>OZ022500.1:44451210-49451210 GCA_963989385.1 Ctena decussata
GCCGGGTACCCTCACAAGCTTCCATGGCATGTGCTGCAAAAAAATCCACACTAACATATACTTTATTTTGCATTTTTGGACTACATATTGATGGAAGAATTGAAATAACACAAAAGTAAAAAAAGTTTGAATAAATGATTTTCACCAGCGGACATCCTTAAATTCGTCACCAGCGGACATCCTTAAAATCAGTGTGTAACAAATGAAAAAGAAACTTAAAATCAGTCTGAAACAACATAACACAGCTGTGCACATTATGGCATCAGTAATGACCCGACAACCCCTGCCGAAGCAAATAACTCGAACAAAAATGTATGCTTCTTAAAGGTGGATTTTCAGGTGGAGCGACTGTACATTTCCATCTTTTGGATCCCTTCTTAATTTGGTAAACTCATAAGAAAATAATTTACTCTAATAAGAGTGAATCCTTTCCTTTTCGGGTATACCTCATCTTGGTTTAAGAATTTTAACTTCCCTGAGAGTGTACCCATTCACTTTAATGAAGAATTTTGCTTGGTTCTAATGTCGACCTTTTCCGATACTACAGACACTAGAATTACACACTGTAGACTTATAATGGAACAGCATGGGGTTCTCCAAATTATTTTTATCTTCTTTGTAAAGAAGAGACATAATGAACTTATTCACTTCCTCAGAACATGTCGTTAGATATCTCTCAGAGGTCGAACTAAATTTCCATTTAGACAGATTTTTATTCCCATGTGTACAATTACGAAAAGTGCGAGTTAACAAACGAATAAGTGTTATTACATGTACTTTCTGAAAACGAAGAGTGCTGCATACTTTAGTCAGTGATCAGTATATACACATGTACTTCTATTGTTTCTTCTGGGTACTTACACACAGCGCGCCTGCAGAAAGCAATGTTTTTTTTGTTTTATCTGTTCCACTGAGCGCGTGAGGATTGTTGCTAACGTCGTCGTCAGAACAAAATGCGTTTCATTTACATTTCATGGTGCCATGTCTGTCTCTCGGAAGGAATGCCTGGAAAACAATTGCTTGGACGCTTGTTACAGTCAACCTTCTTTGCAGGATAAATCGCAAGTTTGAATATGAATACTAGAAATGTGAGAGAGTCCAGGGTCAGCCTTACCCCTTGTACTCATAAATTTTCATGAAAACATTAAGATGACTGTATGTACTAATTTTACGCCAAACCAACATGAACACTTGTTTTAAAAGGATTATTTTAACCTGCCATTCTGTTTGGCTACTGACGTCGTGGTCCAAAAAGAACTAAAATGTATTCTGCTCAGTTTCATTGCGTCTATGCAATAAAAGCATGATGGAATAGCTTTGACTATGAGATGAGCTACAGAGCCTCACCCAAACCTTAGGCAGCTACCCTTCCCTAAACACGACTTATTTTCACATAAAACGAACCTTTATAGCCTGATGTTGCTCTGTCGCTTCATCCATCAAGGATACAAGACAACAATAAACGATGATTTTCGTCACAGTGATGACATTTCTCATCTCAACGGAAGTAACAGCTGATAGGGAAGGCATTATCCATACCTAACCGGCATACTGTAAAATATGGTATGGTATGATGGATTGGTATGTGGTATGGTATGAATATCCCATACCATATGACATACCATACCAAACGGCAAAACCAAAGTATTTTTGGGCATTATACCCATCATTATCAAATGCAAGACAACAATGTTAACAAGATCACCTCTCTAGGTGATCTTGTTAACATTGTTGTCATGCATTTGATGATGATGGGTATAACCCTTATATCACGGTCTGACTGCTATTGACTTTCAGCAACTACAGATCTAGATTAAACTACATGTCACTAATAATTTTGGTATGGTATGTGGTATGGTATGAGATTTTCATACCATACCACATACCAATCCATCATACCATACCATATTTTACATTGTGCCTACCTAACCAACAGTCTTTCCCTTCCATCAACAGTTCGAGAAGTTGCTGTTGGTGTGCTTTGAACTTGATCAGTCAAGTCCATTTCATCACTGAATAAAGTGTCTCGTGGACATTTACCACCGTATGCCATTTTACCGTAACAGTCGAAAGGTGGTTGTAACGAGCGATTTGATTGACTAGCCAAAAATAACCCTCTCGGAATTTCGATGGTCACCGAGAATGACCTCCGATCATAGCCAGTCAGATGTCAGATGATAAGTAAATGACGGACTGATTTACTTTCTGCTTTTTAGCAGATTGCAGCGTATTTTTGTAATGATTTTTGCTGAGGAGTTTACACTACTGGGAGCGTGATGGCTGCTTCAAGCTGTTCATATTATCCTAAAGAACCTCTTGTCCTTTATATCACGGAGAGAGACGCACTGCACTTATCAGTATGCATTACAATCCTCACTAGACCGCTTCTTTTGGTGCGGCTGTATTACAACCTACAACTAGCTGTGAATGAGACTGGTGTTTATTACACCAACAAAATCATAATACTGAGCCGCGACACGACAAAACCAACAATGTGGTGGTGCGCTCAGTGCAGACTCAGATCAGCCTGGGCATCTGCTCAGTCTGATCAGACTCTTTGCTAAGCACTGAAAGGGTAGCTAATGGTCTAAGCTACCTCCATGCGGACAGCGAAGACTCTGATCAGACTGGGCGGATGCCCAGGCTGATCTGAGTCTGCGCTGGACGCACAACCACTTTGTTGGTTTTGTCATGTCGCGGCTCATATTACCATTCTAAATAAACCCGATATGCCCGGAAGATCGCAGACATACTAATTGAATTCTCAACGGTATCATAGATTTATGTAAATCACTAAGTAACATAATTAAGAGTCTGATCCGTCTAAATTTTGCAGGAAGATGCCCTGGCTATCGGTCACCACACATAAATAATTTCGGTTCTGCTGTACGTCTATGACAAAAGGCACGTGAAAAGAGACGTTTTGGTCACATGCATATGTTATTTCTTAAAGGTCAATCTTAAGCATGCATATTACCATTCCAGGCCTGATGTCCACCTTCCATACGCTGTGTATGTGAGTGGTGGTAGGGCGATGGTGCTGGCGATGGTGCCGGGTTTCCAGGGCGTCCTACTTATTTCGTATCTAGTAGGGCAAGTGGCAAGGGCCTACTGTGCTTGCAGTAGGTGCGGGTGGGTGGTTTAGATTTTTTTTATTCTCTAGTCTATCAAATCTCTTTACTTTCTCACTCTCGCTGGCTCGAAATAGACTGAAATACTTATCAAAGAGCTGTTAAACAGCCTACCAAAAATCCATACGCTACCCTCAAGACACGATGGCCTTTAACTCCCACTGCCCCTACCTATTGGACCTATGAAAATCGGAGATTCCTCCGTGGTCATGCGGTGAACAGACAACTGTTTGTAACAGGTAACTGTAACATGCATATCACAGAGGTTAAAGGTTTTGTCGACACCTAGTATTGTCCGTCCAGTGCAGAATAAGTTTTTATGTCCGTCAGTCGTTCGTCAGAATAAAGAATTGTAAATGGTGTTTTAGCTGTGGTTCTAATTACGGACCTGACAAACGAATGTTTATGTGTGACCATGTTTTCTTATTCCTGAATGTTGTCAGCTACATTTTTTGTGTGTACGTAAGGATCTTTCTTAGCATTTTCATTTTTTTCTTATCTCGGATCTGCTGTAAACAAGTAGCCCTTGTTACCTCATCGTATTTATTTATCAATTTCTCAAAGACCATTTTTGGTTTTTCAGTTATCTACATTTGGTTTAAACAATATTTATTTCAACTCATTTACACACATAGCACATACAATAAATATACTGGAAAACAGGATCTGATAACAAGCATTAACCACTTATAAGTGGTTAACGCTTGTTATCAGATCCTGTTTTCTTATGGTTATGAATGATATGCCTGTAATATAAAATATAAAAAATAAAATTAGTTATAATACTAGTAGTGAAGAAGTCAACAACATGGAAAACATATATTTTTTTAAACAAAAAAATTTTAGACGCTGTGTACAACCATGGCAATGTAAAAAATAAATAAATACAAAAACAGATGATTTCCGTCCAGGCCACGTTACAAGGTTGCTCATGAACTGTCAGTTATTCTGCAATGAAAAAACAACAACAAAAAACATACAGATACATGCGATAACTGAAAATTGGCACGGACTGAAAAGTGAGTTCTTCACTTTAAATAAGCATTATCCAGTGCTTTTCGGTTATAACGTGGCATATGAATTGAATAAACTTCTGTTCTGTTCTGTTCTGTTCGTGAACTGTAATCGGCTTTCAACATATGTGATTACCTGAAAAGGAAAACAAACCAATTTATTAAAAAAAATATATAATTATGTATAATCATGTAAAATTAATTCAGTACTGACCAAGCTATCAACCTCAGAACAATAATTAAAATTAAACATTAAACAAGATTATTCTAAGTGCTTTTCGGTATATACGTGGTTGCAGCAAAATATCTTTTTCTGAATAAACATTGTCAACTACGAAACCAAGACAAGGGTTGTCAATAAAAATGCTCTGTCAATGCTCCTCCCACCCATGAAAAGAATATTACAATGATAAAACATGCAAAAACTGATTTTTAAAATTGCTTTTCGGTTGTTCAAGTGCTTTACGGTATTTCTGTGCTTTTCGGTATTTCTGTGCTTTTCGGTTATTCTATGAACCGCAAAATCTGGTAACGATGATCATTTGTTATAGGCCCGGACCTCCATCGCGAAAAGCGTAAAAATCATAACCTGCATTTCGTTGCTTGTCGAGTGTGAAGAGCGAACTCGTCGTGCGTGCCTTGTAAATAAGAAAACAGGGGAGTATATTGCTGGTTTCATTTTAACTAGCAGGAGTTAGTTCGACTAATTTTTTTGAATCGCCACCATCCAACACTTGGGTCAGATGTAGCTGCCAGATGTTCTGGATGACAGTGGACTCATTTGGTAGCATTAGAGGTGGGAAGGGGCAGATGAAGCGCCAGATGTTATTGATGGCAATGGATTCATTTAGTAGCATTAGAAGTGAGAGACACTAAACTGCGTTCGCAGATTTACAGAAATTCCTTGCTACCTGGTGGTTGAGGCGTAGAGATTGCATGATCTGATCTGGCATTGACTGAAGACTTAACCCGCTAGTGCCCGGTGTATCATATACATGTATGATACAAGGTACAAATTGGTGCCGATGTTCAGGATTATTTTTTATTTAACTGTCTATGAATCTAAAACTGTTCAGCTAATTTATGCATATGAGTTTAAACGGTTTGCAGTCATGTGGCAGGCCAAATGTGCTCATCAAAGCCATCCAACGATTGTATGTAACAGCCAGCCCCGGATCCAGAGGAGTGCGCTTTGGGGCTTCATCTGGGCCTCTGTGTTTTGTATATGTAGGCCCCAGATGATAAGTATCTGATGACAGTTTGAGACAATTCATCCATGTTGTTAGAGTAAACATATGTTGAAACTTTTTTGAAGATTGTCTCTGTGAGGCGATTCTAGTGAGATATCACAACATATATTCAAGGCAAAAAAATACTTTATTGAAAATTCTCATCAAATCGAACACTAATTGTCATATATTTTCCAGACCCCTCCTCGCCCCATCTCCCGCCTCACACACATATACATCTCGACACCTCCCAAACCCACCAGTTACCCAGGGGTGATTGGGGATGCGATGGTGCTGCTTATAACTTCCAGTGCCGGGACGTCCTACTGGTTTGGATAATAGTAGGGCAAAGGCCCACTGTGCTTGCAGGAGGTGCGGTGGGGTTGCAGGACATTTGTCTCGTCTACTTAAAACTTAATTATAAATCCATTGTTCAAATTAGTCTTAAAGGTGGTTTGGTGGTGCGATGGTGCTGGGTATGTTACAGTCAACCGCTCTTATGGTTGTTCTGTTGTTCTGGTAGCGTATAGTACTTTTGGTAGCGTCTGTACTATCTGTACTTATAACGTGCCGGGGCAAGGCTTCACTATATATACACCTTTGTCACAGTGTCGGTTCCACTGTTGAACTCTCGCTCACCGAATAGAAGTTATATCATTGACTGTCGACTGACAGTGACTGACAGGCAGAACACTGCTGACTGATTAACCAGTGACTGACGATGGACTTGATGATCACAATTATACCCACAAGCAGTTTCTACTTGTGAGCTGGACTTCACCAAATCAGTAAGATTAACTTAGAAGGGCCAATAAATGTATGAATTCAAAGGAAGATGAATAATTACTGAAGATTAGATTCAATTTCAAGAATTTTATAAATCAACAAGTTAAATAACAAACTGGCACATATCACAATTAATGGACGGGTTAAAGTGACTTTGAGCAAAACAGATATCACACAAATTTAATCCACAAAATTCAATAGTAGCTAAATTTAGCAGTGCCAAAATTCAGCAGTCACAAAAATTCTGGATTGCTATTCAATTCAGAAGTCACATATTTCAGCCAAAGCTAAACTTAGCAGTAACTAAATTCAGCAGTCACAAAATTCACGATCGTTATTGAATTTAGAAGTCACACCTTTCAGCCAAAGCTAAACTTGGCAGTAACTAAATTCAGCAGTAACTAATAACACAACTTAGCAATTCCTATCGCCACCACTATTCAGAGGCGAAAATCAGAAATCAAGAAAAAAATATCAGTAGCACTAGGCACTACCATGTATGAAAAATGCACAATTCAATATTAATACCACAAATAATCAACATTTCAGTCCTGCTGTGGACTATACTAGCTTCAGATTCAGGGTTTAGAACTTTAGAATAAACTATCTTCAACTTAATCTTGAGAAAATAATATTTCTGTTTAGAAAGAGAAAAAAAAAATGATAAAATGCAGCAAATTAATTTTTTCTAAACCAAATCCTTACTTCATTCCAAGTTACAACTTAAGATCTTAAAGTTAACCCAAGATTTATAATAAAATCAAAGAAAATTAAATAAACACCTAAAAACACAGCCGTGCTCAATGAAAGTTAATGTGAAGTCCCCCCATCCCTCTCTGAGGGAAGTACTTATATCCCGCACGTTCCCGAACCTCCCACAAAAGTTCCATGTAGGATTCCCAACTTCCCCAACAAAACGAATGCGGGAAGGTCACTTTAAGAAAATCAATACCGGTAATCTTTGCAACAAAAATACTCCCGATTATTGAATTAATAATCTAAAAATAACTTCACATGTATTTAGAAAAATAATTAAAGTTAATGACCTTTGCAAAGAAATAACGATCAGATGATGTTAATAAAAGATATTCTTGATTAAAGTTGACTCAAAGATGAAAATTTGCTGTTTTGTTTATATGACCCGGATGACACAGTCCCAGAATGCATCTGGATGACCTTGTGATCTGGGTCAACCACATGTCAACAAAGATGGTGGAAGAAACATGTGGTTTACCAACAGCAAGCTTTCTGAGAAAAATACATGTTAAAATGAAATAACATAAGGTAACACTGATACAGATAATTGCATCACTAATCTCTTTCACTGACTGACTATGTGGCCGAAGAAAATGCTTAAGTTAAACTGTCCATTACGAGTCACACAGAGCTCCCGTAATATGACAGTTGTACATGTCTGACAATTGTACATGTACACTATTTAGTGTTTAGAAGATTGCAGTAGCTATCGGACCACATTGAGGCTCAAGTCCAGTGAAAACAGAATTAAGGCCTATAGCTTTACATTTACCCCCCACTTTTGTGTTAAAAGCTCCTGCTTAACACTAAAAAAAATCCATCAGGTTTCAAAAGAGTTGTTTACAGCCCATCAACAACTATGAAACCTGTCTTACAAATTCGAAGAGATTACCAGAGTGATGAGAATCATCTGGAAAGGAGCCAGCACAAAAGTAGTTGATAAAGGAAAGACGAATAGAGTGTACACTGTCTGTCATCAAATCTGCCATATCTCAATATTTTAATTTAAAAATAGCAGTGTACACAAAACACTTCAATAGCACTATAGGACTTTGTTACATTTACAAACAATTGCGAAAACCCAAGATAATCACAGCTGTATGTACATGTAATGAAATAGCAAATCTGAGTTCCTAAGTGCCAACAAAACCTGCCTGCATCAGACTGCACCTAGCTTATGATTTGTTAAGAAAAAAAATATGACTGTGCTATGAGGCCATCTCTGGGTACAAAGTAGCTTGACAGCACAGCCTTCTGAAATACAGGAAATCAGATACAGTCACAGGCAGGCAAGGTCACATGCATGTATAATGCATGTCTGTAATAATAAAAAGAAAATATCAAATGCAATGAATCAGGCTCCCTCTGAACTTTGTTCTGCAAAAGATTGTGACTGCACTTCCAAGCCATTTTAAACTAAAATGGTCTGACAGTGCAGGTCTGCAAAACAATGCAAACAGAAGGAGGCACTATTTGTAGAATAACTTCACTTATTATGATTTCACTTTTTAGAACAACTTCACTTATTATGATATCACTTTTTAGAATAATTCCATGTAATTTGTTATTTAAGAATACTGCACTGTAATTTCAAGAATTCATCTCCAGTTCATTTCAGAAATAGGTGTAATGCTTCGAAACGTTTACTTTCACTTTGTTTCAGAGAAAAAAATTACACTGTTATGTTTATATTTAGCTTCTGAGTTTATTCCTTATTTCCTTTTTGGTTTCTCTGGGTACAGTTGTCCAAGAACAGATTTTATTTTCGGACTTGAATTTTCCTTCTCTTCTTTCCTCCTCTTTCCCTGTCGCTCTGGCTGTGAATCTGCCTTTCTCTTTCCATCTGCCTCTCTCTGTGTTCTTCTGTCTTCTCGTCTTTCTTCCTCTCTTTCCTCTCTCTTCCTTTCTTCTCTTCTTTCCTCCTCTCGTCTTTCTTCCCTTCTCCTCTCTTCTCGTGCATTAATGCGCAACAAGCTATTCATAATTTCAACCTGCTCGCGTACTGCTTTCTCCAGACATCTTATCGACCTCGTATTTTTATTAAGTTCCTCCACTATGTTCTTATTGTGTTGCTCAAGTTGAGTGTGGAGCCTGTCAAAATATTGGGCCAGGGGGTCACTTTTGGGGGCAGTAGGTGGTCCATCAGTAGCTGCACTGGTTTCAGTAACCTTTTGCTGTGGTTCAGGAGCCTTTGATGATTTCACAGACTGCTCATCCGGTTCATCAACACCCAGCAGTTGGGGCAGAATGTTTTCACTTGTTGATGGAAGCTCATTAAAATCACTTGTTGCTGGCAGTGCAGTTGAATGGCTGGATCTCACTTCAGTGGCGTTGTTTGGGACTGTTGAAGAGACAGGCTTTAGACTCTCTTCACTTGGCCTCAGAGCTAGGTCTGTAGCGCTTCCACAAAGTGAAGCTGGTCTGGAGGCTATTGCTGGTGGCTTGTGGGTGGTACTAGCAGTGCTCCCACATAAGGAAGGAGGTCCTGTCGGAATCATGTCGGATGTCTGCAATGGATTTATCAGGCCCCCGGCACCAAAGCTCTGTTGAATTGTGTGCTGCAACCCGGAAATCAGTAGGGACGTCAGCATGTTACTTGTCTGGGTTGCAGGCTGGGCAGTCTGAAGTCCAGGGACTGACAAAGGTGCTGGTGGAGGTGTCTGTGTCTGCAGAATAGGTGGTATGGGAGACTCCTGCACGCTATCCAGGTCCTCAATTCCATGGGGAAAGACCTCATCAAAGGCTTTTCCCAGAAGATCTCGTTGGTTTCGGTCCTCCTTGTTCTGCTGCATCTTCTGTAGGAAAACTCTAACAGACTCGTCCTGTGACAGCTGGCGCAAGTCTGCACTGCCCATCTTGTATGGAGTTTGGCTCTCTTTCAAATAGGGGGTGGAGTCAACAATGATTTTATTCTGAGCCTCCTGCTTATGTCTGCTGTGACGAAACACATGCTCCAACAAAGGCTTCCTCTCTGTAGATCTGAACAAGCATAAAGTGCAGTAGAATGGGGCTTGATCCAAACCAAGGTGATATTTGAGGATATGGTCTTCAACTCTGGACTTTACATCAATGAGGGACTTGTCCTGGCGGCTGCAGTGGAGACATTCATACGCCCTGCCCTTGTGCTTCGCCATCTTCTCTAGTTCTTCAGCAGTTCTCATTGTTCTCTGCATAGTGGCTGGACTGTACTTTCACAGAACTGAAACGAGAAAAGTTCATTTGGGCTTTGAAGGCGTTGTCAATACTAATAGAAGCTCAAAGTCACTTTTTTATTTTCTGCAGGGATATGCATGGAAGGAAGAAGTAACCACAGGACTAAACATCAGTTTTCTGAAGATTTTATTGTTGAACACTTGATTTATTAGTTTATACAGTACTCTGGCTGGTCAGTTTCTAGTTAGTTTATTCTAGTTCCCTGGTTGGAACAAGTTATGCATAGCTATTTACATTAATTTCGCTTGTGCTTCCTAGATGGAACAAGTTATAGCTGTTTGTTGAAGGGCATGCTGGACATGTTCTTACAGTTACTGTGATATATCTTCTTTCTTTGTGTATGTCTGTTCTTTATATGTATTCCTTAGCTTTCTTCTGTTCTTTATGTAGCACTAGTGAAGTCACTGGACCCAGCTTCAGGTTGTGCATCATAAGAACTATACCATCAAATCAAAATATGTAGTACTTGATACTGTATGGTTCTTCAGCCGCATCCGAATTTATTTTCATCTGACTCTGTGGTTAGTGCAATGACCACAATGCAAGAGCCTCATCCCCAGCGTGAGTTGGCAGTAGCTGGCAGTTGTTTCCGCAGCTGTATTCAAACAGGCATAATTATGACCTCTTCTGGCACAATATTAGATAGCTGTAAGTGAGTTGATTCTTATCCTAAACAGAGAACACTCTATACATGTAGTAACCATTACCATTACCATTCAAATGAACCCCCATTTTTTTTTCTGAGGACGTAAGCAAGTTAATTAGCGAGTAATTAGTTTATTATAGACTGTGGAAACATCAAATTTTACTTGACACAACAGTAAGAAATCCCATCTGATTTCCTGTATAATCTACTCTCAGATATCTTCTAATTCTGTCAACCAGAAAACAGCTTGTATGGACTGTAATGAAATTCCAGGTCTTCTGTTCCTACTAAAATTCAACGTCTTCTGATCCCCTTCAATATGACCTTAGCTCTTGGGGTCTGTAATAAAATTCCCATCATTTGATCCTCTGTAATTAGACAACAGCTCTTTGGGACTGTAATAAAAACAACTTTCTGTCTTCTGATCCTCTGTAATCAGATAACAGGCTACATCTCTTTGGGGACTGTAATAAAAACTTTTCTGTCTTCTGATCCTCTGTAATCAGTCATCAGACAACGTCTCCTGGGGACTGTAATAAAAACTTTCTGCCTTCTGATCCTCTGTAATCAGATAACAGGCTACATCTCTTTGGGGACTGTAATAAAACCTTTCTGTCTTCTGATCCTCTGTAATCAGATAACAGACAACGTCTCCTGGGGACTGTAATAAAAACCTCTCTGTCTTCTGGTCCTTTATAATCAGACAACAGGCAACGTCTCCTGGGGACTGTAATAAAAAAACTCCCTGTCTTCTGATCCTCTGTAATTAGACAACAGATGTCTCCTGGGGACTGTAATAAAAACTTTTCTATCCTGTGATCCTCTGTAATCAGACAACAGACAACGTCTCCTGGGGACTGTAATAAAAACCTCTCTGTCTTCGGATCCTCTGTAATCAGACAACAGATGTCTCCTGGTGACTTTAATAAAAACTTTTCTGTCTGTGCCTGGTAACTTTAAAAGCACTTCACTGGAATACTAAAAAAAATTGCAAAAAAACCCCATAAAACAAACGGGCTGTCACTACTGTACTTGCCTCCCTTGGCCTGGAGACAGTATCATAGTTTTGACAGTTTGTATCCATGGAGGGATATTTTCCCCTTCATATGGTTTGAGTTTATTGTGGTGAAGGACACGTTCTAACCCAAACTGTGATAACTGAACTCTGTAGTTCAAATCATTGTACTTGTGTACAATTATGCAGGGCCCACGATAGGTAACCTGCAGTTTTGGTGATTGGCCTGGCCTACAGCCTTCCAGAGCAACCCAAACTAGGTCACCAACTTGATACTGGTAAAATGACAACTTGGCATCATAAATTTCAGTCTGTCTGGTGGCACTTGTGAGTAAGTGTTTTCTGGCTACTTCATGTGCATGCTCTATTCTAGACTTTAGGTGCTCCACATATTCTCCATAACTCTGAACGTCACATAAGGCATTGCTTTTACTGCCGTACATGAGTTCTGCTGGCAGCCTGACCTCTCTCCCTAGCATCAGAAGATTTGGTGTGAGGCCCGTTGATTCACAGGGTGTAGCACGATAAGCAGCGGCAAGGCAACCAAGATTCAGGTCCCAGTTCTCTTGCTCACCCTGTAAATATGCTTTGATCATCCGCAGAAGGCTGCGATTGAACCTCTCTGCCTGGCCATTACATCTGGGATTCCTTGGGGAAGTACGAGTCTTTCTGATTTCTAGTAATCGACACAGCTCATGGAAAATAGAGCTCTCATAGGCTGCTCCTTGATCAGATAGGATGGTCAGTGGGCACCCATATCGTGCAATTACTTCATTTAATAGCTTGTTGGCATATGTTTTTGCTGTTTGATCAGGGACGGCCATGATTTCTACCCATTTTGTGAAATGATCTGTTGCCAACAGAATGTAACGGTTGTTACGTGGTGTCAAAGGCAGTGGGCCTAGAAAGTCAGTTGAGATGCGATCAAGGGGTGCGCCAACTTGCATTCTGCCCAGTGGTGCCTTTGGATTTCGATGGGGAGATTTAATGGCAGCGCAGGTATCACACCTTAGGAGCCACATATGGACATCATCACGGACATTGAACCAATAAAATCTTTGCAGTAACTTCTCGAGAGTTTTCTTTTGGCCTAAATGTCCTGATAGTACTGAGTTGTGCATTTGCTGCAAGATTTCAGACCGTAAAGCTTTTGGCACTACAAACTGCAAGTGGCTTCCCGTACCATCTTGGCGATAAAATTCTCTGTACAAGCACCCGTTTTGCAGTGTCAGAGACTTCCAGATGCTCCAATAATGTCTCACAGCAGGGTTTTGTGCCACTATATCAGAATGCTGAGGTCTTTTACCCACCTTCAGGGCACTGATAATTAGGGATAGATCTGAGTCTTTTGCTTGCAGCTTTTGCACTCTGTCAAGGTCTTGTTCTGTTAACCAGTGGTTAGCAGGACGAGGCTTGTTTACCTCACATGTGGGAACATCGCGGCGGCTTGCCTCAGGATTGGACCGTGTGCTCACTGCTCGAATGCTCTCAGCCAATGGCTCTACAGATTTATCAGGCTCAGTAAGACCTGTAGGCTCAGAAAATCCTTGCATTTCTCGGAATCTTTTCGAACATTTTGCACATGGTCCACATTTGAGGGGCTCTAGGTTATCAGGCTCAGAGCACTGACAGTCCCAGGGATCTGGGCACCTAGTTAAGGAGTCAACATTGCCATGCTTTTGGCCTTTCCTATATTCAATGCTGAAATCAAATGCAGAAAGAATTTCGATCCAACGGGCAATTCTTCCTTTTGGCTCTTTCATCCGGAAAAGGTAAGTGAGAGAATTGTGATCACTTCGAACAAGAAACTTTCTTCCCAGAAGATACTGTCGATAGTATTCAGTGAAGTGGCGTATAGCAAGAAGCTCTTTGTCTGTTATACAGTAGTTCCTTTCAGCCTTATTCAGGGACCTACTTCCATAGCTTATCACTCGTTCCCTATCCCCTTGGATTTGGCTGAGGATGCCGGCCACGTGTGTATCACTAGCATCGGTGTCCAGAATTAGTAAGCCTTCATCCTGGGGGTATGCCATAATTTCAGAACTGATAAGTTTCTCTTTAAGGGCTTCGAAAGACTGTTGACATTCCTGGGTCCAGACAAAAGGTGCATTTTTGTGGGTTAATAGAGTCAAAGGCCGAACAAGATCACTGTAGCCTTTTACAAAGCGCCTGTAGTAGGATCCAAGTCCTAATATTTGTCTTACATGGGTAGGGGTGGTAGGGACTGGCCACTGCTTGATTTTTGCCAAGTTATCTGGGTTAGGGAGAACACCCTCAGCAGATATGGTATGCCCCAAAAAGTTGACTTGGGTTTGTAGTAGTTGACACTTCTCGGGTTTGAGCTTTAAACCAGCCGCTTTTATTCGAGACAAAACCTGCTCCACCCTCTGCATATGCTGTTCAAAATTTGAACCAAATACCAGAACATTATCTAGGTAAATGAGACAAATATGCCACTGAAGGCCTCTGAGTGCTATTTCCATCAGCCGCTGAAAACAGGCAGGACTGTTGGTCATACCCATCGGCATGGTCAAATACTCGTATAACCCATATTTTGTGCAGAAAGCAGTTTTTGGGATGTCACTTTCCTTGATTGGGATTTGATGAAAACCTGATGTCATATCAAAAGTGGACAAAAACTTTGCACCAGCAACAGCATCCAAGCAGTCATTTATCCTAGGTAGTGGAAAAGCATCTTTTACAGTAACCTCGTTTAAGCGCCGATAGTCAACACATGGTCGAATTTTTCCTGATCGCTTGCGGACAAGACAAATTGGGCTTGCCCATGGCGAGGTGCTTTTACGGATAACTCCTTGGTCTTCGAGTTGCTTTATGACCTTCTCCTCTTCGGATGCAAAAGCTACAGGGACCCTTCTTGGGGCCTGTTTAATAGGGGGGTGTTGGCCTACATCAATAGTGTGCTCAGTCATGTTTGTTAAGCCAAGATCAAACTCATTCTTTGAGAAGGTATCCTGAAAATTAATCAGGGTCTGAGCAATTCGGTCTTTTTCGGTGTCTGTTCGCTCAGTACATGCAGACTCGTAGAGACTTTTAAGATGATCAGGTACTACAAGGTTGGCAACACGCCTTATTCGCTGTTCTCCACATGGTGGGTGTGATTTCTCAAGAGACTCATTGTGGGTTAAGGTAACAGTACCCTGTACAGTTTCTGCGGTACCCAGAGTGGCATCCTGATTTATAGGAATATCATACTTGTTAGGATTTAGCAGTCTGACCTTATGAGTGACCCTGGAATTAAGATCACTTAAACTTGAGGCCATGAGTAATCCATAGTTTTCTTGAAAATGTTGACTGGGCTCTAATAAAATGTGGGTATCCTGTTCATCATCACAGTCTAAGCGCTCAACAAATACATCAATGATCTTCTCACAGTACCCAGGGATGATGAAATGGTCAGCAACTGGCCTCTGGGATAAAGGAATTGCATGATAAACACTCTCAGATATGACTGTCTTTGTTGCCCCAGTATCTATGGTAAATGCCATTTTAACCCCTTCAATCAAGGCCTCTAAATAAAATCCATCACTTCGGACAATTCTCTTTATAACGGGGTCTGTGGACTTCGGTTTTGGCTTGTTTGTACTCGGGGTCATATTGTTTTCACGATTATGAGCTTGTAAAGGGTTCGCTTGGGTGCTATTTTGGTTAACTTTTGCAGTATGTGTGGGTGACCCCATAGTGCCCACCGATACTTCCCCTGGCAGCTGATTTGCCGTACAGGCCCTTTGGTCATTTGTTTTGTGTAACTTTCCTAAACCTGCAGCCTTCAAATCCGTACCACTTGAAGCTGCATTGCCAGAAGATATCTTTTCATGGTGTGCAGTGATTAAATCTGAAACTTGGTTGATCATATTTTTCATCTTTATCCCAGTGGAGTCAGTTTTGGGGCTAGAATTGACATTTAGAGGGGACTCGTTTAAAATACTATTTTGACTCTTTTGTGATGCAGCAGGCCCATTACAGCTATCAGAGTACTGGTTTCGAATGATGAGCTCCTTCCTAGCTCCATTCTGGGAAAGACTCTTCACCTCTGAGGCAGGATTCAAACTTGAAACTTCTCTATATTTATTTTGTGGTGGTACAGCTAAAAATTCTAATTTTTGGCCTTTTTCATCAGGGACCGCCTGACGGCCTAACAAGTCGGTCCTTGCTAGTTTAAATCAATGTTATTAAGGTTGAAGTGGGGCTGCCTGTACGAAGGACCTTCTGGTATGGGTCTCTGAGTTCTGTTGGAAAGGGCAGGGTTATTTTGATTCTGTTCTGCTTTCAATATTGGACAGTTTCTCTTAATATGACCAACATTTAAACAGTAGTAACATTTCAAAGTTGAATGATTGGCTTGACCTTGACCTTGTGGTTGACCTTGCCTATAGCCTTGTTTTGGGTTGTAAGCATTTTGACCCTGTCTATTTGGGTGACCTTGACCTTTCTGGTCTTGGCTGGAACCTTGATTTTGGTAACTGGGGCTCTGACCTTGACCTTCATCGTTGGGGTGAAAATTGTTGTTAGCACTTTCCACAAGTGTTAAAATCTTTTGAAGAATCTCTGAATCTTGGGTATTTGTAACAGACTGGGCATTAGACTCTTTAGAATGTGATGCATTTTTAACTTTCCGCAAGATTTGTTTATTCCTGTTTGACGAGGAAGGGGACAATGACCTTGCTCTGGCTGTGGAAGCATAGTCATCATAATTGTTGTAATGGAAACATACATCATCACTATCATCATCAAACCGGACTGCTCTTGGACTACGATTGTGCCAGGTTTCAGATTTCGGTCCTTGCTGTGCCTCAATATATGTAACAACGTGATGCACAGCTTCTTCGATTGAATTTGGTTCTTTATAATATTCGACTGCAAATTTGGCATTTTTGTCTTTTAACCCATTTAAAAACTGTTGTAACAATAGCTGCCGTCGCATTTCTGGGTTTCGACCGGGATAAGCTTTATCGTAAATGCGCTTCAGCTCTGCTGCGTATTCTTCAACGGTTTCTTCATATTTCTGAAATCGTTTCCCAAACTGCACTTTGTAGGTTCGGTTTGTTTCTACAGACTTAAACCTGCTGTCAAGTTCACTAACAAGACCCTCATAACTCGTCAAAATATCAGCAGGGATCTCATCGAAAACAATTTCAGCCGCTGTCCCTTGCAGCCGCTGCATAAGTTCACTTAGACGGGTAACATCATTCCATTGGTTCAAATTTGCAACTGTTGTAAAGCGAGCGTGCCAGACTTTCCAGCTGTCACTTGACTTGCCAGTAAAGGGGGGTAATTTTACATTCTGACCCTTAGAGCAAGTGTTTCCATTTAAGCTTGTAGAACTGTTGGGGGTTGTGTTAATGGTCAGGCTTGGGGTGTTAGGTGCATTAGTACTGTGAAGAGTGTTATGGCTGCTAGCACTTAACATTGCTGAAGAAACCGTACTGCTTTGCACTGTGTTTGCCATATTGGTAGTGGTGGCTGCAGACATTCTACTCTGTGTTGTCATGTAAGGAGTGTAAGTTGTAGTGGGCAAGTGACTTGCTTGAGACGGAACAAGGGAGGTAACTACTGATTGGCTTGTGCTTGTGTGAGCTGTAATTGCTGGCCTTGTGTTTGCAGTGATTGGCTGCTGAGTTGCCATATCTGCCTGTGATACCTGAGTAGCACTACTTAAAGGTGTTGTCTTTACTACTCGGTCATTCAGCTCTCTCACCTCACGTAAAATATCTTCAAAATTGTTTCGTGTCATGTTAGCTACTCCCACCATGCATTCTTTCATTGACTCACATGTCTCTTTAATCATACTTGCAGTGCCTGCCATACATTCGCCAATTAGTCTTGTGTTAGCTGCACTCTGCTGATGTATTTGCTCAACAAAAGATTCACTCTGTTGATTTGCATGCCTGATAAAAGATTGAAGCAGTGTGTTGTTGTTGATTTGCATAGTATCACCTCTTAATGATATTGGCTCATCCCCAGACCCTGTGTAGTGTTGCTGAGTGAACTGACCCTGTTTGCTACAGCTTGGCAAAGGAATGTTATGTAAATCTTCATTGCCAGTGGGGTTGGTGCCAGCCTCTTGTCTTGGATTTTTGTCTTCTGTGGGGATAGAGCTGCTGCCTGTTGGCACTAAATTATTCTCTGCACCCTGTGCAGAGCCACTGTGAAAAGTGTCGCTGTGTGCACTACACACAGTCATTGAGCTCTCTGACTCGGAGCCAGATGATACATCACCATCATTTAAAGTAATCTCCGAATCGACTCTGTCAGTATTTTGTTTTCGGTTCATTCGCTTACGACCCATACTGAATATCTAATATTGCACCGAGCTATTCTCTTTTAGGCGTGGAAGTTCGTTTCACTGGATTATAGAAGGACTACAATCCCACCGCTGAACTCACCAAATAATGTTACAGTCAACCGCTCTTATGGTTGTTCTGTTGTTCTGGTAGCGTATAGTACTTTTGGTAGCGTCTGTACTATCTGTACTTATAACGTGCCGGGGCAAGGCTTCACTATATATACACCTTTGTCACAGTGTCGGTTCCACTGTTGAACTCTCGCTCACCGAATAGAAGTTATATCATTGACTGTCGACTGACAGTGACTGACAGGCAGAACACTGCTGACTGATTAACCAGTGACTGACGATGGACTTGATGATCACAATTATACCCACAAGCAGTTTCTACTTGTGAGCTGGACTTCACCAAATCAGTAAGATTAACTTAGAAGGGCCAATAAATGTATGAATTCAAAGGAAGATGAATAATTACTGAAGATTAGATTCAATTTCAAGAATTTTATAAATCAACAAGTTAAATAACAAACTGGCACATATCACAATTAATGGACGGGTTAAAGTGACTTTGAGCAAAACAGATATCACACAAACTTAATCCACAAAATTCAATAGTAGCTAAATTTAGCAGTGCCAAAATTCAGCAGTCACAAAAATTCTGGATTGCTATTCAATTCAGAAGTCACATATTTCAGCCAAAGCTAAACTTAGCAGTAACTAAATTCAGCAGTCACAAAATTCACGATCGTTATTGAATTTAGCAGTCACACCTTTCAGCCAAAGCTAAACTTGGCAGTAACTAAATTCAGCAGTAACTGATAACACAACTTAGCAATTCCTATCGCCACCACTATTCAGAGGCGAAAATCAGAAATCAAGAAAAAAATATCAGTAGCACTAGGCACTACCATGTATGAAAAATGCACAATTCAATATTAATACCACAAATAATCAACATTTCAGTCCTGCTGTGGACTATACTAGCTTCAGATTCAGGGTTTAGAACTTTAGAATAAACTATCTTTAACTTAATCTTGAGAAAATAATATTTCTGTTTAGAAAGAGAAAAAAAATGATAAAATGCAGCAAATTAATTTTTCCTAAACCAAATCCTTACTTCATTCCAAGTTACAACTTAAGATCTTAAAGTTAACCCAAGATTTATAATAAAATCAAAGAAAATTAAATAAACACCTAAAAACACAGCCGTGCTCAATGAAAGTTAATGTGAAGTCCCCCCATCCCTCTCTGAGGGAAGTATTTATATCCCGCACGTTCCCGAACCTCCCACAAAAGTTCCATGTAGGATTCCCAACTTCCCCAACAAAACGAATGCGGGAAGGCCACTTTAAGAAAATCAATACCGGTAATCTTTGCAACAAAAATACTCCCGATTATTGAATTAATAATCTAAAAATAACTTCACATGTATTTAGAAAAATAATTAAAGTTAATGACCTTTGCAAAGAAATAACGATCAGATGATGTTAATAAAAGATATTCTTGATTAAAGTTGACTCAAAGATGAAAATTTGCTGTTTTGTTTATATGATCCGGATGACACAGTCCCAGAATGCATCTGGATGACCTTGTGATCTGGGTCAACCACATGTCAACAAAGATGGTGGAAGAAACATGTGGTTTACCAACAGCAAGCTTTCTGAGAAAAATACATGTTAAAATGAAATAACATAAGGTAACACTGATACAGATAATTGCATCACTAATCTCTTTCACTGACTGACTATGTGGCCGAAGAAAATGCTTAAGTTAAACTGTCCATTACGAGTCACACAGAGCTCCCGTAATATGACAGTTGTACATGTCTGACAATTGTACATGTACACTATTTAGTGTTTAGAAGATTGCAGTAGCTATCGGACCACATTGAGGCTCAAGTCCAGTGAAAACAGAATTAAGGCCTATAGCTTTACAGGTATAACTTCCAGTACCGGGGCGTCCTACTGATTTGAATAATACATGTAGTAGTGCAAGGGCCCACTGTGCTTGCAGTAGGTGCGGGTTGTTTGGACATTTTTCCCTTGTTTATCATTTCACTCTGCTTGCAGTAGGTGCGGGTTGTTTGGACATTTTTCTCTTAGTCTATCATTTCTCTCTTCTTTTTCCTTTTCTTTGGGAGACGGTCCGATGTAGACTGAAATACTGATAGAAATCATAGACGAGAGAAAAATGTCCAAACAACCCCCGCCCGCATCCACTGCAAGCACAGTAGGCCCTTGCCCTACAACGTTCCAAATCAGTAGGACGCCTCGGCACTGGAAGTTACACACAGCACCATCGCACCACCCGACCACTCCGTACATGGCTGCTGTAAGGGTTCAGAGATAAGGGGAAGTTGGCTCTAATTACCTTTGCAGAAGTAGAAAAAAGCTCAAGACAACCTAAGAATTAGTGAAGTGTTTATTTTTGAAAAAGATAAAATTAATAGAGTCCTAAATACTCACTTTAAACTTTACATGCACATACGTGTTAATACTATGATAACGACGCAGGGTCGAATCAGACGCAAAATGATAATATCTGACAGTCAGACGGATTAATCTTAAGCCATTTGGTAAGAAACAAGTCCAATTTTGGTAAAAAACAAGTAGCCCAAAGGGCAACAATTGCTCACCTGAGAGATATTGTAAACCTATAGGGATATTTAAGATGCTCAAGGGCAGCTAACTCCACAGTCAGTGGTCCAATCAGGCTGAAAATTAAACTCATCCAAAACATTATGTATGCCCTCATTGAATATATGCAAGTTTAAAAAGTATCCGATCAAGAGCACAATAGACAGACTGTCAAGGGCAGCTAACTTAGTAGTGTTTGGCCTGATCTGGCCGAAATTTGAACTTAAGATATTATGCATTTCCTCATTACCTGCAATTTTGAAAAGGATCGGATCAGTAGAAACCAAGAAAAAGTGGCGACATTGATTTTTTGGATGCTCAGGGCAGGTACTCCATAGTCAGTGGTGGGATCTAGCCGAAATGCTAACTAATCCAAGCTTTTATGCATATCCTCATTACCTGCAAGTATGAAGAGGATCCGATGAAAAATGAAAATGTGATGACGTTGTTTTCTCCATTATAAGACTATGGGATTTTTTTTTTCAAACGCTCAAGGGCAGCTAACTCCGTAGTCTGCGCTCGAATCCGGCCAAATTTCGAACTCATCCAACTCTTATGTATGCCATCATTACCTGCAAGTATGATAAGGATCTAATCAAAAACCTTGATTGCAGCACCCTGAAAGTCAAACTTGCTCGAGATATTGTCATGCCCTACATTTGTGTGAATTTATTTTAAAGTCCGTTGAGAAATGTAGGTGCTAGAGCGATGACAAAGTTTTTCTAAAAATAGCCACAGTGACCTTGACCTTGGGCACAGCATCCTGAAAGTCGAACTTGCTTGAGATATTGTCATACCCTACATATTTGTCAAGGTATTTCAAAATCCATGGAGAAATGAAGGTGCTAGGGCGATGACAAAGTTTTTCTAAAAATAGCCAAAGTGACCTTGACCTTAAGCACAGCACCTTGAAAGTCAAACTTGCTCGAGATATTGTCATGCCCTACATTTGTGTGAAGTTGATTTAAAATCCGTTGAGAAATGTAGGTGCTAGAGCGATGACAAAGTTTTTCTAAAAATAGCCACAGTGACCTTGACCTTGGGCACAGCATCCTGAAAGTCGAACTTGCTTGAGATATTGTCATACCCTACATTTTTGTCAAGTTATTTCAAAATCCATGGAGAAATGAAGGTGCTAGGGCGATGACAAAGTTTTTCTAAAAATAGCCACCTTGACCTTGGGCGCAGCACCCTGAAAGTCAAACTTGTTTGAGATATTGTCATGCCCTACATTTGTGTGAAGTTGATTTAAAATCCGTTGAGAAGTGTAGGCGCTAGAGCGATGACCAAGTTTTTCTAAAAATAGCCACAGTGACCTTGACCTTGAGTACAGCACCCTGAAAGTCAAACTTGCTGGAGATATTATCATGCCCTACATTTGTGTGAAGTTATTTTAAAATCCATTGAGAAATGTAGGTGCTAGAGCGCTGACAAAGTTTTTCTAAAAAAAGCCACAGTGACCTTGACCTTGGGCGCAGCATCCTGAAAGGCAAACTTGCTCGAGATATTGTCATGCCCTACATTTATATAAAGCTATTTTAAAATCTGCTGAGAAAAGTAGGTGCTAGAGCGTTGACAAAGTTTTTCTAAAAATAGCCACAGTGACCTTGACCTTGGTCGCAGCATCCTGAAAGGCGAACTTGCTCGAGATATTGTCATGCCCTACATTTGTGTGAAGTTATTTTAAAATCTGCTGAGAAATGTAGGTGCTAGAGCGCTGACAAAGTTTTTCTTAAAATAGCCACAGTGACCTTGACCTTTGGCGCAGCATCCTGAAAGTCGAACTTGCTCGAGATATTGTCATGCCCTACATTTGTGTGAAGTTATTTTAAAATCCGTTGC
Organism: Ctena decussata; assembly: GCA_963989385.1. Taxonomy (NCBI): domain Eukaryota; kingdom Metazoa; phylum Mollusca; class Bivalvia; order Lucinida; family Lucinidae; genus Ctena; species Ctena decussata. Next base: position 44,473,782 of record OZ022500.1, read on the forward strand.
GAAATGTAGGCAATAGAGCGATGACAAAGTTTTTCTAAAAATATGTGATGACGTTGTTTTCTCCATTATAACACTATGGAATATTTTTCAAACGCTCAAGGGCAGCTAACTCCGAAGTCTGTGCTCGAAATCGGCCAAATTTCGAACTCATCCAAGCTCTTGTGTATGTCATCATTACCTGCAAGTATGAAAAGGATCTAATCAAAAACAGTCGAGAAAACGTGATGACGCCAATTTCCCCATTATAACCCTATGGGGGCTATCTGTTGCCATGGAAACCAGAGTTCTGAGCTGATCGGCACCAAAACCTAATGCAGCCTTTCCCCTACCCAAATGATGCTTCAGATAAAATTTGATTGCGATCGGCCCACTGGTCTCTGAGATATTTATGTTTGAAAGTGTTGACGCACCCACGGACGACGGCTCGACTCCCATCCTATAAGCTCACCTCTGAGCCTTCGGCTCAGGTGAGCTAAAAAGTCATTAAATACGTTTGAACTTGTAATGCTTTCTGGTTTATCATAATCCCCATGCGAGACCATAATTGAGCCATGACACGAGAAAAACAACAATATGGTGTTCACCCAGCGCAGACTCAGATCAGCCTGGGCATCTGCCTAGTTTGATCAGACTCTTTGTTAAATGCTCAAATGGTAGCTAAGGGTCTAAGCTACCTCCACCAGGACAGGGAAGACTCTGATCAGACTGGGCGGATGCCCAGGCTGATCTGAGTCTGCGCTGGGCGCACAACCACATTGTTGGTTTTGTCGTGTGGCGGCTCATATAAGAAATATTAGATGATGCCTTTGACATTAAGAACGAACTGCAAACGAACAAACCATATTTACCTTAATGAACCGCGACACAAAACCAACATAGCGGCATGTGCGCCCAGCGAAGACCAAGATCAGCCTGGGCAGCCGCCCAGTCCGAGCAGAGTTTTTGCTGTCGTAATGGAGATAGCAGACCCTTAGCTACCCTTAATGTGCACAGTGAAGATTCTGATCAGACTGGACGAATGCCTAGGCTCATCTGAGTCTTCTGCCTGAGCAAATAGGGTAGCATCATAGGTATGCTCATACTTATCTAGGTATGCTCAATTTGCTGACACTTCGAAACTTATTTCTTGTGTAGTAGTGTCTTAGTTTCATCAACGAATCGAGGTGACCAGTACTATGAATATCTTTGCGGGAACTGTAAAAATAAGCGTCCATGTGGTTGACACTCTCGACTTTGGAGTTATGCCGCACTGGATGTAAGATGCTGGTCCAACCTGAATGGCGCTCCATTTCAAACAGCCCTTCATAATAGCCCCCTCTCATTGTCCTGATATAGTTGAAATACTTTTGGAAAACGGTACGTTAAGTCTAAGTCAGTTTGAAACTAGCCATCAGTAAATCAACTTGGCCGTTAAAAAGCTAAGGGCATTATAGGAAAGTTCTATATTTTCACTACATAGCCACTGGATGATAGGGAACTTGGAGCTCATGTCTGGGTTCTATTTCTGCTGGAGGCAGAATTCTTTTCAACCTTAAATGGAGTCCAGTGCACTGTCTTTTCCATTATTACCCTCCAGTCATCCCGATGTGATTGAAATACGGTTAAAAAGGACATAAAAATGCAAGTCATCCATCCATGCGGGCGATATAAAGACGATTTCGGCATTGGAGCAACTTATTTATACTGTCTAGAGGTCGGACAAAGGATTGCAACGGTGGATTTATGTAGTCTCCATTACCATACTTTCTCCTTCTCTCTGGGAGACGGCTCGATACATACTGAAATACGGTCTTAACAAAGTCGTTACATACGGCACAGACAGGCATTTAAAGACAAGACAGAATTGAAAAAGACATGGTCAAGAAATATCGCGTGCTTCTGAGAACAGTTTGTTTAGTGTTGATAAGCCGTTCAATGAAAACTTATAATCCGCATCGTTATTCTGTCTGCATGCTATATTAGTCTGCACGCAATTATTATTTTGCGTCGGAATTTTGTATTTAATACAATTGTCTTTGTGTCATGGCTCTGCAAGACATTTAGACAGATGGTCAAAAAAACATTCCATCATGGGTTCTTTCCCGATGTTTTTAAAATGTTGGCTGTATAGCAAGCCGTGTAGGATCAAAAGTATGATTTGGGTCGACACTATTTGCTCAGTATTATGTACTGATATCCAGTTTTGCTTGGTTGCCTCCATAGTCCTACCAGTGGTAAAAACATCTAAACGAAATATAGGATAAAATGGTTTCAATCTTCACGTTGGGTATCAAATGTGTGTTGAGATGCATAAATTGAATTTTATAACTGGAAAAAGCAGGGCTCTACAAAATCATTTTTTCCTTTTCTGGTTCTCCGTTAAGTTATTAAACAAACAAAGGCGGGACAATGAACGGGGCCTGTATATTGTATTTTTACCATTTTAGTCAGTTTTATGATATCGAAAGTAGGTTATTATACTTGCCAATCAAAATGACTCAAATCAATTCTCATAACTATTTTATGTGAAACTCAAGAATGTTTTATTTGTTAAAAGTTGGATAGTCACTGTCATTTACGATGACGAAACTGTAGTGAAAGCTTGCAGCAATACCTCATGAATTTTGAACACGATACAGGCAAAGTGTCCTTTTAAAATATGGCCCGTTCTATAAAGGCGTTGGAAAATAGGCTGCGAATTTCCCATGATCGTACGAAGAGAGACCAGAAAACATGTTATGGAGACTCAGTCACTTGTCTGTAAAACTGACAATCAGATAATTTTATTTTTATGCTCCCGCCATTTTTTACGGGAGGGGCGGGGCATAAAGTATTGTGACGGTAGAAGGTCACAGATATAAATAGATATGCAAATTACAAACTCGGTAGTTTGTGGTCGAGTAAATGTTGGGGTATATAAGCAAATAAACCGCCCTTGGTGGGTGAGCATGCTTTTCCACTGACGGGGTTTGTTTGCAGGTCGGCCAACGTTACATTTGGTGGCAGCGGTGGGATAAGGTCAACTGCCAGACCGGAGTTGCCTTACCCATGTAATTCCCAGGCCAAGTCTCGGGACGAGACTTCTCGGAGGGGAAAGTAATGTGACGGTAGAAGGTCACAGATATAAATAGATATGCAAATTACAAACTCGGTAGTTTGTGGTCGAGTAAATGTTGGGGTATATAAGCAAATAAATCGCCCTTGGTGGGTGAGCATGCTTTTCCACTGACGGGGTTTGTTTGCAGGTCGGCCAACGTTACAGTATCACCACTGTCTGTATGTACCTCCGTCCTTCCGTCCCGAAAATGGTTTCCGTTCGTTATTTAAAAAAAATCAGTGTATTGGATTCATATTTTATACACAGGTATATAATCATAAAATACAGGTCAAGTTTAACAAGGCATCGCAGGCGATACAAATCCCCTCACACAAGACTACATGCTCGAGATATTGTCATACCCTACATATGTGTGAAGTTATTTTAAAATCCATGGAGAAATGTAGGCGCTAGAGCGATGACAAAGTTTTTCTAAAAATAGCTACATTGACCTTGACCTTTTAAGCGCAGCACCCTGAAAGTCGAACTTGCTCGAGATATTGTCATGCCCTACATTTGTGTGAAGTTATTTCAAAATCCATTGAGAAATATAGGCACTAGATCGCTGACAAAGTTTATCTAAAAATAGCCACCTTGACCTTGGGCGCAGAACCCTGAAAGTCAAACTTGCTCGAGATATTGTCTTGCCCTACATTTGTGTGAAGTTATTTTAAAATCCGTTGAGAAATGTAGGTGCTACAGCGATGACAAAGTTTTTCTAAAAATAGTCAGTGACCTTGACCTTGGGCGCAGCACCCTGAAAGTCAAACTTGCTCGAGATATTGTCTTGCCCTACATTTGTGTGAAGTTATTTTAAAATCCGTTGAGAAATGTAGGCGCTAGAGCGTTGGAAATTTTTTTCTAAAAATAGCCACAGTGACCTTGACCTTGGGCGCAGCACCCTGAAAGTCAAACTTGCTTGAGATAATGTCATGCCCTACATTTGTGTGAAGTTGCTTCAAAATCCATTGAGAAATTTAGGCGCTAGAGTGATGACAATGCTTTTCTAAAAATAGCCACAGTGACATTGATCTTGGGCGCAGCACCCTGAAAGTCAAACTTGCTCGAGATATTGTCATGCCCTACATTTGTGTAAAGTTATTTCAAAATCCGTTGAGAAATGTAGGCGCTAGAGCGATGACGAACTTTTTCTAAAAATAGCCACAGTGACCTTGACCTTGGGCGCAGCACCCTGAAAGTCAAACTTGCTCGAGATATTGTCATGCCCAACATTTTTGTCAAGTTATTTTAAAATCCATTGAGAAATGTAGGCGCTAGAGCGCTGACAAAGTTTTTCTAAAAATAGCCACAGTGACCTTGACCTTGGGCGCAGCACCCTGAAAGTCGAACTTGCTCGAGATATTGTCATGCCCTACACTTGTGTGAAGTTATTCCAAAATCCATTGAGAAATGTAAGTGCTAGAGCGATGACAAAAGGTGAACATACGTATGTACAAAACCTATATCCCCTCACCACTTCGTGGTGGTAGGGAATTATTAAGGGTAAACTCAGTCAATTATCTAAGGAGTTATGACCCTTTTTGAATTTTTTTGTTATAAGAAAAATGGTTTCCCTTCATTATCTTTTGAAAAGATAAGTGTATTGGATTTATATTTTTTACACAGGTATATAATTATAAAATACAGGTTAAGTTCAATTTAGTTAGCGTAAAATCCGCCAATTATTTTGGGAGCTATGGCCCTTTCCGTTTTTTATTTTGTTGAAAAGTTACTTGTTTCCGAGCTATTTCTCTTGGAAAGTTGCATGACATTCATTTCTATAAGTCTTGACTCCTGCCACATCAGATCTGCCTACATATATACTTATATACTATATGACAAGCATGCCGCATAGTAAGATAGATCTGTAAATATGTTCTAAAAAGTAAGATTCCTTGGAAGCAAGGGACACTTCAAAGAATAGAAAATAGCAGACTCGGTTTAATTGAGTGTTCATGACAAGTAATGAAATGTGCGACACCAGCCACGCCCCCTAGCGCCGGCTTAAGCGGAACTCTATTTACTCAAATGAACTCAATGATCCCAAAGGACCAGAAAATATAATCTGCACCATGATGATGTACGGGAGACGTTTTACGGCCACCACCAGCTGCAAGGAAGATAAATAAAAGTATGTAAAATGTAAATTGTCTTGATCTCAACTTCAAATTTTTGAAACTGTCAATGCTCAGTTAACTTTTGGTAACAGATTTACGTACTGTAATGATTACATTTAAGCATCATTAGTTTTCAAATGTGTCATCTTAGAGGGAACATCTTTTAGGCCTGAGAACTTTGCCTGCTGTGCTGAATAAGCTCTCTACTAGAGCAGATGTTGCAGGAATCGACAGAAGCTTATTTGCAAATTTGGCCAATGAAGGGTAATTGATACAGTTCATTTTTCAGTAATCCAGAGGACTAATGTCCTTGTCTTGGCATGACTCTTTGTAAATAGTCTTCAAGCTTCAAGTTCATTTACTACTCCTGAAACATGGAGCTTCGTTGGGGTTTTAGACAATGGGCTCATGAAATCAAAGAAATCATCTGATCTTTGTTTCTCTTTTTTTTTTTTTTGGGTGGGGTGGGGGGGGGGAGGGATGGGGGTGAAACTCAAAATTTCGTCATCTTGTACTGACCCTGTTTGAAGGTTTTTATGCACAACTGATTCGATGTGGTCTATTTTATAATTTTCACACCACGGAAGCTTGAATCTAGGAACCACAAGAAAATGCATATACATGTACAGGAAGCTATTTAGTGAATCGTTAGTACTTTTTCACTTGAGCTGGCTATTCTCGATCTCCTAACAAAAGAGTTTTAAAACCTTTGAGAAGTTGAGCTATGAGGCACAACAAAATGAATTGTTTGGTTTATGACATTTTTTTTACCCATAAAAAGATTGCAAATTTTCAGCTCCTAATGCTCTTATTATTCCAATCCTTAGTGATTGTTTGCAATCACTTTTCAGTAGCAGAGGGCGGGGTTTGCTGACCGTTCCAAGGCGGTACTTCTGTTGTGGTTCCTTGATGTTACATTGTGCTATGTCCACTTGTCTATGATCTTTGGCGGTTTGGTCACCTGTTTTGCTACCCAATCTGCATTTTGTTTTGTTTTGTTTTGTAAGTTAAAAATAAAATAGATAAAAATAGCTGTTGACGTTTTTAGCTCACCTGAGCCTTTAGGCTCATAGGTGAGCTTATAGTATAGCCAGGCATCCGTCGTCCGTCCGTCCGTCGTCAACATTTTCAAACATCTCCTCTGAAACCACTGGGTCGATTGAAGCCATATTTCATATGGAGCCTACCTAGGTCGGGGGAACGAAAGTTTGTTCCGGGTATCTAGGTCACATGACCAGGATGGCCGCCACGCCCATATATGGTAAAAACCTTCAAAAATCTTCTACTCCAGAACCAAAAGGCCTATTACCTTGAAACTTGGTATGTAGCATCGGGCATGCGGGCCCATCATAGTTTATTCAAATGATGACCTTGCGACGACCTTGACCTTATTTATGACACGGTCAACTTTGATACGTTAGGTTTTTATATGAGAAAACGCCTAAACAGTGGATTTCTCAGAAACTATTTAAGTCTAAGGTACAATACTTGGTAAACATGGTCAACTAAATGAGCAAACGAAGATATTATGTCACTAAAGGTCAAGGTCATTCCGTCGGCCCATCCGTCGTGAAGATTTTCAAACATCTTCTCCTCTGAAACCACTGGGCTGATTGAAGCCATATTTCATATGGAGCCTACCTAGGTCGGGGGAACGAAAGTTTGTTCCGGGTATCTAGGTCACATGACCAAGATGGCTGCCATACCCATATATGGTAAAAACCCTTCAAAAATTTTCTTCTCCAGAACCAAAACGCCTATGACCTTAAAACTTGGTATGTAGCATCGGGCATGCAGGCCCATCATAGTTAATACAAATGATGACCTAGCGGTGACCTTGACCTAATTTATGACACGGTCAACTTTGATATGCTAGGCTTTTGTATGGGAAAATGCCTAAACAGTGGATTTTTCTCAGAAACTATTTAAGTCTAAGGTACAATACTTGGTATACATGGCCAACTAAATGAGCAAATGAAGATATTATGTCACTTAAGGTCAAGGTCATTCCGTCGGTCCATCCGTCATGCAGATTTTCAAACATCTTCTCCTCTGATACCACTGGGTTGATTGAAGCCAAATTTCATATGGACTCTCAGTGGGCTGAGGGAACGAAAAGTTGTACCCAGGGTCTGGGTCACATGACCAAGATGGCCGCCACGCCCATATATGGTAAAAACCCTTCAGAATTTTTCTTCTCCAGAACCAAAAGGCCTATGACCTTGAAACTTGGTATGTAGCATAAGGCATTCGGGCCCATCATAGTTTGTACAAATGATGACCATGCGATGACCTTGACCTAATTTATGACACAGTCAACTACGGTTCCTTACATTTTTATATGGGAAAACGCCTAAACAGTGGATTTCTCAGAACCTTTTTAGTTCTAAGGTACAATATTTGGTATAAATGGTCAACTTAATGATTAGCTGAAGATATTATGTCACTAAAGGTCAAGGTCATTCTGTCAGCCCGTCCATCTGTTGTCAAGATTTTCAAACATCTTCTCTGAAACCACAGGGCCGATTGAAGTCAAATTTCATATGAAGGCTACCTAGGATTGGGGAACAAAAGATTGTTATGGGTATCCGGGTCACATGACCAGGATGGCCGCCACGCTCATATATGGTAAACAAGAGGGCCATGAGGCCCTGATCCGCTCACCTGAGCAATTGGCAAAGTGGCTTTTTCTTATGTCTGAAATTGTCAAAATATGAGTCTAGGGTCAAAAGTCAAAGACTGACCATGACCTCTTGTACTCATAAATCTTCATGTGCTAATACCCATTAAGACAACTATATATACCATTTTTTAGACCAAAATCTTCAAAACTTTCCATGAAATCTTATGTTCTAGCATTTTCCCATATTTGACCATGCTGCAAAAAAGGTCAAGGTGAACCCAAGGTCATCATTTGAACAGTCTTGGAAGTACTCTAGTACTCCATGCTACTTACCAAGTTTCAAGGCCATAGGCATATTGGTTCTGGAGAAGAAAAATATTAAATGTTTATACCATAAATGGGTATGTCAGCCATGTTGGTCATGTGACCTGGACCATTTGAACACATTTTTGTTCCCTCAACCCCTGGAGGCTCTTTATGAAATGTGACTACAATTGGCCCTTTGGCTTTTGAGGAAATGTTTGAAAATGTAAAAATATGAGAGATCTGGGTCAAAGTTCAAAGAATGACCTTGACCTCTTGTACTCATAATTCTTCATGACCTCATTAAGATGACTGTATATACCAATTTTTAGGCCAAAATCTTCAAAAATTCCCATGAAAGCTTATGTTGTAGCATTTTGCCATATTTGACCTTGCCATAAAAAGGTCAAGGTCAAGCAAAGGTCATAATTTGAACACTCTTGATAATACTGGAGTACCCACTGCTACATACCAAGTTTCAAGGCCATCGGTCAACTGGTTCTGGAGAAGAAGATTTTTAAAGGTTTTTATCATATATGGTCATGGCGGCCATGTTGGTCATGTGACCCAGACCATTTGAAGAATTTCTTTTCCTCAACCCCTGAAGACTCTATATATTTGGTTACAATTGTCTTTTAAAAAGAAGTTTGAAATTGTCAAACTATGAGAATTCAGGGTCAAAGGTCAAAAAATGACAATGACCTCTTGTACTTATGAATCTTGATGTACTCATTAAGATGACTGCATTTTCCAATTTTTAGGCCTAAATCTTCAAAACTTTCAATGAAATCTTATGTTCTAGCATTTTCCCTTATTTGACCTTCCCGTAAAATGGTCAAGGTCAACCCAAGGTTATCATTTTGAACACTCTTGATAGAACTGGAATACCCAATGCTTCATACCAAGTTTCAAGGCCATCGGTCAACTAGTTCTGGAGAAGAAGATGTTTAAAAGTTTTTATCATATATGGGCGTGGTGGCCATGTTGGTCATGTGACCTGAACCTTTTGAACAAAATTTCATTCCCTCAACCCCTGGAGGCTCTATATGAAATTTGGTTACAATTGGCCAAGTGGCTTTGGAGAAGATTGTTTGAAAATGTCAAAATATGAGAGTTCTGGGTCAAAGGTCAAAGAATGACCTTGACCTCTTACACTCATAAATCTTCAGGTACTCAACTGCATTTACCAATTTTAGGCCTTACTCTTCAAAACTTTCCATGAAATCATATGTTCTAGCATTTTCCCATATTTGACCTTGCAGTAAAATGGTCAAGGTCAACCCAAGGTCATAATTTGAACAATCTTGGTAGTACTCGAGTACCCAATGCTACATACCAAGTTTCAAGGCCATCATTCAATTGGTTCTGGAGAAGAAGATTTTTAAAGGTTTTTACCATATATGGGCGTGGCCGCCATGTTGGTCATGTGACCTGGACAGTATGAATAAATTTTTGTTCCCTCAACCTCTGGAGGCTCTATATGAAATTTGGTTTCAATTGGCTCAGTGGCTGTTGAGGAGATTGTTCGAAATTGTCAAAATATGAGAGTTCTGGGTCAAAGGTCAAAGAATGACCTTGACCTCTTAAAGTCATAAATCTTCATGTACTCATTAAGATGACTGTAGATACTGGTTTTTAGCCCAAAATCTGCAACAGTTTCCAAGATATCTTATGTTCTAGCATTTTGCCATATAAAAGCACAAGGAAGCAAATTTGACCTTGCCGTAAAAAAGGTCAAGGTCAACCCAAGGTCATAATTTGAACAATCTTGGTAGTACTCGCGTACCCGATGCTACATACCAAGTTTCAAGGCCATCGGCCTATTGGTTCTGGAGAAGAAGATTTTTAAAGGTTTTTACCATATATGGGCATGGCGGCCATGTTGGTCATGTGACCAGGACCGTTTGAACAACTTTTCGTTCCTAAGGTCCCAGGAGGCTATATATGAAATTTGGTTACAATTGGCCCAGCGGTTTCAGAGGAGAAGTCGTTTGAAATTGTGGACGGACGCACGACGGACGGACGACGGACGACGGACGACGGACGCCGGAGCCTTACCATCCTATAAGCTCCCCCGGAGCCGCTGGCTCAGGTGAGCTAAAAAACCTTCAAAAATCTTCTCCAGAACCAAAAGGCCTATGACCTTGAAACTTGGTATGTAGCATTGGGCATTTGGGCCCATCATTGTTTGTACAAATGATGACAGTGTGGAGACCTTGACATAAGTTATGACACGGTCAACTAAGGTACCTTAGGCTTTTATACGGGAAAACGCCTAAATAGTGGATTTCTCAGAAACTATTTAAGTCTTAGGTACAATATTTTGTCTATATGGTCAACTAAATGAACAGGTGAAGATATTATGTCACTAAAGGTCAAGGTCATTCTGTCAGCCCTTCCGTCAGCCCTTCAAGATTTTCAAACATCTTCTCCTCTGAAACCACTGGGCTAATTGAATTCAAATTTCATATGGAGCCTACCTAAGTTGGGGGAACGAAAGTTTGTTTGGGGTATCCGGGTCACATGACCAAGATGGCCGCCACGCTCATATATGGTACAAACCCGTCAAAAATCTTCTTCTCCAGAACCAAAAGGCCTATGACCTTGAAACTAGGTATGTAGCAATGGGCATACGGGCCCATCATTGTTTATACAAATGATGACCGTGCGGTGACCTTGACCCAATTTATGACACAGTCAACTTCGGTACCTTAGGCTTTTATGTGGAAAAATGCTTAAACAGTGGATTTTTCAGAAACTATTTACGTCTAAGGTACAATATTTGGTATATATGGTCAACAAAATGAACAGCTGAAGATATTATGTCACTTAAGGTCAAGGTCATTCTGTCAGCCCTTCCGTAGTCAAGACCTTCAAACATCTTCTCCCCTGAAACCACTGGGCCGATTGAATTCAAATTTCATATGGAGCCTACCTAGGTTGGGGGATAGAAAGATTGTTCTGGGTATCCGGGTCACATGACCAAGATGGCCGCCACGCCCATACATGGTAAAAACCCTTCAAAAATCTTCTCCAGAACCAAAAAGCCTATGACCTTGAAACGTGGTATGTAGCGTTGGGCATTCGGGCCCATCATCATAGTTTGTACAAATGATGACTCTGCGGTGACCTTGACCTAATTTATGACACGGTCAACTTCGGAACCTTTGGCTTTTATTTGGGAAAAGGCCTAAACGATGGATTTCTCAGAAACTATTTAAGTCTAAGGTACAATATTTGGTATATATGGTCAACTAAATGGACAGCTGAAGATATTATTTCACTAAAGGTCAAGGTCATTCTGTCAGCCCTTCCTTCCTCATGATTTTCAAACATCTCCTCAGAAACAACTGAGCTGATTGAAGCCAAATTTCATATGGAGTCTCAGTGGGCTGGAGGAACGAAAGTTTGTTACCAGGGTCCGGGTCACATGACCAAAATGGCCACCACGCCCATATATGGTAAAAACCTTTCAAAAATCTTCTTCTTCAGAACCAGAAGGCCTATGACCTTGAAACTTGGTATGTAGCATTGGGCACTCGGGCCCATCATAGTTTATACAAATGATGACTATGCTTTAACCTTGACCTAATTTATGACACTGTCAGCTTTGGTATGTTAGGCTTTTATATGGGAAAATGCTTAAACAGTGGATTTTTCAGAAACTGTTTAAGTCTAAGGTACAATATTTGGAATATATGGTTAACTGAATGACCAGATGAAGATATTGTCACTAAAGGTCAAGGTCATTCTGTCAGCCCGTCCATCTGTTGTCAAGATTTTCAAACATATTCTCCTCTGAAACCACTTCCCTGATTGAAGCCGAATTTCATAAGGGGTCTTAATGGGATGGAGGAACGTAAGAAGGTTCCCAGGATCTGGGTCACATGATCAAGCTGGCCGCCATGACCATATATGGTCAAACCCCTTCAAAAATCATCTTCTCCAAATCTAAAAGGCCTATGACCTTGAAACTTGGTATCTAGCATTTGGAAGTTGGGCCCATCATAATTTTTACAAATCAGGACTGTGCATTGATTGTGACCTAATTTATGGCAAGGTCAATTTTGGTGCATTGGAAAATGCTTAAGCAGTTCATTTCTCACAAACCATTCGAGTCTACGACATGCTGATATATTGTAAAATGCCTTAAAAAATCTACTTCTCCAGAACCAAAGGAACAAAGACCTCGTGGCATGGTATGTAGCATTGAGGACTCGGGGCCCATCATAGTTTGTACGCTTCATGACGGGGCATTGACCTTGACCTAATTTATGGCAAGGTCAACTTTGCATGATAGCATGATATGCTTTTATGTGGGAAAATGCTTAAACAGTTGATGTTACAGATTTTTTAAGCCTAGATATATTACTTGGAAAATATGGTTAACTAAATGACTACATGAAGACAAGGTCATCAAAGGTCAAGGTCATTATTTGAACTTTGCTCAAGGTCACTGAGATTTTAAAATTAAAATGTGGGCACCTTTTAAGCTACTGGTTTCAAATTTGTAACAAATGAGCGAATTGACAAACTGTGTCTGTTGACAGAAGGTGTCAGGTGAGCTTTAGGACCATTGGTCCTCTGGTTGTTTAGGGTAGCTGAATGGCCACCTGTTTCGGAAAGAGCTGCTCATTCGGTTTACCGTGCATGTCTTTTGTGTACTTGTGTCAATTTGTCCGTTTGTTTGTGCTCCTTTCCCTATTGGTTTTGAGAGCGGGATGTGGGATTTGATTGTATTAATTCCTGATCGTTGCTTGTCTTTTACTTTTCTTTATCAAGGACGGACCATGTTTGGTCCGAACCTTGATGCCATATTAAGCTCTCCTGCAGAGCACCCAAAGGCTACAACATAGCTGACTAAGCCAGGATAAAGTAAAACTATAAGAACATGTTTTTCTATGCTCTGGTCTTGATAAATTTACCTGTGAAATCAGCAAAGCATGTCAACATATGAGCAGAACTAATTGTGTTTGTCAAATTTCTTTAAGCCTCCAGCTAGGGGAGGGGAAAATAGAAATGCTGTCAATGCTAATTTTGCTGAGGCAAAAATGTACCTTATACCTTATACCATGTCATAACATATATTGCAGTATTTCTAAATCTATTTTAATTTTGAAAAAAAAAAAAATCAATCTAATCTATTATTTATACACAATGCATCTTTTTCTCAAACATCTGAATAAAAATGGTGTCTATTCTGAAAGTGACTAAATCTTTCGAATTTGCTATTATTGTCACCAAAAGGCCATCTGATCTTTTATTTATAAACAGCGCACATTTTTCTCAATCATCTGAATTAAAATAATAACATTAACCGTCAGTTAGTCAGGTTCTAGAGGTGACCAAGTAAATAGCCAAATGTATTTAAAAAGTATTTGAAAGTAATTATAATTACAGCTAAAATATTTTCAATAATTATAATTATTACATTAATGTATTTGAGCCAAACCATGACTACAATTACATATGATTACTTTGAAAATTGTATTTAATTACAGATACTTACATTACTGATTACGATTACCCCAGGTATGGTGCCAGTACCTTAAGCAAGGCGCACTCTTACACTAGGCGGGGCATCCGTGTCCAGTGGACACATTTCTAGTGTTCTAAATACAGCGTTTGAAATTTAGTAATTTTGAGAATCAGAACAACATGATTTGAGACTGTTTGTTCTTAAACGAGGCTTTAGAGATATACATTGCCCTATGCAGGCGCTGCACGAGGGCATCATTCGCGTCTTACAGACACAGTTTTCTATTGTTTTCGGTTTTTTGGTCAATATTCACGTTAGGTACGCGATAATCACCAGGCTAACGTGCGTAATTACACATAACCGAATCGTTGCAAAACGGCGCCATATTTGCAATTGCAATTATTCAGTGCAATCCAAGACGACATAGAGAGGCGCTGTGGTCGAGTGGTAAGGGACGCTAGGTTATGGTGCAGAAGATTCAAATTTGGGTGGGGGCAGCCGGTGACTCGAAAACTCGCTGCAAACCCAGCAAGAACGGGTCCCTTTTTCGAGTCAGGGAAGAATAAGGCAACTAAAGGAGAGGGATGGGCTCAGTCCTTCATATGCTATACCCATGATTCAGTGGACCTATAAACCAAACTGATTTACCTTTACTTTTACAAGCTAACCAGAACCAGAACCACAATTCCAAATGCAAGTAAAATCACGCTTTTATTTCTGTGTCCTCTTTTCTGTATCTGAGAGCAATAGAAGCATGAATTAAGATAAAATATTTTGGGTTATGTTCGAAAAAAGAAATGACTGCAAATCCGCTTCTGACGCTCCTGCCTAAAGCTTTTGAAAGGCTTATTAAAAACCGACAAAAAGGCAACGGAATATTGAATATTGGAATATCTATTAATATTCTTCCTTTGTGCGGTCGTTCTGGCGATCAAAGAAGGTCCGGGGAAAACATATCCTCCCATACGAAGAAATAGCAGTTTGACTTTGCCTACAGATGCCAGTATTTCCTGGTCTGGAATGTAGTCTACTTCTTAAACAGTCAGTACATAAAGCTTCACTTTTGTGCATTTTTAGCGCGTCTTTGCGAAGCAAAGGAGAGCTTATGCTATACCCCCAGCGTCGTAGTCCGAGTATGCGTTAGCGTTAGCGTCAGCGTTAGCGCACCCGTCAGCGTCCTCGTCGGCGTCCGTGATCATGTTAACCAATGTTAACAATTGCGTTTAGCTCCATGTTCAACTCTGTATCTTACAAACTACAGCAGCTACAATCATCATACTTGGTACATATATACACCCATATGACTGCAGCAGCTGCATGACACAATTGTATGTCCTTGACCTATATGTTACGGTTGACTGACTTTGCTGTTTGGCACTGTTTTTAAGGCAAAATTTTTAGTTTTGATGAAACCTTTGACAGAAGAGACTTGATACTTGGTCAAATAGCATATCCCTATAATTGCAGCAGCTGCAAAGCTACCATGCTGACAACTGTGCCCTTGACCTTTGTTCATGGTCCAGTGATTTTGTCTTATATTTCAAACACTGTTTGATGGATTAACATCACATCTGGCATAGTGGATCAGTCTGACATCTAAAATGACCTCATATTATTTATAGATCACTGTGACCTATATTTCATGGTTCAGTGATTTTGCCTTGTGTCTCTAAAGCTGTTTATAGATTAGCATCATATTTGGGAATTTGAGGTCACTCTAACATAAATTTTATCATTCAGTGATTTGCTTCATATATTAGGTGTATTTAGTATGTATTCATCATACACCTGGGATAATGGCTCAGTCTGACACTGCAGATGACCTGATATATTTGTAGGTCTTGGTGACTGTGAGAATCAGGCACCCATAAGGCGCGCTTTGTTGTCTTCTGACAACTCTTGTTATATATGCCTTTCCTTCAGACCCCTTTATTGTCGATACATGAACTAGTCATTGAATCGACCGTCTGTCTGAACTTTACAAAATTACATTGTTTTCAGCTGGCTTTCGTTGCCAAGCCATTACAAGGTTGCTAATGAGGCATTATCAGCAGAAACTACGTAGTCTGATCCACCTTTATTCTTATGAATGTTTTCATTGCTCTTGAAGGATCAAATTTGTGATATTTATTTATATTTTGACTTGGGTCATTAAAACTGGTCAAAATGAAAGTGCTGTCTTTTAGAACTTTCAGTTTTGAAAGGACTGGCTATTTTAAAGTCAATATGATATTTATTGATGCAATAAGCCATAAGGCCCATAAGCATATATACAGTTAGGGTTTACATTCGTATACAGGATAGCAAGCACTGTATTCTAAGATGTCATGAAATATTGTTGTTAAAGACAAATTGAACTTTGATTTTTTTTTTCAATTTTTAATTATTAGATATGTTTCAATGTTTTAATATTCAATTTTCAATATGACTCTCTCACTATTTTGTTTCCGCTAATCGCTCAATTAACAGAGTCTTTTTATCATCACAATGTAAACAACTCTTGCTGTATATTGTTTTGCAGTAAGACAACCGGATATAATTAATGGAATGAATAGCATCAAGCAAGTGAGATAATTGATTGAGGATGTTTAAATCATGTGCGATATGTTACTTACTGGTGCAGAAATAGGTTCTGACTGAAGTCGACAGTGTTGTGATTAATGATAAAAGTAAACAAAGTTTGTTTTCTGAATGTATAACGCAATGACCATGAGAGGTGACCTAGAGGTACCTAAGCAAACAGTTTTGAACCAGATCAGACTGCATTTAAAGAGTAGTCTGATCGAAACTGCTCCTAAAGAGCGGTGATCAGTCAGGTCAACACTCTTTGCCTCTTTTTGAGTTTTCGAATGATATAGATAGTGAAATTTAGAGTGATAATAGTAACTGCTTGAGTATATTTTTATCCAGGGTTATTACTATCTCCTGATTGTAGAACTTACTGGTATTAAAAGCCATGGTATTCAGTCATCTTATGAAATATTTCGATGAATTCTGACATTGTCGTACAATGAAGGGCCTTATGTTTGAAACGGACTTAATTTTGTAATAGCTTGTCCACACTGTACAACCGGCTGAAGTGATGCCAGATGCCTACAGAGATAGCAGATCATCGAAATCGAAAGTAGGATTTGAGCAGGTGAGATAAAGTTGCTGGTAAAAACAGACAATAAAATCCTGGAAGAGTTTAGCCTCATATGGAAGTTGCTCAGTGTCTGTGGACTCAACAGTATCAGTCTGGGTGGCTTTCTTACACAGAGAAGGCTACGGCAGGTCTTGAATGGGCAACATTTTCAGAAAAAAGCACAAAGTTTGCATTTCGGCTCCCATTAGTCGAATCTGAGATTGTGCACAATCTGTTTGCTTGCGTGCAATTAAACCTCAGTTACTTAGCAATATTTCTGCCAATTTTTGATGCACAATTTGGGTTTTATAATGAAAATACACGCTTTCAAAGAGGGTGGGTAGCGACAAAATGGTTGCCTTTGTCAACAGATGCATTTTTAGGTGGATAGCTGGGATGACAGATCAGTTTGTATGAAAATGGCTGACATTGATGACAGGTATCAATATATTAGTATGTGACTTTAAAATCGCATTTTTAAAGTTTTGGTTGTGTCAACAGCATAAAATCGCCTCAAGAATCCGGTAAAAGTATGTTTCTAGATGTCAAAGGAATAATATAGAAGCTGGTTATGCATTCGTGGAAGAAATGCTATATTGTCAGAAAGAGGTGAACGTAGAACTATACGAGCGGTGCTGGGCCTGTGTTACTTTTCATTGTATTTGTTTCTCATTTTGAAGCAAATTTCTTGTGTGTGTGTGTGTGTGTGTTTTTTAGTTGTATCATAATTTTATGTGCCGCCGAAGCAAGATGTGTGTGCGCGTTTGTGTGTGTGTGTGTGTGGGGGGGGGGGGTTGCTTGCTAGTCAGCTTGGTACCGATACCTGAATAAGGGACTGCAAAATTGCCAGTTCACCCTTAAATACGTTGTCTGGGGGCTGGGATATTTTTTCTATACATGTGGCCTATGTGGGTTTAGGAAGCAGTATTTTAAAATTTTCTCTAAGATGCCACCTCCTCTGATCGATCGGATGGGTGACAAAAACGTATCTTAGATAGCTTTTAACCTGTCACGATCGCATTCCCTCATTACGTGAAATCATTATACCCATCTTTTTGTATTACAGGGAATTAATATGGACGATCCATTTGGAGACTTTAGCTTGGAAGAATTCCACGTAGAAGAAGCGCTTCCGACAACGCCAGACTTCGGACAAGAAGAGGCACTTCTGCCACAAATAGAGTTTCAAGATCCCAATGAAGGTTCTATGTTGGACGTTTCATTCAATACAGAATTATATGCAGAAACGTTCACCTGTGACATATGTGACCGACAATATGCAAACAACCCAAATTTGATGATGAGACATCTGAGAAAAAAAAATCTTGCACACAGTATTTCAGCACACAAAACGCATTTGATATGCTCCAGGACGCTAAGCACATTTTGAAATCACATTTATGTACACCTTGCGGGAAAGTTTTCTCCAGAAAAGGCCATTGCATCAGCGGAGATTTTATCAACCAGACTCTTTTAGAGCCTAGCATGTTATGCCCGGTTGAAAAATGCAAGAAAACATTCCAGCAGAAGGAAAAGTACCAAGATCATCTCAATGTTCAAAATGGTGTGAAACCTTATACATAAGGAATTTCACGGCAGATACTACAAGAATAGTCACGAGAAGATTTGTACAGGCCAGATTACTTGCCAGTGCGATATGTGTGACCAAGTTCTTTGTGATAAATCCTCTCTAGCACAACATAAGGATGCTCAAAGCATAACATTAGAAAATCACATGCTTGTTTTTGTGGATAGACATATTTGTATGAAACGTCCCTCCAAAATCACAGAAAGTACAAAAATCTTCAAGGATTTCCACAATCATAAACTGCTTCTTGAGAGGGCATTGTCATATACCCATTGGGCACACAAAGTTGAATCAACATTGAATCAGCCTTTATTCAACGTCATAATGTTGGATCATGGTTGATTCAATGTTGATTAACTCAAATAGAATCAACCTTGATTCAGCGTCATGACGTAGAATCAGAGCTGATTTAATGTTGATTCAATTTTGTGTGCCTGGTGGGTAAGTTTACTAAATTTTGGACTTATGTTTTTTTCAACAAACCACAGCCAATGACAGATCATAATAAGTTTTAACGAATGCAAAACAGTTGGATTAGTATGTAACTATGGGAATGTTACATGTATTTTGGCGATTTCTGTTATAGCAGAAAGGCGAAATATGTTCAGTGTACTTCCATCATGAAAGTTGAAAATTATCTAGCATATTAATCCTAATAAATGCCCCTGCTTTAGTAACGCTAGTATATGTACACTGTGTGAAGAAATTCCCATAAGAGAAACCCTTGTGTCATTTTAACAGATATTCAAAAGTGTATCTTGAGTGTTCTTGAGTATGATTTAGCCTGAAGTAAAAGTCTTGGTATAAACCAGTCCGCCAATTTTCGCTTCCTGCAGAGACTGTCCATCATATTTGGCTTCCGCCGAGACTGTCTGCGACCTCTTGCTTCCTGCAGGGACTGCCGTCCTCGAAAAATGGCTTCCTGTCGAGAATGTCCGCGTGGCTCTGCTTCTTGCCGAGAATGACACAAAATTGCCACCCTTAAAGTTAAGCACAGGGTATAATCGATTCCGCCAATTTTCGCTTCCAGCAGAGACTGTCCGTCATATTTGGCTTCCGCCGAGACTGTCCGCGAACTCTTGCTTCCTGCAGAGACTACTGTCCTCGAAAATTGGCTTCCTGCCGAGTCTGTCCGCGTGATTCTGCTTCTTGCCGAGAGCCTCGGCAGGAAGCAGAATCACGCGGACAGTCTCTGCAGGAAGCCATTTATCATGTACAGAAGTCTCGGCAGGAAGCAAGAGTTCGCGGACAGTCTCGGCGGAAGCCAAATATGATGTACAGTCTCTGCAGGAAGCGAAAATTAGCGGAATAGATTATACCCTGTGTTAAGGGTTTCCTTAACTTTAGGAAACGATTGTACGTCCTGTGCTTTGGTACCCACCGAAGTTCCATTTTGTACATCTAGATACATAAGCCATAGAATACGTTATGTAAGTTGACACTAATGAGTCCCTATGCGCGCAGAGGATCCTTAGCTCATACATGAATGACAACGGTTATGAATGTGAGTCTGTACACCTAACCATCTCTGTCTGCACAAGCAAGACATCAGACATAGTAAGATATATTCATATGCCCTACGCACAATCATTGATCCCAAACATTAAGGAGCCTTTCCATCTACCCAGGCTCATGTATAGACATTTTTATGATGTGATTTAATAAGAAGTCTGTGTTAGAAAATAGATCAGTACATCTTCTTGTTTTAACTTCTTTTTCCTGTATATCCAGTAGATATACATTGCTGCACGGTTTATGTTGGTTTTCCTCTCAGTAGGCACACAAAATTGATTCAGCTGTGACTCAACTTTGATTCAACTTCATGACTTTGAATCAACGTTGATTCTATGTTGATTCAACGTTGTGTGCCCCTGTCGGCTACGTTGCAGAAACAGATTAAATCTTACTGACGGAGCAATCTCGTCAAGTGTCCACTGTTTGCCACTCCACCTATATTTCGGGGCACTAAATGTACTGGATGTCTCGTACAATTCTGAGACCCTACGATCTGGTCATGCAATCATGGATGCAGTGGATCTGGAGGAGTAGTTGTTGAATCAGTTGTTTTTCAATTGCTGATGTACAATGAACGCCGGATGCATTGGTATGGCAATAGCTCACGGTGGACCTTTGGGTCAGGTGAGCTAACAAAATCACTCCAACAGGCTGTTTTTGTTCATATATCTGTATTTACATGCAGATCAAATGTATCACTGTTCTTAAGAACGTAATATGCTGTAAAATTTTGTAATATGGGTTTCAACTCCTAATGGAAGAAGTCAAAATGAACTAAACAATGCAGGATTGGTTTTGCCATTCACAATTTTCTTGCGACGTATTTATATTGTCATGTTTTTATCACGTTTCCTTAGGTGGGAAACGAATTTGTGACTTCCTGTTTGCTTCCCTTGGGATGACATCCCTAAAATGGGACCTACTCTTAAAGGAAAAACTCTTCCCCTGTAGGATCAACTTCTATCCTTTTAGAATAAGCCGCCAATGAGAAAAGTGGCAAGAAAGAAAATGGCCGAGTTGCTTCCCCTGGATGTGTATCCATTCACTTTAACCCAAGGGTATCCAGACATGTGTCATTTTAGTTCCAAAGTATAATGTTGACGTAACATCTCCTCGAGACAAAACTTTTTTTTATATCTAGCGAAGTCAGAACTATTTCCTAAATTGTACACTTATTTGAAGAATTTGCAAGAAAAATTAAGCGTCAAAGCAAGATGATGCTGAAACATCTATTTATGACTGCATGGTCGGAGTTGCTGACACATATGCGATGCCGTTTTACTATTTATTTCCTATTCATTGATATCCATAATTTCAGTTATGGCTATCCATATTCGCATTATTGATATCCATAAATTAGGGTGAATATTGGGTATCAATAATTCGAATTATATATATATGTATCTATAAATCAGTTTATTGATATCTATAAATCGAATTATGGATGTCCAATGTTCTTTTCTATTTATTGATATCTATAATTCGAGTTATGGATATCCATCAATCATGATGAATTGTAGATATCCATCATTCGAATAATGGATATCTTTAATTCAAATCATGGTTATCCAGGACTCGATTTATTGATATCTATAATTCTACTTGATTTATGGATATGCATAAATAGATTTATAGATATGCATACAGATATTCATTATCCGAATAATGGATATCCACAATTTTAATTATTGATATCAGTAAATAGGGAATAAATAGCAAAACTGCGCCCGATATACTCATGTATTCTGTATTCAATTTTTATATGTTTATATAGTGCAGCTTTTATTGATCTTTTACAATTTTAAATGCCAGAACTTTGGAATCGTCGCACACGTGATACTGGCGCACACCGAGCTGCCTGTGAGCTGGTTTATCGGGTTCGGCGATTTCTCCACTTTTATGTTTGGGTTTCACTCGTCTTCTTGGCCCTGAGTCAAAGAAATGGTCTCTGAAATGGAAGAAACAATACAAATAATGTAGGCTCTGAAACGTACTAAGGTTAAGAGAGAGACAGAGGGAGACAGAGAGAGAAACAGAGAGACAGGCACAGACAGAGAGAAAGTTAGAGTCAGAGAGACGTCAGAGAGAAAAAAGAGAGACGCACGGATAAAAATCTTTGAATTTCAGTTTGGGCCCTCCGGCTGCAAGTCTAACCAGACAGATGGATGAGTTGCGAGTTTACGTCCTTTTCATCAGTATTTCAGTCATATCAGGACGATGGCAGGGTTTAAAAAAAAGGCTGTGTGTTGTTGTTGTGTTCACGGTAAGCAGCTATGGTAATGTCGGGACTGAGGCTGTGTGTAGTGTGTAGTTGATGCGCTCCACTGGAAAAATGTGGGCCAATCTTTGTTCCTCTTTCAGTAGTGTTCAGTCAGTGACCTGTGCATGACTTCCAAGTCCATAGCTTACGGTTCTAAGGATTGTCTGAAAGAATTGCAAAAATTCACACTTTGGTCACGGACCCTGTCACAAAATTTCAGTCAAGAAATACCCAAACAAATGGCGCCGTAATCTACACCGACTTCAACTGATTTTTTTTTGTGAATGAGTCCTTGCTTAAAGTACAAATCTTTGTGACTCCATCAAAATATCGTTAGAATCAGAAAAATGTGGAATGGAAACTTGCATTGCTCGACGAGTGTAATTTATCTGAAAAAGGATTTGTACTTTAAGCAAGGACTCCTTCACAAAAAAAAAAAAAAAATGAAACAAGATTCACTCACAGCATCACCATTTTTTCTGACAGCGTGTCAAAACAGAAATCACGTGTTCCCCCACCCTTCTCATAAAATAAAAATGTAGATACCAAGGAAACGCCTTAGTTAACAGTAATATATATCCGTGCTGTACAGAAATCTAGGAGATGCATACACAAACTAGACAAACATGAAAATAAAGAACATTTTGCCATGGCATGTGGTGAAGACAGGCAACAAAGTTGTCTCGGAAAAACACAATCAACAGCAATAGACATTCCGAGCATAACTAACCAGATAGGGTTTAAACAGCATGGACCGACTGCTCAAAGCAAGTTTAAGCTAACCTCGAGTTTAATCCATACAAAATGTAACCTTGGGGTTAACTTAAACCAGTATGGAAGATTATTAAACAAAATTTACTGAGAGATGTAAAGCTATTAAATGCAACAATATGCAATCTAGTTGACAAGCATGCATCATTCTTCAGTCACAGTCATAATCAGTTTAAAGACACATACTTATATATTGACACCTGCCATCAATGTCAGCCATTTCCATACAAACCGATCTGTCATCCCAGCTATCCACCTAAAATTGCATCTGTTGACAAAGGCAACCATTTTGTCGCTACCCACCTTCTTTGAAAGCGTGTATTTTCATTATAAAACTAAACTGTGCATCAAAAATTGGCAGAAATATTGCTAAGTAATTGAGGTTTTATTGTACGCAAGCAAACAGATAGGGAACTATCTCAGATTCGTTTAATGGGAGCCGAAATGCAGACTTAGTGTTTTTTCTGAAAATGTTCTCCTTTCAAGCCCTGCCATAGCCTTATCTGTGTAAGAAAGCCACCCAGACTGGTACTGTAGAATCTACAGGCACTGAGCAGCTTCCATATGAGGCTAAACTCTACCAGGATTTTATCGTCTGTTTTTACCAGCAACTTTATCTCACCTGCTGAAATCCTACTTTCGATTTCGCCCATCTGTTATCTCTGTAGGCATCTGGCATCACTTCAGCCGGTTGTACGGTGTGTTGTCGGAGAGGTCGCCGATGTTTCAAAGATATCCGGCGTGCATGATTGCTGACGTTTTGCAATATATGAGTATTCTTTTACTACTTCTACTTGTTGCTTCACTCAATCAGTTTTTGGCCTTAACTGGGAGGCGCTGTCGGGAAACAGCAAGAAAATAGGGGCTATGAAAATGGTATTGGTTAAAGATAAATGAACATGATTATTGAGATGGCATAAAATGAACTACAGTGACTAAGATTAAAAACATAAAGAAGAATTAACATTTGATAGTTGCCAGCCTAGCAGTAAATTCACAAAAGCTGGGACTGGCTTTGAGGCTGTAGGGGAGACTATTTCAGTATCTAAACGTTCTAGGGAGATAGAGTTCACGTCGATCCGGGAAGCTGGTACAACGTAGTTTTCTGATTTCAGCGAGATGATGGTGATCTACGGTAACAAAGTGGTATCTGATTTTATACAGCAGAATAAGAGAATTTTTAATTCTTCTGTTTTCAAGAATTTGCCAGTTTTAAGTATTTAACATTTCAGTTACACTGCTGTTGAAATTATAATCATAAAGGACGAGCCTAGCTGCTGCCATCTGAACTCTATCTTACAATCAACTGATGGTAATGTGCACAACCCGTGGTGAATGTAGAATAATCAGTTTCTGGTACCAGAAGGAATGTATGGAAATGAAATTAGAAGTTTTGAATACCAGTGGCTGGGCAATGTTAATTTACATAAGTATACAGAATTTGCAGCAAATATACCAAGCTGTCCAAGAGTTATGAGCATTTTCAATAAAAAAGCTCGACCGGCCAAATAAATGTTCGGTGAAGCCTCGTCACTGTTTTGCATACCAGTGGCTGAGCAATGTTAAATTACATAAGTATACAAAATTTGAAGCAAATATACCAAGCGGTCCAAGAGTTATGAGCATTTTCAATAAAAGAGCTCGACCGGCCAAATTGATGCTCGGTGAAGCCTCGTCACAGTTTTGCATACCAGTTTTGAATACCAGTGGCTGGGCAATGTTAAATTACATAAGTATACAGAATTTGCAGCAAATATACCAAGCTGTCCAAGAGCTATGAGCATTTTCAATAAAAAAGCTCGACCGGCCAAATAAATGTTCGGTGAAGCCTCGTCACTGTTTTGCATACCAGTGGCTGGGCAATGTTAAATTACATAAGTATACAAAATTTGAAGCAAATATACCAAGCGGTCCAAGAGTTATGAGCATTTTCAATAAAAGAGCTCGACCAGCCAAATTGATGCTCGGTGAAGCCTCATCACTGTTTTGCATGCCGGTGGCAGGACTATGTTAAAATACATAAGCATACAAAATTTGAACCATATTTACCACGGTGTTCAAGAATTATGAGCATTTTCAGTAGTTGGCTATAAATTTTCAACTTGTGCTCAGCAAAGCCTCGTCAATCAAAGAAGGTTGTTATGCATGCGAGTCGTTAGACAATGTTGACATGTATAAGTATGCAAAATTTTGTTAAAAGATCCATTGCAGTTCAAGAGTTATAAGCGTTTTCGCTTACTGATAACGGTTTTCGCTAACTGATAACGGACGGACGGACTCACACAGTGATTATAGTGCAAACCTGCGGGTTGTGCGATTAAGGATTGTATGCCATGGGTGCCAAACTTGGGCGCAGTATTCAAGCTGAGGGCGAACATAAGTGATATAAGCAGTCTCTTTTATTTTCTGATTGGTTGTCTGACTGTTCCTTTTAATAAGGGGGTGGTCGGGTGGTGCGATTGTGCTGCGTGTAAATTTCAGTGCCGGGGCGTCCTACTGATTTGGATGATAGTAGAGCACGGGCCTACTGAGCTTGCCGTAGGTGCGGGTGGGGTTGCTTGGACATTTTTCTCTTCTCTATCATTTCTCTCTTCTTTCTTTCTCTTTCTGGGAGACGGCCCGATAGAGACTGAATACTGTCTCAAAGGGCCGTTAAACCCAAAACAATCAATTAATCAAAATCCTTTTAATAAATTTCAAGGTTTTGAAGCTTTCGAAGTCATTTTCAATGTGGGGTTTCCAGTTAACAGGCTGGAACCATTTGTACAGTAGTCTGCTTTGGGGAGATAAGAAGACCTAGCATGCAAATGAAAATTCAGTATTGCCTAATGAAGTCACAAAGAGTTAGCCAGATAGTAGTGACATCATAAAATGGCTACACCTAGCCTTAAATTAAAAAAAAAATTATATTACATAACTCGGTCAAAAATGCATGACTTTTTTTCAAAAGTTAATCAAGTCATCTTCACCTTTAGCAATGTCTTCCTGCAAAAATACACGATCCTAGCATCAGGGGTTCTTGAGATATTTTTGTTCACAAGGTTCCATAGGCTAACAATGCACTAAGTCAAAAAAGGGGCATAGCTCGGTCCAAATTTCACGTGCTTTCAAAAGTTAATCAGGTCATCTAAACCTTGGCCAATGTCATTCTGCAAAAATCATGATCCTAGCATCAGAGGTTCTTGCGATATTTTGTTCGCTAAGTCGAAAAATAGGTATAACTCTCGAAATACGCGATCAGCGGAAAAAAGAAAAAATATGGGTCCGCTTATTTTTCATGTACGTTCTACATATAAAATTTCAAGATCTTAGCATAAGCGGTTCTTGAGTTTCCCAGCTGCCAAAAAGTTGACTATTGACAGGATCCTAAAACCAAAACAAAGGGAATTACCTTATTCGTAAATAAATTTTAAAGAAATGAAAGCGATAGTACCAAAATTGTGAACAAATGAATCATGGCTTACCTCGAAGCATCTAGTAAGATGTGAAAAAGTGAATCATGGCTTATCCCAGGTTTAATGATGACACAACATTTGTTAGAGGGTAGGCAGACTAAAATGTTGATGAAATTCCTCCTAAAAGCACTGTACTTACTGATTCGAAAGAAACATTCTTCGGGAAATTTGATAAAATATAGATCATTTCTTGGTGTGATATGGATAAAAACATTTGAAGCCATTATCCATGACAATTTTTGTATATTCGGCATATTCGTCCTCCGCATCATCCAATTGCTCAGTCGATATTTGCTGCCTCGAAAGCAAGCCACAATCCCTACAAAACCCTCTATTGGATATAAGAAGGGACTCTGGAATGTCCGTGGGAAAGTGAGATAATCTTACAGGTAATGTATGAAAGCACTTAAGCAGGTGTTCTATTTTGGAAGCATTTATTTCAACTGTTCTTTTTTTCTGGAAATCCATAAAATCCTTACATTAATTACTTGTGTTGCTCAATTAAATATATTACTCAGTTTGAGCTTGTTGTTTTTTCTTTTTCTTCCTCTCCAGATTGTTGGTGGCTGCTTTGTCCTTCCCCCGATTCTTGCGTCTTGCTCATTTGTTAAACATCTCAGGATTTAAGCCATTTACAATCACTAAAGTGGCTAGGAAAATTCGAACTAAATGCTTGATCCCGTGAGTCCAGAATAATTCGCGGATCTTCTGTGGCCATCCTGAAGCATTCCCAAAACTTTCCTCTTTATCCATCCAGCTCTCATATATATTCCTGATATTGCTTATATTTTAGACATGTTGATTCTTCAGATAGCGGATTGCCGTCTGCAAATAAGATAATCACGATGCCCAAATACCGTATTGATCCTAATAAACACTCATGCTCTAATAAGCGCCCCTATCTCTTTTCTGAAAATTATATTATATTAACATGCATGAATTCCTAATCGTTTCTCTGTATGAGGTAGCTCGTTGAAGTAAGTTGTACTATTAAAGGAAAGAATTTTCTCCAAGGAGCAAATTCTTTCCATTAAAAGTTGACTACTATTGAGTAGAGACGCAACGAAATTGCAGGGTTGCTTCCTCTAAGGATAACTTTTCACTTAAATACTGTTTATTAGAGGTTTCGACAGTGGCTTATTTACCGCACTTTCGGCTCTAAATAACGCCCCGGCTCTAAATAACGCCCCGTTTCGTTAAATGCAACGCCCTCGGAACGTTAAATAGGGTAAATACGATATATGTCACAGGGTATAGCTATATCATACACTTGTGATGCAAACTGGCTTTTATAGCGACGCAGTAGAAGGTTCGCCTTTCACGCAGGAAACCTGGGTTCGAATCCGGGCCGGAGATTCTGTGATTTTTTAAAGCCTGTGACAAATGGAACCCAACATAACCCACATGTGCGTTAGAACTCCTAACTCTCATTTCAAATGTTTCTTGTAATTTCCGAGAATATGGAGGGAGAGAATGCCACGTGGTTTAGGTACAAGACGGTTTTCATAGCGGCGTGGAGGAGTGTTTGTCTTCCACTCAGGAAATGCGGGTTCGAAACCCGACCGGAGAATCTAAAATGTTTTTAAAAGTTCGTATCATATTATGGTGAAATCATTCAAACAGCTTCTACGACTGGTTTTACTGATGATTTGAACACATATTGGTCACCTCATTACGCAAACTAGAAAATTTCCTTTGATTGGATTTTAAATACTGCCTGTTGCAATCGGTTGGGTAATTTGGTGAAAAATACGTTAACAGTTCCAGTTTACAAATCCTTATAGATATGATGCTGGTATTGATAAGTTGATGTAAGCGCTATAATTATACACTTTGATGCTATAATTATAAACTAAGGTAGGAGCCCCGAAAGCTCAGTGGGTTAAGCGCTGGCCTGCTGATCAAGAGGTACAGGGTTCGATTCCCGCTGGTGTGGAAATCTTCTCAATCGTAAACGGGATTCATTGCACACAGCCTTTCACTCTCACCCTCCTATCATCCCGATATGGCTGAAATACTGTTTAAAGGATGAACACTCAAAAGTCGTCCATCCATCTCTTTAAAACTTTATTTAGCAATTCAGGGTCCGAGGTTATAAAACTTGAGTATAACCTCAAACGCAAAATAAAGCACACTGATTGGCTGCTTCCGAGCATGTGCTTGGAAGCAGCCAATCAGTGTGCTTTATTTTGAGTTTGAGAATATACTTAAGTTTTATAACCTCGGGGCCAGGACTGTCACGGTCCTCTTGTGTTTAGCCTACTTATCTCCATTTTCAGCAGCTTCAACCATTTTTGTGCACAATAGTAACTAATTGCATGATCAACACCCATAACAATGACATTCTGTTAAAGAGACAATGATCTTTATGTTGAAATGCTTTGCTTGCTGCTTAATGAAATACGGACAGGGTTTAGGCTGGCATTGATTTCCGGAGCAAGGGAAACATGATTGAAAAATTACGCCAGCGTCTGTTATATATCAGACATTGTAAATATTTGATATCATCTGTTATGCGCACGCGAATACTGTCTGTGTCTATGTTTTTACTTTAGCCAATAAACCAATATAACTTCGTCATATATCAAGATCTTCGTCCTTTAATGTCAGTCAACTCTGCCAGTATTATTTTTGCCTCCCTTCTCAATTGGGGTCCTGTTTTGAAAATCAAACTGACTCGACTGCCCAATTAAAATTAAGAAAATACAGTTTGCTTTTCTCTGGTTTCGTCACCAGAAAATTTCAGGGTCACTGATGAGGCTTTACTAGCCGAAGATACGTCGTCTGGCCCATATTCCTTCTTCTGAATGTATTCTCTGCTCTTGAAGGAACTCTTTAAGATTTTAATTTTGTTAGTAAGAAGGAAGCTACGCACAACCAAATTGCTGTCAAAGGGTTACCGTATGGCTTTCAGTAACCGGACTTCCATGGTTACTGATTGACCCATCAGATACATAGACATGGAAGGGGTCACGGGTGTTATAATAGTCCAGTGATGCTTACTACTCGCGAGCACCTGATCACGTTTCATTTCTGGGCGATCTGAGTTCGCTGTGCGCATATGCCACTTTGTTTGTTTTCTCGTTCCCCGGCTCAAATGTTGTTCCGATTGGTAAACGTTGGTAACATGGTGGAAAAATTGAAGGTATACCCATTTATCAAAGTCTGAATAGCCAGGCACCTCTCCTGAAAAATTTGAAACACTGGCTACTAAACCAGTTATGACAAACAGTGTACAAATGTAGTCACATGTCGTGGCAATGACGTCATATACGTTTTAAAAGCACTAAACCAGTTATGACAAACAGTGTACAACTGTAGTCACATGTCGTGGCAATGACGTCATATACGTTTGAAAAGCACTAATTTAAAACCAGTTATGACAAACAGTGTACAACTGTAGTCACATGTGGTGGCAATGCCGTCATATACGTTTGAAAAGCATTAATTTAAAACCAGTTATGACAAACAGTGTACAAATGTAGTCAGATGTCGTGGCAAGGACATCATATACGTTTGAAGAGCACTAAACCAGTTATGACAGTGTACAACTGTAGTCACATGTCCTGGCAAGGGCATCATATACGTTTGAAGAGCACTAAACCAGTTATGACAAACAGTGTACAACTGTAGTCACATGTCGTGGCAATGACGTCATATACGTTTGAAAAGCACTAAACCAGTTATGACAAACAGTGTACAACTGTAGTCACATGTCGTGGCAATGACGTCATATACGTTTGAAAACCACTAATTTAAAACCAGTTATGACAAACAGTGTACAAATGTAGTCAGATGTCGTGGCAAGGACATAATATACGTTTGAAGAGCACTAAACCAGTTATGACAAACAGTGTACAACTGTAGTTACATGTCCTGGCAAGGACATCATATACGTTTGAAGAGCACTAAACCTGTTATGACAAACAGTGTACAACTGTAGTCACATGTCCTGGCAAGGACATCATATACGTTTGAAGAGCACTTAACCTGTTATGACAAATAGTGTACAACTGTAGTCACATGTCGTGGCAATGACGTCATATACGTTTGAAGAGCACTAAACCTGTTATGACAAACAGTGTACAACTGTAGTCAGATGTCGTGGCAAGGACATCATATACGTTTGAAGAGCACTAAACCAGTTATGACAAACAGTGTACAACTGTAGTCACATGTCCTGGCAATGACGTCATATACGTTTGAAGAGCACTTAACCAGTTATGACAAACAGTGTACAACTGTAGTCACATGTCCTGGCAAGGACATCATATACGTTTGAAGAGCACTAAACCAGTTATGACAAACTGTGTACAACTGTAGTCACATGTCCTGGCAAGGACATCATATACGTTTGAAGAGCACTAAACCAGTTTTGACAAACGGTTTGCAACTGTAGTCACATGTCCTGGAAAGGAAATCATATACGTTTGAAGAGCACTAAACCAGTTATGACAAACAGTGTACAACTGTAGTCACATGTCCTGGCAAGGACATCATATACGTTTGAAGAGCACTACACCAATTATGACAAACAGTTTGCAACTGTAGTCACATGTCGTGGCAATGACGTCTTATACGTTTGAAGAGCAAGGTTAAGTCATTGCAAGTTTGAAGAGCAAGGTTAAGTCATTACCACAGTTGGGTCTTTCTGTCTGCTCAGAATAGGGCATGGATGAATGACTTGCGATTTTATGTCCTTGTCAAATATTTCAGTATCGGATGATAATGAAAGGCTGTGTGCAATCGAACCTCGTTTACGGTTGAGAAAGAACAGGCGAATATCAATAATTATTATTATACGTTGCTAGAACCTTTCCTGATATTTTACACACTCTTATCACATAATATTGTTAGCAAATAACTCAAACGCATCTGCTTTCTTGTCGCTAGTTTCATACATGCTCTTTAAATCCAACAACATCAAGTGTTATGAGGTCATTATTAAGTGTTATGACGTCATCTGGACGCATTAGCTAGAGATGGCACCAGGCTGTATGCAACTAGGAGAACAACTACAACTTCCAATTTGTTTGATACTTAGTTTTTATTACATCTTGCATTTGTTTTAGTAAGGCTTCATTAGCTCTATTATACTAAGCTGCGATTAATGTTTGTTATATGGATCTAGATATTTGGTATTTGGCTTTATTTTCTCACACTTAGCTTGAAGCAAATCCTTAAATCATATCTATATCTTACTTAGTGTAACTTGTCCTGTTGTTGCACAGATGGAATGCCGCTTTGTGCAGGACGACGTCGGAAGATCTACGCCTTGTCATCCAGTCCGTTCACTCGAACTCGTTGCTTGTTTTCATAGACTATCTTCATGCAATATTTGGTTTATGAGTTTTGGGGGGCTTACAATATGCAGGAAAGACGGCCTAAGTCTAATATTATGACCCAAGTGTTTGTATGTTGCAAATTTTCTAATAGCTAAAACCGCATGAGCACCTAAGTGAGATGGTTTTATACTGGGTGTGATTGTACTGTGTCTTTCTGCAGATGTAATGGAATGATGTTTATACCAGGTCAGAAATCTTATTCTCCCTTGATTGCACGGTTTTGATATCCAGCGACTTGTGTTTCACGGAAGTTCCGTAATTGCAAAACCTTGTTGACATTTTTAACATCTTTGATCTGATATGATATGTATTCTCTTCAAGCCTTCTCGGTCAAACTGAAAATTCAATCGGCAAACATTTCTGCACTTGAGCCCAGTTTCGGAAATTAGATATGTCATGAAATTGAAAACATCAAGACATTAATTAGTTCCTCTTGCAATTGGAGTACGCTGAACTGTAATTTAATAAATGTTAAAATTTGATGACAATTATCATTAAATACTTTGGGACTAATGTTTATACGAGCACCAAATCATACTGCGCGGATTAAACCAGACTGTGCATCCGCGCAGTCAGGTCATTTGAAGCCATTCGTATTCGCAAACATGTATCGACCAGCGAGAATCTACAGGCACAAGATAAAGTCCGGGATTCACCCAGTGGTTCGAGTGTTTGTCTGCGCATAAACGATTAGCACCTTTTTTCGTGTTGCACAATGTCTGATATTGATATAATGCGTTTGCTTCGAATGTTAATACGCACGGTTCATCGTCCAGATGCGGTTTTTTTTCATGCATCTGCTGCAAAATTCCACCTGATAACAGGGGTATAACACAATATTGCGCGGATGTTATCAGGCGATGCCTAAAGAAGCGATCTCTGAAGACGATTGGCTGTATACTGACGGTGGCCGTGATAACAGCTTTGGATCGGTTGGATAGCGTCATTCGCAGCGTCAGCAAGTCCGAACAAAACTGCGTTTGCTTTTCATTTGTTTGAGTCTCTTTAAACCTTAGAACCTTCAAAATGGAGCATGATAAATAGAACCCCATGTAAGTGTCTTTTGAAATGAAGCTTATCAGGCTCGACCAGAAACACGTCGGACTGGCTCGGCAAGCCTCGCCATTCCTACGCTGTTTCTGGTCTCGCCTAATAAACTTGACATCAGAAAACACTAACATCGGAGACATATGGGGATCAACAAAGATCATTTTTGTCAACTGTTAAAGTGTTTAAGTCTTCATCTGAATTATTTTAATGGAGTGACGGTCAGATAAAAGTCATTCCTTTGCTGAATTATGAAGGCTGTTTATATTTCTAGGAAGTCATAGACAAATTACGTAATGCTGTATTTTATAATAAATTTGCAAATATAACCAAAGGAGTCTTTACACATGGATTAAGCGCATGTTTTTATAAGCTTCAATTGTTGTCGACAGCGCAGACAACAAGCAGAGTAGATGTATTAGGAACAATAAAAACAGCTCTCACTTTCATCTTTTTATCCGCCTCGACAAAAGTCAGGGTCATTATGTTTTACCCCTGTTTGGTTTCCAGGTTTATTCACTAGTGTTTTCCCCGGTCTGGTTTCCAGGTTTATTCACTAGCGTAGGATAATTTTGTGTCACCAGCTTCCCACGTTGTCTGACCAATTTATTTGAAACTTTGTTCACATGTTACACACAAACTAGACACTGAGGTTCGAGAAATTTTTGCTAAAATTGCTGGAGTAAAAAGTTAAAAAGAAGATTCATTGTTTGGGTATCACAGATTAACATGTTAATGTAATCAATTCTTCTCTTAGTTTATGACGAATATATTTAAAGATTTGCACACATGATCCAGCCATATTGAAACGGTTTGTGAATATTTTCAAAGCACAGTGATTTACTTTTTTACGGGGGTCTCTTAAAATTTTTCAAAAATTGTTTATCAAATCAGGATAGCAAATTTGTGCTTATAGCTCGTTTCGTTTTTTATATTGAACAGACATGATATTGGAGATGTGCATGAATGGATGAATATTAATGAATCTCTGGATTTTGTTTAGCAAAATTACGGAAGGTCAGACTTTGAAACTTTCAGTATTTGTTTAAGAGTCATAAGTTGGCATGTTTGTGTAATCAGTTTCTCTGTTAATTTCTGACCATTACAAACTTTGCACAAATCTTATAGACGTCTCGAAAATATACACGAAGGCTTTTAAAGCTCATACATATTTATTTTCGAAAAAAAAATTCTAGAGTTTAACTAAGAAATTTCTGTGTTAATTCCGAAATCGTTTATCATATTTAGTACATGTACGTTCGCATACTGATTTTCTCTGACTCCTCTTGACCGATTGATTTGGAATTTTTGCATCTGTACTACAGTCATATTGCAGATGTACATGAATAGGTGCAAGGATCAAACAAATAATTTTGTATAAATTACGGAGTTTGATATCAAGAATGTAGTTACCTTGTGTGATTTTTGATAGAGAGAGGATGGATTGTGACAGGCACAGGACACGAGAGCATAAATTGTTGCTTACAGACCCAATTTTCGAGTTTCAGGTGCATGTATTTTAACTGTAGAACAGGTATCTCCAATACACGCACGCTTATCTCCGTCAGCACAACACCGTGTTGTGTATAGGAAAATGTGCAGGAGAATTCCGGTGGTTCTGCAGGCGCTTCGAAAATAAAGGTCACGAAAGATAGGTGTCTCGGTTTAAAAGGGATATATTCTTTTCCAGCGTAAAACAAAAGAAAAGGAAAATGTCATGCAACCCTTCAATCGTTTTTCTATGAATACGAGTCTTGATCGAAGCCAGATTCTCAGTTATACAACAGATTTCCATTTTTTTCTCGGAGCGAGGTCATGGAGGTGGCCGTTTTGTTGACGTGCAAACATTTCAAATTTGCATTCCTGAAGTCGCCGAGTATTTATGTTTTCATCTATCACCTGTATATTAAAGGTCTCTCATAAATGTTTTCTTAGTTAGCCAACTATATATGCTTATTGTGTCGTAGTAGTTCTTATGCTTCTTTAACTTCTATAGATGCTCAATTGGTGGGGGTACGATGGGGTACATTGATTGGATGGTGGAGCGGAGCTTGTTATTTAGCAATTGAGCTGCCACTTGCGAAACACCACCATCCAGTGCAATGTCCAAATCTTTGTCTATCTTGCCCTTGCTAAGTGAGTCATATTGCATTGTTGCTATTTCGGAATGTTGCTTTAATTTGATAGCTTTATAGTTACCTTTTTTAGTTAGTTACTGTCTGCTTTTGGTGGGGGTAAGATACGGCACATTGACTTGACGGTGGAGTGAAGCTTGCTGTTTAGCGATTGAGCTGCCACCTGCGAAGCCCCACCGTCCAGTACAATGTCGTGGGTCTCTGAATTTATGATCTTGCCCTTGCAAAGCGGACTAGTATGTAAGCTATTTTAATATCCTATGTAATGTGCTAATAGGGCAGTTTCTTTCCTTATAGGGCTAGTGAGTATGATAAATAATATATTTCTTATATCGTATTATATCTCCAAGTAGTTGGGTCTGACATGGTTGTTTGCATGGTGTGCAGACACTTGGGTCTGATGACATGCAGACAGCCAGGCCAGATGCAATTGTAACTGATTATTCATTCTTACAGCTTTTTTACACTTGTTGATCATATACTCTTGTTTTAGCAGTCGGTTCAAAAGCTCATCAAGAGCTTATGTTGTATTGTTATGAAACTTGCCGACTTTAAATAAATCTTATCTTATCTTATCTTATCTAATCTTATATAAGTACCGATTACGAGCCTAAACAGAATTTGCTACCTTCCTTCAGCCCAGATAATGAAAGTTGTTGTGGAATTCGTGATCCAGGAGATCGGTGGTGCTGAAGGCGATAGGTGGCGGTGCAGGAGATTGTTTTATGTTGTGCCACCAAAGGCCCAAAACATGTGTTGCAGGATGAATCTTTGTTTGAGTCATGCTTTTTGAAAACAAGTTATCTGTTTCGCCAATCACCAATCCAGCTCATTCATCGTATATACCAATGGGGGCAAACCTTTCTATTCCTTCTTTCTAAGACTAAAATCAGAAATCGGCAATGCTATGCGATGAGAAATCCATTGGACTTTTGGATACTAGTGTTGTTTTATAAACGATGTTATACTTGGCAGTTTGAAATGTTTTGAAGTGGGGGAAAAGGGCACTTTCGTCAACTTCATTATTCTTAAGGTAAGTTGTAGGTCGTAATCGAGGTAATCACATCTCACTATCGGATTTGAAAAATTATTCACTAACAAGAAAATTTAAAGCTTTTATAGAATTTAAGGTCTATCTCTCTCATTGTTTGCAGTATGAATGAGATGGACCTTGAATTCAATGAAATTGTTTTTTTTCTTGTTAGTAGCCACTTTTTTGAACCCGACAATGCTATGCGATAACCTTGATTTCGACCTACAACACACCTTAAAAGTAATGCTCTGGATCACAGACTGAAAGGAGAATCTGCGTTGAAGTTGGAGAAAGTGCCCTTTTCTCCGCTACAAAGCATTTCAAACGGTCAAGCATGAAATTCTTTATAAACCTGTCCAATACCTGTGTCCAAAATTCCAATGAATGTCCCATCGCATAGCATTGCCTGTTTTATCGAATTTTGGTCTCAAAATAAGGAACAGAAAGTTTTGCCCCATTGGTATATGCGATGAATGAGCTGGATTGGTGGCCGTGTGCATAATGTAATTAAACAAAGAAAGTGGGACGAATGTAAGTACCCAATTGACAAACTAGCATTACTTTCGAACCACTTAGTTCTAACAGAAGCATTGCAGTGCAAATGATTGACTGATAATTCAATCCCCTGATTGCTGGAGTCGTTATTTTCATTTTAATTAGCATGCTTAATGCAGCAGAGGCATTGTACAGCCAAGTGTACGAATCTGAAAGCTGTGCGAATCTGTACCATGCCATGCTACTACATTATTTACGTTATAAAACAGTTAAAAACGGTCATTGGTGGCACAACATAAAACAATCTCCTGCACCGCCACCTATCACCTTCAGCACCACCGATCTCCTGGATCACGAATTCCACAACAACTTTTATTATCTGGGCTGAAGGAAGGTAGCAAATTCTGTTTAGGCTCGTAACTGGTACTGATATGAGATACCTTTAATATACAGGTGATAAATGAAAACATAAATACTCGGCGACTTCAGGAATGCAAATTTGAAATGTTTGCATGTCAACAAAACGGCCACCTCCATGACCTCGCTCCGGGAAAAAATGGAAATCTGTTGTATAACTGAGAATCTGGCTTCGATCAAGACTCGTATTCATAGAAAAACGATTGAAGGGTTGCATGACATTTTCCATTTCTTTTGTTTTACGCTGGAAAAGAATATATCCCTTTTAAACCGAGACACCTACCTTTCGTGACCTTTATTTTCGAATCGCCTGCAGAACCATCGGAAATCTCCTGCACATTTTCCTATACACAGCACGGTGTTGTGCTGACGGAGATAAGCGGCCGTGTGTTTGTTCTTACATGGTATTCTATCTCTCATAGCCGCTTTTTATTCCGGTTTTCGGTAAAAGAATATTATTGTTAAACGCAAATTTTGAAAAGCAGCATAATCGAGCTGATGCCTTCCGATTTTCTTTACGAGTATATAATTATTGTTTTTGTAAAGTTAGAAAGTAAAACTGCACTATTGGTCAACGGCAGAAGCTTGTCTTGCCAAAGTTTAACTTCGTGATAAAATAACGAAAGTATTTAACAATTCGACAAAAGTTCTATCTTCTTTCAGATTTACAGCATATTGATTTTGCACATGGTCATATACGTTTTGGACACCTAACAATTACCTTTGCTACTGCGCGTGCATCTAACTTGTTGAGGAGCGGCGGTAGTGTAGTGGATAAACCGCCGAACTAGCAGTCCAGGGGTTGCAAGATCGACCCAACTTCTCCGGTCTTTGGGATGACACTTTAAATTGAGATCCCATCTCCATATGACCTCGTTGTTGGTGGGACGTTAAACCCAAGTTCACTAACTCAATCTTACTTCTTGACACTTTTGGAAAAACAGAGGAGCCTATACCTGTATAGTGCAAGGGTCTGTAGTTCATTGTTTTTAATTTTAAATGCTGACCCCATATTCAAGACACAGGGATCTACCACTAATTTTCGGTGACCTGAGAAATTGTTAGTCAGTGCAATACAATACATTTTATGTGAACTGGAGTTATTTCTGGAAACGGCTGTCGGCAAGGTTAATACTATGATATATCTTTAATTATATTCACGAATATCAAACGAATACGTGCTACTTTCCAAAATTAACTATTCAGTCTTTGGCTGGGGAATAGTCAGTTGACCTTTTTTTCATGGGAATATTTTAATGGAAAAGTAGCACAGTCGTCATGAAAGAAATCTCTACAATTGTGCATATGAGCTACATAACACTGTTACAACTTGTGATAAAAGAGAGTAAGCGCGGGATTAAAGAAGAGGTAATTGAGCGACGCATTTTTGTAAAAAAGTGGCTCCCAGCTTCAACATTTCGAAATTTTAAGTATATCTCCAGTTTGCTTACAATGTTGAACGTCGAAGCAACAGCAGAGTTGCATTTCCTGAACACAACAACGTAAGTCAAGATCCCACATCTCGATTTTGATGTGTGATCTTGCCTTACAGTGTCGTGTTCAGGAAATGGCATGACGTCGCTTTGTGTCAGGGAAATATCTGCAAAGTCGCTAGACTTTTAGCAGGTTGCGACGTGACGTCGTAGGAAAGCAGCAACGTTCTTCTGAAAAAAGGCTTGAAGGCCGAAAATTTGAAATAAAGAGTGATTTTGATTAATATGGTCATACATAACTTCCCTTGTAAAGAAATGCTGTCGAAATCTTGAACATGTGTATCAGACGCCATATTCAAATGCGTTCCGAAGTGCACGTGTCATAATAGCATAATTATTTTACGCACCTTCTTGCACTTCTCTATTGTCAACGACCTTGACAAGAGAATTATTTTTCTTCTGTCTCACTAAATGAGCCGCGACACGACAAAACCAACAATGTGGTTGTGCGCCCAGCGCAGACTCAGATCAGCCTGGGCATCCGCCCGGTCTGATCAGAGTCTTCGCTGTCCGCACGGAAGTAGTAGCCTGGACCCTTAGCTACCCTTTAAGCACTTAGCAAAGAGTCTGATCAGACTGGGCAGATGCACAGGCTGATCTGTGTCTGCGCTGGGCGCACAACCACATTGTTGGTTTTGTCGCGTCTTACTAATTCTGTTAGAAAAGAATCCTTGCGGCATTGACTGATTTTAGCTGAGATCGGAGGCAATTAAATGACAATTCAGAAATAGAAGAATACCGTAAAGTCCCTTAGTATTGAAGACAGACGCAGACCCGAGTGATCACGAAGGGCAGTTGTCAGTTACTAGCAAAAGTATGTGCACTTAGTACTGGTTAACCGCCTAGGAGGTCTAAGCCTGCCCAGGAATAGTGTGGTTAGGCTAACTGACCGTCCCGACATGACCATAATTGTTTACCGTGGACGTTAAGCAACAAATCAATCAATCAATCATACCCGAGCGAAAAGTTTAGACCCAATCAGACTGCTCCTTGGAGGAAGGAGCAGTCAGATCTGGATCGAAACTGTAGCAGTTTGAATGCATATTCCTTTAAGGTACAAAAAATCTTCCAAGCTATAACTTATCGAGAATTCAGAAACTAGAGGGCAATATATGTAGATCTAGATAAGACGGCTCAATATGAGCCACTTTATCCGGATCTAAATTGCTTGCAGGTTGACTGTTTTCATTTTTGGTACTTTAAGTGTTTAAAATTATGTGACTTGATTGCAGAATCAGCGTTCAAATTTTGGAATAAATACAGTCATCAGTATACGGTAGGTTCTGTACGACTGATGCTAATACGTATCTAGAAATAAATCTGATCTCTACTTAGTATTGTATAGCTTTTATTTTTCTTTTTTAGCAATTTTTATATTTTATTTCTTCTGGAAGTAAAGAAAAAAAACGACTTTGAAAATAGCAGAGTCATACTTAAAAGTGCAACCCCCTCGCAGACTTTGTGTTTTCATGTCCTGGTAGGTTAGAAGGTTAAGTTCATATTAAAAGTAAAAAAGATCTGAAACTAAAAGATCATTACCACTATCTCAGCGTAATGGTTAGAAAAATTGAAATAAAAATAAAGGAACTTAATCAAACAGAAATAAACTAAATATAGAATTAATAAAAAATGCTGCCTATGGTTGTATGATTCAATTGAATATAAATTGTCTTTGAAAGACCTTGTCCATCCCATATTCTTGAAAGGATTGCACAAACCACTGCAGCTCAGACAAAACGGATATCAATATGGAATTGAGGTATCTCACACTTATAGTTATATGTTTTAATGACAGTTTGGTTACTTTTGATTATTCAGAAAAGTTTGATTCTGATTTGATAGCAAACATAATTTTGCAAATGAGATTAATCTTCTTCAAACATGGCTAAGACCCAGACGTACAACACAGCACATTGCGGCTTCTCTGAGGCACCTAGTTGCTTCCCTGAAGTGCTTGCTAGTTCCGACACCATGGAACACGTGAACACTATTGCACTAGTCATACATCTGGCAGCATTTTTATTAATACTATATTTAGTTTATTTCCGTTTGATTAAGTTCCTTTATTTTTTTTACCTTTAAATCTATTGAGTTGTAACATTATTTTGCCTTCTTCCTGTCGCTAACCATGCGACGGTATTAAGTTTTATCTTCTCCATTAATCTTGTCATAATGACATCCTTATTTCAATTTTTCTGACCATTACGCTGAGATAGTGGTAATGATCTTTTAGTTTCAGATCTTTTTTACTTTTAATATGAACTTACAACAAAGTTGTTTAAGCTAGATAGACTTATCTGTGTCCGTGCTGTAGACAGACGTACGATTTAAAGCCATTCAAACTTCAGAATAACTATCTCCACATTATACTCCAAACATAGGTGATTCCAGCAAGGCGAAACTTCCAGTCCGTTTCGGAATATAGTTGTACCGGAAATAAATAAATGACGTAAGCAGCGGTGTAAACTGAAAGAAGCAGACGACTCATGTCACCATAAATATTTAGTAATATTATTAATTCTTTCATAAGGTATGAGTTAAATCAGGTATAGAAATATTGTTTTATATTACCTTAAATGAAGACAACCGTAAAGCATCAATGGGAACTTATATTAATGAATATAGAAGCTTTTGATCGGAAACCTTTCATCCCACCCACCAAATACATTGTTGACAAATGCGATTTGGGGTAATTTTACAAAATACTTTGCAAACAATATGTTGTCTGTGGGCTGTGCTGTTTGTACAATGGTGCGCCACACAGCTCTCAGCATTGCATGTTGTGTAATTGTAAAAATCCCATCTGCTAGAAGAGGGTACAGGGTTAGCTCGGTCTCGTGTCATACCCAGTCAGTATTTGATCATACCCCAGCCCTCCGCTATGCTACGGGCTGCATTTAATTAATATAAGGTTACATTAATCCACAAATAATGAAATTTCTTTAAATAATATTTTTTAAATCAAATGGAATGGAAATGTTTTGTTTTTGTATTTACAACTTCCAGACAGAGGGATGCTAATATCGGAAAGATGATCATAGATGCAGAAGTAAGTAAAATATGGATTGCATATTTACCAATTAAGATGGTGGGATAATGGTCCTTCGTGCCTTTGATTCGAGTTACTCAGTGCTGATGATAAAATTACTAACATAATTATGTGTCCTTCAAAGATTGCAGGGTTATTATAATAAACACATTGTGGTGACCCGAGGGTTGGGCGCCTGTAAACCGGTTAAGGGTCATTGGTTTGTCATGAAGGGTTGGTGACTACTTGTCTCCGGGGCGTTCATGGCTGAACCAACGCGGTCCCAAGTCCGCGATCACAGTGTGGTTATTCAATGATAACTAACATGTCGGTAGCTAATATAACCTGCTCCGCCGACATAAGAAGGATGTTAAGATAATACATTTAAACTGAGGCTGTTCATGCAGATATCTGAGCAGTACTGGTGCTGATCAGGCTAGCAATAAAAATCATATTGAGGGCACGTGGTGACTGGTTACACTGTCTAGTAGTATTAAATTGTCAGCCATGGTTGATATAGTATTGTGCACATTATATTGAGATATCAAAAGATGTTTCTACTGTCTGATGGTGTTGCAACATATGCCATATTACATCTCAGTGCTGAGATGTGGTGCGCCATATGTATGTGAAGTAGAGAGGACATTAGAATAATGTTGTATCTCACACTTATGGTTGTTTGAACTTGTTTTATTCAGTAGAAGATAGATTATATTTGATTTTATAGAAAGAACAAGTCCATTCCATAACCTTGAAAGGATTGCACAAGCCACTGCAGCTCTGATCATTTGAAGTCAGTATGATAAACCTGAAGCCAGTATGGAATATGATGTATCTCACACGTATGGTTGTATGACTCAATGGATGATATGTCTTTCTTTGAAAGATCAAGTCCATCCCATAACCTTGATAAGATTGCACAAACCACTGCAGCTCTGACAAAACTGATGCCAATATGGAATTGACGTATCTCACACTAATAGTTACATGATTTAATGAAAGATTGGTTATTTTTTTAATATCAAGAAAAGTCTATTTCTGATTTGATAGAAAAAAACAATTTTGCCAATGAGATTTATCCTCTTTAAACATGGCTAAGACCTAGACGTACAACACAACACATTGCGGCTTCTCTGAGGCACATAGTGGCCTCTCTGAAGTGCTTGCTAGTTCCGACACCATGGAACACGTGGACACTATTGCACTAGTCATACATCTGGCACCATTTTTTATTAATACTATATTTAGTTTATTTCTGTTTAACTAAGTTCCTTTGTTTTTATACCTTTAAATCTATTTAGTTGTAACATTATTTTGCCTTCTTCCTGTCGCTAACCATGCGATGGTATTGAGTTTTATCTTCTCCATTAGTCTTGTCATAATGACACCCTTATTTCGTTTTTTCTGATCATTACGCTGAGATAGTGGTAATGATCTTTTAGTTTCAGATCTTTTTTTCCTTTTAGTGTGATTTACAACAAAAGTTGTGTAAGCTAGATAGACTTATCTGTGTCCGTGTTGTAGACAGACATACGATTTAAAGCCATTCAAACTTCAGAATAACTATCTCACACCTATGGTTGTATGATTCAATTGAATA
The DNA here is from genome assembly GCA_963989385.1 of Ctena decussata. NCBI lineage: Eukaryota > Metazoa > Mollusca > Bivalvia > Lucinida > Lucinidae > Ctena > Ctena decussata. Next base: position 44,516,686 of record OZ022500.1, read on the forward strand.
TAAATTGTCTTTGAAAGACCTTGTCCATCCCATATTCTTGAAAGGATTGCACAAACCACTGCAGCTCAGACAAAACGGATATCAATATGGAATTGAGGTATCTCACACTTATAGTTATATGTTTTAATGACAGTTTGGTTACTTTTGATTATTCAGAAAAGTTTGATTCTGATTTGATAGCAAACATAATTTTGCAAATGAGATTAAATTTCTTCAAACATGGCTAAGACCCAGACGTACAACACAGCACATTGCGGCTTCTCTGAGGCACCTAGTTGCTTCCCTGAAGTGCTTGCTAGTTCCGACACCATGGAACACGTGGACACTATTGCACTAGTCATACATCTGGCAGCATTTTTTATTAATACTATATTTAGTTTATTTCTGTTTGATTAAGTTCCTTTATTTTTTTTACCTTTAAATCTATTGAGTTGTAACATTATTTTGCCTTCTTCCTGTCATTAACCATGCGACGGTATTAAGTTTTATCTTCTCCATTAATCTTGTCATAATGACATCCTTATTTCAATTTTTCTGACCATTACGCTGAGATAGTGGTAATGATCTTTTAGTTTCAGATTTTTTTTACTTTTAATATGAACTTACAACAAAGTTGTTTAAGCTAGATAGACTTATCTGTGTCCGTGCTGTAGACAGACGTACGATTTAAAGCCATTCAAACTTCAGAATAACTATCTCCACATTATACTCCAAACATAGGTGATTCCAGCAAGGCGAAACTTCCAGTCCGTTTCGGAATATAGTTGTACCGGAAATAAATAAATGACGTAAGCAGCGGTGTAAACTGAAAGAAGCAGACGACTCATGTCACCATAAATATTTAGTAATATTATTAATTCTTTCATAAGGTATGAGTTAAATCAGGTATAGAAATATTGTTTTATATTACCTTAAATGAAGACAACCGTAAAGCATCAATGGGAACTTATATTAATGAATATAGAAGCTTTTGATCGGAAACCTTTCATCCCACCCACCAAATACATTGTTGACAAATGCGATTTGGGGTAATTTTACAAAATACTTTGCAAACAATATGTTGTCTGTGGGCTGTGCTGTTTGTACAATGGTGCGCCACACAGCTCTCAGCATTGCATGTTGTGTAATTGTAAAAATCCCATCTGCTAGAAGAGGGTACAGGGTTAGCTCGGTCTCGTGTCATACCCAGTCAGTATTTGATCATACCCCAGCCCTCCGCTATGCTACGGGCTGCGTTTAATTAATATAAGGTTACATTAATCCACAAATAATGAAATTTCTTTAAATAATATTTTTTAAATCAAATGGAATGGAAATGTTTTGTTTTTGTATTTACAACTTCCAGACAGAGGGGTGCTAATATCGGAAAGATGATCATAGATGCAGAAGTAAGTAAAATATGGATTGCATATTTACCAATTAAGATGGTGGGATAATGGTCCTTCGTGCCTTTGATTCGAGTTACTCAGTGCTGATGATAAAAATACTAACATAATTATGTGTCCTTCAAAGATTGCAGGGTTATTATAATAAACACATTGTGGTGACCCGAGGGTTGGGCGCCTATTAACCGGTTAAGGGTCATTGGTTTGTCATGAAGGGTTGGTGACTACTTGTCTCCGGGGCGTTCATGGCTGAACCAACGCGGTCCCAAGTCCGCGATCACAGTGTGGTTATTCAATGATAACTAACATGTCGGTAGCTAATATAACCTGCTCCGCCGACATAAGAAGGATGTTAAGATAATACATTTAAACTGAGGCTGTTCATGCAGATATCTGAGCAGTACTGGTGCTGATCAGGCTAGCAATAAAAATCATATTGAGGGCACGTGGTGACTGGTTACACTGTCTAGTAGTATTAAATTGTCAGCCATGGTTGATATAGTATTGTGCACATTATATTGAGATATCAAAAGATGTTTCTACTGTCTGATGGTGTTGCAACATATGCCATATTACATCTCAGTGCTGAGATGTGGTGCGCCATATGTATGTGAAGTAGGGAGGACATTAGAATAATGTTGTATCTCACACTTATGGTTGTTTGAACTTGTTTTATTCAGTAGAATGTAGATTATATTTGATTTTATAGAAAGAACAAGTCCATTCCATAACCTTGAAAGGATTGCACAAGCCACTGCAGCTCTGATCATTTGAAGTCAGTATGATAAACCTGAAGCCAGTATGGAATATGATGTATCTCACACTTATGGTTGTATGACTCAATGGATGATATGTTTTCTTTGAAAGATCAAGTCCATCCCATAACCTTGATAAGATTGCACAAACCACTGCAGCTCTGACAAAACTGATGCCAATATGGAATTGACGTATCTCACACTAATAGTTACATGATTTAATGAAAGATTGGTTATTTTTTTAATATTAAGAAAAGTCTATTTCTGATTTGATAGAAAAAAACAATTTTGCCAATGAGATTTATCCTCTTTAAACATGGCTAAGACCTAGACGTACAACACAACACATTGCGGCTTCTCTGAGGCACATAGTGGCCTCTCTGAAGTGCTTGCTAGTTCCGACACCATGGAACACGTGGACACTATTGCACTAGTCATACATCTGGCACCATTTTTTATTAATACTATATTTAGTTTATTTCTGTTTAACTAAGTTCCTTTGTTTTTATACCTTTAAATCTATTTAGTTGTAACATTATTTTGCCTTCTTCCTGTCGCTAACCATGCGATGGTATTGAGTTTTATCTTCTCCATTAGTCTTGTCATAATGGCACCCTTATTTCGTTTTTTCTGATCATTACGCTGAGATAGTGGTAATGATCTTTTAGTTTCAGATCTTTTTTCCTTTTAGTGTGATTTACAACAAATAGCAGAGTCATACTTAAAAGTGCAACCCCCTCGCAGACTTTGTGTTTTCATGTCCTGGTAGGTTAGAAGGTTAAGCGCTTACCTGCTGATTAAGCGGTCCCATGTTCGAGTCCCGCTAAAGGCGGGAATCTGTTCAATCGTAAACGGGTTTCTATTGCACCTTTATAATGTCGAAGGTAGTTTCGTTTTGACATATGTGCTCCACATTCTTAAGCGGTGTAGATAATGATGGCGCGATTTCGCTCACCGATATTTCAGGATCAGCTGGTTGCAAACTTCTATGACTGACAATGGGAGGTTCTCCGGGTCCTTTTTATGATCATTGGAGGCTCATCGGGATCTTGTTCATATAAGTTGGAGAGAAGGAAAGGCTCTGCCGGTGACATCAAAGCGCTCTCCCGCTGAATTGATGACAAATCTAATATGTCCTCTGCCCCAACATCTGACATGTGAAAACTTCTGTGGGTTCATGGATATTAATCTGCTTTTCCATTTCTGGAAAACATTCAGTAAACCACTTATAATGATAAATAAAAATAGCAACAAAAACATGCTTCACCGAGGTAAAACCATTTTCTGATGTGGATCAGCTCTGTGCGTTTGTTAATATAATAATGAGCCAAACAGGCACAAAACCGACCATGTTGCATTGGCGCCCAGTGAGGTCCCAAGTCAGCCTGGACATCGGCCCAGTCTGATCACAGGCTTTGCTATGTGCTAAGTGTACAGCTAAGGACCTACGCCCCCTCCTTGCGGGCAGATAATAGTCTGATAAAACTAGACGAATGCCCAAGCGGATCTGTGTCTTCGCTGGGCGGAAATGTCACATTGTTGGTTTTGTCACGGTGCGGCTCTTATAATTTCGACGGATGGGCCCAAACTGTACTGAAAAAAAGTCATAAAAATGATTTTGTTCCACTTTATAAATGCATTGCAATCCTCTTGAATCGTCGACATCCCTATCAAACTACATCGACAGCAGTATTACACACAATTTTACCTCATCGACAGCATTATCACTGAAAACAAAACTTCACGGGAACACCTTTCCAAAGCGATTTTTGTTGCAAACTTGAAACGTTTAGCCTTTGCAATGATGCTTCCCACGTGTTTCAGTGGTTGATTAGTAACGTGATAGGCTATATAACACAATTTTTGCATGTTGTGCTTTTTTTTTTTTTTTTTTTTACTTTTTTGGGTTCAACACCGCTTCATATGAAAACAAGCGACACAATAGCTCACCAAGAAAATAACTTATAACAAATTCTGACAGAAAAAGATTGATAAATACCTTATATCACTGAAGAAACTTCCGCTCGCGTGTTATCTCTCTATCGACAGCCGTACTGCTCGGTCGAATGCCATAATTCTCGGTTGACAGCCAAATACGCAGTACCGGCTCGGTCGACAGCAGATGTAGTAAATTTGGTATTACCCCCGCGATCATTTCTCTTCTTTCTCCCTTTCTATGGGAGACGGCCCGATATAGACTGAAATACTGTCTCAAAGGGCCGTTAAGCCCAAATCAATCAATCAGTCAATTAAAGCCAGACCGCGTAGCGCAATCGGTAGGGCTTCTGACTTATGAGCCAGAGACTCTCGGTTCGATACCCGGTCCGGCCACTTAATTTCATTTCTTCTTCCGCCGATTCAAGAAGGGCAGTTGTCAGCTACTGGTGGAAGTAAGTGTACTTAGTACTGGTTAACCGCTTAGGAGGTCTAAGCCTGCCCAGGAATAGTGTGATTAGGTTAAATGATCGTCCAGACATGACCATAGCTATTATCGTGGACGTTAAGGTGGAATAGGACAAAAGCAAAATTTTCAGTTTTTGTGTATAAAGAACTATGATCAAGAATTTCAGCCTTTTCTAAATCACGAAATGATTTTCTTTTAAGTGTGAAACAAATACTTCTGTTTCCGTGACGTCGTGAACATGTGAGGGATTGACGTTTTTTATGCAAAAGAAATAGCACTCGATTATATATAATTTTCGGATTTGTTTTACTCTCCGTAAAGACACTGCAATAAATTTCATACCAAAGTGCGAGACACCAAGAAGGCTTTAAAGATATGTTATTACTTCTCCCAAATATTGCCGCAGTTGGTGTTTATTTAGGCAAATATGACCTTTCATTACTTAATTGTTTGTTTCATGCTCAAATGAAAGTCATTTAGTGAGTCAAAAATGACTGATGTTTTTGATGATATATTGTTTGACTATAAAACTGAAAATTTTGGTTTTGTCCTATTCCACCTTAAACAATAACACATAACATCAATCAGTTAAAAAACTGTTCACACACTATAGCAGCGGTCTTAGCAGAACTTTACTTTTCAAAATGACGGCTTAGTTCGATACCTCAAAGGACTGCAGAGCAAGGTCGATTAATGCGGGTATCTGAGAACGGCTTATTGATCACAAAGGATCAGAAAGTATAAACTAATTCTAGTAATGTCGATTTTTGCGGCGGTTCGCATGGGTGTTTTCTTTTTTTCTGAGAATGAATGTGTTAAAAATTTAAATGCAAAAAGTTTCATTGCATGATTTGAATGTAATATGATAAAAGTCATAAAACTGATATTTAGTATGATTAGTTTTCGCACATTGATTCTACGAACAGGCATAATAGTGTGAAGTCTTAGATTAAGCTTGTCTTCATTATGTTGTTAAATTCCATTGAAATAATTTTATATTTCTGGCACATCGATAGTTTTGAATGATGGGTGCGCTGGATATAATTAGTTTTTTTTAAAATTTATTTTCTTTTCTTTTCTTTTACTTGCAAAATAGTACATTTGAAGTTTACGCTTTGATTTACATTGAAATTATATCAGTTATCATGCGCAGTATGATTTTGACAACACCGCGTCTAGATATAAGCATCACAGTGTATTAAGCATTAATCCGTGTTAGAATTTTGTTATCACACTACACATCTATAACAACACCATTATTATTTGAGAATAATTAATATTTGTGCAACAAGTCGGGTCTGGATATAGAAATATCGATCACCATCTATCCCAGTCGGGCAAGGACAGACCTGAGTTATTTATAAAATTGTAACATAGCTACATGTATGTCAATGTCATGTTACCATTTCATTATCAATACCGGCTTGATTGCCATGTTACCAATTTGAAATGGTTACCGGTTTGATTGTCATATAACCATTTTATTACCAATTCCGGTTTAATTGTCATGTTACCATTTTAGTATCAATTCCAGTTTGATTGTCATGTTACCATTTTATAATCATTTCCAATTTGATTGTCATGTTACCATTTTGTTATTATCAATTCTGGTTTGCTTGTCGTGTTACCATTTTATTATCAATATCGGTTTGTTATGTCGCCATTTTATTATCAATACCGGTCTGATTGTCATATAACCATTTTATTGTCAATTCCGGTATGATTGTCATGTTACAATATAATTCCGGTCTTAGTTTCATGTTACCATTTTATTATCAGTCTGTCATTACTATTGTACAGTCTGATTGTCAAGTTACCCCGTTTTCTTGTCATGTTACCATTTGGTCTGCTCTTACCTATCCGGATTGAAAGTAAATCTGTTATCGCCCGTAACACGAACATTTCCAGGATGACTAGGCGTGTTGACCAGGGGCCTATTTCACAACGACTCGTACGATTGAAATTCGTCGTAAGATGATCGTACGAGAATCTTACGACCAAAAATCGCTTTCATGAAAAAAATCTCGGTTTCACTATTGTCCTCGTAGAACTCAATTTACGATCAAATCTACGATACCTAAAGGGCAGTCGTAAATTTCACTTTTTCTCCTCTTTCATCGCACAACATACTCATACTTAACTTTTGAATAGATTACATTTATCTACTGCCTTTCTGAAAAGCATATATCAAGTTTTGAGCAAATCAGCCAATTAACAAAATTCCAAATTTATGATAAATCACCTAAGGGTGGTTTTGAGTGAAGTTTTTCCTGTACGATTTTCGTACGATTATCGTGCGATTCTTGCGGGATAATTTACCTGCAATGTATTAGAGACTTTTCTCAAAATCATGGCGGCAGCATTTGTTCTAATAGAGAGAAATTATCTTACAAGAAAATGGGAGGTTTTAGGACTGTTTGAACCCCTAATTAGGTAATCTCTGATCTGAGGAGACTGCATGTTTGTGTTCAAAGGTATGGCACGCCAAATGCACAATAAATATTTAAACTAGGTTTAAGAAATTTTACCCTAAGTTGAGCTTCAAACCTAGGTTTCAGTTCAGTCATAGGTTTCAAATCTGACTTCAATACCCGGATTTGTAAAAACGATTATAGAAAATTTCAATTTTTCAAAAGTTAGTTTTGAAGTTAAAACAAAGGGTTGAAAACTTAACACCTAAAATTGAGAATGCGAAACTATACAAGCGAATTATTGCGCTGACCACAAGGTTCTGTAGTGCAAGTCTGAAAGAGCTGATACAATCACAAACAGCATTTGGCAAAATAAAAAGACCCGAGTTTGATTCCTCGGAACTTCTATCTCAAAACTGTATTTCGAAAATCGAGGATGAGCATGGCAAGCCAATGCACAATGAATTTCAAAACCCTGAGTTTCAGCCTTGTTTTTAGAGTTTCAGTCCTAGGTTTTGGATCTCCAATCCCCACTTTTGTAAAATGAATTTATATACGAAGTTTGTTTTCATATCTTGATTTTGAAGATCTGCAAGTAAGGATAAAAAACTTTAAACCTTGGACTGAAAACTTCCCAGGTGCAATGCTTCGTGTCTTTGGTTAGGAGTCGTCCATGTTTACTTTGAAGCCACCGGTAGCTCAGTGGTTTAAGCGCTGGTCTGCTGATCAAGCGGTCCTGAGGTCGTTTCCGGAGGCGGAAATCGTTTCAATCTTAAACAGGGTTCCATTGCACATAACCTTTCATTATCACCCTTCGACCGTCCTGATACGACTGAAATACTGTTGAAACTGACGTAAAATTGCAAGCCATCCATCCATCCATCTTCCTTACTTCAGTGAGAAGGGCTTTAACCTCATTTGAGGTCCTGTTGACCTTTTTCTTTGACATGATTGCGTTGTATTACAAATCGCTACTTTTTGTGTTTATAAAACCCAATACAAATACACATCACGTCTGCGATCCATCGTATAACTAAAATCCTACGAGAATCGTACTATCTGTCGTACGATGTTTTTATGAAACGATCGTGCGAGAATCGTGCGATTCTCGTACGACCAAACGTACGATTATCGCACGATTCATCGTACGGTTAATTTTTGTGAAACAGGCCCCAGGGTTCGAGGTTATAAAACTTGAGAATAATCTCAAACTCAAAATAAAGCACACTGATTAGCTTCTTCCGAGAACCTGAGGATAATCTCAAACTCAAAATAAAGCACACTGATCAGTGTGCTTTATTTTTAGTTTGAAATTATTCTCAAGTTTCCAACCCTGATATCTCTCTTTGAAGTTACCGATGGTACTCAAACATGACACCTTTATCGCTACGGTGAGGAAAATATGTGCTCGGGAGCAGCTAATCAGTGTGCTTTATTTTGAGTTTGAGATTATTCTCAAGATTTATAACCTCGAACTTATGTTGCTCGCCATCCATGTCATTTGTTACTGACCATCTGATAGGTTATAATGAATGTAGGCAACATGTTAAATGAACTGTGTCGTGAGAAACTCTTATCTGTCTTACACCCCGTGCAACCAGCAAAGACCCAGTTAGTTAGCCTTGCCCAACATGGTTCCCATAATACCTTGGGTGGTCGGATGGTGCGAAGGTGCTGTGAATAACTTCTAGTGCCGAGGCGTCCTTCTAATTTGGAACATTGTAGGGCAAGGGCCTACTGTGCTTGCAGTAGGTGCGGGGGGGGGGGGGGTGTTTGGACATTTTTTCTCTCCTCTATCGTTGCTCTTCTTTCTCCTCCTCTCTGGAAGACGGTCCGATATAGACTGAAATACTGTCTCAAAGGGCCGTGAATCCTCCTAAATCAATCAATGAATCCCATAATACCTGACAGCAAATGCGGGCCAAGAAACCACCCTTCATGTTTTCTACTACGTATGGCTAACTCCAGTTAATGGCACCGACATTGGTTACAGGCTACGCCTTTTCCTACGCAATGGATCTTTTTCGGTAGTTATGGCGTAGCGACGTCTTGCGCACGCATCTGAAATCGTCTTTCCCGGTCAGAGTTCACTTGTCAATCAATTTGGAAACATGTGAGACACCAACAAACATCATATTCCGCCGTTGCGAATTTCGTTTAACACATCGTCTCAGTCGACCCAGGGCAAATACAATTTGCATTACATGTTTATTTTAAAAGCGGACTGCAAGCTCATCCCGAACTTGGGCTTATCCTAACGTATCAGGGATGGAAATGAGACAAAAGTAAAGCGCTTTTGATTATTTATTGTAACTTTCTGATCTGCAATTACCTTAATTAACTGCAATTACCTCAATTAACAACAAAAGCCATATATCACATGTAACATGTATACAATGCTGAATGTAACTATATACATCTTGACATTTGAGCCGTGACACGAGAAAACCAACAAAGTGGTTGTGCGCCCAGCGCAGACTCAGATCAGACGGGGCCCGCCCAGTCTGGTCATACTCTTTGCTAAGCGCTTAAAGGGTAGCTAAGGATCTAAGCTACCTCCATGCGGACAGCGAAGACTGATCAGACTGGGCGGATGCCCAGGCTGATATAAGAATGCGCTGGGCGCACAACCCACTTTGTTGGTTTTCTCGTGTGACGGCTCATTTTTACAAGAGAGCATGTGTAATGCTTTTCACTATACATAGTTATTTAACTCTAATGGAAATATTTATGAGATCATGCAAAATACTTCCAGATCACCAGCCAAATCACGTTTAAACAACTTTGTTTAAACCGTCAGTACAACATGATACAAATCTGTAGTTATGTACATTGTATCTATACTGATTACATGCAATGTTTCGAGACTGATACAACATTGGTTCAGCTTTATGGTTCTATAGGGAATAACGAACAAAAATGTGACAAGTCATGCACAAATGTGCTTCAAAACTATTACACTCAAAATTGTAGAATCTTTTAACCAAAGAAAGACAAAATTTGAGCAATTGCAACAACACCTGTCATGGTGTAGTATGCTTTTGACTTTATGTAAACAAACAAAAGATCAAAAGTGTTTTACAATAATCCTAGTGGGGCAAAAATAGGGACCAACGGCGCATGTTGGCACGACATAACGTTTTCGAGAATCACGATACTTGTTCAATATTTTCGTCTCTCCAAAGAAAAAGAAAATAGATATGAAAATATGTATAACATAATTGAATTCTGTTGAAAACTGATTTAACCATTGCTGTAAATGGCTAGCTGAGCTAACAAACATGATAATGTATCCATATTACTAAAATGGTAATAACAGAAGCGCCCTATTTAGCCACACTGCAGCATGTTCTACAACGAACAAACATAAAAAGGATATTCTTTATTCCTCTAGAATTTGTTTCACATAATTATATGTCATATAATCATATTTCGGCACTGATGACATCACAAGTAACCTAGGTACCATGTAAATGTTCTTTTAGGCAATCACTTGCACTCCTAGCTAACATGCGACGTTCATTTACAAATATATCTATAATGTCCGCATGAAGTCACTGTTACTGACATACATGCGAGAGAAACACCCTATAAGCAGGCTCTTACAGTTCATCAGTTCTCACTGGTTTATGAAACCGCATTGACAACAGAACGCATGGTTATTCACTTACTATACTCGAAACCATATTGCAAATATTGGTTAAAAAAAACACACATAAAAACGGCGACTGTGGAAAACCTTCTAAAAAAGGGGGAGGGGGGGGGGGTATCAATAAGGTGGGTTTTCTGCATCCTACCAAAGTTTTCTTTTTTTAACTGATGGTATACTCCAATGTGTCTAGTTTATTGGACCATATGTGACTTTGGTTGGAAAGCCCTACTTACTGAGCTATGGGTCCACAGAAGTGGGTGGGGCAATCCAACATGGTTTTAGCCTGTCTTGTAAAAACATTCTCATTTGGTAGAAGAGTACAGCAGACTGACAGGATGTGATAAAATAATTAACATAACATCTAAACTATATTTCCATATCATTTGATTTGGTTTAATGTGTACATATGTTGTCAAAAAAGACTTCCTTTGACATTCAGCATTTTTTGATATTTTTGTCATCAATTTTCAATATTTCTTGGCCTTATTATTAAATAAACAGACCAGTTGTCATCAAACTCATGTCAAGGAAGCACCCTGACCAGGACATTCGGCTGATGTGACCAGAATTTCACAATGGCCTAGTTTTCATGGTCGACTGAACACATAAACTTGCTTTGAAGATGTTTTTTTCATTTAATTCTGACCTAGAATTACGAACCTTTGATCAAATTACTATTTTAACTGCTATATTATGCCCTACACCCCCGCTCCTAAAGGTGAGAGAATACATATTGGCTTCAGATCGGATCTCCTTGACGTCTGCGTCTTTGTCTGTGTCACATACTTTGACCTTGGAAACAAGGTCAAGGTCAGATGTTGATGACCTTGACCTTGTTTCCAAGGTCACAGAAGGACTTAATATGTGACATATACACAAATGCAGATGCCAACGAGATCCGCACTGAAGCCAATATGTATTCCCTCACCTTTAGTGGCGGGGGCGTGGGGCATAATATAGCAGTTAAAATAATAATTTGACCAAAGGTTCGTAATTCTAGGTCAAAACAGAAAGAAAACCATCTTCCAAGCAAGTTTATGTGTTCAGTCGACCATGAAAACTAGGCCATTGTGAAATTCTGGTCACATCATCTGAATGTCCTTGTCAAGGTGCTTCCTTGACATGAGTTTGATGATAACATGTCTGTTTATTTAACAATAAGGCCAAGAAATATTGAAAATGGAGGACAAGAATATCAAAAAATGCTGAATGTCAAAGGAAGTCTTTTTTGACAACATATGCTCAAATTAAACCAAATAAAATAATATGGAAATATAGTTTAGATGTTCTGTTAATCATTTTATTAAATCCTGTCTGTCTGCTGTACTCTTCTACCAAATGAGAATGTTTTTACAAGACAGGCTAAAACCATGTTGGATTACCCCACCCACTTCTGTGAACCCATAGCTCAGTAAGTAGGGCTTTCCGACCAAAGTCACATATGGTCCAATAAACTATACACATTGGAGTATACCATCAGTTAAAACAAGAAAACTTTGGTAGGATGCAGAAAACCCACCTTATTGATACCCCCCTCCCTTTTGCATTTTCCAGGGATTAAGGTTCCTGACGAGTAAGCCAACATGTCCGTTCTTAAGCATGCGCGTTCCAGAGACAGGTATACAAGTAATAATTATTAATTTTATGTAAAAATGAAATTTTTCCATGTCAGTGGGAACATCTCCATGTTTCCTGCTATTTTTACAAAGAAAAAACATCTTGGTCTTCCGGGTTGCTTCTCTGGACAAAGAAGCCCCTCGCAACTCTTAAAGGAAAAACAATTCTCATAGAGAAGGTAAATTCTTGCTTTAAGAATTAACCTAATTAGGATCGAGCATAAAAATGAAAAAAAAATGAGTTGCTGTCACGAAACGTTTTTCCAATTTATAAATACAGTGTAGTTCGTTTTGCAGATTTATTTGATGCCACAGCTGTATTACCATAACAATATGTCGTTGGTGGGTGGATTTCTACTGGCTATGTTATCTTTTTATATTTAATCACGAGCTGTCAAACTTGTACCCTTGAACCGCCTAGAAGCCATGGTAAAGGAGCTATGATTATTTTACAGTCATTTGGATCTGCAAGGGCATACCATATATTAATTTACCCTTGTATACCATAATTATTAGTAAAACGGTGACTGGCGGTTTTACAAACCATTTATCACAAATGATTTAATCTAAATGGGTATAAATGTCATGTATTTCTCCCATTTTGCAAACGGGTGTAGCTTTGGTGACTTCCTGCCTGCTTCCCTGGACAACCAAACCCTTTCAAAATGGAGTCTACTTTTAAAGTAAAGAATATTTTCATACTGCTGCATTTTTTCTTCCTTTTAGGAAATTATTTCAGGCTTTTCCTTTAAAAAATACAAAAAAAAAGAGGGCCATGAGGCCCTGAATCGCTCACCTGAACAATTGGCAAAGTGGCTTCTTCTTATGTTTTGAAATTGTCAAAATATGAGTCTTGGGTCAAAAGTCAAAGAATGACCATGACCTATTGTACTCATAAATCTTCATGTACTCATTAAGGCAACCATATATACCATTTTTTAGGCAAAACTTTCCATGAAATCTTATGTTCTAGCATTTTCCCATATTTGACCATGCCGCAAAAAAAAGTTAAGGAAAAACCGAGGTCATCATTTGAACAGTCTTGGTAGTACTCTAGTACTCCACGCTACTTACCAAGTTTCAAGGCCATTGGTGTATTGGTTCGGGAGAAGAAAAAATATTTAAGGTTTATACCATAAATGGGTATGGTGGCCATGTTGGTCATGTGACCTGGACCGTTTGAACAAATTTTCGTTCAATCAACCCCTGGAGGCTCTATATGAAATGTGATTACAATTGGCTCTTTGCCTTTTGAGAAAATGTTTGAAAATGTCAAAATTTGAGAGATCTGGGTCAAAGGTCAAAGAATGACATTGACCTCTTGTACTCATAATTCTTCATGACCTCATTAAGACGACTGTATATACCAATTTTTAGGCCAAAAACTTCCCATGAAATCTTATGTTCTAGAATTTTCCCATATTTGACCTTGCTGTAAAAAAAGGTCAAGGTCAACCAAGGTCATAATTTGAACAATCTTGATAGTACTCGAGTACCCAATGCTACATACCAAGTTTCAAGGCCACTGATCAATTGGTTCTGGAGAAAAAGATTTTGAAAGGTTTTTACCATATATGGTCATGGTGGCCATGTTGGTCATGTTAACCAGACCATTTGAAGAAATTTTCATTTCCTCGACCCCTGAAGGCTCTATATAATATTTGGTTACAATTGCCGCATTGGCTTTTAAGGAGAAGTTTGAAATTGTCAAACTATTCTGAGAATTCAGGGTCAAAGGTCAAAGAATGACCTTGACCTCTTGTAGTCATGAATCTTGATGTACACATTAAGATGACTGCATTTACCAATTTTTAGGCCTAAATCTTCGAAACTTTCAATGAAATCTTATGTTCTAGCATTTTCCCATATTTGACCTTGCTGTAAAATGGCCAAGGTCACCCCAAGGTCATCATTTTGAACACTCTTGATAGTACTTGAGTACCCAATGCTACATACCAAGTTTCAAGGCCATCCGTCAATTTGTTCTGGAGAAGAATATTTTTTTAGGTTTTTACCATATATGGGCATGGCGGCCATGTTGGTCATGTGACCTGAACCGTTTGAACAAATTTTCATTCCCTCATCCCCTGGAGGCTCTATATGAAATTTGGTTACAATAGGCCGAGTGGTTTTTGAGAAGATTGTTTGAAATTGTCAAAATATGAGAGCTCAGGGTCAAAGGTCAAAGAATGACCTTGACCTCTTGTACTCACAAATCTTCATTGTACTCATTAAAGATGACTGCATATACCAACTTTTAGACCTTAATCTTCAAAACTTTCTCTGATATCTTAAGTTCTAGCATTTTCCCATATTTGACCTTGCCGTAAAAAGGTCAAGGTCAACCCAAGATCATAATTTGAACAATCTTGATAGTACTTGAGTACCCAATGCTACATACCAAGTTTCAAGGCCATCGGTCAATTGGTTCTGGAGAAGAAGATTTTTCAAGGTTTTTACCATATATGGGCATTGGCGGCCATGTTGGTCATGTGACCTGAACCGTTTGAACACATTTTCATTCCCTCATCCCCTGGAGGCTCTATATGAAATTTGGTTTCAATTGGCCCAGTGGCTGTTGAGAAGACTGTTTGAAATTGTCAAAATATGAGAGTTCTGGGTCAAAGGTCAAAGAATGACCTTGACCTCTTGTACTCATAAATCTTCATGTACTCATTTAGATGACTGTAGATATCGATTTTTAGCCCAAAATCTTCAACAGTTTTCAAGATATCTTATGTTCTAGCATTTTCCCATATAAAAGCACAAGGAAGGAAATTTGACCTTGCCGTAAAAAAGGTCAAGGTCAACCCAAGGTCATAATTTGAACAATCTTGGTAGTACTCGCGTACCCGATGCTACATACCAAGTTTCAAGGCCATCGGCTTGTTGGTTCTGGAGAAGAAGATTTTTTCAGGTTTTTACCATATATGGGCATGGCGGCCATGTTGGTCATGTGATCAGGACCGTTTGAACAACTTTTCGTTCCTAAGGTCCCAGGAGGCTCTATATGAAATTTGGTTACAATCGGCCCAGCGGTTTCAGAGGCGAAGTCGTTTGAAATTGTGGACGGACGGACTGACGACGGACGGACGACGGACGGACGACGGACGACGACGGACGACGGAGCCTTACCATCCTATAAGCTCCCCCGGAGCCGCTGGCTCAGGTGAGCTAAAAATGAAAATTACAGAGTTGCTTCCTCTGAAAGTACACCCATTTAAATTATTATCCTCTTTGTAGTGGATACTGGTGACGAACCTTGAAGTATATACCAGTACGCATAGTTCTAACAATCTTTACAATGTCAACCTGCTCTTGGGGCATTAAATATCCCGAAAGGTATGACATTTGCATATATATTGAATCAGATTGTGCCAAGTATTGCTATGACGTCTTGAATGAATCAGATTTTATACTCTATGCGTAAAGCAGAGCAAAACCATGTTATCTGTATGTTCCGATGGGACAGGAGAATAACTTGAGGCATATTGAAATTCTCCACTAATAAAAATTGTCTGCATTTGTCTCGCCCATGTAATTCTGTAAAGTTTCTTACATAGCACGTGTTACATAAAATCCTCGGAAACTGTATTACATGTATATAAATTTTAAATATTTTTTCTGACGTGTTTTGGGGAAGAAAAACATTTAGAAGTGAATCAGAGTATTAAGCATAAACTGTTTTTACTCGGTCCAGTTCTTCTTTTATTTGAAGGTGACTGTGTCTACCTTCATACTTTTCCTCTATTTTCAAAGGGAACAAATGTTATGAACTCAAACAGAAAAGAATGCCGGCTTTTGAGGTAGATGCCACCGCTGAATACTAAATGTCTCGTACAAGGAAAACGTATTAGGGGAGAGTCGGGTAACTTCGGACAGCGGGTAAATTCGGACAGTGACATTTTTTCCTTCATATGTCAGTTGTCTGGAACTAAAACAAAACAGTAACTGGCCAAACAGTGAAAATCCTGATGAGACGGCTCATTATGAGCCGTCTCATTTTGATTTTCACTGTTTGCAATGGTATGTCCGAATTTACCCGCCCGTCCGAAGTTACCCGACTCTCCCCTATTAAGGATGCTCGTAGAAAGGTCTAAGCAGGCATTGGAGAACACGATGCTCGGCAAGAAACAAAAACTAAGATGACTTGGTCACAACTCGATGTCTCCTGGTTTGGCTAAGTCGATCCTACAGGGCACAGTAAAAGGAAAAAAGGAGGTAGATAGAAGAAGAGGCAGAAATATGACTATTAAAGAGTAGACTGGGATAGACTTTGCAGGCACGACTAGGGCAGCGGAAAACAGGGCTAGGAGGACAGAGATTGTTGCAAAGTCACTGTGGTGTCCCAACGAGTTTGCAAGGTTATGGGAAAGACTAGACTAGACTAGTTTGCTTCCTTGGCCTACGAAGCCATTTCAAAACGGGATCTTAAGGGAGATATTAACTGGTCCTTGAGGACAAAGTATTTCTTTTAAAGGGTTGACTCCCTTGAGAAGGGAGGCAAAAAAAAAAAAAAAAAAAAGAAATTGGCAGATATATACATATTCACTTCAACGCCAGTGTGATTCTAATTATAGCTTTTCATGCATGCTTATTCACTGGTTATCCAGTTACTTCAGCATAATACAATCCATCAGCACAATCGTCAGGTTCTTTAACCATATCGAATATGACTATATGTATGCATGCAAACATACAAAACACATTTGCAAACGTATTAAACCCACAATCTTACATGTGAAAGCACAATCGAATTTTAACAAACAATATATTCATGTGAACTTCCATACAAATAATCAGACAAAGGCAATAATTATTGATTATACAAGCAGTCAGACACAGGAATATGATTCCAGCCGCAACATGAATTTAACCCTTAAAGCGCTCAAAAGTAGACGACAAAATTTACGTCTGCGAAATTTCAAAGAATTAAAGCTTTATCAAATTTATAATTCGAAGACTAGAGGACAAACAGCGAAGATCCAGATGAAGTGGCTCATTATGAGCCGCCTCATCGGGATCTACGCTGTTTGCGAAATCAACTTTTTCCAATTTTAGCGCTTTAAGGGTTGAAGCAGTGAAAAGTATAATTTGGCAACTGAGCACAGAGGCCTGGTGGTTCAAGTGTCCATTTCTACTTTTTCAATGCTTGAAGTCAACATAAAGTCCAGGTTTTATTATACAAGTGTGTGCCAGTTTGTAACTTGGTCTTTTTGATTTGCAACCATTTCATTCCAGTGCTGTAGTTCTTTTCCCCGAGCAAACATGAACGATCCGATTGTCACCTTGCCGATAACTTTATCTGAAAAATATGGAAAATATTTTAAGATAATTGTATATTTTGTGTAACGTCGCAATATGTGCCCATGAGAAACGGAACACCAGACTGTACCGTGATGATTGTTTGTGTCTGTCTAGGTAATCCCAAATTAAGAAAATAATCATAACATTATACCGATATAACAACTGTTGGGAGAGCAGCTCGGTCTAACTTGCATATGCAGAGGACAATCTATAGTTTTTGACGTGGCAAAATGACATTTTCGCACTACCAGAGCTTTGGCGCATTTATAAATAATACTGGCGTTTATCACTTTCTTTAACACTTCTTTATCTGTATTCACTTTAGTTAAAAACAAAATGTATAAGAAGTCAGAGATCTGACAGTTACATATC
Source organism: Ctena decussata (assembly GCA_963989385.1). Classification (NCBI taxonomy): domain Eukaryota; kingdom Metazoa; phylum Mollusca; class Bivalvia; order Lucinida; family Lucinidae; genus Ctena; species Ctena decussata. The sequence continues at coordinate 44,534,588 of OZ022500.1, forward strand.
GTCCCTGCCGTCCAGCCGTCTTCTGAAAACTCAATTCATAGTTTGTCAAATTCTTTTGAAATATGCGCTCTTACAAATATAGATTCTTCAGTTTTATCTCTATATTTTGATTGTGATCCATATGAATTCATTTGTCCATGTGTAAATATTGATTCTAAAGAAGGGTCATAAGCCTGGTACTTTGTGGCTCATTGCTATTAGAAATGGGTACTGTTCGTTGTAAGGGCATTTTTGTTCGTAAACAAGTTTGAAAACTCACTTAAATTTGTAGATATTGTTGTTTCAACCTGTCGGAGTATTCTGTTGTGTGCTTGGACAGTATGCTATTCTAATGGACCAAATTACTTGTTATTACGCTTGGAAATTACAGACTAGTCAAGATTGAAATTTCTGATTATTTCTATCATAAAGTGTGTATGAATAGAGTGCCATTTTATATTTTTGAAGTTCTCAATTATAAATTTCGATATTCACACACAATTCTTGGTTTAAACTGGACATGCTTTTTTGAGACTGGTTTAATAACTTTCAAAAAGTATATATAACAGAAACGTGCAACAGAGTCTCATCTAATTAACTTAGCAGCTTCAGAAAAATAGGCGTTCAGAGAAAAATCAGGGATATATATCGCATTTTGTCGCTTATTATAAGAGCCACCTCGTAAGTATACTACTCAAAAGAAGTTTTGCCTCACCATATATTTTCCAATAAACATAAGGCTAAATCAACGTATTTCCAAGAGGTATGTAAGAAAGGCATGCCTCTGGTTTGCTTTAAGGTTGCTGTAACTCACACACTTATGTCTCTGTAAACACCTGACAAACTTGAAGATAAAACTGACCCCAGTCGGGGTAGCAGTAAGTTTCTGACTGACTAGTGGTATTGGGACTTCACAAATCATAGGGAAATCATCTTGAATTAGGCATTTACCCTTTGAAAACCTATAACTACCAAGATAGACGGAACCGACGACCAGCGTTTTACATTTATAATATCTAGCCATAAGTCTGTTAGCCATACAAAACTAACCGTGACGTGTGTTTCATTGCTACTCACATGACTTTAACACATGCGAAATTTGATTGTTTTGCATTAGCTCTATGGAAAAAAGTAAGGTGATGCAAAACTTCATTTGAGTAGTATATAATGAGCAACAGCATAAGTTGAAACAAGAATGAACACAGCACAAAATTATCGGGAACCCCCTTTAAAATTTTTGCCATGTAAATACCTTTATATCCACTTTGGTGTTGCATAGCAGTAATGGTGACGTTGGCGGTATCAAGTGACGTCAGCGGTAGTTTAAACGTGAATGACTCATTAAACTCTGGGTTCTCGTTCCGCTTCACTACCTCTGTCTTCTTAGTTTTTATGATTTTATTCTGCACCATTAACTGTACTTTGACATAAGCATCTGAAATAAATAATAACCGGACTTTAAAGTGATTATTGCATGTTTCAGTTTCAGGGCAGTAACTGCCATTTTCGTTTTTGCTTTTCTAATCAATTAGGGTTAACTCTTGCAGTAAAGAATTTGCTACTTCAGGGAGCACCGCAACTTTCATACTGTATTTATCAAATGATTTACTGGCGGCCTGCAAAACAGCCAATCGTTGCAGACACTTACCAGCGTGCTTCCTCTAAGCAATCTGGTCTGCGATCCTGTTATTTATTCATCAACTCAAGGTCATTATGGAACTTCTTTATGCACGTTTGCAATCTCGAAATAAACTTCTCTGAATCTGTTTTTGATATTTGCACAATTATGTTTTATTTAAGACTCGTGTTCAATTTAGAGCTCAAAACCATATGACGATCTGCAGATTGAAATCCGATACCCCGGCGTTCCTTGGAAAAACATTTGTACCGTAATTACCGAATACACCAGTTACAGTAATTATCCTGAAATTCGGACTAGTTGATTAACTATACTATATTGGGTCAAACACTTAATGATAAACTAACATACTCCCAAACTACCAAGACCCAGGTCTGACACCGTACTCTGAGAGTGCAGAGTCTGACCTTGGTCTTGGCGATTTGATTAGACATTTTCATTCCAAAATTTACAGTCATTATGGTACTATTGACAACACATGCACACTATCAAAAACTCGCTTTAAATAGCATGTTATTAATATTCTGAAATTATATTGCCAGTTGCTTCACAAATATATAATTTTAAGCTCAAAAACATCTGACGTTTTTAGATTGAAATCCAATACGCCAGTCTGTAAGACGCCAGACTCTTATTTTGGAATCATCGAATGTTAAGTTTACGCATTGTTCTTTGTGTTACTTTTAACAAGGGTACTATTCAGTTGGATTTCTTTGCTTTACAGCACTGTCTTCATTGAAAACCGGCACGACTTTTATCGCACCTGCTTTAGTAATGTCCGATTTTTCTGTCAGTCCTTCCGTACATCCGTCCGTTCACAGTTTATGTCGACCCTTGCATTTAATTTACGCCGACCATAGATTCTAAGTCCATTCAAATTGCTGATATTTTCCAAAACCACTGCACCTACGGTTCTTAAACTTCACATGCAGCATAAACGGTCTGCCGGGCTTCAGAATGGTAAAATTCAGCCCGGGCGAAAAAAAGCAAGAACAATAAAATCAAGATTTTGTCTAGAACCATGAGGTAATTTGGCATGTAGCATCAGTGGTCCTTGGTTTCCAAATTTTCAAAATGAACTAGAGGTGGCAGTAAGCATAGCGACAACAAACTCTGTTTTCCAAGACTACAAACAAAGCTGGAAAACCCTTTTGAGAAAAACAGAGCAATATATGCCAACTCTTTCCTTCTACTGTATCTGTGCACCAAATCTGAATAATATTGAAGTGAAAATGGCCGAAAAAAATGCAAAATAGGACAAAACATATAAAAGGCGCATAACTCATGCAAAAAGGATTTATGCACATCTTTATACCAATAAGCTTTCACATACTCAATTTCAAGAAAATCCTTCAAATGGTCTTAGAGTAGAAGCGATTACAAACTTTTCTTACGAAAACCACAAAGGGACATAACTCAGCAGGAAAACCTTTGTGGAAAAACTGAACAATATGTATTAGCTCTTTTCATATGATGCATCTAGTAACCCAATTTCAATAAAATGGAAGCAAAAAAGGCAAAAAAAAACCCCTATAAAATAGGGCAAAATTATCAAAAAGGGGCATAACTCAGGCAAAAAGGGAGCAGAATTTAAAATAAAAACCCTTATGCACATCTTCATACCAATATCTGTTTACATACTTAATTTCAAGAAAATCCCTCTAACCGTCTAGGACGAGTTGCGATAACAAAGTTTCAATTTACTTCACGAAAAATACAAATGGGCATAACTCCGCAATAAAAACTGTCCAGGAAAAAGTGAAAATTACGTATCCACTATTTTCTTATGCTGCATCCATGGACAAAATTTGAAACAAATCGGAGCAAATTTAATGCGTTGCGGACGAACGGACGGAAAGACGGACAGAAGGACAACGTCAAAACAGAATACCCCCACAAACACAGTTTGCAGGGGGTATAAAAAACTCTGTTTCGAAATCAGGTCATAGTGACCTACTTTGTGTTTACGAGTCCACTTCAAATATCCTAAGAAGCGCTGAACAGATTTTAGTCTTATTTAAACAGAATGGTACGTAAATGGAAGTCTTTCAAATTTATGCTATCGGCCATCCAAGATGACCGTCGGCTGCCGTTGCTAGAACTAGCAATTATATGAGAATGACAATATACGTATCTCGAGAATTTGTCAACGAATTTGGACAAACTTTGTGTCAGAATGATTCTTGCGTGAAGCTATTCCTAATTTTATTTATTTATTTATTTTTTGTTTTGCAATTGACAATCCAAGATTGCCGCCATCCACCTTTACTAAAAATGGCAAAGAAAATAATGAAAAAGACAATATCTCATAAACTACTGAATGGGTTTTGACCAAATGTGTGTCAAAATGAGACTTTCACCCAGTATATTCAGTTCTATAAGATCGAAAAGTGAAAACGAACAAGAACTCATGATACAAACAAATAATCCTAGAAAAGCCGCCCCATGAACTGCGCCATCGACTCAAGCCAGGTCCGAAAGTATACCATATTTACTTGGATGCAGACGATAAACACCATCTGGACGCAATGTAGAAATATAATCTGCCAGATAAACTTTGAATTGCCGAAATAATACCATAACAATCAGTGGCCCTTGTGGTTTGTTGAGGACCCGTCATGTTGGCTAAACAGTGCCGCTGTCTAAAATAATAGTCATGATGGCCCTTTATTGCTCACCTGATCCTTTACGCTAAGATTTTGGTTGGTTGATTTGATGCTTAACGTCCACGGTAAACAACTAAGGTCATGTCGGGACGGTAAGTTAACCTAACCTCACTATTCCTGGGCAGGCTTAGACCTCCTAAGCGGTTGACCAGTACTAAGTGTTACGCAGAAGGTTTTACACCCGGTCGACACGGGTGTAGAGCCTTATGCGTCGCCAGGACGGCGGAGGGTGACTTCCGGTTAAAGGGTTATCTACCAGTGTATTACACTAACAAGGAAGCTCTAACAACGTTAGAAGTTTTGAAAATGAATGAATGTTTAAGTTATTTATAGACACTCAACCCTGGTAAGGGCATATAGCGTCTAAACGTCAGCAATTTAAAACGTTTCTATACGACAAATTCAAAAACGATCAAATGTTTAAAGTATTATGTTACGTCCAAATGATAAAAATGTTATGTACAATAAAAGACTAAATCTTGTTAAAAAGTCCAGCTTCCTTTAAAAAATTAATAATTTGGATAGTAGAAACTTTGTTAAAAAGCTCGGTTATGGTTTTAATGTAATGTTTTGAACGAATATGGTTAAAGTCAATGCATGACACAAGAAGATGTTTGATAGTAATGACTTCATTGCATGGTATGCACAATGGTGCAACCTCATTATTTAATAAAAACGAATGTGAAATTCTGGTATGCCCTATCCGGCATCTGGTAATGACAGTCTGTTCTTTTCTATTTGATAGTATATTGTCCTTGCTGTGAAAATCTGGTTTAATTTGTCAGAGTTTGTTATGAATTTGATTATCCCAATTAGTTTGACATTTTGATTTGATATATGTATTAATTTGAGATTTCAAATCTGAGTGCGGAATTCGGAAGGTACTTTCTGGTAAATTTAAAGCCGCCTTGGCCTCTTTATCGGCCAGGTCATTTCCACGAATATTGACGTGACTTGGAACCCAGCAAAAGATTATTTCTTTTGATGGTAACTGAAAATATTTACGAAGTAATTTTTGTATTAAAGGATTGGGGTGATTGACGTTTTTAAGTGATGATAAAACAGAAAGTGAGTCTGAGAATGAATGAATGAATGTTTAAGTTATTTATAGACGCTCAACCCTGGTAAGGGCATATAGCGTCTAAACGTCAGCAATTTAAAACGTTTCTATAAGACAAAAAACGATCAAATGTTTAAAGTATTATGTTACGTAAAATTTGATGTTTATCGTCTAATATAGAAACGTTTAATTGTGACAGTTAAAGACGATATCTTGCTTAAAAGAGTCCGAGCGTCCTTATAAAAATTAAAAATTTGATATCATTCATTCTCAGACTTATTTATGTTTTATCATTCACTTAAAACGTCAATGCATGACACAAGAAGATGTTTGATTGTAATGACCTCATTGCATGGTATGCAAAATGGTGCAACCTCATTATTTAATAAAAACGAATGTGTAATTCTGGTATGCCCTATTCGGCATCTGGTAATGACAGTCTGTTCTTTTCTATTTGATAGTATATTTTCCTTGCTGTGAAAATCTGGTTTAATTTGTCGGAGTTAGTTATGAATTTGATTATCCCAATTAGTTTGACATTTTGATTTGATATATGTATTAATTTGAGATTTAAAATCTGAGTGTGGAATTCGGAAGGTACTTTCTGGTAAATTTAAAGCCGCCTTGGCCTCTTTATCGGCCAGGTCATTTCCACGAATATTGACGTGACTTGGAACCCAACAAAAGATTATTTCTTTTGATGGTAACTGAAAATATTTACGAAGTAATTGTTGTATTAAAGGATTGGGGTGATTGACGTTTTTAAGTGATGATAAAACAGAAAGTGAGTCTGAGAATATAATAAACTGATTGTTTTCTTGAACTGAAATTTGATTGAGGGCCAAATCTATGGCTTTAGCTTCAGCTGTAAATATAGAGCTGCCATTTGGTAATCGTATAGTATCTGTGAATAGGGGACTTACAACCGAACATGCAACTTTATCTTCTTGTTTTGAACCATCCGTATAGATTGTGGTATGGTTCGGAAAATTAGATTTTACTTGCAAGAATTCTGATTGAAGAAGGTCAGGGTTCGTCTGTGATTTTTTATTCTTGTGTAATGATAAAATAACGTTAGGAGGTTTTAATGTCCATGGCTCTTGGACAGGTAAAGAAAATTTCTGGATGTTTTTAATGTCAATATGAGAGTCTACTAGCAAAGGTTTAATACGTAAACCCAAGGGTTTAATAGATCTCGGTTTGTTGTTATAAAATATTTCATACCGAGGGTTAAAAACACAATCGTAAGCAGAATTCTTTGGGTTTGCAGCTAGTTTTGATACATATTGTAGTGATAATTTCTCTCTTCTGATATATAGAGACGGTTCATTCGACTCTGCGTAAAGACTTTCTACGGGAGATGTTCGAAATGCTCCAAGAGCAAGACGTAACCCCTGATGATGAATGGTGTCAAGACATTTAAGGTATGATTTTCGTGCCGAACCATATACGACTGAACCATAATCCAGTTTAGATCTCACAAGAGATCTATACAGGTTTAGAAGTACAGTACGATCTCCTCCCCAATTTGTATTGGAGAGCACTTTTAAAACATCTAAAGCTTTTAAACATTTAGCTTTCAAAGCTTTTATGTGAGGAATAAAAGTGAGTTTCTTATCGAACAGAAGGCCTAAGAATTTGGCCTCATTTACAACTGGAATTGGTGATCCATAAATGTTAAGAACTGGGTCGGGGTGCAAACCCCTCAACTGACAGAAATGAACACATTGGGTTTTAGTTTTAGAAAATTTAAAACCGTTTTCTGTGGCCCAGGTTTCTACTTTATTCAGGCATCTTTGAAGTCTGAATTCTATGTTTTCCATATTTTTCGATTTGTAAAAGATGCCAAAGTCGTCAACATATAATGAAGAATCGGTATCGTTAACACATTTAACAATGTTATTGATTTTTATATTAAATAAAGTAGGTGATAAAATACTTCCCTGAGGAACACCCTGTTCTTGTTTAAAAGTGTTAGACAATGTAGACCCTATTCTAACATTAAAGGATCTGTCAGATAAGAAATTCGAAATAAAGTTTGGAAGTCGGCCTCGAAGGCCAATATTATGTAAATCTTTCATGATGCCATATTTCCACGTCGTGTCTTACGCTTTCTCCAGATCAAAAAATATTGCGACGACATGTTCTTTTTTCACAAATGCATCACGAATAAAAGTTTCAAATCGAACTAAATGATCTACAGTACTGTGATTCTTACGAAAGCCCGCTTGATTTCTGGAAATCAAGTTATTTGACTCCAGGAACCAAACGAGCCTATCGTTAATCATTCTCTCCATTGTTTTACATATGCAACTTGTTAACGCTATCGGTCGGTAATTTGTAGCTTCCGTCTTATCCTTTCCCGGTTTGGGAATAGGAATGATGACTGCTTTATGCCAGTCTTCTGGAAAATTTCCAGTATGCCAAATATCATTCAACATATTAAGTAAGGTCTCCAACTCATCAGGCGGTAAATGTTTAAGGATTTGATAGTGAATATCGTCCGGCCCTGCGGCCGTATCTTTACATTTATCAAGAGACTCCTTTAATTCTGATATGCTGAAGGGAAGATTATATTTTTCGTTATTTAATGACTGAAAATTTAAATTTTCTGATTCTTTTTCAGTTTTCAGTTCCTGAAATCGTTGACTTTAATTTGAACTTGAAGAATTTTTCTGAAAGTTTTCGCCTAATGCATTGGAAATCTCTGCAGTGGAAAAACATTTGTTACCGTTGGAAGATTTAATATGAACACATTCAGATTTCTTGTTTTTTTTCCACTAATTTTTCGTATCATTTCCCATATCTTTTTTACTGGCGTTTTTGGATTTAATTTATTGACATATTGTTGCCAAGATGAACGTTTGGCTTCTTTAATAGTTCTTCGTGCTTTAGCACGAGTTACTTTTGAGTGTACATGATTTTCACGAGACGGATTTTTATTAAATTTTCGTAAAGACGATTTGCGTTTGTTTATTGCAGTTTTACATTCATTAGTAAACCATGGATTACGCCTTTTTGAACTTGTCGAGGATTTCGGAATACTTTCTTCCGAAATTGCATGTAATGCTGATGTAAAAGCAGACATATCTTCTGCTGTTTTGAACTTTTCAGAGCTAAGCCGCTCCTGACATGATGTTACGAACATTTCCCAATTTGCTTTTTTCAAATTCCATCGAGAATGCTGTTCTTCATCAGATGAATCAATTTCTTTAATTATGATTGGGAAGTGATCGCTTCCATGCAGGTCACCACAAACTGACCAGTCAAAATCTAAATATATATTAGGATGACAAATAGACAAATCTATGGCAAAATAATTTCCCGTGGGAGGGTGAAGATATGTAGGCTGTTTTTCATTAAGTATACACAAATCATTTTCAGCAATTACATCTTCAATAATTTCACCTCTGTCATTTTTCAAACAACCCCAGGTTTTACTGTGACCATTGAAGTCACAAACTAACATAAATGGCTGCGGCAATTGGTCTACTAGATTGACCAAGGAATTTTTAGAAAGAACATCATTTGGCGGAATATAGATAGAGCATATCGTTACTTTTTTGGATAAAGTAACATTGACGGCAACTGCTTGTAAGTTTGTATTCAGATTAAACTGACTATGTGGAATGTTAGATTTTACGAGAATCGAAGTTCCTCCTGATGCTCTTTGACCATCAGGACAAATATAGTTAAACATACTAAAATCTCTAAAACTAACATTATCTGACTGCTTTAAAAAGGTTTCTTGAAGACAAATGACACTTGGAGATAAAAGAGACATTAAAATTAGTAATTCGTTGTAATTTGCTTTAAGACCACGACAGTTCCATTGTATCATTGACTTTTTATCCATATTTAAATGAATGGGAGAGAAAAAAACGTGTCAGGAGACCAATCAGGAGAGTATACTTCTCCTAAGCAGTATCCATGTCATCCTCCAAAGCGCCATATTTATTGACCGTTTTAACAGGATCCGGAGATCCTTTGCCGAGCTTATTGGAGGACGAACCTCCGATGGCAGGTTTATTGAAGGACGAGCCTCCACCAGAATGTGATCGACGGCCAGAGCCGTGACCAGAAGGAGAACGATGTTTATCCTTCTCCTTCTGCGCTTTAGCCGCCGCTTTAAGCTGTTCCTTAGTCTGCCTAGCAGACTGCGAACCAGACGAACTAGACTGTGAACTAGACTGTGAGTTAGACTGTGAACTAGACTGAGAATTAGACTGAGAACTAGACTGAGAACTAGACTGAGAACTAGTTGGACGAGCCGCCGAAGCGGCCCGAGGCTGTGAACCTGAGCCAGAGCGGGCTGTAGTTGCTCTTGGCTGAGATGTTGGCTGAGATGTTGGTTTTACAGATGGTGAAATAACTTTAGAAGGTGGTAAAATGTCAAAATCTTTTTCGAAAAATTGGGTACCAGTAGTTTTTGTTTCGGGTCTTGCCAGTGAGTGTACAATTTTTGTGAAGTCCAAATCCGATGTTTGAGTTTGACTTTCATATAATTTCCTAGCTTCCAAATAGGTAACATTTTTGTTGACCTTAATTTTCAAAATTTCTTTTTCTTTTTTCCATATTTCACATACGCTGGATCGAGAGACGTGATCTTTGCCGCAGTTAACGCATTTGGCCGGATTTTTGCACGTGGAGGAATGGTGGTCATGACCTCCCGCGCCACAAGTCGCACAAACAGATCCGGGATCAACGGGGCAATTGTTTTCGTGATGGCCAAACCTCTGACAGTTGAAACACCGCAGAGGATTTGGCACATACACGTCAACCGGAACAACTCGGTAAAAGATTTTTAATGATTTTGGTACCGTGACGGTGTTGAACGTAAGAAGTAAAGTGTTAGTCTCAACAGTATCATGATCTTTTTTGATGGTAAAGCGTTTGCAGGCGGTCACGCCCTGTTCTCTTAGGTAGTCAACGATTTCATTTTCTTTTTCCCCTTTCAGCATCCTGTCACGGATGATGCCTTTAGAAGAATTAAGGCTTGTATGCTCCGTGACAGAGACTTTAAGGCCAAAAAAGGTAGAAATTTTCAAAAGATTGTCCGTTTGAGCTTTTCGACATGTTTCAACTAGCAGAGTCTTGTTTTTTAGTTTTTTTTACAGATTTTGGAGTTCCTATTAAACTTTCTATTTGCTTTTCAATCACGAAAGGGGAAAGGGTCGTGACCGCCTTCTCTTCAAGTGACTGGATGACTAGAAATTTAGCGAAACTAACATTACCTTGAAATGTGAAATATGAGGGCCGGTCCGCGTCGTCATCAGAGTCCATTAGAAATCTTTTCTTATTTGAGGATCCCATGATTGGTGTTTATTATTCATTAGCTATGCGCTTCACCCTCCGCGGAGTCCTACAAGGGGACGTTTTAGGGGAACGGATCTCCTATTCCCAACGCCAAAGCTACATAACCATTATACTCAACGATCAAATCCCTCGGTTTAAACCCCCAATGCTGAAGGCCGAAAAATATGCCCGTCAATTAACCCATCAGCCGCTGCCCATCGAAAATACCCATATAGAAAGAAACGAAGGGAATATTTTAAGCCCGGTATGTACCATTATAGATACGTATAAAGAAAGAAGGAAGTGAAGGATCAAGAAGCGCATTTCTAGAGCTTAGCACGACTGAGCCGATTGAAACGGGTCGGGTCTAACCCGAAACGCTCGTCTATCTGAAGCCAGGGCCAAAGTAGTGTGTTGGAAAGCTGGAGATCCCTAGGCTTCCCTCAACTACCAGGATCCCTTTTTCCAGCATACGAGACGCCAACCACGGCAACAGGTGGCTCCTGTTTTGACAGGGAATTTCACCCCGTCCACTACAGAAGTAAAGTGGCCTGTAAATTTTATTCCCCACAGACAAAGGGAAAAAGAGAACCGTTTGCTGAAAAGACGTCTTTGGCGTTGTCGGAATAGGAGATCCATATCCGGAGTATATGCAATGAGACTAAGAAGTTGTCAAAGTTACTATATAGGTAAGAAGAGGTAGCAACATATAAGATTTGTTAAATGATTTGAAACTTTAAGGCATATGCAAACAAAACGTAGCAGACAATTGCTACAGAAGACAAATTGTTTATTATTTTTCTGTTGAGACAAATTTCTTTCTTATTTTAAAGTGCAACGTGCTCGAGTTTGGAGAAGTGATACAAACACAAGACAAATGTTATACACAGATGAGGTAATAATCTTCGTCCCGTGTGCGACCCACGGGCACACACAGGGCAAACGTGCATCTATAAGCACCTATAAGTCTGCGTAAATGTGCATTAAATGTGGCGTAAAATAATAAATAAGCAGCGTAAAACTGCTGAAGAAGCAGTTTTAAGTCGCATTTAAGCAGGTGTGTAAACAACTTAGTGACATACCTTTTTAGTGACTTAAAGCACCTGCTTAAAAGTCTTTAAATCGGAACAATAAGCGGCCAAATACGCAGCTTATCACTGCTTAATATTTCCTCTTTTAAGCATTTTTAAGGACTTCAAAGCTTAAGAAGAACCATCTGTAAGCACCTTTAAGTTAGTAATAATTGCAGCGTATATGATGGTAATTATATTGTTGCTTATATTTTTTTTGTATTTTTAAGTCATCGTTTATAACAGCTTATAAACAACATACGACTTAAAATCGCTAGCTCTATAACTTGAATTACCCCTTCTTTCTTTTTTTCTTTTCACTGTTTAGCAGATGTCAAATAAGGAGTAAGTTCCTAGAATTAGAAGAACATTTCATGGGTGTACATAATATTCATTTATATCAACAACAACAACAAAAAGGCAACACGTATTTTGTATTTTAATACTTCAGCTCAAGTAATTATCATGAAATGTCACATCTTTATGTAATGTCCGGTCTCTGTCACTGTTAACGTCTGTCGTAAGAAACATTTGTACACTCATTGTACAACTTGTGTCCGCGCTCAGTACATCCTCTGTCTCTCGTTGTAAGCGTAGAAATGATCGGGCTCTCAGTTTTCCCGCCGTATTTGAGAGATAACGCAGTCTGCTAATTACCTCACTACACATGGATATTTGCATAATTTATACAACATCTGTAAGATATTTACGAAGGTGGCATATCGTAAATTGCAGATTAGCATATAATCTAATTGATGTACATGTAAAATATTTCTTATGAGGCCAAGGTAAGTTATAGAAGAAAATGGCTACAGAGAGAGAGAGAGAGAGAGAGAGATTTAATGTGTATTACCACGCATATTATAATCTATGCTAAAACTGCAAACTACTACTCCGTATTTAAAATCATATAACGAATTCATTCATCCATTTGAGGTTTTCATCTATTTCAGACAAAGCTATGGAATAAAAGCTAACCCTCAAGTACACGTTTTTTTTTCAGATATGAATGCTGAAAAAAGTTTAAGGGTCTTTTAAAATGTTGCGTCTTTCTTGCCCCTTCCTGTCCTCCCCTCTCATGACCACACACACGTCTGAAATAAAGAATGAACAGTCCTTTGTCCTCCTAAAAACGTATGTTAATTCACCTTTTTCAGTAAAGCCCTGGAAGGATCTCCATGTTAAGTTCATGGAAATAAGGATCAAAACTTATTAATTTGCAAATTTGAACTGTGCTAGGGCTTGACTTTGGTTTGATAGACCAGCATGGAAGGAATAACTTTAAACGTTTTCATTATTATTTCTGTTTCAAAATTAATTGTTTAACATCAGCTTTAGAAGTCTTTAAGCTGTACCATGGAAAGATATGGGCAGTAACAAATTAATGTGTATACATCATTTACATAGATTATTAAAATATTACAGCTAAAGCCAGAGAGAGAGAGAGAGAGAGAGAGAGAGCGGTTTGAAAAAAAAACCGTTTTAGAGACTGAGTGTGTACTTAGTTTTACATAGGGAATCTATAGTATAGGCATTGCTCTAAAAAGATGGATGCCGTCATAAAGTATTTTTAAATGCAATCAGAGCAGTTTCGTTCCTACCTGAAACTAGATCGCAATAAACCCTGAAAATGCGAAGATTTTGCGACTACTTGTTTTCGAAAGTTTGTATTAAGATATATTCACGAATTTAGAATTGGCCATTTTCATAAAGATTACTTATATCAGTCAAATGACATGCTAATTATATGTTTGTGAAAAAAAAAAAAAAAAAATAAATAACGTTTGCGAAATTTCTTTGAGTAATTATACCACTGGTGGCGGTAGCTACATGTAGTTTTTGTTGTTACAGTACAGACTCGACAGTACCGGATCATAGACAGTATCGGATTATCGATAGTATCGAATCACTCATAAGTTATCATCTGTTTTTCTCACAAATGAAGCAAATATTTTCACCATTATATTACAGTCATCAAGGACCAAAGTGCACGGTGAAAAATTCGATCAAAATGTGCGGCTGTGAAACAAATCAGAGTTGTTGAAAAGCTTGGTCCCTTTTCAACGGCGCTTGCATTTTGTCTGTTGCTTGTTAGCCCCCAAAAGATTTCGGTTATTTAAACTATTTTATCATTAGGCATTGAGACCAATTCTGCTTTGTTATATGTCCTGGTATCCGTAAAATTGTAGACAGTCGTTATTTGTTTTGACATCCCAGTATTTGATGAAACTAAAGACTTGAAAATTGGGACACCGATGTGCGACAGTAACCGATCATTATATAAACTGAACTGAAATACATGCATAAGCTGGAAAACTTTTTGTTGGATGCATGGTCAAATGCTGAAAGCAAATCATAAATCAACTACCCGAGTGGCTGGCGTGTCTACTTTCAGAGAAGATTAGTATAAAAATAACACAACATCCTTTTCGTAAATGTCCCCCACCCACGCCCCACACACTAGCGTATGATATGACAGGCTATGCGTAGCACAATGTAACTTCTGCTAAACGTTCTGAAGAAATATTCCAGATCGTCTCACAAATGTATGTACCAATAATTACTAGCTTTCATCAGATTGACTTTTGTACACTGTGTAGACTCAGATTAATGTCGCAGAACTCGTTGCATGACCATGCAGTGTTTATTCTCTGTTTACATTAAAATATCAATGTAAGGCGGAAAATCGCCCTAAATTTGTTGATCCTGATCAGACGCTACGGTCTTATCAGGGTCTACACTGTGCAAAGGCAGATTATGGTCTTGACTGTTTTAGTTCTAGTTCCGTGTTATAGGGGCGCAGAGGACTACTGCGTTAGGATTTATAGACGTGCTTGTACATTTGTATACATTCAACTGTTATTTGACAGCCATAACATTTGCTCGTGAAGGACCTTGTAAAAATATCGTTGTAAGGCAGTAAAAAGGTTCTCTGAGACTTTAATAGGTCCAACGTTTAATGTAGTCAAATTAAAGAAGCTAAGATGTTTGGCAGAACGCATCGCAGGAGCTCTCTTATAAAATAATATCATGTGATCCGATACTGTCGCACCTGAATCGTTACTATCGTAAGACCCTTTGTAACTCTAGATAGGTTATCTGCCCTTTAACGGACAAATTTCATAAATATTTTGACATGCACAGATAGAAGGGATATTTTACAATTGTTATGTCTCATAGCATATATGATTTTAGCATTCACATACAGCAAAACAGGATTTTTATTGCTCTTTATCCGATACTGTCGAGTCCACTGTATAATGAATTCAAGTAATACCAACTTGGCACGGTCAGCCTCAGAGCGGCCGTATGCATGTAGCAGTGTCAAAGCGAACCGCGCCGTAAGAAGAAACTGCTAAGCTTTGCTAGTATTCTGCTGCATGTAAGCCGAAATAACATAGCTCCGACATTTTAATTTTCAGTAGTTTTTTTTCAGGCCCCATTGCTCTATCAGCTTGAAAAACTTTATCATGAGGTATCGCTGCGAGCTACTAACTATAGTTTCGTCAGTGTACATGACCTTAACAAGCAGCCAGCTTTAAACAAATAAAACATTCTTGGGTTTCACATAAAAAGGGCTTGATAACTTACAAATGACCTACTTTCGATTTCATTAAGTAGAATAAAATGGTAAAAATACAATGTACAGGCATGGAACCCCGATCACTATCCAGTTTATATTTATATAGCATTGCTATATGGGAAACCAGAACAGGAAAATGTTTTTTGTGGAGCAATTTATGTGGGTTTTATTTGTGTGTGTTTTTTTTTTAAAACTTGTTTTCTCTACTGTTTGCCAGTTGAATGACTCAAAATATGCACATCAACCCACATTTTATTATTAAATGCGAAGGTTGAACCACTTCTTTTATTTTACAATGATTTGAGTTTAGTCGTTTTCACCACCGATAAGACTATAGAGAATTTAATGATCAGGGTAGACATTGTTCTGCATTCCACAAATCGTGTGATTCTATAGCAGTACAGTGAGAGGTGACTGCTATGTTGTACTGAATAGAGCTACCTTCATTCTAGTGGGGTATCCTAAATACATATATCAGCAAACTAAGTTTCATTGGTTTGATTGGACGTTTTTTTTGTTTGGCTTAACGGCTCTTTGAGACAGTACTGCGGGCTATTTCGAGCCGCCTCCCAGAGAGAGAGGGAGTAAGAAAACAAATACGATGGGGAAAGAGAAAAAATGTTTAAACAACCCCGCCCCGCACCCCGCTACCCGCACCAAGTGCAAGCACAGTAGGCTCTTGCCCTTCTATCGTCCAAATTAGTAGGACGCCCAGGCACTGAAAGTTATTCAGCACCATCGCCCGACCCCGACAACCCCCACTAAGTTTCATACGCTAAGTTTTAAAAGGTGTCGTAGTGTATGTATAGATTTTCTCTTTTGTTGCTATAGTAACAAGAATTTTGGCTGGCTGTAAAAATGTCAGTAAAATAAAAAGAGTCTTGACCCCGATCTAAGACAAATATTTTGAAGCTTTGATCAGTTTGATCACAGTTAAAACATTTATATTTTCCACCATAAGAACTGATATTTGAATGCATCAAAGGTGGACACTGGTCATACAGCGCATTCTGTTGCGTCAAATGTTAGTTAACATCGTTTACCAATTAAGGTAACACCGGGTTGGTAAACGTTTCTACCACTGACTCAAAGATTGGAAGACCCTAAAGACTGCGGATTCGCTGATTTTTTTATCAATTTAATTTGAAACTCTGTAAAAGCAACACTATAACATCATCATCGGAAATCTGTACACTAAAGTAATTGAAGACTGAGCAAAGTGCCTAATCAGAATTCGCAGATAAGTAGGTTGATCTGGGTCTATGCTGCTTGCAAATGTTTTATAGTCTAACTCCTCAGTTGCTCGTAACCTGTCTTGAAACATAACTGGTAAGAAAAAGGCAATATCAAACTTTTAGTGTTGTGATGACAGATACGGCGGATACAGGCCCTTTCACCTAAGAAACTTTATGAAAGATACATCTAATAAAACATAAAATCGTCTGATCAGTTTTTTTTCTCTTCAAAACATGCAAACTATACATAACTGAGTGGCCCTGCTCTTAGTCATTCGACATACTAATTGAACACAAATGCAATCAGTATGGTTTCGAATCAGCCCCAGTACATGTATATTAATTAGACAAAGGGAATGATAGGACACCTACCGTGCTAATTTTATACAGCTCAGCAACGAAGGTGAGTAGGTAAAAACGTACACGCAATTTCTTGCTGAGACTTTATATATATATATATTTCAATCATTTTGAATCCATTTGTTGGATCCAGTGCTACCGGGAAGATTTTTGTTTGATGTTTGTCTCATTTCTCCCTATATATATATATATATATAGCTAAAATCGATAAAGACTTCACATGCTATTTTTTTGTTTAATCGTCACAAAAACAAATGCATTTCGTACCAACTCATCAGTGTATCGTGACAATAAACGTTACGTTATTACTAGGCAACTAATTAAGACGTTACGTCTATGACGTTACGCTCGTGACGTAATACTTTCAAGGTATACTATTAGCATAGTTATGTTACGTTTAACTTGGGTTTAAAACATTGTATAAAGTAATTTTCTTTGGTTAACCTGGCGGAAGTACTTTCTGAATTCAATTTAAAGAAAGGAAACATTTGAAAGGAGGGGTGTCTATAAGGCTGTTTTCATGGCCACTACCGATTTTCTTTAAACTTTGTAAACTTAGACTACTATGTGTTGGCTGTAATATCATGCGATATTAAATCATTTGGTGAAGGTTTCTTTGGTGTGTACGAGATGAAAGTGGGAGGGGTAATTCTGACTCGAAGAGGGTTCTGTTAAGAAAATGCTAATATTTTAATTGCTACTTAGAACTGGAAGTCTACCATTTTATGACTCCTTATGCAATGCCAGATATAACAAATGATTATAATACTTTTGTGAAATTTCTACATGCAGTGCGTTTATACTCACTTATATGACATACCTAAATTTTAGCCTTTTTTATTCTCCAACTTTACGCAAAACCACAACAGCTTTTTACACTAAAAGCTATTCCAATGATATTTTGCAGTTATACACTATATTAAATGGTTGTTCCAAAATTATGCCGATAATATTCTACAATGAATATTTTCTGAGTTATCTTCCCTTTAAACCGCTTCTTTTATTTTTTTTTTCAAAATTATTACTCAGATTTTATATCCCCCGCCACATGTTAGTGGCGGGATATTTATACCCCGACATGCGAAGTATGTCAGGGGGTATATAGTTTTTGCCATTCCGTCTGTTTGTCCGTCCGTCCGTCCGTTCGTCAACTTTACGTCAAAGTTTTGCGTTAAACCTTTTGTGGATGCTCATTTCTTTAACCTTATATCAGATTCTCTACATATTTACTTTGTTATATCTCTATAGCTTTACCTTTAATCTGAAATATCAAGGCACCTGGGTCAGGCCCCTTGGAGGAGGTCACGGGTCAATAATTATGACTTTTTCATTATGTCAAAGTTTTGTGTTAAACCTTTTGTAATTGTTCATATTTCTGTAACCACAGGTCAGATTCTTTTCATATTTGGTTCATGATATCTCATGAACATTACCTTTGATGTGAAGAGTCTATGCCCCTGGGTCAGGCCCCTGGGTGGGACCAAGGGTCAATAATTAGGACTTTTGCCTTTTCATTATGTCAAAGTTTTGGGTTAAACCTTTTTTAATTGCATATATCTCTGTAAATGCATTGCAAATATCTTCCATATTGTATTCATGATATCGCTATAGCACTGCTTTTGATAGGGACTTCAAGGTCAGGCTCATGGGTGGGGCCAGGGGTCAATAACTAGGACTCAGCCATTTGTTTTATTTTTTGCTTGTTCTGAAATATTTAAATGAAGTCTAGTGATGCATGACTAATTCTATTATATACTAGTTTACCATTTACATGTACATGGATGCTGCTGCTGACTCAAGGTCAAGGTCACAGACTTAGAATTTGTTCCATTAACATTTGCATTTAACTTTCGGTTAAAATGTTGCTTTCATTTGACGGCGGCACTGGTCGGGTATTTGTGAGCCCCTGCTTACATGCTCTAGTTTGTTTTCTGCTTTATGTATTTCTGTTCATCTGTTGTACGTACATTTGTCTGCCTGTCTGTTTGTCCGTATGTCAGTCTGTCTATCCATGAGTCTTAGTAATATTTAAAATAAAATAAAACTAATGCTCTCTGTCAAATGTCTTTTCTTATTGTCTCAGAATTGTATTATGGTCTTTCCAGTGTCTCTTCTTATTACACATACTCTAAGTAACGTATTTTGCAGCTAGTAAAGACCCAAGACAAGTCCACATGCCATGTTTGAAGAAAATCCATCAAAAATACTCAAGGTATCGAGAGGAAACGAAGTCTCACGAATAGACAGACTGACGTACGGACACTCAGACAGGCAGACAAATGTACGTACAACAGATGAACAGAAATACAAAAAGCAGAAAACAAACTAGAGCAAGTGAGCAGGTGCTCACGTATACCCCCAACCAGTGCCACCGCCTAATGAAAGCAAACTTTTAACACAAAAAATAAATTGAAATGTAAATGGAACAAATTCAAAGTCTGTGACTTGACCTTAGGGCCTTAGGGCAGCAGCAGCATCCATGTAAAAAGGACTAGTATAAAATAAAATTGGTCGTACATCACTAGACTCCATTAAAATATACCAGAACAAGCAAAAAATACAAATGGCTGAGTCCTAGTTATTGACCTCTGGCCCCACCCATGAGGCTGACCCTAAAGTCCCTATCAAAAGCAGTGCTATAGAGATACAGTGAATACAATATGGAAGATATTTGCAATGCATTTACAGAGATATATGCAATCAAAATGGTTTAACCCAAAACTTAACATAATGAAAAGTTGTAAGTCGTAATTATTGACACTTGGCCCCACCCAGGGGCCTGAACCAGGGGCAAAGACTCTTCACATCAAAGGTAATGCTCAAGAGATATCATGAACCAAATATGAAAAGAATCTGACCAGTGGTTACAGAAATATGAACAATTAGAAAAGGGATAACACAAAACTTTGACATAATGAAAATGCCTGAGTCATAATTATTGACCCCTGACCTCCTCACAGGGGCCTGACCCAGGTGCCTTGATATTTCAGATCAAAGGTAAAGCTACAGAGATATAACAAAGTAAATCTGAAGAGAATCTGATATAAGGTTAAAGAAATATGAGCATTCACAAAAGGTTTAACGCAAAACTTTGACGAAAAGGTGACGGACGGACGGACGGACGAACACACGGAATGACAAAAACTATATACCCCCTGACATACTTCGCATGACGAGGGTATAAATATCCCGCCACTAACATGTGGCGGGGGATATAAAATCTGAGTAATAATTTTGAAAAAAAAAATAAAAGAAGCGGTTTTAAGGGCAGATAACTCAGAAAATATTCATTGTAGAAAATTATCGGCATAATTTTGGAACAACAATCTAATATACTGTATAACTACAAAAAAAACTTTGGAATAGCTTTGAGTGTTAAAAGCTGTTGTGGTTTTGCGTAAAGTTGGAGAATAAAAAAGGCTAAAGTTTAGATATGTCATACAAGTGAGTATAAACGCACTGCATGCAGAAATTTCACAAAAATATTCTAATCATTTGTTATATCTGGCATTACATTAGGAGTCATGAAATGGTAGACTTCCAGTTCTAAGTAGCAATAAAAATATTAGCATTTTTGTAACAGAACCCTCGTCGAGTCAGAATTACCCCACCCACTTTCATCTCGTACACATCAAAGAAACCTTCACCAAATGATTTGATATTGCATGACATTACAGTCAACACATAGTAGTCTAAGTTTACAAAGTTTAAAGAAAATCGGTAGTGGCCATGAAAACAGCGTTATAGACACCCCTCCTTTAGGTTCTTTTTTACAACAGGTAGCCAAATGGGCACTTAATGGTATCATTCTTGTCGAAGGGTCCCTAATTTGTTGGGCATGGATAGTACGTCTTGTTCTTAGTTTTCCACCCGTTTGACCGATGTAATACTCTCCACATCCATTACAAGTTATGACATATATAACATTTTGTACGTCGCAAGACATGTTTTGATTGACATAAAAAACCTTTTCTTTAAAATTATATGAAGTTGCTTCTACTATATGCTGACATAAAGAACAATTTTGTCTGCCGCACTTATATATATATATATATATATACACAAAATGAAGCAAACCATTAGATGTATTGTGCAGCATTTTGTCATCAGTATCATGCTTCGAAAATGAAATGCTCAACGATCAGTGCATGTACCAACGTGATCTCTTTACAAACATCAAAGCAATAACAGCGCTTCTCATCCACGCACACATTCAGTTGAATACCGCACACTACACCCTCGGGCACTGGGACTTTGGGGTGTGTTTGTGTGTGTGTGTGTGGGGGGGGGGGGGGTAACTTCCTATACATGGTACATGTATAGTTCGGATATGCGGCCCAAATAGCCTCTTCCCTTTTTTGTATTTGATTTACCCCCATTTTTTAGCAACAGGTATATGCCCGACCCTCTTTTTTTCTTGATACGGCTACCTTCGGGCGTCACTTTGCATGTTACCCATTGCATTCATACTTACATACACATCCGAAAAAATTACATTCATTTCTTAATCAATGACCGCTTCTTAATACAGCTTTCTAGTAGATTAAACTGTCGAAAATTGATTCTAAAATCAATTCACGTGGTCATTTTATTGGAACGTTTTATTTTCCTTTGTACGTTTTCTTTTCTTTTTTTTGTCAGACTGAGTTTTAAGAAAATAAAATTATTCTCTATCAAGAAATGTTATAGTATGGGATACAGATTTAAATAAGTCCTTGGACTTTCTCCTGAATCCCATTTGTATGATTTTTGTATTGTTTGTACTTGTATTTGTTGTACATTATACGATTATTATACAAATAAAATAGTGTTTAAAGCAAATGTTATAGTAAATTACTGAGAATCTCATTCAGAGTATATAAATGGGTATGAACACTCGAAGGGCAGAATATGAATAGGTCAGTACTTTATGAAGTAATGTATATGAATGGGTCCTAGTTTTCAGCGCCAAAGTATATAAAGGGGATTGGTTTTGAAATACTAGGCCACACATTCATACCAGTATGACCTCGAAGTTCCATCTCCCCCCCCCCTCCCCTCACCCGCGCTCCACCGCGAGACTACAAAGTGTAAATGCATAAAATAATGAACACTAGATATAAAGTGTTAACATTTTACCAATAAAGACTCCGATCAGTTTGCCCATCTAATAACTAAAAAACCAGAGGTTCCGGGTTCGATGCTTGGTCAAGCCACTCACTTTTGTGGAGGCTGGTTCTTCTCCTTATGATGATTCAAGAAGGGCAGTTGTCAGTTACTGGCAAAAGTATGTGCACTTAGTACTGTTTAACCGCTTAGGCGGTCGAAGCCTGCCCAGGAATAGTGTGGTTAGGTTAACTGACCGTTCCATGACCAAAGCTGTTTACCGTGGACGTAAAGCGACAACAACAACAAAGCCTTTCCAAAAGTCTTGTCAGCGGTTTCATTGATTTGCTTCGTCTGAAAACGAACCATCTTCGCATGTGCTTACAGTATTAATCAGAATCAGCCTTGTCAGCCTGGACTCTTTCCTGACTTTCCTATTTGCATAAACAATGAACAGTCTAAGCGATGACGTACACTGTAAAAATTTTCCGTAGAGTTTACGGTAGATAACTGGCAACCAGCTGCCAGTCCTTTTCCCGTTGTTTTTACGGGCGTTTGCCTGTAAGACATTGTTGGAAATCACGAAATGGAAGTGTTATGTTAACTGGCCGCACTCGAAAAAAGCTTTATATCTGACCAAAACGACACCTGTTCTATTCTGTCCTACTCTGCTTGATGATTCATGCAATTTTTACCCAAAATAAAGGGAAAAGGACTGGCACCTGGTTGCCAGTTATTCTACCGTAAATTCTATGGAAATTTTTTACAGTGTAGACTGGATTGAATTATGCATTTGTTTATACAGCAGCGCTCAATAGTGCGATTTACGCCTACGTGTACGTGCCACTGTTTTGACTCGCGTGTGAAAGATATGAAATACATAATTATTACTTTACACATGCTCAGAAATGGAAAAGAAAAATCAGTAACTTAAGGTTAGGTGGGAGTGATTCAGCGCCGCCGTGCAGCAGTTTCTGTCCCTACGTTACGTAACGACGTCAAACGTTCCGTTTGAGAAAACAAGATTGCGTCAACGTTATCCGCTTCTTTGACTAGACCTCTGCATTGTCAGTTTACAAAATGCAAGGCTGCCGAGTTCCGGGTGAAATTTTAAGAAAATAGAAAGCTCCACTGAGAAGAAACTGAAAATTTCATACGGCAAAAAAGCGTTGTAAAATTTAATCCAGAACCGTACTATGAGCAGTCAGACCAGGGTCTACACTTCGACCACATAATTTTGTCCGAAACTTTTGAGTTAATACGGTAGCAGTCCAAGAAAGTGCCATTATACCACCCACACAGCAAAAGTAATGCCACATCTCAGTTACATTAAAAGATCTTTGCGTTTAACAACACCAGGCGGTCGAAGGCCTCTTGCGGCCGAAGCAGTGTCGTCAGGACCTTGCATCGACGTTGATACGATAATTCAACAATCTGTTCTGATTGTAAAAAGAGCTAAAAAATGAGGCGTTTCTCTTTTTCTGCCTTTTTACACGTTTCCGTCTTTCTTTATTATTTTTATATCAAAGAGTCGTTTCACTGAATCTCCTAGACACTTAAGTGAATCTAAACTGCCAATAATTTCTCAGAGTGAGGGAGAAAGAGAGAGAGAGAGAGAGTCGCCGAAGCCCAGTTGTTGGAACGCTACCGTAGTGCAGAATGATATGTTCTTTCTCGGGTCTGGGTCTTTCGGATGAGACTTTAAACCGAGGTCCCGTCTCCATATGACCTCGTTGTTGGTGGGACGCTAAACCCGAGTTCACTCACTCACGCACTCATGGGTCGGATCAGGAAATGGAAAACTTAACTTGCTTACACTCTATAAATGACATGTGTGCAAGGGAATTGTTCAAAAATCTTCTTAACATGTGGAAGCCCAACCTAAAGTTGTTTGCGTCAGAGACTTGGTCACCTCGGCTGCACGTAAACTGTGTGCGAGGACATAATGGCAATGTTTTCGATTCTCGTTTTTAACTAAAAAATAAGTTAACTAACAAGGCTTATGCCGATTGAGAGAAAATGTACTGCATCTGCATACACCCGACGATGATAATCGTGAGTGATGAAAATCCTAGACAAATTTTGCCACTGGGGGCTAGCTCATAACTTAAAGTTTAGACGACAAACACGAACTCTTTTTGAAGAAAGATTGTGCAAAAGGTGAAATTTGTGAGACCAGTTTGAAAGAGAGTGTTTAAGATTGTCTCCCTCCTTTATTTCATGTTTTCAGAGATAACTATTTTTACAATATTTTGTTAGACAATATTTTATAGTATCATAATTAACTGTAGAAGTTTTGATAAAATGCATGTTTTTTTCGATAAATATGGAATGAAAAATAATCTTCAGATTAAAATGCAAATTACGTATTTCCTTATGGCCTGTAAGAATATTGATTTCAACCACGTGCATCATGTGACCATGTACAGATATTTTTTTTATTCCTGCACGTGATTGAGACTTATGAATAAATTATATTTGTCCAATGAAGCGATTTTGAGCGCGGTCCGCGACTGTTTAAAATTGAGCATATTTTTGTTTAAAGTCGCTTTTAACAAATATTAGTCTCTAAACTACATGCCAAATGTATAGTTAGACCATTTTGGACGTACTGCATGAACTATTTCATCGAATCATTTTTGTTATTTTTATCAAGGGAGTAAATCTTTAATAAATATGAGCATCATCTGAAAATTCGAATCCAAAATTCATTATAGTAATTCCAGGATAAGCACAGAAATCGCCTTGTCAGTCACTGAATATTCATTACAAGGGCAACTTTTAAAATAATACATCATATTGCGTCGTGATGGCCTAATACAAATTAAGGTAACCTATGAAAAGCGATAGTTGATACCTGGTGCGAAAAGTTAAGTAACGTTAACGTCATGCGCGGCGTTAATATTTCAATCTAAAGAGACAGCAAGCCGATCATTTTGTGGACATTTGCTCGACATTTAAGTCTGCGACATACTATTTTAACAGCTTTAATGCAAACGTCTGTCATTGGTCCATTCTGTGTTAGGTTTTGAAGAAACAAAATCCGTTTTCTCAGAACGAAGGTTTTCATGAATTAGAGACATGCAAAGAAGTGAGTTTTCCATAGAATGCAGAACAACGTCGGGAGCAAAATGAAGAAAAAATAACATTTTCGAGGTCGGATATTTTGAACACGACATAGATAAGTATTTCAGTCATTCCGTCATGCAAGTGCCCTGATTTTTACCAGAATTAAAAGGAAAGAATTTTGATCAGTTTCAAATCAATTGGTGTGAGTCTGAGATTTCCAAAATTGTAAGAATTTGAAATACAAAGGCAAGCTTTCAACCGTGAAGTTTCTATTTTCGTTGAGCAGATTTTCTGTCTTGCATATGTTCCATGATGACGAGGATCTCATTTTTGAGAACTCAAGTCTTTTTCATATTAGCACTTAATATTCTATACATTGAAAATAGAAATTTTATAATGTGTTAAATAATTATTTAATGGTATTATGTATAATGACTTAGGGAAAGTTTACCAGAAAAATATTGGCAGGTTGATCTGAACAGACGTTAATCCGTTGATCTGAACAGACATTAATTTACATACGCAGCTATGCATGATAATAGATATGCAGCTGGCTAATAAGTACCGATTTTTATTTTCTTTGATCGTAATGACCCTCAGTATCAGTCATTGCACAAAATGGATTTATTACACACAATATCTGATCGCAAATATGCATATTCGTGTGTAGAAAACGTTTAAACTAGTATTTTTAATTTTGAAAGTGACTAACCATTAAAAGCACCAAAAACAAAAAATAGATGAACTTATACAGCGTGTATCCAAATGAGATGGCTCGTAATGAGGCACCTCATCTGGATCTACACGGTCTGCCCTCTAAATTTTGAATTCTAAATATGATATAGCTTGGCCTAAACTTTTTTTTCTCTTTTTCTTTTTTGAAAATTAATTGTCGTCTGCTTTGTTAATTACATTTATTTATGTGTCGTTTTGCAATTAAGGCATCTTTGAAGAAATTGTAGTTTGATACATATTACAGAAAAAATGTCTTTTAAAATAATTATGCTGCAATTATTGGCCGTAACTATATGCATAAATATACTTAACGTTGCACCTTAGAGCAAATTATTGGTTTGTATTTAAAAAACTTGACAAAAGAATGTTTTTTTTTTTTTTTTTTTTTTATCAAATATTCCAACTTATGTAAGAACTTTATAATATACCGTAAAGAATATTATAGTAGGCACTTAAATATACTGAAAAAAGGCTGTAGTGTTTTGAAGTCGCATTTTTACGCACCGGCGTAACAGCTTAGTGACATACCTTATAGACAACTATAAATATTCACTTAAAGATGCTTAAAACCATGGCACTTTAAATCACTTTTACGCACATGCGTAAAAACTTAGTGACATACCTTATTTGTAATTATAAGTAGCTCCTTAAATGTGCGTAAAAGTACAGCAGTTTTAAGCAGCTACTTAAATGTCCAAATAAGCCATGTCACAAAGCACTTTTAAGCAGGAGCTTAACTGGCTTATAGATGCGTGTTTTTGCTGTGACAGAATGATACACAAACAAATGAAGCATGTTAGTATCATGAAATAGTAAAGATCGAAAGGATAGAATTCGCGTTTGATGCCTACTTAAATATATCTGAATTTTCAAAATGGGGTTTATTTAAATTCGCACGTTGGATTTGTTTGTACGCAAGATTTGATCATTTAAATTTGATCAGTTAAACTGTATGAACTATATAACGGACGGTTGCTTATATAGTGGTGTTTCACCACCTGCTCAAGCGAAAGCATCCAACTATTTATACCCCCCGGTTGGCACGGGGCAGTGAGTCTGAGAATATAATAAACTGATTGTTTTCTTGAACTGAAATTTGATTGAGGGCCAAATCTATGGCTTCAGCTGTAAATATAGAGCTGTCATTTGGTAATCGTATAGTATCTGAGAATAGGGGACTTACAACTGAACATGCAACTTTATCTTCTTGTTTTGAACCATCCGTATAGATTGTGGTATGGTTCGGAAAATTAGATTTTACTTGCAAGAATTCTGATAGAAGAAGGTCAGGGTTCGTCTGTGATTTTTTATTCTTGTGTAATGATAAAATAACGTTAGGAGGTTTTAATGTCCATGGCTCTTGGACAGGTAAAGAAAATTTCTGGATGTTTTTAATGTCAATATGAGAGTCTACTAGCAAAGGTTTAATACGTAAACCCAAGGGTTTAATAGATCTCGGTTTGTTGTTATAAAATATTTCATACCGAGGGTTAAAAACACAATCGTAAGCAGAATTCTTTGGGTTTGCAGCTAGTTTTGATACATATTGTAGTGATAATTTCTCTCTTCTGATATATAGAGACGGTTCATTCGACTCTGCGTAAAGACTTTCTACGGGAGATGTTCGAAATGCTCCAAGAGCAAGACGTAACCCCTGATGATGAATGGTGTCAAGACATTTAAGGTATGATTTTCGTGCCGAACCATATACGACTGAACCATAATCCAGCTTAGATCTCACAAGAGATCTATACAGGTTTAAAAGTACAGTACGATCTCCTCCCCAATTTGTATTGGAGAGCACTTTTAAAACATCTAAAGCTTTTAAACATTTAGCTTTCAAAGCTTTTATGTGAGGAATAAAAGTGAGTTTCTTATCGAACAGGAGGCCTAAGAATTTGGCCTCATTTACAACTGGAATTGGCGATCCATAAATGTTAAGAACTGGGTCGGGGTGCAAACCCCTCAACTGACAGAAATGAACACATTGGGTTTTAGTTTTAGAAAATTTAAAACCGTTTTCTGTGGCCCAGGTTTCTACTTTATTCAGGCATCTTTGAAGTCTGAATTCTATGTTTTCCATATTTTTCGATTTGTAAAAGATGCCAAAGTCGTCAACATATAATGAAGAATCGGTATCGTTAACACATTTAACAATGTTATTGATTTTTATATTAAATAAAGTAGGTGATAAAATACTGCCCTGAGGAACGCCCTGTTCTTGTTTAAAAGTATCTAACAATGTAGACCCTATTCTAACATTAAAGGATCTGTCAGATAAGAAATTCGAAATAAAGTTTGGAAGTCGGCCTCGAAGGCCAATATTATGTAAATCTTTCATGATGCCATATTTCCACGTCGTGTCGTACGCTTCCTCCAGATCAAAAAATATTGCGACGACATGTTCTTTTTTCACAAATGCATCACGAATAAAAGTTTCTAATCGAACTAAATGATCTATAGTACTGTGATTCTTACGAAAGCCCGCTTGATTTCTGGAAATCAAGTTATTTGACTCCAGGAACCAAACGAGCCTATCGTTAATCATTCTCTCCATTGTTTTACATATGCAACTTGTTAACGCTATCGGTCGGTAATTTGTAGCTTCCGTCTTATCCTTTCCCGGTTTGGGAATAGGAATGATGACTGCTTTATGCCAGTCTTCTGGAAAATTTCCAGTATGCCAAATATCATTCAACATATTAAGTAAGGTCTCCAACGCATCAGGCGGTAAATGTTTAAGGATTTGATAGTGAATATCGTCCGGCCCTGCGGCCGTATCTTTACATTTATCAAGAGACTCCTTTAATTCTGATATGCTGAAGGGAAGATTATAATTTTTCGTTATTTAAAGACTGAAAATTTAAATTTTCTGATTCTTTTTCAGTTTTCAGTTCCTAAAATCGTTGACTGTAATTTGAACTTGAAGAATTTTTCTGAAAGTTTTCGCCTAATGCATTGGAAATCTCTGCAGTGGAAAAAACATTTGTTACCGTTGGAAGATTTAATATGAACACATTCAGATTTCTTGTTTTTTCCACTGATTTTTCGTATCATTTCCCATATCTTTTTTACTGGCGTTTTTGGATTTAATTTATTGACATATTGTTGCCATGATGAACGTTTCGCTTCTTTAATAGTTCTTCGTGCTTTAGCACGAGTTACTTTTGAGTGAAAATGATTTTCACGAGACGGATTTTTATTAAATTTTCGTAAAGACGATTTGCGTTTGTTTATTGCAGTTTTACATTCATTAGTAAACCATGGATTACGCCTTTTTGAACTTGTCGAGGATTTCGGAATACTTTCTTCCGAAATTGCATGTAATGCTGATGTAAAAGCAGACATATCTTTTGCTGTTTTAAACTTTTCAGAGCTAAGCCGCTCCTGACATGATGTTACGAACATTTCCCAATTTGTTTTTTTCAAATTCCATCGAGAATGCTGTTCTTCATCAGATGAATCAATTTCTTTAATTATGATTGGGAAGTGATCGCTTCCATGCAGGTCATCACAAACTGACCAGTCAAATCTAAATATATATCAGGATGACAAATAGACAAATCTATGGCAAAATAATTTCCCGTGGGAGGGTGAAGATATGTAGGCTGTTTTTCATTAAGTATACACAAATCATTTTCAGCAATTACATCTTCAATAATTTCTCCTCTGTCATTTGTATTCAAACAACCCCAGGTTTTACTGTGACCATTGAAGTCACCAACTAACATTAATGGCTGCGGCAATTGGTCTACTAGATTGACCAAGGAATTTTTAGAAAGTACATCATTTGGCGGAATATAGATAGAGCATATCGTTACTTTTTTGGATAAAGTAACATTGACGGCAACTGCTTGTAAGTTTGTATTCAGATTAAACTGACTATGTGGAATGTTAGATTTTACGAGAATCGAAGTTCCTCCTGATGCTCTTTGACCATCAGGACAAATATAGTTAAACATACTAAAATCTCTAAAACTAACATTATCTGACTGCTTTAAAAAGGTTTCTTAAAGACAAATGACACTTGGAGATAAAAGAGACATTAAAATTAGTAATTCGTTGTAATTTGCTTTAAGACCACGACAGTTCCATTGTATTATTGACTTTTTATCCATGTTTAAATGAATGGGAGAGAAAAAAACGTGTCAGGAGACCAATCAGGAGAGTATACTTCTCCTAAGCAGTATCCATGTCATCCTCCAAAGCGCCATATTTATTGACCGTTTTAACAGGATCCGGAGATCCTTTGCCGAGCTTATTGGAGGACGAACCTCCGATGGCAGGTTTATTGAAGGACGAGCCTCCACCAGAATGTGATCGACGGCCAGAGCCGTGACCAGAAGGAGAACGATGTTTATCCTTCTCCTTCTGCGCTTTAGCCGCCGCTTTAAGCTGTTCCTTAGTCTGCCTAGCAGACTGCGAACCAGACGAACTAGACTGTGAACTAGACTGTGAGTTAGACTGTGAACTAGACTGAGAATTAGACTGAGAACTAGTTGGACGAGCCGCCGAAGCGGCCCGAGGCTGTGAACCTGAGCCAGAGCGGGCTGTAGTTGCTCTTGGCTGAGATGTTGGCTGAGATGTTGGTTTTACAGATGGTGAAATAACTTTAGAAGATGGTAAAATGTCAAAATCTTTTTCGAAAAATTGGGTACCAGTAGTTTTTGTTTCGGGTCTTGCCAGTGAGTGTACAATTTTTGTGAAGTCCAAATCCGATGTTTGAGTTTGACTTTCATATAATTTCCTAGCTTCCAAATAGGTAACATTTTTGTTGACCTTAATTTTCAAAATTTCTTTTTCTTTTTTCCATATTTCACATACGCTGGATCGAGAGATGTGATCTTTGCCGCAGTTAACGCATTTGGCCGGATTTTTGCACGTGGAGGTATGGTGGTCATGACCTCCCGCGCCACAAGTCGCACAAACAGATCCGGGATCAACGGGGCAATTGTTTTCGTGATGGCCAAACCTCTGACAGTTGAAACACCGCAGAGGATTTGGCACATACACGTCAACCGGAACAACTCGGTAAAAGATTTTTAATGATTTTGGTACCGTGACGGTGTTGAACGTAAGTAATAACGTGTTTGTCTCAACAGTATCGTGAACTTTTTTGATGGTAAAGCGTTTGCAGGCGGTCACGCCCTGTTCTCTTAGATAGTCAACGATTTCATTTTCTTTTTCCCCTTTCAGCATCCTGTCACGGATGATGCCTTTAGAAGAATTGAGGCTTGTATGCTCCGTGACAGAGACTTTAAGGCCAAAAAAGGTGGAAATTTTCAAAAAATTGTCCGTTTGAGCTTTTCGGCAAGTTTCGACAAGAAGAGTCTTGTTTTTTAGTTTTTTAAAAGATTTAGGTGTCCCAATTAAACTTTCAATTTACTTTTCAATCACGAAAGGGGAAAGGGTCGTGACCGCCTTCTCTTCAAGTGACTGAATGACTAGAAATTTAGAGAAACTAACATTACCTTGAAATGTGAAATATGAGGGCCGGTCCGCGTCGTCATCAGAGTCCATTTGAAATCTTCTTTTATTTGAGGATCCCATGATTGATGTATATTATTCATTGGCTATGCGCTTCACCCTCCGCGGAGTCCTACAAGGGGACGTTTTAGGGGAACGGACCTCCTATTCCCAACGCCAAAGCTACATAACCATTATACTCAACGATCAAATCCCTCGGTTTAAACCCCCAATGCTGAAGGCCGAAAAATATGCCCGTCAATTAACCCATCAGCCGCTGCCCATCGAAAATACCCATATAGAAAGAAACGAAGGGAATATTTTAAGCCCGGTATGTACCATTATAGATACGTATAAAGAAAGAAGGAAGTGAAGGGTCAAGAAGCGTATTTCTAGAGCTTAGCACGACTGAGCCGATTGAAACGGGTCGGGCCTAACCCGAAACGCTCGTCTATCTGAAGCCAGGGCCAAAGTAGTGTGTTGGAAACCTGGAGATCCCTGGGCTTCCCTCAACTACCAGGATCCCTTTTTCCAGCATACGAGACGCCACCCACGGCAAACAGGTGGCTCCTGTTTTGACAGGGAATTTCACCCCGTCCACTACAAAAGTAAAGTGGCCTGTAAATTGTATTCCCCACAGACAAAGGGAAAAAAACCGTTTGCTGAAAAGACGTCTTTGGCGTTGTCGGAATAGAAGATCCATATCCGGAGTATATGCAATGAGACTAAGAAGTTGTCAAAGTTACTATATAGG
Organism: Ctena decussata; assembly: GCA_963989385.1. NCBI lineage: Eukaryota > Metazoa > Mollusca > Bivalvia > Lucinida > Lucinidae > Ctena > Ctena decussata. The sequence continues at coordinate 44,566,584 of OZ022500.1, forward strand.
TAAGAAGAGGTAGCAACATATAAGATTTGTTAAATGATTTGAAACTTTAAGGCATATGCAAACAAAACGTAGCAGACAATTGCTACAGAAGACAAATTGTTTATTATTTTTCTGTTGAGACAAATTTCTTTCTTATTTTAAAGTGCAACGTGCTCGAGTTTGGAAAAGTGATACAAACACAAGACAATTGTTAAACACAGATGAGGTAATAATCTTCGTCCCGTGTGCGACCCACGGGCACAGAATGATACACAAACAAATGAAGCATGTTAGTATCATGAAATAGTAAAGATCGAAAGGATAGAATTCGCGTTTGTGCCTACTTAAATATATCTAAAATTTCTAAATGGGATTTATTTAAATTCGCACGTTGGATCTGTTTGTACGGAAGATTTGACCATTTAAATTCGATCAATTAAACTGTATGAACTATATAACGGACGATTGCTTGTATAGTGGGGTTTCACCACCAGCCACAAGCGAAAGCATCCAACTATTTATACCCCCCGGTTGGCACGGGGCTAGAAGTTTTGAAGTTTATATATAATGTAAATTCTATATACAACAATACAATTTACAACCGTCACAATTACAATAATATACAACACATATTAGTTCATGTCGCTGGCCCAAGTAAGGTGTTTGTTTCAAATCTGTAATCGATTTGCGTGCAATGCGCAAATAGATTACTGTCTGACGTCAACACCGTACTCGGCTCAGCGCCATGAACTAAAGGAAAACACAAAGAACAAAAGACGTCAATTTGAGCTCATACAAAAAAAAACCAAGGCCTTATGTTGGTAGACTTCACTTTGTCGTTCCCTGTCATGTCATGGGCCAGTCCATATATCATGAGGAACACCAACTTATATTAACACGTGCACGATTATATACTGGTCGCTCCCTGGATCGTACCAGAGACCAGTCTAAATATAATATGACACACTTTAGTGGACGAACACTGTCCCACTTTCACCTCTGCAGTAATTACATCGATTTTGCCAATATTTTGTGCTTCCCGCCTCTGCTAGGAATACATGCACAAGGGCGTTGTAACTGCTCTACCCGGGTTGGTATTAACCTGGAGACGTATATCGAATCTCCAGGTGAGACGTGGCTCGAAGCCCTAACAGCTGACTGCCGGACTTGATGTGCCTAAAAATAACGAACTTAGACTTAATACATTGTAACTACATAATAACAATACGTAAGACTTGGGCCTGTCTTGGAAATACCATACAACGCCCTCGGCGAATGCCGAACATAACGTGCACACGCCAGCCATGTCACTAGACACGACTCGCGCTCACGATGTAAAGCTAAAAGTGTGCTTACCACTTCCGCCAATGAAGAAACGTAGATCCTACCACGCATGTGCGTCGAAGGATCTGACGTCAAACATTGTCAAGAAGTATACTGACGTCAACAGGCATTACCATGACATACCCCACATAAAACATGAATAATCTAAACAATGACCTATTTACATTAAATTGATTGACCAAAATCTAACTCGCATATGTATTAATTCATTTCTTTAAACAAAGCGTATTACCATTTGCCATAGAATATAATAGCTAAATAAACGTTTCTAACACATTTGGGATCATAATGTTTGATCTGACATCATGACATCAATGATGTTATACCATATGACGCCGTCTAATGAAGGCAAATCAAACGCATGATGACCAAATGTTACCATTATAACTTATGGAAAAAACCCTTAATGCGGTGCATGCTATGGTGTCAATTGACGTCACGAGTATATAAATTAGTTCCATTACAAATCAATCTACTTCTATAGGCCACGTATACGTGAAACTAATAGAAAAAGTGCTGACGTCGCAATAACATGGATGCAACTGACGTCACATGAATAACATGAATGCAACTGACGTCACTGGACGTCAAATAGACGCACACCATTGCAACCAACATCAGTGATATAAACTATTTCCGTAATTTACAAAACTTCCTAATATACAAATACCATGCGCAGCATGGTCAGTATAAACAAAATTGGTCGACATATGCACAGCCTGATCACTGTCAACAAAATCAAATCAGTCGACACATATAATCATACCATATCAATCAGAAGTCACATTTTTCATTCTTAGCCAAACTATTCTAAATAAATATAATAAAATCTTACCATTCAGGTCTAAACTCAGAATCTGGGCACACAACAATATAACATCCTCAGTATAAGAATTAAACAGCCACGTCTAACTTTTCAATAAAAGATGGGCGTATAAATAGTATGCGTCTCACATTTAAATCATGGGACTCGAATATAAGCGTGCAGGTATTCACATTAAAATCATGCAACACGCTGTCCACAATCAAAAGACTCGTGCAGGTATTCACCTTAAAATCATGCAATACGCTGTCCACGAGAGGTATTCACAAACAACCCATGCATAACGTAGCCACAATTTCCGTAAATGTTTTATTACCACAGTTGCCCTAAAAATTGTAACTCTACTGATTTAAAGGATTAAAATGATTTCGACGACATAGTCCACGATCGGATCCATTTCGTAACACTAAGTGCCCATACTTTCGCCAGTAACTGACAACTGCCCTTCTTGAATCAGCGGAAGGAGAAACGAAAGTATGTGGCCAGACCGGGATTCGAACCCAGGACCTCTGAATTACGAGTCAGGTGCCCTTTACGCTAAGAAGTTTCTGTCAAGTTTTCATGATCTACTTCTACAAACTTCCCGTCAGGTTGAATTGGAATACGGAACGGTCAGCAGTATCTAGGGAGATTTTTTCAGAATTTCTCTACAAGTTTTAATCATGAATAGGGTTCCATTGTTCACAGCTTTATTGCTCATCGCTCTTGCATTGAAATACTGTTGAAAGGGCCGTAAAATCATAACTCATCTATCTAGCCGATAACCTATTGAGCCTAGCTCATGATTGTTGACATCTACTCAACGATCCTGTTCTCTTGTTTGTCACGAAGAAGCTAAAACCCGCTGGCAATTAAAATGCAACAGTAACTCAAGTTTGATATCTGTGAATTGTAAATTGTTTTTTTTTTTTTCTTTTTTTTTTTTTTACTTTTTTATTCAAACGCTCAAAACTCGAATAAACAGTTCAGGATGTATTCGCCATGTTTTGACTCCGTGATTCCCATTATGATACTATGCATCGGGGCAAATATTATTTCCTTTTTATTTTTGCCTCTCTTCTCAGTGAGGATCCACCCTCAAAGAGGAGAGTTTGCTTGGAGCAAATTCTGCCCGGAGCAAAGTCTATCCTTTACGAGTTCGCCCCCTAAAGGAAGAACAAATTACTTCCTCTAAGAGATGACCCATAGACAGTGCTTCTTTTAAAAGCTGACCATTGTTTTACTGAACTTTTGCTTGAATTGTACTTCGGCGATTATTTCCTGATTCGCAATACGAGATGTCATGGATGTGACGTACCAATAGGCGATGCTGCCTCTCCCAGTAAACCTCTCCCCTCAAATATACCAATTGTAATACGTTCTAGGTGGTTGTTATAGCACATGGAAATCATTAGTTCTCCTCGCAACTCTGACGTAGTCTGGAAAGAATTAATAATCATGGTAATGGTAATGCTAACAGTAAAAATTTAGTTTTTTTTCTCTTGTCAGTGTTAACTACAGTTAACTCTTGAAATCTCAAAGAGTTAAAAAAAATGAGCCGCGACACGAGAAAACCAACAATGTGGTTGTGCGCCCAGTGCAGACTCAGATCAACCTGGGCATTTACCCAGTCTGATCAGACTCTCCACTAAGCGCTTAAAGGGTAGCTAAGGGTCTAAGCTACATCCATGCGGACAGCGAAGACTCTGATCAGACTGGGCGGATGCCCAGGCTGATCTGAGTCTGTGCTGGGCGCACAACCACATTGTTGGTTTTGTCGTGTCGCGGCTCAAATGAAATGTGTCCCAACTATATTCTTTGATATCAGAGGGCATTTTCAGATATCAGTGTTTCAGATAAAGAGTCGGTTGTATTATCCCTGCACTAACTTTATTTTAGAGTTGCATCAGAAGGGAGTGTGAGATAGCAACTAGTTTAAGCCCCCAGCTTGTAAAGCTATCGTCCGTTTAAAAGCGTAAATGTGCAGTGTGGATCCCATGTGTTCACCTGTATAGCTACCGACTTAGTTCATGTTTTGTTTTGTAGTTTTGGGTAAAACGTATGTGCAAATGGAGGTTATATAATGTTTTTTAAAACATTTTAGATAAAACCTGAAAACAAAAACATCCGAAGCTCGAGTACGTCACGTCATAGCTGCAAGTAATATGCTCCATAACTTAAAAGAAGGCAGGTTTCCATCACTCAGCCGACCATAAAGTTGCTTTAGACATCTTGGACAAGCAAATAAGAAGCGCTTACTAGATATCCAATTAAAAATGTTAGAACTACATGCAACAAAATATTGTCTTAGATATGATATTTCTACATTTCAAGATTCAACCAGAACTTTGCCTACAGACGCAATACCCTAAGGCCATCAGTGAACTACGTAAGTTTGAAAAACATAACAAAATCATTTCGAACATACAACACAGATTTTAAGACCTTATTTTCAGATCAAGTGCTTGGCTGGACTTATATATAGATACAAACCATACCCACCTCAAGAACTTCCCGTTCCAAGTCTCGCCAAATCACGAGTCGTTCGTTACTCTCGCAGTCGTGATCTTTGAGCGGATACAAGGCGTGACCAACAACTAGGTGTTTCTTATGGCGATCCACATCAAATACGGTGAATTTTAGCACACGGTCATTTATATTCCTGTTTGATACCTGTGGGAAAGGAAACAAACGAAACACATATGAATGAATTTCATTTTGGTGGATTTATCGATGTGTAAATGCCGGCTAATCACTCACAAACTTATTTTAAAAGTAAAACTTTGTGAGTATTCGCGGGCGTTTAAACATCGATGTAATCCACCAAAATATATTTCATTTCATATAATTTCAACTCGGACATCTATATCGAATGAAATTGTCTGCTGTACTGAGTGTCTTAGTAACCACGTCATAGGAAATAGTTCCAAGCAGTTCCAAGTTTCCGGTTCAGGGGATTTATCGATGTATAAAAGCCGGTTTCTATAACCTCTCGACCATTCAAACTGAACTAAATAAGCATTTAATATGGAGTTGAAATTATGGTTCATAACATTTGAATTGATTGAGATTGTTTTGGAAGACTTCATTTTTTGACATATAAATTTCAAATGAAATGTTACTATCAGTTGTGGTGTGCGGGGGAAACTTCTGTCCGGCCTTGAAGACAAGGTGATGCCACAGCAAAATTATCACAATGAATAAGGGGTTCTGCTTTCATTTTTGTTTGCTAGGTTTATAGGGGGATATCAATACAGCAAAATCCGAATGACGTCGTATCAACTTCGGTGTGGCGTCATGACGTCGCACCGATGTCGACACGGCGTCATTTGGATATTGTTTGCCCGCTTGTTTAAATACTGATTGAGTTTTCCGGAAATTCACGGTAGATAAAGAGGCTGTCCTGACTGATATAATTTCTTACCTGAAAAACGTAGCTTTCTTCAAACTTTGGATTGCACGTTTTCTTTTTAAATTTGGACTGTAAATACCTCCGCTCGTCTGGCATCAAGTATATTCTGTTAAAATACATAGAACATGCTGTGAGAGTATAAAATGAAAAGCTGAAAATGTATTTAAAGTAAACAGAGTCACCATCATGATTTTCTGTCAGTTTTACAAAGGGAAACAATTTTGGTGACTTCCTGTTTGCTTCCCTGGATGACGCGATCTTTCTTAATGAGGTATACTCTAAAAAGAATTAATTTGCTTTAAATTTGTAGTTTTTTTTTTTCTTTTAAGAAGTGACCCGTATTGAAAAGTGAGGTAATAATGATTGTCACAGTTGCGTTCTCCTTTTGAGCTACCTCCAGTTTGCTTTTCCGTATAATTAAGCCCTTCCTAAATGGGAGCTACCCTTACAGGAAAGAATCAACTGATGGTAATATGCACAACCCGTGGTGAATGTAGAATAATCAGTTTCTGGTGCCAGAAGGAATGTATTGAAAATGAAATTAATCATTTCTTGTAGAATGATGCATATTTTTATCAAACTACACCATGTGGTTAAGAGTTATGAGCAATTTCACTCACTGACTACAGCGGAAGGACAAACAGACTGATGGACTTGCACAGCGATTAAAGTGCACACCTGTGGGTCGTGCAATACTGTTTAGACTTTCGTCACCGTTTGCATGCCGGTGGCTGGACAATGTTAAAATACATAAGTATACAAAATGTGAACCATATATACACCACGGGGTTCAAGAGTTATGAGCATTTTCACTACTTGACCGTAAATTTTCAACTTGTGCTCAGCAAAGCCTCGTCCATAAAAAAAGACGGTCATGCATGCGAGTCGTTAGATAATGTTGACATGTATAAGTATGCTAAATTTAATCAAAATATAGAACGCGGTTCAAGAGTTATAAGCGTTTTCGCTAACTGATAACGGACGGACGGACGCACACAGTGATTACAGTGCAAACCTGCGGGTTGTGCAATAAGAAGTTTTGCATACCAGTGGCTGGGCAATGTTAAATTACACATTCAAGTATACAAAATTTGAAGCAAATATATCAAGCGGTCCAAGAGTTATGAGCATTTTCAATAAAAGAGCTCGACCGGCCAAATTGAAGCTCGGTGAAGCCTCGTCACTGTTTTGCATACCAGTGGCTGGGCAATGTTAAATTACATAAGTATACAAAATTTGAAGCAAATATACAGCGGTACAAGAGTTATGAGCATTTTCAATAAAAGAGCTTGACCGGCCAAACTGATGCTCGGTGAAGCCTCGTCACTGTTTTGCATGCCGGTGGCTGGACTATGTTAAAATACATAAGCATACAAAATTTGAAACATATTTACAACGGTGTTCAAGAGTTATGAGCATTTTCAGTAGTTGGCCGTAAATTTTCAACTTGTGCTCAGCAAAGCCTCGTCTATCAAATAAGGTTGTTATGCATGCGAGTCGTTAGACAATGTTGACATGTATAAGTATGCAAAATTTTGTCAAAATCTCCCATGCGGTTCAAGAGTTATAAGCATTTTCGCTAACTGATAACGGTTTTTGCTAACTGATAACGGACGGACGGACTCACACAGTGATTATAGTGCAAACCTGCGGGTTGTGCAATTTATTCCCAAACGGAGATTCGTTTTCCTGTAAGAAATCAGTGGAAAGATTTTTTCTTTTCCTGGAACATTTCAATTTGCCAGAACATTGTGAAAAAGATATGTCATTCGGTTTGACAGGGTAAGTTGCCTAAAGTAAAATCTCCAGAACTTTCAACTGGTCGTATCATTGCCTTCAAAGGCTTTGACCGGTTATTAACTCAATATGAAACTTGGCAGTATCATAGCAGTAGAACCTAATTACAGTTCAAAAGAAACCTGATATGCAGGGAATATCGCAGACAGTATTATTGACTTCTTCATGGTACCACCGCTGAGCCATGTAGTATGCAATCACATTTAAAGACTTAACCAAATAGCGCATGCTCAGACCAGTCTGTGCATACGCAGGCTAGTCTGAGCATGCGTAGTTTGGCCTTTAAATCTAACAAGGTCAAGTTATTTTGTCTGTAAACTGAGACCGCGAGAGGGTCAAAACCAGTCCGAGCATGCGCGTTTGCAGATTTCATAATAGAGGCTTTCTTACGGAGCGGTGCATATGTAAATCACCGTGTCGCATAATTAAATGTCTGATCATTCTAAATTCTGCAGGAAAATGCAATTACAATTGTCTCAGTACGCTCCGCTACGCAAACGTTTGTTTCCAGGTACCAACATGGCCGTAAATATAAGAACAGAACTGTCTGGTCAGACAGTATAGACGTATATCAGACTGCTCCAAAATGAGCAGTTTTATCAGAACTGCACGGTTTGGCTTCCGCCGTCAATTTTGTTACATCTCTCGATTGTCATATAACCCTGTTCAAGTTTAGTTATTGGTTGAGGTTGGTTTATTGGTTAAGGCGTTCTAAAATTACAGTTCAGACCAAACACATTCAAAATCTGAGATCATATTATTTGAGAATTGCAATTACTTTGGCGCAAAAGATCAGTGCTGAAAGTTGAATACGTGGTAATCAACTTTGAACATGTCATTCCAATTTCAGTTTCAGCTGCTGCATTCTCTTGCCGAGGATTTTTTTAATGTCGGCTCCTCCTCCCCTACACCGACACCATATTTTTTACATATCGTGTTATTCAATATACATTTTTACAAATATCTACATTATTGAAAGGCCTTATGGTAAGCCATTAGAACATAATGCAGTTTACACCGTCGTTTAAGTGACATCAAAGATCTCTTGCCGAGGATAGTCTGAACAAGAGGACCATTTGTCTGTACTTCACGTCAAGGTCAAGTCAGGTAAATTCGGACAGCAGGGAAATTCGGACAGTAAGATTGTTTCCTTTATATGCCAATTGTTTGGAATTAAAACAAAAATAACTTGGCAAACAGTGAAAATCCTGATGAGCCGTCTCATCTGGATTTTCACTGTTTGCAATGGTATGTCCGAATTTACCCGAAGTTACCAGAGTCGACCCTATCGTCTAAGAACTTAAGTACTTGTAGCGATGGTGCTGGGTATAACTTCTAATTCCGGGGCGTCCTACTGATTTGGATAATAGCAGGGCAAGGGCCTACTGTGCTTGCATTTGGTGCGGGCGGGGGTTGTTTGGACATTTTTCTCTCGTCTATCATTTCGCTTTTCTGCCCCCCCCCCCCCTAACCGGATCGCGTAGCGGCAGTCGGTAGCGAGTCTTACTCAAGAGGCAGAGGTCCCGGGTTCGATACCTGGTCCGGCCATATACTTTTGTTTCTCCTTCCGCTGATTCAAGAAAGGGCAGTTGTCAGTTACTGGCGAAAGTATGTGCACTTAGTACTGGTTAACCGCTGAGGAGGTCTAAGCCTACCCAGGAATAGTGTGGTTAGGGTAACTGACCGTCCCGACATGACCATAGCTGTTTACCGTGGACGTAAAGCAACAAGAACAACAACAACTCTTTGGGAGACGGTCCGATATAGACTGAAATACTGTTTCAAAGGACCGTAAAACTCAAAACAACCAACCAACTTGTAGAAAAGCATAAGGCATAATATCTACCTTACAAAAGGATCGCATCCCCCAGTTCCACCGAAAGATCTGTTTGGAAGGTTTCTGGCCTTGATCAGGGTGACAAGAAGCTTTTCTGTCTCCCGTTCATACTCCACAGCAAACCATATACGCCCAAGATGTTCTGGAGGAATCTCATAGTTGTCATCTTCGTCTGATATTTTGTATAGGCTGGGGTCTATAGAACCTAGAGCGTAAGCACCTAAGAAAAAGAACGGAGAGAATTCTAGTCAAATCACCATGTTACTTTTACGTATCAACTTAACTCTCAGATACCAGAAAATGGTGAGATATATGAGAAATGGATAAGGAGTAATTAGTATATTTAGTAAGAAGGAAAACTAGCCCAGTGGACATATGACGTCGAAATGACGTGGTACTGACAACGATGCGACGTATTTACGTCGCATCGACGTCGAGTTGACGTCGTTTTGATTTCATGTGCCTGTTTGCAATTTGAAAGGGCGCATGCGAATCTGTATCGTGTTGTTAGATTCTTCACTATTAAAATGTTGATTCAACGAGATCTGTAAAGTGTGCTTGCGAACTGCAAATACTCTGCTCACGTTCGAAGTTAATTAACTGGCCTGAGTCTTGGCTGTGTTCATACGTATGAGTAAAAGGGTTCTTATGACTTTCGCGATCCAATTGCTTTAACATCATATAACTAGAATTGTTTTTCTACGAAAAAACAGATGTCTCCCCCCTTTCTGATGTCAAACGGATCAGTCATTAAATACAATTTCAAACGGAAACTTTAACCACAATTTCTAATGCAAATACTGGTCATTTTTCATGCAAACAATGAGCTCGTATCCAGTAAAGATATTTTGTGATAGGCTTAATAGACAGACGCCAAGGGAAAAACAATATGTTTCCCTACCCTGAAGCAGGGATTCATAATAAGTAAAAAGTATAAATGCAAGAGTTATAGTTGTTATGCTCTGCATGTCATGTAATGTTGACTGATATTCAAAATATAAATGCAAGAGTTACAGTGCTCTGCACGTCGTCTATTTATATGTTGACTGATATTTGTATGAAGTTTCATGAATATAGCTTAAACGGTTTTAAAGTTATAGAGCTTAGACGATTGGGACACGATTTTGTGAATGGCAAACATCCAAGGGAAATAACTCAAATAGTATAAATGCTGTGCTCTGCAGTTTGTCTAGTGTTGACTGACATTTGTATGAAGTTTCGTGAATATACCTTGTCCGGTTTTCAAGTAATAAAGCGATTGAGACACGATTTTGTGACTGACAAAGGTCCAAGGGAAATAACGCAAGAAGTATAAATGCAAGAGTTATGGTTCTTGCACTATGCAATTCTTCTAATGTTGATTGATATTTGTATGAAGTTTCGTGAATATAGCTTGAATGATTTTCAAGTTATAGAGCAGACACGACTGAGACACAATTTCGTGACTGACAAAGTTCTAAGGGAAATAACTTAAATAGTATAAATGCTTAAGTTATGGTTCTTGCATTCTGCACGTCGCCTGATGTTGATTGATATTTGTATGAACTTTCATGAATATAGCTTGAATGGTTTTAAAGTTATAGACGGACTCGACTGAGACGCAATTTTGTGATGGACAAATATCCAAGGGAAATAACTCAAAAAGGATAAACGCCAGAGTGCATTCTGCACGTCGTCTGATGTTGATTGATATTTGTATCAACTTTCATGAATATATCTTGAATGGTTTTAAAGTTATAGACGGACTCGACTGAGACGCAATTTTGTGATGGACAAAGTTCCAAGGGAAATAACTCAAAAAGGATAAACGCCAGAGTGCATTCTGCACGTCGTCTGATGTTGATTGATATTTGTATCAACTTTCATGAATATATCTTGAATGGTTTTAAAGTTATAGACGGACTCGACTGAGACGCAATTTTGTGATGGACAAAGTTCCAAGGGAAATAACTCAAAAAGTATAAATGCCAGAGTTACCATTTGTGCACTCTGCACATCGCCTCATGTTGATTGATATTTGTATGAAGTTTCGTGAATAAAGCTTGAGCAGTTTTTAAGTTATAGAGCGGACACAATTGAAACACAATTTTGTGATGGACTAAGTTCCAAGGGAAATAACTCAAAAAATATAAATGCCAGAGTTACCATTCTTGCACTCTGCACGTTGTCTCATGTTGATTGATATTTATATGAAGTTTCGCGAATATAGCTTGAGCGGTTTTCAAGTTATAGAACGGACACGATTTAAACACAATTTTGTGATGGACTAAGTTCCAAGGGAAATAACTGAAAAAGTATAAATGCCAGAATTACCATTCTTGCACTCTGCACGTCGTCTCATGTTGATTGATAATTATATGAAGTTTCGCGAATATAGCTTGAGCGGTTTTCAAGTTATAGAACGGACACGATTTGTGACAGACGGACAGACGGACGGACGGACAGACGGCCGGGGAAAAACAATATGTCTGCCGACCCTTAAGGGGGGAGACATAATGACGTCACATGAAAGTCAACTAATCATAGCTTATTTGCACCTGTAATTCTAGCTTTCCTCGTATTTGACATACATACAAAAAATGAGCCGCGACACGAGAAAACCTACAATGTGGTTGTGCGCCCAGCGCAGACTCAAATCAGACTGGACATCCGCCCAGTCTAATCAGAGTCCTCGCTGTACGCTTAAAGTGTAGCTCAGTGTCTTGGCTAGCTCTATGCGGACAGCGATGACTCTGATCAGACTGGGCGGATGCCCAGGCTGATCTGAGTCTGCGCTGGGCGCACAACCACATTGTTGATTTTGTCGTGTCACGGCTCAGTCATGATTTTTGTTTTTAGTTTTCTAATCAATTAGCATGGATTACAGGCCACCATTGTTAGCAAGAATACATCGTCCATTTAAATGACTGTAGGTGAACTTTAGTTTTTTTATATATTTATCTCATTTTATCATTTCATTGTCAGGTCTGCAAGGGTGCACATATGCTATTTTGACATCCCCTTCAAAACTGCCGAAGAGATGCCAGGAATATGAGACTCTGTTATGGAAATGGAACGACTGAACCTTCCATACTTGCAATTACATAGCAATATTTACATTTTCAGTGCAAAGCTTTCTGTAAACCCATTTTAGTGATGCGGGAGCCAATGTTGTTTACTAGTCAATAATTACATTGTGCCACGTGGTTTTGCATGACAGCTCACCTCACTTACTAGCACGTGGAATCTACAACAGTCCATGTACTTGAATGGATAGCAAACATTGACTGATATTTTGCTACGCCTACTTGCACATGAAAGCTACGGCAGGTGAATTTTACTGGTAGGTGGTGACAATGCGCTGTTCCAAACTATAGCAAAATTCGGCCGGTAGTGTTTCTAAAACGATTCATATATGTGCATTTCTTATTTTTGTTGATCTTTTTTTATTGATGAAAAGCATTGTTTAATAATATAAATAAAAGGAATAAACGTTATTTTTAAACGTTTACTGAAGTATAAACTACATCGGGTCACGAGCAAAGTTTACGTAAACCATTTCGGGGTTCACTTACTTTGCTCGTGACCCGATGTAGTTTATACTTCAGTAAACGTTAAAAAAATAACATTCATTCCTTAAGTATTTGCCTTTGCATACAAGAATTCGTGCTGAAACGATAACATGAAATTCGGGTACCCATAAAACAAATAATTTTCGTCAATTTTATGCATAGCGGAGGTTTGTATTCATATTGTATAGTACTCCAGATACATGTACATGTAAGAAGGGTTAACATGGACAATTTAGGGACAATTTTCCATACATCTGCATAAAGCGTATGTTGTGACTCCTCATTAGAACCGTCTCGCCGAGACGGTGCTAATGAAGTGTCACAACATATGCATTCGTTGAATAATAAGAAAAAATATCTCTGAATTATCCTCAATCATCTGGAGCACTGACTGAGAGGGTATTGTTCTTATTTACCCATTGCATTCTGGATATTTTTTGTCGTCTGCTGAAACTGTCGTCTGCATAAAAAATCAAGAATATTTTGACAATATTGGTCTAACTAACTCTTGTAGAAATGATGTCAAGGCAGCAAACAGTTTGGATCTCAGATCTCAGTTTGTGGGGCCTGATCTGGATCCAAACTGTTTGCCCAGATACTAAAGGGGTATCCCGAATGGAAATGAGTTAATCTTGTCAGCACCAATGACGAAACTGTATAGGAGACAATGACCTCCTAAGTTGACAAGTTTCTTTGTTGTTTAAAGAATACGTGCTTCTGACTGTTCCAGATAAAAGTTTTGTCCACTAAGATTTCCGGACGGAAGATATTAAACCAGGATTGATTAAAGCTTACGTCAGTTTGTCCGAAATGTCGGACATGTAATGTAGTTTGTTGTGTGTTTGCTTCTTGTTTGGGTTTGTTCGATAAAGATTGCACCACGTAGTCCACGCGATAAAGATTGCATGAATTCGGTGATGGTAATGACATAGACTTTTGTTTTTATCTGTTTGTTATTTCTGTAGAACTTGTCATTTCCAGTTAGTTGTGAAACTTCAAGTACAATAAAATGACCATCTTTTTTTTTGAAACTGTTTGGTTTTGTAATAAAATATAAGACAATGTACCACGATGAAATATGAACGGACACTCTATACCAGGTGTGTGTATCTATGGTTACGTACCGCTGACCCACTTGGGGAACGTCGATACGAGAATTGTAACAGAACACGATGAAACCGAGTGTCTCAGATTGATAGATGATATGCGATTTTACGTGCTTTTCAACAATATCTCAGTCATATTAGGACAAATGGAGGAGGATAATGAAAGGCTGTGTGCTATGGCACCAAGATTATGGTGGAAAAGATTGCCGCTTCTAGCAGAAACCGAACCCGGACCGCTACAGAGTGCCTCAGAAGCATTTGAATTGGAAGCTAAAATCAGGCATGATTTGATAACAATCTCCTTCTCTTTTCGCTGAAGTTTTGAGAGAAAAAAAAGTTTTTATTAACTACGTACTTCCAACTGATACAACATGAAGAATCCATTATCAGAGTAATTGCCGCTGTCGTTTGTACCGATTGTAATTCTTATAAATGACGCTGATTGTTCGTTTGACCTCGCTAAATGTTCGTTTGATTGCACTGAATCATGCATACCATAGTTACTCTGTGTATTCGGACACCTGGGACGTATTAATAAAACGACTTAAATGGTTGCTATGCTGTTGCTAAGGCTAAATTTCTTTGAAGGAGATTCTCTAAAACTATGAAATTTGGTCTGGAGGAACAGTCTTTGTAAGACTGTTCCTCCAGACCAAATTTCATAGTTGTAGGGAATCTCCTTTATAGATATTTAGCCTTAGCAACCGCATAGCAACGACTTAAGTGGCTTTATGAATACGGCCCTTGAACCAGTTAGTGTACATGTAACCGTCCTAAAACTGAAACAAGTGCCGATTTCTCGAAATGCGCCAGCAGACTGGCAAATGTGCAGGCGTCGAAAAAAGGACTGAACGTGGTCATGTTTCCGATGTCATGAGTAAAATATGGGATCATTATTCTATATTCTTTTGGGGAATATGATCAGCTTTGGTTTAATACATGTATCATACATTCTTTTCATTTCTAACTTTTTTTTAAAAAAAAGACAGAGTCGACCTTGACTAAGGTTATCTCTATAGCGAGTTTTCATATCAAACAATATATATGGACACATCTTAAGAAACTTAGGTCTTACGCGTAAAACATCGACGAAGGTCTAGCCATTAAATATAACGAATAGACGGGCAGACGCACAGACAGAACTTAACTAAAATGCACTTCTAACTTATATGAATTGTATGTATAAAAGCACTTAAAACGTTGCTTTGCTGTCGCTAAGGCTTAATTTCTATGAAGGAGATTCACTACAACTATGAAATTTGCTCTGGAGGAACAGTCGTTTTCAGACTGTTCCCCTCCAGAGCAAATTTCATAGTTGTAGGGAATCTCCTTCATAGAAATTTAGCCTTAGCAACAGCATAACGACCACTTAAGTTGTTTTGTAAATACGGCCCGATTTTAGGATACAAATTCTCAACCTCTTTAAACTTTCGAATAATTACTGTAATTGACAAAAGTGGGTCGATGTTTAGAGAACATGTACTTACAGTTTTATTTAATTGATCTCAGTTTTGGAAATTACTGTTCTTGAGAAATTGAAAATTGAACACAACAATTCTGTATTTACGTCTTTAAGCCATTTGAAATCGACAGAAAACAAGTTTAAGTAAAACAGGAAAAATGCGGGTTTCGTGCTTATTTGATTGCATTTGAGCCGCGACACGACAAAACCAACAATGTGGTTGTGCGTCCAGCGCAGACTCAGATCAGCCTGGGCATCCACCCAGTCTGATCAGACTCTTCGCTGTCCGCATGGAGGTAGCTTAGTCCCGTAGCTACCCTTTAAGCGCTTAGCGAAGAGTCTGGTTAGACCAGGCGGATGCCCAGGCTGATTTGAGTCTTCCATGGGCGCACAACCACATTGTTGGTTTTGTCGTATCGCGGCTCATTTATAGATTTCATCTTCATGCCTTCAAATCATCAAAGTTCTGATGTGCGCAGACTGATCTGAGCATGAACATTTCGCACACAGTTTTGAATAAATAAAATGACGAGTTCACAAAGGAAATGATATAATGGTAAAGACATGTCCTCATTAATATTGTTTTATTCTGACACTTTGGGTCGTTATCTAAGTATTTCTCAAAGCAGTTAATGGTGCAATTGAAATGTTCGATTTGTTTATCCTGAAGATGACCCTAAATTTTTGGACATAAGAGACAGGGCAAACAATGTAGAACAAGACAAGAGGAGCTTCTGGCTTGTGTATGCGCTGTTTGTCATTCCAACAAAACTTAATGAGGGATTACCGAATTGCACTACCAACTTCTTTAAATTTCAAAATAAATACAATCAGTAGTGAAGTTGTCCTGATAGTCATGTTATTGACGGTATTTCCTTTCTTGACTTCGGTTTCGGAAATTACTTTTCTCGAGAAGCTGAAAACATCAATTTGTAATTAGGTACTTTAAGCTATTTTGCACAAATAAGTTACAGAAATACAATGATGCGGGTTTTGCTCTAGTCAACTTTTTAGGCTTAATAGCCCTCCCGTTCCTGTAGTACATGTATTGTTTTAATTCCTGCTCTTCAAGGGTGCAGTTCTTTCCCTGGAATATCACTCACTGCATTTTACATTGTAAATGAAAGCGGCCGACCGGCTTTAGATATACATGTAAACAATTAGATCATTTAAATTGGCAACCGCAATGAGGCATATAAGATATCATAAATTTATGCTAAATATTAAATGCTAAACGGAGAATCAGAAATAAAATCGATGTCAGCTATAGGACAGTGTATGCATACATGTATCAACCGACATATTGTCATAAGTACGTTATGAGACTAGCCCATGGGTATGTGCATATTTGTGCTTCAGATAAATAGGGGTAACAGAGTAAATTCAGGGATCATTTCGAGTATTACTCCATGAAAAAAATACGTTGCGACTCCTCATCAGAACCGGTTCTGATGAGGGGTCACAGTACATTGTATATATTTCTGCTGAGAAATCATAGACATTATCTCAGAATTATCCTTAGTAAACCACATTATCTGGAGTTATACGCATATTTGTGAAAATGATGGTAATGCAATATGGTTACACGAGTTTGACAAAACTCAAAATGGTGCCTTTACTTCTTTTGGTAATGTCACATTTAACAACACAGTTTGGTTGTAAACGATTAAAGGCTGAACCGATCAAATAATTTTCCGGCAGATGCTAAAGTGGTTACATATTAAGTAGGGTATAGTCGAGTAAATTCGGACAGCGGGTAAATTTGGACAGTGACATTGTTTTTTTTTCATATGTCACTTGTTTGGAATTAAAACAATATTCACTGGACAAACAGTGAAAACCCTGATGAGCCGTCTCATTTGGATTCTCACTGTTTGCAATGGTATGTCCCAATTTTCCCGCTGTCCGAAGTTACCCGACTTGATCCTATCTAATCCGATCCTTCTCTGAACAGCAAAAGCCTTTGGGTATTTTTAAAGGGGGGGGGGTGGGGGGTGGGGGTTAGCATTTTATACAGTGAATGGTCAGAATATGCTCAAATTAACCATAGGAAGCTGGTATCGGAAACATGAAAACCAACGTGATAGTTATTTAATTAACCATTCAAACTATCACCTTGAATTTCATACGTCTATGGAATTACAAGTAACACGCATACATAACGGTGGATCCACCATCAGCTGCTTTAAGGTTTATTGTTATACCTCCCTGGCTCGCCACCAAATTTACGAGCAGACCCAAATTCGGAAGGGCTTCTTAAAGGAGCGAATTCTTTCTGTTAAATTTAGATCCCCACTCCCGTTGAGAAGAGAGGCAAAACATGGGGTTGCTTTTCCTAAAAGTATACCTATATAGCTTATCTCAAAACGAAAATTCTGTTTTCGGAAAAGGATGATTGTTGATTTATATCTTGACAAGACTGGTAAGCCTTCTTCTATTTCACAATGACATGTTTATCACAGTTGTTTCAAAAATAAAATTGCTATCATTTGTAAAACAAAGCAGATATATCAAATTGTCATCACGCTAGAATCTAGGACATCCTGGCAAAATATAATGTATCATATCAGTTTCTTTACACCATGATGTGAAATAAACATGAGCCACGAAACGACAAGACCAACAAAGTGACATGGGCGCCCAGCGAAAACTCAGATCAGCCTGGTCTGATCAGAGTCATCGCTGTGCGCTTTAAGGGTATTTAAGGGGCTATGTTACCTCCATACCGACATCAAAGACTCTAAGCAGACTGGTTGGATGCCCAGGCTTATCTGAGACTTCGCTGGGCGAACATGCCGTTTTGTTGGTTTTATCGTGTCGCGGCTCACATGTCGGCTCAGCTGCTCTCTACCCAAGGAGTCCATAATGTTTCCACGTATAACAATAAACTAACTTGTTTTAGAGATAAAAGAAACAACAAACTACCACATTGCATGACAAAAAAGCAACATTTCTTCACTTGCCAGCTTTGGTTTTATCGAGTTTTGCAACAAGGACTGTGCAATGAAAATCTTTAATTGAATAAAGCAGCATCAATGGTGGGAGATAATTGATTGATGATCTTGAAATCATTACTAATGCCCTGCTCAGTGTCGCAGCAAACAAATGCTGAGAGCTGTCAAGAGCTCTTTGATTAATGTTACCGCACACACCTTAAATATTGGTATGAACTGATATCCGAAATATATGTGTCTTTTTTCATTGCTGAACCCCAAGAAAACTAATGCTGTTATAACTTGTGTTTTGCCCATTGTTTATCAAGTACCATAAAATACGCTTAATCTAGCCAAGAAAGAAAAAATGAGAAGCTTACATAAATAGTAAAAAAACAAACAACTTTTCTATGTCTTTATGGTTGCTTCCTTTGAATAGGGCTTTCTCTTGAATAGAAAGAATCTGCTCCTAGAAGAGCACATTCTTTCCCTCCTTGGCAGCAAACTATATTTCCTTCAAGTGTTGTCCTAATTAAGTTGGGAGGCAAAAACAAAACCGGCAGTGTTGTTTCCCCTCAAAATGTAATCATTCACCTTAACATTTTTTTCTAGACTTGATTGCCATAGTTCTGGGACATACAAAATTGATGTTAAAGCATTCTTTTGTCCAAAAAGACAAACATTAAGCCGCACCAAAAGAAAAGGCGACCTTAACAAATTGCTAACAGCGAAGCCTCAAATCAGTATTTGCAGAGTGAGGCTCGTTACTCAGATGTCTTTGTCTACTTATAGATTCCTTAGCCACAGATTGCTGATGCGAGCAGGGGAGACTCGAATCAGCCTGCGCGACTGCGCAGGCTAATCTGAGTCTTCGCTGCGCGTACATGCAAAAATATTTTCTCTTTGTGGGCACGGCTTGTTAAACAATGGAATAGGAAATCATTTATATTCTAATCGACAGCTTTAGTCTGTCTGCATGCAATGGATATTTGTCTGCACGCTAATATTGAAAAAAATATGGGCTAGCGTCAAAGAAAGAAAAGGTAACTTGCTGTGTCTTTGCAATCTAATTTCCACTTCACATTGACAATAGGAAGCAGCGGATTTGCAAAACTGCCCTTGAAACCGCCATACATTTGCGCGATTTGCTTTACGCAACCTTTACTGATAAAGATAATATCGAAATAGGAGGCTGAACGGATACTAGTGGACAATACACGACGAAAACAGTAGAAAAGCCCTTTGAAAAAACCCCAGCCAAAGTCATTATAGACTTTGATTAGACTGCATAGAGGCAAAGGTGGTAGGACCTGGCTAACATGACCACGCAGGGTTGTTTCACAGTCAATGTATATGTATACATCTCTATACTATGGTCGTCATTTTTATTAGCACAAGGGCCGAACTTTTATATGGTAAAATTGGGTAAATTCGGACAGCGCGTAAATTCGGATAGTGGTATTGTTTCCTTTCAGTTGTTTGGAATAAAAACAAAATAAACTGGGCAAACAGTGAGAATCCTGATGAGACAGCACATTATGAGCCGTCTCATCTGGATTTTCACTGTTTGCAATGGTATGTCCGAATTAACCCGCTGTCCGAAGTTACCCGACTCTACCCTATGAAATGGTATATACTTGCTTGCCTTTCTCAGTTGGACCTATTCTTAAAGGTTGGTTGGTCTGGGTTAAACGGCCTTGGAGACAGTATTTCAGTCTATATCAAGCCGTCTCCCAGAGAGAGGGAGAAGGAAAAGAGGTGATTAATGAAAGAAAAACTATCCAAAGAACCCCTACAACTGCAAACACAATGGGCCATTTCCCTACTATTATCCAAATTAGCATGACACCCCAGCACCATCGCCCGACTACACCACCCCGATTCTTAAATGAACCATAGCTCTTTCTGCCAAAGCAAATTCTGTTCCTTCAGGTGTATGAATACACCTCTATATTTTCCGGCCCTTTTTTCAAGGGGAACAACCTGCGTGACTTTCTGTTTGCTTTCCTGGAGGACGAAGCCCTTCCAAATTGGGGAACAAATGAGCCGCGACACGAGAAAACCAACAAAGTGGTTGTGCGCCCAGTGCAGACTCAGATCAGCCTGGGCATCCGCCAAGTCTGATCAGAATCTTCGCTAAGCGCTTAAAGGATAGCTAAGGGTCTAAGCTAGCTCCATGCGGACAGCGAAGACTCTGAACAGACTGGGCAGATGCTCAGGCTGATCTGAGTCTTCACTAGGCGCACAACCACTTTGTTGGTCTTGTCGTGTCGCGGCTCAAATGCTTTTTAAGAGGTTACCTCACTGAGAAAGGTGGGGGGGGGGGGGGGGGGAGGAGGAGGAGGAATACAAAAATGAAAATGAGGCATTGTCCCTAAAAGTGTCCCCATTCGCCTTAAGAGGCCCCTGTAAGAAAAGAAATCAGAGTGACCTCCCTTACAGGTGTATCCTTGCACCTTAACATTAAGGTCTTCCTTTACATACGAGCTGAAACTAGTCAGAGGACAATAAGACAATTGGCGCTTTAAGGAAATAGATAATTTAAATCAGTTGTCTGATTATGTAGATAGGGGAAATATTTCATTCAAAACCAACGTCAGTTTGTCATGGAAACGTGCTTAACCATATACAGAATCAGATAAATTGCTGTAGAGACCGCTTCAGACGAGCAGACCAGAGACACATACTACTCGTATATTAACCTATATTGAGTCTCAGGGGGCGAATATGTTTTACATGCTCAGTGAAACTTTAGCTGTCTGTTCAACCCTGCAACCTACTCAAGAGTATCCGCTATTAGTACGAGTATATCAGTAGGGTCGAGTCGGGTAACTTCGGACAGCGGGTAAATTCGGACATACCATTGCAAACAGTGAAAATCCAGATGAGACGGCTCTTAATGATGAGCCGTCTCATCAGGATTTTCACTGTTTGCGCAGTTATTTTTGTTTTTCTTTTCCATACAACTGACATATAAAGGAAACAATGTCAGTATCCGAATTTACATGCTGTCAGAAATTACCTGACTTTACCCTATAACAGTTAAAGACATATAAAGATCCGGTGAGACTGTTAAAAAATTTCATGGAATTTCACGATATGGATGATTAAGATCTTGTGACAAGGCTCATGCAATATTATTCTTCATGCAGTTTTCAATGCTAATAATATTTTCATTGTGTTTTTTTTTCGGGAAAGTTTGATGTTGGATGGATGGATGACTTGCGATTTTACGTATTTTTCAACAGTATTTCAGTCATATCAGGACGATGGTTGGGTAATAATGAAAGGCTGTTTGCAATGGATCTTCGTTTACGGTTGAAAGATCCTCGCCTCAAGTGGGGCTCGAACCCTGGACCGTTAGATCAGTAGCCCAGCGCTTAACATGAGCTACCACATTGCTTTATTACACTCTCAGATGCGACGTCATATAATAAAATTAATAAGAGACCTTAGTGTCATCGCTGATTTTTATTGCAAAACATATTGCATTTTCATTTTATAATCGATTGCATGATAAACAAGTTATATAGAAAGTTCCATAGTATTTCAAGTGTATTTTGAGGTGTTGAAGAACGTCATAAAATTTCGCAAAGGCTCGCTTTTATGACATTTTACAACTTGCCAAACTACACACGGAATGCTACAAAAAACTAAAGCTTTTCGTATGTATTTTGGCTCGATGAAAAAATAATAGTATCTCGCTAAGGCTCGCTTTTATGAAATTGTCATTCTTGCCAAACTACACATAAAATCCTTATGTATCAACCATTAAAATATATAAAAGTTACAGGTATACACGACCATGCTCTTCGCCATTTAACAAAAGGAAGCAGCTAACTTTAAATTCCTTCGAAAAGGGTAACAACTTAGTGGTACATGTAGCTAAGGGGGCAACTATTTCCTTTGAGGGATCACCCCTTTTGTGTGGGGAGGCAAAAATGAAAATGACAGAGTTGCTTTCTCTGGCAGTGTACTCATTCCACTTAAACTTTCCATATGCCTCGATATCTCGAAGTCGAACTTCAGCCCAAAGAACTGATATCTCAAAGTAAATTTTCTGGTACCAGAAAATTTACTTTGAGATATCAGTAGTTTGAGATAACGAGTTGAAATATAAATAAAAATAAAAAGATATCAGTGTTCGAGATATCGGGAGTTGACTGTAAGTATAAGAGCAAGTCTCTGAGAACTGAATGTCACAAAATTATTGCAGGTTACTTAGTAAAAATAAAAAAAAATGCATTTGTTTTGTCTTGTCGGTTTTTTCATGTCATTGTAACTTGAAAAATCAATCTTAAAAACTTAAAAAAATCAACAACACCTAAACAATACAAAAAAGTACATCTTATGAAGTACAAAAGTATAAATTGGCAGCTGATGTGAGGAAATTCTATGGATTTCGTTTCCGACAAACAATGAC
The DNA here is from genome assembly GCA_963989385.1 of Ctena decussata. Classification (NCBI taxonomy): domain Eukaryota; kingdom Metazoa; phylum Mollusca; class Bivalvia; order Lucinida; family Lucinidae; genus Ctena; species Ctena decussata. The sequence goes on from OZ022500.1 coordinate 44,589,230, forward strand.
TTTTTATATAGCTAGAATATCAAGAAGAATGCTTTCTCAAGTTACATGTATTAGAACTTCGCTGTTTCACATGTGACATGAGAGAAGTTCAAACCACAAATACGAGGGTCCTAATGATTGAGCGTTAACGCTCTTAACCACTAAGGTTAATTTGGGTAACTTCGGACAGCAGGTAAATTCGGACAATGACATTGTTTCCTTTGTATGTCGGTTGTTTGGCATCAACACAAAATTAACTGGGCAAACAGTGAGAATCCTGATAAGACGGCTCATCCGGCTTTTCACTGTTTACAATGGTATGTCCGAACTTTCCCGCCGTCCGAAGTTATCCGACTCGAACCTAGGCCACGAGGCCCGCTGTCTGGGATATATACTTTGCGGTTTCTTATGGTAAGCTTGACTAAAATATGCTTGTTCTACCGTTCAGTTTGCAAATACGCAGTTAGGTGTTGTCATGCCAATTTACAACACTTCAAAACTAAATTGAAATAAAATCTACGCATAGATGACATTTAAAATGCTATTTCCTTGATTCTGCGTACATGTATTTAAGGCCAAGAGGCATCCTACAAATTGTTCTTTATATAAATATTGCCAGTACAAAAGCTTCTTTTCTGCAAGCTTAGACTAGTTCGACAGTGAGCATCAAAGTGACGTCGTATTCTTAAGGGCTTCTCCAATTAATGAGTCCTTGAATTATTTATTTTCATACTCAGATTTTTATGTTTTCTATGTATAAGGAGACTTTAACAGGTCAATTATTGTAGAGCATCTATATATAGCATACAAAGAAGCCTTAGAAAGCACAACGTGTTCGACTAATTAATCCTCAGATTTAAAGCAATAAAACGTCAAAGAAACAGAGAAAACGGACTGATTTGCGTCGCAAATCAGCCCGTTTTCTCTGTTTCGTTGATGTCGTTTCAGTTTAGCAAATGCTACAAAGAAATCAGGGACAACAGAGAAAACAAAATAATTCGAGCCCATTTCCTTTGTGTTTCATTGCAGCAAAGGATACTCAGAAATCAAGGACAACTGTTAGCTTATTCCGCCTCATTTTTGAATTACTGAAACGATGCTGAAAGCTAAACCCCTAAAAGTTTATAATTCCAAAATCAAAATTCCGAAATCAAAATCCTTCAAAATCTCTATCATAGCCGTATAGCACTAAAAGAATGGGTTTTAAGACCATATGTTTCCCCTTATCCTACCTACCTACCTACGAACTTACCCTACCTCTTGAAAGAGTCATACTCTATAAAGTTTCTGGGGGATTTCAGAAGAGGAAACTATTGACGAGTACCAAGATTAAATTACTTGCAGCTTGCAAAACTCTGTTTTATTTTTATTTTTATATGACGTCGTTTTATACTAAGCTGGTAAATGCATTTACAATTTAATTCAGCTTGAGACATATAAGCTGTTTTTCACATAATGCAATCATGTGACGCTAAAGTAAGAGTAGTGTTTGGTTGTTCACAGCGACTTCGTTAGATGATTGGAAGGTACATTTTTCAAACGTACTGTACGCAAAAATAATGCCATTTCTGCAGAAAAATGTGGAAATATATCAAACTGCAATATACATAATAATAAAAGTTAGTAAAACCACAGCATGAAATACACTCCCACTGTTGACAAAATCTGTTGTGAGTATTGAAGGTAAACAAGGCTTCACATTTTTTTCAGCAGAACATAAGCACATTTGATTTTATGTATACTAACGTAGATAGCATAATGAATCACTGACAAGCTTATTATACTTTTAACAGATGGTCCCAGATCAGTAAAGCCATAAAAAGCCTCATGCCCCAGCAGGCACACAGATTTAATCAAAATTGAATCAACGTTGATTCAACGTCATGACGTTGAATCACCATTGATTCAATGTTGATAAACCGTTGAGTGCCCATTAGGATATTAAAACAGCGTTCAATCATGTGTGCCTTCCCATGAATCTTCCCTACACTTGTAGTCATGTTGAACAGGAACCTCAGAATTGTATCTTCGTTTCGTTGAATTGAAAGCATACCAGCGTTTGCCTTATATGTAATTAAACAACTTTTAACCCTAGACGTTTTATAGCTTATCAACTTTACATTAGTCTCTGCTCTGCATTGATTTTACAATTGAGACAATGCCCTGAACACTTTAGCTGGTTTTCTATAAACAACCCCGCGAATAGGATAACCTGCAGTTACATTTGTGGGAATATCATATGAGCAACAACCCTGCGCATTTGTGAAGTTCATTTTGGACCGTCATTGTTTGCTTAATTATAACCCGATTTCTTCTGGACGGAAGGAACACTAGGTGACTGCTCTGTAGCATATACCGGTCTGTTTATTCGCCCGTTTGCTTTCTCGAAGTAGCGCCTTTTCCTAAGCTCAGACTGAAACGGCATTGTATTGCGAACACCACAGTGATTACAATTACTCGTAGTTCCAGCTAAATTCCTGTATAATTGCTTAAGTGTCTCATGACATGTCTAATTTCAGATAAAGACACTTTGAAACGTGGAATGATTCTATTTGCTTTTCGCTTTGTCAGAAGACGAGACCAGTATCTGCAACTGCACAGATAGATGACATTCTAAAGTTATCCAGCTACAATCAACTCTCGATATCTCGAAGTCGAATTTTATCCCAAACTACTTAAATCTTACAGTAAATTTTCTGGTTGAGGGTGGTCGGATGGTGCTGTGTATAACTTTCCGTGACGGGGCGTCCTACCGATTTGGAACATTGTAGGGCAAGGGCCTACTGTGCTTGCAGTATGTGCGGGTGGGGGTTGATTGAACATTTCTCTTCTTTCTCCCTCTCTCTGGCAGGCGGTCCGATATAGACTGAAAGGCCGTTAAACCCAAAGCAATTTATCAACATTTTCTGGTTACTTTGAGATGCCAGTAGTTTAACAGGGGTTGAAATGTAAAGAAAGGCAGGAAAGTTTTCCAACTTATATGTTTTGATATAAGAGGGTAATTTGAGATATTAGTGATTGAGATTTAACTATATACAGGCTGAGGTTATCATTTAGGCATTTGCATTTCAGTGCTACATCCGTCAATTAAATATACCAAAACTGTCATATGCTTCTGGAAACAGGTGGGCGGGATTTTGAGTATATGATCTGCACAAACTTATGATTGCATTGCAGGGCAAGATCTCTAGACTAAAGATGTATATATAATTATAAATCGTGAAAAAGTTGATTTATCCATAAAAATGTAAAACAAACAACAAAACAAACATAAAATGTGGCCCTTAATACAACTTGAAGCCACAAAAATAGTTGGAAGAACATGTAGAATCAATGTGTTATCACGCAGATATCTTTAAATCTCTTCCTTGTCTAGAGCTTTGAGGAACAATCTGAAATGTTTAAGGGACATGTGGTCCACTGATAAAAAAGCAAAATTGCACAGAATATACCCCAAGTCTGGTCCCTAGAAACCACTTTCTATGTAAAAAACACCGATGGCTCGCACCTATTTCCTTGTAAAACATTTCCAAGTTTAATGACTGGACTAAATGTAGATCCTACCGATTACAAGTATTGGTCATCAGGTTTGCTACGTCCATACTTGTCTTGATCTTTTTCTATTGTAATCAAAATTCTGTGCTGTTTTGTTTTATCTACCTGAAAGTGCAATGGTTCAAAGAGTGACCGATCAAAATACAGGAAGTTGCCGTAGTTATTATAGAAAAATATAGTACATAAAGTTGGATCATGTTGAGCTTGTCTTCAATGGCTCGAACTACCGATCGGTCGAACTTTTTTCGGTGGTCCTGGCGAGTTCGAGCCATCGAAGTTCGACTGTACCTTTTTGTGCGCCATAAAATCGCTGTGTCTTTAGCAGCCACCCTTCCAAGGCAATGTTAAACAAAATAAATGTCAGGGTTAAAATGAAAAAGCTTAGTTCGTATGCCTTATCATTAGCTCTTGTTACTTGGATTGGCAAAGACCAGACTGCGTAAGAAAACATCAGCGAAACCTTGTCACTATAAAACTTTAATCCATCTGCCAAAAACACATGGCTTTTAGAATATGGTAATCGTCGATTATTTTTTATTATATATCAAAATCAGGTGTAGTTTCACAGCAAAGATTTTCTTCAAATTGCTCTGACAAAAAGATTTTAATACAGTAGACTGACATTTTTATGTAAACAAAATTTCCCTACGGCTCATATACTATTTCGAAAACAACTTTTATGGTTATATTTTTGGTTTTGCCTCATGTGTTAAGAAGCCATTTTCGTACAATCTTCTCAATTACAAAAGTGTGTTAATGTCGTTTAAATCTTAAATGACGTCTGTCTGAAGCTTAGAATAATCTAAAACGGAAACATAAACATCGAAATGCACGATTCACAATGTTTTTTTGTCGTTTCCTCTTCGGTGCATTGGCATTTTGACCTTGTACCAACGGGCACATGACGCTGTCCCACGTCAAGTCATGTGATATGACGTCATGGCACCAGCAGCATGAGTCTTGGTATGATTTGTGACACCGCTCCTGCATACTGGACTGTTTGTTTCTATAGTGTATTATTTTCCACTGGATGCTTTTTATACTAAATCTTTGATTTAGTGTACTCATTGCTCATGGCAGGCTGAAACAACATACAACTGACGTCATGATATTCCAAAAATCATTATTTAACACTTAAAGTGCCAAAAAACGAAAATTGTTAAATTTGCAAGAAGCAAAGATCATAGTGAGGCGGCTCATCTGGATCTACACTGTTTGCCCTCTAGTCTTTTAATAGCTTCAATAAAACATCTTTGAAGTTTTTTAAACGTAAATTGTGTCGTTTGCCCTTTTTACGTCACTTAAAAGAAAAATCTGGGTCTAGAAAACTCTTATCTTAAAGCGCAAAAGGAAAATGTTTACTCTTGGAAATTACTTTAAATTATAGAAAAGTATTTCCCATGAGCTAATTCATTCCTTTAAGATTTGATCCCCACTGAAAAGGAAGGCAAAAGTGAAAATGGTAGAGTGGCTTCCCTGAAAGGTACTCATCAAATTATACGCAGCTCCATATAGGCATGGCAATTGGATGCGTTGATATGCCTATTTTTGAAGCATAGCTGTAGATAAAACACGTAGTACATTATAAAAGGGATGATTTGAAACACCCAAAGGAATGGGTTGGTTTATTTGAGATTATCTCATTCACTTCATAATTGGGATTGCACTCTTTGGAGCAATTTCTTTTTTTTCTAAGAATGCCATTTCTGGCTCTGAAACCAGATACATGTAGTAGCCAATGACATGAATTTATTGACCACTCCATTCCCTTCCATTACAAGTTTTAAACTATGTTTTTTTTTAATTTGCATAGCGATATTTTCAAGGGAACGAATATTAATCTATGCCATCAAACAAAAAAATTCCTCCAACTACGCGGCCATGTCAGTCTGTTACAACACATGCCTATCATTAGGTTAACTTTTACTAGGGATGAAAAAAATCGAGGATGGTCTTAAACGTTCCAATAACACCAAGAGATTAAAGGTTGTTTCAGTAGGAGTGGAATTCAAATCAAACACTATCGTAAATTCTGTAAAGACAACAGAAATTCCTGAGCCAAAAATGTAGACCTAGGTCAGTCTTCTCACTCGGCATGAAATTACCTCCAACCACGCTGTCATGTCAGAATGTAACAACACACACCTAATCGTAATTTGATCATTATAAAAGTCGCACTTTCTAAAATAGGTATTTTGGGATGAAGGCAACGAGGATGATCATAATGAGTCCAATAACACCATGAGTTCAAGGATTGATTCAGCGGAAGTGGAATTCATGCCATACCCTGTCGTAAACTCTGTACTAAATTGATGACAAAAGTGTCTGAGCAAACAGTGAGACCAAGACCAGCAGCAGTCTGATCAGGGTCTTCTTCTTCCATTCTTCCAGAAATGCTTTGAAATATCGCTGGATATACAGTCCAACCTGTATTTAGCAAGCACCTATGGGATAATCAAAATGTGCTTGCTTAAGACAGATGCTTGCTTAATACAGGTACATTTCAATGTATTTGCCTGATTTGGGAACTGAATACATGCTTGCTTAATACAGGTTGCTTGCTTAATAGAGGTGGCCACTAAGACAGGTTTTACAGGTTAGATATCAAGTTTATCAGGCAAGACCAGAAACAGCGTAGGAATGGCGACGCTTGCCGAGCCAGTCCGACGTTTTTCTGGTCGTTCTTGATAAATTTGATATCAAAGACACCATAATGGTTTTCTATTATTCATGCATCATTAAAAGATTTTAAGACGAATAGAGAGTAAAAAAAAAATAAAAAAAAATAGAAAAGCAAACACATTTTTGTTCGAACTTTCTGACGGCGCGAATGCATTATGACGCGAGTCGGTGACGTCATTTAACCAATCAAACGTTGTTATCAAGACTAACGTCAGTATGTAGCCAATCGTCTTCTGAGATCGCTTCATGTTATCGTTCCCCTGTTATCATGTGAGTTTTGCAGCAGATGCATGATAAAATAAAATAAATTTGCTAACATTTTAAGATAAATAGGGAAACTGGTTAAATGCTCCAACATTTAGGGTAATAGTGGTACTACCAGGAGACACCCTCGTAATATTTTTCTAACAAAGTCATAAAATCATAAAATTGATAAGTGTATTTTTAAACTCCAACATATTGCGTTATAAAGCTTTAAAGAAATTCAATTCCATAACTATCAGTAATAATTTGGATATCTTAACCCATGACTGTAATTATCATGCTGGTTTACCATCCTTTGACATGTAAAACACTGCTGCTGGAAGTGCAAAGAGTGCAGACCTGATCAGATCACACATTTAAAATAGCAGTTTGGGCTGGGTCCGCTTTTTTGTCCAAACATTTCGGAGCATTTCGGTTTTTCATGACAAAAGCATCTGTTTTAGAATGATCGGTTAGAGGCATGATGGAATTTTAAAGAAACTTGAAAAATGTCAATGGAAGAGGAGTTTTATCCGTTTTTCTTTTTTATTATTTCTTCAAGAAATCTAGAATTACATGTATTAGCCACAACAAAACACCATCTTTGGGTATGCCTCGACGTTTTAAAAACAATGGTGTTTGACTTTGAAAAGACATTGACACGATGTTGCTTGCTTGTCCGGTGCTTATAACATGAGGAACATAATGATCTTGTATTGCTCACCTAAGACAACAGCTTTCTATTCAGAACATATATTTTCCAACAAAGCTAGGCTAAAACAGTGCAAAATGTGTTTGCCCGGTTTGAAGTGAGGGACATTAACACGGCTCTAGATTGCTGGCAATGTAGAATGTGGACTCTTTTATATCGAATATGGACTCTTTGGAATATGGCATCTGCCCCAGTGGGCCTGAGTTGAACCAGTTTTTTGAGGGTTGTGAAGGCCCTAATTTTCTCATAGAGAAGTCTTCATGTTTTCGTCGTCAATATCCAGTTTTTTTCTCTCATAATTTCATGCATGTCTATAGTCCTGACATAAGGACAGACAACTCCAACAGAAACTAAATGAGCACCGACACGAGAAAACCAACAAAGTCGTTGTGCGCCCAGCGCAGACTCAGATCAACCTGGCCATCCGCCCAGTCTAATCTAAACGCTTAGAGCGTAACTAAGGGTCTAAGCTACCTTCATGCAGACAGCGAAGACTCTGATCAGACTGGGCGGATGCCCAGGCTGATCTGATTCTGCGCTGGACACACAACCACTGTGTTGGTTTTCTTAATTAATGATGCTTAGAGGCTGTTTTTTTAGCTGTGATCAATTATGGTAAATTTGAGAAGTTCTTTCAACTCTATTTTTTGTTATCGTTCGCTAATTGCTTTTGTTTCATGATTCTAAAGGTCAGATGACAAAAGAACGCAATCCTCTATATCAATCAGTAAAGAATCTATTTCAAATCTAATTTTATATCAATTTTATTTTTGCATGATTGTATACATCAAATTGTCATGCGTATGACATTTCCCATGACAATAGAAGGCATCTGTTACTTAGATCATCCCTGTGAAGTTTCGCCAAGTCAAAAATAAAATAAAATACAGGACAAACACCACTGTTTGGGACAGTTTAACGATTTTTATTTAATTTCATGACCCCGGCTTTGGGTTGTATGTGATTTAGCGGTTACGACATGGCCCCAAGGTTATAAAAAAGTTTTCATGCTCTACTCAGCTGAGCATGAAATTTTACCTGTTAATAAATAGCAAATTACCAATACATACAGTTCTTTTCTTGCTAAGTTTAGCTGAGTATGAAATTTTCTCAGCTTATGAATATGAAAATGCAAACATTAGTTGGCACTTTCACATTCATCAGCAGTAATGTTGGCATTTTTATATTTATCAGCAGAGGAAATTTCATGCTTAGCTATGTTGAGCATGGAAAATGTTTAATAACCTTGGGGTTTGAACAACCTTATATTATCTCAACACCTTGATGCGTCACGTTGTTCCAACAAAACAAGTAGCTTCGGAAGAGAAGCTGTTTGAAACGCTCAGTTTGGCAAGGAACAAATCATCCCGGGGGACGAAATTCCGACTGTACTTCCTGTGTATACATTTTTGTTAATTATTTCTGTTAAGTTTAACAAGTCATTTAAAAACTAAGGAACCCCTGTTAAAAAACAACAACACTTTTTGGACAGCGTAGGACAGTTTCGTGACTTTTACAATGACGAAACTGTAGTGAGGAGCTTGCTGTCATGCCTAACGATAAAATATCAGATGAAAGAGTAAGGGGCCTTTAAAGTCTCCATAGTCCTATCATTGGTAAAAATCGTCAAAATACAAATCATTATGAAACTTGTACAGCTTTCAGAATAATTGTAACTATTTCGGTTGATGTGCTTTTTTGTATCATATAATTGGCAAAAAAAGAAGGAATTAGATTTTTTGGTAAAATGATAAGTCTCTCCATAAAAAAACGGTTTTCGTCTCTGGTTCCCCGTGAAGCAATGAAATAATGCAACCGCCGCACAATCAATTGGATCCTTGCTTAACATTTTTGTACATTGTATTTTTATCAACTGTTAAACGCCTGTACCTTGTATTTTTATCCCCTGTACCTTGTGTTTTTACCATGAAATAAAGCTTTTGAAACCGAAAGTAGGTCATTTCAGTTGGCAACTAAAATGACCTAGTTATTTTTTCAAATCTATTTTATGGTAAACTCAAAGATGTTCTAATTTTTCAAAGCCGGCCAATCACGATAATAATCAATGGCGAAACTGTAGTGAGAAGTCTGCAGCGATACATCACGATAAAATATTTCATGCTGATAGAGCTATGGGGCCTTTAAACTTAATTTAATCATTTTTATACACTGTACGCACGCCGGTCGTGGAATTCGTATTATGCCATAGCGTTGTATGTCCGTTCGTCCGTTAACTTTTCATGTCTCTTGAATTTTCTTAAATTAAAATCTCATAGAGTCCCTTTAAGAGCAGAAAACACATTCGAATGAAAGGAACAAGGGCCATACTTTGAAGTTTCGGCTACTTAAATCCTAAACTGATTTTCCTGAAAATTGGGTCAAATATTCACCTTGTCGAGACAATGTGTAGAACTCATAATTGAGCCACGACACGAGAAAACCAACAAAGTGGCATGTGCGCTCAGCACAGACTCAGATCAGCCTGGTCATCCACCTTGGCATCAGAGTCTTCGCTTTCCACATGCAGTTAGCTTAGACCCTTGGCTGCCTGTTAAGCGCAAAGCGAAGACTCTGATCAGCCTGGCTGATCTAAGACTGCGCTGGGCGCACATGCCACTTTGTTGGTTTTTTTCGTGTCGTGGCTCAATTATTCTGACAATATCCAACAAAGATCAAGGTCGCACTCAGAGGTCGAAGTTCTTAAGGTGTATTTCGTGTGCGCTCCATAACTCTAAAACCGCTTAAGAGTTTGTACAAATATAGAAGATCATTAGACGATATGCAGAGAAAAAGGACCATAACCCTACTTTAAGTTTTGACGGAATTATGCCCCTTAAATTTTTTTCGAATAGTGAATTCATACATGTATTAGCTTCATGTCCAAACCATAATCTTTTAAATTTTTTAAGATTTCTTCATAAAAGTTTGCACTTACATAAATCACTGTCTGACGATGAGCAGAAAAAAGGAGTACCCTTCTTTCAGTTTTTACTGAATCATATCTCCTCAATTTTTCATATAGGTATTCTATGTTGGCTTTGTCTCCATGCCATAGCTTTTTTAAAGTGTTTGAGATTACTTAATGAAAGTTTTGCACTAACAAAAAACATTATCAGAACATGTACAGAGAAAAAGAACCACAAATCTACTTTTAGTTTTGACGGAATTTTGCCCATTTGTGTATATTTTAGATTGCTTTCTTGTCCGCTTTCTGCTTTTAATCTTGTAAAAGATTTTGATTTGAAACTGTGTTACAAACGCATAGCATCAACAACAGGACATTATATATAGAGAGCGGTGTTAATTTGCTTTTCAGCCCATCTATCTACCTGCCCATCCATGTGTGTGTCCATTAACTTGGCCCTTCCATAACTCCTAAACAAGGTCGCACTTAGAAGTCTAATTTCTAATTGTAATAATTTATGCCTGTCTTAAACGTCTAAGATTTCTTTAAGAAAGTTTGTAGATGTATAAATCCCCTGATGATAAGGCGATATGTAGGACAAAAAACAAACAAACAAAACAAAACAAAAAAAACCAAACACACACACAAAAAACAACAAACAAACAAACAAACACACATTTTAAACCAACTCTTGATTTTTACAGAATTTGGGTCCTTTTTATATTTCTTGTAGTGATTCTATGTCTGCTCCCTAACTTTGAAACTGTACGAGGGTTGTTCAGAAAGTTCTGATTCTAGCAACATAACTTTGTTTAGCGGCATGCTGGTGACAAATGCTATGCATGTATTGAAAGAACTACAGTTCGTCTTTACAATGATACCTAACACTATACAAAGATATATGTTCTTATTGAGTTACAACATGTGCATGTGATTTGACCCCAGTCATACCACTAGGCTAATTTCATATGTGAATTTATTTCAGTGTGTCGTTCAAGTGAAAAATCATTGTAAATACAAAATAAATTTTTGTCAGCTTCTTGTCATTCGTTGCTTTCAATATCCAATCAAAAGTTAGTTAGGCAGCAAACGTTATCAGTTTAGTCCTTGCAAAGCAATGCGCAGTTCTTATCACGTTACTGAAAACGACGTCAACGTCATTTTAGAAAGCTCGCAGCGGCTTCGTTGTTTACATTAATTTTAATTTTTCGACGGTTTCGAATAAGTCCATGCAAAGGCTCTTCCTAACAAGATTTTGAAAGTTAAGACCCTTGTTTTCATACAAAATCATAATAACTTTAGTAGAAAGGGAGAATTTGCTACTACATAAAATGCCTATAACCTAAATCGAAGGGACAGTATGGAACCTAGGTTGAATATATTTTCTGCGATATTTACAGGTCACAGTTGCCTGGGGACTAAGTTTTAGTACATGTAGCAATGATGAAAAAAATTCAAAGACTGCTCATATATGAACTAAGACCTTCTTTAGTGAAAATCTGCTGTGGCAGTAGGGTATACCTCTTTCAAAAACGTTCCAAAATATGTCCCTTAGAAAATATACACCGCGTTTGCAGGGTTATCCGGACATATCATATCTTTATATATTTTCGCTATCAGAAGTTCTGTATTTATGATGGTTACCAAAATAAGACGTCACGAACAGAACGAAAGAGAACCTATAACAGTACTTGCAGTTTTGACAGAATTATGCCCTTTCGTGTAACGTTGATAGTGACTTCATATCTGCCGCGCAACTGAAAATTTCAACAACTGTCCAAGTTCTCATCATCTATTGTTTCCTTTTCTACTATACACCCCGACGGGCGTATATTGACGCGCTCGGCAGATCTCTAGTTTAATGATGCCTCGTTATCTCTAGAAGACCAGGACGTCGCGCACCATGTTCGAACATTGGACACTTCCAGAGGGTCATTTGCACAAGAAATCTTTTATTTTAAGCAGAAGCTGTTGATGTTATACATCGAATGGAAGCTAAAACTCTGCAGAATATGACTGTGTAAATTTTAATTATTTCAAATAGACCATTTTGAAGAGGGACGGCAAAGCTATACGATTTTCAGTCCAAAATCGCATGTCCGTCGTTACATTTTTCGGCCACCTCCAATCATAAAATGATAAATGAACCGCATAAAACGCACGAGAACATGTCAACTTTTTAACAGATGTTTACCATAATGTATGTTTAAGACAATTTCCGTTGTTTTTTCTATACGGGCGTCTTTTACGGTGAGAAAATCTGAAGTAAAATTGTAAATAGAAAATGTCCATCTACAGAAGAAACGTCACCGTCGTAATAAACAAATACATATAAACACGGAGGAATAGGAGGATGGGTAAGATTAAAATATATCTTAAATGCACAATGGTTACTCTTTAAGGTGAGATATATTTCGTTAGGGCTGCTCGTCGAATGAAATTTTTAAGATGCCAGTTTCAATTTCTCAGTAATTGTCCCATGACGTAAAATCGGCGTCTCGATTTATGAACTGCTTTGAGAAAACTCATTTTGTCAGATTTTGAACTAATATAATTGAATAAGCATAGTTTATATGAAATGCACATTGTTTGTAGATTACAGAAATATGCAACTTTCTGTGTTGCGCTTTAAATTTTAGAAATAAAGAATATCATTTTGATTTCTAATAACATGTCCCAGGAACGCGATTTTAGCTCTAATGACGCACAGACATTCCGTGCTGTATGATAATTTCAGTATGGATGTCCAGCCGTTGATATATAATTTTATAAAAATCACCGAAAACTAATTCATCAGATACAAGTGACATTAAACATTTTAGTAAAAGGAGATATTTTTGTTAATTAGCAGCAGTAACTGATAATAAGTAAGTAGCGTAGTTAAGGGCTTGTATTATGGACAAAAGAGAGAGAAAATAAAGAATTTAAAATGAAGAAAAAAGACGCTCACTAAACCTATTAAACGCCAAACTGAATATGTGTATATGCTTGCCTTTCAGTATAGAAAAGTATACAGTATAGTATGCAGAAACGCCTGGCGATATCATGACAGTTATCTTCTCTGTGAAGTAAAATGGGCGTTAAATCTGACTTTATTTCATTTTTATAATCATTAAACCAACAATTAAAAAAATCAATAAATAAAGTCACCTCTCAATATCTCAAAGTCGAAGATCATCTCAAAATACTGATATCTAGAAGTTAATCGTCTGGTCCGAGGAAGTTTACTTTAGTACCAGTAGTTAGAGATATCCGGAGTTAAAATGGAAAGAAAAAGAGAAATATGTCAGATCTATATTCTTCGTTATAAGAGGGACCTTTGATATATCAGTGTTTGAGATTACGACAGTCAACTGTATACGAGTCTGTGAGTCATAGAGTCAATAAATGAATATGAATAAATGAGCAAATGAATGAGTGAATGAATTACTGAAAGGACTGATAAAATAAACGAACGAACGAATGAATATTCTTTGTGCGCTTAATTTCTAATAACCACGACGTCATTTTAGTGTAACGCTTTACGACGAACATCGTGCGAGACGTCCAGGCCCCGAGGTTATAAAACCTGAGTACATTCTCAAACTCAAAATAAAGCACACTGATTGGCTGTTTCCGAACACATGCTCGGAAACAGCCAAGAAGTGAGCTTTATTTTGAGTTTGAGATTATACTCAAGTTTTATAACCTCGGACCCAGTTTCAGTATGTCGAGACATCCAACAGGTCGTCGAGTCATTATGAATTAGACTTGACCGTAAATAATCTAGGACCAAGCCTTCTTAAAAGTGCGCATGGCTATGTGTAATCTGAGTTCCAACAACTGTTACAAGTTCACCTAGTGCGTAAACAGGGGCGATGCAAATAGATAAAATTAACAGCGATTCCATTTTTGAACATGTCCGGGCAATTTTAAAACTCCCCGGACGCAATTTCTGTCTCACTTTTCAATTACGACTCGTAAACTGGTGTCGTGGGCAGACTGACATGACACTGGCTGTATTTAAGCAACACTTTACAATTCGTCTCTTTTCAATGTTTAAGCAATTTTGGTTGGTTGATTGTTTTGGGTCTGATGGCTCTGTGAGACAGAAATTTCAGTCAGTCTATATCGAGTCATCTCCCACAGCGAGGGAGAAAGTAAAGAGGTATGATTGGCGAGATAAAACTATCCAAAACACTCCCACCCGCACTTACTGCAATCTCAGTAGCCCCTTGCCCTACTTTTAACCAAATTAACAAAATTAGTAAGACGCTCCGGCACTGAAAATTACGCAGCATCATCGCCCGACCGCAACCACTCAGACGAATCTCGGGGGTGGTTTGGTGCTGGGTATAACTTCCAGTTCCGGGGTGTCCTACTGATTTGGACAATAGGGCAAGGGCTTACTGTCCTTGCAGTAGGTGCGGGTGGGGTTGTTTAGACATTTTTCTCTCGTCTATCATTTCTCTCTTCTTTCTCCCTATCTCTGGTAGACGGTCCGATATAGACTGAAATACTGTCTCAAAGGGCCGTTAAACCCAAAACAACCTGCCAACCAACCCAGACGCGTCTGAAGTCTGTTGTAAGCTTTTCGTACATGTCCTGAGATTTTTAGTTTCACCTTACTGCAATTCATGCTGTGAACCATCCACGCTTAAAGCTGGCTTAACCCTTTTCAGACCGGAACTCTTTTTGGGACATATGCAAACAGTGCAGACCAAGTTCAAACGCGGCGTCTGATCTGGGTCTACACTGTTTGCTTACAGGAATTTCTATGCAAAATACAATAAAAGTGAAAACATTCACCATAAAACCTAAAAGTACATAGACTCATTTAAATGATCAGGGTGGTATTAGACCTTGAGCTGACAATAGACCCCCTCCCCCCCCCCCCCCAGGGGGAGTTTTGTACCCTATAATTTTCTAAAACTACATTATATAAGAAACAAAATGACACATGTTAGCCCTCTGTACGTTGGGGCGTTAACGTATGACGTCAACGTCAATTACACTACCCAAATTTACATATTCACGTTATAATAGAAGATACGCATTGTTGTACACATGTTAGTATTCGCCCTAAATAATGTTGGATTTTGTCTGCTAGTACATAAATCACTGTTTCAAAGTTATTGACATTGTCAAGGATAAGTTGACTAACCCGTATAACGTAGTTTACATTGCGTTTGACGTTTTTTCCCCTTCCATGTCTAAATACATGTAATATAAGGAGCAAATTTTAAGAATTTAAGTGTAGCGAAAAGTTAATGTCATATATATGACTGTTTCAATATTCTAGTATAAAAAGAAACAATCTAAAGTCTTACAAAACTCGTCAAGAGTCACGATAACTATGTAACGTATATAACCACAACAAAAATACGGAGAGAAAAAAAAAACAGAAACAGACTAAATCGCTGAATTGGTGGACTGAAGTTTATACGTGCTCCATCAATCTTCTTTTATTCATGCCCAACTTAGATAATTTAGGCAGCAGTTAAATTAGCAGTGGATACATTAAATGGGGACAGAATTTTTGAAGAATTTAACCTACAAAATGACGAGAAAAGCCAGCATTAGCTGCATTTTATATTTCAATGTTATTTTTGTCTTCAGTAGATACTGTTGTATATGTAAATATGAAGAAATGTCAATGTTATGTGTCCTCAAACTATATAAAAAAAACATTTAATGGTGGATATTTGAAAAGCAATCTAACAGTAACATTACGTTACATAATTGTAATATGTCGAGGAATAAGATTTGTGAGTCATCTGTTATCAAAAGTTTAGTTCCCTGGCGGCATGAAGTATTTATTGCTGTAGTATAAGCTTACCACTGGTAGTCGGATGGCAAATTTAGCTCTTTGAAATACACAAGAGTTCAGCAAGACGCACATAGATTGTTACAGCTGAAGCAGTTCGACCTTGCCTTCAATTCATTCTCACTTAAAGGCAGGATTTCTGACCCCCCTGTAGAGGATTAGCTACCTGTATGAGGAATAGAGGGCGTGGCTTAGCTACTGTGCAAATTAGACCACTGTCCTGTTTTAGCCAATAAGAGCTGCCAATACTTTCACAGGTAAATACCCCTGCTAATCAACAGCCAATCAAATTAGAGATAAATCTACAGGAGCTACTGTAGATGTTTACCCTTTGGTGGCTATTGGAAAACTGAGAATAGGTAGCTAATTTTGCCTTTTATAGTCCACTCCTGCCTTTAAAAGTGACTTCATAGAAATGTTTTTTTTTAATTTATGCATTAAATGAAGTAAGTTTAAGTTGATAAATGCTGCAACTGATTAATATTTAGGTTCTCGTTATGATGGGAATAAACCAGTTTCGCTACCTGTGCTGTTGGCTGAGCCATTCAATTACCCTACATACAAATATGCAACTGTGACTACCAGCCGAGGCAATCAAAAGCAGTACCAACTCTGCCAGCATGCATTAACACCATTTTTCTATGCTGTCAGTCGAATCGTCAGCCACGAGCCTCTTTGACAGAAACTGCTCTACATGGATTAGCAAATATGTGTGGCTCTTATCTTATATGTTTTTTTGTGATCTACGTGATCTGTTTATGCAGCTCCCGGCCATCATTACAAAATGTTAACAATGTGAAAATTTAAGGAGTATAGAAAGTGACATACTTTATAACGCATACAACATTCTGTCTTCAGCCTGTTCAGGAGTTCTATTTTTCATTATGTTGTTACAAATATCCAAATGGTCAGGTAATTTTGCAAACCCCCATGGTTTTATTCCCACTTGTTGTTACTATCAAGGACTAAATGTGTTGCGAAATACAAATTTCAGTCAGACAATTTTAAATAATGTAACAACTAAAATTGGGGCTTTATTCTCTGACAGTATTTAACATATTTGGACAAGGATGATTTGATAAGCAGTAAGATATCATAAATAAGCAGTTTACAATCACATGTATTGCTAAAAAGTAAACAATATGGTAATACAAGGTCACGGAGATCAAATGCAGTAAATTACTTAGGTAAGCCCTTCCTTGGCATGTATAGGTATGCACTATTTCTATTTATTTGTTTGATCATTTGCTCTTCAGAAATACTGTATTACTAGTTAAGGATATCAGAAATGAAGAATTCATAAACTCTCAATAAATACGTTGTATACGTTACTTGTTTGGTCTTTTGCCCCCCAATATTATGCTGCAAAGCATATAACTACAGTGTAGGCAAATACATTCTTTAGGAGAACAACTAATATTTGCTCATAAATATCTGAACAGCGATGACCAACATTAATATATTGTGTCATTTTCATTTGCCATTATTATGTGTGCAGAGCTACTGGAACACAGTCCCTGAAAAAAAAACAGTTTTGTCCAACTAAACGTGTCTTTATGTTCTTTAGTGAATAGATTCTTTAAGAGATGATTAAATGTAGTTAGATTCTTAAGGAGATGGTTGACTGTAGTTAGACTTTAAAGATCAAGAAACAAAAGCATAGAAATATAGTTCATCTTAAACACAGCATTTATAGATTTATATATTGCTACAGTATACTAGTAAACTGCCAGTGTCTCTTTTCTGTATTAAATATTTCTGATACTATTCTCCCAAACTGCTGGTTGACACATAAGTCTTAGTTACATAAATGAACTAAGTAAAGCAATGTATTGACATTACCATTAATTATTTTCAGAAGTTTGTTTGTTTCTTTTAACTGTAAATCAGCAATGTTGTTTTCTCTGGTAACGTAAAATATACGATAGTCTTACAAAAGTAAGCATACGCTGCCAGCAAATATCTACATTAGCTTTGATGCAGAACTGTATTTGGCTTAAGCCTTTAAACTTCAGGTTACTGTTCTGCTTTATAGTTTTTCAGTGTGCACGTAAAAGCTATAACAAATCATGTCAGTAAACAAGGTGGAACTCCAGTTTGCATTGTTGATTACTGATTATTTTATAGTTTTAAACTAAACACGTCAAAACCGCTTAGCTTTTAATGGTATCAAACTGATTGCAAATCATTTTATTCGAGCCTATATGCAAAATCAATGCTGGCTTTTAATAGCTGCGGTTTTATCTTTTCTGAAGTATTGTTTATCTTTTATTTTATTTTATTTTATTTTTGATTTATTTATTAATTTTTGTTTTTTTTTGGATTTTTCAGCTGTATATAACAAATTTCAGGTATGTTACTGTCTTTAGAACTCAGATGTACAATTTGGAAAAGAAACAAACTGGCCAATGTCATTATGAAATACTTTTATATTTGATATAATAACAAAGTACGCAGCAAAACCCGTTTTACATGTGCAGAATATGTCAATGCCCTTAACATTACAATTTAGAGTATACTGTGTTTAATCACGTATAAAACACACCTCAATTCCTAAAAGTAATAGGAAGTGGCTATTGACAACCGGTTGTCAATAGCGAACAATAGCGAACGTTCGCTATTGACAACCGGCTGGCATATTCCCTATCAAATTAAGATGGGCCAGTTAAGATCTATGGAATATTGAAGAAATAATTTGGTAATATGAAAATTTTATAGTATCTTTGACAAGAAAATGTGAATATGGAGATGTCATGATTCTATTTCAACATTGAACAAGTATTTATTTCATGCTTTTTTTTTAACTTTTATTTGAGCAGATATCAACAAAGTATTTGAACAGTAAATGCTTAAATGATGTTTTCTGCTATAGATATTGCTTCAAAACTCCAGAATCTGATAGACAAGTTTTGATAGTCATCAGTTCCATTTTTATGCCCCCAACTTTGGAGAAGTTGAGGGGGCATATTGGTTTGGGCCTGTCTGTCTGTCCATCCATGGTATGTAGCATCAGTGTACAAGAGGTCGAGGTCATTCTTTGACCTTTGACCCTGGTCTCTCATATTTTGACAATTTCTCACATCTCCTCAAAAGCCATTGGGCCAATTGTGACCAAATTTCATAAAGAGCCTCTAGGGACTGAGGGAATGAAAATTTGTTCAAATGGTCTGGGTCACATGACCAACATGGCTGCCATGCCCATATATGGCAAAAACCTTTACAAATCTTCTTCTCCAGAACCAAATTATCGATGGCCTTGAAACTTGGTATATAGCATCAGGTACTTGAGAACTATCAAATGATGACCTAGGGCTGACCTTGACCTTTTTTTCAGGCTAGGTCTAGTTTGGGAAAATGCTAGAACATAAGATTTCATGGCAAGTTAAGAAGAATTTAGCCATAAAGTTGGTATATACATGTACAGTCGTCTTAATTGGTACATGGAAGATTTGCCGGTACAAGCTCACGGGTGGGAAACTCCATAATCAGAGCCAATGGCTCTGATAAGGAAAGGTTATGGCGGTTTTCCGGAGCACGTGCGGCTATGATTATACCGGTTGAAATTTGGACTAAGAAAAGGTAAGTTTCGCATTCGTGGTATAAGTTCGTTTTTACGGCGTGGAATCTCAAAAAAAGGGGGATGTAGTTCAATGCTCAGGTCTTTTAACTTCTTTTCTACGATAAGGTAAGTTGTCATATGCGTACGATTTTGTCTGAATCATTTGTGTCGTGGGGTGACTGAAGGCTTATTAACAGATAGGCAGCCAACAATTGCGTTAAAATTCCTCTTGAAATGATATAAACGTGAGAACCTTGGTGGTCGAAGAGCGTGCTTTGATTGTCTGATCTTTCCCCATTCGCAAAAAGTAAGAATTGACAGCAAATAAGAGAAATTGAGAATAACTAAACTAAGGCTCTGA
This sequence comes from Ctena decussata, assembly GCA_963989385.1. NCBI lineage: Eukaryota > Metazoa > Mollusca > Bivalvia > Lucinida > Lucinidae > Ctena > Ctena decussata. The sequence continues at coordinate 44,609,032 of OZ022500.1, forward strand.
TTATGTCGAGCGGCTCTGATTATATCGGCCGGCTCTGACATAGGACGGCTTCTTTTGTAACAGTTGGCTACTATTGAAGTAAATGTCTAGTAGTAGGGCTATTTACTGTGTGAGCGTTGTGAAACAAATCCGTAGTCTACATCACGTTCAGAGACGTGTGTTTGATGTTTATTTGGGTGTTTAGGGCCGACAAAACTAGTTGCAGTGTTTGACAGATGATTGATTTCCCAATATCATTAAGGCGAGAAAAGGGAATTTTTAATAAGTGCATTAAATTTCAAGTTAATGGAAGTTCTTACCATACATCTTGTACTGCATTATATATCAGTGTAAAGGATTCCCATAGCCTAGTGGTCGTAGAGCAGCGGGAATTGGAGGCCCTCTGAAATAAATGAGGACCTGTTTAGAATCAGGGATGCGTAAGTCAGGGAATGGAGGGAGATGGGCTACAATTTTTATTTCAGTGGGGCTCTAATTTCTGCTGCCTCTACGGCCACTTGGCTATGGGAATCCTTCACACTGATATATGATGCAGCACAAGATGTATGGTATGGATAACAACATCGCTTAACTTGAAATTTAATGCACTTATTAAAAGCTCCCTTGTCTCGCCTTAATGATATCGGGAAATCAATCATCTGCCAAACACTGCAACTGATTTTGTCGACCCTAAACACCCAAATAAACATCAAACACACGTCCCTGAACGTGATGTAGACTACAGTTTTGTTTCACAACGCTCATACAGAAAATAGCACTGCTACAAGACATTTACTTCAGTTGTAAACAACTCTCACAGAAGAAGCCGTCCTACGACAGAGCCGGCCGATATAATCAGAGCCACTCGACATAGTCAGAGCCTTGGTTTAGTTATTTTCAATTTCTCTTATTTGCTTTCAATTCTTACTTTTTGCGAATGGGGAAAGATCAGACAACCAATGCACGCTCTTCGACCACCAAAATTCTCACGTTTATGTCACTTCAAGAGGAATTTCGACGCAATTATTAGCTGCCTATCTGTAAATTAGCCTTCTGTCACCCCACGACACAAATGATTCAGACAAAATCGTACGCATATGACAACTTACCTTAGCGTAGAAAAGAAGTTAAAAGACCTGAGCATTGAACTACATTCTCCCTTTTTTGAGATTCCACGCCGTAAAAACGAATTTATACCACGAATACGAAACTTACCATTTCTTAGTCAAAATTTCAACCGGTATAATCATAGCCGCACGTGCTCCGGAAAACCGCCATAACCTTTCCTTATCAGAGCCATTGGCTCTGATTATGGAGTTTCCCACCCGTGAAGCTGTTAAGATTATTCTTTGACCTCTGACCCATGTCTCTCATATTTTGACAACTGCAGACATCTCCTCAAAAGCCACTGGGCTAACTGTAATCAAATTTTATACAGGGGCTGAGGGAACGAAAATTTATTCAAGCTGTCTAGGTCACATGACCTACATGTACATGGCCACCATACTCAGGTGAGCGATTCAGGGCCTCATGGCCCTCTTGTTTAAACTTTCATATCTCAGCAACCACTGGAAAGAACCCTTCCATATTTGGAACATAATCATATCATAGTATAACCTTTCATTACATAACACTATACGTCAGGGTCTGACCGTGGGGTGGGGCTTAGGGGTCAAAAATTAGGTTACACTCACTTTTTCATTGTGACAAAGTTTTTCAAACAATCATATCTCAGCAGCCACCGGCAAGAAGCCTTTCATACTTGGAACATCATTATATCATAGCATAACCTTTCATTACATAACACTATATCCCAGAATCAGACCCTGGGTGGGGCTTAGGGGTAAAAAAATTAGGTCACACTCACTTTAAAGTTTTCAATTAATATAATATCTCCTTTACTCATGATTGGCTTCTTCTTTTGATATTTGCACTGTAGTTAGATATTGATTCAAAGTTTTACAGAATACCACCCCACCCCACTCAGTGACCTTCAGGTCAAGGTCATGAACTTAGAAATTTGGGGTTCTGTTAAAGTATTCTGATAGCATACTGTTCCATAGTGCTTAGGATGGATTTAATTCGAGGCACAGCCTCTTATAATTTCAATATTGTTCCACATTTCACAAGATTCCATTGGTCAAATAATGCATATGTCAAAATTTAGCCAATAATATCAAAGGTCAATGAATATTTAATCTTCTTTTTTTTTTTCTCATCGTACGGCACTGTGAATACTAGCACTCTGTGTTATATTAATTCAAAATGTTTCTCTTGTTTGTAATTTTACAATAGAAATGTTATCGAAAACAGACACAGATATTCAAAACTTTCTTTTTTTCGTCGTAGATCTACTTGCGATTTCTACTTTCAGTTTAATACACATAAACAAATAAATAGTGCAACATGTTGATAACTATTTTGAAATCAGGTCAATTTCAAGATTGACCGCGTTCCATTTTGGAATTCCAAATTGGACATCTCAGTTTTGAGATAGGTCGTTGTCGCTACCGTGTCAAAATTACGGTTGTGGGTGCCTACCGACATATCTTACTTATTCATGAAAGTTATTGACAAATCTTCAACTAGAGACATATAACAAAACACACTTCCATTTAATCTGCGCCGATTATCTTTTTTTTAAAAGATTTTTCTTGCTTATACTTGTACTGGTGGTAGATATTGGCTTGAGTTTTCACAAAATACTACCCCCACCCACTGGGTGACTCTTAAGCCAAGGTTATTGTTTTTATAAACATGTTGACAATACTTTGACATGCTTGCATGAAGTTTTATGTAGTACAAGCCATACCGACAAATGCCTGTGAGATGGGCAAGCACCAGTTCAGGCGAGCCATGCTGTCAGGTGACAGCTCTTGTTCAACTTTGTCATTTTATATGGGAACAAGATAGTGAACAAAATACCCGAAGAACTGCTCAAGTTGGGATCCTGATACTTGGCATACAGTTACAGACAAATGTGTAGATGACCTAAGCAACTTTTGAGCATGTTTTGTACATTTTCGGTTAAGTTATTCCCCTTTTTCAGACATAGGCATATACTATGGGCACAAGCTTGTGAAAAAAATATCTGAATAACCGCATGAGCTAGGATCCTTATATGTGGCATACAAGTTTGGACCAAGGTGTCGTTGAACTGATTAACTTTTGAGCATATATTGTAAATTTTTGGTTTCAGTTAATCCCCTTTTTTTCCAACATAAGAATTTATAAAGGAACAAGCGTGTGAACAAAATGTCGGAGGAATGTCATAAGCTAGGATCCCTATATTCAGCATGCAGGTTTGGACTGAGGTGTAGATGACCCGGTTAGCTTTTAAACCTGTTTCATAAATTTTTGGTAGAATTTTTCTCATTTTCGGACATAGGCATTTTGTATACAAAGAAGCTATATGAATAACTTTGTGAACAAAATATCTGAAGAACCGCTAAGCTATGTTCCTTATATTTAGCATACAGTTACCGACTAAGATGTAGATGAACCAATTATAACCTCTTTCTGTCATAAACATTATGGGATGAACCTTTTTTAGAGGCAAGCATACTGTTGGGGCATAGTGTTTCATAAACACATTTTCTAGTTTCAAATATTCATGTTGGCTGAAGAGTATGCTATGACTAAAACCCTGTTGAAAAGGCTGTAAAACTCCAAATTGGAATAGGCTGGTACTCCTTACTATCTATAGAAGAAAACATCATTTATGCCTTTGCTGTTCATATACTAACTTGATATCTGCTCAAATAAAAGTTCCAAAAAGCATGAAACAAAAACTTGTTAAAGTCGTATCTTGACATCTCCATATTCACATTTTCTTGTGAAATTATATTATAAAATTTCATGTTAACTTATTATTTCTTCAAAATTCAGTAGATCTTAACTGGCCCATCTTAATTTGATAGGCAATATTCCAGCCGGTTGTCAATAGCGAACGTTCGCTATTGACAACCGGTTGTCAATAGCGATCGCCAAAGTAATAACTGAGAGACGTGTTGATAGATCCAAGTACATAATATATCATAAGAACTACCAGACTTATTTGTGTTATTTTCTAATGTGACAGTGGAAAAAACCGGATTAAAGGTATTATAATAAAATATTTTATAGTTAACGTTATTTACGTTACTACTAGTAATAGCTTATCATAGAAAATAAACCAGAATGCATTTTTCTCTTATATTAAAAGATTCTTTTATGAAGAAACTGCCACCAAAGAAAATAAAATGATTCTGTCTTCAAATGATATGATTTTAACAAAAGTAGCCATAGGTAACGTATATAATCGATCATTATGGCCGACTAAAATGCATTCAAAATATTGTTGAACTGCTCCTTGCTGTTTAAATAGGCTGGCATATTCAATATTACCTTTTACTGTTGTTTTCAATTCCAATAGTGTAGTTCAAGCGCTTGAATTATACGGAAAGTGATAATTATAATATGGAACATTCATAAGGGGTTACTGTTTTCAACATGCTATTTCTCCCAAAGTATACAAGATAGGATAATAATTTTTGCAGATCTGAAAAAAAAAAACAATAAATTTTCTTTAACACATTAACAAACATTTGGTCTAATATTAAAGATATAACTTACAAAAGAAAGTATTTTGGATGAAAATTGCAATTTTAATGGAGAGTAAAGAAAAACGTCACGTATATTACACCACGTAGGCTAAAGTGACGTTTCAAACATTATAACTTTTAGCTATTGGATTGTTCTATTAGATTCCACTATAATTTTAAACATAGGAAAGTGACTTCCATTTTTTATATTTTTGGATAATTTTTATTTTATGTTTATTATTTTAATGGGTAACGTAATGTAACAGGCTGTTACAGCTTAACGCCCCACTCGCCAGAGGGCTTACATGCTGCAAAATACTCCTAAGATACTGGTCTTTAAGAAAAGTATGGTCTACAAAACTCCCCCTGGGGGGGGGGGGGGGGGAGGTAAACCATATCTGGCTCATGGCCTATATAGTCCACTGGTCAAAAGGGTTGAACATATTTGCGAACAACGAAGATCCAAACTAGTCTCTGAATCCACGCAGTTTAGCTAAGGCCTTCAATTTGCCAAGTCAAAATTGTGCCTAAAATGTTTATATACATCTGTGGAATAGCATTGTTTTAATTTTGGCTACTTATTTGCAGAAGCTTGAAGTTTTAACCCCTTTTTGACTGGTGGACTTGTCAATCCTTATCGCTTGGATGAGTCCATTTCTAGTATTAGGGGTTTCTGGTGGATGTTTCATTTTTATTTTATTTTGTAAAGAAAAGTGTAGACCTTTATCAGACGCCGCATCGTGTGTGGTCTCTGTTTGCATATGTTCCTTAAACGGACTGCCCGTCTTTATATGGTTCTTATAATTCCGCGTTTACCAGGCGTGCTAAAATAATTTGGTTATGAATAATGAAAGTACACATGTTGGCTCTATAGTACAACTTCTGCATTTGCTCCTCCTTTAACCTATCAGCTGATCTAGAGATAGTAAAACACTGTTTTATAGCCGTGTGATACGGTATGTATCACACGGCTATAAAACAGTATTTCTAAGTAAATCTCGTGAAATTCAGCTATGAGATGTTTTTTCCTTCCAAACCATTCCCAAAAATCTATGGTTGGTTGGTTGTTTTAGGTTTAACGGCCCTTTGAGACAGTATTTCAGTCTATAGAGTACAAAAGAGAGGGAGAAAGAAGAGAAAAATGATAGACGAGGAAAAAATGTCCCCCCACTCGCACCTACTGGAAGCACAGTAGGCCCTTGCCTTACTATTATCCAAATCAGTAGGACGCCCCGGCACTGGAAGCTATGCCCAGCACCATTGCACCCCCCACAAAATCTAGATCCGTCTTATAAGACTTAAGTCGTTATAAAATTTTGGGTTTATTTTGGAAATGCAACACTCCCGTCGCATAACTGAAGAAATACCGTATTTATGGAAAGGAACTGAATACATACTATAGGGCAGGAAGCACTTGTGATTTCGTTCTAATCCAATTATTTGTATTGCAACAATGTATTTGTTTAAACCCAACAGATTAATGATACATGTAATATATTATCTGATTATATATACGTCTTTATAATCCATTATACATGTATTAGGTAAGTTAACCGCGGGCTCAAATTCGGGAACAAAACTTTGATTTTCTGAAATATTACTGGGCCTATACCAACAGCGCGGAACCATGACAGTGACACTGTTTCAAAAGCGCGACAGGTAATGTCATCATAAGCACGTTGTGTCTGTGAGTCCTCATTATCATTTGACTTCATTCCTTTTATTTTTCCAGCTGTGGATTTTAAAAATAACTGAGATAAATAAAGGGCAGGAAAGTGTTGTACATGACGGTCATGTCTACAGAAAGGATGTTGTGTTGAAAACAGGTAAAATATCTGGGAGACACACAAACAAAAATCCAAAGGTAGTCTAGGAACCCACGGTGCCATGACCAGTTAGTCCCGATGAACGTAAAACATAACCTGACTGGAACTGAGAAAATGGTAGAGAGACAGCAATTACGTGCGCAGGGGGCAATAGACGTTTAATTCGACGGCTGACTAAAGGAAGCTATAGGTGCATATATATTTAGTATACACGCACCCGAAATCCACACTTAATAAAGCACGCAAACGATATGAAAATTTCCGTACTTTCGTGAAAAAGAAAATCTGCGCATAAAAATATACTTATCCGCGCTTTCGTAAAACGCCAATATTATACAATTATTGACCTTTGTTGAGGTGAATATGCAGTTTTATTGACCTGCAAACATCATATTGACCGACGCGAAGCGGAGGTCAATATGTTATGATTGCAGGTCAATAAAACTGCATATTCACCGAAATAATGGTCAATAATTGTTTTATTATATAATAATTCTAAATTCAGTTTCTTTAGATATTTAGGATGGTATTATCTCACGACGTTACGTCATTAACATTAACGTAAATCAGACGTTACGTCACGAAAATACAATGACGTCAGTGTAAAAGTAATATTCACTGACAGGCCGGTGAATATTTATAGGTTATTGAATTTATATTGGGAAATATTCGACACGAGTTCATATGGCGAAGGACGCACGAGCTTGCGAGTGCGTCTCCGTCATATGAACGAGTGCCGAATATTTCACAATATAAATTCAATAACCTTTTTATTATATACCTTTATCATTTATCAGCTAGTTTCAGTTGTGTTGTCTACATAAGAAATCAAAATAAATATCGGCATATCAAACCACAATTTCTTGAAATTTGAAATATCATTATGCAGTTCAGTGTCTTCATACGTGCTAAAAGCCACGCCCGACGGCGCGAAAGTGAATATGACGTTATAGAATCGTACGTGACGTCAGTAAACAAACTTTGACGTTAACAAGAAGTGGGCGCCATTTTCCAGTTCTACTCTCTACAAATCTTAGGAAATTCTCCATTATTATTCCCAGACTATGCCGTAAAAGATAGACAGGTCAAAGGTAAATCATATTTAATTGTCTTCTATGAAATTTATGCAGCGAAACTAACAGCAGTGTCATCATTTTACTCGGTTTTTGATTGCAGTCGACAACAAAATGGCTGCCACACTTTTAGCCTGTCAAAACAAAAGTAGTGCTGGTGAACGTGACTCCTTAACTCCGTGCAATATGCATTTGACTCCGTGCAATATGCAAAAAAATATTGCACGGTTACTCCAATGTAAAGTGAATGGGGATCTTTTTAGGTATATAATAACACAAAATATTGACCGGCACGTGACGTCAAAACAGCCAATGAAATTGAGTGTTACATCTTGGTCATATAATAATATTGTTTATTGCCAGAAATACAAAAGCAGTACATTACATGATGCATTTCGATTTCAACGTAGCTGGTGAAAGGTTCAATTTATTATGTATTCTGGTTATTGCAACTTCAAGGCCCGCTACAAGTGTGGTTGTGTGATTGGGTTTAACGGCTCCTTTTGACAGTATTTCAGTTTATATCGAGCCGTCTCTCAGAGAGAGGGAGATAGTAAAGAGCTATGATCGGGGAAAGAAAAAGAACTCCAAAGAACCCACCTGCACTCACTGCAAGAATAATAGGCCCTTGCCCTACTATTATCTAAAAAGTAAGACGCCCTGGCATTGAGCTTTAACCAGCTCCATCACCCGACCACGACCACTCCCGCTACAAGTGTGTATCAGTGTGTATCAGGTTATTGAATTGTTACCAGCTGTTATTCTAATCTTACTACTGTTATTCTAATCTTACTACTAATTAAAGAGAAAACTGTTCGCCAATCGCACTACCGGCGAAAATTTAGACGCTGACAATGAAAACCACGAACGTAATATTTAGGTATATTTACCGTATACGCGGTAATTTTGGCGGGTTCTAATTTTCGCGGTTAAGGGTCAAATTACAAACATTAATTTTCGCGATTTTTAATATTCGCGGTAAGCAACATGCGCGAAAAGCAAAACTACTTCTTTTTCACTTGAGCCAGTTCTTTCATTTACCTGCGGCAGGACTGCTGCAGGTAAATGAAAGAACTGGCTCAAGTGAAAAGTACCAGCAATTACCGAAGCAAACATAAACAAAATATATGAACACTGTGTCTACAGAAGATACTTTGTAAGAAACAGGAAATTATTTCGCGATTTTAACATTCGCGGTTTCTAAGCGACCGCTAAATACCGCGAAAAATGAAACACCGCGAAAATTATCTTGTATACGGTATGTTCTTTGGTGGGTCATTTCAGACATGCAATGTACGTATAATGTGTAAAGTTACAACGAGCAATGTAAACAGATACTGGAAATAGTAACCAGAAAAGTATTCAGACAAAGAAAGAAAAGCATTTATTTTTAACTTCTTGACACATGGTTGATAGTCATAAGGTGAAATAATTCAACTCAGAAAAAATATGCCTGTCCTTCAAACTGTCTCAAAACAACCTAAAAATTAAGTGGGACTAATTATGGATCTCGTAAGGGTGAGACACACTCCTATCAAAACACAGTTTCATCTAGAATTTATAGTCAAAATAAGAACATACAAAAACTGTTCACAGAGATGACACATTTTACATATCGCAGAGGCCTTCATTACTTAGTCAAAAGGGCATAACAATATACGAACAATATACCCCAGGTAAGACGGCTTCTGTGTGGAGCGGTCTGACCAGGGTATGTATTTGTTGCTTTTCTGTCGACACTTTTTGATAAATTGTCAGATAAAACATGTAAAATCAACTGTCCCAACTTCAGGATGATTAGTATTTCTTTAAGTTGTGACAAAGGATCGTGGACTTAATGGTGCTGTTTATGCAGCAAACATGAAATAATCGCTCATATAATAAATTACCCTATTTAAAAATTGAATGCAAAAAGGTGGAAGAGACAGTCCGTTTCCAGCTACATGTGAGATATTGCCTTTGCTTTGCTTCCTCACATATTTTCCATTTTGCTTTTTATTCGAGATTTGCAAAAAATACGTTTTGGACCTTTAACAGAAATTTGAAGAAAATGTTTAACCCGCAGGACCTAACACTTCTATGTTCAGAATGCCACGTATATCTTATAAATAACAATTATTTCTGTACCAGACCTATCTTATAACTTGATCGGAGATTTGAGCAGTATATTGCATTCAGAGATTCCTATAAAAACAGTATGTAAGGAAAGAGCAGGAATTCTACGAAAACAGGGAAAGATAATCTTAAATATCAAGATTATTTACTCTAGCAGTATCATGGTTACTTGACATCATTTGCAAGTACAAGTATAGGAGTTCTAAGATGGTCACTGTCTGACACATACATGTATATGGATATTGTCCCCAAAATAACGAAACAACATTTTAAAAAAGTCCACGATTTTTAGTCACCCTGTATTTAGATTAAGAATAGAATGTTGATGATTCAAACTGGACTCACCCGGTATCTCTACTGACGGTCTTTTTGAGCCTGGACTTGATGGTTCCGACGAGAAATTCTCTTCCGACCGATCGTGTCTGAGTGCCGGCGGCGTCGTATGCTGGGGCACCGTAAAGGGGATCTGTTTCATGCTGTAAGGAAGCACAATCAGTGAGTTATAACGTCTTAACATTTTATGCATTGTGGATTGATTTCAAGGCACTTTCCACCAAAAATATTTTGTATCAACCCGTGTACTTTTGCACACGTTCATATAAATTTATATTCCACTTGTGAATTACAACCATATATATATCATATCCTCCAGGTTGGAATTCCAAATTATATAATCTCCGATTCCAATAATTCCAGAAATAATTTTGCAATCCTCTCTACCTTATAGCACTAATAAAGGATATATTTTTACAAAGAGACGCGTCATGACAAAGACAATTTTAAGTCAAAATGGACCTGGGCATGCTCAAACCACCCTGCACACACACGCAGTGAAGTCAAAGCATACCTGTTTCGTCAGAATAATAATTAGGATATTAGTTTTTACCAAGCGAAATGGGCATGCTCAGAGCAGCCTGCGCATGCGCAGGCTGATTTGCGCATGCGCAATTCTAAATGACTTAAAACAGTTTTTTACGCGTCTCAAATAATTTCCATCTCTGTAACACCCTCAGCGTGATCTCTCTGAGACATGTTTAATTGCTGCTCTTTCTATATAAAGCCAATATAAGATAGGAGGAACTATGTTAAGATAATATTGATGTTCCATTCCCGCTATATTGAAAAATCAACAAACAAAAGTGGCGTCTTGTTTAGCATAATCATATTTGCAGTGGGTCCCGAATGACAACTCTATAAGAAGGATTGTATTTGAACACGTATCTGTACTGAATATATAAACACGTTTACATATACATAGTCAGATTGGTCATAAATATAAAACAATATTGAGTTTATTGACAGTAAAAAACCGCTGCGAGGTGTTTTGTTTTATCTTCAATATAATACATACAAGGTTGAAATCCTTATCATATTGTTATCTTACAATTACATCTTACAATTACATTTATACAAGGTCGAAGGCAGGTCATTCTCTCTTTGCCTATTGAACAGAAAAAAATGTGATCATGTGAACTGAATAATATTTAATAAATTATTTTTATAAACTTGCGCAACTTGGCCATAAAGTTACTGAATCTGCATTGGGAAAACCCTTAAAAAATCTAGGTCTTGGGACAGAACGATCATAGCAAACCGTGCAAAAACTTAGATCAGGGCCTATACTGTTTGCCATTCCATCTACATCTTTCGGACGCATAACTGCATTTGAGCCGCGACGTGAGAAAACCAACAATGTGGTTGTGCGCCCAGTGCATACTCAGATCAGCCTAGGCATCCACCCAGTACAATCAGACTCCACGCTAAGCGCTTAAAAGGTAGCTAAGGATCTAAGCTACCTCCATGCGGACAGCGAAGACTCTGATCAGACTGGGCGGATGCCCAGGCTGATCTGAGTCTGCGCTGGGCGCACAACCACATTGTTGGTTTTGTCACGTTGCGGTTCATTTTTTTTTTATCTTAGATCTTCCACACTGTTAACAGTAAGGAGGTCATTGTTGCTTTCGCTTCTGATCAGTCATAACTGTATTCAGATAACATTCAGAAAAGTGTGATTTTTGCACACAGCGTTATAAGTCTCAGATACATGTAAATACTACAACATTCCAAACACTGCCAGCATATATCTTACCTTAGGAAATTTCTTTCTCACAGTATTTTGAATCAAGTTTAAAATGATGTACGTACTATCAAAATTAAAATGTCTGTTGATAGCAAGTGTTAAGTGAATACTCTTCAAATATAAAGACTTTTACTTAAAAACCATATGTTCATGGCGTAATTAACTACAAGGAAACTAACTTCAGGTAACCATCAGCAACCAAAAACAAGTTTCTTGTCCAGTGTAGTTATTTTGACTGCAGGAACCAATTTCTGCGAGCAGGTTACAGTTAGAATAACATTGTTTTAGATCAAGCAAGAAAACTGAAAATCAGCTGAAATATTGTCTTATAGACTTGACTGATAGCCGAAACAGTATCTAATCGTTATCATGGTAATTTCATTTTATATGATCTCTCTCTCTCTCTTAACTGTACTCACGTTGTCTGTGTAGTTTTTTCGTAATTCAATTAGAATTATTGTGACTTTATATTATTATTGTTAATATATTTTGAACCCAGATTACAAAAAAATATACCAATAAACTCATATTAGCCTCAAAAGGAGAACAAATCTCTTTGGACGTAATCAAACAGCGACGACTCTGACCAGCTTATCAGCTGCTGTCCTACTTTTTCACAAAATATTTAACCGTGAGCAATTATCACATTGAAAAGGGAGAAATGGATATTAATCGTATTTCTTTTCTGATATAGAGCGATTTTAATATTTTCAATATTATATTTTTCGTGAATTTATAGAATTTAGACAAAGGCAAAAGTACCCTATTTCATATTATAAAGCCATACAAAAACATTTAAAAAGCAAAGGATGTTAGCAATTTTATGCATATCGGTTTACTACAAAATGAATATGGGTATGTTTTCTGGTTCTTTGTGATCGCCGAATCCATTTAAGAATTTTAAAAATATAGTTCTGCTCTGCGCGTTGATCAGATTTACTCATTCAATTACCTATTCAAGCTCTAAAGATTCGTCTTTTCAGATATGTTTCTATTAGATTTGGACGGGATAACTCGCTCCTAAGCCGAACACCTTTTGCTCAACTAACTGCCTGGATCCATGCATAGTACATGTAAGGGCTTTCAGCGATAGATCGACGGTAATTGCATGGTCATATTTGGTGATATAATGTCCAAGCAAGGGGTTTTAGATAATCGCCTGTGAGTCAAACATTCTTGCCCCTAACTGGAACACATGGTAATATGGGGTATTTGGTACCGAAATGAAAAGAACTACAAATAGAAAAATTCTGCTAAAATGTGTTGGTTACTTACAAATTAAAATAACTGCACATGAAATTTGGTGAAACAGACAAATAGAGATATATGGCTGCTTAATTGCCCATTGTGGCAGTGAAAGTGAAAATATGGGGTATAGATGACCGCTCGTTGTGGGGGTATTCTTAGATTGGGAGTACTTTGTGCAGGATAAATCCGGAATACTTTCGCCGAATGATTAGACAAGGGCGTACAATGAACTTATCACAAACAGGTAGCATAACAAGAAGGATCTTTAAACGGATTTCGTACTTAGCGAAACAATGGGGCGTATCCTTGTTGTTTTGCAAGACACTGTAGTTTTTTCACAAGGGGGTCAATTCTTAAAAGAAAGAATTTGCTCCTAAGAGGAGCAAGTTCTTTCCTTTAAGAATTGAATCTCATTGAAAAAGGAGTCATGAATGGAAATGACAAGGTTGCTTTCCTGTAAATTGTACGTGTGCACCTTGCAAAATTAACTTAACTGGATAACAGTATAAGTTGTGACTACATAGTTAAAAAGTGTTTGCCTTCAGCAGGCTCAATGTGAAAGGAATGCAGTTACAACACACACACACCAAAGAAATATTGTAGACTGGACGGTATTACCGAAAAATGTCGTTTCTGGCTGTTTGGTGTCGATGTAAGTGACTTTGAATATCTACATATAAGCTTTATTCATACGGGCAAAATGTCTTTGAAATAGAAACGGTTTGTTAAACTTTGGCGTCTACACGGAGCTTTTTGCAGAAGAACACTGTCATAAATTATCTTTGCCAAATTAAGTTTTGCAAAAAAATATTTGGTGTGGTGTTTACACGAAGAAAAATTACTGATCAATCTTACTTTAACAAACAAACTTTAATCGTGCAGACGGCCAACAATGGCATTTTCTTGTTTATACGATCTGTTCAAAATCAATCTGAATTGAATATGAACCAAGCTTCTGTTTTCATCTTCATAGCTACTTCATGCGACACAAATTTATGATGAGCTTCGTATTCACACAGACTCTTTTGTTTAACAGGTACACTGAATCATATAAATTTGGTACAGATGCTGCGACATTCATTCACACATATGAGCATTATTTTTTCTATAGTATCCTCTCGTGAACAAAGCTTGAATTATCATAACAAAGGCTATATAGCCGCCCATATTTTAGACATTCAGTCAGACATCTGAAGCATTCTTCTTCTTTAGTTGTTTTATTTTTCTAAAAATTATAGATATGGTAGAGCAAATCACTGCTGATGTACTCGGCTCAGCTGAAATATTCTGCCTTCTAGTAAAACTCTACCTGCTAGTAAAACAGTAAAACAACATAGCATTTCGATGTTTATACAGGTAGTAATAAGTTATAGTTATAGTATGTTAATCACGAGGTAAGTTATTTCTGAACAAAGGGCGGAGCCCCGAGTTCAAAATAACGTACAGAGTGATTGACATTCTATAACTAACTTGTAGCATGACCCGGCCAGTCTCCGTATATAAAACAAGAACGTGACGTGGTAATCATTTTTGACAGTCATGACAGGCGAAGAAAACACACCCATCCCAAATCAGCACCAATCAATCAATGTAGTTTTGCTTTTCACAATAACTTTGACACATTTTAAACCAACACGCTGGACTCTTTGGTCATTATAAAATTAGGAAATGAATAGAAAAGAATATTAAATGCTGAACCCTTCAGTGATGATAAAACTAGGATATGAATAGAAAGGATTATTAAATGCAAGGTAAGAAAAATATCACATTAATGATTAAGAGACAACAAAACTCGTTTTTAAAATGAATGGGTACACTTCCATTTCATTTTCACTTAATGGAAATATTTTACTCTCTAGGAGAGAATTCGAGAAGCAAATTCGTTCCGTTGAGAGTAGGCCGCATTTTGGAAGGGCTTCAATGTGTCAGGAAGCAACCAATACGTAACAAAAATTGTTCCTCTTTGTAAGAAATAGTGGAAAGATACGGCAGTGTACCCATCCATACGTCGTAAGATTGCAAAGCAATATGTTTGGTTTGCGTCGATTTATTTTGTTTCTATATCTTTTTTTCATCCTATGCAATTAAATGTAATATAAACATATCCTATCAACACCAGTCATGAAAAAATCCCTGCTACTCTTTTTAAAGAGATTCCTTTGATTATACGCGTCATACCATTTTGATGATTAGACTGGCATTGAGCAATGGCCTATACGACTGCTTCAAAACAGAGTTTCATGGACGGTATCATGACTGCTGACAAACGGATCTGTTCTACATAGGCATTTGGTGCTTCATGCTCAAAGAAACTAAAGCTGTTCACTCCCCACATTATTTTGACGGACATGAATGGTATCATGACTGCTGTGACACGGGTCTGTTACACATTCGTCAGCATTGGATGTTTTAATACCCAAAGAAAACTGGAACTGTTCCATTCCCATTTGATTTTGACAAGTATTAATGCAGCAGTCATTTGTAACCACTGCGCCCCCCTTCCCCACCTACGGGGAATAGCGGCGCTAATGACTTTTCACTTTTTAGTGCCCTGGTATAAGACCCATCCTCTGGGGACATGCTGATGGTTATAGTCCAGCTGTTGACCCCGCCTTGTATAACAGAAAATTCCACTGGTTAGGCAAAAAGTTAGAACCCAGGCACTTCCCCGGCACTGTGGGGAAATGAAATAGTTATTGCCCTGCACCTTAGCCCCGCTATCTCCCACCCTACCTCGTAGATAGGGTGGGGTGTGTGCAGTTGCTACAAATGACTAGTGCATAAATATGCATGCAGTTTAAAGCAATGATTTAGATCTAAAATGTGTATAGTGAATTGTAAATATGGATGGATGGATGACTTGCGATTTTACGCCCCTCTTAACAGTATTTCAGACATATCAGGACGATGGGTGAGTGATAACGAAGGACCCGTTTACAATTGAAAAGTTTCCCGTCTCCAGCGGGGCTCGAACCCGGGACCGCTTGATCAGTATGCCAGCGCTTAAGCGGGCTCCGGAATTGTAAAGACCCTGTTCAAACTGCGCATTGCGAAGGTCTTTGTCTAACTGCGCAGAAACAAATGCTGGTCTATATTTGCCAGTGTCAGCGAAGAGTAGAGTAGAGTTTATGACTTCTCTTTCTGTTGATAATCAAGCTGATATCATTGAGGCATTTAACTCAACCTCTAGATATTTAGACGATGTTCTGAATATTGATAATCCTTATTTTGAAAGCATGGTCAACCAAATTTACCCACCTGAACTTAAATTGAATAAAGCTAATACTTCAGATACCGAGGCCCCCTTTTTGGATTTACATCTATCTATTTCTAACGGTTTTGTATCTTCTAAAATTTATGAGAAACGTGATGACTTTGACTTTGATATAGTTAATTTTCCATTTTTGGATGGTGACGTTCCACGTCGTCCCTCTTATGGAGTGTATATTTCTCTACTTATAAGATTTGCTAGAGTGTGTAGTCATGTAGATGACTTTAACGCTCGTAATAAATGTTTAACTGCTAAACTTCTTCAACAGGGCTATCGATATCATAAGCTTAGAAAGGCTTTTTCTAAATTCTATCGCAGACACCATGAATTGATTTCAAAATTTGATGTCGGATTAAAATTTCTTTTACACCAAGGCCTATCGGAACCAGAATTATATGGTGACTTAGTATACAAATTCAAAAAGATTAAGGGTAGAACTGATTTTTCTGATCAATTCCGAAAAATAATAATACGTCACAAACGTATTGGCTATAATTTAAATGTTATGCGACAGTCTGCATGCTTAGTGATTAACCCAATCACGGTTGATAACTTTGCTGCACTCTTTAATTGCACACCGGGGGATCGGGCGTCAGACTCTATGATGGCCCCGACCTAAAGCTATATATTTTAGTTGGTTGGGACCGGAGCCTTTTTTGTCTGTTGCTTGGTCCACCGGGGCTCAACTGTTGACCTTCTTTTGCTTCAGATTTCCAGTGGGGTTGTTTGGCAGGCCAGGGATCTCCACCTGTCAGACGGCCCGTTGTATCTGTTGAGTCCTCGTCTTTGCTTCTTCATGGTGTTGAAATTTGATTTATGTGTTAACCGTGATGATTCATTGACGAGTTAGAGGGTTATCATGCGAACCGAACAACCAACTAAATGTTTTGTACCACTTCAGAAACTGAGGGTGAGGTTGGGCCTGTAAAATCGATTTAAGCCCCCCAGTAATTCATTACTGACCGTTCCAAGGCGGTAGTTCTGTTGTGGTTCTCTGTTGCCTGTTTTTGGTGTCAGAGTTTCTGTGATGTTTTACCTTATGTATGTTCTTATTATTTTTGGTTCGGTTTGGGTTGCTGAGTGGCCACCTTTTGGGAACAAGCTGCTCACTCGGTTGGCCATATGTTCTCTGTATCTTGATTATTTGTAATCTTAGTTGTTTCCAACTATGGTTTTAGGGCTGGATTTGGATTTTGATTGTTTCAGTTCCTGGTCTTTGCATACTTTTTACTTTTAACCTGTTTGAAGCTGCCACAAAGCATGCTTTATTTTGTGAGCAATATTTTTTTCTCTCCAAAATTTTGGCTTTTCTGAAGCCCTGATATTGATTTTTGTCAAGGTTACTGATTCGATGAATAGGTACAATAAATTCCAAAAAACTGGAAGTTATTGTACAGTTTTAGGCTCCACCTCTTTAGTTATTCTGTGCTATTGGCCCCATCTTCTGTAGTTATTTTAGTGTATGGGAGTTTATTTTACATTTGTACTACTTCTTCAGAGGGAAACTGCACGAGTCATGCTACAATAATCTCTGATGGGCAATGTTTTTTTTTTTTCGAAAAAAAATGCTTGCAAAGTAAAGCACAAATGTATCGCAATCGGATTTCTTTCGGCGCATCTTTGCACATTTGACATTCATTGTTCTGACGGTTTTTTGAAAATAATATTGAAGATTTTTGTGAGTTTTTATCACTTCTACAAAGCCGATTCGTTACCATATTTCTAACTGTCCGGTAAGGCCTCGATTTTCATATTTCGTTGTATGTCGTTATATTTAGGCATTTGTCGGAAACGGTCTCAGTATCGGTTCATTCTTTGATCAGATATTTGATGTAACACATGCCTATGAATCTTGGAGCCTGACAGCAAAGGCATAGAAGGAACGCCTTTGAGGTGAGATGCCACCGAAGGTTATTGAACATCTTATACAAGGACAACGTGGCTAATGAGGATGTTCATACAAAGATCTAAGCAACCATGGGAGAATATGACGAACGCGTGACCATGGCCATGAAACAGACACTCAGGTAGTTTGGCCACATCTCAAAGTCGTCTGCGTTTGCGGCGACGATTCTACAGAGCACAGTGAAAGAAAAAAAAGAGGTAGACAGAAGAATAAAGAGTGGACAGGGATGAACTTTGCTATCTCAACTAGGGCAGCTGAAGACAGGAGTAGGTGGAAAGTGATTGTTGTAAAGCCATCTGTGGTGTCCCAACGGGCTTGTACGGTTATGAGATAGAATGAAAATAGCTCCGTGTTCCATGCTGGCACAGAAAAAAGAGGTGGCTCTGGACCAGATGTAGGGTTGGCTGGTTACTTATTGACCCACCCTCATACTGACACAGAGGTACCGTATATCAATAAATAAATAAAATTAAACGATAGTAACAAATTGTTCGTTTACAGTAAGTATGAGTGTTCAAAATTCGATGCAAAACGCCAGTTCAATTTATAGGACAACGGTCATGACCGAGAGTCGCAGACAAACGAAAACATTGCAATGTATGGTCCTAAATAATTGTTGATAAGCAACTACAACTAAATTTATGGAATATAGCGACGCTTGATAACCCTTGAGAAATTACAACCAGCTTAGAGATGTACTTATCCATATTTGGGGGTAAGAGTTTGTTAATTTTATCTGTAGTATTTTGAAATCATTCTGCATATCTATTTCTTTGAATAATAGTTGTAGATCAGTCTTATCTCAGATTTTTGTCATAAGCTTTATGGTCTTTAAATAGGTGCTAAAGAAATGCCAATGATAACGACCGCAAATGCATGCCGCAAAGGTTGATATTACATGTACTTGATACCTTAGTCGAGCCATGAGAAAAATTCTCAAACAAGCCAAAATACACTTGAGTCATAAGACCATTTCTGAAACCAGCCAAAATACAACTGAGTCGAGTCATGAGACATTGTTTTCAAACAAACCAAAATAGATTTGAGACAGTTTCTCAAACAAGTGCAAAATACATGTGAAATTCTAATGCACTTACGTAAGATTGGATAACGTCAGATATTTGCGACAGTATATCCTGCGATATACTGTCGCAAACCCGACGTCATTACGTAACGTCTTTTCTCATTGGCTGCCGTCTGGTTTTACGTCGCTGAAAGTGTTTGCTATGGGTGCAAAGTAGCACACTCTGAAAGGTGAAAATGTGAAAAAGTGCATTAGAATGGGGATAATTGCATTGAAAAAATGTCGTGGGTTTTATGGTCGCAAATTCCGTTTAACGACTCCGCTAACGCGTCGCCGTAAAAGTAAATTTCCGATCATAAAACCGACGATTTACCTCCCAAAATGACAATTTTGAGTACAGTTATCCCCTAATTATCTGCTACTAACTGCATGTATGCAGCTGATTCATCTACGCACAGAGCCATAAAATAAAAAGGATGAAGTTCCGACGAACGGATACATCGCATAGGGAAACATATTCTGTTGCTTCTTATACATATAGGGACAACTGATAAAAGAAAGCATCGCTCTCTCGAGTGAGCAAATACTTTTATAAGCGGATGCCAAAGTGTTCACATACAAGAGAACCAATTCTATGGCGTTAACACCTCTTTTACACCCCCTTCCGTTAACAATGATGACTAAATTGTGGAGCTTTAGTCCTATACCTTGAAGTGAATGAATACATATCAATATTTTTCTGCCATTTTTGCAAAGGTAACAACATCTGTGTCGTCCTGTCTGTTTCCGTGGAAGAATAACCCTTCCGAAATAGGGACTACTTGAAAAGGAAAAAAAGAAAATGTTCCTAAAGGGAACAAATTTAGAAAAGCCCCCAGTGATATGGGAAATAAGTTGTTCTTAGTAAAATACCTCCCCTGTATGTTCATGCATCCTCAATCACTTTTATCATAATCCAATCCATGTATTTATCTCGGTTTCATGTGGCGTCACGGAGTATATGCCGTATTGCTTGTATAGTTCTGAATTCGAGCCAATTTGTGCATTGTAAATGTTATTTTCGGGCTGACAGATAAACATTTTTTCCGTTGTATGTACTTTGTTTCAGGCTTGGCCATCCTGACATGTCTTTCTCCCAGCTCAGCGTTCCTGGTAAATGATGAATACGATGTCTGGTTGACGACCGGAGACCAGAGTAAGAAACTGTCCCGTGAGTCACCTATCGGCGTGACATCATCAGGACACGGTTACAGCGTCTGGGTGGACAGAAACAAACGCCGACAAACAATTGAGGGATTTGGGGCTGCATTATCAAACTCAGCTGCTTACAATATATATCATAGTCAGAAAAGACATGAGATCATGAGGGACCTTTTTGGAAGCAGCGGAATTGGTATGAAGTATTTATTTTGATGAAGCTATCAAATCTGAATTTATTCAAAATGTATGGATACACCTATTCAAAATGTATGGATACACCCCCATGCCTTTTTTCGCCAAACAACTTTTGTGAGCTCCTGTTTACTTTTCTAGACGTAATGGTCCTTCCAAAATCTCCTGAGGGGCATTTTTTCCTTTAAGATTTGATCCCCTTTGAGAAGGGCAGCAAAGAATAAGTGGAGTTTCTCCCCTTAAGTCAGAATAATTAATAAAGATTGAGCTTATATTCTACCACAAGCACTTCTGTTAGAGTACATTGGCCAGCGTGAATGGGCCTATCATTATTTGAAAAAATAAGACAAATCCATATGAGCCGTCACACGAAAACCCCCACAAAAAAACCAACAACAACAAAGTGGTATGTGCGCCCACTAAGGACTTGAATCAGCCTTGGCATCCGCCCAGTCTGATCAGAGTCTTTGCTGTCCGCATGGTGCCAGCTTAGACCCTAACCTTCCCTTTAAGCGCACAGCAAAGTTTCTGAGTCAGACTTGGCTGAATTGTCTTTTCTGGGCGCCGGGCCACTTTGTTGTTTTGTTGTGTTGAGGCTCATATGAAGAAAAATCACTATTCAACTATACATCTACACACTATTCAACTAGCCGATGAGTATGGTCAAGCTGTAATATTATTATAAGGTTTTACAGGCCGCCCCCTACTCATGTCGTAGTCCTAGTTCTAGAACTAGCGGAAAATAGTAAGAAAAAGTAACAATAACACAGGTTCGTACACATACAAGAAAATACAATGCAAGCGGATATCAAAATCAACAGCTAGTGTCATTAAGATAATAATGAGCCGCGACACGACAAACCAACAAAGTTGTTGTGTGCCCAGCGCAGATTCAGATCAGCCTGGGAATCTGCCCAGTTTGATAAAACTCTTCCTTAAAGGCTCAAAGGGTAGCTAAGGGTCTAAGCTACCCCCATGCGGACAGCGAAGACTCTGATCAGACTGGGCGGATGCCTAGGCTGATCTGAGTCTGTGCTGGGCGCACAACCACATTGTTGGTTTTGTCGTGTCGCGGCTCAATTATGTATTAATCAAACCATAATATATTTTGAGTATTTTTGTTGTCTACTTTTTATGTACGCAAAAGTTAAATCACAATTAAAAAGGACAAAACAAACAAACATACAGATTATTCGAAGACTTCAAATCAAATCAAATTGTTTATTTTCTCAGGTTATAAATAATATAACAACATGAGTGGCAGAACAAGTAGCTAAATATTTTTTCAGATATTATTTCAGATAAGCGACATGACAAGCAATGTTTTCATTCTTTGTGTATTTACTGAAACGCCGTATACCAAACCACCGGAGCGTACTGTTGTCTACATTCCAATAATTACACTGAGCCATGCGATGTGACATGACTTAAAATGACGTAAAAATAAACCATTCCTCACTACAATCTGATTGGACGTCGTCAACGTTATGACGTCATTGACGCTGTTTGGCTGTTTGCAGAACAACTGTGTGTTAATATTTTACTGCTTCAATTTTAGAGCTAGCCTCGTATAAGTTTTTTGCCAAGGTTTTAATTGAAACGAATGTAAATATGAGTAATGGACTTAATTTTTCTGATGTTTATCGAAGTATAAACTACACTGGACCACTAGCAAAGTTTACACGAACCCCTTCACTTTGCACGCGATCCAATAAACATTGTAGTTTACACTTCGATAAACCGCAGAAATATGAAATTCATTCCATAAATAATATCTGATTCTGTAAACTATTACAGAGACGTCCCTGTTCAAGCGGTAAGCAGAAAAAAATACTGTAAATCTTTAACAAACTAGTGCAGAATAACTATACACCTTAATTGTTATTGTTTGATCTGAATAGCGACTCGTTATACGAAGAGTGCAAGAGTAAAAGTATCCGTTTTCTTTCAAGGTATAAGCTACCTGAGATTGGTGATGGGTGGCTCTGATTTCCAAGCCGTGCAACCCTACACCTACGATGATTTGCCGAGTGGCATACAAACGGACTTCAACCTGAATTACTTCAACATAAGCAAGGACAGAGACTTTGTCATCCCAATTCTTAAAGAGGCATTATCTATAAATCCGTCGTTAAAAGTATTGGGTACACCATGGTCAGCTCCGGCTTGGATGAAGAAATCACATAAGTTGAACGGTGGAGAAATAAACACAGATAACAGGTATCTTCAAACCTATGCGGAATATTTTGTTAAATTAATTCAGGCGTACCAAGCTGAAGGTATCCACATTGATGCTCTGACTGTCCAGAACGAGCCTCTGTTGTCAAGTAACGGCTATCCTTCAATGATAATGCATGCCACTACCCAACAAGCATTCATCCGTGACCATCTTGGACCGTTGTTCAAGCAGCGTAATATCAACACAAAGATACTCATCTGGGACCACAACTGGTCTGGCTCCTGGTACCCCGAGCAAGTACTGAGTGATTCAAGAGTACATCAGTATGTATCTGGTGTCGCGTGGCATGGGTATGATGGCCGCCATGACACTCCGAATGCGTTTCACAACAAACATCCATCAGTGGGGATGTATTTCACGGAGATATCGGGAGGTGGGTGGGATACGAACTTTGCAAGCACACTCACATGGGACGCTAGAATCATATTTATTGGTCAGACTAAGGCATGGTGTAAGACCGTTCTGCTGTGGAATCTTGCGCTGAATGAACATCATGGTCCACTGGTTGGAGTCCACGGCTGCCAGGACTGTCGAGGAGTTATAACAATACCACAGAACAGCAACACGTACCATAAGGAAGTCGAATATTATATTCTAGCCCACTTCAGTAAATTTGTAAAACCTGGTGCCGTTCGTTTAGAATCTAATAACTTTAACTGGGATGACCTTCAGTCCGTTGCGTTTGTGAATCCTGACGGGTCTACGGTGGTGATTGTGCAAAACCCAAACAGTAGTAAATCAGCTTCCTTCTCCCTGGACATTGACGCAAAACATTACCAGTATAATAATCTACCGCCCCAGTCTGTTGTGACGTTCGTGCGCCATGGATAACAGAACTACTTACATGTATCCAACAGTATGCATTTTTTTTCAGAACAATCGAGCAAATGTCATATGTTTTCTGTGTAAAAAATAAATGACATTTATTTAGATACATCGTATTTATGTTTTACTGATTACTGCATTTTGATTTTAGCTAATCTACATTCCTTCTGAACTAAACGGACAGAAAACCCTGCTACATTGACCTCGCGCACTATCGAGAGCTTCCAATTACAATGTGCTAAAGAGAGCAGCGAACATACAAGAAACATAATCAAGCTGCGACGTGACAAAACAAAGCTGCATGTGCTCCCAGCGAAGATATAGATTCAGCCTGGGCAGACGCACGGTGTGATCAGTCGTTCCTGTGCGCATATAGCTACCAAATAGTTGAAGCCACCCCTTAAAGTGCGCAGGGAAGATTCTGATCAGACTGGGCGAATGCCACCCCTTGAAGCGCGCAGGGAAGACCCTGATCAGACTGGGCAAATGCCCAGGCTGATCTGAGTCTTCGCTGGGCGCACATGCCACTTTGTTGGTTTTGTCGTGTCGCGGCTCATATAGTTCAATAAAAACAAAAGAATGGTAATGCCAACATTTCCAGTGCCCAATTATAGAATAAGAAGTTTGAAATTGTTGACGCACCCACGAATTCAAATTAGTGTCCTCCCCAGGGACGGATATACAAGGATATTCAAAAATGTCGCACAGTGCAAAACATAAAATGAATCACGCGGGCAAACAATTTTTTTGTCAGAGACAGGACGGTTACTTATAGCAGGAAAATGACACTAGACAATATAAATTACATTATTGATATGTTAACACTGGTTCAAGGAAAGCTAATGGCCCTTTGACCGACCGAAGTCCTCATTGTTCTCGCTTTAGTCAATAATATGTCAAAACTTGAGGTATACATGTGTTAAAACGTATAATTCTCGATTTTGGTTTAAAGGTGAGTGGAATCACACTCAAGGGGAAAGATTCCTCAATTTTCAATTTGACCTGTTTTATTAATGACGGACAGCTCTTAAAGAAAATAATTTGTCCCCTACACCTTAGCAGTAGTAACTTCTTTCGCAATCTTAAAACAGAGATTTGTTGTCAATGGACGCAAACAGTAATTCAGAAAAGTACTTCTCCTTCAAAAAAATGGCGGAAACCATGGTACTTTTTTTAGTATACCCATACAGTATAAATATCCGGGCTTATTTCCCTGTAATAGTGAACACCGTGTGATTAAATTTATTTATGAGCCGCGACACGAGAAAACCAACAGAATGGTTAGCGCCCAACGTAGACTCAGATCAGCCTGGGCATGCGCCCAGTCTGACCAGAGTCTCCGCAGTCCGCATGAAGGTAGCTTATACCTTTAGCTAGCCTTTAAGCGCTTCGTAGAGAGTCTGATCGGACTGGGTAGATGCCCAGGCTGATCTGAGTCTACGCTTGGCGCACAACCACTTTGTTGGTTTTCTCGTGTCGCGCCTCAATTATTTATCTGCGCCAATTTCAAAGTGAGGACCCTTAGTAGAGAATTATAATTCGACGCTGATTCTTGTTCATGTGTTCAGAATTCCCAAGGGATATTTTAATAGAATCGAGTTGTTTCCTTGGGGTTTATATATAGTCTGTTCTGTTACATTATAAAAGAGCTTTTCTTAAGGCAAAAACGTTCCTAGCGGTTGCTTCAAAAGAGGCCTCGGTCAGTAGACATGCTCCCAGGTTGGAGTCTCGCTCTTAACCCAGTTATGCCAAGCGGACTGTTCTATCCTTGTCAAATGGATGAATCAATTTGTCAAATCAGGGGTACCTGGTTTAGTTTATTCTAATCGTTTATATCTTATTATATCAAGAAATATACTAATTTGTCTTACGCAAATAGTAAAGATTCTGATCAGACGCCAGATCTGGGTCTTCACTGTTTGCCTATGTCCTGTTTATGGGAAGCTAGGCATTCTTGTTCTCTTGACCCTTAAAGCGCCAAACATTAAAATTGTTGAATTGGCAAACAGTGTAGATCCAGATGAGGTGGCCCATAATGAGCCACCTCATCTGAATCTACACTGTTTGCCATCTAGTGTTCGAATTCTCAATATGATATCGCTTGGACGAAACATTTTTTGAAATTCTGCAGACGTAAATTCTGTCGTCTGCTGTCTGCTTTTTGGCGCTTTAAGTTGGTTGGTTGGTTGATTTGATGCTTAACGTCCACGGTAAATCGGCGCTTTAAGTGTTAAAACATTTCTATATATGAGCCGCGACACGAGAAAACCAACAATGTGGTTGTGCGCCCAGCGCAGACTCAGATCAGCCTGGGCATCCATCAGAGTCTTCGCTGTCCGCATGGAGGTAGCTTAGACCCTTAGCTACCCCATAGCGCAAAGCGAAGAGTCTGATTGAACTGGGCGGATGCCCAGGCTGATCTGAGTCTGCGCTGGGCGCACAATCACATTGTTGGTTTTCTCGCGTCGCGGCTCATATATAATACTACATCTAGTGATGGCATGTTCAAATGTCAATGTATAGTGCACCAAGTAGACCCGGTTGCTCAGTATGGTAAGCGCTAGACTGCTGACCCAGCAGTGTCCCGGGTACGAGATCCGCTGGAGGCGGCAATCTTTCCAACCGTAAACGGGGCTTCATTGCACATAGTTTTTCATTATCACCCTCCCATCGTCCTGATATGACTGAAATACTGATAAAAGGGCATAAAATCGCGTCATCCATCCACCCATCTTTAGTGCACAAAGTGAATCCTTCTACAGCTTGTTCGATTTAGATGTAGCTATCATTTTTTCGGAATTAAAAGCGAATACAATAAAAAAATACGAGAAAGTTTTGATAAATCGCATATTTCATTTTAATCGTTAGCTGTGCCTTCCAATAATTAATGGTTATATGATCAATATGGATTAACTTGAAAGCACTGTCTGTCAAATTGGCATATTATTAATCATTCTACAGAGAAAATATTTCTAGTGCGCTGAGAGAAATTGTGTAATACTAAATCCTAAAAGCGCTAAAATTCAGACGACAAAATTTACATGTATGTCTGCCAAATGTTCTGTCCAAACTAGATCATATAGGGAATTCAAAGACTAGATGGAACATAGTGTAGAACCACATGAGATGGCTCAATATGAGCCGCCTCTTCTGGATCTGTGCTGTAAGCAAATTCAACTATTTTAATTTGACATTTAATTAAAGGGTTGAAATTTGGTGTACATAAATCATCTTTAATGCGCACACGATTAATCACCACTAAGTAGTGAATGAAATAATTTAGTTAGCAATTATTGAATTAATATATTATTTGCGATTTTCTAGAATTTAATGGTGAATAGTCTTTCAATATATCCAAGCACTCAGCTATTGGAAAAAGAGAAGGAAAAGAGGATAGGGGTGGGGTGGGTGTTAGGGTGGAGTTAAGCGTTTTTGCATCGTGCACAAGCTACAGGGCGTCAAAAATTCTAAATTGCTGAACCTTCCTTTTAGCAGAATTATTTTAGAAATTGTGCATGGTTATAGCTTTGCTATTGTGAAGCTTTATTACGAAATATCACTTCAACAGGAAATGGCATTATTATGACGTCAAATTGTATTTACATCATTTTTGTCGCCCGCACTGTTAAAACTATAATTGCATTAGGTGAAAAAGAACATAGCTTCAAAGCATTCTCAGGTTTACAATCTAACGAAACGAGGATGGATTTTCTATAAATTAATGGAGGAAAAGTTTGAACAGTTAAAGAACCCAGTGGTGCAATAATCATGGATGAACTGGAGAGCTCAGTAGGGAGAGGGGAAGTGGCAGGCTAACAAACATATCTTCAAAGTACTAAATAACATTCTGTCCTTTTTCCCTAAAGTTTCCAAATTATATTCAATATTCAGTGTAGCTGAACATCTTCGGTATTTTAACGATTTTTTCTGTTTTTTTTTTTTTTTTTTTTTAAATGATTTTAAAGATTACTTCGTGTTGGAATGCAACTTTCATGCTGAGAGTGTAAGCCTGTGAACGCTCTGAAACTAAGTGCATTTCACTTGATGCCAGTTTGCAGTTTCAACAATGTAGACAGCGGGAGGCTGAATATGTCATAAAAGTAAGTTTACAACATTATGGCTTCACGGATTTAGAGTAATATAAAAAAACAATGTCAAAGTTTTTTTGAGACAATCGATGCCTCTGGTGGTGGGGAGGGCTCGTACCTTTCTAAGAATCAAAGAACAGTTTCAGAGAAAAGTGCCAGTTCAGCCAGCTACAGCCTACGTGCGCTAACAAGTTTGTATTGTAAAGCTTAAGCTATGAGAAAAAAAACTTTATTTTTATTCGCAATTCTCTACTAGGATGCAGTAAAAAGACTATATTGACAGCATCGACTAACGACAATAAAGATGTCATTTCTATTGATAAAACAGCTGAGGCAGTGTAAAGCTTATGCCATCCTGCCATAAAATTTTTAAACATTCTTACATCTAAAATAATTACCGTAACCGTCCAAACAGCCGCGACACGACATAACCAACAAAGTGGTATGTGTACGCGCCCAGTCTGATCAGACTTCACTGGAGCTAGCTAAGATCCTTTGCTACCCTTTAAGCGCACAACGAAGGCTCTGATCAGACTGGGCGGCTGCCAAAGCTGACATGAGTCTGGGCTGGGCGCACAAACCACTTTGTTTGTTTTCTCGTGTCGCGGCTCAGTTATTGTTTTCAATGCAATAAAAGGTGGAGGCGGACTGGCAAACGGTGTAGCTCCTGAAGGACAAATGTCTGCTTGTTGGCTGTAGAAGCAACTGGCTTTCAAACATATCCCTTCATTGCCAAAAAGTGCACAAAACTGGGAAAAACTACAATTTCGACTGAAGGTATGTTGCACTGATGCATCCATATTTTATACATCTCGACGGAAACTGCAAATGACTCAGTTTTTGTAAGGCTCAGTAAATGTGCTTTTAGGGACATAAGTTTTGACATGATTCTCTATGCCTTGACAACAATATTTCATTCAAATCATTATCAGGTCAGGGGTTTTTTTCTGTTTTTTTTTTCATGCCTTCAATATTCTTCGTATGTCATACATGCCAGTCTCCATCTCAGAAACTGTTACAGTAGTTAGTAACGTTTAACCATGCAAAATATTTACAACACCATTAATAATGAAGATCATGGTGTACAATGGAGAAAGTAAACTATTTCCAAAGGCAAAATCTATTTCCAGCTAATTTAATACAGGAAAGCACAGTCAGAACCTAGGGACATAATTTCGGGGTACATGTATATTCCAGCCCATATTTGCCGAAATAGATTTAAGAAAATGCATCACATTTTCGTTTTTGTATATCAAATTTGAAAATGAGGCTCTTTAGTTGAACGCATACGGATAGGAACTAGGAGCAAAAAGCAGTTCTCAATAATTTTGAGGAATACTGCAAATTTACAAATCAGTTCAATGTAGGATCTGACGGTAAGCGTAATGCTTGTATGCTACATGTAGTCATCTCCATCTTCAGTATTTGGCATGTTGAATCCAACAAAGTATGGGGCAGTTACTTCTGACGCCAAAGATCTTAGATAAACCGTGAGTGGTCGGGTCAGGCGAAGATGCAGTGAAAATTCTCGCATTGGTATTTCCTATTAAAATTGCCAGCTAAAAGCAGGGCAAAGACATACGAGTACTTGCAATAAAAGGTGCGGGAGAAGGCTGTTGGGCTATTTTGTCACTCGTCTATCCAATTTCTCATTGTTTTTAGTCCGTCTCTCTGGAAAGCGGCTTGAAGAAAACTGAAATAGTGTTTCAAATGGCCGTAAAACCAAGAAAAATCAACAATTTTGTTATCAACTTAGACAATCGGGAAATACCGGCAAACATCGTCAGTCATCGACAAACATCGTATTCTGTCGTTGCCATCCTCGTTCAACACCGGCGAGAGCCGGTGTTGAACAAGGCTGGAAACAACAACGGCAAGAACCGGTGCTAAACAAGGCTGGAAACAACACCGGCACCGTGTTGAACAAGGCTGGAAACGGTAGAATACCATCTTTGACGGCATCCAGCCGTGTTAAACTCAGTAGGCAACGGTACAATAAATTTTCTGACAGCATCTCAGTTGCCATATTAAACCATGTTTGATGGCTTCTAGCCATATTAAACCATGTTTGATGGCATCTAGCCATATTAAACCATGTTTGACGGCATCTAGCCATATTAAACTCAATAGGCTACAGACATTGGTAGAATAAAATGTTTCACAGCATCCAGCTATATCAATCCTGATCAACGGTACAATACAATGTTGACGGTGTTTTGTGGTATATACCGATTTGTTTATAGATGGTATTTGCCATGACGGATCTGAAACCTCAATCTGAAGAAAAGTATGTAGGTTTTGCATATTGGGTAATGTTGATCATATGGATGCATTTACTCAACCGTCTTCTTTTCGGGTCCCATGCCATGGACATTGAATTTAAACTATGTCGAAACAGCGTCTCGGAAGTAAGGTCAGTTAATTGGTTGATGGCAGACAAGCGACAATTGGTTTGTTGGTTGATTTGATGCTTAACGTCCACAGTAAACAGCTAAGGTCATGTCGGGACGGTCAGTTAACCTAACCACACTATTCCCGGGCAGGCTTAGACCTCCTAAGCGGTTAACCAGTACTATGTGCACATACTTTCGCCAGTAACTGACAACTGCCCTTCTTGAATCAGCGGAAAGAGAAACGAAAGTATGTGGCCAGACCGGGTTTCGAACCCAGGACCTCTGACTTATGAGTCAGGTGCCCTACCGATTGCGCTACGCGGCCCGGCGACAAGCGACAAGAGGAGTGGTTTGACAAGCGACAAGAGGGGTGGTTTGGTGGTGCGATGGTGCTGGGTATAACTTCCAGTACCAGGGCGTCCTACTAATTTGAATTATAGTAGGGCAAGGGCCTACTATGCTTGCAGAAGGGCGGGTTAGGGTTGTTTGGGCATTTTTTCTTTCATCTATCAGTTCTTTCACCGTCTCTTTGGGAGATGGCCCGATATATACTGAAATACTGTCTCAAAGGGCCGTTAAACCCAAAACAACCAACCAACCAACAAACGAAAGGGCGAAACAACTTGGCCAAGATCACTTGAGTACGAAGTCCAATTCCCTCTTTTACAATTATGCATTTACTTCAACGATATTCCATGTTACAGCCTGCTGCCAGCTAATACGCCACGTGTGTAGTCATGCTGAGGAGTTAACAATGTACCCCATGCTATCCATCATGTCATTGAAGAAATCGTGACGGATCTGCGAATGAACATCAGCATGTAGTAGGGTTGTTTAATTTAGAATGGCACAGAACAGGTTAGTATAGATTTACTAGGTCACGCCGTCTTATGCTTATACAATGCTTTAAAACATGCACCCATATATGACTGACGTATCTTATCGCCAGTAATTCGCAGTCATGCTGTGGAGTAACACTGTACCCAATGCTATCTTGTCGGGATATGATTACTTCTGGATTCAGAAGCGCCAATAAAACCGAAGAACTATAACTCATTATACACATAAGGAAAATATAACAATAAATGTAATAAACACTCATCGGAAAACACATGCCACTAGAAATTTTCTTTGATAAAGAATCACACATACAGGACAGGTGTTGGTATGAACGTCACACGAACGTAACTTACTAATCCAGGGGCTCTGCCGTTCACTGGACTGGAACTACCAATGCTTGTAGAATGTATTATAAATAACAAATTGATATGTTTATGTCAAATCAGAGATGTTGGGCATTATTGAGCAGCGACACGACAAAACCAACAAAGTGGCATATGCGCCCAGCGAAGACTGGCATCAGCCTGGGCATCCGCCCAGTCTGATCAGAATCTTCACTTTAAACTGAAAGGATGGCTAAGGGCCTAACCTACCTCCATGCGGACAGCGAAAACTCTGATCATACTGGGCGGCTGCCCAGGCTAATCTGAGTAATTTGGGACTTCCAGTTTGCTTCCTTTGGCGACGTAGCCATTTACATTTAACTCTCGATCTCTCGAAGTCAAATTTCAGCCCAAACTACTGATATCTCAAAGTAAATTTTCTGGTACCAGAAAATTTATTTTGAGATATCAGTAGTTTGAGTTAACAGGAGTTGAACTGTAAACAGAAATAGGAAATAATATTTTCTTTGATTTAAGAAGATATTTTAAGATATCAGTGCTCGAGATATCGGGAGTTGACTGTACTCTTGAAAACACAATTTGCCTTCTTAGAAATGATCCCCTTTTAAAAGGGTGGCAGAATAAACTTAGTACATCTGCTCCCATCCCCTTCAAAACCCACCCTCCCGCAAGTGTATCTTCGAGGTTAGTTAAAGAGAGACTGCGCTTTCCAGAAGTGTGATGCGTGGTAAGGTTAGTTTAGCCAATACAAACGCCATCAAAACATAAGAACTCAACAAACTTTTACTTGCAGGGTCGTCTTTGATCGAGCGGTATAAACCTAGTATGGCATAAATGAAAATAAACAAGATTTGACCGTTCTCGTTTGTTTTGCATAATTCAGTGCGGTGATATAATAACTTGATATCATGTCTGATCTTGGTGTAATCAACTAAACGTCATATTTGATTGATTAGTCAATTTGCTGCTGTGAAAATATATCTTGGTAGCATCCCGTAGCAACTCTTATCTCTATATGCAATAAAATAAATTGATAAAGTAACTGTTGTATATTACGGTAAGAATGTCTAGCAATTTTATTTACGGACTGATGTTGCCTACTACATTTTTTTTTATTTATTATAAATCAACTTAGCAAAACAAAGCCTCACTTTTCCCTTTCACTGCTTACAAATGAAATTAAGACTTAGCCATCAAACTTTACTGACTGTGCTATACATATATCTGCAAAAGTTTTCGTAATTACGTCATAACGTATTTACTTTTAGGTTTGTTTTTGTTTTGTAAGTTGATTTTACACCGGCATGTCCCATCAGATTTCCTTTTGATGAGTGTAACATTAAACAAACCGAGTAAATAATACAGCTGTCAGAGCTTAGAATGCAAAGCTGTTCCCGAGAGTTCTGCAAAGCTAAATGGCATTCGAAATCAGTTGCAAAGACCAGATAATGAAGATCAAAATCTTGTTTGAATGATCTTCTAATAAGTAAAGTTCTAACTTTAAAACATTTGTACTAATCATTTTTACAATGTTTCGCTAGTAAATGATATAGAAATCAATTCTCTTACTGATGAAAGAAATAGAGGATTTAGGCTTTCAAAGCGGATTATTTATGGCAAACTCTGAAGTTTCTGCTCAGAGTTTGCGTTTAGGAGTCGATACTTTGCACTCTATCTTGAATTACTTGATCTTACACATTAGATACTGTTTGAGTAAGAGTAATACAACTAAGCTAAATAACATAGTACCAGTATGCTTATACCCACCCTACCAATATCATTATTGAGTCGCGACACGTGAAAACCAATAATGTGGTTGTGCGCCGACCCCAAACTCAGATCAGCCTGGGCATCCGCCTAGTCTGATCAGAATCTTGGCTTTGCGCTTAAAGGGTAGCTAAGGGTCTAAGCTACCTCCATGCAGACAGCGGAGACGCTGATCAGACTGGGCGGATGCCCAGGCTGATCTAAGTCTGCACTGTGCGCACAACCACTTTGTTGGTTTTCTCGCGTCGAGGCTCAATTATACAGCTAAACAGGATTTCGCATACCTCGGTTGTTTAACGCTCATTCTTTAAGAAATACCGATATTCATTTGGGGATCTATTAATTGTTTGTAAAAACAAAAGACTCCTAGCAAAGGGCGTTGGATTTTCAAAAGTGACATTCAGAGAAGGACATTTTTTTTCAAAGTGAATATGTTTAGTTTATTGTTACAATTCTGAGTAAAGCGTTACAGACCTATATTCTTTACAAGCTTCTATGCGACAAAAATTAGGGCTACAACAGCCGGCAGTACCTTTACTTTCTATACCTTGTTAACTTTGCAGCAAAAATGACAATAAGCACACAATATAAATTTCCAAACTGTTAATTCAAATACAGTTTCAAGATAACGCATTTGCTTACAGACTATATGTATGTTATGTATGTTACGAGTATTTGCCCCCTTTACGGAATGAACCTTTTGAGCTGTAGTGCGCAACATTAGTAAAGAAAAGTTAAGGAAAACAGAGATGGGGAGGTTGGGATGAGGTGGGGGAGGAAAGGGATGATTTGGGCGCTGGCGGAGACAGGGTTGATAGGCTTATAAAGTCTCACTTTTTTTCTTTCTTTTTTCTTCTGACAGATTGTAAAAATCTGATTCGCAAATAATCAAACCAAATAAATATGAAAATATGTATGAACTGATATCTTCATTACATTTTTGAAGGCCTATGGCAGAAGCAACATAAATAGAAACTTTTACTTAGATTTACAACAAAAAATGTTTTGAAAACATTTTTTGTTGTAAATCTAAGTAAATTGAAAGTGAAATAAAATAAGGTAAAACAAAAACAAAACAAACAAACAATATTTTCATGCAGCCAAACAGACTTATCAGTCAGGCCTGACACTTGTATAATTACAGTTAGACCTAACATGATATCAGTTTATTATTTTATGACACATCATCACCCAGCAGAAACCATACTAACTAATTCTCATTTATTCTCATTTATATTATGGCATCATGATATTACTTGATAGAAAATAAGTCTGGAAATATCATTGATGTTTATAGGTTCCACTTTACTAGTGACTCTAATGGCGGGCCTTACATTGTTGTCATTAAATGGCATAAATAAATGGAACTGTTCTTAATAAAAATGTTTAACTAATGTATCTTCGACACGCTATCCAGTCATGGAACACACTGGACACCGAGATCCTGGAAAGAGTCTGTCTCTAGGCATTGATGGAAAAATACCTAAGGTTTGATCAGTATAGTGGTTCAGTGCAGAAGGCCAGGAGAATTCTGCATTCATATCTACATGTAAGTTGAAACATTCAACTCGACTGACATCAGGAGGCCCGGTCGCTTAGTAGATTACACGCTGGCCTACATTTCTAGCGGTACCGGGTTCGATTCCTGCCAGAGGCGGAAATATTTTTAAGGAATGAATGTTATTTTTTTATCGTTTACTGAAGTATAAACTACATCGGGTCACGAGCAAAGTAAGTGAACCCCGAAGGGGTTTACGTAAACTTTGCTCGTGACCCGATGTAGTTTATACTTCAGTAAACGTTTAAAAAATAACATTCATTCCTTATATTTATATTATTAAACGATGCTTTTGATCAATATAAAGGTAAACAAAAATAAGAAATACATATATAAGAATCGTTTTAAAAACATTACCGGTCGAATTTTGCAATAGTTTGGAACAGCCGCATTGTCACTGCCTACCAGTAAATTCCACCTCCTGCTGTAGATTTCGCGTGCAAGTAGGCGTAGCGAGCTGTCACTCAATGTTTACTAGCCATTCAAGTACATGGCATGTTGTAGATTTCACGTGCTAGTTAGTGAGATGAGCTGTCACTTTAAAGCGCGTGACACAATGTAATTATTGACTTGTAAACAAAATTGACTCCCGCATCACTTAATTGGGTTAACAGAGAGCTCTGCACTGAAAATGTAAATATTCAACCGTAAACGCGGCTATATTGCACTTAGCCTTTAACTACCATGCTCCCATCGTCTTTATATGACAAAAAACAGTTGAGACGGACGTAAAACCGCACGGCAATCATTCATCTCGATTTATATACATTTGGTCCAAAAATATTCAAAACATTTATTGCTTAATGCATATGACATACTGTTTCTACATATTACCTGCCCTTTTATTCACAAAGTCTAGCTTAAGGTACGCTGTAAATATCGAATACGAATATTAATTTTCAAAAGTTTACTAAGAAACAAACGATGCGAATGTTAACACGGCTTAGGTAAGGGGTTTTCTCTGGTCTTGTTTATTGAGTAAACCAGGCAAAACCGTAAGGGCATAGAAAGTTTCTTTATCATATGGCGTCGCATCTGAGAGTGTAATAAAGCCATACATTTAAACAATAATCAACTAGTTCAAATCAAATTATGTCGTAACGTTATGCGTTGACGTCAATACATTAGGAACGTCGCTTTTCTAGTGGCGAGATGGTGACGTTTTAGTGCAAAATTTGCTAGTAAAATGCGATTTTAGTGTCATATGATAAATACAATTTTGTATTCGTGCTCCTGTATTATTGAATTTCTCAAAAGCGTTAGGAAAAAACGATAAGGTGCTCGGCATAGCCTCGCATCTTATCTTTTTCCCCAACTCGTTTAATACATTCCTTAGTACATGAGCACTCATGTAAGATTCCCTATTTACTGGGTCACAGAAATGACGCAAACGTATTTTCTTTCCCTTGTGTTACGAGGTAAGAGAATCTAGTGCTACGAAACTTCTGGTTCCATGCATGACAACTTTTATTTTTCATGTATTTAAACAAAGTTTCTTAAAATGTGTCATAGCCATCAATGATGCTGTTAGTTTTTAACTTAAATTTAACGAAATATATTTCACAGAAGCAGCCAAAGAGTTAGAAAATTTCATGACACACTGTTATCAGACTCACTGGGACCGTCAAATCTTTTATGGCAGTTTTCTAATTATTGAAATGTTCAGTTATAATACGCATTTAAATCGTCAATTGTTCTGTGAAACTTTCGTTTTGTCAAGAATTTATTAAGCTAAATCCCGTTTGAATTTTAAATGGGAACTGACAATATTTTTTTTTGGGTCTGAAGTTTATCATGCCAGCTATACATGTTTTTTTTATATTATTTTAGCATATATTTGATAAAAATGAGATGTTAAGTTATTATTCCCGATGGAAACTTCATTTCTTTTGTAAAATTTTGATGTGGTCGAGTAAATAATGAGGAAAATCCCGTTTGACATTTGATAGGAATCGGCTCAATTTTTTTGTTTGTGTCCAAATGCAAATAAAACCAACGAATGATTCATTTGGCAGATGCTTTTTAAAATCCCCCCCCCCCCCGCCTGAAATTTATTACTGACCGTTCTAGAGCGATATGTCTTGCATCCCATATAAGGATATCCGTGCTTTTTGCTAGGGTAGAAATTCCTATCTTACCCTGGTTATCTGACCTATTGGTAGGTTAAAAAAAAGAATTTTTTCGCGTGACTTCGGTTTGCATTGGCTGTATCTGACGTCACGTAACTTCGTCGCCAGCTGACGTCATAACAACGTCAGACATCACAACAGTTGTCAAATTGGCGGACGTCGCAACGCAGTGTCTAGAGGAATCTTTGATGTCGTTAAAACTTCAGCATTTAAAGATATGCAAGAAAAAGATTCTACCACGAGTGTGAGGTACGGATAGACAAAGCTGTCCCTCGGGTCACTGTTTGGCATCACTCGGCAAGCCTCGTGATGCTTAACCCTTTGGACAGATTTTTCTATTCGTACCTAACACTCGTAGTAGATTCCTATATTCCCAGCAGACAAATGATGTTGAAATGACGTCGTACTGACGTCGATGCGACAAAATGACCTCGCATCGACGTCAGTATGACGCCATTTTGAAGTAATGTGCCTGCTGGGATTCTGTTGTGGTTCCTTCTGTTACTTGTTCTTGGTGTGCATGTGGGTGCTTTCGTTCATCTGTTTTGTAATTGGTGTTCTAGTTGGGGTAGCTGTATGACCAAGTATCTGGGAATGTTTATCGTGTATCTTTTTCGTGG
Source organism: Ctena decussata (assembly GCA_963989385.1). Taxonomy (NCBI): domain Eukaryota; kingdom Metazoa; phylum Mollusca; class Bivalvia; order Lucinida; family Lucinidae; genus Ctena; species Ctena decussata. The sequence continues at coordinate 44,646,332 of OZ022500.1, forward strand.
ACTGCTGTCTATTCATGTATATTCAGTCAAACCTGTCTTAAGGGGTCACCCCAGGGGACCCACAAAATTGGCTGCTTAAGACAGATGACCCCTACAGGTTCATTTGCTCTGTATTTTGGCTCAAGGGACCCAGAAAAGGTGGTTGCTTAAGACAGGTGTTCCCTTAATAGAGGTGACCACATAAGCAGGTTTGACTGTACTTCTTTCCCTATCGGTTTTTAGGGCAGAATGCAACATTTGATTGTATTAGATCCTGTTTTTTTTTTCTCTTCAGAAGTAAAGATAATTTTGATCCATGCAAAAATTAATTCTAATATGGATGGAAGCTAACGGAGTTAAGGACGGTTTCGCAGAAGACATCTTTTGGAAGTGTCTTCGAAACTGTTCAAATAGAGGATCTTACACTCGTGGTCATTTCATATGAAATTTATGAAACAAGCCTTCGGCGAGTTTCATAAATTTCATATGAAATGACCACGAGTGTAAGATTCTGTTTATCATATGACCCTTTAAAATGGGATTTTAACGCCTTCAAACTGAACATAGAGGATCTTACATGAGTGCTCATGTATTATTGAATTTATTAAACGAGTTGGAGAAAAAGATAAGATGCGAGGCTTTGCCGAGCATCTTATCGTTTTCACCAACGAGTTTAATAAATTCAATAATACACGAGCACGAATGCAAGATTCTATTTATCATATGACACTAAAATCGCATTTATTCGCAAAATTTGCACTAAAACGTCACGATTTCGCCATTAGAAAACGCGACGTTTTAATGGACGTCAACGTATAACGTTACGACGTAATTTGCATATTTAAGCCACTAGTGGATTATCGTTTTTAATGCATGGCTTTATAACACTCTCAGATGCGACGTCATTTGATAAACTATTTTAATAAGAAAGCGCACAGTTGACATGGACGTTGTAAATGACGTAACGTGTACGCGCCAAAGTGTTATTACACGTGTGGCCATACGATTTTTATGACATGACGTTATCCACTGAATAACAGCGACGTCATACGATAAATGTATTTACATACAGCTGTGAGGTGCCGAAATCTGCCGCAAAAAACACATTTTAAATTAATCTGCGCATAAGTATTGCCAAACCAAGGCAAACTGAAAAATGGTGATTAATCGATAGCATTGAAGTAACCTGGGGCCGTATTCATAAAACGAGTTAAGTGGTTGCTATGCTGTTGCTAAGGCTAAATTATTTTGAAGGAGATTCCCTACAACTATGAAATTTGTTCTGAAGGAATAGTCTTACAAAGACTGTTCCTCCAGACCAAATTTCGTAGTTGTAGGGAATCTCCTTTATAGATATTTAGCCTTAGCAACAGCATAGCGACGACTTAAGTGGCTTTATGAATACGGCCGCTGCACAATGTAAATGCTTACAAAGCTGCACAATATTAATGGATACATAGAAAGCATGATTAAAATAAAGTCAATATAAAGGACAAGATTTATAATACTTAAGTCAATCTCATAGCAATTTAAAGTGAAATCAACACTAGATTAACACAGTTTCAGAATAAAGATATTGTTCCTGCGAGAACAACGCTGAAAGCCCCATGCAACAATTCCTATCCCGCAATGCATTATTCTGTGATGTTATTTGTTAATTTGAATTATCTTGCACAATGTGAATCTTTTTTTCTTCTTTGTTTCGCTTTAATCTGTTGGTTTGATGCAACAGTTACCAATTATGTTATACAGTTACCATATTGTTATACGGGGTGGTCTGGTAGCGCGATGGTGCTGGGTAGCTTTCAGTGCCAGAGCGTCCAACTAATCTGAATAATAGTAGGGCAAGGGCCTTTTGTGCAGGCAGTAGGTAAGGGTGGGCGTTGTTTTGACATTATTTTCTCTTGCTATCACGAGTCTTTGATTTCTCCTTCTCTCTAGGAGACGGCTTGATATAGATTGAAATACTATCTCAAAGAGCAGTTGAACACATTTTAGCAACCAACCATCCAGCCATGTTGTTATGTTTTTGAAGATTCAGACCTTTTAAAATGCATTCAAATTGAAATTGAATAACTTCAGAAAGAAAGATACGTTCAGAATGACAAATAACATTCATATTAAGAATAAGGCACATATTTTCACTGATATTAAACTGTTTTACAACTATTGAAGATTTTCAAAGAAAGGTGAAATTTAAATTGATTTTTTTTTCTTTTTACTGTTTTTTTTTCTTACTTTAATTTTAGCACCATTTGAAAATTTTCTCTTATTCAAATGATTTTTGATAGTGTTTTAATATGTTTTTAAAGAAAACCAGATAAATTGTATTACTGCATACTTAATTTAAAATTTCTGTTAGATTTTAAATGAACCGATGACGTCATAGGCTTCGCATGAATATCTGCACATGAGCTTAAATAGTACGTTTATGGACGGACACTCGGCGACAGGTGTGTGCAACTATGGTTACATACCGCCGAGCCACTTGGAGAACATCATAACGAAAATGGGAACAACAACAGCTTAAATAGTAGACCTTCATAACTTTGGAACTACATGACCTTTTTGTGCTGCATTTTGCATTTGATTCAAAAAGATAAATCTTATCATTTGGGAACATCTTTAGCAAACATAAAATGAATTTACTTTTGAGGTGAATGTTTACAGTGGGAACGCGTATCCATGGCGGAGTGATATTTTTATACAGATAGCAACGAAATAACGTTCGAAATTTCTCAGACTCAGATTCAATCGACGAACGTGTCGCAATTTCAGTGATGCTTTGTCGGCGAATCAAGCTACACAAAGCCGAAAATAAGATATGGTTTTATTCCTTACATCTTAATTTAATTCTCTTTGCCTTTAAGAGCAGAGCTAAACACCGAGATATTCTGCAATCGAACGTTTTACGTGATCACGTAAAGACGACTCTTATCCGCCAACTTCAACAGCAATTTTCAAAATAAATCGACTTTCTCCCGTCGGCGGACATATGCCATGAAAAACCATGGTGTCTGCCCTTTCTCCATTATAAAAATTAAGTAATTCGGTGTTTGGGACAATTTCCTTTGCAAAATAATGTTTAGGTACCCTATTTCATTTTCTCAAATTAATGGCGGATTTTTTACCTGATCGATAGACAGCAAAATAATCTGTAATAAATTTAAACATTACCGAAATGTTCTTGAATCCTGAAATCCGACACACGAAGAGGAACGCATCTAGTTATTCAACATACAACAATATTTTTTTCTGTACTTTCTTCAGAATGATTGGGAAATGAATTCTGATCAGTAGCCTACACCATACTGTAAACAAATAGATCGATTTATGACAGTTGTGACGCAATTACAGAACTGCGTCAACTGTTTCAAACTTCGCATTTACTTGCTTATAAGTTATTAGGGTCAATTAAGGTAAACCCGGACAGAAGGAAAACCCGGACACTCACTGGTTTTCCACTAGTAAAGAGCTTAATTTACATGTTTTCAGTGATTTCTATTTCTAACCAGTCTTCCCCTTTACTTCTCAATTAAATCTTTTCTGTTGTTAGATATATTAACACTTATTATTTTTCTACAGCCTCCGAATCTAGTCCTTTGCAAGTCTGTTTAAGTTTTCAGGGCAACAAATTCAAAATTATCTGCAAGCGATGGTGAACCAGGTCCCTGCATAATTCATGGCAAACGTAACTGTTACTTTAAATTATATAAAGTTTTGTTTCTAACTAGTGCAGGCACAATATAAGTTTCATGATCTATGTTTATTTATTGAATAAAATTAATATTAGACAATATTTTATCAAAAATGTGACATGTCCGGGTTTACCTTCCGCCAAAATGTAGTGTAGGGTAAACCCGGACACCAACTATTTTGGGGCACTATATGATTAAAAGAAATGAAATAATGTTTTTAATGGTTTGAAATTAGAAATACAATATTTGTGCATTCTACCTTGCAGTTAAGATATGACACTTAGTTATACAACGATAATAAGGTTTATATAGAATAGTTTGAATGTGACCCGTAGCAGACTGAATGAGGTTACCACCCATAACTTTTTAATTGACGATTTAACATTAATAAATGAAAGTTATGTCTTACACTATATAAGTCCTACCATGAAATATGTTAACAATTACTAAATTTATTGTATCTGCGTGCTAAATGTCCACATAGGCAATATAGTCAACAAAGAATCAGCTGTCCGGGTTTACCTTCTTCATGTCCGGGTTTGCCTTACTCAACGGTTTGGCCATTTAAATGACTGTTTTGTCATACAAATGCTAGTAACCAATCATAAGATGACAGAAAATAGCTCAACTGAGATGCCTCTGGCCTTATGGAACACCGAAACAGTGTTTCAGGGTCAAATAAAGCACTGGCAATAAGAATCGTGGCGACCCTGCAAAAACTGTCCGGGTTTACCTTAATTGACCCTAAGACCGGTACATTGTGGTCACAATCAGAGGGACTGCTAGAAAAAAATAATTTTGCCATCCAATTAATCCTGCACGTGCCAATATTTCAAAGCCTCTCCTGCAACTCACACGATCACCCTACCCAACTTAAGGCCCCTCTACCCCCCCCCCCCTTCTTCCTCCACCCTTCCTCCATCCCCAACCCCCACCCCTACACACACACACACGCACACAACTTTTCACCTTTCTTTTACATGAAAAACCATGCAAAATATAATAGATGTTTAGCCATGTTTAGCCATAACAAATACTTGCAAAACTTCATTGACTAAAAATCCTTGATTAAAAAGTGCAGTGTAGACCTGGGTTAGACTGTACTATCAAAACAGCAGTCTTATCAGGGTCAGTACTATTTGATTTTCCCAGCAATTTCGACACACTGTCAGATGGTGAAAGTGGTAGGACAATTGCAGTAATGAAGATTTTGTTTTCAACTTTAAGCTTAGAAAATAACTTGGCCATACATACTTATACACTCCTTTACACTCCATATAATTTCAGCCAACATTGAGAAGCAGCATATGTACTGTTAAATGAGATTTTGAGCATTAAAATTGCAGTATGCATTTTTATGACATAGGTTTTGGCCCTCTGTGGAACTACCTTAATGAGGAGTTCTAATGAGGGGTTACAACATATATATTTACTTGTTAGTTGTTTATCCCCTTTTTAAGAGTGTAAACAACTAACAAGAATTTATTGATTCTTCCTAAGAAGAAACCAGGGATTTAATAAAATACATATTTATTATGAAATGCCAGGTGTGTCAAATACTAGCTCATCAGGTGGGGGTGGGGGCTGTCAGCTCTGCAATGCCCTTGGTTCATAAATTAAAATGCCACAGTGTGTTTATATACTCAGTGATCTTTTGAGGGATTTGCTCTAACTGTTGCCAAAAATATCATGGAAATCTATCAGTAGGGGCAAATCTCATGCAAAAATTATATAATTTATAATGAATGGTACCGTAACCTTTTCATTGAGAATGGAGAATTTCTCAAAATTATAGTTCAATGTGATGTGTTCTCTAATATGATTCTGAGTCACACTCACAAAAAACAAAACAAATAAAAAGCACAGCTGTCCAGCAAACCAGAAAACTTGATTAAATATGTGGCAAAGGCTCAGGACTTGGTAATCTATTCTCTAAGTTGAATAATGGTAAGATATAAACATGATTAAACAAGAAAAATAATAGGCCAATATCTAGTGAGCCAAAGTGGAGTTATTCTTTATCATTTCTCTTCAAGTAAAATGTACAGTATGTTGTGGTGTCTCATCACAGTTGCTTTTGATCAAAAATTAAAATTTAACACAATTTTCAAATGAACAAATTAGTACTAGAGCAACGGAAGGTATTATCGACACCTTAAGCTACTATTTGGTGTTAAACAGATACTTTTGTAAAATTCATATTGGATTGACCTGTTTTCACTAACACAATTATCTACCAAGATGATGAGAAGGAACTCTTTACATTATTGTTTATATTTCAAAAATAACTTTTGCTTCATGCTATGTACCGGAGGGTAGCAGTTATCAACACCCGGAAGCAGTTATCAACACCCCATTTACCTGTAAATGATAATGATAAAAATAATGATGGTTTAACACAACTTCTCTTAAAATTATGCTATGATCATTTAGTGTAGATAATGATTGAAAGATTTGCTTTAAATTCAAACATAAAATCCCAAGATTTTTTATTTTTACACTCTCAGCCAGAAAATATGCAAAAATATGAAAAAGTAGCTGTAAAAATTGTGGATTTTTTTTTCAGCTTTTACCCTTAAAACAAAAAAATTTTTTTACAAAGATTAAATTAAACATTGTACATTTGATGATGTTTTGTTTGCTTTTTGAGATAAATTTCAAACAAGAGGGCCATGAGGCCCTGTATCGCTCACCTGAACAATTGGCAAAGTGGCTTTTCCTTATGTTTTGAAATTGTCTAATTATGAGTCTTGGGTCAAAAGTCAAAGTTTGACCATGACTTCTTGTACTCATAAATCTTCATGTACTCATTAAGGCAACAATATATACCATTTTTTAGGCAAAACTTTCCATGAAATCTTATGTTCTAGCATTTTCTCATATTTGACCTTGCTGTAAAAAAGGTCAAGGTCAACCAAGGTCATAATTTGAACAATCTTGATAGTACTGGAGTACTCAACGCTACATACATGTACCAAGTTTCAAGGCCATTGATCAATTGGTTCTGGAGAAAAAAATTTTGAAAGGTTTTTACCATATATGGTCATGGTGGCCATGTTGGTCATGTAACCAGACCATTTGAAGAAATTTTCATTTCCTTGACCCCTGAAGGCTCTATTTAATATTTGGTTACAATTGGCGCATTGGCTTTTAAGGAGAAGTTTGAAATTGTCAAACTATTCTGAGAATTCAGGGTCAAAGGTCAAAGAACGACCTTGACCTCTTGTACTCATGAATCTTGATGTACACATTAAGATGACTGTATTTACCAATTTTTAGGCCTAAATCTTCAAAACTTTCCAAGAAATCTTATGTTCTAGCATTTTCCCATATTTGACCTTGCTATTAAATGGCCAAGGTCACCCCAAGATCATCATTTAGAACACTCTTGATAGTACTGGAGTACCCAATGCTACATACCAAGTTTCAAGGCCATTGGTCAATTGGTTCTGGAGAAGAAGATTTTTCAATATATGGGCATGGCGGCCATGTTGGTCATTTGACCTGAACCGTTAGAACAAATTTTCATTCCCTCAACCCCTGAAGGCTCTATATGAAATTTGGTTACAATTGGCCCAGTGGTTTTTGAGAATATTGTTTGAAATTGTCCAAATATGAGAGTTCAGGGTCAAAGGTCAAAGAATGACCTTGACCTCTTGTTCTCACAAATCTTCATTGTACTCATTACAGATGACTGCATATACCAATTTTAAGACCTTAATCTTCTAAACTTTCCATGAAATCTTATGTTCTAGCATTTTCCAAATATTTGACCTTGCCGTAAAAAGGTCAAGGTCAACCCAAGGTCATAATTTGAACAATCTTGATAGTACTCGAGTACCCAATGCTACATACCAAGTTTCAAGGCCATCGGTCAATTGGTTCTGGAGAAGAAGATTTTTCAAGGTTTTTGCCATATATGGGCATTGGCGGCCATGCTGGTCATGTGACCTGGACCGTATGAATAAATTTTCGTTCCCTCAACCCCTCAAGGCTCTATATGAAATTTGGTTACAATTGGCCCATAGGCTGTTGTTTGAAATTGTCAAAATATGAGAGTTCTGGATCAAAGGTCAAAGAATGACCTTGACCTTTTGTACTCATAAATCTTCATGTACTCATTAAGATGACCGTAGATATCGATTTTTAGCCCAAAATCTTTAACAGTTTTCAAGATATCTTATGTTCTAGCATTTTCCCATATAAAAGCACAAGGAAGCAAATTTGACCTTGCCGTAAAAAAGGTCAAGGTCAACCCAAGGTAATAATTTGAACAATCTTGGTAGTACTCCTGTACCCGATGCTACATACCAAGTTTCAAGGCCATCGGCCTATTGGTTCTGGAGAAGAAGATTTTTTTAGGTTTTTACCATATATGGGCGTGGCGGCCATGTTGGTCATGTGACCAGGACGGTTTGAACAACTTTTCGTTCCCCCTTCCTCTGGAGGCCATATATGAAATTTGGTTACAATTGGCCCAGCGGTTTCAGAGGAGAAGTCGTTTGAAATTGTGGACGGACGGACGGACGACGACGGACGACGACGACGGACGACGGAGCCTTACCATCCTATAAGCTCCCCCGGAGCCGCTGGCTCAGGTGAGCTAAAAATAATCTGGCCTCAAAAATCAGTGAAAAAAAAATAACCTGGCTCCACCCAAAATTTCCAAAAAAAGAGTCTGGGCCCTGCACTTTTGGTGGGAAGATAGCAACTGCCTACCTAACCACCAAAATTCCCCTTACCCCTGAGTCTGGACCCTGCACTTTTTGTGGGTAGATAGCAACTGCTTACCTACACACCAAAATTCACCTTACCCCTCCCTCCCTCCCCCCCCAAAAAAAGATGGCCACTTGGGACACCCTAGAGTTATTTTTTTTATTTAACGGCGCATTTACCGTGATCAACCTGCATAGTAAGACAAACAGGTCTGAGCAAGCAGTGTAGACCCAGGAGCAGTTTGATCTGGGTCAGCAATTTTTCCTTAATACCTGCACATTTTGGGTACTCGATTTGTGGGTGATATAGATATGTTCAAAATGTAGGATGCTGTTATCTTAGTATTATGGGTAATTACTGTAATTGTGTGTGACATTTTTTGTAGAACTATTATTTGTTTTTGTTGTTTGCACAGTTTGCAGGGATTAAAAAGAAAGCCTACCTACCTAAGTACTCTCCAAACATCCTAGTTAATAGGCAGCTGCAAACAAAATACTTTTTATGATTGGCTCGTGGCTGAGATGGGAGGAGGGGAAAGGGGCATGAAGAAATACATATTCTATAGAATTAAATGCCAAAAGTTATGTTTTAGCTTAAATCTCATAAAGAAAATTAAAAGGCTCATATTGAAGTTATATTAATAGAAATGATACCATAAACTGAAAAAAAAAAAAAATATATTTCCTGATTAATTTAATCCATCTTAAATGTTTGCAGCTTCTGACCAAAGCGAAGAAACTTGTAATTACTAATCAGTTATTAAGTTACTAGAGAGAAAAGCTTGATGACAGACATTAAATGATGAGTCATGACTGTAAAGGGATGCAGTTTAGTGCAGTTGAATGAGAGGTAGCCCCTTCCTGTCTATCCCCACCCCCCAAACACACACACACACACATTTCGAAAAATATACCAGCCCACCCCCCCCCCCCCCCCCCCCCCCCCCCAAGAATATCAAATGGTCGGTCCCTTAGCGCCTAGTGGGACAGGGTTTTGGCAGATTTATGAGGAAGGACAAGCTGTCTCTTGTACTTTTTGTTGGATGACTTCTGAAATGGTACGTGTGTGTTGAGGGGGTAGGGGGGGGGCGGGTGGCGTCGTTCGGGACAGAATTCTTTAGAAGAGCGAGTGGTCTCAGAATGTGGGGCGCGTTATCTTGGGGTAGTTGTCTGGGGGAGTTTTCTTAGAATCTGGGGCGAGTTGTCACCTGAAGATGGGGCGACATGTCTTGTGGCTTTTTCGTTTGTCAAACTTTGTGGTTGACCAGTGTGTTTGTTTTGCTTTCTCTCGTTCTCGGCGTGTAGCCTAAATTCAGAAGCCCAAAAAATCGCAGGCAGACAGACTAACGCAAAATCTTAATAAATTCACAGTATGCTAAATGATTACAAGCTTTACTATACCATAAATGAAGAAACAGTTGGTCTCCTCAAGTCGATCCAGCTGAAAAAATGTCTGTGTGTTGACGAACGCACGTGCCATGTATACGTAAAAATGACCAACTTCATTATCGATTTTCAAACTAAATAGACTTTCTCCCGAAGATATACCACGCTAAAAGACGGTCGAATGTATGAACTACGGTTCAGTTATAATGGCATCTAATTTGGTTTTTGGGACAATTTTCTTTGCAAAATAACTTTGGGGTACTGTCGTAGGGTTTTACTTTTCTGAAAAACGGTTGTCAAACTGTGATCGTTGTTTTGGATGTGCAAACTGCATTGAGGTACCGATATGCGTCTGATTTCAATAACAAAACATCAAATTTCATTCTGATCTGGTCCTTTGGAAAATTATGACTGCATATCTTATCAAACGAGCATTATTTTGGGACTGTTTCTGTTCAAAATTTCCCGCCATTTTTTTCCGGCGAAAAAAAAAGGGATTATTTCTCTGTGCGTAGACGACCGCTCAGAAAATGATTTACTCAAATGTGATGAGTCTGCGTTCCAACTGTTACACTTTCAAGAAAGCTTCTCTCATAGTAGGAGCCCCGGTAGCTCAGCCATCTGGGGCTGGCCTACTGATCTAACAGTCTCTGGTTCAAGCTCCGCATCAGGCGGGGATATTTTCAACCGTAAACGAGGCTCTATTGCGCACAGCTTTTCATTATCACCCAACCACGTCCTGATATGACTGAAATACTGTTGAAACGGACGTAAAATTGCAAATCATCCATCCGTCCATCCATATCTGTCACTATAAAGATTGCTTCCCTTCTCAAGTCTTAAAGAAGCAGAAATTTTTGCCTTCCTTTAAGAGCGGATCAGGAGGAGCAAATTCTTTCCTTTAAGGAATGAACCAGTTTGGAATGGGCTGTTGTCAAGGGAAGCAAACATAAAAGTACAAATTTGTTCCCTTCGTAAAACTGACAAAGACAAACATGTACCCACACAACTTAAGCTGCGAGATGCAAAAATATGCCGAGAAGATGCTTTTATGACCACAGTCCAACTCAGTATACATATCTGCGCAGACTGACAAAAGTCTAAACTTTTCGACATATTTTTGCTCGGATGCACAAGCTGATATGACTGTTCCTTGTTTTCAACTGCATTTGGCATTTTATTCTCTTTGCTCATTATAATGTTACCAATAACTTGAAGCGCTTTTAAAGTGAACTGGTTAGTGGATTTGGTTTTCCCACTGTATACAGGGAACCAAGTAGACACACAAAGTCGAATCAACATATAATAAACGTTGATTCAACGTCATGACGTTGAATCAACGTTTATTTTATGTTGATTAATGACGTTGAATCAACGTTTATTTTATGTTGATTTAACGTTGTGTGTCCTAGGGGAAACAACATAGAGGTTTTCTGATGGCTTTTTGGACTACGAAGTCCTTTCAAAATAGAGTCTAAGCAGTAAGAAATGAATCTTATCCTAGATAAGCAAACTTTCTGTAAGAGCTGAATCTTGTTAAGAAGGGAGGCACATATGAAGATGCAAGAGCTGTTTCTGCTAAAAGTGTGCCAATTTACATTAACAATTGAATAAACGGAAGGGAATTTACAATATTTCGTTAAGCGTTTGTTTTCTTTTCTGCCTTTGTAATATCTGAGAGAGAGAGAAAAAAGAAAACTCGTCCGATCCCTCATACAGTCAGGAGCATAACCTTTAAAAGTTGAAAAAAAATATATAACTTGAAGCAGTTATAAAATACCCTATTTGCCACTAATTTCAAAGTGAGGCTGTAGAAAATAACTTATTTAGGTTATGTCTGATATTATTTAGGCCAAGGTCAGATTTGCAATCTCCAAAAAATTAACTGTTTAAAGTTGAAAAATAATTAATTTCCTAATCTTCAAGGGCCTTGCGTACCAATTTCTAGACGATGCCTACTGAATTTTATTGCTTAATCATAAAGTTATGTAAGAGAGCGTTCAGCAAAAATACCCACCTGTCTATAAAAATTACGATAACTCCAAAATATGAAGGTGAAAAAAGACACTAAAACTTAAACAGGTTACTTTTGCTATAGTCGCAAAAATATAACTGCTTCAAGTTTTGCTTATATCAGCCTGTTCCGAAAAAACAACAACAAAAAACAAAAAACACAACAAAAACAGCCGGATCAGGGTCAGTCCTCCAGAATTTTCTTAGATTGGCCAAGAGTATAATCAACTTGTTTCAATTTTAGGTCAGTTACAGTAAAAACGTCTGTCTGTAATATCTAGGGTAATTATGTTTTTCATATTTGAATGAGTTCTTCACGATACTAGAATTTAATTGAACAAGAGGATATTTACGTCAAAGAAAGGGCCAATAACCCGGCATTAATCTTACTTGAACTTAGTTTGTCGTACAATACATCGATTGTTTCCGATGTACATGCAACAACCTTTGAGTATTGATAAACGGTCGATAGAATTCACTGAGGTAACTATATGACATCAATAAACAAAAGAAAAAAAAATGACGTGATAAAGCAAACAAACATACAAACAAATTAATGCAGTATGACGCAACGTAATGCAACGTCTCTACGCACATCGAAAGCCTTGGACATAACATGATAGAACTGTAATACGATACTGCAATGTTTATAAAGAGTATTAACAAGCATATTCCACGAATTTATGTCCCCGCCTTGGAAACTAGGTCTCCACTGTATATACACTTTAGTGTTTGAGCTGGAAAAGCGGCTAAGTTAAAAATGTGAAAAAAGTAATAAAAAAAATAATGTGAGGATTATATCCAAACCACATGCATATCTTCAGACCATGATCAAAACACCTGTGAAGTTTCAAAGGAATCGGCATAAAACTGTAGGAGGAGTTGCACACACAAGGTACCCACTATCTATTCACTTTGATAGTAAAAATGTATGAAAAATGGCTAAGTTCAATTTGCGAAAAAAGTAATAAAAAATAATGTGAGGATTATATCCAAACCACATGCATATCTTCAGACCTGACGAAAATACCTGTGAAGTTTCAAAGGAATCGGCATACAACTGTAGGAGGAGTTGCACACACAAGGTACCCACTATCTATTCACTTTGATAGTAAAAACGCCTAAAAAATTACTATGTTCAACTTGTGGAAAAAGTGACAAAAAATAATCTCAGGGATATCCAAACCACATGCGTATCTTCAGACCATGACCAAAACACCTGTTAAGTTTCAAAGGAATCGGCATAAAACTGTTGGAGGAGTTGCGCACACAAGGTACCCACTATCTAGTCACTTTGATAGTAAAAATGCCTAAAAAATTACTAAGTTCAACTTGTGAAAAACAAAAACAAAAAATAATCTCAGGATTATATCCAAACCACATGCATATCTTCAGACGATGACCAAAACACCTGTGAAGTTTCAAAGGCATCGAGATAAAATTGTTGGAGGAGTTGCGCACACAAGGTACCCACTATCTAGTCACTTTGATAGTAAAAATGCCTAAAAAATTACTAAGTTCAACTTGTGGAAAAAGTGACAAAAAATAATCTCAGGATTATATCCAAACCACATGCGTATCTTCAGACGATGACCAAAACACCTGTAAAGTTTCGAAAGAATCGGCATAAAACTGTAGGAGGAGTTGCGCACACAAGGTATCTACTTCATTAGGGGGACGGAAGGACGGAAATAAGGACGGAAGGACGGAAAGACGGACGGACGGACGGACGGACGGAAGTACGGAATGCCGAAAACTATGTTTCTTCGAAAAGGCGGGGGACAATAAATGGATTATAGAAAGTCCTTACAATGATGTAGAGGATAACTGGTACTTTTATAACTCCTGATCTGTCACAACTGTTCCTTAGATAAATTACTCTCCAAACTCGTATGTATATGTAAATTAAAATACCGTCTACAGCAAATTAAGCCAAATCCATATCTTGATTGAAATAAAGACGATATATCAATTTTATAACGGTATGGACAATCTCTGCTGAGCATATCGTATGTACCATTCAAAGCAGATTTGGGTGTCCTTGCATATTGCATACACCGTATTAACCTGTTTATAGCATAAGGTAAACACCATAATCACAATGTTCATACCCGTGTATACCATCACATGCACCAGGTTAACCATGTTATCTGTTGAGCAAATATATATATATTTAGGTTTGTGCCATTATAGACAGGGGTTAGGTTCTAGTTTATACCCGTTTGCAAAATTTAAACGGCGTATGCACCATATCCGTAGGAGTATATAATAAACAGATGAACCTGCTAGATATAAGATGGCACATACGAGTACAAATTCAACCTGACTTATATGGGGCGTATCAGTCTTAGCTTTGATGCTGCGAGCTCAAGTGAAACGTTTATAAAATACAGTGATTAATAGGCACATTAATAATTGTCTTTAATCTTATCCCACTGGAAATATACACAATTTCCTTGATCAAATAGTGATTAATAATAAGACTTTCTGACACACAGACTGATTTTCTAAATTGAATCTTAATCGATTATAAGGTCATTAACACATGCAGCTTTACGAGCATATGCACTCTGCTCTGCAAGATTCAAGATCAAATGCAACAGAATTGAATAGAGCCGATCAGTACCAGGATTGATACGCTTCATGCAAGTCTTCTTTTTTGCAAGCCAGTACGTTGGCCAGACTAGCAAAGATCATATAAATAACTTTTCTGACAAAAAATTATTGATATGAGGTCATTGACACGTGCAGCTTTAAGACCATATTCCCTCTCTCTGCAAAATTCAAGCCCGGATGCAATCGAACTGAACAGAGCCGACCTGTACCAAACATGATGCCGTTTCTGTCTGTCCGCATTATTTTTTCGAGCCAGTACAGTGGCCGGACTTTCACAGATCATATAAATTACTGTTCTGAGAAACAAGAGTACCATGAGGCCCTGAATCGCTCACCTGAGTAAAAAGGTCAAAGGTCAAACTAGGATCATCATTTGAACAAATCTGTCAAACTGTCAAGATAGGACAGACATTAGTTAGAGCTTAAAAATGACCATGACATCTGTTGCAAGAAAATTTCAAGGCACAAGAAAGCAAATTTTACCTTACCGTTTAAAACGAAAAGGTCGTCCAAAGGTCATAACTTGAACAATCTTGGTAGTACTCGCGTACTCATTGCTACATACCAAGTTTCAAGGCCATCGGTCAATTGGTTCTGGAGGAGAAGATTTTTAAAGCTTTTTTACCACATATGGGCGTGGCGGCCATGTTGGTCATGTGACCTGGACCGTTTGAACTTTTTTTGTTCTCTCAACCCCTGGAGGCTCTATATAAAATTTGGTTTCAATTGGTCCCGTAATTTTTCAGGAAATTGTTTGACCTTACCATAAAATGGTCAAGGTCAACCCAAGGTCATCGTTTGAACAATCTTGATAGTACTCGAGTACCCAATGCTACATACAAAAAAAAAGTAAGGCAATCGGTCAATTGGTTCTGGAGAAGAAGATTTTTTAAACGTTATACCATATTTGGGTGTGGCAGCCATGTTTGTCATGTGACCTGGCCAATTTGAACACTTTTTATTCCCTCAAGCCATGGAGGCTATATATGAAATTTGGTTTCAATTGGCCTAGTTGCTTATGAGGAGATTGTTTGAAATTGTCCAAATATGAGAGTTCAGGGTCACAGGACAAAGAATAACCTTGACCTCTTGTACTCACAAATCTTCATGTACTCATTAAAATAATTTGTATATACAAATTTTAGGCCTTAATCTTCAAAACTTTCCATGATATCTCATGTTCTAGCATTTTCCCATATTTAACCTTGCCATAAAAAACTCAAGGTCAACCAAAGGTCATGATTTGAACAATGTTAATAGTTCTCGAGTACCCAATGCTACATACTAAATTTCTAAGCCATCAGTCAATTTGTTCTGGAGAAGAAGGTTCTTAAAGCTTTTTACCATATATGGGTGTGGTGGCCATGTTGGTCCTGTGACCTGGACTGTATGAATAATGTTTTGTTCCCTTAGCCCCTGGAGGCTCAATATGAAATCTGGTTTTCATTGGCCGAGTGGCTTTTGAGGAGATTGTTTGATATTGTCAAAATATGAAAGATCTTGGTCAAAGGATGACCCTGACCTCTTGTACTCATAAATCTTCATGTACTCATTAAGAGGAATGTATATATAAATATTAAGGCCAAAATCTTCAATACATTCCATGAAATCTTATGTTCTAACATTTTTCCATGTAAACGCATTAGAAAGCAAACTTGACCTTGCCGTAAAAATGGTCAAGGTCAACCCAAACTGATAATTTGAACAATCTTGGTAGTACTTGCGTACCCAATGCTACATACCAAGTTTCAAGGCCATTGGCCTATTACATCTAAAAGAGAAGATTTTTAAAGCTTTTTACCATATATGGGTGTGGCGGCCATGTTGGTCATGTGACCTGGACCGTTTGAACAATGTTTTGTTCCCTCAAACCCTGGAGGCTCTATATGAAATTTGGTTTCAATTAGCGCCGTAGCTTTTGAGAAAATTGTTTGAAATTGTCAAAAAATGAGAGTTCAGGGTCAAAGGTCAAAGAATAACCTTCACCTGTTATACTGATAAACCTTCATGTACTCATTAAAATGAATGTATATACTAATATTGAGGCCAAACTCTTCAATACATTCCATGAAATCCTATGGTGTAGCATTTTCCCATATAAAAGCACCAGAAAGCAAATGTGACCTTGCCGTAACAAAGGTCAAGCTCAACCCATGGTCATAAATTGTTCAATGCCATCAGCCTATTGGTTCTGGAGAAGAAGATTTTTATAGGTTTTTACCATATATGGGCGTGGCGGCCATGTTGGTCATGTGACAAAGACCGTTTGAACAACTTTTCGTTCCATAGACCCCTGGAGGCTACATATGAAATTTGGTAACAATTGGCCCAGCGGTTTCAGAGGAGAAGTCGTTTGAAATTGTGGACGGACGGCTGAGGACGACGGAGCCTTCCCATCCTATAAGCTCCCCCGGAGCCGCTGGCTTAGGTAAGCTAAAACATTTATGTATTTGTATGATGACTGATGTGCAGCGGATCTGTGTATATACATTATATAGGGCGTTCAAGGACTTTCCAACAATTTCATCACTGTCTAAAGCGTATCCGACAATTTCTACATTGTCTACAACATAGTCTAACACAATAACTGGAGACTGTGAATGAATCTGTATCCATTCAAAGCCTCGAATTATTATATTACTTTCACAGTCCCGAGCTACTGATTTGCCTTCTCCAATTATTCCCCGGTTAACAGTCGCTCTACGAATACTGCACTTTTCCTTAATAATGGGAAGATGCGCCTTATGCAAACAGTGTAGAGCCAGGTTAGGCTGCTCCGCTAGCTGCAGAAGCATTTTTTCGAGTCTGCAATGTTTTCCATTCCGCAAAACTTGAAAAGGCGAACTGCTGGGGCCGTATTTATAAAACCACTTAAGTCGTTGCTATGCCATTGCTAAGGCTAAATGCCCCTGCTTCCTTAATCACTGTGTGCAAGAGCTGAATTTGCAATATTTTAGATAATGACTGCAAAACTGGTAGGAAATAGAAATGTGTCCATAGGACACGGGTTCCCCCACCTAGTGCCTTGATAAGGACGACGCCTTGTTTAAGGTTCTACCACTTGTAGAATAACTAGGTTCATAGAGGCAGACTTGTATAGAATGCAGACATGTTTTTTTTTTTCCTTTGGTGGCAGATGGATCCAGAGGCGGGTGGGTTAGTGGAGTAGGGGTGGTTCTATGACATGGATAAAATTCTGTATCCCACCATAGAAACGGATTTCACACAATTTTCCAAGAGATACATTTAAAGAGTAACTACACTTCAGGAACTGACTGAATCAGATCCCAAACCCTGTCCCCAACATCAAAGGGAAAGATTGACAAAGACATCCCAACAAACAATAAATTACAAGTGATAAGCCGGGTCAGCAGCTCTTTCCCAAATAGGTGACAACTCAGCTATCTTTATTGAACTAAATAATTTAGACCAACAGAAGCTCGGAAACAAGTAGCATTTCAAAACAAGAGGGCCATGATGGCCCTGGATCGCTCACCTGAGTATCCTGTGAACTTAACCTCAGAAACATCCATACGTCCAACAGACAGAGTTTCACAAAGATTCAATGGAAAATGAATCCTTTATTGTGTACCTTAGGTTTTTATAAGATTTAACCTAATGACCTTGTTTTTGACCCCACATGATCCCATTTCAAACCTGGTCTGGATTTCTTGGATACAAACATTCTGACAAAGTTTCATGAATATCGGATCAAAACTGTGCCCTCTAGAGCGTAAACAATGTTTTTCTAAGGTTTGACCTAGTTTTTGACCCGACATGACCAAGTTGCACCCTTGGTCCAGATTCGTAGGAGATAAACATTTTGACAAAGTCTCATGAAGATTAGAACAAAACTGTGTCCTCTAAAGTGTTCACATGGTTTTTCTAAGAACTGACCTAGTGACCTAGTTTTTGACCTGACATCGCCCAGTTCCAAATCAGGTCTAGATTTCATAAAAATAAACATTCTGACAAAGTTTCATGTAGATTATATCATTACTGTGCCCTCAAGAGTGTACACAATGTTTTTTCTAAGATTTGACCTAATGACCTAGTTTTTGACCCCACATAACCGAGTATCAAAGCTGGTCTAGATTTCATTAAGATAAACATTCTGACCAAGTTTCATGATGATTGGATCATAACTGTGCCCTCTGAGTCATTCTAAGATTTATTTCTATTTTTAGCTCTGGCGGCCATTTTGTACAGCGGAGTGGAACCGTTTCAGCAATTTTTGTTTAGAAGCATGAGTCAAACACTTCTGTGAAATTATTTTGAAATCGAGCCATTGGCTTCAGTGATGATGTCGTTTAAAGGATTTTCTATATTTTGCTCTGGTGGCCATTTTGTTCAGCAGAGCTGAACCATTTCAGCAATTTTGGTAGAGGGTCTCCTAAGGAACATTTCTGTGAAATTATTTCAAAATCTTCCCAGCAGTTTTAGAGGCGAAGTCGTTTAAAGGTTTTTTCTATTTTTAGGTCTGGTGGCCATAATGTTCAGCGGAGCAGAACCGGAAGAGCAATTTTGGAAGCAGAACTCCTTCGGAACATTTCTTCAAAATTATTTTAAAATCTGCCCACCAGTTTTGGAAGCAAAGTCGTTTCAAGGTTTTTCTATTTTTAGCTCTGGTGGCCATTTTTTCAGCAGAGCGGAACCATTTTAGCAATTTTGGTAGAGGGTCTCCTTAGAAACATTTCTGTGAAATTATTTCTAAATCTGCCTAGCAGT
Organism: Ctena decussata; assembly: GCA_963989385.1. Lineage (NCBI taxonomy): Eukaryota > Metazoa > Mollusca > Bivalvia > Lucinida > Lucinidae > Ctena > Ctena decussata. Next base: position 44,665,467 of record OZ022500.1, read on the forward strand.
TTTGGAGGAGAAGTCGTTTAAAGGTTTTTCTATTTTTAGCTCTGGCGGCCGTATTGTTCAGCGGAGCGGAACCGTTTGAGCAATTTTAGTAAAGGGCCTCTTAACATTTCTGTGAAATTATTTCAAAATCTGCTCAGCAGTTTGGGAGGCAAAGTCGTTTAAAGGTTTTTCTATTTTTAGCTCTGGCGGCCATTTTGTTCAGCAGAGCGGAACCGTTTTAGCAATTTTGGTAAAGGGTCTCCTAAGAAACATTTCTGTGAAATTATTTCAAAATCTGCTCAGCAGTTTTGGAGGAGAAGTCGTTCAAAGTTTTTTTCTATTTTTAGCTCTGGCGGCCATATTGTTCGGCGGAGCGGAACTGTTTGAGCAATTTTGATAAAGGGCCTCCTAAGGAACATTTCTGTGAAATTATTTCAAAATCTACCCAGCAGTTTTCGAGGAGAAGTCGTTTAAATGTTTTTCTTTTTTTAGCTCTGGCGGCCATATTGTTCAGTGGAGCGGAACCGTTTGAGCAATTTTGGTAAAGGGCCTCCCAAGGAACATTTCTGTGAAATTATTTCTAAATCCGTCCAGCAGTTTTGGAGAAGAAGTTGTTTAAAGCAAAAGTTGACGCCGAACGCACGACCTGACGACGGACGACGGACAAAGACCGATCACAATACCTCACCTTGAGCACTTCGTGCTCAGGTGAGCTAAAAATATAGCCTAGAATCAAGCACTCCAAACAAGAAGTTGAGAAAACGGAGATAACTCCAATAATAATCGGTGGAATTCGCCCCAAATCGAAGTTGACCTATAATTTATGAATATATCTGTATATCAAAAAGGAATCCAATCCATGCACCTTTTCAAGCATTTCGCATAAAGGGCCATAACTCCAATAATAATTGGTGGATTTCACCCTTAATCGAACTTAATCTATATTTTATGATTATATACCTGTGTATAAGATATGAAAGGATGATAAACGGAAACCGTTTTTTTTTTTTTGCACAAAATAAAGATGAAAAAGGGTCATAACTCCCATAATGGTGGTTAGTGGATTTTACCATAAATCAAACTTGACCTGTATTTTATGATTATATACCTGTGTATAAAGTATGAATCCAATTCAGTTATCTTTTCGTAAGTTATCGAACGGAAACCATATTTCGTAGGTACGGACAGGACCTACGTACGAACGAAGTACGGACAGCGGTGTTACTATATGCCCTCCTCCCACCCCATCCTACAATTATTGTAAATGGCGGGGTATGAAAAATAGAACTTTTACTTTAAGAGTAGACCCCATTTTCGAAAGCATGTTTTGTCCTCAAAAAAGCAAACTGAAAGTCTAAAAAGCTGTTTCTCTTTGTAAAATAGTCCAAAGAACATAGAGGTGTACCGTTCCACCTTAAAGTTTCTAAAAAGTAAATAGTGGCATAAGTACGACTCATTGAAAGAACACAGAGTGCTTACGGAATCAAAAACAAAGACAATCCTATAAGCCTTTGGTAATGGAATGGTTTTGTGACATTGTATTGTTTTTGTTATAAAAATATCAATATATTCAGTCCGAGTAGTTCGGTTAACTGCGATGTCTAGAAAGTGCAAAGTGTGCTCGTGAGATCAAAAACAAGGACAAAACCTATGTAATAGTTATGTAACAAAGTGATGTTTTTGTCGTACAAATATCATTATGTTCAGTACATAAGCGTCGTGTAGTGCTTGAATTCTCCACTGGGACTTGGGCGACTCAAATTACAAGAAAAGCAAAAAGAGAAAATTTTTATGTACTGTCTGGTTTTAAATCGCCCTGTAAAGGCAAGGAATTGTTTTTTAACAGTTTATATTGTCCCTTTAAGTGGCACATTTATTCTGCACGTTGGAGATAATTAAATGTAAACAATCTCAGAGCACCAGAAAAATTCCTGAAACTTATGCTGCCTTGTTCCTCTGTTTGTAAAATATTACAGGAAAAAATCCCTGCTTTTGGTGACACTGCTAATATCAGATCCTGGGGTCGTATTTATAAAACGACTTAAGTGGTTGCTATGCAGTTGCTAAGGCTGAGTCGTCGTTATGCTGTTGCTAAGGCTGGCTTTCTATAAAGGAGATTCCCTACAAGTATGAAATTTGCTCTTGAGGAACAGTCTGAAAAAGGCTGTTCCCCCAGAGCAAATTTCATAGTTGTAGGGAATCTCCTTCATAGAAATTTAGCCTTTCAACAGCATGGCAACGACTTAAGTGGTTTTATAGATACGGCCCCTGGCTTATAACCAAATACAGTCGTATTTGCGTATTTAGGTCATGGTGCTACAGCCAGCTTATATCATTATACTCGATCTGACACAATTATGCTAATAAGCTTTTTCTGTCATTTCCATGCAATCTTCATAGTAACAATATAAATAACACAAAGAGGGAACCATTTTTTTTTCTTTCAAGAACTCCAAATTCTATGTTGTCACAATGTCAGTTATGTTTCTCCGTATAAAAATAATTTTCCTTTGTTATATCATTTGCTCCACATCAAACGGTATGTGCAACTATGGATACGGTCCGCTGAGCCTTCTGGGGAGCATCGTTACGCGAGTCGAAACCACAACAACAACATTTGAGCCGCGACACGACAAAACCAACAATGTGGTTGTGCGCCCAGCGCAGACTCAAATCAGCCTGGGCATCCGCCCAGTCTGATCAGAGTCTTCGCTGTCCGCATGGAGGTAGTTTAGACCCTTAGCTACCCTTTGAGTACTTAACAGTGAGTCTGACCAAACTGGACAAATGTCCAGGCTGATCTGAGTCTGCGCTGGGCGCACAACCACATTGTTGGTTTTGTCGTGTCGCGGCTCATTTGTCTTTTCTCTTTTATACTTGTTTTCGATATATATTCAGCCGATTTACAATCAAACAATAAATTTGCAAATATGTACATGTACCAGTGACATGTAAATCATCAAGCCCGACTTATACAGCTGCGGAGTCCACTATTGATAGCCGAAAATTCTTATCTCTATCATGTTATCGCATGCCGAGCCGGCAACGAAAAATCACGCGAATATCACGAGTAGTCATTTAGTGGCGTTTGTCGACAGAAGATGGAACACTAAACAGAAAACTCTCCATCGCTCTTAAACACCGAAATTACATGTATGCATTGTAAAAATCGAACGCTGTAAATCAAAAGGTGTACACAAAAATATCTTATATGGGTGTGAGGTATGGCTAGAAAAGACCGTCCCATAGGATCAATGTTCGGCATTACATGGCAAGCGGCAATATGTCAAATAGTAACTCTCGGTACGGATTTTTGCATCCATACTTTACACCCATGTAGTATTCTTATATATGCCAGAAAGTACATACAATGGAAAAAGCGTTAATCGGTGTCGCAACAGCGCAATAACACTACATCCATGCCAATAATTAGAGTCCATTGACTGAAAACTCGCTCTGTTGATCCTACAACGATCGGTTACCTAATTCAAATCAGGGAAGAACAGACGGCGACCATCGGGTACCTGATTAAAAAAGAACAGACGGCAGCGAAACGAAGGGATTGGGCCCAGCCTTTTGGTATGTTGTTCTCGAGATACAGTGGGTCTTCAACCATGGGCTGTCCATTTTGCTAAATAGCTATCGAACACGTTTACCTTTGCAGATTACCAGTGCTGTCTTTATCACAATGTATCAAAATTATAAAAAAAAGTATCAAAATATTGAATTTAATATCTAAAGATCTTTGAATGGGCATGTAGAATGGCTGCCATGAAGTGTAATGCTTATTTTAGCGTACCGATATATAGCTACTTAAATCAAAAGTATTCTGTAGAAAAACAAAAAAACACTGATGAAGTCTGGTCTAATAATATTTATGGTAAAGAGAAAATACTATATGTAACCGAATTTCACTGACGTCCAAGAAAATAATATTACTGCTATACTGCTAAAGGCGTCACGTTTACAATGTCTTTTATTCAAAGAAGGTCATAAGATTTATGCGGTATGTGTTCATTAATTTTATAAACTGTCAGAATCAAAATTAATCAATTTAATTTTGACATCGAATCAATAAAAAGCGAGATAAATAAAGTTGTCTGTAATAAAATGTTTCCTTATCAATATGGAACTGTCTTAGATAATTGACACCAGGCTCACGAGGAGTCTGTACTGAACAACATCGGTTATATAATAACAATGTACTGTACGAATATCGGGACATATGCGAAAGAGTTTTTTCACGCACAAACTGAAGGGCGTAGGTACCTATACTCAAACACGCTAGTGCGTATAGAAATTTTGTCAATTTGACAAAATTTCAACATGCACCTCTGTATTTAAGACTGTTAAGTAAATGAGACAAGAAGTAATATCCAAATGCTTACAAAAGTTGCACTGCGAAACCCCCACTATTCCCGTCTATGGGTATAGCATGATTGTGCGTATCCACAAATTGCTCTGGATATGTCCCTGCAAGAACCATCATGAAAATGTCGAGCAACCAATAAACACACTTTCCTTCCAAATGTAGCTCTAAGAAGGTGTTTGGTCGGCGTAAAAGAGGCCTCCTAACACATCAGTGAAACATCAAAGTAAAAAAAACAACATAATAGCAACAAAAAACAATGATGAAGCTTGTAACAGGAATGTCGACTTCAAATTTCCCATAGGTATATTTCCATTTTCGAGTCGCAATATTTCTTCGGCACCTGCATACAGGGATTTTGTCTGTCTCTTAGTCCGTTGTGATGCTACAGCCTGTTTCAAATATCAAGACTTTGTTGAGTGAGAGAAGCTACTCTGTTATGAGTTGTTGTCAAAGTGTTATCGCACAGCAAAACGTGAGTCAACACTTAAAAGTTCTAAGGGAGACATCATACCCTCGTTGAGCCTAGCAAAACATATTTCTGATTTGATGGCCCGGGCGAAAACAAAGTCGGGCATGAGTTATGACTTGCTTGTCCCCAGATACATAGATATAGTAAATGATAGGCGGGCGATGCTTACTACTCACACCTCTAAATATTCCGGATTTGAGCCGTGACACGACAAAACCAACAATGTGGTTGTGCGCCCAGCGCAGACTCAGATCAGCCTGGGCGTCCGCTCAGTCTGATCAGAGACTTTGCTGTCCGCATGGAGGTAGCTCAGACCCCTAGCTACCCTTAAATCCCTTTGCGAAGAGTCTGATCAGACTTGACAAATGCCTAGGCTGATCTGATTCTGCGCTGGGCGCACAACCACTTTGTTAGTTTTCTCATGTCGCGGCTCATCTGTCAATGTTTCTATGATTTCCCTTTAGCGAACGATTTAAATGCGTAAGTTGAACTTATCATTCTCGTACTTTGGCCACTTTTACTTAAATTTGCTTTACATAATAACGTCCGAATAGCAAGCTCGGAAAATTACGTGAGGTCAGACGAATTCACGATCTATTAACCTATACACTCGGGAAATACAGACACAAGCAGTCTTCTTCTGCGCTACATACAAAATGGATAGGTGGCTTTATACGGCATTTGCGCAGAAATGTTATGAATATGGTGATAGTCCGATATTTATAAGATACACACATACATGTAAAATGATTTTGATGATTCAAGAAAGAAAACTGTAAATTGAAATGAACAAAAATAGTTTTGTACTTAATATATATACTGAACGCCAAAAGAAACGCATACAAGTTTAGGTTCAGTTTTCTTCTGTCAACTGATTTATGGTTTTAAATCATATATAGCAGAAAACACTTCTGACGTCTGCCAACAATATAAACTTATCTTCTTGCAAAATTAAACTTGGATTAAAGAGTTATCTCAATTTATCGTGAAACATTCAAAGTAGTTGTAAGAGTTGTCTTTCCTTTGGCGGCATAACAAATTGTTCCCAAAACACGACTCTGATGTGTGGTTATGAAAAAAACGTCGGTTTTATTACTATGGTATTCTTCTTAGGAACATGACAGCAGTTTGAAGTTGAACACTTGTCAAATTATCTCCCTTGCAATTAAACAAATAGCAAAATGGGAAGTCCAATAACACCAAAAGTTCTGCAGTGCTATGAAAAATTTCTTTGCAAACCTTTTTATTTTACTCTTGTTAATTCATTTAACTTCTTCGTATGAATGGTTTCTCTTCTTTTCAAGAAATATAGGGTGTTAAAATGTCTATGGAAATCCAATGGTAAGCCAGTGTTACTGTTTCTACTGCCAACTTTCACCTGATTGTTTCTCTGAAACGCAAGGCTCGACTGCTTTGATTTTTTCGCTGTTTCTTACCCTTGCCGCGGACATTATGTCTGGAGAAAATAATCAACTGAGCATTATATGGAATTTAAAATTCAGCTTCTGAAAGTATGGTGACTTTAAGTTTAACCCCATCACAAAATCAAGCGTTCTAGTCTCTAAAGTTTATGGAATATCGATGCGTTAAGGTGCTCATTCTGTCGGAATATCATAAACAAAGTAACTCAAAATGTCTAAATAAGAGTATATACCTATACCTTCAAATAAATTGGGCGTATACATTGTATGCGTTTCTTTTGACGTTCAGATAGTTAATATGTTGTAATTGTTTATGTAGTAATAATTAAACTAAAAGCTGATCAATATCGGTTCCTTCTGTTACTTTCTTTCAGGTGTATACCATTGTGCACACACTCAGGTTATCCCGCCATTTATACAAAGGAGAACAACTTCCATGACTTACCAGTTTGTTTCTAGGGCTAACGAAGCCCTTCGGAAATGAGGTCTGATCTTGAAGACTTGACCCAATTGAGAAGGGGGAAGAACATGAAAAAGCAGAGTTGCTTTCCCCGAATGTGTTACCATTTCCCTTAAGGATCAGGGGCCGTATTCATAAAGCCACTTATTATAATAAGTCGTTGCTATGCTGTTGCTAAGGCTACATTTCTTTGAAGGAGATTCCCTACAACTATGAAATTTGGTCTGGCGGAACAATCTTACAAAGACTGTTCCACCAGACCAAATTTCATAGTTGTAGGGAATCTCCTTCAAAGAAATGTAGCCTTAGCAACAGCATAGCAACGACTTTAGTCGTTTTATGAATACGGCCCCAGAAATTACAAGCCTTTAAGATTTAATTACCGGAGTGTATTGCGCAACAACTACTGAAGTAAAAAGCACCCTCAATGATTTTAGAAGATTAAGTGTCATGTCTTTGAAGAGTCTGTCATGAAGAAATCGTGTTTGCTGCATCTAAACTAATCCTAGCTCAAAGTCGCAGCAACCTTAAGAGACAGGCCATGTGAAAATGGTCTGTGCGACATAAAGCTAACTTCTCAAAAACGTTGCAGATGACTGTTAGAACTGATATATTTATTTTTTTTTCTAGTAAGAGTATACAACTTGAGGATAGCGGGACTTCTCTTAAGGTATCTCAATGTCGCATGGCTTAACGTTTCTGATTTTTATTCTGCTCACATGCGGTGTATGCAGCACTACTAAGACAACTATAATATGCTAGTCTGGTAGCATCACAAGATTTATCTCGCTTCAGATCCTGCGAAAACTGTTTCGATCTGTAATGCATCCTCTTGCACTAAAATGCATTTTGAGATAAAAAAGATTATCAAGCAGTTAATACATTTACCACAAGAAGACTGAAATAGATTACATTACATCAACCGAAAAATATTGTTTTCAGAACTATTTCGTGCCGCAAAAAAAAAAAAAAAAAAAAAAAAAAAACAATTATAGGGATTTTTCGCGTCGCAGACGCGTATAATTTCGATATTGTGCCACATTTCACAAGATTTCATTGGTCAAATAACACGTATGTCAAATTTTAGCCAATAATATCAAAGGTCAAGGAATATTTAATGTTCGTTTTTTCCCGTCGCATGCACTGTGAATACTAGCATTCTGTCATATACTAATTCAAACAGTTTCTCTTGCTGGTAATTTTACAATAGAAAACAGACTCAGATATTCAAAACTTTCATTTTTTTCGACGTAGATCTACTTTTGATTTCTACCTTTGGTTTAATACATACAAATAAACAGTGCGCCATGTTGGTAACTATTTTGAAATCAGGTCAATTTCAAAATGACCGCAGTCCATGTTTGAATTCCAAATTGGACACCCAATTTTGAGATAGGTCATTGCCACTACCCAGTGTCAAAATTACGGTTGTGGGTGCCTACCGCTCACGTGAGTCATATTCAGGACAGTTATTGTCAACTCTTCAACTAGAGACATATTACAAAACACACTTCCATTTAATCTGCGACGGTTATCTTTTTTTAAAAGATGTTTCTTGTTTGAAATGTAGTTACAGTGAATGGTTCAACCAACGGGAGTGTAATTTGAAGACAGATATCTAGATATGAAGCCTCGCCCGGAAAAAGGTGCGGCAAGCGTTCGAACGTGCGATCCATCGATTGGTAGCCCAACTTGTAGGCCACCAACGCTCCTAACTGCAGTTAGATTGTTTGTGAAGGGACATGGCACACAAGTCTAGACCTAAGGCTACCTTAAATATGTACTTAAATGGTACATCACTTCGACAGCTTTAAGAATTACCGAGGCAATCGCAGGATTTTTTTTTCTAATTACATGACTTGTGTGATTAACAATATTACATGTACGCCAGTAATTCTCAGGACGAGACAATATATATACAGTCATGCACAAATGGTGACACCAATGCAAAACCGGACACACCGAACTAAGGCGCCTTGTTTTATTTGTTCTATAGAATATCAAATAGAATAAAAATCTAGGATTATGTAACTAGGTTTTCTAATGTAAATCTTATGACGTCCTCAGTCTATAATATAAATCATTGATGACAAGAGTGCAGGAAAAATGTCAACAAAATGTCAGTAGCAGCAGAAATCTTTGTATATTAGGATTATAACAAGATCGTTAAGTCTACTCCGGGAGTTTTACCGTCTACAGATGGAAGACTTATGCTGTTTTGACGATTTACTTCAGACATGTTATGCAAATGTAGGGATTTATTTTCAGAGTCGTGTCAGTGAGCTCTGTAACTAACATTTATACTGAAAATCGGCAATGTTGGCATTCTACGTAATTATAAGTATATAAGCATACACATTGGCCATAAAACGCAACGCACGTTCAGAAAAAAATATTAACAATTTTTGTATTATTATAATTCAGAATTATTTTTCTTACCATAAAAACCATTCAAACAAATTGTAACGCCTAACATGGTTGTCCTAATATGGAGCATCTTGGTTTTACAATACCCTTATTCGTCCAAAAGATACAGAAATGCGGTAAATTTGTCCTAAGTCTACACTCCAGTTTTAGACATAAGGATACTGTGTAAATGGGCTGCGACACGAAAAAACGAACACAATCGTTGTGCGCCAAGCGCAGACTCAGATCAGACTGGGAATCCGCCCAGCCTGATCAGACTCTTCGCTAAGCGCTTAAAGGGTAGCTTAGGGTCTAAACTACCTCCATGCGGACAGCGAAGACTCTGATCAGACTGGGCGGATGACCAGGCTGATCTGAGTCTGCGACCTTAAGCTACCCTTTAAGCGCTTAGCTAAGAGTCTGATCAGACTGGGCGGATGCCCAGGCTGATCTGAGTCTGCGCTGGGCGCACAACCACTTTGTTGGTTTTCTCGTGTCGCGGCTCAAATAGAGCTATTCAGCTATGGATAACCGTACAGTTATCAGTAATCCAGCTATTATAGAGGTTCCACAGTAATTGAATAGCAATATGAATACACGAAAATAGTATAAAACCTCAAAACAACCATCATGTATGTAGTAGCCTTGATTTCAAAGAAACGGTTTAAAAGAGTACTTGGCATTATCTGGCTTTTTTTATTCTGAGGGTGAACCATTTCCTAGGGTCGGAACAAAATACAAAATATACGGACCGGGGTCAAAGTATCATTTTTTTTAAAAAGACAATTAGACACATGATTTTTACGGTTCTCTTAAGACAGCATGTATCTTCGTTTTATATCACTGGGCCACCAACATCAACATAATTTGTCGATATAAACGATATCATCAGGCACGTTGCAGACAATCTGGCGATAAAGGCATTTAATTCGTATTTAATAACCATGTGCGCAGACAAACAATGTCGATTTTGTATTATCAACAATATAAAGATTAAATATAAATATGAAATATGACACAAGATGGGAGCGAACAAAGCTTAAAAACTGGATCTAATTGAGTGATTGATTGTTTTTGGTTTAACGGCCCTTTGAGACAGTATTTCAGCCTATATCGGGCCGTCTCCGAGAGAGAGAGAAAGAGGAGAAATGATAGACGAGAGAAAAAATGTCCAAACAAGCCCCACCCGCATCTACTGCAAGCACAGTGGGCCCTCGCCCTACAACGTTCCAAATCAGTAGGACGCCCCGGCACTGGAAGTTACACACAGCACCATCGCAATACCCGTCCACCCCAAACTGGATCTAAACATCGAACCGTCGTGATTCTTCGGGGTTAATAAAAGGTCACACTGACTTTTCGCACTGGTGGTCTTTTAATTGGCAAAGGCTATGGAAGGCAAAGTGACGATTTCAAATTATTTTCATAGCTAATATAGCTAAACATGTCATATAACAGTTTGATTTACGTTATGCTTATTATTTGTATATTAAGCCATCCATAAAAAACATGAGCCGCGACACGACGAAACCAACAATGCGGTTGTGCGCCCAGCGCACTCAGATCAGCCTGGGCATCCGCCCAGTCTGATCAGAGTCTTCGCTGTCCGCATGGAGGTAGCTTTGATTAGCTTTGACTCTTAGCTACACTTTAAGCGCTTAGCAAAGAGTCTGATCAGACTGGGCGGATGCCCAGGCTGATCTGAGTCTGCGCTGGGCGCACAACCACTTTGTTGGTTTCCTCGTGACGCGGCTCAATTGTATTACTTCGCGAGCGCAGGTGTCCTCTACCGAATCATAACTCCTATGATCCGAGAAAGACCACATGCTTGCACCAGGTGCAGCGATAATCTGCAACAAGAAGATGTTCGATAAAATTTATGTCTCTACTTGACAATTCAGTTTTTAGATACTGAAAAGCTGATTGGAATGATGTATCGGTCTATGTAAAACCTTGTGTGCCTCCTATAAGTAAGTAGGTAGGAGTTTGCGCATTTAAACACAGAAACCAGAGGGTCAATGGCCCTATATCGCTCACCTGAGCACTGAGGTTAGGCCCTATGTTGCAAAAACTGTAAGTTGCCACAGCAACAAAACAACATGCACAACAGCAATAAAACACACCACAGAGGATGATATCACAAACATTTATGCATAAAAAAATAAGCTTTATCCCCCCTTAATGGCTTCTGAGAAGAGGATATTTGGCAAAAAAAGAAAAAAAAAATAAAAAAAAAGGAAAAAAAAAAATAGAAAAAAATATATATGAAAATTTAGCCTTTCAGCTGCAATGGCAACCAATCAAAATCAGGTATTTTGGGCAAAATTCATATGGCTGGTAGAGGACTACTCCAGGAACATTTCTGTAAAGCTTTTGTTGAAATATCTGCAGTAACACAGAAATAAATACCAAATGTCCACATTCCCCATTACAGTCCTACATACAGGGTGATTTCAAGCCGCAGATCTGTGGTTCTTAGAGTAATTAAATAATGGACCATGGAAGATTATTATCTTCATCTTGTCTATCTCCCACTCTGGGTACAATTATCAGCAGTTGTATGTAATTAGTGTTTGTCTTACCAATACTGCATTGTGCACTAGAAAAATATTTCACACTGAATATATTAACTGCAAGTGGAGAACAAAACTAATAAAACTTAATCTTAATGAAATATGATTTAATTGAAATTTCGACCGGACATTATGGTGCACAAGTTTAGCCAAGATAAAATATTATGAATGTGGTGTCTCAGTTCAGTCTGCTCATCTGCACAGTCTAGTCTGCCTGCACTACACATGACATATTAGAACTACAAGCAAAAAGTTCTACAACAATTTGCTAAGTCCTAATTATTGACGCCTGGCCCCACCCATATTCCTGGCCCAGCAGCTTAGGTAGTCCATATTGAAAGCATGGCTACAGAGATATCATGAACCAAATATGGAAGAAATCTTCATTGCATTTACAGAGATATGAGCAATCAAAAAGGTTTAATGCAAAACTTTGACAATGAAAATGTCTAAGTCCTAATTATTGACCCCTGGCCGCACCCTAGGGTCTGACTCAGAGGCCTGGACAGTTTATATCAAAGAAAACGCTATAGGGATATCATGAACCAAACATGAAAAGAACCTGATGTGTAGTTACAGAGATATATGTATGAGCGATCATAAAAAGTTTAATGCAAAACTTTGATGAGAAAAGCAAATCAAAAACTATATTTGTGCGCAGCAATGACTGAGATAAGTGTGGCCATCAGCCCAGTCTAATCCGAGGCTTTGTGGTTCACAGTACCAAAACCTTTGTTAACCTGGCAACAAGGGCTCATCAGACTTTGTGCAAATTGTCATACCATTTGTTTTGTCCTGCACCTACTCTGTTCACTGACAAAATGCCAGTTTTGTCCTTTTGGTCAGTCTATTTAAATTACAGAACGAACCTTACCTACATTGCTACCAAGGACATCAGGGTCCAGTTGTTTAAAACTAGTGACGTCGTTAGTTAACTGGACGTAAATTTTTCAAATGTTTTATACGGAAAAACACTGCCATTGTGCCAAAAAATGTGAGGAGATTTTGCACTGAAAAAGCTCCTAACCATTTTCAAGCAAAACATATGACCCGAATCAATTTTGTGAGGACTGTAAGACTTAAAAAATCTTAGACTAACGACTTCGTTAAACTAAAGCTGAAGGATGCTCAGTTGAGTAACTGGGCCCAGAGCTACAGATAAGTTGGGGTACTGAGGATAATTCAACGATAAAATTATTTTTCTAATTTTTCAACGAAAACATAAGTTGTTATCATCTCACATCATCATCAAGTGCTCCATATTATACCTACTTTCATGCATTATATCGGGCACAGAGCCCCAAGTGGCGGAGCTTATGCTCCAAAGCCAACCCCCTGGATCCGGTGCTGCGGTTCTTATGACTGGTCACAACATATGCTTTTATGGAAATATAAGGAAAATTATCCATAAACAAACTTTTTATACCTTCTTTATACTGCATGCCACTGATAAAAAAATAAAATAAAAAAAATGTAAAAACAATTAAACTGATATAATAAATCTAGAAACAGACATTCATGTACATGTCACATGTAAAGCGGAGTTATAAAATATACAGTGCCATACAGATAAGCCAACAAGATTATCAGATTTCTTGCCTCAGGATCTGGCTGTCCAGTTTATACCTTTATAACTAGGTGTTAATGATGGTTCCATGCTGGGGACAGGAATCCTGGGTAATTTCTAATCCAACGATAAAATTATTTTTCTAATTTTTCAACGAAAACATAAGTTGTTATCATAAAAGTTATGTCAAAATATCTGCAGTGACATAGCAATAAATGCAAATTTTCCATTTTGCCATTATAAGTCAATGGCAATTTTAAGTTCCCATAGCAACCAAACTGCTGGAGCAATTGCCAAGGAAAACAGTATTTTTATAGATGGTAGTACCAAAATCCTTTCTGTAAAGTTTGAGCTCTATTCGTTGCATAGTTTCTGAGGAGATGATTTTTGAATATTTTTTCTATTTTTAACCATTCGGTTGCCATGGCAACCAGCCAAATTGTGCAATTTACATAAAGTGCATGTGGTTGATAGAGAAATACTCAAGGAACATTTCTGTAAAAGTTTTGTCAAAATATCTGCAGTGACATAGCAATAAATGCAATTTTTCAATTTTCCCCATACAAGTCAATGGAAACTTTAAGTTGCCATAGCAACCAAAGTTTTAAAGCGATTTGGATAAAAACAGTATTATTGGTTCCCCCTGCCTATAGATGCTATACATGAAATTTGGTAACGATGGGCCTTGTAGTTTCAGAGGAGATGTCGTTTGAAAATATTGACGGACGGACGGACGACGGACAGACGGACGACGGATGCCTGCCTATACTAAAAACTCACCTGTGAGCCTTCGGCTCAGGTGAGCTAAAAAGGAGATGAAACAACATATTGAACATTCTCACATTCAATTCGGAATAACACTGAACATTTCCATACGCGAGAAAATATGAACTATGCGATCGCAAGCTCTTTGGAGAAGTTAATACTTGTAACAGCGTGAACCGATGTAATTATGGTACTAAAGTAAATAGAGTCTCAGACTTTACATTGCCAGAGAAGTTATTTGCACACGAGTAAATTCTGTATTTTACTATTTTCCCCCCAAGTTTCACTATATTTATATATAACGATCCGTCATAACTCTTGCTTCTTGCAATGTTTTCCAAAAAAAAAAAAAAAAATACGAAAACAGGTAGGATAAGTTTTGACTTGCTTTCTTGCGACTGCCGTTTGATACGATACTGACGTAGGCAAAGAAACACGGAACAGGTATACGCAAACGTGGTTAGTAAGTTCAGCTAATGAATCAGGGTTTCCGGACTGAAATCCAACGGACTTCAGTGTTTTTCCGCGTGCTGAAATACTTAAAGTACATTTCCTCGTTGACCTACCTTCAAAAGCATCAAGCAGTTGACTATGTGAAGATTCAAACTGTGAATCAGATTGGTTCTTTAAGAACCTATATGGTTCTATCGTGATAACAAATTGCCGTGATGTTCAGGTGTGATTAAAGAAAATTTCACAAGATACACGTGTACGACCGACCACATTACACAAACACTGCGGGACATTAATTAATTTTCAGGGGTCGTATTTATAAAAAGCACTAAAGTCGTTGCTATGCCGTGGCTAAGGTTTAATTTCTATAAAGGAGATTTCCTAAAACTATGCAATAGCTCTGGATGAACAGTCTCAAAATTTCCTAAACTATGAGATTTGCTCTGGAGGAAAAGTCTTTTTGAAACTGTTCCTCCAGAGTAAATTTTATAGTTGTAGGGAATCTCCTTCATAGAAATTCGGCCTTAGCAACAGCATAGCAACCACTTAAAGCTGCAAAGTCTGTAACTTTTTATCTTTTATTATTAGAATTATATGTAATGCTTCTAATTTTCAAGAACACAGTCATATAGCTAAAATTCGAGTATACATTTCACCAGATTTGTAAACCTTAACAAATTATCACTATTAAAATAACATCATTTATGTTAAAAATCAGCTTTCTAGAATTTCTGGAGGGACGTAAATAATTACCAACAAGAGAAATACACCTGTTTTTATAAAGATTATTCACTTTTCCATGCAGTTTTCAGCTGTAGTGAACAGATTTATTGTGGAAGCATAACTTAATTCTACTTTTAGTTTTACAAATGATTTAAAAAGAAAATATTTTTTTTTCGGAAAATGGTCATAATTGCAGACTTAGGCGCTTTCAGTCATTTTATAAATACGGCCCCAGGTCTCGTTCAGCCGTAAAACGCCAAACAAGCAGACGACAAAATCTACATCTGCAAAATTTCAAACAACAACAACAAAAATGTATCGACCAAGCTTTATCATTTGCAGAATTCAAAGAAAAGAAGGCAAATAGTCTGAAAGTTGTGGAATCAAAATGCAGCGTAGAATCAGATGACCTATATGATTCCGCGCTTCGTTTTGATTCCAATTTTTTTATTTTTTTACGCTTCAAGTGTTTTATTAAAATATCGCAAAAGGTTATGAGTGCATGTATCACGTGTGTATTTTTTGTTTTGTGCGTTAGTAGTCAAAAAGCTGCCTGGGTGTCAGAAAGAAGTTATATTCTAGAAGTATGCTGATCTATAAAATGGCGACGTTTGCAGCAACAAAAGAAAATTACTACCATTACATGTACGTGGGCGTCGGCCTTATTGCTTTATAATTCGCTTCCGCAAAAATTTACAAGAATCAGAGAGGAGGTTGTTGATGAGTCTTTTATGTTGTCCTTCTTACTTTTACTTCTCTGTTCGTTTGCATTTCGGGTTGTCCGGCCTTTTCAAGAAGGTTCCGCATATATCAAACCGGGCGTAAGGTAGGCATTAACCGGAATGCCAAGAGAAAACAAAGGCCCCCTGGCCTTTCGTTACACGTAACACAACGGCGGCCGTAGGTTTCAAGGTAATTGCCGGGAAAGAGCATGGAGTAGAATATTTGACCATTTCTGACATGTCTATTTGACGAGTGAATTCGAAAATACAACCTATACACAGGGTATAATCGATTCCGCTAATTTTCGCTTCTTGCAGAGACTGTACATCATATTTGGCTTCCGCCGAGACTGTCCGCGAACTCTTGCTTCCTGCAGAGACTACTGTCCTCGTAGAATGGCTTCCTGCCGAGACTGTCCGCGTGATTCTGCTTCCTGCCGAGAGCCTCGGCAGGAAGCAGAAACACGCGGACAGTCTCTGCAGGAAGCCATTTATCATGTACAGAAGTCTCGGCAGGAAGCAAGAGTTCGCGGACAGTCTCGGCGGAAGCCAAATATGATGTACAGTCTCTGCAAGAAGCGAAAATTAGCGGAATCGATTATACCCTGTGCTATAGGAGATATCATTAGCATCTCAATATAGACACTTATTTTGCTCATGACGTCAGAGGTCACGGCGCAAGTCACTCTACCAAGAAATGTGCGCACGCACAAGTTCATTTCTTCGATTTCGCTGCAGATCCTTCCCTCTTTTTCTCTTTTTTTCTCTCTTCTTATTTTCCTTTTTATTCCGCATTTATCCCATATTTTTGTTTTGGCGCTGCTTGTTGACGTTTGAAAAAGTCGATTTTCACAAACGAATTGTCCAGTTTTTTTCGGCATTTGAAAGTGTCTAGTGTCCTACTAGTATGTATTTTAGAACTCATAAAAAGAGCATGCCAGGTTATGGTACTGGCATACATTATAGAGAAATCAACATTTACAGGATGCTTAAATATATGAAGTTGTGAGGACCGTTCAAAAATCCATTGTCAGCAATAACGTAATACTTCACTACGGCTGTCGAAAGGATATAACGTGGACCACAGCAGGTAAAAGTCAAACTATCGTATTTGTTCTGCTATAAAACGGGGGTTCTCCTAACTTTTAAAACTACCTCCAGAAGGTAAAACAGGGTTCGAGGTTATAAAACTTGAGAATAATCTCAAACTCAAAATCAAGCTTTATTGTGATCATTTTAAAAATTATTGTGCTTTATTTTGAGTTTGAGAATGTACTCAAGTTTTATAACCTCTGGGCAAGTCTTGTGTAATTCAGCTATAAGATACAAGACGGAATTTAACAAAAAACGAGGTTCTTGTTTGTGATTTTTGTCCTCAAAGGCAATCTTTATAGATATCATTTTAATCCGTGCATCTAGCTATAATCGTCACATTGTGCTCCACTGTGCCTGCAAATCACACATGATGTGTGCGAACAGCAAATGCTATGCTCAGACTGCGCGAATGCGCAGGCTGATCTGAGCCTTTGCTGTTGGCATATGCGTTATGCACCTTTTTACATGTCAAGCTCAAACGAATCGCCACTGAAATAGGCCATAAGGCATGATTAGGCATCACATCTCAAATCACAGATGTAACAACTTCGTATATTGAATTAAGTTCAGTTATCATGTTCGAGCTATCGTAATAAAGCAACAAGTCTTATCGCCCTTAATACCGGAGACTGTTGGTTGTTTGTGTAATTTGTGCTTACTGACCCTTTGAGACAGTATTTCAATCTATATCGAGTCGGGGGTGGTTGGGTGGTGCAATGCTGCTGTAAAAAACTTCCAGTGCCGGTTATAGTAAGACAATGAGCTACTGTGCTTGCAGTAGGTGAGAGTGGGATTGTTTGGACATTTTTTCTCTCGTCTATCATTTCTCTCTTCTTTCTCCCTCTATGTGGGAGACGGACCGATATAGACTGAAACACTGCCTCAAAGGGCCGTTAAACCCTAGACAAGCAACCAACCAACTATAGAGCTGTCTGCCGATAGAGCCGAAAAGTTAGAAAGACTCGAGACAATCGCCATCCGCACCTACTGCAAGCACAGTAGGCATTCGTCCTACTCTTTAAGCCAATATAAGTAGGACGCTCAAAGCCAAAAATTTCACGGCTTCTTCGCCCAACCCTACAACCCTATAAATTTAAACTTGCCACTGACTTTCCACAGGTACACCTTTTAGAGCAACTGGCTTCATACACCGATGAACGACAGTTGTTCTGTCCTGTTCTAAGCCGTTACAGGCAGTACTAGTCTCTGCTGGTGATTTTCCCTACGTACTTTTTGACCATGTGGCGTTGACCATGTGACAGTTGACCATGTGACGTTGTCGTCAAGCGACGTCTAAGGTAAACAAACATCTTGATTAGTCCACGTAACGTTCGACTGACGTTACGTTATGACGACGGCTGTTTAACGCAATGACCGAACGTGTTGCTATCTTTTCTTCGACACATATTTTAGATATTCTACATTAAAGTACTTCGAAAACAGCACAGGAAGGGCCTAAGAACAAATTGTTATTATAAGAATAAAAATTTGATTTTTCGGCGTTCACCGTGTGAAGAAGACAGTGGTCGTCGCTAAAATTCTATAAGAAGCGCTTCGCGCTTCATGGAATTTTAGCTCCGTCCACTGGCTTCATCACACGATTAACGCTGAAAAATCAAAATTCAATTCTTAAACTAAGGCCTGAACTACAAAGCTCGATGACGTTCTGGGTGACATTTACCGTTATGGTCAAAATGATTAAAGGTGAATGGGTACACGTTTAAGGTAGGCAACCCTGTCATTTCATTTTGTCCCCACTTTTCAGTGGATGTAAAAATGCTCTCCTGGAAGCACTCGTGCAAAAAGTTTTCATGTTTCGATGACGTAATATTACGTTAGACAAACCTCAGTTTAACCTTTGCCTGCGACGACGCGAGAACCCCCCGTCATAGGTAATATTCACGGCTCATTTGTTGAAATTTACTCTCAATAAGCGGACGGCCGAGCTAACAATGTAGATCCTGATCAGATTTTTCTAAAGCAACATTATGATCAAAGTTTGCGCTCTTCGTAAGCAATCTTTTGAACTACCTTCCGAAAGGACGGATAAAAGAGTCCCAAAATGCTTAAACGGTCAGAATGTTCATCATAGAATTTGAGGTGCGCAATATTGCGGACAAATACAATGCAATTTTTTAAATCACCAATATGAGGATAGCGAGTAATACTACTTAAATGAAGGCTTAAATTCCAGAAAGTTTTGCATCTAAGATGATTAAATGGTTGACATGGTTACGCTTTTTACATTTCTGGTGAAGTAAGGTCTTGCAGAGTTTTAAGAGAATTAAAGAACTTGCGCGGATGGTTTACACACTGGTGATTATTACGCTCAACCGAAGTTTTCAAACTCTTAATTTAATTTGAAACTTTACACATTTCCAAGAACAGACAACTATCGCGTAAAGTGCAGGGTTTACACTCAGTCTGGTTAGTTAGTGAGTTTTAAGAAGTTGAAGCATGGAGCATGGAACATTGTTTCTCCGCCTGTATAGACGGACGCCCAGGATGGATGAACCGTGCTTTTGTTGACAATTTAAGTGAATAGGTGCACTTCTAGGGGGACTCATTTCTGTCTGTTTCCTTTTAGCCTTCCTTCTCAATGAGGCAAACTCTTCATTGAAAGAATATAACGGTAAAGAGCACTTTGGAAAAAACTTCATAGTACAGTATACAGAGAAGTACCAGGGAGTCAATTAAGGTGGACGTATACGGAACACCTCTGTTCTTACTTGTTTAAAAAACAAAACAGTTATTGTTCATCATCAAATCGATTAACTGTGGAGTATATACAATTATAACACATATTAACAATGTCTACCGTAAAGATCCTAAGTTTTCGGGCACATAGATCTGTACAAACAGTAGAAACCGAGATCAGACTGTTCCTTAGGAACCAGAATGATCGAGATCTTCACAGTTGCCATCCCATCTGCGCATTTATGTCGACATTACTCTATGGTAGAACTGAATAACAGGAAAATAAATAGTAGGGCAAGGACCGGCTGTGCTTGCAGCAGGTGCAAAATTTGGGCTGTCCGTTTTGGGGATATTTTGAACTTAAACATTGTATGTCTAGGAAACGATACGGTGAAATGTTGTTTTTTTGTTTAATTCTTTAACTTACAATGTAAGTTTTACTAAAATAATATGCATAAGAATGCCCCATCGATTGAATATATTTTTCATGACGTTTTTCATGAAATTCAATTTTCTTGTATTTTTTTAAAGAATGTAAAAATATACTTATTCACAAGAAAGCTGCAATTTTTTGTTATCAGTTTGTTTCAAATAGCCTATATTACAGATTATATCATTTGCTGAAATGAAAGCGCGTTCATGTGCTAGAGATATGAATTTTAATGGAAAGTGTGTAAAAAAGTATGTAGAAATATAAAATATTGTAATATAGGAAAACAAAACGGTGAAATTTGTTTTTTTTCTTATCCAAATGTTTTATAGCTCTTTGGGTTAGTTAGGCGGTATAATGGTTTGAATGCCCCGCCAATATTTCTATTCAGTATTCGTCTACCTTAAGCCGTTCTCCAGATAAACACCCTAGACCTTTGCTGTGTAATTTGATACACCCAACAGACAGTGCAAATATGACGGCTCAGATATTTTGTGCGTTTGCTCAAATTATAATAAGTCAACTTCCGATATCTCAAAGTCGAAGTTCATCCCAAACCACTGAACCTAAAAGTAAATTTTCTGGTCCCAGAACATGTTCCTTGAGGTACCAGTGGTTTAAAGTATCCATAGTCCTATTAGCGGTAAAAACGCCTAAACTCAAATCATTGTAAAAAGCGGTTCAACCTTCACGTTTGGTAATAAAATCTGGGCTGGTGTGCATATATTGAGTCATATAAGTGGCAAAAAGTAGAGAAAACAAGTTTTTGAAAAATAACAAATCGCTCCACAAAATACAATTTCCTGTTCTGGTTTCCCGTCTAGCAATGCTATATAAGCATAGGCGGGATAGTGATCGGGACTCCACGCTTGTACATTGTATTTTTACCCTTTTATGAAATCGAAAGTAGGTCATTTTAGTTGCCCAAATAAGTTTTCAAACCCTTTTTATGTGAAACTAAAGGATGTTTCATATTTTAAAGCTGCCTAATCACGGTCATTTACAATTACGAAACTGTAATGAGAAGCTTGCAGGGATACCTCATGATAAAATTTTTCATGCTGACAGAGCAATGGGGCCTTTAAGATATCAGTAGTCGAAAGAAAAACAATAGGAAATTTGTCTAAACTATGTTATTTCATATGAAGGTACTTTGAGATATCAGCGTTCGAAATATCGATTGTTGACTGTATTATGACTCTTCAGATCTTCAGGTTACACTGTTTGATTATACATGTATTGTGTCTGCATTTGTACCCTTTGCTTTTTTATGTTTGTCAAATATATTATTTTAGCAATGGATACGTTGAACCTTAGAGACCGTTGAAGGTAGTTTCTTGACATACTCCCATTGTATTTACAGAAACAGCTGCACAGAACATAAAATTTGAGCCGCAACACGAGAAAACCAACAAAGTGGTTGTGCGCCCAGTGCAGACCCAGTCTGATCAGACTCTTTGCTAAGGGTCTAAGCTACTTCCATGCGGACAGCGAAGACTCTGATCAGACTGGGCGGATGCCCAGGCTGATGTGAGTCTGCACTGGGCGCACAACCACTTTGTTGGTTTTCTCGTGACGCGGCTCATATTCAATTGCAGATACTCCTTTACAGGTCTGGCGTCTTTAGATGTAGTCCAACTATATTAACGATGACGACAACGCGAGAAAAGTAAAAAGATCGTGTCACCGCCAGCACAAATCTGTTCATTTAGGGATTATAACAAGATCATTAAGCCTATTCTTGGAGCTTTCTATTCCGACGGATTTGAATCAGACACATTCAGAAAAAGTGAGAATAATCCGCACCAAGGCTAAGTTTGCTTCGTAAATCATATGTCACAGAGTGTAACTATACGCATCGTCAAAAGTAAGCATCATTTGCATTTCAATTCAAAGCATTTTGAATTCTCATATCTACACATGCCTCAACATTTTCTAGTATCAGAAGAGCTAAACATATACCACTCAAAATAAGTTTTGCATAACCATATACATCTATTTTCCATTGACATGATGCTAAAAGAGGTATACGCGAAAGGCATGTATGCCTTTGTTTAGCTTTATGGTTTCTGTAACCCACACACGTATTTCTCGGTAAACACCTGACAAGATTTAGGATAGAACTGACCCCCGTTGGGGTAGAAGAAAGTTTCTGACCGACTAGTGGTATTGGTTCTTAACAAACCCTATAGGAAATTAACCTGAATTATGTTTTTACTCTTAAAAGTCTAAAAGGGTACGTTGTCCAGGGGCCGTATTTATAAAACAACTTAAGTCGTTGCTATGCTGTTGCTAAGGGGGGAATTTCTATTAAGGAGATTCCCTACAACTATGTAATTTGCTCTGGAGGAACAGTCTTGTCAGACTGTTCCTCCAGAGCAAATTTCATAGTTGTAGGGAATCTCCTTCATACAAATTTAGCCATAGCAACAGCATAGCACCGACTTAAGTCGTTTTATGAATATGGCCCCAGATAAGCAAATAAGAAGTAAAACTGTTTCCCTTGATTCCTTGGTGGAAAGCATGGAAGTGCACCCCTTATACTTTAAAACGTGAAGATAATGAAAAGACGCTAACATGTTTTTATATATCATAAGTATACCTTTCTCCCATTAAAGATGCTAAAGACAACTGAGCCCTTAAGATATATTGCTGATAAAAGTACTGGTCCTTTACGATAATACGTGATAGATATGACAACCTTTTACATAGCGTTTAACACTGAATGTTTTTTCAACGGTGGTTAATTTATAATTCAGGAATGCAGTATACTTTATATTGTTATCACTGATATTTTCATGGTGGAAGAAGCCGGAATACCTTGAGAAACCATAGAATCAGGGGCTGTATTCATAAAACGACCTAAGTGGTTGCTATGCTGTTGCTAAGGCTAAATTTCTTTGAAGGAGATTCCCTACAACTATGAAATTTGCTCTTGAGGAACAGTCTTACAAAGACTGTTCCTCCAGACCAAATTTCATAGTTGTAGGGAATCTCCTTTATAGATATTTAGCCTTAGCAACCGCATAGCAACGACTTAAGTGGCTTTATGAATACAGCCCCTGGTTATATGTGAGAAAGCCAACAATGCCCTTTTCTACGGGCAGTTTGTGATTTCAGAGGTATGACTATCATTAGACTCGAGCTAAATTGGTTGGCACCTTAAGATCGTGCTAACGCCTTACGGCCGAAATGAAGGGTCTTTGGAGAATTTCAAATTAGCTATTATCACCCAAACTCACCTTTTCACAGTGATGACAATTCAAAATATCTAAAGTTTTACTTCTATACGATTCTTAGGGCAACTACGAATACTAACCAAATTGAGCCGCGACACGACAGAACCAACAAAGTGGCACGTGCGCCCAGCGAAGACTCAGGTCAGCCTGGGCATCCGTCAAGTCTGATCTGAGTCCTCGCTGCCCACATGGAGGTAGCTTAGACCCTCAGCTACCCTTTAAGCGCAAAGCGAAGACTCTGATCAGACTAAGCGGATGCCCAGGCTGATCTGAGTCTTCGCTAGGCGCACATGCCACTTTGTTGGTTTTCTCGTGTCGCGGCCAAAATGGTGATATACATGAAACACAGGAGACAGTATGACGAATGAGTGTCTCTAAATCACACTTAATGATGATGTACGCAGACAAACAAGGCTGTATAGACGAAAGACAAAAAGGACGAAATCGTAAACATCAATGTTTTCGTGTCTGCCATTGAACGCACAATTGAAATATATACACTGACGGTCACAAATTAACTAGTTAAGTAAATTAGCTTGATCATGACTTGTCATTTTGCTATGGCTTTTATTTTCCAAAAGACATCCAAATGACATCATTTCAGAATTCTTCTCAGAATTCTGAATATATTAGCTTAAAGTACACGGGAATGCCACAATTAATCTAGATGATGTTCTTATATAAATATAAACAAATAATCATCAGTTATACAAACCCTTGTACGTGTGACAGCTATGTTTAGTCATGTTTTCAAAATATGCAGCTCTTGAAGTCGATGCATAGTAAATGTTGCATATAAGGTGCAGTCATAAAAATTCTTCTTCAAACAATTTTCATCCCCTTATCAGTATATAATAACCAGCGTTTGTTAGTTGCCATTATGTCCAGAGAACTGTGTTTGGTAAATTGTAACATATAAACAATACTCAGATTCTGTTTACATTCAAACAACATTTAAAGGTACACTTGTTCAGAAGTTTCTTTAAGGTTTTTCTAAGTTCAAGATGCGATTCGGTTTTGTTTCCTGACACGTTTAAATAGTTGACTCATAAGCGTTGAAAGTGCATTGTTTAAATGAATCAACTTCATGTGACCGTCTTCTCGTTTATAATGCTATTGCCTAAAGGCATGTCAACACCGTCGTTATAAGAGTTTCATCAAGTGCTTGCAAGTTACATATAGTTAAGATCTTTTATGTTGCCAGCTGCATGGCATTCTTTAGCTTTTTCAGTGTTTTTTTCCGTAGTATATGGAAGCACTTGCGAAGGAAATCTAAAAAAATATGTGTTTAAACTTTTGTGACAAAGAGTGTCCTATTTCTTAACGTAAAAACGGCTGTTCATATCAAAGGTAATAGTGTAGTTTTAAATGAAAAGAGTAGTCTAATCAGGTTATAGAATCTCCTCTGACAGCAAGTAATGGATGATGGCTGGATGACACATGTTTACGACCCTTTCAACAATATTTCAGTTTATTCGGGGAGAGACAGCAAGTGACTACGAAAAGGTAAAAAGGTAGACGTTGAGTTCCTCAACGACAGCTGTAAGGTATACTTGCCAGTTCGTTGCAGCCTTTCAAACTGTGCAAAGTCTTTTGTTTAGCCATGAAAAATTGATAGTATTACTTTTTGGTCTTTCTGTTAAATCTACGCTAAACAGTCTCAAAGAAACTCTCTATGCCAACAGTGAAGACCATACTCAGACTGCTCCTCTGATTAGGTCTGCAATGTTTGCAATTTTCTACCAAATATACCCGCTGTCTTTCAAGAATTTGAATGAACATTACAGAAAATAGTTGATGTGCTTAAATACATAGGGTCAATATCTTACTTACTGAATAATAAGAAGCAGAATTGACATATTATACAGCTTAGTGACCAATTACATAAGTCTCTGGAGATATTCTCTTACTCTAAATGGTAATAACAGTAGTTCTGCTCAGATCATCTAGTAAATTAACGTTTACAGCCCTTCTATCGTTTCTTAATTCATAAACGGTGTTCATTTCGTGATGTGTCCAGTGGTAGTTTGAAACACTAGAAAGCGTCCAGGGAAAATAGGTCAAAAGTATCTGACATACATTTGGCAGCGAAGCATGTAATGAACCATATTAATTTGGCTAGATAAACGGGATTTTGTCCTCTCTATAATGAGCCATACTATATATAGAGGATCTTACATGAGTGCTCATGTATTTTTTTAATTTATTAAACGAGTTGGGGGAAAACGATAAGATGCGAGGCTATGCCGAGCATCTTATCGTTTTCCCAAACGAGTTTAATAAATTCAATAATACACGAGCACAAATGCAAGATTCTATTTATCATATGACACTAGAATCGCATTTTATTAGCAAACCTTGCACTAAAACGTCACGATTTCGCCATTAGAAAACGCGACGTTTTAATAATGGACGTCAACATATAACGTTACGACGTAATTTGCATATTAAATCCACTAGTGGATTATCGTTTATAATGCATGGCTTTATCACACTCTGAGATGCGACGTCATATGATAAAAATCAGTCATAAAATTCTGCTATAAGATGGATTTCCCCCAGACTGCTCTCGGTTTTAAAGAGTTTTCCTAAGCAATCCAGAAATCTAGATCCGTCTTATAAGACGGATCTAGATTTTTGGGATTTTTTGGACCACAAAACCACCCGTCTTATAACCGAAGGAAAATAGTACTGCTTAAGCGGCCTGTCTTTAAAAAGAAAACCAAATACATTTTAATTTCGTGATCTCTCTCATAGTGGCTGTTCTATTAACCTGAATTTTTGATCGTCTATGTCTTGGTTTAGGTGCAAACAACTCTTTCAGTGCAACTTTCGACAGCAATTAGACCACAAAAAAGACGTTCACAAACAGAAAACAATAAAATAGCAATATAAATACTAGAAATGTTTTTCAGAGAAAAACTGATGTCCCCCCACCAGCCCATTTCCCATCCCCTCTAATGAATATAGCCTGTACAAATGAAATATCTATGCAAGTTTGGACAAAATCCATCTGCTGGTTCTAAAGATATCCTACATAGAAGACTATGTCCTTCAAAAGTGGGTCAAGGTCACCAACTACTAAACATGTCTCAAACCTGTCACAACCATACATTCATGCAAGTCTGATGAATATCCATCCACTGGTTCAATATATCTCAGTTTTTAAGAGAGAAAAATACGCATTTGTAAGATAGCTTTTGACCTTGAAAATGGGGAAAAGGTCATCAAAACACAGTACACTCCTGAGACTGTCCCATAGGCATATCTATGAAAGTAAAGTGGAAATCAAGCCAAAGGCTAAAGAGACACATCAATTTTAGTGAAATTTTCACATATCTAAATCCTCCTGTGACCTATGAGGTCAAGGTCACCAAAATTTTGTTCAGCTCTTAAACTTGTCCAAATCATGTATCCACGAACGTATGGCGAAATTCCATCCATTGGTTCAGGAGATATAGTGGGTACATGAAATTGTCATCCAAGTCCTCCAGTGACCTTGGAAATGAGGTCAAGGTCACCCAAATCTAATCAGCTCCAAAACTTGTCCCTATAAGGTATCCATGCAAGTTTTGTGAAATTCCATCCATTGGTTCAGGAGATGTAGTGGGTACAAGAAATTGTCATCTAAGTCCTCCAGTGACCTTGAAAATGAGGTCAAGGTCACCAAAATCTAATCAGCTCTTACACTTGTCCCAATGATATATCCATGCAAGTTTGGTGAAATTCCATCCATTGGTTCAAGAGATATCGTGCATACAAGAAATTGGGTACAAGAAATTGTCATCTTATTTATCCAGTGACCTTGAAAATGAGGTCAAGGTCACCAAAATCTAATCAGCTCTTACACTTGTCCCCATAATGTATCCATGCAAGTTTGGTGAAATTCCATCCATTGGTTCAAGAGATATCGGGCATACAAGAAACTGTCATCTAAGTCCTCCTGTGACCTTGAAAATGAGGTCAAGGTCACCAAAATCTAATCAGCTCATAAGCTTGTCCCAATGATATATCCATGCAAGTTTGGTGAAATTTCATCCATTGGTTCAAGAGATATCGTGCATACAAGAATCTGTCACGCCGACGCCGACGGGATCCGCACTGAAAACAATATGTCCCCCCTTGAAAATGGGGTAAAGTCATCAAAACACAGTACACTCCTGAGACTGTCCCATAGGTATATCTATGAAAGTAAAGTGGAAATCAAGCCAAAGGCTAAACAGAAACATCAATTTTAGTGAAATTTTCACATATCTAAATTCTCCTGTGACCTTGAAAATGAAGTCAAGGTCACCAAAATTTTGTTCAGCTCTTAAACTTGTTCAAATCATGTATCCACGAAAGTTTGGCGAAATTCCATCCATTGGTTCAGGAGATACAGTGGGTACATGAAATTGTCATCCAAGTCCTCCAGTGACCTTGGAAATGAGGTCAAGGTCACATAAATCTAATCAGCTCCAAAACTTGTCCCTATAAGGTATCCATGCAAGTTTTGTGAAATTCCATCCATTGGTTCAGGAGATGTAGTGGGTACAAGAAATTGTCATCTAAGTCCTCCAGTGACCTTGAAAATGAGGTCAAGGTCACCAAAATCTAATCAGCTCTTACACTTGTCCCAATGATATATCCATGCAAGTTTGGTGAAATTCCATCCATTGGTTCAAGAGATATCGTGCATACAAGAAATTGGGTACAAGAAATTGTCATATTAGTTATCAAGTGACCTTGAAAATGAGGTCAAGGTCACCAAAATCTAATCAGCTCTTACACTTGTCCCAATGATGTATCCATGCAAGTTTGGTGAAATTCCATCCATTGGTTCAAGAGATATCGCGCATACAAGAAATTGTCATCTAAGTTCTCCTGTGACCTTGAAAATGAGGCCAAGGTCACCAAAATCTAATCAGCTCATAAGCTTGTCCCAATGATGTATCCATGCAAGTTTGGTGAAATTTCATCCATTGGTTCAAGAGATATCGCGCATACAAGAATCTGTCACGCCGACGCAGACGCCGACGCCGACGGGATCCGCACTGAAAACAATATGTCCCCCCTCACCTTCGGTGGGGTCCCAATGATGTATCCATGCAAGTTTGGTGAAATTCCATCCATTGGTTCAAGAGATATCGCGCATACAAGAAATTGTCATCTAAGTCCTCCTGTGACCTTGAAAATGAGGTCAAGGTCACCAAAATCTAATCAGCTCATAAGCTTGTCCCAATAATATATCCATGCAAGTTTGGTGAAATTCCATCCGTTGGTTCAAGGGATATCGCGCATACAAGAATCTGTCACGCCGACGTCGACGCCGACGGGATCCGCACTGAAAACAATATGTCCCCCCTCACCTTCGGTGGGGGGACATAATGATACATGTCTAACCGCAGCTGGCTCGGAGCTCTAATTGTCTGGAAGAGATTTTCAGTAGCAACAGGTGCATATGATTTAATACTATTTAACGAGTACAATACAATAACATTTAGCAAGTAGAAACTCTATCCACCATAGGTAAAATATGATCCCTGAAACCCAAGTATGACATGGTACCCATTCAAAATTTGTATTTTAGATTTTCTAATGTTCTACAAAATTTGCGATTAAAATATCAAAATCTTTAGTGGTTTTCAGCTATTGGGCTGCGGGATGCATATGGATATTGATATATAGCTGTACCTCGATTATCCAATTAATTAACCCCCTTTTTAGATTTCTCATTTGTCTTATCTCTAATAAAAAGCAAAATTTAGTAATTACTTCAATTTGAGAAATGTCACGTGAAAAGCAAAAAAAAGCATGTGCAGACTGCGAAGAATTTGATCAGCCTGCGCATGCACACAGACTGATGAGAAATTTTCTTGTTTGAATGAAAAATCTGTGAAGCCTTGGAATCTATACAGTGAAAAGAGAAGATATTAATTTAGACTGAAACTTGGATTTTCTAATATATAGAAAGTTATCTTTTTGCTCGGCGCTTAAATTTACTTTTGGTAACTCATTCTTTTAGACGACATTATCAATTTTGAGATCTGATTAAGAATAATGAAAGTAATAAATTTTATCGCCTTTATTACAGAGGATAATATTGCAACTACCAGAATCAATAGATAGAATAAATTTGAGCTGCGACACGGGAAACACCAAACGAAGTGGCATGTGCGCCACGCGAAGATTCAGATCAGCATGGGCATCCACTCGGTTTGACCAGAGTCTTCGCTTGCGCTTAAAGAGTAGCTAAGGGTCTAAGCTAGCTCCATGCGGACAACGAAGACTCTGATCAGACTGGGCAGATGCCAAGGCTGATCTGAATCTTGCTAGGCGCGCATGCCAATTTGTTGGTTTTGTCATGTCGAGGCTCAGGTGATTATTGTTATGTGTAACCATGGCTACTGATGTATGATGTAACTTCATGCTAATAAATAAACCTTAATTTTGTGGGATGCTAATAAAACGTTTTAGGTAGCAATGCATGTAAATCCCTGATATGTCATCGGCTTCTGTAATCAGGTATCATAACAAGCAAGAGAGGAATTAGTCAGTGCGGAAAAATATGAGCCGCGATATAACAAAACCTAAAATGTGGATGTGCGCCCAGCGCAGACTCAGATCAGCCTGGACATCCGCCAGGTCTAATCAGAGTCTTCGCTGTTCGCACGGAGGTAGCCTAGAACCTTATCTACCCCTTAAGCGCTTAGCGAAGAGTCTGGTCAGACTGGGCGGATGCCCAGGCTGATCTGAGTCTGTGCTGGGCGCACAACCACTTTGTTGTTTTTTGTCGTATCGCGGCTCAATTATGCTGAAAACAGACTGTCTGTGTCTGACTTGTTGATGAAAGGCCAATTATCATCACAAATATTAAGCCTTTTACAAGCTTATAATTTGTTTTGAAACAGATTCTGAAAGGGCATTTTGCAAATAAGAAGTGGTTTGTTTTTTCTAATGGTGTTTTAGCGCGCAACCTTTAAAGAACCGTACAAGAAGCTTAAAAAGTAAAGAATAAGATTAGGTGACAGTTGAACGGAAAACCTGACGGTGTTTTTTCTAACTTCCGAGATTATTCGACTGGTCTGAACAATCTTAATACAGTGTCATCCAAGCAACGTTTCTTGACCCTTTTTAGATCAGTGATCTTGCCTATCCTTATTGTTTCGACCAGCCCATTTATAGTTATAGGGCTATCTATATGTATTGTAATTTGCATAGAGATTCATGTAAGCAACCAGTGTTAACCTTGAGCAGACGCCGCGTTCTGTGGCGTCTGAACTGGGTCTTTTCTGTATGCATATGTACCCAAAACAGTTTCCAGTCTAAAAACGGTTAATATTTTTTTCAGAATTGGATAAGCGTCTTTGAGGTCATTTTCAAATCAATTACCGTTAATTGCCATAGCCACCAGAGTTCTGGTTGGATCAAATTTCTTTGAACATGGGGCGGTCGAGTCGGGCGATGGTGCCGGATGCAGTAACCTTTAGTGCCGAGGCACCCCACTGATTTGGATAGTGGTGGGGCAAGGACCTGCTGTGCTTGCAGAATGTGCGGGTGAGGGTGATTTGTCTTTTTTCTCGCCTATCATATTTCTTTTTACCCCTTACTCTTGAAGACGGCTCAGTATATACTGAAAGTCGCTCTGAAAAGCCGTTAAACCCAAAACAACCAACTAACCAGCATCATTTGAACACGTTTGGTAGGAGACTGCACATGGAGCATTACTTTGAAGCTGGGTGACATTTATCTCAAGGGTTTCAGAAAAAAATATTGTTTAAAGAAAGATTTGATAGACGGACGGTGATAGGTCACAATAGCTAAGCGTGAGCACTTTAAGATCAGGTGAGCTAAGCAACAGGCTGAGAATTTTGACAATATTAGAATACAACAAATAAGCAAGAATTCATTTTAAAGCTCCTTTGCAGACAATGTTAGTTATTTGTCTTGTTGGTTGTGTGTAATGATAACCTTTACAACTGATATGAAACGAAATTGTATTAATAATGTACTATAATAGTACTTATCAGTTCAAGCAGGCTAATGAAGCCGAGTTATTGCTTTTTTCCCAGACGTTTAGTTATATTCTTGCAAATCGCAAGTGTTTTGCGTTTCTTCGTTGGCAAGATATTCAGACATTGTCAATCGATAGCTTTTCATGCTTGTAAATTTACTCATGGCCGTCTGTAACAGTACAATTATCGAGTATACCTTTGATATGTGACAGTTACTAAACCATTCTAAGACAGAAGCCCCGTTTTGGAGTCATATGCAAACAGTGTAGACCCAGTTCAGACGCCGCAGAACGCGGCGTCTGATCAGGGCCTATACTGTTAGCTGACAGGAAGTTCTCTACAAATTGTAATAAAAAAGGAGTATCAACCAGAAAACCCTTAAACTAGAAAGGGACTCATCCAAATGATAAGGACAGACAAGTCCACTAGTCAAAAAAAAGTTAAGAACACACCAAAGGAAGGACAAGACAGCCACAACTGCTGCTGAGCTGTTCATTACCTTACACTAATGCAAAATGCAACACGCCTAACATCTTTGCAGCAGGCTGAGACGGAAGGGTCTAATTTGGTTTAGTGATTCGAAAGCCCAGAAATGGCATTCTATATAATAATGATATTGTCAAATCATTCAAAGCACTGCAAACAAGAAAAATCTTAAAGAAATAAAGATATTCGTCGCAGATTGAATGGAAGTGTGTTTTGTAATATGTCTCTAGTTGAAGAGTTGACAATAATATTCCTGAATATGACTCGCGTGAGCTATGTAGGTAGGCATCCACAACCATAATTTTGACACTGGGTAGCGACAATGACCTATCTCAAAATTGGGCTGTCCAATTTGAAATTCAAGAAAGATTAGGTAAAAATTAAAACGGGGACCGTTTAAAGAAAAAAACCTGCAGCGGCCGGGATTCGAACCCGGGCCGCCCGCATGGCAGGCGAACATTCTACCACTGAACCACCGATGCTCACAACCGATTTTTAAAGTGTGTAATAAAAGTGTGTATTAAACCGAAAGTAGAAATCAAAAGTAGATCTTCGTCGGGAAAAAAAAGTTTTAATATCTGTGTCTGTTTTCGATAATAACAAACAAGAGAAACATTTTGAATTAATATATGACAGAGTGCTAGTATTTACAGTGCATGCGATGGGAGAAAACGAAGATTAAATATTCATTGACCTTTGATAGTATTGGCCAAATTTTGAAACACGCGTTATTTGACCAATGAAATCTTGTGAAATGTGGAACAATGTCGATTTTATACGCGTCTGCGACGCGGAAAAATTGGATGCGGCTTTGAGCGCTACGTATAATGAATATTCTAACACAGCGCGCCTATAGAAGCAATGGAAAGTTTCCGTGTTTTATTCTGCAACAATTCACTGTTGAGGAGCGCGTGAGTCTAATTGCTGACGTCACTGGCAATACTGACGTAATTTTGTGACGTTTTGAGACGTTAGACGGTGTAACATCACTTTTTCTTTCTAAAAGCACCATAACAGTGGGAACGCGTATCCATGGCGGAGTGATATTTTTATACAGATAGCAACGACATAACGTTCGAAATTTCTCAGACTCAGATTCAATCGACGAACGTGTCGCAATTTCAGTGATGCTTTGTCGGCGAATCAAGCTACACAAAGCCGAAAATAAGATCTGGTTTTATTCCTTACATCTTAATTTAATTCTCTATGTCTTTAAGAGCAGAGCTAAACACCGAGATATTCTGCGATCGAACGTTTTACGTGATCATGTAAAGACGACTCTTATCCGCCAACTTCAACAGCAATTTTCAAAATAAATCGACTTTCTCCCGTCGGCGGACATATGCCATGAAAAACCATGGTGTCTGCCCTTTCTCCATTATAAAAATTAAGTAATTCGGTGTTTGGGACAATTTCCTTTGCAAAATAATGTTTAGGTACCCTATTTCATTTTCTCAAATTAATGGCGGATTTTTTACCTGATCGATAGACAGCAAAATAATCTGTATAAATTTAAACATTACCGAAATGTTCTTGAATCCTGAAATCCGACACACGAAGAGGAACGCATCTAGTAATTCAACATACAACAATATTTTTTTTCTGTACTTTCTTCAGAATGATTGGGAAAAGAATTCTGATCAGTAGCCTACACCATACTGTAAACAAATCGATCGATTTATTGCGCTGCGTACCAACGCAGTGCTATTTGTGATGAGTTTGGGAAGGCGTTGGGTGTAGATTTGTTTTATTGATTATTGCTATAAGCGACTTAAAAAGTGAACTTTCATGCATATTGTATCACTAAAATTTCGATTATGACATCAAATTATCTGAAACATAACATTAAAATATCTTTTTTCGATCTTCATTGTTTTATTTTTTTATATTTCGGGATAAAAATATGGAACTATTTTTCCGCCCTAAATGTCGAAAGGATGATCGGCTTTGATAAACGCATTGTATTGTTGCAAATAAGTCAGCTATACGACTTTTTTCATTTTTTGCACTGTAAGTGTTTATTCAAGTTAGCGTTTAGCATTCATGGTATTGGGTAAAATAATAATTGTTTAGCGAGGAAGAAAAGTTTAATACCAAATACATATCGTCTTTAACTATAGTATCCTTCCGATTTTTCTAGGTAGTCTCTTTTCATATATGACCTACAAGACTTGAGGTCATCGACACGCGAAGAAGACCGCGCAATGGAACTCAGCTATTGCGTAACTGCCTTATTTTTAGAATCGGTTTATCCATATAATTACCGTTGGTAGATCTAATATTAGGGCACGAACAGGAAACGTGCATTTCTTTTATATATCCATCCGTGGTTGATCTAGTCTCATTTTACGGAGCTAATCACCATTTTGGCACTTTAATAACTATTTTGTTGCTTTGTTTTAATTAATGATTATAATATTGATTTAAACATTTCTAAACAGCCACAGAGTTTGAAAAGGCTGACCTCTTAATTTGTTTTGTCTGCCGTTTTTTTTTTATGTACCTTTCTCATTTGGATTTTAAGAACAGGACTTGTAAGAAAATGGTGTCGGTTCTTGATCATTGCCGTCGCATCTACTTTGTTTGTCATAGGTTTCAAGGGTTTTAGAGATAGCTAATGTTTCAGGAATTTCAGTATATGGAAGTAGGTCTAGGGTCAGTATATGGAAAAGGGTCTAGGGTTAATTTGGGATCATCATTTGAATAAACTCTTACAGGCTAGGCTTCCATTGTTGCTCTTTCTCAGTTTGTTAGAATGGTAATGTGTCCGCTATTTTTAGACAAAAGGGCTGATGGTATCGATGTAAATGGGCCCTCTTTCTTGATCTGAGAGTCGTTTTAACCATGCACAATTTTAATGTATGTCTTTTAAGGAAACTTGGTCAAGGGTCAGCATGTCTATGATATTTCTAGGATATAAAGGGGCAAAGTGCTTTCTGAACATATTGAAGCGTAACTCATACCGACAGACATTGTTTTCTTGGGATGCTTTTCATAACAGTACGATAAAAGATTTTCAATTTTGATTATTAATCATATATTGTAGTTGGTTGGGACCGGAGCCTTTTTGTCTGTTGCTTGGTCCACCGGGGCTCAACTGGTGACCTTCTTTTGCTTCAGATTTCCAGTGGGGTTGTTTGGCAGGACAGGGATCTCCACCTGTCAGACGGCCCGTTGTATCTGTTGAGTCCTCGTCTTTGCTTCTTCATGGTGTTGAAATTTGATTTATGTGTTTACCGTGATGATTCATTGACGAGTTAGAGGGTTATCATGCGAACCGAACAACCAACTAAATGTTTTGTACCACTTCAGAAACTGAAGGTGAGGTTGGGCCTGTAAAATCGATTTAAGCCCCAGTAATTCATTACTGACCGTTCCAAGGCGGTAGTTCTGTTGTGGTTCTCTGTTGCCTGTTTTTGGTGTCAGAGTTTCTGTGATGTTTTACCTTATGTATGTTCTTATTATTTTTGGTTCGGTTTGGGTTGCTGAGTGGCCACCTTTTGGGAACAAGCTGCTCACTCGGTTGGCCATATGTTCTCTGTATCTTGATTATTTGTAATCTTAGTTGTTTCCAACTATGGTTTGAGGGCTGGATTTGGATTTTGATTGTTTCAGTTCCTGGTCTTTGCATACTTTTTACTTTTTTTTTGAATTCTGGAATGGAATGGAGTGGAAAAGATAAGATAATCTATATTCCATTGACTACAAGCAACCAGCGGACACATTGCGTCGGAAATATGTCTTATTTCGACGTCATGTGCCTGCTTGGAATATGCTGGGAAAATTGACTCCGTGAAGCAGAAAGGGGTGCATCTCCTGTTAATATTACGACACGGGATAAATTCTTTCAGCTGAATTGATCGTACCCCCACCCCGGACGTATGTCTTATTATCATGATCATGATTTTACGGCTCAATTTCAATTACATATTATTGTGAGTACGGGGTAGAAAACTGTAACCTCTGAATCCTGATTTTGTATCATTCTGAATAGTACGTAATACTCATATGAGGGTGTCTGATGCCGTATGAAGAGATTTATAGAATAGTAATGACTGACAGACTGAAACAGCTTTCATGGCATAGGCTTACGGACAGAACCATTAAGAGAAAGTCAAATGAAGGAATATAGTAATGACCTGGTTCAAAAAATTTTTTTTTTATCAAATGAAAATTAATGGGCGAAGAAATAGTGATTTCGTTGAAATCCCAAAGACGAAAGCTCGAACTTTTTTTCAAATTAAATAGGTGTCATGCAAGACTTGCCAAGCATGAGACTTGAGATTTCCTTGTCTCCATCTAAACCAAATCATAGATTCTGGGGCACTTCTGTCCTCGTAATTGCAGTCATTATGGAACTTTAAGTCGGGGAAAATTCCGAATATGTACTCGAAACTTCAAAAATGCAAGGGGGTGGTCGGGTGGTGCGATGGTACTGCATGTAACTTCTAGTGCCGGGGCGTCCTGCTGATTTGGATAATAGTAGAAGGGCTTACTGTGCTTGCAGTAGGTGCGGGTGGGGGTTGTTTGGACATTTTTTCTCTTATCTATCATTTCTCTGTTCTTTCTCCCTCTCTTTGGGAGACGGTCCGATATAGACTGAAATACTGTCTCAAAGAGCCGTTAAACCCAAAACAATCAATCAATCAATCAATCAATCAGGAATGCAAAGTTCTTGAAAGTAAAACTGAGGTGAAAAAGTCGTTGTATTATAATCAAAGAACCATTATGAGAAGCTTAATACAAACCTTGGAAACAATTTCTAAAACTCAGCTTTGCTAGAATTTTCTGGTTTACAGTACTTTCGTGAGAGCTGTGTCACACATAACACGTGCTTACGGTGAATGGGTACTTTTTCAGGGGAAGCAACTCATGCCAATCTCACTTTTTTGCCTCCCTTCACAGTGGAGATCAACTGAAGAACTTGCCCTTTGAGGAGCATTTTTCTCCTTTTACAGTAGAGTCCTTTATGGAAAGGCTACATTATCCAGGAAAACAAAACACAAATTGTTCCCCTTTGTAAAATGATGAAAAAAACAACAACCCAAAACATAAAGGTATACACATGACCGAGATCAATATCCTTCAAAAACATACTTAGGTATTTTACTATCATATAAAGTTTTGCATGGGCCTTTAAACTAGGCAGTCTTCATCAGAACATTCACACGATATCATTCTAATCTTAATGCCCACTCACCAAAATAAATAGATAAATAAATAAATTAATAATTTTTAGAGTCACAGAACAAACAAATAACGCAATGTTTGCAAAAAAACGTCATTTGACTCACACACTAATTACTACACACGCTAATTCCTTACTTGACATTTTCTTAGATTATTTTGAGTACAATTTATTGGACAGCTTGAAGCTCAATCTTACAAAGAAAAAAAAAGGTTGTAAAATTCTGTTATACGTCACAACACTTTGAAATTCAATGTAAATGTCCTTTAACCTAAAAGTAAATGTAGGGTGCCTGTCTTAAACTCGGTGCTATTCACCCAAGCTTAAACAAGTTTTTTTTGCTCTATAAATAAAACTGGTAGAAATAGTTTAACTTAAGTTTTTTAAACTGTGAAATTAACTGTGACCGTGCAGAACTTTTGTCCATATGTATATATGGCCTTATTTTATGCTGTGTTGTTCCAAATTACAATACTAATCACAATCAGCGTCACAATCCAGCGTTACGTGTCATTTTTTAATGATTTAAGAATAAATATCGTCGCTACTTTAATTCATTGATAACTCGATACCGTATTGTAAACAAAGTTACTAAAAAATGGATAATCAAGTCTTAAATATTGTTTTCCGCAGCGCTTCCTCCTTTGCTCTATACTAGAGCAACTTTTTACTTGTGACAGTTGTGACGCAATTACAGAACTGCGTCAACTGTTTCAAACTTCGCATTTACTTGCTTATAAGTTATTAAGACCGGTACATTGTGGTCACAATCAGAGAGGGACTGCTAGAAAAAAATAATTTTGCCATCCAATTAATCCTGCACGTGCCAATATTTCAAAGCCTCTCCTGCAACTCACACGATCACCCTACCCAATTTAAGGCCCCTCTACCCCCCCCCCTTCTTCCTCCACCCTTCCTCCATCCCCAACCCCCACCCCTACACACACACACACGCACACAACTTTTAACCTTTCCTTTACATGAAAAACTAAGCAAAATATAATAGATGTTTAGCCATGTTTAGCCATAACAAATACTTGCAAAACTTCATAGACTAAAATCCTTGATTAAAAAGTGCAGTGTAGACCTGGGTTAGACTGTACTATCAAAACAGCAGTCTAATCAGGGTCAGTACTATTTGATTTTCCCAGCAATTTCGACACACTGTCAGGTGGTGAAAGTGGTAGGACAATTGCAGTAATGAAGATTTTGTTTCAACTTTAAGCTTAGAAAATAACTTGGCCATACATACTTATACACTCCTTTACACTCCATATAATTTCAGCCAACATTGAGAAGCAGCATATATACTGTTAAATGAGCTTTTGAGCATTAAAATTGCAGTATGCATTTTTATAACATAGGTTTTGGCCCTCTGTGGAACTACCTTAATGAGGAGTTCTAATGAGGGGTTACAACATATATATTTACTTGTTAGTTGTTTATCCCCTTTTTAAGAGTGTAAACAACTAACAAGAATTTATTGATTCTTCCTAAGAAGAAACCAGGGATTTAATAAAATACATATTTATTATTAAATGCCAGGTGTGTCAAATACTAGCTCATCAGGTGGGGGTGGGGGCTGTCAGCTCTGCAATGCCCTTGGTTCATAAATTAAAATGCCACAGTGTGTTTATATACTCAGTGATCTTTTGAGGGATTTGTTCTAACTGTTGCCAAAAATCTCATGGAAATCTATCAGTAGGGGCAAATCTCATGCAAAAATTATATAATTTATAATGAATGGTACCTTAACTTTTCATTGAGAATGGAGAATTTCTCAAAATTTTAGTTCA
This sequence comes from Ctena decussata, assembly GCA_963989385.1. NCBI lineage: Eukaryota > Metazoa > Mollusca > Bivalvia > Lucinida > Lucinidae > Ctena > Ctena decussata. The sequence continues at coordinate 44,704,302 of OZ022500.1, forward strand.
ATGTGATGTGTTCTCTAATATGATTCTGAGTCGCACTCACAAAAAACAAAACAAATAAAAAGCACAGCTGTTCAGCCATAAAAACATTTGTTGTGATCCATTAATAGAACCATCTATGCTCTTGCTGAAGTGTTTCTAATGAGAGGGCACAACAGGTGTTAATATGAAGCCCATTGATGCTGGTGCAACAATTATGGTGGAACTGTGTAATTGTTTTCATTCTAACATAGTCTTGACTTGTAGAAGGACAAACAGCATTATGCAACATTCCACATAAAGTGCAGGGTCCATCAGTTAGCAGGGCATGCCCCATTCATTATTTTGTGCACTTATAATGATATAAAAAAGCTTGCTAGCATAATAAAGTCCTAAATATTTGGCCAATAAAATCCTCTGTGAAAATGCTTTTTAATAGGTTGGTGTGTGTGTGTGTTTGGGGGGTGGGGATAGACAGGAAGGGGCTACCTCTCATTCAACTGCACTAAACTGCATCCCTTTACAGTCATGACTCATCATTTAATACCAATTCTCTGTAAGCACCAGACTTTTCAAGAAACGCAAGGTTGGAAGTTCTTCTTCAAACTTTCTCACTTTGTGTGTAGTCAGACAAAAACAAATAATTGGCACCTCATTTTTTCGTTTGCCGTCTCGTTGCCATGGTAACCGCGTTTTTCTGTTTTTGCAGAAAAAATGCCAAAAATTCAATAGAAATTTGCGTTTTTCGCTCTTGTATATTTTCGAGAATAGACAAGGCTTGATCACAAACTCTTAAATCTACAAAGAAGGGTCTTATGTGATTAACATGGAGCATCAAAACAACTTTGTTTGAATGTTTTTGGCATATCTACTCATATCTACTGGTCCTCAAAGGTGGGTGGGGTAACCAGAATTGCAAAACACAGTTTTTAGGCATTTTTAAGCATCACGTTTAAAAAACGCACACTTCTATGACTCATTTGCATACTTAAACATAAAAGAGGAGACTTTCAATTTTTGGAAAATGAAAAAAACAGAGTGGGGCAAAGCTGTCTTTAGGCCGTAACCATGACAACAAATCATACCCCATGCAAAAAGTAAAAACAGAAACTTAAGCTGAAACCACACTACCATAATCAAATTAAATGCACTGCAAATATAATTACTGGTCCAAATGCTGTAGAAATATTAATTCTATATGACTTGGTGAAGGTACGACACCTTAAGAGTTGAAAGTCCCATTTATATTCATTTAAAGGGCCCAAAAAGGGGCAAAACATGGTCAAAATTAAAGTACCTCACTCATTGTCTCTAGGAATCAACAAAAAGACCACATGGGTTACTTTTGAATTGGTTATGAAATTATTAGACTGACATAAACTGATAAAAAATATGGCATGAGGGAGCCCTAAATCTCTAGGTATGGAGTCTATAGGGGTCCAAAAAGGGGTAAATTTGAAAATATTCATCCAAAATAATAATCATTCTTCACAATGGAACACACTACAGCATTTGCCAAGATAACAGAGGTTGGAAAAAATGGGGGAAAACAGCCTTATATATGCGCAACCAGTAAATTTGCACTCAAGGGGCTGGAGCCTTATTAATGAAAATTTAAGGGGCTCAAAAGGGGGAAAATGGTCAAAATTACCACATATCACTCATTTTCCTTATCAGTACGCAAAAGATAGCACTGGCTGCTTTTAAATTTGATATGACAAAATAAGCTTGACATATACTGATAGAAAAAATGGCAAAAAGGAGCCCAACATTCCCAGGTATGGAGATTATAGGGGCCGAAAAGAGGTTAATTTGAAATAAACATCCAAAATAATGGTTGTTCTTCACAATAAAGCATATTACGGCATTTGTCAAGATGATATGTATAGGTTGAAAAAAAGCCTTATACATGTATATGCCAAAAATATACCTGGAATCAAGCGGCTGGGAGCCCTATTTATAATGATTTAAGGGGCTCAAAAGAGGCTAAAATGGTCAAAATTACCATATATCCCTCGTTCTCTCTACAAATCAGCAAAAGACAACACTGGTCACTTTTAAATTTGTTATGAAATATTAGATTGACATATATTGATAGAAAAAACAAATCGGAGCAAATGTTGCGGACGGACGGACAACGTGAAAACAGTATACCCCCCTCAAACAAGTTTGCGGGGGGGGGTATAAATATGGCAACAGTGAGTCCTAAATCCCTGGGTAGTGAGTATATAGGGGCTTAGAAAGGGGTTAATTGGATATTCGCTAAAGATAAACAACAAATATTGTAGGTTTTTAATTTCTTCACACAGAAACAAAGTACTGCATTTGTGGTGTTGAAACTGGTTGTTAAACTACAAGCCTAATATATATGAATATAAAACATGTCATGTACTTAAATTCATTAAGGGGGACTAACAGAGGCTGCTTATGTGAAAATGTAAAATAAATAATCAAAAACGAAAAAAAAAATGGATGCATTTTTTCTTATAGAAACAAATAGAGATGTTGGTTTTAATAGTAAAGTATTTTATGCAGACAATAACACATTATTAGCTTTTCGAAAATGTGTAAAGCTGGTTTTCCATGGGTCTTATCCTTTAGCATTTTCTATGCGTACGTTTAACATGACTGTTACAAAAGCATGGCACAAATAGCGTGAATAATGAATTTCGATTCTAAAGATGCTTCATTCCAGAGAACGTATTTCTGTGACAAACCTTCTTAGCTACTATATTTTTGCCATAGTCTTATAATGGACAAATACAGAGCCTGCGCTGAAAAAAAAAACAGTTATATAAAACGCTCCATGCAAATCCTTCTATACACTGTAGTTTGTATGCCAGCAAACATGAGAATTACTTCGACCATGTACTCTTGCTCTTACCATTCATTAGGCGATAGAGTTAATTTCGAAAACTATAAATCTCAAATAGAAAGGATTAGTACACAGATCTGAGCACTTTTCTTATTTTTTTCTATTTATTTTTTTTATCTTTTTTTATTCTTATTTATTTATTTTTTTATTTTTTTTTTTAAATTTTGTTTTTGCATTTATTATTTATTTATTTATTTATTTTAGTTTTGTTTTTGCCAGCCCACTGGAGAAATGTGCAATTATTCAGATACAAGTTTTCAATGAATCAGTAAAAAAATCAAATGTGATTGTGAAGGGAAGCAGTCCTCAAAATAGGATATCCAAATAAGGAAGTATAGTTTCCCACATGTCAAGTTTTTCGGCTGTCCTTAAAACATGAGGGGTTGTCATGTTTGCAAGCATGGGGTATGCGATATTTTTGAATGTCCATGAAATGAATCACGAATATCCAGGATATTGGATATGAAGGAGGCAGATTAGGGCTATCTGTGGATCAAAGAGCTGTGTCATGTGTCTTTGTGATGGAATTTTTGATGCAGGTCCAATAATTGAGGGTGAATTGATAAACATCCAAGTTTTCTTCGGCAATTTTACAAAAGGGGGGAAACGTTTGAGACAGACTTCCTGTTTACTTCCCTGGCCTTGTGGGACCCCCTGTTTGCTTCCCTGCCATTGTAGGATCGGACTTTGCCCCAAAGAAGGCAAGAGTTGATCCCCATTGAGAATGAAGGAAAGACAGAAAATAGCAGAGTTGCCTCCCCCTACCAGTGTATCTTGTAGCCTTGAGTTTTCAGTCTTGGTCTGTTAGATATATTCGTTACGTGTTATGTGTCTGTGGCGAGGAAGTTTTGATGCAGATGCAATGTTTGAGGGGAAATGGATAAAAATCCATTTTTTTTTACCATTTTACAAAGGGGAATAACTTATGGGCCTTCCTGTTTACTTCCCTCGTCTTATTAGACTCCTGTTTGCTTCCCTTCTATTATAGGATTCGCTCTTGGAGGTTGGGCATTGCCCCAAGGAAGACAAATTCTTTCCGTCTGGAGTTGACTCCCCTGCCTGTGTATAAAATCACCTTGAGTTTTCAGTCTTGATCTGTTCTTATACACTTACGACGTGTTATGTGTCTATGTCAAAGACGTTTTCATGCAGATACAAAATTTGTTTTGAGGATGAATGGATGCATGTCCATGTTTTCCAGAAATTTTACAACGGAGAGCAACTTTTGATATTCCTGTTCACTTCCTCCCTAGCCTCATGGGACTTCCTGTTTGCTTTCCTTCCAGTTTGGGATATCCACTATTTTCTTATGCTGCATCCATGGACAAAATTTGAAACAAATTGGAGAAAATTTAATGCAAAAACCCTATATAATAGGGTAAAAAATATCAAAAAGGGGCATAACTCAGGCAAAAAGGGGCAGAATTTAAAATCAAAACCCTAATGCACATCTTCATACCAATATCTGTTCACATACTTAATTTCAAGAAAATCCGTCAAACCATCTAGGAGGAGTTGCGATAACAAACTTATTTCACGAAAAATACAAAGGGGCATAACTCCGCAATAAAAACCTTTCAGGAAAAATGGAAAAATACGTATCCACTATTTTCTTATGCTGCATCCATGGACAAAATTTAAAACAAATCGGAGCAAATGTAATGCGTTGCGGACGGATGGACGGAAGGACGGAAGGACAACGTCAAAACAGTATACCCACCACAAACACAGTTTGTGGGGGGTATAAATAGACATTTGTCGGGTGACCAATGAAAAATCAGAGATTCAATATAATAGCTGTTCAACAACTAGATGTTTCCTAAAAACCAATAAAAGTTGGCTTGATTACAGAGCACTAACCAAAATTGGCCTATTGCCCAACATTGGCGGGCCGTGCAATGAAATTTTCGAAACAGTGTCTCCCATTCTAATGGACTTACAGATATTTTTACTTTACAAAGTGCACACCTTTTCTTCGACGGCAAGCAACTTCAGCAATGATGATGTTGTTTCATTTAGAAAAAAATGTATTTTTTTTGTGAAGTTTTTTTAACTAAGTCCTTTCCTTCGCGAAGATGTTGGGCACCCCGTCGCCATGTTGTATCTTAGTATCTGTAAAACAAATATTTCCATAACAAATTTAAAATAACCAAGTTCAAGAAATAATGATAGGTGGTAATTTTTACCGTTTTGCCTCTGTTTGGGACCCTTAAAAAGGAATTAATATGATTTTTATCCCTAATTCCATGTTAACTAGCGGCATATATAAGCCTCCTTCATTTTGGCTACTGATTCTAACATGACAATTGCTTTAGTGTGCTCCTCTGTGAAGAATAGTCATTATTTTGGGCAAATATTTTCGAAGACTTCAAACCAAGAGATGTAAGGCAACTAACTGCCATGTTTTTTAATCAACATAAGTCAAATCTATTTTTATAACAAATTTAAAAGTAACTAGTATTGTCTGTTGTTAGTCTGTGGAGAGAAATATTGATTTTTATACTAGTCCAGTCAAATTGTGGGGGAACCTAAAACAAATTGCAACAAAAGGTTTCTTTGCAGTAATAAGCACCTAAGACCTATATTATTAACATACTAAAAGTAGGACAAAATCGGAGAATGCGAAACTTGATTTTTTCATGTGTCTTGTTTTCGAAGGATTTAAACCAGTGCACAGCTACTTTTGGTCGGAAAGCCACTTCTAAACATCATTTCTAAACAAGTTAAATCCATAGAAGTCGTTGATAAAACAGTTATATACTGTTCTTTAGCTTTTGTCTACCATTAAATTTGCTGATTATGCATAACCGGTCGATCATATAGTATATTACTATTGGTTTACCCCACCCACCAGTGCAAATTTTGCTTATACCATAACCTCTATTCAGATGGACAATATGGATGGTAATGAAGATAGTAAACAGAATCAATGTTTTTAAATTAAGACTGTGACAGAACAATAGAAGAAAACAGCTTGATGTAACTCCTATTTATCAAATGACGGGACATCTAAGAGTGTTGTTTTGTTGCTTCACATCCACGGTTAACAGCCATGGTCATGTCGGGACGGTCAGTTAACCTTACTACACTCTTCGTTGGCCGGCTTAGACCTCCTATGCGGTTAAAGCAGTACTAAGGGCACATACTTTCGCCAGTAACTGACTACTGTCCTTCTTGAATCAGCGGAAGGAGAAACGGAAGTAAGCAGCCGGACCGGGTATCGAACACAGGACCTCTGGCTCTTGAGTCAGACGCGCTACCAACTGCACTATGTGGCCCGACTAAATACTTCATGTGTTCAAAAAATAATCCACTAGATTATGCAGATAACATGGACATGCTTTGGGAATATTAGATGATGACCTCCATGACATTTTTGCATTCACAAATGGTAAAATGTTTACTTTTCTGGTTCAAAATTTACAAATTATACCTCCTTCCCGCCTAACAGCCATCTCCCCACCCGCCCACTCCTCTGGAAAGAAGTAATTGTTTTAGCTCGCCTGAACGACCTTCAGGAAGAGCTATATATGTAAGCCCCGGCGTCGGCCTCCGGGTTTGCACCCGCATCCATGTCCACCTTTTGTGTGTTATAGGTTATCTAAACACCCATATCTCTTTAACCCATTGATAGCCTAAGTTGATACTTTCACTCATGCTAGATAATAGTCTTATGTTTTACACCCTTGCCCCTCAGTGACCTTGAGGTCAAGGTCATAGAATTGGAAATTTCATGTTAAAATATGGGATGTTCTTTAAAGTTTGAGCTCACCTGTCAAGGTGAGCTTATAGTATAGCCTTAGTCCGTAGTCCGTCGTCTTCTTCCACACTTTAAAACATATCTCCTAAACCATCTGCCCAATCTTGATCAAATTTTATGTGTAGCATTGTTGGGGTTGGGGATTGACGGCATAAGGTCAAAGGGCACATCAGATTGGAACTCTGGCTGCCATGGCAACATAAAGCTCCCACAGACTTATAATGGGAACAAATTAAAAGAAAAATCTTCTTCTCTGAAACCATGAGGCCCAGAGCTTATATATTGAGTATGTAGCAATGTATAGTGGTCCCCTGCATCAATCCTGCCAATCCATCCCCTGGAGTCCAAACTGGCCCCACCCTACGGGCCCACTGGTTTATATTAGGCTGTATAGCTAAAGAACCTTCAAAAAATTTCCCCTCTGAAACCATGAGGTCCAGAGCTTACATATTTAGTATGTAGCAATAGTTAGTGGTCACGTACATAAATCCTGCCAACCATGCCTCTGGGGTCCAAATGAGCCACCCCCAGGGGCCATTAGTTCTCATAGACTTATAATGAGAAAAAAAACTTAAAAAAATCTTCTTCTCTGAAATCATGAGGCCCAGAGCTCATATATTTAGTATGTAGCAATGTTTAGTGGTCCCCTGCATCACTCCTGCCAATCCATCCCCTGGAGTCCTAGCTGGCCCCACCCTAGGGGCCCATTGGTTTATATTGGGCTATATAGCCAAAGAACCTTCAAAACATTTCCATTCTATGAGGTCCAGAGCTTACATCATATTTAGTATGTAGCAATAGTTAGTGGTCACGTACATAAATCCTGCCAACCATGCCTGTGGTGTCCAAATGGGCCACCCCCAGGGGTCATTAGCTCCCATAGACTTATGATGAGAAAAACTTTAAAAAAATCTTCTTCTCTGAGATCATGAGGCCCAGAGCTGATATATTAAGTATGTATCAGTGGTTAGTGGTTCCCTACATAAATCCTGCCAATCATCTCCCTGGGGTCCAAACTGGTCCCTTCAGGGGGGTCATTTGTTTATATAGGGCTATATAGCTAAAGAACCTTAAAAAAATTCCTCTCTGAAACCATGAAGTCCAGAGCTTACATATTCAGTATGTAGCAATGGTTAGTGGTCACGTACATATAAATCCTGCCAACCATGCCCCTAGGGTTCAAATTGGCCATGCCACAGAGGCATTAGCTCCCGTTATAGTCTTATGAAGTGAAACACTTAAAAAAATCTTCTCTGAAACTATGAGGCCAAGAGCTTAAACATTTAGTTTGTAGCAATGTTTAGTGGTCCCCTGCATAAATCCTGCCAATCATGCCCATGGGGTCCAAACTGGCCTCACCCCAGGGGTCATTTGTTAATATAGGGCTATATAGCTGAGAACCTTCAAAAATCTTTTCTCTGAAACCATGAGGCCCAGAGCTTACATATTTAGTATGTGGCAATGGTTAGTGGTCACGTACATAAATCCTGCCAACCATGCTCCTGGGATCCAAATCCCCTATTTATTGTTGCAGTTCAGTTACTGACCTTCAAAAATTTACTTCAGATTTTAAGGCAGAGTAAAGTGGGTGGGGTAATTTATACCATTTTTAGACCTAAATGGCTTTACATTCAACAAGAAAATGAGCCAAGTTAACCTTAAGCTTCTAGATTCAATTCTGGCAGAGGCAGAATAGGTTCTTAAAAATAAAACTCACAGCAATAATGTTATGTCTAATATGTCATATAAAACATTACAAATAATTGGTATATTTAAGACGCAAATCGGCGCTTGTAAAAATGCAGAAAAAATATATTTTGCATTATCCGATTTTATCCTACTTTTGATATGTCATATGTGAATGTTAGTTCTCAACAAAAATGCAAAAAAAGCTTTTGTTGCAATTTGTTTTGGGTTTAGGGAAAAAAATCGCCAGTTTGCCTGGACTATACCCCAGACATACGGAGTATGTCAGGGGGTACATAGTTTTTGTCATTCCGTCTGTTTGTTCGTCCATCCGTCCGTCCGTCAACTTTCCGTCAAAGTTTTGGGTAAAACCTTTTGTAATTGCTCATATTACTTTGCTTTCATTAGGCGGTGGCACTGGTCGGGGATATACGTTAGCCCCTTCTCACTTGCTCACTTGTTTTAAATTTTGACCATCTTTCCCCTTTTAAGCCCCTTACATTGATAAAACCAGGGCTCCCAGTCCCATGATTGCAAGTTTACCAACGGCATATATAAGACTGTGCTGAGGCTGTGCTTTTTCAACCTATTTCATAAAGACAAATGATGTAGTGTTTACCAATAAGAAGAATGATCCTGATGTTTGGTGAATATTATTAAATGTACCCCTTTTTGGGCCCCTATAGACTCAGCCAGGAAAAATCCAGCTGCCATTTGCAATGTTTTCTATTACTATATGTCAAACTAATGTTTTCATAACAAATTCAAAAGGAACCAGTGTTGCATTCTGTTTATTCATAGAGATTAAGTGATATGTGGTAATTTTGACCATTTTTGTCCCTTTTTGGGACCCTTAAATGGGTATACATTTGGTTTCTCGTCCCTTATTGCAAATTTACTAGTAGCATATATAAGGCTATATTTTTCCTGCCTATTTTAACATGACAAATCCTGTAGTGTGTTTCTCTGTGAAGCATGATCATTATTCCCTATAGACTCAGCCAGGAAAAATCCAGCTGCCATTTGCAATGTTTTCTATTACTATATGTCAAACTAATGTTTTCATAACAAATTCAAAAGGAACCAGTGTTGCATTCTGTTTATCCATAGAGATTAAGTGATATGTGGTAATTTTGACCATTTTTGTCCCTTTTTGGGACCCTTAAATGGGTATACATTTGGTTTCTCGTCCCTTATTGCAAATTTACTAGTAGCATATATAAGGCTATATTTTTCCTGCCTATTTTAACATGACAAATCCTGTAGTGTGTTTCTCTGTGAAGCATGATCATTATTTATGGTAAATATTTTCCATTTTTTCCCTTTTCGGGCCCCTTGGGGGCTCCTTTTGGGCCCTTTGGGACCCCAAGCCTGGAGATGTAAGGCACCCATTGACATATTCTATATCAGTCTGCGTCAAACTTTTATTTTCATTACAACTTTGAAAGTAAACTGTTTTGTTCTATGTTGGTCCGTGGACAGGATTGGTGATTTGTGTTAATTTTGACCATTATTGTCCCTTTTAGAAGAGCCCCTTAAATAATAGGAAATGGGCCCCCACCCCTCCCCGTCCTCCCCGGTTGCAAATTTACCTGTGGCATATATAACCCTGCTCTTTCTCTGCAACCAATTTCATCATTTTAAATGCTGTTATGTGTTCCATTGTGAAAAAGGGTCATTATGTTGGTAAAATATTCTCAAACATACCCCTTTTGGGCCCCTATAGACTCAATCCCTGAAAATTGAGGGCTCTCCATTGCCATGTGTTCTATCAGTATATGTCAAACTAGTATTTTCCTTACAAATAGTAAAGTAATTAGCGTTGTCTTTTGTTGATTCATAGTGAGAATGAGTGATATATATGATAATTTTGACCATTTTTGCTCCTTTTGGGGCCCTTTTAATGGGTATAAATAGCGCTCCCAAGCCTTAAGGTGTCAAACTTTCATCAAATCAAGAAGAATACATATTTCAATGGCAGAAGGATCACAAGTTATAGCTGCAATGCATTTAATGTGATTGCAAATCTGTGGAAATAGTATAACCTTCCGTTTTTACTTTCTTGCAGGGGGTATGGCTTGTTCCCATGGTTACGGACTGAAGTCAGCTTTGCCCCACTCAGTTTTTTTTCATTTTCTGAAAATGGACAGCCTCCTGTTTGACGTTAAGCAAATGTGTCACAGAAGTGTGCGTTTTTTAAACATGATGATTAAAAATGCTTAAAAATTGTGTTTTGCAATACCTGGTTACCCCACCCACAGTTGCAGTACAGTAGGTATACCAAAGGCATTGGATCAACGTTGTTTTTATGTTTCACATTAATAACATAAGTCCCTAGTTTTTAGATTTAAAGAGTTTCTGATGAAACCTAGCCCATTCTTGGAGATATACAAATGCAGAAATTGTGAATTTCTGTTGAATGTTTTGGCATTTTTTCTGCAAAAACAGAAAAACGCGGTTTCCATGGCAACGAGATGGTAAATGAGCAAACGAAGTGCAAATTACTTGTTTTTGTGTGACAACAAAAAAAGGGAGAAAGTTTGAAAAAGAACTTCCGACCTTGCGTTTCCGGCCCTCTATACAAAAAGTCTGGTGCTTACAGAGATGGGTATTAATGTCTGTCATCAAGCTTTTCTCTCTAGTAACTTAATAACTGATTAGTAATTACAAGTTTCTTCGCTTTGGTCAGAAGCTGCAAACATTTAAGATGGATTAAATTAATCAGGAAATATTTTTTTTTTATTTTTCAGTTTATGGTATCATTTCTATTAATATAACTTCAATATGAGCCTTTTAATTGTCTTTATGAGATTTAAGCTAAAACGTAACTTTTGGCATTTAATTCTATAGAATATGTATTTCTTCATGCCCCTTTCCCCTCCTCCCATCTCAGCCACAGGCCAATCATAAAAAGTATTTTGTTTGCAGTTGCCTATTAACTAGGATTTTTGGAGAGTACTTAGGTAGGTAGGCTTTCTTTTTAATCCCTGCAAACTATGAAAACAACAAAAACAAATAATAGTTCTACAAAAAATGTCACACACAGTTACAGTAATTACCCACAATACTAAGATAACAGCATCCTACATTTTGAACATATCCATACTAGTATCACCCACAAATGGAGTACCCAAAATGTGCAGGTATTAAGGAAAAATTGCCGACCCAGATCAGACTGCTCCTGGGTCTACACTGCTTGCTCAGACCTGTTTGTCTTACTATGCAGGTTGATTACGGTAAATGTGCCATTAAATAAAAAAAATAGATCTAGGGTGTCCCAAGTGGCCATTTTTTTTTTTTTTTTTTTTTTTTGGGGGGGGGGGGGGGGGGGGGGGGGCGGGGGGAGGGAGGGGTAAGGTGAATTTTGGTGTGTAGGTAAGCAGTTGTTATCTACCCACCAAAAATGCAGGGTCCAGACTCAGGGGTAAGGTGAATTTTGGTGGGTAGGTAGGCAGTTGCTATCTTCCAACCAAAAGTGCAGGGCCCAGACTCTTTTTTTTGGAAATTTTGGGTGGAGCCAGGTTATTTTTTTTTCACTGATTTTTGAGGCCAGATTATTTTTTGAAATCCCCTTATGAGCTGATTTATTTTTTACTTGCATATTTTTTCTTCCAAAGACAGGGATTTTTTTCGAAAAATATACCAGCACCCCCCCCCCCCCCCCCCCCCAAGAATATCAAATGGTCGGTCCCTTAGCGCCAAGCGGGACAGGGTTTTGGCAGATTTATGAGGAAGGACAAACTGTCTCTTGTACGTTTTGATGGATGAGGATGACTTCTGAAATGGTACGTGTGTGTTGAGGGGGTAGTGGGGGGGGGGGGGGGGGCGTCGTTCGGGACAGAATTCTTTAGAAGAGCGAGTGGTCTGACTGGTCTCAGAATGTGGGGCGCGTTATCTTGGGGGAAGTTGTCTGGGGGAGTTTTCTTAGAATCTGGGGCGAGTTGTCACCTGAAGATGGGGCGACATGTCTTGTGGCTTTTTCGTTAGTCAAACTTTGTGGTTGACCAGTGTGTTTGTTTTGCTTTCTCTCGTTCTCGGCGTGTAGCCTAAATTCAGAAGCCCAAAAAATCGCAGGCAGACAGACTAACGCAAAATCTTAATAAATTCACAGTATGCTAAATGATTACAAGCTTTACTATACCATAAATGAAGAAACAGTTGGTCTCCTCAAGTCGATCCAGCTGAAAAAATGTCTGTGTGTTGACGAACGCACGTGCCATGTATACGTAAAAATGACCAACTTCATTATCGATTTTCAAACTAAATAGACTTTCTCCCGAAGATATACCACGCTAAAAGACGGTCGAATGTATGAACTACGGTTCAGTTATAATGGCATCTAATTTGGTTTTTGGGACAATTTTCTTTGCAAAATAACTTTGGGGTACTGTCGTAGGGTTTTACTTTTCTGAAAAACGGTTGTCAAACTGTGATCGTTGTTTTGGGTGTGCAAACTGTATTGAGGTACCGATATGCGTCTGATTTCAATAACAAAACATCAAATTTCATTCTGATCTGGTCCGTTGGAAAATTATGACTGCATATCTTATCAAACGAGCATTATTTTGGGACTGTATCTGTTCAAAATTTCCCGCCATTTTTTTCCGGCGAAAAAAGGGGATTATTTCTTTGTGCGTAGACGACCGCTCAGAAAATGATTTACTCAAATGTGATGAGTCTGCGTTCCCACTGTTAAAATGTACATTTATATTAGATACAGTTTAGAAAATTAGCGGGAACATGAACGCGCTGGCAAGATGGTTGGGAGAATTTGAATGAAAATAATAGTTTTTCAGCGTTTTTCAGTGTTAGAATCGAAATAGTTCAGCTCTAGCATTGAATTGTTGAGTAATAATTCACTGTTTGTCGGTCAGTTGTAAGTAGATATATCACTCGCGCTCCGCGCTCGTGATATGATCTACTTTACAACAGACCTCCAAACAGTGAATTATTACTCAACAATTCACTGCTAGAGCTGATTTATTTCTTAAACAACAATAAAAATTATTGACAAACAGCAGCCATATACAAGACAATTACCCCTTCATGTGAAAGGATTTAAGAATTCTTTGATATCTCTTTACTTACAGATGCTTCATTATCTGTGAAGACAAGAGGTCAGTACGTTCTGTCAACATTGACAGTATAAATTGATATTTTATTAATGTCTAAGAAACAACACGCAAACAGACAAGAGTTGTTCGTCCTCTGAGACTGAATGTCTCCTCTAAGCCTAGCCTTTGTCACCTTGGATTATTGTTTCTCATGTGGAGCGGGCAAAGAACAAAGAATCTTTTCAAAATGGGCCGCGACACGAGAAAACCAACAAAGTGGTTGTGCGACCAACGCAGACTCAAATCAGCCTGGGCATTCGCCCAGTCTGATAAGAGTCTTCGCTGTCCGCTAGAGGGACCTGAGACCCTTAGCAACCCTTTTAGCGCTTAGCAAAGAGTCTAATTAGACTGGGCGGAAGCCCAGGCTGATGTGAGTCTGCGCTGGGTGCACATGCCACTTTGTTGGTTTTCTCGTGTCGCGGCTCAAATAACGTTGTCATGACTAATCTGCTCGTTAAGCAGATAAGCGTGTTAACCTTTTGATTATAACATCATTGGACTTGAAGGGAAAAAAAAACGTCATGTGAACAGTGATGACGCTGAGAACGATCCAGAGGTACATGTACGCAGGCCGCTGGTCTCAAAATCTCATATGTGTCAAGATCTTTTTTTTTCCAGTACTGTGAGTACTGAGCATCATTAATTCTTGTAATATTCTATATAAATATGTTTTGCTAACAGTTCGTCTCGCAAAGACATAAGCGAAAAGAAAACAGTCGAACTGTATTATTGAAACTGTTTATTACTAATTGGACTGATCTAAAGAGACAGTTGAGAAATACGTATGTTTGTTGTTTATCTGCATTTTGTTCTTTACGGATGAAAGCCATATTGTCCCTGCATATAGAAAACTGTGATTTAAAACGGTCTCTTAGCTAAAGGACATCGTATTAAAAATATATCAAAATATCGAAATAGATCAAGAGGTATAATGCAAATGGGAATCGATTTTAATTAAGAAAAAAAGAAACACCAGCCGACAAAACAGAAATGAGGAAGTAAAAGGCAGCAAAAGGAAAGGGATCGGCCCCGCCTTTAATATGCTGTGCCAAATATACAGTGGGCCTGTGGTGCCCAGTGCTCTACTGTCACCAGGCTACAGTAAATATTTACCTGTTTACCAAATATAGTGCGATATACGCGCATTTCTGTATTTTACTTCTACAGTGTTGCTTAACCCAAAATAATTGAGACTGTTGATTTTAACAAACTGGAACATGAGGAGAACATTTACGGTCTTGTGGTCACTGACTAATAGAAACTGGAACAATTTCCGGTCACGTTCTATATTTGAGCCGCGACACGAGAAAACCAACAATGTGGTTGTGCGCCCTGCACAGACTAAGATCAGCCTTGGCATCCATCCAGTCTGAATAGGCCCTTTGCTAAGCGCTTAGAGGGTAGCTAAGGGTCTAAGCTACCTCCATGCGGACAGCAAAGACTCTGATCAGACTGGGCGGATGCCCAGGCTGAGCTGAGTCTGCGCTGGGCGCACAACCACATTGTTGGTTTTGTCGTGTTGCGGCTCATTTCTTTTTTCAATGACGCAATTATGGAAGTTTCGCTTTTTCATAAAAATGTAATAAAAGAGAGTATTTGACTATTAAGAATCATTTAAACAATTAACTTACAAAATATTGTCAAAAATGCTCAACACGACTTTTGTTTCAATCATAAAATCTTACTGACGGCTTCCCGCATGACGACGCTAAGCGAAGTACAGTCTTTAAACATGAAATAATAACCGTGGTAATTTGTCTCATGGTATAGAATACAGGTGACGCCTGTTTAATAATTGTCCTTTGAAAGAAAAACTCTTTGGTCATGATTAGATTTCTACAAGTAATAAAGTAATTTTACCCGTATAAGTGTTCCTATGACGCGTTAGACTATAAGTATCTTTCATGCGTGTGAGGTGTGGATAGAAAACTCTGTCACGAGGGTCACTGCTCGGCATCACGAGGCTTGCCTCGTGATGCTATGGCAAGCCAAGTGCATAATAAGTCAACAAACATAGGTTTGAAAAATCACTAACCTATGTTTAAACTTCTAACCCAGGTTTGAAGTTCTCCAACATAGTTTTTAAACTTCTAACATATGTTTTTTAGAAAAGACATTCAAAACCAGTGATATAACCTTCTTACCTAAGTTCGAAACAAATTATGCTGCTAAGTGCACAATAAGTCTTCAAACATAGGCTTGTAAATTACGAACACGGGTTTTTTATCCAAACCAATGTCTGAAAATTACAATCATAGTTTTATGATTTCTATAATGGTTTTGAAACCAATGTTTGAAAATCACAATAATAGTTTTATGATTTCTATCATGGTTTTGAAATCTCTATCATAGGTTTCAGAATCTGACATTTTAAAACTTGTGAGTTAACTTTCAAACTTAAGTTTGGACAAAATTATGAATGCCAGGTGCACAATAAGTCTACGAACACAAGTTAATAAATTTCAGTCATGGGTTTTTCAAACCTATGTTTGAAGACTTATTGTGCACTTGGCTTGCCATATGATGCCGAACAGTGATCCCGAGTTACAGATTTTCTATCAACACCTCACAACATTGAAAGATACTTTTTCTTGCGCACCACGTTTTGTTTTAACTTTAGAACTTGTTAAAATGCGTAAATTTAGTTCTTGGGCAGTTTCGATATGATTTTGAAAGAAAGCACCGCTTTCAACGACCGCCATTCGGTTTTTTACATCGTCTGGCGGGCATAAACTGATGTCATTTTTGCCGTCTTCGTGACGTCAGCTAAAACGCCAACGTCACTTGACGAGGCAGATACGTGTCCTCCACGGGTATGGCTATTGCCACTGGATGTTTCAATGGGGTTATCATATACTGCTCACAAAAAGTAGGGGATATTATGACATAGAAGCGTGTACAACAATTAATAATAATGGCTGAGTTAGTTTATTGATGTATATTGACAGAACACTATTCAATTAACAATATTCAACAAAAACAGAAACAGTCACTGCAGGTCATGTGACCTAGAGCAGCACATAAAGGACTATGGGGTCTACACCTCAATTTCACATCGGCGAAAAAAATTCTTTTGAACCCTCAGATGCTGTGAATAGTAAAATTCTCCATAATTTTCCGAACTGCAAACACCCACTTAGGTAGGCTTTATTGCGTCATATAAGGTGTAGGGCTGTTCCGAAGTTACCATATGTGAGATTATTCACCACACAATGGTATCTTTTACGCCTATCATTTTCTCCTGTGATAAAACCATATGAAAAAAGTATCTGTATCTTGTTAACTGAGGCATTAGGCGTCTGTCTTACATGTAATTAAGTTTGCATAAAAATTATCAGTCATTGCTGCGCTCGATTCGTGTGAAATTAGGGTGTCGACCCCTTGTCACTTTCAATTTACTCTAGGTCACGTGACAAGCTTAAGCCGTTCAATATTCATATTGAGGGTCTCAGGAATATTTGTTTTATGAACTATAAGAGTTTAATATTCATTTACTTATTTTCCTTACTTCTGCTGCCTTAAATGTCTTAATATCCTTTACTTATTTTGAGCAGTATATTATTTGGATCCTTTTTGATACTAGTCAGTCTTTGAATCGACTGCCTTATTAAATTATGAAATTTCAGTATGCTTTTCTCTGGTTTCGTCACCAGATATTGTCAGTGTCACTGATGAGGCTTTATTATCCGAAACTACGTAGTGTGACCCATGTTCCTTCTTCTGAATGTATTCTCTGCTCTTGAAGGAAGTCTTTAAGATTATAATTAAATGGTTTGACAGTAAAGTAAAAATAATCAATTTTCATCAGGCGAATATTTGGATTCATCAACGACCGCAGTTCACCATTTGTCAACTATGGAAGCTTACGTTGAAAACGGGCTGAATTGAGTACCTCGCCGCGTCGTGAGTGAATATGAGCCGCGACACGAGAAAACCAACAATGTGGTTGTGCGCCAAGCGCAGACACAGATCAGCCTGGGCATCCGCTCGGTCTGATTAGAATCTTCGCTGTCCGCATGAAGGTAGCTTAGACCCTTAGCTACGCTCTGAGCGCCAAGCGAAGATTCTGATCAGACTGGGCGGATGCCCAGGCTGATCTGAGTCTGCGCTGGGCGCACAACCACATTGTTGGTTTTCTCGTGTCGCGGCTCATATGTCTAACAATGTTTGCGATATATGCACGTTTAGTACAGCCTATGCATGTATGAAATCTGATCAATGTACGTTATTAGCCAATCTAACGACTTTAGTTAGCGACGTTAATAAACGAACAGTACATGAGTTGACCGGATTGCGACATATTTCCTTCTGAATCTGGCCACAGTTCAATATACACATCGTCAAAAGTTACATATAAGAGCCGTTTTGGACAGGATTTAGACTTGAAAACGACAACATTTTAAATACCCAGATTCTATATTACCAGGGTCAAATTACTGATCATTATAGCTTATATGTGTCAAATTTCCAACTTAAACATAGCATGTTACATGTATCACTGAATGTAATGCAAAAGGTGTATAACTTTTAGAGAGGTGTTTCAATAACCCAGTTATGCCAAGCGTCCCATAAAGGACATAGGCAAACAGTGTAAACCCAAATCAGACGCCGCAAAACGCGGCGTCTGATTAGAGTCCGCACTATTTGCAGAAGACAATTGGGTATTTATCCTGAAAATAGAATAAAAATGATCACTTTACCCATTAAATGAGCAATTGGACTCATCCAATATATATTGCTGAGCCTCGACACGACAAAGCCAACGAAGTGGTTGTGCGCCTAGCACAGACTCAGATCAGCCTGGGCATCTGCCCAGTCTGATCAGAGTCTCCGCTGTCCGAATGGAGGTAGCTTAGACATTTAGCTACCCTTTAAGCGTGTAGCGAAGTCTGAACAGACTGGGCGGATACCCAGGCCTATATGCGTCTGCTCTGGATGCACAACCACTTTGTTGGTTTTCTCGTGTCGCGGCTCAAATGGACTCATCCAATAGAGTACACTAGGCATTGATGGGCCATGGACCCATAAAAAGGACATAGGAAAACAGTGCAGACGCAGATCAGAGGCATCTGATCAGTGTTTACACTCTTCGTCTTTGCATATCATTTACCGCAGTTTTGAAAATAATAAAAAGTAAATACACCAGACATCCCTAAAATGGCTAATGGACGAATGTATGTATGTATGTATGTATGTATGTATGTATGTATGTATGTATATGCCAAAAAAGTTTGAATAAATAAATGTAGGCTAAAAGCGTCCATACTTACGAGGATCGTCCAAAAAGTTCTGTCACTGGACTCATAACTTTGCTCACAGACGTGATAGCTTACCATGGTTTGCAACAATCAAAAGAACAATCTTTTATCTTCATACTGATATCAGGTTAATGGTGAAAACATGCCATCTGGTTTAGTTATAAGCTCAGGTACAGACCTTATATTTGACAAAGGCCTATTTTCACGATTTTTGTTTTTCTGCTGGCTTGCTTCATGCTGCATATCTCGTCAATTACATATCGCAGGATTCTGAAATTTTCAGGGTTGCTGTCTATTGCATTTTGTGGGACACTACATAAAAATCAGCGACATCTGTCAATTATATGCGATGCAAAATATTGATATATATGAAATATGGTGAAATTTACAGTCACGTGATTTTCAAGGACCCACTGTGCCTTCAATTTAGGGATCTTTTCTGAAATTTTGATTGAGAACACATTGTCATGATCTACAACAGTAAAGATATGCTTCAGAATTTGAAATATTATTATACGTTCATGAAGCTTTTGAACTTATAACATGACCTAGTCGTTTTTCCCATGGCGTTGTTTGCATAAAGTTGAGGTTACGAAATGCTGTAAACTCTCAAAAATGGACAGAATCAGTTGGAGATTTTTACGTTGTGTTTATTAGCACCTGAGATATCTTAGGCACCGGACAGCGATAACAGACACCCCTTCATTGATTATTGCCGGAGTTGCATCTACAAATTTGCCAGTAGGATGAGGGTACCCTTCTTTTGATGCAGATTGTGAATGTTATGTCCTTGATACAAAAATCAGTTTTTTACAGCTATGTGATAAAAAACAGGGTTTCTGAATGGTTTTTATCTTAGGTGAATAGCACTTTTCGTTTTCGAGATATAAGCCAGTGAAAGAACTTTTTGGATGACCCTCGTAGTACTTTACTGTTGGGTGATTTACTGCTAATTGCTTTACTTGTTGCCTTGAAGTTAGTGTTACGTATACTACTGCACCTGCTAGTTGTTTTGGTCGACCACTGACCGAGATCCTTCGATAAAAACAGACAAAACAGTATTGCTAAATGTAATTGAAATGTCAGCCACATTGCTAATACTTTATATAACACATTAATATTTCGATATGTTAATATTATTATGTGTGTTTCGTAAAATATTTCATTTCTGTAACAGACATTTTAATTTTGAATAAATGTATTGATTCCGCCGAGGTGAGGGGGACGTCGTCACGAAAATTGAAATATACACAACAATCAACTGATGGTAATGTGCACAACCCGTGGTGAATGTAGAATAATTAGTTTCTGGTGCCAGAAGGAATGTATGGAAATGAAGCGTTTTCGCTAACTGATAAAGGACGGACGGACTCACACAGTGATTATAGTGCAAACCTGCGGGTTGTGCAATAAGAAGTTTTGCATACCAGTAGCTGGGCAATGTTACTGGAGCAGTAGGAGCAGTTCGATCTGGGTCTACAGTGTTTGCCCAGACCTGTCTGTCCAGATATCTGGATATTTTCATATTCTGCTTTTTGACTATGTTTGATAGCCGTGTTTACCACAATAATTGATGCTAACTCATCACAATATTTGGTACCTAAGTGTCTAAGTAACAGTGAAGACCAGTTCATGCCGTCTTTGGTGGGATAGTCTGATCAGGCTCTTCACTGTTCGGGTACCTTTTGGGGCTGTCATGCTAATTCTAAGAAGGCGAGATTCACCACGTTTATTCTGAAAGTGGTACGGTTATATCTGACTTCTTGTATATATATACTTCGAATCGCTAGAGAACCGTTCGAGCAATAGCGGAGAGCCTGCTCAGACTGTCCTTGTAAAGGCGGTCTGA
The DNA here is from genome assembly GCA_963989385.1 of Ctena decussata. Lineage (NCBI taxonomy): Eukaryota > Metazoa > Mollusca > Bivalvia > Lucinida > Lucinidae > Ctena > Ctena decussata. The sequence goes on from OZ022500.1 coordinate 44,724,820, forward strand.
GCAGGCTCCCCGCTGCTTGAGAACTTCATTGTATTGCTATTAGTGATCCGAAATGTTATTCTAAAGGGGGTACGGTAATATCTAAGTGCTGTATTTGCAGACATTCATGGAATCGCTGTAGAACAAGCCGAGGAACAGTGAAGACCCTGCTCAGACTATCCTTGGCAGATGGTCTGACCAGGCTCTTCAATGTTCGAGTACTTAATTGTGCTGTTGTAAGTACTTTTCAATGTTCATCCTCAAACCGGTGTAGTAATATTTGACTTGTTGGGTTTGTCTGGTTCATGGAATTGTTACAGGATTATCCGAGAACAGTGAAAATCCTGTTCAGAATGTCCTTGGAAAGGTGGTCTGATCAGGTTCTTCACTGCACGTGTACCGCCGTTGTGTTGTAATAAGTAATTTGCCGCAGTAGGCTTATCCTTAAACCTCTATAATAATACTTGTCTAGCTGTATTACATATATCTTCAAGAAACTGCTACAGAACTGTCCGAGGAACAGTGAAGATCCTGCTCGGATATCCTTGGAAAGGTGGTCCGACCAGGCTCCTCACTGCACGAGTACCTTAGATGTGTTGTTATTAGTGACCTGCCAGGCTTTTCCTTGAACCTGTATAGTAATATCTGACTTGCTGTATTACATATCCTCATGAAACTGCAACAGAATTGGCCAAGGAACAGTGAAGATCCTGCTCAGACTATCCTAGGGAAGGTGGTCTGATCAGGCTCCTCACTGCACGAGTACCTTAGATGTGTTGTTATTAGTGAGCTGACAGGCTTATCCTCAAACATTTATAGTAATACTTGACTAGCTGTATTACATATCATCATGAAACTGCTATAGAATTGTCCGGAAAACAGTGAAGATCCTGCTCATACTTTCCTTGGAGAGGTGGTCTGATCAGGCTCTTCACTGTTCGTGTACCTTAGTTTAATTATTATTAGGTAGCTGACAGGCTTATCCTCAAACATTTATAGTAATACTTGACTAGCTGTATTACATATCTTCATGAAACTGCTACAGAATTGTCCGGAAAACAGTGAAGATCCTGCTCATACTTTCCTTGGAGAGGTGGTCTGAAAAGGCTCTTCACTACACGAGTACCTTAGTTGTGTTGTTTTTAGTGAGCTGACAGGCTTATCCTCAAACATCTATAGTCCAGCTGTATTTCATATCTTCATGAAATTGCTACAGAATTGTCCGAGGAACAGTGAAGATCCTGCTCATACTTTCCTTGGAAAGGTGGTCCTATCAGGCTCTTCACTGCACGAGTACCTTAGTTGTGTTGTTATTAGTGAGCTGAAAGGCTTATAGAGATATCTGACTTGCTGTATTACATATCTTCGTGGAACTGCTACAGAACTGCCCGAGGAGCAGTGAAGATCCTGCTCAGACTATCCTTGGAAAGGTGGTCTGATCAGGCTCTTCACTGCTCGAGCACCCGCTTTATGGTGTAATAAGTGATATGGCATGCCCATCCTTAAACCGGGCTAGCAGTATCAGACTTGTTATGTATATTCATGGTGTTGCTTTAGAACTGTCCGAGAAAAAGTGAAAACCCTGCTCAGACAAACCTTGGAAAGGTGGTCTGATCAGGCTCTTCACTGTTTGAATACCTTTATTGTCTAGTCATTAAGGACTTGCTATGTCTGTTCTCAAACAGGTATAGTAAGTTCTGACTCAGTTTATATATTTGTGAAATCTTTACAGAACTCTCGATCCAGCTCAGACTGTCTTTGGAAGGGTGGACTGATCGGGCTCTTCACTGCTTGAGTACCTTAATTGGTTTTTAAGTGATCCGTGATGCTTATCCTTAAACCGGAATAGTAAAAACAGACTTGTTGTATTACATATGCTCATGGAATTGCTACTGAACAACGTGAAGAAAAGTGAAGATCCGGCTCAGTCTGTCCTTTGAAAGGTGGTCTTGTCAGACTCTTCATTCTCGAGTACCTGATTTGTGCTACTATTAGTGGTTTGCCATGTTTTTTTCCATGCACCGGTATAGTCATATTAGACGTGTAGTATTTACATGTGTTCATGACATTTGCTACAGACTATCAGAGGAACAGTGAATATCGTGCTCAGACTGTCCTCAGAAGGGTGGTCTGATCAGGCTGTTTTTGCTGCTTAAAAACACAGCAGAGTTGGCGACTTGCTATATATTTGTTTTAAGAAAAAAAGTCTAACGTACAATGAATATCCAGAGCGGACTTCTGTTACGGCGTACCAAATATTATTCTGGGATGGTTTTATGATTATCACGATCTGACTGGCTTTGGGAGGGCAGACTGATCTGGCTTCTCACTGTATTGGTACTTTTTTAAACTTGCTGTCTAATCCTAATCTTTCAAACTGGATAAGTTGCAGTGAAGATCCGGGTCAGACTGTCTTCGTATGAAAAATATACGGGCGGACATCTGTAAATTAAGATAACTTAGAAGACAAAATCAATTCATTTATGCTAGTATATTATTCTCTGCTGTGTTAATTGAAGCCTGTGACAGTTACTTCCCTTGACCTACTAAACATATTTCTATTAGAGTCGGAGATCAGGGTAGGGGGAATCCTGACTGAGACGTGTGGGCAATTTATTGTCCATCTTTATGGGGGATAAGCATCAGGGTCCCACACTGGAACCGCCTTGTTGGACGCGGTGTGGGTACTAGATTTTTTTTTCTTCTTTTTTCGGTTCTAGGATTTTCCCAGTCCGGCTTCCCCATGCCTGTCGCTCTGACTGATTGATGAAAACATAATTAGCCCGATCGGTTTGTTATAATTGTTTTCTCATAAGAATGTCTCTCTTTCCCTTAAGTATTCTGTTTTGTTCCCATTTATTTGTCTTTGATTCCGTGTCTCCACTTGGTCATGTCTTGACAGCTCTGTACCAACTCGTCCTCATCGATGCCTATCGTTACTTTCTTTTTTATGTGTTTATTCTAAATCGGTAAATAGATATGCATCGATGGGGACAGCATTTAGCGGTAATAGCAGAAACAGTATGCACAGGACTACCTTATTCCTCTCTAGTATTCTACTAGTGCATTTTCTAATCCTGGACGGTCAGCATACCCTTTTAGCTTTCAGTCTGGAAAGCGATTTAGCTAGAAATAAGAACCTGACCTCTCTGATTAAGTACCCGTATAGACGAATCCCAATACCACTCTGGAAAATACAAGATACGTGGGACTACACTAAACGCTCAATCGGTTCATTTGGAGCATTACTGTCTCTTTTGTGGATATATTGTATATTGTTAAACAGTGGAGATATCCATCCAAATCCTGGACCCTACTCAACCTCTTCATCTAGCTCAGAGTTCAGTCTTTCGAGTGTTACTATTCCACCATACGATAGCCATTTAAGTATCTGCCATCTGAACATTCAAAGCATTGTTCCAAAACTTGACATCTTACAATATGAAATTCAACCATTTGATATTTTTGTTTTTACAGAAACTTGGCTAAATAATAACATAAAATCGGAGGATTTGAAAATTTCTCATTTTAAAGATCCATATCGATGTGACCGGGATGTGCGATCAGGAGGGGTAGCTATTTACGTGAACGAAACTCTAGAGAGCAAACGACGTCCTGATCTAGAAATTAATGGCCTAGAGTGTGTCTGGATTCAGGTTAAAGTTCGAGGTCATAATGTGCTGGTTTGTGGCATGTATAGACCACCGAATTCAAATAACCAATATTGAAACTTAATATATGAGTCTATTGACAGGGCGAAAAACACAAATGTTGAAGATATATTTATCTTAGGCGACCTAAATAACGATTTGTTAATAACTAACAAGAGCAAAAACCTCACAGATCTTATGAGATCATTTAATCTATCGCAATTAATAACTGAAGCAACACATTTTACAGAATCTTCTTCCTCACTAATAGATGTAATCCTGGTAAGTAATAATAATAATATTCTAGCGAGTGAAGTATGTGACCCTTTTAATCCGGACTTAATAAGGTTTCACTGCCCCATTGCTGTATTGTTGAAATTTCTGAAACCTAAACAAACTCATTTTAAGAGGAAAATTTGGAAGTACGACCAAGGAGACTACGAAACCTATAGGCAATTACTTAATGAAACTGATTGGGATATAGTACTAAATGGTGATATTGAAACTGTTACGGAAAAGATAACCGGCACTATTCTGCAGGTTGCATCTACATCTATCCCCAATAAAATAGTTACTATTAGGCCACAGGACCCACCTTGGATGCATAACGAAATCCGAAAATTGATACGTCAAAGAAAAAGGCTACATAAAAAAGCTAAACGAGCTAACAGTAATAGAGTTTGGTCTAAATTCCGAAAACTACGTAATAAGATTGTTAGTGAAGTAAGACTTTCTAAAACCAATTATGAAAACCGTATAGCTACTACTCTAGCAACAAAAACAGATGATATCAAAACTTGGTGGAGATTGTCTAAGCAGGTTCTTCATCTAAACAAGAAAAATGTTTCAGTTCCTCCTCTAATTTATAATAATAAAATTTACGAAAGTGAAGAAGAAAAAGCAGAAATACTTAATAGCTTTTTCATTACACAGTCACAACTTGATGATACCGGCACTAACCTTCCTGAACCTACACAACCACCGTATGAACAGCTTAACACAATTTACGTTAGTCCTTCTGATGTACGTGATATTTTACGTTCTCTTAATGTCTCCAAAGCATCTGGTCCAGATCTAATAAGCCCACGTCTTTTAAGAGAAGGGGCTGATCAACTTGGAATTCCATTAAGTATTTTCTTCAATCGACTTATTGCTGCAGGAAAATTTCCACAAGCATGGAAGCATGGCAATATTATTCCTGTTCATAAAAAAGATGATACCCAGTTACCCAATAACTACCGCCCAATATCCTTACTAAGTAGACTAGGAAAGACAATGGAGCGTTCTATTCACAAATATGTTTACAACTATTGCATAACTAACCGGATCATTTCTCCACATCAGTCTGGTTTCATTCAAGGAGATTCCACTACATACCAACTACTTAACCTTTATGACTCATTCTGTGAAGCTGCTGACTCTGGCAAAGAAGTGCGTGTAGCTTTTCTAGATATAAGCAAAGCATTTGACAGGGTCTGGCATAAGGGGCTTCTACATAAACTTCAAACAGTTGGAATCTCAGGTAATCTTCTTGAATGGTTTACAGATTATCTCTCAAATAGAGAAATGCGAGTTGTCCTGAATGGTAAAATGTCTAGTTATCTCCCTGTACCTGCTGGTGTTCCGCAAGGGTCGATCTTAGGCCCTTTGTTATTCTTAATTTACATTAACGACATTGTAGAAAATCTAAATTGCAATGTGAAACTATTCGCAGACGATACTAGTTTGTATGTAATTGTTGAAACCCCAAACACTGCTGCAAATACTTTAAACGCCAACCTTTCGAATATTCACATATGGGCAAAGCAATGGCTAGTAGATCTAAATCCACTGAAAACTGAATCAATGATATTCTCAAGAAAACGCTTAGACCCAATCACCCACCTCTTGTAATGAACAATACTATTGTAAAGGAAGTTAATAGTCATCGTCATCTAGGCATAACCTTTTCTTCTGGTCTAACTTGGCACAACCATGTTACAGAAATTGCTAACAAGGCCTGGCAACGTGTAAATGTTCTGAGGGCTTTCAAATTTAAATTTGACCGAAAATCACTCGAACGAATGTATATTTCCTTTATAAGGCCGGTTATTGAATATAGCGGAGCAGTATGGTGCAATCTAACTAATGAAGATAAGACTCTTCTTGAATCAATCCAAATTGAGGCCATGAGAATAGTTACAGGAGCCACAAAATTATGTAGTATTGCCAAGCTTTACGATGACTTAGGCTGGGATACACTTGAGTCAAGACGCGAGAAACAGAAGCTCATAATCTTTTATAAAATGGTTAATGGACTTGCACCTGCCTATCTTAACCATTTAGTGCCAGGTCTTGTTCAAGATCAGTCACAATATTCTCTTCGCAATTCTAACGATATCTCTACAGTTCATGCTACCTCTACTTTATACTATAATTCTTTTCTCCCATCAGCCGTTAGAGCATGGAATAACTTACCCATGTTAATTAGGAATAGCGTTTCTCTTGCCGACTTTAAGAAAAACTTATACGAGGTAAGAATAAAGCCGCCGAATTATTATTACTACGGAAACAGAACAGCTCAAGTTTATCACGCACGATTACGCCTTGAATGCAGCTCTCTAAAATCACATCTACATAGGAAAAATATAATTGACAGTTCAACGTGTTCTTGTGGTCGAACAGAAACAGTAAAACATTTTCTGTATGATTGTCCAAATTATCTGCAACTACGAAATCAAGTATTATCTACCGTAATTCATCTTCCAGTAAGGACATTGACTAATGGTAATCCAGCCCTTTCCGACTTTGAGAACAAACAAATTTTTGATTGCGTGCACAAATATATTATCCAGTCCGGAAGATTCAGTACTCCTCATACGTAATTGACCTGTTCTTGCTGCTATGCCGATGGTACATCGTTGTCGAGAAGCGGTTGAGACACGGGACTGAACGGAAATAAATGGGAACATCTGTTGTTTTTCTTCTCTGACTCTCTCTCTCTTTCTCTCTCTATTAAGCTTACTTCTTATATATGGTTCGATTTATTCTTATTGAATGCTGTTCTCACATCAAAACTTTCCTAGTACATTAATGTATATGCTCATATAAACGTTTCTTAAATGTCTATTGCTTAGAAATCTTACGCACTCATATATCGTTGCAAATACATGTTAAATAGGAGACGATGTCTATAAGCTAGTTAGCTTGTTATCAAATCCTTTATATTATTCATGTATTAACTGATTGTGTATGTTTATATGTTGAATAAAATACTGTTTAAACTAATGTTAAATTACATAAGTATACAAAATTTGAAGCAAACATACCAAGCGTTCCAAGAGTTATGAGCATTCTCAATAAAAGAGCTCGACCGGCCAAATTGATGCTTGGAGAAACCTCGTCACTGTTTTGCATACCAGTGGCTGGGCAATGTTAAATTACATAAGAATACAAAATTTGAAGAAAATATACCAAGCGGTCCAAGAGTTATGAGCATTTGCAATAAAAGAGCTCGACCGGCCAAATTGATGCTCGGTGAAGCCTCGTCACTGTTATGCATACCAGTGGCTGGACAATGCTAAATTAGATAAGTATACAAAATTTGAAGCAAATATACCAAGCGGTCCAATAGTTATGAAAGAGCTTGACTAGCCAAATTGATGCTCAGTGAAGCCTCGTCACTGTTTTGCATACCAGTGGCTGGGCAATGTTAAATTAGATAAGTATACAAAATTTGAAGCAAATATACCAAGTGGTCCAAGAGTTATGAGCATTTTCAATAAAAGAGCTCGATCGGCCAAACTGATGCTCGGTGAAGCCTCGTCACTGTTTTGCATACCAGTGGCTGGGCAATGTTAAAATACATAAGTATACAAAATTTGAAGCAAATATACCAAGCGGTTCAAGAGTTATGAGCATTTTCAATAAAAGAGCTTGACCGGCCAAATTGATGCTCGGTGAAGCCTCGTCACTGTTTTGCATACCAGTGACCGGCCAAACTGATGCTCGGTGAAGCCTTGTCACTGTTTTGCATACACGTGGCTGGGCAATGTTAAAATACATAAGTTTACAAAATTTGAAGCAAATATACCAAGCGGTCCAAAAGTTATGAGCATTTTCAATAAAAGAGCTCGACTGGCCAAATTGATGAAGTGGTCCAAGAGTTATGAGCATTTGCAATAAAAGAGCTCGACCGGCCAAATTGATGCTCGGTGAAGCCTCGTCACTGTTTTGCATACCAGTGACTGGGCAGTGTTAAAATACATAAGTATACAAAATTTGAAGCAAATATACCAAGTGGTCCAAGAGTTATGAGCATTTTCAATAAAAGAGCTCGACCGGCCAAATTGATGCTCGGTGAAGCCTCACCACTGTTTTGCATGCCGGTTGCTGGACTATGTTAAAATACATAAGCATACAATTTTTTGAACCATATTTACCACGGTGTTCAAGAGTTATGAGCATTTGCCGTAGTTGGCCGTAAATTTTCAACTTGTGCTGAGCAAAGCCTCGTCCATCAAATAAGGTTGTTATGCATGTGAGTCGTTAGGCAATGTTGACATGTGTAAGTATGCAAACTTTTGTCAGAATATCCCATGCGGTTCAAGAGTTATAAGCATTTTCGCTAACTGATAACGGTTTTCGCTAACTGATAACGGACGGACGGACTCACGCAGTGATTATAGTGCAAACCAGCGGGTTGTGCAATTTTATTGCAAATTTCCAAACTAAGTACGCCGTGCTTATATGACTGGACTAGGGATACCCAATTATGCTTGTTATGCCCCCAACTTCGAAGAAGTTGAGGGGGGCATATTGGTTTGGGCCTGACCGTCCGTCCGTCCGTCCGTCCTTCCGTCCGTCCGTACGTAACGCCTCATTTTCTCAAGAACCGTAACTGCTGGGGCCTTGATAATTCATAGGTGGGTAGACTATCAAAAACTAGAGGACACGTATTTTTTTTCTTGTCAATCAGCCTTGTACTTGCAGAGTTATGCCCCTTTTGCAAAAAAAACAATAAACGAAAGTTTGTTCCCAAAATCCTGGGAAAACCGTTTGAGCTAGGATGCTCATATTTAGCAAACTGCTAGGGGCTAAGGTGTAGATCACCTGATTAACTTTTGGGCAAATTCCGTCAAAAATGACTGAATTATGCTCCTTTGTTGAATTTGGCATTTTTCCAACTTTTGAACCGTTTGACCTAGAACCCTAATTTTTGGTATACTACTAGTATTTGATGTGCTGATCATTCTGATGTTGGTTGCGTTATGATGCATTCCCCTTTTAACAGAGTTATTTCCCTTTTCTCATATGTATAAAGCATGATAATGGGTGGTCTGTTTCTCAAGAACAGTATTTGCTGGGGCCTTGATATTTCATAGGTGGATAGAGCATGAAAAATAAGCAGACCCGTATTTGTTTTCTTTTCCGTCTGCCATGTACTTACAGAATTATGCCCCTTTTTTGAAAAATTACAGGAAAGTTTGTTCCCAAAATCCTGGGAATACCGTTTGAGCTAGGATGCTCATATTTGGTATATTCCTAAGGGCTAAGGTGTAGATCACCTGATTAACTTTTGGGCGAATTCCGTCAAAAAATGACTGAATTATGCCCCTTTGTTGAATTTGTCATTTTTCCAACTTTTGAACCGTTTGACCTAGAACCCTAATTTTTGGTATACTACTAGTATTTGATGTGCTGATCATTCTGATGTTGGTTGCGTTATGATGCATCCCCTTTTAACAGAGTTATTTCCCTTTTCTCATCTGTATAAAGCATAATAATGGGTGGTCTGTTTCTCAAGAACAATATTTGCTGGGGCCTTGATATTTCATAGGTGGATAGAGCATGAAAAATAAGCAGACCCGTATTTTTTTATGCCCCCAACTTCGAAGAAGTTGAGGGGGCATATTGGTTTGGGCCTGACTGTCCGTCCGTCCGTCCGTCTGTACGTAACATTTTAGGGGTGGTCTATTATTCAAGAACTGTAACTCCTAGGCCCTCAATATTTTATGGGTGGGTAGACCATTAAAAATTAGCAGACCCGTATTTTTTTTCTTGTCCGTCGGCCTTGTACTTACAGAGTTATGCCCCTTTTTCGAAAAATTAAATGAAAGTTTGTTCCCAAAATCCTGGGAGAACCGATGATACTCATATTTGGCATACTGCTAGGGGCTAAGGTGTAGATCACCTGATTAACTTTTGGGCTGATTTCGCAAATATTTGACTGAATTATGCCCCTTTGTTACTTTTGGCATTTTTCCAACTTTTGAACTTTTTCACCTAGAGACCTGATTTTTGGTATACAGATAGTATTTGATGTGTCGATCATTCTGATGATGGTTACGTTTTGTTTTATTCATTATTTACAGAGTTATGCTCCTTTTCTTATTTGTACAAATCATTCTAGGGGTGGTCTATGATTCAAGAACCGTAACTCCTAGGCCCTTGATATTTTATGGGTGGGTAGACCATTAAAAGTTAGCAGACCCATATTTTTTTTCTTGTACGTCGGCCTTGTACTTACAGAGTAATGTCCCTTTTCGAAAAATTAAATGAAAGTTTGTTCCCAAAATCCTGGGAGAACTGTTGAAGCTAGGATACTCATATTTGGCATACAGCTAGGGACTAAGGTGTAGATTACCTGATTAACTTTTGGGCTTATTTCGCAAATATTTGACTGAATTATGCCCCTTTGTTAACTTTGGCATTTTTCCAACTTTTGAACCCTTTGACCTAGAGACCTAATTTTTTGTATACAGATAGTATTTGATGTGTCAATCATTCTGATGATAGTTATGTTATGTTGTATTCATTATTGACAGAGTTATGCCCCTTTTCTTATTTGTACAAAACATTCTAGGGGTGGTCTATTATTCAAGAACCGTAACTCCTAGGCACTCAATATTTTATGGGTGAGTAGACCATTAAAAATTAGCAGACCCGTATTTTTTCTTGTCCGTCGGCCTTGTACTTACAGAGTTATGCCCCTTTTTCGAAAAATTAAATGAAAGTTTGTTCCCAAAATCCTGGGAGAACCGTTGGTGCTAGGATACTTGTATTTGGCATACAGCTAGGGGCTTACTCTCTTGTTGAGGCACTCCAGCAAGTGGTTTTTCGAAGTTTATACTTAAAGGATAAAGAAACAGCAAATTCCACTTACATGGTTCACTTTACTACCATTTCTCGTAGTCAGATTTGTCCAGTAGAGTTTTTGAAATTCATTGGCATGCTCTCAAGCTTGGAAAGTAATCTCTTGCAATGTATTTTTTCAGTTTCATAATGGCCGCCTCAAGATTTAACCATTATTGCTGTAGGGGTGGCATGTTTCAAGCATTTTTCTTGAAAATTACCATTTCATATAAAATTAAGATGAAATCATTTCAGAAGAATTTATGCTTATATCTTAAAGCAGTTATTTTCATAAGTAATATCTTTTTGGAAAACAAAAAGATGCATAAGTGTAGCTGACACTGCAAACAACCCTTTGCTGAAATGGTCATATTCCAAAACAGATCAGGTGATTAGTGATGACATCATTTCTGTTGTGATGTCACAATGGGTGGTTCCCAGCTTTATTAAAATTAAAATGAACCTCATCAAAGGCTGGAAACCAGAAGGAATATTTTTACTATTGGAAAACCCACCTCAAAACAAAAAATGATAAAAATAGACAAAAGAGGTCATGCAATATGCTGCAAGTCAGTATTTAGCTACGAGAAATGGTTTTGGGTATGTTAAACCTAAAATTTTGATATTTAAGCATCTTTAAAGAAAAAAGTTCCACTAAAAACCACTTGCTGGAGTGCCTCAACAAGAGAGTAGGTGTAGATCACCTGATTAACTTTTTGGCTGATTTCGTAAATATTTGACTGAATTATGCCCCTTTGTTAACATTGGCATTTTTCCAATTTTTGAAACGTTTGACCTAGAGACCTGAGTTTTGGTATACAAATAGTATTTGATGTGTCGATCATTCTGATGATGGTTATGTTATGTTATATTCATTATTGACAGAGTTATGCCCCTTTTCTTATTTGTACAAAACATTTTAGGGGTGGTCTATTATTCAAGAACCTTAACTCCTAGGCCCTTTATATTTTATGGGTGGGTAGACCATAAAATTAGCGGACCTGTATTATTTTTCTTGTCTGTCGGCCTTGTACTTACAGAGTTATGCCCCTTTTTCGAAAAATTAAATGGAAGTTTGTTCCCAAAATCCTGGGAGAACTGTTGGAGCTAGGATACTCATATTCAGCATGCAGCTAGGAGCTAAGGTGTAGATCACCTGATTAACTTTTGGGCTGATTTCGTAAATATTTGACTGAATTATGCCCCTTTATTAACTTTGGCATTTTTTCAACTTTTGAACCTTTTGAGCTCGAGACCTCATCTATGGTGTACTTAAAGTATTTTATGTGTAAATCATTCTGATGAAGGTAAGGTTATGTATACATTTTTAACTGACCTTGTTATGTGCACTTAGTACTGGTTAACCGCTTAGGAGTTCTAAGCCTGCCCAGGAATAGTGTGGTTAGGTTAACTGACCGTCCCGACATGACCTTAGTTGTTTACCGTGGACGTTAAGCATCAAATCAACCAACCAACCAACTGACCTTGTTAGGGTCAGGCATTTAGTTGGGGGCATAGTGTTTTACAAACACATTTTCTAGTTAATTTCAATTTGGCCTACTATTGTCAGGTTTAAAATACCAGTTCTGAAAAATTATCTGTCCAGTTAAAAGATGGTTAATAAATGTATTGAAAATGTGTTAAACGACAATGATCATTAACTAATATGAGCCGCGACACGACAAAACCAACAATGTGGTTGTGCGCCCAGCGCAGACTCAGATCAGCCTGGGCATCTGCCCAGTCTGAGCAGAGTCTTCCCTAAGCGTTTAAAGGGTAGCTAAGGGTCTAACCCACCTTCATGCGGACAGCGATGACTCTGATCAGACTGGGCGGATGCCCAGGCTGATCTGAGTCTGCGCTGGGCGCACAACCACATAGTTGGTTTTGTCCCGTCGCGGCTCATATAATCAAATTCCACATATCACCAACGAAACCAAACAGGCAATAGTTGCACGAAGCAAAAACATAAATAGTAAGACAACACCAGCGGATAGTAGACCGAAATGCTCTTCCCAGGTAGGTGGTAATAAAGTTAGTCTCAGCGAAACGAGAGAATATTAGACATACGAGGGTCATCAAATAAAGAGTGGGATTTTATTTATGATTTGAGACCATATATGTTTTTCATATCGGAAAGGACCTCTGACAGTATCAGTGCATATTTTCCCATTTTTCGACAAATTATTTCACCTTCCCCAGGCAGCAAAAATTGAAATATTTGGCATTAATATGTAGACGTATGTACTATTAAGACATTTTAAGTGTGATTTTGAATAAATTATCATGCCTTTTGACTAACTTAAACCGATTTTACCAAGATTTAACTAATTTAACTAGGGTAGAACCAGTAAATAAGATAGAAATTGATAACTATTTAAACATTATTCAGAAAACTATAATTGACTCAGCTCATATAGAGCTGTATCCATTTTGCCAGTTATATATAAGCTTTTTGAAAAGATTATTGATGCTAGACTTAGACTGATTTTATCCTGTTTTGAAAAACAGGTTCCTTCTAAACAGCAACTAGGCTTTCAAAAACAGCTAGGCTCTATAACAGTATCATTTAATTTACATGAAGCTATTTGCAACATGGTGGAACTTAATAAAAAGGCATATGTAGCATTGCTAGATATAAAGAAAGCATTTGATACAGTATGCCACAAGTTGTTGTTTAAAAAGTTGGAAAATCTGGACATTCCAAGCTGGATCATTAAAATAGTTATTGAGTCATACAACAATATTCAAAGTATTGTTTTTATAAATGGTGCACGCTCAAAACCTTTTTATGTTAGAAATGGTGTAAGACAAGGAGGTGTTTGTCTGCATTATTGTTTCTAATATTCATCGATGGTTTACTTGTTCAACTTGAGTCAAGTAATTTAGGAACGGTCATTTGTGATATAAAGGCTGGTAATCCAGCACTTATGGATGACATTTCCCTCATTGCCATGTCACCTGTAAATTTACAAAAGATGATTTCTATTGCCCAAACATATGCAGCTGAATGGTTGCTTCAAATAAGTCATTTAAAAAGTTTTGTTCTTTCAGTTTCTGTTTCAAAGAAAGTAACTGCAAGACATTTTACATGGTATATCAATTCTCAACCTCTTCAAGTTACTAAAAGTGCTAAACATGTTGGCATTGTTTTAGCTTCAAATCTGAAACCTGATAGTGCAATTGAAAATGCATGTCAGCGGGGGAGAGCAGCCTTCCACTCTACCTTTGGATTTTGCACGAGAGATAAAATATCAATGAATCCATCTGTTAGTTTGAAGTTGTACAGGTCTGTTGTTTTACCAACTTTTTTTATATGGTTGTGAAATGTGGTACAATATCACACAAACTAAGATGAAACAAATAGAGGTGTTCCACCATTTTTGCCTGAAAAAGATTCAATATCTTCCTAGCCATACACGATCCATAATGTGTAAAACACTTTTGGGGGTTGGATCCCTAGTAGGAGAAATTGATAAAAGAAAATTGATGTTTTTCCATAAAATTACTTATCTACCAGAGTCAAGTTTAACAAAGAAAATTTTCTTAAGAAGACTGTTTATATTGTGTGAAAGAAGAGCTGCACAAAGTCATTTTATTCAGATGGGTTTTATTCCAGATCTTTATAAAATTTTAACCAAGTATAATTTAATAGAGTTCCTGAATAATTATCTGCAGAATATTTCACTTCCTATGAAAGTTTGTTGGAGAAGAATTGTCTGTAGCTCTATTCATCAGTATGAAACGAAGCATGTTGAAGAATTAATGAAAACTGATTCCGACTTTAGTCGATTTAGATACATTCATAAAAAATCAAGCATTTATCATCTTTGGAAAATTCCTGCTACAGTAGCAGAATTACAACTGATTCATTATGTCATTAGATGCATTACACTGATTCCGCAAACACTGGATCAAGTGTGTTGCTATTGTAATTTTCATTTCACAGATTTATTGTTGCATGTTGTCACATCATGTCAGCTTACTCTATATATTCGTGACAAGTTTTTAGAATACATTGTTGATTGTTATCCGCCACACTTCAGTATTTATGTATGTGGTCTAGATAATGAAGAACTTCTTCAGTTTTTACTTGGTAAAAGATCAAAAGAAACAGAAATATTGACTGATGAGGAGTATGGGACTTTAATGATCTTATCAGCAAACTATATTGTTTCTTGTTCAAAACAATTTTACAGTACTTAAATATTAATACTACAGACAGCTTTGTTCAGGACATATGCTTCCAAAATACCATGCCAGTCACGAACATTTCACATATAAAACTGAAAAGATATTGTTTAAGCATGTACATTCAGCTCTCGATGTCTCGAACACTGATATCTCTTATATTACTCTCTTATGTCGAGGAGTATAGTTTGGTCATTTTTTCCAATTTTATTGATGTTTCAACTCCTGCTGCATCAAACTGCTGATGTCTTGAAGTGGATTTTCTGGGAACAGAACATTTACTTTGGGATATCGGTAGTTTGAGATTAACTTTGACTTTGAGATGTCGGGGGATGGCTGTGATTGTGATTTTCTAATGCTCTTTGTTGTAGTGTTTTGTAAGTACTGGTAATTTTAGTCTGCCTTGTTGTTATAGTGTTCTATATGTAATTGATTATATTTGTATAAATCTTGAAAAAGGAAATAAAGAATGATGATGATGATGATGTTCACAAAATTTGATGAAACTTATACTATAGGGAGGTTAGATATTAATCTTGCAAATAAAGGTAAATTCTTAATTCTGAAATAACTGAGTAAGGTTCGTAAAATATCAAACATGTCCCTCTCTTTATAGCTTTTTTAACGGAAACAACGCCTTGAATGGTCAGATATAAACAAGTTGTGTTGTGGGGTGGATGAGTGGGGCTGAAATAGATTTTACAGGGCAAGTGAATCATCATACTTTTACGAAGCATTTGTTCTCCAAAGAGCCATTAATTTATTTTGATAACAAATATACATTCGTCCGTTTCAGGCATGTTATTTCACTTTCTATTGCATATACATGGCGCATAAAAGGTAAAATCACGTATTTGGAAAATGCATGTTGATACTGGAAGGCAATGAAAAATGTTGTCATAGTAATGTTAGTATAGATGTACTTTATGATTAGTTAGCATATTAGTGACACATGATTCTTGTTTCTGACAGCCGTATACTTGACAAACTGTTCAAGGTCTCAATGTTATTCTGTTTACAATGTTTTGAAAGAAAAGTAACACTTAATTCAGACATTATTACATCAACTGTTCAAGATAAAGACACTGCTTCTGTTTCGAATAAAAAATCCGTTCTGTTGCGCAGAAACAAAATAAGAAATCCTGACCGCTTAATATGTAAGTAACGGAAAGTTGCATTTATGACTGAAAATGCTGAACAGACGAGGCGCTTCTCACACAGTTTCTTAGCCACATGACTTGAGGATGACGACAAGCATCAAGCCACCTCAAACCCATTGCTTGAGAAAGAAGATAGGCAAGACAAGTCTGTTTGATCGTTTTTTCTTTGGTTTAACGGCTGTTTTAAACAGTACTTTTTTATATAGAGTTGTTTCCCATAGAGAGGGAGAAAGAAAAGAGCTATTATAGGCGCGAAAAAGTACAAACAACCCCCTCCCGCACCTACTGCAAGCACAAAATTTTAGCCCTTGCCCTTCTATGCTACAAATTAGTAGGACGCCCCGGAACTGAAAGTTACCCATTGAGAGTCATCGTCCTACTACGACCCCATGTACAGCACGTTGCTAAGCACGAATTAGTAATACAATACGAACAAACCAAGCTTATTTCAGTGAAATATGAAACTATGTTAATCACCTTAACAGACACGACGTCTTCAGATGTATTTTTCCTCCACACCTTCATGTTTCCGCCATTTCTTCAAAGGAGAACAAGTTTCATGTTTTCCTGTTTACTTCTCTGTATGATGAAGTCCTTCAAAATGCAATCTTCTCTTAAAACAAACAGTGTGCTCCTAGAAAAACAAATTCTTTCCTTTTATGCCCCATTTTATGTCACATTTAAAACTCGGATTAACAAGTTTTCGGTTTCATATGCCATAGGGCCCAATGCAATTTTCCGTTGTTGCGAATCCGAGCTTTAACTGCGACATAAAATCGGGTCCTAGAAATGACCGCTTTTCAGATGACAGAGTGGCTTCCCCACTGTGTAAAAGTATAAATTTAATTTTTGAGTAAATGTGTACCCTTTCGTAAATTTAATTTTTGAGTAAACGTGTGCCCTTGAAAGGGTACACATTTACTCAAAAAATAAAATTTATACTTTTAATGCAAGTTATCCAACAAAGCGCAATGATTTTATAGTTCAAACGACATTTTCTTTAATGTTCTAGACGCCTGACATTTCTCCATAGACAGATTAAGAATGTAATAATGGCACAGATGCCTTAGAACAGAGGGTATCATGTTCCACACGTGCAATCCATTAGAGAAAATTCTCTTCCTTTCCGGGAAAGATGAGGCGGACACATCAGCGTCGAAATACATTGGTTACATACCGTGATTATGCAAAATATCGAAAAAATCTTACACGATTCCATCTAAAGTAACAAAAATAATTAATAAGCTGTTTTTCAAAGTTGCTGTGGAGTATAGAGAGCAATTTTACAGGAAACTGCCCACGGTAAGGCAAACAGTGCAGACCTTTATCAGACAGTCTGATAAGGATCTGCACTGTTTGCTCAGACATTGTAGTTTTAATATTTAGCCCCCTTTCGGTATCCTTAGACAATAACTGTCTAATACCTAACAAGCATATAAGAAAATACTGTTTATGCCGGCAATATAACACTTTTATGGTTTCCGAGGAAATGGTTTTGACAGGAAATTAGTCCCTGTTTTCCTAATGGTGATTTAGTAAGTTTCACGTTTTCCATCTTCCGACCCATCCAGCCTTACATTGTTTAATTTCCCCGAAGTCGGAATTCATCTTCAGTCATTGAACATAGGACAAATTGAATTATACACTTGCACCCCTTTCAAATATAGATAAAACAGACTGTAAGTGAAGGAATTTGAATGTATACTTGTTTATACAGTCAACTTTGGACATCCCAAAGTCGCAATTCATCTCAAACTACAGTAACCGACATCTCAAAGTAACATTTCTGGTCCTAGATACTTTACTTTAAGTTTGAGATATTAATAGTTTGAGATGTCATAAGTTGAAATGTAGAAAAAAACACACCAAAACTAGACAATCACTAAAGGTGATGAATGCCCCCGCCATATGCCTCACTATATGAGTAATGTGTTAAGACATATTTGTGTGAAGTTACATCAAAATCTGTCAATAAATGAAGGTGCTAGAGGGATGACAAATTGAAAATAGCAACTGTGACCTTGACCTTGGATCTACAACCCTGAAAGGTGAACATGTCAAAATAAATTGTCATACTTTATATTTGTGTGAAGTTATATCAAGATCAGTTAACAAATAAAGGCGCTAGAACCATGACAAAGATTTACATGTACCTATAATAGCATATGTGACCTTGACCTTGGACCTACACTGCTGAAACGTGAATTTGTCCCGGATATTGTCATGCTAAATATTTGTGTCAAGGTATGTCAAAATCATTCCAGAGGGATGACAACGTATTTTCTAAAGATAGCAAATGTGACCTTGACGTTGACCCTAAAATTCTGGATCGCAAAGTTGTCCAAGATATTGTCACACTCAACATTTGGGTGAAATTACTTCAAAATTGTCAATGAATGAAGGGGCTAGAGAGATGATAAAGTTTTGTCTAACTGTGACCTTGAACTTAAATCTGCGGTGCTGAAACGGTAATTTATTCAAGATATTTTTATACTTAACATTATGTTAGATTATATCAAAATCGATCTATAAATAAAAGTGCTAGAGCGATGTCCAAGTTTTTCTGTAAACTGTAAATATCAACTGTGACCTTGACCTTGGTTCTACCAACCTGAAACGAAAACAAGTTCAAAGCATTGCCATACCCAATATAGCTGTGATGTCATACCAAAATCGGTTAATAAATGAGGCCACTAGAGCAATGACAAAAGGTGAGCTTATATATGAGCCATGGAATATGGTCAAAATATGTATGTCGTTCAAGGGTACATGATTCTGCAATAAAGACCTAACTCAAAGTTATGTGTCCTTCATGCACATGTTCAATGCATGTCTTAACTGTGCTGCAAGTTTCAACTTCCTACATCTAATACTGTAGGAGGAGTTGCGGAGACAAGAACAGTACTACAAGTGTGAAATATGGTCAAAATATGTATGTTATTCAAGGGGACATAATTCTGCAATAAAGACCTGGAATAAAGTTCTGTGTCCTTTATGCACATGTTCAATGCATGTCTGAACTGAGTTGCCAGTTTCAAATCCCTACATCAAATACTATTGGAGGAGTGGCAGAGACAAGAACAGTACTACAAAGTGTGAAATATTGTCAAAATAGGTATGTCATTTAAGGGGATATAATTCTGTCTGCCATATTGACCTGGATCAAAGTTCCGTTTACTTTATGCACATGTTCGATGCATGTCTGAACTATGTTGCAAGTTTCAACTCCCTGCATCAAATACTGTAGAAGGAGTTGTGGAGATACAAACAGTACTACAAATGTGAAATAGGGTCAAAATATATATGTTATTCAAGGGCACATAATTCTGCAATAAAGACCTAAAGTAAAGTTCTGTTTCCTTTACGCACATGTTCAATGCATGTCTGAACTGAGTTGCAAGTTTTAACTCCCTGCATTGAATACTGTAGGAGGAGTTGTGGAGACAAGAAGAGTACTACAAAGTGTGACGTACGTACGTACGTATGCACGGACGTAGGGACAAGGGCAAAACTATATGCCCCTCCCCACTTCATGGCGGGGGCATAAAAAAGTAAATGTGCCCAAACTATATTTTTTTTATATCAGAAGGTACTTTGAGACATCAGTGTTTGAGATAACTAGAGTCAACTTTATATGCAGCAGTGTATAATCTTGACAACGCCCCTTGGCTTACCGATCTAATCAATTCAAACTAGTTTCTTATAGTACAAGAAAACAGAAATCTCAAATAAATCTTGCAAAAAGATCATTACCTTGACTTGTATAAAATAGGATTTTATTTAGATGATAGAGAAACCGTCTATCGAAATACAAGTAGAAAATTTCATATTACCAATACAGAAAAGTTCATGGGAATCAGAAATTGTAGTTTGTACTTGGAACTGTAGGAATTAAATTATTTGAGAATGAATTATAGGTTTGAGAAATCACACTTTTCCATTATATGAATTTCAGGTAGCATCTCACTTATAATTTAAGAGTTATCTCGAATTATAAGAGAAATTACGTCATAAATCTGTTACCATAGCAACTATGGAATTAGCAATTACTGTACTTAGTACCTTCAGTTGGCAGAATGACGTCTGAATGACGTCATTTAGACATCAATACGATTTCTTGTTGCTATGTTAAATGATATCACCGGCCAGGTTTTCAGTCCATTACAAACTGAAATTCTTTCAACATTAACGTTAGTTTTTCTCAAACAAATGATTATTCTCTGGTGATTTAATTCTGTGTTATATATGCCAAAGTGAGCTTTATGCGTCAGGTCTACAGGATGCAAACGGCCAACGAAAACGAATAGAGTATTCAGGCCTCTACTTTTGTAGGATTAAAATCATTATTGCGTTTCTTGGCATAAAATGTTTTATTCATGGTACAGTCAAACCTGTCTTAAGGGGTCATCAAAGGGAAGAACAAAAATTGGAAGCTTAAATCGGGTGACCCCTTAAGGCTGCTTAAGACAGGTGATCCCTTAATAGAATTGACCACATAAGCAGGTTTGACAGGACATTTATCAAAATCTAAAAGTGACATAACTAGTAGTTATGTAAATACACTATGTACGGAATGGATGCCAGGGGTCTAAACCATTTTTATGCTAATATGCCAGTGTAACGTGTTTAAATAATAATAAATAACTTATGAAAATAATAAATGATAAACCCCTTTGCCTCTTCATATGTGACTTTTGGGATAACTATTTTTTGTATATGTGAGTTCTGAAATATCACCCTTATTATGACCGACATAATATATTCTAAATGGAGCAGTAAGCATATTCCTCACAGTTAAACAATAGTTTCATAAAATCCAACATACACTGAGGTAATGTGTTTTTATGGTTTCGTACCAAGGGCTTGGTTAGGTGGTTTGTTGTTTTGGCTTTAATGGTCCTTTGAGACAGCATTTCATTCTATGTCGGACCGTCTCCCAGAGAGAGAGGGAAAAAGAAGAGACAAATGACAGACGAGAGAAAAATGTCCAAACAACCCCGCTCGCACCTACTGCAAGCACATTAGGCCCTTGCCTTACTATTATCCAAATCAGTAGAATTCCCCGGCACTGGAAGTTATACGCAGCACCATCGCACCACCCGACCACCCCACGTACCAAGGGCACGCTAAAAAGCACGAGTGGACAAACGCAACTCTTGTCATACCCTCCTTATGTATGAGTTGTCGTTTCTGCTGGCCAACATACCATGTTTGTCATTGTGTAAAGTCATAGCTGCATTAATCACAAACTTCATAAACTTGTGATTCGAGCGGTCATCGAGTTTTCACTCTATGTACTAGGTTTACAGTGAATATAGATTGAAAATACATTTAAATGTAAAACTAGAACAGATATGTATAAAACACTCTGTCCCTATCTCAAGAGGGTTGCTCCCCGAATGCTTAAAGGTTTTGGCCCTGTTTTCCAGAAACATTTTCACAGAAACTCCAAATACATTTGGCAATAGATATGAAGAGCAATATTTATCAAAAGTATTTCTAAACAAGAAATAAAATAGATTTATACAAACGCAGACCGCGATCGCAGTCGCCTTATCGGATACAATTAACTTGCTCTGACTTCACTAGCGCGTGCACCAATTAGAAAAAATACCTAGATATCGTCATATGATCGTATGGCATGGTATAGACTTTCCTTTTAGGTGACGATAGTGTTCATTTACATTTTAATAAAAAAAATACATTAAACTGAAACTCTTTCTGATTTTTGTTTACAATGGATTAAGAAATGATTGTATATAATCTTACGAAATTCGTATGATGGTTTATTTTGGAGATGGTGGAAAAAAGGGGGGAGTATACTTTTAAGTAACGCAACCAAATATTAAAAAAAGCTAAAATATTAATCAGGCCCCGAGGTTATAAAACTTTTTTCATGCTCAGCTGAGTTGAGCATGAAATTTTACCTGCTAATAAATAGCAAATTACTGATTAGTACAGTTGTTTTCTTGCTCAGATTAGCTGAGTATGAAATTTTCTCTGCTTATCAATATGAAAATGCCAACATTAGTTGGCATTTTCATATTTATCAGCAGAGAAAATTCTATGCTCAGCTGAGTTGAGCAAGAAAAAAGTTTTATAACCTCGGGGCCAGGTTATTTATGTCTTAGTTTGCAACTGTATATCAAATGAGAAGATCCTAGCTTAAGCAGTTCTTAGTTTATTGTGTTTACAAGGTTGTGTCTGCATAAAATACCAAAGTGAGAAAAGGGGCAAAACTTCCCAATGACTACAGTTTCTTCCCATTTGTCAGTACGTCATGTCAGTTGCTATTAATTACATAGCATTATGTACCTGGCTTTGAACTCCCAAAAGTGAAGTTTATAAATACAAAGAATTTTAACCACTTTTACTGACAAAAAGTCAACATTTATAACTAAATCACCACTATTAATTGAAGAGCAATTTTACGTATAACTTGCGCTGAATTGCCAAAAACAAATACCTATATTTAAATAACTAAAATATAAATGAATTTACTCACGGAAACATTTTCCCAGTATATCAAATTAGAATTCTCCTGTTTCTAGCTTTTTCCGTATTCGAAATATTATTTTTACTCCTTTCTATTGATGTTTCGTATGACCATCATAATTGCTCGATTTAGTTATCAACAAAGTTTCTCAAATGAATTCTGAAGACATGTCGTTACTCAATAACAATAAGGAGCTGCGCCATAGTATATTTTCATCGCATCACAAGCTTAATTTTACAATGACATTGCAGTTCCTTGCTAATATTAAAATTCAGCTTTTTCCAATCTGATTATTGGTTCGCAGAAAATGCCATCTGAATTGTTTTGTCTGAATAGCTTGGGCAATATTAGTCGCGACACGAGAAAACCAACAATGTGGTTGTGCGCCCAGCGCAGACTCGGTTCAGCCTGGGCATGCGCCCAGTCTGATCAGAGTCTTCGCTCTCCGCATGGTGGTAGCTTAGACATTTAGCTACTCTTTAAGCGCTTAGTGAAGAGTCTGATCAGACTGGGCGAATGCCTAGGCTGATCTGAGTCTGCACTGGGCGCACAACCATTTTGTTGGTTTTCTCGTGTCGCGGAAATATGGAAAAAGATATTATTACCTTTGTTAGTTCGCTATATAAGCTTTGCTTGCATGATATTGTCACTCTGTCGTGTAGTGCAGACGTAAGCATCATTTCATTTGCATATACTGTCTGTTTCAATTATATTGAGGCGCCATTTGCAGTAAAACCTAAAGTTACCATGTAGTTGATGACTGGATGGTTGTAAAAATGTAACGCTTTCGGACTCCAGTCTAAGAAGCTACCAAACTCTCGCGAAAAACATGTATGCCAGGTGATACGATTAAAAATACGGTTAGCAGTTTTCAAATAAGTAAAATGTTCAGGTGAAGGACCAGTTTCAAGTACATTGAATAAGAACTTTCCTATTTTCAGCCTTTCAACCAGGTATTATCTGAGTAGTTCTGGTTATTATATATTAATTTCTACATGATTTGCGTAGTCTCTTCATATGTCGCAAAACAGCATGAAAAAGCTGATACTTAAAGGTAAATGAGTGAACTCGGGATTACCATCTCACCAGCACAGAGGCCATGCGAAGACGGGACCTCGGTTTAAAGTATCATAAGAAGGACCGAAGAATTGGGGGACCCAACCTGCGACCCCCGAATTAGTAGCCTAGCGCGTTAACTACCTCACTACCACCGCTCCTGTGATACTAAAAACAGATTTGCAATCATTATGGTACTTTTTGTCAAATCATGAGTTTAAAGATGTATGAGTATACCTTCATGTTCCACAGGGTATAATCGATTCCGCCAATTTTCGCTTCCTGCAGAGACTGTCCGTCATATCTGGCTTCCGCCGAGACTGTCCGCGAACTCTTGCTTCCTGCAGAGACTACTGTCCTTGAGAAATGGCTTCCTGCCGAGAATGTCCGCGTGACTCTGCTTCCTGCCGAGAGCCTCGGCAGGAAGCAGAATCACGCGGACAGTCTCTGCAGGAAGCCATTTATCATGTACTGAAGTCTCGGCAGGAAGCAAGAGTTCGCGGACAGTCTCGGCGGAAGCCAAATATGATGTACAGTCTCTGCAGGAAGCGAAAATTGGCGGAATCGATTATACCCTGTGGTTTTCCCACCAGCTTTACAAAAAGGAACAACTTTCCTATTCGCTTCCCCGGGAGGACAAAGGAGCAAATTTTGTCCTTTAAGACCAACCTCATTGAGAAGGGCATAACTGAAAACGTTAAAGTTGCTTCCCTTGAAAGGGTACCCATTAACTTTAACAGTCTTATGACTTTGCAGTTTCTTACAAATAATAAAGTTCAGATTTGTTTTCTTTAATCTGATTACTGATTAGTTGAAAATGCCAACACGTCTGAGGAACATGGAAACAGGTATTATTACGTTTTCTCCTTTCCTATAAAAGACATCCGAACGAACTTTTAGAATGTTTCGATTCATCCAGAGATTAAGGTGTCTGAATTTGCATATAGAATCTGTATAACTTCAACGGTACCGCCTTTTGCCCACTCAAAATTTGTACAAATTTATGCTGACGTACATGTAGGTACATACTGAATGCTTTAGCAATCTTTAGATCTTTAGAAAGACAGCTGTCAGATTGGAAACGAATCAATGTGTACCCAGCGAAGACTCAGATCAGCCTGGGCACCCTGGACATTTAGCGCTTAAAGGGTAGCTGAGAGTCTACCTCCATGTGGACAGCGAAGACTCTGATCAGGCTGGGTGGATGCCCAGTCTGATCTGACTCTTCGCTGGGTGCACATGCCACATTGTTGGTATTCTCGTGTCGCGGCTCACATATTTTAAATTAGTCACACATGTGACTATTGCCTGAAACAACGATAACAAGGCGACTTGCAAACAACTATTTGCATGAATCCGAAAAAATAAATGCTGCTTTTTCTTCGCAAACAAATGCAACGTGTTGCTTTCTTTTGATCCAGTTTATTTCGGTTTTTGAGTTTATTTAAGTAACCGGGTCTGCTTTTCCTTAAACTTTGAGTTGTTGCTTTATTTTCGAAACTACATCATTTCCAGGTTCGTTTAAGACACAAATCTGTCTTAACAACAGATACTGTGTCACGTAAAATGACGAAAAAGAAAACAGATCTGTTTCAATTACAACACTCGAAACCGAAAACAAAGTCAGAAAGAAAGAAAACATGATTCGTATTTTTAGAGTTTTTAAACCGTCATGCTATATCGAGAAAAGTTCCGAAGAAACAATGGCTGTAGCTTACAACTGTATATATCGTTTTGAAGCTTTGCTTGGAAAAAACATAAAGCACATTATATCAAGCTGAATTGGTCAAGACATGCTGCTGACGTCATCTAAACGTAATAATGCCAGGCGTGTCGTCAGCAACCTACCTCAGGCGTGTAAAACAGACACCAGCAGAAGAATTGGCAATAACTGTTGTTTATTGTGGCGAACTGTGTCAGAATTATAGGCCACAACAGCTGTCTTCAAGCGCTCCTGTTGAAATTATAAAGGTTCACCCTGTAATTTGATACTGTTTTGTTTTCAGTTGCAATATGTTTGCTCACTTGGAATTATTGAGCTTTAAATCAGGGCGCGGTTGTTCAAAACTAACGACGCCGTTAGTTAACGTTTCGTTTAAATTTCAAACGTTAATATCTCAAATATGCTAATATTTTTTGTTGAAAAATATGAGGAGCTTTTGCAGTTTTCACATTTTTGCAACAACAAATATCAGTGTATATGGTTATAAAGTCATAAAACACCTAACGAGTTGACCTCTTAACGAGCTCGTTAGGCTAAAATGCTTTGAACAACAGGGCCCAGGTGAGTAAGGGATGTTGCACTTTTCATTTAATACGAGGGGCATTTCAGAAATAGTGTAAATGAATCTGCCATCCCTATGAATGTTGACCGATTTTTGAAATCTATGTCTTAACTTTTAGGTTAACATATCACGCAAAGACCTTCACTCAAACAATTTGAGTCACTGGTATTGTCTTCAAAATATGCCTTGACAATTGTTGACAGGGTAGGGGCAATGAGTAGAATCGGACGGAATATTTATGTGAAGATAAATTCATATTTTCTTAACTTTGGATACAAGCAGCTCTAGATCAATGCCTATATTATCTGTTATACTGAAAATATTCCAGTATGCATTACATCAGCTTTACTAAAACAAAAGATTTATTTTGCAAGATCAGGCAATCATGGAGCAATGCGCATTTCTGATGACGTCACTTCCTGTGCTAAATTGTCCTGTATAGTAAGCTGTTAAACATTCGTTATTGAGGTCAATCTAAGTGAAAGTGAATGTTTGATTATAGATATGGAACAAATAACTAACATTTGTTTTCTGTAATAAATACTCTTTTGTGGCACCTTATGCTCTTTTGTCAGTGGCCTACCTGATCTTTTACGATAAGTTTCCCAAATATTTCAATGTCAGTATGTCATATAAAATAACAAGTCTTTCAAGTCTTTATGTGTATGAATTTTTCTTCCAGTATGTCCCTCCATCTTTTAACATTAAACAAAATTAAATATATCTAGCCTGTGTCGTTTTATTAGAAGATAATTTAATTTTCTTGTTTTGTATTTTGCATGAATTGCTGCTAATTTGCAAATTCCGGCGTGGAGTTTGCACATGTATCATCCAGTTTCATCAGTGATATGATGCCAGTCGTAACAAAATATAGTGGCCTAATCATTTCAGTAATAAAATGTCTGTCATTTGTTGTCATTGGATATAAATGAGTAAAAACTCACAATTTATTGATATAATGCCTTTATGATAAATTTGCATTTATAACCACATAGCAGAGAAAAAATAGCTCGTTAATTATTATGTTACTTGTGTAGAATCTTTGAACGATTTGTCTATAACTTTCTCATTTTTTTATTTAAAAGGACAGTATTACGTGTTTCTTCATGAAAATATATCATTTTCTCATTGAGCAAACAACAATAGAATACAAGAGACTTTCAATGAAAATGCACAGTTTCCAGTATCCAGACCCTTATGACGTATAAGCACTTGCTGTCACGCATGAGTGACCTGGATATTCTTTTAATGCATATCATTCTAAAGCACTTGAATTTAACTTTCCAATGATATATAAAACTACAGCTAAGTATCAGCCAAAAGGATGCCCTGAGATCATTTACATCATTTCTGAAATGCCCCTCGTATTTACCTAAATAGATGATACAGTCGACAGTTGTAAAAACGCAACATTAACGGAGTCCAGTTTAAGGAGCCACCAAACTCTCGCAAAAAACGTTTATGTATGTCAGGTGATACGAGTTAAAATTTGGTTGGAAGTTTACACATGTTTAAACTGTCTTTTTTTAAACTTTGAATATTCTCGTTGTTTCTGAACGATCACCCTATTTTAGATCACTTAGAAATTAGTGAAAGAAAAATAAATGTTATGCAATATGAAACTCAAATCTCAACAAGGCTGCGTTGTAACATTGTGTTTAAGAGCATACCGTAGTAAAGCTCATACATTTTAGTGCAAAAGGTCCTCATCCCGCACTTTAGATCTCATCAAGCAGGTGCCGTTCAATCTCATGCATTGCATTGTGGAAAATCCACCTCTAAGGCCCTGTACATTAGACCTGGCTTACTTAATTAACAACAACGCATTACTGCAGCGTGCAATATCAAAGCCGTGCATCGCAATGCGGCAAATCCATCTCCCTGTGCTAAAAATTCAGGAGGACATTATTTTGTTTTAATTGATGACTTGAGTCTTAGTTAAAGATGTCTCCTGTCTCTTTATGGTGATTAACAACGGACAAAGTTCCTACAGATTGTCTTCTCTAGGGATTATCCAGTCTTAGTTCCCTAATGACATTTTCCATATTCAGGTCATCTCAGACTTACTGCCAATATATGAGCGTGTCAGGGCAAAAATGATATTGTCTAAATGTCTGTAGAAACTGTGCATGTTAAAACCTACCGGCGCATATGCGCAGTGTGGTTTTAACACCCGCAGTTTGCATAACAAAGCATTCAAGTTTCAATACATGTCCCGACACGTATGATTTACGTATAGGTGACCAAACTGAACTTACGCACATAATGGCAAATGCTTGTGTAGTTAACATTTAAAGTAGTTGGATACTCTGTAGCCTGGGCCGTATTCATAAAGCCACTTAAGTCGTTGCTATGCTGTTGCTAAGGCTAAATATCTATAAAGGAGATTCCCTACAACTATGAATTTGGTCTGGAGGAACAGTCTTTGTAAGACTGTTCCTCGAGAGCAAATTTCATAGTTGTAGGGAATCTCCTTCAAAGAAATTTAGCCTTAGCAACAGCTTAGCAACCACTTAAGTCGTTTTATGAATATGGCCCCTGCATTAAAAAGCTTCAAAAAGAAAAATCAAGAGGTACTCTCATTGTGCCTGAATGGCCAGCTGCACCATTTTGGCCTGAACTGGTACGTTCCGATGGCAATTTAAAGGAATTCATAATCGAATCAATCAGTTTGCCAACAAGAAACATAATTTCGAAAGGACACGGGAATAAGTGACAATTAAATTATTTAATTGTAGTTTTATACACAAATATTGTTAGCAGGAAGATTCTTTCAGCATGAGTAATTTCTCCTATCAAGAAATCGGTTCCCAATCATATTGCAGTATTTTATCTTCAATCGCTTTCGCAGCCCCGTGGTGCTAATAAATATGCATGAGCTCAGGTAGAGAGTGCTGCTATTGGCTGCTTCAGTGATACTCTAGTCTATTTTTATTGGCAAGAAGAATTCTCAGTTTTCTCCGGGACCTTCTGAGCGAAAGGTTTTGGAAATTTTCTTGCGTGTAAACGGAATATTTGTAAGAGAGCCACTCAGTTTCAGAATGTTAGCATTAAAAATAGAATTAGGGAGATGTGTGAATTGTATCAGTTACAGTTTGGGGTAAAAGTGTATACTAGACTAAAGAAAAATGTTTACATTCTCAATACATATATATATTTTATATTCAACAGGTATTGGTCTAAGGTAGACAATTCGAGAGCAGATCAAAGACGGTGATGTACAATCTTTGACAGAGAAACAGTATCTGGTCGACCGTATGGCAAAGTATGTTGTTACATGTAGTTCTAAAGCAGATAATACCAACAAGAAATATTTACAACATTTTAAACGTTTTCAATCATTTTGTGCTTCTAGCGGATACTGTGCAAAACCAGCAAGTTCAATACACGTGTCGATTTATCTAACTCATTTATTAGATGGTGGTGTATCTTACAATGTACTTTCTGCGACTATGTATAGTATAAAGTGGGTTCACAGTATTATCCAACTACAAACAATTTGGTAAAGAGTTTAATGGAAGCCGGTAAAAGACTCAGATCCGTTCCAGTGAGGAAAAAAGACACAATTAGCTCTGATAAGTCGAAACAGCTCTGTGATATGTACAGAGATTGTGATGATATCTTACATGTTCGAGACATTACGATGATCGTATTAGCGTACGCAGGCTTTTTACGTTTTAGTGGATTAAGTCAGTTACGATGTAATGATACTGAGTTCAAATCTAACCATGTATTGCTTAAAATAAGGCATAGCAAAACAGATGTTTATAGAGCAGGAAAGGAAGTTCTTATAGCAAAAGGTTCATCTACTGCTTGTCCGTATATTTTGCTACAAAAATATCTGAAAATGACATGTCAGAATAATACTTTCAACAAATATTTGAGCCGCGACGCGAGAAAACCAACAATGTGGTTGTGCGCCCAGCGCAGACTCAGATCAGCCTTGGCATCCGCCCAGTCTGATCAGATTCTTCGCTTTCCGCATGAGGGTAGCTGAGACCCTTAGCTACCCTTTAAGCGCTTAGGAAAGATTCTGCGCAGACTAAGCGGATGCCGATGCTGATCTGAGTCTGCGCTGGGCGAACAACCACTTTGTTGGTTTTCTCGCGTCGCGGCTCATTTGTTTAGACCTGTAAACAGGTCCTAAGGTAGAGCATCAGTGTTATCTCAGGGTAAGCAGTTGAGTTATACAAGGGCAAGAGAATGTATTTTAGATAAGTTGAAGATTGTAGCACAAAACTTAAATTTAGGTACCCATAGTTTGGTTTAAACTTTATTTTTCTTTGTATAACCAACATATGAAACAGTACATTCATTCACAAAATATATCATATGTTATACAAAACGGGATTCAGAAGAAAGTCAGCTGACTTATTCAAGTCTGTATCCCATTATTAAAGGGCAAGTGGCGCAACAATGCTAGCTAATGCAGATGCAGATGGGTTGAACGAAAGATGTCCCATGCGCCATGGTCGCTGGAAATCTATAATCTCTAAGAATGGTTATATCGACGATTCCATAGAAAAACGCTTAAATGTAACTAAAAAGTTGAAGTTGTAAAGCAAACTTGAAGTTTGAAAATTGTACCTACTTCTAACACTTGAATTTTCTACGCATAAAGTCTCGCTGTGTGCAGAGAAATATGTCTTGTTATTTCTTTATAAGGTCCTGGTTCAGACTGGTCATTTTTGACTCCCTTTCTACTGCAACCGGAGGGGTTCATGTTAAGCATTTCTTGGGTAATCGTATTGTATATTGCTAATCTTCCATATTTTCTGCCATTTTTGCAAAGGGGGATATAGCTCTTTTCGTTCTGTTTGTTTCCCTTGACAATGTAGCTACTCTAAAATCGAGTCTTCTCTTAAAAAAAGAATTTGCTCCTCAGGAGCAAATTCTTTTCTTTAAGAGTTGACTCTCATTTTAAAGGTAAGCAATGTTAAAACGGAAGAAATAATTTCCTCTGAATGTGTACCCTTTGACCATAAAGAGGCTTTCAAAGAGTAAATCAGACCTCTAATGTGTGTGGTAAAGGAGCATATACATGTACAATTCAATATCAAGTCCAGCGTTAAAGAGCATACAATGATTGTGAACCTGATAACCTGAAATTTGTTTATCCAGAACTATTTTTAAATGTATGGTTTACCTAAATAAGGTAAATTAAGTGTTTAGCTGGTCCGATCAAAGAGACCGAGTTTGGTCTACCTACATCAAATCATGCATAAAGTCATGTGACAACTTTGCAACCTCATCATATGCAGTTATTCATATAGAATTCTCACATGCATGTATTTTGTTGTCATACAAGTTAAACATCCTTTCAGTTCAGTGCATATTTCAATTTTCATATCTGCACATGTCTCATAGTCATCTGACAGCATTTTCACATTCTGTTGATCACAAGAGCATTTATTAAACTAAGTTAAGCATAGACATTATCTTTAACAGTAAGAAAAACATATTACACTTTCATTAATCGATTAAAATGTATAGCTTCTACAGAAAAATGGCACAATGTTTGTATGTGCCAGAAGTATCTGCTGCATGGATTTTGGGCGGGTTTTAGAAAGACGTCTGTGAAAAATGTAATATAAAAGAGCCGCTCAAGTTTCCCCCGGTGTCAAAATTATGACCTTTTTCGAGTTTACGGCTAAATTTGCAAGCTATCAATTATGAACGAATTGGAAAATAAACTTACCGAAACATTTTTCAGATACGAGATAACTCTCTGCGAATAACAATACAGTGTTACAAACAGTTGACGTTTTCTACTCCAAAGATATGTTCAAAATCAATCAAAAACACATCTTCACAGTAAATTAGTAATCTTTAATGTAAACACAGAAAGTATATTGCCTTTTTGATACACAGTACCAGTAATAAATCACAATGTACGTGAAACATACATTTCATTTTCAGCGTATATGCAGCAGAAAACTAAAATTAACTCCTGGGGTCGTATTTATAAAACGACTTAAGTGGTTGCTATGCTGTTGCTAGGGCTAAAACTGTATGAAGGAGATTCCCTTCAACTATGAAATTTGCTCTGGAGGAACAGTCTAAAAAGACTGTTCCTCCAGAGCAAATTTCATAGTTGTAGGGAATCTCTTTCAAAGAAATTACGCCTTAGCAACAGCATAGCAACCACTTAAGTCGTTTTATGAATACGGCCCCTGAAGCTCAAATGACACTCTGATACACACAGCCAGACGGAACTATAGAAATCAAAATACAAGTAACCCATTAAAAAGCTTTTAACCACTGGTTAATTACACAACATGTTAAAATAACCATAACTTGATATGGAATATGCATTATTCATAACTTAGCAGCCCATAACAACCATTAGAAACTCTATAGGGACATAAAGAAACACAAGCTTAGACAATACCTATAACAATAACGTAAAACTCTTAACAAACGTGCTTACAAATTACTGTTTTACTGACGGAATTGGTGTTGTAGATCACTGGAAAATAGTCTAGTTAATATTTAAAAAAAACAGAACATGATGAAGTAATTTATTTTCTTCAAACGTCATTTAAAAGGATTACTTTTCCTTAAATCAGACAGAAATGTCAGCAGTATGTTCCATTTTAGTTTGAATCAGGGAAGGAGTATGCATTTTTTTAGATTATATAAGCCTTTTACTTCAAACTGTCGGTAAAAACTCTATATTAATATCTCGTCTAGGTGCCTAGAACAATAAATTGTGTAGTGTAGACAAAAGCTGCCTAAAGGAACTGGACAGTGAGTGAAAGTGATGATTGACCCCGTCTTTGAGAACATATAAGCAGCAATGTCGTTTACGGACAAAATGTATAGACGTATGAAATTTTAGGGACATCCCTTCTATGCTTTAACACGTGAGTCCCAGTGAGTTACTACTAATGAGTTTCTGGGGCCGTATTCATAAAGCTACTTAAGTCGTTGCTATGCGGTTGCTAAGGCTAAATATCTATAAAGGAGATTCCCTACAACTATGAAATTTGGTCTGGAGGAACAGTCTTTGTAAGACTGTTCCTCCAGAGCAAATTTCATAGTTGTAGGGAATCTCCTTCAAAGAAATTTAGCCTTAGCAACCGCATAGCAACCACTTAAGTTGTTTTATGAATACGGCCCCTGTTATTACTCATTATCAAAATTCCTTTTTAAGCCCAGACAGTTCTCAAGTTAGGACAATAGGCATACAATACTGTTGAAATCACAGCCCCGGATCCAGGGGGTGGGCTTTGGGGCTGCAGCCCCGCCATTTGGCCTCTGTGTTATGTATAATATGTAGGCCTCCAGATAAAAAGAAGTATCTGATGACAGTTTGAGAAAAAATATCCAATGTGGTTAGATCAAAATATTAAAAATATATGTTGCGATATCTCATTAGAATCGCCTCGGGGAGGCGATTCTAATGAGATGTCACAACATATATTTCAAGGAAATTTTATTTTATGAAAATTCTCTTGAAATTGAACCATAGATATGTCATATTTTCAAGCCCCCTCCCCCCCACACATACATTTCGGCACCTCCCAGCCCCACCAGTTATCCAGAGCCCCACCAGTACGTGATGGTCTGGATCCGGGCCTGAATCATGTAATAGCACTTTAAATATATTATTCAATTTTAATGCGTTGAATCGACTAGCTAAACTGTCTTCTGAAATATGCAAAGTGTAGTTTGAAAGCACTGTCTAAATTGAAAAATTATTCCTTTAAACATGGTTGGGAGCGTACAGTACATGTGCCCCGTAGTCCGATCTGTATAATGAGCAAATCTTTGTCTGTTGTTATGACCTTCAGGGTGTGTTTGTGTGAAATGGGTTTTCTTTTATTGTTTGGATTTATACCACTTGGCAAGAGTGTTTCATATATTTATGTTTTCCATAATAGTAGTCTTTGGAGATGGCTAGATGTTGCTTTCTTTGCTCTAAATCTATATATTCACCTGTAAACCACTGGTGTTTGTGATTAGATCACTTCAGGTGTAACCAGAAAATCGACCGAGTCAGCGTTTTAATTCGACAAAAAAATGTTTGTTAGCCCCTACATGGAAGTATGATCACAATGGGTCATTTGCAAAGTAAGTAATGCCCGAAGGGAGTTCACGTTAACTTTACACATGACCCATTGTGTTCATACTTCCATGTACATCGGAAAAATGAAATTCATCTCTTATAATTACATTTAATTTACGATTATTTTGAGTATCATTTTTAATTTTTAAGAGCAACGTTTGTAAAATCTACGACGAAAAGCTGTCACTAACCAACAGGCAAGGCGCTTATGTTAAACGGCCGTCGCCATAACATGATGTTAGATAGAACGTTACAAAGGCCAACAGCGTCGTTTGTTTACATGTGACATTGCGTTAAAACGACGTCGCGTGACTGACTGTTGTTCATGCAAGTATGAACACTGTTTCTCCAAAATGGGTTCATCTAAGGAAAATCATAGGGAATGTAATATAAGGTTTTCTTAAATTTGATAATTCATGTGACAATTCTCCGAGATATTCAAAACAGTAAAGGAACTACAGTTCATACACCGCAAACAGGCCCGTAGTAGGGATAGATAAGCCTGTGAGACAAGCGTACTTAACTTTGACACTTTCCGTGACATTCCACAAAAATATGTCAAATAATAAAAGACCTACAGACCAAAAAAAAAAAAATAAAAAGAAAACAACAACACGTTTTAGATATTGACAAGTGGCCTAACATTGTCAGACATTATAAAAATCTGCCCATTTACTAAATTGAACGAGCTTTTACTAGCACATATTCATAAACCGAATTTGAGAAAACGCCATTAATACGAGGGTTGATCCAGAAGTAATGTCACTGCAGCTATAAAATCGTGTAGAATAAAGGAAGAGCAACAAAATTTCGTATCCATATACCTTATTCTATTTGCAGTATAGTCTGAAAATGTCATAAAATTATAGTGCACAGTAATCGAGTTATCAAGATAGGCAGAAGGCATGGTAACGAAAGGCGCCGCACATCAATGACGTTATTGACGTTTCAGACGAAGTTTGGATATTTTGTCATGTCTTAAATAGCATATTCATTGTTCTAGCATAGTACTATTATCTGTTCACCCCTGTTTATCTCGTCTTTCAATATTATTTGAACAGCCAAGCAGCTCATGTTCAAGAACAATATCTTCGAATTGCAGGACATCGATCTTCATATATGGGGTCCACGCAAGATTGACGTCATTGTCTGACATAGCACTTTAAGGTCTTCCGGTGTTTTGACGATCTTCTAGCGACTCATCTGCACCCTTACAACGCAGATTGCACCTTTACACAAGCCTCATAATCATGGTTATATAACCGCATGTCTAGTTGAACGGCCAAGAGTCTTTAATGGTGATTTCCTAATTTGTGGCAAAACCGCATATTTGTCTGCAGACGCGTTTGTCGGAAATCAGCATTTTTTCACTTGGCAGTTACAAGCATAAGCACTACCTGGCGAACTTCAAACTGCAATGACAATATTAAAGTTTCAACAGTGGGTGGCAGGAATATATTTCATCGTCGTATCAAATTTTCATCTGATTTGACGTGTTAGTTTGATTTTGATTTGTGTTTGCCTTTGAAACTTATGTTCATGTAATTAGCGTTATTCTAACGTGCGGCGCGATGGCGACGGTGGCATACTTTGAACGTCTCTAGAACTAGAACGGAAAAAGATTCCAACTTATTATTTATTCTGTTAATCAGAACTAAATTACAGTGTATTTTGATATAATTTTCATAATAATGCTACAATGAATAAGCGCGCAATTGATACAGTGACATTACTTCTGGATCAACCCTT
Source organism: Ctena decussata (assembly GCA_963989385.1). Classification (NCBI taxonomy): domain Eukaryota; kingdom Metazoa; phylum Mollusca; class Bivalvia; order Lucinida; family Lucinidae; genus Ctena; species Ctena decussata. The sequence goes on from OZ022500.1 coordinate 44,760,570, forward strand.
GTATCTACTCATTACAGATCGAAAACAAAGAGCAGACAGACGGATGGATGGACAATCCGACGACGAAGGGTTTAACAAAATATTCTGCAACTATCTGTTATAAAAGTAAACTTAAGGTCATTCACAACAGATACATTGTATAATGTCTGTGTTAGTAGGCTAATAAAAATCTGAATTATCAGTGCACTAAAATTACTTTATAAGTTTAAGACAAAATGCTCGTTGTCTGATAGAATGGTTTTAGGACACGAAATTACAACAAACTATTGAACAGACATAATTCGAGCAAAACTAGAAGGAACATTATATTTCTTCTGTCCATATCATCTGATGACGCTTTATATTTGTTAAAGTTTTATTCAGAAAAAAAAACATTAAGTAAAAATGTTATGAAGCGGACATGAAATCGCTACAAGAAATACACAAATGGTGCATAAGTACAAAAAGATGGGAAACGGAATTTTTGTCTCTGCACATCAAAGGCTACTGTTCTATATTTAACTTTGTGTACTGAAACTTTATGGGGTAAGTAAAGTAATGCAGCGGACACTTAATATTAACACTGAAATATCTACAGCTAACTATAACCTAGACCATGACCAGAAATCATCAAAATGTAAGTTGTGCACATTGTGTCAAAACTGAAAATCATCCAAGGAAATTTGGAATATAGAAGGTTGCAAAGTGAAGGTAGAGAAATACGGACGACCAGAAAGACAGGCTGAATATTAAAGTTTGGGTTTTCTCCATTCAACGTTGATAATATTTGGTTTAACCTTTAGTTCATTTGTATCATAAATAAAAACAAGAATTTTAAGGTGCATATATAAGTTCAATATATAAATAGGATTCGAAAGAAAGTAGATAACATTGTTGAATCTCTATCAATGAAAACAATAATGCTGTATATACTAAGCAAACCTTCTAAACCCACGTAAAACGTAGCCGAAACGCATTAAGTACGTACAAAAACATAACAAGAATAACCTGGGGGTTTTCTAAGCCTCAGTCTCACTGTCACGTATTGAGGACTAGGTTTCTCTTCGTATTCAAAACGTATCAAAACGGGAATATGCGTGCAAAAACGTAGTGAACACACACTATATACGGGTATATACAGCTACAAACGTGGCCTAGCTACGTTTGAGTTGAAAATTCAAGTTTAAACATAGCATTTCGCAATACTTATTTTATGCATAGTAAAAACGTATTGAAACGTAGTCTAAACGTACAAGAACGTAGATTAAACGTTACAAATACGTGCAAATACGTAGCCATAATTGAAGGTTCTCTGCGTACTTGTACGCATTATATACGCTTTTCCTATGTCTTATTACGTTTTCAGAAGTTTATTCTGCGTTTATTACGATTTGGTATGTTTTTCGATACCTTCTCAAACCTCACTTTGACTAGGAAGTTATACCGGACACTACCTAATAGTCCCTAGTAAAACGTACGGAATCGTAATATGTAAGTAGACTGTTCTCATCCCTTCTGAAAGCGTGGCACTAAGCCGTTTGAAAACCAGGTAATACGAGTTAAATAGTAGTTAAATGTTTTAAAAACGTACTAAACACGTAGTAACACCTAAATACCTACAAAACGGGGTACATTATTGCCAAACGTAGGGCTGGAAATGCAGAACAACCTAGCCCTCGAAACGTGACAGTCAGACTGGTCCATTACTTTGTCTCGAGCAATGGCAATAGTTGATAATATCCGAACGTAATTTTACTACCTTTTTCACGCAATTGTTTTAAACGATAAAGATCAATATGACGATTACGTTTTGCTTGACAGCATAGGTCTCACGTGTATCCCCATTTTCAAACATCGCAAGTGCAGTTTAAAAATCTTCTACATAATTGCACCAGTCATAATCATTCTCTGATTTGATTCCGAAGTTCAAATCATTACAATTTGCTGTCAGTCATCAGTGAATATATCACTCGCGCTTCGCACTGGTGATGTATCCACTTCACGACTGACCTCCAACCAGTGATATATCGGGCAACAAATCACTGTTAGAAAGAATCTATTTTTTAGTTAAAGAATTCGTTTCGAAGAATTATGGTAAACCGATTAAAAAAAGGTAAATAAATAAAATACGAATTGATAAAGATCATCTAAACTTTTGAAAGGGAACTTATCTTAGATACAATTTATACTTAATCGAAATAAATGTTTCCGTCATTCCTTTAATTAACTTACCTAAGCATTCTTACCCCCTCCTCCTTTTGTTTCAAAATGTAATTCCATATTTTCAACATTTAAAGGTATTTGTGACAACTATCTTTTGATCTTGAAGCAAGAAACAATAATTAACTTAGCTGTCTTTTAACACTTCTTAGTAGAGAGCACTGCAGGTTTATGAAGAAATAGTCAATATTTATGTAGATAAAATAGCTTTATGCTGTTCTCTGATTGTAACTATCGTTAAATATGGAAACGAATGGAAATTGATATTAAAAATAGTAACGTCTAGGTCGAACCGGATGAACTGCTTAGGACAAAGTCTTCGAATAATTAGGATTATCATAATTATGTTGATTGCGTATGAGACTGTTGTTAGACAATACCGCCAAGAATTTCGCTTATGTATATATACTGAACAAAAAAAAAGGGACGTAGCATCAACATTCAGGCATTTTTTTCAGAAACACTACATACAATTTCTCAAATTAACCAATGCCAAAGCATTGAACAAAGAAGTCTCTATTATGATTTCATTCATTATTAATGCGTATTTTATTCACGTCAGTTCATTTGAAGTTGCAGGAGCAGAAAATCAAAGGCTGATTTTTCAAATTATGTGACGTTTCTTTTTTTTGTTCAGTATAGATAAAACTTTATGTTTTTTTTACCATAATTACAAGGAGAAAGAACTTTTATAAATTTCTGTTTGATTCCCTGAATGGCGTAGCTTTTTTTTCAAAATGAAAACTTTGCTCCTCTTGACCATTCTTTCTCATAAGAAAGAATCGTCAAGAAAAGCAAATTTTCTCATAAGAGTTGACCCCACTGAAATGGGATTTTTTCCTAAAATAAATCCATTCACCCTACTTCTGTCAAATATGACTGTAACTCCATGACGATGTCTGAACAAGAAACGACAGAATAAAACTTAAATTAAGAAATTACAATATGCTTTTCTCTGGTTTCGTAACCAGATATTGTCAGGGTCACTGAAGAGGCTTCATTAGCCGACGCTACGTAGTCTGGCCAATGTTCCTTCTTCTGAATGTGTTCTCTGCTCTTGAACGAACGCTTTGAGATTTTAATTTAAAGGGCCAAAATCACAGTGTTCAACATTATAAATGAGTAAAAAAACATGGAAAGCTTTCAGGTGACTATGCTTATATAAGAAACAACAGAAATGATGCTTATCAAAACCCTCAAATAACACAAAGCTCAACCTAACCAATAATATAAAAAAGCCGGGCCGCGTAGCGCAATCGGTAGGGCACCTGACTCATAAGTCAGAGATCTTGGGTTCGATACCCGGTCTGGCCGTATATACTTTCGTTTCTCCTTCCGCTGATTCAAGAAGGGCAGTAGTCAGTTACTGGCAAAGGTATGTGCACTTAGTACTGGTTAACCGCTTAGGAAGTCTAAGCCTGCCCAGGAATAGTGTGGTTAGGTTAACTGACCGTCCCGACATGACCATAGCTGTTTACCGTGGACGTTAAGCATCAAATCAATCAAAATCAAAACCAAAAATATTTGAAAATTAGATCCTTGGAAGCATGGAATACATCAAAGAAAGCGGGCAGATTCGGTTTGACTGATGACAAGTAATGTAATGAAAGGTGTTACACCAGCCACGCCGTCAAGCATGCCTAAGCAAAGCTCTATTTTCAAAACGAATCTTAATTAAGATAGTAATATGAAAAGACCAGAAATAATATAATTTATCATATGACGTCGCATCTGAGAGTGTAATAAAGCCATGCATTAAAAACGATAATCCACTAGTGGATTAAATATGCAAATTACGTCGTACCGTTATGCATTGACGTCCATACTACGTCGCGTTTTCTGATGGCGAAATCGTGACGTTTTAGTACAAAATTTGCTAATAAAATGCGATTTTAGTGTCATATGATAAATAGAATCTTGCATTCGTGCTCCTGTATTATTGAATTTATTAAACTCGTTGGTGAAAACGATAAGATGCTCGGCAGAGCCTCGCATCTTATCTTTTTCCCCAACTCGTTTAATAAATTCAATAATACATGAGCACTCATGTAAGATCCTCTATCTACAATATGATGAAATACGGGAAGACGTTAACAGGCGCCACACGGTACATAACACTAGCTACAGAAGCCTTATGGAGTACATGAAGCTTCTACAGAGCCATGCCAATTGCAATGACATTTTCTTCATACCGGATAAATATTCATAGATGTGACTGACACAGGGCAGTAACCACAAGCTCATCGTATCTTCACTAAAATGTCTGCAACACTTTGGCTTACTCAGTGTTATTAATCTTAAATGTGCATGTACATTATGCGAAAAGGAAATTTCATTGAGGTTTTAAACTAAAACGAAGCTGCAGAATTTCGGACTGGGTAAGGGTTGAGTTTGTTGTTGAGTGTGAGTTGCATCTGCAATCATTGAAGTCTAAAAGAACACTAATTAACCCGCAAGGGAAAATCAATAACAAAACAGAAAGCGAGTAGATATACACATGATTCTTGCAACTAAAACGAAATCGGGCAAAAAATCGTGTCCTGCAGTAACTAACTCGTTCCTCATATACATGTAGTACTACTTTAACACCAACAACGCCAAAAATTGCCAAAATTTACACCAGCAAAGTTTGAAAAGTATTTGTTCCAAGCTTTATCTTTTACTGACAATTCTAAGAATAGAAGGCGCACAGTGTAGATCCAGATGAAGCGTTTCATGTGATACCGCTGCTCTTTTTCTGTATTTTTATTCGAATACTGATGAACGTGATGACTTTGATTCCGATATCGTAAGATTTCCATTTATGCGGAGATATTCCCCGTACTACACATCATGCAAATAAACACAAAAGAGACGGTTTTGTTTGTCTCGAGCAAATACGGGCGCGTTTACACGAGCAAAGTTTCTATGTCACAGAAACTTAAACAAAGAAAGTATGACAAACATTTTGCGTTTACACGGAGCAAATTATTTGTTAAAGAAAATGTGCCATAGAATCTTTGTCACATAAACTTTGGCAATGAAATATTTGCTGCAGTGTTCACACGACCAAATATTATTCGTCAAAGTGACCTGCAGCGATGAAACAAAATCTTTGTCACATTTTCCACGCTTGTAGCAATGTTCTTTGTTACATAATCTTTAGCAAAGTTCTCCGTTTACACGGACAAATTTAATTTATCGAAGTAACTTTACCATATATATATGTCATAGAAACATTGTCATATTTTGGCGTTTACACGAGCAAATTTTTCTGTGACAAACCTACTTTGTCATAGAAACTTTGGTCGTGTAAACGCGCCCTACAGATTAACAGCAAACTCATTTTGTCTGATACAGGTGGAAAATCGACATACACATATGGTGCGACTAGTCATGCTTTTTAATTAAGAATTTTACCATCCCACATAATTTGTACACTGAGTAAACATAAATTAGCTTGTGCATTGAAAAACAAGAAAAAAAATCTTTTTTTAGCCTCTGAGTACATGTATAATTAAGATAAAATGTACTGCGAAAAGAAAACAATTTTAACCGGTTAATGTCTGGCGTCCCATTAAAGGGACAGGAGAAATCATGACACTGCGAATTACATGCTCTCCACTTTGCGTCTGGCCTAATCAAGCTCGACTCGCTGAGCTAGAAGGTTTCTCGATACAGAAAGAAGCGGCGTGACACTTTGACACCATTGTCTGAACCATATGTTATTAAATAGGCGGTTTACCCGAGATATGAAAGCAATTAACCGTCTGACCACTTGTTCAACCAGTTCCATTATGGAAATCACATTATATCATAAATATTCTCACTGATGCAAATAGAATTAGCATTGACCAGCAACACTGACCGACTAGAAACAGCGGGATTCCAAATAGAAACTGCTGAACATCTAACATATCAAAACATGTAACTATATAAAACTGAAAGGCACATATGCAATGCTGATTTTTGTACAACAAAAACGAAAATAAGAAAAAAATCTCTTTTCTCGTCCATTTATTAATGTAGACTTAAACATATAATGATAAACCCTAGAATCAACAAAGATATTCTCCGCCTAAACAAACCGATACTATGCAGCAAATAGGAGTCGGTGTGCATTTGTCAAATGGTGGAAATTTCCCATTGACAAAATTTTGTAGCAAACTAGTTCTGAATCCAAACGCTTGCAACAGAAATATCGAAGCAACCAGGTTATAAAACTTTTTTCGTGCTCAACTCAGCTGAGCATGAAATTTTCTCTGCTGATAAATATGAAAATGCCAACATTAGTTGGCATTTTCCTATTAATAAGCAGAGATAATTTTATTATCAGTTTATCTGAGCAAGAAAACAACAATACTTATCAGTAATTTGCTATTTTAATAGCATGTAAAATTTCATGCTCAGCTGAGCTCAACTCAGCTGAGCATTAAATTTTCTCTGCTGATAAATATGAAAATGCCAACATTAGTTGGCATTTTCCTATTAATAAGCAGAGATAATTTTATTATCAGCTTATCTGAGCAAGAAAACAACAATACTTATCAGTAATTTGCTATTTTAATAGCATGTAAAATTTCATGCTCAGCTGAGTTGAGCATCGAAAAATTTTTATAACCTCGAGGCCAGTTCAGTATAACATAGACCTGTGTTCCTATTTCGCAGATTGCGTTACGTCACCAAATTATTGTCTATGCTGATTCGGCTGCACATATAATATGAGTCGCGACACGACAAAACCAACAATGTGGTTGTGCGCCCAGCGCAGACTTAGATCAACCTGGGCATCCGCCAAGTTTGACAAGACTCTTTGCTAAGAGCTCAAATTGTAGCTAAGGGTCTAAGCTACCTCCATGCGGACAGCGAAGACTCTAATCAGACTGGGCGGATGCCTAGGCTGATCTGAGTCTGCGGTGGGCGCACAACCACATTGTTGGTTTTGTTGTGTCGCGGCTCATATGCTGGTTTTGTGCTAAATAGGCTTTCTCTTGACGCAGCTGAAATTAGTACCACACTATTTGACAAACAAAATACAATTCTTGCAAAAACGATCTCTATCACTTGCAAGTCACAGAGCTCGAGATAAGAAGGGTAACAGGGATAATGAAAGAGTTATTCCAATATTTCTCCATCAAAACGTATGTTGTGACCCCTCATTAGAACCTTCTTGAGTAGACGGTTCTAATGACGGTAGCGGTTCTAATGAGGGCCACAACATATTATTTCATTGAGAAATAAAAACAAACAAACTCAGAATTATCCCCAAAACTCAACCTTATCTGGAGCTCTGAAATGATCCTTATTGTTTTTGCAGGAATTGTATTATGTTTGTCAAGTGACATATGTTTGCACAAGAAATCATCCTTAGGACGAAGTATAAAGCAATTATAAGCAAAAGAAACGCTGAAAGACAATTATACTGACAATTATCAGCACTTTGAATATAAACAGAAGCCTTATGATGTAAAGCGGAAAAGCATTACTTGACATATACACCGATATATGCAAAACAGATTAATGTGATAGTTCAGGTCAATTAAAAGTACATGGCGGAGACGCATTTCGTAAACTGAGCAACAACAGCGAAGTACAAGTAGCATCACAAATCTTGAATTTATGCAAGTGATGCCTTTCAAAATATGTAGGCATTAGCCAAATTTCATCCAAAAAAAAAAAAACAAAACAAGAGGGCCAAGGTTAAAGGTCAAGTTAGGGTCACCATTTGAACAAAACTGATAGTTTGCAACCGTTTCCAAATTGTTCTGAGGAAGAAAATTTTTGAATATTTTTCTATGTATTGCTATGGTTCGAACCCTGGACCCCCTGGGGGGATTTTGGACCCTGGGGCCATAATTTGAAGAATCTTGGTAAAGGACCATTAGGCAATGCTACACCCTAAATTCAAGCATCTGATCCAAGTGGTTCTGAAGAAGAAGATTTATGAATATTTTTCTACATATTTCTATGGTTCAAACCCAGGACCCTCCTGGGGCAGGGCCATTTTGATCCTGGCACCATTATTTGAACAAACTTGGTAAAGGACCACTAGGCAATGCATCATACAAGATTTCATGGCTTCTGGAGAAGAAGAATTTAGAGTATATTTTAATTTTGAACCCAAGACCCTCTCCCCCGGGCCAATTTAGATCTCAGGGCCAATATTTACACACACTTTGTAGATGTCGACCAGACATGGCATCATACCAAATTTCAAGCATCTGAGCCAAGTGGGTTTGAAGAAGATGATTTTTGAATATTTTTCTATGTATTTCTATGGTTCAAACTCAGGACTCCCTGCCGCTGGGTCATTTTGGACCCTGAGGCTATCATTTGAACAAACTTGATTAAGGACTACAAGGCAAAGCTACGTATCAAATTTCAAGCATCTGAGCCAAGTGGTTCTGAAGAAGAAAAGTTTTGAATATTTTTCTATGTATTTCTATGGTTCAAACCCAGGACCCCCTGGGGCAGGGCCATTTTAGACCCTGGCGTCATCATTTGAATAATCTTGGTAAAGGACCACTAGGCGATGCCAAATACCACATTTCAAGCATCTGAGCAACGAGGTTCTGAAGAGAAGATTGTTAAATATTTTTCTATGTATTTCTATGTTTCAAACCTAGGACTCCCTGCCGTAAGGCCATTTTTTACCCAGGAGCCACTATTTGAACAAGCTTGGTAAAGGACCACTAGGCAATGCATCATACCAAATTTCAAGCAACTAAGCCTTGTGGTTCTGAAGAAGATTTTTGAATATTTTTCTCTGCATTTCTATGGTTCAAACCTTTGACTCCATGCCAAGGATTCATTTTGGATCCTGGGGCCACCATTTGAACAAACTTGGTCAAGGACTATTAGGCAATGCTACATACCAAATTTGAAGCATCTGAGCAATGTGGTTCTGAAGAAGAAGCTTTTTGAACATTGTTCTATGTATTTCTATGGTTCAAACCCAGGACCCCCTGGGATGGGGCAATTTTGGACCCTGAGGCCATCATTTGAACAAACTTGGTAAGGACCACTATGCAATGCTACCTACCAAATTTCAATCATCTCAGCAAAGTAGTTATGAAGAATAAGATTTTTGAATATTTTTCTATGTATATCTACGGTTCAAACCTAGGACCCCCTGCCCCTGGGCCATTTAAGACCCTGGGGCCACAATTTTGGTAAAGAACAAACTTGGTAAAGGACTATTAGGCAATGCTACATACTAAATTTCAAGCTTCTAAGCATTGTGGTTCTGAAGAAAAAGATTTTTGAATATTGTTCTATGTATTTCTACGGTTCAAACCCAGAACCCCCTGGGGCGGGGCCATTTTGAATCCTGGGGCAATCATTTGGACAAACATGGTAAAGGACCACTACGCAATGCACCATACTTAATTTGAAGCATACGAGCCAAGCAGTTCTGAAGAAGAAGATTTTTGAATATTTTTCTATGTATTTTTATGGTTCAAACCTGGGACTTCCTTCCACGGGGCCGTTTTGGACCTTGGGGCCACCGTTTGATCAAACTTGGTAGAGGACAACTAGGCAATGCTACATACCGAAATTCAAGCATCTGAGCCATGCAGTTCTGGAGAAGAAGATTTTTAAGTATATTTTAGTTTCGAACCCATGACCCCCTGCCCCAGGGCCATTTTGGACCCTAGGACCACCATTTGAACAAATTTGGAAGAGGACCACTAGGCAATGCTACATACCAAATTTCAAGCATCTGAGCTAAGCAGTTCTGGAGAAGAATATTTTTAAGTATATTTAATTTCGAACCCAAGAACCCCTGCACCAGGGCCATTTTGGACCCTGGGGCCACTATTTAAACAAAACTTGGTAGAGGTCTACTAGACAATGCTTCATACCAAATATCAAAGCCCTAGGCCAAGGGGTTTCAGAGAAGATGTCATTTAAAGCAATTTGTTGACGACGCACGACGCACAACGGACGACGGACACTGGGTGATCACAATAGCTCACCCTGCGCCTATGGTCAGGTGAGCTAGAAAACATACGTTACTTTTGCGTTCGAGTACTCTTCTGGCAACTATGATTCAGTCCAAGTTGTTCAGTCCAGTAGCGTAGCCCAAGATATGATGGTAATAAATGTTTCGTATTCAAGACAAACGCAGTAAGCAATTTCAACTCGTGCTGAAGGCAATCTCTTTAGCATCCTCTTTAACTTTCAATCTACCTGATCAATGATGCTTATGATTTGATATACAAGCAATTAAGAAATAGCTGAATATTATTTTCTTGATCCATGTACCAAAATTAAAAACAAATCTAACATAAATACACTATTTGTTGTCAATTTGTGATATGATAGCTTCAAAATAAAGGCTTAAATGCCCATTTTCTCACTATAATGAGTGTTATATACTGAGCAAAAGTGAAGACGCTACACTAATTTGTTTTTATGACGCCAGAAAACTAGATACATTGGAATTCATTGAACAGTTGAATGCATGTGTAAGGCCAAGATACTACTGGAAATCTGAGATATAACGAATACATTTCAAAGTGGACATTGATCCAGTTTTAGCGGTGCAAATTATAGAAGTCGATCCGACATTTTAAACTTGATTAAAACAAGGAGTACATGGATTTTGGTTTAGATAAATAGCTAGAATATCAAACATGTCGAAAGAGAAAGCACACATCAATATGTTTTCCTGTCTTTGCAAGTCAGTGTTGCAATATCGCTATTTCTTCGAAAAGACAAGAAAAACTGTGAACAATAAAATTCCCATATGAAAATAATCTGAAATTAGCAACAGGTAGAATGCATAATTAATTTTACTACAACTACCAGAAAAAAAAGTTGCTCAAGAAGTGACAAACCATAGAATATTCCAAAATTAAAAATGTCTGCGTATATAATGCAAAGGGAGATAATGTCTTATTTCAAAAAATCAAATTTTCCCCCAGTTTCTGGGTAACGATTAGGAGTATTTTTTTTTGCTTTTGCCGTCACTTAGGCTGCAACACATCAGATCTGCAAAGAAATGTCTACCAGCGCCTGTCTACCTGGCTGTGTTGGTTTTGTCATGTCGCGGCTCAATATCCCCTGTATTTTCAGGGCAGCAAAAGTTCATAATGCCAGGCACTAAATATACATGTATCTATTTCAAGTGTGTATAACACGTGCGCTGAAGTAAGGCAAGGCAGTAAAAAAATTGCAATTTTCAACCAACTGTCAAAATATAACAAATCCCGATATTTTCTGGCAATGGTACATAAAAAGGACAGTTCCAATGACATTTATCACGACGAGAGGAAAATGGGCCGGTAAAGAGTTAGGGTATCTGCAAGCTGAGGCGAAGACAAAGGTCAAGCACTGTATCTGCACAGTCAGTTTATCGGCAGGCATAAGATTCGCAGCATTGTGTATGACTGTTTTCAACCTTTTAAAAGCTGCGTTCACACGGGCAAAGTTTCTAGGACAAAGACGGTTTGCCACAGAAAAATGTGCTCGTGTAAGGCCGCGTTCACACGAGCAAAGTTTCTGTAACAAAGACGGTTTGCCACAGAAAAGTGTGCTCATGTAAATGCCAAAATATGACAATGTTTCTTTGACAAATATATATGGTAAAGTTACTTCGATAAATTAAATTTGTCCGTGTAAATGGAGAACTTTGCTAAAGATTATGTAACAAAGAACTTTGATATAAGCGTGGAAAATGGGATAAAGATTTTGTTTCATTGCTGCAGGCAACTTTGACGAAAAATATTTGGTCGTGTGAACACTGCAGCAAATATTTCATCGCCAAAGTTTATTTGACAAAGATTCTATGTCACATTTTCTTAGCAAATAATTTGCTCGGTGTAAACGCAAAATGTTTGGCATACTTTCTTTGTTACAGTTTCTGTGACATAGAAACTTTGCTCGTGGTGTAAACGCGGCCTTAAGTTAGCCGTTTGCAGATGCGACAAGCACACTTTGTGCGTGTTGCATCTCAACAGGGAGCATGAGGTTTCCGAAGAAATCTATTGACTTTCGCCAATGATCGAATTATACAAAAGATATAGTATGTAAATAAGTTCTGAAAAGTACGACCCTTACACACTCAGTATACCCTAGTAGGAATGTACTGATGGACAGATTGGTCTAGGATAGATATGTATATTTTTAAGCTGGAATTACTAATGTAAAAAGCCGTCACGGGAAAATATGTCTAATACGAGTACCATGCAGTATGATACAAAAATTATCATATACATAAAAAATAAAGGTATCCTACAACTTCAGATACTGAAAAGCAAAGAAAGACTCTTGTCTCCCTTCACATATGCAAAGTCTAATCAGCCACTTTCTTCGCATTTCGTTCGGCAAATATGTCCTTCTATCGACACAAATCATCTATAACAGTTTACCGTTCCTCCCATAAGTGGCTCAATCATTCAACGTTTCTATACTTTTCAAAACAGCATAATTAAAGTGTATCTTACATTGCCATGTTTTTAGCCTTTTTAGCTCATAGTATAGCCTTGGTCCGTCGTCCGTCGTCGGCGTCGGCCACACTTTTAAACATCTTCTTCTCAGAAACCACTGGGCCGATTGAAGCCAAATTTCATATGAAGCCTTAACAGGATGGGGGATTGAAAGTTTATATATTTGACGCAGGTCACATGACCAAGATAGCCGCCATGCCCATATATGGTAAAACCTTAAAAAATCCTATTCTCCAGAACCACTGGGCCGATTGCCTTGAAACTTGGTATGTAGCATCTTGGACTCCAGTACTACAAAGTTTATATAAATGATGACCTTGGGTTGACCTTTACTTATTTTACCGCAAGGTCAAATTTGGTCCCTTAGACTTTTGAATGGAAAAATCTGAAAAAGTGCATTTTTTGTTGCTGTTGTGCTCTGTGATATGGAAATGTAGTCAATGTCATTGCCTATGGATATTAGAGGTCAAGGTCATTTAGTGACCTTGACCAGAGGTAATTTGTCCATTGGATGTCAACATTTTCAAACATCTTCTTCTCAGAAACCTTAAGGCCGATTGAAGCCAAATTTTATATAGAGACTTAACAGGATAGGGGAACGAAAGTTTATATATTTGACGCAGGTCACACGACCAAGATGGCCGCCATGCCCTTATATAATAATAACCTTAAAAAATATTCTTTTCTAGAATCACTTGGCCTATTGCCTTGAAACTTGTTATGTAGCATCTTGGACTCCAGTACTACAAAGTTTATATAAATGATGACCTTGGGTTGACCCTGACCTATTTTACCGCAAGGTCAAATTTGGTCCCTTAGGCTTTTGAATGGGAAAATCTAAAAAGTGCATTTTTCTGTAGCTGTTGTGCTCTGTGATATGGAAATGTAGTCAATTTCAACACCTATGGACATTAGAGGTCAAGGTCATTTAGTGACCTTGACCAGAGGTCATTTGTCCATTGGATGTCACTATTATTAAACATCTTCTTCTCAGAAACCATAAGGCTGATTGAAGCCAAATTTCATATAGAGACTTAACAGGATAGGGGAACGAAAGTTTATATATTTGGCCCAGGTCACATGACCAAGATGGCCGGCATGCCCTTATAGTGACCTTGACCAGAGATCATTTGTCCATTGGATGTCAACATTTTCAAACATCTTCTTCTCAGAAACCATAAGGCCGATTGAAGCCAAATTTTATATAGAGACATAACAGGATAGGGGAACGAAAGTTTATATATTTGACGCAGGTCACACGACCAAGATGGCCGCCATGCCCTTATATAATAATAACCTTAAAAAAATATTCTTCTCCAGGATCACCTGCCTGATTGCCTTGAAACTTGGTATGTAGCATCATGGACTCTTGTTCTACAAATTTATATAATGATGACCTTAGGTTGACCTATTTTATGGCAAGGTCAAATTTGGTCATTTAAGCTTTTGAATGGCAAAAGATGAAAAAGTGCATTTTTCTGTTGCTTTTGAGCGCTGTGTTATGGAAATGCAGTCAGCTTCATTCTCAATGAATACTAGAGGTCAAGGTCATTTAGTGATTTTATAGAAGTGGCCGTGGTGGAACAGTTTACACACTCACCATCCAATCCTATAGAATTGCAGCCTGTTTATTAGCCTGCCTGAGCCGAAAGCTTACATTTTGGCCACTTGACCTGAGCATATACTGGCAGGTGAGCGATCGTTGCCCTTGGGCGACTTGTTTAATAAGCTGCAGCAATTTTCATTACGTCTTGTTTGCGTCCCTGGGCAAAAGAATTGTTTCAAAAGAGGTTTGCTCTTAAGGAAAGAATTTGCTCGAGGAGGAGTATTTTCCCCCTTAAGATTTAACCCCTATTGAGATTTGGGAGCTAAAATGGAAACAAAAAAAAACAGAGTAGACTCCTCTGAAAGAGAGTCCAATCACCTTAACACATAAATGAAGATAATCTTACCTTGACACGCCATCAAGGAGATGCCCTGAGTCTGTACTAGCCCGTTTCTTTTGATCTGTTATTATTTGTTCATAACTGGAAGACCGTTTTCTCTGAACACCGCAATACCTCCATACAATTAACAGTACTGCAACAATGATGATCGCTGCGAACACAGAACCTGCGACGATAGCTACCAGTGGCACTGAAATATATGACATGAACACGCTTGGTTAACTATGTATATACACAAGGGCTATTACCAAACAAAAAAGAGTCCTAGTTTCCTAAACGACCTGGTCATCGTGGCTAAAAACATTGTTTAGCCACAATGACCGAGTAGTTTTGGAACTATGGCGCTTTATCGTTTACCAAACGAAAAAAAGAGTCCTAGTTTCCTAAACAACCTGGTCATCGTGGCTAAACAAATTTGTTTAGCCTTGATGACCAAATAGTTTTAGAACTATGACTCTTTTTCGTTTCTTAACAGCCTTGGAAACATTGTTAACCTTAAGTGATGATACAATGTAGGCATTATAATTTGTTTAACTGGTTAATTTTGTATATACAAGGGCTGTTACCAAACGAAAAACAGTCCTAGCTCCCAAACGACCTGGTCATCGTACCTAAACAAATTTGTTTAGCCACGATGACCAAGTAGTTTTGGAACTATGGTGCTTTTTCGTTTATCAAATGAAAAAGAGTCCTAGCTTCCTAAACGACCTGCACTGCAAAAAAAACCCGGTAGATTTTACAGTAGAATGACTGGCAACCAGCTGCCAGTCCTTTTTTCCGTTATTTTTACGGGCGCCCGTAAAAATTGCAGGAATCATTAAGCAGAGTGGGACAGAATAGAGCAGACGTCGTTTTGGTCTGATAGCCCTTCAACAATACAAAGTTATTTTCAAGTGCGCGAAGTTAACATAAAACTTCCATTTTGTGATTTCCAACAACGTCTTACAGGCAAACGCCCGTAAAAATAACGGGAAAAGGACTGGCAGCTGGTTTCCAGTTATTCTACCGTAAAATCTACAGATTTTTTTACCGTGTGTTCATCATGGCTAAACCAAACGAAAAAGAATCCAAGTTCCCAAACGACCTGGTCATCGTGGCTAAACAAATTTGTTTAGCCACGATTGCCAAGTAGTTTTAGAACTTTGACTCTTTTTCGTTTCTTAAGAACCTTGGAAACATAGTCAACCTGGTGCGATGATAAGCTTTATAATTTGGATCTGTGTGAGAGTCAAAGTTGAATTGACATGGGGCCAAGTGATCTAATGTGGCTGTCACACAGTGACGTATAGTATCAGCGTATGCCGACGTATGAGAAATTTAGTAAACACGCTAGTGTACGTTGAATAAGTTAGGGGTACGTTATGAACAAGTTACGAGTACGCTAAAATACGTTGGTATAAGTTGTTGTACGTCGAATGCGGCCCAACATTTTGTGCATGCATAAAATTTTCAGCGTACGCCGACGTATTGTTCATAAGTTAGTCATAAGTTTGGTGTACGCAACAGGTAAGTTATGCATACGTTCATGCACGCAACTTGTAAGTTAATCATACGTTGACATACGTCGGCAGCCAGCAGGTCCATTGTGGAGCGTACGCGTAACTTATTTCTAACTTATAGGTAACTTACCTGTAACTTATACCGAACGTATCCAGAACGTATCCAACCTATGCCTGACGACCTTAGAACTTATTCAACGTATCACGAACGCACTGAGCGTATTTAGGTAACATATCCGCCAGCGACCTGGGCTTCAGCTATATATTCGATACAGATCAGCGATTCATCACTTTTAAATAAGGAATCTTCTTGGACCGCTTCTGCTTGTCGTTTTGGGGCTTTAGAGGGGGTTAATACTTCAGATGCCACCACAGCTGCCGCAGATGCCGCCACGGATACCACTAAAGAGGCATTGGAGTCTGCGCGAGAAGGAGGTTGGCTACCATCGTAGGCACGGCAGTCGGGTGATGATTGAGACGACGGTAGGCATGCAGGTGGTCAGCTACTACCTGCAAAGTTCTCTAATTTTCGTTCTTTAGGCATGTCCATCGATCAACGTCCACTACAATAAAAAGTGTTGTAGAGAGCCGTCGCTGTACATCTGATCGTCGAAGCACGCTCCAACACGCTATACATAAGGTCGGCGTAAGTTAGACTAACGTTGTGCATGCGTTCGGCATAAGACAAGAACGCTACAGATACGCTGGGAACACGCTGTTATACGCTTGTATAAGTTATGTATACGCTAGGGATAAGTTGTGAATAAGTTATTTATACGTTTCAGTACGCTATGTGTGCGTTACAAAACCGGCTGCTGTTTGATGTTTTAATTTATCCCCAGCGAATGCCAGCATATTGGATAAATTTTTCATACGCTGGCATACGTTGTTTGAAACGTTGTAGTGTGACAGGGCCTTAAGCCTCATCCAGCTGTTCCATGGATAGCCTGGCCCCGAGGTTATAAAACTTGAGTACATTCTCAAACTCAAAATAAAGCACGTTGATTGGCTGCTTCCGAGCATGAGCATGTGCTCGGAAGCAGCCAATCAATGTGCTTTATTTTGAGTTTGAGATTATTCTCAAGTTTTATAAGCTCGAACCATGGGCTTCAGAATTGACAATTAAATGATAAATGAGTTGCGGTTTAAGACCTTTAAACTGTCATTCGGTCATATCAAGTCAATGGAAAGGTGATAAAGGAAAGTGTGCAATTAAGCCCTCTTTACTGATGGAAAGATTTCCACTTTCAGCGGGATTCAAACCTGAACCTGTGTCTAAATTGGCCAGCGCTTAACCAACTTAGATTCCATGTTAAAAATACTGGTCGATCTAAGTTTGTCTCAGCCCTCGTCCCCTTTTAAAAATGTAATTGGCGTCACGAGAAAAGGGACTTAAAGCTATAGGCGTACTATGAACTTTCAAATCTGCACGATTGCGCAAACTTTTCAGGGTGTAACTTGTTTCACGTTTCGCTAGAGTAAGTAGTCTTGCCTCAAGAAGAAAGTTGTTCGTCTCTCAATGTCACCATTAAAAAGTCTCCGTCTTCACAAAAGTAAATATTTTCTCATTTCGCGGCTAGTTCTTAGAAAATTTAGTTTCAGGAAAAGAAATCGAAATGGGTCAAACGTATTTAACGGAAAGTACTTGAATATTGGGTAGTGCAAGAGTGTATGGTACTTGCTGGTGGAACACAGAAATTATCAATTTTCGCATCAGTGGACTAAACACTCGAATAAACTATTACTGCCACTTAATCAAATTCTGCCACAGAGCGTTGTTTGCGAATTTCAAAGTTGATTTTCATTGGCAAGAGTTAAATGAAGCATTTGCAAAGTTGTCTTAAAGAAGTCTTAAACTGGTAGTTGCGACTTAATATTTACATTATCCGTGCATTTATTGAAAAGCCCTATGGTAAACCATTAGAACGTAATGCAGTTTATGCTTCAATAACTGCATCGGTTCACGCGACGTTACATGACTTTATGTGAGGTCAAAATAAACCATGGTTCTCCAATCTGATCGGACATAGGCAACGTTATGACATTGTTGTTACATGTACGTCGTTGACACTGTTCCGCTTAAAGTAGAAAAACTGCTTATAAATGTTTTTCCTGCTCCAACTGTAGCCCGTAAAGCAAATTTGTAGTCAAATAATTGATAGATAAGTAATGAACTTAATTTTTCTGGTGTTTATCGAAGTATAAACTACATTGGGTCGCTAGCAAAGTTTACATGAACCCCTTCAGGGTTCCCTTACTTCGCACGCGACCCAATGTAGTTTATACTTCGATTAACATCAGAAAAATGAAATTCATTCCGAAATTAATGCCATAACTGTTTTGCTAAGTAATGGTGTATCATATTCTTATATTCGGGAAAGTTTGCTACGTTTAGCGACTAAAACGTTATGCGAAAAATGGCACATGTACAACATTCTTTGGTTCGTCGCTCGTTTGGTAATCCAGACCAAAACAGCCCGATATTGTCATTACAAGAACACATATATTGAATGTATAGTATTCCTCAAAATTATAGAGAATTGCATTTGGACTCTCAATCGCTAGCCATACGTTTTAACATCATTTAAAATCAGCAAGACACAACAAAAGAACCTCATTTTAAAGTCTGGCATCACACCGGGTAGGCGGCAATCGAAAACGCTCATGCAGTAGACGAACGCGGATCAAAAATCATTAGAAAAAAATTGTCGCAAATTTGCAATCCAAAACGCTGCTTCTAACTGTTTAACGCGGATCAAAAACCATTAGAAACAGCGTTTTCGGTTGCAGATTTAGCCAATTTGCAAGCTAAAACACTGTTTCTTTTGATCCGCGTTAATCGATTGTAAGAGCGTTTCGATTGCCGCCTACCCGGTGTGGACATACAAACATGACAATATGAACACGTTTTCGAGTGACTTTGTTTGGCAAAATTTAATATGGGCTAGGTGACACCCCTGAAAAATTATGTTCCTCAATTTGGACAATATTTTGCGATAATGCTTTTGCTAAAAAATAGAGTATTTGGAAATGGTTTATTTTCTCCATTCTTAGCCATTATCTCTATTAAATGGTGTCTTAAACCTTTGACATGGTTTAGAGTTGCTACTTCTTATTTCTTGGATAGGAACGGGCGAATGTGGATAAAGATGAGGTCGGCCAAAGTGAAACAGGTCTCAAACCCTTCAGTTCTCCAATGCAGCCATTCAGTCTTGCTACGCATTCTGTTGCACAATGCAGAATACTGAAGGTCAATTTATGAATGACTGAACTGCATACTTTCTCAGACTGATGTGAATCTTTTTATATAAAAAAAATTCGCATCAATGGCCACTCGTTTAAGTTTCCCTTTAAATAAATAGGATTCGAGGCTTTTTAAGGTAGCTGGGCATCAGGGGAATTGGGGCTACCCAGGACAATCCAGATTAGTTGTTTAACTCACAGGCGGCTATCAGGACGAAGAACTGACCTGAATTACAGGCCAATCTTCAAGCCCGGACGAAAGATGTGTGTTAAGTAAGTTAGAATAACGGCATAAAGTGAACTGCCAACGGCCTTCTATAGTTTAAGTTAATTCCGACTATTGCACAATGTCCCAGGCACCAGTGCTCGGCCGGAAGGCCCTGAAAAGGGCTTGGAGTCAAAGGCAAAGGGCCTGCCCCCTGACCACTGCCTGTCTGCTGGTTGGTTTGGTGGACTGTTGATGACGTAGTTTCGGCGGTCCTCTTCAGAGCCACAGGAGCCTCCACCCCCACCATGCCGACGGTTCATCTTCAAAGGTTCCCAGGGGGTACTGATGGTTGACGTGTAAGTGAGCATAGTGGTCCGCGGCCTCTCAATTTCTTCCCCATCCGACCTGGGGTAGCCATCCCGAGGATGGATAATCAGCCGCTGGTGGTGTAACGATTCCTATTTCGTCATAGCTAACACATGGGTCGTCGATGCGCTAGTGTATCCGTTGGTACATGTACTCGAGCCCACCTATATCGTTGCAAAGGGATTCTTCTACCGTCTCAGCCGTTGGTTGATTTATTCTTTGGGAATTTATTCCGTTTTGCAGTAACTTCTCATTTCCGTTTTTTTTTTGGTAGAATTCTCATACGAATGTTCCCCAGGAGGCTCAGCGGAACAAATCCGTAAGACCACACTCCTGGAACCGAGTCTGTCTGTCTGTCCCCTTTCCAATTCGAAGAGGAGAATTGTTGTTGTTGCAATTCTGTAACCAAGCTTTCCGACTGTGTTTTTTTTTGTTCCAATTTTCTGAGTTTCCGTTCCAATAATAAATCAATTTCATAGACAGTTGACTAACTAAGTTTGCATATGAAATAAATTGATAAAAAGAAACTATTTTAGAAACCTTCCGATTACAAATCATTTTCTAACAATACCTCATATGTTTTACAATATATAATTATATTTTTTTTGCTACTTACAGCTAACAGGAAGAATACGCAGATGAAATAATGTGTTTCTTTATTCATTACAACACTTACATATAATCTATTCAAGGGAAGTAATAATGTTCATGGTGTGCTCCTACAAGAAGTAGCTAGAACAAAATACCTTTTTTGGTATTTTTGGGGAATGACCCGGGGCAGGGGCTTATGAATTACTTAGTTATAAGCCTCTGCCCGGGGCCATGGGGGTGATAGGTGGCTATTTTGGGTGGGTGAGGGGTCACGGGTATAATTGTCGCACCTGCTTTAGCAAGGTGCGATATAGGCGTCCGGTTTTCCGTCCGTCCTTCAACCCGTTCGCCCATCCGTTCACATTTACGTCGACCCTAGCATTTAAGTCCATTCAAATGAACTTTTCTCCAAAACCTATGCACCTATTGTTCTCAAATTTCACATGCTGCATATCCAGACTGCAAGGCTTCAGCAAGGTAAAAGTCAGCTTTATCCAGTTTGCAAGATGGCTGTTGTTACTAAAAATAGCAAAAACAATAAAACCAACTTTTTATCCAGAACCACTTGGTATATTTGGCTGAAATTTGCAAGCAGCATCAGTTGGGCTTTGGCTTTATTCAAATTAGCTCCCTCGTTTATTTCATGTTTTTAGAAACAAATATGTTAACAAAATTTCGTTAAACAATCCGTAATAGTCTCATAATTAACCGTACAAGCTTTGGGAAAATGCATGTTTTTTTTTTGTTTTTTTTTGACAAATGTGGACAGAAAAATAATCTTAAAATTAAATTGCAAATTACCTACTTACCCACGGCCTGTAAAAGTATCGATTTTGACCACGTGTGTCATGTGATCATGTACAGGTATTTTTCTTATTTGTGCACGTGATTGTGACGTATGAATAAATTATTTGTGTCCAATAATGCGATTTCGAGCGCGGTCTGCGATAGTTTCAAAATTTATTTTATATTTTTGTTTAAAGTCACTTTTAGCAAATATTATTATCTAAACTCTATTTCAAATGTATTTCTAAATTTAATTAAAATGTAATTCTGAATTTTTCTAGAACCCCTGAATGAAATTGCATCATATTTGTTCCAGAATGATCCTTGCATGAAGCTACTTTAAGATTTTTCAAATTGACCATCCAAAACAGCCGCCAACCACCGCTACTAGAAATAGCGAAAAACATGAAAACGATATTTTATAAACTTCTGAATGGATTTGACCAAATTTAAATGTGTGACAAAATGATCCTTTAATTGAGTTTTTAATGTGAAGGTGCAAAGCAGGTGCGACAAAGTGTTTCGCGGAACTCTTGTTTTACATATGGACTATAGTAACCTATTTTGCATGTCATGCTGTTCTAAAAGGGATTAGCAAGGCATTGTAATTCTTGTTTAAACTACACCATGAAACTCTTAAAGCTTAAAGGCCCAATTGCTGTATCATGGTACATGTAAACATTCATGAAATATTCTATCATGACTGAAGTATCGCTGCAAGGTTCTCACTGCCCTCTTTAAACAAACAAGTTTAGCTTTTGAAAAAGCTTGAGAGGTTATCCCTTAGCAATGAATCTATATAGGATACAAGTGATAAAGTAGAAAATTGCCAGCAATACAAGTTAATTTTATTGTATTCTTGGACTTTGTTGCAGCTGTTGGTAAGTGGCGAGTTTGACAGCTTTTTCCTTTTGTCTAGTGATTGGTTGTAACAGGTGAGTTTCAGTACTACATGTATTAACTTTCGTTAGGTGACCTGTACCGTTTAGTGACAGCTCTTCCTAAGTTATTGCTTGTATTAGGTGAGATGCTTGTAGTATGAGGATAAATTTTATAGCTCATGCCTTCGTAATGCTTGGAGGAGCCCTGCAGCTGGGTGCGCCAAAATATGGGAGCGAATACCGGAAAATAGTGGGACTCGCATTTAGCGAAACCAAACAGTGCATAATCGAGTACAGCTTGTTTGTTATTGATCTGTACTCTTAACGACAACTCTTGGTACATGTAGCTGAACTGAACTCTCGGGTAATTGCTTGTATAGGGTGAAATAAAGTGTTCAAGAAAAGCTATAAAGATCATGCATTGGCGATCCTGGCGGGAATCTTGCAGCTAGTTGCCGGGCTGGGTTTGCCAAATGTAGGAGTTCCGGGAAATAGTGGGACCTATGACAGCAAAAGAAAACGGCGTACTACAATCAAGTACGAATTCCTAACTTAATATGGTTATCCCCGAGGAGATAACCAATAAAACAAGATTTGTCATACTTTCGATATCATAAGCCTGATTTAAATGGTAAAAATACAATGTACAGGCATCGGACCAATAAAAGTCCCGCTTTTGCAGCTGTCGAAAGGGTATCAGAAAATGATTGGTTGGTTGGATGGTTTGGTTTGGGTTTAATGGCTCTTTGAGACATTATTTCAGACTATGTCGAGCCTTCTCCCAGAGAATAGAGATAGACGAGAGAATAAAATAGCCAAACAACCCCGACCCGCAGCTACTGGAAGCACAGTAGGGCTATCCAAATAAGTAGTACGTCCATGCACTGAGAGTTACCCAATAGTCATTGCTTTTTCTTTCTGTAGTGGAATATAACTAGCGGTTGGGGTTCGAATCCCGGTCTGGCCACATACTTTCGCTTCTCCTTCCGCTGATTCAAGAAGGGCAGTTGTCAGTTACTGGTGAAAGTATGTGCACTTAGTACTGGTTAACCGCTTAGGAGGTCTAAGCCTGCCCAGGAATAGTGTGGTTAGGTTAACTGACCGTCCCGACATGACCTTAGTTGTTTACCGTGGACGTTAAGCATCAAATCAACCAACCAAAATAACGAGCGGTTGAAGGCTCATTTGCTCTGTCGTGAAATATTTTATCGTGAGGTACTGCTGCAAGCCTTTTACTACAGTTTCGAAGTTGTAAATGACGATTTTTAGCCTGCTTTTCACAAATAAAACAACATTGAGTTTCACATAAAACGCTTGTGAGCATTAATATAAAATGTCATTTAAGTCGGCAACTGAAATGACCGACTTTCGATATCATACACCTGACGAAAATAAATAAATAAATAAATAAATAAAAATACAATGTATAGGCATGAGACTCCATTCGTTGTCCTGTTTTTGTTTATACTACGTTGCTCGACGGTGGTCCGGAGATTGAAAACTGTATTTTGTGGAGCAATTTTTCATTTTTCAAAAACATGTTCTTCCTGTGTTTGCAAATTACTTGACTCAGTTGATACACATATACACATGAATCCAAATTTTACCACCAAACGTGAAGGTTAGCCCGGTTTGCACAAGGATTTGAGTTTGGTCGTTTTTACGCTGTTCTTAAACAGAAATACTTTCGCCGTCATAAGCTTGAAGAAAATGGTAACAATACAATGTACAAATTTGGGTCCCCTTTAATTGTCCCGCTTTCGTTTATATTGAAAATCTCAACGGGCAACCAGGAAGCTTTTTGTCATTGTTCCAAAATATGTTACCCCTACTTTCAGCCAGTTATATGACTCAATATGTGTACATTAGCCTATTTTATCACAAGGATTTATGTTTAGATATATTTACTACTGATAGGACTATGGAGACCGTCTAAAGCAATTAGCCCGGAACCTAGCTCACAGAGACAATTATTACTTGCAACCCATTCCTCTGTCCATTTAACAAAACTCCAAACGGTAAAAAGGAAATCATTGGTAAACTGGCTTAAAGCAGGACAAGGTCTACCGTGCTTGCACTAGGTGCGGGTGAGGACTGTTTGGCTGTTTTTTCTTTCTCTCGTCTGTCCTGTCCCCTATCTCTAGCAAACAACTCGTTATAGACTGAAATACTACCTCAAAGGCTTTTTACACCCGACAGCAACCAACCAGCCGACGAAATACTAAACTAAACGTTAGGACATTCCCTTTTGAAGCTGTTCAATACACCTAAGGAGAAGGGAGGATATTATTGTTGACAAGGGAGGATATCGTTGTTCGCCAAATTTGGGCTTATTACAATAACTTCAAAGAATATGAAAACGAAAGTGTGAGAGTCGAACGGAAAGACGGACGGACATGCACTATTTCCAAAATCACCCAAATGTTTAGCGGCTGAGGCAATGAAGTATTGGGCAGACATACACCAAAACTCTTAAACAAAAACTAGAAGCCATAATCGGATGTATAACAAATGCACCCATCTTCAGCAAACTAGCATATGACGGTATTATATATATGTGTTTCAAAGTTGCAATAATGATTTCTCCCTCTCCGATGCGTCACGATACAGCTACTTATACAGCTGCGTCTTATCCGAAAAAACTCTACTACTCGGTAGTGTCCGGTATAGCTACCTTGTCAAAGAGATGTTCGAGTAGGTATCGCAAACATACCAAATCGTAATAAAACGCAGAATAAAAGATCACAAAACGTACTAAGATGTGGGAAAGAGTATATAATGCGTAGTAGTACGTAGAGGGCCCTAGCATACACTGTAAAAATCGCACTTAGCTATAAAACACAAGTTGTTACATGTTTAGGTGACATATTAGGAATATGTCATATAGCTAAACATGTACGCCTTTTCTATTATTTTCCCGGACAAAGTCTGCTAAACACGTTTTATTCTGTTACGCGTTTTTGATAAATCCATTCTTTCTTTTCCCCGTTGAAGAACGAAAAAGAGAGGCGAAAATGATGACAGAGGAAATTTTCAAAATAAAAAAGGTAAATATAACCAGTTTTGTACATGTTTTATTTCTGAACATAAACATAAACATGTTGCAAATAGAACACGTTACGATTTAAACACATAAAAAATCGGACTGCATTTTTTGCATTGATTCTAAACACATTTTTTTACAGTATATGGCTACGTATTCAAAACGTTTCATCTACGTTCTAGTAGGTTTAGACCACTACGCATACAGTAAGTATATTGAAATGCTACCTTTGAGTTGCATTTTTAATTCAAACGTAGCTAGACCACGTATGTAGCTGTGTATACCCGTATATAAATACGTAATTACTACGTTTTAATACGCATATTACCGTTTTGCTACGTTTTAAATACGTAGAAAAACCTAGTCCTCAATACGTGACAGTGAGACTGAGGCTTAAAGGATTTCTAGGTTATTCTTGTTATGTTTTTATACGTATTTTTTGCGTTCGGCTACGTTTTGGTACGTTGTGACCACGTCTTACTACGTGTTGCTACGTTTTACTAGGTATACGCTACGTATATCAAAATGCCATGTTTGAATTAAAAATACTAAATCAAACGTAACTAGGCCACGTATTTAGCTTTACCTATATACGGTTTCACTACGTTTTTCAACGTATACTGCCGTTTTGCCACGCATCAAAAACACCTGAATACGTGACAGTGAGCCTGTGGCTTAAGTTTTTGGTCGCAAATTTCGATTTGTGGCGACGCGTTTACAGTTACCCCCATTTTAATGCACTTTTCATATTTCAAATTTTACTAGATTGCACACAAAGCGTGTGCTTTCAGCTCAGTTAAGGTCAAGAATACGTAAATGGCACAAACATAGAATTTTGTTAAATTTTGCACAGGGTCGCATTTTCATGTGTTACATCGAATTGTGCAATAAAAAAGATAGGTCACCGAGTTCGTTTAGCCGCTAGATCACATTTTAAAACATGAAATTTTAAGACCGTTTCCATTGACGGCAATGGGAATGCGATGAAAATACTCAGATTTTTTACAATTTAAACTTATACAGCTTGTTTACCACTACATAGATTTTTATCCAAAAACTGATATTTTATGTCACAGGATCTGTCGATTAAAATAAGGTAAGAAAAGTCCTTGACTACCGAGTTCGTTTTTCAAGTAGTGCTTGATAAGAAAGCATAGGATGTATAAATTTACGCCATTCCGCGACGTCATTTATAAGCGACGTTGCAGTCGTTTACTGGCGACGTTATAAGACATGCTAAGACCGTTATGAGAATACGGAAAGATGAAGACTAATAAGGTTCTCATGATGAATGACTTAAGCTTCGTTCACACGGGCAAAGTTTCTGTGACAAAGTAGGTTTGGAAAAGAAATGAAAAAATATGCCACATTATTTTTCATTGCCAAATTTATATGATAAAGTTTTTCATGTTTGTATGACAAATAAAATTTGTCCGTGTGAACAGAAAACCCCCATAGAATATGTAACAAAGAAACTAGCTATGGAGATAAGCACAGAAAACTTTGCTCATTATCAAATCGGTTGGATGTTGAACAAAGTATATTTAACAAAGAAAATGTGGCATGGTTGGCCGTTCACATGGGCAAAGTTTATTTGTCCAGGTAACCTTGACGAATAATGTTCGATCGTGTGAACACAGCAGCAAATATTTCCTTGCAAAAGCTTATTTGACAAAGATTCCATGCCACATTTTTCTTTAGCAAATAATTTGCTCCGTGTTAACGCAAAATGTTTGGCAAACTTTCTTTGTTAAAGATTCTGTGACAAAGAAACTTTGTTGGCGTGAATGAGGCTTAAGTGAAAGAATTTATTTTTCAGACTCTCGAAAACAAAAATTAATAAAAATTGCAAGCACACTTCTAACAGTAATATTGTTACTGCAGCCGACACGACTGAGCCGCACATAAAAAAAAAACTGCGTTGCCCTAAATCACAAAATGCGCCGCGCCATGATAAAATGGGCTCTTTGAGGCATATACGGTCAGCGGAAGCTCAGATCAGTGTGCGCATCCGGCGAACCTAAACAGAACCTTTGTTGTCCTCTGGTACAATGATTCTGTGAGGAACAGCTAAGAGGTTTATTAGTCTGTGCGTATGCGCAGGCTGATCTGTGTGCATGTATCATATTACTGACAACTCGTGTTCTGTCGGTGTGGCTCATGGTAGTTAGATAAAATTGACTTTTGAACAGTATTTTAGTCATATCGACCACGAGATGATGGTAAGTTACAAGGTCAACTTCCAAATCCACGGTCGGCGGGATAGTTAAAGGTAAAGACTGCATGTAGCGTAGTGGCCGTAGGGGCGGTGTGATTAGAGGCCCGCTATATCTTTGGCAACGGCATACAACACGTGCAAGAAATATGGTATCATTCTTATTTTGTAATCAAAAATAAAATTTTCGATGTCCAGAAAGGATTATGTGTATTAAAATCGCAAAACAATCGACATTATGATAAATATTACATTCCGATCCCATTAAGCTCTAAAATTGACTTGGTTTATTAATTATTTCGGATGCGCAAACCCACCGGTGCACGGTTATGACGCAGACGATTGCGGGTTCAAATCCGGATTCGGCCAGCTAGCGACTGGAAAAGTCTCTTTGTCAAGCCAGCAGTAAATGGGTAGCTTTTTTATCAAATCAGGGAAGGATAACGCAACGAAAGGAGTAAGATGGGCTCCGCCTTTCATATATGTGTCTGAAAAATCCTGTGAGCCCTGAAAGCAGGGAGGGAACATGTATTCCGGCCAGCCTTAAATTGTTACACACATGAAACTCTGTCTGTCTCTCTCTCTCTCTCTCTCATTAATTTTGTATGAATACACTTATGTTGATGAAACAACTTCAAACATACAGAAAAAAGAACATTGCAATATCAGCAAAGGGCTTGGATAAACAATGACAACAACTCTGTTTTCCACATGTTTTAGTTACTATTGAATGTCCGATGGGGCCGCCATATTGAAAACTGCACTGACTAGGAAGTATTTCGTGACGTAACGTCCTTCGCGACGCACGTAATTAATTGCGCCAGTCATTTACGTATTCTTGACCTTAAGTCAGACTTCAGCCAACGAGAAGCAAGGTGACGTAATGACGTCAGGTTCTCTACCGTATATCGCAGGATATACTGTCGTAAAAGTTTGACGTTATTCATTTCAGAGCTCATAGTTTTTTACGTACATGTAAATGCATTAGAATAAACAGCCAGTTGTTCTCGTGTCACATATAGTTCGCACACATATAGCAACATAGGAGTTATACTCTATACAAATTGTTCGGCGTTATAGGGCAGCTGCCTTCGAAGTAATCATAATCAATTACATTTGTCTGGTACTGAAGTTATTATTTTCGTACCATTCCTAGATGTACTTAAACTGTCGTAAATAAGAGTAATTTAGAAATAAGCCGCAGCACGACTAAACCAAAAAAGTGGCATGTGCGCCCAGCGAAGACTCAGATCAGCCTGGGCAGCCGCCCAGTCTGAGCAGAGTCTTCGCTGTTGGCATGGAGCTAGCTTAGACCCTAGCTATTATTTATGCGCAAAGCGGATACTCTCTTCAGACTGGGCGGATGCCCAGGCTGAAATGAGTCTTCGTTGGGCGCACATGCCGATTTGTTGGTTTTGTGGTGTCACGGCTCAATTTAGAAATACAGCCCGATGTAGACTGAAGAACTCAATCCTTGGGGAGAAATAAAAGTGTGTGTCATTCTGATTGAACAGTAACTTTGGGGCTATACGTGGGCAGATAATAAGTTTATACACGGAATAGCACTTTTAGATTGGTATTTCGACAGCTAATATAATAACTGCAACATTGCACTTGGTTTAGTGGGCTAGTGGGTACCAAATCGGTGATATAAATTCGGCCAATTCTATTATATCTGCGGTTAATGAGACATTGTCTGAGACTGACATGCAGCTGAATGGCTATTTGATGCTAACAAAATGATATACGGAACACGTTATTGTTTCTAATATTCAAAATGTCTGCAAGCTGCAAGCAGTTCATCACTATTTTAATTTCAGCGGAATATTATGCAATCATAATAAAATTCTCTTAATTTTGAAAGAGAAGCAATGAACTGCAAATAAATTGTGTAATATCATTGATTCTATCTTTAAAATTGTAAAATTCGATGAATCTTCGTGAGAATTTTAAATTGGAATCACGTGGCAACTTACAAATTTATGCTTCTATTCTCCTGCCTTTAATAGTGGTCGTTATGTTAAAAAATGTATGACATGTTACCATAGATACAAGTATAAAAACTGCTAATTACAATTGCCACATGAGTTCCGACATGCTAAAACGGTGTTGAAATGCAATGCGGACAGAAAAAAGATCAGACCTGTTTGCGCCTTCGTGCAATCCAATCTGGTCAGAGCCTTCGCTTTTCGCACACAATTTGCGTGACCCTCGAGGCATCTAGAGGCACAAAAGGAAGTCTCTAGCAAGACTACATGAAGTCACAGGCTGGTTTGTATCCATGCCGGCCGCAAATACGTTTAGTAACAGCTTTGCGGGACCCTGGTCAAATTTAACATTGATGCCAAGAGAGTTTTTCATATCTCTCACTGTCTTCATCAAGAGCCTCCGCCTTCATAAAAAAAAAAAAACTCAGATTCCGTCTCCTACTGTACAGAACACTATATGAGCCGCGACACGAGAAAACCAACAATGTGGTTGTGCGCCCAGCGAAGACTCAGATCAGCCTGGGCATCCGCCCAGTCTGATCAGAGTCTTCGCTGTCCGCATGGAGCTAGCTTAGACCCTTAGCTACCCTTTGAACGCAAAGCGGAGAGTCTGATCAGACTGGGCGGATGCCCAGGCTGATCTGAGTCTGCGCTGGGCGCACAACCACATTGTTGGTTTTCTCGTGTCGCGGCTCAATTATTATTTGGTTTCACTAAATAAATGTCAATCAAACATTTTTGACCAATATGATGGAATGCTGTCGTATAAATGAGCCGCTTCGCGACAAAACCAACAAAGTGGCACGTGCGCTCAGAGAAGACTCAGATCAGCCTGGGCCCTTAGCTACCCTTTCAGCACACAGCAAAAACTGATCAGACTGGGCGGATGTCCAGGCTGATCTGAGACTCAAGCTCGCTGGGTGCATATGCCACTTTGTTGGTTTTGTCTGGTCGTAGCTCAAATAGTTTTCAATATCTGAAAACCTCACTAGAGGGCACCGACACAGAAGCGACTGTTTCATTACCGCTGTTCCGATAGGATACATGCAACATCTGTGGCAAGAGTAACAAATGCGAACGAATATTCAATATAGGCAATGCAGAGTTACAGACCGACAATATCAATACACATTCATCACGTATCAAAGTGGAATTTGAACAGAATAACATATTCATGCATGTAGCTATAAAGTGTCGGAAGACGCCAACTTTAAAATCCTGTTTAAACCTTTCCATTCGTAATACCCCTTTAGGGGTATCGGGACAAACAGTTTGGACCCAGATCAGGCTCCACAAACGTGGGGCCTGATCTGAGATCCAAACTGTTTGTTGCTGAGTCATCATTTCTGCAAGAGTTAGTTAGACCAATCATTGTTAGAATTTTCTTGATTTTTGATGCAGACGACAATTTCAGCAGACGACAAAAAATACCCAGAATTCAATGGATTAATAGATGACCCTCGTGCAAGTACACTGCTCAAAATATTTAAAGGAGCAGCAGGTATTTTCCCATAGATGTTACTACAACATATGCCCAGTTTAACGGCCCGTAAAATTTGACCGTCAGTAGACAAGAATTCCCATCTTTTTGCAGCACTTTTAAGAAGAATCAAAGTTTAAGACAACCAGAATTTCAACACAACAGATGCCCTTCTCATTTCCATGGTACAAGTTTTGCAATTTTCTTGTTTTCTGAAATTGAGTAATTTTGCTGAAGTCGATAAAATGTCATAAACTTTAGCTCAAAGGGATCTTCTTAATAAGGGTCATCTTGAAAGACATTCATTTTCATAGACAAAATTGTTCTTTTGGTTTTGGTTGAAATTTTCACGCTTTTCACCTGTTCTGAAAAATTGCAAATTTTTAGCGAAATTCCACTTTACTTAAATCTGCCCATGGACAAGGGCAGGACAAATATTGGAGCAAAAATTGTGCAGTTAGTAACCTCGCCCCTCTTTAAAAAAATGGCAAAATAAATGGAATTTCCGTGTCTTTATCGATCGAAAGTATATAACCTCAAAGTCGGGATGCGTTGCACTGTCGTCTATGGAAAAAATACTAGGTGTTCCTTTAAATATTTTGAGCAGTGTATATTCAAAGCTGCGTTGTAAGGCGGGAAGGAGCCAGTTTCTTGAAGATAATTTGTTATATGTTTCTTGTGTAACTTGTCATCATCACATGTTGATGCTTACATGTACCATTACATCACCCATCATGATGTATGCTTAAACAATGAATTAAACATGTACACACATGAATTCAAAAATAAAATCTGGGAAAGAGAATAGGACCTTTTAGCCAAGATTGTACTACAAGTGTACACTTTTTTAAAAATTGTATATATGTGCAATCATTTTCCATGTTAACCTTACGAACGCAAAAAAACAGAGACGAGAAAACCTTCGTCTGCAAAATACAAAAAAAAAAAAAAAAGAGAAAAAAAAATCGTTCAAGCAATTGCAAGTAGAAGATTCAAAGACTTGCAGATCCAGCTATTTACCGTTTCGGCGCTTTAAGTGTGTTACTAAACGATTTTCAAAGCTACATGTAGGCAAAATGCATGGAAACATAATCATTAATCTATATGCAGAAAGCACTATGTGGTGAATCAACACATAGATGCAATGCCGTGACGTTGCAATTGCATTGAACTTAATGCTACGGTGTTTTAACACTGAAGCCAGCTGAGCATATTCTTAAATCGGATGACAACGGTTTACCATATTACGTGAAATATTGCAGAGCCTGGTTACAGCTCTCCGTTATGAGCAAACTGATCCACATTATATGTTCAGATATTTCAGTTAAAACAATTATTTACAATTCAGAACTAAATGTTTAACAAAGCAAGCGAGGCAACCGTGTTTATATAAAAGCAAGGTCATGTTATAACAATCCCTCAAAGCGTTAGGCTAGATGGGTAAAGACCGTTAAACATTGTATAATAGGACTATGATAAATTTGTCAATATAAAACACCTTTAATTTAAAAGTTTACCTTATTACGTTAAATAGTTGCGCATTTCTTTGATTTCTTCAGTATCGCTTATTCCCAAAAGTTAAAGACAAAGAGGTATGACGGGCAGGTTACGGCAATCAACGGACATCCCTCTGTGAGCTCTTTTAACATACACTATCATACAGCCGATGGTTGGTTGGCTGGTTTGGGTTTAACGGTTAATATTGAGACGTCTCTCAGAGAGGGAAGAAAAACTAGAACTGTCGGAGAATCCGACTATACCCCCGCTTATCTGCTTTAATCAAATGGTGTTATTTTTGTTACATAAAGAATAGAGAGAGAGAACTCATTGTCAACATGTATACTAAATATCAATATTCTATTTAAATTCCTTTCTATGTAAAACCAAATAAAATGATTTCACATTAAAGTCTCCATAGTCCTACGAATGGTAAAAATCCTCAAAATACAAATCATTATGGAACCTGTACAGCCTTCAGAATTGATGATAATATTTCGGTTGATGTGTTTTTTGTATCATATAACTGGCATAAAAGAAGAAACAAGGTATTTTGGAAAACTGATAAGTCTCTCCATGAAAATACGGGTTTCGTCTCTGGTTCCCCGTTTAGCAATTAAATAATGCAACCGCGGCACAATCAATGGGATCCTTGCTTAACATTTTTGTACATTGTATTTTTATCAACTGTCAAACACCTGTACCTTGTATTTTTATCACCTGTACCTTTTGTTTTTACCATGAAATAAAGCTTGTAAAATCGAAAGTATGTCTTTAGTTGCCAACTAAAATGACCTAGTTTTTTTTCAAATCTATTCTATGGTATACTCAAAGACGTTTTGAGTTTTCAAAGCTGGCCAATCACGAAAGTAATCTATGGAGAGACGGTAGTGAGAAGTTTTCAGCGATACCTCACGATAAAATATTTCATGCTGATAGAGCTATGGGGCCTTTAACAAAACAAACATTAGGAAATACATGTAAGACATAAGTCTTTATCAAGTTGTATACCAAATATTAACATTCTAACTTGAAGGGTTGATGTAAAATGTGTTACAAAAAATTGCATTTCAAAGAAAAGAAACAAAGAAAACTGGAAAAGTACAGGGGAGAATATGCAGGAGAAGGTTGGATCTTGATCCCAAAATACAACAAGTTATGGTCAACATGCATACAAAATATCATTGCTCTAACCTGCAATGGTTGTATCGAATTCTTTGACTAAAATTTCATTATTCAAAGTATGGAGAGAAAGAAAATCGGATAAATATAGGAAAGTTACCCAGCACCATCGCCGGACCACTACCACCCACTCATACAGCCGACGGCAGCAGGTAAGAATGCCTACGTATAAAACACACAAGCGTTGGCAACTCCCACGCCGCCATCTCAAGACACATGGCCCGAGAAAGACGACAAGTAAGGGCCTTAGAATGGTGGTCTCTATTGCAGTAAGAACCTGCAACAAGCAAAAATAAACAAATAGAAAATCGAAATTCCGGTAAGATTCATTTTGCTTAAACAAGTCAGTCCATTTTAGAATAGTTTAGACAATTTCACTAGAGGCAGGTTAATATATTTATTTCAATCAGGATTCAAGTACTGGAACTAGAATCAGCTCTGATTTGATGCTTTCCTCAAGCGGCAGTGACACTGGTTACGGGGTTTCAGTTTAATAGACCTTTACCAAAGTTCGTGCGAAAACCAAAAAAAGCGGCTACATGCACCTTAGATGCAAAGACTAACAAGTGGTTTATCTTTTACTAACGTTGCCAATTATACATGTATCAAACTTTGTGTCAAAAAGTCAAAACAAATTTCCTTGAATGGCAACCATACTACCTTACGTCAAAGGCTGCAATATTCCTCTGTCGAGTTAAATAACGATATTACAAGAGCGAAGGTACACGAACCAAAAAGGACCAAATACTCTAATACTACATGTTTGATATTAAAAATGACTTTTTGTTTTTGCGAATGCTTGTGATACATGTAATATTGTGCACGTGTTAATATAAAGTGTTATCAGAATCACTTCAAGCAGAGACCATAGCCAACAAAGTACGTGCACAAAAAGGACCTTTAAAATGATAAAAAAGTTGTAAAATATAATGGGTGTGCTTATTCTTATTTTATGAACTTGCAAGAGTTCTAATGAACCGGAGAACATCTATAAAAAAACAACATTTCACAACAAAGTGGTTGTACAATAAGTAACAGAATGTCCGAATTTGATAAAATAAACGGAGAAATGGAATGTATATATCTGTACGAATCTCTTGAGCTTATAAAATTTCAAGTCTAACATTAGATGTCTCGCCGAACAGATGCTACGTTATACATTATGCATATTTAGCAGCTGCAGAAAAGGTTCATACTTTTTCATGGTTTAAGATAAACCTTAGTTGATACAGTCGAGCCATGTGTTGCGAAATGCATTCATTAATCATTGTCATTCCGAATAGCAAAGACGCAATGGTATTATTTTATGGATCATGATCATATTACAACTTTCACAGAATAAATTTTGCAGATTTCAGTAAGCCATTCGAAAGCTTGAAATTTCTAGAGATACAAACCAGTATCGGATGAAAGTTTGTGCAATCAGTTTAATGATCTGCTAAAGCCATACCTCGGAGGTACGAAAACACCGTTTAGAGCTGCCAAATAATTGCACATGACAACTTTTAGTACATATCAGTTCATGCAAATGATACGTTTCGTATTTCAGCCAAGTTCACCGGAAAAACAATACTCTTGAATCACTTCGAAGGAAAACTGCAGTAGTTGTTTTCCCTGGTATGCAAGTTACAAATACCGGTATTAGAGTATCGATAAATAGTCTAAGGTGTTCAATCATCAATATAAAGTCTTGTTCATTATCGCTGATAGCACACCGTACATTCGATCTTTATCATTTTGGTAGAACGCGGTCGGGTACGGAAAATACAGATGTTTATCCTAGAGCGCGCTTTTTCGCGGGTAAGTCATTTTCTTAGTTTCTGGTGAGCTGGCTGGATTGTTTCTTCAATTTTCATAGCGAGAGGACATATTTTGTCCCTTTCTCTGAAACGGTGCAAATAGATGGAAATAATTCAGGACCATTATCTTTTTATTCGGTTGCTAGGTGACGCTAAATATACGGGAAATGACAGTCGGTATATTTTGATTTGGTAAGGAATTTAACGGACGGCGATTACGGAAGATACGGTCGTTTTCATTTTATGGTACGGGTCTATCACAGACGGCACTAAGTACAACATTCTAATTGCAAATTCATATGTAATGCCACTTTTATTCCTAATTTTATATCTTGTACTAAATTGGCCATACATTTGTCGCTGTTAGGATTGTATTGAGAATTTTTATGCTTCCATTGCAAAAGATTTACTCCAGATGAAAACGACAGAGGTGTGGTGTTTCCCTTGGAAGTGTATACCCATCTACCCGAAGCTCTGCTTGCCGAACTATTAGCGAGCAGTCGCTTGCTGGCGCAAAGGAGCTTTGAAAGAGTGGGAGCTCTATTGTAGAAGATTGGTAAGGCATATTTTTACCTGTAAGATACATTACTTTCAATGAAATTTCTTTCATAACGACACCAAACGGAAGTTAGAATTAGACTGGGTCGAATGGAAACGACGAAAAACTTATAGCGTACAGTCGTTCTGTCGCTACGTTACGTAATGACGTCAAACGTTCCGTTTGAG
Organism: Ctena decussata; assembly: GCA_963989385.1. NCBI lineage: Eukaryota > Metazoa > Mollusca > Bivalvia > Lucinida > Lucinidae > Ctena > Ctena decussata. The sequence goes on from OZ022500.1 coordinate 44,796,652, forward strand.
AAAAACAAGATGGCGTCAACGTTAACCGCTTCAATGCGAGGAGGCTGAACGTTGGATGTAATAATTCAAAGGAAATAAAGCACCCAGTTCAGGACATTTACCAACCAAAGCACTGAGCATACAACGTTGAAATCAACATAGAATCAACGTTGATTCAACGGAATGACATTGGATCAACGATGTTTCAATGTGGAGTGAATGCTGTGTGACTGCTGGGTAAGGTTCCTAAGAGGAGTTGGTACATGACTTCGCTCATCTACTGTCAATTAAAGGCAATGGACAGAAATACGTCACCGTTTGACGTCATCCTGCATGTTTTGGTCACAGCCATTTCGATTTCGAGTCACTTCGATGGTAAGGTTTTATTGATTTCTCTGTGTAATACTAGTTAAGAAGTTTTTGTGCATTATGAGCTGTACATGTATTTCAGTAACCAATTCATATTATGAAATTGCAAACTCTTCGACACTCACAAGTAGGCTAATGCATGACATCCTAGAGTGTGATGTTTCATAGGGGCAATTGCAATCGGGCATCCTCGCCGATAACTTCGATATTGCGGATACGGAATTGGCCGAAGTGTTACGATTGGGTCAATTGGTGTCAAAGTAAACATGAGAACCACAGGGGCTTGGTCATATGCTTTGTTTCTTCGAGCCCGATGAAAAATAAGAATCCGCTTGTACAGGGTGGTGTATATGAAGTACTTCATATACAAACGGATCGTTTGTCATTGGGATCGAAGAAACAAACCATATGACCCGAGTCCTTGTGATGAGAACAGGCAATGATCAGGAATTAATAGGCTACAATCAAATCCCATATCCTGCCCTCAAAACCTGACAAAAGTTGCTCGATAACAAGTTTTTTGTTGTTTTTAGATTATTAAAACTTGTTACAGCTAATGCGCGATTTAGCTTTGTATGAAACTGAACCTTTTACAGGAAAAAAAGGTAAATGGTTTCCCATAGCCCTAAAAGCCGTAGGGGCAACGGGGGTTAGAGACCCACTGTATCTTGGGCATAGCTGATGAAAGGCGGAGCCCATCTCTCTCCTTTCGTTGCCTTACTCTTCCCTGATTCGAAAAAGGTACCCATATTTACTGCTGGGTTGACATGCAGACAGAGTTTTCCAGTCGTTGGATGGCGACGGTGAGCTGCAAAATCACGACTTTCCGGTGACCCGAAACACTCTAACCACTGGACTACGGCGCCTTCCTTTATAGGAAAAGGGAAAAAACAATCATATCAAACTATCAACCAAAAACGGCTGCCTCGTTGGTCGTGAATTAAATGGCGTCGTGGTCAGGTGTTACATTTTTTTTAATTATTCTTAATTATAAGATCGGGTTCCAGTGAGCACATGACGTCGAAATGACGTCGTATTGTCGAAATGACGTCGTAATGACGTCAATGTGACATCATAACGTCGCATAGACGTCTGGCCGACGTCATTACGACGTCATGTGCCTGCAGGGTTATGAATAACGTATGGTAATAGTAAATTATTCAGGCATCCTTTCATTCACTCAGGCACTTAAAATGAATTTGTTGTTTCCATGTGGGAATTGAATTGCGCCTTCAGTCGTAAGTTCGAGCATGTACGGGGAATAATACAAAAACATCAGTGGACAAATTTATCATACTTTCACTTTCGTATTCGATGGATGATTTCCGATTCAAGGGACTTTCAAACAATATTTCTGTCATACCCAGGAAGATTGAAGAATCCGGGAGCGCTAATATGAAAATAGGCACTGCCTTTAGGCGAGCACATCGCTTTTTACAATGTATGTGTGGTGTGATAAAGCCTCTTTGGCTGTTACCATGTTATCCTTAAAGTTTCGAACAAAAATGCATAGTCACAAGTTTTCGTTTGAAATTTGTAATAAAATTATTGCAAACTTCTTCTGACAAACGGATGAGAAACTAACCGAGAACAGCTTTCCCCACCTAATCACTGGCTATAATTTTTTCAGTTTCTTCCCTGCGGCGCTTTCTATTTACTTTAAACTTCACCCAACGCTCAGCCTCCTTGCATTTTGTAAATCACCACGTAGTGATCTACGCACAAAAGCGGTAAACGTTGACGCCATCTTGATTTTTTGAAACGGAACGTTTGACGTCATAACGTAACGTAGCGACAGAAATACGTCACTTCCGTTTGGTGTCGTAACGGAAGAAATTGAAAGTAATGTATTTGTAGGCGAAAATATGCCTTACCAATCTTCTACCATAGAGCTCCCGCTCTTTCAAAGCCCCTTCAGATCTTTGAATTGCAGGCGCTACGCGCCTGCAAGCGAGTGCTCGCTATTACTTGCCCAAACGCTAGTCACTGCTTTTTAAAAGTGAAAATATTACTTCATATGTCCATACTGGCTCACATCGGGAACGACCCTTGTAAAAAATCTGTCTTTAGGTAAATAGGTACACTTTCGGAGTTTCCGGGGAAGCAACACCAACATTTTCCTTTTTATATCCCTTTCCATCTTTGAAAGAGTTGATCCCATTTTGGAAGGCTTTATCCTCCAGTGAATCAAACAGGAAGTCTTAAAAATTGTTTCCCTTGTAAAATGGCGGAAAACCTGTATCCAATTACCTTAGATTCCGCATGTGAACAAGCTGGTTTGTATGTCACATATATCTTCAAACTCAGAAGTGCCGTTAAATTTACGAGGCTCAAAATCTAAATAAAACAGATAGTCGGTCTACCAAGTATTTTGCCACCAGAGACATATCAGCCGGCGCATCCGTGTCTAACCAGCTTCCACAGCGACTGCTGAAATCACTCCGCAATTTGAGAACATAGTGTGTTTATCGGGCATATGTGTCCGTCGAGGACTCAGATCAGTCTTGGTATCCACATGCTCAGCTGAGATGAGCATCAAAAAAGTTTTATAACCATGGGGCCTGGTTGAATCTTAAAGATTGTAACCGACTTGAAAGACTTAGAGCTGTTGCTCTAGCTTAAACCTATCTGCTCACCTGCTCATTATCAAGGTTTCCCGCCGTTTTACAGAGGTTTTATTTTTTTGAGAGTTTTATGCAGATTGCTCCCCAGAGAAAGAAATCCTTCCAAAAGATTTACTCCAAATGAAAAGTACAGAGGTGTTTTCCTTGGAAGTGTATACCCATCCACCTGAAGCTCTACTTGCCGAACTATTATGCTGTGAATGGAGAATGTGCATGCTGTTACGTCATGCGCAGTTCTCTTCTGCTACTTGACAACGGCATAATATGTTCTGCATGAAAAGATCGAATATTGCACAACAATCTTCTTTTTTCTTCTTTTAACACAGCATGCATACAGCTTCTGGTAAACCTGGTGACGACGTCAGTGCAACGTTATGACATCGCAACAACCTTGTATAGATAATAATACTGGTAGGCTACCAGTGGTGGCCGTTTTTTATTACACCTTTTTATCTTGTAACCGACATATTGTGTTACTAGGCACACGCTACGTATTACATCGAAAACATACATAAATAATTGTTACACGTGTGCTGTAATTTACAAGAATTTAGATGCTTTCTTGAAGGTTGGTCGCAGGTTATACCTTTTTCCTGATAAATGAACATTAATAAAGTAATTTGTACATGTTTATTTATGTACGTGTTAAGTGTTGCAGTTCCCCGGAAAGGCAATAATGTTGATATGAGGGTAGCCTGGTGACATTGTTTACCTTTTGCCTCCCAAGCAGAGAATTTTACCCAGCTTCTTCGCGGGCGTTTGTTTTGTTACCTTGTACAAAATGGCCGAATCTGAGACACAACAAATGCGTTCTGCGAGTGCAGAACGCAAATGGCCACCACCGGTACGCGGCCACCACTGGTCGCACGCCAGTATAGCGTCATAACCTTGCATCCAGGTCGTTATGTACAACGTTGTTTTGACGTTGTGTGTCATAATGGAATGTCTCATTATTTGTGATGACCAATAGGTAGGCATTTTCAATCTTACAAGTATGCATAACAACTCATGCACATGCTACTTTACCGATTTTTCATGTGAACAGCTCGGTTTTGACACTGAATGGCAAGCCTCTAATATTTTCGCATCGTCTTCTAAAAGGTAAAAGGACGATATGATCATGTGATTCATACACAGCCGATCTGAGCAAAGCCTGAACAATCTGATTATGTCCACATGATGATCTGGATATGCATAACTCGGAGTTCCTTTCATGGGTTAAGAAATCACACATATGACAGCCGGGTATAACTAAAATACTGATGATGCTTAAGCTGATATGAACATGAGATGGTCTAGTCTAGAATCTATCCCATAACCTTGCAAGGTCGTTGGTGCACCACAGATGACTTTACAACAATCCCTTTCCACATAGTCTCGTCTTCAGCTGCCCTAGCTGAGCTAGCAAAGTCCATTTCTTAATATTGTCTTCCCATCTCCTTCTTCTTTTTTCTTTCACTGTGCCCAGTAGAATTGTATTTGCTAAGCCAGAGGACCTTGAGTCGCGACCAAACCACCTCAGTTTTCGTTTCTTGACATGAGTGTTTACGTTTAAGAGCAAACCTTTTGATTTAAAATTGCAATCCACCCATCTATCCATCCGTCCGTCCGTCCGTCCATGTTTACATCAAGTCAGAAAAAAAGCTGAGAGTGCCAAGACCAGTCTGCAGTAACCAAACACACACGGTTTTTAAATTTAGTCGTATATGTCAGAACAATACTATATTCTTGCTGAACATGAAGCTATACATGTATACCTAACTGCACTTTTGGGTGTGGAGTCAGACCTGTCTGCACAACCGCTCATGTCTGGAAGTCACTGTTCGTTTGACACACCGGGGAGCAGTAAAGACTTCACCAAGGACGCCCAGCTGCACTGGCAGGTAATTTTTCCTACTTGAAGAACTGTTATCGCAAAAGAAAAAAAAGTATGCCTCTAGCCCAGGCCAGCCTGCTCAATTATGGTCTTCAGCATTCAAGACTTCAGGATGGCCCACAGAACAGTTCCGATCAGTTCGTGGTCAGAATGCATTAGAGTCCACTCATCAGATTGAACGTTTTCGGTGTTTTGCATATAGCCAGTTTAGGTTATTTACAACCATTTACCAACCAATGCACTGGGCACACAACGTTGAATCAACATAGAATCAACGTTGATTTGACGGAATGACATTGACTCAACGATGATTAATTTTGAGTGAATGATGCTGTGTGCCTGCTGGGTAAGTTTTCTAACAGGAGTTGATTTTTGTAATTTTGAGGAAAATACAATATTCATTCATTCATAATCATCTCATACTTATTAGTTTAAATGATTCTCAGTCAGTTGATTAGTACATAGTAGGAGTCAGTTTTAACTTTGTTATGTATCACCCAGCAGGCACAAAACGCCGAAAAGGCGCCTACAGACGTGGATGCGACGTTATTACGTCGTATCGACGTGAGCTTGACGTAGGTAAGACGTCATGTGCCTGCCTGCTGGACACGTGGAAATAGAAGAAAAGACTAAGCACGACGTAAATTCCTGGCACTATGAGCGTTAGCTTTATTTGTTGTACTAAACGCCTATATTCTGTCTCGACACAAAAATAAAATATGCAATGTTAATTTTCATCTGCTATCATCTCAGTGCGCTCGCACTAAGTCTTACAATAACCGTTGAGAGATCAAGAGATCGCCGAATCTACCTTGTAGTATGTGAAAGGTAACCTATCGAGTCGCGTACCTTTCACACCCCTGGTTAACTATGTATATACAAGGGCTGTTACGATACGAAAAAGAGCTGTTACGAAACGAAGAAGTCATAGTTACCAAACGACCTGAAGATCGCGTCCTTTGGTAACTATGATTTTTACGTTTCGTAATGTTCAGCTCTTTTTCGTTTCGTAACATCCTTGAAAACAAAGTTAACCAGGTGTGTTTGAGGTGCTAGAAGGTGTAATTCTCTCAAATGTTATTATAAGACTATACAAATTTAGTACGTGCGCACTGAGATGATGGCAGATGACAGTTAACATTACAGCTCAAATCCAAGATAAAAGGCGATTGTTGGACTATACATAAGCCTTCCCAGCGGGCTCAGGATGTCGAAATGAAGTCGAACTGACGTCGATGCGACGTCAAAATGTCTCATCAAAGTAAATACGACGCCAGTTCGACGTTCTGTGCCTGTGGGATTAGTTCAATGCTCTTAAAGACGGAATACCAACAAAGTGGTATGTGCCTCTAGCGTAGACTCAGATCAGCCATGGCATCTTCCCAGTCTGATCAAAGTCTTCGCTCTGCACTGAAAGGGTAGCTTAGGGTCTCGGCTAGCTCCGGGCGGACAGCGAACACTCTGCTCAAACTGGGCCGATGAAATACCCTGCAACGTGCAAGGTCTGCACTGGGTCTCGCTAAAGCTCTTGGCAGGAGGGTAATCTTGAGTTTACAAAAATCCTAGCAATAATCAAGGAGACGTGGAGCGGACATGAAAGTTAAAGTGACAGACGGACGAACTACAACTAGACGGAGGGATATCGCCACGACATAATACGACTCATCTTTCGAAGGGGGTATAAAATGATCATTGCTGATACCAACCAGTGATGCGATACCTAAACGCATCATCAACAACAAATTTCTCTTGATATATACAGGAACACTCTGCTATGATAATTTTTGCTAGCCAGGGGTGTTAAGTCCACTTTGTTCCTTACAATTTGCCGACGACCTATTCGCTAATCAGATTGCCCACAGCGCCGCCCTTTGGCTGCAGCGAGTTGCTCCCTCGGCGTGTTAGTTTTAGATCAGAAGATCTGTTTCAAAACACAGTTTTTGCACAACTTCGCATCATCGTTCAAAAACACTGATGAACTGGTTAATCTTGACCGTCTACTCCAATTTGGTTGTTGATTGGTTGTTTTGGGTTTAACAGCTCTATCGAGCCGTCCTGTTTAGTAACTGTTAACGGTATCCACGATGTTTTCTGTTCTGTTCTGTTTCAGTTCTCGTAACGACGTTCCCCAAATGGCTCAGCGGTGCGTAACTATAGTTGCACACATCTGGCGCCGAGTGTCCGTCTATCACGATATTTTCTATCGACAAAGCGCCTATTATGCGGAAAATATTTTGTTACGGATAATTTGATTGGCTGTGATGGATGTTGTTCGCACCCAAGAAATGGCGCAATGGGAAATTCGATTTACGAATATGCCTTTGGCCAAGGGTACTTAAAGCCTCATTCACACGATCAAAGTTTCTTTGTCACAGAAACTTTAACAAAGAAAGTTTAAATTGGCATATTTTTTTCATTCACACGAGCACATTTTTTTATGACAAACCTACTTGGTCACAGGAATTTTGCCCGTGTGAACGAGGCTTATTAAGGCATCCTTGGCTTGCGAAGATGTGCTATGACATAAAATAGTGCTTTATCAATTCAAAATGTTGAAGGAAACAAGTACACTACAGAAATAGTAGCGAACTGTGCAACACCTGCGGCCAACACTGCAAAACGTTTTACTTCAATATGACTGCTATACCCCGTATCGAAATGTATTTCATCCGTCCGTTTTCTTCCGTAGAAAGCGACTGCCATGACCCGTATACGTGAAAATTCCATATGGTATGAAAGACGCCGCTTTTGCTCAAGTGTTATCAATCAACGTGATCTTACTTATGAATTTATATTTACTTTAGATATCTGGCTACCAAAAAACATCAAAAGATTTTTATAAATTATTTACTTCTAGGAGAAATTAAGATTACAAAGACAAAATTCGATGGCAAAATCCATCCTTTTCATATTCTTGTGAAATTTCTCATCAGTAACGCAGATAAAAACGAGAACGATGGCATGCTAATATATACATGATTACATACAAAAACGACAACTATCTATCTGCCACAAAATACATGCATAAAGTAGAAAAAATAAAGAAAATAACTCACCCGCGAAAAGGCACGTGCCTCAGTAAACATCTGTATTTTCCGTACCCGACCGGATTCTACCAAAATGTTAAAGTCGAATGTACGGTGTGGATAGGTAGCATTAAAATACTGACCTATCGCATACGGGACTGCTGTGTAAGCCGGTACTACATTGTTTACCATTACGTCACCAGGCAATGTGTTTTGCTTGATTGGTCCATTCAAAGTTGTATCAAGTGTAGGTCATGACGCGTCATGGCTACTCTTCAATTACTTGACAGCGTGGTTATGCGTTGACAAATGTTTTTGTCACAGAGAACAGTATAATATCACATGTGATATTTATATTAGACTCAAGTAATAATATAATTACAAACACTAAATATCCGTTGGTTCGTTTTGCTTTCATTTATATGTTTTTTTTTCCGCTAGCTATTTTGCGAAGGAATACAGATGAGCCATCATATTTCAATTCTCATATCGACGTTACCCCCGCACCTCAGCGGAACGAATCCATAGCCGCAGTAACGGGGCGCCGAGCGTCCGTCCATTATATAATACAGATGAGTAAACAAATAGGCGTATTTATATTTATCCTCTCGAGGATAGTGATGAGTAAAATAAGGCAATCTTCGAAGAATATGACGTACGCAAGGCAATGACGTCTTGTTTTAAAACAATCACGTAAAACACTTTAAACTGTGTGAATATAAATGAGAAACAGTAGCACATACCTAACTACATAAAAAATATGATTCAGTCGGCGATTAATCACTTTACATGTCCATGTTCATGTATATCCCCAACTTTCCACTTGATGAATTAATTGTTCCACATATTTCTTTTCTTAACCTACTGAGCTACTGGGGCCCCAACATAGAATGTAACATTAGGTACAGAGACAATATCCTAAGGGTTCGTGAAGAAAATGAGAACAAAGAGCTACCATCGCGCAGTGGTATATCGAATCGAACCTGTCTTATTGAAAGTCGCGAATAGAGGACCAATATATAAAAACAAGATAGTATTTCTTTTAATAAAATTGAATACTTGCGCTTTTGATATGATCTCCTTTATTACTGACCTCAAAAGAATGACTTATTATTCAACAACTGCCAGAGCTGATCTATTTCTGAAGAAATTGGGCTATGGAGGAATAGCATCCTACCCCTCCAAGGAACGTGTTAGAATATCAGATGTAAATAGAAACATAAAACGGAAGTTTTCGTCCACAGTTTTCTTTATTCCCTTTCGAACCAGTTAAGTTTTATGCAACATGCAAATCATAGACCAGCCTGTTATTCTTTTGACGGCGGAATGGGGTCTTTCAGATCTTCAAATGGTCGGCCTCATATTAAGACGGGGATGCATGGGGGTCGGTTCGGGCGATGGTGCTGGGTGAACGTTTAGTGCCGCCGCGGCCTGCTAAGCAAGGGCATACTGTGCTTGCAGTAGGTGCGGTTGATGTGGTTTGGATTTTGCTCTCGCTGATCATTTCTCTTTTTCTTTTCTCCGACGGCTGGATATAGACTGAAACACTATCTCAAAGGGCCGTTAAACCCAAACAACCGACTTACCAAATTACTTCAACAGTAATTATAATTTAGACAGACGAGAAACGAAATTTATTATATACGACAACAAGTAGGAAAGTATATCATCACATATGGATTAAGATCACAAATGGGACTTATATATAAGGTAAGTCTCTTGGAGTGTAAGCCCCTGTAGCTCAGTAAATTAAGCGCTGGCCTGCTGATCTACCGGCCCGGGTTTGAACCCCGCTGTAGGCGGGAATCTTTTCAATCGTAAACGGGGTACCAATGCATACAGCCTTTCATTATCACCCACCAATCGTCCTGATAAGACTGAAATATTGTTGAAAAGGGCGTAAAGTCGCAAGTCATCCATCCATCTTTAGGAGTGTAGTGTTTATTTCCCTTCCGGAATACTATTGTTGTTTAGATAGACGCTTCCTTTCACACATCTTTAAATGGACGGAATATAACCTGATTAAATTCCTAAACCCAGCGGGCTTATGACGTCAAAATGACGTCGTACTGACATCGGTGCGACGTCGTTACGTCGCATCGACGTCATTTCAACGTCATGTGCCTTAGCTTACAACATTGCAGTTTCTTTCTTTTAAGTTGCCGTTGGTTATATGTTGTAACACTCGAAAGACTTGTTGCGTCGTATGAGACATGCCAGTGCAATTAAAGTAGTGTCATATATGCGTGAATTGATATGATTTCAATTCTTATGTGACCTGTATCATTTCATCTCTCTATCAATTTATTTTCACTCAACTGCACCCGATAATCATTTGCAAGGATATATATCCGTTATTGATAGGAAAGCTTGTTACAATAACAGCCTTCTATAGCACCGAGCTGGCTTGCAGTGGCATAATGCTGCTACGTAATGCCAGTTTCCCACGAGCAGATTCAAAATAAATTTTCTTTTATTTGCTATGTTCCTTGCTTCCAAAATGATCTAATCTTCAGTAATTATCTCCCTGCCAGAAAACGGTTTATAAGGTCGAAGAACGAGGTAGCTCAGTTAAACATTTATACAACTGGCGCTCAATATAAGTCAGTAGCTGAGCAAAGAAAAAAAATACGATAATCTTGTTCGTGGTTTCATCATTCATACAATAATAATATTAATAGACTTACCATGCATTCCTTAACATGTTAGTGTAATGTATACATGTAACTGTTTTAATTTCTTTAAGGCATTTATTCTCTACTGAACATCAGAAAATGGAATGATGACAGTTTTTTTTTACAAAGTTATATCCTGATAATACACTATCTGACGTGATATAATAACCTTCCTTCCGCCAGATATGAGTTTTTATTTACTATTAACATACGAAAATAGAAACGTAACATTAGAAATTCAGTGTAAACAGTTTAATTTTAAGTCTTCCAACGTCTTTCTTGTCTTTTCTGTAATTTCACCTAATGTTCTGACAACGTTATTATATCAATCCAAGTTGCTATTCTGCAATGTTTAGAAAAAATCGCGGAATTTCAAACGATGGATCGTCCCTTCAATAACAATCCAAAAATCTAGATCCGTCTTATAAGACGGATCTGAATATTTAGGTTTGTTTTGGAAGGGAAACCCTGCGTTTAATAACCAAAGAAATACGGTAATTACGGTCTGTTGAATGAGACGCAATGTGATGCGGTGGTATTTTATAACAAAAGACCGCTTATGTTACCCCAGTGGAAAGAGGAAGTTAGTTTGACATTAGCATCTTTCATTAATGAAATGCAAGAAGTTTTATGTTGTTGTATTATGTTCATATGTTTATATTATCTGATTATTGTCAATAAAAGCCCGTTTTATTCTCTATCAAAATACGAGCCAGGACTAAGGGTCTTTCTGTCTGTCTATTGGGTAAATATATGGAGCGTATTAGTTGCAGAGTGAAACAAATGTAACTATAGTAATGATAATGAAAATTCTGATAATACTAAACTAACTATACAACAATTCCAAACAATACGATTAAGCTATATTAACTTTCTCTGAATGACCCTCAGAATGATCCTTATGCTAATCGCCGATTCTTTAAGATCAGCAGGGTCTGCCTGTGAACGGTGCTATCGTGAGGTATCGCTACAAGCTTCTCACTACAGTTCTGTAATCGTATGTGATCGTGATTTGCTGGCTTTAAACATGCAAATGTCCTTGAGTTTCTTACATAAAAAATGAACACAATGTCTAGGTAATTTGGCAACTCAAATGACCTACTTTCGATTCTACACACGTCATTACATGGTGAAAATAGAAGGTACGGGATTAAAAAATTCAAGTAACAGGCGTTTAATAGATTGTGAAATACAATGTAAGGCAAGGATCTCATTCATTGTCTCGTTGCTGCGTAATTCATCGCTTAAAGGCTCTATTGCTATCGTGAGGCAAGCTTTTCAATGCAGCCTCCTCATTGCAAATGACCATGATTAACCCACTTTAAACACATAAAACATCCTTGAGTGACCGTCATGATTTTTAGTCATTTTCACAAATAAAAACAACTTTTTGACTCTATGCGTTGGTCCCTGGACGACTTAGAACTTTCAGTATGAAGTCTTCATAAAGGAAAATATTTGTTCTTAGGGAAGCAAAATTGACCCCATTTGAAATGGCAGCAAAACTGAAAATGGCAGAGTTGCTTCAAATGACTGTACATCTACGTACATTAGCAGCAAACATTAATGCCGATTCCTTGAGCAAAGAAACATGACGACATCCCAGAAAGCTATTTGCCATTGATCTCAGTGGAATAAAGTGTAGACAATTGTTCTGTAACACGCAAATAATGACAGATATTTCTTGAAGTTTGCAATGACAAAACTGAGATCAATGGCAGTGACCGATCTGTTGTCAAGAATCGCAAGTTTCCGTCACCAAACTTTCTATAGAATGATGCAGTTAACAGGGCCCCACTGAATGCGTGCCCCTGTATCTGTAATATCAGAAACTAGAAACAGAAGTGCTCATGTAGTGAGGTAGTCTGGCTTCAGACCCTATGTCCAATATATCTTTTGTAAAGGAACATCTGACCATTAGAGTAACATACAGATTCGACTGGAGCCAGGTTAGTAGTGAGGTAGATATCCTTTCTTCGACATCAAGAGAGAATGCTAAGTCCATGACCAAAAGGAAATACGGTCTTAGTAAACAAAGTGCATTGCACGTACGTTTACGAGAATTGCCATTTTCTGCGTCTGATCATACGACGGACACAGTTTTATAACTCTTGAAATATCTAGAGGTAGACCAAGAGACAACTAAGATGTCATTTGTCGTTAAACCATATTTAGAAATTTTGCACTTGCATTTGATGTAAAATGTATTATAAGTTTATAAAGTTCTGGAGAGACTTCCAGTAAAAATACATTACTTGGGCTCAGTTGTTCAAAACTAACTATTACGTCGTAAGGTAACGACTTTGATTTATCAAATGCAGTGTATGCGAAACCCTGCCATCTTTTGCCAAAAGATGTGAGGAGATTTTGCAGTGCAGAAGCTCCTCTCATTTCTACGGCAGAGAATATTATTGCACGAGATTTTATGTATACTGGAAGATTTAAGCTAACCATCTTTGAACAACCGAACCCTGGGTTCGAGGTTATAAAACTTGAGAATGGTCTCAAACTCAAAATAAAGCTCACTGATTGGCTGCTTCCGAGCATGTGCCTTGAAGCAGCCAATCAGTGTGCTTTATTTTGAGTTTGAGAATGTACTCAAGTTTTATAACCTCGGGGCCTGGTCCTTATAACGATACTTAATTTGTATTTTGACCGTTGGGAAACTTATATATGGCATTTCAACGACTGTTTTCCGGCGTTGTTCAGCACATGTTGCTGATTCAAACAGGAAAGGCTGCGTTGGACATGTAGTACGACCACGTTAGTATCCTTTAGTTCATATGTCATCGTAAAATAATTTTGTTTGTCACACAAAATCTAGACTTTCTACTATATCTGCGTTTCATTCGCAGAAATTATTGGAAGCAGAACACTTCCAATTTGAGACGTGCGGTTCTCAGCAAATGTAGAAAAGGAATATAACTAATAAAAAAATGAAAAAAGTACTATGGAGAAAGAGTCTAGTGGTTTACGCGCTAGGCCACCAATCCAGAGGTCGCAAGTTCGACCCACCGCTACTCCGGTCTTTCGGATGAGACTCTGACTCGGAGACAGTTTATAGTTTATATTTCGAGAAATTGTTCTGAGACAATGGCATTCTAACTGTGTGTTAGGTTTTCTTGTCGACTGACGCTACCTTGTACAGTAATCAGACGTTTTACACACCGGGTAGGCGGCAATCAAAAACGCTCTCCACAACCGATTAACGAGGATCAAAAACCAGTGGAAACAGCGTTTTCGATTGCAAATTGTTGCAGTCGAAAACGCTCATGCAGTCGTCGAAAGCGGATCAAAAAACAGTAGAAACAGCGTTTACGATTAATGGGTTGTGAAGAGCGCTTTTGATTGCCGCCAACCCGGCGTGTTTTATGAAATTTTAGTAAATTAATTTAGAACAAATCATGAGACTAATCAATGTTGATAAAACAATGCGATCTGAGCCGCGACACGACAAAACCAACAAAGCGGCATATGCGCTTATCGAAGATTGAGATCAGTCTCTGCATCCATCCGGTCAGATCAGAGTCTTTGCTGTCCGCATTGAGCTAGCTTGAACCCTGTTATACCCTCTTAGCATACAGCAAAGAGTCGGACCTGAGTGTGCGGCTACCACGGCTGTTCTGAGTCTTTGCTGGGCGTTCGTGCCAGTTTGTTTATTTTATCGAGTCGCAGCTCAATTCTGAAATCGCTCTATAAAGGTAATTTGCCGCTGGTTTAATCTCTCAATTGTAGAATTAGTCCCTTGGAAACCTTCAGTAAACTAACGGGCGACTTACATAGTCTACCCATCATAGAAGCTCCATTCGATACTTGGGCTTAGGTGAGCTCATATGCTTAGATAATCTTGACTTGTAGTCCGAGTACGAGCTTAACTTTAGTATGTTAGCCTTTGATGTTAACATCCTCACACTTTTTTGTTTGTTCCTGTACTGTATTTGCAGACTTTATTGGAATTATAAAGAAAAGTTTCCACTGATACGAGACGTGAGGTTCTATTCCATATACATGTAACCTACATCTTTCTCAAAGTTTATGGTTTATATTTCCAGTAAATGAGCCACGACGCGACAAAAACAACAATGTGGTTGTGCGCCCAGCGCAGACTCAGATCAGCCAGGGCATCCGCCCAGTCTGATCAGAGTCTTCGCTGTCCGCATGGAGGTAGCTTAGACCCTTAACTACCCTTTGGGCACTTAACGAAGAGTCTGGTCAAACAGGGCGGATGACCAGGCTGATCTGAGTCTAAGCTGGGCGCACAACCACATTGTTGGTTTTGTCGCGTCGCGGCTCAAATGTAGATCAGAGATATTCGCACTTCATCTTTCTGTTCTAGTTGTTTTAGTTTTCTGTTCTTGTTGTTCTTTTTCATTTAACGCTAACTTGTACAAAAATCAGAATTAGAAGTTTTACGAAATTCGAGAGTAAACTATTCCATAAACAATCATTATATCACTTTATATAAGGAATATAGTAATTTCTTAGTGAGTCTGCGAACTGGTATCGGTTCATATAGTGCTGGTTTAATCTCGAGAACAGATAAGGTGTTCCTTGCAATGCTTCTGAAAGCTCCCCGCAGACTTCGACTTGGGAGAGCTTAATTCTAATATTCTCTGCAAAACAACATACAGATACTTCTTGACTTTTATGCCCAGTCCAAGTCCTTGTACTTGATAAATATAGACATAAATTCTAAGTAACTCTTATTTGAAAGACATAAAAATGGATAAAGAAGCCTTAGAGATAAGCTTGCATATATTATAGTCATGAAATATCGCTCTATGTCATGAGTATATCAGGACCTGCGCAGTCTAAGTAGAGCTGTTCGCAACGGAATTATGTATCACTGGTGCGAAGGGAAGACTGCGCGGAGTTGCATATACATGTATTATAAAATACATTTAGTATTTATGACCCATTTATGCCAGGAGCACTTCTCGTATGGATTCTTCTATGTTTGAATCCGGAATGGTCTATTCTTCATCGATAGAAATGTTTTACATAAAACAATAATGGCAAACAATGTAGACCATAATTGAAGCGCTACACGAGAAAACCAACAAAGTGGTTTGGCGCCCAGCGTAGACTCAGATCAGCCTGGGCATCCGCCTAGTCTGATCAGACTCTTCGTTAAGCGCTTGAAGGGTAGCTTTGGGTCTTAGCTTAGGGACAGCGAAGATTCTGATCAGACTAGGCGGATGCTCAGGCTGATCTGAGTACTCGCTTGGCGCACAACCACTTTGTTGGTTTTCTCGTGTCGCGGCTCATATATGTAAGACTGCTCTATACGAACAATTTGATCTGGGTCTCTACTGCATTAAACTTGTCTGTTCAACTGCGACACGTCAAAAAAACAGTTTCAAGGGCAAATTCGAAATTAAAAGAAGATTAAGCTTGATTTTATTAACACAATTTCACTGCAGCATAGCATACCTTCTAATGTGTATGGAAACGCCTCTGTCATTACTTTTCTGTATTTTCACAAAAGACAACAACTTTCGTGACTTATTGTTTGCTTCCCTGTAAAGCCAAACCCTTCTTAAAAGAATCTACTCTTAATGGTAAGAGAGAGAGAGAGAGAGAGAGAGAGAGAGAGAGAGAGAGAGAGAGAGGAGAACTTCTTTCTTTTAGAGTTGTTCCTCGTTGAAAAGGGAAGTAAAATTGAAAATGACAGCTAGAGTTGCTTCCCATGAAAATGTACCCATTCACTTGAATCGCGTAGTTTAGTTGTTACAGCTCTTGACTGGCACAGAGGGTTTGGATAACAACATGCCGATTGATACGCTCGCTCTCCTAAGTCAACCAAGCGGTAAATCTGTACTTGTTTCAAATCAAAGTAGCAATACTCCATCTTTTGTACACTGCCCCCAAGCTACTATGGGCGCTAACAACCTACTGTCCCTATGGCCGCAAGTCAACGAGTCACCTTTACCCTAAGTAATATTTTTTACGCAATTTGATATTTAGTTCAGTTGACGTATGTTATAGATTTTAATGAATAGTCAAGTTAGTTTTTCTAAAGATAAAATATTAACATTTTTTGATATAAGTAGATATACCATAATACCTCTATATATTTCAATTTAAACCCTTTCATATTTCTGTGTTTGACTTCCCATCCTTTGAAAATTGTCTTCTGCTTTCCCTGTCAGCAGATGTGAAGCAAAACTATTATGTTTATCAGAGGCGCAGACCCGCGTCCCTGGGTCAATAACAACTGCCCAGGCTTGCTTGTCTCCATTCTTACATGTACATCGTTTACGGTATACAAGTATCAAAGCGAAGGCATCTGAATGGCGAATTTCTATATTGTATAGTAATACTCACTAAACATGAGCAGTTCATTATCGCAACTATGATACAAGTTGACTTCTTTAAAAAGAATGCTAGAAAGGTCTGCTGAAGTGTCTTATACAGTTTAGAAGCCGGTTTTCGATCAAAGCCTCGTCAGTGGCGTCTGCTGAATAACTGCATGCCAGATTTTACCGAATAGTCATAAACGAATGTTTATTTTCGCAGTAGCAGCCATTTACCTTACTCTGATCAACATTTATACAACAGCCAATCACTAGCTGAAGCTAGGTGGATGACGCGATTTTCGTCCTTTTCAACAGTATTTCAGTGATATCAGGACGATGGGAGGGTAATAATGAAAGGCTATGTGCAATGGAACCCCGTAGACGGATAGAAAAAAAATTCTCGCCTCCAGTGGCCCAGTAGCGGGCTCGAACCCGGGACCGTTAGAACAGTAGGCCAGCCCTTAACCGACTGAGCTACCGGGCGGCTCCTAGAAACGGTATGAATCTGAAAGGTCACGTAACCAGTGCCCGATTGTTAGTAGTCAATGGAGATAATAGTCACAATGGTCATGGATCTTATTAGCGATTTAGTGATGCCTGTACTATTTTAACCAGCTCTTTTAACCAACAGCGTCTAGGTTTCAGAAACTTGCATATGCACCGCTAATACAAACGTGGACAACATCTATTCTTATCCCATAACCTTGCAAGGTCGTTGGGGCACCACAGATGTCTTCGCAACAATCCCTTTTCGCCTTGTCCTGTTTTCAGCTGCTGTAGTTTAACTGGCAATGTCCATCCCTGTCCATTCTTTAATATAGTCTCTCCACCTCTTATTCTGTCTACGTCTTCATATTTTTCCTATCACTGTGTCCTGTAGAATCGTCTTTGCTAAACCAGAAGACCTTAAGACGTGACCAAACCACTTTAGTTTAAATGCCTTCACCACGGTCAGTTCATCATAATCTCCAATGGCTGCTTTGATCTTTCTGCGAACCCCTCATTAGTTATATGGTCCTTGTACAAAATGCTGAGTAACCTTAGGAAGCATCTCATCTCAAAGGCCTGCCTTCTTTTCTCTACCTCTGCTTTCAAGGTCCACGATTCACAGGCACACAGAAATATGGAAATGACAAGTAAGCGCATTATTGTCATCTTTGATGCAAGAGGTGTGTTTTTATCTCTCCAAATTGGCCTCAGCTTTGAAAAACTGCAGTGAGAGAACCTCCGGTTTTGAGCCATCATCTGAGACAACTGTACCAAGGTGGTTGAAGCTTGTTACGGTACCCAACTTGTGGTCTTTTACCTTGATCTCCGTCTGGATGCCATAGGTGCTGTTTGTCATTAGTTTGGTCTTCTCAGCAGTATATCCACCCTATGCCTTATGCTGAAGACAGTGGGTGACATGAGACATTCCTGTTTAACTCAATCTGTTCTAATGAGCCATTCTCCCGTGCTGCCATTCATCTGGACTACATTTATTATCTTGTCGTAGAGCTGCTCAATGATGCGAACTACATTTGCACTGATATTTTACTTTTGCATGATGGTCCATAAAGCTGCATGCCATACCCTGACGAAGGTGTATTTTTTAATCCATGAAGACATGGTACAGGTTTTGCTGATGTTGGAAGTACTTTTAACGCAGGGTTCTGAAATTGAAGATCTGCTCTGTGGTGCTCCTTCCGGCTCTGAACCCAGCCTGTTCTTCGGCGATTATCTGTTCGTCTTGGGTTATAAGGCTGTACAAGATGACTTTCAGCGTGACTTTGCTCGAATGAGTGATGAGGCTGGTGGTTCTGTAGTTCTGTAGGTTGCCCTTTTTATGGGGTGTAATAATTTCATGGGGCAGATGATTCTCCTATTCTCCAGATCTTGTTACAGATCTCTGTTAAAACATCAGTCATGGTCTCCCCGCCACCTACAGCAAGTTCTGCTGGCAGATTAGCAACTTCGGCAGACTTTACCATTTTCAGTGCTGCTACTGTAATCTCAACTTCCGCACGAAGGACCGGTTATAAATGAAACAAAATCAGTGAACACAGCTTCATTGGGTGGAAGTCTTCGTTTCTACGGCCAGGATTAGATCAAGTACCCTGCTGAGCTTGGTAAAACAGCTAGATTAAAGGGGTTATTGTAGGTTAGTGATACGCCCAATCACTTTGTGTCTTTGAGTCTGGTCGTTTATATCACAGGCAGTGTGCAAGTCATTAACTTGCTGGAAGGAAATAAGACTCTGCCACTTTGATGCACAGGCCTCCAAGAGTCTGCCAACGCGACGGATCAATAATGGGTGGTAAAAACACAACATGTGCTGTGTCACATGTACCCTCCAAAAAGAAGGAAACAATAATAAAAAAAAACAAGCACATGAGTGCGCTGGGGTACAAATTTTTACCCATTCTTATATATCTGTTGCATTTCAATAGCTGATGAGAAATTGTTTCCATCTAGCTTACTTATAAGATTAGGTAAAATAATTATTTAGGGGGTGGTCGAGTGGTGCGATGTTGCTGTATAGCTTCCAGTGCCGGGGCATCCTACAGATTTGGAACATTGTTGGGCAATGGCTTACTGTGCTTGCAGTAGGTGCGGGTGGGGGTTGTCTATTTGGACATCTTTCTCTCGTCAATCATTTCTCTTCTTTCTCCCTCTCTCAGGGAGATGGCCCGATATAGACTGAAATACTGTCCCAAAGGGCCGTCAAACCCAAAACAATCAGTCAACTAATCAATTCTTATTTACAAAAATGAATAATGCATAGAACTTGGAAAAAAAGAAAAGAGAGAAAGTTAAACTCAGTTTAAAATCTTTGTGTTAACTAGGGTACGGCACATCATCTTTATCGTTATTGATTGTTTAATACCTACTGGGGAATGAAACACTGTTGTCTAGTTTTAATTTGCTAATCCGATGTAGTAGGAGAATGCATATCTATACGAAAAAACAACAACATTCGTTGCTTGATAAAACGTGCAGTGCTCAACAAAAAATAATACTCCGTACGTTTTCAAGACAGTGAAAATTTGCAATAAATAATGTTACCTACCGTACCTTTATAAGCACTGTGTTTTTGGACTGGACATCGCTTTATCGATTTTTTATTTACCGGCGATGACAGATTTGGGAGTAATAAATTCAGAACCAGATTAAAATGCCCTGCTTGCAAAGTGAACACTGTGGAAAGGTCTGAAGACCTTTCCAATGAAGTTATATTACAATTGCCATAAAACATAGACATCTCAATCCCACTACGTCAATACAAACTTATTGAGACGTGAGAATTAAAGTGTATATATAAGCAAAAGCCAACTGATCGTTTATTTCTAAGCTTGGTTTGTCGCCAACCGTGCATTTTTTTTACCTTTGACGAAGATGTGATACGAAGATGTCTTTCCTTATAAAATTTACCAAAGGCATCTATAACTGCATTTGGTGTTCTGTTGCAATGGCTGCTGTAACTGTTAGTATACAATAATTGAGCCGCGACACGGAAAAACCAACAAAGTGGTTGCGCGCCCAGCGAAGACTTAGATCAGCCTGGGCATCCGTTATGTTTAATCAGAGTCTTCGCTGCACGCTGGAAAGGTAACTGAGAGTCAGCGCTACCTTCATGCGGACAGCGAAGACTCTGAACAGACTGGGCGGATGCCCAGGCTGAGTAGAGATGTTGCTGGCTGCACAACCATTTTGTTCGTTTTCTCGTGTTTCGGATCAATTGTATGTGACAGTGCCTGCGATTTTGAGCCTTGTGGAGGTGCGACGTTGACGTCACGAAACGTGAAATGAAAGTGACGTCATAAAATTTGCACGTTAAGTTAATTGTATTTCCGCCCATTGACTAATAAATTTCAAAGCGTCACCTGATAAGAGTGAGTCAACATTTCTATCGGCGTGTTTAATTTTCTTTATCTACACTCTTTTAAGAATGTTCGCATAATAGATCTTTGAAAAGCCATGTCACGAACCAGAGTTATAATTGTTTATCCAGCTACATGTAGCATGAAAATTGAAAAGTGAAATGAAAACAAAAAATCAGGTGGGTGTGAATTTTGTTTTACTTTGCAGTAAACCTTAGCGCTATTTCTTTGTGCGTCTCAAAATCTATTCTGGAAGCACTAATAAATATGAAAATGTTAAAATCAAATTTTCCGATTTTCGCTCCAAGGCTCAAAATGCCAGACACTGTCACAATTATATTATGAGCCGCGACATGACAAAAACAACAAAGTGGCAAGTGCGCCTAGTAAAGACTCAGGTCAGTCTTGTCATCCACCCAATCTGACAAAATCGTTGTCGGATGGAGGGAGCTTTGACCCCTAGCTACCCTTCAAGCGCACAGCAAGGACTCTGATCAGACCGGGCGGATGCCCAGGCTGATCTGAGTCTTCGCTGGGCGCACATGGCACTTTGATGGTAAGTTTTTTTAACAGCAGAGTCCTACGTCAGGCGCTGATTAGTGGGCCTGCAATAGGTGCTCGAAGCCCAAAATATCGCGGATGCTCATGCCGTTTAGGGGTTTCTCCAGCTACTTCTTCTATTAAGATGTGGGTATCCTTGAGTTCTAATCAAATAAATTGCTTTATTAAGAAAGAGTAGAGAAAACAAACTGCATATCAATTCATTTCGAAAGTACCAAGCTGTCTATACTCAATTTAAATTTCACAGACATCTCCTGTATTTCATTAAATTGATGGCGGTATTACGACTGACAATTTAATTCTATTCTTGAGATGTGGAAAATCTATACTGTAATTTCCCTAAATATAAGGACACCTTAACCAATTACTGTGATCAAACTGATACACTCTCAGGGGGAGCAACTCTGCTATCCTCATGTTTGCATCCCCTCTCAATAGGGCCATCTCTTAAAATATATTTTTTGAGAAGTTTCACTATCTTAAGGTATTCCACGGAAACATACAGGAAATCACGACAGTTGTTCCCCTTTATAAAAATGGCGATTAGGGGTCAGAATGGCAAACAGAACAGGCCCTGATCAGACTGCTAGGAGCAGTCTGATCTGGGTATATTCTTTTTGCGCAGCTTTTCTGTCACACTGTCAGATGTCATCACGCTAGTTTTACTCTCTTTTTTTTCAGACAAAAGCGAAATACACCATTACCAGACATGTGTGCTTAGTCCTTGAAGATCTAACCTATTTATCAAAGGAAAATCTTAGATCAGTCATTCTCAGACATTCACACTTAAAGTGCAAGGATTTCTAATTGTGTGTTCGATTCACGTGTCGATTAACACTAACTCCTACGTTAACGAGCCATTTTATGAAATTCTAGAGCGATATTACTGTAACAAGCCATGCAATAGCCAATATTTGTATTCTAATAATGTGGAAGCGAAATGTATGCTATCAGAACTCTTTTAAAGAAGCCATTCGGATAACAAAACTAGAGTAGATCGGATTGCTCCTTTATAACAGACTAGTCACTAGTCTGATAACGATAGGTTTCCATTTAACAAAAAGGATGCCAAATCCATTTGCATCTTTCTGTGGCCAATCTATGGAACTTAAATCTGCTCCTTTTCTGCATTATCATTGTGTTAATCATCACGCAGTACAATCTTTAAGCCCAAAGCGTAAAGGTGAGGTAGAAGTGCGGCCGTTTTTTCTACGGAGATTCCCAAATGGCATCAGAAAATCACATAAAAATATACGTTCGCATTTATTGTTTTAGATTAAACTAAGTGCAGTCTTTACTACATATAAAATAGACAAGAATTTAATAATCATTATGGTAATCTCTTGTCTCGTGCAAACGGTGAGTCTGTTACAAGTTAGTAAATGTCGCAAGTCTCGTGTGAACGACTGACACTAGTACCGTTATTTTCGATTAAAAACTGGAAAGCTGGAGGTTGTCTAACAGCAAGGTAAGTTTTGCTTAGTTTGGATATTTTCTAGATATGTATAGTGGAAATTCCCCCGAAACAGTAAAAGGCCTCAGAAAGAATAAAAGGCAAACATTGCTAGGGCATATCTTGGACGGTGAGGCTATAGCTAGGCCAACATTTACGGAGTTGAAATTCGTGTCACCGGTTAAAGTGTTGTGACTAGAGAAAATAGCATTTTTATATGAAAATTAAGATATGCCATGGTCAAATAATAAAGTGAAAACACATGTTCACGTCATGACCAGATATACTCCCACGGTTCAAAGAATACAGAAAAGTTTTATATAAGACCAGGTCTGTTTAAGCTTTACCTAGTGGCAAACTGACCACAGAAAGCTTCTCATGGTACTCTTCTTAAAATGTAACAAAATTGTAGTAATGTTCCCACGTGTAAAACAACATATGAGCGGCGACACGAGAAAACCAACAAAGTGTGCGCCCAGCGCAGACTCAGATCAACATGGGCATTCACTCAGTCTGATCAGCCTTCGCTGTCCGCACGGAGGTAGCTTCGACCCTTAACTGCCCTTAAAGCGCACTGCCAAGACTATCATCAGACTGGGCGGATGCCCAGGCTGCTCTGAGTCTGCGCTTTGCGCACAACCACTTTGTTGGTTTTCTTGTGTCGCCGGTCACTTACTCTTACAATTGTCACTGGATTCTAAACTTCAACACATAATTGATCCGAAATGATGTTTTTTAGCTCATTTTCGAATCGGCTGCTATTTATTTAAGGGTGGTTAATGGTCTTGATGCTTGTATAAGCAAATACCTTAAGCCATGCATTATTTACATATGGATTTTGGGTTTTTAGGCATACAGAATGGACAACGTATGTCTTCATCACGTGCTTATAACGAAAAATGTCATGTGTTTCAAAACAAAATTATCTTTGACCCAAATCATCTGGAAACAGAATAAATATATATCTCAGGTTAAACGTGCTAATGACGTTTGCCTGAGGTAATTGGTTTATTACCAGGACACTTTCCAAAACTGAATTCATTATCAATCCTTCGAAGTGTCAAATTTCAGGGCTTAATTTCATAAAATAACGGCATTTGGTATAGACAAAATACATTGGGCGGGGTAACTGCGCGTTATAACATAAAAATCGGCCTTTTAAGGCCTTAGATATAGCTCATTTGAATAAGGCACGAGATAATTTTCCTCCAAACATGCGATAATAACCATATTCAGCGCATGATAGTGAAGAACGTTGTTCAGCTTCAACATAGCTATTAGGAGAGCTCGACTCAATAAAATATTTCAGAAATAGATCAGCCCTAGCAGTTAATGTTAGGTAATAAGTCACTGCTTGAGGGTAGTTGTAAAGTAGGTAATATCACGAGCGCAGAGTACTAGTGGTATATCTACTTACAACTTACCTACATACTGTGATTTATTACTCAGCAGTTTAGTTCGGGCCAAATCAGAGTATTTATCATATCGTTTGTATTACACACTGTCCTTAGAATAGTGTGGAATACGTACTATGATTGGTTCTCCAATGGGGACCAAATCGGAGGATTTATCATTGTTAGAATTCCACACTGCCAGTAGGAAAGTGTGGAATACTAACGATGATGGGTTCTCCAATTACGGCCATATCGGAGTATGTATCATCGTAATATTCCACACTGTCAGTAGTCCTTATCTAACGTTTCCATTTCTTTTTTTATTTTTATTTTTTTTTGGAGAATGAGGCAACGTCTCTTTATACAGACGTTTACGTCTCTTTTAAAGAGACGTTTCCACATTTGTTGATTTTAGTCTATATTTGGGAAAATGTTAAAACATCTCTATATACGTACGTTTCCACAATCGTTGGTCATATTTTTTTAATGAGGAAATATCAATAATATAAAGACTAGCTCTGTGGAATACTTACGATGAGAGACGCCTCGACAATACATTCGGGTTCAATACCGGGTTTAGTTTTCTAACCAGTTAACGGGATGGGTGGCCATGTTGAGGGCAAGCGGGGAAAAGGCTATAAGTTCGCTCGGCAAGTAGGTCAAGGATGGAAAAGATTAAGAAGTTATTCTTAGCCTTTATTTCATTACATCGTTTTTAGAAAGTTATCATTTGCATAATGCTATGTGATCTGGTGTACAATCAAGCTTTCTGCAGATGATGCCTGTCTTAAAGCGACTTATCAAACAATTTCAGGTAAATGTAACCTTTTCCAATTTACCCTTGCCTAGAAATGGTCCTAATCTACCCAAGGTCATCATTTGAACATGTTTTGTAGTACTCGAGTACTCAATGGTACGAACGAAGTTTCGAGGCCATCAATCTGTCGGATCTTAAAAAGGTTTTAAAAGTTTTAACCATGTATGGGGGTGGTGGCCATATTGAATTGTTTTCATTCAACCCATGAATACACCGTGTGGAAATTGTTTACTATCGGCCAAGCGTTTCGGATAAATGGATGGATGGCTTATGATTTTACGTCCTTTTTACGTCCTACAGTCATATCAGGACGAAGGATAGGTGATAATGGAATGCTGTGTGCAAGGGAACCCCGTTTACGATTGAAATGATTTCCGCCTACAGCAGGGCTCGAACCCGGGATCGCTTGATCAGTAGGCCAGCGCTTAACCTACCGAGCTAACGGGGCTCCTAGTTGTTGCAGAGGTTTCAGTCGTTAAAATTTAGACGGATGACAGCTGAGCTTGCATATTTTATAATTTTCTCTGAATCTCGGCGAAGGTGACCAAAAATACTCATGATGGCCAATACAGAGTTAAAGTATTTGTCTTTGTTGTTGTTTCAGTATGGGCTGTTAAAAACCTATTTGAAACAAAGGATGGCGTTAGCCAAGAAAATTTTAAATGAAGAGTTATAAAAATTGAAATTTGTGATGACAAAAGGAGAGCATGGCTCCCATTCTTTTATTTAAAAGTCTCTGTATTTTATCCTATAATCACTGCGTAACTTACAATATCGACCACTAATGGCATCTCTAGCTAACGATGTTTTGAACAACTAGACCCAGAATGTCTGCTGACATCTGAGACATTCTAAGCAACCTCCGCGTTAACCATGTCGTACACCATTCATCACTGCCCATAAAATTGCTTATACCAAAAAACAATTGACGGCACTGTATCATAACGTCACTTCATGTTCGTTAACTGTTTATTGCACAAAACTGATGATGGGTTAAGAATGCAGAAGACAGAGAATACAGAAAATTGGAATTCATCATATCTTGACGTCGTTTGACAGGACAGGCGACAACCACGGCTTCGACTCAAATTTTTCGACAGTTTACACAATAAAACTGTGGGATCTTATACTCTCTCATCGACTTCATTGACAAGTCACATCAATTAACTTTAGACTGCACACACGGACATGCAATGTTTCTCCTAGGAAGTGTGTAAAATATAAGTTTTACCTTGCAGCTAAATCAATCCTCGATTTGTTTACATAAATTTTGTAGCCTCACTTAACCGGAAGTTCGCCTAATTCTTTCAACGCCCGTAAATATTGGGCCTAAAGATTGTACTGCGTGATCATGTTTTGGGTTCTGTGAGCGAGGCGTATTTTAACGTCGTTAAGAGAAAACCAGTGCAGCACTGTTTATTTGGAACAACTTTTAAAGGTTGTCCACTAAGAAAGTTTATGATCCCTAGCATGGCTACTCTATTACAATTTTAGCATGTGTAGTTCATATACAGTGCACTAATGAATCAAATTTAGACTTCAACTGGAATGTTTGAAACTAAAAACAAAATGTAATAATTTTGCTGTTGCATTCCATCAAGGCGTCTATCTTAGTAGCGTTTTCATACTCAGTAACTAATTCGTTTTTTTTCTTTTCATCCACAGGAAACGTGCAAACTAAATTGTCTTAGAATATTACTGTCTTAGAATATTGATCAGTCCATTTCACCAAACTTGAAAAAGCTTAAGTAAAAAAGAATTAACAACCCGATTGCTTAAAATACATGACGCAAGGGTATTAGGGCAGAAAGCAGAATCGTCGGGTATCAACCAACACTGAAGGGATAAATAGTGTGTGGGGGTGCATTTTATTGCTTATCCCAATGAATATTTATCTGTCTGTGGTTGCACCTTATTGCCTACCCCATCAATAAGATGAGGTTACGGTACACAGATTATGTAAAAAAAAACTCGTGGATTGTAGTTAATTTGACAAACTCGAACTCTTTAGACAGACAAACATGGACAGCTATACAGAGGTGTGATAAGGTGTTCTCTAGCATGACCTACCGACCAGAAGACTCCCGCTATGTCTATATTTCTAAGGGAACAGTCTGTGAAGTTGTAATGAGCCGCGACACGACAAAATCAACAAAGTAGCATGTGCGCCCAGCGAAGACTCACATCAGCATGGGCATCCGCCCAGTCTGATCAGACTTTGCTGTCCGCATGAAGGTAGCTTAGACCCATAGTTGCCCCTTAAGCGCAATCGAAGAGTCTGCTTAGCTGGGCGGATATCCAGACTGATCTACGTCTTTGCTCGGCGCTCATGCCACTTTGTTGGTTTTCTTGTGTCGCTGCTTAAATGAATTCTTAGGGAAGTTCCTCGAGAAACAAGGAAAGCACCAGAGAAACGGTAACAGCAGACTCGGTTTAATTGTCTCTTCATGTGCCGTAACGTAAAGTTGCATTACTGATCACACCCCTTAGCACCTGCTTCAGCGGAACTCTATTTTTTCATACTGACTCAGAACGAGCCAACGACCCCAAAGGCTCAGAAAATATTTAGTAACTGAAATCCGCTGGCTGATGCCATCAAATCGGAAATAGGTCTAGAAGTGGCCACACCGTAGGGATGAACAAAGTCATCATGTTTCCCATAGAAATTAGTTTATCATAATGACGTCGCTGTTATTCAGTGGATAATGTCGTGTCATAAAAATTGTTTGACTACACGTAGGCCTATAATAACACTTTGGTGCGTACACATTAACGTCATCGACAACGTCCGTGTCAACAATGTGTTTTCTTCTTGAAATAATGTTTATTTTGAAGGTGATAAAATCTCTTTTCTTAAGGGTCATAGGATAAACAGAAGCTTACACTCGTGGTCATTTCATATGAAGGCTCGTTTCATAAATTTCATATAAACTGACCACTCGTGTAAGATCCTCTATATGTGTTTGACATAAGTTTGGCTCTGCGATAATCATGTGGAAATAATCAATTGGTGACCGGCGTACAGCGTACAAACGCTAGTTTAGTATTTGTTACATACACAGCATTTGAGACAGTAGAATATCAAAATATTGTGCAGTGTCTAATATTGGAAAGATGAGACAAAACTAACGGTCCCTTCGGCATATATGCATTTTATACCCGTCCAAAATATCTCCCGTCTGTCAAGTCCAGTAAACCAGTTGTTTCAGATTTGCATCTGATGTGATCATTCCTCACTGTGATGATTTAACATAAAATTACCTGATTCCTTTAAGTACATGTATTCTGTCGAGATTCTAGTGTATGCATCAATGAAATAGTTTAGTCAGTTGAATGTAACTTTCCGATCTAACAAACAGATACACTTTAATATTAAAGCATGGCCAGAACTGAAAACCTTGGTAATGACTAATTTTCATGTTTATTTTATACCTACATTCACCGGACAACGACATTGTATTCATATGTTTGTATTTAACATAAATAACCTAAAATATAACCAAATATAAAAACTTAGAGATTTAGCCTCAAGTGAGGAAGATAAATCAAAACAGTTCTTACGACTGAAATAGCTGTACAGTATTATAAAACAGGTACCAAACTCGCATGTGAACACCAACTTTGAAAATCAGGGTCCGGTTGTTCAAAGCGTCGTTAGCTTTAACAAAGTCGTTCGTCGCGTATTTGTAAAGTCTTACAGTATTCATAGAAACAATTGCGGTCATTTTTTTTTGCAGAAAAATTGTGAGGAACTTTTGCACTGCAAAAGCTCCTCACATGTTTTCGGCCAAAAATGGGAGCATTTTTTGTACAATACATTTGAAAATTTAACGTCTCGTCAGCTAACGACGTCGTTAGTTTTGAACAACCGAGCCCTGAACTTTAGCCGGACCCCATGCCACGGTCTATACGAAAAACGAAATTTATGTTGTTTCAGCAAAAAATTGTAACATCGGTGAAAAAAACTAACGACTAAGAGAAACGCACGGGGTACAAACGAAGAGTATTTTATTATATACAAGGTGTCGCATTAAATTTCATGTAGCTTCATATGCACAACCATATTTCACTCTCTATAATGTCTAACCGGTAATTCAATACATAATATCTGCATCTAATGACATCGCTGTCATTAAAATCTGAATCTGAAACGGAGTCATGCTACTTAAATCATATTTTATAGCATTTTTGCAATAAGTCGTCCAAAAGCTGGAATGTGCCCTTACAATTGCATGGTAGAACATCAGCTTGGTATTGGTTGGTTTGTGCTCTGTGAGTGAGAATTGCCCAGCTTGACTTCATGAATTTGTTGTTGTTCTCTTTCCATTTTTAGGCTCGGGAAATGTTAAATGGGTGTGGTGCCGTTGGAAACAAGAGAGTCGAAATCATCAACCTTAACATCAATGAAGAAAACAAAACCTGAAAGTCTGAAAAACTCATTACAGAGGCTTATAAGCCTCTGCTCATAACTATACATACGTATTATCACTTCTCGTTAACTTCAAAAGCAATAAAATGTAAGATATGTTTGTTTAAAGCCAAATGCAAATTCATATGCAAACTCTTCCAGCATAAGACCGATTAGGACACAATAGGAGGTTATTTACAATTGATCTCTGTGGGCTGCAGACAGCGTTGGAAATTGTGCTGTAGCATGCACGCAATGATAGATATGTCTTGTAGTTCACAATGACAAAAGCCAAGATCAATAAAGAAAAAACGTATTTAACATAAATATACTGACGTCCAGTTTTAGGAAACAGTGGAGATCCAGCTCAGACTGCTCTGATGAACAGTCTGAGCTGAATCTACAATGTTTGCAAACCATGCATTAATAATAAAACTTCCCATGATATGATCGTAGCCTTTGGGCAATTTTGAAGACAGGGACGTCTATTGTAAAAATGAAGGAAATGCACTATTATTTTGTTGACAAATGGTAAATGATTTGATGTCAAGAATCGCCAATTTTATTGTCGCCAAATGAGTTTATCTGGTGACGGGCTGACATAGAGCGGGAACAATACTGTTACCAGCGAAACATCAGCCAAGTTTGAAGTCCCGCAAATTAACAATGCAATTTTAGCCACTCTTTACCAGATCAGTAATTGATGGCTAGCCGTTCCCATTGTTTCTGATGGTTATCCATCATCTGATTCTGTGCCACTGCAATGACATAACCATCACAGCTAAACTTATGAAGACAACGCAGGGATTTATTGTTAAACTGTGATGCTCAGTTGTCACACATTCCCTTTTATCTTAAGGTTAACCGGATGGAGCCTGAATTAGTACAGGCGCATCTATGCTTGAAATTGTTGATTTAAAAAGTGTACGTCTAATAACAAATTGCAGTCTACGCATGCCTTACTAATTGTCAACGGCGTTGTTTCACTAAATTATCGCCACGACTTAAAAGTAAGCGGAGTCGTCAGTTTAATACTTACTAAACTATTGCAGGACACATATCATAACAATATCTATTATTTCTTGCACTGCTTATCTAATGTTAAACCATTGTCTGCTGATATTGAGAAATGCAGATTTTTTATTCTTCTTTCTTTTTAAATTGGGCTTTTATAAATGATTAAGGAACTCTTTATAAAACAGTGTAAAGAATCAGATAACGGCTTCAAATTTACGGATGTCTCAATGACTGCGCACGCCACAACAGCGCTGATAGAAGCTGAGGCTAATTTAGACAGACAGAAAACAACATATGAGCCGCGACACGAGAAAACCAACAAAGTGTTTTAGCGCCCAGCGCAGACTCAGATCAACCTGGGCATCCTCCCAGTCTGATCAGACTCTTCGATGTCCGCATGGAGCTAGCTAAACCCTTAGGTACTCTTTAAGCGCCAAACGGAGACTCTGATCAGACTGGGCGGATGCCCTGGCTGATCTGAGTCTGCGCTGGGCGCACAACCACTTTGTTGGTTTTTCTCGTGTCGCGGCTCATATGTCTTTAACCAAAGGTAACACTGATGCGCTCCCTTGTTATATCTGTATTTCGGTACGCCTATGAGTCGGGGACCTTGACCATTGAGGTAGAGAAAAGAAGTCAGGCCTTTACAATGAGATGCTACGGAAGGCTACTGTACATCTCGTAAAAGGACTACGCAGTGAGAATGTTCGTAAAAAGATCCAAGCAGCCATTGAAGAACATGACAAAAGGAAAAAATGTGGTTTGGCCACTTCTTAAGGTCTACAGGGCTTAGTGAAAGGAAAACGACAAGGAGCTTATCAGAAGAAGGGCTGGGAAGACGAAATGAAAGGATGAGCATTGATGACTTTTGCTAGTACAACTAGGGCAGGTGAAAGACAGGACCAGATACCAAGCCATCTGTTGTGCCCAAACAGTCTTGCAAGGTTATGGGATAGAATAGAGCATAATTAAAAAAGAATAAAACAAATAAAATAAAATAGTAGAATAAGTAAAAACCGAAATTTGCTCTTTGAAACCAACTTGAACCATTTATTTTCAAGCAAATAATACATGTTCATATCAGACTGCAAGTCTAATCTAAGCATGTGTAGCTCCTAAATGTCCAAAATGTCTATTTCGTACCTCAAAAAATAATAGTTTTCATTTGACTCCTAAGTTCTGTCTGTCTGTATTCTCTCGAGTAATTTCTATCATCATAGTAAACTTTGGCGCCATTATAGTCTATACACAGTCATCAGGGACAGAGATAACCATGATATACTTGGTATAAGATAAGGAATAAAACGCTACTGATCATGCAAATATAGATTGAAAATGCAATTAAGGTGTATTGCTATACC
The DNA here is from genome assembly GCA_963989385.1 of Ctena decussata. Taxonomy (NCBI): domain Eukaryota; kingdom Metazoa; phylum Mollusca; class Bivalvia; order Lucinida; family Lucinidae; genus Ctena; species Ctena decussata. The sequence goes on from OZ022500.1 coordinate 44,828,371, forward strand.
TCTACGATTTTGAGCCAATTTACAAAGAAGACAATTCTTCACTGGATAGCAAAACTCTTCCAAAAAGGGTCTTTGCTAAAGGAAAGAATTTGGTTCAAAAGACAAGGACTTACCTTAAAGACGTTGACTTCTAATGACAAGGCGAAAGGGGGTGAGTGAGGGTGGGATGAGGGTGGGGATGGGGAAGGGCGCGGAGGGGGGAGGGGGCAAATGAAAATGGAAGTTGCTTCCTGTGAAAGTGTATCAGTCTACTTTTAGGGGTAGTGTGGTAGTTACCTCCCCTAAGCTTACGCTAATGGCTACGCTTGAATCTTGTGGGTCATATATGATAAGACTACTTTTAGGGGTAAATGTATACATTTCCAACAGAAACGCTGGCTTTCATGAATTTGCCTCAATCTTATAAAGACTTCTTAAATAAGCACCACTTGAAGCTCCATGTCGAAACATATACCATTGTAAATACGGGTCAACCTTCATTTATTGGTAGCACTTGCCGGTTGACATGTATATCTTTGTGTCATGAAACTGCCAAAAGTATAGTGAACACTTTAGTCTCTCTCGTAAGGGCATTATAACATGTTGGGTTAATAATTTGGCTAGTCTGGTGCCTGTTATAGCAGTATAGCTTCGTGCTCTGGAACATCGTCAAACTAAATATAACTAGACGAACTACATGACGTTTGTAAGATCATATTTGCTTCATATCTTCACCAGGAAAAAAAGCTTTAACTATTTACTCCCTTGATAATAATAACAAAAATGAGTTGGTGAAATATTTCATGCAATACATCCGACATGGTCTAACTATACAGTTGAAATAGAGTTTAGATAATAATACTTGCTAAAAGTAACTTAAACAAAAAATAAGATAATTTTTTAAACGATCGCGGACCGCGTTCGAAATCGTATTATTGGACAAAAACAATCTATTCATACAACACAATCACGTGAACGAATGAGAAAAATACTTGTACATGATAACATGACAAAAGTGGTCAAAATCGATACTCCAACAGGCCGTGAGGAAATAGGTAATTTGCACTTTAATTTGAAGATTAATTTTCATTCCACATTTATCGGAAAAACATGCATTTGCTCAAAACTTGTACCGTTAATTATGAGACTATTACAAATAGGCTAACGAACTTTTGTTGAAGTATTTGTTTGTGAAAACATGATATAAACGAGGGAGACAATCTTTAAGCTAATTTTCGATGTCAAACTGACCTTCTTTGAGCGGAATCATTTTATCCAGAAAGAAAATTTAAAAAAAAAATGGAGATGTTGACTTCAGGATATTTAGTACCAAGTTTGATCATATTCCGTTCATCTGTCGATTAGAAGAAAGTATCTTTTAGAAATGCACAATACCGCCCATTATGAGCTGATAATGCAATTATTCACTGGATCTGACTCTGTAGTTCGATAGGTCGATTCTTTAGTTAGTTTAAACAGTATTTTATTCAACATATGAACATACACAATCAATTCATACACGGATAATATAAAGGATTCGATAACAAGCTAACTAGCTTATAGACATCGTCTCCTATTTAACATGTATCGAGTGCATAAGATTTCTAAGCAATAGACAATTAAGAAACGTTTATATGTACATATACATTAATGTACTAGGAAAGTTTTGATGTGAGAACAGCATTCATTGAGAATGACTCGAATCATATATAAGAAATAAGCTTAGTAGAGAGAGAGAGAAAGAGAGAGAGAGTCGATTCTTTATACCAAGTTTGTTTGAAATCCATATATCAGTTTGTGAGATGAAATAGTTCATAACGTTTGTGAGATGAAATAGTTCATAACGTTTCCATAGTGTTGGCCATTATGATAGATAAATTTTGAAACGGTCGAGTCTCAGAATAAAAAATGCTTTACCAAGCTAATCAGCCGAGTTGTTGCTGTTCAAACGAGATGGTTGTCCAGGGACAACTTGTCGAGCCCGTTATTTGCTTATGTGACCTAAAAGTTTGTCAAGACTAACTTCTTCACTCGTTTATTAGAAAGAAGCCGAACAATATCATTCTTAAACAGCATATGTCTTTTTATATATAGATTTTTCATTAAGGAAAACAAATAAAACTAATAGGTATGAAAAGCTCAATTTATGACAATTATATCATTTGACCTTCAAGTGTGGCCTTGACCTTAGAACAACCTAAACAAACATTTCTACTCATCAAGGAGAACAACGGTGCCGAATTATTTTGAAATCCATGCATAAACATAAAAATAATGGTTGATACAAGCTCTGCTTATGACATTTTAATCATTTACCTTCAAGTGTGACCTTGACCTTGAACCAACCTGAACAAACATTTCACATGACACTTCTACTCATCAAGGAGAACAATGGTGCCACACTGTTTTGAAATCAATCTGTAAATGTAGAAGTTATGGATCGGACAATCTCTATTTATGAACGTTTTATCATTTGACCGTCAAGTGTGGCCTTGACCTTAGACCTATCAAAATGAATGTTCATATGTAAGTTCTACTTATCAAGGAGAACAATGATGCCTAATTATTTTGAAATCCACCAGATATGTAGAAGTAACAGACCGGACAAGCTCAGTTAATGACCATGTTTACATTTTCCCTTCAAATATGACCACGACCTAAGACCTGGCTAAACACATGTTTCAAATGGCATATTTACTTATCAAGGAGAACAATTGTGCCCAATTATTTGAAATCCACCCATAAATGTAGAAGTTATGGCTCGGACAAGTTCAATTTATGACCATTTTACCATTTGACCTTCAAGTGTGACCTTGACCTTGGACCAACCTTAACGAATAATTCAAACGGCACTTCTTCTCACCAAGGAAAACAATTTTGCCAAATTATTTTGAAACCCATTCATTAATGTAGAAATTATGGCCCGGGCAAATTCGGACGAATGGACGCACGAGCGCATGCACATACGTAGGCACATACAGCGAACTGAAATTGTGCCGACTATGTCTCGCTCACCGCAGGCGGGCTCGACAGCAATTCATGTGAAAAGAGATGCGAAATTTGGTGTTCTGTCATGTATGTCTTCTTCCTCGTTTGTATCATACGGACCACTTTAGAATGCTCCTTTCTTTTTTGTGTGAGCCACTGTAATCTGTGTTCCACAAAAGAAGGAGTAAAAGGGGTAGTTTAGGGATAATTTCCATATTTCTCCACAAAATTACATATGTTGTGACCCCTCAGGCTCGCCGAGACGGTTATAATTAGGAGTCACAACATATGAGCCAGGACACGAGAAAACCAACAAAGTGGTTGTGCGCCCAGCGCACTCAGATCCTTCAGAGTCTTCGCTGTCCGCATGAAGCTAGCTTAGATCCGTAGCTACCATTAAGGCACATAGCAAAGACTCTGGTCAGACTGGGTGTATGCCCAGGCCGTTCTGAGTCTTCGCTGGGCGCATATGCCACTTTGTTTGTTTCGTCGTGTCGCGACTCAATCATGTTTTCGTTGAAATTAAGAAACCATTATCTCAGAATAATCCCCGTTACCCTTTGTTATCTGGAGCACTGATGGCAATCACAGTTTGTTTCACAGAGACTAACGGTCTTGCGTTTAAGATGCTTAAAAACAGTTGATACAGTCAAGGGGATCTAATAAACCGAAGGGATCAGCTTTGAACTATATGGTACTGTTTCTTTCAAAAATGAATCGCATTCTTACTACAAATCAGTCAAGTGTTTCCCCCTATTTCTCAGTCGAAATAGTGTGTTTTAGGGTATCGCCCAGACAATCTTTTCTTGCACACCAGATAAGGATATCCGCGTGCTCCACCTGTACCTACAAATCTTATGTCACCCATGTTATCTCGCCCAGGACCGGATAAAATCGAGAGCAGTCTATGCACTGGTTGTCTAGGAGCTCACGCATCTGCGTCGTCAAGGTAGTTGGCTTTTTTACATGATGACGTCACGACGACGACAAAAATGAGATCAGTTTATGACGCCAGCCGTTGACGTAAAGAGCCGAATGGCGGACGTTAAAACCGACACCTTCTTTCGATATCAAAGAGAAAGCTCTCAAGCTCTAGAATTACGCATTTTAACAAATTCTAAAGTTAAAACAAAACGTGGTGTGCAAGAAAGAGAATCTGTCATAGGTGTGAGGTGCGGATAGAAAAATCCGTCACTCGGGAACTCTGTTAGGCATCACTAGACTAGCGTTTAAGATGCTTAAAAACAGTTGATACCGTCAAGGGGATCTAATAAACCGAAGGGATCAGCTTTGAACTATATGGTACTGTTTCTTTCAAAAATGAATCGCGCTCTTACTACAAATCAGTCAGGTATTTTCCCCTATTTCTCAGTCGAAATAGTGTGTTTCAGGGTATCGCCCCAGACAATCTTTTCTTGCACACCAGATAAGGATATCCGCGTTCTCCACCTGTACCTACAAATCTTATGTCACCCATGTTATCTCGCACAGGACCGGATAAAAATCGAGAGCAGTCTATGCACTGGTTGTCTAGGAGCTCATGCACCTGCGTCGTCAAGTTACGTTGGCTTTTTTACATGATGACGTCACGACGACGACAAAATTGAGATCAGTTTATGCACGCCAGCCGTTGATGTATAGAGCCGAATGGCGGACGTTAAAACCGACACCGTCTTTCGATTTCAAATGGAAAGCTCTCAAGCTCTAGAATTACGCATTTTAACAAATTCTAAAATTAAAACAAAACGTGATGTGCAAGAAAGAGAATCTGTCATAAGTGTGAGGTGCGGATAGAAAAATCCGTCACTCGGGAACTCTGTTAGGCATCACTTGACTAGCCTCGTGAAGCCGAACAGTAACCCTTGCGACAGAGTTTGGTCTGTCCACACCTCACACTCATGAAAGATACTTATAATCTATTGTACTGGTTCTCAAATTTTACTGCGCCTGCTCATATTTTCAGTAACAACTGGAAAACCAGCATCTCGGTTTTGGCAAGTGAAAATAGATAAACATTGGTTAAAAACAATCAAAGAGTAAGATTAAATGAATCCCCTTGAAATTGAGGATTCCCACAACACAAACAGAGCGATTAAGTCATCCGTAAAACTGTTTGAATCTTTCTGCACCGAAAAGGTCATAGATAACACAATAGTACAGATACAACTATATTTTCAGAAACATGCAAATGCTCTTTATATACTGCCACAACACGAGAAAAACAACAAAGTGATTGTGTGCCCAGTGCAGACTCAGATCAGCCTGGGCATCCGCCCAGTCTGATCTGGGCCTTCTCTGTCCGCATGGAGGAAGCTTAGATCCTTAGTTATCCTTTAAACGCTTAGGGAAAGAGTCTGGTCTAACTGGGTGGATGCCCAGGCTGATTGGAGTCTGCGCTGGGCGCACAACCACTTTGTTGTTTTTCTTGTGTCGCGGCTCAATACTTCGTCGGATAATGAAACAACTATGACATATCACTTTGGGGAACAGTCTGCAGTATTGCATAAGGTCGTCCACAGCACCTCCACCTCTTGACTGATGCCCAAAGTGGTATGTAATAATTGAGACACGTCATGTGACCTCCAACAAAGTGGCAATTTTGTCATGTGATATTCAAATCAACCTTCTCATTTTTACAGGATAGTCAGAGACCTCACTGTTGGCTTAATGGCTCGGGCCAATTCCATAGATGGCTGATGTGACAAGGGAAGGCCTGATCAGACTGCACTTTATATGCAGTCTGATTAGAGCCTTAGCTTGTCACCAACGATATATTGTTGGAAATCACATGATGTGGCTCAGTTGTATACTACTAACTGGTCAATGTTACCACGTGCAAAATGCATAAAGCACGGTGGACAGTCGAAAATATGAGGTTGGGCGATATTGATCGGTAGATAGTCCCGCGTGCGAGGAATTTCTCATCGTCAAGCGAAAATCACATCAGACACTCAAAAAAAAGCTTCCTGGTTTTAGTGAAAGATAATGGCCGATCACGCGAACACAACAGTAGGCAACTCTGCATATATCAGGTTGGGTAATAACTGAAACTATCGCGCCGAGACGCTGCGGACGAGCCGCTGCATTATTGCCTGAGGTCGCTAGGCCGAGGGCGCTAGTGCATTGGGCCAGCCACAACATCTCGGGGCGATAGGGTCGACTGTTACCTACAAAGGCATGAAGAAGTTGTATATTGTTTCCATTGATTTCGTCATGTAACAGGAAACGCATACATAGACATTTTCTGGCGAAATACGCGAGGCACATATGGTATGCGTCGAACTACTTTGTATGGCGCAAGTTAAAGTAGCGTGTCAACAGTTACAGGTATGACCATATGCTTTGCCAGTACCTGAAACGGCTTAAAGATTAAGAAGCTGTAGTGACCCAGTGCATTTGTTAGGACTATATATAACATATCAGGCTCGAGGTTATAAAACTTTTACCATGCTCAGCTCAGTTGAGCATGAAAGTTTACATGCTAATAAACAGCAAATTACTGATGAGCACAGTTGTTTCCTTGCTCAGTTCAGTTGAGTATGAAATTTTCTCTGCTTATGAATATGAAAATTCCAACATGCCAACATTATTTGGCATTTTCATATTTATCAGCAGAGAAAATTTCATGCTCAGCTAAGTTGAGCACGAAAAATGTTTTATAACCTCGGTGCCAGGATCCATGATTGATCGACGATAAAGAAGCCAAGATAAGTACTATAAATTAGCCCCTAGTCAGATTAGTGGTAAGCGCAAAACTGACCCTAGTTTTCGCTGTGCGCACACTTCATATGACTTCTCAGCACACGAAGTTGCAATACTATACAAAATGTAGCACCGACTGTGCCGAGAGCAATATTGAAAGTCGGGTAAGATTATGTGAACTAGGGTAATATTTACTTACTATTCTTGAATATAACAAATCACCATTCACTCCACTGTTTATATTTCTTTAACATGTGAACACTTCATGAACACTTCATAAACAGGTATCAATATTTTCCAATTTTATGGTGACGTCTTCTTTACTAACAAACTGCTAATGTTTAAATGACTCAACTTTGGTATTTATTTAGTTTCTAATTTTTCTATAACAAATAACACATATAAAATGATTATCTCAATTTAATTAACTTCACGCAATAATTTTAAACAGAACTTTAATATAATATATATCAATATTTTCACATTTCAAGACACAAGATTTTCACTAGTATTTTGACAAATTATCCAACATTTCAATGACATAACGATGCTATTTTTAAAGTCATCCTCTTCTTAAAACGAAAACAATTTGTTTTCAGTCAATTGGAACTATCCGATAAAGATATCATATGTATCCTAATTATTCGATCAATTTGTCTGCGCAAATAGTGAAGACCAAAATCAGACTGCTCCCCAGGAGCAGTCTGATTAAGGTCTTCACTATTTGCAAACAGTATTTAGATACATCTTCTGACAATCTATAAATGGACGCAGGACACTGTATGACAAAGCTAAATGAAAAATTTGAATTAACGGGACGCACGGATATTTAGGGTTTATACAACATTTTCTCCTTAACATCATGGGCCACGACCAGGGACAAATATTTTGATTGGCTAAAGGCGTTTTGTAAAGTAAATTTTTCGTTTTGTAATGTAAAGGTGTTAAGTTTCCCTTTTCTGCATCCGGATATGATTGATATATATTTTACTTATATCATAATCCGCTCCTGCTAATTTGCCCATCGACGCTAAAAAAGCAAACAACTAAATGTACGTCTGCAAAAAATAAAAATAAATCAGTTTGAGAATTCCATGAGTAATAGGGTAAACGGTGTAGATCCAGATGAGGCGGCTCATTACGATTGAATTGAAAATGTCCTCAACAAACTGCAAAAAAAACAAGCTGGACTGAACTTGTTCTGTTTCAATTTGCCACGAGGAAGGTTTTGTCTAGTCTTGATACACATAAACTTATATCGAAAGAATCGTGAGAGATAACCAGGTGCCTTACGCAGGCATGCATATACAACCAATTTTCAAACCATTATTAGATCTGTGAAGATGGTAGGTCTGTACTGTTTACCGGCACACCGCAACGTGAATTCTTTGATCAGTGAGACTGCTGGCTGATCCAAGTCTTTCCCTTTTATGAAATTATTAAGGCACGTTTTCCGCACTGCTGGTCCTATCCAGTGAACATATCCGTCGGGTATCTATCGACCCGATTGCATCAACATAAAGTAAGATGTTTATCTCACATTTAAAAGATGTTTAATAACTAATTGAAATGTCGATATACGGTCAATTAGCGAAATTTAAAGTACTGCTGAAACTAGACGTCCGACTAGAAAATAGCCTTGTGACAAGTATGAATGCACACGACAAAAATAAGTTTGATGTATCACACAAACAGCAATCTGTATCAATACAGAAACAAGGGCGAGTCAGAAGTAGGCCTATCCAGCCTAATTTTCTTCCGATCAAGAGGATCTCTGCCATCCTTCAGCATCACATATTTAAATTTGCTCATCGGTGTTACAGTGTCATCATCCAATAACCCCGCTCCTCGGCTGCTGTTTTGACTTCTTCACTGGGCCCCAAATAAGTCCACGGATATCAATTTGTAAGTTCGGGAACAAACAATAATCACTAGGTGCCAAATCAAGCAAAAAGCTGAAATGAGTTTCGCTAGATACAGCATTCATTAAAAGCCTGTCATTCGTGGAATCTTGCATTCTCATGTTTTATGTCTTGCAATTTACTTAGCGAATCGCTCTCGTAAATTACAAATCGCGGGGTGGTTGGATGGTGCGATGGTGCTGGGTATAACTTCTAGCGCCGAGGCGTCCTACGGATTTGGATAATAGAAGGGCAAGGGCCTACTGTGCTTGCAGCAGGTGCGGTGCGGGGATGTTTGTACATTTTTCCCTCGTCTATCATTTCTCTCTTCTTTCCCCCTCTCTTTGGGAGACCCAATACAGACTGAAATACTGTCTCAAAGGGCCGTTAAACCCAAAACAACAAACCCACTAATCATTACAAATCGCTCTTCTCTCCTGCTGTAGGATGGTGGGACACAATTATCGTGTCGTGGCTGAGATACTATCGTTTAAACAATTAAGAGAAATAACATGCCATAACAGAAGGTCAGGGCGCAATTTCAGCCTAGCTGAGGAAGAAATAGCATATCATATCCCCAATGAAATATGATCCAGTTGAGTAAGTGGAAAGAATTTCTTGAAGGTTCATGAAAATGCGTTGAAACTGAAAGAGGATTTGCGGTTTCATGGTTTGAGTTGCGGTTACAGCGTTGGGTTGCTAGTTCCCGATGAATCAAACTTCGCTTAAGATAGCGATAACATCATTTGATCGGCTGAAAATTGAACAGTAGTTGCAGCAAAAAATTTACCTCTATGAACTAATGAATCAAAGTGTCTGTAAATCTAAAGGTGTAGTCGTACCCCGTTGAAACATGATTAATATACTTCTGGGGCCGTATCTATAAAAAAAACTTCAGTGGTTGCTATGCTGTTGCTAAGGCTAAATTTCTATGAAGGAGATTCCCTACAACTTTGAAATTTGCTCTGGAGGAACAGTCTTTTTCAGACTGTTCCTCCAGAGCAAATTTCAAAGTTGTAGGAAATCTCCTTGATAGAAATTAGACCTTAGCAACAGCATAGCAACGACTTAAGTCATTTTATAAATACGGCCCCAGGTTGTGAAAGTATCTTCGAAATTTTATGATTTCCGAATGAAAGCTGAGGAGGAGTTACACTTTTTATTTTATTGGACAGATCAAGGGGCTGTAAATCCCATCCACTACTTCAGACAGTGATAACAATCGGCACACTCCTTAATCTGTTACATTAAGGTATGTGTTTATGAAGGTTGGTGCCGTCTCACCCGTGAGTGAGTGAGTGAAATCGGTTTAACATCCCACCATTACAAAGGTCATACGGAGATGGGACCTCGATCCGATATAGTCTCACCCGAAAGACCAGAGAAGCGGAAGATCGAACCAGCGACCTCTGTATCGATACTTTGCCTTATCCACTAATTATGGCTGACTCTGCCTGCTCACCGTTGTCTTTGGTAGGGCCCATTGTGATCTTACAAGTTTTTTTTAATTTTGCTCAGGCTTCAGTCATTATAGTTTTTTTCTGACTTTATAAAAATTATGTTTATTGTGATGAGTTAAGAAGCACTTACGCAAACTGTTGCTGCATCTGAAAAAGTGTGTAGATGCGCTAACAGCGCTAAGATCTCGGTCCGATATTGGTCGACGGCTGATGAATCAGGTGATAACGAAATACCCATGTTATGATCTTTTTATCATACAGATTCTAGTTAAGAAAAACTTGACAGATTGATTGACTGATTTGGTGCTTAACGTCCATGGTAAACAGCTAAGGACATGTCGGGACGGTCAGTTAACCTAACCACACTATTCCTGTGCAGGCTAAGATCTCCTAAGCGGTTAACCAGTACATAGTGCACATAATTTCGCCAATAACTGACAACCTTCTTGAATCAGCGGAAGGAGAAACGAAAGTATGTGGCCAGACCGGATTTCGAACCCAGGACAAAAACTTGACAGAAATAGTTGATAGAAACAAACATTTTTATCCCCCGACCGAAAGGTTCGGGGGATATAGCGATTAGCCTGACGTCCGTCCGTCCGTCTGTCCGTCCGTCCGTCCGTAAACACTTTCTTGTCCGCTCTATATCTTGAATACCCTTTGGAATATTTTCATGATACTTCACAGTTATGTAGAACAGGTCATGACGATGTGTCGCGAACAAGAATGGTAACTCTTGCTATTGTACTTTTTGAATTATCTCCCCTTTGGTGATTTTTTGGCAGATTCGTGTCCGCTCTGTATCTTGAATACCCTTTGGAATATTTTCATGATACTTCACAGTTATGTAGAACAGGTCATGACGATGTGTCGCGAACAAGAATGACAACTCTTGCATTCTTACTTTTTGAGTTATTTCCCCTTGATAGTTTTAGGTGTGATTTTTTGGCAGATTCGTGTCCGCTCTATAACTTGAATACCTTTTGGAATATTCTCATGATACTTCACAGATATATAGAACAGGTCATGATGATGTGTCGCGAACAAGAATAACAACTCTTGCTTTCTTACTTTTGGAGTTATTTCCCTTTGATCATTTTATGTATGATTTCGTGTCCGCTCTATAACTTGAATACCTTTTGGAATATTTTCATGATACTTCACAGATATGTAGAACAGGTCATGATGATGTGTCTTGAACAAAAATGACAACTCCTGCTTTCTTACTTTTTGAGTAATTTCCCCTTGATGGTTTTAGGTGTGATTTCGTGTCCGCTCTATAACTTGAATACCTTCTGAAATATTTTCATGATACTTCACAGATATGTAGAACAGGTCATGATGATGTGTCGCGAACAAGAATGACAACTCTTGCTTTCTTACTTTTGGAGTTATTTCCCTTTGATGATTTTAGGTGTCAACTTCATAGCTTGAATGCCTTTTGAAATATTTTCATGATACTTCACAGATATGCAGAACAGGTCATGACAATTTGTCTCATATATGAATGATAACTCTTGCTTTTATACTTTGTGAGTTATTTCCCTTTGGTAGTTTGAGCTGCTGTTTGAGTCGCTGCTCCATATCTGTATAACCCTGGCCAGCTCCAGAATTTGAATAACCGTGTACCTTCTAGAATATTAATGATGATGCTGTGATATCTTATCAGTGTTCCTAACTCTCTCTGACCCCTCCACATTCCCGTGCCCCCTCCCGCAACCCCCCCCCCCACCAAAAAAAAAAACAAAAAAAAAAAAAAAATTTCCAGATTAGGATTCTTTGTCCAAATTCACTTACTAGAGAGCTCAAAATTAGGTTTGTAGGGCTTGTACTTAAGAAGTTATTCACACATTTTGAAAGTTTAATGTATCGTATACTATACATTTATGTATATGGTGGCTGTTTGAGATATTACCTCGTTTTAGCAGTCAAGCATACTGTTTTAGTCTGAGTGTTGGATAATCATGCATCTGTTAAAAGTTAATGTCAATCAGAAGCATAAAAGAACGACAATATATACTATGCACAATAAATATAGCAATTTTTTTGTATGTGTCAGATCCACCATATTAGGATTTTATTGTTACTTTACTGCATAAAGATACAAAGGCCCATCATTCGAGATAGACTGGCAGGTAAAAGATTCAAGATTGCTCAGTTGTAGCGTTTGAACTACCGTGACGTCAGTTTTTGAGACCATTGTATCGGAAGGACATTTTTGATCATGTACAAAATCCAAAACCATAATGAGGCGGCTGGTTTGCTGTTAAAATAAAGGAAAACGCTCTAAAACATTTGAATATGCTACGAGTATGAGGTTTACAGAGTTCCAAAATTTGACGTTTTCCCTTGTTTTTACGTTATCGTCTTAAAAAGTTGTTTCTAATCGGTATTTCTTGAATCCCTTTCGACTGAATGATTGCTTGGTATCTACCAATATGATAACGTAAACCATTCAGAAAGAAAATTCTTCCCGGTTACTGAGCATAAGTCAAAATGCTCAGACTAACGTCATCATTTTCTACCAGTTACGCTACACTTCAACGAAGAAACTTCACAGTTAAATTAATCATGGTGTGACCTTTAATTTTAGCCTATTGGGTTTTCTCGGGTTTTGATTCTGCATTGAACTGAGGCACCCGTAACCCGTGCACACTGGACCAAATTATAACGTTTTAACGTCAATTGCGCAGGCTAAGATTCGTCAGTTGTTAAGCTTAACCCAATCTTTTACACATTCAATAGCGTTGACAAAAAAACTGGGCATAAAAATCATGAGAAAGACCGTACAAAAAATCACATGCTTGCCATTCTTATGTTGCTTTTCAATGGGTGCGAATTTCGGCTAATGACCCCTTCCGCGCTTATCGCTTTTCCCCAATATCGTTTTACAAGATGGCCTCTGTAATCCCATGGTATCTTAAGTACCAAATACGGTTCCTTTCAATGCAATTTAATTTCGCTCAAAGTTTCAATTTAGTAATGAGAAAAATTGCAAAGTATAAAAAATTTGCTAAATATATTTTGCATAGTATATTACTAATATGTGTTTTGAAGTGCACCCTTTTTACCAAGGCCCATGGGGGTCTTCGGTCGGGGGATTTGCCATCTCTTCTGATGGCTATTTTTGAAATGGTGGAAACTTGCTACTACTGCTGAAAGCGTAGGCCTAATAGGGAATCTAGCAAACACATCATCAGGGACACCCGAATGTGGTTGTAATATTTTATTGTCAGTGAAACGAGACAGGCATCTTACGATAAGTGTTAGTAAAAACACACATCATCACTACGCCGGCTGAAATGTTTCCCGGCCACCCAGTCTTGTAGCGCTTGCCGTTTTGTAGCGAAACAGAAAATTTCAGCCTTTTCATATTTATTTTGACACCACCGTGGTCCTTTAATTTAACTAAGAAAATGAGTGGTACAGGTGGCTTCTAATGCAGTCAAAAATTCTGTATCCAGTCTAAGACACCGGGTAAAATCTATTTATAGCTCTCCATTATGCTGCTGCAGCAAACTGATCAAATCTGATCAACTTTTTACTCTGTGTGTATCTATGACTTAAACCCAGTTTTTTTTGCACGAGTAGTTTATTCCTTTGCAGATCCCGTTTATTGCAGATTAGGCAATGGCCACCTGTATAGCTGCCAACTTTGGGATTGTTTTGTTTGAAACTAACATCGCATTTTAAACATGAATTTGTACGGAGCTGAAATTTATTTTATAGAAGCCATAATTTAACGAGCTTGAATTCCTACAATAATGGGATATTGTGTCTTTTCCAATTAAAGAATAAAATATACTGAAAATGGCATCCGTTTAGTATGAATCGTGACACGAGAAAAGATGCCTTTTAGCATGCGCATCCTCGCAGTCTGACCCGAGTCTTACCTATCTGCAACAACAAGTAATTGCAAGTGATGAAATGTTCAAAATTTTAACCCTTTTTGACTAGTGGACTTGTCCATCCCAATTATTTCGAAGAGTCCATTTTTAATTATTTATAGTTAGTCATTGATGTTTTCAAATTCATTGCATTTTGCCTAGAATTCCTGTGAGCAAACAGTGTCGACCTTGATCAGATGCCGCGTTAGTTTTAACTTGCATTGCCGGATATATATCAAGGCGTTATCATGTCATTGGTTGCTCACTGAAGTTGAAAATACCGCTCACTGAAGTTGAAAATACGGATGTACAATTTATGATATGATACGTATTAACAGTGATCATGCAATATGAGTAAGATCCGCAAATATGCCATACTTGGCGATAAAAAATATCATTTAGATCAGAAAAATACAAAATAATGAGTAAATGACAACAAGTATGTATGTGTCCCATAACTGGGACTATAAATCTTCAACACCATCATATTGAATTTTATCATACGTTTGAACATATTAAGACAGGAAAAATAATATATACTCGAGGACTTTAAAAACGCCTCACCCAAAATCGTAATGTATTTTAGTAATTCCACATTTCAAGCTATTAAAGATGAATGGAATTTTTCAGAAAGGGTAAAACTAATCAAGTCAAAGAAATTGCACGAATTTATGTCATGCGTGACGTCGTTTGCACTTCGCAGGTCTACGTCACTTCCCCTTAATTTTATTTTAAACTTTTTTATGATACAGCCCTTAAGTCGATCCTAGCTTTGCCGTGAAAGATATGATACAACAAAAACACAAAATTAAAGTCGCCATGACTTAATGTGCTGTCAAAAAGCTTAAATTGAAAACTGGAACACACAAATTGAAATCTCTAAAAAGTGATTTCTGGAAAATAACGTAATTTGACGTTTTACACTTCACATGAACAGGATCCGATACAAACATCTTACAGATTTACTTTCTAAGCATCCGTCAACATCAGCGGAAACTTTGATATCAGCGTCAAACGTCTGTTTATCAGCGCAGCAAATAACGTCAACGTCAATGATTCCATTCTGAACAAACTCTAAAATGCACATTTTAACTACACGCGGTTCTAGATTAGACCACTACTAACCGTAAAATACTGTTTTAGTGAATTTATTGTTGTCGGTTTCGAAGTTTGATGCCATGTCTAAAATGCCATTTTTTCATTCCTCGAGCGTTTGTTTACCCCGCTTCAATTCAGTAATTGCTGAAATATAGCGGAAGACGGGAACCACGCTATACTCCGATAAGCATTCGGACGGTGTATTATAACCGTTTTGGTGAAAATCCCACGTTTTAAAACACCATTT
Organism: Ctena decussata; assembly: GCA_963989385.1. Classification (NCBI taxonomy): domain Eukaryota; kingdom Metazoa; phylum Mollusca; class Bivalvia; order Lucinida; family Lucinidae; genus Ctena; species Ctena decussata. Next base: position 44,843,633 of record OZ022500.1, read on the forward strand.
TATCTTTGTCGCGTGTAGTTAATGCTTTTAAATTCTAAGATTGTACCGGTGATTATTTCATACATTTGCTTTCTGCATGCAGTTTTATTTATCACTAGTTTTGTTTTAGCTGATGGTAAAACAAATGCAGCATTTCAATTTCCATCAGGTGAGGCGTTTTTAAAGTCCTCGAGTATATATTAAACAGAATTATAAAGTGCATCTTGCAGAAAAAGCGTTACGGTGTCCAATCGATAACTCTATATTACCTGTAAATTAAGCCTTTGTCCAAAAATGAAATTGGTTCCCTTTCCAATGTCTAAACGTTTTATTGACAGAACTTTTGGCCAAGTTCGAATGAAAAGTGAGCAAAAATTAGGTGAACATGGAAGAAACTTCCCATTTAGCTATGCGAAAACAGGCATCATTGTAATCAGCGGAATATATTTTTCTGTGCATACTTTATAATAGATTCGTAAATGCTTATGTATGTGTGTTGAATAAAATATTTTAAGAATTTTAGGAGTTACAGAAAAAAACCGTTGGGCTCAGATGGAAGAAGCAGCTCATTGTCGCATTTCTATGATTTTCAAACCAGGTTAAAGAGCGTGAAATGCTCTTTCGTCGCAGACGTTACTGTATAATCTAATGCCGGATACCATATTAAATTAGGGAAAGAATCTTATCTAATTATTTCTATACATTTCCTATTAAACTGAGTTAGAGGACTGTATACTGTACATTTAACTACTTATCTCCGGAGCGATCAAGAGAGTTTCGGAAAGAATCCCGTGACCTCTAAAGACTGTTCTGCCCTATGATGTATCTTTTCCCTTTTTTTCGTAGAAGTTGATTTACTCGGAAACTGGTTGTCAAGAAAAGCTTTGAATCTCATATTCACATACGTTCTATTCGGTGACAATTTTCGCAAAATAAGAATATGCAAAGCAAGTACTTTTTTGCGCATTGGTTTAACAACTGATCCACGTCATGAGAAAGTGGGTTGAGCCTCGAGATTGGTATAACAACGATGGTAGACAAACAAACAAGAGTCTCAAGTCAACTGAGTTGCTCATCTGTGGCCATAAAATTTAAACATATAATTTCCTGCCCAGACAAAATTTTAAGGTAATACATTTGTATCAGCGGCATCAAATTTTGATCGTTTTGTAAAGCTGGCATATTGGCGCAGTTTAGTATTGCCGCCTTCATAATTTTAGATATTTTTAAAGACAAATTTAATTTACTGCCAAACATAGGTGTATTGCAGTTACTTTTGAAATTTGAAAAGCCTATTGAGATACAGGATTGATAGAGGGGTTGATGTCTTGGCGGAATTACATCTTTTCTATTCAACAGCATTTCAATCATATCAGGACGATCAAAGTGTTTTTATAAAAAAAAGCTCTGTGCAACGAAGCGTCGAATATATGTACGTTCGGAAAAATCTTGCCTCAAGCGGGAATCGAACCCGCGTCCTATTATCTGCATTGGGAAATCCAACCCCAGGAATCCAACATACAATATTTTCTACGGATTTGACAAGAAGCTTCAGAGATATTTCTTTTCAGAAGTGTTGACGGACGACGACGAAGCCTCTCCATCCTATAAGATCCTCACAGGACTTCGGTTCAGGAGAGCTGTACATACAAAAGGGGCATGATTACTGGTGACTTTTTTAACCATAACAGAAGCAAAACAGACACATAAAGATTAGAATTTCCATATTCATTTAAATGCGTAAATATGCGGAAAAATATGTTTTATAGTGTTTGAGATAGTTCTACACTCGTATTTCTTACTAGTAAACCGAGCCTAACTTAATTGATTTTGTTGTTATGGCACTTAAGATAAGCTGAAGTTGCAAAATATGTCCTTTCTCAGGCTATCAAATTTAATAACTGACATCTGTACTACTTCACAAATTCACTGCTTAAACTTCAGGACAGGGTACAGGTTTATTTAGGAATTAGATAAGGAATATATGAATTACAGTTTATATGACAGTAAGGGCTATGATCGTGAGTTGTTTGTTGTTTTATTGCTTTACGTTCACGATAAACAGCTATGGTCATGTTGGGACGGACAGTTACCCTAACCACTTTAATCCTGGGGAGGCTTAGACCTCCTCTGCGGTTAACCAGTACTAAGTGCACATACTTTCGTCAGTAACTGGCAACTGCCCTTCTTGAATCAGCGGAAGGAGAAACGAAAGTATGTGACCGGACCGGGTATCGAACCAGGGATCTCTGGCTCATGAGTCAGCTTTGATCGTGAGAGTTTTACGCCAATAACGAACAGAAACTTGTAACAATGATTATACGAAAGGAAGAAAAAAAACTGATAAGAAACCTGTGCTGTAAACTTTTAACTCATTTCAAAAGGAATTATACTTGGCTGTATTTGCTGATTCATAAAATGACAAAAATTATTACCCTGATGACGGTGAGGACAACGCCAATAATAATTACATTTAGTAAAGTTATAACAGACATATTTGTAACATTTAGTTTTTGGTAGCGTTCTATCTGGTGCCTTTTTCAGAAATTTTAGGCATTATTGCCTTATACAGCATATTAAAATCTTATCCAACCCTTTCATAAAAGATAAAAAAAAAATCCCGTCCTTGATGGAAAATAAAATACAAATGAAAAAACCCAGAAAAGGCCAGAATCACGAAGCATGGGTTGCCCAAGACACCGGAAGAGGTAGTGAGAAACACAAAGACTAATACTGTAACAGTAAAATTGTAAATAACACAGAAACACACACTCACTCTACCGGAAAATAACTGTCACAGAAAAATCGCCATTGAACAGCCTGTAGTTAAATTTCTGGGATTATGTAAGGACCATGACTTGCGATTTAACGTCCTGTTCAACAGTATTTCAGTCATATCAGGACGATGGAAAGGTGATAATGAAAGACCGTGTGCAATGAAAAAGAAAGAAGGAAAATTCTCAAGAACTGACACAACTGACTCCCAGATCTCACCCAAGACACCATGTAGGAAAAAAGGTAACACAAAAAATAGTCACCACCAATGACATCATCAGTGGCAGCCATGTGAACAGCCATCCCATGTAGGTGGTTACCTGGCTAACCTTAGCATCACAAAGAATACATTGATAACAGACATAGCAACCCGTTTTTAATACGACTGTAAATATTTCCGCCTCCCACAGGAATCGAAAACGGGTCGCTATCTTAGCAGACCAGCGCTCAAACCACTGAGCTACCTGTGCTCCTAAATTGATGGGAGTTTACGGAATGATGACATTAATGATTAAGGTAACCCAAAGATTTTAGATAGTTGGGCTTGTCTTTCTTAAATTCGCATTTAAAACTTATATAGTTCAGCGGAAAAGGAATATTAATCTTACATTTATACAATTTATAGCAACTTTTATAAAAGAATTTTTGAGTTAGCAAGTAAAGTTATCGATACAGCAAGACACTCATCCTGGCTGATTATAGTGCTTCAGGCATAGACTGGGCATTTCAAGTGCAAGTAGTTCAAGCCAACAGCGTAATAGCTATTAAATTGATGTCAAAAGTGCAATCGTTTGATTGATCCTTTTCATGTGCATTTTGTAAACTGGCATTTAACGCTTAAAAGCGTAAAATGCCTTTACAAAATGCACATGAAAAGGAACAATGATTATATGCTGTTTATTTGAATTCCATATCGATTGCTGCTGTTTGGCTATCACAAAATCTCATTAGCAACTACTTCGAATAATGACTGGAAATCAAGTCAGAAATCTTTTCAACAAGTCTTATTTAATCAAAACCTATTTTAAATATTTTCTAGATGGATTCTCATTGCAACTAATTTCAACGCAAGTGATACTTTTAGATGCACTATATCCTAAATAACTTGAATGCTATTAACACGTACAAAGCTGATTGTTTCTATTTCTATTCTGTCTGCCTTTATAATTCATTGTGCTATTTAGACAACCATGTGTCATTATCGTAAACCAAAGCATCATATTGTTAGCTTTCAAAAGAATTTCTAAGCCCGGATTCTCACAATAAACTGGCGCCTGGCTACAATCTGGCTTGCTGCTGACCGAAGATAGTTGTGTTGTCGGACCAATATTAGAATAATGTGCTAGGTGCACTGAGTATTTAGTAAACATGAGTTCACTATCTGATCAAGGTATAAGAAAAATCCACATTATCTTACAGAATTTCCAGGATAAAAAAGAAGCTTAATTGTAAAGATATTTTAGTCCAGTCTTGCCTCGTCTACTCTATTCCATAAACTTGCAAGGTCGCTTGGGCAACCACAACGACACCTTACCACCTAGTACTGTTTTCAGCTGCCCTAGTTGTGATGGTAAAGTCCATCCATGTCCACTCTTTAATATTGGTTTCCCACCTCTTCTCTGTACTCCTTTTCTTCTTTTGTCTTCCACTGTGCCCCGTAAAATCGTCTTTGCTAAGCCTGACAATCTTGAGATGAGGCCAGTCCACCTTATTTCCGTTTCTTTACCATGTCAGGAGCTCGTCGTATTCACCAATGTCTGACTGGATCTTTCTGCGAACATCCGTTTTAGTTTAGTTACTTGGTCCATCTACGAGATTTTCAGTAACCTTCAGTAGCATCTCATATTAAAAGCCTGCGTTAATTTTTTTCAAAATCTGCTTTCAAGGTCCACGACTGACAGGCATACGGAAATATGGATATGATAGGCGTGCGAATCAGTTTCACCTTTGAGCCAAGACATACGTTGTAATCTTTCCAAACAGGCTTCGGAGCTGCAGTGGTTTGTGGAAAAAGTGAGAGAATTTTCTCCTCAGCTTTAGGTTTGATCCAGTTCCAAATGACTTTCAGTATGACTTCGCTCGGATGACTGATGAAGCTGATGGTTCTGTAGTTATGGTACCGCTGCAGGCTGTCCTTTTAGGGAGTCTATTAATCAGCCACTGAGCCCTTTGGGGTATGTCCTTCTCCTATTCGCTACATCTTACTATTTGTTAATACATCAATCAGGGTCTCCCCGCCTGCTTGAATAAACTTCCGGTATGTTATTAAGTCCGGCGGACTTCCCCTTTGTTCAGTGCTGATATTGATACTCCAACTTCTTCAAGAAGGTCAGCTTCCTCATTGTAGATCTTCTGGCTGCTGATAGCGGTCCAAAACTGCATTGTCATCGCAACTCTCATAATCGTATAGCTCCTAGCAATATTCTCTCCATCTGCCGAGTTTCTCTTGTTTTCTGGTTGATATTTCCCAGACTCATCCTGGATAGTTGTAGAGTACCATGATTCTTTAAAGCGAGAAGCTTTACCAGCTGATATGCCTTGTTGCTTTTGTTTATGTTTTCAAGCAAGTTTCAATCTCCTGTCACTGAAAACCTATTCAGTCTTCTTTAACTTTCTTCAGGGCCTTCTGAATCCTCTTGTTAGCGTCCCTGTATTCTGTTGCTCCTTCTACTGCATGCTCCCTCTTCTTCCAATCCCACATCTCATTGAATGTCTCTGAATACCCAGGATTTTTTCCTTAGACTTCCTTCCCAACTGTGCTAGTTGCTGCTGTGTTGTAGATGGTAATCAAGGTATCTATGTCCATATCCTCATCCCTCAGACAGGTGAGTGATGTAAATATCCTGAAAGATGCTGGCCACAACTTGTTGTAACGCTACTTGTTATAAACCTATATTGGTTAATACGGTGTTGTTGATAAAACATCATAGAAATATAAGGCAAATGAGCATTAAATGATCATTTTTCTTGGAGTCATTTGTAGTGCCTTTCGACCCAAAAATATAACGGTTACCGTATTGATTATAACAGTATGCCTTTCTACTGATTCCAAATATACCGTTATAAAGAAACAGCACACTTTAAGCGCACAGCGAAGACTCTGATCAGGCTGGATATAGGCCCAGGATGATCTAAGTTTTCGCTGGGCGCACATTTCACTTTGTTGGTTTTGTCGTGTCGCGGCTCAAATAATATCTCGCAACAATCAGACGGAGTTTTTCGGCCAAGATCAGTCATGATACTCATCAGCGTATACACGTGTGTATGGGTTTTCTAACTGTCTGGAGCGGCGGTAATGTAGGGTTTACGCGCTAGACTATCAATCAAGAGGTCACAGGTTGGATCCCCGATCCTTCGGCCTTTCGGATGAGACTTTAAAATAAAGGTCCCCATATGATCTATTTGTTGGCGGGACGTCAAACCCAAGTACTTTTAACTGGCAAAGTCTATCAATTAATTTCTTTATCAACAGTAACTTTGTTTCCCCCCAAAACCATTTTAGAGTGATCTTTTATCATATCCACATGTTGCGTGATTTTCTGTTACTTAAGTCTAGTTTCACCTCTAGATTGGTTATTGAAACGAGTATTGAGTATTACGGTGAAGCTGATTCACTTTTGTCAGTCTGCTTCTTTTTAAATAATAAATTGTCGGGTATGTCTTGAACCCTTTTCAAATGAAAAATATATTTGCCCAACTACATGGAGCGGAATTAAGACGGTTTCGTCGCTTAACCAGCTTATCCCGCGCCACGTTTGCTAATGCATTTACAAAGGACGCATACAGGATTATGAAAGCCGAGGTGTATTTAATAAGGGGTGCATAGTACATGAAATCTTTCAAATAATTATTCCGAAGGGAACAAATCATAAAGTCAATGAATTAAAGGCACCTTTTTTCAAATTTCCAGCCTAACGCTTTCTTCGTTAAAGGAACAGTCTACTAAATATTCATGAGGACTTTTCTAACCTTTTTCGGGGAGAGCTTTAGGACAGATGCCGTCATCTGTCATTCATGCATGTTACATTTCTTGCAGTATAAAAAATACCAACAAATGATAGTTACAAAAAAAGTCATATTTAATTGAGAAATGTTGTACCAGAAGGAGACAGGGTTCATTTTGGTAACTGATCCCCTAATAGAAAAATACGCTAGTTTTTGGGGGTACGAATTGGTGGTTGCCATACTCCGTCCAGCCTAGCGGCACAGTGAGTTGGGAAGGCAGTGGATGTTTTCATCTCAAATTATTAGGCTAGGATGACATTTTAAAGCAAGACAGGTTTGGAAAACTTTGTATGTACAGTTTTTTAATAAAATGACCAGATGTTAACATTGTCGGCTATGGAAAATTAATAGTGCAATACAGCCTTCAGGAATGATAAAACATTCCTGAAGAAGGCCTAAGGCCGAAAATTAGAAAAAGCGTGTTTTAAGTCATTGATTGTATTTTAGGGGGTACGGCGCAAAAACAAGTTTTGCTATGCTTTACAATCGACTTGTAGGAACTGCGCCATGACAACAGCTTATATGCGCGCCATTGATTCTGTCTTACTTTGAAATGTCATGTGTTGAATTTTATTGAAATATAAGATTTGAACCCGTATACAGTCGTTACATTAGTCAAAATAACATACTCTATTCAATTTTAGACAGAACATGAAGAGGAACATATCTCTGGTAATTCGAAAAGATCAGAACTTAAAAATTATATACTCCTTTGTTATATGCCATTTTCTGCACTAGGAAGCAGATGGGAGATCAGGAATCAAAGTATACATTTTTTGACAGAAAGCAAAGTTAAAAGCAAACAAAATATCGTTGATTCAACGTGAGACTGTGGTAAATAGTCCTTAGGATAAATGCCAACAGTGAGTAGTCAGCCCAGTTTGTTAATCAATGCCATCACTAAAGGACCGTTCTTGACCTCACGGTCTCTACTTGAGGTTTGCGAAATTCAGAAAGATGGCATCAATGGTAATCGAGATGCGACTTTTCATAATTTCATGCAAATAATAATAATAATAATAGTAAAAATAAACCGCAGATTTGAGCAGTCATCGATGTTATTTCTATAAACACATAGAACGTTCTGGATAAAGAAACATGCATACTATTCATGTAAAATTCTTACTGAAGACTTGGGCCTTACTAACTAGTTTTGAATATGTACCCTGCTTCCTTATGATATATGCACCACAGCGAAGCTCGTCGTTGAAAATTTCTTAAAACGGGCTCAGTAAGCCCCCAAAAATCAGATAATAATTTAAAAATTTTTCTTTGGTGCGATATGCGGATAGAAAAAACACTTTTTACACAATGAGGCTGCCAAGTGATACCGAGCACTGATATTCCAATCCGCACCTGACGTTCATGGTAAATTAGCATATCTACACTTCACGTCCAACACGGAATGAAATAACTTGAGAATAATTATTTGTTCGAGAAAACCTGAAGTTTCTGTTGAAAGCATTTTAGTTTGCAATGTCATTGAAATATTGGCGAAGCATGGCATACACTGTTTGCCATGCTCCAGAACCTACGACGTCATATAACTATTACCTTAGCAGTTTAGAATTCATATTGATGTCAAAGTGACGTCATCGAGACGTCATGCTGACATGGTACTATGCACAACAGTTAGTAATTCCATAGTTACTATGTTAAAATATCTCTGGCGTTATCTCTCTTATAATTTGAGAGAAGCATGGAATACAATGTATGCCATGCTCATCTCGCATCATAACTGATATGCTATGTGAAACTCATACAACTGAAAAGTGTGAATTTTCTTATCCTATTATTCATTCTAAAATAATTTAATTCTCTGTTGTCCATGATATATGAATTGACGGTTCTGTTACTTACAGTATTTAGATATGAAGATGCGTAATCATGTTTGCATGGGTGATTTTTTGCATCCAAGTCTACGAGAAGTAAGGAAAATATAAAAATAATCAGAAACCAATAAAATAAAATTGCACACCCCACCCACAACACCAAAGGGAAAAAAACAGAAACAATACATGGCAGCACTAAAGGTAAACCATTAAGTGCAGAAAGTTTAGTGAACAGCTTTTACTGAATTCAAGACCACCAAGCCAGCCTCCACAAACCAGTTGTTGCATTTCAAGACAAAACAGAGAATCTGTTGCTTTGATTGCGACAGCATGAAAAGAAATGAGAACTTTTATTTCCTGCATCAAGGTAGAGGAAATCATTATTCATTACATGTCAACATGAAGTGCTAAAAAAGGATCTTCCCTTAGAATAGCTTAATAACATGTGAAGTGCTATCAGCTGTGTTGGAGTCTTAGAACTTTTTGACACATTAACAAACACTTGAAAGACGTGGTTCCTACTTAAACCAAAGTTTGTCTCGCTGGAAGACAGATATATTTTTGAAGTGTCTAGTGAAAGACAGTTGTAGAGGTGTATCATAGCAAGCACTAATGAAGCAAAATATTTAGAATAAAGTGGGTACATAGAACAAACCCTATGCTAATTTACTATAAAAACTGGGATATCTAACATTATTGATTACTAAATGGAGAAGTTCGGTTTTGCTATGCAGTAATGGGTCGAAAAGATGCGAATGTAATTGCAACCAGTTTAGACTCTGATTTCATCTTGATCTGCACTGTTTGCTAAGACCAATCTGCCCCAGTATTTAGATTTTTACGGTAATAACGGTATTACAAAACCCCAAATAAGCTGCGAACCGAGAAAACCAACAAAGTGGAATGTGAGCCCAGTGGAGGCTCAGATCAGCTTGGGCGCCCAGTCTGATCGCAGTCTTCGCTGTCCACATGGAGCTAGCTTCGACCCTTGGCCCCTCTTTAGTGCACTGCGAAGACTCTGATCAGACTGGGCGGATGCCCAGGCTGATCTGAGCCTGCGCTGGGCGCACAACCACTTTGTTGGTTGTAACGTGTCGCGGCTCAAATGAAATGGTACTGCTGGCAGTACTCGAAAAGCTATTGAAAGCCGCGGTTGTGATATGTTCATACATCCACCACGTATTTTAGCTTAACACTTTTGTCCACAACACACGATTTTTCTGATGAAATGGTTGCGACATGTAACTGACAACTGACTAGTGGCTTATACCTTTTTTTTAATAATTATAATAAAAAGATAAATAAATAAATAATAATTATACAATCAGACTAAGTGCGAATTTTGTTTTGGCTGATATTTTTGCAATCAGATCACAGCTGAGTGAGAGCAATATTAATATTATTCACCATCACAAACATGTCTACGCGATCTGAAGTTCGTTTTCAAATGCATCTATTGCATAAAATACGGTCGACCAGATATTCGCAGTGAACAAACCATTTTCTTCTCACAGTGACCATAAAACGTCTTTTGTATGCAAAAGGATATATTTTAGACTGTTCTATGGAGTTTTATTCACGTAGTTTAAATTGTTCCTAGAGATTATGCCAGCTCAGTGTTAACAACATTCAAATTGCATTTCTATATGTTGTCTGTCAACGTAAGAAGCAAGTCATCTGTTCACAGTGCTTTGAGCTCATGTATTTACGAACGCCATATTTACATGTAATGCTATATTTTAACCATAAACGGCGGAGGTCGGTACACTCATACAAGAATTTAGCGGAATGCGGTGTCTCGCCTGTCAGCGCATTGTCACTATACAGAACCAAGCCATAAAACTCGGAAAAAGTTAACGCCCCTATGCCAAAGCCGAAAAGAATTACATATAATATGAGCCGCGACATGACAAAACCAACAATGTGGTTGTGCGCCCAGCGCAGACTCAGATCAGCCTGGGCATCCGCCCAGTCTGATCAGAGTCTTCGCTGTCCGCATGGAGGTAGCTTAGACCCTTAGCTACCCTTTAAGCGCCTAGCAAAGAGTCTGAACAGACTGGGCGGATGCCCAGGCTGATCTGAGTCTGCCCTGGGCGCACGACCACATTGTTGGTTTTCTCGTGTCGCGGCTCATATATCTCACTTCTGCTAGTCGCAAGCGAGACAAAATCTGTAAATACATTTTCAGTTCAGCGGATTTCTGATTGCTATAATTGCATGTATATTTATTGCACTTTTTATGAAAATCATGTCCATTCTATAATCTTGAAACGGTTGTAGGTATTTTAAGGAAACTTGCTACGAATAAAAATCATAATCAGACACTGCCCAGAGGACATAATGTTTAAATTCTTTTAAGTATTTGATGATACCATTTCTTTTGCTTCTCTTTTATACGAAAATTGGTATGCTCCATAATTTTAAATTCGTTAAGACATTTTTTGGTTATATGGGATCATTGGTTTTATTATGAAAATAGAGTCATGCTTAAGCCGGTGCTAGCGGTGTTTCCGCTGTTGCACATATCATTACCGGTGCATAAGCAGAAATCAATTAAACCGAATCTGCTACTTTCGTTTCTATAGTGTATTCCTTGCTCTTGCTCTATTTAGAATTTATTTATTTAATTTCTTTCCATTTTTTTTCTACTTTTCTCAGTGCTCCAGATAAGAAAGAGTAGAAGGGATAATTCAAACAAATTTTTTCTTATCCCTCAACGAACATATATGTTGTGACCCTTCATTAGACCCGTCTCAGTGAGACGGTTCTAATGAAAGGTCACAAAATATGTTTTTTTTTTATGAAAAAAAAAATGTAAATTATCCATGTTACCACTTGTAATCCGGAGCACTGGTTATATTTTTATTTATATTGAATTTTTCTTGTCTAATAGTTCGGATAACTTGTGTATTTACATGTAGGCACAAATATCCTTTTCACACAATATCAGCTCATTAGTGTTGTCTGCCATTCGTTTTGATAGCTGTTTCTCATTTTCCAGCTATCTGTACTATTTATGTCCATAGCGTGCAGACATTAATGAGCCGCGACACGAGAAAACCAAAAAAGTGGTTGTGCGCCGAGCGCAGACTTAGATCAGCCTGGATATCCGCCGAGTCCGATCAGACTTCGCTAAGCGCTGAAAGGGTAGCTAAGGGTCTAAGCTATCCCTAGCGGACAGCGAAGATTCTGCTCAGACTTGGCTGATCTGAGTCTGCGCTGGCCACACAACCACATTGTTGGTTTTCCCGTGTCGCGGCTCAATTTTATTTTAAGGAGACAGACGAAGCCAAATAAAGCAATAACTGTCCTATTTCTGATAAAATACTCATTTGGTGTTGAAGCAATAACACTGATTCTGTCCGATCCGGAAAACATTAGTTTGACACAATTCTTTAACACCAATGTGTTCGATAACAAATGGCACACCTAATTACAAGTCTTTTTCAGATAGCTTACAAGTCTGAAGCATTAAAGAACAATGATTGGGTTTATTGGAAAAAGACTCCTTTTTTCCCAAGCCTGGTGCCTGAATTTGGTTGTTTATACGTATAAGTCAAGATTTATTTATAATTCTAATACAACCAGAAAGTGCATTTAATCTTGCCTTCTTGTGGAAACAGTTTCAATCATTTATTGAGTATGTCCGTTAACCTGTTGTGTCCTAGCTACTCTAGATTCAACGTAGACATTGGAATCATAATACATGTTGGTCATATGCAATGTCAACATTTTGTCTCAGAAACTTCTGTAAAATAGCTAGATTATCATGGGGAACTTGTTATGCATTTGCCATATAAAATGTCACAGAGACTTTAAGTGTGACATACATGTTGTCCCCAGACAATCCTACAGAATTGCCTCTCATCTAAATCAGACTGCTCCTGAACAACTGGAGTATTCGGGCAGAAACTATAAATGTTCCAGCCTAGATATTAGTAAAGATTTTCTTTAGCAAACAGGGCATACATATATACCGCCCTTATAAGATCGGGGTCTGCACTGTTTACAATGGGTTAAGACAGCATCTTCTAACGGGGAAAGGGTATAGAAATTCTATAAATTAAACTATGGAAAATTTCATAACAAAGCTCTTTGGTTCATAAAACTGTAACTGTGGTACTGTAGGACTAATAACAGTGCAACATGAACTAAGATCTGAACAAGATTCAAATTTATTCCAGTCTTGCTTTATCTTACAGTTTATTTATCGAAATTATTCTAAGAGTATTGTTTCTTATTGAACAGGAGTTTTATCATTAAAATTGATTTGCGTCGTATGAAAAGTACTTTACGGAACTGCAAACAAGCGAGACTCAGACAACCCTGTACATCCGTGTAGTCTGATCAGAGTCTTTCCTTTGCGCATGTATCATTTACATGTGTATGACCTCTGGCTAGTCTAAAAAGTGAAAAAGGCAAGACTCTGGTCAGTGTGCCCTAACAGGCTGCGTTTTGAATTTATATCACTCGTACGCCTTAAAAGCCCTTGTTGCGCGATGCCCTGCAATTATAAGATAATTTTATAATACATGTGCATATCAGTTCGAAAAGTTGAAAGATTTTGCTAAGAAAAGACTGTCTTTATACTTTAGACTGTCTGCCTGTCTTCTTACTTTTCTTTCCTTTCCTTCTTTTCTACTTGGTGGTAAGTATTTAAAACAATTTATGCCTGAACATAATCAAAACAACTTCAAAATATATCTGCCATACATTTTGAATCTCCAGTATACTGTCTAAATGAAAGAAGCGATCCACTGCATGGGCTCTATCGTTAAACAGATTTATAGTACTTACCATAAATATTTAGAGAGCAAAGCCTGAGCAAGCCGTGTAGACACAAATCAGCTGCCTCTAGCATTCTTGGACAATAGCATGGACATAGATACCATTATTACCACCTACAATGCAGCAGTGACCAACACAGGTTGGTAGATACTTGAAACGGAATTGCGCAGGAGAAAGCTCCGGGTTTCCAAAGATGTTTTTGACCTCTGCGATGGGAGGAGACATTTAAAGAAGAGGCGATAGAAAGCAGAGCGAAGAAAAACTACAGAGAAGGTAACAAGAGGATTCAGAAAACCCTGCAGAAATTGAAAGTAGCCTGAAAAAACATCAGCGAGCTAACTTTAGAAAAACATGATACAGCCAAAACTATCCCCGTAAAAAAGGTACACTTACTGACCTTGCAGAACTGTGGAACAGTCAGCTTTATCGATCATCCGAGCAAAGTCATGTTGAAGCTCATTTTGAACAGGCATAAACCCCAAGACGAAAAGACAATGGCCGAAGTACAGGCTTGGTTCAGATTTTAAAGAGGCACCGCAGAATATATCTTCAGGTTCGGAATCCTATGTGAAAAGTACCTTCACACCAGCAAAATCTGTACCTTGTCTTGATAGATTTCAAAAATAAAATTAATAGGCAAAGGCATAAAGCCTTGTGCGGAAATAAAATATCAATGCAAATCTACTGCACGCCATTGAGCAACTCTTCGACAAGCCTACAAGTGAGCACGGGAGAATGATTCATTACATTAGTTGAAGTCAGGTACGGCATGTTAAACGTTGCATTATTCGATATGTTTTATATTATTATTCCATCTTATTTTATATTTATAAATGTGATATTACTATTCTATCCTTGTTTATTACTATTGTATATTTCTGTATTTGTATTCAATATTCGTTCATTTATATTGTATATGTCCCATTTATGTTCTATAATTTGTCATTTGTATTTATGAATTTTCCATAACTATTTTATCTTTTTTATTTATATTGTATATTTTATATTTGTTTTCAATCTCTGTTCATTTCTATTGTATATGTTTCTATTTGTAGTGTGTACTCGATCATTTGATTTATAAATTTTATATTACTTTTTTTATCTTGTTTTATTTCTATTCTATATTGGTATGTTTCTATTCTATATTCGACCGTTTGCATTTATTGAGACGACTATTTATATTCAATACGGTCTTACATTTGTATTCTATAATTTGTTTATTTACTTTGTTATGTGGTATTTCATTGGCTAAGAAAATTTCGGTATGTCTAGTTACCGAAACCTTTATCAGTCCAGCCTTTAAAGGCTCACCACCTACATACCAGACGGTTAGAGTAATGATAAAGACTTACCAATGACACCCAGAGATTTCTATTCTATTCTATCCAAAAACTTACAAGGTCGTTGGCGCACCACAGATGATTTCGGGAATAATCTCTTTCCACATTGTCCTGTTTTCAGCTGTCCTAGTTGAGCTGGCAAAGTAGACATTACTTACTCCATTACGAATGCCTTCTTGCACAGGCTGGTCTCAGTTTTCTTTGTCATGACAGCTACAATCAAGCAGATACCTTATAAAATGTGCAAACAGCGATGTTTAAGATCAGCCTGCTCCTAGCGGAATCTAAGTACATACGATTTCATATTGACAGCCTGTGGATCTTGAGGAATTTGTATAGGGGAAACGCGTCTGAGCAGAAGTGCAGACTGATTTTAGTCTTTACTGTTCCCACGAGCTATCTCCTGACAGGGCCACAACATCCAGCTATTTGCAAATCTGCCTTAAACCGAGACGAACACACTGCCATGTTTCCGCTATTTTTGTAAAGGGAAATAACTTTCATGACATCCTGATTTCTTTTCTGCAAAATGTAACCCTTCTAAACTGGAATCAGTGCTCACAGGAAAGCATTTGCTTCTAGGGAGCAAATTCGTTCTTTGGAAAGACCCCCACGCGCGCACACGCACACACACACACACACACACACACACATACCATTTCCGATGTAGAAGAGGGGCAACAATGAAAATTACAGACTTCCCCTTTGCGCAGTCAGGTCAGAGCCTTTGCTGTACCCACATTCTTTGTATGGACCCTGAGGTGTCTGCAAGCATAAAATGAATGCACGGATCGTCTCATGTGTAGACCCTAATCATAGTGCTCGTTTAGGAATAGGCAGATCTTGCTTAATCAAACTGCCCACCTTATCACTGATACTTTATAGTGTCCAAAAATGTTTTGTTTTTTAATCTAAGTGCACCTTAATGCACAAAATATGTTACAGGCAGACAGACAGACAGACAGACAAACAAATAGATAGAGATAGATAGATGGATAGATAGATAGATAGATAGATAGATAGATAGATAGATAGATAGATAGATAGATAGAGAGATAGATACTTATTATGTACTTAGACAATGTCTAACGTGGTCAGTCTCAAATTCAGTTTTATCTGAGTTGCAGGTAGGTTATTTACCAAAGTGGGCATAGTTTCAAACTGGAATGAAATGGATTGGAACGGAACGGAATAGAATGAATGAGATAATCTACATTTCATTGTCTACAGTTTGCTCGCTGAGCCTGGAATGGTGCTCTTACACATTTGCTGCCTCGGAGGAAGTAAATTGTTTCTTGTAAGAGGACCATCCCTAATCAATGGAATACAGTGGAGGAGAGTCTCTCCGCAAGTCCATTCCATTCCATTCCACTCCAAATCATTCCATGTTTTAAACTATGCCTTGACTATCAAACTGTACGATGAGAGATTTATTGAATTCGACTGGCGTGTGCGGCCTAGTAGGCAGCGTTGCTGTTGTGCAAAGGGTCTCAGTTAGGCCGAGATTCCAAGTTTTCGTTCGTGTGTGTATTGCGTGTTTGCAAGGGCAACTTTTAGAGATCTTTTTCTGGGCTGGATTATCCTTATGAGTGCAAACCCAGAGAAAAAATTGACATGTAATCGCTGTGTGATACCCGAGCAAGCGTCGAATCAATGCAAATGCATTGTCGACAGTACTACGTCGTTTCAACGTTGTGTGACTGCTGCCAACAAGGTCATGTTAGGGAACTGAAAGTAACATAGAAGCCAAAAAACGTGACCTAAACGTCGCTTACACGTCGATGCATCGTTATCGGCCTGAATAAAGTTGTTCAGAGCTTACAAAATAAAATCCTGCTATGTTGAGGGGTCGAAATTGTATTATTGGACGAATGTTAGCGTGGGAGGGAAGGGGTGGTGGAGTCATGATCGTGAAACGATATGCTTTCTTTTACATCTGATATTTGACATTCTAATAAGTTGTGACTGACTACACGAGAGGGAGAGAGAGAGAGAGAGAGAGAGAGAGAGAGCTGTCTTTGAATACAGCTGTCCATCGTGACCATTGATAGACTTAGTTTTCGTTTACGTCTTGTGGAATGATGTCAGAGGTGAGCCTATCAAGGCTGGAAACTTGGCCGATTTTTCTAAGCCAATGAAATTACTTGTTAACAAGAAACATCTTTAAAAAAGATAATTGTCGAAGATGAAATTCGTTTTAAAGAACAACTTTTTGGTCATGTCAGGACGGATCCACCGCTTCCTGGGTATTATCAGTACTTTTGTAAAGTAAAATGTGCCTTGTTCAAGGACAAAACATAAATTCCCGAGTGAGGATTATCGTGATCAGCATTGGTCGAGTTCGATTACAACTATTGTCTGGCGATAGTATGTCATGGAAGAAGCGGGTCAACTCGGCCTGCTTTCTGTAAGCCTGGAGTCTTCACGGATCCTGGGTCAACTCGGCCGCCATTCAACTCGTCCGGGTCAATTCGGCCGGCTGTCATTTGCATCCTCGCCCCAACCTACGAAGATGGGCTGCGCCAGGAATGAACGGAAACACAATAAACGAATAGAGTTTGTTGGGTTGTTGATTTAATAAGAAGTCCTTCAAAATGGTGGACAAAACATGAATTAATATAAAGGGCAACCCAATAATCCCTCAACGGTAACTGCAACTGCAGCTAGACTATGGTAACGGGACGTTCCGGGCTTACAATAATACAATGGCGCTGGGATAGCCGGACCAAGGTGCATGGCAATTATATTTTAATTGTTTCCATAGTGCCGGAGTTTTAAGATTGGGGTCCTTTACCCTGTGAGATTTTCTGTAGTATAGGGTCGAAATAAGAGCAAGGTTGTTTCCATCAGCTAATCATCACAGGTCTCTGAAATGTAAAAATTCCGTTTCTGTAGGTGGGGGTTGTGGATACAAATGACTGGCGCATAGATATATAACCATGAGGCACCATGGCCAAAACTGATGGTTTCCTTACTCATTTTCATACAACTTCGATATCCTAGTTTATTTGCCACAAGTAAGATTTAATGGCATGACTGAACTGCAAAATTACCGATACCTCACCAGGAGCTAGCTGTAACCGGGGGAACACTTATTAAAAGTCTATTTCTTAGCTTTTTCTGCCTCATATTTTCATGATTTTCCCTGACTTCGTTTGGCCCAATTGCTAAGGGAGTGAATTCGTGAGTTTGTGAGTGAGTGAGCGTGTGTGCAATTGAGCGAATGAGTATCAAGATAAGCCTGCATCGAAATAATTCCTTATCTAGAAAATTTTATCGCCGATGCAATGAATTGGTTTCAAAACTCAATGTCAGGTTAAAATCACTTTCACATGAAGGCCTATCGGAACCAGAATTTTATGATGACTTAGTATACAGATTCAAAAAGATAAGGGGTATGTCTGATTTTTTGTTCAGCTTCGAAAAAGTAGTTTTTTGTTCTCATTGTATTTTGTTCAGTGCTAGCACTAACCATCAAAATCAGGAAGTCATATGACTTCCAAGGTTTGTCATTTGGAAGTCATGCTGAAGGACAGACTTGGTTTCTTCCAGAATGTCCATATTTATATTGCTTTCTCCTTCATTAATGGATGAAATACCATTATTACAACAAATCAAACTTATTATTTAAGTCAATATCCACTTTATAACTGGTAGGTTATGATAAAAATTGGAAGTCACTGACTTCCTGGCATTCAGTTTCAGAAGTCACAGACCCCCAGACTTCCACTAGTGGAAGCACTGTTTGTTTCTTTGTAATTTTAGTTAGAAATGCATCAGTTGTTAAAGAAGACTGATTTCTGGCGCGGCAGATCGGAAGCGCGTTGCGGTTATGGCTGTCATACTAGACCTTTAAATACACGATTGGAAAACTCGAATGCGCCTGATCTACGACTGCTCAAACGGGTCATGAAATTTACAAATACACTTTTCGTCATTCGTTATTATTGAATAAAACACGTCAATCCGCAAATAACGGCGATTAAATTAAAAAGGAAACGAAGCCAAAATAAAGTGTATATTCATAAAACGTCATTTTAAAACTGTTTCTTTTCACAAATGGTAGATTGTGTTTATTATCCGCCATACAATAAAAACCCGGATGCAGGTCATGCATGCTCTGATATGTCTACGAAAAAAAGTAAACAAATATATCCCGGGATGCAAATATACAATACAAATAGTCTGACCGTGTAGAATAGAAATGGAACAGAGATTGAATACCAATATATACCAGTATACAATAGAAATATATAAAGATTAAATAGTAATATGAAATCAATAAGTACAAATGGTCGAATATAGAATATAAATATAACATTATACAATAGAAATAAAAGATAAAATAGTAATATAAAATTTTTAAATACAATTGACCTAATATAGAAAACAAATATACCAATATATAAAATAAAAAAAATAGTAATATATATTTATAAATACAAATGCTCCAATATACAATACAAATATACCAATATACAACAGAAATCAAAAATGATAAAATAGTAAAATAAAATCTATAAATACCAATGATCGAATATAGAATATAAATATACCAATATACAATAGAAATAAAACAATATAAAGTAGTTATATGAAAGCAATAAATACAAATGGCCAAATACAGAATAGAAATGGAATATATACAATAGAAATGAACAGAGATTGAATACAAAGATGAAATATACAATAGAAATAAACAAGATAAAATAGTAATGAAAAACTAATGAATACTAATGATAGAATACAGAATATAAAACAAACATATACAACAGAAATGAAAGGATATCGAATACAAATATAAAAATATACAATAGTAATAAACAATGATAGAATACTAATATAACTTTTAAAAATACAAATAGATAAGATAGAATAATAATGTAAAAATATCGAATAATGCAACGTTTAACATGCCATAGTCAGGCAAGGATGCCTTCTCTCATCTACACTCGTCAACATTTCTTCGAAAGAAAAAAAAAATGAATGATGCTCTAAAAGACTATGCTGGAAGGTTAAATAGGCAACAGAACTATTTAGAATGTAGGGTGTACCAATGACATTGTCGCTGAGCAGGAACTTGAATCCCTAGTTGAACTTTAACTTTATTCGAACATGTTTCTAGACTATGGTATCATCATAACCACTCAATTGTTTGCTGTATATGTAGACTTTCTTGCTGTTTATGTATGTATACCAGAGATTTACCAAATAAACTTGTGAACTAAACTTGTAAACTTGAAGGCCTCGAAAAAAACATGCACAAGGTACAAATTGGAGATAATTGTTGAGAAGACTAAGCTGATAAGAAATAGCGCCAAAAACTCTAGAGGGAAATCAATATACTGTAACAAACTTCAAATACCTTGGTGATTTTTACTCAGATGATGGCTTAAAACCGAAGGCCTCTCAAAGATTTACAAGCCACTACGGCTCTAACAAAGCTGAAGCCAACTTTGAGATATAACAACATATATCCTAGATAAAAGGTAAATCTGATGTTTTCCCTTGTCAAATCCATATTGTTGTATGTATTTGATTGGTGAATATTGACAACAACATCAGAAATATGCGAAAGAGCACAGGCCTCAGAGATGAGATGCTTCCGAAGTTCAAGGAGCACGTATCGAATAAAGTTTTTGCAAAGAGTTCCAAGGAGCCACTGTAAACTTTGATGAACTCCTGATCATGGAAACGAAGGTCATTGGGTTACTTCTCAAGGTTTTCTGGCTTAGCGAAGACGATTACATAGGGGACAGTGGAAGGAAAAAGAGAAAGAAGTAGGCAGAAAATAAAGTGGAGAATCAATATTAAAGTGGACAGAGACGAACTTTGCCGGCACAACTAGGTCATTTAAAACAGAATCAAGTGCAAAGGGTTGTTGCAAAGCCATCTAAGATGCCCCAACGACCTTGCAAGGTTATGGGATAAAATAAACTAGAATAGGAAGTCGTATGGCAGTGGAGAAAACATTGCAGCCATTAAGTGTCGTGATCATGTAAAAATGATCCAGCATTGTCGCCCAATCGAACTCTTTTGAAATGGACAATAGACCAAAAAATAAATACCGTACGCATTAAAAAAATGGGCTCAAGTTAAAAATATGGGACACATGGCAAATTCACGCTACAAACTGAGATGTCAAGAGTGAGGGACGGGGCCACAAGAGTGAGGGGGCGGGGCCAATAATGACAGGACGGACGACAGCAAGACATGACACCACGGCAGATGAGGGGTGTTTAAGTTCACACATTATGATTTACGGTGACGTCAAGAATGAAGGGAGGAGTCACAAGAGGGAGAGACGAGACAAAGAATCAACGAACGGACGACATGAGGACGTGTGAACTAGGTAGACAGGCTGGGAGCTAATGTGAGAAAAGAAGGTTGACAGGTCGACAGGTCGACGGAAGTTGAATAGGCGCAATGTATTATGGTAGGTAGTAATGACAGATCGCTCCGACAGGCGAGCTGAACAGATCTGCAGGTTATGGAGGACACACCATTGTTCTGAAGGTAGATTGACGGCACGGCAGGGCGACGGAAGTTGTAAAACGCAAGGTATTATGGTGTGATGCAACAGACGGTCACGACAGCTGACGATATTAATGTTCACGCGGCAACCCTTGCAAGGCAGGTCATTCATATGAAGATAGGAAGACAGGTCGACAGGTCGACGGAAGTTGCTAAGACGCAATGAATTGTGGTACCTAATAACAGGAAGTGAAGTGATGGTAGGTAGTGATGAAAGATCGCACCAACGGACGACCAGAACAGATCTGGAGTCTATGAAAGACAGACCATACTCCTGTAGATGGGTAGACAGGTCGACGGAAGTTGAATAGGTGCAATGTAGCATGGTTGGTAGTAATGACAGATCGCTCCTACAGGCGAGTTCAGCAGTTCTGCAGGACATGAAGGACATACCATACTTCTAAAGGTAGGTAGACAGGTCGACAGGTCGACGGAAGTTGATAAACCGCAAGGTATCATGGTGTGGAGCAACACAGAGTCTCAACAGCTGACGATGCAAGCAGACGTGCAGTGTATGACAGAAAGGCCATATTGCTGGAGATTGGTAGACAGTTCGACAGGTCGACGGAAGTTGAATAGGCGCAATGTATTATGGTAGGTAGTAATGACAGATCGCTCCTACAGGCGAGTTGAACAGATCTGCAGGATATGGAAGACACACCATTGTTCTGAAGGTAGATTGACAGCACGACAGGGCGACGGAAGTTGTAAAACGCAAGGTATTATGGTGTGATGCAACAGACGGTCACGACAGCTGGCGATATTAATGTTCACGCGGCAACCCTTGCAAGGCAGTGGGCTCCATACGCAGGTCAACAAACTACTCAAGGAATTGGTTCAATAATCCGGAAAACAGAGATGGACAGGTTGACAGGGCGACGGCAGTCCAGGAGTGGCAATGGATTGCGGGTGTTGGCAAATAATCATTACACCCACAACACATTGCAGCTCTACAACTTCCCGCGACCTGACAAATTGTGGACATATGTCGTCGTGAGTTAAGTTCCTCATCACGGAGTGGACTGCATATGTAGTTCAACAATGTACTCCAGGACTGGAACCAATAATCCAGAAAACAGAGGTGGACTGGTGTACAGTGCGACGGTAGTTCAAGAGAGGCATTGGATTGTGGGTGGTAGCAAAGATTGTTAGCACCCACAATGCATTGCTACGCTTGAACTTCCGTCGACCTGTCAACCTGTTGACCTATGTCTTCTCGGGTAAAGCTCCAAATCACGGTGTGGACTCCATATGCAATTCAAAGACTTACTCTTGGGCGTGGACCAATAATCCAGCGAACAGAGGTAGACAGGTTGACAGGTTGACGGAATTTGAAGAGTTGCAATGTGCTGTAGGTGCTAACAATCTTTGCTTACGCCGAAAATGCATTGCAACAATTTACAAGAATCTAGAAAACGGAGGTGGAGAGGTTGACAGGTTGGCGGAAGTGACATCGTTGCAATGCATTTTGGGTGTTTACATTTTTTGCTACCACCCACAATCCCTTGATTCTCTTGAACGTGTAACAGGAATCTAGAAGACAGAGGTGAACACTTTGACAGGTTGGCGGAAGGTGAATTGTTGCGATTCTTTGTGGGTGATAAAGGGACTGTCAAGGGAATGTTGGTAGAAGCAAAGAATGTAAACACCCAAAATGCATTGCAACGCTGTAACTTCCGTCAACCTGTCAACCTGTCCATCTCCGTTTTGTAGATGCTACGCTACAACCCACAATCCATTGAAACGCTCTGGCTACCGTCAACCTTTCCACCTCTGGTTTCCAGATTCGTGTTCCACGACCTGGGTTAGGCACGTAGGTGGGCAGGTTGCCACAGAGATCGAACGGGTGACAGGTTGCCTATGAAGGTTGAGGGCTGTAAGATGGGCGTGACGATGGCCTGTAAGTACAGGCCCATAAGGCATGAGAGCAGGACATACTGAATGAAATAAAGTTGTGGGCAACCGAGTTGCCCAGCCTATATTTTATTTGGGTTTGTTGAGTTTGCGATGATCCTTTGACCCGCCTCCTTCCTTTTGCTACACAACCGTAAATCATAATGTGTCATCTTAAAGACCCTCCCTCTGGCGAGGAACCATTGGACATTGTCGTCCGTTCTGTGATTGTTGGCCCCGCCCCTCCGTCTTTTGACCCCGCCCTTCAGTCTTGACGTCATCGCAAATGATAATGTGTGACCTTAAACACCGTCCCTCTGGGGAGGAGACATGGCGTTTTGTCGACCGTTGTTGGCACCGCCCATCCCTCTTGTGGCCCCGCCCTTCATTCTTGACGTAACCATAAAGCATAATGTGTCACCTTAAAAATCCTCTCGCTGGCGAGGAAACATGGTTTATAATCGGCCGTTCTGTGACTGTTGACCCCGCCCCGCCCTCTTGTGGCCCCGCCCATCACGCGTTACGATCCGTGAAATTACCGTGTGTCCCCTATATTTTACTTGAACCAAAAAATGAGATGCGCAGAAATCCAAAATCGTCATCGGCAAACATGCTGAAAGTGTCTGACTATTTATGGCAAAGCAATAAAGATAGTCAATGATCAGGGCCTAATACAATTACGAGAGATGATCTTAAAGTTCCCGGCCTAAGCTATTTTTAGTGAATCTGCGCATGCGTGCTTAACAGGAATGTAATCAGTAGTCATTCACTAGATTTCAGTGGAAGTTTCAAGAAGTTCTGGAGAGCGGTTTCTTTTATACAGCGCCTCAAACACAAGAGCGGTGGCCTATTTTTAAGATAACATTTAAAATCTAATTGCCTTGCCCTACTTTGAAATATAACTCCTCACATTGTACAAGAGTTTAATTGTTCCTGTTCTATAATACATGCACATATGATGTGTTGCCAATGATTGGATGGAAATGCAAAGCATTTTGACACCTGGCAGCTCTACCGTAAACCCTTAAATTTTGAAACCCTGGAATTCAATGACCTGCGTCTTATTTTCGTGTTTGTTGGAAACATAGTGGGCAAAACCAAACAATGTTTTACATAAACAAACGTTGATATCTTATATACTTTTTGGCACAAACAATTAAAAGATAGTCACTCCTGGGCGTGCACAGCATGCAAATCACAACCATTGTGCACCACCTACAAAAACTCACAAAACTGACTCTCTCCAACAACTAAGTATTTCAACTCTGAAATAGAATAAATTAAATGTTTACGCACATCCCCATTTACAGGTGTTCCTTTGGTGATATATTTGCAGAAAAAAAGCAAAATATCTTTGATTCTGCAAAAGTTATAGTCGGTCAGTGAGTTGAACAGTGCACTAATGGGGGCAGCTGTGAAAAGTGAAGTATCATCCGATTTATATTGATGATACTTTCCCGAGATTTGGTGGTTGTTGCTCTTTAGAATGGCTGTTTGATACCAATTTCTCAAATCTACTGAAAAGGTTTCAGAACATGGTGGGGCCGGGAACTTTTTGATCATCCCTCGTAGATCCTATATTCGCTGTCAAAACCAACAGGGAAATAAGTATAGTCCCACTCCCTATATTTAAGGACAAGCCTATTCTGTTTCTTTCTATATGCGCCATAATTGCCAAAGTAGTCCGAACTAATATGAAAATTTGATCATTTGCATAGGTTTTATGATTACTCTTCAAGAACTAAATAAGCAACATGCTTTCGTTCTAATCCTATAAACGTATGTGTTGTATTATCTATGTTTGTTGTGAAAAAGTGAAATAAATATGTTTAAACCAAGCAATTTTAATCCGTTTCTGCTCCTAACGTATCGACTCTACATATTTGTATGGCAGTTTTATGATTAACTCTGTCAACTGGGCAGTTGTCAGTTACTGGCGAAAGTATGTGCACTTAGTACTGGTTAACCGCTTAGGAGGTCTAAGCCTGCCCAGGAATAGTGTGGTTAGGTTAACTGACCGTCCCGACATGACCTTAGTTGTTTACCCTGGACGTTAAGCATCAAATCAATCAACTCTGTCAACTTCGAAATTCGGAAAGTCCATTTGACCAATCAGATAAAGTGTTTATTTAAAGAAATGGCGAACAGTGGAGACCCTGATCAGACTGCTCCAGGGTCTACACTGTTCGCTCAGACTTTAGTTAATACGTAATACCATGGATATCGATACCCTAATTACGTCACATGGGATTGTCTTGCTTAAATATCTAGTTCATCTGTTTGTTCAGCCTTTTACAAGACAAGTAAGTCGATAATGTTTTGCACTATTTAATTCACTAGACTTTTAGACAAATAGTTCAAATTTCTGTTATGCAACTGGCAGTTTCTAAAAACTCTACCAATAATATCTGTCACCGGTGTGGCGTTTTGAACTAATTAGAAATCAGCAAACACAGCTCAATACATTGTATATCTGTCGATAGTCGATTCCGAAACCGTTGCTCTTGTCGATTCCTCTTTGAAATAATTCAGATACAGTCTCCTCCTTTAGTGTTCCTGTCTTATGTATAAACATTTATAAAGGTTGCCCTTTGAAAACAAAGCATATGTACATGAATGAAAATCAAAAGCTTAATTATAGAGAATATATTTTCTGATATTTTGGGATCATACGGCTCATTCTGAATCATTTTGTAAATAGAGTTCAACTGTAGAGGTCAACTGATTCAGAAGCCGGGGCTTGGGGGCGTGGGCAGTGTTGCAACATTACGAGACATTACTGCACGTGAATAGTCTAAATAAAACCTTTTTGCTTTTTGCGTTTCCTTGATATGCTCGATGCTTCCAGATAGTCTGGTTTCAGGTTTTCTTTTGTCTCTTTAATATGAATTCGCTTCTGGCAATTTTATGCTATCAATGTTTCTTTAAGAAACATTCAGTTCTGATGATAAGCTCATGCTCTATTCTATTCTATCCCATAACCTTGGCGCACCACAGATGACTTCGAAACAATCCATTTCCACCTTGCCCTGTCTTTAGCTGCCCTAGTTGAGCTGGCAAAATCCATCCCTGGTTGAGCTCATGATACATTCAGTTTTGATTATAAGCTCATACCTGAGTTGACAGAATTTTGTTCATACTTCAGTTCAGTCCTAGGATGACGGGACTAGGTCGTGTCTGAGAATATCTTTATGTTCATGTATTTCATACATCTGTTGACCGAATTCTATTTTGTTTAACATATTGGAAGCAACTACTTTTGTTATACATGGACCTCCCACTTTTACAAAGATTGATTGGCCACATATCTCTGATCACCATGAATTTCCCGTCATTTATCATTTATGATATTCAGTGGGAGCGACAAAAAGTGAGATTAACGTGAAAATAAACTTGAAAACAGATTTACCCGTAGAGAAATTCAAATGTACTTCCGGCTTTTAACTGTCTATGGAACTGACAGCAACACATTCGCGGCAAACTAATACTACTTTTTAATGGAAGTGTAGCTAGTTTGCTTACATAGTACAGTAGATTAATTCCAGCAAACGGTAGTTCCAGCCATCCAGGGTTAGTTTCTATATAAACTGACTCGCGGAGACCCAAGAACAAGTTCTAGCCAGCAAAGGTAAATGAGCTATCAGTGTTCAAGCCATTGAAGTTCTACTGTATCATGATTCTAAAGGAGTTATGCCATATATGTTGAGGCTAAAAGGGAAGACTCTGACCAGATCATGAGGATGCGCGCGCACTCTGGAAAAATTGGACATAATCAGGAAAGATAACAAGCACAAAGCACAACCAAGCTGGCACTGAAAGAGGAAGAAGGAAGTTCTAAGCGCAAACAACAAAAGGGAACCTAAATACAAAAAAAACATAACCAACCATGCAAATACATACAGTCGGCTCTCGATAACTCACTCATAGATATCTCAAAGTATAATCTTTTATCAAAGAATACAGTTTAGACTAATTTTCAATTTTAATTTACATTTCATCTCCTGTTATCCAAAACAACTGATATCTCAAACTAAATTTTCTGGAACCAGAAAATTTACTTTGCGATATCAGTAGTTTGGAAAAAATTTTTGACTGTAAGATATCGGTGGTTGACTGTATAAAGAATACTACATACATTTTACTTATTGTTCATTTTGAACCACAAAATAAAACAAGAAGAAAGGTGGACAGCTATTGAGGTGACCACACGCTAGAAATACAAAAAGCAGGGTCCACAGCGAAAGTTTCTGACTTGAAAGGAACAGTAGCCCTAGCTACTAGGGGCTTAAATTAGTTTTACGCAAGCAACCTTCCCGGGAGTCTTTGTAAAAAATATTTTGTACAGAGATTGCCAACTGCATCAAAGTCTGTATCAGAAGGTTTGGGTCTTACCACTAAAGTCTTTGATAGGTCCTCCGTGTCCAAGCTAGTTCTATCTCGGCTTTTATTTCTACATTCAAACCGTTCTACCGCCCTAAATAGTTGTTAACGATTGCCGTATGTGTCGGCAGAGATATCTGTCTGATGCGTTACACACATGGTTCACTATATTTGCAAACGACAAAAAGTCATAGTTCCAAAACTAACATATTTATTTAGCCACGATGACCAGTCGTTTGGGAACTTTTCTTTCCGTAACAGCCCATTTTCGTTTGATAGCAGCCCTTGTATATACATAGTTAACAAGGGATGAGTTACGGATCTTTGTACAAAAACCAGATTCGTACTTCAGTTAAACATTTTGAATGTCTACAGATATGATCAACAATCAAATACGATTTATGCCAGTACATTAATTTGTACGCATCATGCGTGCCGTATAATACGACTGGCATGGTACGGGTATGTAGCTTCTACAAAACGGACGGGTATCATGGCTGGTAATGATGGTATATGATTGCATTCGAATATAATAGGCGATCATAAGTTGTGGAAAGACCAGGTAATTTCTTTCTTTGAAAAACAAAGAAAAAATAAATGAAAGATAAACAGCACCACTGTGAATAGGTCAATAAAATGAATAAATAAAAACGTTGTTCTATTATCGATTACATGTAACATACAAAAATTGAGCATCTATTCGTCATTATTTAACAACAGAAAAAAGGGTGAGAAAGGGGAAAAAAGAAAGAGGGATAAACATGTCGGCCGAAAACTTCTTCAAAGGAAAGAAGCATTGAATAAAAAATGTACTGAATAAATATAGCTATGGTATTGAAATGTTAATCTTGTCAAAATCTCATAAAGTTCTTTCCGGAATGATCAGTGCAGCTAGGGTGTAGTCAATGAACGCCCATGTTTCACATGTGCAACAAGTGATACCCAAAGTTCTTAGAAAGGCCCGGAACGGCTATTGTCGCTAGTATGTTAGTAAAGGTCTACTGATGCTTCATAAAACTAAAATGTCATTGTTTATAATCGTGACGTTGCGTATTCACCTTTTAACTTACCTTCTATATATATACTGCTCAAAATAAGTAAGGGATGTTAAGACATTTAAGTCAGCAAAGGTAAGGAAAATAAGTAAATGAATATTAAACTATTATAATTCATACAACAAATATTCATAGAGACCCTCAATATGAATATTGAACCGATTAAGTTTGTCACGTGACCTAGAGTAAATTGGAAGTAGACAAGGGGTCGACACCCAAATTTCACACGAATCCAGCGCACCAACGACTAATAATTTTTATGCAAAATTTATTAAGACACGCGCCTGATGCCTCAGATAACAAGATACAGATACTTTTTCATGCGGTTTTGTCAAAGGAGAAAAGTATAGGCGTGAAAGATACCTATTGTGTGGTGCATTGTCTCACATATGGTGACAATTGTAACTGCCCTACACCTTAAATAACGCAATAATGCCTACCAAAGTGGGTGCTTTCGGTTTGGAAAATTATGGAGAATTTATTATTCACAGAATCTGAGGGTCCAAAAGATTTTTTTCGCCGATGTGAAATTGGGGTATAGACCCCAAAATTCTTTTATGTTCTGCTCTAGGTCACATGACCTGCATTGACTGTTTCTGTTTTAGTTGAATATTGTTACTTGAATAGTCTTCTGTCAATACACAACAATAAACTAACCCAGCCATTATTATTACTTTTTGTTCATGCTTCTATGTCATAATATCCCCTACTTTTTGTGAGCGGTATATTAAGTAAATTTAAACAGGTTTTGCATAAAACAGAAAAACCAGAGCAAGCAATCAAACGAGAGAGAGAGAGAGAGAGAGAGGGGGGGGGGGTTAGAGAGTTAATCGGTAATTTACAAAACAAAGCAAGCAATCACACACAAAACGTGTTAGCGAATTAATTAACCAGTTATATATATTTTGTATCTTTAAAACTTTGACACTGAGGCTTAAGACTTTGGGGTCAAGTAGAAAAAGAAAATGTAATGTAATAGATAGGCCTATATAAAATCTATGAAATTTCAGTCAGTGTTGCAGGTTTACGTTATACAGATTGTCTACCAAAAGCCATTTAAGATCGATTCCATACAAATCTATCTTCTTTGAATTAAGCTAGATGGGTTTTGTGATTTATATAATGGAAAACTGATTAGAAGTAAATTTCTAATATAACTGTAATCCGTTATTGTCAAATCAGTGCTAAAGTTGTCTACAAACCATAGATAAATTTCTAAATTTAAAGTCTTTGGTAATTTATTTTGCTATTGGACAACCCGCAAATCTCACAGTAACTTAGGTAAAAATAGATGGAAAGAAGAAGCAGAAAGAAGAAAAATGTGTATTATGGTTTGCCAGAACAAAAATACTGCATTTATATAAGGGTTAGAACGTTTCTAGAAAATATTACCATACTGCATGCCATGCAATGCTTGACATATACGATAAACTAAAGGACGAGGTGCAATAAGGGCCGATTTTGGCCCCTAGTCAGAAATGAATTTTGTTGTCATAAAAAATTAGTTAGGTAACTATAATTAAAAGAAGTATAATTTTTATTCCTGTACTGATGCTCATTTTTGAGAAAATCTGTCATTTGTAATGTGTGGTAGCAAGCAGGAAATTTGGGTAAAAAAAAAGGGAGTGGGGAAGAATTTATTTGCGTTTTTTTTCCTCTGGGCTACGCATCGAGTATTTATGAAGTTAAACTATGACAATATTTATTAGTGTTTATGCTCGTGCATATTTGACAATGATGACGTCAGACTACTGAGTACTAAAGGGCAATAACTCAGACTTTTACAACTAAAATACACACAGAAATAGTCAAAGTAACACCAATGTAAATCAAATATAAAAACTTTTGAAGCATATAAAAGATAAATGTTTAAATTATTATAAGATGTATGACTGTAGTAATTACCGAAAAAAAGTAATAATATAAGCGTGGTGTATTTGTTGTTGCCATGGCAACAACTTCTAATAACACATTTTTAAAGCATTTAATTAACTTCATTTTTGCAGTATTTCATGCTGGATTTTCTTGATTTGATTTGTAACATCTATTATTGGAAGTATTTAAAGAATATATAATTTACATAATATCTAAAGCGCGTTATGGTTGCCGTTGCCATTGTAACAACCTCAAAACTTTCACATTTCTAAAACATTTTTAACGTATTTCGCAGTATTTCTGCATTTTATTCTTTATTAGACTTGTTTAAACTGTTATTTGATGTTTACATCTGATCGTCACAGATATGTTTGAATATATTAACGTGCTATAATTGACGTTGCCATGGCAACAACTTTCCCTTTGATGTTGGGGATAGGGTTTGGGATCTAATTCAGTCAGTTTCTGGAGTGTAGTTACTCTTTAAATTTTCAATCTTACTCATTTTTTTAGATTATAATTTTTTTTAGCCGGGCCGCTTAGCGCAATCGGTAGGGCACCTGACTCATAAGTCAAAGGTCCTGGGTTCGAAACCCGGTCTGGCCACATACTTTCGTTTCTCCTTCTGCTGATTCAAGAAGGGCAGTTGTCAGTTACTGGCGAAGTATGTGCACTTAGTACTGGTTAACCGCTTAGGAGGTCTAAGCCTGCCCAGGAATAGTGTGGTTAGTTTAACTGACCGTCCCGACATGACCATAGTTGTTTACCGTGGACGTTAAGCAATAAATCAATCAATTTTGTTTTAGTATTTTGTTATGTTTATGCCACAAAATGGATACTGGATACTTACCTCCTCTAATTTTGATGATATTTGTCAGCTACATTTTTAGAATAATCCAACAAGGCAATCCATTATTAGTGTCCTACAGATATTCGACCAGATTAGGGTGTATTATTGTTATTCATCCATCAGCCACCCCGTCTTTCTGTCCATTTGTCCGTCCATAAAACCTAGATCAGCAGATAACAAGGCAACTGCTTGGTTGCCTGCTCAGTGTGTAAACAAGCAGGGTTTTGTCCATTTTCCCCTCTGTTTTCTTGGTCGTCTATGAACCGGCCAGAATGTAGGTTGTCATGGCAACCTGAAGTTACCATTGCCCTACTTTGAGAGAATGATAACCCATTGATAGATTGAATAGTACCCGAGCAGGTATTCCGAAAATGGATAAAATGATTGATTGTGTTGTCAATAATGACAGACAATTTGCATAAATATACTGTATGGTTTAATATTGCTTAATATGTGTTGTATTGACTGAGGCCCTGCACACTTCGCTTACTTGTTTCCCTCAGGTAAGTAACCAACTTGAACACCTCTGTGACATGTTTTCTCTACAGACTTCTGTGATTAAACGCCCGCGCCCACATGGTTCATATGGGTCCGCGCATGTTCACATTCGCACGTGTATCGAAGTAGGGTAGAAAGCAGCATTAGAAGAGAGATGGGCTCCGCCTTCCATGCTGTGCCCAAGATAGAGTGGGACTGTTACCGCCACTGCTCCTGCGGCCACTAGGCTATGAGAAACCTTTACCTTTTTCACTCCTCTGTGCACCTTATGTGCAAAAACGAACTTAAGACTCGGATCTGCCTGTAGTTACGGGCAGTTCGTTCAGACTAGACCCTTCACTTTCGATGACTACATGCGTTACTTTGGACGGGACTGCTTGAATGAATAAGCTCATTTCAGCTTTCGCTTTCCACATATGCTGCTTGGTGCTTTTTCTCAAACTCAGCTTCAAATAATAAAAAAAAAAATTCACATTCGCCCAAGCATAGCCTAAGTATATTTGATTATCCTCGGTAAGTCCTGATCACCATAGATTCTATTTTCTTTTGTACCACCCTGCTAAAACGGGGCAATTTGGGAAAATTTGCACCAACACAAGCAAATTTTTCCTTTCAAAGTAGAAACATTTTGGATGTTTATTATTGTTATTATTATTATTATTCCATAGAATGAAACAGGAAGTCACGAAACTTGTCCCTACGTGTAAAAAAGGCGGACACAACGGTTAATACCCATGCACCCTTTTCAGGCTGCGTACCTTTTTGTAACTTGCTAGCTCTGCTTATCCATCGGATTATTTGTAACAAACATTCAGGTGGACAGTGTGGTTCTATATTCATTACGGCTCCCCTCGGGCAATCAAACTGCTAATCATTTTTTACCCTATATTTATTGCAAAGCTACCTCAAAGCTTGCCTCTTCTCATTGCATTTATAGCTACATTTAAAGAGACTCAAAGGACTTTTGTGATGAGAATTAACACAAGCTCGCATCACGACATTTTCTGTAAAACGCCAATGCCTGTCCGACTTACTTTTACATGTAATGCTACCTTAGGTGTAATCACAGCCGTATCTGGTAACTGTGTTTGCGTTCATCAGTATGGGCAGGAAGAAGAATCCTTGTTCATTCCAGCCACACAGAAACATTTTTGTAAAGAGAATGACTCACCCAGAGAAAACGAGCTTCTTGCAGTCCTGTTGTGTGTTAGCGTGTATATGCGTTTCTGTTTTCGTACGCTTAAGGAAGTCTTTGCGATTGACAATGGGACGGAAAATGATATCAAATTATTGCTTTCTGATAAAATATTTGTTACGTGAGTACCTTCCAATTAGTTTTCTTTTCAGATTACTCTCTGATCATAGCAAAATTTTGTGTTACATGAAGGTTGTGGAAATACTGTGACCGACTTTTCCTAGTTGCCCCATTTTACTAAGGACAAGCGAAAAATTTACTTGTCCATAGACAAGTATATCATGCAGCTATATTTTAGTCGACTGAATACAACTGCCATATTTTAAATGGAGCTTACTTTTGGAAACAGAGGGTGGCTTCCCTGTTTCTGAAACCCTTTCCCAATAGACGCTACTCTTAACTTCAAGAATTTGCTCCCAGAGGTATCAAATTCTTTCCTTTACGGGTAGGTCTATGAAAGAGGAAACGAAAAGCTGGTAATTTTGTCGAAATGATGTCACAAAATACTCCCCTTATTTATTCCCCCGAATAACACAGACATGTAACTTCTGTAATTTCATTGGTACAAGTTAAGTTTTATTTAGACAAGTAAAGCCTGACCATTTACTTGTCCCAGGATAAGTACAATCAGTGCAATTTTTAATATTTCCACAGCCCTGGTTGTATGTGATTGATGTATTTCAGGAGGTACATTTTTTTTCATGAACTTCGTACGTATAATTTCTAAAAGTGGTATTTGGGGGGGGGGGGGGGGGGGGGGGAGAGCAGGATGGAGCAAACCGTAAACAACCAATTTTTCTTTTTTTCGGGGGGGGGGAGGGCATGAAGGGGCACTATGCATTTCAAAATTATTGGGGGAAGGGGCTGCTCCCGGCAAACCGTAGACAACCATTGTTTAAAGGGAAGGGGGCATAGCATGAGGGTTGGGGTGCCATGCATTTACTGATGTACTGGAGGGCCTCGCCCCCCCCCCCCACACACACACACCTTTTTTCTACGCCTATGTTTTTATGTCTTCAGTAATAAGCAGTCCCTTTTCCAGGTAGGTCTTCTTGACATGGTCCTATAGC
This sequence comes from Ctena decussata, assembly GCA_963989385.1. Classification (NCBI taxonomy): domain Eukaryota; kingdom Metazoa; phylum Mollusca; class Bivalvia; order Lucinida; family Lucinidae; genus Ctena; species Ctena decussata. Next base: position 44,877,702 of record OZ022500.1, read on the forward strand.
ATTGTTTTGGTGTTAAGTGTGAAGACATTACTTTAACTGCATGGGCCTTGCGAATTTGTGGAAGGTGCGAGGGGTGGTAGACCAGTGTGCTTCATCATGAAAAAAAAAAAGAAAAGATAAAGCCCAAAGTAGGGATCGATCTCTCAACTTAAAAGAAACTTACGAAAGGGAACAGTCAATCAAACCGCTCAGCCAAGCCGTGATTCTATTTATAGATCATTATTTTAAAGTATATAAACTTTAACACCAACAGTACTACAGATTCTGCATTTATTTTGTTTTGACTTAAGATAAACAAAAGCAAAATGATAAATAACGCTCATCAATAAAAATGTCCCACACATGTGACGAAACAATTTGATTTAAAACAGTCTGAAGAGGTTACATGTGCACACAACGTGCCGCTTTGATGTAAACAAACGCACCGCCGGTGCCGTAGCTAAAAAGTAGACATGCCAACTTCAGCGATATTTTTTTCGGAAAAGTTAATTTTTGAAACCCAGCGCAGCCAAGACCCAAGTAGATATTTTGATAGTTTGTTTGTTTTATTAAAAGACGCCTTTTGTCAAAATTTGAAGTTGGGTCTCGCCTGCGCTGATACTTTTCGCTGATGTTAAAGTTCGCAAACTGGTCACTTTTTGCTGTTTTGGCCATTTCTAGGATAGATTGAGGCAAAAAATGACGCATTTCTAGGAAGATAGTCGAAAATACATGATCAGATCTTCAAAATATAAGGATTGGCCTGTTTAAAACTGTCTTTATTTTATCAATTACTCCGTTTTGAAATTTCGCGAAAAAATTGGGCCGTTATCGCACCTTAACGCAACTCGTCCTTTATCACAAAATATTTTCATCTACCCATTAACAATTCAACTTACAAAATACATGTTCCCAACTTGAGATGATGACCAACATGAAGGCAGCAGCAACCCAAAGAAAAGGATGTCAAACAAAATAATTGCTTCACTGCAGTTAGACTGCTCGGTGGAGGAGAACTATACTAAGCACAAGGTCAAACCGACCACTTGCTTTGCCTTGAACACTGTCATTAGAAGATTGTATCCGGTCATAATTTTCCTTGTATTTAGTGCAACCAATTAGACATGTAAACGTTTTTAAAAGATTTGAGCTAATTACCATAATAATATTTTTCGCGGCAGCAGAGGATGCACATGTACCCCTATTTTCGAACTTCGAAAGAATAATGGCTGTGGTAGGGAAGGTTTTGAAATTGTGACCGAAATTTTTAATTCTGTATCAGAATGATGCTTTAAGGCTCATTCTCAAGTTCAGTTAATCATTTACTAAATATTTGAACAAGTGTTAAGCATATACCGATAAGATTCAGAAATGTCGTATTGTCGAGATCATGACAAACTGCTAAAATGCTGCGATTTTCGAAAACAGGGATATCATCATATTTCATTTATTTGATGATATAACAGTCACCAGAAAATTTTTGCCAAACCAGTTTTTGGCAAACTCACCTTATAATTTTACTTGACTATGAGACCTCATATGACCTGTGTTATATGAAATAGAGGTTTCTAAGTAAATCCTGTACCTTCTGGTCCAAAAATAATAAAAGGTCTAAAAATTATTTAGCAAAAAATGTCAAAATCCCCATGGGGTTTTTGAAAACCCCGTGGGGAAAAAAATCCCCATGGGGAATTATGACCCTCCCCATGGGGAATATTCCCCATATTTTTTCAAGGGGAAAAATTCCCCATGGGTAAATGTAATGAAGAAATATTTATTTAATATTCACACTTAGAATATCAACAAAGACAAATATTAAACCTGCTACCCAATATTAGCCACCCAACCAAACCTTGATATTTTCCCCATGGGGTTTTGTCCCCGCGGGAAAATTTTAGACAAAATTCCCCAGTGGGTTTTTCAAGAAATTTAACTCCACAAATTTGTCAAATTTTAAATTTGACATGGATTTTTATCTTAAATAATTCGTTATGGATTGATTTCTGATTATTTTGTTAAAATCTAAATTTTCTCGCAGGGAAATATCCCCATGGGGAAAAAAAGTATGTTGAATATTTTTCCCATGGGGAAAAATTCAATGGTATTCTGAAAAAATATAAGTTTTACATTTAATTAATAAATGAATCAAACAGTTCAGTTTGAATATATCTGTATTAAGTTTAAAAGTAAAAAAATAATAATCAAAACAAATTGACATTATCCCCATGGGGATTTTTGGGCATGGGTTTTTTTTCTCATGGGGATTTTTTTCCCATGAGTAAAATTTCCCATGGGTTCCTAAAGATTTTGGTGATTCAGAATATTCCTGTCTTTGCTTAAAAATGTTTGTCCTGAAAATTATGTGTGATGTTATTCTTATGTACATTTAGTTTTAAGTATTAAGTTTAAACGTAAAAAAATAACATAACAGAAATTGAGATTTTCCCCATGGGGATTTTAGGCCGTGGGGATTTTTTCTCATGGGGCATTTTTCCCGCGGGTAAATTTTCCCATTGGTTCCCCAAGTCCTAATAGTTTGTCCTGAAGATGTATAATTTTCTAAATTGTGTTGCTAGCGCTCATTGGAACTGACTCCATGAGTCCCCAGCATATATTTTTGAAGTAGAAATTATGTTGAAAAATAAACAATGTCTCTGCAACCCAATTTTTTGTTTTGTATAAAATTGGCTTTTGGGGATCTTCAGCATGCTATAATTGGCTGTCCATGCCTACTACCTAAGAGTGGAAGTCATCATCCCTGCTGTTCCTTGTGACTTTCCCTGTAGGTGTGGTGTAGTTACTAAATGTGACTACTGCATAATTATGTAATATTTGAGCCCCGCCACAAGAAACCTACTTTCAGAGTTCTGACTTGAGTAGAAGGTTTGGTAATTGGTTACTTACTTATGGCTTGTTTAATTGATTTAAAGTTAATTCAGAGCAATAACTCATGCACTACTGAGGCCAGTCTGATGAGACTTCACGTGCATCAGCAGGTTATAGTGATATATAATTATTTTATGTTTCACGAAATTCTGTTTAGTGGTTAATTTGTTATGGCTCCGGACGACCATACGGACGGGAGGATGGAGGGAAGGACGGACGGACAGACAAACGGACATGGGGAAAGCTATATCCCTCCGCCTTCGGCGGGGAATAATGAACTAAGGGACGAGTCATTTATTGACAGGTGGGGGGGTCGGGTACATTTAGGGGGGGTCGGAATTTTTTTTGGTGATGTACTGGGGGGGGGTCGGAAATAAAAAAGCCATGGAGCAGGGGGGGTCATATATTTTATTCGGCATATTGGGGGGGTCAGAATTCTTCCATCAGTCTTCTTTTTTTAAAAATGCCTCAGCTTCTGGGGGGCTTCGCCCCCCAGACCCCCTTACTTATATTCTTGTTAACTTAAACTCAAGTTGAGAGACATTTATAGAACTGACACACAAAACTTGACCACTTCATATCAAAAAAAGATATTTTTCATAAATTTGCTAGTAAGACAGTATGCAATTGTCTAGAAAATCATGTAGACCAGATGATTTTGTTCTGGATTATTTAATGCCTGCATTTGTGATATCAGCTTTCCAGTTGCCTTTTCATCAGCAAAGCTATTGTGGCTTCTGGAGCCCCCAGACCCCCCTCCATTACTATTATTAACAGTTTTATTGGACATTCAACAACAGATAGTGTATGGCCATATGCAGGAAGAAAAAGTGAGAAATATCAAAATATGCTGACAGAAGTTAGAGACCATTAATGTGCATGATTTATCAACCTGTCAAAGTAAGAAAATGTTCTTTGTGTTTCATACAGGTTGGATTAAGGTAAGTCTGACTTAAAAAAAAGGAAATGCAGTATGTGGGTGAAGGGTAGCTGGGGAGTTGGGATGGTGGGGGGGTCATAAACTTTTTTGTCACCTATCTGGGGGGGTCGGAAAAAAAATTCTGGTAAGACTGGGGGGTCGGAAAAATTTTGGGGACTCGTATGAAAATGTACCCGACCCCCCCCCCCCCCCCCCCCACCTGATAATAAATGACTCGTCCCTAAATACCGTTTAGGCATACCATTCAACTTTTCCATCTGCAGCATTTTTTGTGGTCAATGTGAATGGAACCAAATGTGAAAAATTAAACTAATTGTCGTTTCTTACCAAAGCATTACAAATTCTGAAAATAAAATGATTTAATAAAAGCATTTGGGTTGGAGTATTTTATTTATTTTTTTTCTTGTATCTTTTTTTTTTTTTTTTTTTTTTTTTTTTGGAAACTTTCCGTCAGGGTAATTTGAGACTAATGGACGCTGCATGGATAAATAAAGGCTAAAATAGCCAAAATAAATACCTTCCTTTCTAAATCTAAATCTTATTTTCGCAAAAGGAGCATTCCTTTGTTGAAAAAAAAATGCACAAAGAAGTTTCCTTTCGCACCGTAACAACCCGCAATGACGCTGAACTTACAGTTGCGGCTATACTCTGTTTGATAAGAGTTACAATTATTGTACTTCAAATCTCTTTCCCGTTTCGATTCACAGGTAAAGCAAGTGGCCAAGTGCATTGGGTGCGTGTGTGTAAGCCCAGCGCTGACTCCGATCAGCCTGGGCATCTTTGCTGTTCGCATGAAGGTAGCTTAGACCGTTATCTACCCTTTAAGCGCTTAGGAAATACTCTGCTAAGACTAGGCGGATGCCCAGGCTGATCTGAGTCTGCGCTGGGCGCACAACCACTTCGTTGATTTTCTCGTGTCGCGGCTTAGTCTTAATGTTTTGCAGCGCGGTGGCTCAGTGGTTAGTGAACTTGTCTGACAGTTAAAGGCAGTGCTTTTGTTTTCGTTTGTCGATGTTTTTTTTGTCCGCTTATTTGTAGCCACAAGGCGTGGCCGCGTACCGCAGTCGGTAGAGATCCTGGGTTCGATACCCGGTCTGGCCACATACTTTTGTTTCTCCTTCTGCTGATTCAAAAAGGGCAGTTGTCAGTTCCTGGCGAAAGTATGTGCACTTGGTACTGGCTAACCGCTTAGGAAGTCTAAGCCTGCCCAGGAATAGTGGGATTAGGTTACCTAACCGTCCCGACATGACCATAGCGACCATAGCTGTTTACCGTGGACGTGAAGCAACACATCAATCAATTAGTTGTAGTCACAAGGCTGTGCACATTCGGTTTATTTTGTATGTTTGTGTAAAAGCTAATGGTCGCCAGCTTTTTAAAAAGCTAATACTTTTTTGGATAGGGGTTACGCACGGGCGTCTCTAAGATGTGTGACTCTTGAGAAAACATTTTCGAATTATATCTGCAGCTGCAAAATCATGTCGGAAAAGCCTGGCTTGGCTAAAAAGAAGACCAATTTATGTATATGTATGTTTGTTTTTCCATGTGTGCGATTATCTGTATGTTTACGCATCTTCTTGCAAGCTTGCATGCGTATATATGTTGGTGAAAGTATAAATAGCGAATCTCAAAAAAAAGGGTTTATTTTCTAAGACCCATGCATATTTTCGTGTTTCTGTCGGTACGTATCCGTCTTTCTAGGAAGAAATATGAATGAGGAAATAATCAAATGTCTTTGCTGGTTATTTTTGCATTATCAGCCACTTCCAAGCTAAAGGAAATGATGAGATGTCATTGTCTCCATACCAAGTATTGCGCGATAAACGCATTTACATCATAGAAACAGCAAAATTGCAGTTGCAGATATACTATACATCGAGTAAATTCGAGTGACGCATTTAATCCGGGTGCCTGGACGAGAACCCGAAAAAATAGTCCGCACAAATGTTTGATGCAGATCCACACTATTTAGGATATCCTTAACCATAATCTAAATGCCACGTTGGCATCCTTGGGGAAATTCTAAATATGCATATTCTGAGAACTTACTGGAATTGCTCATTGAGTCAGTTCCAAGGTGTACTTGCAACATAAGAATAACATCACGCATAATTTTCAGGACAAACATTTTTGAGCAAAGACAGGAATAGTCACCAAAATCTTTAGGAACCCATGGGAAATTTTACTCATGGGAAAAAAATCCCCATGAGAAAAAAAACCCATGCCCAAAAATCCCCATGGGGATAATGTCAATTTGTTTTGATTATTATTTTTTTACTTTTCAACTTAATACAGATATATTCAAACTGAACTGGTTCATTCATTTATTAATTAACTGTAAAACTTATATTTTTTCAGAATACTATTGAATTTTTCCCCATGGGAAAAATATTCAACATACTTTTTTCCCCATGGGGAAATTTCCCTGCGGGAAAATTTTGATTTTAACAAAATAATCAGAAATCAATCCATAACGAATTATTTAAGATAAAAAATCCATGTCAAATTTAAAATTTGACAAATTTGTGGATTTAAATTTCTTGAAAAAACCCATGGGGAATTTTGTCCAAAATTTTCCCGCGGGGACAAAACCCCATGGGGAAAATATCAAGGTTTGGTTGGGTGGCTAATATTGGGTAGCAGGTTTAATATTTGTCTTTGTTGATACTCTAAGTGTGAATATTAAATAAATATTTCTTCATTACATTTACCCATGGGGAATTTTCCCCTTGAAAAAATATGGGGAATATTCCCCGTGGGGAGAGTCATAATTCCCCATGGGGATTTTTTTTCCCCACGGGGTTTTCAAAAAACCCATGGGGATTTTGACCTTTTTTTGCTAAATTTTATTTAGACCTCTTATTATTTTTGGACCAGAAGGTACAGGATTTACTTAGAAACCTCTATTTCATATAACACAAGTCATATGAGGTCTCTTAGTCAAGTAAAATTACAAGGTGAGTTTGCCAAAAACTGGTTTGGCAAAAATTTTCTGGTGACTGTTATATACTGATAAGATTTTTATTAAGTGTTACCTGATTTATTTTACCAATACATCAATTTGATTAAAGATGGAAACATATATTCGATAGTAACTTTTCTTTTGCAGAAAAAGAGATATAAATATGTTGTCTGTTAGAAGTTTGTTCTAGTGTATGAGTAAGAGTTGTAGCTGGAATGGATGGCGCTGGAAGCAGTACATTGTTTGATGCAAGTGCTATTCTATATCCCACAACGATCTTCTTATTTGTCTGTGGGTGTTTTATAACAGATGATGTAGTTAACAACAACAGAGCCGCGTTTCTGTAATTGTTCCTTTCGTTATCGAGATGACATTTTTGTACCACCGGCTACGGTGTATGAACATCTTAACGCAAAACCAATCACTCAATTTTTCCCGATGCTAAGTCTAGCACGGTGAAAGATTATATTTTTATTTTGTCCTTTGATATCAGGTGATATATTCTGAGAAATGAGAAATGTTTAATCGGTTTAGACTTTCGTTCCAGACCATCGTTTTTTGATCAGTTGGACCCTTTTTGATACTTATCAGTCTTTGAATCGACTGCCTTGGACCCTTTTTGATACTTATCAGTCTTTGAATCGACTGCCTTATTCAAATTTATAAAGTACAGTATGCTTATCTCAACGATGTCTTCTGTCACCCGCCTTCTTCAGTATTTTTCTCAAACGGATCATGTCTGATGCTCTGGGAGATAATAACGGAAAGGTTAACATAGGCGGCAGAAACATAACCAATACACGGTTTGCCGATGACATAGACGCTCTAGCTGAGGAAGAGCAAGAACTAGAAGCCCTAGTTGAAAGTCTCGACTAAACCTGCACATGGTATAAGATGGAGATCAGTGCTGAGAAGACCAAACTGATGACAAACAGCGCAGATGGCATCCAGAGGGAGATCAAGGTAAATGGGCAGAAGCTGGGTACCGCAGCAAGTTTCAAATACCTTGGAGCTTTTGTTCTTTTCATGATTGCACAAGTCACTTCAGCTCTTACCAAGCTGAAACTTATTTGGAGAGATAACAAAACTTATTTGGAGAGATAACAACATATCTCGTGGATCATAGCTGAAACTTATGCGCTCCCTTGTCATTTCCATATTTCTGTATGCCTGTGAATCGTGGACCTTGACAGCAGAGTTAGAGAGAAAGAACGCAGGCCTTCGAGATGAGATGCTACCGACGGTTACTGACAAGGTCTATATCACCAATGAGGAGTTTCGCAGAAAGGTCCAAGCAGCCGTTGGAGAATATGATGAACTCCTGACGCTGGTCAAGAAACGGAAACTAAGATAGTTTGGCCACGGATTAAAGACTTCTGGTTTAGCAAAGACGATTCTACAGGGCACAGTGAAAGGAAAAAGAAGCGGTAGACAGGGGAAGAGGTGGGAGTACTATATTAAAGAGTGGACAGGGATGGATTTTGCCAGCTCAACTTGGGCAGGTGAAAACAGGACAAGGTGGAAAGGGGTCGTTTTGAATCCATCTGTGGTGCCCCAACAACCTAGTAAGGTTATGGGAAAGAATAGAATAGAATAGATTCTTATCTCTGGCGTTCGTCGCCAGATATTGTCAGGGTCACTGAGGACGCTAGAATAGCCATAACTTCGAAGAATGCATGGCCCATGTTCCCTCTTTGAATGTTATTTCTGCTCTTGAAGGAACTCTTTATGATTTTAATTCGCTGCAGCTGGTGTTGTGCCGTGTGGAGACCGTAAAACGTCTGCTCGTACATCATCCATAGTGCAGATTATATTTTTTGTCCTTTGAGATCAGAAGATATATTTTGAGAAACTGGAGATGTTTAGACTTTCATTCTAGACCATCGTTTTTCATTCATTTGGACCCTTTTCGATACTAATCAGTCGTTGAATCGACTGCTTTATTAAAATTTCTAAATTATAGTATGCTTATCCCTGCTAAACACACTCTCTTAGAAACGTGTACCCGACTAATCCAATTTAATGGGCCTTAAGTGGGTTAGGTCGGGTTGTTCGTTTATGGCATCACCAGCTGTGATCTCTGTAATTTCTTCAAATAATCTTGGAGAAAGCCGTGGAATCTTGCGTAAGATAATATGATAATCAGAAGTGGCCTAATAAGTACCATTAATTAAAATAGTTGAAAAAATATTAAGCGTTCAAAGGTTATTTCAAAGTAAAGAATATTAAAAAGCATACAAAATAGAATTCATTCAATCTTTGAATCACTTTTCTATGTTGAGAATTATGACTTTTACTAACTGATATAGCATGAATAAATACCTAAAGGTAGTTCAGCATATGTAATTAAGTCATTACCTAGCTGCAAGTGATCCGAGCTGTTAACTAATCTTACATAACACTCCAGATGCAAATTAATTGCCTATAAGCAGTGCCAGTAGTGAGTTAGGAGATACGAAATGTATTTATCATGTCTGGCTTTCGTCGCCAGATGTCAGGGTCACTGAGGAGTGAGGAGGTTTAAATAGCCGAAACTTCGAAGTATGGCCCCTGTTCCTTCTTTGAATATGTGCTTTGCTGTTGAAGTAACTCTTTAAGATTTTAATTTTAATCCAAGGAAAATAATTGGCTGCCTCAAAGCTACCGTTGAGGTTAGACTATTTAAATTTAAAAATTATGCAAATGCTGGCTTTAACTAAGTTCTGACATTTCTAAATTTGAAAAGTTAGAGTGTACATAAATTGCATTCAGAAAAGGAAACAAAATATAAAACAGGTCTGCATCATAAAAAATGAAGCCCAAAAATCATTGGCTTATATTTGTGTGGTCTATCCTATATTTGAAATATAACCAGGTCTTAAGGATATAAAACTTTTTCCATGCTCAAGTCAGCTGTGCATGAAATCTTACCTGCTGATAAATAGCAAATTACTAATAAGTATACTTTTTTCATGCTCAGTTTAGCTGAGTATGAAACTTTCACTGCTTAGTTAGTTGGCATCTTCAGATTTATCAGCAAATAAAATTTCATGCTCAGCTGAGTTAAGCATGAAAAAAGTTTTATAACCTCGGGGCCTGGTTTTTATGCACATCTTCATCAGGTCTGTATGTGTGCGGAGTTTAAAAGTTGATCGATAATTGTAATACTAATTGATTTTACAATTTGAAAAACAGTAGGTTCCTCCTAATGCCTGTCAGCTAGTTAATTCAATTGCCTTTTTGCTATTTTGTAGTATTTGCATAAAGTTTCCATTTAACTTTTGAAACCTGACTATATTCCATTTTACAACCTTGTCTGCGTATATAATTATACTCCCTAAGCTGATAGTGTAATTTTGTCATCAAAAACATTAGTTTGGTTGCAAAACCTGTCATATATATGTTTCATATGTCTACGGCGGTATCCAGTTTCAATTTGTCTTGGTACAGAAACTCGTGATATTTAAGAAAAAGATCAGCTCTAGCAGTGAATGTTGAGTAATAATTCGCTGTTTACTTTAAACAATATTTATTTCAAAGATACTGTACATGTACAACAAAACAGAGATACAACAATTAGCATACAGTACAATAATTCGGATACAGAAGAAGGTCATTGACCTTTTTTAAGATCTGTTTGGAGGTCAGTTGTTAAGGAAAAAGCATGCTGAATAGAAATATTGGCGGGACATTCAAGCCATTATACCAGCTGGATAACCCAAAGGGCTTTAAATTATTTGGATAAGAAAAAATACCGATTTGTTTTCCTAACAACAAAAATTTCACATTCTTTTTATACGTTTTCCATTTAAATTCATATCTCTAGCACATGAATGCACTCTCATTCCTGCAAATTATATAATATCAGGTAAGGGCTTTTTGAAACAAAACTGTGAAAATAAATAACAGTTATCTTGCTAATAAGTATTTTTACATCTTTTTAAAAATGCAAGAAAACTAAATTTCATATAAACAATTCATGAAAAAATAAATAAAATTTCATCTAAACAATTCATGAAAAAATAAATTAAAATGTGGCATGCTTATGCATTTTATTTCAGTAAAAATTACATTGTTTGTTACTGAATAAGACAAAAAATCAATTTCACCGTTTCGTTTCCTGGTAAAACAATGTTAAAGTTAAAAAAAAAATACCCAAAATCTGAGAAACCAGTGGCAGTTTATTCCCTTGAATAGCTGATTGATTGGTTGTTTGGGATCTAACAGCTCTATAAGACTTTCAGTCTATATCGAGCCGTTACACAGACAGAGGGAGAAACAAATCAAATAAAAAGTGATAGGTTTAGGATAGAGGATACCCCCTCCCTCAAAAAAAAAAAAAAAAAAAAAAAAAAAAAAAGTCAACCCCCATTCTGCACCTGCTGCAAGCACAGCCGGTCCTTGCCCTGCTATCTATTCTCCTGTTCTTCCGTTTCTGCTATAGAGTAATGCCTACAATAATGCACGGCTACAATGGCAACTGTGTAGACCCTGGTCAGACTGGTTCCTAACGAGCAACCTGATCTCGGTTTCCACTGTATTTTTACAGACCTATCTGCCTGAAAACTTAGGATGTTCACGGTAGACACTGTAACATACAAGTCCACAGTTGACCGATTTCATCATGAACAATAACTCTGTTTTGTTATAACAAATAAAAACAGGGTTATTGAGTATCCATCTACGTTAAGCAGATCATTTGACAAATAAAAACAGGGTTATTGAGTATCCATCTACCTTAAGCAGATCATTTAACTGACTGACAAACAATGAATAATAACTTTCACAATCTACTGCCAGATAATAACTACAGTCCAATCTGATTAAACAAGCACCTAAGAGATAATCAAAATGTGTTTGCTTGAGGCAGGTGCTTGCTTAATACATGTACATTTCAAAGTTTTTGCCTTTTTCGGGAAATGAATACATGCTTGCTAAATACAGGCTGCTTGCTTAATAGCCGCGGCCACAGAGGCAGGTTTTAATGTATTTCGATCATAAAATATCGTAGAAAACTGTATTTATTTTCTTCATATTCTCCCAACCATTCTTCTAACTCATTACTAATCCCGCAAAATAATGTTAACTGTAATAAGCGCATATGCAATTCCTTTAATGGCTTTTCTTTCAAAACAAAAAACAAACAAACAAAAAACAGATCCGACATTGTCAAATGTTAAAGGAACGTGTTCTGACGTCGTTTGTTTTGACAACGCCATTAGCAATTTGTCTCACGCGCTCCGACACAGTGAATCAATTTTCCGTTGCTTAGAAAAGCAAATATAACTCTAATTTTCTAAAACTCATCCACAAATTTCCTGTATCTTGAGTTACCTGAATACAGTCGAGCTATAAATCATTATATATGACGGCTTTGTTCTGCCATGCTAACCAATTTATGTTCCATCAGGTCAGGCTGACATAAAGAAAGTTTCTCCAACTATGTATAAAATAGTTTGTGAAAAGATGTATGAAAACACCTCCAAGTGAGATCACGCTGTCTGGAATAATAGCCTTCCGACTGATTGGGAACTATTCTTGAAGAAAAGAATTTACTCTTATAAAGAGCAAATTCTTAACTTTAAGAAAAGTCGCCCAACCCCATCCAATACCCCACCCCACTCCATCCCTTCCCCACCCCTCCCTGTAGTGGTATTATCCTATACCTGGAAAGCAATTAATATTCTACAAAATTTGTTATCCTTACACAAATTTTGACCAAGGTATGGGATGCCTCCATTAACCTTCATTCTAAAGCTTATTTTTATCTCATCAATATTTTACGTACTTTTTAAAGCCATTTATCAGACTTGTCCTATCCCGAAGAACTTAATGAAAACGCACTTTATTATGACGCCTTGGGGAAATTTTGACACGTCGTATTTTAAAATAGACGATGAAAAGTATATGTTTGATATATCTGTGAAATTTATATTAGCTGTCTTCTAGGATGATCTGTTCTGGTTTCTATGTAGTTAATGGCATGAAGGAGAGATTTATAAAGGATGATAGGGAAGGAGATAAAAGACAATAAATCAAAATTAAAAAAGGAGACTACGGGTTAATCTTAAAGCTACTACATGGAGTGCTGCGTCCTGACCGCCATTTATGTCAGGGATCGGTGCATTGTATTTTACGCTTGAACGCTTTACATCAGTTTGTTAACTGTGTACCAGGCTCTGCACCTGACGAACACCATCGTGCAGTCGAACTCTTTGAAGAGATTACAATCAACTCCCGATATCTCGAACATTGAAATCTCAAAATATCTCCTCATATCAAAGAATATATTTCCTAATTGTATTTACATTTCAACTCCTGTTATCTCAAACTACTGATATCTCAAAAGTAAATTTTCTGGTTCCAGAAAATTTACTTTGAGATATCAGTAGTTTGGGCTGAAATTTGACCTCGTGATATCGAGAGTTGACTGTACAATAATTATTATTCATTGAGTATAAGGACAAAACACAACGATTTCCAACGTAAGTATCAAACAGATCCTGCGCAAACGATGGTGAATTAGGTCGAGATCATGACAAAACATATATATTCCTTTAACTGCAACGGATAAGTTGGTAATGCATATGTTCTTCTTGAGCCAACTCATCCACTTTAATTATCACTTTGGCAGACTTCCTACGAGTTTTCTAAAGGTTCTTTTAGGAACATAACCCCTTTTTCAATAATGGATACTGCAAATTCAGCTGTCGTATCTGGTTTGGGTTTTCGATCAGCATCTCTCCATGCATGTTCTATTGGATTTAGCTCGAGATATTCGGCAGGTCATTTGATCCGTTCAGTCCCCTGCTCATCAGAAATTTCATTTACGATATGTGCTCGATGTGCCCTTGTATTATCGCTCTTTTTAACAAAACCGACACAGTATCTCTGATATGTTATAACAATGCTTCCAGAACACATTTCAATTAACATTAATACACTTACACACTTTTCTGAACACGATATCGTACACATGGGATTCAGGCGAAATTTAATAGACTTTTTTCCAAATCTTCGTATTTCCCAATATTGAAATCAGGGTAATACTTATATACAAAGTGGCTTAAAACTTATAGAAGTTGATTTCCATTTACCATATGCTGACACTTATTCAGACACTATCGTCATGTCATAAAAAGTGTTTGACCATTTGGTTACTGGCGCGTAAAGTTATAGGGCCTTCTATAGTAACGCGGTGTCTATTGCAATATTAGCAATTCGAAAGGCAACGGAACCGCATTTAACAAATTCATACGATCAATAAATAATTAGCTTGTAAAAAATTCATTGGTTGAATAGTACATTTACGGAGGAGGCAAATGTCATGCTTATAAATGGATAGGGAGGTATAAACGGGAATAGAAATAAACGGGAAGTCCCAAAAACTAATTGGTGGAAAAACAAGGAGGTGGCCATAAAGTTGTTGAATGAGGAACAGGAATTCATAGCGATACCGAACCCACCAAATGCACAACCGACTGACGACGACGGACTTATAACGATAAATATAAACTGACAAAAGCACTAGTCTAGTACTCCAATACCAGACTTTTTAGGAGCTACAATGCAATCATAATCTTCACTTTTCACTATGACGCTACCTATGTTCGTTTGACAACTCTCCGGGTACACTATAATAAAATCGACTTCTTGACAGTGTAGGATAATAACAGTAATTATTATATAATATCTGCGTTACACGAAGTCTGTCAGAGGTTAAGTAGTTTATTGTCATTCCCTTCAATTGCCCTTACATTCGTTTGCCCGCACGTCCATCCGTCCGTTCGTGGTGTTTAGCTCAAAGTTTTCAGTTAACCTTTTTTATTGCCCATATCTTTGTTATGAATTAGCAGATTCTTTTTATATTTTATTCATGATATTTCTATATCTCTATAGCATCGTCTTTGATATGGAAAATCTAAGCTACTGCGTCAGGCCGATGGGCTGGATCAGAGGTTAATAATTAGGGCTTAGTTTTCGTCAAACTTTTGTGTTAAACCTTTTATGTTGCTTCTGTCTCTGTAATCGCATGAACGATTCTAATTCATATTTGCTTCATAACATCTTTATAATATTACCTTTGATATAGAGTGCCTAAGCCCAGTAGATAGGCTCCTGGGTGGGTCCAGGGGACAATAACCGTGACAAAGTTTACATCAGAGTTTTGCATTTGACCTTTAATTTTTCCTCATTTCTCGGTATATTCATGTCAGATTCGTTTCATATTTGTTTCGTGACATCTGTATAGAACACCTAGGCACTAGCGAAGGCCCCAGGGTGTATAATTGGGCATTAATATCAAAGCTTGTATCAGCACACTGATATTTTGCTATTTTCTTTACCAAAAAGTACAAGTTTATTTCATAACTCCGGATCTGTGCCCCTGACTTACTCTCTGCGCTGGCTATGCACTACATGCTAAGTTGTATTGCTTTTATTTGCCAGTGTCCTTATTGTCTGTTGGATTAGCGGGAGTGTGGGCGTGGGGCCGGATTTTGGAGGAATCAAGTCAGCTGATTAACCCTGATAGCCAAGCATAGTTATTATATAGTTCTGTAGTAGATTTTAAGTATTTACTCCTAGTATGTTAGTTTTAATAATTCTATTGTTGGGTAGACATATTTGTTGCATTTGTTTTATGTTCGGTGCTGTTTAATTTATTGTGTTCTCATTTTAACCCTTCTATAATACAAATTGAAAATAGGTAAAAATAATTGTTAAATGTTTTTCGTATAATTTGCATAGTCTGTTGTAACCCTTCTGTTGGTCTAAATTATTTAGTTCAATAAAAATAGCTAAGTTGCCACCTATTTGGGAAAGAGCTGCTGACTCGGCTTATCTTTTGTAATTTATTGTTTGTTGGGATGTGTTCGTCAATCTTTCCCTTTGATGTTGGCGATAAGGTATGGGATCTGATTCAGTCAGTTCCTGAAGTGGAGTTACTCTTAAAATACACTCTTAGTCGTTAAATAGTTAAGATAGGTATAAATAAAACTGATTCTACAGCGCAGTGCTTGTTTTTGCTTTTCACACAAACTAGAGCTTAGTTTACGTAAAAGTTTTCCATTTAACCATTCTGAATGCTCATAACTGTAATCAAATGTAATATTGTTCCCATATTCGATACATGATATCTTCATAACTTTTGATATATAATACCTAAGCATTTGGGTTAGGCTACTGTGTGTCTCGATGTTTAGTACATGTATATTTACAGATACTAGATCTGTATGGCTTCTAAACAGCAGAAGAGATAGTTTCAATTGCTTTTCAACAACTACATGTATAACGCTTTTTCTATTGTATTCTATCCCATAACCTTGCAAGGTCGTTGGGGCACCACAGATGACTTCAACACAATTCCTTTCCACCATGTCTTGCTTTCAGTTGCCCTAGCTGAGCTTGCATCCTCCATCCCTGTCCTTTCTATGAATACTGTTTTCCCATCTCTTTTTCTGTCTACCCCTTCTTCCTTTTCCTTTTACTGTGTCCTGTAGAATTGTCTTTGCTTAACTCGAAGATGTTGAGACATGGCCGAACCGCCTCAGTTTCCGTTTCTTGGCCATGGTCAGGAGTTCTTCATATTCTCCGATGGCTGCTTGGATTCATCTGCAAACCTTCTCCCTGGTTACGTGGTCGTTGTTCGAAATGTCCAGTAACCTTAGGCATCTCATCTCAGAAACTCTGCTGTCAGGATCCACGATTCATCGGCGCGCAGAAATATCGAACTGACAAGGGAGCTCATCAGTTTCATCTTGGATCGTAAAGATACGTTGTTATCTCTCAAGATTGGCTACAGCTTTGTCGGAGCAGCAGTGGCTTGTTCAATCCTCAAGCGAACCGCCGCTTTTTAGCCATCATCTAAGACAATTGCTGCAAGACTTTTGAAGCTTTTTGTGGTACTCAACTTCTGTCTATTTATGTTGATCCACCACTGGATGCCATTGGCGCCGTTTTCAATCAGTTTGGTTTTCTCAGCACTGTTCTCCATCTTATATCTTGTTCAGGTTCTGTCGAGACTTTCAACTAGGGATTCTAGTTCCTGCTCTTCCTCAGCTACAACATCTATGTTATCGGCAAACCGCAGATGAATTAAATATTTCTGCCGCCTATGCTAACCTTTCCTTCATACCATCAGTAAGACTTTCGCCCAATGCTACTGTGCTCAAAGCTTTTGTTTAGTAGGTTTTGTTTCCTATTCAAATGGATTTTACACAGATGTTAAGAACTAGTAATACAGCAGGCGAAAAAGAAAGTTTGATAAACTGCGACTTTGCATGGCTGGAAAATCTGCACGCGGACTGAAAACTGACTAAATATTTTGAACCATTAAAGAAACTAAGGGCGCCGGTAAGGATCCTGTTAAACCGGTTAAAGCCCCCAGCACCAGCCCCAGTAATTCATTACTGACAATTTCAAGGTGGCACTTCTTTTATAATTCATCACTGGTATTTGTTCTTGCGTCCATATTTTAACTTTAGGTCAATCTTTTATGTGAGTGGCTTGTTTTAGTTGAAACCTGACCACCTGTCTGGGAAAGAGCTGTTTGTTCGGTTCACCATGCATCGTTTTCGTAAACTACTGTCAGTTTACGTTCTTTCCGTCTGGAGGGCGGGATGTGGGAGCTAACTGTACCAGTTTTGATAACTGCTTATTATTCTATATTTTTATGTATGCATTATCTGCACTGAGCACATTGCAACATTCAGACACTATTCTTAATAATATTGTTAAACGTTTCTGGAAATAAACCACAGACACAACACTGATCAAAAACTGACAAAAAATGATAAATATCATTTATCAGCCGAAATAGTCATATTTATATAAGCCATCAAGTGCGAAACATAATTATAAAACGCTAACACTGGGTATGGAAAATGAGAAGCTGATAACAATGCATATGGACTGGCCCAATCAATGTTCAAAGAAAATATTTTAATGGCTATTTATGTTCACTAAATTGCCTCTGTACAGTGTCTGATCAATGAAGTAAGATATTCCCCCAGACAGGTCTTTTGCAGTCGTAATCCTGGTTAAACATTTCTTTATGGCTCCTACTGATTTTCTCTAGAGCAACTGACTGACAGCGCAAGCAACGTCTAAGTCGTTATTGATATATTGCGTTTAAAATCAGCAACTGGCTCTTTTTACGTAGCTACTGTTCTACTGTGTTACCGCAAAGGTGCTGTTTAACGGAAACGTATTTCTTCACTGAAATAGCTTGCCATCTAAGTATTCAACATTTGTTTGCATAGATCATGTGTTTAAGGCAGGTTAACAAATGTACATGAAAATTTTGAAACGATTTCGATAGTTGCGGATTATCGTCTGTATATTTGTCTGCATTGATGTCAGTGTCACGTCTGACAATGTTGAAATATACTGAAATGAGAGCTACGCTAGCCGTTAAAGCACACTGACACACATGTCAAAACACAACAGTTAGAGGGAGGAAAATTAATAGATTTATTAATATAAATGTACTCGAATTAACGAAGTAGCATGTGTAAACATGTATACGCCACCATATGCCTATTTCATTATTGAATGTATCACACTGAGAAAGGAATTCACAAAGATTACAACAATACCAAATGAGTGGAATTTGAGTTATTTTCATTCAAATATGAACTAAAATTCGAATTTCGAAGAAAACAGATTTAAACATTTGCCATGTTTACAGATTAGAAATTCTCTTTTATCAACATGATGAAATAAGGACTGAAAATCAAGTCATCTAATCTCTCTTAAATGTCTTACTCAATCGGTATCTATACTCAGCGGCAATAAAAAAGTATACAGTTTTTTATTATGAATACTGGGCCTCGGTTAAATGGCTGCGTGGACAAATTAATAATGTCATTTTGGCAAACGTCTAGCTTTGTAAAACACAAACTCAAGCTGTTTTACAGTCATTAATAATGAAGTTATGTCCCTTGATTCATTAAAATCAAAATCAGTAGTTCAAATCAAAACTCGCTCTGCACATTGCAGATGGCATTTTACACTTCACGAATATCTAGCGCTAATGTCTATGAGTAAAACCACATCGTCATTTAATCTGAAAGTACCACCAAACGTCTTCAACCATAGTTAGAAATACTACATGTCTCAAATTATCTCCCTTTGATTTGAACAATTAGTTGATGTTTAATTGTATGAATTCAAAATCTCAAAGAAAACGTTTTCATATCTACATCGATTACAAAAGTTCACATATCGGAAAATCTCTATAACTAAATCTAAGTTACATAATATGTCAAACAAGCCTGCACAACATGCCTTTCTGCACGACTTCTCAAAGCTATTAACAAACAGTGCATGCGATATTTTAAGATGCAATAGATATCCTGATTTTGTCACATTTATGACAAAATCAGGATATTGACAGCAGCTTAAGCTGAGTTTGTTGTAAGCTACAGCTGCGAAATGGTGATTTTACGCTGATTCTGACAGTGTGTGTGTTCAGTGGGGCATTACTTCAAAGCAGCTTAAAGACATTTAAGACTGTCACTTGAGCCAAGACGTCAGAAAGCAGGACTTAGGTTCTCGGGGACAGTGAAGTTTTTAGAACTGAGTCTGTACATATGCAGCACTTTCAAGTCACACATAAAGGTCTTATACAAATTTTAAGAACAGGTCTGATGCGTAACCGACAATTCACTTTTTGCTAAGGTTGACTGTCCATTTTAGCACAATTTTAACTTATTCTGCTACAGTAACAGCTGACTGCTTATTGATATAATACCTTATCGACAGAAACCGTCTCCGCAGCAGATGCCATTGTAGACCTAAATTAAGTTGATTTTACCTTTACTGATTTGACTGTCATCAATTTGATACAAAGTGCTGGCAGAATGGGAAATACTACTGCAGTCCCTGAACAGTCTGGCCTTGGTCTATTGTGTTTGCTCAGACATTTCTGTCCCAATGTTTAGTGAGGTGGTGCAAGTTTGAAAGATCATTTGAGCCCGTCCAGATAGAAATCGACCTTATGACATAAAAAATCGATTTTTAGGTTTTCTGTTATCTGAATGCGCATACCATTATACAAAAAAAGGTAAAAACCGTTTGAAGTTATCTTGATTTTTAAGAATGTTATGGCAGTTTTAAACACACTGGTATCTAACGAAATTTGCCAGAATAACGTTACGTGACGTTACGTTACACTGTTATGGATAACGCCATTACCAATGTTTTCCCTTGAAATTCAATCATTATTATTAACGTTAACACAGCAAATGCATGTAATCAGTATGAGTAAATTTTCCTGTAACACAGCTCTAGACTCTGGTCCCACCCTGGGACATGCCTCTTGGGATAGGTAAAAAGGATGGAAAGATTTTGATCCAGGTAAATGTCATACCAAGTATGAGTAAATTTTCCCCTTTACCTCGAATGGTAATCAAGAAATATATTTTCCGAAAAGCAGCTTTGACAAAAATATAGTATTCGGAGTGAACGACATGCTTAAGTATTGTCGCACGTACGGATAATCCGGAAACTTCATACCCCCGGTGCTCCTATGGCTTCGAGTACATAAAGCAAAAAAAAAAAAAAAATCTTTTGATGTTTTGAAATACTTCAACAGTTTCTAAAGATGAATAAGTAATGAACTTTAAGTTTGTAGTTTCCTTTTTAATAAAGCAAATAATTTTTTGTTCCTGTGCCAGAGTCCTTCAGCAGCATTTTAACTTCAAGAGTAGATAGCATTTCGGAAGAGCTACGTCGTCCGAGGAAGCAAAAACAGAAATTCACAAAAGTTGTTTCCCTTTCTAAAATGGTGGGAAATCATAGAGATGTACCATACTCCACGACATCTTTTCACTATACAATTTACCAGGCCCAAAAGCCGATATTACATATGCAAGTAGTGGACACAAATGCATTGATGCGAAGGCTGAGTTTATTTGCATACAAATGATTGCATGCATGTTCTATTTAAGTCTCCATATTCCTATTAGTTGTAAAATCGCCTAAACACAAATTGTTTTCAGTTTAACCTTCATGATTGGTGACAAAATGTGGGTTGATGAGCATATACTGTGCCAGATAACTGGCAAAAAAATGAATACTGTCTAACTGCTCAGCAAATCACAATTTCTTGTTCTAGTTTCCCGTCCAGCAACGCAATATAAACAGGGTATGACAATAAATTGGGGTCCAGGCTTGTATGTTGTAGTTTTACCATCTTGTTCGAGTTAAAAAAATCGAAAGGAGGTCATTTGACTCGCCAGCTTAAAATTTTAAGACTCAAATAAGTTTTCAACATTTTTATGTGAAACTCAGTGACGTTTTATTACGAGCCCCTCCCCTCCCGCTTTTCAACCTCCACGCCTATGCCAGCTTTTGGTTAAAACGGATTCTTTGATGATATAAACGTCTCTTTAGAAAGAGGACGTGTTCTTATATTTTCTGTGTCCGTAACAAAATAAACTTGTCACTATGGTATCAGGTATGGACTTTTTACCAAACTGCGGAAAAGCAAACAAATCACAATTTTAAACGAAAGTAAAATATCATATTTTTTGTATTTCTTAAAAGCCCCATTGCTCTATCAGCATGCAATATTTTATCGTGAGGTATCGCTGCAAGCTTCTCACTACAGTTTCGCCCTCGAGTTTCGCCAATGATTATTATCGTGATAGGCCGGCTTTGAAAAATCAAAACGTCCTTGAGTTTCCCATATTTTTTTTTTATTTTTTAAAATAACAAGGTCATCTTAGTTGGCAACTAAAATTTCACAAGCTTTATTACTTGGTAAAATACAAGGTACAGGCGTTTAACAGGTGATAAAAATACAATGTACAAAATGCAAGGCAAGGATCCCATTGATTGTATTTCATTGCCTATAACGGGGAACCAGGGACAAAGACCGTATTTTAAGGGAGAGACTTATATTTTTTTTTCAAACTACCTTGTTCCCTCTTTTTTACCAGTATGATAAAAAAGGCATATCAACTGACATATTAGCACACATTCTGAAGGCTGTACAGTTTTATAATAATTTGTATTTCGACGGTTTTTACCACTGGTAGGACTATGGAGACTTTAATTTATCTTACAAACTATAATCACCAACCACAAGCAATATAAACAGGGAAAAGATAAAAATAAAAAAAATGTGTAAGCTTAGGGAAAAAACAAAACAACCAGACGGACTTTTGACTTAAACTCGCAATTTTCATGTAATTGGACAAGGAATTGTAAGTAGATCAAAATGGTTCAGGATCTCCGAAAACTGTATTAAAATTGGAAAGCGTTTTCTCTTCCACCATTTAGATTCAGATTACATTTCTTTACACCGCCCTTTGCCGTTTGTCACCCGGCATTCGTCAGCGCTGACAGGCAGGAGAGAATTGATTGTGTTATTTTTTTATTTTTTTTTATTTATTTATTTTTTTTTTTTTTTTTTTGGGGGGGGCGGGGTTAACACGGTCCTTTGAGACAGTATTTCAGTCTAAATTATCGGGCCGCCTCCCAGAGAGAGGGAGAAAGAAGAGAAATAATCGACGAGAGAAAAAATGCCCAAACAACTCCCACCCGCACCTACTGCAAGCATACTAGGCCCTTGCCCTACAATGTTCCAAATCAATAGGACGCCCCGGCACTGGAGGATTGAGAAAAAAATCGTATTGCAAATTTTAATTCGACCTGGCAGTCTGTGGTATAATAACAAGCAGTGTATGAAAACTGGAAAATTCCTTCTTCACAAGATTTTATCTACATTTTGTTTGTTGTCTTGCAGTTTTGACTGAAACGTTGTAAACAATGTCAGTGAATGCATGAATACGCTGACGATGTTTGTATACCTAAACAAAGCTATAGGCTTGGGATGGGTTTTTTTCGGTTCGGGATTTTACTTTTGATATTAATAATATTTTTATTATTATTATCCGAGATTGAAAATTATTTTCTCTAGATCAAAACTGAAAATTTATGAACAAGAACTAAAACGGGACAAGAACTGTCGCCACTCTCAACCTTTTTTTTATGCATCTGCGAATAAAAGACTTTTTCCAATTTATTAAATTCGGTTTTAAACGCAAACTCACTTTTGGTGATGCATAATGCTCCAAAGATTCATATTTCCAGATTCTTGCCAACAAATATGCGCCTACGTTGGTTTCCCACACTATTAACATTCATATTAAAGTTCATTTATATGCCGTGTGAAACAGCGGGAAAATAGTCTGACGTAACGTCGAACTTTGACGTCATTTATCTCAGTTTAACGTCGCGTGTCATAAGGTCGATTTCTATCTGGACGGGCTCATTTTTGAACATTTATTTGCTTGTAAGACCAAATTCACACCTGTATTTACATATCACTTTGAGTGAAAATCCAAGTACATGCATGTACATGGTAAACAGTAAACTAAATAAGATGAAGAGGGAAAGATTTCAGAATCCAATTATGTCTATGCATTGCAAAGAGATATATCAATAAGCATCAGTTCTGGAAACCCTA
Source organism: Ctena decussata (assembly GCA_963989385.1). Classification (NCBI taxonomy): domain Eukaryota; kingdom Metazoa; phylum Mollusca; class Bivalvia; order Lucinida; family Lucinidae; genus Ctena; species Ctena decussata. The sequence goes on from OZ022500.1 coordinate 44,900,925, forward strand.
AACTGCCATGGTGAAACCCAGTCAACAAGTTCCTATAAGTTAGACTGAAAACTGTTTCTCAAGACCTTGTATTGCTTATATGCCGTTTATTCAAGGTCCTCTGAATAGCTGTTTTCTAGGTCCAGTTTCCACAAATATCTAGTTTTAGTTAAGAAACCAGTTTCAAATATTTCAAAAGCACAGTATTAGAATTCAAATCATGAAGCTCAGAATTTGGCCTTTTCCCCGTTTTCATTTTAAGGAGTCATAGGATTGCTTCTATGCATGTATTTACGCACAACCATCCAGGTAAGAGATTGTGGACAGTGCATTGATTGCACATGCATAGTATGCTAAATCATACAGGTGTGACATCCCTTACTCAGTGAATAAACCTTATCACCACTGAACTAGAAAGTGTAAACAGTTTTTAAAATTCGTAGAAGAGCTATAGTATGACTGGTAAAAAGGGACTTTAGCTATACGCGTACAGCAAATACAAAACTTTCTTCTTTCTTTCTTCCACTTACGCCTTATCCCCCGAAGAGGACACGGACGGTGTATTTTTGTACACTTCGGTGTTGCAGGATGAAAGCCTACGTATAGCCATGTAGCTATAATAGGGATCTTTAACCTGCACAAGGGATAACTCTCCCTGCACAGGGGGCCTCCAGTTAACGTCCCGATCCGAAGGACGGCACACTTGTTAGCATCATCCCTGCAAATGATGCTAGAAAAACGCGTTCGGACATAGGAAGATTTCGCCTAGGGTGAGGATCGAACCCACGACTTCTGGCTTTAGAGTCAAGTGCACTAACCACTGAGCCACCGCGTTTTCCGCCTCTGCATGCCAATTCGTGTAATTTGATTAGATTCTCTACTTATTTATTTTCATTTACCCACGGGGTTCATAGATTATATATGCGATAAGGCAACACAAATCAGACTGGCTGGCTAATCTGAGTCTTGCTTGTTCGCAAATGCTGTACAAATGTTGTAAGTTACATTGTCATGGAACGCAAATCCATTGATGTTTAATTGTATGAATTAAAGGGGCTCGTCAATTATCCTGTACACCTCACAATCGATACCAATATTTACCGATACATCTAAAAAAGAATGGAAACATCAATCACATACAAACGCTTTAGCCAAAGTACTCAATCTAGTCAGTGGATTGTTGCGTAATACATAACTGTTATTTAATTATTAACGGCAAATTCCCTTGTGCTTTCAAACTTAGGAGTTTACACTTTAATACATTATTCAAAATATGGTTTATTGGCAAACAATGCAAAGACAGGGTTGTCATATACGGTACAAGTGTCATACAATAAAAGGACTATTCTAGAAAAGTACGATTGCCAACATGCAATATGACGAAGAGAATAACAACCAAAGGTACATTCACAGCATCAACTACTGATCTTTTGCAATTTGATAGAAAAGTCAGCAAGTCATGATAAAAGTATATTAAGATTTGCTTAGTTCATGATGAACGGGAGTTTCTCAGAATTCTGTGTTTAGTCAATAATCCTCTAAACATTTATTTGCAAAACTAATACATAGAGGTGAATTAAAAGATTTCATTTACTTTATCGGTTTTATTATATATAGAGTAAGGGGACATGGCTTCGCACACTTTTATGACTTTTGCAGCATTAGCTGACAAAACTTGTAACATAATGCCTGTTTGTTCATATTATAATATACCTTGACCCTTTCTGAAAATTAAGTATAAAAATATTTGGTCTCAGACTCTGACGTCATATGTAGCACGTGCCGTGATATGTACTGCAGTCCTACGTGATACTTTGGGTATATGAGGACATGGCTTCGCACACCCCTTCTAGCAGAAAATAGAAGCATTCTAGGTGTCTTTGAATATTCTGTCATATACCTTACGACCATTAAATGAAAACCATAAAGCAACAGCTAATATGCTATTATTATTTATAGTTTGCAAGGTAATAGTGTAATGTCCATGCGTCTTCCATAAAGGGAAAGACGAACTTCAGCGATTTTCAGAATTTAATTCCATTTTATAAAACTGGTTAATAAGTGGCTGACAGTTTGTTGTTGTATCCATTACATCTCGACTGTGTAATCCTACAGTGGACTTATGACTAGATAGGATGACAGCTAAAAATAATATGCGGACTTTTCACATAAAAGTGAGGGACAAAATTCACACCCCATAACATGGAATATCTTTTGTGTTCATATAACCGGCAAAGTTTTTGATGATTGTGCACTTTGTATTCTTAAGAAAGCAAATGACAATTTCCTTAACACTTCAGGAGACAAACTTCCACAGTGTGCTATCAATAATAGTGCCTGTTCTTAAACTGTTAAACTTTGCTGACTTTCATCTGAACGTTTTAATTATTTTGGCGCCAAAGTGCACGTGATGCACTGCACGCGAAAGTGATTTCAAAAGACTTTATTTATCAACCTTGAAATATTGGCAGAACAAAATTATGTTCCAACAACTGATGTATGACACATACTAAGAAATCCCGGAGGTGTGCAAAGCCATGCCCTGTGCGAAGCCATGTCCCCTTACTCTCTATATATATATATTAGTTTTATCAAGCGAAAAACGTTGCAGCATATTGCACATACATCGGCATGACAGTTTGGTACTCATGAATACTGTGAAATTATTGCCCTCGTGAAGTGACCTGGCAGGGCGGAGCTAGCGTTATGGATCAGTGCATTATGAAACAGGTAATTCCTGTTTTCACCAAGAATCGGAAAAACGTTAATCCTCGCCTTTCTTGTTATAAGTAATAACAGTATTTTTACCAAATCGTGTAAAGAGCGTCGTGGTGTAGTGTATCTTGGTAGTCGGATTGCAAAAACACTCAGTGCTACGATCTAGGGTTCAAATCTAGGTTGAGAATAAACATATTTTTCTCTCATTTGTTTTGTTTTCAAGCCCTATTTTCTTTATATATTTACTTGTTTTAGGAGAAAAAGGCATTTCCAGTAATATCTTTAGCTCGAGATATTTCAAAGGATTAGAGTTCGACATGTCTGCTTTGGTAGACTCTCTGGAAATGAGACAAAGTGAATACCAAATCAGAAATAGTTATTCACTTATCGTTTGCTCGTGCATGCATCTCACTTTTCTCGAGCATAAAATACTATAATCTACTAAATACCCTCGTGCATATTTCTGGGCATAATCAGACAGACAAAACCTCTGAAGATTTTTCTTTTTTATTATGAGCATCAAGTATATGAAGTAATCAAAACAAACGGAAATTTCTGTCAAGCAAAATAATCATTTGTTACCTGAAAATGTAAAAAGAAGAAAATAAAAAATAAAAGAAGTTTATAGTTTTAGGTATATTCGAAACTTGGACCCTTCTATGATACAAAAAAGAAGATTAGCACGTCTAGCAGGGGTCCACTACACCAAAGGATCTTCACACATTTTTGAGATATAGTTAACAGCTATAATACATGCATGATACGCGATGATTAACGAATACTTACGAATATCTTTCCGATTGTTTACGAATATATTGCTTTATCCATTTCATAATGCATTGAACCAAATCGCTAGCCCCGCCCTGCCAGGTCAGTTCACGTGGGCTATACAACATTTTAACATCAAACACCTAGCAGGACCCTACCTTACATGTCATAAAAAAAAATTTCAGCGCAGGAAAAAATTCTTAATTGTTTTCGTTTTTTGAATGAAAAAGAGCTAGCTGTTGAAACTCCTACGGTAAACTTAGAAGGTTTCAATTAGATACAGCAATACAACTTACCGTTCATAACTGAAAGGTCTTATACATAAAAATCCCTTACTCGATGCCTTATACATATAAGCCTCTTTCTTAAAGCACTGAGCACTTAAAATCTGAAATGCGTCATGTACTATATTATCGGATAAGATCAAGTAAAAAGTTCCTATTCCTCTGTTTATTTCTCGATTCAGATACAGTTAAATTAAAAACATGTTGGTGTCTTCAAAAAAAAAAAAAAAAAAAAAAAATAAGAAACATCCATAAAAATCCACTGTGTGCCTTTATTTGACATTGGTCGATATTACAAAATTTGAACTCACCGTCACACCCGCGTCATTGATCAGGGGTCGTATTTATAAAACGACTTAACTGTTGCTATGCTGTTGCGAAGGATGAATTTCTATGAAGGAGATTCCCTACAACTATGAAGTTTGCTCTGGAGGAACAGTCTGAAAAAGACTCCAGAGCAAATTTCGTAGTTGCAGGGAATCGCCTTCATAGAAATTCAGCCTTAGCAACAGCATAGCAACTACTATAGTGGTTTAATAAATACGACCCCTGCATTTATATGGCATCTTAAGACAGTTATCTCGGGGCTTAGGAATGTATATAAAATCAAGACGGTTACTCTGTGCGATACGAAAAGCAGTTTATTCAAGTCAGCCATTGTTCATGTCAAACGGTAATAAAAGGTAAAACGACGTGGTATGGACGTTGATTCGACTTTATTTTAACATTAACAACCCCGTGTATAAACATGCCGTGCAAAGAATTTTAAACAGGCACTTTTGTATTGAATATCCTGTGATAATGGCTAGGTAAATGTCAATGATATAAACGAAATGAGCTTGTTTCGAAGGATCTGTTGATCTTTAAAATGATACAGTTGGAACGCAGACTCATCACATTTGAGTTAATCATTTTCTGAGCGGTCGTCTACGCACAAAGAAATAATCCCTTTTTTTCGCCGGAAAAAATGGCGGGAAATTTTGAACAGAAACAGTCCCAAAATAATGCTCGTTTGATAAGATATGCAGTCATAATTTTCCAACGGACCAGATCAGAATGAAATTTGATTTTTGTTATTGAAATCAGACGCATATCGGTACCTCAATGCAGTTTGCACACCCAAAACAACGATCACAGTTTGACAACCGTTTTTCAGAAAAGTAAAACCCTACGACAGTACCCCAAAGTTATTTTGCAAAGAAAATTGTCCCAAGAACCAAATTAGATGTCATTATAACTGAACCGTAGTTCATACATTCGACCGTCTTTTAGCGTGGTATATCTTCGGGAGAAAGTCTATTTAGTTTGAAAATCGATAATGAAGTTGGTCATTTTTACGTATACATGGCACGTGCGTTCGTCAACACACATACATTTTTTCAGCTGGATCGACTTGAGGAGACCAACTCATTTATGGTATAGTAAAGCTTGTAATCATTTAGCATACTGTGAATTTATTAAGATTTTGCGTTAGTCTGTCTGCCTGCGAGTTTTTGGGCTTCTGAATTTAGGCTACACGCCGAGAACGAGAGAAAGCAAAACAAACACACTGGTCAACCACAAAGTTTGACAAACGAAAAAGCCACAAGACATGTCGCCCCATCTTCAGGTGACAACTCGCCCCAGATTCTAAGAAAACTCCCCCAGACAACTTCCCCCAAGATAACGCGCCCCACATTCTGAGACCACTCGCTCTTCTAAAGAATTCTGTCCCGAACGACGCCACCCCCCTACCCCCTCAACACACACGTACCATTTTAGAAGTCATCCAACAAAAAGTACAAGAGACAGCTTGTCCTTCCTCATAAATCTGCCAAAATTTCCAAAAAAAGAGTCTGGGCCCTGTACTTTTGGTGGGAAGATAGCAACTGCCTACCTACCCACTAAAATTCACCTTACCCCTGAGTCTGGACCCTGCACTTTTGGTGGGTAGATAGCAACTGCTTACCTACACACCAAAATACACCTTACCCCTGAGTCTGGACCCTGCACTTTTGGTGGGTAGATAGCAACTGCTTACCTACACACCAAAATACACCTTACCCCTCCCTCCCCCCGCCCTCCCCCCCCCCCAAAAAAAAAGAGGGCCACTTGGGACACCCTAGATCTATTTTTTTTTATTTAACGGCACATTTACCGTGATCAACCTGCATAGTAAGACAAACAGGTCTGAGCAAGCAGTGTAGACCCAGGAGCAGTCTGATCTGGGTCAGCAATTTTTCCTTAATACCTGCACATTTTGGGTACTCCATTTGTGGGTGATATAGATATGTTCATAATGTAGCATGCTGTTATCTTAGTATTATGGGTAATTACTGTAACTGTGTGTGACATTTTTTGTAGAACTATTATTTGTTTTTGTTGTTTTCATAGTTTGCAGGGATTAAAAAGAAAGCCTTCCTACCTAAGTACTCTCCAAAAATCCTAGTTAATAGGCAACTGCAAACAAAATGCTTTTTTATGATTGGCCTGTGGCTGAGATGAGAGGAGGGGAAAGGGGCATGAAGAAATACATATTCTATAGAATTAAATGCCAAAAGTTATGTTTTAGCTTAAATCTCATAAAGAAAATTAAAAGGCTCATATTGAAGTTATATTAATAGAAATGATACCATAAACTGAAAAAGAAAAAAAAAATTATATTTCCTGATTAATTTAATCCATCTTAAATGTTTGCAGCTTCTGACCAAAGCGAAGAAACTTGTAATTACTAATCAGTTATTAAGTTACTAGAGAGAAAAGCTTGATGACAGACATTAAATGATGAGTCATGACTGTAAAGGGATGCAGTTTAGTGCAGTTGAATGAGAGGTAGCCCCTTCCTGTCTATCCCCACCCCCCAAACACACACACACACACACCAACCTATTTAAAAGCATTTTCACAGAGGATTTTATTGGCCAAATATTTAGGACTTTATTATGCTAGCAAGCTTTTTTATATCATTATAAGTGCACAAAATAATGAATGGGGCATGCCCTGCTAACTGATGGGCCCTGCACTTTATGTGGAATGTTGCATAATGCTGTTTGTCCTTCTACAAGTCAAGACTATGTTAGAATGAAAACAATTACACAGTTCCACCATAATTGTTGCACCAGCATCAATGGGCTTCATATTAACACCTGTTGTGCCCTCTCATTAGAAGCACTTCAGCAAGAGCATAGATGGTTCTATTAATGGATCACAACAAATGTTTTTATGGCTGAATAAGACAGAATTCCCAGAATTGCTATCATGCTCCAGCTGAGTCTTTGTATAATCATTATCATAAAACCATCACTTGTGGAACTGTCTCCAGATTTTTTTTTCTTATTATGTACATATGTTATAATTTATTTTGGCTATTTATTTATTTATACTTATAGGGAAAACACTGAAGGGCAATGTCAGACTGCATGTGAATATAATAATTTGATCAGAGCTTTATACATTTAGAATACCTATATAGTACTAATTTGTTCATTTGAAAATTGTGTTAAATTTTAATTTTTGATCAAAAGCAACTGTGATGAGACACCACAACATACTGTACATTTTACTTGAAGAGAAATGATAAAGAATAACTCCACTTTGGCTCACTAGATATTGGCCTATTATTTTTCTTGTTTAATCATGTTTATATCTTACATGTACCATTATTCAACTTAGAGAATAGATAACCAAGTCCTGAGCCTTTGCCACATATTTAATCAAGTTTTCTGGTTTGCTGGACAGCTGTGCTTTTTATTTGTTTTGTTTTTTGTGAGTGTGACTCAGAATCATATTAGAGAACACATCACATTGAACTAAAATTTTGAGAAATTCTCCATTCTCAATGAAAAGTTAAGGTACCATTCATTATAAATTATATAATTTTTGCATGAGATTTGCCCCTACTGATAGATTTTCATGAGATTGTTGGCAACAGTTAGAGCAAATCCCTCAAAAGATCACTGAGTATATAAACACACTGTGGCATTTTAATTTATGAACCAAGGGCATTGCAGAGCTGACAGCCCCCACCCCCACCTGATGAGCTAGTATTTGACACACCTGGCATTTCATAATAAATGTGTATTTTATTAAATCCCTGGTTTCTTCTTAGGAAGAATCAATAAATTCTTGTTAGTTGTTTACACTCTTAAAAAGGGGATAAACAACTAACAAGTAAATATATATGTTGTAACCCCTCATTAGAACTCCTCATTAAGGTAGTTCCACAGAGGGCCAAAACCTATGTTATAAAAATGCGTATTGCAATTTTAATGCTCAAAAGCTCATTTAACAGTACATATGCTGCTTCTCAATGTTGGCTGAAATTATATGGAGTGTAAAGGAGTGTATAAGTATGTATGGCCAAGTTATTTTCTAAGCTTAAAGTTGAAACAAAATCTTCATTAGTGCAATTGTCCTACCACTTTCACCATCTGACAGTGTGTCGAAATTGCTGGGAAAATCAAATAGTACTGACCCTGATTAGACTGCTGTTTTGATAGTACAGTCTAACCCAGGTCTACACTGCACTTTTTAATCAAGGATTTTAGTCAATGAAGTTTTGCAAGTATTTGTTATGGCTAAACATGGCTAAACATCTATTATATTTTGCTTAGTTTTTCATGTAATAGAAAGGTTAAAAGTTGTGTGCGTGTGTGTAGGGGTGGGGGTTGGGGATAGAGGAAGGGTGGAGGAAGAAGGGGGGGTAGAGGGGCCTTAAGTTGGGTAGGGTGATCGTGTGAGTTGCAGGAGAGGCTTTGAAATATTGGCACGTGCAGGATTAATTGGATGGCAAAATTATTTTTTCTAGCAGTCCCTCTGATTGTGACCACAATGTACCGGTCTTAATAACTTATAAGCAAGTAAATGCGAAGTTTGAAACAGTTGGCGCAGTTCTGTAATTGCGTCACAACTGTCATAAATCGATCGATTTGTTTACAGTATGGTGTAGGCTACTGATCAGAATTCTTTTCCCAATCATTCTGAAGAAAGTACAGAAAAAATATTGTTGTATGTTGAATTACTAGATGCGTTCCTCTTCGTGTGTCGGATTTCAGGATTCAAGAACATTTCGGTAATGTTTAAATTTATTACAGATTATTTTGCTGTCTATCGATCAGGTAAAAAATCCGCCATTAATTTGAGAAAATGAAATAGGGTACCTAAACATTATTTTGCAAAGGAAATTGTCCCAAACACCGAATTACTTAATTTTTATAATGGAGAAAGGGCAGACACTATGGTTTTTCATGGCATATGTCCGCCGACGGGAGAAAGTCGATTTATTTTGAAAATTGCTGTTGAAGTTTGCGGATAAGAGTCGTCTTTACATGATCACGTAAAACGTTCGATTGCAGAATATCTCGGTGTTTAGCTCTGCTCTTAAAGGCATAGAGAATTAAATTAAGATGTAAGGAATAAAACTATATCTTATTTTCGGCTTGGTGTAGCTTGATTCGCCGACAAAGCATCACTGAAATTGCGACACGTTCGTCGATTGAATCTGAGTCTGAGAAATTTCGAACGTTATTTCGTTGCTATCTGTATAAAAATATCACTCCGCCATGGATACGCGTTCCCACTGATAATGAAACATTAGCAAATGAAACAGTTTTATTAGTCTTGTAACAGTATATTAATACAGCATACGAAGTAAAAACGGAAGCAGGAGACATGAGTTTCTGCATTACATATACTGCGTAGCTCATCAATGCATTGTAAAATCGTTCAAGCTTTCATTTGGATTAAAGTATCTTAGTAAATAAATTATTTTTATTGAGACCCTAAAAGAGCGGCAGTATCACGTTCACTGTTGCTCATGCGCTCTGACACCCATTCTAGCTACTTTCTTTATACAGAGTAAATTTGAACGGCCTTATGAGGTACTAACATAAATTGGTCAACCTATATGTTTTTCCGACAGTTTTAAAAAGGGAAACAACTTTTGTGGCCTCCTGATTGCTTCTCTGGAGGACATAACCTTTTCCATGAATGACACACTCTTCAAGGGAAGAGTTTGCTTCTAGAAGGATAGATTCTGCTCTTTAACAGTTGGCTCTCATTGAAAGGGGAGGCAAACATAAAAGTGGCAGTGTACCATTTAACTAACAAGAGGACCATGGTGGCCCTGAATCGCTCACCTGAGCATTAATCAGTTCACTGGCTCTGGTGAAGATTTATAAGAGTTTTTACCATACATGGGAATGGCGGCCACCTTGGTCATGTGACCAAGATCATTTGAAGAACTTTCAATTCTTTGACCCATGTGCAGGCTTCATATGAAATTTGATCTGCCCAGTGGTTTCAGAGATGTTTGAAAATGTTTATGGATGGATGAAAGAGGCAGCTAACACCAATACTGTAAGGCTCGATCAGGTGAGCTGAAAATGGCAGAGTCGCTTCTCCGAAAAGTTCCCGTTCATGTTGAGTTCCTTTGATGGATTTCAACTAGACTTAACTAGGCAAACACAGATGATAGAATGGTAGCATCATTATCTCACTGTGGTGAAACTAATGTATTCCAAGGAGTTTGTGGCTGGCATCATTGCAATGTTAGTTCTGATTCTTGCAACATTACTTAATTTAAATTTGACCTAGTGACCTAGCTTTTGACCCGACATGACCCAGTTTCAAACCGGATATTGTAAGAATAAACATTCTGACAAAGTTTCATTGAGATTGGATCAAAACTGTGCCCTCTGGAGCTTATACAAGGTCGTTCTTATATTTGACCTAGTGACCTAGTTTTTGATCCGACACAAACCAGTTTCAAACTTACCTAGATTTCATAAAGGTAAACATTTTGACAGAGTTTCATGAAGATTGGATCAAAACTGTGCCCTCTAGGGTGTACACAAAGTTTTTCTTAGATTTGACCTAGTGACCTAGTTTCTGATCTGACGTGACTCAGTTTCATAAGGGGCATATATATATGGACAATAAACATTTCGACATAGTTTCATGAAGATTGGATCAAAACTGTTCCATCTAGTGCGTACACGAGGTTTTTCTAAGATTTGACCTAGTGACCTAGTTTTTGACCTGACATGACCTACTTTCAAACTTGGCCTAGAGTTTATAAAGATAAACATTCTGACAAAGTTTCATAAAGATTGGATCAAAACTGTGTCCTCTAGAGCATACAAACGGTTTTTCTATGATTTGACCAGGTGACCTAGTTTTTGACCCTACATGACCCAGTTTCAAATTTGTCCTTTATATTATGAGGATAAACATTCTGATAAAGTTTCATGAACTTTGGATCGAAACTGTGCCTTCTACAGCGTACACAAGGTTTTCTAAGATTTGACCTAGTGACCTAGTTTTTGACCCGACATGACCCAATTTCAAACTTGGCCTAAAGTTTATGGAGATATACATTCTGACAATGTTTAATAAAGATTGGATCAAAACTGTGTCCTCTAGAGCGTACACAATGTTTTTCTATGATTTGACCTAGTGACCTAGTTTTTGACCCAACATGACCCAGTTTCGTACTTGTCCTCGATATTATAAAGATAAACATCCTGACAAAGTTTCATGAATTTTGGATGAAAACTGTGCCTGGTAGAGTGTACACAAGGTTTTTCTAAGATTTGACCTAGTGACCTAGTTTTTGACCCTACATGACCCAGTTTCAAACTTGGCCTAGAGTTTATGGAGATATATATTCTGACAATGTTTCATATGGATTGGATCAAAACTATGTCCTCTAGAGTGTACACAATGTTTTTCTATGATTTGACCTAGTGACCTAGTTTTTGACCCGACGTGACCCAGTTTCAAACTTGTCCTAGATATTATAAGGATAAACGTTCTGACTAAGTTTCATGAACTTTGGATGAAAACTGTGCCTTCTAGAGCGTACACAAGGTTTTTCTAGGATTTGACCTAGTGACCTAGTTTTTGACCCGAAGTGACCCAGTTTCAAACTGGTTCTAGATATTATAAAGATAAACATTCTGACAAAGTTTCATGAACTTTGGATGAAAACTGTGCCTTCCAGACTGTACACAAGGTTTTTCTAAGATTTGACTTAGTAACCTAGTTTTTGACCCGACATGATCCAGTTTCGAACTTGGCCTAGAGTTAATGGAGATAAACACTCTGACAATGTTTTATAAAGATTGGATCAAAACTGTGTCCTCTAGAGCGTACACAATGTTTTTCTATGATTTGACCTAGTGACCTAGTTTTTGACCCAACATGACCCAGTTTCGTACTTGTCCTAGATATAATAAAGATAAACATTCTGACAAAGTTTCATGATCTTTGGATGAAAACTGTGCCTTCTAGAGTGTACACAATGTTTTTCTAAGATTTGACCTAGTGACCTAGTTTTTGACCCTACATGACCCAGTTTCAAACTTGGCCTAGAGTTTATGGAGATATATATTCTGACAATGTTTCATATAGATTGGATCAAAACTGTGTCCTCTAGAGCGTACACAAGTTTTTTCTATGATTTGACCTTGTGACCTAGTTTTTGACCCGACGAGACCCAGTTTCAAAGTTGTCCTAGATATAATGAGGATAAACATTCTGACTTAGTGTCATGAACTTTGGATGAAAACTGTGCCTTCTAGAGCGTACACAAGGTTTTTCTAAGATTTGACCTAGTGACCTAGTTTTTGACCCGACGTGACCCAGTTTCGAACTTGTCCTAGATATTATAAAGATAAACATTCTGACAAAGTTTCATGAACTTTGGATGAAAATTGTGCCTTCTAGAGCGTACACAAGGTTTTTCTAAGATTTGACCTAGTGACCTAGTTTTTGACCCGACATGACCCAGTTTCAAACTTGGCCTAGAGTTTATGGAGATATATATTCTGACAACGTTTCATATAGATTGGATCAAAAATGTGTCCTCTAGAGCGTACACAAGGTTTTTCTATGATTTGACCTAGTGACCTAGTTTTTGACCCGACGTGACCCAGTTTCAAACTTGTCCTAGATATTATGAGGATAAACATTCTGACTAAGTTTCATGAACTTTGGTGAAAACTGTGCCTTCTAGAGCGTACACAAGGTTTTTCTAGGATTTGACCTAGTGACCTAGTTTTTGACCCGAAGTGACCCAGTTTCAAACTGGTTCTAGATATTATAAAGATAAACATTCTGACAAAGTTTCATGAACTTTGGATGAAAACTGTGCCTTCTAGGGTGTACACAAGTTTTTTCTAAGATTTGACCTAGTGACCTTGTTTTTGACCCTACATGACCCAGTTTCAAAGTTGGCCTAGAGTTTATGGAGATATATATTCTGACAATGTTTCATATAGACTGGATCAAAACTGTGTCCTCTAGAGTGTACACAAGGTTTTTCTATGATTTGACCTTGTGACCTAGTTTTTGACCCGACGTGACCCAGTTTCAAACTTTTCCTAGATATTATGAGGATAAACGTTCTGACTAAGTTTCATGAACTTTGGATGAAAACTGTGCCTTCTAGAGCGAACACAAGGTTTTTCTAAGATTTGACCTAGTGACCTAGTTTTTGATCCAATGTGACCCAGTTTCAAACTTGTCCTAGATATTATAAAGATAAACATTCTGACAAAGTTTCATGAACTTTGGGTGAAAACTTTGCCTTCTAGAGTGTACACAAGGTTTTTCTAAGATTTGACTTAGTGACCTAGTTTTTGACCCGACATGACCCAGTTTCAAACTTGGCCTAGAGTTTATGGAGATAAACACTCTGACAATGTTTTATAAAGATTGGATCAAAACTGTGTCCTCTAGAGCGTACACAATGTTTTTCTATGATTTGACCTAGTGACCTAGTTTATGACCCAACATGACCCAGTTTCGTACTTGTCCTAGATATAATAAAGATAAACATTCTGACAAAGTTTCATGAACTTTGGATGAAAACTGTGCCTTCTAGAGTGTACACAAGGTTTTTCTAAGATTTGACCTAGTGACCTAGTTTTTGACCATACATGACCCAGTTTCAAACTTGACCTAGAGTTTATGGAGATATATATTCTGACATTGTTTCATATAGATTGGATCAAAACTGTGTCCTCTAGAGCGTACACAAGGTTTTTCTATGATTTGACCTAGTGACCTAGTTTTTGACCCGACGTGACCCAGTTTCAAACTTGTCCTAGATATTATGAGGATAAACATTCTGACTAAGTTTCATGAACTTTGGATGAAAACTGTGCCTTCTAGAGCGAACACAAGGTTTTTCTAAGATTTGACCTAGTGACCTAGTTTTTGATCCAATGTGACCCAGTTTCGAACTTGTCCTAGATATTATAAAGATAAACATTCTGACAAAGTTTCATGAACTTTGGATGAAAACTGTGCCTTCTAGAGTGTACACAAGGTTTTTCTAAGATTTGACTTAGTGACCTTGTTTTTGACCCGACATGACCCAGTTTCAAACTTGGCCTAGAGTTTATGGAGATAAACACTCTGACAATGTTTTATAAAGATTGGATCAAAACTGTGTCCTCTAGAGCGTACACAATGTTTTTCTATGATTTGACCTAGTGACCTAGTTTATGACCCAACATGACCCAGTTTCGTACTTGTCCTAGATATTATAAAGATAAACATTCTGACAAAGTTTCATGAACTTTGGATGAAAATTGTGCCTTCTAGAGTGTACACAAGGTTTTTCTAAGATTTGACCTAGTGACCTAGTTTTTGACCCTACATGACCCAGTTTCAAACTTGGCCTAGAGTTTATGGAGATATATATTCTGTCATTGTTTCATATAGACTGGATCAAAACTGTGTCCTCTAGAGCGTACACAAGGTTTTTCTATGATTTGACCTAGTGACCTAGTTTTTGACCTGACGTGACCCAGTTTCAAATTTGTCCTAGATATTATGAGGATAAACATTCTGACTAAGTTTCATGAACTTTGGATGAAAACTGTGCCTTCTAGAGCGTACACAAGGTTTTTCTAAGATTTGACCTAGTGACATAGTTTTTGACCCGACGTGACCCAGTTTCGAACTTGTCCTAGATATTATAAAGATAAACATTCTGACAAAGTTTCATGAACTTTGGATGAAAACTGTGCATTCTAGAGTGTACACAAGGTTTTTCTAAGATTTGACCTAGTGACCTAGTTTTTGACCCGACATGACCCAGTTTCAAACTTGGCCAAGAGTTTATGGAGATATATATTCTGACAACGTTTCATATAGATTGGATCAAAACTGTGTCCATTAGAGCGTACACAAGGTTTTTCTATGATTTGACCTAGTGACCTAGTTTTTGACCCGACGTAACCCAGTTTCAAACTTGTCCTAGATATTATAAGGATAAACATTCTGACTAAGTTTCATGAACTTTGAATGAAAACTGTGCCTTCTAGAGCGTACACAAGGTTTTTCTAGGATTTGACCTAGTGACCTAGTTTTTGACCTGACGTGACCCAGTTTCGAATTTGTCCTAAATATTATAAAGATAAACATTCTGACAAAGTTTCATGAATTTTGGATGAAAACTGTGCCTTCTAGAGTGTACATACGGTTCTTCTAAGATTTAACCTAGTGACCTAGTTTTTGACCCGACATGACCCAGTTTCGAACTTGGCCTAGATTTTATGGAGATAAACATTCTGACAAATTTTCAGAAAGATTGGATCAAAACTGTGCCAGCTAGAGTGTACACAAGCAAAAGTTGACGGACGGACGTCCGGACGTCCGGACGTACGACGGACGACGGACATCAGGGTATCCCAAAAGCTCACCCTGAGCACTTCGTGCTCAGGCGAGCTAAAAATAAGTATGAATGATGCCCCGAAACTGCTATAAAATTAACTTCTAAATACTATCAAGCAGGACTAATTGGCGAAAAAAACATACGAACATTACGTGACGGCAGAAAATGTAAACCAGCGTGTGCGGAAAGCCAAACTTAGAGAGCACATAACGTCAAAAATGACTGCGCACTTGCCCGATGCGACGTCTTATCGACGTCCGTACGAAGTCATTTCAAGGGCATGTGCCTGCTAGGAATGCACAGAGTTCCCTAGGTTCGTGGTTACCCTCAGCTAAATCATCAACAGATGATCCAAAGACAGAGAAGAGAAACCAAACAAGATGATTCATATCACAGGACATTGATGTTGCATCCATGGAACCAATACAAAAGCTTCTGAGGCTTAAAGTCTCCATAGTCCTATAAGTGGTAAAAATCACCAAAGCACAAATCATGATAAAACTGATACGGCCTTCCGAATTGATGATAAAATGTCGGTTGATGTTCGTTTTCGTGTCATATAACTGGCAAAAAGGAGAAAAAGAGGTTTTTGAAAAAAAAATACAAGTCTCTCCATAAAAATATGATATTTATTTCTGGTTCCCGGTTGAGCAATGATATTACGCTACAGCGAGGCAGTGAATGGAATCCTTGCCGTACATTGTATTTAAACCATCTATTAAATACCTGTACCTTGTATTTATACCTTATTTTTATACACTGTTACTTCACTATCCAGATTTCAACAGGATGTTGATAGCCAGCAACTATCTATCCCGCAGAAAAGTGCAGACGATTTGCTAAATATCACCTGTCATTAATTATGTTTCCACAGACCAAATCAAAAATATTTATTTCTTTACAATATTCATAATATCAAGCAAAACTGATTTCATCATGTCACTAAAACATCAATCAATTGTGCCGTGTGGCGGCCGTAAAAAGTCTCCCCGCACTCATCTATAGTGCAGATTATATTTTCCTTTTGGTCCTTTGAGATCATGGAATATATTCTGAGAAGTCAGAAATGATCATACGTTTAGATTCATTTCTAAACAAATTTGAAATATTTTGGTATTTTTCGACTTATATCAGTCTTTGAGACGACTGCCATGTTAAACCTGCAAATTTACTGTTTTTTTCCTCTGGCTCCTTGTGCCAGATTTAAAGGGTCACTGATGAGGCTTGAATAGCCGAAACCGCGGTATGGCCCAACTTCTTACTTATGAATGTTTTCTTTGCTCTTAAAGGATCTAAACTTTTATCATTATTCAACCTGATCAGCATTATTAACCAACCAAAGAGCACCATGTGACAGTAATAGTCCCGAGCTTTCCTGCACCTTTTTGAATTTTGCGGTTCCCTATAGGAATTGGTTCCCGGTGCCCTAAAGTGCCACCCCAAACTTTTGGATAACAATAGATTCTGCTTGAATTCAAAATTCAAATTATCTTTAAGACAGTTCTCAAGTTTCGCATGATATTATGACCGTATTTCCATGAGCAGTGTGCTAAAGTTGTTGTGTTCTGTTTCTCCGAAGGCAGTCGAGAAACAAAGATTCTGAGAAAAAAGCAAACACTTTACCTACTGCTGATGGAAATACACTGATGACCTCAAGGCTTTTTTCATTCAGGTGAAATTTCAAACTGTTCAGCATCTCAAATAAATCAAAACATGAAAAATAGCCATTTCTGACATTTTACACACATTCTAGGAAGTGTACCCCCAAATGTAGGAGAAAAATACACATTTTTCAGCAATTTGGACACCAAAGTGTCCCAAAATTGCTAATGCATGCAGTTTTCTACATTCTGATAAAAGCAGATAATGCTAGTCTAGCAAATTAAGGAGACAAAAGATTCTGAAGGCCCTTTTTTATAGTCAGCATTGGTAACAGCAGTAACTGTTGTGAATACCATGCCGCGCGATATAATCTCTTTTACGACACATCGAGATCCCAAGATTTTTTCACTGTGAAGCTTTCCTCCCGGCTTCGAAAGCATTCGGCTTACCAGTTTGAACAATTTCATCCCTAAACCTTCAACTGCATTCAAATAAACCATGTAAACTGATGCAATGGAAGCTTTTGAAATACCCCACCCCCTCCAGTTAACCTGTGTTTTAACAGAGTCAGCCAAACAGAGAAAATATTCAGGCTCATCTCACTATTCTGAACAATGTTTTCAATGTAAATAAGCTACTGAAAATCAGCATTTCAATAAAGTGAGACCTAATTTTACAAAAAAGACTTTGAAAATCTATAGAAAACATTGAAATACAGCACAGCAAGAAAGAACTCTACTTTCACTATAGGGCAGCGTGAACTAATCGTTTCTCCCACAGACTTCTATAGTGGCCCCTACTGCCTGTGACAGTGTGCCTCCCTTTATACACTGTTACTTCACTATCGAGATTTGCTCTAATTTCAAGCTAAAATGTTGATCAATAAGATAAAATAAGAGAAACACCACCTTACCCTACACTTTCTACCTCTACAGGATGTTGATAGCCAGCAACTACCTATCCGGCAGAAAAGTGCAAACGATTTGCTAAATATCACCTGTCAATAATTTTGGCTCCACAGACCAAATCAAAATATTATTTATTTCTTTACAATATCTATAATATCAAACAAAACTGATTTCTACATGTCACTAAAATATCAATTTCAACCTCATCAGCATTATTAACCAATCAAACAGCACCATGTGACAATAATAGTACCTGCACCTATTTGAATTTCGCGGTTCCCTTAAGTAATTGGTTCCCGGTACCCGTAACCCCCACATAACCGCGGACAGCTTGGATTAAAGAAGGCGGAAAGTGAACCTCCGCTGTAAAAGAAGCTTTTCTCTGTTTTTTTCCTTCAAAATGACACGTTCTCACGCCAATTATTTGCCCTTTTTCTGTTTAATAGTGAGAATGGGATACGAATGTCCATCATACTGATTTCTCGATGTTCGTGTTTTTGCCATATTCAGCAGGGTTTACAGAGGGAAGAGGGAGTGTGTGTGTGGGGGGGGGGGGATTTAAAAATTCGTGTGAGTCCTGACTCTTGCAAATATAAAACACCTGAGTTTTAAAAGAAATTTGTAACAATAGAACTCTGGACTTTAAAGTAAAAAAACGTCAATGGTCGTCGTCATGTCGCCATTTTGTTCTTTACTCGAAGTGTTCGGAACTGCAATACTCGAGTACCTTTAGTACCTTTGTATGCATGCGCCAAATTTCGATCCGAGTAACACGAGTTGGCAACTCGAAAATGCTCCGCCAACGCTGACGTCATGCACTAGTTTACACGATGGTTCGCCAAAACAAACGCGGAAGTAAAATAAACGCAGCAAAAATGACTCAGTACGAACAGCAACCCGTTTTTTTTTTTTTTTAAAAGACTCCATAGTCCTATCAGCGGTAAAAACGCCTAAACTCTAATCATTGTAAAAAGCTGTTCAACCTTCACGTTTGGTAATAAAATGTGGGTTGGTGTGCATATACTGAGTCATATAACTAGCAAAAAGTAGAGAAAACAAGTTTTTGAAAAATAATAATTCGCTATACAAAATACAGTTTCCTGTTCTGGTTTCCCGTCTAGCAATGCTATATAAACTTAGGCGGGATAGTGATTGGGACTCCACATTGTACATTGTATTTTTACCATTTTATGAAATCGAAAGTGGGTCATTATAGTTGCCAACTAAAATGACCCAAATATGTTTTCAAATCCCCTTTATGTGAAACTGAATGATGTTTTATTATTTCAAAGCTGGCTAATCCCGGTCATTTACAATGACGAAACTAAAGTGAGAAGCTTGCAGCGATACCTCATGATAAAAATTTTCATGCTGATAGAGCAATGGTGCCTTTAAAGTACTTTTACCGATTTGAAGATAAAGGTTTTTTTCCCAAAGGCCTTGTACAGTGTTGGTAATCCAGCCATAACAAAGCATGTGAACACAAACACACGTCTCCCCACCCACATTTGGCGTTGAAATCCTTCTTCTCTTATATATAATAATTGGTTGATAAGGGTCTTTGAATGTTTTTATATTGATACAGCGTCAGTTTCCTGTATTCAGATCAAAAGCATCGCCTGGTGACGTAAACGTTAAACATATAAGGATTAGTGTCCAAATTTGATAATGTGATGAATACAGAAAACGCATATATGAGCCATGACACGAGAAAACCAACAAAGTGGTTGTGGTCCAGCGCAAACTCAGATCAGCCTGGGCATCCGCCCAGTCTGATCAGAGTCATCGCCGTCCGCATGAAGGTAGCTTAGTCCCTTAGCTACCTTTTGAGCACTTAAACAAAGAGTCTGACAAACTGGGCGGATGTCCAGGCTGATCTAAGTCTGCGCTGGGCGCACACCCACATTGTTGGTTTTCTCGTGACGCGGCTCATAAAAAAAGGAAAAAGGTTAGCAATGATCTGGAACTGAAGCAATCAGATCACATACACGCCGTCCAAAACCAAATGGAAACAAATGTATGTGCAAACTGAGATCAGTTTACGATAGGCACGCATGATAAACCAAACAAACAAGTCTTTTCCAGACAGTTTGTCAATACCGAAAGCTGCACCAAACCACCCTAATACACAAATATGATAAAAGAAAGTAATAAATATCACTTAACAAAGGCGCCCCTGGTGCCCAAATAGCATTATATTTATACAAGTCATTATGTATGCGACATTATAGTAACTGTTACAGTAAACACTAACACTGTGTTAGGAAATCACATAGCTTATAACAATGCCGAGAGACTGGAACAATCAACTTTAAAGGAAATTATTTTCAAAAATATTTATCGACTACAAATGTTCATAAAGATGTCTCTTTACAGTCAATGAAAAATGAAATTAGCTAGGCTCTCAGACAGGTATCATGCAATCGAAATCTTCATCAAATTTTTCTGTTGGGCTCCGGCTGACTTTTTATAGAGCAACTGACTGACAGTGCAAGCGACAGCTGAAATCTGACTTGTTGTTAACTAAACTCTGGTGATAAAATGGTGATTTTACATAGCCACTGTTCGACTATATCATCACAAAGGTGTGTTTAGACAAGTAAGCATGTTACTTCACTAAAATCGCTTGCACACTAAGAAATCGAGATTTTTTTATGTTTTCCACCGAACAAATGATAGTTGCATTGATGTTGAGGTCAAGTTTATAAATGTGCAATATGGTACATGTTATTAAAACGATTTTGTTTATTTGCAGTTGCAGATTTTTCAATGCTAGAACTTTACTCTGTAAATGCGTTTGCATTGATCCCACTTTCACGTTTCGACACCATCTGTAGCATGGCTTAAATTTACTGATAGCTACGCTGAACCGTTAACACACACACACACACGCGCGCGCGCGCGCGCACACACACACACACGCACGCATGCACACACACAAACACACACACACACACACACACACACAGATTGCGGACAATTAGTACATACACGCACAATATTAGAATATTAGATGGCGGACAATTAGTGCTACATTAACATTTATTAAGTCCATCATTGTTATATAAATGGTCATACTGGGCAAGGAAATCTCGAAGCTTGCAACAATCAAACATAATGGAATAACTGTACATATTTAAATTATTTGCATTCAAAATGAACTGAAAAAAAAACAATTTTAAATGTAAGCTATGCTTATCGATAGCAAAATGTTCTGTTGTCAAAGTGTCTTTGTGTATTGAACTTCACAAATCAAGGCAGCTATCTCTCTTAAATGTCTTATTTAATCGAAATCTATATTAAACCTTTCAGTATGGCTTCTCAGAGCTATTAACTCACAGCACAAGCGATGATTTACATTGCTGTTAATATCCTGATCTTGTCATAACTAAACGAGTTAGCTGTTAACTCTAGCAGCTAAAAGGTGTTTGTACGCAGGATCTGGTGACGTGTATGTTTAGCGTGATTAACTACACACGTAGACGTGTTACATGACAAGTTATTAAAATATTGTCCAAGGAAATTCAAGTTATCCTACATCTTTATAATTTGCTTCGCTTAGATATTTAGGAATTTGAAAAAGTGCATTATGGTAGTCAATTGTTAAATTGATGTCCAATCGTTAACTGCTGTGCATTTTCTGCATTGATCTCGTTCTCACATTCAAACCCAGGAGGCCCGGAGGCTCAGAGGGTTAAGCGTTGGCCTGCCAAGCCACCGGTCTGGATGTGAATTGCGCCAGAGGCAGACATTTTTTTCAATCGTAAACGGATTCAATTGCATAGAACTTTTCATTGTCGCCTTCCAATTGTCCTCACATGACTGAAATACCATTGAAAAGGACGTAAAATTGCAAGGCATCCATCAACACATCCACATTCAGACTAGATTTGTTAGACGGTACGGTTGAATACTGAAAACTACACTGAGCCCCAACACTAACATAAACGCACACAAGACGAATCACAGCTGTTTAATCACAAAAATGGTAATACATATAAAATTCATACACGTTCCATGGGCTTCGCGGAAACTACGAGGGGCATTTCAGAAATAGTGTAAATGAGTCTGCCTTTCCTTGGAATGTTGATCGATGTTTTTAATGTTTGTCTTAACTTTTAGGTTTTCATATCACCCAATGGCCTTTACTCAAAAAATTTGAGTCACTGGCATTTTCTTCAAAATATGCCTTGAAAATGGTTGTAAGGGTAAGGACACTGAGTAGAAACGGACGGAATATTTATGCAAAGACAAATTCATATTTTCTTAACTCTGGATACAAGCAGCTCTAGTTTGATACCTCTATTATCTGTTACACTGAAAGTATTCCAGTATACTGAAAGCATTGCATGAGCTTTGCTAAAACATAAGATTTGCAATGCAAAGTAGACTAATCATGGAACAATGCGCATTCATGATGATGTCACTTCCTGTGCTTAATTGAAATGTATAGTAAGCTATTTAATCTTCGGTTTTGACGTCAATTTAAGTGAAAGTGAATGTTTGATGACAGACATGAAACAAAAAATAAATAAAATTTTATTCGTCACGCTTGTTTTCTGACATAAATAATCTTTTACGGCACTTTATGCTCCTTTGTCAGTGGCCTACCTGATGTTTTACGATAAGTTTCCCACCCACCCATGTATTTCAATGTCAGTATGTCATGTAAAATATCAAGTTTTTCAAGTCTTTATGTATGAATTTTGTTTTCAATATATCCTTCTAATTTTTGCAATAAACAAAATTAAATATATTTAGCCTGTGTCTTTTTATAAGAAGATCATTTCATTTTATTGTTTATGTATTTTACATGACTTGCTGCTACTTTGCAACTTCCGGCGTGGAGTTTGCACACTTTTCGTCCAGTTTCATCAGTGATTTGATGCCAGTCGTAGCACAATATAATGACCTAATCATTTCAGTAATAAAATGTCTGTCATTTGTTGAAATTGGATGCGAATAAGTAAAAAATCACAATTTATTGGTATAATGCATCTATAATAACTTAGCACATATAAACTCATAGCAGAGACAAAATCTCGTTTATTATGTTGCTGGTGTAGAATTTGGAAACGATTTCTGTACAACCTTCTTATTTTATATTTAAAGGACAGTATTACGTGTTTCTTCATTGAAATATATCATTTTCTCATTGAGAAAACAGCAAAAGAACACAAAAGACATTCAGTGAAAATGTACAGATTCCAGTATCTACACCCCTATGACGTATAAGCACGTGATGTCATGCATGAGTGACTTTGAAATTCTTTTAATGCTTACCATTCTAAAGCACTTGATTTTACCTTTCCAATGATATATAAAACCACTGCTAAATATCAGCCAATAGACTACCCTGAGGCCATTTACATTATTTCTGAAATGCCCCTCGTATAACACTGATTATTATAGTGAAACCAATAAAAAATTAGTTCAATAAAGCTGATCAAGTGAGGGAGACGATACTTCGTATCGCACTGTTTGTGACATGACGTCTTAATGTCGCATGGTTTGTGAAGTAACGTCGAATGAAATTCGATGTCAAGCCTACTAAAACAACAAACCTGTTAAGTGTTCTTATCTTTATTATGCGATAACAATGTGCCTACTGGCAGCAAGCCTTTGCCGTGCCCGTCTGTGACGAAAACGAATATTCAAACGTTTGAGCTAAAGTAAAAGTAACTAGTCATTGAATTATTGCATTATAAGTTACTGTAAGATATACACTTTAAAACATAAATCGAAACTTGATACTGTAAACCACTTATAATTTTTGGCGGCCACTTTATTTTGGCGACATTAGCGGAAAAGAAGAAAATAGCCAAATTAAAATTCCGCCAATTAAACTGCTGATCGCGGAAGGAAAACCTATAATATCAAAACAAATACTCATCATATATACAAAAGTCGCAACAGAGCATGCGAGGCCAAACGGAGTGTGACAATTAGACATGTCAAGCTTCTTAGTACCTAAGTGCAGTTGATCAAATCAAAAATCAACACAAAAATCTGTAAACTGTTAACAGTTTTAGTCATACACATAATAGAATAGAATTGTTATCACTGCAATAAGCTGCATGATAAAAGAATGACTATTAATAACTATGATATCATCACCATTTTATTCTTTTCTTTTCTTGTTTTTTTTTGCATAAATCACAAATCCGCCAAAATAAAATCCGCCAAATGGTCCAAGTATAAACACCGCCAAATTTTGCTGCCGCCAAATATAAGTGTTTAACAGTACATTGACAAACGATTCAGATCAGAGTTGTCATATGTCTGACAGTACGTGTACGACCGTCTATAACATTTTAGGGTATAGTACAAAGGTACAACCTTGGGAACAATTGTATATCTTTGTAGTTTGATTGAAGTCACTAGGTATTGTGAAAGCTGTATACACTTCTACCAGTTATCATGATAAATGCGACTTTTTTTCCAAACTTAGTTTTTGCTTAACTTAAAAGCTGTAGTTCGCAAAACCAATATATAAGATTGCTCTGATACATTTAAATTATTCGACATTATTTTGTGGTTCTAGTTGTTTGCGAAACTACTGGCAGTAAAATTTAGAACTCTCAATAACTAAGAAATGCCGGCGTATGAAACGTCTCCCAATCCTACCTTACGTTTAAGATAGAGCTATTGTTTCGGCGCACAATGGAGTTCTTTATAGTTGTATACCAGATCTTGAGACTACTGCATTAAAAGATTACAGCTAGATGCATAAAGCAATACAACTTACCGTTCATAACTGGAAGCCCCAACGGTGGTTATTTTATGTATGTACGTTCCCTTTCCAAGCAAATGGCACTTAAAATCCGAAATGCGTTATGAACTATACCAAATAGACTACCTAACGTTATTCCTCTGTTTATTTCTCGATTCAGATGCAATTCTGATAAAACTTGTTGGAGTCTTCAAAAACATCCATAAAATCCTACTGCGTGTCTTTATTTGACATTGGTCGATATTACAAAATTTGTAGATACCGTTACACCCACGTCATTGAACTGCATTTATGTGGCATCTTAAGACATTTATCTCGGGGCTTAGGAATGTATATAAATCAAGAGGGTTATTCTGTACAAAACGAAAGAAGTGTATTCGGATCCAATGAGCCTTAAAGGAATTCATATCCAGCAGGTACACAAGGGTCGAGACGACGTCGAATGAACAACGATACAACGTGATGTTGTATCGACGTTCATACGAGGTTGTTTCAACGTAATGTGCGCTGGTATAGACTGTCCTTACAAGGGATCGTTACACAGACACTATTGCATCAAATATCATTAATACTGGATAGATAAATGTCAATGTTATAAACAAAATGAGCTTATTTTGAATGGCTTTTGTTGATCTTTAATGTGATAATAAAAACCATAGCAAATAAAACAATTTTATTAATCTTGTAATAGTATTATGATAGGTTTCGAAATAAAAAGGGAGACACGAATTTCTGCCAACTACATGTTACACATTTTCATGATTTTTTGTGAAAACGATGAACGGTTTTATATTTCAAAGAAGCTGTTTTATTGATGGAACAGCTGGTAAAATTCAGTTTAAACTGCAAACTTCCACAACATTTTAAACTCAGGTAAAACGCATGCTATACTTGGGAGCTGATATACGTAAATACCAAAGTATAGTCTTTGTCACAAATCACCTCATTGCCCTTACTTTGTTTTCATTGTAAACTGCGTATAAATGAAAAACATAAAATAATTGTCCAAGTCGTAATAGACAACAGAAGATGCTCATCGTACATATAACTTCGGTTTTAGTATTAACCAACTCTTTTCGACATTCTGTTCAATGGCTAGTGAGGTATTCTATAATTATTCTAAACAAACTTCTAATTTATTTCATTGAACGTAATCTCCAAAGACTCTAAATAAACTGTTAATAAATCATTAATCACGACTGTTTTGTTGCATATGGAGACCGCTTTATTTTGAAGATTAAACCTAGTCTATTCAAAGTCGTCTTTAGACCGATTTCTTACAGATCTTTCATTTCCACATTTGACTCAAACTTTTATGGATTTTGTTATATATGTTATATAAATCATACTGACAGCATATAAATATTTAGATGTTCTTATCAAATCGTTGTTAAGAAAGACTATGTACTCTTGAGTTATCTAAATCTTGAAGCACATGTAGTAATGACATTATAAACAGTAGCAAACATAATATAATATTTAGGCTTGATAAAAAACAATATCAGAGTAGTTCAAGCCCTCTAAATTTAAATTAAGTGTTTTCTTACTCGTGGAGGTCTTAGCGTACATTGTTCTCCTTTATCTGAGGAAACAAATAGTATGAATTAAATGGGTGTTACCTACATGCGAGTATTCCTATCCACCTAAAATGAATATAATACAAGCAACTTTAACGGTACATGGTACCACTCAAAACCCTTTAAACCATTTTTTTTATCTTTTCTCTCTTTTCATTCTACTTTTTCTAGCCTCATAACAGATGAGGTAATCTTGCTTTGTAGAAGTATGTACGTGTACTGTGAGGATATATTCTGATACATCTGAAATTTAAGCTTGGTTTAGACTCATTTATATTATTTGGCCCTTTTATGACACTAATCAGTCTTTGAATCGACTGCCCAATTAAAATTAAATTACAGTATGCTTTTCTCTGGTTTCACTACCAGATATTGTTAGGGTCAAAGAGGCTTTATCAGCGAAAACTACGTAGTCTGGTCCATGTTCCTTCTTCTAAAATATGTTCTCTGCTCTTTAAGGAAGTCTTTTAGATTTTAATTTTGCATTCTTGAGACACCATGCAGTGTTGCCTCCCTTTATTTTAATTTCGTTTATTTATATTTCAATTTATTTATATTCTCTTCATACATATGCTGTGTTTTAGCAAACCGAACTGCACAGTTATTTGAAAAAAAAAACTAAAAAAAAAAAAAAAACTATAAAAACGTAACTGAATGTTTAATTACGTTCTGACATAAACACTATATTTTATTAAAGTTAAGAAATGAAAAGTATATTAATTTTCTTTCAAGAAAATATACCTGTACGAAATGTGCGAACATTGAAGACTCATATCTATCTACGCATCCATGCAGTCTAATTAGAGCCTCTCCGTTTCAAATGCGCAGTCTAGAAATCAAAGAGACTCTAAAAAGTGAAAATAAAAATTGCATGCTGATTTAAAAGTAAAAAGTATGCAAAGACCAGGAACTGAAACAATCAAAATCCAAATCCAGCCCTCAAACCATAGTTTAAGTAGCTGTGTTGCACACAATGGCATGGGGCCTCTTTCACGCAACCACACTTGTGCAATTTTGTCGGCTGCCTATTTAGCTGTAATTGTATCGGTCATCTGGCCTAAGTTACTCTCTCGTATAAACTTTTCTCAGGTAAGGCTTCCCTGGTAAAGTGGCTCAGGTATAACTGAGCAAGTACGCCGGTCTGGTTCTTGAAAATAAAATGATTTATATGTCGCTGGCCGGGTTATGTCTCCATTGTGGTTGAAAAGACAAGTGTCGCCTCCATTGATGAGAGAAATATCATAATTTGGTAGAAAAACAGATGTTAAAATGTTTTATCAAACTGTTTTTATTCTATTCAAATAAATTCTCGTCGAAGCGTCGAAATTTTAGCAATGGCCGCCTGAATCTCAGCATTTCCAAATGCGGAATTATATGACCAAGTAACCCAAGAAAAGGCCTTCCTGCGTCTCTAAGGCAGCCGAGTTGGACCGAATGTGCAAATTCTGAGGCGTGGTCATTGCTTGATGATCTCAAAATGCAAGCGATTCTTTCGATCAAGAGTCCATGGGGACACTGACAAACGAGCTCACAACCTCAGTGTATAGTCGTGCGTTCCGCACATTTCTTACAGTTGATTAAACATACACTTCTTGAACTAAACGTTCGGTCTTCGTATACTGAACTTGAAGTTCTGCTTGGCAACAATTACGTGAAGAAATATATTACATGTAGCAGTTTCGTATAACCTATAACTGCCAATTGTTATTTTTTTGGAAAATACATGTACATGTACATGTAAGTTCATGCGCACGCTGCGCAGTGAGCACAGATCTGCGCTTACATTACGTTTTTCATCACTCGATTTCAAAAGGTATATGGTTCGTGCATAGCCCAGCTTAGCATATGACAAACTTTGTGCAAAGGTGAATTGAGTCATGAAACGAAAATTTGAATGTGTTTCGGTTTCATGGTGAATCATCTAAGTTTTGTCAAGAAACTGGCACTTCGGATATATAAATGAGCCACAAATCGATAAAACCAACAAAGTGGTGTGTGCGCCCAGCGAAGACTCAGTTCAGCCTGGGCATCCCCACAGTCTGATTAGAGCTTTCTCTGTGAGCTTAAACGGCAGCTAGGGTCTAAGCTGGCTCCATGCGGACAGCGAATACTCTGATCAGACTGAGTGGATGTCCGGGATGATCTGAGTTTTTGCACTGCGCACATGCCACTTTGTTGGTTTCTCGTGTCGTGACTCAAATAAAGATACCCGGAAAAAGCCACAGTTACAGAGCACAACCTACCCAGGACATCGAAAGAAGACGAGTGGTTTGTCATTGAAAATGTACTGTTTCGTTGTGTCGTTCGTGTTTAATCTCAAGACTCAGTATAATGAAAAAAGGAACCGTATCAGAAGAACCGCTTTCTTTCCATGCGTAAACTAGTTTCAATGCACACAATTATTTCAAACTATAGTCGCACTACTAACAGTTCCTGTGCAGTTCCTTCTTTGCATTTCTTATTTATTTGATAATGTTTCGTCCACCGTAGTTTTCTTTTTCCATGTCTTAATAAGTTATGTCTTGTGACGGCGGCTTTCTCGAGGTAACATATTTTTACGTTAGTTGAAATTGCTTATACAGATTAACCAGATTATGGACGCAAGCTAAATGAAATTGCTAATTTTGATTAACCTGATCAAGGACGACAACGCTGACGCAAACGGATTCTCGGACTACGACGCCGGGGATATACTGCTATCATAAATTAAAATCTTAAAGAGTTCCTTCAAGAGCAGAGAAAACATTCAAGGAACATGGGCCAGACTACGAAGTTTCGGTTAATAAAGCCTCATCAGTGACCCTGACATAAATCTGGTATCGAAACCACAGAAATGTTTACTGTAATTATTAAATTCAACTGGGCTGACAATTCAAGGGCGGCATATTATCAAAAAGTGTCAAAATAATAAGAAAAATGATGATTTAGAATAAGTATAAATCAATTTAGAATTTCAGATTTCTCAAAATATATTCTCTGATCTCAAAGGATGAAAAGAAAATATAATCTGCACTATGGATGATGTACGGGGAGATGTTTTACGGCCGCCACACGGCACAACACCAGCTGCAGCGAAGTAAATTTAAAATCTTAAAGAGGTCCTTCAAGAGCAGAGAAAACATTCAAGGAACATGGGCCATACGGCACAACACCAGCTGCAGCGAAGTAAAATTAAAATCTTAAAAAGAGTTCCTTCGAGAGCAGAGATAACATACAAGGAACATGGGCACTACTTTGCATTCGCAAAGACGCTCTAAAGGAAAGGAAACGCTTGCTTTCAAAACACAACCGTTAGGAAACTCGATTTAATACTAAACTGCTTCTGTTCAAAAAGCGACAATGAAAAAAAGGTTTTATAACCTTAGGGCCCGAAATGGTTGGTGAAGCATTTCGTAATGATATACAATTGGAAACTGTATCATCTGCATTTTGGTGACAAAAGCACGTACATGATAGGGGTACATATGAACCTAGTAAGAGATTCAGTGAAAATCAAGTTTTGAATTTTTTCCTTATTTACAAATGAGTATAAATTGACTTATTACAAGGACACTACAATTAAAGTATATGAGTACACACGGTCTTTGCCGTCAGTTTTAATGTGCATGGATATTTTTCATCGTTTTCGTGCCATTTTATTTACAATGAGCGGCGGCTTCTGTGGCACCCTGTTTGCTTCCCTGGCGACCAAATGCATACAGGAGGGAGGCAATAATGAAAATGGCAGTTATTTTATCTGAAAGTGTACCTAATCACTTTTATTACTAATAACTATACACTGGCAAATTCCGCCAATTCTTTATTCCACGTATAAGTGTTAAAAGTATTTGCCAACTGTCGACATTGCGATTCTTATAACGGCTTTTATTTGATAAAGTCTAGTAAAAATTTGGAAAGATTTTTAGCGAAACTGCCTTCTTTACAGCATATGGTATTTGAGATTACTAAGTCATCATTAGTAGGTTATGTATGCATTGTAAATATAGCAGTTCCATTATTTGTAAACCCGCTGTGGGCAGAGGAATAATTTCACGTTGTTTCAGAGTATGTAATTAAATATATTAAAACTAGTCCGCAAGTCAACATACAATCTGTTTAAACTGCTTCAATGAACATTTACACACCCAATAAAATGTTTGAAGAGGAAAGGCAATTTCATTAGGAAGCATTGATCAATGCACTGTGTGTATTAGGACTTTACCTTTCCATATTAGATATAACAAAAATCTGTCTTTCTTTACAGCATATGGTATTTGAGATTACTAAGTCATCATTAGTAGGTTATGTATGCATTGTAAATATAGCAGTTCCATTATTTGTAAACCCGCTGTGGGCAGAGGAATAATTTCACGTTGTTTCAGAGTATGTAATTAAATATAATTAAAACTAGTGCGCAAGTCAACATACAATCTGTTTAAACTGCTTCAATGAACATTTACACACCCAATAAAATGTTTGAAGAGGAAAGGCAATTTCATTAGGAAGCATTGATCAATGCACTTTGTGTATTAGGACTTTACCTTTCCATATTAAATATAACAAAAATCTGTTTTTGAATATGAAGGTTGTTGTTTGCATATCATTTGTATAATAAATAAAGGAACATTAACATGTTATTTTTGTTTAAAAGTTCTGCTAATGCAGAGGCACCTGAATAAAAAGAAGGCACACCTTGTTATCACATTTCCGTAAAGAAATTTTAGATTTCTTTAGTTCTTTGATATAAATACTTTGATACGGATATTGTAAGGTATGTTTCACTTGTTTCTGTGTGGGGAAAAACTGGTAGAGTCACTTCCCCAGAAAAGGTACCCATTCACTTTTAAGGCCAATGCCCTTAGTTATTTTGGTCTTCAGTTTGCTTTTCCGCTCAATCCCTATTCTCTTACGCTGTGGCACACTGGCTTCATGAGATGCTGTGTGACGTCTTTTAGCCACTTTATTGTTATAAAAAACAATATGTTTTGGTTGGATATATTGATCACATGTTCAGTTTGATCGGCAAAGGCGTATATATTCCCTGAATTGATAAATGAAATATCCAGGGCTTCATTAGCCTATGTTACTGGACGTTTGCATGGTTGGATGGTTGTTTGTTTTGTGTTTAATGCCCTTCAGACAGCATTTCGGTCTGTGTCGAGCTGTCTCCCATGGAAAGGGAGATATAGTAGGGAAGTAGGATTGAGGAGAGAAAATATATCCAACCTCCAACACCCAAACCACACCTACTAAAAGAACAATTGTCCCTGGCATATTTTAAGCCAATATAAGTAGGACGACCCTATGCCGAAAGATTAACATTTGCTGCATAGACGAATTCGGTACCAGGAGATGCAACTTACTATTATTCAGCTTAGCCTACTGGAGAACATCGTTATGGAACCAGAAACATCATCATCAAAAGAATCTTGGCACTTTCATCCAAATTTACCGACTAGACATTAATGGGTTAGCGCGCGACACATTTTCATAATATTCATTCAGCTTGCTTGTGATCTTGGACAATGATCGCTCCTAGTGACATTTAGTAATATGTCAGGAGTCTCAGTACAAGTCTGAAACATCTTTTGGTTCATTAAGAACTGTTCAAAGCTGGTTTTGAACTTTTCATCGATAACGAGGTCTGTCTGACTTCCTATATACTCTAAAAAATTGGTTTTAAAGAGTGCATTTACAAAGTAATGGTTTCTTTTGCTGCTGAGCTTGTCAATTAAATCAACAGCAGTGCCTGGTTTGAAAAAGCTGGTTCTAATGTGGCTAGAGTCGATGTAAATTCCATTTAAATTTCTTTATAAATCCAATCGTTAGTTTTAAAATGCATGCTG
This sequence comes from Ctena decussata, assembly GCA_963989385.1. Lineage (NCBI taxonomy): Eukaryota > Metazoa > Mollusca > Bivalvia > Lucinida > Lucinidae > Ctena > Ctena decussata. Next base: position 44,932,984 of record OZ022500.1, read on the forward strand.
AGTACAGTATATGCCAGAGGATTCTCAGAGGAGTCTTCACAAGAAAATTCTGTCTAAAAGACACAAAAAGGTAAATCAGTATTTTGCTTTAACCGTTCCCCCGCCTCAATCCCCCGTCGCCTCCTGTCGCCGTCCGACCAACCCCATTCCACTCCCCTCCCCGCACCCATTCAGTAATAAGATGGGTTTCGCCTTCTAAAACATCCCAAAAATCTAGTTCCATCAGCATAGAACCAGTAACAATGACTACAATTATTATATTTTGACGAAACTTTTTCCCATAAAATGTCAATTGTAGATACTCAATTAAAGATGACAGGTTATACTTTCAGGGGAAGTAACTATGTTATTTTATTTTTGGGGGTGGTCGGATGGTGCGATGCTGTTGTGTGTAGCTTCAAGTGCTTGGGCGTCCTACTGATTTGGAACATTGTTGGGCAAGGGCCTTCTGTTCTTGCAGCAGGAGCGGGTGGGGGTTGTTTGAACATATTTTTTTCTCTCGTCTATCATTTCTCCCCTGTCTCCCTCTTTGGGAGACGGCCCAATATTGACTGAAATACTGTCTCGAAGGGCTGTTAAACCCAAAACAATAAATCAGTCAATCAAAAACTATGTTACTTACATTGTAGCCTTCCATCTAAATCGGGTCAAATCTTAAAGGAAAGAATTTTTTCTTATAGGAGTAAATTCTTTTTTATAGGAGTAGATCCCATTTTGGAAGATTTTCTATCATCCAGAAAAGCAAAAAGGAAGTCACAAAAGTTATCTCTTTTGAAGAGCTGTGGAAACAACAGGTGTGGCGGTGTTCCTGAACACATTAATGGTAGCATTCCACTATCAATTACGGTGTGTCCAATATGGATGATGTAGCTCCAATATTATAGCAGCTAGTGGACTCAAACTTGGCGTTTCATTGATAACGATGGATTTGTTAGAGGCTTTGAAAACAGGCCCAGATCAGATCCCAAGAAATGAGTTGTCGGTTCTGAATCTGAATTTTTTCTCATTTAAAAAATGAGCCGCGACACGAGAAAACCAACAGAGTGGCATGTGCGCCCAGTAAAAACTCAGATCAACCTGGGCATCCGCCCAATCTGATCAGTGTCTTTGCTGCGCGCTTAAATGGTAGTTAAGGTTCTAAGCTACATTCATGCGGACAGCGAAGACTCTGATCACACTGGGCAAATGCCCAGCCTGATCTGAGGCTTCGCCGGGCGCAGTTGCCACTTTGCTGGTTTTCTCGTGTCGCGGTTCAAGTGCTCCATTTTATAGATAAATCACTAATCAATTTAGCAGGAAGGAGACGCCCGCCTTGGAATACAAGGTATGGATGGCTAATTTGGTTATACTCTGTATCTTGATTATTTAAAATCTTAGTTGTTTCCAACTGTGGTTTGAGGGCTGGATTTGGATTTTGATTGTTTCAGTTCCTGGTCTTTGCATACTTTTTACTTTTATATACTATGCACAATAAATATAGCAATTTTTGTATGTGTCAGATCCACCATATTAGGATTTTATTGTCACTTACAAAGGCCGATCATTCGAGATGGTCTGGCAGGTAAAATATTCAAGATTGTTCAATTGTAGCGTTTGAACTACCGCGACGTCAGTTTTTATGACCATTGTATCTGAAGGACGTTTTTGATCATGTACAAAAGCCAAAACCTTAATGAGGCAGCTGGTTTGTTGTTAAAATAAAGGAAAACGCTCTAAAACATTTGAATATGCTACGAGTATGAGGTTTACAAAGTTCGAAAATCTTATGTTTTCCCTTGTTTTTACGTTATCGTCTTAAAAATTGTTTGTAATCGGTATTTCTTGAATCCCTTTCGAGTGTATGATTGTTTGGTACATGTATCTACCAAATGAATATGGTAACATAAACAATTCAGAAAGAAAATTCTTCCCGGTTACTGAGCATAACTAAAAAGTCTCAGACTAACGTCATCATTTTCTCATAGTTACGTTACACTTCAATGAAGTAACTTCACAGTTCAATTAATCATGGTGTGACCTTTAATTTCAGCCTATTGTTTTTTCTCGGGTTTGGATTCTGCATTGAACTGAAGCACCCGTGAATAATTGCACATTGGACCGAATTATCACGTTTTAACGTCAATTTCGCATGCTAAGATTCGTACGTTGTTAAGCTTAACCATATATATTTTATACATTCAATAGCTTTGACAAGAAAACTTGGCATGAAAATGATGAGAAAGACCGTACAAAAAATCACATGCTTGCCACGTTTATGTTGCTTTTAAGTGGGTGCGAATTTTGGCTAATGACCCCTTCTTTGCTTATCGCTTTTATCCAATATCGTTTTTAAAGATGGCTTCTGTAATCCCATGGTATCTTAAGCACCAAATACGGTTCCCAATGAAAAAAAATTGCAAAATATGAAAAATTGTTAAATATATTTTCCAAATATTTTTCAGTAGCACTTGACTTGTAGAGAGATAGAAGAATACCAAGAAAAGACATCCAACTAGGATCCGTAGTTTTTGACTGAAGAACACATATAGCTTTATAAGGGGAACATGACAAATACTGTAAAATTTTAAGTAATGGGACAAATAGGCGTCAGCAGACCCAGACTCAGACTTCGCCGCTCCATCTGCAGCTGTTTGACGCGTTACTCCATAAAGTGATTTAACCAGTAAATGTCTAGGCAATTACGACAATTTGTTTTAGGTGTCTCAATGCTTAGAATTCAACGATTTATCATATCTCTTAGATAATATTTACATCAGATTTGGTAATAAGTTATACAGACAAATTGTTGGTATTCCGATGGGTACAAATTGTGCTCCTCTTGTGGCCGATTTGTTTTTATTTTGTTATGAAAGAGATTTCATGACTTCTCTTTCTGTTGATAATCAAGCTGATATCATTGAGGCATTTAACTCAACCTCTAGATATTTAGACGATCTTCTGAATATTGATAATCCTTATTTTGAAAGCATGGTTAACCAAATTTACCCACCATGGTTAACCAAATTTACCCACCTGAACTTAAATTGAATAAAGCTAATACTTCAGATACCGAGGCCCCCTTTTTGGATTTACATCTATCTATTTCTAACGGTTTTGTATCTTCTAAAATTTATGATAAACGTGATGACTTTGACTTTGATACAGTTAATTTTCCATTTTTGGATGGTGACGTTCCACGTCGTCCCTCTTATGGAGTGTATATTTCTCGTCTTATAAGATTTGCTAGAGTGTGTAGTCATGTAGATGACTTTAATGCTCGTAATAAATGTTTAACTGCTAAACTTCTTCAACAGGGCTATCGGTATCATAAGCTTAGAAAGGCTTTTTCTAAATTCTATCGCAGGCACCATGAATTGGTTTCAAAATTTGATGTCGGATTAAAATTTCTTTTACACCAAGGCCTATCGGAACCAGAATTTTATGGTGACTTAGTATACAAATTCAAAAAGATTAAGGGTAGGACTGATTTTTCTGATCAATTCCGAAAAATAATAATACGTCACAAACGTATTGGCTATGAATTAAGTTATACGACAGTCTGCATGCTTAGTGATTAACCCAATCACGGTTGATAGCTTTGCTGCACTCTTTAATTGCACACCGGGGGATCGGTCGTCAGACTCTATGATGGCCCCGACCTAAAGCTATATATTTTATTTGGTTGGGACCGGAGCCTTTTGTCTGTTGCTTGGTCCACCGGGGCTCAACTGGTGACCTTCTTTTGCTTCAGATTTCCAGTGGGGTTGTTTGGCAGGACAGGGATCTCCACCTGTATCTGTTGAGTCCTCGTCTTTGCTTCTTCATGGTGTTGAAATTTGATTTATGTGTTTACCGTGATGATTCATTGACGAGTTAGAGGGTTATCATGCGAACTGAACAACCAACTAAATGTTTTGTACCACTTCAGAAACTGAGGGTGAGGTTGGGCCTGTAAAATCGATTTAAGCCCCCCAGTAATTCATTACTGACCGTTCCAAGGCGGTAGTTCTGTTGTGGTTCTTTGTTGCCTGTTTTTGGTGTCAGAGTTTCTGTGATGTTTTACCTTATGTATGTCATTATTATTTTTGGTTCGGTTTGGGTTGCTGAGTGGACACCTTTTGGGAACAAGCTGCTCACTCGGTTGGCCATATGTTCTCTGTATCTTGATTATTTGTAATCTTAGTTGTTTCCAACTATGGTTTGAGGGCTGGATTTGGATTTTGATTGTTTCAGTTCCTGGTCTTTGCATACGTTTTACTTTTATGTGTCAGCAGTAACAGAATGCCAAGTTTTTATATGCATCTTTAGCTTGGTTTGTTACAGTCTCGTTCAAGTGACACAAATATTAATCATATAGGTGTCACTAGGTGTTAATTTTTATATTGTTTACATTTAACTACGCAAGCGTCTGTGAAGCACAAAAATGGCCTAAATGGTATACGATTTGCTTAAAATGTTCTTTTATGGAGATAAAAATCTACATGGATCCAATAATAACTTACTTGGACATCTACGACAAAAGTATCATTTTAGTTAGAGGTCGTTCTCTGTACTTCCAAAGGCTAAGGCATTACCCATACCCTTTTTGAAGTAGATAGCATAGAAACCTTCGATTTCTCTACGATGTGTACGACAATACCACACGACTAATTAAAGGAAAAAGTATGCAAAGACCAGGAACTGAAACAATCAAAATCCAAATCCAGCCCTCAAACCATAGTTAAAATCTAAATTAAAAGAAATTGTTAGCAATTGTTCCTTTCACAAAAACGGAAATCATCGGTACGGTACAAATACCTTGTCCTTCGGTATCTGGACACATATTTCGTTAAGGACTACTCTGATTTTCGTACAAAATATTCTGACGATGATGTCATTAAAATGCTGGAATTTCTTATTGACAATATTTATGTGGAGTTTAGAGGACAGAATTTTCACCAGATAGTTGGCATTCCGATGGGCACTAACTGCACCCCCTTACTTGCCAACTTGTTTCTTTATGGGTATGAGGCGGAGTTTATACAAGGGTTCTTAAAAGAGGGTAATGAACACCTTGCACAGAAACTCCACTTCACCTACAGGTAGACAGATGATGTTCTGTCTCTGAACAATCCAAAGATTTCGAAATTTATTGACCTCGTCTATCAATGTAAACTTGAGACTCTAAGACTTCCTTCTGAATCCCATTTGTATTATATTGTACCTCCAATTACATTGTATTGGCATGTTCTGTATTTTCATGATATATATATACAAAAAAAATAATGTTTAAACTAATGTAAACTTGAAACTAATGATACCACAGAGTCCAGTTCATCTGCCTCATACTTAGATTGTTATTTCTATATTGACAAAGGAAAACTTGTTACTAGGCTTTATGACAAGAGGGACGACTTCAATTTTCCCATATCCCTTCGGCACCTGCATACGGAGTTTATGGTTCTCAGCTAGTCCGCTATGCTAGAGCCTGTTTCAAATATCAAATTTAAAGAGTAACTACACTTCAGGAACTGACTGAATCAGATCCCAAACCTATCCCCAATATCAAAGGGAAAGATTGACAAAGACATCCCAACAAATAATAAATTACAAGTGATAAGCCGAGTCAGCAGCTCTTTCCCAAATATGTGGCAACTCAGCTATCTTTATTGAACTAAATAATTTAGACCAACAGAAGACTTTGTTGAAGAGGGAAACTAGTCACTCGTAAACTGTTGAAACAGGGTTATCATAAAGTAAAGCTTATGTCGACAGTTAAAAAGTTTATGGGAGACACCATGACCTCGTTGATCCCTACAATGTTGCCGTTTCTAAACTAATTTCCAATTTGATGGCTTAAGCCGAAGCTTAGTTAAGCTTTCAAATACCGGACATTTTCACTGACTTTTTCCATCGATACATAGATATGGCAGGTGTATTATAATAGACAGGTGATGCTTACTACCCGCGGGCACCTGATCACATCTCTGTTTGGAGGTCTATGTATGTGTATCTAAAATAATCCGGAACTGTCTATGTTTAAATGACTTATTAGTTCGGACTTATGATTTGGGTACTTTGACCACTTTCATTTCCTTTGATTGCGCATTTATCCCATTGTTGTTTCGGCCCTGCTTGTTTGGTAGGATCAGTACGGCTTTTGAGTGAAAACAAGATCAAAGGCGATTTTGAGGACTTGATTTTTCATTTTTCAGCATTTGAAAGCTTTTTGTGTCCTCCCAGTATTTGTTTTAGGACTAAAACTAGAAGCATGCAAGGCTAGGTTACTGGCACATACAGAGAAATCAAAATTAAAAGAATGCTCGAATATATGAGGTCCTGAGGGTCGTTCAAAAAGTTATTGTCAGTAACTACGCAAAAATACAGGACGGCTGTACATAATTATACAAGATTAATCAAAATCGTCGTACAGTGAAGCCCGATTTAAGGGCCTAATATCTCAAGCATTACGAAAAGAGTCCCTATCAAAATACTCGATGACACACACGTTTTTCAACTGTTTTTGATGATTTCAGAATATGCGAAATAAATTGCTACTGACAGGGACCAATTACCCCTATTCCGTAAATTTTAAAATCTGTATTTTAATTGCCAGGGACTTCCGATTGAGTGTTTAGGTATAATGGTCCAGCGGCAGAATTTCGAACTTAATCAAATTTTTACGTGACAAGACAAAATGACAAATTAGGACAGGTCTATGCTGACCCCGAAACAAGGGTGGCAAAGTTCAACTTAGTTCGGTAAGGCCCGATTCGGTCATATGCTATGCATTTTGTCAAAGCGCTGTCTTTCATACAGGAATGGTAAAGTTTTACTTATTTAAATAGCACAATATTTTTGCCTCAAGTCATCATACACTTTAAAAAAAAATGCTTAATAATGCCAATTTTTGGGCCCTTTTTAGTTAAAATGTAGTTTTTCTTACCATCCATCGCTGACTATTCCGGTTCTAACTGATTAATTTGTCGCTTATGGATAACCCCAAAACACGTTAAATCCAAAGATCTATGTTTTAACAAGCTGGACACAGCATCTATTAACAGTTAACGTAAAACACATTTTAAGCTTCAACCTTAGTTAACCCATTTTATGCCTAGTGTCCTATAATTTTCTTGTAACACTTGCAAACAGTGCAGACCCAGACCAGATGCCGCAAAAAGCGGTGTCTGGTCAAGGTTTGCACTATTTGCATAAGACAAATGAGTATTTCTCCTTCAAATGAAATAAAAATGAAGAACAAATAAACTAAACCAGATACAATGTGCCCCTTGATTAATAATTTGACTCATCCAATTTATGAAAACAGAAGATTCCACCAGGCATTAATAGGTTAAGAAGCGGACTGAACAGAAACCTCGTTGTAATAAGATTCCAACAAGAGCTGCTCAATTTCAAGTATGCACCATTATTTGACATTGGTCGATTATGTAAAATTGTTAATGCTAGATCATTCTTGTCATAAAAACAAGCATTGAAAAGCGTCTTATAGCCTTCTTAAAATGAAGAAGACATGAGACAAAAAAATAAAAATAATAATAATTATAACAACAAAAACGGTTTAACCATGAGTGCGAAAAGCAAACTCTCAGCTTGGTCTGTGCATTGAGCATTCTGATATTGTTTTTCAAATTGATTTTCTCTAGGCTCTGTCTGCATCAAAGACGCATTCATCAATGCAACTTAGTGAACGCCTGCCAGAAGTAATGCCAAAGTCTAAGCAAAGAAAAACCCACATTAGAAATTCAAGTTACAACTTAACTATTAAAGATAAAGCTACTAACTGTGCCAGTTTTGCGATTTACATTTATCAAGTGATTTGTAATCTGTTCTTGTCGATCCAGGATTAAAGGTGGTTATAAAGTCGATAAACATTTGATCTTTTGCAAAACTAATTTTTATATTTGACAGTAAAAAGCTGGTGAGACTTGGTGTCATCCGCTCAGTCTGATCAAAGTCTTCGCTGTGAGCTTATAGGGCTGCCAAGGGTCCAATCTACTTCCATGTCGACAGGGAAGAAGAGTCTGATCAGACTGGGCGGAACCTTATTATGTTTTTTTTTGTTAAATTATCATAACGTAGTATTATTATTATCATCATTATTGACAATGCCAGATTATATTGAATTTGGCATAACAGATATCTATATCTATGATCCCATTTTTGTGCGTTTCTAGCAAATCAGATTCAGAGAGTATGAAACGTCAAGTTTAAAACTGAAGGCCAAAATTCTGGAAATGTATTTGAGATAAGGTTGCGGGTTTATCGTAATAGATTCCTAAAAAGTGATGTCTTATCGAAGCTTAATTTGATATGCCAGTGAATTTTTGTCCCCTGGAGAAACTTTAATGTGATAATGTAAGAATAGACGTCATTAAGTGGTATTTTAATGCTTGTAGTAATACGGAAAATGTCAGACGAATCGCATTATCCGAGGCAATATTTAATCATGTCTTTTCTTGCATGCCGTCTGCGGGTAAGCAAATATACTTAAAGGACACCACCAGACAAGTTTCTATAAAAAAATCTTTGCAAGACGAAACAGAAAAAGGTTTGATATCAACAATAAGTTTAATGAAAGCGAAAAAGTAACTCCACACTCTTTCGCGTAATCGAGTGACTGACAATACTATATCTCACGTCCTTCTAAGTTGAACTAAAATACGGTCCCGAGTTGTTAAAAAGAATATTTTGCATCAATTTGAGCTAAGAATCTTCCAAGTCATTTTGAGTGCCCGCAAACCGCAAAATAACGCAAAAAGTTTTACGGCGAAAATACAGCCTAGATTTACATGTGTTAATTAATTAGAAAAGCGGTTCTAGCATATTAAAGGGATTATATAGATTTAGTTTCTCGCGTTGATGACTAATTTAAAAGGAAAACCAATCAGGTCCAGCCAAACAGATTACGTATCAGAACTACCAATAGCATATTATTTTCATTTAGGCTGCTTAAAAGTGGAAATAAAGTTACTAAGGGCAGCTACAACCTCAAAACACAGTTTTTTTATTGTCTTTTTACAACTCTTTCCAAGTTACATACATGATAGAAACTAATTAAAGAATTGAAATAAATAGGACCAAAACAAAAGCTCTCTTGGACAACAATGAATAAACATAATAGAGCCGCGACACGAGAAAACTAACAAAGTGGTTGTGCGTCCGGCGCAGACTCAGATCAACCTGGGCATTCGCCCAGTCTGATCAGAGTCTTCGCTGTCCGTATGGAGCTACCTTAGCTACCCTTAAAGCGCTTAGCGAAGAGCCTGAGCGGACTAGGCGGATGCTCAGGCTTATCTGAGTCTGCGCTGTTCGCACAACCACTTTGTTGATTTTTCTCGTGTCGCGGGAAAAATACAGACGATGGACAACAGCACTTCCCATTTGAACGGTGAGTAGCAAGACTACCAGACTGAGCCATTCCTTATTTATGAGGTTTCAAAACTGCATGAAACTGCATATAGAACCCAAAGGTAAAAGTGAAGGAATTCTATGAAAATACATGTCAAACGTTTGGGGTAATATGTTGAGTATAGAACACATGAGCTGCGACAGAGGCCATGTGAGCCCAACGAAGACTCAGATCAGCCTTGGCAGCCGCCCACTCTGATCAGAGTCTTCGCCTAACGTTTTAAAGGTAGCGAAGGGTCTAAGCTATCTGCAAGAGAACATCATAGACTCTGATCAGACTGGGCGGAGCCCTGGCTGATCTGAGTATTCGTTTGGCGTACATGCCACTTTGTTACTTTTGTCGTGTCGTGGCTCAATCATTTCTGTCGAAGTATTAACCACATATCATAGTCGGTTTTAGTAGATTGCTTAAGTAACATTTCAATAAGCAATTGCATGACCCGGAAAAAAGCCCATTACATTATAGTCGGAAATTAAAGGAGTATATCATGCGATTTCGAAAACATATAACGACGGAAAGCTGTCAGTTTGAAATGCGATACAAACATAAGCATGACAAATAAATTCACATTACCGTAGACTATTCAGCATTCCAAAGCACTGTAAATGTATCACAAATGCTCAGTTTGCAATGAATATATAAAAATCATAAAGATGGTTTACCAGGGAAGTTCTACAAAGGCTTATTACACACACACACACACACACACACACACACACACACACACACACACAAAAGAACAACAGCAACAAACACACAGAAAAAAGGTTGAAACAATATTTGCGAAAGTTTCTCATTGATATCTGCCGTAACAATTATGAATGTCTAGTTTTCCTTTCGCAAAAAACACGATTTTAAAAAAAAAAGCGAATGTTATCAGCTCCCCTTAAGCAAATTCTCTGGAGAACTAATAGGATGATAGCCTCCAGCGTCCGCCGGCCATTGTCGTTTGTCAACATTGTTAAAGGACTTCTTCTCTGAAGCTTCTGGGCCAATTTCAATTACATTTCATGTGCAGCTTTAAGGCCGAGTGGAGAAGAAAGTTTATATACTTGGTCCAAGTCGCATGACCAAGTTGGCCGGCATGCTCATATATGTTAATAACCTTCAAAAATCTTCTTTCCCAGAATCAATGGACGCATTGCCTTGAAACTTGGTATGTAGCAATAGTACTACAAAATTTGTATAAATAATGATCCTGCGTTGACCTTGACTTTCATGGCCAGGTCGTATGGTCCCTTAGGCTTTTGAATAGGAAAACTGAAAACGTGCATTTTTCTGTTGTTTTGTGCACTCTGGTATGGAAACGCAGTCGACTTCAACCCCCATGAATTCTGTAGGTCAAAGCCATTTAGTGAGCTTGGCTAAAAGTCACTTGTCCGTCGTCTATCAACATTTTCAAAGAACTTCTCTGAAACTACAAAGCCAATTTCAATAACTTTCCATATACAGCCTTCAAGTATAGGGCAAAACGTTCATATATTTGGTTCAGGTCACGTGGACAAGGAGCATATGGTGGCCATGGCCATATATGCTTAAATCGTTAAAAATATTATTTTTCTACAGAACCACGCAGCGGATGGCCTTGAAACTTGGTATGTTGCATTAGCGTTTCTAGTTCTATAAAGTCTATTTAATGATGATCCTGAGTTGATCCTGACTTATATTGTGACAGGGTTAAATTCGCTCCCTTGGGTTATTGAATGGGAAAAGCTGAAAATGTGAATTTTTCAGTTGCTATTAGACTCTGTGAACACAAATGCAGTCGACTTCAAACCCTAAAAAACTAAAAACTCAAGCTGTCAAGGTTATTCATTGACCTAGGGAAAAGGTCCCTTTGGTTGAATATTTAAAAGACCTTTCACGGAGAAACTAATTGGCTAAGGACCATACTATTTTATATGAAGCCTGTGAATGAGAGAAAGAAAATCTTATAGTCAAATGGTCTAGTTCACATTAATGAGATGGCATCATATTCTAAAACCTTTAAAAAAAACTTCTCCTGCAGAACCTTAGGGCAGATTGCTCTGAAATTTGTTTGTAGCATGTTGGACTCTTGTACTGCAAAGATTATATAAATGGTGACCTTGGGATGACCTTAAACTACTTTACTTCAAGGTCTAATGGTCAGAGAAGAGCTGATAAAAGTGCATTTTCTGTTGTCTTTGTACTCTGTGCTGAGGAAAAGCATTCGACTTCAACCCCTAAGTATTCTAGAGGTCAAGGTCATTAAGTGACCTTGGCCAAAGGTCACTTGCGTTGAATCTTTTAAGGTCCTTTCTCTGGGAAAGTACTTGGCCTAGCTGAGTTGCTAACCAACATTTTGGCATCCTATGTCTATAAAAGATCGGTAAGTTCATATCAGAAACAAATGTACAAAAAGCTGATATCATAGGACAGTCTCAGAACTCAGGGCAAGGATCAAGAACTAATGGTCCTCTTGTTTACAATAATGTGTAAAACATGATTTTGAGCAAAGCAGCCAGCTCTCTCCTTAAGATATGTGAAACCAGCAAATGATAGATGACGTCATCCAGGCAAAGCTACAATTACAAAGCACAGCACCCAACCCCTCCCCCAACCCCACCAAAGACAGCAGATTCGCGAATACAAGTGTAAATATAGCTCTTATGAATAACAAGCGGTGTACAGTATTTGTCAATACCAGAATTCAATAAGACAAGACAAAAAAATGGGACCTAGTGGATTTCCTACTCATCATTTTGTTGATTCATTTCCTCTGGTGGCGAAACGAAATATTTCTGTCTTCTCAGAACGGTATTATTAGTTTTGTGAAGACTCTAAAATTACGGCCTGGAAGACCGTATCACGCAAATCTAACATCTGATATATCTGTCAGTCATGTCGTAAATAAATATAATTATTCCTTTCCAAGGTTGGCAATTAGTTGTTTAAACAAAGCTTCAACAAATATGAGTCAATTCGATTAGCCTTAACAGTTTGAACGATAATGTACGACCTAACAGAAGTTCCTTGGCTCAAGGACCAGAAAAGTTTATTATGGTTATTTGCTAAGAGATTGGGCTTCCAACAGTTGAAGCTTCACGTCCTTGCGAAATTAAGATCTTTCTGTTTTCTTAGGCTGAACGCTGGATACGGCCTGGAAGACTGTATCACGCAAATCTTACATCTGATATATTTGTCAGTAATACCGTAAACAAATACAATTATTCATCTCCAAGGTTGGCAGTACTTGTTTAAACAAAGCTTCAACAAATATGAGTCAATTCGATTAGCCTTAACAGGTTAAACGATATTGTTCGACCAAACAGAAAGCCCTTTGCTCAAGGACCAGAAAAAATTATTATGGTTATTTGTAATGACGTGAAGCTTCAAACAGTTGAAGCTTCACGTCTTTGCGAAATTAAGATCTCTTAGGCTATACGCTCTTTCGATCTTGTGTGAATTAATCCGTATTTTCTTGTGACGCAAGTTATTTCAAAAGTGCATTACTTTTAAAACGATAGAATATTTCAATAAGGACAATGCAAAACCAAATCATGCTTGGAATCTGCAGTTTATTATTCACCACGCCCAGAATTTTTCTTACATTTTTAATAAACCATCAGGATTTGAGGTTATAAAGCTTGAGAATAATCTCAAACTCAAAATAAAGCACACTGATTGGCTGCTTCCGAGCATGTGCTCTGAAGCAGCCAATCAGTGTGCTTTCTTTTGAGTTTGAGAATGTACTTAAGTTTTATAACCTCGGGGCCAGATCTAGAATTGTTTATGCCCCCGCCCCAAAGCGAAAATGGTCTTCGTCCTGCCGTCTTTGCGTGCGCCCCTAATTAAAAGCAGTGCAACGGTTTTTGTTTTTCGAAAGTTCATACAATAATAGATGGCAATGAGCGGAAGAGCAGTGTATAAAAACCATAACCCTATCACAATTAATACTATTAATTTCTCTTCATAATAATTGCATTAATTTGTGTGTTCCAAGATTATCTCTGTCAGTATGGGGGGATGAAATAAATTTTTAAAAATTGACAGAAGGCATTCAGAAGATTTATAGTATACAGGAACCAAGACTCAAGTATTTACATCATTTTCCTTCCTAAGAGTTGCAGTAATAAGCTTGTCCGGAGCATTTCTGAAAATATTGAGTAAAATCAGATGAAATTTGATACATTGACAGAAGGTAATTAGAGAGAGAGCATTGTACAACGGTTTGGTCAGATGTATATACCAGCGGCAGATGCAGCATATAATAAAAGATGGCACTGAACCGAAAGATAATTGAGCCGCGACATGACAAAACCAACAAAGTGGCATGTGCGCCCAGCGACGACTCAGATCAGCCTGGGCATTCGCCCAGTCTTATCAGAGTCATCGCTGTCCCCACGGAATTAGCTTAGGCCCTTAGCTACGTTTCAAGCGCTTAGCAAAGAGTCTGATGAGACTGGGCCGATGTCTAGGCTCATCTGAGTCTGCGCTGGTCGAACAACTACTTTGTTTGTTTTCTGGTGTCGCGGCTCATATTTATTCCAACGCTGTTTCTTGTGTACAAAGTATCAAATTGTCTTTCCAGTTTCCGCAAGCCGGAAAGCAGAATCATTATTTATTCATACTTGTACTTTTCCAGATCAAGTAAAACACTTAACACCAGCAATCGTTGTTCTTAGTGCTAAGTTGATGTTATTATTGCTAAATGCATTCGATACTTCGAAGATGCTTTGCTTTCTTGGCATCCTTAGGTATTAAATGATTTTGGTGCCATTTTCTTCCTTAAAAGTGTTTTATCATTGAAATGCGCACAGTCAAGAAAAAGTTCTAAATAACAATTCAAACCATGTAATAGCGCTTTGCCAAATTGTACCTGTGCTGTTTTTACGACACTTAATAATTCCAATTATTAAAGTTTTGGCCCTTTTTAATTAAAATGTTGGTTTTCTTACTAACCATCGCTGACCACTCCGGTTCTGACTGACTAAATTGTCGCTTACGTATTACCCCAAACACGCTAAATCCAAAGATATATTATAACAAGCTGGGCACAGCACCTGTTTACAGTCAGCGTAAAACACATTTTAAACTTCATTCTTAGTTAACCCATTTTATGCCTAGTGTCCCATTATTTTCTTGTAACATTTGCAAACAGTGCAGACCCAGACCAGACGCCGCAAAAAGCGGTGTCTGGTCAAGGTTTGCACTATTTGCATACGACAAAGGGGTATTTCTCCTTCAAATGAAATAACAATGGAAAAATATAGTAAGCCAGACACCCCTTAATTGACAAATGGACTCATCTAATTTATAAAAACAGAAGATCCCACCAGGCATAAATAGGTTAAGAAGCAGTCTGAACAGAAACCTCGTTGTAATAAATTCCAACAAGAGCTGCTCAATTTCAAGTACGCATCATTATTTGACATTCGTCGATAATGCAAATTGTTTTAATGCGCAAGTGATTCATGTCATAAAAAAGCCTTAAAAACGTCATATAGTAGCTTTCTTAAAGTGAAGGAGGCATGAGCCAAAAAAAAAAGAAAAAAAAGTAGAAATTAATAATAACAGCAACAAAAAAAAAAAAAAAAAGAAAAAAAAGAAAATAATAGTAACAACAAAAACGGTTTAACCATGAGTGCGAAAAGCAAACTCTCAGCTTAGTCTGTGCATTGAGCATTCCAGCGTTGTGGCATTCATCAATGCAACTTAGTGAACGTCAGCCAGAAGTCATGCGGAAGTCTAAGCAAAGAAAAGACATACATTAGAAATCAAGTTACAACTTAGGGTAAAGTCGGGTAAATTCGGACAGCGGATAAATTCAGACAGTGACAGTGTTTCCTTTATATGTCAGTTGTTTGGTATCAAAACAAAATTTACTGGGTAAACAGTGAAAATCCTGAGGAGACGGCTCATGATGAGCCGTCTCCTCTGGATTGTTACTGTTTACAATGGTATGTCCGAATTTACCCGCTGTCCGAAGTTACCCGGCTCTACCCTAGCAGTTAAAGATAAAGCTAGAGTGCCGATTTATTAAGTGTAGATTTATCTGTAATCTGTTCTTGTCAATTCAGGATTAAAGATGGCTTTAAAATTGATATACACTTGATCACTTGCTAAATTTTAATCCCCGTTTTTAAACAAACTTGATAGTCAAAAGCTAGTGTGATTTTGTGTCATTCGCTCAGTCTGATCAGGGTCTTGGTTGAGAGCTTTAAATGCCGACAAGGAAGAAGACTCTGGTCAGACTGGTCATTATGTTTTTGGAGTGTGGTTAACTCATTTTTATTATTATTACTACTACTATAATTATTACAACCGGGTTCTGCATAATTTGGCATAACGCATAAAAGAAGTCTGTATTTATGACCCTACTTTTTGTGTGTTTCTAGCAAATCATATTAAAAAAACCCAAAGTTCAGGCTGAAGGCCAATATTTTGGAATGTAGTTCAGATCAGGTTGCGGGTTTATCGTAATAAATTCCAAAAAAGTGATGTCTTATCGAAGCTTAATTTGATATGCAGGTGAATTTGTTTTCCTCTACAGAAACTTTAATGTGATAATGTAAGAATAGACGTCATTAAGTGGTATTTTAATGCTTGTAGTAATACGCAAAATGTCAGACGAATCGCATTATCTGAGACAGTATGTAATCACGTCTCTTCTTGCATGCCGTCTGCGGGTAAGCAAATATACTTAAAGGATACCACCAGACGAGTTTCTATAAAGAATCTTTGCAAGACGAAATAAAAATAGGTTTGATTTCAACAATAAGTTAAGTGAAAGCGAAACAGAAACTCGACACTCTTTCGCGTAGCCGAGTGACTGACAAGTCTAAATTTCATGTCCTTCTAAGTTGAACTAAATTACTGTCCCGAGTTGTTAACAAGAATATTGCACAACCCGCAGGTTTGCACTATAATCACTGTGTGAGTCTGTCCGTTATCAGTTTGCGAAAACCGTTATCAGTTAGCGAAAAAGCTTATAACTCTTGAACCACATGGGATATTTTGACAAAAGTTTGCATACTTATACATGTTAACATTGTGTCTACCGACTCGCATGCATAACAACCTTATTTGATGGACGAGGCTTTGCTGAGCACAAGTTGAAATTTACGGCCACCTACTGAAATGCTCATAACTCTTGGACCACTTGGTATATTTGCTTTACATTTTGCATACTTATGTAATTTAACATTGCCCAGCCACTGGTATGCAAAAATGTGACGAGGCTTCACCGAGCATCAATTTGGCCGGTCGAGCTCTTTTATTGAAAATGCTCATAACTCTTGGACTGCTTGGTATATTTGCTTCAAATTCTGTATACTTATGTAATTTAACATTGCCCAGCCACTGGTGTGCAAAACTTCTTATTGCACAACCGGTTTGCACTATAATCACTGTGTGAGTCCGTCCATCCGTCCGTCCATTATCAGTTAGCGAAAACGCTTATAACTCTTGAACTGCATTCTATATGATGATAAAATTTTACATATATATACATGTCAACAATGTCTACCGACTTGCATGCATAACCGTCTTTTTTGATGGACGAGGCTTTGCTGAGCACAAGTTGAAAATTTACGGTCAATTAGTGAAAATGCTCATAACTCTTGAACCCGTGGTATATATGGTTCAAATTTTTTATACTGATGTATTTTAACATTATCCAGCCACCGGCATGCAAAACGGTGACGAAAGTCTAAACAGTATTGCACGACCCACAGGTGTGGGCTTTAATCGCTGTGCAAGTCCACCAGTCTGTTTGTCCTTGCGCTGTAGTCAGTGAGTGAAATTGCTCATAGCTCTTAACCACATGGCGTAGTTTAATAAAAATATGCATCATTCTACAAGAAATGATTCATTTCCATACATTCCTTCTGGCACCTGAAACTGATTATTCTACATTCACCACGGGTTGTGCACATTACTATCAGTTGATTTTGCATTAATTTGAGTCAAGAATCTTTCAAGTTATTTTGCCTTTAGAGTGCCTACAAACCGTAAATTAAAGCGAAAGATTCACGGCGCAATTACAGCTTAGATTCATATACTCGTCAAAACAAATTCCGCCGCAATTTTTAAACGTGATATTGACGATTTTAAATATAACAATTTCAAATTATTTTGCTTTAATTAGTTGCAACAACATTTGTCCACGGAAACCTTTTGAACGTCTAAGTTTCCTGCTTGCGTGAACAGAGTTACCTCGCATAACTAGTAAACCATAGAAACTACGACTAGGCGCTTACTGCGCATGCGTAGTACCGTTATATTTGTCTCATTTAATTCTCGAGAAACCCTACTTTCTAGAAACGTTGAAATCAAATGTGAACAGAAGTTCAAATGGCAAACATTGCATCTTAAAGTTTGTGAGACTGTAAATTACCTCCCTTTGAATCAAAACTATAGGAAATTTGATTTTCAGATAAATGCGCTTATCAGTCACAAAATTTAGTTCTGCTTTTCTGGACATGTGAATACAATTCTTTGCAACATTTTTAAATGAGATTGCCTCAGTTTATTGCAAAATTGTGTCATGCATGCAGTTTTGAAATGTTTATGACAATGCCACTGCAACTTTAGAAAGTTTGGCTTTTCAGCCTAAACGTTGAAATTTAGAAATGAGAAGTTCTCGTGAAAACCGTTTTGAATTCAGAATTTATTTTGTATATCAAGCATATGGAATCCAATGAATGTGTCTAAGAGGACAGATCAGAAAATGAGAGTAAAACTAAAAGAAATGGCGATTTTTTTTCGTGAGAAATCTCGGGAAATTAGAAATAACCCCCACTAAAACTAACAGTTGCAGTTGCGCAAACTGTCGGTGTACATTAAAATTTTGAAACCTGTCTGTCTAGCAATATAAAAATGTCATATCAGTACTCCAATGACTCTTTAAGTTCATCTATCATGGTACCTTTTCAGAAAAAGATGCTAAAGTTAATGCGGCGGAACTTATTTTGACTAGTATATGTGTTCATTAATTAGAAAATTTGTTCTAGCATATAAATGGGATTACACAGATTCATTTTCTCGAACTGTTATACAGACTCGCGTTAATGACTAACTAAAAGGAAAACCGCCGAGGCCAAGCCAAACTGATTACCGTTTCAGAAGTATCAATAGTATACATGTTTTATTTAGACTGCTTAAAGGTGAAAATATGGTAACTCAGGGCAAGCCACAACCACAAAACACAGTTTTGTTTTTGTCTTTTACAATTCTTTCCAAGTTAGATACATGATAGAGACTAATTAAAGAAATGAAATAGATAATGACCAAAACTAAAGCTCACGTCGACAACACTGAATGAACAAATGAGCCGCGACACGAGAAAATCAACAAAGTGGTTGTGCGCCCAGCGCAGACTCAGATCAGACGGGGCATCGGCCCAGTCTGACCAGAGTCTTCGCTGTCCGCATTGAAGTAGCTTAGACCCTTAGGTACCCTTTAAGCGCTTAGCGAGGAGTCTGATCAGACCAGGAGGCTGCCCAGGCTGATCTAATTCTGTGCTGGGCGCATAACCACTTTGTTGATTTTCTCGTGTCCCGGCTCAATTCAATAAGATGATCCGCAACAGCACTACACATTAAAACAGTGAGTAGAAAGGCTACCAGTGTTATCAGCAGGAACCCTATTCTTATTTATGAGGTTGTTTCAAACTTAAAGAAACTCTATAGAGAACTCAAAAGTAAAGTTGAAGGAATTCTATGAAAATACATGTCGAACGTTTGGCGTAATATGTTGATTATAGAGAACATGAGCTGCGACAGAGAAAATCAACCAAGTGGCATGTGAGCCCAACGAAGACTCAGATCAGCCTTGGCAGCCGCCCAGTCTGATCAGTCTTCACTGTCCGCATGGGGCTAGATTAGATCCTTAGCTAGCCTCTAAGAGCGAAGCCAAGACTCTGATCAGACTGGGTGGATGCCAAGGCTGATCTTAGTCTTCGCTGGGCGCACTTGCCACTTTGTTGGTTATGTCGTGTCGCGGCATATGTATTTTTACGACGTAATTAAACGCATATGACTGGTTTTGTTAGATTACTAAAGTAACATTTCAATAAGCAATCGCATAACCCGGAAGTAAAAGCCCATTACATTATAGTCGGAAATTGAAGGAGTGTATCATACGATTTCGAAAACATACAACGACGGAAAGCTTTCAGTTTGATATGCGATACAAACATAAACATGACAAATATATTCACATTACATGTAACATAGACTATTCAGCATTCTAAAAGCACTGTAAAAGTATCACAAATGCACAGAATGCAATGAATGTATACAAATCATAAGGATGGTTGACCAAGAAAGTTCTACGAACGCTTTTTACACACACACACACACACACACACACACACACACACACACACACACACAAATGAAATCAACGTTGAAACAATATATGCGAAGGGTTCTCATTGATATCTGCCGTAACAATTCTGTAATAGTTTTTCTTTCGCAAAAACACGATTTCGAAAAAAATTCTAATACTATCAGCTCCCCTGAGTCAAGGACTTTGGGGAGCTTATAGGATGGTAGCCCCCGGCGTCCGGCGTCCGTCGGCCATTGCCGTCTGTTAATATTTTCAAAGGACTTCCCTGAGGCTACTGGGCCAATTTCAATTATATTTCGTATTCATCCTTATGGGGAAAAAAGTTCATATTACTTGGTCCAGATCACATGACCAGGTTGGCCACCATGATCATATGCGTTAAAAACCTTAAAAATATCTGCTTCCCCAGAACCAATGGGCGGTTTGGTTTGTAGCATCTTGGACTATAGTGCTACAAATTTTATGTCAATGACGACCCTGGGCTGACATTGACTTATTATATGGAGAGGTCAAGTTGGGTTACTTAGGCTTTTGAATGGGAGAAACCATTTTTCTGTGGCTATTGAGCTCTCTGATATTGAAATATTGATATTGAAATGCAGTCGACTTCAACCGTTATAAATCCTAGAGCTCAAAGTCATTTAGTGACCTCGGCCAACGGTCGCTTTGGCTGAATATTTTAAAGTCCATTCCCTCCCAAAAAAAACTAATAGGCTGATAACCATAATAATTCATATGAAGCCTGTGGGTGTGATAAAAAGATCTTTTATTCGGATGGTCCTGGTCATATTACCAAGAAGCCTCCGTGCCAATATATGCTGAAAAACTTAAAAACTTCTTCTCAGAACCACAGGGTAGATTGCTCTGTAATTTGTTCGTATCATCTGGAAGTCTAGTACTACAAAGATTATATAAATGATGCCTTGGATGACCTTGACTTATTTTACTGTAGGCTTAAAATGGTCCCTTATAGAAAAGCTGAAGAAGTGCATTTTATGTTGCTTTTGTAATCTGCGATAAGGAAATGCATTCGACGTCAACCCCTTTGAATTCTACAGGACAAGATCATTAAGTGACCTTGGCCAAAGGTCACTTGAGTTGAATATTTTAAGGTCCTTTCTCTCAGAAAGTTGTAGGTCTGGTTGAGTAGCTACCCGACATTTTGGCACTGTTACCTTATGTCTATAAATGATCGGTAAGTTCATATCAGAAACAAATGTCCAAAAAGTTCAAGTTAAATATTTGACCTAGAAGTGAAATAGTTCAGTCTCAGGACTCAGGGCAAGGATCAGGACCTAATGGTCCTTTTGTTTATAATTATGTGTAAACACACGATTAGAATGTGCAAAACATTATTTAATTTGAGCCAAGAAGCCAAATTCTTATAACCTTAAGACATGTAAAACCAGCAAAATGACAGCTGACGTCATCCAGGCAAAGCTACTATCACAAAGCACAGCACCCAACCCGCCCCCCAAAGACAGCAGATTCGCGAATACAAGTGTAAATGAGCCGCGACACGAGAAAACCAACAAAGTGGCATGTGCGCCCAGTGAATGAAGACCCAGATTAGCCTGGACATCCGCCTAGTCTAACCAGAGTCTACCCTAAGCGCTTAAAGGGTAGCTAAGGATCTAAGCTACCTTCATGCGGACAGCAAAGACTCTAGACAGACTGGGCGCATACCCAGTTTGATCTGAGTCTGCGCTGAGCGCACAGCCACTTTGTTGGTTTTCTCGTGTCGCGGCTTAAATATAGCTCTCATGAAATAATCGGTTTACAGTAGTTGGCAATTGCAGTATTTGTCAATAAGACAACACAAAAATATAGGATCTAGTAGATTTCCTATTCATCATTTTGTTGACTCGTTTCCCCTGGTGGCGAAACGAAATATTTCTGTCTTCTCAGAACTGTATTATTAGTTTTGTGAAGACTCTAAAATTACGGCCTGGAAGACCGTATCACGCAAATCTAACATCTGATATATCTGTCAGTCATGCCGTAAACAAATACAATTATTCCTCTCCAAGGTCGGCAATTACTTGTTTAAACAAAGCTTCAACAAATATGAGTCATTTCGATTAGCCTTAACAGGTTAAACGATATCGTACGACCCAACAGAAGTCCCTTGGCTCAAGGACCAGAAAAAAAGTATGACGTGACGCTTTTCACGTCTTTCCGAAATTAAGATCTCTTGGGCTATACGCTCTTTGGATCTTTTGCGAATTAATCCGTGTTTTCTTGTGACACAAGTTGTTTCAAAAGTGCATTGCTTTTAAAACGATAGAATATTTCAACTAGGGCAATGCGAAACCAAATCATGCTTGATATATGCAGTTGATTATTCACCACGCCCAGTGTTTATGAAAGGAGAAGCTTACCTACATTTTCTTAATAAACCGTCAGATCTAGAATTGTTTATGCCTCCGCCCAAAAGCGAAAATGGTCTTCGTTCTTCCGTCTTTGTGTGCGTCCGCTTATTTAACGGGCAAGTTTTGTGTTTTGAAAGTTAATACAATAATAGATGGCAATGAGAGGAAGTGCAGTATATAACACCATAACCCTACATTATCACAATTAATACTATTTATTTCCCTTCATAACAGTCGCATTGATTAGTGTGTTCCAAAATTAACTATACCAGTATTTGGTGGTGGTGGTGGGGTGGGGGGGGGGGGTGGGGGGGGGGCAAAATGAATTTTTGAAACTTGACAGAAGGCATCAGGAAGATTGGTGGTATACAGGAACCAAGGCTCAACTATTTACGGTTATTTTCCTTCCTAAGTGTTGCAGTAATAAGCTTGTCCGGAGCATATCTGAAAATATTGAGGAAAATCAGATGAAACTTGATAGATAGCAGGTAATTAGAGAAAGTGCATTGTACAATGGTTTGGTCAGATGTATTTGCCAGCGGCAGATGCGGTATACGATAAAAAGCTGGCACTGAACCGAAAGATATAGGAGCTGCGACACGAGAAAACCAACAAAAAGGTTGTGCGTCTAGCGCAGACTCAGATAAGCCCGGGCACCCGCCCAGTCTAATCAGAGTCTTCCCTGTCGACATGGTGGTAACTTAGACCCTTAGCTACCCTTTAGCTGCTTTGCGAAAAGTCTGATCAGACTGGTTGGATGTTCAGGCTGATCTGAGTCTGCGCTGGGTTCACAGCCAGTTTGTTGGTTTTCTCGTGTCGCGGCTCAATTTCAGCGCTGTTTCTTATACGCAAAGTATCAATTGTCTTTCCAGTTTCCGCCAGCCAGACGGCAGAATCATTATTTATTCATACTTGTACTTTTTAAGATCAAGTTAAACATTTAACACCAACAATCGTCGTTCTTAGTGCTGAGTTGATGTTATTATTGCCTTGCATTCGATACTTCGAAGATGCTTTGTTATCTTGGCATCCTTAGGTAGTTAAATGATTTTGGTGCCGTTTTCTTCCTTAAAAGTGTTTTATCATTGAAACGCACACAGTCAAGACAAAGTTCTACTTACAATACCATAACCATATATGCGCTATTTCAAACCATGTAACAGCGCTTTGCCAAATTGTACCTGTTCCTGTTTTCACGACACTATTATTCTAGTCTAGTGTATTCCATAACCTTGCGAGGTAGTTGGGGAACAACAGATGATTTTACAATGATCCCTCTCACCTAGTTCTGTCTTCAGCTGCCCTAGTTGAGCTAGCGAAGTCCGTCCTTGTCCACTCCTTAATATTAACTTCCCAACTCTTCTTCTATCTGCCGCTTCTTCTTTTTCTTTGTTTGTACTGTGCCCTGCAGAATTATCTTTGCTAAGCTAGAAGACCTTCAGACGTGGCCAAACCACCTCCGTTTCCGTTTCTCGACCAGGGTCAGGAGTCCGCCTTATTTTCCAATGGCAGCTTGGATCTTTCTGCGAACATCCTCATTAGTGGCATGGTCCTTGTACGAGATGTTCAGTAATTTTCGATAACTTCTCATCTCGAAGGCCTGCATTCTCTTCTCAAGCTCTGCTTTTAAGGTCCATAACTCACAGGCATACAGAAGTATGACTATGACAAGGGAGCACATCCGTTTCACTTTTGATCCAAGAGATATATGGTATCTCTGCATATTGGCTTAAGCTTTTTCAGAGCTGCAGTGGCTTGTGCAATCCTTGAGAGAGCCACCGGTTTTGAGCCGTTATCTAAGACAATTGCTCCAAGGTACTTGAAGCTTGTATTTATTCTAAGCTTCTGTCCTTTAACTTTGATCGCCCTCTGCTACAAATGTATGCCATAGGCGCTGTTTGTCATTAGCTTTGTCATTAGCGTTGTCTTCTCAGCACTTATCTCCATTTTATACCTTCTGCGGGTTTTGTCGAGACTTTCACCTAGGGATTCCAGATCCTGCTCCACCTCAGCAAGAGTCTCAATGTCATCTGCAAACTGCAGATTGGTAATGGTTCGGCCGCCTATGCTAACTTTTCCTCGAGAGCTTCGGACATAATGCTTTCGAGAAAAATGTTGAAGAGGCTGGGTGAGAGAAGGCATCCTAGCCTAACTCCAACTGTTGTTCTGAGCCATTCGTCTGTGCTGTCATTCACCTGAACCCCACTTGTATCCTTGTATTGATGGATGTCAAAGGGGACATACAAATTGTGTTTTCCACGGGAATGTCTAAATGGTTGCTCGATTTTACTGAGTCGAGTTGTAAAATTGACGCTAACGACCGACTTGTCTTTACAGGTATATCGCTGCGTTTTAAAGTCTCCATAGTCCTATCAGTGGCAAAAACGCGTAAACTCAAATCATTGTAAAAAGCGGTTCAACCTTCACATTTGGTAATAAAATGTGGTTTGGCGTGCATATATTGAGTCATATAACTGGTATAAAGTAGAGGAAACAAGCTTTTGAAAAATAACAAATCGCTCCACGAAAAATCAATTTTCTGTACTGGTTTCCCGTCAAGCAAAGCTATATAAACATAGGCGGGATAGTGATTGGGACTCCACGCCTGTACATTGTATTTTTACCATTTTATGAAATCGAAAGTAGGTCATTTTGGTTGCCAACTAAAATGACCCAAATAAGTTTTCGAACCCTTTCAATATGAAACTCAAGGACGTTTTACTTTTTAAAGCTGGCTAATCACGGTCATTTATAATCACGAAACAACAATGTATAGTGAGAAACTTGCAGCGATACCTCATGATAAAATTGTTCATGCTGATAGAGCAATGGGGCCTTTAACATGCATATTGCTATTGCTTTACGACTCTAGGTATTTGTTTTTAGACCATTTGTTTCAAAATGAGCCGCGACACGATAAAATCAACAAAGTGGCATGTACGCCCGGCGAATACTCAGACCAGCCTGGGCACCCACCCAGTCTGATAAGAGTCTACATTTTGCATTTATAGGGTAGCTTAAGGTCTAAGCTAGTTCCATGCGGAGATCGAAGACTCTGAACAGACTCGGCGGATGCCCAGGCTGATCTGAGTCTTCGTTTGGCGCACATGTTACTTCGTAATAATATCATAATGAACATGAAGCAAGAATCTGTCTTTCATCAGATAGCTACTAAATCATATCAGATTTTTATAATACCTAATCAAATATCAGTCTGTCTTTAGCTAAGGCTTATAATTTCGTTAATTATCGTTAGAATACTTTATGTCAAATCTCTCTTTTGTGGCTGATAATTACAAGCGGCTCACGTTGTGAGAAATGTGAATTTCTGTCTCAATTTAGAATGAATAAAAGAAGTGCAGTCAACTAATTGCAAATGTGAACAAATAATACCGTTATCCAGCCATAATTTGCATTATAAAGAGGTATATGGAATCACTTATATGGCAGCTTCCTGTCCCTTGGAAATATACAGGTTCTTTTCAAAAGTTTTGTTTTCTGCAACGTTAAGTAATTGCAAACCATGACACAAACAGCAAACATGTGCCTTCTTAGTGATGTCGTCTTAGTGATGTCGGTAAATATCGTTATCATTATCATCTGTATCCAGTTAGTATAATATAAACGTATCTTTACCAAGTTTAATGCCGATGATGCGTGTTTCTGTATTTACTTGTAACTTCTTCAGAGTCGCTAAACCCCAACAGTTTGAAAGAATAAATGTGATGGTCACGCCTAGGCAGGCAACGTGCATCCCTCTCCAAGGTGCACTTACTGACGTAATCCGCGGAAATAAACTGTCGGAGACATCAGGTGAGTAACGCCTACGTACTAACTCGCGATGCCTTCCCTCACAGAGCCAGTTCAACCCCCATCACTCAAGAGAGACGACAGACAAGGGCATTGGGTAGAAGACGTCTGATGCTGTGAGAGTCTGCAGCAAGTCCAAAAGAGACGAAGCCAAAAGAAATTCTGAAGGACCACACCGGGTAGGCGGCAATCGAAAACGCTCGTGAAATCGACGAACGTGGATCATAACCCGTAAGAAACAGCGTTTTCGATTGCAAATTGGAGACAATCTGCAAGCAAAAACGCTGTTCCTACAGGTTTTTGATCCACGTTAATCCTTTGTTTTCGTTTTCGATTGCCGCCCACCTAGTGTGAGGACGATTCTCTGGAAGCAAGAAACACATCAAAGAAATGAAAATAGCAGACTTGGTGTAATTGAGTCTGTTTATGTGCAGTTATGTTATGTTACAAAACTGTCCAAACCCCCTAGCACCGGCTAAGATTCGTGTGGCTATGGCAAGTCTGTCTTAGTTACAAAGGACTTCCAGCAAGACTTATTGTCATTATTTTCAATCCCTGTTTCCGTACCTAAGAAAACCTAAGTTTTGAATTGCTTATCATTTCAAGATTTTTAGAATGTGTTTGGTTGAATGCAGTATAATTATCATTCATTTCGCACATGTCGCACTAAATTAGGAAAAAATCACTTTGTGCTGAAACCACCAGGCCGATATCACTGCCGGTGGACAATTTTTCCCCGACGATATCATCAACCCAGTAATCAGTTCTTCGGTGCTGCTTCTGGTTCTTTAGCTTGCGGGCCAGTACTTAAATACTGATTTAAAATAAACTTATTAACCTACTTTCGGCTACATTGTCTAAAATTCTAAAACAAAGACGGACTTGTCATAGTGTTGTATATCTTGGGGATTTTGACTCGGAGTCCATTGTTTTGTTTCCTTTTGGCCCGCTGCAGGTTCTTGTTGCAATAGATCTTTCCTTCATGATGCCTTTGCCTGTTGGTAGGGTTGAGGTGGATTGGTGGGAGAATGTCTGCACTCGCGAGTTAATACGTGGGCTTTACTGATATTTGTAGCTGCTTGTCTCGCGGTTGGTTGTTTTGGGTTCCACGGCTCTTTAAGGTTGTATTTCAATCTATTTGTGCCAAAAGCAGTTAGGAATATTTTTATTCTTGAGTGAAAAATATAGCAGGTATTAATCCAATCTATTATATATGGTGTAATAATAATGTTTATTCAATAACAATAAATTTTGTAGAACTGAAATCAGTTCACTCTCTTGTATAGAAAAAAAAGATGCACGGTTGAGTGAAAAATGTCACAAATACACAATGCTCTGTTTTCACCGGTGAGCTTTGCTCATCACCTGAGTTTTAGCGCTAATCCTTTCAAAAGTTAACAAATCTATCGCTTTACTATTGACAGTATCTGTTCTACCGACGTTAAAATGCCACAACGTCGACATCTGTCAAACGACGCGCGCTTACGCGCTACTGGAATGCTCGAAGCTGGCAAGAGGCAAGTCGAAGTTGCTAGACGTTTGGGTGTTTCACAGAGTGTGATCAGCCGCCTACGAACTCGATTGGCACATACCGACAGCACGTTAGATCGACGTCGAATTGGGCGCCCGAAGTCTACGTCGCAAGCCCAGGATCGGTTCCTGCGTACGTCAGCCTTGAGATCACGACCAGTAAGCGGCGAACAACTGCGCGAACGTCTCTCAAGAACTGGAACAAGAGTGTCTGTTCAAATCGTGCGGAATCGACTTCACAGCGCTGGACTTAGAGCTCGGCGACCTTACGTTGGGGTGCCAGTTTCCCAGAGACATAGACAAGCCAGGCTAGCATGGACTAGGCAGCATCGTCGATGGACAAACCAACAATGGGCGACTGTGCTCTTTACCGACGCGTCACGGTTTCTGCTGGATATGCTTGACAGACGACGTCGCGTTTAGCGTCGCAGAGGTGAGAGGTACGCGAACTGCGCCATTGTTGAACATAACCGGTATGGAGGAGGAAGTCTTATGGTATGGGGCGGCATGTCTCTTCGTTCCCGTACAGAGCTGCTTGGGCTTAACGGAACTCTGACAGGCCAGCGCTACATCAATGAAGTGCTACAGCCGGTTGTTCTGCCTTTTGTTCAACAACACCACGTAGTGCTGCAGGATGACAACGCAAGACCTCATCGGGCGAGGATAGTACAGCAGTTCCTGCAGCAGAACAATGTGGATCATCTCGATTGGCCTGCTCGATCCCCTGACTCGTCGCTAATGTTTGGGACATTCTCGGCCAGCGTGTACGACAAAGAGTTCCACGACCAAGAATGCTCCAAGCTTTGGGCGCAGCCTTGCAGGAGGAGTGGAGGAGGATACCCCAGCTACAGATTGCCATACTCATCAGGAGTATGCGTCGTCGTTGTGTGGCCTGCATAGATGCAACAGGTGGACATACGCGATATTGACAGATTTGTGAGTTTTATTGGTGACCCTAGTGATCTTCCAAATTTTCTCATTCACATCTAGTGCTACAGACTCCAGCGGAAGGATTTTTGTCTGTAAATGAAATGATGTAATCAATTTCAGATTTCAGACATGTCTTAGTTTCCTTTTATTTCACCGTACAAACAAATATCCCTGACTTCTTTTGCCACGTATATATCGAACCGTCTCCCAGAGAAAGGGAGAAAGAAAAGAAATATGAAAGGGGAGAGAAATAATGTCCAAACAATCCCCACCTGCATCTACTGCAAGCACAGAAGGCCCTTGCCCTACTTTTATCCAAATAAGCAGGAAGCCCCGGCACTGAGAGTTACCTAGCTTCATCGCCCGTCCATGACACCCCTTCGCGGATTAGATTAGTAAGTTTAGCTTGGAGAGGGTGGCAGTTGCCTTCCATGACCTGTCATATTTTGTACGTTATAATGCATAAACTTTTCAAAATAGGATACACATTTCATTTAATTTGAATATATTTGATTTCGTTAACATGACAAGGTACAACATGTCGTCAATACAAGTTTAAGGATCAGAACAAAAGCAATAATACTTACTTAAATTTCTCCCTTTGCAAACTGTGCGACAATGGTCAGTTGCCATTCTGAATCGGTTCAAATATACAGATTATATGAGAATGTAATCAAACTTCTGTATGTTCAAATGTTTATTCTCCCAACATTTTACACATTGAGTCGACACCGTGTCATGCAAAAATATCAAAGTAACAACCCCAGGTCGAATGCGGACTGTAATGTGAGCAGTGCCTCAACATTTTACATATTGTGTCGACACCGTGTCATGCAAAAATATCAAAGTAACAACCCCAGGTCGAATGCGGACTGTAATGTGAGCAGTGCCTGTTTTGATTGGTATATTTGCCTGCTTTTTCAAAGGGGTCCGTCTTAATGAAAAAACTAGAAAATTGTATCTGTAAGACACAGATGATGCCCCCGTGTAATGCCTGTTCCCCTCGGTCCCAACCCAACCCCCCACAAACTACATTCGCCCCTTTGCCCCAACCTATGTTCATTTCTTCAAAAAGGAATGAATACATCAAATGCATGTCTTCAATTAGCCAGACCCCGAAAACACTTTAATTTTGTCAAAAATGATATTTTTCTTTCCAAAAAGGGAGGTGCACATCTACAGTATGCCTGTATTATCTGTGCCAAGTTTCAGATTGATCGCTCAAAACCTGTGGGAGGAGTTGATTATACAAACTTTTTTAAAGGGGACGGACGGACAGACAGACGGAAGGACGGAAAAGGGTAAAAAATATAATGCCCCCCTGTTTATCGTCACGGGGGCATAAAAATGCTCTCTTAAAAATGCAAATTCTTCCTTTAAGGTATCTGCGTACATGTATAACTCAATGTTGTTGTGTTTTCACCACTTTTACGACAGGAAACAATTTTCTGTGGCTTCTGGACAAAAATCTCTTCCAAAATGGGACCAACTCTTAAATGAAAGAATTTGCTTCTAATGGAGCATTTTTTTTTAACGAGTTGACTCCCATAGGATGAGTGAGTGAACTCGGTTTTATCGTCCCACCAAAACCTAAGTCATAAGGAGACGGAACCTCGGCTTAAAGTCGGAGAAGCAGGGGATCGATCTTACGATCTCTGGATTGGCTATTCAGCATGTTATCCATTACATAACCGCCGCTCCTGACTTCCACAGAGAAAGTAGGCGAAAGGGAAAATTACAGGGTTCCTTCCCCCTTCAGTGTACCCAATCATCTTATGTGTACTTCCTCGGAAAGACAAGCTACAAATACTATTCTGCTTAAGTTGTTTTCTTCGTGAAAATGTCACCCGAATTATATTGTAAAGTCGGGTAAATTTGGACAGTGACATTGTTTCCTTTATATGTCAGTTGTTTGGAATTAAAACAAAATTAATTGGTCAAACAGTGAAAAATCTGATGAGACGGCTTATTATGAGCCGTGTCATCTGGATTTTCACTGTTTGCAATGGTATGTCCAAATTTACCCGCTGTCCAAAGTTGAACGACTTGACCAGGCTAGCGTTTAGCCACAGGGCTAAGGAGCTTTACGGTGAATAGGAACATATTCAAGGGAAGCTACTTTGTCATTCTAGTTTTGCTTCCCTTGGCAATGCGGTTATTTCAAGGAAAATAATCTGCTCTTGAAGGAAAAGATTACTTTTTAAAAAGTTAACCCTTTTTAGAAAGGGTTTTCCCGGGAGTGCAAGAAAGCAATCCGGTTGTCTTTTAAATGCTCACTTTTACAAAACATAATAGAAAAAGTATGGAAGTGCACCCATTCTCCGTACTTTGCTGTAAGATCAATATTTACGCTTCAGTTTTAATGATAAACTCGGGTAACCCTAAAGGAGGAAAGTTAATAATACATGTAGACAATCTTAAAAAAGGAAAGATGCTATGACAAAAGACAATTTAACGCCTGCAAGTGTATGCCAATATTAGGATATGTTCGAACGATTGGAGTTGTTCGGGCGTGGTCGGGTGGTGCAATGGTGTTGTGTGTAACTTCCAGAGCCGGGGCGTCCTACTGATTTGGAACATTGTAGGTCACGGGCCTACTGTGCTTGCAGTAGATGCGGGTGGGGATTCTCTCGTCTATCATTTTTCTTCTTTTTTCCCTCTCTCTGGGAGACGGCCCGATATAGACTGAAATACTGCCTCAAAGAGCCGTTAAACTCAAATCAATCAATCAATTGGATGTTGTTCTGGTAAAAACATTTTTGTCAAATTCGTATAAAATATGCAGTCTATATGATAGGCTTGGCAAGGTATGGCCATATATATCAAACTCCTCTCAAAGTGTCTAACAGTCACTCTTGAATGAAAATTATGATATCTACTGACCAATCACCAGTTTTTTGTTTCTGCCTAAACAACAAATAAGGAGCTAAAACCTCTTCTTAAACAAGGCCTGTCGGAACCTGAATTTTATGGTGACTTACTGATATATTCAAGAAACAAGAGGGCCATGGTGGCCCTGAATCGCTCACCTGAGCATTAATCAGTTCACTGGCTCTGGTGAAGATTTATAAGAGTTTTTACCTTACTAACATTTGACCTAGTTTTTGACCCGACATGACCCAGTTTCAAACTTGGCCTGGATATTGTAAGAATAAACATTCTGACACAGTTTCATTGAGATTGGATCAAAACTGTGCCCTCTGGAGCGTATACAAGGTCGTTCTTATATTTGACCTAGTGACCAAGTTTTTGACCCGACACGACCCAGTTTCAAACTTTACCTAGATTTCATTAAGATAAACATTCTGACAGAGTTTCATGAAGATTGGATCAAAACTGTGCCCTCTAGGGTGTACACAAAGTTTTTCTAAGATTTGACCTTGAGCCGAAGTGACTCAGTTTCATAGGGGGCTTAGATATATGGACAATAAACATTTTGACATAGTTTCATGAAGATTGGATCAAAACTATGCCTTCTAGTGCTTACACAACGTTTTTCTAAGATCTGACCTAGTGATCTAGTTTTTTTACCCGACATGACCTACTTTCAAACTTGGCCGAGAGTTTATGAAGATAAACATTCTGACAAAGTTTCATAAAGATTAGATCAAAACTGTGTCCTCTAGAGCGTACACAAGGTTTTTCTATGATTTGACCTAGTGACCTAGTTTTCGACCCGACATGACCTAGTGTCAAACTTATCCTACATATTATGAGGATAAACATTCTGACAAAGTTTCATGAACTTTGAATCAAAACTGTGCCTTCTAGAGCGCACACAAGGTTTTTCTAAGATTTGACCTAGTGACCTAGTTTATGACTCGACATGACCCAGTTTCGAACTTGGCCTAGAGTTTGTGGTGATAAACATTCTGACAATGTTTCATAAAGATTAGATCAAAACTGTGTCCTCTAGAGCGTACACAAGGTTTTTCTATGATTTGACCTAGTGACCTAGTTTTTGACCCGACGCGACCAAGTTTCAAACTTGTTCTAGATATTATGAGGATAAACATTCTGACAAAGTTTCATGAAGTTTGGATGAAAACTGTGCCTTTTAGAGCGTACACAAGGTTTTTCTAAGATTTGACCTAGTGACCAAGTTTTTGACCCGACGTGACCCAGTTTCAAACTTATCCTACATATTATAAGGATAAACATTCTGACAAAGTTTCATGAACTTTGGATCAAAACTGTGTCCTCTAGAGCGTACACAAGGTTTTTCTATGATTTGACCTAGTGACCTTGTTTTTGATCCAACATGCCCTACTTTCAAACTTGGCCGAGAGTTTATGGAAGTAAACATTCTGACAAAGTTTCATAAAGATTAGATCAAAACTGTGTCCTCTAGAGCGTACATAAGGTTTTTCTATGATTTGACCTAGTGACCTAGTTTTTGACCCGACATGACCCAGTTTCAAATTTTTCTTACATATTATAAGGATAAACATTCTGACAAAGTTTCATGAAGTTTGGATCAAAACTGTGCCTTGTAGAGCGTACACAAGGCTTTTCTAAGATTTGACCTAGTGACCTAGGTTTTGACCCAACAAGACCCAGTTTCGAACTTGGCCTAGAGTTTTTAGAGATAAACATTCTGACAAAGTTTCATAAAGATTGGATCAAAACTGTGTCCTCTAAAGCATACACAAGGTTTTTTCTATGATTTGACCTAGTGACCTAGTTTTTGACCCGACGTGACCCAGTTTCATACTAATCCTAGATATTATAAGGATAAACTTTCTGATTAAGTTTCATGAACTTTGGATCAAAACTGTGCCTTCTAGAGCTTACACAACGTTTTTCTAAGATTTGACCTAGTGACCTAGTTTTTAACCAGACATGACCCAGTTTTAAACCTGGCCTAGAGTTTATAGAGATAAACATTCTGACAAAGTTTCATAAAGATTGGATCAAAACCGTGTCCTCTAGAGCGTACACAAGTTTTTCTATGATTTGACCTAGTGACCTAGTTTTAGACCCGACGTGACCCAGTTTCAAACTTGTTCTAGATACTATGAGGATAAACATTCTGACAAAGTTTCATGAACTTTGGATGAAAACTGTGCCCTCTAGAGCGTACACAAAGTTTTTCTAAGATTTGACCTAGTGACCTAGTTTTTGACCCGACATGACCCAGTTTCTAAGTTGGCCTAGATTTTATAAAGACTAACATTCTAACAAAGTTTCATAAAGATTGGATCGAAACTGTGCCCGCTTGAGTGTACACAAGCAAAAGTTGACGGACGTCCGTCCGGACGTCCGTCCGGACGGACGGACGACGGACATCAGGGTATCCCAAAAGCTCACCCTGAGCACTTAGGTGAGCTAAAAATTGTTTGTCGTATTTTTTTTCTTGTCGATTCAGGCTCCAACCTCAAAACGTTCTATTAAGTTGACTGGGAAGTTTCATGGGTCTCTTTTTTGCTCCAACACTACAGTGTTGTTCTTATCTTGTTTCATCTCAGTATTTGTTGTTTTCTTCCATCGACGGGTTATAAGTTCTTCACACGGACCAAATAGCTTGTATCTTTAGCAATCAAAACAGAATTCAGGACGAGGGCTATGCACATATGAAGCCGGTTTAAGCCCCCGAGCCAAGTAATTAATTACTGACCATATCAAGGACGTGCTTCTGTTGTGGTTTGCTATAAGTGTCATTGTCTTTTTTTGGCTATATATTAGTCTTTGACTTTTTGTTTATTATTTAGGATAGCCTCGGTCGCGTCTAGGCCATCTGCTGTGAAAGAGTTGACCACCTGGTTTTTCGCTTGCCTTGTTTTTCTTTGTGTGCCGTATTTTTGTTTTACTTTCTAGTTTGGTGTTAAGGGCAGGATGTGGAAATCAGGCCCCGAGGTTATTAAACTGTTGTCGTGCTCAAAGCACGAAATTTTCTCTGCTGATAAATATGAAAATGACAACTAATGTTGCCATTTTCATATTCATAAGCAGAGACAATTTCATTTTCTCTGCTGATAAATATGAAAATGACAACTAATGTTGCCATTTTCATATTCATAAGCAGAGACAATTTCATTTTCTCTGCTGATAATTATGAAAATGCCAACTTATGTTGGCATTTTCATATTCTTAAGCAGAGACAATTTCATACTCAGCTGAACTTAGCAAGAAATCTCTACTTATCAGTAATTTGCTATTTGTTAGCAGATAATATCTCATGTTCAGCTGAACTGAACATGAAAAAAAAGTTTTATAACCTCAGGGCCGGTTGTATCGGTTCGTGATTAGTACTTTATCATGTACTTCAATGGCATGACGTGTGTAACAAAAACAAAAAGTAGAGCGAAATGTCTTGTCGATAAATATTTACGTGCGACAGACCAAATATTTAGATATATAAATCATGGTAAAATCAAACTTATCTGGTCAAATCACCTCTATTAGCATTGCAGACACAAATAAAGTGATTTGTTATCATTGGCTAGTGTCTGATGATAGCCTGGAGGGCTTGTAATAGCTTTTGTCGGGTCAGTCTGGTACAATATGTATCATTATTGACAACTAAACGCACATTCTCTTATGCACGGTTTTTTCTCGTGCCATCAATCTCGTGCCATCAAAAAGCAAAAGTCCTAATATAAAAACCCTTATTTTTATCATCATTCCTAGTTTTTCTCTATTGTTTCCAGTCTTAAAATTGCCATTGAAATTGGGAAATTGCTTTAGCTTCTGGGGTGCAACACCCCCCAGACCCCCCTTTGTTAAGTTCTTAGCACATAACTTTCAGCCATTTTATTAATTGCCATTCATGTATAATGTGACTCTATCATGTAAGTAATGTGACTCTATCGTGTAAGTATTTATCAGACTTTCTAAAGTACGAATAAAGCATGTTTGGGCACATATTGGGATAGAAAAGAAAACTTAAATTCCTAATGTTAGCCCTAAAACTTTGCCAAAATAGCATTAAATTTTGGCCAAAATATCCCTAATTTAAGGTCTAAGTTTTTGCCAAACTCATACAGGGATGTTTGTATCTGTACCTTAGATGAAAAGAGTAACATGCTCCAGGCACTGGTTTGCAAAAGCAAGCTAAGCCATGCCCTTGGCCTGGTTAAAGACAGCACCATGTTCTTTTTGTGAGAAAAAAGGTGTAAAAAAATACTGATGTGGGTAAAATAAAAGAATATTAAGGTCAAGTAAACAAGGATCTGATAGTTCAGCTATAAAAATTAAAAAAAAAAAAACCTGTATGAGTTAGTTTGTAAAAAAAAAAAAATTAGCTCCCACAAGGTGAAAAAAAAGAAATTGGTTACAGAGGCCAGTGAAATAAAATGTCGTGTCTCCATCAAGAATACCAGCCCCCCCCCCCCCCCCCCCCAGAATATCAAATGATCGGTCCCTAAGAAACAAAACCTTAGCATACACAAAATAAATAATGCCTTAGACGCAGCGAAAGCATCGCATTGCAACGGTCAGTGGTATAACTTTGGTAGGGGGAAAGGCTAAAACCGGTTTAACTGAGCTCAAAACCTCGCACAAGTTCCGATTGTGGTCCATGTGAGAACATGGCGAACTCGAAAAGCAACATAGCAACAAATCACCCGCTTTCGACCACTTTGTATCTAAAGCCACACAATGGAAAACATAAAGCAAAATGGGTGCCCTTACAGCTGCTCAGAATAACGACGCTTACAGTAATCTATTAAAGTGCATAGGTACACTCTTTCAGGGGAAACAACTCTTCAGCTTTTTTTTGCCTCCCTTCTCAATGCGGATCAACTGTAAAAGAATAGAATTTGTTGCTGTAGGTGCAAATGTTTTCAGTAAGAGTAGATCGATATTTGGAAGGTTACGTCGTCCAGGAAAGCGACTAAGGAAACACAAAAGTTGTTCCCCTGTATAAGAAAAGGAGGGGAAATATGGAAGTGTAAGTATACCTTAAGATGTTTCAGTACATGTGTTTAGGTAAATTGCAATGTTCTTTAAATGCCATGTCAGAATGAAGAACACCAGGTTACACAGTAAGATAATGCTGTTGACATTTAGCTGCTTAATAAAAGACTAGAATTGATGTATCAATAGATATTGCTATACACTACCGTACGTTTTCTAAATATTTTAATACCTTAACCATTTACCGTAATTATCATATTAATCTAGACGAGTTCAATTCAGTTCTTAACAATTTGTAGAAATAATGGCAATCAGTGTAGATCCAGATCAGATTGCTCCTCGTAGGAGCAATCTGATCTGGATCTACACTGATTGCACAAGAATATATGCCAATATTGATGGTCATTTTGGTACTTTATCTGCATGGCTTTGGAATTCTCAGATTGCGTGCGAAGCCTTTCCTCTGATACAGTCTCCATGGAATAAGGACGTTTTTTACTGGGAATCTAAAAGCAAGCAAGATTAATGGCAACTTAAATGTATACTTGCAAGAATGAAGTCGCTTTCCTCGCTATAGAGTACTGTTTTACACAATCTGTTAGTAGATTTGCTCACTGTCATTGACTCTCGTTGTCTAAAACACTAATACCTCAAAGTACCCTCATATAAGAAAGTGTGTTTATGAAAAGTTTTGACACGGCCCTTGTCCTTATCATTTCAGATACTATTATATAAAACTACCATTGTCTCAAAGAAAAGTGTTTTGGTCCCTTGGAATGGAGTTAACAAGAGTTGTGTATGAACAGAGTCAACAGTCTCAATTAAACCGAGACTGCTCAATTAAACCGAGACTGCTATTTCGTTTCTTTGATGTATTCCTTGCTTCCAGGGGATATTCGTATTTGAAATAGGTTCTCACAAAACCACACACTTTGGTTGCAATGTCAAAACGACTTTAACACCAAAACATTCCTGCATATGGCATATTGAAATTGTGTTGCACACAAGTTTTCAGTGTGCGCGTTATACATGTATCAGTTTGTTATGTCCATTCTGCTCTGCATCTATTCTAGTTTTTATCTATCTGTCTGCCATTCTTCTTTGTATTATTCTTGATAAGTGTTTATTTCGGAAGTTGTGTCAGTTAAAAAATATAGTCAGTCTCCCACTGAGGATCAAAACTACATAGTCTACCGATATCAAACTCGCATCTGATTAGTCACTGTTTTTTTTTAAGTCTTCATCTACATGTTATTACATTGGTCTCTTGCTGTATCAAATAAAGATTCGGAAAGCCTTTTGACAAGTTAAATCTTTTACTTGAGTTTGAAATACCTTAGGTGGTAAATAATATAAACAATTATATTTCATATCCCATTTACTCTTCTGGTATTTATTCGCTCATTTTCTCACTATCATGCATCTGCCCTCGGTTCCTATGTCAGTCTGTAACTTGTAATAAAGCCATGTCGCAACTTTACCCAATTACGTCTTTAATTAACGTGTCGTAGAAGCATAGTTACATACCTACCCAGGCATGTAAACATGCCTTTCGAGTCCCTGAGGTCCAATTACACACAAATTTGTTTGCTGTCTCTTGAAACGATTGCTTGTATAGAAGTTAGCAAAACACACATTACAATGGTTCTTTACAGTAGAGTCAGATATTCAGAAACGGTTAACTGGCTCTTTACAGTTGATTGTTGGCTAATAAAAGTCAGCTGATTACTTAAGCTAGGATAAAGTTTTAGGTCCCATATTATTTACATGAACTTATTTCATCCTAATCCCCATCTCACCCCTTTCCAACTCGGCTCGAAATGATTGAAATACTATTGATAGGGCATCATTTTTTTTTCTCCATCAGGTGTGAAATGACTGAGATGCTGCTGAATGTCCGGACAATCTCAAAGCATCTGTCTCAGGGGTACGATGCGTGCAATCTTCAAACTGAGCTGTTAACCGCTTAGGCGGTCTAAGCCTGCCAAGGAAGTGTGGTTAGGTTAACTGACCGTCCCGACATGACCATAGCTGTTTACCGTGGACGTTCGGCATCAAATCAATCAATCAATCAAACTGAGCTGCCGAGTCCTGAAAGGTATTTTCAGCTTTAAATCCACCATGGGTTATAGTCAGACTCAAGAACATTCGTCACCCTGAGGGATAGTACTGAGGGTTTTACCTATATGGTCCACCAGAAACCAAATATCTGATTGGTTTTGAAGATTGGATTTTGATGAATCATAACTGTTTCTAAAATCGTTACTATAGCTAACGAAGTCAACAGTTAACTGTATATGACAACTCAGATATCTTATAAAGTTTCGTGAAAATACCTAAACCCCTTATAATGTTATAGAGCAGACACGATTTCTATACTGAAATACAAGGGCCTTCTTTCGTCAAAATGTAAGAGCATTACTTAAAGACTCCACACTTCGTCCGATGATGCATCGTATTTATACAAGATTTCATGAAAAAGCCCTTAACCGTTCGGTTTTGCAGACACGAAACAGAACCAAGGCATTATGATTCTAAAATGATTATAGCGGACTCTCGGTTTTCGAACACTCTCATGGATTCGTACACCACAATAAAAGCAAAATTTCTTAAAAATAAATATCAAGACCATGCTAGTACTATTGCTTACTTTGAAAAAATAAGACTTGCATAATAATAATAAAAAGTTTACTTTTGATTGCAAAAATAACTGTTTTCTAAAATGAGGATAATATTTTCAGGGTACCTCTGGATTTCTTTATTTTAATCTTACTTCAACAACTGTCAGTTTTAGAAAGGTGTACGAATTTGCTGTGACGAAATTTTGGTCATTATTGAAATACCCCCACCACATATAACACAGCATTATTTCCATGCATAGAGTATAATCTGTAAAGACGCGTCATACTGAAAGGTGTCCGGGTAACAAATATTTTGAAAAAAAAAAAAACAAGAGTAAATTTGATATCACTTAGCATCTGGCAGTCAATCACACAAACCTCCTTACGAGTACAAAAACACGAAAATGAAACAAATAGAATAGCACGGGAACGTGAGTGCATGCTTTAAAATGAGATTTTAAATATGAGTCATCACCCCAGTTTACACTTGGAGCATGGGAGATGCATAATATTAACCCTTAAAGCCTTTTCTGCTAGCAAGCCATTAAACTTAAAATACTCATTAAACGGCCTTATCTAGAAGTAAGACAATTTGGGACACAGATCTTCGAACCCCATTAAAAGTTGTACGTGTTGTTTTTTTTCCTTCAATATCTTTTAGTTACCCATTTTGCCACTCACTGGTCCTTATTCCGTAATAATCCTGAATACTGGGATGACAGTACTTGGGTCAAACAGCGCAGACCTATATTAGTCTAAAGAAAAACTATGCTGCTTCCCTTACACTTTAAATAGAAAAATCCGGATAGTACTGTAAAGTGTTCAAACATAAACGCTTCAGCAGTAATTACTTGATGTGCTCAAGTTTTATGGTAAAAACGGTATTCAAATGATTTAAACATTTCTATGTCGTTGTCGCCTTTCAGTACCAGACAGAACCTCACTTCCATTTCATCGGAAGTTAAAATGCAAATTTATTTAAATTGACAGTGTCACAAAAAGAAATCAGGCATACAAAAAAGTAAAAGTCCTACATATTATTCTAGCATGACCCCAACACTAATCCTGATCAAACTGAAATTTACTTCTCTCTGAAAGCTTTATTTTATCAGAACCTAACATATAAGATGTTGAGGGCAGACATAAAAACTAAAAAAAAAAACTCTAACTTCTCACTGCTCTCTCTCTCTCCCCCCCCCCCCCCCACCCCCACCCTGCACCTTTAATCCAACCTCTTCATGAGAACAGTGAAATGCTAACAAATTACGAAATATTTTTGTAAGTCTCACCTGCATGAGAATGGTGGAACCTCAACATGTCAGATTCATAATCATCGTCGGGATTTCTTCCAATCTGCGGCATGGCGGCAGCTATCTTTCCATTTATATTACTCTGTATCCGACCAGAAACACATAATAAACACCTGTCAATCTATTTTGTCTTGTAAAAAGACAATGGGCTCCAATTGAACGCAAAGACAAATTGAAATGTTTATTTGGCGATGCAGAAAATGGACTGGCACTGTGACAAATATAACCGATGCGACACACACTGTCTCAGTCTGTGGAATTCTGCCGCTCGTTAAATCTAGATCTATTATTTAGCTAGACTGTCGGTCTTCTGTAAATACAGACTTTAAAGGAGCATAAAGTGAAACGAACAGCATAATAAAAAAACTAACACGTGTGTTACCTACATCACGCTTGCCCATCAAAAGGGTGAGTCGGGTAACTTCGAACAGGCGGGTAAATTCGGACATATTATGGCAAACAGTGAAAATCCAGATGAGACGGCTCATAATGAGCCGTCTCATCTGGATTTTCACTGTTTGCCCAGTTATTTTTGTTTTAGTTCTAAACAACTGACATATAAAGGAAACAATATCACTGTCCGAATTTACCCGCTGTCCGAAGTTACCCGATTCTCCCCTATAAAAATTAACACTTGAAGTGCGGTTAAATTTCCAAACAGCATATATCCGCCTACTCTGGATATACACCGTTTGCTTCTAATCTTTCAATTCCCAATGTGCTATAACTTGAACAATACATATATATTTCTAATTTTGCAGACGTAAATTTTAAAAATCTATATCTGGTTCTGCACTGTCTGGCGTTTAACTCTTTCCCTAGAATTACTCATATCAAATGTACAATGAAGGAATTAAATAAGAGCTCAATATTTATCCAAAATAGGAAGCAAATCCATGAAATGAGCTGCGACACGACAAAACCAACAAAGTGGTTGTGCGCCGAGTGCAGATTCAGATCAGCCTGGGCTTACGCCCAGTCTGATCAGAATCTTCGCTGTCCGCATGGAGGTTGCTTAGGGCCTTAGTTACTCTTGAAGCGCTTAGCAAAGAGTCTGATCAGACTGGACGGATGCCCAGGCTGATCTAAGTCTGCGCTGGGCACACAACCACTTTGTAAGATTTCTCGTGTCGCGGCTCAAATAATGATGGAGTGTAAGAAAAGCATCACAGGACCAAGAGCCAAAGGTTATAGTGAAATATAAGTACTGTCACGCCAACCGCCCCTTATTCAAATTATGGTGCATATTTATGAAATAGTATGGGAGATAAGAATAGGAGACAACTGTACTCTAATTTGTCATATGGAGAGGTAAATCGTCGGCTTTATGGTCGGAAATTTCGTTTTTCGGCAACTTTGCACCCACAGCAAACGCTTTCAGCAACGTAAAACCAGACTTCAGCCAATGAAAAGCGACGTTACGTTATGACGTCCGGTTTTCCGACAGTATATCGCATGGTTTACTGTCGCATTTTTGACGTTATCCAATCAGACGTCGCGTTACATACGTAAGTGCATTAGACTGCAAAATCTCTGGAGCATGAAATTTTTCTACACTAACCAGCTTGCTAACCTTCAAATATTATGAGTTCCACTATCACACCAATGAGGCAAATGCAGTGAAATACTATTAGAGATAATAGGCAAGCTCATTGGACCATGGAACAAAGGTCAAGGTTATATTTAGTTTACTGCCATATATAAATTTAACATTTCATGCCTTCTCTTATTCAGTATAAGTTTCAGTGCAAAACTCTAATCGAAAATGAAAGCGATTAGCTAGTCACAAGGATTTTTTTTTACTTTTCATTTGGGTTTCTTAATAATACTTTCTTTATTTTTGCATTCATGGGATGTGCTCCGATGCAACTAGTTAGAGCTGGCCAAATTTCGAACTCTACCCAATCTCAGACTTTTTTCTTGTGCTGATTAAGAACCACTTCCAGGAAAAACAAATGTGGAATAAGTGTTAACCCATTCCATTCGGGGTATCCCTTTAGGGGTATTTGGGCAAACAGTTTGGATCCAGATCAGGCCAAACAAACGTGGGACCTGATCTGAGATCCAAACTGTTTGCTGCCTAGACATAATTTCTACAAGAGTTAGTTAGGCCAATATTGTCAAAATATTCTTGATTTTTGATGCAGACGACAATTTCAGCAGACGACAAAAATACCCTGAATGCAATGGGTTAAGGAAATCTTCATGCGGACCTTCATGGGGTAGGAAACCTTAAAGCGGACCAAACAGCTAACTGAAGGTTTCGAACCACCGCAGACACAGAGGGGAGGTTTGGATCATGTAAAACTAGTCTAACTCTTTCGGCGCCAAATTTTTCAGACGACAAATTTTCGTCTGCTCAAATCATCAGACGACAGATTTGTAATTGGAAATTTTAACAATCTAAAGACATTTTTCATAAAATCAGGCTTTTTAAGTTCATATTTGAATGGCAAACAGTGTAGATCCTGATCAGACGGCTCTTTTAAGAGCCGGCTGATCTGGATATACGCTGTTTGCAAAGTCGCATTTTTGCGACTTTGGCGCCGAAAGAGTTAAGCCCCCAAGTAATCCTTAGCTGAACGTTCCAAGGTGGCGCTTCTGTTATGGTCCCTTATTGCCACATGCTGTTATGCCCGTTTGAATATTGTCTCCAGCTCTCTGGTCACCTGGATATCTGTCCATTCTGCGTTTTGTTTTGAAATTTTAAAGTAAAAAAAGAGGTATACTGACACAAAAAAGAAACGTCCGTTTTATAAGGTTCTGTATCTTTTGAACCAGTAAGTTGTAGCCATACAAAATAAAACAAAATGTGTCCTGAGTCTCTGGCACATATAAAGTTGTATCCGTTTTATTTTTTCTCAATAGCCACAGGATTTATCAAACTTTATGTCAAAACACCATTTTTATTCCTCAGCAGCAATTTATTCACCAAAGCCTGAAATGTTTTGCGTTAAACGAGGGTCAGAAACGTCGAAAAACGAAAAATTGCCTTTTAAAAGCAATACCGTTTATTAAATGAACGAGAAAGCAGCCCAAAGGCTTCGATTTATGAAATTATCTCCCTTTTAATTAAATTAATAACGATTTTAGAACTTCCATATCTCCATAACCGTTCATTATTTTGACACCGTTTTTGTTTTATTTGACCATACTTGTGTACGATAAAGACAACATGCATCAGAAAATAAAACTTCAACCTGAAATCAGAAATACCGATTCACTAAAGTCCGGGTTTATTACCCCACCCCTTATTGAAAAATAATCAGGTAATC
Organism: Ctena decussata; assembly: GCA_963989385.1. Classification (NCBI taxonomy): domain Eukaryota; kingdom Metazoa; phylum Mollusca; class Bivalvia; order Lucinida; family Lucinidae; genus Ctena; species Ctena decussata. Next base: position 44,976,391 of record OZ022500.1, read on the forward strand.
TGTGTCCAACTTTTTGCGATGCTGAATGATGCTGATTTCAATGCTTTTGATGGCTAGAATGAATTTAAAGTAGTCCTATGCCACTGACTTCCAAACTGATGGCCCAACAAGGTAATGTCTGCGTGTATCTACGCACTGTTGTGATCGACGTTTTGTGACGTCACTTTAAGTGACTAATTTATGCCAGTGGTTGTGTCAATTAGGAAATGCATCTAGCACTCATAAAATCTTAGCAGCGTGTCTGCTCAGTGATGCTGGGATGTGCTGCGATGGTTAAAACACGAGATACTGATTTTGTGACTTTCGAAATTTGGGTACTGGCGCTTGCGGCATTGTCATTGGCGTCGAAGTTCATTGAGTTGATTTCCGTTCAGCGCATACGATTGCTGAATAATTGACGTTATTGAAACAATATATTTAAATGAAATGTATGTGTTCATTTGAAATTCTCAGACACTATTGTTAAGCGGACGTTTTTTGTTTGTGTCAGTATATAAAAGATGTTGCTGCTGTTTTTAATTAGGGTAGATGAAATAACCACCTGTTTGGGAAAGAGCTGCTTATTCGAGTTACCGTGCGTGTCTTTCGTAATATTTTGTCATTTTTTCTGTTCGCGCTCAATTCCTAATCATTGCCTATCTTTTTACTTTATATAGGCTTTATTAGTAGCGGAAGAAACGAAATAAACACTCGGACTTTGCAAACTTTTAAAATCGTTTTATTAGAATTAAGAAATTACAGTATTCTGTCCTCTGGCTCTCGTTGCCAGATATTGTCAGGGTCACTGATGAGGCTTAAATAGTCGAAACTTCAAGCATGGCCAATGTTCCTGTTTCTGAATATGTTCTCTACTCTTGAAGGAACTCTTTCAGATTTAAATTAGAATTCTTTTAATGGATCGTCTTCGGTAAAATAAATCAAACAAGAAGGGCTATACTGATAAAAGGCCAAATAAAGTAGTTTTGTCGATCAGAGGGGCGCACATGCCAGTCGTACCTGGTAAAATTTGAGATCATTGAAGATTTGACTCATTATAAGCCGCCTCATCTGTATCTGCCCTGTTTGGCTTCTTTTATCGTCTGCGTATTTGCGCTTTAAGTGTTAAACAGTAACCTATCAGCCTTTGTAACATTCGTGTTTTTTTTTTTTATCAAAGTCCTATTAGGTTACGTATACATGACGTGACTATGAATAACTCTTGTCTTACAACTAGAAGTATAACTACAACTGCAGTCAAAATGAAAGCTCCAGGCTTCTGGGGCCGTATTCATAAAGCAACTTAAGTCGTTGCTATGCTGTTGCTAAGGGTAAATTTCTATATTGGAGATTCCCTACAACTATGAAATTTGGTCTGGAGGAACAGTCTTACAAAGACTGTTCCTCCAGACCAAATTTCATAGTTGTAGGGAATCTCCTTTATAGAAATTCAGCCTTAGCAACAGCATAGCAACGACTTAAGTCGTTTTATGAATACGGCCCCTGGTGCTTAAAAGACTTATCCAGTCCGGACAAAGACATGATAGAAGATCATAGAGCAGGATTTTTGCCAACAAACACATGACATTTATTTAACGTCCCATCAACGTCGATGCAACGTCAAGACGTTGCGTCGGCGTTGATGCGACATTGCCATAATGTTATGTTGCCGTTGGATAAGTGATGAAAATTCTTATATATTGAAGACACCATTGCATTTTTACTTTCGACCGTATCTTTTTAAAGATATTTCTTAGTTTAAACTTTATTTCATTTGTATAAAATATAAATACATTTAAACACAATATTTTATACAAATGGGATTCAGAGGAAAGTCAATTGATACTTCTTGTTGTAATTTGGTCATGATCTTTTGAATAAGGTATCGGTTAAGTGGAATAGGGTAGAAAGACAATAAATAACTCTGATTTTCATTTGTTAAAACAAAACAGAATTATTGTTCGTGATGAAATCAGTCAACTGTGTAGCTGTATACTATTCACTCACAATGTCTACCGTAAAGATCCTAAGTTTTCGGATAGATAATTCTGTACAAACAGTGGAAACCAAGATCAGTCTTCTCCTTAGGAACCGGTCTGATCAGAGTCTACACAGTTGCCATTCCATCTCCGCATTTTTGTAGGCATCACTCAATGGTAGAACCGAAAAAACTTGGGAATAAATAGTAGGACAAGGACCGGTTGTGATTGCAGCAGGTGCGGAACGGCAGTTGTCTTTTTTTGTATCCTCGATTTACATGTATCTATTCCTTTTTTTGTCTTTCTTTTTCGTTTTTCTCCCTCTGTCTGGCTGACGTCTCGATAAAAATTAAAATTCGCAAAGAGCCGTTATCTCCAGTATATCCAACAAACAAGCCAATCAGGGGAAGTAACTCCATCATTACTTAATTTGCCAGTTTCTCACGTTTTGGGATATTTTCAAACTTTAACATTGTTTTGCCAGGAAATGAAAAGGTGAAAGTTTTCTTTTTCTGTATTTTTTACTGTAACATACAATATAAGTTTTACCGAAATAATATGCATAAGCATGCCTTATCGATTAAATATATTTTCCGCGATTTTTCATGAAATTCAAATTTCCTGCTTTTAAAGCAAAATGTAAATAAATACTTATTATCAAGATAACTGCGTTTTTACCAGTTTGTTTTAAATATCCTACATTATAGATTATATAATTTGCAGAAATGAAAGAGCATTCATGTGCTGGAGATATGTATCAAAAAGACACTTTGAAAAAAAACACACACACACAAAAAAAAAAAGGATGTAGAAATACCAAGTTCTGTTGTTTTTTTCGGAAACAAACAGGTTATTTATTTTCTAATCCAAAATTTTGACGACCCTTTGGGCTATTTTGCTTGAATAATTTCCCCGCCAATATTTCTTTTTTTGATCTTCTACCTTAATGTGTATAGTATACCTACAAGTTTTCCGCGATTGTTTAAAAAAACAAGTTCTGTGATTTGCTTTTTCTTTACTGTATGGCTAAACCGTTCAGAAAAGGGATCTGCTCATAAAGTGGTAAGCACTTAGAGAGGATAGAGGAGCATATTTTCTCCTCCAAGAGGTCACCGCATTGGAATAGCAGACTGACTTATTTGTCCTGAAATCGTTCCCTTTCACCTTAAGATAAATGACGGGAAAATGTTAAAATAAACGGGGATTTGGAAAGTTGCGCATCACAGAGCCTTTAATGAAATTTTATATCTCCCTAGCATAATCATATTTGTTGTATATTTACATCTCCACTAATCAAAATATATCTAATTTACCGTTCGAAAGAACTCAACATGGAAATCAGGGTAATACAATTATTCTTGGAAATTGGCATGCATCTATTCAATAGTGTGGGACAGAGACTGAGAATTAAAGACACTTTATTCTATGATGTATCAAAGTTGCCTCACAGTTCGGACAAGTCCATTTCCAAAATAAAGGGCAAATAGGTGGGGGCGGGGGAAGGGATGGGCAGGTTCGATTCCCCGCTTCTCCAGTCTTTCGAATGAGACTTTAAACCGAGGTCCCGTCTCTATATGAACTACGCGTTGTGAGACGTTAAACCCGAGTTCATTCACTTACTATCTGGTTTTCTTCAGATATGCTTGTACTTCATGCCAACAGCTTATGTCCCGAACGAAAATTGGGTTCTGCAGCGACTGATCAGGGACCACACTGTTTGCTTAGACCCCTTTTATTGAATCCAGGCATTAAAAGATAAAATGTATACTGAACATCAGAAGAAACGCCTACAATGTATACGCCCAATTTATTTGACGGTATAGGTATATGCTATTATTTAGACATTTTAAGTTACATTGTTTATGTTATTGCGACAGTATGAGCACCTTAACGCATCGATATTCCATAAACTTTAGAGACCAGAAAGCTTGCTTTTGTGATGTGGTTAAACTGAAAGTCACCATATTTTCAGACGCTGAATTCTTAATTTCATGAAATGCCCAGCCAATCATTTTCTTCAGACATAGTGTCCGCGGCAAAGGTAAGAAACAGCAAAAAAAAAATCAAAGCAATCGAGCCTTCCATTTTAGAGAATCAATCGGTTGAAAGTTGGCAGTAAAAACAGTTACACTAGCTTACCATTTGATTCCCCAAAGACCTTTTAACACCCTGTATTTCTTGAAAAGAACAGAACCATTTCATGTGAAGAGGTTAAATGTAATAAAAAGATTTGCAAAGAAATTTTTCGTAGCACTGCAGACCTTTTGATGTTATTGGACTTCCCGATTTGCTATTTGTTTAATTGCAAGGGAGATAATTTGACGAGTGTTCAACTTCAAACTGCTGTCATGTTCCAAAGAAGAACACCGTGGTAATAAAACCGACGTTTTTTTCGTAACCACACATCAGAGTCAGAATTTGTTATACTGCGAAAAGAAAGACAACTCTTACAACAATTTTGCATGTTTCGCGATAAACTGAGATAACTCTTTAATCAAGGTGTCATTTTGCAAAAACTAAATTTATATTGTTGGAAGACTTCACTATTATTTTCTGCTGTATGCGATTGAAAACCGTATATAAGCTGACAGAAGAAAATTGAACTTAACCTTGTAGGCGTTTCTTTTTATGATCAGTATACATGCCAGGCACATATTGTCATTTAACTGATCCCCAAACACCAGACTTGCTGAAACACGAGTTGTTCTACAGCACCGTGCCAGACGTGAGTCAACTTTTTCTAAAATCCATAGACTTGCATGTATTTTGGTCAGTACGTTGCGTTTGCTTATGCGCCTAAAATAAGAAATACACTTTCCGCGACACGAAAAACCCACGAAAAAGTGGTTTTGCGCCAAGCGCAGATTCAGATCAGCCTGGGCATCCTCCTAGTCTGAACATGCTCTTCAAAAAGCGCTTAAAGGGTAGCTCTAAGCTATCTCAGACTCTGATCAGACTGGGTGGATGCCCAGGCTGATCTGAGGCTGCGCTGGACGCACATTCACTTTATTATACCCCGCCACACGTTAGTGGCGGGGTATTATGTTTTCACGTTGGCCGTCCGTGTGTCTGTCCGTCCGTCCGTCCGTCCGTCCGTAGTACGAACGTCCGTCCGCCTGTCCGTCCGCACTTCGTTTCCGTTCGATAACTTAAGTATTTATTAATGGATTTCCTTCAAATTTTGCACATGCATTTGTTCCGAGAATGTCTCGCTTGGGATTGTTAATGGGCAAATTTCGTTAATTTCTGACAGAGTTATGGCACTTGTCAATGTACAAAAAATCGTTTCTGGCCTCTAGTTCCTTTACTTCTTTGAGTATCATGGTGAAACTTCACAAACATGATCGAAGTAACAAAAGCTATTTTATGAGCACCGAAATTTTATCATCGGGGGCTATCTTCCCCTGCCCTGGGACTATAACATGTATAAAATCCTGAAAAATTCCATATAAAATCAGAGTTTGAAGCAATTTTTCTGAAAATTTCAGCAAAATGATCAGAGTGATAAAAGCCTCCAGTGATGCTCAAATTTACCCCATGGGAGTTATCTCCCCCTGCCCCCTGCTATATACATGCATAAATCTGGAAAAATCGGTGTGTGAAAAAGGTTTGCAGTGGCGGGGTATCACGCAGTCGTTTGCGATGCTTTTATTGGTTTTGTCGCGTCGCGGCTCAATTTGATTTTAATATTGTTCAGAAAACCATAAAAAAATGGTTCGGCTTGCAAAGAGGTGTGCAATTCTATAGTTCATCTCAGAGCAAATATGTAACTGAAATTAAATCGCTGTCGTCTGATGAATTTGATTACCTATGGCATACTGCAGCCCTCGACAGCCAGAGCTGACGAAACCACTAACCGAACCGGGCCGGGCCCGACCAAAGACAATGCACCAGACACCAATGCGCTTATTACAGAGAATTAAATCATATGAAAATGAATTATAGGTTTGAGAAAATCACTTTTCTATTGTAGGAATTTCAGGTAGCATAACACTTATAATTCGAGAGAAGCATGGCATACAATGTATGCCATGCTTCTCTCGAATTATAAGTGAGAGCATGCCAAAGATCTGCTATCATAGCAACTATGAAATCATAAACTGTTATGCTTATAACCTTGGCAGAAAACCGTCTCGATGACGTCACATAGACATCAATATGAAATCTTTGTTGCTATGGTGCAAACAATGTATGCATGGCATTATCCGCCAATTTTTCAATAACTTAACAGACTGTAATTCTTCCAACAGAACTTCACATTTTCTCAAACAAATAATTATTCTCAAATCGTGTTTAATAGAAGGTTTAAGTCGGAGCCGTCTCTAAGGTGAGAATCTCGAACCATCGTCTTGAAATTAAAGAGGAAAGCAAAGCTATCGACCGTGACTGGGTAAAAAATTAGGCATGCAGACTGTCGCAAAACATACTAAAAGCCCTAAACCGCGCTATTTCTGCATAAACAATTGGCCATTTAGATATCTGAGTCGTTTATTCCAAGACTGATTGATCTTTGATTTCCAAATCAACTATTCTAGAAAATATAAATTGCGTATTATCTAGGTCGATAAAGATTTTAGAGAAAAACGTAGGCAGAAAAAGCTTTTATTCCCATTCTTTCCGGACATATTCAATTGATAACAGATCTATCACTTTTCGAGAACAACTTAAGGCGACCGAAAAGACTTTCAAATTAGGTGACTTTTATCAAGACGATTTCGTTCTCATTCATTGAGAGCTTCTCTTTAAAGAAAATATTTGCTCTAAAAGTGAATGACTACACCTCCATGTTTCTCCGCCTTTTGTATGATGGGAAACAACGTTTTGCTTTACTGCATGGGGAAGTCCTTCCCAAGTTGAGACTACCTTTAAAGGTAGTCTCAATATTGGAAGGACTTCCCCATGGAGAAGTAAATGCCTTCCTTTAAAGGTAGTCTCAATCTTGGAAGAACTTCCCCATGGAGAAGTAAATGCCTTCCTTTAAAGGTAGTCTCAATCTTGGAAGAACTTCCCCATGGAGAAGTAAGTGCCTTCCTTTAAGGGTTGTCTCAATCTTGGAAGAAGTTCCCCATGGAGAAGTAAATGCCTTCCTTTAAAGGAAGTCATAATTTTTGAAGGACTTCCCCATGGAGAAGAAAATGCCTTGCTTTAAAGGTTGTCTCAATCTTGGAAGGACTTCCCCATGGAGAAGTAAATGCCTTGATTAAAAAAGTCTCAATCTTGGAAGGACTTCTCAGAAGTAAATGCCTTCCTTTAAAGGTAGTCTCAATTTTGGAAGGACTTCCCCGTGGAGAAGAAAATGCCTTCCTTTAAAGGTAGTGTCAATTTTGGAAGGACTTCCCCATGGAGAAGAAAATGCCTTCGTTTAAAGGTAGTCTCAATTTTTGATGGACTTCCCCATGGAGAAGAAAATGCCTTCCTTTAAAGGTAGGCTCGATTTTGGAAGAACTTCCCCATGGAGAAGTAAATGCCTTCCTTTAAAGATAGTCTCAACTTGGTAAGGACTTCTCCATGCAGTAAAGCAAAAAAGCAAAAAGTTGTTTTCCATTATACAAAAGTCGGAGAAAAAATGGATGTGTAGTCATTCGCTTTTAGAAACTTATTGTTGTAAGCAACCAGATGGCGGTCAAGCAGATTTCATATTTGAAATAAGTTATGGCATCGTCCGTAAAACAAGATAAGCTGAAAACTACTCGAAATTTTGTTAGTACACCGCTTTTCAAAATGAGTTCAAATCGACCGGTATTCTTTTATGTAGAAGATTATGGAAAACTGCAAGTAAACATTCTAAAATCAGCAGTCGAATACATTTTGTTGCTTAAGGTCAAGGTCATTGTTTGGCCTTTATCCAAAGTCATTAAGCTCTGTCCCCCTATCTTTTCAAACATCTTCTCCTCTGAAGCCACTAGGCCGAATGAAGATACATTTCACGCGGAACAAAACATTTCACGCGGAACAAAAGTTTGTTCAGGTGGTATAGGTCACATGGCAAAGACAGCTGCAATGCAAATATACAATAAAATCCTTCAAAAATCTTCTCCAGAACCGAAGGGCCGATGACCTTGAACTTTGTGTAGAAATGGGGCTCAGGCATTACAAAGTATCTTTAAATGATAACATGCATTGACCTTGAGATAATTCAAGGTAAGCTCAACTTCTGTACGTTATGTGTTTATATCGGAAAATGCTGAAACAATTGTTTTCTCAGACACTACTCATAAAGTATTTTGTATATATGCTTAACTAAATGAGTAGATGAAGACACTTTAGCTTCAAAGGTCAATGTCATTCTTTGACCTTTGTTTAAGGTCAATGAGGTTCTGATGCCATTCAACATTTTCAAACATCTTCTCTTGTGAAGCCATTAAGCTGACTGAAACCATATTTTATGTGCCGTTTTATCTAGTCATGGCAACGAAAGTTTGTTCAGCTGGTAATGGTCACATGTCCAAGATTTCTGCTCCGTCCATATACATATATGTTAAAAACCCTTTAAAACTCTTCTTCTCTAGAATTGAACGGCCAATGACTTTGAAACTTTGAATGTTGCACGAGCCCCACAGAGTTTGTTCAAATAATGACCCTTCATTGACAATGACCTAATTTAAGGCAAGGTGAACTTTGGTATGTTATGCTTTATATGGGAAAATGTTTCAATATTAAATTTCTAAGAAAGTACTTAATTATTTAAGTCAACGCCATTCTTTGACCGTTATGAGATTCTTTCGCCCGTCACATTTTCAGCATTTTCTTTTCTAAAGCCACTTGGCCGATTGAAACTACATTATATAGGAGCTTGATCACAGTTTCAGATAACAGGACAGACACTAACTCCCATATGAGTTTGAAGTTCGGCTATATTATACATTTCGCCTTAGATTTACTTGCCCTTAAATGCTCAAGTAGCCCAAGTTTGACCTTGTCCTTGGCATAGCGATTTTATTTCTGATCGAAACTTCACCAAACTTGCTGATAACTAGAACAGGCATATAATATCGTAGACTTCGCCTTAAAGTTACGCATACTTGAGCGCTGAGGATGATTTGACTCCGGCGAGCTACAGATCCAACGGTCCTCTGGTTATTAATATTTTCGGTTTAACATTTTCAGTTCTTTTGAGTTTCTTTTATCGATGTTACGTTTGCTATGAGCTGGTTTAGTCGGGGACTCTGTAAACAAATGAGCCGCGACACGACAAAACCAACAAAGTGGCATGTGCGCACAGCGAAGGCTGAGATCAGCCTGGGCACCCGCCAGTCTGATCAGAGTATTCGTTGTCTGCATGCATCTACCTCAGAGCCTTAACTACCCTTTAAGTGCACAGTGAGGACTCTAATCAGACTGGGCGGATGCCCAGGCTGATCTGAGTCTTCGCGGAGCGCATCTGCCACTTCGTTGGTTTTGTCGTGTCGCGGCTCAAATAAAGACAAGCGTGTACTTACCGGTAAAAAACTTGAAAAATACTTAGTCTTTCTTCTGGCAGACTTTAAGTATCCTTTTTCAAGTGCTCCACTATTTCCTGCTATTAAGTGAGAATGTGTCCAGGAAGTAAAACCTGACTTTATTTTTAACCTCAAAAGCCATCCAATTACTGTGCGGCATGGATGCGAAACTATGGCTGTATTAGAAAAGCTCGACGTGTAACTGCCAAAATACTAGTTACCATTTCCAATGAAGAGTAGCAGAAAATCTAAACGCCGGCTGGCAGGAATTCAGTTCATTTGACAATGATCATCTGTTAGCCCTCTAGGTAAATATGTAAGTTTTATGTGTAAACAATTGTCCTGCTCCTGACCGGAGCAAGGATGGTTATGCTATTTTTTGAAGAAGTTTTCTGGTCGCAAACTTGGGTAGGGTAGGTTACATTTTCTCTGCAACAGTATTCATATGAGGGCCTTGGAGGGGTTATAAATGGCTATAAGGTGTATTTAGGCATATGTACAGCACATTCAAACAGAAAAAAAAGAATTATTTATTCAGTCAAACAAGCTGGAATTTTACATTGCTTAATTGACCAGCTTCGGTGCCGCCGAGCGACCAAAAATACTCTTGAGTGTTACCTAAGCAGCCGAGCTATCCGAGCATAGCCGATTGAATAGTTTCAGTGCATAAACTTACAGCATCGTACATGTGAGGCGACTAAATGGAAAACGCGCTTAAGTGGGATAAATTAATGGCTATCTAGAATAAAGGTCTGTAGGAATTAAGACTAAATATTGAAAGTGAATGGTTGCGGCTGCTAAATGGGAAAATGGTACACTTGGGATGGTAATTTGGATATTGAAAGGGTAAGGGCCTACTGTGCTTGCATTAGGTGCGGGTGGTTAGGTATTTTTACACTGAACTATCATTTCTTTTCTCCATCCCCCCTCTCTCTGGGAGACGGCTCAATATTGACTGTAATATTGTCTCAAAGAGAAGCTAAACCAAAACAACCAGCAAACTTCCAAAAAGTATGAGCATAAGCTGTGTCATGAAAGAAGTGCTGTATGATACATATCAGTCAAGATCAGCAAACAAGCGGTCTGACTAGTCAATCTGGTTTTCACATTCTAGGGCCGCGCTAGCTGTCTGATTTGGGTAGGATAAGCTGGGGTGGATTACGTTGATTCTGATAATCAATGGTCGGGTGAGGTAGTTGCTGTATGGTACCTTGATTTTGAGTAGGGCAGGCTATGAACCTGATTCAATCTTGTAGAGAAGGATAAGACGCTGTATGATGGAGGAGTGGATAACAAGCACGTTAAATTGAGCCGAGACACGAGAAAACCAAAAACGTTGTGCACCCAGCGCAAAATCATATCAGCCTGGGCATCCGCCCAGTCTGATAAGACTCTTTGCTAAGCGTTTAAAGGGTAACCAAGGGTCTAAGCTACCTTCATGCGCACAGACTGTGATCAGACTGGGCGGGCCTTATGAGGCAGGCATATTAGCAAAACAAACAAACAAACAAACAAAAAAAAAACAATTAGTGGGCCTGGCTGAGACTGACGGCTTATCAAATTTCTATTCATTCCGTTGCCTGTTCGAACGGACCCTCTGAAGAAGCTGAATATTTGTTCATCATAAATATAAAATTGCACAAACAATGCTAACCAGATACATGTTATTGTCATGTTTAGCATTATACTATTACTAGCTAGGAAGACATACACTGTTCATCCTATGAAATAAATAAAATTGTTGTATATTAGCTCTCAGTATTTTTGAATACTAATCAAATCTGTAAGAGATCCTTCGAGAGCAGAGAACACATATTAGAAGGAGATTTATTTTATGTGACTGCCCAGTCTGATGCATAGTTAAGGTAGAGTTTTGGGCTTGCGGTGACGGCCGCAAGCAAGTATTCATGTTGTTTAGTGTTACCGAGTTATTTTCGGAAGAAACGATACGTCACGCTTAGTCAGAAAATACCAAGAGGGTCCGTACTGCAACTGTTCGTTCTAAACTTTTTTTGGGATGCTAGCCATATAGATTGGAAATTCCGTTCCGGTTTGAGACTGCATTTCTTCGTGCTTTTCTTCACAAACACGAAAACTTCACAAACTTTCTTTATAACAAAGAACTCGTCCGATTGTGTCTATTTTTATCCATATCCAATTTACCCCATCTGCTAAAAATAACATGGAAAATCTATTTTATTTTTTATAGTACATGTACCTTGTTAGGTGGTATAATCGTAGATTTAGGTGGTATAATCACAGGCGCTTGAAGTTCTATGCTCAAAAAAACTCAAAACCCTTTATACTTGACGCAGTCTATAGGTCATTTCGTAAGAAAAGGTCAGGTATGCAAGCAAAAATGCCTCGATTTTTTTGACTGCTTAAACTGCCAGTTAGAAACACCCCAACAAAAGCAAACTTCTTACCTGTAAACATCGTTTCAAAATGTATCTATAAACACGATAAATTTGTTCAGTTATGGTTAATGCGGTGCTGTAATCCTGAATTCAAAATTTGCCAGAAAATCTCGACGCCATTACGGTGTCCAGTTTCTGGTTTACTGTGCTGCGCCAAAGTTGAGCATGTGCTTGTCCGCTTTGAAATTCACACATCAGCGAAATCATTCAATTACTCTTTTAGATATGACCAATGCCGTTGTATATCACCGTTTCCATGTATTTACAATATTAGGTTTGTTCTAATTTTGATCAAAACGTTTCTAACGAGTGAAAACTTGAAACAAACATGGTGAAAATGACGTCATGACGTTCGTGTCAACAACGTCAAAACTACGCAGTAACGTTGGCTTAAAATGTTCATATGTTGACTGAGGCCTACATGTACTGACTTTCCAAACAACAAAGAACCAGATTAGCTTGCACATCGGTACAGTCTGATCGGCGATTTTGTTGTTTGATGATAGGACAGAGTAGGAAGCTGTACATTTAAGAAGATCGTTATCCGCAGAATCACTTCATTTTTCCCGTAATAGAACCTGTTAACGTTGCTGTGCGACGTTGATACACCGGAAATTGGAGACCGTAATGGAGTCGAACACAAGCTTGCACACCTGGCCATTTCTTCAAAATGGCTCAGCCTAGATGTTTAGCGGCATTGAAATATGTTTCATAGCATAGAACTTCAAGCGCCTGTGGTATAATCGTAGATATAAGAACAACAACGACAACATGGCGGACAATTGTAGCGTGGTCTGTTGGAGTAAACTTTGAATTGGCCTGATGGCCTTTAGAAGAGCTTTTTACCGACAACTTATAATATTCTGAATAATAAAATTCAATATGTGGCACGGTGGAAGTGACAGTTTACCTAGTGCCATCTCATTAGATGAACTTTTGAATGTCAAATCTGACTTGGGCAAATTCCGGACAAACAAGTTTCGGTACTGTCTGGCAAAGCCAAGAATGCTTTGTTTGAGAGTACTGACAGAAATTTGTATCTTCCCTCAGCAAAAATGTCTTCATGTCGGCTTCATCCTGGTAGAAAGAATATAGAAGCCTGGATTTGTGCTCTGACTGCCCGTTATTATGATTATATAGGGAACCTTGAAGGCTGGTGTTGTGACTTGGTTAATGTTACTGATGATGATGATATTCCTGTGTCATGCAATATATGAAAATTGACCAACGTGATGTTACACTGTTTACATTACGGCTATATTTAAAAACCTATCTCCTTACTGTTCAAGGGAACAGGCATACTCATCGGTGTGATTTTGAATTTCCTGTTCTAAAGCAAGCAGCTGATGTGCTAATGAAATCAGAATCTTCCTTGATTTACGAGAATAGTCTGAAGTTAATAGTGGACAGTTCATTGGAATCAGCTGTGACTCCTGGCTGCCCTGAACTTCAGGAGGGGAATTGCGTTGGGACTGCGCAACCAAATACTAAAGTGAAAGAGCAGTCAGCAGGAACTATTGCAAAATGACGCCCCTGATCATGACCCTGATCTAATCATCAACGAAACTGAATTAAAGGATAAGTATTTACCTAATTCTAGGACCGTCCCTGATAGTGAAACTGACTGTAAAGTACAAGTAAATGGGAATACCATTAATATGCTTAACTTGCCATCATCTGTAGACACTATACACAACAGACGTTCTGTTCTTGAAAGTTCCCTCATTACAGTGAAGGAGTTTTGTAGTAACACCAATTATAATTTGAAGATTGACAAACTTAATGACAATTTTATCAAGTTTGATAAGAAAGTTGATTCTTTAATACATTCTGACATATCAGTTCCTGTGCAACAGTCATGCAGCTCCTGTGAATTCAATAAGACTTAATTTACGCAGGATCGAGAAGACGTTGAGGAGCTTAGGACCAAACTTGCGACATCAGAAAGTTAGAATCAGCTAATGAACGCAAAGGTCACTAAACTTTCAGATTCAGTGAACGATCTAAAGAAGGAATGAGTTATTATCTGCTTAGCTTCATCATACTAAAACTGACTCTGACAGGCTGAGTGTAGATCTTGAGAACGCACGTATGGATAAAAGTAATACAGAAAAGCGATATCACGAATGCTCGGCCAAACTTGATGAGAAGTAAGAAATGGTTAACAAACTCCAAGACCACATCTTAACTCTCAGTCATGCAAATCAGCATCAGTATGATAACCAATTGACACTACAAGCAAAGTCTACATGTATGAATAGATTAAGTGTTAGTGAAAAAAAAGTCTGCAATTGACCTCTTTGATTCCATCGGAAAAGGTATTGACATGTCACGATTGGTTCAAAAATCGAAATGATCCCCGGAAAAATGCGTTAAAAAGTTTACGCCCACTATCGAGTCCTTAATCTCTGAAGCTTAGAAATTACAATATCACAGCGAACTTATTATCACACATGTTGGTGTGAATAACTTTTAGTCTGTTTGTTTTAATAGTAAAGAATTTCATGTTAATGACTAATTGTCAGCTATTTCGAAACTTACTGAAAAAATGTGACAAGCTTATCATATTTCTGGTGGCTCCTTCAGAGGTACATGTACAGGATAATACAAACTTATTCTTCAGGAGCATTGATTTTAACAACAGAATTTCTCGCGAATTTAAAGACAAGCCAAAGGTTGTCCTATCTGACAATAGCAATTTTGCTCATAGAGGTGAAATAATTGTAAAGTTGTTTGATACTGATCGTATTCATTTGTCCAAAGAAGGTATGTTGCATAAGCTTAAACAATATGGTATTCGGGTATTTTTGTTTTGAAGTTATCAAAAGTATGTATGCAGATGTCCAGTTCTGTATCAAGCTTGATGGTCATATTACCAAAAGTTTTAGTACAAATATAGGTGTTAAGTAAGGTTGTGTCCTTAGTCCAGGATTAATTAACTTGTTCATAAATGGTATCCCTTCTCTTTTTTGATGATTCTTGTGACCCTGTGTCAATAAATGCAGAAAAACTAAGCTGTTTAATGTATGCAGATGACATTGTTTTGCTTTCTGCATCTGATAAGGGTTTGCAGACATCCCTTAACCATTTAAGTAGTTATTTAAAGAAGTGGAAGCTTGAATTAAATACAGATAAAACTCAAGTGATTGTTTTAATAGAAGTAGCAAATAGTTAAATAAGTTTAATTTCTATTATAATGGCTGTCAACTAGCAGTGGTTTCCCAGTTCAAATATTGAGGGTTAACATTTCGCTCATCTAGTAAAATCGATTTTGAAAATTTATGTTAGAAAAGTTAAAAAGCTACCTTTTTAATGACAAAAACTTTCATTAAATTTTGATGTGATGAAATCAATGGTCAGTTGGGCTTACAATTGGTTTATAGTATGCTGAGGCCTATTATTTGTTACGGTAGTGAAGTCTGCGGCCCTGGTGCTACAGCGGCAGAGCTGTTAGTAACTGTCACAAGACCTGACATTTATCACAGGCCAGGTAAAAGTCCTACAAATTCGGAGGCAACGTCTCGACATGACCGAAATATTGTTTACTGGGACGTTAAACCACCGTTCAACAACAACAAATTCCGGTATAATCATTATTGTCTCACTTTTTTCATAATCTGTTACAGTGACTATCTTCGGTGTTATTGCTAAGTAGTAATGTAGCAGTGGCATTTTAGTTGCCTCGTATAACTAGCAGACTGTGATGTTGTCATCTTAGACTTTTTTTTCTAAACTTCCAGACCGCTGTATCGCATTCTTCCCATTTTCCTCTGCATGATTCACCATTTGGAAAATAAATATTTTACCCAGCTTCAATAAGGTCTTGTTTTGTTGCTTCTTAGAGATTCTAAACTTTCTTGTTCCACTGCCTTTATTTTCCTGTATTTCTTTGCTCGTAGCTTATCTGTCACTTTTATTTATCGAGCCCATTTCAAATTGTTCGCGCTTGCCTTGCAGCACTTTTGTTACCTTAAGGTCTTTTTGTAAGCCGTATTTCCTCTGTACCAGAGGAATCGGGGATCCGGAACGTTTCTTCTAATTTCGTTCGTAAAATTTATACTATACGTCTTGTTTTACGTACAAACCCTGCATCTGTTTGATATCAGGCGAACCCTGGCGCTCGTAAGACGCGTCAACTTTGTAAGTGCTTTATATGACATCCCTTCCAGAACTTCTCTATCATTCTGAAACGAAAATGTAGGTGTCACCAAAAGACAACAAAGCGAAAGAAGAAAAGGCTCAAACTACTGTTTGCTTGTTCAAGAGAGACAGAGAGAGAGAGAGACTGCTGCACGAGAAACTTCTGTCTGTTTGTTCACAGAGGAAAGAGGGAGAGAGAAACTGTACGAGAAGTACTGTCTGCTTGTTCATATTTCTCAAATTGATATTTTACTCACTCCCCCTCTCTCTACTTCTCTATCATTCTGAAACGAAAATGTAGGTGTCACCAAAAGACAACAAAGCGAAAGAAGAAAAGGCTCAAACTACTGTTTGCTTTTTTAAGAGAGAGAGAGAGAGAGACTGCTGCACGAGAAACTACTGTCTGTTTGTTCTCAGAGGGAAGAGGGAGAGAAACTGTACGAGAAGTAAAAGGTTTCCCATAGCCTAATAGCCGTTGGGGCAGTGGGGGTTAGAGACCCACTGTCTCTTGGGCACAGCTGATGAAAGGCGGAGCCAATCCCTCTCCTTTCGCTGCCTTATCCTTCCCTGATTCGAAAAAGGTACCCATTTACTGCTGGGTTGACAGAGAGAGTTTTCCAGTCATCGTGTGGCGACAGTGAGCCGCGAACTCACGACCTTACGGCGACTTTCTGCACAATAGCCGAGCCACTCTAACCACTCGACTACGGCGCCTCTCTGTACGAGAAGTACTTCTGCTTGTTCATATTTCTCAAACTGATATCTTACTCACTCCCCCTCTCTCTCTCCCTCTCCCTCTCTGTCCCTCTCCCTCTCTCTCTGTTTTTATTTAAAGGTTTAGATGATGAGTTAACCTGATTGTTTCATATAAGACTAATATAAAAATGCAGCAGAAGATTATCAAAAATATCAAATAATTTGCGGTTGCTAGAGTCTGTAGCATTTGACATAGATCTGCTTTTAATCAATAAGCTCGGCGGCGTCTCTGCTACTACATGTATAAACGGTTATTGTCCAACCGTATTAAACAATGGTGTTTTAAATTATGAATAAGATTCAAATGCAGAAAAATGGTTCTGATATGCCTGAAATACAGTTAAAAAGGATGTAAAATCGCAAGTCATCCATCTATCACTACACATTTGTAAAATACCCTAAATTTGGAAACGGTTGTACATTGTATATGTATTTGGACATCGTGGCATGATACAGACTTAACAAAATCCTTTCGTCAAGTGCCTGTGAGTAAAGGTAATGAAAGCGGTTTCCCTCTTTATAAAATCTCCCGCCGACCCGCCCAATCCCCGCCCCAGTTTTTTTGTTCACTTGATAAGGTTTAGGAAGGCAGGTCATTACTTCGGACACTCTTATCAACAGGTACGAGCCGCGACACGCAAAAAACAGTGCTTATATCATGTGCGAGTAGAAAAAAGGCTCAGACAAGCCTGAAGCTCAGCGCAGTCTGGTCAGAATTTTTGCTGTTCACACACCCCATGTATACACCCAGATTTTCTACACACACAAAACGAAGCCTTAAGCTAGACTGCGTTTGAGTACTCGCTTTTCGCGGATAAGTCAATCAGCCTTCTTGAGTGATGCGGCTCAAATAGGAGTGACTGCTGCCATTGCTATCTTAAATGTGACACATGTTCTTTTATATAGGGTCATTCCGCAAGTTCTGTTTTTCGTGGTAGAGTTAAACAGTGTTGCTTCAACGAAAATGGATGTGTATCTTCGTTTCATAAGTATTTCTTTGTTAGCTACAGCATGCTTTTCACTGGCAGGTATGTCTTCCAATGATCACAAACTGTAAATAAATTGGTTATTTTTTATGAATTAGTGTGTTTGAATTTACCTCTTTGTTTTTTCGCCAGTTATACAAAAGACATTTTTATGACTTCATTTTTCCTTGACGAGGAAGCTCTTTCAAAACGGGGACTACTTTAAGCCTGAAGGACAGAATTTGCTCCTAAAACAGGCAAGGCAAAGGCTTCTCGCAGCCTGTGTATGCTTACAGGAAGTGGTCCACCGTTTCTTGGGCACAGCAGATGAGAGACGGCGCCCAATTCTGTCCTTTCGTTGCCATTCGTATTAGTTACCTGTTTACTGATGGGTGGACAGATAGGTTTGAGTCGTTTGCCCGTCGGATTTCGAGACCCGTGACCTTCTGCACCAAAGCCAAGCGCGTCAAGCACTAGACAACGTAGCCTTATTCATAGCAGAGCAAATTCTTTCTTTAAGAGTTGGCCCCCATTTTGAAGAGAGGCAAAGTAATATGCTATGACTTGATGACAATTCATTCATTTTCCTTCACAAAATATATTGTTTCCTTCACACATTATTCAAATGAGTTAAAACCGGGACTTTCGTCTATGAAAGCCCGAGGTTAGGCTGTGATTTGACTAAGTTCAGTGTATGGATATACCTCCTTATGTTTTCGCCATTTTCAGTTAAAGGTACAACTTTTGAAACTTCCTGTTTGCCTGGACGAACAAGTTCTTCCAAACGATGCCAAAAAGGAGCAAAATAATTGACCACACTGAAGTTGGAGGCAAATATTAAACGATAGAGTTGTTTCACCCGAAAGCGTATCAATTGACTTATAGTTGCTTATGCAAGATCGGTTATTTCCTTTTTTTCTTCCTTCTTCAATGTATACATAGGTGTAGGAAGAAGGGGGGAGGGCAGGAGGGGCCAGCCCCCGCCCCAATAATTTTGAAATGCATGGTTACCCCCCCCCTCTCAATGATGCCCCGTAGTTCCCCCAAAATGTATGATAATATAAAAAAATATGTTGTCTAATGCCCCAATCACACACACACACATTATGGATTGGGCGCATCTCGACCTATCGTTCCGCGGGCCACCTAAAATTTGTGGACAGATACGTTTTCATTCGGATTGTTACGGTTAGTTACGGGTCTCGTCCTGCGTATTGCTACGGACTAATGCTTAAGTCAGATTAGCTATTCGCAATTATCCTAACCAATACATATCTGACAGTATTGGAGTGTAAGTCATCCGTATAGAAACGTATCTGAAGGTAAAAGTCCTTAAAAACACTCCGAAGGAGACCCGTAACTAACCTTAATTGATGGTAACCAGTGGCGGATCCAGAGGGGGTTTGGGGGTTCAAACGAACCCCCTCTTCAGCCTAAATTATCTCATTTTCATGGGAAAATTCAGGAAAAATTGGTCAAACTGCACAAATCGAACCCCCTTTGAAGCTAATTTTAACCTCCTGTCCAAAATTCCTGGATCCGCCCCTGGTAACGACCTGCGCGAAACCGTATCAGACCACAACTTGGGGTGGGCTGCGGAATGATAGGTGTATATATGGATTAGATACGGATAATATATGGATAAATGCGGATGAATGCCTTCAGTTACCTTTTCTTACGGATCAATACGGTTTACTCGTCCGCGCCTGAATTTTGAAAATTTTCAGAATTTGGAATCGGATCCTGCGGACCTTACGGATACGATACGGACAGTTAACGACTCCGCGGATGCGATACAGAACTTTACGAATAACATCGGATAGATACGGATGGGCCATCCGTAGATGCGATACGGACCATTACGAATAAAACCGGACATATACGAACGGGCCGTCCGTAGCATCAACAACATCTTTCAGCATCTAGAAGTAACAGAAGGTAATGAAAGGTAAGTAGTACGTATACATTCGTATCATCCCTCATCGTATTGATTCAAAGGGAAAATATCTGACCGCCGAAATCCGCATTTATCCTTAACCATACGCATCTATAGGTAACTATATCCGTAAATTAATCAAGAAAATAGGCCACGCCCACAGATTCTGCGGATTACTGTGGATTTTTATCCACAACTATCCGGCCAATCCGTAATGTTTGTGTGTGACTGGGACATTAGGTTTGATTCCCCCGACCCAACACACGCACGCACAATATTTAGAATCTTCCTATGCCACTGTATTTATCTTTCATATCTTTCTTATTTTTTTAACTTGTGTTACCTCCCCCTGCAATAATATGCGCAGTGTTTAATGAGAATTTTGAAATTATCTTAAAGGTATTATTTTTTCAGTGAAACGAGACTTAAGATGTGGTTCAAATACGCTGCTCACCCAGAACAATGGTGAGATTATCTCACATGCAGGCTACGAGTTTGGACATAACTATGGCAAGAATCTTAACTGTACCTGGACGATGCAGGCACCTGTTGGACAGTTTGTTGAGCTTGTTGCCGAAAACTTCAGCGTATACGGCGGATTGTAAGCTTTAACTGAGTAAAAACAGAATGTAATTTGGCCGTGTCATTACCGTTTGAGCCGCGACACGAGAAATCAACAAAGTGGCTGTGCGCCCAGCGCAGACTCAGATCAGCCTCGGCATCCGCCCAGTCTAGTCAGACTATTCGCTAAGCGCACGACGATTGTTTCTTCCAATTTTTTATGATACATGCCAGTCCGGTTATCGGATACATGTCACTTCACCAATTTATTTTATTTCAACCCCAAATTATGCACAAATATGTTTTGCTTATATACGGATCGAATAGTATTTTAATGTTTGCAGAAACTTGAAAATTTAATTTCCGGGTGGGTATAGGATTGCGCTTTTACCAGGCATGATAAGAACTAAGTATGATGTTGCATGCATAAAATCAACATGACGACCTAACTACTAACCGTACCAACTGCGGGTCATCTTTGAACACTTGTTATCGACAATGTACTGTTCCGATTTTTCGTAGTGTTTCTCATTTCTCTGTCTTTCGGTACCTTTGGTGACATTCCTGTGTATTTTTATTTACCGTAAAAATTCTTACAATTGGGACGCTAAAATAGGCCTAATGACCATAACTGTCCTAACAGTGGAATAGTTTGCATTTGCAATGCAGTAATGCGTCCAAAATGCAGTTGGGATGGCGCTGAGTCTAGACCCTGATATGGCTGCCCCTAAAGAAGCAGTAATATTTGGGGCTGTAGTGTTTACTCAGGCAAATCTGCCCCAAAATTATTTTTATCCCCTCGGTCCACGAAGTGGCGAGGGGATATAGCTTATGTACCGCACGTAAGTACGTACGTATGTTCACTTTTTGTCATCGCTCTAGCGCCTACATTTCACAACGGATTTTAAAATAACTTCACCCAAATGTAGGGCATGACAATATCTCGAGCAAGTTCGACTTTCAGGGTGCTGTGCCCAAGGTCAAGGTCACTGTGGCTATTTTTAGAAAAAACTTTAATAACTTCACACAAATTTAGGGCATGACAATATCTCGAGCAAGTTTGACTTTCAGGATGCTGCGATTAAGGTCAAGGTTACTGTGGCTATTTTTAGAAAAACTTTGTCTGCGCTCTAGCGCCTACATTTCTCAACAGATTTTGAAATAACTTCATACAAATGTAGAGCATGACAATATCTCAAGCAAGTTCGACTTTCAGGGTGCTCCGCTCAAGGTCAATATCACTCTGGCTATTTTTAGAAAAACTTTGTCATCGCTCTAGCGCCTACATTTCTCCATGGATTTTGAAATAATTCACACAAATGTAGGACATGACAATATTTCGAGCAAGTTCGACTTTCAGGGTGCTGCGCCCAAGGTCATGGTCACTGTGGCTATTTTTAGAAAAACTTTGTCATCGCTCTAATACCTACATTTCTCCATGGATTTTAAAATAACTTCATACAAATGTAGGGTATGACAATATCTCGAGCAAGTTCGACTTTCAGGATGCTGGGCTCAAAGTCAAGGTCACTGTGGCTATTTTTAGAAAAACTTTGTCATCGCTCTAGCGCCTACATTTATCAATGGATTCTCATGTAACTTCACAATGTATCATTATATTAAAGGTGAACATCATACAGATAGATTCAGTAGGTGCATAAGTGCTGGTACCTGTCAGCAGTCAAATGCTTGTCATGACTGAAATATTTTCTATCATGTGAGATCTAATCCCCCGAATGCTTTCAATACTGTACCTTAATATCAGGGTCATATACAACCTTTACAATAAGGTCACAGGCTTTTTGTGGAGTGGGGTATAGTGCAGTGGTTAGCGTGCTGACCTTGCAATCCAAGTGTTGAGGGTTCGCTCCTCCACTTCTCCAGTCTTTCGGATGAGACTCACCTTAGCTGTTAGCGGGACATTAAACTCAATCAGTCACTAAGCAATCACAGGCTTTTTGTTTTTTCATTCACATAACTATTATATGTCATGAAATTCCCCAGTTCAGTATTTGCCCACACCAAGTAGTCTTGAGCGAGGGGATTTATATCGCCTGCGATGCCTTGTTACAGGATATGCTCTTTATTTCTTTTTTCAGTAGCAGCAGTAGCAGCTGCTATGGCGACTACGTACAGCTATTCGATGGGGCCAGTATCAGGTCCAAGTCACTGGGAAAGTTTTGTGGCTCTACATTTAGCCCCATTTCTTCCACTACAAACAAACTGACTTTGCAGTTTGTAACAAACAGTTACACACAGTATCAGGGCTTTAGATTCTTTTATAACTTCACAGATCATGTCATACGTAAGTACTCGATTACCATAAGATGGTATAAAACTTTGGCTTTTGGCAGATGCCAAACAAATGGTCGGTGGCAGGATATATTTAACCCTTTGAGTGCCACGACGTTATTATGCCTGCGCCGCACTCTTTGACGTTATTGTTTTCAGCGGTAACGTCATCATAAAATGGCGCCATTGTAACGTCAGTCTGACGGCGCACAGCTGTGAGGGTCGGTCTGTAAGTAACAGTTATGGGAAAATACGCTGAATAAGTTAACACATGTTTTCATACACAAGTAACATATCACTAGATATTTGTAGTTATATTTTGATATGAGCTATAAGTTTGTTTGCAAAATTAAAATAATGATGATAATAATAATAAATAATAATGATAAAAGAAACAGATTGAGTTATTCTATGTTCGGAAACATTTACTGTACTTTGTTCATTTGTAGGAGAATTTGTATTATTGTGCATATTTAGATGGCTTAGCGCCGCTCCGTAGCAAACTATAATCCCAACTCAACTTTCTATTGATAATTTTGCGCAAATTCGATCCCTCAAGGGCGGACAGGAAACGTTGTATCCCCTAACCAGAACCCTGGAAGTACTTGGAGCACTGACTCAGTATGGCTGAAAGTTCTGAAGTGACCCTGGGCGAGTTGGAATAAAGAAATGAATTTGATTTTTTTTTGGATTTCATGGATGTGTAAACAACGCCAAGCAATCATAAAACTTCTAGAAGTACACTGTAAAAAAAATCCGTACATTTTACGATAAAATACCCGGAATCTGGCTGCCAGTTCATTTACCGTTATTTTTACGGGCGTCTGCCTGGAACATTTGTGGAAATAACGATGTGGTAAGGTTATGGTAATTGACCGCACTCGGAAATTCATTTACAGTTGAAGGGCTACATGACAAGAAAAAACCTGTCCTATTCTGCCTGATTTTTCCTGCAAAAGTTTACGGGCGCCAATTATTTTACCGTACACTGTAAAAAAATCCGTAGATTTTACGGTAGAATAACTGGAAACCAGCTGCCAGTCCATTCCCCGTTATTTTTACGAGAGCCCGTAAAAACTGGCAGGAATTTATCAAGCAGAGTAGGATAGAATGGCGCAGGTGTTGCTTCAGTCCTATTGCCCTTTAACACTATAAACGTAAGGCATTTCTAGTGCGGGCAATAATAAAATATAACACTGCCATATCGTTATTTCCAATAATGTTGGTGTGTGCCATTTCGTCTTTTCAAAGGCCATGAGAAAAGACGAAAAAACGCAATGCGAAAAGACCTATAAATCGAAAAAACGCTTTCCTAAAAAAAAAAAAAAAAAAAAAAAACACAACAAACGAATAGACGTAACCCGCCACGCGAAAAGACAAAATTTTATCGCGTAAAGACGAAAAAATGCCATGTGCGAAAAGGCGCCATTTGAAACTTATATTTTGTCATTTTTTCGCGTGGCGTTGTTTTTCGTTTCGTCTTTTCACTGGGCGTACGCAATGTCGTCTTTTCCTCTTTTTGCGCGGCGTTATTTCGTCTTTTCGTATAGCGTTTTCTTTTCTTTTTCTTTTTTCGTCTTTTCGCGTGGCGTTATTTCTTCTTTTAGTCTTTTAGCATGGCGTTATTTCGCTATTCGTCTTTTCGCATGGCTTTTTTTGTCTTTTCACAAAGCTGCTTTTCGCATGGCGTCTTTTCGCCCCATAGGTTTGAATCAAGATGTGTTAATAGCCCATACTTTCTTTACAATTATGTCTCTAAATACTTAGACAGGTGTTTCTGATTAATATGTGAAAAAAGTAGACTGATCACGGTTTGCAGTCAAACTGAGATACTTTTCTTAAGAAATCATGTTCGTACATCAAACAGTCTTAAAGAATTTAAGGAAAACTCACTAGCTCATGAAATATAGGTCACTGTGACCATCTGTTAATTTGAACCAAACATCGGGCAATACAGAGTCTTTATCCCGAGGGATCATATTCGTTTATCAAATAGTTTTCAAGATATTAGATAAAATCACTGAGACCTAATGTACGTTTGACGTCAAACACTGGATCATACTGAGTCATTATCCCAAGCAATCAGCTTTGCACATCAAATATTCTTCTAGATATAAGGTAAAAATCTCTGGACCATGGAATATATGTCACTGTTACATACTGTAAGTATGAGGTCAAACATTGAGTCATATTGAGTCATTATCCCAAGCAATCATGTTCGTACATCAAATATTGTTCTAGATATAAGGCAAAAATCTCTGGACCATAAAATATAGGTCACTGTGACCTACTGAAGGTCTGTCAAACACTGAGTCACAATGATTTATTATCCCAAGCAATCATGTTCATACATCAAATAGTTTTCTAGATGTAAGGCAAAAATCACTGGTCAAATATATATGTCATGGCCAAGTTTGAAGACTCTAGGTTTCTTTGGACCAAACATGTTTCGAACCACCGAAGAAGCAGACGGGGAGGTTAGGGTCCAGTAAGTTTAAACCCACCAACCCCATCCCCACCAGTAATCTTTTGATGATCGTTCCAAGGCGGTACTTCTGTTGCAGTTTCTCAATGTTACATGTTGTCATGTGCACTCGCCTATGGTCTCTAGCAGTCTCGTCACCTGAAAAGTTGCTCATTCTGCTAAGTCTGTTTTGTCTTGTTTGTAATTTAAAATAAACAAGAAAAATCTTCAAAGAGAGAGAGAGAGAGGGGGGAGAGAGAGAGAGAGAGAGAATAGGGGGGGGGAGATAACCGGCGCAGATTAAATGGACTTTATATGTCCATAAGTGAAGAGGTGACATTAACTTTCATGACTACTGACTCAAGTGAGTTATGTCGGTAGGCACCCGCAACCGTAATGTTGACACCCAGGGTAGCGACAATGACCTATCTCAAGAGCTGTCCAAATTGAAATTCCGAAATGGACCGCGGTCAATCTTGAGATGGAATTGATTCTAAAATAGTTACCAACATGATGCAATGTTTGTTTGTGTGTATTAAACTGAAAGTAGAAATCGAAAGTAGATCAACCCTGAAAAAGGAAAGTTTTGAATATCTGCGTCTGATTTCGATAAAATTTCTATTGTAAATTTTCAAACAAGAGAAACATTTTGAATAAACATCTAACAGGATGCTGGTTTTCACGCAGTGTAGTACAACGGAAAAATGTTAAACATTCATTGACCTTTAATATTATTGGCTGACATACGCGTAAATGTTCGGGGGAAAAAAGTGACATTATAATCGGCCGCGCCGAGAAAATAAGGATAGCTGAATGACCATCTGTTTGGGAAAGGGCTGCTCATTCGGTTAACGTGCGTCTCTTTCGTGCATTTTGTCCGTTGTTGTATGTGTGCCTCTTTCCCGTTTGGTTTTGAGAGCAGAATGTGAGATTTGATTGTATTAATTCCTGATCATTACCTATCTTTTTTTTTTGTCTGGTTTAACTCCGTTTCAAACAACGGCTTGAGAAAGAGAATCCAAGATGTCTTTAACCCAACTTACAGTTTTGCCCCGAATTCCGTAAAAGTGCAATTTGGAAACATGTTTCTCGTGTCCAACTTTGCAAAGACCTGACCAACATCTCAAAGTATCAAGTCAGTCTGCTTCCCCATCTGCATGGTCTCAGCAATTTCATCGACTAGCATTACCAACTGAGTCTTGCAGGACCTTTTCTCCCTGAACCCATGTTGCAGTTCAAGTAGTGTGTTGGAACTAGCCAAATGCTTAGTCAAGTTGGATGCGTCTGTGTGTTCGAGCACTTTGCATAGAACACATGTGAGAAAAATAGTCCGGAATTTGCAGGGTCAAACGCACACGTGAACACACACGCGCACGCACGCGAAGGTTTTGCAAATAGCACGTGCTTCGCAAAGTCGCCCTAGAAATGAACTTGATATCACTGACCGTCCTACTGTCAAGAGCGCACAGACTTCCTCGGGTCTACGAATACATCCCTCCGATGTACGAAGACACGAGGATGAAGCATATAGCCATTTCTTACTATGAAAGCACATTGCCATTGTTCCGAGGATTAAGAATCCTTGGAAGGTTGCGGGTAGGGGGGGATCTCTGACAGTCACGACTCAACTGAAGAAGCGCTTAACCAAAATTACACGCAAATATGGCACCCCAAATATAGTAGGTTATTTTGAAAACGCACCAACTTTCAGCATTTGAGCCGCGACACGGCAAAACAAAGTTAGTGACATGTGCGCCCAGCGAAGACTCAGATCAGCCTGGGCATCTGCCCAGTCTGATCAGAGTCTTTGCTGTGGGCTAAAAGGGCAGCTAAGGGTCTAAGCTATATCCATGCCGACAGCGAAGACTCTTCTCAGTCTGGTCGATTATTATTTTTTTACAGTGTAGTTGAATTTGCTCCCTCCACACTCATAATAGTGAGGTTCAAATCTGACACAGAAGGGCGAGTACCTGTCCGCAAAATACCGCCGGATAATACATGCTAGAAAGGCATACATGTACAATTGCTTATCAGTTCGTTGGGGAGAAACAGCTGGACTGTTTGTCTTTCCGTGTCAGCGTGCGAACGTGGTCATGCATATACCTTTTTATATTTTATAAGTTTGTGCAAGCGTTCATTCATGCATGCGCGCAGCGTTTTGTTGGTTATTTTGGATTTAACGGATCTTTGACACAGTATTTCAGTCTGTTTCGAGCCGTCTCCGAAGAAGAAAATAGATAATGAAACAATGCAATTAAAACGATTACGCCATTCCAGTGTAAACGTTTGAACATCCCCCGCGTTTGGCGCGACGTTACGTGACGTTAGTGGCGCCAAACGTTTCATTTTACTCTCCTCACATGACGTAATCAAAAATAACAACCCTTCAAAAGTCTATTTTAGCGTCTATAAAAGCAACAATTAATATATTTATGAAACGACAGACGATTTTATAAAAAAAAAAAAAAAATGTTTTCAATTATTTTTACGGAATTTTAGGACCGAATCACTCACACTAGAAATGGACCATTTGGCACAGAACATGTTAAGAAAGTTGAGCCGCGGCACGAGAAAACCGACAATGTGGTTGTGCGCCCAGCGCAGACACATATAAGCCTTGGCATCCACCCAGTCTGATCAGAGACTTCGCTGTCCGCATGGAAGTAGCTTAGACCCTTAGCTACCTTTTAAGCGCTGAGCAAAGAGTCTGGTTTGACTGGGCGGATGCCCAGGCAGATCTTAGTCTGCGCTGGGTGCACAACCACTTTGTTGGTTTTCTCGTGTCGCAGCTCAAATAAATTCCAATTTTTCCCGATGCTCATGGAAGTATGAACACAATGGGTCATGTGCAAAATAAATAACATCCGAAGGGCGTTCATGTTAACTTTGCACATGACCTTTTGTGTTCCTACTTCCATAAACTTCGGAAAAATGAAATATGTCTCTTATAATTACATATAATTTTAAATCTATTTTGAGCATCAATTTTGAATTTCAAGAGCAACATTTAATTTAGTAAAAAGATACGACTAAAAGCAGTCACTAACCAACAGGTAAGCCGCCTACGTTTAACGACCGTCACCATTACGTGACGGCAAATAGAACGTTACAACGGCCAATGGCGTCGTTTGTTTACATGTGACGTTACGTACCAATGGCATCGCGTGACCGACTATTGTTCATTGAAGTATGAATACTGTTTCTCCGAAATAGGTTCATCTAAGGAAAATCAAAGTAACTGTGATTATATACATCGAAAAATCCTCTTGAAGTTGTGTTCATAGACGAATTTCTCATCCGAATAGTTTTATTTTCCACTTTACGAATATCCAGTTTTAAAAATTCTATTTGAAATGAATATGGAAGCCGATTTTCTTATATGACTAAAACAAGTGTCTGTGACATAATATCCGCGTCATATTAAAACTTCCGTTGTGAAGGTCTTCCAAATCGCGACGCTTCTGGCTGTTTTTTTGAGAATCATTGACTATTTTGGATCGAGTAAGTCCGGATCGCGTAGCGCAGTTGGTAGCATGTCTGACTCAAGAGCCAGAAGTCTCGGGTACGCTACCCGGTCTTTCCACCTACTTTCGTTTCCCCTTCTGCTGATTCAAGAAGGGCAGTTGTCAGTTACTAGCGAAAGTAAGTGCACTATGTACTGGTTAACAGCTTAGGAGGTCTAAGCCTGCCAAGGAATAGTGTGGTTAGGTTAACTGACCGTCCCGACATGACCATAGCTGTTTACCGTGGACATAAAGCAACAACACAACAAAAGCAACACAACTCGATTTATCGGCAAACAACTAAATGTAATAATCTTTTCTTGACAGATAATTGTCCTGCATATCAGTTTCGCTGTGACAATGGTTACTGTCTATCAAAAACCTATAAGTAAGTATTATTATATTATAAATAACTCTAAAAGGGTGGTAGCACTTGGGGAAATACCACATGCACAATAATTACAAAAAGGATTCGACCTTTAACTCTGACTTCGGATTTGCATTTAGGTGTCCTCCTTTTCTTAGGAACAGAAAGTGATGACAAACCACGCTTTCTTCGGCCAAGACCTCTTTCGGGGCTTGGTCGAATAAGGTGCTGTCTGTGTAGAGCTTAGTCGAGATGGAGTGGTTTGTAATCAATTTTATTTCGGATGACTCTCAAATTTCACACTAAAGTACATATAAGCGAGTTTGGAGTTCCGCAGTGCGCATGCGCAAAGGTCGATAATTCATTTCCGGGTCATAGGTCAAGTGTGCCGAAGCCGTATACGCAAAGCGAAACACACCAACATATCGACTAATATTTCAATTTTCCAATATTCCCTGTTTATTCAACCTTGCTAAAATATTGTGACTATCCCTTTTCTCTGAATTGAAAACACGTTTTCATCATATCATTGATTTTAATCATAGATGTTTTATATCGACTGCCCATGTAAGTGTAATGATGACCTATCGGATTTTTCCGCACTTGACTTCTGACCTTTCGCTCCAGTCCAACCGGAAACTTGGAACTCCGAACTCGCTTATTTCCTTGTAGTAGGTATATAAAGTCTCAACTACTTCCGGAAACCGGCTCCGATGCAATCAACCTCCACTTGTCCTGATATGACTGAAATACTGTTAAAAAGGAAGTAATATCTCAAGCCATCCATCCATCTATCTCAGCTTCTTGTGTAAAAGATTACACGACTTACACGAAAGCAACAGATCTTTGGGATATAATGGCATATGATCAGAATTTGGTTATCTTAAAGTAACATGGTGAACTCAATAACACAGTATCCGAACTGACTGTACCATCTCTTCCGGTTTTCATATCGTTGAATCGAGGGTACAGAGTTCGCTTATAACCAGTAGTCGGAAATCATTCTGTTTTGAGATTTTATCCGGAATCTGCTGCGTCATTTATAGTTTTTCAGCTTCGAAGATGTAGAGAGGTAAGTTTGATATAATTTGCTCTTCGGTCTTTTACTTTATTACCCTGTACAATGAAAACCTCATGGCCGTCACAGAAATTTTATTCCGAACAGCTTAATTTAACACGAGTTTGTGTCGTGCAAAACCTAGCTATCATCCTATTATCAAAACTAACAAACTGTAGATTGATAACGCCTTCCGTTTATTTTAAAGATTTTTTATAAAACATGTAAGAAAAGGCTGAAAATGGAATTAGAATCATGCCAGGGGCCACTTGAATATTGTACCGTTTACTACCCACCCATACACGACATTGTACAGAACAATAAGGTAAAAGACCGAAGAGCCAATTATATTAAACTTACCTCTTTACATTTTCGAAGCTGGATAACTATAAATGACGCAGCACATGCCGGATAAAATCCCCAAAACATAATGATTTCCGACTACTGGTTATAAGCGAATGTTTGTACTCTCGATTCGAAGCTATGTAAACCGGGAGAGCTGGTACAGAGAGTTCGGACACTGTGAATAATACTTCTTTATTTATAAATAAGTTTCCTCTCTTTGGTCTTGTATCGTCTTGTGTCCTGGAGCGGCGGTAGTGTAGTGACTGACACGCCAGAGTACCAGTCAAGGGGTCGCATGTTCGACGTTTGGACAAAACCAACAGAGGGGCATGTGCGCCCAGCGAAAACTCAGACCAGTCCAGTCTGAACAGTCTTTGCTGTCCGCATGGAGGTAGCTTAGACCCTAAGCTGCCCTTAAAACACACAGACAAGACTCTGATCGGCCTGGGCGACTGTCAAGGCTGATCTGAGTGCTCTCTAGGCGCACATGCCACTTTTTTTTTTTTTTTTTTGATTGATTAATTTATTGCTTAACGTCCACGGTAAACATCTATGGTCATGTCTGGACGGTTAATTAACCTAACCACACTATTCCTGGGCAGGCTTAGACCTCCTAAGCGGTTAACCAGTACTAAGTGCACATACTTTCGCCAGTAACTGACAACTGCCCTTCTTAAATCAGCGGAAGGAGAAACAAAAGTATGTGGCCAGACCGGGTTTCGAACCCAGGACCTCTGACTTATGAGTCAGGTGCCCTACCGATTGCGCTACGCGGCCCGGCGCCACTTTGTTGCTTTTGTCATGTCGTGGCTATTTTTTCTTTTTTAGGTGTGATACTGATGATGACTGCGGTGATGACTC
The DNA here is from genome assembly GCA_963989385.1 of Ctena decussata. NCBI lineage: Eukaryota > Metazoa > Mollusca > Bivalvia > Lucinida > Lucinidae > Ctena > Ctena decussata. The sequence goes on from OZ022500.1 coordinate 45,007,449, forward strand.
AGACGAGCAGAATTGTCCAGGTAAGTTTTTAGTTATATTCAGGCACAACCGTTTCGTTCTGGCTATTAAATAATGAAAAGCACTAGGCCGGCCTGGCTGGTGTTAACATTTTTGTATTTCAATGACATATTTTTCAATAACGCACTTCCTGTGCAAAATTGAATGCATTAGTAGCTGTTTCAACCTCAGTTTTGATATTATTTGAATGTGGTAAAATTGATGGCATATATGAATCAAAGTATTAATAAACTTTAATTTGCCATCCTTTAATTCTGTAATAAATAATCTGTGAAGCAAGTTGTGCTGTTCTTTCAGTGGCCCACCTGATGGTCACGATATTTTCCCCAGCTACCCTCATATTTCGATATCAATATGTAATCCAAAATAATGCGTTTTAAGTGCTTATGTATTCCAATTTCTCGATAAAATGTATCATTAATACTTTTTTTATAACTTTGCATTTATACATGCACAGCAGAGAAAGATGCTCGTTTACCATATTACACTATTGAATCTCGAAATACTGTTTAAATAACTTACTTGTTTTACATATAAAAGAAAGAGTATTACTTGTTTGATCGTTGCATAATCGAGAGACGATTGAAAAGTTCTGAGCCTAAGGTATTTTTTCCAGAGAATCTGCGCATGCGTGCTTAACTCGAATGCAATTAGATGTCATTCACTAGCTTTCGATGGAAGTTTCAAAAATATTTTGCGAAAGATTTATTTTTTACAGGGCTTTAAAAATAAGACGGGTGGCATATCTTAAAAATAACATTTAAAATCTTGCCTTGCATTACTTTGAAAATTCATTTTTCACATTCTACAAGATTTAAATGGTTCTTATTGTAGCACATGCAAATACGCTAATTTGTCAATGGTTTGATGGAAAAAAAAATATATATTGACATCTGGTCACTTTACCGTAAACCCTTAAATATTGCAACCCTGAAATTTAGGGACCTATATCCTGCTTACGTGATTATTAGAAACAAAGTGAGCAAAACCAAACAATGTTTACACACAAATAAACATTGGCATCTTACATGATTTTCGTCAAAAGAGTTAAAGATATACACTCCTGTGCATGCAGAGCAGGCGACTCCGAAATGCACTATCTGCAGAAACTCTCAAAATAGACACTTCCTGAAAATGAAAATTTTACTTTTATTATAAAATGGAATATATTTATGTTTGCGTATATCATCAATTACCGGAATGCTGTAGGACATATATTTGCGAAAAACAATCACCCCTCGTAGCATTGTTTTATCTAGCAAACAACGACTAAAATGTAGTTTCCAGTACCCAGACCCTTGTAACGTATAGGCACGTGGTGTCATGCATGAATGATTTGGAGATTCTTACAACGCATACCATTCTAAAGCACTTGATATTGCCTTTACACTGATATTGAGAACCACTGTTATATGAAACAATAAGATACCCAGAAGCTAATTACATTATTTTGAAATGCCTCTCGTATGTTATGTTAACATCTAGTCCATGGATTCAGTATATAAGACGTGACACGACAAAACCAGCAAAGTGGCACATGCGCTGAGCGAAGTTTTGGATCAGCCTAGGCACACACCCAGTCTGATCAGATTCTTCGCTGTCCACATGAAGCTACCTTAGACCTTCAGCTACTTTTGAAGTGAACAGTGAAGGGTCTGGTCAGATTCGGTGGCTGCCAAGCCTGATCTGAGTCTTCGCTGGGCGCACATATCTCTTTGTTAGTTTTGTTGTGATGCGGCTCATATGTTCCCAACACCGTATTCTGTATATATAGAGACACACTTGGCAAAAACTTGCAACAGTCTAATCCAGACGACGTATTGGATGTTTTTGTTGTTATGCTCTTGAAACTCACAGATACAGGCTTGTGAAAAAACCATACGCTGGTGCTAAAGTTCGTGTTTGTTTTGCAGTTGTAACATGTTCTGCTAGTCAGTTCACGTGCAACAACCACAAGTGTGAACCACTGAGTTGGATTTGTGATGGCGATAATGACTGCGGAGATGGAAGTGACGAGCTGTCAAGTAATTGTCATCTGTATACAACGACCACAACCCACAGTCCCGCATATTGTACGTATCTGGTTTCTTTGATTTTTGCATGAAAGGGATTATACACTGCTCAAAATATAGATATAATTTCCATAGGTCTCTATCTAAAACTTTTCATCAATAAAATTAATAAAAAGGTTAGGCATCAATGTCTGTATATAATGTACATAGGTCTGCATATAAAACCCCTCTTCATCAAAACTAATAAATAGCTTAAGCATCAGTTTAATTATCATAGGTGTCTATATAAAGTGAAGTAAAAAGATAGGCAATGTTCAGGAATCCCACATCCCGCTTTCAAAACCAATACGGAAAGAAGCACACACACACGGAAAAATTGACACAAGTTCACGAAAGACACGCACGGTAAACAGAATGAGCAGCTCTTTCCCAAACAGGTGGTCATTCAGCTACCCTAATCAAACACAGCATCAGCATCTATTTTTGTCTATTTTATTTTTAACATACACAATAAAACAAAATAAAAGGCAGATTGGGTAGCCAAACAGGTGACCAAACCGCCAAAGAACATAGACAAGCGGACTTAGCATAAAGTAGCATCAAGGAGCCACAAAACTCCTTATCAAAAGGTTAGGCATCAATGTCTGCTTTAGATATTCAAGCCTAACCTATTTATCAATTTTGAAGATAAAGATTATTGTATCCATCATCAGATATTGATGTCTAGCACACATATATTCATTACTTTTGATTTGATTGAATCAATTAATCAAATCAAACGTAATGAATACATGTAGGCTAGGCAGCAATATCTATTCTAATGCACTTGCGTATGTAACGCAATGTCTGATTGGATAACGTCAAAAATTTGCAACAGTAAATTCTGCGATATTCTGTCAGAAACCCGACGTCATTACGTAACGTCGCTTCTCAATGGTTGACTTCTGGTTTTACGTCGCCGTAAAACGAAATTTCCGACCAAAAAAACGATGATTTACCTCCCCAAATGACAATTTCCAAGACAGTTATCCCCTAATTGTAGACATTGATGCCTAACCTTTTATTAGTTTTTATGAAGAAGATGTCTTTTGTAGACATTGATGCCTAATCAATTTATAAGTTTTGATGAAGAAGATGTCTATTGTAGACATTGATGCCTTATCAGTTTATTAGTTTGTATGAAGAAGATGTCTATTGTAGACATTGATTCCTTATCAGTTTATTAGTTTTGATGATGAAGGGTATAGTACTCTTTATCCTCAAAACTAATAAAAAGATTTTATACAGAGACCTATGGAAATTATATACAGAGCTCCTTTGAATACTTTGAAGCGTGAAGTATGGTAAATAAGGAGCACTGTATGTAGTATATACATGTATTCAATACTTTGAGCGGTGTATTAGGTAAACATATACACCCTTAACATATACTTTATACAGTGCTCCTTTAAAATACTTTGAGCAGTGTATTGGGTAAATCATTACTCCTTTAAGTACTTTGAGCAGTGTATTAGGTAAATATATACACCCTTAACATATACTACGAGGGGTGATAAAAAGGTAAACTTTTTCTGTGGCGGTAAAGCTGATGCAGTTATAGTAATTTTTCTCATACTGCAGAAAAGATCGATCTTTTAGCAACATTATCTGAAATTTTGAAGAAATTTCAACGAGAAATAAGTCTTTTCTTTCATTTAATATAAGGTAGGTGCAGCTGCAATGGAGTACCACATTTATGACGTTTGACGTTTTGTCTCATTTAAACATCGCAGTGGTTATTTTGTGTCTCGGTTTTCTCAAACTTACACCCTCTTTATGTTTTTTTTTATGATTTTGACGTATTTAAGACACATCTGAATGCAATATGATTGTTTAGAAGATATTCGTAGTATACTTTCCTCAGAATTATTAGTTCATAAATCCTAGCCGAAATTTTGCTTTCAATATCGTTTTAACGTATAACACTTTTGTCGTGTCTGTCTAAATTCAGGTCTGCAACCCTCTTATCTGTGCCAACATCAGATAAAACTAAATACATGGATCAAATAACATTAAATTTGATCACTTAAATACATCTCTTTGATTTAACCCTCATTTTTTTTAAAATGTATATACAAAACCTGGAACTTGCAAAAAGTACCTGGTGTCAGGTTGGACGTCATTTTGTTACCTTTGTATGACCCATCATATTTCACGCTGCTCATGCAAGCAGAACAACTGTTGACGACAATAATTCCTTGGCAGTGAAAAGTGGAAACCATAACAAAATAACATGTGAAGCATTTTACTCTGCCACAAATATTATACATAACCAAAGATAAAACAAACAATTCGAAATATTTCGGCAATTTTTTACAGTGCATAGCAGTGCCGACATTAAGTTACTAGTTCGACCCATATAGAATAGTTCCTTAAGTTCGACCTGTTAATTAAATACATCACTGGATAAATGAAAAATGAATCTGTATTTACTGCAAATTTAATGGGTTCACTGTTGATATTTTACTATTTTACTACTTTACTACTAATGTCTACAGCAAAAGTCCACGTATTTTTTTTATCATCCCTTGTATAAACAGTCCTCCTTAAAATACTTTGAGTGTATTAGGAAAATATATACACCATAAACATTTACTATATATAGTGCTCCTTTAGATACATTAAGCATTGTATTAGGTAAATATATACAACCCAATCATATACTAAAGTTTGAAGTGTTATTCCCCCCTAATAATGTTCTAAAGTCAAAAGCGGGATTTTATTGGAAAAATCTAACTTTTTTCTAGTAGTGGTCTTTGGCAAATAAGAAAATTGTGAAAAAGTATACGTCGCTGAACAAGATTTTATAGTTCAATCACCCGACCACCAAGATTTGAACATACGGAAAAAATGAGTTTAAATTAAGGATAGCCGCTTTTGAATACAAATACAAGTCATTTTCACATTGCTGCTATGAAATAAATAAACAATTAAATATACTATACTTCTATTTTGGAAGAGGAATCATTACTCACGCACTAACAGTAGCAGTAGGCTGTTTGTTATTTCTAGACCGGAACAGGTTTCTGAATGCTCAAACGTTTGCCCTGACACAATTAGTTACAGTTGAGAACTATATACTGAACAAAAGTGAAAACGCTACAAGTGATCTGTCTTCAAAGTTTCTGTTTTGTGGAACCAGAAACGACTCATGACTAAGAACGCGTTTTAAAGTTAAATGCATGTGTAAGGCCATGATACCAGTGGATAGCTGTAAAAGCCGTTTCAGATAAAACGAACACATTTCAAAGTGAGCAGGGGTCAGATTTTCTGCTGTGCAAAAACGAAACAGTCCAACAGGCATTTTAAACCTGATTAATAAGGAGTTCACAAAAGAATTGTCCTTATTTTGCCTTAGTTTAACAGCCAATGTACCAAACATATCGCAAGAGAAAGCACCCATCAGTATGTGATTTCATGTCTTTGAAAATTAATGTTGAAATATCGCTATTTCTTCGAAAACATAATAAGAAACTGTAAACAATGGAAAGCCCCATAAGAAATTAATTTGTGGTCTCCTCAAATGGCTTGAAATTAACGATAGGTAAAGTGTATGATTTGAAATACTACTAGAACGTAAAAATAGTTGCTGAAAAACTGATAAACTAATAAAAGGCCATCGGCCAAGTGTCACCCGACTTTTGAAATGTGTCACAAACTTCAGCCCTTTATTCTGTTTCAGAGTAAATGTATGGCCAAAAACAGGAAATATATATATTACAGAACCTGGTAAGCAAATGATAACTGAACATAAGCAAAGATATATACCCAATTACTGGGCCTCTTTGTAAAAGTTCAGAACGGGGCATATATGTGTAAAATCAGGTTACTGAAACTATAGGCCCTTACAAAATGACCAAAACATCACGACTGTATACCCAGTAACAAAATAACAAGAGCCATAATCCTGCTTATATGAATCTGATGAAAAATGAACAATGCATTTTTGAAAATTCAGCCCATTAATATGAATAGTTATCCCTTTACCTTTAAGTGAATGTCTATTATCTATGAAAGGGGAATAACTCTGTCACTTATAATTTAGCACATCCTAACAGTAATCAGAATAACCAATTTACCAAATGCTAATAGCATACCAAATTTCAGCTCTCTCGGTCAAACGGTTCAAAAATTGGAAAAATGCCAAAAAACGACAAGGGCCATAACTTTGTACAAAATAGGACAATTGAAATTCCAAAATCACATGCACATCTTTAGATCATGATGAAACATTCTGCACAATTTCAAGTCAATCTGATACAAGATGTTGCAGGAGTTGCGGGGACAAGATTTAAGTCAGCAAGGGCCGTAACTCCATTAAAAATGGCTGAAACAAAAATAAAAAACCACATGCACATCTTCATATCGTAAGATTAAAATCTGTAAAATTTCAAATCAATCTGACGAAAGATGTAGGAGGAGTTGCGGGGACAAGATTTCGGAAGGTCTTTGTCAGCAAGGGCTGTAACTCCATCAAAAATGGCCGAAACAAAAAGCGAAAACCACATGCACATCTTCATATCATAAGAATACAATCTGTAAAATTTCAAATCAATCCGATGAAAGACGTTGGAGGAGTTGCGGGGACAAGATTTCGGACGGACGGACGGACGGACGGAAGGACGGACGCACACACGGACGGACGAGGGTCATTTCTATAGTCCCCCTCCGCCTACGTCGGGTGACAAAGAACAATAAAAAATTGAATTTTGCTATAGTTTTAATGCAAAAGGGAGATAATTTATAAATTTGAAAAATAAAGCTTCCATTTCCTAGCCTGTCTTAATAACATTTTTGAGTTATTTCTTGCTTTTCTTTCACTCTTGGTGTAATACTTTAGATCGGCAAAGAAATGTGCATCTGCGCATGCGCATATTTGGTGTATTTCAAAAATGTTAAAATTGAATAAGGTATGATAAATCTGTTATGGGGAGTATCAGATTCCGAATTTAATAGACAGTCTCTTGCCGAATGTCTTGCACGACTAAATTGTTTATATCGAGACAAAAAAGTGTCATTGTGCTACTTCCAACTGTTCTCTATAATGTAGCGTTTTCACCTTTGCTCAATATATATACTCAGAGGCAAAAGTAAGTATACAGGTAACGCAGTTTCCATTTTTCTACAGATGTCTGCATTTCTGCATAATACCTTGGCACTGTAGATAAAAACAATCATTTTCGCACAGTTTGCGACAACTTTCAGTACAATCGGTCAAAGGATGAGGAAATGGCATAGTTTTAAACAACCCAGGGGTCTGAGTCAACATTGTCGCTGGAGTAGCTCCCCTTTAAACATAAACTTTGGACAATAGAAATTGATTTTATGCATTTTTATGCATTACATTAAAACCGGGATGAAAGGTTAGTAAGGACATGTCGCACACTCATATAAAAATGGGGATAAAGTATTAAATTTTTGTACCAAGAAATAATGGTTTTGGCTTCTTCTGGTAATATGCATTGAATAGGCTTTGAGAAGAGTTATGGGAAGTTTATTTGCAATTGTCTTTCAAATAAACAAGTCTATGAATTCCTTTCAAGTGTGCACAAAGGCAATATTTTCCGAAAATTTCAAGTGAAAACTTCTAACTCCAGGTAAAATAGAGAAACATTTGATTCCCTATAGTTTCAATTCAAAGGGACATAATTTGAGACATGTAGCATTTCTTTCTATGGTTGAAGACGTTTGATGGGAGTTTTTCAGTTTAAATGACGATGTGGTTTTACTCGCAGACAATAGCGCTAAATATTCATGAAGTTCAAAATGCCATCTGCCATTTGCAAAGCGAGTTTTGATTGGAACTATTGATTTTGAATTAAGGACAATAACTCCATTATTAATGACTGCAAAAAAAAATTGAGTTTGTGTTTTAAAGCGCTAGACATTTGCCAAAATGGAATTATTAATATCTCCACGCAGCCATTCACACGAGACCCAGTATATAAGATTAAAAACTGTATACTTATTATTGCCTCTGAGTATATATAGCAGTTCGAATGACCGATTACATCGCCGAAAACAACGATAAAATTATACATACATAGACTTGGTTTATTTATGCACATATCTGTTGTTGTTTTCTCATGCTGTCAGAAACCCATATTTTTGTTGAGACTTTATGGGCTTGGGACCACAACCCTTCTCCTCCCACCCATCCCCTCCTCTTGACCCCACTAACCACTTTCATACGATGCGTATGAAGTATTTTACATTAAACCAAAAGTAAAAGTGTATCTTTAGTCATGGTGGGGAAATATTTCAATATGAACTACATACAAGCGAGCCGTTTTTGACATATGATATTTAGCTATTGATACTCAGATGAGATGTGAATGCGCAGAAAATGAAAGAGAAGTTAAAATATTTATTCCAGCACTTATCTTCTTTCGCCTGGCTTTAACACTTTTGGGTATGTTATTGTAGGCTGATTTTTAAATTGGTGCAAACTGATATCAATATGAACAAGAATAATTTTGAGGTACCCATATATGATGCTATAAAATGTATACAGGCTCTTGTGTTTAATTTGTTAGAATCATACATTACTCAAAACTGTCAAAATAAAATGAAAATGCTTACTATGAGAAATTCATCTTTGTCACGGTGTCAGAGAGTGTACATCTAAGCATTTTTGTCCGCTGAGCAATATACAAAGTATAGCCAGTCTTGGATTGGTGCAAATGTAAATGCGGGCTTAGCCGGCTAAACTGTTAAGTAGTCGCGTCATGTGGTCATGGTAACCAAGTATCATAGACTGTAATGCCCCAGTCACACACACACACAATACGGTTTGGGCGGGCGGATAGTGGCGAACTTTAAATCCACACAATTTATGGGCGTGGTCTCTCGCCATATCGAATCCGTACCGTATCCGTATGGTATCCGCAAGGTCCGCAGGATATGCCACCAAATTTTGATAAGTTTAGATATTCAGGCGGACGAGTTAACCATAATGATCCGTAACTGAAGGCATTTATCCGCAGTTATCCGTATCTAATCCGTATCTCGACCTATCGCTCCGCGGTCCACCCGAAATTGTGGACAGATACGGTTTCATGCGGATTGTTACGGTTAGTTACGGGTCACGTTCTGCGTATTGTTACGGAAAAATGCCCCAGTCAGATTAGCTATTCGCAGTTATCCTTACCAATACGTATCTGTCAGTATTGGAGTGTAAGTTACCAGTATAGACACGTATCTGAAGGTAAAAGTCCTTAAAAGCACTCCGAACGAGACCCGTAACTAACCGTAATTGAAGGTAACAATTTGCGTGAAACCGTATCAGTCCACAACTTGGGGTGGGCTGCGGAATGATAGGTTTATATACGGATTAGATACGAATAAGATACGGATTACATACGGATTATATATGGATAAATGCGGATAAATGCCTTCAGCTAACTTTTGTTACGAAATCGGATCCTGCGGACCCTAAGGAAACGATACGGACAGTTACAGACTCTGCGGATGCGATACGGACCTTTACGAATAACATCGGACAGATACGAATGGGCCATCCATATATGCGATATGGACCATTACGAATAAAACATATACGAACGGGTCATCCGTAACATCAACAACGTCTTTCCGCATCTAGAAGTAACAGAAGGTAATGGAACGTAAGTAGTACGTATATATTCGTATCATCCCTCATCGTATTGATTCAAAGTGAAAATATCTGACCGCCGAAATCCGCATTTATCCGTAACCATACGCATCCGCAGGTAACTGTATTCGTAAATTAATTAAGAAAATTGGCCACGCCCACAAATTCTGCCGATTACTGGGGATTTTTATCCACAACTATCCGCCCAGTCCGCAACGTGTGTGTTAGGTACTGGGGCATATATATTGGGTTTGCAAGTAATATTATCACAGTACAACTTTTGATACAGACATTTGCGTCCCAGTAATATCCTTGACAACAAAACATTATGCTTGTTAGCATGAAACGCTAATCAGCATTGTGCACAATTTAGCCGACACAAGAGCAAACCAACAAATCGGTTGCGCGCCCAGCGCAAACTCAGATCAGCCTATGCATCCGCCCAGTATTACCAGACTCTTCGCTGAGCACTTAAAGGGTAGCAAATGGTCTAAGCTACCACCATGCGTACAGCGAAGACACTGATCAGACTGGGCGGATACCCAGGCTGATCTAAGTCTACGTTGGGCGCACATCCACTTTGTCTTGTCATGTCGCGGCTCATATGTTTGTTTACTTGCAGACTGTGGGCAACGGAATTATACAGGCGTAACTGGAACTATCCACAGTCCAAACTATCCTAGCCACTATCCTCGAATGACCTATTGCAGATATCAGATATACGCACCATCATGGACACATGTAAGATTTATCGCTCCCCTGAGCCGGACTATTTATTCTCCTGTTATTCCAGGCCCCGAGGTTATAAAACTTTTTTCGTGCTCAACTCAGCTGAGCATGAAATTTTCTCTGCTGATAAATATGAAAATGCCAACTGATGTTGGCATTTTCATATTTATAAGCAGAGAAAATTACATAATCAGCTAAAATGAGCAAGAAAACAACTGTACTTATCAGCAATTTGCTATTTATTCGCAGGTAAAATTTCATGCTCAGCTGAGTTGAGCATGAAAAAAGTTTTATAACCTCGGGGCCAGTTCTACCCAAAATGTGCAGATGAATTGGCAACTTTGAAGATTCTGATCAGACTGGTTCCTAAGGAGCAGTCTGATCTCGGTTTCCACTGTTTCTACAGATCTATCTGCCCGCTTAGGGTCTTTACGGTAGACATTGTTGGTGTAGGTTTGACCGATTTCATCATGAGAAATAACTGTTTTGCTTTAACAAATAAGAATTCAAAGCTATTTATGAACTTAAATACTTCTTACCTTAAATATAGAGAATACTATGTTAGTGTCTTTTGGTATCAAGTTTATCAAGCGATACCAGAAACAGCGTAGGATTGGAGAAGCCTGCCGAGCCTGTCGGTAGACTTTGTTGGTGTAGGTTTTTACCTACACAGCTCCGTGGTTGACCGATTTCCTTATGAAAAATAACTGTTTCGTTTAACAAATAAAAAAGATATTTATGAACTTAAATACTTCTTACCTTAAATATAGACAATACCCTGTTAGTGTCTTTTGATATCAAGTTTATCAGGTTAGACCAGAAACAGCGACCCAGTCCGACGTGTTTCTAGTCGAGCCCGATAAATTTGATATCAAAAGACACTTACATGGTTTTATCATGTACCATTAGAAGATTTTACGGCGTAGAGAGCGGCATTTAAATGATAAGCAAACGCAGTTTTGTTCAAACTTGCTGACGTCGCGAATACGTTATGACTTAAGTCGGTGGCGTCAATTAACCAATCGAACGTTGATATCAGGGCCAACGTCAGTATGTAGCGAATCGTCTTCTGAGGTCCCTTCTAAATGCATCGCCTGATGACATTGGCCCAAGCGCAGTTCTAAAGTAACATGATATCACATCATCTTATCATACCCAAGATATCAGGTGACTTTTGCAGCAGATGCATGATAAATTGCTTTCTCTGCACCCAGCTCCTAAATAAAATGTTAGAGTTGTACCCAACTAGCATTGAATTATCAGCGGGAATAGGCGCAAAAATTACTAGATTGATTTGGCTTTGACCTTATTTTCAAGTTGAAAGGAGAACCGTTTGAATGTATTTTTTACTGTGCTAAAACGATATGTCCTAATAAAAACCAGATGGTGGATTTTCATAATCTTTGCAAGAATATGCTACTCTGGCAAGGCAAATACCTTGTTAAGGTGGCCTTGTTCCATTGTCAAGGTCACGTGACAGGAGGATTCGTCCTTGAAAAATGAAAATCTATCATGAACCAACAGATGGAACTTTACCAAACTTGCAAAGATATACCCTTTTGATAAGTCAAAGACTTTGCTATATTTTGATTAACTTGGTCTCAATTTCAATGACACAGGAGGAAGTTTCCCAAAAAGAAAGCTACCCATCTGACACTCCGAGAGACCTCATATTTCATGTAGGTCACTGCAACCTTTATTTCTAGTTTTGCAGATTATTTTTCTTATATATTAGATATCTTGGGATATGCCGAACCTTTTAACGCACAGGTATCGCTTTATTTTATGAAAAACAAATCAGAAAACTCGTTCGGTGAAAAGATTGATGAAATAAAAATAAATATCATCTTATGTACTGAAGGTGTATTCGAATACTTTTAAGAAATAATCTAGTACGGATGTGCTAGTTTCTGACAATGTACACTTTGTTTTCAGAGCATATCGTTTGCTTTCAACTCCGTGTTTGGTCTCGAATCCAATTCCATCTGCTCATATGACTCTCTCAAGATATATTCGGATGGAAATACCTATAACCATGGTAAGACACTATGCCCCGAGGTTATAGAACATTTTTCATGCTCAACTCAGCTGAGTATAAAATTTTTACTTGAGGAATGAATTTCATTTTTCTGAGGTTTATCGAAGTGTAAACTACATTGGTCACTAGCAAAGCGGTTCATGTAAGCTTTGCTAGTGACCACTGTTCGGGGTTCATGTAAGCTTTGCTAGTGACCAATGTAGTTTACACTTCGATAAACATGAGAAAAATTAAGTTCATTGCTTATATTTATATTCGTTTCAATCAAGTCTTTCATGAAAAATCTTGTATAAGCACTAAAATTGAAGCATTAAAACATGTACACGCAGTTTCTTCTGCTAACAGCAGAACGGCATGCATGACGTCATGACGTTGCTGATGTCCAATCAGGTTGTAGAGAGCCATTGTTTATTTTTACGTCATTGACGTCGCGTGTCTCAATGTAATTATTGGAATGTAAACTACATTACGTTCCAATGGTTTACTATAGGGCTTTTCAGTAAATACACCAAGAATGTAAATATTTGCTAATAAATAGCAAATTATTGATCAGTACAGTTGTTTTCTTGCTATGCTCATCGATATGAAAATGCCAACATTAGTTGGCATTTTCATATTTATCAGCAGAGAAAATTTCATGCTCATCTGAGTTGAGCACGAAAAAAGTTTGAAAACCTCGCCGCCTGCAGTATGCTAGTTTGATAATACTGGTGTCAAGCTCGGGTATGCCAGCGTTTTCGTGTATCTACGTATATATGTTCTGCGCAAAGTAGGAATCGGTACAATTCCGGAATTGTCCTGCGCAAAGTAGGAATTCTCACTTTGTGTTACAATTCCGGAATTGTACCGGTACAATTCTAGAATTGCGCAAGGGATTTGTGGGTTTATCGAACAGGTAAATGTGCCTGCGCAAAGTGGAAATTGGACAAAGTGAGAATTGAATATTCATTTGATGCAAGTACTGGGGAATAGACTTTTTAAATGATGAATCTGTTTGATGAAATTACGGCCTCATACTTAGATATTTTTCGTGTTTTGGCTAATACAGGATGAAAAGCTCGTAAAATCAGGTCTTTCCAAAGTTTTAAGCAATTGATTTGAAACGTTGTACACATGCTGCAGACATATGTAGATGTACATGTGTCGTTTGAAAAGTAAAATATTAATTTGACAAAAGTACAGCCTTTCAAAACTTAGAAATTTGTAGGTTATTGCATGTACTGGATAACACATTTTGAAAAGACATATTTAAAGTTATTTTAAATGCCAGAGGCTCATACACTCTATTCTTTCAGAATTATAATTACAAAAAAAAAGATTAAACCAAACAAATCAATGATAAAATACATTTGTTAACCGCACTAAAATCTCTATTATTCTCATTTTGTCCCGATTCTCACTTTGCGCAGAGACAATTCCGGAATTGCTTTGCGCAAGGTAAGAATTCCCACTTTGCGCAACAAAGTGAGAATTCCTACTTTGCGCAGGACAATTCCGGAATTGTACCGATTCCTACTTTGCGCAGAACATATATACCAAATAAGGACACGTTCATTGATCTGTTATCGTGTTGCGTTATTGTTTAATGTCCACGGCAAACAGCTATGGTCATGTCGGTACGGTCAGTTAACCTAACCACACTATTCCTGGGCAAGCTTAGACATCCTTAGCGGGTAACCAGTACTAAGTGCACTTACTTTCACCAGTAACTGACAACTGCCCTTCATGAATCAGCGGAAGGAAGAATGAAAGTAAGTGGTTGGACCGGGTATCGGACCCAGGGCCTCCGGCTTATAAGTATGACGCCCTGCCGACTGCATTATGCGGCTTGGCTCGTACAATATCTGTTAAACTGTACCACTCCAAGGTACATGTATTAATAATATGATACACTCCGATTCAACATATAACGACTAGTATCTAGGAAAATTTCTTGTTTTAAATGGTCCGTGAACAACTACAGTGGACCCTCTTTGTAAATCTTGTATAGGACTTTATCATATTTTGTTTTATTTGCACAAGTTTTATATATTGCATTTTGTCCTTTCAGTTGCTATGGTTCCGTCATATCGATTGAATTATGAGAAAAAGTAAAAAAAAAAAAACAAAAAAAAAACAGTGCAACAAGATTGTCTAATTGCGCATGTATTCAAATGAGTTCGCGCGAGCTTTCAAGGCAATCGATGTACAAATAATAAAGTTAACATATTTACAGGAAAAGAGCGGGCCAACTATTTGAAAATCAGTAATGGTTATTTTAATTATGCATGTACTTGTATAGAAATATCAAAAGGAGACCTTGGATGAAACTAAAAATACAGATCCTTTTGAAGCAAGGCACACACAAGAGGCACGTTTGGCAGAAACAATAATGGGTAAATCCGAGCAATACTCAAGTACAACTCGGGCCAATCGAATATATGTGAAACACATATCAGCCGCGACATGACAAAAGCAACAAAGTTGCATGTGCGCCCAGCGAAGACTCAGATCAGCCTGGTCATCCGCCCAGTCTGATCAAAGTCTTCGCTGTCGACATCGAGGTAGATTAGACCCTTAGGTACCCTTAAAGTGCTTAGCGGAGACTCTAATCAGACTTGGCGGATGACCAGGCTGGTCTGAGCCTCATCTGGGCGCACATGCCACTTTGTTGGTTTTGTTGTGTCGCGGCTTATATCTTCTCGAAGATATTCGTAACACATAACTTCGAGTAGCGCGAGCAATACATGGGTATTGATCGAGGTTGCCCAAGTAATTATGCCGAACGTGCCCAATGAAAAGCATAGCTGAATCATGTAACGGTAGCTGTACTGAAGATAGAGAATACGATATTAGTGTCTTTTGACATCAAATTTATCAGGCGAGACCTGAAACAGCGTAGGAATGGCGAGGCTTGATGAGCCAGTCCGACTTGTTTCTGGTCGAGCCTGATGAACTTGATATTAAAAGACACATGGTTTTCTATTTATCATGCACCATTAGAAGATTTTACGGCGTAAAGAGCGGCAAGCAAATGATAAGCAAACGCAGTTTTGTTCGAACTTGCTGACGTCGCGAATGCGTTATGACATAAGTGGGTGACGTCAATTAACCATTCGAACCTTGATGTCACGGCCAACGTCAGTATGTACCCCATCGTCTTAAGAGATCGCCTCTAAGGCATCGCCTGATAACATTGTCGCAAGCGCAGTTCTGAAGTGACATGATATCACATCATGTTATCAATCCCCAGATATCAGGTGAAATCTGCAGCAAAGCATGATAAATTAAGATATACTGCATTTATTTACAGGTCCGTTTTGTGGAACTAGAGCCCCACAAAGCTTCGCTATACCAAGAAATCACGCAATAGTAGAGTTTAGGAGTGATGGAATTAACAATTACAACGGATTTCAGCTAACCTATTCAGCAACTTGAAATGGTAATTTTTCACAGAAGTGGAAGATTAAATAGTTTACTTTCAAATACTTCCTTTTTTTTCTCTAGCCCAATATGATGGTGTATTTGGTGTTGTCAAATTTCTAAAAGTTGATACACCTAGTATATCGACAGTACTTGTTGCACATAAGAAATGGAACATTTGGTTTTACAATGCGTCCAGAGGATGCTGATAGAATGGCCAACAGTGTAGACCTTTTAGGAGCAGCCTGATCTGGTCTGCACTATTTGCTCCTATCAGTCCCAATATTTAAAAATGTTTGCGACCGGTTTGTTTAGGAGCAGCCTGGTTTGGTCTGCACTGTTTGCACAGGCCTATCAGTCCCAATATAAAAAAAATTACGATCTGTTGGTTTTGGAGCAGCTTGATCTGATCTATACTGTTTGCTCAAACCTATCAGTCCCCATATTAAGGAATTGTTTTACGATCTGTTCGTTTAGGAGCAGCCTGATCTGCTCAGATCCATCAGTACCAACATTTAGAATTTTTACGGTATGTTTGTGAAATAGATGGGAAGGCAATGATTAGGAACCGATACGATTTTCACATTCTCCCCCAAAAATTGAGCCGCGACACGAGAAAACCAACAAAGTGATTTTGCGCCCAGCGCAGACTCAGACCTTCACACGGCATATGAAACGAAATAATAAATAAAGCAAATCAGCCTCCTCCTCACAAACGAGGTGATCACAGTGCTAGATAATTATGAAATTGAGCCGCGACACGGGAAAACCAACAAAGTGGTTGTGCACCCAGCGCAGACTCAGATCAGCCTGGGCGTCCGCCCAGTCTGATCAGAGTCTTCGCTGTGCGCATGGAGGTAGCGTAGACCCTTAGCTACCCTATAAGCGCTTAGCGAAGAGGCTGGTCAGATTGTCCGGATGCCCAGGCAGATCTGAGTCTGCGCTGGGTGCAAAACCATTTTGTTGGTTTTCTCGTGTCGCGACTCCATCAAATTTTAATCATATCTAGCACTGTGATCAGCTCGTTGGTGAAGAGAAGGCTGGTTTGCTTTATCTATTATTTCGTTCTATATGCCGTGTGATGATTTTATTTAGTGTTACCGACTCTTAAAAAAATTTCAGACGCCACGGCCGAGGATTGAACCTAGAACCCTTTGATTTAAAGGAGAAAACTCTATCATGTCGCCATTAAAGCCGGCTTGTACGCTAGGCAGTCAAGTGTATGATATATCTAACTTATACCCTGTGTTATTTCTTTGCTTATTCGTCCTCTTGGTCCCATTAGACTGCTATGATCTGTGTCTGTGGCACTCTCTGATCAGAGGAGGAGGAGGGGTTAAGCATACCATTAAATACTTTATCTCCACCTTTTTCTCAATTCCAGTCACTCGATTTTCTTCCTCCAGTGTAAATAGCTTTTCCTTGAAGGAAACCTTTCCACCGCCAATGACTTTTTGTTTGCAATAATTGTTTTCACTCGCCTGCATGCGTCATGCGTCTCTTGAACAAGTTGGGGGCGCTTTTTCAAACTTTTATGGCTGTATCAATGGGGCAAACCAGAATTGCGAGTAACATTGTTTGCAATTTGAGGTTCACAGGAAGAATGTAAATATTAATTCATCATTACAAAAATAACTTATCTGCACTCAGCCTCTCGAACCTGTTGACAGATTTCAGCAAATGATTACTTCTTAATGAATCGGTCAGAGTTTGGCGATTTTCATCTTGACCTTATTTATAAGGTCAACGCACAACAAAGCTAGATTACTGGAGTATGACACCGCAGGTAATACTTTAATGGATAAAGAAACCTGATGAAGACATCTTTTAGCAAAATGGCAGATTTTTGAACGGAGTCATTGTTGTTGTATACCTCTAGGTACAACCTCGCAGAATATCCTTCAGTCAAGGTTACTATTTTTAGAAACACCAAGACTTAATTGCCTGTAAAAACATATTGTAACTTTCAAAGTGTAATTTTATAGCTGTAATGCTAAATTCACAGCTGCAACTAATATTTGGCGATACAATCTATCATCATGGACACTTACACATGTTTTGTTTAAAGAATCAAATTTAAGGTCTTTCTGCCTAAAACTGTTCCAAAGTGTAGTTTGTTCCCTAAGATATGTAGCGTTTATCTCTGCCAATTCCGTTTTATTAACTCTTTAAGTACCCAAAAGCAGACGACAAAATTTACGTCTGCAAAAATTCAAAAAATGCCTTGTCCAAGATATTTCATATTGAGAATTCAAAGACTAGAGGGCAAACAGTGTAGATCTAGATGAGGCGGCTCATTATGATCTACGCTGTTTGCAAATTTTGCTAATTTCGTCACTGGGGCTTAAAGAGTTAATGGCTGCCAAAATATTAAATAATGTATGTCTGCAAGGGCCTGAGTAGCGGATGAAAGTCATGAAAATTGTTGTCTTTTGAAAATGGCGGAAAACATGGAGGTGTACCCATTCACTTTGATCTGCCGAAATAAAATAAATTGAGCCGCGACACGAGAAAACCAACAATGTGGTCGTGCGTCCAGTGCAGACTCAGATCAGCCTGGGCCTCCCCCCAGTCTGATCAGAGTATTCGCTGTCCGCATGGAGGTAGCTTAGACTCTTAGCTACCCTTTTAGCGCACTGCGAAGACTCTCATCAGACTGGGCGGAGGCCCAGGCTGATCTGAGTCTGCTCTGGGTGCACAACCACTTTGCTGGTTTTGTCTTGTCGTGGCTCAATTATTTTAAATTTTCGACCTGACGCTTGTCCACTTACCGAATAAGCGGAAGCAGCTGAAATTGAATCTAAAATTATGTTTAATTTTTATCTTTTTTTTATTTTTTTTTTTTGTTATGTTTCGTCTAAAACATGTTAAACAAGTGATATTTTGCATTAAAGTGTACGTCAGTCCACCAACATGTCTGATCATTTATCTGAATGAGTTTTAATCTAAGCGGAAAACGTAACGTATACTATAATTGTATTACTTACTTCCTTGGCATTCCAGTGTAACATTTGTACTATTTCCTTTGCATTTCAGTGTAACCCGTATTATATTTGTATTATTTCCTTTTATCATTTCACTGTAATTACATTGTACTTGTATTATTTCCTTTGCATTCCAGTGTAACCCAGGGAAATTGGATGAGGTAAAACAAATGACGGATGGACGGTACTCGACCACTTTTCAGCTTTGATGTAATAAATTCTAAATAAACATGTTTTAACTTCTATTTCTTCTTAACTTTTCTTGTTTTTCTCCCAATTTTTCAGACAATGTTTAGAGAGAGAGCATGGTGAATGGCAATCTCAATGCTACCGGGTACATAAATCAAGTGTTGAGTCCTGTAGCGGTTCCATTCTTCCACCAGCATCTCCTGCCACATTGATGCATGACAATGCGCGTGCGCATACGGCTCGCATTCAGGGCAATATCGGAATGCAAATGGCGTTGACGTCTTGCCTTGGCCTGCCGTTTCCCCAGACCGAAATTTCATTGAGCATATCTGCGATCCTCTTGGTCGTAGAGTAAGATAAAGGCATGATGTCAACAATTTGCAGGAGCATAGGGAACTTAATGCTTCAATATGGCGGAAACTACCGATAGCGACTTACGGGTTTATCCGAGAGCTTACATGTTCAAATGATGTCGAGTGTTATATGCAATTACATAGAAATATAATATAAAATGTGAAATTAAATACATATATGATATTACGACAATTTTTTATAAGTTATGATCATAAACTTCAGTCTTTGTCCGTTAATATGGTATAAAAATATACAAATTAACTTCATGTTTTGATACTTCCATCGGCTTTTGAAGTTTGAAGCTTCAGTCACGTGAAATTATATAAGAATAATGTCGAAAATGCCTAAGAAGCTATGTTCAGCCTAAAATTTGAAAATGATCGGATTTTCTATAAATCTTTTATAAGTTATCACCACTGAGAGATTTTTATAAGGTTTACATTGATGTAATTCATTATAAAATAAGTATACTATAAGTTTCTTCCATCGATCTCTAAACATACAGAAAATCGCGATTCGAAACAACCTCGCTCATAATAGTTTCAAATAGTTTAAGTCCAAATCCGCCTATATTGCTCAAAGGCTTAACACTTCATTTCTTGGTATTCGTGTTTTGTTTATGTATTTATATATGTGCTTTTATGATCTAACTAAGAAAGGAAGAATATTCATATTGTCTTATTAAGAAAGAAAGAAGGAAAGAAAGAATAAACAAATGAACACAAGAAAGGAAAAAAGAGAAAGAAGCCACGTAACTTCTACACGTGACCATCAAAAATGAACAGACAGTTAATCGACTACTTGTAGTTTTAAAAATCCCTTTATAAGCTAAAAAAAACTTTGCAAACCAATAACATATTTTTGGTAATGTTCGATCAGTCTATTAATTATTATCATAATTGCTAATGTTTGTTCTAACATTTTTGATTGAAATTTATTTGAGTGTGGTGGGGCGTTTTTATCAAAGAAACCGAAATATGTTTTGTGTATCCCAGGGAAGAATCTTAGAATCCATAGAATTATATTTTTGACTGGCAGATTTGCTCATTCATAATCAGGAGACACGAAGATACATACACTGTATTGCTCTCTTAAGATATTACTGTCGAAAAAAAAATAATGTAAGAAACTAAATCATGGTGAAGATTTTCGCGTAACCGTGGTAGTGTAAGGATTAAAATTGCTATGAAACATTTTTCTTGCAAGGCTATAAATGAACTTTATTAGTAATATTTCTGTTCATAATGCAAGTTTGTCACTTTAATTTTAAGACTGTTTCAGTGAGGCTAGCAAGGAATATTGAAAGACATTTTTGTGATTTTTTTTGTATTTTTGCTATAATATGGGTACTTACGATAATAAACCTGTGCACCTGCGGACACTTATCAGCCTATGATATGTGCAAACTGATAAGACTGAACAATGTCTGATCAGTTTGCGCAAGCTGATCGGAATTTGTTGACAATATACAATACAATTAACATACTTATAATTACACGAGGATTAATCGATTATCGATAATAAAATCCGATATTACCTCTAAACTGTTTTCGTAATTGTCAAACCGTTAAAGTTTGTTAAAGTCATCATGACTTGAACAAAAATAAATGCAAAAAATATAAAGCTGCAATAGTCAATTTATGGAATTAATTATGTATGCAAACTGACTCAGACCAACTTATGCACTTGCAAAACATTGGTCTGAGTTTATGATCAGTTAATAATTTGTCAATATTAGTTGAATATGAGTTTTTACATAACCTTACCAGTGTTTCTGCACAAACCAAACTGATCCGAATTTCTGTTCAAAATATTTTAAACATTTGTT
Source organism: Ctena decussata (assembly GCA_963989385.1). Taxonomy (NCBI): domain Eukaryota; kingdom Metazoa; phylum Mollusca; class Bivalvia; order Lucinida; family Lucinidae; genus Ctena; species Ctena decussata. The sequence continues at coordinate 45,028,654 of OZ022500.1, forward strand.
ATCAAATCAGGCTATGACTGTGCGAAAACCATCTAAAATTATCATGTGGAAATTAAATTGAGATAGAATTAAATGCAGTAAGAAATACGGAAAGAACAGTTGAAAGCTGCAAGGCACTGGTCAGCGTTCCGCCCATGGACAGGTCACTTTCTTTTCTGCTCAATGTTCAAAAGTTTCCTCATATGAGCCGCGATACGATAAGACGAACAAATTGGAATGTGCGCCCAGCGAAGACGCAGATCAGCCTGGACAGCCACCCGGTCTGAGCAGAGTCTGAACTTGCGTTTAAAAAGTAGCTAAGACTCTAAGCTACCTCCATGCCGATAGCGAAGCCTGTGATCGGATCAGGCGGATGCCCAGGCTGATCTAAGACTTCGCTGGGCGTACGTGCACCTTTGTCGCGGCTCATTTAATTGTTTGCTAAAGACATCAACTGAGTAGTCGCTGTCGGTCGGAAGGTGTGAAAATACAGCTGGTCACACGTCTTGTCAAAACAATGCAATTTCAAAATTAACACCTGCTAACGGCAATGAAGGTCAGAAATGGATACTTAATCCGAACGTCATTCTTGTGATTATTTTTGTATGAAACAGTAATTTCAGTCGCGTCGCAACAAAATCAACGCAGTGCCATAGCGCCCTGCCAAAACTCAGATCAGCCTTGGCAGCCGCCCAGACTAATCAGAATCTTCGCTGTGCGCTTACAGGACAGGCAATGGTCTAAGCTACCTCTATGCGGACAGCGGAGGCCCAGATCAGATGGGCGAACGCACACACTATTCTGAGTGTTCGCAGGGCGCACATGCCAATTTGTTTTTGTCGTGGTATGGCTCATTAGTTTATTTACTTTTGTTCGCAGAAAAACAGAGAAAGTCAGACTAATCTTAAATTTCTATCTTATTGTTTTGAATAGCGTAGCTTAGTTACATGCCGAAAGACACAGTTTACATAAAACTTTTAAACAGTTTTGTCAAAACAGAAAATCAAGAGAAAACGTTATCGTTCCTGTTGAGTAGTGTTTTAACGTCCCAGTAAAAAAATTTAGTCGTTGAGATGTTGCCTCTGAATTTGTGGGACTGCAAGTATTGCTCGGCCTGCGATAAATGACACCCAGGACTAGCAGCTCTGTCGCAGAAGCACCAGGCAGCCAGTCTATTTCGCGAGCCCCGATGGGCGGGGTAAAAGGAACAAAAAAAAAAAAAAAAAAAAAAAAAGAAATGAGAAAAACTATGTGGGTGGATGGGTATCTGTATCAGGTTTAATCTTTCCATAAAGATGAGACCGTAAAAGGGATAGAAATATCATAATTTCATTATTATAAGTAATTTTATGTTTTTGTTGTCAGAAACTAAAACAAACCGCTGTCAAAAACTGACCAATAATCAGATTTATTTTCTCGCCAATTCTTACGAAATTTGACCTAAATATCAGAGAGAGGGGAAAAACGAGACTTATTAAAACGAGAAGGAGCAACTGAAAAAGTAAATTGATTTGATCTGAGAAAAAAAAATGAAAATCCACATTGTTAAAAATTAAAGATGTTTCCATCCAGCGCATTCGTATTGTTAACACAGTGATGACAAAACCGGCTTCAGAGAAGTTCAACACCTGTCCTGGGATATGGACATCGATATGACATTCCAAATATCGATTAATGCCTATCGCTCCCCGGGTCTAAGGGAAATAACTGCATTCACATTAATACTCTCTCCAGGTAACAGGTAACCGATTACACTACTCAGCCCGAATTGAAGACATAAGCTCCAGTTGCTAGAGCATGCTCTGCAGGTCGAATGGAATAACATTCCTCCGCGCGTCGTACAACGTACGTCAATTCCATGAGACGTCATAGTGTACAGGTAATACGTCGAAATGGAGGTCAAACCCGATATTAATGAAATTATCACTAATGAACCATTAGGAGAGTCTTAAATCTTAATTTTATTCACAATAAAACCGATATCACAATTTGTGGATTTTTGATTTTGACCCCTATCACGCTTAAACGATTAACACACCGATGTTTAAAAAAAATCTATACTTTTTTGTAGGCAATTAAATAAGCTAAAATTGTTAAAATTGTCACCAGATATTGTCCGGGTCACTGAAGAGGCTTAATTATCCGAAACTACGTAGTCTGGCCCATGTTCCTTCTTGTGAATATATTCCCTGCTCTCGAAGGAACTCTTTCAGATTTTAATAATATACTTTCATTTATGAATCTCTGAAAAAAATGGCTAAAACCCTATGCATCGTCCGCAACTTTCTACGCTACCTGGAGTAATGTGTGCAGTCTGTTGGATTTTTGCGGCCAGCATAGAAAATAAGGGTGCTGATCGAAAATGTAAAAATGACCGCACTGTTTTTCTTACTATTTCGAAAAAAATGTATCAACGAAATTCTGAATAATTGTATTTTTCGGAAAGAACACGGAAAATGATCATTTTATGAAGAAAAAACAAAACAAAAAAAAAACAACAAAAAAACAAAAACAAAACAAAACAAAAAAAAAAACAGAGAAGTATGCGGACAAAAATTTTGATCAACGCAGTACAAAAGTGATGATTTACTATATATTCTATACATTTTCAGGGTAGTCAACTTAAACAAAAAATGACTGCGGTATTTTCAAAACTATGTCAGGCATTTCGAAATTTAATGCGGTTTTTAAAATGAACACGGAAAAATGGATTTGAATATAAGGAAAATTAAAATAAAGGAAAAAGATGACTTGCCCATATCTCGTAGTGTATTTCATTACCTGTTCGATTCGCAAATATCGATTATCGATTTTTAAATAGTGGCTAGGAAAGTTATCCATGGTAAGGTCGTTATTCTAAAAACTGTTTTCCATTATTTAGTTGCCAAAAATGATCGATTTTGTTAGATATAATATACATGTATAAAGTGTTCGCAAAAACTTCAATATAATACAGTAAAGAAATAAAAGAGAAAAAATTTGAATTATAGATAAATGTATTTATTAAAGTTAAATGAAATTCCGTCCAGTGGTTACTTAGTTATGGCTCATTTCATTGATTTTAAGTCAATTAAAGGGCAATAACTCATGCATTACTAAAGCCAGTCTGATGAAACTTCATGTGCATCAGTGCGTTACAGTGATATACTATGTAAAACAATTAAAGAATATCAATTCAGCCATAGTTACGAAACCCAACATACTATGTACCAAATTAAGTATGCATGTATGTAATAATACCGGGCACTTGCAAATAAAAGGCAAGTTCAACTAACGTCACACTTCAGTGTTAACAGTACAGTACTACTCCAAATGGACTAACCCCCTACTGCAAAATTTCACAAAGAATTATGATTAAGTTTAAAGCCCAAATTTTGCATTTAATCTCAAAAAGCAGATTGCCTCATAATGTGAATGCTTGTTACAATACTCTGATGCCAACTATTATGCTACTGATCAAGGTTAAACTAAGGAACATCTAGATCAGTGAGCAGGAGTAGTCTTCATTGTACATCTTTGCACATTGGAGGTCATTGTGTATTTTTATTGGGGCAGGGGAATGGGGTGGGGGAGGCAAGCCCCCGTCTTATAGCCGAATTAATCTGGCAATCAGGTTACCCAATCCAAGAGCTAACAACTTACATTACAGAACAGCTTTCACTTATATGTTGGAATTGAATCTTCTCTCTTCGCACATGATGAAACTGTTTATTCAGTTATAAGACGGGATTTCCTCCAACGAAGAAGACAAAATTATACTTCCATCTTTTAAGATGGATCTGGAGCTTTCCTAGGCCTTAAAGGAGAACCCCGTCTTACAGCATAATTACTGTAGGTTTCAGATGTTTGGAGTCATTCTGTTTGTGTGAGGGAAAGTGAACCTCCGTCTAATAGCCGAATTAGTATGATAATCAATTTGTCCAACCTAAGAGCTAACAACTCTTGTCTCAGAAGCCAAACATTGTTTTGGGCCGAACTTATATGTCGGACGAAATTAATGCATTTCAGCGGAAAACAAACGTTGCTAAGCAGACAATTTGGTAGAAAAAATCGCATTTTTTCTAAATAAAACAGTAAGATTAATGATAATACAAATCGCCTGTTTATCTTATCTGATAGTACTATTTATTTGAAAAATCCAGGGAGGGCGTTTACTACGAACTTTGCGTTCATCAAGTTATTTACACCCCACCCCCAACCCCGGTGAGCACTGGAAAATTCCCCATGTAGAACACTTTCAGCGTCCGCAACTTTTTACGCCACATGCAGTAATGTGTGCATTCTGTTGGAAATTTACGGCCAGCATAGGAAATAAGGGCGCCGACCGAAAATGTAAAAATGACCGCACTGTTTTTCTTACTATTTCAATAAAAAGTGTATCAACGAAATGCTGAATAACTGTATTTTTCGGAATTAACAGGGAAAATAATCATATTATAAAAAAAAGAGAGAAATATGCGGACAAAACTTTGATCAACGCAGTACAAAAGTGATGATTTACTATATATTCTACACATTTTCAGGGTAGTCAACTTAAACTAAAAAATGACCGCAGTATTTCTTTTGCAATCTTTTCAAAAAGTATATCAGGCTGTTCGAAATTAAATGCGGTTTTCAAAATGAACACGGAAAAATGGATGTAAATATCAGGAAAAATAAAATTAGAAGAAAAAGATGACTTGCCCATATCTGGTAGTGTATTTCATTACCTGTTCGATTCGCAAATATCGGTGATCGATTTTTAAAGAGGGGCGTGGAAAGTTATCCATGAGTTTCTTTTGCGTTTGAGTATATAATGACAGATGAGCGGACCCGTATTGTTTTGCTGTGAAACTTGCACCTTTAGAGTTACCTCCACTTTGTCAAAAATGAAATGAGGCCTTGTTAGCACAATGTTTGAAAACATATTTGAGCTAAGATGAGGACATTTCATGTACAGGTTGGTGGTGAGATTTGCAAGAATTGCTTAATTTTTAGACAAATTCTATCACATAATAATTGAGTTATGGGCCTTGTTTGAATTTGGCATTTTCTCATCTTCTAAACCCCTTGAACTAGGAAGCTGATTTTGTGTGGTATTTCTTGATGTATAAATGTTTCGGTAAAGGTAAGTGGTAATTCTGTATTCAGTTATTACGGAGTTGTTGACCCTGATAACCAATAAAGCTAACGGACTCAAGAACCACTGGGCATAGGGTTCAACTTCTGAACCATTTGACCAGGGAAGCTGCTTTTGGTATAATAGTTGTTCTTGATGAGTAAATATTTCGGTAACGCTTAGATAACACTGCATTCAGGGATTACAAAGTTGTTCTCGCTGATAATCAGTACTTAAGCAGTCTCTTGGCTCAAGAATGGTCGGCGTAGAGTTTTGAAATTTAATATATAAATAGATCAAGACAAATGGGCGGACCCATTTTTTTCCTCCTTCAAACCTGTACTTTTAGAGCACCTCCCCTTTTCTGAGAATGAAAGAGAGCCTTGTTGCAACGCTATCTAAAAAATAATTGAACTAGGATGATATTATTTCATATGCTGGTTGGTAATGAATTATACAAGAAACAAATGGGAAATATCTGTCAAAATATCGGATTGAGTTATGCCAGTTGTTTGAATTTGGCATTTTCTAAACTTTTGAACCACTTCACTTAGGAAGCTGATGTTTTGTATACTAGTAGTTCTTGTTATGTAAATTAGTTTGGTATAGGTGAAGTACCTCCTTTCAATAATTACCCAGTTATTCCCCCAGATAGTCATGGCTTAGCAGCTACTGGGCTCAAGAACCACTGGGCATAGGGTTTTGAAATTTCATTTATGAATAAGTCATAAAAAATGAGCGGACCTGTATATTTTTTTATTTGCTCCGTCAAACTTGTAGTTTTAAAGTTACCTCCCCTTATGAATAATATCACTATGATATCTCATAAACCATTGGAGCTAGGATGATGATATTTCATGTACAGGCTGGTTGTGAGGTATGTAAAAACTGATTACCTTTCAGGCAAATTTCATAAAAAAGTGAGTTATGCTCTTTGTTGCAATTTAGCATTTCCCTGTTTTCAAACTTTCAGACTGGCATAAACCTTGGAAAAAGCCTGAGGAAAAAAGTAATAAGACTGTGCCCCTTTCTGGCTAAAACAACTAAAGTAGTGGCAACCATATGGTTGGGGGTATAGCGTTTCACAAACACACACTTCTAGTTGACTTTGTCTCGGGTATAGCGATTTTTTTAACGAAACGTCACCAAACTTGTCAGTAACCAAGACAGGACTAACGCCTCAGAACAGTTTGAAATTTGGCCATATTGCACGGTTTGCCTCAGCGTTATAGGCCGGACGCAACAACTTGGCAATGTTATTATTTTGTTTTTATTTTGATTTGGTGACTTATCAGGTATAAAGCAGGGTTCACCTTATCCACCTTAAAGGAATGAAGGGATACGGTTGATGCTGTTATTTTCGCTACCGTTATCACTGATATTTTTTAAGTAGAAGCAGTTCCTTGGTTTAAGCTTTCAAATGGTATTGTATAGATGCATTAGAACTGCTAGTAAACCTTCAGTTTTCTTAATGACCATCATCAAGAAGCCACATAGCCCATATTTGACGTCGCCTTCTGCATAATGCATGCTAGAACTCAGGTGAGCGATCGCTGCCTATTGTGTGATTTGTTTTTACATAATACGGTATTTATTGCGAGTCGAAAATGTGTAATTTGATCAAGTTCTTTTATCTTTCATGCTTCACGTTTCTATCGTCTTTTGATGCCCTCAACTTCGGAGAAGGACTTTTATGCCCTCAACTTCGGAGAAGTTAAGGGGACATATTGGTTTGGGCCTGCCCGTAACGCTTTTTGTCAGCTGGGAAACTCAAGAACCGCTTTTGCTAGGATCTTGGCATGTACAGAGGGTGGACAAAAGTGTTCGTTAAATCGTGACGTTGCCGTTAACTTTAGTACATTTCCACTTTTGCTGAAAAATTAATTATATGAGATGCATAAAATGTATCGACAAGAAAATTATAGTAATGTGTAGCTAAATGATTAATGCAATATAAAAACTATTTTTGTACGTTTGTGATCTTTAGTTGCAAAGTTGTGATTCTTTGAAGATGGCGTAAACTTTTAGAAAACCCTGTTTCCATTGACGTCAATGGTGACGTTAGCAAAATTTACCGCAAAAAATACCCAATTGAGGTAAAAGGCGTGCAAACTAGAAACTATAGATACCAGGAAAGCAAGAAATTTTATAATATTGCACAAATAATGTAGCTAGACATTGGTGCAATTTTCATGTAAATATCCGTTATATTTTTCTTACAATATTTTTTGCGCTAAAACAAAAATGCATTAAAGTCATTGGTAACGTCACGATTTAACGAACACTTCTGTCCACCCTCTGTACATGTAAAATAAGCGGACCCATATTTTTTTTTACTCCGCCAGTCTTGTCATTCAGGATGTATGTCCCTTTTTCAACTCTGTCATTTTACATAGGAAAAACCTTGTGACCTAAATATCTGAAGAACCACTTAAGCTAGGATCCTGATATTTGGCGCATATGTATAGACCAATAAATTGATTAACTTTTGGGCCTATTTCCTAAATTTTTGGTTGAGTAATTCCCCTTTTTCGGACATATGCATTTTATATAGGAAAAACCTTGTGACCAAAATATCTGAAGAACTGCTTAACCTAGGATCCTGGTATTTGGCATACAGGTTTGGACTAAGGTGTAAATGAACTGATTACCTTCTGAGCATATTTTATAAATTTTTGGTTGAGTTATTCCCCTTTTTCGGACATAGGCATTTTTATAGGAATAACCTTGTGACCAAAATATCTGTAGAACCGGGGAAGCTAGAATCCTCTTATTTAGTATACTGATTTAGACTAAGGTGTAGATGAACTGATTAACTTTTGAGCCTATTTCATAATTTTTTGGTTGAGTTATTTCCCTTATTGGGACATAGGCATTTTCTATAGGAAAAAAACTTTGTGACCAACATATCTGAAGAACCGCTGAAGCTAGGATCCTGATATTTGGCATACAGATTTGAGTTAAAGTGAAGATGAACTAATGAACTTTTGGGCCTATTTCACAAATTTTTGGTTGAGTTATTCCCCTTTTCGGTCATAATATTTTTGTATAGGAAAAACCTTGTGACCAAAATATCTGAAGAACCGCCGATACTAAGCTGCTTATATTTGACAAGCAGGTTTGGACTAAGGGGTAGATGAACTGATTAACTTTTGAATATATTTCGTAAAATTTGGTTGAGTTATTTCCCTTTTTCGAACATTGGCATTTTGTTAAGGAACAAGCTTGTGAACAAAATACCTGAAACACCCCTGAAGCTATAATCTTTAGATTTGGCATACAGTTACAAACCAAGGTGTAGATGACTTGATTAGCTTTATAGCCAATTCTAACAAGACTTGTTTAGGTTACACCCCTTTCTGACTTATACATTATGGGATTGACCTTCTTTAGAGGCAAGCATACAGATGGGGGCATAGTGTTTCAAAAACACATTTTCTAGTTGTATATTGTATGTTTATATGCTCTCCTATTTTTGAAAAAAATATCTATCTATCTATCCTTCTATTTGGGGAGCGGTTCAGAACAAACACATTTCAGTTGGTTTTATCAGATGATAAGGATGTAGGATGATTTTAGTTTAGCAATATAGGGTCGGTCTTTAAACTTGGGACAGCGCGTAAATTCGGACATACCATTGCAAACAGTGAAAATTCAGATGAGACGGCTCTATAATAAGCCGTCTCATCAGGAGTTTCACTGTTTGCCCAGTTAATTTTGTTTAAATTCCAAACAACTGACATAAAAAGGAAACAATATCACTGTCCGAATTTACCTGCTGTCCTAATTTACCTGACTTGACCCTATATATTGCATTTGTGGAGACCTATAAGTACATCTGTTCATAGACTACATTTCTTTTAACTGCTAATCATGGATAATTTCCTGCGTTTTCTAAGTCTTACAATACTTGTTACACTATGTTATTCGCTAGCAGGTACGTCTAGTGCTTCAAATTATTCTGATTAAATTTTCGGTTCGACTTAACCAGAATCTTCGACACCAACGACCATGTCAACAATGCGATTTCTTATTGAATTAATGTTCATTTTCAAGGCAGTAGAATCCCATTTAAAGGGTCATTTGATAATCATAATTGTACACTCGTGGTCATTTCATATGAAATTTATGAAACTCGCCGAAGGCTCGTTTAAGAAACTTTATTTTCTCAGGGTGAAGTATCATATGGTTTTTGTTTTGTATGCTTCACAGCAAAAAATGGCAATGTTATTAGTGAATCTTGGTTATAGTCAGATTTTTATTTTTGTTTCAAATATTTTACACTGCTTGAGCTTCCCCTACTTTCAGTCGACATTTGTCCGGTTCTCACAACACTTTGATTGAACCACAAAATTTTTAACTTCAGAAAAGACTCTGCCACAAAATTACAACTGACGTCCGTACAGATTACGCCGCCATTTTAGTTTCAATATTTCCTGATGCTGATTAACCTATTATTGCCTAGCGCCCCAAAAATGGGATATAGGCAAACAGTGCATACCCAGACCAGACGCCGGTAACGCGGCATCTGATCAGGATCTACTCTTTTTGCATATGACAAATGGGTATTTTTCCTTAAATTAAAACAAAATATCGAAAAATAAATTAAACCTGACACCCCTTAAATGACAAACGGACTCGTCCAATATATACAGAGTCCACTAGGCATTAATGGGTTGACATGGTATGACAGAGTTCTTGCCAAAAAGTGTGAATCTTTGTGGTTCCATCAAATTGGTAAGATGTCGTTAGAATCGGAAGAATGTGACTGAAAAGTCATGCATAATTCAATAAGATTAATATACTAAAAGAAATTTAAAAAAAAAAGCTATTTACCTTGTCATTAACAATGAGTCGCTCACATTTTGCCGCGCAGCATATATAAACAAAACCACGTGATCCCCCGCCTTGTTTCTCATCGATTAAGGAAAAAAGGAATATAAACTCTCGTTATAAAAGAACGGGCACGACATAAATGTTATGTAACAGACTGCAAGTTTTGTGGCCAACCCAATGACGGTTGCTAAATTTGCTGTCATCTGTAATTGTATGCCGGCTGGGTTGATCCTCAAACTTAATAATGGTTCGAACTAAAACGTTTTACTAAGTTTGCTTGGGAGTTGGTTGGGACTTTTGTCGGATCTCTTTTTATCCAGCCTTTAAATGTTGTTCTAGCTGTCAAGTGCTCATCTTGTTAATGCCCCAGTCACACACACACACACACACACACACACACACACACACACACACATTACGGATATGGCGGATAGTTGTGGATAAAAATCCACAGTAATCCGCAGAATTTGTGGGCGTGGCCTATATTCTTGATTAATTTACGGATACAGTTACCTATAGAAGCGTATGGTTAAGGATAATGCGGATGTCGGCGGTCCGATAGTTTCCCTTTGAATCAATACGATGAGGGATGATACGAATGTATACGTACTACTTACCTTCCATTACCTTCTGGTACATCTACATGCGGAAAGGCTACCGATGGCCCGTTCGTTTATGCCCGGTGTTATTCGTAATGGTTAGTATCGCATATACGGATAACTCATCCGTATCTGTCCGGTGTTATTCGTAAAGGTCCAAATGGCATCCGCAGAGCCTGTAGCTGTCCGTATAGTATCCGTAGGGTCCGCAGGATCCGATTCCAAATTTTGAAAATTTTCAAAATTCAGGCGCGGACGAGTAAACCGTATTAATCAGTAAAAAAGGTAACTGAAGGCATTCATCCGCATTTATCCATATATAATCCTATCTAATCCGTATCTTATCCGTATCTAATCCGTATACCCTAGTTCACCCCAAGTTGTGGACTGATACGGTTTCACGCAGATCGTTACCTTCAATTACGGTTAGTTACAGGGTCTCGTTCGGAGTGTTTGTAAGGACTTTTACCTTTTCAGATACGTATCTATACGGATAACATACACTCCAATACCGACAGATACGTATTGGTGAGGATGATTTCGAATAGCCAGTCTGACTGGGGCATTAGTCCGTAACAATACGCAGAACGAGATCCGTAACTAACCGTAACAATCCGCATGAAACCGTATCTGTCCGCATATTTTGGATGGACCGCGGAACGATAGGTCGAGATACGGAGTAGATACGGATAAATGCGGATAAATGACTTCAGTTACGGATCATTATGGTTAATTCGTCCGCGCCTGAATATCTAAACTTTTCAAAATTTGGTGGCATATCCTGCGGACCTTGCTGATACCACACGGATATGATACGGATTCGACATGGAGAGAGAACACACCCACAAATTGTGTGGATTTTAAGCCCGCGACTATCCGCCCAATCCGTAATGTGTGTGTGTGACAGGGGCATTAATCTCAGTATTTTATCCCGATTAACGGTATGCTGTTGTGATCCATTGATGGCTTTAAAGACCATCTCGCAGACGGAATAACATGTTTATGAACCAGCATAGAAACCATGGCGAGGGTTACGCGTGTGTAAGACCGGTTAAAGCTCCCCCACTCCTACCCTCGACCCCTTCACTGATGTACACTGGCGCTCACGTATTTGTACACCAAAAACGCGTTCGTACCGCGTTGCATGCGCGTGCTGCGTGCGTATCACCTAGAACCGCGCATCAGACGCGTCTAGACGCGCCCTGACGCGTCTCGACGCGGGAGACGCAAACGATGATATCATGAATATTCATGACTTGTTCAATACGCGTACAACCGCAGATTGTACGTTGGCCTAATTAAAATAGTTTTAAGATAGCTTAAAACAATATAAGTTACTAAGTTAATTAAATATTGTCTCGATCTCTATACCGGGAATCTGACCGAATCAATGCGCAGAAGACGGGAACCATAAAGTAGTCCCACATTATCTGGGTCAATTTTTACATAACAACTCGTAACGTCTCGATTTCTGAATTCAATGGGACTCATTAACTACTATTTAGACTAACTCTATAATAGAACTTCTAGGCTTAGAAACTATACATAACTTCTATTTTTCTTAACTTCTAAGCCCAGAAAACATAAAAAAAAAGAAAAAAAGTTACAACTTATCTGGGCCAGAACACACACGGTAACCCTCGCTAAGAATTAAACTGACCATGCAGTGAAATTTGGACCCAGACTATCAATACCACAGGGTATAATCGATTCCTCTAATTTTCGCTTCCTGCAGAGACTGTACATCATATTTGGCTTCCGCCGAGACTGTCCGCGAGTTCTTGCTTCCTGCCGAGACTTCTGTACATGATAAATGGCTTCCTGCAGAGACTGTCCGCGTGATTCTGCTTCCTGTCGAGCCTCTTGGCAGGAAGCAGAGTCACGCGGACAGTGTCGGCAGGAAGCCAATTATCATGTACAGAAGTCTCTGCAGGAAGCAAGAAATCGCGGACAGTCTCGGTGGACTTCACATCATATTTGGCTTCTGCCGAGACTGTCCGCGATCTCTTGCTTCCTGCAGAGACCTCGGCAGGAAGCAGAATCACTCGGACAGTCTCTGCAGGAAGGTTGGTGGTATTCTTCAGGTACTCCAGTTTTCTCCACAACCAAGGCCACAAATAAGCAATTATCCTTGCCTTTGAGACAATGTAAAAACATTCGCATGCCTGAATTTTCTATACCTTCAATAATCCTGTTTAGACTAGAGTTTTAATCCGAATCGAATCAGAATTTGCTTTGAATTAACTGTTTAGACTAGCAAATCTTATTCGAATTAAAAACTAATTCGGAGCAATTAAACTAATCCTACAGAGTACCTTGGATCGAATCCGAATTAACTTTTACTTCGGATTAAAAGTCCTGTCTAAACAGCAAACCGAAGCAAAGCCGCATTAAAATTTATTTTTGAACTGACCTCGGACTTGTTTAGGTCATGTTAACATTTGAGCAGGCTGCATTTACTTTACTGCAAAGTAACTTGCACCCAATCAAAAACATTATTTTACTACGAAGTAACTTGCATTAAATTGGAAATGGTATAGTCTGAACAGACAAGTGGGTTCTCTTCGGATTACCTTATTGCAGAGCAATCTGTGCCGAATCGAAACAGATATCCTCTACACAGAGTAAAAGTAAACAAAATAAAGTTTAAGAATATTTCATTTGTAGCATGTAGTTTTGGCTGAAGGCAGAATAGTAACGTACATTCCAATAAACCTTGATTTCCAGAAAGCAATTTAATGCTGCAAAAATTTTCAGCATATGGGGCCAGAGATGAATGATCATCAAGGTGACTGAAAACTGAGAACCCCGGCAAGAAAAAACACCTGACTCTCTACAAGAAGAACTTGGTTTTCTAACCGAAGTTAGACCCAACCTGGAACAAGCCCCCCTGTCCTGGCTAGGTCCAAGGCAGTTCTATGGAGAAAAAAAAGGGGGGAGGAGGAGGAGGGAACAAGGAGCAAATTCGTGGATGGGATGCAAATTCTTTGGTGGGGAGGGGGGCGGGTGCAAAAGACTGCCCAGATTCATGTGTTAGTGGGGTTGCACCGAAGTGGACCTGTGCTGGGTCCTGGGCAGGTGACGTCTCAGAAAAAGCGAGAAGCAAAATCTTTGGTGGGGAGCAAAAACTTCCAGAAACATTAAGTAGCAATGGGATAGAACCCAAATGGACTTGTGCACAGATCCACATAAATCACTTCCCATGCACACAGCCCTCGCGACCCACTGTGGGTTGGCTTTAGCAATACAATTTAGGGCTTTTGGAAACGCATGGCATGAGAGGCACACTTCAAGCCATAATGCATCTTCCCCGAACTGCAGGCCTCCATCAGACTTCACTTAGCTAGTTCTGCCGGAACAAGCCCCCTGTCCTGGCTGGGCCCAGGGCAGGTCTAGGGGGGAAATGGGGAGCAAATTCTGAGGTGGGGAGCAAATTCCCTTATTAACTAATGGGCAGTGGGGGATGAGAGATTGAGGGTGATCTGGAATGCAGATGTCTCATGTTTTTGTGGGCCTCATGAGTAATTGAGACTGCCTGGGTTACATCATGAATTGCGCCTGTTGATCTCGGAGAGGACCATAGCTAAATTCTGTTGGGAAGGAGGTAGGTGGGGTAAAAATTCCTTTTGGGACCTAGGACTGTAGCATTTGTTCTAAGCCTTATCTTGGTTTAGTTGGTTCCAAAATATATTGCATATTTAAAGTTTTAGGGGCCTGTATTTTCATGGGAGTTTTTTTAGTGTTCTAGTATTTCGGGAAATGGAGAATATTATTAGTCAACAACAGGACTGTAGCTAATTTCTTATTGTGGATTGTTGGGAGGAGAGAGCAGTTTCTTTTTGCTATTTCTAGGGAGCAAATGTGCTGAACCTTATTATGGTTCAGTTGGTTTCCAGGTAACTAAACCTGGGTATGAGATTAAGGAGGTTGGATACACATTATTTTTTGGAGGGGAAATGGAGAATATTATTAATAGACACGGGGACAGTAGCTTATTTCTTATTGCGGGTTGTTCAAAAAGGACGGCGGTTTCTTTTGGCTGTTTCTAGGGAGCACATGTGATGAACCTTATGATGGTTCAGTTGGTTTCCAGATAACTAAGCCTGGGTATGAGATTAAGGAGGTTGGATACACATTATTTTTTGGAGGGGAAATGGAGAATATTATTAATAGACACGGGGACAGTAGCTTATTTCTTATAGCGGGTTGTTCAAAGAGGACAGCGGTTTCTTTTGGCTGTTTCTAGGGAGCAAATTAGTTGAACCTTATAATGGTTTATTTAGTTTCCAGGTAACTAAGCCTGGGTGTGAGATTAAGGAGGTTGGATACACATTAATTTGGGGGTGGGGAAGAAATGGAGAGTATTATTAATGGACCAGAGGACTATAGCTTATTTCTTATTGCGGATTGACGGGAAAAGAGGGCAGTTTCTTTTGGCTGTTTCTAGGGAGCAAATGTGCTGAACCTTATTATGGTTTATTTAGTTTCCAGGTAACTTAGCCTGGGTGTGAGGTTAAGAAGGTTGGATACACATTATTTTTTGGAGGGGAAATGGAGAATATATCCCTTGCGAAAAAAACCCAGCTTTTCTACAGCTTTAGCGCAGCTTTGAAAGCTGCGCAGAAGCTTCGCAAAAGCCGGCGGTATTGGCACCTGCGTATTTAAGCTGCAGAAAAGCTAGCTTTTCCGCAGAGCTGCAGAAAAGCCGGCTTTAACGCAGCTTTATACAAACCTGCAGAAAAGCCGGCTTTTACGCAGCTTTAGCGAAGCTCTAACGCAGCTTTAACGCAGAGGCACATAAAAGCTGCGTCAAACTCAAAAGCTGCGTTTAAGCTGCAGAAACGCAGCTTTTCCGCAGGTGCCAATACTGCCGGCTTTTGCGAAGCTTCTGCGCAGCTTTTCTACAGCTCTGATTCAGACCTGCGTTAAAGCTGCGTTTCCGCAGCTAAAACACAGCTTTATGACAAAGCTGCGTTATAGCCGCATAAAAGCTGCGTTTCTGCAGCTTCAACGCAGTTTTAGGTCAAAGCCGCGTAAAAGCTGCGTTTCCGCAGCTTCAACGCAGCTATAGGTCAAAGCTGCGTTTCTACTGCTTGAAAAGCAAACCTGCGTAAAAGCTGCGTATCTGTCAGAAACCTGCGTCTTTAAAAGTTCTGGATGAGAACAGAAAAACAGAAAGGTCAAAAATAAAAACAAATAGAATTTAATATAATAAAACAGTGCTATACAAACACCTTTAAAAGGTACCAACTGTGATATGGTAAATTATCAGATAGCTGACTAGAAATCATGCAGTAACAAAAATACAAACTGAGCATAAAACTATTAAATTTCAGTGATTATCCCATTCCCTTGACTTTTACTCACAGATAATGATGAATTTAGGGGGAAAACAATCAAAAGGAATTCAAATTCAAGTCTTTCCCATTTTGTGTGTGTGTGTGTGGGAGGTCACTGGAGGAGGGGGGGGTCCTGCATGCATGCCTGCCTGTCTGTCTGTCTGCTTGTATGTCAGTTTATCTATCTGCCTGTGGTCTTAAATAATGCAAAATTTATAAGATTAAGAACAAAATGAAATTCTAGAAAAATTAAATCTTACCAGAATCCAAATCCAGTGAAAATGAACAAGATACAAACATTATCTCCACATGTTTAGCCTTAAAGTCACTGTTTTCTTTTTACTTGACTCTTTATAAATGATGACTTAAAAAGTTGTTTTGGAAAGATTTTTATGCCACATGGCCCCCTCAGGGAAAATTGCCATAGCAACAAGGTAATATTGCTTAATATTACATAATACCAGATTAATGTTGATGAATTTACGCAGCTCTTCAGAGCTGCGCACAAGCTGCGTTTCTTTATTTTCTTTATAAAATATGCGCCCAATCAATTCAAATTATTAAGCAAACAAATGTAGCTAGGCCTCTGTGTCCATGTGTGAGGCTAATGTTCAGATATTCATTTTTCCGTAATTTAAACCAAACATGTTGATCTTCAAGCAATTCCATTTCGTAGAACAAATTTTCCCTTTGTGCTCAAAATCATTAGAAACAAAAGATAGAAAATTAACAAAAACATACCATACCCAACCGACATGCCACAACCCTAGATATTGTATATAGTCCAAGATGGCAAAACAAAATTTCAGTTTTAGGTGAGGCAATTGTTGAAAATTTAAATACGCAGCTTTTAAAAGCTGTAGAATAGCTGCGTCTTTATGTTTAAGATGGTTTGGACTTAAATTTCAGTAATACGCAGCTTTTCTACAGCTCTCAGGAGCTGCAGATTTTATCTTTATGATTTATTTGTTGAATAAAAAAGAATATTCAGCTTTTCTACAGCTTTTAGACTTAAAGACGCAGCTTTCTGAAATTAACCAAATTAAATATCCAGCTTCTACGCAGCTCACACAAAAAAGTACAGCTTTTGCACAGCTATTTGAAAAAAAGTACAGCTTTTCCGCAGGTCTGAAAAGAAACGCAGCTTTTATACAGCTTTTTAAAAAATACGCAATAAAGCTGCAGAAAAGCCGGCTTTTGCGCAGCTTTTATACAGAGCTGCGTTTAATTTTCGCAAGGGATTATTAATAGACACGGGGACAGTAGCTTATTTCTTATTGCGGGTTGTTCAAAAAGGACGGCGGTTTCTTTTAACTGTTTCTAGGGAGAAAATGTGATGAACCTTATAATGGTTCAGTTGGTTTCCAGGTAACTAAGCCTGGGAGGTTGGATACACATTATTTTTTGGAGGGGAAATGGAGAATATTATTAATAGACACGGGGACAGTAGCTTATTTCTTATTGCAGTTTGTTCAAAAAGGACAGCGGTTTCTTTTGGCTGTTTCTAGGGAGCAAATTAGTTGAACCTTATAATGGTTTATTTAGTTTCCAGGTAACTAAGCCTGGGTGTGAGATTAAGGAGGTTGGATACACATTAATTTGGGGGTGGGGAAGAAATGGAGAGTATTATTAATGGACCAGAGGACTATAGTTTATTTCTTATTGCGGATTGACAGGAAAAGAGGGCAGTTTCTTTTTGCTGTTTCTAGGGAGCAAATGTGCTGAACCTTATTATGGTTCATTTAGTTTCCAGGTAACTTAGCCTGGGTGTGAGGTTAAAAGGGTTGGATACACATTATTTTTTGGAGGGGAAATGGAGAATATTATTAATAGACACGGGGACAGTAGCTTATTTCTTATTGCGGGTTGTTCAAAAAGGACGGCGGTTTCTTTTGGCTGTTTCTAGGGAGAAAATGTGATGAACCATATAATGGTTCAGTTGGTTTCCAGGTAACTAAGCCTGGGTATGAGGTTAAGGAGGTTGGATACACATTATTTTTTGGAGGGGAAATGGAGAATATTATTAATAGACACGGGGACAGTAGCTTATTTCTTATTGCGGGTTGTTAAAAAAGGACAGCGGTTTCTTTTGGCTGTTTCTAGGGAGCAAATTAGTTGAACCTTATAATGGTTTATTTAGTTTCCAGGTAACTAAGCCTGGGTGTGAGATTAAGGAGGTTGGATACACATTAATTTGGGGTGGGGAAGAAATGGAGAGTATTATTAATGGACCAGAGGACTATAGCTTATTTCTTATTGCGGATTGACGGGAAAAGAGGGCAGTTTCTTTTGGCTGTTTCTAGGGAGCAAATGTGCTGAACCTTATTATGGTTTATTTAGTTTCCAGGTAACTTAGCCTGGGTGTGAGGTTAAGGACGTTGGATACACATTAATTTTAGCCTGTATTGTCAATAGACAAAAGTTATTTATATGACCGTAGGGAAAGTCTGATTGTAGTCGTACAGATGGGTTCTGGGGCTTTTACTGGGTAATGGGAGTTTTTGTCATGAGCATTGCACTTAGTAGGGTATTAATGTGGATCCAGGGATTTTGGGAAATGGGTTTGGTAGGTGGTTAGCAACAGGGGCTCGAATTAGAGAAAATTAGGGGGAATTTTTTCCCTATTGTATTGGAATCTATCTATATCCTGGCAATGATATGGTTTTGTCTAGATATTCAAAGACTGCCTTCTGTATTGTATTTGCATGTTTCTTTGGGGGAGACAGGAGCAGTCTCAGGTCTATTGTGTGATAGCCTAACTTGAATATGGTGGATTCTATGGTCTCGCCTTTGATTGTTATGGGGCCACACAGTTAAAGAAGATATGGTTGAGATCTTCTGCATCATTGCAGTGGGGGCGTAGGGCGGACTGGTTACTGTAGTGAAGGCAGCCCTGCCCGCAGTGTCCTAGCCTTAGTCCGGAATAGGCCATGTCGAAACGTCTATTGAGACTATATACGTCACATTGAAGTTTAACCTTTGGTTTGACGAAATGGAAGGTGTGGCCCTTGTTGCTATTGGTCCATTGGGATTGCCATTTTTCGGTTACTGCTTCATTTATTAGGGGATAAACGTCCAGTTTTGAGGATTTGGTATTGTTGTAAGTGCCGGTGGTCAATAATTGACAATTGCCTTTCTTGAATCAGCGGAAGGAGAAACGAAGTATGTGGCCCAACCGGGTTCTCGAACCCAAGACCTCTGGCATGAGTCAGGTGCCCTATCGATTGTGCTAAGCTGCCCGGCACCTTCAGCTGTAGGAGTTTAATTCCACATTCAACTTCTAAAGCATTAATAGGGGCGGAGTGGTATGCCCTCGTAGCAATACGGAGTGCTAAGTTAATTGTTTTGGATGAGGTCTTGAGCTTTGAGAGTAGATGTTTGGGTGCCGAGTTATAAGCTTGCGCACCATAATCAACTTTTACTGAGGATTAGGGCCTTATATAATGTCAATAGGATTTTTTTATCTGCTTCATAGGAGGTGCCTGAAACCATCCTCATGAGGTTTAGGTCTTTATTACATTTTTCAATCAGATTTTTAATATGCTGACCCCATATGTTAGTTTGCTATCTAGGATCATACCCAGGAAGGTGATAGGGTCACAAAATTCTATTTCTGTCCCAAAAAGGGAGACTTTTTAAAGTGATTCAATATTAAGTCTTTTTTAAGGGAAAATTATAGCCTTTGTCTTAATAGTGGGTATTTTGAAGCCCCAGAGCGTGGACCATATCTCGATTGTCTGGAGAGCTGACTGGAGTTTCATGACAGCATGTTTGGGAGAGGAGTGGTAGGTCCAGATAGCACTGTCATCTGCAAACTGAGAAAGAGAGAGGTTTGCCCCCTCGCCCCCCTTCCCAGAATAGCATCATCAAGGGTATTTATTATTACAATGAATAGGATAGGGCTGAGGACACTGCCCTGGAGACAGCCGTTTCCAAGTCATGTTGATCAGAGCAGTGACCTACCACTCCTCTCCCAAACATGCTCTCGTAAAACTCCAACCAGCCTTCCAGGTCACTGCTATTTATAGGTCACTGATCAGAGGTTTTTATCCCACACCCTGACTTGAATTCTTTAAGATTCAAAGTGACTGCCGCCTGGTACTTATTTTCCATAAAGGCCATATTAATTTCAGATTCCACGATTTTAATTTCTGATACGAAAGGAATTTATGGCTGAAGAGTGCGATTTAGGCTATTTCCACTTCAATGGCGAAGTGTCATGGGACTGTCCCAGTCGCATTTAGTTTTGAGTTGCCGGTCGAGTTTCTAGGCTTCTTTTTTTTTCTTTCTTTCCCGTTATGGTTCAAGTAAGACCAAATGAGCATTCGACATCAAGCTTGATGTAGACTAATGGCTCTTTCTTTCACATGATTTACTTAAAGTTGACCTCACTAAAATGCGCATTCAATACGCGATTTTGATTGGTTCCCGTACGCGCGCGTTGAGACGCAAAGGACTACGTCACTACCCGTATCATGTGCGCAATTTTGATTGGGTCCATGAAATTTGCATAAAATGCGCGTTGCACGCGTCGCTTCGCGGTATACGAAAACTGAGAACGAATTTTCATTGGCTACTAAAATATTCGCGTTCATAATTACCGCGTATCCCGCGCGCATCAACTGCGTCCCCGACGCGTTTTGAATGTGTACAAATACGTGAGCGCCAGTGTACTAGGCGGCCTTTCTGTTGTGGCTTTCTAGTATTGTCATTGTGTGTCGTCTGTTTTGTGTTCATAATTATGACAGCCTGGCAGTCATCTGCTTGGAGATAGCTTACCTCTTGGCCCTTCACTTTATTCTCTTAAGATAGATAGATACTGAATAAAAATATTGGTGGGGCATTCATTTCATTATACCTGCTGAATAACCTAAAGGGCTATAAACATTTGGATAAGAAAAAAAAGCCTTTCACCGTTTTGTTTTTCTAAAAAAAAATTGTATTTCTACATTCATTTTTACACATTTTCCATTTAAATTCATGTCTCTAGTACATGAATGCACTTTCATTTCTGCAAATTATATAATCTAAAATATAAGATATTTGAAACAAACTGGTAAAAAAATGCAGTTATCTTGATAATAAGTATATTTTTACATTTTTAAAAAACATGCAACAAACTGAATTTCATAAAAAACGTCATGAAAAATATATTCAATCGATGGGGCATGCTTATGCATATTATTTGAGTGAAACTTACATTGTATGATACAGAATAAAACAACAAACATTTCACCGTTTTGTTTCCTAGAAAAACAATGTTTAAGTTCAAAAATATGCCCAAAACAGACTGCCCAAATTCTGCACCTGCTGCAAGCACGGCCCGTCCTTGCCCTATTATTTATTTTCCTGTTATTCCGATTCTACAATAGAGTAATGCCTACAAAAATGCGCAGATGGAATGGAAACTGTGAAGACCTTGATCATTCTGGTTCCCAAGGAACTGTTTGATCTCCGTTTCCGCTGTTTATACAGACCTATCTGCCCGAAAACTTACGATCTTTACCGTGGACATTGTTAGTGTGTGTGTATACTCCAGTTGATCCATTTCACCATGAACAATAACTCTCTTTAGTTTGAACAAAATATAAACACAGTTATTCTGTAGCTGAATACCTTAAAGCGAATAAAATCCATCGGTAGTGACAAAAGTAATAACTCATAAAACGAATAGAAATTGTCATCTACTTCAGCTTAATATATGTTACCTTTTCATGTGCACTACCTCATCATAGTGTTGATTATCTCATTTCTGTGGCATCTGTTCTATTTCATTTTAAAGAGCCATCTGAGTCATTTGAAAAGCGTATACTTAAACTTTGTACTTAATGAGGGCGTGTCCAACGTTGCTAATTTTATAACTGATCGTGAACAGACTCCATCACAGCGTGTCGGCTTTTTTTGTTTCCCTGGTAGTATTCCGTGCTTTCGAAGGATCCCTTGTACACTTATTACCAGTGTATACTAATTACCGGTGTATTCCGTTTCATCCAAATGACTGTCACCCGCGTTATAATCATTCAAAATTTTCCGCCCTGCATTGTTTACAAGACCTTTTTCTCTTTGTCAACAAAGAAAAGTAACAGAAATGTTGTTTTTCAGGATTTTCTATTCAATTGCATAATAGAAGAAATATAAGTCTACGCTACAATTTCTATGTTGTTAAAAAACGGTATACCCTTTATAAATACGCAGAGAAAAACAGAAGTTGCTTTTAAAAAGGTACTTTATTGCTATCATTTTGAGGGTCAATAAATGTTTCATTATAGAAACACATCACATTAAGGCTCTTAAACCCAGATAATTTTCTAGAGCATTTGCTTACAAATACAACGGTAATTAGTAACAACGGACATTCGAAATGGTGGCAAGGGTAGTCCAGTGTAAATGAAGTTTTTAGCAGGTTGAAGTTTATTTTGAAGAATGTAGCATTTATTTTCACTGAAAGAATGAATAAATAATTGAACAAGAGATAAATCATCAGATTCGGTAGAATAGTTTGTGTTACTTCTTGACTTAAACAGTTAGTACACCGGTAATTAGTAACACCAGTATACCTTTCAGAATTATTTAAATCTGTACATTAATACTGTTTCTACTGGGCAATAATGCTATTTACGGTTTGCCCATTGAATAACGAAACATGACTAGTATCACCTTTGATTTCGAAAATTAAGGGTCAGCTGTGGGTACTTCATTGTAACTGTTGTAGCAAAAATGAGACGCATTCGACCATGTTGAATTAACCTACTTTTGTAAGCTAGCACATTTATTCTGTTTGGCAATAATCTAACATTTCGCGCAGGAGACTGGGTGCAGATAAGAAGTTTTTTTCAACAGCTGAATGCCTCCTGTTAGCTTGCAAATTGGATCAAGATCCTTAAAACCAAATCAGCTCTTTTTCCATGTCCAAATAATACATCCTTGCAAGTTCCGTTAAACTCCAGCTGCCAAGAAACCATCGTCGACGCCACGCCTACGGGATACACACCAAAAGCACTATGTCGTTGGCTGGTTGTTTTGAAATTAACGGTCCTTTGAGAAGGGGGGTGGTCGGGTGGTGCGATGGTGCTGTGTGTAAATTCCAGTGCCGGGTTTTGCCGGGTTGTCCTACTGATTTGGGACCTTGTAGGGCACTGTGCTTGCAGTAGGTACGGGTGGGGGTTGTTTGGACATTTTTTCTCTCGTCTGTTATTTCTCCCCTTTCTCCCTCTCTGGGAGACGGTCCGATATAGACTGAAATACAGTCTCAAAGGGCCGATAAACCCAAAACAATCAATCAACCGTTGAGAAGTATTTCTGTTAATATGGGAGATAGAATTGAGGGATAGGATGCATGAGAAACAGCCCATCTGCACCTACTGCAAACACAATAGGTCCTTGCCAAACCCTAAGCCAATATGAGTGCCGACCCCATACCGAAAGTTTCATAACATTTTAGTCCGACCCTACCACCCGCAAAAATATGTCCCCATCACCACTTGTAGCGATCGTCGCTCTCGGTTTATATTATAAATGTTTTACTGTATTTTGGTCGTTTGTTTTTCTGTATTTTTGTCCCTTTGGCTTCCGTCAATGGTAACATTTCATAAAAGATAGCTGTTCTTGCTATTACAAGTATATGATATTTGATTTGATTTGATAGGTTTCAAGTTACCTCTTCAATTCCATTGTTTAACATATTTGACATTAATATTGCATCAGCTGTGTAAAAACGCCCCGTACAAATCTGCTGCTTTGTAATGAAAAAATGTTGTAAATATTTCAGTTGGCCTCAATTCAGATCAAAATCGTGTGAATTCAACATGTGCAAAAATTGCGTGGTAGCATTGAGACGACTATCAGATATTTTGAAATTGATAGATTTGATATAGGAACAATTTACCTTAAACTCATTTCAACAATGCACTGGACTGACATTGAACTTAAAATACTTTGATTCTTATCTTGAAATTTCTTTCGTTGTTGACATTTTATTGCTCAATGGTACTGACTATCTTTTTTTATGTTTTTGTTTTGTTTCTTCTTCTTCCTTTTTATCAGATTCGCTGCTCATTTATTATTTTATCTTCAACAGTCAAAGCGCCAAACAAGAAAATAATTGAATATGCAATCGTAGATTCAGATGAGCTCATCATGAGCGGTCTCATCTGGATCTACACTGTTTGCCCTGCAGTCTTTGAATTTTGAATAAGAGCACGACTATTGGTGTTTAACAGTCTCCTAAAAGCACTTTCGCACACGCGAATGAATTGAAACAAAATGAGAAGGTACGTCGCACTATAGCTTACATCTAGAATGGAAATTGTAAGATAAGCGTATGGTGCTCGTATGGATGATCAGTCACCAAAATTTTGTTAATAAATTGAGCTTCCCTGGCTTTAATATTTGAATTAAACAGCTAAAAGAAGCAATCTTTTGAATCAAAGTGTGAGAAAAAAGCTGTCAGTCAAATTTTTCACTAAAATAAAAAAAAATAAACAAGAGGGCCATGAGGCCCTGAATCGCTCACCTGAACAATTGGCAAGGTGGCTTTTACTTATCATGTCTGAAATTGTCAAAATATGAGTTTTGGGTCAAAAGTCAAAGAGTGACCATGACCACTTGTACTCATAAATCTTCATGTACTCATTAAGACAACCGTCTATACCATTTTTAAGCCAAAATCTTCAAAACTTTCCATAAAATCTTATGTTCTAGCATTTTCCCATATTTGACCTTGCCGCAAAAAAGGTCAAGGTAAACCCAAGGTCACCATTTGAACAGTCTTGGTGGTACTCTAGTACTCTATGCTATTTACCAAGTTTCAAGGCCATAGGTGTATTGGTTCTGGAGAAGAAAAATATTAAAGATTTATACCATAAGTGGTAATGGCGGCCAAGTTGGTCATGTGACCTGGACCGTTTGAACAAATTTTCATTCAATCAACCCCTGGAGGCTCTATATGAAATGTGTTCACAATCGGCCCCTTGGCTTTTGAGGAAATGGTTGAACATGTCAAAATATGAGCGATCTGGATCAAAGGTAAAAAATGACCTTGACCTCTTGTACTCATAATTCTTCATGAACTAATTAAGACCACTGTATATACCAATTTTTTAGGCCAAAATCTTCAAAACTTTTCATGAAATCTTATGTTCTACCATTTTCCCATAATTGACCTTGCTGTAAAAGGTCAACGTCAACACAAGGTCATAATTTGAACAATCTTGATAGTACTCAAGTACCCAATGCTACATACAAAGTCTCAAGGCCATCGGTCAATTGGTTAGTTTAAACATATTTATTGTATCATAAACTGTACATGATCACAATATAAACATGATACAAACAATTGGATCAGAACGAAAGCTTATTTAGTTCTTCTCCTGGTCAATTGGTTCTGGAGAAGAATATTTTTAAAGGTATTTACCATATATGGGCATGGCGGCCATGTTGGTCATGTGTCCAGGACCGTTAGAATTTTTTTTTCATTTCCTCAACCCCTCGAGGCTCTCTATGAAATTTGGTTTCAATTGGCCCAGTGGTTTTAGAGCAGATTGTTTGAAATTGTCAAAATATGAGATTTCTGGGTCAAAGGTCAAAGAATGACCTTGACCTCTTGTACTCAAAAATCTTCATGTACTCATTAACATGATTGTATATACCAATTTTTAGGCCAAAATCTTCAAAACTTACCATGAAATCTCATGTTCTAGCGTTTTCCGATATTTGACCTTGCCGTAAAAAAGGTCAAGGTCAACCCAGGGTCGTAATTTGAACAATCTTGATAGTACTTGAGTATCCTATGCTACATACCGAGTTTCAAGGCCATCGGTCTACTGGTTCTGGAGAAGAAGATTTTTAAAGGTTTTTACCATATATGGGTGTGGTGGCCATGTTGGTCATGTGACCTGGACCGTATGAACAAATTTTCATTCCAGCAACCCCTAGGAGATCTATTTGAAATTTAATTACAATTGGCCTAGTTGTTTTTGAGGAGATTGTTTGATATTGCCAAAATATGAGAGTTCTGAGAATGACCTTGACCTCTTGTACTCATAAATCTTCATGTAGTCATTAAGAAGACTGTATGTACCAATATTTAGGCCAAAATCTTCAACAGTTTCCAAGATATCTTATGTTGCAGCATTTTGCCATATAAAATCATAAAGAAGCAAATTTGACCTTACCCTAAAAAAGGTCAAGATCAACCCAAGGTCATAATTTGAACAATCTTGGTAGTACTCATGTACCCAATGCTACATACCAAGTTTCAAGGACATCGACCAGTGGTTCTGGAGAAGAAGATTTTTTCAGGTTTTTACCTTATATGGGCATGGCGGCCAGGTTGGTCATGTGACCAGGACCGTTTGAACAATTTTTCGTTCCTAAGGTCCCAGGAGACTCTATGTGAAATTTGGTTACAATCGACCCAGCGGTTTCAGAGAAGAAGTCGTTTGAAAGTGTGGACGGACGGACGACGGACAACGGAGCCTTACCATCCTATAAGCTCCCCCGGAGCCAGCTAAAAAAATCATAATAAAATAAATGTATAAAAATGTGTTTGTTGAACACAATGGTGCCCCATTCTGCTTCCCCCTCCCGCCCCCAACGCACCCCATCCCCGCCACCGATTATATGCCTCCTAGGAAGAACGCTGACCATACAACACTGTTAATTTTCAAAGGCATTTTTATCATCTTAAAAAAATGAATAAGTGTGTCAGTAATAGATCTAGCCCAGCATAACCAAACGTTTATCAATTAAGTTAATTGATAAATCATATATTAACTGTCTCTATCATACGGTTCCATTCTTTGAAAAACTGTCATAGTCAAAAAGGGAATGGTTAAGTCATATCTATAGAGGGAAAAAATAGCCCAAAATTTCTTCGAAGTCGGGACATCAAAATTAAAAGAAGGCTATCATTTATAAGTCCCGTGACTTTCCTCCCATCTCCCAGAATTCCATTCACAGTCATATGAGTCGTATTTTGCGAACCTTGCCGAGCAAAGTATATGTTGCAGTTTTGAACTGGTCTTATTGATTTCATGAAAGGGGTACTCGACTTTGATAATCTGCTTATCATAGACAGCTGTGTTACATTTTAAAATAAGCATCGACATATGTTTCAGTGACGTTATTTTCATACTGGACTGAGCGTTATTGTGCAGATGTCCTGTGATGTTATAAGGTGTGAGTGGTAATGTGTATTGGTTAAGTCTATAATTCGTTATTGTGTGTTTACATGTTTTATCCAAAATTAACAAAATATTTGTTATTGTAATATGTATGTTCATGCAATTTATAGTTAATTCTATACCATGAAAATGGTCCATAATTGGCTAATAAATATCTTATCTTATGAGCCGCGACATGACAAAACCAACAAAGTGGCTGTGCACCCAGCGCAGATTCAGATCAGCCAGGGCAAACGCCCAGTCTGATCAGACTCTTCGCTATACGCTTAAAGGGTCTAAGCTACCTCCATGCGGACAGCGAAAACACTGATCAGACTGTGCGCACATGCCACTTTGTTGGTTTTGTCGTGATGCGGCTCATACTGTTTTTTTTGTTCGCACATTCCTTGCTTACCGATTATGCCCTAGGCTACTAGTGGGGCGGTAGAGTGGGTGAATATGCTCTGAAACGTGCGGCATCGGGGCCTGCTATTGATATAGACTGAAGGTAGGAGGACGGCCAAAAGATGAGGCTTGTGGCTTGTTGGCACCATTTTCTTCCTTCTGTCCGATCTTCCTCTTTTTTCTACCTCTTTCTGGAAGACGGCTTAGTACAGACTGAAATACTGTCTCAAAGGGCCTTTTAACCTATACAAATCTTTGCTGCTACTAATCAATTCATGTCATGATAATCGTTACTCTGTTACTGGCTTTGAATTTCGATCAAATTTTGGCTGATTTCTTATACTCAGTATTTGTCGATTTTAGTCTGGTTCAACTTGTCGCAGGGTGTATCTGCGCTCGGCTCATTCTTGAATTGAGCCGCGACACGACAAAACCAACAAAGTGGCATATGCGCCCAGCGAAGACTTAGATCGGCCTGGGCATCCGCCCAGTCTGATCAGTCTTTGCTGCCCGCATGGAGGTAGCCTAGACCCTAAACTACCCTTTAAGATCATAGCGAAGAAGGCTGATCTGAGTCTTCGCTGGGCGCATATGCCACTTTGTTGGTTTTGTCGTGTCGCGGCTCAATTCAAGAATGAGCCGAGCCCATGCATCCTGGGACATGTTGAACCAGACTCAAATCGGCAAACACTGAGTATAAGAAATCAGCCGAAATTAAAATTTGATCGAAATTCAAAGCCAGCAGTTGAATCAGTCGAAAAAAGAAGAATACGTAGGTCGGTGGGGGGGGGGGGGGTCGAGTCCTTGCCCACATTCGCCTCCAGACATTATAGGAGCCAGTCTGAGCCAGGCTAATGCGAATGCAACATCAATATTTAAAAAGACTGATTCTTTGCACGGATGTGATACTCAACATCCTGGCTGACTCACGGTAGGTCTTTATCAGCAGGCGACCTGAGCTAGATGACCTCATAATAGGCTGATACGATTTTCTTTGGTAGAAACATTTGCTTTGGTACAGTTTGCTAATTATTTACTATTCACTTTGTTTTTATAACAATACACATTAGCGAACAAGGTGGCAAAATTTATATCTTTGGCGCCTTTACAACGGCACAGCCCTTAATGTGCAAGGGCAAAAATGTTGTTATGATGGTATTTTAGACTTGCTGTCATATACCATTTTCTCTATATTAAAAACAGGACTTCACATCTTATTTAGGTATTAATAAACAATGCTTTTGTTTTACAGTAAAACGGGATCTAAGATGCGGGTCAGATACGTTCCTTACCACGAACAATGGTGAAATCATATCCCATGCGGGCTTTGAGTTCGGGCATCATTATGGGAAATACCTGAATTGCAGCTGGACAATTCAGGCACCCCAAGGGCAGTTTGTGGAAATGGTTGCAGAAAACTTCAGCGTTTATGCTGGATTGTAAGATTTCATTTGTTAAACCCTACATTCCCGTGCTTACTTTTCGGGCAAGAATAAACGATAAAACATTACGTTGTTTAGAAGCCAATCCGCAAGCTTTTAATATGGATTTTTAAATATCATCTTAAAAATAATTTCATTACATGTTCACATAATGCTGATTATGCATACTGCCTGGTATTATTCTAGTAAAATGCTTATTTCAAACACACATTCAGCATTAATCTGTATGTACGTGCGTGTGTGATTTTGTTGTTGTTGTTCCTGTCTTCGTTTTCGAAGAACGTTGTGTTTCTTTATTCTTCTTTACCTTAAAGAACAGGGGCAGAAACAGCACAGTAAAAAAAGGTAAAAGAAAATACATGACCAACATGAATATAACATGACGTATACAAGCATCTTGATCATAGCAATGAGTAAAGTTATTTGTGGAAATTGATAAAGTTTCAAATTAAACCATCGAGTTATGGATTCGCTCCCTTGAGCCTCTTGGAGAACGTAGTTATGAGAAAATTCATCGAAATAAAACCCAATTGTCGTCAATTATTTGATAATTTAACGGATACCCAACTGAAATAATTATTGCAGTTTCCGTTGATTCATTTGGCGGTATAAAGTGGTTTTATCTCGCGACGTATGGCAGTTAACGTTATCGTTTATGCGACATTAAGTCATGAAGCACAAATGACGTCCGGATAAGAATAATATTGACTGCCTGACCGGTTAATTTCGCAAAATGATTGGCACGAGATGTCAATTCAGTCAATGAAATTTGTGTGTAATATCGTAGTCCTCAAATAAATTGCATGTTTGAAATTCATAGTGAAATGGTAACAAAAGTATGTAAATCTGTCACTACAGTAAATAATTCTCGACAAATAACATTTCTCAGAGAATCCAATTCACTAATACATTGTATTCTAGCGGTAGCAGCTGTTATGGTGACTATGTGGAGTTATACGATGGTGACAGCGTAAGTTCAAGGTCAATGGGGAGATACTGCGGTAACACGTTCAATCCCGTTACGTCTACAGGAAATTCTTTGACTCTGAAGTTTGTTACTGACGGCTATACGCAATATCAGGGGTTTAGATTATTTTATAACTTCACAAATCAAATCATTCGTAAGTACTCTTTGATGAAATTGGATATTTTGTGATATATATTTTGACGTGAATGGGAAGTAACATTGCTATTATCATGTATGCCTTACTTCTCAATGGGATACCATCTTACAGAATATAGTGTGCTCCCTTTCATCATTTTTACAAACGTTTTTGACGTCTTCAGTATTTATTGTCACCAGCTGAATAAACATGGCCTAGTTGTTCAAAACTTACGGCGTCGTTAGTTGACGAGTCATTAAATTTTCAAACGTACACAAAACATTGTATTTTCTTCCCAAAAATATCAGTGCTAAAATATGCTGATTTTTCCTGCAAAGCTATCAGTATGCTTGACTTTATAAGTATGCATAGGAAGACTTTATAAACCCTTGTTTAACGGCTTCAATAGGCTAACGATGCTTCAAACAACTGGACCTTGGCTTTCACAAACAAATCAGACAGCATTGCTCAGTTGTTGAAAGGAGCGGCTGTAGTGTAGAAGATATCACTCCGGACTACCAATCAAGGGGTCGCAAGATCGATCCCCCGCTTCTCCGGTCTTTCGGATGAGACTTTGAACCACGGTCCCGCCTCCATACGACCTCGTTGTTGGAGGGACGTTAAACCCGAGTCCACTCACTCACTCAGCTGTTGAAACCATTGTTAGCTTAACAATATCAATAGATAAGGATTCTAGTAAAATTAAAATCAAGTATTCAAACATTTTTTGGGAACTTTTTATCATATGACAAGGCTGTTATTTAAGAAATAAATTCTTGCTTACAGTGATTTGCTGCCCAACATATCACTCGTTGGAGGTCAGTTGTGAAGTGGATATATCACGAGTGCGAAGCGCGAGTGATATATCTCTGACGACTGACCGACAACCAGTGATATATTGAGCAAAAATTCACCTGTTAGCAAGAATATATTTCGATTCTAACACGCAAAAACAACGAAAACGCAGGTGTTTCCTTCAGATGTTAACTGTTTTCCGCCATGATTACATGAAGAAATCCCGCCAACAACTTTGACTGTAGCAGAATCTTTTGCATGTATTCCGTAAGTTTTTGATGCGAGAAAACGATCTAGGTAATTCAGTAAAGGCTATATTTAGTGTCCTTTCCTATCCCTAGTCAGATTCATGCAAAAAGTCGATACTTCCCGTAAACTTTTGCACAAGTCAACAGATGCTGGTAACGTACAGCGGACAGTTTGCTAATTTACCGTTGAGATGCTGCTGTAATAAAAATTAAGTATGCTTTTCGAGCGCAGTTTCTTTTGTTTAATAAAAGCTTAAAGTTTACATTTTACCATAGCACCTAAAAGAAAAATTGTGATTGACCAGCATATGCAGTTTATATCTATTATAAAATGTCTTTGTCTGATAGGTTCATGTCCAGGCGGTAAGTTCCGCTGTGATAATGGTTTCTGCCTAGCCCGAAACTATAAGTAAGTAGTTTATATGATAAGTGTGAACAGTATTGCTTATAAATTCTTTTGAATTTTTAAGTCTGCCATATGGTATCAATAAGGTGGATTTTCTGCATCCTACCCTAGTTTCCTTTTTTCAACTGATGGTATACTCCAGTGTGTCCAGTTTATTGAACTATATGTGACTTTGGTCGGAAAACCCTAATTACTGAGCTATGGGTCCACAGAAGTGGGTGGGGTAATTCAACATGGTTTTAGTCTGTTTTTTAAAAATATTCTCAATTGGTAGAAGTATACAACAGACAGACAGTGTTTGATACAATGATTAACAGAACATTTAATGTGTATTTCCATATCATTTTACTTTGGTTAATTTGAACATATGTTGTCAAAAAAGACTTCCTTTGACAAACTGCATTTTTGATATTTTTGTCCTTTTTTTCAATATTTCTTTGCATCATTGCTAAATAAACTGACTAGTAATCATCAAACTCATGTCAAGAGAGCACCTTGACGAGGACAATTGGATGATGTGACCAGAATTTCACAATGACCTAGTTTTCATGTTTGACTGAACACATATACTTGCTTGGAAGATGGTTTATATTAAGCTTTATAACCTAGAAATATAAAACTTTGATCAAATCAATATCTTAACAGCTATATTTTGCCCCAGCACCACATAATTATGATGAGGAGAAACGTATTGGTTTCAGTGCGGATCCCGACGGCGTCTGTGTCGTCGTCGGCGTGACAGTTTGTACCCACTATATTTCATGAATCAACGGGTGGAATTTTACCAAAGTTGTATCTGATTACTTTGATTAAGCTTGCTTGGATACACAATTAGGACAAGCCAAACATATGGTTCGGTTTTGTTTAATTTCACAACATTTTCAAGGTCACAGGAGGTCTAATTATGTTAAAAGTTTTCTGCGTCGGCGTAGGCTTGGCAATTTCAAGTACCTAAGATATGTTTTGAAACAATTAGTGCAATTCCATAATACTTGCATGGGAAAATCATTAGGACAAGCTTAAGGGATGATCGGTTTTCGGTGACCTTGACCTTATTTTCAAGGTCACAGAAGGACTTAATATGGGACGCAGGCACAGACGATGATGCCAACAAGATCCGCACTGAAGCCAATGTGTATTCCCTCACCTTTAGTGGTGGGGTTGTGGGGCATAATATATATAGCAGTAAAGATATTAATTTGACCAAAGTTTCGTAATTCTAGGTCATGAATTGAATGAAATTCATCTTCCAAGCAAGTTCATTTTATCAAACACTGTCTGTCTGTTGTACACTTTTACCAAATGAGAATATTTTTACAAGACAGACTAAAAACCATGTTGAATTACCCCACCTCCTTCTGTGGACCCATAGCTCAGTAACTAGGGCTTTCCGACCAAAGTCACATATGGTTCAATAAACTGGACACACTAGAGTATACCATCAGTTGAAAAAAGGAAACTTTGGAAGGATGCAGAAAATCCACCTTACTGATACCCCCACCCCACTTTGCAATAAATACAGAGTCATCTTTCATTCATCCAGTGATGCATTTAGTTTACCGGTGTAACTTCGGATAGCTGTCTATATAAGTCCTCATAGTAACCTTATGACGGTTCTGCGGAGCACGGTAAAACATTTGCCTTATTATTTCGAATTTTTTATTTCATCTTTGGCTCTGTATAATATTTGCAGTAGAGTAAAATGCTGGAGGGACAGTTGGTATGCTGTTTCTATCTGGATTCCGCTTTTCACTTTGAGGGAATTATTGCCGTCAACAATTGTTATGCTTGCATAAGCAACGTAAAATATGGTCTCTGGGTCATACAAAGGCGACAAATTGACGTCAAACATCATACCATGTATTTAGTGAAAGCTCCAGATTTGTATATAATGAAAACAAAAATGAGGGCAAAATCACAAATATGTTTAAAATGATAAAATTTTATTAATATTTTATCCTTGTATGGTAGTTTTATCTGATGTTGGCATTGATTTGAGAGTTGTAGATCTGCATTTACATGTAGACATACACCGCAAAAGTGTTGTACTTTGACATGATACTGAAAGCAAAAGTTCGGTTTGGATATATGAACCAATAAATATTAGAAGAGCATGCTTGAAAGTCTTCAAAACAATCATTTTGCATGCGGATATGCCAAAAATTGGTCAAATCATGAAGAATCTGCAAAGAGGGTGTTAGTTTGTGAAAACAGAGAAATAAAAGAACCAATCAATTTTAAAACGGGACAAAATTCCAAACGTCATAAATGTGGTGCTCCGCTAAAGCGATATTTTCCTAATATAGAATGAAAGAAAATATCTATTTTTCATTGAAATTTCTTTAAAGCTTCACATAACGTAGCTACAGAATCGAACTTTTCTGCTGTATGAGAAAAATTACTTCAACTGCACTACTTTTGTCGTCAGAGCAAAAGTCCACGTATTTTTTTATCACCCCTCGTATGTATAAAAAAATCTACACATTCTTTTTTGCTTTGAGAGCAGCCCCCTTTTCCTAAAACTGAGAAGAAGCCAAGTTATCACCCTTTGGAAAAAATGGTGTCAAAGTATGGTGGTGCGTTCAGGTAGCTGATAAAAAATGGCATTTAAGATTGATTTACTGTTAAGTTCTGAGTATTCAATATGCATATGGTTTGAATCGAAAGGGTTCTCTCTCTCTCTCTCCCTCTCTCTCTCTCTGTCCAAAGTGACATAATGTTTTTTACACTCATAAAACATACTCAATGCATCAGATAAGTGAATTTGGGTTAAAAGGAAGGACCGGATAACTTATATGTTTATATACCACAACATAATCCAGGGCAGGGATTGTGCGCACGTAAAATCGCATTAAGCCCCCCTTCCCCTCTCCCCCCACAAACACCTCGCCCCCTTCCCACCAACAAGTAATTTATAACAAACAGTCCCAAGGCGGTGTTTCTGTTGTAGTTTATTACTGATTGTTGTTATTCTAGCAATGTGGTCACCTGGATAGCTGACTGCTGTGCTTTATGTCCTTTTTTGTTGTTTTTTTAAAAAAGGTAAAAGATAGATGCGTATATATGTTTGCTGTAAAGTTTTGGTATAATTTGTTCGTTTATGAATACTGCACAACCTGCGGAGAGATTGTGCGCATGTTTAATTGATTTAAGCCTCCTAGTTACTTATTACCGACCGTTTTAAGGCTGTGCTTCTGTGGCTGTTTATTACCCGTCAGGCACAAACGTTGAATCAACATTGAATCTACTTTGAATCAACGTCATGACGTTAAATCAAGGTTGATTCAATGTTGATTAAACGTCATGTGCCCAGTGGATATTATTGTCATTATTTCGTTTCTGCCTTTTTGTATTTAAAAAAAGAGTAGCCTTGTGGCCATTTGCTGGGAAAGTGCTGACCTCTTGGAGTTTAGTTGTTTTGTTTTGCTTTGTGTCCCGCATATATTTATCATTTTCCATTGACGAGGAAAGCGCTAGTGCCGGTTCCTGATCACTGCCTTCTCATTTGAGCCGCGACACGAGAAAACCAACAATGTGGTTGTGCGCCCAGCGCAGACTCAGATCAGCCTGGGCATCCACCTAGTCTGATCAGACTCTTCGCTAAGCGATTTAAGGGTAGCTAAGGGTCTAAGCTACCGCTATGCGGACAGCGAAGATTCTGATCAGACTTGGTGGATGCCCAGGCTGATATGAGTCTGCGCTGGGCGCACATCTACATTGTTGGTTTTCTCGTGTCGCGGCTCATTTACTTTGTTTCAAGAGCTGACTGTTGCAGTTGACTGTCGATATCGCAAACACACGTATCTCAAAGTACCCTCTTATATCAAAGAATAAAGTTTTGACACATTTTCTATTTTTCTTTACATTTCAACTTCTATTATTTCAAAGAGCTGATATCTTAAAGTAAATTTTCTGTGACCAGAAAATTAACTTTGAGATATTAATAGTTTTAGATGAACTTCGACTTTGAAATATCGAGAGTTGATTGTATTTATTAAATTATGACTGTTGTCTAAGGCCCGATTTCACGTCGCATTTAAAATGCAGATTAAGCCTTATGTTACTGTTTTCCCCAAGGTAAAATACAAAATGCATTTCACGTGCGTCAACTAATTTAAAATACGAACTAAACAGTGTTCTAACTTAGTACGCCGTTATCGGAGTACTAACTTTTTTTGGTAACACATTTCAGTTAAAATAGGAAGACAAGGACTAAAAATCCCTCTATATATACCAATAAAACCCTCTATATATACCAATAAAACCTATCATATCAACACCAGTAATAATACGATCCCTACCAGTCCGTTGGCGAGCAATCATTTCAAAGCCCCATGCCAGTCCGCTGATCGGAGTGACATATATTGAGCGTGTTAAAAATCATTGAGTGTATGAGGGATTGTTCTTAAAACTAACTGGCGAGCAATCATTTGAACGCGGCATGCGTGTCTGCTGTTCGGACTCACACTGAGCGTGTGTAGAGTTGTCATTAAATGTTACTGGAATGGATCCTATCACTACTGATAAGTGGGCCTGTTTGATTCAAAATTTTTGGGGCTGTAAACACGGGTGTAATACCAATTTCCCTACCTGTGCTTTCGACCGAGTCAGTCAATAACCATGCATGCAAAAGTGGCTGTCGACCGAGACAATCGACAGCAGTATCAGCTTGGTCGAAAGTCATTAACAATAGTACCATTCACCGTCACTAGTACTGCTTACGATCGTATTCTCGGTCGACAGCCACTTTGCATAGTACAGACTCGGTCGAAAGCTGGTATTACCCCCGTGGTAAATGATACAACAGTTATTGATTCTTTTAAGATCTGGTCCCGAGGTTAGAAAACTTTTCAGCTGAGCATGAACATTCAAACTCATATTGAATAAATCATTTTGCAAAGATTTAATTTGTGTGTGTGTTTGGGGGGGGGGGGAGGGGATGTGGGGGGGGGGGGGGGTTAAACGATGCAACAGTTTTAGCTTCTTTTATGATCAGGATAATGCCTTCGCGGTCGATACATAAACAGGCATATCTGCCAGAGGTTATAATGTAACCATGCTCCAGCAACTAATGGTCACCATGAACATGTGTTTTCCTTGGGGACAATTGCAAGATATTTTCATCCTGAGAGGCATAAGTGCCTCGACTGCAAATTTATTCAACTAGAAAACGAGCTTGTAAAGCCCTATAACCCCCCCCCCACACACACACACACACACACACACACATTCGCCCGGCCCACCTCAATCCATATGCTTGCCTTTCAATAAGGCCTATCCCTGAATTCTGCAGTCAGAATATGTTCAACTAAAACTTGTATAATCTGCATAGGTTAGTAAATCGCTGTCAAATACAAGAAGCCTATGCTGAAACGCCAATCAGTTAGCTGTAGATGTATGCTAAATTTCGAAGATCCTAGTCTAGTCAAGTCTATCCCATATTCCTGCGAGGTCATCTGTATCTGGAATTGCAACTGTATCTATCAAATATATGATATACTGGGGGATGCTAATACATGAATATCAGAACCTGACAAACAACACCGGCGGAAATAATACGGCTGTGCTCATTTTCATTATCATACCATTAAAAATGAATGTCCTAGCATTTATAAGTCTGATAAGTTTCACAGATGCACACAAAGTGTTGCGGACGGACGGACAGACAGATGGACAAACTGTTGGCCAAAACCATTTCACTTTCTCAACTTGTTTTTCAAAAAAGATCCATAGATTTTTTACATCTTCTGCTAACTTACGTTTTACCTATATCACCGACTAATTTTGCATGTGAAATCGAAATAAAATAGTACACGTACTAAGTTAGTATACGTATTAGTTAGTCAATGACTAGCGTTAGTCACTGACTAAATTAACTCCTTGACGTGAAATCGGGCCTTAGTATTACGTTTATATGCTGACATATTACTAGATTGCACATGAAAATGTAGCCGTACTGCCTCGTCGTTCTATCATATTAAGTCAAATTTCGATATCTGAAAGTCGAAGCTTATCTCAAACTTCTGATTTCTGGTCAAACAAAATTTACTCTGAAATGCCAGTAGTTTTAGGTATCCTGAGTTAAATGTAAAGAAAAATAGGAAATATGTTTTAATTATATTCTCTTATATAAGTCGAAAATAAGAAAATAAGAAATGAGGCGAACTATATTCTTTGATATAAGAGGGTACTTTAAGATATAAGTATTTGAGATAACAAGAGTCATCTGTATTTCATTGAGTTTTAGATGTATGCTTGAATCACAATGATAAACGTTTGCTTATGTTTTACCGTTTGTCGTTTCCTGAACATAAGCACCAGTACGATTCCTATATCATGAGCTTTCTTTCCTGTCTAGATGTGATGGAGATGACGATTGTGGTGATGATTCCGATGAGATGAACTGCCCAGGTAAATTTCTTAGTCATTTTTAAATAGCGCCACCTATTGCTTTATGGTTCTTTTCTTATGAATTCCCAAATGAAGAAAAATATTTTACATTCCTCTCGCCTGTTAAACATACAATTCTATTACTACCCTGCCCAATGACATTGAGACACTGTAATGGCCACCATTTGCAAAATCGAGTGCATATCTACAAACACAAATACAAGTTATTCTTGTTTTGTAACCTTTAAATGTCTCACCGGTGTTCCGTCAAATCTTAAAATCATCTTAGTTTTGTGCAATTTCCACAGTCTTGTGGGAAAAATGAAACTCAGAGGAATCAATAAGGTGGGTTTTCTGCATACTACCAAAGGTTTTTTTTATTGCCTGATGGTGTACTCCAGTGTGTCTACTTTATAAAACCATATGTGACTTTGGTCGGAAAGATTTAGTCACTGAGCTATGGGTCCACAGATATGGATGAGGTAATTCAACATGGTTTTAGTCTGTCTTGTAAAAATGTTCTCATTTAGTAGACGAGTACAACAGACATTCAGCGTTTAATATAATGATCAACAGAACATCTAAACTGTATGGAACGCCGCAACTATCTTGCATTCGGACATGTCATTACGTTCTTTTAACAAACACTATTATATTGTTCATTTCTATAACGTTTTGTCTGAAAACTGTGATCTCTTGTCAGTTTGATATGCTGTCGGGTGAACTCGTTATTGTATACTGCTGATTTTCATAATTGCTTGTTAGAAAACCATAATGTCTTGCCACCATGACATGTTGTCTGGTTGACTCGTGAGTATATGCTGTTCTCTTCTGTTATGTACTGTCAGAAAACCATTATGTCTTGTTAGGAAACCATAATGCTTTGTCAGAAACCATCGTGTTTTATTAGTTTGTCATTCGGTCTTTTTAACGTGCAGCTGTAGGCTGTTCGTTTTCATTATGTGTTTTCAGAACCCCATTTCATCTAGTCGTTTTTCGTACTGTCTTTTTTATT
Source organism: Ctena decussata (assembly GCA_963989385.1). Classification (NCBI taxonomy): domain Eukaryota; kingdom Metazoa; phylum Mollusca; class Bivalvia; order Lucinida; family Lucinidae; genus Ctena; species Ctena decussata. The sequence continues at coordinate 45,067,471 of OZ022500.1, forward strand.
TCTTATTTGATGCTGTTACTCTCCAATATGTTTTATCAGAAAACCATTATGTTTTGTCAATCTGTCAACAGTCATATTGTCTTGTTAACTGGCTGATTTTTTGCATTAACTTGCCGTTATGTAAACTTAAAGAATCATTCTATGCTATGAAATCAACATAGTTCATTCATAGAGTATCATTTCAACTTATCTTAACCTGTTGTTAAGTCATCATTATATGTTGTTGTGTTAAAACGTTATGTTGTTGTCAGATAAAACCCTGTACCAGAAATCGATAAAACCCTGTACAAGAAGTCCGGTAACTGTTAGGGCGTCCGGTAGTGCAGTACCTACACGGAATATTCACTAGACAATATAATAGTGTCTCATCATTCCATCATCCGCCCGTCAATCATTCGGGGTTTTGGCGCAGTGCAGAGGCATACATGCGTCTGTCCGTCTGTCCATCTGTTTGTATATGTGTGTGCATTTCTGTAGGTCTATTCATGCATCTTTCCAATCGCCCATTTGCCGGTCTGTGTGTGTGTGTGTGTGTGTGTGTGTGTGTGTGTGTGTGTGTGTGTCTGCCAGTCCATCTGTCCATCCGTACATATGCGCATCCATCTGATCGGCTGTTTGTCTGTCAGCTCATCGATTTCCTGTTTTTCTTCCCGAGATCCATACATTCATCTTTCTGTGTGCCGTTGCTCGTGTATATTAAACAGTAGATAGGGCGGGAGCATTTGGAGCCAGGGTATGCTAAGTAATACATAGGGCAGGGGCTAGGACGTGGGGTTGTGTGGTGTGAATGGGTGGGTAAGTAGGGTAGGAGAATGGGCTGGGATTGATGGGATGGGCGGAGTATATTCTGGGAGATTTGGGGATGATATGGGTATGGTAGAAAAAGTACGGTAAGTATAGGTATGAGTAGGCTTTTGTCAGCCCAAGATGTTAGAAATTCATATTAAATCTCACTTGCCTCTCTGATCCCTTTATACCTCCCTCAAACCCTCAAACGAAGATGTTAGAGTATGAAGTCAGACAAATAATAAAATAAAAAGAAAAAAGAGAAGTAAAACATTTAGGGACCAACCATTTGATATTCCGAGTGGGGGGGGGGGGTTATAATAAAATTAAAAGAAAAAGAGAGAAGTAAAACATTTAGGGACCGACCATTTGATATTCCGGGGAGTGGGGGGATGCTGGTATATTTTTCAAAATAAATCTCTGTCTATGGATGTGCAAGAAAAAAATAAATTGGCTCATAAGGGGATTTAAATAAATATTCTTGCCTCAAAAATAAGTGAAAAAAAATAATCTAGCTCCACCCAAAACAAAAAATAGTCTGCAGTTGTGGGAGTTGTGGGGATAAAGTGGGTCGGGTAAAAAGGATAGGGCAAGGAAAGATATGGGTAGTGAGAGGGGCACGAATGGGTTTGAGGAGTGGTGTTGGGGTGGTGGTGATGTGTAGACTTCGGAAGGATAGGTGGATGAGTTTGACTGGCGTTGTGTATAGAACCGTTAGTGGCGGGAATAGGGGTCTGGATGGGAGTGGGTTCGGGCGGGTAACCATCAAGAGTAGAGGTTTGGTTGTGGTAGTTACAGACTGGGAGGGTGTGGTAAGTAGGGTAGGGTGAGTGAAGAGGTTTGGATGGCACGGTGTGGGAAAGAACTAGTGGTGACATTGGGATTAGGGTGGAGCCGGGAGCATGTTCGTAAGATAGTGTAGTGTATGTGGTATAAGAGAGTATGGGTTTGACGGGCGTAAATGGTGTGGAGTGAGGAGGGGAAGAGTCGGTAAGGTAAGGTATGTGAAGGGGTTTCGATTGCATGGCATGGGGAAGAACAAAAGGTGGGATGGATATCTGGGTAAGGCTGGGAGCATTTGGGTATGGTAATGTAGGGTAGGACGGGATATGGGAAGAGGACTGGGTGGGATTGGGATGGATGAGTTTTGTTGTGGGATTGTAAGGGTAGGTGGAAGCATTGGGTTGAATATGTGAGGGCGTAGGCATAGGCGTTAGCATAATTAATAGTAGGATAGAGAAGGGTAGGGGTAGGGAAAGAGGTTGGGATATTGGTGCGTATAGAGGAGGTAGGCGTAAGGATGGGGCTTGGTTTGGATATTGTTGGGTGTATGTAGGGTAGAGTAAAATGGAGTAAAGCAGAGCAGATCATGGAGGGGAGGGAATGGTATGTGGTGGTGGTTAGATAGGGCTGAGGCTTGTGGAATGCCTCTTTATACTTTCAGTAACTGTCTTACTTAAGAGTTTCGAATTTAATAAGCAATTTTCATTTTGACTTTGTGTATGAGGGTATGGTGAGAATGGTTTGGTGGAAAATGGTGAGTTAGGGTAGGGAAGAGTATGGCTAGGGAAGAGGTAGGGTGGGGTCTTGGGAGAGGGTTCAGGGCAGATAAGATGTTAGAGGTAAAGTATTCTATTCCTGTTTGTCCTGCCAATCGGCACGTCCCACCCCACAGCACCCCACAACACAAGACTTGACAAGAGAACATGTCAAACAAACAAGACATAATAGTTTTTGACAAGGCATAATGAAAATGTACAACACGCAACAATAATAAGTGGACAAGACAACATGTCCAACTGACAAGACATTATGTGATTTTAACAAGAGATAGTGAAAATGAACAGCATATAATAACGACTGAAAAAGACAGCGTGTCGAACTGACAAGACACGATGAAAATGATCAGCACATAAAAACAAGTGAAGATAACAGCATGTAAAACCGACAGGATATAATGGTTTTCAGACATGACATAAAGGCTTTCTAACAAGATAAAATGAAAAATGAACTGCATATAATAACACGTGGAGAAGACAGCGTGTTAAGCTAACTAATAAAGACTTTAAGAAAATACGTAATGAAAACGAACAACACATAATAACGAGTGAAGAAGACAACATGTCAAATTGACAAGGTATAATGATTTTCAGACAATACATAATGAAAATGAACCACATGTAATAACGAGTGAAGAAGACATTACGTTAAACCGAGATGATATTACGGATTTTAGACAAGACAAATTGAAAATTGAAAATGAACAGCATATAATAACGAATGAGAAAGACAGCATGTCAAACTGACGAAACATAATGTAACTGAACAGCATATAATGCTTGTCCATATAACATAATGACATGTCCGAATATAAGACAGTTGTGGCGTTCCATAAAACTGTATTTCCATATCATTTTATTTGGTTTAATTGAACACATGTTGTAAATAAAGACTTCCTTTGGTATTTAGCTTTTTTATATATTGTCCTCTATTTTCAGTATTTCTTGGCATCATTGCTAAATAAACTGGGCAGTAATCATCAAACTAATGTCTAGGAAGCACCTTGACCAGAAATTCACAATGACCTAGTTTTCATGGCTGACAACATACAAACCTGCTTGGAAGATGGTTTTCATTCAACTTTATGACCTAGAATTACAAAACTTTGCTCAAATTGATATCTGAACTGCTATATTATGCCCCACACCACCGCCACTAAAGGTGATAGAATACATATCGGCTTCAGTGCGGATCTCGTTGGGATCTGCGTCTGTATCACATATTAGTCCTTCTGTCACAGAAATCTGATCACCTCTAAAGCTTGTCCTAATGATATATCCATGCAAGTATTGTGGAATTGCGCTTATTGCTGCAAAAGATATCGTAGTTTCAGTAAATTGTCACGCCTACGCCGACGCAGAAAATTTAACAGTTTTTAAAAGACCTCCTGTAATCTTGAAAATGCGGCCAAATTAAACAAAACCGAATCAGTTGTTTGGCTTGTCTTAATTGTGTATCCAAGCAAGTTTGATCAAATTCCACGGATGCAAGTTGGGTAAAATTCCGCCCGCTGATTCAAGAAATAGAGTGGGTACATGTTGTCATGCTGACGAGGACACAGACGCCGACGGAATCAACACTGAAATCAATACGTCTCCCCTGATTATAATTATTATGTGGTGGTGGTTGGGGGGGGGGGGGCAAAATATTGCACTTAAGATATCAATTTGACCAAAGTTTTATATTTCTAGGTTATAAAGTTGAATGAAACCCATCTTCCAAGCAAGTATATGTGTTCAGTCAACCATGAAAACTAGGTAGGACATGGTGATATTCTGGTCACATCATCCGATTGTCCTGGTCAAGGTGCTTCCTTGACATGCGTCTGATGATTACTGGTCAATTTATTTAGCAATGACGCCAAGGAAAATTGAAAATAGAGAACAAAATATTTAAAAAAAATGCTGGATGTCAAAGTGTAGTGTAGTGTAGTGTAGTGGCGATGATTGGTCACTGGTTTGTAACTGTACTGTCCCAGTGTGGAATTTCAAATGATAATAAATCCGATCGTATAGCTTTTTAAATGATTTTAATGTTTTACTACTCAAGCTTAAAACCAAACTTCCACAAAACCAGAGAACTAGAAACTATATAAAAAAAAACTAAAACTAACTCTCATATATATACTAGAAGGTCACATGACTGTAACTTACACTCGCGCCCCCTGATTACCTCATCAGCATCCAATCAGGATTTATGAAATGGTGTCCAGCGCCCTCTACATATGTAAGTTACTAATCATATCAACCAATAGAAACACAATACAATGACCCATGCTCACGCAAACAACGCAATTTCCTAAATGTTAAAATATTGGCAAATCTCCAAAATCAATAAAATATGAGTTTCCAACTGTCAAAACTAACATGAACATTTATACAGCTTGTGTAATTGTTTTCTAATTTCAGTAACATTTATCAACAAGTGCCAAGCCTGACACCTAAAGGTGTTGAAATACTTATACGGTCAACTAATATCAAAGTTCAAGTTCCCACATCATTCAAATGTCAACCCACACCTGTTATTGCGTTGTAAGTTTCATGGGAAAACAAATACTACAAGACCACTATTTTACAAAAGGAAGTTTTTTATGACTTCATATGTTAAAATTAAAGCACATAATATGATATTTAAACAAATTTTAGATGTTCTGTTAATCATTTTATTAAACACTGTTTGCCATTTCTTCTCTTCTACCAAATGAGAATATTTTACAAGACAGACTAAACCCATGTTAAATTACCCCACCCACTTCTGTGGACCCATAGCTCAGTAATTAGGACTTTCTGACCAAAGTTAGATATGGTTCAATAAACTAGACACAGTTGAGTCTACCATCAGTTAAGAAAAAAACACTTTGGTAGGATGCAGAAAACCAACCGTATTGATACCACTCCTTTAAATATATAGAAGCGTCTTTCATATAAGTGTAAACTAAAATGACTGTCCCCATCGTTCTCTGATTTCATTTTACATTTTTCCCAAGGCTGTTGAAACAGAAATGTTTTGACGTTGTTAAATACCCTCCAGTTGTCACAGAAGAAAAAGTACATTGTTTGAGAAATGAACAAACTTTCAAATAATGCTTAAGGGCGTCAAAACCGATGAGACAAAGTATTTTTATGTATATTTTTCAGTTGTGACATGTCCCTCCTACGAATTTACGTGCCCCCACAGCCACAAGTGCATACCTCTGAGGTGGATATGTGATGGTTTAAATGATTGTACTGATCACAGTGATGAATTGTCGAGTAATTGTCCTCTACATACCACTACCACTACCATCAGTCCAAGCTTGTGTAAGTATCTAAATAGGTTTCTAGCTGTCCAGTAAGCAACTATATTGATACTGAACCTGCCCAATGCTCCATTTCTGATACAAATGAGCATGGAATACAAATAATACACGTTCAAGCCTGAGATGTTCGTGTAATAAACTTCTACAGTTTTTGGTGGCTCATTTGATACTTTGCAAGCTTGCATGTAGTACAGACATATAGCACATTGAAGATGTGCATGAAGAATTTTTAAGTCCAGAGATTGTTTTCGGCAGAATTTGGGGTGAGTGAGTGAACACAGTTTTACGTCCCACCAATACATAGGTCATACGGAAACGGGATCTCGGTTAAAGATCTCATCCGATTTTAAAGGGAACAAGTGTCCTCAAGCAGTATCTCTCCCAATAATGCTTAATAACGGCTACCTAAGACAAAATTTGGGGAGTTTTGCTCTCTCTCAATGGTGAAAATTTATGTAATTTTTTCATGAGGTGTCGAATTACATTTAAACGAGTTCTTTCTGCAGCTGATTCATTCAAACTGATTGGAAGACAATAAACAAGAGCTTCGCAAGCGGCGCAAAATACGCCCGTTTACAGTGTCATGAAGGAGTTACAGAATGAAAAGACTGTTTATAGAAGGATGGACAGCAGAAAAACAGGGGGAAACAACTCTGTAATTAACGACTGCAATGTTTTTTAAACATCTAACACATCAAATACTATTAGTATACCAAAATCAGCCTTAAGGATGAAGCAGCTCAGTTGAGAAATGCCAAAGTCAAACAAGGGAGATAATTCATAAATTAAGTAAACAAGACTACCATTCTTAGTCATAATACATTCCTTTGACAATATACACATCACCATACATAAAAATATTTCCAACGGTTAAGGAGTTACAGACTAAAACGGAAATTGATGCAAGGGCAGATAATTCAGAAGTAAGTAAGCCAGAGTTGTGGTTCATGCTTATGATATATTGCCCCATTATTATACACATTCCTACAAAGTTTCATTAACACATTTCAAAGGGTTAAGGAGTTATGGAGTGAATTGGGGAATGGGGCTAGCCTAAAAGAACTAATCAAAAGGGAGGTTACTCCAAAATTAAGGAAGAGGGAACAACCATTCTTATATGTGACACACTGTCGTGTGGTCATGCATATTGCTATAAAGTTTCATCAAGATATTCCAAATGGTTACTAAGGTATTGAATGTACAAGATTAGTATACACGAAAATAGCCTACAAAATCTAATCAAAGGGATGCAAGTCCAAAACGAACAAAGGGAAAGCAACCATTGTCATACGCGACACATTGTTGGAGCCTCATACACATTGCTATGAAGCTTCATCAAGATATCCCAAACGGTTATCTAGTTTTGGCGCGCACAAGACTAGTAGGGTAAAAAATAATCAAAGGGGCATAACTTGGGAACTAAGAAAGAAGGAGCAACCATTACTGTATGCGACACTTAGTCCCATCCAAATACACATGCCTACAAAATTTCGTGAAGTTATCTCAAACGGTTACTGAGATATGGTGCGCACAAGAATGTTGACGGACGGACAGATGGACGGACGGACGGACAGCGCCATGCCATAATACGTCCGTTTTTTTCAAAACGGGCGTATAGAAAGGTGAAGGTAAACGTTTTCTATAGCCTAGTGGCCGCAGGAGCAGTATAGGTTGGAGACCCACTGAAATGTGGGCATAGCATAAGAAAGGCGAAGCCCATCCCCCTCCTTTTGCTGCCTTATCCTTACCTGATTCGAAACAGGTACACGTACCCATTTACTGCTGGGCTGACAAAAAGAGAGACCTTTACGCGCCGGATAGCCCAACCTGGATCGAACCCGTCACCTTCTGGCGACCTTCTACGCCAGAACCACTCGACCAAGGCGCCTCTCTTGTAGACATTATTGAACCCGAAAAATTGACACGTGACTCATGAATGACATTTAACGATTTTTGATTTTTATGAAAACGCCGATTTATATCACAGTTTATAAATTGACGTCGCTGCTATTCAGTGTTTTAAAAATCATATGACCACACGTGTAATAACATGTTGGCGCGTACATGTAACGTCATTAACAACGTCCATGTCATCAATGCGTTTTCTTATGGAAATAATGTTGAGTGAGAAGGCGGTAAAATGCAAACTGTTTGATTCAAGACAGTCACTTAAATCATAAAAGCTTCATCGTGTACTGTGGTTTGATGAAAATCATCGTCTGCACAATGATGGATTTGGAATGATCCGGTGGCAGTGCTATAAAAAGGTACATAAACTTCTGGGAGTTTTCTGTTGCGTTCAAAATATATATATATATGTGTACAATTTCTTTTACATACAGCTTGCGGACAACGGAACTTCACAGGCATAACGGGAACTATTCACAGTCCAAACTATCCGAACAACTATCCCAGCTCGGCCTACTGCGTGTATCAGATATTCGCACCATCATGGACACATGTAAATTCTTTTTATTATTATAATTGTTATTATTACATTCACTATAACGCAGTGATATTGAAATGCGCATTGACACCTATACTTAGCTTTATACTACTCCGCTTTTATTCAGCCTGATCAGAGTCTTGGTCTGATGACTTTTTAGATTCCGATGTAGCCATAGATTCTATATGCGAAAGAGGAAGATTCTGATTGGACTCTTTTTCCTTTTCTTTTCTTTCCTGCAACGCTAATTGAATCTAGAAGTCGTCACTGTCGGATTTTATCATTGACAACGGCAACAACGGTAACGAGGGATGATAAAAAATACGTGGACTTTTGCTGTAGAAATTTTATTAATGATAGTAAACTCATTAAATTTGCAGTAGGTATAGATTCATCTTTCCTTTATCCAGTGATGTATTCAATGTACCTGTCTAAGTTCGGGATGTTGTCTATATGGGTCGTCATAGTAACCCTACGACGGCTCTGCCTTATTAATTCGAATTGCTTGTTTCATCTTTCGCTATGTCTACTATTTGCAGTAGAGTAAAATGCTTGACATTTGGTATGCTATTTCGTTATGGTTTACGCTTTTTACTGTGAGGAAATTATTGCCGTCAATAATTGTTATGCTTCCATAAGCAGCGTAAAATATGGTCTGTGGGATATACAAGGGCGACAAAATGACGTCATTCATTATACCGTGTATTTAATGCAAGTTCCTGGTTTTGTATAGGAGAAAACGCGGTGACGTCATCGATAAGGATTTCCAAGGTATTCCCCAAACTGGTTGGCAAAAAGTAGATAATTGAACTTTTATTGGGTGATGTTTAAGAAATAGATCAGCTCTAGCAGTGAATTGTTGAGTAATAATTCACTGTTTGGAGGTCAGTTGTAAAGTAGATCATATCACGAGCGCGGAGCGCGAGTGATATATCTACTTACAACTGACCGACAAACAGTGAATTATAACTCAACAATTCAATGTTAGACCTGAACTATTTCGATTCTAACACTCAAAAAACGCCGAAAAACTATTCTTTTCATTCAAACTCTCCCAACCTTCCTGCCAGCGCGTTCATGTTCCCGCCAATATCCTTAACTGTATCTAAGACAAATGTACGTTTTCATGGCGATTTTAGAAGGAAAAAGAGACGTTACACCGTCTAACGTCTCAAAACGTCACAAAATTACGTCAGTAGTTGCAGTGACGTCAGCAATTAGACTCACGCGCTCCGAAACAGTGAATTGTTGCAGACTAAAACACGGTAACTTTCCATTGCTTCTATAGGCGCACTGTGTTAGAATAAACTATGTCGTGTATTTTGCGCATTATGATGCATATTTTTATATAAATGATAACGCTGAGAAATGTAGGTATTTTAGTGTGAAATATTGTTCTATTCTCTCTCCTAATTCATTTAAATTGGTTCCACATGAAGTGCTTTTAGATGTACGCTTTAGCATGGATACTCTAAAAAAATGTGTCTGTATCTGGTGTACATTTTGAAATTAAACCGGTTGTTTATTGTTTATAATGAATGTAGCGGGTCTTTTGTTAAGGAATGTCTTTGATTATCATATTTCAACGAACGCCGCGGGTTTCTTACAGTGACAATGTCATATTAACTATTAGGTAGAAAGCATAGCCTTCATAGTTGAAAACGTAACCCTAAATGCTCACTTTCGGATTTCTATTGTATATTATTGTATTAAAGAGAATATTGTGCTTATATGTATTGTATTTGTAAATGTATAGTGATGAGCTGTATATGCTTAAGCTTAATAAATTCTGATTCTGATTCTGAATTAACTTGTATAGTATAACCAACTGTTTTTGACAGTGTGGCTAATTTAAATATCAAATAAAACTCGATTATTATAATCTATGATATTTCAGTAATATTAATATGCTTGTCCGCTAATAAAATATAAAGAGCAAACAATGAGAGAGAAAGAGAGAGAGAGAATTGTTTAGATGTCATGAGCTCGGACTAAATACTATGGTAATTACTGCATTTCGAAACAGAGAAGATTCTCTGTTTATATATACTATGCACAATAAATATAGCAATTTTTTGTATGTGTCAGATTCACCATATTAGGATTTTATAGTCAATTTACTGCATAAAGATACAAAGGCCGATCATTCGAGATGGTCTGGCAGGTAAAAGAGTCAAGATTGTTCAATTGTAGCGTTCGAACTACCGTGACGTCAGATTTTATAACCATTGTGTCTGAAGGACATTTTTGATCATGCACAAAAGCCAAAACCATAATGAGGCGGCTGGTTTGCTGTTAAAATAAAGGAAAACGCTCTAAAACATTTGAATATGCTACGAGTATGAGGTTTACAAAATTCGAAAATTTGACGTTTTACCTTGTTTTTACGTTATCGTCTTAAAAAATAGTTTCTAATCGGCATGTCTTATATCCCTTTCGAGTATATGATTCTTTGGTAACTACCAATATGATAACGTAAACAATTTGGAAAGAAAATTCTTCCCGGTTACTGAGCATAAGTCAAAAGTCTCAGACTAACGTCATCATTTTCTCACAGTTACGTTATACCTCAGTGAAGAAATTTCACAATTAAATTAATCATGGTATGACCTTTAATTTCAGCTTATTGTTTTTATCGGGTTTTTCTTCTGCATTGCACTGCACCCGTGAATCATTGCACATTGGACGGAATTATAACGTTTTAACGTGAATTGCGCATGCTAAGATTCGTCCATTGTTAAGCTTAACCATATCTTTTACACATTCAATAGTTTTGACAAGAAAACTAGGCACGAAAATGATGCGAAAGACCGTACAAAAACCACATGCTTGCCATGTTTATGTTGCTTTTCAATGGGTGCGAATTTCGGCTAATGACCCCTTCTGTGCTAATCGCTTTCCCCCAATATCGTTTTTAAAGATGGCTTCTGTAATCCCATGGTATCTTAAGCCCCAAATACGGTTCCCTTCAATGCAATTTAATTTCGCTCAATGTTGCACTTCAGTAATGAGAAAAGTAAAAAGTATGCAAAGACCAGGAACTGAAACAATCAAAATCCAAATCCAGCCCTCAAACCATAGTTTGCAAAATATAAAAAAACTGCAAAATATAAAAAATTTGCTAAATATATTTTGCATAGTATATTATCCTTTACCGTTTTATCAAACCATTAGAGAGAGGGGGAGACAGAGAGAGAAACAGACAGAGTGAATTTGTTGTTCAGATGTCATGAGCTCGGACTAAATAATGTGGTAATTACTGATAGTAATTTCAAAACAGAAGGTTCTCTGCTTATACGTGTATATATAATGATAAAAGTTTAGATCCTTTAAGAGCAAAGAAAACATTCATAAGTAAGAAGTTGGGCCATACCGCGGTTTCGGCTATTCAAGCCTCATCAGTGACCCTTTAAATCTGGCACAAGGAGCCAGAGGAAAAAAAACAGTAAATTTGCAGGTTTAACATGGCAGTCGTCTCAAAGACTGATATAAGTCGAAAAATACCAAAATATTTCAAATTTGTTTAGAAAATGAATCCTTTACCGTCTTTTGAATCGCAGTCATGAATATAAATTCATTTACTTATTTATTTTTTTACATTTTCTTATCCCTAAATCAGATCAATATGTTTTATTAATGTTGCATTACTTCTCGTTGGATACAAGTTTCATATTTTATTGTCTTTCATTTTCTATTACCCGTGTTATATTTACTAATCACCTTGATTGTCGAAAAGGTTTAAAGGTTAAAATACTGATCTTTAGTACCTCCGATTTATTGTATTTTTATTTCATTTATTTATTTTTCCTTTTAAGTCAAAGTTATTTAGAGAAAAGGTCCTGTTCCGAAGCGAGTCTATGTATGTCGAGTAATTAAATAACTTTAAATAATATTAAATAACTCTCTTTTTTTTTCGCGCGACAAGCGATTAAAACAATATTTGCACTGGTTTTGTCGGTTTCTATTTATTTGCAGCTTTCTAAACTATATTTTACGCATTTCAGAGGTTAATTTTCAGCAAAATCCCATAAAAGACCACTGTCTGTCGCTATCTTTTTGCCAACCAATCTACCCACGTGATCATCCGATGACGTCACTCCGGGGATTCCCGTTATCTCCTATATAATTGTTAGAAAAATGAGAGCAGAATCAAAGAAATGTTTTCAGTGATCAACATTGATATTATTTGATCCTTGTATGTTAGTTTTGTCTGATGCTGGCACTAATTTGAGGGTTGTATATCTTCATTTAGACACACACCGTAAAAGTCTTGTACGTGGAAACGATACTGAAAGCAAAAGTTCGGTCTGGATTTATGAACCAATAAAGATGAGACGAGTATGCTATAAAATTCTTGAAAACAATCATATTGAGTGCAGATGTGGCTAAAATTAGTCAAAATCATGAAAAATCTGCAAAAAGGGTGTTAGTTTTAGAAAACAGAGAAACAAAAAGAACCCCCAAAATGTTCAAACAGGGCAAAACGTCAAACGTCATTAATGTGGTGATCCGCTGTTGGTGTACCTACCTAATATAAAATGGTTGATTGGTTGGTTGATTTGATGCTTAACGTCCACGGTAAACAACTAAGGTCAGGTCGGGACGGTCAGTTAACCTAACCACACTATTCCTGGGCAGGCTTAGACCTCCTAAGCGGTTAACCAGTACTAAGTGCACATACTTTCGCCAGTAACTGACAACTGCCCTTCTTGAATCAGCGGAAGGAGAAACGAAAGTATGTAGCCAGACCGGGATTCGACCCCAGGACCTCTGACTTACGAGTCAGGTGCCCTACCGATTGCACTACCCGGCCCGGCACCCTAATATAAAATGGAAGAAAATACTTATTTTTCACGGAAATTTCTTAAAAAAAATCACATTACGTAGCTAATGCCCCAGTCACACACACACATTACGGATAGGGCGGATAGTTGTGGGTAAAAATCCACAGTAATCCGCAGAATATTTTGGCGTGGCCTATTTTCTTGATTAATTTACGGATACAGTTACATAAAGATGTGTATGGTTAAGGGTAAATGCGGATGTCGGCGGTCAGATATTTTCCCTTTGAATCAATACGATGAGAGATGATACGAATGTATACGTTCTACTTACCTTCCATTACCTTCCGTTACTTCTAGATGCGGAATGATATTATTGATGCAACGGATGGCCTGTTCGTATATGACCGGTTTTATTCGTATGGTCGGTATTGCATCTACGGATGGCCCATCCGTATCTGTCCGGTGTTATTTGTAAAGGTCCGTATCGCATCCGCAGAGTCCGTAACTGTCCGTATCGTATCCGTAGGGTCCGCAGGATCCGATTCCAAATTTTGAAACATTTCAAACTTCAGGCGCGGACGAGTAAACCGTATTGATTTCTAAACAAAGGTAACTGAAGACATTCATCCGCATTTATCCATATATATTCTGTATCAAATCCGTATCTAATCCGTATATAAACCTATCATTCCGCAGCCCACCCCAAGTTTTGGACTGGAACAGTTTCACGCAGATCGTTACCTTCAATTACGGTTAGTTACGGGTCTTGTTCGGAGTGATTCTAAGGACTTTTACCTTCAGATACGTTTCTATACGGATAACTTACACTGCAATACTAACAGATACGTGTTGGTGAGGATAATTGCGAATAGCTAATCTGACTGGGGAATTAGTCCGTAACAATACGCAGAACGAGACCCGTAACTAACTGTTACAATCCACATGAAACTGTATCTGTCCCCAAATTTGGATGGACTGCGAAACCATAGGACTGGTCGAGTTACGGATTAGATACGGATAAATGCCTTCAGGTACGGATCATTATGGTTAACTCGTCCGAGCCCGAGTATTTAAACTTTTCATAATTTGGTTTCGGACCCTGCGGATACCCTACGGATACGATACGGATTCGATATGGACAGCGACCAGGCCCACAAAGTGTGTGGATTTTAAGTCCGCAACTATCCGCCCAATCCGTAGTGTGTGTGTGTGTGTGTGACTGGGGCATTAAAGATCGAACTTTTCTGCGGTATGACAAAAATTACTATAACTGCATTACCCTGACCACCACAGCAAAAGTCAACGTATTTTTCTTTGATTAAAATGCTTATACTTATTTAGTACCGCCATGATACTGACCTTCACTTTGGCGTTGCATCTTAACGCAAACAGTTTATCATGTTTCTTCTCTAGTTTCTGGTGCATTCTACTCGCGAGTACTGATCAACCTCTTTATATGGACTCATGCCTTGGTATCTAAGTATTTAAAATTTGTCCGTGTTTCTATGGTAAATAACGAGTCCAGACTTCTGATTTTGGTATAATGACAATTTCTACTTTGACAACTATATATTGCAGGGCTAGGGCAAAAAAGAACGAATGTATAATACGTTACAATACTATTTGTATATGAGAAGTTTTGCCTTAAAGTAAAAGGGATACACTTTTAAATTAAGTGCTCCAGAATTCCAGCGTTGCGATTTCTCATATTTGTTTTATCTTTAAAGTTAGTTTTAATTTTGATTTCTATGTTCCTGAGATATTACACTTATGAGTTAGATATCTTCCACGCAAACTGAACAGCTAAGTATCTGGTGAACCAAGGCAGGACCAAGGGCTCGACCGCAAACCAGTTAAGCCCCCAGTAATTTCATTGCTGGCCGTCCCAGTGCGGCACTTCTGTTTTGGTTCTTCTTATTTGTTTCATGTGTTGTTTCTTGCTTTGACTGTTTGGATATGTGGTTTATTATGTTAAGGCTAGCTCTGACATTAATAAAAATGAAAATAGATAAAAATAGATGTTAACTGTTTTAGGTATGATTTGTTTTTATTATCAGGGTTGACGCTTTTTGTAAGAATATTGAGTGGGCGGTGGTCGTTTTTTGTTGGGTTGAACAACTAAGTATCTGATGAACTTATGCAGAACAAAGGGCGAGGATTGGTTGACTACAAACCGGTTAAGTCCCCTGTAATTTTATTACTTGCCGTCTAAGGGCGGCAGTTCGGTTTTGATTCTTCTTGGTTGTTTTATGTGTTGTTAGTTGCTATGTTTGTTATTTAATAGCTCACCTGAGCCGTAGGCTCACAAGGTGAGCTTATAGTATAGGGAGGCTCTGTCGCCCGTCGTCCGTCGTCGTCCGTTCACATTTTCAAACAAGAATATCTCCATAACCACTTGGCCAATCTTGGTCAAATTTTACGTGTAGCATTGTTGGGGTGGGGGATTACCTGCATATGGTTTAAGAGCAGATTGGGTTGGAACTCTGGTTGCCATGGCAACATATAGCTCCCATAGACTTATAATGGGAAAAACTTAAAAAATCTTCTTCTCTGAAACCATGAGGCTCAGACCTTACATATTTAGTATGTACCAATGTCTAGTAGTCCCCTACATAAATCCTGCCAACCATGCCTCTGGGGCCCAAATTGGCTACGCCCCGGGGGTCATTAGCTCCCATAGACTTACAATGGGAAAATTTTAAAAAATCTTCTTCTCTGAAACCATGAGGCCCAGAGCTTACACATTTAGTATGTACCAATGTCTAGTGGTCCTCTACATAAATCCTGCCAACCATGCCCCTTGGGCTCAAATTGGCCACGCCCTGGGGGGTCATTAGCTCCCATAGACTTACAATGGGAAAATCTTAAAAAATCTTCTTCTCTGAAATCATGAGGCCTAGAGCTTACATATTTAGTATGTACCAATGTCTAGTGGTTCCCTACATAAATCCTGCCAATCATGCCCCTGGGGCCCAAATTGGCTACGCCCCAGGGGTCATTAGCTCCCATAGACTTACAATGGGAAAATCTTAAAAAATCTTCTTCTCTGAAACCATGAGGCCCAGAGCTTACATATTTAGTATGTACCAATGTCTAGTGGTCCCCTACATAAATCCTGCCAACCATGCCCCTTGGGTCCTAATTGGCCACGCCCTGGGGGTCATTAGCTCCCATAGACTTACAATGGGAAAATCTTAAAAAATCTTCTTCTCTGAAACCATGAGGCTCAGACCTTACATATTTAGTATGTACCAATGTCTAGTGGTCCCCTACATAAATCCTGCCAACCATGCCCCTAGGGCCCAAATTGGCCACGTCCCGTGGGTCATTAGCTCCCATAGACTTACAGTGGGAAAATCTTAAAAAATCTTCTTCTCTGAAACCATGAGGCCCAGAGCTTACATATTTAGTATGTACCAATGTCTAGTGGTCTCCTACATCAATCCTGCCAACCATGCCCATGGGGCCCAAATTGGCCACTCCCCGGGGGTCATAAGCTCCCATAGACTTACAATGGGAAAATCTTAAAAAATCTTCTTCTCTGAAACCATGAGGCCAGATCTAATATTTAGTATGTACCAATGTCTAATGGTCCCCTACATAAATCCTGCTAATCATGCCCCTGGGGTCCAAATTGGCCACGCCCCGGGGGTCATTAGCTCCCATAGACTTACAATGGGAAAATCTTAAAAAAAGTTTCTTCTCTGAAACCATGAGGCCCAGAGCTTACATATTTAGTATGTACCAATGTCTAGTGGTCCCCTACATAAATCCTGCCATCCCTGCCCCTGGGGCCCAAACTGGCTTGTCGCCAGGGGTCATTAGCTCCCATAGACTTACAATGGGAAAATCTTAAAAAATCTCTCTGAAACCATGAGGCCCAGAGCTTATACTTATAGCATGTATCAATGTCTAGTGATCCCCTACTAAAATCCTGCCACCGATGCCCCTGGGGCTCAAATTGGCCACGCCCCATGGGTTCATTTGTTTATATATAGCTATATAGCTTAAGAACCTTCAAAAATCTTCTTCTTTGGAACCAAGAGGCCCAGAGCTTATATATATAGTATGTAGCAATGTTTAGTGGTCCCCTACATAAATCCTCCCAACAATGCCTCAGGGGTCCAAACTGGCTTGTCGCCAGGGGTCATAAGCTCCCATAGACTTATAATGGGAATAACTTCAAAAATCTTATTCTCTGAAATCATGAGGCCCAGAGCTTACCAATTTAGTATGTACCAATGTCTAGTGGTCCCCTACATAAATACTGCCAACCATGCCCCTGGGGTCCAAATTGGCCACGCTCCGGGAGTCATAAGCTCCCATAGACTTACAATGAGAAAATCTTGAAACATCTTCTGCTTTGAAACCATGAGGCCCAGAGCATATATATGTAGCATGTAGTAAGGTCTAGTGGTCCCCTACATAAATCCTCCCAACCATGACACTGCGGTGCAAATTGGCCATGCCCAGGGGGGTCATAAGCTCCCATAGACTTACAATGGGAAAATCTTAAAAAATCTTCTCTTTAACCATGAAGCCAAGAGTGTACATATGTAGCAAGTAGCAATGTCTAGTGGGCCCCTACATAAATCCTGCCAACCATGCCCCTGGGGTCCAAACTAGGCACGCCCCGGGGGTCATTAGTTCCCATAGACTAACAATGGGAAAATCTTAAAAAATCTTCTTCTCTTAAACCATGTGGCCCAGAGCTAATTTCTTTAGTACATATGTAGCAACGTTTAGTGGTCTCCAACTTAAATTCTGCCAACCATGCCCCCTGGGGTCCAAATTGGCCATGCTGCTCCCATAGACCTATAATGGGAAAGACTTCAAAAATCTTTTTCTCTGAAACCATGAGGCCCAGAGCTTACATATTTAGTATGCAGCAATGTCTAGTGATCCCCTGCATAAATTCTGCCAATCAAGCACCTGAGGTCCAAACTGGCCACACCCTAGGGGCTTGTTTGTTTATATTTTAGCTATATAGCTAAAGAACCTTCAAAAAACTTCTTCTATGAAACCATAAGGCCAAGAGCGTATGTATTGTATGTTGCAGTGTATAGTGGTCCTCTACATAAATCCTGCCAATCAAAACCCTGGGATCCAAACTTGCCACAACCATGGGGTCATCGATTCCTATAGAATTGCAGCCTGTTTATTAGCTTACCTGAGCTGGAAGCTTACATTTTATAACTCAGGTGAGCGGTCGTTGCCCTAGGGCTACTTGTATATTGTTTGTGATATTGAGGCTAGCCCGTTGACCACTTACATGGGAAATGGCTGTTCACGTAGCTGCCGCTGGTGTTGTCTTTGGGGGTGGCTAATTTTATGTTGTCTCTTTCCCACTTGGTTGGTTGGTTTTTTGTTTTGGGTTTAACGGCCCTTTGAGACAGTGTTTAAGTCTATATCGGGCCGTCTCCCAAAGAGAGGGAGGAAGAAGAGAGAAATGATATATGAGAGAGAAAAATGTCCATACAACCCCACCCGCACCTACTGCAAGCACAGTAGGCCCTTGCCTTACTATCATCCAAATCAGTAAGACGCCCAGGTACTGGAAGTTATTACCAGCACCATTGCACCACCCAACCACCCCTGTTTCCACTTGGTGTCTTTTGTTGGATCTGGGATTGAACTGTGTTAGTTCCTGAGAATTCCCCCCTTACTTTTATTCATTATTGTTTTCAAAAGACGACACCTTCCCTCGGGGTCCAGTTTTTGTTTTTGTTTTCCTGTAAGCAGGACCATCAGTCGAAAGAGGCAAGTTCAAAAGGTAAGACGTTGCTGTCTTAGTAGCAAAGTTTTTCTTTATGAATTGCTAAAAGTGGCAAGAATAATGGCTAAGTTACCTTCCCTGGAAATAGCATAACTACACAGTTCCGAGAACAGCCGCTAAGCTCCGCCTGCTTAGTTACTGTAATTACGTCTCACAAGCTTACACAAATATGGCGGAAAAACAAAAGACAAATGCAAGTGTCTGCTAAATATTGGCGATCTATGACGAAGAATCAGCCTCCTCATGACCTACACATGCCAATTTGCGCATCATGCATTTCCGATGCATCCTCTTCTTGCAGAGCAGGGTAAGTTTATCAAAACGGTGTTAGTTTGTTTTCTGTAAGCAGGTATACATCCCTCCATTAACTGTAAGGTAAAATCACGGACTTCTGTTTGATATTGACCACGTGTGATTTGTTTGTGAGACTATGCCACGTGCTAAGTTACCGTTGCATTGGCCAGATATACGCTATCGTGTGATTTTGAGTGACATTCTGGGTGTGGCTCGGAACTGTGTATTACCTTTATTAGGCGGGCTGTAAGCCCGTCTATAGCTACGGTTGTCAAAACGGCTTTGCGGAGGTCTTAACATATCTCTGTTTTTGTAAGCCTACGCTACGCGGTCTACATTTTGAAACAGAGAAAATAGTTCTGACATTTCTGTATAGTGTCAAAAATCCAGCCCATTGAACAAGGCAGAATGATTCGTCACAATTAATGTTGATTTATTCAAATTGTAAAAGGCTTCAGTTTGCGACTTAAATCAATGTTTATCCCAGCGATCAATGCGTATAAATACATAACGTAAATTATTCGCCAACGGGTAATACAAGTTTGCTTCTTTAAAAAAAGAATCCAAAGCAAAGATCTGCTGTGCTATGCAATGCATAGTTGAAGCCGACTGATTGTACTGACGTGTCATTAAGGATGAGATTACAAAGTTGTGGCCGCTAGGCAGCGTTTTTATGACTTTCATCTTCTCTGACTTATCTAACTGAACAAGAAACAGTCAGCAGTCATCATTTTATATCTTACAGATGACTGCAGTTAAAAGTGATCTTTTACAGATGGATGCAATGGATATTTAGTCTTTTGCAGAGTGACTGCAGTCAGTATTTTACCAGTTTAGACAGACTACGGTCGCACTTTCATCGTTAGGAATCAGTGAAGAGTCTTTCGTGGTCCGTCAGGAGTATTTCGTTACACTATACGCAGTAAAGAGCTTGCCTAATGGCATTTCCTGATTAATTTGAAACAAGTGTAGAAAACCGTGAACATGCAGTCAAGACAACTTAAATGTACGCAATAAATGCCAACAGAGCACTTCATAAGTATTGCTGTACCGCCGTTTACCTATAAAGCGGCTATTGCCAGACTAAGGCACAGTGGCCCAGCCTAAATGACCCATTAGCAAAACACACAAGATAACTCAGTCTGCAGTCAACAGTTTGTGGATAATTAATTATCCTGTATTTCTTGCTAACGCTCACCTTGCGGTATGAAGAGTCCTATGAATAAAAAAATGGGTGAATGCACATGCCTGCATCCTTACTACTATTAAGAATAACAAACTTCATTTTAGTTTAAACATATTTTTATTTTCAAAATTTTATATAAACACACAAACATTTGCAAGTAAAAGGATTAGAACGAAAGCACAAGTACTTATAAAGTTCCTGTCCTAAACTATATAGTATGTATACATCATGGCGTATATTTTTCAAGCTAAATTAATCAAAATTTTCGTGCAAGGATATGTAATATCAATGTCGAGAAGCAATGATAAAAACATGATACTGAGTAAAGGAAAAAGAAACACAAACCTAAACAAATTAGAAGTCGGTAGGAAAAAAGCTGAAGAAAAAAAACGAGAGAAGAAAAAAACAACATTGTTTTAAAAACAGAACTTTGCAATCAGTGTTTTTAGGGAAAGCAGGATGGGTAAGTGGAGCGGGGGCGCAGACTCTTCGGGAACAGTCGCATTCAGCCACAGGCAGTCGTAACTGACAGTATAAACCGCTTACTTTATGCACAAAATGACATGCTTAGAAACGTTTAGAATCCATTATAAATTTGTGCACCGTAGCAAAAATGACTGTATTAGTTTCAAATGGAAGAGAACTATCACCGTACAGAAGGAGAGGGAGTGAAGGAATCTGATACTGCGACACCGAATTTAAGAGCTCAGTTCTTTGCGCTTGGTAGAATCTACAATGAAAGAAAAAGTGTTGAGCGTTCTCTACACTGCCACATTTGCACATTGGGGAATCGGAAATATTCTTAAGGAGAGGTCTAAAGTAAATGTACTGCAGTTTGTCCGTAACCTAGTATGAAAGATCTGAGCTTTCCTGTTTCCTACATAGAAGCGTTTCGTGACGGGTATTTTGTCTTTGTTAAGATAGCCTTTGAAAGTATTCACAGATTCGGACTGTTTTGCTTCGTCAGGAACTTCATTCCAAGCCCTGATAGTTGAAGGCAAAAAAGAATTAAAGTATAGGGTAGTTCTTGCATCTATAGTTTGGAGATCATTGGAATTTCTGAGATTGTACCTAGAAATATATTACTCACAGACTGAGGTACTAGGGAAGACAGATACAGAGGTGTAAATTATGCGTCATTTTATAAAATAGTGATAACTTGTGATTTTTCCGTCTTAGTTCAAGAGACTCACATTGAATTTCTTTATAGAGGGCACTGATTGACACAAGTTTAGTGGCCCCCGTGACTATTCTGGCCGCCTCATTTTGTATTTTGTCGAGTTCCAGCTTTTCGTATTGTGAACAATTGTCCCATATGACGTCCCCATATTCAAGTAAGGGTCTAGTGAATGCTGTGTAAATTGTTTCTAGGGATTTTCTATCTAAAGTAAATTTTAACTTCCTCATTATGTTTATTCTAGTCCATGCTTTTTCTGTAATATATTTTATGTGTTGGTGCCAAGTGCAGTCATTTGATAAGTAAAGGCCAAAATGTTTATGGGAATTAACTTCGGATATTTGATGATTTTGCATAAAGATGGGTGGGTGAAAAGGCTTATTTAATTTACGAGAGATAAGTAACTTCATTTTCAACAATACAGATATTAAATTGGGATTCTGACAATGTCGTCGAAATCTGTTGCTGGTGAAATTTGCTATGGAGCACCATCTACAGTTGAGGAGAAGTTTGCCTCCAATATGATTCAAACCTTGACCGTGGTACGGTTGAGAAGATAAGGCAATGTTCATTGAACACGTAACAGGGATGAAGGAAAATGCCAGGAATGAAGGAAAATGCCAGCACCATTTCTTCCACCTATTCATTCGAAACTGAAACCAATCACAATATCAACCCTACTGTATAAAACAACACTTTTTAGAACCTATTTTTTTCTTTGCTTAACAATTGTGATTTCTGGTATTCAATGAAATAATCTAAATATCCGACAAAACACTGCCGTTTTCAAAACGGATTTTATCTGAATTTCATCCCGAAGTGCTAGCTTGTGGAATGGTATGCCTTTGTCATCATCCATCATATGTCTGTACGATAACATTTTTCAAAACGTCTCCTCTAAACCGTTTGAATAAAATGCCCGCCTTTCAGTACTTTCAGTACTTTGATTTGTTAAAGTCTGTGTATGCAAATTTGTTTGCATATTTTGTGTTTCTGATAATAAATGTTCTGTTTTCAGAGCTTATCCTTTTCCTTCAACTCGAATTTTAACCTGGAATCAAATTCGATCTGCTCCTACGACTCCGTCAGAATTTACTCGGATGGTTTTACCTACAATCATGGTAAGTTACTTTGTCTACCATCTAAGGTGAAAGGATAAACCTTCATGATTTGAGCTGCGACACGAGAAAACGAACCAAGTGGTTGTGCGCCAAGCGTAGACTCGGATCAGCCTGGGCATCTTATGAGAGTCTTCGCAGTGCGCTTAAAGGGTAGCTAAGATTCTAAGCTACCTCCATGCGGATAGCAAAGACTCTGATCTGACTGGGCGGATGCCCAGGCTGATCTGAGTCTGTGCTAGACGCACGGCCACATTGTTGGTTTTCTCGTGTTGCGGCCCATATTTAGAGAGACTGCACAGAGAGACATGTTCCACTTTGGTGCTAAGAACAGTGCCGTGGAATTTGTTCCACTTTCCACTGTTTGCAAAGTGAATAACATGGTGCTTCAGAACGAAGACGTACCCACTGGGCGGCCAGGATTCGAACCCACGCTGACTACGACAACTACAGCTAACCATTCAGAGACACAATCTCAACCATTTGCGCCACTACGCTTCTTAAAAAGAAGTTTCGTGGAGTAATGATAAGCTTGATTTCTCTGAATGACCTGTCGGACAGGGCTGCTCGATTAAATTGTTCAAACACAATTAGGTTATACATGGAATATCTGGTTCATACGAGTACGATACCGATGTGATGCACAATCACATTTTTACTTTCCCGTAGAATCTTGCTTAAACCAGGTTTGATTGAAAGCAGGTTTGATGAACGTTTCCTAGTTGGCCACCTTTAGACGAAATACTTTGTTTTATATAAATTTCATTTTGTTAACATAATACCACATAAATAAGGACTTCTATGATTAAGGCGAGGATTTTCTCCATTAGACCGGCGCGACAGGTCCGAATTTTCAAAAGTATAAAGTGTGCAAATTTTTCTTAGCAGAGCTTCCACAAATATGTAAACCGTATGAAATCAGATCATTTGTGATTCAGACCCAAAGGCATGGGGAGATAATCCATTCTGACCCTACCTACCCTAAATTCAAGGTTTTCGCATACCTCATCTTTTGAGGTAATAAAAGTATTGAAACCAGTCATTCATTCCATACATTTTTGTCATAAATGCATGCTAAATACACGCATATCACAATACAAAGCAATGATTTTCTTCTTGTTACGCCTGACTGGCATTTAAACATGCAAAACCATAGTTACACTTCCGGTCAAAACGGCCAAAATAGAACGCTTCACTATAATTAAGGTACAAGTACTTCCCCCCCCCCCCCGTGACCCAGCATTTCCTTCATGCAGCGGACTTATGTGATCCAAGTACGCAATATACATGTATATGAGTGGGAAGCTGGGTCACGGGGGGGAACGATACTCAGTAAGCCAAAGAAGAAGAATGGTCAACAGTAACACTGTGATCTTCAAGGATTATACTGTGTACCATGACCTTGAAATGAGGTCAAGGTCACATATATATAGTCAAAACTATCCAGTGTTGTCTGTTATGTAAGTAATGTAAGTCAAAAAAGGGTGAAATGTATACAATAATTCATTATTTCAACGATCAGTTTGAGGATAATTTACAATTTATCTCAACAATGACGTCAACGTCAACGTATGTTTAACGTACTTTACATAGACACAAACAGTTGAAAATTCATTTGTCATGCAAGTTACATGTCATAGTCAAAAATGCAAAGCAGAAGTCAGTGATCCGTATAACTTTTTTATCATGGGGAAAATTCACGCCTTAACCATGATAGAAGTCCTTAGAGAATTGGAATTAAAGCAAATTGTATTATAAGTTCCTTTTAAGTTACAGTCTTTAAATGACTGAGGGTAAATTACATGCAGTTGCAATTTCTTAAAAGGCGGAACAAAAATTCATTTTCTGATGTTTATCGACGTATTAACTACATTTGGTCGCATGCAAAGGGGGTTCATGTAAACTTTGCTAAAGACCCATTGTACGAGTTTCAAGTATATTTCATTAACACCAGAAAAATAAAGTTCATTGCTTATATTTACATTCTTTTCTATCTATTATTTGACCACAAATTTGCGTTGAGGGCTACATTTGAAGCAGAAAAAAATTACACGCATGTTACCTACTAAAAGCGGAAACGACGTAACAACGACCTCCTAAAGTCGCATATCCCAATCAGATTGGAGAACCATGGTTTATTTTGATGTCATTTAACGTCAAGTAACGTCGAGTAACCGATGTAGTTATTGAAGTATAAACTACAATACATTTTATTGGTTTACCATAGGGCTTTTAAATGAATACTCGGATTATGTAAATATTGGTGTATTATTGCTCTTTTCGAAAACAGTATGTTTACTCCCACGATAAAATATTTATGGCTGGGTAGGACATTGACATGTGCATATTTTCACTAGTATGTTGTATATTTCAATATGTATCTTCTACTTTCAGGGCCTTACTGTGGATCCGATGCCCCACAAAGCTTCGCCATACCACGAAACCATGCAAAAATAGTCTTCAACAGTGATGGAAGCACCCAGTATCAAGGCTTTCAGCTGACTTGGTCGGCAACTTAAAACAAAATTACTTACATCCCGAACATACCTTAACAACCGTGCAGGAAAACAGAATCGACAGAAATGTATAAAAATGAAGAAGAAAATAATTACTTCGTTGTTTATATTGACCGGCTTCTTTCAAATAAAGAGGTCCAAGTGGCCCTGAGTCACACACCAATCAAAGTAAAGTAATAAGAGAGTAAGAAAGTAGGCCATTGACACAATGAACTAAGATGGCCTTAGTTCTAGAAGTTCGGAATATCATGCTGAAGCTCGTGTACAGTTTTGCAGAGAAACAACCTAATTATATCCAAGACATAAGGTAAATGAAACATGATCATTTAGGGTATAGTTGTTGGTTGGTTGATTTGATGCTTAACGTCCACGGTAAACAACTAAGGTCATGTCGGGACGGTCAGTTATTCCTAACCACACTATTCCTGGGCAGGCTTAGACCTCCTAAGCGGTTAACTAGTACTAAGTGCAGATACTTTCGCCAGTAACTGACAACTGCCCTTCTTGAATCAGCGGAAGGAGAAACGAAAGTATGTGGCCAGACCGGGATTCGAACCCAGGACCTCTGACTTACGAGTCAGGTACCCTACCGATTGCGCTACCCGGCCCGGCGGGTATAGTTGTACAGTATGTATAGTGTTGCAGAGAAACAACCTATTACATCCAAGACATAAGGTAACTGAAACATGACCATTTACGGTATATTAACATGTATTAGGATGTCAATGTAATTTGACGTCACGTTATGTAACGTGATGTCAAATTACACTGACATCCTAACTGTTATGCAGTTTGATCTAGAACAACTATCGCCAAACGTGGACTACAAAGAGTATACGTATGAGGGCCCGGTCTCAATGCAAATGAGCTTGACACATGAGGTGTGTAAATACATATGATCTTGAAACCCGGGGGCCTATAGACACTAAGATGCAATTAAATCTGTAAATATTCCCTCATAAGTAGACTACCCAAAGCCAACAGTTATTCAGCCTACAAATCCACTGAATACTGATATACTGACCAAGAATTATTTCTAGTAAATAATTATATACAAGTCGATCGTGCCTCGTTGGACAAAAAGAAAAACAATACCGGCTATAGAGTTATTGAACTTTGCAAAAACAACAATTTGTTAATGCTAAATGGTAGATACGGTAAAGATAAAAATATAGGTAAATATACGTTCCGTGAACAGTCAGTGATTGATTATTCCATTTCCTCAGAAAAAGGCTTCAAATTACTATCAAACTTTGAAATTACCGATCTAGACAGACTATTCTCAGATGGTCATTCGTTGCTCGTAATGACACTTAAACTTACACCGCAAACAGACGTAAATAATGGAACTTTACAAACTGAAAGACAAACACGCGAAAATGATACGAAATGTCCAAAATGGAACCCACAAAATACTACGATTTTTAAAGAAAATATAAATCTGCCTCTAATTGAGCAGATCAATGAAAACCTGTCCACAACCAAGTTTAACCCAACCCAGGACAAAATAGATGAAGTGGCACAACAAATTGCTCAAGTCCTTCAAAAAGCTGCCCAAAATACACCAGGCAATACTTTCAAGCATGACCCCGAAAAGCACTTAATTCAAAACAAAAAGCCTTGGTTTGGTTACCAGTGCAACAAAGCAAAACTTGCATATAATAAGGCACGGAAGAGATTTCAACTTCATAGAAACAGTGTAAATAGGCGGTCCCTACTTTATGCTAGTAAGCAATACAAGAAAACTATGAATATATACATCAACAAATACAAAGCAGACCAACAAGCGAAACTGCGCAAAATGCATAAGCATGCTCCAAAAGAATATTGGAAATATCTAAATAGTATCAATCGAAAGAAAAACACAAAACAACCAAATATTGAGGACCTTTTTGAGTTTTATAAAAACCTAAATGCCAGTGACAATTCTGACCCTGATATAATGATAGATGATTGCTTGAACCAAGTAAATCTGGAAGATGATGACGAGTCTTTAAACTCACCTATAACTACGGCAGAAATCTCAAAATGTATATCCAAGTTAAAAAAACTCGAAGGCCCCAGGCCCAGACCAGATAATAAACGAATACATAAAACATTCGGAAGCTGCAATGTTACCAATATATACATCTCTTTTTAATTTAATACTCGATTCGGGACTTATACCACAACAGTGGGTAGAAGGTATGATTAAACCGATCTATAAAAATAAAGGCGACCCCACCCTCCCAGAAAATTATCGACCAATCACTTTGTTAAGCTGCCTTGCTAAATTATTTACTGCCATTCTGAACGAAAGAATAAATGTATTTTTGTTAGAGAACGACGTACTCTCCGAAAACCAAGCTGGATTTAGAAAACATTACTCTACAACTGATCATATTTTTGTCTTACATGCTTTATTCGATTTATTAAAAACACAAAAGAAAAAAAATGTATTGCGCATTCGTCGACTTTGCAAAAGCCTTTGATTCTGTTTGGCGCATTGGTCTGTGGAAAAAAACTCTTGGACAATTCTATTAATGGAAAATTCTTCCGTGTTATATATAATTTGTACCAACAGATAAAATCATGTGTTATCCTCAATGATTCTGTCTCGGCCTTTTTTTCTAGCAGTTGTGGACTAAGACAGGGTGAAAATCTGTCGCCTGTGCTTTTTTCTATTTTTCTAAACGACCTGGAAACTCATTTACAATCAAAAGGAAACTCGGGAATCCAAATAGAATGCCGTACGGACGATTTGTATTTTTTCACGAAACTTCTCGTGCTGCTTTATGCAGACGACACCGTATTGATAGCTGATTCCCCCGAAAATCTGCAAAAATGCATAGACGATTTTTTACAGTATTGCAATAGTTGGAAACTTAAAATAAATTATGAGAAAACTAAAATCGTTATATTCGGGTCGAGAAAATTAGACAAACACGTTTTCCATATGGATGGTAATAGAATTGAAATTGTTAATAGTTTTAGATATCTAGGGGTTCTTTTGTCTAATAATGGCAGTTTTCTTAATGCTAGGAAAAGTATATACGATAAAGCAAATAAAGCCATGCACCTGCTGTATATGCGTATAAACAATTTGAATCTTCCTCTTGACCTCCAACTGAAGCTTTTTGACAGTACTATTGTGCCTATCATAACTTATGGCTGCGAGGTTTGGGGGTATGAAAATTTGCAAATGTTTGAGCGAATACAAAATTCATTTCTAAGGTCAATAACAAAATGCCGAAATAGCACGCCGCTTTATATGCTGTACGGAGAATTAGGCCGTTACCCTATAGAAATCTCTATCAAGGCCAGAATTATTGGATACTGGACGAGACTTATCACTGGAAATCAATTAAAACTGGCAAATTTGATGTATCAAATTTGCCTACAATCTACTGATCACCACTTCAAATGGCTGAGAAACGTACAAAGTATTTTGCAAGAAGTAGGAAGAAATGACTTTTGGATTAATCAGAACGAAAATATGCCTTCATATATAAACCAGATTGTTAAGACAATTCTTCAAAAGCTGTTTGTGCAAAAATGGCATCAGTCCCTTTACGGCTCGTCAAAAGGACTTAATTACAGACTTCTTAAAACCGATTTTTCGTTTGAGAACTATCTTAATATATTACCCCGAAATAAATACTTACCTCTAATAAAATATAGAACAGCAAACCACTATTTACCCATTGAAACTTTAAGGTGGGAATCAATTGAGCTCTCTGACAGAAAATGTAACTTATGTGAAAAACAGGACCTAGCCGATGAATTTCATTACCTACTTGTTTGCCCAGCTTTTAAAGAATCGCGTCAAAAATATCTTAAACCGTATTACTACCAACGTCCTAACGTTCTTAAATATAAAGCTTTTTTTACCTCAAACTCCATGCTCAAATTGTCCAATTTAAGTAAATTTGTTTCCGTCATAATGAACGAATTTAAACGATAAAGTACATGTTTTTACCATATATTAATGAGTTACGACGTGTACTTATGTTGATAATTATTGACACTAAATAGTATTTACAACATCGGTAATGAAAAACCTGCAAAATTAGGTTAGTAGTGTATCGTTAAAGTCTTTCATGTTGGGATGATTGACACTGTTTCGCCAGCTTAGTGTTGGCATTTTACTGGAATATCATGAATATCATTATATCGTAGTAATGACATGTATAGTGTAAAAGTATATAAACTAGAGGTGGCCTGGTGTATTCGCTGTCGCTAAATTTGGCAGTTCCGCTCGGTCAACAGGATGCTTCTGTCCCAGCAGAAGCGGCTGATGCGCGGGCGTGACTGACATGACCGCGAAAGCGACTCCGCGCGGGCGTGACTGACATGACCGCGAAAGCGACTCCGCCACGCTGTCTTTATTATCATTATTATTATTATTGTTATTATTATTTATTTATTTATTTATCTATTTATTTATTTATTTTTATTTTGTGCGTGTGGTTATATATTTTTGGGTTATAAAACTTATTGTTTAACAGTTGTCTCAGATCTGTGGATACCATATGGAGAAAATCCCATTGGCTTGATATGGTTGGTCAGACTCCATAGACCCTGACCGGACTGCTCCTGCTTGAGCGGTCTGACCAGGGCCTATTGTGACCCTCCTTGGCTTAGCTGTCATAGTGATGGTCAAGGCTCAATGTTGGTGTCCTGTCTAATATTTTGGACTCTATTACTTCCATTCCATACTGTTGAACTTTGAGAAAAAAATGCCGAAAATGTAACCTTTTTTTCTTTCTTTTTTTTTACTTACCGTATGTACCCAAGAAATACAAACTTAATATGTATCTTTGAAATTATATATATGTATAAAATATGTTTATCATAAATGTTTACATGAGACAAACGTTGCAGATCATGATCCGGCTGCTCCTGTCGAGCAACCTGTTCATGGTTTGCAAATCGTTTGTACTGATGTTCCTACTAAGTAGTCGTGTTTTTGTACATTTACATAAATGGTTAAAACATAAAAATGAAAAATATCATTGTGCCGTACCTGCCTACGCAAAGCCTGCTTATCTGGAAACTTACGGTACAATGATATTTTATCTTTTTCAATAAGAACTTACCCTCGAGTTGCAGTAATAATCCAGTTGTGTGTTCCACACCGAAATATGCTGGTCTTTCTTTCACACATGTCTACGCGAGGCTTCATTCATATCCTCTTTTGAATGAAAGTTCACAATGTGACATACCAGCGCATGACTTGCACGGACTACAAGTGAGCTTGGATGAATGAAGCCTCGCGCAGACGTGGCCTTGTGAAGAGGTATAGGCAGCTATCCCCGTTATAAGTAGATTATTGAAACAAAACGTATTATAAGCTATATCTGTGTTTACAAAAAGCTTTCATATATAGTTCAATTTTTCTATGTTTCCCTATCCACCATGTTACCAGTTTAAACAGCTACCATGTTATTCTTAGTATGTTTTATTAGCTCATACGTAACTTGTGTTATCTGAGCCTTAGAAATAAAAGTATTTGTATTGTGTATTGTATTGTATTGTAAAAATAAATGTCAAAAAAAAAAAAAAAAAAAAAAAATGATAAATGAAAGTCAGGACAGGTGAATGGGGCTCGAGGGAGGTGTACGTTTCACTCGACCATCACTCAATTTTCCGGGTACATCCAGGACTTAGGCCCATATTCACAAACTAAACTCAAACTCCATCTCGACTTGAACTTACCGGATATGTAGCTATAATTACCTAACGGTCCAAGATTATCTCGAGGTGAGGTCGAGTCGTATTCACAGACATGAGTGTAGCTGGAGTCACCTCCAATAAGTAAGGTTTGGTCGAGGAACGGTGAAGCTCCCTCGACGGCGACTCGAGTTAAGTTTTGTTAATATTTCAGCGTTTTCATGGCTATGCTCTGACAATTCGAAGCAGCACGACTACCTGAAATGCTGTTATAAGCCAGAGGACTTCTGTGTAATACACTATCAACATATTTTTTTCTCTGTTTTTTTTTTGTTTGTGACAAATTCATACTTATCAGTAAGGATGCTGCGTTTCACAGACAAACAGGGTTTTGGCTTATGTCATATGTAATTTGAATTGCCTGACGGCCATAATGTTAAGAAAATATTAAAGTCTATATTGAGACGTCTCCATGAGAGAGAGAACCCTCCCCCCCCTCCAACACACACACGGGGTCGGGTCGGGTGAAGGTGCTTGGTAACTTTCAGTGTCGGCGCGTCCTACAAGAGTTAGCAAGAGCATGATTCGTCCGCCTGGTCGGAGAGTGATTCACGAACTTTAGCGAGTGTCATATTAACCATGTACATTCGGACAAACCGCGTTCTGTCTCACTTATAGCACGACACCCAATGATTGGGTATCTGAGGATCATCCTATAATATGGATAATAATAGGACATGGGCCGGCTGTGCTTGCAGCAGGTGTGGGATGAGTTTTTTTGTACTTGTGTCTGTCCTATCTTCCTTTCCGTCTCCCCCTCTCTGGGAGGCCGAGCTCGATATATACTGAAATACTGTCTTATATATCCTTTAACGCCCCCCAACTACCTCCCCTCCCCCAAAAAAACCCGACTGAAACAACTTCCCCCCCCCCCAACCTGTCGAAAATAATTGGTATCCTTCAATAAAATTTAAATAAGGAAACTCTGACATTATTCACACATTTTAGGAGAAAGCTCCAGTATCTATAAAAATCAAGAACTTCAAAGAGTCGTAACTCCTTCAAAAAAACCTTATGTCAAGTCAACATACATGTATGTTCCAAATGTCATTGCGATCCGACGAATGCTGTAAAAGCAGAAACCTAAAATGCGGACAGCAGACTGGCGGATAGATCGAAAACCAAATTACCCCACCACCAAACTCCTTTTGCGATGGAGTGGTGGTGGTGTGATTGGGCGAAGGCGTGGATTGGATATATTCAAACGAATAAAAATATTTGAAAGTACTAGGCTTAAACATACATATTTTTTATATTCATTTTTTTATGCAATTTTAAAAGAGGGTGCTGATCATAAACGTTCTACATCGACCTTAGCTACATAACCCTAAATGATCTTGAATCAAGTACTGCTACATAACATTTGTTTCAAACACACAGAAGAGGAAAAAGAAGAAGAAGAAAACATTTTAATACAAAAAATAACTTTCTTAAAACGGCTACGTTCTATTTTTTATTTTATTTTTATTTTATCTCTAGTCCTCTCAGGATCAAAGGTAATTGTATGCATGTATCATACATCTAGTAGGATCCCCGGTAGCTCAGTGGGTTGAGCTAGTCTACTGATCTAGCGGACCGGATTCGAGCCCCGCTTGAGGCGAGAATCATTCCTACCATAAACGGGGTTCCACTGCACACATCCTTTCACTATCACCGTCCCATTGTCCTGATGTAACTGCAATACTGTTGAAAGGGACGTAAAATCGCAAGTCATCCATCCATCCGTCGTACACCTAATAACTACAAGAATTTCACTTATGGTTACCGAAATTCGAGCAATTAAAAGCCTTCGATGAAAATATTTCTTCCGGAAGTTTCATGGACGGAACCAAAGACTTCTGGTGTAAATACGGACTGACAGACAGACAAACGAACGGACAGACAGACCAACCGAAAACTATATACCCCCA
This sequence comes from Ctena decussata, assembly GCA_963989385.1. NCBI lineage: Eukaryota > Metazoa > Mollusca > Bivalvia > Lucinida > Lucinidae > Ctena > Ctena decussata. The sequence goes on from OZ022500.1 coordinate 45,100,034, forward strand.
TAGCATACATCATATATTGGGGGTAAAATAATATAGAAACTACGAATAATGAAAATGCCCATTACAATTATTTATTGTATTATCGAAGTCTGTCCATTACAAGCAACAACATCGTTACCTTGTCACTATATATGCCAAGTTTGGATAAAATCCGTAATAAAAAAAAAAGCTTTAGGACGTGAACACAAAGTGTGATAGCGAGGGGTGGTGGGGGCGTGGGAATGGGGTGGGGGGGAGGGGGTAGCCGAGTCTGCGCAGAATACCCAAATAATAAACTACGTAGTACTGCAAGGAGGTAGCGTCAAAAGAATAAATACGTGATACGAGAATAGCAATTCGATTAAAGTTTCAGCAAAATACTGGAGAAGGACGGGATCGAACCCATGACCGATGATTAACATGCATGTAGCTTAATCGCTACACCACAGACGCTTCCGCAAACACAGGAACATAAACCGGACGGACGCGGAAAAGCAGAAAATCATTGTTCCTGCGGTATATTTAATTATAATTTTACAAATCATAGAGTTAGCACGATCTAGTTCTACACTGTCTATTAAGTCAACCATGTCTCAGATTTGACATCATTACACTTTATACGTTTTAGAAGGTCTGGTCTGAGTCTACGATGTATTTTACATGGTGTGAGTCTAACTGGAGTGTAGCTGGAGTCTCCTCCACGGAGTCGAGGTGGAGTGGAGAACGTGAATACCAAATCTATACTTGAACTTCACTCACTCGAGGCGCCCTCGAGTGTCACTTCAACCGACCTCATTGAATGAGTTCGAGTCGAGGTGGAGTTTGAGTTCAGTTTGTGAATATGGGCCTTAGTGAGGTTAAAGAATACGTAACCTCTGAGTCACTCAAAATTTTGAGTGAACTCAGGGATTAAATCATGAGTCTGAGTGTAAGTGGCATTCTAGAATATAGGCGTGAGTCTTGGTCTTGGTGCATGGGCATACCACCATTTTTAAACCCTTTTTAGACAAGCTACCCGCTTTGGGGATGAATGCAAACATTGCAGAACGCAGCGTCAGGTAAGGGTCTACAATGTTTGCCTACATGAATTTCTATGCAATAGAAAGTGAAAATACCCACCAGAAAGCCCTTAAACAAATGGACTCATCCAAATGATAAGAATGGACAAGCCCATTGGTCAAAAATGGAAAAAAGGAAAACTACTTTCGTGACTTCCTGATCGCATCCTCGGTCAAGTCATTCCAAAAGGAACCCTACTTTTAAAGGAAAGAATTTGCACAATCTAGAGGTGGGATAAAGAATCATAGTCCAAGAGCTTTCCCAAGGCACATACATGTAGATAACTAAACTCTACGGTATATAAAAAGAGAGCTCGTAAATACCATACACGCGATAATATTCGCGGATTCAAGTTTTAGCGGTTTGGTAGCCACATCATGAGCATTAATTCTCGGGATTTTTTTTCAATTTTTGCGGTCAGCAACGTGTGCGAAAATTCAAATCGCTTGTTCATAAAACAGAGAAAACAACTGTATATTAACTGATACAAGAAATATCTTTAAAAAAAGATATAAGACGAAGTGAAAGAAGACATATTTGAAACAAATAATATTTTTTTTTATTTCTGTTGAAATAAGAAATTGGCTGCAAGCAAGGTTTCAGAATACGCCCCGCAAATTAATTATCCGCACTCAATGTTTTAAATACACTATACGCCTTTAATAATTAAAATGTAAAAAAAGGACCATTGTAACAGGTTGACCCATTGTAGTAGGTTGGATCTTCGGGGGGTCCGGTGGGGATTTTACTTCATGATAACAACTTGTTTAGATGGGTATCTCTAGGGTTTATTTCATCATTTCCCTACCGCCCAAACCACGAGCCACCTCTGCAATATTACAAATATAATCCTAAGGAAAAGATTATACAAGGTAACAACGATGTCGTCCTGACAGGGGAACGTGAGTTACCCCTTCGCCAGACAATGATGGACTGACCTCGCGGTTTGGGTGTAAATACTCAATTACTCAATTATCAACAAATGTTCAAATATGCATGATATTCCACAAATTACATGATAAACGTATGAATGAAAGTAAACGCATACCTGCAATATTACAAATATAATCCTAAGGAAAAGATTATACAAGGTAACAACGATGTCGTCCTGACAGGGGAACATTAGTTACCCCTTCGCCAGACAATGATGGACTGACAAAGGAAAGCCCGCTGTTAGTTGGCGCATGCTAAGTGACATGCATTCAAGTGCATCGCGCGCGCAACATGCGTAGAACGACCGGATATGGTATAGCGCTTAACTTTTAGAATAACATTAAGATGACTTAACTGTTAATGGAACATGAGGAGGGCTATTTAAATGATGTGAAATATAGGAATGGGATTTATAGGACTTTTAGGACCAGCGGGACATTCATTCCATTATCTGTTAAAGCTGACCCTGTGACACCAAAATCTAATGGGGTATCTATGAGAAATTTTTACTGTGATTGAAAAAAATCCAAGTCAAAACCCTGTCGCTATGTCATAATAACAAAATAAAAATTGGCTAAGTTCAAAATGCTGTAAATATGTAAATATTATTATTGAATAGCAGTATCCTTATGTTGGGGCTATCCACTATGGCGAGAAACCAGACTGGTCCGTAAATTATTGACATTCTTCGGTACATTCCGATATGCTTCCGATGATACGGTACTGTATTTTACCCGGTTCAGTACAGCCGGGTGCGTAAATTTACCGGAACGGACCGGAATGGACTGAATTACCGCAACGGACACCGGAACGGACCCGTTTTCCCCTATCTTCAGTAGATATTTCTAATATTTTTTTATTAAATAACTCTAATTTAATATTTATACATATTCTGTATGCCATCTAGCGCAAATCAATTAGAGATATTAGTCAAAATACTCTTTGAGTATTTTGCACCATGGGTAGGCCTCTTAATACCCCACGCATATGCGTTTCATCTTTAAATCATATAATCTTATACAAAAATCTGGTTATCTTTCTTCCAAGACTTGGAGCGAATGAAAAACACAAAAATTCCCGAATTTTTGTTCCATAGTATCATGACCAACATTTCAGCCATAGAAAATATGTAGAGCTATTGTGTTTCAGCTTTAAATTGAAACATTACAGTGGTCTAAATGTATAAAGGGAAACTTTGTATATCATTTGTACAGTTAGCACCATTATCATGCTTCAATAAGTCGTCAATTTATCTGACGGACAGATATTTGTTTCGCCAATAGTCCTTATCAGATATTGTCAAATCAAAATCAGGGGTTGCAAGTTAAGATAATACATGTTAGTCATAGGTAGGGCCTTGAATTAATCTGCGCGTTTAGATTGTATGAAAATATCTCAAAAATTGGCTGGAAATATGAATAATAAGGGTCCGTTCCGGTCCGACCCGGTAATTAGGTCCGTTCCGGTAAATTTACGCACCGAGTAAAAAGAACTACTTTTTTACTACGAAAGACTTTTCGCACCATAGAATCTTTTTTTTCTCAAGCCATCGGCATTTGCGTTTCTCGCGTTCTGCTTAACTCTATCAATCATTACAGCGTTAAAGTGAAAAACATATTTAAAACTAAATGCAAAGTGCAAATAATAACATTTTTAATGTACCAAATCTTCTGACAGGTGAATAACAATTCCATGACATATGCGCTCTTCCATACAGAGATCAAGTCAAGTTTTGGCGGCAACGATGATTTTATTAGACTTCGTCTAATAAATGATATAAAGATTTAGCCATTTGATTATTGCATACTGTTGTGTTTAAACTGTGTGAAAGCTTGTATTTTGCTTAACATTTGAATTGTTTGGAAGGCATTCCTAGCAGACATAAAAGCTTCAAATGCTTAGTTCCGGGATATTCCAAAGCAAACGGAAACAAATATGGATACCGTTTCTACTGAAGATACCTTTTCAGGTACAGGAAATAATTTTCAATTTTATTTTTGCAGTATCATAGTGACTGTAAAATATCACGAAAATTGGAAGACCACAAAAATTTCAGCGTATACGGTTTTATTTGTCGTGATGGAATTGTCAATGTTAAATTGACTTACGAGTTCGGACTTATGATTTTGGTACTTTGACCACTTTCATCTGTCTCATCTGTGAGTAACAGAAGCGAGATATACGCTTTACTTTTCCGGCGGCGTCGGCAGATTAAAACTTCGTTTAACACTGTTTTATGACAAAGCTCAGGCCAGACTATATGTATATATATATATATATAGAGGAAGGGTATAAAATATACCCGGAACGATAGATAAATAAATAAAATAAGGTTTGACGTTACATGTTTAGATTTATTAAAATAAAACTATGCAAAAAAGTGTCAACGCGTTTCGCTCAGCTCGTCAGGACTGTTGCATGCAACAGTCCTGACGAGCTGAGCGAAACGCGTTGACACTTTTTTGCATAGTTTTATTTTAATAAATCTAAACATGTAACGTCAAACCTTATTTTATTTATATATATATATATATATATATATATATATATATATCATGGGTGTATGGTGCGGACAGAAAAACATCCGTTACGAAATTCACTGTTTATCATTAGGAAGCCTCTTGGTGGCGAACAGTGATCCCGAAGAACAGATATTTTATATCCGCACCTCACGCCCATATTAGATAGCTTTTCTTTAACTTTTGATGCACAAACGCAGAATTTATTAAAATGCATAATAATTTTCTACTCAGTTTTAAAAAAGCCAACGAAAACAACGAATGACTTCAGTTCTTAACGTTGATGTCAAGCGTGGCTTAAAATGACGTCATTTTGCTATCGTCAGGGTATCGTGTGAAAAACCAACGTCACTTGACGATGAAAATACGTTACCTCCTATACAAGCAATGCAATACTGCCCCTGATTTTTATCCGGTCCTGGGTGAGATTTAACTCCGTCACGAGGGTCAATGTTCAGCCTGCCTCGTGATGCCGAACAGTATTCCCGAGTGACGGATTTTTCTATCCGCACCTCATAACCATGATAGATACTTTTTCTGGCATACATGTCCAGTTATAACGTTTGATTGTAAACACAGAGCTTCTTTTTGTGGTGATGATCACTGATTTGGGGCAAAAACAAAAATCTGTATAAAATACTCAAAATACCACTGATCTTTCAAAAACTTAGCATATGCCTTCTTTATGTTGTTTCTCACAATTCAGACTCCCAAAATGCAGCATTTGTTAATGTTAAAAGTGTTTTATAAGGAAAGATCAAAGGGTAATTTTGTGCGCAGAAATCTGAAAAAAATGATATTGTTATTGAAAATATACTTAGTGCTGAGAGTTCCTTGTTGCATAATGGAGAGCGTCCTAGCAATTATTTTTCAAACTCTTTCACACATTATCACGCTGAGCAGATGATAATGGATGCGGTCTGTGTCCAATATTTTTGTCAAAACACACAGGTGAGACTATTTTAACAAGGTTGAACAATTTCATCTACACACCAGTGACAATGTAAGTAATGTATTATTTATACTGTAGGTGTTACATAGGTATGCTTGCCTACCTTATATTTAATAAATGCGTCCAGTGTGCATTTACTTTGTATATGGTTGAACATTTGAGAAAAAGCTACTGTTTTTATCTGGTCTACATAACAATTTGATAAAGAGTTTGAATAAATAATTGCTAGGACGCTCTTCATTATGCAACAACGTACTTTCAGTCCTACGTAATTTTTCAATAACGATGTTATTTTTTTAGATTTCTGCGCAGAAAACTACCCTTTGATCTTTCCTTATAAAAACACTGTTTTAAGCTGCATGTACGTCTATTTTGTATTCTAAATTGTAAAGAACAACAAAAATAAGAAGTCTGCTATTTTTCAGGGAGATACCTTACTTTTTTTATGGTTTTATGCAGATTTTTACATTTACCATAAATCACCACCTTAATATGTTTAATTCGATTGTTTAAGGTTTCTATTTAATTTGAAAGAAACAGGCGCTTGCAGCGACCAACGTTCGATTCTTTACGTTAACGTCCTGAATAGTTCAATGTGACGCCATTTTGCCATTTTCAAGATGTCATCGTCTGGAAACCAACGTTAACTGATGACGCGTATACTAGAACTCCGTTACAACTAATACATTGAATGCACATGATTTTTATCTCGTCCTGGGTGTAGTAACACGGGTAAGATAAAATTTATAGGTAAGCTGAAACACGCGGATATCCTTATATGGTGTGCAAGGAAAGAATTGTCGGTACAGGTGAAACTAGAAAATTGTGTCTGTAAGACACCAATGATGCTCCCGTGTAGCGCCTGTCACAGTATATGTGTACATATCACGCACCTTTTTAAGCACAAACACTATTTACAAAGCATTCAACGAATTACACAAACTTCATACCCTGTATTGCAAAAATGCAGCCCAAAATGACTAAGTTTAAAAGACCATAATTCTATCAAAATTACAATTGTTTTTCGTTTGTTTTAACATGCCTATCTTCATAATGTCCACAAAAGTATACAATGTCTACCAAGTAGCCACTGAAAATTGTGGAAGGAGTTGATACACAAAGTACTTACCCTACAATGCACGCATATGCCTAAAATGACTAAGTTCAAAAGGCCATAAATCTCTTAAAATTAATTCCAACTCCAACAAAAACCCACATTCATATCTTCAATATGTCCACAGCATGTATGCAAGGTCCATTGAAACCTGTGCGAGGAGTTGATCACTCAAACTCCATATCCTAGACTGCAAAACATTGCCTAAAATGACTAAGTTCAAAAGGCCGTAATTCTGTAATAATTAATTCTAGCTCCAACAAAAACCCACATGCACAATGTGTCCACAGCATGTATGCATAGTTTGAAACAGACCCATAAAAATTGTGGGAGGGGTTGACTATACAAATTCCAACCCTGCCATGCAAAAACAAAATCCCTAAAATGACTAAGTTCAAAAGGCAGTAATTCTGTCAAAATTAATTCAAGCTCCATCAAAATTATGCATGCACATTTTCAATATGTCCACAATATGTATGCAAGGTTTGAAAAAGATCACTTGAAAACTGTGGGAGTCGTTGATTACAAAAGCTCTATACAATGAAGTATGAGGAACGGACGAACAGACGGACGGACGGGCAGACAGGAGCAAATCTACCCCCCCCCCCTCCCCTCCCGACTATCGTCACTGGGGAATAAAAACACGGATATCAAAAGCTGGTGTGCAAGAAATGGCACTTTCTTTTAATCTTTTTCACATGTTACATGGCAAGTGAAATCATTCGTTTATATTTTGAATAAAACTGCAACAAAGTCATGCGGACAAGTGAAGGTTTTCTTTTCGTAACTCATAAGTTGATTTGTAATTACAAAGTGGACAACGCAATCATAAGCACGTACTATTATCAATAGATATCTTACGTTTCAAGAGAAAATAATCTCAAACCATGCAAGAAAACAGGCTATATCTCAGGACCGTACAGGGTCGATGTCAATGTTGTAATAAGCAGTTACTCCATACAAGTGATTTGACTGAAGCAACTGTGTTTGGTTTTATGAAATGAAACCTTTACCAGGACACTTCAGAAAACTGACCTCATATTATTTTTAGACAAAGGGCATTAGTGCGGAGTAACTGCGCAATGCGACACAATATCGGACTTTTAATTCATATATATCGCAGATTTTCTTATCGGAGTGGCTAGTGCCCACAGTATCCGAACTACATGTACAATCTCTTCCGGTTTTCATAGCGTTGAATCGAGAGTACAAACGTTCGTTTATAAACAGTAGTCGGAAATCATTATGTTTTGAGATTTTTCTCCGGAATCTGCTGCGTCATTTATAGCTATTCAGCTTCGAAAATGTAAAGAGGTAAGTTTAATATAACTTGCTCTTCGGTCTTTTACTTTATTACCCTGTACAATGTCGTGTATGGGTGGGTAGCAATTGGTACAGTATTCAAATCGCCCTTGGCATGATTCATAAACCATTTTGAGCATTTTCTTACATGTTTTATAAAAAATCTTTAGAATAAACGGAAGGTGTTATCAATCTACAGTTTGTTAGTTTTGATAAAAGAATGATAGCTAAGTTTTGCACGACACAATCTCGTGTTAAATTAAGCTGTTCGGGGAAAAAAATCTGCGGCGGCAAGGAGTTTTTCATTGTACAGGGCAATAAAGTAAAAGACCGAAGAGAAAATTATATTAAACTTACCTCTTTACATTTTCGAAGCCGAATAACTATTATTATAAATGACGCAGTAAATTCCGGATAAAAACTCAAAACATAATGATTTCCGGCTACTGGTTATAAGCGAATTTTGTACTCTCGATTCAACGCTATGAAAACCGGAAGAGATGGTACAGTGCGTTCGGATACTGTGGTGCCAGTCGACTGGCAATAGCGATTTTACGTTAAAATCGCTTTTTACATTTGACTTGTAATAGACATTTTACGTTGAAATCGCTATTGCCAGCCGACTAGTGATAGCATTTTTAAAGTAAAATCGCTATTGCCGGTTTATTTAAGTTTTTGTTCCATGTAGGGAAATTTAAGTTTTGGTCCAAGAAGGACAAATTCTACTTATCAATGAGCTTCGTTCTTTAAATTTATTCATTTATTGTTGCACTCTCATTTATGCAATATGTATATGAGCCGCGACGTAACAAAACCAACAATGTGGTCGTGCGTCCAGCACAGACTCAGATCAGCCTGGGCATCCGCCCAGTCTGATCAGAGTCTTCGCTTTCCGCATGAAGGTAGCTTAGTCCCTCAGCTACCCTTTAAGCGCTCAGCAAAGAGTCTGATCAGACTGGGTGAATGCCCAGGCTGATCTGAGTCTGCACTGGGCGGACGACCACATTGTTGGTTTTCTCGTGCCGCGGCTCATATTTGCATCTCACTAAACAACCTGTATTCAATAGTTTTACGCTTTTTCAGTCCCATCATTTATTCCGTACAGCTTGCTCCATAATGTATTTGAGCCGCGACACGCCAAAACCAACAATGTAGTTGTGCGCCCAGCGCAGACTCAGATCAGCCTTGGCAGCTGCCCAGTTTGATCAGACTCTTTGTTTAGTGCTCAAAGGGTAGTTACGGGTCTAAGTTACCTCCATGCGGACAGTGAAGACTCTGATCAGACTGGGCGGGATGCCCAGGCTGATCTGTGTCTGCGCTGGGCGCACAACCATATTGCTGGTTTTGTCGTGTCGTGGCTCATTTAAAGTTTGCATTGAAATCTGAAATCCAACATTATACAGAAAAGGAAGAGTGTTTCTGGAAATTGTGTTTGGACTTTTTCTTTCCCTTCGATTATTCTTATATAATTTCACGCAGGCTTGAAAGATGTAAAACATGAACAATCCAACGCCTATGAGTACTCTGAAAAGTTTGATTTGTTATGAATTAAAAGAAGTACCTACTGGAATTCGAGGTCACGCAGGCTGCGGTCACTGGACCTAGCCATACAAAGACAGTGGTCGTACCAGTTGCGTCACAACGTTTGCAAAATAGGTATCAGGGAACAATGTTAACTCAATGGAATGTAACTGCATGAAAGGGTCTTTAAAATCCCAAAATTCTCTCTCTCTCTCTCTCTCTCTCTCTCTCTCTCTCTCTCTCTCTCTACTTCTCTCTCTGGTCTTACAATCCAACCGCATATAATTATGAGGACATTATGAGAGAAATCTTACGGTGGCCTTATCATTGTGAGGACATGTATGCATTTATTCATAATTTCTATGGATGAAAATCTCCTTCTGAGAAAGCATGCCTACTGATGACAAGCCAGTTATTATTTCTGTTGTCGTTTTTGTTAATTTACAATATGGTTTTGCACAAACCGTAGTTGTGGGGATGGTACGTGCCAACAAAGAAGGATGCGTTCCCACAATGTTAGAATTAAATCTCATAAACGTCACCAGAACTATGGTAAGACCAGCGCCTTCTCACGTGCAAAATGTACATTCCTCCAGATTGCACCTCTGGAAAGGGTCCCCAGTGTTCCGATGTGCAACACTGCCCACGCCCCCAAGCACCGGCTTAAGCAGAGTCGAAAAAAGAAACTTTGGGAGAGCCCATTATGTACATCCCACTTTAAAGCAAGTTATTTCGTGTCATGAAAATAAGCTATTACATGTAATTAGTGTTTTTCGAAAAAGTTTAGAATTCTTATAGATTTTAATTTGACTTTACTGCAGCTGGTGTTGTGTCGTGTGGCGGCCGCCAAACGACTCCCCGTACATCATCCATAGTGCAGATTATATTTTGTTTTTGTCCTTTGATATCAGAGGATATGATCTGGAAAATCTAAAATATTTGATTGGTTTAGACTCTTATTCTAAATCACCGTGTTTTTATTCCTCTGGATACTTTTTTATATTTAGCAGATTTTGATATCGACTGTTTCATAAAATCCAGAAATTACAGTATGCTTGTCTCTGGCTTTCGTCACCAGATATTGTCAGGGTCACTGATGAGGCTTGAATAACCGAAACTTTGAAGTATGGCCCATTTTTCTTCTTCTGACTTTTTTCTCTGCTCTTGAAGGAACTCTTGTAGATTTTCATTTTATCGACTGAGTACATTCCAAACGGGATCACAAGCTAAAACTTTCATGATTATTATCGGTATACAAGTATGAAACACGATCTTGACATTTCAGATCTTAAAGTTACGGTGACTATAATTGGAGCCGCGACACGAGAAAACCAACAAAGTGGTTGTGCGCCCAGCGAAGACTCAGATCAGCCTGGGCATCCGCCCAGTTTGATCAGACTCTTCACTAAGCGCTTAGAGGGTAGCTAAGGGTATAATCTATCTTCATGCGGACAGCGAAGACTCTGATCAGACTGGGCGGGTGGCGCACAACCGTTTTGTTGGTTTTCTCGTGTCGCTGCTCATTTAAGGAACGATTTGATTCTAGGCCCAGAACTCTAAACCTACTTCCAGTTTTGAGCAAATAATGTAATTTTAGTATGTTTTGCACAGCAGTCCCAGTCATAAGATGGATGGATCACTTGCGGTTTTTACAACCCTTTCATAAGGGAGCAGATGGAAGGGTGTTAATGAAAGTCTGTGTGCCATGGCAACCCGTTTACTGCTGCAAAGAATTCTGCTTCCATCGAGATTCAACTCAGACCGCTACCTTAGCAGACCTGTGCTTATACCAATTATTTCAGGAGGCTCTTCGGTAATACCACTCCACAGTTTTTTACTGCAACTATAAACTTATAGTGGGATACAACTTCTGAAGCTCCAACGGACCTGGTATAATTTGGGCCGTTTTAGGCCCCCTTTCAAATTTACTGAAATTTGCATGGTTTCTGTTGCTCATCATCTGAGTAAACAGGTTCATACCGAAATAATATGTTTCTTTTTCGTGAATCCTCAGAATAACATTATATCAGACATGCCTGTTTTGTTTCAGCAATTTTAAATAAAACGGCAAGAAAACTCTGATCTGAGTCTGCGCTGGGCGCACAACCTTTTTGCTGGTTTTCTCGTGTCGCGGCTCATTTTCTTTTTTTAATCCACAAGCTATTTACATGTACCTTAATAAACATGCGATCGTGACCTACGTTGTCTCCATTGAATTACCTCTCCAAAAAACCAGGCTCCAAATTTATAAAACTTTTTTCATGCTCAACTCAGCTGAGCATGAAATTTTACCTCCTAATGAATAGCAAATGACTGATATTCACTTGTTTTTTTTGCTCAGTTTAGCTGAATATGAAATTTTATCTGCTTATGAATAAGAAAATGCCAACATTAGTTGGCATTTTCATATTTATCAGCAGAGAAAATTTCATGCTCAGCTGCGTAGAGCATGAAAAACATTTTACAACCGTGAGGCCAGTTTTCAATGAAAAGGGGGCTTATCACTGAGTTCGTTTGAGTAAGTTTGAAAATAGACTTCCGCTTAAGCCAGTGCTAGGGGGCGTGACTGGTGTCGCACATTTCATTGCTAGTCATGAACAGACTCAATTAAACCGAGTCTACTATTTTCTATTCTTTGGTGTGTTCCTTGTTTCCAAAGGATCTTACTTTTCAGAACGTATTTATCTTCACTGCAGCTGGTGTTTGTGCCGTGTGGCGGCCGTACAACATCTCCCCGTTGTACCGAAGTAATTAAAAGGAACAATAAAGTCTTTTAATAGTGATCGTATAGATTTTATTAAAGTTAATTTCGAACTTTTTGTCTTAAAATTTTAATTTCCGAATTTAGCTTTTTGTTCTGTCCGAAATATTTCTCAAAGTTAAAGATGAAAGTCAAAAGGGTGAATATGTCGTTTCTAACGGACAGTATATCCGCGCGATAGCAAGCAAAACGCATATTACCAGTCCTTCTGAATTTCTATTCTTTTATACCCAGTTGGAATGATGCAATGGCATGAACAACGCAATAATCCTTTAGTCATCATCCCAACCAGGTCACTTAAAGCGCCTTCAACCCTGAACCCTGCAGCCATTGGATGAAATTATATTGGTAAATCACCTGACCAACCAATATATCTCAATTCCATCGCAAAAGTTGTACTTTTAGTCATGTGACACACCAGGTGCAGTGTCACCCCTACGATATATTTAAGTACAATCATCCAAAATTGACAGATTGTATATAAAATCAGTTGAAAATATGTTATCTCCATAAATATTTCCTAAAACTGTCAATAATAAGTCAACAATTTGCATATTTCATTAGAAAAACTAAATTTACCAATCACCTGACCAGTGCAGTGACCCTTCATTATTGCGTTATTATTTAATATATTTAACAGTACATTTTAATAGTACATTTTAACAGTTTTCTACAAAATCTTAAATCCTAATGTTTTTAATAAAAGAAGCATAATTCAACAAATTCAAATTATGAACTCATAAGATCAATCATTATAAAATCATTCAAAGCGTCACTTTGCAACACCGTACATTATCATAGTGCAGATTATATTTTCTGGTCTTTTACGATCATTGAGTTCATTTGAGTATTTTACAAAATAGGGTTCCACTAAAGCCGGTGCTAGGAGGCATGGCTGGTGTCGCACATTTCATTACTAGCCATGAACAGACTCAATTAAACTGAGTCTGCTATTTTCTATTCTTTGGTGTGTTCCTTGGTCATTTTCGTTGTCGACCAAAACATGTTAATACAACTGAGTATGCGATGGTCATATATATACTCGAACGCAAAACTAAAGCATGTTTTCCTGCTGAAAATGACGAAATTATTGATGTTTTTTGCTTATTCATGCATAACGAAAGCGTAAACAATCAAGGGGTAAAATTCAAAAATCCCTTATTCTGATCAGTTTCTCATTGTCTGCAGCCAAAGTGTACTTGGCTCCTAAACTAATGCCCTCTTTCTCTAGCACGTGTAAATGTCTTCGAAATATCATTAAGAATTTTCAGAACTGCTTACTTGTTATAAACAAAGTTTTGACCGTTATGGAAATGCCGGAAAATAAACAATTTTTGCGCCAGCAAAGGATTTTTTTCAGCAAACCGAATTGGTGCTGGATTGCAATTCAGGTTAAATTAAAAGAGTAAATGGTCACAATTTGAAATGGAGTATGCTAGCAAAGGGTAGTAACTCTGAATGCAACCACCAATTGACCTTTTTGACGCTGGATCACATGGGCAAAATAAAAAAAATCATTCTGCATTTTAATCATGAAAGGAAGTTTACATTTAGCGTTTCGGAAGACAAGATTTTTCCCGGGTAAACATTTTTATCAGTCTTTAATTTTCGTAACTAGTTTAAACAATATTTTATTTGAAACTGAAGCATATTATATAAAGTGAATACCAAAACAGGAAGAAAGTCTTTCGACTAATGTGAGTATCCTATTTTGCTATCGATCATATAAAAAATTTACATTAATTTGAATTTGAAACTTTCAACAGTTGACTACAGAATCAATTTAGTTTTAACCAAAGATGACTAAGAACAGTCTAACATATAACCAGGTATTTGCAGAACAAGATAAGTGATAGTAAAGACAGAAAAGTCATTACAGTCCCCAGCTGACACACAATGATCAATTAACTTTCGTAACTCAAACCGGAAGTGAGCCAAAAACAGACAAAAGACCTGGTATGATAAGGGCCATTTTTGGCCCCCATTCAAATTCTCTTTAAATTGCATGGTTTCTATTGCTTATCATTTGTGCGTATGGGAACAAACAGAAATAATATGTTTCACATTTGCTAATTCTCAGAATAACATGATTTCTGACATGCCTATGTTGGTTCAATAATATGAAGGAAAATTGCAAGAAAAACCGAGTTTAATTATTTTTCCTTTAAAGAAATAAGTCATTTACAATAACTTTTATAAGCTCTTGATAATAGGCTTTTGATGAAATGCTTACACGTTGGTTACCACGGCTAATTACCTGTGCACTGCACAAGGCCTGTCAAGGTGCTCCACCCACTCAACTTTGCAAGACCAGAAACGCTAATCAAAAAATTCCAACAGATCAATATAAAATGTATACCAAATCATTCCTTGTGTTCTAACTAAGAAAATGAATACTCACAACATATGTTTATTTTGTCTATGAGCGGAGATATGGGCGCTTTGGTGTTGAGACAAAATGTTCCAAACGCTGCCAGTTTGGTAACAAAAAGTTTAAAATAGACATAGAGCCCGGTCTCCAGCACATTTAATATTTTCATGGCATGTAAATATATCAAAATCATGTCAGCATATACAATATAAAATGTGCTGGAGGCCGGGCTCATGTACATTGAAAGCCACAAAGGCTACCAAATTCGTCATTTGCGTTAGTATCCACTGGGGGTATGGGTATGTGTGGCGAAACATTTAAGACTAAAACAATCTGAATTTTCATAACTATTGTTGCCACATTAGAAACAATGTTTGAAGTATATATGTTGTATGAATTCCACACTGATATATCAAACATTTGATATTTAGTCCAGTCAAATTATGGGAGAACCTAAAACAAATTGCAACAAAAGGTTTCTTTGCAGTAATGAGCTCCTAAGACCTACATTTTTAACATACTAAAAGTAGGACAAAATCGGAGAATGCGAAACTTGATTTTTTCTTATGTCTTGTTTTCGAAGAATTTAAACCACAGCACAGCTACTTTTGGTCGGAAAGCCACTTCTAAACATCATTTCTAGACAAGTTAAATCCATAGAAGTCGTTGAAACAGCAGTTATATACTGTTCTTTAGCTTTTGTCTACCATTAAAGTTGCTGATTATGCATAACCGGTCGATCATATAGTATATTACTATTGGTTTACCCCACCCACTAGTGCAAATTTTGCTTTACCATAACCTCTATGCAGATGGACAATATGGATGGTAATGAAGATACTAAACAGAATCAATGTTTTTAAATGAAGAGTGTGACAGAACAATAGAAGAAAACAGCTTAATGTAACTCTTTTTATCGAATAATGGGACATCTGAGAGTGTTGTTTTTTTGCTTCAGGTCCATGGTAACGGCCATGGTCATGTCGGGACGGTCAGTTAACCGTACGACACTATTCTTAGGCCGGCTTAGACCTCCCTCCTATGCGGGTAAGCAGTACTATAAGTGCACATACATTCGCCAGTAACTGACAACTGTCCTTCTTGAATCAGCGGAAGGAGAAACGGAAGTAAGTAGCCGGACCGGGTATCGAACACAGGACCTCTGGCTCATGTGTCAGACGCGCTACCGACTGTACTATGTTGCCCGGCTAAATACTTCATGTGTTGAATGGATAATGCACTAGAGGGTTTAATATGCAGATAACTTGGACATGCTTTGGGATATTACGTGATGATCTCCATGACATTTTTGCATTAACAAATGTTAAAATGTTTACTTTTCTGGTTCAAAATTTACAAATTATTCCTCCTTCCCGCCTAACAGCCACTTCCCTACCCCTGCCCACCCTCTGGATAGAAGTCATTGTTTATGCATGCCTGAACGACCTTCAGGAAGAGCTATTGTTGTCACCCCGGTGTCGGCCTCCGCATTTGCACCCGTGTCCATGTCCACCTTTTGGGTGTTATAGGTTATATTAAAACACCCATATCTCTTTAACCCATTGATAGCCTAAGTTGATACTTTCACTTATGCTAGATAATGGCCTTACGTTTTACACCATTGCCCCCTCAGTGACCTTGAGGTCAAGGTCATGGAATTGGAAATTTCATGTTAAAATATGGGATGTTCTTTAAAGTTTTATCTCATCTGTCAAGGTGAGCTTATAGTATAGCCTTGGCCCGTTGTCCGTCATCGTCTTCCACACTTTAAAACATATCTCCTAAACCATCTGCCCAATCTTGATCAAAATTTTATGTGTAGCATTGTTGGAGTGGGAGAATGACTGCATTAGGTTAAAGGGCAGATAAGATTGGAACTCTGATTGCCATGGCAACATAAAGCCCCCCCCCCATAGACTTATAATGGGAACATTTTAAAAAATCTTTTTCTCTGAAACCATGATGCCAACAGCTTACTTATTTAGTAGTTAGCAATGTTTTGTGGTCCCCTACATCACTCCTGCCAATCTATCCCCTGGGGTCCAAATTGGCCCCACCCTAGGGGCCCACTGCTTTATAAAGGGCTATATAGCTAAAGAACCTTAAAAAATTTTTAACTATGAAACCATGAGGTCCAGAGCTTACATATTTAGTATGTAGCAATGGTAAGTGGTCACGAACATAAATCCTGCCATCCATGCTTCTGGGATCCAAATTTGCCACCCCAAGGGGTCATTAGCTACCACAGAGTTATGACGAGAACAACTTTAAAAAATCTTCTTTTTGAAACCGAGGCCCAGAGCTGATATATTTAGCATATAGAAGTGTTAAGTGCCCCCCCCCCCTACATAAATCCTGCCAACCATGCCCCTGGGGTCCAAACTGGCCCCATCCCGGGGGGGGATTTTTTATATAGGGCAATATAGCTAAAAAAAACTTCAAAAATTTTTCCTCTCTGAAACCTTGAGGCCCAGAGCTTACATATTTCGTATGTAGCATTGATTAGGGATCACCTACATAAGTCCTGCCAACCATGCCCCTAGGGTCCAAATTGGCCCAGCCCAAGGGGCATTAGCTCCTATAGTCTTATGCAGTGAAAAACTTTAAAAAATTCTTCTCTGAAACCATGAGGCCCAGAGCTTAAACGTTTAGTATGTAGCTTTGTTTATTGGTTCCCTGCATAAATCCAGTCAACCATGCCCATGTGGTCCAAACTGGCCCCAGCACAGGGGTCATTTGTTAATATAGGGCTATATAGGTGAGAACCGTCAAAAATCTTTTCTCTGAAACCATGAGGCCCAGAGCTTACATATTATTTAGCAAGTAGCAATGGTTAGCAATGGTTAGTGGTCATGTACGCAAATCCTGCCAACCATGCCCCTGGGATCCAAATTGCCCCCCCCCCCCCCCACTGGATCAATCATTGGCTGCCATAGACTTATAATGGGAAAAACTTAAAAAATCTTCTTCTCTGAAACCATGAGGCCCAGAGCTTATATATGTATTTAATATATAGCAATGTTTAGTGTCCCATAACCCCTGCAACCCAAGCCCCTTTGTTCCAAACTGGCCCATCCCCAGGGGGTCATTTGTTTATATAGAGCTATATCGCTAAAGAACCTTCAAAAATCTTCTTCTCTGATACCATGAGGCCCAGAGCTCACATATTTAGTATTAAGCAATGTTTAGTTGTCACGTACATAAATCCTGCCAACTATGCCTTGGGTCCAAATTGGCCACGCCCCAGGGGTCATTAGCTCCCATAGACTTATAATGGGGAAAACATCTTTAAAACATCATCTTCCCTGAAACCATGAGGCCCAGACCTTACATATTTAGTACGTAGCAATGTTTAGTGGTCCCCTTCATAAATCCTGACGAGGAGATTTACTATTCATAAGTATGTTGCACTGTTTGTGTTATTATGCATGTAGTAATCTGCTCTTTGTGTCTTTGTTTCGGGCTTCTCATGCCTTCAGAGATCGGTATTCTATCTAAACTGAAGCATGTTTATGCTAAGCTAAGTCATCAGTATGACATATTTCTTGTTGCAGTTCAGTTACTGACCTTCAAAAAATTCACATCAGATTTTAAGGCAAAATAAAGTGGGTGGGGTAATTTATACCATCTTAAGACCTAGATGGCTTTACATTCAACAACAAAATGTGTCAAATTCAATCTTAAGCTTCTAGATTCAATTCTGGCAGAGGCAGAATAGGTTCTTAGAAATATCACTCACAGCAAGAATGTTATGTCATATAAAACATTACAAATAATTGGTATATTTAAGACGCAAATAGGCGCATGTAAAACTGCAGAAAAAATATATTTTGCATTATCCGATTTTATCCTACTTTTGAAATATCATATGTGAATGTTAGTCCTCAAGAAAAATGCAAAAAAAAAAAGCTTTTGTTGCAATTTGTTTTGGGTTTAGTGAAAAAATCGCCAGTTTGCCTGGACTAATTTGTTTAATGTATCTTTAAATGTTACCAGGTTTCTTCGTTTTCTGCCTCTGCCATATTTCTTCGTTGATCTGTTCTCGTTTGTCTGTTTTAAAGTATCCTTTTCCTAATTCCCTGTGCTGTTCCTTGTTTCTATTAACAATTGTTCCTCTGGAGGTTTTCCTGACAGAGGCAAGACAACCTTGTTGTCCCTGCTCTCTATATTTGCTGCCAAGTTTCCCTGTTTGGACAACCTTGCTGTCCTGATCCTCCATGTCCTGGACTGCCTAACGACGTAACCGTTGACTACAACGTCACTGACGTCGATGTCATGTTCTATTCTATTCTGTTACTCTCACAATAAAAATACATTAATGGAAATATTGATTCATAGCACAGAGCAAGCACATCAAGCTGTAGTAAAGTATCATGAAATATACAGCTTCGTGGAGAATCCACGACACTCCCCCAGCCAAAGAAACGTTGATATTCAATAACTAATACGTGCTTCAAGATATTGTTATGTTACATTATCTTGTGTGTTTTTTAATGAATATTGAAATTAGTGATTAACTTTAAATCCTAAATGCATAGCATATTGATAAGTTCGTAAACATTTTTTTCTCATCCAGAGATGAAACTGTTCTACTTATAATTATCCAGTTTATCTATAGAGTATATGTTTGCTCTGGCTTCATGGATAAGTAGAAAAATAAAATCAATTGCCTGTTATTACAATGTCCACATAAATGTTTTCTCTTATTTTTGCTGCTGTTGAACTATCAAATGTTTTCAGATGGTAATCTATAGTGGCTGCTAGCAAGAATGGGCTTGAGATTATTCCAATGGGAACTCTGCAGAAACGACACTCTTGTATATTGTTTTCAAGACCTAGAATATTCTTGTTTCTGAGCCAGAGAAATCTGGTGACATCCTTTGAGCTTTCTGAGAGACTTATTTGCAAAATAGTCTTTTCGATATCAGCGACAATTGCAATTCTGTTTAAACGAAAGCGAAATAAAATTCCAGTCAGATCTTGCAGCATGACAGGTCCTTTGTACAAACAATCATTCAGACTCTTGTTCTCTTTCTTTGTTTTTGCCGATGCATCATATACTATTCTGACCTTTGTAGTGCTCTTTGTTGGGTTTATCACAGCATGGTGTGGTATATAGTGCTTTCTAGACTGGTTGGAGTCAGATGTCACTTTTTCAATTATTCCCTTCTTCAGCTGGTCCTCTATAATATCAGCATATTGTTTCACAAGGCCAGGATTGTCTCTCATTTTGTGTATCAATGATCTCAGTCTCCCATGAGCCAAGGCCCGATTATCTGGTAGGTCTGGTATATCGTCTTTCTAAGGCCACGGTATAGTGTACCTGCCATCTTTATACTGTAAAGTTTCATTGAACCTTTGTAAAACTTTCTCGTTGTTAGATTCCACTGGGGCATCATTAATGCCAATTGATTCTAGCCGCCAGAAGTCTTCTAAATTTGGTTTGGTAAGCAAAGACGTATCTGCACATGTGAGCTTATTTGTTTCCCTTTCAACGTCTGTTCCATATGTAATTATTAGCATGCTCTGTTCTTCTGTATTCTCCACTGAATCTGATGTTCTCCCAGTCAGTATCCAGCCCAGTTTAGAGCCAAGTATATATAGACCTTGTTGAATTTCTACTTTTTGAGGCAATATGAGGTCAAGGTAATAGTCGTTACCTATAAGTAAATCTATGGTTGAGCTTTCTTGTTCTGTTGGCAATGTGTCTGCGAGCGCTGAATTTTCCCAGAGATATTACCAATTCTTAAGGCAGCTGGTATTAAATGGACGCCTTTGGATGGTTCCGGTTATGCTTGGTATCACATTGGCAGTTGTTTTCAGTACATTTCCATCTTTCAACTCTATCTCTAAAATAGTAGATGGCGTTTTCAATGTCTGTGGCTTTTCAGATCCGAAAGTAACTAAGGAGATCTCATTTAATTCTCCTAATTCCAGTTTCAGTTTTTTAGCTAGTTTTTCGGTGATGTACGTCCTCTGACTGCCGGAATCAAGTAACATACGAGCATTCTGCTGAATTCCACTTTTCGGATTCCTGATATTACATTTTGCTGTTTGCATAAGTACCATTTCGCCAGAGGAAATCAGAGCGTTTTCCGTGGCATCTCCAATTCCCATGGTATCATCAATCTTTTGTACAGCTGTCTCATCGGCTAGCTGAGCAGATTCTTGTTTTATCGATCCAAACCTTTGTGGACATAAACTTCTGTGGTGAGCATGTGCTTGTCCGCAGTAAAAGCATGTCCTGGTAATGGGGCATTCATTCGGTTTATGGTTTTGTTTGAGGCATATACAGCAGCTTCCAAGAATCCGTCACTTCCTAGCCTCAAGGGTGGGGTATATTAGACATTCATCACTCCAGTGTGCTCCACTGCAATATCTACATGGCGGTAGAGGTTGTCGAGAATTAGGTGATCTTTGTGTTTTAGATCCCGTGACTAGTGCCTCTGTTGTTAATCTCGAGGGTTTTGTAGGTGTATACTTATTTTCAGCTGTCAGCTGTTGCTCTGCTCTTTCTCGGGCTGAAATTATCTCATTTAATAGCCCTCGTAATTTGTTTACTGATTACTGTTCTTTTGAACCCTTCTGTGTTTCCAGCTGTATTAATATATCTCTAGGGATTTTTGACGTTACAAATAGATATAAAAAATATTTTGATTAACATTTTGTTTGAGGGCTTCAAGACCTCTTAAATTTCTGTCTATGTGATGATAAAGTGATCTTAAACTCTTTGTACTATTGCTGGCCAGGGTGAGATTAATCATTTGTGTATAGTGTGAATTGATTACTGTTTGCTGATCTCCAAATCTTTCTTTCAATATATCTATAGCTACCTTGTAATTCTCATTTGATAAGGGAATACCTAACACTGCTTGTCTTGCCTCACCTGTGAGTTTACTGTTGAGATACTTGAATTTGTCTATATGGGATAAACTGTCATTTTTATCGATAGTTGTTTCAAATGTATCCCAGAACTCGGTCCATTTTATTTTGTCTCCATTAAATGTTGGTATGTCTAGTTGTGGAAGTTTCACTTTTCCACTTGCACTTGTTTGAGCCTGGGTTTGTCGCAACAATATAGCTTGATGATCTATCAACAACTGCTGCATTTGCAATTGCATTTGTTCCATACGGCTGTATCTCTCTTCAGTTATGGTAACTGTGGAGGAGTTTGCTGATAGTGATTTCTCATCCAATACTGATTTCCCAAGTTTAACTAGCTGATCTCTACAATCTGTGACTGAAGTCATAATGAGCCATCTTCAGTCATCAGTTCTTCCATGGCGTCTTCTCCCTCTGAGCCTGTGACAGCTAAGGAAATTTTTTCATTTGTGACTTCTAATTTGTCGCAAAAGTTTGTAAGTCGTTGTATACATGTATCTATTCTTAATGCGTAGTCCTTTTGGTCTACTCTTTCATTGTCTTCTTGAAGGAGGCTGTTCCCAGTTGTCAGTTCCCTGTCTAGAATGTTTCTGTACCGTGTACGGTTTGACTTTAGATGACTGAGTGACATATTTCCACTGGTTTCTACAGTCAGTTAAATAGCTTTTAATGGTCCCGGGTTCCGGCACCAATAATGTGGCGAACTATCAAGGAATAAATACAATGCCACATTAGAAAGTCATTTAATTAATAATATATACATAGAAATACTGTATTAATAGTTAATTAATGGAATTTGTTTCCTCTTACTTTGATCACAGTCTGAGCTGACAATAATCACTGTTTATTATTTCTTTCTCTTTGTTCTATCTATTCCTTTCCAACACAATTATTTCCTTCTATCCTTATTCTGTCCTTCTCATTGTCTGCACCTTTTTATTTCCGTCTTATTGAAGTCTTCTGTCCAATTTAATTCTCTGGTTCTTCTTTGCTCATCTACTCTGTCATGTCTGACTTTTTAACTCCTAGCAACGACGTCAACGTCATATAACGTAACGTCATTATATTTACTGAACCTTAAGTAATTAAAATTAACCAAATGTAATTAAAATTGTTTGCATGAAAAAGCGGATAACATATTATAATACATCATAAGTTATAACAAAACAACATTCAACAGGATTATAAAATTATACCATAAAATCACGGTAGTTCCGTGACAGTATGTTCAAGATTAAAAACACAAAAGTTTTATGCAAGAACTGATCGACTTTGTATTTGCTGTTACATTTTAGTTTAGACCTTTCCTATAAATGCATTTTAGTTATCGAAAAAGAACTTTTGGAAAATTAGTTTTCTGGGGGCCAATTAAGGGCCTTATCATACCAGGTCCTTTCACACCAAATTTTTTTTCAGTTGTGGCCTTTGCCCTAACCCTGACTCATTTAATCCCAAAATTACCAGAGTTTTCTTACAATTTGAGGTTTTAGATGATTTTCAAAAACTTTGAAAAACTTCGGAAACTGTAATTTTATGCATGTGTGATTTTATATCTATAAGAGTCAAATTTTCTTAAGTTTTATACCGTTTTCCCGTTGCTTATAACATGATGAACTCGCGTGAAGCAAAGTCGTATTGAAAGTTCAATTTTTAACACTGTTAGCAGAACTTTTGTGATTTTGGCCTTTTTGACAAAAATCTGCAATTTTTTGCACTGTGACAAGAAAATGCTGAAACACCAATGTCCACGTACTGGCAAATCCGTGTACTAAGAATAAAGTTAAATATTATTAATTTTAATGTGGCGAAATGACACAGCAAATATATGAGTTTCTTTTGCTGTCAAGGATACTATAGACTGCTGCTCTATTTTAAGTACTGCGAGAGCAGTTTGGATCCGAGATGGGGGTGGTGCAGGTGGGGAGGGAGGGGTGGCAATAAGGGTGTATTACTGTCAGGAGTTATTTGTTTACAAAAATTAACGCTCCGCTAGTATTAATGAAGTTGAAAGTAGGGCCCGGAAGGTTGTTTTAGAATATCGATAATGGGTCATTTAAGTTCCGAACTAAAATGACACAAATAGTAAAGAAGGATATGATGAAAGTAATCCAACAGACTGAATGCTTGCTTGTTAATCCTTACTTTACTGCCCTCTTAAAATGCAAGCCGGTGACTCAAACCTCAAACATAATGAAATGAAACGGCTCCGACGTGCAGAGTGTTGTTCGGCGCCATAGGTTTTCCTGTCTTTGATTAGACTCGTCGGGCTTTAATTGTTGTTAATCGTTATTCAGAGACTCAAATAATGACCTAGCCACCTATACGCAAACACGCAGTTGGAAACTTCAAAACGCATAAATGATTATATTGAATTCTTTGCTTTATATCGGTCTTTTTAATCTTGTCATATAATTAGTTATTTATTCTATTTATTTATTTATTTTTTTCATCCTTTTTTTAGCTCACCTGAGCCAACGGCTCCGGGGGAGCTTATAGGATGGTAAGGCTCCGGCGTCCGTCGTCCGTCGTCCGTCCGTCCGTCCGTCCACAATTTCAAACAATTTCTCCTCTGAAACCGCTTGGCCAATTGTAACCAAATTTCATATGTAGCCTCTAGGGGACTTAGGAACGAAAAGTTGTTCAAACGGTCCTGGTCACATGACCAACATGGCCGCCATGCCCATATATGGTAAAAACCTAAAAAAATCTTCTTCTCCAGAACCAATTGGCCGATGGCCTTGAAACTTGGTATGTAGCATGGGGTACGCGAGTACTACCAAGATTGTTCAAATTATGACCTTGGGTTGACCTTGACCTTTTTTACGGTAAGGTCAAATTTGCATTCTGTAGCTTTTATATGGGAAAATGCTAGAACATAAGATTTCTTGGAAACTGTTGAAGATTTAGACCTGAAAATTGGTATATACAGTCATCTGAATGAGTACATGAAAATTTATGCGTACAAGAGGTCAAGGTCATTGTTTGACCTTAGACCCTGGTCTCTCATATTTTGACAATTTCACACATCTGCTCAAAAGCCACAGGGCAAATTGTAACCAAATTTCATACAGAGCCTCTAGGGGGCAGAGGAACAAAAATTTGTTCAAACGGACTGGGTCACATGACCAAAATGGCCGCCATGCCCATATATGGTAAAAACCTTAAAAAATCTTCTTCTCCAGAACGAATTGGCCGATAGCCTTGAAATTTGGTATGTAGCATCGGGTACGCAAGTACTACCAAGAATGGTCAAATTATGACCTTGGGTTGACCTTGACTTTTTTACGGTAAGGTCAAATTTGCTTTCTCTAGCCTTTATATGGGAAAATGCCAGAACATAAGATTTCTTGGAAACTGTTTAAGATTTTGACCTGAAAATTGGTATATACAGTCACCTTAATGAATACATGAAAATTAATGCATACAAGAGGTCAAGGTCATTGTTTGACCTTTGACCCTTGTCTCTCATATTTTGACAATTTCACACATCTCCTCAAAAGCCACAGGGCCAATTGTAACCAAATTTCAAATGGAGCCTCAAGGGGCTGAGGGAATGAAAATTTGTTCAAAGGGTCCTAGTCACATGATCAACATGGCCGCCACGCCCATATATGGTAAAAACCTAGAAAAATCTTCTTCTCCAGAATCAATAGGCCGATGGCCTTGAAACTTGGGATGTAGCATCAGGTACCCCAAGTTCTACCAAGATTGTTCAAATTATGACCTTGGGTTGACATTGACCTTTTTTTTTACGGTAAAGTCAAATTTGCTTTTTGTAGCTTTTATATGGGAAAATGCTAGAACATAAGATTTCTTGGAACCTGTCGAAGATTTAGTCCTGAAAATTGGCATATACAGTCATCTTAATGAGTACATGAAAATTTATGTACAAGAGGTCAAGGTCATTGTTTGACCTTAGACCCTGGTCTCTCATATTGTGACAGTTTCACACATCTGCTCGAAAGCCACTGGGCCAATTGTAACCAAATTTCATACAGAGTCTCTAGGGGCTGAGGGAACGAAAAATTTGTTCAAACAGTCTTGGTCACATGACCAACGTGGCCGCCATGCCCATATATGGCAGAAACCTTTACAAATCTCCTTCTTAAGAACCAAGTGATCGATGGCCTTGAAACTTGGTTTATAGCATCAGGTACTTTAGTACTATCAATATTGTTCAAGTGATGACCTTGGGCTGACCTTGAGCTTTTTTAAGGCTAGGTCAAGTATGGGAAAATGGCGGAACATAAGAGTTCATGGCAAGTTTGGAAGATTTTGGCCTAAAAATTGGTATAAACAGTCGTCTTAGGTAGTACATGGAAGATTTGCGGGCACAAGAGGTCAAGGTCATCCTTTGACCTCTGACCCATGTCTCTCATATTTTGACAATTTAAGACGCCTCCTCAAAAGCCACAGGGCTAATTGTAACCAAATATCATACACAGCCTCCAGGGGCTGATGGAACAAAAATTTATCAAGCAGTCTAGGTCACATGACCTACATGGCCACCATACTCAGGTGAGCGGTTCAGGGCCTTATGGCCCTCTTGTCTTTTTGACAGGAAACTGTATTACTTAAAGACCTATTGCTTTCTTTCTGACAGAAATTCATGAAAAAAATGTTTCGCGAGATGTCAATGTGAATTTTAATTAAAACAAGTAGGACGCCCAGATCCCGAAAGTTTCACGGCCTCTTTGCCAGTTCGGCCGACATTTCCCCCGCAAAAACAGTGCTTTGCCGAGAGATTTGTCATTGCTCAAAATCTTCCTGTTCGCGCTAACTTTTTGCCAGTTATAGGACACAACGTTATCACATTTACCAACATAGTATCATCAAACTTGAAGGTAAAAGCACTTTTCGTAATGATTCTGTTTAGACGTTTTGCGACTGAGAGGTTTAAAACGGTCCTCTGTGCTTGCAGTACATGTAAGTGAGGGATGGGACTGTTTCTCTGTTTTCATTTACTGGAACTCCTATCTGATCCCTTCTATTTTGAAGATGGCTCGATACATTTGAAGATCCCAATATTGTTATAAAGGACCGTTAAACTCTTCTGATTAGACTGCGACGTAGTGTGCGGAGGCACAGGCTATCTTAGTCTTCACTATTCTTCTATACAGTAGAGCAAGTTTTCTGGGCATGAGTCACAAAGTCAGGTAAATTCGGACTGCAGGTAAATCCGGACAGTGACATTGTTTCCTTTATATGTCAGTTGTTTGGAATTCAAAGAAAAATAACGGGGCAAACAGTGAAAATCCTGATGAGCCGTCTCATCTGGATTTTCACTGTTTCCAATGTAATGTCCGAATTTCCCTGCTGTCCGAAGTTACTCGACTCGACCCTAATTTATCACAGCGCACCTGTCAGAATTCTTTGTTCTAAACCTTCTGAACTAGAACAACGACTTCTGACTTTTGTTATCTATGACGTTCAGTCTAAAACAATGTAGATCAAATAACTACACGTACGGAGACAAAAAGAAAATCGATGACGCAGCACTGTCATGCCGCCTTCTTTAGATTTCGAAATTTCTGTGCGCACTGGTAAACGATTAGCCGAACGCTGAAGAATTTTAAATTCATTTGAAATTCCCCACCACGCCACAGTCACAAACCATGGGAATGAAATTCTCTAGGCCTACCAGTGCTAAAAACTCCATTTGAAAAGCGGTTCAACCTTCACGTTAGATGATAAATATGTCGGTCGACTGGTATATATATAGTCATATAACTTGCGAAAAACATGTGGTGGGGGGCGGGGTGGGGTGGGGGCGATGAAAAATGACAGATCGCACTTCGAAATATTTTTCTCTTCCGGTTCTCCGTCGAGTTATGCATTATAAATAAAAACAGGTCCGTCGCCTGTACATTGTATTTTCACAATTTTATTTAAGTTTCTGAAATCGGAAGTGTCGCAAATTACTTATTGCTGATGAGGTCTATGGGTTTTATTGTTTTTATCGTTGAGTCGTTGTTGCTGTAACGTGGTGTTTGTCATCCGGGGGGGGGGCAATTTTCTCTGTAGCTATATCATATGAGCCGCGACACAAGAAAACCAACAAAGTGGTTGTGCGCCCAGAGTAGACTCAGATTAGCCTGGGAATCCGCCCTGTCCGATCCCTGTCTTCACTAAGCGCTTAAAGGGTAGCTAAGGGTCTAAGCTACCTCTATGCGGACAGCGTAGACTCTGAACAGACCGGACGGATGTCCAGGCTGATCTGAGTCTGCGCTGGGCGCACAATCACTTTGTTGGTTTTCTCGTGTCGCGGCTCATATGCTTTTGTGATGTGGACTTTGTTTTGTTGATTTTGAGTTTTGTTGGCGCACAATGTTGGAGCAAGGTTGAATTAATGCCAATCCAACGTTGTGACGTTGAAATCGACGTTGAATGTATGTTGTTTTTGCCTGATGAGAGCAACTGTCATTGTATTTAACTGAATAGGTCCATATACTTGTAACGTGGGTATTTTATGCCGATTGTGTTGGATCAACGTTGAATTAATGCCGATCTCACATCATGATCCAACATGGCGTTGTATTGAATCAACTTTGATTATATACACTGGCGCTCACGTATTTGTACACCAAAAACGCGTTCGTACCGCGTTGCATGCGCGTGCTGCGTGCGTATCACCTAGAACCGCGCATCAGACGCGTCTAGACGCGCCCTGACGCGTCTCGACGCGGGAGACGCAAACGATGATAACATGAACATTCATGACTTGTTCAATACGCGTACAACCGCAGATTGTACGTTGGCCTAATTAAAATAGTTTTAAGATAGCTTAAAACAATATAAGTTAATAAGTTAATTAAATATTGTATCGATCTCTCTACCGGGAATCTGACCGAATCGATGCGCAGAAGACGGGAACCATAAAGTAGTCCCACATTATCTGGGTCAATTTTTACATAACAACTCGTAATGTCTCGATTTCTGAATTCAATGAGACTCATTAACTACTATTTAGACTAACTCTATAATAGAACTTCTAGGCTTAGAAACTATACATAACTTCTATTTTTCTTAATTTCTAAGCCCAGAAAAAAAAAGTCACAACTTATCTCGGCCAGAACACACACGGTAACCCTCGCTAAGAATTAAACTGACCTGTGAAATTTGGACCCCGACTATTATATTGAGTTAAACAATACCACAGGGTATAATCGATCCTCTAATTTTCGCTTCCTGCAGAGACTGTACATCATATTTGGCTTCCGCCGAGACTGTCCGCGAGTTCTTGCTTCCTGCAGAGACTTCTGTACATGATAAATGGCTTCCTGCAGAGACTGTCCACATGATTCTGCTTCCTGTCGAGCCTCTAGGCAGGAAGCAGAGTCACGCGGACAGTCTCAGCAGGAAGCCAATTATCATGTACAGAAGTCTCTGCAGGAAGCAAGAACTCGCGGACAGTCTCGGCGGACTTCACGTCATATTTGGCTTCTGCCGAGACTGTCCGCGATCTCTTGCTTCCTGCAGAGACTTCTGTCCTCGAAAATTGGCTTCCTACCGAGACTGTCCACGTGACTCTGCTTCCTGCCGAGATCCTCGGCAGGAAGCAGAATCACTCGGACAGTCTCTGCAGGAAGGTTGGTGGTATTCTTCAGGTACTCCAGTTTTCTCCACAACCAAGGCCACAAATAAGCAATTATCCTTGCCTTTGAGACAATGTAAAAACATTCGCATGCCTGAATTTTCTATACCTTCAATAATCCTGTTTAGACTAGAGTTTTAATCCGAATCGAAACAGAATTTGCTTTGAATTAGCTGTTTAGACTAGCAAATTTTATTCGAATTAAAAACTAATTCGGAGTAATTAAACTAATCCTACAGAGTACCTTGGATCAAATCCGAATTAACTTTTACTTCGGATTAAAAGTCCTGTCTAAACAGCAAACCGAAGCAAAGCCGCATTAAAATTTATTTTTGAACTGACATTGGGCATGTTTAGGTCATGTTAACATTTCAGCAGGCTGCATTTACTTTACTGCAAAGTAACTTGCACCCAATCAAAAACATTATTTTACTACGAAGTAACTTGCATTAAATTGGACATGGTATAGTCTGAACAGACAAGTGGGTTCTCTTCGGATTACCTTATTGCAGAGCAATCTGTGCCGAATCGAAACAGATATCCTCTACACAGAGTAAAAGTAAACAAAATAAAGTTTAAGAATATTTCATTTGTAGCATGTAGTTTTGGCTGAAGGCAGAATAGTAACCTACATTCCAAGATCTTGATTTCCAGAAAGCAATTTAATGCTGCAAAAATTTTCAGCATATGGGGCCAGAGATGAATGATCATCAAGGTGACTGAAAACCGAGAACCCCGGCAAGAAAAAACACCTGACTCTCTACAAGAAGAACTTGGTTTTCTAACCGAAGTTAGACCCAAGCTGTAACAAGCGCCCCCTGTCCTGGCTAGGTCCAAGACAGTTCTATGGAGGAAAAAAAGGGGGAGGAGGAGGAGGGAACAAGGAGCAAATTCTTGGATGGGATGCAAATTCTTTGGTGGGGAGGGGGCGGGTGCAAAAGACTGCCCAGATTCATGTGTTAGTGGGGTTGCACCGAAGTGGACCTGGGCAGGTGATGTCTCAGAAAAAGGGAGAAGCAAAATCTTTGGTGGGGAGCAAAAACTTCCAGAAACATGAAGTAGCAATGGGATAGAACCCAAATGGACTTGTGCACAGATCCACATAAATCACTTCCCATGCACACAGCCCTCGCGACCCACTGTGGGTTGGCTTTAGCAATACAATTCAGGGCTTCTGGAAACGCATGGCATGAGAGGCAAGCCATAATGCATCTTCCCCGAACTGCAGGCCTCCATCAGACTTCACTTTGCTAGTTCTGCCGGAACAAGCCCCCTGTCTTGGCTGGGCCCAGGGCAGGTCTAGGGGGGATGGGGAGCAAATTCTTAGGTGGGGAGCAAATTCCCTTATTAACTAATGCAATAGGCAGTGGGGGATAAGAAATTGAGGGTGATCTGGAATGCAGTTGTCTCATGTTTTTGTGGCCCTCATGAGTAATTGAGACTGCCAGGGTTACATCATGAATTGCGACCGTTGGTCTCAGAGAAGACCGTAGCTTAATTCTGTTGGGAGGGAGGTAGGTGGGGTAAAAATTCCTTTTGGGACCTAGGACTGTAGCATTTGTTCTAAACCTTATCTTGGTTTAGTTGGTTCCAAATTATATTGCATATTTAAACTTTTAGGGTCCTGTATTTTCATGGGAGTTTTTTTAGTGTTCTAATATTTTGGGAAATGGAGAATATTATTAGTCAACAACAGGACTGTAGCTAATTTCTTATTGTGGATTGTTGGGAGGAGAGAGCAGTTTCTTTTTGCTGTTTCTAGGGAGCAAATGTGATGAACCTTATAATGGTTTATTTAGTTTCCAGGTAACTAAGCCTGGGTATGAGATTAAGGAGGTTGGATACACATTATTTTTTAGAGGGGAAATGGAGAATATTATTAATAGACACGGGAAAAGTAGCTTATTGTCCCCCGCCTTTTCGAAGAAAAGCGGAGGGACATAGTTTTTGGCATTCCGTCCTTCCGTCCTTCCGTCCGTCCGTCCTTCCGTCCATCCGTCCTTCCGTCCGTCCGTCCTTCCGTCCTTATTTACGTCCTTCCGCCCCCCCCCTAATGTAGTATGTACCTTGTGTGCGCAACTCCTCCTACAGTTTTATGCCGATTCTTTCGAAACTTTACAGATGTTTTTGTCATGGTCTGAAGATACGCATGTGGTTTGGATATATTCCTGAGATTATTTTTTGTTACTTTTTCTACAAGTTGAACTTAGTAATTTTTTAGGCGTTTTTACTATCATAGTGACTAGATAGTAGGTACCTTGTGTGCGCAACTCCTCATACAGTTTTATGCCGATGCCTTTGAAACTTCACAGGTGTTTTGGTCATGGTCTGAAGATACGCATGTGGTTTGGATATAATCCTGAGATTTTTTTTTGTCACTTTTTCCACAAGTTGAACTTAGTAATTTTTTAGGCGTTTTTACTATCATAGTGACTAGACAGTGGGTACCTTGTGTACGCAACTCCTCATACAGTTTCATGCCGATTCCTTTGAAACTTCACAGGTGTTTTGATCATTGTCTGAAGATATGCATGTGGTTTGGATATAATCCTGAGGCTATTCTTTATTTCTTTTTTCGCAAATTGAACTTAGCCATTTTTCATACAGTAATTCATTACTGACCGTTCCAAGGCGGTAGTTCTGTTGTGGTTCTCTGTTGCCTGTTTTATGTGTCAGAGTTTCTGTGATGTTTTACCTTATGTATGTTCTTATTATTTTTGGTTCGGTTTGGGTTGCTGAGTGGCCACCTTTTGGGAACAAGCTGCTCACTCGGTTGACCATATGTTCTCTGTATCTTGATTATTTGTAATCTTAGTTGTTTCCAACTATGGTTTGAGGGCTGGATTTGGATTTTGATTGTTTCAGTTCCTGGTCTTTGCATACTTTTTACTTTTACTATCAAAGTGAATAGATAGTTGGTACCTTGTGTGTGCAACTCCTCCTACAGTTTTATGCCAATTCCTTTGAAACTTCACAGGCGTTTTGATCATGGTCTGAAGATATGCATGTGGTTTGGATATAATCCTCACATTATTTTTTTTTATTACTTTTTTCATATTTTTAACTTAGCCGCTTTTTCAGCTCAAACACTTAAGTGTATATGCAGTGGAGACCTAGTTTCCAAGGCGGGGGACATAAATTCGTCGAATTTGCTTGTTTCTTATTGCGGGTTGTTCAAAAAGGACGGCGGTTTCTTTTGGCTGTTTCTAGGGAGCAAATTAATTGAACCTTATAATAGTTTATTTAGTTTCCAGGTAACTAAGCCTGGGTATGAGATTAAGGAGGTTGGATACACATTATTTTTTGGAGCGGAAATAGAGAATATTATTAATAGACACGGGGACAGTAGCTTATTTTTTATTGCGGGTTGTTCAAAAAGGAAGGCGGTTTCTTTTGGCTGTTTCTAGGGAGCAAATTAGTTGAACCTTATAATGGTTTATTTAGTTTCCACGTAACTAAGCCTGGGTATGAGATTAAGGAGGTTGGATACACATTATTTTTTGGAGGGGAAATGGAGAATATTATTAATAGACACGGGGACAGTAGCTTATTGTCCCCCGCCTTTTCGAAGAAAAGCGGAGGGACATAGTTTTTGGCATTCCGTCCTTCCGTCCTTCCGTCCGTCCGTCCTTCCGTCCTTCCGTCCGTCCGTCCTTCCGTCCATCCGTCCATCCGTCCGTCCGTCCATCCGTCCTTATTTCCGTCCTTCCGCCCCCCCCCCCCCCCTTAATGTAGTATGTACCTTGTGTGCGCAACTCCTCCTACAGTTTTATGCCGATTCTTTCGAAACTTTACAGATGTTTTTGTCATGGTCTGAAGATACGCATGTGGTTTGGATATAATCCTGAGATTATTTTTTGTCACTTTTTCTACAAGTTGAACTTAGTAATTTTTTAGGCATTTTTACTATCAAAGTGACTAGAAAGTGGGTACCTTGTGTGCGCAACTTCTCCTACAGTTTTATGCCGATGCCTTTGAAACTTCACAGGTGTTTTGGTCATGGTCTGAAAATACGCATGTGGTTTGGATATATTCCTGAGATTATTTTTTGTCACTTTTTCCACAAGTTGAACTTAGTAATTTTTTAGGCGTTTTTACTATCATAGTGACTAGATAGTAGGTACCTTGTGTGCGCAACTCCTCATACAGTTTTATGCCGATGCCTTTGAAACTTCACAGGTGTTTTGGACATGGTTTGAAGATACGCATGTGGTTTGGATATAATCCTGAGATTTTATTTTGTCACTTTTTCCACAAGTTGAACTTAGTAATTTTTTAGGCGTTTTTACTATCATAGTGACAAGACAGTGGGTACCTTGTGTACGCAACTCCTCATACAGTTTCATGCCGATTCCTTTGAAACTTCACAGGTGTTTTGATCATTGTCTGAAGATATGCATGTGGTTTGGATATAATCCTGAGGCTATTTTTTATTACTTTTTTCGCAAATTGAACTTAGCCATTTTTCATACATTTTTACTATCAAAGTGAATAGATAGTTGGTACCTTGTGTGTGCAACTCCACCTACAGTTTAATGCCAATTCCTTTGAAACTTCACAGGCGTTTTGATCATGGTCTGAAGATATGCATGTGGTTTGGATATAATCCTCACATTATTTTTTTTATTACTTTTTTCATATTTTTAACTTAGCCGCTTTTCCAGCTCAAACACTTAAGTGTATATGCAGTGGAGACCTAGTTTCCAAGGCGGGGGACATAAATTCGTCGAATTTGCTTGTTTCTTATTGCGGGTTGTTCAAAAAGGACGGCGGTTTCTTTGGCTGTTTCTAGGGAGCAAATTAGTTGAACCTTATAATGGTTTATTTAGTTTCCAGGTAACTAAGCCTGGGTATGAGATTAAGGAGGTTGGATACACATTATTTTTTGGAGGGGAAATGGAGAATATTATTAATAGACACGGGGACAGTAGCTTATTTTTTATTGCGGGTTGTTCAAAAAGGACGGCGGTTTCTTTTGGCTGTTTCTAGGGAGCAAATTAGTTGAACCTTATAATGGTTTATTTAGTTTCCAAGTAACTAAGCCTGGGTATGAGATTAAGGAGGTTGGATACACATTATTTTTTGGAGTGGAAATGGAGAATATTATTAATAGACACGGGGACAGTAGCTTATTGTCCCCCGCCTTTTCGAAGAAAAGCGGAGGGACATAGTTTTTGGCATTCCGTCCTTCCGTCCGTCCGTCCGTCCGTCCTTCCGTCCATCCGTCCTTCCGACCGTCCGTCCTTCCGTCCTTATTTCCGTCCTTCCGCCCCCCTAATGTAGTATGTACCTTGTGTGCGCAACTCCTCCTACAGTTTTATGCCGATTCTTTCGAAACTTTACAGATGTTTTTGTCATGTTCTGAAGATACGCATGTCGTTTGGATATAATCCTGAGACTATTTTTTGTCACTTTTTGACAAGCTGAACTTAGTAATTTTTTAGGCGTTTTACTATCAAAGTGACTAGAAAGTGGGTACCTTGTGTGTGCAACTCCTCCAACAGTTTTATGCCGATGCCTTTGAAACTTCACAGGTGTTTTGGTCATGGTCTGAAGATACGCATATGGTTTGGATATATTCCTGAGATTATTTTTTGTCACTTTTTCCACAAGTTGAACTTAGTAATTTTTTAGGCGTTTTTACTATCATAGTGACTAGATAATAGGTACCTTGTGTGCGCAACTCCTCATACAGTTTTATGCCGATGCCTTTGAAACTTCACAGGTGTTTTGGTCATGGTCTGAAGATACGCATGTGGTTTGGATATAATCCTGAGATTTTTTTGTCACTTTTTCCACAAGTTGAACTTAGTAATGTTTTAGGCGTTTTTACTATCATAGTGACTAGACAGTGGGTACCTTGTGTGCGCAACTCCTCATACAGTTTCATGCTGATTCCTTTGAAACTTCACAGGTGTTTTGATCATTGTCTGAAGATATGCATGTGATTTGGATATAATCCTGAGGCTATTTTTTATTACTTTTTTCGCAAATTGAACTTAGCCATTTTTCATACATTTTTACTATCAAAGTGAATAGATAGTTGGTACCTTGTGTGTGCAACTCCTCCTACAGTTTAATACCAATTCCTTTGAAACTTCACAGGCGTTTTGATCATGGTCTGAAGATATGCATGTGGTTTGGATATAATCCTCACATTATTTTTTTTATTACTTTTTTTATATTTTTAACTTAGCCGCTTTTCCAGCTCAAACACTTAAGTGTATATGCAGTGGAGACCTAGTTTCCAAGGCGGGGGACATAAATTCGTCGAATTTGCTTGTTTCTTATTGCGGGTTGTTCAAAAAGACGGCGGCTTCTTTTGGCTGTTTCTAGGGAGCAAATTAGTTTTTACCTTATAATGGTTTATTTAGTTTCGAGGTAACTAAGCCTGGGTGTGAGATTAATGAGGTTGGATACACATTAATTTGGGGGTAGGGAAGAAATGGAGAGTATTATTAATGGACCAGAGGACTATATCTTATCTCTTATTGCGGAGGGCAGTTTCTTTTGGATGTTTCTAGGAAGCAAATGTCTTGAACCTTATTATGGTTCATTTAGTTTCCAGGTAACTTAGCCTGGGTGTGAGTTTAAGGAGGTTGGATACACATTAATTTTACCCTCTATTGTCAATAGACAAAAGTTATTTATACGACCGTAGGGAAAGTCAGATTGTAGTCGTACAGATGGGTTCTGGGGCTTTTACTGGGTAATGGGAGTTTTTGTCATGAGCATTGCACTTAGTAGGGTATTAATGTGGATCCAGGGGTTTTGGGAAATGGGTTTGGTAGGTGGTTAGCAACAGGGGCTCGAATTAGAGAAAATTAGGGGGATTTTTTTCCCTATTGTATTGGAAACTATCTATATCCTGGCAATGATATTGGTTTTGTCTAGGTATTCAAAGACTACCTTCTGTATTGTATTTGCATGTTTCTTTGGGGGAGACAGGAGCAGTCTCAGGTCTATTGTGTGATAGCCTAACTTGAATATTGTGGATTCTATGGTCTCGCCTTTGAATGTTATGGGGCCACACAGTCAAAGAAGATATGGTTGAGATCTTCTGCATCATTGCAGTGGGGGCATAGGGCGGACTGGTTACTGTAGTGAAGGCAGCCCTGCCCGCAGTGTCCTAGCCTTAGTCCGGAATAGGCTATGTCGAAACGTCTATTGAGACTATATACGTCACATTGAAGTTTAACCTTTGGTTTGACGAAATGGAAGGTGTGGCCCTTGTTGCTATTGGTCCATTGGGATTGCCATTTTTTGGTTACTGCTTCATTTATTAGGGGATAAACGTCTAGTTTTGAGGGTTTGGTATGGTTGTAAGTGCCGATGGTCAATAATTGACAACTGCCTTTCTTGAATCAGCGGAAGGAGAAACGAAGTATGTGGCCCAACCGGGTTCTCGAACCCAAGACTCTGGCATGAGTCAGGTGCCCTATCGATTGCGCTACGCTGCCCGGCACCTTCAGCTGTAGGAGTTTAATTCCACATTCAACTTCTAAAGCATTAATAGGGGCGGAGTGGTATGCCCTCGTAGCAATACGGAGTGCTAAGTTGTTTTGGATGAGGTCTTGAGCTTTGAGAGTAGATGTTTGGGTGCCGAGTTATAAGCTTGCGCACCATAATCAACTTTTACTGAGGATTATGGCCTTATATAATGTCAATAGGATTTTTCTATCTGCTTCATAGGAGGTGCCTGAAACCGTCCTCATGAGGTTTAGGTCTTTATTACATTTTTCAATCAGATTTTTAATATGCTGACCCCATATGTTAGTTTGCTATCTAGGATCCATGCCAAGGAAGGTGATATGGTCACAAAATTCTATTTCTGTCCCAAAAAGGGAGAGTTTTTAAAGTGATTCAATATTAAGTCTTTTTTTAAGGGAAAATTATAGCCTTTGTCTTAATAGTGGGTATTTTGAAGCCCCAGAGCGTGGACCATATCTCGATTGTCTGGAGGGCTGACTGGAGTTTTACGACAGCATGTTTGGGAGAGGATTGGTAGGTCCAGATAGCACTGTTATCTGCAAACTGAGAAAGAGAGAGGTTTGCCCCCCACACACACCCCGCCCCCCACCACCACCACCACCATCACCACCACCACCACCCAGCATCATCAAGGGTATTTATTATTACAATGAATAGGATAGGGCTGAGGACACTGCCCTGGAGACAACCGTTTCCAAGTCATGTTGATCAGAGCAGTGACCTACCACTCCTCTCCCAAACATGCTCTCGTAAAACTCCAATCAGCCCTCCAGGTCACTGCTATTTATAGGTCACTGATCAGAGGTTTTTATCCCCCCACCCTGACTTGAATTCTTTAAGATTCAAAGTGACTGCCGCCTGGCACTTATTTTCCATAAAGGCCATATTAATTTCAGATTCCACGATTTTAATTTCTGATACGAAAGGAATTTATGGTTGAAGAGTGCGATTTAGGCTATTTCCACTTCAATGGCGAAGTGTCATGGGACTGTCCCAGTCGCATTTAGTTTTGAGTTGCCGGTCGAGTTTCTACGCTTCTTTTTTTTCTTTCTTTCCCGTTATGGTTCAAGTTAGACCAAATGAGCATTCGACATCAAGCTTGATGTAGACTAATGGCTCTTTCTTTCACATGATTTACTTAAAGCTGACCTCCCTAAAATGCGCATTCAATACGCGATTTTGATTGGTTCCAGTACGCGCGCGTTGAGACGCAAAGGACTACGTCACTACCCGTATCATGTTCGCAATTTTGATTGGGTCCATGAAATTTGCATAAAATGCGCGTTGCACGCGTCGCTTCGCGATATACGCAAAACTGAGAACGAATTTTCATTGGCTACTAAAATATTCGCGTTCATAATTACCGCGTATCCCGCGCGCATCAACTGCGTTCCCGACGCGTTTTGAATGTGTACAAATACGTGAGCGCCAGTGTAATGATTTAACAATGTGTGTGCCTGCCGGGAAGCATCTTCCACTGTCTGTATATGAAAATGTGTATATAATTTGTAATGTGTATTGTATGCTGATTTTCTAAAAAAAATATCAAAAGGTAGCTGGAAAAGGAGCAACATATACATAAAAAGGAAAACTCATTTATTTTTGTAAAGTTGACTCATAGCGGTCGCTTACAGTGAGAAGCTTGCAGTGAAACCTCATGATAAAATAGTTCATATGTTTATACCATCGATAGAGCAATTGGGCCAGTGCAACCGGTGGTTGACTTAATACTAATGAAGGCTGCTTTGTGTATATTGTGTTATACAACTGGCAAAAGCTAGGAGGAACAAGTGTTTGAAAAATGACAGATCCCTCATTTTTTCTCTTCCAACCATGCGGCAATGCAATTTAAGTAAATAAACTACTCATGTACATTGAATCTTCATCAACATAAAAAATTAGGACATAATGCTCTTGATCCGTATATGCACGAATTTTTCTAGACTGGCTCCAGTCCTTGTGTTTTAAATGCATATCTGTAAGAAAGCTAACTCTACAAAGAATAATTTTTACATCAACTTATTGCAGAATTTTCCTAGAAACACAAGATTGGCTATCAGAATTCGCATGGTGCCTATGCATGTAGTTGGTGAGAGTGGGGAAGTACCGTGTGCAGTTCGGAGAGATAAAAGCGTGTCCATTCTTAGCTGTTTACTTTCTGATTTGGCGGAGAACAACTATCATAGAAAAAGCTGCTATTTGTCTATGTCTGTAAGCATTAGCAAGCATGTTCATGCAGGCGTATATCTGACAAATAGATCAGCTCTTGCAGAAAATTGTTGAGTAATAATAAATCACTGTTTGGAGTTCAGTTGTAAAGTAGATCATATCACGAGCGAGGAGCGCGAGTAATATGAACTTCTTACAACTGACCGAAAAACAGTGAATTATTACTCAACAATTAAATGCTGGAACACTCAAACACGCTGAAAAAGTATTCCTCTACCAACCTTCCTGCCAGCGCGTTCATGCTCCTGCCAATATTCTTAACTGTATCTATGGTAAATGTACTTTTTTATGGCGACTTTAGAAAGAAAACAAGCCGTTACATCGTCTATTATCTCAAAACGTCACAAAACACGTCAGTAACTGCCGGTGACGTCAGCAATATGACCAACGCGCTCCGAAACAGTGAATTGTTGCAGAATAAAACACAGAAACTTTCCATTGCTTCAATAGGCACACTGTGTTGGAATTGTGTAGCCTATATATGCAAGTTCATGCGTGTTTATTCCTGTGTGTTCTTACTTGCAAATGTGTGTATGTTTGGTGTGGAAAGATTGCTTTTGGCATCTCACCTGGTAGCAGTTTGGGGAAAACGATACCAAACTTATCATCTCATTAGGCCTATATATTTGACATATAGGCTATTAAAAGCCCATCACCCCGCTTTGAAGGCTGTACTGAATTTGATCTGTTATTATGTAAGATTTTTGTTTTGCAAATTTGTATCACAGCTTTCTCAGGAAACATTCAAACTTGGTATACATATGGCCAATGAGTTGTATCATAAGACTCATTGCTCATATTCACTTTATTTGTCCATTTTTCTGTCTTCTCACGGTAAATTTGTGTCCCGGTTTTCATTGTAACTATGCAAGCTAGGAGCTTCAAACTTAATATACATATAAATAAAAACACCACAGGCACTGCATGATACCCCGCCACTGCTGGGCACCGTAACTTATTTTTTGAGATATACGTATAATAGCTAAATAGCCACAGAACTGGGATCCCAGATAGCATGCCAACGTTGGGCAAACGTTGGCATAAGGTGTCACCGTTGGCTGAGCGTTGGCGTTGGGAGTACAACGTTGGCCGAACGTTGGCCGAACGTTACTACAGCTGGGTATATGTTTGCTCCAGGCACACAGGAATTAATTATACTTCGACCTATGCTGGTTCAAACTTTATTTCATAGCATGCTGTGTACATTTTTCATAAAAAAAGTATGTCGGCCATTAAACGGTCAGCCAACGTTGGGCCAACGTTTTCACATGCGTATAAATTTTGCTAAGTTTTACGTGGGTTGAGTAACGTTGGTCCAACGTTGGCTTGACGTGGGGAATTGAACTCCAGGTTTCAATGATAATTAGAAATGAATATGAATTTGTCAATTTATCTATGTATGATTCAACTATTCAGTATCATAATTATCATTAAATGGGCTTCTTACTATTTGTTTATGTTTATTTATTTATATTTATTACTATTTGTCTTGGCATTGCCTGCTCTGACTTTGACTAGCATGTACTAATAATTCTATGAAAAAATTATGAATTTGTGCTTTTATAAATTTCATTGCATAATATAACGATATAGATTTAGGCATTATGATAATGCTAATATTTACAATATCTGAACGAGGTACATAGAAAAGTGGAAATCTGTAAGTAATTAGCGATCACACAGCAAGGAGTCTTGTGTACTCCGATTTTATTACGAGCAAGGTCTGGTTACCAAGGGAACGATCCCCATTCAGCAATTAAGTTGTTAGTACTACTGTTATTAATGACTTTCAGACGTACCAAGTGCTACACATAGCTAGGGATTTGAGGAGCAAAGATTGTGTTCTTTGAATAGAAAAATTATAAACGTACGCGCAAAGTCATAAACTCAGCAGTATTCAATACTTCAAGTCAAGGAGATTGTATTTGATTTTTTGTGAATTTAGCTTAATACATTTCAGCTATAAGGTCTTCGCGCAAGAATCGACCTCAAATCAGCCTGCGCAACTGCGCAAGGTGAAATGTAGCTTCACATATTTCATTAACCTGGATTCATCGGGCAGATTAAATGTGTAAGCGAAGAGGGAATAATGTGATAAAAAGTTGCATATGCGCAAGCTGATTTTAGTCGTAAAGTATATGACAACCTCATTAAGTGATCAGAGATTCGCAGTATTTGGGATTGCATTTAAAAGTCAGTAAACTATTAAATTGCCGACTCTTGTTTGTGGGCATGGAATTAGTTACTCTTACCGGATGCTTCGCAGAGAGGGAGGAATTTGTTTAATTTCAAAGTATATGTTGGTTTAAGGTGGCACAATTTGACCCAAAGTGAAATTTTTGCGTTGGCTGATTGTAGGCCATAAATGTTGGCGCAACGTTCGCCCAACGTTGTAGGAGAAAACTTACAACGTTCGGCCAACGTTGAGCCAACCGTTGGCTCAACGTTCGCCCGATGAGCAAAGTTACTTTGGCCCAACGTTGGCATCCAACGTTGGCCCAACCAAACTGATCACCTTAAGCCAACGTTGGCCAAACGTAGGCATGCTATCTGGGATAGACAGAGATATGTCCTTACTGTAAATAGATATTAATATAAACCACTCAACAATGTGGGGCATTTTGACCAGTGCAGATTTAGGCCAGGCTGTAAAGCATTTCCTTGAGCTGAGAGACTTTGTTTCTTATTCTTTGGTGTTAAACGTATCACTGAGGATTCATTCAGATATTCCGTATAGTATAGGACCTACAGGTCAAAAACCATTTTTCAGATCTATCATGGGGGATAACTCATGAACTGGAAAGGTAAGAGTAACGGTCCTTTGTCACAATATGTAACCTTTGATGTGAAACATATCTATGAAGTTTCATTCAGATATTCCATATAGTAGAGGAACTAAAGGTATAAAAAAGACATTTTTCAGATAAAACAATTTTGCCCATGCATTAACAATCCCATACCACTCATCCCCGATAACAATATGTATGCAAAATTTGAAAAAAAAATCCGTGAATAAATACTCAAGTTATCGATCGGAAATGGTGAGCACGGACGGATGGACGGACACCGAAAGGTATAACATAATACCCCGCCACTAAAGTGTAGCGGGGTATAAAAATGAGTTGATGTGTTTTGGGATTGAGGATTGAGATTATAACTTTGTTTTTCTTTGTTATCATTTTTTTTTTTTGTTTCTTTCTCTAATCCGCATATTAAAATTGAAAATTTGTGTCACAGCTTTTTCAGGTATTAGTCAAGCTAAAAACTTTAAACTAATTCTACATATGGACAATTTGTATCGTGTTTCAGGAGATGACTACTATTAGCTTATAGCTTACTGTCAGATCCTGATACTTGAGATTGTAAATTATATATTGTGAATTGATTAATAAAATATTGTTTAAACCAATTTGTATCGTACGACTGAGAATCAGGCTTATTGCTTTTATTCTTCTGTTTATTTATCCATTTTTATGCCCCCGAAGGAACTTCGGGTGGCATATTAAAATCGCACCGTCCGTCCGTCTGTCCGTCCGTCCGTCTGTCCGTCCGTCCGTTACAAATCGTGTGTCCGCCATAACTCAAAAACCGCTGAAGGGAATTTAATCAAATTTCACAGAAAGGTAGACCAAATTGAGAAGGCGTGTCGCGCACAAAATTTAGGCTCCCATGACCAAGGTCTAGGTC
This sequence comes from Ctena decussata, assembly GCA_963989385.1. Taxonomy (NCBI): domain Eukaryota; kingdom Metazoa; phylum Mollusca; class Bivalvia; order Lucinida; family Lucinidae; genus Ctena; species Ctena decussata. Next base: position 45,142,428 of record OZ022500.1, read on the forward strand.
ACAATCAAAGGTCATAGGTTTGACCCTTACAAATCGTGTGTCCGCCATAACTCAAAAACCTCTTAAGTGAATTGAATCAAATTTCACAGAAAGGTAAACCATAATGAGAAGGTGTGTCGCGCACAAAGTTTAGGTTCCCACGTCCAAGGTCAAGGTCACAATCAAAGGTCATAGGTTTGACCCTTACAAATTGTGTGTCCACAATAACTCAGAAACCCCTGAAGTGAATTGAATCAAATTTCACAGACAGGTAAACCATAATGAGAAGGTGTGTCACGCACAAATTTAGGTTCCCACGACCAAGGTCAAGGTCACAATTGAAGGTCATAGGTTTGACCCTTACAAATCGTGTTTCCACAAAAACTCAAAAACCGCTGAAGTGAATTAAATCAAATTTCACAGAAAGGTAGACCAAAATGAGAAGGTGTGTCGTACACAAAATTTAGGTTCCCATGACCAAGGTCAAGGTCATAATCAAAGGTCATAAGTTTGTCTTGTATGTCAGCTATAACTCAAACCCCCCTGAAGTGAATTGAATCAAATTTTACAGAAAGGTAGACCAAAATGAGAAGATGTGTCATGCACAAAATTAAGGTTCCCATGACCAAGGTCAAGGTCACAATCAAAGGTCATAAGTTTGTCTCCTACACATCTTGTATCCAAGATGTCTCAAAAACTGCAGATGCGAATTGAATCTAATCCTACAGAAAGGTAAACCAAAATGAGAAGTTGTGTCATGCACAAAATTTAGGTTCTCACAACCAAGGTCAAGGTCACAGTCAAAGGTCATAAGTTTGTCTCTTACAAATCTTGTGTCCAAGCTATCTCAAAAACTGCTGAAGCGAATTTAATCAAATTTTACAGAAAGGTAAATTAAAATGGTAAGTTGTGTCATGTACAAAATTTAGGTTCTCATTACCAAGGTCAAGTCCACAGTCAAAGGACAGGGATCAAATACCAGGTGATAGGGGCCTTCGGGGGCATTTGTTACACACTGTAACATTTCTTGTTTCTGTCTTTTAAAGGTAAATTTGTTTTACATTTTTTTATGAAATTCTGTGTCAAAGTTTTCTCAGAAACTGTTCCAGATAGAATATTCAAACTTGGTATACGTATGAACAATGAGTCGTTGTGTCGTAGAATTGAGAATCAGGCTCATTTCTCTCCTTTATGTGTCTAGTTTTCTGTCCTTTCGAGGTAAATTTAAGTCACATTTTTCTCAGGAACTATGCAAGCTATGATCTTCCAACTTGATATGCTTGTCAAGAGTGTAATATTGTATCGGTGGATTGAAAATTAGGATTAGAGCATTTATTCTGCCTTTTATTTACCTCCTTTTCTGTCTTTCCAGAGCAAATTTGTGACACAGTTTTCTCACCAACTATTAAAGCTAGACATTTCAAATATGATATAGAGGCAAACAGTGAGTGTTTTTGTGTTGTGGGATTGGCAAATGGAGTCTTTGCTCTTTACAACCCATATATATCCATTTTTCTTCCTTTTCACAATAAGACAGATGATTTTTTGTTACGTTTTCCTCTGCAAATTTTCAAGCTACGGTGCTCAAATTAGTCGACATGTGAGAATGTGTGATTTAAAATCAGGATAATGGCTTGTATTCTTCTATTTATCATTGTCTCAGGTACTGTCTGTTGGATAGCTGGACTCGATATTTAGCCTTTTTTTTCAAATTTCAGCGCCGCAGGCTTACAGCCAGAGCCTCTGACGGCTCTAGTTGCTTCTTACGACTTTTCCGTAGGTATTCTCAACAGCAGCATGTAACAAAAATGCCCATCTTCCTACATCTTTCAAATGGGGATGGCATCAAAAGCGCATAATCGAAAGTGATGAGCTATTCCAAGCGTAACATTTTTTGCCGATCAGGACAATAAAAATGCAAAAGAAATAAAATGCAATCTTGAAACGAGCCGCGACACGACAAAACCAACAATGTGGTTGTGCGCCCAGCGCAGACTCAAATCAGCCTGGGCATTCGCCCAGTCTGGTCATGGTCTTCGCTGCCCGCATGGAGGTAGCTTTGACCCTAAGCTACCGTTTAAGCGCAAAGCGAAGACTTTGGTCGGACTGGGCGGATGTCCAGGCTGATCTGAGTATGCGCTGGGCGCACAACCACCTTGTAGGTATTCTCGTGTCGTGGCTCAAATACAATTATGGGCATCCTGCAGGGCTTGAACTACAAAGAACTAGCATTCGCGATTTTAACGCAAAATGGCTGCTACCAGTCGACTGTCAATATCGATATAAATATGGAATATATTCCCATTCACGTCCTGCTACACATTCTTGAAATTTCCTGCTAGAAGGTAATAAAATGATACTATAGTCAAAGGCAAAAGAAAGTATACAAGAAAAAAATCTCTGCTCAGATCTGTAATTTGCATGATATATATGTTTACGCAAGGTACAATAATGTGGTATGGGTATATACCTTAAGGTGGTGATTTATGGAAAATGTAAAAATCTGCATAAAACCCTAAAAAAGTAACGTATCTCCCTGAAAGTTAGCAGACTTCTTATTTTTGTTTTTCTTTACAGTTTAGAATACAAAACAGACATACATGCTGCTTAAAAAGGGTTTTTATAAGGAAAGATCAAAGGGTAATTTTCTGCGAATAAATCTGAAAAAATAATATCGTTATTGAAAATTTACGTAGTGCTGAAGGTGCATTATTGCATAATGAAGAGCGTCCTAGCAATTATTTATTCCAACTGTTTCTCAAATTGTAATGTAGACCAGATGAAAACAGTAGCTTTTTCTCAAATGTTCAACCATGTACAAAGTAAATGTACTTTGGACGCATTTATTAAATATAGGGCAGGCAAGCATACCTATGTTAACACCTACAATATAAATAATACATTACTGACATGATCAGTGGTGTGTAGATGAAATTGTTCAACCTTGTTAAAATAGTATCACCTGTCTCACCTGTGTGTTTTGACAAAAAAATTTGGACACAGACTGCATCTTTTTTCATCTGCTCAGCCTGATAATGTGTGAAAGAGTTTGAAAAAATAATTGCTAGGACGCTCTCCATTATGCAACGAGGTACTCTAAGCACTAAGTATATTTTCAATAATGATATTATTTTTTTAGATTTATTCGCAGAAAATTACCCTTTGATCTTCTCTTATAAAAACACTTTTTAAAATTAACAAATGCTGCATTTTGGGATTCTAAATTATGAGAAACAACATAAAGAAGGCAACTGCTAAGTTTTGGAAAGATCAGTGTTATTTTGAGTATTTTATGCAGATTTTTGTCTTTGTCGTAAATCAGTGATTATCACCACCTTAACTGAATGAAAAGCTTGACAAGAGATAGTATCAGATTTGCACTTTTTCCATGTGTACCGTATTGGACGGTACGATTTTGCTGTTAATCAGTATTTGAATTTTATAATGATTTTTTAACAAACCACAACGTTTGCAATTCATGTATATACGGTTACAAGGATCTCAGTAGTTAATGAAATAGAATCATTAGGATAGGATTTTACAGGCTGGCCGCTGAAAGGGTTTGTAACTGAATACAAAATAGCATCACAAACCACTGACGGCTGGATGTTTGAAACTTTATTTTGCCTCTAAGTATATTAGAAATCTTGTCGTTTGATAAAAACATGACATAAATACATGACATTCTCAATGTCATTATATCTCATTTGTTCTATTGTTTGATAAGTGCCGGAATGAACTGCCCAGTGTTAGTGGCTGATAATGGTAAAAATCTGACTAGTAACTGTTAAAGTACAAGGGGCGTTGAAAAGTTTGCGGAGATGTACTAGAAATTCCAAAATATTTGATTTTAGGTCTGCTATACTTTAATCCTTGAAGAGTTTGAAGTCCGAAGTGATCTATTGCAAACTCTATTAGAATTATTCGTATGATTTACTTGTTGTAACTGATTGATTTTGGAGCATGTATAAGAGTACTGACTCCTTCCGTACACGAAACTATTTATAGCGACTGCTTTATATGGTATGAATAGGCGTTATGGACTTAGACTGAAAATCTTTTGCAAGTTATCCCAGCAGCATATGAAAGCCAGAAACACATAAAACAGTGATGAGAAGTTGGCGGAAGTCTAGCACAGTCTTGCCATAATGAATTAGATTATAAAAATAATACCAACGGGAAAACACGGTTTCACAATTTATGAACGGAGATTAACGGGTTGGTTGCGTATACTTCGCCAAACATCTGCGAATATTTCACAACTTACATTATGTCTAAAAACTTTTAGGACAACCAGTTTGTTTTTCAAAAATACTTATCAAAAGTAGATCATCCGCAGAAGTGATAAAGTCTTGGTTTTCAGGCAGACAAAGTCTATCAGCTGGATCTGTTCCTCGTACAAGACGTTCTTATTTTACTGGCAAACCTAGCACCATGAAGCTTCTGTTCCAGTTGATGTGTATTGCGGTGTTTGTGACCGCAGTTGGTAAGTTTGCAGGACATCTGGGCCCAGTTGTTCAAAACTAGCGACATCGTTAGTAAACGAGACGTTAGACGTTAAATTTTCAATTGTATTATACGTAAAAAAAAACAATGCCAATAATGCTCTTCTCATTTTTAAGCAAAAAAAAAAAAAAAAAAAAAAAAGAAAAGAAAAGCAAAATAGTGCACTTGATTTCATGCACATTAGAAGACTTAACGAATCATTGACTAACGGCTTCGTTAACCCAATCCATGCGGGATACCCCTTTAGGGGTATCTGGGCAAACAGTTTGGATCCAGATCAGGCCCCACAAACGTGGGGCCTGATCTGAGATCCAAACTGTTTACTGCTTATACATCATTTCTACAAAAGTTAGTTAGACTAATATTGTCAAAATATTCTTGATTTTTGATGCAGACGACAATTTCAGCAGACGACAAAAAAATACCCAGAATGCAATGGGTTAAACTAACGTTGCTTTGAACAACCGGGCCTTGTGATCTAAAATAGTTACGTGGCAGAAACGACAAAAATATCTAGACAAAAAGACCAATGGCAGAATTGAGGCAGGAAAAAATACGGAATAAATATAAAATTACAGAATTTGTTTATCCTTTATCCTGTCCAGCTGGATAGTTTTAGTTTTTTACGTTATTTTTATTATTTATTTATCATTAATTTTTGCCTTTACTTTTGCCATAACTTATTTATATTGGCCCATAGGCCTTTGTTATTTCTTAAATGAATTGTTAATGTATTTACATGTATATATGCCCTAACTGTTGTCTTTATAGCTGGTATAAATCGCACATGTCTTAACAAGCGGATTGTTTGTCTCCCAATGTAGCTTTCACGCTCCATGAGGCGCAGACATTTTTGCTTCCTCGATAGCTCGGTAGTGTGCTTCCAATACTACGGAATATTGCAGAAGAAGCAAAAGCAACACCAAAAGATATTATTTCCACCATCATGATAGTTGCTAACAAAATTTGCTCAGCTTGTTTTACCATTAATCCATTTATGACCAATGGGCTATTCTATGCCAACCACCCTATCCCTTTAGCTGACAAATGGACTAGTCCATTTGTCAGCTAAAGGGATAGGGCGGTTGGATGGTGCAATGGTGCTAGGTATAACTTCCAGTGCCTGGGCGTCCTACTGATTTGAATAATAATAGGGCAAAGGTCTGCTGTGCTTGCAGTAGTAGCGGGTGGGCGTTGTTTCTTGTCTGTTATTTCTCTCTTCTTTCTCCCTTTATTTGGGGGACAGGGTGATATACACTGAAATACTGCCTCAAAGGGCCGTTAAACCCAAAACAACCAACCAACCAACCAGTTAAAGGGTGTCTGGTTTATTTTTATCTATTCATCTTTATTTTAAGGAGAATACCTATTTGTCTAATACAAATAGTGTAGACCCTTATCAGACGCCGCGTGTTGCGGCGTCTGATCTGGTTCTACACTGTTTGCCAATGTCTTATTTATGGGACGCTGGGCATGTATGTGTTAAATATTTGGTACAAATACAAACTTGGCAAAATTTTATCATTATTATTATTATTATTGTAATTATTATTGTTTTCTTATCTTATTCACAGTTCAGTTCAGTTCAATTCTCCTAAGGACGTTCCCCAAGTGGCTCAGCGGTACGTAACCATAGTTGCACGCACTTGGCGCCGAGCGTCCGTCCAAATCACATTCACAAGGTCCAGACCGAATTTTAAACAGAACAGATTTAATATTTTAATGATGTCTTAATTACTTTTTCGTATTCGATTATTTCAGTAAGAGGTAACGCCGTCTGCGGAAATCAAAATGTCCTCTCTTCGAACAATGGAGAGATAGTTTCTCACGCGGGCTTTGGCCTGGGACACAACTATGGTAAAAACCTGAATTGTCACTGGACCATTCAAGCACCTGCGGGACAGCACGTGGAGCTGGTTGCTTTGAACTTTAGTTTGTCATATAGCTCTACGTAAGTGGCTTGATCTACATTCGAAGACTTCCAGTTTTTTTTGCTGATATCTAAGTTCTTGGTTACATGTATCACTGATGCGCAAGCTGCGTGTTCATGCACTTAGATGACCGGTTGTCGACGAATGACGGCTTGTTTGTCTTAAAACTTAATGGTACTCATCCGGTTCGTATCACCAGCAAAGATAACATGAAACCCTTGCTATTTTACGTTCTTTTCAACATTATTTCGGTCATATCACGACGATGGAAGGGTGAAAGTGAAAGGCTGTATGCAATGAAACCCCGTTTAAGATTGAAAAGATTTCCACCTTCGGAAATCGAACTCGGGACCGCTTGATCAGCAGGCCAGCGCTTAACCCACTGAGCTACCGCGGCTCCTGACATTAAACCCGAAATACTGAAGTACGAACAGTACGGAATCATAAAATCATTGACGGAAACCCTTCGTGTCCGATGAAGTTTATTTTGCAGTTCTCTATGAAAACAACTTTTATTTCTAAGCCGCCTTTGCTCTCTCGTGGGCAAATTTCATGTTTTTAAAAGGGGCGTGGCTAGAGGCTATTTTGCAGTACGCGCATTCATGTTTTATCATTAGAACCGCGACACGAGAAAACTAACAAAGTGGTTGTGCGCCCAGCGCAGACTCAGATCAGACTGGGCATCCATCCGCCCAGTCTGATCAGAGTTTTAGCTACCCTTAAAGCGCTTAGCGAAGAGTCTGATCAGACTTGGCGGATGCCCAGGCTTATCTGAGTCTGCACTGGGCGCACAAACACTTTGTTGGTTTTCTCGTGTCGAAGCTTGAGCCCCTAAGGTAATTTCATATGGTTATGTCTTGGTAGTATTCAACTTTGGTCTAATTTATACAATTTTTAAAAAGCAGGCTAATGCGCAGGTGGCTATAGAAATTTTGTCAAAATTTCAGCACGCACCTGTGTATTGGGCCGCTCTTCCATTGTTTTACCTGAGGTACCATTGCAAGTTTATTCATTTGAGCGACAGCCACTGGCGGGCTTTCAGCATATAAAACATCTTGTATTTATCTTTAAGTTGATGTTTACTAGTTAATCGGGTTATTTTTGTTGGCAAGAAAACAGACATACTATCAATATATGAGCCGCGACACAAGAAAACCAACAAAGTGGTTGTGCGTCCAACGCACACTCTTCGCTAAGCGCTTAAAGGGTAGCTACGGGTCTAAGCTATCCCCATGCGGACAACAAAGACTCTGGTCTTACTGGCCGGATGGCCAAGCTCTTCTGAGTTTTCGCTGGGCTCACAACTACTATATTGGTTTTCTCGTGTCGCGGCTAAATTATAAACTTCGACACTAAGTCGCTCCACTTCGTTGCCTGACTTTCATCATATTCTTTGCTGAACGTGGAACGAGGAAATATGCTTATTTTGTGTATTTTTTTCCCTTAAATCCTTTTTCCATTTTTTGGCCAGCTATATGACACAATAAATGCATATCTGCCGACATAATATTATCAAATTTATAATAATAGATGTTGGGACCCTTGCTTACCTCACTGGGCACGGTACTGGGGCATTTTTTTTTTTCGATTTTTTTTTCTTTTTCGTTGAAACTATACAATCGAGTCTAAAGGGAATTTCCGTTGCTCATTTTAGTTGTTCGTCTGACTATATAGAACTGTTCGATGCCAGCACTGCAGACCCTTTTCAATCCCTGGGGAAGTTTTGTGGCACCCACTTTGCACCAATTACATCTAAAGGACGCACTCTGACCCTGATCTTCCACACCAACAGTTACGGGACACACGAAGGCTTCAAATTTCGCTACAATTTTACTTCTGCCATCCTAAACGGTGAGCATACATTATCAACATCTCATCAGCATATAGTATAACAAAACATTTGAGCCGCGACGTGACAAAACCAACAATGTGGTTGTGCGCCCAGCGCAGATTCAGATCAGCCTGGGCATCCGCCCAGTCTGATCAGAGTCTTCACTGTCCGCATGAAGGTAGCTTAGGACCTTAGCTACCGTTTGAGCACTTAAGAAAGAGTCTGATCAAACTGGATGGCTGCCCAGGCTGATCTAGGTCTGCACTGGACGCACAACCACTTTGTTGGTTTTCTTTTCTAGTCGCGGCTCATTTATGTGTATCAATCACACAATGGAATGATGACTTTGTAAGTTTACGCATTTTTAACAGTATTTCAGTCATATCAGAAAGATGAGAGCGCAATGCAACCCTGTTTACGATTATTCAACACAACAAATTGTAGATAGCTCTGTACTGAAAATTAGTTCAGTCATTCAGTGTTTCGAAAACGTAATGCTTAACGTTGTTGCCATAAATTTATTAATAAAAAAATACCATCATTTCCAAATGAAACCACCAAAAGATTTTTTACTTTAGATTCACCTCGAATACACTAGCTGACATGACGAGAATACCGCTGGGTATCTTGGAAATATTTATCCACCGGGACTGCTAAATAGGCTATTGAGTCATAAATTAAAATAAGGGACAAGTCATTTATTATCGGGGGGGGGGGGGGGGATTACATTTTCATATGGTTCACCAAAAATTTTCCGACCCCCAGTCTCACCAGAACTATTTTTCCGACGCACCCCACCCCCCCCCCCCCCCGCAGATGGGTGACGAAAAGAATTATGACACCCCCCCCCCGCATTCCAGCTACTCTTCACACACACACACACACACACACACACACACACACACACACACACACACACCATATTACCTATTTTATGTCAGACTGACCTCAATCAAAACTTGAATGAAACTCAAAGAACATTTTCTTATTTTTACAGGTTAATTGATCATAGTCAGACTGTTTAAACTTTGTCTGCATTTCTTATACTTTTCTTCTGCTTATGGCTATCCAGCAGTCTGTTTGTGGAATGCCTAATGATTATAATTGTTAATAATATTAATGGGGGCGGGGGTCTGGGGTCTGCACCCTCAGTAGCCACAGTAGTTTTGCTGATGAAAATGCACCTCGAGAACTGAAACAAACGCAGGCATTCAATTTAATTGAGAACAAACTCATCTACTTGGCATGATTTTATAGACACTTTGATATAGACACTTGGCATGATTTTATAGACACTTTCAATGAAAAGATTTGTGTTTTGGATATGAAGCTGCCCAAGTTTTGTGTTTCATTTTCATAAATGTCTTTAAGTTTTGAGTTTGAAAGAAAAGAGTTTGAAATTTTAGGAGTAATGCGGGGTCTGGGCGGCTTTGTCCCCACAGATCCTGAAACATTTTAAAAAATGAAGACTGATGGAAGAATTATGACCCCCCCATATGCCTAATAAAATATATGAACCCCCCTGCTCCGAGGCCTATTGATTTCTGACCCCCCCCCCCCCCCCCCCCCCAGTACAATTTTCTTAAAAAAAAGTGACGGTGGTCATTATTCAAGGCGGTCACATTCCATCGTAAGGAGTCATTTAACTTCGCGTGGGAAGGGTGTGTGTGGAGGGAGGAAATCATAGAATAACTACCCCTGATCATTATTCTATAGAAAACGTGACTTAATTTCTAAAACAAACTGACTCCCGTTAACCCCCTCAATTTCAGCTATAAAGTAATATGAAAACAGGCACTACCTATAGGCGAGCACATCGCTCTTTACAATGTGTGGGCGGTATAATAAAACCTCCCTATGGCTGATACCATGTTAACTAAAGTTTCGGACAAAAATGCGTGATCGAAGTGTAGATCCTGATCTGACTACTCATTGAAAGATTCTGGATTCAATTTCTCAATGCTTTTTTTTTTGTCGTATGAAATTTGTAATAAAAGTTTTGCAACTCCACAGCTGCAAACTCAGAAAACAGATTTCCCCATAGTAACTTATCCCCTCGGACAATGTGCTATAAGTTTCAGTTCCTTCTCTACGGCGCTTTATTTCCATTAAATTTCACCCAGTGGCCAGCCTCCTTGCATATTGTGTGATCATAGAAGTGGTAAACGTTGATGCCATCTTGTTTTTTTCTCAAAGGTAACGTTTGACGTCATTACGTAACGTAGCGACAGAAAGACTGTACGCCCTGTGTTTCTTATTTTTTCGTTGATTTCTATTCGAACCAGTCTAATTATATCTTCCGTTTGGTGTCGATATGAAAGCAATTCCATTGAAAGTAATGTATCTTACAGGTAAAACATGCCTTACCAATCCTCTACCATAGAGCTACCGCTCTTTCAAAGCTCATTCGGAGCTTTGAATTGCAGGCGCTAAGCGCCTGCAAGCGAGTGCTCGCTATTAATCCGCACCAAATCGACCACTATTAACTACTGCAAGTGTTACTATTGGTAATACTTGTTGATTTTGTTGGGAAGGATGTTTGTGTGTGTGTGGGGGGGGGGGGGGGGGGGGGGGGGGGGGGGTGAAGGGAGGAAGGGAGGCTGCGTTATAACATTATAATGTTATGACCGCGGAGTCATTATCATGGGCAACTTTTTTCCTCCGCCCCGTATAATCTACCTGTAAACAACGATATCTTCCTTGAATAAAAAATGAAAAATGTTGTGTTAGGTCAATATAGTGCATTTTTTAGAAGCACATAGATATTTTATTCAAACTTTTAAGTTTACATTGAATGCGGTCATTTTTGCTCTGATTAACACGACCATCATTTCCTAATGGTATATAAGGAAAATAGAGAAACTGAGCAAAATGTTTTCTACGTTTTTCTTAAAGAACGGATCTAAAGTAAAAACTGTTGTGTTATCCTAGTATTCTACACTATCTTATAAATCTTTTGGTATATTTTGTAGGAAAATCAAAGAAATATTAGACTAGTGCGGTCATTTTTAACAAATTTAATACTACCCTACATCCAAAAACTGAATTTTCAGTACCGTGCGTGACTATATCGAGGTGAGGAGAATTGTTGGGGACGATTATGACGGGGTAGGGGGTCACTATTCTTTAAAGAATAATTCTTTAAAGAATAATGACCGGGGAGTCGTTATTCTATGGGAAACCCGTAGAATAACACACATTATGGAAAAATGACACCATTTTTCTAAGACAAATACTGACATCCGTTAACCCCTCGATGATAGCTATAGAATGATAAAGCCCACCTAATCGACCACTAAATGACTATTAACTCCTGCAGGTTTTATTATTAGTAATGCTTGATGATGTTGTTGTTGCTACTGCAGCTGCTTCGGCTGTTGCAGAAGTAGTGCAAACAAATTTCATGAAGAAAATTTGTTGTCGTGCTACTCAAGGAGATTTACCCATAGAATAACGACCCCAGGTCACTATTCTTTAAAGAATAGTGACCCCCACCCAGTCATAATATTATAATAATATAACACATCCCCCACCCCACTAAACCCACTCAACTCACACACACACATCCTTCCAACACAAAGTTAAATCACTCCTCACGAAGAATTGTGACCACCTAGAATAACGACCTCCGTCATCTTATCTTTTAAGAACATTGACCCGGCCATTTGTTTCTAAAGAAAAGTACCGTGCGTATAATGATACTTATTTACAAACAAATCGAAATGTCATGTGTCTGGTCCTTTTTGGGGTTAAAGATTTTGTCTATTTTCCTCGAGTAGCACGAAAACATGTTCTTCGTTAAATATGTAAGCACCGGAAGGTCTTGAGTTCGAGGCTCACCGTCGCCATCCGACGACTGGAAAACTCTGTCAACCCAGCAGTAAATGAGTACTTTTTCTGAATCAGGGAAGGATCGGGCAGCGAAAGGAGAGAGATGGGCTCCGCCTTTCATCAGCTGAGCCCAAGATACATGGGTTTCTAACCCCCACTGCCCCTACGGCTATTCGGCTATACCTTTACCTTGCTACGGGTACGATAGCAGAGGCAGCTGCAGTAGCAACAACAACATCAACATGTATAACTTATGTCAGCAGGTAGAGATAACGAGATCCATAGTTGACAGGTATTCATTATAAACACAAAAAGGGTGTCCTAGATTATACATAAGAACACACTACAGACACTATTTACAGACACACTTCACATGAATGAAGTACATGTATGTTTACAACTATGCGACTATAAATAGATACGAATATTGGAATTTACATGTCCCATTTCTGTATAATCACCAACCATGAACATTCATACAGAAATGGGTCCGTAAATATTACATTTTCAAGACTATAAGACTATTTATGCAGACTTATTATGCTGGTTACTTTTATCGAAAGGCAGGTATAACTGCAAATAATTGATATGACTGACGTAAACTATTGACACACTGCGCCAAAATACATGACGGAAATCTATGTCAACACTCAACAGCTGATTCTGCAGAAAACTATCGCACTACACAACTGACATTTAAAGTTAGGAACTGACTGAATCAGATCCCAAACCCTATCCCCAACATCAAAGGGAAAGATTGACAAAGACATCCAAACAAACAATAAATTACAAGTGATAAGCCGAGTCAACAGCTCTTTCCCAAATAGGTGGGACTCAGCTACCCTTATTGAACTAAATAATTTAGACCAACAGAAGGGTATAGTTAGAACAGACTAAGCAAATTATACGAAAAATATTTAAGAACTATTTTTACCTATTTTCTATTTTTATTATAGAAGGGTTAAAATTAGAACACAATAAAACAGCACCGAACATAAAACAAATGCAACCGCAACGAAAGTACCGCCTTGGGACGGTCAGTAATGTAAACAATGCTTTATTGCAAAGAACGGGAGACATACCTGACGTGTGTATCAATAAAGATGAAGTGAATATGAAAATATAAACTTCTTATAAACTTCTAAGTTCTTGGCTGGAGTTTTGACAACCTCCCAGCAAGACAAAGGAATGGCGAAATGCGCATGTACTTTCGGTTAGAACGCGCGCATTGGCTTTTGTGATATGACATGCAGTTATTGATTGGTTAGTATTGTGGGAAACTACTCTGACGCAATACAACACTCACACTGTTAAAAGCAGGATTCTGATTGGATTACGATTACACACGCTATTTATAAATTCTATTTCAGGAATAGCTAAAAATATACTACCGAGAGGATTTCTAGAATACTCTCTCAGGTTGCCATTCACAGTTTCTCACTTTTGGCCAGGGACAAAAATGCTAATTATTGGGGGTAGGCTTGTATCTTGGGCTATAAATTCTTTTTGGCTCCTTATATGCAGGAAAATTTTCCTCCCTTTGAGTGAGCATGTGTCAGGAAAGTAAAAACTGAATTTATTTTCAACCTTGAAAACCATCCAATCGCTGAGCGGCATGGATTCGAAACTATGGCTGCACTGATAAAGCACGAAATACAATTGCGAAAAAGACAGTGCTCATTTTCAATTAAGAATAGCAGAAAATCTAAACGGCTGGCAGGTACTCAGTTGCAGTTGACAGTGATCATCTGTAAGCCCTCTAGGTAAATCTGTAAGCGTTAGGTATCAACAATGGTCCTGCTCTTGAGTAGAGCATGGGTAATAATGCCATTTTTGAAGAAATTTTCTGGCCCCAAAAAGTGGGTGGGGTGTCATTTTCTCTGTAACAATATTCATATAAGGACCTTATAGGGGTTATAAATGGCTATAAAGTGTATTTAGGCATATGTACAGTTCATTCAAAGAGAAGAAAGAATGATTTATGCATTCAATCAGGCTGGAATGTCACTTTGTTTGGCTGACCCCCTGTGGAGTCACCAAGCTATCCAAAAAACTGTGGAGTGCTACCTCAATAGCAATGAATTGTTTACGATGTTTGCAGCTGACTGTACATATCACAGATATTCCAGTTTACATAATTAAAAGGCCGCATAATAATTCAAACTCCTGATATCTAATTCTGACCTTTGTATTGAAAATGATCGACCTGTGTAACATTTATAATAAAACTTGCAGAAGTTAATAGTTAACGGGAGTCAGTATCTTTCAGAACGGGGACATTTGTTCTATGGGTTCCCCATAAAATAAAGACCCCCTCCCCTTCCTTATTCTTTACAGAATAGTGACCCCCGCTGCCACCACCACCCCGTCATAATATAATTACTCCGCGGTCATAACATTATAATATTATAACGCATCCCTCTAACCCTGCTCCCCCCCCCCACACACACACACACATACACGCATCCTTCCCACGCAAAGTTCGCTCCTCATGAAGACTTGTGACCGCCTAGAACAACGCCCCCCCCCCTCCCCCCCTCCGCCGCCCCGTCACTTTTTTGTGAATGGATCCCGGCCATTAGTTTCTAAGGAAAAGTACCTTGAATAGAATGATACTTATTTACATACTAATCGAAATGACATGTGTTTGGTCCTTTTCCTGGTTGAAGATTTTGTCAAATTTCATTGAGTAGCACAAAAACAAAGTTTCTCCATGAAATTTGTAGCACTAGTACAACTACGATAGCAGAAGCAGCTGCAGCAGCAAAGTCAACATCAACAAGTATTACTTATAATAAAACTTGCAGTAGTTAATAATCAGTTAGTGATCGATTGGGTGGTAGGTAGGAATTAATATTTTATAGTTATCATCTAGAGGGTTAACGAGAGTCAGTATCTTTTAGAAACGGAGTCACTTTTTCTATAGCATAATAACCTGGGCCGTTATTTTATGGGTTCCCCGTGGAATAACGACCATCCAGTGACAACCAGTTGACCCTTGGCCTTCAAATTTGGTGTGTAGCTTAAGGTACTCAAATACTACCAACGTTATTCAAGTGATGACCTTGGGATGACCTTGTCTTTTTATACGGAAAGGTCAAATTTGCTTTTTGGTATTTTTATGTTGGGAAAATGCTTGAACATAAGAGTTCATGGAAATTAACATTTAAAAATCTACTGCACTGGAGCCAAAAAATTGATGGCCTTGCATCCGTGTATATAGCATTGGGCACAAACGTTCTATCAGATTTATTGGAATGATGATATTGGATTGACTTTCACCTTTTTTTACAACAAGGTCAAATTTTCCTTATATTAGAAAATGTCATAACATATTTTTGAAGACTTTGGTGTAGCAAATCAAGTTGATGAGTATTTGAAGAATTTTAGTACAGGACGTCAGGCCATTCTTTGATCGTATTTCAATAGCTTCAGACATCTCTGTTAAACAAAACGTCTGAGCTGATTGAAGCAAAATGTCACATGGAACCTCCATGAGTCAGGAAAAAACAGTTTGCTCGAACGGTTATGGTCACATGACCGAGATGTCCGTTATTCCCATGTTATAAACCTACAAAATTCGTCTTCTCCCAAACATCTAATGATATTGCCAACATGATATCCAGCATTTTTGGGATTCATATAGTATCGGGTCTGTTCAAGCGATGACACTACTTTGATCTTTGACCTTTATTACTCTTGTGAGCGATGCAGAACCTCACGGCCCTCTTGTTTTTCATTTTATAATAATTGCTGTAAATTTTATGCAAACAATAAAGAAAATGATCAGACGCGTATTTATGCTGCGTCTGATCTTTGTCTGCACGTTTGCCTCTGTTCCTTTTTAGGGACGCTAGGCTAAAATGGGTAAATGAAATCGTATGAGTCATATGTGCGTACAGTATATTCGGAATGACTTTGTTTTTATTCATGTATTTATTTATTATTTTTGTACGGCTTGGTTATGGGGTGGGAGGAGGGGTTGAGACGTGGGGGGGGGGGGGGGGGGGGGCGTTCTTGCTTTTTCGCGATTTGTCATTTAACTTCGCGTAGAGGGGTAATAATATTATACCCGGCGAGTGGGGGCACATTTTTAAAGAAAAATGACTGGGGCTCGGTATTCTATGGGGGTCACAATTCTTCGCGAGGGGTCGATTTATTTCGTGTGTGGGCGTCACAATATTATGACCGAGGAGTCATAAAATTTTGAACGGGGAGTCACTATTCTTTAAAGAATAATGACCGGGGGTCGTTTTTCTATGGGGGTCACTTTACTTCGTTACACCGGATATAAAATTGAAATACTTCGGAACAGGCGAGTGCGTCGGAATAGGTCTAACTACTGTATTTATTAACAGGTACCTGCAGCGGGTTCAGATGCGGTAATGGTGGCTGCGTTCGCAGTACTTACAAGTAAGTTAATACAGTTTGTGCAGTTTCATAAGAATAAGGTCTTATAGTCCGTTTGCTGCCAAGTGCAAATGGGGTTTTGCTTAGTTTCTCTAAAATGATGAAAGTTCCATCAAATGCACTATAGTCCTAATGCATCCTATAACTAAACATAACAGACTAAGAAAATCCAAATTTTCGGATGCTTTGTAAAGTATTTTCCATTAACAGTAATGCAGAAACTGAGCAGTTCGCTGAATGGCATCGTAAGCTTGTAAGAACAGCCAAAATATTGTTGATAGGCAATAGTGTAAACTCATTGTTTACTACATGTGAGGGCGTATAAGAATGAAATAGTAAAACGTATTCACCTGTCCGCCCGCGTAACGCATGCTGACACTGGTCAGGTGATACTATGTCGTAAATAAACATTGAACGATTATATGGTTTTGCGAGTAAAAAGTGTATGTTTTAAAATTTGATAATATATGGGTGAAATAAAAAGTAGAAAAAAAATGGATTCAGAGTAAATTTCAATTAATTTTGCAAATTTTGTTCTAGGGATAGAATACCTTGGTCACATGCGTTAATACGTAAAAGTAAACGGGAATTCCAACAGCCAACTTTAACTCCCTTTTAATTAAGAGGTGAACATGACATATTTTAGGTCCTTTTTTGTATAATACTTTTTTCTATGCAAAGCCTCAAATTTCTACAAAATTATGATTTTGTTATGTAGGCCTATAGGATGAAAGATAAGAAAGAGCAATTCGAAAATCTTCTACTTCTCACCAATTTGGAGAAAATATTGAGGATGCCATTTGCAATTCGGAGCAAACAGTCAATAATATGTGGATAAAGGATGAAGACTCATCAGCATGTAAGGTCCAGTCGGGTAACTCCGGACAGCGGGTAAATTCGGACATACCATTGCCAACAGTGAAAATCCACATAAAACAGCTCATAATCAGACGTCATATCAGGATTTCACTGTTTGTCCAGTTAATTTTGTTTTAATTCCAAAACAACTGACATATAAAGGAAACAACGTCATTGTCCGAATTGACCCGCTGTCCGCATTGACCTGACTTTACCCTACATAACTTTCATATCACTCTCATCAGTGTAGACCTTACATAGAGGATCTTGCATGAGTGCTCCTGTATTATTGAATTTATTAAACGAGTTGGGGAAAAAGATAAGATGCGAGGCTCTGCCGAGCATCTTATCGTTTTCACCAACGAGTTTAATAAATTCAATAACACAGGAGCACGAATGCAAGATTCTATTTATCATATGACACTAAAATCGCATTTTATTAGCAAATTTCGCACTAAAACGTCAAGATTTCGCCATTAGAAAACGCGACGTTTTATGGACGTCAACGCATAACGTTACGACGTAATTTGCATATTTAATCCATTAGTGGATTATCGTTTTTAATGCATGGCTTTATTACACTCTCAGATGCGACGTCATATGATAAAAATCAGTTAATGCAAAAGGTTGCGTTTTTGCGGTATGTGTGGCAGAATTTCTAAGAGTTTGTAGATGAAAATTTTCAAACGCAATACAACTGGGGCCGAATTCATAAAGCCACTTAAGCCGTTGCTATGCAGTTGCTAAGGCTAAATATCTATAAAGGGGATTCCCTACAACTATGAGATTTGGTCAGGAGAAACAGTCTTTGTAAGACTGTTCCTCCAGAGCAAATTTCATAGTTGTAGGGAATCTCCTTCAAAGAAATTTAGCCTTAGCAACAGCATAGCAACCACTTAAGTCGTTTTATGAATACGGCCCCAGAACCTCGGTATACCGGTATATGTTATATACTAGCTACTGTCCAGTAACTGTCCAGGAAACTCAGAATGTAAACAGACGGGACCATATTAGTTTGCGACAGGTTACGATGTAGCGTGCCAAAAATTAAGTAGACACATGGACAGACTTTAGTTTGAAAACCAGCAATTGCAGCTATGCACGGCCCGCACAGTCAGCCCTAGAGGCAAAGGAAAAGTCATGTTTTAAGTGCATTTCGGTAAATTCAGGTTCGATCCGGTGTTTCGTGCGTTTTGGTTATTCTATGGGCCGCTTTTAGAGGTAGTGGTGCATAGTGACCAATGAAAAACAGAGATTTTTCCGGTAAATTAACCACGTTGGTGTGTATCTTGGTTCCCGACGTTTACTGAGATTTCTGTTATAGAACAACGGTAGTATTCTGGACAGGGTACCAGACTTGGTGGTGTGGTGCATTGTGACCAATGAAAAACAGAGATTTAGGAACTGACTAAAAACCAGATGTTTCCTCACAACCGATACAAACTTGGCTTAAATATAGAGCACTACTTCAAATTTGTCTGTCTCCCAATATTGACTGGCCGTGCAATATGTCCCACGGCGGCAGTTCTGGTTTGGGTCTTCTTGGTTGTTGTCGCTATTATTGTTTGTGATGTTACGGATAGCTCCTTGACCACCTAAATGGGAAATGGCTGTTCACATGGCTGCCGCTGGTGATGTCTTTGGTTGTGACTAATTCTGTGCTGTCTCTTTCCCACATGATGTCTTGGGTGGAATCTGGGACTGAATTGTGTCAGTTCCTAAGAATTTTCCTACTTACTTTTGGTGTAGTGGTATAATGCCTGATTTACAAATGGAAGATTGCAGTTTCGAATCTTCGAAGACATTTTTTCTGTTGTTGTTTTTACACTTTATAATGTTATGCACACATTTTTCAAACCTTAACCTACTGTGTATTTTAAATACCATACTGCATATTTTTTAAAGTAAATTAACATCATCGTCTAATACATGCATATCTTTTATCTTCAAACTGATCGATCCGTTCCGCTGAGGTGCGAAGGGTGCGGGGGCATAATAAAAATAACTAACTAAATAAAAAAATTAAACCACGAATTTTAGCGCCGCTCTGTATTTGAATAGAAAAACTACTTTAAGTGTTTCCAAAAGCTTGAATATCTGTTGTAATCCTTTATTATTATTGCATTTCTGTGTTTAGATGTGATGGGGATGATGATTGCTTTGATGACAGTGACGAAAAAGGCTGTCCTGGTATGTAATATCTTTCCATCAAAATTGTCATGTGCTGGAGTAGAATTATAAAAAAATGTGTTTTTGATGCATCATATCGTGATAGGCATGTTCTACACTCCGTTTATTCAGCTAGAAAGCATGAAACTTTTTTAAGATAAGGTCTAAAGACGCGGGAGTTCTCACTTCCCGCTTCCTATTCAGAGCTCTAGACAAGAGGGAGTATTTGATGATAATAGGGATAATTTTATTTGTTCTGCATTAAAACATATGTTATGACCTCTCATCTAAACCGTCTCGACGATACGGTTCAGCTGAAGGGTCACAACATGTGGTTTCAATGAGAAATAAGAAAAATTATCCTTATTTATCATCGAATACTCCCTCTTTTATAGAGTTGTGCAGTACTTCTCAATTCCCACTTCCAATTTTCAATACACGTTATAGTGTTAAGTAAGAAGTGAGAAGCGGTTAGTGAGAAGAACGAAGTGGGAAGTAAGAGGTAGGAAGTGAGGAGTGGTAAGTGAGAAGAACGAAGTGGGATGTGAGTGGTAAGAAGTGAGAAGAATGAAGTGAGGTGTGAGTGGTAGGAAGTGAGAAGAACGAAGTGGGATGTGAGTGGTAGGAAGTGACGAGTGGGAAGTGAGAAGAACGAAGTGGGATGTGAGAGGTAGGAAGTGAGAGGTAGGAAGTGAGAGGAGTGGGTGGTGAGAATAACGAAGTGGGAAGACAAAGGTAGGAAGTGACGAGTGGGAAGTGCAAAGCAGAAAGTGGGAAGTAGGAAGTGAAAATTCACCACCGGGCTTGCATACTAATGGCTAGGTGTTCCTTTAATGGCAGCACAGCATATTTTTCTGACACCCATTGGCAGACGTGGTGCGGATATACTATGGTCTGTTTTTGTTATCTTAAGATGTGTTAAGATAAATGAGAACACCTTCATGCTTTTCTGACATTTTACAAAGGGAGGCAACTTTTGTGACTTCCTGTTAGCTTCCCTGGACGACGTAACCCTTCCAAAATGGGGTATATTCTTAAAGAATAGAAAAAGGCCCACTAAGGAGTAAACTTTTCCCTTTAAGAATTAACTAAATCTGAGGGAAGCAAAATTGAAAATACAGAGTTGCTTTACATGAAACTATATCCATACACCGACACACCGGCATTAAGGTATAGTATGGAACAATAGACTGATTCAACAACAGTTGATCTGTCGTCCACGTTTGTGTCGATTCTGCACATTTGAAGCCAAAACACAACTCAGTCGATCGTTACTGCGTTGGTCATTCGACTTTTTGTCTCAGTGGATAAAGAGTTGATCGTGTTAATCGGTTGACAGTTGGTCGCGTCGATTAATTGCGATCGAAACGATCGATGGTGTATATATCTGATCAAGAATTAATTGTGTCGTCCAGTTGATGTCGATCGGGTCGACTGATAACGATCGGTACGATCGATGGTGTATATATCTAATCCAGAGGATTGTGTCGTTCAAATGACTGTCAATCGTGTCGAATAAAAACGATAGATACGATCGCAGGTAAAAGTTGGTTGCGTAAACCAAATGAAATACAATCCTGATGCTTGATTATAATCGATACGATCGATGGTGATATCAGCAGATAATGAGCTGAATTCGTCGAGCAACTGTCTGTCAGTCCTGTCGATCGATAAGGTTCGATACGACCGAGTATGTTCTCTGCAGATACAACGTTGGTTGTAAAAATCAAGTGATGAACTATTGTTGCAAAAGATAAAGATCGATACATGTACGATCGATGATGTATATTTCAGTTCAAGAGTTGACTGTTTCTTTCAAATGACCGTCGGTCGTGTCGATTGATAACGACCAATAACGAGTTTTTGCAGTGCTAAGAGTGTTCATTTTTTTTTGGCAAAAGATGGCAGTATTTTTGCGTACAATACATTTGAAAATATAACTTCTCGTTCACTAAGAGTAAGATAAGATAATTCTATTAAAGTCTCACCTCACATATACATAAAAGGCAAAGTTCATATATACAGAGATCTATATGTAAGCCGCCCTTGTAGGGCTATGAGAGACTATTGATACATAAAACACATGTATATACAGTAATATTAAAACACAATATTCAATTAAAACTTTGGATGAACACACACACACACACACACACACACACACACACACACACACACAAAGGAATACAGTTGTAGCTGGAGAACTGGGTACAGGGAGCATATGGCAGACAAATGTCTAAACAGCATGCCCCAGACCCAGTCTCCACATCCGTGATATCAAATACCAACAGAGCGCAAATCACAGTGTTTAGAACACCATACAAATGCACAAACCTATACACAGAAACTAAAATACGACATACCATCGCATACTAAATAGCAAAATATATACAGTATCACAGGCTATATTACATCTATAATTAAGCAAATTTAAACTACAGTACCTACATTTTGTGCTAAGACATATAAAATGGATAAATTGTAAGATTTAGTTGCTATAAAATACTCAGATAAATGATATTAACATGACGATGGCTACTGTAACACCATTAACTGGTGGTTACCTGTATAATAAAGCTGAACGCCTTTGCAAAATTAACCCGCAGGCTTTGGCATTAGACCGTATCTTTTCATGGTTGGAAAATATTAATACAAGTTTTTGCTCGTCACTTAACAAATTAAAATTATAGTTTACTCTCACTGCCTTCTCAAAGAGCTCAGACCTAATAGAGTCATAGATATCACAGTTCAAAAGCACATGCATTTCGTCTTCTATATCGATTCGGCAAAAAGGACAGACACGTTGGTCAACGGGCAAACCTTCGTACCTTCCTGTCTCAAGACGTATAGGTGCAACCCCACAACGAAATTTAGCAAATGTCGAACGGTGACATGATGAAATAATAATAATACAATAATTTTCAGCTTGAAAACATTGTTTGAACAGCTTGTACTTTCTAAGCTTATTCCCCCCAGTTCCGCTCTACTGTTGCTGCTATTTATAAATCTATGCCAGTCAGCAATATACTGTCTCATCAATTTATCAGACACCATTTGAAACATATATTGACTACTTAAAATGGGCATATCAGTGACAAAACCTTGACACACCAGTTGATTAAGATGTTTTGAGACCCTAAAATACCAGTTACTACAGCGTGCGCCGCTCTCGCTTTTACAATAAATAAAATACGTTTGTTGACTCTGTCGTTTTGCATAAGTATCGAACCCACTGATTACAAACTGACTTATACTGTTTAATGAATGACGTCGTTAGTTTTGAACAACAGGATCCTGACCCCGAGGTTATAAAACTTTTTTCAAGCTACTCAACTGAGCATGAAGTTTTACTTGCCAAATAGCAAGTTACTGAAAAGTACAGTTGTTTTCATGCTCAGTTTAGCTGAGTATGAAATTTTATCTGCTTATGAGCCGGGCCGCGTGTCGCAGTCGATAGCGCGTCTGACTCAATAGCCAGAGGTCCCGGGTTCGATACCCGGTCCCGCCGCATACTTTCGTTTGTCCTTCCGCTGATCCAAGTAGGACAGTTGTCAGTTACTGGCGACAGTATGTGCACTTAGTACTGGTTAACCGCTTAGGAGGTCTAAGCCTGCCCAGGAATAGTATGGTTAGGGTAACTGACCGTCGCGACATGACCATAGCTGTTTACCGTGGACTTAAAACAACAACAACAACAACATTATCTGCTTATTCATTTTCATATTTATCAGCAGAGAAAATTTCATGCTCAACTGAGTTGAGCACGAAACAAGTTTTATAACCTCGGGGCTTGATTTTTTTATGGTCTTCGCTTATTTCAGCCTGTCCGGGTACCCGATTTGAGTGTACTAACCATAAGTGTGTCTTAAACAGTTTTATTTGTGATGGAGATGATGACTGCGGTGATGGCAGTGATGAGTTATCGTCTAACTGTCATCATAACTTCCATTATAAAAATAACTCGGGTAAGAGAACAATTCTGGACCGAGATTATAAAACTTGAGTACATTCTCAAAATCAAAATAAAGCCCACTGATTGGCTGCTTCCGAGCACATGCTCCGAAGCAGCCAATCAGTGTGCTTTATTTTGAGTTTGCGATTAATCTCAAGTTTTATAACCTCAAACCCTGCAAACCATGTATTTTTGCGTTAGTCTTCAAATACTAACCTGTCTATACCAGTAATAACACGACTAATGAAGATCCCTTTCAATAACAAGTGATTGTTTTAGATTTCAGTTTGTTTTGGACCATCTTCCAGAGAGATAGAGAGAAAAATGATAGGATAGAAAGGGATTACTCCAGTCCCGCATAGGCTGCCACTACAGCAGTCCATTGCTCTTTCGTAGGTCGATATCAGTAGGAACAGGGGCCCTAAAATGCAGCCAGCTCAGAATAGAATGGAACGGGGCTTTGACTGAGTGGAGCAAGAAGTCACAGAAAGGAGCCGAAACGAAAATCCGATTGCCGGGTTTCATGGCATCTTGCTCTATGATTTACGAGCTAGGCCGTACCCGTTCGATAATCCAAACATCGGACTGGGGAGAAGCGTTCTTATGTTGTTATTTTTATTTATTTTGTTTTTCATTTTTAACCAAAGATATTGCAGTTCCATAGAGTGCTTCAGCAATTTACTGTTTCGCAAAATGAGAAGAAAGGCTGATCTGAGTCTGTGCGCTTTTCGCACAACCACATTGTTGGTTTTCTCGTGTTCATAATCTTTCAATTTCGAGCAAGAAACAGGGCGAGCAGTGGAGCTCCCGATAAGAAGATGTAAATATGGCATTTTTAGAATTCCTTTTCAAAATTTCTCCATATGAGAAGTTAGGAGGTGGTCGGGCGGGGTTTTGTGCTGGGTAAAACAGCCAGTGCTTGGGCATCCTACTTAGTTGGCTTATAGTAGAACAAGGGCCTACTATGGTGCATTCGGTTCGGATGGAATTGTTTGGACAATTTTCTCTCGCCTGTCATCACTTTTCTCTCACCCTCTCTCTGGGAGACGGTTTGATATAGACTGAAATACTGTCTTAAAGAGCCGTTATACCCAAAAGAACCAAAAACAACCACAAAATGTAAGTTGTGACTCCTCACTGGAACAGCCGATCAAGTGGGGGGTGGGGGTGGGGGGCGGGGGAGGAGGGGGCGCTGATGCCCCGCCACCTAGGGCTCTGTGTCCAATATAATGCAGGAATGTAGGTAATGATACTACATATACTACTAATGATACTTTGAGATGATAGTCCATAAGGTTAGATTGAAATATATGCGATTCCAAGGGGATGCCATAACATGTATTAAAAGGTAAGCATGATATTATCTTGATTTTTCGTCGAATACTCCATTTCATCTAAAACCCTGATTATTGTCTCTTTCTCTGAGGCCTAAGTCCCACCGGTTGTCTAGAGACAGTCCCGCCAGCTAGTTGTGGTCTAGATCTGGGTCTGAGCCACGGGTCTAGATCTGGGTCTGCGCCACGCCAAAATATTTCTAATTAGGGAACATATGACTTATGACATATTATTTCGTTGAAAAAATAAAAACAATAACTCTTCAAACCCCCTCCTTGTCTTGAGCTTTGCAGCAGAAAATACTTGACCCTCGTTTTGAGACAATGGTTAGTGCCTCCCGCGGGCGTATGGAATTATACAATGATGGCTTATGAATGACATACATTACTTAAGAGTTAACTTTTGATGTTTCAGTGTTCATCGTGTGATGAAGCCAGTGGGCGGAGCTTAAATTCCACGAAGGGTGAAGCGCTTCTTGTAGATTTTTAGCGACGACCACTTGCTGCTTCTTCCACACTATGAACGCTGAAAAATCTGATTTTCATTCATATATTTACACTTTATTGTAAGCCCCTTTCTGGGTCGTTATCGCGGTAATTTTTAATGGTGTAGAATATGCAAAATATGGGTCGAAGAAATGTTAGTAATGTTAGAAATGTTCGGTCATTACGTTAAACGGCCGTCGCCATGACATGGCGTCAATCGAACGTTACATGGACCAATTAAGATGTTCTTTTACCTTAGATGTCGCTTGACGACACCGTAATACGATCAGTTGTCGTTCAACGGTATATGAAGCTAGTGGCTCTAAAAGGTACACCAAAGAGAAGTCAGTGGCAAATACATGTAATGTAATTTGAGCCGCGACACGAGAAAACCAACAATGTGGTTGTGCGCCCAGCACAGACTCAGATCAGCCTGGGCATCCGCCCAGTCTGATCAGAGTCTTCGCTGTCCGCATGGAGGTAGCTTATACCCTTAGCTACCCTTTTAGCACTTAACGAAGTGTCTGGTTAAACTGGGCAGATGCCCAGGCTGATCTGAGTCTGCGCTCGGCGCACAACCACATTGTTGGTTTTGTCGTGTTGCGGCTCATTTTCACTTCAAATACCATATTCATTCGGCTATAAAACGGTGGTTTTTTAAAATAACATGTCAATCGGTCTTACAAAATTCTGCTATGAGATGGGTGTTTCCTTCTGAAGCAATGACAAAATCACAAATTTCTAGAGCCGACTTATTAGACGGATCTAGATTTTTGGGATGTTTTTTTTTTTAAGGAAAACACCCGTCTTCTAACCGAATGAATATGGCTTGGAACCCTGTTGCCTGTACTATTATATTGAATAGTTTATTGATTGGCCCGTGTGTTGTTTTGTATACATGTAGCCATATGTTTATAGCTTACAAAATTAGTCTTGTTAATTTTTTGGGCCAAATTTGTGCAGTAAATGGATCCCTGGAGTACCACATAGTCATCTGCAGAAAAGAATTATATCGACAAGGACGGAAAATTACAACTAAAGGATTGACGCAAAATTGTTGAAAGATCGTAAATCGTATCACACAAATAAGGCTAATTAAACCCATAGACGATCCGCTATACGTCTCCGTTTACAATTTGTCATAATTGGTATTAATATATGAGCCGTGACACGACAAAACCAACAATGTGGTTGTGCGCCCAGCGCAGACTCAGATCAGCCTGGGCATCCGCCCAGTCTGATCAGAGTCTTCGCTGTCCGCATAGAGGTAGCTTAGACCCTTAGCTACCCTTTGAGCACTTAACAAGGAGTCTGATCTAACTTGGCGGATGCCCTGGCTGATCTGAGTCTGCGCTGGGCGCACAACCACACTGTTGGTTTAGTCGTGTCGCGGCTCATATACTGAATAAAGAAGTTAGGGATCGGAATTGAGATGATATTTTTGAGTTTCTGTAGCATTTAAAGAATGTTAATTGGCATGGTCACTAGGTATTTTAGTTCTGGTTTTCATTATCACCAAATTCCAAATTGTGAATTCGATAATTGAGTCACACTTGTCTTTAGAATGACATTACCCCTAAAATCAATGTGTAAAATTTCCATAGCGAGTCGCGTCAGCAAAAAAAAAATCGATTTCTTCAGGTTTTATAATTATGCAAAATTTTCATCATAGATTCAAAATTTCATCATTTTGAAAATACCTTACAGATATTTTTAACTTTCTATCCTACGTACATAAGAGAGGACTATCATTTTCCTTTTTGGATTTCAAACCCCTTTAATTTCGAGGGTAGTCTGGCTTCTAGCCTCGTCTTGACCGAGCTGAGAGTGATATCTCCAGCATTTAAACACAGAAGCCAATGAAAATGGATATCCTTGAAGATTGAAATGTTTAATTTCGATACTACGAATACTGAAATGTTTCATTTCGATACTGTTTACCAGAGTTTTAGAAATCGCACATTATAAGGTTCATGTCTTACTTTTAAGTCCAGTATACTTTACAGGTTAAAATCCCCATTGCTCTCTCAGAACTGTAGATTCATTTTAAGATACAACTGCAGGCTTTTCACAATACTTTCGTATATGAACGTTAGTCAGCTCAAAATAAATAGAAAATCCTTGAGTTCATAGTGCAAATGTTTTAAAAACTGTAAGGGCCATTTTAGTTTGCAACAAAATAGCCTACTTTCTATCCCATTAACATTTAATACAATGTATAGGAGAGGCGAATGGTCCCGTTTATTTATATTCCATCACTCTGTGAGAAATCAAAAGAAAATCGCAATTTTGTGTGGAGATTTGTCAATTTCCAAAAAAACCTGTTCTTTGTACTTTTGCCATTTGCATTGTGCACTGTATGTTTATCAGCCGACATATTATCACTAAACGTGAAGGTACGCAATAAAACTTTTTGCGATAGTTATCTTAATTACAGTCTCTTTTAAACTTTTATTTCAGCATGCGGAAACCTGATTTTTAGAGGCTCTTCTGGAGTTATTCAGAGTCCAAACTATCCTCAACACTACCCAAGTAACATCCACTGTAGATACCAAATATTTGCTCCAAACAATACACAAGTAAGGGATGCTATTTTCTTCATAAGATATACGTTGACAAGTCCATTTAAGAATAACCTCTCCTGGTTCTGTAAACTCCATGCATTTAGGGAACTGTGATACGTGAATTATGTTGTAGAACAATTTGTTTTTGTTGTTGTGTTATTGTTTAATGTCCACGGTGGTCATGTAGGGACGGCAGGCTTCGTCGTCGGTCGTCGTCCGTCAACATTTTCAAACGACTCCTCCTCTGAAACCGCTGGCCAATTGTAACAAAATTTCAGACAGAGCCTTTAGGGATTAGGGGAACGAAAGTTTGATCAAAAAGTCTCGGTTACATCAACAACATGGCCGCCTCGACCATATATGGTAAAAAGCTTTAGCAAAACTTCTGTTCCAGAACCAACCGACCGATGGCCTTGAGACTTGGTATGTAACATTAGATACTCAATCAGTACAAAGACTATTCAAATGATGACCATGGATTGACCCTGACCTTTTTACCGAAGATTACATTTGGTTTCTGGTGCTATTAAATGGAACATTGATAGAAATTAATACTATATGGAAATTGTTGTAGATTTTGGTATAACAGTTGGTTTACACGGTCATCTTAATGATAACACGAAGATTTCTGGGTACAAGAGGTCAAGATTATTCCCTGACCTTAGATTAAGGTCTCTCATATTTCGACATTTACAAATATCTTTTCAATAGCCACTGAGCCAATTTTGTAACCAAATTTCCTATACAGCCTCCAGCGGCTGGTGGAATGAAAGCTTGTTCGAACGATTCATAAGAGTTCATAGAAATTATAGAGATTTTGACATAAATGAGTTCTTGAAGATGTTTAAGTGCAAGACGCCAATGTCGTTCTTTGACCGTTGGCCAGTATCTCTCATATTTCGACAGTTTTAAACACGGCTTCAAAGGCACTGGGCCGGTTGTAACCAAAATTATCTTTTAGAGCCTCCAGGAGTTGTGGGGATAAAGTTTGTTCACATTACCAACATGCTATCTTGCCCATATGGTAGAAAAACTTTTTGAAAATCTTCTCCAGAACCGGTTGACCATTGGCCTTGAAATTTGGTAAGTAGCAACGAGTACTCGTGTACCACCAAGGTTGTTCAAATAATTACCTTTTTTACAGCAAGGTCAAATTTGTTTTCTAGTGCTTTTAACATGGGAATCTAGAATATAAGAGGTCATGGAAATGAACCTTTAAAACTCTTCTGCACTGGAAGCAAATTATTGATTTCCTTGAATCCTTGTATATAGCATTTGACACTGGAGCTCTATCAATTGTTTTTAAATGATGACCTTAGGTTGACCTTTTTATACCCCGCCACACTTTAGTGGTGGGGTATTATGTTATACCTTCGGTGTCCGTCCGTCCGCCCGTCCGTGCTTACCATTTCCGATTGATAACGAGTATTTATTCACGGATTTTTTTCAGATTATGCATACATATTGTTATCGGGGATGAGTGATATGGGATTGTTAATGGGGAAAATCCTTCCATTTTTAACAGAGTCACTACCCTTGTTCATATTGGAAAAATGGTTTCTGACCTGTTATTCCTTTACTGTTTATGATATCTGAATGTATGTTTAACATCAAAGGTTACATATTGTGACTAAGGACCGTCACTCTTACTTTTCCAGTTCGTGAGTTATCCGCCCTTGGTCGATCTAAAAAATTGTTTTTACCTACAGTTCCTTTGCTATATGGAATATCTTAATGAATGTTCGTTCACAGATATGTTTCACATCGAAGGTTACATATTATGACTAAGGACCGTCACTTTTACCTTTCCAGTTTGTGAGTTATCAGCCCTTGATATGTCTAAAAATGGTTTTTGACCTGTAGTTCCATTACTATATGAAATATCTGAATGAAACTTCACAGATATGTTTCACGTCACAGGAATATCTTAATGAATGTTCGAATTGTGACTAAGAACCGTCACTCTTACCATTTCAGTTCGTGAGTTATCTGCCCTTGATTAATCTGAAAAATGTTTTTTTACCTGACCTGTAGTTCCTTTACTATATGGAATATCAGAATGAAACTTCACAGATATGTTTCACAGCAAAGGTTAAATATTGTGACTAAGAACCGTCACTCTTACCTTTCCATTTCGTGAGTTATTTGCCCTTGATAGGTCTGAAAAATGGTTTTTAACATTTGGTTCCCTCACTTTATGGAATATCTGAATGAAGTTTCACAGGTACGTTTCACATCAAGGGTTACTTATTGTGACTAAGAACCGTCACTCTTACCATTCCAGTTCATGAGTTATCTGCCCTTGATGGATCAGAAAAATGGTTTTTGACTTGTAGTTCCTATACTATATGGAATATCTGAATGAAACTTCACAGATATGTTTAGCACCATAGAATAAGAAACAGAGTCTCTCAGCTCAAAGAAATGGTTTACAGCCTGATCTAAATCTATACTGGTCAGAATGCCGCAGATTGTTAGAAATCTTAAAAGACTGCTCATGTATGAGTGGTTAATATTAATATCTATTTACAGTAGGGACATCGTACCTCTGTCTATCTCAGTTCTGTGGCTATTTAGCCATTATATATCTCAAAAAATAAGTTAAGATGCCCAGCAGTGGCGGGGTATCATGCAGTGCCTGCGATGATTTTATTACAGCTAGGTAACAATTGCTTCCTGCAGTTTTTATACGATAAAAAGCTATAACAGGTTTTGAAGACTTTGGTTTATTTAATCAATTAATTAACTCTTTCGGCGCCAAAGTCGCAAAAATGCGACTTTGCAAACAGCGTATATCCAGATCAGCCGGCTCTTAAAATAGCCGTCTGATCAGGATCTACACTGTTTGCCATTCAAATATGAACTTAAAAAGCCTGATTTTATGAAAAATGTCTTTAGATTGTTAAAATTTCCAATTACAAATCTGTCGTCTGATGATTTGAGCAGACGAAAATTTGTCGTCTGAAAAATTTGGCGCCGAAAGAGTTAAATGAGTATGTGAGATTTCTGATACCAGACGTCAAGGTCATTCTTTTGCCTACGTATATTTCAACAACTTCAGATGTCTCTGCAAAAAAAAAACTGAGTTGATTGAAACGAAATGTCATATGGAATTTTCACGGGTCAGGCAAACGACAGTTTGCTGAATGGTTCAGGTTACATAACCAAGATATCTGTCATGCCCATATATTGAAAAAAATAAGAACCTTCATCTCCTATATGGTTTATGATATTTAAACTGATATGCAGCATTTGTGATTCATAAACCCTCTCGTTTGTTCACGAGATACCCTAGTATGACCTTTGATCTTTTACTCAGATGAGCGATTCAGAGCTTCATGTTTGCTGGACCCAGAGGGTACCCAACGTCAAATAACGTCGTATCACCGTCGGTGCATCGTTATTTCGCTGTGTGCCTGATGGGTGTCGTTCTCACCGAAATTGTCTAGTAGCACAATGTTTGCCTTACAGAAAGTTACCATCGAATTCGATGACAGGTTCGGCTTTGAGCCAAGCGCTTTTTCTAGTGGATGTTACGACTATGTCAGCCTTCATGTGTGGGGTCATTTACACAGATACGGTAAGAGAATTAATGCACTGTATTTGCACCTTTAAGGTCGGAATTCTTGTAGATGGTGATTCCGGTGCCGAACTCTCTGGTATTAGTTATGTATAAGTGTATCATTGATGTTTTTCTCAGTATGATTCTCAGTATGATTTTCCGGAACTACACATACTTAAAACGGAATTTTCTTAACTGCTTTAGTTTTATGAATAGTATTTCAGTCCAGTGGAAATTTGACGTTAATCAAGTGTACGCAGTGAACAGCTCCAGAGCAACGATCTGTCCTAGTTCAACGTTTTGTGATTTCATATTGGGCGAGTTACATATTGTGTTTTGCGACCTTTACCGGGCAAGATGTAAACAGTTTTTAATTGGTCTAATGGATTTTATGAGAACTGTACATGACTTAAAAGTTCTACTTATCACATGACAGCTGTGTAACAGTTTAAAACACAAGTTATATAAGTTTCAATGTATTATAATCAGACCTCATTATAGATTCAATTTATTTTAAAATACATGTAGTTCTCAAGACCAACCTTTCCCTCAACCCTAGTTGTATGTTTTGATAGGCCCATACTGTGGCGCAAGACCACCAACCCCATTTGACATAACGGGCTCAGGCGTTAATCATATCGTGGTCGAGTTTAACAGTGACGTCATCAGAGCTTATACCGGATTCAAGCTGACCTGGACTGCAGGTACTGTAATTCTTACAACGCCAAAAAAGCAAACTTTAAAAAAAATCGTTCAGTCTATAGCAACGCCTACCAAACGCTCGCGTGCGAAACCGGTTTCGCATGCGAGTGTTTTGTAGGCGTGTAGTATTTACGTAAGAACAAAAGTTCACAATATAAAGCAACCTTTCAGGAACACAACGTCTAATTGGCGTCCATTAGACATCAGTTGCTGACATTGATACTACGTTGTCTCGAAGTCTGTGCTTGGTGGCAAACTGCGCATCTAATTTAGCATTACGTTTATTTTCAAGTTATTCAACACTAAAGAGTTTGATAATAATTGTGGAAACATGCGACAGAATGTTTCTGAGTGCGAAACTAGTCTCCGTGAATGGATCCATGGATGGATTGCGAGTTTGTACGTCCTTTCCAACAGTATTTCAGTCCCAACAAGACTATGAGAGGTGGTTTCGAAACGCAGTGTGCAATGGAAGGTAAAACTACAAAAAAATGATACAGATCCCACAACCACCCCTTCCCCCCCCCCCCTTTCAAAACCAACGGTAAAGAGTGATATAACATTAACATACAGCTTTTCACAGAATAACCTAATTACAGTTAAAATATTTCCGCCTCCAAAATTCAGTCCCGGGACCGCTAGATCAACAGACCAGCACTTTACCGACTTTACCCACTCCGCTAGATCAGCAGTCCAGCGCTTTCCCCCACTGGGTTAGAATAAACACAAGAATAGACACTGCAAATATCTAAAATTTCCCAAAACTTTACAGGAAAACACTCACTAAAATATGAACAGACTTTAAATTGTAGATCTAGATTAGCAATTAAATTTATTGAAAATTTCATGAAAGTTAGACTTAGAATTATGAAGATATAAGGATTTTAAAAATTCAAAATTGCGGTCTCGGAAGTCGCCATTTTGGCAGTTCCTGTCACGTGAAAAATATTTAAATCTGGAATATGTAAGTACACAAATTGCTTAGTTATACAGTACTTTTTAGTTTTAATCGTTTCACTATGAAGTAAAATATAGATTTCTACATTGCGTTCACCTAAAATTTGTTTCAAACTAAGGTTATTTAGGATTTTTGTTTTTGACTGTGAGCCTATGACGTCATTAACTCACAGATTTGCTGGTTCCCAGCTTCACATTTTAATATCTATAAGCAATCACTTCTTTTTTTATCTTAGTCCGATTTTGATAAAAGTTTCGACAAATTTAATGTTTTATCAAAATATTCAATTTGAGCCCAACATGCATGTTTTCCTTTAATACATGTAACAACCTGCAATGGGTCAAACATCGGTTGCGCAGCTGCAAATAGTACTGTAACAGCCCTTCATCAGACTGTCTAATCTGGATTTACACTGTTGCTCAAGTACTCCTGTCACAATAATGAAGGTGTTCAGATGCACCTCACGTTTTTTCCAATATTTTCATGAAAGGGATCAGCATTTTTTATGACTTCCGATTGCTTTCCTGGACGAATAAGCCTTTCAAAATGGGGTCTACTCGTAAAAAAAGAATTTGCTTCTAAGGGAGCAAATTACTTTCTTTAAGAATTGATCGCAATTAAAAAGGGAGACAAAAGTAAAAATAATCGAGTTGTTTTCATTGAAAGTTAACCCATTAACCTTTAATATCATAACGATATATTCTGTTGTTTCAGTATAAAGACGTGCCATCTCCGGCGAGGAACATCCGTACATTGAAAATTAAAACTGTGCCTTCAGCTTTTGAAATAAATTGCTGTCATATAATGAGGAGTTGTTTCTTTTTCTTGGCTTTCATAACGCTTTGCTTCATCGAATTACTGATACATGTAATTAATTTATCGTTTTGTATAACCTTTTGCGAGGTGTTCTATACCATATTTTCCTTCTCCCAGAAAGAAAAAGAGGAGAAAGATATACTCACAGGCAACTCTAGTGCATTCGGTTAAGATCGCCCAAAACCGTTTCGAGCGAACAGACTGTAAAACCTCACTGCACGATTTCTGACTGCCAATGAGAGCCGTGCCATCATGCAAATTGAAACAGAAAAACAACCGAAAATTCAAAAACTGATTTAGAGCAGAATCGTATCGTCCAATATGATGCATATAGAGAAAGGGAAAAAATCGACCTCTACTGATATAGAGAAATCTTTGTCTCTTGCTATGACCTTCAGGGTGTGTTTGTGTGAAATGTGTTTTCTTTTATTGTTTGGATTTAAACCACTTGGTAAGAGTGTTTTAACTATTTATATTTTTCATAATTGTCGTCTTTGGAGATGGCTAGATGTTGCTTTCTTTGCTCTAGATCTATATATTCATCTGCAAATCACTGGTGTTTGTAATAAGATCGCTTCACGTGTAGCCAGAAAATTGACCGAGTGTACGTTTTAATTCGTAAAAGTTATTAGATAATCCCTTTGCAAGATATATTAATAATCTATTAAGAGATTTACTCATGATAACTATCCTGTAGGTACGAGACGAAACCACACGACAAGAAGACTGAGCATACCCAAATTTTTCTGACTGTATGGTATGTCTCATTGAAAATCAGTTTTTCGACACACGATACAGAATAGATTTTGACCCCTTCATTGTTTTCTTTGAAAACAATTGCCTTTACATGGCATGATATCTAACAAGATTTATTAATCCTGAACCGAAATATACCATAAAATATTTGTAATTAAGATGCGGGTGATTCATGTAAAATTGATGACAAAATTTGAAGAAATGGTACCAGTGCAGCTTTCGAAATCGAAAGCAAAATAGTGGTTTTCTCAAGTTTAATGTGAAAATAAAACACATCATAAAAATATTCAGAAAATCAAAGTGGTATGACGAAAAGACCTGTACTATTGCTTGTCAAACTAGCGGTACTAGCTACACTTAAATGATTTTAAAACACAAAAATAAACAATTCTGAAACTTACCCGAAATAATGGGACAAAGATGAGTCCACTAAACAGATCGGAACTACGAGTCAGTTTACTGTACGCTACCAACCAGTGGATATAGAGAAAGGGAAAAATCGACATGTATGGATATAGAGAAAGAGCAAAGTCGCCATGTAAGTATATAGAGAAAGGGCAAAACAGACATATATGTATATGCAGAAACGGCTAAATAGACACGTATGCATATGGAGAAAGGGCAAAATCGACACATTCCGAATCTACTTCAACTACAGCAACTTTGCCTAATCTTAACTCATTTCTGCCTAGTGTCCCATAAAATGGACACACAGTATTCGCGATAATTTTTGCGGTGTTCAATTTATTGTGGTATTTCGCGTTAACTTAGAAACCGAGAATATTAAAATTTCATGTTTCTTACAAAATATCATCAGTTGACACAGTGTCTTATATATTTTGTTACTATTTGCTTCGGTAAATTCGGTACTTTTCACTTGAGCCAATTCTTTCATTAACCTGCGGCCGATCGCAAAAATTAATGTTCATGTTTTTTACCTTAAACCGCGAAAATTTGAACCCGCAAAAATTACCGCGTATACGGTAGTCAAACAGAGGTATCCCAACTCAGACACCGCAAAATGCGTGTGGCGTCTGATCAGGTCCTACACTATTTGCATGAGACAAATGTTTCTTCTTGAAATGAAACAAAAAACAAATTATGAAAAAACTAGAACGTGTCCATAGGACACGGATGCCCCCAACTAGTGCCCTTTGAAGGTTGCATTCCACCATTAATTTTCCATAGACGACAATGTTAACATCTGGTCATTTTATTACAAAACTGTACATACAAAGTTTTCCAAACCTGCCTGGCTTTAAAGTGTCATCTTAGCCTATCAATTTGAGATGAAAACATCCACTGCCTTCCCATCTCAGTGAGCCGCTAAGCTAGGCTGAGTATGGCAACCACCAAATCGTACCCCAAAAAGAGCATACTTTTTTCCTAGGGGATCAGTTACCAAAATCAACCCCATCTCCTTTTGGTAAAATATTTCTCAATTAAATATGCCTTTTTGTAACTATCATTTGTTGGTCTTTTTTTATACTGCAAGAAATCTAACATGCATGATTGACAGATGACATCATCTCTCTTACAATGTAAACCTAATGCTCTCCCCGAAATAGGCGGGGCAAGTCCTCATGAATATTTAGTGGACTGTACCCTAAACCAAACTAACTTTTTGCAATATGCCATAAACTGAACAGTTTGAATGTTAGTTTGATACATTTTCATTGTGATCTCCAAGTTTCGACTGAATCCGTAAAGAAATTTACCATTTAGGACAGTTTCACTATGTCGGCTGAGGTTTCTGTAGCGAAATGACTGAAACTGATGATTTTAAGGATTAATGAAAATTAATAATCATAATACAAATCATTATTTATGGGGAATGACGTACGTTCATGGGTCGGATTTTTGCATTAGAACCTGCTAAATTTGGACTTGCTAAGCAGTGCGCCGATATAACGACGCAGAACCGAAACGACCGGATTAATTTAAAACGTGTATTCGAGTACGTGTACACGACATTGTTGACAAAAAAAAATTCGACCAATAGTCGAAGTTTTTAGAAAAATACTTGGGAGAATTTAAAATGAAAGACGAATTTAATTCCTAAATTCTTTAAATCTACGTGAAACTAAAACACACGCTAACCGAAGTATCAATGATAGCAACATGCGAAAGAACCAGTATAGAAATTACGCTTGAAAATGCCACCAATTTTGCAGTTTATGCGTTACTTCGTTTATTTAGTATTATAGATATAATCCATCAACCACCAGCAATATAAACAGGGAAAAGACACAAATTAAAAAATATATAAGCTTAAGGAAAAAACAAAACAACCAGACGGACTTTTGACTTAAAATCGCACTTTTCATCTCAATGGACAAGGAATTGTAAGGTGATCAAAATGGCTCAGGATCTCCAAAAACTGTGTTAAAATTGGAAAGCGTTTTGTCTTCCACCATTTAGAGACATTAAGATTCAGACGACACTGCTTTATGCCGCCCTTTGCCGTTTGTCACCCGGCATTCGTTAGCGCTGACAGGCAGGAGACGATTGATTGATTAATTGTTTTTGGGTTTAACGACCCTTTGAGAGAGTATGTCAGTCTATATCGGGCCGTCTCCCAGACTGAGGGATAAAGAAATGATAGACGAGAGAGAAAAATGTCAAAAAAAAAAAAAAAACACGCCCGCACCTACTGCAAGCACAGTAGGCCCATGCCCTACAATGTTCCAAATCAGAAGCACGCCCTAGCACTGCAGGAGAGGAATACATATCGTCTTACAAATTTACCTTCGACCTGGCAGTCTGTGGTAGAGAAAACAAGCAGTGCATGAAAACTTGAAATTGCTTTTTCACAAGATTTTATCTACATTTAGTTTGTTGTCTTGCAGTTTTAACTTAAACATTGTAAACAATGTCAGTGAATACATGAATACGTTGACGATATTTAGCCTACCTAAACAAAGCTATAGGCTTGGATTTTTTTCATTTTTTTCAGTTCGAGATTTTACTTTCGATATTAATAATATAGTTATTATTATTATTATTATTATTATTATCATTATTATTATCCAAGATTGAAAAATATTTTCTCTAGCTCAAAATTGAAAATTTATGAACATGAACTAAAACGTGACCAGAACTGTCGCAAGTCTCAACCTTTTTTTACGCATCTGCGAATAAAAGGTTTTTCAATTTATTAAATTAGGTTATAAACGCAAACTGCACTTTTGGTGATGCATAATGCTCCAAAGAATCATAAATCTGGATTCCCGGCAACAAATATGCGGCTACGGTGGTTTCCCACACAATTAACATTAATATTAAATTTCAATTACATGCCGTGTGAAACAGCGGGAAAAGTCTTCTGACGTAACGTCAAACTTTGACGTCATTTATCTCAGTTTCACGTCGCGTGTCATAAGGTCGATTTCTATCTGGACGGGCTCATATATACAAACTAAACATTTTTCACCAGTAGGCGCTGTGACAGTAATGCTCTTCAAAACTGTCGAAATCAAACGACATATTTAAAACGTAATATATCCATATTCCGCGAAACTTGTTTGCCAGTATATCGTTCTTTGAAAATGTCTGTTAACATACAACCGGTTATACGCTATTTAATAGCGATGTAAGTAGGCCAATAAGAGTGACGTTATAGGCTATTTGTAACATCATATACAGGCTGGATTAATGGTTGACGTTTGTCTCACCAAATGACCGAAATTCATTTTCTACGACCAATCTCAACATTTTCGGCTGTAAAAGGTATCGTTTTTACCTTCAATTCCTTTCGTATGTGACAATTATGTGACGTTCGACTCCAATTCAGGTTATTGCATGTGGCTTTCTGGATTTCTTTTATGTGGCGATTTGTAAGGCTATCTATTGTCTACCAAATGCCACCAACAAAGATTTTCTGCCATATGAAACGCATACTGATTTGCCAGGTTTCCTGATTTTAGAGCTTACGTGACGTCACACGCTCAAAGCGTACATTTTGGCTAAATTTTAGCATGGGCGTAATGACATATAGCTTAAAATAATAAATCTGTATTGTCAAAAGACTGGTGCGTTTACATTGACGCTGAGAATATTAGCCTTTCATGCACATGCCGGGTCGAATGGTGCTGGGTAAGTTTCAGTGCCGCATTTGGATAACACTAGGACAACGGGCTTACTGTCCCTCCATTAGGTGCTTGCTGTTTCGATATTGTTTTCTCTTGCCTATCTTTCTCCCGCTCTCTGTGAAACGGCTTGATATAATCTGAAATACCGTCTCAACGAGCCGTTAAACCCAAAACAACCAGTTCAGTCCAGATCAGTTCAATTCTCCTAACGACGTTTCCCAAGAGGCTCAGCGATACGTAACCATACTTAGCGCCGTGTGAACGTCCAAAGAACCAACCAAATAACCATGCATTTATAATGTTGATAGAGTAATGGTGCCTGTAAGGTATCTATATATAGTCCTACAACGGAGTGAAAAAAATTGTCTCTCTTTGCAACATTTCAAGTTCTTACATTGTATTTTATCATCCTTTATTGATGCCAACCCTTTACAAGAAATACTTCATAGGCCCTGTACTTGTAATAGCAAGTATTGGCATATAGGCAAATACAGTCATCTCTAATTATATCTCAAAGTCCAAGTTTACCTCAGACTACTGATATCTCAGAGTAAATTTTCTTGTGTGAGATATGCGGAGTTGAAACGAAAAGAAAAATACGAAATGTGTCCGAACAATATTCTTTGATATAAGAGGGTATTTTGAGATATCAGTGTTTGAGCTAACGAGAGTCAACTGTTCAGTCAACAGTGTAACATGAGGGTGGTAGTCGGGCGATGGTGTCGGTTATAACTTCCAGTGCCGGAGCGTCCCCTACTTATTTGGATATAAAATTTTCCTTTAAAAGGAAAGCTTGCCCAGCTAAGACAGATTGATTGATTGATTGATTTATTGCTTAACGTCCACAGTAAACATCTATGGTCATGTCGGGACGGTCAGCAAGCCTAACCACACTATTCCTGGGCAGGCTTAGACCTCCTAACCGGTTAACCAGTACTAAGTGCACATACTTTCGCCAGGAACTGACAACTGCCTTTCTTGAATCAGCGGAAGGAGAAACGAAAGTATGTGGCCAGACCGGGTATCGAACCCAGGACCCCTGACTTAGGTCAGGTGCCCTACCGATTGCGCTACGCGGCCCGGCTCAGCTAAGACAGTGAAATTTTAATGAGTTGTTATTGAAGTGAACCCGATTGATAGTGCACTTTCTGTTGCTAACTTTTATTTAGCAAAGTATTTAATTTCTAACTTATTGAATGGTGGCATTATCCACGGGTGTAAGGTAAAAACAAGTGTAGAATTTGTTTGAAAAACAAATAACACACACACACACACACACAATCAACAACAACAACACAAAAAACAACAGTTTTCCAACGTTTTGGCCGGCCGTTTTAGGCATGTCTCAAGGAAAATAAATATATGGACCTATTTCAAGTCTTTTCTTCACGGCTGTTGAATCACATTTAGTCTGAATCAAAATTTTAGGAAAGACTGTTTCAAACCCATGTCTATGGAATCTTGGCACATCTGAACTTGGCATCAAAAGGAGACTATAAATTTATATTTACTGAAGTTTATTTTTGGTTTAAGTGGCATCAGTGGCAGTGACTGGAACAAAATTTTGACACTCTGAGAAGAAAATGCATGCTGCTGTTGTTTGGGACAATAACTTGCTTTACACCATTTGGGAACAACAAAGCACGTAACCCATTGCGTTTGTATTTCCATGAACTCCCGACAAATGAAATTTTTCTCTTTTCAGTAAATGTGGTAAGGGAAGAACATCGTCAAAAGCGCTTGTTTCTAAATTTAAACAATAAATTTGAACTCTGCTCTTTCAGATTTTACACTGATACACAGATCAGCCCACTCCGGCATAAGCGCAGTCTGATCAGTCTAGCCTCAGTATGAAAGATGAAGAATATATATATGCCGAAAAAGACTGATCAGATTCAACGAATGCATCGGCGCTGGACAGTGTGCCGGCTGCTCTGACTAGTCAGATTATGCGATGCCCTTAGGCCTAGTTTCGCGACGCCGCTGCATGATTTTTTGGAAAAGCTAGTGCTTTGCGCTAAGCTATAAATAGACACTGTTTCTTACACAAGTTTTGGTATACATGTATTTCTTAGGATGCAAAGCCAAATACTTTGCATCGCATTCAGAGTTTCATTTTTTCTGCAATCAGTTTATAAAAAGCAAATGAAATGTGGCCAAGTTCAAGGCACTTGTAAAAGAAAAAGGTGCTTTTTAACGG
Source organism: Ctena decussata (assembly GCA_963989385.1). Classification (NCBI taxonomy): domain Eukaryota; kingdom Metazoa; phylum Mollusca; class Bivalvia; order Lucinida; family Lucinidae; genus Ctena; species Ctena decussata. The sequence continues at coordinate 45,183,364 of OZ022500.1, forward strand.
AAATATTTTTAAAAAAAAGTACATGAACTATCAAAAACAGAATAAAGTTTCCATCGTTATTTTTAGCAGATAAGGCAAATCGGATATGGATAAAAATAGACAAAATCGGAAGAGGTATTTGTTTGTTATGCCTGTGAAGAATATAATGAAGAAATGCTGTCTCAAACCGGAACGAACTTTCCGATCTCTTTCGGTTAAAAGCGGCCCTAAAAAAGTTTAGAACGAATCGTTGCAGTACACACTCACTGTGTACACACTCTCCTGGTATTTTCCGACTAAGCGTGACGTATCGTTTCTTTCGAAAATAACTCGGTATCACTAAACCACTTGAATACTGGCTTGCGCTCGAAAGCGCAAGCCAAAAAGTAGGACAAGTAGGTGTGGGCGGGGGTTGTTTGATTTTTTTTTCTCTCGTTTATCAATTTCTGTCTTATTTCTCCCTCTCTCTGGGAGATGGCCCGATATAGACTGAAATACTGTCACAAAGGGTTGATAAACCCGAAACAACCAGCCAACATCGTAACATGGTACGAGGTATTATCAAAACGTTTTGATAATACACACATTTTTTTCCATTTAATGTAAATGTAAACTTTACTGACTCTCTGATGAGTTAGGGGACCTCCATACGAACCGAACTACCAACTAATTGTGTGCACCGCAGCGGAATGTCAGGGTGAAGGTTTGGGCCCAGTAAAACCGGTTTAAACCCCCCAGTAGTTATTATTGACCGTCCCAAGGCGGTACTTTTGTTGCGGTTGCATTTGTTTTATGTTCGGTGCTGTTTAATTTATTGTGTTCTCAGTTTAATCCTTCTATCACAAAAATAGAAAATAGGTAAAAATAATTGTTAAATGTTTTTTTTTATATAATTTGCTTAGTCCGTTGTAACCCGTCTGTTGGTCTAAATTATTTAGTTCAATAAAGATAGCTGAGTTGCTATCTATTTGGGAAAGAGCTGCTGACTCGGCTTATCACTTGTAATTTATTGTTTGTTGGGATGTCTTTGTCAATCTTTCCCTTTGATGTTGGGGATAGTGTTTGGGATCTGATTCAGTCAGTTCCTGAAGTGTAGTTACTCTTTAAATTTACTTTTTTTACATCGATTTCATTGAAAGCTCATGCGAACTTATTTAAATATTCTCGATGGCACGGATGTTGGCGCGTTTGTGGTCCTATACTGGTGGAGGAAGCCGGAGTACCCGGAGAAAACCACCGACCTCGGACGGGCGACCACTACCCTCCAATATGACGACGCCGGGAATCGGGCCCGGGCCGCAGAGGTGGAAAGCGAGTGCTCCATCCACTACGCTATCCATTTGGATAGTACAGTGCTCCATGCTTCATGTATATCTGTCTGGCTACTGATTTCATGTAGGATCATATTGCTAACTCCAATGACATGCCCCGTGTGAGATTCTGCTTCACCAGGGCAACGCGCCAGACCACACCAGCCGTTTTGCGATGGAAGCTATGCTTGAGTGTAGCTACTTTATTCTCCATACCTAGGCCCAGCGACTTCCATCCCTTTCACAGGCTGCACAAAACCCTTCGGGGCCGGAGAATTAAGGATGATGATGAGCTGACTGCTGATGTGGAAGGTTGGTTAAGGAACCAAGATGATGAGTTTTACCGATCGGGTATCAATCACTGGCAAACTAGATCGAACAATTGTGTGGAGTTGGAAAGATACTATGTTGAAAAGTTAAGTAGTATAAATCCAAATATTTTACTCTTTCTGTGTGAGGCTTAACTTTAAACTTTTGGATATCCCTCGTATTCTGACATTGCCAGGGCCCGAGGTTATAAAACTTTTTCCATGCTCAACTCAGCTGAGCATGAAATTTTACTTGCTAATAAATAGCAAATTACTGATAAGTACCGTTGTTTTCTTGCTCATTTGAGCGGAGTATGAAATTTTCTCTGCTTATGAATATGAAAATGCCAACATTAGTTGGCATTTTCATATTTATCAGCAGAGAAAATTTCATGCTCAGCTGAGTTGAGCACGAAAACAATTTTATAACCTCGGGGCCAGATTAAACGAAGCTAATAACTGCAGATGACGTGTCCTCGCTGTCTCGACGATGTTGGCAACGATACGAACCGATAAATGCTGATGTTTGGCGGAATTTAACCATCGGGCCATAGATCTTAATTAAGGTGTATGGGTACAATGGATATAGACTGAAATACTGTCACAAAGGGCTGTTAAACCCGAAACAACCAGCCAACATCGTAACATGGTACGAGGTATTATCAAAACGTTTTGATAATACACACATTTTTTCCATTTAATGTAAATGTAAACTTTACTAATTTTACATCAATTTCATTGAAAGCTCATGCGAACTTATTTAAATACTCTCGATGGCACGGATTTTGGCGCGTTTGTGGTCTTATACTGGTGGAGAAAGCCGGAGTACCCGGAGAAAACCACCGACCTCGGACGGGCGACCACTACCCTCCCATATGACGACGCCGGGAATCGAACCCGGGCCGCAGAGGTGGAAAGCGAGTGCTCCATCCACTTAAGACTCCTTCTAGCTCTTAATCCAGCCTGTTTTACGGCGATAACCCCATCAGCAGCTTGGGCTGTAAGCCAATTCAAGATGACTTTCAGCATGTTCACATAAGAACGTGTCTCGTAAAAAATTAGGCGGGGTGCTCAACTCGAGCGATGGTGCTGGGTATAACTTTCAGAAGTCCCAATTTTGGATGATAGTATAGCAAGGGCCTACTGTGCTTGCAGAAGATGCGGATGAGGTTATTTGGATATTTATTTTTTCTCTCGTCTAGCTCGTTTATCATAGCTCTTTTCTTTCTTTCTCTCTCTGGATTGATTAATTGATTGTTTTGGATTCAGCGGCCCTTTGAGACAGTATTTCAGTCGATATATATCGTTCCGTCTCCCAGAGAGAGAGAGGGAGAAAGAAGAGAGAAATGATAGACAAGAGAAAAATGTCCAAACACCCCACCCGCACCTACTGCAAGCACAGTAGGCCCTTACCCTACTATTATCCAAATCAGTAGGACGCCCCGGCACTGGAAGTTACACGCAGCACCAACGCACCACCCGACAACTCCATCCTCTCTCTGGAAGACGGCTCGATATATAAAATGCAATATTGCCTTAAAGAGCTGCTAAACCCAAAACCAAACAACCAATAAAAGTTTAGGCTATATTGAATGCCGTACAGAAACTGCCGCAAAGAAATATATTCCAAATAACCACTCAAATAACTATGTAAGTTTTCTGTGCAGAGGATTGATCGATTCCTAATTGCTCTACACCAATCGCAGTGTAAATAGCATTTAGGATTTATTCAAGTTCTATTCTCTATCTATTCTATCCCATAACCTTACTAGGTCGTTGGGGCACCACAGATGACTTCGAAACAATTCCTTTCCACCTTGTCCTGTCTTCAGCTTTATTCAGATTATTGTACCATAAAACATAAGATCATGACCCTGCATGTTTGTTATGCGTCACAGGGCGGTACGATTATGGAAACACAAATGTATCCAGTTCATATAGGACAATAACACACCAAGATAACTTTTCCCTTGTAAGGTCATGGCGGCGACCGTAGACGGAGTTCCATTGCACAAAGCCTTTCATTATCACCGTCCCATCGTCTGGATGCAACTAAAATAGTGTTGAAAAAAAACTTAAAACCGCAAGTCATTTGTCCATTAATCCTGTCATACGACATGCGAGCGATACGTGTTCCAAATGGATTAATATTTCATGCTTTTCTGGTAGTTTTTTTTTTAGTCTTTTGACACACCATAGCGCGATTCACTTGCATTTCATATCACGCCATGGTAATGTGAACCCACCTAAAGACGAAGGGTATACTTTCAGGGGAAGCAAATTTGCCATTTTCATACTGCATCTCTTTTCAATCGACGCAAACTCTCAAAGGAAAGAATTTCTTAGGAGAGAGGCGCCGTGGTGAAGTGATTAAAGCGCTTGGTTTTGTTGTTTCGAATTAAAAATTGGCGAACGACTGAAAAACTTTGTTCAATCACTAGCGGCAATCGCAAACGGTAAATTTACTGCCGCCAGCGGGATGGCATACATACCTGCCAGTGAATAGCATGCTGCAGCAACCAGAGAAAGACTAATGAAACGAAGAAATACATCCATTGTCGTTGAAAGCAACACTTTTAAGGTCTACTATGAGGAAAGACTGCGAAGTGTCTCGTTGCATAAGTTAATGCGTCATATATAAGTAATACTTTTATCGGAGCCGCATCACATAAAGAAAGGTTGCGTAACTTATACGTGAAAAGCGAGGACTCAAAAATTGTACGGTTAAGCAAGAGGCTCCGTTTTGTGCTGTAGCTGGATCTGTTTATGGAGTAAGCGAACAGCTAATAAAGGATCTGATCAGAGTGCGCTGATAATGTTTGTAAATCAAAATAAGTATCATTTTTGCGTGTTGCGGAGCAGACAGCAATGGCAGCATTTTCTCTTCTTATCTGTTGATAAGAGGTCTGAAATATTTTAGCCTGCATTCCTAGACTAAGTTAGTCTATCCCATAACCTTGCAAGGTCGTTCGGGCAACACAGACGATTTTTCAACTATTCCTTTTCACTTAGTCATGTCTTCAGCTGCCCTACTTGTGCTAGCAAAGGCCATCCCTGTCGACTCCGTAAATTGTCTTGCCGCCTTTTCTTCTTTCTACCTCTCCTTCCCTCACCCTCCCACTCCCTCGTCCCCACCCACACCGTGCCCTGCAGTGTCTTGGCTAAGCAAAAAGACTTTGAGATATGGTCTAACCACTTTTCACCTTTGATCCAAGAGGCATGTTGTTCTATCTTCATATTGACTTTAACTTTATCAGAGCTGCAGTGGCTTGTTAAATCCTTGTCAGTATTGTATTGCTGCTTTACGTCCATGGTAAACAGCTATGGTCATGTCGGGACGGTCAGATAACCTAACCACACTATTCCTGGACAGGCTTAGATCTCCTAAGCGGTTAACAAGTACTAAGTGCACATACTTTCGCTAGTAACTGACTACTACCCTTCTTGAATCAGCGAAAGGAGAAACAAAAGTATGTGGCCAGACCGGGTATCGAACCCAGGACCTCTGACTTATACCCTTCGGTTTTGAGCCATCAACTGAAACAATAGCTCGAAGGTATTTGAAGCCTGTAACCATTCCCAGCTTCTGTCTTTTTACCTTGACCTTTATCTGGACGTCATTGGTGCTGTTTGCCATCAGTTTGGTCTTCTCAGCAATTAACTTATATCTTGTGCAGGTTTTGTCGGGACTTATATATAGAGCTTGTGAGATCTAATAAAACATAAGTTTAACAACAAAATGTATGCTAGTTTTAGATATTTCAATAAAAAGCAATACTCTTTTAAGATTTCCCTAAGCTCCAATTTGATGCACCATCTGATTTTATTTGATAGTGGAAATCTTTTATATTTCCTTACTTTCATTAGGTTATGTAAAACATTTACTTTTATAATGGCTATGGAATCAAAAGGGCTTCTTGTGGACATTTTGTTTACTAATGTTGTTCGTGAAGCCATGGAATCGTGAAAAGCGTTTGTATCTCTTATTTCTTCCTTTTTTCAAAGCGATAATGCCAGATCCTACATGAACACACGGTTATAAAATACTCAGCCCATTTGCCAAAATAAGGAACGCAAAAATGGAAGATAAGCGATAAGCCGCTTGCCAGAAAAGGTACCCCAGTGCATGTATGAAAAAAGGTCGAGACATATCAACATGTGCATCCAGATCAGAATGCATGTTAGAAGACTGCCAAAGGTTTATATATTATATATTAGCTACGCTAAAAGAGGCCCTTAGAATGCGCAGTAGTAGTAAGAGTAGTTTGGTAAGAGACATTCCCTTAAGAGAGTATTCTTTAGAGACATTCTCATAAGAGAGTATTCTCTTTTCGACAAGGTTAGAAGATTTCAAAAGATCTATAGATCTGATTAGTTTTGCGAACAGGGAAGGCCCTTATTAGACTGCTCGATTATAGCAGATACGACGGATGATATAAATTCAACTTTCTTTTATCCAGTGATGTATTTAATTTACCAGTCTGATTCGGGATGTTGTCTATATGGGTCGTCATAGTTATCCTATGACGGTTCTGCGGAGCACGGTATAAATTGCCTTATTATTTTAAATTGTATTTTTTATCATATTTGCAATACAGTAAAATGCTTGACATTTGGTATGCTATTTCGCTATGGCTTCCGCTTTTTACTGTGAGGAAATTATTGCCGTCAACAATTGTTATGCTTGCATAAGCAGCGTAAAAAATTGTCTGTGGGTCATACAAGGGCGACAAAATGACGTCATTCATTATACTGTGTATTTAATGCAAGTTCCCAGTAATTTATTACTAACCGTTCCAAGGCGGTAGTTCTGTTGTGGTTCTCTATTGCCTGTTTTTGGTGTCAGAGTTTCTGTGATGTTTTAACTTATGTATGTTCTTATTATTTTTGGTTCGGTTTGGGTTGCTGAGTGGCCACCTTTCGGGAACAAGCTGCTCATTTGGTTGGCCATATGTTCTCTGTATCTTGATTATTTGTAATCTTAGTTGTTTCCAACTATGGTTTGAGAAATGTTTGAAATGATTAAATGTGATAATATTTGGTCCTTGTATGTTAGTTTTGTCTGATGCTGACACTGATTTGAGGGTTGTAGATCTGCATTTAGACACACACCACACCGCAAAAGTCTTGTACGTGAAAACAATACTGAAAACAAAAGTTCGGTCTGGATTTATGAACCAATAAAGATGAGAAGAGTATGCTATAAAAGTCTTGAAAACAATCATTTTGCGTGCAGATGTGTCTAAAATTGGTCAAATTCATGAAAACTCTGCAAAAAGGTTGTTCAGAAAAATTTTACCCCACTGTCAATGTTCAGTATGATCCTTCTGTGCTTAAAATTGATATTTGGTCCAGTCTGTGACTATTCTCAGTATAAACAATCTGTATTTGGTTACTTTAACAGAATTATGGTCAAAACTAGGTAAATATTGCTGTGTATATGGCTTGGTTTATTTCCTAGAAAAATACGTTTACTTTCTATTTTTAGCTCACCTGAGCCATAGGCTCAGGGTGAGCTATTGCGATCACCCAGTGTCCGTCGTCCGTCGTGCGTTGTGCGTCGTGCGTCGTGCGGCGTCAACAATTTGCTTTAAATGACATCTTCTCTGAAACCGCTAGGCCTAGGGCTTTGATATTTGGTATGAAGCATTGTCTATTGGACCTCTACCAAGTTTGTTCAAATGGTGGCCCCAGGGTCCAAAATGGCCCTGGGGCAGGGGGTCTTGGGTTCGAAACTAAAATATTCTTAAAAATCTTCTTCTCCAGAACTGCTTGGCTCAGATGCTTGAAATTTGGTATGTAGCATTGCCTAGTGGTCCTCTACCAAGTTTGTTCAAATTGTGGCCCCAGGATCCAAAATGACCCCGGGGCAGGGAGTCCCAGGTTTGAACCATAGAAATACATAGAAAAGTATTCAAAAATCTTCTTCTTCAGAACTGCATGGCTTAGATGCTTGAAATTTGGTATGTAGCATTGCCTGCTGATCCTTTACCAAGTTTGTTCAAATGGTGGACCTAGGGTCCAAAATGGCCCCGCACCAGGGGGTCCTGGGTTTGAACCATAGAAATACATAGAAAAATATTAAAAAATCTTCTTCTTCAGAACCGCAAGGCTCAGAGGCTTGAAATTTAATTTGTAGCATTGCCTAATAGTCCTTTACCAAGTTTGTTTAACTGGTGGCCCGTAGGGTCCAAAATGGCCCGGCGGCAAGGAGTCCTAGGTTTGAACCATAGAAATACATAGAAAAATATTCAAAAATCTTCTTCTTCAGCACCTCTTGGCATAGATGCTTGAAATTTAATATGTAGCATTGCCTGGTGGTCTTTTACCAAGTTTGTTCAAATGGTGGCCCCAGGGTCCAAAATGGCCCGGCCGCAGGGGGTTCTAGGTTTGAACCATAGAAATACATAGAAAATATTCAAAAATCTTCTTCTTCAGAACCTCTTGGCATAGATGCTTGAAATTTGGTATGTAGCATTTCCTGGTGGTCTTTTACCAAGTGTGTTCAACTGGTGGCCCCAGGGTCTAAAATGGCCCCGCCCCAGGGGGTCCTGGGTTTGAACCATAGAAATACATAGAAAAAATTTTAAAAAATCTTCTTCTTCAGAAGCATTTGGCTCAGATGCTTGAAATTTAATATGTAGCTTTGCCTTGTAGTCCTTTATCAAGTATGTTCAAATGATGGCCTCAGAGTCCAAAATGACCCCGCAGCAGGGAGTCCTGAGTTTGAACCATAGAAATACATAGAAAAATCTTCAAAAATCTTCATCAGAACCATTTGGCTCAGATGCTTGAAATTTGGTATGATGCATTGCCTGGTGGACTCCTACAAAGATTGTATAAATGGTTGCCTTGAGATCCAAAATGGCCCTGGGGCAGGGAGTCTTGGGTTCTAAATTAAAATATACTTAAATATCTTCTTCTCCTGAGCCCCTTAGAGCAGATGCTTGAAATTTGGTATGATGCATTGCCTAGTTGTCCTTTACCCCGCTTGTTCAAATGATGGTGCCAGGATCAAAAATGGCCCCGCACCAGGGGGTCCTGGATTTGAACCATAGAAATACATAGAAAAATATTAAAAAATCTTCATCTTCAGAACCACTTAGCTCAGATGCTTGAAATTTAGTATGTAGCAATGCCTAGTGGTCATTTACCAAGATTATTCAAATGATGGCCACAGGGTCCAAAATGGCCCCACCCCAGGGGGTCCTGGGTTTGAACCATAGCAATACATAAAAAAAATATTCAAAAATCATCTTCTTCAGAACGATTTGGAAATTGTTGCAAACTATCAGGTTTGTTCAAATGATGACCCTAGTTTGACCTTTAACCTTTTTGTTCAGGTGAGCGATTCAGGGCCACTTGGCCCTCTTGTTATAAACTGTTACAATCAAAATAGTCTACATTGCTTGCTTATTCGAAACGGTTGCTAATTATATGAGTTATTTACTTAAGATTGTCTACCAGTTTCTCAGCAGAAAAGCACTTAAGGGTTTTTCCCTTTGGGTTTAAGCCAAAGGGTTGGGTCTCAATTAAGGTTTCACTTAAGGGTTTCAGCCATAACAAAAGAAGAAGCTAACGCTATGGTTGTCCATCACGCTTCATCCTGCAGACATGCGGTGACATCTTGTGGTCAAAATTTCATTAAGTATGTCATGGTATGTCATCATATGAGTTCATTTGAAGTGCATGATTAACCATCACAAATATGCTTGATGGAAATCCATAAGTCCCTCGACTGCACATAGATGAACCACTTCGTTTATATACTTTTCAGAGGAAACACTTATCTTTTAAAGTACCTCTAAAATGCCAATACGACTTGGTGGCTAAAATACATGTATACGGGTATATTGTATTTTGAGGTGTAACAAGAACAAGGTGCTTTCTTGTTATTAATTACAGAAGTACTCATCAGGTATACATATTATATTTTATATTTTTGTTGTTGAATGAAACATAGACATTTATTAAATAAGTCATATACTACCTTGAACTTGGCCAAAATTTGGAAATGTAGAACCCCATTTTCTTTCATCAGGGCCGTAAAATATAGGCACGCTGACCTTCAGCTCATAGTGCAAGCCCACCATTGACCCAAGTTCATAATATGTGACAGACCATGAGATTTTGGGTCCAAATGAGGTCCCTGGGCGAAAATGAGATATCACCATTTTCTGATAGCTTGATAGTGCTGGAGTGCATATATGAAATTTCATCTCAATATTATGAGTGGTTTCTGAGAAATTTGAATCTTGTCCTACTGACCTGAAACATGAATTTTTCAGTTTTGCCAATTACACTTTCAAGCAGGCCTTCTGATTTCAAATATTAAATCTAGGAATTATGGCTCTTACATGAAACAGAATCTACATAAATACTAAGAATTTAATAAAAAATTATTTTTAATCAGTCAGCAATCAATCAACATTCATCATCAGAAAAGCCTGTTGCCATGGCAACCAATGTCATGGAAACAACAAACATCTCCGCATAATTTACTTCTCAAGTAAGTCAGGGCACGTAATTTTCCCATTTTTGGAACTATAATGACCAAGCTTTTTGCAATGTGAACATTTCCTTTTTTTAATGTCCTTAGAATCAGCCTGAATTGTCTGTGTGTCCACTTTTATCACTGGTTTTGGGCAGGAAGGTCTTGGGCATACCACCCCATTGGCACAGTATGGAGCAACTTCCTCATAGAGATACCACTGTCTTTGTGGCTCAAGTCCTTTCATCGGAATAATTTCCGGCAGTTCATGACAAAGCTGAGGAAATCTATGGTCTTTGTTTTTAAGGACACAAATAGTTATTTCCAAGTCAGTAGCATACTTCCTCAAGTAAACAATCCCGGGGCTTGAACTGTCCATTCTGAAACAAAGTACAAAAAGTAAATGTGTACGCTATTGAAAGGGCTCTTTAATAAAATGCAACAATGCTTTAGATGTGCAGGCTGTCTCAGAAACTGTTGTGGCAGCTAGTTTCACTAAATACTGCAAATCCATAGTCATACCTACAATTAGTGTTGCAATCAAGACACCAGCTTCTTTCTGACCAATACAAATAGTTTACAATCTAAATTTGTATCTGAAAGAATGAACTTTTTTCAGGTGCACACATACATTTTCAAGGGAAAGGAACTCTGCCATTCTTATTTTAGCCTTCCTTTTCAACTCTTAAAGGAAAGAATTTACTACCCCAGGAGCAAATGCTTTCCTCTTAGAGTGGATCCCATTTTAGAAGGGGCTGGTTATCATGAGTTGTCTCCCTTCGGAAAAATGGTGAGAGAAAAAAAAAAAACTGAGTATCCATACACCTTAATCTACAGCTATAAATAATAAACATACATCAGTCCTATTTTAAAACACCATTTTTTCCCACATAATGAGAGAATCTTGCGAGTGTTTATTTAGTGTAAGATTTATGAAACATGCTTAGTATTTTCTTTTGTAATATGCAAGTGTTTGCCATCAAAATTATCAAAACAAAATGCATATAATTTTCTAGAAGAAGAGCCTTTATTATTATGTAAATTTCAACAATCATTTTGTGTATAAAGAACAGGTTTTACATATTACTGTGTTCACTATAAGAATTTGCAGACATCAATTTTAGAAGACATGAAATTTTGCTTGTCAATGGAGTAATTCTTACAAATGTTAATGGAATCAATTAAGTGCATGCTCTGAACAAATTTGCTCCTGAAGGACTGAAGCAGTATCATCCAGCTTCTTACTGTTTGCACTGGCAATGTATGAAAAATAGTATGAGTCCAAATTTTTATGGTAAGTACACTAAGAAAAGCTGTCATATCCTACCTAAAGTGGTGGTAGGAAGTAATATGAGGAATTGGCTTGAACCACTTCTTGAAGAATGATGCCCAGTCATAGAAGACAACAGGACAATCAGGATCATCAACTAGCTGGGGTATATTATGGTTGTTTCTAGATGATGCAGCAACAGATTCTGCCATCTCTGACATTGTCTCTACTGTACTGTTCCTCCAACGAACTTTCCATAGGCCAAAATGCCAGTCAGGATGGAACTTGGTATGTCCAGCTTCCATCAAGGAGAATTCTACACTGTGGTGTCTCATTGTCATTGTTCTCCACAAGCCATATCTGAAAACAAATGTTAGAACATTTTAAGTCAATTACTGTGTAATTGCATTTCAAACTTGGGAGTGTATTAGCACTAAGTTTCTTATTTTTATACTCTAAATGTATAGCAGTATATTGAGGTTTAAGTAAAGAGCAGTATATAGTACTCCTGAATTCATATGAGTATCAAGTCACTTTGAAAGAAGATTTTCTGAAGCTTTGAAATTTGCTTCTAGTTTGCATTTAAATTATATTTCGGGTCTTACTAGCACCACATAGATTCTGACAAATGAAAATACATGTAATAAGTTTGTCTCGAAGAAATACTATACACATTTCTTTTTCTTTTTATTAAAATAAAGTAGAGATATTAAATGTCTAATCCTTGTGCAACAAATGTTCATTACAGAGCAGTTGCAGCTATACATATGCACTAAAGCTGTAAAAGTTGTAGGCTGCTAATTTTTATTTCCTCATATTTCATTTACCAACCCTGAAAACACTGTTTTAGCAGGTCACCTTACCCTATCACTGTATTATTTTTATTCTGTCCAGTACAGTTGTCCATGTGTAACTTCACATCAGTTTCTCCATAGCCCTTGTACTGGAAATGGTGGTGCAAAAGACTTGTGACTGTATTAGCTCCCTTTCCAGTGTGTTGAGCCTCATCAACCAAGTAGAAGACCTGTGAGCCTGTAAGCAAATGACCAAACTTTATTCAACATCTTTGAACACTACATGTACTTATACAGTTTAAGGTGTATGTGTATGCAGCCATGTTTTGTTACCATTTTCTCAGACAACTTTAGTGACTTGTTTGCTTCCCTGTGTGTCAACAGGGTCTACTCTTAAACATGTTAAAGGAAAGAACATGTTCAACAGTGCCTGTTGAGAATTGAAACAGAACAGAAGAAGGGAGGCAAAATGATAGCAGAGTTTGTTCCCCTGAAAAAGTACCCATTTAACTTTAAAGTACCCATTATTTCTGTACAATAAACAGGAAATCAGTTACTTGACTTTTAAGAAAGAGTGCATCTAGTTTAGTCCTTTTGTACAAAGGATACAGAAATTAAATTTATTGTTGAAATAAATCAATTAGGCATACTTGTACTTATCACTGACTCATACATGTATGAATGTTTGAATGCATAAGAATTGTGTGACACCAGTGGAAAGGCAGATGTGAGTTTTCCCTGATTGTACCAGAATGCAATTAAAATTTGTAATAACACAAAATACATATGGAGTGGAACAGATGCTTTTTTTTGCCTTTTAACAGAAGTAGTTTCCCTGTTGGAAAATCAGCTGTGGTGTCCAGACAAACACAAATTAAGGTACTGCAATGACATGATGTGTCTTGTACATCAAAAACTTTTATACAACTTCAGTTTTAAAAATTTGAGGTATTCTATAATTACCTGATCCTTCAGAACAGACACCAAAACACTGACACTTTCTTGGGGTTTTGAAGAAAAGTGGCCCAACCTGCTGAGCATAGTGGGGGTAGTGGACCTGTTGGGCATAGTCAAAACTATAGTGTTGAACTCCAACTAAGGAACATGGTGGCTTACCTGAAATAAAATTTGAAAATGGTATAAACAAGGATATATACTGACCAATTTGATCTTGGAGCTATTCCAGAAAATTTACAGCTTTGATAATGTGATTAAAAGGTATAATCCAAAGCCTAAGAGACACTAATCACTCTGCGTTTATGAATAAACAAAAATAATTCTCATTTAATTGTCAGTGATCACTGATTAGCTAGCCAAGTTCATAGAGCTATTTGATTTGCATAAGAGTGCAAGGGCTTACTGTGCTTGCAGTAGATGAGGGTGGGGATTGTTTAGACATTTTTCTCTCTCCATCATCTCTTATCTGTCTCCCCCTATCTGGGAGACAGCCTGATAGAGACTAAAATACTGTCTCAAAGAGCCGCTAAACCCAAAACAACCAACCAACATAAAGCTATTAAGACAGCTTGAATTTCACCTGTAATTGTTTGTTGTAGTCAACAGGTCAACAGCACTGCTGTGGCACACAGTATCAAAGGAAAACAGATTTTGGGACTCAGATTTTGGTAGTTTTTGTCAGTGCAATTAACTACATCTATACTTCTTAAAGGTAGGTTCCTGTACTTTGGAATGCATCATAATTTTGATGAACTTTCATCCAAGTTGTTGGAAAGCACTTATAAAAGGGAATTAATAAGTTTCACTAAAAAGTGTAAATCAAAAAAATATTAGAAAAGTTGTTTTGCAAGGGATTTCCTAACTCTGCTTCGCACACCAGTTAGCGCTATTTTTAGTTCGCTCCAAAAATAGAAAACGCAGCTGATGTCATGCTGCATTGCATTTTGGGATAGTTCTAACCCATCCGCCATGCCAGGACCTCTAGGAGAGCTCACGTCAAGAGAAAATTGACCTTTGGAGAATGGCATCAGAAATCCCGCACTTATAGACATAATAAACATAGTTATTTTTAGAACTGGAATTCCAACGAAAGAAAATAAACCAAAAGGGAAAACGACTATTTTCTTCAACATCTAACGAGTTTCTCAGTAGCAACAAATTCAGAAAAATAAGAGAATTCAATACTGCTCAGAAAAGACGAAATTATTTTGTGGACATGACTGACATCGCTAGCCCAGGAACCTACCTTTTATAAAATATAAACAGTAGCACACAGCCAACCTGAGCAAATATCTTACAGTTTTATTTGTGGCAGGCATGGTAACTTTTAATGCAAAAATAATTCATTTGACAACCAACTAGATCTTGCATTTTTCTGCTGTGGTTTTACCAACTTTCGTTTGAAATAAAAAAAAGAGACAAACTCTGAAAAGGATGCTAAGACCACACTCTCTGTCTAAATTCTGTTTCAGCCATTTGAATATTCTGTCCCAGCAGTTTGAATTTGAACTTCAAATTTGAGGGGTATGATAGTCCATATATATGCTATTGAGCTTCAGCAATAAATTTGAGTCTATCACCTCCACCGAATTAGAAGTCTTGCACTATTAGATTTGTCATTTGACAGAAGAGATCCATGCAGTCTGACCTTATCCCAGATAAACTGAGTATACCTCTACTTTTATTTTCTTCATCCAGAGTGGTGAATACTGACTTAGCCTCCTCACATTGTTCTCTGTATTGGTCTCTCTGTGTCTTGGCTTTATCCAGATGGTCTTGGTACTCTCTTAACTTTTCTACTTTCTCTTCCTCTGTCAAATTACCACTTTTTGATATACCATTTACATAATTTTGACACTTATGACACAAGTCTGTTGCCGGTTTAACAATCAGTATGTGAGGGCACTGTTCAAGCCATATGGTTCTAAACTCAGACAGGCACACTTTTCTGTACTGCATTTCTTCTGCTGCTTTAATGTATTTCTCATGAATATCAGCTTTTGTCTTGTCTGATGGCAGTAATATTACTTTACTGTCCCTAAAATTGGGTAGTCTGCCTGGTAATGGCAGCCCATATTTGTTGCCATAATGAATTAGAAACTGCTTAATGTTTTCTACATCCTGCATTGTCAGTGAATGTTTAGGAGACTTGCCGGTATTTCCATGAGTCCTTGGAATCAAACCGTCTGAATCCAGAGAACGAGCAATAGCATCAATCTTCTTTCTGTTTACCCCATGAGCAAATGCAAATGTCTCCCTACACACCTGTCTCCCACTGAAAAAATACTCCTGTCTTGGTTTCTCCCTTTCTTTACTTGGGTGTTTTCTAGAGGCTGTCATTTCACCTGATCTTCTGTGGTGAAAGAGCTGAACTTTAATAAGCAAATCTAGCTCACTGTGAGACGTCTCCAAGCTGCCGGTCCTGTAGTCAACAAGGCTATTCCAGTCTACAACTGTACTACAGGGCTTGCCATAAAGTCTAACACAACCACAAGTCTTAGTCTGGAAATTAGTTAGAATTGACTGCTCTGACAAATCTGTATCTCTCAGCTCAGGCTGAACCAAAGATTCTGCTGCCACAATATTTTCCTGATCATTGTCACTATCATCATCATTACTACTTGTGCCCTGGTCTGTTTCAGTGGGTGAATTTTCAATAGTCTGAACATTTCCGAAAAATAAATCATTGACCCTCTCAATTTCGTCAATGAAATCTTCATCTTGATTCTCTATGATATCGGGAGGAATCGTACTTACAGTACTAGACTGGCTATATGTTTCCATTTTCTACGTATAAATTTAAAATCACAATGTTTGAATCACTTCCGCGTTTACTACTTTATTGTCCTTGACATTCGCCAAAATGATCAAGGTAAATAACTCGCAAGAGCTTAATAAATGAAAACTGCAACTGCACTCCTGGATTTCTCAGTTATCGGGTGCGCATAATACCGATCTCGCAAATTTATATCAAGAAATCTAATATTCTTACCATGTCTTTTACGCCTTTTCCTTTTATATTCAAAATAACTGTTGTTTATACGTGTTTGTTCTACTAAATTACCGTGTAGATACCGCATTTATGACGAAGAAATGCACCGTGTTTCACCACAACGGTAAAACAGGTGCGACGTAAATTAGCTACGTCACGTCGTCACGTTTCGGGCGCGTTTTTCTAGAATGACGTAAAGCCTCATTTGGACCCAAAATGTCATGACGAGTCACATATACTGATAGAAATGTGAGTCGATATCACTGGACCAAGGAATACGACCGTCAGTATGAAGTCACTAAAAGTGTTATCCAAAACCATTAACCGAAGTATAAAGTAAATCCATGAAATAGAACTAAAATATGAGGCAAAAATCACTGACGCATAACATATAGATCACTGTAACCTACTGTTAGTAAGAGGTCAAACATCCGGTCATAATGTTATTATCCCAAGCAATCATGTTCATACATCAAAACGTCTTAAAGCTGTAACGCAAACTCACTGGACAATAGACTATATAGGTCAATGTGACCAAATAATAGTTTGAGGTCAAACATCGGGACACACCGAGTCATTATCCCAAGCAATCATGTTTGAACAAGCTATTAGACAAAATCACTGCACCAAAAAGAGATATTGGTCACTGCGACCTACTGTTAGTTTGATGTTAGTACATCAAATAGTATTCAGGATATAAGGCAAAATTACTGGGCATTGAACTATACGTAATTGTGATCTACTGTTAGTTTGAGGTCAAACATCGGGTCATAGCGGGTCATTATCAATGTTCATACTTCAAATTGTCCTCAAGATATAAGGCAAAATCACTGGACCACGAAATATAGGTCACTGTAACATACTTTTGGTTTGAGGTCTAACATCTGGTCATACTAACTGATTTTCCCAAACTCACTGGACCAAGAAATAACTGACTGTTACTTACATTGAGGTCAAGTATCGAGTCATTTTAGTGCGACTTTGCAATGCAAAGACGTCCTACTGCAAAATCCCTTGTGTGCGTGTGCGTGCGCCTTTATAAAATTATTCACCTGTTGCATTTAGCTCAGTTCTTAAGTTACCGAACGTGCTAGAGCCTTCAAAATTGCTCCAGAGATACGTCTGGGGCAGATCTACTGAAAGCAGTATTGCATATTGGGCCATGACCTATATTTTATGGTTGACGAACATAAATATATTCAGTTGTGGCTTTAGGCTCGAGTTTTAAGCAACCGTTAGGGCTAGAGTCCTCAAACTTGCTCCGTAGATACGCAATGCATATCGCAGCATGGACTAAATTACACGGTTGATTGAACATAAAAACTTATCTTGATTATTTGTAATCTTAGTTGTTTCAAACTATGGTTTGAGGGCTGGATTTGGATTTTGATTGTTTCAGTTCCTGGTCTTTGCATACTTTTTACTTTTACCTGTTTCTTTAAGCTCAGTTTCTAAGTTACCGCAAGGGCTAGAGACTTCGAACTTGCTCCATTAAAAAAGACGTCTAGGGACGACTCACAGAAAGCAGCGATGCATATTGGGTCATAACCTATATTGCACGGTTGATTGAACATACAAAAATATTCACCAGTTGCGTTTAGCTCAGTTTCTAAGTAACCGCAAGGGCTAAAGTCTTTAAACTTGCTCTTTAGATACGTTTGAAGAAGATCTACTTAAGGCAGTGGTGCATATTGAGCCATGCCCTATATTTCACTGTTGATTAAACATAGAAAACATATTCACTTGTTGCGTTTAGCTCAGTTTCTAGGTAACCACAAGGGCCAGGGTCTTCAAAGTTGCTCCATAGATACGTCTGGAGAAGATCTGCTAAAAACAGTGGTGCTTACTGGGCCATGACCTTTATTTTATGATCAATTGAACAAAAAAAAATTTTAATCCGGTTTTTAAGTAACCGAAAGGGTTAGAGTCTTCAAACTTCCTTCATAGATACATCTGGGGAAGATCTTCTGAAAGCAACAATGCACATCGGGCCATGACGTATATTTCATGGTTGTTTGTACAAAGGTAAAATTAATCACCTATTGCGTTAAGCTCAGTTTCTAAGAAACCACAAGGGCTAGAGTCTAAACTTGCTCCATAGATTCGCCCGTGGAAGACATACTGAAAGCAGGACGCATATTGGGCCATTACCTATATTTCGTCGTCTTCAAAGGTTTGAGTAGCTTCAGAATGAGTCTTGTAATTTTTACATTGTTCAAGTTTGGTATAAGGGGCTTGTTTAAAGCATATCTCAGATCTTTTGATCACTTCAGTATCAGGAGTAAATTCTGCACCTTTTGTGTCAAATATTTCTGATCGAAGCATTTTCACACAGTCATCGTCTTTTAAAACATGTAAACGTCGTTCTCTTAACTCGCTCTTCTTACTTTTCAAAGTAGCAATTTGCACATAAGATTTAATCATATTTATAAGTTATTTTTCAAGTCAATATAAAATGTGTTGTTTTGCAGTGCTACTGCTTTACTTTCAGATGTGTTACGTCTTTGTTTTTGGATTGGTCGGTTTTGATAGAACAAAAACTTCCATGATCAGTAAAAAAGGGACACCCTACAGACTTCTTAACTTTTTTTCTAGAACTTTCTTTGTGAGTGCCTTGGTCTTGTTCTTTCTAATAGTTCTCAAATAGTCTTTCCTAAACTGTGACATTACAACGGTAAAAATCAGTCTGACAAGTTTCTCAAATACTGGTAATACAAAACTTGATACAGTGTTGTCATTTAAATGGGTCATTAAAGATTCCATAGTCTCCGTCACAGAATCCGTGCTATTATCAGGTCTGAAACATTTTAGCATAAATGTTTCCAATGCTGATCCATCTGCTAACATTTCATTCAGCGTGCACTTGTACATATGTCTCTTTTCTCGCGTTAGAGTTTCTTGAGTCATTATATGTCTAGCTCTTGTTTCAATCATTTCAAAAACTCAAACGCCTCATTTGTAATGTTGGTTAGTCCCTCACATGCGTTTTGTTTTCATGCGGTTTCGCTAAGTGTATTTTCGTATTTAGTAAGCAACGTTATCTGTTTATAAATTTTCCGAATCCCATCGTCTTTTGCAGGTACAAACAGTGAGTTTCTCAATGAACATGATAAATGATATTTGGTCTTGGCATCACAATATCCTCCAACGTATCTAATTTTGCCTCTCCCACGATATTGGTATATCTATATATTGATGATATTGTTGTGCAGCAGATGGAAGAATAGATTGAAAACAAGAGGTAGGATTTCTTTCTGAAGCTGCATTCTTCAGTACATTGGACTGTATGATAATTATGACACTGGTTAGCATGCTGGCAGCTAAAGGAATATGACTTAGGCGTTTCACTTGCGCCAAGAAATCCTCAGATGATATATATTTTTGAAATTGTGTGTAAAAGTTAATAAGATGTTTTTGTTTCATATAGCCAGGCTATAATCCATCACATGTTTCTTTGAATATATCATTCAGTTTTTCATATTGACTCTTATACCAGTCTGTATATATTTTGTCACAGATGAGCTTACTATAAGTTCTACGTGCGTCTGACTCTTTAGGTGTACCAATATAGTTATTTTATGCTTCTTTCAAGTCGAATGACATGGATGTTTTGCTTGACTTAAGATTCGAAGAGTAGCTATGTTCATCGGATATATTATCTGTATTTTCGTCATTAATATTTGTGGTTTTAGGGAAAAAGTGATCGACTTCTACAGGATATAAAATGTTCTTCATCTTCGCTGTTGTTGTCATCAAGTTTGTTCAACACCGTGACAAGTTCGTCTTCTGAGTCTGAATCGTACCTATTATCTGCTGTGATTTCTGCATTCAGTTTTGAAGTTTTACTACAACAGTCTGATATATCAGTTAAATTAGAATGGTCTTTTATTGAAGCATAAAAGTTATTAGCGGTGTCTAGATATTTTCTGCAGATACTGGGCTTATAATTTGATACTTGTAGACCGTCAATTCTTTTAGCCCTACCAATCGCCTGTCCAATCTGTCCGGGATAACGGCATGTCGGCAGTCAACTACACAATATGGCAAAGTCATACCTTGAACCTTACGGATAGTGCAAGCAAAAGCCAACCTTAATGGGAATTGATACCTGTTGGCTAAACGTAGACTTGTATTGGGGTCATATTTGGTTAAACAGTGTTTAGTGACATTATACCATCGAATTAAATGACACCTTTATAGAGTCTTGCTCTATACTGTAAAACACTTATATTTGGCGGTCACTTTATTTTGGCGATATTGGCGGAAAAGAAGAAAGTCGCCAAATTAAAATGCCGCCAATATAAACTGATCTTGAGAGAAAAAACTACCGTTAAATATAGTCTATAAAATTTATTGCTTCTTCCATATTATCAAAGCCAATACAATTCATACATCTGAGTACAAAGAAGAGCCCAAGCTTCCAACTAGAGGAAGGAAACGGAGTGTGAAAATGTTTATAAACATTTTTTCCTAATTAGTACCTGGATGTAAGCCAAGTCGATTTAATCAAAAGGAACACTTAAATCTATTTACTATAAACAGTTTTATTGGGCAAAATTTAATGTGAAAATAGAAATGATTGCATTAACTGTATGAACTTGAGTGGCTATATAATGTCAGCGGACCAAACACTATTTTACCAGAAATCAGAAAACCGCCAAAATAAAAGCCCGCCAAACGGTCCCACCATGGAAACTGCCAAATTTTGCTGCCGCCAAATATAAGTGTTTTACAGTATCAAGAACATTTGAATTTTCCCATAATCCGTTAACAAATCTGTCATTTATATTCCTTATCAGCATCACCTTTATTCCAAGTCTCCTTGGGCTAACATTTTGTTCAGATAATAAATATCACCTCTGCCCACTAATAAATTGCCTGTAGATGACCGTACAATTATATACCCGTTGCGGATGCCGGTTAAAAGTTAAATTTTAACCCTGGTGATATTTGACCCCAAGAAGCACTTTTTAATATTGAAAGTTGACCGAGGGGTCATTATCAAATTGGATAGTCTTCAACATTTAATTTGGATCGCAATAATCATTGCTGGAGGCGGAAATCTTTTCAACTCTATCCATTATCACTCTCCCATCGTCCTCATATGACTGAAATACTTTTGGAAAGGACGTGAATCGCAAGTCATCTATACATCCACAATAGTCAGTACAAAATTTTATGGGGTTCCGTTTTATTGGTTAGCAAATGTAAGCGAAACTATGTTGAACTAACAAAACCGCACTTAAGCCCCATGTTGGACCATTTCCAGTCCATAGGGATGAGTAGGTGATGGGGGGGGAGGGGGGGGCTTCGAACTTATAGATAGATAGTGCATTTTGTCTAAGGAAATGTTTGTGGACTGTTCGTGTTGACAGATTGTCATACTGCTTCACTTATGTAATGATTGTGGCCTCTGTGCAGTCATATTGATTTACTATTGTGCCAACCCGACGGTCTATCCCTCAAGTCGGAACCCAAGGGGTAGTGGTTGCACAGATCCAATTGTGTTAAAATAAGAACCAAGGCCGAGCTTCTTCAACACATTTTTATTTAAACATCATGTTATTTTAACTCTTGGGTACTGGCTGAGCTATGACGATGTACACTTCACTATAAACACAAGGTAACACAAGGGGAAAGGGGAAACAGTGTGGCTACAGGAGTGGGTGGGGAAAGTTGGGGGGGGACAAATTCTGCAGAATTTGTTAAAGTGCAGAATTAATGCAATTTTATACAACTTCTCAGGGTTTTATTTTATTTCTAATAATTTTATAAGTTTCTCACCAAAAGTTAGTTGATCTAAAACTCAGAGGAGAATGACAGATCTTCAATATTGGGATTTCTAAAATACTTGAAATGGCGTGGATGCGGCTGTCCAGACGTTTTCGGAGACACAACCACAGGAACGCTGGAGGTGACCCCATATATAGTATCGTGACCCTGGTCGTTGTGGGTCGTTTGGGTCGCAAACCCAGCGCGCGGGGTCATATGAGGTCGTCGTGACCCGGAAGTGGTTACGGTATCTCAAGCGAGACGTGCGCAGAAGGACCACGCTACAAATTGACAAGCTTGAAACAATTACGAGTTTAAAAACGTTAATTCTGGCCAAAATAATCGGAATGAACTGCACACTAACGAAGAGAGAGTTGAAACTAAAGTTATTCTACTTGGGACTCGGCGGTCAATGAACAACAATGACCCGAAATGTACAAAAATTGACTCGGAAGCGGCGACGAATTAAGAAAGCCATGTGACCGTAATGAACCAAACAGGTGAAAGTAAACCTCAAGCCTTAACTCGCCACACTATTCCCCCCTTCGGACAAAGTTCGCCCTCGAACTTAAAGGACAACAATATTTTTACGAAAAGAACGTAAAAAGGTGGAATTTTAGCTCTTAAACAAAACAATGAAATTTTTTTTTTTTTTTTTTTTAGAAGGAAAGAGATAGCATTACAGCGGGATAGCAAAGAACAGCAATGTAAGTACAGCCAGACGAAAACAGAGAAATAGAAAAATAGTTAAAAGTAAATAGACATTTTAATGTTACCACATAGACTCCAAGTATTAGGACAGCACAGCATTTTCGATTACAATACAGACTCAGATCAGAATGCTCCAGGATGAGCAGTCCAATCAGGATCTGCATTGAATATCTCGTGTAAATTTATCCAACATGTCCCAGTATTTAGAGTAATGACAGTAACAGACTAGAAAATATGTCCTCGAAACAGGTAATGAAATATGATGTATGATAACTTAAATCAGTACCGGTAAATATAATTAGCCTTAATATTCAAACTTCTTCGACCATTTTGATCCTATTTTGTAAATAAAGAAAATAAAACTATATCTTCAAGTGAAAGTGATCAGAAATTTTTAAATGTCATCTTCTTCTAGGAGCTTCCCGCATTCCTCACAGTATGAAGTTTGGGGGACATCTGTCTGGCTGCTGGTAGATAGAAATCGTCTTCTCTTCGGCAAGGGGGTCAAAGTAGAGGTCATCTCATAGAAGAAACTGTCTTTCTTCACAGTCTCCGTCTTGGTTATAGTATACCCATCAGCACAGTAAGATACATCTGCAGGCTTGGTTCCAATCTGGAGAGCTTTCTTTCGTAACCGAGATGCATACTTAGCATCTCGGCCAGGAAAGAAAGAAGAAGGGGCTCCAGCAAAAAGGGTACGGGGGTCATGTAAGAGGTAGTCATACCGGTTCCTAGACTTCTGGAGAGGAATGTTGATAGGCGGAGGAGGAAACTGAGGTTTTCTGTCTACACGACGCTTCTTGGTCGGCACATACTCTGTTGTAGATTCAGGACTCCCTGGCGAATAGCATGGCATGGAAGGGGAATACAGAGGCATAGATGGAGAATATAAAGGACTGTCTGAAGACGGAGACTGAGGAGACTGTATAGAAGGCTCTACCACTGTAGATGTAGTTTTCTCAGTGGTAGAACTAGAACTGGAGCTGGAGGCAGAATGAGGCGGTAGTGAAACACAAGAAGTGGTCACTACCGGTTCAGGATCTGGCTCATCAACGTCCATAGGAGCTGGCACATCAGCCTCTCGTGGAGGGTCTTCCTGTACAGGAGATGGTGATGCAGGTGATCTGTTGGTGTCCCCAGGAGGATGATCAGCAAACTCAGCAGGTGGTGGCAGCAAACTGTCAGAAAACTCAGCTGGTGGAGGGAGGGGAGACTCTGGACTGGGTGGGAGAGAAGACTCTGACACTGGAGGGGGGATAGACTTGGGAGCTGGTATAGGCTGAGGAGGGACAGAAGATTCCGGCTGTGGTAGAGGCACAGAAGGCTCTGGTTGACTAGAAGGTAAAGAGGACTCAGATAACAAAGAGGGGTTATACTCTGCAACGGGTACAGGTGGGGAAAAGAAGAAAAACACTGGCTGGGGTGGAGGGACAGAAGATTCCGGCTGCATTGGAGGCACAGAAGACTTTGGCTGTGGAAGGGGAGGCTCAGCGGACTTAAGGCGAGGAGGCATGGGAATAGCCAGACAATTAACATCATCAGGAAGACTTCCCATCCATAATTCGGGTGGTGGTGGTGGCAGGCTGGTATCATACCCATCTAAGAAACATGGCCCTGTAGCTTGAACAGTACTAGTAGCTGTCGAACTAACAAGTTGAACGACAGTACTAGTAGCTGTTGAAACTACAGAGGAAGACATGGTAGCTGCAGAAGAAAAATTCAGATCTGTAAACATATTGACAACCTCAGGCTCTTGGTCATACAGACCAAAATCTGAGGGACTTAAGCAGATAAGTTGAGTTTCACTGAAATCTGTCTCTGGAAATATCAGCTGGTCTGTGGAGGGCGTTGAAGGAGCAACGGTACAAGCTGGTTGAGGAGCAACGGTACAAGCTGGTTGAGGAGCAACGGTACAAGCTGGTTGAGGCTCCTGATCTTTGATGTGAGCTGGTGGGGCACTCTGAGTGAAAGCAGGTGGTTGAGGCTCCGGATCTTTGATGTAAGCTGGTGGGGCACTCTGAGTGAAAGCAGGTGAGGGTTGAAGATTCAGCGATAACAAAGATGGAGGAGGTGGGTGACTTGATCTAGGAAGGGCTCGGCAGACTCTCTGATGTTCTACCAACTTGTACCTTCTAGAGCATGGAAAGTCAATGCCACACTGGCAATACAGCTTAGGTCCATGGTGGTCCCTATTGTGTCGTAGAATTTGGCGTCGGTTATCATACCGGATGCCACAAGGCCCACACTCAAAGGTGAACATGTTTGATATGGCTGATGGTGGAGAGGAATCGACTGATCTCTGGTTACTCTGTTGCTGAGTGGTTTCTACAGCATGCACCTCTGACCTAACCGTGACCTTCCTTTTGGACATTGTGTAAGTCTGAAAAACACAATAAATAACCCACCTCTAGCATGGTATCGCAAATTTATGATCAGTTACTTCCAATTGCAGCCACAGTTTTGCAATTTAGTTAAACTGTCTCTTTGGATCCATAGGCTAACCGGTCAGACACAATAACCTTGCAAAGAGACTTACTGCATAAAAAAAAACAAGTTGCTGTGTTTTCCAATAGCCTTATGTCTGTAAAAGCATTTTATCAATGATAGCCTTACATCCATAATGGCATTGTATCCATGATGGCCTTATATCCAGAATGGCATTATATCCAAAAATTTAAATTAAAAGTGTACTGTGGTTAGGTATCATCAGAGACATGTCTGCAACAAATTTTCTGGTGTAATTTAAACAGGAAGTCCGTCATTTTTACTCAGTTTGTGGCATTCCTTCGTAATAGCATAACAGATAATCAGACATAAAATATTTTGGTCTGTAAATTGAAAAATATTGCTTTCAGTGCACATCAGCTTCTATTTCTTAATAAATGGCACAATTCTGTTATGATGTACTATCTTTTTGCTTCTTGGCTTATTTGGCTTTTCAATTTCAACCAATAGGTCTGAAATTTTCCTCTTTATTTCATAGGGTCCCTCCCACCGTGGTTGGAGTTTTGGGCAGCAGCCTTTGGTTTTGGTCAGGAGATGTAGCCACACTAGATCGCCCTCGCGGAAAGGTATCAAGTTTACTCTATGATCATACTTTTTCTTCTGACGGTCACTCGCGAGTGCCATTTCATTTCTTGCAATGTCATGAACATTTCGTAATCTTTGTTGTAATGTCTGCACATATGCATGACTGGTCATTTGTATTTCAGAATTTGGAGGGATACAAACAAGGTCAATGGGAAGAAGGGCGTGACGACCAAACATCATCATGTATGGCGTCTGACCAGTACTCTCGTGTACAGAGGATCTATAGGCTAGAAGTAATAGTGGTAAGTATTCGTCCCATTCTTTTTGAGTTTTTGATATGTATTTGCTAAGCATATCTTCAATGGTACGGTTGAATCTCTCTTGGATTCCATTGGTCTGTGGATGGAAACTGCTACTCCTCTTCTTATCAATATCAAGTAAACAGCAGATTTCTTGAAAAAGTTTTGATTCAAACTGTTTACCCTGGTCAGTCAGAATCTGTCGACACACACCATATCGCGATACAAATTCTTCAACAAAAATCTTAGCTACCGTTATTGCTTCCATATTCTGAATTGGGTATAACTCTATCCATCTTGTAAATTGGTCACATATTGACAGAATATATTTGTTGTGATTTTTTCTACTTTCAGGAAATGGTCCTAACAGGTCGAGGCTGACACGTTCCATGGGTACTCCTACACGGTTCTGTTTCATTGGTGCTAAAGGGCGAAGTTTTGGAAGCCGTCGTGATTGACATTGCACACACTGTTTACACCAGTTTTCAATGTGTTCTTTATAATTGCACCAGTAAAACCTTTTTCGTACCTTATCCATGGTCTTAGTGCTACCTAAATGACCACCAGTCACATGGTCATGCAATTCTGTTAGTATTTCGTCGCGTATGCCACTTGGAACTAAAATCTGGGAAAAATAAGTGTCGGTTTTAGTGTCCAAATATTTTCTGCATATGACATCCTTATGCAGAAACAAATTGGACCACTGTGATAGGTACGTTTTCGTCTCACTGTCCAAATCTGAAATATATTCCCAGTCTGGACGTTTATTTAATTTCAACCACTTGTACAGGACTGATAACACAGGATCCAGGACCTGGGCTTTCCTCCATTTTTCCATTTCAAGGTCGATTTCACAATTAGTCTGACTATTTCCTTCGGAACAACGGACATCTCTCACATAACCATTAGTAACACATTCTTGAACACACTTAAAAGAATTGGCATTCTCAGCTGCTGAATCCCTATTCTTAACTACTGTCGACGTAGGAGGCTCAGTTGGTAAACATCTGGGCACTCCATATGTCTCCTGCTCGGTAGGCCTTCTCGTAATGTTCGAGAGAGGTGTCCCCATTGAGGACTCCTCCACACGCTCACTTTCAGCTGAGGGACAACTGGCATATCCCTCACAATCGGTTTCCTCTACTGGTCTGTCTGGAGTTGTCTCCCTTTCATCTACAAATTTCATTTTCTGGTCCATGTAGCCACTTACATCTGCTATTTCAGCTTTAGTCAGTCGGCATTGACCTAGATCTGCCTCTTTCATCTGTTCATCTCTTTCTTCTTGTTCTCGTCTCTCACACTGAATGCAAGAGGAACATGGACGTCTTGAAAGCCCGTCAGCATTCTGATGCCGATTTCCGGCACGAAATTGGATGACAAATCTGTATGTACTTAAAACTTCTAGCCATCTTGCTAATTGGCCTGTGGGATTTTTGAACTTCATTAACCAGGACAGGGCTCCATGGTCTGTTCTTACAATAAATGATACACCATACAAATAATGGTGAAAATGCTTTACAGCCTCTACAATAGCCAAAAGCTCACGTCTTGTTACGCAGTATTGGCGCTGGGTTTTGGTTAGACTTTTGCTAAAGTATGCTATGACTCTTTCTTGTCCGTTCTGAAACTGGGAAAGGACGGACCCTGTTCCGACAGCACTCGCATCACAGTCGAGGTAAAACTGATCAGTGGCATTAGGATAACCTAAAACGGAGGCGGAAGATAAGGCTTCTTTTAATGTGTCAAATGCTGTCTGGCACTCTGGGGTCCATTTAAAAGATACACCCTTTTCGGTCAGTTTGTGTAGAGGGGCACATATACTACTAAAGGATTTAACATATCTACGGTAATACGAAGCTAGACCGACAAAGCTCCGTACTTCTTTTACACAGGTGGGTGTTGGCCATTCTTTTATTGCTTTAACCTTGTCTTCACATGTGGCCACACCTGCGGCTGACACTACATGGCCCAAAAATTTTACTTCCTTCTTTAGTAAATGACATTTTTTCGGGGAGAACTTCAGGTTGGCTTCACCAGTACGAATAAGCACGTCATCTAATCTTTGAATATGCTCCTCAAACGTCTTTGAGTAAACGATACAATCGTCTAGATAAATAAGACAGGTTTCATACTGTAAACCGGCCATAATGTGTTCCATCAGTCTCTGGTAGGTGGCAGGCGAGTTTATTAAACCCATCGGCAACACACGGAATGCAAATAAACCTTTCTGGCATACAAACGCAGTCTTGTCCATGTCATCTGGATGATTTTGAACTTGGAAATATCCAGATGTGCAGTCAAGGGTAGAAAACCATTTAGCATCTTGCAAGGCATCTAAGCAGTCTTGGACCCTAGGCAACGGGTACGAGTCTGGGAGAGTAACCTCATTTAGTTTTCTGTAATCAACACATATTCTAATACTGTTATCTTTCTTCTTGATGGGTACTAGTGGAAATGCCCAAGCACTTTTGCTTTTTACCACTAAGTTGTTATCTATAAGTCGCTGCACCTCCGCATCTACTGCATCTTTCATGGCCATAGGGACCCGGCGTGGGGGTAATCGTATAGGTGGGGCCAAACCAGTATTAATGCGGTGCTGTATAATACCGGTGTTTCCTAGGTCAGATTTTGATTTAGAAAAGACAGAAGTATGTTTCAGTAAAAGTTGTTTGACCGCTCTGGACTTATTGGGTGAAAGGTCACTTATACAGTTTTCATACATTTCTTGCATATGCTCAGGAATTGGTGTATTGTCAGGGTTTTGTGGGGTTATGTTACGAATCTTCCCTTTGGGTCCAGGCCTGGCTTCGGGCTCATTGGAGATGGGCTCAGACAGGACGGTCACTGGGTCACAAATGGCTGCAGTCTCACTTTTATACAGCTTGGTCGGGAAACTGTTTAGGTTTATTAAACGAAGGGGAATTTTGTTATAATTGGTGTCAATGACTGCATGTGCAAGGAGAATTCCCTTTTCAGAGAGGTGGTGGTCATATTCTTCTATCATGGCTGTAGAAAAATATGGCAGATCGCCTGAAAACATGCCACAGGTCACCATTTCGCTGCTAGCTGGGATCTCAATGGTTTCCTGCAATGCAATTTTGAAAATAGTAGGCATTTGACTTTCCAAGGTACATTGTATGGTCTGATTTTCAAAACTGAGAAGGCCTTGCCTTATGTCCAGCTGGCAGTTATTTTGGTAAAGAAAATCATAGCCCAAAACAAAAGGTGCATCAATATCTGCAATTAAAACATCTTGCTGATAAACTTGATTTCCTATGTTCAGTGGAATTTTGACAACGCCTTTGCAGGGAATAGGACCACCATCTGCCATTTTCAAGAAATATTTTACGGGCTGTACCACAGCTTGCATAGTATCTGACAGAAGTTTGAATTTTTGTGTGTGAATGATGGTAATGGTGCTGCCAGTGTCAATCAAAGCATTTAAAGGCATATTTTCAATATTAATTTGCAAATATAAACCATCATTTAATGTCTGGGCGTTTTCAGGGTCGATAGATTCAGAAAAATCCACTGACGCTTGACCCGCAGCATCAGTTAATGAAAGTTTCCCTGTCGGTTGTTTAACTGTTGATTTGCACTAGGGCCATAACCGTTCCTGTCTCTCTGCCTTGCATTATGGTAGCGGTTAAATGGGTGGTTTTCAGGTGCCTTGTTATTTGGGCATCTCCGCTGAAAATGGCCTGGTTTCCCACAACTGTAACAAACAATGTCTCTGCTTTTCATACTGGCTAATTCCTTTTCCATTTTCTCTAGCCTGGTACTTATTTGGATTAATGGGTCTGTGGCAGGATTATCCCCCTTAGAACACTGGCGAACTGTGATTGAACGTTTTCTACCGGCCTGAAAAGCTTCAAACTCTAAAGCTAGTTGCGTAGCCTCATTTACACTCTTGGGCTTGCCTTGGTAAACAAACCATTCTAACTCATGCTCATTAAGTGAGTCAATAAAACAATCCTTAGCTATTTGATCTCTTAAATCACTGCTTGCTTGTGGGTAGGCTCTACGTACAAGTCGATTAATGTCCTGTGCAAGCTCTTGCACAGTTTCAGATTTCTTTCTTAACCTTCCTTTAATTTGGGCCCTGTAAAGCTCAGTTTGATTTGTGGGTTCAAATCGTGCAGTTAGAGCTTTTACTAGTTGGTCGTAATCGCTTCTTTGTTCAGGCTTTAAATCGCTTAAAATACTCTGTGCTGCCCCTCTTAAGCTAGTAGCCAATTCCATGGCTTTCACGGTTTTGTCCCATCGATTTAATGTGCTGGTCATATCAAACTGGACTAAATAGTCTAGAAAGCTACTGGTCCCATCATAATTTGCTGGCTTCTTATGGGAAGTTCTATGGTCAAATGTCACATCCCTCTCTGGGTTGGTCCCAGACGTCCTGTACAAAAGTGGTTGGTTGCCTGTCCCTACTCCCTTGCTAGGCTGCCTACTTTCATTCGACTGCATCCCAGTGTCCAGAGGGCTTATCTTCTGAACAGATGCATAATTCTGTCGGTCCTCACCCCGATTCGGTAAGCCTTGTTGAATCGAGAACTCAGGAGATACTCCAACCCCCGATGCAGGGTTCCGCGCCAGCCCACAGCTCCCCTCTGCTTCTCCGGGTAAAGGCGGTGGCATCTCAGCTCCAGCATGACCAACCACTCGTCTCATGATTGGTGAACTTGACCTTTCACCTCGGATAGGCTGGTTTTCCCCATCACCTACCCCTACATAGCGAGTAGCCTCACGTCTAGATCCTCCCGTCAAAGTGGCCATCTCCGTTATGATGTTTTCTTTTAAGGTCCCAGCAGAAGCTAGCATTTCCTTTAAAATGCCCATTCTGTGACTCCATGGAGACTTCCTAGACCCAGGGGCTTCTTCGGCAGATGACAACCTGGGTGATTTCCCGCCAAGAGGTAGGACTTCTTGGCCTTCAGCTATATCATCTTGGTTTTGACGCCTAAAATTAAAAACAACCTCCCCACTTGGGGTCCCTAATTCGGCAAGGGAATAGGACAGGCGGGGTTGTGTCCCCGAAAATGGCCTGGGGGTTTGAACGGAAGTAGAGCTTTGAGGTTCTGGTTCCTGTGGCTCTTGGTCTGTCATTTTGGTGAGATAAAAGGTAACAAAAGGGTATTTCTGAGAGAGAAGTTGGAGATGTCACTTAACCTCTGGTTACATAAATAGTTCAGTGAGACAAAAATGTATCTGATTTACAGTACAAATTTAGTGAGACGGAAGATGGATTGAATAGTCTATTGAGACTTTACAAAAAGTTCAGTTTTATAAAGTGGTTTAGTGAAACCACATTCAATAGTTCAGTGAAACATTTACTTTAATAGTTAATTGAGACTGGGACATATGAGACATAATGAGACTTGCTGGTGAGACACTATGAGACTGTTTTGTGATAAACTACGAAATTACAAATGCCTGCTGCAGGCAGTCAGCAAAAGAATTACATACAGAACAATTTGTTCCTCGAAATAAATTTCTTCTTCAAATTCATTGGATGGAATTACTAAATCATCACAGTATAACATTTTCTTATGTCAAGAATTTAGACAAATAACAATAATCAAACAGAATTGAGTAACACAAGGAAACTGGAGGTTTTCACTGGAAACGTGAAAATCTAGGCAGTCTCACTGGAAACGTGAGACCCAAATCTCACTGGAAATGTGAGACTGATATGGCAAATCTCACTGGAAATGTGAGCTATAGGACCTCTCACTGGGGATGTGAGACCATTTTGTACCAGGCTCAATTCTGTTCTATATATTGTTATTTCACCCCAAAATTTTGGCTTATATTTGGCCCTGAAGAAAATCAGCCATTCAAGGGAGATAAACTATCTGGGAAGTGCATACAGAAATAACTGGCTTTATTTCCCTTACTTCACTGTAAACAACTGATGTCTCTTGGTAGCAGAGGCTCCAAAGTTATTCAGAATTTTGAAACATCTTTACATTTTTTTTTTTTTCAACTTATTAATTAATATATTTATTTATTTATTATTTTTATTATTAACCAGAGGCAACTGACAAAAAGAAATTCATACTCACAAAACTCTATACTTTTGGAAAATGTCAACAATCCACTGGTAACATGGATAACCACAGGAAAACACAATCGGATGGAAAAAATATGAAAAGGAACTGGAATGAATATTCGATCCCATCGCTGCCACCAGTGTGCCAACCCGACGGTCTATCCCTCAAGTCGGAACCCAAGGGGTAGTGGTTGCACAGATCCAATTGTGTTAAAATAAGAACCAAGGCCGAGCTTCTTCAACACATTTTTATTTAAACATCATGTTATTTTAACTCTTGGGTACTGGCTGAGCTATGACGATGTACACTTCACTATAAACACAAGGTAACACAAGGGGAAAGGGGAAACAGTGTGGCTACAGGAGTGGGTGGGGAAAGTTGGGGGGGGACAAATTCTGCAGAATTTGTTAAAGTGCAGAATTAATGCAATTTTATACAACTTCTCAGGGTTTTATTTTATTTCTAATAATTTTATAAGTTTCTCACCAAAAGTTAGTTGATCTAAAACTCAGAGGAGAATGACAGATCTTCAATATTGGGATTTCTAAAATACTTGAAATGGCGTGGATGCGGCTGTCCAGACGTTTTCGGAGACACAACCACAGGAACGCTGGAGGTGACCCCATATATAGTATCGTGACCCTGGTCGTTGTGGGTCGTTTGGGTCGCAAACCCAGCGCGCGGGGTCATATGAGGTCGTCGTGACCCGGAAGTGGTTACGGTATCTCAAGCGAGACGTGCGCAGAAGGACCACGCTACAAATTGACAAGCTTGAAACAATTACGAGTTTAAAAACGTTAATTCTGGCCAAAATAATCGGAATGAACTGCACACTAACGAAGAGAGAGTTGAAACTAAAGTTATTCTACTTGGGACTCGGCGGTCAATGAACAACAATGACCCGAAATGTACAAAAATTGACTCGGAAGCGGCGACGAATTAAGAAAGCCATGTGACCGTAATGAACCAAACAGGTGAAAGTAAACCTCAAGCCTTAACTCGCCACACTATATTACATGCAGATCTATGTTGCATAGTTTAAATATATCATGTTAGACAAGGTCTCTGCTTAATATTTGTCAGATGATAAATAACATTAATTCCTATATCTTATTACAAATAAAAATCATAAATGAGTTTCTCCAAGAGCACCAAAATCATTCATAAGAAAGAAAGTTGATCAGACTACGACTTTCGGCTAATAAAGCCTCGCGGTATTGTGCCTGCATTTATCTCACCATTAAAAAGTACCCAATGCCGGATCAAAGTTTCATTCAGATCAGTTTTTAACGAACAGTTTGATCAAAATTTGATGTTAAAGGCTGACACAACTGAAAACTGACCCCATGGGTCAGTTTTTTCTGCAGTCTGACCCGTGTGGTAATTTTTCGAAGGGGTCGAAATTTAATATTAAACCGGCTACTGATTTACTTACATGTTGCAGCTTTAGTTTCCAGTTTATTTGGTTATCAGTATACTAATTTTAAGTTAGTGTGTTTATAATCTCTCTTTCTTGCTTTCTCTCTCTTTCTCTCTCTCTCAAAAGGAACATGTGCAAGTTGACAGTGCTATCTCGCTGAAGTAACTTGCTCCAGACACCAGAACTAGGCATGTGTTTCCATTCAGTGATTTATTCACATTCTGTGACAAAATATATGAACCACGGTTATCAGATGCATTGGCTGAAGTGACTCTTGTCGACCAAGTTGATAATTCAGTCGTTGGTTGCCAACTGAATGTTCAGCCGTCAGCTGAACCATCATCTGCCATTTGAATGTGTAACAAAATAAGTATCCAGAAAACTGCAACGGACATCTAATTGTCTTTACCTATTTATTACCTGCAGGGGATTGTCAACTTCCTTCATCCTTTCGTTGTTTTGTCTACGTCTATATAACGGGCAAACAATCTCGCTGCTTTTGACAGAACATCTGATCTGAGAGGCCTGGAAAGGCCGTTTATAAACATGTTCGTTTCAGAATCAGGAATACCTTTCTCAAGTTCACTTATAAATTTTATAAATTCATCATCAGACTGTCTGTGGATAGTAGAGACTTGAAGGACTTGTGCAAACAGCTGCTTGAATACCAGTGAGTCAACACAATATTCTCCTTTATCATTAAACAGCTTATCTTTAATAGGTGGTAACTGGTAAAATTCCCCACATAAAACAACCTGAATCTCCCCAAAAATACTGTTGCCTCGTAATTTCCTGCACAGGAATTCCACACTTTCAAAACCTTTTTACTGATCATGGAAATTTCATCAATGTTAAGTACATCTGTACCGATTATCCTTGATTTTGTTTCAGTCAAACGCTCGTCTGTTTTAATTAAATGAAGTAATTTGTCATTGCAGACATTGCCGTCCTCCAAACCAGCAAACTTGTGCAAAGTCATTGGGTCAATTCCCTATATTGTAAACAGGCTACGTCTGTATAATGAGTGAGTGACACTGTTTGTCCTTTAGCACGTAACTGCCTTACACCCTCCTCTATAGCAAAGGTTTTGCCTGTTCCAGCATGACTTCATAAGACCCAGTTATGGTCATCCAACACTATTTTAATGCATCTTTGTTGATCAGCATCAAACACCAATTCTAAAGACTGTTCAAACTTAAGGTCATTAGAGTTACTTAAATTATACATACATACATACATACATACATACGTACATACCCCACCAGTCACGTGCATACTAATAAACGTACTTCCCTACATAAATCCACCTTCCTACCTAAATACATATCCTATTTCAGTAGCATGTATTCAACAGATCGTCCGAATAATAGACCAGCGATTGAGTAAATGAATTAGCGGTTTAAAATGTTGGTCGGGAAACATCAGGCAAAGCAAAACATTGATAAAAATAGTAATCTTCAGACATCAGTAAATATTTCTATCATTTATACAAGACACTAATCGTAATATCTCTAGAATGGCAAGTTATAACCGTGATTCTGTTTGTCTGTTTGTCTGTCTTACTTTTGGCCAACTCAGTTAAATAAAAGGTCAAAGATGATGAGATTATATACGCTCAATAACTTGGGCAGTAAATCATGTTGCAGTTTAATGTAAAACATTAGATATGGTGGAAGAGTAAATAAGCAAATTAAAAACATTGGATGGAAACCGCTGCACCGCTGACTTTCAATTGTTGTCCTGCTTACTTTCAGCCGCTATTCCGTTTACTTTTACTATGACTACTCATTACCACTTAGAGTATTGTTATTTTGGGAGTTTTTGTCAATATTTTGGTGTAGGGTTTTTAGCTCACCTGAGCCAAAGGCTCAAAGGTGAGCTTATAGTATAAGCAGACCTCCTTCGTCCATCGTCGTCGTCCGTTGTCTTCGTCATCATCGTCCACACTCTTTAAACATTTTCTTCTCAGAAACCACTGGGCCGATTAAAGTAAAATTGCAAATGGAACCTTTACAGAATGGGGGAACGAAAGTTAAATATTTGGTCCAGGTCACATGACCAAGATGGCCGCCATGCCCATATATGGTAAAAACCTGAAGAAATAGTCTCGTCAGAACCATTCGGCTGATTGCCTTGAAACTTGGTACTGTAGTACTACAAAATTGGTATAAATGATGGTCTTGGCTTGACCTTGACCTATTTTATGGCAATGTCAAATTTGGTCCCGTAGGCTTTTGAATGTTAAAAGCTGAAAAGTGCATTTTTCTTTTTCCATTGTGTTGTGCGATATGGAAATGCAGTCAGCTTCAAACCCTATTTGTGTCAACATCTTCAGAGAACTTCTCCTCTGAAACTACTGGGTTAGTTTCAATTATATTTCATATGCAGCTTTCGGGCACAGGGGAAAAGAAAGTTTATATATTTAGTCCAGGTGACATCACCAAGATAGCTACCATGCTCATATATGACAAAAATCTTCTTCGTCAGAACCGCTGGGCTGATTGCCTTGAAACTTGTCATGTTGCATCTGGGACTCCATTACTACATAGTTTATATACATGATGACCTTGGGTTGACCTTGGCTTATTTTATGGCAAGGTCAAATTGGTCCCCTAGGCGTTTGATTGTGAAAAGCTGAAAAAGTGTTTTTTTGTTGATATTGTGCTCGGTGATATGAAATAAAGTCGACAAGCATGAAATCTCAGACACATTTGAAACTAGACCATATTTTACAATTTGCCTTAGAGTTACTTACCCTGCAATGCTGAGGATGAATGGACTCAGGTGAGCCACAGGACCAATGGGCCGCTGGTCTTTAAAATTGCAACACTACTAGGGTTCATTGTAGGTAAGTATGGAAACTGGCTAAGGAAGTAGACTGGCATGTTATTGTGTTAGGATAGGAAGGTTGACATATCGGTTAGTGTTGATCGGCGACGGGTTGAAAACCGATATTAAGCCCTATGCTTTTCTGTGAGTTATTTGACATATGTCGATTTGGGGGTTCTCGTGTTCAGATATGGTAAATTTACCCCCCTTGCCTTGTGGCACGTACTTGGGATGAGCCTCCATGTGCTGGATTTCCTGAGATACAAAATCATGAATAGATCTCAACCAAACCAATCTTATGTAACAGCTTTACGCATGGTCATTCCTTGGCTGAAACCCGACCAACCGTCATGCAGTTAAAGTGTAAGGCGAAGCTGAGAGTGTCTCGGGTGATCTTTCGCTCTATAGTAACCATCATTCTGTTTGAGAAACACTATTTTAATGCGCAACTTTGGGAACAATGTTAAACAAAACTCTGTTTTTCTATGGAGCGTCCGGGGCTTGTAGAAAAGAAATGATGGCGTCATCCGACGTTTTATGAACACGCGACTTCACAAAGTACGTGGTACTTCACACACCTGTAATATCACAGGTAGCAAAAGACACGGATTTTTCATTGAAAAATATGAGTATGACTAACGTTGCCTCTGCATGACAGTTATTCTGAGATTCAGTAAATGTTTTGAAAAATAGAGGTAATCTTTATCCCCCAAATGATTGGCTTTACAAACTCAGATAAGAAGGGACAATAATAAGAATTTTTTATTTCTCAATGAAAACATATCCTAGGTTGTGACCCTTCATTAGGACCGTCTCGGCAAGACGGTTCTAATGGAGGGTCACAATATATGTTTACATTGAGAAATAAGAAAAAATCTGTCCCTGAATTATCATCAAAACCCACCCTTACCCGCAGCTCTGGCTTTACTGGAGCAGCTGAGGTAATGCTGTCTCAGAGTACTTCAAGTATTGTATGATCATTCAGTAAACATTATTTCAGTTATCTGAAGCCCCAGCTAAACTAAGACTGTATTTATGAGTGTAAACGTTTGAAATACATGAATTTACGTTCAACTTCTAACAAGCAGTTATCAATTCGTTTTAGGCTGGCATATATGTATATCAGTTAAGTTATCATGTAGGAAAGCTCGTCGGTGAATATACACTAGACAGGTATGCCTTTCAAAGGGTATAGACATAAATGCTGATTTGTGACACAAATTCCATCGATCGCGAAACTTTACTTAACCGACCAAGTCTGCTCGAACTCTGCTCCAAAGCACACAAATCAAATCATTCAGTGCTTTATCACTAGCATGCTTCATGAAACTGGGCTACTACAACAAACTGTCAAAAATGAAGATCAGATACAAATAGACACTGGACTCTGTGAATAAATCTCACAAATGAATGAACCGCGACGCGAGAAAACAAACAATGTGGTTGTGCGCCCAGTGCAGACTCAGATCAGCCTGGGCATCCGCCCAGTCTGATCAGAGTCTTCGCT
This sequence comes from Ctena decussata, assembly GCA_963989385.1. Lineage (NCBI taxonomy): Eukaryota > Metazoa > Mollusca > Bivalvia > Lucinida > Lucinidae > Ctena > Ctena decussata. Next base: position 45,221,086 of record OZ022500.1, read on the forward strand.
GTCCGCGTGGAGGTAGCTTAGGCCCTAAGCTACACTTCAAGTGCAAAGCGAAGACTCTGATCAGACTAGGCGGATGTCCAGGCTGATCTGAGTCTGTGCTGGGCGCACAACCACATTGTTGGTTTTCTCGTGTCGCGGCTCGAATTTATTTGTAGTGTCAACCGGGGTTATTTTACTGAATACGGTTCTATTTCAGAAATTGTCTGAGTCCACTGTACATATTTGGAGTGTCAATCCAAGGATTTTGTTAACATTATTTTGACCCAGAATGATCAAGTGTGGATTGCAGCCTGAAAACTTTGGAACAAAACGATTTACCATAATTTTATTCGAAAAATACAGTGTACGTCAGCTAATCTGTCGGATTGCGCAGGTGAATTGACAGAAGGTATGTATTCCTGTCCTCAGAGCAAGACAGAGTCTGTGGTCTATAACAGAATGGATAGAACGAATAAAAAAATGTACTTGTGCTTGTAAACAGAGAATAAATGAGCTCCGTAAGCTCGTATTCTCGCTCAATAATTTTTTTACCTCTATTTTGTGGAGGAAAATGCATGTACGAGTATTTTATCATATGACGTCGCATCTGAGAGTGTAATAAAGCCATGCATTAAAAACGATAATCCACTAGTGGATTAAATATGCAAATTACGTCGTAACGTTATACGTTGACGTCCATAAAACGTCGCGTTTTCTAATGGCGAAATTGTGACGTTTTAGTGCATAATTTGCGAATAAAATGCAATTTTAGTGTCATATGATAAATAGAATCTTGCATTCGTGCTCCTGTATTATTGAATTTATTAACCCTCTAGTGCCCAAACATAGAATGCACTATAAGAAAACAGTTATATTCCATCCAGCCACTAGCTTTGGGAAGTCAAATTGAAAACAGGGTTTGAATTTGTGGTGAGGTCCAAGGTTGCTGAGATATACATGTAGCATATATGCTACACTGGGCATTAATTTTTAAAAAGTAGCTTTTTTCAGGGTGAATAACTCAACAGTTAATAATAATCACGGGGCACCTTATTGGATGAAAAAAGGATCTATCGGCATATATTTATCATGGAATCTGAAACAGTAAAGTCAATATTACATTTTTTGTTTTTATTGCCTGATGTATCATATATGATACATTTTGTGTTTTCGGACTTTGGCGACTTTTGGCAGCTGATAAACGCACTTTAGACATAAAATTACCACTGGAATGGTTTAATCTTATTTCCTGAAATCTTAACTGATTTTCTAGCAGTATAAGTAACATACAAGTCAATATCCTGGTCACGGCACCAAAACAGAGTCATGTAGCAGATATGATACACCGGGCACTAGAGGGTTAAACTCGTTGGTGAAAACGATAAGATGCTCGGCAGAGCCTCGCATCTTATCTTTTTTCCCAACTCGTTTAATAAATTCAATAATACATGGGCACTCATGTAAGATCCTCTATATAATGGATATGTGTAATATATAGCGAACACACGAAATGTGTTCGCTTACAGTTTTGGTCCTATATACTTACCTCTGTTAAAACAATGGTCGCAAATGGTGTTTTTAATGGTAGCTGCCATCTTCGAAAAGCCAGAAGTTCGAAAATTATCGCGAGACTAGTCACGCAAGAGGAATGTATCGAATGTAAAAAATTCAATGGAGTAAATGTACATAAAATATTTCTTTCTACAACAATTCTAATTTTTAGCTCACCTGAGCCGAAGGCTCAGAGGTGAGCTTATAGGATGTGAGTCGAGCCGTCGTCCGTCCGTGCGTGGGTGCGTGGGTGCGTGCGTACACTTTCAAACATAAATATCTCAGAGACCAGTGGGCCGATCGCAGCCAAATTTTATCTGAAGCATCATTTGGGTGGGGGAAAGGCTGCATTAGGTTTTGGTGCCGATCAGCTCAGAACTCTTGTTTCCATGGCAACAGATAGCCCTTGAGCGAAGGCGTCATCACGTTTTCTCAACTATTTTTTATTAGATCCTTATCATACTTGCAGCTAATAATGACATACACAAGAGCTTGGATGAGTTCGAAATTTGTCCAGATTCGAGCACAGACTACGGAGTTAGCTGCCCTTGAGCGTTTGAAAAAAATCCCATAGGATTATAATGGGGAAAATGGCGTCATCACGTTTTCTCAACTGTTTTTGCTTAGATCCTTATTATACTTGCAGGTAATGATGACATACATAAGAGCTTGGATGAGTTCGAAATTTGGCCGGATTCGAGCACAGACTACGGAGTTAGCTGCCCTTGAGCGTTTGAAAAAAATCCCATACTGTTATAATGGAGAAAACAACGTCATCACATATTTTTAGAAAAACTTTGTCATCGCTTTATTGCCTACATTTCTCAACGGATTTTAAAATAACTTCACACAAATGTAGGGCATGACAATATCGCGAGCAAGTTCGACTTTCAGGATGCTGCGCCCAAGGTCAAGGTCACTGTGGCTATTTTAGAAAAACTTTAGCAGCGCTCTAGCACCTACATTTCTCAGTGCATTTAAAAATAGCTTCACACAAATGTAGGGAGGGCATGACAATATCTCGAGTAAGTTTGACTTTCAGGGTGCTGTGCCAAAGGCCAAGATCACTGTGGCTATTTTTAGAAAATCTTTGTCATCGCTCTAGCACCTACATTTCTCCAAGGATTTTAAAATAACTTCACACAAATGTAGGGCATGACAATATCTCGAGCAAGTGCGACTTTCAGGGTGCTGCACCCAAGGTCAAGGTCACTGTGGCTGTTTTTAGAAAAACTTTGTCATCACTCTAGCGCCTACATTTCTCAACCGATTTTAAATCAACTTCACACAAATATAGGGCATAACAATATCTAAACAAAATTGACTTTCAGGGTGCTGCGCCCAAGGTCAAGGTCACTGTGGCTATTTTTAGAAAAAGTTTGTCAGCGCTCTAGCACCTACATTTATCATTGGATTTAAAAATGACTTCACACAAATGTAGGGCATGACAATAGCTCGAGCAAGTTTGACTTTCAGGGTGCTGTGCCTAAGGTCAAGGTCACTTGCTATTTTGAGAAAATCTTTGTCATCGCTCTAGCACCTACATTTCTCCATGAATTTTCAAAATAATTTCACACAGATGTAGGGCATGACAATATCTCTAGCAAGTTTGACTTTCAGGGTGCTGCACCCAAGGTCAAGGTCACTGTGGCTATTTTTAGAAAAACTTTGTCATCACTCTAGCGCCTACATTTCTCAACCGACTTTAAATCAACTTAATACAAATGTAGGGCATGACAATATCTCGAATAAAATTGACTTTCAGGGTGCTGCGCCCAAGGTCAAGGTCACTGTTGCTAGTTTTAGAAAAACTTTGTCAGCGCTCTAGCACCTACATTTCTCAATGGATTTTTAAATAACTTCACACAAATGTAGGGCATGACAATATCTCGAATAAGTTTAACTTTCAGGGTGCTGCGCCCAAGGTCAAGGTCACTGTGGCTATTTCTAGAAAAACTTTGTCCTCGCTCTAGCACCTACATTTCTCCATGGATTATAAAATAACTTCACACAAATGTAGGGCATGACAATATCTCCAGCAAGTTCGACTTTCAGGGTACTGCACCCAAGGTCAAGGTCACTGTGGCTATTTTAAGAAAAACTTTGTCATCACTCTAGGGCCTACATTTCTCAACCGATTTTTAATCAACTTAACACAAATGTAGGGCATGACAATTTGTCGAATAAAATTGACTTTCAGGGTGCTGCGCCCAAGGTCAAGGTCACTGTGGCTAGTTTTAGAAAAGTTTGTCAAAGCTATAGCACCTACATTTCTCAATGGATTTTAAAATAACTTCACACAAATGTAGGGCATGACAGTATCTCCTGCAAGTTCGACTTTCAGGGTGCTGCACCCAAGGTCAAGGTCACTGTGGCTATTTCTAGAAAAACTTTGTCATCGCCCTAGCACCTTCATTTCTCCTTGGATTTTGAAATAACTTGACACAAATGTAGGGTATGACAATATCTCAAGCAAGTTCGACTTTCAGGATGCTGTGCCCAAGGTCAAGGTCACTGTGGCTTTTTTAGAAAAACTTTGTCATCGCTCTTGCACCTACATTTCTCAACGGATTTGAAAATAAATTCACACAAATGTAGGGCATGACAATATCTCGAGCAAGTTTGACTTTCAGGGTGCTGCAATCAAGGTTTTTTATTAGATCCTTATCGTACTTGAAGGTAATGATGACAGACATAAGAGCTTGGATGAGTTCGTAATTTGGCCGGATTCGAGCACAGACTACGGAGTTAGCTGCCCTTGAGCGTTTGAAAAAAATCCCATAGTCTTATAATGGAGAAAACAACGTCTCCACATTTTCATTTTTCATAGGATCCTCTTCATACTTGCAGGTAATGAGGATATGCATAAAAGCTTGGATTAGTTAGCATTTCGGCTAGATCCCACCACTGACTACGGAGTACCTGCCCTGAGCATCCAAAAAATCAGTGTCGCCACTTTTTCTTGGTTTCTACTAATCCGATCCTTTTCAAACTTGCAGGTAATGAGGAAATGCATAATATCTTAAACAAGTTCAAATTTTGGCCAGATCAGGCCAACCACTACGAAGTTAGCTGCCCTTGACAGCTCTGTCTATTGTGCTCTTGATCGGATACTTTTTAAACTTGCATATATTAAATGAGGGCATACATAATGTTTTGGATGAGTTTAATTTTCAGCCTGATTGGACCACTGACTGTGGAGTTAGCTGCCCTTGAGCATCTTAAATATCCCATTAGGTTTACAGTGTCTCTCAGGTGAGCAGTTGTTGCCCTTTGGGCTACTTGTTGTTGAATGTGGGTAAAAAGAACAGACCAAACTGAGAAATACACGGAACTGAGTTTCTGGGTAAAAACCCGTACCGTGGCGCGTCATGTGAATTGGAAATGACGGCGCACCCGAGAGCGCACCAGAGAGCTCACCTAAGTTAAAATGGAGAAGGAATGGTATGTAAGGCCAGTGTTAAGAAACACTCAGATTAAATGTTGATTTCTACGACTTTCTTTGGTAAAATAAATTATAACACAGCCTTTACATCTATATTTTGGCACATTTCAATTATCTTTGGAACTGAATTAATGACAATCAAAGTCAAAAACGAATTCTTTGATTTGCTAATCAAAGCAACCGTTATGAGTACAATTTTACCCACAATATAGTTTAATACAGTAATCACACTTATTGTCAGGAGTATGTTCTCTCAGCTGCGGAATATTAGGTTTGCCGAGAGAGGGCAGCAGGATTGATTTCCGATAATATTATTTTGAAGGCGGTAGAATCCCTGCCTCTTGATAGTGCAGATTGCTGAGGAAAGCGTGGACTACCTGTTGATTAGTGTACCCACCACTGTCATAAGGCAGCATAATATTTATCAGAGGTTCCGACTTGTTACAGCAGACCATTAGGAAGACGAGCCTACATATGTTATCATTCTGTTTGTATACCGAGCAAGTCCGCTGTGGTTCTCTCTTCATGGACACCACGGTTCTTCTTCCACATTTAAATACGGACTCTGATCGATACACTGACACAACTTTTCAAGCCCGTCTTAAGGATTAGGATTGCAAAACCCCAATCAAACCCCCATAAGGTTTTGTTTTAGTTTGTTGACAGTTTGGTGGTCTCGGGATGTCTGTGTGAAGACGTCTTATATCTACTTCAGTCCTCTAAGTGGCACGTAGGATAGAGGTTGTAGGCTGGAAAATACATATAACAACAACAATAGCCTTGTTGAACCTGGACCAGGTAGTTCCTTGACGGTAAATGTGGGCCAGGAAAATTGAGGACCCCACCTCTCTTCCAGGTTTTTATGCCCCCAACTTCGAAGAAGTTGAGGGGGCATATTGGTTTGGGCCTGACCGTCCGTCCGTCCTTCCGTCCGTATGTCACACTTCATTTACTCAAGAACCATAGCTGCTGTGGTCTTGATATTTCATAGGTAGGTATATAGACTATAAAAAAACAGAGGACACGTATTTTTTTCTTGTCCTTCAGCCTAGAACTTGCAGAGTTATGCCCCTTTTTCAAAAAATTCTATAAAAGTTTGTTCGCTTAATTCTGGTAATACCAGTTAACCTAGGATGCTCATATTTGCCATACTGCTAGGTGCTTAGATGTAGATCATCTGATGAAATTTTGGGCAAATTCCGTGAAAAAATGACCGAATTAATTTGGCATTTTCCAACTTTTGAGCCGTTTGACCTAGAAACCTGATATTTGGTGTACTATTAGTATTTCATGTGCTGATCATTCTGATGTTAGATGCAATATGATGCATTCATTATTGACAGAGTTATTCCCCTTCTCTCATCTGTATAAAACATAATTATGGGTGGTCTATTTCTCAAAACAACAACTGTTTGGGCCTTGGTATTAATAAAATGGATAGACCATAAAAAAATAAGCAGACCCGTATTTTGTCCTTTCCGTCTGCCATCTATTTACAGAATCATGTCCCTTTTTCAAAAAAAAAAAAATACATAAAAGTTTGTTCCCAAAATCCTGGGAATACCAGTTGACCTAGGACGCTCATATTTGCCATACTGCTAGGGGTTTTGGTGTTAATCACCTGCTTAACTTTGGGGCAAATTCCTTGAAAAAATGACCGAATTATGCCCCCTTGTTGAATTAAGCATTTTTCTAACTTTTGCACCGTGTTACCTAGAACCCTATTTTTTGGTTAACTATTAGTATTTGATGCGCTTATCATTCTGATGTTGGTTGCGTTATGCTGCATTCATTATTGTCAGAGTTATTCCTTTTTTCTCATCTGTATATTAAAACATAATTGTGGGTAGTCTATAGCCTGGCTTTCAGGCTAAATGGTTATATGTATTCAAATGGTATAAGTCTGAACGTGGCTCGTTTTATTCTGATGGCCAACAATTTAGCCTGGTGTAATCTGGCTTAGGCTGTAAAGCCATTAATCTGAGCAACAGTTGTGTCTTCAGTACCAGTGCTATAAGTATCATACAACCACATGGGTAATTATTACTCACTTGAACCCTCTAAAATAGATTTACCCTTTGTTGGTGGTCAGGTCAGACAGTAAAAGGTTTCTCAGACACTGATTTGATGGTGTTTCACTTCTTTTCTAAGTGTAATAAATATCGAATTTACAATAGTTGTACTATTGTTTTCTTTCCTACTGTGTTTGCAGCAGGTTTGGGTGGAGGTTGTTTGGATACTTTTTCTCTCGCCTATCATACCTCTTTTCTGTCTCCCTCTCTCTGTATATCAATATAAACTGAAATACGGTCTCAAAGGGTTGTTTATCAAACACAACCAACCATTCTCATTTATTTGAGGAGTCAGTGTTAGCATCGGTGTCCCACTTTTGGCACTTTGGTTAGTTTGGTTAATTGTTTTCTGTGACTGGCAAGTGTTAGTGAGGCGAACTATACGGTCCTGCGACAGGTCTTGGTTTAGTCCGATATGCATCAGACTATGTACTTATATTAGCATATGCGCACAGAGAAAACTCAGATCAACCCCTGTGTTCCTACGATCCCGACATAGTCAAGTTTTCATAAAATAGTATGAATTTAGTGTGCACATCTGCGCAGCCTGCGCAGCCTGATCAGAGTTCGCATTCTGATATATGCCTATTTTTATCACCAAAAAAGGTACCTATAGTAGCATGTGCAGAGAGAGAAAATTCAGATCAACCTGTGTGTTCCTACAATCCCGACATAGTCACTAAGTTTGAATAAAAATTGTATGGCTCCTAATAAATACTGGTATATATCAAATAGCCGAGGACATATAAGACAGCATTGATGCGCAGGCTGATCCGCGTCTTCACTTTATGCACAGGCTATGCATACTATTTCGGTCTGTGTCAAGGCTCATTTAATGTATGAATTTAGTTTACACATCTGCGCAGCCTGATCAGAGTTCGTATCCTGATATATGGAGAGTCTGATCAGACTACAAAAAAACCTTTATATTTGGCAATTGCAAAGTCGAAAAGTATGTTCAGACTGATTGAATAGGCAGGCTGGTCTGATAATTCTTTTTCATTTAAATAGCCCGCATACCCACACATACTGATCAGTCTTCTCTGTCTTCAAAATGGAAGAGACTGATCATCAGACTGCCAGAACACACTGGCTGAGTTAATCTTCAGTTTGTACATATTGCCCTGATTCGACTGTATGACTGCACGTGCTGATCTGAGTCTTCCTTTTGCAATATGAGAAATGTAGCTCCGCACACTGATCTAACTCTTCATTTTGTGCACATAGATGCATGTGATAAGTACCAGTAATAGTTCTCGTGTTTTACTCTTTTTTGGATGTAAGAATGGCTTTATTTAGCTATAAGCAAGAGATTATAAAGCACATGCACAGTCTGACAAAAGTCTTCGCGAAGACTATATAATCTGTGACATAGGAATGACCAGACTGCACAGATCTACAGATTTATCTGAGTCTTGGTGTGTGTACACGCCATAGTGCTACAATGCAACTTTTCCTATGGTATGCCTCATGTCAGTGTTTCTTTATCAAGCTTTAAAAGTTGAGCCGCGACGTGAGAAAACCAACAAAGTGGTTGTGCGCCCAGCGCAGACTTAGATCAGCCTGGGCATTCACCCAGTCTGATCAGACTCTTTGCTAAGCGCTTAAAGAGTAGCTAAGGGCCTAAGCTACCTCCATGCGGACAGCGAAGACTCTGATCAGACTGGGCGGATGCCCAGGCTGATCTGAGTCTGCGCTGGGCGCACAACCACTTTGTTGGTTTTCTCACGTCGCGGCTCAGTTAATCCCGGAAAAAGTTTTGAATGAAACAAGAAAGTACTAATTTTATCTTCTGCAATACAAGAGAGACAGGTAACATGTGGTCAAATTAGATACAGATAATAAAATTTCGATCAAGCTCCTATTCTCAGTCAACTGACCTGTGATTACAACACAGACTGACAACTGATTTGATTAACAAGAATTTGTCTCGGGAATTCCTGACACACTACGGGAAAACCCCTACCAAAGATTACCAGTCCCTTTGGTCAAACCAAAAAACTAAAACAAAGGGACTGGGAGCCAGTCTATGGAGTTTTATATCTGCTAGGGGCTAAAGTGTAGATCACCTGATTAACTTTTAGGCAATTTCTGTCACAAAATGAGCAAGTCATGCTAGACATCTAAAGTTTGACGCATATGGTTGGGGGCTTGTCTTTCACAAACACAATTTCTAGTTTTCTACTATGCGTTATTCCGGTGCATGACCCCATTGTTGATGCCCTTTCCTGCACAGTGAGGCTCATGTTGCTCATGAGTATTGGTGGCCTAGCAACGTCTTCAAATTAAGTCAGTTAGCTGTTATAGCTACAGGATTGACACCAAGAACAATACAGCAAAATACAATACAGTATAAAACATTCGGTAAATACAAGTGATGTATTTTCTGACCATGGTGGTGTATGGCTAACTTAGTATATATAATGTTCAAGTGAAACTTCTTCAGAGAAAGCAACAAAGCCACCACATCTTTGCGCCCCCTCCATCTCAGGACCAGCTCACTAAGAAAAGAATTCGCCCACATTCATTGGAGCAAATGCTCTTCCACCATAGAAGACACACCAGGAAGGGCTATGCCTCCTGATGAAGCAAAAAGGAAGTCATGAAGGCTGCCTGCTATGGAAAAGTGGCGAAAATTGTGAAGGTGCACCACACAACCCAATTGTACCATAGCTTGAAGTATTATATTGCCAACAATGGCTAATTTTAATATGGAATATTAAAATCATTAATTATGACTATCGATGTCCTTGCATACATTTTAGTATTTGGAGTATTCGGCATTACGATACAATCTTTACTATTCCGGTAGTACTTGTTATGGTTACATTGTCAATACCAAGATTTTGATTGGTCGATAGTCTTTAGTGGGCAGGCTTTAGCCAAAATCAAGCTTATTGTCACGGCTTGTGTGATTCTCAAGGAGAACGGACATAGGAACATTTTCAGAAAAATCCCACCCATCCTCCTCTATACTTACTAAACACGGGTGGTAATCAGTGGAACTAGCTCCAAAATGAGTCAATGGAATTTCGTTCCCTCGTCACATCCGGGAACCCGCGAGCTAGTGCTGTCGACAGAAAATCAGTAAACAAAGGTAGGTCTTGAAGAATTTTATAAATTTTTATTTCTTTATTAGCGATCCCAGGAAACAACTGCCGATGCTATTGTGTGTAGATATGATTCAACTTTATTCCCCGTCGGAGTTCGCCGCAGAAATGTGCAGGGCTTGAACTAACTTGTGGCAAATGTTTGAAACACCGAACTAAAAATCCACCAATTTCTGTCAATATTGAGATTTGGGTACACGATTTTTTCATTTTCCGTCCAAACTATAGCGTTCAGACCCTCTAAAGCACCATCCCTGGTAAATTCAAGCATGAAAAGTCACAAATAAGCAAAAAAGTGTGGGTGGAGATTACGTACCTGGACAATATTGACAAAATTTCTGCCTGAGCTAGAGCGCTCGACATGGAGCTAGTGCGTTCAACAAGGAGCTAGTGCGCTCATCCACACCTAAGATAAGGCAGAATTGTTGATTTATTGTTGATAGATGATTTTAACCGTTTTTTAGGTTTTGCTCTGTACCCCTTTGAAACCACTAAGAGATGACTTAATGTACATAGATAATTCCATCGTCATTCATCGGATGAGTGTAGTATTCATGACTGATTATGGCGATTTTGGTAATACTCTTCTGTAACATGGATATTGTCCTGTTATTTCATGCCTGTTAGGTGATTTGTACAAATGTCTATCTTACGTTTTTTTTGTTTTTTTTTTTCTTTGTTTTTTTTTTTTTTTTTGGTGAAAAAAAGGATGTTATCCACTCAAACCCAAAAGGAGCCGATTCCATCTAAATAAATGTGCTCAGTATATAAAGTGATTACAGTTTATTTACGTTTCTCTCTCCTTGTACATCTTGATTATTCAGGAAAGCCAATATTTCACAGGACAAACACAATTTTTATTTTCGTGGATATTCACATCCGCGAAAATTAAAATTCGCGAAAATTAATCCTTATGTTTTGGGGGCAAATCCGCGAAAATTTGGCGACGCGAAAATTTTCCATTATACGGTAGTCAAAATTATGCCTCGAGGTACCGTTAACAGCTCCATTCACTGTTGCCCGAAGCCACAAGGCCTCAGGTAGTAGTGCATTGACCTGTCCATGGTAATTAGTAACATAGTATTGACTATTCTGCCAAACAGCATTGAAATAGCTTTCGTATTACTCAACCGAACCTGTAACCAACCATATTCTACTAGCAATCAACTGCATGACAGGTGCTCGAATTCGGCAAGCTCGTGATTTTCCAAGTCATTCTCGTGACGCTTGACGACATGGCATATAGACAAAACCATACCACCCTGTTTTCTCATTACATTTACATGAGTGGCATCATAAGCATGGCATAGTCTAAGCTGTTGGTTGGTTAATAATTCAGTGAAATGCGTTGTGGAGGCCAACCAGTGACATGGCAAAGCATATACCATTATCTGTATATAGTGGGTTGGATAATAAAAGGTATAAAAGTAGGTTGGGTAATATTAAAAGTTATTGTCCCTCGGCACCTTGGGTGGCCTGATACACCATTATCCTTGGCCTCAGGCAATAGTGCATCAAGCCATCCTCGCATACATCCTAGGGTACCCGGGGCAATAGTTTTTATTATCATTCACCAAACAGCCATTAGATGACTGTAAATTATAAAGAGTTACCAAGATCGGATATATTTTCAGATGGGAGTGTACAAGGGGAAGACATCCAAAGGACTGTATCTTACTACTGCTAAGGGGTACAGAGCAAAACCTAAAAAACGGTTAAAATCATCTATCAACAATAAATCAACAATTCTGCCTTATCATAGGTGTGGATGAGCGCACTAGCTCCTTGTTGAACGCACTAGCTCCATGTCGAGCGCTCTAGCTCAGGCAGAAATTTTGTCAATATTGTCCAGGTACGTAATCTCCACCCACACTTTTTTGCTTATTTGTGACTTTTCATGCTTGAATTTACCAGGGATGGTGCTTTAGAGGGTCTGAACGCTATAGTTTGGACGGAAAATGAAAAAATCGTGTACCCAAATCTCCATATTGTCAGAAATTGGTGGATTTTTAGTTTGGTGTTTCAAACATTTGCCACAAGTTAGTTCAAGCCCTGCACATTTCTGCGGCGAACTCCGACTGGGAATAAAGTTGAATCATATCTACACACAATAGCATCAGCAGTTGTTTCCTGGGATCGCTAATAAAGAAATAAAAAATGATAAAATTCTTCAAGACCTACCTTTGTTTACTGATTTTCTGTCGACAGCACTAGCTCGATAGTTCCCGGATGTGACGAGGGAACGAAATTCCATTGACTCATTTTGGAGCTAGTTCCACTGATTACAACCCGTGTACTAAATGTACCACAGGTTGAAGTATATTTTGCCAACAATTACTTGCACCATTGAAAAACCTCCCCCGCCCCTCCCCCCCCCCCCCACCCCCTCCCCAACACACACAAAAGTCACACTGCCAAGGCAAACAAGCAAGGAATCATTTAAGTTGACTTCCCTGTGTAACAATGGCAGAGACTAGCGAGCTATTTTAAAAGTTGCCTTACCTTAGTTGAGTTGACCGGTCAATCAATCAGTGCATGAGCAGCATGGATGTCTAATGAGCTGCACGTGTTTCTCAAGGATGTCGCCATTACCACCATAGCATATGACATAGTTTGCTGATCCGAATGCGTGCTACTTGGGCCTGTTTGAAGCAGACTACAACAGCAAGGTGATGCCAAGGGTAGCACCTTACCCCTCAAAGATCTTCATGGACAGTGAAGAGTGTGTTTGCATGAAGGCAGTGTCTTAATTTCATATTGGTTGTGTATGTATCAAAGGATTTCGATTTTATCAGCAGATTATTTGTATATTTTTCCAATCTTCTTTGTTCAAAATTTCACATTTGTTTACAACGGAAGCGCAGCACTGTTGGTCGAACCGATTTCGCCACCATTTCAAAAAAGCACTTTGGCATACACAGAAACCCTAGGCAGGAGAACTGCATATTCGCTGATGGGGGCAGGTTTTGGCAGTGGGAATGGTTTGAAACAGAGCGTTAATGGGAAATTGTTGGCGACATACGTCATACCCAGAGTATATGGACTCGAGGTTCTGGAGCTCAGGCAGTCAGATATCAATTAACTGGAGAAATACCAGAGGAAATCTCTAAATCTTCCAGACAGGACTCAGTCGTCTGTGTCCCTAGCCCTGCTTGGTGTTGCCCCGGTTGAGGTGGTCCTGCACAAGAACATGCTTGGCCTATTCTGGAGATGGAAAACCAGTAAAGGAATAGAGAAGGAGATATGATCCGCCAGCTTGCCATGAAGGCCCCAACAGAAAGTTCCTAGTTTAACCGGATCCATGACCTGCTTAAACAATATCATCTTCCCTCCACTTCAGAGCTCATGGAGAACCCTCCATCTAAAAACGAACGGAAGTGGCTGGTAGATAATGCTATCAGCAGACAAGTGGAAAAAACATGGAGGGAGGATATACAAAAAGAACACGCTGAAATATATTAACCCGGATAGAGTCAGGATTGGACAGTCACATCCCATGTGGGCGACAGTCAGAGACAGTGTCTACGAAAGTAGGAGAGCCCAAGTGAAATGTCGCCTGCTCACCGGCACCTACACCTTGCAGAGTAACAAGGCAGTATTCAACCAGCATACTGTTGATTCTACATGTCAACTCTGCAAAACTGCCCCGGAAACCCGCCAACACTTTCTCGCGGAGTGCCCAGCTTTCAATGGTGACGGAATGCAGTTGATCTGACAAGTGCGAGAAGTGAGTGAAAGACTTCTCCTTGATATATCATCTCCAGCTGTGCTTACACAGCTGATCCTGGATCCTTCTGTATAGACTGATAGTGACTCAGACAATTTTAAACTTGAACAACACAGTAGAGAACTGAAAAATACGCTGCATTATAAACGTTTAAAACTCTTGCCGAATTGTTTAAGACAACGGGGTCTCGCGGTTCTTGTCTAAATATATTTTCCCGATTCGAGGTCAGTTTCAGCGGCCCACTTAAAGCTTAAAACCAAATCCCTGTGACGATGACATCAACGGCTCGCCGACAAGTCAACGGCGGAGATTCACTGTAACAACAACAACAACAAAGCACGGATTCTATGTTAACAGCAAAAGGGTGATGGAATTTACACCACTTCCGTTGGCGACAAGTTTACTTTCCGGCCTTTATGAAAAACGGGTTCAAAATACTTTCTTTTTATTTTTATCCCCCGATCGAAAGCTTCGGGGATAAAGCGATGATCCTGGCGTTTGTCCGTCCATCCATCCGTCCGTAAACATTTTCTTGTCCGTTCTAGAGTAAGGGGACCTGCTTCTCACAGTTATAGGATTTTTGCAGTAGTGTAGGAAGTGTCAGAATCAGATCAGTCTCCGGGTACGGTTCCGTATCCCTAGACCCAGTGTCTCTAGGTACGGAACCATACCCCGAGACTCTGGGTCTCCAGGTACGGACCCATACCTGGGGACAGTCCTATGATGATTGGCTACGGGTACAGCAGTAAGTTTTCAATATTATACTATAGTGGACTCGACAGTATCGGATCATCGACAGTATTGGATCACTCGTAAGTTATCACCCATTTTTCTCACAGATGAAGCAAATATTTATTACCTTTATGGTACTGCCATCAAGTTAGACCAATAACAAAGTGCAGGGTGAAAAATTCGAACGAAATCTGTGACTGTAAAACCAATCAGCATTGTTGAAAAGCTTGGCACCTCTTCAGCGGCGCTTGCATTTTGCCTGTTGCTCGGTACCCCCAAAATAGATTTTGGCTATTTAAACTATATTATCATAAGACGATTAAAACCAATTTTGCTTTGTAATGTGTCCTGGCATCCCTAAAAGTGCAGGCAGTCATTATTTTTGTGACAGCCCAGTATTTGATGAAACTAAAGACTTGAAAATTGGAGAACTTATGTGTGACAGTAACGGACCATTATATAATTTGAACTGAAATACAGGCCTCAGCTGGAAAACTGTATGTTGGATGTATGGCCTGATGCTGAAAACAAGCCATAAATTGACTACCTGAGTGGCTGCTGTGTCTTCTTTCAAATAAGAGCAGTATAAAACTAAGACAACATTTTTTGTGGGGAAAATGTCAGCCATCCCACGCCCCACACGCTAGCGTATGTTAATGAAGGTTACTAAGCTTCTGATAAACATTCTGAAGAAACATTCGCGATCAGCTCGCATGTGTGTGAACCCAATAATGACTGGCGTTCATCGGATAGACATCTGTACACATTGTAGGCTCAAACAAATGCCAGAGAACTCATTGAATGACCAAGTAGTGTTTATACACTGATTGCATTGAAATATTGTTAAGGCGGAAAATCACCGTAAATTTGTTAATCCTGATCAGACACTACGGTCTTATCAGGGTCTACACTTTGCAAAGGCAGATTATTTTCTTTACTGTTTGAGCAGTTGCGTGCTATGTGGCGCAGGGAAATTTTAAGTTAAGAATTTTTGGCATGCTTGTACTTGTATACATTCAACTTTTATATAACAGACATAACCGTGGCTGGTGAAGGACTTACATGAAAAATATCGCTGAAAGGCCGTAAATGTTTTCTCTGAGAGTTTAATAGGTCCAACTGTTTATGTAGCAAATTTATTGAAGCCAAGAAGGTTGGCAGAAAATCTCGTAGGAACTCTCCTATAACAGTCAGGCTCACATGGTATAGAAAGTGTGAAGATCTTTCACAGTGACCTTTACAAAATATCTCTATAATCATCATTACTACCACATGCCAGACTCCCATAATGTTTTGATAATCAGATAAAGTTGTCAAACTTCTTGTATCCTTGCAGTAAAATAAACAAAAACTGCTTAAACTGCAAACATATTATAGGGCTAAATAAATACCAGCACTTTATGTACTGTTACAATCACAGTCGGGAATGAGTGATGAGGTCAAACAGAATCTGCTGCTGTATGTGTGGCCAGTTGTTCTTGTGTGCTGGAGTGATAAAATAACATCATATGATCAGATACTGTCGCACCTGATTCCTTACTGTCGTAAGACACTCCTGTAAGTCTTGAAGGTTATCTGCCCTTAAAGGAATAAATTTAGTAAATATTTTGACATGGATAGATAAAAAGGGATATTTTGCAATTGTTATGTGTAATAACATACATACCCTTTAAATAGCATTCACATGTATACAACAAAACAGGAGTTTTATTCAACTTGATCCGATACTGTCGAATCCATTGTATGTATTTAGTTGTTATACCCATTTAATATAAATTTAATCCAGCAATAAAATTGCCCCTTAAGTCGTCATCTTGCTAGGGAAAATTATAACATATGTCAGTCATTTGAGTTATTTTTGACTGATGCACATTTTCATGACCTGGGAATAACATGGCCGATGTGTCTTATTGATCGTCCGCTAATTTCTGGCGGACAATGACTTCTGAAGAGTGCTAACAACTATCATCTCATTATAATCTGTACAAACAGACAATTACTTCAGGGTCTCAGAATTGTAAAATTGGGTCAGGTTGAAAATCCAAGATGGCCGCAGTTACTAAAAATAGCAAAAGCAACAAAATCAACTTCCTGTCCAGAACCACTGGGTATATTTGTCTGAATTTTGGCATGGAACATCAATGAAACCTTCTTATTCAAAATTGTAATAATGAAAAAAATCTGTAGCGGAGTTTTGTCACAGTGACCTTCTTTCTGTTTACAAGTGTAATTTTTTTCCTAAAATACCAATGTCAAAAAACGACTTATTCTAACAACTTCAAACAACTTTTTCTCTAAAACCACGGAAACCATGGGTCTCAAATTTCAAATGGAGCATGACCAGACTGCAGGGTCTCAAAATTGTAAAATTGGGTCAGGTCAAGAATCCAAGATGGCCGCCATTACTAAAAGTAGCAAACACAACAAAATCAACTTCTTCTCCAGAACCATGCGGTGTATTTGGTTGAAAGTTGGTGTGGAACATTAATGGGGCCTTGGTATTAAAATTATAAAAATGAAAAAAATCTATAGCGGAATTAGGTCACAGTGACCTGCTTAGCGTTTACAAGACCGATTTTGCTCATATGTCAGTATTTCAAGGAAACTCAGCCAATTCTGGTCAGATTTGGTCAGAAACAGTTTTTGAATGGAATTATTTCAATTTTGTGCCAGTTGACTATCCAAGATGGCCACCGTGAGGGCCGTTTCTAAAAATAGCACAAACATAAAAATGACAATTACTCAGGAACCCTTGAATGGAATTGGACCAACTTTGTGTCAGAATGTTCCTTGCATGAAGCAGTTTCGATTAATTGCAATTTGGCATCCAAGATGGCCGTCAGCTGCCGTTACTGAAAATAGCACAAACATAAAAATGACAATTACTCAAGAACCCTTGACTGGAATTGAACCAATTTTTTTGTCAGAATGTTCCTTGCATGAAGCCATTTAGATTAATTGCAATTTGCCATTACTAAAACATGAAAATGACAATATCTCAGTAACCGTTGAATGGATTTTGACGAAATTTGTGTCAAATTGATTCTTGCATTGAGATGTTATAAAAATACCGGTAACTAATTACAGATCAGTCATGTTGGCCTCTGTTGCTAAGAGTGAGTGAACTCAGGTGTAACGTCCCACCAACATGAACAACAAGGTCATATGGAGACGGGACCTCGGTTTAAAGTCTCATCCGAAAGACCGCAGAAGCAGGGGATCGAACTTGCGACCCCTGGATTGGTAATCCGGAGTGTTATCACTACACTACAGCTGCTCCTAAGAACAGAAAAAATGTGAAAATTAGAAAATCTCGATGGAATTGGACTAATTTTGTGTCAGAAAGGCCCTTACATTAAGTTTTTTTGATATTCTGCATTTTAAGAATTCCAAGATAGCCGCCATCTGCCATTACTAAAAATAGCACAAAACATGAAAATGACAAGTCTTAGTATTTAACCGCTGAATGGATTTAGACGAAATTTGTGGCAAAATTATTCTTCCTTTGAGGTGTTTCAAAAATTAACAAATATAGACCCGTCAAATTGGCCTCTGTTATTTAAAATAGCAAAATATGAAAATTAGAAAATTACAGTGGAACTGGACCAGTTTTGTGTCAAAATGGTCCTTGCATGAAAGCTTTTGGATTTTTTGCATTTTGACATTCCAAGATGGCCGCCATCTGCCGTTACTAGAAATAGCACAAAACATGAAACTGACAATATCTCAGTAACCTTAGAATGGTTTTTGATGAAATTTGTGGCAAAATGATTCTTGCATTGAGGTGTTTCAAAAGTAAATATATAAAGACCAGGCAAGTTGGCCCCAGTTACTAAAAGTAGCAAAATGTGAAAATGAGAAAATCTCAGTGGAATTGGACCAATTTTGTATCAGAATGGTCCAGTTGCACAATAGCCAGGTGAGCGATATCAGGCCCATTTGGGCCTCTTGTTTGAATGCCACTGAAAATCTACCGTTTGATTTCATGTATATGCACTGACAAAATAACAGTCCCTTACACAACAACTTGAAGGGATTTACACTAATTACGAGTGTCTTTGTAAATTTGGTTTTAGCTCCCCCGCCACTCCCTGACCCCAAAAAACGAAAAAAATAATAATCAGTAACGTTACAGAAAGTCATTTAATTGCACTTAAGCGGAACACATCTGTAGCCGCAGTCCCGAGGCGCGGTTCATCCGTTGAATAAATACTGTTACTCATTGTTGAATTTTATTATTATTTTGGACAAAACAGGACTGGTGTGAAAAACAACAATTATTGGTGTGAACGCAAAAAAGTTGTGTGTTTTTTTATGCAAAATAAACATTGTTTTGACCACATTATCATTATTTATTATTTTATTTTTTTCTAGCAAGATGAGTTCACGTATATGCATGCAAGTTGGCAAAATAATAATACAGAATACAGATGGCGACTTTATGAAATTTTTACAAGGAGTAGTTTTTATTGCTGGATTAACTGTATATTAAATGGATAAAACTACTTGAAAACTTACTACCGTACCCAGAGCCAATCAAATTTGGACTGTCTCCAGGTTCTAGGGATACGGTACCGTACCCGGAGACACTTCCTTTGCAGTATAAACTGAAGAAGCTTGTTACCTAATGCCTGTTTGTTTGTATTTTGGCATACCTCTTTAGGGAAATAAAACATAACGATATTTGATTTCAGGTTTTGACGTCATATGCAGCACGTGCCGTTAATTGTACTGCCGTTCGACATGATCTCCTAGAGTATTCTTAATTTGTGACGCTAAGCTCCTGAACAGCAATCATGAATGAAAAGAATTCAATAAAAAGCAAATTAATGTATCATTTACTCCAAAGACCCCCTTCCACCCCCTCCCATCCCCCCCCCCCCCCCAGACACACACACAAAAAAAATGTATATATATTTTCAGATTTGGATTCTTTGGCATAATTCATGTTTTATCTAGAGAGCTCAAAAGTAGAATTGTAGGGTTTCTACTTTAGAAGTTATTCACCAATTTTAAAGCGTTGAATGTATTGTATGCTATACATTGTGTAGGTGGTTGCTGTTTGAGATTTTACCTCTTTTGGCAGTCTGGCATAATGTTTTGGTCTGAGTGTAAGATAAGCATGCATCTGTTTAAGAGATATGTCAATAAGAAGCATAAATGATTGACAATATTATATTATATTACTTATATGTGTTTTTATGCCCCCAACTTCGAAGAAGTTGAAGGGGCATATTGGTTTGGGCCTGACTGACTGTCTGTCCATCCATCCGTCCTTCTGTCCATCCTTACGTACGTAATGCCGCATTTTCTCAAGAACCGTAACTGCTGGGGCCTTGATATTTCATAGGTGGGTAGACTATCAAAAACTAGAGGACACATATTTTTTTTTCTTGTCCATCAGCCTTGTACTTGCAGAGTTATCACCCCTTTTTTTCAAAAAATTAAATGAAAGTTTGTTCCCAAAATCCTGGGAATACCGCTTGAGCTAGGATGCTCATATTTGGCATACTGCTAGGGCCTAAGGTGTAGATCACCTGATTAACTTTTGGGCAAATTCCGTGAAAAAAATGACTGAATTATGCCCCTTTATTGAATTTGGCATTTTTCCAATTTTTTAACCGTTTGACCTAGAACCCTAATTTTTGGTATACTATTAGTATTTGAGGTTCTGATCATTCTGATGCTGATTGCGTTTTGATGCATTCATTATGAACAGAGTTATTCCCCTTTTCTCATCTGTATTTAACATAATTATGGGTGGTCTATTTCTCAAGAACAATAACTGCTGAGGCCTTGATATTCATAAAATGGATAGACCATAAAAATGAGCAGATCAGTGTTTTTTTTTTGTTTTTTTCTTTTCCGTCTGCTGTGTACTTACAGAATTATGTCCCTTTTTCAAAACGTTACATGAAAGTTTGTTCCCAAAATCCTGGGAGTACCGTTTGAGCTAGGATGCTCATATTTGGCATACTGCTAGGGCCTAAGGTGTAGATCACCTGATTAACTTTTGGGCTAATTCCGTGAAAAAATGAATGAATTATGCCCCTTTATTGAAATTTGGCACTTTTCCAACTTTTGAACCGTTTGACATAGAACCCTAATTTTTGGTATACTATTAGTATTTTAGGAGCTGATCATTCTGATGCTGGTTGCTTTTTGATGCATTCATTATGGACAGAGTTATTCCCTTTTTTTCATCTGTATTCAACATAATTATGGTGGTCTATTTCTCAAGAACAATAACTGCTGAGGTCTTGATGTTTATAAAATGGATAGACCATAAAAAAAAATGAGCAGACCCGTATTTTTTTCTTTTCCATCGGCCGTGTACTTACAGAATTATGTCCCTTTTTCAAAACATTACATGAAAGTTTGTTCCCAAAATCCTGGGAATACCGTTTGAGCTAAGATGCTCATACTTGGCATACTGCTAGGGCATAAGGTGTACATCACCTGATTAACTTTTGGGCAAATTCTGTGAAAAAATGACTGAATTATGCCCCTTTATTGAATACTGTTTGAGCTAGGATGCTCATATTTGGCGTACTGCTAAGGACTATCAAAAACTAGAGGACACATATTTTTTTTCTTGTCCATCAGCCTTGTACTTGCAGAGTTATCACCCTTTTTTTTCAAAAAATTAAATGAAAGTTTGTTCCCAAACTCCTGGGAATACCGCTTGAGCTAGGATGCTCATATTTGGCATACTGCTAGGGCCTAAGGTGTAGGTCACCTGATTAACTTTTGGGCAAATTCCGTGAAAAAATGAATGAATTATGCCCCTTTCTTGAATTTGGCATTTTTCCAACTTTTGAACCGTTTGAGTTAGAACCCTAATTTTTGATATACTATTAGTAATTGAGGTGCTGATCATTCTGATGCTGATTGTGTTATGATGCATTCATTATGAACAGAGTTATTCCCCTTTTCTCATCTGTATAAAACATAATTATGGGTGGTACATTTCTCAAGAACAATAACTGTTGGGGCCTTGATGTTTATAAAATGGGTAAACCATAAAAAATGAGCAGACCCGTATTTTTCTTCTTTTCCGTCTGCCATGTATTTACAGAATTATGCCCCTTTATCAAAAAAATACATGAAAGTTTGTTCCCAAAAAATGGGAATACCGTTTGAGCTAGGATGCTCGTATTTGGCACACTCCCAGGAGCTAAGGCGTAGCTCACCTGATTAACTTTTGGGCAAATTCAGTGACAAAATCAGCAAGTTATGCTAGACATGTAAAGTTTGACACCTTTAGTAACAAGCATATGGTTGGGGGCATAGTGTTTCACAAACACACTTCCTAGTTTGGAAGTGTACCCTGTTTACTAAAGCCCACATGGCCTTCGGTCGGGGGATTTGCCATCTCCTCTGATGGCTATTTTTATTCAACTGAACAGTGGAGGAATGTAAACCCTAAATGCGCCAAAAAGCAGACGACAAAATTTACGTCTGCAGAATTTCAAAAAATGTTTCATCCACGCGATATTATATTGAGAATTCGAACACTAGAGGGCAAACAGTGTGGATTCAGATGAGGTGGCTCATTATGAGCCACCTCATCTGTATCTCTACTGTTTGCCAATTCAGGCATTTTAATTTTTGGCGCTTTAAGGGTATATCTGATGAGGACTTTAACCAATCGCCTATGAACATGGAGAGAATAAGAGAGTATTTTCCTTACTTGTTTAAATCTAATTATGTTAAAGACAAAACACCGCCATTTCCTATGAACATAGCAAAACCATTTATACCATTGAGAGTTGTCTACTGCAATGCATCTTTGGAAAATGATTTCTCCACATCTGAGGTCGCTGTTGTCGCATTTCCGGACCCAGCTTTTATAGGCCCCGAAAATAGAAAAGGTTATTGTGATGTTTGGATTTACATGGGGATCATGTGTGATATTATTTTCAACCAAAAGAACAGAGAGGAGATAGACAGAAAACTTAAAAATCTAGGAGAGTTTTTTGAAAGTGGTAGGTATCACCAACAACTTCCTTGCATAAAGGAAGTGTCTCCAGGCCCGAGACTCTGGGTCTGCAGGTACGGAACCGTATCCCGAGACTCTGCGGTACGGAACCGTCACAGGCACTTGTAGCATAAAAAATCCCCCACCTATTATCTATCATAACAAGGATGTTATAGGGTTTTTTTTTTTTTGCTACAAGTGCCTTTGATAATTGTACCTGGATTCATTCTTATAAGGATTGGTTCTAGGTACGGCAGTTACTTTTCAATACTGTGTTTCAAGAAGTTTTACCCATTTGATTAAATTCTCACAATTTCTCAGTGTCATTTTGATCTCTATGTTCAGTAACCCTCGGATTTTTAGCTCGCATGAACGAAGTTCAGGAAGAGCTATTGTACTACCCCCGTCGTCAGCGGCGGCGGCGTCGGCGTTAGCAAAATGTTAAAGTTTTACGAAAAAGTTTTTATGTGATGGGCAAGGCACTGTCAGGCGAGCTATCCTGGCCCTGTGACAGGTCTTGTTTTTTTTCTAATTGAGAGCTGGGAATGTATCTATTTAAAACTTTAGGCCTAAATTGTAGAGCTTGATGCATGTTCTGCTGCACCTGATCTAGATCTATAAGTTGAAGTAAATAATTTTTGTGCATGGTTATGCCCAAATTGCATTAGTGTGTAGATACGTAAACAATGTAAACCAGAATCAGATGCCGCTTTCTGCTGTGTCTAACTGGGTCCTAGCTGTTTGCATCAGACTTAAATCCGGATTTGGGTGTGATTTTTATACGAAAATTAAGTGAAAACTGGTAAATAAGGCCCTGATCACACGATGTATTCTGTGTCATCTGATGAGGGTCTTCACTGTCATAGGATGAGATTTCGCTCCTGATTTTAAAATGCTGATTGTTAGCTCACCTGAGCCGAAGGCTGAAAGGTGTGCTCATAGAATAGGCAGGTCTCCGTCGTCCGTCGTCGTCCACACTCTTTAAACATCTCCTCATAAACCACTGGGCTGATTATACCCCCCGCAAACTATGTTTGTGGGGGGTATACTGTTTTGACGTTGTCCTTCCGTCCGTCCTTCCGTCCGTCCGTCCGCAACGCTTTAAATTTGCTTCAATTTGTTTCAAATTTTGTCCATAGATGCAGCATAAGAAAATAGTGGATACGTATTTTTCAGTTTTTCCTGGAAGGTTTTTATTGCGGAGTTATGCCCCTTTGTATTTTTCGTGAAAAAGGTTTGTTATCGCAACTCCTCCTAGATGGTTTGACGGATTTTCTTGAAATTAAGTATGTGAACAGATATTGGTATGAAGATGTGCATTAGGGTGTTGATTTTAAATTCTGCCCCTTTTTGCTTGAGTTATTCCCCTTTTTGATATTTTTTGCCCTATTTTAAAGGGTTTTTGCATTAAATTTGATCCAATTTGTTTCAAATTTTGTCCATAGATGCAGCATAAGAAAATAGTGGATACGTATTTTTCAGTTTTTCCTGGAAGGTTTTTATTGCGGAGTTATGCCCCTTTGTATTTTTCGTGAAAAAAGTTTGTTATCGCAACTCCTCCTAGATGGTTTGACGGATTTTCTTGAAATTAAGTATGTGAACAGATATTGGTATGAAGATGTGCATTAGGGTGTTGATTTTATATTCTGCCCCTTTTTGCTTGAGTTATGCCCCTTTTTGATATTTTTTGCCCTATTTTATAGGGTTTTTGCATTAAATTTGCTCCAATTTGTTTCAGATTTTGTCCATGGATGCAGCATAAGAAAATAGTGGATATGTATTTTTCAGTTTTTCCTGGAAGGTTTTTATTGCGGAGTTATGCCCCTTTGTATTTTTCGTGAAAAAAGTTTGTTATCGCAACTCCTCCTAGATGGTTGACAGATTTTCTTGAAATTAAGTATGTGAACAGATATTGGTATGAAGATGTGCATTAGGGTTTTGATTTTAAATTCTGCCCCTTTTTGCTTGAGTTATTCCCCTTTTTGATAATTTTGCCCTATTTTATAGGGTTTTTGCCTTTTTTGCTTCCATTTTATTCAAATTGGGTTACTAGATGCAGCATATGAAAAGAGCTGGTACATATTGTTCAGTTTTTCCTGGAAAGTTTTCCTGCAGAGTTATGTCCCTTTGTAGATTTTGTAAAAAAAAGTTGTTATTGCTACTGCTGCAAGACCATTTGACAGATTTTCTTGAAATTAAGTATGCGAACACATATTGGTATGAAGATAAGCATTAACTCTTTGTGCATGAGTTATGCCCCTTTTTTTATATGTTTTGCCATATTTTGAAGTTTTTTTCGGCCATTTTCACTTCCATTTTATTCAAATTTGGTGCACAGATACAGTAGAAGGAAAGAGTTGGCACATATTGCTCTGTTTTTCTCAAAAGGGTTTTCCAGCTTTGTTGTACCCCTTTGTTGTCTTGGAAAACAGAATTTGTTGTTGCTACTTCTCCTAAACTGTTTGACTGATATTAAATATGTGAACACATATTGGTAATATGTGAACACATATTGGTATATAGATGTGCCCTTGCAGTTGTCATAACATGTATGCTGTGTAAATGTAAAACTTAAATGACAAAGCTGCATGCCTAAATGTTAGATGCGGGGGGTATTTAGTAAGCCATGCTTACTGCCACCTCTAGTTAAAGCCAAATTTCTTATGGAGCCTTGACAGAATGGGGGAACAAAAGTATATATATTTGGTCCAGGTCACATGACCAAGATGGCCGCCATGCCCATATATTGTAAAAACCTTAAAAAAATCTTCTTCTCCAGAACCACTTGGCCGATTGCCTTAAAACTTGGTATGTAGCATCTGGGGCTCTAGTACTACAAAGTTTATATAAATGATGACCCTGGGTTGACCTTGACCTATTTTATGACAAGGTCAAAGTCAGTCCAATAAGCTTTTGAATGGGAAAAGCTGAAAAACTGCATTTTTCTGTTGCTATTGTTCTCTTTGAGATGGAAATGCAGAAAATTCAACTCTTCTGTATTCTAAACCTCGAGGAGCTCGTTTAGTGACCTTGGCCAAAGGTCTGTTGTCCATCCTTTGTCAACATTTTCAAAGGACTTCTCCTCTTAAACTACTTGGCCAATTTGATTTAAATTTCACATATAGCCTTCAGGCAAAGTGGGAAAGAAATCATTATATACTTGGTCCAGGTCACATGACCAAGATGGCCGCCTTGCCCATATATGGTAAAAACCTTAAAAAACCTTCTTGTCCAGAACCACCCGGACGATTGCCTTAAAACTTGCTATGAAGTATCTGGGGCTCTAGTACTACAAAGTTTATATAAATGATGACCCTGGGTTGACCTTGACCTATTTTATCACAAGATCAAAGTTAATCAAATCAGCTTTTGAATGAGAAAAGCGGAAAAGGTGCATTTTTCTGTTTCAATTGTTCTCTTTGAGATGGAAATGCAGCAAAATTCAACTCTTCTGAATTCTAAAGCTCAATGTCATTTAGTGATCTTGGCCAAAGGTCAATTGTCCATCCTTTGTCAACATTTTCAAAGGACTTCTCCTCTGAAACTACTGGGCCAATTTTATTTAAATTTCATATACAGGCTTCAGGCAAAGTTGGAAAGAAAGATTATATACTTGGTCCAGGTCACATGACCTGGTCCAATAAGCTTTTGAATAGGAAAAGCTGAAAAAGTGCATTTTTGTATTGCTATTGTTCTCTTTGAGATGGAAATGCAGCAAAATTCAACTCTTCTGAATTCTAAAGCTCAAGGTCATTTAGTGATCTTGGCCAAAGGTAAATTGTCCATCCTTTGTCAACATTTTCAAAGGACTTCTCCTCTGAAACTACTAGGCCAATTTGATTTAAATTTCATATACAGACTTCAGGCAAAGTGGGAAAGAAAGATTATATACTTGGTCCAGGTCACATGACCAAGGTGGCCACCTTGCCAATATATGGTAAAAACCTTTAAGAAACCTTCTTATCAAGAACCACTGGGCCGATTGCCTTGAAACTTGGTATGAAGCATCTGGGGCTGTAGTACTACAAAGTTTATATAAATGATGACCCTGGGTTGACCTTGACCTATTTAATGGCATGGTCAAAATTAGTCCAGTAGGCTTTTGAATGGGAAAAGCTGAAAAAGTGCATTGTTCTGTTGCTATTGTGCTATGTCATATGGAAATGCAGTCAAATTCAACTCCTCTGAATTCCAAAGGTCAGGGCCATTTAGTGACTCTGGCAAAATGTCACTCTAGGCCCTCTGTCAACATTTTCAAAGGACTTCTCCTCTGAAACTACTGGGTCAGATTCATTCAAATATCATATACAGCCTTCAGATAAAGAGGGGAAGAAAGTTTATAAACTTGGTCCAGGCTACATGACCAAGATGTCCGCTATGCCCTTATATTGTAAAAACACGAAAAATTCTTCTTCTCCAGAACCACTGGGCCGATTGCCTTGAAACTTGGTATGTAGCGTCTGGAACTCTAGTACTACAAAGGTTATTTAAATGATAATTCTTGGTTGACCTTGACCTATTTTGTGACAATGTCTAATTTGGTCCCATAGGCTTTTGAATGGGAAAAGCTGAAAAAGTGCAATTTTTTGTTTCTGTTGTGCTCTGTGATATGGAAATGCAGTCGAGAATCCGTATGAATTCAAGAGGTCAAGAATATTTAGTGACCTTGGCCAAAGATCACTAAGTTTGAATTTTTTTTCAAGTCCTTTCTATCAGAAACTAATAGGCTAATGACAATGACTTCATCAAACTTGCTGATATACACGACAGGCATAAACTTTCGGATGAGTTTGAAATTTGGCTGTATTGTACATTTTGCTTGAAGTTGATAGCCCTTCAGTGCTTTCATAGCCCGTATTAGACCGTGTACTTCATCAACAAGCATTAAATCTTAGATGCATTTGAAATTCAAACATATTTAACAATTTGCCTTAGACTTATGTGCTGAGGATGAATGGACTCAGGTGAGCTACAGGACCATTGGTCCTCTGGTTCTTTGAGAAGTTTTGAAAAAAAAACAAAAAACTTGCGTTAGGCATATGTTCTACAATACTAACGATGCAGACCCTGATGAGGCGCTGCGTTCTTCGTCATCTGATCCGGGATTGCACTGTTTGTAGGAATAACATGAAAAATCTTTAAAAAAAAAAGATAATCGGCGCAGATTAAGTGGAAGTGTGTTTTGTAGTATGTCTCTAGATGCTGATAGAGTATTACAAAATTTCGAATGCCAGTGCGAAAAAAATTTGTGCGATGCCTTTGCGGCGAGATAGTAAGATAATAGGAATATTAAGATGTCTTTGCGGTAGTTTTGCCACTCAATCAGGTATTAGTTGTTTGTTGCACACAATTATACTTGAAAGCAAAATTGGTTGTTTCCTTTGAACAGCCAAAATGTTTTGGAAATTTTGTGTTTCTTCAGTAATATTTGGGAACTAATGGTTGGAATTTTTACCATATTTTGCATTGGTATTGACGGGATATAGGCTGGTCAGGATCTGTTTCGCTGACCAAATTTTTGTACAGTGTTCTGAATTTATTGGAGATCTCTACCCCATACATTTCCATATTTGTCATTTGCGCCTAATTGTAGCCAATTCGTGCCAATTTCTTTTCCAATTGCACAGAAAATGACATTCAATGTGCATCAAAATGATATAGTTCACTAGCCTACAGCTACATGTAAGTATGCATCAGAACAGGTAATACAGGTAACATGCAGTTATTATACGTAGGAACAAGTCACACCTTTCAACTATCACTTTTTATGCAATTTGAACACTAGTCGGAAAACATTTTTGCGCAAATTGACTACTCCCAGACTTTGGGCACAGTGGTTAGCATGCTTACTTTGCAATCATCGAGTTGCTGGTTCTATCCTTTTTTTAGCTCCTCTGAACGAAGTTCAGGAAGAGCTAGTGTAACACCGTCGGCGTTGGCGTCGGCGGCGACAACGGCGTCGGCGTCGGCGTTAGCAAAATGTTTAAGTTTTACGTTAAAGTTTTTAAGATTTCATACTTTCTAAACCCTTCAATCAATTATGTCTCCCCCCTTCAGGGTCGGGAGACATATTGTTTTTCCCCGGGCGTCTGTCCGTCCGTCCGTCCGTCTGTCCGTCTGTCTGTCACAAATCGTGTCCGTTCTATATCTTGAAAACCGCTCAAGCTATATTCGCGATACTTCATATAAATATCAATCAACATGAGACGACGTGCAGAGTGCAAGAATGGTAACTCTGGCATTTATACTTTTTGAGTTATTTCCCTTGGAACTTAGTCCATCACAAAATTGTGTTTCAAACGTGTCCGTTCTATAACTTGAAAACCGCTCAAGCTGTATTCGCGAAACTTCATATAAATATCAATCAACATGAGACGACGTGCAGAGTGCAAGAATGGTAACTCTGGCATTTATACTTTTTGAGTTATTTCCCTTGGAACTTAGTCCATCACAAAATTGTGTTTCAATCGTGTCCGTTCTATAACTTGAAAACCGCTCAAGCTATATTCGCGAAACTTCATATAAATATCAATCAACATGAGACGACGTGCAGAGTGCAAGAATGGTAACTCTGGCATTTATACTTTTTGAGTTATTTCCCTTGGAACTTAGTCCATCACAAAATTGTGTTTCAATCGTGTCCGTTCTATAACTTGAAAACCACTCAAGCTATATTCGCGAAACTTCATATGAATATCAATCAACATGAGACGACGTGCAGAGTGCAAGAATGGTAACTCTTGCGTTTATACTTTTTGAGTTATTCCCTTTGGAACTTAGTCCATCACAAAATTGTGTTTCAATTGTGTCCGCTCTGTAACTTGAAAACTGCTCAAACTTTATTCATGAAACTTCATACAAATATCAATCAACATGACACGATGTGCAGAGTGCACAAATGGTAACTCTGGCAATTATACTTTTTGAGTTATTTCCTTTGAGTTATTTCCCTTGGAACTTTGTCCATCACAAAATTGCGTCTCAGTCAAGTCCGTCTATAACTTTAAAACCATTCTAGCTATATTCATGAAAGTTCATACAAATATCAGTCAACATCAGAATGCACTCTGGCGTTTATACTTTTTGAGTTATTTCCCTTGGAACTTTGTCCATCACAAAATTGCGTCTCAGTCGAGTCCGTCTATAACTTTAAAACCATTCAAGCTATATTCATGAAAGTTCATACAAATATCAATCAACATCAGACGACGTGCATTATGCAAGAACCATAACTTTAGCATTTATACTATTTGAGTTATTTCCCTTAGAACTTTGTCAGTCACAAAATCGTGTCTCAGTTGTGTCTGCTCTATAACTTGAAAACCATTCAAGCTATATTCACAAAAATTGGTACAAATATCAATCAACATTAGAAGAATTGCATAGTGCAAGAACCATAACTCTTGCATTTATACTTCTTGAGTTATTTCCCTTGGACCTTTGTCAGTCACAAAATCGTGTCTCAATCGCTTTATTACTTGAAAACCGGACAAGCTATATTCACGAAACTTCATACAAATGTCAGTCAACACTAGACAACCTGCAGAGCACAGCATTTATACTATTTGAGTTATTTCCCTTGGAACTTTGTCATTCACAAAATCGTGTCTCAATCGTCTAAGCTCTATAACTTGAAAACCGTTTAAGCTATATTCATGATATATCAGTCAACATATAGTCAACAAAATATCAGTCAACATATAAATAGACGACGTGCAGAGCACTGTAACTCTTGCATTTATATTTTTTGACAAAAACTAAATATGAATATCAGTCAACATTACATGACATGCAGAGCATAACAACTATAACTCTTGCATTTATACTTTTTACTTATTATGATTCCCTTCTTCAGGGTAGGGAAACATATTGTTTTTCCCTTGGCGTCTTAATGACTGATCCTTTTGACATCAAAAAGGGGGGAGACATCTGTTTTTTCGTAGGAAAACAATTCTAGTTTCAATTATATTTGGTATGGTAATAGATATTGGTCCAAAATTTTATTCAACACCATCCCCAGCCCCCAGACATGACCAATAGGTCAAGGTCACGGACTAAGAAATTACATTTTAAAGTTTTACGTTAAAGTTTTTAAGATGTCATATCTTGTAAACCCTTGGATCAATTTGAATTATATTTGGTATGGTGTAGATATTGGTCTGAAGTTTTATTCTGCGGCATCCCCACCCCTGCACATGACATATAGGTCAAGGTCCTGGACTTAGAAATTTCATGTAAAAGTTTTACGTTAAAGTTTTTAAGATCTCAGAATTTCTAAACCCTTTAATTGATTTGAATTATATTTGGTATGATGATAGGTATTGGTCAGAAATTTGTTCATCCACATCCCCAGGTCACGGACTTTGTGATTTTATGTCAAAGTTTTATGTTAAAATTTTCTGAAGAAGTCATGGTTTTTAAACCATTTGATCTTTTTGAATTATATTTGGTTCGATGATTGATATTACTTGGATATTTTATCAACGGCATCCCCACCCAGGATATGACCGACAGGTCAAGGTCACGGACATAGTAATTTTATGTTAAAGTTTTACAATATAGTTTTTTAGCTCACCTGAGCACGAAGTGCTCAAGGTGAGCTATTGTGATCGATATTTGTCCGTCGTCCGTCCGTCTGTCCGTCGTCAATTTCTTCAAACGACATCTCCTCCTAGACCAGTAGGCCAATTTCAAAATAATTTCACACAAATGTTTCTGTTATAGCCCTGAACCAAAATTGCTAAAATGGTTCCGCTCCGCTGAACAAAATGGCCGCCAGAGCTAAAAATAGAAAAACCTTTAAACGACATCTCCTCTGAAGCCAATGGCTCGATTTCAAAAAAAATTCACAGAAATGTTTGACTCATTGCCCTGAACCAAAATTGCTAAAACGGTTCCACTCCGCTGAAAAAAATGGCCGCCAGAGCTAAAAATAGAAAAACCTTTAAAAGACATGTCCTCCGAAGCCAATGGCTCGATTTCAAAATAATTTCACTGAAATGTTTGACTTATGGCCCTGAACCAAAATTGCTAAAA
Source organism: Ctena decussata (assembly GCA_963989385.1). NCBI lineage: Eukaryota > Metazoa > Mollusca > Bivalvia > Lucinida > Lucinidae > Ctena > Ctena decussata. The sequence goes on from OZ022500.1 coordinate 45,252,719, forward strand.
CGGTTCCACTCCGCCGAACAAAATGGCCGCCAGAGGTAAAAATAGAAATAAATCTTAGAATGACACAGAGGGCACAGTTTTGATCCAATGTTCATGAAACTTTGTCAGAATGTTTATCTTAATGAAATCTTGACCAAATGTGAAAGTGGGTCATGTGGGGTCAATAACTAGATCACTAGGTCAAATCTTAGAAAAACCTTGTAGACACTCTAGAGGGCACAGTTATGATCCAATCTTCATGAAACTGTGTCAGAATGTTTATCCTTATACAATCTATGCTAAGATTGAAACTGAGTCATGTGGGATCAAAAACTAGGTCACTAGGTCAAATCTTAGAAAAACCTTTTGTACACTATAGAGGGCACAGTTATGATCCAATCTTCATGAAACATTGTCAGAATGTTTATCTTTATGAAAGATAGACCAAATTTGAAACTAGGTCATGTCAGGTCAAAAACTAGGTCACTAGATCAGATCTTAGAAAAACCATATGAATGCTCTCGAGGGCACAGTTTTGTTCCAATCTTCATGAAACTATGTCAAAATGTTTATCTCCAACAAATCTAGACCGAGGATGCAACTGGGTCATGTTGGATCAAAAACTATGTTACTAGGTCAAACCTTAGAAAAACATTGTGGATACTCCAGAGGGCTCAGTTTTGGTTAAATCTTCATGAAACTTTGTCAGAATGATTATCTTTATGAAATCTAGGCCAAATTTGAAACTTGGTTTTGTCAGGTCAAAAACTAGGTCACTAGGTCAGATCATAGAAAAGCCTTGTGTACACAAGTGTGGCTTTATTTTGCATTGAATCTTCATGAAACTTTGTCAGAATGTTTATCTTCATGAAATGTAGGCCAAACTGAATAATGTCTGATCAAAAACTAGATCGCCAGGTCAGATCTTAGAAAAACATTGTGCACACTCTAGAGGGCAAAGTTTTGATCCAATCTTCATGAAACGTTATCAGAATATAGATTAGAAAACTGCTCCATTTGAACCATCACCAAATAGATGATCTTCCATGTTATTTCATCATAACTCAGGTGAGCGATTTAGGTCCATCATGGACCTCTTGTTAAGATCTCATAGTTTCTTAACCCTTTGTTCGATTTGATTTATATTTGTTTTGATAATAGATATTGGTTAGAAATTTTATTCAACCTCATACCCACCCCTGTACATGATTTTTAGGTCAAGATCACAGACTTAGAGAAATTTTATGTTAAAGTTCTTGGTCAGAGTCTTTGAAATCTTACAGCTTTCAAACCTTTGGATGGATTTGAATTATATTTAGTATGATGATAGATAAAAATCGGAATTTTATTCAGCACCATCCCCACCCCTAAGAAACAAATACTAGCAATTGAAGATGGACAAGCGCAGGTTCAGGTGAGCTATCCTGTCTGGCGACAGGTCTTGTTATACCCCGGCACACCTTAGTGGCGGGGTATTATGTTTTCACGTTGGCTTTCTGTTCTGTGTGTCTCTGCGTCCATCCATCGTACTTATGTCTGTCCGTCCGTCTGAACATCGTTTCCGTTCGATAATTTAAGCATTTATGAACAGATTTTTTTCAAATTTTGCATATGCATTTATACCAAGAATGTTTCGCTTGGGATCGTTAATGTGCAATTTTTGATAATTTATGGCATAGGTATGGCACTTGGCAATGTACTAAAAATGGTTTTTGGCCACTAGTTACTTTACTTTTAGGAATATCGTGGTCAAACCTCACAAAAATGATCAAAGCAACAACAGCTTTGTGTTACAACAAAAAAGTTTCCTCAGGGATTATCTGCCCCTACCCTTGGGCTATATACGAGTATGAAATCATGAAAATATATAAAATCAGAGTTCAAAGCCTTTTTTTAGCTCACCTGAGCTGAAGGCTCAAAGGTGAGCTTTTAGTATGGCAATGCTCCGTAATCTGTCCGTCCGTCCGTCCACCATTTTCAAAGGTCTTCTTCTCCAAAACTGCTGGGTCGATCAAAGCCAAATTTTATATGGAGCCTCCATGTGTTGTGGGAACGAAAGTTTTTTGGGGTATCTGGGTCACATGACCAAGATGGCCGCCACGCCCATATATGGTAAAAACCCTTCAAAAATCTTCTTCTCCAGAACCAAAAGGCCTATGACCTTGATACTTGGTATGTAGCATCGGGCATGCAGGCCCATCATAGTTTATACAAATCATGACTTTGCGTTGACCTTGACCTAATTTACGGCATGGTCAACTTTGGTACGTTAGGCTTTTATATGGGAAAACACTTAAACAATGGAATTTTCAGAAGCTATATAAGTCTAAGGTACAATACTTGGTATACATGGTCGACTAAATGACCAGATGAAGATATTATGTCACTAAAGGTCAAGGTCATTCCGTCGGACCAGTCGTCGTCAAGATTTTCAAACATCTTCTCCTCTGAAACCACTGGGCCGATACCAGCCAAATTTCATATGGAGTCTCAGTGGGATGGGGGAACGAAAGTTTGTTCGGGGTATCTGGGTCACATGACCAAGATGGCCGCCACGCCCATATATGGTAAAAACCCTTCAAAAATCTTCTTCTGCAGAACCAAAAGGGCTATGACCTTGATACTTGGTATGTAACATCGGGCATGCGGGCCCATCATAGTTTATACAAATGATGACCTTGCGTTGACCTTGACCTAATTTACGGCATCGTCAACTTTGCCACGTTAGGCTTTTATATGGGAAAACGCTTAAACAGTGGATTTCTCAGGAGTCTAAGGTACAATACTTGGTATACATGGTCGACTAAATGACCAGATGAAGATATTATGTCACTAAAGGTCAAGGTCATTCCGTCGGACCAGTCGTCGTCAAGATTTTCAAAGATCTTCTCTTCTGAAACCACTGGTCTGATTGAAGCCAAATTTCATTTGGAGTCTAAGTGGGATGGTGGAACGAAAGTTTATACCCGGGGTCTGGGTCACATGACCAAGATGGCCGCCATGCCCATATATGGTAAAAACCCTTCAAAAATCTTCTTCTCCAGAACCAAAAGGGCTATGACCTTGATACTTGGTATGTAACATAGGGCATGCGGGCTTAACATAGTTTATACAAATGATGGCCTTGCGTTGACCTTGACCTCATTTACGGCATGGTCAACTTTGGTACGTTAGGCTTTTATATGGAAAAACACTTAAACAGTGGATTTCTCAGAATCTATTTAAGTCTAAGGTACAAATGTTGTATACATGGTCAACCAAATGACCAGATGAAGATATCATGTCTTTAAAGGTCAAGGTCATTCCGTCGGACCATTCGTCGTCAAGATTTTCAATCATCTTCTCCTCTGAAACCACAGGGGAGACTGAAGCCAAATTTCATTTGGAGTCTCAGTGGGGTGTGGGAACGAAAGTTTGTACCCGGGGTCTGGGTGACCTGAACAAGATGGCCGCCATGCCCATATATGGTAAAAACCCTTCAAAAATCTTCTTCTCCAGAACCAAAAGGCCCATGACCTTGAAACTTGGTATGTAGCTTCGGGCATGCGGGCCCATCATAGTTTGTACAAATGATGACCTTGCGTTGACCTTGACCTAATTTAAGACATGGTCAACTTTGGTATGTTAGGCTTTTATATGGGAAAACGCTTATATAGTGGATTTCTCAGGAACTATTTAAGTCTAAGGTACAATATGTGGTATATATGGTCAATTAAATGACCAGATGAAGATACTATGTCACTGAAGGTCAAAGTCATTTTGTCGGTCTGTCTGTCATCAAGATTTATAAACATCTTCTCCTCTGAAACCACTGGGGAGATCAAAGCCCACTGTCTCAGTGGGATAGGGGTCTGGGTCACATGACCAAGATAGCCGCCGTTCCCATATATGATAAAAACCCTTCAAAAGTCTTCTTCTCTAGAACCAAAAGGCCTATTACCTTGAAACTTGGTATGTAGCATCGGGCATGCGGGCCCATCATAGTTTATACAAATGATGACCTTGCGTTGACCTTGATCTAATTTACGACATGGTCAACTTTGGTATGTTAAGCTTTTATATGGGAAAACTTTTTGTCACTGAAGGTCAAGGTCATTTTGTCGGTCTGTCCGTCATCAAGATTTTCATAACATCTTCTCCTCTAAAACCACTGGTCTGATTGAAGCAAAATTTCATATGGAGTCTAAGTGTAATCAGGGAATAAAAGTTTGTTCTCGGGGTCCTGACCAAGATGGCCGCCAAGCCCGTATATGGTAAAAACCCTTCAAAATCTTTTTCTCCAGAACCAAAAGGCGTATGACCTTGAAACTTGGTATGTAGCTTTGGGCACTCAAACCCATCATAGTTTATACAAATGATCGTGCGTTGACCTTGACCTAATTTATGACACTGTCAACTTTGGTACATTATGTAGGCTTTTATATGGGAAAATGCTTAAACAGTGGATTTTTCAGAAACTATTTAAGTCTAAGGTGCAATATTTCGTATATATGGTTGACTAAATGACCAGATGAAGATATTTTGTTGTTAAAGGTCAATGTCATTCTTTGTCTTTTGTACACGGTCATCGAGATTCTGTCACCCGTCAACGTTTTCAAACATCTTCTCAGAGGCCACTAGGGTCAATTGAAGCCATATTTCATATGGAGCTTCACAGGCTTAAAGGAACCATAGTTTTTTCAGATGGTCTTGGTCGCTTGACCAAGATGGCCACCATGCCCATATATGGTAAAAACTCTTCAAACATCTTTTTCTCGAGAACCGAAAGGCCTATTACCTTGAAACTTGGTACCGGTATGTAGCATTGGGCACTCAGGCCCATCATAGTTTATACAAATGATTACTGTATTTCTTATGGAGCTTTAATACTGGGTCAAAGGAATCAAAGTTTGTTCAGATGGTCATGGTCACATGAACATGGTGGCCGCCAAACCCATATATGATAAAAACACTTCTGAAATCTTTGTCCAGAAACAAAGGCCCAGTGACCTTGTGGCTTGGTATATAGAATTGGGACTCAACATTAATCCCCAAGGGAGTGGGGTTATCTGCCCCTGCCCTGGTGCTATATACATGTATAAAAGCATTAAAATATATACCAGGACCAAGTGTTAGGTGAGCTACAGGACCATTGGTCCTCTGGTCTGAAATTTGGAGAATAAGGTCAGTAATAAAAGCCACCTGCGACGCTCAAAATTTAGCCCATACGGATTATATGCCCCTGCCTGCGGACCATATAGATACATAAAATAATTTAAAAAAATCTGTATAAACGTATGATTTAAAAAAGATTTTTTCTGAAGTTTGCAACTTATGGTAGAAATTATGAAAGCCTCTTGTGATGATCAAAATTTGGCTCCAAGGGGATAATCTACCCCTGCCCTTTACTTACATACATGTATAAAATAACGAGCAAAAAAAGATGAATGACATTGGTTTGCAGTGGCGAGGTATCACGCAGTCGTTTGCGATGCCTTTGTTTCCTTTGGTCTTTCGGTGAGACTATGAACTGAGATTCCATCAGTCTGACCTAGTTGTTAGTGGGACCTTAAACTCAATCAACTTAAACTTGTTCTGTGATCAAATGGTCTCAGGGTATTAAAGGACCATTGGTTCTCTGATTTTTTAGACCATGTCCAGTGCCTGAAGAAGATGCATGCTAATGAAGATAAGATAAATGAAGGTGAACTACAGGGAATACTGGCCTTGCATCTCTTTGGACCATTAGTGCCTGATTCAAAAGTTACAGTTGACAAGTACACTGTTGTGACAAAATGTGTTTATTGCCAGAAAAAAGTAGAGCCGGAAGACACGTCATTTGGTAAGTACTATATATTGCCCAAACTCACAGGTCAGTATACAGTAAAACAAATTAAGCTTTCACAAAAACTTGGCCTACGCTTAGCATACATAAACTGAATGCTGTCACTTAGTTTATATGAACAAATTATTTGCAATGCAAAAATTACCTTTCTTACATTGATTAGGTTGTTATAAATTTTGCACATACTTACAACCTTACTGTGCCGTCCAGTTTTAAATGATGAACTACCTGTGTTGTCAAGTGTTAGCCTTTGATAGGTTTTCCTTTTCATATTTAGCGCGCCTTTGCAAAGCAAAGAAATGCTTATGCAATACCCTTCGTATGCGTCCGTGTGCATGTGCGCCTTCATAAAGAATATTCACATGTTGCAAGAGCTAAGTTTCTAAGTGACAGCAAGGGCTAGAGTCTTCAAACTTGCTTCACAGATACATCTGTGGAAGAGCTTCTGAAAGCAGCGATGTATATCAGGCCATTGAATAATTTCACGGTTGATTGAACATAGAAAAAAACTGTTGTGTTTAGCAAAGTTTCTAAGTAACTGCAAGTGTTAGAGTCTTCAACCTTGCTCCATGGATACCTCTTGGGAAGATCTACTGATAACGGTGATGCATATTGGGCCATGACATCAATATCACTGTTGATTGAAAATAGGAAAATATTCACCTGGTGCATTTAACTCAGTTTCTAAGTAACCGCGAGGGCAAGAGTCTTCAAACTTGCTCAATATATACTTCTTGGGAAGATATCGGGCAATGACCTATATTTCACGGTTGATTGAACATAGAAAATAATAATCACCTGTTGCGTTTAGCTCAGTTTCTAAGTAACCGCAAGTGCTGGAGTTTTTAGACTTGCTCCAGAGACACGTCTTGGGAAGATCTACTGAAAGCAACAATACATATTGGGCCATGACTTATATTAAACGGTTGATTGAACATAAACTTTTAACCAATGCCTCTCATATTTTGACAGTTTCAAACTATCAGGGTTGTTCAAATGATGACCCTAGTTTGACGATGGACAGTTTTACTTGGAGAGATAGTCGTCTTTTACATAGGTCTTTGTTGACGTGAGGCAGGGTTTCTCGCGGAGAGTCTCAGAATGCTCGGAATTTTAATCCAGTCAACACAACTATCGTCTGAGTACTGAAGTACGATGTGCACGGAGAGATTTATGTAACGTTACTATCGGAGCATAACGGTATATGTAGCCATAAGCACGCCCTCCTGGTATACTTTCTTGAAAGTTATTATATACTACCTGTATTTTTGTTAACCGATTGGATTAGTTTCTATTATATAGATTTGTATTTCATCGCATTATTGTATCTCATACATTGAACGAAGCCTCATTTATTTATTCCATATTGTACATTTGCCTCATGTTGCCATGTTCTATGGACTGAGAGTAATAAAGATTTGATTATACCCCCGCTTTGAAAAAGTGGGGGGTATACTGGTTTACATCTGTCCATCCGTCCTTCCGTCCCTCCGTCCTTCCGTCCGTCCCTCCGTCCGTCCTTCCGTCCGTCCCCTTTTAATCAAATTTTTCGTCAAAGATTTCTCCACAACCATACAAGCTAGAATGGTCGTATTTGGCATACAGGTTGGTGATGACGTGTTGTATCGTGGGATTGAGAACCAGCCTTGTCCTGCTTATTCTTCCCTTTATTTATCCATTTTTCTTTATTTCCATACATTGAATAATGAAATTTTTCGTCAAAGATTTCTCAACAACCATTTAAGCTAGAATGGTCATATTTTTGGCATACAGGGTTGATGAAGATGTATTGTATTGTGGGATTGAGAACCAGCCTTCTCCTGCTCATTCTTCCCTTTATTTGTCCATTTTTCTTTATTTCCATACTTTGAATAATGAAATTTTTCGTCAAAGATTTCTCAACAACCATTCAAGCTAGAATGGTCATATTTGGCATAAAAGTTGATGACAGTGTGTTGTATCGTGGGATTTCAAACCACCTTCTCCTGCTTATTCTTCCGTGTATTTGTCCAATTTTCTTACTTTCCATACTTTGAATAATGAAATTTTTGTCAAAGATTTTTCCACAACTGTGTAAGATAGAGTAGTCATATTTGGTTTGCAGGTTGATGATGATGTGTTGTATTGTGGGATTGCAAACCAGCCTTCTCCTGCTTATTCTTCCCTGTATTTGTCCAATTTTCTTTCTTTCCATACTTTGAATAATGCATTTTTTTGTCAAAGATTTTTGTGCAACCATGCAAGCTAGAGTAGTTATATTTGGTATGCAGCTTAATGACAACTTATTGTAGTGTAAGAATGAGAACCAGCCGTCTCCCGCTTATTCATTCCTGTGTTTGTCTGATTTTCTTTCTCTCTTTACATTGAACAATGCACTTTTTTTGTAAAAGATTTCACAGCAACCCTTCAAGGTAGAATGTTCATATTTGGTGTACAGACTGTAAACGACTTGTTGTATAGTTGGATTCAACCCAGCTGTATCTGGCATATTCTTCCCTCTATTTGTTTTATTTTCTTTCTCTCTTTACACTGAATAATGCAATTTTTTGTAAAAGATTTCACAGCAACCCTTCAAGGTAGAATGTTCATATTTGGTATACAGATTGATAACGACTTATTGTATTGTGGGATTGCAAACCAGCTGTATCTGGCATATTCTTCCCTGTATTTGTCCAATTTTCTTTCTCTCCATACTTTGAATAATAACTTTTTTGCCAAAGGTTTCTAAGCAGCCATTGCAAGTTAAAGGAGGGATTTTTATAACAAATTTCTCAGCATCCTTTGAAGTTTGACTCTTCATATTTGGTATACAGAATGATAAAGACTTATGTTTTCCAAGTATTTATTAATTTTTCTATCTGTCTATGTGAACTCATTTTATTCTGTATTACGTATACATAGAAAGAGATTTATTGATATTTGGTATACATGTTGACAATGAGTTCTCTCTCTCTCTCTATACTTTATGTAACAAAAATAAACCATTTGATTAAAGCACTTAAGCGGGGGTATAGTCGGATTATCCGACAGTTCTAGTTTGACTCAGGTGAGCGAGTTACGGCCTCCTGGCCCACGTGTTGATTAATTTCCTAGAAAGATTTGTTTTATTCTATAAAAAACACACACACACAAAACAGGCAATGTTTGTTTACATTTTTGGCTCTTCAAAATTGAAACCGGAAGGCACCCAAATAGTTTTTTTATCTCAACTCCTTCGTCTCTAGCGAAAGTATGTGCACTTAGTACTGGTTAACCGCTTAGGAGGTCTAAACCTGCCCAGGAACAATGTGGTTAGGTTAACTGACCATCCCGACATGACCATAGCTGTTAACCGTAGACGTAAAGCAACAAATCAAACAAATCAGTCAACCAATCTTATGTCAACGAATGGTTAAGCATCAGAGCATTTGGAAGGCGTGTAGTTGGCAGTCACGTGTACTTTGCAGGGCTATCTGATAAGCAGTGTTTATTATTTACAGTTGGATTCACGTGTTAAATTATTTAAATTTCAGGAAACGAGAAATGTTGGCATGGCAGTGCTGATATTATGCTGGAGTACAGTGCTGTGAAAGTGTTAAATGTCGAGCCAGAGACTGAAACAAGCCCCAATGACACACAGTACTCTGGTGAATTTTGGGATTATGATGTTGATGGACCACCAGCAAAGAAAACAAGGCTAGCAGTTGGTCCAGGTTTAGATACAGGAAGTTTTGGAGATACAGACAATGAAAATACTCACATGACTGTAACTGAGAAGCAGGTGTATATGCCTGATGGACCCAAACACATTTATTCTACAGAGCCTCAAAACAATAAAGTTTTATCGCAGTGCCTTTCCCAATCGATTGTAAATGCATTCTTACAAGTACACAAACATAAGCGTTTACAACATTATTTCATTCCAACTTTCCTAGCCTCCCAGAAATACGTGACTATTCACATGTACAATCCAGAAGATGACATTCTTATCACACAAGCAGAGGCCATACCATTATTTTCAAAGTCAGGAGAATTAAACCAGCACAATATCTTGAGTATTTGGATGGCATTAAACATGCTTAACTTTTCCAGATGTACAGATTATCCAGAATTATTTGAAAAATCAAATTTTCCTCATGTAATATCACAAACAGCTTTGGAAATATACAAGAACAAGCTTTCGATACCACTTGAAAGGAGTAAAAAAGACAATCCTGAGGCTAACACTCGCTTTGAAGAATGTTATTCTATTGTTGAGGAGCTGAAAAGAAGGCTCATTGAAAATGACAGAAATGATCAAATCTTTACTGAAGTATTTGTGCAACCTAGGTAGGCATACCTGCGAATATAACGATCAGTGTCAAAGATTGGCGACAAAATATTTCGCAGTGAATAGTTCCACAGATGAGACAGGGTTTTTCTTTTCAGCTGAACATGGGCCTCATGGTGTCAACAATTTCAAACATAATCTCTGAAGACACTGGATCAATTGAATTCAAATTGCATATGGAGCCTTTATGGGTCGGAGATAGAAAGTTTGCTGGCACTGTCCAGGTAACGTAACCAACATGGCAGCAATGTCCTCATAATTGTGACAGTGCCTGGCATTTCGAGCCTTGTAGAGGTGCGACGTTGACGTCACGAAACGTGAAATGAAAGTGACATCATAAAATTTGCGGGTAAAGTTAATTGGATTTCGCACACTGACTAATGAATTTCAAAGCGTCACCTGAAAAGAGTGATTCAACATTTCTATCGGCGTCTTTAATTTTCTTCATCTACACTCTTTTAGGAATGTTTGCATCATAGATCTTTGAATTGCGATGTCAAGAACTAGAGTTACAAAAGTTTATCCAGCTAGTATGTAAATTGTATCCAATCAGTGAAACGAAAACGAAATAATCGGGTTGATGAAGCAAATATTCTGCACAGGGAAAGGTGGCTGTCATGAATGACTTGGACGCTAGGTGTGGGTCAGAAAATAATTCCCCTGCAAATAAATATGATTAAGATACTGTATTGATCCTATTAAACGCCCCGGGCATGTTTACATTTTGCGAAAGAGGGTCGTTAATTAGAGCCTAAAGAGTAGTATTTCAGCCACTGCCAAAATACCTCTAATAAGCAATATAAGGTGATGGGAATGCTTTCGGAAGAATCAACTCTTATTTTTGCCTCCCTTCTTAGTAGGGATCAACTCTTAAAAGCAAGAATTTGCTCCTCTAGGAGCAAATTCTTTCCTTTAACAGGACCCCATTTTAGAGAGCTACCTTATCCAGAGAAGCAAACAGGAATTCATGCAAGTTAATGTAGCATTTTATAGCGGAAGTTATAGTGGAAAAGAGGCAAGGGGCATTCATTAGAACAGGGGCGTTTATTAGGATCAATACGGTAGATATTTACAGTTATTTCGATGGCTTGAATGATTATGAACCTTGTGAATTAAGCTTTAGAAAGTCAATGGACTAAGTTTGTTATTCCTCATTTCTGAAACTTGTTGAAATCTGTAAAACTTCCGTTATTCCTCATTTCTGAAACTTGTTGAAATCTGTAAAACTTCCGGGCTACGAATCATGTAAATGGTAGACTGGGCCAGGACAAAGATATAGGCTACTTTACATTTCAGTCCGTGCTGAAAAAGAATGTGGTTGATTACGCATTGTTTGACTATAGTTGCTTTGATATAATTTCAGATTTTAGTGCACGAATTATATAGTAATTCTGATCACTATGGTGTACCAAATCGGCCAAAACTACTGATACCGGTCCACGTATAAAAAAATACAGTTGCACCGCTAAATTTTAGCGTTGGACTTGTAAATTCTATTGGTAGACCGATAAATTTTACACGTCGACCGCTATTTTATAGGTCCACCAATATTTTATCGGTCCACCGTTGCTTAGAATTTATAGGTGCATCGATAAAATTATAGGTGCATCGATAAAATTACAGGTGCACCTATAAGAGAATCGGTGAATCAATAAATTTTATCGGTGGACCGATATTATCGCTGTTTGTATGTTTTGTAAGAGCAGCGATACAGTTAGACCAATCAGGCGTTAATATCAGCTAGAGAGGACAACTGATTGACTTTTTCATACATCAGATCAGCGCCAATACGGGTCATGACAAATATGTAAGTGGACCGCTAATTTTATCGCTGGACCGACAAATTTTATCGGTGGATCGATAAAATTTGTCGGTCCACCGATAATTTCATAGGTGCCACTGTAACTTTATCGATGTATCTGCATATTTTATCGGTCCACCGTTATATCCGATAAAATTTCGGTCGAGCTGTAAATTAGTGGTCCACCGATAAAATTAACAGGTCCGCTGCTAAAATTTAGCAGTGTAACTATTTGTTTCTTATACATGGACCGATATCGGTAGTTTTGAATCTTTTGGTACACCATAGATCACTGCCCAATTCAGGTGAGCATCAAAGTAAATAAACGGTCTGCACCGTCAGATATGGAATATTTTGTTCATGGCTAGTTGATTTGGTAGATCGTTTCGATAGGCGAAATAGGCGAGTTCCGAAAAAAAATTCTTTCGGCGTGTTGAAATATAGGCATAAGCAATTTATTTCTCTCACGGGGCTATCAACTTCTGCTTAGATATATGGATTGCCTAAAGTGATGTGAAACTCACAGGCATTGCTCCTGAGTTTAGAGAAACTCTTCAAGTTGTGGATGTTTAATCTTTGCCGACAGCTTGTATAGATAATAATGGCTGGGGAAAGTTCCCCCTTCGAATTGACCAGGAGCCCCGGTAGCTCAGTGGGTTAAGTGCTGGCCTACTGACCTAGCGGACCCGGGTTCGAATCCCGCTCGAGGCGAGAATCTTTCCTACCGTAAACGGGGTTCCATTGCACACAGCCTTTCATTATCATCGTCCCATCGTCCTGATATGACTGAAATACTGTTGAAAAGGACGTAAAATCGCAAGTCATCCATCCATCCATCGAATTGACCACACTATGAATATTAAAAGTTTTCATGTACAAATGTATAAGTTGGAATGCTAATTGAAAGACTAAGCCATGCAGTCTTTCTTGGTTCTGTTTCACAACTTTACACACTCTGAAACTTTATAAAATATGTAGTGCCCCAGCTGGCACACAACCTTGAATCAACCTTGATTCAACCTCGTGACGTTGAATCAAGATTGATTCAAGGTTGAATCAACCTTTATTTAACCTTGTGCCAGTGGGGTAGCTGTACAAATGCAGCTGCACTTTTCAATTCACACGAAACAGCTCAATAAATAAGCACACCACAAAAATGCCGGCAACAGCCACCGAAACTATATCCTTCCTAGGCTTAACCTGTTCCCTACCTGATAGCCCAGTGAGAGAAATTAGACTTGGTTCAGGCATAGGTTAAAAGTAATAATTTAGAACCAGAGGGATATGTCCTATTTAACCTGTCACTTTAATAAAAGGCCATCGGCCAAAAGTCACCCGACGTTTGCAATGTGTCACAAACTGCAGCCCTTTATTCCGTTTCAGAGTAACTGTATGGCCAAAACCAGAAAATATGTGTATAACAGAACCTGGTAAGCAAATAATAATTGAAGAATAAGCAAAGACATGTACCCAATTACTGGGCCTCTATGAGGTTATAAAATACATGTACCTAAGTTCAGAACTGGGCGTATATGTATAAAATCAGGTTACTGAAACTTTAGGCCCTTACAGAATGCTCAAAACATCAAGACTGTATACCCAATAACAAAATAACAAGGGCCATAATCCTCCTAGTATGAATCTGATGAAAAATGAACAATGCATTTATGAAAATTCAGCCCCTTAATATGAATAGTTCTTGAGTTATCCTTTTACCTTTAAGTAAATGTCTATTATCTATGAAAGGGGAATAACTCTGTCACTAATAAATTTAGCATATCCTAACAATAATCAGAATACTCAATTTACCAAATGCTACTAGCATACCAAATTTCAGCTCTCTCGGCCAAACGGTTTAAAAGTTGGAAAAATGACAAAGGGCCATAACTTTATAAAATATTGGACAATTGAAATTCCAAAATCACATGCGCATCTTCAGATCATGATGAAACATTCTGCACTATTTCAAGTCAATCTGATAAAAGATGTGGCAGGAGTTGCGGGGACCAGGTCTGAGTCAGCAAGGGCCGTAACTCCATCAAAAATGGCCGAAACAAAAATCAAAAACCACATGCACATCTTCATGTCATAAGAATACAAGCTGTAAAATTTCAAATCAATCCGATGAAAGACGTAGGAGGAGTTGCGGGGACAAGATTTCGGATGGATAGACGGACGGAAGGACGGACGGACACACGGACGGACGAGGGTCATTTCTATAGTCCCCCTCCGCCTACGTCGGGTGACAAAAAACTATTTGATTTCAAAATTTGAAATTTGGATTTTATAAATAATTCCCAAATTTTATTGAAAAGAAGAAAAAAAATGACACAACCCTTTTGAAATGCTTCAGAGCGTATACTGCTGCTATTCATAACTAAAAAAAAAAAAAAAAAAAGAGATAAAACGGTTTATGATTACAATTCATTAAGCTTCTGGTTAATGTGCAATCGATTCAACATGAAGTATGGTCCACTTTGCGTGAACAGCCGCTGCACAAATGACACGCACTTTATTTAAAGATTATAACATTGTATTACTTCTGGACTGTGCAAATGCGACGTTTAGGTATGACGTTGCATTAGGTCTAGCGTCACATAAAAATACTTTCAGTATAGTAAATACTCGAAAAGGACCTGGCATAAGCGAAGACTGATCAGTCATCATCTGTTGCTTTTTGGATTCATTGGTGTATATACAGATGGCTCATGAAAACAGGGAATTGTTGGTTGTTTGTTTGTTGGGTGTAATGGCTCTTGGGGACCGTATTTCAGTCTATATCGAGCCGTCTTCCAGAGAGAGGGAGAAAGAGAAGAGATATGCTAGGCGAGAGAAAAAAAATATCCAAACAACCCCACCTGCACCTACTGCAAGCACAAAAGGCCCTTGCCCTATTGTTCTTCAAATTAGCAGGACTCCCGGGCACCGAAAGTGACCCGGTGCCATTGCCCGACCGCTACCGCCCCCGGAAACAGGGAAGAATATGACTAGACTTCGTTGACACACACGTGATTTTAGTTTTCTCTGTTGGCTTATGTCATAAGGTATCTTTCCAAGCGACGACAATCAAATCTTATTTGTTATACGGTGTGACGTTACTCTGTATACTCCTACTGGGCACCTTTCATTGATTCAACGACATGTTCCAATGTAATATGCCCAGTGGGTACTTTAGTGTGGGCAAGACAATGTATAATTTAACTGCGTTGACCACATAGTTTTCATAAGGCCAGTGTTCATTTGATTGCCCGATATCATATTTTCCTTCACAAATTTACATGGTTCTGGTTTCCGCTTTCCCCAGGTAGTAAATGTATTCCTTGATACCCGTTGAGCGCCTATAATGCGCGGTAGAATTCCGGTAATAAAAACATCCTCAATAGGAAGATATGGCATATACTGTGACGCCATTAACAGTTTTCTCGCAATTTTCCCGGAAATGACGTACGAGTTTCCGCTCATATACTGTGGGTACTTAGACATTGGATATTCAGCAGTGGTCACTGCCCATTTTCCTTTTCTATACGTTGGTCCACCTGAATATAAGTAACCATAGATACCATCTTTAGAGTTCGATGGAATATTCTTTAGCATCTCAACCAGATTTGGAATATGAATAAAAATATCGTCGTCTACCTTTAGAATATATTCAGCACCAGCACAATACTTGGTGACCCATTTCAGGCCCATTAGCACTTTTCGTGTTAAGTTTTGATATGAATCATGGAAGTCGCCTAAAACAATATCCTGATATAAGTTGCTCTCTGATGTAGGACCATTATCAGCTGTTGCATTTTCAACCTTTCCCAAAAGGAAGACAATGGATACTTTGACCGATGTATTAGGAGGTGGAAGTGTTAAATTATTGGCATACTGTCCCCAAGTTTCCCGGATATCCATCCTAGCTTGCAAGTTCTTAGGGGCAGATGGGACGAGAATGATCAGGAAAGGCGATTGGGGTTTACAAATGTTTGAACCACTTATCAAAAAATCAAAAGGACAGTGATCGATTCTTGGTCTACTTAGCTTGTAATATGACAGCGCAATGTGGTCATCTTTTTTAATACTTCGAAATAAATTTTCTTGTAGCTCTGTTAAATTTAAACCACTATCAGAAGCCGTGTTTTCTTTTTCAGTTTGTTTGATTTCTTGGCTTTGTCTTGAGTCAATCGGTAACCTTGCTATGGTTCCGTTACTTCTAACATAATAAAACGAGGATTTCCGATTGAATAAACCGTTTTCCGTTTCGTTGCGATGCTGTTGTTTTTGCTGCTGCAGGTATCCGAGTATGTCAAGTCGTCGGGCGGGCACCAACTCAAACGTTAGCATTATCATTGACGTCCCCGTTATCGAACAGATAAAGGCGATGGACACTAGATCTACAGTACGTCTCAGGTGACATCTCTTCTTCTGCAGCATAGTGCAGAGTCTGAAATTAGAAAAAAAGATATATTATCATTTTAACCAATCATTAAAACAAAACACATGATAACCTCGCTGAATTTTTGTTTGTCTTCTTTTTTCCGCCTACTACTAGTAAATCAGAGCCCCAGATAAGGGGGTATTGAGAATAATTCAAAGATAAGTTTACTTATTTCTCAATAACCTGTGGAATTAAGCCCAATTTTTGCGAAGCACTTAAAAACTGGTGTTTGGTGTAACAGTTCAACAAATTAAGTATAATGCTTCATCTAGTTTAGTGTTCATATTGATACAACATTTGAGCCGCGACACGACAAAACCAAACAAGTGATTCTGGAGAAGTTTGAAATTTTGACGGACAACGACGACGAAGCTTGCCTATCCTTTAAGCTCCTTAAAGGCCTTCGCCTCAGGTGAATTAAAATGGAAAGATACTGCGACGAATAGAAGCCAGAAGTCAAACTTTTACTGCCACAATAAACCAACCCAATAGTTACCTGCATATCCAACTTGATGATGCCGGATTCTGTATACTACTCAGAAGTTTTGCATCACCTTACTTTTTCCATAGAGTTATTGCAAAACAGTCATATTTTACCTGTGTAAAAAGTCATATGAGTAGCATTTAAACAGATGGTTATTTTGCATTGTTGACAGTCTTATATTTCGGTATCATAAATGATAAAGCCGGTCTTCGGTTCCGTCCGTCTTGGTCGATATAGGCTTTGAAAGAGCAAAACCCTTATTCCATAATTCCGGATGATTTTCCATAGGGTTTATTACGAACCAATACCACTAGTCAGTCAGAAACGTTTTTCTACCGCGAAAGGTATCATTTCTGCCCTTTTTGTCATGCGTTTACAGACATACATGTAATATGTGATTTGTAGAAATCATACAGTAAAACAGAGGCATGCTTTTCTTGTATACTCTTGGAACTAAGTTGATTCAGCATTATGTCTGTAGGAAAATATATGAACCGCGAAACGGGAAAACCAACGATGTGGTTGTGCGCCCAGCGCAGCCTCAGATCAGCCTGGGCATCCACAAAGTCTTATCAGACTCTTCGCTAAGCGCTTAAAGGGTAGGTAAGGGTCTAAGCTACCACCATGCGGACAGCGAAGACTGATCAAACTGGGCGGATGCCCAGGCTGATCTTAGTCTGCGCTGGGCGCACAACCCCTTTGTTGGTTTTCTCGTGTCGCGGCTCAATGGCGGTGCAAAACTTCTTTCCTGAAATTAAAGGCTGACGGAATTCGTAGAGACTCGAAACCCGTATACTATAACACGTAGTTTGCAGGAGTTTTATTTAGCATATTATATTGTTTTAGTTATTATGAATGATTAGCGCAACATACTGTTCATTGTAAACAAAAGTGAATGAATAGTCGGTACCTCACATATCGAGCACGTAACCAATCTTATGATCAGCCTGTGTATCTAATAAGGTTTCGTCGGAGACTCTACTTTTCCCACTTTTGATTCCTCATAGATCTATTATACGAACCGGGAAGAAACTGATCAACCTGCGCGATTGGGCAGACCGCTCCGACTCTTCGGTGTAAGGCTCATTTTCTGGTGGTAAAAGCTGTAGGAAAAGCGAATTTGATTCTTTTTAAGCTCACCTGAGCTTAAAGTAATCATGGTGACCTATTATGATCTATACCGTCCGTCCGTCAACGTCCACTAGTTTCTTCGAACGATGCCTACTTTGAAATGTCGGCCAACGTTCATGAACTTTCACTCAGCTCCTAGCAGAACTGTTGTAACCATAAGCTAAGAAATGACTTTACATGTACATATAAGCATTTTTCTTATGGCATTGTATTTCAGCGTATGTATGTTATAGTTAATAAAATTTTGTTTGAACTAACCATTAGTCAAAGAATAATAAAGCATAAAAATGACAGTTTTTCGGACTGCTGAATGAATTTTGACAAAACCATTAAAAAGTGAGTCAGAACGATTCTTGCATCGAGCTGTTCCACAATACCGTATTTATACGGGTATAAGATGGGATTTTCCTCTTCTTAAACAATCCCGAAAATTTAGATCTAGGACGGATCTAGATTTTCGGGATTAAGATCCGTCTTCTAGGATGGCTCTAGGTTTTCGGGATTGTTTGGACGGAAAAATTTCTCTCTAATAGCTGATTTTCATGGGACTTATTTAGAGTGGGGTCTTTCTAGAGTGGTAAAACCCCGTTTTGTAGTCGAAAAATACCGAAATGCAATTCGACGATCCAAGCTGGTCGTGGCTACTATACCAACAAATTAAGCATAAGATTTATCATTGTTACTACCAACAAACGAAACAAAAATGGTCGTGTCTACTTAACCATCAAACGATGCATAAAAATGGTCGTGGTAACTAGCAAAAAAAGAAATATAAGGATGGTCATGGTTACTACAGACAAACGAAACATAAAAATGGTTGTGGTTACTATACCAACAATCGATACATAAAGTAAGTTGTGGTTACTAGACCAACAAACAAACAAGAGGGCCATGAGGCCCTGAATCGCTCACCTGAACAATTGGCAAGGTGGCTTATACTTATCATGCCCGAAATTGTCAAAATATGAGTTTTGGGTCAAAAGTCAAAGAATGACCATGACCACTTGTACTCATAAATCTTCATGTACTCATTAGACAACCATATATACCATTTTTAGGCCAAAATCTCCAACACTCTCCATAATTTCTTATGTTCTAGCATTTTCCCATATTTGACCATGCGGCAAAAAAGGTCAAGGTAAACCCAAGGTCACCATTTGAACAGTCTTGGTGGTACTCTAGTACTCCATGCTATTTACCAAGTTTCAGGGCCATAGGTGTATTGGTTCTGGGGAAGAAAAAATATTAAAGATTTATCCGGTAAGTGGTAATGGCGGCCAAGTTGGTCATGTGACCTGGACCTTTTGAACAAATTTTCATTCAATCAACCCCTGGAGGCTCTATATGAAATGTTTTCACAATTGGCCCTTTGGCTTTTGAGGAAATGGTTGAAAATGTCAAAATATGAGCAATCTGGATCAAAGGTAAAAAAATGACCTTGACCTCTTGTACTCATAATTCTTCATGAACTCATTAAGACAACTGTATATACCAATTTTTTAGGTCAAAATCTTCATAACTTTCCATGAAATCTTATGTTCTACCATTTTCCCATATTTGACCTTGCTGCAAAAGGTCAAGGTCAACACAAGGTCATAATTTGAACAATCTTGATAGTACTCAAGTACCCAATGCTACTTACAAAGTCTCAAGGCCATCGGTCAATTGGTTCTGGAGAAGAAGATTTTTTGAAGGTTTTTACCATATATGGGCGTGGCGGCCATGTTGGTCATGTGTCCAGGACCGTTAGATAATATTTTCATTCCATCAACCCCTCGAGGCTCTATATTAAATTTGGTTTCGATTGGCCCAGTGGTTTTAGAGCAGATTGTTTGAAATTGTCAAAATTTGAAATTTCTGGGTCAAAGGTCAAAGAATGACCTTGACCTCTTGTACTCAAAAACCTTCATGTACTCATTAAGATGATTCTATGTACCAATTTTTAGGCCAAAATCTTCAAAACTTACCATGAAATCTCATGTTCTAGCATTTTCCCATATTTGACCTTGCCGTAAAAAAAGGTCAAGGTCAACCCAGGGTCATAATTTGAACAATCTTGATAGTACTTGAGTACCCAATGCTACATACCGAGTTTCAAGGCCATCGGTCTACTGGTTCTGGAGAAGAGGATTTTTAAAGGTTTTTTACCATACATGTATATGGGCGTGGTGGCCATGTTGGTCATGTGACCTCGACCGTATGCACAAATTTTCATTCCCTCAACCCCTGGAGGATCTATATGAAATTTGGTTACAATTGGCCTAGTGGTTTTTGAGGAGATTGTTTGATATAGTCAAAATATGAGAGTTCTGGGTCAAAGGTCAAAGAATGACCTTGACCTCTTGTACTCATAAATCTTCATGTAGTCATTAAGATGACTGTATGTACCAATTTTTAGACCAAAATCTTCAACAGTTTCCAAGATATCTTATGTTGCAGCATTTTGCCATATAAAAGCATGAGTAAGCAAATTTGACCTTACCGTAAAAAAGGTCAAGGTCAACCCAAGGTCATAATTTGAACAATCTTGGTAGTACTCGTGTACCCAATGCTACATACCAAGTTTCAAGACCATCGACCTATTGGTTCTGGAGAAGAAGATTTTTTCAGGTTTTTACCATATATGGGCATGGCTGCTATGTTGGTCATGTGACCAGGACCGTTTGAACAACTTTTCGTTCCTAAGGTCCCAGGAGGCTCTATATGAAATTTGGTTACAATCGGCCCAGCGGTTTCAGAGGAGAAGTCGTTTGAAATTGTGGACGGACGACGGACGGACGGACGGACGACGGAGCCTTACCATCCTATAAGCTCCCCCGGAGCCTCTGGCTCAGGTGAGCTAAAAAAACATAAAAAATGGTCGTGGTTACCATACCAACAAATGAAACATAAAAATGGCCGTGGTTACCATACCAACAAATAAAACATAAAAATTATCGTGGTTACTACCAACAAACGAAACATAAAAACGGTCTTGGTTACTACTAACAAACGATACATAAAAATGATAATGTTACTACCAACAAACGAAACATAAAAAGGTCGTGCTTAGTACCAACAAAAGGAGCATAAAAATAGTCGTGGTTACTACCAATTGACAAATACATGTAGTCGTGATATCACAAAAAGCATGGTCTGACTTGGTTACATTTTTTTCTGGATGGTCTGGAAGTCACAGAAAGACTCAGGTGAGAATTTAAGGTCATCGCAGCCCTCTTGTATATATAAAAGAGCTTTTCAGCTGTGACACATATTAAGTTTCTAATGTCATATGTTCACATTTGATACCATTACATAATCAATATATGATGGAACGTAATAATATTACGGCGATTAATAATGAACAGATGCTGTTTGTAAATAAAAACGCTTTGAATTTGGATTGGTTTAATAGTCCTTCCAGAAAATAAGGTGTATGGGTACACTGGGTACGCCTCTATGGTTTTTTTGCGATCTTTACAATAGGGAAAAATATATAACAGGGAATTAAATTAGTTGAGACAGAATTGAGAAATCACACTTTTCAATTTTAGGAATTTCAGATAGCATCTCACAATTCGAAAGGAGCATCGCACACACTGTATGCCATCCTCCTCTCGAAATATGTGAGATGATACCATAGATTTGTTGCCGTAGCAACTATGGAATTACCATCTGTTGTGCTTAGTACCTTGGCTGAATGGCATTTCGATGACGTCATTTCGGCAACAATATGAACTGTTAGTTGCCATGGTAAACAGATATATTACATCACTGGTTCCGCAGCTTGGCAAACAGTGTATTCCACACTCCGCCAAGTTTTCAATTACATTAACAACTGATATTCTTTCAACAGAAACTTCAGATTTTTGCAAACAAATAATTATTCTGAAGTAAATTAATTCCTTGTTATATGTGACTTCCTGTTTGCTTCCGTAGATAGCGAAGTACTGTTACAATGGGATCTACCCTCAGAGTAAAGAATTTGCTCCTTGCGGAGCATTGCTTTTTCTTTCAGAATTGATTGAAAGAGATAGGAGGCAAGATTGAAAATGGTAGAGTTGTTGTCCGTGAAAGTGAACCGGAATTTATCATAAAAACCTAAAATACCAGTTACTGTGAAACTAGTCCCACTGGCAAGCGATGTGCGAGACTAATAGCTAGCGAAATGGCTACAAAGTTAGACTGCTCTTTTAGCAGTCTGATTTGCGTCTACACTCTTTGCTCTGGAACATTTATTCCCCAAAATTTACGAATATATTATACATTCATTATACAAGAGAAGGACCGGATCATATTGACCATTAACCGGATCATATTGACCATTAACCGGATCATATTGACCATTATAAGCAGCTGCTGTACTATTTGGGATACATCATCCGATCAAGTACCAAAGGTTACATGAGATGCCACACCCAAACTTAAGGTGTCCGGCACCATACCTGATGTGGCCTTAGAAAGAAAGCAAATACTACGTTTGCAATTAAAAAATCAGAAGTAACTTGGTCAAAATAATCACTTTCGACCAATACAATCATCCGAACATAGATCTTGTTGCACAACAAAAGAGTAGGGGGGTTGGGGGAGGGGGTTCACATACCTTTTTGTTGACAGTGTACATAAATATTCCAATAAGTACGGTTTTCGCTTTAGTCGCATCAATGCATCATCAGTGCCTCCTAAAGCGATATTTTGTTACTTGTTTATGGTTTTAGTGGAGGGCTGTTAATCTCGTACTATCATTGAAAACCGAAATGGCTAGAAGCTCCTTAAAAGGGTGAAACTCTGTGACTGTGAAACAAACTTTACCTCGCCTTGCATGGATTACCGGTCTTCGTTGCCTTTTCGACTGACATAATCACGGTTGCTCACTTTCGAACCGTTTACGACGATTATCGGAACCACAGTAATACTAGATTATACAAATTGAGACGCGACAGGAGAAAACCAATAAAGTGATTGTGCGCCCAGCGACTGGGCAGCCCACCAGTCTGATCAGAATCTTCGCTGTGGGCTTTAAGGGTAGCTAAGGGTCTAAGCTAGCTCCATGCGAACAGCGAAGACTCTGATCAGACTGGGCGGGTGCCCAGGCTGGTCTGAGTCTGCGCTGGGTGCACAAACACTTTGTTGGTTTTGTCTTCTCGTGGTGTAAGATATCGCTGCAAGCTTTTCATTATACTTCCGTGACTGTAAATAATAACCAGCTTTCAACAAGCATTCTTGATTTTTTTTCATGGCAAAAAATATATTTCGCTCATTAAAGTTTGCTGTCTACATGCTTACTTCCGATATCATAAACATTTGAGCCGCGACACGAGAAAACCAACAATGTGGTCGTGCGCCCAGTGCAGACCTAGATCAGCCTGGGTAGCCACCCAGTTTGATCAGACTCTTTCTTAGTGCTCAAACGGTAGCTAAGGGTCTAAGCTACCTTCATGCGCACAGTGAAGACTCTGATCAGACTGGGCGGATGCCCAGGCTGATCTGAGTCTGCGCTGGTCGCACAACCACATTGTTGGTTTTGTCACGTCGCGGCTCATTTGTATTATGGCAAATTAAAATCTAAAAGAGTTCCTTCAAGAGTAGAGAACACATTTCAAATAACACGCCTGGTAAACTATCACAGGTACCGCCGGCGGAGGTACCGATAAAAAGTTGTGACAGGCATCTGGAGCTGCCTGTGACTGTCAAAGAAATCACAACAAACGGTAGATGTTCCTCTTTTTTGACAAAATATCAAAATAACCAGGGAGTTTATTAAAAATCAAAAAGTGCTATTCGACCCTTATAGACATAAAGTTTTGTCACACATCATATCCCTCAGAACTTTCCATATTAACCAAAGATACGACTTTTGAAGGGGCTTTGATGTCAGCCCACAGTACTCAAAACTTAAAGAATTCGGCCGTTTTAAGTCTTAAATGCAGTGATCTTGCATACGAATCTGTTTTTCAAGGCACACTGATATTAAGGTAACCTTCTTGCCCAAATATAAATGTCGATTGACTACAAATAAGGCCTGATTCTTCAAAACAACAGCTGGAGGTGCCTACAATGGCGTGGAGGTACCTGTGATGTTAGAACATATAGTGAAAATCTGAATAGTTATTGCAGCTGGAAATATTGACACTGCCTGGAAAGAATCATTCAACGTCCCATTAAGCTATCATAACGCGTATATCATGAAATTCCATATTAAAATTCCTAAAACACAATCTCAAAGAGTTATTGCCCATTTTGTTTCCGCTTCTGTTTGTCAAACATTGACGAATTTCACATAGTTGCTGAAAATTAACTGCCTAATTCAGGTTAAGATAATTATAGTTTGTCAAGATATTTTTAGAAATATTTGAAACAGTGTGTTGTACATGAAACTGCAAGACATTCAAGTTTGTTGTAAATTTCATAAATCCGTACCATTTCATTTAACCATTTCACCAGCTTACTTTGTCTTAACTTGTTACATATCATCAATCTACCAAAATATCTTGACAAACTATAATTATCTTAACCTTAATCTTTACAACTAACATCTGCTAAATGCAAAATATGAAAAAGCACATACCTGTAATTAAATATATGCAATATATATTTAATGTCATAACAAACAATTAGACATAGATCTTACAGAAAAGTATAGACCTTATCTGCTTAATATCTAACTGGCAAGTGCACTAGAGCATGCATTGTGAACATGCATATTAGTATTGTGTCATGCGAAGTAACGGTAAATGTCTGACTTATGTTGGGTAAAGGTATTTTATCAAGGGATTGTATGGTCAGAAAGTGCATAACCGAATGGGCATCCACTGGGTATAACCCGAAATGCACAAATAAAAACAAAACAGATTATGGCTATTTAAATTTTATTCTACATTTCTTGACCTATGACACACGTATGGTGTGTCAAATGGTTCAAAATTGCCGATACCCGTCAACAGGCATACACGTACAGGTATCTATAGTCACGTGATCCTTTTTAGTACCTCATATGCGTGTCACTCGCATGTGTCGTATGACGCTCACTGTATGTGTTAACTTTTGTGATAATTTTAGAGAAAGGTGCTACAAGTGATTCAGTCTGGCTAGTTTTGAATTGTTTGCGCTAGAATCCAAATACATCCGTAAGGCCTACAGATCACATCATCGGCAGGTGACATATTCCCATCATTACACCTTTTAGTATGTTTAAGTGACCGGAATCTAACTGTAAATTATGTGTAATTCAAAGTCTACGAATAGCCGATTCATCAAATTTGGTAACAAAAGAGCACTTTTCCTACATAAAAATCATCTTCCGAAACATTGACGTTTTTGCAAACGTTTCGAGTGGTAGCATGACTTGTGACCTCAACAATTTCTAACGATTTGGAATGCCTAACAGGCAGTCATCACCATTCACAAAAACGTTGCCTCTTATTAGCGCATTTCATAACTATTCTAACACTGAATTAGGCAGTAAATTTTCAACAGCTACGCACAACTCGTCAATGTTTAACTAACAGATATGGAAACAAAACGGGCAACTCTTTGAGATGATATGCTTTGGATTTTGGATTTCTGTAGTGAAGCATCAATGTTACGTGTTCTTATGTCCGCTTGTCTGTAGTCTTCTGTGGGCAAGGTCACCTATACAGCTACCCACTTTGCTTTCTATCTAAAATATAAAATAGTTAAAAAAGAAGATAGCGCTGTTTTCATTTGGGGTAGGTAAATGCCCACCTGTTTGGGAAAGAGCTCTTTATTCGGTTTACCATGCGTGTCTTTTATGAACTATTGTCAATTCAATTCAATTCTTTATTCAGATTGCCAAATACATTTTAGCGCATCTATAACATATCATAGAAACAAGACAATGATCTAATCACATTTACCTTCCCAGCAGGCACATGGCGTCGCAGTGACGTCCCACTGTCTCCAGTGCGAGGCCACCGAGACGCCCTGTGCCCGCTGGATTTAAGGGCTGGGATGTTCTGGCCATATACCCTGGTCGGTCAGGATAGATGAGAAAGAAAGGAAGTCAGGGCAGTGTCTAGAGCTGTGCATCCAATATCAGCAGCTCTGCTCCAGACACTGCCGCCCCCCTCCCCCCCTCAAACAACGCTCAGTCCGAACCACGCCAGACCAGGTTCCCAGGGGACATGACCAGGAGGTCCCTAGATTTATTACCACAAAGAATTATAAGAATAAACAAATATGACCTACTGGTTGAGCTATAAGTTCTTATCTATAGCCCTTCCAAAATTTATGGCGTATAATTATATATAATGTCAATGTAGACTTACTTCCGTCTTGGTTTTGAAAGTAGGATGTAGAATCTGATTGTATGAATTCATGATCATTGTCTGTTATTTTAACAAAAATATGCTCGATATTCGCATTATGATAGACTATTGCGACGTTGAATGAACGATTCTCTCAAGGAAGTGGTCTAGAGATGAAGAACATCAATATTTGAAACTGCAATAAATCTTCAGATTTTCGCTATATTTTCTTATATCACAGGCACCTCCATTCCGTCACAGGCACCTCCAGTTGTTGTTTTTTTTTACAGATCCAGCCTTATTTGGAGTTTATCGGCATTTATATTTGGGCAAGGAGGTTTACTTTACGTCAGTGTGTCCAAATCAACAGATTCTTATGCAAGAACATTGCATTTATGACCTAAAACAACCGATTTGTTCTTGTTACTGACCTTAAAGCCACTTCAAAAGCCATATCTTCCGTATATATGTACAGTTCCCGGGGATATATTGTGTGACAAAACTTAATGTATATAAGGGTCGAATAGCATTCTTTGATTTTCAATAAACTTCCTGGTTATAATGTATTTTATCAAAAAAGACGAATACCTACCATTTTTTGTTTATTTTTGGACCGTCACAGGTAGCTCCGGATGCCTTTCACAACTTTTTATCGGTACCTCCGAGGTACTTGTGATAGTTTACCAGGCGTGTAAGGAACATGGGCCATACTTCGAAGTTTAGGCTACTCAAGCCTCATCAATGACCCAAGCATGATCTGGTGACGAAAGCCAGAGAAAAACATACTGTAATTTCTTAGTCGATTCAAAGACAGATTAGGTTCAAAAAATGGTGCAAATGAATAAAAACGATGATCTAGAACACGCGTTTATCCTAATCAAATATTTCCGATTTCTCAGCATATATCCTATGATTTCAAAGGACAAAATTTAAAATATAAGCTGCACTATGGGTGATGTACGGGGAGACGTTTAACGGCCGCCACACGGCACAACACTAGCCGCAGTGAAGTCAAATTAAAATCTAAAAGAGTCCCTTTAAGAGCAGAGAACACATTCAAATTAAGAAACATGGGCCATACCTCAAAGTTTTGGCTACTCAAGCCTCAGCGGTGACCGTGACATGATCTGGTGACGAAAGCCAGAAAAAGGGGTCCAAATAAGTAAAAATCGATGAAGAATATGCGTCTAAACAAATAATAAATTTCAATTTCTCTGAATATCCTATATCTGATCTCAAAGGACAAAATCAAAACGGATGATGCATGGGAAGACGTTTTATGGCCGCCACACGGCACACCACTAGCTAGGGGAATTTGAGGGGTGGGGGAAAATGGTCCGTTGGGGAAAATGGTCCACCGGGAATATAGCAAAGACTTTTAATGCCAAAGGACTTCTATGGTTAAGGCGTGAATTTTCCCCATGATTAAAAAGTTATACGGATCACTGACTTCTGCTTTGCATTTTTGACTATGACATGTAACTTGCATGACAAATGAATTTTCAACTGTTTGTGTCTATGCAAAGTACGTTAAACATACGTTGACGTTGACGTCATTGTTGAGATAAATTGTAAATTAACCTCAAACTGATCGTAAGTCAGAGGTCCTGGGTTCGAATCCCGGTCTGGCCACATACTTTCGTTTCTCCTTCCGCTGATTCAAGAAGGGCAGTTGTCAGTTACTGGCGAAAGTATGTGCACTTAGTACTGGTTAACCGCTTAGGAGGTCTAAGCCTGCCCAGGAATAGTGTGGTTAGGTTAACTGACCGTCCCGACATGACCTTAGTTGTTTACCGTGGACGCTAAGCATCAAATCAACCAAAATCAACTGATCGTTGGAATAATGAATTATTGTAGAAGTGTGTTGAGGAACTTTCAGTGGTACCTCAAGATGGATTACTAATGCAATAAGGCGTTGAACATGCAGGTTGGAAGCATCATAAGAGATTTATGAGAAAACCAACAAAGTGGTTTTGCGCCCAGCGCAGACTCAGATCAGCCTGGGCATCCTCCCAGTCTTATCAGACTCTTCGATGTCTGCATGGAGCTAGCTTAGACCCTTAGCTACTCTTTAAGCGCAAAGCGGAGACTCTGATCAGACTGTGCGGATGCTCAGGCTGATCTGAGTCTGCGCTGGGCGCACAACCACGTTGTTGGTTTTCTCGTGTCGCGGCTCAATTTGTTGGAAAGTATAAACCTGATACAACTCTTATGATGCTTCCAACTGCATGTATTAGCATGAAATATTTAATCGCAATGTATCGCTGCAAGATTCTCCCTACAGTTTCGTCATTGTATATGATCTTGATCGGCTTGGTTTAAAAAATTAAAGCGTCCTTGATGAAAATGAAAAAAAAAAAAATCTTGGTCATTTTAATTGGCACCTATAGTGACCTACTTTAGGTTTCACAAACTTCAAAACATGGTAAAAATACAAGGCACATGTGTTAAATGGGCTGTAAAAATACAATATAGGGCTTGGATACCAGTTATTATCTCGCGGTTGCATAATTTTATAGCTCAACGGGGAACCAGAAACGAAAACGACAGACTTGTCATTTTTTAGCTCGCCTGAACGAAGTTCAGGAAGAGCTATTGTACTACCCCCGGCGTTGGCGTTGGCGGCGGCGGCGGCGTTAGCAAAATGTTAAAGTTTTGCGTTAAAGTTTTTTATGTCATGGGCAAGGCGCTGTCAGGCGAGCTATCCTAGCCCTGTGACAGTTCTTGTTTACAAAACCTTGTTCCTCCTTTTTGCCAGTTATATGACACAAAAAAGCACATCAACCGACATACTATCATCAACTCTGAAGGCTGTACCAGTTTATAATGAATTATTACCTTTTGTAGGACTATGGAGACTTTAATTACTTCTAATTGGCATAAAAGGAAGCATCAAACCTTTGTTAAGGTGAGGTGGGAGTAATTGACAAAACACATGATTTTATTTATAATTCTTTATAGAGTACATTTTCAGTCCCTCTTTCAGACTAGAAGGTTGTCCAGGGACAACTGGTCGAGCCCGCTGTTTGCTTTAGTGACCTATAAGTATGTCAAGACTAAGTAACTACTTCACTCTAGAAAGAAGCCAAAAAACATCATGCTTAGCCAGCATTTTCTTCTTTTCTCTCTCCAAATTTTCACAAAGGAAAATAAGTAGAAGTGATGACCCAGGCAAGCTCAATTTATGACAGTTACAATATCTGACCTTCAAGTGTGACCTTGACCTTGGACCTACCCAAACACATATGTCACTTGACACTTCCACTCATCAAGAAGAACAATTGTGCCAAATTATTTTGAAATCCATCCGTAAATGTAGAAGTAATGGCTCTGACAAGCTCAATTTATGACCATTTAATCATTTGACCTTCAAGTGTGACCTTGACTTTGGACCTACTAGAACAAATGTTCCAAATTGCACTTCTTCTCATCAAGGAGAACAATTGTGTTAAATTATTTTGAAATCCATTTGTAAATGTTGGAGTTATGGCTCAGACAAGCTCAAATTATGGCCATTTTATCAATTGACCTTCAAGTGTGACCTTGACCTTGGACCTACCTGAATAATTTTTCCAAATGGCACTTTTACTCATCAAGGAGAACAATTGTGCAAAATTATTTTGAAATCCATCCATAAATGTAGAAGTAATGGCTCGGACAAGCTCAATTTATGGCCATTTAATAATTTGACCTTCAAATGTGACCTTGACCTTGGACCTACCTGAACAAATGTTTCAAAAGGCACTTCTACTCATCAAGGAGAACAATTGTGCCAAATTATTTTGAAATCCATCCATAAATGTAGAAGTTATGGCTCGGACAAGCTCAATTTATGGCCATTTTATCATTTGACCTTCAAGTGCGACCTTGATCTTGGACCTACCTGAACAAATGTTTCAAAAGGCACTTCTACTCATCAAGGAGAACAATTGTGCCAAATTATTTTGAAATCCATCCATAAATGTAGAAGTTATGGCCCGGACAAATCCGGACGGACGCACGCACGCACGCACTAACGCACGCACGCACGCACCCACGGACATACACCGAACTGACATTGTAACAACTATGTCTCGCTCTCCGCAAGCGGGCTCGACAAAAATGTAATAATAAAGGGGGGTCGCCGATGTCGTTTTCAAGATATTTGACCTCGAAAACGTCAATTTTTCCACTTTTTGACCCGACGTTATAATGGCGTTCTATGGAAAATGCACTTTTTTGCTCGTCACTCTTTGATAAAAACCTTCATTCTAAGAAAACAAAACACATTTTTTCTTCAAAAAAACTAACACAGTATGGCCAAATGATAGAAGTTCACATTAAAGCAATAAAAATAGTAGGTCGCCGACTTAACTTTCGAGTTAAAGTGCATAAAATGCCCGATCTGCCGTCTCTTTAGACCGCAATGTTGACGTTGCGCATGGTGACGTTAACGTTACTAAACTTTTCGCGCCACATATCAACTATCGCTTTTTGTATTTTAGTTTCAAAAATCGAAAACATGGCCAGTATGCCCTCCTATACAGTTGACGGGCACCCGAGTTGGGGCGGGCTTCCATGTGTTAGGACATTTGAACAATTCCCTTGTCCACTTGGCTTTTGTACAGTGTAAGCGAGTCAAGTTTTCCAGTTCCTGACCCGACCCAAGAAAGAGCCTAAAATATTCTGCACTGTAACCCAGCGTTCTAACGACTGGACATCGGCGACTCTCTCTTTCTGTAAAAAATGATAAGCAGCTAGCGCCCAGGAAATACAATAAAACGTCTCTTTGATATACACTTGAAACATAAATAAGAAATGAAAGACAGAAAAGTGAAAGAAATGCAAGGGAAAAACACATTGTGTTTGGCTTATTGACAGAACAGATCATTGAATTATCGTATCAACGTCGATAAAAGATTCTGAAGACATTGCGTTGACGTTGATACAGCTGCCTGGCGTTGTTCAAAATCTAGGGACAGTCTAAGATTTTTTAATATAACTGAAATTTGGCATAACTGTTGCTGATTAGTATTTTAAGTGTGGGTGGTATGAAAACGACTGTCTATAGCTGCTACCATGTTAACTGTTAAGTGCGTGGTCGCAGTGTAGACAGTGATCTGACTACTCATTGTACGATTCTGGATTCAATTTCACAAGGCTTTGTTATTACCACTCAACAGCTGCGAACTCCGTCTAACAAACTGTTAAGAAAATGTCAGAGAACAGCTTTCTCCCCACGTAAAACTAGCTATAACTTTTTTCAGTTTCTTCTCTGTGGCACTTTCTATTTTCTTTTCTTGTCGTATGAAATTTGTAACAAAATTATCGCAACTCAACAATGCGAACTCCGTCTAAAAACTGTTAAACTGTCAGTTATCCCTCAAATAGTCTTCCGCACGGAAAACTAACTATACTTTTTTTTTTCAGTTTATTCGCTACGGCACTTTCTACTTCCTTTAAATTTCGCCCAGCGCTCAGCCTCCTTGCATTTTGTGAGCAGACCATGTAGTGATCACAGAAGCGGCTAACGTTGACGCCATCTTGTTTTTATCAAACGGAACGTTCGACGTCATTAGGTAACGTAGCGACACAACTGCCGCACGGCGGCGCTGAATTACTCCCACCTCACCTTAAGGGATGTTTTTCAGCATTTATGTAAAATATACAAACTTCATCAGCTAATTAGTCAACTCTCGATATCTCGAACACTGATATCTCAAAGTATCTTCTTATATAAAAAAAAGGAATAGTTTCCTTGTTTTATTTCATTTTCGCTTCTGATATCTCAAACTATTGATATCTCAAAGTAAATTTTCTGATACACCTGTTTAGCCTATTCCGACGCACTCGCCTGTTTCGAAGTATTTCGAGTTTATCTCCGGCGTTGAACAAAGTTTCGGCCGGATACTTTTATGGACATTCTTGTCAACACTTATTTGTCAAAGGTATATATAGTAATGGGTTAGT
The DNA here is from genome assembly GCA_963989385.1 of Ctena decussata. Classification (NCBI taxonomy): domain Eukaryota; kingdom Metazoa; phylum Mollusca; class Bivalvia; order Lucinida; family Lucinidae; genus Ctena; species Ctena decussata. Next base: position 45,284,865 of record OZ022500.1, read on the forward strand.
ACTGAAAACTGGGTTTAAAATTGGCAAACAATGCATATTCAGCAAGACAATTTGAACTCGTTTTCAGACCAATTATGAAAAACGGTTAGGACAATATCTGTGTAAAAATATGTGGTAAAAACATGAATATATCGAATTCTCATTCCATAAGGAATCTCCGCTGATTCCAAAAGCAAATAAAATTGTTTGCTTTGTTTATTTTAATTCTTGACTCATTAGCCTATTTAGCCTATTCCGGTGGATAAATATTCGCTTTCACGGAATCTTATTTCCAAGGTACCCAGTGGCTTTTCTCGTCATGTCCTTTGGTGTATTCGAGGTGAATTTAAAGTAAAAGACCATTTGGTTGCATTATTTGGAAACGATGGTATCCTTTGATCACTAAATTCATTTCTACAACGTAAATCATTACGTTTTCGGACCACTGAATGGCTGAATTAATTTTTCGGAGTAGGGCCAACTTTGTTGTGTTGTTTCGAATAATCGTGATATCAAACAGCCACTTTCTGCATAAAATTATCTTTCAATGGGCTAGAAATAAGCAAACAGTTTATCATTTCTGGGCCCGAGGCCTTAAATTCACGGTATGGCAAATAATATACTGGTGCGCCGAAACTGAAAAAGTCCGCCGGAATAGGCTAAAAAGACCACCTCACTTTATCGTAAGATTTATCTAGGACTCCTGAATAATTTTGCACGAAAACAACATGCCTTGGAGAAGAGGCTTTGAGACATTTTATGATACAGAGAAATCAAGGAATAATTGGGAATTGAAAGCGCACCACGCGATCAATTAAAAGTGCGTCAAGACCGGTCAAACGAGTGTACCAGAAAATTTACTTTGAGATATCAATAGTTTGAGAAGTTCGACTTCGAGATATTTAGAGTTGACTGTATTATACAACATAACCACCCTGCTTTTCATAGTTTTATGAGGAAAACAGCCATTTGTTTTATTAATGACCATTAATTATTTACACAGTAAGTCGTTGCGGCCCCACATGATTTACATGCATTTGAGAGTTACACGGGAAAATAATGTTTGTCAAAAAATTTTGTGTTTAAACCAAGAGGGATGACGGCTGTCAGTAGAATCGCGGACCAAGCTTAACATTGCCACATCTTAAAAATGAGAAAAATTGTTTTTGCGTCACAAATACGAGTACGAATCAGTTACAAAGGATTCATGTACGTGATCGCGAAATTGATGAGGCAGATTACTTTCCCTTCGTACTAATCGTAAAACGCTGTATTATTTTTGAAGGATGATTTTGAAAATATAGATTATAGCACGATCCCCAGATACTCATTTTTTGTGACATGAGATACACCGTAGTGTGCAAGGTTTACATTGAATATCGTGTTATAAGTGAGATAAAGCACGGTTCGTTCCCCTGTACGGTCGATACTCCACTCGCTTAAGCTCGTGGATATCGTTCCGTACAGGCGGATGAAACATGCTCTTTAACAAACCCCTTATAGCTCTATCGATGGTAAAAATCATGCAACAATGTATCGGGATGTATCTCTGCAAACTTCTCACTAACGTTTCGTTATTGTAAATGACCGCGAGTATTCTACTTTACACAACTGAAACATCCTTGAGTTTCATATAAAAAGATTTAAAAAACGATCGACCAACTTTCGGTATCATAAACTTGAATAAAATGGTAAAAATACCATGTACAGGCGTGGGGCCCCATTCGTGTGTCCCAAATTTTACATTACATTGCTTGACGGGGAACCAAAAAAGCAAATTGTGTTGACTCATTAGTCAGCTTACAAACATTCCTCCAACTTTTACCAACTTCATGTAGCCTATATGACTCACTATACGCATTCTCACTAAACCGGAAAAAAGAACCACTTTTCGTAACGAGTTGTGTTTAGATGCTTTTACCACTGATAGAAGCCGGGCCGGGTAGTGCAATCGGTAGGGCACCTGACTCGTAAGTCAGAGGTCCTGGGTTCGAATCCCGGTCTGGCCACATACTTTCGTTTCTCCTTCCGCTGATTCAAGAAGGGCAGTTGTCAGTTACTGGCGAAAGTATGCGCACTTAGTACTGGTTAACCGCTTAGGAGGTCTAAGCCTGCCCAGGAATAGTGTGGTTAGGTTAACTGACCGTCCCGACATGACCTTAGTTGTTTACCGTGGACGTTAAGCATCAAATCAACCAACCAACCAACAACCACTGATAGAGCTATAGGGCCTTTAAATTTTAAACTAACAATTTCCTTTATTACAAACGCAAAAAAAAACATGCAGATCATGATAGATCAAATTTTAACTTGTAAAAAACAAACATTAAAAAAACAATATAATATTAACTATTATTATTAGCAAAATTATTAATAAATAGATAAATAAATAGATATTGACATTTTAAAGTAAAACTTACTACTAGCGTTTCTGACTCGATCCGTATAATATTTTATCATCCTTTGTAACATACTACACTGTGTTTAGCATCTATTTTTTTTGCTTTTAAGGTGAACCGGGACACTTTCAGAGAAAGCAACTGTTTTGCCTTTCGTCACAAGGGGTCTGCTTGTAAAGAAATACTTTGCTTCTAGAGAGTCAGTTCGTAAAAGAACGAATTTGCTCCTCTGGGAGCAAATTCTTTCTTTACAAGCAGACTCCATGTCATAGGGGGCTCAGCGTCCATGGGAACGAGCAGGAAGTAATTAAAATTGTCTGTCTTTGAAAAATTGGCGGAAAAAGCCGGCGGTGTATCCTTTTACCTTAATGTTTTGACGGTCTACTTGAGCAAACATTGTCGACTCGGATCAGGCTTTATGAGCAGACTGGTCAAGGTCTGCACTATTGGCTATCAGAGTTATAAAACAGTTTTTAAGGAGATAAATTGACTTGTCTAAAAATCAAAGATGGAACGGTTTATTATAAAATGAGATGAACTTTTAAACTATTTAGGGTAAATCAGGATTATTGACTTAACCACAGCATGATTTAAGGCCAGTTAAGAAATTAAGCTTAAAGAGGCCCCTTGAGATGGCAGCTGATTTATAGCGTCCAATCTGATAAAATATTTGAACACTCTTCTAGTTTATATGTTTGCTGGCAGACTGACTAAGGGCATACCTAAAATTCGGCTATAATACGGGGTTTCTCTCCCGTTGAATGACCCCAGATGTCTAAATCAGTCTCATGGAATTCTGCTATTAGGTGGTTTTCCCTTCCAAGACAATACCACAAATCTAGATCCGTCTTATATTTCTAACACGATCCGATAAATCTAGATCCGTCTTATATTTTTTAAACAATCCCACAAATATAGATCCGTCTTATGTTTCTTAAACAATCACCCAGATCTAGATCCGTCTTATAGTTCTAAAATAATCCCACAGATCTAGATCCGTCTTATATGTCAAACAGTTCCACAGATCTAGATCCGTCTTATATTTGTAAAACAATCCCACAGGTCTAGATCCGCTTTATATTTCTAAAACAATCCCACAAATCTAGACCCGTCTTATATTTCGAAAACAGTCCCACAAATTTAGATCCGTCATATTTCTAAAACAATCCCACAAATCTAGATCCGTCTTATATGTAAAAGAAATCCCACTAATCTAGATCCGTCATATATTTTTAAAACAATCCCACAAATCTAGATCCGTCTTATATAAGACGGATCTGAATTTGTAGGATAGTTTTGGAAGGCAAAAATCTTCGTCTTATAACAAAAGGAATATGGAGGATACTAAACAAACAGCTTTAAAAACAGTCTGATCTAAGTCTACGCAGTTTCCTCAGCCGTGTCTAATATGTAGTCAGTATGTTACTCATAAACACGCCTGGGAAATGCACGATTGTATTCCCACTTGGAAATCAAAATTGAAACTTTTGCAAATGAACTGCCAAAATTTATAAATGCCCTTCGCATATTCATAGCAAAACATTCACATTCTCGGTGCATTTATTGAAAAACTCTATGGTAAACCATTAGAACTTAATGTAGTTTATACTTCAATAACTAAATAGGTTCACGCGACGTTACACGGTGTTAAGTGACGTCAAAATGAACCATGGTTCTCTCCAAGCTGATTGGACATAGGCGACGTTATGACGTCATTGACGCTGTTCCGCTATTAGTAGAATAAACTGCGTATAAATATTTTTCTACTTCAGCTGTAGCCCTAACGCAAATTTGTAGTCTATTAATAGACAGAAAATAATGTAAATATAAGCAATGAACTTAATTTTTCTGATGTTCATCAAAGTATAAACTACACTGGGTCGCTAGCAAAGTTTAGGGGAGACCGGGGATAGTTGATGCACTTTTTAGACTTTTTGATATATCTCGTGACCGGACTGGCCAATTTCGATCACCTTTGCATATACTAAAAGATCTACCTTTTCTACATTTAAAATCAAATAGTAATCTTTGAATTTAGGTATATTTTCCCTCCGTTTAAGTAGATTTCTTTGGCAAGTCGAATGCATCAACTTGCCCCAGTAGTGGGGCATGTTGATGCAATGCTTGGGGCAAGTTGATACAGACATTGCTTCTTGCCTTTACAAGCCCATGTAACGGATACTACAGAAAATTGACCGTTTCTATGGACAAATGGGAATATTCCTGCTTTCTTGTAGTTAGATGCCGCGATTTATCAAAATTATTTTAGCCATTGAAGTTATCTCAAGCGAAAGATCTCTAGAAGGGATGTTTGTATATGAATAATTGAACTATAAAATATCAAAATAGTCTATGCTTTTATTTATGAAACTTAAGAACATTTTAAACAGGAAAATATCATTTCATTGTTACAGTTGCTATATTAAATGAGCCAGGATCCCAGCAATTCGTACAATTTACATATGCGCCCAGCGAAGACTCAGACCAGCCTGTGCATCAGCACAGTCGGATCAGAGTCTTCGCTTGCCATGCAAAAAGGTATGGGACCTTAGGTATCCATAGAGCGCACAGCAAAGGCTCTGAGCAGACTGCGTGGATGCGCAGACTGTATTGAGTGTTCACTGTGCGCACATGTAAATTGTTGGCATTGCTATGACATTGCTGGAATGCTATTGTATGTATTTTTGACTATAATAAAAGAGATACTACAAACCTGAAATGCTTAATAGTCCTACATCAGTTAGAGATCAAGCCCATCCAAATATTGTGAACAGCTCATGCAGTCCAATAGGATTTTATGGTGCATCAACTTGCCCCATGCTCATTGCATCAACTTGCCCCAACCATACCCCACGTGACATTCAGCGAGGTAGACAACTATTACACAATGTTTTCCTTCAGAAGAGTGTATGATTCTGAAGATTAAATATTTGTCTGCTTGTGTGCGTAAATGAATTATGAATAACCAAAAACAAATGCGCGCTAAACGAAAAATTGCGAAATACCTGTAAATTACTTAGATGTGTCAAAAATGAACTTTTCTTCACCAAATTCTCATTCATCGTCCAAATTCCGCAAAACTTCAGGAAAAGATGGCGGCAGTCAATTACTATCTTAATTCGTTATTTCTGACGTCCATAATGACGTCATTCTCTTTTTATTGCCACTGCATCAACTTGCCCCGTGCATCAACTATCCCCGGTCTCCCCTACATGAACCCCTTCGGGGTTCACTTACTTTGACGCGACCCAATGTAGTTCATACTTCGATAAACACCAGAGAAATGAAATTCTTTCCTTAAATAACTCCTAAAATTTCGGTACGATCACTTTCAAGAGTTTTGCTACATGTATAGCTCCAGCCATCATTCTTCAACTACAAAGCAAAACTTGTGCACAAGTTGCCTATATGAGCAGCGACACGACAAAACCAACAATGTGGCTGTGCGCCCAGCGCAGACTCAGATAAGCCTGGGCATCCGCCCAGTCTGATCAGAATCTTCGCTGTCCGCATAGAGGTAGCTTAGACACTTAGCTACTCTTTAAGCTCTTAGCGAAGAGTCTGATCAGACTGTGTGGATGCTCAGGCTGATTTGAGTATGCACTGGACGCACAACCACATTGTTGGTTTTCTCGTGTCGCGGTTCATATATTTTCGAGTTTAAAAGCATTTTATATTTAACCTAACTGTTTGCGGAAGCTTGAATTTTTCATATCCAGGTGGGAATGGAATTGCGCGTTTTCTATGCATTTTGATTATTAGTGTGTCACTCTATTTGCTGTCTATGGTATACTGAAAGTTCAATAAATTTTAAAGAGTCGCCGTTTGAATTATTTCGGAGACCTGACAATTACAAGAAAGAGTTGAAAAAACTTTAGTCTGTTTTCCTGAAAGAAAATTTTGAGAGCCTGATCATCACAAACTATTTGTACAAAATTACTGTATATTTATTGATAATTTGAAAAATCGAACAGTCACAGGAGAAAATAAAACTATGAATCTATACAGAGAATGTCGAAAATACGAACAGCTTGCACATCCGCGCAGTCTGATCAGAGAATACTTGATGCAGCTGGAGATAACTATGCTTAAACTGCACGGATGTGTCGCCCAAGGGCGTACCTGCTTATACGCAAATACGCCAGGTGCGTATTGAAATTTTGTCAGGTTGACAAAATTTCAACATGCACCAGCGTATTTGCATTCTGAAATGTTGTAAATTGGGCAAAATTACAAAACGAAATGGTAAATAATCTAAAAAATGAGATATCTTTGGGGCTAAACCCCTTGATTTCCTCTCAGAAAATATAAACATATGTTTGTGCGTATCATGTACGTGCCTTTGACTACGCCCATGTAGGCTGATTAGAGTGTTCATTGTTCGCAAAGAACATAATGCCCCATTTAAATTGCACTACTCAAATGAATATTTCAAGGAAGAAACATGGTGTTTAACTTGTAGCGAGAACAACTTGAACAAACAAACTTATATGTATTTGAGGTGTAATGGTAAACCTCCATGAATTTAATGTCATTTTACAAAGGGGAGCAACTTTTGTGACTTCATGTTTCTTTTCATCGAGGACGAAACTCTGATCAGACTGGGAGGATGTCAAGGCCGATCTTGGTCTTTCGGCTGGGTGCACATGCCACTTTAAGCCTGTTTCACATCAGCCGTGCGATTTTTCGTTCGTACGATTTTGGAGGCCATAGGTGCCGTAGACAGATCGCAGACAAATTCGCAGTGTATCTGGGCGGGTCCACCGTGGTCTCAGAGATCGTAAGGCAGCCGTACGATGTTCGTACGTCTGTCTCACGGGTCGCACGATTTTGCAGCTTAAAAGTAGAAAAAATAAACAACATTTCGTACGGCTGCCGCAAGATGGCCGTGCAGCAGCCGTAAGACTGCCGCAAGACTGCCGTGAGACGGTCGTAAGAATTCGTCAAAAATCTTGCGGGCACCGTACGACGAACAAGAATTCGCAAGGCTGTCTCACGAATGTCTTACGATGACCGTACGTTCATCGTACGAATTCGCCTCGAATGACGAATAAAATGCAAGAGCACCATTCACAACCCTCATAGTTTCACCATCGATTGTCGACACCACATTGGATCCTGATGGCTATCCCACAGCAGCGTATTGTTCTTCTAAGAAGGAGGCTCCGTAATGAAGAAGAGCGTCACACCGCCATCCTGGTGCTGCTCATCCGAGCACGGCAAGGTAGAAGAGGACGAGCGAGGCCTTGGTGGGGCAAACCCTGGGGGCACGCTTCTTTTCTGGAGTCAAGACTGTGAGTACCGATTTACTTTTAAGGGAGACACAAGTGACGCAAAAATCGTAGGAGTGCCGTGCGCCTGCCGTGCGGCGGTCGTGCAGCTGCCGTGCGACTTGCGCGATCGTCTTACGATTCCCAACATTCTTGCGATAGCATTCTGTCAGGACGCACGACTGTCGTAAGATGCTCGTGCGACTGTCTTGCGACCGTCGCAAGACAAACGCAAGCAATGATTGATAGCAGCCCCGCCTTCAAACTTGCGAACTCCTGCAAAATCGTGAGTCAGTCGTGCAGTTGTCTCAAGACTGTCGTGCGGCAGCCTTGCGGCGTCCACAGATTGCCAAAAAATCGCAGAAATAATGTGCATGTTGAGAATTTAGTTTGCGACGACCTTGCGACGTCTAAAATTCGTACGACGATCTTGCGGCTGCCGCACGAAACCCAGCGATTTTTGCCAGAAATGTGATCGCAGAGGGCCGTACGGCTGCCGTAAGGCTGATGTGAAACAGGCTTAACTGGTTTTGTCGTGTCTCGGCTCAAATGAAGACTGAACTATTGCTGCTTTATTTGATTAAGCCCGGGGCATAATCCATGCAAAGTGCATAAATGAGTCATGTTTCTTGTTCAGCAGATTCTGTGTGAGATAAAAGGCTAAAGTTCATTTTGTAAAACAAACCTTTGAAGTAAATAAAAGTTATAAGTCAATATGCTAGTTTGAAAAGGGCCATAATCCGTGCTAAATGTTCGGTAGACTTGCTTTAACCGTTAGCAGCTTTGAGACAGTGCTTCATAGATAACTGACGTTGTAAGCCAATTTCAGAATGGATTGCGACGGAACAGGAAGTAACGGGGCGCGACGGACCATATTAGCCGCGACACGAGAAAACCAACAATGTGGTTGTGCGCCTAGCGCAGACTCAGATCAGCCTGGGCATCCGCCTAGTCTGCTCAGGCTCTTTGCTAAGTGCTTAAAGGGTAGCTAAGGGACTGAGCTACCTCTATGCGGACAGCGAAGACTCTGATCAGACTGGGTGGATGCCCAGGCTGATCTGAGTCTGCGCTGGGCGCACAACCACATTGTTGGTTTTCTCGTGTAGCGGCTCAAATATGATTCCAGGGTAGCAGCCCCACCTACTTCATAAACGATGTTCGGTGAAAGGCGAAACTATTATATATACTAGAAATGTTTTTCAGAGAAAAACTGATGTCCCCCCACCAGCCCATTTCCCATCCCCTCTAGCCGGGCCGGGTAGCGCAATCGGTAGGGCACCTGACTCGTAAGTCAGAGGTCCTGGGTTCGAATCCCGGTCTGGCCACATACTTTCGTTTCTCCTTCCGCTGATTCAAGAAGGGTAGTTGTCAGTTACTGGCGAAAGTATGTGCACTTAGTACTGGTTAACCGCTTAGGAGGTCTAAGCCTGCCCAGGAATAGTGTGGTTAGGTTAACTGACCGTCCCGACATGACCTTAGTTGTTTACCGTGGACGTTAAGCATCAAATCAACCAACCAACCATCCCCTCTAATGAATAAAAAGCCTGTACAAATAAAATTTCTATGCAAGTTTGGACAAAATCCATCCGCTGGTTCTAAAGATATCCTACATAGAAGACTATGTCCTTCAAAAATGGGTCAAGGTCACCAACTACTAAACATGTCTTTAACCTGTCACAACGATACATTCATGCAAGTCTGATGAATATCTATCCACTGGTTCAAGATATCTTAATTTTAAGATAGAAAAATACGCATTTGTAAGATAGCTTTTGACCTTGAAAATGGGGTCAAGGTCATCAAAACACAGTACACTCTTGAGACTGTCCCATAGGTATATCTATGAAAGTAAAGTGGAAATCAAGCAAAAGGCTAAAGAGATACATCAATTTTAGTGAAATTTTCACATATCTAAATCCTCCTGTGACCTTGAAAATGAGGTCAAGGGCACCAAAATTTTATTCAGCTCTTAAACTTGTCCCAATCATGTATCCAGGAAAGTTTGGCGAAATTCCATTCATTGGTTCAGGAGATATAGTGGGTACAAGAAATTGTCATCCAAGTCCTCCAGTGACCTTGAAAATGAGGTCAAGGTCACCAAACTCTAATCAGCTCTTACACTCATCCCAATAATGTATCCATGCAAGTTTGGTGAAATTACATATATTGGTGCAAGAGATATTGCGCATACAAGAAATTGGGTACAAGAAATTGTCATCTAAGTCATCCAGTGACCTTGAAAATAAGGTCAAGGTCACCAAAATCTAATCAGCTCTTACACTTGTCCCAATGATATATCCATGTAAGTTTGGTGAAATTCCATCTATTGGTTCAAGAGATATCGCGCATACAAGAAATTGTCATCTAAGTCCTCCTGTGACCTTAAACATGAAGTCAAGGTCACCAAAATCTAATCAGCTCTTAAGTTTGTCCCAATGATATATCAATGCAAGTTTGGTGAAATTCCATCCATTGGTTCAAGAGATATCGCGCATACAAGAATCTGTCACGCCGACGCCGACGGATTCCGCACTGAAAACAATATGTCCCCCCTCACCTTTGGTGGGGGACATAATACACTGAGCATCAATATCATGGAGTCATAAAGTTAATATCAACTAGGACCTCTTTGTTGGGCTCCAGAAACATTAACATAGGAAACTTTTTCATGTAGCATTTTCGTTGAAAAATAAGTATCAAGAAATGCCATGTACATTATTTAAAGTGCTCCTGCATCTTTTCTGGTCCTGGCGACATTAGCCTGACATTACCAGCGAACGACCATAACATTACTCGGTCAGTTGATTAATATCTAACCCATTTCGGAACACCACTCGGCCAATTCCATTAATCACGCAATTGCCCGAGCGATGTTTCGAATGATTTTACCCCTTAATTCAGGAAAATTATTTGGTTTTACATGCCAGACTTGCTAATATTGGATGAATGAAAATAAAATGTATAAGTATAAGTACTGAAATCACTTTTTTTCGAGGCACAGCCTCGTATAATTTCGATATTGTTCCACATTTCACAATATTTCATAGGTCAAATAACGCGTATGTCAAAATTTAGCCAATAATATCCACAGTATCCGAACTCACTGTACCATCTCTTCCGGTTTTCATAGCGTTGAATCGAGAGTACAAAGTTCGCTTATAACCAGTAGTCGGAAATCGTTATGTTTTGTGATTTTATCCGGAATCTGCTGCGTCATATATAGTTATTCAGCTTGGAAAATGTAAAGAGGTAAGTTTAATATAATTTGCTCTTCGGTCTTTTACTTTGTTTCCCTGTACAATGAAAACCTCATGGCCGTCAAAGAAATATTATTCCGAACAGCTTAATTTAACACGAGTTTGTGTCGTGCAAAAGCTAAATATCGTCCTATTACCAAAACTAACAAACTGTAGATTGATAACGCCTTCCGTTTATTTTAAAGATTTTTTATAAAACATGTAAGAAAAGGCTAAAAAAGGTTGTAGAATCATGCCAAGGGCAATTTGGATACTGTACCGTTTACATCCACCCATACACAACATTGTACAGGGCAATAAAGTAAAAGACCGAAGAGTAAATTATATTAAACTTACCTCTTTACGTTTTCGAAGCTGCATAACTATAAATGACGCAGCAAATTCCGGATAAAATCTCAAAACATAATGATTTCCGACTACTGGTTATAAGCGAATATTTGTACTCTCGATACGACGCTATGAAAACCGAAAGAGGTGGTACAGAGCGTTCGGATACTGTGATATCAATAGTCAATGAATATTTTATCTTCGTTTTTTCCGTCGTACTGCACTGTGAATACTACTAGCACTCTGTCTTATATGAGCCGCGACACGAGAAAACCAACAATGTGGTTGTGCGTCCAGCGCAGACTCAGATCAGCCTGGGCATCAGCCTAGTCCACTCTGACTTTTCGCTAAGCGCTTAAAGGGTAGCTAAGGGTCTCAGCTACCTCCATGCGGACAGCGAAGACTCTGATCAGACTGGGCGGATGCCCAGGCTGATCTGAGTCTGCGGTGGGCGCACAACCGCATTGTTGGTTTTGTCGTGTCGCGGCTCATATTAATTCAAAATGTTTCTCTTGTTTGTAATTATACAATAGAAATGATCGAAAACAGACGCAGATATTCAAACTCTCTTTTGTTCGTCATAGGTCTACTTTCGATTTCTACTTTCGGTTTAATACACACAAACAAACAAACAGTGCAACATTTCGATAACTATTTTGAAATCAGGTCAATTTCAAGATTGACCGCCGTCCATTTTGGAATTCCATATTGGACAGCTCAATTTTGAGGTCGCTACCCAGTGTCAAAATTACGGTTGTGGGTGCCTACCGACATAGCTTACTTATTCATGGAAGTTATTGTCAAATCTTCAACTATAGACACATATGTGACCATGTCTGGCATTTTGAGCCTTATGGAGCGAAAAGGAGTAGGTTCACGAAGGCTGAAAATCGGCCCTGTAAAATCGTAAAATTTCAAACATGTCAAATCAATGATATGTTGTTACCTTTTATATGGTCAAACATAGAACTTTTATAAACCATATGAATTTTGACGGTATGGCCCTTCTCAAACTTGTCCTAGGGGCATAAAGTAGCATGGGGTATCACGATTTTGCAATTTTTCGCACTTTTTCGTATGTTTGACCAAATGGTATATATAGAGCCCAACCTTGTAACATCACGATTTTTCGATAGTCAATGCCGCTGAAGATGGCAAATCATATGGCAAAAGGAGAAAATGTTACAAGGGTGGGCTCGATATGAGAAAAAGAATTTACTGAAAAATAATCGCTAACGCAGCGAATATGTAACGTCATAAGCGGCAGGAAAAAGCGACGTTGTTTTCTTGACGTCACGAGTTTGCTACCACGCACCTGTAAATGTTAATGAAGAAAGAGAGAACTTTTGCAATAAGCAATGGTAGATCTATACACAAAAGACGTAACAGTATTAGAATCCAGAGTTTTAGGTGAGGTTGTTTTGCCATGACTTAAAGGAGTGTGTGTGATTTCGGAATTTTCATTGGCATGTTTTGGAGAGGTATGACCGTTTTTCGACTTAAGCATTTTAGACCTAGAGAGCTGATTTTTGGTATACTATAAGAATTTGATGTGGTGAGCATTCTGATGATAGTTGGCTAATGCTCTGTCCATTATTTACAGAATTATTCCCCTCTCTGGCGGTGTGATAAAAAATTCTGTCTTGTGTCTGCAACTCTGCCTACATTGTTCCCTTAAATTATTTGAAATTATGCAGATTGTCTTTGTATGATATGGAGATGTGTGTGTGGTTTTGGATGTTTGATTGGTTTATTTATGACAGATGTATGGTCCTTGCTGAGTTAGATATTGAGTTTGCAAGCCCTGCCACATTTTTTATTGGATTGAGTTTCAAAAGTAAAAAGTATGCAAAGACCAGGAACTGAAACAATCAAAATCCAAATCCAGCCCTCAAACCATAGTTATTCAAATAATGAATACTATTTAACCGTGACTTGATGATAAGCAGCAGATTTCAGATGCTTCATTGTGTTTTTTTAAGAGCGTTATACCCTGTTTTGCCATCAGCCAAACGTCGGCTGACATGTGGTTTATAGCATTTTATTTTGGTTTGTTTTGGTTCAACGTTATGGTGTTGAACCGGCGCTCACTTGGCATTGTTTCAGCGATGTGTGCATCTTTGGGGAATTACTGATTATAAGCGTTGATTGGTGTCATTTCAGGGGAAGCAGCCCTGCTACTTCTAGATCTGCGTCCCTTCTCATTGATAAATGGCTCTTGAGAGAAAGAATTCGCTCCTTTAGGAGGAAATTTCTTCTTTCAGGAGTGGATCCAGTTTCTAAGGGCTGCGCCGTTCAGGGAGGTTAACAGGAATATCACAGAAGTTGGCCCCCTTTGTAATATAAGCGGGGAAAAGGTTAAGTTTGAATGAGTAATTATTGTCGGTGAAGAGTTTGTCGGTAACCACTGAATATTTGGCCTATACATTTGAATATATAGATGTACGCGCGTGCGTGCGTGTGTGCGTACGTGTGTGTTAACTTTCTAAATAGGAACGTTAGTCGGTCATATATTTATTGTGTGTGTGTGTGTGCGTGTGTGTGTGTGTGTGTGTGGTCATTCCTAAATACAAACGTAAGTCGGTCATTTTAGGGAAATCTGCTATGCCATTTTCAGCTATGCTTCCCTTGCCCTTGGTATGATTCCCTTCCTTTAGGAGTTGACCCCAGTTTGGAAAAGCTACGCCTTCACAGGAGGTAAAGAGGAAGTTGCAGAAGGTGCTCCCTTCGTAAAATGACCCGAAACCATCTGGTTTGAGTATATATTGTCTATGAAGACACCATCTTGTTCATCAGAATGTATATAAACGCGGGGGTGATACTTATTAGCCCATCTGTACTGTCGACCGATCCGATACTATGTAAAATGGCTGTCGACCGAGAAATGGGTCACAAGAATTGCTAATAACGGTAAATGATATAATTGTTTATGGCTGTCGACCGAGCTGATACTGCTGCCAATTGTCTCGGTCGACAGCCACAAAAGATAAGATAAGATTTATTTAAAGTTGGCAAGTTACACAACAATACAAGGTGAGCTCTTTATGAGCTTTTGAACCGACTGCTAAAACAAATGTATTATATTAATAAGTGTAAAACAAACCAGTAAGACAGAAACATTAAGAATATACTATTCAATTCAATCGACCTGAAAAATCGTGACAGCAAGTAAACCTGGCAGAGCTGTGCGTACGCTGTCTGGCCAAAGTGTCCGCACAGCATGCAAACCACCTTATCACTCCAATTATGGAGAGGCATATCAATGACATGCTGTGTTACTATTTAATAATCCATTATGAAACATAAGCACTAAAACACTAAATCATAATATGTAGTCGAGTATACTATATAGTATCTCTCTAGCCTAAAGTAAATGAAAAAGCACATATTTAACCCCAATGCACATGCTACTCCTTTTTAACACATATCAGGTGTAAGTAAATTGCACATCTGCATGTATGGTAATCAACTGACTCGGTCCACATGTGATTAGTGATAACCCATTACTGGTCGTTTTGTGGCCCATGCCAGTCTGTTTGCAGGTTTGTTTTGGTAGCGATACTCTGTTCGCTCAATGCTGGTTCGATCCTTGGACTGACATTGACCGTGTAGAATATTGCCCCAGGGACAGACTGGCATGACTTGTATTATATAATTGAGCCGCGACACGAGAAAACCAACAAAGTGGTTGTGCCCACAGCGCAGACTCGGATCAGGCTGGGCGGAACAGAGTCTTCGCTGTCCGCATGGATGTAGCTTAGACCCTTAGCTACAGTTTAAGCGCTTAGCAAAGAGTCTGATCAGACTTGGCGGATGCCCAGGCTGATCTGAGTCTGCACTGGGTGCACAACCACTTTGTTGGTTTTCTTGTGTCGCGGCTCATTATGATTTTTTAAAAATCTGTTTGCATTCCAATGTATGGGGTGTGGATGTGGAACATGCATTTAATTATCTTGTCCCCAATGCAAGGTTACAAAGAAATGTGAAATATTTCTTCGTACATGTATCATTTGTTTTTGTCATGTTTGGTATATATACTAAGAGGCAATAATAAGTATACAGTTTTTGATTTTGAATACTGGGCCTCGTGTAAATGATTGCGTGGACATATTAATAGTGTCATTTTGGCCAACGTTTAGCTCTGTAAAACACAATCACAAATTGTTTTGCAGTCATTAATAATGAAGTTATGGCCCTTAATTCATAATCAGCAGTTCCAAATAAAATTGCTTTGCATATGGCAGATGGCATTTTGCACTTCACGAATATCTAGCGCCAATGTCTGTGAGTAAAACCACATCGTCAATTAATCTGAAACTCCCACCAAACGTCTTTAACTATAGTGGGAAATGCTACATGTCTCAAATTACCTCCCTTTGAATTAAAATCATAGGGGACTGAATGTTTCTCTATCTTACCGGGTGTAAGAAGTTTTCACTTAAAAAAATCGGAAAATTGTTGTTTGGCTTCTTGCCTTTGTGCACACTTGAAAGAAACTTCACAGACCTGTTTATTTGAAAGAAAATTGCAAATAAACTTCCCACTAGAACTTAATGCTTATTCAATGCATGATACCAGAAGACGCCAAAAACATTATTTCTTGGTACGAAAATTTGATATTTTACCCCGTTTTTTATATGAGAGTGCTACATATCCTTACAAACCTTTCATCCCTTTTTAAATGGACTGCATAAAAACGCATAAACTCAATCTCTACTGTCCAAAGTGTATGTTTAAGAGGAGCTACTCCAGCGACAAGGTTAACTCAGACCCCTGGTTTGTTTAAAACCCTGTCAGTTCTTTATCCTTTTGCCGATTGCACTGAAAATTGTCGCAAATTCTGCGAAAATGCCTGTATTTATCTACAATGCCAAGGTATTATGCAGATATGTTGACATCTGTAGAAAAATCGAGACTGCGTTACCTGTATACTTTCTTGTGCCTCTGAGTATATTTTGTCATGTCTGTAAATACACTGCTAAAAATATTTAAAGGAACAGCAGGTATTTTCCCATAGATGTAACTACAACATATGCCCAGTTTGACGGCCCATAAATTTGACCGTCAGTGGGCAAGAATTTCCATCTTTTTTCGGCACTTTTAAGAAGAATCGAAGTTTAAGACAACAAGAATTTCAACACAACAGATGCCCTGCTCATTTCCATGGTACAAGTTTTGCAATTTTCGTATTTTCTGATATTGAGTAATTTTGCTGAAGTCTATAAAATCTCATAAACTTCAGTTCAAAGGGATCTTTTCAATAAGGGTCATCTTGAAAGACCCTTAATTTTCATAGACAAAATGGTTCTTTTGATTTCGGTTGAAATTTTCCCCCTTTTCACCTGTTCTGAAAAATTGCAAATTTTTAACAAAATTCCAGTTTTACACAAATCTGTCCATGGACAAGGGCAGGACAAATATTGGATCAAAAACTGTGCAGTCAGTAACCTCGCCCCCTTTTAAAAAAATGGCATAATAAATAGAAAATCCATGTCTTTATCGATCGAAAGCATTTTACCTCAAAGTGGGGATGCGTTGCACTGTCGTCTATGGAAAAATATAAGGTGTTCCTTTAAATATTTTGAGCAGTGTAGTTCATTTTCTTGCTCTTCTTAGGGAATAAAGAATTCGTTATCATCATCATCATACATAATTTTGATAATTGTATTTGGACAATAGATGGCTGAATGACTTGTAATTTTACGTCCTTTTCAACAGTATTT
This sequence comes from Ctena decussata, assembly GCA_963989385.1. Classification (NCBI taxonomy): domain Eukaryota; kingdom Metazoa; phylum Mollusca; class Bivalvia; order Lucinida; family Lucinidae; genus Ctena; species Ctena decussata. The sequence goes on from OZ022500.1 coordinate 45,301,820, forward strand.
CGTATCAGGGCAATAGCTGATAAAATGAAAGCTGTATGCAATCTGACATCATCACGGTTGAAAATATTTCGGCATGCAGCAGGAATCGAACACGGTTCACTAGCTTTGCAGGCCAGCGTTTAATCTAAGTGAGCTCCCGATAAACAATATTAGTACAAAGTTATCTGTATTGCAATGTATGGTTGAAGACCTGTAGTAATATAATGTTAGAGCTGAATTATGCCTGAAAATGGCAATAGAAAAAATACCATCTCTATTGTTCTAGTTTTGTTATTAATTTCTTTACAACTCCGTCAGAGTGACACCCAATTTGTGAAACAATTTTGACACAGGCGTTAATATATGCAGTCCTACATCTTTTTGCCTAGGTATATTTGATGTGGCTGTACCTTCGGCTGTTTGTGATCTGTGCAGAGACAGCCACAAATCATGCAGTGACAGCCACAAATCATGCAGAGACAGCCACAGATCATGCAGAGACAGCCACAGATCAACAGACAGAAGAAGAGCTGAACATAGAGGCCACATCCCAGCGTTCAGAATCAACTTAAGTAAACCTTAGTAATAAAAAAATGATAACTGAAAAACTGCAATCTTGCTGCGAGATAAAAAGAAATTATTAATTATTATTATATATTGGATTTTGTCCGCAAAACAAAACATACAAAACAGAATTATAAGCGCCGAACAGAATTTGATAGAGTGACAAAATCGGAGCACTACAATTTGTAGTATTACATGTAATACCATCATGCAGGCCAAATCTGGGGACCAATAGAAAGATTTACAGGTACCTAAGAAGAGCTCCCGGAGAGTTACAGCCAAATCTAATATACCTAGACAAAGAGCTGTAGCTCTGCAAATAAAAAAATTGTTCAAGACAAGATTATAACGTCGTTAACGTCATAAAATCATCAAATACATCACATGGGGTAGGTCCGTTTATGACGTCACAAATGAGTATTTAAGACGTCAAACTTTAAAAAAAAATCCATTTTCAGTCACAGGAAATATCAATAAACGATATAGCCAAATTTCATCAAATTCTGAGACAGGGCCGATTTTGACCCTTCGTGAACCTACTCCTTTGGAATTGTTGTTTTTAACATTTTCATATTTATTAGTGCTTCCAGAATAGATTTTGAGAAGCACAGAGAAATAGCGCTAAGGATTACTGCAAAAGCAAACGAAATTCACACCCACCCGCTTTTGTGTTTTCGTTTCACTGATTGGACACAATTCACATACAAACTGGGTAAACCTTCATAGCTCTGGTTCGTGACATCTCTTTTCAAAGATTTCTAATGCGAAAATTCTTAAAGGAGTGTAGATGAAAAAATTAAACACGCCGGTAGAAATGTTGACTCACTCTTTTCAGGTGACGCCTTGAAATTTATTAGTCAGTGCGCGGAAATACAAGTAACTTTACGTGCAAATTTTATGACGTCACTTTCATTTCACGTTTCGTGACGTCAACGTCTGTAGGGTCCCTAAGTGTCCGACAGCCCTAAGTGTCCGACAAAATTTATTTTTTTCTATAAATGTCAGAATAGTGAAAGAAACCATTATTTAAAGCATAATTAGTAAATATTTCAAAAAAATAATTAGTGAAAAATACTCAAAATCTAACTTAGAAAAAAATTTGTCGGACACTTAGGGACGACCCAAAGGTCCCTAAATGTCCGACAACCCTAAATGTCCGACAAGTTGAAAATCAGTATAACTGTTCGTTATTAGAGTAAAAACAATAAATATGATCGTAAAAAAGTGAACTACATACTTTTATATAAAATAATAACACTAATAATGATAATAATAAATACAGAATGCCAGAATATATATCAAGTTCGTTACTGAATACATATAAAAAGCAGTAGAATATTTTTTAGTGTTTGCCCCAGATAATAAACCAATCAGATCACCCGAATTTTCAAATTGGTTCGTTTCTAAGATACATTTCGGGACGAGATACGAAGGACCGACATGTAGGTAACTATATCATGTCCACACCGATCAGCAGACGGTCGTCCGTATGTCATTATGTTAGAATTAAACAGACACATCCCAGCAGGCACACAACGCTGAATCAACATTGAATCAACCGTGATTCAACGTCATGACGTTGAATCAAGGTTGAATCAATGTCGACTCAACATCGTGTGCCCAGTGGGATACAACATCAGTAGTCTCATCTTGATACTTAAAAATCCGGAAATCGAAATATAACATAGTCTTTTAAGACAAACATGCGAGTGGGTGAGTGAGTCATAATTGTCACGCCACCCGCCAGCAGTCAGCTTCCATTTATCGTTATGAAAAACAACAGCATTGCGCCATATTTATAGTTCGACATCCGTCATATTTGTACATAATAAAACTGCCTGATCCCCAGTCATTTTGCCATGACCGCACCAACCGTACTAATGCAGCCCATTGTTGAAGATACTGATCTTTAAGTTTTTGTTTAAAAGCTTTGTTAAACCACATTTTATTTATCCCATGAAGTGAATTCCATATATTACCATATCCATTTGAGCAAATAAGATTTTTTAAATGGCTCAGCCATTTTGATTTCAATTTGTTTTGTTCGTTAGGCTAAATATTAGATTGTATAATGCAACTGCTGTTTCATTTTTTCCTTCATCGTCTGCCACTTTTGTCCAAAATGAGACCATTCTACTTTGAATGTCTATAAAAAGTGGATATACTCCTAATTCACCATAAATCATAAATGACGGCGTTGACCGTTTAAGGTTCAAAATATGCTTAAAAAATTTTAACTGCACCCTCTCAATTATGTCTAAATTTCCAAATCCCCAAATTTCACAACCATAAAGTAATATAGGTTTAATAAGTTTGTTGAAAAGATCGACCTGTATATCGATTGGCAAGTCTAGTGTTCGTATCTTACGTAACAGTGAAAACAGAGCATTATTTGCCTGGTCGGCAATATGTCTTTTTGCCTTTAAAAAAGAACCAGTTCGCGACAGGAAAACCCCTAGGTATTTATATTCGTTCACTATTTCTAGTTCTTCACCCTTATAATAAAACTTTAGATTGGCTGAAATTTTCCCTCCAGAAAAAAACTATAACTTTGGTCTTGGTAATGTTAACCGTAAGCTTCCACTTATCACAGAATGTTTCGAATATATTTAGGGTAGCTTGCAGGTCTTCTTTATTATTACTAAACAACACTGTATCGTCAGCAAATAAAAGAATAAACAGTTTTAAAAATATAACGTAATCTGCGTCATCGCTGGTCTGGCAAGTTATACCTGGGGCCATATGTAAATGTAAATAACTTTCTAGGTCGTTTAAGTAAATTGAGAACATTATCGGGGACAAATTTTCCCCCTGCCTGACACCTGTCTGGCAGGGATAAAAGGCGGAGACTCCTTCTATTGTTGATATCCTTGACTTTATGTTTTCATACATGTTCCGGATAAATTTAAGACATTTACCATTTATATGCGTTTCCAAGAGCTTATTCCATAGACCAACTCGCCACACTTTATCAAAGGCCTGCTTAAAATCTATAAAGGCGCAGAATAGCTTGTTTTTATTTGCTCTTGCGATTTCGATCAAACTTTGCAAAATGAACAAATTGTCTGTTGTCGCAAACCCTTTTCGGAACCCCGCTTGACACGAACTTATGATGTTGTTGTCTTCTAAAAACTTATTTATTCTGTCATTTAAAATTGAAGTGAATAGCTTCCCAAAGCAGCTCAGAAGGGTAATGGGTCGATAATTTTCTGGCAGTTTTGAGCTCCCTTTATTTTTTTAAATTGGCAGAATGTTTCCTACTGACCAGCTTTCGGGTACCAGACCTGTATCAAAAATAACATTAAAAAGTTTTGTATAAGTAGGCAACATTAAATTTAGCGTATTCTTCAAATGTTCATTTAAGATGCTGTCAATTCCGTGACTCTTATTATTTTTTAAATTTTTTACTGCCTTTATTATTTCATTTTCTGTAATGGGCAAATTTATATCAGTGTTTAAATCATTGATGCTTTCAGGAAGTTGTGAGTCGTCACTTCCAGAATCATAGTCCGAATTTTCATGTTCAGGATCTGCATTTAAAGTTTTAAAATACTCATAAAGATCTTTTAGTGGGGCTGTTGTATCCTCCTTCTTGTTTATGGAATTAATGAATTTCCAAAAATCTTTAGGTTTCTTTTGTTTTAAATTTCTAAGTTTAATTATTTTATCATTTTTATATTTTGCTACATTTTTAAAGGTATGTTCCTGGGCTAGCGATGTCAATTATGTCCACAAAATAATTTCGTCCTTTTCTGAGCAGTATTGAATTCTCTTATTTTTCTGAATTTGTTGCTACTGAGAAACTCGTCAGATGTTGAAGAAAATAGTCGTTTTCCCTTTTGGTTTATTTTCTTTCGTTGGAATTCCAGTTCTAAAAATAACTATGTTTATTGTGTCTATAAGTGCGCAATTTCTGATGACATTCTCTAAAGGTCAATTTTCCCTTGACGTGAGCTCTCTTAGAGGTCCTGGCATGGTGCATGGGTTAAAACTATCCCAAAATGCAATGCAGCATGACATCAGCTGCGTTATCTATTTTTGGCGCGAACTAAAAATAGCGCTAACTGGTGTGCGAAGCAGATTTAGGAAATCCCTTGCAAAACAACTTTTCTAATATTTTTTTGATTTACACTTTTTAGTGAAACTTTTTAATTCCCTTTTATAAGTGCTTTCCAACAGGTTGGATAAAAGTTCGTCAAAATTATAATGCATTCCAAAATACAGGAACCTACCTTTAACTAAAGTATTTTTATATTGTTTACTTACAGCCTTCAAGCGTTTCTTCAGATGTAAAGTTTTGTATTTATTGTATTGTTTTCGTGTAATGTGGTATGTATTTCTTGCCATTCGACATTCTTTGTTGAACCATTTTTTATGGCCACTGTTGTAAGATATGTTATTTTCGCCATTTCTACGTTTAAATCCAAATGTTTCCTTTGATGCTGTTAGAAATAAATTTTCTATCATGCTAATTACCGTATTAACATCTTGTATTCGAACATTTTCGTCTGAAGTCATTAAGTTTATTAAAGAATTGATATGCTCAAGTTCCTCTAAATTTAAATTTTCAATAAAGTACTCACATTTGTTTTCATCCCACAATTTGATTTCTGGCGAAGTTGCATTACTTGCTGTACCTTTTGTTTGCTGGTTATTAACATCTCGAATCAGCATTTCAATAGACAACGGACAGTGGGCATCCGAATATAACATATCAAACTCTAAAACATTAAATGATTTTATCATTTCAAAGTTATATGCTGTAGACAATACGTAATCGACAGTACTGCTGTTTTTACAACTGAGTTCGGGCGAAATAGCACCCCTTCCTATTCTGCCATTAATAATGAAAATATTATTATTTCTACAAAACTCTAACAATTGCAAAGAGAGGGAGAGAAGACGTGAAAAAAATGTCCAAACAACCCTACCCGCACCTACTGCAAGCATAGCATGTCCTTGCCCTACTATTATCCAAATCAGTAGGACGCCCGGCCCTGTAAGTTATACCCAGCACCACCCAACCATCCCCTTAGTGATAGCTTTTCGTCGTATATTTTTCAAATGTTGCTCTTAAAAAACAAAAATGATGCTCAAAATAAATTTAAAATAAATGTAATTTTGGAGATAAGTGTCATTTTTTTCCGAAGTACATGGAAGTATGAACACAAAGGGTCCCGTGCAATGAAAACATGAACGCCATTCGGATGTCACTTACTTTGCGCAGGACTCATTGTATTCATACTGCCATGGACACTGGAAAAATGAAATTCATTTCTTAAATGAATGAAGATTTACGTAATGGACCACACCTGGGTTACAGAGGATGGTAGACCGATACCTATGTCTCTATTTTCAGACAAAATGTGATAACCGACAATATTATATACTACTGTATACCAGTAAAAGTAAGGACATGGCATGAATCTCTATCCTGGGCACACTTGACTTTCGTCACTATCAATAATAGATCGCACCTAACTTAATCGATAACACGTGTTGTTATTTAAACAATCGAAAGAACACCTATTTTGAAAACGATATACAGTAGCACAATTCAGGAGTATACAGTTTATTTATCGACTACACTGATCATATATTCATCTGGATCAACAGATTGTCTATGCGAAACTGTGACATTATGTGTGGCTGTTCTAAGATTAGGCTATATGTAAAACACCTTCTCCACATTATTATTACATGTATTGGTTTCATATTCGTAAAACTTTTGATAGCCAGTATGTATCTTATATGATGCTTTGTTGTAATATTATATGTCTACACTGTCAACTACTCGCCATAACATATGTAAATGATAGTATCCACATGGGCTTTATAGCCTTTTGGAATTTGCTGATAACCTTCTGTTCTGTTCTGTTCTAAATTATTTCGGAAGATCTAAAGTATTATCAGGATTCTCATAACCTACCCCGTCTGATCACAGTCTTAGATGCATAGATTTGGACGAAAATACTAATATCAGGCAGCTCTCGTTTTATGGCAATCTAGTGATATGGCATGTGAGTACAGTGAAGGCTGCAGTTCTTGCAGTTTGAGGAAGTTTGCATTGCCAGTACAGTGACAGTCTACAAGCCAGATGTGTTTATAAATGGCAATGATCAAAATAAAAGATAATCCTTGGAGAAAGTACAGCTAATAACAAAAGAAGAAAAAAAGTGGAGCTAACATTAGCCTTGTCCTACCCCAGCGTAGCATGCAAACCCAGCAATCATGATGAGTTAAAATTTTATTCTTTTTGAAAACAGTTGTTTAGCATTTGTCACTATCATCAAATTGAATATATTTATTTCAAGAATTTACAATTTAGCCAAAACTAAAGCTAGAAACAGAAAAAAGTAATTTGTAAATCACTCTGAATTTAGAACGGCATATGTTTTTTAGTTGTACTGGCTGATCAGATTCTGTCTTGCTGACAAATTTCCTACTGTACAGTCTACCGATTTTAGTATATACTCAGCTGTAAAGGTGATTGTAAATGACTGCTTATGGTCGGATTATCGATTATACAATATATATGATATCGATTACATTAGGCGCGAGCGAATAATCGAAGGTGTGATATTTAATGGCACAGTTACAATGCATTTGATATGCTGCGTTTATTTTTTTTTGGACATATCGTGTACAGCCGAATACAATGTAAAACCAGAAAAACTGCTGTAGATATCGCTTATGGTAGTATAAACCATGATATGTATATAACATCAGCATAAATCAGCTGAAACTATTGCTTATAATAGAAAATTATATCACCGGTATTTTTTCTATAAAATCAGCATAGCGACTGAAAATATCTCTTATGATAGTAAACATCATAGCAAAATGATATAATTTATCTATAATCAGCATAACGGCTGAAAAGATCGATTCTGACAGCAAAATCGCGACATATTTCTGTAAATTCAGCATATCAGCAGTTCAGCGTTTTAGACACATTTGGCTGATCAGCAAGTAGCTGAATTCAGCAAGAATTTCAGCGTTTTAGTCTGTCCCCTGTATATTCAGTAGCATACTCGTATGTGTATTACAGAAGCTTTGTTACTCCACTGCTACTGTTTGTTATATGTTGTCAAGAAAAGGAAAAGTTAAATTCAAACCTTAACTTTGGACGTTCTTTCGAAGTGTTTCTGAGATATTTTTCTTAATTCTGACTGTATTTAATGCTGAGACTATCTTGGCTCAATTTAAAGAAGAAGAAGAAGAAGAAAAAGCGTCAGCAATGGTTTTATAATAAAAAGAAAAATAATAAAAATGATAAACTACTAATGACAATAATAAAAATAACTGTTAAGCATTCTCTGACAATATCAAATAAAAGAAAAAAAAATAAAACAAAAAAAAAACGGCAAGATTTCTTTTTCTAAACATTTTTTCTATCTTTTTTTAATTTTTCATAATTATTATTATTATTAGTTTTATTGTTATCAGCAAACTTGTGCTGTTCGCCGTTTTAATTTATTCCAGATCAAACAATCCTTTTCATGAACTACACATCTGAACCAACTTTGCTTGTGCGTATGCCGATCCGAGCATGCAGGGTGACATACGTCACCATCGCAAAATCTGTTTCAAAAAAAAAAAAATTCCTGTCTTACCCATAAATTATACGACACCGTCCTTTTAAAGCAGGCATCTGTTTACCTGTAAAGTATCATTTGTTTATTGCTACTGCATGTTCGTATGTGTATTACAGAAGCATATTTCACATTGTATACAACTGCGGCTTTTTTTTTTTTTTTTTTTTTTTTTTTTTTATTATCTACTCTCATTAAAACGGAAAGTTGAAATACTATCTTTACTTTGGTCGTCCTACAAAGAATTTCTTCTTCTTTTTTTTCTTTTTATTTTATCTTCTTCCCTCTATTTTTTATTTATTTTATACGTCAGAGAATGTTTGGTTTAACATCAAAAGCGAACAGCATCATCAACTGTTTATAATAATAATAATGATAAAATAAAACAGAACGCAAGTTACATGTATATTTTTATTTGATATGCCAGGGAATGTTTTGCTGTTATTATCATCATTATTGTTATTATTTCTATCATTATTGTTATAAAACATTATTATTATCATTATTATTATTACAAATGATTTTATGATTGTTATCATTATTAATTTTATCAGTTTTGAATTATGCCAAAGCGAACACTCGTTATCGTAAACTACGCACAGGTTCTGATCCTACATTCATATGCGCTTGCTGATCCGAGCATGCACAGGTTGCAGACGTCATCATCACCAAAAGATATATATCTAATATATGAATGAACGATGCTTATCATACCCATAAAGTGTGTGTCACCTGTGCCGGCGCAGTATTTGTCTATCTGTGAGAAATCATTTGTTTATTGCTACTGTATATTAAGCAGCATATTCTCGTGTGTATTACAGAAGCATATTTCACATTGGTATACCCCTGCTGCTGTTTCTCATATTATCTCCTAAAGGTGAAATACAAACTTTACTATGAAAGTGTAGGCGTTATTACGAAGAATTTCTTTATGAGATGTGTTTTTTCCCCTTTCCTGTATTTCACTCTTTTTTCTCCTTTATTTCAAATGCCAGAGACTGAAAGGCATAATTATAAAAGAGAAGTGCACTATCAACGGTGTTACAATAATAAAAATAATTATAATAATAAAATATTCTTTAATAGCGAGCATTCGCTTGCAGGCGCATATTATAGAGCGGGAACTCTATGGTAGAGGATTGGTAAACCATATTTTTTCCTTAAAAATACATTACTTTCAATGGAATTTCTTTCGTGGCGACATCAAACGGAAGTGACATATTTCTGTCGCTACGTAACGTAATGACGTCAAACGTTCCGTTCCAAAAAATCAAGATGTCGTCAACGTTTACCGCTTTTGTGCGTAGATCACTACATGGTGATTCACAAAATGCAAGGAGGCTGAGTGTCGAGTGAAGTTTGAAGGAAATAAAAAGCGCCGCGGAGAAGAAACTGAAAAAAGTATATAGCCAGTTTTCCGAGGGGAAAGATTAGGTGGGGAAAGCTGTTCTCGGACAGTTTCTCCTCCGTTTGTCAGACGGAGTTCGCAGTTGTTGAGTTGCAATAATTTTATTACAAATTTCAAACGACAACTTGTGAGATTAAATCCAGAATCGTACAGTGAGTAGTCAGATCAGGGTCTACACTTCGACTATGCATTTTTGTCCGAAACTTAAGAGTTAACATGGTAACAGCCAAATATAGTCCCGATCCTCTGACGTTACGTTACGCTTCAGAAGCTAGGGGAGACCGGGGATAGTTGATGCACGGGGCAAGTTGATGCAGTGGGTATAAAAAGACAATGACGTCATTGTGGGCGTCAGAAATGACGAATTATAGTAGTCATTGACAGACGCCATCTTTTCCTGAAGTTTTGCGGAATTTCGACAACAAATGAGAATTTGGTGAAGAAAAGTTCATTTTTGACACATCTAAGTAAATAAATGGTATTTTGCAATTTTTCAATTAGCGCGCATTTGTTTCTGGTAGTTCATAATTCTTTTATGCACACAGGTAGAGAAATCTTTCATCTTCAACATCAAATGCTCTTCTGAAGGAAAACATTGCGTGTTGGTTGTCCAACTTGCTGAATGTCACATTGGGCATGGTTGGGGCAAGTTGATGCAATGAGCATGGGGCATGTTGATACACCATAAAATCCTACTGTACTGCATGAGCTGTTCACAATATTTGGATGGACATGATCTCTGACTGATGTAGAACTACATTATGTCCAAAAGTTTTAGCATTTAAGATTTGTATCATTTTAGAATACGATGTAATTTATTATATTCAAACAAATATATATTTGGCATTCCAGCCATGTCACAGCGATTCCTACAATTTACATGTGCGCCTAGCGCAGACTCGATACATCCGTGCAGTCTGATCAGAGTCTTTGCTGTGCGCTCTATGGATAGCTAAGGACCCATACCTTTTCGTGTGGCCAGTTAAGCCTCTGACCCGAATGTGATGATGCACAGACTGGACTGAGTCTTCGCTGTGCGCATATGTAAATTGTACGAATTGCTGGGCCCCGGCTTAAACAATATGGCATCTATGACAATGAAATTATATTTTCCTGTTTATGAATGTTCTAAAGTTTCAGAAATAAAAGAATAGAATGTTTTGATCATTTTATCGTACAATTATTTATATACAAACATCCCTTCTAGAGATCTTTTACTGGAGATACATGTAACTTCAATGGCTAAAATAATTTTTATAAATGCATCTAACTAGAAAGCAAGGAAACCCCCCATTTGTCTATAAAAATCGTCAATTTACTGTAATATTCGTTGCATGGACTTGTAAAGGCAAGAAAAAGATCTGTATCAACTTGCCCCAAGCGTTGCATCAACATGCCCCACTACTGGGGCAAGTTGATGCATTCAACTTCCTAAAGAAATCTACTTAAACGGAAGGAAAATATACCAAAATTCAAGGATTACTATTTGATTTTAAATGCAGAAAAGACAGAGCTTTTAGTATAGACAAAGATGATCAATATTGGGCAGTCCGGGCACGAGATATATCAAAAAGTCTAAAAAGTGCATCAACTATCCCCGGTCTCCCCTACATGTCTACAGCCAAATACTACCCATACATTGTAAAAAGCGATGTGCTCGCCTAAAGGCAGTGCCTATTGTCATATTATATCAAATAAACACAGCGGGCAGATGACGTCAAAATGACATCGTACCGACCTCGATGCGACGGTATCAGGTCGTTTCGATGTCGGTACGACGTCATTACGACGTCATGAGCCTGCTGGAGAACAGAACGAAAGAAATGGCAGGAATTTGTTTCTAATTGTTAATAAGGCGGGAGCTATACTGATCTCACCATCACCAACCTCCCTCCTAATTTATCTTATTACAGTGTAAAACACACTGGTGCAGGTTTCCAGGTTTATTGAATATAAACGTAACTATACCGAATGAAGTGCGACAGACGCGCATTTCAGTGTCGCTAAACCCAAGAAGTAAGAAAGAAAGAAGGTGACTGGGCAGGTCTCGGCAAGCAACGAGCAGGCCTCTCCGAGCCACACTTACTGACGCATTGCGCGAGACACAGTAGCTGCAAACACCAGGTAAATTGCGCCTACGTATTCACTTTCGAGCGCACGCCCCCCCCCCCCCCCCCCCCCCCGAGCCAACTCAACCCCTGTGTCTCGTAAGGTGAGACAGACAACGGCAACAGGTGCAGCAAGAACTTATGAAAATCCAAAAGAACAGAAGCCAAACTCCGCTAAGATTCATGTCGCTATGACAAGTCCTAGAACTGAAGAAATTAATGGAACAGGCGTCGCTAGTGGGTGCCGAACCCACAACTCCCTGCAAGAAAGGCGAACTCAATCCACTTGACCAGTCCCTCTGTGGTGCTCACTGAACACAGATAAACGCTTGCAAAAGACACATTTAGGTAGTTCTGGTCCAGCTACTTCCAACAGGCCACATTACATTCGAAATGACGTCGCACTGACGTCATTACGACGTCATGTGCCTGCTGGGTTATAATAGCCCAACTGCCCCTTGTGTCAAGTGTCTTAGCATATGTGCAGACTGGTCGTGGCCTGCCACACTCAGCCATCATAGCATCAAATCAAATTCTTCACAGCCCTTCAGTGGTATAAACGTCTCAACACAAATCATTACGAAAACCGCTACAACCTTGACGTTTGGTGATAAAATATGGGATGATGTGAATATATTCATATATACATTTATATACAGTATATAGCAAAAAGTATGGGTAACTTTTTTTAATAAATAAATAAAACGGCAAATCGCTTCACAAAATACAATTTATGTTTTCTGGTTCCCCGTTGAGCAATGCAATATACACAGAAGCGGGACAATGAATAGATCCCCGCGCTTGTACATTGTATTTTTTACCATTTTATTTAAATTTGTGAAATCGAAAGTAGCCAACTTAAATGATCTAATGATTTTTTCAAACAGTTCTATATGCAAAACTAAAGGATGCTCTATTTGTTCGAACAAATAATGCTTGAAGATGTATTTGAGTACTGAATGGCGGCTTTAATAACCTGATTAAAGTCGACACTAAATATTGGGATATAAAATGTTATTAAAATTCTTGGAAACAGTATATTTTTTGTCCCTCTTTATAAAAGAAGGGTTATTTTAATGCCCATTCCCTCCCCCCCCCCCCCCCCTCCCGCTGAATATTTGGGTTAAATGCATGCACAGTCAGGTAGGTTGGGTTGGTTTTACGACACTCTTTCTACAAATCTGTCCTCATGGATAAAAATACACTGAGACTGCTTATGTTATGATGTATTGAGAGCTCGGTAATGTACCTTTACATCTCCAAAAACGCTGAGTTTTGAATTTCTGGTTATAGAATAATAAGCAATAAAAAGGACACGAATTGTTATACTCTATACCAATGAATGAACTTTTTACATGATTTTTTTTTCAATCAGACTGGATATAATCAGTTCATGAAACTTTAGATATATTGGGATTTTTCGGATATTTTATTGACGCATAATACTTTCATCCCACAGGCATGTGTCAATGGTAGTAACCTGCAGCTCTACAGGAATCTCTATATAAATACCTACTGATTTCCTGATCTTTTCATATATTCCTTATAGTTTTACAAAACTGGAACCGAACGGAATGAAATAAAGAACAATTCTCTTTACTTTTCTCTAAACTCTTAGAGAAAAAGCTAGTTCACAACCTTTACAATTTAATACATGTATAGGAATCTTAAGTGGCTGCTATTTCGGAGGCTACAGAAACGTTTAGAATATGGATATCTGCGCAAATTATCTGATGCCGTGAGACTTAATTTTTCTTATCTCTTACTATCTTTACTCTTTTCTTCTCTTACAACTTGTTTTTTTCTTCTATTTGTATGAACCTACACAATACGGATATTCTGATCTAATCATTATACTACATAGTTAGAATGCTGAAAGTAAAAATGACTGATTAACGTCACATGGGGTGCCTCATGGTATGTGCACATTTGTGAGGACTCGGATCAGCGTGGGCGTCAGCCAAGTCTGGTTGGAGTCTTCCCCTCTTCGAAACTTACGAAGTCTAAAGTGAAGGTAGGGACCCTAGATGAAGAAAATAATAAGAATAGTGTTCTTATTACTCTCGAAGTAATTTAAAATAGCCGTGCAGTTTTTAGAGAGTGTCACAGTTTCGCGCAGATATGCGCTATAAAAAAAAATCCGTAAATTTTACGGTAGAATGCCTGACAACCAGCTGCAAGTCCACTCCCATTAATTTTACGAGCGCCTGTAAACATTGGCAGAAATCATCAAGCATAGTAAGATACAATAAAACAGTTATTGTTTTGGTTATATAGCTCCTCAACACTATAAATGTATTTTCGAGTGCGGTCAGTTAACACAACTCTACCATATCAGGATTTCCACAAGTGTTTTACAGGCAGACACCCGTAAAAATTACGGTAAATGCACCGGCAGTTCGTTGCTAGGTATTCAACCGTAATTTTTTTTTTTTTTTTGATTTTTTAAAATTTACGGATTTTTTTTCGCAGTGTGTGGCTCTAGATAAATATAGATTACTGACCTGGTTATTTATGAAGTGTACCACGGTGTATATATGGTTTTCAAAATAGGTGTTAAAGCCTGGTTTTAAGTCACCAAACGTTATCGATGGGAATTAAGAGACATTTTTTGATTGCATAACACCCTAATGACCGTCTATTGTAATATGGAGAGATGAAATACGGAATTAGTAGGGGTCCTAAGGAGACCTTTTATTTCATACAGGTAGAGGCTACAGTGAAGGAATTTTATGACACTCATAATCACTTAGATAAGAAAATAGCCAATAAAAACGTGACAGGGCGGGATTATACACTCCAAACCGATGCACATGTTAAAAGTCACGCCCATTTCACAAGGTCATGCTTAGTAATAGGACTGACCTCTAAGATAGTTATGCGGGATAAAAAAAGTGGCAAATATGATTTGATAATAATAATAATAATAATAAAACACTCCAATCAAACAGAAAAAAAATGTAAGCTGCTTTATATTTCATCGATATTGCAAATAATAATAATAATAGATAAGAGCGTAGAACCCTAGTTCATCCACCCACCTTTGTTCCTTTCTTGCAACAAAACTGGAATTGTCACGATTGCAGATTTATACACTTCTGAGCCCAGATGTCCAAACATTGTACAGAAAGCAGATTTATGCACTTCTAGACCCTTTTAAAGTTATTACTACTATTGCACAAAAAAATATTTCATTCTGCAGCCGAAGTTCCTCAAATGACAGTGTTGTTGCGGCAGTGTTTTTGAGGTAAAAACCGGACTCTTGTATACATGTATCTATATAAACATATAAGCTTCTTCTGTAGCGATTTTTATTTCCTGTTTTATTTTGCTGACGCTTCCATACCACCTTTTTAATGAAATATAATTCGAAAGCGGCTTTCGTATATTTCATGACAAAGGTGGAATAGAAGCGTTTGGGTGTTTATTGGGTCCTATCTGCCTCAACATACGCACCGGTGATTTATGATTTACGACCATCGGTCGTAAATCATAAATCACTGGTGCGTATATTGACCCAATAAACACCCAAACGTTATGTACAATACAGCACACAGAGCATCGGAGATGATTGGATCACATTAGCAACTTGCTGATCAGCAAAACGAGTCTAAAACGCTGAACAGCTGATATGCTGATAAGTATTTCACAATTAAAAAAACCCTTTTGGAATGTTTTCTTGACTTCGTTTGCAACTAGATAATAGTAATTTAACTTAAAATATCTTTTATATACCTTGTTGAAAGTTTCAGTGAACTACTCGTAATACGCTTTAATGGTTTCTCACTCATTTATGCCATGATAATGAAATAATGCTTGAAGATGTATTTGAGTACTGGATGGCGGCTTTAATAACCTGATTAAAGTCGACACTAAATATTGGGATATAAAATGTTATTAAAATTCTTGGAAACAGTATATTTTTTGTCCCTCTTTATAAAAGAAGGGTTATTTTAATGCCCATTCCCTCCCCCCCCCCCTCCCGCTGAATATTTGGGTTAAATGCATGCACAGTCAGGTAGGTTGGGTTGGTTTTACGACACTCTTTCTACAAATCTGTCCTCATGGATAAAAATACACTGAGACTGCTTATGTTATGATGTATTGAGAGCTCGGTAATGTACCTTTACATCTCCAAAAACGCTGAGTTTTGAATTTCTGGTTATAGAATAATAAGCAATAAAAAGGACACGATTTGTTATACTCTATACCAATGAATGAACGTTTTACATGATTTTTTTTTCAATCAGACTGGATATAATCAGTTCATGAAACTTTAGATATATTGGGATTTTTCGGATATTTTATTGACGCATAATACTTTCATCCCACAGGCATGTGTCAATGGTAGTAACCTGCAGCTCTACAGGAATCTCTATATAAATACCTACTGATTTCCTGATCTTTTCATATATTTCTTATAGTTTTACAAAACTGGAACCGAACGGAATGAAATAAAGAACCATTCTCTTTACTTTTCTCTAAACTCTTAGAGAAAAAGCTAGTTCACAACCTTTACAATTTAATACATGTATAGGAATCTTAAGTGGCTGCTTTTTCGGAGGCTACAGAAACTTTTAGAATATGGATATCTGCGCAAATTATCTGATGCCGTGAGACTTAATTTTTCTTATCTCTTACTATCTTTACTCTTTTCTTCTCTTACAACTTCTTTTTTTCTTCTATTTGTATGAACCTACACAATACGGATATTCTGATCTAATCATTATACTACATAGTTAGAATGCTGAAAGTAAAAATGACTGATTAACGTCACATGGGGTGCCTCATGGTATGTGCACATTTGTGAGGACTCGGATCAGCGTGGGCGTCAGCCAAGTCTGGTTGGAGTCTTCCCCTCTTCGAAACTTACGAAGTCTAAAGTGAAGGTAGGGACCCTAGATGAAGAAAATAATAAGAATAGTGTTCTTATTACTCTCGAAGTAATTTAAATAGCCGTGCAGTTTTTAGAGAGTGTCACAGCGCAGATATGCGCTGTAAAAACAAATCCGTAAATTTTACGGTAGAATGCCTGACAACCAGCTGCAAGTCCACTCCCATTAATTTTACGAGCGCCTGTAAACATTGGCAGAAATCATCAAGCATAGTAAGATACAATAAAACAGTTATTGTTTTGGTTATATAGCTCCTCAACACTATAAATGTATTTTCGAGTGCGGTCAGTTAACACAACTCTACCATATCAGGATTTCCACAAGTGTTTTACAGGCAGACGCCCGTAAAAATTACGGTAAATGCACCGGCAGTTCGTTGCTAGGTATTCAACCGTAATTTTTTTTTTTTTTTTTTTTTTTTTTTGATTTTTTAAAATTTACGGATTTTTTTTCGCAGTGTGTGGCTCTAGATAAATATAGATTACTGACCTGGTTATTTATGAAGTGTACCACGGTGTATATATGGTTTTCAAAATAGGTGTTAAAGCCTGGTTTTAAGTCACCAAACGTTATCGATGGGAATTAAGAGACATTTTTTTGATTGCATAACGCCCTAATGACCGTCTATTGTAATATGGAGAGATGAAATACGGAATTAGTAGGGGTCCTAAGGAGACCTTTTATTTCATACAGGTAGAGGCTACAGTGAAGGAATTTTATGACACTCATAATCACTTAGATAAGAAAATAGCCAATAAAAACGTGACAGGGCGGGATTATACACTCCAAACCGATGCACATGTTAAAAGTCACGCCCATTTCACAAGGTCATGCTTAGTAATAGGACTGACCTCTAAGATAGTTATGCGGGATAAAAAAAAGTGGCAAATATGATTTGATAATAATAATAATAATAATAAAACACTCCAATCAAACAGAAAAAAAATGTAAGCTGCTTTATATTTCATCGATATTGCAAATAATAATAATAATAGATAAGAGCGTAGAACCCTAGTTCATCCATCCACCTTTGTTCCTTTCTTGCAACAAAACTGGAATTGTCACGATTGCAGATTTATACACTTCTGGGCCCAGATGTCCAAACATTGTACAGAAAGCAGATTTATGCACTTCTAGACCCTTTTAAAGTTATTACTACTATTGCACAAAAAATATTTCATTCTGCAGCCGAAGTTCCTCAAATGACAGTGTTGTTGCGGCAGTGTTTTTGAGGTAAAAACCGGACTCTTGTATACATGTATCTATATAAACATATAAGCTTCTTCTGTAGCGATTTTTATTTCCTGTTTTATTTTGCTGACGCTTCCATACCACCTTTTTAATGAAATATAATTCGAAAGCGGCTTTCGTATATTTCATGACAAAGGTGGAATGGAAGCGTTTGGGTGTTTATTGGGTCCTATCTGCCTCAACATACGCACCGGTGATTTATGATTTACGACCATCGGTCGTAAATCATAAATCACTGGTGCGTATATTGACCCAATAAACACCCAAACGTTATGTACAATACAGCACACAGAGCATCGGAGATGATTGGATCACATTAGCAACTTGCTGATCAGCAAAACTAGTCTAAAACGCTGAACAGCTGATATGCTGATAAGTATTTCACAATTAAAAAAAACCTTTTGGAATGTTTTCTTGACTTCGTTTGCAACTAGATAATAGTAATTTAACTTAAAATATCTGTTATATACCTTGTTGAAAGTTTCAGTGAACTACTCGTAATACGCTTTAATGGTTTCTCACTCATTTATGCCATGATAATGAAATAATGCTTGAAGATGTATTTGAGTACTGAATGGCGGCTTTAATAACCTGATTAAAGTCGACACTAAATATTGGGATATAAAATGTTATTAAAATTCTTGGAAACAGTATATTTTTTTGTCCCTCTTTATAAAAGAAGGGTTATTTTAATGCCCATTCCCTCCCCCCCCCCCCTCCCGCTGAATATTTGGGTTAAATGCATGCACAGTCAGGTAGGTTGGGTTGGTTTTACGACACTCTTTCTACAAATCTGTCCTCATGGATAAAAATACACTGAGAGTAATATTGTATTCGGGTTTATGTGAGTTTAAATTAAACTTTCAGTTTCTATGTAAGAAAGATCTTTATTTCAAAATCCAGTAGGCCATAGGCCCATGAGGATACAAACGTATATACATACAAATTAGTGACCATTTTACTGGCTAAATATGCATTGTATCTTAATCAGACACAGGGCTCACACTGAAGGGTTGATTTGATCCGCTCAGAAGCACTTTAAAGGGGAAACCGTGGATGGGCTTGACCAATAATAAGATAAGCAGACTTGTTAGTTCATGTCTACCCTATCCGGAGTTATCTAACGTAATTCCTATTTCGATATATCAGACTATAACTTTAATTTGCGCATCCGCAGAAGAAGGTTGATTCTCAAGTCCGCGCTCGTGATATGATCTTCTTTACAACAGATACCCAAAACAGGAGTAATTACTCATCAATGTAATATATTTTTTCAATGGGAGACAATTTTTCATGACTTCCTGTTTGCTTCCCTAGATAGTGTGGTCCTTCCAAGTTATTTCCCTGAATGTGTGCCCACGTACCCTGAATATGTGAACGATTTTTAACTTAAATAGTATGAATTTCCAGTGAATATTTGTATACAGTGGTCAAGAGTTGTGGTTTGGCATTTACAAAATTAATTTTGTTTTGTTTGAAGTGCGAAACGTTTAAGACTCTTTCTCCATCTATAATTCGAGGCTTTTATTTGCGAAGAAATATCGAAGTTATAAAATATTCATTTTGTTCAAATTTGGAATTTGAGATTCGAAAGATGCAGATGTTCAAATGGAAATTATATTGTGAGAATTCCCAGTCCATAATTTTGTATTATTTGATTTCAAATTGCTCATTAGTTACCACCGGGCAGATAGTGACGAAAAGATATTGACTCGACGTTGATTCAACGTCATGACGTTGAATCAAAGTCGAATCAATGTTGATTCGGAACTGTATGCCTGTTGGGTTCGAAGTACTATGATAGAGTGTAATAATACGCTTGCATTGCACTGTTCGCTACTTGTATTATACATGTGTCATCAAATTCCAGTTCGGCTATTGGAATCGAATAAATGTTTGCGGGTCTATCTATCGGAAGCAATCCTCACAGGTGACGCTACTGTGTACGTGCTTTATTCTCCATCGCTTTTGCACTGAGTGTAAAGACCCAGAACTTGCATTATGTATTATCGGCTGCATACTTTATGCGTATGCGCAGGACCTCAGAAGATTTATGAAGGTTCTTTACCTATATAGCTCTATATAAACAAATGACTCCCTGGGGTGTGGCCAGGTTGGACCCCAGGTGCATGATTGGCAGGATTTATTTACAGGACCAATGACAATTGCTGCATACTAAATATGTAAGCTCTGGGCCCCATGGTTTCTGAGAAGAAGATTTTGAATTTTTTCCCATAAAAAGTCTATGGCAGCTATATGTTGCCATGAAAACCAGAGTTCCAGTCCGATTCGCCATAAAACCATATGCAATCAACCCCCAGGCCAACAATGCTACACATAAAATATAATCAAGATTGGCCAGATGGTTTAGGAGATATTCTGATTTAAAGGTGTGGACGACGAGGACTGACCTCTTAGATACTTATGCGGGATATAAATAATATGGGAAATATGATTAAAGATTTACTCCCTTGATGATAATAATAACAACAAAAAATGATTTGATTAGATGTTTCATTCAGTACCTCCGACATGATCTAGCTATACAGTTGAAATAGATTTCAGATAGTAATATTTGCTAAAAGTGACATTAAAAAAGTAAGACAAATTTTCAAACGACCGCGCTCGAAATCGCATTATTGGACAAAAAGTAAAAAAAAAAGTTATTCATAAGTCACAATCACGTGCACGAATAAGAAAAATACCTGTACACGATCACATGACACACGCGGTCAAAACGGATACTCTTACAGGCCTTGGGTAAATAGGTAATTTCTATTTTCTGGGAAAAAAAATGACGAATGTATGCATCGCCTTTTGTACGTCATTGTACTTTTGCAAACCTAAGTAGAACGGGTGGTGGTGCGTTTACGCACTTTAGAACTACTACAAACGATACCCATCTTGATTATGCAATACTGTCTATTGTCGAAACTGCAAATTATTGCGAGAAATTAACTCTTCCCCATGAAGGGTAGAGAGGTAATTTTTTTTCTCTCTTCCTTTCAGGTATAAAATTTTGGTTACATGCTCGCTCAGAATATTTTTTTTTGCTTTACTACATTTTTTCTTAAATGATGAAGAAGCAGATGAACCGACGATTCCATACTACCCTTGGCATGAAATATCATTCGAAAGGGGCTTAAAATTTTATAACGGTCATAAATCACTGGTGCGTATATTGAGGCAGATGAGACTCAATAAACACCCAAACGTTATGTACAATACAGCACTCAGAGAGACTGACAGATAAGGATAGAATTTCTATGACGCACAACTTTTATAGAGAATAATATAGCCATTTTGTTTGGTTAGTAAGTTAGTTAGTTAGAAACTAGAATTTAGACAGTAGACGATTCAGCTGTTTCCACCATTATCTGTCACTCTGCCTAAACCCAAGTTAATTAGTTAGTTAGTTAATTAGTTATGGGGGTAATTATAAATAGCTACATAACTAATTAACTAACTAACTAATTAACTGAATGACTAGTCTATCAAAATCGCTTTAGTCATCAGGTGCGATACATGAAGCATTGTCTAAATTCTCTAAACGTTTCTAAACTACGAGTAAGTAACTAACTTAAGCCCCAGTCACACATTCACGGATCACGCTACGGTTCACCACGATTCACCACGGTTTGACCTAGACGGCAAAACCGGGATGAACCGTCGAAAATCCAGCATCACTACGGTTTTCCAGGGTTCCATTAGGGTTTCTCACGGTGTTTGTACGGTGTCTGTACGGATCATCTACGAATTCGCGACGGTGCAAGGCGGCAGCACTACGGACAACAAGGGTATTCCACGGTCGTGTTACGGACGCTTACGATGCCAGTACGGTTCGATATGGTGCTGTACGACTCAAGCCGGTAGCGCCACGGCTCCTACGATTGTCTACGGTTTAACGGTGGTCATGATAATGATTTTTGTTGATGATGTTTAATTTATTAGTAGGTAAGGAAAGTATTTTATGACATTATATAGTACTGAATTTTTCGAAAAATGTGCAGCAAAAATTTTGAAATTCAGTTAACAAATAAAAATTTTGTACTGAAAATTAATTTTGAGTAAGCATTTTGCATTGACCTGGAAAGTAATCCAAGATCATAAACTTTCGAGTCTGGGAACTTTTTTCTCTTGAATAAAAAGTGAGTTTTCGTAGTGACAAAACTTCCACGGTTGTCTACGAATACCGACGGAACGCCAGGGATA
This sequence comes from Ctena decussata, assembly GCA_963989385.1. Classification (NCBI taxonomy): domain Eukaryota; kingdom Metazoa; phylum Mollusca; class Bivalvia; order Lucinida; family Lucinidae; genus Ctena; species Ctena decussata. Next base: position 45,323,832 of record OZ022500.1, read on the forward strand.
ATCACGGATACACCTACGGTAGCGCTACGAATGAGCACGATTCTGTTACGGTTGCGCTACGGTTAAGGCCACGCCCACAACCCACCACGGTTCACCACGGAAGTTTTAAACAGTTTAAAATTTCCGTAGCGACTCCCGGATCATCACGGTTCTTCAGGGATCATTACGGAACACGACGGATGCATCTACGGTGCTACTACGAATCACGACGGTGTGCTACGGTTTGTGAAACCGTGGTGAACCGTGGCCTGAACCGTGAATGTGTGACTGGGGCTTTACTTACTAACTAAATAGCTAACTAATTAACTTATCATACTCGCTTTGATGATTCTCTAAACGATACAATATATGATTAATCGGATTTTAATAGCGCGAAATTAGACCCCCCCCCCCCCCCCCCCCCCCCACTCCTTTTGACCTACCTACAAATCACCGAACTTAAACTGGTTAAACAAATATTTTTTAAAGCAACAGCAATGTAATTATATCCTTGTTGCTATATAGAAAATCACAAAAAGAAAAACATGTAGACGAATATACACTGTAGCTTTCATCGTACTTTATTAAGTAACTAGCTAAATAACTAACTATCCTGCCTATTTTATATTGCTAGATATGTGATATAAGCGCAGCAAAGTGCTTTCGAAAATGCATGAATTGGCGTAATGTTCAAATTTTACTTCTTATTTACAATTTTAAAAGAAATCTGCAGCATATATGTGTATTCAAAATGCATGAATTGGCGTAATGTTCGAATAATTTGCGTGTATATTCATTTCTTATTTGAGCCGCGACGCGACAAAACCAACAATGTGGTTCTGCGCCACGTGCAGACTCAGATCAGCCTGGCCATCCGCCAAGTTTTACCAGACTATTCGTTTAATGCTCAAAGGGTAGCTAAGAGTCTATGCTACCACCATGCGGACACCGAGGACTCTGATCAGACTGGGCGAATGCCCAGGCTGATCTGAGTCTGCGCTGGGCGCACAACCACATTGTTGGTTTTGTCGTGTCACGTTTCATTTAAATCTGTCTCATACCCCGAGTTGAAGAATATCTACTGCCACTTATCTAATTAACATCGTCAAAGACACAACATCCTAATGACACATTATTGGAATACTCAAGGCTTGAGATATATACCAAATACATTTCCTGGCTTTTTATTTGTCCGAAGTTTCCTTATTATAATGTATTATGAAAATTATGAAAACAATAGTCATTAATTTACCAAAGTGTATTTAGTATATTGTCTATTTCAACTTTATATTCACATGTCCCTAAATGTCCGGCAGATTCTGTTTTCATCTTTAGCTATATTTGGAGTATTTTTTGAAGAGTTATTGGTACAACATGACTGCTACCGTAATTTGCGTAAGAATCGGGACACCCAAAGAAGTGGGACTAGCTTCAAAATCGTGAAAATTATTTTAGCGGACCCAAAGTATTGGTCCATACTTAAAAAACGCAAAAATATTAGTAATGTTAGTGATCCAAAGAATTGGGACAGCGTTTTCGGGCCCCAAAGTGATCTAAAATGTGTCTGTTTTTGCTTGTTTACAAGCGCTGTCCGCATGCATTATCTCCATGCTCGCGATCGCTTGTAAACAAAGGTGAAACGGCATAAAGGAAACGAAACGAAAGTCGTTAGCAGTATTGCCTCAGAGAAATACCTGCCTTCTAGAATGTCTGAATGTTTCGCTGTTACATAAAACCTGTCCCGTGCATATTTGCATATTATTATTTTGGTTTTAAGATTAGACAGGTTACAAAACAATACAGGCGTAAAATGTGTATTGGTATCAAGAAAAGATCGTTTTTTGGCTTCTTTTTTTTTATCGTATGTTACTGTGTGAGTACTCTAACGACGGCGGGTACTTAAATTCGTCATGCGCGGCGAAATTGACGATAGCGCTGCAAGTAGCAAACAGCGGAAACTATGATAAACCTTCGCATCGGCACAAAATGCGCAGAATGTTTGCCTCTGTTGATATCGCAAGCACACCCGGCGGACCGCGAGGTGTGTAGTCTAATCCGGGTTGGCTGTTCGCCAGTGAATGTTAAGTCATCAATGCGTCTCTTTGGTCTTTGCAGGAAACAAGCAAAACCTGTTAAATTGCCTGTTGCGAGAAGTGAATGCGCAACAGCAACATTCGCCGCTCGCTTTGATAAATCTATATGAGCGAACACCGAGAGCTAAGTGATGCGCGATCACGAAATCGGAAGAGATACTCCTGCGCAATTACGCAGCACAATCAGAACACTGAGGGCTGTTAGACACTGAGAGACCTTACAAACATTCGCCGTTCAAATTAAATTAGAATAGCGAAGTAGCTGAACAGACTGCGCACTGCTCATATTATCTAATGGCAGCTGGTTTTGCTGCGTCATTCTTGTTGTTTGATCGTTGCAAAATAAACATCATTCACTGCACTCGGTCACGAGAAAACATGTATTGATACTCCGACCAAAAATACGAAAAAGAGAATCATGTAACTGTAACATCTGCGATCTCTGACCAGAGTTCTGATAGTTTCAATCTTGAATATGACGGAATTAATTTTAGAAATCCTTTTTTTTTTTCTTCTTCTTCTTCATACTTTTTTTTACAACTTTGGAAGTGATGCATACGGCACGTTTTCTGTTTCTAATCGGTAATCAAACTGTCAAAAAACATTTAATGAGTTGTTTATAGGGTGTCATAATCCCGTTATGCAAGGGTCATTAACTTTTTGACACTGAGTCGGTATTGGTCAAATACCGGATCAACCGGTTTTGTTGTGACAAACTATAATTAAACATTGAAACTTAAATTAAGGATTTATAAGTGGATTTCAGGTGGAGACATCTTTTATTCAACAATAAATGCCAATAAACAGTAACCCCAACACGGACTAAAGCCTTCCTCGTTTTTTCAACTCTTTGTCAACAGGTGCCATTTTTTTCGATACAACGAAAGTTGCGGCGAACTTCGAGTGTTCTTTGATGTACAGGACTCTATGGACCTGAGTATTGGGACACCTTAAAAAATAATTATTTTTCGACGGCATAAGAATTGGGACAGCTGGAAAATTGCTTTTTTCTTGTCCCAATAATTACGCCAATTACGGGTATTTATGCATTTATGACGGTTTTGCTCACTTTCAAGAAATTTTAAGAAGCCTAAGATTTTGTCTGACACATCAAAGTATTCTCTGTAGTAACCAAATACAATTGCTGCCAGTTTGTTTTTCCAAAATATCAAATATATTGTATATTTTTATACAAACTATCAAACCAGTGGTCAATAATTTATCAAAGTTTCTTTATTATATCGTCTATTTCAACTTGTTAAGGTCATATTTAGTGAGTTCTTAGTTACATCTTACTCTAATATAAAATCATAACCTGTCGGACACTTAGGGACAGATTCCCTAAATGTCCGACAAATTCTAATTTTCTTTTGAAATATTTTTTCACTTTATTATTATATTTTCGTAGTTTTGATTAACCATTTGTTCAAAATAATTTCTATATATGCATTTATAATAAGTTTTGCCACTTTCCTGACAGTTTTAGAAAAAACTAAGAATCTGTATTCTACCTTAATAGTTTTGTACTTACCAAATACATTTGGCGGCATTTCGTTTCCCTAAGGTTCTTGATATATATTCTAATATAGAACAGTAATTAATAATTTACCAGTGTATCTTTAGACTAGAATAGAAAATGGTTTTAGAACTTCTACTTCACTTGAAAATAGATTCATACATTGTCGGACACTTAGGGACACATGACCCTAAATGTCCGACAGATCTTGTTTTCACCATGCTTACATTTTGAGTATTTTTGAAGAATTATTTGTAGGAAATGATTACTTTATATGCATTAACTATGGTTTATAATGGTTTTAGAAACCCTAAAATTTTGCCTGACACTTACTTTTTTTACTGTCTTTTATATGGAGTCAGTAACGAACTTGATACCTTTCCCGGCATTTTGTATTTATTATTATCATTATTATTGTTATTATTATATACAAAAAATATCTTGTTCACTTTTTTACGATCATATTTATTGTTTTTACTCTGATAACGAAACCTTATATCGATTTTCAACTTTTCGGACATTTAGGGTTGTCGGACATTTAGGGACCTTTGGGTCGTCCCTAAGTGTCCGACAAATTTTTTTCTAAGTTAGATTTTTTGTATTTTTCACTAATTATTTTTTTGAAATATTTACTAATTATGCTTTTAATAATAGTTTCTTTTACTATTCTGCCGTTTTTAGAAAAAAATAAATTTTGTCGGACATTTAGGGCTGTCGGACACTTAGGGACCTTACAAACGTCGCACCTCAACAAGGCTCAAAATCGCAGGCACTGTCACATATAACAAAACACACTTCCATTTAATCTGCGCCGATTTTTTTTTTTTTTTTTAAGATTTTTCTTGTTTCGCTTTCATGGGGTCATGAAATTACAAATAAAGCAAACTTTACCCGTTTGTACCTGATGGGCTAGTTTATCCTTATGGAGTTCGTTTCAATTAAGGGGTATTCGGTTTAATTCGAGTTTTAACATTTTTATTTTTTATACCCATTTTTTATGCAAATAGTCCAGATCCTGATCAGACGCCGCGTTTTGAAAAGACCGGCATGATCTCGACGAACTTGGTTGCTAAGCAACGCGCCGAGCCCCTATACGCTCGATAAGTCCGACTGAAATTTTGAGTTATCTAAATGTTAACAGAGACTGAAATATTTGCCGATAAAAATCTACTTGAGACATAAAAGAAAGAAAGCACCAAGGAAGTAAAGGTGTTTTTACACGGTGACAAATAAGCCGCGACATGACAAAACCAACAAAGTGGCATGTGCGCCCCGCGAAGTCTCAGATCAGCCAGGGCATCCGCTCAGTCTGTTCAGAGTCTTCGCTTTGTGCTTTCAGGGTAGCTAAGGGTCTAAGCTACTTTCATGCGGAAAGCGAAGACTCTGATCAGACTGGGCGGACGTCCAGGCTGGTCTGAGTCTTCGCTGGGCGCCATACCACTTTGTTGGTTTTGTCGTATCTCAGCTCAAATGGTGCAAATATGGGTTTGTTTGATGATTAAGTTAAGACAAGGTCCCCGCCCGTCGGGGCCCGCGAAATATGTGGGCTGCCTGGTGCCTCGTCGGCGGAGCTGCTTGTAGCTGTAGCAGGGCCTGAGTGTCATTTACGAGTATCTCGAGTCGGGAACCGAAAAAGTCCTTCAAACTCGGAGGCGACGTCTCGACATGACTGAAATATTGTTTATTGGGACGTTAAACCACAACTCAACAACAACAAAACTGTTTAGTCGACGGGACATGTTGCATGGAAAAAATATTTTATCATGCAACAAGTGTTTTGGGGTGTTTACACAGCGACACATGTTGCATGACGCACTTGTCGTGCAACGTGTGTCGCCGTGCAAACCCACGTTAACGCTAACTGAAAAAGAGTAGAAACTTCAAGTACTTGGACCAGAGCTCTAGATAAAAGGGAGTATTGGATGATAATTTTGGGATAATTTTTCTTATTTTCCACTGAAACCATATGTTGTGACCCCTCATCTGATCCGTCCCCTCTAGACGATTCAGATGAGGGGTCACAACATATGTTATTAGGCAGAATTACCAAACATTATCCCTAATTATCACCAATTACTTCCAATTATAAATCTAGGGCTCTGACTGGGACATACATGTCTGAGTAGACTTGTAGACCTAGATCAGACACCTCCTCTGATCAAGCTGTGTACTGTTTGCCCGTCAACTTACAACGTATCGCATAAGGGACCCAGAGCGTTGAAACAAAGCCTTTTCAGCATTGATTCAACGTTACGACGTTGAATCAACGTTGTCTTAAATTTCTGTTTCTGCTGGGTGGACTCTCTCGATTCAAAGACGGTCAGGCTCGTTACAGATAGCTGTAAAATCAAGCGCGTGTTTGTCAGTATGCAAATATGCCGTTGCATATTGAAATTTTGTAAGTCAAATGTCCCCATACGCATATGCGTATTTTCATATTGTTATTTTGTTAACTAGTCAGGATCTCAATACGTATCGCATATGCACTTGAAAAATTGAAATAGGGTATCTTAGAGGATAAACCATTACCTTTCCACTTTAAGGGGTATAAAACATGATTGCGCCTACCCTGAAATTGTTTCAAGTTGATAGTTTTGCTGTCTCGATAGAATTGCCTCTGACTCTCGTTAAATCAGCCGCGACAAGAGAAACCAAACAAAGTGGCATGTGCGCCTAGTCACGGGAAACTCAGATCAGCCTGTGCATCCGCCCAGTTTGATCATAGCCTTCGCTGTCCGCATGAAGGTAGCTTAGAACCTTAGCTACCCTTTAAGCATTTACGGGAGACTCTGTTCAGATTGGGCGGATGCCCAGGCTGATCTGAGTCTGCGCTGGGAGCACAACCACTTTGTTGGGTTTGTCGAGTCGCGGCTCAAAACCTGGCCCAGAGGTTATAAAACTTGAGTACATTCTCAAACTCAAAATAAAGCACACTGATTGGCTGCTTCCGAGCATGTCTCAAAATAAAGCACACTGATTGGCTGCTTCCGAGCACATGCTCGGAAGCAGCCAATCAGTGTGCTTTATTTTGAGTTTGAGATTATTCTCAAGTTTCATAACCTCGAACCCTGGAGCAACTGCCTTCATCTCCCGATGAACGTCACCTAGACGTCATGATAACAGCGAATTTTTGGACATCATAGCCTTCGTTACCAGTTGTAATGTGAAGCAAATACTGTATGTCTTAAAACAAGAACTAAAACTTTACATTTCGACGTCCAGCGTGTCCTCAAGTACACAAAATTAAAATCCTTCATCCTTCATGAAGCTTCATGGAATTTTAGCTCCTCCCACTAGTTTCATCAGCCAATGAGCGTCGAAAAGTACTTCTTTTGCATCTATTATATCAACAACCAAACTGTGTGTACCCACTTGTGGGAGCATCAATATGGGTGACCCATTTTGTTATGCTCCCACATGTGGGTATGTACATATAAACATAAGATACCAAGAAAATATATTAGTCGCGACACGACAAAATCAACATAGTGGTGCGTGCGCCCAGCGTAGACTCAGATCAGCCTAGGCAGCAACCCAGTCTGATCAGAGTCTGCGCTATGCGCTTAAAGAGTAGATAAGGGTCTAAGCTAGCTCCATGCGGGCAGCGAAGACCCTGATCAGACTGGGCGGATGCCTAGGCTAATCTGAGTCTTAACTGGGCACACATACCACTTTTTTGGTTTGTCGTGTCGCGACTCATATGTTAAGATAGACAAGATAAAAAGATGCAGTTGACAAACATGATAGATAGTATTATGCTTTGTATTATTGAGGAATACAAATTCAATCAAACGACTTCCTTCAGGACCCCTTTTGTATAATATTTGCGTTTATGTCATAATGTTTATTGAATGTTTGTTATACGAAAGAAATAAAGTTGACGAAATCATTAAACGAGTTGAGGAAAAAAACGATAAGATGCGAGGCTTTGCCGAGAATCTTATTATTTTTCCTAGCGAATGTAATAAATTCATAACATGAGCACAAATAAAATATTCTATCAAAGATCACCTTCGTTTGGTTGAAACAATATTTTATTCAAAGATGTTATACATATATATAAATAATACAGTAAAGCAATACTGATCACATTAAAAATCAATGTGTACACTTCAAGGTAAGTAACTCTTCAACTTTCTTTTGTTCCCTCCCTTTTCAATGGGGGGGTCAACTCTAAAAGGATATAATTTGCTATACTAGGAGGAAAACCTATTTTCGAAGAGCTTCGTCGGTATGGAAAGCAAACAGGAAGTCACGGAAGTTATTCCCTATGGAAAGCAAATAGGAAGTCACGGAAGTTGTTCCCTATGGGAAGCAAACAGGAAGTCTCGGAAGTTGTTCCCTTTTGTAAAAACGGTGGGAAAACGAAGGTGTGCCCATATAATTGAATTCGCGATTTTTTCATCAAAACGCATGATAACAGGAGGTCGTTATAGATGCCATCAATCAGCGTTACGCTACGTAACCAAGTGATGTCACTAGTGCCTTACTGTGCCCAATGTGTACGGCTTCACGTCTGTTTTCTTTACAAAGGGGAACGACGTTCAAGACTTCCTGTTTGCTTCTTCGAATGAAGAAACCTTTCCGAAAGGAAATTTTACTCTTTAAGGAAGAATTTTCTACTAGAGGAGCAAAATTGTTCCTTTAAGACATTGCTCCCATCGAAAATGGAGGCAGATATGAATATGATAGAGTTCCTTCCCCTGAAAGTGTACCCATTCATTACTGTTGAGACGCCATAATGATGAATGAGCCGCGACATGACAAAACAAACAAAGTGGTTGTGCGCTCAGCACAGACTCCGATCAGCCTGGGCATCCACCCAGTTTGATCAGAGTCTTCCCTGTCCGCATGGAGGTAGATTAGACCCTTAGCTACCTTGAAGCGCTTGGCGAAGAGCCTGGTCAGACTAGGCGGATGCCCAGGCTGATCTGAGTCTGCGCTTGGCGCACAACCACTTTGTTTTTTTCTCGTGACGCGGCTCAAATGGTAGTGACGGTAGAATAAATTCAACCCATTATTTTTTTAAATCCAGTACTTATTAACGCCAATATTCGTTGATGGCATTAATGCCAAAGACATATGCACACAGTGCAGACCCAGATCAGACGCCACAGAACGCGGCGTCTGATCAGGGTCTACGCTGTTTGTTTAAAATTTACAGCAATTTCAATAAAAGGAGATGGGTTATATATAAGCAGTTTGCTTGCTGTCAGATCCTGTGCCATTGTGCATTGCATTATGTATATTCTTATGAATAAAATATTGTTTAAACCAATTTCAATAAAATTGATAAAATAATAAATAAGCCAGACACCCCTAAACTGATGAATGGACCAATCCAATGCATGAGGATAGAAGAGCCCTCTGGGCACGAAAGGGGTAAACTTACCAGCAATTTTCATTTTATCCGTAAAACAGTCCGAATTGACTGCATTTTATACACTTTCTGGAAAGCAGTGGGAAAAAATTAGTCTCTCTGGAAAAAGCAACATCTGTCATATTCTGTTTTAGTTTTTATATGGGATTATCTTGGGTTAGATTAATCTTATGACAGACTATTAATATTGATCTATGTCACACTGATAAAAAAATATTTGAGCAGTCAGGTGGTTTGAGAATAGATAAAATTGTTTTCACGTTTAAAAAAGGCAAAAAAAAATGCGGTAAAACTTCTAAAACTTCCTGCACTAAACCTGTAAAAGCTAATCAGTTAAATAGACCCTTTTTCGCCCGTTCAGTCAAAGTTTTCTCTAAATGTACCAGATAGGTGCATGTTCTCACTAAGGAAGAAACGTAGAATTAACGTCTTGGCGTTTTATCAACGTTGATTCCATGGTGAGTCGACTTTGTGTGCCCAGTGGGCCGATTTTTAAAGTCAAAGCAGAAAAATTCTTATATAAGCGGACCAGCGCTTAACCCACTGAGCTATCGGGCTCCTGTTGATGCAAGCAGAGATGACTGTGCACCAAATGCATGTTCAACGTCTTGTTAGACGTTGAAGATGCATTAGGTGCCCAGCCTTGTGTTGGGTGAAAGGAAAATATTTGAAAAATCACTGTTGCTGAATTTGTATATAAAGAAAATGAAACTGATTTGATCCGTTCAAGTCTGTTATTGTATACATGTACATCCCATACTATATATATGGTAAGATTAAGGAAATATACATAACAAACGCAACATTTTGGTAGCACTGGATCCACTCGGGATGCTTAAATGATTTAAAATTGCCTATAATTGCAGAACTAATCATAAACAGTGCATAATTTGATAATATGTTGCCTAAGGGCTTTCGCATTTCGGCTTCATCAGAAATAGAGAGAAACAATTAGAAAAATATTTACATTTCGAGAACAAAAATCTGAACACAAAAAAGAGATGCTTCTAAAAACAAAAATGCACAAAATAATCCCCTTAGCAAGGACCATGCAGGTCAAATTATAAAACTAAAATGGTTGACGACGCCTAAATGTTATGGAATTGTAATGCGCATATACAAATAAACACAACACTACAAAAATCAAAGTATAGAACACTGATATGTACAAGAGTAAGGTCTTGCTGTGTTGCAGCTTGTAAAACCGTGAAACTGCGTTACAATTGAAGTAATGTTTGGTGGATTGTTACACTTGTCATGCTTGTGAGTCTATAGTCAATATCGAAGTGACACCTCATGTGCGGGCATCCATTCAACTATTCCCTGGAAGGTATACTGGAGTTGAAAGTTCTATAAGGCAGTGTTTCAGCCGATTCACAGAGAAAAGTAGAGGAAAATGTAACATTGGTTGGTTAGTTGTTTTGGGTTTAACAGCCCTTTCAGACAGTATTTCAGTCTATATCGGGCCGTCTCCAAAAGAGAGGGAGAAAGAAAAGAGAAATGATAGACGAGAGAAAAATGTCCAAACAACCCCCACCGCTTCTACTGCAAACACAGTGGGCGATTGCCCTACTTCAGTCAACTCTCGATATCTCAAAGTCAAAGTTCATTCCAAACTACTAATACCTCAAAGTAAATTTACTGGTCCCAGAAAATTTACTTTGAGATATCAGAAGTTTCAAATAACAGTAGTTGAAATGTAAATAAAAATATGGAATGTGTCTCAACTAAATTCTTTTATATAACAGGTACTTTGAGAAAAACAATGTTCATGATATCAAAAGTTGATTGTATTATCCAAATCAATAGGACGCCCCGGCACTGGAAGATATGCCCAGCACCATCGCACCACCCAACCATCCCAAAAAGTGTAACAGGATAGACAAGACGAGTATATCTAAACAACCACATACCGCACTTACATGTAAAGACAGGCCTTTGTGCGGTATAACCAACTGTTGTGAGACAGTTTCACGGTATCCTCGATGTTCCCTACCAACACTGCAGGGACGTTACGAGGACAACTTCAGGTCAATCGCCCCATGCACTGACACAACCACTTTTTCAATCCTGGTCACCCTTGTTGATACCATGAGGTTGTATGGTATTCAGTCTTCTGATTTAGTAACTCTTATGGGCTTTTCTGGTATCATTCGACCACAGGGAGACATGGCCGTTTCGGTTGTGGTCATCTAAGTGACAATGCTCGGCGACAGTTGCCCTCTGAAATCTTCGCTTCGTCCAGTCAGAGCGGTGGCCATATCATCCATGCGCTCAATAAGTGCACGTTTTGTTCCGCCTACGTACTGTTTGCCACATTAAATGCACGTGATTAGGTAGATGACATTTGCAGATTTGCAGTTTGTTGGTTTCTTGAGTTTTAGTGACGCTCCTGATGATGATTTGTGTCGGTGTCATCAGTTTACAAGTAAAGCATCTTTTGTAACTTTAAGGCTTTGACTCCCCTATGGGCCCATTATTACAATCATCACAAGGGTTTGGGATGAGCTTTGTGCGGACAAGAATATCCCTTAGACTTTTTGGCCTTTTGTATGCCATTATTGGCTTCTGAGGGAAAATCTTATTAAAGCGTTTTGAAGCCCTATAATCGGCCAGTGTTTGATGACAATCTCCTTGACCTTAGGTAGCTTTGATGAATTGTCAGCATAAATGGAATAAATTATGTGTTTGATGGTTCTTGCTTTGACTTGTAGCAAAGTAGGTCTTCTCTTCTCTATAATCTAGCTTTCGAAGTCTCTGTGGCAATTACTTGAGTGCTGCAACCTCGTCTTCGAAGCTGACCGGATAACTCTGTTGCCTTAGACTCAAATGTATCAAGATTTGAGCATATTCGCCTGATTCGGAGTGCCAAACTGTATGGAACATTTCTACCACAGTGTTTCGGGTGGAAGCTGGAGGGTAGAAGGTATTGATGTGTATCTGTAGGTTTTGTATACAGGTCCACATCAATCTTGTTACCCTTAAGCCTAGACTTTGTATCCAGACTATGTTCTTCACTGGAGACTTCAGCCGTGAATTTTATGGTCAGGTAAAAACTGTTTGCTTTTTATAGGAAAAACAAAAGGTTGTCATGGCCATGTGTCCATTTCATGTCCATGTCGTCAATAAACCTGAACCATGAAAAATGGTTTTAGATCAAGTGATCTGAGAATGTGTCCCTCCAACCGTCCCGTGAAAATATTTGCTTAAACTGGAGCCATGTCTGTTCCAATAGCTGTGCCTTGGACCTGCAGGTAGTGCTTCCCCTTGAACTCAAATTTTGGCACTTCAGAATCAGTGTGAGAAGCTTGACAAGAGTTTCTGTTGGTGGATCTTTGACAGGCCTCTCCTCCCAAACATTCTAGCATGCATGAATGCCATCTTCATGTGGAATGTTAGTATACAGAAATTATTATTATTATTATTATTATTATTATTATTATTATTATTTATTTTGGTATCACAGATTAGAAGCATAAAACAATACAATAAGATATAAAATACACATTTAAAATACATATACAATATCTTCAAATTTGCAAAGTTCCATGGCTTGCCAATCACTACCCAGGATGACACAAAAAAAGGAAAGTGATTTCCCTTATTTCCATAGTGGTCCTGTGAAGATGATTTGCAAGTCATAGTGAGGCACATTAGAAATATTGAAACTTAAATATATATTTGATTAAGGACATCTGACAGTGCTTAAAACTCAAATTCATACAAGAATACGAGATCAGTGAAAACCCACAAAATTAAAAAAACAAAAAAACAAAAAAAAAACATATATATATATATATATATATATAATTTCATTAATGAGCTTTAACAGCAATTTTAAAACTCTGATTTCGAGATATACACTTGATATCTTGATATTGGTAGGTAGCTCGTTCCACAGTTTACAACCCCGAAATGCAAATGATTTTTTACCAAACCCTTTGACTTAAGGAAGTGAGAAACAACCATTTTCTCTAAACCTGGTTCCATACGAGTGAACAGTATGCCTAGGAACAAAATGTTCTGTCATATAGTCCGGTGAAGTCCTTGAATTAATCTTAAAAACATGGTTCAAGACAATCTGGTCAACTCTTTTTGAAATAGGTAACCACCCAAGAGATCTAAAACATCAGGACCTATATGAGACCTTGGGTCTAGATTCAAAACAAACCTGGGTCTAGATTCAAAACAAACCAATGTAATATCCATTGAGACAAGGAGTGTTTCAGAGGGGATCGGGCATGATTCCTTAAGTTTCCTCAAGTAATCAGCAGTGCCCTTCAAGACAGAAGGTAAGATGTTGACGTGGGGCTGCAGATGTAGGTTCACAAACCCTAAAATCTTCTCTGTGGGATGTCCATCGGCTGAAACTATAGGGTGTCCAGGGTTTCCAGATTTGTGTTTTTTTGGAGCAAATAAAATCTGCCGACTTTTGGCTGGTCTTCAGTGAGATATCTCATGTTTTTTTCGGTGATGTTGCCATCGTCATACATCTCCTCAACTGCCTCAGATACGTCTTTGGCAACTGATCTGTTTGATCATGATCTAGAAGTTCGTAATAAGTTGAATCATTTAGTTGCTTTTCTGCTCTGAGACATAGTGATCTCTATCCATGACAACGACTGCGGATCCTTTGTCGTCCGGCTTTATGACAATGTCACCTCTTTGTTTTAAGGAGTGCAGAACACTGCATACATTTTTGGTGAAATTGTCGTGTCTTGTTTGACAGGCTTGTGGGAGGCAATGTGATTCGATAGTATTTACAAACGTTTCGAGGTCATGACCCTGTTTGGGGGGTTGCCAGTGACTCTTGGGAATTAGTGTGGAATCTTTCAGCACAGAGTCTGAAGTGTGATTGATATTGGCGGTTTGAGAAGGGTAATTGGGATCGTTGTCTGGGTCAATGGTGTTGTCAAATATATTGACCTTCGCGAAGTGGGGCTTCAGTCTCATGTGCCTGCTAAATGCTAGTGTGTCCTCAATGAGCTTTCCGAGATCGTAACCTTTAGAATGTGGGCAGAAGCCGAGGCCTTTGGAAAGTAAAAATTTTTATGATTCAGTCAAATCATTGCTTGACAATTTAACAGCAAAGTTGTCCCTGCGTTTCACTCCACTCTTCAGTGGCTTTGGTCTGCGTTTATTACGCCTACTTCTACGTTTCTTGCTTTATGCAGGCTCATTTGGGGTGACTGCAGCTACATTGCAGACACCCAAGGCATTCAGCTTTTTCTGGCGTTTTGCAGAGAGGCTTTTGTCTAATTTTAAGGACTCTACACTCTGTCTCAAAAGTATCCTGTTGAATGCGTTGTCGCTGACCGATGTCTTCAATTTTTCATTGATTTCATCTATTGATGAGTTTAAGTTGCTCATCAAAGATGTGAACTGGCCAAGAAATAGTCGAATGAGATCGCCTTACGCTTTACGCAAGAAGCCCTCGGAACATCTCTGAAAGCGATGCGAGGGATTTCCTGGCGCATTGATGCTCACATTTATGATAAGTCCTTTTGGAGTTACTTTATGATGTAAGCATGAGCCAGGAACTCACAGTGGTGTTAATATCTGACTCTTGTGAGTGACTTAGATACAAGTGATTGTTCTAGCACAGATGAATCCATAATGGTGGTAGGGGGCAGCGAGAATTCCGTGAGACTGACTCACAACAGTCGGCATATGCCGCACAAAAGCCTGCTGTACTTGTTGGTGCGGCATGTGGTTGTTTGGATTAAATCTTCTTGTCTATCCTGTTGCACTTTTCTCTCCTATCCTTGTGAATGGTCTGAAATCGGCTGAAACACTGCCTCATAGGTCCGTTCAACTCAAGTATAGCTTCCAGGGCATAGCTGACTGGATGCATATGCGGTGTCCTTCCGATATTGACTATAGACTGACAAGTGTCTACTGTGCTTACAGTACGTGCGGAACGTTTTTTCCCCCTTTTTGCCTCTGATCTTTGGACGTAAGTGCGGCGAATATTGCCCAACCGATAAGAGAGCCAAGAGCCCGCTGCGCTTGCAGAAGGTGCGGTATTCCTTTTTTTTTTTTTTTTTTTTTTTTTTTTTTTCTTTTTCTTTCCCTTCTCCCTTGTAGGGACAAAAGTGCCGTCTCTGGGGACCATTGAACAATCCACCAAACATTACTTCAGTTGTATTGCAGTTTCACGGTTTCACAAGCTGCAACACAGCGAGACGTGACTCTTGTACATACATGTATCTGTGTTTTATACTTTGATTTTTTTTTTCTGTACGTGCAAGACAGCTGTATAACATTCAGGCTTTGGCAGCCATTTTAGTTGTATAATTTGACCTGCATGGTCCCTGGTAAGGGAATTACTTTGTTCAGTTTTGTTTTAAGAAGCATGTCTTTTTATGTTCAGATTTATTCTCTGTAAATATTTTGCCCATTGTTTCTCTATTTTTTATTGTTTGAAAAGTATCCACGTAGCTTATAACACACTGTAAAAAATGTGTTTAGAACCAATGCAAAAAATGCGGTCCGAAGGCACAAGCAAGTGTTCCTCCCCCAAAGCAAACTCTTAAACAATCTCATGCCATGTGTTTCTGTGCACTTTCACAGCTGCTATAAAGTAGGGTTTATGCCCACTCGGGATGCTAAAATGATTTAAAATTGGCTATAGATGGAGAGATAAACATTATCATTGACAGTGCATAATTTGACAATTTGCTACCTACACTGTAAAATTCGCGCTTAGCTATAAAACACAAGTGGTTACATGTTTAGGTGTAAAGATGTTTTGGAATATGTCAGATAGCTAAACATGTACGCCTTTTCTATTATATTCCCGGACAAAGTCTGCTAAACACGTTTTATTCTGTTACGCGTTTCGGATGAATCCTTTCTCTCTTTTCCCCATTAAAGAACGAAAAAACAAAGAGACGAAAATGTTGACAGAGGAAATTTTCAAAATAAGAGGTAAATATAACCAGTTTTGCACATGTATAATTTCTAAACATAAACATGTTGCAAATTGAACATGTTACGATTTAAACACATAAAAAATCGGACTGCAATTTTTGCATTGATTCTAAACACATTTTTACAGTGATAAGTGCTTCCGCATGATAATTCTGAGTTTAAATCTGAGAAAAAGGCTTTGGAAGTTGATGTAACGGGCGGTAGTCAGCTGTAGCCCCCGAGCATGCGGGTGAATTTTCAGTTTTCAATGAACAAGTCTTGTCATCATTCAATACCCCCATCACACCAACTTGTTTTCACAACGTTCTCGAAAATTTTGCCAAAGGGGCTCAAACAGTGTGCGAACGGGGTGGATGTAGAAGCAACGTTTTAAGGTCTGTTTACGAACTTCATGGACAGACTCGGACGGGTTCGGACAGGCAGGGTGCTCCAGAACGTTGAGCATGTTTAAGGCCCCTGTCACACCAAATTAGTTCTCAACACGTCCTACCCTGTCCATAGAAAATCATGAAGCGGGCTGTGGTCCTGGTAGAACGTGTAACTTTTGGCCTAAAATATCTGTAATACGACTCTAATTCGTTCATAAACAGTCCCCAATTTTTTACGTTCACTCGTCTGTATCCCGTCCGGAGTCCGTCCGTATCAAGTTCATATCGGGTCAGATTGCCCGTTCACCTCGTGCAGAGACCGTTTCCAATCAGTCCAAGCACGTCCTTGGTCAGTTCAAGGAGTGTAGATCTAACAGTAGCTGCTTTAGTACGGCCCGTTTTTCAATCTCCGCACTTGTATAATCACAAGGATGCAATGCTCTGCAAAGCTTCAAGTGACAAACGCGAATGGAATGGGAACTGGGTAGAACGAGCCAGATTTTTGTAGCTGTCGGACCAGGACGTGGTTGCAGTTACGTTTCGCACGCACTAGGGACGAGATGAGGACGTAGTCAGAACGAGAAGAACTGCTTTTGAACGAGGTAGTCGATGTACGAACTAGTTTGGAGGTATTGGAGAAAAAGCTACGAAGTGGTTTGAACTGACCACGGATGTGCTTGGACTGTTTGGAAACGGTCTCTGCACGAGGTGAACAGGAAGCCTGACCCGATATGAACCGGGTATCGAAGCCAGGACCTCTGGCTTACAAGTCAGGCGCCCAACCGACTGCGCTACGCGGCCCGGCACGAGATGGACGTGATGAGGACTGTTTATGAACAAACTAGAATCGTATTAAAGACATTTTAGGCCAACAGTTACGCGTTCTCCCCGACCACAGCCCGCTTCACGATATTCTATGAACAGGGTAGGACGTGTTCAGAACTTGTTTGGTGTGCCAGGGGCCTAAACTACGTGTATAAATACCAATGTTCTATTATTTTGGCTGTCAAATAATGTCTTAAAACTACCCAGCCCTGTCTGATGTACGTGGGAAATATCAAAATGAAGATAATCCACCAAAACTCGGATTTGATTAAAATATGAGCATAAACCCTGCTTCATAGCGGTAAGAACGATCAGTTGGGAAAATAATAGCTTGAGATTATTCAAGAGTCTGCTTTGAGGGGGTAAGAAATTGCCTAGATACGCAATATGAGCTTAGCCTTTCATAACAGGCAGTTGGTTGATAGAATGAATTACCGTGATTACCACAAGTACTTTGACAGCAGAACTTTTTATCTACATGTACTGCAATAATTTTTAAAGTCAAACAGTTGATTTATCTTTAATCGGGCGATATTTTGCTGTTTTTGGTGAAACGGCAAATATTGTAGACCAAGATCAGACTTCTGCAAAAGGAGCAGTCTGACCTGGGTCTGCAATTTTGGTCAGGGTACAGCTTTCTCAAACATTTAGGGTCATTATGGTATTGTATTTTATCATTGCTGATTGATAACAATTTTTATTGTTGCCAGCACCTGTCACCGTCTTTATTGCTATAGTTGCTTGTTTATTCCAGTTTCTCGTAGCGGGGTTGATCCAAAAAGCTCAGCGGAACGAATCCGTATCCTATGTCCATCTGTTAAATACCACTCAAGGCCGGAGAAAGACCAGATCCTCACCTGTCGCGGCGCGCAAAACATCATCAAGTTCCCATTGTCGAACAACGGCTTTTCAAAAGGCCGCAACGTCAAGCATTCGGAAAAACGCTCGGCCATTTCCGTGAATCACTGACTCGTCAATGTGGCTGGCTTGTCACGTGCCGTTGCTCCTCTACACAGCGTGGATGTCTTCCTCGTCCCACTTGGATCAAGTCAGGTAAATTCGGACAGCAGGTAAATTCGGACATACCATTGCAAACAGTGAAAATCCAGGTGAGAGGCTCACAATGAGCCGTCTCATCAGGATTTTCACTGTTTGCCCAATTAATTTGGTTTTAAATCCAAGTAACTGACATATAAAGGAAATAATGTCACTGTCCGAATTTACCCGACTTTACCCTACTAGTTTCACCATTATAAATACGTTTTATCGTAACTGCAACTAGCGCACTCAGATCAGCCTGCGAATCCGCAGCCTGAGTTTTTCAAGTTCGCATTAATACTCTAGGGACCACGTGGAATCCATACCTTAAAACTGCCGGGAAAGGCTCTGATTAGTTCGAGAATGCGAATCCCCTTTTTTTTCCAGCTTTCATCCCGACGTGCTTATTCGGCAAGAATTCAAACAAATTTGACCAAAGAAACAAGTTAATTGGTGGCTGTTGAAACCTTTTCGTGTACTCTGTACTGCAGCAAAGTAGTCCAGGTGCATATGTCAGACGAACCGCCATAGTTATGTGTCTTCAAACTAAACATGCATTTGGTTTAAACATATGTTATTTTCAAAATTTCATATAAAAACACAAATATGTTTCATAAGCAAGTAAAAGGATTGTAACGAAAGCACAAGTACTTATAAAGTTCCTCTCCTTAACTCTATATAACATGTATACATCATGGCGTATATTTTTCAAGCTAAATTAATCAAAATTTTCATGCAGTAGATACATGTATGTAATATCAATGTCAAATAGCAATGATAAAAATGATACTGAATAAAGAAAATAGAAACACTAACCAAAACAAAATAGAGCGCCTTGATGACGTCGAACGAAAGCATTTAACTTCTGGCGGCGTCCGCCTTAAAAGAGTCCATTAGAAAACGCTGCAATATCCATACAGTTTGATCGTATATAATGTTAAAATCGAAATAATTTTTCCTTGCCGATAAATTATCGCAGATTAACACACGTGTTGTCGGGCAGATACTAATATTAATTCACTTTGGTATGCGGACGTCGTGAACTTATATTTCAGATCATGGGGCAGATACCAATATTAATTCACACCGGCCTGTAGCCGTCCTGAACTTATATTTCGTGATCTGCCCTCCAACAACATGTGTTTATTAAGAAATATACTCGAGGACTTTAAAAACGCCTCACCCCAAAATGAGATGTATTTTAGCAATTCCACATTTCAAGCTACTAAATATGATTAGGTTTATTAGAAATTGTAAAATTAATCAAAGTCAAGATATTGCAGGAATTTATGTCATGCGCGACGACCTTTGCACTTAACTGGTCAACGTCACTTCCCCTTGCTTTTGATTTTACTTAAAACGTCTTTATGTTACAGCCCTTGAAGCCGATCCCAGCTTTGCCATGAAAGATATCCTACAGCAGAAACACAAAATTAAAGTCGCCATGACTTTAAGTGCTGTCAGAAAGCTTAAATCGAAGACTGGAACACACTTATTGGAATCTCAAAAAAGTGATTTTCTTGAAAATAACATAATTTGACGTCTTACACTTCTCATGAACAGTATCCGATACAAACATCTTACAGATTTACTTTCTGAACATCCGTCAACATCAGTGGATACTTTGATATCAGCATCAAACGTCTGTTTATCGGCGCAGTAAATGACGTCAACGTCAATGATTTTATTCTTAACGGACTCTAAAATTCACATGTGAACACCACCCGCTTCTAGAGTAAACCATTTAAAATGTCACTGTTGCATTCCAAGAGCGTTTGTTTACCTCGCTTCAATTCAGTAATTGTTGAAATATAGCAGAAGACGGGAACCACGCTATACTCCGATAAGCATTCGGACGGAGCATTATAACGTTTTTGTGATAATCCCACGACTCAAAACCACAGTACCGAACTAACTGTACCATCTCTTCCGGTTTTCGTAGCGTTGAATCGAGAGTGCGAACGTTCGCTTATAACCAGTGGTCGGAAATCGTTATGTTTTGAAATTTTGTCCGGAATCTGTTGCGTCACTTGTGGTTGTTCAGCTTCGAAGATGTAGAGAGGTAAGTTTAATATGATTTGCTTTTCGGTCTTTTACTTTATTACCCTGTACAATGTCGTGTATGGGTGGGTAGTAATTGGTACAGTATTCAAATCGCCCTTGGCATGATTCTAAAACCATTTTGAACATTTTCTTACGTTCTATAAAAAAATCTTTAGAATAAACGGAAGGCGTTATCAATCTACAGTTTGTTAGTTTTGATAAAAGGATGATTGCTAGGTTTTGCACGACACAATCTCGTGTTAAAATAAGCTGTTCGGGAAAAAAATCTGTGACGGCTAGGAGTGTTTCATTGTACAGGGCAATAAAGTAAAGGACCGAAGAGCAAATTATATTAGACTTACCTCTTTGCATTTTCGAAGCTGAATAACTATAAATGACGCAGTAGGTTCCGGATGGAAACTCGAAGCATAATGATTTCCGACTGCTGGTTATAAGCGAATTTTGTACTCTCGATTCAACGCTGTGAAAACAGGAAGAGATGGTACAGTGCGCTCGGATACTGTGAAAATACCCTTTTATCTTTGTTGCATGTATTTAAACATTTCAAATTCTAAGATTGTACTGATGATAATCTCACGCATTGGAAATATGAATGCAGTTTATTTTTCATTAGATTTATTTAAGTTGATAATAAAACGAATGCAGCATTTCAATTTGTTTCAGGTGAGGCGTTTTTAAAGTCCTCGAGTATAGATCAGTAAAGTAGATATCACGAACGCGGAGCGCGAGTGGTATATCTACTTACAAATGATCGACAAACAGTGAATTATTACTCAACAATTCAATGCCAGAGCTGAACTATTTCGATTATAACACTCTAAAACGCTGAGAAATTATTCTTTTAATTCAAATTCTTCCAACCTTCATGCCAGCGCGTTTATGCTCCCGCGAATATTCTTAACTGTATCTAAGGTAAATGTAAGTTTTTATGGCAATATCAGAAAGAAAAAGAGACGTTACACCGTTTAACATCTCAAAACGTCACAAAATTACGTCAGTAATGCCAGTGGCGTCAGCAATTAGACTCACACGCTCCGAAACAGTGAATTGTTGCAGAATAAAACACGGAAACTTTCCATTGCTCCTTTAGGCGTACTGTGTTAGAATCTGCGATAATTCACAGGTAAGGAAAATTATTTCTTAATTCTAACATGACTTTAAAGTTTCCCCTATTGAACCTATAGGAAGCGGCACCGTGTGAAAATTTGTGATAAATCACGTTGTTAACGCTCGGCATGCACATTTCACGCGTTGGTGACGTCGGACGTAAACATTTAACTTCTGGCGACGTCCGCCTCAAGGTTGCATTCCACCATTAATTTTCCATAGACGACAATGTTAACATCTGGTCATTTTATTACAAAACTGTACATACAAAGTTTTCCAAACCTGTCTTGCTTTAAAGTATCATCCTAGCCTATCAATTTGAGATGAAAACATCCACTGCCTTCCCATCTCAGTAAGCCGCTAAGCTAGGCTGAGTATGGGAACCACCGATTCGTACTCCAAAAAAAGAGCATACTTTTTTCCTAGGGGATCAGTTACCAAAATCAACCCCATCTCCTTCTGGTAAAATATTTCTCAATTAAATATGCCTTTTTGTAACTATCATTTGTTGGTCTTTTTTTTATACTAAAAGAAATCTTACATGCATGATTGACAGATGACGTCATCTCTCTTACATTGTAAACCTAATGCTCTCCCCGAAAGAGGCGGGGCAAGTCCTCATGAATATTTAGTGGAATGTACCCTAAACCAAACTATTTTTTTGCAATATGCCATAAACTGAACAGTTTATATGTTAGTTTGATACATTTTCATTGTGATCTCCAAGTTTCAAATGAATCCGTAAAGAAATGTGCCATTTAGGACAGTTTCACTATGTTGGCTGAGGTTTCTGTAGCGAAATGACTGAAACTGATGATTTTAAGGATTAATGAAAATAAATAATGATTTTGTTGCTATTCTTTTATATCTATGGAAACATTTATCTTTTCACAGGAGCCTTAATACTTCTCTTAATAATAAAAACAAGAAAATGTGGTTGAATCTGTTATACATAAGCATTTATTGGCAATTTTTTATATATACCCCCTGAATTTGGTTAAAATCTTGGTATTTGGAGGCTGTTTAAGACATAAATGCAGTAAAACTGGTTTAATAGTCAAAGTCTGCACACCAATAGAAGCAGAGAAACAAGGTTGATATGAATTTTAGGTAAATGTTTGGTTAAAATTATATTTTTCCTCAAAAAATACTTATTTACATGCAAAAGTCTCCGAAAAGCGACGCTTTCTGTATTTCGCAGAATCCCATATATCATGCTTTTATGGGCTTTTAAATGTTTCCTGGTGTTCCAGATGCTTCTTCTCTAACCGCGTAATGTGAAATTGGACTAATGTGAAATAATTTACCATCAAAACTTATTGTACAATAATACAGTAGCATCCCCACCCCCACCCCTGTATTCTACATGGAGAAAAATGTTGTTTTCATTTTAGCTGATGATCCTAGGCCTAAAGCAACAAATCATCAATTACAACAACAATCTCACTATGGATAACACAGAAGAATGTACTTTTAATGGTCAAAGGGACACATATCTCTAGATATGCATCCAAAGTGAAACTGAAAGTAAGAAACAAGGCCCAGGTCAATCTGACTTAATGCGCTTTAGGTTGCATTCCACCATTAATTTTCCATAGACGACAATGTTAACATCTGGTCATTTGATTACAAAACTGTACATACAAAGTTTTCCAAACCTGTCTTGCTTTAAAGTATCATCCTAGCCTATCAATTTGAGATGAAAACATCCACTGCCTTCCCATCTCAGTGAGCCGCTAAGCTAGGCTGAGTATGGGAACCACCGATTCGTACTCCAAAAAAGAGCATACTTTTTTCCTAGGGGATCAGTTACCAAAATCAACCCCATCTCCTTCTGGTAAAATATTTCTCAATTAAATATGCCTTTTTGTAACTATCATTTGTTGGTCTTTTTTTATACTAAAAGAAATCTTAAATGCATGATTGACAGATGACGTCATCTCTCTTACAATGTAAACCTAATGCTCTCCCCGAAAGAGGCGGGGCAAGTCCTCATGAATATTTAGTGGAATGTACCCTCAAAGAGTCCATTAGAAAACGTCGCGATATCCATGCGATTTGATCATTTATAATGTTAGAATCGAAATAATTTTTCTCTACCGATAAATTATCGCCAATTAACACATGTGTTGTCGGGCAGATACGAATATTAATTCACTCCTGCCTGCGGCCGTCGTGAACTTATATTTCGTGATCTGTCCTCCAACAACATGTGTTAATCTGCGATAATTCACAGGTAAGGAAAGAATATTTCTTAAATATTAGTTCCCGGCGGCGAAGCCGGAGTAAATTAATATTCGTATCTGCCCGATAACACATGTGTTAATCAGCGACAATTTACCGGGGAGAAAAATTTATTTGGATTCTAACATTGTACAGAATAAAAAATGTACGGGTACTGCATCGGTTTCCTTAGTATTATTTTGGGGCGAACAACAACAGAAGCACATGTTTTCATCTGACGTAAAAATAAACTGGGAATCATTTTTTTTTGTCCAGGCTCTCGTTTTTTTTTTTTTTTGTTTTTTTTTCGTTGCTTACATTGTCTCGCTTGAGACCGTTACGATAGAACATGCGATTAACGAAGACGCATACTAACCAGAAATCTGGTCACAGCTGTAACTCCATAGTATTTCCGGGTTTTTGTCTTCAAGCATTCGGCATTAACATTTTAAACACCAAAAGCAGACGACAAAATTTACGTTTGCAAAATTAAAAAAAAATGCCTTGTCTAAGACATTTCATATTGATAATTCAAAGACTAGAGGGCAACCAGTGTAGATCTAGATGAGGCGGCTCATTATGAGCAGCCTCAACTGGATCTACGCTGTTTGCAATTTTCGCTTATTTCGTCACTCGGGCTTTAAGAGTTAATCGATTTCATGTTGAATCTAAAATGAGGCGCGGATTGCAGATGACATTATTGAGAGCCTATTCTCACGCGTTTTGGCAAATAACCACCCTATAAAAAGCAAAGTGAAGATTTCATATTCTTGTAAGACAAGAATTCTGCGGAATGCGGTGTGTCGCCTGCTTGCGCTTTAATTGTCTCAAAATAGAGGTAAACCTGAAAACCTTATGCAAAGTTTACGCTCCTGATAAGACCCGAAAAGTAATACCTATATACAAAAACTCGGCCCCATTATTGCAAATTCATTGAACCATAAACTGTCGATCAAGACATCGATCTTTCAGATGTAAGCATTGACCAGTTTTCAGAGTTCTAGATACGAGGGGAGGGGAGAGGGGGGGGTATCTTCCTGTGGTAAGTATGGTACAGACGTGTCCCTGCAATAGCCCCCCTTTTTCAGGCCGGCTGTACATCAGTAGGTTATCAAATTCCACTTTTCCATACATTTATAGTGCAAAGAAATCCAAGTGGTATGTAAACTTTTATCCCCACTTCTATATTGTCAGTATGCATTATATAAATTTTCTGCTTCTCTTGTGGATTAAGTTGATCTAATACCACCCTTACCAGAAAACGCTAACTTAACCACGAGATATTACGCTATAAGCAAGGTCTACACTGATAAGGGTGGTATAAAATAGTTAAACCATGAATTGTCCGCCTGTACGGGAGATAATCCACTCGCTAAAGCTCGTAGATTATTTCCTCGTACAGGCGGACAAACCATGGTATAACTATTACTTTATCACCATCCAAATAAATAATGTTAGTCCATTAGCCCATAACACAATGAGGCATATCAGTTGAAGCATGTTTACATTTATACATGGTAAAATTAAAGACGTTATAGATGAGTAGATATACTTTTTTGACTGTCAGTATGCATTTATCGGGTGGGTTTTAAATATCTCAGCTGCACGTATGTAACATTTGAAAAATCAAGTTCGCCACCCCCTACCACCCCCGCCCTTCCACCCCCTTCCCAACAAGCACACACACCGGGTATAGATAGCATTTTAAAGTAACTGAAAAACAGAGCTAAAACAGAAAACATTGCAAATTTTGTAAAGTCAGTGAACCGTTAAAAATAGGCCAAGACTCAATACTGATGGTGAGTTTGCGCCTCACTTTTAGCAGATGTATGCATGGCCCAAGTTTCATGGCTCTTATAGTTTCTGAGAAACAGAGCTAAACGAGTTGGAATATACACGTATAAGCAAAATGAACAGCGCTCAAATATATACATATTTTTTCGCATCCAGAGCACTAGATAAGAAGGAGTATTTGGTGATAATTACGGATAATTTTTGTTAATTCTGAATAAAAACATATGTTGTGGCCCCTCTTCTGAACCGTCTCGACGAGACGGTTCAGATGAGGGGTCACAACATATGGTTTCAATGAGAAATAAAAAAAAAAATTATCCCTCAATTATCATCAAATACCCTCTTATCTAGAGCTCTGAATTGATACCGAAGTGCATGCCATTCACTTCTCTTTAAAGATGCGTTCCTCCCTTTTCCCAATCTTAACGCATTAACCTATGATTTGGCAAAAGCTGATTTTACGCAAATATGGCTTTCCATTTGCTGTTGATGATTTTACTTTTCCACATAAAATTATCAGTGGAGAATGTATATCTCATTTTCTATGTTTTTAATGAAATGTATTTAAAGGTAGTCTTTGAAATTATATTTACGCTTCACTACGTAAAGATTTGTAAAAATCTTAAAGAGGTGTTTCACTGTACCTCCTGCTCAGAAAACCTTTTTGTTGCTTTCAACGTCGAAGGGCGAGGGGCACTAAAAGAGTTTGCAGCCCGAACTTTAATATCTGGTGAAACTATGATGATCTATTCTAAATAATATAATTACATGAAAAATTAGACGAACAAAATATTTCGTTCCGTTTTTGAGAGAGAACATTGTAAACATGTCAGGGCCGCAGTTGGCACTAACGTGACTGCTCTTAGCGCTCCTCGCCATTCAGGTCGTTGTCTGAACAGGGAGTATAGTTAAACAACCCTGCTTTGTGAAATATTTACGTAGTAAGACCTTGATATTATTTAAAAATACAAAACATTAAAAATACATTCATTAAAGCATTTCAAAATTTTAGACTTTATCTTTCGGAGACGTTTTTTTTCTCTATTTATTGTTTTACTTGAAAAAAGCAAATTTCAACAGCAAATGAACTGTAATTATTATTATTATTATTTTTTTTTTTTTTGGCATCAATCCACACGCAATACAAATAGATTTTGAGAGAGCGGGTAGCTGGAACAATAGTACAACTTTAAAGACCTTCTGACAATACTACTTTGATGTGATATTTATTTCTGTACTATAACGGAGAGCGGAACAAAGACGAAAAACAAGCGCTTTTTAGTTTGCATACGTCGAAACATCACATGTTCACGACGTCATAGAAACAGGAAGTTCTTGTTTCACGCTCAAACTAAAGCCATTTAGTAATTTCACAAAAGGGTTAACTTTTCGTTTATATACTGTTTGCCAAAATTGTTTATGTTATTTTGACCTATAACGTCGTTACAAAGTCATGACATTGCGTCCATAAATGATATGACAGTGGTGATTTCAACAGTGTGTGCCTACTGGATAAGAACCGAAGCAGAGCGAATGAGACATCAATTCTCAGAGGTAAGAGACTTGAAAACTAATGACATCAAGAGAAGACGTTAGTTTTCAAGCCTCTTACCTCTCAAATTAGGTTCTCGCACAAATGTGAGGGAAGTCTTCAATTGTTCTCCAAATCCGTTTCATAAGATTCACATTCATTTTGTTCGCAGATATTCTTTTTTCTTGTATAAAATCACAGGGTGTTGGTGGCATCTCCTTCCAACTTGTAAATCCATCTATCTTAATCTGTGAAATATCATTTATTCGGGGTAAAATTCCTGTTATAAAAGCATCTTCTATTGGCAAATATGGCAGTCGTTGGGACGTAAACAAAAGCCTAGGCGCCGCGGAACCGGAAATGACGTATGAATTCCCGCTCATGTATGGCGGATATTGTGACAATGGATATTCGTCTACGGACACTTTCCATTTTCCTTTCCTTGCAACAGGTCCGCCGTTATATAAATGTCCATAGATGCTTCCTGTCATGTTTGCTGGATTTTGTGTTAAAACATCCACAAGTCTTGGTATGTCGACAAAAATATCTTCATCTATTTTTAGGATATAATCCGCTTCACCGCAATATATCGACATCCACTTAAGGCCCATTAAAATTTTACGAGTCAAATTCCGGTAGGTGTCATTAAAATCCGCAACTACAATGTCTCTAAACTTCCTTTCCTCCTTTAGAAGCACTTCCTTTGTTTCAGTATTTTGCCATTTGCCGAAAAGAAAGGCAAGTTTGATAACGTACGAACTATATGGAGGCGGTAGAGTCTTATTATTGGCATACTGTCCCCAAGTTTCGCGGATTGTGTGTCTTATGTTTGTGTGCTGAGCTAGCGAAGGAACCAATACAAGTAGGAATGGGACATGATTGTCACAAATATTCAAACCATCAACTAAAAAAGGAAAATCACAGTGATCTTGTTTCAGCTTTCGTAATTTATAATACTTTCTTTCTTTTGCCATTTCAATTTCCTTTTGTTTCTTTTTTAGATCAGAGGCTTTATTATATTTAGTACCAACATCCGTCTCGTTCTGACGTTCTTTTAATCTCGTCTTGTTAGCTAAATGGTGGCTTAGAGTACTGTCTGCGGCTTTGTTTGGTGCATGAATATCAGAGGGTCTCCTTGGAACTGAGCTGATCTCGTCTTTCAGTACGAAGAAAGTGGTAGCTGTTATTAAAACCACAGCAATGATGCGACGGCTCCAATGTCCATACTTCACCCGCCAATACATTAGCAGTCCAAATCTAAAAATCAAAAACAGAAACAGAAATATGTATGTGGATGTCGCCATGTTTTTCAACTACACAACCTTTTGTGACTGTCAGCGACAAGATCTTCTAAGATGACTCTAGACTCTTAAAGGAAATAATTTGCTACTAGGGTAGTAACTATTTGAGCCGCGACACGACAAAAACAACAATGTGGTTGTGCGGCCAGCGCAGACTCAGATCAGCCTGGGCATCCGCCCAGTCTGATCAGAGTCTTCGCTGTCCGCATGGAGGTAGCTTAGTCCCTTGGCTACCATTTAAGCGCTTAGTAAAGAGTCTTATCAGACTGGGCGAATGCCCAAGCTGATCCGAGTCTGCACTGGGCGCACAACCACATTGTTGGTTTTGTCGTGTCGCGGCTCATTTCTTGTAATAAGAGTTGACTCTGCTGAAAAGAGAAGCGAAAATGGCGGAGTTGCTTTCCTTGAAAGTGTATCAATTAACAATAACTAAATTTGAGCCGCGACACGAGAAAACCAACAAAGTGGAATATGCACCTAGCGAAGACTTGGCAGCCGCCCAGTCTGATCAGGCTCCTCGCTGTGTGCTTAAAGGGTAGTAAAGGGACTGGGCTTCTTTCTTGCGGACAGCGAAGACACTGATCAGACTGGGCGGATGCCCAGGCTGATCTGAGTCTTCACTGGGTGCACATGCCACTTTGTTGGTTTTCTCGAGTCGCGGCATCGTTTCTAAACTAGCTACATGTTCAATACTGCGCAGTGGCAATATGAAATTAAACAGCAATTCGAAACAGAAAACATTATCTGGCAAAAAGATAAATTTTCTGAAAGCGGCCTATTCATTGAAAATAAAATTCTGATATTAACTGTGGTTTTTACTAGAAAAGCCATGTCAAAACTATTATATAGATTTGGCAAACAGGCAAAGTCGGTAACAATGAAATACTATGATGAATTGATTATGATACGGCAGTTTTCCTATCATACCCCCGTATCGAGCCGAGACCCCCATATCAGCCCGAGACTCCCATATCAGCCCTCGCCCGAGCTGATGTGGGAGTCTCGGGCTGAGTATAGGAGTCTCGGGTGGATAATAATCGCTATATAGTGCAACTGCCTGTACGCAAATACGCAGCTGCGAATTTAATTTTAAATGTCAAACTGACAAAATTTCAACACTTCTGCGTATTTGCATAGACTGAGGTTTGATACAAGATTTCGAACGGTATGCAAGCATTACCATGTGAAATAATTTTGGAGGAAAATCCCTTTGACTCTCCAATAGTATAAACATGATTGTCAGTCCCAGCGCCCCACCCCTCCGCTTACCACTTCAGCTTCAGTATTCCAAATTTTCAAATATTTTAGCTGCAACAAAACGATATTGGTTCCATTATCTGCTGCAGTGTTTACACGCTGACTCATCCAAAGATGAACAAGACTGTTATCAGCATGAAAGGCTGTTATTTATCTACCGGCAGCAGGCTTTGCCAAACATTTTGAGGGTCGATCAAAAAGTTCCATGAAAAGTGTTGCGTTAATAATAATTTTGTCTAAGTTCTCCATGATTATAACCAGCAGGCACATGACGTCGTAATGACGTTGTAGCCGCTCGAAATTATGTGTTCTGTGTTTTCCTTTAATGCGGTTCTGCTAAAGAATCGCGTGCAGTTTAAGAAACATTTTCCTCGTGAAAATGGGAAACATCTTTCAGCTTTAATGCATACATAATGTGTTCGCTTTATTTAAATATATTTGACTAAACAGACGCTTCACTTAGTTAATATGAGCCGTGACACGAGAAAACCAACAAAGTGGTTGTCCGCCCAGTGAAGACTCTGATCAGCCTGGAGATCAGCCCAGTCTGACTAGACTCTTTGATAAGGGCTTAAAGGGTAACTAAGGGTCTAAGCTACCTCTATGCGGACAGCGAAGACTCTGATCAGACTGGGCGGATGCCCAGGCTGATCTGAGTCTGCGCTCGGCGCACAACCACATTGTTTGTTTTCTCGCGTCGCGGCTCATTTGTTTTCACGGATAATGAACAAAAAGGATCCCATAATTATCAAACAACCCCACAATTATCTGGAGCTCTGTAAAACTGATATCTTAAGGTGTGTAGATATAGCTCCAGATCAGTCTGACCGAGAACCCAGCAGGCACATAACGACAAAATAACGTCGTACTGACGTTGATGCTACGTCATTACGTCGCATCGACGTCCATACGACGTCATTTTAACGTCATGTTTCTGGTGGGAAGTTGTTATCCAGCAAGCAAATGGCATCACAGAGACGTCATACTGATGTTGATGACGTGATGTTTCATCGGCGTCAGTACGTCATTTCAACGTTAAATTCCCGCTGGAGCATACCTTCTGTCGCATAGGACTACATATTTACCCTACTTAGTGCGTCAGTAATGCATGTCCTGACTGAGCAGACCCTGGTCAGACCTCATCTAAACACTAACTTCTCCAGCTGTCTTCTTTTATTAATTATCTCACTAGAGCGGGGATGGGGTCTATTACTGGAATCATTTAGGTATACTTTTCAGCGGCACAGGGTACAAATTCAGATTCTTGTGAACTTTTCAGCATGAATTAATAGATGGTTGATAAGTAATTATATCTGTTACGTAATTTAGAAGCCGTACACACGCCTTCTGTTTTCTTATGCCGCTATTAGAGGCTGGTTAACAAATAACCATAACAAATTTATCAGACCCTTCGGCCAAGAGACTAAGACGAGGCTATGCCATATATATGTACCCAGCACACACACGTCAAAATTACGTCATACCGACGTCATGCGACGTAATGACGTCGCATCGACGTCGGTACGATGTCATTTCGACGTATGCGCCCGCTGGGTAGTAGTAGTAGAATGTAGGTCGATAAAACAGCAGTGCTAATATAATAAAATTACTCTTAGTTTTCCATATCATTTTTTTTCTGATCAGCCCTCATATTACTTAGCAAACAAATTCTATATTTCAGGCATTGTAATGCTTATAATTCAAACTCCTTATCAAAATATTGGAATAAATATTTATTTACAATTTAGCAAATCAATTAGACATGAAAGAATAAAACCCTGCTAGAACAAATAATTGACCAGTTACTTAGTATAGTCCGATTAGAATTTAATACTTTTTCTTTCAAAAAATATTATTTCAAAAGAATGGGTATATCTTCCATGTTTTTTCCGCCGTTTTATAAAGGGGGAACAATTTTTGTGCCTTCCCGATTCTTTCGCTGGGCAACGTAGTTCTTCCAAAATGCAGTCCTATAGGTGGTAAATTACTCCTAGGAGAGCAAACCCGTTCCTTTAGGAGTTTACTCTCACCCCCCCCCCCCCACCACACACACGTATTATTCCCCTCCCCCCACACACACACGTATTATTCGCCCCCCCCTCCCCCCCCCCCCCACACACACACGTATTATTTTTATCATTTTATAGCAAATGATGCATATTTAATGCAAAAACTGTAGAATCTGGGCGGCAAAAATGAAAATGATATGGTAGTTTCCCCTGCGAGTGTATCCCAGCATGCACATGACGTCGCAATAACGTCGTACTGACGTCGATGCGACGTTGTGACGTTAAATCGACGTCTTTCGACGTCATGTGCCCGCTGAGATATGTCCATACACCTTACAACACCTGCAAATAGCAAACGTTCGTGCATTCATGCATATTTTGACATGATACGGCTTTTTGTGCAGATACGACTAATTATAAACCACTTATGCTTGGTGGTTTTCTTCTAGGGTAGAGTCGGGTAACTTCGGACAGCAGGTAAATTCGGACAGTGACATCTATTCTATTCCATTCTATCCCATAACCTTACAAGGTCGTTGGGGCACCACAGATGACTTCCAAACAATCCCTTTCCACCTTGTCCTATCTTCAGCTGCCCTAGTTGAGCTGGCAAAATCCATTCCTGTCCACTCCTTGATATTGTTTTCCCACTTCTTTTTCTGTCTACCTCTTCTTCTTTTTCCTTTCACTGTGCCCTGAAGAACTGTCTTTGCTAAACCAGAAGACCTTGAGACATGGCCAAACCACCTTAGTTTCCGTTTCTTGACTAGTGTCAGGAGTTCATCATATTCTCCAATGGCTGCTTGGATCTTCCTGCGAACCTCCTCATTGGTTATATGGTCCTTGTACGAAATGTTCAGTAACCTTCGGTAGCATCTCATCTCAAAGGCCTGGGTTCTTTTCTCTAACTCTGCTGTCAAGGTCCACGATTCACAGGCATACAGAAATATGGAAATGACAAGGGAGCGCATAAGTTTCACCTTTGATCAAAGAGATATGTTGTTATCTCTCCAAATTGGTTTCAGCTTGGTAAGAGCTGAAGTGGCTTGTGCAATCCTTGAGAGAACCTCCTGTTTTGAGCCCTCATCTGAGACAACTGCTCCAAGGTATTTGAAGCTGCTTACAGTACCCAGCTTCTGCCCCTTTACCTTGATCTCCCTCTGGATGCCATCTGCGCTGTTCGTCATCAGTTTGGTCTTCTCAGCACTGATCTCCATCTTATATCTTGTGCAGGTTTGGTCGAGGAGGCTTTCAACTAGAGATTCTAGTTCCTGCTCTTCCTCAGCTAGAGCGTCTATGTCATCGGCAAACCGCAGATTGGTAATGTTTCTGCCGCCTATGCTAACCTTTCCGTCATGTTCTTCCAGAGCATCAGACATGATCCGTTCGAGAAAAATGTTGAAGAGGGTGGGTGACAGAAGACATCCTTGTCTTACTCCAACTGTTGTTCTGAACCATTCTCCTGTGCTACCATTTATCAGGAGTGCACTTGTAGCCTTGTCGTATAGCTGCTCAATGGTGCGAACTAGATTTGCACTGATATTGTACCTCCGCATGGTGGCCCATAAGGCTGCATGCCATACCCTGTCAAAGGCTTTTTTGAAATCAATGAAGACATGGTTCAGATTCTGCTGATGTTGGAGATACTTTTCACACAGGATTCTAAGGTTGACGATCTGTTCTGTGGTGCTCCTTCCTGCTCGGAACACAGCCTGTTTTTCGGCGATTATCTCTTCGGCTTGTGTTTTAAGCCTATTCAAGATGACTTTCAGCATGAATTTGCTTGAATGACTGATGAGGCTGATGGTTCTGTAGTTCTGTCAGAGCTGTAGGTTGCCTTTTTAGGGGGCGTGATGATCAGCGACTGAGTCCATGGGGTAGGCCATTCTCCCGTTCTCCAGATCCTGTTACAGATATCTGTTAAAACATCAATCATGGTCTCCCCGCCAGCTTGAACAAGTTCTGCTGGTATATTATCAACTCCAGCAGGTTTCCCATTCTTTAGTGCTGCTACTGCAATCTCAACTTCCTCACGAAGGATCAGTTGTTCATCTTCCTCTGGGGGCTGATTGCAGTTCAGAACCGCATTGTCACCATAATTCTCATGGTTGTATAGTTCTAAGCAATATTCTGTCCATCTGTTGAGACTCTCTTGTTCCTCTGTAAGGCATTTCCCAGACCTGTCCTGGATAGTTGTGGATCTACCCTGTTTCTCTGAAGTTAGATCCTTCACCAGCTGGTATGCTTTCCTGCTGTTGTTTTTGTTCAGGCAAGTTTCAATCTCCTCGCACTGACTAGCTACCCAGTCCCCCTTCGCTTTCTTCACTGCCTTTTGAATCCTCTTGTTTGCTTCCCTGTATTCTTCTGCTCCTCCTGCTTCATACCTCTTCTTCTTCAAATTTCTCCTCTCATCACAGAGGTCGAGAACATCTTTGGTGACCCATGGCTTTTTCCTGCGACGTTCCTTCCCAAGTATCTCACTGGCTGCCTCAGTCACTACTGTATTGTAGGTGGTAATCATAGTATCTATGTCCATGTCTTCATCCCTCAGACCAATGAGTGGTGCCCCACTTATTGTTGCTTGAAAAGTGCCTGCCACATCTGGGTCTATCAAACTTTAGTCTTGGCTGGGTTGGCTTTCCAGCCTTTTTCAGACGAACTCGGAAGGTCATCATCACCAAGTCATGGTCACTTCCTATGTCTGCTCCAGGAAAACTCCTTGTCCTATGGATGTTGACTCCTGATCGGAAGCGCTTCCTCACCAATATGTAATCAATCTGATTGTGGTGTTTCCCATCTGGACTGTGCCATGTCCATCTTCTTGGTGGTTTGTGAGGGCCAAGGGTGTTTGTCAATACTAGGCTGTTACAGGCTGCAAACTCTAGAAGTCTGAGACCTCTCTCATTTGTCTCGACATTGCAGTAGGGACCGCAAACGTTTTTCCAGTCTGCCTGTGCATCCTTTCCAACTTTAGCATTCCAATCCCCTTGTACAACCAGAATGTCCTTCTTGGGTGTTTGGTCTACGATTTCCTGGAGTTGCTGGTAGAAGTGTTCTACCTCATTGTTGTCATGCCCAGATGTTGGTGCATAAACCTGTATGATGGTGATGTTGAAAGGAGCTGCTCTCAGGCGAACTGAAATCAGTCTGCTGGAGACTGGTCGGCATACCAAGACAGTACTCACCATGTCCTTATGCACAAGAAATCCAACCCCATACTCATGTTTGTCCTCTTCGCCACTGAAATAAACCTTGTGTCTGTCGTCTGGTAACATCTCACCAAAGTTTTTCCAGCGCATCTCACAGAGCCCCAGTATGTTCCAGTGATACCTGTCCATTGCATGTGTCAGCTCTTCAAGCTTCCCAGCTGGCCTCAGAGTCCTTAACGTTCCAGGTTCCAACTGAGATGTTCTCCCTACCTCTGAACTTACTAATCTGTGCTACCCCAGTTGCATACTTGTCACCTACGTCCCGGTGTCTAACAGTAGGCGCGGTCATTGTTAACCCGGGCTGCGACCGATCCGGTATTATGGTATTGTTTATGTTGTCAACCATGATGTTTCTAGGGCAGAGTTCAGCCTGACGGAGCCCATCCCTCTCCAGGCTATATATGTTGACCACAGCCGAAATCCACGATTATTGTATGGCTCGCTTTGGTCACGAACACATGGCCGTTGACTAAAAGAGTTCTTCCGCCCTGGCCGTTGACTTCTTCTTGGAAGACTTCCGCCCAGTGATGTTGTGTTAACACCACCCCTTGTTGACCCATAGGGTTGGGAGACTCATGGAGGTGGGAGCGTCTTATTTCCTCCCATCAAGTCGTTGACTTGTCCACTGCCTATAATATAAACAACCAGATTCAAAGAGTCAAAGTGATCGGGGCCTGTCCCTATCTATC
The DNA here is from genome assembly GCA_963989385.1 of Ctena decussata. NCBI lineage: Eukaryota > Metazoa > Mollusca > Bivalvia > Lucinida > Lucinidae > Ctena > Ctena decussata. The sequence goes on from OZ022500.1 coordinate 45,359,148, forward strand.
AGTGACCCCCTTAATCTAGCTGTTTCACCAAGCTGAGCAGGGCTCGCTCGGGTCTAGCTGCTAACACTTGATTTAGATTTGAGTTCCACTCTGGCCGTGACTTCTTCTAGGAAGACTTCCGCCCTATGGTGCTGTGTTCATAGGTTTGTTAATAGGTTTTGTTTAGAGACCTAGCAATGAACTCCTAGGTGGACTGCCAGCTCCACCTACCCCTTCTAGATTTAATTAGAGACTAGACACCTATCCAGGTTGATGAGCCCCATCTTCCCAAATGCAACACGTAGTACTGGTTTACATGGTACCAGTAGCAGGTTTTGCCTGACCTGACCGGACAGTGATATGGTTTCCTTTAAATGTCAGTTGTTTGGAATTTAAACAAAATTAACTGCGCAAACAAAGAAAATCCAGATGAGACGGCTCATTATGAGCCGTCTCATCTGTATTTTCACTATTTGCAATGGTATGTCCGAATGTACCCGCTGTCCGAAGTTACCCGACTCTACCCTATCCTTATCAACTGGATGAATCCATTCGTTAAGTAAGGGGTGTCTGGTTTTTCTTTAATTTTTATTTTTTATTTATTTTCATCATAAATACCCCGGTTGCATTTGAGCACAGACACGCATACTAACAAACGGCTAGTCATATACATTAAAATGATTTTGCTGTCGCTTCCCATTTGATCCCTAAATCCGCTTGCCATAAGAGTCATTAGTCAGCCGTATGGTAAACATTTACTCATCAGGTATTTCTGTCATTGTTTGCTTTATATTCTGTCCCCATCCATACATCCCCACCCCACCCCACTCCCTTCTTGAAAGGAGCGGCTGTAGTGTAGTGGATAACACTCCAGACTACCAATCCAGGGGTCGCAGGATCGATCCCCCGCTTCTCCGGTCTTTCGGATGAGACTTTAAACCGAGGTCCCGTCTCCATATGACCTCGTTGTTGGTGGGACGTTAAACCCGAGTTCACTCACTCACCCCTTCTTGAACTTTTTAATTTACCTCTTTTGAGATTCTCGCTACCATGTTCGTATTGATACATGATTGACCGTTTGGCATGGTGGTAATTATTAGTGCCTAGTGCCTCATATGTACTTCGAGAGTTTGTCTGTCTGTATGTCTGTTATTTTAAAGCATGACATAACTACAGTCGTTGGTTGGTCATTTAAGTGTAAAATAGATCGTGAAAAAAAAAATACTAACGTAATTATAGACTAAAAACAAAATGTAACAAAGTATTGATGATATACTTGCAAGCAACAGTATCCAAGATGACCTGACAAAGTATTTTGCACAATTCTGCTTTACACTTAGTTACGGTCTGTGCGTAAAACAAATCATTTTAAGTGGTGACAAAATTAAATTAAAAATAGACTCTAAAGGTATTTAGCAGGTTAGGTTCAAAGTCAGATCTGATTATATCAGGGGCGTAACTAGGGGCAATTTCATAATACGCACAACCATGTTTTATTCCCTACTTCTTGAAGGGAAAGCTAGTATTTCAGCCACTTTGGTAATTGGTATTGAAATCTTGTCTAATTTATAAATTTTCAGCATGCAAATATGCAGGTGCGTTTTGAAATTTTGTCAATTTTGACAAAATTTCAATACGCACTTGCGTATTTGCCGTATAGGTAGCTACGCCCTTGTATATTACCGGCTATAGTCACTGAATACGAGCGAGAAACATCTTTCGAAACCAGGTAAGAATATACTGACACCAAAAGAAAACTGTGCAGTTAACTTAGAAATAAAATTTGTTCCCTTGTAGATAAGATGTAGCCAAATTTGGTATCAAAATGTGAGGAATTTATTTGGCAACATGGTGCATTACTTTTTAGAAATGTAGGTAATTCTCATTATATGTCTTTACTCGGGGTGAAAAGTAAAAACTGCACATTTGAATTTCTGTTCTTAATGTGTATTTGACCTTAGATATTCGATAGTAAATATGGAAATTAATCAGTATCTGGTATGTCCTCCTCTTCTACGGATCAACGCAAGTATTCTAGACCACCCACATGACGTAACATCCTAGGTCCACGTCTCTAGGTCGTTTAACTGCCACAAAAATACCAAATTCTACGTCTAAAAACACGTACTCTACCGCCAGCAACCCTAAGCATCACTGAATAGAACGGGCCTTGACCACGGGACACTGTTTTAGCGCAGATGACGGCGAGCAATCGAAGGGTGCGGTGTTGAATATTAAGAATGTGGCCACCGTAAAGTGTCCTAGCCATTATTTGATTTGTATTGGCCCGGGGTTAGTTGGGAACTATTTGCCTACATACACCTTGCTCTTGTGCAGTGCTTGTTGCCGTTTTGAACCGTTGACGTGTGTCAACGTAACGTACCTATCATGGCGTGTCATCGTCACTTTTCGCCAACCGGAACGTTGACGATCTCTAATGTCTCCTATTCTGATGGTAGGTTGATGGTGATATTTCGTGGCAGTTAAACTTCCTAGCGACGTCAGAAACTTTGACGCCAGATGTAAGTGGTAACCGAAATTTTTCGTTTTCTCGAAGCCGTGGCAGCGAGTATAATAAACGAATGAAATTCAAAATGAAATGTGATTTTGTTATTGCATAATCAGTACAGAATTCGGTCAGTGTCAACATGTTCCTGTAAACATGTTGCACTGGAAGCACATGCAAAAGTTGCATATTGTCCTGTGATCAGGTTGAAGGACAATCTTTGCTCTAGAATATTGTGTCATTCAGTTCAGTGTGTAGAGGATTATTTTTACTCATGTTCACTGAAATGAAAAAGTGCATAGTTTCTTTTTGCTGTCAGTATATTCCCATTGGTCACAAACAGACGGTATTTATAATTGTCACCGTTTGTTTCTATTGTTACTTAAATATACAGCAACCTGATCACATATGTACAAGAACCATAAAACATACTGATGTTTGAGAACCTCTGGACCAATATTTTATTATATACTATGCAAAATAAATTTAGCAATAATGTGCCAGATCTACAAAATAAGGCTTTTATTGTCACTTTATTGCATCAAAATACAAGCTCCGAGCCCTCGGGATAGGTTTAAATCTCTTTCGAGTATTTGGTATCTACCAATATGCTAAACGTAAACAATGCTGAAAGAAAATTCTTCCCGGCTGATAAGCATAAGCCAATAGCCTTAGACTAGTGTCATCTTTATGTGACAATTTAAGAGCCCAGAACGTTCTTTCATATAGCTTACCATTTGATTTGCGCTAAAATGAAGCTAAAATCTACTCGAAAAACATATCAAGCACGCCTGGTAAACTATCACAGGTACCTCCGGCGGAGGTACTGATTATCGGTTGTGACGGGCACATGGGAGCTGCCTGTGACTGTCAAAAAACCGACAGCAAACGGTAGGTGTTCATCTTTTTTTGACAAAATAAAAAAATAAAAAATAACCAGGGAGTTTATTAAAAATCAAAAAGTGCTATTCGACCCTTATAGACATAAAGTTTTGTCACACGTCATTTCCCCCAGAACTTTCCATATTTACCAAAGATACGACTTTGATGTCAGCCCAAAGTACTCCAAACAAAAAAAAATGGGCCGTTAGTGATCTTGCGTACGAATCTGTTTTTCTTGGCACACTGATGTTAAGTAAACCTCCTTGCCCAAATATAAATGTCGATTAACTACAAATGAAGCTTGATTTTTCAAAACAACAGCTGGAGGTGGCTGTGGTGGCGTGGAGGTGCCTGAGATGTAAGAAAATATAGTGAAAATCTGAATAGTTATTGCAGCTGCAAATATTGACATACCTCTTCTCTAGACCACTGCCTGGAAAGAATCATTCATTCAACGTCCCAATAAGTTATTATTATGCGTATATATCATGAAATTGGAACAGTCTACCACGTGGCCCTCTGTAACACATTAAACAAACAAACAAACAAAGCATAAAAAACAACATAAAAACATATATATACAATATAAACAAGTATGAACAGATAAACAAGAGCCGTTCTATCACATTGTTTAACGGAATTATAAGTCATTTGTAACACAGATATACACCCTATGCATTTCTGTACGACACCGTGAAACATTACGGAGACCGGGGACACAGCGACATGTGTCGGAAACCAATGTCCAAACAGCATGTCCCTGGCTCCAGCCCCCGAAGATCCCCGGCAGAGATGCAGACGGCACATATCTATCTGGTATTATACAATAAAAAATCATATCATGTGATAAAATAATCTTGTAGACAACAATCCTAGGGCGCGCTAAAAACCCTGATTAAAAGTCAAAAGATTAACGGGATGTTAAAAAGTATACAAAAGTATCGTTCAGGTAAAAACAATTAAAGCGCATTTGCAAGATTGTTTCTAAAAACATTCAAAGATGATGCATTTCTTAGTGAGATAGGAAGCGAATTCCATGGTCCCGGTGCCGAGACTGAAAAAGAACGATCATACATGTATAACGAGGAACGTGATCTAGGAACCGCCAGAGAGCCATTGACCGATATCGTGAATTTCTGCCACTGGTTTTAACAGCGGGGCGATGTATTCCGGCGTTAAACCATTCAGAGCTTTTGTATATAAAAAACGGTTTTATTGTATTTCAGTCGCTTGTGAACTGGCTGCCAACCTAGCTCCGTAAACATAGTTGAGGATGGTGTATTAAAATCTGCGTGTAAAATGATGCAGGCAGCGCGTTTTTGTAGTTTGAGTATCCGATCTAAACTCCGTTCATCAATTCTGAAACTGGGTTTTTCGCCGCTCATACTTTTTTTATATAATGAATTCAAGTAAGACTGTGCGTAGTGATAATGCTAGACTTCCGCCGATTTCTCATCAATGTGTCCTGTGACTCTGCCATTCGTATGATGCTTGGCTTACCTGCATGAAAGTGCAAATAACAGATTTTTTTTTATAATTTATTTTGAAAAAACAACACATCTCATCTTTGACATCGTACATTTTACCTTTTTAGAGCACACATATAAATACTTAAAAGTTTTCCCCCAACAACAAAACCACCGTTTATGCAACTGGTAACAAGTACATCATATCCTTATGAAGTTATCAGTGTAAACATTGCGAGATCAGTTCCTTCCAGCTATCCTCATTTATTGGGTCAATGTACAATGGGTTTTGATTGGCCACTAATAAAAAAAATAATAATAAAGAGGTTTTAGATGCGTATGCGAACAGCGCATGCCCAGACCAGTCTTCGCATCTGAGTCTGGTCTGAGACCTTGCTGGCCACACACACTCCGCAGGACCTTCAAGTACTTATTCTAAAAAAATCTATGACCAAACTGCAGTAATGTTCAGACCTTTCAGAGTTTTCGCCGTTTACAAATATAGAAACTATTCTCTAGCAAGCCAACACTTAGACAAGTAAATACACACTGGTAACTAAAGTTTCGCTTCACTTACTATGTTATTTATGTACAATATGTATATATAGACGTGCCGGCCACGACAGCAAATATTCATGGTGCACACATTCGTTTGGATTTATATAATGCAGGTGTATATTTTCCTGAGTAAGAGACCTTGCAGTGAGTGAGTGAACTCGGGTTTAACGTCCCGCCAACAACGAGGTCATATGGAGACGGGACCTCGGTTTAAAGTCTCATCCGAAAGACCGGAGAAGCGGGGGATCGAACCTGCGACCCCTGGATTGGTAGTCTGGAGTGTTATCCACTACGCTACAGCCGCTCCTAAGAGACCTTGCAACACAAACTGGACTTGCAACTGCAAATAACAGATTTTCAATGCTAGACTAAGTCCATCGGACAGGTTGGAAACGCCTTTTAATACCATATAAATAGTTTTGTGTACGGGTGGGGTTAGTATTCTAACACATGTTCTGCGCATGCGAAATCAGTCAGCGTGACAACAAGCTAATCATCCACGTAACTCTGACTCGATTTGAAACTGATCACACCGCATAAATTCAACTGGACAAGGTTTTCAGTGATTCGTTATAGTCCTTCGCCACCGACAAACAACGTCTACCCGACGTCACGTGCATATTGCGACGTACTGATGTTCACTGGCGCTATTTTAACGCAAATATTACAGGTTTCCAAAGTACGTAATAAAGTTCTGAGGTTCCAAAACATATATACCAATATTGAGTCAGAACTGCAAAGTTAAATACAAGGACAACATCGTGCACCTCACAAACTTATTACAGCTGCTTTCAATCAGTCTACTACTCCCCCATCCCCCTCAAAACAATAACATCCCCCACACTGCCAACAACCCCTCCCTCTATTAGTCTACCATCCAAACTGTCACCCCTTGACATGACCCCCGTCCAAAACACACACGTTCTTAGTCAGTCTGCCACACATGAAGCTCATTTGGAAGCAATGAATATGGCAGACTTGGTTAAACTCAGTCTTTTTATGTGCAGTAATGTAATGATTCAACACTGCCCACGCCTAACACCGGCTTCAGAGGAACTCTATTTTCAAACTGGCTCAGAATCAGAATGAGTGTTAAAAAACATTGGATAGAAACTGGGTCTGGTTTTCGGTCCTTAAATCCAGCGTTGTCAAAAGTTAAAAAAATGAAGCACATGCAGTAACTTGATTTTATTTATTTATTTCATCTATTTATTTAAAAAAACGTAGCTGGACTTCAAAACGTTTTTTTTTTTTTTTTTTTTTTTTTGTTTCGAATTCTGGAACCACCCTTCGTCATGTTCGTGTGACTTTTCTGGAGGACCAACAATTATTACCCGAGTGACCAGCGTGATAAGCACGTGGAATGTATCTAAATATGTATGACTTAAGGCTGTCAATTTTCATCAATTGGTCTTAGTTTGCGGACGGTTTTTTTTTAAATTTGCGGTTTCGTGCACGTATCTGCAGCATCAGACGCCATGCTAAGATATATGAGACCTTGATGAAAAATCGGCGGAAGTCGAGTTTTATTACTATGCACAGTTTTACCTGGATTGATTAGATTATAAAAGTATGAGCAGCGAAAAACTCAGTTTCAGAATTAATGAACGGAGTTTAGTTTTGCTGATGATGTTCCTGACCATGTAATGGACCCATAGTCGGTTAGAGACAATATATAGCCTTGGTAAAACTTCTTTAAAACATCTGTTGAAACATAAGAAGCCAATTGTCTTAGAAGGGATATTCTAGATGAAATCACAGAGCAGAGGTTGTCAATGTGAGCTTATTGTCGATCAGTAGACCCAGTAATTTTTGTGCAGATACATTTGTAATATCGTGGCCATCGATTTTTATGTTTAGTAGAGGTAAATCATGTAAACCTTGTCTTGTCCCTGCAACCATGCATGTTGTTTTAATATAATTTATATGCATTTTATTTTCTTTGCCCCAGTTTGTAACTATATTTCCGTCAGTCTGTAAGCTATCTTCCATGATTGCTAGGTTAAATACTATGCGTATGCAATGTTGCGTCGTCAGCATAGAAGTCGCAGAAACAGTATCTGGTGAAAAGAGGAAGGTCTAAATAAATACCAATTAATCCACGAAAGTCAGTCTGGTTTCCGTAAAAATGCATAGCTGCCAGATGCGGATACAAAATAGGCTATAACTCTTTAAAATGATATGCTTTGGATTTTGGATTTCTGTTGTGAAGCATCAATGTTACGTGTCTTATGTCCGCTCGTCTGTAGTCTTCTAGCAATAAGGTCACCTGTACAGCTCCCCAATTTGCTCTCTGTTTTATTTTGTAATTTAAAATATACAATAGGTAAAACAGAAGTTAGTGTTGTTTTCATTCGGGGTAGCTGAATGACCACCTGTCTGGGAAAGAGCTCCTTTTTCGGTTAACCATACGTGTCTTTTGTGAACTATTGTCAATGTATCTACATGTATATGTTCAGCGCAAAGTAGGAATCGGTACGATTCCGGAATTGTCCTGCGCAAAGTAGGAATTCTCACTTTGTGTTAGAATTCCAGAATTGTACCGGTACAATTCTAGAATTGCGCAAGGGAGTTAGTGGTTTATCGAACAAGTAAATGTGTCTGCGCAAAGTGGGAACTTTTAGGACAAAGTGGGAATCGAATATTCATTTGATACGCGTAACAGGGTATTGACTTTTAAATGAGAAATAAATATTTTTGACAAAATTACGACCTCATAGATTTTATTTTTGGGTTTTGGCTTATACAGAATAACAAGCATGTATAATCAACTTTTGCTAGAGTTTTGAGCAGTTGATTCTGCAGACATATGTAGATGTTTATGTGCCTTTTGAAACGAATAATATTTGTCTGACAAAATTACGGCAGTTGAAACTTAGAAATTTGTAGGTTATGGCTGGATAACAAATTTATATAATCAACTTCAAAACTGTAAGCGATCAGTTTGAAACTTTATACAAATGTTATAAATATACTATTACTATGCATGTGCGTTTTGAAAAGAAAAATATTTTTTACTGCCTTCCAGAACTAAGAACTATTTCTGATTAGGGTTATTTAGACTGACGAGTTGGTGTTATCAATGGCTTTCACAGTTTTAAGGAAAAGATTTGAAACAATTTCAACGGATGTAAGAGACATAGCAAGTTGTTTTCAGTGCTAAAACATTCTATTCTGGTGGCAGAACTATAATTACAAAAATATGATGATAAAAAAAATGACCATATCAAACGAATAAATGCAAACATATATATGTTAAACGCACGAACATCTTCATTATTCTCACTTTGTCCCGATTCTCACTTTGCGCAGAGACAATTCCGGAATTGTTTTGCGCAAGGTAAGAATTCCAACTTTGCGCAACAAAGTGAGAATTCCTACTTTGCGCAGGACAATTCCGGAATTGTTCCGATTCCTACTTTGCGCAGAACAAATATTGCAGCCGCAACGAATCTTCAGCTTTTCACTATAATTTTTTACATCAAAGGCACCTCCATGTCGTCACAGGCACCTCCAGTTGTTTTTACAGAATCCAGCCTTATTTGGAAATAATGGGCATTTATGTTTGGGCAAGGAGGTTTACTTTACGTCAGTGTGTCGAGATAAACAGTTTCTTATGCAAGAAAACTGCTTTTAGGACCTGAAACAACCGATTGTTTCTTGTTTTGAGTACTTTCGACTGACCTTGAAGCCACTTCAAAAGTCATATCTTCCGAATATATGGAAAGTTCCCGGGGATATATTGTGTGACAAAATTTAATGGCTCTAAAGGTCGAATAGCACTCTTTGATTTTCAATAAACTCCCTGTTCTTATGTATTCTATCAAAAAAGACGAACACCTACCTTTTTGTCTATTTTTGGACCGTCACAGGCAGCTACGGATTGTCACAACTTATTATCAGTACCTCCGCGGAGGTAATTGTGATAGTTTACCAGTCGTGTTAAGGGATCAAACTTTTACCCTGCGATTTCTGGAACATTTCAAACATTTGGTGAAATAAATCATTTCTACCTTCCATTTCATTCATTTTGCAAGTTCTTGAAACTATATCCTTTATCTTGACCAAGTCCAGACTTCAATCTACACTAGCAAAATTTCAGTTAAATGTTTGATCCTTATATTTCTTACTTATACTTCGATTTCTGGCGCTTTAAATGTGTTTTTGATAACAGTATTGATTTGATAAATTCCACCCAGCAAATTAGGCTGGTTTGTCGATGGGTCCGATGAGTCCCGATAGCTCAGTGGGTTAAGCGCTGGCCTTCTGATCTATCGGTCCCAGTTTCGAGTCCCGCTGGAAGTGGAAATATTTTCAGTCGTGAACAGGGTTTCCGGCAGTTGCACACAGCCTTTCATGATCACCATCTCATCGTCGTCCTGATATGAGTGAAATACTCTTGAAAATGACGTAAAATCGCAAGTCATCCAATCTTTTATCACTGAGTCCGGCCTAGCCTGCCAATGTTCCCACTGAGCACACAACCTTGAATCAACCTTGATTCAACGTCATCACACAACCTTGAATCAACATTGATTCAACGTCATCTGAATCAACCTTGAATCAACATTGATTCGACGTCATGACGTTGAATCAATGTTAATTCAAATCCTTGAATCACTCTTGATACGCCATCACACAACCTTGAATCAACATTGATTCAACGTCACCCTTGAATAAATATTGATTCAACGTCATGACGTTGAATCAATGTTGATTCAAGCTTGTGTGCCTGCTGGGTTTTGCGCTAAATGATCAATGCAAGTTGTAGTTATTAACCAATGCAAATCAAATTACTTGGAATAGGGTAGAGTTGGGTAACTTCGGACAGCGGGTAAATTCGGACATACCATTGCAAACAGTGAAAATCCAGATGAAACGGCTCATAATGAGCCGTCTCATCAGGATTTCCACCGTTTGCCCAGTTATTTTTGTTTTAATTCCAAACAACTGACATATAATGGTAAAAAATGTCACCTTCCGAATTTACCTGCTGTCCGAAATTACCCAACTCGACCCTAACGTGTTATTAATTAGTAAAGTACGACAAAAATCTGCCTACAATCATTATATTAGGTGGATAAAGTCTTTTTTCCTTCTTGTAGAACAGAGAGAGAGAGAGAGAGAGAGAGAGAGAGAGAGAGATTCTTAAGTACGCTACCGGAGAAATTAACACTTCTAGCGCTGAAAATAAAACTAGTTGCCATATCCGTCTTCGAATTCTCAATATGATATAGGTTGGGCGAGACAGTTTCTTTTAATTTTGCAGACATAAGTATTGTAGTCTGCTTTAGGGGACCTGTCTCTCTTTCTAAACTGAGACTTACTCTTATAATAACGGTAAAAACTTGATTCCAGAGGCGCAAATTATTTCCTTTATTGATTCCTGTTATAAGAAGTACGAAGTTAGGTAAAAAGAAAACGGCAGAGTTTCATAATATTTAAGGTAATCTCGGTAAAACGATTTCACAACAATTCTACAGAGATTGCAAATTCAAGAAAATATGAAATATAAGAAATATAAAATATTACCTGTACATTGTCTGTCAGTCGCATTTATTAAGAAATTCCTGTCTTATATTATCAGAAGATTATACATGCATGTAACCATGGTTACATATTCAACAGGCCTGTGGAAATAGAAAAATCTCTTACTTGTCCAGGGACAAGTAAAGAGTCAAATGCCACTTGTCCGGCCAAAAATTACTTGTCCAAAACCTTTAATTTGATGTTTGCATATCTTAAGGATTATTCAGTCATAATCATTAATGTCATTATTATTTTGACAAAACCCATCTCTCATTTTAAATAGCCTCACACATCTTATTCTATATTTTTTTTTTCGAAGGAACTGTACAAAATGGAATGGCAAACAGTGCGGACCCTGATCAGACTGCTCCTGCAGGAGCAGTCTGATCTGGGTCCCCACTGTTTGCTTAAGTATTTGTCTAAAATAAAAATATAGTTGTTGTAATTGAAACCATATACTTTTTCCATAGTTCTCCCAGGGCAAGTACATTAAAATTTTTTCACTTGTCCTGAGTGAAATGGGACAAGTAGGACAAGTCGGGCATGGTATTTCCACAGCCCTGTATTCAAGCAAGTTGGTTATTTTATCGCCAACCAATACCACCTGGTCAAGGTAAGTGCTGAAAGATTCCTTTGGTCAAGATTCTATAGCACAGGGGCAAAAATAAATGCAGACGTTTCAATTATTCACTACTTTTGAGTGCAATAAACCATATTGACCAATACTTGGGACAGGCGTAATCTGAGCAAACTGACTACCTAACAGGAGCAGTTTGCCTAACATGTCTGCCATTTCCTAGCATTTTCTTTCTTCTGTTTTTTTCTTTCCACTTTTAAATATCACCAGATAGAATTATAAACATTTTAAGGTGACTGGTGGGTTCAATTCCACATTTTACCGCCATTTTAACAACGGAAAGCTTTTTTGTGAGTTCTTGTTTGCTTCCCTGTGTGAATATAAAGCTCTTCCGAAATGAGATGCACTCTTACAGGAAAGGATTTGCTCCGATCGGGGAGCATTTATTTTCCTTTAACAGTTGGCCCTCTAATGATACGGGAGACAGTTCGTTTGGATACTCAAAATATTTAAAGGAGCACCTCAACGTTTTTCCATTGACGACGGTGCAATGCATCCCCATTTAGAGGGTCATACACTAGACATGAAATAACCAATCAGTTTGCAAAATTTTTAAAGAGGGCCGATACAAAGAGCAAAAGTTTTGATCCAGTATTAATCCTACCAATGCCCATGGACTGATTTTTGTAAAAATGGAATTTTGGTAAAGAATGAAAGTTTTACAGAACAGGTGAAAAGCATGAAAATTTCAACCAAATCAAAACGACCATTTTGTTGTTTTAAATCAAACCACAGGTCTTGCAAATGATCATTTTAACTCAGGTTAATGAGCCTTTACAGAAAAATGCCTCAATTTCATAAAAATTCGAAAATTGCAAAATTTGTTCCATGAAAATAAGCAAGGCCTCAGTTGCACTGAAATTCTTGTTGTTTTAAATTTCCACCCTTTTTCAAAATGCTGCAGAAGAATGGGAAATTCTTGGCTACTGGTGAACAACTTTATGGGCTGTTGAAACGGGTATATGTTGTACTACTGTCTATGGGGAAAATATCAGCTGCTCCTCTAAATACTTTGAGTAGTGTACGTCAATGATATCGCAACATAAACAAGATCTTGTATCTTGTCCATCATTAAAGCAACGTCTAAGTCTATGGCCTCTGACTGTCACCAAGGGAAGTGGCGGTGGTATTTTGACGAGTTTTTGTACAGTGTCAATCTGAAAGTCAACTACTAAGGCATTGTAGAAAACTTAAATCAAAAGCTTAAGCATAAAGTTTCTTTCATGGCCTAAACCTGGAGATTACCGAGCAAGCTAGGTGGTACTGAGTAAAACTTTGAATCAGTATCTAATGATAATAAAAAAAACAAAAAAAACAATGAATCCAGACAAGAAGTGGAACACAAAAATTCTGAGCCTGTGGCATTGATTGATGAGACTGGGTCTAGTACTGAGCAATCTCTGGACCAGCTAGTACTTAGCAAATCCACGTATTAACTTAATGGGCAGGAGCTTCGCAAGTGGCATATAATAAGCCCGTTTTAGCGTCAAAAGGGAGCAGGAAATTTAGGCAAGGGCAGTTAATTCATTAAGTAAGCAAGCCAGAGTAGTGGTTCTTTTTCATCATACATCATCCCATGATCCGAATATTATACACATTTCTAAAACGTTTCATTAAAATATTTCAAACAATTTAAGAGTTACAGAATGAACAAGTAAGATTCTTTACAGAATGATGGACAGGCTGACAAAACAAGAGCAACAGCTCTCTAATTAATGACTGCGCCTTTATTAAAAAATTTACCACATTAAATACTATTAGTAGTTTAAGAATCAGCTTCCAAATTGAAGTGGCTAAGACGTTGAGGTCAAACAAGGGAGATAATTCATGAACTAAGTAAACCAGAGTTACCATTCTTGGTCCTAACACATTCCCTTAACACATTACCATTAATTTCCTCAAAATATTTCAAATGGTTAAGGAGTTACAGAAATAAGAAATTTATGCAAGGGCAGATAATTCAGGAAGTAAGCCAGAGTTATGGTTCTTGCTGATGATATATTGCCCCATCATTATACAAATTCCTACAAATTGCATTAAAATATTTCAAAGGGAACAGGAGTTACGGAGTAAATGAGAATAGCCTAAAAATAATGAAAAGGAAGTTACTCCAACAATAAGTAAAGGGGCAACCATTGTTATATCCAACACTCCATTATAGATCATGCACGCAACTATTAACTTTCATAAAGATATTCAAAATGATGAAACTAATCAAAGGGATGTAACTCTGAAACCAAGTAAGGGAGAGCAACGATTATTACATGTGACACACTGTCAGGAGTTCATACACATAGCTATGAAGTGTCATGAAGATATCCCAAGCGGTCTACTATAGTAATGGTGTGAACAAGACTAATCTGAAAAAAAAAGTAATTAAAGCGGCATAACTTGGAAATTAAGAAAAGGGGAGCAACCATTCTTTATGAAACATGTCGCTCCCACCCAATACATATTCTAATAAAAATTTCATCAAGATATCCCAAACGGTTACTGTGTTATGGCTTGCACAAGAATGTTGACAGATGGACGGGCGGGTGGGCGGTCGGACAGATGGACGGATGGGGAGCACCATGACATAATACATCCATTTTTTTCAAAACGGGCGCATAAAAATGCTTTATAATGAAAGTGTTTTAAGTTATTGACCTTATCCTCAATACCGACAGGTCCCAGTGATTACTCAAAGCTTCCTTGGGTGGACTGTAAAAGGATCCTGTGAACTTTATAGTCCTAAGCTGTCCAGTAGTATTACAGGATAGTACATTATAGGACAATACCATAACTTTTTAAACTCATTTCACATTTTATTTCCATATAAATACCATATTTATCCTACAAAAACCCCAGCTCTAAAAAATGCCCCATACCTCTTTTCCAAAAATAATGTTATATTAACTTGCATTAATTCCTGTTTGCTTCTCTGGATGAAGTGGCTGTTTGAAAAGGGGTCTACTTTAAATGAAAGAATTTGCACCTATTGGAGCAAATTATTTCTTTTAAGATTTGCTCCCCCCAAACCTACTAAGGAAGGGGAAGCAAAAATTGTATAGTTGTACACCCTTTCACCTTAATACTGTTTACAAGAGGTATTTTGGCAGTGGCTTATCAACTACTTTTTAGAATCTAAATAACGCCCGCGCTTTCGTAAAATGCAACACCCCCAGGACCTTTAATAAGATTAATATGGTATTTGTTAAAAGGAAGTGTGTAACTGGTCCTATGCAGAGAGACCAGAGGAAGTCTCCAAGACAGTTTTCTATATCAAAAGAAGTTACAGTACAGTCCCTTAATATTACCGAACATGGGCTGGCATCCAGCAGCCAGACTTTTTACCATAAAATTTATGGGATTTTTTTAGTGTAAAGATTCAGATCCGATTGTGCATCAGTGAGTGCAACCTTATCAATTATTCATGTTGCCATTATGACCATATTCCCTTTCCTATTACCATATAAATAAAGAATATCTGATACTCCTATACCAGTCAGATATCAGTAATTGCGTGAAAGCCTACTGGGTATTGTATTATTCAACATGCTTTTGAATGGACAAAAATAGTATTTAAATGTCATACTAAAAGTAAAGTAGCAATGTCAACTCAAAAAAGACACAAAGACAGTTCCTCCAGAGCAAATTTCATAGTTGTAGGGAATCTCCTTTATAGAAATTCAGCCTTAGCAACAGTATAGCAACGACTTAAGTCGTTTTATGAATACGGCCCCAGTTTTCGAAGAAAACAGTTGTGTCACAAATTTATACACTGTCAACTAATGGAAGAAAAAAAGGTCTTAACTCACAGTTCCGGCATATGAAGGCCACCCAAAAAGTCTTGCAAACACAGTCATAACTGATTACACCATAAACAGCTCATGTATAAGACACACACGTGCTAAAAATCATACATCTGACATACCTTTCTCTGAAACTGCAGGAGTTTTAATGCAAAGGTGTAAGAGATACTGGCAGTGAAACTGCACAAACACGACATCCTTTACAAGAGGTGAGGGGAAGAAAATACCCACAAATATGTTGAAAATTCTTTCAAATTACAAGGATTCGCGTTCTAAATGAGTCAATAGTATTTAAGAACTCAAATAAGAGACAGTTATCATTTCACATTATCAAGCAAATGTGGTTGCTAGGCAACAAGAGAGTATTCATTCGAAAGAATTTTTGCCAATTTGTTGCATGAATGTTTGCCTCTGGTTTTTCGAAGGCTGCAAGCTATATAAAAAAAGACTTGCAGTTTACATGCATTTTCTTAAATTTCTATATTTTAGTATCTCGCGACTACTTTTTGATAATAAATATGTCATTTTAGGAACTACTGCATCTGCTGTAAACACATCTTCTCCAGATACTCATTTTGCATGATATTGGCGTTGCCAAAAAAACAAACATGATGATCTTCCTTGGAACAATAATAATATCTGAACTGACGGCAATATCAATAATTTGGTACCGTATACATACTTCGGCATTATTTTACGTATCTCCCAGGAAAATTCAGATATTTACAAGCGGACTGAACTATGCTAAGGGATCCTAAACAGACGACTAGATTAAGCCACTGCCGCACTGCTAATGTTAGTATTTTTCTGTTACCTAGCAACGGCATTTGCACGATTTTGATGTTTTTGGGGCCGGGCCGCGTAGCCCAATCGGTGGGGCACCTGACTCATAAGTCAAGAGGTCCTGGGTTCGATACCCGGTCTGGCTACATACTTTCGTTTCTTCTTCCGCTGATTCAAGAAGGGCAGTTGTCAGTTACTGGCGAAATTATGTGCACTTAGTACTGGTTAACCGCTTAGGAGGCCTAAGCCTGCCCAGGAATAGTGTGGTTAGGTTAACTGACCTTCCCTACATGACCATAGGCATAGCTGTTTACCGTGGACGTAAATCAACAAATTAATCAATCAATCAATTTGACGTGTTTGGAAATTGTTGACTGGAAAGAAAGAATGGTGCAAAGAAGAAATGTGGACTGCTTGATTCACTTTTGAGTAACATTTGGCTGAAACTTAGCCGTTTGCAGAACTTATTGGATAGCCCTAGTACTATGAGAAAGCTGAATGGCTACAAGGTATGTAGTAATGCCAACCCTATTATATGCATGTGGGACATACACATTTTACCAGTGCAATGCCAAACAAGGTATCCACTTCCACACAAACTGCTTGAGGTAACTTCTGAAGATCTCAGGTGGCAAGACAAGATCTCATATACAGAAGTCCTGATTACAGCATTGGGTGCAAGGTTTATATGAGCTGCGACATGACAAAATGTGCACCATGCGAAGACTAAGATCAGCCTGGGCATCCGCCCAGTCTGATGAGAATATTTCCTGTGGGCCTACAGGGTAGCTAAGGGTCTAAGCTACCTCCATGCCAACAGAGAAGACTCTGGTCAGGTTGGGCTGATGCCCAGGCTGACCTGAGTCTTTGATGGGTGCACATGCCGCTTTGTTGGTTTTGTCATGTCGTGACTCATATACTGTTCTGAAGCTGGTTCAGCTAGGATGAGCAGGATATGCCTGCAAGGAAAACTAGAAATGTTTTTGTCAAAAACAGATGTCCCCCCCCCCCCATCCCCCAGCGCTTTCCCAGCAGTATCATATTCCCGAAATGCTGCCAAGTTAAAACCTCCTGTGACTTTGAAATATGGTCAAGGTCAATTTCTGCGACCTTGAAAAAGAGGTCAAGGTCATCAAAATTTAATCACTTCTTTTCCATTTCTAGTGATGTATCTGTGAGTTTGGTTAAAAACCATCCATCCATTCAGGAGATATGGTGCAGACAAGCAATTTTTCAACATTCTTTGACCTCCTGTGACCTTGAAAATAGGGTTAAGGTCACCAAAGTATAATCAGTTCTTTTGCATTTCCCAATTGTACATCTGTGCAAGTTTGATTCAATTCATCCATCCATTCAGGAGATATGGTGCAGACAAGCCATTTTTCAACATTCTTTGACCTCCTGTGACCTTGAAATGGGGTCAAGGTTACCACAACCTAATCAGTTCTTTGCAATCTCTCAGTGATATATCTGTGCAAGTTTAATTCGAATCTATTCATCCATTCAGGAGATATGGTGCAGACAAGGCATTTTTCAACACTCTTTGACCTCCTGTGACCTTGAAAATGGGGTCAATGTCACCAAATCTAATCAGTTCTTTGCCATATCCCAATGATATATCTCTGCCAGTTTGGTAAAAATCCATCAATTCTTTCAGGAGATAGGGTGTAGACAAGCATTTTTTATCGTTCTTTGACCTCCTGTGACCTTGAAAATAAGATCAAGGTCACCAAAATCTAATCAGTTTTTTCCCCCACCCAGTGATGTATCTGTGCATGTTTGGTAAAAAATCTGTGCATTCCTTCAGGAGATAGAGTGCAGACAAGAAGCTACACTGACGCTGCCGGGATCCACATCAAAATCAATATATGTCCCCCCATGGTAGGGGGGAGGAGTTGGAGGGAGGGGGAGGACATAATGATTAAGATGTCATTGTCAGAGATAAAAGTGTCACAACAATGACCATTAACACCATTGGGACGAAAGTGTGAAAAGATCCAAATCAGGCTGCAGAAATTAGACAGCTAGCATGACAACATGTGTGTTTGTTGAATTCATTTGTTGTGGTTTCAATGAAATAAATAACAATGTCATTATGTTCTGTAGAAATATTTATTTTGGCATGTTTTCTTGTAAATCATATATGGGTGTTTCCAAGAAGACTGACCAGAACCTCACAATCTTCCATATAGCTCAGAAATTATTTCCAAGCAATAAATTCACAAGACACATATTGGTCCCTTGTAACCTGCATCTATCTCACTATTTTTGTCATAATTACATGTACAATGTTGCAAGCCAAGATTATGTGTGCAAGCATTTAAAAGCTGAAACTTCTTCCTCAAATTTTCCCATTTGCAGAATTAACTGGGCAAACGGTGAAATCTTGATGAGACAGCTCATCATGAGCCGTCTCATATGGATTTTCACCATTTGCAATAGTATGTCTGAATTTACCCCCTAACCCAAGTTACCAGACTCTACCCTATGTTGTGAATGTGTGATTAATCATTGTCAGTCTGTATACCTGATGATTAGTGCTTAACACACCAAAAATGAAAATAGCTTCATTTGCAAACAGCGTAGATCCAGATTAGGTGGCTCAAAATGAGCTGCCTCATCTGGATCTACACTGTCTGCCCTCTAGTCTTTGAATGTTCAACATGTTACAGCATGAGCGAACATTTTTTTTAAATTTTGCAGACGTAAATTTTGTTGTCTGCTTTCCTGCACTTTAAAGTTTAGTTTTGCAGCCTTACAATGTACATTTGAATAACAAGGGAATCCAATAACAGATGATAACAACGAAATTATGTAAAATGCTAAAACATTGAAATATTCATTTCAACCAATTTTTAATAATAACAGTATTTCAGGATAATTCAAGCATCTTGAATAAGATATACCATAAAAATTCTAAGTATTGGGACAGATAGGTCTGAGCAACAGTGCAGATCCAGATCAGATCATTGTAAATTCAGATCAGACTGTTCCTGAGAAACAGTCACAGAAGCAGTCTGATCAGGGTCTATACAGTTTGCCATTCCATCTGCATCTTTTAGACGCACTGCTGCTTTGTAAAACCAAACTGTTCCAGTTTTAAGACAATTACGGTAATTATTTCCGGTGTCCCAATCTTTAGACTATTTACAAAATCAGCATAATTATACCATTATGGCCTTAAAAACTGGGAAGTACCTCAGCAAACAGAAGAGACCCTAATCAGACTGCTCCAAGAGGGAGCAGTCTGATCAAGGTCTCTATGTTTGCCACTAGGAACAGTCTAATCTGCCTCAGAACTGTTTGACACAAGTCATCCAGCAATTCTTTGACGTACTGCAAGATCTTAAAATCAACTTAAGATGAATGGGTAAATCTCCATGTTTACTCTGCCATTTTTACAAAGGGGATCAACTTTTGTGACTTCCTGTATGCTTCCTTGCAGGAAGAAGCCCTTTCAAATTGGGGTCTACCCTTTAAGGAAAGAATTTGCTTCTAAAGAAGTAAATTCTTTCCTTAAAGAGTTGACCCCACTGAAAAAGGGAGGCAAAAATGAAAATGGCAGAGTTGCTTCCCCTGAAAGTGTATCTATTTAACCATTTAGTATGTACCAATATTTAGACGCTATTGTTATAATGGTTATCGAATATTATCAGTGGGAACAACAGAAGGATCATATTCTATCATAATAGCGCAAAAAGCTACATGACATTTGAGATTCTTCATACGCTCAAATTAAATGAATATGCAGCTGTCATTCTACTGTCTGTTATATTCTAAGGTGAAGAAGTACACTTTCAGGGGAAGCAACTCTGTCATTTTCATTTTTTTCTCCCTTCTCAATGAAGTTAGCTTTTAAAAGAATTAAAGAAAATTAGAGTAAATTCTTCCTTTACGATTACTTCCCGTTTTAAGGCTTCATCCTCCTGGGAAGCAAATATGAAGTCACAAAAGTTGTCCTCCTTAGTGAAAATGGCTGATAAACATAGGGTGTACCCATCCACCTATAGAGAAACAGAATTCTATAATGTGCATTAAAAAAACATGCACTACTTCCGTTTAAGTGTATGTATTTATTAAGCAGATCCCATTTTGGAAAGACGTCATGCCCTAGGCAACTAATTAGAATTGTGTAGCCATATGTATTACAGAATATGTCTTCATGTACTCATATTTCTATTTATTGAGCATGTTTATCACATAAAACCTATGCTGTAAAGTCTCATCAAAATCATATCAGAGAAGCAATGCAAATGAGATACAATAATAATATGAGTGGTTTCACATGAAAAGGAACCTTAAGCCATTTCCGTACTATGAACACACAAACCAGTCTGCATTTCTGCAAATACTAGTCAGAACTTTTGCTTGACTTTCTTGATTCCCCACAATTCCGACTGTATACCATATTTCTTTGGTTATAAGATGTTGGTTTTTCCCTTCCAAAACAACCCTGAAAATCTAGATCCATCTTATAAGATGGATCTAGATTTTCAGGGTTGTTTTGGAAGATAAGATGGATCTAGATTTTCAGGGTTGTTTTGGAAGATAAGATGGATCTAGATTTTCAGGGTTGTTTTGGAAGATAAGATGGATCTAGATTTTCAGGGTTGTTTTGGAAGATAAGATGGATCTAGATTTTCAGGGTTGTTTTGGAAGATAAGATGGATCTAGATTTTCAGGGTTGTTTTGGAAGGGAAAACCAATCTTATAGCAGAATTTCATATGACTGATTAAGATATTTTGGGTCATTCTAGAGAAGGAAGTATCCCATTTTATAACCGTATAAATATGGTAGGTGAAATGGGAAGACTCTTATCAGACTGCACACTTGCTGTAAGATACCTTTTCACATGATGCCATTCAGATGTTTTTTTTTTCTGGAGAAAAAGAAGGACAAAAGCTGTCACAACAGAATTTGGCACACGGCTGTGTCTTGCATGTCAGTTCACTGTCATAGAGCTAAGCCAGAAAAACTTGACGAAAATTTACACCCCTGACACCAGGCAAGTACATGTATCCTAATGTGGTTAAATATCGGGATACCTAAAAATAATTAATTTTCCATTTGTCCCAAATGGAAAATTAATGTTTTGAGGCATCCCAATATTTAAGCATTTGTCCCAAATGAAAATTTATGATTTTTAGGTGTCCCAATATTTCAGCATATTAGGTTAATACCCCTGTCTCAGATTATGCTAGTGGCAAGCAAGACAATAATGATCCTCATCACTTTTCCATCTACACAGGGTATAATCGATTCCGCCAATTTTCGCTTCCTGCAGAGACTGTCCGCCATATTTGGCTTCTGCCAAGACTGTCCGCGAACTCTTGCTTCCTGCAGAGACTACTGTCCTCGAAAAATGGCTTCCTGCCGAGACTGTCCGCGTGATTCTGCTTCCTGCCGAGAACCTCGGCAGGAAGCAGAATCACACGGACAGTCTCTGCAGCAAGCCATTCATCATGTACAGAAGTCTCGGCAGGAAGCAAAAGTTCGCGGACAGTCTCGGTGGAAGCCAAATATGATGTACAGTCTCTGCAGGAAGCGAAAATTAGCGGAATCGATTATACCCTGGGATCTACAGAACTCAGTTACATGATACATAAATGACACTTTTAACAAAAGCAATGTTTCTGAGTGTAGTTCTGGTTAAATCTGATTAAACCTGTAAACAATGGTCCATTTTTACAAATTTACACCTTATTTTACACCCATAAAGACGGGTTTTAAAATATCCTAAAACTGTTCAAAAAATAAAATGATATGTAATGTGACTTTGATATGTAAATAAAACAGGCATATTAAGAAAACACAAATTTCACATTTTAAAAATATACATGACGAAAAAAAAGCACTCTTTTTAACATGAAGATTTCGAAATACAGAAAATGGACAAATGTATTCTTTAAACCATGACTTTGTCTTTTCTTCAGTGTGTCAGCTTTTAGTTTATTAATTAATAAGCCAACAGAAACTATGACTTACTTACCAGGGCCCAGTTGTTCAAAACAATCTACGTCATTTTTGTTTTGGTTTTGGTTCTGTTCAGTGTGTGTATCAGTGTGTTGTCATGCAATGCAATTTTTATAAAGATGCATCTTTGTAAAATACATATTACGGAGTTTAGAAAATATTTATGAACACTTAAAATGCCAAAGAGGAAAAAAGTTGAACTTGCAAATAACAGAGATCCAAATAAGGCAGCTCATAATGTTCACCCCTTTGTTTTTGAATTCTCATTAAGATATGGCTAGACATAAGTTTTGCTATCTGCTTTTTAGGTGCTCTACTGGGAATGGCAACATCATGGTTAAACAAATACTTTTGTGCAACTTCTGTACATGCAATAATATCTGAATTACTCAGTATTATAAGAATAGGTTCTAGATGGCACAGTTATACTGGCAAGCAAAAACAGTGAATACAAACAGCAGATAAAAATACTGGTTCTGAGTCATTTACTGGTCTATCTATTCCTTTTATTATATGAATGAATTTCAGTGATGTACAGAGTATCAGTCTGATCAGAGTCTTTGCTGTCCACATGGAGCTAGCCTGGACCCTTAGCTACCATCTAAGTGCACAACAAAGACTCTGATCAGACTGGACAGATGTCCAGGCTGATCTGAGTCTTCGCTAGGCCGAAATGCCACTTTGTTAGTTTTGTTGTATCACAGCTCAAATGAGCTTTATCCAACACTAAAAGTGAAGACTTGTCTGTTAATCTGTCCAGTCTAGCCAGAGTCTTCATTTTGTGACTTAGATTCCTCCCTATGTTGTCTATGTTATTAGCAAAGACTCTGATCATACTGCACTTGCTGGTCTTAGCCTTTGCTGGTTGCATATGTATAACCATTTTTGCGTGTCATGACTAATACACAGAAGTGTCTCTCTTGAATTGTCTATTATTTAACTTAAATATTGAGAAAAACTCAGACCCAGATCAGACTGCTCTTTATGAGCAGTCTGAACAGGGTGGTATATTTTTGCCAAAGTTTTATAAGCCGACTCCTAATAAGATAAATGAGCCTGTCAAAATACAGTTAACTCTCGATATCTCAAACACTGATATCTCAAAGTACCTTTGATATCAAAGAATATAGTTTGGACAAATTCCATACTTTTATTTAAATTTCAACTCCTGTTACCTCAAACTACTGATATCTCAAAGTAAATTTTCTGGGACCAGAAAATTTACTTTGAGATATCAGTAGTTTGGGTGAGTGAACTCGGGTTTAACGTCCCACCAACCACGAGGTCATATGGAGATGGGACCTCGGTTTAAAGTCTCATCCGAAAGACCGGAGAAGAGGAGATTGAACTTGCGACCCCTGGATTGGTAGTCCGGAGTGTTATCCACTACACTACAGCCACTCCTCAGTAGTTTGGGATGAGCTTCGACTATCGAGAGCTGACTGAAGTAAGAAAGACAATTTTTCCCATACAAGAAATGTTAATGACTGAAGTTCCGGAATATCTGCAGCAAATATGTTTATACACAACACAAGTTAATGCAGCCATACATTGATAAGCATAAAGCTTTAAATGCCGTGCATAGGACAGGAAGGGTCAAACTTTTACTGTAAAATGTAAATTGTAAAACATTTGTATCAAAAGTAAAATTTTGTATACTTTAGATAAAATGAAATGTTTCCCATAAAACCACAAAACTGACAGTAAATAGGTTTTAACTAAGTACAGTGAACCCTCTTTACAACGACAGCATTTGTTCACGAAAATTTTGACGTTAAACTGAATTTGATGTTGTAATGGATGAATAATTAGAACAATTTAACAATTCTGTGCATATCAAAATGACGTTATAAAGATTTTTGCTGTTGTAAAGAGTGTCGTTGTAAAGAGGGTTGACTGTATTATAAAGCCCTGCTTTAAAATGGTTCATTTGCAATATTAATCAAATAAAATAAAACCCTGATTAAAATCTGGCAACTTATTGTTCAAGTTTGATAACAAAATAATAAAAGTTTAAATTTCACCGTAACTGATAAAATTCTAATTTAAAATAGTTCGTTTATTATCTAAGTTTTATCAAAAATAATAAAATCCTGATTTCAAATTGTTCCTTTATTGAATGAGCTCCGACACGAGAAAACCAACAAAGTGGTTGTGCACCCAGCGCAGACTCAGATTAGCCTAGGCATTCGCCCAGCCTGATCAGAGTCCTAGCTGTCTGCATGGAGGTAGCTTAGACCCTAAGCTACCCTTTAAGCACTTAGCAAAGAGTCTGATCAGACTGAGCGGATGCCCAGGCTGATCTGAGTCTGTGCTGGGCGCTCAACCACTTTGTTGGTTTTCTCGTGTCACAGCTCATATAATTTTACACAAAAAAAAAAAAAATAATAATAATAAACCAGACTAAAACAGTTTCTTTGTTCTTCAGTTTTACCCCCAAAATACAAAAACCTGATTTAAAACTGCTTATTTTATATCTACATGTTATCGATAGTAGTAAAATCCTAATTTAAATCTGTTTCACTTGTTGTTCTTGGCGAAAAAAAGTTAGCATTAAAATATTATTCCAGCCTTAGTCAAGAAAAAATGCCTTCTTTCATTTGCAAAAAGCAGACTCAGATCAGTTGGTGCATATGGCTCAATCCTCACTTACTGCACATAAATCTAGAATAGTGTATGCAGGGAAGATTCTAATCAGTCTGCACTGTTGATCTGACTTATGGTTGTTTGCACATGGGAGAAGGTGTGCTTTTCTTGTCCATGAACTTGTTTTATTACTGGTATTCAATAGTGTTGCTAGCACTGAACCAATAAATATATTTACAATGTGGTTAAAAAACAACAGGCATACAAAATTATGCATTTAAAAATCTTAGAAAATTTCTTTTAAAAATTCAGACAGCATAAAATATACCGTAATGTGGGGACAGCATAAAATACATGTATACCGTTATGTTTTGTTCCAAATGAAAAATTATCTATTTTAGGTGTCCCAAAATTTAGGCAAATTACAGTAAGTATGAGTAAATATTCTTAAATTTCTAACACCACTGTCTCTTAAAAATATGCCTGGGCAAACAGTGCAGACCCTGATCAGACTGCTCCAGGAGCAGTCTGATCAGGGTCTGCACTCTTTGCGATTGGACTGTTTCTCATAAGGATAGCCTCTATAAGACAAAATATGATTTGCAGACAAATAAGAAACAATACCCACGAGCAATCAAATTTTTCTCCCATCTAAAGCTCTTCAAGTCTAAATATCCATTTCCAAAATTTTCTTCATGGTAGGTTTCATTGGAATATCAGCTGTATATTGCTCCAACTTTTGTATATAGTAGAACTTCAATGGCTCTAACCCTCATGGCTGGTTTACCATGCCTAGCTGGAACTCAATCTTGGGTCCCTTGAGTCCAGTTTATAACTAACCCTGGATGGCTGGAATTATCTTTCCCTGGAACCAAATTTCATGGTCCCAAGCCTGTTTGAGCCACTGAAATTCTACCGTACACTGTATTGTAAAAATCGTATACCTATATCACACAAGTCTGGCACTCATATAAGGCAACAATCAGAGCTCTAGATAAGAGGGCATATTTGATGATAATTAAGAATAATTTTTTTTATTTCTCATCGAAACCATACCCCTAATCTGAACCGTCTCTTCGAGACGGTTCAGATGAGGGGTCACAACAGATGTTTTTATGCAGAATTAACAAACATTATCCCAAATTACCACCAAATACTCCCTCTTATCTAGACCTCTGAACAAAGACAACATACAGGAAACAATGTGAAAACTGCTATTTTCTCCTCTGACAGTAGGGTGCATTTAATTTAGAAGTAAAGTCTCATTGACCATCCAATGCCCGGCTCTTGAAACGGGAATCAAACATTTTACTGATCTGATATACGTATTCATGAAATGCTTGAAAACAATTTTTGAGCTACAACCATCATGGCAACAAATTGGCGAAAAAAATCATTTTCAGACTGGGTTTATAGATCAGTAGGAATTCACTGGCCAAAGAAGCTATCAGGTTCAAGATACAGTAAACTTTGAAATTATGTGAAGCAATATAGTTAGAAACTTCCACTGGCATGTACATTGCTTTTGCTGCCTAGTCCAGTGTGTATATGCCAAAATACCCCGTTTATTGTGATATTTTTTTCTTCCAAAATGCCATTTATATGACTTGTGAATTGCAATGCCCCATCCTTTTCCCTCCAAACCACTCCCCTCACCCTCCCATCCCCCACTGACCATTAATTAGATGAAATACCGTATGTTAGAGATATATACTGAACAAAAATAAAAACTTGACGGTTTTTATTCCTTAAATCTAGCCAACCTAGCAAATATGTAACGTATATATTGATTTTGTCGAGTTAGACAGACGTCAGATTACTTAAATGATCAAAAATTATTTGTAAATTTTCGTCCTGTCCGGAGTTATCTCACTAATGCCTATTTTAATAATTCAGACAGGAACTTTAATTTGCGCATGCGCAGAGGAAAGTTTTCTTGTACGCAATAAACAGTAGTTCCAGTATGCACAGAAAACACTTTAAACGCTTATGTTAATTGTAATCACAGCCTGAAAATAACGTTTAAAGATTCAAAACTTTTAGATTATCTCCCTTTGAATTAAACATATAGAGATTTTTGAGGTGCCATATTTTCTGTACCAGTGTGTCTTTTTGATTATTTTCTTGGAGATTTGTTTGATTGTCTTGCAAACTCAATGTCTCTATTACAAAATTTATTTGAAAGCCGTTTTCAAACTGCCATTTAGACTTTAATGTGTAATGGGAATTCCATCGGAAGCTTAATTTCTGACTTCATAATGGCGTTGATTGAGGTTTTTCGTCTGGTCCTCACGGCCTCCTAGTCGACCATGCATTGGCATAAATTTGGCATATAAGTCCATACAGATTGGGTTTAAAAATGGAAAGGCATTGCCAACAAAATTTTTATCATTTAAGCAGACTTTAACAATTTTAAATTCGGTAATTGTTTGGTTTTGAGCATAGAAAACAGAAAAGGACCCTTGTGACGTTTACAGTAGCGTCACCATTGCTGTATCTAAAGAACCTTGAATCTCTTTGAGACTATGATATCACCAAATGATTACTTTTTCTTAAAGTAAAAGAAATTTTATGCCTCACTTTTTCTCGACTACCATAGGATGAAAAATAGCGATTGTCAAGTTTTTATTTTTGCTAAGTATATAATAACAGTATTTTAAATGCATATCTGAACAAACACTGTCACAGGACAATGAAACATGTTTTATGGGAGCTTGCCTTCAATATAAATGGGTACACTTTCAGGGGGGCGCAACTCTTGCTAGTTTCATTTTTGCCTCTCTTCACAATGCTGGTCAACTCTAAAAGGAAAGAATTTGTTCCTGTAGGGGAGCTAATTCTCTCCTTTTAGAGTAGACCCCATTTTGGAATGTTTTTGCCATCCAGGGATAACAGAAGCCAGATGTAAGAAAATGGCTGAAACAATGACAGTGTACCCATTCATTTCAATGACCTACAGGCAATAAGTGAAACTTCTTAAGGTGTATGCCCATATCTTGAATTTTTTCTGCCATTTTTACAAAGGGGAACAACTTTTGTGACATGTTTGCTTTATTCGACAATGAAGCCCTTCTACAAGGAGTGGTCTACTCTTAAAGGAAAGAAATTGCACCTAAGAGCTAGGAACCAATTTTTTCCATTAGGACTAGAACCCCATTGAAAAGGATGGCAAAATGAAACTGTCTGAGTTGTTCCCCCTGAAAGTGTACCCAATCACCTTAATCACAACCAAACACATGGTCATGCAAACATGTACAAGGAATATCACATGTGCACCCCTCGGCTTCACAAAGGTGCACTAATAATTACTTACTTACTGCCCAATGACAGGATGTGATAAGTCTTCTAACATACAATATTCTTGCATTGAAACTGCCAAGCCTGTTTATACACCATATTTTACCTTATAACCACACAAAACTGAATTTATGTCTACCTTGTGTGTGGAGACTATATTCATACATGCCTACGGCACATTTATTTTAGAAATAGGAATCTGTGTTCCAAAACACATTAGATGACACCTCACTCCAAAATGGGTTTAAAAGATTGAAAATTCTAAGCTCTTTTACTGTGCAGTTATTAGGAAAAATATGGTACCTTACATAGAACAAGCACATATTGAAAGCACATAATATCTGTTATAAGGCAACACATGATAAATATGAACACAACATGAATCTTTTTTGATAACACAACCCTTTGATCCTCCACGACAAAGCATTTTAAATACAATGTTTATTCAGTTTTCAGATGGAGGTTTTCCCTTCCAAAACTATCCCAAAATTCTAGATCCATCTTACAAGACGGATCTAGATCTTTGGTGTTGTTTTGGAAGCTTCTTAAACAACCCCAAAAATCTAGATCTGACTTATAAGACAAAACTGTTTTGGAAGGGAAAAGAAACCATCATACAAGACTCAGGGATCAAGCTAGGGGGCGATTTGGGCGAAATAATCGCCCTAGGGGCCGAAATTTCGCCCTAAATTGGGCTTAGGGAGAAGTGGGAGTCTCCCTATAAAAAAAAAAAAAAAAAAAAAATTTTTTTTTTTTGTAGAATTTTCATCAAATCATTCCACAAACAAGCTGTTATGACAATTTACCCTATAAACCCATTGCAGCTTATTAATCTTTCAATTTAATGTTAATAGTATGCATAATAGCTATTTTTCTTTAAAACTGAATGAAAAATGTCATAATCGCGCAATACCACTTCTCCCTTCACGGCTGTCACTTCTCCCTATTTCAGCTGGAGGAAGAAGTCACTTCTCCCTAAACTTTGAGTCTAGCTTGATCCCTGATTAGACTGAACAAATATGATAATGGAAGTAACCCAACTTAAGCAAGCAGGTGACCAAAGGTAATTGCTGCTTGCAAAAGAGTATAACTCCTAAACAGTGCTCCAGAAAAGAAGGGGTTACAAGGATAATTATGAGATAATTTTCCTTTTATCTCAATAAAAACATGATATGAGTCACATCATGTGACTTCCAACAATGTGGCAATTTTGTAATGTGATATTCAGATCACCCATCTCATTTACACAGGGTAGTCAGAAACATCACTGTTGGCTCTATGGCCTTGGTCACTTTCATGGATGTCTGGTGTGACAAGCCAAGACTCTGATCAGACTGCACTCTTGTGCAGTCTAATCAGAGTCTTTGCCACTCACCAACGCCACATTGTTGGACATCACAAGATGTGGCTCAATTATGTCGTTACCCTTCATTAGAACCGTCTCCCTGAGACGGTTCTAATGAGGGCTCACAACATATGTTTTTATGAAAAAATAAGGAAAATAATCCCTAAATTCATGTTCACCCTTCTTTTCTGGAGCACTGTAACAGCTCTAACTGTGAAGGCTCATAAAGAAGTAGTGACTCTATCCCCATCTAGTTCCCCTACAGGATCAGTCACTTCAAAAACATCTGCCACCTGATTGGTCACACCTGTGGAGGTATTTGTAATTTGAGGCACATTATGGGGAGATTCATCTCCATTGTTTGATATAACTGTAGGACGGGACTGTGAATTAACTGTCACTGTCGTCACTGATACCGTCACATTTTGATTACCACTGGTTGAAGGGGTGATCTGAATACTGGTACCCGTGTCTGTAGTGTTCGTATCAACAAAAACAGCGTCAGTAAATGCTATATCTGCTGGTGCTTGGTCAACATCGACGTCGTCCTCATCACGGGGAAGTGAGGGACGACTGTTACGGTGACCCTGCAAGGTATTGCTTGGGTGGGACCTATAAGTAGGAGGACGTGAATCAGGGAAATCCCCACCCTGATTAGGAGGGAAGGTTATTTGGATCCCAGCACGTACAGTGCTGGCACGAGATCTGTAAGAAGGCGGTGGGGAACTTGGAAGACTGTAGTCCTCATCTGGCAAATCTTCAGGATCATAAGTATCTGGTTGTTGCTGCGTTACCGACAACTGATTTTGATAGTCTTGCATTGATGCTGTATAAGAGGGTGGAGGACGGCGAAACTGGAATTCTGGGTACATTACTCCTGAAAAATATGAACAGAAATGTGTATGTATGAGGGTGGCAGACGGTGAAACTGGAATTCTAAGTATATAACTCCCATAAATATGAACAGAAATGCAAAAGAAGCCAAGGAATGCTGTGCCATGCCTGGGCAGTGTTAGAAATTCTAACTCGGTGTGCCTAATTTATTAGAAGCAATGGAAAGTTTCCATGTTTTATTCTGCAACAATTCACTGTTCCGGAGCGCATGAGTCAAACTGCTGAGGTCATTGGCAATTACTGACATATGTTTTGTGACGTTTTGAGACGTTAGACTGTGTAACGTCTCTTTTTCTTTCTAAAATTGCCATAAAAATGACATTTACCTAAGATACAGTTAAGAATATTGGTGGGAGCATAAACATGCTGGCAGGAAGGTTGGGAGAGTTTGAATGAAAAGAATGTTTTTTCAGTGTTTTTGAGTGTTAGAATTGAAATAGTTCAGCTCTAGCACTGAATTGTTGAGTAATAATTCACTGTTTGTCGGTCAGTTGTAAGTAGATATATCAATCACGCTCAGTGCTCATGATATGATCTACTTTACAACTGACCTCCGAACAGTGGATTATTACTCAACAATTCACTGCTAGAGGTGATCTATTTCTTAAACAGAGCTAAACTAGAAAACTCAACCAAAATTATACACCACTGCTACCAGAAAGCTTATACTTATATCTTGCTCCTGCTAGTCACTGGGTGAGACAATCATGTAGTCAAACCTGTCCCTAACAAGCACAAACCATTAGCTTATGGCACGGGCTTGTTTATTACAAGTCAATTTATTATAAATTGACTTGTATCATAATATACATGTATTGAAAATGCTGCAAAAAGGTATGAGATTTTGGCCTTTTGGTGCAAAAGCTGAATATATTCTTTACTTTGAACATGGGAGGACACTTTTACCAGACAGAATTATCTCCAACTGGCAGCACGTTCTTTCAAGAAAAGCCCACAATGAGGGGAGAGGTAAATACTTCAACACATGGGTTATCTTTCCTGAAAGTATGTCCTTTCTCTTGAGCAGAATAAGTGAGCCGCGACGCGAGAAAACCAACAATGTGGTTGTGCGCACAGCGCAGACTCAGATCAGCCTGGGCATCCACCCAGTCTGATCAGACTCTTCGCTAAGCGCTTAGAGGGTAGAGTCCAAGCTACCTTCATGCGGAGAGCGAAGACTCTGATCAGTCTGGGCGGATGCCCAGGCTGATCTAAGTCTGCGCTGGGCGCACAGCCACATTGTTGGTTTTGTCATGTCACGACTCAAGTATATTTTTGAAGACCCGCCATAGCCATTTACTTTCCAATTCCATGACTTTTCAAGTCCTTTCCAAGTTTCCCTGACCACTCACAAAATTCCCTGATTTTTCCCTGACCTACCTGGAAAAATACAGATTTCACCAGAAAAGGCTCAGACCAACCTGCACATCTACAGAGTCAGATCAGAACCTTTACTGTTTGCATACATCATGTATAGACCCTATGGAATCTACAGGCACAAAATGAAGGTTGCAGCTAAACCACATGGACCACAGGGTATAATCGATTCCGCCAATTTTCGCTTCCTGCAGAGACTGTACATCATATTTGGCTTCTGCCGAGACTGTCCGCGATCTCTTGCTTCCTGCCGAGACTTCTGTACATGATAAATGGCTTCCTGCAGACTGTCCGCGTGATTCTGCTTCCTGCCGAGGCTCTCGGCAGGAAGCAGAGTCACGCGGACAGTCTCGGCAGGAAGCCATTCCT
Source organism: Ctena decussata (assembly GCA_963989385.1). Taxonomy (NCBI): domain Eukaryota; kingdom Metazoa; phylum Mollusca; class Bivalvia; order Lucinida; family Lucinidae; genus Ctena; species Ctena decussata. The sequence continues at coordinate 45,391,124 of OZ022500.1, forward strand.
CGAGGACAGTAGTCTCTGCAGGAAGCAAGAGTTCGCGGACAGTCTCGGCAGAAGCCAAATATGATGTACAGTCTCTGCAGGAAGCGAAAATTGGCGGAATCGATTATACCCTGTGTGGACTGATTCTTTGCTGTAAGCAATTACATGTACTAACAGCGTCTTTATGCAAAACACAGCTCATATGGTGTTGTTTTAAGAATGTGTTTCTGCTTGCACTACCTGTTAAAATTCTAATAATTAGGACACCTGAAATAATCACCATAACTGACCTAAAAATGGAATAGTTTGGTTTTTACAATGCAGTAATGCATCGAATGGCAAACTGTATACTGTTTGCTCAGACCGATGTCCCTAAACTTAGAATTATTATGTAACTTGAAGAAATTCTATGATAATGTCTTGTTTCTGACAAATATATAAGAAGCCATTTCCAGCCATGTTACAAATTATACCTCCATGCCACCTTCCTTCTCTTCTGTGATGGCTCCTGTGTCTTCGGCCACTTCTAGGGCGGCGAAAATCTCCCAAACCGAAAAGAGCATGAAGTGGCTCATGTCCCCGGGGCGTACATTTCCATCCAACTCCAACTACCACAACCAACAGAACACCGAGACCTGAAATGTAGTAAGGACCATAAATAGACAGAAAGATCCATCAAAACAAGGGACATAAACCTATGCATTTTATATATTCACAACTAACTGAATTTCTTGCCCTTCCAACCACTATAAAATGGGACACAACTGTCATACATTTCACAAAACAAATTCGGTGAATTTCTTTCCCTTGTCATTTTAGGATGTCTTTGCTTTGTCAAACAGTTTACACTGCCACCAGCGTCGACAATAACCCCAATGCCTGTAAAACATTATCTGAGCCACGGCACGAGAAAACCAACAAAGTGGTTGTGCGCCTAGCACAGATTCAGATCAGCCTGGACATCCACCATGTCTTATCAGACTCTTCGCAAAGTGCTAAAAGGGTAGCTAAGGGCCTAAGCTACCTCCATGTGGACAGTGAAGACTCTGATCAGACTGGGCGGATGCCCAGGCTGATCTGAGTCTGCGCTGGGCACAAATCACTTTGTTGGTTTTGTCGTGTCACGGCTCATCTATGTCTCACTTTCTGCAAGTTGCAGTGCAGAGAAAAACTGCAGACTTCCATACACTCCTTTGGACCAGGTACATCAAAATGGACAGTGTTAAGAACATTACAGTAGCTACTAACATATTGCAAATTAGAGCTGATGCCATTTTTCATATTTCTCCAGCCCACCTCTCAATGTCTAAGCCCCTCCTTCTACAGCAAGACAGAAAAACATAGCACCAATAACCTTGCTGAGTATTATAAGAATGAGGATCTGCCCTGCTTGCATCAACCAAAAAGATGGGAGAGGTAGCAAACTTCAGAACGTTTACTGAATCTCTGATTTCATATTCAACACCACTTACTGTGACCTAATGGTTGTATTTTTTGTTTATAACCCTGGTATATGATATCTATGACACTTACAAACCATAAAAGGGACATTTCAGCCCTCTACACCATCACAAAATACCATAAAAACTAATTTATACAGACCATAAAACACAGCTACATCATAAACAAGCAGAAGAAAATATAAACAAGTAGCATAAAAATTCTAAGTACTGGGACAGTGCAGACCAAGATCAAACTGCTCATTGAGGAGTAACTTAGATATTGATGAAAATCATAGTATTGGTCCAGCCGGCTCTCAAGGTACTTTTAATGATGAAGAAATACCTGACCAAACACAAACAATGTAGATCCTGATAAGGTTTGCACTGTTAAAACAAGTAGCCCAAAGGGCAACAATTGCTCACCTGAGAGACATTGTAAACCTATAGGGATATTTAAGATGCTCAAGAGCAGCTTACTCCACAGTCAGTGGTCCAATCAGGCTGAAAATTAAACTCATCCAAAACATTATGTATGCCCTCATTTAATATATGCAAGTTTAAAAAGTATCCGATCAAGAGCACAATAGACAGAGCTGTCAAGGGCAGTTAACTTCGTAGTGGTTGGCCTGATCTGGCCAAAATTTGAACTTGTTTAAGATATTATGCATTTCCTCATTACCTGCAATTTTGAAAAGGATCGGATCAGTAGAAACCAAGAAAAAGTGGCGACATTGATTTTTTGGATGCTCAGGGCAGGCACTCCATAGTCAGTGGTGGGATCTAGCCGAAATGCTAACTAATCAAAGCTTCTATGCATATCCTCATTACCTGCAAGTATGAAGAGGATCCGATGAAAAATGAAAATGTGATGACATTGTTTTCTCCATTATAAGACTATGGGATTTTTTTCAAACGCTCAAGGACAGCTAACTCCGTAGTCTGTGCTCGAATCTGGCCAAATTTCGAACTCATCCAAGCTCTTATGTATGTCATCATTACCTGCAAGTATGATAAGGATCTAATCAAAAACCTTGATTGCAGCACCCTAAAAGTCAAACTGCTCGAGATATTGTCATGCCCTACATTTGTGTGAATTTATTTTAAAATCCGTTGAGAAATGTAGGTGCTAGAGCGATGACAAAGTTTTTCTAAAAATAGCCACAGTGACCTTGACCTTGGGCACAGCATCCTGAAAGTCAAACTTGCTTGAGATATTGTCATACCCTACATTTGTGTCAAGTAATTTCAAAATCCATGGAGAAATGAAGGTGCTAGGGCGATGACAAAGTTTTTCTAAAAATAGCCACAGTGACCTTGACCTTGGGCACAGCATCCTGAAAGTCGAACTCGCTCGAGATATTGTCATGCCCTACATATGTGTGAATTTATTTTAAAATCCATTGAGAAATGTAGGTGCTAGAGCGCTGACAAAGTTTTTCTAAAAATAGCCACAGTGACCTTGACCTTGGGCGCAGCACCCTAGAAGTCAAACTTGTTTGAGATATTGTCATGCCCTATATTTGTGTGAAGTTGATTTAAAATCCGTTGAGAAACGTAGGCGCTAGAGCGATGACCAAGTTTTTCTAAAAATAGCCACAGTGACCTTGACCTTGGCTGCAGCACCCTGAAAGTTGAACTTGCTTGAGATATTGTCATACCCTACATTTGTGTCAAGTAATTTCCAAATCCATCGAGAAATGAAGGTGCTAGGGGGATGTCAAAGTTTTTCTAAAAATAGCCACATTGACCTTGACCTTGGACACAGCATCCTGAAAGTCGAACTCCCTCGAGATATTGTCATGCCCTACATTTGTGTGAATTTATTTTAAAATCCATTGAGAAATGTAGGTGCTAGACCGCTGACAAAGTTTTTCTAAAAATAGCCACAGTGACCTTGACCTTGGGCGCAGCATCCTGAAAGTCGAACTTGCTCGAGATATTGTCATGCCCTACATTTGTGTGAAATTATTTTAAAATCTGCTGAGAAATGTAGGTGCTAGAGCGCTGACAAAGTTTTTCTAAAAATAGCCACAGTGACCTTGACCTTGGGCGCAGCATCCTGAATGTCGAACTTGCTCGAGATATTGTCATGCCCTACATTTGTGTGAAGTTATTTTAAAATCCGTTGAGAAATGTAGGCAATAGAGCGATGACAAAATTTTTCTAAAAATATGTGATGACGTTGTTTTCTCCATTATAACACTATGGGATTTTTTTTCAAACGCTCAAGGGCAGCTAACTCCGTAGTCTGTGCTAGAATCCGGCCAAATTTCGAACTCATCCAAGCTCTTATGTATGTCATCATTACCTGCAAGTATGATAAGGATCTAAGCAAAAACAGTTGAGAAAACGTGATGACGCCATTTTCCCCATTATAACCCTATGGGATTTTTTTCAAACGCTCAAGGGCAGCTAACTCCGTAGTCTGTGCTCGAATCCGGCCAAATTTCGAACTCATCCAAGCTCTTGTGTATGTCATCATTACCTGCAAGTATGATAAGGATCTAATCAAAAACAGTCGAGAAAACGTGATGACGCCGTTTTCCCCATTATAACCCTATGGGGGCTATCTGTTGCCATGGAAACCAGAGTTCTGAGCTGATCTGCACCAAAACCTAATGCAGCCTTTCCCTCACCCCAATAATGCTTCAGATAAAATTTGATTGCAATCAGCCCACTGGTTTCTGAGATATTTATGTTTGAAAGTGTTGACGCACGCACGCACCCACGCACCCACGGACGGACGACGGCTCGACTCCCATCCTATAAGCTCACCTCTGAGCCTTCGGCTCAGGTGAGCTAAAAAGCCAGTACAGATTTTGATAAGTATGTTTTGTCTACTGGATGGATGACTTGCCATTTTACCTCCCTTTTAAATGTATTTCAGTCATATCAGTACAATGAAAGGCTGTATGCAATGGAACCCCTTTACGGTTGAGAAGGTTTCGCCTAAAGAGGGGCTTGAACCCGGGACCCCTAGATCAACAGGTCAGCGCTTAACCCACTGAGCTACCAGGGCTCCTTTGTCTACTGGATAGTAAAACAACATAAAATAAAACATAAAATTTCTAAAACTGTGACCTTGATCTTTAGGTCATGACCAGTTTTGGGAATGGTGCTGAATAAAAATTTGGGACCAATAATCTATCATTATACCAAATATAATTCAAATCGATCATAGGGCTTAGAAAATATGAGATCTTAAAAGCTATAACATAAAACTTGAAAATAAAATTTTCCCAGTCTGTGTCCTTGACCTATAGATCATGACCAGAGGTGGGGATGGTGCTGAATAAAGTTTGGGTCCAATATCTATCATCAAAACCAAATACATTTCAAATCCATAATTATGAGATCTTAAAAGCTTGAACATATTGCTAACGCCAACGCTAATGCGTGGCTAGTAGTACAATAGTTCTTCCTGAACTTCATTCAGACCAGCTAAAAACTTTGTCTTGCAGCGAAGAAGTCATTAATCTGCCCATTACAGTAAGACATCTTTTCTCATGAAAGTAAAACATTTATTACTTCTGCATTGTCAGCCCTATATTTAATTTCTGTACCACTTTTTAAGTTTATTAGGTTAACAACCGAATTGAAAGGTGTCTGTCTACTAAAAAGACACAAAAGGACAAAACCCTTTAAAATACACACTGACTTGTCTGTCTGCATAAAAGATGGATGACATAATGTATTATTTTTAAAATAGGGACACCTAAACATTTATTTTGCTAATTTATTGGGACAAAGGTAAGAAGGTGACGAACAGATGCTATGGGACAGGATGGGATACATAGCAGGCCAGTGACCTCACCGATGCAAATTACAATGAATTTATAAATGGAAGTCCTATTTGGCCTTGAATTCTAATTGAAACATCTCATCAATAGTTGTTCAAGTCAACAGAAATTAAGGGAATGGGTACACTAAGGGAAGCAACTCTGCAAATTTGTTTTTGCCTCCCTTCCAAATAGGGACCAATTCTTTTATACATGTATGTATAGTCCAGCTCCGGACCGAAATTATTTCAGAAACAAAGTTTCTAATTTGAAACTTGTTTCTAGGCATTTTCCGGCCCAGAGCTGGGCTAAGGCTAATGTATGTAGACCTCTTTTGGAAGGGTTTTGTGATTCCAGGGATACAAACAGGAAGTCACCAACACTGTCTCCCTTTGAAAAAAAATGGCAAAAAAGATGCTGTACCCATTCACATTAATGAAATAGATGGATGGATGACTTGCAATTTTACACCCTTTAAACAGTATTTCAGTCATATCAGGATGAGAGGAGGGTAATAATGAAAGGCTGTGTGCAATGGAACCCTGTTTGCAGTTGGAAAGAGTAATTCTTCCTCCATCTGGATTTGAACGTGGGACTGCTAGATCAGCAGGCCAGTGCTTAACCCACTGGGCTCCACACTTTAATGAAAGCTATATCATGAGAAAACATGTCTTGCCACACTCCACATGTCCATATGAGCTTCAATCAATATGCACTGAAGCATTATTATTCCAGAACTCCATTTAGTCAAATTTTTTAACATTTCCCAGATTTTTCTATTTTCAATACCCTTTTATGTATCCAAATACTGATTATACTCCTTACTTTAACCCTATTGCACTCAGAACGGCCAAAACTCTATGGAGTTTTGGCCGTTCTGAGTGCAATAGGGTTAACACATAAAAAATTGGAAGTTTACTCTTAAATGAAAGAATCTGATCTCTGGGAGAGAAAATTCTTTCCTGTAAGCCCAAGTAAGGAAGGGAAAATACACTTCTGTACATGGATTACCTTTCCGGCAGGGCTTGACAAATCAAAATTTTATCCACTTGTCGGGTAATTAGCTTCTACAAGAAAATGCTGAAATATATCTGTTTTCCCTATATAACTTATACATTTTTCTGGGCAAGTAAGAAAATAATTTACTTGCCCCGCAAAAATTTTGACTTGTCCCGGGCAACCGGACAATGGATTTGTCAGACACTGCTTCCTGAAAGTGTACCATCTCCCCTTAAAGGAAAACGCTCACTAAAGTATGAACAGACATTAAATTGTAGATCTTGATTAGCAATTAAATTTGGTGAAAATTTCATGAAAATCGGACTTAAAATAAGAAAGATATGAAACTTTTAAAAATTCAAAATGGCGGTCTCGGAGGCCGCCATTTTGGAAGTTCTTGTCACGTGATAAATATTTTAATCTAGAAAAAGTGTATAAATTGCTTACATAAACAGTATTCTTTTAGTTTTAATCGTTTCTTTATGAAGTAAAATATAGATTTGTGCATTTCGTTTACCTACAATTTGTTTGAAACTAAAGTTATTTAGGATTTGCATTTAGGACTGTGAGTTTATGACGTCATTAACTCACAGATTTGCTGGTTCCCAGCTCAACATTTGAATATCTATTAACTTTCATATCTTCCTAAATCTAGGTCCAATTTTCATGAAATTTTCGGCAAATTTTATGTTTAATTAAAATCTTCAATTTGAGTCCAACATGCATTTTAGTAAGTGTTTTCCTTTAAGCATCTGAAGACCACTGCAGCCACTAAATTATTTGTCCTTTCAAGATTTCACTGACCAATCACAAAATTTAAGTCCTTGACCTTTCTAGAACTGGAAAAAAACAGGCTTGCAACCCGCCATGGGTCTATTTGCTGTCTGGCACTGACCAAACTGAATATGGGCCGTGTCAAGTGACAACAGTGTCTGAGCATGTGAGTCCAGTGATGGCTCAGATCAGCCAGTGCATCCACACTGTGAGACTGATCAGAGCCTCCACTATGCACTCTATGGAAAGCCAAGGCTTCTTCAAACAAGTAGCGAAAAGTTTAGACTGCGCAGATGTGCAAGCTGATGTGAGTCTTTGCAAGGTGCTAATTCCATAAGACACATTTTGCTAGATGCCACTCATATTTTTGCAAGCTAGCATGCTTTACCAAGTTCACATCCAGATGCCACTAAAGACAGGTTTTCTCAAACTGCAGCTAATGATATCAACATTTTCTTGTATTAATCAAATATGCATTTGGCTGATATGTCATTCTGTCACCTGTCATTATATCAAATTAATAAATTCTTATTTAGCCAGGTCAGTTGGTCACAGTTGTGATATTACATGCAAAGACAATAATTACAAGTACGTCCTGGTGACAGTACACCCCAATTCTAGGAAGGGCTTTATTATCAAGGGAAGCAAACAAAAGGTCACAAAAGTTGTCTCCCTAAGTTAACAACTTCAAGGTTCAGTATTGATGGTAGTTTTCAGCTTAACTCTTCCAGATGTGAGATGTTGCTATGAATGGCCCCATGTTTCATGACTCTAGCCCTCAAATAGAGCTAAATTCGAAAACTCAATAAAATTGAAAATTCGGTGAACCATAAAATGTAGGTCAAAGACTCAATACTGATGATGGCTTTAAGCTTTACTCTTCAAGGTGTATGCATTACCCAAGTTTCATGGCTCTATAGCCCTTGTAGTTCTTGAGAAAATGAGCTAAACGCAAAAACTCTACAAAAGTTAATGCGGCCGCACACCGGAAAAGCAATGCATATTGCAGGCAAGACAAAAATGGTGGAAAAAGCATGGAGGTGTATTCACTCACCTTAAAAACTCTTAACAGTAACCTATTAAACATTTCATAGGTAATCTCACTTTTCTTGTTTTAAGCTGTGAACCCTGATTTAATTAAACACAGCTCAAGATATGGAGGGGTTTTGAGGATAATTTTAGTTGTAAGTTTTCTTATTTCTCAATGAAAACATATGTTGTGCCCCTCATCAGAACCGTCTCGGTGAGACGGTTCTGATGAGGGGTCACAACATATGTTTTTTATGGAGAAATATTGAAAACCATCCCTAAATTATCCCTGTTACCCTTCTCATCTGCAGCCCTGTAAATTAATTAAATGATATTTACATACTCTGATTTAATCATCAAGCCTCAAGAAGTGAAATTGATTTCAAAGATGATAATTTCACCTATACCGCCAACCTTTGTATTTTATTAACTATATCTTCTTTAAGGCCGATTTCATTTGCGGTTTGTCTCTTTCATCTTGTTCATATCTAGCTTTTGGGCTTTTTTTTTTGTCATTAATAAGTGAATATTTTCACTTTCTAAATGAAAGCTGTCTCTTTCTTTGCTTACAGCAAAACTAGCGATAGTTTACTTGCTATGAAAAGTTCAGCTTCATGAATTTATACATGTATGACAAGTTTATGAAGCTGAACTTTTCATATACTGATGTTAATATTTAAGTTAGACTTTTCTATCTTTTAGGCAAAACTCAACGAATCTTGAAATGTTGGTCACAGGTGACCAACATGTTTGTGACCAAGCCACTGGCAGTGTTGGAGTGACTCACCATCCCAGGTATCATTGCAATTAATTAAATAACTTTGAAGAAATAGGGCAAAGTCACTGGACCATATATGTTACAGTAATCTGCAAATGGTTTTTTTCATTCACAGTCACTACCATTACCCCAAGTATGAAGCACATTCTATCAAATTGTACTCAAGATATTAGGCAAAATCACTGAACCAAGAAATATAGGTTACTGTGACCTTCAAAATTCAGTATGATGTCAACTATGATGCAAATCCATTTAAAAGTGTTGGAGAAAAACAGCAAAATCACTGAACCATGAATAAACGCACTAGAGGCAAAATACTACCGTATTCTACCTAATTAGCGCACATGCCTCTATAAGCGCACGCCGTGGCAATTTGTGAGGCATAGGACTATTAATGCACATATTTTTACTGGTTTATCCCTTTGCTTTCTCGTTTACAAGAGCTGAAAATGCAATAGAATAATTAAGTTTTTACTTCTAAATCTTCTCTATCCTTCTATATGTATATCCATACGAGTTTAAAGGTTAAGCATCAGAGAAAAGCTGCTTATAAGCAGCTTTTCTCTGATGCTTTACCTTTAAATTCGTTCCCTTCAATAAATAATAACCTATTAAAATGTGCGCTTATATGAAAGAAAGTTTACTACAAGTATTTGCTGCCATTTCGAAAAAGTTAAGCGCACAGGGCACTAATAAGGTCGATTACGGTAATTTTTTTATTCGGTCTATAAAGCCTGGTGGCTGGCGCAGAAAATTCTGCTTAATAAAATTCTGATTGTAACAGAAAGGTCACTTAGCTCAATCATTTTGTGTATTTCACAAAGATATTCGAATGAAAAAGGAACTACAGGCCAAAAATCACTTTTCCAACATGTATGCAGCCCCATCACAGGGGCAGTAAGTCCTGCTGGACAAAATTTGATTGCCAGAAAAAAAGCTTATCTTACATTAATCATTTCTGTGAAGTTTCATCATGATATTCAAACATGTACGAAGGCAAAAACCACTCCTTAGAAATTGACCAGTGCATATAACGTTGTCAGAAATTATTGAAGTTGGACGAACACTCGGCGCCAAGTGCGTGCAACTATGGTTACGTACCGCTGAGCCACTTGGGGAACGTCGTTAGGAGAATTGAACTGAACTGAACTGAAATTGAAATTTGCCCATTTATCCCTAACAAGTATTCCCAAGACCTATTCACACACCAAGTTTGAAGAAAATTCATCAATATCAAATTTACTCAAGTTACTGATCAGAAACCAAGTGTCAACAGATGAACAGACACATGGTTGGTTGATTTGATGCTTAACGTCCACGGTAAACAACTATGGTCATGTCGGGACGGTCAGTTAACCTAACCACACTATTCCTGGGCAGGCTTAGACCTCCTAAGCGGTTAACCAGTACTAAGTGCACATACTTTCGCCAGTAACTGACAACTGCCCTTCTTGAATCAGCGGAAGGAGAAACGAAAGTATGTGGCCAGACCGGGATTCGAACCCAGGACCTCTGACTTACGAGTCAGGTGCCCTACCGATTGCGCTAACCGGCCCGGCGAACAGACACATGGATGACAAAGGGCATCCATTTATAATAGTCCCTACCATATCATGATTATTCTGTGGCAGAGTACAAGAAAATTCCTCCTTTTATGAGTTGACCCCAACTGAGAAGGGAAATGGTAGCTGCTTTCCCTTAACCCATTCCATTCGAAATACCCCTATAGGGGTATCTGGGAAAACAGTTTTGATCCAGACCAGGCCAAACAAATGTGTGGCCTGATCAAAGATCCAATCTGTTTACTGTCTAGACATCATTTCTACAAGAGTTAGACCAATATTGTCAAAATTCCCTTAACCCATTCCATTCTGGCCGAACAGTTTGGATCCAGATCAGGCCACACAAATGTGTGGCCTGATCTGAGATCCAATCTGTTTACTGTTTAGACATCATTTCTACAAGAGTTAGACCAATATTGTCAAAGTATTCTTGATTTTTGATGCAGACGACAATTTCAGCAGACGACAAAGAATACCCAGAATGCAACAGGTTAAAGAGTACCGGTATCTATTCACCTTAAGGTATCTCAAAAATACTTCTTGAGTTCAGTAGGTCAAGTTATTGAAATTTTACTAATTATAAAACATAAACTAGAAATACAACTATTTGGCCTTGATCATGTCACATACGGACAATATTATTTGTCAAGTCAATACAGTACATGCCAGCAAGTTCGACTGAACTATAAAGGTTAAGGATCTCAATTTTACAACTGAAAATTATCTTATATTTTGGTTATAAGATGGGAGTTTGTTTATGCTTCAAAATGACTGCAGATATGTAAATCAATCTTGTCTAATTCAGCTATACATCATTTCCAGTCATGTTCTCTAGACTCGTAAGCCAGAGGTCGCAGGTCCCCAAAGTTTCCAGATTGTGAATCTTCTATAACCTCTGGATGTACTCTTTAATTATTATTATTTCACCCATTCTCCCACTGGCTTGAAATGTTTGAAACACTGTTGAAAGGGCTGTAAAACCCAAAACCATTCATGCCTAAAATTTGAACATCTGGCTTTGCAAATATTAACTGCCCTGCCTGAGACTGTCTCGGAACTGGCTGTAACGCAATAACACACTTTTATGACATCCTCCAACTTGCCAAAACAAACATGAAATATTCCAATACAGCTATACCTGTTTATATCTTCATTGTTTTATGTATTACCTGGGTCTTCAAAATTTCTTTGTTGTAACTTTTTAAACAGGAAGTTTTGTAAATTAGTAGAATGATTAATCATGTGCATAAAATGAGCCTGGACATGACAAAGCCTACAAAGTGGCATGTGCACCCAGCAAAGACTCAGATCAACCTGCCCAGTCTGATCAGAGTCTTTGCTGTCAGCACGCATGGAGCTAGCTTAGACCCTTAGCTACCCTTTAAGTGAACAACAAAGACTCTGATCAGTCTTCGGTGACCATTTTGTCAGTTTTTGTTGTGTTGTGGCTTAAATGACTACCCTATTTACTATAAATAACTGTTCTGACATCTCAGACATTACTGTTATAAATTCAACTTCTTCAAACCTGGACAAGTCAATGTGTCCTCTCATCAAGAATTCCACTGAAAAGCACACTTGCTTTGCCTACTTACAGAGCCAAATCAGAAAGCTTATTTGACACTTATTCTGCCATTGATGATGACTACCAAAACACAATCCCTACATCTCAATACAATAAAATATTTTAAAGACCCATGCAACAAGAGCTGTAGCCTGACAGCATAGCTCTCCTGAACAAGTGCTTGCCCATTGCATAGGGATTTTTACAATGTGACCTTGCCTTGGAGGTCACTATAGGGGTGTGGCTTGCACTACATAAAACTTCACGCAAGCATGCCCATGTATTGTCAACATATTTATAAACAACAGCTTAAAGATAATATTCTCAATATCAATGACCTTGACTTCAAGGTCACCCAGGGAGGTGGGGGGTGGGGGGGGAGTATTTTGTATAGCCTCAAGCCAGCATCTAACATCAGTTCAAGTATACATTAAATCCATCCCAAGCATTAGAGAGCCATATGCCATCAGAACACTTTAACAAAACCCCAAATTTTTAAGTCCATGACCTTGACTTCAAGTATCAAAAGAATCCATTTAGGAATTAAGGAGATATGTGTCTTCAAAACCTTTAACCAGAACATCCAAACTGGACAAAAGAAACACTGAATTTTTTAAGTCCATTACCTTGACCTCAAGATCACTGAGTGGCGTGGGAGTGGTATTTTGTAAAACTTTGGACCAATGTCTAACTACAGTGCAAGTATCAAAAGTATCCATTCTTGAGTTAAGAGATTTGGGTCTTTCAAAAACTGTAACCATAACATCCAATGTGGACAATCTGGGAGTTTAAAATAATCAACTGAAGTGAAAACGAATGAATAAACACCCAATTCATGTGAATACCCAATTAATAAAATTGAAAATCTTAATAAAACTCTTGACAATATTCTGATGGGCTTGAGAATCAGGGTAGTGAGCAAACTCAGGTTTTATGTTGATCTCATCTGCAGGACTGTTTGAGTAGGCTGTCACAGATGGAATAATTCTATCAAGGTCGACCTTAAAAACACAACAAAATTCATGCACACGAATTTTGTTGTGTTTTTAAGGTTGATCTTGATAGAATTATTCATGTTCCTGAATTCTGTTGTGTTTTAAGGTCGACCTTGATAGAATTATCCCACCTGAACATGAATTTTGTTGCGTTTTTAAGGTAGACCTTGATAGAATTATTCCACCCGTGATGGCTTGCTCAAACAGTCCTAATATAATAACTTCAGTAACACCTAGTCCAAGTCCCACAGTTATGGCCATGGCAATGCAATAAATTGCTATCGTCTCAAAGAAAGTGATAAAATTTTAAATAAATAAATAAAATGCAGAAAGATATTTACATTGTATTTGTCTGGACTTTCCCTAATAATTTAAGATTCGATCTAAGGCTTACAACTGCCACACTTACTGTTATCAATAGTTTGATATTTGCTGATAAAAGATCAATCAACACTTCATATGTATAGTTCAAGTGGCAAAATATTTGTACTAAGTTGTCTCTGCTTTTATAAAGAACTTGGGTTCAGGCTAAAATGGTGCATGCTCCCAGACAGACCCAGCAACCTTAAATCCCTACAAATAACTGAAACTGATCTTACATTTTGGCACCTAAGAGGCATGCCAAGTTGAGTTATCACAAAAGGATATACAGACACACAGACATAGGCCAACTAAAATTTAGGACCTTGAAACCCTGTTATTCTTGCTTACTGTTGTTTTTTACCTGAAATTTTATCAATTACGTACTTCAGGGGTACCTCATTCAAACCCTCGGATAAGGTAAGCATTTGATGATTATTCCAATTATCATTTTTCTTATTTATGCTGTAACCCCTCGATAGAACCATCTCTGCAAGACAGTTCTAGTGGAAGGTCAAATGCATGATTTTGTGAAGAATTATCAGAAATTATATTCAAATGCTCACTCTTATCTTGGCTTCTTAAGTAACAACCAAAGTTGCAAGTTGTCTCAAACCAGTGACCTATAAATACAGTGACTCGCGTCTTCACCTTTCGGTCCAAAGAGGCGTGTCGCGCATGCGACTGCAGTGCCTCCTACCGGATCGCCATTTTTAATACAAGCTGAAAAAGCTTGAATTTCTGTCAGAAGTTAACGGCGTGCATCGCCCATTTTATCGGTGTTTTCATAGTGAAATTATTATGCAACTATAAGGTAAGCTTTGAATTTTATAATGATGTATAAGAATATAAGTTTTGTGATGATTTTGATTGGTTCTGGAGTTCATTTTTAACGATGTAAATTGAGAAACTTTGGTCACTCGAAAAAAAATGGCGATGACCCTGTAAAAACCATCCCTTCTTTTACGATTTACTCCGTCGTTAATAAGGTTTGAGGTAATATTTTTGCATTAGAAAACGAAAGGGGAAGGACCAAAATGTTGTTTAATATCATTTTCATGACAATTATTTACTATTTTGATGGTCTTATGACAGTATTGAAAAAGGCTTATTTACGAAAGTAGCGAAAACCAGCAAATCACGATGTTCAAAACCCCACTCCCCCGTTTTTAAATAAGGCTCCCAAAATAACTATTTTTGAGCCTCGCAATGATATTTTTCATAAAGTTGAATGCCTTACAAATTGTTTGAGTCCTATTTTATGCAATTTTGTGCCGATTTAATGGGTCAAAATAATCTTAAAATAAAACTTGTTTTTCACAGTTTTCGCCATACATCAATGAGTTCAGAGGGTTGGTTAGTTTTGCATTGAAGAATTTGTCGGCGACCAAAGTTTCTTATTTCACATCAATACAAATTAACCCCAAAACCAAGCTTAATAATCACAAAACTTACTATTCTAATACATCATCATAAAATTCAAAGCTTACCTTAACATTGAATAATATTTTGATTACGTAAATATTAATGAAATAGGCGAGTCACGTCGATAACTTCTGATAGAAATTCCAACCCACTCAGCTTAATTAAAACCTATGTCACTGACTTACTTCAATTTTCAATGCATGCATATTCTCCTAAGTAAGAGAGAGCCAAGATCAAAATCCTCATCCAAATGCTAAATAAAAAAAGTTTCCCGTATTTATATTGAAAAGCCCTCCAGCCCGTTTTTTCGTGTGTGTTTTTTAACTACATCCAGTAAAACTACCGTATAAAAACTTGGCAAGTTTGGTATCAAAATTTCGGAAATTCAATTGAGTACACAATTTAACGCAAACGTTTGTAAGAACTCATTATTTATACAGATAAAATAAAACAATGATAATATAAAAATATTTCTAGATGCGAAATAAGCGGTCAACAGAATTATCGATTTTTTCAGCCACTCACCTGTCCAGCGGCGCGACAAGCGTCTATTGGAAAAATACCTATATTTAACGGGAGATGCGAGTCACTATATATATAGGTCACTGCTCAAACCAATAAATTTTGTCAATATTCAATTCACTGTTCATGATGAAAAAGAAATATTCATTGATAAGAAGGGGTAACAGGAATAATTAAGGGATTATTTTCCATATTTCTCCATATAAACTTATGTTGTGACCCCTAATTAGAACCGTCTTGCTGAAACAGTATTAATAAGGGGTCACACTATATGTTTTCATTGAGAAATAAGAATTATCCTCAAAATCCCACCTTACCTGGAATTCTGACTCACCTATAAACATAATAGCAAGAAACAGGTACGAATTCCCAGTAGCATGTAGTGCCGCTAAAACAATCCCAGTCACTACACAACACACTCCTAGTAAAGACAAGACGACAAGAATCCATCGAAATGATGTCGTCACAGCTATACATTTAAAACATGACTCTTTACAAGGTTCTTCTGGCTCAGTAGAGCTTCTGTGTGAATGTCTGCGACTACGATGCCGTCGATCCCCGTGGTGTCTCCGCGAATGGGGATCCACATGACGATCCCCATGACGGCTGACATATCCACCAGCTCTGGGATCAACGGGACCCTGAGGTCTCTGAGCCGTGGGTGTTGGACGCGCTGTTGGTGGAGGAATCTGAGAATGAGCAATAAGATCTGGAAGTGCACTGGTTGTTTGCCGCTGAATATCCATGCGCGAAGAAGAAACTCCAACATTTAAGTCCTGAGTTCGTATATGACGGTTTGCATCATTAGGTGGAGAGGAATTCACATTAACAGACACATTGGAATGAGACACAACAGGTTGTACATGGCCAGGATGAGCCACAGTCCGAACATTCGGTGGCGCCCCACCACCAGTTCTTGGAGACATTGTGGTAACACTGGACTGAGGTGGTACTGTTACAATACTAGAACCAGCCTGCTGAGTTCTAGAAACATTCACACTACCTATCCTTTGCATATTATCATTCTCCCTTGGAGTCTGTACCTGGGTACCAGCATTACCACTATTATGTGCTTGCCTGGTACCCTGACTGTTCTGACTACTGGTACTCGTGCGAGTTGGCCTCTGTAGAGAATCCAGGGGGTAATCCGGAATCACAGTTTGTTCTGTCACAGCTAAATTATCCTCACTATTCCTAATCTCTGGATTATTTGCATTTCCACTATCTAAAGTTACATCTGGATAGTTTGTCGTATTACTGAT
Source organism: Ctena decussata (assembly GCA_963989385.1). NCBI lineage: Eukaryota > Metazoa > Mollusca > Bivalvia > Lucinida > Lucinidae > Ctena > Ctena decussata. Next base: position 45,407,594 of record OZ022500.1, read on the forward strand.
ATTTGCTGTCACTAAACTTCCCTGTTGTACACTCGATGACCCCTGGCTGTTTGTGACAGGAGGCTTTGGAGCGTTCATCTTATGTGGATTCCAAGCTCCAACATGACCAGTAGGTGGCGCTGTTCCTCCTGCCACAGGCTCCATTTTTAGTTTTTAAATGATTTTATGGATATACCACCTTAATCTTAGTCAAATTTTATACATCGAAAAGCCTCATGTTTACGTAACTGACAGCCTAAAGGTGATATACTGTCTTTGAATGATGACCTTGTGTCTTTAATGTGTCTCATTTGCCCTGGGGACCTGTAAAGATCAGAAGATATCATTAGATCATATGATATCATCTACAGGCATAGTATGAGCCGTAACACGACAAAACCAACAAAGTGGCATGTGTGTCCAGCGAAGACTCAGATCAGCTTGGGCAGCCACCTAGTCTGATCAGAGTCTTCCCTGTCTGCATGGAGGTAGTTTAGACCCTTAGCTACCCTTTGAGTGCAAAGCAAAGACTCTGATCAGACTGGGCGGATGCCCAGGCTGATCTGAGTCAGTGCTTTGCACATCACTTGTTGGTTTTCTCGTGTCACTGCTCATATATCAGTTTATTGGTACAAAAACATATTATGATAGGTGCAGCAATAAAAACAGGTTGATACTATCTAAGTCACCAATATTTATCAAATGGAAATTTCAATTAAAACGGCAAAAATGAAAATAGCTATATTTGTAAACAGCACAGATCCAGAGCCATTTCATCTGTATCTATACTGCTTGCCCTTTTTTCTTTGAATTCTCCAGAAAAATAACAATCTTGGATGAAATGATTTTTGCAATTTTGCAGAAGTGAATTTTGTCGTCTACTTCTTCAGCATTTTAAAGGTGAATAAATTTTCATATAACCTTGAAGAAAATAGGGTTGTGGTTACAAACCCATGCCAAGCCATATTTATAGTATGTCTATGGACTTCTGGCATTTGTAAAATAGATTTTTAAGTATTTCAGATACAATACCATCCATTTCATTATTTTCAAAAACCAGAAATTATTTTATGGTACATGCAAATGACTGGAAAATACCTTTTGTTTTTTTTTGTTCTCCCTAAATCTAACCTTTTTCAATTATCATATTTTAATATATAAAATGAACATGTAAGCTTTTTCAACATTTTTATGTCCCACTTGGTCATGATGGTGTGGTGCCATGCAGGGTTTACTATAGCCGAAGAATATTTGAGCCGTGACAGAACAAAACCAACAAAGTGGCAAGTGCGCCCAGCATCCGCCCAGTCTGATCAGAGTCTTCACTGTCCATGGAGGTAGCTTTGTCTTATAGCTATCTTGTAAGCACACAGCTAAGACTGATCAGAGTGGATGGCTGCCCAGGCTGATGCGAGTCTTTGCTGGGCCCACATGCCACTTTGTTGGTTTTGTCGTGTTGCGGTTCATTTGTATCTGCTTACCACCTACATATCATATAATCTGATAATCATATCCTTATATACATGTATCATATTACTACTTGAGAAAAACATAATAAAAGCATTTTGCACCAAAACAACTAAAATATAAATACCAGATTTGACTTTCATTCAGACTCTTTCTAAATTGAATTTAAATAAGTCCCTGATAGATGGATGCACTGAGGGAATAATGGATGGCAGAATGGATGTAAAAGCAAAACTGTATACCGTTCTGCAAATTTTTTATGCAGGGTGGTGGGGTGGGGGTGGGGTGGGGGAAGGGTATACTAAGATAGTCTTAAATACTTTTTGACAAATGTGATAGGCCTAATACAAATCTGTATATTTATCAGGTGAGCGGCTGTCAATAGAGATAATATATGTGATTACAGTAACTAGGAAGGGAATCAAAATATTCAAAACAATTATGCAGAGGCAGACAAATCAATGTCCAGAGTATTATCACGCCCTTGAAAATGCTTTCAAATACTCAGTTTCCTCAAAGATTCTAAAACAGTTTCTGGGCAAGTAAAGATTTTAACTTGGCAATTCCCAAATTTTAGCTGGGCAACTCTGCTAAAGGTAATTACCACTCCGAAACTGAACCCGTAATTTTATCGCAAGTTTTAAAGTTGAATAAACTTTCTACTTTACCTTTCCATAGCCATTAGGTAGAAATAATGATAGGCTGTCTCAAATTTTGTCAATTTCAGCACAGAAATCAACATAAATACTCTAAGCGTTGGGGATATCTTAAGGTATCTGGACACACTTACCAAGGAAAGAACTCTGACATTTACATTTTTGTCTTCCTCTTCAATTGGGACAACTCTTAAAGGAAAGAATCTGCTCACAAAAGTTGTCTCCCTTTGAAAAATGGTGGGAAAACATGGTAGTGTACCCAGACACCTTAAAACTGTAATATACTTGTACAAAATATTAAAGAAGGGATATAACTGACAGCAATGTGTGAAAAGCATGCACATAGCAATGCCACTGAACTAGATGGATAGATGGATGACTTTCAATTTTACATCCCTTTTATTAACAGTATTTCAGTCATATCAAGATGATGTGAGGGTGGTTATGAAGGGCTATGTGCAATGGAGCCCAGTTTAGGTTTGGACAGAATCTCACCTCCTAAGGGACTCAAACCCACAACCCATGCTCCAAAGTCGGAAACACTAAAAACTTGACCATGCAGACACTTCATGGAACCAGTGTTGGTCTTGAAAAGGGTCGCAGTCTGATCGGGGTTTGCAAATAGCTCAGGCACTTCTGTCCCAATATCTACAGCAGGGCTCAGCCTAGAGGCAATGTGGGAGAAATAGTCTCCTTAAGCTGGCTGACTTCTCCCTATTTTGAGCTGAGGGAGAAGTGAAAATGTATTATCCCAAATTTGGACCAAAACTTCTCCCTACAGTGCAGAAAATGTCACATAACTTCTCCCTTTCTGAAAGCTCTAGGCTGACCCCTGTCTACAGTAAGTACCAGTCTATGGTATTAAGCCAGGAAGTTGATGAAAAAGAATAGAAATAAGAGAAGGCCCAAAGAAATAGGTATAAAAGCAGACAGACATACATCTGGTGGGGTATCATTTGAGGCATGTCGCCAGAAAGTGTAACTTCGAGAACAGGTCATTTGCAAACAGTGATGACTCAAATCTATACTTGTGCGGACTGATAAGCCTTTCCTGTCTGGATCAACAATCTAGAAATTAACACTTAGATCAGTTTGCGCAGTTGTATAGCACATGCCCTATACTTTAAGATACATCTTTTTTTCATATGGTGGCTTTGAGCTACCAGGCAATTCAGACTTCTGCAAACAAGCAATAATACTTCCTTCTTTAAGGTGGTGATAATCACTGATTTGGGACAAAGACAAAAATCTGCATAAAATACTCAAAATAACACTGATCTTTCCAAAACCTTAGCAGATGCTTTCTTTATGTTGTTTCTCATAATTTAGAATCCCAAAATGCAGCATTTGTTAATGTTAAAAAGTGTTTTTATAAGAGAAAATCAAAGGGTAATTTTCTGCAAATAAATCTGAAAAAATTATATCATTATTGAAAATATACTTAGTGCTTAGAGTACCTTGTTGCATAATGGAGAGCGTCCTAGCAATTATTTTTTCCATCTCTTTCACACATTATCAGGCTGAGCAGTTGAAAAAAGATGCAGTCTGTGTCCAAATTTTTTTGTCAAAACACACAGGTGAGACAGGTGATACTATTTTAACAAGGTTGAACAATTTCATCTACACACCACTGATCATGTCAGTAATGTATTATTTATATTGTAGGTGTTAACATAGGTATGCTTGCCTACCCTATATTTAATAAATGCGTCCAGTGTACATTGACTTTGTACATGGCTGAACATTGAGAAAAAGCTACCGTTTTCATCTGGTCTACATTACAATTTGAGAAAGAGTTGGAATAAATAATTGCTAGGACGCTCTTCATTATGCAATAATGCACCTTCAGCACTACGTTAATTTTCAATAACTATATTATTTTTTCAGATTTATTCGCAGAAAATTACCCTTTGATCTTTCCTTATAAAAACACTTTTTTAAGCAGCATGTACATCTATTTTGTATTCTAAACTGTAAAGAACAACGAAAATAAGAAGTCTGCTAACTTTCAGGGAGATACGTTCCTTTTTTATGGTTTTATGCAGATTTTTACATTTACCATAAATCACCACCTTAATATATGTCACATACCAAGTTTGATGTCCGTAAATATTGGAGCAAAAGTGTCTGTGCAAAACAGTGCAGGCCCTGATCAGACTGCTCCAACAGGAGCAGACTGATCTGGGTCTACACTTTTTGCTATATTTATCTACCACAAATTTGTTCACACATGAACATCAAAGGATAAGAAATACTAGGACAATAGTGCATAAATCGCTTACAGTGTTCCAATGTTTGCAGCAGTAATGGTATTTGTATGCTGAAAAGATAATCTGGACCTTTTAAACCTTCAGAAAGATAATCTGACATCTTTTTCAAATAACTAAGTTAGTAGGGTAACATTAGCCAAATATATCCTTATTATGCCCACTTCCTTGACAAGGATGCTTATCCTTACACTCACCACAACTTCAAAATGCAAAAATTTATGAATGTGCTTTTATGTTCCAAACTCTCAGAATGTAATTCAATCCTTATGATATGAAAATTACTTATATAGTGCAGTTTATGATAACATACCGTTCACAATTTTTGGAGAAACCATTTTTTCCCAAGTCACTCTCCACAATCACCACATTTACAAAGGATTTGATAACTGGCTAACATTAATTATGCATATGTTGATGAAAAACTGCATTACCCGGTAACATAATAAGGGGCAGAATAACATTTCCACTTTGGATGGATGTAATTGTGATTTTACATCCTTTTAAACAGTATTTCAGTCATATCAGGATGATGGGTGGCTAATAATGAAAGGCTGTGTGCAATGGAACCCCATTTATGATTGAAAAGATTCCCGCCTACAGCGGGCTCAAACCCTGGACTGCTAGATCAGCAGGCCAGTGCTTAACTTACTGAGCTACGGGGGCTGTCCACTTGGAACACAAATCTGGGGTTTAGTCACTGTTTTGCAGAATGCACTCTTTATACCATTCTTTCTGCAGATTTTGATGCACTGCTGGAAAGTAAAACCAATTTTGTTCAATTTTAACAGCTAGGCTTTACAGTGGTATTTGGCTATGAAACAGAGTTTTCACCATTTAAAATGACCCTAAACTTGTGAAATTCTGCTAATAGAATGGGTTTCTCCCTCCTTAAACAAAATACCACAGGTCCTGAGGTCCATTTTCCATGATGGATATAGATTTCTGGGGTTCTTTTGGAGCAGAAAAAACACCCATAATACCGTACAGTAACTAGCTACCAATACCATAATCCAATATTTAGGAACATTATGGTGTTGTTAATAATTAACATTATTTAGTCCTTGATTTAATCCTTTCATAAATGTTGATCTTTCTGTTACACCTGGGTCTGATTAAATAAATCCATAAATCTCTAAATACCAGTAAATCATAATTGCCCTAAATAACAAATTTAAATACCATGTTTCTCCTAATAAATGCCCAAGGCAAATGGCACTCTTGGAACAAAAACTTGGCAAAAATTGAAAATTAAATTTTGGTGACCTGAAGCCAATTTTGGTGGTGTTTGGCCACCTTTTTCCACAGAAAAGGTTAGGAGGCATTATTTAGAGTGGGGGTGTTTATTGGAAGAAATACAGTAAGTTTACTATGGGTCAAGGAATTTCTAGCAGAATTGCAAACAATGTAGACCCAGATCAGACTGCTCCTCACGAGCAGTCTGCTCTTGGTCTACAATGTTAACTCATACACTTATTTAAATATACCAATATTTAGATAGATATGGATGACTTGCAATTTTACATCCTTTTTAACAGTTTTTCAGTCATATCTGAGGACGATGGGTAGCAATTATGAAAGGCTGTGTGATGTGTGAAATGGAACCCTGTTTACAATTGAGAAGATTCCTCCCTCCAGAGAGGCTCGAACCTGGGACCGCTAGATCACCTAGCCAGTCCAATATTTAGGATCATTTGGGTAAATCCATAAATCTCTAAATATGTGATTCATGATAAAAGATGTATATCTGTTATTAACACTTAATGGATTACCAGACCAAACATAGGAATCAATATTATCATAGGCGGACTGCACTATAATAAGTACATTTGCAAATGAACATCAGCAGTTCGGACTGAAGTATTATCACGTGACCATGCCAAAGTTACCATGCCTTGAACCACATGTAAATCTAGCTGGTTTCCATCTATTCATCGACACATGTAATGGCGGAAAAGCAGAACTGAATCTGATTGGTCACAGTTCTTTATATGAGGGGAAAATTGCCAGTTTACATAACAGCTACCATAGATTAGCTATAGTTCCAAGTGAAGTTCTTCATAGACACTATATTATACAGCCCCATCTGGGTACAAAACTTGAGTTCCAGTCTATTATTTCCACAAATTTTAACCAGCCCTCATTAGTATGTTGTTGTTGTTATTCCAATTCTAATGAGGATGTTGGCATCAGGTAAAGACAACTAGCTGAAAGGCAGGCAGTGGGGTAAAAACTAGAAATATTTTTTGACAAAAACAGAGGTCTCCCACCTGTGCTTTCCCAGCAGTATCATTTTCCCTAAATGCTGTCAAGTTAAGACCTCCTGTGACCTTGAAATAGGGTCAAGGTCACCAAAATTTCATCACTTTTTTCCATCTCCCAGTGATGTATCTGTGATAGTTTGGTTAAAATCCATCCATCCATTTAGGAGATATGGTACAGACACACTCTTTGACCACCTGTGACCTAGAAAATGAGGTCAAGATCACCAAAATCTAATCACTTCTTTGCCATCTCCCAATGATATATCTGTGCAAGTTTGGTTCAAATCAATTTGTCCATTCAGGAGATATGGTGCAGACAAGGCATTTTTCAAGACTCTTTGACCTCCTGTGACCTTGGACATGGGGTCAAGGTCACCAAAACCTAATCACTTCTTTGCCATCTCCCAGTGATGTATCTATGACAGTTTGATTCAAATCCATCGATCCATTCAGGATATATGAAGCAGACAAGGCATTTTTCAACACTCTTTGACCTCCTAGCTGTGACCTTGAAAATTAGTCCAGCTCCGGACCGAAATTATTTCAGAAACAAAGTTTCTAATTCTGGGCATTTTCCGGTCCAGAGCTGGGCTACTTGAAAATGAGATCCAGGTCACCAAAATCAAATCAGTTCTTTACCATCTCCCAGTCATATATCTGTGCCAGTTTGGTAAAATCCGTCAGTTCCTTCAGGAGATATGGTGCAGACAAGGCATTTTTCAACACTCTTTGACTTTGAACAAGGGGTCTAGGCCACCAAAATCTAATCAGTTCTTTGCCTTATCCCAGTGATATATCTATGCCAGTTTGGAAAAAATCCATCAATTCCTTCAGGAGATATGGTGCAGACAAGCTATTTTTCATCCTTCTTTGAGCTCCTGTGACCTTGAAAATGTGGTCAAGGTCAACAAAATCTAATCAGTTTTTCCCCCCTCCTAGTGATGTATCTGTGCCAGTTTGGTCAAAATCCCTGCATCCCTTCAGGAGATAGAGTGCAGACAAGAAGCTACACTGACGCCTAAGGGATCCACACCAAGCATAATATGTCCCCCCCCCCACCCCCATGGTGGGGGGACATAATAAGACTAACACAAAGACAAAGATAGGTTTAAGATAAGTAACACAGATAACTACAGTAATCTGTTAAGGTATTCCAGCATTGAGTGTAACTATGGTAACAGTCGAACATGAGCTTGCAAAACATAGACAGTCAGTGAATGAGGGTCAAAGACAAAAAACAATAGCTGTCATAGGCCAGTGAGGCTTGTAAAAATGTTTCAGTGCCATGTCATAGAAACATTTAATCAAAACATCCTAATATTGATGCAGATGCCAGGATGACAATCAGACCTCTTTCCATACTGTTTTGTCCATGTGAGCTGAAAAGGGGCGGAGAATGTGGTTATACAGACAGTGTCAAAAATCCTGCAACAAGAATTTCCAAAGAATGCTGTCAAAACTCTGCAACAAGAATTCCATAGAATGCTGTCAAAAACCCTGCAACAATGCTGTCAAAAACCCTGCAACAAGAATTACACAGAATACTGTCAAAAACCCTGCAACAAAATTCCACAGAATGCTGTCAAAAACCCTGCAACAAGATTTCCACAGAACGCTGTCAAAAATCCTGCAACAAGAATCCCACAGAATGCTGTCAAAAAACCCTGCAACAAGATTTCCACAGAATGCTGTCAAAAATCCTGCAACAAGAATTCCACAGAATGCTGTCAAAACCTCGGAACAAGAATTCCACAGAATGCTGTCAAAAACGCTGCAACAATGCTGTCAAAAACCCTGCAACAACAATTCCTCAGAATGCTGTCAAAATCTCTGCAACAAGAATTTCCCAAAACACGGTATGTAGGCAAATTTACGTACACGAAAGTATTACTTACAAGACATTGCGGGGAAACTGCGCGTGACAGGTAAACAACTTTATTTTCTTACCGTTTTTCTTGAATATATCTGCACTGCAAAAATATTTTACAGATTTGTATTTTACAGTGATATTGGGCATATTTCCTTTTATCTAGAAACATATAGACGCTGAAGATACACTCACCGTGTTAAGCCTAAGTTTGAGAAACAAGAGGGCCATGGTGGCCCTGAATCGCTCACCTGAGCATTAATCAGTTCACTGGCTCTGGTGAAGATTTATAAGAGTTTTCACCATACATGGGAATGGCGGCCACCTTGGTCATGTGACCAAGATCATTTGACGAACTTTCAATCCTTTGACCCATGTGCAGGCTCCATATGAAATTTGAGTTTAGTCTGCCCAGTGGTTTCAGAGATGTTTGAAAATGTTTATGGATGGATGACAGAGGCAGCTAACACCAATACTGTAAGGCTCAGGTGAGCTGAAAATGGCAGAGTTGCTTCTACGAAAAGTAACCGTTCATGTTGAGTTCCTTCTCCGAAAAGTTCCCATTCATGTTGAGTTCCTTTGATGGATTTGAACTAGACTGAACTAAGCAAAGACAGATGACAGAATGGTAGCATCATTATCTCACTGTGGTGAAACTATTAAATGTATTCCAAGGAGTTTGTGGCTGGCATCATTGCAATGTTAGTTCTGATTCTTGCAGCATAACTTAATTTAGATTTGACCTAGTGACCTAGCTTTTGACCCAACATGACCCAGTTTCAAACTTGGCCTAGTTTTATGGAGATAAACATTCTGACAAAGTTTCATGAAGATTGGATCAAAACTGTGCCCTCTAGGGTGTGCACGACCTAGTGATCTAGTTTTTGACCTGACATGAACCAGTTTCAAACTTGGCCTAGATATGGTGGGGATAAACATTCTGACAAAGGTTCATGAAGATTGGATCAAAACTGTGCCCTCTAGAGTGTACACAAGGTCTTTCTTATATCTGACCTAGTGACGCAGTTTTTGACGTGACATGATCTACCTACAAACTTGGCCTAAGTATTGTGACGATAAACATTCTGACAAAGTTTTAAAAAGATTGGATCAAAACTGTGTCCTATAGAGCGAACAAAGGTTTTTCTAAGATCTGACCTAGTTTTTGACCCAACATGACCCAGTTTCAAACTTGGCCTAGATATTGTGAGGATAAACATTCTGACAAAATTTCATTAGGTTTGGATCAAAACTGTGACCTCTAGAGTGTTCACAAGGTTTTCCTAATATTTGACCTAGTTTTTGACCCGACATGACCCAGTTTCAAACTTGGCCTGGATATTGTAAGAATAAACATTCTGACAAAGTTTCATTGAGATTGGATCAAAACTGTGCCCTCTGGAGGGTATACAAGGTTTTCCTTATATTTGACCTGGTGACCTAGTTTTTGACCCGACATGACCCAGTTTCAAACTTGATCTAGATTTCATAAAGATAAACATTCTGACAGAGTTTCATGAAGATTGGATCAAAACTGTGCCCTCTAGGGTGTACACAAAGTGTTTCTAAGATTTGACCTAGTGACCTAATTTTTGACCCGACCTGACTCAGTTTCATAGGGGGCTTAGATATATGGACAATAAACATTTTGCCATAGTTTCATGAAGATTGGATCACAACTATGCCTTCTAGTGCGTCCGCAAGGTTTTTCTAAGATTTGACCTAGTGACCTAGTTTTTGACCCGACATGACCTACTTTCAATCTTGGCCTAGAGTTTATGGAGATAAATATTCTGACAGAGTTTCATAAAGTGTGGATCAAAACTGTGTCCTCTAGAGCGTAAACAAGGTTTTTCTATGATTTGATCTAGTGACCTAGTTTTTGACCCAACATATCCCAGTTTCAAATTTATACTACATATAATAAGGATAAACATTCTGACAAACTTTCATGATCTTTGGTGAAAACTGTGCCTTCTAGAGCTTACACAAGGTTTTTCTAAAATTTGACCTAGTGACCTAGTTTTTGACCCGACATGACCCAGTTGTAAACTTGGCCTAGAGATTATAGAGATAAACATTCTGACAATGTTTCGTTAAGATTGGATCAAAACTGTGTCCTCTAGAGTGTACACAAGGTTTTTCTATGATTTGACCTAGTGACCTAGTTTTTGACCCGACATGACCCAGTTTCATATTTGTCCCAGATTGTATAAGGATAAACATTCTGACATAGTTTCATGAACTTCGGATCAAAACTGTGCCTTCTAGAATGTACACAAAATTTGACCTAGTGACCTAGTTTTTGACCCGACATGACCCAGTTTCGAACTTGGCCTAGAGTTTATGGAGATAAACATTCTGACAAAGTTTCATAAAGATTGGATCAAAACTGTGTCCTCTAAAGCGTACACAAGGTTTTTCTATGATTTGACCTAGTGACCTAGTTTTTGGCCCGACGTGACCCAGTTTCGAACTTGTCCTAAATATAATGAGGATAAACATTCTGACAAAGTTTCATGAACTTTGGATGAAAACTGTGCCTTCTAGAGTGTACACAAGGTTTTCTAAGATTTGACCTAGTGACCTAGTTTTCAACCCGACATGACCCACTTTCGAACTTGGCCTAGAGTTTATGTAGATAAACATTCTGACAAAGTTTCATATAGATTGGATGAAAACTGTGCCTTCTAGAGCGTACACAAGGGTTTTCTAAGATTTGACCTAGTGACCTAGTTTTTGACCCCACATGACCCAATTTCAAACTTGTCCTAAATATTATGAGGATAAACATTCTGACAAAGTTTCATGATTTTTGGATGAAAACTGTGCCTTCTGGAGCGTACACAAGGTTTTACTAAGATTTGACCTAGTGACCTAGTTTTTGACCCGACATGACCCAGTTTCGAACTTGGCCTAGATTTTATGGAGATAAACATTCTGACAAAGTTTCAGAAAGATTGGATCAAAACTGTGCCCGCTAGAGTGTACACAAGCAAAAGTTGACGGACGTCCGGACGTCCGGACGGACGTCCGTCCACACGTACGACGGACATCACGGTATCCCAAAAGCTCACCCTGAGCACTTCGTGCTCAGGTGAGCTAAAAAGTGTAGATTTTTGAATTTTTCTATTACTTCGCCAGAAGGCACCATGTACAGTTTTTATTTCTTTATCTTCTGTAAAACTGAAATCATCAGGGGTGGCCTACTTGGTGCTCTTTACAACCACGGTTTAATCAGATTCCAACTTTATACGTTTCAAGAATAAACAGCCATGTTTCACAGGAGGGGTCTACCTTTTCGCATTTACGACCATCTCAGGATTCCTTTTAAACATTTACTACCATCTGCGCAACAAAACACAAATCTTGACACGACCATCGACAAAAGTTTTGTATGATATTGTACATATTGGAAGTTTTGCATTAAATTATGTCTTCTCCTCAAGCTAGATATGCAGTAAAGCGTTACAAACACTGTTTTACCGAAATACCATGGCTAACATAGTCATAAGACGATCGAATAGCTTTCGAGTGAGGTTATATTTGTATTAAAGGGAGGATTAGGGTTATTTTAATCATGGAAGTTCGGCAAAACTGTCTTGGAACGCTTTACTGCATATCTAGATTGAGAAGAAGACGTGATTTAATGCAAACTTTCTGATACAGATGATTTCATACCAGAGTGTTGTCGATGGTCGTGTCAAGATTCGTGTTTATGTTGCGCAGATGGGCGTAAATGTTCAAAAGGAATGCTGAGATGGTCGTAAATGCGAAAAGGTAGACCCCTCCTGTGAAACATGGCTGTTTATTCTTGTGTTGTATAAAGTTGGAATCTGACATAACCGCGGTTGTAGAGAGCACTAAGTAGGCCACCCGCAGATAGGTTCAGTTTTGCGAATGATAAAGGAATTAAGAAATTAAATGCTGCTTTCAGGCTAAAAATGCAAATCTACATGTATTTCTCAAAATCAGGCTTAACACGGAAAGTGTATCTTCAGCGTCTAACCGTTACTAGATAGAAGGAAATAGGCCCAATATCACTGTATAAACAGATCTGTAAAATATTCAGTCAGTGCAGATATATCAAAGAAAAACTGTCAGAATAAAACGTTGTTTACTTGTCACGCGCAGTTTCCCTCAATGTCTCGTAAGTAATACTTTCGTGTACGTAAATTTGCCTACATACCGTGCAAAATGCTGTCAAAATCTCTGCCACAAGAATTTCACAAAATGCTGTCAAAAACTCTGCAACAAGAATCTCACAAAATGCTGTCAAAAACTCTGCAACAAGAATTCCACAGAGTGCTGTGTCTCACCTGTCTGTGAATGTCAGAAAGAATCCCCTATACTAGATGGATGGATGACTTGCAATTTAACGTCCTTTTCAACAGTGTTTCAGTCATATCAGGACAATGGGAGGGTGATAATGAAAGGCAGTGTGCAATGGAACCCCATTTATATTTGAAAAGATTCTCGCCTCAAGCAAGGATTGAATCCAGGGCCGCTAGATCAGCAGGCCAGGGCTTAATCTACTGTGCAACCGGTGCTCACCCTACACTAAAACTATACTACTTACGGCACACAGGTACCGGTGCTCACCCTACACTAAAACTATACTACTTACGGCACACAGGTAAACCAGAAAAATCTGGACTAAAAAGTTTATGTTGCCAATGCAAACACTGTCAGAAAAGCAATACGTATGTCTTTCTTTCTGCTAGTCGCAAGTGGGGCAAAGTTCTACACATACCTTTCTCCAATACAACAATAATGTGCAATTATTAGATACTTCCGACACTACGGCTTTGTCCCAATTTAGTGTCAAGTATTTTCACATTATGCAGGGCATCAAATCACCCAGACAGGTGTATGCTACCTGTAATCCAGATTATCGGGTAGCCAAAATTTGAGGACTTTTCTTTTCTTACATTGACCTTGTTTCTCTAAAATTGCCTTTAATAAGAGTCCCCGTCCAATGAGTTTGTGAAGAGCAGCTCAATTTTCAATTGAGCCACAAGACAAGACCAACAAAGTGGCATGTGTGCCCAGCGAAGACTCAAATCAGCCTGGGCATCCGCCCAGTCTGATCAGAGTCTTCACTGTCCACAAGCAACTAGCTCAGAACCTTAGAGAAAAGCGGAGACTGATCAGACTTGGCTGATGCCCAGTCTGACCTGAGTCTTCGCTGGGTGCACTTGCCTCTTTTTGGTTTGCCATGTTGTGGCTCATTCCTACAATGCTTGCAATATCCTACGTAATTCCATTATTACACTTTTATAACAGTTTGACAGATCGAGTAAAATCTCCCAAAACTTTTATATATCAAGAACTGTGACAATTTCTATTCATAATGTTATTACTGTATAAGAATAAATTGATTGATTGATTGATTTCTTGCTTAACGTCCGCGGTAAACAGCTATGGTCATGTCGGGACGGTCAGTTAACCTAACCACATTATTCCTGGACAGGCTTAGACCTCCTAAGCGGTTAACCAGTACTAAGTGCACATACTTTCGCCAGTAACTGACAACTGCCCTTCTTGAATCAGCGGAAAGAGAAACGAAAGTATGTGGCCAGACAGGGTTTCAAACCCAGGACCTCTGACTTATGAGTCAGGTGCCCTACCGATTGCGCTACGCGGCCCGGCCTATAAGAATAAAAGTTATGTTCCATCGGCAAAACTGCCTCAGTCATTTAGACATGTTCTTACTATGGAGCACAACATATGTTTCCTTTGTTATTAAAATTATCCCATATCCTCAATACCCATCTTATCTAACTTTAAAGCTTTGGTCAGGAGCCCCAGTAGCTCAGTGAGGTAAGTCCTGGCCTGCTGATCTGGCTTTCCGCGGATTGAGCCCAGCTGCAGGCAGGAATCTTTTCAATCGTAAACAAGGTTTCCTTGCATACAACCTTTCATTATCACCCACCCATCGTCCTGATATAACTGAAGTACTGTTAAAAAGGACGTAAAATCGCAAGACATCCATCCATCCACATGTGAGGTATGTAGGAAGCAGTTTATGCAGTGAAATGCCTCTGCCTACATACTTTAATTCAGTCACAGGAATGGGGATAACCCACGTGGGTGCCAAGAAGACCCCCCCCCCCAACCACTTCCTAACCAAAAGCATATAATTTTTATGGGACTGACTCCTCAATAATCCAGCTATTATTCTATACTGATGGCAAGACTGTGTCTTCAATTTGACATAAAGCTGGTTATGGCTTCCCTGCTTGTTTGCCTGTTCCCAACAGCCCAAAAGCCCAAACCCTTAGGAGCCCGGGGTTAGCTGAGTAGGTTAAGCTCTGGCCTGCTGATCAACCTGTCCTGGGTTCCAGCCCCAATGTAGGCAGGTATCTTTACTATCATAAACAGAGTTCCATTGCCCATAGCCTTTCATTATCACCTACCCATCATCCTGACATGACTGAAATACTAAAAGGACTAAAAGGACGTAAAATGCCAAGCCATCAAAAACATTTAGCATTCCAATGCAAGAAAGACCACTCATTAGCTACTGACAGTTATAAATAATCTTAATGATTGCTGATGTCAATATAGCACAATTATTGTGACAATCACACTGGGCTCAAATAACACTACAAAGAAAATTCCACAAGGTATAAAAAATCTACAAATGTTTTGGGATATGGAAAAACGGTGCTTAACGCAAATGTGAACAGCAAAACCTCAGATCAGCCTTCACATTCGTGTAGTCTGGTCAGAGCTTTTGCTGTTCTCACAAACCTTGTATAGACCTTGAGAAATGTACAGGCACAATATGAAGGCTCTAGTTAGATTGCACCCAGGCCCGGATCCAGACCACCACATACTGGTGGGGCTCTGGAAAACTGGTGGGGCTGGGAGATGTTGATATGCTGGGGAGAGGGAGGGGAAGGGCTATGGTGGGAGTGGGGCTTGAAAATATATGACATTATTAGGGATCAATTTGATGAGAATTTTTGCTGTCTTTTTTGCCTTGAAATATATGTTGTTATATCTCATTAGAATCGCCTCGCCGAGGCGATTCTAATGAGATGTCACACCATATATTTTAATCTAACCTGGCCCAGGTGGCGGGGCTCAAGCCCCAAAGCCCACCCCCTGGATCCGGGGCTGGCACCAATTCAAAGTCTGGTTCATTAAGTTTTCACTGTTCGCAATTATGTCAAGTCACCTATCTTCATGATGTGGCTCATTTTCAAAATGACTAAATACTAAATAATTAAACTACCGGTATGCCACATAAATAAGGCCACCCTTATGGCACATGCAAACAAAAATACAGATCGGTCTGCACAATCTTCTCTTTTTGGCAATAACAATTAATCTCGGGATCCGGGGGCATTTAGTATTTTGGCATATACTGTATTTCATCTAATAAAGTCTTGAAGTAAATTTGCATAGATAACATTGGTGCAATAAATAATAAATCTTGGTGGATTAAAGCCAATCTTGGTGGCTTTTTTCATAGAAAAAGTGAGAAAGGGTAGTTATTAAAGAGGAGTGTTTATCAGAAGAAATGCAGTGCTAAAAACGCTGATCAGACTGGGATTATGCAGGCTGAATATGCAGGCTGACCTGAGTCTTCACATGCTACACATGCTATAAGGCAACATTTAACACTGTACCACCAAACTATTGTGTATCAAACAGATAATATTGGATTAGTGTGATTACCATAATGCCACCAAAAATAGGGACAGAAATACCAGAGCAAACAGGGCAAACCAAGATCAGACTACCCCTCAGTGTCTGCTCTGTTTAGCATTTAAACAACGTGTGTCAACTAATAATTTGCAGGGAGCACATTTACAATCAAATCACCATTGCAAAAGCCCCTTACCCCCTGCGACTATAAAAAGCCCCTAAACCCGTGACTATACTCAACAGCAAACAGCATTGTCGCCACTTTATGGACAGAAAATCAAAAAGCCTCGCACATGCACAGCACTGTCTGTAAAGGCATAGTAACTTAATCCCCAGTATCCTCTACAGTTCTTCAGCCCAGGGGTAGGCAGCAAGAGCGTAGCTACCTATACGGCAAATACGCAAGTGCGTATTGAAATTTTGTCAAAATTGACAAAATTTCAAAACGCACCTGCATATTTGCATGCTGAATATTTATAAAATAGACAAGATTTCAATATCAATTACCAAAGTGGCTGAAATACTAGCTTTCCATTCAAGAAGAAGAGAATAAAACATGGTTGTGCGTATTGCCCCTAGTTACGCCCCTGGGCAGGGTTGCAAATGACTGGTGCAGTATTTACCTTAATTATCCAGACAGTCAAGCCTGAACAAACAGTGCAGATCTTCTCACAGGCAATCTGATCAGTGTCTGTGCAGTTTTCCAACAGTTTCATAAAACATCCTACATGATTGTATGAGCTGGTTAGAGCTGAAGAAAGGCAGAGCAAGTCATAGAAATGGTTGGTTGTCTGAATATTAAGGTGAAATATGACATGCCGGACAGAAAAAAAATCAGCACTTTAAACGCCAATACCATTAGTCCCTTTGCTCTAAGTGACCCTGATTGTGTAATATATTGTCAGTTTGTTGTTGCATTGTGTAACATCCTCTTTACAACCATATGTCATTGTGTATTTACTGAATATTTTACCATTGTCACATTATCTTTTTATTAAAGAAATTTTGCTTATAGCAACAATAAGGTATATCAGTTGTGAACTAAAAGTTGACAAAAGTATTCATATTTTATGTACTAACTGTTTGGCGGGTGCATTGGGATAAAGGGACACAAACAAGTAGAATTTGCAAACAGTGTATATCTAGATGAGGCAGCTCACAATGAGCTGCCTAATCTGGATCTAATCTGGATGTTTGCCTTCTATTCTTTGAGTTCTCAATATGATACAGATGGGATGAAACATTAATCTTGCAGACATTAACTTTTTTTTCTGTTTTTGGCGCTTTCAGGGTTTAAAATAATAAAAGTGTCTTGATTTGACGTGAGCACAATACTCTTTTTATAGTGCAATTACCTTATTCAGTTCACTTCCATGCCCCAGATACACTGACATGGGATATATGTACATGTATTGCACCCAGCTACAATTTTTTTCAAGGCTGTTACGAAATGAAAAAGAGCTGTTATGAAACTAAAAAGCGTCATAGCTCCAAAACTACTTGGTTATCATGGCTAAACAAATTTGTTTAGCCACCATGAACAAGTAGTTTTGGAACTATGACTCTTTTTCGTTTCATTACAGCTCTTTTTCGTTCGGTAACAGCCCTCAATGTATCTATGACTTGTAGTTAACCAGGGGTGGTCAGTGTCACAACTTTCCTATGCTGAACACCTAGATAGCAGTCTGCAGCTCAACTTCTCTATGCCAAGCATCAACAGAAAGAGCAGCTACCTAGGTAGTTCCTTATGCTTTGATGGAATTTGAACACCCAACTGCCTCCATGCAAACCAGTGCTCAGTCTAGCTACCATTACTAAGCCAGAGCAGAGGTTCTACTAGAAACAAGAAGTTACTTAAAGGATCCAAAAGATACAGATGGACTGGCAACCAGTGTATATCCTGATCAGTCCAGTCTAGATTTACACTGATTGCTCAGACCTAGTTGTCCCGATACTTTGAATTTTTATGGTAGGCTTACAATCATCATCATCATCATCAGAGCTCCAGATAATGTATATTTTTGAGGATAATAATTCAGAAATAATTTCTCTTATTTCTCAACAAAAACATACTCTGTGACCCTCATTAGAACCGTCTTGGTGACGGTTCTAATAAGGGACCACAAGGTAGGTTTTTCTGACAAAATATGGAAACATTATACCCAAATTATCCCTATCTGGAGCCCTGAATCATGGTTTAGCATCCATAAAGCATCTTTTGCTGAAGTGTACATCATTTGTAACTTAATGAAATGATATTTACATACCAGACCAAAAAGAAAAGAATATCCAATCTCCAAAATTTATGCAATATATTTGCTGGCTGTCATGTCGAAAGGGCCCTTAAGCTATGCGCTTGTGTGTCAACTGAGCGGTGTATCCAGTTTTTTATATACATTCCCCGGGATTCCTAGAATATACATGGGAAAAGGGGAAAGTGATCAGACTGCGCATCCGATCAAGATGCACAGGATGATCTCACTTTTTCCTTTTCGCGCATGCAATAAAGTCCCTTTTCATGCTATGCCAATCATTTAATAATGAAAGTCAAAGTATCGAAATAATCCATTTACATCACAACCATATTGTCCCTAAGTAACTGGACAAGGCTGACTGTGCAAACAGTTCTGACCATGATCAGACTGCTCCTGCAGGAGCAGTCTGATCAAGGTCTGCACTGTTTGCCATTCCACCGCGTCCACTTTTTCCCAATTTTACGATAAACACAGTAATTTGTTAAGATTTCCCCAATAACATTTAGGATAGTTAAGGTATTCATGTTTTAATGTGCAATAAAACATTTGCCAAAGGCGGAAAAGTTTAATGTAATCATTTAAGTTTAAATTTAAAAACAATCTTTAGGTAATACACATCTTCTACCGGTAATCAAGTCCTGGCAATGAGAAAAGATGAATGGATTGATGACTTGCAATTTTATGTCCTATTCAACAGTATTTCAGCCACATGATAATGGGAGGGTGATTATGAAATGCTTTGTGCAATTAAGGGGCCATGTAGATTCAGAAAGAATCTTGCCTCCAGCAGGACTCAAACCCACGACCCTGTGATCTGAAGTTAGGAGTACCACCGCACCACTCAAAGGAGCCCCAGTCGCATAGTGGCATAAGTGCTGATCTAGCGGTCCAAATCTAAAAGGACCCTTGGCTTTCTCAGACATAACTTGTCGGCATGAAAAGGACAGGACATGGGTTAAGTGGGTAAAGCGCTGTGGGTTAAGCGCTAGCCTGCTGAGCTAGCGACCCCAGGTTTGATTCCCCCTGGAGGTGAAAATCTTTTCAACCATTAACTGGGTTCCATTGCACACAGCCTTTCATTATCATCCTCCCGCAGTCCTATGTGACTGAAATACTGTTGAAAAGGACGTGAAATTGCAATTCTCCCATCTATGATGTACACTGCAACAAGAAGATGCTTTCTGGATGCGCATAATTATGGGGAACAAACCTTGATGATGATGAACAGCCTGCTATCAAAATACTAATAATTGGGACAGATAGTTCTGAGCAAACAGTGCAGACCCAGATCAGACTGCTCCTTTGGGAGCAGTCTGATCAGGGTGTACACTGTTTGCCGGTCCATCTGCATCGTTTGGATCCTTTAAATAACTTTGAGTCAAGGCTTTATCCAGGTATTTTGGGAAGGGGCCTTTTTTGCAAAAATTGGGAAGGAAACAGGACATTTGGGTATAAAAATTGCAGGAGGGAATTCAGAATTCTGCATGATTTTGAAGAAATGGCAATTGGGAATGGGGCCTGTTTTCTGCCCCTGTGAGACCCGGGATAAAGCCCTGTAAGTACAACCTCTGGTTGAGCACTGCTTGACAAGCAGGAGGCTGTGTGTTCAAATTCCATCTAAGCATACCAAAAATATATAATAATGGTATATCATGTCAACTTATTTGGGGCATGGATGTACAGTCAAACCTGTCTTAAGTGGTCACCCAAGGGAAATGAAGCCAAAACTTGGCTGCTTAAGACAGTTGACCCCTTAATATAGGTTCATTTGCACTTTATTTTGGTTCAAGTGACCCAGAAAAGGTGACTGCTAAAAGCAGGTGACCCCTTAATAGAAGAGACCAATTCAGCAGGTTTGATTTATTGCGCTCAATGTCACATCAAGACATTGTCACAGTCATAATAATAACAAGAATTCCGCAGAATGCTATGTCTCACCTGCCTTGCACTTCCACAGCAGTAAAGACTATAGTTAAAAGAAAGTGTATGAGAAATGGTCTAAAATGCTAGGGTCAACACAACTTTGAATGTAAAATTTTACAAAGTCAGTAGAGCATAAAATATAGGTCAATGGTAAGGCTAACTGCAGCATCCTAAGAAGAAGCTTTATGCCTGGTGTGATGACTGTAGGTATCTTACTTTGAAACAAAAGGACTAAAATGCTAGGGTCGACACAATTTTGGATGTAAAATTTTTCGACGTCAGCAGATCATGAAATATATGTCAAGGGTAAAATTAATTGCAACAGCCCTCAAGGACATTCTAAGAAGAAACTTGATGCCAGGTTTGATGATTCTAGGTATCATTCTATTCCATTCTATTCCATCCCATAACCTTACTAGGTCGTTGGGGCACCACAGATGACTTCAAAACAATCCCTTTCCACCTTGTCCTGTCTTCAGCTGCCCTAGTTGAGCTGGCAAAATCCATTCCTGTCCACTCCTTGATACTGTCTTCCCATCTTTTCTTCTGTCTACCTCTTCTTCTTTTTCCTTTCACTGTGCCCTGAAGAATTGTCTTTGCTACAGCAGAAGACCTTAGGACATGGCCAAACCACCTTAGTTTCCGTTTCTTGACCAGCGTAAGGAGTTCATCATATTCTCGAATGGCTGCTTGGATCTTCCTGCGAACCTCCTCATTGGTTATATGGTCCTTGTACGAAATGTTCAGTAACCTTCGGTAGCATCTCATCTCAAAGGCCTGCATTCTTTTCTCTAACTCTGCTGTCAAGGTCCATGATTCACAGGCATACAGAAATATGGAAATGACAAGGGAGCGCATAAGTTTCACCTTTGATCCAAGAGATATATTGTTATCTCTCCAAATTGGTTTCAGCTTAGTAAGAGCTGAAGTGGCTTGTGCAATCTTGAGAGAACCTCCTGTTTTGAGCCATCATCTGAGACAATTGCTCCAAGGTATTTGAAGCTGCTTATGGTACCCAGCTTCTGCCCTTTTACCTTGATCTCCCTCTGGATGCCGTCTGCGCTGATCGTCATCAGTTTGGTCTTCTCAGCACTGATCTCCATCTTATACCTTGTGCAGGTTTGGCCGAGACTTTCAACTAGAGCTTCCAGTTCCTGCTCCTCCTCAGCTAGAGCGTCTATGTCATCGGCAAACCGCAGATTGGTAATGTTTCTGCCTCCTATGCTAACCTTTCCTTCATGTTTTTCCAGAGCATCAGACATGATCCGTTCGAGAAAAATTTTGAAGAGGGTGGGTGACAGAAGACATCCTTGTCTTACTCCAACTGTTGTTCTGAACCATTCTCCTGTGCTGCCATTTATCAGGACTGCACTTGTAGCCTTGTTGTATAGCTGCTCAATGGTGCGAACTAAGGCTGCATGCCATACCCTTTTAAAGGCTTTTTTGAAATCAATGAAGACATGGTTCAGATTCTGCTGATGTTGGAGATACTTTTCACACAAGATTCTAAGGTTGAAGATTTGTTCTGTGGTGCTCACTTTTCACACAGGATTCTAAGGTTGAAGATTTGTTCTGTGGTGCTCCTTCCTGCTCGGAACCTAGCCTGTTCCTCAGCGATTATCTCCTCGGCTTGTGGTTTAAGCCTGTTCAAGATGACTTTCAGCATGACTTTGCTTGAATGACTGATGAGGCTGATGGTTTTGTAGTTCTGGCAGAGCTGTAGGTTGCCTTTTTTAGGGAGCGTAATAATCAGCGACTGAGTCCATGGGGTAGGCCATTCTCCTGTTCTCCAGATCCTGTTACAAATCTGGAGGGTATCATAGTTTGTGAAAAATGGACTTAAACACTAGGGTCGACGTAATTTTGAATATAAAATTTTACACAGTCGGCAGACCATGAAATATTGGTCAAGGGTAAAAATAAGAGCAGCAGCCCTTGAGAACATTCTAAGAAGAAGCTTTATGCTTTGATGACTGAAGGTATCATAGGTTGCGAGAAATAGACTTAAACGCTAGGGTTGACGCTAGGGTTTGACATAATTTTGAATATAAAATTTTACAAAGTCAGCAGAGCATGAAATATAGGTCAAGGATAAAAATTAGAGCAAAAGCCCCCAAAAATATTCTAAGAAGAAGCTTTATGCCAGGTTTGATGAATGTAGGTATCATAGTTTGCGAGAAATGGACTTAAACGCTATGGTCGACGTAACTGTTGACGGACGGAAGGACGGACGGAATGACTGACTGACAGATGGATGGAAAAGTGAACTCCTATGTCGAACCTTGCTAAAGCAGGTGTGACAAAAATGATGTTAAGCCTTAAAGCACCATAAAAGTAGATGTCAAATTTAGATCTGCAAAATTAATGTTTTGTCCCAGCTATATGAAATTCAGGATTGAAAGAACAGAGGGCAAACAGTGTAGATCCAGAGCAGAAGGCTATTTATGAGCTGCTTCATCTGAATCTACACTGTTTCACGGC
This sequence comes from Ctena decussata, assembly GCA_963989385.1. Taxonomy (NCBI): domain Eukaryota; kingdom Metazoa; phylum Mollusca; class Bivalvia; order Lucinida; family Lucinidae; genus Ctena; species Ctena decussata. The sequence continues at coordinate 45,430,412 of OZ022500.1, forward strand.
AGAGAAGCTATGTCACAGCAAATGATTTCAACAAATGGGTCCATGGAAACAGTAAAGAAATCAGTACAATTCAGGTAAGACTTTGTTTGATTTTTCTGTTAATACTAGTCAGATTTGCATGGAATTTGAAGCAGATACCCCACCAAAATTACTGAAATATGCTGATTTAATTAAATTTCCTGACAAAAATCTTATTTAAAAGCTGTTGACGAGCAACCACACTTTTCTGCATAGGGGCATTTGCCATGGCAGCACCAGTCTGAATGTAACAAATCAATTCTTCCAAAATATTTACCGTTAGGATACAGTGGCCAGCTACAAGGCTTCAGCTACTACCGGTACTATGATTTGATAAGATATTTTTGTAGCTCCTGTTTCCTATTAGACAGCAGCATAAACATCAAGAATCATTACTATATATTTTTCTCTCAGATTTGATTGAATCAGAGTATTACGGGAGGAAAAAAATACAACATGATACAGTGAATTCACAATTCTGAAATCAACGCAACCCAGACAGGAGCGGCCAACCATTCATACTCGGCAGGACCAATGCATCTAACCAGACTCGGACCTGTGTGGCAGAGGCATATACAGAGCTCTAGATAAGAGGGAGTATTTGGTGATAATTAGGGATAATTTTTGTTAATTCTGCATAAAAACATATGTTGTGACCCCTCATCTGAACCGTCTCGACGAGACGGTTCAGATGAGGGGTCACAACATATGGTTTCATTGAGAAATAAGAAAAATTATCCCTCAATTATCATCAAATACCCCTCTTATCTAGAGCTCTGCATATAGCTAGTCTAGAGACAAACCTCCCTACTGACTGAGCTATCCAGAAGTCTATATAAGGTATTAATCTTAATTAACACCCCTGCACTAATAAAAGCCCCCTGCCTCTTTTCCGAAAAATAATGTTATATTAGTTCACATGAATACCTGTTTGATTCTCTGGATAAGGTAGCTCTTTGAAATGGGTTCAACTCTTAAAGGAAAGAATTTGCTCCCCCTAGAGGAGCAAATTCTTTCCTTTAAGAGTAGAACGCTACTGAGAAGGAAGGCAAAAACAGTAGAGTTGCTTCCATTATAAGTATACCCATTACCTTTACTTTGCTTATCACATGTATTTTGGCAGTGACTGATTTGGTACACTTGAGGCTCTTAATAACACCCCCTTTCGCAAAATGCAATGCCTGGGGGTGTTTAACTTTAATGGGATTAATTTGGTAAATCTTAATGTTCCGGCTAAAATAAACACCCCCTTCCCATTTTTCTGAACACAATGTATTACCTGCCAAAAAAGTAAAATTCCAGGTATAAAATCCTTAGTATTGTAATCTAGATGTGGTTATATTTTAGCCTCATCATGGTCCACGCAACTGTCAGCAATTCAGAATTCTATGATGATTATCTGCTTTCCAGACAAGACAATTGGTGTACGATACGTATTCCCGCCTAAAAAAAATGACATCATATGTAGGAGGGTTTGTCTGCAAGAAGTGTAAAATGTACCGGTAATTATTTCAACAAACTAAATGCAAAACATTTAGTTAAATTATGGTTACCGTATATCAGATTGGTAGAAGCTTTCATATCTAGTGCCAGGTAAGTGTTTCTGGCAAACTCCACTTGGCAGCACTGACCTGCATATGTAAATATTTTGTTTGTAAATACTGACATGATTGTGCTTTATAGAAATGAATTTCCTTTATGGGGATTTTATTGGTGTGTAAATGCCGGCAAATCACTTACAAACTGAATAAAGTTTTATGTTAAGTTTGTGAGGGATTCACCGGCGTTTACACATTGATAAAATCACTAAAGGAAAATTCATTTCTTATAATTCCAACTTTGTCCATCCAAGCTTTTCTTCGGCTGCATTGTCCATTGGTTTACTACATTGGAGGGTTTAGGTGAACAGCATTTGACAAAATCAGAGACGGCAGCATTTCAAGCATAATACCCTTTGCAATTACAAACTCTATTTGAAATTACAAATGGCTTTTTCATAGGTTTTCATTTTGAAACCGTTTCCTTGCATGAAAAGTCTGAAATACTCCAAAATAGTCAATGCTTCAACCAAAAACACTGTCAAGGGTGCCACCTTTTTAAAATGTTACCAGCTGCTGTTTGTTATGAACTTATGATGCTGACGCTACGTCATAAATAACCTCATACACGCGCTTGCTTTGGTCGTCTCAAGACAAATTTTGTTCTTCCGACTGAATTACAATAAGAAAGTGCAAAATTGCCGATTCATTATGGAAAAAGGTGAAAAAACTTAGTCAGAAGAGAATGCCGTGTATGAATATAACGTTACCAGGATTTATCGATGTATAAATGCCTCTATGCAGATACTGTCAACAAATCATTTGTTCAGAACTTGTGCCAAAGAGAGGCTGCTGGAATTATACAAGTATACAGGAAATTGAATAGCAAGTTTTGGATATCTTTATCAGGCCATCCTTAATAACAGTATTAAGTGGTAGGGTGACAGTTTGCTGTCACCCTACCCAAAGATTTAAGATTGGGTCAGTTGGTAGGTTAAAAAATTTTTTTTTAATGGAACTTAAGAGGTAAGATTTTCTGTTTGAATTTAAAGAAGATAGGACTCTTATTTCTGCTCATAATCCTTTAAGCAGCTATTCTTTTTATTGTAGGACTGCATAATACTATATCATTCAAACAAATTTATTGAAACTGAGGAAGTTCAATCACTGAATCTAAAAATAATCAAATTAAAAAAAAAAAATCTTCTTCCAGAATGTCAATAAAAATTTTTGGGTAGGGGGCATATGGAGTGGGTCCGTCGGGGGACAGCAAGCAAAGAATTTTTTAAGGTAGGCCTCACACTGATGCATGGGAAGCTTCTCTGAAGTTAAAAAAAATCTAATCTGCAAAACATTTGGCGAAAATGACATCAGAAGTGACAAACTCTTTGATATCTCGTTCATGTTCTTAATGCGGAATGTTTAATACACACCGACTAATAGGATTAGTGTGCTATGATTATTTTCATACATGTGATATCTCCCGATTTCAGCAGGAGCTCCCAATTTGGAGCCCTTTTTCACATTCTCCCAGTCGGGATACGAAATCTCCTGATGAGAGGTTTTTTCTAGGTCATGTTTTCTCCCAACCAACCATTTTAGCGCTTACGGTAATAATCTACTTACAGCATGAGAGCGGTGACCTTAGTGACATGTGTATTGTCCCAGCTGCAAAATATATGTCTATGTCCATGTGCGCTGTAAGTATTATCGATCGATAAAGTAGTGAGTCACATCTTAGCAAAGGTACCTTACGACACATGCGAATATGCAGCACATTTGCACAGTCTTATCACAGCCTTCTGTTGTAACATTAAAAGCCTATGGCTCCCAGGGGAATATGTATTAAGAAAAGGAAGGGTCTGATCAGACTGAAGATCCAAAGGCTGATTTGAGTATTTGAGTATGAAGTCCCTTTTTATGTCATCACCCGTAAATGTTTACGCCCTTATAATCAGACCTGTCATTCATCAGTTAACTCATTGATCTGTGAATGGAAGCGGAGACAGTCGCTTGTACTTAATATTTCAAGTAGAAGCTTAAGTCAAAAAAAAACATACTCTTTAAAAAACATAAATAAATTATTTAGTTATGAGTTAAAATGCATGCAAATAAACCCTATCCCAGGAGCTGACCTTGATGCTGCTTATTGGGTCTATAAGTACAGTACATGTATGTGAAGTATACATGTATAGACCTATGTACTTCACAGGGGTGGATCCAGGAATTTTGGATAGGGGGTTCAAACTAGCTGAGGGGGTTTGATTTATGCAGTTTGACCAACTTTTCCTGAAATTCCTCATGAAAATAAGATAATTTGGGCTGAGAATGGGGTGCGTTTGAACCCCCCTAACCCCCTCTAGATCCTCCACTGCTTCAAGCCAGTTATAAAATTTTAAGGGTGACTTGTATAAAGTGATCACTTTTGTGATTTCCCTTTAGCCTTAGGTGACCCCTTAAGACAAGTCTGACTGTAGTTGACAGAAATATGAAGTATTTTTACTGTGCAAAAATCTCCCTGTCGAAGACCCCATTCTCCCTCTGAGGAATCCCAAATCTCCCTATCTGGGTCCAAGAAAAATTTTGAAAACATCACGTATGCTCCTTCACCCAGTTACCAGTGATCTTAATTGATTTACAAACAATTTTATATATCAGTAATTAAGAAATAAATATTACCTTTCGTGAGTTAAAGAGGACTGACAATTAGCAGAAGATTTGGACACCTCAAAACAGAAATTTCAGATGTGCAAATCACGGTGACGTTAAAAAAATTTGGCGTACTTCGGAAATCACCGGTGACTGGTAAACACCGGTAACTGGGTCAATGAGCATATCCCATGTATTTTTAGAATAAATCTCAAAGAAATGACTTACACCGTTTGGAAAATAAAAGCAATCAGAACCACCTCCTTTGGGTGAGCCTAAATATAACAAGGAACTAGCACTTAAATGTTTAACAAAAAAGGATTCTCTTTGTAGGGAACATGTGTTACCCAAACAATACACAAAACCGTGATCACTGAAGCGGCTCTTGTCAACAAAGGCAAAGCCGCAGCTTTAGCCGCTCCGATGAAAAACAGTCCCTATTCTTTTAAACAAATCATAAAAACTATCAGCCTTTAAAGGCTGCCATCGCACTTACAACTTAAACCAATCCATCACCTGAAAATATCACGAAAACGCGAATCTTTCGCGAAATTTGTTGTGTTCCAGCTGCATTATTTGGGATACTTGATTTATGTTTTATAGCACTAGCCGGTATATAAAGAACCCCAAATGGGTACTCTTTGTTCTATAGTGCTTGGAGTTCCAGCCCTGAAAGGCTCACTGTTCGCGACGTAGGTTTGTAGACGTGTGAAATTTGCATTTTCACATCTATCTATCTATCTATCTATCTATCTATCTATCTATCTAGCTACCTACCTATCTATCTATCTATCTATCTATCTATCTATCTATCTATCTATCCGCCTGCCTGCCTACCTCAACAAAAGACCATGTCAGATGGAGGAGACACAAAAAATTAAAATCGACTAAAATAAGTAGAAAAAAATTAAATCGACTGAAATGAAAGAATTTGAAAAAAAAAAGTAATAACTTTTCTTTTTGATCAGTTTCAAGTCATCGGACATTTATTTTTATTATGCTTTTTTTGCATATTTATTTATTTATTTATTTGACTTTTGAAGAAGTCACACTTCAGAGGATTGGCCGGCACGCGTCGTTCACACTTTATAGATGTGTAAATGTATTGACATTTCACCTAGGATCTAATTAACAGAATAAGGAATTCCAACCCCCGTTTTTAATTCAGTCATCTTTGCCGATTGAATAGATAAAGGAACACGCGTCTTTCAAATCTTATGTATAAATGATAATTACCCCCTTAATTGTTTACAAGTCATTAAAACAGAACAAAAACTACAACTTAAAAGGGCTGATTTAACTTTTGGTTTCCGTCTTATTTTCTGATTTCCGATGTTTTAATTTTTTTTTCTTTGCTTTTTTTTTTTTTTTTTTTTTTTTTTTTTTTTGCTTCAGCAATCTATTTTATCCGAGCCGTAACTCTGATTGAAAAAAGACGATATTTAGAAAAAAAACTTTATGATATTTTCTGTTTTTTTGTTGGGTTTTTTTTCCAGTTTTCTGGCAAGGTATTATGTTGTTTTTCTCTGTATAATAACCTTATTTCAAAAGCAATGTAACAAAATTTTACCCAGTTATATAGATTCCCCTCCCATATCGATTTCAACAGATGTAGGGAAGAAATTGCATCTGCATTGAATGATTTTGGTAATCGTTGGTGTAAACGAGAGGGTGTTGAAAGTAACGCTTTAAAGAAATGGAAACTAAGTATCTTAAATATTGTGGATAAACGTATAAAGTTTTATTCACACAATACTAATCTTTTACCTCCTAAGCCTAAATCTTCCTTTAGACATTTGAAGCAGGGTATCCAGGATTTTCATAGGAAGTATGTTTTGGTTCCTGCTGACAAGGCCGCAAACAACATTGTTGTTGTTTGTCGGTTGCACTATATTAACACTTTGAAGCAGGAACTTAATGGCACCACGGCTTACGAAGAGACTTTTACAGATGAGAAGACTGTCGTTAATAGCCACTCAAATGATTTGCCTTATAAGTTTGCTGTAAACGTTAAGGAACGCCAAGACAAACTTCCTACGATGTATTGGTTACCTAAGCTTCACAAAAAACCGTATAAAGCTAGATTCATTGCCAACTCTAGCTCTTGTACTACTACAGAATTATCTAAATTATTAACTTCTTGCCTCACTGCTGTGAAATCTCGTGTCATTTGGTACTATGAGACAGTGTATGAGAGGTCAGGGAAAAATATGTTTTGGTCTATAAAAAATTCTGGTGAGGTACTTAGTAAACTGAAGTCAAGAGGGTTCCGTGCGACTAGTTTGTCCACTTATGATTTTTCTACTCTTTATACCACATTACCCCATAATTTAATAAAGGAAAAACTTGTTGATTTGATTGAGAGGGTCTTCAAAAAGTTCTCCAAAAATGAAGGTACCCTTTATATTGCCTGTAACGATAAGAAAGCGTTTTTCACTTCTACAGACTGTAACATATATAGAGGATATGAACGTTGGTCATGTCAGAATGTATGTGACGCCTTATCATATCTCTTAGATAATATTTACATCAGATTTGGTAATAAGATATACAGACAAATTGTTGGTATTCCGATGGGTACAAATTGTGCTCCTCTTGTGGCCGATTTGTTTTTATTTTGTTATGAAAGAGATTTCATGACTTCTCTTTCTGTTGATAATCAAGCTGATATCATTGAGGCATTTAACTCTACCTCTAGATATTTAGACGATCTTCTGAATATTGATAATCCTTATTTTGAAAGCATGATCAACCAAATTTACCCACCTGAACTTAAATTGAATAAAGCTAATACTTCAGATACCGAGGCCCCCTTTTTGGACTTACATCTATCTATTTCTAACGGTTTTGTATCTTCTAAAATTTATGATAAACGTGATGACTTTGACTTTAATATAGTTAATTTTCCATTTTTGGATGGTGACGTTCCATGTCGTCCCTCTTATGGGGTGTATATTTCTCAACTCATAAGATTTGCTAGAGTGTGTAGTCATGTAGATGACTTTAATGCTCGTAATAAATGTTTAACTGCTAAACTTCTTCAACAGGGCTATCGGTATCATAAGCTTAGAAAGGCTTTTTCTAAATTCTATCGCAGACACCATGAATTGGTTTCAAAATTTGATGTCGGATTAAAATTTCTTTTACACCAAGGCCTATCGGAACCTGAATTTTATGGTGACTTAGTATACAAATTCAAAAAGATTAAGGGTAGGACTGATTTTTCTGATCAATTCCGAAAAATAATAATACGTCACAAACGTATTGGCTATAATTTAAATGTTATGCGACAGTCTGCATGCTTAGTGATTAACCCAATCACGGTTGATAACTTTGCTGCACTCTTTAATTGCACACCGGTGGATCGGGCGTCAGACTCTATGATGGCCCCGACCTAAAGCTATATATTTTAGTTGGTTGGGACCGGAGCCTTTTTGTCTGTTGCTTGGTCCACCGGGGCTCAACTGGTGACCTTCTTTTGCTTCAGATTTCCAGTGGGGTTGTTTGGCAGGCCAGGGATCTCCACCTGTCAGACGGCCCGTTGTATCTGTTGAGTCCTCGTCTTTGCTTTTTCATGGTGTTGAAATTTGATTTATGTGTTTACCGTGATGATTCATTGACGAGTTAGAGGGTTATCATGCGAACCGAACAACCAACTAAATATTTTGTACCACTTCAGAAACTGAGGGTGAGGTTGGGCCCGTAAAATCGATTTAAGCCCCCCAGTAATTCATTACTGACCGTTCCAAGGCGGTAGTTCTGTTGTGGTTCTCTGTTGCCTGTTTTTGGTGTCAGAGTTTCTGTGATGTTTTACCTTATGTATGTTCTTATTATTTTTGGTTCGGTTTGGGTTGCTGAGGGGCCACCTTTTGGGAACAAGCTGCTCACTCGGTTGGCCATATGTTCTCTGTATCTTGATTATTTGTAATCTTAGTTGTTTCCAACTATGGTTTGAGGGCTGGATTTGGATTTTGATTGTTTCAGTTCCTGGTCTTTGCATATTTTTTACTTTTACATATACTGAACAAGCATCTAAAGCTTTATATTCATTAAATAGTCTTTTCAATAAGTGTTATATGTGTGTCAAAGATAAGCTCAAATTATTTGATGCTTTGGTTTTACCCATAATGAACTGCTCCTGTGAAGTATGGGGCTTCCATAGTAGCCAAGATATCGAAAAAGTTCATTTAAGATTTTTAAAACAAATTTTAGGGGTACGCAAGCAGACGTGTAATATGTCAGTCTATGGTGAACTTGGAAGAGTGCCATTAAGCGTTATCAGAAAAGTAAGAATTTTAAAGTTTTGGTTTAAGATTTTATCAGATCCTTACACACTTATTTATAAAGTCTATAAGCAACAAGTGCAGGATGTTAATAATAATGGAAATATGAAATGCTGGTCATTTAAATGCGGCCGTAAAACGTCTCCCCGTACATTATCCATAGTGCAGATTATATTTCATTTACATCCTTTGAGATCAGAGGATAGATTCAGAGTAATCTAAAATTTGAGATTGATTTAGACTATTATTCTAGATCATCGTCTTTTATATTATTTGGACCCTTTTGAAATTAATCAGTCTTTGAATCGACTGCCTAATTAAAATTAAGAAATTACAGTATGCTTTTTTCTGGTTTCGTCACCAGATATGTCAGGGTCACTGACGAGGCTTTATTAGCCGAAACTACGTAGTCTGGCCCATGTTCCTACTTCTGTATGTATTCTCTGCTCTTGAAGGAACTTTTTTAAGATTTTAATTTGACATCACTGCAGCTGGTGTTGTGCCGTGTGGCGGCCGTAAAACGTCTCCCCGTACATCATCCATAGTGCAGATTATATTTCATTTACATCCTTTGAGATCAGAGGATAGATTCAGAGTAATCTAAAATTTGAGATTGATTTAGACTATTATTCTAGATCATCGTCTTTTATATTATTTGGACCCTTTTGAAATTAATCAGTCTTTGAATCGACTGCCTAATTAAAATTAAGAAATTACAGTATGCTTTTTTCTGGTTTCGTCACCAGATATGTCAGGGTCACTGACGAGGCTTTATTAGCCGAAACTACGTAGTCTGGCCCATGTTTCTACTTCTGTATGTATTCTCTGCTCTTGAAGGAACTTTTTAAGATTTTAATTTTAATGTCATGTCCCTTTCAAACCAGTTAGGGCTTTCACATCTTTGGCATAATCAAGAACTTAGTCGATCGCAGCTAAATATGGTGATACAAAGAATATATGATCAATTTTTTTCAAGAATATTATGCACCTTATAACATATCAAGTAAAATGGACGTTTTAAAAACTATTACGAAAAATTTAAATCCAGAGAAATATGTTGCCAGTGTCGATATTGATAAACATCGTTTTGCATTAAGTAGACTTCGCTGCTCAGCACATAAACTAATGATTGAAGAAGGTAGGCATAAGGGGGTCGAACAAAGTGCAAGAATTTGTACGTTATGTACTATGAACGTCGTTGAAGACAAATATCACTTTCTTCCTATGTATAGAGAAATCCGTAAAACGTATTTGCCTAGATTTACTGTAGATGGCCGTCTAAAAACAAATTCATCAAGTTACTAAATGAAAATCAGGTTAGTGTTTTGAAAAAAAAATAGCTAAGTTTGTTTATATTGCAATCGAGAAACGTTTATCTTTACTTAACGATGTTACTATGTAGTACTTGGACACTTAGTCTGTAAAAATTATGTTCATTATGTGCGTCAATGTTTATAAGATACCGTATTAGGGAAGCTTAAATGAAATGTTTGTGAGTCATATATATATCAATGTATATCTGTCATGCTCTTCTCGTACCGCCACTGAATGGTGTTGTAGGGCGAGAAGCACTTTGTTGTTTGAGCCTGAATAAACCATTTGTAGTTGTATATTGAAACATGACACAGAAAGTGAATGGTCAGAGAACAGTACATAAAATAACCGAAAAGCACAGAAATACCGGAAAGCATTTGAATAATCGAAAGGCAAATTAAAAAAAATCATTTTTATATGAATGATCATTGTTGGTTGGTTGGTTGATTTGATGCTTAACGTCCACGGTAAACAACTAAGGTCATGTCGGGACGGTCAGTTAACCTAACCACACTATTCCTGGGCAGGCTTAGACCTCCTAAGCGGTTAACCAGTACTAAGTGCACATACTTTCGCCAGTAACTGACAACTGCCCATCTTGAATCAGCGGAAGGAGAAACGAAAGTATGTGGCCAGACCGGGATTCGAACCCAGGACCTCTGACTTACGAGTCAGGTGCCCTACCGATTGCGCTACCCGGCCCGGCGAATGATCATTGTAACATTATATTCATGGGTGGAAGAAGCATTTAAAGAGTAGTTTTCTAGACTAAAGTTGTCTTGATTCCACAATTGACAATGTTATTCCACAAAATAGTGCACTAACCAGGGACAGATAAGGAGTTTTTTATTCTATTTCTATTCTATTCTATCCCATAACCTTACTATGTCGTTGGGGCACCACAGATGACTTCGAAACAATCCCTTTCCACCTAGCCCTGTTTTCAGCTGCCCTAGTTAAGCTGGCAAAATCCATCCCTGTCCGCTCTTTAATATTGTCTTGCCACCTCTTCTTCTGTCTACCTCTTTTTCTTTTTCCTTTCACTTTGCCCTGTAGAATCGTCTTTGCTAAACCAGAAGACCTTGAGACGTGGCCAAACCACCTTAATTTCCATTCTTTGACCAGCGCCAGGAGTTCATCATAAACTCCAGTGGCAGCTTGGATCTTTCTGTGAACCTCCTCATTGGTTATATGGTCCTTGTACGAAATGTTTAATAACCTTCGGTAGTTTCTAGTTCCTGCTCTTCCTCAGCTAGAGCGTCTATGTCATCGGCAAACCGCAGATTGGTAATGTTTCTGCCGCCTATGCTAACCTTTCCGTCATGTTCTTCCAGAGCATCAGACATAATCCGTTCGAGAAAAATGTTGAAGAGGGTGGGTGATAGAAGACATCCTTGTCTTACTCCAACTGCTGTTCTGAACCATTTTCCTGTGCTGCCATTCATCAGGACTGCACTTATAGCCTTGTCGTATAGCTGCTCAACGGTGCGAACTAGATTTGCACTGATATTGTACTTCCGCATGATGGCCCATAAGGCTGCATGCCATACCCTGTCAAAGGCTGTTTGAAATCAATGAAGACATGGTACAGATTCTGCTGATGTTGAAGATACTGTTCAAACAGGATTCTAAGGTTGAAGATCTATTCTGTGGCGCTCCTTCCTGCTCGGAACCCAGCCTGTTCCTCGGCGATTATCTCTTTGGCTTTACATTTAGAACTTTTTTAGATTTTAATTGTGGTTTCAGCCTGTTCAAGTTGACTTTCAGCATGACATTGCTTAAATGACTGATGAGGCTGATGGTTCTGTAGTTCTGGCGGAGCTGTAGGTTGCCCTTTTTAGGGAATGTAATTAGCTGATGGGGGCTTCGATTTGTGCAGTTTGACCGTTTTTCCTGAAATTCGCCATGAAAATGAAATTATATAGGCTGCAGAGAGTTCGTTTGAAACCCCCGAACCCCGTCCGGATCCGCCACTATTAACATATAACCGAAAAGCATTTGAACTTGTCTTGTTTAACGTTAGATTTTGTATCTCAGATTGATAGTCTATTCAGTATTCTATTGACTGTATTTGACTATATACAATCTTGCTATTTTATATACTAATTTGGTTTGTTAGGGTTGTATGTAAAGTAGATCTATGGCTGTTCATCTGCCTTGTTGTAACTGAGAAGCACTGGGAGGGAAATGCTGAGCATCATTATCACCATTTTCTGTTACAATGCTATAATAGTTTGACATCCAAGCACTACAGATGATTCCAATGAAGAAAAGTAGAAAAGCCTTACTAAGAAATTATTCCGTGTTACATGTAAACTGATTTTTGAAATTACTTTTCGGTTATTCAGATGCTTTCCGATATTTCTGTGATTTTCGGTTATTCTATTCTATGAATGCTCTGATTGCAATCAATGTACTTCTGACTCTCTGTCATCTCTCTCTTTTTTCTTCTTTTCTAGGTACTTCCTTACGCCCTCGAGGAAATTCTAGGGAAGGTGAATACTTCCTTACGCCCTCACAGACATTCTAGAAAAATCTGTCCATTTAGGATGAAACAATTCGTTCTCTCATTTGATTTTTCCTGCTTTATGCCATAATTTTGCTGCTTTATCCTAATTCATTTCACTTTAGGTCTCTTTACACTTCTTATCATCACTTCACAGGAGCCCCGGCAGCTCAGTAGGTAAAACACTGGCCTACTGATCTAGCGGTCATGCATTTGGTTCAATCGGCCGTAGGCGGGAATCTTTCAAACCCATAAACAGTGTTCCATTACCCACAGTCTTTCATTAACATCCTCCCATTGTCCTAATATGGCTGAAATACTGCTGAAAAGGTCGTAAAATCGCAAGTCGTCCCTCCATCCACGCCACTTCACACTACTTTACTGTTGTAATGAGAGGCTTTTATTATAAGCCACATGCTTCATATTGCTACTGGTAGGTCAATAAAATAGATATTTACGTCTGTGTATGTTTAATGTGAGGTGGGAGTAATTGACAAAACACATGATTTTATTCCAACAACTGGACTGCGGCGACACTCTCTCTCTCTCTGCTTGTAAAAATGATGGCAGCTTGGATTCACTTTAATAGTGTCTAGGAAATATAGTAAAGCGACTCTTTGATATACATTTGAAGCAGAAAGAAGAAATGAAAGACAGAAAAGTGAAAGAAAAGCAATGAAACAGAAACGCCACATTGTCTTTAGCTTATTGACAGAACAGGTCCAACGTCGCTAAAAGATTCGGACAACATTGCATCGACGTTGATACGGCTGCCTGTCGTTCAAATATTAGGGACAGTCAGAATTTTTAATTTAACTGAAATTTGCTGAAATTTTGCGGACTAGTATTTTAGATGTGGGTGTATGAAATGACGGTCTATGGCTGCTTCCATAATAACAGCGGTCGAAGAGTAGACAGTGATCTTGCTACTCATTGTACGATTCTGGGTTCAATTTCACTAGGCTTTGTTGTTGCAACTCAACAGCAGCGAACTCCGTCTAACAAACCCTTAATTAAGCTAGAGAAACAGTCAGATAACATCTTTCTCCCCACGGAAAACTAGCTATACTTTTTTTTCAGTTTCTTCTTTATACGGCAATTTCTATTTTCTTTTCTTGTCGTATGAAATTTGTATTAAAATTATTACAACTCAACAACTGCGAACTCTGTCTAATAAACTGATAAGAAACTGTCAGCTATCCCGCTAGTAGTCTTCCGCACGGAACACTAACTGTACTTTTTTTTTCAGTTTCTTCTCCACGGCCCTTCTTATTTCCTTTAAATTTCACCAGCCACTCCGCCTCCTTGCATTTTGAGAACAGACCATGTAGTGATCGCAGAAGCGACTAACGTTGACGCCATCTTGTTTTTATCAAACGGAACGATGGACGTCGTTGCAAAACGCAGCGACAGAAACTGCCGCACGGCGGCGCTGAATTACTCCCACCTCACCTTAAGTCAAACACTCATCCATAGTAAGACGTCATTAGAACGTCAAAACGTCCAATCAGATCACTGTAACTACAATGATAAGTTTGTCATCTAAGCGTTTAGACTACGTTCAGTTCATACGACAATTTTATTTTCAGAGCAATAATTAGCAAATAATAAAGGTAGGTCTTGTGTGAAGCAGCGATATAACATCAACCAAACTTGAAAATAGACAACTACTGAGTACATTATACAAAATCATATTTATAAAGACAAAAACAGTTACCCAGTAAATGTTTCAAAAGCACATATGCAAACCGATGCAATTTTATAGGCATGGGCCGAGTTTGTTAATATGGGCCGAGTTTGAGTGGGACGAGTTGGTAATGGGTGTTACGCAGAAGGTTTTACACTCGGTCGACACGGGTGTAGAGCCTTATGCGTCGCCAGGACGGCGGAGGGTGACTTCCGGTTAAAGGGTTATCTACTAGTGTAATACACTAACAAGGAAACTCTAACAACGTTAGAATTTTTTTTAAGTTTATATATAATGTAAATTTTATATACAACAATACAATTTACAACTGTCACAATTACAATAATATACAACACATATCAGTTCATGTCGCTGGCCCAAGTAAGGTGTTTGTTTCAAATATGTAATCGATTTGCGTACAATACGCAAATAGATTACCGTCTGACGTCAACACCGTACTCGGCTCAGCGCCATGAACTAAAGGAAAACACAAAGAACAAAAAAACGTTAGTTTGAGCTCATAGAAAAAAACAAGGCCTTATGTTGGTAGACTTCAATTCGTCGTTCCCTGAATCATGTCATGGGCCAGTCCATATATCATGAGGAACACCAACTCTTATTAACACGTGCACGATTATATACTGGTCGCTCCCTGGATCGTACCAGGGACCAGTCTATATATATTAACACACCTTAGTGGACGAACACTGTCCCACACTTGATGTGACCTTCAGATCTTATCACAGAATCTGGCAAAACTGTGCTAACCACTTCCGCCTACATTTTGTGCTTCCCGCCTCTGCTTGGGAACCTTGCACAAACGGCGTTGTAACTGCCTCTACCCGGGTTGATATTAACCTGGAGACGTATATCGCATCTCCAGGTGAGACGTGGCTCTAAGCCCTAACAGCTGACTGCCGGACTTGATGTGCCTAAAAATAACGAACTTACACTTAATACATTGTAACTACATAATAACAATGCGTAAGACTTGGGCCTGTCTTGGAAATACCATACAACGCCCTCGGCGAATGCCGAGCATAACGTGCACACGCCAGCCGTGTCACTAGACACGACTCGCGCTCACGATGTAAAGCTAAAAATGTGCTTACCACTTCCGCCAATGAAGAAACGTAGATCCTACCACGCATGTGCGTCGAAGGATCTGACGTCAAACATTGTCAAGAAGTATACTGACGTCAACAGGTATTACCATGACATATCCCACATAAAACATGAATGAATCTAAACAACGACCTATTTACATTAAATTGATTGACCAAAATCTAACTCGCCTATGTATTAATTC
This sequence comes from Ctena decussata, assembly GCA_963989385.1. Classification (NCBI taxonomy): domain Eukaryota; kingdom Metazoa; phylum Mollusca; class Bivalvia; order Lucinida; family Lucinidae; genus Ctena; species Ctena decussata. Next base: position 45,445,716 of record OZ022500.1, read on the forward strand.
ATTTCTTTAAACTAAGCGTAATACCATTTGCCATAGAATATAATAGCTGAATAAGCGTTTCTCACACATTTGGGATCATAACGTTTGATCTGACATCATGACATCAATGATGTTATACCATATGACGCCGTCTAATGAAGGCAAATCAAAAGCATGATGACCAAATGTTACCATTATAACTTATGGAAAAAACCCTTAATGCGGTGCATGCTATGGCGTCAATTGACGTCACGAGTATATAAATTAGTTCCATTACAAATCAATCTACTTCTATAGGCCACGTATACGTGAAACTAATATAAAAAGTGCTGACGTCGCAATAACATGATGCAACTGACTTCATATGAATAACATGAATGCAACTGACGTCACATGAATAATATGAATGCAATTGACGTCACTGGACACCAGTGAAACTAATATAAAAGTGCTGACGTCGCAATAACATGAATGCAACTGACGTCACATGAATAACATGAATGCAATTGACGTCACTGGACGTCAAATAGACGCACACCATTGCAACCAACATCAGTGATATAAACTATTTCCGAAATTTACAAAACTTCCTAATATACAAATATTATGCGCAGCATGCTTACTAACAAAATCGGTCGACACATGCGCAGCCTGATCACTGCCAACAAAATCAAATCAGTCGACACATATAATCATACCATATCAATCAGAAGTCACATTTTTCATTCTTAGCCAAACTATTCTAAATAAATATAATAAAATCTTACCCTTCTAGGTCTTAACACAGAATCTGGGCACATAACAATATAACATCCATCAAGAATTAAACAGCCACGTCTAACTTTTCATTAAAAGATAGGCGTATAAATACTATGCGTCTCACATTAAAATCATGCAAAGCGCTTTCCACAATCAAAAGACTCGTGCAGGTATTCACCTTAAAATCATGCAATATGCTGTCCACGAGAGGTATTCACAAACAACCCATGCATAACGTAGTCACAATTTCCGTAAACGTTTTATTACCACAGTTACCCTAAAAACTGTAGCCTTACTGATTGAAAGGATTAAAATAATCTCGACGACATAGTGGACGATTAGATCCATTTCGTAACATAGGTTTCCCCTTAGGGAGAAAAAAACATAACAATGTTTCTTTTCTGAAATAGTACGAAATGCGATCGAATCGTAGGCTATGTCAAAACTGGAAAACTAGCTATATACACAACAACGGTGCGATGCATAACGTGGCCAAACTATCTACTAAGGTAGTCCGCCCCCAAATTATCTTGGCCGCGGATAGCAACGATCCTGAATCTATACGGCTGTAATTTCATGGCCCAACGCATGATTCGGGGATTGAGCACCTTAGCTGTCTGCATATAGGACAAAGGTTTGTGGTCAGTTTCCAGTAGGAACTCCGCCCCATACAGGTACTTACGAAATTTCTCAACACCCCAGATTATACCCAAACATTCCTTTTCAATTACAGAGTAGTTCTTTTCCCGAGGTAACAATTTCTTGCTAGCATAAGCAATCGGCAAACGACCTTCACCTTCGAATTCCTGAAGCAAAATAGCTCCAAGACCCACGTCTGAAGCGTCTGTGCGGAGTACAAACGGGTTACCTTCTTGAAAAACAGGTAAGCGAAGAATAGGACTAGACGTGAGCCTACTCTTCAGGGTTTGAAATGCCCTTTCATGCTGATCTTGCCAATCTTTGATAGAATTAGGTCTATCCCGTTTAGTTAAATCAGTCAGAGGAGAAGCTATGGATGAGAAATTTGGGATAAAACGACGGTAAAACCCAGCTAATCCCAGAAAAGATTTAATTTGCCTTTTCGTACATGGACGAGGAGCATCTCTGATAGCCTGTATCTTGTCCTCTTGCGGTCGTACCGTCTGTCCGACGATATTGTGACCAAGGCACTCGATACTGCCATAACCGATCATGCATTTAGATGGTTTTGCCGTCAATTTGGCCGACCTGAGCCGATCTAACACTTGACGTAATGACGTCACATGATCCTTCCATGTTTCAGTAAATATCCACATGTCATCAACAAAGCTGTCAACATTTGGGAGATTGGACAATATGATTCTCATTAACCTACAAAATGAGGCTCCCGAATTGACCAAACCGAAGGGCATAGTTTTAAACTGGAATAAACCCTTAGGCGTTTCAAATGCCGTCAAAGGTTTAGACCTTTCAGTAAGACTGACTTGCCAATAACCCTTACTCAGGTCCATCTTTGTAAAGAATCTATGTCCCGACATTTTATTGATAACCTCCTCCATATTTGGCATAGGTTCTGCATCGAATTCCGTCACTTTGTTAAGCTTCCGGAAGTCGATACAGAATCTAACTGATCCGTCTTTCTTCGGAACTAGGACAACAGGAGATGAATACGGTGAAATCGACGGCTCGATTACCCCTAAATCCAACATATCCTGTATCTCCGTCTCCATGACGTTACGCGTCTTATACGGGATAGAATAACCCTTCGTCCGTATGGGTTCTGACGTGAGTAGTTTGATATCGTGCTGTATTTGATCAGTTCGACCGGGTAAACTTGATAGTACATCCGGGTACTGTTTAATCAACGCTTCAACCTCCATACGTTGTTCTGACGTTAACGTATCTGAAATACTGACGTCGTTATAAGTTTCCGGCTCTTTAGCTGTCGGAAAAGCACAATCATCAAGAGAAAATTCATCACTACCATCGTCATCAACCGACTCTGTAGTCTCAGTCGACAATGAACAATGTGACGGCACAGTACGACGTTCGACATACTGTTTCAGCATATTAGCATGATATGTACTCACGACACCATTGACGTCGATTTTATAGTCCATTCTATTCACCACCTCTACTACTTCATATGGACCCTTCCACTGCAATAACAGTTTATTACTGTCAGTTGGCAGTAATAACAGTACTTTATCTCCCACGTTAAATTTACGCGACCTAGCGCGTTTGTCATAATAAGCCTTTTGCTTTACTTGTACTTTCCGTAAATTATCATGTGCTAACTTACACGTCTGCTCTAACCGTTCTCTCAACTCAATTACGTACTGGTACGTAGACAGAACCTGCTCATCCTGTACCTCTTCAGACCATAATTCACGTAATATTGCCATAGGGCCCTTAACGTTACGTCCGTATAACAATTCGAACGGAGAAAACCCTAATGACTCTTGCGGAACCTCCCTTATTGCAAACAGTAGTGCTGGGAGATATTTATCCCAGTCTTTCGGACGTTCTGCGCACATCCTACGTAGCATTTGCTTCAACGTCGCGTGAAAACGCTCTACGAGACCGTTGCAGATAGGATGATACGGCGTCGTGGTTAACTGCTGGAGTGATAACAGCCTGCTTACTTCTTTCATAACTTCAGCAGTAAACTGACTTCCGCAATCTGTTAACATTTCATCAGGTATGCCAACTCTACTAAACATCTCAACTAACGCTTCGGCAACGCGTTCTGTCTCAATGCCGGGTAACGCTACCGCCTCGGGATATCTCGTCGCATAGTCTATCATTGTTAAAATATAGCGGGATTTCCTGTCAGAACGAGGTTCTATCGGTCCAACTATATCAACAGCGACTCGTTTAAATGGTGTGTCAATCTGTGGCAACTTTCCTAAAGGAACCTTAGTGACACGACCTTTTTGAATAGTCCTTTGACATATGTCACAAGATTTACAAAACCTTGCCACATCACCACAAACTCCAGGCCAAAAGAACTCAGTCAACACTCTATCCATAGTTTTCTTTATGCCCAAATGACCTGACATTAAGGTTTCGTGCGCCAATCTTAACACCTTTTCACGAAAACCTTCAGGGATAATAAGTTGCAAAGTGACCTTGTTTCCCTTAGTAAACTGCCTATACAATAAATCTTTCTTTCGGATAAACTTAGTTTCACCTCGGTTCAATCCACGACTAATAGTCACATTCCCAGATTCCACCTTTTGCCTTATGCCATTCAATTTAGGGTCAACAACTTGGGCCTGCTTCAATGCCTCCTTATCACTAGCAATAATTTGATCAGGAACTTTAAGTTTCCTATAGACCTCTTCACCTTGTTTAGCTTGTGACCTAGTCACTGCCGCCATCGCAAAATGGGACATATCGGGAAGTTTTGACCCGTCAATATTTCCAATAACCAGGTCATACAGTGTATCTTCCATGCATAATGCCTCAGTTTTTCCTGTGAAAAAAGGACAATCTATCTCAACCATTGCTAAGGGATACCTTTGGGTAGATTCATCAATCAAAGTTACATCAGATTCTCTACCAAGTAACTGATCATTAGAAACCAAGTTTCTACGAACGACACACCCAGTACAACCTGTGTCCCTTAAAACTACAACAGTCTTACCATTAACCGTACCCTGCGCTGTTGGTAATCGCGACCTTAAAAAGTAACAGACACCTTCCCTATCCACGTTATCATTGATTAGTGGACTTTCTTCCTTACTCTTATAGAGACCTTCAATTTCATGAGACCTATTCATTGTAGTTTTACAAAAACTCATTTGATGTCCGCCACCCCGACCACGTCCGCGGGAATAACCCCGACCACGGCCACGATCTGAATTACTACCCTTCGTCTGTACAGTATCGCTCTTACTCTGTGATCTTTGTGTCTCATCTTTCGGTGCATAACTACTCCCCTTACTTCCGCTATACCCGCTTGCACTTGCACCTACCTCCGCACTATATGCTTGCTTCCTATCGGGATTCTTAAAACATTTATATGTTAAATGTCCCTTACCACAAATACTACATTTTATCTCTGGCTTCGCACTCGGCTTATTATCAGATCTACTCTGAGTTACGCCCTTAATATCACGCTGCCCCTTATTAACACAAGCGTAGACACCGCCACGTGCTTCTGCAAATAAATCTGCTTCCCTAGCCATCTCACCTAGATTCGTGAATGTTTTCGGTTTCAAATGAACATATAGTTCTTTACTACAGGATTCTAAAAACTGATCCCTAGCGAAAAAATCGCAAACAGCTTCGTAAGACTGGTCTACTTTCGCCATTTTCAACCATTTATTAAGATACGACCTAAGTCTACTACTAAACTGAATAAACGTTTCGGACTTTTCAGGCCTATCATAGCGAAATTTCTTCCTAAATCCGCGTTCAGTCATATCAAAATTCTTTAACAACGCATCTTTCAACTTGTCATAATCCGCTGCATCATCTACAGACAATCTATCATAAACATCAAGCGCGCGACCTTTAAGTAATGCGCTTAAATATGCAGCCCAAACGTTTTTATCCCATTTATTCGCCGTCGCGTATTTCTCAAACCTTGATAAGTAACTATCCATTTTGTCCTTACTTTCATCAAAATAAGGTAATTTGGGATCTCGCGCATGCGCTAACTTTTCAGACTTCTGTTTTTTCTAATTCAACCCTAAACGTTACCTTCTGCAAATCTATCTGATTCTTCAACTCGCGTTGCTGCAATTCAAAACTATACTTCAACTTTTCTAACTCAACTTCGCTCGACAACTTTGCTTCCTTATCGCTTTCGACTTGAGACAACCTAGCTTCCCTATCTTTCTCGGCTTGCCGCTCTATACTTTCAATCCGCGCCATCTCGATTTCCCTATCTGCCGCAATCTTAGCTTCTTCCGTCGCCCTATCCGCCGCAATCTTAGCTAACTCAATTTCCCTATCTCTTTCGGCCTGCGCGATCCTAGCTAACTCAATTTCCCTATCTCTTTCGGCCTGCGCGATCCTAGCTAACTCAATTTCCCGGTCTTTATCGGCCTGCGCAAGCTTTTCTTTCTCCGCCGCGATCTTCTCTTTATCAAGTTCCCTTACCGCGTGCCTTTCTGCCCTCTCAGTCTCTTGCTGTTGCTTTACAAAATCCTGCAATGCCTGCCCCTCATAACCTAACTCCTTTCCCGTCTTAACTAACTGATCCATGACGCTTAACGTAATGCTCACGTTAATTTAACTGAAACCGATGTTCACTTATAGTCACACACGTTAACTAAAACGTTAACAATAATAATATAAAACTAATCCAACTAAAACGTTGATTAATTAGTATAGTCGCGATCTAGACGTAGCTATTAAAGTTACGTTCGTAATAGACCGGAAATGACGTCATAAACTGACGTTGACTTTGCCGAGAATTACTTTTCACTTTCAGATGACACAATTAGCTGACGTAAATAACCCACATTACAATTACGCCCAACTTGATCTAGCGTATCGGATATACAAACGTAACGTATGTAACGCAACGTATTAACACTGACACGACAACTGTACGTCCTACATTACAAAACCTTATAGGATACCAACGGTAAATCAAACTTAAGATTCTGCTATTAGGTTTAATTCTTTGTAACGATACTATAGTACGTTACGAGTAACCTACGTTACTAAATCAGGACATAAAATGGACCTCAGTAACGGTTACGACACAACGTACAAAACGTTTAAGTTAAAAAACTTATAGATTGTCATGCAACAGCAGTGCCAAGGTACTCAAACGGAACTTAAAACTAAATATGTATCATCCGTGCCAAGACAATTCAGGTCTATATACCTCAGTTTCCCCACTCAGATATGCAACCTGTTACATTCTATCACAAATTAATGCATGGGCTATCGCACTTCATCACGCAGGGAATAAGGATAGTTGACCTTAATTGAGTGTAGGTTACATTTACAAAGAATTTAGTGGCAAAATTGCTCCCCTAAAATTCACAGCCTTACGTCACCTTAGAAAAGAACAATCAGAAAGTCAATAATAAAAAAAATGTCTGACAAAATTGTGCCTAGATTCTGTATATATTGTGAATGTCTTACACTGGCAGATATTAACCAGAAGTCAAATCCCGTTACTTCATGACACCATGTTACGCAGAAGGTTTTACACTCGGTCGACACGGGTGTAGAGCCTTATGCGTCGCCAGGACGGCGGAGGGTGACTTCCGGTTAAAGGGTTATCTACTAGTGTAATACACTAACAAGGAAACTCTAACAACGTTAGAATTTTTTTTAAGTTTATATATAATGTAAATTTTATATACAACAATACAATTTACAACTGTCACAATTACAATAATATACAACACATATCAGTTCATGTCGCTGGCCCAAGTAAGGTGTTTGTTTCAAATATGTAATCGATTTGCGTACAATACGCAAATAGATTACCGTCTGACGTCAACACCGTACTCGGCTCAGCGCCATGAACTAAAGGAAAACACAAAGAACAAAAAAACGTTAGTTTGAGCTCATAGAAAAAAACAAGGCCTTATGTTGGTAGACTTCAATTCGTCGTTCCCTGAATCATGTCATGGGCCAGTCCATATATCATGAGGAACACCAACTCTTATTAACACGTGCACGATTATATACTGGTCGCTCCCTGGATCGTACCAGGGACCAGTCTATATATATTAACACACCTTAGTGGACGAACACTGTCCCACACTTGATGTGACCTTCAGATCTTATCACAGAATCTGGCAAAACTGTGCTAACCACTTCCGCCTACATTTTGTGCTTCCCGCCTCTGCTTGGGAACCTTGCACAAACGGCGTTGTAACTGCCTCTACCCGGGTTGATATTAACCTGGAGACGTATATCGCATCTCCAGGTGAGACGTGGCTCTAAGCCCTAACAGCTGACTGCCGGACTTGATGTGCCTAAAAATAACGAACTTACACTTAATACATTGTAACTACATAATAACAATGCGTAAGACTTGGGCCTGTCTTGGAAATACCATACAACGCCCTCGGCGAATGCCGAGCATAACGTGCACACGCCAGCCGTGTCACTAGACACGACTCGCGCTCACGATGTAAAGCTAAAAATGTGCTTACCACTTCCGCCAATGAAGAAACGTAGATCCTACCACGCATGTGCGTCGAAGGATCTGACGTCAAACATTGTCAAGAAGTATACTGACGTCAACAGGTATTACCATGACATATCCCACATAAAACATGAATGAATCTAAACAACGACCTATTTACATTAAATTGATTGACCAAAATCTAACTCGCCTATGTATTAATTCATTTCTTTAAACTAAGCGTAATACCATTTGCCATAGAATATAATAGCTGAATAAGCGTTTCTCACACATTTGGGATCATAACGTTTGATCTGACATCATGACATCAATGATGTTATACCATATGACGCCGTCTAATGAAGGCAAATCAAAAGCATGATGACCAAATGTTACCATTATAACTTATGGAAAAAACCCTTAATGCGGTGCATGCTATGGCGTCAATTGACGTCACGAGTATATAATTTAGTTCCATTACAAATCAATCTACTTCTATAGGCCACGTATACGTGAAACTAATATAAAAAGTGCTGACGTCGCAATAACATGATGCAACTGACTTCATATGAATAACATGAATGCAACTGACGTCACATGAATAATATGAATGCAATTGACGTCACTGGACACCAGTGAAACTAATATAAAAGTGCTGACGTCGCAATAACATGAATGCAACTGACGTCACATGAATAACATGAATGCAATTGACGTCACTGGACGTCAAATAGACGCACACCATTGCAACCAACATCAGTGATATAAACTATTTCCGAAATTTACAAAACTTCCTAATATACAAATATTATGCGCAGCATGCTTACTAACAAAATCGGTCGACACATGCGCAGCCTGATCACTGCCAACAAAATCAAATCAGTCGACACATATAATCATACCATATCAATCAGAAGTCACATTTTTCATTCTTAGCCAAACTATTCTAAATAAATATAATAAAATCTTACCCTTCTAGGTCTTAACACAGAATCTGGGCACATAACAATATAACATCCATCAAGAATTAAACAGCCACGTCTAACTTTTCATTAAAAGATAGGCGTATAAATACTATGCGTCTCACATTAAAATCATGCAAAGCGCTTTCCACAATCAAAAGACTCGTGCAGGTATTCACCTTAAAATCATGCAATATGCTGTCCACGAGAGGTATTCACAAACAACCCATGCATAACGTAGTCACAATTTCCGTAAACGTTTTATTACCACAGTTACCCTAAAAACTGTAGCCTTACTGATTGAAAGGATTAAAATAATCTCGACGACATAGTGGACGATTAGATCCATTTCGTAACAATGGGCCGATATAACATCAACCATACTTGAAAATATACAACTACTGAGTATACAATACACAAATCATATTTATAAAGACACAAACAGTTACCCAGTAAATGTTTCAAAAGCATATACCAAAACCGTTGCAATTTTATAGGTATGGGCCGAGTTTGTTATGGGCCGAGTTTGTGTGGGACGACTTGGTAATGGGCCGAGTTTGCAATGGGCCGAGTTTGTTATGGGCCGAGATGTCCAGTTACCGTTTTTAGGCACACCTTCTTCAGAAGGTTCCGGGACGTTTCGCCCCAAATCCATTTCCTCCCCAAGACGTTTCGCCCCCAAGACGTTTCGCCCCTGGTCGTTTCGCCCTTGGTCGTTTCGCCCCTACTGGATGTTTCGCCCCCTGGACGTTTCGCCCCCCATCCCCCGCCCCACCCACGCTATATCGTCAAGGGTAGCCCGTAATGTGTTATTTTAGGCCTGTAACATTATGAAATACTCTGCTAATATTTGCGCTTTTTATTTTGAAGCATCAGTGAAGACAGATGTATCATGTATGATTATAAATCATACCAATCCATTTCTCCCCCACACAGATCATATATATAAAGTACTACACATGAGCTTTACATGCGGTATATAAATGGTTACTTTCACATAGGATCATATCTAAATTTATCAATAATTTATAGCAGCCGTATAGCTCCCACTGTGATAGCTCCAGTCTTAATTTTGCTTAGGTAGAACATGGATGCATTTTTGCAGCATAACTCTGTGATCGCCCTGTCTCGCGATAAAATAAGGATAGTTTAGCCTTACTTTCCGACTGGCATCGCGAGGAGACGTGCCTGTATCTTGGTACAATGTGTGTGTGTGTGTGTGTGTGTGTGTGTGTGTGTGTGTCCTAAAAATGTATCAAGGTACTAGCTCTGTTTTCTGACCTTTTTTTTCTTTCTTTTTTTCAATTCTTTACTTTTTTAAAATTATCTTTTATGTATCTATATTCTTTCCTCTTCTCTCTCTCTTTCTCGCTCTCTCTGTCTCTGAGATTCAGCCCTTTTACGTACAAGATACCAATTCGTTCGTGCCCCAAAAGAAAAAATAGAAGTTTCTCCTTGTCAAAATTAATAAGCGTAAACGTGTTTTGAGCCGGCGTTTGTATTTCGCTGCCAGCGTAGACTCTGATCGACATACCATACCTAACCATATCTCTCAATGAGAATGATTAAACCGCAGACGTCGTTTTCACACCTTTCTACTAACCTTTCTAACAGCACGCGATTAAATGTCAATTTAGAGCAATAAACCAGGCAATTAACACCTGGTGTCATATCAGATTAACTTGTTAGTGAATTTCAACAAGGATTAAACAAAGCCGATATCATCTAAATTGACTGTGACTGGTGACATATAGTGGGATTAGCCCTTAGTATCATAACAAATTTACAAGTTGGTTAATTTGAGTAAAGAGTCTAAATAACCCGACATCGTTAATTATCTTTTGGCCAGTTGACCAAAACTTATTTTCCCTTTTCGTTTCGTAAAAATAAAATAAATTCAAGATACTAACATTGTAAAGATCTATATAAAAACACTGAAATAATGTAAGGAAAACATACGTTTAATATATTAGGGGGCGAAACGACCAGGGTGTAGGGGCGAAACGACCAGGCTCTATTTTAGAGGCGAAACGACCAGGGGCGAAACGACTAGGGGGGAAATGGTTTGGGGGCGAAACGTCTTGTTACCCTTCAGAATGGTCAATGAAGTCCGCCCGGAAGTAGTATGGAAATCCAATTAATGGCCGCCCCCTGCATTGAAACTTTGCAAAGTTTAATTTAACGTGCAGAAAGTTAAAGGTTGTTGTTCTTTTAGTGATATATGTGTTTCAGGGACATGTAATATGTTGATTTCTGAAGGTGGCTAGCTGCATACAACCACCACAGTTTCGTCCTATCATAAAAAGATGAGATTTAGCAGATTTAGATACAGATACAAATTTTATGTAAAGTTAGATGAGTTTACAACGAATAACATTAGCTAATATGTATTTAGACACGGCCTAGGAACGGGCATGACATATACTCAGGCCTCATACTTTTCAGGCGTTTGCAGGATTTCAGGCTTTCATTTCTTGAATTTTACTTGATTTCAGGCTTTGATTTTTAAGTTTTCAGTGTTTTTCTGCTTAAAAAGGGCTATTTCTTTCTTTCTTCGTATACTGCTACACCCTCTCTCGAGGATTATTTTAGGCTGCGAAAGCAGGCATTTCAGGCTTGGAAAAGCTTTGTCAGTATGAGGCCTGATACTATATATGACAACTCTGCATTAAACATGACAACAAAAGTTTGAAACCACCGCAAACCACCACAAACCTTGCTGAGTGTGCAGAGGATTCTGTTACCAACAGGCTGAGGAGAAACCTCGATGGAAGTATATACTTCGATCTAAGTATATACTTCAATCAAAGTATTCATACATATTAGAAATTGCATTAGGACAGAGAGACTCGGAATTAAGACTTTTTGCTGACGACTCATGTGTTTGCTATCGTGAAATCAGAGATATTGAAGATCGACACGATGAAACTTCAGGAGGATATAGATCATTTAGGTTGTTGGGCAAGGAGTTGGGGCATGAGATTTCAACCTGTTAAATGCAATATAATGCAAATTACAAGGAAACGGATCAAGAAGATCAATGCTTCGTACACTTTAGAGGGAATGGTCCTCAGTAATGTAGAAACTATCAAGTATCTCGGCCTAATCATAACCAATGATTTGAAATGGAACACACATGTCAGCAATATTTGCACAAAGGCTAATAGGACCCTCGGCTTCCTCAGACGTAACTTGGCAGCATGTCCACAGTATGTTAAAGAGTCAGCATACAAGGGACTGGTGCGTCCAGTCCTGGAGTATGGCAGTTCAGTTTGGGACCCTCAAAGTATACTTCTTCAAGATGAACTTGAGAAGGTGCAGAAAAGAGCAGCTAGATTTGTAACGGGAAATTACACATATGAAACTGGGAGTATGACTGGCATTCTGGAGAAACTTAAGTGGGAATCCCTGAAAAAGAGAAGGAAAGATAGTAGACTCATAATGCTTTACAAAGGTCTGAGGGGTGCAGCCAGTATACCCATAAACGACCTTGTTCCCCCAAGTAGGCCTACCAGGAATCATCATTCCCTGACATTTCAAACCCCATTGGCTTGGACTGACATTTACAAGTCCAGTTTCTTCCCCCAGACTTATTAGAGATTGGAATTCCCTGGAAGATTCACTTATTTCTGCTGCTGAGTGTGCAGAGGATTCAGTTACTAAGTTTACTTCTCTTATAAGGGCTAGGGACTAGCTTCCCTGATTCACAGGTCCTGGTGAATGATTGTCCTTGGACGTATCACCAGTAAACAATTCTGATTCTGATTCTGATTCTTCAATTGAATCCATTTAGAATATAATTGCAAAATTTCAAGTGTTGTGTTTTCATTAATAATGAAAATCAAGTCCGAATGCAAAGAAATTTTATTTTTCTGCCATTGCGTTTTTGTGAAAAACCACATTTATTTGGTATACATGTTTCTTCCTATTCCCAGATATTTCTGTAGCTGCAGTTCAGCAATAACTTTGCGATGATCCCAGCATAGCAAGTATGTATATCATGACACAGAAGTGGCTTTATCTGTTCAGTTTGAGGGGGCATCTCAGAGATATACATTTATTTAAATTTTCCTCAATTTGCATAAAACGCACAGGTGGAAATTGAAATTTTTTACAAAATCATAAAAGGTTTGTTATTCTTTTCTTTGTTGTTCATATATAATTTTGCAGTTCTGCTGCATTGCATCTACAGAAGCAATCATGCTTTGATTTCCACTCATTTTTATACTTCGATCGAAGTATATACTTCAATCTAAGTATATACCTCGATCTAAGTTTCTCCTCTACCTGACTAAGTTTACTTCGGTTACTAGAAATATCGGAATACACTTAATTACAGGAATATACCAAAATACACCAGAATCTATGGGAATATACCAAAATACACAAATTTGTTTACCGAAATACCCTTTATTTGGACCAGAATATAAATAATTTTATTTACAATATGTCATTTAATATTTGCTGCATGTCATTGCTGGCAGGTGACTGACCCATACAAAGACCCAATCCAGATTGCAATCTGCACAGTGATACCTATCAAATACCCATACGTCGTCTATTTATTCTCAGTACCAATAAAAAAAAGCTAATACTTAGATGGAGTGAGTGAGTGAACTCGGGTTTAACATCCCACCAACAACAAGGTCATATGGAGACGGGACCTTGGTTTAAGCTTCATCCGAAAGACCGGAGAAGCGGGGGATCGATCTTGCGACCCCTGGATTGGTAGTCTGGAGGGTTATCCACTACTCTACAGCCGCTCCTTACTTAGATGGAAATGGTACTTATTTGATTTATTCTGGCAATATTTAAATTTATTTTGATACTAAAAAGGTATATTTTGGTGTATTCCGGTATATTCCGGTAATAATGTAGATTTCAGTAATTCTAGTAACCCAGCTTACTTCTCTAAGGGCTAGGGACTAGCTTCCCTGATTTACAGGTCCTGGTGAATGATTGTCAGTGGACGTATCACCAGTAATCAATTCTGATTCCCAAAGTTTTTCAAAACAATCAGCACTATGATATGCACTGATCAAATTGGTTTGGGTGCAAGTATCATGCCCAATCCCCATACACGAGCCCCCGCCCCTAGCACTTAAAAGTACCCATATCAGTGTTCTCCCCAGAAATTTCAGAAGGCATGTCGCTTTTAACACAAAAATCAGATTGTGGCTTGTTGATCAATTTTTAAAATCCTTAATATAGCAATGTTTTGTCAAAATAAGCCTTAATTTACATCATAAATACTTTATTGATGATCCTTAATGCATGTAAAACAACTTAAGTGGCTAAGAAATGAAAATGATGGCATTTTATAAATTTTCATTGGAAATTGAGGCATGTTGCAAAGGTAAGGACTTCTCTGCTTAAGGCGTGAATTTTCCCCATGATTAAAAAGATATACGGGTCACTTGCTTTTGCTTTGCATTTATGACTATGACATGTAACTTGCATGACAAATGAATTTTCAAGTGTTTGTTTCTATGTAAGGTACGTTAAACTTACGTTGACGTATTGTTGAGATTAATTGTAAATTATCCTCAAACTGATCGTTAAAATAATGATTAATTGTATACATTTCACCCTTTTTTGACTAACGTTACTTACATAACAGACGACACTAAATAGCTTTGACTATATGTATGTGACCTTGGCCTCATTTGAAGGTCATAGTACACAATATAATCCCTGGAGATCACAGTGCTACTGTTGACCGTCCTTCTTCTTTGGCTTACTGAGTATCGTTCCCTCCCATGACCCAGCTTCCCACTCATATATATTTCATACTTACTTCGCATAAGTCTGCTGCATAAAGGAAATGCTGGGTCGCTGGCACGGGGTTACTTCGCATAAGTCTGCTGCATAAAGGAAATGCTTGGTCACTTGGGGGGGGGGGGGGGGGGGGGGAGGGAAATTACTTGTATTTTAGTTATAGTGAAGCGTTCTCTTTTGGCCGCTTTGACCGGAAGTGTAACTATGGTTTTGCATGTTTAAATGCCAATCAGGCGTAACAAGAAGAAAATCATTGCTTTGTATTGTGATATGCGTGTATCTAGCATGCATTTATGACAAAAAATCATGGAATGAATGACTGATTTTAATATTTTTGTTACCTCAAAAAACGAGGTATGCGAAATCCTTGAATTTAGGGTGGTAGGGTCAGCCTGGATTATCTCCCCATGTCCTTGGGTCTGAATCACAAATGATCTGATTCCATACGGTTTACATATTTGTAGAAGCTCTGCTAAGAAAAATTTGCACGCTTTATGCTTTTGAAAATTCGGACCTGTTGCGCCGGTCTAATGGGGAAAATCCTCGCCTTAATCATAGAAGTCCTTTGAAGAGGAAGGCATGTTGCAAGCGACATGCCTTAATGGTCTGGGGAGATCCCTGCGGCATATGAATACATTGAAGTATGTTTATACTTTAAATTATTATGAAAATAGGCACTGCCTATAGGCGAGCATATCGCTCTTTTCAGTGTGTGAGTGTATGTTAAAACCTCTCTATGGCTGCAGCTATCATGTTAACTTAAAGTTTTGGACAAAAACACGTAGTCAGTGTGTAGACCCTGACCTTGACTACTCATTGTACGTTTCTGGATTCAATTTCACAGCGCTTTTTTGTGGTATGAAATTTGTTATAAAATCATTGCAACTCCACAGCTGCGAACAACTCAATGACTGCGAACTCGATGTGACAAACTTATGAGAAAGTTTCAGAGATCTTTCCCCTCGGAAAACGGGCTGTAATTTTTTTTTTTTTTTTTTTTTCAGTTTCTTCTCTGCGGCGCTAATTTCATCCAATGCTCAGCCTCCTTACATTTTGTTTTCTGACCATGTAGGGATCTACTCATAGAAGCGGTTAACATTGATGCCATCTTGTTTTTCTCAAACCGAACGCTTGACGTCATAGCGACAGAAAGACTGTACAACCATTATTTCTAATTGTTTTGTTGATTTCTACGCTCGTATTCAAACCGGTCTAATTTGGATAGTAACTTCCGTCAACATACTCACAGCTTATTTTCGAGGTTCTGGTGGTTGTTTCAAGAAATCCAACAAGGACAAAAACATTATACCTCATCTTAATGTAGATTTACCATATTAATCCTATTAAATGTCCCTGGGGTGTTGCATTTTGCAAAAGGGGAGCATTATTTAATGCCTAAATTATAGTAAATCAGCTACTGCCAGAAAACCTATGTTAAGCAATATAAAGGTCATGGGTATACTTTCAGAGGAAGCAACACTCTACTTTTTTTGCCTCCCTTCTCAGTAGAGGGTCAGATCTTAAAGGAAAGAATTTGCTCCTCTAGGAGCAAATTTTTTCCTTTAAGAGTAGACCCCATATCAAAGAGCTACCTTATCAAAAGAAACAAACTGGAATTCATTCAAGGTAATAGAACATTATTTTCGGAAAATAGGCAGGGGGCGTTTATTAGAGGAGGGGTGTTTATTAGGATTTATAAGGTACTAACACAGCCTAGACTGTGTGTTGGTTGTTCTCTGTGTCTGTACAGAGACAGTATAAACCAGGCCTCTGGAAATAGAAAAGTCTCTGACTTGTACCGTGTCAGTTAAAAAGCAAACTCAACTAGTCCAGTAAAAAATAACTTGTCCAAACCACAAGTATGATGTTTACATTGTTTTAAGGATAATTCAGCAGGGCTCAGTCTACAGGGCAATTTGGGAGAAAAAGTCTCCCTAAACTGGTTGACTTTTTCCTATTTTGAGCTGAGGGAGAAGTTTAAATGTATAGAATATGTAGGGATATCCAAAAATTGAGCCAAAACTTCTCCCTGAAATCCTGAAAATGTTTCAAAACTTCTCCCTTGCTGAGAGCTGTAGGCTGAGCCCTGATTCAGTCATAAACATTTATCTCATTATTATTTTGAGAAATCTCATCTCTCATTTTAAATAGCCTTTAAGCTTTAAAATTGAATAAAAGCATCTTTCCTATTCTAAATGTCTGGAAAAAAATGAAGGATTCATTTGTGCACATTATATGAAGATTAAGAAGGTTGAATCTGTATTGATGAAAAAAGATTTGCAAGTCAGAATTACACCCATTTTTAACTTTGTAAATGCCACATTAGTTTTGTGTTAAAAAAAGATTTAAGAATTTCACAAGCGCGTTTTTCAAACAAGTCCATTGCAGACAATTCATGCAAACAGGCCTGTAAACAATAATAATACAGTCAACCCTCTTTACAATGGCACTCATTATAACAGCAAAATTCTTTATAACGTCATCTTGATTTGCACGGAATGGCTAAATTGTCCTAAATATGTATTCTTTACAACAGCAAATTCAGTTTTGCTTCAAAATTTTTGGGAACAAATACCGTCGTTGTAAAGAGGGTTCACTGTATGATGTAAAAGAGAAATACCTGCAGAGTGGAGACACTAGAACTCGTGGAGGTCACAAGTTCTACCAAAAAAAGAACCACCAGTGAGGTCTACAGGGACTTCTTTTGCCTCAGGACAGTCATTTCAAAACTCATCTTATCTTGCCTTCTGATTGTTTATAACTTGAGCCGCGACATGAAAAAAGCAACAATGTGGCATGTGTCCCATGTGAAGACTCAGATCAGCCTGGGCATCCCCCGGTCTGATCAGAGTCTTTGCTGTGTGCTTAAAGGGTAGCTAAGGGTTAAAGCTACATCCGTGCCGACAACAAAGACTCTGATCAGACTGGGTGGATGCCCAGGCTGATCTGGGTCTTTGCTGGGCCCACATGCCACTTTGTTGGTTTTGTTGTGTAGAGACTTTTTGGAGCAAAAAATAACTTTGACATACTTGTAGCTCAGAATTAATTTGTTCCTTGTTTCAGCTGTGAATATGGCATCTACGGATGAGCTTATTCAGAATGTGATTGACACGATGGACAATGCTTGCAGCCAGAAACTTCATCTTTCAGAACTTTTGGACTGTCTTAGGGAAGCTAAAGAGCAGGTGGGTTGTACTGTGAATTAGTTACCTTATTTAACTCTTTTAGAAGTGCCAGAAACAAAAATAGTTGAATTTGTAAACCACACAGATCCAGATGAGGTCGCATATAAAGAGCCTTAGCATCTGGAACTACACTCTTTGCTCTCTAGTTTTGTAATTTTGCAGATGTAAATTTTGTCATCTGTTTTTATACGCCCGTTTTGAAAAAAACGGACGTATTATGGCATGGCGCTGTCCGTCCGTCTGTCTGTCCGTCCGTCTGTCCGTCCGTCAACATTCTTGTGCGCACCATATCTCAGAAACTGTTTGAGATATCTTCATGAAATTTTGTAGGCATATATATTAGGATGGGGCAAAGTGTCGCATATAGTAATGGTTGCTCCCCCTTTCTTAGTTTCAAAGTTATGCCCCTTTGATTATTTTTTACCCTACTAGTCTTGTGCGCGCCATAACTAGATAACCGTTTGGGATATTTTTATGAAACTTCATAGCAATGTGTATGAGGGTGTGATGATGTGTCGCTTATAACAATGGATGCTCTCTCCTTCTTTGTTTTGGAGTTGCATCCCTTTGATTAGATTTTTAGGGTATTTTTGTGTATACTAATCTTGTGCATTTAATAACTAAGGAACCATTTGGTATATCTTGATGAAACTTTCTGGCAATGTGCATGATCACAAGACGGTGTGTCACATATAAGAATGGTTGTTCCCCCTTACTTAATTTTGGAGTAACCTCCCTTTGATTAGTTTTTTAGGCTAACCCATTCCCCCATACTCCTTAACCCTTTGAAATATTTCAATGAAACTTTGTAGGAATGTGTATAATAATGGGGTAATGTATCATGCGCATGAACCATAACTCTGGCTTACTTCCTGAATTATCTGCCCTTGCATCAATTTCCGTTTTACTCTGTATCTCCTTAGCTGTTGGAAATATTTTAGCAAAACTTTATGGTGATGTGTATATTGTCAAGGGAAAGTATTGCGACTAAGAGTTTATGAATTATCTCCCTTGTTTGACTTTGGCGTTTCACATCTTCTGAGCTGCTTCACCTTGCAACCTGATTTTTGGTGTACTAATAGTATTTGATGTGTTGTTTTGATAACATTGCAGTCATTAATTACAGAGTTGTTTCCCCTGTTTTGTCTGCCTGTCCATCCTTCTATAAACAATCTTGTTCATTCTGTAACTCCTTCATGACACTGAAACGGGCGTATTATGCGCCGCTTGCGAAGCCCTTGTTGTTTTTTGTTGTTTTTTATTTTTCAGTTTAAGGGTTAAGTTACTGGAAAAACACATACAGAGAGAAAGTACTTACCGCTTTAATATTATTGCTACGCAGAGATGAATCTTGTTAGATCTTTCTGCATACATGCGTTTTGTTGAGCCAAATCTTTTGTCCCCAACATTTAGCTTTATCTAGCCTTTAGTTGTTCCATTACAGGACAGATCAATTTCACTTGTGTAAGGATGCACCCCTATGTTTTTCAGCATTTTCACCAAGAGTAACAACTTTTGTAACATACTGTTTGCTTCCCTGGATAAGAAAGATATTCCAAAATAAAGATATTCCAAAATAGGGTCTACTCTTATTCTCTATTTGAGCTGGACACGACAGGACCAACAAAGTGGCATGTGCGCCATGTGAAGACTCAGATCAGCCTGGGCATGCACCCAGTCTGATCAGGGTCTTTGCTGTCTGCATGGAGCTAGTTTAGAGCCTTAGCTACCTATAAAGTGCATAGTAAAGAGACTGGGCAGCTGCCCAGGTTGATCTGAGTCTTCGCACAGCCCACATGCCACTAAGTTGGTTTTGTCGTGTTGCGGCCCATTTGCCCTATTCCACATTGGCCTAATTAGGACTATAGGATTCAAAAAAAAATCCAAATCATCCACCTATCATATACTACAGATTCAAAACAGTGCCAGGTCATCAAAAGAGAAAGTCCAGTCTCACTTTGAGAATCTGAGAACACTAATAGAAGAGGCGTTGACTGCTAGAATGACCCAGCTGTGTGAGGAGATTGAACTAATTAAGACTAGAAGTGTCCAACCACTACAGCAATGTGAAGATTTAATTAATGAGGCAATAGTGGCGGCCACCACAGTCATGGAACAAGGTAGGTTCAACACAGATGCTGTATGGATAGATAGATGACTTGCGATTTTACGTCCTTTTTAACAGTATTTCAGCCATATCAGGAGGATGGGTAGGTGATAATGAAAGGCTCTGTGCAATGGAACCCCGTTTACAATTGAGAAGATCCCCTCCTGGGGGGCTTGAACCAAGGACTGCTAGATCAGCAGGCCAGTGCTTAACCCACTGAGCTACTGGGGCTCCTCACAGATGCTGTAAGTTTTCCAGATAAGAAGGGATAATTTAGGGATAATTATCTTATTTTTCCATAAAAACATATGTTGTGACCCCTCATTAGAACCGTCTCACCGAGGCGGTTCTAATGAGAGGTCACAGCATATGTTTTTGTTGAGAAATAAG
Source organism: Ctena decussata (assembly GCA_963989385.1). NCBI lineage: Eukaryota > Metazoa > Mollusca > Bivalvia > Lucinida > Lucinidae > Ctena > Ctena decussata. The sequence goes on from OZ022500.1 coordinate 45,465,963, forward strand.
AAAAAATATCTCTGAATTATCCTTGTAACCCTTCTTTTCTGGAGCTCTGACAATTCTGATTATTTGGCTTTGAGATGGGAGTTTCTTCCACTTAAGATTGACCCCTTAGAATGCCTGACCCCATAGAAAAGAGTGTAAGAGAGCCCATTAGACTGTATGCAATATATTTGTAATTTGAATGTCAGTGTCATAGATAACTTTGACAACATACAGGACTTGACATTAAAATATGATCTACTTGTCGGGTACGAAGCCTGTACTATAAAATGCGGAAATTTCATGTTTTTCCCTACATAGCTTATACATTTTTCTGGGCAAGTAAGAAATTATTTTCTTGCCCAGCAAAATTTTTAACTTGTCCTGGGTGGCCGGACAATGGGTTTGTCAGGCCCTGCAACATACAAGACCAACTTACGGTAAGTATAATACTAGCACCTGTGGGGGTTAATTTAACATTAACTCAGCATAGGAATACAGACAGGGGCAGGAGCATTCTGATCAGGATATGCACTTGGCAGTTTCTTGCACCTCACCATATTATTAAGGTGAACTAGCACAACTTCATGGAAAGCAACTCTGCCATTCTCAGTTTTACTCCCTTTCTTAATAGGGATCAACACTTAAAATAACAAATTTGCTCCTCTAGGAGCAAGCACTCTCTTTGAGAGCACACTCCATCCATTTAGGAAGGGCTTCTTTGTACAGGGAAGCAAACAGGAAATCACAAAAGTTGTTTCCCTTTGTAAAATGGAGGAGTACCCATACACCTTAATTGGTTCAGATTTTAGGTTAATTACAGCTCTGGGCCCAGTTGTTCAAAGCACCGTTAGACTAACAAGCTCATTAAGAGGTCAACTCGTTAAGTGTTTTATGACGTCATAACCAAACACACCTATATTTTTTGTTGAAAAAATGTGAGAAGCTTTTGCAGTGCAAAAGCTTCTCACATTTTTTCAACAAAAAATATTAGCGTACTTGAAATATTAATGTTCTAAATTTTAACGAAACGTTAACTAACGACATGGTTAGTTTTGAACAACTGGGCCCTGATTATTTACTGTTCCATTTTTCGCAGGAAAATCTATTCTTGAAAAGGATTCAAACAGCAAAACTGAAGACATGATGAAGTTTAAAGATCTACCCGAGACCAAGAATTTAGATATGTAGGCTTCTTTGACTTTCACTCTAAGTTTTTAGAGCCTGTGTAAATTTCGACAAACTTTGAATAGCCTGTGTGAAAGATTATATCTGTTAACAGATTGCATCTGTATATAGAGGCCAGTTCAGGAGTGACAACAAATCTTCAGATAGTTTAAAGAGGGGTGAGGGAAGGGCTGGAGAAAGGGGAGAGGGTTGAGGATAATTTAGGATAATTTGTTGTAATTTCTCACCCACAATGTAGGTTTTGACCTTCATTAGAACTGCCTCTTTACTGCGGGTTAACTCAAAAAGGAAAGAATTTGCTCAAAATAAGGGTTACCCTAAAAGGAAAGACTACTCCTCTAGGAGCAAATTCTTTCTGTTAGGAGTTGACTGTGGGTCTTTGGTTTGAGTCCCACTGGAGATGAGACTCTGTTGGAACCTAAATGGTGCTTCATTGCATAGAGCCTTTCATAATCAAACTCCCATCATCTTGATAGGACTGACATAGTGTTGAAAAGAATGTAAAACCACCAAGCCAGCCATCCATCTTCTGTACGGGAATGTTTTGGAACTGTTTGCTAATATTACAAACCCTGATCAGACTACTAAAGGAAAAAGATATCGGTGGTGAATGCAGTGAAGCATGTAAACAAAACATGTAAAATAGAAGTTCATGATTGGTAAATGAGATAAAACATACCAGGTTTATTCGACTGTAAGACCCGTTTTTTTCTTTTCATAAAGTACCCCAAATATGTAAATTGGTTGTGTAATTTGGCTGTTAGTTAGGTTTTTCTGCTCGAAAACAATCCCAAAAATCTAGATCCATCTTGCTGGATCTCAACTTTCGGGATTGTTTTGGAAGGGAAAAACCCTGTTTTATAACCCAAGAAATATGGTATAAAAGAAATGTTTATCATTAAGGTATGTTAAACCCTCCTAATTTTAGTGAGACTCCCTAATTTTGGCTCCCAAAACCTTGTTTTATGAGCTGTTGCACTAATTTTTTTATTGAAATTTCACTATATATTTAATGTAAAAATTCAGGTCTCACTAATTTTTTTCCAGAACCTCACCAAATTGTATTATCAGAACTTAACATAACTGATCATTGTAGATTACCAGAGGTGCCAAGTCTGTCCGAAGTGCCATGTATCACAGCCATATTTACCGATGATTTATATAAAGAAATCTGCTCATTAGCCTCCTGTGATGGGAAGATATTTGAGAGAGCACCTGTACAGATAATGGAGGTGGAAGAAAGACCTGGTGCCCTGCTTGTTAAATGGGAAGAGGTAATATTTAGAAAATCACAGGGATCAAGCTAGAGATCTAAATGATGGAGAAGTTTTTCCTGATTTTAGGGAGAAGTTTCTGCCCGTATTTTGTGCTTGCCTTTATATTCTATACATTTTGACTTCTCCTTCAGCTCTGAACAGGGAGAAGTTTCATCCTGCAAGGAGACTATTTCTCCCTAGTCTCCCTCTAGCTTGATCCCTGAATCATAGTGACCCTAGCACTGGGACACTTTAATGACTAAAGGTTAATAGGAACACCGGGGTGTTTTCTGCCATTTTTACAAAGGCCTTTGGGGAAGAACTTTCGTGACTTCCTGTTTGCTCCCTTGGGGGAAATATGGTTTCAAAAAGGGTCTACTCTTCAAGAAGGGAATTTGCTCCTAGAGGAGCAAATTCTCTCCTTTAAGAGTTGACCCACATTGAGAAGGGCGGCAAAGAAAAGCTGTAGAGTTGCTTTCCCCTGAAAATGTACCCATTCTCTTAAATCATTGTAAGCATCTTGAAATTTTAACAAATTGATTTTACTGTCCGGCAATTTGTCTAAAAGTTGCTTGCAGAATGGCAGACATGATGCCAAACATGACAGATTTTTCTATCCCCACCTCACTCTCATGAAAGACACATGCATTCTTAGGTATATCTGTCTGAATATTTACGGTTTAATAAAAGAAGAGACGGTTTGGGTAGTTGATGTTTGTTCCAGGAGAATTTATCCTATGCAGAAAATGGTGGAAAAAGGAGTTGGTGTAAGATAATTCAGCTTGTCAATACTTCCATCATTGATTGTTTTGTGACCATGGGCTGACAGGGGTGACACCACCTATCACAGATTTTTTGTTAGATTTATTGTGGCTATCCTTTTACTTCAGGTAGACGAAAGTTATGAAAGCAGTGAATTCTGTCTCCAGTACTGTTATGGGAAAGTGTGCTCAAATGAGTCATCCAAGGCATCATTCCATCATGCATACACAGGACCAAACACTTCACATCTAGTAAAACATTTGCGGATGGGAACGGTGTATTCATTTCGTGTCAGTTCTCGGCCTGACCCAGAGAGTGACTGGTGCATGTGGAGTGTGCCACGACAGGCTGTTACAAATCTTCCACATTATCGTGAGTTTATCATATCAGAGTTGTAAATAGTTTCAGTTTTATTACCTGGTCTTTGAGTCCCAGACTGCGAGATATAAGTATGTGTCTCCTGTGACTAGCAGAATGTGACACATAGGTACATGTATTACTTTTCGGTCGGCAGTGGTGTTGTCGGTAGTATTTTTAGAGTTTTCTGGTTTGGCTGTGTTTGTGATAATGTGTAGACAGGCAAGATATAGTGGTTTTCAGATTTCTTGTTGGTTTGGCTGTACAGTGGACTCTCTTTACAACGACAGCGATTGTTCCCAAACATTTTGCTGTTAAACTGAATTTGCTGTTGTAAAGAATACATACTCAGAAAAATAAAGCCATTCTGTGCATATCAAAATGATGCTATAAAGAATTTTGCTGTTGTAATGAGTGCCGTTATAAAGAAGGTTGACTGTAGTTTTTCTTTTTCTCTTCATTAAAACAAAGTTATAGTCTTTGTTTGAATTGCCTCAAAGAGTCAGTTTTTGAGTGGCTAAGCATACATTTTAGTGGAGGATTTATTTTACGGAAATCTGGAAATTATTGTTTAAAACTCCACTTGTCTTGACCCCTACATCTTGAATTTATATCATCCAAAATTCATTAACACCAGTCATTTGTCTTCTGACATCACCATCTGTAGATGTGTAAATAATAATCCTAACACAGTTATAACAAAATAAACCGACAGGTCCCAGTTGTTTAAGGCATTGTTAGTTAGGGATTCATTAAGTTTTCTAGTGCACATAAAATCAAGTGTGTTGATATTTTTTGTTGAAAAAAGGTAGTGCCTTTTTGCTTACAATACTTTTGAAAATGTAACGTCTTGTTAACTTATGACATAGTTAGTTTTGAACAACAGGGCCCTGATGTTTATGAAAGTACCCTAATGTGCATAAGTATTGGGACACCTAAAATAATCAATTTTCCATTTGTCCCAAATGGAAAATTCATTATTTTTAGGTGTCCCAATATATACGCACATTACGGTTTACTTCAGATTACTGTTTGAAACTTTTTGTGCATTTCAGTTATTTATATACTATACCTGAATAAAAAGTTACACAATAAAATGAGCTTGATTGTTACATGTTGAATAAGATGTTTTCTAAATACCATTTTTGTGCTCATTTACAGAATGGTCTGAAGGCACAGAAGGCTATGAAGTTACTAATGATAACAAAACAGCCACAAGAACATCTGGGCTCACAAGAGTACTGTATTCCTCCTTCCAGTCCTATGAATCAGGGCATCCAATATCATTTAGAATTATGGTCACAGGTGAAAAATCCCCAGTAGATGGTATCGCTATCACTCTAGATAATGAAGATACAGAAACACTGAAGAGAGAGGGAGTGGTGTTTGTCGCCACTGACGGTTTGTAAATTCTAATAACTGTTTTTATTTCACGTTAATATGGAGGCTTTTTCCCATCCAAAATAACCCTAGATGTGTAAATCAGTTGTATTAAATTCTGCTGCAAGATTCCCCTTTTTTTTCCCTCCAAAACAAACCAAAAAAATCTAGATCTGTCTTACAAGACAGATCTAGAATTTTTGGGTTGTTTTGGAGGGTAAGAAACCCTGTTTTATAGCTAAATGAATATACCAGTACCACAGATTGCCAGTTACTGTGATTATCCTAAAATTTGAACAAAAAGCTGATCGTATTGTCTGTCAACACATAAAAAAAAAATGCAGGGGCAATGGCAAAATGTGCAGGCCTGTGGCAGACTGCCCCTTTAGGGGTAGTACTTATGTCATGTCGCCTGCATGATTTTGTTGCCAAAGTGGTTCTTTAAGTTTGGTTTTCACATCATAAAAATTCTGAGTTGGACACATATGTCGGCAAACAGTGCAGACCAAGATCAGTCTGATCAGGGTCTACACTCTTTGCTATTCCGTCAGCATCTTTTGGATGAATTACTGCACTGTAAAACCAAACTGTTCCAGTTTAGGACAACTACGGTAATTATTTTGGGTGACCAAGTTTCCTGACTCTAGGATACCAGTAGATACACCTGATGGCTTGTGTTTATTCTTCATTTCATACTTAGTGCATATGAAAGAGCTTAGTTAGAACAAAATTTATTTTGGAGTAGCACTGTATGCTTTCAGTACTGTAACCTTTCATCCTGAAATATCAGTCAGTCAGTCTTCCATCTTTGAATTTGTTGAAAAGACCATTATTTGATGGTTAAAGGGAAATCTTAACAAACATTGGCAAGCTTTAGATTCAGATAGTATGGTCTCTTCTTGGCCGTCTCTTATTGGCATCTGCACCATTTGCAAGTGTTTCTAACCTAGAAAGCTTTAGCTCTTGTGGAATCTCTTTCAATGAATTCATTGTATTGTGTACTCCAACAATTTCTTGTTTTAGGAGGTGTGTTTGTAGATGGCCAAGAAATGAAGACAAAGCTTCCACCATTGGTCAGAAATTCTATTGTAACCATAGAGACAGAAACTTTAACCAATGGGAAGGTTCGTGTCAGTGTGCAGGTGGAGGAAAAAGAGCTCACTTTTGATTGGAAGATAGACAGACATATAACATTGAATATGATTGGTGGAATTGGACTTCAAGATTATTCTGCTCATAAATTCTATTTTGCTCTTCAGTTTAGTCATGAGGAATGGAAAGTTGGAGTGGAGTAAAGTTAAAGAAATCCAGATAAACATAGTAACTCTTTAAGCACCAAAAAGCAGACGACAAAATTTACGTCTGCAAAAGTTAAAAAAATGCCTTGTCCAAGACATTTCATATTGAGAAATCAAAGACTAGAGGGCAAACAGTGTAGATCCACATGAGGCGGCTCATTATGAGCCGCCTCATCAGGATCTATGCTGTCTGCAAATTATGCTATTTTTGTCACTGGTGCTTAAAGTGTTAACCATAAATAGTAGGACATTCTGTCTTGAGCAAACAATGTAGACAGAGATCAGACTGCTCCTTAAGAGCAGCCTGATCAGGGTCTACAATATTTGCTAACAGTGTTAAAGAAAAAAGTTTTTAGAAATTACTAATGAACTTCAATAATATGGCAGTTTACTCGGTTTTCCTTACGCTTTTCCAGATTTATTATTTGTGATTTAACTTAGCACTTGATATTTTAAAGTTAAATGAACTATGCTTGCAGCCACAAAATAAGGTCCTTCACATCATTTGGAAATGACCATGAGTCAGGTTTTGTCTCACCTGCAGTTATCATAAATGAGACATTGGTATTGCTTTTCTGCGGGTAGCAGCAACAGTGTCCATGTTGTTGGTGGCTTAAACTTTTGTCAGGTTTCCTGGTATAGCTCTGTTAGTAGTACTGGGGCCTCTTTATGACAACAGACAACATGCAACAGGTGAGACATACTGTTCCACAGAATTTTTGTTAGATCTGTAAGTCTACCAAGTCTTTCCTGTTGCCATAAAAAATTCTCTGGATTCTTCAGAATCTGTATATATATATAGCAAACAGTTAAGACTCTGATCTGTGCAAACTCATCTGATTTGTGCATACTGTTGTGAATCTTCACTGTTGGCTTATGTCTTAGGGTGAATGGGTACCCTTTCATGTTTTTATGCCATTTTTGGCTCGCTTGTACAAAAATACAGGTAGAGCTATTGTTGTCCCCCCAAGGTCTGTGTCCACATCCGTGTCCATGTCAAGGTTCACGTCCAAATTGGATATTTGAAATTGGATATTTGGGTTAAAGTTTTTAATTCGATAGGCAAGAAGCTGTCAGGTGAGCTATCCTGTACTTTTGTGACTTTCTTTTGCTTCCATTTAGGACAAGACTCTTCCGAAATTGGCTCCCATGGAACCATAATGAGAAGGGAGACAAAAAGACTAATATGAAAATGACAAAGTTCCTTCCCCTAGAAGTGTACCCATTCATCTTCAGTAGTATTAAAAACAGAAAAAATGCTTACATTATGTTTCTCTCCTTTTTTTTTTTTTTTTTTTTTTTTGTGATTCAGTCAAAGCCACAGTGTATAGAGACCTTATAGAGGTGCAAGTTTTAAGGTTGATTAACTATTTTGTAAGACAATATATAGAATTATTACTTGGTGCACTACATACAGGGACCACATTCATGCTTTTCTATATGCAGGTAGTTGGTGCTTGTCTTGAATTAAGTCTTTCAGTTTAATGCATGAGCAGTGCTTTGAGAAAAAGTATGAGCAATGAAGACTCAGATCAGCTGTAGCATCTACCTGATGTAACGTCTTCCATTGTTGCTCAGAAATGGTCTTGGAATGCCAGTCAGTTTCCAAATGAATCCATGAAATTAGGGCTTTCAGCATGCTATCTCAAGAAGATGAAACAAAATTTTGATAGCTCATAATCTGAGCCATTATATGGAATAAATTATACCAGTATTGCCAATGTTTGAAAGACTTGCAAATGTTTTACCTCATTCTGAAGTCCTGTTCTGATGTCTCATTATTGTGTTCATTCCTGTGATTCTTGGTAAATTAGGGCAAACAGAATTATTACAAAACTTCACTTGTTTAATTTGCTATTTGTAACGGGTGCTACATTTAACGTAAAAAATGTTAATCAGATGGTATTCTGTTATGGATGTAAGGCTTGAATACAAAAATCCTCCCTTGGGATCACTGTTCAGCATTTCTGAGCAAGCCTCCTGAAGCCGAGCAGTGACCCTTGTGACGAATTTTTCTATGTGCAGGCTGGTCTGAGCCTTTGCTGGTTAACTATCATTCTTACGTGTTGCGGCTCATATTGTGTTTTTGTTAGAGGCTCAAAATGTCATCACTGAATTGTTTATGTAATTCCAACCTATGTTAACATCAAAACACCTTCTGCTCACATCCAGCCAGCTAAAGATTTACATATCTCTCCCATTCATGGCATATGGTTATATGTATGTGTTTTGGAAGGGCTCTTGTTAATTATTTTAGACTTTGCAATCCAACTGTTTTTCTTCTTTTTTTTTGTTGTCTTTTTTAGCTCACCTGAGCCGAAGGCTCAGAGGTGAGCTTATAGGGTGGGAGTCGAGCCGGCGTCCGTCCGTCCGTGGGTGGGTGCGTGCGTCAACACTTTCAAACATAAATATCTCAGTGACCAGTGGGCCGATCGCAATCAAATTTTATCTGAAGCATCATTTGGGTGGGGGAAAGGCTGCATTAGGTTTTGGTGCCGATCAGCTCAGAACTCTGGTTTCCATGGCAACAGATAGCCCCCATAGGGTTATAATGGGGAAAACGGCGTCATCACGTTTTCTCGACTGTTTTTGATTAGATCCTTATCATACTTGCAGGTAATGATGATATACACAAGAGCTTGGATGAGTTCGAAATTTGGTCGGATTCGAGCACAGACTACGGAGTTAGCTGCCCTTGAGCGTTTGAAAAAAATCCCATAGGGTTATAATGGAGAAAATGGCGTCATCACGTTTTCTCAACTGTTTTTGCTTAGATCCTTATCATACTTGCAGGTAATGATGACATACGTAAGAGCTTGGATGAGTTCGAAATTTGGCCGGATTCGAGCACAGACTACGGAGTTAGCTGCCCTTGAGCGTTTGAAAAAAATCCCATAGTGTTATAATGGAGAAAACGTCATCACATATTTTTAGAAAAACTTTGTCATCGCTCTATTGCATACATTTCTCAACGGATTTTAAAATAACTTCACACAAATGTAGGGCGTGACAATATCTCAAGCAAGTTCGACTTTCAGGATGCTGCGCCGAAGGTCAAGGTCACTGTGGCTAATTTTAGAAAAACTTTGTCAGCGCTCTAGCACCTACATTTCTCAATGGATTTTAAAATAACTTCACACAAATGTAGGGCATGACAATATCTTGAGCAAGTTTGACTTTCAGGGTGCTGTGCCCAAGGTCAAGGTCACTGTGGCTATTTTTAGAAAATCTTTGTCATCGCTCTAGCGCCTACATTTCTCAATGGATTTTGAAATAACTTCACACAAATGTAGGGCATGACAATATCTCGAGCAAGTTCGACTTTCAGGGTGCTGCGCCCAAGGTCAAGGTCACTGTGGCTATTTTTAGAAAAACTTTGTCATCGCTCTAAGGCCTACATTTCTCAACGGATTTTGAAATAACTTCACACAAATGTAGGGCATGACAATATCTGGAGCAAGTTTGACTTTCAGGGTGCTGCGCCCAAGGTCAAGGTCACTGTGGCTATTTTTAGAAAAACTTTGTCATCGCTCTAGCGCCTACATTTCTCAACGGATTTTGAAATAACTTCACACAAATGTAGGGCATGACAATATCTCGAGCAGGTTCGACTTTCAGGGTGCTGCACCCAAGGTCAAGGACACTGTGGCTAATTTTAGGAAAACTTTGTCATGGCTCTAGCACCTACATTTCTGAGCAGATTTTAAAATAGCTTCACACAAATGTAGGGTATGACAATATCTCGAGCAAGTTCGACTTTCAGGGTGCTGCGCCCAAGGTCAAGGTCACTGTGGCTTTTTTTAGAAAAACTTTGTCATCGCTCTAGCACCTACATTTCTCAACGGATTTTGAAATAACTTCACACAAATGTAGGGCATGACAATATCTTGAGCAAGTTTGACTCTCAGGGTGCTGCACCCAAGGTCAAGGTCACTGTGGCTATTTATAGAAAAACTTTGTCATCCCTCTAGTGCCTACATTTGTCAACAGATTTTAAATTAACTTCACACAAATGTAGGGCATCACAATATTTTGAACAAGTTTGACTTTTAGGGTGCTGCTCCCAAGGTCAAGGTCACTGTGGCTATTTTTAGGAAAACTTTGTCAGCACTCTAGCACCTACATTTCTCAATGAATTTTAAAATAAATTCACACAAATGTAGGGCATGACAATATCATGAGCAAGTTCGACTTTCAGGGTGCTGTGCCCAAGGTCAAGGTCACTGTGGCTATTTTTAGAAAAACTTTGTCATCGCCCTAGCACCTTCATTTCTCCATGGATTTTGAAATAACTTGACACAAATGTAGGGTATAACAATATCTCAAGCAAGATCGACTTTCAGGATGCTGTGCCCAAGGTCAAGGTCATTGTGGCTATTTTTAGAAAAACTTTGTCATAGCTCTAGCACCTACCTTTCTCAACGGATTTTAAAATAAATTCACACAAATGTAGGGCATGAAAATATCTCGAGCTAGTTTGACTTTCAGGGTGCTGCAATCAAGGTTTTTGATTAGATCCTTATCATACTTGCAGGTAATGATGACATACATAAGAGCTTGGATGAGTTCGAAATTTGGCCGGATTCGAGCACAGACTACGGAGTTAGCTGCCCTTGAGCGTTTGAAAAAAATCCCATAGTCTTATAATGGAGAAAACAACATCATCACATTTTCATTTTTCATCGGATCCTCTTCATACTTGCAGGTAATGAGGATATGCATAAAAGCTTGGATTAGTTAGCATTTCGGCTAGATCCCACCACTGACTATGGAGTACCTGCCCTGAGCATCCGAAAAATCAATGTCGCCACTTTTCTTGGTTTCTACTGATCTGATCCTTTTCAAACTTGCAGGTAATGAGGAAATGCATAATATCTTAAACAAGTTCAAATTTTGGCCAGATCAGGCTAACCACTACGAAGTTAGCTGCCCTTGACAGCTCTGTCTATTGTGCTCTTGATTGGATACATTTTAACCTTGCATATATTAAATGAGGGCATACATAATGTTTTGGATGAGTTTAATTTTCAGCCTGATTGGACCACTGACTGGAGTTAGCTGCCCTTGAGCATCTTAAATATCCCTATAGGTTTACAATGTCTCTCAGGTGAGCAATTGTTGCCCTTTGGGCTACTTGTTTTTTGTGGGGGGGGGGGGGGGGGGGGGGGGGGGGGGGGGTGGAGGGTGCGCTGTTATCATAGGGCAGTATGCTTGGTGTATGGCTAAAAGTTTATACAAAGTTTTTAGCAGTTGCTTGGATACTAATGTAATTTTAAAGTAACTTTAATGATTTTCTATATCTCTCTTTTTCCACTTTGCATGTTTAAGTTTTTATGAGACTGAAGTTAATATGCTGTAGCTGTGATACTTCATATTTTATGCAAACAGATTACTGCAAACCATTTAACTTCCGCTCCAGTCTAGGCGCTCCAAGTGCAAACTCACGGTATGTGAATGTGTAATCAGAAATTTTGCAAATTAACATTGAAGGAAATGTTTGCAAAGTTTCGAATACTGGTTCTTGATTGATAGAGGCTATGACCATTTTTTTTATAAATTTTATTTCTGGAAAAATTGGTAAAATTTGGCTAAAACAAAACATTTGAAAATTGTTCCGATTTACGGTGTCTTTTACATGAATAAGAACCAGATTTAAAGTGAATAGGCACACTTTCAGGGGAAGCAACTCTGCATTTTCTGTTTTGCCTCCCTTCTGAAAGGGGTCGACTTCTATAGAAAAGAATTTGCTCCTGTGGGAGCAAATTCTTTTCTTTAAAAGTAGACCTGATTCTGGAAGGGCTTGTTTGTCCAGGGAAGTAAACAGGAAAACGTCACATAAGTTGTTACCTTTGTAAAAGTGGTGGAAAGTAGGTGGAGGTACACCCGTTTACCTTAACTTTCTGCACCACCTTTAATGCCTTTCAGAGATCTGGACCTGGGTCTAAATTCATGTTTGAACAAGGGCTTCGCAAGCGGTGCATAATACGCCCGTTTTAATGTCATAAAGAAATTATAGAATGAACAAGATTGTTTACAAAAGGACAGACAGGCAGACAAACAGGGGAAACCACACTTTAATTAATGATGGCAACATTATTTAAATAATTAACACATCAAACAAGGGAGATAATTCATATACTAAATATACTAGATATGCCATTCTTGGTTCTAATACATTCCCTCGACAATATACACATCTCGATGAACATGTTAAAATATTCTAAACGGTTAAGGAGTTACAGAGTAAACAGGAAATTTATGCATGGGCAGATACTCCAGTAAGCAAGCCACAGTCATGGTTCTTGCTCAGGATTCACTGCCCCATTATTACACACATTCCTACAAAGTTTCATTCTAATATATCAAAGGGTTAAGGAGATATGGAGTGAATGGAAATGCCTAAAAATAATGATCAAAGGGAGGTTACTCCAAAATTAAGAAAGGGGGAGCAACCATTCTTATATGTGACACATCATCTTATGATCATGCACATTGCTATAACGTTTCATCATGATATTCCAAACAGTTACTGAGTTAATGTATGCACAACATAAGTATATACAAAAATAGCCGAAAAGAACTAATAAAAGGGATGTAACTTAGTAACAAAGAAAGGGAGAGCAACCATTGTTGTACGCGACACATCGTTGGGACTTCATACACATTTCTATGAAGTTTCATGAAGATATCCCAAACAGTTATCTAGTTATGGCGCGCACAAGACCTGCAGGGAAAAAACAAAACAATCAAAGGGGCATAACTTGGAAACTAAGGAAGGGGGAGCAACCATTCTTGTATGCAATACACGTTCCCCCTACCCACTACATATGCCTACAAAATTTCATGAAGATATCCCAAATGGTTACTGAGTTATGGCGCACATAAGAATGTTTATGGACGGAGGAAAGGGAGGTTACTCCAAAATTAAGAAAGAGGGAGCAACCATTCTTATATGCGACATATTACCTTGTGATCATGCACATTGCTATAAAGTTTCATCATCATATTCCAAACAGTTACTGAGTTAATGTATGCACAACATAAGTATACACAAAAACAGCCGAAAAGAACTAATAAATGGGATGTAACTCAGAAACAAAGAAAGGGAGAGCAACCATTGTTGTACGCGACACATCGTTGGGACTTCATACACATTGCTATGAAGTTCCATGAAGATATCCCAAACAGTTATCTAGTTCTGGCGCGCACAAGACCTGTAGGGCAAAAAAACAATCAAAGGGGTATAACTTTGAAACCAAGGAAGGGGGAGCAACCATTCTTGTACGAGACACGTTCCCCCTACCTAATACATCTGCCTACAAAATTTCATGAAGATATCCCAAACGGTTACTGAGTTATGGCGCGCACAAGAATGTTTACGGACGGACGGACGGACGGACAGCGCCATGACATAATACGTCCGTTTTTTCAAAACGGGCGTATAAAAACCAGTAGAGTTTAGGGTCTGGACTGGTAGTTTTGTGAACTTTCGTTTCGTTGCGGAGTAAAATTGAAACTCGAGGGCATCGTTTGCAAGGCTTGAGAGACACTCATGACTTAACATCATGTAGCTCATTAATCAATTTAGATTTTTATCAGATTTTTAAATGTTACATATATCCATGTTATATTTTCATCTTTGCAAGTATTTTATCAAATTTTTAAATATTACATATATCCATGTAATATTTTCATGTTTGCAACTATTTTAGAAGTATTTTATTCTAGTCAGTATTGTATTAGATCATATATGACCAGTTAAATCTTGTTGTATTGTTTGTTGTCTTGTGTTCTTACAGTGTGCTCTTTTAACATTCAAAGTGCCAAAAATAAATAATATTTGAATTTGAAAACAGTGTAAATCCAGATTAGATGGCTCATAATGAGCTACCTCATATGGATTCACAATGTTTGTCCTCAAGTCTTTGAATTTTCAATATAATATAGCTTGAATGAAACTTTTTTTGAAGTTTTGTGGGCGTAAATTTTGTCCTGACTTTTTGGAGCTTTAAATGTTAATTTGTGTGTTTTGCAATTTGTAACAGGATGTGTTTTGCTTCTAATACATCCTAGATCTTAGCCAAAATAAATGGTTGAAATTTTCATATTTTCTTATTTACCCACAAAACATATATTGTAGGGTCTCATTTAAGGCGTATGGGTACACCTCATTATTTTTGCACCATTTTTAAACAGGCAACATACTTTTGTGACTTGCTGTTTGTTTCCTTGGTTGAAACTCCTGCAAAATTGGGTCTACTCTGAAAGGAAAGAATGCCAGGCAGTGTAGCGCAGTCGGTAGGGTGCCTGACTTATAAGCCAGAGGTCCGGCCACTAATCTCATTTCTCCTTCCACTGATTCAAGAAGGGCAGTTGTCAGTTACTGGTGAAAGTAAGTGCGCCTAGTACCGGTTAACCGTTTAGGAGGTCTAAACCTGCCCAGGAATAGTGTAGTTAGGTTAACTGAGCGTCCCAACATGACCATAGCTGTTTACCGTGGACGTTAAACAATAACACAACAACATAACACAACATCGAGAAAAGATGCATAAATGAAACTGGCAGAGTACTTCCCTCGAAAGTGTACCCATTCACCTTAAAAGATAATACAAATGAGCCTCGCCTCGACAAAACCAACAATGTGGTTGTAAGCCCGATGCAGACTCAGATCAGCCTGGGCATCCATCCAGTTTGATCAGACTCTTCATTTGGTGCTCAAAGGGTAGCTAAGGGTCTAGGCTACCTCCATGCGGACAGCGAAGACTCTGATCAGACTGGGCGGATGCCCAGGCTGATCTGAGTCTGCGCTGGGCGCACAACCACATTGTTGGTTTTCTCGTGTCATGGCTCAAATTATATTTGGAGTGTTTTGGTGTCTGTATAACGTGTTTGTTTATGTTTCGTAATGTCATTATGTCAGTGTTTCAGTGCTCTGAATTAATTTCATGCAAATGGTGCTACTTTATTCACATGTATTTTATACCCTTTACTTGTGGTGGGTCCATTGTTACTAGTGCCAGCATAAAGTTTTGTTTTCTGCCTGTTCTCATGCACACATGCAACATTTGTAAGACAAGTAAAGAAACCCCTAGTGTATACTTTAAACCTGTAATATTTTGCAAGGTATTCATTTTTGCAACTCAGCAAAGAATTAGCAAATGAAAATCAGTAGCTTTTCTGTGTGCAGGCTGCATATTCAGTCTGGTCAGGGCAGGGCATGCAAAGTTGTTTAGGTTTTAATTGTTTCATGACAACCAGAGTCTTACCACAGGTGCTTTAAGTTTAGACCGTGAAACACTTTGAAATGTCAAAAATTGGAAAGACCATGTGTCATTTAAAAATATTGTATAGTGTTGTATTGGACACTGTGGATGACAAGGTTTAGAAATGTTTCTAAGCTAGAACTTCAAGCTCCTGTGGTCTTACTGGCCAGGGTCCAGCTACAGCTCTTGTTAAGATACATAAATACACACATTCAGGGGAAGCAACCCTGCCAGTTTCAATTTGGGGTCAACTCTTTAATGAAAAGAATTTGCTCCTCTAGGAGCAAACTCTGAATTTGCTCCTCTAGGAGCAAACTCTTTCCTTTAAGAGCAGCCATTTTGGGTTTCATCATCCAGGGAAGCAAAGAGGAAGTCACAGTTGTTTTCTTTTGTAAAAATGGCCAAAAAATATGGAGGTGGAGCCATTCACTTTAAAATCTACAAAGTCATATTGATCAAGTGAACTGCATCTACTCTGATAAGGCTGCATTTGTGTGAATCCAGGACTGGATTTGTCTGAGTTGGGCTGGGCATACACAGTTACATATAGGTGGAGCCTGGTTTTGTCACAAGGTGGCTTATTGGTCATGGTAGATAATTACATCATTTAACAACATAAATTGAAATCTATATATATAGAAAAAAATATTCCACAGATCTGAAGTAAACTTCTGTTCATTTGGCAATCCAGCAGTACTTTGGTTTTCTCAACACTGAAAGCAAAATGTAAAGTATATATACATGTATTTGGATTGAAGATTCTGTTATCAAGGTAAAATGAGCCACATGACAAAACCAACAAAGTAGCATGTGCTCCCAGCCAAGTCTCTGATTGACTAGGCATCTGCCCAGTCTGATCAGAGTCTTCATGTCTGCATGGAGCTAGCTTATCTACCCTTTAAGCGCACATTTAAGACTCGGATTGGGTGGATGCCAGCCTGATCGGAGTCCTCGCTGGGCACACATGCCACTTCGTTGGCTCTGTCATGTGGTGGCTCAGATGTGTTCTTCTGAAAAGCTCGTATTAGTGTGTGATAATGTTGCATGATATTCACTTTCTTGCCATTGAAAGATAAGAAATATATTTAAATAATATATGTTGTTTAGTTTCTCTAGCATTCTATTCCTGTGATAAAGTTCTGGTTTGGTTATTCTTTACCATACCCTTCATGCAGGTTCCAAATTTCCTTTTTTGGCCATGAATAAATTTTTCTATTAGATGAATCCATTCAGCCTGACAAGACCAGGTGTGTAGGTAAAACCCACATTTTTCCACCAGTTTTCTATGGGAGACAATTTTTGAGACTCCCTGTTTGCTTTCCTTTCTAATTGGGGATAATGAGCTCTTAAGGGAGAGAAACTTCACTACTTAAAGAGCAAATTACTTTTTTTATGTCCCTCCCCCCCCCCCCCCCACCCAAGAAGCGAAAATGAAACTGGTAGGGTTGGTTCCCCTGAAGTGTATCCAGTCACTTTAAATACTCTTAATGACCAGTCTTATATGGATCTACACTGTTTGCTTTTCTGTGATTTTGTCTGATTCCCCATCACATAACAGGTGTGCAAATTGAAAGAGGACAATTTATTATTCCCTCATCAAACCGTAAGTCAAGGGTCTAGGAAACTAGAGCATGTGAGCAGGGGCTCACGTATACCCCCGGCCAGCGCCACCGCCAAACAAAAACACATTTAATACAAGCAAATGTTACCTAACAGACAGACAGATGGACAATCTATTACAAATCCAGTGAAAGGCCTATAGACAAATACCAAAAGGTTCCATTAAAATAAATGCAAATTATGTTATCCAAAAAATATCCAAATTTAACACAAAATTTCAATGTAAGTTTACATAAACTTCTATGTTTGCGACCTTGACCTAAAGTCAGCAGCAGCATCCAAATGATGTCAACTACTCAGTTTAAACCTAGACTGTAAACCTAATAACATAGCAATCTGAGAAAATTTTTACATAAATTTTCCCATTTGTTACATTGGAGTGAGAGATGGAAAAAAGAAAGAAGAAAAAGAAGGCCAAAAGAAATCTAAGCATCTTGGTTTTCTTTCCACCAATATATTTGGCCATTCTCAAGATGTATACAAAATTTGAAGACTGGCTGTCATGAGAACAGAGAAATCTGTGACAAAAAATTAGACAGAAAGAAAAAAGGACAAAGAAAATGAAAAGCAGGAGAAGGCTGATTCTCTCTTATACAGTACAACTTGTCATACACAATGTTTGAACCAAATTTCAAAATCCTAGCTAAAGTGGTTCCTTAGAAATCTTTGACAGAAATTTTATTGGAGAGAAAGAAAAAAGTGGACAAAGAGAATGATAAGCAGGAAGAGGCTGATTTTCTCTTACATGATACAACTAGTTATACCTAATGTTTGTACAAAATATCAAAATCCTAGTTGAAGCAGTTCCCGAGAAGTCTGTGACAAGAATTTACTTGAAGTGAAAGAAAAAAAAGAACAAAGGAAAGGATAAGCAGGAGAAGGCTGATTCTGTCTTACACAGTACAACTAGTCATACCCAACATTTGTACCAAATTTCGAAGCCCTAGCTGTAGTAGTTCCTGAGAAATCTGTGACAAAAATTTAATTGGATAGAAAGGAAAAATGGACAAACAAAGGGAATGATATGCAAGAGAAGGCTGATTCTCTCCTACACGGTACAACTAGTCATGCCCAACGCTTGTACCAAATTTCAACGTCCTAGCTATAGTGGTTCCTGAGAAGTCTGTGACAAAAATTTAATTGGAGAGAAAGAAAAAATGGACAAACAAATGGACTGATAAGAGGAAAAGGTTGATTCTCTCTTACACCTTATAACTAGTCATACCCAACGTTTGTACCAAATTTCAAAGTTCTGGCTGTAGTGGTTCCTAAGAAATCTGTAACAAAAATTTTATTGGAGAGAAAGAAAAAAATGGACAAAGGAAGGGACTGATAAGCAGGAGAAGGCTGATTTTCTCTTACACGGTACAACTAGTCACACCCAACGTTAAGAAATCTGTAACAAAAATTTTATTGGAGAGAAAGAAAAAAATGGACAAAGGGACTGATAAGCAGGAGAAGGCTGATTTTCTCTTACACGGTACAACTAGTCACACCCAACGTTTGTACCAAATTTCAAAGTCCTAGCTACAGGGGTTCCTGAGAAATCTGTGACAAAAATTTAATTGGAGAGAAAGAAAAGATGGACAAACAAAGGGACTGATAAGCAGGAGAAGGCTGATTCTCTCTTACAAGGTACAACTAGTCATACCCAACGTTTGTACCAAATTTCAAAGTCCTAGCTATAGCAGTTCCGGAGAAATCTGTGACAAAAATTTAATTGGAGAGAAAGAAAAAATGAACAAAGGGACTGATAAGCAGGAGAAGGCTGATTCTCTCTTACACGGTACAACTAGTCTTACCCAACGTTTGTACCAAATTTCAAAGTCATAGCTGTAGCAGTTCCTGAGAAATCTGTGACAAAAATTTTATTGGAGAGAAAGAAAAAATGGACAAACAAAGGGACTGATAAGCAGCAGAAGGCTGATTCTCTCTTACACGGTACAACTAGTCTTACCTAACGTTTGTACCAAATTTCAAAGTCCTAGCTATAGTGGTTCCTGAGAAATCTGTGACAGAAAAAATGTTAACACACACACACACACACACACACACACACACACAAACATATTAACGGAAAGACCAAAAACAAGAGCATGTGAGCAGAGGCTCACGTATACCCCCGGCCAGCGCCACCGCCTAATATAAACACACTTAATACAAAACTTTAAAGCAAATGTTAAATAACAGACATATGAATGGACAATCTATTACAAATCCAGTGGAAGGCCTTTAGACAAATACACAATGGTTCCATTAAAACATGCAAATTATGTTATCTAAAGAAAATACAAATTTAACACAAAATTTCAACACAAATTTACATATAGTTCTATGTCAGTGACCTTGACCTAAAGTCAGCAGCAGCATCCAGAGGATGTCAACTAGTCAATTTAAACCTATACCTAAACCTAGTCACACAGCAATCTGAGAAATCTTTGACATAAATTTTACCATTTATTCCATTGGAGATAGAGATGGAAAAAAGGGAAAAATGCAAAAGAAGGCCAAAAGAAATCTTAGCATTTTGATTTTCTTTCCTACAATAAACTTGGCCATTCTCAAGATGTAAACAAAATTTGAAGACTGTGGCTCTCTTAGGAACAGAGAAAACTGTGACAAAAAATAAACTGGAGGGAAAGAAAAATGGACAAACAAAGGGAATGATAAGCAGGAGGCCGATGCTCTATTACACCATACAACTAGTCATACCCAACATCTGCACCAACTTTCAAAATCCTAGCTGTAGTGGTTCCTGAGAAATCTTGGGACAGAAAAAGTTTAATTTCAAAGGAGAGAAAGAAGAAATGGACAAACAAAGGGAGTGATAAGGAGGAGGAGGCTGATGTTTTCTTACAAAATACAACTAGTCATACTCAATGTTTGTAATAAATTTCAAAAACCTAGGTGTAGTTGTTCCTGAGAAATCTATCATAGAAATTTAATTGGAGAGGAAGAAAAAATGGACAAACAAAGGAAATGATAAGCAGAAGAAAGCTAATTGTTCCTTATACGGCACATCTAGTTATACCCAACATTTGTACCAACCTTATAAATCCTAGCTGTTGTGGTTCCTGAGAAATCTGTGACAGAAATTTAATTGGGGAGACAGAAAAAATGGACAAACAAAGGGAATGATAAGAGAAGGAGGCTGATACTCTCTCACATGGTACATCTAGTAATACCCAACATTTGTACAAAAATTCAAAATCCTAGCTGTTGTGGTTCCTGAGAAATCTGTGACAGAAATTTAATTGGAGAGAAAGAAAAAATGGACAAACAAAGGGAATGATATGCAGGAGAAGGCTGATTGTCTCTTACAAACTACAACTAGTCATACCTAACATTTGTACCAAATTTCAAAATCCTAGCTATTGTGGTTCCTGAGAAATCTGTCACAGAAATTTAATTGGAGAGAAAGAAAAAATAGACAAACAAAGGGAATGATAAGCAGGAGAAGGTCTATTATCTCTTACACACTACAACTAGTCGTACCCAATGTTGGTACCAAATTTCAAAATCTTAGCTATTGTGGTTCCTGACAGAAATTTAATTGGAGAGAAAGAAAAAATGGACAAACAAAGAGAATGATAAGAAGGAGAAGGCTGACTGACTCTTCCACAGTATAACTAGTCATACCCAACGTTTGTACCAAACTTCAAAATCCTAGCTATTGTGGTTCCTGAGAAATCTGTGACAGAAATTGAATTGGAGAGAAAGAAAAAATGGACAAACAAAGGGAATGATAAGCAGGAGAAGGCTGATTGTCTCTTACACAGTACAACTAGTCATACCCAACGTTTGTACCAAATTTCAAAATCCTAGCTATTGTGGTTCCTGAGAAATTTGTGACAGAAATTTAATTGGAGAGAAAGGAAAAATGGACAAACAAAGGGAATGATAAGCAGGAGAAGGCTGATTGTCTCTTACATGGTACAACTAGTCATACCCAATGTTTGTACCAAATTTCAAAATCCTAGCTATTGTGGTTCCTGAGAAATCTGTGACAGAAATTTAATTGGAGAGAAAGAAAAAATGGACAAACAAAGGGAATGATAAGCAGGAGAAGGCTGATTGTCTCTTACACAGTACAACTAGTCATACCCAACGTTTGTACCAAATTTCAAAATCCTAGCTATTGTGGTTCCTGAGAAATCTGTGACAGAAAAAATGTTAACATACACACACACAAACATATTAACGGAAAAACCAAAAACTATATACCCCCTATATACTTCGTATACCAGGGGTATAACTATATACCCCCTATATACTTCGTATACCGGGGGTATAATTACTTCTTTCAACAAGTGTTCAATGGATAACTATAACATCATTGCTTCTGTAATAAACTGTGCCATCTTGGAATTTGGACAAACTGAGGTACACCTTGTAATGTATTGTGGGAAGGATATGACATAAACTCACATAATGTATGAATGGTGGTGGTGGTGTGATGGTGTTTTGGGAGGTGGGGTGGGATGGATGGATGGATGATTTGAGATTTTACATCTTCTTCAACTGTATTTCAGTCATGTCTGGATGATGGGAGGGTGATTATGAGAGGCTGTGTGCAATGGAACTCTGTTTCCGATTGTAAAGAATCCTGCCTCCGGCGAGGCTCAAACACAGGACCCCTAGATGAGTAGGCTAGGGCTTAACCTACTGAGCTACCGGGACTCCTTAGATGGGGTGGGATTAGGGATTAAACTGATTCTGAGACAAATTTCCTCGACATTTCAGTTTCAAGGTTTGCAGGAAGAAACAAAAGAAAACTCAAAGACACTCAAAATTCTTTGTTTTACTACAAAAATACCGTAATATGCTAAAATAAGTACAATTTACAATAATCTGTAATAGAGATGAGGCTATCTTTCATAAAATAAATATTTTCACTGCTAAGTCCTGTGAGCAGAGAAGGAACACAGTTTGATGAAGGCAAAAGGTGATAGATACATCAATGGACAGGTGATGCAGACATTACTGTAAAATTCTTTAGTATTTGGATGGACAGATCTGAGCAAACAGTGCAGACCTAGATCAGACTGCTCCAAAAGGAGCAGTCTGATCAGAGTCTACACTGTTTGCCATTCAATCTAGACACATAACTGCACTGTAAAACCACTCTTCCATTTTTCGATTATGGTAATTATTTTATGTGTCCCAATTTTTTTAATTTTTAAGGCGATTCTAAATATAGAGACACCATTATCAGTCACCATAACTATCCTAACTTGCACATTTCTTGCATACCAGACAATGTTTTCCACATTTTCACTGGTTGCTGGGATCAACCTTACCTTACATACAGCCCTTATCCAGCCCTAGGGCTAGGAAATAAAGTTTTCTAACATAAACTTGCATGAACCTAGGGTAGGAAATAAGTCTTTTTGTGTATTTTGGTTTAAATATGTTCATGTTTCTTGATGCAGCCCAAAAAAATTGTAATCAGGGGAGATGACTAAATATGATGAAACAGATTTGTCATCCTTGCTACTTTTCCACCTTCACATTCATACCAAATATAATCAAAATATATCAAAGTGTAATGGAGCAATGGGATGCACAAGATATAATGATCAGGGGCAGAGAAAGCTAGAGATGTCCTTGTTGCACATGACATGCCTACTCAGCCATGGTCTACATCCTTACCAAGTACCATGAAACTATCTCAAAGGGTACTGGAGAAACTAGAAACATGGTAACTAATACAAAATTTCATGAAATATCTTTGACAGTTTTAAAGCTATAGAGAAGAAATGATTTCTTTACTTAAAATTAAAAAGGGGCGCCCCATAAGTCTTTAAAAAATGTAGATGGACTTATGGTTCTTATTCTCTGCACATCGTCTGACAATGTTTTGTATTTGTACAAAGTTTCATGAAAATATCTTTTAAGAGTTTTAAAGTTATAGAGCAGACATGCTTTCTGCACTGAAAATTACGAACAGGCATAATTCCGTAAAAAATGTAGATGGAGTTACAGTTCTTGTTCTCTGCACATCATCTGATAATGTTTAACATTTGTACCAAGTTTTGTGAAAATGTCTCAAACTGTTTCAGAGTTATGAAGCAGACACGAAATCATGATGGACAGACAGACAGATGGACAAGGTGATTTCTATAGGGCCTCTGCAGACTTTGTCTGGCAGGACCGTAATAAGGGTTCACAATAAAGGGACCAAGGGACAGAACTGGAACATGAAGAATGCAAGAGTTGTCATTCTTCTACATAACACACCTACTTACACAGCTGTGCATACACATACCTACCAAGTATGATAAAAATATCTCTTCTGGAAATGGAGTTTGATGCACAATTAAGAAGGATCAGGGGAGACTAATGGAAAATAAGAAACTGAGTGATGTCTTTTTCCCACTGTCATGTTTGAATTTCAACCAGGGACTCAGCAAGCCTAATCCCTGGTTAAAATGCCAACCCTGGGGTGAGAATTCCCCATCCTACCTGGATGCTCATAATGGACTGTTATATTCACCCACACCATACTCTTGTCTTCAGCTAGCATATGATCATCATGTTGTAGAAAAATATTTCAAAGTTTCTAGTTACAGTGCAGAAACAAGGTGCATAGGAAATAGTTATCAGGAGAGAAAACTGGCAAACAAAAAAGTGGGAGTTACTGTTGTTTTTGCTTTTGCATGCAACACTACCGTCATGACACAAGCTATAATATAAAAATATCCTATGTATCATTAAAACATTTCTTTTTATACATCTTAAAACATTTCTTTTTATCAGGAAATATTTTTTTATCTGGAAACGAAAAGTCAACGCCTGTCCAAACATCCACCCACCAACCATGATGGTTTTAACCACTTTTATAACCATGTCCAAAGTCTTGAAAGGCTATAAAGTCTGTTACAAATAGTAGTTTTGTAAATCAAACATTAACAAATAAAACATGACTTAAAATTACAGATTTGCAATAACATGGGACCAGTGGAAGACAGGATAAAAGATCAGTGTAAAACAACTGCTACAATCAGCCAGAAATACTGTATTGACCCTAAATATTGGGACAGACGGGTCCGAGCAAACATTGTGGACCCAGATCAAACTGCTCCTCAATGTTTGCCATTCATTAAGCATCATTTGGATGCATTTATATGTGTAAAATCCACTTTCTAACAATTTCAAACAATAATTGTCCGACTTTTGGGTGTCCGAAATTTTAGGGTCTTTACAGTTAGAGTGTCAGAGACTAAAAATACTGAAGGTGTATAGGTACACTTCCATGTTTTTCTGCCATTTTCACAAGGAGGAACAACTTTTGTCACTTCATTTGGTTCCCTGAATGATGAAGCCTTTCCAAAATGGTGTCTACCGTAAAAATTCTAAATATTGGGACAACAAAAATAATTACCCCAATTCACCTTAAATTGGAACAGTATGGTTTAACAGTGCAGTAATGTGTCCAAAACATGCAAATGGGATGGCAAATAGTGTAAACCCTGATCAGACTGCTGGAGCAGTCTGATCTGGGTTTGCACTATTTGGTCAGACTTAACTGTCCCAATATATAGTTTTTACGGTAATCTTGCCACTGAGTCTCCATACGTAAACCTTTTAAAGCAACTAGCTTCATACACCAATGAACGACTGTTGATCATGTGACGTTGTTGTCAAGTGAGGCCTAAGGTAAACAAAAGTCTTGATTGGTCCATGTGACGTTTGCTTGACGCAAACTCCTGGTGACGGCTTTTGAACTTAATGGCCAAACATGTCATTACTAACTTTTCTTCAACCCATATTCTGCATATTCTTTACTAAATTACTATGGAAATGGCACAGAAAGGGTCATAAAATAAAGTGTAAATATAAAAATAAAATTTGATTTTTTAAGCGTTTATTGTGTGAAGAAGCTAGTGGCCGTCACTCAAATTCTACCTGAAGGGCCATGCGCTTCTTGGAATTTTAGCTTCGACCAATGGCTTCATCACATGATGAACGCTGAAAAATCCAATTTTAATTCTTAAAGAATTCTTCCCTGGGGGAGCAATTTTTTTCGATAAAAATTGACCCCTTTGAGAAGGGAGGAAAAAAAGAAACTGGTATAGTTGCTTCCCCTGAAAGCACATACAGTCACCTTAATCATATCCATTAACATATTGAAAATCTCACATTACTAACCCTGAATATTCACACAACCTGTCTTGGCATACAGTGCAGACCCAGATCAGTCTTAGTCTCATCGGGATCTGCTCAGCTTAACAACACAACACCTGACAGGACAAACTTGGCCGTGCTTGATTGGGCTGTGCGCACTGTGCCAGAACGGCTATTAGAATTCCAAAATCGAGCATACGAAACGAGCAGGAAAGGGGCAAATGCAGGGCTATTGAACGATCATGATTTGATGGCCTTTTGAGAAACACACATTCTCTTTTGTTTGACGACATTTTGGGTGATGCAGTCTGAATTTTAAGGGAAAATAATTCAAATTTCATCAAACAAGCTCAGAGCTATATCTTCTTTATATAATTTCCTGTATCATCTGCTTGCTCGCCATTTTGTTTTGACTATTTGTTCTGTCTACACCACCTTCTTGTTTGGAATAGTGCGCACCGTGTCAGGACACAGTTCCAGAGCACTGGATTGATGTTCCAAAAATCCAGACTGTGAGCACAGCCCCATTGAGCACGGCCCTAATCTCTCAATATTCAAAGTCTTTGACTGGCTGATCATAGAAACAGGTGAGGTGTATGAATATACTGGGTAGTTATGGTATTCAAATCAACAAAACCAACTGGGTAGTTATGGTATTCAAATAAAAAAATAGCCATCAGAGGAGATGGCAAATCCCCCGACCGAAGACCCCCATGGGCCTTGGTAAAACGGGTGCACTTCAAAACACATATAAGTAATATATTGTCATTCTTTTATGCTTCTGATTGACATTATCTGTTTAACAGATGCATGATTATCTAACATTCAGACTAAATAGTATGCCTGACTGCTAAAAAGAAGTAACATCTCAAACAGCTGCCATATACATAAATATATAGCATATGATACATTAAACTTTCAAAATGTGTGAATAACTTCTAAACTACAAGCCCTACAAACCTTATTTTGAGCTCTCTAGTAAGTGAATTTGGACAAAGAATCCAAATCTGGAGAAAAAAAAAAATTTTTTTTTTTGGTGGGGGGGGGGGGGGGGGGGGGAGTGGAGGGGTCAGAGAGAAAGTTAGGAACACTGATAAAATATCACAGCATGTTCATCAATATTCTAAAAGGTATAAGGTTATTAAAATTGTGGAGCAGGCCAGGGTTATACAGATATGGAGCAGAGACTCAAACAGCAGCTCTAAATACCAAAGGGAAATAACTCAAAAAGTTTGAATGCAAGAGTTGTCATTCATGTATGAGACAAATCGTCATGACCTGTTCTTCGGATCTGTGAAGTATCATGAAAATATTTCAAAAGGTATTCAAGCTATGGAGCGGACACCTAAAATCAGGGCTACAGAAATTTTGAAATCCAAATCGGTCCGGGACGGCCGATGACGTCATACGAATCCAAAATAGACACAAAAACTACACTGTGTATTCCACAATCCAAAAAAAGTCACGAAAACTAATGACTACACTGGAGCGCCGTTATAACGCAGATGTCATCGCTGAAGTAGCCATTTAGTCCACATGTTCTTACTTATCGTGAAAAATGCGCTTTAAAGCACAGAGACAGTCAGACCGAAAGCGAAAGTACACATGGCTGTACCATTCGGACATCCTCGCCGATCTTCATTTACGGAATTGGCCGAAGTATTACGATTGACGTATTTTACTGTATTCGAGTTAATTCCCTTGAAATATGAATATACTTGCAAAAAGGTACCTTCGGACGAAGAAAAAAAAATTCTGCGCGAGAAATGACGTCGGCTAAAAAAAACCTGACCAGACTGCACACAATCAAGTCCGGTTTAAATTTTCTTTTTGCTAGTCAAATTCTTTCCTTATGCTATCTTTGAAAGTATACAATAGTCAGTAACATTACGTTGCACAGCCTTTTTCCGTGCATGTGTATGTGTGTATTACGAGTTGTACATAACCTTCGCCGCTGGCCAAAATTGTGACACATGCTAATTATCGAAGATTTCCTAAAATTGAGTCAATGTTCACACCTTGGCAAGACAATCGACACTTGTTTATCTGTGATAACTTTTAACAGCAGTGCGTGATTATTGGATTAATAATATGACACATGGCTAAAATCCAGGTAATTATGTCATCATACATCGCAAATCGTGTTTTTTCGGACCGAAAAAAATGTGCCTTATGCCAACTGAATCGGTTTTTCGAACTCAAAATCGGTCCGGACCGACAAAAAATCGGATTTCTGTAGCCCTGCCTAAAATCATCAAAGGGAAATAACTCAAAAAGTAAGAAAGCAAGAGTTGTCATTCTTGTTCGCGACACATCGTCATGACCTGTTCTACATATCTGTGAAGTATCATGACAAAATTTCAAAAGGTATTCAAGTTATACAGCGGACACGAAATCATACCTAAAACCATCAAGGGGAAATAACTCAAAAAGTAAGAAAGCAAGAATTGTCATTCTTGTTCGCGACACATCGTCATGACCTGTTCTACATATCTGTGAAGTATCATGAAAAAATTTCAAAAGGTATTCAAGTTATACAGCGGACACGAAATCATACCTAAAACCATCAAGGGGAAATAACTCAAAAAGTAAGAAAGTAAGAGTTGTCATTCTTGTTCACGACATATCATCATGACCTGTTCTACATATCTGTGAAGTATCATGAAAATATTTCAAAAGGTATATGAGTTATAGAGCGAAAAGGAAACCGCACCTAAAACAATCAAGGGGAAATAACTCAAAAAGTAAGAAAGCAAGAGTTGCCACTCTTGTTTGCAACACATTGTCATGGCCTGTTCTACATATCTGTGAAGTATTATGAAAATATTCTAAAAGGTATTCAAGTTATAGAGCGGACACGAATCTGCCAAAAAATCACACCTAAAACCATCAAGGGGAAATAACTCAAAAAGTAAGAAAGCAAGAGTTGTCATTCTTGTTTGCGACACATCATCATGACCTGTTCTACATATCTGTGAAGTATCATGAAAATATTCCAAAGGGTATTCAAGATATAGAGCGGACAAGAAAATGTTTACGGACGGACGGCGGACGGACGGACAGACGGACGGACGGATGGACGCCAGGCTCATCGCTATATCCCCCGAACCTTTTGGTCGGGGGATAAAAAACCAACTGGGTAACTATGGTATTCAAATCAACATAACCAACTGGGTAGTTATGGTATTCAAATCAACAAAACCAACTTTTACTACATCTACATCCAGTTGTGCTGGCCAATGTTTTACACTCAGGACATATAATCAAGAGGTCGTGGGTGCAAGTCCAGCCCAGGTTAATGAGTCTTCTAACACCTTTAGATAATTTATCCTCATTTTCTTCTCACCAAACGCCCCCATCAGCCCAAAATAACTAAAATAGTGCCGAATGGGCCATTATACCCAAATTACCTATCCATCCTGTTAACTACATCTTGCACAGGAAAAAAAATCTTTCTGCTCTCTGAATATTTTCTACCTCAGCATATCCATCTAATAACTACTAAAATGTTAATATAAATACCAAATTAACCCTAAAAAGCGCTCCTACTCTAACAATCACCCCTGCCTCTTTTCTGAAAATAATGTTCTATTAACTTGCATGAATTCCTGTTTGCTTCTCTTTATAAGGTAGCTCTTTGAAATCGAGTCTAATCTTAAAGGAAAGAATTTGCTCTTAGAGGAGCAAATTCTTTCCTAAAAGCTGACACCCTAATGCGAAGGGAGGCAAAAATAGAAGAGTTGCTTCCTCTGAAAGTATATTCATGACCTATATACATGTAATGCTTATCATAGGTATTCTGGCAGTAGCTGATTTACAACACTTTAGGCTCTAAATAAAGCCAACCTTTTGCAAAATGCAATGCCCCTGGGCATTTAATAGGATTAGTATGGTACGCTTAATGTCATTACTACACTACTAATGCATACCGAACACCTTCTAAGTATTGGGACAGATAGGTCTGAGCAAACAGTGCAAACCCAGATCAGATTGCTCCTAAAGGGTCTACACTGTTTTATATTTTATCTGGTTCTGCATAACTTCATTTTAAAACCAAATTTTTCCATTTTAGGACAATTATGGTAATTATTTTCGGTTCCCAATTTTTAGAAGGTCTGCGATCAGCAAAGGCTCAGACCATGCAGCCTGATCAGAGCCTTTGATGTTTGCACATGTAATATGAGCCGTGACACAAGAAAACCAAGAAAGTGGTTGTGTGCCAAGCACAGACTAAGATCAACCTGGGTATTTGCCAAGTCTGATCAGACTCTTTCCTTAGCACTTAAAGGTAGCTTAGCGTCTAAGCTATGTCCATGCAGACAGGGAAGATTCTGATCAGACTGGGTGGATGCCCAGGCCGATCTGAGTCTGCGCTGGGCGCACAACCACTTTGTTGGTGTTCTCATGCCGTGGCTCATAAATGGACCATTAGAAATTTGTAATGAAGGCTGTAACTTGACTGCAAAGATTTACATACACAATTGTGTTTTTCCTTTTTCTAAATGAGCTGCAACTTGACTAAAGCAACAAAGTGGCATGTGCGACCAGAAAAGACTCAGATCAGCCTGGACATCTGCCCAGTCCCAGCAGAGTCTTCCCTGTGCAATTACAGAGAGCTAAGGGTCGAAGCCACTTGCATTTTGACAGAAAGCACTCTTCTCGGACTGAATGGATGCCAGGCTGATCTGAGTCTTCGCATGGCTCACATGCCACTCTATTGGTTTTCTTGTGTTGCAGCTCAAATATGGCATCCCCTAGAGCTTTTGATAAGCCAGAATTATGAAGTTTAGAGATCTTTCATGGGTCTGAGGTTAGGATTGAAAAATCTATTCTGCTGGTCAAATGGCAAACAGGGCAATCCCAGTCAGTCTGCTCCTTCAGCAGCAGTATCATCTGGCACATAATCATGCTCAAAAATGTCATTTGAGATTTTATAGTCTCAAAGGACCTCTGACAGTTGTAATGTTATTTTGCCTATAAATTAAGTAAAAATTAAATTTTTGATATAGTCAAGAATTCCTATCGAAATTTGTTGCTCTCAACTTTCCATAACTGGCTACAAATTTATTTTTTGATTTTTTAGCACATAGACTTCAAACATTGAAGCCTTTCAAGGACCGAAAATTTCACGTACCCCTCTTAATAATATGGGTTTAATTTAGGGCATGATAATTTTTCAAAATCACTTCTAAAACTTCTTTATAATACATAATACGTAAGCCTACATATTTATACCAGATATTTCAAATTTTGTTGCACAAGGAAGCTGCAATAATTTGTCAAATAAAAGCATCGCAAACAACTGCGCGATATCCCGCCACTGCAAACCTTTTTCACACACACTGATTTTTCCACATTTATTTTTTTCTGTATGACCACAGGGCAGGGGCAGCCTAACCCCACTGAACACGGATAAAAGTCTTTGTCATGACACTCACTTACCACTCTAATCAAATACAACTTTAGTGATTTTAAACATGTGGCCATGGGGCAGGGGCAGATAACCCCTTAAGGGTCAAATTTTAATCATCACAAGAAGCTTTTATTATGTTACTTCTATCATCAGATGTAAATTTCTGAAAATCTGTTTCACATGAGTTTATATTGATTTTATCATCATTTTATGCATGTATATAGCCCAAGGGCAGTGGGAGATAACTCCCATGGGGTAAATTTGAGCATCACTGGAGGCTTTCATCACTCTGAACATTTGCTGTAAGTTTAAAAAAAACTGCTTCTCAAGCTTTGTTTTTATATGGAATTTTTCATGATTTTATACATGTATATAGCCCCAGGGCAGGGGCATATAACCCCTGATGATAAAATTTCTGTGCTCATACAAAGCTTTTGTTACTTTGATCATGTTTGTGAAGTTTCATCATGACACTCCATGTAGTAAAGGAATTAGAGGCCAGAAACCATTTTTTGTACATTGACAAATGCCATAACTCTGTCAGAAATTATCGAAATTTGCCCATTAACAATCCCAAGCGAGACATTCTTAATACAAATGCATATGCAAAATCTGAAGGAAATCCATTGATAAATGCTTAAGTTATCGAACTGAAACAAAGTGCAAACGGACATATGTACTACGGACGGACAGACAGACACACGGACGGCCAATGTGAAAAAATAATAGCCCGCCACTAATGTGTGGCAGGGTACAAAAAATAGGTAAATGTGCATTGATACTGTCAGAGGTCCTTTTGTTTTAAGGCATGTTTAGTTGGAACAAAAAGCCTTACAGGGTATGTGTTGCATGTTTTCAATATCTGACAATAAAGAAATCTATCTGTTCTGTTCACATCAGGTGGTTTTGGTTCATTTATAAAATAGCAATAAATATTCTAACATGCATATTTTCATCAATTCTCTTTCTTGCTAGTAGCTGCCGGACAGTCTGGACTTTGGTCTCCATTTGAAAGACTTGATATATGTTCCTTGGCACATCTCCTTGGAAACCACCCTCGTAATCTCTTCTTTCCTGGAAACAAAAGATAAACTAGAAATGTTTTTCTGAGAAAAAACTGATGTCCCCCCATCAGCCCATTTCCAATACCTCCTTATGAATAAAAAACCTGTAAAATCAGAATACTACATGTAGGCAAATTTGGAGAAAATCCATCCACTGGTTCTAAAGATATCCTCATAGATGACTATTTCCTTGCAAATGAGGTCAAAATCTAATCAGCTCTTAAAGTTGACCCAATGATGTATCCATGCAACTTTTATGAAATTCCATCAATTGGTTCAGGAGATATAGTGAGTATAAGAAATTGTCATCTAAGTCTGCCAGTGACCTTGAAAATGAGGTCAAGGTCACCAAAATCTAATCAGCTCTTAAACTTGTCCAAATGATGTATCCATGCAAGTTTGGTGAAATTCCATCCATTGGTTCAGGAGATATAGTGGGTACAAGAAACTGTCATCTAAGCCCTCCAGTGACCTTGCAAATGAGGTCAAGGTCACAAAACTATAAAAGGCTCTTAAACCTGTCCCACTGATGTATCTATGCAAGTTCGGTGAAATTCTATCCATTGATTCAAGAGATATCATGGGTACAAGAAACTGTCATCTAAGTCCTCCAAGGTCACCAAAATCTTCTCAGCTCTTAAACCTGTCCCAATGATGTATCTATGCAAGTTTAATGAAATTCCATCCATTGGTTCAGGAGATAGAGTGGTTACAAGAAATTGTCATCTTAGTCCTCCAGTGATCTTGAGAATGAGGTCAAGGTCACCATAATCTTCTCAGCTCTTAAACCTGTCCCAATGATGTATCCATGCAAGTTTGGTGAAATTCCATCCATTGGTTCAAGAGATATCATGGGTACAAGAAATTGTCATCTAATTCCTACAGTGACCTTGAAAATAAGGTCAAGGTCACCAAAATCTAATCAGCTCTTAAACTTGTCCCAAAGATATATCCATGCAAGTTTGGTGAAATTCCACCCATTGGTTCAGGAGATATTGTGCATACAACAAATTTTCACGCCATTTAAGTCCTCTTGTGACCTTGAAAATGAGGTCAAGGTCACCAAAATCTAATCAGCTGTTAAGCTTGTCCCTATGATATATCCATGCAAGTTTGATGAAATTCCATCCATTGGTTCAGGAGATATTGTGCATACAAGAAATTTTCGTGCCATTTAAGTCCTCCTATGACCTTGAAAATGAGGTCAAAGTCACCAAAATCTAATCAGCTCTTAAGCTTGTCCCAATGATGTATCCATGCAAGTTTGGTGAAATTCCGTCGATGTGTTCAAGAGATATCGTGCATACAAAGAGTGTGACGCCAACGCTGACGCCGACGCACCGGGAACCGCACTGAAAACAATATGTCCCCCCTCACCTTTGGTGGGGGGACATAATCAGTCAGAGCAAAGCATAGGCAGTAACTTGGAGGTAGAAATAGAGGTCCACTCTTATAGGAGAAAAAAATTATTCCTATATGAGTAGATCCAAGTTTGGAAGGGCAATGTCATCCACAGCAGCAAACACTGTCACAAACTTCTCAAATAGGGGAAAAAAATGGAGTTGTACCCATTTGCCTTTAATAATCATAGTAATTTTGGGACAATTTTATTTATTTCTCCATTAAAACATGTTTCATCAGGTCAGTGAGGTGATCCTGCTGAGGGACCATATGGTATGTTTTCGTGGCAAGTGAAAAGTTATCTGAGATGAGAATCAGCTATTCAGAATTACAGCATAAAAGTTCCCCACCTCTGACCTGGATCTGTTACAAAGTAAGGGTACACTGTCATGTTGTCTGCCATTTTTTATAAAAGGAAGACAACTTTTATAACTTTCTGTTTGCCTCCCTGGAAAAGGAAACTTCCGAAAGGGGTCTAACTCTTATAGGAAAGACTTTGCTCCACTCCACTGAACAGGGAGGCACAAATAAATAAGGCACAGTTGCCTCCCCATAAATATGAATATATCTTACCTCAAGCAATGGATGGATGGATGACTTGTAATTTTACATCCTTTTCAACAGTACCTATTTCAGTCATATCAGAATGATGGGAGGGTGAAAATGAAAAGTTCTATGCGATGGAACCCTTTTTACTCTTGAAAGATTTCCGCCTACAGCCAGAATCAAATATGGGATAAGAACTCAATAAGCTTTGCTTCCAATCTGATCCTTTAAATGTTCTCAAATTATGTAAATACATGTATGATTGTAATCTTATGAAAATAAAATATGTTTAAACTATCAAATCTGGACTGTTAGCTTTGCAATCCAGCGCTTAACCCACTGAGCTTCCAGGGCTCTTTTCTTACATGCAAAGTGACTAATGACTACAAGTGTGTTTTCAGCTGAAAAGAACACTGTCAGTCCAACTTTCCGGGTTTAATTTCTGTTTCATTACCAGGATTTAAATTTTCTTTAACATTTTTTCTCAGCCAAATTAATTATTACTTACCACCAATTTCTTTTTTTGTCTGCTCTTTTGTACCATACAACCATTTCCTACATGAAGAAAACATACAGAAATATAAACTGACGCTTTAAGCATTATTCTTATAAGTACCTTAGTGTACACCTAAAAATAATGAATTTTCCATTTGGAACAAATGGAAAATTTATTATTTTAGGTGTCCCAATACTTAAGCACATTAGGGTATCTTTCATGGGTGTGAGGTGTGGATAGACAAATCCATCATAAGAGTCATTGTTTGGCATCAGGAGACTTGTTTGAGTGATGCTGAGGAGTCATTCTAGGGACAAACATTTCTATTGGCACCTCACACTCGCAGTAGGTACTTTCTGCTACATACCTTTTTATTTACTAATTTTGATTTTAAATGTAAAATTTGTTAAAATGTATACCGTATTTCTTCGGTTATAAGACAGGATTTTCCCCTTCCAAAACAATCCCAAAAATCTAGATCAGTCTAATCAGATGGATCTAGACTTTTGAGACATACTATTTGCTGTTTACAACAAGGGCTTCGCAAGCAGCGCATAATACGCCCGTTTCAGTGCCATGAAGGAGTTACAGAATGAACAAGATTGTTTGTAGAAGGATGGACAGGCAGACAAAACAGGGGAAACAACTCTGTAATTAATGACTGCAATGTTATTAAAACAACACATCAAATACTATTAGTACACCAAAAATCAGGATCCAGGGTGAAGCAGCTCAGATGTCGTGAAACGCCAAAGTCAAACAAGGGAGATAATTCATAAACTCTTAGTCGCAATACTTTCCCTTGACAATATACACATCACCAACAAGTTTCGTTAAAATATTTCAAACGGTTAAGGAGATACAGAGTAAAACGGAAATTGATGCAAGGGCAGATAATTCAGGAGGTAAGCAAGAGTTATGGTTCATGCGCATGATACATTACCCAATTATTATACACATTCCTACAAAGTTTCATTGAAATATTTCATAGGGTTAAGGAGTTATGGGGGAATGGGTTAGCCTAAAAAACTAATCAAAGGGAGGTTACTCCAAAATTAAGTAAGGGGGAACAACCATTCTTATATGTGACACACCATCTTGTGATCATGCACATTGCTATAAAGTTTCATCAAGATATACCAAATGGGTACTTAGTTATAGAATGCACAAGATTAGTATACACAAAAATACCCTAAAAATCTAATCAAAGGGATGCAACTCCAAAACGAAGAAGGGGAGAGCAACCACTGTTATATGCGACACATCATCACACCCTCATACACATTGCTATTAAGTTTCATTAAGATATCCCAAACGGTTATCTAGTTATGGCACGCACAAGACTAGTAGGGTAAAAAATAATCAAAGGGGGCATAACTTTGAAACTAAGAAAGGGGGAGCAACCATTACTATACGCGACACTTTGCCCCATCCTAATATATACGCCTACAAAATTTCATGAAGATATCTCAAACCGTTTCTGAGATATGGTGCGCACAAGAATGTTGACAGACGGACAGACAGACAGACGGACGGACAGACAGCGCCATGCCATAATACGTCCGTTTTTTCAAAACGGGCCTATAAAAAAAGTTTATCATTCCAGTATGCGGACACCTTAGAACCTGAATAAACTGAGATGGCATTTATGCCCTGCAATAATAATAAAATTATTGATGCATGTAGGTAATAAAAATGAATAACAAGTCGCCCAAGGGCAACGATCGCTCACCTGCCAGTGTATGCTCAGGTCAAGTGGCCAAAATGCAAGCTTTCGGCTCAGGCAGGCTAATAAACAGGCTGCAATTCTATAGGATTGGATAGTGAGTGTGTAAACTGTTCCATCATGGCCACTTCTATAAAATCACTAAATGACCTTGACCTCTAGTATTTATAGAAGTTTAAGTTGACTGCATTTCCATATCACAGAGCTCAATAGCAACAGAAAAATGCACTTTCTCATCCTTTCCCATTCAAAAGCCTAAGGGACCAAATTTGACCTTGCCATAAAATAGGTCAAGGTCAACCTAAGGTCATCATTTATATATACTTTGTAGTACTATAGTCCATGATGCCACATACCAAGTTTCAAGGCAATCAGCCCAGTGGTTCTTGAGAAGAATTTTTAAGGTCTTTACCATAAATGGGCATGGTGGCCATCTTGGTCATGTGATCTGGGTCAAATATATAAACTTTGTTTCTTTATACTGTTACTGCGGCTATGGATTCGTTCCGCTGAGGTGCAGGGGCAACGCCGATATGAGAATTGAAATACTACTACATGTACTACTATTAAGGCTCTATATGAAATTTGGCTTCAATCAGCCCAGTGATTTCTGAGGAGAAGTCCTTTGTAAATGTTGACGACCGATGACGATGACAATGACCTTGACCTCTAGTATTCGTAGGGGTTGACGATGACTGAATTTCCATATCACAGAGGACAATAGCAACAGAAAAATGCACTTTTTCTGCTTTTCCAATTCAAAAGCTCAAGGGACCAAATTTGACCTTGCCATAAAACAGGTCAAGGTCAACCTAAGGTCATCATTTATTTAAGCTTTGTAGTACTGGAATCAAAGATGCTACATACTAAGTTTCAAGGCAATCGGGCCAGTGGTTCTGGAGTAGAAGATTTTTTAAGGTTTTTACCATATATGAGCATGGGGGCCATCTTGGTCATGTGACCTAGGTCAAATATATAAACTATCGTTCCCACATCCTGTTAAGTCTTTATATGAAATTTGGATTCAATCAGCCCAATGGTTTCTGATGAGAAGATGTTTGAAAATGATGACACCCAATGGCCAAATGACCTTTGATCAAGGTCACTAAATGACCTTGACCTCTCATATCTATAAGTGTGTAAATTGACTACATTTCCATATCACAGAGCACAAAAGCAACAGAAAAATGCACTTTTTCAGATTTTCCCATTCAAAAGCCCAAGGGACCAAATTTGACCTTGCCATAAAATAAGTCAAGGTGAACCAAAGGTCATCATTTATATAAATTTTGTAGGACTAGAGTCCAAGATGCTACATACCAAGTTTCAAGGCAATCGGCCCAGTGGTTCTGGAGAAGAAGATTTTTAAAGGTTTTTACCATATATGGGCATGGCGGCCATCTTGGTCATGTGTCCTGGGCCAAATATTTAAAATTTCTTTCCCGCTTTGCCTGAAAACTGCACATGAAATTTAATTAAAATTGGCCCAGTAGTTTCAGAGGAGAAGTCCTCTAAAAATGTTGACACACAACGGACAAATGACCTTTGGCCAAGGTCACTTAATGACCTTGACCTCTAGTATTCATAGGGGTTGATGATGACTGCATTTCAGTATCACAGAGCACAATAGCAATATAAAA
This sequence comes from Ctena decussata, assembly GCA_963989385.1. NCBI lineage: Eukaryota > Metazoa > Mollusca > Bivalvia > Lucinida > Lucinidae > Ctena > Ctena decussata. The sequence goes on from OZ022500.1 coordinate 45,503,476, forward strand.
ATGCACTTTTTCAGCTTTTACCATTCAAAAGCCTATGGGACCAAATTTGACCTTGCCATAAAATAGGTCAAGGTCAACACAAGGTCATGATTTATATAAATTCTGTAGTACTAGAGTCCAAGATGCTACATACCAAGTTTCAAGGCAATCGGCCCAGTGGTTCTGAAGAAGAAGATTTTTAAAGGTTTTCACCATATATGGGCATGGCGGCCATCTTGGTCATGTGACCTGGGCCAAATATATATACTTTCGTTCCCCCATCCTGTTAAGGCTCCATATGAAATTTGGCTTCAATCCGCCCAGTGGTTTCTGAGAAGAAGATGTTTAAAAGTGTGGACACCGACGCCGCCGCCGCCGCCGCCGCCGACGGACCAAGGCTATACTATAAGCTCACCTTGACAGGTGAGCTAAAAACCATGAAAAGTTGTTCTAATTTCATAGTGCCACATGGCCATTTGCTTTGCCTGTTTGCTGCAGCCCAACTGAAGGATCAATCGTGATACCAGTCTGCATCAGCCCTGCAAATTCGGAACTGTGTTGGGTCAGTTTAAAAGTAAATGACAAAAGGATAGAAAAATGGCGCATTGAAATAATGTTACAAAGTCAGTTGAATTTAAAAGTATCTTAGCGTTTACTTTACATCAAACACAAAAGTGTCCACGTATTGGTAGTGTTGGCATACTGGTCTGTTATGTCTACAAACTGATAGAAGGAAAAGCAGATGGACAACGCTCTTAAATATTGTGGTTTCACATACTTTTTCCATCTTGTAACTTTTACTATATCCCCTTTCTTGACAGCTATACGTGGTTCATCAGTACAAGGTATCCCACAACACATCCCACACCCCTTTGAGATTGGTATTAAAGCCCCAGAATAATCTTCTACAATTACATGTTCTATAGTCCTCTCACGTTTTAATGCTTTTTGCTGTAGTTGTTCAACCTAGAAAATAATGGAAAAAAGTGAAATTGAAGGCTACAACACATTTTTGGACACGGTTTTACAAGTACAGCAACTTAAGTAAAACAGCAAATGTACCTGCTTTGCTGGTAGGAGGATCCCATCTCCAATAGTGCCATCCTTAGAGGGAAGAATCAGGGACCAATTGTTCATAACTTATGAAGTCATGAGTTGACAAGATGTTACATTTTTTAATGTAATGTATGCAAAAACACTGCCATTTTTTTCAGCAAAAAAGTATTAGCAAACTTAATTTTAAGTGCACTTTGCTAAGCTACGAGGGTCTTTCATTTAATTGTGTCACTAATGGCCCACCATACCGCGTGGCTGTAAGGAGCATGTGGAAACTTCGGTGATTTCACGGGGGAGTGATTTTCTATAATAGGATGAAATTTTGGTCTAATCCGTTCAGTCCTTCAAAAGTTATTGAAAGTTCAAGTTGGTTCATTCATATACACTCAACCTTTACTGTATGAAAAATGAAAAACAAAACAAGCTTTGAAATTAGGGCCTACATTAAAGATCGCGTTGGTCTGAATGTTTCAGTTTCACAGATATATAGAGAACTGTGTCAGATACATGGGACAACTGTAGTCTCTAAAAGGTCAGTTTTCAGGTGGCATAAAAATTTAAAGGTGGTAAAACTGACCTGAAAGATTAGCCCCATCCTGGCCAGCCAAGAACCAAGGCCGGTCATTGCCAAAAGAATTAAAAGCGTGGCAAAAGTTTTGTATGCAGTATATTTCAACTGCCAAGGACACATTGTTCAAATTTCCGTCCCAAATGGCATGACAATCACAGGTAAATTTCATAAGAATGGTGTGTTGTCAAAAGCAAAGGCATATTATGAAAAACGTAGACCTGCAACCGGTTTAAGAGGTCTGTGTCTAATCCATGACAACGCACCCTTGCTCACAAGTGTGTTCTTGTCCAAGACTTCTTGAAAGAGGAAAAGGTAGTTCAGCTCTCTCATCCACCTTATTCGCCAGACCTTAGTCCCTGCAACTTTTTCCTGCACTAAAGAATACCCTTTCTGGTCGTCGTTATGAATCCCGAAGTGCACTTGGTAGTGCAATTTACCAGTGTCTTCAGGGTATACCTAAAAAGGCCTACTTCTCTGCCTTTACAGATTGGATTTTGAGACTTTAAAAGTGTGTTTCCATCAATTGAGAATACTTCGAAGGGTTGAAATAAACGAAATGTGAATGGGATTAATAACACATCCTGTAGAACCCCAATGACAACATTAACTGAACACCCCTCGTATTGTTGTTTGGAAGGACTGGTTGAAGCCTTGATCTTTAAACAAAAGAGGCAAATATTGCCATGTCAGAGTGACCTCTCCCAAGCAGAATCAATGATGGGACCAAATCAAGAAAATTCATACTTGTTTTCAGATTATCAACAAATGTCTTAAACTAATCTAAACAACAGTCATAAGCAAAGAAATTAAGTCTAATCACTTACAGTAAAAGTAAATTGATCACAACCTTCAACAACATCCCACGTGAAACCATCTGACTTGGGTCTCCCTGTGAATGTAAACACCTGTTTCAAGTTCTCCCAACAGCCGAGATTGTATGGATATATAAAGTCTCCTTCTTCTTCCTCTCGTTCCCTGTCCTCTGCCTAAAAAATTGACTGTAAGTTTGAGAGATGTACAGTTAAAGGAAGTTGTTCAAAGAGTAATGCTTTTGGGCAAATTTCTAGAAATTCATGAGTAACTTTACACACCCTAAAGTATTGGGACACCTAAACCCATTAATTTTCCATTTGTTCCAAATGGAAAATTAATGAGTGTTAGATGTCCCAATATTTGAATCATCCCTAAATTATCCCTGTTACCCCTTCTTATCTGCAGCACAGTGATAGGCTGGAATATGAGGACAGTGATGGTCTATGTCTAAAGGCAGTCTGCTAACAACCATCTTCAATGACTATATTTTCAATGATTCAAAAGAAATATTTTAAGGGTAGGAGCCACAGTAAGCAAAGCACTAATAAAGCATGCAGAAGACTGTTACTGATCGACTGTTGCTAGAAACTGGACACGCTAGTTTCTTCTTCATTTAATGGCAAAGCAGTGATACCATGTTAAAGTACTACTGGGATGGGGTTTGGTAAATGTATAGGTTTCCTGCAATGTAGTGGCCATAAGGGCAGTGGTTGTTAGGGACCACCGTATCTTAGGTATAGCGTATGGAAGATGGCACTCATTCCTGTCCTTTCCTGGTTTTAACCAGGAAACAGGTATCCTAGTCATTAGACTCCTGATGTTGCACTCCCCTTTGCTGCAGTAAATGCAAGAATAAAATGGTAGCAGTTTTAGGTCCTATTTTGTCCATCTACAAGTACACCAGACTTTTCCAGTCTTTGGCTTAGTTGGAATTTGAACCTGTGACCATCTGTGCCATAGCCAAGCACTCTAACGGCCTGACCATAGTGTCTCTCTACTGGCTTTACCTTGTCTATAATCCAGGATTCTATCCCAGTCTCATTCTTTATTATACTCTTCATCTGAAATTACAGACAAAAGGTGTATATACATGTTAAAATAAGAGAGTTTCTAAACCAAGAATTACACAAAGGGTTAATATGTTCCCCTTACATTTTCTTATTTCCCTACTAAACCTATTTAGTTACAACTCAACAGCATTAGCCTATCAAAATGATTCTTTGAGATTCTTACCAATTCAAGTTTTACTGTTATGCATTTTACCCTTCAAGCTGAACTGCTAGAAATGAAAAAAATTTAGGATGGATGTTCAACTGTTTTTAAATCCCAACTCAAACATGTACTATCTTACAAATGATTTTGTGAGAAGTAAAACTCAAGCTCATCCAGCCCCTCACCTATCCCCTCATTCCCCACCTCACACGCTGTATCACATATCAACATTTTGTTTATCCAGGATCCAAGACTGCCAGTTATAATACTAACCTGAATAGCAAACAGCATCCACACTGCAATAATAACTCCAATAGCTAGGCCTATAGCAAACATGCTCACCAGGAATCCACCTATACCCAAATATACCAGTGGGTTTTTATCACCATAATGTAAATACCAAGTCTGGAAAACATGAAAAGGTAATAACAATTCAGAGAGTAAGGGTTTGTACCAAAGATCATGGGTCAAAGAATATATGAGCCACAACAAGACAAAACAAAGTGGCATGTGTGCCCAGTGAAGACTCAGATCAGGTTGATCCGAGTCTTCGCTGGGCACACATGCCACTTTGTTGGTTTTGTCGTGTCCGGGCTCATATTAATCCACCATATCTATTTGGCTAAAAGATAGGATTATTCTCCCTCTAGAATGACCCAAATATCTAAACTAGTCTTGTGTAATTCTGCTAAAAAAAAATTTTTTCTTCTTCCAAAGCAATCCAAAAATATAGATCCATCTCATAAGATGTACATGTATCTTCAAATTTGATTTTAGAAAGGAAAGCCCCCTCCCCTCCCCACTGCCATTTTCACCAAAATGAAATGTGAGGAGCTTTGACACTGCAATAGCTTCTCACATTTTTTAGCAAAAAATATTAGCATACTTGGTTTTATGTGAACTATAAGATGAAACAAATCCTTGACAAATGACTTTGTTATGGTAACAATGTCTTGAAAAACCAGGCCCTGTTGGCTGAAAACACCATAAACCGCTCTTTGATGTGAACTTACACTTTTCGCCCAGGCTTTTCTGTCCAAAGTCTTTGGCCTTCTCCAGGAAACAAAAATTGTCATTAATAACAGAAATTCAGTCACTCACATCAATAGAGTGTTTCACTGATGTTAATAAAAAGAAAATGTCTACCATTCCGAATACAATAAGCTATAATGTTATCTGCATTACCACCTAAGGGAGTCCCATTTATTCCACAAATCTTAAAAGACACTCTATTGCCATTTTAAGTCATTTCTTTTGCAACTATCACCATCTTAATTGTTTTAGAAATGAACTCTTCAACCTTCAGATTAGATCAAGTTCATTTTCCCTATGTCTTATTGCTTCCTCAGCACTAACAAACTGTTGATTCAAACAGGTATGAATATGCAGGCTGATCCAAGTCTACTAAGTCTTTGTCTGTGCTACGGCTCATACAGCAAATCACCTAAAGCATAAACGTATCTTGTATGGTAAATGTATCTATTTCAAGAAATATACTGCTCTATCCTAATTACCTTTAAAAAAGGGCAAAACCACCCTAGCACACTCTACAGATAAGCTTCCATTGGCAGGAGGTATTGAGATGAGCTTTTAACAGACTTAACAGCTGCTTGCTGAGACACGTAAAGCACTAATTCTGTAATGACCCTATATACTGAAAAGAGCCTGAGCAAACTGAACAGACCCAGATCAGGCTCTACCATTCTAACCCATACCCAAATAACATATTCAACCTTCACCCCTACCAGTCCACAATTAAACAAAAAAAAATTCTCCTTAAAATAACACTTTATCTGCCAAAAAAATGAAAACAGTTACATTTGCAAACAGCATAGCTCTAGATGAGGTGGCTCAAAATGTGCCACCTCATCTGGATCTACACTGCTTGCCCTCTATTCTTTGAATTCTCAATATGATATGTAGCTTGGACAAAACATTTTTTGAAAATTTGCAGACATAAATTTTGTCGTCTGCTTTTTTGGCACTTTAAGGGTTAAATTAAACTATATTTCAAATTACTATTGATTGTCCAGTGGATCAGCAAAAAGATAAGCATATTTGTTCAGTATGTCATTTTTATCTCCAGAACCACTGTCTGGAAACTCTAGTATAATTAAAGATATGTCAGTTTTGACATGTTATGATATAGTTTTGTATCCGATTTTAATTTCATATGTAACTTTTTCCTGCTATTACTGTAGACTCAAGTCCATTAAAGTAAATGTTCTTAAAATTTGGTTTAAACAGTATTTTATTCAGATAAACTACATAGAGCAGTTCAATGTAGGATCTGACAGAAAGCATAATGCTTGAATGATAAAATTTGAACATGAAAGGTGGGACAAAATTGCCAAAGGTTGCTTAATCAGACCGTAGATGGCACCACTTGAGGAAGCTTAGTCTCTGGTTGAATGAGGCCCCAGTGGCACCCTAAATCCCCTTCTTTAAAACTGCCTTGTGTTGAAAGACACTGATCCAAGATTATCTCAACACTTAAATCCCAAAAAATGAAAATAGCTGAACAATTAAAATTTAGATGAGGCAGCTCATGAGGCACCTCATCCTAATCCACACTGTTTGTCCGCAAGTCTTTGAAATTTAAATATGATATAGCTTGGCAAAAACATTTTTTGAAATATTGCAGACATAAATTTTGTTGTCTGTTTCATTGGTGCTTTAAGGGTTAGAAATACCCTAATGTGCTTAGTATTGGGACACTTAAAACCATTAATTTTCCATTTGGGACAAATGGAAAATTAATGGTTTTAGGTGCCCCAGTACTTAAGAACATTAGAATACCACCAAAACCCAAATGAAATCCGTACAGTATACTTACAAAATTGAGTGCCCTGTATATACTTGGTATAAGTATGAAAAGAGAATGAATACAACCACACGGTGCAAAGAAGAGGAACCAGGTGAAGTGGGCGTGGTTGAAGTGTCCACAGCATGTGTTGATCCACGGACAGTGATGGTCCATCTTCATAACACACCTATAAAAGAAAATGGAAGAGACCCAATTAGCTGCTCTGAATACCCTAATGTCCTTAAATATTGGGACACATAAAACCATTAATTTTCCATTTGTTCCAAATGGAAAATTAATGGTTTTAGATGTCCCAATAATGAATACTTATTGTGTGTACCATATTTATTTGGTTATAAGACAGGGGCTACTTCCCCCTCCCCCTTTCAAAATGACCCTAAATATGTAAAGCAGTTGTATGACAGTAATTCTGCTGTCAGATCTTTTCCTCCCTCCTAAATAAACCCAAAAATCTAGATCACAGTCTTGCAAGATGGATCTAGATTTTTTAGATTTTTTTTAGAAGGGGGAAAAAATCTTGATTGATAGATTGATTTGGTGCTTAACATCCACAGTAAACATCTATGGTCATGTCGGGACGGTCAGTTAACCTAACCACACTATTCCTGGGCAGGCTTAGACCTCCTAAGCGGTTAACCAGTACTAAGTGCACATACTTTCGCCAGTAACTGACAACTGCCCTTCTTGAATCAGCAGAGGGGGAAACAAAAGTATGTGGCCAGACCGGGGAAAAATCTTGTCATGTATACTACAAATGTTATGAAACCTTAACCAATAACTGTTATAATTGCAGAAATATTGGTGTCACTCGCTATTAATAGGCATATTTTAACGAACACAAACCCATGTATTAACATGGGCTTTCACATGCCGATAATGACCACCTTAGCGACTTTTGGTATGCAAGTTGCAGGGCAATACTCCGTCAGTGCCGAAACAAGCGGCAAGACTGCAGTTGAAGATATCCATTTAAGGCTTTAAAGGAAGAGTTACACAGATTCGGATATTGTAAAAATGAAAGTGCAGACGACATCAAGTGAAAAGATTATGAATTATGAAATGCTGCTAAAGGTTGCAAAAAAATTCAAGGCAGCTGACAATGGCCTGAAACTTGGATTTTTATAGACATGCATAGTGTGTGTAGGAATCAGCAAGGTAAAGGCGGTGAGGCAGAAATTTAGTGCGCTAACATTTTCGTTATTTTTATAGCATTGTAGTTGAATTTATGCAATAATAGTGATTAAACATTTTTTTCCCAATGTATTAACGTTTGCAAGGTCCCTCGGGTAAGGTTGTAAACCTCGGCCTTCTACCTCGGTTTTCAACATCTCCCTCGGGACCTTGCAAATGTTAATGCCTGAAAAACCATGTTTGATCCTTATATTATTCTAAAACTTAAACAAGCTGTTTTAAGATCTTGTGATGTGTCAAACAAGAATATTCTGCAAAATGGAGCTAATTTGTCCTTGAATTTCCTCAAAAGATTTAGATGACAGATCAGATATGCTATTATAAAAGCAACTGAAGACAGAAAAATACTGCAATAACGCTTTTAATATAGAATTCCAATACTGCTGAGACATCAACTCATTCAATTTCATTTTGTAATGACCTTTTTTATTGTAAACAATTAAGTTCCAGTGCTTCAGATCAGAAAGGGTAACAGAGATAATTTAGGGATAATTATCCATATGTCTCCACAAAAACATATTTTGTGACCCATCATTAGAACCGTCTCAATGAGACGGTTCTAATGATGGGTCACAACATATGTTTTCGTTAGGAAATAAGAAAAATTATCTTTGAATTATCCTCAATACCCCCTCTTATCTGGAGCTCTGATTAACGTATGAACTGTGAATCTCATATCCTCTCTTCAATTGTGCTATTAAATAAGCCACAGCATGGCTGCTAAATGGCTTATGCACAAAGCCAAGACCTTGATCAGAACCTTTCTGCTTCATTTATCCGTTATATCAGATTCAGAGCGCTAGGCAAGCTAGGATTATCGTAATCAGTCTGCCCATATGCCACCTGCCTAGACTTGTCTGGGTTCTACTCTTACATTTCCTGTTTTCCAATGTATGGCTGGCCTTATACTGCCAAACAAAACGCCTTTTAAAAAGACAAATGAGCCGCAACGTGACAAAACCAACAAAGTGGTTGTGTGACCAGCACACACTCAGATCAGCCTGGGCATCCGCTCAGTCTGATCATAGTGTTCGCTGTCCGCATGGAGTTAGCTTAGACCCTTGGCTACCCTTTAAGCTCTTAGCTAAGAGTCTGATCAGACTGAGCGGATGCCCAGTCTGATCTTAGTGTGCACTGGGCGCACAACCACATTGTTGGTTTTCTCGCATCGCTGCTCAAATTTTTCTTCCATAGGTCACAGTGGATACAGATATGTCATTACTACATACTGTCTGATCAGAAATGATTTAACTTTTAAACCTTCTTAAAGTCCTCAAAATTTTGTGTATAAATAAGAAAGACATCAGACTGCACAGCTGTGGTGGCAAGCCTGGTTTTTCATGCAAGGCATTTTGCACATTTTGTTTTGACGTCACTCGGATGTACGTAAATGGAATCAATGATCATTAAGCCTGTCTGTGAGAGAGAGTGGATTAACATGTCACACATTAGCTGATTACCGTAACTACTGAATATTGGGACCAAAGTTCCGGAGCAAATAGTGCAGACCCAGATCAGACTGCTCCTTTTAAGGAGAGTCTGATCAAGGTCTACACTATTTGCCATTTCATATGCAATGTTCTGACATGCCATCAGATAGTAATTTAAGTCAATTTGTTTCCATTTTTCAAGTGTTAGCTTGATTACGGAAATACGTAAACTAAAAGTCGTTATGGTGTCACAATATTTTGGACAAGTATGGTAATTTGATCTTCAGAAATAAATGTTCTTGCAATTACAGTTGACAAATGACCTGGGCCACATAAAAAGGTACCATTAGGGGTATGTATAGTGAAGATTCAGATCAGGCAGCACAGCATAGCAGTCTGACAAGAAATTTAGTTGTCTGCATTAAGTCTATAACTTTTGAGGAATCTGCACATATACATTTACACAGAAGAAGGGCATACTGATTAGTTTGCACAGATGCAGAGGCTGATCGGAGTCAAGGTTGTTCACACAAGTCATGGTATCTTTTTTTAAAGCCAGGCTCAAACAGGATGGGGAAAAGTACATTACAAAACCAATTAAGACAGCTCAAGTCAACATTTGAGGAAGAAGTCAGCTTTTTGCTCTATTTTTTCACAAGAAAAATGCTAAGAAATAGATGGGAGTACCAGTATTTTAAGATAATTTTCAAATAGTTTTTTGAAAACTAGAAAATATGTTTGCAAGACAATATGCCCCAAATTATATGTTTGCTTCTAACGAAGGTTCATTGGTTGCAAATTCAATTATATTCATTTTTAGCACTTTAAGGGTTAAGTAAGAAAACAGGTAAAACTCATCCAAAATACTCACCCTAAATACATAGAGAATTTACTCAAAAGTTAATCAGGTCAACTACATGTACACCAAAGCCCGTTGGTCCCTGCTAAATGTATGTTTACAATATTTTGTTCACAAATTTATTAGCATCTCACATGCCGAAGTGGCATAAATTACCGGTATCCAAATATTTGCAGAATCTGATCAAAAGTTCAGATCATCTACAGGAGTGATGCATACCAAATATGCATACCAAATATGACAACTGTAGCTTAAATGGGTTTCCAGGTATTTTGTTCATAAAACTATTGGTATCTAAAATGCCCAAGTCAAACAAGAAATGTTACAGTGCGTACAAATGCCCCAGAAGGCCCCTTACACTTGGTATTTGACCCCTGATAATGACTCTGACTCAAGAAATTTAATCAGATACATGTACACCAATGTAGTTTTTTAATAACTGCTGGCGTGGTTTGACTTTTAACGCTGATCGTGACCTTGACCTTAGGCACAGACATTTAAATGTTGCAGGTGTCAAACCATCTGTAACTTTCAGTGAGTTTCATCAGATTCACTTTAGTAATTTCTCAGTAATGGAGAAGTCACAATTTGACCTCGGTCCTTTATTACATGGTTTTTATCTTGGATACAGGAATATAGTCTTGCACAATTCATATCTACCTTTCTGTGAAGTTTGATCAAATTGGCTTCTGTAGTTTTTTTGATTAATAGCAGACACACAATTTGACTCCTGCTTCAGACTTTGATCTTTGGCACATGGACTAAATCTTGTGCATAACAAACCTCTTGATTATAGTTTGCATTTAGAAGATGTTTGATTTAATTTGCTTCAGTAGCTATCGAGTAATCACAGAGATATGATTTGATATCCAATCCTTGAAATGTGACCTTGACCTTGAGCATCCTAATCTTGTGCAGGGGACCATCTTCTCTTTATGCTGTATCTTAACGCAAAGTTTAATACAATTTACTGCACTGAGTAGCCTTTAAGTTCTTGAAAAAACAAGATTTGATCTGTGACACTTGATTGTGACCTTGACCTTGGTCATGCAAATCAAAATTTAGTGCATAACTCATCTTCTTAGTTGGTTTACTTTTCTGTGAAATTTGATTAAATTTGCTTCAGCCATTTTGAGTTATAGTGGACCTAGATATGTAAGAGATAGATCTATGACCTTTGATTGTGACCTTGACCTTGGTCGTTGGAATAAGAATTTTGTGCCCAACACAACTTTTTGTTTTGGTTTACCTTTCTGTGAAATTTGGTTTCATTCGCTTCGGCTGTTTTTGAGTTATAGCAGACACACAATTTGTAAAGGACAAACCTATGATCTTTGACTGCGACCTTGACCTTGGTAGTGGAAACCTAAATTTTGTGCCGACACACCTTCTCATAGTGGTTTAGCTTTCTGTGAAGTATAATTAAATTCGCTTCAGCAGTTTTTGAGTTATTGTGGACACACGATTTGTAACTGACAAACCTATGACCTTTGATTGTGACCTTGACCTTGGCCGTGGGAAGCTAAATTTTGTACGAGACACATAGAGGATCTTACATGAGTGCTCATGTATTGTTGAATTTAATGAACGAGTTGGGGAAAAGATAAGACGCTCGGCATAGCCTCGCATCTTATCGGTTTCCCGCAAAGAGTTTAATATAATCAATGATACAGGAGCACGAATGTATGATTCTGTTTAACATATGACACTAAAATCGCATTTTATTAGCAAATTTTGCACTAAAACGCCACGTTTTTGCCATTAGAAAACGCGACATTTTTATGAACGTCAACGCATAAGGTTATGATGTAATTTGCATATTTAATCCACTAGTGGATTATCGTTTTTAATGCATAGCTTTATTACACTCTCAGATGCGACGTCGTATGATAAACCTTCTTATTGTGGTTTACCTTTCTGTAAAATTTGATTAAATTCACTTCAGCGGTTTTCAAGTGCTTGCTGACACACAATTTGTAAGGGACAAACATATGACCTTGATTGTGACCTTGACCTTAGCCGTGGGAACCTAAATTTTGAACGCGACACACCCTCTCATTGTGGTTTAGCTTTCTGTGAAGTTAGATTAAATTCACTGCAGTGGTTTATGAGTTATCACGGACACACGATTTGTAATGGACGGACAGACATATGGACGGTGCGATTTTAATATGCCACCCGAAGTTCCAAAACTCAACCAAATACAAACAGAATTTGCTAAAATAGTAATCAGGTCATCTACACCTTGATTTGTAACCATATGCAAAACAAGACAAATGCAGTTTAAACAGATCTTCTAATGCAATTGTTCTAATGTCATTGTTTGTTGTGTTTTTTTAGTCTTTGACTTTTTGTACATTATTCAGAGTAGCCTTGTGGCCATCTGATGGAAAGAGCTGACCTCTTGGATTTTTGCTTGTCCTGTTTTGCTTTCTGTGCCATCTTTATTTGAGCTGCCACACCAGAAAACCAACTAAGTGATAGTGCGCCCAGCGCAGACTCAGATCAGCCTGGGCATCCGCCTAGTCTGGTCAGAGTCTTCGCTGTCCGCATGGAGGTACATGTAGCTTAGACACTTAGCTACCCTTTAAGGGCACTGTGAAGACTCTCATCAGACCGGGCAGATGTCCAGGCTGATCTGAGTCTGGGCTGGGCGCACAACCACTTTGTTGGTTTTCTCATGTCGCTGCTCATTTTTAGGCGGGCTGTAAGCCTGTCTATAGCTACGGTTGTCAAAACGGTTTTGCGGAGGTCTTAACATATCTCTGTTTTTGTAAGCCTACGCTACGCGCTCTACATTTTGAAACAGAGAAAATAGTTCTGACATTTCTGTATAGTTTCGAAAATCCAGTCCATTGAACAAGGCAGAATGATTCGTCATAATCTATGTTGATTTATTCACATTGAAAATAAAAAAGCTTCAGTTTGAGACTTTTAAAATCAATGTTTATCCCAGCAATCAACAAGTATAAATACATAACGTAAATTATTCGCCGATGGGTGAATACATGTTGGCTTCTTTAAAAAAGAATCCAAAGCAAAGACCTGCTGTGCTATGCAAAGCATAGTTGAAGCCGACTGATTGTACTGATGTGTCATTAAGGATGAGGTTACTAGGTTGTGGCCACTAGGCAGTGTTGTTATGACTTTCATTTTGTCTGACTAATCTAACTGAACAAGAAAAAGACAACAATCATCATTTTATATCTTACTGATGACTGCAATTAAAAGTGATCTTTTGCAGATGGATGCAATGGATATTAAGTATTCTTGCATAGTGACTAGTCAGCATTTAACCAGTTTAGACAGACTACGGTCGCTCTTTTATCGTAAGGAGTCAGTGAAGAGTCTTTCGTGGTTCACCAGGAGTATTCCGTTGCGCTATATGCAGTAAAAAGCTTACCTAATGGAATTTCCTGGTTAATTTGAAACAAGTGTAGAAAACCGCGAACATGCAGTCAAGACAACTAAAATTTTTGCACTAAATGGCAACAAAGCACTTCATAACTATTGCTGTACTGCTGTTTATAGAACATTTTTTCTTTGCTTAACAATTGTGATTTCTGGTATTCAAAAAAAATAAACTAAATATTTGACAAAGCCGTACTGTTTTCTAGGATTTTATCTAAATTTCACCCCGAAAAGCTAGCTGATGGAATAGTGTGCCTCTGTCATCACCCATTATATGTCTGTGCGTTAACTTTTTCAAAACGCCTCCTCTAAATCATTTGACTAAAATGCCCGCCTTTCAGTACGTTCAGTACTTTGATTCTTTTAGGGCAGGATGTGGTATGTGATTCTGTTGGTCCCTGATCATTGCCTTCTAATTTACTTTGCTTGTCCAGGGAAGCAAACAGAAGGTTACAAAGTTGTTCCCCTTTGTAAAATGGTAGAAGAACCTTAAAACAAAAAAAACTTTTCCTACTACTACTTGTCCACATTCAAATAAGGGAGAGTTATTCCTTACATTTAGGGGTGAAAGGATCAGCAAAAATCTTACCTATCACATTTCCTACAGTGATGAGATCTAGGAGTCTTGTAACACTCACACAGTTCACAGTATTGCAGTAGTTTCATATGTTCTGGATTTACCTGCAATCAAGAACAGTAACCCTTTTTATTCAGCTATAAGATGGAGGGAGCCCCTCCTGAATGACCCCAAATATCTTAATCAGGATTGAGTAATTGTACTATCAGATGGGATTTTCCCTTCAAAAACAATCCCAAATTCTAGATCCATCTTATTCCAAAACCAACCAAAAATCCAGATATGCCTTCAGGGCATATCTAGATTTTAGGGCTGTTTTGGTAGAGGGAAAACTCCAGTCTTATAACAGAATAAATATGGTACATGTGATACAGGTAACATATTAAGATGGAGTTTTGATGATAATTACTAGAAAATTCTGTTCATTCTCTGTAATAAAAATAATAACAAGAGGTCCATGATGGACCTAAATCGCTCACCTGAGTTATGATGAAATAACATGGAAGATCATCTATTTGATGACTGTTAAACTGGAGCAGTTTTGCACTTTCCAATATATTATTCTGACAAAGTTTCATGAAGATTGGATCAAAACTGTACCCTCTAGAGTGTACACAATGTTTTTCTAAGAACTGACCTGGCTATCTAGTTTTCGATCAGACAGTATTCAGTTTCAAATTTGGCCTAAATTTCATGAAGATAAACATTCTGACAATGTTTCATGAAGATTCAATGCAAAATAAAGCGACAACTGTGTGCACAAGGTTTTTCTAAGATTTGACCTAGTGACCTAGTTTTTCTCCCCACAAGACCCAGCTTCAAACTTGGTCTTGATTTCATAAAGATAAACATTCTGACAAAGTTTCATGAAGATTGACGAAAAATTGTGCCCTCTAGAGTGTTCACAAGGTTTTACTAAGATTTGACCTAGTGACCTAGTTTTTGATACAACATAACCCTCTATGTAACTTGCCTAGATTTTATTAAGATAAACATTCTGACAAAGTTTCAAGAGGATTAGATCAAAACTATGCCCTCTTGAGTGTTAACAAGGTATTTCTAAGATATGACCTAGCGACCTAGTTTTTGACCCCACGTAACCCACTTTTAAAATTCATCTAGACTTTATGAAGATTAATATTCTGAAAAAGTTTCATGAAAATTGGATCAAAACTGTGCCATCTAGAGTGTACACAAGGTTTTACTAAGATTTGACCTAGTGACCTAGTTTTTAATCCGACATGACCTCGTTTCAAATTTGGCCTGGATTTCATTTAGATAATCATTCTGACCAAGTTTCATGAAGGTTGGATCAAAACTGTGCCCTCTAGAGTGTACACAAGGTTTTACTAAGATTTGACCTAGTGTAGGGGGTTCAGGTGCTTTTTAAGAATGCAAATATACTTATTTTTACCTATTTTATGAGAAAGCATATCCAATTTCCTCTAAAATGATACGTACATTATTAGGATAGGGTGCTTGGTTCAAAAGTTATGACATGTTTTCGATAAGCCATTGTGACCAATTTTGTAATCATGCTCCAATGTATTCAGTATACGGGCTGATGGCACCGAATTTCTCATTCATTAAGCATAAATTGCTGCAGGGATTTAAGTCTTCTACTTATAGTCTAATTCATATACACTGTAAAATGCAGAAATATGGGCGGCACCTTCAGCAAATATTTTTGAGTGGTTCGCTCGTTTCCATGGTAACCAGGCTGCCATTTTCTGGTTCAAAATGGCAGCAAAATCAAAGTTTTATATGAAGAGAATAATGACAAAACGACAGAATACGATAAAGAACACCCATTAATAGATACAATGTATGAAGCAATTATAAAAACTGCACCAGATGCTAGCATTTTTTATTTGTGAGTTTGTTTCCATGGTAATATGGCGGCCATTTTCTTGTTCAAAATGGCCGCTAACACAGAGTTTCCATGATAAAAAGACATCAAATGCAAAATAAAAAAAGATTAGAAACAGTCACAAATCCTAAAGGTACTTAAACGCAATTCAGTTATACAAGTTTTACAATTTGCAAGCATTATTTAGTGGTTCAGCTGTTTCCATGGTAACCAGGATGCCATTTACTTGCCCAAAATGGCCACGAAAACAGTGTTAGCCGGCCAAACTGAAAGAGATGATATTACGAGAAAAGGGGATAAAGCAAATTCACAAATGATCTAGTGTGTGCCCCAATACCTAGTTAAAGCTGGAACATTTGCGCGCATTTTTAAGTGGTTCACTTGTTTCCAAGGTAACTTTGTGGCTTTTTTGTTGGTCAAACTTTCTGTAAAATCTGCATTTCCATGAAAAAAGAAGGTAAAGCCCGAAATGCACGTCTCGCTTACCACTTCTCGCAACAGATACAAGTCACTATCTCATTCATCTGTAAGATATGCTTATATTGCAAAATATGCACATCTGGTTAGTAAATACATGTATGACATATTCTTGTAAAATAAATAGCTCATCCAAGCGTGTCTATTTGTTGTCATACATGAGTAAAGAACATATGTTCTTTGATCATTCGAGACCATACTAAATAGCAGATAACATTTATTTCATCAGTCTCCCCGTACTTGGTTAATTGGTTGGCAGTATGGGGTTTAAAAACTCTTTGAAACAGTATTTCAATTTGTGTCGAGCTGTCTCCCAGAGAGGGAGAGAAATAAGAGATATGACAGGCGAGAGAAGAAATATCCAAATTACCCCACCCACAGCTACTGCAAACATAGTAGACCCTTACTCTTCTATTATCCATATAAATTAGTTGGGCGCCTCGGCACTGAAATTTACCAGGCCCCATCGCCCGGACGCAACCATGACTGCATCCCCCTCAACCCCCTTCCCACAACCACCGTACTTAGAAACGTATCCCCGGGTTTATTATAATAATGCAGATTATATTTTTACCATTCCTTTAGGGTGGTCATTTGACAGTTAGAAAACAGTTAAAGGACCTCTGACAGTATCAATGCATATTTGCCCATTTTTCGACAAATTACTGCACCTTCCTCGGGCAGCAAAAGTTGAAATATTTGGCATTAATATGTAGCCTTGTGTACTATAAAGACATTTTAACAGTGATTTTGAAAAATTATCATGCCTCTAGACTAACATAGACCAATTTTATTAAGAGGGGTACATATATATGTATGTGAATTTTTCAGTCTCTGAAAATAAGTCCATTTATTTGGTTTTCTAAGATATCGAAATCTTAATTGATAACTATGCTAAAACTGACATACACACTACTGTTACTGATATTAAGCAATATTTTTTCAGTGCTAAGGACTTTAGCCTATTTTTAGATATAAAGGGTGTAAGTACCCCACCCACTTTTTCAGTTTTTCAGCTGTAGACTATCTTTTCCCCCCGTGCCTCAGCAAGCCACTCACATATAATGTGTATTATGATAGTACACACATACATGCAAAGTGGCTAGCTGAGGCACGGGGGGAAAAGTATCTTTAAAAAAGTTTTCCTGTTTCCATTACGTTTAATTACAAAATTTGACTTTTTCCACCAAAAATTGAAGTCTATGAGCAAAATAATCAGAAATTAAATTCATGGCCAGTAAGGGGAAGTTGAGAGCAACAAATTTCAAGAGAAATTCTTGGGTATATCAAAAATTTAATTTTGACTATTTTTATAGGCAAATTAACATTACAACCGTCAGAGGTCCTTGAAGTCGGTTCAATATAACTAATGTTAAGTGTAATGTGGCAGCCATATAAAAAGTGTTCCCATACTTCACCATAGTGAATATTACATAATAGGCCCATTGGGCTCATTCTGAGTCAGTTCGAAAATAGTTCCGCCGAAGCCGGGGTGCCGGGGGACATTGGCAGTGTTGCAACACTAAATTAAGTGTAATGTGGCAGCCATATAAAAAGTGTTCCCATACTTCACCATAGTGAATATTACATAATAGGCCCATTGGGCTCATTCTGAGTCAGTTCGAAAATAGTTCCGCCGAAGCCGGGGTGCCAGGGGACATTGGCAGTGTTGCAACACTAAATTAATGAAACCAAGACTCTTGTACCTGTTTCTTTAATGTCTGCCTTGCTTCCAGAAGATATTTCAAAATTTATTCTTAGTAAAAAAGACCTGATACAAATCCTTGAAATATTTTCACTGACCATAGAACGTTCCTTTCATGATTTATTTTGGCTGAACAGTTGACAATGTTTGTCAGCTGATCAGTAAGTAACTTAAAGACCCTTTATTTGTATAATCTTATATTTAGAGTTATCGCTGCAAGCTTCTTACTAAAGATTCATTATTGTACATGACCCTGATATAGTTTAAACAAATAGAACATCGTTAAGTTTCACTTAAAACCGTTCGGGTACTATAAATTGGCAACTAAAATGAGCTTCTTCCAATAAACGGTAAAAATACAGCGTACAAACCTGGCGCGCTTTTTCATAATATTGCATGGTTCGACGGGGAACCAGGAAAGGAACTAGTACTTTGTGGAGCTATTTTCCCATCATTTTTATTATTATTATTTCAGCCTTTATGAGGATTAGAGACATTGAAAAAGTTGAATATGGAAATCCGCATCTGCAGCACTAAATTTGGTTATCCAAACACATTGTTTCCCGTACTCTTTGCAACAGTTATGTAATTCAATATATATGCTCATTAACCCACATTCTCATTTAGGTTGATTTAGACGTTCTATCACTGTTCAGTGAGTAGGAAGTACTATGGAGACTTAAAGGTGCATAGTCCAACATCAGCAGCGGCCGCAGCAGACTAGTGCGATAACAGAAATTGATGGTACCAAAATATACATCGTCCTAAAATAAACATACAAATTTAAATAACAACTTCATTCAGGACTGACAAAAGAAAAAAAAAACTCCAAGTTGATATTCATCTTGGCTTTGCACTGTTTGACCAACACAAAGGCACTATTATGTGGGCATTCTTTGATATTTCTGTGGTGTTTTATGATATGGGAGGGGGCAGACGAAATAGATGAAATGACGAATTTTACGACCTTTTCAAAAGCATTCGGTCATATGAGGACGACAAGAGAAAAATGAAAGGATGTGTGCAATGAAACCCTATTTACGGGTGAAAAGAGTTTTGCCTACAGCGAGAATTGAACCGCTAGCTCAGTGCTAAATCCATTGAGCTATGAGTACTCCTTAAAGGTATACTCCCTCATTTTTTTCACCATCTTTAAAATAATCAATATAACTAATTTCGTTAGATAATATATAATCATATGTAAATCCATTGTAAAAGATCAGAAAAAGTGATTCAGTTTGATGCAGTTTTTAATTAAAATAAAGTATTGAGATTGAAAATATAAATGAACACAATCGTCAGCCAATAGGAGAGTCGATACCACGCCTTACGGTCATATGACGATACCTAGGTATTTTTCTTATTCGTGCACACGCTAGTGATGTCAGAGCAAATTAATTCTATCCAATGAGGCGATTTCGATAGTGGACCGCGATTTTACAAAATTTATTTTATTTCTTGGAATATAGTTACTTCTCACAAAAATTGCTCTTAATAGTTATTGTCAAATGTATAAACGAGCCATTTCGGAGTTAATGTATAAATATTACACGAAAACGTTTTTGTAATAAAAATCAAGGGCGTAAATCTTTAAATGTATGCTGATCTTTAATTGTCGACTGCGATACTTGGAATAAAATCTTTTGAATTGTGACAGAAAGTGATATGAGAATATGAGTTTTATGACAATTGAATTTATGTTTATATGTATGTGCTTACATAATTTTCATGCGGGGAGAATGCCAAATAATTCTGATTAATGCCGACCAAAGTTAATTTACGGTAAATAATAAATGTTCAAGGTAATTTCACTTTCGCTTTCCTTTGCTTTGTATATAAAAATATATGGAAAATAGCAAAACACAATAATTTAGATCAAAACTGACTCGATTAAATTTGCTTAACACAATAAAATAACGACTGCATAATTGTAGTTTCGGGGGAGCCCTCGATCAAGTGATGAAAAATCCTGATGTCAAATTTAGCGTAACGGCGGGTGGAGAAACGTCATTAATATCGCCTATACCATCTCTCCAATCTATGATTTCCGCGGCATATAAAATAGCTCATGGCACAGAGGTGGAATGTTTTTTGTGGATTATAGGTCATAGAATTCAAATATGAGTGCCTCAGTTTTGTAAACCAGTTATTTACCTGTTAAAATTCGGCTTATTTCAGTCAAATTGCTCTAGTTTTCTTGTTAACGATCGGATTTTACCGAGGCAATCAACCTCGTAAAGGTCACTATCTCAGAATTTATTTGATTGGTCAGTCTGACTAATCACGCTTACACGTTGCCGCGGAAACCATTTCAAGGCACCCCACTATGTTGTAAACAATCGGAAAAATGCGGCCACGTCATAATGACATTAAAGGAAATCAACGGTGGTCAGTGGTTATCAAACGTTATTTTACGTGTAAAATAGAATTTTTGGCACTGAAAATGCCCTATAATTAAAAAAGAAGGGTGTTTTCATTATTTTTCAGAAAAATCATGACAAAATTCTTTTAAACTATAGCAATACAACATGGTAAAAAGGGGTATTTTTAGCGCGCAACAAGCAAATTACGCGATGACGTAACGTCATCTGAACCCCCTACCTAGTGACCTACTTTTTGACCCGACATGACCTAGTTTCAAATTTGGCCTAAAGTTTATCAAGATAATCATTCTGACAATGGTTCATGAGGTTTGGATCAAATCTCTGTGCCCTCTATGTAATTTAATGATTTATTTCTATTTTTAGCTCTGGCGGCCATCTTGTTCAGTGGAGTGGAACTGTTTTAGCAATTTCTGTTAAGGGCCATGAGTCGAACATTTCTGTGAAATTATTTTGAAATTGGTCCACTGGCTTGGGAGGAGATGTCGTTTAAAGGTTTTTCTATTTTTAGCTCTGGCGGCCATTTTGTTCAGCAGAGCCGAACCATTTTAGCAATTTTGGTACAGGGCTATAAGAGGAATATTTGTGTGAAATTATTTTGGAATTGGCCTAATGGTCTAGGAGGAGATGTCGTGTAAAGAAATTGTTGACGACCGACGGACAGACAGACGGACGACGGACAAATTTCGATCACAATAGCTCACCTTGAGCACTTCGTGCTCAGGTGAGCTAACAAGAGGGCCAAGAGGCCCTGAATCGCTCATGAATCGCTCACCTGAACAAAAAGGTTAATGGTCAAACTAGGGTCATCATTTGAACAAACCTGATAGTTTGCAACCATTTCCAAATGGTTCTGAAGATTGTCTATGTATTGCTATGGTTCAAACCCTGGACCCCCTGGGGCACGGCCATTTTAGACCCTAGGGCCATCATTTGAATAATCTTGGTAAAGGACCACTAGGCAATGCTAAAAGCTAAATTTCAAGCCTCTAAGCCAAGTGGTTCTGAAGAAGAAGATTTCTGAATATTTTCCTATCTATTTCTATGGTTCAAACTCAGGACCCCCTGGGGCGTGGCCATTTTTGACCCTGAAACCATCATTTGAACAAACTTGGTAAGGGACCACTAGGCAATGCATCATACAAAATTTCAAGCATCTGCACTAAGGGGTTCTGGAGAAGAAGGTTTGTAAGCACATTTTACTTTCGAACCCAAGACTCCCCGCCCCAGGGGCATTTTGGTTCCCAGGGCCACCATTTAACCAAATTTTGTAGGAGTCCACCAGGCAATGCAGCATACTAAATTTCAAGCATCTGGGCCAAGTGGTTCTGAAGAAGAAGATTTTTTAATAGTTTCCTAAGTATTTCTATGGCTCAAACTCAGGACTCCCTGCCACAGGGTCATTTTGGACCCTGGGGCCATCATTTGAACAAACTTGATAAAGGACAACAAGGCAATGCATCATACCAATTTTCGAGCATCTGAGCCAAGTGGTTCTGAAGAGGAAGATTTTTGAATATTTTTCTATGTAGTTCTATAGTTCAAACCCAGGACCCCCTCGGGCGGGGCCATTTTAGACCCTGGGGTCATCATTTGAACAAACTTGGTAAAAAAAACTACTAGGCAAAGCTACATACCAAATTTCAAGCATCTGAGCCAAGTGGTTCTGAAGAAGAAGATTTTTTAAAATATTTTTCTATACATTTCAATGGTTCAAACCTAGGACTCTCTGTCGCGGGGCCATTTTGGACCCTGGAGCCACCATTTGAACAAACTTGGTAAAGGACTACTAGGCAAATGCTACATACTAAATTTCAAGCATCTGAGCGTTGCGGTTCTGAAGCAGAAGATTTTTTAATATTTTTCTATGTATTTCTATGGTTCAAACCTGGGACTCCCTGCTCCAGGGCCATTTTGAGCAGTTAACCTTTGGACTACAATATCCACACATCCTAGTCTTATTAATCAGACGACAAACTCAGAGATACATGCAAGAAACTGGAACATGGTACACACTCTTTTTTTGTGAAGTAGTTGTGAATCTATGCCTAGGTTTGAAGACCTTCACAGGGTTTTGTCAATTTGGGGTAAGATCAAACTTAAGAACAGATTAAGTTAGCCTGTAGAAAGCTATGGTCTTTAGCAGTGATAAACCAGCAAGGGCCAGCCTAGAGGGAGAAGTAGGAGAAATTCTCTCCTTAAGCTGACTGGCTTCTCCCTATTTCGAGCTGAGTGAGAATCAAAGTGTATTGAACACATACATGTATAGAAAATCCCAAATTTGGAATAAAACTTCTCCCTGAAATTCAGAAAATGTCAAAAAACTTAATTCTCTTTGTCTGAGAACCTAAGAAGGCAAAAATGTTTAAGTAAAACTGCAGCTCAGATTAGTATATACATTTGTATGAGAACCAAATGATAATAAGATTTTGTGTTTACAAATACAGTGCTGAGAACCTAAGGAGGCAAAAATGTTTAACTAAAACTTAAGTAAAACTGCAGCTCAGATTAGTATTTGTATGTGAACCAAATGATAATAAGATTTTGTGTTTACAAATACAGTGCTGAAACACTATTGTAAGGATTTTACAGTCTGTTATTTTTATAAATAAGAATTTTAAAGGCAATTTTCTTTGAAATCATAGCCTTTGACACAACCAAGAATCATCTGCTGTGTCCTCTAGCATGGACCAGTCCTGGAATTTACAACTTTATTTGCATGATATGTAGATAAGGGATAACAAATGTGTGTTATCACCTTAAATTTAAAGAAATATGATAGAATATTTTGAGAAAAAACATCTCTGAAATTTCATATTTCCCAGTATTTCCCACTTTGGCCAAATTTGGAGTATTTCCCAGGACGGTAATTACCGGTAATTACCACTGGGAATTCCCGCCACCGGCGTTTTCCGGCCAACCTTGCCGAGAATCTGTTTTAAAAATTTCAAATGTATTTTTTCGACGTCTGGAGACTTATGAAATCCCCAAATTTCTGAGGCATAGTTTAGTATAGGTAAAACCATTGCATCAAATAACTTAATTTTCTCTGAAATATTTAAGCTTAAAACATCGAACAGAGAATTGAGAGAAAACAATGCTTTAACAGCTTGTTCAGATAGTGACTTTTGAGCCTGGGAAAATTTTCCGTTAAATGAAAGCGTTACACCAAAATATGTAAATTTAGAGACATTCTTTAATATTATATTGGAAGTGTCTCCTGCCAGCCGGCTGGCAGGAGACTTTTTGGTCTCCTACCAGCCGGCTGGCACTAGACCTAAAAGTCTCCTGCCAGCCGGCTACTGGAATACTGATAAAGAAATGATATTTTGCATGGCATTAAGACAAGACAGCTATATTTTATTGTATTGAACATTAAACAGATAGATATTTGCTTTCACTTTGATCAAGTTTGAAGTTAATTGTGGTAATAGCATGAAACTATTAGACAAGAATTCCGCGGAATGCTATGTCGCACCTGCACTGCACTTCCACAGTAGCAGAGGTCATGGCCCACTGATGTTCCATGCAATATTTCAACCAAATATACCAAGTGGTTCTGAAATAGACGCTGATTTTGTTGTTTTTGCCATTTTTAGTAAAGGCAGCCATCTTGGATTCTCGACCTGGCTGAATTGTATCTTTATATGAAATTTGAAAACTATGGGTGCAATGGTTTTGGAAAAATTAATTGAACAAACATTAACACCAGGGTTAACGTAAATGTGAATGTTTTTTGTTGCAATGGCAAACATCTTGGATTCTTGACCTGGCTAAATTTGATCTTTCTGAAGCATTGCAGTCTGGTCATGCTCAATATAAAAATTGAGAACCATGGGTGCAGTGGTTTTGGAGAAATTAATTAAATATAGACCTTAACGCCAGGGTTAATGTAAATGTGAGTGCTTTTTTGTTGCAATGGCGGCCATCTTGGATTCTTGACCTGGCTGAATTTTACCATTCTGAAGTCTTGCAGTCTGGTCATGCTCCATATGGACTTTGAGAAGAATAGGTGCAGTTGTTTTTCATAAAATAAAATTTAACGCCAGAGTTAACGTAAAATTAATGTGAACGGAAATTTGTTGCAATGTCGGCCATCTTGGATTCTCGACCTTGCTGATTTTTATCATTCTGAGGTCTTGCAGTCTGGTCATGCTCCATGTAAAATTTAAGAACAATGGGTACAGTGGTTTTTAATTTAATAGAATTTAACGCCAGGGTTAACGTAAAATTAATGTGAACGGAAATTTGTTGCAATGGCGGCCATCTTGGATTCTGGACCTGTCTGATTATTATCATTCTGAGATCTTGCAGTCTGGTCATGATCCATATAAAATTTGAGAACCATGGGTGCAGTGGTTTTGGATAAATTAATATTTAACGCCATAAATGTGAACGGACTGACGGACTGAATGACGGACGGAAAACCGGACGTCTATATGTCACTTGCTAAAGCAGGTGCGACAAAAACCATCAAGCAAATCAGATGTAAATTTTTGCTTTTTTTTTTATTTTTATGCCATTTTTTATTGTCTGGAAGTCATTTAATCATTAACACAAATAGCTCAAAGAATACATTTACATCATATATACACATAATACATATACATGTACGTTGAAAGAAAAAAATCTACACAAAATATGATACTGGTTACCATCACAAGCTATTTGCTATTGTTGTATTTTTACTGTTCAGTCATGTAAAATAGTTTATTTACTTCCCACTTGGAAAAATATACTATAGATTTATAAGATGAAACTACCTTTTATCCTACAGGCAGTTGTGCTAACAGAATTCCCATATAAAATTTCAGTGAAAATTGCTAAGTGGTATTTTGAGTTAGTTCCCTTGCATAGTATAATTTGAGTTAGTTCCCTTGGAAATCTATTTATAGAATATCCCTCTTATTTGTGTTTTTTTCTTGTTTGATTGCAGATATTTTGTTATGGTAATTATAATATGTCATATCAACTTTTAAAAGACACATTTAACTCAAGAATTTCATGAAATGTGATGTCACTATTTATTTATCAGCATTTTTATAGCTGGCTGGCAGGAGACTATTTGGTCTCCTGCCAGCCGGCTGGCAGGAGACTTTTAGGTCTAGTGACAGCCGGCTGGCAGGAGACCAAAAAGTCTCCTGCCAGCCGGTTGGCAGGAGACCTCGCCTTTTATATTATCATAATAAAGCTTGACGTTTTCCGTTCATGTGCCTTTTTTGAAAACCATGACAACAGTCTTTTCAATATTTACAACAATGCCCCATTTAGAACAGTACTCATGGAGCTTATTAAGTAAAACCTGTAATCTCTCTTTAGTGTATGAAAATATTACAGTGTCGTCAGCAAACAGTAATAAGAATATCTGTAACTCTTCTATGATAACAAGATCAGCTGTTACATCATGCAGATAGTTCGACATGTCATTAATGAAGAAAATGAACAATAAAGGGGAGAAAGATTCCCCTTGCTTAACTCCCATGTACCGGTAGCTATCAAAGAACCCGCTCAATGAGCCTAATCTTTACCTTAACACACAGCCTCACCATCTTATATATTGCTTGTAACATATTTACCATTTTACATGAGACTCCATTAGTAATGAGTTTATACCAAATTCCATTCCTATAAACTAAATCAAACGCTTTTCAAAAATCGATGAATGAACAATAAAGTTTTCTATTTTCAGTAGGGCTTCTACGTTTACAAAATAATGTAAACGTTTACACGAGCGCTAGAAAACGAAACGATGCCGTTTAAACGACCAATACCGTTGAAATTTTATTCTTAGTATCGGATACCTATGAGACGCCCCCATACCTTAAAATTATTATAATTATCTTATCACAGTGTCATCCAATAATGCGCTTTTATTTTCGGGGGGTCAACTCGAAGTTTACAGTAACCGATGGTATTAAAAACGTATTTACTATTGACCAAATTCCAACGGCAGCAATTATTTCCTCCGTATTTGATAATTACATGGATTAGATTTATCTGGGAGATTTATAAAACATCGGACATAATTATCATGTTAATTGATACTTACTGTCAACGTTACAAGCTGCAATTACTCACTCACTTTCGCGGTAAGCTTATCCTGTGAAACACACAGGATACCGAGGTAGTCCTAATTTTTTCTATTGCACAACACGTGTTGTCGGCAGACATAACCTTGCCTTTGATCTGTACCGTATACAATTAGCTGCCGATTATGACGTAACAATTTTCTGGCAAAACGTGTACAGGTCATGCTTTGCGTAAGGTACACAGAAGTTAGAAAATAAAGATTTTAATATTAGATGTTTCCGAGGACGCCGTCAAGTACATTAAGATTGACTACTGACGACTGTATAAGATATTATAACTTGTTGGTGGTTTACCGGGTGTTCAAGTTCGGTTAAACGATGTGTGAATTTTGCAAACGTTTAGCACATATACACGAACCGTTACCGTTTATCCGTGTAAACGTAGAAGCCCTAATTTTCAGCCATAATTACTTTGATCGATTGTAATATATAAATGCAATCAACTGTACTTTTTTGCTTTCGAAACCTGAACTGGCATTCATAGAGTAAGTCATTTTCTTCAGCCCATTTACGCAGTCTGTTGTTAAGATGTAACGAAAATATTTTTGAAAATATACTGGTTAAAGTTATACCGCAATAATTGTTCGCATCATTTAAATTTCCTTCTTCGGCACAGGAGCTATAATACCCTTAGTCCAGGACGCGGGATGTGTAGAGTTGTCAAACATATAATTAAAGAGTCGACATAAAATAGGTGCAAGTATATTACAACAACCTTCAATAAATATTTCGGGAATTAGACGATCAACTCCAGCACTTTTACCCCTTTTTAATGACTTTATGGCCAAAATGACTTCTTCGACGTTAAATTTGCAATCTAGTGCATCAACGTTTGCTTGGTTCAAGTCGTCGTCAGCTAACTAATCTTTGATATTATTGTTTTGAAATTGCTGTTCATCAACAAACAAATCTTTTAAAATGGTCGAAAAAATCATTCGCGAGTATTTTTTTACTGCAAATAACAATATCTTTTGTTTTATTATCGCAGATTCAGCAAGACAACTGTAATATAAGACTTTTCAGTGCTCCAGATAAGCAGGAATAACAGGGATATTTAGGGACAATTTACCATAGTTCTCCTTAAAAGTATGATGTGACTCCTCATCAGAACAGTCTCGGCATGACGGGTCACAATATTTATTCATAATGAAATAAGAAAAGTTATCTCTAAATCATCCTCAAATACTCCGCTTATCTGGAGCTCTGTGACTTTTGCATATTTGATTAACAGAAATTAACTCAGAATTTCAGATACAGTGGGTGAAAACCCTTCTTTGACTGGGCCTGTTTCACTTACAGGTCTCCACTGTGGTGGTACGAATCCTGGTCCTTTAAAAGCTGCCTGGAAGTAATTATAAAGTGTCAAGAAATTCCACATAAGAAATACACAGAAATTCTGAAGACCACCTGGAGTATCCAATGGCCAGTACATTAAGTCACATTTTATAGTTGTTATCGAAATCAAAAATATTATCGACAAAGCTAAAAGTGGGCCCCAATGTATGAGCTGTCGTATCTTTCCCCACACAGACATATTTTTCATTGATTCCTAACTTCCTCATTTATCTTTAAAACACTTTTGACTAATCACTCAGCTACATTCAGAGTCACAAACATGAACCTGATTGACAGGCTAAGTCTAAAGTGTCTCTCTTTTTATAGGGCATTAAACTGAACGATTATTCCTGCTTTTAGACACGCCTGAAAAGAGCTCTTCTGCATGAGATATTTTCTTTTCCACCAAAACACGACTGGTAATAAACGCGTGTCAGATAGACAACATTAGCCCTCTAGACTTCTTTAATCATCCGTGTTGTTGTTATATGGGCATACTTGATTTTCTAAAACTCAGAAGCACGTCGTTTTGAGTACGATAAAAATGGGTCCTACTAAAGACAGAAAAGGACTTTTGCCACCGAAAAGGACCGAAAAGAACTTTCGGGCACCGAAAAGGACTTTTTAAATGCCATTTTATGCTATAAAAACGTTTGAAATCTCGGCCATTACTAAAACCTTGTACCGCATCGCACCGCACCGCACCGCACTGGGGTAAAATAGAGAACCGCACCGCCGAAAGTTTCCGAATCATACCGGATTTTACGGACTCTACCGTCTTCTCAGCATCTATCTCCATTTATATCTTGGGCAGGTTTTGTCGAGACTTTCAACTATGGCTACAGGAACAACACACAGTAATTCAAAACAGGTATTGTCGTTGTCTCTGGAGAAAATCTCGTTTGCATATCTTAGACCAAGGTTTGAAGTGACGGATATTGCCGTATTAGAGGTATAGAAGGGGTACCGGAAACTCCAGGTGCTCTAAATATTAGCCTGATAGACCTTTTTCACATTGTTTCTGTGCATGCGCGTACCGCTCAGGTAACGCGTTTTGTCCCGATAATCTGCGAGACTTTACACAGATGAGGCAACAGATTTTACGTCTATTAGACTTTATACGTACTGAATGATAATTTACTTGATTGAATCATTTATATTCTTATTAAATCTAACTATTAAATTAAATTCATATCTTTATTTTCTGCAATCTTATACGTTAGTTTACAAGTATCACTGGAGCTGATGATCCGCCTAAAATACGAATTTTCCAATTGCACAGCCACATTTTTTATGCTATATTATTTTGAATATTTAGGATGAATGGCTTGAAAAATACATAGCAACACAAAACTCAGAAACAGGTATAAATCCTAATGTAGATGTCAGAAAACCTGGAACACCTTTTTTATTATTTGAAAAACACAATAACAAAACTTAAACCATTCTTCACAATGGAATTTATTTATGACTTTATGATAGTCAAATATATAGATTAATATAGTGTTAAAAAAAGAAAAAAGAAAAGAAGAAATAAAAACTGATTTTTTTCATAATGTTTTCATGTATTAAAACTTATTTTACTTTTTTTTCTTTTTTATTTTGATATTTTTAAGTTTTTGTTTAGAACGTGAATTGCTTTGTATTTCAATAAACTTGGAACTTTTGAAAAATCCCAAACAAAATAAAAAAAATCATTAAATAATAATAAAAAAAAGCAAGTAAATTTCGTTTCAGGGCTTCCAGCATAGACTCTTTAGACTTAAGTTAGATTGAGAAACAATGTTTTAAAAAGCATTCATAGGCAGTGTGATGACATTAAACATATTTTCACACCTTCTGAAAACAGTGAATTTACAATGGTTGACATGTTTTTACAAGAGCTGACATCACCTTTAGTTTTGTTGGTTTTAGATGCAATTTGTATATTTATCAAACTAAATATCACCATTTTTTTCTAAATTATGTGACATTTAAATAATGAAATTAATATGAAATAAATAAAATAAAAACTGTGTTAAGGGATAAATCTGCCCTGAATAGGACAACATTTGCGATTACTCTTAAAATAAAGGTAACGTTTCACAAATAATTTAAAAATGCGAAAGACTCGTTTCACAGCGTCTTTTTACCAGAAACTGGAAGTAAATTTGGCATACTTTGATATTACATAAAAAAATTAACCTTAAAGCCAGATTTTTTTTCCTTTCCCAAAATTTTGAAATCATTAAAAAAACTGTTGAACATCCCTTTGATCAGTGATGGAATTGTTGATCATTAATCCTAAAACTCAAATACATTTATGCTGTATTATGGAAAATGCAAGAACTTCCCTTTACGTACACTATTTATTGCGCTTTATTGTGTCAGAAAATAGATGTTTTAAAAAAGCAGAATGCATACAAATTATAACAATGAATAAAAATTAAACAGTAAACGATTTGAACAACAATGCATGTAATATGAAATCACTGCAGAATTATAATTTTATCATCAAAAAGCTTATAATTTATTTTGTTGTGTCCAAATGTTGCCCCATGCGTGCGAAGTAATGCGAAATCTCGCCATGTAACAGGCCGCGAGACTAGGGGAGATAACAATGTGAAATGGTCTATTATTCTCAAAAAGACAGTCCAAAAATATATATGAGAAACGACGAAATGAAACAAGTAGATTCGGCAACTCACTTAGGTATTATCCGATCATCATCCATCAAAAAAACCTGCAAAATAAATGTTGAAGAGAACATTAAAAAAGCTAGAAGAACTGTTTATAGTCTAATACCTAGTGGACTACATGGAAATAGTGGAATAGATACTGAAACAAAAATCCACCTAGTCAAAACATACATGTTACCCGTGTTACTATATGGGCTAGAACTCATTATGCCCACCAAGACATTACTTAAAGAGTTAGAAACATTCCAGAAGAAAATCTTAAAGCAGATCTTAAATATACCCATCAATACAGCAGACTCCGCTGTTTATATTTTATCCGGACTTTTACCTATAGAAGCTCAGATCGACAAGAAAGTTCTCACTTTATTCAACAACATATGCAACCAAAAAGACGCCTCTGTTGAAAAACAGATAGCATGGAGACAAACAACAGTAAAAAGTCAGAAAAGTAACAGCTGGTTTATAGCTGTGAAGAAAATTCTGTGGAAATATCATCTAAATGACATAACATACTACCTAGAAAATCCAATTCCGGGAAAGTTACACCCCCTACTACAGTTAGACACTCAGTCAGTGAAAGACAATACAAGACTACCTTCTAAATTAAAGTTTCTATGTGGTTCATATGTGTTACAATCCAACAGACATAAATTCAACAAGTATGAAGTCGATCCAACTTGTATTCTCTGCAAGCAGTCAGAAGAAAACCTAGAACATTTCCTGCTAATATGCTCCTCGTTATCAACGGTTAGAGACCCTATAGTTAAAGATATTCAGACAGAATTGGAAAGTAGTCAGAATATCATGTTTCTCAGCTTAGCTGCTAAAGATCAAATACAAATAATCTTGGACTGTACCATATTGTTGAACAACACAAGAGTAAAATATCGTAAACAGAAGCTTCAGACTTTGTCAAGGTTAGAATATCTCACTAGAAAATTAGTCCATAGCCTCTACTCTGTGCGTTATCAGATGTTGAAAAAAGTTAAGTAGGTCAGTAGTAATTCCCCTGCAGTCAATTTCAATATAAACATTACAAAGAAAGACAGTAGAGAGGAGTGTACATAAAGAGATGTTATTACTAATCTGTTCCACGGTCGCGGTCTAACTAAGTGGTGGAAATTCTCGCTGGACTATATCACAAGTGTATATATTTGATATTCGCCACCGGTCAACTGCCTTCCAGTGAGAACGAGTTTTAATGTATATAAACTTTTACTCAAGAAGTTAAACACAGATTTGTGGTTCGCCTACACCGGCGGTCAAGATACAACAAAAGAAGAAAAAAAGAAAAGATTCGGTGAACAGTTGCACTCTTTTGGGAATATCTATGCAACAAGTGCGCTACTCATCCGAATTATAAGGCGCTTGTCACTTTAATTCCGTTACATTCAAATGATATATCCAAGCTTCTCAAACACTGAGATCGGTTTGTCAGTTCAACATGTGGAGTGATCAATTTGTTGAAGATGTAAGAAAAATCCCTTTTTGTTTGGCATTATTGCAAGCTGTATATAGATTGAGCTTTATAGAAGCTACCTGAATTTTTAAACCACGTTCAAGAGTTCTCTAACTTCAAGAAAAGTGCTATTTTCTATGGCATATGCCTTGTGATGTAATGGGTGGGGTAATGCACTGTCAAACTTTGGTCTACAGAGGGTTCATAGAATAACCGAAAAGCACAGAAATACCGAAAAGCACCTGCAAAAATCACTTTAACATGGAAACAACTATTTTAGTTTAGGCTTCTTTTGGTTAGAAATCATTTGTAGTGTTATTTGTGAGACTTTTATCAGGTTTTGTGTCATAATTTGATAGCAGAGTGCGCTAATGATGTTCATTATTTTTCCCAGTGCTTTTCGGTTATATTAAGGCATATGAACTGCCTTATGTAAAACACAAACAAACCAAATAACATGATTGTGTATAGTCAAATATAGTTCTATAACATAAAACTTGCCACTCTCTTATTTAATATTTCATTTTATTATTCCTATTTTTATTCTGACATTTTCATTTCTACTTTCATTTTCATTTCTTGGAGAGTGACGTTTTATCTACCATCAACCTGAAACCAGAGCAAACACTTTTGATCAAATCTGGAGAAAATAACAGCTGAATAATGAAGATCAATTTATAAGCTGTTAATTATCATTAAACTTCAATGATTTGAACACTTCACTTTGCCAGATTGATCTGGATTCTTTTGTTAGGGTTTTTCACTTTCCACTGGCATCCATTTTGATTGACAAAAGTCGGTAAATACAAAAATGATAATTTTGAACAAAATTAACAAATACAATAAAAACAGTCTGTAGAAACACCTAAAAACGTAATATGTTGTACAAATATGTATTTTTGCGGAAAGAAACATTAAATATGTGAGATGTAGTTGTTTTACACACATACATTCGATGGGAAGAAATATTCTAATCAAATCTATATTAATTTTATTTCGCCAAAGAAAAAAATTCTTGCTTTAGGAATCTGTTGCATTGTGGGATTTGTATGGATTACAGGCCATTGCCAGTTACGGGAACTCTCATTTCTGATGATTTTAATCGTTCTTTCTCACAATTTTCAAGTTAACAGTTCATGGTAAGTTGATAATTGGTATGTCTCTAAACAGGTTTAACATGTACTTACACAAGCAGGTCTGTTTGGCTTGTTAAAGGCGATTTCTTTCCACGACATCAACTGATGGTTAAAGATGCAAATGCAAAACCTCAATGGTAGATGAGAGATCGGGTATTCAATGAAAGTAAAAATGTAAATATCAGTATAAAAACATAAAATATGGACGTCAGAATACCAGATATCTCATATTATGGGAGTAAGTCAAATACAGTTAATTATATAGCACTGAATAAATGATCAGTCTGAACATACAAAATTTCATGGTAACCCAAGACTAGTTTAAGTGCTTTTCGGTTATACGCTTGTACACTATTTTGTGGATCAACGTTCTGTATTGTGAAATCAAGATAACTGTAGTCTAGAAAGCCACTCTTTCAATGCTCTTCCCACTCATGAAACTAATATTACAATAAAAATTCATATAAAAAATGATTTTTTAAATTGCTTTTCGGTTATTCCAGTGCTTTCCGGTATTTCTGTGCCTTTCGGTTATTCTATGTACCGGACTACAGAAGCTCATTAGCTGCTGCTGGTTGTTTATTTGTACCGAATCTGGGTCATTTCGGTCCTATTCCCTTTCAGTAAGGTCATTTATGCCTGGGCCGTTTGGGCCCAATTTTAATGGTGCGTCGTTTAGGCCCTGTCGGGGTGGGTTGTGTCGGCCCGTTTTCAAAGGTTGGTCGTGTCAGCCTGATTTTAGACAGGTAAGGTAATAGGTTGATTTCACACTGATACCTGTTTGTTATGCCTTTTCTTCAACTTATTACCAAAAAAAAATTAATAAATAACACCTTTAAATTGATCACCTTTTGCAAAGAAAGAAGTGTATACACAGGGTGTGCACTGGGCCCCAGAAAATGAGCGACATCAAGTCGCCTTCCAGCTGAAGCCAAGCGACTTCAAAAGAAACAAGGCGAAGTGGGACGTTTGTAATTTTTCATGTCCGATTGGAGTAAAAACGCAAAACTGAAAGTACAAGTTATGACCTTGTCAGTAATTTTGTTCCCGGCCCCATTCGTAATAAATTTGCACATCAGCGCAGACTGATCATTGTTCATTCATGCACGTTTAATGTGAGCACAGAAGACTCCGATAAGACTGCGTGGACTTGTAGGCTGATCTATGTCAGTTTTCTTTGCATACGCATCAAGTATCTTTCTTCCTGACACACCTGTACATATCTGCATGTGCCACCGATCGATTATCAGTGTCTAGCGGTGTCTTTGAAGTTTGCTTAGGATCAGTGTGTTGTGACACTGAATGTAGCATTGAAGTCTCCGACAGCTTGCGCATCTGCAGAGACTGTTCGGAGTGTATGTCTTGGCTAGATATTTCTCAGCAGCCATTGATATTGATGTGAAAAGACAAGATTCTGATAGCACGGATACGCAGGCTTGTCCGAGTCTTGCTCCTCTATAATATAACTTCTGCCGATCCATAGCTTGTTTGTACGGAAAAACTTTGATCAGAAGTCGCGATTTCGGTCGTCGGCTCAATGCCGGTCTGAGTTTTCTCTAGTTAATTCTATACCAGCACCGTACATAGCGCAGTCTTGTTCGGAGACAACTAGTTGTATATTGAAACAAAACCGGACTATTAGGACACGACTGCGCAGGCTGGTTTGCACATCCATAATGCTAAATGCGTGGAAGCGATCTTGCCACTTCGAAAGCTACTTTTAAAAGGTACTTAACCGCGTGTGCATACGACGCAGATTAGCGTGCGCACTCACAAAGTCTGATGAAAACTAACTCGATGACCAATCTCTGATTAACTTTAGTTTCAGATGGCGTAAGGTCTTATTTTACGCGACACATAGGAAATATTTTTAGTCACAGCGGACAGTCGCTGCATGGGAAGTCCGGTGAACTCATGACCCGTACCACATAAAATGTATCTTATGGAACATGCGAAGAGTGCAGACTGATAAGCTTCTTCGGAAGTATTCGCTTTTCAAAGGGTAAAGGTGACGCTCATATCACAAAGACCTTATTAGCGGTCAGGAAACACAAATAGCATTACAATATTGCGCAGGCTGATACGAGTCTTTGCTATCAGCATATGTCTGGGTTAAGATACCTTCTCCCGTCTCTCGGTTCAATCTGACACATTGAGTTGAGTTGCACGTGTCAGAGGCGGCGTCCTTTGATCTGTAGCTGAAATCAACAAGTGGGATTAGACAAACGTGTCTGACCTATTAACGAGCAATGGTTACCGTCTTTAACCACTGCACTACCGGTTTTACGCTCGGTAATCGCGTTTGCATTGACTCGCACTGGTCGCCAATTTTTGCATGTTTTTTTTTTTTTTTTGAGACATGAGATTGTTCATTTGCCGGTTCATCCCGTAAACGATACTGAACATGTGACAACAACGTAGACTACGATTCGACGAGAATGAGTAAGTCTCGGGTATGCATTTGCGAAAAGTGCAGCCCGGCGTCGGGGTTACACTGTTCGCAGAACTTTCGCAGTCATAAAATTCTATGAACAACAATGATGAACATAACCTGATTTGCTGTCCTGCACTTGTCTACACGGGCAGCATTAACATTGATTCTGAACTTCGAAGATTGCGACGATCATTATAAGCCTACTGTCATGGCATATCTACTCTGCTCGTTATCGCCCTAGTTGAAAGATAAGAAATTTATACCATAATGTAAGAAATCCGTGAAGACCATGATCAGGATGCGCTTTACACCTGCCGCCAAAGCAGATGGATAGATTACGTCGGCAAAATGTAGCGGGATCAAAGCTCTTTCGCTCGTCACTTAGTGGATTAATTGTTCTACCGTTGGCTTTGCCAAGGTGTTTATTTTACCGACTTGATGTCGGCAACACCTATCGAGATCAAAGCTCAATCAGGGTCGGTGAGGGGATTAACGCTGATAAATGACAGGGGGCTTTGTTAATTGGCGTTGAAATTTGATATACTGGCGCCAGTCATTTTGAGGAATTATTGATCTTACGACCCAGAAAAACAGGGCGACTTGAACTTCGCTTTTCGGGAAACCTAGGGCGAAGTTTTGAGCCCCAAGGCGAAGTTATCGCCCAACTTCGCCTGCAATGCACACCCTGGTACTGAACCCCAAGTCAATGCTACAAGGAACAATTTCAACTAGCTTGGGTTCCAGTAATTCTTATTCTAATTTCTAATCCATACAACTAAGATATATCCAACTATCGTTTGTTTTGCACAAATTATTTTCTTTTAGCAGTAAAATCACTTGGGTTGTCTGACAATGTGCTCTGTTTCAAGTGAAGAGTACCTTGTGGTCTGGTACCTGACCCCTAGGCTAAGATGGTAGAGGTCCGGTACTGGACCCTTAGACTCGCAGGCTGGAGATCTGGTTGTCTAGTACCACCGAACCCAGAGTCACAGCCAACTAGAAATCTGACTTAAAGAAAAGATCATGCGAAGAAAAGACAGGTTATGAGTCTTATGACAGTTGTATCTGGAGCGGAGGTTGTAAAATAAATAAACGCATGATACTCTAAAAACAAAGTTCTTCAAGGCATTCTGGGTGAAAACAGTGTCACAGGTGTGTAGACTATCCTAATGTGCTTAAGTATTGGGACACTTAAAATAATTAGTTTTCCATTTGTCCCAAATGGAAAATTCATTATTTTTAGGTGTCCCAATATATACGTACATTACGGTAACTTTGCATTTGAGAAAAAAGTTCATTTTGTTTTATCATACCTTATCATTTTTCGAAAACAGAAATATTTGTTGAGAATCTGTTATTAACATAAACCTTTCAGGCTGTTTCTCCAGAAAGCAAACAGGTATAAATAGTTCTAGATACCGTGTTTTCTATGTTATAAGACTTTCCTCTTCTAAAACAATCCCAAAACTCTAGATCCAGAGCTCTAGATAAGAGGGAGTATTTGGTGATAATTAGGGATAATTTTTGTTAAATCTGCATAAAAACATATGTTGTGACCCCTCATCTGAACCGTCTCAACGAGACGGTTCAGATGAGGGGTCACAACATATGGTTTCGATGAGAAATAAAAAAAATTATCCTCGACGAGACGGTTCAGATGAGGGGTCACAACATATGGTTTCGATGAGAAATAAAAAAAATTATCCTTAATTATCATCAAATACGCCCTCTTATCTAGAGCTCTGTAGATCCATGTTGTAAGATGGGTCTTGATTTTTTGAGTTATTTGGAAAATTAAACCATCTTACAGCCCAAATACACAAGGTTGGTTTAGATATTTGGGGTCTCTCTGGTGGGAGGAAAACCTCATCTTATAACCAAGTAACTATGGTAAACAAAACTATGGACAAGAAAGCATTTTTTTTCTTATTTCTCCATAAATGCTTAGATAGTTTGAGGTCATTGGAATCTATTCAGTGAGCAGGTTTGAAGAGAAAAGCACAACAGATGTTTTTATGGAGAAATAAGAAATATGTGACAAAAAAGCAAATACGGTATCTATTTGGTTATAAGACAGTTTTATTTTCCTGCCAGACTGCCAAAACAATCTCAGAAGTGTAGATAAGTCTTACAAGTTTGGGATATTTTGGTAAAAAATGTCTTGTAAGAATCTATTTTTGGGTGTTGTTAAGGAGAGAAAAAACACATAGCAGAATTACACAAGACTGACTTAGATATTTGAGGGTCATTCGGGAGTGGGAAAAACCTGTCTTATAGCCAAATTATTTTGGTTCTCCCAAAAGTTTGGCTTATCTTGTGGGCTGGGTATTGAATGTTGATGCTATTCCTGAAAACAGCTGATTACTGCTAGTTAGAAAAATTCTACCCAAATCCAAATGAGAGAAGGACTTTCTTCCCAAATCCAAATGAGAGGTCTTATTAAATTTAGCCTGTGTTGGTGAAAAGAATTAGGTTCATAACATCTGCTCCCAAAATGTCTACTTTCAAAACATCTACTCCCATTTGGTCTACTGTGCCAAAACATCTACTCCCATTTGGTCTTCTGCGCCAAAGTGTCTACTCTGGTTTGATCTATGCAACAGCTTCCAGTGGTATCATTATAACAGCCTACCTTTATAGACTGCCATCTTACCAGAAGAATCTCCAGATACTTGCTTGAAGTGACAAAGATATGAATTAGTTGAATGAAATTTTATGAACTACCGGTAGTGTATTGCTTACTCAAAATTAAAAAGGATTTCAGCATCTACAAACATAAAGTGCTGCAGGCTGAACACAAAATCTGGGTGACAGACCTCAGACATCTTTGCTTGTTCCCAGCATTTATTCATACAGCTGTATGGCACTTTGTCCACCTACAAGACTACCCCAAAAATTAATGTCCATCTTATAAGTTGGATATATACTTTTAGAGTTGTTTTAGAGAGGAAAAAAGACCATCTTAAAGCAGTATTTATGATTTTTATGAAACTGATTTGTGCCACGACATGAAAAAACCCAACAAAGTGGCATGCGTACCAGCAAAGACTCAGATCAGCCTGGGCATCCGCCCAGTCTGATCAGAGTCTTTGCTGTGCACTTAATGGGTAGCTATGGGCCGTAGCTACTTCCATGTCGACTACGAAGACTCGGATCAGACTGGGCGGATGCCCAGGCTGATCTGAGTCTTAGCTGGCGCATATGCCACTATGTTGGTTTTGTTGTTTCACAGCTCATTTACATATGAGGGGGACACTCAATGTCATATAGCTGAATGAATACAGTAGTTAGTGTTTCTGAATGAGCCAGAGAGAGGGCAGGGTGCCAGGTGGAAAGGGCAAGATATGCTTATTTTCGTCCATAATTTTGTCTCCCTACCAAAGGTGATGGAGGACATAGTGTTTTTCATGCTGTGCCAGTTGGTGACTAGTTGTTCAAAGCCTCATTAGCTTAATGAAGTCGTTAGCTGAGGATTTGTTAAGTATTACAGTAACTGTACTCACAAAATCAATTGCGGTAATTTTTTTGCCGAAAAATTGTGAGAAGCTTTTGTACTGCAAAAGCTTCTCACATTTTTTCAGCAAAACTGGCTGTGTTTTTCCTTATACCGGTACTATGTTTGAAATTTTTTTTTCGTCTCCTTTACCCCAGTTTTGAACAGCTGGGCCCTTGTCCCTACAATATCCCTTGAGCTAGTGGGTGAATTTTCACAATACTTTTATAGATAACATATTCAACCTAATTTCCACATATGCCTTAATAAACATACTATATAGGCATCTCTGAGAGATATGATTACAAGCGCCCATATTTTTACTGGTTTATCACTTTGCTTGTTTACAAAAGCCGAATAGATTACAGAATCTTTGATCGGTGTTACATGCATTCAAGAAATATTAAAACCAACCAGATACATCTGTGCAACTTATCAGAGTCTTTTTTTTTCACCTTTTTAACTCCTCAGGATTTAAAGATTGTATATGCAAAGAGGAAAGACTGATCAGACTGCGGAAGGGCTGACTGATCAGAGTCATTGCTTTTGGCATGCATATTATAGGTCCCTTTACATGCAGCAAAGCTCTAGATACATGTAAGAGGGAGTATTTTATGATAATTAGGAATTTTGTTTTGACCCCTTACCTGAGCCTTCTAGTCAAGGAGATTCAGATGAGCGGTCACAACATATGTTTTTATGGAGAATTAACAAAAATTATCCCTAATTATCATCAAACACTTCTCTTATCTAGAGCTCTGCATGCAGCGCTAATCATTGATACTGTGAATTTTGTTTCAGTTTGATAAAGCCCCAGCAGGGGTCTATGGTGGAGGATCTGGGTATGAATCTCACACTGGTAAGTACTTTGAATCTTACACCCTTAAATAAGTTTTAGTCTGTTAAAAAAAATCTTAAGTTTTAGTCTGTCAAGTATAAACAGGGTTTTTTCTTATTTTCTCAAAAATGATGAAAGTTCCATCACATGTTCTGTTGTCCTAATGATACTTATAACTATACATATCAGATTACGAAAAATCCATTTTTTTTTTATGTTTTTGTAATGTATTTTCCATTAACAGTAATGCAAAAACTGAGCAGTTTCACTGAAGGGCGTTGTATGCTTATTAGAGCAGCCAAAATATTGTTGGTAGGCATTAGCGTAAACTTGTTTACTACAATTGTGGGCATATATGAATGAAATTGTAAAATGTATTCCCCTGTCCGCACACGTGACACATGCTGTCACTGGTCAGGTGATACTATGTTGCAATTAACATTTATTATCATGGTTTAGTAAGTAAACAGTGCATGTTTCAAAATTTGATAATATACATGTATGGGTGAAACAAAAAGTTAAAAAAATATGGATTGAGAATAAATTTATAAATTTCAGTTAGTTATGCAAATTTTGTTCTAAGCTCACATGCTATAATAGGTAAGACTAAACGGGAATTCCAGCAGCCAAGTTTTACTCCCTTGTAATTGAGAGGCGAAAATGTTGCTTCGAATCTCACACACTATTACATTATTATGAATCACACAATAGTAGGCATACTATAATTTTCACTTTTGTACATTACTTCAAATCTCACTCCATTGAATAACTACAAATTCAGTCTATTGGACTGCCTCAAATTTATGCTAAATGTCTATGTTTTGATATCCAGCAGTGGCAGTAATTGAGCAGTGTCATGACAATGTGGCAATTTTGTCATGTGATATTCAGATCATCCTTCAGATCATCCTTCTCATTTATACAGGGTAATCAGAAACAGCACTGTTGGGTCTATGGTTTGGATCACTTCCATAGATGGCTGACGTGACAAGTGAAGGCTCTGATCAGACTGCACTTATGTGCAGCTTAATAAGAGCTTTTGCTTGTAACCAATGCCACATTGTTGGAAATTGCATGATCCGGCTTATATATATTTTTG
The DNA here is from genome assembly GCA_963989385.1 of Ctena decussata. Lineage (NCBI taxonomy): Eukaryota > Metazoa > Mollusca > Bivalvia > Lucinida > Lucinidae > Ctena > Ctena decussata. The sequence goes on from OZ022500.1 coordinate 45,544,396, forward strand.
CATGCTTCAGATAAGGACTAGAACTGGAGGCCCATTATGCCAGGAGAGTCATTGCTGTGCAGGTTAAATTTCGCTACAGGAATTAAACAGCTACAGTAGACTTTCATCTTGTAAACCAGGACTGTACTTCAGAATATAAAAGCTTGCTGTATACTTAAAATTTTCAGGCTGTAACAATGTAATTCTGTTACTTTACAGGGGATCCTCGCCAGGACATCGAGTATGAGCGTCAGTATCATCAAACACAGTCCACGTTCATCGTACCAAATGACATTAAAAATTTCTTGACATTCTTCCGCAAGTGTGTCAATGAGATGAATGTGTACGAAATACAGAATATGTATGAAATAGAGTAAGTACCCTGATGTAGTCAACTGGCATTCTAGAATTTTCGCAGAATGTGCTATAAAAGTCTTATTCCTGATACAGCGATTGATTATCCTGAATGATTATTAACTCTTTAAGCCCCAGTGACGAAATTAGCAAAATTTGCAAACAGTGTAGATCCTGATGAGGCGGCTCATGATGAGCTGCTTCATCTAGATCTACACTGTTTGCCCTCTAGTCTTTGAATTCTCAATATGAAATGTCTTGGACAAGGCATTTTTTAAATTTTTGCAGACGTAAATTTTGTTGTCTGCTTTTTGGTGCTTAAAGAGTTCAAGTCCATCAGCTGCGAATCTCAACACTTGCTGGTTAACTATGTCATACTGGGTGTGAACAACCCACCAACTCTGTGTCAGTCCATTGTAGTCGTCATTTAGGGGATAACTGTACTCAAAATTTCATTTGGGGAGGTAAATCGTCGGTTTTATGTTCGGAAATTTTGTTTTACGGCGACGCGCAAGCGGAGCCGTAAAACGCAATTTGCGATCATAAAACCGACGACAGAGGTAAATTGTCACTTTTATGATCGGAAATTTTGTTTTACGGTGACGCGCAAGCGGAGCCGTAAAACGCAATTTGCGATCATAAAACAGACGATTTACCTCCCCAAATGACAATCTTTGGTACAGTTATCCCCATTCTAATGCACTTTATCATATTTTACCTTTCACTTTACACCCACAGCCAGTGCTTTTAGCTGCATAAAACCAAATATCGGCCAGTGAGAAGCGACGTTACTTTATGACGTCGGGTTTGCGGCAGTATATGGCAGGATATACTGTTGCAAATTTTTGACGTTATCCAATCAGACGTCGCGTTACATACAGAAGTGCATTAGAATTGTCATTCTTTATCACCATAATTGGAACACAAAGGGTATTTGGATGATATTTAGTTGTCATCCTCCTAATTGCTCACATAATAGCTCCTGTTGTAGGTCTTCAGAAAACAGTTTGTTAGAGTATCATAAGTTTCTTTATCATATGACGTCACATCTGAGAGTGTAATAAAGCCATGCATTAAAAACGATAATCCACTAGTGGATTAAATATGGAAATTACGTCATAACATTATACGTTGAAGTCCATAAAAATGCCGCGTTTTCTAATGGTGGAATCGTGACGTTTTAGTGCAAAGTTTGCTAATAAAAGGCGATTTTAGTGTCATATACTGACTCAAAAAAGTTACGATACCAACTTCTAACTAACATTTAGAGTCACCTGGTGGATATTGTACATAAATTAGACTTTTGAAAAATGTAATAGACATTCAGCGATAAAGAGCGCAAAAATCTTTAAATCAGACCTTTCCGTTAAAGAGTTATCCTGCTATATTCTTGTGGAGTGATTTGGAATGTAAGCTATCAATGCGCATGCGCACACTTAAAACTGGCTATGCAACTTAAAGGTCATTTTGCGTCGGTTTTGAAAAACACCTGAAATTTATTGCATCCTGTAATGAGACACTACAGGTGATGTTTGAATTAGTGAAATTCTCAGATTATCTCCCTTTGAATTAAAAATATAGAGATTTTCGAATTGCTATTTAGTCTTTGCCTGTCAAGTTTCCAGTGTAATTCTTTCAAAATCGCTTTATAATCATTAGCTCCGTTTGGCATTATGACGAATATTGAAGAAAAGTCACGCATCTGAAAGTTTTCCCTATTTCCATTTCCTATGGTGTTTCTATTGAAAGTGACAGTAAACACAGTTTCTGTGAAAAGAAGGACCTTATGTGATTGTTTTAATTCTTGGACGTAAAGCGGCCGAATTTTTCTAATTGTTTTGCGGTTTGATACTCCAAATGTCTGATTCAATGCTGCGTGGGTGATATGGGAAAATAATTCGTTGCAGAGAATTTTTAACGCATTTAAGTCTAGCAATTTTAATGATTTTATTCGGCAAAATTGATCAACGACCCCTGAGGTGTTTAAGGCATTCTTATGTTATTCTGAGTTTAAGAAAATAAAATCGAATTGGACTGTTGCACAGACAAATGAAAATTCTTTCTTGTAGAAATGAAAATCTGAGCGTTTTACCTCTACAGTAAAGATGGAAACAAACAATGTTTTATGTATAGGAACTTTTTTGAGTCAGTATATGATAAATAGAATTTTGCATTCATGCTTCTGTACTATTGAACTTATAAAACTCGTTTGGGAAAACCGATAAGATGCTCGGCAAAGCCTCGCATCTTATCTTTTTCCCCAACTTGTTTAATAAATTCAATAATACATGACCACTCATGTAAGATCCTCTATTTTGCAGAATGTTGTGAGAAAAAATAACTTGAGAACAGTGATATAAAACTGTCTCATAGCTAGTCATTTGATAAAACAATTATGTGCATAAATGTCATTCAAGTATATATATAATTGCAGATTTAATAAGCTCACAGACAGATTTTTCAAGACCAATCCTTGGCCGGATGCGGAGGTTGTTGCACCTATTATACAGAATGGTAAGTTCTGTCTGTATTCTGTAAAACTATTGTAATGAACTACAGGGACAACTTTTATGACTTTCTGTTTGCTTTCCAGGATTAAGCCCCTCCAAAAAGAGGAGCAAATTCTTCTTTTAAGAGTTGATGATGGAGAAGGCAAAGCTGAAAATGACAGAGTTGCTTTCCTGATTCCCCTTAACATTTTAGGTTAACCAACTACTGAAATTATCCTAAAATGTTAATGTTTATGCCTCCCTTCTCAGTGAGTGACAACTCTGGAAGAAAAAAGAAGTTGACCCCATTTTAGAATGGCTTCATTAACCAGAGAAGCAAACAGGAAGTCTTATAACTGTAAAAATGGCGGAATAAGATAGGGTCAAGTCTGCTAAATTCGGACAGCAGGTAAATACGGACAGTGACATTATTTCCTTTATTTGTCAGTTGTTTGGAATTTAAACAAAAATAAATGGGCAAACAGTGAAAATCCTGATGAGACGGCTCATTATGAGCCGTCGCATCTGGATTTTCACTGTGTGCAATGGTATGTCCGAATTTACCTGCTGTCCGAACTTACCTGAGTTGACCCTAGAGGTGTATTTACAAATTATTTATAAGCCTAACAACAGCAAATAAATATTTATTTTTGAGCAAGTCAACAATATTGATCCCACATTGATCTCAGTTTTTGTGAGGGTGTGCAAGTTCAAAGCAGTATAGTCAATGCATGTACATGAATGTCAGGAAGCATTATTGAAGTTAAGTCCAATTGTTGCCTGGGTCATTAATTTTGTAACTCCACAAAATAAAGTTTGGTCAAAGCAAGTGCAGTTCTCATATACCTTTCAGTTTTTACAAAAGAGAAAACTTTTGTGTCTTTCTGTTTCCTTCCCTGGGTGACAAAATCCTTTGAAAAGGGGTCAGCTGTTATAGGAAAGAATTTGCTCCTCTAGGGAGCAAATTCTTTCCTTTAATAGTTGACTGCCATAGAGAAGGGAGGCAGTAATGATAATGGCAGAGTTGCTTTAGCTGAAAGTGTATCCATTTACCTTCAGACAGATTTTGCTGTGATGCAGTTCATAGTTTGATCTATGGAGAGTAGTTTAATATTTCTGTACAAAACTGTCCGGAATATCTTTGAAAGAGCATCTGAAAGGTAGGGAGATGTGTTATCTCACATTGGTCACTAATGAAATGAAGAAAATGGGAAGTTAAACTTGAGAGCACAGAAGAGTTGAAACAGTGTTCAAAAATCGGGATTGAATGTGGGACAACTAAAAAATGAAATGACCATAAATTGATTGAGCATGCAATGTAGAAATGTGTTAAGGGGAAAAGGTACATTTTCAGGGGAAATAATTGTCCTATTTTCTCTTATTGCCTCCCTTCCCAATGGGCATCAACTCTAAAGGGAAAGAATCTGCTTCTAAGTGAGCAGATTCTTTCCTTTAAGAGTAGACCCCCTTTAGAAGGGCTTTGTCATCCTGTGGTCGTATTTATAAAACCACTTAAGTCGTTGCTATTCTGTTGCTAAGGCTAAATTTCTATGTTGGAGATTGCCTACAACTATGAAATTTGCTCTGGAGGAACAGTCTTTTTCAGATTGTTCCTCCAGAGCAAATTTCACAGTTGTAGGGAATCCCCTTCACTGAAATTGAGCCTTAGCAACAGCATAGCAACTACTTAAGTCATTTTATAAATACGGCCCCAGGGAGCCAACAGGAAGTCGTAAAAAGTTGTTTCCCTATGTAAAAATGCCAGAGAGAAAAACATGATCCGGTACTGGTACGCTTTGAAATTTACTGAGTGGTTTATATATTGTGCAGGCAAAGAACCTTACCAGACTGCATACTACCTTATGAGTTTTACCATGGCTATAAAGTGATGTATAATTTGTGTGTTTTTCTGTCGTTTAACTGAGAACTTTTATACTTGCAGATCGAGTGTTTTTGATTCTATACAAGGAGCTGTATTTCAGACACATTTATGCTAGAGTACAGGTAAGGCAGTGTCAGGTAGAAAGGACTAACTCCACTTAATAATATCTTCTGTTTGGCTATGAACCAACAAATATTTGAGCCGCGACAAGAGAAAGTCAACAATGTGGTTGTGCACCCAGCGCAGACTCAGATCAGTCAGGGCATCCACCCAGTTTGTACAGACTCTTTGTTAAGTACTCAAAGGGTAGCTAAGGGTCTAAGCTATCTCCACGCGGACAGCAAAGGCTCTGATCAGACTGGGCAGATGCCCAGGCTGATCTGAGTCTGTGCTGGGCGCATAACCACATTGTTGGTTTTGTCGTGTCGCGGCTCATTTCATTCAGATGTGAAGCTCAGTTCATCTGTGCATCAGTATATTGTGCTATTACTCTGATGATACTGTATTGTGATACTTTAAGCCATTTAAATGTACCATAACATATAAATAAGCACTAGACCTATACTATTTCATGCAACTTCTAATTGTTTAATAGATTTTCTGCAGCAGACTGATAAAGACTGCTGATCACCTAAGCATGGCATATTTTACATAAACCATAGTGATAGGGTTCCTTTGAGTGATATTCTAAACCAAACGGGTCAAAATATTGTTAGTATCATATCTGACACCTGCTGTTGTGATAGTGTAATGATACATTTAGTATTGTAGGATTGTGATGTAGTAAAGCAGTTAGGCTATAACAGGGAGAATCTTAGTCTTCATCATTTTAGCTGCAACATGATAAAACCAACAAAGTGGCATGTGTGCCCAGCAAAGACTCAGATCAGCCTGGGCAGCTGCCCAGTCTGATCAGCGTCTTTGCTGTGTGCTTAAAGCATAGCTAAGGGTCTAAGCTAACTCCTTTCGGACAGTGAAGATTCTGAAACCCAGGCTGATCAGAGACTTCACTGGGCGCACATGCCACTTTGTTGGTTATGTCGTGGCGCGGCTCATCTGGTACAGGAATTCAAAATACATTGCATATGTACCAATATTATTTAATGAACAGTTATTGTGTATGAATTAGCAGTTTGATTTGCACTACAAAATTGAATTTATTGTATAATGATTGTTTTGTTATCAGTCTGGACCGACACTGGAACAGAGATTAGAATCCTACTACAACTACTGTGATCTCTTTAACTACATTCTCAGTAAGTTATACAGGAAGTCATAAACAACTAGTGTATGAATAGAAAGAAAAATATAAATGAGTATATTCATTGGAAAAATTGCATAAATAAATGGAAGATGACAAAACATTATTTTTCACTTGATAAAATAGTGAAAAGTCTGCTTGAAGAGAGTTTCCAGTACTTTCTTGTTTAAAATGCATATTGTTAGTGGCATTATTTTGATGTGCTTTTTATTTTGCAAATTTCTTGTTTCTGAATTAGCCTCTTCTGAAATTTGCAACTAACAGTTTACTTGAGAACAGTTGATATTACATTCAGAAGATTGTATACTCAAGCAACCAGAATATTCTCAAACCAAGCAGTGCTGTTTTAAGAATATCCAAGCATCAAGTTCTTCTTTCAAATTAGGGTGAAAGAGGGTGTGTGTGTGGGAGGGGGGAGGGGAGAATGTAGGGGGATTCAGATTGTATAATGATGAATGGTTTTGGAATTATTCTGTCATAGCTGCAAAACAGCTGTGAAGAGGCAAACAGCTATGTAGATGGATATATAAGCATGACTATATCATAACCAAAAATGTTATAAAAATGTTTATGAGTGAGTGAACTCAGGTTTAACGTCCCACCAACATGCCATGCAAAGACGGGACCTTGGTTTAAAGTCTCACCTGAAAAACTGAAGAAGTAGGGGGTAGAACCTGCTGCACCTGGAATGATAGTCTATTGTGTAAACACAGGTGCTTGAAGGTCTGTCAAAACGTCAAAAAAGAACATAATTACTGACCTATATAGCAATTTCCACTATACGGTTATATCGTAATGGGTGGGGTAATATGTTTATTATGGGTTTTTTGACGTTGAGTACAGAACTTCAAGCGCCTGTTGTGTAAATCACCACTCTACTGCCACTCCTTTTGATTGTTCGTATTTCAGTTGTAAGTTCAAATATGATAAAAGTACTAAAACAACTTTAAATATTTTAAGAGACATGCCAGGGCAAACAGTATAGATACACATCTTACTGTTCTAAAGGTCCTGGAGCAGTCTGATCTGGATCTGCACGGATTGCCATTTTGCTGGAAATTCTGGGACACACACATCACTGGATAGTAAAATCACTTGTTGAAATTGTACTACAGTTACAGTAATTGGTTAATGTGGCAATTTAGGCAAAATATGGTATTTCATTTAACATTTCTAAATGTTTATAGATGCGGATGGTCCAGTACGCCTAGAGTTACCTAACCAATGGCTGTGGGATATCATTGATGAATTTATCTATCAGGTTAGTAGCTCTCTTGTGTTTCCCTTTCCCTCCTCTCTAAGGTACATGTCTCTAAAGAACATACCATATTAATCCTATTAGATGCCTCAGAGGCGTTGCATTTTATGAAAGAATGGGGGTCATTTAGAGCCTAAAGTTAAATAAATCAGCCACTGCCAAATACCCCTAATAAGCAATATAAGGGTGATGGGTATACTTTCAGAGGAAGCAACTCTGATATTTTGCCTCTCTTTTCAGTAGGAGTCAACTCTTCAAGGAAAGAATTTGCTCCTCTAGGAGCAAAGTCTTCCCTTTAAGAGTAGACTCAATGTCAAAGAGCTACCGTAAAAATTCGATGTTTTGGGACCCTGTATGTATTGGGACACCTGCTGTTTTTTGGGAAAACAATTAATTAAACGATTATATATATTGGGACAAATTAAGATTTCAGGAAAATTTCATTAATTTTGTGACTGTATTAATTGGGACGCACTGATTGTTAGAAATAACCAGATGGATTTAAACTGTTTGCTGAGCTAGATAGTCCAAATACTGAAGGTGTATACAATAAGATTTTGATTTTGCCGCCTTGAAAGGTACCGAAATTACCACATGTGTTGGCCAAATGCCAGCGGTGACTGACAGGCCTTTATTTATTGTCCTGCTTGCATTGTATGATTGCATAATGGCATATTAAAGGAATTGCCCTCATCGCATCAAGGAACTGAAAATACCGATCATCACACATTAAAAGCTAAGAGATGGCTCAGACTATAAGTAGTCCAAATACTGATAGTAATTACGGTAAGAACACCTGTTACTCTTGCCGATTGCCATCACTGACTCTTTGATGCTTATGAGACAGACTTTATTTTTGAGTGTCCGGTTTTTTTTGTACAGGAGAAAAGGTGCACACTGCATCAGTAAATAATAATAATAAGAAGAGAGCCTGATCGGCCTGCACATTTGTCACCAGTCCTACTCTCTGTATCAACCATCTACACTGCCTAAGAATAGCAGAGACCCAAGTATTAGTCTGTATAGGTGCTCTTACTGATCTGGGTTTTTAACAGGTTGTATGGCTTTTTTCTTGTGCAATGACTTGTGAATGAGTAAATATGGTCTTCACCGCTTGTCAAATCAATTAGTTATGTAACACCTGACACAGCTTGACCTTACAGAAATGTATAGGGTTGGGTGAAAACTCATCTTAGGGCAATCAGTATGCAGTGACCAGCCTGCGCACCTGCGCAGTTTAGTTGTGTTATCAGTGAATGGGATTAAGCTGTCTGGAGGATAACCATTTTGTTGTTAAATCAATTGGCGATAAAAGGATATTAATATTGAGGAAGTGAACATTTTCTAGTTTATAGGAGGTTTTAGGGATTTCCATTATGACGTAAATCTGGCGCATGCGCACAGAGCTGGCCGTCAATTCATCGGCCAGCACTATGTTTCGCAGTGTAAAAAGGCAGATTTTCATTATGCAAAAACTCAGTTTTTCAGTGTTAGTTAATCGTAATTTTCGAAAATAATAATGATTCTCTTATCTTTTAACATGTTTTTGCTCATTTTAAAAATTTTTCGACAGGAAATCACTGAAGTTGCGCTTATTTAATACGGGATTCTATCATGGCGTATGATAATCGAAGGTAGAAATTCTTTCGGTAAACGCCGGATTTTTTTCTGAATTAGAAATATAAATATACTGTTTTGTATAGATAATTTATTTCTGTCATAACAGATTTATTGATAAGTTTGAAACAAAAGAGTAAAATAAATATGAAACTTTATATAAAAGGAAAATAAGCACGTTCAGATCGGAATGTAAAATGGCCACAGCACTGCCGATACGAATGACTCGCAGGCTTTGTCGTTATAATAAGTTGAGAAAATGAAAACGCGAGAAAAGGACGAAAATAACATACATTAAAAGTAATCCACTTAGAACATGCTGTTTTTAAAATTAGAAGTATATCAGATTACTTTGTGAACAGTAGAGCACATCATCAGTCGCATCGGCAATTCATTGTCGAGTAAATCTAATCCATTCTATGTTTGTAAGGCCAGAGACGAGACGAATTTCCTGTGTCATAATTTACTTGAAAGCACCGACAGGGCATATACGTCTACGAAGTGTGAAATACTTTAGATTTTACTAATTTGTACATTAAAAGCTTATTCGATTGTGCCAGTTTAGTTAATAACTAAAGATTTTCTAATTAGACACTGAAACCGCCTATTCAATCGGTCACAACTGAATGGTTAGACATCTGTTACATTTTAATTGATATAATAAAAATCCAGAAGAACGAACTCTATTTCTTTAACGTGATCACAGTCTACAAATTATTTTTCTGGATTGTTGAGGAAATGAGCCCCGAGCGGCCAAATCCGTTGACACCCAAACATTTCCACATTACTTTTCCCTGCGATAATATTTTACAAATAGACATGAAAAAATGCACAACTGAGAATAAATTAAAAAAAAATGTATATTAACTACGAGCTGGGTTAAAAAATTAGGTTTTGGAAGGACAAGCCCCGGAAACTTCCGGGCAGCTCGTCGCCTTCACTGCTTAAAGACTAACATTGACGATATTTCTTGTTGGCAACTGGATTATTATTATTATCATTATTATTAAATAACATTAAAACAAGAAGAAAAGAGACGTTCTAGCAGTTAGCCAATACCTTTATCAAAAAGAATAAAATAAATAAATTTCAAAAATGCTATAATCGATCATAAAAAGAATAAAATAAATAAATCTAAAAAGATAATCAGGATCAAAATCATGATAAATAAGTGTATCATGCATTATTTAAATATAAACTATTTATTTTTACCATTTATTATAAAAAAGCAACACTTCATCACATTGAATTGGCATAGAAACATTGGTTTTTAATAGTACTTCTCGGCCAGTTTGACGGCCAGGGCTATCCCAAGTCTATTTATAGAACCGGAAGTGCGTCACGATAAAACCTCCTATTTCATCATCGGTAAACAGATTAGGAGAGGTAAGACCTATTTAATTCCATATACTGCCAAAGGCAACATCACGCAGTGTACGATTGTATGTATTGGGACACAGAAAAAACTAATTATTCTAAGTATTGGGACATCAGAGAAAGTAATTATTTTTGCCTGTCCCAATACATCGAATTATTACGGTACCTCATCCAGAGAAGCAAACAGGAATTCATGCAAGTTAATATAACATGTTTTCGAAAAAGAGGCAGGGGCATTTATTAGAATTAATGTCATGGGAAGAAAGGGAAAGGAAGATACCATATTCTAATGCACTTACAAATATAACGCGACGTCTGATTAGATAACGTCAAAAATTTGCGACAGTATATCCTGCTTGCGCGTAGCCGTAAAACAAAATTTCCAACCATAAATCGACGATTCACCTCCCCAAATGACAATTTTGAATACATTTATCCCCTAATTCATTCAGTTATAAGATGGTGGCTTTCCCCTTCAGAACAGCCTCATACATCTGGATCTGTCTTATAAGATGGATCCAAACTTTTTGGACTGTTTTGGAAGGGATGAAGAATCTTGTAGCAGATGTAATATGACAGATGTAAATATACTAGTCAAAAGTTCTAACCGACCACTTACTTTTTATCATTTTTCCTCAAATCTATTCTCAAGCTCACTTCAGTTTACAGCCACAGATAGCCACAGATAGACGAATATGTCGGTAAACCATACCAATAAAAGGTTAAGCATTATTCAGTGCCTTGTATCCAGGAGTCACAGATGAATATGGGTACCCCCATTTTCAAAATTAACAAGAATTTGCATTGAGTGGTGGCGTAAGTTTTAACATTTTGACCCAAAGCGGCCACTGTCATGCAGGAAGAGCCTTCAGTCATGCATAAATCTGTTTCTTCAGTCATTTGCTTTAGTAATGAAGTGGTTTTGTTCACGTAAATTGGATATTTCAGAATGTGATTTTTCACAATTGTAACGAAATGCTTAATTTTGTGAATTTTAAAAACGGGGGTACTTCTGTTCATCGGCACGTCCTGGATGTAATGTTGAGAATTTTGTCAAACCTTTTGATGGCTGAGTTGACTGACATATTTGCCTATTTGAGGATGTAAATAAAACTGTAGGATCGTTTGGGGCTCTGAAGAAAATGGATAAAATGTAAGTGGCCGGTTAGAACTTTTGGCTAGTATATTTGGGTCACTCTGGAGAGGGAAACACCCCTGTTTTACCGGCAAATAGGATGTAAATATCCTTCAAGGACTTTATATTTTGGAAAGAATTGTAAGGGAATATACTGTATTTATTCAGCTATAAGATGGGTATTTTTCCCTCTGAGAAACTTCTTAATCTTGACCTCAGTTCAAGGTTACAAAATACCTTTTAAAACTTGTTTATATTGACCTCAGTTCAAGGTTACAAAATACCTTCTAAAACTTGTTTTTCCTGACCTCAGTTCAAAGTTACATTCATGTTTGCAAGATATCTCATGAATCTTGGGGTGATTTTCGTAAAACTTGCATTTAATGAATTATTCTATGCAAGTTTTATGGAAGTCACCAATTTGATTAATCATAGGGACAAGCTTGAGAGCTGATTCGATTTTATTGACATTGACCCCATTTTCAAGGTCACCTGAACATTAGCAATGTTAGATTCAGTGGACCCTCTTTACAATGACAGCATTTGTTTCCAAACATTTTGCTGTGAAACTGAATTTGCTGTTGTAAAAACAAATTTAGAACAATATAGCCATTCTATGCATATCAAAACGATGTTATAAAGAATTTTGCTATTGTAATGAGTGCCGTTATAAAGAAGGTTGTTTGTATCTCTTGAACATAAATGTACTGACAAATTTTGACCAAACCTGATAGAATATATAATTAGGAGGAGATGCTGAGTTGGTAACATTTGCAAGATCAATATTCTATAGCAAGTTTTTAGGAGAGGGGAGTGGGGAGGTTTCAGGGTTTTGTGCCTGCTGGGGTGGGGGGGGGGGGGGGGGGTACTGTTATCTGAATAACTGAGTTAAATATGATTCACTGAAGTATAAGAAATAAAATGTTTATCTCTTTTTCCAGTTCCAGTCATTCAGTATCTACAGATGTAAGATCACCAAGAAGCCACCAGAGGAGATTGATGTCCTGAGAGCTAATCCTAAGGTGAGAAAGAATTTTACTTAGGTGCATAGATCCAGCTTAGTAGGGGCGCATGCTGAATTGAAACATTTCCCTCTTTTTCAAAGGATATTTGAAAAAAAAATGTTTTCTTATGTTTGAATCCTGTTTGTTGGAGCTTACTCTTATTGCTAGAATTTGCTCCCATCTGGGAGTCAGTTCCAGGGACTAGCCCTTAGACCCAAAACTACTAAGATGAAAATGGTTTAAAGTGTGGCAGAAGTGCATATAAAAACCTATGATTAATCTATACTTTTGTGGAGGAACCATGGAAAAACTGTATTTTGGATGAAGGGCACCTCTATGAAAACCTTTATTTTGAAAATAGATCACTAGGAGGCCTATTATAATGTGGGTTTTGTTGCAGATTTGGAATGTGCACAGTGTGTTGAACGTCTTACATTCACTCGTGGAAAAATCAAGTATCAATAGACAGCTGGAGGTCTACACCAGTGGAGGTAGGGACAATTTGATACAAATTACCTTAAAAATTCTAAAAATTGGGATGCTTAAATAATTACCATGATTGTCCTAAACATGGGACAGTATGGTCTCACAATGCAGTATTGTGTCCAAAAGATGCAGATGGAATTGCAAGCAGGCCCCGAGGTTATAAAACTTTTTTCATGCTCAGCTGAGTTGAGCATGAAATTTTATCTGCTAATAAATAGCAAATTACTGGTAAGTACAGTTGTTTTCTTGCTCAGTTTAGCTGAGGATGAAATTTTCTCTGCTTATGAATATGAAAATGCCAACATTAGTTGGCATTTTCATATTTATCAGCAGAGAAAATTTCATGCTCAGCTGAGTTGAGCATGAAAAAAGTTTTATAACCTCGGGGCCTGTAGACCTTGGTTCTAGGTCTGCCATGTTTGCTCAGACCTATCTGTCCCAACACAGAATTTTTGCAATAGAATTTTAACAGCAGCATCTTCTATTTTGGTGCTTTAAGTGATAAAGTTTGCTGTCACTAACTACATTTTTCAGTTCATGCAAGTCACGTTTTATAAGATAGATGTTCCTACCATGAAACTCATTCGAAGGTTGTTTATCTGTAAAGCGGCAGAGCTAGTTACATTGAATGACCCTTAGTTATATGGTAGGATCTCATCAGTATCATCTTTTGATGACAAAATAAGAAAACAATTATCTGATGTTCTTTGTCTTCAAATTTATTCATGTATTTGTTGCAGGTGACCCTGACAGTGTAGCCGGAGAGTTCGGACAGCAGTCATTGTACAAGATGTTGGGTTACTTCAGTCTGATTGGTCTACTCCGACTTCACTCCCTCCTGGGTGACTACTACCAGGCTCTGAAAGTCCTGGAGAATATTGACTTTAATAAGAAGGTGATCTTTAGCTAATGTTTTATATAAAAAGAAATACCTGAGCAAACAGTACAAGCGCAGATCAGAGTGCACCTAAAGAGCAGTCTGATCAAGGTCTGCACTGTTTGTGTTTCAGCGAATGCTTTATTAGTGTTTTCCACATAGAGCTAATTTTCCTGGTGTATCCAAGTTTAAAGATGGAATACTAGACCTCATCACAAACTCTGGTATCAATGTTATCTTGAATTTGTTTAGTTAGAATCATTCAGTTCGGGGAATACTAAACTCAAAATTCTAGTTTGGGGAGGTCAGTTGTGTCATTGGAGATGTTAAATGCAATTTGCAAGCATATAACTGACAATGTACTTCCCCAAATGACAATTCTCTATATAGTTATCGCCACTCTAATGCACTTTTTCGCATTTTTACCTTTCAGAGGGCACTGCTTTGCACCTAAAGCAAGCACTTTCAACAGCATAAAACCAGACATCAGCCAGTGAGAAGCGGCATATTGTAATGACATCAGATTTCTGAAAGTATATCACTGTGACATTATCCAGTGGGTCATTTCATTATATTCAAAAGTACATTAGAATGAATTTATGATGAGCCAATTCTTTCGTTTTAGAGTAGACATCCAAGGAAGCAAACAGAAAGTCACAGAAGTGTTCCCCTTTGTAAAAATGTTAGAAAAACATGGAGTTTTACCTATACACTTGAACAGTAGCCCCCTATTTGAAGGGAGGCAAATACTTCTGTGTTAGAGTGCTCTCCCTTGCAGGTGTTTCTTAAAATGTTTTGCAATAGTAATCCTTTTCAGAACATGTACTCCCGAGTACCAGCCTGTCAGATCACCACATTCTACTATGTTGGGTTTGCCTATATGATGATGAGACGGTACCAGGATGCCATCAGAACTTTCTCTAACATCTTACTGGACATACAGAGAACCAAACAGATGTTTCAGACAAAGGCACAGTTGTATGATCAGGTACTGTTAAGCAGTCTATGCCTTTGAAATAAAAGTCGTCTGTTTGGTCCTCAAACAAAGCCTCTGTAGCAGCCTTGAGCTCATCATTGTCCGGAAATCTCGTTCCTCGCAAGTGGGACTTCAAATTTCGAAACAGATAATAATCACTTGGGGCCAGGTCTAGACTGTATGGCGGGTGATTTAACTGCTCGAACTTGCACTCACGAATAGCCGATTGTGCAACTCTGGACTCCACCCTTTGCTGACGATCTTGCATGTTCAGGTTTCTGGGTACCCACCTGGCAGATACTTATGACATGTCTAAATGTTCATAGATTATAGTGTAAACACTTCCATTATGATTCGGCGATCTTTAAGCACAAGTCTCTTTACACGATCGATCATCTCCTGGCTGATGACATCAGCAGGGTGGCCTGGCCTTGGGTCATCTTCTAAGGAGTCTCGCCCACGTTCAATTCTGCTGACCACTTTGCCACTGTGGAATACTTTGGGCTACTATCACCATACACATCAGCCATGTGCCGATGGATTTCTTTGGCCTTTGCACCCTCCTTAGTGAGGAACTTTATGACTGCTCTGAACTCAATATTCTGACTTTCCATTTTTGCCTATGGGTATAGGTTTTCAAACAAAAAGTAAGAGCAAAAAATGTACATGTTGACTGAACGGCTGTTATCATTCAACTTACAAAGGTTTACACTGCACAAAAATGTAAAAAAAGGAAATCTTGAATTGTATAGAAAAATACTGAGTTCTACGAACTTATTAAACTCCATTTGTACATAGCGGATTGTCATTAAAATAGCATGGCTGGGGAGGTTTTACTGAGGTTCCATAACATAAATAAGTAAACTTTAAACTTTGTAGCAGATTAGGAGGTGTGAATTGGAAGGCCACAGAGACTTAGCTTGCAATATATGAGTATTAAAATTTTGCTTTACCTTAACCAGGGTGGACTATCACATGCTTTCTTGCATCATTTTCTTACATCATTCTGAACAAGGAAACCCCGGGAATTCTTCACGTTATAGTTAATAATTTCATTGTTTCTGTATGCATTCTTTCAAAATGCAGCGCATGTGTAGTCATGGGTGTTTTCAGATAAATATTCGTGATTTTCTGAAACCAAAAGTAGGCTGTGGCACATGAATGATGTTGTTGTTCCAAAACTGGGGGAGGTTAAATGTGAAAACAAGTAAACTATCAGTAAAAACAAGAACACCAGTTAAAAGTACTTACAAGCATGCATTCACTGCGCTTTATTCTATAAGACTGCATTTGGCAACAAAGAAGTTAACTTGAAAAAATCTAACCATGAAGCCATTGTTGTTCTGGAATTTCCAGTATTTCCTGTGACGTGAAAACCATGTGATCATCCGCCCTGTTCACTCTTACCTGTATTCAAGACACTTTTTAAAATGTATCATACACATAGTCTGTCAAGTGTGATGTTAAAATCCAAAAGGAACCCATATATGACTCACAGCTAGTTGAAACTAAAAGCTAGATGCTTTCATGTAAGTTCTTGTTCATTCCTGAACCAGGCTCATATTTCATAGATAAAATGCTATTTTGTGGATACATGTAATACAGAATGGGAACATTTTCAGAGGAAGTAACTCTATCATTTCTTTTTGCCTCCCTTCCCAGTGGGGATCATTTCTTAATGAAAAGGATTTTCTCACCAAGGAGCACAATCTTTTCTGTAAGAATAGACCCCACTTTGGAAGGGCTTTGTCATCTAGGGAAGCTAACAGGAAGTCACAAAAGTTGTTCCCTGCAATTTTGTATTAATAACAGAAAAACGTGGAAGTGTACTGACACTTCTTAAAATTTTTTTAGTAAGACAGATCTAGATTTTTGGGCTGTTTTGAAGGGGTACACCCCCATCTTATAACCAAATAAATATGATATATGAATCTAGGAAATTGTAATTATTGCATAATTTTTTGCCAGATTACAAAAATGAATGACAAGATGTACAACCTTCTAGCCATATGTTTAGTGCTACATCCAATCAGAATTGACGAGAGTGTCCATTCACAGCTGAGAGAAAAGTTTGCTGATAAAATGCTGAGAATGCAAAAAGCGTAAGTTCTGTGCAGATTTTACGTTTTTGAATGTGTGCAAATACTTCGTTTTGACTGCCAGGTATCTAACAGTTTAATGCCAATTTTGAAGTGAATAGAAAATAAAAACTGCTTTGAGATGATGTGGAAAAATACTGCATCTTTGAGTTTTTGCAGATGCTTTACATGTTAAGCCATCTTTTTGCATGATATGTCTCCAATATGTCCTTTTTGAAGCATCTTTCCAGGATTGGTTTTGGCAAAACATTTCTGATGAGACTCCATGACAAAAATTATAATGAAAAGTTTCAAAGTTTTCATAAGAAAAGTTTTGCTACTCTAATGTGCTTTTAAAAGTATTGGGACACCTAAAATAGTCCCCAAATGGAAAATTATTATTTTCAGGTGTTCCAATATATACACACATTGTGGTTATCTGGGCCAGCTTCTTTATTTTCAGTGATCTGGCAGAGTTCGAGCAGAATTTCTCATTTGCCTGCCCGAAGTTTCTGTCTCCAGTCCCACCCAACTATGAGGCTGTTCAGATGATGAACTTTCACAAGGTAGTGTTAGATTTCATAATCTTTAAAGTTGATTGCAAGATGTTTATCCGAAAGTTATTTTCTCAAAGACTTGCAAATTTTTCTCACACCCACCATCAGTATGACGAGGTCTCACTATTGAAGTCATATAAGATCTCAATTCAATAAACACTTTAAGAGAGGCTGACTGTAAACATCGAGCATTGGCCCATAATAACGTGGAAAGTCGAAAATTACGGATTTGGCTCAAATTTTGGGAAATTGATATATACCATGCTTGTTTGTATTTCACAAGTTTTTAGAGGTCAACGTTCGGCCATTTCCATGGTAACCAGGAATCCATTTTGAAAATATCAATATTGAGGCAGGTATGTAATATTTCCTCGATAAAAATCAAACGACAAATATTATCCCATTCCTATTTGCTTTTTTAGTTTGAAAATACATACGTATGTAATAAGATAACATGATATGAATGTTTTCGGTCCCTTATTATCAACAGGAGAGCTTGTACGGGAAAAATCGACCCAATTTTGAGTGAAAAATTGGTGTTTTATTCGCCTGATAACTAAAAATGGCAGTCACGTTTGACAATAAGGCAATATATGCATGATAGAGTAAGGTTTGAAGTTGAAGAAAGTCAAAAAATTAGGTGTAAACTCGCAAAACTTTAAAAGTTATCCATCTTTGAAATGTGTCAATGCTGTAAAATAGTAGGAAGGGAGATAAGTCAAACTGGCATTATCTACCTCCCTTGACGATTACAAATCTGCGAACACTACAGGTAGTATCCATGATCTTTAATAATAAAAGATAGTATCTTTGAAAGAATAAGATTACTGTCAACAATGCTCACCATGACCTTTTTTTATCTATGAAATAGGGCCATTTACCAAGACTGCAGTTGCAGTTGTATTCGGTACATTTGATGACAAGAGTTGTCCCGAGCAAAACGTCTGCAGAAATCACGGAATAGAAGAACGGAGTAAAACCGTTTTATTTGCAGCAATATTTTTGCCTTATCTTTATTTTATGTTGAAATAAATAAATTTACTGATGTTTTTGAATGAATTGCTTCTGTGAAGCAGATAATACGCAAGAAGAGGCATTTTTCAGGACAGAAAGTGGTGTAGACTAAGGCCTACAGCGTCTATTCACCGAAGGATACTGAAATTTCAAGCAATGTTTTGTTACCTACGATCGTCATACTACATAGAACAGCTAAAAATGGATGGATGAATGTCTTTGGATCTTATGTCCCTTTTAACAGTATTTCAGTCATATCGGGACTATTGGGGAATGTGGTTGGGGGGATGGTGGGAACTGTGTGTGTGTGTGTGTGTGTGAGGGGCGAGGGGGGGGGGGGGTAGGGATGAGTATGAAAAGCTGTGCAGTGGAGCCAAATTTGCGGTTGGAAAGATTAATGCATGAAGCAGATCTCGAACTCTGAACCACTTGATCAGCAGGCCAGGCCTTAACCTACTGTGCTAGCCGGGGATTCTAGAATAGCCAAGAAAGTCATGTAATTTAGGTAATCCTGATAGGGGTGCCATCTTAAGTATACGAGTACTCATGAGTGATTTATTCATCCCATCTAATTTCATCCACTTTTCTGTAGCTTAGCGAGGGAAGCGCCTGCGTGCTAATCTATCCGTCCTTGTTCGAATCTCTTTTTTTCAATCACGGGGTGCCATTGCACACAGTCTTTAAAAATCACCCATGCCTTGTTGCATGACCTAAGTACTGTTGAAAGGGCCATAAAACTACAAACCTGCCATTAACTCTCTTCGTTTTCCAGTCTGCCATTTAAAAGTTAATTTGTGGTGCCATAAAAATGTTTGAAATGTCCATTTTGTTATGAAATTATTATTGGTTGAGCGGGGGGGGGGGGGGGGGGGGGGGGGGGGGGGGAGGGGGGGGGGTGTTTCGGCTTGTTTCTTACATTTAGCTTTTCTTAACTCACTCCGGCTTCGCCGTCGAGATATAAACTACGATTCGCGCTCAGCACCATGTATACATCAGCGACAATTCACTGGTAAGATCAAAAAAGTTCTTAATCATGTAGTTCCATATCACTTATTTTTTCACATTTGTACACACTTTCTCTTCACAAAACGGTGATATTGCTGTTGCATATACAGTGGGTGGGGTATCTAAGCAGCAACTTTAAATCTGTTTATTAGAAAAAAAAATGAAAACCATTAGAGATTCGGAAACCAAGTACTGAATTACATTAAAACCATATCGATTCTACTGCAAATTAAGAGTTGTATATTAGTTACATGGGTTTAGGGTCAGTTTGAACTGATGTAGCACATTTTTAGCTCACCTGAGCCATAGGCTCAGGGTGAGCTATTGTGATCACCCAGTGTCCGTCGTCCGTCGTGCGTCGTGCGTCGTCCGTCGTGCGTCGTGTGTCGTCAACAATTTGCTTTAAATGACATCTTCTCTGAAACCGCTAGGCCTAGGGCTTTGATATTTGGTATGAAGCATTGTCTAGTGGTCCTCTACCAAGTTTGTTCAAATGGTGGCCCCAGGGTCCAAAATGGCCCTGGGGCAGGGGGTCTTGGGTTCGAAACTAAAACATACTTAAAAATCTTCTTCTCCAGAACGGCTTGGCTCAGATGCTTGAAATTTGGTATGTAACATTGCCTAATGATCCTCTACCAAGTTTGTTCAAATGGTGGCCCCAGGGTCCAAAATGGCCCTGGGGCAGGGGGTCTTGGGTTCAAAACTAAAAGATACTTAAAAATCTTCTTCTCCAGAACCGCTTGGCTCAGAGGCTTGAAATTTGGTATGAAGCATTGCCTAGTGGTCCTCTACCAAGTTTGTTCAAATGGTGGCCCCAGGGTCCAAAATGGCCCTGGGGCAGGGGGTCTTGGGTTCGAAACTAAAAAATACTTAAAAATCTTCTTCTCCAGAACCACTTGGCTCAGATGCTTGAAATTTGGTATGTAACATTGCCTAGTAGTCTTCTACCAAGTTTGTTCAAATGGTGGCCCCAGGGTCCAAAATGGCCCTGGGGCAGGGGGTCTTGGGTTCGAAACTAAAAGTTTCTTAAAAACCTTCTTCTCCAGAACTGCTTGGCTCAGAGGCTTGAAATTTGGTATGAAGCATTGTCTAGTGGTCCTCTACCAAGTTTATTCAAATGGTGGCCCAAGGTTCCAAAATGGCCCTGGGGCAGGGGATCTTGGGTTCGAAACTAAAAAATACTTAAAAATCTTCTTTTCCAGAACCGCTTGGCTCAGATGCTTGAAATTTGGTATGTAACATTGCCTAGTGGTCCTCTACCAAATTTGTTCAAATGGTGGCCCCAGGGTCCAAAATGGCCCTGGGGCAGGGGGTCTTGGGTTCGAAACTAAAAGATACTTAAAAATCTTCTCCAGAACTGCTTGGCTCAGAGGCTTGAAATTTGGTATGAAGCATTGCCTAGTGGTCCTCTACCAAGTTTGTTCAAATGGTGGCCCCAGGGTCCAAAATGGCCCTGGGGCAGGGGGTCCTGGGTTCGAGACTAAAAGATACTTAAAAATCTTCTTCTCCAGAACTGCTTGGCTCAGAGGCTTGAAATTTGGTATGAAGCATTGCCTAGTGGCCCTCTACCAAGTTTGTTCAAATGGTGGCCCCAGGGTCCAAAATGGCCCTGGGGCAGGGGGTCTTGGGTTCGAAACTAAAAAATACTTAAAAATCTTCTTCTCCAGAACCGCTTGGCTCAGATGCTTGAAATTTGGTATGTAACATTGCCTAGTAGTCCTCTACCAAGTTTGTTCAATTGGTGGCCCCAGGGTCCAAAATGGCCCTGGGGCAGGGGGTCTTGGGTTCGAAACTAAAAGTTACTTAAAAACCTTCTTCTCCAGAACTGCTTGGCTCAGAGGCTTGAAATTTGGTATGAAGCATTGTCTAGTGGTCCTCTACCAAGTTTATTCAAATGGTGGCCCAAGGTTCCAAAATGGCCCTGGGGCAGGGGATCTTGGGTTCGAAACTAAAAAATACTTAAAAATCTTCTTTTCCAGAACTGCTTGGCTCAGATGCTTGAAATTTGGTATTGAACATTGCCTAGTGGTCCTCTACCAAGTTTGTTTAAATGGTGGCCCCAAGGGACCAAATTGGCCCTGGGGCAGGGGATTTTGGGTTTCGGAACTTAAAAAATACTTAAAAATCTTCTTCTCCAGAACTGCTATGCTCAGATGCTTGAAATTTGGTATGTAGCATTGTCTAGTGGTCCTCTACCAAATTTGTTCAAATGGTTGCCCCAGGGTCCAAAATGGCCCTGAGGCAGTGGTCTTTGGTTCGAAACTAAAAAAATACTTAAAAATCTTCTTTTCCAGAACTGCTTGGCTCAGATGCTTGAAATTTGGTATGTTACATTGCCTAGTGGCCCTCTATCAAGTTTGTTCAAATGGTGGCCCCATGGTTTCAAAATGGCCCCGGGGCAGGGAGTCCCAGGTTTGAACCATAGAAATACATAGAAAAATATTAAAAAATCATCTACTTCAGAACTGCAAGGCTCAGATGCTTGAAATTTGGTATGTAGCTTTGCCTAGTAGTCTTTTACCAAGTTTGTTCAAATGATGACCCCAGGGTCTAATATGGCCCCAAGCTAGGGGGTCCTGAGTTTGAACCATAGAAATACATAGAAAAATATTCAAAAATCTTCTTCTTCAGAACCACTTGGCTCAGATGCTTGAAATTTAGTATGTAGCATTGCCTAGTGGTCCTTTACCAAAATTATTCAAATGATGGCCACAGGGTCCAAAATGGCCCAGCTCCAGGGGGTCCAGGGTTTGAACCATAGCAATACATAGAAAAATATTCAAAAATCTTCTTCAAAACCATTTGGAAGTGGTTGCAAACTATCAGGTTTGTTAAATGATGACCCTTGTTTGACCTTTAGCCTTTTTGGTCAGGTGAGCGATTCAGGGCCTCTTGGCCCTCTTGTTATGCATCGTAACCATAGAAACAATAGTAAACACTACATTTCTACGCCGTTATTTGCAAAGATGGGATAAAAATGCGACTCTTCATTTGTTTAATAAGCAAATTCAAACTGAAAGTGTGGAAATTAGGGTAAAGAAATCTAAAAAACTGTTGTTTCTGTAAAACTGTAAATGCGACAGGGACACCCTTTGCACGTGCATTTATTCTGTAGTCAGTGAAAGTTTACAACTAATTGCTTTTGCTATGTACCGTACTTATGTTGCTGTTTGAAGACATGTTAATGATATATTCAGGTCAGGCTGCCATTTTCAATAACCTCGATTGGAAAAAGAGCTATTTTCACAAACTTTATTTTTTCTCCGACTATATGTACTTCCAGTTGCCATGGTTTCAACAACGTGCAGTAGCCAGTGCTCTGAAGGTGCAGAGACTGACAATTACATTTAGTCCTAAACACCATACCAGTTAACTATTTGACACTTGCTTCAGGACAGACACGTTTTCTCTTTGAAATTCATGAAAATATGTAAAATTTGAGCGGCCTAAAAATGGTTGCCATGGCAACAGTAATTGGTTAGATATCTCGAGAACCGTTTGACATATTTCACTAATTTTTTCACTAATCTTCATCTTTCGTCGAGAGCTTTAAACCATGACATTTTTAGCAAAATACAAAATTTTGAGTTTCCATCCAATGCTCGATCCTTACAGTCAGCTTCTCTTAAATGCCAAAATGAAAATAGTTGAATAAACAGATGGCATTGATTCTAAAGGAGCAGTTTGATCAGGGTCTACATTATTTGCCATTCCATCTGCATACATTGGATTCTTTTTGTTAAAAGAACTGTTCCATTTTAGGTCAGTTAAAGTAATTGTTTAAGGTGTCCCATAATTTTGAATTTTTACAGTACCTATCTACATGAAAAAGCCTGGGTAGGAGCACAGCAAACAGTTTTTAAGGACCACCTAAGTAGAAATTGGCAGTCAATTTTAGTGCAAAGGGAACTGGCTGATTGAACTACAGATTTGTATTGTATAATCCTTATTATGATACCTCAATAAGAGCGACAGTTAGTTGGTTCGGCACTGCCCCGCAGTTTGGGTTCCAATCCACTGGAGGTTGACGTTTCTCCATTAGAAAACATAGCTTCAGCATTTCAGTATTACCCTAATATGCTTAGGTATTAGGACATTTAAAATAATAAATTTTCCATTTGTCCCAAATGGAAACTTTATTTTTTTCAGGTGTCCCAATATATACGCAAAATACGGTACCATTCCATTGGCTTGATATGACTGAAATTCTGTTAAAAGGGCTGTAAGACTACAAGTCACCTATACATCCAACACTACCTTGTGTATTTCAGGAACCATATATGTTGCAGTTGAAAGTATTCTTAGATGAAGTTGCACAACAGATACTGATTCCCACTATCAGAAGGTAGGCTCTGATGCTTAAGGTGTATGGGCACACCTCTATGTTTTTCAGCCAGTTTTCCAAAGGGAAACAACTTTTGTGACTTCCTTGAGGACAAAGCCATTCTGAAATGGGGTCTACTCCAACAGAAAAGAATTTGTTCCTATGGGAGCAAATTCTTCCTTTTAACAGTTGACCCCCAGTGAGAAGGGAGGCAAACATAAAACTGGCCAAGTTGCTTACCCTGAAAATAAACCCGTTCACCTTAATTGTAGGCTTCTAGATGGTATCTTTGATGTTTATTAGTTGTTGGCAGAATGTTGGTTGTACTGTCTGGTTGTGGGCATGGTAATAGAAAACCTCTTGGGATAAAACGGGGTGTGTGGGGGGTTATAAATTTTACTTCATACATGTATTGGGGGGGAGTGGAGGTAGGCAGGGAGTGGGGATATTCATACATGTACATTTTTATGCCCCCAACTTCAGAGAAGTTGAGGGGGCATATTGGTATGGGCCTGTCCGTCCGTCCGTCCGTCTGTCCGTCCGTCCGTCCGTAACGCTGTTTGGCAGCTGGGAAACTCAAGAACTGCTTATGCTAGGATCTTGAAATTGTATGTGTGGCACGTACATGAAAAATAAGCGGACCCGTATTTTTTCTTTTTTCCGCCGGTCACGTATTTTCAGAGTTGTGCCCCTTTTTCGACTTAGTCTATGGAACCTTGTGAACAAAATATCTCGAGAACCCCTGATGCTAGGATCATGATTTTTTGCAGGATGACATTGCCCAAGGTGTAGATGACATGATTAACTTTTGAAAAAAAATCGTGAATTTTTGACCGAGTTATGCCCCTTTTTCGACTTAGTGCATTGTAAGCCTATGGAACCTTGTGAACAAAATATCTCAAGAATCCCTGATGTTAGGATCATGATCTTTTGCAGGATGACATCGCCCAAGGTGTAGATGACCTGATTAGTTTTTAAAAAAAAATTCGTGAATTTTTGGCCGAGTTATGCCCCTTTTTTGACTTAGTGCATTGTAAGCCATGGAACCTTGTGAACAATATATCTTGAGAACCCCTGATGCTAGGATCATGATTTTGTGCAGGCAGACATTGCCTATGGCGTAGATGACCTGATTTACTTTTGAAAAAAAATCGTGAATTTTTTACCGAGTTATGCCCCTTTTTTGACTTAGTGCATTGTAAGCCGATGGAACCTTGTGAACAAAATATCTCGAGAATCCCTGATGCTAGGATCATGATCTTTTGCAGGATGACATTGCCCAAGGTGTAGATGACCTGATTAGTTTTTGAAAAAAAAATTCGTGAATTTTTGGCCGAGTTATGCCCCTTTTTAGACTTAGTGCATTGTAGGCCTATGGGACCTTGTGAACAAAATATCTTGAGAACCCCTGATGCTAGGATCATGTTTTTTTGCAGGCAGACATTGCCTAAGGCGTAGATGACCTGATTATTTGGTGTGGTTTTTTGCATGGGTCATGTATTTTCAGAGTTATGCCCCTTTTTCGACTTAGCCTTTTTCGACTGTGTAACCTTGTGAACAAAATATCTCCAGAACCCTTGATGCTAGGATCATGAGGTTGTGCAGGATGACAATGCCCAAGGTGTAGATGACCTGATTAACTTTTGAGAAAAGTTCATGAATTTTTGACCGAGTTATGCCCCCTTTTGGACTTAGTGCATTGTAAACCTATGGAACCTTGTGAACAAAATATCTGGAGAACCCCTGATGCTAGGATCATGATTTTATGCAGGAAGATACTGCCTAACATGTAGATGACCTGATTAACTTTTGAAAAAATATTAGTGAATTTTTTATCGAGTTATGCCCCTTTTTCGACTTAGTACATTATTGGCCTATGGAACCTTGTGAACAAAGTGTCTGGAGAACCCCTGATGTTAGGATCATGATTTTTTGCAGGAAGATATTGCCCAAGGTGTAGATGATCTGATTAACTTTCAAAAACAATTCGTAAATTTTTGACTGAGTTAAGCCTCTTTTTCGACTTAGTGCATTGAAGCTCATGGTACAAAGGTACAAGCATTATTGGATGAACCTTCTTTAGAGGCAAGCATATGGTTGGGGGCATAGTGTTTCATAAACACATTTTCTAGTTTATTTTTCCGCTGGCAATGTATTTCCAGAGTTATGCCCCTTTTTCTACTTAGCCTGTGGAACCTTGTGAACAAAATATCTCAAGAACCCCTGATGCTAGGATCATGAGGCTTTGCAAGATGAGAATGCCCAAGGTGTAGATGACCTGATTAACTTTTGAAACAAATTCGTGAATTTTTGACCGAGTTATGCCCCTTTTTCGACTTAGTGCATTGTAAGTCTATGGAACCTTGTGAACAAAATATCTCAAGAACCCCTGAAGCTAGGAGCATGATTTTTTGCAGGAAGATACTGCCTGTGGTGTAGATGACCTGATTAACTTTTGAAAAAAAATCGTGAATTTTTGATCGAGTTATTCCCCTTTTTTGACTTAGTGCATTGAAGCCTATGGTACAAACAGGGTGGCCACAAGCTCTTGAAAACAGGGGAAACAGGGAAAATGATAAAAAAAAATTCCCTGCAGGGAAAAATCAGGGAATTTGAAAATTTGATGAAAATCAGGGAAAAATCAGGGAAAAATCAGGGAATTTTAAAAATTCTATGTTGATAACATGAAACTTTTCAAGCAGGTATCATGGTTAATGGTGGTTTCTTTCTGCAGTAAGATAAGTGTAAGTCTCCTTCTGACAACTGTATGATATACATGTACAATTTAATTAGTTTAAGGGGTAAAGTGCGAAGTATTGAATAAGCATTTTCCTTCCATAGGTTTCGAACTTTGTAATGAGCATTTATCTGAAAGCAATGATTTGTAACAATCTGAATACAATAAAAGAGATTTTTCTGTAGTGGAGAATTGAAAAACAATCTCAATTGAAATATGAATGTCCAGTTTGTGTGGTTACGGTCATGTGTGTTACATAATTCAGTATTGCTTGCTTCTCTGAATTAGCATAGTATACTTACCTACTTATTTTCTTGAAATTATAAAGCTATTTTTGAGCTAACAAAAAGTAGTTTTAGGAAAAAAACACTGAAAGTATTCTATGAGCAGCAAGTTTTCAGCTACATTTATATGCATGTGCTAATTTACTTTATGGTTCAAATAAAGTATAAAATAAGGTGTATGGTAGACACTCAAATAGCCAAATGTTGACATCAAATGATCCTTGATGCTAAGTTACTGACACTGTAATTTGATGAAAAAATAAGTATAATTCTATACAGTGTTAAGTATTGTTTGTGCCTCTAAGTTCAGTTCTAAGTAATCTATACACCAGAAATGTGTAAGTTATAGAACATTTTACACCACTTGTTTAATTTTGTATTGTCTGAAGTCCTATGGTCATCTTGTTAATAGTTTAATAGGTTTCAAATGTTTTTTTTATTGTCTTCAGGACTCAGCTTAGGGCTCCAGAAAGGGAGAAGCTTGCTGAATATCTTTGCGAAATTTGGACCAAACTTTTTGTCTTCCCTTCTTTTTCCATACATATTAGCTTGTAAATTCTCTGAACTGAAACTCAGAAGGAGGAGCATTTCTTTTTGGCTCAATTACCCTCAGGCTGAGCCTTGGTCTGTGTTTGCATAACACTGCTGTTAGCTTTGAAATTGCAAAAATGTTTAGACAGTCTACCATGTACCAAAAAAAAAATAAAAATAAAATAAGACAAAATAAATGATTAAAAAACATTAAAACAGTAATGTTTGTAACATTCATTTGGAGGTGAAGGTATGGCTATGAGGGAAGGTTGGAGGCCATATAAATATAATTGACAAATTGATTTTCGTTACCATGTAAGTAAATTGAAAATTATTAACATTATGAAGACATTATATATCATAGTTTGAGCAGGGCTCGGGAAAACCGGATTTCTTTCGGTCCCAGACCAAAATTCAGAAATTGGGACCGATTGGAAACAGCCAAAAGCCCCGAAAAATCGGTCCCATACTGGCCCAATACTTAGGAATTTTTCTCCGATTTGTCCGATAATTGTTACACACGGCCGTTTGATCTCGTCCCGACATATGAAATATCGCCACTGTCTTTAAAATTCTAGCACGTGTCATAACTAATCGGATTAACGCAGGTGTTAGCCAGACGAAAAGACCGCCTACGGGCCAATCGAGATTGTCCGTATGGAGCACTGAACCACATGTCGGACCGCCTACCTGTCAATAACAAGTGTCATAATGACGCGCACTCTTACGACAGTCTACAAAACAACTTATCAAAATCTCGATGACTGGGCTTTGGGATGAAAGGTGTCCATCTTGTTTCACGATCGCGAGAATGTAACTGACCTGTATGTGTAGGGCGTATGCCGACTTCAAAAGTTTGTGAATGTATCCATAACAGATGAATGCTGACGAATGTATTGACAAAGCCTGTCCGAAGTTCATTCATTTGCCCTTACAACGGATAGTCTTTCATGTTTCATACTGTCTGCAATGGAGTTTTTAGGAATACCAACCTATTCCGCGAAAACGAAGATACATTGTTAATATTAATAGTCACTATTTCCGACGCGTTATGGTCTACGCTCTTGTAAAAATATACACTGTTTTGAATAATGGAACTATAAAATATGAAAATGGAAATGTCCATTTCACCGATTTCCTAGTTGTATCGTCATATCGTCATGCATACCAGTGCGAAAATAATGCCGAGCAGTGCAAAAAAAAATTTAAAAAAATAGCGCATTTTGATCAGGGTCTACGCGATTATTATATTGGGTATAATACTAACGGTAGCGTTGATATGCAATATGGGTCAAGCATGTTTTGTCTTTGATGTAAAGATAAAAGACGCCGCTGTGAGTATAACGTACGCAGTGTTATTCTAACTCTAGACGGCTAAAGGTACCTAAGTACTCACACAGATGACTAACAATCGTACCAGCCAGCGCAACTAAGCAGTCAGACCGGTCTTTCTTGTTCGCATCTAACATGAATAATAATGAACGGCGACCTAGCGACAACTGAATACTTCGGTGGAAGCTAGTCAGTATACGCTCTTCACGCGTTCCGTAAGTCACCATTTCCGACGCGGCCCATTCGGCGGCAGTGGAGGGGAAATTATGCAATTTGGGTAGGTTAAATAGTACAACCATCATAACTTGGGCGAGTTAATGCTCAGGACTTACGTATTGTTCACAAACAAACAGGAATGACCGTCAATTTTAATGCAATGGGCTTGAACAGGTTGTCTCCCCTGTCCACCTGTCAATCAAGTGTGATGTCTTCTATCACGTCCGCTTTGCCTACGAACACGTTCTAGTCTTGTATTTGCTTCTACATGCATAGCTAAACGTCTTAGAATGTTTGAAACTAAGAACTCCACCTAACACAACAATGTACGACCATTGTACGGAAATCGGGATTAATTCATAGGACTTCGCATGTTGTCATTAGTTTTCGTGACAGGTGTCAATTTTTTTCCAATGGAAATTAGTTAGATGATGACGTCATCGGCTGGACCGATTCATTTTTCAATATTTCCCGAGCCCTGAGTTTGAGGGGGGGGGGGGGGGGGGGGGGGGGGGGGGGGTATAAAAAATGGAGATACTTTCTGTCATAATGACTTCAAAATGAAGGCTTTTGTGACAGTATCGGGAAATTTTATCAGGGAAAATCAAGCTAGATCTGGGAAAAATCAGGGAATTTGATTTCCAAAATTTTGTGGCCACCCTGTACAAAGGTACCCTTACATATAGTCAAGAACAATAAGAGCTAGGAACTTGAAACTTTATACACATGATCAGTATGGAAAATAAGTAGACCCGTATTTTTTTATTTTTCCGCTGGCAATGTATTTCCAGAGTTATGCCCCTTTTTCGACTTAGCCTGTGGAACCTTGTGAACAAAATATCTCAAGAACCCCTGATGCTAGGATCATGAGGCTTTGCAAGATGAGAATGCCCAAGGTGTAGATGACCTGATTAACTTTTGAAACAAATTCGTGAATTTTTGACCGAGTTATGCCCCTTTTTCGACTTAGTGCATTGTAAGCCTATGGAACCTTGTGAACAAAATATCTCAAGAAGCTAGGAGCATGATTTTTTGCAGGAAGATACTGCCTGTGGTGTAGATGACCTGATTAACTTTTGATAAAAATTCGTGAATTTTTGATCGAGTTATTCCCCTTTTTCGACTTAGTGCATTGAAGCCTATGGTACAAAGGTACCCTTACATAGAGTCAAGAACAATAAGAGCTAGGAACTTGAAACTTTATACACATGATCAGTATGGAAAATAAGCAGACCCGTATTTTTTTATTTTTCCGCTGGCAATGTATTACCAGAGTTATGCCCCTTTTTCGACTTACCCTGTGGAACCTTGTGAACAAAATATCTCAAGAACCCCTGATGCTAGGATCATGAGGCTTTGCAAGATGAGAATGCCCAAGGTGTAGATGACCTGATTAACTTTTGAAACAAATTCATGAATTTTTGACCGAGTTATGCCCCTTTTTATACGCCCATTTTGGAAAAGCGGACGTATTATGGCATGGCACTGTCCGTCCGTCCGTCTGTCCGTCCGTCAACATTCTTGTGCGCACCATATATCAGAAACCGTTTGAGATATCTTCATGAAATTTTGTAGGCATATATATTAGGATGGGGCAAAGTGTCACGTATAGTAATGGTTGCTCCCCTTTTCTTAGTTTCAAAGTTATGCCCCTTTGATTATTTTTTACCCTACTAGTCTTGTGCGCGCCATAACTAGATAACCGTTTGGGATATCTTGATGAAACTTCATAGCAATGTGTATGAGGGTCTGATGATGTGTCGCGTATAACAATGGTTGCTCTCCCCTTCTTCGTTTTGGAGTTGCATCCCTTTGATTAAATTTTTAGTGTATTTTTGTGTATACTAATCTTGTGCATTCAATAACTAAGTAACCATTTGGTATATCTTGATGAAACTTTATAGCAATGTGCATGATCACAAGACAGTGTGTCACATATAAGAATGGTTGTTCCCCCTTACTTAATTTTGGAGTACCCTCCCTTTGATTAGTTTTTTAGGCTAACCTATTCCCCCATAACTCCTTAACCCTTTGAAATATTTCAATGAAACTTTGTAGGAATGTGTATAATAATGGGGTAATGTATCATGCACATGAACCACAACTCTGGCTTACTTCCGCTTACTTCCTGAATTATCTGCCCTTGCATCAATTTCTGTTTTACTCTGTATCTCCTTAACCGTTGGAAATATTTTAACAAAACTTTATGGTGATGTGTATATTGTCAAGGGAAAGTATTGTGACTAAGAGTTTATGAATTATCTCCCTTGTTTGACTTTGGCGTTTCACATCTTCTGGGCTGCTTCACCTTGGAAACTGATTTTTGGTGTACAAATAGTATTTGATGTGTTGTTTTATAGTTGTTTCCCCTGTTTTGTCTGCCTGTCCATCCTTCTATTAACAATCTTGTTCATTCTGTAACTCCTTCATGACACTGAAACGGGCGTATTATGCGCCGCTTGCGAAGCTCTTGTTCGACTTAGTGCATTGTAAGCCTATGGAACCTTGTGAACAAAATATCTCAAGAACCCCTGAAGCTAGGAGCATGATTTTTTGCAGGAAGATACTGCCTGTGGTGTAGATGACCTGATTAACTTTTGAAAAAAAATTCGTGAATTTTTTATCCAGTTATTCCCCTTTTTCGACTTAGTGCATTGAAGCCTATGGTACAAAGGTACCCTTACATATAGTCAAGAACAATAAGAGCTAGGAACTTGAAACTTTATACACATGATCAGTATGGAAAATAAGCAGACCCGTATTTTTTTATTTTTCCGCCGGTCATGTATTTCCAGAGTTATGCCCCTTTTTCGACTTAGCCTGTGGAAACTTGTGAACAAAATATCTCAAGAACCCCTGATACTAGGATCATGAGGTTTTGCAGGATGAGAATGCCGAAGGTGTAGATGACCTGATTAACTTTTGAAACAAATTCGTGAATTTTTGACAAAGTTATGCCCCTTTTTCGACTTAGTGCATTGTAAGCCTATGGAACCTTGTGAACAAAATATCTCAAGAACCCCTGATGTTAGGAGCATGATTTTTTTGCAGGAATTTTTTTCTGCCTGTGGTGTAGATGACCTGATTAACTTTTGAAAAGAAATCATGAATTTTTGATTGAGTTATGCCCCTTTTTCGACTTAGTGCATTGTAAGCCTATGGAACCTTGTGAACAAAATATCTCAAGAACACCTGATGCTAGGAGCATGATTTTATGCAGGAAGATACTGCCTGTGCTGTAGATGACCTGATTAACTTTTGAAAATAATTTGTAAATTTTGGATTGAGTTATGCCCCTTTTTCAACTTAGTGCATTATTTGCCTATGGAAGCTTATGAACAAAATATCTGGAGAACCCCTGATGCTAGGATCATGATTTTTGCAGGTTGATATTGCCCAAGGTATAGATGACCTGATTTACTTTCGAAAACAATTCGTAAATTTTTGACTGAGTTAAGCCCCTTTTTCGACTTAGTGCATTGTAAGCCTATGGTACAAAGGTACAAGCATTATTGGATGAACCTTCTCTAGAGACAAGCATATGGTTGGGGGCATAGTGTTTCATAAACACATTTTCTAGTTGCATATTGCCTTTTCATCAGGAGTGAAGTAATTTTTACCTTCTTTGTCAGTGGGGTCTACTCTTGAAAGAATTTGCTGCCCAGTAGCAAATTCTTTTAACAGTAGACCCCATTTTGGAAGGGCTTCATAGTACAGGGAAGTAGACAAGCTGCTTCTCTTTGTCAAAATGGCAGAACATCGTTAAGGTGTGCTGTACACCCTGATTTTAGTATTACCATACTGACACAAAATATTAGGATAGTAGGTTTTTGGCAAACAGTGTAAAGGAATCGAAATATGTAGAGTACTTGCAGTTTGTAAACAGTTAGGACCAAAAGCTTTGCATTGAGTTTTAAGTTGGTCGGATTTTAACATGTTATGCGTATTTAAGTTTAATGTTGGTATTAAAAAATGTTCTTTTATTATCTTTCAGCTACCTGAAATTATATACAACTCTCCCTGTATCAAAACTGGCAATTTTCATGGATATGGTGAGTTAGTATTAATGTGATCAGTCCAGAAAGTTATGGTTATCCATTATGCTCATTTATGATTGCCAATGAAAAGAAGGTAACATACTTAAAACCATACCACAAAATGGCACCACATGACTGAAGGAGGAAATATGACGGGAAACCATAACTTTAATATATATTCTAGCATAGTGGCTGATCATAAAATGGCAGTATGAAGATAGCAACAACTTATAGTAATTTCTCTTTGAGTGACTGATTGCAACTGTTGAGTATAAGATGGGGGTTTTATGCCCCTCTTCAACTCAATCTGAAAAGTCTAGATCTAACTTACGAGATGGATATAGATTTTTCGGATTTTTTCTGGAAAGGAATTCATCCTATTGCTGATTCACCTAAGACTTATTTTGATATTTGGGGTCATTCTAGAGAGGAAAGGCGCCATGGCCGAGGGGTTAGAGATGCTGGGTTATGGTGGAGAAGGTCGCAGGTTTTAATCCTGGTTCGACATACCGGTGACTGGAAAACTCTGTCAACCCTGCAGTAAATGGGTACCTTTTTCAAATCAGGGAAGGATATGGCTGCAGAAGGAGAGAGATGGGCTCCACCTTTCATATGCTGTGCTTAAGATTCAGTGGGCATCTAACCCCACTGCCCCTATGGCCACCAGGCTGTGGGAACCCTTTACCCAGAGAGCTAAATGTCTTCCTATTGGCTTAATATGGTAAAGTGTTATTTTGATTTCATATGACATAATAATGTGTACATAAAGTATCTTAAAATTTATTTCAGTGTCTGAGAACATGTTACAGGTATGTTAATATCATCACCAGTGAATCATTCTTTTTATTTCAGACTGAAGAAGAATTGAAAATGCATTTGATGTGCTTCAAGGTAAGATTGGCCTCTGATGCTGTAAAACGCTTGATATTTACATGAGATTTGTTTTTGCTAATATTCATGAATCTACTGACTCACAAATTCTAGAACCTGTATTATATCATCTGACGATTAGATAGGAACTGCTGATTGACAAGTACTTGGATACGAATTCAAAAACTCCTCAATACATGTAGTTCCAAGCCCAGAAAATTGGGAAACAGAAAATTTGTAAAGATAATGTGATTCACAGTATTTTCATTAAGCCGAAAGCTGTTTGCAATACCCATGCCCTTGCCAGTTGTAATGGGCTTAAATTTTTTTCTAAGGTAAATGGGTGTACTGCTATGCTTTTATGCCAGTTTTATGAAGAGAAACAACTATGACTTCTTGTTTGCTTATTAGGATGGCGATGCTCTTCCAAAACAGGGTCAACTCTTAAAAGGAAAGAATTTGCTCCTAAGGGAGCAAGAATTTGCTCCTAAGGGTGCAAATTCTTTTGCTTTTAAGAGTTGACTCTTATTGAGAAGGGAGGGAATAAAGAAAATGTTAGAATGCTCTCTGATCGTGTACCATTATCTTATGGTTAAAGTGCTTTAAAAGGCTTATACTCTCACAATGTACACTCGTATGATAGATTTAGTATGTACTTGAGCTGTTGCTAGACACTGGTCCAAAGATGTACAACCACTCATCCCACTCAGTGACCTCAGGTCAAGATGGTCATGGGAATTTTTTTATGTTTTAGGCTTCATTATGCATGGATGAATTTCATTTCAGCATAAAATGAAGAATGTAGTTTGGACTAAGGGAACTAGTGGCTTAGAAGGAGAATTTCAGTCAGCATCAGAAGTGGACTTCTATATTGATAAGGTATATAACTTGTTCCAAGATTTTAGACTCGTAAAGTCTTAGAAATGACTCAGTTACTATTAGACCAGGATTACTGTTCCATTCAATGCTAGAATATTTAAGAACTTGGACATTCCATATTCCAATATGTATAACATCAAAATTTCATAAAAGAAAGAACTTGGACAGCAAATGTTAGTTTGTGAATAATGTTTAAAGTTACAGTAGTTAGCTTATTAATTCTGCATATTGGGACAGGTATGTCTGAACAAACAGTGCAGACCCAGATCAGACTGCTCCTATAGGAGCAGTCTGATCTGGGTCTACACTGTTTGCTATTCTATCAGATTCTGCATCTTTTGGATGCATTACTGCATTGAAAACCAAACTGTTCTTTTTCTTACAATAGTTACTGTTATTGTTATAGGTGTCACAGTTTTTAGAATTTTTACAGTAGACATCTTAATTTCAGGACATGGTTCATATAGCTGACACTAAAGTAGCTCGTAGATATGGAGACTTTTTCATCAGACAAATACACAAGTTTGAAGAGGTTAGTATGCTGAATTTTATCTGGCATGTTGCTCATGTACGATATTTTTAGCTCACCTGAGCCGAAGGCTCAGAGGTGAGCTTATAGGATGGGAGTCGAGCCGTCGTCCGTCCGTCCGTGGGTGCGTGGGTGCGTCAACACTTTCAAACATAAATATCTCAGAGACCAGTGGGCCGATCGTAATCAAATTTTATCTGAAGCATCATTTGGGTGGGGGAAAGGCTGCATTAGGTTTTGGTGCCGATCAGCTCAGAACTCTGGTTTCCATGGCAACAGATAGCCCCCATAGGGTTATAATGGGGAAAACGGTGTCATCACGTTTTCTCGACTGTTTTTGATTAGATCCTTATCATACTTGCAGGTAATGATGACATACTCAAGAGCTTGGATGAGTTCGAAATTTGGCCGGATTCGAGCACAGACTACGGAGTTAGCTGCCCTTGGGCATTTGAAAAAAATCCCATAGGGTTATAATGGGGAAAATGGCGTCATCACGTTTTCTCAACTGTTTTTGCTTAGATCCTTATCATACTTGCAGGTAATGATGACATACATAAGAGCTTGGATGAGTTTGAAATTTGGCCGGATTCGAGCACAGACTACGGAGTTAGCTGCCCTTGAGCGTTTGAAAAAAATCCCATAGTGTTATAATGGAGAAAACAACCTCATCACATATTTTTAGAAAAACTTTGTCATCGCTCTATTGCCTACATTTCTCAACGGATTTTAAAATAACTTCACACAAATGTAGGGCATGACAATATCTCGAGCAAGATCGACTTTCAGGATGCTGCGCCCAAGGTCAAGGTCACTATGGCTATTTTTAGAAAAACTTTGTCAGCGCTCTAGCACATACATTTCTCCATGGATTTTGAAATAACTTCACACAAATGTAGGGCATGACAATATCTCAAGCAAGTTCGGCTTTCAGGAAGCTGCGCCCAAGGTCAAGGTCACTGTGGCTATTTTTAAAAAAACATTTGTCAGCGCTCTAGCACCTACATTTCTCAATGGATTTTGAAATTACTTCATACAAATGTAGGGCATGACAATATCTCAAGCAAGTTTGACTTTCAGGGTGCTGTGCCTAAGGTCAAGGTCACTGTGGCTATTTTTAGAAAAACTTTGTCATCGCCGTAGCACCTTCATTTCTCCATGGATTTTAAAATAACTTGACACAAATGTAGGGTATGACAATATCTCAAGCAAGTTTGACTTCCAGGGTGCTGCACCCAAGGTCAAGGTCACTGTGGCTATTTTTAGAAAAACTTTGTCAGCGCTCTAGCACCTACATTTCTCAATGGATTTTAAAATAAATTCACACAAATGTAGGGCATGACAATATCTCGAGCAAGTTCGACTTTCAGGGTGCTGTGCCCAAGGTCAAGGTCACTGTGGCTATTTTTAGAAAAACTTTGTCATCGCCCTAGCACCTTCATTTCTCCATGAATTTTGAAATAACTTGACACAAATGTAGGGTATGACAATATCTCGAGCAAGTTCGACTTTCAGGGTGCTGTGCCCAAGGTCAAGGTCACTGTGGCTATTTTTAGAAAAACTTTGTCATCGCCCTAGCACCTACATTTCTCAATGGATTTTAAAATAAATTCACACAAATGTAGGGCATGACAATATCTCGAGCAAGTTCGACTTTCAGGGTGCTGTGCCCAAGGTCAAGGTCACTGTGGCTATTTTTAGAAAAACTTTGTCATCGCCCTAGCACCTTCATTTCTCCATGAATTTTGAAATAACTTGACACAAATGTAGGGTATGACAATATCTCAAGCAAGTTTGACTTTCAGGATGCTGTGCCCAAGGTCAGGGTCACTGTGGCTATTTTTAGAAAAACTTTGTCATCGCTCTAGCACCTACATTTCTCAACAGATTCTAAAATAATTTCACACAAATGTAGGGCATGACAATATCTCGAGCAGGTTTGACTTTCAGGGTGCTGCAATCAAGGTTTTTGATTAGATCCTTATCATACTTGCAGGTAATGATGACATACATAAGAGCTTGGATGAGTTCGAAATTTGGCCGGATTCGAGCACAGACTACGGAGTTAGCTGCCCTCGAGCGTTTGAAAAAAATCCCATAGTGTTATAATGGAGAAAACAACGTCATCACATTTTCATTTTTCATCGAATCCTCTTCATACTTTCAGGTAATGAGGATATGCATAAAAGCTTGGATTAGTTAGCATTTTGGCTAGATCTCACTTCTGACTATGGAGTACCTGCCCTGAGCATCAAAAAAATCAATGTCGCCACTTTTTCTTGGTTTCTACTGATCCGATCCTTTTCAAACTTGCAGGTAATGAGGAAATGCATAATATCTTAAACAAGTTCAAATTTTGGCCAGATCAGGCCAACCACTATGAAGTTAGCTGCCCTTGACAGCTCTGTCTATTGTGCTCTTGATCGGATACTTTTTAAACTTGCATATATTAAATGAGGGCATACATAATGTTTTGGATGAGTTTAATTTTCAGCCTGATTGGACCACTGACTGTGGAGTTAGCTGCCCTTGAGCATCTTAAATATCCCTATAGGTTTACAATGTCTCTCAGGTGAGCAATTGTTGCCCTTTGGGCTACTTGTCCACTAAACCTAAGTCAATGCTCTTTCAAAACAGGATAGTCTACTTTAGCAGCAACAGTTTACAATAGTGTGTCTAAAATTGCACTTATACCCTTTATATCAAAGAAATCCTTCATATGTTTGTAATTATCTTCTTTGTAGAGACTAACAGCACACACTTGTACAGATTGCTTA
The DNA here is from genome assembly GCA_963989385.1 of Ctena decussata. Lineage (NCBI taxonomy): Eukaryota > Metazoa > Mollusca > Bivalvia > Lucinida > Lucinidae > Ctena > Ctena decussata. The sequence continues at coordinate 45,582,261 of OZ022500.1, forward strand.
CGTGTATTTAAAAGTATGAAAATTCTCAAAGATGTTATCTGATTGATATTGTTCCAGTTCCTAATAATATTGACATGATACCCTATTATATCTGCAGTGGACCTTTCCATCTCCTAGTTTGGACAAATCCATTCATGCAATCAGACATTTTATAAATCTCCTTTCTGGCAAACAGCCAGATCAGAAGCATCTTTTAAGATGAATTGGTGCACTTTCAGGGGAAGCAACTCTGCCATTTCTATTTTTGCCTCCCTTCTCGGTAGGGGTCAACTCTTAAAGGAAATAATTTGCTCCTCTATGAGCAAATTCTTTTCCTTGAGAGTAGACCCCATTTTGGAAGTGTCTCATTGCCCAGGGAAACAGACAGGAAGTCACAAATGTTGTTCCCCTTTGTAAAAATGGTGGAAAAACATGGAGGTGTACCCATACACCTTAATTACACACCAAAAAGTTTTGTTTATTTTCTGTTTCAGATTACAAGGGGTCTAAAAGGGATTTACAGTTAAGAAGAAACTAACCTAATTGCCAATTTGACACTGAAATTAAAAGGAATAAATAAATAAAAATGAAAGAAAATAAGCTCCATCTTTGGATCGAAGGAGAAAATACTGAAGCCGCGGAGTGGCCAGTCTGATATAGACAATTTTTTGTCTTGCCTGAGGCAAGTGGAATGTGAGACTTAGATACATGTATTGCTTTTTCCTTGAGGGCAGCGTAAACTTTAGTTGAGTTTTCTGATTTAGCTCTGTTTCACAATGCACAGATAGGCGAGACACAGCATTCAGAAGAATTTTTGTGATAAGTTATTCTGGACAAGACCAAGACTAAAGATTTCTCCAGGCATATGCCAACAGCAAAGGCTGAGATTAGCATGTACTGATTCTACACTCATTATAATGTCATCAGTATCTGCAGGTTGAGTCAAATTTTTCTAGTACCGTAAAAATTCTTAGTATTGGGACACAACGGTCAGCGCAAACAGTGCAGCCCCAGATCAGACAGCTCTTCAAAGAGCAGTCTGTTCAGGGTCTACACTGTTTGCCATTCCATCTGCATCTTTTGGATGTATTATTGAGGTCTAAATTCAAAGTGTTTCATTTTATGACAATTATGGTAGTTTCTTTTCAGTACTTCACTTTCCCCAGCAAACAGCTGTTAAAATTTGATAAGCACACATATCAAATACACATAATTACTTCCACGATTTGAAAGTAAATAAAGGGGAGAGTGATGGACTGTTTTGGTGTCCCAAGTTTTAGAATTTTTACGGTATGGGCTAATTTAAGGTCAGTGGGTACACCTCCATATTTTAGGCAATTTTTATGAAGGAATAAAACTTTTTAGACTTCCTATATGCCTTCCTGGGTGACAAAACTTTCCAAGGAGTTTTTTTTCTCTTATAGAAAAGAATTTGCTCCTGGAGGACCAAATGCTTTAAGAATTGGCCCCTTTTTGAGTAGGGAGGCAAAACTTAAAATGGCAGAGTTGCTTCTCTTGAAAGTGCACCCATTCACCTTAACTATAAAGATCCTGGACACTACAAATGGACTTGTCCAAGTTGGAATGTGGCCAAAACTGTTACAAGGATGGTCAATGTGGGTGAATAACTATGGTAAACATGAGCGGCGACACGAGAAAATCAACAATGTGGTTGTGCGCCCAGCGAAGACTCAGATCAGCCTGGGCATCCGCCCAGTCTGATCAGAGTCTTCGCTGTCTGATCAGAGCCTTAACTACCCTTTAAGCGCTTAGGGAAGACTCTGCTCAGACTGGGCCGATACCAAGGCTGATCTGAGTCAGCACTAGGCGCACGACCACTTTGTTGGTTTTCTCGTTTCGCGGCTCATATATATGATAGATTAAAGTGAATGAGTACACTTTCAGGGGAAGCAAGTCTGCCTATTTCCATTTTGTCTCTCTTACCAATTGTATTTGACTCTTTAAGGAAAGAATTTGCTGCTCTAGGAGCATATTGTTCCCTTAATAGTTGACTCTGTTTTTGAAGGGTTTTGTCATTTGGGAAAGGAAACAGGAAGCCTCACATTGTTTCCCATTGTAAAAATTATGGAAAACATGGCACTGTACCCATACACTTTCAAGCATCATCACTGAGCAGATTCAGACTTTGTATCAGATTTGTTTTTCATGACATTTAAAGAACGTTTTAAATTGGAAAAATCATGACAAGAACATACTGTGCTCTATGCTAAACCATGAAAATAGATTTTGGAAAGAAATTGTATTCAGGCTTTTTATTGATATCCTGTAAATAGTCAGTGGCCTATTCTTTATGCCCCCTGCCATGGTGGGTGCCATACTGTTTTTACATTTTGGTTAACTGTTCAATAATGATCTACTTGTCTGTTTTTGTACTGCAACAAGACTGAGGTATTTACATTTCTCCAACATGGGATAAGAAATCCCTTTGTGTGGCAGTTTGAGATTTCCCATCTTGTACCCTTGTATCACACTAGTGCAGTGGACCCTCTTTACAATGACAGCATTTGATCCAAAAAAATTGACGTTTAACTGAATTTGCTGTTGTAAAGAATGCATATTTAGAACAATTTTGCCATTCTGTGCAAATCAAAATGACATAAAGAATTTTGCTGTTGTAATGAGTGCCATTGTAAAGAGGGTTGACTGTGTTTAAGAGCCACTCCATGCTAATTTCAACGCTGTCATGTAAACTGCTTGCAGAAGATACGACTACCAGTGTTCTGTGCTGGAGATAAGGGAAATATTTAGGGGATAATTCTATGATAATTTCTTTTTATTCTCCAGATGTAATGGAGCCACGTCACGATAAAACCGAAAAAGTGGCATGTGCGCCCAGCGAAGACTTAAGATCAGACTGGGCATTCATCAAGTCCGATTAGTCTTCCCTGCCCTCATAGAGGTAGCTTAGACCCTTAGCTACCCTTTAAGCACATAGCAAATACTCAGATCAGACTGGGCAGAAGCCCAGACCGATCTGAGTCTTCACTGGGCCCACATGCCACTTTGTTGGTTTTGCCGTGTCGCAGACCATACATGTAGTGACCTTACAGCCACCTATTAAACCAAGGTAGTTCTAATGAGAGTCATAAAACAAGAGGCCAGATGGGCCTGATATCACTTGCCTGGGTATTTTGCCATGATGTTATCAAAATCTAATGGATGGTCAGTTGCATAAATTTGCAAAATGTCCATACAAGCATGGGTCTGATCCATCCAGGGGTTCTAGAATTTTTGTCATTTTCATGTTTTGCTATATTTAATATAACATTTTGTGGCCATCTTGGATGGACGAATTTTGCACTTCATGTAAAAATCATTTTAAGGCAAAATCTCTTCAGTGGTGCACCCAACAGTGTATTAGTTCCATATCTTTCCCTATTAATAGTAACAGTGGATGGCAGCCATCACAATTTTCATAAATTTGCAAAATGTCCATGCACAGTATGGTTCTAACCAAAATGTTTAAGGGCTTCTTGAGATTTCCTCATTTGCTATGTTTAGTAATGTTGGACATCTTGCATTGTTCATTTTTTACTACCCCTGGCGTCGGCGTGGGCGGCGGCGGCGTTAGCAAAATGTTAAAGTTTTACGTTAAAAGTTTTTTAGGTGATGGGCAAGGCGCTGTCAGGCGAACTATCCTGTCCCGATGACAGGTCTTGTTTGCATAATTCTAAAGAACTGGATGCATGCATCATTTTGACACAAATTTAAAGCCACTCGTAAGATATTGTCAGTTTCAAGTGTTACACTATTTTTAGTAACGGTGGATGGCAGTGAACTTGGATGGTCAATTTGCATAAATTTGTAAAAGGTCCCAGCAAGGATGGTTCTGACTAAATTTGGTCCAATAATTCCATTCACAGATTCTTCAGATATCCATTTTTAGTAATGTTGGCCATCTTGCATTGTTCCTTTTTGCATCCATCCAAAAGATGTTCTCAAGATATTGTCAATATTCATGTTTGTTTTTTTTAGCTCACCTGAGCCTTTAGGCTCATAGGTGAGCTTAAGTATAGCAAGGCATACGTCGTCCGTCGTCAACATTTTCAAACATCTTCTCCTCTGAAATCACTGGGCCGATTGAAGCCATATTTCATATGGAGACTACCTAGGTTAGGGGGACGAAAGTTTGTTTGGGGTATCTGGGTCACATGACTAAGATGGCCGCCACGCCCATATGTGGTAAAAACCCTTCAAAAATCACCAGAACCGAAAGGCCTATGACCTTGAAACCTGGTATGTAAAATTGGGCATTCGAGTCCATCATAGTTTATACAAATGCTGACCGTAGGTTGACCTTGACCTAATTTACGGCACAGTCAACTTTGGTATGTTATGCTTTTGTATGGGAAAATTGTTAAACAGTTGATTTTTCAGAAACTATTTAAGTTTAAGGTATAATATTTGGTATATATAGTTAACTAAATGACTAGATGGAGAAATTATGTCCTTAAAGGTCAGGGTCATTCTTTGACCTTTGTTCAAAGACACTGAGATTCTGTCTCCTGTGAACAGTTTCAAACATCTTCTCCTCTGAAACCACTGAGCCGATTGAAGCCATATTTCATACAAAGCTTCAGTGGACCAAAGGAACTAAAGTTTGTTCAGATGGTCTTGGTCACATGACCAAGATGGCTGCAACACCCATATATTGTAAAAACCTTTCAAAAATCTTCTCCAGAACTGAAAGGACTATGACTTTGAAACCTGGTGTGTAGCATTTGGCATTCAAGCCTATCATAGTTTATACAAATAATGACCATAGGTTGACCTTGACCAAGTTTACGACACAGTCAACTTTTTGTATGAGAAAATGCTTAAACAATGGGTTTCTCAGAAACCATTTTTAGTCTAAGGTTTAATATTTGATATACATGTACAAGTATAAGCTTTCACAAAGAGCTTGCCTCACCATTAGCGACAAACGACGAGTTACAATTTACTGTAGCAATGTGCCCACTGAGAAGGCCGATTTTTGAAGGTAGACAGATAACCACAAAAACATACAGAAATGTTAGCTATATGTTTCTAGTTTCTTCAGTGCGATTTCATTTTCTCATATCCTAATGCCAAGCAAATGTTGCGATTGAATACATGTATTGTCTGCAACATTTAACATTGAGCCTAAGGGAATTTGAATTACCTATGTCCATGATGAATTTTAAGTTCACTTTTTCCTCATATATCTAAACTAGTAATATTACAGTAGTTACAAAGTAGGAGTTAACGAAAAATAAACTTAATGGGTAAATTTTTATGTATCAGACACTGGGCCTGAAGGATTTATATCAAAGACGCATCTGTATATTTTGAAATTTACATGTATAGAAAATAGAGGCATTATGTGACACAACGCATCTTTTCAAAATGTTCATCTATGAAGCAGTATGATCCTTATCAGAACTGTTCCTAATGCCCCCACCAAGGATTTAGTATGTGCGTGTTGGGGCGGCGTGCAAATAGGTATGGCGTTATGTGCGTATATGAGTGGTGGGGGGGGGGCGGCAGCTAGGGGCATGCAAATAGGTATGGCGTTATGTGCGTATATGAGTAACGGCGTTAAGACTAAATGTCTTCCATCATCATGCTGTGATATAACCTACATGGCTACGTTGTCAGATGATGTATCCCTCTGTCTGAAGCTGCTGCATTGTAGAATAATGTGTCCTTGAACTTCCTGTCCACTGAATTTATTTGAAAAGTTACTGTTTTAGATGAGCTTTTTTCCCTTGCTTCTTTTGATATCTTTGGCATAAGAGTGCTGATATTTGATCAGATCATACTAGTATCTTTAAAATATAGGAACTGCAAAGCAACCAGGCACACGGAGTCCTTAAACATTATGCATGGACCAGGATTTTCATTTACATAGATCTCCAACAGTGTTCTTGGATTTGCATATACTTAGGAATAGCTTGTCTAACAATGCAAAAAAAAAAATCCTCCTACTATTTGTAGGTCACTGTAACATTTATTAAATGGTTCACAGTTTTTTCCCTTATACATGTATATTCATTTTATGTGCATACTCAAGACAATGGTTCAGTCAAACATTGCAAATGACGTCATACTATTTGTAGGTCATTGTGACCTGTATTTCATGATCCATTGGTTTTGTGGGTTTTTTTCTAACTAATACCTGTATTTGATTGAATCTTCATCGGACTTGGAATATTAAGTTACTTCAACGCTGCATCTCATCTGGTACTACAAGTAGGTCCCTGTGACCTACATTTCTTGGTTCACTGATTTTGTCTTGTATTTCAAACAGCTGTACCTGTGTAGCATCCATAAATGTGTAATATTTCATATACATATATGTTTAATATTTGGTATGATGAAGCCATCAGTCGTAACTGTGACCTAAATATAGTGGATAGTGCTTAATGAAGGTTGACGACTTTTCACGCACTTGCCAGAACACAAGCGCACAAAAGCATTTCGCCAAGAATACATTTGCTTGACAATATCAGTTGTATTCATGTTCCTTTACATTTGTTTCACTTCTTTTACAAACGCAAACGCTTTACATGCCCATTATTGTGTTAAAGGGAAATCACCCTATAAAATCTGCCATTGAGATTTTGTTGAAACTTCACATAGTGGTAGAATAGTATATACTGAGTGAAAAATGGAAATAAAAAGATGGGGTCACCGTACTACTTTTTGAGATAATGTAGCGCCATCTATGTGCCTGTGTGAAACATGGCTATGTCTATTTCGAAGACTTTGTACGAGATAATAGATGACCGATCGTTTCGAAATAAAGATTAATGAACTCTTCTTTCTTGTCTCTTTGTGTGAACATCAAAATTCCCATCGTCGTTTGCCTCATTATATACGTTATTTACATTTTTTTATTTCCCGCCGTTTTCCGGTATTGGTAAAAACGTGGAATTCCTTCCATACAAAAAGTTCCACCATTGAAATTTTTATATATTTTTGATATGGTACAGGGTTGATCAACCCCGTGCAAATAAGCTAATAAAAAATATAGGTCATCGGCCAAATATTCGAGTTATGGAAGGAAACCCACTTTTATTTGGCGCGGTTTTTATAAAAGCGCCTTGACGTCAATGTTTTCTGCGTTGACGTCGCTTTCTATTTCGCGCCATTAACGGCCATATGGATAACGCTCTTACCGTTCGAGGCTTGTTCATAGCAATGTAATTCTCTGTTCATTTTCAGCAAAACCCTTACGTCTTGAAATAATATAGTCTGTATTAAACTGTCGCCTCCAAAATTTTCTCGTATGCAGACAACGCAGTAATGAGAGAAATTCCAAGGACTGAAACTAGGCAGCATGGCCATTGTTATTTCTCATAGAATATTCGAACTTTTTTCAGGAACAGGAATATATTCCATTTATATCTGATGAACAAGCTCATACATGAACATTGTTTATTGGATCCGGCCACTGCCCTACATGTATTTTCACAGAAACATCATCAAAGCTTGGTCCGTGGTGCATGATTTCATTTTATCATTAGTGCTAAGACCAATTTCCGAAGATGAGCAGCCTGATCAGTTTTCCCTGCTCCAATTAACAATCTCTGAGTCCTGTGGAAAGTTCTGCTTGGCCGTTGTAAAATCTATAATACTAAATAAACGAAGTAACGCATAAACTGCAAAATTGGTGGCATTTTCAAGCGTAATTTCTATACTGGTTCTTTCGCATATTGCTATCATTGATAATTTCGGTTAGCGTGTGTTTTAGTTTCACGTAGATTTAAAGAATTTGGGAATTAAATTCGTCTTTCATTTTAAATTCTCCCAAGTATTTTTCTAGAAACTTCGACTATTGGTCGATTATTTTTTTGTCAACAATGGGTGTGTTTGAGTGAAATTATCGTGTACTCGAATACACGCGGTCCTAATAAAAACAGAAAAGGACTTACCCCACCGAAAAGAACTTTCGGGCACCGAAAAGGACTTTTATTTGCCGTTAAATGTCATATAAAACATATGTTTTAGAAATTTTAATATCATCATGATAGTAATCAGCGCTTGAATAATAAGTTTGTGAATTGTAGTATCTTCATCCTAAAATTTTACAACAAAAAAACAGCACCGAAAAAGACTCCACTTCTGGTCAGTGAAGAGACGCCATGTACCGAAAAGGACATCGCAAATGCCGAATTTCGGGCAACGAAAAGGGCATTTTTCACTTAATGTTCTAGAAAATTATGTTTAGAATTAAAATATTTTACCCTTTATAGATTTCAAACGTTTTTATAGCATAAAATGGCATTTAAAAAGTCCTTTTCGGTGCCCGAAAGTTCTTTTCGGTGGCAAAAGTCCTTTTCTGTCTTTAGTAGGACCCGAATACACGTTTTAAATTAATCCGGTCGTTTCGGTTTTGCGTCGTTATATCGGCGCGCTTCTTAGCAAGTCCAAATTTAGCAGGTTCTAATGCAAAAATCCGACCCATGAACGTACGTCATTCCCCATAAATAACGATTTATTTTTGTTTTTTTGCTCATATGTCTAAACGGATGAAGAACTAAATGGTCATAGTCCCGACGGCCCTGGCTCGAAACGACCCATTTTCTTCTAGAACGATAGTCAATACGCACAGTATCCGAACTACATGTACAATCTCTTCCGGTTTTCATAGCGTTGAATCGAGAGTACAAACATTCGCTTATAACCAGTAGTCGGAAATCATTATGTTTTGAGATTTCATCCGGAATCTCTGCGTCATTTATAGCTATTCAGCTTCGAAAATGTAAAGAGGTAAGTTTAATATAATTTTCTCTTCGGTCTTTTACTTTATTACCCTGTACAATGTCGTGTATGGGTGGGTAGTAATTGGTACAGTATTCAAATCGCCCTTGGCATGAATCTTAAACCATTTTGAGCATTTTCTTACATGTTTTATAAAAAATCTTTAGAATAAACGGAAGGGGTTATCAATCTACCGTTTGTTAGTTTTGATAAAAGAATGATAGCTAAGTTTTGCACGACACAATCTCGTGTTAAATTAAGCTGTTCGGAAAAAAAAAAATCTGCGACGGCAAGGAGTTTTTCATTGTACAGGGCAATAAAGTAAAAGACCGAAGAGAAAATTATATTAAACTTACCTCTTTACATTTTCGAAGCTGAATAACTATAAATGACGCAGTAGATTCCGGATAAAAACTCAAAACATAATGATTTCCGGCAACTGGTTATAAGCGAATTTTGTACTCTCGATTCAACGCTATGAAAACCGGAAGAGAGGGTACAGTGCGTTCGGATACTGTGATACGAGTAGCCAATCGAACTCGCCCATTGAAGAATAAAGCTCAACGCACATGGTCTTTCGAAAAGTTGGACGGACACACGGCGCCAAGTGTGTGCGGCTATGGTTACGTACCGCTGAGACACTTGGGTAACGTCGTTTGGATAATTCAAACTGAACAGAACTTTCGAAAAGACAAAAATTAAAAATGTCTAAGGTTAACACACATGCGCCAGGTAAGAAAGGGCATTTTTTCCAGCGAAGCAGACAAATCAATTTCAATGATTCAGCCTTTAGTCTTCAGAGGGCTTGAATATTCCCCCCCCCCCCCCCCCCCCCAAAAAAAAAAAAAAAAAAAAACGTTCCAGGACCCAATTTTCTCAGAAAAAAAATACCCAGGACAGGTCACATAACCAAGATGGCAAACATTTATTATGGTAAAAAATTTCAAAAATCTTCTCCCCCAGAACCACGCCGGGCCGCGTAGTGCAATCGGTAGGGCACCTGACATAAGTCAGAGGTCCTGGGTTCGAAACCCGGTCTGGCCACATACTTTCGTTTCTCCTTCCGCTGATTCAAGAAGGGCAGTTGTCAGTTACTGGCGAAAGTATGTGCACTTAGTACTGGTTAACCGCTTAGGAGGTCTAAGTCTGCCCAGGAATAGTGTGGTTAGGTTAACTGACCGTCCCGACATGACCTTAGCTGTTTACCGTGGACGTTAAGCATCAAATCAACCAATTCTCCCCCAGAACCACAAATCCTATGATCTTGAAACGTAGCATGTCGCATCAAGGAATCAAAAGCTCAACAAAATTTATATAAATGATGACCCTGGGATGACCTTGATCTGTTTGCGGCAAGGTCAACTTTTGAGTCACTTAGGTTTTTCTATAGGAAAAAGTGAAAAAAGTTGATTTTTTTCAGAAACAGTGCAGTCTGCTACCTGAAAGTTTGTAGATGCAGACAACTAATTAGGTAAATGAAGCTTTAGTGAGTATTCATGGTAAAGGTCATATCTTCACCTGGGCCTAAGGCCATTTACATTGAAAAATTTAAACTCACTTTTTTTATATAAACTTGACCATCATGAAATATTTCGGAATCCGCGCTTGCGCGGGCTCTTTTCTAGTTATGTATAAATCTTAGCTGAACTTCTTGTTTGTATCACCTGCGTTAAATCTTGGAAGCAGATGGATGGATGATTTGCAATTTCATACCAGGAGGATGGGAGGGTGGTAATGAAAGGCAGTGTGCAATGAAACCCTGTTTACGGTTAAAAGGATTTCTGCCTTGTGCGGAAATAGCACCCAGAACCGCTAGATCGGCAGACCGGCGCTTAACCTACTGAGCAACCTAGGCTCATCAACAAAATTGTTTGAATCCTTTAAATTATGCCTACTTATACAACTTTTGATACTCAACTAGAAATAAAGGAATTAGGCATAATAAAGGAATTGGGCATAAAGGAATTATGCCTAATTCCTTTATTTCTAGTTGAGTATCAAAAGTTGCATAACTCTTTTTGTTCTGAGGGTAAATGAACTGACACATATTTAACAACAATTAGATTAGATTTACTTTATACATAAAAATATTTTGGGCCAGTAATAACAATTTTCCTCCTTGTGCTGTCGACTGAATCGGTATTGTGCAAGGTTGCTATCGACACAGACTGCAACTGTTTACTGAGCAGTAAATGATACCATTGATTATACTAGTCGACTGAGCTTATACTGCTGTCAATTTTCTCGGTCGATAACCACTTTTGCTTGTAAAGATGGCGACAAAATGGCTCGGTCGACAGCACAGGCATTTTAATTGGTATTACCAACGTGAAACAGCTAGCTATGTACATCCAATGACAAACAATGTGTCACAGAGATAACTGACATGGTAACCCGATGAAAATGATGAACAGTTTAGGTGGTGATAATCACTAATTAGCGATAAATACATGTACAAAAAATCTACATATAATGCTGAAAATTCAACAGATCATACCAACACGGCGCCAAGTGTGTGCAACTATGGTTACGTACCGTTGAGCCACTTGGGTAACGTCGATAAGAGAATTGAACTGAACTGAACTGAACTGAACAGATCATACCAAAACTTAATATGTGACAATTTCACTTACATACCTGTCTTCGTAACACTAATGTAGTATTCATGCTGTATGTAAACTATAGGTCATCCCATACCATTATGCATGCAGCATTTACATGGTGGAAGATTGAGAATAATCTACTGTTTTCACCTACTCTCTTGTTGAGGCACTCCAGCAAGTGGTTTTTTGAAGTTTATGCTTAAAGGATAAAGAAACAGCAAATTCCACTTACATGGTTCAATTTACTACCATTTCTCGTAGTCAGATTTGTCCAGTAGAGTTTTTGAAATTCATTGGTATGCTCTCAAGCTTGAAAAGTAATCTCTTGCAATGTATTTTTTTCAGTTTCAAAATGGCGGCCTCAAGATAACCCATATTGCTGTAGGGGTGGCATGTTTCAAGCACATTCTTGAAAATTGCCATTTTATATAAAATTAACATGAAATCAGTTCATCAGAATTTATTCTTATATCTTATAGCAGTTATTTTCGTAAGTAATATCTTTTTGGAAAACAAAAAGATGCATAAGTGTAGCTGACATTCCAAGCAACCCTTTGCTGAAATGATCATATTCCAAAACAGATCAGGTGATTAGTGATGACATCATTTCTGTTGTGATGTCATAATGGGTGGTTCCCAGCTTCATAAAAATTTAAATGAACCTCATCAAAGGCTGGAAACCAGAAGGAATATTTTTACTATTGGAAAACCCACCTCCAAACAAAAAATGATAAAAAGAGGTCATGCAATATACTGCAAGTCAGTATTCGGCTACGAGAAATGGTTTTGGGTATGTTAAACCTAAAATTTTGATATTTAAGCATCTTTAAAGAAAAAAGTTCCACTAAAAACCACTTGCTGGAGTGCCTCAACAAGAGAGTAGTCTACCTTACGACTTGAGGTTTAACGGGCATTTGCAATCTTCACAACCTCTGCTAAGTTGGTGAATAACCTCGGCAATATTTAAAAGTCGGTTTCCAACAATATTGGCATCTTTGTTTTCTGCATCAAAGTGTTCAGTCCCTTTATCTTCCGTTTTGGTCCAATTCGAAATATTTAAACAAGCTTTTCGTCGCGATAATTTTTTCGGATTTATGAAGCGCCCGTTCAGGCGCGACGCCATGTTGTCTTCGAAAGTGACGTAAAAGTTTTAGTGTAACGGCAAAACGACGTCATAATAACCGTGGCGGGAAAGAATGACGCTGCGTCAAAACGTATGCGCACGAACATTGAGGTGATTTCCCTTTAATAAACACTTGTAAATCTACTGTTTTGAGTTTTTGTAAAAATTCAAAATTCCTTTTTACTAGATGTTTTGGGCAACAATATCTCTTTTATACTGTGGATGAGAACCAAAAGTATTATATCCATCAATTTGGAGGGCTGATGTCAGTGGAGTTGTTGGTTATATTGAAAAATTGCAGATAGTCAGTGTACCCTGTTCTGCACCCCATATGGAATAAACCGGAAGTCAAGTGATTATTTATGAAACCAGAAACTTAAAAATGTGTTTATATAAACTGCCATGTGCAAAGTTTTTAACACATAAACTTTATCAAGATCGGTTGTGAGCACAAAATCGGACAAAGTGTAACCTGTCCTTTACTGAGGACCATATCAATATGTAAAGCACTTCACTGATTTTATGGATCATGACATTTGTCCTTGTATGAGCACTTAGACAGGACGTCCTCCATCAGCTGGCAGGTGTGGTCACCAAATAGAATGGACCTTCCTCTGGGCACACAACCTTGAATCAACGTTGATCCAACATGACGTTGGACCATGATTCATTGTTGATTCATGTTGTGTGCCTGCAGGGCTGTGTTTAGAAATGTTTCGGCACTTACGGACACTTCAAGAATGTGTCCGTACCTATCCTTTTTTGGTACTTGTGAATCTGATGTCAAGGAAATCTGCATGAAGGGTCAAAGGTCAAAAGCGTGTCTGTGTTGATCATTTTCTGGCACTTGTGGATCTGATCAGTTGCTGACGAACTGCCAAGGAAATTCGCATGAAGGGTCAAAGGCAAACACTAGATACCTCACCGCCATGGCGGTAAGGAATCGAGGGATAAGGTAGTGCAACAACCCAGGAAACCATTCTATGGAAAATTTTTATGGCAGGTTTGATGATTGTGGGTGTCAAGTTTGAGAGAAATGGACTAAACACTAGGGTGGCTGTAATTGTGGACAGCTGAAATTTGAACTATACTGGACAAAAAATTAGGGATCAAATATTTGACTGAAACTTAAATCATGAAAAATAAATTATTCAAAAATAATTTTCTTCTGTTCAATAAAGCTGTCAAAGCGGCACAGAACTGCATGAAAAATATTGGAATCGGATCACGTGACACACCAGTAGAAACGAATAAACAGATATATCCTTAAAACTGAAGTGAAAATTGGCATCACCACAAAATTGAATGTTCATGATTCTTGGTTTTATCCATGCAAAACTATTGCCAGTGCTCATCAGTATCTCTGGGGGTCTGAATAACTGCATGACAGCTGTTCGGTGTTCTTTTGGTAAAGCACTAGAGGCTCATTTGGGGACTCGTTTGCCATTTTTCATGAAAGTCCAGGAGTTTCCTGAGGCCTCTGGTGATTAGAATTGATGTTTTGTAACATCTGTCAAGCATGTTCAATCAGATTTAAAACTTGCGATTAACTAGACTTGTCCATACGGATGATAGTCTCTGTCCCAAGCTTCTGGTTCATCACAATAACACTGTGAGGACACGCATTGTTTGTCCATTAAATCGGCCAATTTCAGCGAAAACAGTTAGAAACAGACTTTACACAGCTAATTTCTGCACTTGCATGCTGGTCATGAGGCCAGGATTGATACGATGCCATAGAAATGCGAGGATTCAGTCGGCAACAAGGGCTTCGCAAGCGGCACATAATACACCCGTTTAAATGTCATAAAGGAGTTACAGAATGAACAAGACTGTTTACAAAAGGATAGACAGGCAGACAAAAAGAGGCAACCACTCTAGAATAAATAAATTCAAAATTTATTAAGTCAAGGGAAATAAACTAAATATACTAGCTATACCATTCTTGGTTCTATTACATTCCCTTTGAGATCACCATTAAGTTGTGTTACAATATCTTAAACAGTTGAAATGTTACTGAGTAAACAGGATATCTTTGCAAGGGCAGGTAATTCAGGAAGTAAGCCAGAGTTGTGGATCTTGCTCAGGATACATTGCCCCACTATTATACACATTCCTACATAGTTTCATTCTAATATTTCAAAAGTTTAAGGAGATATGGAGTGAATGAGAAATGCCTAAAATATACTAATCAAAAGATTACTCCAAAATTAAGAAAGGAGCCACCATTCTTATATGTGACACACTGTCTTGTGATCATGCACATTGCTATAAAGTTCCATCATGATATTCCAAACGGTTACCAAGTTAAGGTATGCACAAGGTAAGTATACACAAAAATAGCCAACAAGAACTAATGAAAGGGATGTAACTCTAAAACTAAGGGAGAGCAGCCATTGTTGTAGGCGACACATCTTTGGGACTTCATACACATTGCTATGAAGTTTCATTAAGACATCCCAAACGGTTATCTAGTTATGGCGCGCACAAGACTTGCAGGGAAAAAATTAATCAAAGGGGCATAACTTGGAAACTAAGGACGGGGGAGCAACCATTTTTGTACGCACACGATCCCCCAACCTAATACATATTCCTACCAAATATCATGAATAAATCCCAAACGTTACTGAGTTATGGCACGCACAAGAATGTTGACGGATGGACGGACAGAGCCACGACATAATATGTCCGTTTTTTTCAAAACGGGCGTATAAAAAGTGACACAAATTGGCAGCTGGGTCATAGGATCCATGTTCTTTCCACAGATGAGCCCAGATTTGTGTGTAGTTATCCAAGATGATGGGAGAAGGATGTGACGCCTGCTGCCTGAATAAATCGTGTTGTGAAATATGACGTCTCAAGGGCGGGTGATGGTATGGTGCGGCATCTGGATTGGCAGCTGTGTGGACTTAGACAGAGGTGCTCCGATTGGTGTTCTAGCTAGGCATGGCACGTTTTATCCAATTATGAGACCGTTTGCTGAAGGTTTTGGCGATGACATCATCGAATCACAGGGCAAATGTGGTGGACCTGTACTTAGCGATAAACAATTGCCCACATTGACGTCAATTTGAACACAAGTTTCAAATCCACCAATCCTGATCATGAGGGGCTTCCTGAAACTCAGAGCTCAGTCGGGCTTTTCGTGAAAAATGGCAAACGAGTCCCTAAATGGGCCTCTTGAAATTTACTTAAAACATACTGAGTGTCATGCAGTTTTTCAAGCCCTTGTAGGTCATACTGAGAAATGAAAATGATTTTGCATGGATAAAGCCATAACTAATGGACATTCAGTTTTGATGCTTAACATCCACAGTAAACAGCTATGGTCATGTCGGGACGGTCAGTTAACACTATTCCTGGGCAGGCTTAGACCTCCTAAGCGGTTAACCAGTACTAAGTGCACAGACTTTTGCCAGTAACTGACAACTGCCCTTCTTGAATCAGTGGAAGGAGAAATTCAAATATGTGGCCAGACCGGGTTTCAAACCCAGGATGGTTGGTTGATTTGATGCTTAACGTCCACGGTAAACAACTAAGGTCATGTCGGGACGGTCAGTTAACCTAACCACACTATTCCTGGGCAGGCTTAGACCTTCTGGGCAGGCTTAGACCTTCTAAGCGGTTAACCAGTACTAAGTGCACATACTTTCGCCAGTAACTGACAACTGCCCTTCTTGAATCAGCGGAAGGAGAAACGGAAGTATGTGGCCAGACCGGGATTCGAACCCAGGACCGGACTTACGAGTCAGGTGCCCTACCGATTGCTCTACCCGGCCCGGCTTCAAACCCAGGACCTCCGACTTACGAGTCAGGTGCCCTACTGATTGCGCTACGCCGCCCAGCCATTCAGTTTTCACTGATTTTAGGGGCATGCCCATTTATTCATATCTGCTAGTGCGTCACATGATCAGATTCCAATATGTCATGCAATCTTGTGCAGCATTGTTAGATGTATTCAACAAAGAAAATTTATTGAAAACTACTTTTTTCAATATAAAGATATCAGTCTAATGTTTGATACTTAACTTTTTTGTCCAGTATATATCGCACCTTGGGGCCATAAGTATAATGGATGGATGAATGTTGTGGTGTTACATCTTTTTCAACAGTATTTTTTTAGTTACCTCAGGATGATGGGAGTGTGTTTAACTTTTACCCCTTTTGGAACCAAGCATATACAGTTAACATGCACATTTGGTATAAATAAATGATAAAACACAACTTGTTTAAAAGTTTTTATTTTCTCAGTAAAAGTCATGTATGTTGCAGCTTACAACACATCTATAACAGAACAACATTGATGCTTTACAAATGATGTTATTGGTCCTGTTTGTACCTCTGAGTCTTAATCGGATTCACATAGTAGAACAATTCAACTTCTTGCCAATAAATTGAAACAATAAATAAATATCAGTTTTACAATGAATATAATTTGAGAAATTACACAAAATGGCTGCTACAACAACACTGTGTATCTGCTCAGTCTGATCAAAACCTAAAGTTGCTGTTTGCACAACCTGTATGGACCCTGCATAATCTACAGACAGAAAATGGTTGCACAGGCTAGACAGTACAAAGATTCTCAGACTGATCGACTGATTCGAGTCTTTGCAGAATGCTGTTCCCAGATATGTTAAGCAACCTTTTTATGTAATTTAACTCGTTCAACGACAAAATGTTCAATCTGATTTTCAGTTTTCCCGTCTTGTCACATTCATACTTTTCAAATCAAGAACAGCTTCAGCTATGGGGAATTCTATTTACCCCATATTCATGGAAAAAATCTGCATCTGTTAAGGTGAATGGTTACACTTTCAGGAGAAGCCATTTTCATTTTTGTCTCCCTTCTACATAGGAGTCAACTAGAAGAAATTGCTCCCCCAGGAGCAAATTCTTTGAGAAGACTAAATTTCAGAAGAGCTTCCTCATCCAGGGAGACGAGCAAGGTCACAAAAAATATTCCTCTTTGTTCAAATGGTCGAAAAACATTTAAGAATACACGTACATCTCAGATCACTACCTACAGCTCTGTAATTTCACTTGAAACACATGCACATGACACAATCTGGCCTTTCTTTCTGCAACTGAATCATTCTTCAAAAGCAAGGCTTCACAACTGAATTGTGTATCAACATAATATATACTTCACTAACACATCAAGATTACGGGACTCTGGCCTCTTAATGAACATTTTGCTTCCTTTTAATTGGTCAATTTCATTACAAGCTCTGTTCACGCTAAAATCTCAGGTTACAAACTCGTTTTTCTAATTTCACCATCAAAATCAATCAACAATAAAGAAGACGTTTGGTTGGGAAACAAGACAAGTTTGCAACTTTCTTCCCCAAATTCAGACTTAACTGGAAGGTGACCCATCCAGGATTCTGAGCTCCAGATAAGGAGTTACAGGGCTAATTTTCCTATTTTACTATATACATACATTGTCATACCACATTAAAACTGTCTTACTGCGACTGTTCTAATGTGGGGTCACAACATATGTTCTGTTTAACAATTAACACAATGAGCCACATCATGTGATTTCCAACAATGTGGCACTGGTGACAAGGGATCTGATCAGGCTGCACCCAAGTGCAGTCTGATCACAGCCTTCGCTTGTCACATTGGTATTCTACGGAAATGACCCAAGTCACACAGCCAGCAAAGAGGTCTCTGATCTCCCTGTGGAAAAGACAAGGATGATCTGAATATGAGGACAAAATTGCAACATTGTTGGAAGTCACATGAACGGCTCAAATTACCGTCTCAAGTGGAGCTCAGATATCCTATGTTTTTAAACATTACCAATTACTGAATTTGCAGAGCTCTAGGTAAGTGGGAGTATTTATTGATCAACTATGGGCTATTTCTTTATTTCCACCCTACAAATGAAAACTGTGACCCCTCATTTGAAAGGCCTTTCCAATGCTGTGCAAGAGATGAACCAGAACGTTTTCATGCAGGTTTTACAGAAATTATCTTTGATTTTCTCCAAATACTCCCTAATGTCTAGAGCTTTTATGTCCTTGACTTGTCTGACATCACAACTATTATGCAAGAAGAACATAACCCGAAAACAAATTTGGTGATACCAGAAATAGCAAACAGAATTCCTTTCCAAACCTTTTTAAACAACAAGCTACTTACATTCAATCACTAGCAAATTTACAGAATTAAAAGATTGCACTCTTGGAATCTAAGTAAGTTCGGCAGTGTTCTCACTGAAAGCGAACTGCGTGATTGTATTTCCATGCATTACATTACAAACTGCTTGTACAATTTCTCATTCAAGATTTGTTAAATCCATGCACAACAGTGTCAGCGTAAAATAAAACCATTTATTTGCAGATACTTCTTGGTTCTTAAGTAAGTTCAGATCTCGTTACATGAAACAAAACCGATTTGTAATGAGAAAAAAATGATAATAGGAAAATGCACATAAAAGATGAAATGCTTATATTACAGATGAATGAGTGAAATGTATTGGTTCTATCTCACAAACATAAAACTTGCAACTGCTTCATTTTCAAACTGTCCTGGTCTTGCGTACTCTGCCACTTGTACATATTTATAACTTAACAGCTGACATAGAGAAAAGACATGATCACAGCTCACGATACAGTATCTGACCAATTCTCACTACTTTTGAGACAGCATTACAAGTGGATACTATATTTTCTTCAGTTTCTGCAATACCCTGCTAGTTGATCACTGAGGAGGTGGGGGTGGTGGTGCACTGCCCTTGTTCATCCAGCTACTGTACATCATGGCATTTTGTTGTAGGTCAGCAAGAGTTCCTGTGCCTTTATTTTGATTCTGTGGTGGACCGTAGCCATTCATTTGCTGATGACCACCACCATAATTTCCTTGGTTACCGTAGTTGTTGGCACCACCACCACCATATCCGGAAGTATTTCCGAAACCTTTCTGTGGGCCACTTGTATTTCCAAATCCCTTTTGTGTATTTCCAAACCCTTTTTGTGCACCACTTGTATTACCAAACCCCTTTTGGACACCACTTGTGTTACCAAATCCTTTTACAGGTCCATTAGTATTTCCAAACCCTTTTTGTGGACTACTTGTATTGCCAAACCCTTTTGTGGGCCCAGCATTGTCTCCAAAACTTTTATTGGGTCCACTTGTATTTCCGAATCCTCTTTGTGTATTCCCAAATCCTTTTTGATCCCCAGAGCCTTGATTAAATCCTCCCCTCCCCGATGAACCAAAACCTCTGCTGCCCCCTGAACCGCCACGATCACCTGTAAACAGAAAAAAATTCTAGTTAATGATCCTCTTCAAGAAATCACTGACCAGGAAGTTTTTGACTCTTTTCCGAATACTGTATTTACTTTGCCATAAAACTGTGTTTTTCCATCTCTAAAATTACCCTAAATATCTAACAGTCTTATGAAATTCTATGACATGGATTTTACCTTTCTAAAACAATCAAAAAAATCTAGATCCATCTTATAAGACAAATATTTTGGAATGAAAGAAAAACACTGTCTTATAACCAAAGAACTATGTACAGGGTTTCTCTTAAGGTGTCTAGGTACACCTCTATATTGTTTCTTGTATTTCTTTTTGCTTCCCCAAAGGACAAAGCTCTTCCAAAATGAGACCTGCTCTAAAAACATGAGTTTGTCCTTTAAAAGTTGATCCCAAGGAGATTGGTGGCAAAAATGAAAATGGCAATCTTGCTGTCCCTGTCTCATTCACCGTAATTAAAGAATTGAAGTCCAGAAATTTTATACCCCTCTGGACAGAGATTTGCTTTCAGAAAACAGGAATTCAGGTGACCTCTTTTTGATATTGAATGCCTAAACAAAAGTAGCAAATGCACAGGCACACAGCATCTCTTTCCAAGTTGGCATATGTGTAAGTGAAGACTCGAACCAACCTGAATATGTGCAGTCAGATCAGAATCAGCACTTGTATAAACACTATTTAATCAGTTCTGGGTAGGCAAATGTCAACACCACAGGGCTGATAATAAACATGCATAAGTTTTAAACTAATACAGTTTAACTTAAATGGCTTGAACAGGCTTGGAACAATGAAAATTAGTTCTAGCCAACTAGGGTTAGTTTCTTTATACAGTGACCTCTAGAGACCCAAGAAAGAGTTCTAGTCAGGCAGGGTTAACGAGCCATCAGGGTTCGAACCATTGAAGTTTTACTGTAATAGGACAACAAAAACACTTTCCTCAGTGACCTTCACACTAAAACATCCAATTATGCCCTAAGAAAGTGATTCTTCCTAATTTTGCTTTTTCCCTTCATTTCTTCACCTTTTAAATGGTATATAAGAAATTTAAGTGCAAGGTATGCACTTTACAAATTTTGTTCTTTTGGGCACCATGACAGACAAAAACAAAACAGTATAGCGCCCACAGATAATCATCAATTATTCAAAATACCAACACATTTTCTGGCCTAAGCATCAGAGGCAGTTGTTGAAATAATCACAAGATGTATCTGAGTTCCCAACTTTAGTATTACAGGTATTCAAGACCAAAAGCATAATTAGCTTAAGATCCATACATACGTCAAAACGGCTCGGAGTGTTCATAGGCCGTCCTGTGGTGGATGTTGCCTACATCATTAGAAGTTACTAAGTTTTCATTTTACCTTACTTTTCACCAACCTGAAGATCCGCCGAACCTGCTCCCACCACCAAATCCACCTCCTGAGCTGCTTCCAAATCTCGAGCCACCGCTACGACCACCAAATCCACCACTACCACGATTACCAAATCTGTCATTTCCACCACGGCCGCCACCACCGTACCTACTTCGACCTGAAAATAATGGAGCATGTAAGATGAATAGTTATACCTCCATGCGATACCACATAGACCCAGTAGTATTTGCCTTCTCAAAAGGGCTCATCTTGAAGGAAAAAATTTGCTCCTCTTCTGAAGGGAGCAAATTCTTCCTTTCATGAGATGAGAAGCCCCTTTGAGAAAGGATGCAAACACAAAGTTCTTTCTGCTTGAATGGCCTAACTTTTTAAGATTGTACAAAGGTCTTCTGCACAGCTACACAGCGTCTATTCCAGATTCTTAAAACTGTGGGAAGCTGCTTAAAATTTCTCCAAGTGCCATATTAAGGTTTTATAATGAATTATTTTGGTGCATTGTAACCAATACATCTTGTAAATGGTATTCTTCAGAATCGTAGGTTAAAAACAGCTTTACAACAGAGTACCAGACTTGCTTTCCAAACTATTTTATTCAGATGTGAGTGGACGGAGCCATTACTGTGAACTTTGGCTTCTACTGCAGATTGTTGCAGTCGACCAAGCAATAGCAATAAATGATATACCTTAATGAACTGCTGTATTTTTGCAGTTGCCAGACATTTTCCGATGTGTGGAAGAGAATTCGCCTGGTCAACAGTACAAGAAGGGGAACTGGCATATGACCCCGCTGAACACATTCATTTATGATTTAATTACTTACTTCTTCCAAAGTTTCTGGACTCTTCAGCCAACTGCAACAATTTAGGATTGACAACTTGGTGGGCTTCTTGCAGTACTGATATGAGATCTCGCGCCTGTTTACAATTGCCAGGAGTGAAGAATGTGTAAGCTGTTCCAGTGTGGGTACTTCGACCTGTTCTACCAATTCTGTGTACATAGTCTTCTGATGAGTTGGGATAATCAAAGTTGATTACGAACTTTATGTCTTCCACATCTAGATAAAAGGAAAAATAGCTTATGTCAGGTTTTTACTCTATATATTTGCAGGGATAATTTTAGCTGAAATGTTGAACAATCTCAAATGATGTTAAGTTTTTCTTTGTTTTTGGTTTTTTACTATATAAATAACTTCTGAGAAACAGTTCTCTCCATGTGTGAAGAAAAAAAAAAGAGGTGTGATTAAAAAAAAAAAATGCATACTCCCAGGATTTTTTATATTATATGGAATAAGTTAAAACTTCCCATACAGTTCAAAATGTTACCTCATTTCTTTTTTCAAATACATTCAACATGTATAAGAAATTAAGAAAAACATTCAAAAGTTAGCCTCTCACTGTACTTGTACATGCATGTTATATCCATATATATGTCTGTCCTTATGTGAAAGAGAGAAACCCAGGAGTATACAATTATTTGCATGATTCAGACAGTCTTTCTCACAACTGACTCCAGAAAACAAATGATGAGTGCTAGTCTCTGAAATCTTGAATGATTTGGCAAGAGCAGGGCAAGCAACTCTTTACGGAAATCCAGTAGAATAAGTAGAAATTGTATTCGGTAAAGCTGTTGCATACTGCAAAATCTGGACACAAGTGACCATCAACTTTATTTCATCCAACTTGTTTATAACTAACTAACTAACGAGCTTATGTGCTTGTTGCCCCTTGAGGGGGCATACTAAAATATATCTCTAAAGACCATACCCTCCTTTAACCTTGGAACATGTAGCACTGACCCTTATCATGGAAGGTTTCCGGCAACTGCTACCCTACCAGCTACTTGGAGCAGTTTTGAAAATATGTCCAAAAAAAAAAAAAAAAAAAAATTCTGTTCTTACCAAAATTTCAATCAGTCAAACGCAATATACAGGCAAACTAAAGCACATATCAATTTCATCAAAAGCAGCAGCGCCAAATGTTACTCCTAGAATTTATGAGTAATTTTGTATGAGTAAGAAAATGGAAAATGGCTCTATTCCGATAATTCCTATAAAGATGCATGATCTAAAAAAAAAATGAAATTGTTATTAATGTATTGTTAACTGGTTAAAACCATGACAAGAAAAACAGTTTACATCTTCCCAAAAAGTCAATAAATTAGTTTGTCAGTTTAATGGCTGCACTTTGGTCAAACACTTTTGTACATGTACAAGCACGTATCTGTATTGCTTTTTTGTTCATCTTTCGAGCCAAGTCAAAGTAGAGCTCCGGATAAAGCAGGGTTTTGATGACATGAGATCATTTCTGCATATTACAATTATTACAACTGCCTTGGTAGCTCCATCGAATGTATATATGTTTTTTTCAAATTATAAATGTAAGAAATAGCATCACTGAATTATCCTAAAAAACTTAGCCTGGGCCCTGAAAATCCTACTGTCGGTGCGGGATTTAAATTCAGGGGGTAAAATTTTGAGGTCCCTTTAAGTATCGTGAACAATTTAGCTTGCTGGACAAACAACTTTGCTACTCAGATATAGCCAATATATGACCCCATTAGCTGCTTTTGCGCACTACTGTGACTAATGTCAGTAAGCGCACCAAATAAGCTCTCAAAATTAATCTTTGCCTCCCCTAAAGTTTGGTCACTATCCAGACTGACTGCACAGCTCCACTTAAAGTCTTTAGCATACTGGTTCAAGTTCCGAATCAAGCATATTTCTACTCTTGCCGTTTCATCCACTTATAATACAGACACAAATACCAGATATCCTGGCGCTGGTCTTCAGTACGGCATGGCATCCTTCCGACATGACATCGCACGAAACTGTGAGGGAGGAATCACACAACTGTGCATTCCCGGAGTATGTTCTACTTTCTTGCAATAGGACCCGGCTTTCAATTTTCATCCCATAACATCAAAAGTTGGCTCTAAATGTAATCCAGTCCATAATAACACCAAATTCCAAAAGGCAAAATATTTGGTTTTTATGCACTACTGCAAGTCTCTGTTCCTATAGCTCTTAGTTATAACATTACTGATTTGATAATCCGAATGGAGTCACAGATAATAAAACAAATGACAAATCTCCTATTAAAAGCGTCATGTGACGAACTTAGAAGTGCACCGATTTGCCCCTAATCTGACCTATCCTTGAACATGCTTATATGTGTAGAAGGTATAACCTGCATAAACCATGACACAAACTCTGGGTGTATGCCACAGCGTCATTTAATAGTAAGCCCCATCCTTGTATCGTGTCATTATATGCAGGAACAACAGCAATATGAAACATGTTTGTAAATCTTCCTTTTAACATGCACACACGGCATGCTAGTAACAGCACACATATACATATTTGTAAACATATATACAGTTTTATGATAAAAATCTTTCAAAGTGAGAGAGAGTAATCTGAAATGATTCTGAGTCTTTTCTGACAATATACTTTTGAAACTCAAAACAGTACTGTCGAAACTAGACCTAAACTTATTAAAGCAGGCTAATTTGATCTATAGACTATTATGCCAAGCCTATTTTTTTTGGTCTTACTTCTTTTTCTTATTTTTGGAGCAGAAGTGTGGCTAAAGCTAAAACTTCATCATCATGGAAAATCATTTCAAACTGCCCCCTTCCCAATCCTCAATCTTAAATGCTATGTTACATCTGTTATCTTAATGTCTTGAACATCTTTAATTTATGGTAACTTAAATATGAAAGACAAAATCATGATGATTCAAACTGTACACATTTTTAAGCTCAAAATGACTATAACTGATAAAAAACAAACACTGTGACTCTTTAAGAAAAATAAGAAAATAAAGATAAAATCTTTCAAATCAGTAAAATGAGTAAAAAACTATTGGAACATCGGACAAGCTTGACATGCTCTGCAGTTTGATGTTACCCTCAATGCATGTACTTACGGAAAGCACCATGAGGGTAGTGCGCCTATATAACAGAGAACTTGATCACACTAAATGGGAGACAGCTCGATGGAGCTGCCATTATAAATGGCTTATTATGTCCTCCCTCAATCTTCTTAGTCCTGTCATGCCGGGTCAGCCTGCCCCTCACTAAGCTGTCAAAATCAAGCTAGCAATAAGGAAATAAAAACAACAGATTATAAAATGCCAAAAATGCAAAGTTGTAAGGCAACACTTCAATTATTTCTGAAAAAATATATTCAAAGTATATATGATTACATAAGTGATGAAGATGATGATTTTTGGTATTTCACGTCACTGAAATACTATCTCAAGGAATGTTAAACCCAAAACAGTAATTCATTTCACCTATCAGTGGCTAGTTTTGTCATAGTATGTCACTGCATACCATTCCACAGTGAACAGAAAAGTAATCTGAACTACGATGCAATGATTCATTGAATTAATGTCTCGAGCTAGAATATACCCATAGCTAGAATACACCCATAATATAAACGATGCAGCCCTTTGGATGCTTGAACTAGGATCAGCAAATTAATGATCTAGTATGACAAAATGTCAAAACAATCTGCACTTCAAAGAAGCGTACTTAAATAAAATATTTAAACTCAAAGTATTAAGATGTCTCAATTTTAACTTGTTCAAAATCTTGAAAGCTATAAACGCTCGAAGACATACACCAAATATCATAAATGTACAATAATTTGAAAGTGCAGGTCAGTGCTCTTAGTAAGAGGAATATTTATGAGCCATCTTGAGACGGTTATTATTTCTCATAGAAACAGATGCTGTGCCCATTTCTTCTGACTCATCTCAAATTGTCATAAATTACTCCCCTTAGCTGATCTCTGCATGTTCAATGTCAAAACTGTAGGACCCATTTGAGTATAATATAGAGGTCCCCTCACAGACAAGGTACAAACCTAATCCTCTGGAGGCAACGTCTGTGGCTATCAGAATTGGTGTTTTACCGTTTCTGAATTCTGAAAATATAATATAAGTACAAGATTACTGTACTGAACCACCAGTGAACAGACAGCTTGCTACAAACCTAATCCTCTTGAAGCGACATCTGTGGCTATCAGGAAATGCGTTTTGCCGCTTTTGAACTCTGAAAGTATATATATGGAAAACATGTTACAGGGCAGCTCTCTCCAAATAATTGCAAAAAGCATGAAAATGATTACAATGACCCTTTAATGAGAGAGCTCAGTCGGATGTGGATTGTGGAGTCCAATCTTCTTCCGAGGTCCTCTGTTAAAACACATGTACATATACATCTATTACATGTATGTTAACAAAAGTAAAATATATTCTACATATTATAGATGAGACATGTAATGACAGGAAGATTTTACTACTAAAGCTAATTACAGAATCCAGATATAGAGAGTAGTTTCTGAATTCCATTGAAATTGTAAATACTGGGACAGATTAGTCTGAGCAAACAGACTCGACCCAGATCAAACTGCTGGAAGCAGTCTGATTAGGGCCGTCACTGTCTGCCATTCCATCTGCATCTTTTGGATGTAATACTGCATTATGTAACCGGTCTGTTGAATTTTTTAGAAATTACAGTGACTCTTTCAGGTGTCCCAATTTTCAGAATTTTACTGGTATATCTAGACCTTTCTTTGTACATGGAAAAGCATGTTGTGGCTCTGCCATTCTCGTGAGATTCCATACCAAGACTTTAGACATGAACAAAAATTCCGCAAAAGGTGGTGTCTAGCTTGTCTGCACATTGTAACATAACAGAGCTAAACCAGAAAACACAACTGTTAACGCCGCAAGATATCACCAAAGCAATACCTATCTATGGCTTCTGCTAGACACAGGTGAGACAATAATGAAGATCCTGATATAATTATCATTAAACTCTCTGTATCTGGAGTTCTGATTTAAGTTAATAGCACTATAGGTATTAATATAAAGGCATAATGACATTGATATTCTGATATGATCTAAACCTTAATGTTGATACTTAAAACTAAATCTGACAAAAATATTTTACACTTTTTTTTTCTACAGTATAATTCATACATAACATTCTATTTATTGCACCAATTATGGCTTTGAGGGTAATTAACTACTTAAGTTTACAAATAAAACAACACATCAGTTTTGGTTCACAATTTTTCTTAACTTTACTTTCACCCTGTTTTATGCTTAAGTGTTTTCTGGTCAGGCAGCTTAGTAAAATGAACCATCAGTGGAGTTGCCAAAACT
Source organism: Ctena decussata (assembly GCA_963989385.1). Classification (NCBI taxonomy): domain Eukaryota; kingdom Metazoa; phylum Mollusca; class Bivalvia; order Lucinida; family Lucinidae; genus Ctena; species Ctena decussata. The sequence continues at coordinate 45,609,535 of OZ022500.1, forward strand.
GTTCAACTTAAATTTATACTGGATCAATCTTACTGGATCCATCTACTATAATAAAGTACATAATACAATTTGAATTGCTTAAATACCCTTACTGAACTCACCATTTAATGTCCAATCTCTTTCTGGCTGTGATTTGTCACCATGAATACACAAAACTGGCCAACTGGTGAAAGAAAGAACAAGAAATAATACAAAATGTAATAAATGTCCTTGATTGCCCAAACGCAATGCTCATGTATGAACTAAAGCCTTCTCACTTGCATGTCTGGATGGCCTAGTCATATATGGTAAGTTTGACACTCCATACCACTAACCTTGAAACTTTAGTTTAAATATGATCAACAACCAATTTGAGCTCCTCTCTAATAGTGGTTATGATACTGCGCAAACCAATCTGACTTGTCTTCAACATTAAACTGTTTGATTGCATTTTCTATGAATATTCTGTAAAGTTTAACGTTCTTACGCAGAGTATCTGTTATATGCATTCTTGACAAAACCTGCTATAAAGGAACAGATGAACTCGAATACTTTACCAGCGTATGTTGGACACGAATGCCAAAACCTTTTACACTCTGTATACATGTCTGCAATCTGACACTTTCTTGCATTTTCCAAACTAGCTGCAGACAAAAGAGCAAGTGATCATAAGACAGCTGGGAAAAGGGTGGTTCTTTGGTTAGACATGATATGAGCCGCAACACAACAAAACCAAAACAAGGGCTTCGCAAGCGGCGCATAATACGCCCGTTTTAATGTCATAAAGGAGTATGGAATGAACAAGATTGTTTACAAAAGGATGGATAGGCAGACAAACAGGGGCAACCACTTTATAACTAATGACGGCAACATTATTCAAATATTTAACACATCAAATACTATGAGTATACCAAAAATCAGCTTCAAAGTTATTGTGGCTCAAAAGTTGAGTAATGCCATAGTTGAACAAGGGAGATAATTCATAAACAAAATATACTAGATTCTTGGCTCTACTACATTCCCCTGACAAAATCACATGTAGGGTTAAGGAATCACAGAGGAAACAGGAAATTTATGCAAGGGCAGATAATTCAGTAAGCCAGAGTTGTGGTTCTTGTTCGGGATACATTGCCCCATTATTATACATATTCCTACAAAGTTCCATTCTAATATTTCAAAAGGTTAAGGAGATATGGAGTGACTGAGAAATGCCTAAAATTACTTATCAAAGGGAAGTAACTCCAAACTGAAGAAAGGGGGAGCAACCATTCTTGTATGCCACGCATCGTCTTGTGATCATGCACATTGCTATAAAGTTTCATCATGATATTCCAAACGGTTACAAAGTTAAGGTATGCACAAGATATGTATACACAAAAATAACCATAATCAACTAATGAAAGGGATGTAACTCTAAAATGAAGAAAGGGAGAGCAGCCATTTTTGTATGCGACACATCGTTGAGACTTCATACACATTGCTATGAAGTTTCATGAAGATATCCCAAACGGTTATCTAGTTATGGTGCGCACAAGACTGGCAGGGAAAAAATTAATCAAAGGGGCATAACTTGGAAACTAAGGAAGGGGGAGCAACCACTTCTGTACGCGACACGTTCCCCCAACCTAATACATATTCCTACCAAATATCATGAATATATCCCAAACGGTTAATGAGTTATGGAGCGCACAAGAATGTTTACGGACGGACGGACGGACGGACGGACGGACAGCGCCATGACATAATACGTCCGTTTTTTCAAAACGGGCGTATAAAAATGCCCAGTCTGATAAGAGTCTTCGCTGTCCTCATGAAAGTAGCTTAGACCCTAAGCTACCTTTAAAGCGCTTAGCAAAGAGTCTGATCAGACTGGGCGGATGCCCAGGCTGATCTGAGTCTGCACTGGGCACAAAGCCACTTTGTTGGTTTCTAGTATTGCGGCTCATATGTGTATTGTCAGCACACAATTTATCGAAATTGTCCTTACCCATCTCTTTTCATTCTTCTTGCAAGCTCATCAGCTTTTCTTTTCGTCTCCACAAACATCAAAGTCTTGTTTTCCTTCTCCTGCATAATCTCTTCTAGTAACTTCACCAGTCTACAAGGAAAATTTAACAAATATAAATGATTCCATTTTTTAGTTAATTCTCTGAAGATAACCCTTCACAGCATCAGTTAAAATTGTTTATGATAACCCTAGAATTTCACAACCATATGATAACACCTGACATGACCAATGGTAGGGTGCAGAACTGGAGATTTATTTTTGGCTTGGCTCTTCCTTGTCTCTAAACATATGATTTAATATTAAGCATTTGCGGTTTTATTGAATGTCTATATAGAAAAGGCTAACTTGTTTTAATTTTTAGGTTGCTGCTAAAGGAGTGGTCATTTCATTACTTTCTTCAAAAACACAACATCGAGATAGGCAGTGTTCATTCCATTAATTTCTTCACAAACACTAAATCGAGATAGGCAAGTCATTCTCACAGCATTCAATACAGTCTTAGCGCAAAACTAATCAATGTAATGGGAAACCTTATCACTAGTTATTTAAATTCTGAACCGCAAATATCCATCCTGAATTTGATTTGAGGTAATGCACTAGATCTATCAGAAAAGCTTAAAATGAGCTGCGACATGACAAAACTAACAAAGTGGCATGTGCGCCCAGCAAAGACTCAGATCGGCCTGGGCATTCACCTAGTCTGATCAGAGCCTTCGCTGTGCGCATGGAGCTAGCTTCGACCCGGAGCTGTCCTTTAAACACAAAGCAAAGACTCTAATCAGACTGGTTTAATGCCAAGGCTGGTCTGAGTCTTTGCATGGTGCAATGCCATTTTGTTGGTTGTATCTTGTCGCCGCATATATAGAACTGTTGTCTAAGTGCCATAATTGGCAACTGCTCTTCTGGTCTGCTTTAGATCTACTGTTTAATTGTGGACACTTCAAACTGTCCAACTGATACTTACTTGAGGTCTTTTTCAGACTCCTGACAAACATCTATTATTTGTAGAATATTGTGGTTTGCGTGAATCTGTAACGCTCCAACATTTATCATGATTTGGTCTTTCAAGAACTCTTCAGCCAATTGCTGTACTTCTTTTGGCCATGTGGCACTCCACATGAGAGTCTGTCTGTCTGGCTGTAAACAACAAAATAATTCCTTGCATCCCTGTTCTCCAACAGATATGCATGGGTTTAAGACCCCTGTACGGCCATATTAGACTGATCACAATTGACATTTAGACACAAGCAGATCCCAATGGGCAAGTCTGCAGCAAGATTCAAGCAAATTTGCTTAGTGGTTTCTGAGATGTGATTATATTCCAACACTTGCTGGAAATGGGGATTTTCAGTTTTCAAAATATGAAACTGGCTGCCATACCACTGTTCTGGATGGCCGACTAAGATATAATTACAGCATATAAAATGTGAATGCAATGTCTGGAACAATTCTCCAGGATACCAGAGGAGATGCTATAACAAGTAAAACCAAAGATAGCTGCAAGCAGGCATTTCACTGACTTTCAAGTTAAGCGCAAAAGTCCAGGATAGGTCATGCCATGTGGTCTCAGAGATACAAAGAGCAAATGTTTAAAGATGGTATGTGGGGGTCCTCTCTAAGGCAAGCACTCCTGGAGTGTAGTCCAGTACAGCTAACAATCAGGGTCTAATTTTTAAAAGCTAATGGCATCATTTAATAGTTACCCAGACATTAAATTTTCTAATGCATTGTAAGCAAAACCAGTGCCATTTATTTTTCGCCAAAAAAAAAAATGTGAGGACCTTTTGCAGTGCAATAACTCCTCACATTTTTTTTCAGCAAAAATATTAGCCTATGAGTTGTATGTACTAGGAGCTTTAAGCTAACAATGTTTTTAAACAAGTGGGTCCTGATTTAACATTGTTTACCACAATTATCAAATACCATTACCATTTTAAAATGTAATGGGACTCTTTCTGACTGAATGGGTTTACCAGTCTTGTCCAGGGATGTGTCAAGAGGTAAAAGTACACTTTCAGGGGAAGCAACTTTGACATTTTCATTTTTGTCTCAATTCACAATAGGGGTCAATTAAAGAAATTGCTCTACTATGAGCAGAGCAAGTTTTATCCTTCAAGGGTAGACCCATTTTTAGAAGAGTTTTTTCATCAAAGGTAGTGATTAGAAAGTAAATGAAGTTGTTCCCCTTTGTAAAAATGGCAGACAAACATAGAGGTGTACCCATACAACTATAAATACCATCAGAATGTGCAGAACCTGATCTAGAGGGTCATCTAAGTTGTGGCATCGCAGTAGATTTGAGCAAGACACCCAAACACATTTAAAATATGAAAATTATACCTGAATTACCATTAATTTATTACTCTTCGACATCCACTTACTCTTATTTGTTCAATGATGGTCCTAATCTGTGGTTCAAAGCCCATGTCCAACATTCTATCAGCTTCATCAAGGACTAGATATGTACACCGTCTGAGATTCGTGTGGCCTTGTTCCAGCAAGTCTATAAGTCTGCCTGGTGTTGCTATACAGATTTCAGCACCTAAAGTCAATTAGGTAAAGCATTAGTTCATTTGTCTCAAAACAATTATATTTTTTATCATGTCACATGATAAAAAATATAATATTGCTGTTAACTTATTCAGTGGATAACATTGTCATAATAGAAATCGAATGACCATGTGTAATAACATTTTGTCATGAACATGCAACATCATTGACAAGGACCGTATCAACAATGCTTTTTCTTATGGAAATGATGTTCATTTGAATTCTGCAGGCGACAAATACCATTTCAAAGGGTCACTGATAACAGAGCTTCCACTAACTTTCAAAATTTGGAAGTCCAGACTTCCATGGTGTCAGATTTGGATGTATTGAGAGAATTTTTTGGAAGTCTGAAGTTTTTAGGAATGACTTATGCATGGTTATTTTTACCTCCATCCCCCTCCCCCCCCCCCCCCCCCCCCCCCTTACACACCCTCTCTCTCTTCCAAACTGTAGTGAACATTTTGTTCTACAAAGGGAAGCCTGAGCATTTGCGCAGTCTAATCAGAGTCATTCCTATTTGTTTGTGAACAATACGCAAATCCTGAGCACTCTAATGGTTGCACAGTCTGCTATTGCATAAGATTCCCTTACATTGCCGCCGAATGGGCCGCGTCGGAAATACGGTGACTTACGGAACGTACATGTATAATACACGCTTCCACCGAAGAACTTGGTTGTCGCTAGTTCAATGTTCATTATTATTCGTGTTAGATGCGAACAAGAAAGACCGGTCTGACTGCTTAGTTGCGCTGGCTGATACGGTTGTTAGTTATCGGTGTGTGTACTGAGGTACCTTAAGCCGTCTCACGGTTAAAATGACACTGCATATGGCACGCGTATATACTCTCAGCGGCGTCTTTGATCTTTACATGAAAGAGAAACCGTGCTTGACCCATAAACGAGCAGGTAACTGCATATCAACGCTACCGTTAGTATTATGCCTAATAAATAATCGCATAGACCCTGATCAGAATGCGCTATTTCTGTGCACACTGTACGCATTTTTTTCCCACTGTGTTGCATGACGACATGACGATACAACTAGGAAATCGGTGAAATTACCATTAATCAAAACAATTTATATTACCAGAGCGTAGACCATAATGCGTCGGAAATAGCGACTATTAATATTAACAGTGTATCTTTGCTTTGAATCAACGCTTTTCATAGAAGAGGTTCGTATTCCTAAAAACTCCAGTGACGACAGTATGGATCATGACAAGACCGTCCGTCCAAGATTTGATAAGTTGTTTGGCAGACTGCCGTAAGAGGTTGAATATACGAGCGCGCGACAATTGTTTTTGACAGGTAGGCGGTCCGACTTGTGTGTTACCTGGTTCAGTACTCCATACGGACAATCTCGATTGGCCCGTAGGCGGTCTTTTCGTCTGGCTGACACCTGCGTTAATCCGATTAATTATGACACGTGCTAGAATTTTATAGACAGTGGCGATATTTTATACGTCGGGACAAGATCAAACGGCCGTATGTGAAAATTATCGGGCGTATGCCAGACGCCAGAGGTCCCATTTCTCGACGTACGGGAGCAAATCCTGGGCGAAATATACGGCCATACGCCCGTTAACGGAAGCCCTGCTGATAAACAGAATTTTACACTCATGACCAATTCATATGAAATTTATGAAACTCACCAATGGCTTGTTGCCATGAAAAATGACAACTCGTGTTAGATCCTGTACATCAGGGTTTTCCATTGCAACATCTGGACAAGCCCATAATTTACAAGAGAAATATTTGATAGCTAAGTTGGTTTGGTTGAACTGAATTCAGAAGTTGCTGTATGCTATTTACTGCCTCTGGTACTGTTACCCTTCAGTTTTAAACTAAGACCCATATCTGTTGGCTAGAATTTCCTTATAGTATAAATGAAACACCAACAACACATATGCACACAGTAAATACACAATCTGCAGTAATGTTGAACTTTATTCATACATACTGAAATTTCGAGTAAGCAATGGTTGCATAGGTTATGCAAACTTGTTTTGCTGAGAAGAACATCAGACACACTACTGGGTGTTCTTCCTGTAACTACTTTCAGTGCTCCAGATAAAAAGCCGTAATGGGGACAATTTAGGGATAATTCTCCTATCCATGCATCACCATAAAGCATATGTTGTGACCCCTCATTTGTACCACCTTGACGAGCAAATACGGGTTTCATTGACAAATAATATAGAATTATCCTCCAAATCCCACTTTAACTGAATTTCTGTACTGTGAGTAAAATGGCGGAAACCAGTGCAAGCAATTATTTTTGGAAATTTACTTGTCTCACCTATTCTTGATATGAGAGGTAATCTAGCAACATATCCCACTTAATCCCATTGTGGCCTGCTTGCTTCCTGGGATGAAAAGGCTCATTATAAACGTGGTGTACTCCCATCCCAATGCTAGGAATTTGCCCTGTAGAATTCTGTCCATTAAGTGTTGATACCCACTGAGGAGGAAACTATAACTGGGTTGCTTTTCTTCTTCATTTAAATCCAGATTTGCACAAAGCAGTAAAGAACTATCTTACCTCTTTCTAAATCTCTGATTTGTGGTCTTTTCTGTGCTCCACCATACACACATACATTTCTAATTCGGGACATACTACCAAATTCATTTGCTACTTCTTGTACTTGTTGTGCCAGTTCACGAGTGGGTACCAATGCCAGGGCCTACAAACACAAACAAATATGAACCTTGCCATTTTTAATAATGTAGTACATTATTTACATTTAGTACTAATTTAATTTCTGAAGCGTAATTCAAATCATCAACCCCCCTCCCCCCCTCGAAAAAAAACTTCAGGCAAATTTTGCAAGTTCCTAAAAGCAACCTAATTCTGATTTGAGCTTCCAGCATAACCCATGTTTCATGATTCTACCCTGTATTGTGCTGTGGAAATTGGTTCATGAAAGAATGGATGACTTGTATTTGTACAGCCAATTCAACAGTATTTCTGTCATATCAAGCCAATGGAAGGATGATAATGAAAAGCTCTCTGTGTATAATGGAACCCTGGTCACTGTTGGAAAGAATTCCACCTCCTACTCGATTTAACCTTTCAGCTTGCTTAGTAGGCCAGCATTTAATCCACTGAGCTACCAGAGCACTCAAGTAACAGAGCTAAACCAGAAAACTGACTGCAAGTCTGATTACTAAATACTGTTCCACAGAACAGCACTAAATACTGTTCCACAGAACAGCACTAACCCAGGAAAAGAATTCCCCAAAAGATGGTGTCTTGCCTGGTGTCTTGCCTGTCAGTGCATTGTGGCAGAGCTAAACCAGAAAACTAGTATACAGTTTATGCCACAGATATGAGACATCATCAAAATAAAATCTCTGTCTCACTTTCTGCTTGCTGCAGGGGAACACAAACTCAATAAGATTATTTAAGTCTGTGAACCTGGACATATAGGTCAAGACTTTCTCGTAAAAACTTTAGCTATTTCTAATTAGAAATTTTCATGCATCAACTGAGGGAAAAAAATATTTTTTCGCATGTAGACAGTTTTATTTTGGGTCCCAAATATAACCAGAGAGGAACACTGCGAGTCACTTACAATTGGACCATCTCCTCTCTCTAAATATGGCTGATGGTTGATGTGCACTATAGCTGGCAAGATAAACTGAAAAGGAAATGGTAAGATAAAATTAGCCGCGACACGAGAAAACCAACAAAGTGGTTGTGCGCCCAGCGCAGACTCAGATCAGCCTGGGCATCCGCCTGGTCTGATCAGATTAAGCGCTTAAAGGGCACCTAAGGGTCTTAGCTACCTCCATGCGGACAGCGAAGACTCTGATCAGACTGGGCGGATGCCCAGGCTGATCCGAGTCTGCGTTGGGCGCACTATCACATTGTTGGTTTTCTCGCGTCGCGGCTCAAATACAATACTGCATGCTGTGACAAAACAAAACAAAGTGGCATGTGCACCCAGCGAAGACTCAGATTAACCAAGGCTGCCCCCAAGTTTGATCAGTCTTTGCTGAGGGCTTGAAGGCTTGCTAGGAATCTAAGCAAGCTCAATGCAGACAGTGAAGTCTCTGATAACACTGGGTGGATGCCCAGGTTGATCTGAGTCTTCGCTGGGTGCACATGACACTTTGTTGGTTTTGTCCTGTCATGGTTCAACTATGTATTTTCATAATTTGATAGGTCCTTACAACCATAAGTAAATGGTGCTCATGTTTTAATGACCAATTGGGCAATAATTTTTTGTTTTTTTTTTTGAATTTGTGTTAAATTCATTTAATAATCTTCGAACCTGAATCTTGAGAGAACTTTATTCTTTTTCTGATTTCTCCATGAAAATATCTCGACTGAAATATTACAATGAGTTGTGTCACAAAGAACTAAAAGAAGAGTGCATTTAGACATGTCAACTTCAGATTAAGATCAGACTAAGCATCAACATGATTTTTGTGTAAGCGTTGGAAGTCTACAATTCCTCAAAATCCTACAAATGAAAATTAAGACGATTTAGCCTGCATGTGTACAAGTGGCTGTTAATCTTAACTGGTTTCAAGATTTCAATGCTTCTTACATTGTCAGAGTTATGAGTCAAGTACTATTAATAGTTGGGAACCATCTTTCATTTGTATTTTTAGATCAACCAGCTTTATAAACAGGGGTTTTCCTAGGGACCAAAATGCCATTGGCCTGCAGGGCCACCTGGCCGGAAAATCTACTGGCCATCCAAATTTTCAACTGGCCCGACTATTTTTCCAATGCGGAATATACAGGACTAATTATATTAAATAAAATAAAGCACCATTGAAATGTATGATCCTTTATCACCAAATATCCAGTCTTATCTGTAGTTGTTTAGTATCCGAATGGATCGGGTATGAAACCCACCACCCGCACCCGCACCCGTGCTCAAAACCCACCACCGGAAATTTTAGTGGCGACATTTGAGATATAAGCAAAAGTGTTATTTTAGATTTTTCTGGTTATAGATATTGGGAATTATATGAACTATTTCTGGTACAAAAGTCTTTTCAAACAGATTTAGTTTTAAGACAAAAAAGCGAATTGTTGCAATTTCGGGGGTATGAAACCCACCACTCGCCACCGGGAAATTTTTATCGGTTATTTCCATTTATAGCTTTATTAAATGAGATTAGTTTCCTTGATTGTTACTATTTCGACTTTATAATCAAAACCTCGCAAATTTTATTTGACGATAATAAGAAATTTATTATATTTAATGAAATAAACGACTTTTTGTGGAAATAATTGATGTTCTAAAAATAGATTATAAATTGCGGCATTTAGCTACACCAAGAAACCGAAACGTACTGAAATAAAGGGGACAAGCAGTTATTGCAGAGGGAGTCATAGGGTTTATGGTGGCGAAACCTTGACACCTGTTATTCATTAAGGATATCTTATTGACTGGTGTTTACATACTTGTTTGAACAATACTTAAAAAACTTTCAAGAAGTCAAGCTATAACTTTATGCAACAGCAATGGTTACTGTCACCATGGTATGAACTCTGACTGTCTGTCTGTGTCAGTCTGATTGTCTGTCTGTGTCAGTCTGTCTGTATCTGTCTGTCTCTTTCTGCCCGTGTTCCTCTCTCTGTCTGTCTGTCTCTCTCTCTCTCAGACATTTAGTCTCTCTCTCTCTCTTTATCTCTCTCTCTGTTGTCTTGGATCGTGGTCACCTTATGAGAGAAGCTAAATACTTTATCTCTACTGATTTACTTAATTTCCAAGATCTAATGTTTCAAATTTTTGCCAAAATGTACGACGTTTATCTGGTAGTGTGTCTGATTGCGTGGTACACAACATATATTATGATTGCGGGCTAATGGAGAGCTCCAAGCTTAGGAAGCTGTGAAAGAAAACAAAGAAAAAGAAGAGATCTTAAGGAGTTGGAGTCCTCCTGTGGCACCTTAGAAGCACAGTAAATATAAAATTACTGAACGCTGACAAGTAAGTTGGCCAGCAAAACGTTCAGTTCTCTCTACTCTCATAAGGTGATCACGATTGAAGACAACTCTCACGCACACACACTAACATACACATACCCAAACTATAAATGTCTGAGAGAGAGAGAGAGAGAGAGAGAGAGAGAAAGACACAGAAAGACACACACACACACACACACACACACACACACAGAGACTGACACAGATAGACAGTCAGAGAGACGCTGAGATGCCAGAGTTTTGTACCATGGTGACAGTAACCATTGCTGTTGCATAAAGTTATAGCTTGACTTCTTGAAAGTTTTTTTAAGTATTGTTCAAACAAGTATGTAAACACCAGTCAATAAGATATCCTTAATGAATAACAGGTGTCAAGGTTTCGCCACCATAAACCCTATGACACCCTCTGCAATAACTGCTTGTCCCCTTTATTTCAGTACGTTTCGGTTTCTTGGTGTAGCTAAATGCCGCAATTTATAATCTATTTTTAGAACATCAATTATTTCCACAAAAAGTCGTTTATTTCATTAAATATAATAAATTTCTTATTATCGTCAAATAAAATTTGCGAGGTTTTGATTATAAAGTCGAAATAGTAACAATCAAGGAAACTAATCTCATTTAATAAAGCTATAAATGGAAATAACCGATAAAAATTTCCCGGTGGCGAGTGGTGGGTTTCATACCCCCGAAATTGCAACAATTCGCTTTTTTGTCTTAAAACTAAATCTGTTTGAAAAGACTTTTGTACCAGAAATAGTTCATATAATTCCCAATATCTATAACCAGAAAAATCTAAAATAACACTTTTGCTTATATCTCAAATGTCGCCACTAAAATTTCCGGTGGTGGGTTTTGAGCACGGGTGCGGGTGCGGGTGGTGGGTTTCATACCCGATCATCCGAATGTTTAAGATAATTAACCCATTAAGCCAAGTCTGATACCTCATGATATAGCAGTGAGGTTTTCTTGTAATTGGTGCATCCAGTAACATAAGAGCCAACTGTGTCCCTAGTTTTACAAATTGAACATTTCGTTCCTAGGGCATCATCAAACTCGAGCCACTTCAGGCACTTGAATTCAGTCAGCCACCCAGGTTGAAAGTACCGATGGCGGCCAGACTGTTCGTATTTGTCTCGGGTGGCTTTTTTTCTTCATCGGACTTAAGCAGCTGTTTTTTTGTTTTAGATGGCGGGGTTGAAATAAGCGCAGAAGTCCTTTGGGGTCCATTTTTTTACATGTGACTTCTGCGATTCATCCCCAAACTTCATCGGTCGGCCATATTGTCTTTTTGCAATGCGAGGAGAAATTCCATTGGATTAAACATTTCTGATCGTCCAATGAAATCATCCGTAGCAAAACGAAAGTAGACTGGTTTTCAGATGGTTTTCGCTCCAAGTTTGAAACAAACGGAATGTCCCGAAATGACTCCCCGAAATTCAACTGGCCTGACGGACCTGCTACAGTGGGATTTAACTGGCCCGAGGCCAAAATCAACGGGCCCGGGCCAACGGACCCGCGCTTAAAAAAACCCCTGTATAAATGACATAACAATGCCTACCTGTTGCTGTGAGAGCTTTCAGACTTCTGATAACCAGTGCAGTAAATGATTAGCATACTGATTCAATGAAAATTTGTAAAAATACTATAATTTTCATTTCTTAGCCAGTAAAGTTGTTTTAAATGCATTGAGGGTCATCAATAAATCATTTATAATGTAAATTTAGGCTAATTTTGACAATGAAATACTATGTTAAGGATTTTAAATTGATCAAAATGTTAAAATCTCATTTTTGTGTTAAAAGTGACATGCCCTCTGCAATTTCTGGAGAACACTGGACTGGGTTGCAGTTGGTGAGCAAGTGTTGATTTGACCTAACAGGCAGTAATCTCTTCTGTTTCAATTCTAGTAACTACGTTCCTCAAATGGCTTGGTGGTATGTAACCATAGTTGCACACACCTGGCCCCGAGTGTCCGTACAAAGGTAATGATCTGGGGAAGTGCAATTTATAGGACAGATGGTCATCAAGGAAAAGGGTAGACTTGACTCAGAAAAACGTGTGTGCATGCAGTTTTAACACAAATTTTGTGTGTGAACAGTGCTATCTCTGTCTACCACATACATTTGTGTGGGAACACTGCAAATTCACACTTTTATCCTATCTTTTTTTTTTTATTGTGTTATCTCTTACACTCTAATTTACACTTACTGCAGCTGTTTTGCCAGAGCCGGTCTGTGCAATGCCAACACAATCTCTTCCTGACAGGGCTATTGGCCAGCCAATAGCCTGAATGGGTGTTGGTTCACTCCATGACTGAACACGAAGCTGGTTATTCACATAATCTGCAAAATTCAAACATTATATTTAGCTATCCACCTAAATAAGACAACCAACAACTTCAGAACAAATTTTAACAACCTAGGCCCAGCTGTTCAAAGCATCGCTAGCCTAATGAGCTTGTTAAGAAGTCAACTCGTTAAGTGTTAAGCAATGCAAAAGCTGCTCACATGTTTTCAACAAAAAATATTGGTGTATTTGCAGTGTTCCTTTTCAGGTTTACTTGGGGCCGAAATTCGGCCCCATTCCCAATGCCAAAAAGTATGTTTTTTTCCCAAAAAGAGTGCTAAAATTCCCAATCAAATGTTGGGAAAAAAAACCCGCAAAACAGTCTGTCGAACGCAAAAAGTCCACGCGGTGCCCTGGAAAAGGAGGTAAATGAAACGTCGACCGTACTTATAGTCAATTCCGCGATCAGTAGACGCTTATAAGAAGTGCAGTTATGTATGAAAGCGTTTAGTTTGACAGTACCACGGAAGCGCATAGCTATTTTAACAACCAGAATAATTTACAAAAATCAAGCGTCTTGACGATCTTGGAGACAGATTACAGTTATGGCGTCGCATAATGATTTACTATGTTCTGTTGAATACTTTTTTCTTGCAATCCTCCTATTCAACAGGAGGGATTGCAACAAAAAATACCTTGACACCTGGACCAGTGTCTGTGACCTGAAGAAGGTAGTTTAACCCCAAAATTTTTTTGGATTGTTAGTAAAATTATTGATAATTAATGTCATGAATTTGTGTTAAAGTAATAAAGAGTGCTACAAGTTAATTGTAAGTTAACATATGTACTAGTTCTTCTTCCCTAACAAAATGCAGAATTATTCAATAGGTCAGCCACAATGACTAATTACTTGTCAACTTTTCCCAATTTTGAGGTTTTACGCGTTATTTTTCTTAATTGTAAGGGCCCCGCCACCATTCCCAAAACAGTGAAAAGGAACACTGATTTGAGATTTTAACATTTGGAATTTTAACAAAACGTTAACTAACGTTAGTTTTGAACAACCGGGCCCATATTTGTACTTTACTTGTTACTGACAGCTTGACATGTCAGCAGAAATTTGTCTTATCCTCAAACAGCCACCTGTTTACTTTTTTCTTTGGTTGTAAACTTGCTTTTATCATGTCTTGTACGAAGCAGGTTTTCTGATATTTTCTAGTGAAGTTCCTCATCCCAATGGGTAAAGGCATCAGGTAGCATCACAGCAAAAAGGACTTGGTTACTAACATTCTGGTCTAATTGTAATCATCGGAAACTAATCAGTAAATATGTTAACAGATTGGAAAATTTTGCAAACTGGCTCATTTTCTTCTTGCATAAAATGTGAGGAACTGCTGATTTATACTGATCTTACGTCATCAACAGTTTCTTTTTACCTGGAAATGTGGCTTCTTCAAAATTCAAGATGGGATTTGGTATGTTGTTTCCATGAAGTGTGACTTCTTTTGCATCACAGTAAGCTTTAATTTCCATCTGAAAAAAGAAAGTTTTAGTGAATGTGTTATTGTAATGTGCCTGTATCACTCAGTCATCGATAGACACTTTTATCATATTACGTCGCATCTGAGAGTGTAATAAACAGTGCTCCAGATAGCGTCCGTATCTCCGTATATTACGGATCATTTTTGGCTGATACGGAGCTATTGGAAATTTTATCGGTACCCGGTACGGGCGCTTTCAAGCCGTTACGGATCATTTTTTCCGGTAATCCGTACCACCTGGACGAGTTCCCATAGACGCTTGCATTCTGATATCATCAAGAAGACTGAGCTTCCTTGTGCCTCGCACTGACCGAGAAGCTGACTGATTCTAAGTATTTCCTTCTGAATTAGTCTTTCTAATGCGTTGAAAATAGATGGACTGTAAACCAGTCGCTTCAAACTGAAAGTAGGAAAGCATGGCTTCGAGCTGTCACAGGACACGCAGGCCTTTATTCTGCGGTTTTTGGGCCTATTGACAAATCATTCGAAGATCGTAGGTGCGTCCATGAGATAATAAATGCTATTATCTCAGGTGCGGTTATGACTGCATGTAGAAAAGGGAAAAGCATTCTGGTAGGTAGATAATTGCAGTTCAAATCCAAATGTGCTTCGCATGAACTCAGTTCGTACTTATATTAGCACTGTAAAATTGAAATTTTTAACGCAGAAACATTAGGCATAGAACATGTTTGGAACATCTTGAAGTGTCTGCTGAGACAGGTACCAAGCAAAGTCATTCTTGAGTAGTTTGATATTTACATTTTGTGAAGTAGTCAGGAGCTTTCACAAGGTTCAGTCATGATAGAATTGTTTAATAAATCAGATTTTGATTTGGCGTTTTTGGGTATATAAAAGAATATATTTCCACACAGTGAAAGCAGAAGTAGTATTTTACAAGGCAAAGTCACAGCCAGGGAGTACCACTGAATTACTGTTAAAATTAAATATGTTTTCATGTTACATCTGTCGGTTCAGTGCAAATACTGAAGCTGAATCGGGGATACTGATCCAAGAAAAGTTTGACCAGTACGGTACTGATTGAAAATAAAATTATCTGGAGCACTGTAATAAAGCCATGCATTAAAAACAATAATCGGATTAATCCACTAATGGATTAAATATGCAAATTACGTCTTAACGTTATACGTTGACGTCCATTAAAACGTCGCGTTTTCTAATGGCGAAATCTTGACGTTTTAGTGCAAAATTTGCTACTAAAATGCGATTGTAGTGTCATATGATAAATAGAATCTTGTACTCATGCTCCTGTATTATTGAATTTATTAAACTCGTTGGGGAAAATGGATAAGATGCTCGGCACAGCCTCGCATCTTTTTCCTCCAACTCGTTTAACAAATTCAATAATACATGAACACTCATGTAAGATCCTCTATGTAGCCACTCAATAAAACTGCCTTGCATATGATGTGGGTCCAAAGGGAGGCAAAAACATGCTTCTGCAATACTGAAAATTGAGATGACAAGGCAAGTTACAGTTCGATACTAATGAGCTGTTGCATCTAACTGGTCAACTGTCAACTGCATCTAACTGGTCATCAGTCTGAAAAA
Organism: Ctena decussata; assembly: GCA_963989385.1. NCBI lineage: Eukaryota > Metazoa > Mollusca > Bivalvia > Lucinida > Lucinidae > Ctena > Ctena decussata. The sequence continues at coordinate 45,625,421 of OZ022500.1, forward strand.
CGCGAGTAGCTGTAACCAGTAATCATTGTTTTGTCTGGTAAAAATTTATTTGGTCTAGAAAAACAGAGAATTTTCTGTGAACTTACATGTAAATACTATAGTGAACACAGTTTTACAACACACCAAATGCCGTAATTTAATTACTAATTGTAAGGCAATCCTTACTCAAGCACCGTGATGATTTTTAGCAATCATTTTACAAAACATGTGATGCAGTTAAATGACTAATAGGATTCGAATGTCCATCAAATTCTTAACAAAGCGGCCTGGTAAAACTATGTCCGATTCATCTCGATTTGAATACTAAATCAAAGGGTAAATACAGTTTACAGAGCTCCGAGCTGCTTTAAACTGGGTCAAGACTCAAGAGACAAATAAATCTACATACTGGTGATCTGTTTGCTACTTTGGGATGTTCAACATAGAAGTTCTTCTCAAATTTCTGTAGTCTGCTCAAATCCCATTTAGGTTTTCTGAGAGTGGCACCAACATTGGACTGCTTGTCTTTACGTGGCCCACCAAATCCACCTCCACGGCCACCTCCACCGAAGCCACCATCACGCCCTCTACCTCCACCACCACCAAATCCTCCACGTCCACCACCTCCTCGACCACCACCACCAGCTCCGCCACGGAAGCCACTGTCTCTCTTTGATGATGAGCCAAATGATGTTGGCAGACCATTCATACCAAATCTGTAATAGACAAAGAACCATAGACACATTAAATACCTTTTAAGGGGCCATGCAGGAAACTTGCAAATTTAATGTGGCAGCTCATAAACATACCACACTTTCAGTGCAGTGATTTTTTTCTCTATATAAGTGGTGCCAATAAAAGGCACAAGTCCTAATTCAAAATAGTATCTATTTTTCCCAACTGCAAGTTGATTGATTGACTTGTTGCTTAACGTCCACAGTAAACAACTATGGTCATGTCGGGACGGTCAGTTAACCTAACCACACTATTCCTGCGCAGGCTTAGACCTCCTAAGTGGTTAACCAGTACTAAGTGCACATACGTAACTTTCGCCAGTAACTGACAACTGCCCTTCTTGAATCAGCGGAAGGGGAAACGAAAGTATGTGGCCAGACCAAGTTTCCAACCCAGGACCTCTGACTTATGAGTCAGGTGCCCTACCGATTGCGCTACTCGGCCTGGCAACTGCAAGTTGAAAAATTCCCAACTGCAGGAAGACTTTTTTCCAGGGACCATCCTACAAGCATAAATTTACTTGCGGATATATAGCTATAATTGAATGCAAATATTATATATTCAGTATCATGTCCCCTATCCTACCACTTGAGACAAAATAAAGTTGTTTCTGAAACTCCATATTTTAGGAGAATATGACAAGATTTTTCCCAATTCTGCTGGCATGGTCATCATTCTCGAAACAGTGAAAAAACTAGAAAATTGTTCTGTAAGACACTAATGATGCCCCCGTGTAGCGCCTGTCACATGACCTGTATATCCATAAAGCACCTACAAAGAATCCATTGAAAACATACCATACCATGTAAAAAAATTGCCCAAAATGACTAAGTTAAAAAGGCTGTGATTCTGTCAAAATTAATTCTAGATCTATCAAAATGCCTCATGCATATCTTCAAATATGTCCACAATATGTAGACATTGAAAACTGTGGAACAAGCTGATGACACAAACTCCATACTCTACAATGCAACAGTGATTAGGCCGAAAGAAAAAAAAATGTCTTACCTACTGAGCCTAAATATATTTGAGATTTTGAGATGTAACCTGAAACAAGACATTTTTTTTTTCTTTCGGCCTAATCAATGTAATGTATTGCTTACAACTGAAAATATTTCCATGTCCTGGAATCAATCTTTTGTTCCAGCTAACCCCCTTCAGCACTTGGTTCGGCAGAACCCGTCTGACGTCCCCTTCCGGGATTAAGACATAAAGGAAGATAGATAAACTTGCCTTCCAATGCCCAATTTACTTCCATTTTTCGGGTACGTGTACTCACCGGATCGGACCGGATCGGACATAATCACCGGATCGGACCCAAATTTTAATATCATACTTTCTTTGACTATAGATGTTTATATTTTGCATAATATTGTATCCTACAGATACATTACTTTAATATGTTGGTTTGAAGGAGTTCTTGTTGCATCTGTGTCCTGCTTGTAAATGTGATGTATCCAGCAGATGTTTAATTTTTGCTCTGCCTCAATTACTTGTACCCACAATCCATGTTTTGAACAAAAAAAAAAAGGAAAAAAAGAAAAAGTACCATTATTTCATCTGATCTGATCATTTTCATAGCCATTGAAATCACATTGTATCGCATGTATGCATGTTTTAAGAACCTACCTCTGTGAAGTGTAAAACATGCTGATCCAATAACGACAGTAAGTTCAGTAGACAGGCCCGACCAGTATGCGGACACTTTTAAGGGTGTTTTACCTAATGTTTAAAACTCCAACGCGTTCCAGACTACCAGCTGGGCATGCAATTTAGGAAAATCCTTGTGCTAAATATTGACAAAAGGAACACGTGAAAAAAATCATCTGCGCATGCGCAACGTAACGCTGTTGAGGTCATGCTATTTGCTGTATCAAACAGGCTTATCATACCAGTACGCGGACACTTAGAATCTGAGTAAACTAAGATGACATTTATACGCTGCAATACTTATTAAATCATTGATACATGTAGTTAACAAAAATGTATTAACATCGTAAAGGGTTGTTCATATTTCATATTGACACATGGCTGTTTGCTTTGCCTGTTTGCGTGTTTGGCGCAGTCAAACTGAAGCATCAACCATGATACCGGTCTGCATCAGACCTGCACATTCGTAACTGTGCTGTGTAAGTGTAAAAGGAAATGACAAAAAGATAAAGAAATGGCGCCTTGAAAAAAATGTCACAAAGTCAGCTGAATGTAAAAGGTATCTTAGAGTTTATTTGACGCCTAACACAAAAGTGTCCGCATACTGGTAGTGTCCGCGTACTGGTCGGGTCTGTCTAAGTCCAGATCTTACGGTAATATATATGCTAGCAACACTATCTTACGCAAAAAATGAACATCAACAGCCAAAGAAATTATACTAAATAGCTACAAATTGGTAAAATTCGGGTCCGATCCGGTGATTATGTCCGATCCGGTGAATTTACGTACCGCCATTTTTCATTTGTGAATTCAGGCCTTTATATAAAAATGAATGCAAAATAAAATGCAGACATTCAGGTAAACTTAATTATTAAGATATATATATTTAAGACTATTCTTGAAGTATTTCTGAAGAGAGCAGGTAAAGTGGTACACGTGCTTTTATGTCATCAAACAAGTTCGACTATGATCACTATCCAAATGGCAGGCGAGACATGATTTATGATAACCGGAAAATCACACCACTTCAGTTTCACAAAGACAAAATGACATGAATACGTACCCCGTTTTTCGTTCTGTTCTACCATGAGAATCCGACATTCTATCCCTGTAAGACATCTTGGGTCTGTTTAAATTTTTAAGTCAGTTTAGAGGAAATTCTTAACTTTCAACGATTCTTTTCTTCTTTGCACGATGTCTCTCTCCCTCAACGACGATGACGTAAAGGCCGCTGCACCTGAAAATTCTACCGCGTCTGAGTCAACGTCGACGCAACATATAATTTTTGGGTACATAAATAATATCTTGCAAATAAACTTGAATAAAAGTTAGTCTGTCTGGCTTGTGCTAGAATTTGTAAAAACAATAAATGTCGAGTTAAATAATCCTGACATCAAGAACTATTTTGACCGTGTTACCGTCAGTAACGAACTTCTTTTGGGCCATGGAGCACCAACGTGATCACGCTTGAACCAAAGTTGACCTCGTAGATCTAGGTAAAAAATATTTATTTTATTTTTATTAAATCAGCCAAAAGCTACTCTTGAATAAAGAAAAAAGAAAAGACGAAATAATAATTATTATTTTTCTTTTTTATTTTAGTTCATATTTACATGCATTACCTTTTTCTATGGTATGGAGGTCCATACCTGCCATCTCGGCCAAGCAGATTAAATCTAAAGACAGGATTTTTAATTGACAGCAAGCAATTAATAAACTCTTACTCAAGAAGTTAAACACAGATTTGTGGTTCGCCTACACCAGCGGTCAAGATACAACAAAAGAAAAAGAATGGATCATTTTCACATGATATCATTATCTCCAAGAGATCTACATCTACATTGTGTAAATGGAGTAATGACTGGCAAATGCTGTTTAATGTTAAGAAATGTAAAACTCTGCATTTTGGGTTCAACAGTCCAGGACATATCTATCATGAATAATGAAGAACTGAATTCAGATACTTGAGAAAAAGACCTTGGTGTCCATATATCTACAGACCTTAAAAGTGCAAAGCATTGTGTTGAAGCAGTTAAAAAGGCCAACCAAGTTCTTGGTATGATTAAACGTCATTTTGTTGTTAGGGATAAAAGAACTATTATTCAGCTTTATAAGAGCCTTGTCAGGCCCAATCTCGAATATTGTGTCCAAGTTTGAAGCCCACTTTACCAGAAAGATATACAATTGATAGAAAGAGTTCAGCGTCGAGCAACTCATATGATCGATGGTCTTGAAGATATGCAATACCTTGACAGATTAAAAGAATGTAAATTAACAACATTGGAATTACGTCGACATAGAGGAGATTTGATTGAAACTTTCAAAATTCTCACAGGAAGAGAAGGGATTGATAAAAATCAGCTGTTTACTCTTGCTCAGGAAAGTCGTACTAAGGGTCATACCCTCAAACTTGTGAAACAGAGATCAAGGCTTAACTGTCGAAAGTTCTTCTATTCCCAAACAAGGTTGGGCGGTAAATTCCACCCCCCGGTATTTACCACTGGAATTTACCGGTATTTACCAGTCTGGAAAATACTCCCAAAGTGGAAAATACTGGCAAATACTGGTCGATTGAACTTATTTACGTTTAAATCTTACTTAAACCAAAACCAAGTTAACTTAAAATAATACATATTCAAAACTAAAATGACTTTATGATGTTTTAGTCAGTTTTTATATTAAATATATAAGTTTATCATCATAAAGAATAAAATGTTTCACAAATTAAGCAGATTGAAACAGCCAAAAATTGGATTTAAGACAAAAAATTTGACAAATTCACAAGTATGAACAGTATCTTGATTCCATTTTATTATTTGTCCATAAACTCAACAGCATAAGAAATTACAGGTAAATTCACCTGTGCAGCTGGCCAGTCACCTGTGACACCCAATTTGCAGACAATGTCATAATTGTTAAAACAAAAAGTTTCAAGACAATGTTTATTTAAGTGGGCAGACTGAGAGTATTGCTTGGGGCAAGCTAGGATGGAAGCAATAAGTTGTCAGAATGGTTATATCTGTTTTATACAAAAGTTAGACAATTAGTCAAGGTGAATACATAGAGGTGTTATAGGTATAGCTTGAGCTACATGTATAGTATGGCTTCAACTCTTGAATACATTAATAGCAGTCAGATAACAATTTGTCATAACCACTGAGCGACTTGGGGAACATTGTTACGAGAATTGAAACAGAACAGAAGTGTCATAATCAGTCCTAAAGCTGAACCAGCACACATCATTACCAAACAACCATTCACCATAAAGCCCAAAGATCCTATGTTGACCAAGACAACAAGACCAGTGCCAGATGTATTGACTGCAAAACAGTAGTTAGTGCCAAAGCTCCAAGACTCTATCCCCACAGAGAGAAATGTCCAGCTATGAAACTGGCTATTTCTTTTCCTAAAACAAAGTTCAGAATTCTACTGACTAGATAAACTATTTAATAAATAAGTTGATACAATTGTTAAACTTCAGTATAATTAATTGAAATATCCCTATGGGTTTTGAGAGCATTGGTAGGTCATTGTATAAATTCCAGGCTGGTCAATTCAATCAACCAGTAATTGCCGGTATTTTCCAGTATTTGCCGGTATTTACCGGTAAATACCGCCGGCATGGAAAATACTCATATTTACCAGCATTTTGCCAACCTTGTTCCCAAAGGATCATCAATAGTTGGAATAGTTTACCAGCCCAAGTGGTGCAATCTACATCTGTGAACCAGTTTAAAAACCTACTCGATGTCTACCTAGAGGAAATACATGGGGTTTCAATGAGTGATTCTCTACTAATCCCTGGGCCACATTCGTAAGGGGTGTGGCATAGGTATATAAGGTATATAAGGTAACATCTACCAATTAAGTGCATGACCAATATTGGCATAGTCGCACTGTGAACAACCTTAAAACATTCGTGCTGGGAGGTTCTTATCTAATCAAACATCACTGACATCACTACGGTTGCGGCCCGTTTTACCCATTAATTTATACAAATATAGATCTATATTTAAAATGCAGGTATTGGCATTTAAATAGAGATATCTGCATTTTAATACAAATATCTACATTTAAATGCAGATATCTGTATATTAAATACAGATTGATATCTATTGGATTTTGAAATGCAGATATCTATATTTGGTTAATTTAATACCGAGCTCTTTATTTGAATTAGAGATATCTGTATTTTAGTTATAGATATCATATGCATTTGAAATGCAGATATCTATTAAAATCAGAAATGTCAGTATTTTTTAGAAATTCCGATTCCGAAATACAGGTACCTGTACGAAAATTCTGACATGATTACAGCAGGAGTCCTGCTGGACATTGACAGGAATTTCATTTTCAGGCTGAATTATAACAGTATGTGGAAAATGATAAAAAAAAATCCACTCAAGATTCCAGCAGGAAAATTTGAAAAATTCATGCCAGGAATCCTAGCAGGAAAACAAGAGCTGAAAATTTTGAAAAATTAATTGAATCTAGCGTAAAGATTTTGGCGGTACACTTCAACTACACATGAAATTGTATATAAATTGAATATTTTACCCCTGAACTTAAATCTGCCTTTAGAAATGTATGCATTAATGATACAAAAAATAATCAAACTTAAATTCTCTTCATACTAGCTGTTATCAATCCATCATTCAAATAACACAGAAAACCTTTTAATATGTTTAGTACAAACAAACAGCATGGCCTGAGTCTTCAAGTTGAATTTATCACTTTAATATGGTTCATTTGAAGTTTCACTGCAATACCTGCTGAGTGACACCAGACTGTACTAAGTGACTGGAATTCCAATGACAGTGGAATAACTTCATCAGAAAATTTTCCACTGTGACTAACACATGCAAATGGTCTCCAGAATTTCTACTGGTCAGTTTAATTTCTGGTCCACTGGAATATCAGACAAAATGTAATTCCACAGGAATTGCAGCGGTACATTCCACTGGAATGCCACTGGTATTCCCACTAGACAGGTATGTATTTTTACCACATTTGTCTGCTCCGAGCATGCGTTAACATTCCAGTTTTGGTCACCCAGAGCATGCTCCGGGATGCTCCGAGCGGTTTTTTTCTAAATGAAGCTCGGGAACCACATAAATTGGAAAGGTGATTGATAAAGTACGCGCGTGCTCGCAATAAAAAATACAAAAACCGTGCGTGGAGCAACCACTCTCTAAGTATATAGAACTAGGACTGTGCATGTGTGTTTGGCTTCCCCAAATGCAATATAAGTATGCTCAAAGTTAGTGTCACATAGTATAGACTGTTAGACTATAAGGTGTTGACTATATACAGAAACTCTTGCTCTAAAATGCAATTTTCGTCAATAGCGAGCATGCTCGGAGTGACCATTATTGGGCAGTTAACGCATGCTCGGAGCAGCCATATGTGGTATAAAAACATAGCTCCACTAGAATGCTACTTGTATGGCCTTTTCAGTAGTGGTGCATACTTTATGGTGTGTGTGCGTTATTGTTTAACGTCCACAGTAAACAGCTATGTTCAGTTAACCTAACCACACTATTCTTGGGCAAGCTTAGACCTCCTAAGCAGTTAACCAGTACTAAGTGCACATCTGAACATAATTTATGGTCAATGTACATTCAAGTTTTCTTTGATCATGCACTCTGTGAACAATTCTTCTTTTCTTTACACAGCTGAAAGATGAAAATGCATGTAGATGCAGCATCAGAACCAGAGCTGCGTCCTTTGCAATGTGAACTTGGTACCTTGTCAAGGCCAGATGGCTCAGCAGCTATGTCGCAAGGAGACACATGTGTCATGTCAGCTGCTTATGGACCAGGTATGGAATTTTAATATATTCTTAATTGGTATGATGATAGATATTGATTGGAAATTTTTACTCAACACCATCCCCACCCCTAAGAAACAAATACTAGCACTTAAAGATGGACAAGCACAGGTTCAGGCCAGCTGTCCTGTCTGGCGACAGGTCTTGTTATTCCTCCGCCTGCTATAGGCAGGAGTGAGGCATACTGCATTTCGCCGTAATTTTGAATAGTTTCTGAGAGTGTACGTCCTCTTGTTCTTGAATCTGATTGTGTGTGAAAAGCTGTTCTTTATCACTTTTGTGTATTCCGTTCAGGATTTTAAATAAATACTTCAACCATGTCAGCTCAATATCATGTTTTTCTATACTTTAAGAATGGAAGCCTTAAGTCTTTCATTCTTTCCAGTTTCTATAGTTAAAAATTCTAATACTGTGTACTAATCTAGTAGCTCTCCTCTGTACATTCTCTATTGCAATACAGCTAGCTAGCCTATTTGTTGCACCTGCTTTAGCAAGGTGTGATATAGGAGTTCACTTTTCCGTCTGTCCGTCTGTCCCTAATTACGTCGACCCTAACATTCATGTCCATTAATTCTCAATCAATGATACCTACAGTGAGACTCATCAAACCTGGTATCAAGTTTTTTCTTAGAATGGTCTCGAGGAACCTTGCACTTTTTTGACCTTTGACCTATTTTTCATGGTCTCATGACTTTGTAAAATTTAACGTCAAAAAATATCTCAATCCTAGCGTTTAAGTCCATTCCTCTCCATTTTTGATATCTGCAGTCATCAAACCTGGTATTAAGTTTTTTTCTTATAATGGTCTAGAGAATTATTGGCTTTATTTTGGCTTTGACCTATATTTTATGCTCTGCTGACTTTGTAAAATTTTACTTAGAAAATTTTATCAACCCTATCATATAAGTCCATTTCTCAATCTATATCAAGAATCATCAAACCTGGTAAAAAATTTCATCTTAAAATGGACTCTAGGATTGATGCACTTGTTTCAACCCTTGACCCATATTTCAAGTGCTACTGATTTTGTAAAATTTCGCATCCAAAATTGTGTCGACCTTGGAGTTTGAGTCCATTTCTCTTTAAATACAATGAGTGTAATCATCAAACCTGGCTTGAAGATTCTTCTGGGATGCTGCTATTATTTGTACCCTTGACCTATATATGCTCTGCAGTTGACTTCGGAAGTTTTATGTCAAACTCGCATACATGATTATATGGACTGTGAAGGGCATTCAGGTCCATTTCTCACTAACTGTACCACGTACAATCATCAGACATGACATAAGATGTTTTCTTCAGCTGGTGTCCTCGATTGTTTGACTTTTTTATACCTTTAACCTATATTTTTATCCCCCGCCGAAGGCGGAGGGATATAGATTTCTCCATGTCCGTCCATCCGTCTGTCTGTCCGTCTGTCTGTCCGTCCTTCCTTCCATCCGTCCGTCCTTCCGTCCGTCCGTCCGGAGCCATAACTAGGTAACCACTTGACGGAGTTTCATGAAACTTAAAATAAATATAAACCACTATAATGCGCTGCGGCACATGAAGTTTCATCAGACTGGCTTCAGTAATGCATGAGTTATCCCCCTTTAATTGACTTAAAATCAATGAAATGAGCCATAACTAGGTAACCACTGGACGGAATTTCATGACACTTAAAACAAATATATATCACTATAATGCGCTGCGGCACATGAAGTTTCATCAGACTGGTTTCAGTAATGCATGAGTTATCCCCCTTTAATTGACTTAAAATCAATTAAATGAGCCATAACTAAGTAACCACTGGACGGAATATCATGAAACTTAAAGTAAGTATATGACACTATAACACGCTGATCCACATGAAGTTTCGTCGGACTGCCTTCATTAATGCATGAGTTATCTCCCTTTAATTGACTTAAAATCAATTAAATGTGCCATAAATAAGTAACCACTGGACGGAATATCATGAAACTTATAGTAAGTATATGACACTATAACACGCTGATCCACATGAAGTTTCTTCAGACTGCCTTCATTAATGCCTGAGTTATCTCCCTTTAATTGACTTAAAATCAATGAAATGTGCCATAACTAAGTAACCAATTACCAAAACTTCATGAAATTTAAAGTGAATATGTATGACCATAACGTGGTGAGGGATATAGTTTTCTCCATGTCCGTCCATCCGTCTGTCTGTCCGTCTGTCTGTCCGTCCTTCCTTCCATCCGTCCGTCCTTCCGTCCGTCCGTCCGGAGCCATAACTAGGTAACCACTTGACGGAGTTTCATGAAACTTAAAATAAATATAAACCACTATAATGCGCTGCGGCACATGAAGTTTCATCAGACTGGCTTCAGTAATGCATGAGTTATCCCCCTTTAATTGACTTAAAATCAATGAAATGAGCCATAACTAGGTAACCACTGGACGGAATTTCATGACACTTAAAACAAATATATATCACTATAATGCGCTGCGGCACATGAAGTTTCATCAGACTGGTTTCAGTAATGCATGAGTTATCCCCCTTTAATTGACTTAAAATCAATTAAATGAGCCATAACTAAGTAACCACTGGACGGAATATCATGAAACTTAAAGTAAGTATATGACACTATAACACGCTGATCCACATGAAGTTTCGTCGGACTGCCTTCATTAATGCATGAGTTATCTCCCTTTAATTGACTTAAAATCAATTAAATGTGCCATAAATAAGTAACCACTGGACGGAATATCATGAAACTTATAGTAAGTATATGACACTATAACACGCTGATCCACATGAAGTTTCTTCAGACTGCCTTCATTAATGCCTGAGTTATCTCCCTTTAATTGACTTAAAATCAATGAAATGTGCCATAACTAAGTAACCAATTACCAAAACTTCATGAAATTTAAAGTGAATATGTATGACCATAACGTGGATATGCACATAACATTCTATCAGAATGGCATCACTAGTGCATGAGTTATTGCCCTTGAATCAATGTGAGATAACAAGTGAACAAAATTTTATGAAACTTAAAATAACTCATAAAGAAATCGGTGCCACAACGGCGGGGGATATAAATTCACTGAATTTGCTTGTATAACTTAGCTCTACAGTCAACAGAGTTACAGAAAGTTCTGCATCTTTTCTAGTTTCCAATTTGCTCAAATTTCTACATAAATTCATCAGCCCTATATAGTTTATACTTTCCTCTAACCATAGTATCTACAACATACTGAGAAAGCATAAGGCAGGTGCGACATAGCATTCGGCGGAATTCTTGTTTATAAATACTGACTGCATAGTCTGAAGATGCATATTCCAAGTGCGGCCGCACAAGGGCTTTTAATATAAATGATGAGGTATTGTTTTGTCCTTGTATAACTGAAGGTCCTTTTGATTTCTAGATTTCTGTTGGCTTTCTTGAATATGTGGTACGAATTTTAGTTTATTAACAGTCAAAACTCCCAAATCTTTTTGCTCTTCATTTACTTTTTTTTTATCTCAGTGGGTTCTCTATTACTGTTCATGTAATTAGTATCAACAGGTTGATCATTGCCTAAGTGCATATGATTGCACTTCATGCAGTTAAAGCTTATTTGCCATTTATCTGACCATCAACCACGTAATGCAAATCTTGTGACATTTTTAATTACAAAATTCAAATGAGAACCCTGTTATGGCCTGATGGTTTACTGACTTCTTTGTAGTCTGCTTGCTTACCACCCCTGATTAACTTTGTGTATACAAGGTCTGTTACCAAACGAAAAAGAGCTGTTAGGAAAGGAAAAGGAGTTAGTTACCAAACAACCTGCTGAACAAGTATGTTTAGCCACGATGACCAGGCCGCTTGGTAACTATGAATCTTTTTTGTTTCGTATCAAATGACCTGGTAAGCGTGGCTAAACAATTTTGTTTAGCCACAATAACCTGGTTGTTTGGGAACTATGACTCTTTTATGTTTCGTAACAGCTCTTTGCGTTTCATAACAGCCTTGAAGATGTAGTTAACCAGGTGTAAGCAACCAGGTCCCAGTTGTTCAAAGCATCGTTAGCCTAACGAGCTCGTTAAGAGGTCAGTTCGTTAAGTGTTTTACTATGTCATAACCAAATTCACTGATATTTTTTGTCGAAAAATTAAGAGAAGCTTTTGCAGTGCAAAAGCTTCTCACATTTTTTCCACAAAAAATATTGGCATATATGAGATATAAATGTTTGAAATTTTAACGCAACGTTAACTAACAATGTCATTAGTTTTGAACAACTGGGCCCTGGTGTGCTTACAGCATCTTCTTTGTCTCCTCTTCACTATTCTACCCATTGTGACATTGAGTACGTACACATATGCAAAAGAGTATGCCCACATGCTGACTGCACTTATTATGGATGGATTAATTTTACTTTATGCCCCTATCAGAAGTATTACAGTCATATGGAGACAATAACAGGATGATATCAATTGAAAGACTGTGTGCAATATGCTATGGGACCTGGTTTACAGTGTGAAAAAATCTATGGCAGTGCAGGATTAAATTCAGACCTGGTCCCACTGCCACTTACAGCAAACTGTTAAATCTTACTAATTTCTTTGCCAATAATCTTCATCCTTACTCATTCCCAAATCTCGATAGCTCAAGAGTTGAAGTTAATCTCAAAGTACTATCTCAAAGTAAATTTTCTGGTCCCAGAAAATTTGAGATACCAGTAGTTTTAGATAACAGGTGTTGAAATATAATGAACAAGAGCTGTCGCCTGACAGCATAGCTCGCCTGAATAGGTGCTTGCCCATCACACAGTCGCTTTGGAGGTGTGGACTTCTATTCATAAAACTTCAGGCAAGCATGTCCATAATGACAACACATTTATAAACAAAAGCTATCTCAGAAATAAGTCTTAAAATAAAATTAAAATAAAAAAAAATCCACATGAAATTTCAAAGTCCATGAGCTTAAGGTCAAAGAACTAAGCGGTAGGGCTTGGGGGGGGGGGGGGGGGGGGGGGCTAGGATCTAACAAAACCTTGAGCCATTATCTAACATCAGTCCAAGTATTAGTATCAACTGAATCCATCATGGCACTGTGAAATTATGTCTTCATAAATTCATAAATATATAACTTTAACCAAAATCTTTAAGACAAAATTATAAGTCGATGACCTTAACTTCAAGGTCATCCAGTGGGTTAAGTATATAGTGTTTTGTAAAAACTCAAAAAAGTGTCTAACATCAGTTCAAGTGTAAACTAAATCTCTGCCAAGCATTATGAATCAGTATGCAATTAGAAAACTTTAATAAAGAACAAATTTCCAAAGTCCGTGACCTTGACATCAAGGTCAATGTGCGTAGTCGGGGTAGTACTCAGCAAAACTTTGAACTAATATCTAACTAAAGTGCAAATATAAAAAGAATTCATCACTGGGGGCTAGGATCTAACAAAACCTTGAGCCATTATCTAACATCAGTCCAAGTATTAGTATCAACTGAATCCATCATGGCACTGTGAAATTATGTCTTCATAAATTCATAAATATATAACTTTAACCAAAATCTTTAAGACAAAATTATAAGTCGATGACCTTAACTTCAAGGTCATCCAGTGGGTTAAGTATATAGTGTTTTGTAAAAACTCAAAAAAGTGTCTAACATCAGTTCAAGTGTAAACTAAATCTCTGCCAAGCATTATGAATCAGTATGCAATTAGAAAACTTTAATAAAGAACAAATTTCCAAAGTCCGTGACCTTGACATCAAGGTCAATGTGCGTAGTCGGGGTAGTACTCAGCAAAACTTTGAACTAATATCTAACTAAAGTGCAAATATAAAAAGAATTCATCACTGGGTTCAGGAGATATGTGTCTTTAAAAGACTTTAACCAAAACATCCAATCAATAAAAAGACAACTTTCTAAGTCCATGACCTTGACATCAAGGTCACTGAGGGGGGTGGGGGTAGTACCTTGGAAAACTTTGGACCAATATCTAACTACAGTGCAAGTATCAAAGGAATCCATCCATGGGTTAAGGAGATATTGGGCTTTATAAAACTTTAACCATAACATCCAGTCCAAAAATACTCCCAATTTTCTAAGTCCATGACCTTGACATCAAGGTCATGGAGTGGGACGGGGGTGGTACCCTGTTAAACTTTGGACCAATATCTACCTACAGTGCAAGTATCAAAAGAATCCATCCATGGGTTAAGGAGATATAGGTCTTTAGAAAACTTTAACCAAAACATCCAATCCGGACGCGGACGCTGACGCCGACGCCGGGGTGACAACAATAGCTCTTCCTGAACTTTCGTTCAGGCGAGCTAAAAATAGGCAATGTTTCCAAACTATACAGTGTTCTTTGATATATAATTAAGAGGGTAGTTTGAGATATCAGTGTTTGAGATTATGACAGTCAACCGTACAATGCACACCTATAGATTTGTGGTTTCTGTACAATTTACATATATACTGTTTATTGTGTACTGTCAACTGCCAATAGATCTAGGCAGATCTCCAGATAAGAGGGGGTATTGAGAATAATTCAAAGATAATTTTTCTTATTTCTCAATGAAAACATATGATGTGACCCCTCATTAGAACCGTCTCGGCGAGACAGTTCTAATGAATGGTCACAACATATCGTTTTATGGAGAAATATGGAAAATTATCCCTAAATTATCCCTGTTACCTTCTTATCTGGAGCACTGCTAGGGTCAACTATTTTCTGTGACAGTGACTGCACATGTGCTTGTGCATACATGTACAAAGTCAAGTTCACAGTATATGAGCCGCGACACGACAAAACCAACAATGTAGTTGTGCATCCAGCCCAGACTCAGATCAGCCTGGGCATCCGCCCAGTCTGATCAGAGTCTTTGCTGTTCGCATGGAGGTAGCTTAGACCCTTAGTTATCCTTTGAGCACTAAACAAAGAGTCTGATCAAACAAGGCAGGTGTCCAGGCTGATCTGAGTCTGCGCTGGGCGCAGAACCACATTGTTGGTTTTGTCATGTCTCGGCTCAATATAAACATGCAGCAGACAGTAAACATGAAATTTTGTATATTTCATAACCAGGTGAAGTTCGAATGAACAAAGAACAACTAGATAAAGCTACTGTTGAAGTGGTTTATAAACCAAAATCGGGGCTACCAGGCTGCGCAGACAAATCAAGGGAGAGAATTATCCGTAACACCTGTGAAACTGTCTTAATAGCAAGTCTTCACCCCCGGTCTTCAATCAGCATTACTGTTCAGGAACTTCAAGACTCTGGATCATTTCTTGCCACATGTATAAACTCTGCATGTTTATCTTTGTTGGATGCTAGTGTTAGCATGAAATGCTTGGTAGGTGGAGTTCACTGCTGCATTGATGAAAAAGGGGACATAATTCTTGATCCAACTAAGAAGCAAGAAGATGAGAGCCTTGCAAATTTGACATTTGCATTTGATAGCAGGGATAAACATGTTATAACCGTAGCAGCGAATGGGAAATTTTCTAAAGAACAATTTGAAAAATGCCTGGTTATTTGTAGAGAAGCAAGTTCAACAGTTTTTGCTTTCTTCAAGGAAACTGTTCAGAAGAAGATGTCGAAGAGTGTGTGATGAGTGAACTTTGAAAAGTTAATCTGAATCTTATTTGTGAGGCAGAAAAGTCCATTGGATATTAACAGGTAACCTAACAGGTAACCTGGCCCCGAGGTTATATAACATTTTTTCATGCTCAACTCTGCTGAGCATGAAATTTTCTCTGCTGATAAATATGAAAATGCCAACTAATGTTGGCATTTTCATATTCATAAGCAAAGAAAATCTCATACTCAGCTAAACTGAGCAAGAAAACAACTGTACTTATTGGTAATTCGCCATTTATTTGCAGGTAAAATTTCATGCTCTGACAGCTCATTTGAGCAGGAAAAAAGTTTTATAACTTCAGGGCCTGTTAATGTCTAATGGACTTTTCTGCTTCAGTGACTTGGGGCCCATCATGCCTTGTAGTGGACTTTCAGGCCTCACAGTGGGACAGATCCTTTTCTCATTATTATAAGGGGTATCAAGAGATAATTTGTTTTCGGGCCTGAATTTTTTGTTTTCAGAAATTCTTGTATTTAATGTCAGTATTGTAGGCCTTGATCTGCGATGTCAAGAGTCAACATTGTTTTGTAACGCCCTTTACGGGGATGCTAGGCATTAATGAGTTATAACTGAAGTGGGGTTCATAAAAATTAAAGCAAAACCTTTATAGGTACATGCAGTCAGCCTAATCCAAAATCTTGGTAATTAAATCTGCACATATACAAATACTTAAGGGATAAGTCAGAGCTCTAGACAAGAGGGATATTTGATGATAATTGAGGGATAATTTTCTTTATTTCTCATTGAAACCATATGTTGTGACCCCTCATCTGAACTGTCTCGTCGAGACGGTCCAGATGAGTGGTCACAACATATGTTATTATCCAGAATTAATGAAAATTATCCCCAATTATCTCCAAATACTCCCTCTTATCTAGGGCTCTGATAAGAAAACTAAGTTTGAAATCATCATTAGATCTCCACATAAAATGCATGGGTAGACCGCAATGTTTACCACCACGTTTTACTTAGGGGAAGAACTTTTGCAACTTAAATTCCTGTTTACATCTCTGAAGACAATTTTAAGCCTTTCCGAAATGAGTTCTTACTCTTAAAGGAAAGAAGTTGCTCTTACCGGAGCAAATTCTTTCTATTCGAAGTTGATTTCAATTGAGAAGTGGGGAGGCAAAAATGAAAATGGCAGAGTTGTTTCCTCTGAAAGAACCAATTCATGTTAAGGAGCTGTAATGAGCCATAATTGTTCATTGCCGAGAGTCAGTCAGCATGTTCTTTTTTCATACAACTAGTCTCTGCAGACTCTAAATAGCAAACATCTTAATTCAATCATGCTTCCATTGTGAAAGTGTATAGCCTTTGAGTTGAGATTTTTTAATACTGCAGTAATTTGGCAATAATAATATGGGGTTTTCTTTCCTCTGGAATGACAACAAATATCTAAATCATGCTTGTGAAATTTCGCTACTACATGATTTTTTTCCCTTCTAAAACAATCCCAAAAATCTAGATCCATCTTACATGTATAAGAACAGATTTTTGGGTTGTTTTTGAGGAAATTTTACTCAGCTAAAGGCCATCTTATAACCACTTCTAAAACAATCCCAAAAATCTAGAACCATCTTACATGTATAAGAACAGATTTTTGGGTTGTTTTGGAGGAAAAGTTACTCAGCTAAAGACCGTCTTATAACCATATAAATAATATGGTAACCATTTGGGATTCTTACACTTACAACTTGTAAAATAAAAAAGAATTGAAACTGCTAATGATGTCAGTCATGAATGTATGGTCCAGTGAATTATTACAAACCAAAAACAATCTTATGCTACATTTAATCCAAAATTATAAGATAATTATGAAGTATGTCAGGGGGTATATAGCTCAGTTTTTAGCTCACCCGAGCCTTTAGGCTCATAGGTGAGCTTGTAGTATAGCCAGGCAAACCGTTCTATTCTATTCAATCGTCCGTTGTCAACATTTTTAGCTCACCTGAGCCAGCGGCTCCGGGGGAGCTTATAGGATGGTAAGGCTCCGTTGTCCGTCGTCCATCGTCCGTCCGTCGTCCGTCCACACTTTCAAACAACTTCTCCTCTGAAACCGCTCGGCCGATTGTAACCAAATTTCATATAGAGCCTCCTAGGACCTTAGGAACAAAAAGTTGTTCAAACGGTCCTGGTCACATGACCAACATGGCCGCCATGCCCATATATGGTAAAAACCTGAAAAAATCTTCTTCTCCAGAACCAATAGGGCGATGGCCTTGAAACTTGGTATGTAGCATCGGGTACACGAGTACTACCAAGATTGTTCAAATTATGACCTTGGGTTGACCTTGACCTTTTTTACGGTAAGGTCAAATTTGCTTCCTTATGCTTTTATATGGCAAAATGCTGCAACATAAGATATCTTGGAAACTAATGAATATTTTGGCCTAAAAATTGGTACATACAGTCATCTTAATGACTACATGAAGATTTATGAGTTCAAGAGGTCAAGGTCATTCTTTGACCTTTGACCCAGAACTCTCATATTTTGACAATATCAAACAATCTCCTCAAAAACAACTTGGCCAATTGTAATTAAATTGCATATAGATCCTCCAGGGGTTGAGGGAATGAAAATTTGTTCATACGGTCCAGGTCACATGACCAACATGGCCACCACGCCCATATATGGTAAAAACCTTTAAAAATCTTCTTCTCCAGAACCAGTAGACCGATGGCCTTGAAACTCGGTATGTAGCATTGAGTACTCAAGAACTATCAAGATTGTTCAAATTATGACCCTGGGTTGACCTTGCCCTTTTTTACGGCAAGGTCAAATATCGGAAAATGCTAGCACATGAGATTTCATGGTAAGTTTTGAAGATTTTGGCCTAAAAATTGGTATATACAATCATCTTAATGAGTACATGAAGATATGTTAGTACAAGAGGTCAAGGTCATTCTTTGACCTTTGACCCAGAAATCTCAAATTTTGACAATTTCAAAGAATCTGCTCTAAAACCACTGGGACAATTGAAACCAAATTTCATATAGAGCCTCGAGGGGTTAAGGGAATAAAAAAAAATTCTAACGCTCCTGGACACATGACCAACATGGCCGCCATGCCCATATATGGTAAATACCTTTATAAATCTTCTTCTCCAGAACCAATTGACCGATGGCCTTGAGACTTTGTATGTAGCATTGGGTACTTGAGTACTATCAAGATTGTTCAAATTATGACCTTGTGTTGACCTTGACCTTTTACAGCAAGGTCAAATATGGGAAAATGGTAGAACATAAGATTTCATGGAAAGTTTTGAAGATTTTGGCCTAAAAAATTGGTATATACAGTTGTCTTAATGAGTTCATGAACAATTATGAGTACAAGAGGTCAAGGTCATTTTTTACCTTCGATCCAGATCGCTCATATTTTGACATTTTCAACCATTTCCTCAAAAGCCAAAGGGCCAATTGTGAACACATTTCATATAGAGCCTCCAGGGGTTGATTGAATGAAAAATTTGTTCAAACGGTCCAGGTCACATGACCAACTTGGCCGCCATTACCACTTATGGTATAAATCTTTAATATTTTTCTTCTCCAGAACCAATACACCTATGGCCTTGAAACTTGTTAAATAGCATGGAGTACTAGAGTACCACCAGGACTGTTCAAATGGTGACCTTGGGTTTACCTTGACCTTTTTTGCGGCATGGTCAAATATGGGAAAATGCTAGAACATAAGATTTCATGGAAAGTTTTGAAGATTTTGGCCTAAAAAATGGTATATATGGTTGTCTTAATGAGTACATGAAGATTTATGAGTACAAGTGGTCATGGTCATTCTTTGACTTTTGACCCAAAACTCATATTTTGACAATTTCAGACATGATAAGTAAAAGCCACCTTGCCAATTGTTCAGGTGAGCGATTCAGGGCCTCATGGCCCTCTTGTTTCAAACATTTTCTCCTCTGAAACCACTGGGCCGATCGAAGCCATATTTCATATGGAGCCTACCTAGGTTGGGGGAACAAAAGTTTGTTCGGGGTATGTGGGTCACATGACCAAGATGGCCGCCACACCCATATATGGTAAAAACCCTTCAGAAATCTTCTTCTCCAGAACCAAAAGGCAGATGACCTTGAAACTTGGTATGTAGCATCGGGCATGTGGGCCCATCATAATTAGCTCACCTGAGCCGAAGTCTCACTGGTGAGTTTATAGTATAGGCAGGCATCCGTCATCTATTGTCTGTCTTCCGTCCGTCGTCTGTCCGTCAACATTTTCAAACGACATCTCCTTTGAAACTACAAGGCCCATTGTTACCACATTTCATGCATGGCATCTATAGGCAGGGGGAACCAATAAGACTGTTTTTTATTTAAATCTTTTCAGAACTTTGGTTGCTATGGCAACTTAAAGTTTCCATTGACTTGTATGGGGAAAATTGAAAATTTGCATTTATTGCTATGTCATTGCAGATATTTTGACAAAACTTTTACAGAAATGTTCCTTGAGTAGTCCTCTATCAACCACATGAAATTTATGTAGATTACACACTTAGGCTGGTTGCCATGGCAACCGAAAGGTTGAAAATAGAAAATATATTAAAAAATCATCATCATCTCAGAAACTATGCAACCAATAAAGCTCAAACTTCACAGAAAGGATCCTAATTAGTACTAGCTTCTACAAAAGTACTGTTTTTCTTGGCAATTGCTCTGGCAGTTTGGTTGCTATTGGAACTTAAAGTTATCATTGACTTAAAATGGCAAAATAGAAAATTTGCATTTATTGCTATGCCACAGCAGATATTTCGACAAAACTTTCATAGAAATGTACCTTTAGTAGTCTTTAACCAGCCTTTTTAAATTTATGCAAATTGCTCAATTTGGCTGGTTGCCATTGCAACCGAATAGTTAAAAATAGAAAAATATTAAAAAAATCATCTTCGTAGAAACTGTGTGGCCAAGAAAGCTCAAACTTTACAGAAAGAACCTTAGTACTAGCCTCTAAAGAATTACAGTTTTTCATGGCAATTACTCCAGCAGTTTGGTTGCTATGGCAACTAAGAGTTTCCATTGACTTATAATGGGGAAAATGGAAATTGGCAATTTTTGTTGTCTCACTGCATTTATTTAAATTTTCTTTCTACAGAAATGTTTCTTGAATAGTCCTCGATGTTTCATATGAATTTTCTCCAAATCGCTGAATTTGATTGGTTGCCATGGCAAAATATAGGGTAAATTTTCGAAAAAAAAAATCTTCTGCTCCGAAGCCATATGGGGGATGAAGCTGATATTGAATTTGTGCAAACATGTTGATGACAGAAGCCTCTACATGACTTTTGTTTTTTCTTCCAACCCCTTAAGAACTTTGGTTGCTACGGCAACTTATAGTTTCTATTGACTTATAATGGGAAAAGTGAAGCCATGAGGAGGATGAAGCTGATACTTTGCATACATATTAATAACATTAGCCTCTGCCTAAAGTATGTTTCATATTATCATTGCCCATGTGGACTGGTTGCTATGGCAACTTAAAGTTCCATAGGCTTACAATGGGGAAAGTGGACATTTGGTATTTATTTCTGTTACTGCAGATATTTTGACAAAAGCTTTACAGAAATGTTCATAGAGTAGTCCTCTATCAGCCATATGAATTTTGTCCAAAGACCTGATTTTGATTGGTTGCCATTGCAACTGAAAGGCCAACTTTTCAATTATTAGCTCGCCTGAATGAAAGTTCAGGAAGAGCTATTGTTTGTCACCACGGCGTCCGCGTCAGCGTCGGCGTCCGGATTGGATGTTTTGGTTAAAGTTTTTTAAAGACCTATACCTCCCTAACCCATGGATGGATTCTTTTGATACTTGCACTGTAGTTAGATATTGGTCCAAAGTTTAACATGGTACCACCCCCACCCCACTCCTTGACCTTGATGTCAAGGTCATGGACTTAGAAAATAGGGAGTTTTTTGGGACTGGATGTTTTGGCTAAAGTTTTCTAAAGCCTAGTATCTCCTTAACCCATGGATGGATTCCTTTGATACTTGCACTGTAGTTAGATATTGGTCCGAAGTTTTCCAAGGTACCACCCCGACCCCCCTCAGTGACCTTGATGTCAAGGTCATGGACTTAGAAAATTGTCTTTTTATTAATTGGATGTTTTGGTTAAAGTTTTTTAATGACACATATCTCCTGAACCCATAGATGAATTCTTTTTATATTTGCACTGTAGTTAGATATTAGTCCAAAGTTTTACAGAGTACTACCCAGCCCTGCTCGGTGACCTTGATGTCAAGGTCAGGGACTTAGGAAATTTGGTCTTTATTAAAGTTTTCTAATTGCGTACTGATTCATAATGCTTGGCAGAGATTTAGTTTACACTTGAACTGATGTTAGACACTTTTTTGAGTTTTTACAAAACACTATATACTTACCCGACTGGATGACCTTGATGTCAAGGTCATGGACTTTGAGTTTTGTCTTAAAGATTTTGATTAGTTTTATATTAATGAAGACATAATTTCACAGTGCCACAATGGACTCAGTTGATACTTATACTTGGACTGATGTTAGATAACGGTTAAAGGCTTTGATACATCCTAGTCCTGCCCTCCTCCCCCCTACCCCTTAGTTCTTTGACCTCAAGCTCATGGACTTTGAAATTTCATGTGGATTTTTTTTTATTTTAAGACATTTCTGAGATAGCTTTTGTTTATAAATGTGTTGTCATTATGGACATGCTTGCCTGAAGTTTTATACATAGCAGTCCACACCACCATAGCGACTGTGTGATGGGCAAGCACCTATTCAGGCGAGCTATGCTGTCAGGCGACAGCTCTTGTTTCATTTTTTTGTGTGTGTTTTTTTGCCAAAGATCTTCTTCTCAGAAGCCATTAAGTGGGGATAAAGCTTATTTTTTGCATAAATGTTTGTGATATTATCCTCTACATAAATGGTGTGTTTTATGGTATGTTTTATCGCTGTTGTGCATGTTATTTTGTTGCTGTGGCAATTTAGATTTTCCAACATAACCTCAGTGCTCAGGTGAGCGATATAGGGCCATTGGCCCTCTGGTTGTCATTCTGTCCATTCGTATGATCAGTCCATTAATTCGTCCGTCCATTTGTCAACTTTACGTCAAAGATTTGTGTTAAACCTTTTTTGATAGCTCATTTCTCTGTAACTACTTCTCAGATTCTTTTCATATTTGGTTTATGATATCTCTATAGCATTGCCTTTGATGTAAACTATCTTTCTTAGCCTCGGGTCAGCCCCATGGTAGGGCGCAAAAGATCAGAAATTAGGACTTAGGCATTTTCATTATGTCACAGTTTTGCATTAAACCTTTTTGATGGCTCTTATCTCTGTAAAGTAGTTCTGCATTGAAGATTTCTTCCATATTTGGTTCATGATATCTCTGTAGCATTACTTTTGATCTGGTCAACCTAAGCTGCAGGGTCAGGCTCACAAATTTACGCTGAAAAGCATTTTTTAATGACTGTTGTTACACAACATGCACACCTTGGCTACAAAATACAAGAAAATATTATTTTTCATTCTTTGGAATCCACATGCATTTCTGTTATTCTTTTAGCTAAAGACTTCTTTCAAGAAATAGATGCATGTCTAGAAACTATTGAAACTATTGCGATATTGGAAACACTATTGCCAATAGTATTGACATTGCAGCTTTCCCTATCGATAGTGACTATTGCCAATGTTACTATTGCGATATATCCATAGTCCGATGTATTGTTACACCCCTAGAGCCTAATGATACATGACTAAGTTTATTTCATACTAGTTTACACATATTGATGTTGCTTCTGAGATAAGGTCAAGGTCACAGACTTTGAATTTAGCACATGTATAGCATTGCACTATAGTTTTGAGGTAAAGTATGCTTTCATTAGGCGGTGGCACTGGTTGGGGGTATACGTGAGCCCCTGCTCACTTGCTCTAGTTGGACAGGTACATGGACTTTATATCTTTTCCCTAGTAACCTTTTCTTGCTATACAAAGCCCAACTACACTTTCATTCCTTTGCTGGTGGTTGTGTCATGGGCAGATTTTGGCCCCTATTGGTCATGCATTATTTCAACAAGACCCTTGTCTAAAGAAGCAACTCCAGTCTACAAATTTCAAAGTTTCTGTAAAAGAACAATATTTTGCATTTATACACAGATTTATTGTTAAACAGTATTGTGCATGTATACATAGATTTATGGTTGTATGCAGTCATAATAAAGCCCAGCGGACACATGACGTCGAAATGACGTCGTAATGACGTCGATGTGACGTGATGACGTCGCATCGACGTCAGAACGACGTCATTTTAACGTCATGTGCCTGCTGGGAGGAGTTGCATTGCTAGAAGAAATCTTGTAATCATGAGCCCTGTTGTTCAAACTAACAGTATTGTTCATTACTGAGATGTTTCATGTTCAAAAACAAAATATGCCATTTTTTCTGCAAAAATGTGAGGAGCTTTTGCACTACAAAAGATCCTCACAATTTTTCAGCGAAAAACAACGACACACTAGTCTTGATTTCATAATGAACTTGATTTCAGTTGTTTTATATGCGATTTTGATGATGAAACCTTCACTAACAACGTTTTTGGACTAACAATGTTTTGAACAACTGGGCCCAGGTCTTTAACATTTCCTTCTTTGTTTAATGTGGTGAGCTATACCAACACAGTTTGGTGATAGTTTCTACGAAGCACGCCTGGTAAACTATCACAGGTACCTCCGGCGGAGGTACCGATAAAAAGTTGTGACAGGCATCTGGAGCTGCCTGTGACTGTCAAAAAATGACAACAAACGGTAGGTATTCCTCTTTTTTTGACAAAATATAAAATAACCAGGGAGTTTATTAAAAATCAAAAAGTGCTATTCGACCCTTATAGACATGAGGTTTTGTCACACATCATATCCCCCAGAACTTTCCATATTAACCAAAGATACGACTTCTGAAGTGGCTTCGATGTCAGCCCACAGTACTCAAAACATAAAGAATTCGGCCGTTTTTGGTCTTAAATGCAGTGATCTTGCATACGAATCTGTTTATCTCGGCGCACTGATGTTATGGTAACCTCCTTACCCAAGTATAAATGTCGATTGACAGCAAATAAGGCTTGATTTTTCAAAACAACAGCTGGAGGTGCATGCAATGGTGTGGAGGTGCCTGTGATGTAAGCAAATATAGTGAAATCGGAATAGTTATTGCAGCTGGAATATTGACATCTTCTCTAAACCACCGCCTGGAAACAATCATTGATTCAACGTCCCATTAAGCTATCATAATGCGTATATCATGAAATTCCATGTTAAAATTCCTAAAACACCATCTCAAAGAGTTATTGCCCATTTTGTTTCCGCTTGTGTTAGTCAAACATTGACGAATTTCACATAGTTGCTGAAAATTAACTGCCTAATTCAGTGTTGGAATCGTTATGAAATGTGCGCTTAAATAAGAATCAACATTTTTGTGAATGGTGATGACTATGATCGGGAGGTGCTGCCTGTGAGCCATTCCAACTCGTTAGAAATTGTCGCGGTCACACGTCATGACAGCTACACGTATGGTGTGTCAAATGGGTCAAAATTGCCGATACCCGCCCGTCAACTGGCATACACGTAAAGCTGTCTACATGTATAGTGTTGATCCTTTTGGTACCTCATATGCGTGTCGCTCGCATGTGTCGTATGACGCTCGCTGTATGTGTTAACTTTGTGGTAACTGAGGTGATGGGTGCTACAAGTGATTCAGTCTGGCTAGTTTTGAATTGTTGGCGCTAAAATCCAAATACATCATCGGCAGGTGACATATTCTCAACTTTACACCTTTTAGTATGTTGTAGTGATCGGAATCTTGCTTCAAAATAATGTGTAATTCAAAGTCTCCGAATAGCCACTGCATCAAATTTAGTAACAAAAGAGCACTTTTACTACACTGGCGCTTACGTATTTGTACACCAAAAACGCGTTCGTACCGCGTTGCATGCACGTGCTGCGTGCGTATCACCTAGAACCGCGCATCAGACGCGTCTAGACGCGCCCTGACGCGTCTCGACGCGGGAGACGCAAACGATTGATAACATGAATATTCATGACTTGTTCAATACGCGTACAACCGCAGATTGTACGTTGGCCTAATTAAAAATAGTTTTAAGATAGCTTAAAACAATATAAGTTACTAAGTTAATTAAATATTGTCTCGAACTCTCAACCGGGAATCTGACCGAATCGATGCGCAGAAGACGGGAACCATAAAGTAGTCCCACATTATCTGGGTCAATTTTTACATAACAACTCGTAACGTCTCGATTTCTGAATTCAATGGGACTCATTAACTACTATTTAGACTAACTCTATAATAGAACTTCTAGGCTTAGAAACTATACATAACTTCTATTTTTCTTAACTTCTATGCCCAGAAAACAAACAAACAAACAAAAAAAAGAAGAAAAAAAAGTCACAACTTATCTGGGCCAGCACACACACGGTAACCCTCGCAAAGAATTAAACTGACCAGTGAAATTTGGACCCAGACTATTATATTGAGTTAAACAATACCACAGGATATAATCGATTCCTCTAATTTTCGCTTCCTGCAGAGACTGTACATCATATTTGGCTTCCGCCGAGACTGTCCGCGAGTTCTTGCTTCCTGCCGAGACTTCTGTACATGATAAATGTCTTCCTGCAGAGACTGTCCGTGTGATTCTGCTTCCTGTCGGGCCTCTCGGCAGGAAGCAGAGTCATGCGGACAGTCTCGGCAGGAAGCCAATTATCATGTACAGAAGTCTCTGCAGGAAGCAAGAACTCGTGGACAGTCTCGGCGGCTTTCACATCATATTTGGCTTCTGCCAAGACTGTCCGTGATCTCTTGCTTCCTGCAGAGACTTCTGTCCTCGAAAATTGGCTTCCTACTGAGACTGTCCACGTGACTCTGCTTCCTGCCGAGATCCTCGGCAGGAAGCAGAATCACTGGGATAGTCTCTGCAGGAAGGTTGGTGGTATTCTTCAGGTTACTACAGTTTTCTCCACAACCAAGGCCACAAATAAGCAATTATCCTTGCCTTTGAGACAATGTAAAAACATTCGCATGCCTGAATTTTCTATACCTTCAATAATCCTGTTTAGACTAGAGTTTTAATCCGAATCGAATCAGAATTTGCTTTAAATTAACTGTTTAGACTAGCCAATCTTATTCAAATTAAAAACTAATTCGGAGTAATTAAACTAATCCTACAGAGTACCTTGGATCGAATCCCAATTAACTTTTACTTCGGATTAAAAGTCCTGTCTAAACCGCAAAGCCGCATTAAAATTTATTTTTGAACTGACCTCGGGCATGTTTAGGTCATGTTAACATTTGAGCAGGCTGCATTTACTTGACTGCAAAGTAACTTGCACCCAATCAAAAACATTATTTTACTACGAAGTAACTTGCATTAAATTGGAAATGGTATAAGGGGAGGAGGAGGAGGGAACAAGGAGCAAATTCTTGGATGGGATGCAAATTCTTTGGTGGGGAGGGGGGGCGGGTGCAAAAGACTGCCCAGATTCATGTGTTAGTGGGGTTGCACCGAAGTGGACCTGTGCTGGGTCCTGGGCAGGTGACGTCTCAGAAAAAGGGAGAAGCAAAATCTTTGGTGGGGAGCAAAAAAAACTTCCAGAAACATTAAGTAGCAATGGGATAGAACCCAAATGGACTTGTGCACAGATCCACATAAATCACTTCCCATGCAAACAGCCCTCGCGACCCGCACTGTGGGTTGGCTTTAGCAATACAATTCAGGGCTTCTGGAAACATATGGCATGAGAAGCACACTTCAAGCCATAATGCATCTTCCCCGAACTGCAGGCTTCCATCAGACTTCACTTTGCTAGTTCTGCCGGAACAAGCCCCCTGTCCTGGCTGGGCCCAGGGCAGGTCTAGGGGGGAATGGGGAGCAAATTCTTAGGTGGGGAGCAAATTCCCTTATTAACTAATGCAATGGGCAGTGGGGGATAAGAGATTGAGGGTGATCTGGAATGCAGTTGTCTCATGTTTTTGTGGCCCTC
Source organism: Ctena decussata (assembly GCA_963989385.1). Classification (NCBI taxonomy): domain Eukaryota; kingdom Metazoa; phylum Mollusca; class Bivalvia; order Lucinida; family Lucinidae; genus Ctena; species Ctena decussata. Next base: position 45,653,240 of record OZ022500.1, read on the forward strand.
ATGAGTAATTGAGACTGCCTGGGTTACATCATGAATTGCGACCGTTGGTCTCAGAGAATACCGTAGCTTAAATCTGTTGGGAGGGAGGTAGGTGGGGTAAAAATTCCTTTTGGACCTAGGACTGTAGCATTTGTTCTAAACCTTATCTTGGTTTAGTTGGTTCCAAAATATATTGCATATTTAAAGTTTTAGGGTCCTGTATTTTCATGGGAGTTTTTTTAGTGTTCTAATATTTTGGGAAATGGAGAATATTATTAGTCAACAACAGGACTGTAGCAAATTTTTTATTGTGGATTGTTGGGAGGAGAGAGCAGTTTCTTTTTGCTGTTTCTAGGGAGCAAATGTGATGAACCTTATAATGGTTCAGTTGGTTTCCAGGTAACTAAGCCTGGGTATGAGATTAAGGAGGTTGGATACACATTATTTTTTGGAGGGGAAATGGAGAATATTATTAATAGACACGGGGACAGTAGCTTATTTCTTATTGCGGGTTGTTCAAAAAGGACGGCGGTTTCTTTTGGCTGTTTCTAGGGAGCAAATGTGATGAACCTTTTAATGGTTCAGTTAGTTTCCAGGTAACTAAGCCTGGGTATGAGATTCAGGAGGTTGGATACACATTATTTTATGGGGAAATGGAGAATATTATTAATAGACACGGGGACAGTAGCTTATTTCTTATTGCGGGTTGTTCAAAAAGTTCAGCGGTTTCTTTTGGCTGTTTCTAGGGAGCAAATGTGATGAACCTTATAATGGTTCAGTTAGTTTCCAGGTAACTAAGCCTGGGTATGAGATTAAGGAGGTTGGATACACATTATTTTATGGGGGAAATGGAGAATATTATTAATAGACACGGGGACAGTAGCTTATTTCTTATTGTGGGTTGTTCAAAAAGGACGGCGGTTTCTTTTGGCTGTTTCTAGGGAGCAAATGTGATGAACCTTTTAATGGTTCAGTTAGTTTCCAGGTAACTTAGCCTGGGTGTGAGATTAAGGAGGTTGGATACACATTATTTTTTGGAGGGGAAATGGAGAATATTATTAATAGACATGGGGACAGTAGCTTATTTCTTATTGCGGGTTGTTCAAAAAGGACGGCGGTTTCTTTTGGCTGTTTCTAGGGAGCAAATGAGTTGAACCTTATAATGGTTTATTTAGTTTCCAGGTAACTAAGCCTGGGTTTGAGATTAAGGAGGTTGGATACACATTAATTTGGGGGTGGGGAAGAAATGGAGAGTATTATTAATGGACCAGAGGACTATAGCTTATTTCTTATTGCGGATTGACGGGAAAAGAGGGCACTTTCTTTTGGCTGTTTCTAGGGAGCAAATGTGCTGAACCTTATTATGGTTCAATTAATTTCCAGGTAACTTAGCCTGGGTGTGAGGTTAAGGAGGTTGGATACACATTAATTTTAGCCTTTATTGTCAATAGACAAAAGTTATTTATGCGACCGTAGGGAAAGTCAGATTGTAGTTGTACAGATGGGGTCTGGGGCTTTTACTGGGTAATGGGAGTTTTTGTCATGAGCATTGCACTTAGTAGGGTATTAATGTGGATCCAGAGATTTTGGGAAATGGGTTTGGTAGGTGGTTAGCAACAGGGACTCGAATTAGAGAAAATTAGGGGGATTTTTTTCCCTATTGTATTGGAATCTATCTATATCCTGGCAATGATATTGGTTTTGTCTAGGTATTCAAAGACTGCCTTCTGTATTGTATTTGCATGTTTCTTTGGGGGAGACAGGAGCAGTCTCAGGTCTATTGTGTGATAGCCTAACTTGAATATGGTGGATTCTATGGTCTCGCCTTTGATTGTTATGGGGCCACACAGTCAAAGAAGATATGGTTGAGATCTTCTGCATCATTGCAGTGGGGGCATAGGGCGGACTGGTTACTGTAGTGAAGGCAGCCCTGCCCGCAGTGTCCTAGCCTTAGTCCGGAATAGGCTATGTTGAAACCTCTATTGAGACTATATACGTCACATTGAAGTTTAACCTTTGGTTTGACGAAATGGAAGGTGTGGCCCTTGTTGCTATTGGTCCATTGGGATTGCCATTTTTCGGTAACTGCTTCATTTATTAGGGAATAAACGTCCAGTTTTGAGGGTTTGGTATGGTTGTAAGTGCCGGTGGTCAATAATTGACAACTGCCTTTCTTGAATCAGCGGAAGGAGAAACGAAGTATGTGGCCCAACCGGGTTCTCGAACCCAAGACCTCTGGCATGAGTCAGGTGCCCTATCGATTGCGCTACGCAACCCGGCACCTTCAGCTGTAGGAGTTTAATTCCACATTCAACTTCTAAAGCATTAATAGGGGCGGAGTGGTATGCCCTCGTAGCAATACGGAGTGCTAAGTTGTTTTGGATGAGGTCTTGAGCTTTGAGAGTAGACTTTTGGGTGCAGAGTTATAAGCTTGCGCACCATAATCGACTTTTACTGAGGATTATGGCCTTATATAATGTCAATAGGATATTCTTATCTGCTTCATAGGAGGTGCCTGAAACCATCCTCATGAGGTTTAGGTCTTTATTACATTTTTCAATAAGATTTTTAATATGCTGACCCCATATGCTAGTTTGCTATCTAGGATCATGCCCAGGAAGGTGATATGGTCACGAAATTCTATTTCTGTCCCAAAAAGGAAGAGTTTTTAAAGTGATTCAATATTAAGTCTTTTTTAAGGGAAAATTATAGCCTTTGTCTTAATAATGGGTATTTTTAAGCCCCAGAGGTTGGACCATATCTCGATTGTCTGGAGGGCTGACTGGAGTTTTACGAGCGCATGTTTGGGAGAGGAGTTTTAGGTCCAGATAGCACTGTCATCTGCAAACTGAGAAATAGAGAGGTTTGCCCCCCCCCCCCCCCAGGGCATCATCAAGGGTATTTCTTATTACAATGAATAGGATAGGGCTGAGGGCACTGCCCTGGATAGGGCTGAGGGCACTGCCCTGGAGACAGCCGTTTCCAAGTCATGTTGATCAGAGCAGTGACCTACCACTCCTCTCCCAAACATGCTCTCGTAAAACTCCAATCAGTCCTCCAGGTCACTGCTATTTATAGGTCACTGATCAGAGGTTTTTATCCCCGCCATACGAAAGGAATTTATGGCTGAAGAGTGCGATTTATTTCCACTTCAATAGCGAAGTGTCATGGGACTGTCCCAGTCGCATTTAGTTTTGAGTTGCCGGTCGAGTTTCTAGGCTTCTTTTTTTTTTCTTTCTTTCCCGTTATTATACCCCGCCACACTTTAGTGGCGGGGTATTATGTTATACCTTTCGGTGTCCGTCCGTCCGTCCGTCCGTCCGTCCGTGCTCACCATTTCCGATCGATAACTTGAGTATTTATTCACGGAATTTTTTCAAATTTTGCATACATATTGTTATCGGCGATGAGTGGTATGGGATTGTTAATGGGCAAAATCCGTCCATTTTTAACGGAGTTACTGCCCTTTTTCGTATTGGAAAAATGGTTTCTGGCCTGTTATTCCTTTACTGTTCATGATATCTGAATGAAACTTCACAGATATGTTGCACATCAAAGGTTACATATTGTGACTAAGGACCGTCACTCTGACCTTCCCAGTTTGTGAGTTATCCGCCCTTGATAGGTCTGAAAAAAGGTTTTTGACCTATTGTTCCTTTACTATATGGAATATCTGAATATAACTTCACAGATATGTTTCACATCAAAGGTTACATATTGTGACTAAGAACCGTCACTCTTACCTTTCCTGTTTGTGAGTTATCCGCCCTTGATTGAATTAAAAAATGTTTTTTACCCGTAGTTCCTTTACTATGTGGAATATTTAAATGAAACTTTACAGATATGTTTCACATCAAAGGTTACATACTGTGACAAAGAACCATCACTTTTAATTTTCCAGTTCATGAGTTATCTGCCCTTGATAGGTCTGAAAAATGGTTTTTGACCTGTAGTTCCCTTTCTATATGGAATATCTGAATAAAACTTCACAGATATGTTTCACATCAAAGGCTTCATATAGTGACAAGGAACTGTCACTCTGATCTTTCCGGTTTGTGAGTTATCCGCCCTTGATTGATCTGAAAAACGTTTTTTTATCTGTAGTTCCTTTACTATATGGAATATCTGAACGAAACTTCATAGGTATGTTTCACATCAAAGGTTACATATTGTGACAAAGAACCATCACTCTTACCTTTCCAGTTAATGAGTATTCCCCCTTGATAGATCTGAAAAATGTTTTTTGACTTGTAGTTCCTATACTATATGGAATATCTGAATGAAACTTCACTGATATGTTTAACACCATAGAATAGGAAAAAGAGTCTCTCAGCTCAAAGAAGTGCTTTACAGCCTGATCTAAATCTACACTGGTCAGAATGCTCCACGTTGTTGGGTGGTTTATATTAATATTTATTTACAGTAAGGACATCATATCTCTGTCTATCTCAGTTCTGTGGCTCTTTAGCTATTATATATCTCAAAAAATAAGTTAGGATGCACAGCAGTGGCGGGATATCATGCAGTGCCTGCGGTGCTTTTATGGTTCAAGTAAGACCAAATGAGCATTCGACATCAAGCTTGATGGTAGACTAATGGCTCTTTCTTTCACATGATTTACTTAAACTTGACCTCACTAAAATGCGCATTCAATACGCGATTTTGATTGGTTCCCGTACGCGTGCGTTGAGACGCAAAGGACTACGTCACTACCCGTATCATGTGCGCAGTTTTGATTGGGTCCATGAAATTTGCATAAAATGCGCGTTGCACGCGTCGCTTCGCGGTATACGCAAAACGGAGAACGAATTTTCATTGGCTACTAAAATATTCGCGTCTATAATTACCGCGTATCCCGCGCGCATCAACTGCGTCCCCGACGCGTTTTGAATGTGTACAAATACGTGAGCGCCAGTGTACATAAAAGTCATCTTCCGAAACATTGTTATTTTTGCAAACGTTTCGAGTAGCTAGCATGGCGTGTGACCTCGACAATTTCTATTAGGAATGACTTACAGGCAGTCATCACCATTCACAAAAACGTTGCCTCTTATTTAAGCGCATTTCATAACTATTCTAACACTGAAATAGGCAGTAAATTTTCAACAGCTACGTACAACTCGCCAATGGGGTCTGCCTAAAAATATGTAATGATGCGTAATGTAGCGTAACGATGCGTAATGTAGCGTAATGTAGCAAAAAGATGGAGAAGCTTGCCTGACATATACCATGTATCTTTGTTACCATCTGGTTATTTCAATTCGGATACTATTTTCTACAGAGAATTAATGTTCAGAAGACCTATAATTAAGTAGTAATCCATGTCTCTCCCTAAACATCAATTTCTTTTTTTTTTATCTTTTAACTATACTAACACTCTTTATCGCACTGTATAAAATCATTTCACACACTTTCCTATACTTCTGTTCCAGCTAACCCCCTTCAGCACTTGGTTCGCTGGAACCCGTCTGATGCCCCCCTCGGGGTTAAGACGTGAAGGAAGATAGATAGATAGTAGAATAGACGCTAGGATGTAGCGTACAGGAGTGTTATGTGGCCTCCCGATGTATGGTGTCGCATCAAGCACCTTAACTAAGTGCGACCTTATGGCATATGCATTGCCCCTTCAAAGTATATCTTAGAATAAATATGCATTAGAAGTGCACAAGGTGTGTTTTACTGACAAGGATTGTAATCTACAGACGAGTGGGTGGGGAAATCTGTCCCGTAAAATGTAATGCCTTTATATGTTAAGGAGTGTGAAGCCAATGATGGAATTATTATTCGTGCTGGGTGATAAAGTTGTAAAAGTCTGCATGAATATTTTCCAGATTCAATCTCTGTTGGTTTCAACCTGCCTATGGATAAAATTTTATGCTTGCATATAGTTTCCAGCTGGTACCGCACAAGAGAGCTCCTAAACATTAAAGCTCCACCTGTGACTCGTGGAGGTGTGACTAGGACTTGTTGATATTAAAGTCCAGAAACATTCGCTAGTAAAGTTAAACTGTTTTATATTTACATATGCTAGAATCCAGATTATGTATATAAAAACAATACATTACGCACCATTACGCTACATTACGCATCATTACGCTGCATTACGCATCATTACTGTATTTAGGCACATCGCTCGCCAGTGTTTGACTAACAGATATGGAAACAAAACGGGCATTAACTCTTTGAGATGATAAGTTTTGGATTTCAGATTTCTGTTGTGAAGCATCAATGTTACGCGTTCTTATGTCCGCTTGCCTGTAGTCTTCTGGCAATAAGGTCTCCTGTACAGCTGCCCACTTTGCTTTCTGGTTTGTTTTATAATTCAAAATATAAAATAGGTAAAACAGAAGTTAGCGTTGTTTTCATTTTGGGTAGGTGAATGACCACCTGTCTGAGAAAGAGCTCTTTATTCGGTTTACCATGCGTGTCTTTTATGAACTAGTGTCAATGTATACTGACTTCCATCTTGGTTTTGAGAGCAGGATGTAGAATCTGATTGTATAAGTTCATGATCATTGTCTGTCGTTTTAACAAAAATATACTTGATATTCGCATTAAGATAGATTATTGCGACGTTGAATGAACGATTCTTTCAAGGCAGTGGTCTAGAGATGAAGAATATCAATAGTTGCAGCTGCAATAAACCTTCAGATTTTCGCTATATTTTCTTACATCACAGGCACCTCCATTCCGTCACAGGCACCTCCAGTTTTTTTTTTTACAAATCCAGCCTTATTTGGAGTTTATCGGCATTTATATTTGGGCAATGAGGTTTAGGTTACGTCAGTGTGTCCAGATCAACAGATTCTTATGCAAGAAAAGTGCATTTAGGACCTAAAACAATCGATTTGTTCTTGTTTCGAGTCACTTTCGACTGACCTTAAAGCCACTTCAAAAGTCATATCTTCCGTATATATGTAAAGTTCCCGGGGATATATTGTGTGACAAAACTTAATGTATATAAGGGTCGAATAGCATTCTTTGATTTTTAATAAACTCACTGGTTAAAATGTATTTTATCCAAAAAGACGAATACCTACCCTTTTTTGTTTATTTTTTGACCGTCACAGGTAGCTCCGGATGCCTGTCACAACTTTTTATCGGTACGTCCGCGGAGGTACCTGTGATAGTTTACCAGGCGTGCGAAGGAAACAACGGTAGCATTTGCTGTCATCTATCATCATAAAAAATATGAACCAGATCCATCAAATGCTTTAGAAAATATAAGCACTTAAAAAACTTTAACGTAAATGTGGATGCCGACACCGATGCCTGGGGTAGTGCACTGGCTCTTCCTGGACTTTGTCCAGGCAAGCTAAAAAGCGAAGAATGAATGGAGGAACAAATGAACAAATGAGCGGACGAATGAATGGAAATATGCCAAATGAATGAATGAACGGGAAGGAATGGAAATATGCCGAAAGCAATATGCCCCACCAACTTTTTCAAAGTTTGGGACATAATTAGACTTGAAAATCCCATAAGGCCATTAAAAAGTTTGAGTAGGCAGCCAAAAATGGGGTTGGTATGGTAACCGGAAACAGATTTTTTGCCTGATATTAGATACCAGTAACCTCAAGTACATGTAATTTATCTCTTTTCAATTTATGGTGTTGTTTCAGCCAACCTGCAGAGAACTTCTATCCTGGTGTTGTTTCAGCCAACCTGCAGAGAACTTCTATCAATATTTTTCTGTCTTTCCTCACAAAAAAGTCTAATGGTGCTGAGTGTAAAATTTTAACAGAGTTCTCCCTCTCCTCTGTTTTCAACCTTCCATATTCAGTTATATCTAAATAATCTTTGTTTTTAAGCTTCAGCAATGTGAAAATTACCTGAAATAAATATAACATATTAATGTCAATTCTCTATAATCATCAAGCATATTTAATAGGGATTGCTCGCGCATGGTCTTAGGTTTTGTTCAAACTTGCTGACAGTGTGAGTTCTCATGCAAAACCAAATAATTCAGTGTTATTTCATTTAATCACACTCTGTTGACATGGAAATGGACTCCAAAGATTTCGGCCAAAAATCATTCAAAATATCCTTGACATTTGGCATTTTTTACCCGATCTTATAGTGCTGTTATAATTGTTTTTCTTGGACTCTGTGAAATTACAGCCTTATAAATAAATTTAAGCCTTAATAGCCCCCTTGTTAAATTACTATAGAAGCCTTATGTACCATCCCATGTGGAAAGGGTAAGCAGGACCTGAAAATGCAATTTTTAGGCATCTTTCATAAGGTACAGAAAGTTGGGTACAGAAAGTTGAAGCACGGGCACTCTAGCTGCCATATCTGCATACTACCAAATTTACTGTGGAATGTAACAAGATGACCAAATTAGCCTGATATCCTTCAATTGGGTATCATATCACAATGTGAGCTGCTACACGACAAAACCAGTGATGTGGCATGTGCGTTCGTGAAGACTCAGAACAGCCTGGCATCCACCCAGTCTGATCAGTTGCTGTCTGCATGAAGGTGGCTTAGACCCTTACCGACCTTTTAAGTGCACAGTGGAGACTCTGATCAGTCTTCCCAGTTTGATCTGAGTCTTCCCTAGGCAGACATGCCACTTAGTTGCATTTATTGTGTTAAGGCTCATGTATCAAAATCTACCAGATCTTCAACTGTAACAATTGGCAGATGTCCATGACAACTCTTGGGTTTCTTGAAATTTTCTCATTATATTATGCCAGTTTGAAAAACGGGACGTATATTGTTATGGCGCTGGCGTCCGTCCGTCTGTCCACCCGTCAGCCGTAAACTTTTCGTTTCCGGATAACTCCTCCTACAGTTTACATCCAATCAAGCTGAAACTTGGTATATAGTAAGACTATGAGGTGGACCAGCGCATATTGTTTCAAGGTTACGGTCCAATGATTTTTAACGGAGTTACAGCCCTTTACTTAGAATTTTTGGGGTGTTTGTTTCCGGATAACTCCTCCTACAGTTTTCATCCAATTAAGCTGAAACTTTGTAAATAGTAAGACTACGATGTGGAGTAGCGCATATTTTACGGAAATATTCCTCCGATGATTTTTAGCGTAGTTACAGCCTTTGAAAAAACTCGTCTATGGCAGTTTGTATGGCAATTCTTTAGCATTCCATAACTTGGTTACTCTTTGGAATATCATGATGAAACTTTATACCAATGTTTATGAGGTTAAGAATGGTTACTCCCCTTGACTTAGATTTTGAGTTACCTCCCTTTGATTATTTTGTCAGACCATATTTGTACACCTCATATCTAACTATCCCTTTGGACTATTGTGATGAAACTTGATAGAGATGTATATTAGGTTGACACAATATGTCACATATAAGAACGATTGCCTCCCCTTACTTATTTTTGGAATAACCTCCCTTTGAATATTTTCTGAGGCTATTCTTATGCAAGAGATAAGTAGGCAACCGTATGGAATATCTGGATGAAAATTTATAGCAATGTGTATTAGGTTGAGGCTGTGTGTCTTATATAAGAATAATTGCTCCCCCTTCCTTATTTATGGAGTTACAGCCCTTTGGTTAATTTCTACTGCTATTCTTGGGCAAGTCATTACTAGCTATAGGTAACCGTATGGAATATCTTGACGAAACTTTATAGCAATGTGTATTAGGTTGAGACAGTATGTCTAATAAAAGAACAATTGCTTCTCCTTCCTTATTTTTTTTTAGTTACATCCCTTTGATTACTTTTTTAGCTCACCTGAGCCGAAGGCTCAGAGGTGTTATAGGATGGGAGTCGAGCCGTCGTCCGTCCGTGGGTCCGTGCATCAACACTTTCAAACATAAATATCTCAGAGACCAGTTGGTCGATCGCAATCAAATTTTATCTGAAGCATCATTTGGGTGGGGGAAAGGCTGCATTAGGTTTTGGTGCCGATCAGCTCAGAACTCTGGTTTCCATGGCAACAGATAGCCCCCATAGGGTTATAATTGGGAAAATGGCGTCATCACGTTTTCTCGACTGTTTTTGATTAGATCCTTATCATACTTGCAGGTAATGATGACATACACAAGAGCTTGGATGAGTTCGAAAGTTGGCCGGATTCGAGCACAGACTACGGAGTTAGCTGCCCTTGAGCGTTTGAAAAAAAATCCCATAGGGTTATAATGGGGAAAATGGCGTCATCACGTTTTCTCAATTGTTTTTGCTTAGATCCTTATCATACTTGCAGGTAATGATGACATACATAAGAGCTTGGATGACTTCGAAATTTGGCCGGATTCGAGCACAGACTACGGAGTTAGCTGCCCTTGAGCGTTTGAAAAAAATCCCATAGTGTTATAATGGAGAAAACGTCATCACATATTTTTAGAAAAAACTTTGTCATCGCTCTATTGCCTACATTTCGCAAGGGATTTTAAAATAACTTCACACAAATGTAGGGCATGACAATATCTTGAGCAAGTTCGACTTTCAGGATGCTGCGCCCAAGGTCAAGGTCACTGTGGCTATTTTTAGAAAAACTTTGTCAGCGCTCTAGCACCAACATTTCTCAACGGATTTTAAAATCTGTTCACACAAATGTAGGGCATGACAATATCTCGAGCAAGTTCAACTTTCAGGATGCTGCGCCCAAGGTCAAGGTCACTGTGGCTATTTTAAGAAAATCTTTGTCAGTGCTCTAGCACCTACATTTCTCAGCAGATTTTAAAATAACTTCACACAAATGTAGGGCATGACAATATCTCGAGCAAGTTTGACTTTCAGGGTGCTGCACCAAAGGTCAAGGTCACTGTGGCTAATTTTAGGAAAACTTGGTCGTCGCTCTAGCGCCTACATTTCTCAACGGATTTTAAATCAACTTCACACAAATGTAGGGCATGACAATATCTCAAACAAGTTTGACTTCCAGGGTGCTGCACCCAAGGTCATGTGACCTGGACCATTTAAGTATAAGATCTTTCCATCTCTCATTCCAGACAGACTTCATATGAACTATAATTGTCATCCCCCAATTAGTTTCTGAGTGAAGAGATTTTAATCAATCCAACCCAAGTGACCTTTAGCCAAGGTCACTAAATGACCTTGACCTCTAGAATTCATAGGGGTTGAAGATGACTGCATGTCCATTTCATAGAGTCTAATAGCAACAGAAAAATGCACTTCTCCCAGCTATTTCCATTCCAAAGCCTGAGGAACCAAATTGACCTTGCCATAAAATAAGTCAAGGTCAACCCAGGATCATCCTTTATATAAACTTGGTAGCACTAGTGTACCAGAAGCTACATACCAAGTTTCAAGGCAATCGGCTCAGTGGTTCTGGAAAAAGAAGATTTTTAAGGCTTTTACCATATATAGGCATGGCGACCATCCTGGTCATGTGACCTGGACGAAATGTATAAACCTTCTTTCCACCTTTGTCTGAGGGCTGCAAATGAAATTGGCCCAGTAGTTTCAGAGAAGAAGTCCTTTGAAAATGTTGACAGACAAAGGACAACTGACCTTTGACAGGCATCATTAAAATATATGAGTACTGCACATAATCGTCATAAGGTGAACAGCTGACCCAGCTTACAAGAAAATCTTTTCAGGGGTTAATGATGTGTGGAGCGGCCATAAAAAGTTAGTGGACAGGTGGACTGACTGACAATGCCACTACATAATATGCCCCATCTCAAGAGGGCATTTACAAAGCTGAATGGAATTCAGTGGGATATTTTAGTATAACATTTTGGATGCTGTGAAATTCCAAACAAATTGGAGTGGAATAACAGTGGAATTTCAATGAAGTACCACCGGAATAGCGTGGAAAAACATTGGATATTAAGTGGAATACTACTGGATTAACATGGAATGTCAATGAAAATGCTGCAATTCCCAGTGGATTTTAGTGGCACATGCACTATGCCATAGTATAATGGATATAGGCAATACAATTTGGCATTAATGACCTGACTGAAGAAGGATCCACGTGACTGGCTACTTATCTCACTAATTATCTCCCTATGCATAACACGTTGCTTTGCAATGAAAAAGATTTTTCTTCGCTTTCAGTGGCAACTTTTGTTTTGTCAAAATGTCCTTTCTGCTTCAAGCAAAAAGTGACTCTTGGTTCACAACGAAATGCGTATTTTTGTATCTGATTTAATTTTGGCAATGAAAGTAGCAAAAGTCTGCATTAAACCTAATTTTATTTCTAAACAGTTTGCAGCCACAAACTAAAATACTGGATTAAATGTCCCTGCCAAGAAAGTACCAATAGGATTTAAGTAGTCACAGTATCTGTCAGGGTCCAAGGTTATAAAACGGAACACCTGACAACACTGGGGCCCAATCTGATTTAACTCCATTTACTTTTACACGCTGCTGCCTGTAACAGAGAAAATCAGAGTCCTGTCACCAATACCATAGCCATATAGCTTACATTTCAGTAATTCATGAGGGGGAGTGTCAAAAGCTTTCTCGAAGTCCAAGATAAAAGTGTCCACCCGACCGCCCTTATCCAAGATTTTAGCCCAGTCATTTATAACCGTGACCAACTGAGTTTCACAACTATGTTTCTTCCGGAACACATGTTGTCTGTCTGACAAAAGTTTATGTTCATCCAAATGTGCCATAATATTAGAGCAAACAATGTGTTTAAGTAACTTGCATGGTACACAAGTTAGAGAAACCGGTCGGTAATTGCAGGCCAAAGACCTATCTCCTTTTTTCAAGAGCGGGCATATATTTGCTGTTCGTACCCATGTAGATCATCCAGCAAAATTTTTTAAACGCATACAGCTCTGCTCACTATATCAGGAACAACGAGTATCATGATCCGACTGCACTTACGTTCTCGTCTGAATAAGGGCAAAATTAATCAGTTTGCTCATCGTAAACGTTAAAGACACACGACCGAAATCGAAAGTAAACGATCCATCTCGCAATACAGATAATCCTGTTGTTTTGGTATTTGTTTACTTTTCAGCCACGTGAGAAAAACTTGACATAGAGAAAAATGTAAAATTAGTACAAAATTTAGTCATCTATTTTGAATCAGCGCTCAGTTCAACTGAAAGATCCATCCATCCATCCATCTACTTACCTACCTACCATTCTTACAAGCCTATGTCCCTACCCTCTGGCTGCCTGTCTGTCTGTCTCTCCGCTCATCTATCTATCTATCTATCTATCTATCTATCCGAGAGGACGTCTGCCTGACAGGTCGTCTGTCTGTCTGTATAACTTTTTATGCATTATTTATAGGACACCACTATTTTCATACAGTATGGATGGATGTAGACTTGCGATTTTACGCCCTTTTTTAACAGTATTTCAGTTATATCAGGACGATGGGTGGGAAATAATGAAAGGGTCTATGCAATGGAGCCCAGTTTACGATTGAAAAGATTCCCGCCTCCGGCGGGTCTCGAACCCGAGACCGCTAGATCAGAAGGCCAGCGCTTATCTACTGAGGCTCCATTTTCATACAGTACGAATAGTCTGATTAATAGGCCAAATCGTGAAAAACACCACCACCACCAACAACAACAACAAAAAAAAAAAACCACTTCATTTTGTGCTTGTAGATTCCTGAAGATTCGAACATAGTGTGCGAACAGCAAAGACTCTGACCTGACTGCCCGGATGCACAAATGGCAACATTTTCAGGGGAAGCAAGTCTGCTATTTGCATTTTGTATAAGGGAAAGAACTCGTCCATTGAGTTTCGATTTCTTTCCTCTAAGCCATGTAAGCGTTGTTTCAGTTTGAAAGGGCAACGTTGTGCCGAGAATAAAACAGGAAGTCACAAAAGCTGTTGGCGGGAAAGCATGACAGTGTACCAACAACTTGATACTTCGCACATATCATGAGAAAACGTTTTACAGTTGGTGCGAACGGCGAAGACGAAAATAAGCCTGCACTTTTGCACAGATAGATGGATGGCTGGGCCGATTGATCGATCGATCGGTAGACTGATAAATAGATAGATGGATGGGGCTGGATGACTTGCGATTTTACGTCCTTTCTAACAGTATTTCAGTCATATCAGGACGATGGGTGGATGATTATGAAAGGCTGTGTAAAATATAACCCTGTTTACGATTGAAAATATTCCCGCTAACAGCGAGGCTCGAACTGGGGACCGCTAGATCAGCAGGCCAGCGCTGAAGCTACTAAGCTACCGGAGCTCCTTAATAAATAGATGGACACCAGCAGGCACATGACGTCGTATTGACATCGGTTCTACCTAATGACGTCGCATCGACGATACCTATCCGCTGGATTAGATTTAGGAGACAGGGAACGTGGGCAGGAGGAATGGTCAGACAGATAAAAAGATTGTTAAATGGATGAGTGGACGGTAGGTTGGGTTAAGTAGGTGTCGGTACAGAGAGAGAGAGAGGGAGGGGGGTGGGGGTGAGAAGAATGTGGTCGAGAGGAAAGATAACAAAAATGAGGAAGATCAATTAATCTCGCGGGTAATACCAATTTCCCTACCTGGTTTTCGACCTAGCCAATCAATTACCGCACATGCAAAAGTGGTTGTCGACTGAGTCAATCAACACCAGTACCAGCCCGGTCGACAGCCATTAACAATAGTATCATTTACCGTGACTGGTATAGCTTTCGACCGAATTCTCGGTCGACAGCCACGTAGCACAGTACCGGATAGGTCGACTGTTGGTTGTCAGCTGTTATTCCAACCATGACAAATTGCGTTAGTTGTCCATGATTTATGTATCGTGGTTTTCACATTCCATGTGAGGGATGGTCGGTTTGGGCGATGGTGCTGTTGAACAGTCAATGCCAGGGCGTTCTTCTAATTTAGCTAATAGTAGGGCAAAGGCCGGATGTGCCTGCAGCAGGTGCGGGATGGGGTTTATTGGATTATTCTAGTCTCATCTATCCTATCTATTCCTTTTCTTTCTCCCTCTCTCTGAAAACTACTCGAAGAGACTGAAATACTTTCCCAAAGAGCCGTTAAATCCAAAACCTCAATCATCACCACCATCCACTCCATGTTAGTACAAACTTATGGGAGGTGCGTTTGTCCAAAGCGCTTGGATTGCTTGTGAAGAGGACTGGGTGCTAACTAACTGAAAAACAGTCGTAGTCTAACTGAAAAACTCCCTCTGTCGTAGTCCGTACCTGATACTTTCCAATCAATAATAAAAGGCAGCGAAAGGACATTACTGGATCATATATGCTATGCCGACGATGACGATAGAGTGGAAATCTAACAGCCCACAAACTATACGACCAAAATACATATGTACCATTATATCTCTGTATGATGATCCACAGGAGCCCCGAGGAGCGGCTGTAGCGTAGTGGATAACACTCCAGACTACCAATCCAGGGGTCGCAAGATCGATTCCCCGCTTCTCCGGTCTTTCGGATGAGACTTTAAAGGTAGGTTCCTGTACTTTGGAATGCATCATAATTTTGATGATTTTTTATCCAAGTTGTTGGAAAGCACTTATAAAGAGGAAATGAATAAGTTTCACTAAAAAGTGTAAATCAAAAAATCGTAGAAAAGTCGTTTTGCAAGGGATTTCCTAACTCTGCTTCGCACACCAGTTAGCGCTATTTTTAGTTCTCGCCAAAAATAGATAACATAGCTGACGTCATGCTGCATTGCATTTCGGGATAGTTTTAACCCATCCGCCATGCCAGGACCTCTGGAAGAGCTCACGGCAAGAGAAAATTAACCGTTGGCAAATGACATCAGAAACTACGGACTTGTAGACATATATGCATATTTATTTTTAGAACTGGAATTCCAACAAAAGAAAATAAACCAAAGGGAAAACGACTATTTTCTACAACATCTGACGATTTTCTCAGTAGCAACAGTTTCAGAAAAATAAGAGAATTCAATACTACCCAGAAAAAGACAAAATTATTTTGTGAACATAATTGTTATCGCTGGGCCAGGAACCTACCTTTAAGTGTTTGTTATAGCCCCGCTTTTTAAAAAAGTGGACCCTTTCTTTAATACCGTAACACTATATACTGGTTCGCGGAACATCTCTTACAGTTTTTCATGCAATGTTAATAAACTTTGCAGGTATTTACTCCTTCGAATGTTAAAGATGTGCGTGAGGTTTGGTTATTATCATTTTGTTTCTTACTGTTTCAGCTTTCTGAACCTTTGCTAAACTTTGTTAAAATGATATAGACATACTGAAGATGTGCATGTGTTTTTTTAATGGAGCTAGAATTAATTTTGACAGAGTTACGGCCTTTTAAACTTCGTCATTTTAGGTAAATTATACTGAAGATGTGCATGTGGTTTTTTGATGGAGCTAGAAAATTTTTGACAGAATTATGGCCTTTTATACTTTGCCAATTTAGGCAAATTTTAGCATTGTAGGATATGGAGTTTGTGTAATCAACTCCTCCTACAGTTTTAATGGATCTTTTTCAAACCTTGCATACATAATTTGGACATATTGAAGATGTGCATGCGGGTTTTGTTGGAGCTAGAATTAATTTTTGACAGAATTACGGCCTTTTGAACACAAGTCATTTTAGACAAATTTTTAGCATTGTAGGGTAGAGAGTTTTTGTAATCAACTCCTCCCAGAGTTTTTATGGATCTTTTCAAATCTTGCTTACATGCTTTGGACATACTGAAGATAGGCAAGTGGGTTTTTGTTGGAGCTAGAATTAATTTTGACAGAATTATGGCTGTTTGAACTAAAGTCATTTTATGCATTTTTTTTGCATTGAAGGGTATGGAGTTTGTGTAATCAACTCCACCCACAGTTTTAAATGGATCCGACCTTGCATACATATTTTGGACATATTGGAGATATGCATGTGGATTTTATTTGGAGCTAGAATCAATTTTGACAGAATTACAGCCTTTGAACTTTTAGGTAAACATCTGACATATAAAGGAAACAATGTCACTATCCGAATTTACTAGGCGTCCGAATTTACCCGACTTTCCCCTAATACGTTGAGATTCAATATGATTCTCGCTCGGATTGAAACTATTAAGTAGGGTCAAGTCGGGTAGCTTCGGACAGCGGGTAAATTCGGATATATCATTGCAAACAGTGAACATCCAGGTGAGACGGCTCATAAAAAGTCTTTTATTCCCATCGGATTTTTTTAACAGCTCTGAAAGTGTCGGCCTTGGCGCAAGAATGAAACATTGTATTGGATGACAGACGCACTGTAACTAACTTAGATGTGTTGTAACTGATTTGTTGTAAACCGGGGAATGGTCTCCCATCCAGGTACCAGCGGAACTAAAAAGGAAGGATGTCAGACCTTCCCATTTTATAACAGAAGAAAAAATGGCACAAGACAAAAAAAGGCCATACAACAAATCCTCTTCAAACAACCCTGAAGTATGCTGACCAATTCATATATATGTAATGCTGTTAAACCATGAAATCAAATCTGTCATGGACCGTGATTCAACATATACATATTTATGGAATAATGGAATAAATAAAGATTATTACATGGGTTTTTCGTTATCACCCGATTTATCAGCCCGAGACTCCAATATCTGACGGAGGGCTTGCCAGAGGTCCGATATTGGTCGAGGGCTGATAAATCAGGTGATAATGAAAAACTCATGTTATGATCTGTTTATCATATAGATTCTAGTTAAGAAAAAAAAAATGCCCCGAAATAGTTGCTAGAAATCAACATTTTTGAAGTTGTGAAAACTTGCTACCACCGCTGAAGGCCAAGGCCTAAAAGGGCATCCGGCTAACACAACGGCAGGGACACCCGGGTGTGAGTGTAACATTTTATTGCATAATGAAACAAGGCAGGCAACTGACGACAAGTGTCTAATGAAACGAGGGATCTTACGATAAGTCTTACTAGCACACGGCATCACTGCGCCATCTGAAATGTTTCCCGCCCGTCCAGTCTTGTAGCGCTTGCAGTTTTGTAGCGAAACATAAAATTCAGCCATTTCATATTTATTTTGACACCAACGTGTTTCTTTCGATCGAACTAAGAAAATGAGTGGTCACACTTTATGTCTATGATGGACAATAAGAGAGATAGAAACTCTGAAAGGATGGGAAATTTTCTGTTCTGCAACATCGCTCTCGCCATTTTAACGTCGAAGTATCTCACGCGACGTCGTTGACGTTTACGACGGGCCGATAAACGTATCGGACCGGGAAAACCTTTATCGGACCGATGGGCAAGATAAGAACTCTGAAAGCCAAGCTTGTTCAAACATGCAGATTGCCTCTTAGGCAGTCCAAAATTCTGTATCTATGTGATATATGTATATCCTAAGCCTTTACAGAACGCACCAAAAGCCATTCCAGTCCTTATTCTTCCTCCAAATAATACCATAAACATCCTAAGTATTGGGACAGATAGGGTGAGCAAACAGTGCACACTCAGATCAGACTGCTCTTAAAGGAGCAGTCCAGAGCAGTTCGATCAGGGCCTACACTGTCCGCCATCCGAGATGCATCTTTTGGACACACTGCTGCATAGTTTTGATTGATTGATTGATTTGTTGCTTAACGTCCACGGTAAACAGCTATGATCATGTCGGGACGGTCAGTTAACCTAACCACACTATTCCTGGGCAGGCTTAGACCTCCTAAGCGGTTAACCAGTACTAAGTGCACATACTTTCGCCAGTAACTGACAACTGCCTTTCTTAAATCAGCGGAAGGAAAAACGAAAGTATGTGGCCAGACCGGGTTTCGAACCCGGGATCTCTGACTTATTAGTCAGGTGCACTACCGATTGCGCTACGCGGCTGCATGTAAAACCAAATGAAAATTAAGAAACAAAAGATAAATCTATCTTTGCATAACAACAGTTACTGTTGATATGGAGGCCGTGGCGCACTCTAGCGGATTCCATTTTTTAAGCATTAATACAGAGGTGGTAAACCGCAGATTGGTACCAATCTGCGGTTTGCCGATGACATCGACGCTCTAGCTGAGGAAGAGCAGGAACTAGAAGCTCTAGTTGAAAGACTCGATCAAACCTGCACAAGGTATAAGATGGAGATCAGTGCTGAGAAGACCAAACTTATGACGAACAGCGCAGATGGCATTCAGAGGGAGATCCTGGTAAAAGGGCAGAAGCTTCAAATACCTTGAAGCAGTAGTCTCAGATGATGGTTCAAAACAGGAGGTTCTCTCAAGGACTGCACAAGCTACTTCAGCTCTTACCAAGTTGAAACCAATTTGGAGAGATAACAACATATCTCTTAGATCAAAGGTGAAACTTATGCGCTCCCTTGTCATTTCCATATTTCTGTATGCCTGTGAATCGTGGACCTTGACAGCAGAGTTAGAGAAAAGAACGCAGGCCTTTGAGATAAGATGCTATCGAAGGTTACTGAACATTTCATACAAGGACCATGTAATCAATGAGGAGGTTCGCAGGAAGATCCAAGCATCCATTGGAGAATATGATGAACTCCTGATGCTGGCCAAGAAACGGAAACTAAGGTGGTTTGGCCACGTCACAAAGTCTTCTGGCTTAGCAAAGATGATGAGTCTACAGGGCACAGTGAAAAGAAAAAGAAGAGGCGGACAGAAGAAGAGGTGGGAAGACAATATTAAAGAGTGGACAGGGATGGATTTTGCCAGCTCAACTAGGACAGCTGAAGACAGGGCAAGGTGGAAAGGGATTATTTCGAAGTCATCTGTGGTGCCCCAACGACCTAGTAAGGCTATGGGATAGAATAGAATAGAATAGACAGTGGTGGACTTTTGATCATCATTTAACCTGAGGGAATTGGTAAAGAGAACTTCTCCCTGGAGGTGCGTCGCAGACGGCTGAAAATACAGGAACAACAACAACAACAACAATATGGTTCCCGCATTGCTGCGCGTCATTAATGTAAGCCGGATTCAATCAAGCCTTCCAGTGACAGTGATTTGTTGTCATGACTACGTTGTGTCATTGTTGACAAAGCGGCAAATTTGATTGCATGTCAAGTCAATATTGCGAGAATAACAGTGTTTCTAAAACAAGTGACAAAGGTAAAGACGTTAAATTACATTTTCCAATGCTTGTTGTTGTTTGGGTTTCAATCTGTTTCTTTATAGAGAAAAGAGTTAAGACATTTTTAACAGTAATGTCAGCGAAGAAACAAGATGTGACATTTCATCCCGGTTTAAAAGGATATGGATCTTGAAGATAGGGGACAGGATAAGGTACACCTCTTTGTTGACTGTCAGCCAGCAATCACATCAGTGTTCATGACTTCAATCCCAGAGAATAATGTGGAATTGGTGCTAGGAATAAAGGAGATTCTTTCGGAGGTTCAGAAGAAAAATATTAACATATCGTCCCGGTATGTGTTTCCGCGCGGTATGTGTTTCAGAGCCCTAACTATAATCATAAATTGTACATGGCAGAGCATTGGCACTAAGGAAATTTATTGACATCTATATTCTGCAGAGGGTCTTGTTCCTCACAATAATAAAGAATGACCAAAACTATCTTCTGGGAGAAAAGAATTTAAAAATCAAGACATGGTGTGCTTTAAATAGCCATTTTTCTTAATGCACTTTTGTTCTGGTTGTTGCGACCCTGAAATCTTTTAAACTGGCAAAATTTTGTAAGAAAAACTTACCGCCAGTTAATGGTATGCTTAATATCTTTAATATCATGCAACAGTTGAGGTTCACTGAACTTTTCAAAAATGTTTTTGACAAGAGGGTCCTTATATCCAAAAAAAAAAGGTGTTTATCAGTACCAGCAAGTAACGGTAGGTTGAATTGTTTTTGTTTATAATCTGAGTTGTAAAGATCAAAATTATTTTTCTTTTGCAGTTATGTCACCAGGTCCAGTTGTAACACAATGTGCATATAAAATTTAACACTGTTAATGGAACTTTGTAGAAATTTCCAATATGAGGCATAGGGGGTTGACAACTTTGAAACAAGGCTGTCATTGCTCCAAGGTTGGCATGCTATCTGAAATTATTACTGCCATCTCAAGAAGGATTAGTTGATGATTGATACCTTTTATTCTATGGTGTCAACATTAATATGCTAACTCCTGAAATCCATATTTTCTCCTCAACAAATAAAATAAAATTTTCTTTTAAAGTTTTAAAAAGGGCTCTGAAACACATACCGCGCTAGAAGGATAAGTGAAACTAGGTAGTCTCCTCAAATAAAAACCCCTGATTTTAATTCTATACAATATTTCATGAGGACAAGTGAAATGGTAGGCTAAACATTACAGAGGACTCTAAATATGTTTTCGGGCCAGCCTTGCTGCATATGTATTAAAGAAGTTGATTTTGATCTTAGGGGCTCTGAAACTGATGTCGCTGGGATAGTTGTGCACTGGTGCCCTGGACTTATCAACTAATCTAAATCTGAATGAGGATACCCAAGGTTTCGGTGATGAAATACTATTTGAAGAAGTGGAGGCAGCTATAGAGCTAACTAAAAAGGAAAATTCCTAGGCCAAGATGCATTTTATGCAATTTTTTTTTCAGTATGGTGGTGAGAAACTGAAGGAAGCTATGTTATATATATTCAATTTATCTTGGACCCAAGGGATCCTCCCGGCAGCTTGGAAAGAAGATAAGAACTCTGAAAGCCAAGCTTGTTCAAACATGCAGATTGCCTCTTAGGCAGTCCAAAATTCTGTATCTATGTGATATATGTATATCCTAAGCCTTTACAGAACGCACCAAAAGCCATTCCAGTCCTTATTCTTCCTCCAAATAATACCATAAACATCCTAAGTATTGGGACAGATAGGGTGAGCAAACAGTGCACACTCAGATCAGACTGCTCTTAAAGGAGCAGTCCAGAGCAGTTCGATCAGGGCCTACACTGTCCGCCATCCGAGATGCATCTTTTGGACACACTGCTGCATAGTTTTGATTGATTGATTGATTTGTTGCTTAACGTCCACGGTAAACAGCTATGATCATGTCGGGACGGTCAGTTAACCTAACCACACTATTCCTGGGCAGGCTTAGACCTCCTAAGCGGTTAACCAGTACTAAGTGCACATACTTTCGCCAGTAACTGACAACTGCCTTTCTTAAATCAGCGGAAGGAAAAACGAAAGTATGTGGCCAGACCGGGTTTCGAACCCGGGATCTCTGACTTATTAGTCAGGTGCACTACCGATTGCGCTACGCGGCTGCATGTAAAACCAAATGAAAATTAAGAAACAAAAGATAAATCTATCTTTGCATAACAACAGTTACTGTTGATATGGAGGCCGTGGCGCACTCTAGCGGATTCCATTTTTTAAGCATTAATACAGAGGTGGTAAACCGCAGATTGGTACCAATCTGCGGTTTGCCGATGACATCGACGCTCTTGAAGAAGTGGAGGCAGCTATAGAGCTAACTAAAAAGGAAAATTCCTAGGCCAAGATGCATTTTATGCAATTTTTTTTTCAGTATGGTGGTGAGAAACTGAAGGAAGCTATGTTATATATATTCAATTTATCTTGGACCCAAGGGATCCTCCCGGCAGCTTGGAAAGAAGCATTAGTAAAATTTCTTAGGAAGCATGGCAAAACTGATTATTACACTCAGCTACAGGCTGATAAGTTTAACAAGTGTACTGAGTAAAATAATGGAACGAATTGTACTTACCAGACTAGAAGCTTATGTTGAAGGCAAAATCTTATCGATGAAGAACAAGAAGGCTTTCGCAGGTATCACTGTACTACATACGCTGTTCTCAAGCTGGTTCAGGATATCAAGGAGAGTTTCAGCAATGGAGAGATGACAGCTGCCTGTTTCACTGATATGGAGAAGGCAATTATGACTCTGTGTGGAGAGAAGGGCTGATGGTGAAACTAGCAGATCTTGGAATTAATGGGAGAATGTGGGGATGGATTTATTCTTTCCTTTCAGACAGACAGGTTACCTGTCGCATAGGGAATACTCTTGGTCAGACTGCTTTATCAAGAACAGGCCTTCCCCAAGGAAGTGTTATTTCCCCATTGTTGTTTAACTTATCATCAGAGACATGCTACAAGAAACTGAGGGGAACCACTGCAAATTTGCAGACGAAGGAACACTATGGCACAGGGGTAAAGATCTAAATAGTCTAGCCCAGAAGGTCAGTAGGGGTGTACAGATCGTTCATGGATGGTGTAACAAATGGAGAATGAAGCTTAGTTTCCCAAAGACAGAAGTAACCCTCTTTCATGTCCATCCTATGCAGGAGCAGTTTCAAAATATTTTTACCATAGGGAATACAATTCTTCGCTATAATAGAACACAAAAAATCTTAGGCATCACACTAGATGAGCAGCTTAGTTTTCAACACACGTGAATATTACAGAGAAAAAATCAAGCCGGGCACTCGTACTTGATACGTACTAGATACGTACTTGATCCATCGGTGATAAGATGGTAAGCTCTTAAGGCTTGTCTTCACCGCCAATATTGATCAAAAACCATGTTGTGCCAATATTGATCAAAAACCATGTAGTGATCTCGTACTTCCAATTTACAATGTATTGTTATTTGAAAATTGATATGCTCATTTCCATCTATATGCTGTTTTTGCCAATTATTGATACCACAATGTTGATATGCCATTCTTAGTAGACCTCGTCGACCTTGAACTGGTCCTTCCTCCACTCCTTGTCCAGCTAAAGTGTCTTAAACTCATTCACAGTTTTAGAATCAATAACTGTTTGTGAGAGATTATTCCATGAATCAATATAGCGCACACAAAACGAGTGTTGTCGGAATCCCTTCATATACCGTTGTTTGTACAACTTTTTCGAATGCCCTCATGTTGTTGATGTTGAAAACGTAAACATTGACTGTGAATCAAGATCCTCGAGACCATCCAAAATTTCAAACAACTGAATCATATCACCCCTTTTTTCTTCTGTATTCCATAGAGAATAATTTCAGTTTTGACAGTCTTTCAACATATGACAAGCCTTTCAAATCTGGAATCATCCGCGTTGCACGACGCTGAACATTTTCAATTAACTTTTTATTCTTTTTTGTATACGGATACCATATGACATTTCCATAGTCAATAATTGGGCGAACTAGAGATTTATATAGTTTCAAAAACAGTCCACAATCAAGGTGTACAAAGGAACGTTTGATGAGTCCTAATATCTTATTGGCCTTGCTTACACATTCCGAAATCTGTTTATCAAACTTTAAATTATGAAATATGATTCCGAGATCCTTTTCTTCAGAGTCTTTGGACAATAGACTAATATTTCCCTTACTGTCTCTCATCTGGTAGTTGAACAAAAATTTAACTAGTCCATACTGAATGAATTTACACTTGTTAACATTGAACAGCAGCAGCCAGTCATCAGATCAATCACAACATGAGAACAAGTCGAGCTGTAGTAGTTGTTGGTCCAAAGATGAAGATATTGTCTTGTAAAGTTTCGTGTCGTCAGCAAAGAGCTTGCAGATACATTTAACCACATCCGAGAGATCACTTATCAATATTATGAAGAGTATTGGCCCCAGACACTCCCCGGGGGGATACCAGACAATACTGGCTTCCAGCTTGAAAAGGTTCCATTTAGAACTACCCTCTGTTGTCTGTAACTTAAGATGTCTTGTAACCATAGCAATCGAGTTCCTTTAATACCAAATGATTCTAATTTCCGCAACAGACGTTTATGCGGCAGAGTATCGAAAGCCTTCTGAAAATCGAGATATATACAGTCAATCTGTTTATTTATATCAATATCTTTTGACCATCCATCTACCAGTCCACCTTCAATAACTGAAGAATACAGCCTCTATTTTGACATAATCCGTATTGACAGTCTGACAGCAAACCATGGCTGTTCAAATGTTCCATAATTGCTTCACGAACAATTTTTTCTAGAATTTTACATAGAACTGAAGTCAAGCTAACAGGCCTGTAATTTCCTGGAACTGACTTGTCTCCCTTTTTATATATGCACGTTACATTTGCTTCTTTCACTGCCTTGGCAATCTACCCGAATGTAGAGATTTACTAAATTGATAAATTGGCATGGTTAAACTATCAGCAGTTTCTTTTAACATACGGGGGTGACACTCGTCGGGTCCACCAGATTTAGTTGGGTTTAAGCTCTGCAGGAGTTTCTTGACCTTATCTTTGTCGACATTTACTTCTTGCAATGAAACTAATGTTTTTAGCCTCATTTTCTATTATTGGGGAGTCCCCTTCTTTAGTAAACACAGATGCGAAGAAATTATTCAATATATTCATTCGCTTTATCAATGTCATTGGAGCGCAATATACCATTTTCATCCTTTAAATCACTAATTCCGGATCTCATCTTTGTTTTTGTATTCACATACGCCCGAAAGGCCTTTGGATTTTCTTGTATTGAGTCTACTATTCCATTTTCACAGCGTTTTCGAGCAAAACGTACTGCTTCCGTTGCGTGGTTACGATATTTACAATAGTTTTGGTAATTTCTCCTTGTTCTAGAATGAATATATGTCTGCCACGCCTTATATTTCTTCCTTACTGCTTCAACACAATTTTGGTTTATTTAACATTCTACTGTTTTTCTTGAATGCTGGTACATTATTGTCAGTGCATGTTTCAATTTCTTCACATATAAAGTCAAAGCTTTCCTGCACATCCATGGGTTCTAATTTCGACCAGTCAACTAACTTAAAAGTCCTCCCTTGCCCTATTGTACTTACCCTTATAGTACTGCTTTTTATACCCTCGCTTTGAAAAAGTGTGCGGGGGGTATACTGGTTTACATCTGTCCGTCCATCCGTCCTTCCTTCCATCCGTCCTTCCGTCCCCTTTTTTCGTCAAAGATTTCTTCACAATCATGCAAGCTAGAGTGGTCATATTTGGTATGCAGGTTGATGACGACATGTTGTAACGTGGTATTGAGAACCAGCCTTCTCCTGCTTATTCTTCCCTGCATTTGTCCGATTTTCTTTCTTTCCATACTTTGATTCTGAGAAATCTTAAATTTGAGATCGATTTAGACTATTATTCTAGATCATCGTCTTTTATACTATTTGGATCCCTTTGAAATTAATCAGTCTTTGAATAGACTGCCCAATTAAAATTTAGAAATTACAGTATGCTTTTTTTCTGGTTTCGTCACCAGATATTGTCAGGGTCACTGACGAGGCTTTATTAGCCGAAACTACGTAGTCTGGCCCATGTTCCTACTTCTGTATGTATTCTCTGCTCTTGAAGGAGCTTTTTTAGATTTTAATTGTACCTCACTGCAGCTGGTGTTGTGCCGTGTGGCGGCCGTAAAAAGTCTCCCCGTACATCGTCCAAAGTGCAGATTATATTTTATTTACATCTTTTGAGATCAGAGGATAGATTCTGAGAAATCTTAAATTTGAGATCGATTTAGACTGTTATTCTAGATCATCGTCTTTTATACTATTTGGATCCTTTTGAAATTAATCAGTCTTTGAATAGACTGCCCAAATAAAATTTAGAAATTACAGTATGTTTTTTTCTGGTTTCGTCACCAGATATTGTCAGGGTCACTGACGAGGCTTTATTAGCCGAAACTAAGTAGTCTGGCCCATGTTCCTACTTCTGTATGTATTCTCTGCTCTTGAAGGAACTTTTTTAGATTTTTATTTGAAAAATGAAATTTTTCGTCAAAGATTTCTCCACAACCATGCAAGCTAGAGTAGTCATATTTGGTATGCAGGTTGATGACGACATGTTGTATCGTGGGATCGAGAACCAGGCTTCTCCTTCTTATTCTTCCCTGTATTTGTCAGATTTTCTTTCTTTCCATACTTTGAATAATGAAATTTTTCGTCAAAGATTTCTCCACAACTGTGCAAGCTTGTGTAGTCATATTTGGTATGCAGGTTGATGACGACATGTTGTATCGTGGGATCGAGAACCAGGCTTCTCCTGCTTATTCTTCCCTGTATTTGTCCGATTTTCTTTCTTTCCATACTTTGAATAATGAAAATTTTCGTCAAAGATTTCTCCACAACCGTGCAAGCTAGAGTAGTCATATTTGGTATGCAGGTTAATGACAAGTTATTGCATCGTGGGATTGCAAACCAGCTTTCTTCTACATATTCTTCCCTGTATTTGTCCAATTTTCTTTCTTTCCATACTTTGAATAATGAAATTTTATGTCAAAGATTTCTCCACAACCGTTCAAGCTAGAGTAGACATATTTGGTATGCAGGTTGATGATGACTTCCTGTATCGTGGGATTGTGAACCAGCCTTCTCCTGCATATTCCTCCCTGTATATGTCAGATTTTCTTTCTCTCTTTACTTTGAATAATGCAATTTTTGCAAAAGATTTCTATGCATCAGATTCTGTAAGAGTAGGGATATTTTGTATGCAGGTTGATGATAACTTGTTGTATCGTGGGATTGAGAACCAGCCTTCTCCTACTTATTCTTCCCTATATTTTTCCAATTTTCTTTCTCTCCTGACTTTGAATAGTGCAATTTTTTGTAACAGATTTCACAGCAACCATTCAAGTTTGAATATTCATATTCGGTATACAGACTGATAAAGACTTACGTCTTGCATGTATTTATTATTTTTTCTTTCTGTCAATGTGAAATCATTTTATTCCATATTACATAGAAAGGGATTTATGTTGAATATTGATATTTGGTATACATGGTGACAATGACTTCTCTCTCTATGCATGTTGTAACGAAAATAACACCATTTGATTTAAGCAGTTAAGCGGGGGTATAGTCGGATTCTCCGACAGTTCTAGTTGTTTGTGTTTAAATCTGTCCTCTGAATTCTACAACCACAGTTTATAATGAGCTGAATGTGGTCACTGGCTCCCAACTGATCAATGTACTCAATGTTTGTAACCAAATCTTCTGTATTAGTTATCAGTAAGTCTAATATATTGTGGGTCTGCCCTTCACGTACTCAGGTTGGTTTGTCAACCAACTGATGTGAATCTGAACATAGCAATATGAAGCAATACTCCATGTTATTCGTGTCAAAGAGATTGCTAGGATGTCAACAAAGAACTTGATACGGCTATATGTTTCCATGGTGAGACCCATTTTAGAGTACGGATGTACAGTATGGCAGACTGTCTCACGGTCAGAATTGAAGAAACTTAAAGCCGTCTAGAAGAAAGCATTAGCTCTTTGCTTGAGTTTGCCATCCACAGCTGCACTGCATGCTTTGGAGGTAGAAGCAGGAATTCCCCCACTCGACCTGAGGTACTGTGCGATAGCCATTCGAGTTGTGGCCAAAATAGCAGCCAAGTGTTCTACATACCCATTGAAAGCTAAACTAGATGAGTACAGTCAGGATTCTTTGCTGTGGAATGAGAAATATGTTTCGTCTGTGGGAATGGCCATCAGTCAAGTCAATGAAATGAAAAGAGTTACAGGAACTGGTCTTGAGTTCATTAAGCCCGAGCCGGAATACAGTGATGGCGCCTTGCTCGACGTTTGGATAATTAAAATCTTAAAAAGTTTCTTCAAGAGCAGAGAGTATATTCACAAGAAGGAACATAAACCTACATACTGGAGTCAGCTTGGTTCTTCAAAGAACAGAACCACCGATCAATAAGAAAAGGATCGAGAAGTAATAGCTAAACTGATGCAAGAGGGCCCAGACCAATGTATTCTGTGTTTCACTGACGGTTCATGTGTTACAAATCCAGAACCCTGTAGGGCTGGGGCAGTAATTTATGACCCTGGATCTCAAGAAGACATATGCATAAAGAGGCATGTGGCAGCTCATGGTTCTATCCTTCTGGCGGAGTTGGTGGCCATTCTCGCAGTACTAGAACATTTGTTCAACAGTTCAAACTAAAGTAAATCCCTACGACTGTTCAGTGACAGCCAAACAGCTATTGGTATCATTACTCTCAAATGGGCGTCCAAGAATTATTGTGATGTAATTAGGAAAATAAAGAAACTTATATATCAACTCAAAACCGATGGCTGGGATATCACCCTATTGTGAACACCTGGGCATACTGACATTCAAGGGAATGAGATGGCAGACAAGCTTGCAAAAGAAGCAGCAGCAGAAGCTCAAGAATTTGACAACAGTTCCAGTGTCATCACCAATCTGGACATAAAAAAAGCTGCACGAGGCAGTATCTTAGATAAATGGCAGAACAAAGGGACATTTCTACAACAGGCAGAGAATACCATGAGTACTGACCCAAGATGTCTCAAACAAAAACATGACTTTCCCAAACATTTCAAGTATACCACTCTTTTACAACTTAGAACAGGTTATTCTCAACTAAATCAATATAGAAACAAGTTAGGACAAGTTGATTCAGCTAAGTGTGAATGTGGTGAGGTGGAATCCACAGAACATTTCTTCTTAGAGTGTCATATATATGAAGCCCAAAGGCTTGAACTTCTTCATAATCTTCACACCCAGCTAGGAATGGCTAACTTTGACCTGTGTAACCTACTTTCATATGAAGAGAAAAAAAACTTCCCGGAATGGAGAGATACAGTGATCTTAAATGTGTGTACCTTTATAGAGAAGACTGGCAGATTCAGTTCGACAATTACAACAGATACAAGAACCTACTGATTTTATCAAATTTTACATCCCGTTTTTCGATTAAATTTCACCCATTTACAAGACAATACATAGAGAAAAATTACCAGTGTGTAATATCATACAAAGAGCCTATATACAGAAAAGTTCAGTACTGCCTGTTACGGCTGAAGATTGAAGATTGAAGACATTGATGGGAATGAGCTGGCTGACAGGTTTGTCAAAGAAGCTGCTGAAAATCTTAGAGGCCATCAAGATGAAAAATGACTTGTCCATACTGACAAAGAAAGAAGCATCACCTGAAATGATGAAGAAAACCATTGCAAAGAAGTGGCAGCGAACATATTCTTTGTCAGAGTCTGCAAGTAAAATACAAGATATAGTTAGTGAAGAGAAAGTGGGACAAAGAAGTTCAGCAGGTGAGGAGAAGAAACGAGAGTTTAGGATATTAAATCACTTCCTGTGTGGACATATATTACTGAACGACCATAAGGCAAACCTCAACAACAATCAGTCAAACCTCTGTGATAATTGTCAGGTGCCAGACACAACAGAACATCTTTTTAATTTCATCGTGAGAGATTTGTAGGGCCAAGAGAAGCTTTAAAAAGTGAAGTGTTGCGAATAGCTGCATGTGAAGATTAAAGATGTGGAGATATGGATTTGAAAATAATGACAGGAAATGCAGAGAAACTGAGCAAATGGGGAGAAGCAGAAATGGTTAATGCTTTGTTGCAGTACATTAAAGACGCCCACAGATTTTTCATTTAAATTAATTGAGTGAGTACTTGAATTTAAACAACTCTGAACGTGATCATAAATTCCAACGTGTAAAAGCACCTAGCGATTAGTAAAAAGAAGTCATAACAGCACATTGTGACTATTGCCAGCAGAATAGTGGCTATTTTGGATAAAGAAGAAGAAGAAGAAAGTATCAAATAGACCCCGACCTCTGTAAAGATACTTTAGCTTCTTGGAAGAACATTTCCCCCTCAATACCCATGAAAAAGCAGGTGGCGAAATCCTGGAACTTGAAAAGTTGAACGTCAACAGAATACTGAAGTGAAAATCCAATGACAATGACAATGTCGAAAGTATTGAAATGACATTCATACTCGCACTGAGTTGCAAGAAGATAGATGACATGCAGGTAAAGCAGCAAAATACTCAACCTCATTTAATTGACAACGCAGATGGTGTTGTAACTTGTATATTTATTCTCTTGTCTATCCTGTCTCTCTGTTCTGTCTAACTCTCTATGGGAGACGGCTCGATTGATGTAGGCTAGATTAGAATATTTCCTGAAAGGGCCGTTAATCCCAAACAACCAACAAACACATTTAAATACTACATGGGAATTTGGGAGAATATGGTTCTTTGGGAAATATGATTCAAACCCGTAAGTTGACCCAAAATAAAATGTAAATATTTTATATGTTCCTGTATAAAATGAAAAAGAAACTGATTGCAATCCACCTCTGTAACTTGCTTTGGTTCCATTTTCGGTTTCGGAACAAGATTCTTTGCCAATTAGCTTTTATGGTTGCAAGGATCATTTTTTCTCTTTCGCCCCTTTCAACCAAAGTGGTTCTACGAGGGTGATTATAGAACTGCTTTCATTTTTACTCATCTTATCCTGACATCATACCCTTTTAGAAATTATCGTTATTTATTCACTCAGTTAACTAACTTTTATTTGTTTTAAAATTTGTGTGATGGGGTCTGTTATGTTTTTAGTATGTTAGTCGGTTGAAAAAACTCCTGGGAGCTTGTGTTATAAATGATGTACAAATGTACCTACTTGAAATAAAATTTACTTGACTTGCATGACTTGAAAATCCTAATAACATCCAAATGGCACTAACATCGAAAACTATTTCAATAAAATAGAGCTCTATACACGTACAATCACTTTGACAGATCATGTCTCTCAAGTTCCGATATAATTTTGGCTCTAAAGCACATCCAGGTCTATCTTTCCTATTCTTCATAACTCGTCCTTGTCTATGCCACCAACCATACCAGGAACACAATATTCAAGAGTGAATGAAGTCTCACAACAAACACAAACAGATGTCATAACGACCAACATCGTGAAAATCTTTATTCGACTTGAGAAATGTAGTAATATTTGGTATGAAACATCCTTGCATTAGTGTGTCTGCAGACACCCCCCTAATTGATGAAATTCCGCAAGAAAATTAGAGACGATGTGACGAGACACGAATACGTCTTCCGAAGCTTAGTCGTCACTCTTTGGGGTAGATCCTGGTGTGATGTGTGCCTGAGACTGAATCTATAAGAATTCGCTTTTAATAAAAGACAGTCCATCCTTCGTTTTTGGGCACGTTTTACATGTGTGAAACGTCCCGCAAACGAAGAATGGACTGGTCCAAATTCAAAGGTAGGAGATTCCGTTGTTGCCAATCAGCATGTTAAGGTGTATGGGCACACTTGCAAGGGAAGCAAGTCTACCATTTACAATTTTGCATCCTTTATAAATTGGGGTCAGCGTTTATAAAAATGCTCCCCTAAAGGCCAATACTTCCATTCTAGAACAGATTTTGGAAGGGCTTCATCGTCCAGGGCTGCAACCACTTAACAGGGTGTCACAAAATGTATCTCTTTGCAAAGTCTTCCATTTTAAAACCATAAAATATCTGTTAAAAGTACACTTCCTCGTATTTGATTATGAAATAATCTCAAAAAAGAATGAAACTGACTAGTTGTGCGAAAAATCTTCAGCGAAAACTATGGGGTGCGATTTTACTATTTATTCCCTATTTCCATCATTCGAAATATGGATATCCATTATTCGAATTAGATTTCTATAATTTTAATGAATATCCATAATTATTTATTGCTTTCCATTATTTGAATTATGAACATTTATAATTCGAATTATAGATATCTATAAATCGAATAATGGATATTCATAAACCGTGTTGATAAATAAATATAAAAAACAAATCATGGCATACTTCGAACTATAGAAATCCATAATTCAAATTATGGATATCCGTAATTCGGCATGATTTATGAATATCCATAATTCAATATATGGATATCAATGATTCGAATTATTGATATCAATAAATAGAATATAATTATGGATATCCATAATTCGAATTATAGATATGCATAAATTAATTAAAAGATATATGTTATTCGAATTATGAATATCCAGTATTCACCTTGATTAATGGATATCGATAATTCAAATATTGGATATCCATAATTGGAATAATGGATATCTATAAATAGGGAATAAATAGTAAAACGGCACCTCAGGATGCCGTTTTACTACTTATTCCCCTATTTATTCATATCCATAAATGGAATTATTGATATCAATTATTCGAATTATAAATTCTCGATACATCATACTTCATTCGACTGTCATATTTTGCATTTTGTTTTCAGACATGTCAGAGAAAATATTGTTACCACCCTCACTGAGGGTTGCAGATGGAGATTATCATGAGCAAGCAGCGGAGGTGATGAGGAGTCTGATCAGATTCTACGACTCCATGATCAAGCTGGGTCCTGTCATGAAGATCAGTCATGCCACGCTTGACAAATTGGAAGACAGAGCAAAGGTAAGATAGTTTAGGTTTAGTAAAAATTAAGATTTACCATGCTCTAGCTTGAAGTATGGTCATTGGAGCATTATTTGTTAAAGTGAAACAGTTTAATGACATTTAAATACATATATGAAAACAGCAATAGCACTGTACTGGTGAAAAATGAAGTTCCCTAAAACGTAGAGGTACTTGAATATTTAGATCTCACTAATAAATTAATTTAAATAAACGTTGAATGAGCAACAATTAAAGCAATAAATGTATGACATGGAAGTACAAAACTTATGATATAAATAACAATTTTTATCCAGTTTGCTAATTGCGTAGGTTGATGTTTTATATTGCTGTAAATTCTGTGTTTAAAGAGAATACGTGCTAAGAAGAACAAGTTAAGACACACAGGCATTCTCATTCACACTTTTCCTTTGCGACTGGCCATACCTACAAGATGCATGTTATCACTTATTATTTGCTAGACGGGCATTCTCGTTTTAACATCAATCCTGACAACTCATGGCATTTGTTTAAATACTAGTTGCTTTAAGAAAACTATAATATACAACTATGATTAATAACCGCAAGCTCAAATTATCGCCTGTGTCTTTTGGTAATTTTATATTATTGGTAATTTAATATTACATTTAATTCCAGCTTGCTAAAGATAACTTGAGAAAGTTCAGACACTTTGTACCTGCAAGAAAAGACAAACAAGAACTTCACATATTGACTTACAAGAAAAGGTTGACGGAGCACTGCCACCTTCAACATACACTGGAAATTTGGAAATCTGCTTTGAGGAACTTCTCTTCTCTGCCAAACGTTCCTGCAAAAATGGTAAGGTTTAAGTTCCCAGAGATGATTAATGTTTCCATCTCTGTTAAAGATCTGTTGTAGACCCGCAAAAAATTTGTTTTCGAGAATATGCCCTTTGCGCATATAAGGCCTACCAGTGCATATACGCGAACTCGAATGATCCGAATCAGGGCAATTCCAGTCTGCGCTGGACTGCCCGTTCAACTTGGTAATAACCGAAATTTATTGAATTCAACAAACTGACTACACGTAGCCTGCAAATATACTGCAAATTCAAGAAGGTTAGTGTCGTTGGTATCTGTTTTCTAACACTGAGAAGCATGTTTAAAATAAAAATAGAACATAAAGAATAAACTATGAAACACCGTGGTATGAAGGTTAAGTATGGAACGCCATAGCTATCTTATAAGTACTAGTTTCGATACTGGTAGTGAACTGTTATTACTTTATGATACATTCTTGCTACGTTAAGTGAATGCGCCTTTGTATTATGCCATTTTATCTTTACATGATGTTCCCACTTTGTCATGACATGACAAATTCTTGCAACATCATGTGACTTTACCTTTGTCTTATGCCAGCTGGTCATTGTATTATGTACATACTTTATTACGTTATGATAAATACCTGTTACGTTGAGTGAATTTACCCTTGTGTTTGCCCTTCTGTCGTTCCATTATGTAAAGACTTGATTATATTCTGATGAGTTCTTGTTATGTTATGTGCACACTTAATTACGTTATGTCAACTCTTTGTTATGTTAAGTGACTTTGTCTTTCTGTAAAGTCCTTTTGTCATTTCATTATGTACTGAGTCTGTTACGTCGTGGTGACTTCTTGTTACATTATGTATAGTTTTATTTCCATGATGACAGTTTTTGATTGCATTATGTATACACTCTATTACCTTATGATTTCTAGGTATAGCGGTAAGTGCAAACAGCTTTATGTTATGTCGTAACTTTATTATATGATGAGATCGTCCGTAATTCGCGGACTTTGACGAGGGTTTCCGGAAATAAATATGGTACTCTAGTGAGTTCGGCTCTGGCCCGCTTCGGCCGACGTCGGCGGGCTGTTTCGGCCTCATAGGAATGGAAATTAGTACTATAGATCAAATTTTGTTTACTGTCGTGTCACTGCACTTTTAATTTTGGACCAAACCTTGAAATAGGTTGAGCAGCTTGTCACGGAAAAAGTCGGCTCTTTTCGTATCAGTCAGAACACTTTTATATATAACCATTTAAACGATTTCGATACATGTCAATGTGGTCCAGAGGTTCAGCTTGTAAACTGATAGACTAAATATGTTGAGTCAGTTGTTCAAATCCCGTATTTCTCTTTTCTTTTTGCCCCCCCCCCCCCCCCCCCCCCCTTCCTCGCCCCCTTTTTGCCTTTTTTTACTTATTTATTTCTTTTTTTGTCAATTTCATTTCATTTTAAGTTCTCCACTTCTAATAACGAATTCCCCTCTTCTTGTTTTACTACGAATTATGTGAAACTACACATAATAGCTAGGGTTTATACAATGCAAAGGGGTTTCTTGTATCAAAACGAGAATTCACATGATGAATGGATGAAATGGCGGCTTAACGTCTATTCAACAATATTTTAGTCATACCAGGACGATTCAAGGGTGATTGTGAAAGACTATGTGCAATAAAGCACGGGTTAGGTTTAAACAGAGCCTTGTCTGCCATCTGGACTCGACCCAATGATCCACAGTCGGGAGCGCTAACAACTTCGCTACACGGACGCTTCAGCATCAAGTGCAACTCCAAAAATAACGCTCGACTGTGACAAAACCGAATCTCTGTCTGACCGTGGGAAAGCATAAATTTTTGTCATTTTTAGCAGCGGGATTGGTTGCGGTCCTGCCGGAGCGTCCAACTAATTTGGATAATAGTAGGGCAAGGGCCTATTGTACTTGCAGTAGGTGCGGGTGGGGTTGTTTGGATATTTTTCTCTTGCCTATCACATCTCTTGTCTTTCTCCCTCTCTCTGGCAGACGCCTCAATATAGACTGAAATACTGTCCAAACGAGTCGTAAAACCCCCCAAAATCAACCAACCAACATTTTGAGCTGAATTTCTGCTTTGTCTAATCAGCAATATCCTGGTCAGTCTGCATGCTGGGTTGAGGTTATATTTCGCTCTTTCTCTGTTGGACAGGCAAGTTCATGTGTCTTCAAAAAGAGACTTTTTAAACAGATTGATTGTGCATGACTTTGTCAGACAAAACAGCACGAAATAGTTCCTAAATCTACATGACAGGCAATCGTCCAGCCATAATATGAGTTCAACAGTTTTTGGTTCCATTCTCGTAGAAGGTTCTCCACGCGTTATCCCAACTTTGTCCGAAATGAAGGAGGAGCGGAAAAAATGAAAACATATACACGTATGTGAACACCTTCTTGTATCATTTGAGCATACGACCAGGGCAACGACACAGAAGCTCCATAGAATAAATTGCTCAATGCCAATGAGACCCCTAAACAGTTAAAAAATCTTCCAACGATATTATGCTTTATCGGGGAAAAAATACCCATCCACCTGCTGGAAAAAAAAAAAAAAAAAACCGCTGACCCAACGGTTTGCCCATGCAAAACTTAGTTTATACTCGTAGTGCTTATTGCTTTACCAACTTCGCCACAGCGGACAGTGTATTTTTTGGCATTATTACTCAAGTTATACCATGCACTTTACTGACGGATAATGACGAGTGCATTCGGGTATATTACGGAGAAAGGCGGACGGTTGTTTTGCTACAGATATAGTCGTGGTTACCCATTTACGAGGTTCGAATGGAATCGGCGACCTTTTGACACGACAGGCTAGAAATTTCGTTTATAGTCTGAAGATGTTTTCTGTTGATAATCTGAATCTTTCAAATTTTCCAAGTACCTCATAAAAGTATTACATGGAGTGCATGTGCAAAATGATGGAAGAGAGAGAGAGAGAGAGAGAGAGAGAGAGAGAGAGAGAGAGAATTTCATTTTCCAAGTTATAGACGACTAAAATTTTAGAATTTGGAATTTAGATTCCATAGAGAGAGAGAGAGAGTGAAAGAGAGAGAGAGAGAGAGAGAGAGAGAGAGAGAATTTCATTTTCCAAGTTATAGACGACTAAAATTTTAGAATTTGGAATTTAGATTCCATACGTTAGAGCTTGCCGTGGCTGTAAAATGGACATAACACTTGCATGATAATGATTAAATTGGTGATTATGAATGGTGATGAATGAGCAGTGCTTCTTTATTAATACATGGGAGTGTTGAGGAGCCCTGCTCGGAAAGAACCGAGATCAGGGTTATTGCATATATCAGGATGAATCTAGTTGAACAGTTTGGCTGAGCGAGGGAAAAAGGAGCACATGTGCGGATTAATACCAGAATAAGGGACTGTGAATCTATTTCTAGGTGAGTGTTGACTATAGGGAAGCAGAGGGCTTTTAACCAGACCATGCTTACTTTTGTACAGCATTACCAAGGATGATGTACTCTTCCTTTTCTCTAATGTCGGGAGTATGGTGGCTGGTTTGTGCCATTTCGTCTTTTCGTCTTTTCGCCGCGAAAAGACGCCACGCGAAAAGACGAAAAGACGCCATGCGAAAAGACGAAAAGACGAAAAAACGCCAGACGAAAAGACGAAATAACGCCATGCGAAAAGACGAAAAGACGAAACCCGCCACGCAAAAAGACGAAATTTCAGCGCGAAAAGACGAAAAAACGCCATGCGAAAAGACGCCATTTGAAACTCTTAATTTGTCGTCTTTTCGCGTGGCGTCTTTTCGTCTTTTCGTCTTTTCGCCTGGCGTCTTTTCGTCTTTTCGCATGGCGTTATTTCGTCTTTTCGCATGGCGTTATTTCGTCTTTTCGTCTTTTCGCGTGGCGTTATTTCGTCTTTTCGTCTTTTCGCGTGGCGTTATTTCGTCTTTTCGTCTTTTCGCGTGGCGTTATTTCGTCTTTTCGTCTTTTCGCATGGCGTCTTTTCGTCTTTTCGCATCACGTGTTTTGCATTTAGATGTATCAATAAATCATATTCTAAATGCAGTTAATACTTTGAAAACTTAGACAGGTGTTTCTTTTTTAAACTGTGTAGACCCTGATCAGAATGCAATCTATAAAGAAGTGTACTAATCACGGTTTGCAGTTTTTGCCGCTAAACTGTTCTTTTAAAAAACATTACCAAAAATATGAGGAAAGAAGTCATTATGGTATTTCTACTGAACGGGCAGAAAAGAAAATGAGCCGTCCTAATGTTTTGGAGTAAAATACTCCAAACAAGTTTCAACCTATCTTAATTTTGATCTTAAACTGCCTAAAAGATTAACCACTTGTTGACCATGTAATCTCTCTCAAACTATGGAAGACGAAGATGTCTATACAAACATTGAAACATTGTTGCATTTCGCTGTGTTATGATATGAAAAAATAATGATACAGTATTTTCCCTAATTTGACATACATTTAACTGCAGCTAACCCAAAATTTGAACAAGTTTATAGTTTTCTAAAGACGTGCCAATCGCAGACAGAGCAGAGCCTGATTAGACTTCTATTTGGCTTTCGCATATGTGTCCCAATATATAAGAATTTTATATTGAAAATGTGCCCCCTTCCGCCATTTTTACAAAGGGGCACAACTACCGTTACTTCCTCTACAAGTCTTCTTTAAACGACAGGGATGGATTTTGCTAGCTCAACTAGGGCAGCTGAAGACAGGACTAGGTGGAAAAGGAGTGTTGTAGAGTCATCTGTGGTGCCCCAACGACCTCACAAGATTATGGGATAGACTAGACTAGACTAGCGGTTGCAGTCAGTTCGACCCCCGCCCCCTCTACACACACACACACACTCACACTCACTCGCCTCAGTGGTCCTTCAGATGTGACTCTAAACCGCGAGGTCATGTCTTCATATGACCTTAGCATTGGTGGGACGTTTTACCCAATTCTCTCGATCTCTCAGTTTGAACAATAATATTGTAACACAGTTTACTCAGAAAATACATGAAGTAGTAGATTAGGTGCTAGCATTAAGTAATAAATTTGGACCATGTTACCATTATGATCCTAAATCCTAGGACATATGTGTCCTAGGAAAACAGTGGTCTGGTCAGGCTCTGCATTGGTAACCATTCTGCGTATGTTATGATACAGCTCGAGATATTAAAATCTACTTGTTCAAATTTAAAAAAAGAAAAAGAAAAGAAAAGAAAAACGGTTATTTTTACGTAGGATGCATGAAGACACAGGCTTCAACATTTTTGTATCTGCGCTTAAGGTGAACGGGACCACTCTCAATGGGAAGCAATTTTGCATTTTTGACTCCTTTCTGAAGGAGGGTCAGCTCTTGAAAGTAGAATTTGGTCCTCTAGGAGCAAATTCTTTCCTTGAAGAGAAGACCTATTTAAGAATCTAACTTTCTGTTTGCTTCACTTTCCTATCTTGGGAAGCAAAGAGAATGTCACAAAAGTTGTTCCTCTTTGTAAATATGACTGAAGGGGACAAAATGTTCAATATTAGAGAGATCTTTCTTGGAGGTGTATACATTCAGCTATTGATTGATTGATTGATTTATAGCTTAACGTCCGCAGTAAACATCTATGGTCATGTCGGGACGGTCAGTTAACCTAACCATACTATTCCTGGGCAGGCTTAGACCTCCTAAGCGATTAACCAGTACTAAGTGCACATACTTTCGCCAGTAACTGACAACTGCCCTTCTTGAAACAGCGGAAGGAGAAACGAAAGTATGTGGCCAGACCAGGTATCGAACCCAGAACGAACCCAGAACCCCTGACATATGAGTCAGGTGCCCTACCGATTGCGCTACGCGGCCCGGCATACATTCAGCTATACAGTCAAACCTGCTTATGGTCAGCTATACAGTCAAACCTGCTTATGTGGTCACCTCTATTAAGGGGTCACCTCGCTTAAGCAGCCACCTTTTCTTGGTCCTTTGAACCAAAATACAGTGCAAATGGAATGTATTAAGGGGTCAACTGTCTTAAGTAGCCACTTTTTGTCCTTCCCTTGGGTGACCCCTTAAGACAGGTTTGACAGTAGTTCTCAAAAATGCTTGCGACAACAATGTACTAGGTCTGCCTATGCTCCTCAATGCACAAATTTGCGTCTGCTAATTTTTAAGTCAACATGGCCCAGATTTTTTAATCAATAACTGTAATTATTGCCTACCCCACACTAATACTTATTGCTATCCTTTTCACTTTTAACAAGTTTTATTTTTATAGAGTTTCAGTGGCAAATCCCTTCTAATTTTCATAAGACTGCTGCTTGACTTGACTGATTATCTTGATTATATCTGTGTTTGATCTCAGTCAACAAGGCACAAATTTGTTATTCAATCTAAACGGTACCATACTGACCGAAAATGTTGCCGACCCCAGTGCACGTTAATTTTATAGTCTATCCTTACAATTTTTAGCTGTCAAAAAGATATATTTTATATATTTAAAAAAGCATTTCAGTGGCAAATGTGATCAGACTGCTTCTGTAGCTGCGTTTGCAGTAGTCTGATATGAGTCTGTAATGGTTACTCAGACAAACTGTCTTAGTATTAGGAATCAATACAGGAATCAATACAGTTATCAATAGAAGTGTATTTGTGTGTCGTAATTTCGTCTTTTCGCCTGGCGTCTTTTCGTCTTTTCGTCTTTTCGCATGGCGTTATTTCATCTTTTCGCGTGGCGTTATTTCGTCTTTTCGCATTTCGTTATTTCGTCTTTTCGCGCCGAAAAGACGAAAAGACGCCATGCGAAAAGACGAAAAGACGAAATAACACCACGCGAAAAGACGAAAAGACGAAATAACGCCACGCGAAAAGACGAAAAGACGAAATAACGCCATGCGAAAAGACGAAAAGACGCCAGGGGAAAAGACGAAAAGACGCCACGCGAAAAGACGACAAATTAAGAGTTTCAAATGGCGTCTTTTCGCATGGCGTTTTTTCGTCTTTTCGCGCTGAAATTTCGTCTTTTCGCGTGGCGGGTTTCGTCTTTTCGTCTTTTCGCATGGCGTTATTTCGTCTTTTCGCCTGGCGTTTTTTTTCGTCTTTTCGTCTTTTCGCATGGCGTCTTTTCGTCTTTTCGTCTTTTCGCGTGGCGTCTTTTAGCGGCGAAAAGACGAAAAGACGAAATGGCACAAACCAGCCACCATACGGGAGACTTATTTTAATTAACATAGTACTGACATTGCCAGTAAAACTATAGTTATTAACAAGTAGCACAAGGGCAACGATCGCTCACCTGAGACCTTAGCTTTTCAAAGCTTCAAAACTATTAATTTGCCATGTTTTGGCCAAAGATGGCGAAATTGACCTTTCTGTAAAATAGGTCATTGTCACCTCAAGGTCATCATTTATATAAACTTCAGAGTACCCAAATCAATCAATCAATCAACAAACTTGGTAAAGGACTTCTAGGCAGCTACAAACCAAATTTCAAGCATCTTGAGCCATGTGGTTCTGAGAAAGAATTTTTTTTCAATATTTGCCTATGTTTTTAGTTCAAACACAGGACCCCGTGGGTGGGGTCATTTTGGATCCTAGGGCCATCATCTGAACAAACTTCATAGAGATCCACCAGGCAATGCTTCATACCAAATCCAAAGCATCTGAGCAAAGTGGTTCTGAAGAAGAAGGTTTTTGAATATTTTTCTATATATGTATATGGTTCCAACTCAGGACCCCCATGGGGCAGGGACAGTTTGGACTCTGGGGGCCATCATTTGAACAGACTCGGTAAAGGACTCTAGACAATGCTACATACCAAATTTCAAGCATCTGCACTATGCAGTTCTGGAGTAGAAGATTTGTAAGTAAATTTTAATTTCCAGAACAAGACCCCCACCCCGTAGGGCCATTTTGGACCACACTTATTGGGAATTCCGCAAGACACAGTAGAGTACATCAGATAAGAGACGCCTCCGTATTACCTTGCAAGCACAGGCGTCCCCCATCGAGTCACCTTAACCTCTATGGCCCAAGAAAGGCGTCAGACAAGGACATCTTGAGAATCTTAAGAGATTCAGTCAGACCAGCGGCACTGAAGAAGTAAATGATGCCCGACGCAGCAAGAACCTACGACAAGCCAAAATGACACAAAAGAGTGGAAGCTTAACTCCGCTTAGATTCTTGTCACTAGTTCTTTGATGTATTCCTTGCTTCCAAAGGATCTTACTATTCAGAACTTATATATCTTCACTGCAGCTGGTGTTTGTGCCGTGTGGCGGCCATAAAACGTCTCCCCGTAATCATCATATAGCAGATTATATTTTCTGGTCTTTTGGGATCATTTAGTTCATTTGAGTTATTTTGAAAAAAAAAGTGTTCCGCTTAAGCCGCTGCTGGGTGGGGGGGGGGGGCGT
This sequence comes from Ctena decussata, assembly GCA_963989385.1. NCBI lineage: Eukaryota > Metazoa > Mollusca > Bivalvia > Lucinida > Lucinidae > Ctena > Ctena decussata. Next base: position 45,695,400 of record OZ022500.1, read on the forward strand.
GGCTGGTGTCGCACATTTCACTACTGGTCATGAACAGACTCAATTAAACCGAGTCTGCTATTTTCTGTTCTTTGGTGTATTCCTTGCTTCCAAAGGATCTTACATAAGCTCTCAGCTGCAGTTAGCCAATGCAATACCTTTAATATTATTTGCACAGGTTTCAAATTGTGCTCTGCTGAATTTTAATAAAAGCTCGGATAAATTAAAACAAAAACCGAGCTTATGTAAAACCTGCAGCCTTTTATGATAAGATATTCAGTCAACTCTCGATATCTCGAAAATTAATATCTCAAAGTACCCTCTTATATCAAAGAAAATAGTTTGTACACATTTCCTATTTTTATTTTCATTTTTAACTCATTTTATCTCAAACTTATGATTTCTCAAAGTAAATTTATTTTCTGGGAGCAGAAAATTTACTATGAGGTACCAGTAGTTTGGGATTAACTTCCACTTGGAGATATCGAGAGTTGACTGTATTGTTAACGATATTTCATCGATCTGTAGAGCTTACAAAATCTGTTGATTAAACTGTATAGTACAGACACTATGACTGCAGTTTCAGGAATAGAAGTAAATTCAAGTTATTTGCCTTAGAATAGCAATACTGGATTCTGTGACTTAAATCTCAATTGTATCGAACTACGTAATTTCTGAATGTGATATTACCAGTAAGTATTGTCTGTCATTTGCTCTATCCTTTACGACGTATATTTTGCTACTACGTAGACATTTCGAGGATCTTTAGTCCCAACATGGGTACTCAATCGCTCTTGCGGATTACATATTTTACCGAGTTTGAATTCAATTTTTGCGTTCGTAATCTCAGTTAGATCAACTATAATTAATTATAAATTCGTTCGAATTTGTAAGTCTTACATCTAATTATTCCATTGCTTTAATCGCGTTTATTTTGCTGTTACATATGTTTTCAGCGATTAATAAAATCCCAACGCGGATATTCTATTAACGCGGTAGCGGGTTTTACCCACCGGTAAAGACCTGTTACAGGTGTCGAAACACCCGACTTCCCTGTACAATTGGTCCACATAACGTCGTAAAAGAACGACATAACAAAATATCAATATCACTTAAAGTAGAGTAATGCGTCCACAAACCAAGAATGTCACCTATCGATTTAACAGATTTACTTTACAAAATAGAAACTAGGATAACGGGATGATAAAATCACATAGAAATATGACTAAACCACACAACGTAATGTTAAACTGACAGAAAGAATTAATAAAACCGCATAACGTAATGATTTACTGACATAGTATAATAATGGTCTGACAAAATATAACGATAAAACCAAATAACGAAACAACGTACTTATATAATATATTGATGGAACAGCATAACGTAATAATGTGCTGCTATAACACAAGAGGAAACCATATAAAGTAATAAGGTAATGTCATAATGTACTGAGGAAACCACAGAAAGTAATAAGGCACTGCCATAACATATTGAGGAAACCACATAAAGTAATAAAGCCCTGTCATAACATAATGAGGAAACCACATAAAGTAATAATGTACTGACATAACATAACGAAGAAACCGCATAACGTAATGACAAAACCACATAATGTAATGACAAACACACATAATGTTATGTCAAAACCACATAACATAATATAAAAACCACAGAACGTAACAAATTGTCACATAAAATAAGGTTTTTGGGCAACATAAGATAGTTATGGCGTTCCATAGTTATGCGTATTTATCGTATATTCCTCGCATGTTTAGACGTTAGATAGTCATGTAACGGATCATTGTCGGGCGAGATTTTGAGAGATTTGCTCAAATTTTTGCCAAAAAATTTCACTGTAATTTGTCAACTGGGAGGAAAAATCTCATAAAAAAATGCAATTTTATAGGAAGAAGCTAGTGATATGTTACGTTATATGTGCCAGTCGCCTGTCACTAGCCAATTTTCGTTTAATTTGCTACTGACAGACATCTATCACAAGCCAAATACTGGCAAATAGTCGCTGAATTTGATGCTGACAGACACCTGTAAATAACAAAGATTATAAAATTTTCTGGTGTTAGATGCTTGTAAATAGCGAAAAACGATTAATGATTCATAATGTTTTATATGCTAAGGATACTTCATCAAACCCTTGAGATCGTAGCATTCTGGTGCAATGCGAATTTTTATTTTTATTTTATCTCATTCATCCTTTAGTATCTGTTTCCCAGACGGCTATATTTGATCCAATTTAGCCAACATCAGTCTAATATTTTAACATGGAGACGAAGTCCCCACTCACAGACCTAATTATTCAAATAATTGGAGATATCTGCAGCTTCCATTATTTAACAAATTATGATTATTGATTGACTGAACGCATAATGGCCATTGCTCTAAGAGCCCCGGATCTGAGTCTAATCCAGGCCGTGATTTTTCTGTAGCCTATGGATTTTAAATCTCCCCATCAGCACGCAATTTCGAAATACAATTGAAAGGACCATAAGCCAGTATGTCGAATGCCAATGGGAAGTCGAACTCATGCAAAAATATTTTTGCGGAGTATTCCGTCTGTCTAGGTCCTAGAATCATAACTGGGTAACCACCGCTACTCCAATATCGCAATCTTGTGTTTGTTGGGGTTGTCAGTTCTCACTGTTTAAGCTAGATGGCAAGATAAAAGCGGGTAGATTGTTTTGAAATTTAAATAGTAACTACACTTCAGGAACTGACTGACTCAGACCCCAAACCCTATCCCCAACATCAAAGGGAAAGATTGACAAAGACATCCCAATAAACAATAAAATAAATTAAACAGCACCGAACATAAAACAAATGCAACCGCAACGAAAGTACCGCCTTGGGACGGTCAGTAATAACTACTGGGGGGTTTAAACCGGTTTTACTGGGCCCAAACCTTCACCCTCACCCTCTGCTGCGGTGCACACAATTAGTTGGTGATTCGGTTCGTATGGAGGTCCTCTAACTCATCAGAGAGTCATCACGGTCAACAATTAAGATCGAGAAAAGACCGTGCTGAAGCAAGGATGAGGACTCGACAGCCAAAACGTGTTGAGACACCTGGAGATCCCTGGGGCGTCAGCAACACCACTGGAGCACTCGAGCAAAAGAAGACCACCAGTTGAATCCCGGTGGGCCAAGAAACAGACAAACATCCGGCCCCAACCAACTAATATATAGCTTTATGTAGGGGCTATCATAGAGTCTGAACCCCGACCCACCGGTCTGAAAGCAGATGTTGCTCCAACATTTCTAGGTGACAACTTCACAAAATTTTCCCACACATTTACAATCGTCGAGGCAAAAACAAAGTATCTCCAGATTTCTTACCATCATTCGACTTTGATAGAAACAGAGATATGCGTGAACAACAGTCATATTTTTTCTTGGCCAACTGATTAAAACTGGCTATTCCTTTGATTTGAAACCAGCGGGCAGTAAAAAGCATCTGTCACTAGTAAATATAACGAGTTTTGGTTATTTACAGACGTCTGTCACTAGCAAATTCAACGAATATTGGCTAGTGACAGACGTCTGTCACTAGCAATTTGTACGAATATTGGCTAGTGACAGACGTCTGTCACTAGCCACTCCGGTTTAATAATGGATAGTACATTAAATTCTCAATGAGGATGGATAACGTCTCATAATTTATAGCTAAATGAGACAATTTTCTCTCATTTAATTTTTTAGTCAGAATTTATATCCCTGAGTAAACGTGATATTTTTATTTATTTTTAGCTGGATTTCCCACCTACATATGGACCACAGCCAGTGACTCAAATGATTGATAAGATATTGAGGGACTGCTCTTTGCCAGTTGGTAAGAACATTTTAAAGACCAGCTAACCAAATGTACACTCTAAAGTCCCACTGAATGAGAATTCGTTCTGTTCTGTTTCAGTTCTCGTAAAGATATTCCCAAGGTGGCTCAGTGAAACGTATACGTAGTGGTACCTTGTGTCCGCGCATAAATGAGCATTTGATGGATTTCACAGCTTTAAATATCTCTCCCCCTCCAGTAATAGCTACATGTATTACTGACCGTTCCAAGGCGGCGCTTTTGTTGTGGTTTCTCAATGTTACATGCTGTTATGTCCGCTTGTCTAGTGTCGTCTAGCTATATGGCCAGTCACCTGACTAGCTGCCCATTTTGCTTTGTGTTTTGTGTTTCACTATAAAATAGAAAAATAAGAAAAAAACAGATGTTGCTGCTGTTTCCAATTAGAGTAGCAGAATAATCACCTGCTTGGGAGATGGCTATTCATTATGTCCCCCATCAATGGTGAGGGGATGGGGAACATATTATTTTCAGTGCGGATCCCGGGTGTCGGCGTGACATCTTCTTGTATGCGCGATATCTCTTGAGCCAAAGGATGGAATTTACCAAACTTGCATGGATATATCTTGGGACAAGTTTAAGAGTTGATTAGATTTTGGGTGACATTGACCCCATTTTCAATCTTACAGGAGGACTTGTATATGTAAAAAATTCACTAAAATTGATATATCTTTTCGGCCTTTTGCTTCATTCCAACCAAACTTGCAAAGTTACTCCTTTGGGACAATTTCAAGAGTTGATTATGTTTTGGTGAACTTGACCCTATTTTCAAGGTCAAAAGCCAACGTACAAACTTACAAATGTTATTTTGTCCTAACATTGAGATATTTCTTCAACTAATGGATGGCTATTCATCGGACTTGCATGGGTATATCATTGTGACAAGTTTAAGCCATGTTAAGTGTTTGGTGGCCTTGATCCCCTTTAAAGTTCATAGTCTTGTATGTAGGATATCATTTCAACCAGTGCATTTGCTCCAAACTTGGATAGATATATATCATTAAGACAAGCTTTACGAGCTGATTGATTTTGGTGACCATGACGTCATTTTAAAGATCACAGGTGAACTTAAGTATGTGAAACATACCAAGTTTCAGGATAATGAAATGAGTGGGTGGGAACATACTTATTGGAATTAGAGGGGATGGGAATAGGCTGGTGGGGGACATCTGTTTTTCTCTGAAAAACATTTCTAGTTCGGTTTATCGTGTCTTTCGTGAATTTTTGTCAATTTCTGTGTGTGCTTCTTTCATTTTGGTTTGGAGGGCGGGGTGTGGGAGCTGATTGTATTCATTTCTGATCATTGCCTATCTTTACGGTGATACCTTTGATAGTATTAAATGCTTGAAAAATAATAAGTGCCAAGACAGTTTGCAACTGTTCTTTTTATGCACTTTCAGACATGCAGCATTTCCGCGCAGAAATGGTGGAGCTGGAAGTGGTATGTATTATCTTTATATATTAATTGTAAAGCGCCAAAAAGGCAGACGGCAAAATTACACTTCAAGCTATCGCATATTAAGAAATCAAAGACTAGAAGGCAAACAGTGTAGACCCAGATGAGGCAGCTCACAGTGAGCCGCCTCATCTGAATCTGCGCTGTTTGCAAATTCAACTACTCACATTTTGGCACTTTAAGTATTAAGATCGTCATGAACCCAAGTCTGCTAATTTTGTTTGTTTTCTATATTAGTTGCTTTCAAGGGATGTTCTTGTCAGAATGTATTTTACAGAATTTATACTGCTTGGCTTTTTCTGATCTTTTTGAACATTCAATACTTCAAGTACATAAAGTGTTATTTTGGGATTGGTCATTTTCTGACCGAAATAAACAACAACACGCTTTCTGTCTGAAGGTTCAGTTCAAAATTGTTTACTCTGTGTATTTTGTTTAAAACCCAGGATCGAAGTGAACTACTTTGTGTCCTAATTTTAATAGCCTTTGTTGAGCTGTGCAATATATTTTCTGCATTTAGCATCACTCGTTAGTACAAATTACTGTTCTCACTAATTCCTCAAACTTTATGCTGTCACGAATTATCATTTCGTCGACCTTTGTAAAAACGTGCTTAAACTGCTTCAGTGTGCTCACAAACTCAACATTTGTTTCTGCAAATAATGAGATCAAGTTTAACTACATTGAATCTATGTTTTTAGGAAGCTGCCAAAAACGTTACTCTTAACACTGGTCTCTTCAAACCCAGATATACTTCGAAATGCTCACGAAATACAGAATCACAGTTGAAAGTCTAACAATGAAACTTGTTTGAATTTTCTCTCAGTCAGTAAAAATTCATAAGTACCGAAAACATTCTAATGTATTGAAACAGATAGGTTCGAGCATACAGTGCAGATTCAGAGCATTCAGATCAGGGTCTACACTGTATGCTATTTAATCTGCATCTTTTGAAACAATACTGCATTATAAAACCGAACTTTCAGATGTCCTAATTTTTCAATATTTACAGTACTATTTAATTGTTCTTTTTTCAGCACGTTCTTCTTTTGTGTTAGTTACTATGTGTTCTTTCTTCTCACTCTGTCCTCCTTCTTTGTAGCTCAAGCCTTACTCTACTATTACCAGGGAATCCTGCAGACTTTTCTTTGATTCCCTCTCTGGTAGGTCCCATAAATACTGAATTACAATGTCTCCCAGTCCTGAGTAGTTTGTAGTCATACGTTTCTAGCACGCAAGAATCTTGCAGACTTCAGTTAGCATTTACTGTATACAATGCACAAGTGACAATTTGAATTACTAATAATTATGACATAATGATCTGTCAGAGCTTAAACATGGTCAAACTTATCTTTCCTTGCTGATTCAGTATATAGGTTTTAAAAAAATGGAATCAGCATAATGCAGTGCACGTTATATATAAAATTACAGAAAGAACAAGCAGAACTGTAAGAAAAATTAAATTACCATATTTCATCAAAAGCAATCTGGTATGACAGTAATGGTCAGGTCTGTAAAGTTTGGAAAAGAGCACAGTTTCCAATTGATAATAATGTTCATGCGCAGATAGGCAGTTTGGGACAGATATTCCGTTATGTTGAAATATTTCAAAAGAAAATGAAATTAAACTGTCTAAGCAGTACTAGCATGCTTGCATGATAAAGCAAGTATCTCGAGGAAAATTGCGCTCACAATAACTCGAAAAGCTTGGTGAAGAAAATGTAGACTCTCCTACAGTTTGAGTTGCAAGTCTTGATATATTGTCACTGCTTGTGAAAAAATGGGAATGGGTAAACCTTATATAAGGAAACATCTGTCTCATATTTGCTGCCTTTGTCTGTGAACGGATATACAGGACAGAGTGAAATTATACATACGAAAATTAATTCATAACATGATAGTAGATGATACCTTAATATACATGAAAGAAGTATTTAAAACAAGTTACACCATAAAAGTCTTGAAAGTCACCAGGTTTTGCAAACTAGTTCTGAAATTTTGTCAATTTATGTATATACTTCTTTCCCTTTTGGTTTTGAGGACGCGATATTGGATCTGATTGTATTAGTTCTTAATCATCGACTATCTGTTTTACTGAACAACGTGTATCAGTATGTATGCGTAAGTTATGAAAAATATATATCATTGTTGAAGTCACTGGCTATTGAAAGGAGAACCCCTATAAAATATATGCCATTAACTATAAAATACGCCGAGTGATTTATCTGGGCGTCTTCAATTATTGTCTATATTTGCGTTTATTGCAATGTGTGCTTTTAAAATCAGCGCATCATTCTTTTAATAATGTTACAAATATCCAGTATAATTAAATTCCTTCAGGCCATATTTAAAAAATATTTTCTTTGCCCTCTCCCTATCCAGTCTTAAAATTTTGTGTAGGTCGGTAGGTCTTCTTCTTTTTTTACTATCAAGAGATGCCAATATATCTGTAAGTTCTTGAAATGACACAAGGCAGAAAAACTGATCTTTAAAAATTGGATGCAGTTACTAATATAGTATGACTTGAACTGTATTTCAAGTTTACATTAGTACTTTAAGAAATCTGAAGAAAAATAAAATGTTATGAAAATTGAAAAAAAAAATCTTGAAGTCTGGAATACAAATAAAACTTTTTGAGTTAACAGGAATTTTCTGGGTATGTAGGGAGAAGGCAAACAAACATTTATTTTTATTTTGGGCTTCATCAGTGTTTATTCAAGAATATGTTGTATCTGGGCCAATGACATATCCAAATTTTCAGAGAGGGGCCTTACTGAGAACTGAGTGAGCACTTGGCAAAACTCATCCATATAATTTTGAAGAGTCATAAGTTATATAGCCCGTGGCCTTTTTGATTTCAGTAAAAACCTTTTTGAAGTATTTGATGTCTTGGCCCAAAATTCGACCTAGGATAAACAAGGCATTATATATATTTTTTTCTTCCAGATAAGTCTGCGATGTCCCGACTGGATAATTGTAATGTAAGTCGCTTCATCATTATATATTAGATTTAAGCCCAATTTAAAAGGCTTCTATCATATACCTCCGAAATAACGGACCACTCGTATGTCAAACAGCACAGTCTGAAACCTATTCTATAAATCAAAAACAAATTAACAGTTTCAAGGTATAATAACAGATTCCTCCAGTGATAACAAATGTCACTGAATTTAATTTATTAGTCAAGCATGAAGAGGACACACAGGCATTTACCCTGGAAAAGCAAACTCATAAACTATGGAAAATTGCTTTTACTGACATTGCTTGCAATACAGTGTAAGCATTTCTGATGATTTCAGAGTATTTCTGACAGTGGTAGGTGATGGTGATGACACAGCATGTCACATGCATTTGCTTACAGTGACATAATAAAAAAATGAAAGAATATAATACAATGAATTCTGAAGGCAGACCCTCTGGAAGCAAAGCACACACCAAAGAAACGAGTTATTGTTTATACCTCTATTTCAGAAAAGTATGGCAGAGAAAAAGTCCACAACTCAAAGGACAGAAAAGAAAGACTATCATGTGAATGGTAAGAACCGTAGCATTATAAATTAGATCACGGATAACCCTTTCAAGAATGGCAATCCGTTTTTGGGACATAGTGCAGACCCAGTTCAGATGCCACAGAACGCGGCATCTGATAAGGGTCTAGACTGGTGTTAACAGGAATTTCTAACCAAAATACAATAAAAATGAAAACATCCACTAGAAACAGCTAAAACTAGAAATGTACCCATTCAAAATTTTCAAATGATAGGGATGGACAAGTAAAAAAAAGGTATCAAAAGATTATTATTATACTTTAAACGGCGTCTTTCAACAACAATATACATGTAGCTTGATACGTTTTACCTCGTAAAGCACATAAAGCAGATGACAAAATTAACATCTGCAAAATTTCAAAAGACTGTTTCGTCTAATAAGAATTTCTGAAACTTTGTTCTTTTTCCGTTAATGCCATTTTATGTGTTCAACACTACGGACGACAAGACCTGATGTAATAAATTCAATTTGACGTCACTTCCAGTGCAACTTTCACTTTTCAAAGAATCTGTAACGGTTTGAAGGAGTATTACTTTGCCACAATCAAACAAAATTTTGAAGTTTTCTAGACAAATAAAGGGGTTACAGCTATTTAAAAAAAGGTCCACTTTTTGAGACACCCTGTAGAGGGCTAACAGTGAAGATCCAGATGAAGATCCTCATTATTAGCCGCCTAATCTGGATCCAAGCTATTTGCAAATTTAACTATTCGTTTTTAGCGCTTTGTTAATTGGAAATTATGTTTTGTGTTGCAGTGTTTTAAAGAAATGATACTCACCCAGAGATATACTTCCTCTTATCTGGATATGCATTAAATTTACATTTAATCAAAGTTTCCTTCTGATAAAATAATCTGATTTTTAACAGTTTTGTATTGATTCTGAAGATGATTGTATTCGATGGAAACGTGCAATATTTTAGTCAACAGTTTCTGCACGATTCATACCCACTAAGTGCATTTTTGTTATGTAAAGTTTTTAATCATCAGCAGAAACATTATAGAGGGAAAGAGTATTAACTTTTAAAAGTTTACTCTAATTTTGCCCATGTAAAACACACACACACACACACACACACACACACACACACACACACACACATACCATCGTTTCAATCGTTTCACGTGTATAATAAATGTGTGTTGGCCAGAACTTTTGGGTATCATTTTCTGATAACTAACCATTCCTCTGTGAAAATGTGTGTTCTTTCCTTCTAATTTCAGAACAATTCGACAAAAGTTATATGTATATATACCCACCTGGTTTCACACCATCAGCAGCTACAAGAGCTTTCTTACAAGAACAGGATCCGATGCCTAAGAAAACATATGCTCTTCCACCAGATATATCCGAAAAAGGCAAAAGAGTTCTGCCAGACATTAGAGGTGACCTACAGAAGGAAATGGAAAGGCTAGCTGCACAAGGTACAACCAGTCATGGGCAACCTCAAAAACAGGCAAGGCAGTTTGGTAAACCTACTGCACCGGTCAAGAAAGTAACCTCGAGCATCATCATTGATAGGTATGATGAGTATCTAAAGATTAAAAAGATCATGCAGGGGTTGATTGGATCAGATAACAGCTCTGTGGCAAAAACAACACTTGATGATACAACTATTAAAGAGAAACAAGAAGAACCTTCACCTTCAGATGATACAACTGATAAAGAGAAACAAGAAGAACCTTTGCCTTCAAACGATAAAGCTGATAAACAGAAACTAGACGAACCTTCACCCCAGGCACCTGAACTATCAGATTTTGTCAAAGGAATTTCAACAAGGCTGGCTTCTGGTTTATCTCATGAAAATGATTCAGAATTTCATGCAGTGATGGATATGTCTAATGTGAGAGACTTTTCTCTACCAGAAGCTGTTCAAGGCGAGAAACATCATGCCCAAGAAAAACACAGAAACAAATCTTCTGGAGAGATGGTTTTCAAGAACAGAAAGAGGCAAAGACAGACAGAGGCATCACAAGAAAAATCATCAGGATATTTTCAAGCCAAAAGTGGTGAAAAAATTCGTTCTAATCACAGGGACAGAACTATGAAACAGACAAAAGGGAAGATAGGCAGAGATACCATCGGGGATGAAAACGATTTCGATAACGAGGATTCTGCTTCTAAAAGAGTAAAAGGTACTTTTAGACTTTATCAATTAATCCTCTCCTTGATTGTTTCTTGTAGCATTACCAGGAAGAGTTATCTCTTAAATATCCAAACGGTTTACTGCAGATAATTACGAGACTCTTGTTAAGCATTTTCTCAGCTGAGCAGTATTACAGGAAGATTTAATGTTATTGTAACGGTCTCCGCTACCAAACGTTAAATTTTCCGTTAAATATTTTAATAGACCATATCTCCATACACATAAGTGGATTTAATTATATAGGCGAATGTTTGATATCGGCCAAAGGTACTGCATAGCACCACTCCGATAATAACAAGAAATGTTTTTAGAGAAAAACAAATGACTCTTACCCCTCACCAGCTCATTCCCATCCCCACTAATCCCCCATGAGTGCATTCCGAACCACTTGCTTCATTATTCTAAAACTTTTCGCTGTACCTATAATCTAGCAAGATGTCAATACACTCAAGACCATTTAAAATCTTCCTGATTACATTCCACCCCGGGTTCAAGAAATATATTCTTAGTGAAAATTACAAAGTGATACTTTGACCTTGAAATAGGGTCAAGGTAATCAAAATCTAATCAGCTCTTAAGCTTGTCTCGATAATTTGTCTCGATGATATGTCTATGTGAATTTGGAGAAATCCATCCTCTGATTCAAAAAGGGTCAAGATCAACAAAAACTAAACATGCCTTAAACCTTTCACAATGATGCATCCAAGCACGTCTGATGAATATCCATCCATTGGTTCAAGAAATATCTCATTTTAGGGAATATTTAACATTTGCAAGTTGACTGTTGACCTTGTCACCAAAAAGTAGTTAACTCTTGAAATTGCCCTAAAGATATATCCATGCAAGTTGGGTGGGAATCAAGCCAAATATTAAAGAGGTAAATCAATTTCAAGTCGGGTGTGTGGTAAAATACTCCGATCAACGGCTATCTTAAGACTGACAACATAAAACGAATTCTCGACCAGCGAGACGAGAAAACATAAATTTAGATCAAATGTCATGAAAATAGCTCGACTAAACTATATTTTACTATATATGCTGACCTCCTTTAAAAAATGAGAATTTTTTGCCCGGGATCCGCACTGAAATCAGTATGTCCTCACTCACCTTTGGTTGGAGGACATAAATAATTCCTGATAGTTATTTTGAGCTCAAAATTACTAAGCAATTTTTGCAGAAAAGATTTTGGTAATTTTTTTAAGGCAAATACTTTCACAATACCTTTATGGATTTAACTGACTTTGGATAGTTTTAGAAAGCACTACCACGAAGTTATCATGAGTCCGGCTCACCAGACTTAGAGAAAGCTTGCTTAGTAAGTTTGGGTTGAAGTTTTTGATGATATTGAGTTTTACAATGTTAAATTTTTTACGGGTGCGAAACCTTACACGGTCTCTTCCCTACATTTCGGCGCCGTCGGTCACGGTCATGGTATAAAACGTTTGACTTTAAGATGTTTGGTTATTAAAGTTTCTATATCCAATATATGCATAAGGCCTGGATGGATATACAAGCGTTGTTCCAGAAGTAATGTCACGGCAGCTATAAGATCGTGTATAATGAAAAATAGGCAACAAAATTTCATATTCACGTACCTCAATCTATTTGAATTATGGCCTAAAAATGTCATAGAAATATAAGGCTCAGTTATCAAGATATTATGCAAACAGACGGAAAGCTTGATAACGACAAACACTGCACGGCAATGACGTTAGTAACGTTCCAGGCGGCGTTTCGACGTTGTTTCAATGCTTTCCAAAGTAATTTCCATGATGTTCCAGCATAGCACTTATGTGTGTTCCATAGCACTTATGTCTGTTCACCCATATTTATCTCGTCTTTCAATAAAATCGAAAAACCCTGTAGCTTATATTCCTTACACAATGGTCGACTTGCAGAACATAGATTCATTATTTATGGGGTCTGAAATAAACGTGACGTTCTTGTCTGACATTGCACATGCAGGTCTTCCGGTTTTCAGACGATCCTCCATCGGCTCATCTCCGTCACTATGGCGCTGTAAGCCTCCTTATCTCTGTTTTATTACCGTATGCTTTATTAAACAGCTGTAGAGTCTCCAATGGTGATACTCCTGAGACAAATATTGATAAATGCGCGCTGATGCGTTTGTCAGAAATCACCCCTTTTTTTCACTTTGCAGTAACAAACATTAGCTATAACTAGCGAACTTCAAACTGCAATGACGTTTTCAAAGTTTCAACAGTAGGCAGCAAAAATATATTACCATATCTTATACCGTTTCCCTAATTTGGACCGGTAGTTTGATTTTAATTTGTGATCGCTTTGAAAATTATAATTATGAAATTAACGTAATTTTTAACGTGCGGCAACAAGGCGTCTGTGGTATACTTTGTTCGTCTATATAACTGGAACGGAAAAGGACTCCAATGTTATATTCCTTCTGTTTATGGGAACAAAATTACTGTATATCGTGATATGATTTTTATAATAATGCCACGGTGAATAAACGCGCAATGAACACAGTGACAACCCTTGTACTTAATGTTAAACTGATCTTAGATGCTGATTTAAAGAGATTGCTTATATAGGCAGTCTAATGCGGAACTGGAATGCGCAATAGATTCTTCTGATAATTGAAATACATGTATAAAACATTGATTCCCAGCTAACAAAATAACGTGGTTGCAACGTTGGTGTAACGTAATATTTTGGTTATGAAAACGTTTTGATTTTTGGATGGGTTTTTGGATGGGTTTTTGGGATTACTAAACGGTTTCATAAAACGTTGCAAAAAACGTTGTCGCAACGTAGGTGTGACATTGTTTTTTTTCTAACAAAAAAGCTTCGGTTTGGGTTTTATGATTGTTTTTTTTATGATTTTTTTTTTTTTGAATTTCTACATGGAAACACTTCCAATTTAAAAAAAATAACCGGCAATTAAGAATTATTATTTCAAGGTTTTTTATTTTTGTCTGTAATTTCAGAGTAATCTCCGATTAGGCTCTCCTGCATCCCTTGTATTTGGATCCTGGCATGCGCGCAATAATAAAGGGCCCGGCCACGGAAATAAATGTATGTGACAATCAGATGATATAAGATGAAAAGGTTAGAATCTGCACTGCATTTAAAATTGCATAACAAGCAAACAGGTCGATCCGGAATTGTTATAATGCATAGTCGCATAAAATAGTTAATTATTTACCTGATCAGAATATCGTTGTAGCCTTTAAATTTGGCTGAAAGAAGGATGAAGGGAGTTTCGTATAATGAATTTCGGCTTTAAAAGTAGATGTTTTGGTTCGCTTGCGTTAAAATAAGCATTAATAAAACGTGCGTGATTTATTTTTGTAATTATATTCGATAAATTAAAATTCAGTTTTGGACTGAGAAAATTTTGAAATACGAAACTGTGGTTTAACTACCACGTGTACTAAAGATTGTATCTAACGTTTCAAAAACGTTCCGAAAACATTGTGTTCAGAGAGATCATATTCAAAATAAAATCGCGGATAAAAGCTGTCGTTATCCCTCTCTTCCTCTCTCCATACTCTTGTTATCCTAACCAGACACTATATTTACATAATTCGGATGGCTCGTGTAGCTTATTTGGAATAAGTTGGCACCCATCGAAATCAAGAAAATACACATTTCAGAATGAAAGGGGCATTAATTATGCAATATTCTTCAAAATGACATGAAATGTGTCCAACACATTATATCACATATTCATAAAAGCGCCGATAGGATACGCTTATTAGGGCGGAAAAACATAACGTTGCAGCAACGTTTATAAAATGTTGACTCCAACTTTACCCTACAGCGTGGAACATGGTCAAACGTTAAAACAACGTTTAATAAACGTTGGTCTCAATCAACCCTTCATACAACCAAACACAAACGTTGCGGTAACGTTTCATGTTAGCTGGTTTGTAGGTTTGAAACTAGCTCAATAATAACGGAATATATAATTTAATCATTTCAGCATCCCCTGTACAGTTATCTTTCCTGAAAGCAGCTTCTGTCCCGGATTTCAAGATTCCCAAACGTAGAGTAAAACTTTCGAAATGTTTGGAGATTCCTAAAGTGGGTCTGAAGAGAAAAGGGCATGATGATGTTGAAACAGACAGGTGTGGAAAGAGGTTCAGGAACCATTGAGGTTGGTATGCAAACATGTTTCTAAGAAAAATAATGCTTTGGTCAATGCAGATAGGTCTGTTCTACTTCAGTTCCGAATAAATTTATATGAAATAGGTTTTTTCTTCCTAAGTAGCAACTAAAATGAGATAAAAATATTTTTGATTTGAAACTGTCATGTGGAAATAAAATACTGCTGTTTTTTCACCCACATTCACGTAGTCGTGAAAGGCGTACAGCTCATGTAGGAAATTCTATCTTACATTAGCTACATCTTTCTTCCTTTAGCACCAAACCATATTTAATTTTTGACAAATTTTCAACTTTGAATTCAGAAAATCGGACATGTAAGCAGTTGGGATGGCGTTTGAAACAGCTCATACATTTTCGACGTCACTTAATTTTAATGACGCCACTGAGAGTGTGACGCAACGTCGTTGTTAAGATGCGTTTTGTTTATTTTGTCTTCTACAAGAAAAAGGTCAACCAATCGTATTTCTTGCGATTTTAAGTTTTAAACTATGTTTACACTCGGTTTTACACCTGATAACTCAGAAAATCTTTAGATCATTGATTGAAAAGAAGATTGATTTTGCTGTTTCGGAGCATAAACTGATTTGAAGTCGATAAGTTTGCTGGAAGTGGGAGAAAAATAACCCATCATGTGCAAGGCCATGTAGGATAGGTAAATCTCATCCTTGGCGGAATTTCTACCAGGGACGAGACTTGCCGAGTCCTGCTAAAATTCCACCCTCTAGGTGGGATGTCTCTATCCTACTTGAACACTAAGGATGAATTCTTGTATTTCTTTCATTAAAGAACTGGTCGTTCTTTTTCTCCGACATTTCTTTTTCTTCCTTTCTTTCTTCTTATTTTTCCTTATCTACATCATGCAGATTGCATAACCCACGAACAGATTACTTTACACGTGGTTTCGGTCTTAGGTTCTTTTAGTCGGGCAACTTTGACAGTTTTCTATTCATCCTGATACTATTACCATACAATTGTTGAAATAACAACTAAACCGACAGACTATTTATGAGCAGTTGGCATTTATTTACTATTATATTTTCTTTACATTTCAGATTATAACATGGCGAGCTCAGCAGTACCAATTAAGGATAAACATTTATGGGAAACAAGATTTCATACAGAATTAAGGACTTAATAACATCTGATGTTTCTGGAATAAATTGAACAAGTGACCTTAATTTCTAGAATATGCTTTCACAGGCCTGTTCTGTGAGATTGCAAGTTTACTTTGGTTTATTTGCTCATCGTTGTCATCATAATTTTGCTGTATCATTCATTTCTGAACCATTTTAACAGTATCGTATCAAATCTTATTTTCTATGATTATTTCCTTATATAAAAGGGTCATAAAGGCCTTTGATTTTTGTGATTAATTTACTTGTACTCTGCCAACGAAGACTATTACATTTCTATTGGCGTAAAACATCTGTGATAGCTTTATAGGGTATTTTGATCAGGGTATTTATCGTTTTTCGATACTAGTAAATTTATTCTAAACCAAGGCCCAGTTGTTCAAAACAAGATGTCGTTAGTTAATGTGACATTAAATTTTCAAACGCATTATACAATAAAACACTGCAATTTTTTGCTGAAAAAATGCGAGGAGCTTGTGCATTGCTCACAATTTTTCAGCAAAAAATTAATCGCAATTGAATTTGATCCTGTAGGTATTATACAGGGTGGCCACGAGCTCTGGAAAACAGGAAAAAACAGGGAAAATGATGAAAAAAAATTCCCTGCAGGGAAAAATCAGGGAATTTGAAAAATTGATGAAAATCAGGGAAAAATCAGGGAATTTTAAAAATTCTATTTTGATAACATGAAACCTTTTAAGCAGGTATCATGGTTACTAGTGGTTTCTTTCTGCAATAAAATAAGTGTAAGTCTCCTTCTGACAACTGTATGATATACATGTACAATTTAATTAGTCTAAGGGGTATATTGCGAAGTATTGAATAAGCATTTTCCTTCCATAGGTTTCGAACTTTGTAATGAGCATTTATCTGAAAGCAATGATTTGTAAAAATCTTAATACAATATAAGAGATTTTTCTGTAGTGGAGAATTGAAAAACAATCTAAATTGAAAATATGAATGTCCAGTTTGTGTGGTTACGGTCATGTGTGTTACATAATTCAGTATTGCATGTTTCTCTGAGTTAGCATTGTATGCTTACCTTCTTATTTTCTTGAAATTATAAAGCTATTTTTGAGCTAGCAAAAAGTAGTTTTAGGAAAAAAACATAAATTATTCTATGAGCAGCAAGTTTTCAGCTACATTTATATGCATTTGTTAATTTACTTTATGGTTCAAATAAAGTATAAAATAATGTGTATGGTAGACTGTCAAATAGCCAAATGTTGACATCAAATTATCCTTGATGCTAAGTTACTGACACTGTAATTTGATGAAAAATTAAGTATAATTCTATAAAGTGTTAAGTATTGTTTGTGCCTCTAAGTTCAGTTCTAAGTAATCTATACATGTGTCAGTTATAGAACATTTTACACCACTGGTTTAATGTTGTGTATTAAAGGAGACATTTTGTATTGTCTGAAGTCCTAGGGTCATCTTGTTAATAGTTTAATAGGTTCAAATGGTCTTTATATTGTCTTCAGGACTCAGCTTAGGGCTCCAGAAAGGGAGAAGTTTGCTGAATATCTTCGAGAAATTTGGACCAAACTTTTTGTCTTCCCTTCTTTTCCATACATATTAGGTTGTAAATTCTCTGAACTGAAACTCAGAAGGAGGAGCATTTCTTTTTGGCTCATTTACCCTCAGGCTGAGCCTTGGTCTGCGTTTGCACAACACTGCTGTTAGCTTGGAAATGGCAAAAATGTTTAGACAGTCTGCCATGTACGGGAAAAAAAATAAATGAATAAAATAAAAATAAAATAAGTCAAAATAAATGATTAAAAAACATTAAAACAGTAATGTTTGTAACATTCATTTGGAGGTGAAGGTATGGCTATGAGGTAAGGTTGGAGGCCACATAAATATTTGACCAATTGATTTTCGTTACCATGTAAGTAAATTGAAAATTATTAACATTATGAAGGCATTGTATATCATCATGATGGTTTGAGGGTGTGTTTTTTTTTTATACTTTCTGTCATAATGACTTCAAAATAAAGGCTTTTGCAACAGTATCAGGAAATTTTATCAGGGAAAATCAAGCCAGATCAGGGAAAAATCAGGGAAAATTCAGGGAATTTGATTTCCAAAATTTTGTGGCCACCCTGTTATAAGACTTTCCACATCAGTGACTAACGACTTTGCTAAGCTAACGATGATTTTAACAACCGAGCCCAGATGCCTTACTGACGTCTAGTGAAAAGATACCTTAAGCCATATATTAAATTCTAAATCAATCTGTTTATCTTCATCAACAAGCTAGTCTATTATTTTAGATTCTCTAGGATTCATAGTTATTTCGTCTTCTTAGCGCGAAAAGTCAATAACTCCAATTAAACAAAATAAGCCAAAAATATATAAGCTCTTATTGAATTTTTGCGCTAAGGTGACAATTTCACGTGAATATGGAAAAGCCCATTGATTCAACACTGACTCTCAACATTTTGCTATAACAGGTTTACCCAAGGGAAGTCAGTTTCTGTGCACAAGGCAGTAAGTATCTGCCATATTTTTGAATAAGTGGGTCAAATTTTACCAAACTTCCATGGATATACCGTTTGGACAAGCCAAATAGCGTCTTTGCAAGTCAAGGGTACTAAGGCCACTTTGTTTCTTATGTATGCAAGGAACAAAGTGGTCTTAGTACCCTTGGATTGCATAGTGGTCTTAGTACCCTTGGTTTGTAAAGATGTCTAAAAAGTTGATTAGGTTTTGGTGACTTTGACCCGATTTTCAAGGTCACAAGAGGCCTTAGACTTGACCGTCTGTGGTCTGCGTCAGCATGACAATTTCTTGAACCAATTTCACCAAACTTGCATGGATATATCATTAGAACAAACATAAGAGCATAATAGATTTTGATCACGTTGACCTTATTTTCAAGGTCTTCGGAGGATTTAGTCTACATATGTGAAAATTTCACTTATACAGTATGCTGTATATCTCTTCGGCCCCCACTTTCAATCTCTTCAGTAAGGGAAAAAAAAGGAGACCGTGTTTGGCAACACATGTGAAGAAACTCGTGCAGAAAGAATTATAATAGTGATTTCCCTTATATTGAACTGGCTGACGTACCATAAAGTCTCTAAAGATTGGAGTGAGTGAACTCGGGTTGAACGTCCCACCAACAACGAGGTCATATGGAGACGGGACCTCGGTTTAAAGTATACGAAAGACCGGAGAAGCGGGGGATCGATCTTGCGACCCCTGGATGGGTAGTCCGAAGTCTAAAGATTGGAATTAAGCATAACTGTCTTAAAACTGATGTTTGGTTTTTCACTGCAGCAGTAATGCGTCTAAATATGCAGATGGAATGACAAACAGCGTAGATCCTGCTTCGGGATCAGTCCGACCAAGATCTGAAGTGTTTGTCTCTATATTATATTACTTTGTATCGAACTGCCCAAATGCACTCACGAAAACGCTAGAAATAGGCTAAAACTTTTGCGAATTTTTTAATGGAGTATTGAGGCTTCAGTTCAATTCAATGAATATTTCAACATTGATTCAACACTGACTCCCAACATTGATTCAGCATTGAATGTCTGCTGGGCTTTTAATACTTCTGTATTCCATGTCAGTCCATTGGCTATCACCCCATGAATGCCATAAGGCCTATCCTATTTTGAGTCGACATTTATTAAAGAGAAAGTCGACTGATCCAGTAAATTTTACCGGCGAGACTCCACTTAGCAGCTGCGCTACCGAGACTCTTTGGACTGTGGGAGTCGGCATGAGCCGAACAAGAGTTGGAAACAATGTTTGGTTTGTAGATTCAGACTCTAGAATGGGTTGAGTTTTCATACGATTTCTAGAATAAGGAAATTACAAATTTGTAGATCTTTGTAATCGTGTCTGTTCCGCGTGTTGTCGCTGATGACATCACACCAAAAACACACATACACATACTTTTCGATATTTGTTTTATATTTGACCTGAGAAAAGGTGCAGACTTGTCAAAGCTGCCAGGCGACAGAGTCGATTCCCCCTACCCCCCCCCCCCACCCACTCCGCCTTCCCGTTCCTCTCACCAACCAGCACACCGGGCCTGTACGACGGAGAGCGGAGGGTGCACCTCCCATAACCGAGCAAATTACATAAAAAAACATGCAGTTTTCTGCCAGAAAGCGAGTTTACACCCCTAAACTAAAGCTCTAAAAGTGTCCTTAAAATCTGGATTTTCTTAATTTTCTTACCCCCTTTAACCCACCCCAACCCCCACCACCCTAGGGCCACCCCCTCCCCTCCCGCCACCTCCCCACTCACACTGACATTCGTTCCAGCCACACCTTCTTACCCTCCGCCCCTAATCCCTTGGCAAAAGTATGTGTACGGGCCTGCACAACCATTCCATTTGATCCTTCAGATGTAGGACCCATTAAGTTTTCTCTCCCAAAGTGAAATTTCACGTGCTGTCTTAATTGAATAGTTGTTTAGTGGTGTAGCGATATTTGTCTTGCTTTAATTTTTCAAACAGAGTCGCGCGATATAGCATTTGAAATATTGGCACACTGGCTGTCAGCCGACTCACAAGTTAATATCAGTAATACAAGCAATTTACTGTTTACGTCACAATTTCATGACGTAACCAGCACTACTGAGCTAGCTTCCTTGTTTACAAACTCTGCGGGTGGGTATGGAATTGTGGTTATTTGTGAATAAAATATAAAGATAGACTTCTGTCATGCATTGTATTTTTAATATCATATTTAATTTAATCGCGCTTGGTATTCTAGCAATACATGGAATAGTGATTCTCTCGATTTTGTCGCAAACGTTGAAATGCATAGCCGGGCCAGTGATGTAAACACTGTTGTCCGCCATTTTGTTGAAAACAACAACAACAAATTGCGTAGAGTACCCGAAGATTATTTTGCAAAGAAAATTGTCCCAAACACCGAATTACTTGATTTTTGTCACAGGGAAAGGGCGAATACCATAGTTTTTCATGGCATATGTCCGCCGGCGGGAGAAAGTCGAATTGTTTTGAAAATTGCTTTTGAAGTTGACTTAAAAAGTCGTCTTTCGACGATCATGTCAACTGCTCGAATGCCGAGTATATCGGTGTTCACTTCGGATCTCAGAGAACTAGGAAATTAAACTAAGGTGTAAGGAATAAAACCGTGTATTATTTTCGGCTGTGTGTAGTTTGATTCGCCGACAAAGCAGCACTGAAATTGCGACCCGTTCGTCGATTGCATCTGAATCCGAGGAATTTCGAACGTTTTTTCGTTGCTATCTGTATAAAAATATCACTCCGCCATGGATACGCGTTCCCACTGGAAAGCTTGTCACTTTGAGGGTTTTAACTCCATGTCCCAATCATCCTCCCATACAGACAGTGTGTCGAGGTTCTGTTGGAGTGCTGATTCTCTTCCGTCTCCTAAATAGTGAGTTACAATGCTCAAGGTGGGCATCGTTCGTCATGATCACGTGCTATCACAGTGTTCTACCCAGTTCCGAACAGGTTATATGTCAGAGTATATTGTGACTTTACTATTGCCTCTAGTTGCATTCCTTGAGTATCATAGATTTCACAAATTATACTTGCACAAAATACTGAAAAGCTTTTGCCACCGTGCCTGAAGTTTGTTTCTGGGTTTCATAGTAAAAGACTGCCGTCAGAATCTAGCTCCGAATCGCAGAACTAGGGTTCGAATTATCGTGACCCGAAGTGAAATTGGAAGACACATGCTTGGTAAAAATAAATAACATTTCACTAGTGGGACACAATTTGGCACCAGAAGATCTTTTGATAAAATTTAGAATTTTTACCTACCTTTATATATTGTATGTTTAGCTCACCTGAGCCAAGGACTCACATGCTTCGGCTCACGTGAGCTTATAGTATAGGCAGGCATCCGTCGTCCGTCCGTCAACATTTTCAAACTACATCTTCTCTGAAACTCCCAAGATAGACTGATAATAACTTTCGTAGGTATCTATGGGCAAGGGGGACCAATAACTCTTTTTATCCAAATCGCCTCAGAACTTTGGTTGCTATGGCAAGTTTTCATTGACTTGTATGGTGAAAGTTGAAATGTTTGCATTTATTTCTATGTCACTGCTGATATTTTGACAAAACTTTTACAGTAATGTTTTTAAAGTAGTCCTCTACCAACCACATGGATTTTATGCAAATTGCACAATTTGGCTTGCTGCCATGACAACTGAATGGTTCGAATAATAATTAAAAAAAAATCTAAAATATTCTCCTCGCTCGCTCGGATCTTAAATGAATAAATGCACATAATCAATTTTGTGTTGCCTGTGCCAGCTTTGTTCGAATCCCATGTCAACATTCAAATGCATACGTTTTGATCTCATAACTATAAGCGTTGACGGAAGCAACCTTACAATAATTTGTACTTTCACACAAATATCAAGCTTATTCCAGACCATTAATATCATTTTGAAGCTTGAGAGAGATTTTCTGAATAGTTGACTGGTGAAAAACCAAACTTACAATCGCTCATTAGGTATCGCTCTCGTATTGTATTGTTAAGTGTTTATTATAGCCCCGCTTTAGAAAAGCAGGCCCTGATTTAATACCTTAACACTATATACTGGTGCGCGGAACATCTCTTACAGTTTTTCATGGAATGTTATTAAGCTTTGCAGGTGTTTACTCTATCGAATGTTAAAAAATGTGCGTGCGGTTTAGGTATTATCTTTTTGTTCCTTACTGTTTCAGCTTTCTGAACCTTTGCTAAACTTTGCAAAAACGTAGTGGACATACTGAAGACGTGCATGTGGTGTTGTTTCGATGGAGCTAGATTAATTTTGACAGAATTACGGCCTTTTAAACTTTGTCATTTTAGGTCAATTTTAGCGTTGTAGGATATGGATTATGGAGTTTGTGAAATCAACTCCTCCCACAGTTTTGAATGGATCTTTTTCAAACTTGCATACATGATTTGGACATAATGAAGATGTGCATGTGGGTTTTTGTTGGAGCTAGAATTCATTTTTGACAGAATTACGGCCTTTTGAACTAAGTCATTTTAGGTAAATTTTAGCACTGTAAGGTATAGAGTTTGTATAATCAACTCCTCCCACATTTTTTCATGGATCTTTTTCAAACCTTGCATACATGCTTTGGACATACTGAAGATGTGCAAGTGGGGTTTTTGTTGGAGTTGAATCGATTTTGACAGAATTATAGCCTTTTGAACTTTTAGGCAAATGTTTGCATTGTAGGGTAAGTACTTTGTGTAATCAACTCCTCCAATTTACAGTGGCTGTTTTTCAGACATTGTATACCTGTTGTGGACATAATGAAAATGTACATGTTGGGTTTTGATGGAGAAAAAAAATTCTGATGGAATGATGGCCTTTTAAACTTAGTCATTTTTGGCAGCATTTTTCACCGTAGGGTGTGAAGTTTTATGTTTTCAATGGATTCTTTGTAGATAGTGTTTGTGCTTAGAATGTGCTTTACATGTTAGGGATTACACGTCCTGTGACAGGCGCTGCACGGAGGCATCATTAGTGTCTGACAGACACAATTTTCTAGTTTTTCTTTTTTTGCATAAAACACTGTCGAAAGGTAATGACTGTAGGTACCTTGTGGGCACAACTCCTCTCACATTTTACTATAAGATGTTTTGCATCTTTGAGGATGTTTGCTGCATAAGAAGTAGATATGCATGTGGTTTAGATATAATCCATTGATTAGTATTTATTTTTAAGACTTTTTCTGCTTTCTCTTGTCTATTATCTTGTCCATTTTTTTCTTTATGAATGTTTTCATAGCTCTTAAAGGAATTCGTTTATGATTTTTATTTCAACATAAAATACCGTTTTCGCATTTCTTAGTCGTTACTCACTTTTCTTCATTCAATAGTCGCTTTTTTGTAACTCGATACTCGCCCCTAACCAAAAGCAAAACTCCCCCAACACCCATTGTCACAAGACCAAAGGAAACATTCACATTTTGTCATATGAATGGAATTATACTTTTTATCAGGTCCTGTACTATTTAATCAGCGCCACTGGCATCCAGAGGGAGATCAGTGTATTGACAGAAGCTGGGAACTGTCATAAGCTTCAAATACCTTGGAGAATTTGTCTCAGATATCTCAGCTTAAAAGCGTAGGGGCTCTCGAAAGATTGCAAAAGCCGCTAAAGCTCTGACAAAGCTGAAGCCATTTTGAAGAGGACAGAATAGAGGGTAGGAAGACAATATAGTGGACCCTCTTGACAACGACGCCATTTGTTCCCAAACATTTTGACGTTTAGCTGAATTTGCTGTTATAAAGAATACGTATTTTGAACAATAAAGCCATATAGTGCAAATGAAAATGACGTTGTAAAGAATTTTGATATTGCAATATTTACACTAGCCACTAATTTCCATTAGGTAAACCTGTTAGAGCAACTAGCTTCATACACCGATGAACGACAATTGATAATTTGGTTTAAACATATTTTATTCAAAATTTTCAATACATATATACATTGTTACAATACAAACAATAGGATTGGAACGAAAGCACAGGTACTTATAAAGTTCCTTATAATAATTTCACGTTGTCATCAAGCGACATTTAAGGTAAAAGAAGTCTTGACTGGTCAACGTAACGTTCGATTGACGCCAGTCATGGCAACGGCTGTTAAATGATCTTAAATTTAATGGCCGAATACGTCGTAACTAACTTTTCTGCGATCCATAGTTTGCATATTCTACATTAAATTAACTGTAAGGGTCTAAAATAAAGTGTCATTATAAAGATTAAAATTTGATTTTTCAGCGTTCATCGTGTGATTAAGTAGCTAATGGTCGTTGCTAAAATACAAGAGTCAAGTTAGCTCCGCCCACTGGCTTTATCACACGATGAACACTGAAATTCTAAATGAGTGTGCATTAAAGAGTGGACAGGAATGGACTTGCCAGCACAACTAGGGCAGCTGGAAACAGGACAATGTGGATACGAATTGTTGTAAAGTCATCTGTGGGGGTCCATCGAATTACCCCAAACCACCCCAAAACACCCCAAACCACCCCAAACCGCCTAAAAACCACCCCAAACCACTTTTCTTAATATTGTTTCAGGTTAAAATAGGTCACAAACCTTGTGTCTATGCTTTTTCAATGATTTCAAAATTATTTTATAAAAATTGATATGAGCTATTTGTGCAGAAAAAGGGAATTGCATATTGTATGCATTGATAATAATACAGTGGTATACGTATGTATGCCGCGTGTACGTACATGTATGTAAATATGTCGCATATGTATGTTTGTATGTCCATTATATGTTTGTCAGCAGATGTATGTGTAAGTGTATGCATGTTATATACCATTCATATATTCACATACATACATAAATATAGCCTCATATTGGTAACAGCAATTTTTCCCTGTAGCTGCAAATATAAATCAATTTTCCTAATTTGTAAATATTTTAAGCATTACCAAATATTTCTAAAGTAGTGTAAGTTGCTGCAGAATACCAAATTTAGTTTCAAGTGATTTGTTTTTGGTGGTTTGGGGTGCTTTTATTGGGCGGTTTGGGGTGTTTTGGGGTGGTTTGGGGTGTTTTGGGGTGGTTTGGGGTAATTCGATGGACCGCATCTGTGGTGCCCCAACGACCTATAGATTAGGCTATATGGGCTACTGGTTTTGGGGAACGGAATGGAACACACATTTTACGGAATAAAACTGGAAAAGTAGAAGTCTGACAAGGGAGGTCATTCCTTAACATTATATGCAAATTTAGCAACCAAATTTATTTTAATAATTTCTAATTTAAGAAAACGGGAGGGAGGGTGGTAGCCTCTCTTATTTGCTTTGAGCCTTTCCTAATTGCTGTGTCGGAATCAGGACAACTCGCCCCAAAGACAACTCGCCCCTAGACAACTCGCCCCACAAAAATCTCGCCCCAAAGACAACTCGCCCCTAGACAACTCGCCCCACAAAAATCTCGCCCCAAGACAACTCGCCCCACTTTCAGAAGACAACTCGCCCCACATTCTCCGGCAGACACTCACCTTACTAAAATATAGATCTACGTTCTTGTCTCAGATCCAGAACACACCTTGTCCCAATATTGTAGCCTTCGACTTGAAATTAAACTTGGACACTGGGATGTCGAACAGCCACGTTAACCTATGAATATGTTTATTGAGAATAAAACGCTGTTCATATACACGCATCAGGTGGTTGTGTCTATATTTACAGTAGCCCTATCTATAGTTTCCAGCTGGTGCCACGAGGAGGAGTGACTAGGTCTTGCTTTCATAAATGGCTATAATGATATTCAAATGTAAGTCTAGCCAGTTTTGACAACCATTTACCTGCCTTTTTTTTTTTTTTTTTTTAAGTACTAGTTTTATAGTCCATATAGTGCAGAACTATCAAAACATGGTCATATTCGGGGCATCAAGCCAGAGCCCATTCACCTAAGGTGAATGGTTCTTCCCCGAATTAACGTCATTTTATTATTTTTCAGTTATTCTGTCTATTAATTGCAAAAGTCACATATGATAGAAAATAAACTTAGTCATACTTGGGGGCATCAAGCCAGACGAGCGATCAACGACATGGTAAAAAAACGGTCCTACTAAAGACAGAAAAGGACTTACGCCACCGAAAAGAACCGAAAAGAACTTTCGGTCACCGAAAAGGACTTTAATTTGCCATTAAATGCCATACAAAACATATGTTTTAGAAATTTTAATATCATCATGATATTAACCAGCGCTTGAATGACAATTTTATGAATTGTAGTATCTTCAATCTAAAAATTCACAAAAATGTTACAGCACCGAAAAGGACTCCACTTCTTGCCATGTACCGAAAAGGACATCGCAAATGCCGACTTTGGGGCAGCGAAAAGGGCATTTTTCACTTAATATTCTGGCAAAAGTCCTTTTCTGTCTTTGTGATCCTGGTTGTGAGTGCATGGTCTTAATAAATACATTAGATGCCCAAAGCACCACGACGATGACCTGGTACACCCAGGGGCTGAGCAGGGACTTTTGAGGGTATTGCAGTTGGTCATTGAGAGATCTTTCGAGCATATGTGCAGTCGTCCGGGGCAGAATTCTTTAGAAAGGCTAGTGGTCTCAGAATGTGGGGCATTGTGTGGCGAGTAGTCTTTGGGGCGAGTTGTCTCAGAATGTGGGGCGAGTTGTCATCTGAAGGTGGGGCGAGTTGTCTTGGGGCGAGATTTTTGTGGGGCGTGTTGTCTTGAGGCGAGTTGTCTTTGGGGCGAGTTGTCCGTAATTCGCTGTGTCCTTAGACACTTATGGAACGTATGGATTCGTTTCGCTGAGCCTCCTGGAGAATCGGACCAAAACAAAGGTAGAACTTCCGTTCCGCAAAAGACCAACATGTACGAGGGACAGTAAAAAAGTTCAGTTACTCTGGGCATAACTATTTTCGATATTCAATAAGTATTTGAACTTTGCTGTTTTGTTAATGTATATTTATTTAGATTAAATAAGAGCTGATTGAAGAAAGCCAACGTTTTTGGCATTGAACCCCACATAATAGTATGGACAATTTACCGCTATGGGGCATTTCTGGTAGTCATGGAAACCACAGTGTTTGTCAGAAATTGTCTTACTTTAAAAAATAATGTGCTTCCAGTGTCAGAATTTCATATTTCACATTGAAAATTTGGAACGAATATGTTTATTCTGGAGATAAATTTTGGTCAAAAAGTCTCATAGTTAAATATTCACCCATAACATGATGTCACTTGTGTTTGACATAATAGTAGAGGATTGTCACGTGTCAGCATAACATGGAAGTATTAAATCATTTACGAGGGTGAAGCAAAATGAGAATAAAACAAGAAATGTTACAGTGAGTAACAAATGCCCCCGAAGGCCCCTTAAACTGACCTTTGAGCCCTAGTTGTGACCTTGACCCTGGGCATAGAACCTGAGTCTTGCACATGATATATATTCTCATTTCTGTTTACTTTTCTGCACTGTTTAAATGCACTTTGGAAGTTTGAGAGGATTCAACGGGACTTAATTCAACGACTAACCAAACTGTGTTGTGTCCTTGACATTGGGTGTGGGAACCTAAATGTCGCACCTTAGATAACTTTGTTATACTTTACTGTTCTTTACATTACCATTTTATCATGATCATGACTTCGGGCAACAGAACCATAATTTTTTTGTGGCATATTCACTGTTTTATACCTTTTCATGAGGTTAAATGAAGTTTACTTCAGAAGTCTTTAGGTAATTGAGGATGAATGACTTGACCTTTGACCTCTGGCTATGACCTTCACCTTGGGTGTGGAAACCTATGTCTTGTGCATGGTAAATCATCTCATTAGGCTCCATCGTTCTTTAAAGTTTGCTTTGGTACTTTTCTGAGTAATTGCCGAGACATGATTTGACCTCTGACCCCAGATTGTGACCTTGACCTTGGATTTGGGATCATAAATATTGTGTGAAACATACCTTCTCATTATGGTTTACCTTTCTGTGAAGTTTGATGACATTAGCTTCAGCAAGTTTAAAGCTATCAAAGAGGCAAGATTTGACCTTTGACCCCCAATTATGACCTTGACCTTGAACCTGGCAACCCAAATGTGATAAGCAACACAACTTCTCAATATGTTTCATCTTTCTATGGAGTTTCATTAAATTTGCTTCAGCAGTTTATAAGTAATCGCTGAGAGCCAATTTTGAGACACAATTTAACTTTTGACCCAACTGTGGCCTTGACCTTGGGCGTATGGACTTAAGTCTTGTGCGTGACACACCTTCTAATGATGCTCTATCTTTCTGTGAAGTTTCATCAAATTTGCTTCAGTAGTTTTAAAATTATCGCTGAGACACGATTTTGAGACACAATTTGACCTTTGACCCACTTGTGGCCTTGACCTTGGGCGTACGGACCCAAGTCTTGCGCGCGACACACCTTCTCATTATGCTTTATCTTTCTGTGAAGTTTCATCTAATTTGCTTCAGTAGTTTTAAAGTTATCGCTGAGACACGATTTGTAACGGACGGACGGACTGATGGACGGACAGACGGACGGACGGACGGACAGACAGTCGGACGGACGGTGCGATTTTAATATGCCACCCGAAGTTCCTTCGGGGGCATAAAAATAAACTAATTCGAGGCAGTTTATGGAAGTAGTACTTTTGCCAAAAATGATGTTCTCGTACGATTTTATTCCATTTATTTGTCGGAGAGAAAACAGAAAAAAATCTGAAATTAAATAACCAATAAAGGCTGTGATGAGGTAATGATTTAACTGACACACAAAAGGCAAACTATACTCAAACGCAAAACAAACGCATACTTTTTTCACGTTGACATTTTTTTTCAAAGCAGAATTATGCTGATAAAGACTGACATCATGTGGAATGGATAAATGTACTGCATAATTTAATAGTGAAATTATTGAAATTTAATTTGTTTATTCATGTTAAACGTAATGGAAATCAACAATCAAGTTCAATAGTTCTTCACTGGCTTCCAATGTGGTACAATTTTATCTAGCACCTTTAAAAGATATCTCTTAAACATTGTCAGGAGTTTTACACTAAGATAACTTGTTACAAATTAGTTATGCCCCTTATTCACATGATTCAAGTAAGCAATGTCCGCAACAGCATGAGATATTTTTGTGTATTTTGCTGTCAAAGGAATTAAAGCCACACTTAAGCTCATGTCACAATAAAGGGTAATTGGTAGTAATTGAATGGAATATGCCAATACAAGAGGTCCATGATGGACCTAAATCGCTCACCAGAGTTATGATGAAATAACATGGAAGATCATCTATTTGATGATGGTTCAATTGGAGCAGTTTTGCACTTTCTAATCTATATTCTGACAAAGGTTCATTTAGATTGAATCAAAACTGTGCCCTCTAGAGTGTACACAATGTTTTTCTAAGATCTGACCTGGCAATCCAGTTTTTGATCAGATGTTATTCAGTTTCAAACTTGGCCTACATTTCGGAAATGAAGATACACATTCTGACAAAGTTTCATGAAGATTCAATGCAAAATAAAGCCACATTTGTGTACACAAGGTTTTTCTATGATTTGACCTAGTGACCTACCGGTAGTTTTTGACCCGACAATACCCAGTTCCAAACTTGGCCTAGATTTCATTAAGATAATCATTCTGACAAAGTTTCATGAATATTGAACCAAAACTGTGCCCACTAGAGTATACACAATGTTTTCCTAAGGTTTGACCGTCGCCTCAGCCAAGATCAGATGAAATTTTATGTTTCACCAGAGGTGATTTTTCAAGGTTTTCTGAGGGACTTCATTCTTTAATTTCTGAAATCTATAGATGTATCAGTTTTAGAAAATGTAAATGTCACCTATAACATTTTATATACTGGTATTCTTTTTTCTTAAACAGGCTGTATTTGACTCATAAAAATAATACAGACCCTATTTTTTAAAAAATATTTTTATTTTCAATTTAAATAAGAATAAAGTCTGATAATTTATTATGAATAACAACAACATATCAATATTGAAATTCTTATGCGCAAAAATTTAAAAATACTATTTTTTCATTTTATTTTTTGTTTCATTTAATGAAAATTCCTTCATAATTAGGGGATATGCCTTGTATTGTTTTGTCCAGTTTCTCTGTGGGTCACCTGATTTTCAAATGATTCATATTTTGAAAAGTAAAGTCAATGGCCTTTCAGGTGGTGTGCCATTTATGTATGTTTGTAAAATGAAATGCAAGATAAATGCGAGGAAACAAATTTGCCAAAATTAACTTAAAACATCTACGGACAGGACATTTCTGACATGTACATGAAACACTGCAAAATATGTATGCTTATACTATAAAATTGCTGTAGAATAGATCAATAAGTGAAAAGTCAGTGTTAGAAATAAGCAATTGCCCACTTGCCCGACACGGTTAAATTTGCTGGGGGCAAGCTGATAATCTTGGAAGGTTGCCCCCTGGACAACCTGAAATTCTGGGAGATAAAATTCTGGAAAATTATTTTCTTTCATGTCTTTTTTGACGTTTTGCATGAGAAAATTGAAACCCACCAATATATTGTTTTGAAGGAGAAAAATAAAAAGAATCCCAGTCAAAGTAGTGCTGTGAAAATGATTAGGCAGCTGTGATCAAAACTGTTGGTCAGTTATCTCTGCAGTTCATGAATTCATTCTTAGTGTCTTAGAGAGGGAGATCATTTTTGGACTCTGTTTACGTATGTGACTTCGGAAGAAAATGACATGTAAACAGTTAAACTGCAATGAAATACAGGGGGGGGCAAGTTAAAATTCATTTCAGGTTGCCCCCAGGGCAAGTTGCTGTCTGGCCCTTATTTCTAACACTGAAAGTCATTTTTATTTACTTCATGTAGTTACCAAAAGAAAAACAAATCACAATTTTGTGTTTTATTGTATCTTCTTATGTGTTCTGAACCCAGTTTACCATAATTTGAAAATAGAACAACAATACCAACAGAGAATACTGTTATGCAAAAAATCTTATCAAATTGACAAAAACAACTGTACCACTAGTCAAAAAACACTCAAAATTTAAACGATGACACGGTTCTTATATCTCAGCGTGTCTACGGACAAGACATAAATTGAAGTAAAATTTGTAATTGCAATAACTCTGTGGATTCCATTTTTTATACTTTAACCAAGCTTTAATAAATAAATAATGGTCAAAATACCCATAAAAATGTGAACATTAATGTAAATAAATATGACAGCCCTTTTGGGTTTTTACTCATGTAATGCAGATATCTGCATTTCAAATACAGATATCATCCAGTAATATAAAACATATATATGTAGTTTTGAAATCAAAGATATCTCTAATTGAAAAGCAGATATCTGTAATTGAAAGAGACATATATCTAGCTGTAAAATGCAGATATTTGTATTTTTGATCATAATATAGATATCTGCATTTCAGTTAGAGATATCTACATTTCGAATATAGATGTCTGCATTTCTAATTTTCAATTAGAGATACTCTAATGAAGCTGTAATACATATATCTGCACTTGAAATACAGAAATCTGTAATAGATATGCAGAAATCAGCATTTGAAATTCAGATAACTGAATTTTTTACTAAGAACATATGTCTGAATTTTAAATACATTTCAGTACAGATATCTGTGTTAATGTTCGAAAACAGATCAATCTTTATTTACTGCACCGTACATGAATGATCCTATCCGGTTCTATTAAAAAGCTAGGCCAAATAGGTTGGGCCTGGTACTGCAGTTGGATGCACGTTCGACTGGCAACGAGGACGCTGGTTTTATCAAAGTCCAGTCAGGCAACGCTGGGCCGCGTAGTGCAATCGGTAGGGCACCTGACTCATAAGTCAGAGGTCCTGGGTTTGATACCCGGTCTGGCCACATACTTTCGTTTCTCCTTCCGCTGATTCAAGAAGGGCAGTTGTCAGTTACTGGCGAAAGTATGAAAAGCTTAGGAGGTCTAAGCCTTCCCAGGAATAGTGTGGTTAGGTTAACTGACGGTCCCAACATTCCCATAGTTGTTTGCCGTGGACGTAAAGCAACAAATCAAAACCAGTCAGGCAAGTCCTTCTGTAGGAACTTTTCCTCCTACCTTTGATTAAAGTAGAGCAGGTGTCAGTGAATGGTGGAATGATGGGCCTGTCCAGGAAAGGTGTGGTTAGATTCACTGGGTGTCTTGCCATGACAGTGTTGACCATAGTTGGTTTTTAGCTCACCTGAGCCAGCGGCTCCGGGGGAGCTTATAGGATGGTAAGGCTCCGTCGTTTGTCGTCCGTCCGTCGTCCGTCCGTCCGTCGTCCGTCCGTCCACACTTTCAAACTTCTCCTCTGAAACCGTTGGGCCGATTGTAACCAAATTTCATATAGAGCCTCCTGGGACCTTAGGAACGAAAAGTTGTTCAAACGGTCCTGGTCACATGACCAACATGGCCGCCATGCCCATATATGGTAAAAACCTGAAAAAATCTTCTTCTCCAGAACCAATAGGTCGATGGCCTTGAAACTTAGTATGTAGCATCGGGTACATGAGTACTACCAAGATTGTTCAAATTATGACCTTGGGTTGACCTTGACCTTTTTTACGGTAAGGTCAAATTTGCTTCCTTTTGCTTTTATATGGCAAAATGCTGCAACATAAGATATCTTGGAAACTGTTGAAGATTTTGGCCTAAAAATTGGTACATACAGTCATCTTAATGACTACATGAAGATTTATGAGTACAAGAGGTCAAGGTCATTCTTTGACCTTTGACCCAGAACTCTCATATTTTGACAATATCAAACAATCTCCTCAAAAGCAACTAGGCCAATTGTAACCAAATTTCATATAGATCCTCCAGGGGTTGAGGTAATGAAAATTTGTTCATATGGTCCAGGTCACATGACCAACATGGCCACCACACCCATATATGGTAAAAACCTTTAAAAATCTTCTTCTCCAGAACCAGTAGACCGATGGCCTTGAAACTCGGTATGTAGCATTGGGTACTCAAGTACTATCAAGATTGTTCAAATTATGATCCTGGGTTGACCTTGACCTTTTTTACGGCAAGGTCAAATATCGGAAAATGCTAGAACATGAGATTTCATGGTAAGTTTTGAAGATTTTGGCCTAAAAATTGGTATATACAATCATCTTAATGATTACATGAAGATTTGTAAGTACAAGAGGTCAAGGTCATTCTTTGACCTTTGACCCAGAAATCTCAAATTTTGACAATTTCAAACAATCTGCTCTAAAACCACTCAGCCAATTGAAACCAAATTTCATATAGAGCCTCGAGGGAATGAAAACATTTTCTAACGGTCCTGGGCACATGACCAACATGGCCGCCACGACCATATATGGTAAATACCTTTAAAAATCTTCTTCTCCAGAACCAATTGACCGATGGCCTTGAGACTTTGTATGTAGCATTGGGTACTTATATACTATCAAGATTGTTCAAATTATGACCTTGTGTTGACCTTGACCACCAAGACTGTTCAAATGGTGACCTTGGGTTTACCTTGACCTTTTTTGCGGCATGGTCAAATATGGGAAAATGCTAGAACATAAGATTTCATGGAAAGTTTTGAAGATTTTGGCCTAAAAATGGTATATATGGTTGTCTTAATGAGTACATGAAGATTTATGAGTACAAGTGGTCATGGTCATTCTTTGACTTTTGACCCAAAACTCATTTTTGACAATTTCAGACATGATAAGTAAAAGCCACCTTGCCAATTGTTCAGGTGAGCGATTCAGGGCCTCATGGCCCTCTTGTTTTACGGGGTTATTAAACACTTAAACAACAAACCAACAGGGTCTGACTGCACATTAGGCTGCGTGTTTGACTGTAGATCAGGAGAAAGTGGGTTCGATCCTGCTCCGGTCAGGCAACATCAAGCATGTAAAAAACCTTGAGCAAGGGTGTTTGAATTATTTTTTGAAAACAAAAGTTAAAAATAATCGGGTTCAAAAATACAGATATCTGCATTTCAAATACAGATATCTCAATTAAAATTAGAGATATCTGTATTTTTCATAAATAAAGATACTATTTAAAACACAGATATCTGCATTTGAAATACAGGTATCTTCATTTGAATCGCAGGTATCTTTATTTAAAACATATAGATAGATGCATTTCAATTTGAGATACCTTCTCTGATAAGAGATGTCTTTTTTCAATACGAAATATCTGTTTTTCGATTGGAGATATCAGTATTTCATATGCAGATGTCTGAGTTTCTAAAAATACTAATATCTGTTTAACAGGGCTTCCGTTAACGGGCGTATGGCCGTATATTACGCCCAGGATTTGCTCCCGTACGTCGAGAAATTGGACCTCTGGCGTCTGGCATACGCCCGATAATTGTTACATACGGCCGTTTGATCTTGTCCCGACGTATAAAATATCGCCACTGTCTTTAAAATTCTAGCACGTGTCATAATTAATCGGATTAACGCAGGTGTCAGCCAGAACGAAAAGACCGCCTACGGGCCAATCGAGATTGTCCGTATGGAGCACTGAACCAGGTAACATATATGTCGGGACCGCCTACCTGTCAAAAACGATTATCAAAATAACGCCCACTCGTAGATTCAACCTCTTACGGCAGTCTGCAAAACAACTTATCAAATCTTTTGGATGAAAAGTGTCCGTCTATTTTTACGATCGCGAGAATGTAACTGACCTGTTTGTGTAAGGCGTATTCCGACTTCAAAAGTTTGTGAATGTATCCATAACACACGAATACTGAAGCATGTATTGACAAACTCTATCCAAAGTTTTTAAGAACATAACATTCATATTAACGCTTGCCCTTACAACGAAGGTCTTGTCATGATCCATACTGTCGTCAATGGAGTTTTTAGGAATACAAACCTCTTCTGCGAAAAGTGTTGATTCAAAGCGAAGATACACTGTTAATATTATTAGTCGCTATTTCCGACGTGTTATGGTTGTACGCTCTGGTACTATACATTGTTTTGATTAATGGTACTATTAAAATACGAATACTGAAACGTCCATTTCGCCGATTTCCTAGTTGTATCGTCATATCGTCATGCAACCCAGTGCGAAAATAATGCCTTACAGTGTGCACAGAAATAGCGCATTCTGATCAAGGTCTACGCGATTATATATACGGTAGCATTGATATACAATTACCTGCACGTTTATGGGTCAAGCACTTTTTCTCTTTGATGTAAAGATCAAAGATGCCGCTGCGAGTATGTACGCGTGCCGTACGCAGTGTCATACCGTGAGACAGGTACCTCAGTACACATACCGATAACTAACAATCGTATCAGCCAGCGCAACTAAGCAGTCAGACCGGTCTTTCTTGTTCGCATCTAACATGAATAATAATTAACATCGACCTAGCGACAACCGAGTTCTTCGGTGGAAGCGTGTTATTAAACATTCCGTAAGTCACCGTATTTCCGACGCGGCCCATTTGGTGGCAACGAAAGGGCGAGTCTTCAGAGGACTTGCGTATTGTTCACTCACAAACAGGAATGACTCTGATTAGACTGCGTTCCGTAAGTCACCGTATTTCCGACGCGGCCCATTTGGCGGCAATGAAAGGGAATATTATGCAATAGCAGACAGTGCAACGGCGAGGACTTGCGTATTGTTCACAAACAAACAGGAATGACTCTGATTAGACTGCGAAAATGCTCAGGCTTCCTTTCGAAGATCAAAAAGGGCACTTAAAAATAACCATGTATAAGTCATTCCTAAAAACTTCGGACTTCCAAAAAATTCTCTCAATACGTCCAAATCTGACACCATGGAAGTCTGGACTTCCAAATTTTGAAAGTTAGTGGAAGCCCTGTGTTTAAGTAGAGATATCTGCATTTGAAGTGCTAATATCTGTCAATTTAATGTGATATATTTTATTCAAAATGAGATATCTCTATTTAATAATCAAGAAGAGATATTTGCATTTCTAATACAGATATCTGTATTGGAAATGCAGATTCTGCATTTAAATATAGATATCTGTATTAAGTTGAAGACATCTTTAAAAGTTTATTGAAATGCAGATATCTGCATCTGAAATGTAGCTATTTGTATTAAATGGGTTTAAACCCAAACAGGCCGCCATACACGCTTATGGACAAGACATATTTGAGACAACATTTATAATTATCAGGGATAGCACTTTGAGCTAGTTGAAATCAAATAGCCTCTGCTGCAGAGGTTTTAATGGTATCAAATTTCTTCAAACTATTTTGAAGGGTTGGCCAATGAATCCAGCCTTAAATGGCTCATCTACCTCTATTCTATTTCTGTTCTATCCCATAACTTTACTAGGTCATTGGTCACCAGCCTTACAAGAATTCAAGTATCTTCTTCCGAGGAATTAGGCACCTCCATATAAATATCAAAAACGACCGTTAAAATCCTGTATAGACAAGATTCTCCACATCATGGTTTGTCTAACAAATAAGGTGTCTGATATAAATGGGTAATGTGGGAGATATGATGGTGGATTATATTGTGGAAGGTATGACGCCTAAGAAGCATTCAGAAAGAGACAAGAAGGCTTTTCCCCTACTTACAGACAATGTTTTCATAACTAAGAAAAGATCCTGTAACCAATAATATACCATAAAACTATAAATGATGCACCCTGTCCACTGTGTCTTGTCCGTAGATCAACATCATACTTGGAATGCAGGTAAAGTGCAAACTATATAGCCATTAAATGTTTTAAGTTAACTTTTTTATAGTTGTGAAAAAATAAGCAGATGGATTTTAAGGCTATTTTAGACAGTTTACATTAATTGCTTTTTTAAATATTTTTAGAAACAGGACTTTGCGTTCTCTGTTTTTGACAAACTGGACATCTAGAGTGTAAGAAAATGCACTTATCATCAAATAAATGGTTTAGGTTTTCTTAAATAGTCGACTATACATGTAGAAACGTTTTTACAACTCAAATGCATAGCAGTTGGAAACTTGATGGTTTCCAGTCACAGTTTATCAAAATACTGTTGGTCTACGGACAGGACAAAAATCTACGGACAAGACAAAATTGCACTTTTTTCCTTATTGCTACTCTGTCTTCAGTGGTGGTATTATGTCTAATATGGAACAATCAACCGTAGTAAGGAGTCTACTCTTTAATGAGAATTTTTTTCCACAGATATGCTACCTCATAGAGAAAAGTGTGTCTACGGACAGGACACTTCTTGTGTGACATTTCGTATGATTATTTGAAATTGAAATGTTCACTTAATGACAATTGTTATTCATATCATTGGTCATTTTAGCTCACCTGAGCCGAAGGCTCAGAGGTGAGCTTATAGGATGGGAGTCGAGCCGTCGTCCGTCCGTCCGTGGGTGCGTCAACACTTTCAAACATAAATATCTCAACGACCAGTGGGCCGATCGCAATCAAATTTTATCTGAAGCATCATTTGGGTGGGGGAAAGGCTGCATTAGATTTTGGTGCCGATCAGCTCAGAACTCTGGTTTCCATGGCAACAGATAGCCCCCATAGGGTTATAATGGGGAAAACGGCGTCATCACGTTTTCTCAACTGTTTTTGATTAGATCCTTATCATACTTGCAGGTAATGATGACATACACAAGAGCTTGGATGAGTTCGAAATTTGGTCGGATTCGAGCACAGACTACGGAGTTAGCTGCCCTTGAGCGTTTGAAAAAAATCCCATAGGGTTATAATGGGGAAAATGGCGTCATCACCTTTTCTCAACTGTTTTTGCTTAGATCCTTATCATACTTGCAGGTAATGATGACATACATAAGAGCTTGGATGAGTTCGAAATTTGGCCGGATTCGAGCACAGACTACGGAGTTAGCTGCCCTTAAGCGTTTGAAAAAAAATCCCATAGTGTTATAATGGAGAAAACAACGTCATCACATATTTTTAGAAAAACTTTGTCATCGCTCTATTGCCTACATTTCTCAACGGATTTTAAAATAACTTCACACAAATGTAGGGCGTGACAATATCTCGAGCAAGTTCGACTTTCAGGATGCTGCGCCCAAGGTCAAGGTCACTGTGGCTAATTTTAGAAAAACTTTGTCAGCGCTCTAGCACCTACATTTCTCAATGGATTTTAAAATAACTTCACACAAATGTAGGGCATGACAATATCTCGAGCAAGTTTGACTTTCAGGGTGCTGTGCCCAAGGTCAAGGTCACTTTGGCTATTTTTAGAAAATCTTTGTCATCGCTCTAGCGCCTACATTTCTCAATGGATTTTGAAATAACTTCATACAAATGTAGGGCATGACAATATCTCGAGCAAGTTCGACTTTCAGGGTGCTGCGCCCAAGGTCAAGGTCACTGTGGCTATTTTTAGAAAAACTTTGTCATCGCTATAAGGCCTACATTTTTGCAACGGATTTTGAAATAACTTCACACAAATGTAGGGCATGACAATATCTCGAGCAAGTTTGACTTTCAGGGTGCTGCGCCCAAGGTCAAGGTCACTGTGGCTATTTTTAGAAAAACTTTGTCATCGCTCTAGCGCCTACATTTCTCAATGGATTTTGAAATAACTTCACACAAATGTAGGGCATGACAATATCTCAAGCAAGCTCGACTTTCAGGGTGCTGCACCCAAGGTCAAGGTCACTGTGGCTAATTTTAGAAAAACTTTTTCATGGCTCTAGCACCTACATTTCTCCATGGATTTTGAAATAGCTTCACACAAATGTAGGGTATGACAATATCTCGAGCAAGTTCGACTTTCAGGGTGTTGCGCCCAAGGTCAAGGTCACTGTGGCTTTTTAGCTCACCTGAGCCGAAGGCTCAGAGGTGAGCTTATAGGATGGGAGTCGAGCCGTCGTCCGCCCGTGCGTGCGTCCGTGCGTGGGTGCGTCAACACTTTCAAACATAAATATCTCAGAGACCAGTGGGCCGATCACAATCAAATTTTATCTGAAGCATCATTTGGGTGGGGGAAAGGCTGCATTAGGTTTTGGTGCCGATCAGCTCAGAACTCTGGTTTCCATGGCAACAGATAGCCCCCATAGGGTTATAATGGGGAAAACGGCGTCATCACGTTTTCTCGACTGTTTTTGATTAGATCCTTATCATACTTGCAGGTAATGATGACATACACAAGAGCTTGGATGAGTTCGAAATTTGGCCGTATTCGAGCACAGACTACGGAGTTAGCTGCCCTTGAGCGTTTGAAAAAAATCCCATAGGGTTATAATGGGGAAAATGGCGTCATCACGTTTTCTCAACTGTTTTTGCTTAGATCCTTATCATACTTGCAGGTAATGATGACATACATAAGAGCTTGGATGAGTTCGAAATTTGGCCGGATTCGAGCACAGACTACGGAGTTAGCTGCCCTTGAGCTTTGAAAAAAAACCCATAGTGTTATAATGGGGAAAACAATGTCATCACATATTTTTAGAAAAACTTTGTCATCGCTCTATTGCCTACATTTCTCAATGGATTTTAAAATAACTTCACACAAATGTAGGGCGTGACAATATCTCGAGCAAGTTCGACTTTCAGGATGCTGCGCCCAAGGTCAAGGTCACTGTGGCTATTTTTAGAAAAACTTTTTCAGCACTCTAGCACCTACATTTCATAGCAGATTTTAAAATAACTTCACACAAATGTAGGGCATGACAATATCTCGAGCAAGTTCGACTTTCAGGATGCTGCGCCCAAGGTCAAGGTCACTGTGGCTATTTTTAGAAAAACTTTGTCAGCGCTCTAGCACCTACATTTCTAAGCAGATTTTAAAATAAATTCGCACAAATGTAGGGCATGACAATATCTCGAGCAAGTTCGACTTTCAGGATGCTGCGCCCAAGGTCAAGGTCACTGTGGCTATTTTTAGAAAAACTTTGTCAGCGCTCTAGCACCTACATTTCTAAGCAGATTTTAAAATAAATTCGCACAAATGTAGGGCATGACAATATCTCGAGCAAGTTCGACTTTCAGGATGCTGCGCCCAAGGTCAAGGTCACTGTGGCTATTTTTAGAAAAACTTTGTCAGCGCTCTAGCATCTACATTTCTCAGCAGATTTTAAGATTACTTCACACAAATATAGGGCATGACAATATCTCGAGCAAGTTCGACTTTCAGGATGCTGCGCCCAAGGTCAAGGTCACTGTAGCTATTTTTAGAAAAACTTTGTCATCGCTCTAGCACTTACATTTCTCAGCAGATTTTAAAATAACTTCACACAAATGTGGGGCATGACAATATCTCGAGCAAGTTCGACTTTCAGGATGCTGCGCCCAAGGTCAAGGTCACTGTGGCTATTTTTAGAAAAACTTGGTCAACGCTCTAGCACCTACATTTCTAAGCAGATTTTAAAATAAATTCACACAAATGTAGGGGATGACAATATCTCGAGCAAGTATGACTTTCAGGGTGCTGCACCCAAGGTCAAGGTCACTGTGGCTATTTTTAGTAAAAACTTGGTCATCGCTCTAGTGCCTACATTTCTCAACGGATTTTAAATCAACTTCACACAGATATAGGGCATGACAATATCTCGAGCAAGTTCGATTTTCAGGATGCTGCGCCCAAGGTCAAGGTCACTGTGGCTATTTTTAGAAAAACTTTGTCAGCGCTCTAGCACCTACATTTCTCATCGGATTTTAAATCAACTTCACACAAATATAGGGCATGACAATATTTCAAAGAAGTTTGACTTCCAGGGTGCTGCGCCCAAGGTCAAGGTCACTGTGGCTTTTTTTAGAAAAACTTTGTCAGCGCTCTAGCACCTACATTTCTCAATGGATTTTAAAATAAATTCACACAAATGTAGGGCATGACAATATCTCGAGCAAGTTCGACTTTCAGGGTGCTGTGCCCAAGGTCAAGGTCACTGTGGCTATTTTTAGAAAAACTTTGTCATCGCCCCAGCACCTTCATTTCTCCATGGATTTTGAAATAACTTGACACAAATGTAGGGTATGACAATATCTCAAGCAAGTTCGACTTTCAGGATGCGGTGCCCAAGGTCAAGGTCACTGTGGCTATTTTTAGAAAAACTTTGTCATGGCTCTAGCACCTACATTTCTCAACGGATTTTAAAATAAATTCACACAAATGTAGGGGATGACAATATCTCGAGCAAGTTTGACTTTTAGGGTGCTGCAATCAAGGTTTTTGATTAGATCCTTATCATAC
Source organism: Ctena decussata (assembly GCA_963989385.1). NCBI lineage: Eukaryota > Metazoa > Mollusca > Bivalvia > Lucinida > Lucinidae > Ctena > Ctena decussata. The sequence continues at coordinate 45,737,287 of OZ022500.1, forward strand.
TTGCAGGTAATGATGACATACATAAGAGCTTGGATGAGTTCAAAATTTGGCCGGATTCGAGCACAGACTAAGGAGTTAGCTGCCCTTGAGCGTTTGAAAAAAATCCCATAGTCTTATAATGGAGAAAACAACTCGTCACATTTTCATTTTTCATTGGATCCTCTTCATACTTGCAGGTCATGAAGATATGCATAAAAGCTTGGATTAGTTAGCATTTCGGCTAGATCCCACCACTGACTATGGAGTACCTGCCCTGAGCATCCAAAAAATCAATGTCGCCACTTTTTCTTGGTTTCTACTGATCTGATCCTTTTCAAACTTGCAGATAATGAGGAAATGCATAATATCTTAAACAAGTTCAAATTTTTGGCCAGATCAGGCCAACCACTGCGAAGTTAGCTGCCCTTGACAGCTCTGTCTATTGTGCTCTTGATCGGATACTTTTTAAACTTGCATATATTAAATGAGGGCATACATAATGTTTTGGATGAGTTTAATTTTCAGCCTGATTGGACCACTGACTGTGGAGTTAGCTGCCCTTGAGCATCTTAAATATCCCTATAGGTTTACAATGTCTCTCAGGTGAGCAATCGTTGCCCTTTGGGCTACTTGTTACACTTAAAGAATGTCTGTGGATTATTTATAACACATTATAAGTACTGGGCACAGCAGGTTGAATTATCTGACAGATCAGCTTCTGTTGATATTTCAAAATACCTCAGAGCGTCACACTTCAGCAGCTGAAGTATTTTTGCTATAACTCCAAGACCATATGTCGTAGCCCATTCAAATAAACTATGTTATAAAGGGAAAGTAATGTGCTTTCTAACAAAAGTTTATTTGACTGTGCATGACAGATGAGTTTAAACTATCTCTGTCATAAAATATTGTATTTTTCAAGTGAAACAGCATAACACCTAATTTTTGGCTATTTTGGGCTAGTTAAATTATTATTGTAAAGAAATGGCTATTCCGATCAACATCAAAGTTTTAGGCCAGTGAAAGATGCTTGTTTCTGACATTCTGAAACGTAGTTCATGTATCTCAGTCCTGTAAAATTTGAAAGGCAAGTACATAACATACGTTCAATTCAAAAATGTCATCTGATCTTGGCTTAGGCGCTAGTGACCTAGTTTTTGATCCAACATGACCCAGTTGCACCCTTGGTCTAAATTTGTTGGAGATAAACATTTTGACAAAGTTTCACCTCTATAGCATTCACATGATTTTTCTAAGATCTGACCTAGTGACCTAGTTTTTCACCTGACATGGTCCAGTTTCAAATTTGGTCTAGATTTCATAAAGATAAGCATTCTGACAAAGTTTCATGAAGATTGAATCATATCTGTGCCCTCTAGAGTGTACACGTAGTTTTTCTAAGATTTGACCTAGTGACCTAGTTTTTGACTCTACATGACTCAGTTTCAATCTTGGCCTAGATTGTATACGGATAAACATTCTGACAAAGTGTCATGAAGATTGGATCATATCTGTGCCCTCTAGAGTGTACACAAGGTTTTTCTAAGATTTGACCTAGTGACCTAGTTTTTTACCCCACATGACTCAGTTTCAATCTTGGCCTAGATTGTATAAGGATAAACATTCTGACAGAGTTTCATGAAGATTGGATCATAACTGTGCCTTCTAGAGTGTCCACAAGGTTGTTCTAAGATTTGACCTAGTGACCTAGTTTTTGACCCCACATGACCCAGTTTCAAACTTGGTCTAGATTTTATTAAGATAAACATTCTGACAAAGTTTCATGATGATTAGGTCAAAACTGTACCCTCTGTGTCATTCTAAGATTTATTTCTATTTTTAGCTCTGGCGGCCATTTTGTTCAACGGAATGGAACCGTTTTAGCAATTTTGGTTTAGGGCCATGAGTCAAACATTTCTGTGAAACTATTTTGAAATCGAGCCATTGGCTTCAGAGAAGATGTCGTTTAAAGGTTTTTCTATTTTTTAGATTTCTATTTTCAGCTCTGGCGGCCACTTTGTTCAACAGTGTAGAACCGTTTTAGCAATTTAGGTTCAGGGCCATGAGTCAAACATTTCTGTGAAATGTTATTGAAATCGAGCCATTGGCTTCAGAAAAGATGTCGTTTAAAGCTTTTTCTATTTTTAGCTCTGGCGGCCATTTTGTTCAGCAGAGCGGAACCATTTTAGCAATTTTGGTTCAGGGCTATAACAGAAACATTTGTGTGAAATTATTTTGAAATTGGCTTACTGGTCTAGGAGGAGATGTCGTTTGAAGAAATTGTTGACGACTGACGGACGGATGACGGACAAATATCGATCACAATAGCTCACCTTGAGCACTTCGTGCTCAGGTGAGCTAAAAATGCAAAGACTGTCTAAAATTTTGGTTCTGCATCCCTCAAGCCACTAGACAAAATTTAATGAAATTCATGCTGCATCTTAATCATGAAGTGCAGCATTCGTTTAATATCTTGAGAGAAAAAGAAAAAATTATTCGTAAAATCCTTTTCATCAGCCTTGAATTTTCCAAAACCGAACTGGAAGTGAGCGAAACATGGACAAATATCAAAAGCAAAGTTTGCTTAAAATGTTTTTTAAGTCAACAGCCTTACTTGTCATCATTTCCAATTTAAAGTAATTTCTGTAAAGCTGATGATTCAAACAATTTTCAACAAGTAGCCCAAAGGGCAACAATTGCTCACCTGAGAGACATTGTAAACCTATAGGGATATTTAAGATGCTCAAGGGCAGCTAACTCCACAGTCAGTGGTCCAATCAGGCTGAAAATTACATTCATCCAAAACATTATGTATGCCCTCATTTAATATATGCAAGTTTAAAAAGTATCCGATCAAGAGCACAATAGACAGAGCTGTCAAGGGCAGCTAACTTCGTAGTGGTTGGCCTGATCTGGCCAAAATTTGAACTTGTTTAAGATATTATGCATTTCCTCATTACCTGCAAGTTTGAAAAGGATCGGATCAGTAGAAACCAAGAAAAAGTGGCGACATTGATTTTTTGGATGCTCAGGGCAGGTACTCCATAGTCAGTGGTTTGGATCTAGCCGAAATGCTAACTAATCCAAGCTTTTATGCATATCCTCATTACCTTCAAGTATGAAGAAGATCCGATGAAAAATGAAAAAGTGATGATGTTGTTTTCTCCATCATAAGACTATGGGATTTTTTTTCAAATGCTCAAGGGCAGCTAACTCCTTAGTCTGTGCTCTAATCCGGCCAAATTTCGAACTCATCCAAGTTCTTATGAATGTCATCATTACCTGCAAGTATGATAAGGATCTAATCAAAAACCTTGATTGCAGCACCCTGAAAGTCAAATGTCATGCCCTACAATTGTGTTGAATTTATTTTAGAATCCGTTGAGAAATGTAGGTGCTAGAGCGATGACAAAGTTTTTCTAAAAATAGCCACAGTGACCTTGACCTTCGGCACAGCATCCTGAAAGTCGAACTTGCTTGAGATATTGTCATACCCTACATTTGTGTCAAGTTATTTCAAAATCCATGGAGAAATGAAGGTGCTAGGGCGATGACAAAGTTTTTCTAAAAATAGCCACAGTGACCTTGACCTTGGGCACAGCACCCTGAAAGTCGAACTTGCTCGAGATATTGTCATGCCCTACATTTGTGTGAATTTATTTTAAACTCCATTGAGAAATGTAGGTGCTAGAGCGCTGACAAAGTTTTTCTAAAAATAGCCAAAGTGACCTTGACCTTGGGCGCAGCATCCTGGAAGTCAAACTTGCTCGAGATATTGTCATACCCTACATTTGTGTCAAGTTATTTCAAAATCCATGGAGAAATGAAGGTGCTAGGGCGATGACAAAGTTTTTCTAAAAATAGCCACAGTGACCTTGACCTTGGGTGCAGCACTCTGAAAGTCGAAATTGCTCGAGATATTGTCATGCCCTACATTTGTGTGAAGTTATTTTAAAATCCATTGAGAAATGTAGGTGCTAGAGTGCTGACAAAGTTTTTCTAAAAATAGCCACAGTGAACTTGACCTTGGGCGCAGCATCCTGAAAATCGAACTTGCTCGAGATATTGTCATGCCCTACATTTGTGTGAAGTTATTTTAAAATCAGCTGAGAAATGTAGGTGCTAGAGCGCTGACAAAGTTTTTCTAAAAATAGCCAAAGTGACCTTGACCTTGGGCGCAGCATCCTGAAAATCGATCTTGCTCGAGATATTGTCATGCCCTACATTTGTGTGAAGTTATTTTAAAATCCGTTGAGAAATGTAGGCAATAGAGCGATGACAAAGTTTTTCTAAAAATATGTGATGACCTTGTTTTCTCCATTATAACACTATGGGATTTTTTTCAAACGCTCAAGGGCAGCTTACTCCGTAGTCTGTGCTCAAATTCGGCCAAATTTCGAACTCATCCAAGCTCTTATGTATGTCATCATTACCAGCAAGTATGATAAGGATCTAAGCAAAAACAGTTGAGAAAACGTGATGACGCCATTTTCCCCATAATAACCCTATGGGAGTTTTTTCAAACGCTCAAGGGCAGCTAACTCCGTAGTCTGTGCTCGAATCCGGCCAAATTTTGAACTCATCCAAGCTCTTGTGTATGTCATCATTACCTGCAAGTATGATAAGGATCTAATCAAAAACAGTCGAGAAAACGTGATGACGCCGTTTTCCCCATTATAACCCTATGGGGGCTATCTGTTGCCATGGAAACCAGAGTTCTGAGCTGATCGGCACCAAAACCTAATGCAGCCTTTCCCCCACCCCAATGATGCTTCAGATAAAATTTGATTGCGATCGGCCCACTGGTCTCTGAGATATTTATGTTTGAAATTGTTGACGCAACAACGGACCCACGGACGGACGACGGCTCGACTCCCATCCTATAAGCTCACCTCTGAGCCTTCGGCTCAGGTGAGCTAAAAAGTATGAAAATCTTAGGAAAATAAGTTTTTTTAATATGCAATAAAATTGCATCAGATTTATTTTTCAAATGTTTTATACCATTTTTCCACTTATTACGAGCAACTAACATGCAACTTTATAATATAAAGTTGCATGTTAGTTGCTCGTAATAAGTGATAAAGTTTATATCGGTTATAATAAAGAATTTATGTGACTTGTATTATAAGGAGCCGACAGGCATGTATGTTTGTTTTTTTATGCAGCCTTGATATACACTGTATACACATACAGTCTTATCAAGGCTGCATTAAAATAAAACATACATGCCAGCTCCCTTTGACTTGTATCAGAACTTTCTGATTGCCCCTCGAATATATTATAAAAATAAAACGGGCGGATCCAGGAATTTTGGATAGGGGGTTCGAATTAGCTGAAAAGGGGTTTCGATTTGTGCAGTTTGACCAATTTTTCCAGAATTTTCCCATGAAAATGAAATAATTTGGGCTGAAGAGGGGGTTCGTTTGAACCCCCTGAACCCCCTCTGGATCCGCCACTGTAAAATATGGTTTAACAGTCGGGATATAATGAAAAACTATTATGACTAAAATTTGATCTTTTCTTTACATACATTGTCGACAAACAAATTGAGTTACACTGACTGTCATAACATAATGCGAACTGCCCATGGCCAGATCAGACTGGGTAGTCTGGTGTGCTTTTGGCAAAGAAAGACCTTGTTAATCTTGCTGAGTCAATACCGATAAAATGGATGGATGACTTGCGATTTTACGTCCTTTTCAACAGTATTTCAGTCATATCAGGATGATGGGAGGGTGATAATGAAAGGCTGTGTGCAATGAAACCCCGTTTATGACAGAAACAATTCTCTCCTCAAGCGGGGCTCGAACTCGAGTTTGCTAGATCAGTAGGCCAGCACTTAACCCACTGAGCTACTGGGATACATAAAACAATTACCTTACCTGCCCTGAAATGAAACAGTTTGGTTTATACACTGCTGCAATGCATCCAAAAGATGAAGACAGAATGGCAAACAGTATAGACCCTGATCTGATCTGATCTGCACTGTTTGCTCAGACATATCTGTCCCAAAACAGTCAACTCCCGATATCTCGAACACTGATATCCCAAAGTATCTTCTTATATCAAAGAATGTATTTCCTATTTTTATTTACATTTCAACTCTTATCTCAAATTACTGATATCTCTTGAGATACCAGTAGTTTTGGCTGAAGTTGGACTTCAAGATATCGAAAGTTTACTGTACTTAGAATTTTTACGGTACATCAAGACAGTCTTAACATAATATGAGCCACAACACAAGGAAACAAACAAAGTGGCATATGCTCTGATCAGCCTGAGAATCTGCTAAATCTGATGGAGTCTTTGCTGTGTCCTTAAATGGTAGCTAAGGGCCTAAGGTACCTCCATGAGCACAGCTAAGACTTTGATCAGACTGGGCAAATGCCCAGGCTGCTCTGAGTCTTCACTAGGCGCACATGCCACTTTGTTGGTTTTGTCAGGTCGTGGTCTTAAATATTATTATGATCAGCCCATAAACAGATCAAACTGTACAGTCTGGTATCTGCATATGCAGCTCACACATGTCAGTACACAAGTTTGGTCATGGCAGGAATGATTTAAGCTTGAAGTTGAGCATGAAACATTATATATATAAAAAGTAAATGGACAAACAATTTTGTGAAAAATAAGCACTTATAACTAAATGCAAAGAATTCATGCTGAAAAATCAAACACATTTGACCCAAAAGATAAACATGCACATACTGTGACAGAATGAACCCAGAGGACCAATGGTCCTGTAGCTCACCTGACACTTGGTCCTGGTATTTATACATGTATATAGCACCAGGGCAGGGGCAGATAACCCCCTCCCTTGGGGATTAATGTTGAGTCCCAATTCCATATACCAAGCCACAAAGTCACTGGGCCTTTGGTTCTGGACAAAGATTTCTGAAGGGTTTTTATCATATATGGGTGTGGTGGCCACCATGTTCATGTGGCCATGACCATCTGAACAAACTTTGATTCCTTTGACCCAGTATTAAAGCTCCATATGAAATACAGTAATCATTTGTATAAACTATGATGGGCCTGAGTGCCCAATGCTACATACTGGTACCAAGTTTCAAGGTTATAGGCCTTTCGGTTCTCGAGAAAAAGACGTTTGAAGGGTTTTTACCATATATGGGCATGGTGGCCATCTCGGTCAAGTGACCAAGACCATCTGAACAAACTATGGTTCCTCTATGCCGGTGAAGCTCCATATGAAATATGGCTTCAATTGACCCCAGTGGCCGCTGAGAAGATGTTTGAAAATGTTGACGGGTGACAGAATCTCAATGACCTTGTACAAAAGTCAAAGAATGACCTTGACCTTTAACGACAAAATATCTTCATCTGGCCATTCAGTTAACCATATATACCAAATATTGTACCTCATACTTAAATAGTTTCTGAAAAATCCACTGTTTAAGCATTTTCCCATATAAAAGCCTACATAACGTACCAAAGTTGACAGTGTCATAAATTAGGTCAAGGTCAATGCACGATCATTTGTATAAACTATGATGGGCCTGAGTGCCCAAAGCTACATACCAAGTTTCAAGGTCATACGCCTTTTGGTTCTGGAGAAGAAGATTTTGAAGGGTTTTTACCATATACAGGCATGGCGGCCATCTTGGTCAAGACCCCAGAGAACAAACTTTTACTCCCCAATCACACTTAGACTCCATATGAAATTTTGATTCAATCAGACCAGCTGTTTCAGAGGAGAAGATGTTTTGAAAATCTTGATGACGGACAGAACGACAAAATGACCTTGACCTTTAGTGACACAATATCTTCATCTGGTCATTAAGTTGACCATATATACCATATATTGTACCCAAGACTTAAATAGTTTCTGAGAAATCCACTGTATAAGCGTTTTCCCATATAAAAGCCTAACGTACCAAGGTTGACCATGTTGTAAATTAGGTCAAGGTCAACGCAAGGTCATCATTTGTATAAACTATGATGGGCCGGCATGCCCGATGCTACATACCAAGTTTCAAGGTCATAGGCCTTTTGGTTCTGGAGAAGATTTTCGAAGGGTCTTTACCATATATGGGCATGGCGGCTATATTGGTCATGTGACCCAGACCCCGGGTATTAACTTTAGTTCTCCCATCCCACTGAGACACCATATGAAATTTGGCTCCAATCTCCCCTGTGGTTTCAGAGGAGAAGATGTTTGAAAATCTTGATGACGGACATATCGACAAAATGACCTTGACCTTCAGTGACATAATATCTTCCTCTGGTCATTTAGTTGACCATATATACCAAATATTGTACCTTAGACTTAAATAGTTTCTGAGAAATCCACTATATAAGCGTTTTCCCATATAAAAGCCTAACATACCAAAGTTGACCATGTCGTAAATTAGGTCAAGGTCAACGCAAGGTCCTCATTTGTACAAACTGTGATGGGCCCGCATGCCCAATGCTACATACCAAGTTTCAAGGTCATTAGCCTTTTGATTCTGGAGAAGAAGATTTTCGATAGTTTTTTACCATATATGGGCATGGCGGCCATCTTGGTCATGTGACCAAGACCCCGGGTATAAACATTCGTCCCCCCATCCCACTGAGACTCCATATGAAATTTGGCTTCAATCTCCCCAGTGGTTTCAGAGGAGAAGTTGTTTGAAAATCTTGACGATGGATGGTCCGACGGAATGACCTTGACCTTTAGTGACATAATATCTTTATCTGGTAATTAGTCAACCATGTATACAACATATTGTACCTTTAGACTTAAGGTGGTGATTTATGGTAAATGTAAAAATCTGCATAGAACCATAAAAAAGGAAGGTATCTCCCTGAAAGTTAGCAGACTTCTTATTTTCGTTGTTCTTTACAGTTTAGAATACAAAATAGACGTACATGCTGCTTAAAAAAGTGTTTTCATAAGGAAAGATGAAAGGGTAATTTTCTGCGAATAAATCTGAAAAAATAATATCGTTATTCAAAATTTACATAGTGCTGAAGGTGCATTATTGCATAATGAAGAGCGTCCTAGCAATTATTTATTCCAACTCTTTCTCAAATTGTAATGTAGACCAGATGAAAACGCCAGCTTTTTCTCAATGTTCAGCCATGTACAAAGTCAATGTACACTGGACACATTTATTAAATATAGGGTAGGCAAGCATACCTATGTTAACACCTACAATATAAATAATACATTACTGACATGATCAGTGGTGTGTAGATGAAATTGTTCAACCTTGTTGAAATAGTATTACCTGTCTCACCTGTGTGTTTTGACAAAACAATTTGGACACAGACTGCATCTTTTTTCAAATGCTCAGCCTGATAATGTGTGAAAGAGATGGAAAAAATAATTGCTAGGACGCTCTCCATAATGCAACAAGGTACTCTAAGCACTAAGTATATTTTCAATAATGATATTATTTTTTCAGATTTATTCGCAGAAAATTACCCTTTGATCTTCTCTTATAAAAACACTTTTTAACATTAACAAATGCTGCATTTTGGGATTCTAAATTATGAGAAACAACATAAAGAAGGCATCTGCTCAGTTTCGGAAAGATCAGTGTTATTTTGAGTATTTTATGCAGATTTTTGTCTTTGTCCCAAATCAGTGATTATCACCACCTTAAATAGTTTCTGAGAAATCCATTGTTTAAGCATTTTCCCTTATAAAAGCCTAACGTACCAAAGTTGACCATGCCGTAAATTGGGTCAAGGTCAACGCAAGGTCATGATTTGTATAAACTATGATGGGCCCGCATGCCCGATGCTACATACCAAGTTTCAAGGTCATAGGCCTTTTGGTTCTGGAGAATAAAATTTTTGAAGGGTTTTTACCATATATGGGCGTGGCGGCCATCTTGGTCATGTGACCCAGATACCCCAAACAAACTTTCGTTCCGCCAACCCATGGCGGCTCCATATGAAATTTGGCTTCAATCGGCCCTGTGGTTTCAGAGGAAAAGATGTTTGAAAATCTTGAAGACAGATGGTCCGACGGAATGACCTTGACCTTTAGTGACATAATATCTTCATCTGGTCATTTAGTCGACCATGTATACTAAGTATTAAACCTTAGACTTAAATAGTTTCCAAGAAATCCACTGTTAAAGCGTTTTTCCATATAAAAGCCTAACGTACCAAAGTTGACCATGTCGTAAATTAGGTCAAGGTCATCCCAAGGTCATGATTTGTATAAATTATGATGGGCCCGCATGCCCGATGCTACATACCAAGTTTCAAGGTCATAGGCCTTTTGGTTCTGGAGAAGAAAAGTTTTGAAGTGTTTTTACCATATATGGGCGTGGCGGCCATCTTGGTCATGTGATCCAGATACCCCGAACAAACTTTCGTTCCCCCAACCCATGGAGGCTCCATATGAAATTTGGCTTCAATCGGCCCAGTGGTTTCAGAGGAGAAGATGTTTGAAAATCTTGAAGACGGATGGTCCGACGGACTGACCTTGACCTTTAGTGACATAATATCTTCATCTGGTCATTTAGTCGACCATGTATACCAAGTATTAAACCTTAGACTTAAATAGTTTCCGAGAAATCCACTGTTTAAGCGTTTTTCCATATAAAAGCCTAACGTACCAAAGTTGACCATGCCGTAAATTAGGTCAAAGTCATCGTAAGGTCATGATTTGTACAAACTATGATGGGCCCGTATGCCCAATGCTACATACCAAGTTTCAAGGTCAAAGGCCTTTTGGTTCTGGAGAAGAAAATTTTTGAAGTGTTTTTACCATATATGGGCGTGGCGGCCATCTTGGTCATGTGATCCAGATACCCTGAACAAACTTTCGTTCCCCCAACCCATGGAGGCTCCATATGAAATTTGGCTTCAATCAGCCCAGTGGTTTCAGAGGAGAAGATATTTGAAAATCTTGAAGACGGATGGTCCGACCGAATGACCTTGACCTTTAGTGACATAATATCTTCATCTGGTCATTTAGTCGACCATGTATACCAAGTATTAAACCTTAGACTTAAATAGTTTCCGAGAAATCCACTGTTTAAGCGTTTTTCCATATAAAAGCCTAACGTACCAAAGTTGACCAAGACGTAAATTAGGTCAAGGTCATCGCAAGGTCATGATTTGTATAAACTATGATGGGCCCGCATGCCCGATACTACATACCAAGTTTCAAGGTCATAGGCCTTTTGGTTCTGGAGAAGAAAATTTTTGAAGTGTTTTTACCATATATGGGCGTGGCGGCCATCTTGGTCATGTGATCCAGATACCCCAAACAAACTTTCGTTCCCCCAACCCATGGAGGCTCCATATGAAATTTGGCTTCAATCGGCCCAGTGGTTTCAGAGGAGAAGATGTTTGAAAATCTTGAAGACGGATAGTCCGACGGAATGACCTTGACCTTTAGTGACATAATATCTTCATCTGGTCATTTAGTCGACCATGTATACCAAGTATTAAACCTTAGACTTAAATATTTTCCGAGAAATCCACTGTTTAAGCGTTTTTCCATATAAAAGCCTAACGTACCAAAGTTGACCATGCCGTAAATTAGGTCAAGGTCATCCCAAGGTCATGATTTGTACAAACTATGATGGGCCCGCATGCCCGATGCTACATACCAAGTTTCAAGGTCATACGCCTTTTGGTTCTGGAGAAGAAGATTTTTGAAGGGTTTTTACCATATATGGGCTTGGCGGCCATCTTGGTCATGTGACCAAGATACCCTGAACAAACTTTCGTTCCCCCGACCTAGGTAGGCTCCACATGAAATATGGCTTCAATCGGCCCAGTGGTTTCAGAGGAGAAGATGTTTGAAAATGTTGACGGACGACGGACGGACGGACGACGGACGGACGGCGGATGCCTTGCTATACTATAAGCTCACCTATGAGCCTAAAGGCTCAGGTGAGCTAAAAAACTGGAGTGAATATTGGTGAGACTGAGGAATAATTTTTAAGGTCTCCATCAAAACAGATGTTGTGATCCCAAATTCAAACCGTCCCACTATGACGGTTCTAATGAGGGGTGTTAACATTTGTTTTTATGGAGATAAAAAAAAATCTCAGAAATATCATCAGAAAATCCCCTTAACCCTTTTTTGACCAGTGGACCTGTCCATCCTTATCACTTGGATGAGTCCATTTCTAGTTTAAAGGGTTTCTAGTGAATATGTTTTCATTTTAATTGCATTCTGCATAGAAATTCCTGTATGCAAACAGTGTAGACCCTGATCAGACACCGCAAAATCTGGATCTGCACTGTTTGCATATGTCACCAAAACAGGTTTCGAGTCTAAAAATGGTTAAAGATCAGAAGAGATGGCTCATAGTTAAATCCTCATTATAAGCCCTCTCATCTGGATCTGAAACTACAGACATTCTATTTGCAGTCTGGTTAGGTGAATGGGTACATCTTTTTTTTGTTTCTTTTCTTTTTTGCCATTTTTTCCTAAGGGAACAACCATTGTGACTTTATGCTGAGAAGCCCTTTCAAAATAAGATTCTATCTGAATAGAAAAAATTTGCTCCTGGAGGGCAAACTCTTTCATTAAAGAGTTGACCCAATTGAGAAGGGAGGCAAAAAATAAACTGGTAGAGTTTCTCTCCCTGAGAACGTATCCATTTACCTTAAACAGTGAATATCCTGTAACTGCCATTCGCAAATTCAAATTAAAAGTGGCAAAGCTGAGTTTACAAGCTTTGGGTAAAAGGGTTTTAAAAGCAAAATAAAGCATGCTTTACATAACAAATGAGAATACTGGAGAATACTGGATGTTTCACAAGACAGACTCTGAGCATTTTTATACACTATCATTTGATGCTTGATTTTATATTATTGCATGAAAAACCAGCACTGAACACTAGGGTCGAGTCTGGTAACTTCGGACAGTGGGTAAATTCAGACATACCATTGCAAACAGTGAAAACCCAGATGAGACGGCTCATAATGAACCGTCAAATCAGGATTTTCACTGTATGCCCAGTTAATTTTGTTTTAATTCCAAACAACTGACATATAAAGGAAACAATGTCACTGTCCGAATTTACCTGCTGTCCGAATTTACCTGACTTGACCCTACTAGCTATGTTCTAACTGGAAGATGCTCACGTTTTAACCCTTAAAGTGCCAACAGCAAAAACAGGTGAATTTGCTAACAAGTTGAATTTGCTAACAGTGTATAGATCCAGATGAGGTGGCTCATTTGGAACAACACTGTTTGCCCTCTTAGTTTTTAAATTCTCAATATGATGTGGCTTGGATTTAACTTCTTTTAAGTTTTGCAGACGTGTATTTTGTCGTCTGCTTGTTGCGTGCTTTAAGGGCAACAAGAAGAAGGAAAAGAACTAAATAAGCATTTATGCTTCTGTTCTGATCCTACTGGTTGTTTCATGTTTACATTGTAATCATCTATAGTCTATGATACAATAAATATGTTAAAACTGAAAAAAAAGGTTAACAGGGGAATTCATGTAACAAACTAACTTCTTGGCTTTACCCAGCAGGCACATGACATCAAAATGACGTCATACTGACGTCGATGCGATGTCAAAATGACGTCATACTGATGTCAGTGTCGCATCAATGTCAGTATGACGTCATGTCAATGCCATGTTCCCGCTGGGTAGTTACATATATTCCAGGGTTAAGCTGCAAAATCTGACGTCAGAAACACAGACATGAAGAGAACGTCTTTGAAGTTGACATCAGAAATTGACTATGTGTCTCACCCTGGAAATAGTTTTTTTGAATTTCACAGCTGTGATTTTTTTTTGCAACTCACATTTGAACTTCTTTGTATTTTCTTAGCCAGTTTTAGGATTTTTCCTGTCATCTTGTAGGGTAAAGTCAGGTAAATTCGGACAGCAGGTAAATATGCACAGTGACATTGTTTACATTATATGTCAGTTGTTTGGTACTAAAACAAAACTGACTTGGCAAACATTTAAAATCCTGATGAGATTGCTCATTATGAGCCGTCATATCTTGATTTTCACTGTTTGCAATGATATGTCCGAATTTACCTGCTGTCCGAAGTTACCAGACTTGACCATAATTTGTATGCAATAGTGAGGTGATCAATAGTGTAAATTATTTACACTACTGATCACCTCATTACTGCATACAAACTTACAAGATTATAACAGTAATCAAACTTACATCTGCTGGGTACCTCAAAAGGGGTTGAAACTTCCCCTTTCAGGGTCAGGTGTCAACACTTTTCTCAGCCCAGCAAATGTCAGTGCACTGAAATCCATGTCTGATCCCTGATATGAGCCATATCACGAGTAGTCCGGTATGATGGCACAGTTGAACAGCTCATTTCTTGCATATCAGACAAGGATTGCCCACCTTTACCGATTCTTGAAAATGTTATCTTATGCCCCTTAAGTTATCAAGAAGACAGTGAGATGACATCAGGCCCAAAGGTTATAAAACTTTTTTCATGTTCAACTCAGCTGAGCAAAAAATTTATCTGCTAATAAATAGCACATTACTGATAAGTACAGTTGTTTTCTTGCTCAGTTTAGCTGAGTATCAAATTTTCTCTACTTATGAATATGAAAATGCCAACATTAGTTTGCATTTTCATATTTATCAGCAGAGAAAATTTCATGCTCAGCTGGGTTGAGCATGGAAAAAGTTTTATAACCTTGGGCCCGGGGCCAGTTTATGTGATGCAGGATATGTTAAGGTAAAGAACCAAGCATCTTTTGTTCATAGCTTCAGCTTCTTTCAAAATTGAATAAAATCACCTCAAATGCAAAAATTATGCATTTTAACAAGTTCTATGTTCAAAACAAGTGGTGATATAAATGTATACACAATGCAAAATACCACAAAAGCATTTCTATCACTGTTAATAATCATTAAAGCTACAACAAAAGAAACATAACAGAACTTAAAAGTGTTCGGGAAACCAGGCCTCCAGTTCTGAATAGTCTCTTTCCAAGCTATAGTCCAGATCTCGCTTTTGATTTTTTTTTAATTTATCTACCCTTGCAGTAGTCTATAAATTGCTGAGCATAAAATGAATGATTGTATTAGATACTTTTATGGAACAAGCACAACAATATATGAGCGGCGACACGAGAAAACCAGCAAAGTGGTTGTGCGTCCATCGCAGACTCAGATCACCTGGGCATCCGCCCAGTCTGATCAAAGTCTTCGCTGTCCACATGGAGGTAGCTTAGACCCTTAGCTACCCTTTAAGCGCTTAGTGAAGATTCTGATCAGACTGGGTGGATGCCCAGGCTGATCTGAGTCTGCACTGAGTGCACATCCACTTTGTTGGTTTTCTCATGTCCCGGCTCATAACACAAAAGCACATCAGTCCCGCCTCAGTTTTCTGACTGGTTTCCTAAAGTTGTTTCCTACAGGGTCCCTGTTTTGTTCAGCTCTGGTTGGTTCAGCTCTGCACTGTTCGACTTGCCTAAGCCGGTTTTGTTCAAACCTGAAAAGGCAAAGTCTAACACAATGACATCACAGCATGCAGTAACTAATGAAAGCATGACATACCAACTATTGCAGAAAGACATCACAGATTATACAAGACAAAAAAAATAATTGAGCACGAGAAAACCAACAATGTGGTTGTGCGCCCAGCTTATACTCAGATCAGCCCGGACATCAGCCGATTCTGAGCAGACTCTTTGGTAAGCGCTTAAAGGGCAGCCAAGGGACTAAGCTACCTTCATGCGGACAGCTAAGACTGGTCAGACTGGGCAGATGCCCAGGCTGATCTGAGTCTGCGCTGGACGCACAACCACATTGTTGGTTTTCTCGTGTTGCAGCTCAAATGTAAATAATTGGTGTAGTAAGACAAGGTATCTTCCAGCATATGCAAGAAGGAAAGACTCAGATCAGCCTGCCCTGTAGCCCATCTGCACAGGCTGGTAAGAGTATTCCTTTTTCGCATATCATTGGAGTCTTTATTTTTGGCATATACCATTTTTGAACCTAAGCAAACCAAAATAAATGAAAATTGAATCTCAGGCCCAGAGATTATAAAACTTCAGAATAATCTCAAACTCAAAATAAAGCACACTGATTGGCTGCTCCCGAGCACATGCTCGGAAGCAGCCAATCAGTGTGCTTTATTTTGAGTTTGAGATGCAGCCAAGCAGTGTGCTTTATTTTGAGTTTGAGATTATTCTCAAGTTTTATAACCTCAAACCCTGGTCAGTTTGCACAGCTGTGTAGGCTGATTCAGTGAGCACAGGCATCATGCCCCCACCCCATCCCCTCTTTTCTTATAATTCTGATAAGTGTCCCATTTACCGTTTTCATTCAGAAATGGCATTATACTTTCAAGAAGATTTGCTTCAGACCATTAATTTTTTTCCCTCTAAATTTTGTCTCAAGAATGCCATTGTGACTTATGAAATGAATGCCCCCCTCCCTCCCCCTGCAGTTTGCCCTAGCAGATACTAATGATGTCATAGCAACTGTGTTATAACAAACTGTTCTGCTTAGTACCTTTGCAAAATGATGTCTAAATGATATCACTTTGACATCAATAAGAACTCCTAGTTGCTATGGAAATGGAGCTCTAACTTCATGTCTGCAAGGGCATACAGCATTTGCAAGATGCTCTGCCTATTTTTCAATGACATAGCAAACTAAAATTCTTTCAGCCAAACACTTCCGATTCTCTAAAACAAATAATTTCAATTTTCTTATACAAATAATTATTCTCAATACATTTAATAATGTATCCATAAACATTAAATATTTCAATGCATTCTATCACTCTTTCACTCTTCAACTGACCTGAAATATCTATAAAACCAGCTCACCTGAGTCCATTCATCTTCAGCCGTCTAAGGTAAGAAACTCTAAGGCAAATTGTACAATATGGACCAATTTTTAATGTGTCTTTTATGCTTGTCAACTGCATTTCCATATCATTGAGTCTAATAGCAACGGAAAAATGCACTTTTTCAGCTTTTCCCATTCAAAAGCCTTTTAGACAAAAACTAACCTTGCCTTAAAATAGATCAAGATCAATCCAAGGCCATCATTTATATATTTTGTAGTACTACAGTCCCAGATGCTACATACCAAATCTCAAAGCAACTGGCCCTTTGGTTCTAGGGAAGAAGATTTTTTAACATTTTTGCCATATATGGACATGATGGCCATCTTGGTCATGTGACTAGGAACAATTATACAAACTTCCTTTCCGCCTTTGCCTGAAGGCTGCACATAAAATTTAATTTAAATTGGCCTAGTAGTTTCAGAGCAGAAGTCCTTTGAAAATGTTGACACACAACGGACAAGTGACCTTAGCATTAAAATGACCTTGACCGCTTAGAATTCTTAGGGGTTGAAGTCAACAGCATTTCCATATCACAGAGCACAACAGCATAAAATAAATGCACTTTTTTTCCGCTTTTCCCATTCAAATCCTTTAATAGGACAAGATCCACCCAAGGTCATATGGGCATGGTGGCCATCTTGGTCATGCATGGACCAAATATATAAACTTTTCTTTCCCCCTTTGCCTGAAGGCTGCATATAAAATTTAATTAAAATTGGCCCAGAAGTTTCAGAGGAGAAGTCCTTGGAAAATGTTGACACACAAGGGACAAGTAACCTTTGGCCAAGTTCACTAAATGACCTTGACCTCTAGTATTCATATGGGTTGAAGCTGACTGCATTTCCATATCACAGAGCACAATAGCAATTTTCAGCTTTTCCCATTCAAAAGTCTAAGGGACAAAATTTTGCCTTGCCATAAAAAAAAATCAAGGTCAACCCAAGGTCATCATTTATAAAAATTTTGTAGTACTAGAGTCCAAGATGCTACATACTAAGTTTCAAAGCAATCGGCCCAGTGGTTCTGGAGAAGAAGATTTTTTAAGGTTTTTACCATATACGGGCATGGCTGCCATCTTGGTCAGGTGACCTGGACCAAATATATACACTTTCGTTACCCCATCCTGTAAAGTCTCATATGAAATTTGGCTTCAAGTGGCCCAGTACTGTCTGCGAAGAAGATGTTTAAAGAGTGAGGATGACAACGGAGGCCTGCCTATACTATAAGCTCACATTTGAGCCTTTGGCTCAGGTGAGCTAAAAATCTTCAGTGGAAAATTCATGTCAAGTATGATAGAATGTTGGGTGGATATTGTACAGGATGACTGTTGAGCAGTGGTGGATACAAACAAATACAGTGAAATAGATACTGTTCAAGTTAAGAGCATGGTGATATGGATCAGGTCAATATTTGAAACTGTTCATGTCTGATTACTGTAATTTGCTTTATATTTGAGGGAGTCTTATTTTTGCCCATCACATATTTACTGGTTTGTGAATATAAGACCCTCAACAATATTTTATAAATTGATGACCAAATGCAAGCTGTCTACTGGCAGTTAATTAATCATAAATTCAAAATCTTACTAATAATTTCTAAGTGAAAATTATAAAGAACACGCAAAAATAAAGCAATTTACAGTCTGTAACTTTGGAAGCAGACTGTTGGGTATAAAACTCATCAGCTGATAAAGGGTTTAGTAATAAGCTTTCACCCTGCTGCACAACTTGTCTGTGCTAATGGTGCTGGCCTGACACAATAATGACTAAATGAGACCAACGTGACATATTGCAGTCACAGCGCACCCAACTTCTGATCAGGCCGCAAGTTTCAATTCCACTTGAAGGGGAACTACCCTTGCACATTTAATGCTAAATCTTAATGGAAGTAATATTTAACATCTGAACTGAGTAGGGGTTGAGTAGTTATGAAAGATAACAGCTAGCACTGCTTAACTTCAATGATGCAATGTTCAAAACCCACGGAAAACAGTAAAATGCATCCTTTGTCTTTGAAGTCAACAATACTTTATAATATTAACAGATTTTTTCAAACAATACAATGGGAGTTACTAAAGTATCTTGGTTAGTAAAAGCGTGCACAACCTTTCCTCACTAGCAGAAAGCAGAGACTATCTAATATATACACATACATGTACATGGCAACATGCAAGAACAATGGCAAAATGTGCACAGTCATGAACATTAGTACATTTATCATATTTAGTCTAATAATGTCCTCTCTAGAAATGCCCCCTCCCACTTTTTTATGGGTAAACGGTGGCTTAATGTCATCTAAATTAGCTTTAGTTCATCAAAATATCTCATTTTTGGTCCAAGAGTTGTCTCAAGAATGTTATTTTAGGACTTTTGAATTTTATGGCTCTGACGGCATTTATCAGAATAAATACTGTATACTAAATATTTGAACAAAACTGCCTGAGCTAACAGTACAGACCCTGCTCTGACTGCTCCTTGTTGCTTGAGATAAAGGACAAGGTACAGAAGCACAGATCAGACTGTGCATCACAGTATGATGAGGGTTTTCCCTCACATAGTATTGAGACTTTGTAGTCTACAAGCAGCATTGTCAGAAACAATGCAATTTGTGGCCTACAATGTAGGCCACAAGTTGCATTGTTTCTGACAATGCCAAAGTCTTTAACTTGAATGAGTATACTTTCAGGGGAAGCAACTCTGCTATTTTCATCTTTGTCTCCTTTTTCAATGGGGTCAACTCTTAAAGGCCAGAGTTTGCTTCCTTATGAGAATTTGTTCCCTTACTAATGAATTCTTTGCTTCAAGAGACTAGACCCATGATAGAAGGGCTACGCCACCAAGGGAAGCAAACAGGAAGTCACAAAAGTTGTTCCCCCTTGTAAAAATGGCAGAACATAGAATGGAGATGTTCCCATACACCTAAAGAAGTATGAAGAAGTATGCACGCTGAGCATACAGATGAAAACAGGTCCCAGTCTTGAATGTCAACATAAATTCTCTTGCAATAGAATTCAGACTGCCTTGCAATACAGCTAAACTGAACTTGCTTTTACTAATCTGGTATGGAAAAAAATAATGAAGAACACACATTCTGAAGTATATTAGATCTCTTTTATTTATGTTCTAAATGGGATACAAAGTTGCCCTAAAGATACAATGTATCCCATGTAAGCGAATATCTGTCACACTAATAATTCACTGGCTGGCAGTAAATATTTAATTGGTCATGTATATGAGAAAGAAACCTACACAGAGTATGGAAAGGAAATATACCGTACATAAAATGCCATAACAGTGATAAGATGATATACAGAGACCTCCACCACACCGGATAGGCAGCAATCGAAAATGCTCATGCAGTCGACGAACGTGGATCAAAAACCGTTAGAAACAGCTAACAGTTTTTGATCCGCGTTCATCGATTGTGCAAAGCATTTTTGATTGCCGCCTACCCGGTGAGTCCACATAAGCCAGAATTTTAGTGGTGATTGTTTTGATCATATTTCCCAGAACACATCTACGTAAACCACATTAGAAATGTCTTGCTGCAGAAATTCTACTATGATCTTATCACAAATGTGCTTGAGATTTCATCACAAATAAGCTTGAGATCTCATGACAAATAAGCTTGAGTTCTGATTACAAATGTGTTTTGACATCTCATCACAAGTAAGTTTGATATCTCATTACAAAATGTGTTTGTAATCTCATTATAAATGTGCTCGAGATCTCAATACAACTTATGCTTTTAATAAGATCCCACTGAGAATCCAAAATATTTGCTAGCCTTTTTAGTGGGATCCAACTGAAAACTTGTAACATAAGCTTACATTTTCAAAAGAAATCGAAATGAGATCCCAGCACATATACTCTTATACTCTTGATACTATGAGATCACTCTACATATGTGTTTGCAGTTTCAAAGAGACTAACAAAAATTCCACTACATAATGTGCTTCTTGCACTTCTGATGTCAGATCCCCTTCATAAGTTAACCTTGTCATTCTAGTGAAATCCCTTTAATGTGTTATCAGTTTTAGTATAATCTAACTGAGCTACCACTATATGTTTGCTGTTTTAATGAAATCTCACTGAGATCCCACTACATGCTTACACTACATAAAAGTTTGCAGTTTTAATCATACTACACTGAGATCCCACTTCATATGTGCTTGTTAACTGTAATTTTCACCAAACATACCCATATGAGGTTGTTTGCCAAATGAAGAGTAGAAATAAGAAAATCTGGCTTATTAAATTGGAAGTTCTGATATACATTGACTGGTTTGCACACCCTTACATTTAGAGGATAACTACTCAAAATTGCCATTTGGGGAGGTGAAGTGTCCGTTTTATGGTTGGAAATTTTGTTTTACGGAGATGCATCAGCTGAGGTGTAAAATGTAATTTGCGACCATAAAACTGACAATTTACCGCCCTGAATGACAATTTTCAATACAGTTATCCCCATTCTAATGCACTTTTTCACGTTTTCACCTTTCAATGCCTATTACTGTGCACCAAAAGCAGGCACTTTTGGCAATGTTGACCTTAGTGCCAGCCACTGAGAAGCGACGTTTCTTCATGACGTCGGGTTTGAGACAGTATATTGCATAATATACTGTTGCAATTCTTTGATGTTATCCAATTGAGATCCAATTGAACATTGTGTAACATCTGAAAGTGCATTAGAATGTCTAACATACCTTCCACAAAGCAGGAAACTTTCATTTAAATTGTTTGCAGGATGTCTTGTTCCAGAAATTAAAAGCCTTGCAATATCAAAGCCTAGATTGACTGATTTGTTGCTTTACTTCCACGGTAAACAGCTATGGTCATGTCGGGACAGTCAGTTAACCTAACCATACTATTTCTGGGCAGGCTTAGACCTCCTGAGTGGTAAACCAGTACAAAGTGCACATATTTTCGCCAGTAACTGACAACCGCCCTTCTTGAATCAGCGGAAGGAGAAACAAAAGTATGTGGCCAGACCATGTATCGAACCCAGGACCTCTGACTTATAAGTCAGGTGCCCTACCGACTGTGTTACGTGGCCCAGCTCAAAGCCTAGAAGTAATATGAGGGACCAGTCTTGTATCACAAATTATTACCTGATGAACGGTTTCACTAACCAGTGCAAAGGCAATCATAGGCCTGCTTGAATGAAAATTTTCTGTTTTATCATATCACTTTTCATGACGAAACCCCATAACATAAGTGTCTGAGCTACACACAGCATGACTCTCAATGCAGTGTACTATTGAGTTTAAGTAGGACCAGTTAGTTGAGCCCCAAGCACACAATTGTCTGTAAAACTTGTTCATTTGCTCAAAACTTTCAAACACAAGCTTCCAGCAATGGAAAAAGAAGATTTCTGAGGCTATACCCACAGAGTACCATAATGATGTGAATATCATGTGTATCCTGATCCTGTCAAATCTTACTTGAAAGTAGCAGAACAGAATATACTTGACGATCATTAAATCTTACAGCTTATGTGAAAATACAAATTTCAACCAAAAGTGTAGCTACCCATACGCAAATAAGCAGGTGCGTATTGAAATTTTGTCAAGATGACAAAATTTCAACACACTCCTGCGTATTTGCATGCTGAAATAATATAATTTAGTCAAGATTTAATTACAACTGCCAATAGACATAAAAATCTGAATAACCTTAGGGAACTAATTCCCTACATGTCTCCTCGAAGAGTATAATACAAGATTGTGCGTATGATAAAATTGCCTCCAGCTACGCCCCTGTCAACTATGAAATAACATTTGGAAGCCCTTTAGAAAAAGTATATTAAACTCAGTTTTCAGCCAAACTCCCTCCCCCTACCAATAAACAGCAAATTTGATTACTCTTAAATGGCTGCTTAACGAGTAGAGCAATCAAAGAACCAAAAGTATAAATCATAACTCATAAACCATATAAAAATTGACAATCCAAAATATTTTGATACAAAGACATGGACCCCCAATAACGAAGTGTGATCAGCTTCACAAGACCTTGCATGGGCTGGGTCATGGGGTAAAAGGCTTCTATCGCAAAAGTTAAAAATATCTATTAATATCAAATGATGATGTTGCACATGGCTGATCTGCAGAGGCAGAACTTATTTGTCACTAATATATATTCTAGATCAGGTACCTGTACCTTAGAGACATTACACATCGAAAAGCATCATTCATGTATAGGGTTTTGATGTAAAGATAAAATTAACAACTTCTCAACAATAAACCATGAAAATTATTTGAGCCACATTGCACAATAAAAACTGTCTTCGAACATACGCAAGACTATGCATGCTCTGACCAGCTTGTGAACATGGGCATGTGAAACTTGGATACAGACAGTGTATGGATACACCTCTGTTTTCTGCCTTTTTACATTCGGAAGAAACTTTTGCTCCCTTAAATGACAAAACCCGTCTGAAATGCTGTTATAGTAAAGAATTTGCTCAAAAAAGCAAATCTTTCTTTTACAGTGCTCCAGATAAGGTGGGATTTTTTGAGGATAATTAAAAGATAATTTTCTTATTTCTCAATGAAAACATATATTGTGACCCCTCATTAGAACCGCCTCTGTAGATGGTTCTAACGAGGGGTCACAACATATGTTTCAGTTGGGAAATAAGGAAAATTATCTTTTCATTATCCCTGTACCCCTTCTTATCTGGAGCACTACTTTTATGAGTAAAATAAAATAGGCGCTTTATGGGTTAACTAAACTAAGCGACTGCACATGATTTGGTCTGGGCATGATCAGTTCAAAAATGCTGGAAGACAGATTTTCTCACTCAACATAGCTCATTTCTTGTTTATCAACCATCAATAGATGAAATAATATAAAATTTGAACATCATTCTCAATAAAATTAATAAGCACATGACAATATATGAGATACACTGGACAAAAACAAGATTAAAGCTGAAATAATGAGCCATACCAAAATTTGGTTTTATTCTATACACACACTTATATACATATAGCTATTAATTAGTTATATTTCAGTAAAAAGATTACAAATTTCAGAAATTTAGTTGCATATTTTAGAGATTTAGTTGCAAGTTTTAGAGATTTAGTGGTAAATTTTAGAGATTTGGTTGCAACTTTTAGAGATATAGTTGCAAATTTCAGACAGTTACTAGTAAATTACAGAGATTTAGTTCAAGCGAATGATTAGTTGCGCTGATTGACGAAACGCATATTATGTGCTTTAGTATTTGAACATCTATAAATAATAAATTTTCCATTTGGCAATATTTGGAGATGATAACAGTTCAAACACTAAATCTTGCCTGATACAGTCGAACTTCGATGGCTCGAACTCGCCGGGACCTCCCAAAAAAGTTCTAGCGATCGGTAGTTCGAGCCATTGAAGATCAACTCACAAGGTCCAGCTGTATGTATTATGCTTTTCTATCATAGCAAGGGTGACTTCCTGTTTATTGATCAGTCATAATTTAAGCCACTCGGTGCCAGCAGAAAACTCCGATCTGGGTATCCCCCCATTGCCAGGTCCTTCACCAGATTGCTCGGAAGCTGACGTACTCTCTATCATGACTGCAGGAGTGAATGATGGGCAAGTAGCAGTATTTTAATTCTCCTATCGACGTTCTCCCCGCAACTCAGCGGAACGAATCCATAGCCGCAGTAACGGGGCGCCGAGCGTCCATCCAAGAATGATGGGCCCTAATTTTGTTACGTATTTAAAGGCAAAGACGTAAATTTTGGCACGTTTTACTAAATTCCAGTGTGAAATTTTAATTGAAGAAAAATATTTCAGCATCTTTAATTTTCATATGCTGCCTCATTAGCCCAGGGTGATAATACGCGTTTAAGTAGATAAGACAATCAGCTTAAATTGACGCTTTGTCAATATCAAAGCGTCTTATGTCAATGATCAAACGTCTGAGTGACCGTTACTGAAATGGAAATTATTTAAAAGGTAATTAGTGCGAGCCATCAGCGGGTTTTTACATAGAAAATGTACCCTAGGGACCTGGTTTGGGGTTTGAGTATTCGAGCCATTGTAGTTCGAGCCAAAGGTCGCAGGTTTAAGTTAAAATGAATGGGAGTTTTGCCGGGACTGGAAAGTCAGTTTGACCGAAGCATGGCGTTCGAGCCTTCTGAGTTCGAGCAAGTGAAGTTCGACTGTAGTTCAGTGAAAAAGCTTTAAAGGTTTGTCTGCTTACCAGATTAACAAGCGACAATTTTAGCAAGCGTGGACAAAACACTTAATCACACTGACAGGAGAACCAGTTCAGTCAAAATATGGGGACTTGAGCTAATCAAAATTTTTCATATATTCTCTGTGATATATTGTGTCAATTCCTTGGAACTGATTCATCAAACATACCTTTCTCTGGAGAACAATTAGAAAAATTTTCACTCCCCAAAAATTTAGCTTATCTTTAAGGTGGATGGATACACTTCATTTTTTTCCTCCACTTGCACAGGTACACAACTTTTGGCTTCTGTTTAAGAAGAACACACACTCAAAAAAGTTAAATCCTTTTTAAAAGGAAGGCAGAAATGAAAACTGCAGTTGCCTCTTCGGAGAGTTTATCCATTCGCCTTAACTCTGACTACTATCTTAAGGTGAATGGATACACTTTCAGGGAAAGCAACTCAGTCATTTTCAGTTTTGCCTCCCTTCTCATGGTGGTCAACTCTTAAAGAAAAGAATTTGCTCCTCTAGGACTATATATTCTTTTCTTAAAGATTGAGTACACCATTTTTGAAGGGTTTCACTGTTGAGGGAAGCAAATAGGAAGTCAGAAAAGATATACCCCTTTGAAAACTTTGCTATAAAACCTGGCAGCGTACCCATACACCTTAACTCAGTGCTAGAAGAGAGTCATGATAGTCTGATTATGATATTCCTGTTTTTACCTTGTCTTCAAAGAGAGCCCTCGTTCCAGTCTTGCTACCCTATTAAGGGAAGTATTGTCATAACTCTATGCCGAAATGCATATTTATGCAAACACACTAACTAACACAGCCAATGAGGAATAGTCCATGTACACCTGACTGTATATTTAAACAGGATCTGTTACTGAAGAGCTTGCCTGAGCTTAGACAACCCATCACACATTTTAATGTAAACTTAAACGTTTGTGAATGACAACATTGTGGATAGCGCCGCAAGTATTTACGGCATTTCTACACATCAGTATAAATATCTGAAATTCATAAATCTTTTTTCTGATAAACTAATAAAGATATAAAACAATATGTAATGAGCATATAAATATTTGTAGGTTGCAAGGGGAATATTTACATCTATATATAAAATCTGTCGGTAAAATAGACCATAAACCTTGAGACAATTCTTAATATTACGCAATAAAAATGGAATTACACTAATATGCATTGTACAACTGAAATATGTGTCATACCGATATTAAAAATATGCCTTCATACCATCAGTGCCGCAGATAAGAAGGGGTAATAGGGATAACTTAGGGATAATTTTTCCATATTTCTCCATCAAAACATATGTTGTGACCCCTCATTTGAACCGTCTCGCCGAGACGGTTCTAATGAGGGGTCACAATATATGTTTTCATTGAGAAATAAGCAAAATTATCTATGAATTATCCTCAATACCCCCTCTTATCTGGAGCTTTCTACCATTCCTATTATACTAAGATTTGGTGCACTGATTAGTAACCAATATCATGATACTGGTTACCAGATTTATTGGGCTATAAAACTGTGTTTTCCATCTACAGAACCACCCCAAATAGCTAAATCAGTCTTATGAAATTCAGCTATGAGATAGGGTTTTCCTTTCTAAAACAATCCCAAACAACTAGATCCAGATCTAGATTTTTTAGGATTGTTTTGGAAGGGAAAAAAACATCTTATGACTAAAGAATGCCAACTGCCTAAGGATTGCAATAGGAGAATCACCTGAAAATCAAGTTCTCACACAATGCCCTTAAGAGATGCAATGAAAAACTGCAAATTTTGGAGTATGTGAGTCTAACTGCTAAAGCCACTTGTAATAACAGACAATTTTGTGAAGTTTTGATGACATTCCTTGATGTTTGATGGTGTAACATCTCTTTTTCATGAAAAAAATGTCAGAAAAAGGTATATTTGTCTGGGTTGTAGTGAAGCATACTGGTGGGATAGAACACACACAGATGAAAAGGTTGGGAGAATATGAAGGAAAAGAATAATATGCCAGAATTTTTAAGTGATGGAATCGTCATAGTTTAGCATTAGCAGTGAATTGTTGAGTAATAATTAACAGTTTGTCAGTCAGTTGTAAATGGAAATATCACTTGTGCTCTGCACTAGTGAATGAGCTAAGCAGACATATCACTCATGCTCCGCACTTGTGATAAGATATTCTTTACAAATGGCATCCAATCAGAGAATCATTACTCAACAATTCTTTGCTAGAGTTAATGATCTATTTCTTAATCAAATTACACCTATAATTACAAATTTGGTGGATAACAAATCTGGTTAGTTCCTTATAGTTTGACAGGCTTAAAGACTGATTAGTTCCTATAAATCAGAAAATTGACTAGAACAAATATCATCTTTCCTTTTTTTTCCTTTATTTCAAGTCATTCTGAAAATCTGTTTTTGATTAAATGCTCTTAATGTGTTCACAGCACCATATTGAATGGTAAATAGAAAGACGTTAAGTGTCTCCTATTTTTTCATATTTCGTACATGTACTTTTGTTAATTTCATACTGTAAAAGCTAACAATTTACCTTCCCTTCCCAATTAAGTCTAGATCTGCACTGGGTATGAAGACATATTTCTGAAAAATTCCTAGTCATAAACACTTGGTATGAAGGCATATTTCTGAAGATTCCTAGACAAAAACACATATAGAAATAATATCAACAGATACACATAATGTTTAAGCACAAAATCAGCCTGCTGTAATGGTTGTCTGGAAAAACTGACCATGTGTACCAGTGCTGTATCAAAGTTGATGAAATATTAGCACCAAAAATTAATCAAAGAAAAAATAAATCACAATTTATTGTCAGAGATGATTACTTCATCACATGTCTCTGTAAAACTTTTCATTTGAAAAGATGCACTTTTTAAATTAATGAGGGCAGAGGTGAAATCATTTAACTGGTTGAGTCACTGAATTACAGCTGACAATCCATGAAAGAATCATGAAATAACAAAACCTTGACGCAATGTATTGTCATGTGCAATATGTTTTTCCCCATTCTATGGTCCACTGCAATCAAGTGCCCAAATGGGAGACTTTTGAGGTACTTCCCTTAAGAAATCAATCATTTGCAAAGGGAAGTAATAAACTTTCATTTAGTTTAATTGAGGTGCCTCCCTTTGCATTACAAGTAAAGGGAAGTTAATATTTTGCAAAGGGAGGAAAGTTAATTGCCTCTGAAAAATATTTACTGCCCTTAATTGCCTCCCTTTGCAAAATACTAACTTCTCTTACCTGTACTTGTTGCTTCCCTTGAAACAGTACATACTCCCCATACCTACATTGGTTAAGGGAGTTAATTCAGGATTGTTTCCCATTGCATGGTTATTAATACTCTGTGCGTAAATAAAAATTATGGCCCAGCTGTTCAAATCTAATGATGTTGATGAGACGCTACCGTGTCCCAAATGTATTGTGTCATTTTTGTTGAATCAATGTGAGGAGCTTTTGCAACGCAACAGCTCCACACATTTTTTTTTTCAGCAAAAATTATTAGCACACTTGATTTTATATGCATCAAAAGACTTAACAAATCCTTGACTAAATACTTTATTACGCTTACACTGCTTTGAACAACTGGGCCCATCTTATAACATGTACCTAGGCACAAACAGAAGTTTTTCCAACCAACCCTTACAGCTGGTATGGTATAGACGGATAACATGTATGAAATGCAGTTTTTATTTTCAGCATGCAATAGTACAAAGTGAGCACCGCTCCATATACATATATTTGCAAATAAAAGCAGTTACCATAGAAATGCCAAGAAACTTTACCGTATGTACCATAGATATTTGGACACCTTCATTTTAAACTTCTGAACAAAACCCATTTTTGCCAGCCGAGGAATGTTAAATATCACTGTGGCAAAAATGCAGAACCTGATCAAAATGCTCCTATAGGTGGTCTGGTACACTGCAATGTTTATTTGCCATTTTTACAAAGGGAAGCAACTTTTGTCACTTCCTGTTTGCTTTCCTGAATGATAAAGCTATTCCAAAGTGGGGGTCTACTCAAAAAGAAAGAACTTGCTCCCAGGGGGAGCAAAATCCTTCCTTTATGAGTTGACCCCCATTCCCCATTTAGAAGGGTGGTAGAAATGAAAATGGCAGAGTTGCTTCCCCTGAAAGTGTACTCATTCACATTAGGAGCAGTCTGATCTTACTTGGCTACATTTGCCGAGCTATTTCTGTCCAAATACCTATGGTAAATCTGATAGAACAGATACATAATATATGTATGTGACTTTTCAGTGGTCTATATATGCTTGATTAATTCTCAGTATAAATGTGTGTATTACTATCATAATACTGCTGCTGACCTGTTTTAACTATTACTTGTGTACCATCAAGCTCCGTGTACATTTGGAGAATAATTATGTTGCTACACCTTCCAGAGAGCTCACTATATCTGGTAGTACTTGTTTCTCTTCTCAACAGGAAATACTCTTACAGAGAAGGATTCTCTCTTAGGGACGCAAACTTCCTTTTAAGGGTGACACCCATTGAGAAGAGAGTCAAACTTGGAAATGACATAGTTATTTCCCCCGTTTTAATTAGGCTATTAGGTACAGTATCAATTTAGCACACAGCTGTGTTATATGTTAGTTGGGCCTAAAAGCTTCATGATACAAGACATATAAATGAAAAAAAAAAAAATAAAATGTCCAAAAAAAAAATCTACTCTGGATTCATATGCTGAATCCGTTTCATTTTTCACTCTGCCTCTCATAAATATTTATAATAATGTTCTAATTTGTGCTGCCCAATCAAACAGTTGGGAATATAATTTCTCCCAAATACACTAAAAATAATGTTTAATAATGGTGCGACATTATGTGACGGTGTTGCAAAAAAAGATTCCAAACTTGTCTCCGCATGAGTGAACACATCTAGCAGATTTACTTCTGCAGATCAAAGTGATGATTAAATACTGCTGTTTTATAAGTGGTGCACACCATTACATTTTGCTTTAAAATAAACCCATTACTGCACCGGACAACTGTTGGAACAGTTCGGGATCCAAAACGGAATTAACAGATTTGCTTCATGACTATTCATAATAAAGGAATTTCGGCTTATGTACCCACTGGTATGTATGGAGGCATTGTAATAAAGTAACAAACGGGTGCCAAAGATGTCCTAACAACTATTCTGATATCTAGTATTAGTGTGGTAATTGGTGCGATGTCATGCATGGACTTTTACAAACATATAAATTTTACTGCTTGAAATTTTACTGCCTTGAAATATTCTTAAAATTTAGCAGGATGAACAGTGCACCAGCAATTTTGTTAAAAAGGCATCTGAGTATAGCTGTGAATCATGAACAACAGGTATGACAAACTTAATCAACCTGAAAAACATTATATTCTTTCGAACTCTGCATGTTGAACCCAACCTTATATCTGACACCAAAGTCACATACATATACTATGTTTAAGCCAGATAAAATATGACACTAAATGAAATCACAGTACAGCTTATAAATGTGTCTCTTCTACAATTGTACTCTCAGGTGGTGGAGGGGGAGGAGGCATAGGGCGTGGAGGCCGTGCAATACTCTGCCGATTTAAGCTATTGGTATTAAGCTGATTGTTGCTTGCATTTGCAATGTCTATGTCCTTTTCTGGAGTGCCCAAAGACCTCCGACCTTTACCTTGATCCATCGAATTTGGCGTACCATTGCCTGAATTTTGCAATGACACACCTGGTATTGTCACTGGTGTGCCTGTTGAGGCTGATCTTTGATGACCTGGAGGAACTACAGGTGGTGGAATTGATGGTCTGATAGAATGGCCATGTCCAGGAAGGGATGAAACTCTGTCTGGCGGATGTGGTTTATCTGGTATTGAAGGTTTCTTGTCACTTTGTTTATCTTGTAATGTTTCACCATTATCAACAGAATCAAGTTCCTGTGGTGCAACTGCTTGTCTGGGCCATGTCTGAGACTGTACAGGATGCTGGCCCTGTTTAACAGATGCTGAAACTGCCACTGTGTATGGTCTCTCTTGTGGAGGTGGAGGAGCCGGTTTCCGGGTTAGACGTCGAGGAGCGATTGGATGAAGATCTTCACTGTGAAGAAAATAATGGTTATGGAGAAGCATGCGTTTAATACATCAAGCCTGATGGCATTTTCTAAATACAGTAACATGACAGCTGCAAATTAAATGTACCATATTCTTCCTAGCAAGCAATCCATGTTTCACTGACTTCCCAAGTATTACCACTGATCGAAAATCTGTATCTGGCATAATTTCTCAGCTTTACCCTATGTAAATAGCACTGAATCCTACAATAAGTGGAGTTGACTCCCCTCCCACTCACCCACCCAACCCCCATATGTAAAAGGGATCAGGGTGGTAATTCAAACAAAGTTTTGTTTTAAAAGAAAACATCAAAGTCAAGGCTAGTGAAATAGTTCTCATAACAATTTAAGTTTCAACAAAAAGCAAACAAAATAGATAAAAACGAAATGAAACCTAACAAAATGTAGTATCATAACCTACATGTGCAGAGTGTTGTGTGTTTTATCAAACACTTATCTGAGCTCAATACAGAAGCAGATCTTTTTTATGTCTACAACCACTGCAAAGTTTTAGACTGATGACAAAACCTGGTTCCTTTTCTGTAGTAAAGGCAAACATACAGACAGACATTGACAGACCAAGGTAAAACATAATGCCCTGGGGCCGTATTTATAAAACAACTTAAGTTGTTGCTACGCTGTTGCTAAGGCTAAATTTCTATGAAGGAGATTCCCTACAATTATGAAATCTGCTTAGAGGAACAGTCTGAAAAAGACTGTTCCTCCAGAGAAAAATTTCATAGTTGTAGGGAATCTCCTTCATAGAAATTCAGCCTTAGTAACAGCATAGCAACCACTTAAGTCGTTTTGTAAATACGGCCCCTGACCTTTCTTCAGTAGGCATAATAAATACTGTAATAAAATAATGTTATCAGCAGATAGCCTGAAAATAAAATTATTTGCAGACACACTGGAATGGTGTCTTTTTAGCCAGGTCATGCCAGCCAGTGGCGAAAGATTATATTTGTAATGTCAGCTAAACCCACCACCAGTTAAGTCTTGTCAAGCAAGCATATCTTCTGATATGGAAAATGTAGACCCTTATCACCTTGCATTTTCATATATACAAACAAAAACCTACATTGTCTAATTATTAAATCAGGCTATGTCTACATTTGAGTTATACAGAACAAAAGTAAAAAAAATATTAGATATGGGATTGTCTTTGTGTTGTGAGGAATAAAACTAGCAACTAAAGAATTTCGAATATTTCTTCACTAAAGTGATTTAGATTTTACAAATGATGAGTGCAAAAATAAAGATGAAGAGAAAAAAAAAGAGTGCTAATACTAGAGTACTTATTGCCACAATGCATCTTTGCTGACCAAACCAATAATCTTACTTTAGATAGGAAGTTGACTTTCGAAATTCACCTACATTTGTACATGTACAATGCCTATCATACCTGATCAGTCTTTCTTCTCTCTCATTTATTCAACCAAAAGAAAGAATGTAAAACAACCCTTATTGCATGGTGTAAAGGTGTTAATATACTTGAAGCAGCTGGTGTTTGTGCCATGTGGTGGACGTAAAACGTCTCCCCATACATCATCATAGTGCAGATTATATTTTCTGGTCCTTTGGGATCATTGAGTTCATTTGAGTTATTTTGAAAATAGAGTTCTGCTTAAGCCGGTGCTAGGGGGAGTGGCAGGTGCCGCACATTTCATTACTGGCCACGAACAGACTCAATTAAACCAAGTCTGCTATTTTCTGTTCTTCCATGTATTCCTTGCCTTCAAAGGATCTTACTATTGAATAATCAGAACTTTTTGAAGACTGCAAGTCCTATGATGTGTCTTTGAACATCATGAGATCTCAATCAGAATGATCAGGGTCAACATGCTGAATAAGTCAGAAGGCAGCTTAAGTCTGATAAGACTCATAAAATTAACATATACCAGTATACACATGCCCCCGGTACTGTGTTAGCAACTAATGTGGTTAAAACATGTTAATACATGAAACTATGAAACCATGAAATTCATAAAAATATTTCAAACTTTTGCATTTTAAGAGGATTTGGCTGCAGTTTTGAACAGACTAAATTCTTTCACCAGTGGCATGCCATAAGTATGTCATCAAAGTAATGGTAATTTATATCAATAAATGACAACTAATTTTCTACACCCTCACCAAACTTTTCTTTAACTTTCACAGCAGCTTTGTTTTATTAACTGTCACATCTGTGAAAATTCATACATACAAAATGGAGATATTTCAAACCTGTGTAACATCTTTGATTAAATTATCCAAGTTATTGCACCAAAACTGCATCGAACAATTCAACATGTACGGGAATCTTTCATAATACAAAACATTCCTGAATGTAGTTGACAGAGGCCAAATTGAGGCATTGCCTAAACTGTTTGTGGCATACAGATGACTTGAAGCCAGAATAATTTATTTCAACTCCAGATACTTCATACTTATATTAGCCTATTATCTTCAATGCAGCTGGTAGAGTGGTGGCAAAATGTCTCCCTATACTTCATAAAGTAGTTTCTGGTCCTTTAGGATCAATGACTTATTTAGTCATTTTGAAAATAAAATTCTGCTTAAGTCAGTGCTAGTGGGCATTGCCGGTGTTGCACAATGTGTCACTGGTCATGAACAGGCTAAATCAAACAGTCTGCTGTTTTCGTCTCTTTGATGTATGCCTTGCTGCAAAAAGATTTAACTTTTCAGTACTAGTTTACATGTCATTTTCAAATATATTTGCTCAGTGAAAGTGCCAGCAGAGATGGTTGACACAATGGCAATCTGCTCCACATCTAACATCAAAATGAAAACCAGTGCACCATAAAATTTGGAAGGAAAACTCATCTAACTTAAAACAAGCTAGTCTATTAACCTCGTCTGAAGAGCTTTATCTGGTTTACATTTCAAAATTTCTGCCTTGAAACTATTTCACTTATAACAACAATATGGTTTCTGTTCCAAATATAAAAGCTGGTGCATTACCAATAAATGATTATAGTCCCATAATGATTTATAGGGTTAAACTGGGTTACAAAGGTTGACTGTTCCAAACAACAACCTTAATACTTCACAAAGAGATAATAAAGTGCCAATGAAGCCTTTTATGATATAAATGTTTGTTGCTTACTCTTCAGACGTTCCAGAATTATTATCATCTACCAAAGAAGGTTAAAAAATAATAATTATTTTCTCAAGGTCATAAACATGACTTGTCAATTTTTAAGGAGCTTTTGGATGATTTAAAGTTGGTATTTAGGCCATATTAATTTGTCAGGAATAACATCAGACCAGGCCAACTACCACGCTAAAAAAAGAAAGGAATGTTCACTTACAAATTTCTGATCTTTGAAATGTTTGCAAAGTGATATCTTAACTTTGCTTGCCAAAAAGAAGAGTGTAAACAATGAAAGCAAGAGGGGAGTGCAACAAGTTAAAATGGATTTACACTAGCAAAGCTTGCTTCAGCAGTTCAGGTCTTGACAAGGGAAACAAATACACTACCTACACAGATGGAAGTACATTTAGAAATCTAATTATTTGGACAGAAGTACCATGGCAAACAGAGTAAATCAAGACCAGACTGTTCTTTTAGGTGCAGTCTGTCAAAGTCTTATCATGTGCATTGTTTGTCTATCATGTGCATTGTTTGTCATTCAGTGAACAGTTTTATGAAACAGCATGTAACAGGACAAACCAATCAAAAAATGAAAAAGTCCATTACACCATTATTTAGGGTAAGAATTCAGGACTCCAAATTAGAGAATCACATGTAGCAAACAAGGTTTTAATTTTTACTCCCATATCTGTGTACAGGCTGTAACATTTGTTTATGAGCTTGATCTGATATTCATTGATATTAAATGCTACATATATCCATCACAAGCCCTCTTTATATTTTTCACTTTTGTAACTGTTTCACCTTTGAAATATAATTCTGTTTTCCTTCATATGTCTTTGACTGTGTCAATACAGTCTTCAGCCTTTAAAGCATTAATGTAATCTTGATCTTTGAAGACTTTTCCAAATGTCTTCAAAAAGTCTTTTTCCACACAAGAAATGCAACTGTAGCTATTCCATTGTTCAAATCCATTCTCTGTTTTCAAGCACAGTGAAATGCTGCTATTTCCAACCAATCTTTACAAGCACTCTACACTTTTTACAGCAACTGGAGAACATCCTCCACCCATTGGTCAACATCAGTAGGGAACATCTTTACAGCTTCCATCCAATCAGAATGTTTCCTTTCTAGCACAGTTGTCTTCTTCCATGACACAGGCCATATGACATCAATGACATGAACTAACAGCCAAGGTAAAAACATCCAACACTGATGAATGCACACAAAGACTGGTTTGTAGTTTATATGTTGTTGATTTGTTGCTTTACGTCCATAGTAAACAGCTATGGTCATGTCTGAATGGTCAGTTAACCAAGCCAAACTATTCCTGGGCAGACCTAAGCAGTTAACCAGTACTTGGTGCACATACTTTTGCCAGTAACTGACAACTGCCCTTCTTATAACCAGACAAGCTCTGTTGGGCATTGTTAATATTTAGTTGATTACCATCCTAAAGACATACTTATGACATGTGACTAAAGCAAACAGAAAGCCTGTGTTTTTTTTTGTCCCTGCTTTAAACCGATTTTATAGCTGAAAACTTCTGTATTTCTCTAGTATGTAATCTATATTTGGTAGTTTCAGAATATTTCAAAACTGAGGTGTGTTCACACTAGGTATTTTACTGTTTTAGTGACTATTAACACTTAAACCACCAAAAATGAATATAGTTGAAATTACAAATACCATGGATCTAGAAGATGAGGCTCATAGTGAGCCATCTCACCTGAACCTACATTGTCTGCCCTCTTGTATTTGAGTTCTCATTATGATACAGCTTGGATAAACATTTTTTGAAATTTTGCATACATAAATTTTGTTATCTGCTTTTTTGGTGCCTTAATGATTAACTAATAAGCTGCAGACAAAACTGAAAAGAAAAAAAATCGACCTGTAGGAGGTTTCTGTAAGTCTGCAGAAACAGCCCAAATGCTCAGAATATTACTTCACAGAAAAGGAAGACCTGCTCATGTATCATGTATGCAAATAATGACACAAAACAAAAGCACATATTAGATTGAACAAGTACACCACAAACATAAATATAGTACTCATAAATAATCAGTAGGAGCTGTTTCAGAGGCTTGGTTAAGAGATAATCAAAACAACAACATTTTGGAAGGGCTGAGTTGACATGTCTGGGACAAGTTTGCCGGAATGTTCCACATATAACTGAAGATGATTTAACTGATAACAAAGCAAAGAAAGTAAAGTCTAAAGTATTTTAAGAAGTCATATTCCGCAACACTGATGGGGATAGTCCATATTTCCTGCCCTACTGAGATTCATTAGAACCTTTCAATAGTGGTGCATTAAAAAAATTCTGTGGCATAGCAAGACCCCAGAAAATATGGATGCTCATAAAGGATTTTCTATGTCTAAATAAGCCGCGGCACAAGAAAACCAACAAAGTGGCATGTGCGCCCAGGGCAGACTCAGATCAGCCTGAGCATCTGCCCAGTCTGATCAGTGTCTTTGCTTTACATTTAAAGGGTAGCTAAGGGTTTATGTTAGCTCCATGCAGACAGCACAACTGGGTAGATGCCCAGGCTGATCTGTGTCTGCACTGGAGGGGGGGGGGGCACATGCACTTTGTTGGTTTTATCATGCTGTGGCTCAAATCATCAAAATGGCTTCCAAAGCCCATGATTCTCAAATTTTTATGGATGTTCAGGTATCTTGGCTTCTGCCTTGTTATCAATGACCCCCATTGCCCCTGTTTCTTTCTACACCCCTTCACCCCTAACTTAATGCTTCAAACACAACTTCCCATCTTTGAAATTTGTACATTCCATCATTAAGAAATAGAGTACTTCATCGATATCAATATAGAGACCACCAAGCTCATGGTGAGTCTTCTTAGCTGGGCCTGCTATCTGCAAAGACTGGCTCATCAAAACATGAATCATTATGGCTAGTATTTTTAATATATCTTTGATGTACAAGAGTCATCTTGAGACTCCAATTCTTGTTGTAAACTATGTCTGATTAAGTGATTATTCTGTTAGAAATACAGTGACGTTATTCTGACTATAAGTTGTTTTTGTAATCAAAACTACTCTACAAAATAAAGACATAAAAAGAAAAGAATATATATGTTGCATTATTTATATAAAATAAGTTGTATTGTCTTTCTACCATTGAAGTCTGTTCCTTGAGCTAACTGGCAGTAGGACTGCCCTAAAACTGTTGATAATGACTATATATTGGGACAGGAGTGCCTGAGCAAACAGTATAGATTCAGATCAAACTGCCGTTCTTCAGGGTCTGCAAAGTTTGCCAGTCTGCTAACAATTTTTGACACACCACCACTTTTATCCCTGAACACGCCAAATAAGCAGACAAACTTAACATCTGGAATATTTCAAGAAATGGTTCGGCTAGCCTATATCATATTGAGACTTCAAACACTAGAGGGCAAACATTACAGATCCAGGGAAGTCTGCTCATAATATTATGAGCCATGTCATCTGGATCTACGCTGTTTGCAAATCAACAATTTTCACTTCTGGCACTTCGAGTGTTAAATATAACTTAAGATGTAGGATAATTACAGGAGTCCCAATATTGATGCTATTATAGGAACCATCAGAAGAATTTTATGTGCAGAGTGAACCAGTTAATTCTGCACTGAAGTAAAATTAAGTCAACTAAATATTGAGACACATTAACCAATTACTTGAATTATTCTACAATTTAACTCTTTCGGTGCCAAAGTTGCAAAAATGCGACTTTGCAAACAGCGTATATCCAGATCAGCCGGCTCTTAAAAGAGCCGTCTGATCAGGATCTACACTGTTTGCCATTCAAATATGAACTTAAAAAGCCTGATTTTATGAAAAATGTCTTTAGATTGTTAAAATTTCCAATTACAAATCTGTCGTCTGATGATTTGAGCAGACGAAAATTTGTCGTCTGAAAAATTTGGCGCCGAAAGAGTTAAAGAAAAGCTCTCTTTCATGTAGACAACCTCTCTTTCATGTAGAAAACCTCCCTTTCATGTAGAACTGCTGACAGGATGGCGAATACCGTATTTATCTGGTCATAAATTGGGATTTTTCCCCTCTCAAAACAACTTCAAAATCTAGATCTGTCTTACAATATGAATCTACAATTTTGGACTGTTTTGGGTGAGAAAACCCCATCTTATAACAGGATCTATACAATACTCACTGAATTACATATTTGAAATCATTTTGGAGAGGAAAAAACTGACCATCTTATAGCTAAATAATAAATATAGTAGTGTACATCCTGATAAGCAGCAGCCTGATTTGAATCTGGACTGTGTGCTTAGGCACTTCTGTCCAAAAAGTCACAGTCATAATGGGGCGATTTTTTCAAAATAAAATGCTATTAAACAAAAATTTACCTTTCAGCCAATGGTGCCGCAACACTCAAATTTGAACTACTTGTTCCAGGTGAGACTGATGGTGATCTTGAAGAAGTGGGCGGAGTTTGGGGTGGAGCTACTACTGGACTTGCTCTCTCCCTATTGGCTGGACTAGACTGAGGTGTCCCCCCAGATGATCCAGACTGGTTTGAGCCAGATCTTTCAACCTCCCGATGCTTTGTCACATCAGGTTTTGGAGTCATGTCAGGTTTTGGAGTCACATCTGGCTTTGGAGTCACATCAGGTTTAGGAAAATTGGGACTGCTGTTGATTTCCAGTGGACTTGTACAGCCAAAATTTATATCTGCAAATATAAATCAGACATAAAGGTTGAATATTCCTTAATAAGCTACCATTTAAAGGGAAAACAGGGCTGTTTGGGAGCATTTAAGGTGAATGGGTACACTTTCAGGGGAAGTAATTCTGCCATTTTATTCCACGCCTTCCTTCTCAATGGGGCCAACTCTCAATGAAAGAATTTGCTGTTCTATGAGAGAATTCTTTCCTTTAAGAGTATACCCCATTTTGGAAGGGTTATCTCATCCAGGGAAGTAAGAGGGAAGGCACAAAAGTTAGTCTTCTTTGAAAAATGGCAGAAAAGCAGGAAGGTGCACCCATTTGCCTTAAGTCTGGAAAATGTCAAATTTGGGACTGTTTTTATGAACCATTATGTGAGTACCATATTTACTATAAGTACTCAGGTACCTTGTCCATGTTTGCTTTGGACAAACTAATTGGTTCCTGATTGGAAACTTCATAAAACTATTTGTAATAGTGTAGACCTCAATCACACTGCTCTTTGGAGTAGTCTGATCTGGGTATACATGCATTAATTCAGCATGTTATGAAGTTAACTACATTCACATGTCATGAAGTTAACTGCTTATCCAGCATCCAGTGAGTCAGACTTTTGCATGCAGAAACACATTTTAAATTCTGGTTCCTGCAACTGTTTTTCAGCTACATAAAATTATTTATTATCAAGAATGCAACTGTGGGTTCCCTGCACTAATATGAATATATATTACATTCCTATCAAGTTTTCAGGTTTCATTTACAGCTCTGTACAACGTAAAATGTACTAACCTTTAAAGCCCTTTAAAGCGCCAAAAAGTAGATGACCAAAAATTTACAACTGCAAACTTTCATAAAACATTTTGCCCAAGCTATTTCATATTGAAAACTCAAAGACAAGAGGGCAAACAACGTAGATCCAGCTGAGACGGCTCATGATGACTGCCTCATCTTGATCTATGCTACTTGCAAATTCAGCAATTTTCGGTTTTGGCACTTTAACTGTTAGTATATAAAAGTTCCAGAGCTCCAGATAAGAGGGGGTATTGAGGATAATTTAAAGACAATTTTCTTTTTTCTCAATGAAAACATATGTTGTGATCCCTCATTAGAACTGTCTCAGTGAGACTGTTCTAATGAGGGGTCAGAACTGTCTCAGTGAGACCGTTCTAATGAGGGGTCACAATGCAAATGAGGGGTCACAATGCATCTTTTTAAAGAAAAATTAGGAAAATTCTCTAAATTATCTGTTACACCTTCTTGTCTGGAGTACTGACAAAACAGGCTCTTTTATACGACAGGCTGGGGCTTTGATGACAATTCTTCAGAAAAAGATAGCTGTAGATCCTCATAGAAGTGTCTCATTAAGTGGATATAATGTACGTTTGATCTAGAACCTCAAAATTATAACCGTAACCCAACCTCATCTGGCTCTCTGATGCTGGTAAACGACAGCAACTAACAGAACAAAACAAGCAAAAAATATATGTACAACAAAATTTTTAGCAATAATTGTATATATTTATATTTATCAGATAAAGTCATTGAAACAAAATGTATATATTCAGCCACTACATGAAAAAGAAACATAATACTCAAAATATACTTAAGGACAAAAGTTCTGCACGGATGTTCCTTTAACATCCATGCAGAACTTTTGTCCTTAAGTATAGCTATTGCTATGTTTATACAATAATAGCTACAGGTATGCTTATGCAATCTGCAAATCTAAGCTACCCAAACACCTGATTGATGCATAATGAATTGCTTTCTAATATGTATGATTCTACATTTTACAAACATTTTCCAACTTAAAGAATACACTAAGCCTTGCAGGCCAAAGCTTATGCACCTTTTACAATCTTGGGTCATCAATCAACTTATACTAAAAAGTATTAAGGTGGTGATTTATGGTAAATGTAAAAATCTGCATAAAACCATAAAAAAGTAACGTATCTCACTGAAAAATAGCAGACTTCTTATTTTCGTTGTTCTTTACAGTTTAGAATACAAAATAGACGTACATTCTGCTTAAAAAAGTGTTTTTATAAAGAAAGATCAAAGGGTAATTTTCTGTGAATAAATCTGGAAAAATAATATCATTATTGAAAATTTACATAGTGCTGAAGGTGCATTTTTGCATAATGAAGAGCGTCCTAGCAATTATTTATTCCAACTCTTTCTCAAATTGTAATGTAGACCAGATGAAAACGGTAGCTTTTTCTCAAATGTTCAGCCAAGTACAAAGTAAATGTACACTGGACGCATTTATTAAATATAGGGTAGGCAAGCATACCTATGTTAACACCTACAATATAAATAATACATTACTGACATGATCAGTGGTGTGTAGATGAAATTGTTCAACCTTGTTAAAAAAGTATCACCTGTCTCACCTGTGTGTTTTGACAAAAACATTTGGACACAGACTGCATCTGTTTTCATCTGCTCAGCCTGATAATGTGTGAAAGAGTTTGAAAAAATAATTGCTAGGACGCTCTCCATTATGCAACAAGGTACTCTAAGCACTAAGTGTATTTTCAATAACGATATTATTTTTTCAGATTTATTCGCAGAAAATTACCCTTTGATCTTCTCTTATTAAAACACTTTTTAACATTACAAATGCTGCATTTTGGGATACTAAATTATGAGAAACAACA
This sequence comes from Ctena decussata, assembly GCA_963989385.1. Lineage (NCBI taxonomy): Eukaryota > Metazoa > Mollusca > Bivalvia > Lucinida > Lucinidae > Ctena > Ctena decussata. The sequence continues at coordinate 45,778,804 of OZ022500.1, forward strand.
TAAAGAAGGCATCTGCTAAGTTTTGGAAAGATCAGTGTTATTTTGAGTATTTTATGCAGATATTTGTCTTTGTCTCAAATCAGTGATTATCACCACCTTAAAGTAACTAAAAATATTACCAAGAATTCTACCAAACACTATGTCACACTTTCCGAATTATCTCATATCTCTAGTTCAGTCACACACAAGATCTTAGTAAGGGGAGTTAATGACAAAATGATAGTGAAGAAAAGCAGAGACTGTGCTGTATGTAGACACCATAAAACTGAAGGGTGCATTCTCAGAGAAAGAGAAAAGGTAAATATACCCCTTTACCCATAAACACTGCAATTTTAACTAATTCTGAAAATAACTCTTGGACATGTCCTTACCCAGCAGGCACATGACGTCCTGATGACGTGGTACGGATGTCAATGCGACGTAATGTCGAATCAATGTCAGTACATCATTTTGACGTCATTTGCCCACTGGGTACGTCCTATCAGCAGAATGTTCTGCAAGTCTACCCACCATTTATGCAACTGGTACAAACTTGTCTGTATAGAAGTAAAAATTTTCAGTATAAACCCCTTTGTTTCACACCATTTTTAATACTGCTTGTTTGAAATGTAAAACGGTTTTGGCAAGATTTTACTGTTCAGTATTCTGGGAAATGACACAGTAGGGGAGTTAACTGGTGCTTTTCTTAATAAATTCATACACTTAACTTAAATTCATCATGTACAACTTGATCAACTTAAAAAATTTTGATTTATATCCCATTTTTTTTTAAGATTTAAGGACAGCAATGAGAATAACTTAAGAATGTATAGAGATCATTCAAAAAAGTATTGACAAAATTGATACATAGAAAGATTCCATTAGAACACTGACTTCCTGTTTTTAAAATTTGAGTCTCTGCATCAATCCCATAATGTAATGCACAAAATTGGTAAAAAAAAATCTGTCATTTTCTCTTAAAAGGACTTAGTAATAAAATATCAAGAAATAACTGTAGACACAGTACAAAAAAGAAAGTTTATTGTCACGAAAGAAACACATTTTACAGGAATGAGACACCGTATGACTATTCCAATTGAAGAGGAAAGCACAGGAGCCGTATTTATAAAAGGACTTAAGTCGTTGCTATGCTGTTGCTAAGGCTAAATTTCTTCAAGGAGGTTCCCTACAACTATGAAATTTTCTCTGGAGGAACAGTCTTTTTCAGACTGTTCCTCCAGAGCAAATTTCATAGTTGTAGGGAATCTCCTTCATAGAAATTCTGCCTTAGCAACAGCATAGCAACCACTTAAGTTGTTTTATAAATATGGCTCCAGGTTCGCATACTGACTGACAACAGAGACAAAGAACTTGCAACCCTCGAAGCTCTAATCAAGCAAACAGTTTGCCATCAAATGGCAGTTGATCAAACAGGAGGGCAGGGGAAATTAATAATTACCTTATTTCTCCATACAAGCATACTGTCATGCTGGGTAATCACGCAATTCATTCCCACCAGGAAATTTAAAATAATTCAACTTCCACAAATAGTTAGCCAAAATATAACATTGCAGTTTGGCTTGTGTATATTAAAAGCATATTTGTGTACAATATTTGTTTTGTAGTAAAAGAACTGGGTTCGAGGTTATAAAACTTGAGAATGATCTCAAACTCAAAATAAAGCACATTGATTGGCTGCTTCCGAGCATGTGCTCGGAAACAGCCAATCAGTGTGCTTTATTTTGAGTTTGAGAATGTACTCAAGTTTTATAACCTCGGGGCCTGGTAGCATTAATATTATCACTAAACTCCTGAAAGTTGCCAAACCAAAATTTTGGTTTGGCCTATTCAGGAATTTTGTGATAACTCCATCAGTTTTATCTTTTACAAAGCAGAAATTCTACAATAATATGCTTTGCATATGACAGGTCAAAAGCATTGTTTTCTTTTAGCAATCCAAGGTATTAGCAATCTATTTGCGGAGGCTAGACTTTAACACCTCCATGTGGATATGGAAATGCACATTTATCAGGCATGTATGTTGTGTCCCACATTCTAATGAGAAGCCAAAATGTGATTGACAATACAACAATATAACAGGAACATAAAATGTCATACCACAAATTTCCACTGGCTACAAAAACTGCCAAAGAGGCACTTTAGTACAGTACATGTATACACGTACCTTACCGCTAAATACTGAACATGCCACTGAAGGAGGGGAATCTTAAAGTCAAGTCATTCTTTCATAATAAATATGCACAGTCATGTACCTATTAAATATTCCTGACATCAATGCAGATTCTTAACCGACATCCAGTAGTCCAAAACATAAAATGATGCCACTCACTCCTCAAAGGCCCTGTTGTAATATTTAATCATGTTATGAGGTATTGTTAAAAGTGTTTCATTACAATAAAACCAATAAAATTAAGTTTCAGTAACGAATATTGAATATTTATGGCCATCACATCAAACTCCATGACCTTGACCTAACGATCAACATTTGTCTCTTAAATTAATTCAAAATCCTGAAAAAGTTCAGCAAACACAACATTAGTCAAAACTTTTATCTGGCGATAGTGTTGGTGTTCAATCTAACATTTGATTATACAGCTCAAAGCATACCAGTCAAAGGGGACTGAAGTCAAAAGAATAAATACTTAAAATCAGACACAACTATGGAACAATAACTAACCTTCCGGTACCAAAACTGGTAAATTACAGGGTACACAATGCTACTCACAAAAGGCAAAACTGACAACAAACTGACAACAAGCGTACTGGTTTAGCATTCTTCCTGTTTTGCAAAAGCTGTCAAAACATAACCGTATCATAACAAAATCTACCCATTCAAGAAAAATGAAGTACAAATAAAGATGCAAAACAAGCAAAATAAAGGAATTCTAGAGTACACTCAGAAACCAAGGAATAAAACACTGATTCATTCACTTTTTTTTTTTTTTTTAAATCAACGGGACTTAACAAAAGAAACATAAAAGTACAGCATAGAAGGAACAAATCTCCAGATAATGAGTAGCTGAACGTAATTCCCACATAACTTCTGTTGAATGTTTATGATAACATGGTATTGCCTTCAATAGGACCGTCACGACAAGGCAGTTCTAATGAAGCCTTCATTAGAATTGCCTTGTTGTGACAGGTGAAAGTCCTACTGAATAACCACAACATAGTTATGTTTTAAGAAAGGGTAACAAGGATACTTTTGCGATAATTTTCCATTTTTCTCCATAACATTATATGCTGTGATCCCTCATTAGAGCCATGCCACAAAACATGGTTCTGATGAGGGATCACAACATTTGCTTTCATTGAGAAATATGAAAAAAATCATCTCAAAATTATCCTCAAAACCTCTTATCAAACACCATCAAAATTTAATGAGCTGCGACAAGAGAAAACCAACAAAGTGGCATGTGCACCTAGCGAAGGATCAGATCAGCCTGGGCATCTATCCAGTCTGATCAAAGTCTTCACATGGAGGTAGCTTAGACCCTTAGCTACCCTTTAAGCACACAGCAAAGACTCTGATCAGACAGGGCAGATGCCCAGGCTGATCTGCGTTTTCAATGGGCACACATGCCACTTTGCTGGTTTTGTTGTGTCATGGTTTAAATACGCCCTTATCTGGAGTTCAGAAGGAACCAAGCAAAATATCACATTCAATCAGGCATTCCAGAATAAAAGGAACAAACACTAACAACCAATCATACTGACCAGTACTTTTTGACCGTTTTGACCTTGCCTGACCTCCAGTGACCCCTGTGCCATTTCCCAGAATGCTCTTCTCATGAATGTTGTCTGCTGACTGGTGCTGTAGCTGGCTATCCCAGATTGACCTAACTTTATTTAAATATGGCCATGTGCCTTCCCCTAGGGACTGAAGTGCAAAAGCCGTGCTATACATGTCTGAGTGAACATTTTGTGAAGGAGGGTGAGTTTCAGATCCTTGGTTTGTTAATGTCTCTTTTCTGGTTGCCATGGCAGTTTTGTACTTCTCTCTGTCTTGTGGATTAAAAGTCGTGATAGGTCTAGAAACTTGGTTAGTACGAGAAACACTACCAGAAGAAGAAACAGGATATGACAGCCTTTTGTCACCTCTTGCTGTGTGAAAACCATCAGAGTAATCTCCCCTCTCTAGAGTGTCAGCATTCTCATATGACCTTGAATGTGGCAGTGACACCCTATCAAGGCTGGCATTTTCACTTGACGTAGAAGCATCATCTGCAGACGACATCTGTCCGGATATTGGATAATATATGGCACCAAGGGCTGCTCCTGCAGCCTTTCCTGTATGTGTTCTACTCAAACCAATGGGGAGCTGGTTGACAGGCTGTGGGGGCTTTGTATTGATTACAGACTGTGTTGTCATAGCAACCTGTGATTTAGATGGCCTTGAACTTTGGTCTGCCATTCTGTGATCTGGGGCCATTCCTCGTTGTGTTGAATGAAAATCTATGTCTGATTAAAAGGAAGTCAAAATAACATTACATGCCTGGAAGTATTCTACAGATAATAGTTTCAGACAAAAATGTACAAAATATAAAATCTAGAAAAACAGAGCTCCAAACGTACAAAACTTTGGAGCCACATTTTTATGGTGAATGGATACACTTTCAGATATTAAAATACCATTTTTATTTTTGCTTCCCTTCTCAATGGGGGTTAATTCTTAAATGAAATGATTTGCTCCCTCTCAGCAGTTCTAATCTAAGAGTAGACCCCTTTTGACAAGGGACTCTTCTGCCAATGAGCCCCTAATATTGTCTCCCTTCAAAAAAATCGTCAGAAAAACATGGAAGTGTATACTTTCACCATAATACGTTTTTATTCACTTAAACGTATAAGATAAGTTAAAAAGATTATTAGAGCCATCTCAGAGAGGCAATTCTAATGGGAGACAATAACAAACAATTTTTTTTTCTTTTCTTTTTGCAGAGAACTGGTATAAAGCTTGTGCTATCCCTGAAAGTGGGGCAAGTCTGGAGCTCTAAGTATGATAACTTTAACACTTATAGTGCCTTAAATAAAAACAGTTAAATCTGCAAAGAGTGTAAATCTAGATGAGGCAGCTCAAAACAAACTACCTCATCTGGATCTGCACTGTTTTTCCTCCAGTCTTTGGTCTTTAAATGTTCAATATGATATAGCTTGGACAATTCATTTTTTGAAATTTTGCAGACATAAATTTTGTCTACTGCCTTTTTGGCACTTTAGGTTCTAAATTCTGTCTTAGGCCCACAAACTACATAAAAAAAATAACAGTAAATAATTTCAGAGAAAAAAAAACAGGAAGTCACAAAAGTTGTTTGCCCCTGTAACAAGGGAGCCCCGGTAGCTCAGTAGGTTAAGCGCTGGCCTGCTGAACTAGTGGTCCCGCATTTGATCCCCACTTGAGGTGAGAATCTTTTCAAATGTTAACCAGGTTCCTGCACACAGCCTTTTATTATCATCCTCCTATCGTCCTGATATGATTGAAATACTGTTGAAAAGGACATAAAATCGTAGTCATCCATCCGGTCATCCTCTGTAACAAGACCTGTCAGCATACAAGATGCTTGCCCATCATATTAAAACCTTTAACCAAAACATCCTGTAGGATACTGACGTGGACATGAACACTGATGCCAAGGAGATCACAATAACTCTTCCTGTACTTTCGTAGTATGAGCTAAAAATGGCACCATAACCAGTTATTTGGATTTGCCTTCTACCTCTCTACAATCACTTGATTCGGCATGCTGCTTTTGGAACCTTCAAATGATCCTAATGTGAATCAAGTACGACCTGGTTGACTAATATTTGCTCAGACCCATGTGTCTCAATATTGTACTTACAAAACAAACTGAGCTGCGAGATAACAAAACCAACGAAGTGGCATGTGTGCTCAGCCTGGGAATTTGCCAAGTCTGGTCAGAGTCTTCACTGTGCACTTAAAGGGTAGCTAAGGATCTAAGCTACCTCCATGCCGACAGCCAAGACTCTACTCAGACTGGGCAGATGCCCAGACTCATCTGAATCTTCCCTTGGAGGCACATGCCATTTTGTTGGTTTTGGCGTGTCGCAGCTCAACTGTTTCAAAACAAATACCAGAGCCAAACAGTGAGAAATGCTATAAAACACAACACTGAAAAACAACTGCACACATTTAGATGAAGTTGGCTGAAACCATAGCTAAAGTTTGAGGTGAAAACCTGACGTTTTTTGTTTTTTTTTCATCTCTCAAAAAAAATATGTTACATGATCTTATTACTAACAGTGAGATGAAGCTAATTTGAAATTGCTTTATAAATATAAATGATTGTGCAGAAATTTATTAGAGATAAAAAAAAATTTCATCCACAAAAGTGCTCCTTATCTGGACCCCACCTATATAAATATTTAATTTGTAATTGTTACATTAAATGGTCTTTAACCTATCAAAAGCTTGAATTTGACGTTTGATGACAAGCTAACAACTTATCCTAGTCTGTTTAAATACTGGGACACCTAAAATCATTAATTTTCCATTTGTCCCAAATGGAAAATTAATGTTTTTAGGTGTCCCAATACTTAAGCATATTACAGTAATGACGAATTACAGTTTGATAAAACCCAATGCAGAGCTCTAGAAAATAACAGAAAAAGTGTGTGTAGCACTGTACTCTAGTCTACTGTGTAAATCAGATTATTTGCACAAAGAAATACCATTTTCAATACTAAACAGAGAAATAAAATGAAATTGGCAGAGTTGCTTCCCCTGAAAGTATACCCATGCACCTGCATTGTCTGATCAGTCTTCACTTTCTTCGCTATATTCACAATAGGATCCACTGACCGTCAATGTGGAATCAGAATGATCAGATTTTACAGGGCCCGGTTGGTCAAAACTAATGATGTTGTTAGTTATGTTTACTCAAAATGTCAAATGTTAATATCTCAAATAAGCCAATATTTTTTGTGGAAAAAATGTGAGAAGCTTTTGCACTGTAAAGCTTCTCACATTTTCTCATAAAAAAATATCAGTGTATTTGGTTATAAAAACATTTAACAAGTAAACCTCTTAAAGAGCTTGTTAGGCTAATGATGCTTTGAACAACTGGGCCCAGATCTGCATCTTGAACAGTTGTACATGCCCTATCGCACCTTTTTATTGAGTTATGATTCATGTCTTTTCTCATAACATACTCACATATTTGAACTCGCAAGAAAGCAGGTGTACTATGCCAAAGAGTATTTAGTACCTCTAAGACTGCACACTCCAAGCTGAAATGTGTGTGCCTCTCTTTTCAAAGGGGAGGCTATTCAAGCAGAAGAGAATTTGTCTTTTTGAATAGGCATTCCTTCCCATAAGGGCTACTATTTAATGAAATACATTGCTCCTGTCTGCAATGGACAACTTTTCTTTGAAAGGAGCAGCGGTCCAGAGGCAGCTGCCCCAGAGAAGAGCAAATCTTAAGACAAGGGAGGCAGTCTGCAGTCAGAATGATCTCCCTTGGATGGTTTTCATACTAAACAGATTGATCCCCCTTGGAAGGTTTTCATTCATCACTAAAGCTGTGACTAGACTGTGTATCATAAATTTACTTATAGAAGTGCAATATACTTACCACCAGGGAAGAACCAGTCTGCATGCTGAACTATGGATTCTATAATGAGGCTTAAAATGCCTGTGTTCATCATGTTTTGACTGCAAACAGAAATAGCAACTTTGAAAGAGATAGTTGAATGGCAAACAGTGCAGACCCAGAACAGACTACTCCTAAGAGCAGTCTGTTCTGGTCTATACTGTTTGGCTTAAAATGCATGGTTACACATTGATGTTTCTATACAATTTCTACAAAGACAAACAACTTTTGTGACTTCCTGTTTGCTTCCCTGGGTGTTGTAGCCCTTCTTTCCTTTAGTTTTTTTTTTAAAAAACTATTCAAGACAAGGGCTTTGCAAGCGGCGCATAATACGCCCGTTTCAGTGTCATGAAGGAGTTACAGAATGAACAAGATAGAAGGATGGACAGGCAGACAAAACAGGGGAAACAACTCTGTAATTAATGACTGCAATGTTACCAAAACAACAAATCAAATACTATTTGTACACCAAAAATCAGGTTCCAGGGTGAAGCAGCTAAGAAGTTGTGAAACGCCAAAGTCAAACAAGGGAGATAATTCATAAACTCTTAGTCACAATACTTTCCCTTGATAATACACACATCACCATAAAGTTTTGTTAAAATATTTCCAACGGTTAAGGAGATACAGAGTAAAACGGAAATTGATGCAAGGGCAGATAATTCAGGAAGTAAGCCAGAGTTGTGGTTCATGCCCATGATACATTACCCCATTATTATACACATTCCTACAAAGTTTCATTGAAATATTTCAAAGGGTTAAGGAGTTATAAGGGAATGGGTTAGCCTAAAAAACTAATCAAAGGGAATTTACTCCAAAATTAAGTAAGGGGGAACAACCATTCTTATATGTGACACACCGTCTTGTGATCATGCACATTGCTATAAAGTTTCATCAAGATATACCATATGGTTACTTAGTTATCGAATGCACTAGATTAGTATACACAAAAATACCCTAAAAATCTAATCAAAGGGATGCAACTCCAAAATGAAGAAGGGGAGAGCAACCATTGTTATACGCGACACATCATCACACCCTCATACACATTGCTATGAAGTTTCATCAAGATATCCCAAACGGTTATCTAGTTATGGCGCGCACAAGACTAGTAGGGTAAAAAATAATCAAAGGGGCATAACTTTGAAACTAAGAAAGGGGGAGCAACCATTACTATACACGACACTTTGCCCCATCCTAATATATATGCCTACAAAATTTCATGAAGATATCTCGAACGGTTTCTGAGATATGGTGCGCACAAGAATGTTGACGGACGGACAGACGGACAGACAGACGGACAGACAGATGGACGGACAGCGCCATGCCATAATACGTCCGTTTTTTTTCAAAACGGGCGTATAATAAAGAGATAATATTAGATACAGGTATTTTCAACATTATTTCATTGTTATCCAAAGATTTCAGCACAACCCCAATGCTAAGGTCAGCAATACAGGATCATTGGTCTTCTGGTTTGTCTCTTTATATATACTGAACGCCCAAAGGAACACCCACAAAGTTCATATATTAAATTTGCAAAAGTAGGCAACTGCTACTGTTTTTTTGTCTTGTTAGTTTGACTTGTCCATGTACTTTGGAGAAAAAGAATATCTGAAACCTCAATATCACTTACACTGTAACTGTGGGAGCCAACACTTTCAGTATGGGGTAAAATTCAAAGTTACAGAAAACATGCAATCTTTCAGGTTATATTCTCAACTGCTGAATTATTGTGAATACTTATTTGCCTGCGATTTTGAATTCCTTTATCAGAAGAACATTTGCTATAATTCATTTAATTCTTCTGTCTTTCATTCTTGAAAAACAAGACAAGGAAAGTTAGGTGTATCAAGAAAGAATAAGCAGGCATTTAACTTAAACATAGCATTTTCCACTGAACTTTCTAACTCTTATATGTTCAAACAGAAAGGGAAAATCTTTGTATCAGTAGCAATACTGTAGTGAAATGCAACACATAAAAACATTCATACAAGAATCTGCAGCGTGAAGCCATAAAGAGTGCCGTTATCGGTATTCAAAAATTACTCTTTGTTTGATACAAAGGGAGGTAATCTGAAAATTGGCCGATTTCATAGCACTGACGTTTAATCGATAACCATAACATTCAAATGAATCTAGCGGTTTTCCAACAGTCGCAAATCAGAGACCATTTCTGAACACAATATGCTTTATTAGAAAAGGGAAGATAACTCTTGCAATGGAATTAAATGTTTTTCAAGAAAATGAGATAACTCTTTTACGATAGAATGAAATCATGATAGCTTAATTGTGTACTGTGGTCGGATGAAAATCATAATCTGTGCAATGATCGATTTGGACTTGCCTGGTGACAGTGCCAAGAAAAAAGAACCTAAGCTTGTAGGCATTTCTTTTGGCGTCCAGTATAGTTATTTCCCAAAATGTCATATTATCATAGTAACATATATTTTATATGCAACTCACATCAGCAAGTAATAAATATAAACTTTGTAGCGTTTTTTTCATTTGCTTCATATAGCCTACATCTGTCAAAAATCTAAGATCCTCAAGTTTCCAGAACAGGCATTCACTTTACCTGTAAGAAATTTTTGCTGCTTCAGCATGAAAGAGAGTAACATGTAAGCTATGCACCCTTACATTAAGGTTGTCCACATCTTCGAAAGTTTTTCATCATGAACAAATCAAGAATCAGGATATCATGCAAGCTTAAGTTGTAAAATGAAACAGATTTTACAGCGATACATTCTAACAACAATAATAATAATAACTTACCCACTATCTCCCTCGGGCCATATGAGATTGGGACCTATCACAATTGCTATATTGCCGGGTGTCATTTTATTCACCTCGGATCTCTCAACAAGTTTCGCTAAGAACTTGATTAAATATCTGGAAAATACAAACAAATTAAACAATGAATAATAAATATCATGACAGCACTTTGTTATTTAAGCTGAACTAAACCAATATCACAGAATGTCAATGGCTATTTTATCATTAAGTGCAACAGTTCGGTAATAATCAGGTTCCATCCTTATTTGTTATCTAAACCAGAAATGAAAACAGTTGAATTTGCAAACAAAAATGTCATTTGAGGAGGTAAATCATTGGTTTTATGGCCACAAATTGCATATTACAGCCCTGCTACCATCCCACCATAAAATGAAATTTGCTACCATAAAAATATAGAGGATATTTGACTTTTTCAGTGTAAGATCGATTTTTATTTCACCGAATGAACACCAAAAGCAGTATTTTCACGAGACGCATCGCCACAAGTAAAAATACCACTTATAGTGTTCATGAGTGAAATAAAAATTCATCTTACACTGAAAAAGTCAAATTTTCTATTTCTTTTATGCTTGAAAATCGCAATAATTCTGTTTATTCAAGAGCGTCAGCCACCACTTCAGGGACACAACTTTTTTTCTAGCCGTTTTGCGTCAAATTTGATGCTTCCAGCGTGTTTATTGGGTATGATATTGGTTGTAAAAACAGTTTGCAACTGAAAAATAGCTTCAAACATCAAGCCAGATAAGATTTAGCCAGTCAATCAACAAAAAACTTGAGGCTACTTCACAAAACTCCTATTTCTGAAACAGTGAAATCGAAAGTGATAATTTCACTGTTTGAAACAGTGAGATTATCAGTTTCGATTTCACCGAGAAATCTCTATAATTCATTGAAAAGTATTTATAGAAAAATGATTTACCTCCCCAAATGACAGTTCTGAGTACTGTTATCCTCTAATTAAATGTCCAGATAGTATATAAACATGTCAACCACAGATCTACAAGTATATTCAGGACTCAGCCTATAGGGCGATTTTGGAGAAACAGTTTTCCTGAACTGGCTGACTTTGTTCTATTTTGAGCTGAGGCAGAGGTATAGAACATAAATCCAGAATTTGGACCAAACCTCTCGTTAATATCCTGAAAATGTTGCAAAACTTCTCCCTGTCTAAGGCCCAATTTTTTGTCAAATTTAGTACACAGATTAGCATTCAGAACACCCAAAATTTTACATTGTGCCTTACGGTAAAATAAACCACGGCCTTGTTAATCTGAGTTATAACTGTGACGTGAAATCTAGGATGAGCCTTGTATAATAATGTATAGTTACCTAAAATTATCATAATTAGGCTTTGGTAATCTATCAACAACACACCACAGGGCTTGCAACCTTTGATCTGGATCTTGTCTGAAATATAAAACATACCAGTTAAAATTTCTAATGAAGGAACCATCCCAGGTTTATAGCTACTGACTGTCAGCTTATCAGAAGTATGTTCAGAAACAGACCATTACCTACCAATACTACATGCAGTACAGGGCTAGAAAAATCTTCTTGTCCTCTCACCATTATGACTGGTTATCATCGGGTATGTTTGCTGTCCAGTCCTGCTTGTTTAATGAGGCCACAGTCCCCGAGTACAAAACTATCACAGGCAGATTACCTCAGTGTGTGTTGGGTTTTACATGCACATGTACAGTTTGCCACTTTGATAAGGCAAATACCACTGCCCACTTTCTGCAACACAACAATCACCGACTGCCATCCTGAAACAACTATTTTCAGCTCAGGGCCAACTGGGTGCAGATTTCCTGGTCTACTTGATTGAAGAGATTGATTGTACATGTGCTGCCAGTGGGAAATGAACACACTCAATCCACTAGGCCAGGCTGTCTGCATGTATTATGAGTACAAGTAAATATTTTTATTTCCCTGTTTAATCAAATGTACCACTAAACAGTATTTGATCAAATTTACCATTACTGTCAGAGTGACGGACAAAAGCAGATCTCAAGACTTTTCCCACCCTGCTGCACATGGTTTGATACAGATGTCTGAGCCCATTTTAAACTAAAACGCAAAACATTAATGCAAAACAAAAGCTTAAAGTCTGTGATCTAGATCCCTTGACCTTGGAAAAGAAGGGGATGGTGCAGAATGAAAATTCAGACCATTATCTCTCAGCCACTCATGTAGACACTAAATCTATCAAAGAGTTTAAAGACAATCACCCTCTAAAACATCTGGCACAAAATCAAATATGTGACCTTCACCTCTTGAACAGTCAAGAGGTGAAGGTCACATAAAACATTTGTGCTATATAAGTTCTGACTCATGATCTGTAGCAGGTGATGGTATCATCGAAACTAAACCATGTCTATTAAGGTGTATGGGCACACTTTAATGGGAAGCTATGCTAGCATCTTCTTGTTTGGCTCCCTTCTTAACTCTTTCACTACCAAAAAGCAGACGACAAAATTTACGTCTGCAAAAATTAAAAAAATGTCTTGTCCAAGACTTTTTATATTGAGAATTCAAAAACTAGAGGGCAAACAGTGTAGATCTAGATGAGGCGGCTCATTATGAGCCGCCTCATCAGGATCTACGCTGTTTGCAAATTTTGCTAATTGCGTCACTGGGGCTTAAAGAGTTAATAACAGGAAACTCTTAAGGGAAAGAATTTGCTCTTCTACTAGCAAATTCTTTCCTATTATAGTGGACCCCTTTTTGGAAGTTTCTTCATCCAGGGAAGCCAACAGGAAGTATCAAAAGCTGTTTCCCTTGGCAAAATTTGAAGAAAAACATGCGATAGTACCAGAGCTCTAGATAAGAGGGGTATTTGATGATAATTGAGGGATAATTTTTTTTATTATTCATTGAAAACATATGTTGTGACCTCTCATCTGAACCGTCTCGACGAGACGGTTCAGATGAGGGGTCACAACATATGGTTTTATGCAGAATTAACAAAAATTATCCCTAATTATCACCAAATACTCCCTCTTATCTAGAGCTCTGGATAGTACCCACACACCTTAATGGACAAATGAGTAGAACACTGTTCCACAGAAGGTTTTACCATACTTACTTCTGCACAGCAGCAGTAAAATCTGGATACAATTTGAACGTTAACAATGGTTCTGGTAGTTCCCGAAGATACTGTTTTAATGCTCCTGAAAGAAGACAATAATAATACATACATTCAGTTGCTGTTTAACTGACAGTCACTGTAAACCAAAATCTTATTCATTCAGTCTTTAGTGGTGTATTTTTTTTTCTTCCTTTTTATGGTAAATGAACATGCTTCAGAGATATTCAAAATCTGGAGTATTCCAAAAATTTATCCTACTCTCTGGTCTTGTCAAAGTCGGCCATAAAATGATTATTTTACATAATCCAAAAGTGAAGCAAACAGCATTCGAACGTTTGTATAAAAAGATCATATTGCCCCATGAGTGTAAGAAAGTGCTAAGTGCTCTATACATTTAATTGTAGTTAGCACCTTCTAGCCTCATGAGACAATATGGGACATATGCAAATGAAGTAGCAAAAACTTATATTGCATGAAGAAAGCATGGAACTTTATGTCAAAATGTATCATGTTTACAGTTTCGATGTTTACAGTATACCAAATTCCATTTGCTGCAGGAGCCCAAATTGGCTCAATGGGTTTAGCAATGGCCTGCTATCAGTCCAGATTCGAATCCCTTTGGGGGATGGAGTTATTTCCAACCAAAATGGGACTCCATTGCACACAGCCTTTCATTATCAACTTCCAATGGCTCATTATGACTGAAATAGTGTAGAAAGGGATGTAAAACTGCAAGTCTCATCCATCCATTCCTTTGCTGAAAGAAACAACACTAAATGTGACGACACCTTATCCTTAAACCCGTAAATATTGGGACATAAACACTTTTAATTTTCCATTTGCCCCAAATGGAAAATTAATGGTTTTTAAGTGTCCCAATATTTAAGCATAATAGGTATATTAGGTTGATTTTAAAATGTCCCAATTTCACAGAGTTGTCATTCATCCTCCACTTCAGAATTCTATGAATTTTCCCTTATTTTTTCCAATTTTCCATACCTTCTTATGGATCCAAACTTTGATTACCGTAATGTGTTAAAGTATTGGGACACCCTAAAAGTAAAAATTTCCATTTGGCCCAAAGGGAAAATCAATTATTTTAAGTTCCCCAAATTTTGGGCACTTTACAGTATACAATTTACTTTAACAGTGCAAAATGTATCGCTTAACAAGAGCTGTCGCCTGACAGCATAGCTCGCCTGAATTGGTGCTTGCCCATCACACAGCCGCTATGGTGGTGTGGACTGCTATGCATAAAACTTCAGGCAAGCATGTCCATAATGAAAACACATTTATAAACAAAAGCTATCTCAGAAATAAGTCTTAAAAATAAAATTAAAATAAAAAGAAAATGAAATGAAAGTTCAAAGTCCATGAGCTTGAGGTGAAAAAACTGATGGGTAGGGGGGAATGGGGTGAGGGAGGGGGGGGGGGGGGGGGGCTACTAGGATGTATCAAAACCCTGAACCATTATCTAACATCAGTCCAAGTATTAGTATCAACTGAGTCCATCATCGTGGCACTGTGAAATTATGTCTTCATAAATATAAAACTTTAACCAAAATCTTTAAGACAAAATTCTAAGTAGATGAAGGTCATCCAGTGGGGTAAGTATAAGGTGTTTTGTAAAAACTCAAAAAAGAGTCTAACATCAGTTCAAGTATAAACTAAATCTCTGCAAAGCATTATGAATCAGTATGCAATTACAAAACTTTAAAAAAGACAAAAATTTCCCAAGTCCCTGACCTTGACATCAATATCACTGAGCGGGGTTGGGGTAGTACTCTGTAGATCTAACTACAGTGAAAATATAAAAAGAATTCATCTATGGGTTCAGGAGATATGTGTCTTTAAAAAACTTTAACCAAAACATCCAATCAATAAAAAGACAATATTCTAAGTCCATGACCTTGACATCAAGGTCACAGAGGGGGGTGGGGGTAGAACCTTCGAAAACTTTAGACCAATATCTAACTTTAGTGCAAGTTTCAAAGGAATCCATCCATGGGTTAAGGAGATATTGGGCTTTATAAAACTTTAACCAAAACATCCAGTCAAAAAAAAAAATACCAATTTTCTAAGTCCATGACCTTGACATCAAGGTCACGGAGTGGGGTGGGGGTGGTACCCTGTTAAACCTTAGACCAATATCTAACTACAGTGCAAGTATCAAAAGAATCCATCCATGGGTTAAGGAGATATAGGTCTTTAAAAAACTTTAACCAAAACACCCAATCCGAACGCCGACGCTGACGCGGACGCCGACGCCGTGGTGACAACAATAGCTCTTCTTGAACTTTCGTTCAGGCGAGCTAAAAACTTGGGGTACCTCACCTGCAACTGTATGTTGATCTAATTCACCATTATCATCGAGATCTATACCAGCATCAAAAGATGCCTGAAAAACAAAACAGCATGCACAGTTTCAAAGAATTAATGGATCAGACACCGTTGAAACATTCACTCATGAATCAATCATTTTATTATCTACAACAAGATGGCAGGGGCTCATATATACCCCTGGCTAGTGTCACAACCTAAATATACTAAAAATAAATATTAAAGGGTCAAACTTTTACCCTGCGATTTCTGGAACATTTCAAATATTTGGTAAAATAAATCATTTCTGCCTTCCATTTTATTCATTTTACAAGTTTTATACACATGAAGCTTGAACCTATAGCTTTTGTTTTGACCAAGGTCAAGCTTTAAGTCAAACTACCCCTAAAATGAAAGTTGTTTGAACTCCCATAGAGAATTGATAGTGTGTCAGTTTGGTCGGGAATAACTTCTACTAGAAAATGTGTTTATGAAACACTATAACCCCAACCATATGCTTGCCTCTAAAGAAGGCTCATCCCATAATGTTTAAGTCAGAAAGGGGTTTAATTGGTTCATCTACATCATAGCTTGTAACTGTATGCCAAATATAAGGAACATAGCTTAGTGGTCCTTCCCATATTTTGTCCACAAAGTTATTCATATAGCGTCTTTGTATACAAAATGCCTATGTCCGAAAATGGGAAAAATTCTGTCAAAAATTTATAAAGTGGGCTCTTAAGTTAATCAGGTTATCTATACCTTGGTCCTAACCTGCATGCCAAATATAAGGATCCTAGCTTATGCGGTTCTTCAGATATTTGTTCACAAGCTTGTTCCTATGTCCCAAAAAGGGGAATAACTCAACCAAAAATTTACAAAATAAGCTCAAAAGTTTATCAGGTCATGGGCACCCTAATCTGTAGCTGTATGCCAAGTATCAGGACCCTAGCTGATGGGGTTCTTCAGATATTTTGTTCACAAGGTTGTTCCTATATAAAATGACAAAGTTAAAACAGGGGCATAACTCCTAAATGATGAGACCAGCAGAGGAAAAAAATACAGGTTCGGTTATTTTTCATGTTCATGCAGTATACAAGGTTTCAAGTTCCTATCTGTTCTGGTTCTTGACCGTAAGTAAGGATACCTTTGTACCATAGGCTTCAATGCACTAAGTCGAAAAAGGAGATTAACTCAGTCAAAAATTCACCAGTATTTTTCAAAAGTTAATCAGGTCATCTACACCTCAGGCAATGTCTTCCTGCAAAAAATCATGATCATAGCATCAGGGGTCCTCAAGATATTTTGTTCACAAGGTTCCATAGGCTTATGATGCACTAAGTCAAAAAAGGGTCATAACTCAATCACAAACCCACCAATTTATTTCAAATGTTAATCAGGTCATCTACTCCTTGGGCAATATCTTCCTGCAAAAAATCATGATCCTAGCACCAGGGGTTCTTGAGATATTTTGTTCACAAGGTTCCATAGGCTTACAATGCACTAAGTCGAAAAGGGGCATAACTCGGCCAAAAATTCACCAGTATTTTTCAAAAGTTAAGCATGTCATCTACACCTTGGGCATTGTCATCCTGCAAAACCTCATGATCCTAGCACCAGGGATTTTTGAGATATTTTGTTCACAAGGTTCCAATAGGCTTATAATGCACTAAGTCAAAAAAGGGGCATAACTCGGTCAAAGATTCACGATTTTTTTCCAAAAGTTAATCAGGTCATCTACACCTTGGGCAATGTCATCCTGCAAAAAAACATGATCCTAGCATCAGGGGTTCTTGAGATATTTTGTTCACAAGGTTCCATAGACTAAGTTGAAAAAGGGGCATAACTCTGGAAATACATGACTGGCAGAAAAAAGAAAAAATACGGGTCCGCTTATTTTTCAAGTACATGCCACATATAAAATTTCAAGATCCTAGCATAAGCAGTTCTTGAGTTTCCCAGCTGCCAAAAAGCGTTACGGACAGACGGACGGACGGACGGACGGACAGGCCCAAACCAATATGCCCCCTCAACTTCTCCGAAGTTGGGGGCATAAAAATTGCTATGAGCTTTAAACTTCTTATAGCTTGCTGACCTTAAAAATGATTAAACTTGCTGACTATCGCGCAATTTTTCAAAATATTCATGAATTGGCGAAATCAAAAATTTTGGTGAATTTGTTTCCTATGGACTTCAAACAACTCTGATTTTGAGGGTAATGTGAATTGAAGTCTGAGCTTGGTCAAGATATAGGCTATATTTTCAACTTTCATGTGTACAAAACTTGTAAATGAATGAAATGGAAGGTGGAAATGATTTATTTTACCAACTATTTGAAATGTCCCAGAAATCGCGGGGTAAAAGTTTGACCCTTTAATATTTTTTTCGAGTATATAAGCAATCTGAAAGGTTTAATGCAAAACTTTGATGAAAAGTTGACAGACAGATGAAGAAACGTATGCATGAACAAAGGAATAGAAAACAAACTATACAACCTCAATACTCAAAGTATGACAAGAGTATCATAAGCTGGATGGGTGAATGCATGTTTTTTAGTATCTGAATGAGGCAAAAGTGCAGCCTTAATGTACATATGCAAGAAACATACTGACATGATAATCACAAGACACTGG
This sequence comes from Ctena decussata, assembly GCA_963989385.1. NCBI lineage: Eukaryota > Metazoa > Mollusca > Bivalvia > Lucinida > Lucinidae > Ctena > Ctena decussata. The sequence goes on from OZ022500.1 coordinate 45,797,250, forward strand.
GCCACCTGGTTTTCACTCCCATTCCATATCTAGAGCAGCAAGAAACTATCTTAGTATTGTTCTAAATGAGCCATGATAAATGACACGACAAAACCAACAAAGTGGCATGTGCATCCAGTGAAGACTCAGATCAGCCTGGGCAGCTACCCAGTCTGATCTGAGTCTTCACTGTCAGCATGGAGGTAGCTTAGACCCTTAGCTACCCTTTACAGGCACAGTGAAGACTCTGATCAGACTGGGCTGATGCCCAGGCTGATCTGAGCCTACATTGGGCACACATGGCCTTTTGCTGGTTTTGTCTTGTTGTGGCTCAAATACTTGTCTTATCAGAAAAACTATTCTGACACCATATAAAACTACACTAACCCTAAGAAAACTTACCTTGAGTTTTTTCACTTTGGACGCTGCTCCAGCTATTCGAAAAAGCCCCTATAAAGAAAATGAACAATCATCATCATGAGAAAGTAGATAAAAGATAAAGATTTTCCATTACCAAGTTGTCATAGGTGCAGTGCTCACAGGCTGAGGGAGGATATTCTTTCCTTTCAGAGTAGTCCTTATTAAAACAATATTCTTTGCTACAGGAGTGGCCTCTCTTTGAAAGGGGAGGTAATAACTGTTCAATTTATGAGTGCTCTTTCTTTGAGATGTATCCATATACCAGGGCCCAACCAAGGGAGTGATTTGGGAGAAGTCCGCTTTGGTTACAAGCTTCTCCACCTTGAGCTGAGTGAGGTGTTCCAATGCAATGAATACGTGAGCTGCAGTGCGAGAAAACCAACAAAGTGGTTGTGCACCCAGTGCAGACTCAGATCAGTCTGGGCATCCACCCAGTCTGATCAGAGTCTTCACTGTCCACAAGGAGGTAGCTTAGACCCTTAGCTACCCTACAAGCACTTAGCAAAGAGTCTGAGCAGACTGGGTGGATGCCCAGGCTAATCTGAGTATGGGCTAGGCGGACAACTACTTTGTTGGTTTTCATGTGTCATGGCTCATACAGTGAAGCCTGCTAACTGGACCAAAAATAAAAGAAACATCTCCCTCTTTCAAAAGAGCCCTTGACAAAGGTCCAAGGTCAGGCCTAGTACACTTTGAAATATTATACAGCATTACCTCTTCATCCAGGCCTGTTTCTAACAAGAAACATATACAGGCCTCCAGGACCTGAGCTATATCTCTATTGGTCACTCTCAGGTGTTCCTCTAATGATATACCATACACAGGTTTGGTCGGATTACAACTTAAAGTCTCTCTCATTTTTGGTATGATTTTCTCAATTTCTTCTAAAGCTTTCTGATGATATTTTGCCTGAGCTTCCAGCAACTGAAAGTACAAAAAAGACTATGAGTAAAGGTAAAATGGGGTGGGGGTGAGGTGAAACATGGTGGTGTACCCATACATCTAGATGATTTCTACGAGAGTCTTCAGAGTCACTAATGACTTGCCTCACAAGTAAATTTCAGAAACCATTAGTCAATGCTGGCAGCTTAGCAGATCTAAGATGTAGCTATATTATTTTTAAGATTAGACCTGATAGTTCAGTGGTTATGGAAAATCCATTTTGTTAACTTAGACAATATACATACTGTTAGTAATTGCAATTCTGAACCTTCAAACTAGAAATGTGTCCACAATACACGGATGCCCCCCCTAGTGCCTTGAGTATGATGGCGCCTTGATTAAGGCACTGGAACTTGTAGGATAACTAGGTTTGTACAGGCAGACTAGGATAATATAAAGGGTCATAGGGGAAGGTCCACCGACGACCAGTGTGACCCAAACTGCAGCCCTTGATACAGTTTCAGAGTCACTGTATGGCCAAAATAGAAAATGTTGTGTATTACAGAACCTGGTTAGAAACAAAGTGATATATGGATCACCATGACCTGATCCTTGTATATTGCTGTTGTACTTATAGATATAAATCCTCATACAAAATTTCAAGTAAGCTAAAATAATAGGAACCCTGTAATCTATCTCTTACAAAAATCTTAACCTTGCAAAATTAGCCTAAGTCGGAAGTCAGTGAACCATGACATATGGTTCTTCATGCCCTAATTTTTTAACATTCCTGTTGTACTTATAGTTATAAACCCTCAGACAAAATTTCAAGTTGCTACAATAATAGGAACCCTAAAATCTATTCTTTACAAAAATGTTAACTTCGCAAATTCAGCCTAACGTCAAAGTCAGTGGACCGTGACATATGGATCATCATGACCTGATTCTTGTATATTCCTGTTAGATCTATAAATATTAATCCTCATACAAAATTTCAAGTTGCTATGATAAAAGGAACCCTAATATCTACCTCTTACAAAAATCTTACATTTGCAAAATTAGCCTTAGTCCGAAGTCAGTGGACCGTGACATATGGATCATCATGCCTTGATTCTTGTGTATTCCTGTTGTACTTATATGTATAAATCCTCATACAAAATTTCAAGTTGCTACGATAAAAGAAACCCTAAATTCTACCTCTTACAAAAATCTTAACTTTGTAAAATTAGCCTAAGTCCAAAGTCAGTGGACCATGACATATGGATCATGATGCCTTGATTCTTGTGTATTCCTGTTGTACTTATAGATATATATAAATCCTCATACAAAATTTCAAGTTGCTACAATAAAAGGAACCCTAAAATCTACCTCTTACAAAAATTTTAACCTGAGTCTAACAGGATCACTTATGGATGGACGTACATACACACGTACATACGGACTTACAGACATATGGACGTACGTAATAGGGTACACATGTACACATGACCAAAACACTATATGCCCCCCGGCCATGCCGATGGTGGGGGCATAACAGCCAGTCCAAAATTGGAACCAATGCATGATTAAGCAGAAATTAGAAAATAGTGGTTTGTAATTATTTTAGACTATCAGTGTTATCAAGAAGTAATAGTTTTTTTAGATTATAAATATTTACTTCATCATTGATTAATATCATTTAACACAATGAATATTATTCTTATAATTCAATCTTAAAATTTTGATTTGTGACAGATTGATAGCAGTGTTCATTGTTTTGGGAATATCTGGAAGATGAGATGTATTTCAGTAAGCACACAGTGAGAAAAAATCATAGCCTATGCAGAAAAAAAAAACAATGTAAAAACTCAGTCTAATGCACATACCAATGCAATGCGATGTTGATTGGATAACGTCAAAAATTTGCGACAGTATATCCAGCAATATACTGTCACATACCCGACATCATCATGAAATGTTGCTTCTCATTGGTTGACGCCTGTTTTTCCTTGCAGAAAGTGTTTGCTTTGAGTGCGATGTAGTACACTTTGAAAGTGAGTGAATTCAGGTTTAATGTCCCACCAATAACTAGGTCATATGGAAATGGGACCTTAGTTTAAAGTCTCATCCTAAAGACTGGAGAAACGGGGGATCGTCTTGAGATCCCTGGATTGGTAGTCCAGCTTGTTATCCACTACACCGCTCCTTTGAGAGTGAAAATGTGAAGAAATGGATTAGAATGGGGATAACCATACTGATAATTGTCTTAGGGGAGGTAAATCATCAGTTTTATGGTTGCAAATTGTGATTTATGGCAACTCATCAGCCGAGCCATAAAACAACCATAAAACTGACTATTTGCCTCCCCAAATGACAGTTTTGATTACAATTATCTCCAAAATATACTTACACTGAGTAAATTTTGAGTGTGTTCTGCTTCTCTTGACATAAAATGAAATATTTCTGTGGTTAAAGCATCCTGAAAAATTCCAAGATACAGTCAACTCTCGATATCTCAAACAGTGATATCTCAAAGTCTCCTCATATATCAAAGAATATAGTTTGGACTAATTTCCTATTTTTAATTACATCTCAACTCATGTTATCTCATTGGATCAGAAAATTTACTTTGGGATATCAGTAGTTTGGAATGAACTTTGACTTTGAGATATCTGGAGTTGACTGTAGATCTGATCACTCTAATAGTAAATTGTTGGGCAATAATTCATTGTATAGAGGTCAATTGTAAAAGTAGGTCATATCATGAGTGCAGAGCATGAGTGAAATATCTACTTACAACTAACCAACAATCTGTGATTTATTACTCAACAATGCAAGGCTAGAAGTGAACTATTTCAATTCTTACACTCAAAAACACTGAAAATAAGTCTTTTCCTTCAAATTCTCCCAATCTCCCTGTTTGCAGATACATCATCCTGCAGTGCAAAAGTGTCTCACATTTTCTTTTCATAAGAAATGGCAATGTTTTGCATACAATGCATTTGAAAATGTAACCCCTTGTTAACCCTTTTTTTGACCAGAGGACTTGTCCATCATTTTCCTTTGCTTAAGTCCATTTCTAGTTTAAGGTGTTTCTGGTGAACATTTTCACTTTTGTATTTTTCATAGAAACTCCTGTGAGCAAAACAATGTCGATCCTGATCAGACACCCCGTTCTGGTGTCTCAGCTGATCTGCACTGTTTGCATTTGTCCTCAAAATGGGTTTCCAGTCTAAAATGGGTTAACTAACAATATAGTTTGTTTTGAACAACCAGAACCTATGTCTGTCCCAGATTATACTACTCCAACGTAAAATCTGAGCTGAATCTTTAATATTTGCCATACAGCTGGCACTTTTTATACATTTCACTGGATAGTGCAATGAGCCGCAACACAACAAAACCTATATAGTGAATGTGCCCCTTGCAAAGACTCAGATCAGCCTGGGCATCTGCCCAGTCTGACCAGAGTCTTTGCTGTCTGCATAGAGCTAGCCTAGACCCTTAGCTACCATTTAAGCGCACAGTGACGAGTCTGATTAGACTGGACGGATGCCCAGGCTGACCTGAATCTTCACTGGGTGCACATTCCACTTGTTGGTTTTGTTGTGTTGTGGCTCATTTAGGGAAATTATAGAAAACAAGATGCTCAAAGTTGGTGGTATTCAACAACTAGCTATTGTATACATCATTTGTTTGCCACAAGGCTATGAGGGCCAGTCAGTACTACAAAACTTAAATTTAGTGACCATTTTATTTTGGTATTGGCAGACAAGTCAAAGCTTGCCAAATTAAAATGCGGCCACTTTAAACTGATGATTTTGAAAGTACATCTCATGTACTTGAACAACAGAAGATCCAAATCAGCAGAGACTGTGTACTTAAATGATAAGTTTATTATAATCGATGATGTACTTATCTGCTGAGCCAATAGCAGGTCTAAAACAAACAAATTAGCGACCCTGCTCTTCATACTTTAAGTTTGAAATATACTGCAGTTGACTGCTGAGAAGACCAAACTGATGACAAACAGCACCAATGGCATCCAGAGAGAGATATAGATAACAGGACAGAAGCTAGGTATGGTAACAAGCTTCAAATATCTAGGAGCAGTTGTCACAGATGATTACTAAAATCTGGAGGTTTTCTGGAGGACTGCATAAGCCACTGCAGCTCTTACAAAGCTGAAGTCAATTTTGAGAGATAACAACATATCTCTTGGATCAATGGTGAAAGTGATGTGCTTCCTTGCCATTTCTATATATCTGTATGCCTGATAATCATAGACCTTGACAGCAGAGTTTAAAGAAAAGAAAACAGGGGCCGTATTCATAAAACGACTTAAGTGGTTGCTATGCTGTTGCTATGGCTAAATTTCTTTGAAGGAGATTCCCTACAACTATGAAATTTGCTCTGGAGGAACAGTCTTACAAAGACTGTTCCTCCAGACCAAATTTCATAGTTGTAAGGAATCTCCTTTATAGATATTTAGCCTTAGCAACCGCATAGCAACGACTTAAGTGGCTTTATGAATACGGCCCCAGGCCTTTGAGATGAGATGCTACCATACACAGGCCAAGGAACTACAAAAGATGTTCACAAAAGGACCATTTCATTGAGAAATAAGAATTATTTCAGAAATATTCCAAAAACTCCACCTAATCAAGAGCTCTACACTCCTGACAGTGCATAGCCTATTCAACTGAGAAATCAATATATACTCAGTACATTTATAAACGCAACATTTTTGAGATTACATTTTCGTGAATTGCATGAATATTTGGAACAATAATAACATGTACATTTATGTAAGGCAATTTTAGCGTTAGTTTTTGGCATACAATAGCCTCCCATGTACCTGTATTGCAATGGTAAATCACTCAAGTATGATTATCGAGTTTTGCTTGTGCACGTATCATGTGAACACTAAGATACTCGCGACCAACGCTACTGGATAGTCAGTAGATCAGCATTAAAGAAAAACAGTCAGTAATCATGAAATTGCAACAAACAAAGGTTTCCTTCTCGTTTAAACTTGAAGAAATTTCGCCCCCAGAATGCCAGCTCATTAAGTCTCAAAGCAAAAGGTAACTGGATGTCTCAAATGCCATATTGCGACGTATTTTGGACAGTATGTACCCTTTTTACTGACTGCCACCCAAAAAGCGCGATAACGACCGATTTTGTCAGGAGAATCCATCCACAGACAAGTCTGGCAAATCTTTGTCACCAATTAAACCTAACGTGCCCACGACAGGCTGATGCTGTCTGGCAGACAACTGAGACCCATCAGAATGTTTCTCTTTGTCAAGAGGAAAGAAATTCGGAGAAATGCAAGTTTTTAGGAAGTTTAAAAATTTTCGCTCTTTGCCAAATTTTGTTCTGCATTTCTTTTTACGAGTGGTTTACTACAGTAAATATTGGCGTTATACGTTTTGAATAAGAAGATTTTTAACCATGCCATACATAACTAATTTCCACTATGCCTTTCTCGAACCAAATGGTATGGGTATCATTATGCCAGATTGACCTTCTTTGCCATTAGACAGGTCATCAAAACAACATGTCTCAGATGAAACAAAAAATACCGTAATCGACCTTATTAGCGCCCTGTGCGCTTAACTTTTTCAAAATGGCGGCAAATACTTGTAGTAAACTTTCTTTCATATAAGCGCACATTTTAATAGGTTATTATATATTGAAGGGAACGAATTTAAAGGTAAACCATCAGAGAAAAGCTGCTTATAAGCAGCTTTTCTCTGATGCTTAACCTTTAAATTCGTATGGATATACATGTAAAGGATAGAGAAGATTTAGAAGTAAAAACTTAAATATTCTATTGCATTTTCAGCTCTTGTAAACGAGAAAGCAAAGGGTTAAACCAGTAAAAATATGTGCATTAATAGTCCTATGCCTCACAAATTGCCACGACGTGCGCTTATAGAGGCATGTGCGCTAATTAGGTAGAATACGGTAATGTGCACGTTTGACTGCCTGAAACAGTTTTAAATATCGTAAAGGCTTTAGTAAAGGACTAATCGAGAAATGGAACACTTTGATGAATAAAAAGTTTCAGTGAATGCGAGGGAGTGAGGGCAATACACAACCAGTTGATCTAGTGTGAATTTCTATTTTAGGGTAACCCTCTTTGATAAACTCAAGCTTTACGGTTTATCCATTAATTGCAATGAAATTTAGCAATATGGTAGAATAGGTACCAGTCTAAATGTCCCCTGAGTTTCAAATTTGTATGTTAAAATTCAACAAGTTATTCCAGAAGAATTAAGTGTTGCGCTTTTAAATGTACTGAGTATATTTATAACAGTCCACATACCCTAGCTTGATCAACTCTATTGCTTGCTTCTTCCAGCTCCTCCTTGACAGTGTCAGCTTTGGCTGAAGCAGTCGCCATGTTGACACCTGGAGTTTGGGTCTGCCGCACAGCAGCATTCCATCTGTAATATGTCAAAAACATATGGAATAGGCAGGTAAAAGTACCATTTTGGATATAACTATAATGCCCAGTCTGATTAGAGTCTTAGCTGTATGCTTAAAGGTTAGTTAAGGGTCTAAGCTAGAGTAAGGGGACATGGCTTCGCACAGGGCATGGCTTCGCACACCTACGGGATTTCTTAATATGTGTAGTAATCAGTTGTCTGAACATCATTTTGTTTTGCAAATATTTCAAGGTTGTTTAAATGAGTGCTTTTGACATCACTTTCGCGTGCAGTGCATCACGTGCATTTTGGCGCCAAAGATATTTAAACCTTCAGATCAAAGTCGGGAAAGTTTAACATTTTTAGAACAGGCAATATTATTGATAGCACACTGTCGAAAATTGGCTCCTGAAGTGTCACTGAAATTGTCATTTGCTCTTATCAGAATACAGAGTGTACAATCATCAAAATCTATGCCGGTTATATAGACAGCAAAGATTTTCCATGCTACGGGTATGAATTTTGTCCCTCACTTTTAGCTGTCATCCTATTTTGTCGTAAGTCCACTGTAAGATTACACAGTCGAGATGTGATGGATTCAACAACAAATTGTCATTCACTTATTAACCAGTGTTTTAAAATCAAATAAAATTCTGAAAATTGCTGATTTTTGTCTTTCCATTTATGGAAGAAACATTGACATTATACTATTACCCTGCAAACTATAAATGAAAATAGCATATTAGCTGTTGTTTTATGGTTTTCATTTACTGGTTCTAAGCTGTGCGACACAATATTCAAAGACGTATAGAATACTTCCATTTCCTGCGAGAAGAGGTGTGCGAAGCCATGTCCCAATACCCCCAAAATATCACGTAGAACTGCACTATATATTACCGCACGTGCTTCTTATGACGTCAGGATCTGAGACCAATTATTTTCATACTTAATTTCCAGAAAGAGTCAAGGTATATCATAATATGAAGAAACAGGCGTTATGTGACAAGCTTTGTCAGCCAATGCTGCAAAAGTCATAAAAGTGTGCGAAGCCATGTCCCCTTACTCTACCTCTACGCCAGCAGCGAAGTGATCAGACTGGTTAAATGCCCAGGCTGATCTGAGTTTTTGCCCATTTGCATATGCCACTTTCTTGGTTGTATCGTGCCACAGCTCATATTACCATGGCTACCAGAAGCTTCTCACTAGCTGTTAAATTGGATGAATATACCACCATGTTTTTTGCCATTCTTACAAAACAACAAACTTTCAACTTCCTGTTTGCTTCCCTGGTTTAAGAATTACTTTCAAAATGAGGGTTACTCTTACATGAAAGAATTTGCTTCTCAAGGCAGCAAATTCTTTTGTAGAGGAGTTGACCTCCAATGTTCCCTGGACAAACAAATTCCGTTCAAAATTAGGGATAATCTATAAGGAAAGAATTTGCTCAAGGAGCAAATTCTTTCAATTTAGAGAAACCCCGAATGGGAGACGAACTCTTCTTAGTATAAATTATTTCCTCTGAAAGTGTTCTGATTTACCTTTAGAGGGGGGCAAAATAATATGACCCAAAACCCATGCAGGTTAAACCTCAAATAAATGCAATATAATTAATCAGCATGTACCATAAAACATATGTCTATGCAAGCTGCTGATTGCTACATTCAGGTGCTCTTCTCCGAATGCAAGGGTGGTTCAAGTTCTCTAATTTCTAAACACTTTTTGTCTGTGATATCAAATTTTGGATCCTGTATTGTTTCGAGACCAGTGACTCACCATGCACCTATCCTTACGACAATTAATTTTACCAAACCAATCCCAGATTCAGACAGCCTGTCAAAGTAAACTGTATGTACCCAGATCAGACTACTATTCAGGAGCTGTTTGGTCAGAGTCCCAATCAGACTACTATTTTCAAGTTGTCTTGTCAGCCAGACAGCTCCAAAATAGTAGTCTGATCTGAATATTTGTTTGCCATTTGGTTTATGAAATAGTCCTTGATATGAATAGGAAGCTTGTTTAAATACAACACTTTTCCCTTTTGTAAAATAGTAGAATAGCATGGAAGCATGCTCCCGTGTTATTCTACTATTTTACAAAAAGGGAACTATTTTGTGACTTTTTGTTTGCTCCCCTTAGATGGAGACACTTGATCAAAGTGGCATCTACTTTTAAAGGAAAGAAACTGCTCCTAGGGCTGCAAATTCTTTTTAGTAACAGCTGACCCCAATGAGATGGGAGGCAAAAGGAAAATGGAGTTGCTTCCCCTGAAAGAAATGCCAAAATGGAAGAGTCTGTAACAGAAACGAGTGAGTGAACTCAGGTTTAACATCCCACCAACACATCGGCTATATAGAGCCAGGTCTTGGCATGGAAAAGTGGGATATAAAACCTAGGATCCCTAGATTGTTAGTCTGAATGGCTAAGATGTCTGACTTGTTAGGGTAAACATGAGAACTATTATATTATCTATTATTTTGTGAAGTATGTAATTTTTAAGTACTTTTTTAAGATTAGTTTGTGGTTTTCATTGCAAGTTTATGAATGTATTCTTTATGATGGTTTGTGACCAAATCAGAGCTCTAGATAAGAAGGAGTATTTGGTGATAATTAGAGATAATTTTTGTTAATTCTGCATAAAAACATATGTTGTGACCCCTCATCTGAACCGTCTCTATGAGACGGTTCAGATGAGGGGTCACAACATATGGTTTCGATGAGAAATAAGAAAAATTATCCTCAATTATCATCAAATACTCCTTCTTATCTAGAGCTCTGCAAATAGTATGATATGACAGATATAAAGTACTAGAGACAGAGCTCCAGATAGGGTAATTCAGAGATAATTTTTCTTATTTCTCTAGAGAACATATGAGCCACGACACGAGAAAACAAACAAGGTGGTTGTGTGCCCAATGCAGACTCAGATCAGCCTGGGCATCCGCCCAGTCTGATCAGAGTCTTCACTGTCCACATGGAGCTAGATTAGACCCTTAGCTACCCTTTAAGTGCTTTGCAAAGAGTGTTCAAGTTGGGCTGATGCCCAGGCTGATCTGAGTCTGCGCTGGGTGCACAACCACTTTGTTGGTTTTCTCGTGTCGTGACTCATATGTTGTGACCCTTCATTAGAACTGTCTCAGCAAGGTGGTTCTAATAAGGGGCCAAAATGTATGATCCCTAAATTATCCTTGTTACCCTTCTTATCTGGAGCTTGATGAAACACTACTGTCTTTGTTCTGTTATAAGAAGGGACTTTTTTCCCTCCAGACCCAAATCTGTGAACCAGTCTTGTGCATTAATTCTGCTATAAGTTGTGGTTTTCCCTTCTAAAACAATCACAGAAATCTAGATCCATCTTGCCTTTTAGACCGATCTAGATTTATAGGGTTGTTTTATAGGGCAAAATTTCTGCCTTTTAACTGAATAAATATAAGACGTGACATGACAAAATAAACAAAGTGGCATGTGTATCATGCAAAGACTCAGATCAGCCTGGGCATTTGTCCAGTCCAATAAAAGTCTTTGCTCTGTGCTTTAAGGGTAGCTTAGGGTCTAAGCTACCTCCATGTCGACATCAAAGACTCTAATCAGACTGGGCAGATGCCCAGGATGATGTGAGTCTTCACTGGGCACCCATGCCACTTTGTCGGTTTTGGAGTGGTGCGGCTCATTCATAGGTTGTTTTGGAGAAATTTCAGCCGTCTAACTGAATAAATATGGCAATGTTTTGAAATTGACATGATGCCACCAATATAACAAATGTGGGACCTGGATATGGCATAGTATGGGTTCTAGTAAAACACTATACAGTCAGTTCTCTATATTTCTAAGTACCCTCTTATATCAATTATAGTTTGAAGACATTTCCTCTTTTTATTCAAACTTCAACTCTGAATATCTTAAACTACTGACATCTCAAAGTAAATTTTCTGGTCCCAGAAAATATACTTTGAGATATCAGTAGTTTGGGATGAATTTCGACTTTGAGACATGGAAAGTAAACTATTTTTCTTCTTGTTGTTATTATACAAGAATTATACTCAACTGTTACACCCTGATTTTTCATTGGTTATAAAACATTCCTACCTGGATTTAGCTGAATCCATATCTAATGTAACTTTACTCAGGGCTTTCTTTAACTTTGTAATCTGAGGAATCTCGACCTGTATAATACGAACAAAAACTTGATTCAAACACAGGGATCATACAGGTTTTTTTCCTACCAGAGACAAGCCACCTACAGAATAACCCAGTTCATCCAGCAGTAATTCCAATTCAATATTCTTATGTTAATTTAGAGCAGTCTGATTGGTTGAGAGCAAACGGAAAACAGATTTTATACATCGATAAATCCTGTGAACCAGAATCTTGGAACTATTTTCTTTGCAGTGATTACTAAGGTACACAATATAGCTGGAACTATAAGAAATGAAATTCATTTTTGCGGATTTTATCCCTGTGTAAATACCAGTGACTCACTCACAAACTTAACATAAAGCCCTTTGGGCTTTATTCAGTTTCTGAGTGAATCACCGACGTTTACACATCTATAAAATCCACAAAAACATAATTCATGCCTATAATAAATAAAGGAGAACCTCTTTTGAATCAGGAAGATAAAGGAAGCAAAGAAGAAGGATTGGCTCTATACTTCATATGCAGTGGACCTTTAACACCACTACCCAGATGGCCGGCCACATGGCTACCTTTACATTTTTATCTGGTTTCATACATAACTGCTGTTGATAGTGTACTTAAAGGACATTCATCAACAGTTGTTTTATTCTTGCCAAGATACGTATAGTAGAACTTCATTGGCTCGAACAGGCTTGGGACCATGAAAATAAGTTTCAGCCAAGGGTAGTTCCAGCCATCCAGGGTTAGTTTCCATATAAGGTGACCTCTAGGGACCAAGAAAAGAGTTCTAGCCAGACAGGGTGAACGAGCCATCAGGTTGGAGCCATTGAAGTTCTACTGTATGTTGCACAGCTGTTTGAGGCCGTGGTTACAATTATGGAATTCTCATGTTGTTTAAGCATTGTTATAAAGTTGGCTGAAAATTGCAGAGTTGCTTCCTCTGAAAGCATACCCATTCACCTAACGAACTGTATAGGTCAAAGGTCATCACTATACAAACTTACATCAAGGATTTCTTGCATAGGGTCAACAACGTTTTTCTCTACATCTAGCTCATACTGCAAATGTTCCTTAGCTATTTCACTTTGACATCTTCCACACATATCAAATAATTGCCTGAAAATCAAATTCAGAAAATATGACTGCTTAACTTCTAGTTACAGCATGTTCAATTTGGGTCATAAGAATGCTAGTTCAAAACTTACCACAACGTTAGTTAAGAACTTAAGATGATACATTTTGTTAATCAACATATGTACATGTATATGAAAACACTGCCATATATTGCCAAAACAATGTGAGGAGCTTTTAAAAGCTCCTCACAATTTTTCAGCAAAAAATATTGCCACAACTGATTTTGCCAGGACTATAATTAAAATCTTAAAGAGTTCCTTCAAGAGCAGAGAATACGTTCACAAGAATGAACATGGGCCAGACTACATAGTTTCGGCTAATAAAGCCTCTTCAGTGACCCTGACAATATCTGGTGACGAAACCAGAGAAAAGCATACTGTAATTTCTAAATCTTAATTGGACAGTCGATTCAATGACTGATTAGTATCAAAAAGAGTCCAAATAATATATAAAACAATGGTTTAGAATACGAGTATAAACCAATCTAGAATTTCAGATATCTCAGAATATATCCTCTGATCTCAAAGGACGAAAATAAAATATAATCTGCACTATGGATGATGTACGGGGAGACGTTTTACGGCCGCCACACAGCACAACACCAGCTGCAGTGAGGTAAAATTAAAATCTTAAAGAGTTCCTTCAAGAGCAGAGAATACGTTCACAAGAATGAACATGGGCCAGACTACATAGTTTCGGCTAATAAAGCCTCTTCAGTGACCCTGACAATATCTGGTGACGAAACCAGAGAAAAGCATACTGTAATTTCTAAATCTAAACAAATCCAGACTACTGACTTCGATAAGCTAACAAAGCTCAGAACAACTGGGCCCTGGACCCAGCTGTTCAAAACCATCCATGATGTTTGTTTACACAATTAAATTTTCAAACATATAGTATGCAATAACACCTATGGTACATTTTTTTAAGCAAAAAATATCAGCAAACATGATTTTATTTGTACCAGAAGATTTAAAAAATCCTGACTAATGACTTCACTAGACTAACAATGCTTAGAATAACTGGGTCCAAATTGCTTGGAATGGCAACTGCTATTCCAGATTTTTGTACAGGCAAGAAAAAGTGTGACCGAGAATGTACTGCTTCATAACGCAATCTGTTGTGTGAGTGTGATCATACCGTAATCTCATAATTTATGTACAGCTGAACCTAAGAGTAATAGGGACCAATGAAATTCGAATTATTATTGCTTTTGGTTCAGCTTCTTTCTCTGACCTCCTTTAATCCCTTCAATAGGTATATATTTCAATGTGTATTACAGTGTCCCCTGAATCATTAAAAATAAATTAAAGTCACATTTAACTGTGTCCTTCATGCTGAAAAGGACAAACACAACCATTAGCTTACCTTTACATGCATATATACAAGTAAAATGATAGCTGACTGCAGTATGTTTTAATGGCAATAAACAACAATTTTCCCTGAACTATCAAAAAGGAAGAAAATCTATCTTGACATCCTCTTACCCCATAATGGTATCTGTTCCCAGTAGTGCTGAAGATTCTATCATACTATACCCAACGGCGCTCTCAGGAATCTTTTTCTGGAGAAAATACAGAATTCCATAAATAACATGCATGAAACAACAAGGGACTTTATTTATAGTGTATCAATAAAGGCTTTCATTAATAATATATCCAATAAAGTATCTCACTTATAACCTATAAATACACTGTTTCATTTATCATGTAATTTATATGCTATTTCTTTTTTGTGTACTACTTTCATAAATGACAACAATAATTATTAATTTATATTGTGACTTTTTCAAATAAAATATAAATTGTCTGCAAGAAGGTATTCTGGAAAAATCCCTGTGTTTCATATTAGACAGAGGAATTCTTTCACTCCAAGCAGAAGTATTGTTCTTCCTTAAAACAGACAAAAGTTTTTTGTGGCCTTATTTTGAGGCAGAATACCATGTATGAAGAATTTTGTATGTTGAGAACTTAATGTAATACTGTATTTTTTCAACAGAATCAAAAGTATGCAATAAATGCTAAACCCAGCTCTAGATAAGGCTCTGATACTGTATTTGTTCGATTATACGACAGGGTTTACCTCCAAAACAACCCCAAACATCTAGATCCATTTTTTCAGGTGGATCTAGATTTTGACCATTAAAATGTAGATCCAGCATGTATGATGGATCTCGATTTTTGGGGTTGTTTTGGAGGAAAACAACAACACATCTTATAACAGAATTTCAATTACAGATGATTCAGAATCTGAGTTCATTCTAGAGGAAGAAATACCCGTCTTATATTCAAATTATACTGTAACAATTCTGGGATTATAACTGCACACTTTGAACTCCAGATGAGGTGTAGATTTCTGATAATTTATTTCTCAATGAAGATATGTTATGACCTCTCAATCTCATTAGAATTGTCTCACCTATATACTGTCCCTAAATGATCCTTGTAACCAATTTTTACTTTGAGCCCTGACACTGCCCACAAAAGCTTATGCTGTGGTCTATCATTAGAACTCCTAAAAAGTTTGGTTCTACTAAGGAGCCATAGTATATGTTTCCAGTAAAATAAAATATTTCATTTTAACCCTTAAAGGTAGGTTCCTGTACTTTGGAATGCATCATAATTTTGATGATTTTTTATCCAAGTTGTTGGAAAGCACTTATAAAGAGGAAATGAATAAGTTTCACTAAAAAGTGTAAATAAAAAAATCGTAGAAAAGTCGTTTTGCAAGGGATTTCCTAACTCTGCTTCGCACACCAGTTAGCGCTATTTTTAGTTCGCGCCAAAAATAGATAACATAGCAGACGTCATGCTGCATTGCATTTCAGGATAGTTTTAACCCATCGGCCATGCCAGGACCTCTGGAAGAGCTCACGGCAAGAGAAAATTAACCATTGGCAAATGACATCAGAAACTGCGGACTTGTAGACATATATACATATTTATTTTTAGAACTGGAATTCCAACAAAAGAAAATAAACCGAAGGGAAAACGACTATTTTCTTCAACATCTGACGATTTTCTCAGTAGCAACAGTTTCAGAAAAATAAGAGAATTCAATACTACCCAGAAAAAGACAAAATTATTTTGTGAACATAATTGTTATTGCTAGTCCAGGAACCTACCTTTAAAGCACAAGAAAGGCAGACAACACAATTTACATCTGCAAAATTTCAAAAAAATGTTTTGTCCAACCTACATGTACATCATATTGAAAATTCAAAGACTAGTTGGCAAAAAGTGTAGATCTAGATGAGGCTGCTCATTATGAGCCACCTCACATGGATTTACCCTGTTTGCAAATTCAACTATTTTCATTTTTTGTTTTTAGAGTCACAACAACTATCCTCCCCCAATCTGGAGTCTGTGTCACCCTGATAAACTCACAAGTCTTTTCTCTGCATCGCTAGTGCCCTGAGTGAGAAGACTCGCACTGATCTTCTTGCACGTTGTGGAGTAAACATGTTTTGCGTTGTCAACCTTCTTCTCTGAGGACTGCAGGTCATCTGACAAAACCTCAGACTTCTCCGCTCTGCAATAAATAATTTTAAAGAGATAAAACTAGAGTGAATGGGTACAATTTCAGGGGCAGAAACTCTACCACTTTCAGTTTTACCTCCTTTCTCAATGGGGTCAAATCTTAAAGGGAAGGATTTGCTCCCAAAGGAGCAAATTCTTTCCTTTAAGAGAGGACGCAATTTTGGAAGGGGTTCTACGTATAGACAAGCATCAGTAAGTCACAAATATTGTTTCCCTTGGCAAAAATGGTGGAAAAAAACATGGTGTCACCTTCACACAGAAATACTAAAGCAAGCAGTGCAGAGCCATATCAGGGAGGTAAATATTTTCATGTCAGAGTGACTTACCTTGACATGTATAGATTTGTGTCATTACAGAATGACAGAATGACTCCTAGCAGCTATAAATACAGCCATTTAAAATTAGTGTTTGCCTCAGATAATAACTCCAATCAGATCATTCGAAATTTCAAATTTTCAGTAGATTATTAGTTTTTGTGCAGCCTAATCAAGCAAAATAATACAAACCTTACAAAATGCTATAACACACAATATTGGATAATTATTACAGACAGACCCAAAAATGGATGACAAGATACACAACTATATACTGTAGAACTTCAATGGCTTGAACACTGATGGCTCATTTACCTTGCCTGGCTAGAACTTGTTCTTGGGTCCCCACGAGTCAGTTTATATAGAAACTATTCAAACTAACCCTGGATAGCTTGAATTACCTTTGGCAGAAACTAATTTTCTTGTTCCCAAGCCTGTTTGAGCAATTGAAGTTCTACTGTATATCCCTTGACATGCTTGTATGCCAGGGGTACAACAATATATATACTGTAATATGCTTAAATTTTGGAACGGATTTTCCATTTGTGACAAATTGATAAAATTAATTTGTTTTTAGATGTCCCAGTACTTAAGCATATTATGCATCACATAAAGAAATAAATTTCAAGACATACACAATTGTCCAGTACACGTTTTGTAGCCATCTGTTCATTTTCCGTTAGTAAAATTTCATTCAGAAGTTGGGTAGTCACATCATCTATAGTGTGTATAGTGTGCAATATGAAGCACTAATAATTGTTAAAACAATGACATGCTAAAAAGTGTCAGGCTCATTTCGTACTTATTTAATTTCCTCATTTTTTACACTTTCCTTTTCTTTATAATCTGATGTACCTTCCTCAAACATAACAATATCAGAGCTCTCAAATACAAGGAAGTATTTGATGCTACTTGTGGGATATGTTTTTCTTACTTCTGGAAACCATATGTTATGACCCCTCATCTGAACTGCCTCATTGAGGCAGTTCAGATGAGGGATCAAAACATATGTTTCAGGCAGAATCAACAGAAATTATCCTAATTATCATCAAATACTTCCTCTTATCTAGAGCTCTATACAAGTTGGTTCACTGGTTGGTTGTTTGGGATTTGATGGCTCTCTAAGACAGTCTTTGAGTATATACTGAGCCATCTCCCAGAAAGAGGGAAAATCACACGGAATAAGTAGGATAGACGAAATTAAAACAATCTAAACAAGAATTCCGCGGAATGCGGTGTCTCGCCTGTCAGCGCTTATGACCTAAACGCGAAAAATCGACAAAGTTTACGCCGCCGCCGACACCGGCAAAGCAATACAGAAGTCTCACCTCTGCTTTGCAGGCGAGACCAAAAAAAAACCATCCCACACCTGCTGTAAGCAAAGCCAGCCCTTTCCCTTCTATAATCCAAATTAGTAGGATGCCCTGGCACTGAAACTTAGACAGCACCATTGGCTGACCTGACACCCCTCTCTATGTAAGTAAATTCACCTTCAATTAAAATGTAATTTCCATTTTCTATTGTTCATTAATTTGATGGACACACAGCGCCAAGTATGTGCAACTAAGATACGTACTGCAGAGCCACTTTGGGAACGTTATATGGAGAATTGAACTGAACTATTGTTCATTACGTATTAATCCTTTATAAGTGGTCAGTTTGTCTGGGTAAACAGTGCAGACACTGTGTTTATTTGTTTGCCAACGGTTCCCTGATAGGACTGACTGTGCCCTGATAGGACTGACTGACTTCTTCAAATTTCAAGACGAAAGCTAGACGGTAGTATATCATAAGCTCCAATTAAGGGGATGCACTTCCAATGGAAATTACTCTGAAATGGATATATCTGTCTCCCTTTTTATAGGGTGGGTGGGGGAGGGGGGTTCTGGTTCTCCAACGGGGGGAGGTCCTGGTTCATGACTGCACCGTTTGCACATCTAAACTGTTTTTTTCTCTCTTTTTTTTTGCTATTTTCTGTGCACATTAAGAAGGAAGACAACAAACCTTTAGATTTAAAAAAAAAAAAAAAAAATGGGAGGATTTTTTACCTTGTTTGTCAACAAAACCTGTAAATTCTTAGAATCTCTTTGCCAAGCTCACACTAGTACATACAGTATTTTTCTAATAAAAGCCCCTAAACACAAGTCCTATAAATAGCATTTTTAGAAAAAAAATTAAGGCAGATAAATGAAAAATTTTGATGTTCTAAAGCCAATTTTGGTAAAATCTTTGCCCTTTTTTCACATAAAGTAGATTATTGGGGAGAGGGGCATTTAATAAAAGAAATAGGATACATGTATATGTTTCATGAAGGTTTAAGATGCAGCAAAAAAAAAAAAAAAAATCAAAAATGACTTTACTGAGCCACTAAGAGTGTGTTCCTATACCGTAGGCACAAAAGGACAGATGTATCAGTTTTCATGTTTGATCAAAAAGATGTAATTTTATGAGAAAATAGCTTTTATATAAAGAAAACAATACCACATAACACTAAATAATGGGACAGGTATGTCTGAGAAAACACAGCAGACCTAGATCAGACTGTTCGGAGCAGTCTGATCCAGGTCAGCAGTGTTTGTCAGTCTGCTTGTAATTACAGCGATTGCTTAAGGTGGATGGACACATCTCAATGTTTTTTTTTCTGCCATTTTCATAAAGGGGAACAACTTTTGTGACTTCTTGAGAGGAAGCCCTTCTGAAAGGGGGTCTACTCTTAAAGGAAAGAATTTGCTCCTATAGGAGCAAATTCTTTACTTTAAGAATTAGCCCACATTGAGAAGGGAGGCAAGAATGAACCAGAGGGCCAATGGCCCTATATCGCTCACCTGAGCACTGAGGCATTGAGGTTACAGCAACAAAACACCATGCACAACAGCAATAAAAAACACCATTTATGTAGAGGATAATATCACAAACATTTATGCAAAAAAAAATAAGCTTTATCCCCCATTAATGGCTTCTCAGAAGATCATTGGCAAAAAAAAAAGTGAAAATTTGGCCTTTCAGCAGCAATGGCAACCAATCAAAATCGGGTAATTGGGAAAAATTCATATGGCTGGTAGAGGACTACTCCAGGATTATTTCTGTGAAGTTTTGTCAAAATAACTGCAGTAACACAGAAATAAATAGCAAATGTCCACTTTCCTCATTATAAGTCTATGGAAACTTTAAGTTGCCGTAGCAACAAATTCACATGGGCAATGATCTTTAGGTAGAGGTTAAAATTATTAATATGTATGCTAAGTATCAGCTTCATCCCCCTCATGGCTTCACTTTTCCCATTATGAGTCAATGGTAACTATAAGTCGCCATAGCAACCAAAGTTCTTATGGGATTGGAAGAAAAAGAATAAAATTTATGTAGAAACTACTGTCATCAACATGTTTGCACAATATCAGCTTCATCCCCTATATGGCTTCTGAGCAGAAGATTTTTTTTTTTTTCAAAATTTACACTATATTTTGCCATGGCAACCAATCAAATTCAGCGATTTGGAGGAAATTCATATGAATCATAGAGGACTACTCAAGAAACATTTCTGTAGATAAAAATTTAAATAACTGCAGTTAGTTAGACAGCAAAAATTGCAAATTTCCATTTTCCTCATTATAAGTCAATGGAAACTCTTAGTTGCCATAGCAACCAAACTGCTGGAGCAATTCTATAAAGGCTAGTACTAAGGTTCTTTCTGTAAAGTTTGAGCTTTATTGGGCCACACAGTTTCTGCGAAGATGATTTTTTAATATTTTTCTATTTTTAACCATTCGGTTGCAATAGCAACCAGCCAAATTGCGCAATTTGCATAAATTTAACATGGCTGGTTTAAGACTACTAAAGGTACATTTCTATGAAAGTTTTGTCAAAATATCCGCAGTGGCATAGCAATAAATGCAAATTTTCCATTTTGCCATTAGAAGTCAATGGCAACTTTCAGTTCCCATAGCAACCAAACTGCTAGAGCAATTGCCAAGAAAAACAGTACTTTTATAGAAGCTAGTACTAAGATCCTTTCTGTGAAGTTTGAGCTTTATTGGTTGCATAGTTTCTGAGGATATGATTTTTGAATATTTTTTCTATTTTTTAACCTTTCGGTTGCAATGGCAACCAGCCAAATTGTGCAATTTACATAAAGTTCATGTGGTTGATAGAGGACTACTCAAGGAACATTTCTGTAAAAGTTTTGTCAAAATATCTGCAGTGACATAGCAATAAATGCAAATTTTCCATTTTGCCATTATAAGTCAATGGCAACTTTCAGTTCCCATAGCAACCAAACTGCTAGAGCAATTGCCAAGAAAAACAGTACTTTTATAGAAGCTAGTACTAAGATCTTTTCTGTGAAGTTTGAGCTTTATTGGTTGCATAGTTTCTGAGGAGATGATTTTTGAATATTTTTTCTATTTTTTAACCATTCGGTTGCCATGGCAACCAGCCAAATTGTGCAATTTACATAAAGTTCATGTGGTTGATAGAGGAATACTCAAGGAACATTTCTGTAAAAGTTTTGTCAAAATATCTGCAGTGACATAGCAATAAATGCAAATTTTCAATTTTTCCCATACAAGTCAATGGAAACTTTAAGTTGCAATAGCAACCAAAGTTCTGGAGCGATTTGGATAAAAAACAGTATTATTGGTTCCCCCTGCCTATAGATGCTATATATGAAATTTGGTAACAATGGGCCTTGTAGTTTCAGAGGAGATGTCGTTTGAAAATATTGACGGACGGACGACGGACGGACGGACGGACGGACGACGGACAACGGATGCCTGCCTATACTATAAGCTCACCTGTGAGCCTTCGGCTCAGGTGAGCTAAAAATGGTAGAGTTGCTTCCCCTGAAAGTGTACCCATTAGATGCTCTAATACTAGGGCTAATAACAAAGCAACAGCAACACTATCAATATCCAAAATATCTACAAACTTGTGAATCATGAGCACAAAATTATCCAAAAACAACAAAGGGTTTCAATTTCGGGAAGTTACTGGATAGTCCAACAAGTCAACCTTCAAACTGATGGTCTATTTCGAGGATACACAACCACACTAAGTCAATAATTAATCTGATACTGTTTCTGACAAGAATTACAGTACGCAGAAGATGGTACATTGGGCTGACTACTGGATAACTTCACCATAGAAACCCTCCTTGTCTTGGTATGTCCTGGAACGGCTATGTAGTTGGCGTGAAGAGAATGTCTAGCAACACCTGATGAGAATCCAAGTTGATCATTGAGAACTAATCACGTGCATAGGAGGCAATCACTCAGTTGTCATCTCGGAGAAGTGGAACGGAGCCTGCTACCCCCACCACATCAAAATCATACGACAAGTCAAATCCTGTTTCCTGAGAGCACCACACAGAGGTCTTCATCAGACAACTTTGTCTCTCCAAAAATCAAGTTGTTTTATGTGTGAAGCTTTGGGGAGGGTGTGGGGCAGGTTAGGGTGTTAATCTATCTAATTTATATGACGTTTTTTCCAAAAGTGTCTGTTTGAGTAAATTGTGCCAACTTATCAAAGTTTATTAGTTGGCTTGGGTTATGAACAATTTTCCGGTCACGTCTCTGTTTTCGGGTATGGCATTAGACAGTACTGCACATGATTATCATTCACAACGAAAGCTGCATCAGATTATTGATTGTGATAACAATATATATCTATTAAATAAGATTAGTTTTTATTGAAATTATATAAGGAAAATTAAGATAGAAAAAGAAGAGAAAAAGGTAAAAGAAAGGTCAGTTCCTGTTATTCCAGGTCCGTTTCGGTTATCGGGTCCATTCTGATCCATTGCGGTTTTTATACACACCGCATTTTGATGGGTAATCATCAAACAGCCATATGAAACAATTATCTGCAGTATGCCAGGGGTCAAAGTTCTCAATGCATGGGAGCGAAATCCAGGGAACTGCCAGAAATAGCAGGGCTTAAGTACCATGCTTTTATCTTTGTGGGTTACCTGCAGTAGATATATGCAGTAGTTTATGCTTTGTGGTTTATCTGCAGTAGATATAGGCAGTAGATGTATTATGATTATGCTTGTACTGTATACATGTTTCTTTTACTCTGTGTTTATCTTTTATATGTACTTGTAGTTGATATTTTTATATTTTGCTGCAATAACTGATTTGCTATGGCTGGGATGGGGCTCTCCTCACATTGATTGGTTGTGCACTAGGTGGTGTGGATCTTGCTGTTTAGCAACTGAACTGCCACTTGTGAAACCCTACCCTCCAGTGCAGTGTTCTGATGTACCTAAATTGTGAGCCCTATCCTATCTAGGTAGATCAACATTGCATATATTGCTATTGTCATGACTTGTTTTTATTTAATTAGTTGTCCTAATAATGTCTTTATAACCTTGTTTTAAATATTATGTTTACAACTGGTTCTAAATTTATGATCTGATAATACCCATACTTATTTATTTGTAGCTGTTCTATATTTGTTAATGTTATATAATTTGTTTGTCAATAGTCGGTTCAAAAGAATTACGGACAACTTGTCCCAAAGACAACTCGACCCACCTTCAGGAGATAGCTCGCCCACATTCTGAGACAACTTGCCCCAAAGACAACTTGCCCAACATTCTGAGACCACTCGCCCTTCTAAAGAATTCTGCCCCAGATGAGGGCCACACCCTCTTTCAGATGGCATCTCACCAAAAGTTGAAAAGACAGCTTGTCCTACCCCATAAATTTGTCAAAAACCTGTCCCGTTATGCCTTAAGGGGACAACAAATACTAATAAGCATTTATGAATGTTTGTGGCATGCCTCACAGCCGCAGTTTGATAAAAATAACGTTTCTTTTTCATGGTAATTGGCCGGGCCGCATAGCGCAATCGGTAGGGCACCTGACTCATAAGTCAGAGGTCCTGGGTTCAAACCCTGTCTGGCCACATACTTTCGTTTCTCCTTCCGCTGATTCAAGAAAAGCAGTTGTCAGTTACTGGCGAAAGTATGTGCACTTAGTACTGGTTAACCTCTTAGGAGATCTAAGCCTGCCCAGGAATAGTGTGGTTAGGGTAACTGACCGTCCCCACATGACTATAGTTGTTTACCGTGGACGTTAAGCATCAAATCAATCAATCAATCAATCAATCATGGTAATTGTTGTTGGAATATCAGTGTAGCCATTTATGATAGCAAGACCTAGTCACTCCTCCTCGTGGCACCAACTGCAAACTATGGATGGGGTTGCTGTAAATATAGGCACAACTACCTGATGTGTTTATATAAACAGTGTTTATTTTCTTATTGTGTAGAAATAAACCTTTTCTTAGGCTAACGTGGCAGGTCGACTTCCCGGAGTCCAAGTTTAATTTCAAGACAGAGACTACAAAAATTGGGTGTGTGCTGTGTTCTGAATCTGGGATAAGAACATAGATATATTCTAGTAAGGTGAGTGCCTGAGAATGTTGGGCGAGTTGTCTTTGGTGAGATTTTTGTGGGGTGAGTTGTCTTTGGCGAGATTTTTGTGGGGAGAGCTGTACGTGCAAGTGTCTTTGGGGTGTTTGTCCAGATTCCATTCAAAAGCTCTTTAGAGCTTATATAACGTTGTATGTCTTGCCGACTCAAAATAAATCATGTCTTGTCTTTGTACTCAGCTGTTAACATTTTAATTATGTGAACAACAACACCACTTACACTTACACTTATCCAGCGTAGGGTCGCAACAAGTAATTTCATTGGCACTGATAAGCACTGATATCAAGAGGCACATAGTTTTTGCTTTTAAATTGGTACCAATGTATCAAGCATTCAAACACCCTCACATGGATGAACCCATCTCAAAATAAGCAAATTAAAATTACGGCGCAAGTAGAAAAAAAATGCCCCACCTTCCAAGATTTTGGTCAGCTATCTGCTTCACACGCAAGAAGTTCTTGCGAATGTTCTCTTTCTTGAACATGCTTTAAAGTCTTGGTTTAGACATTATTCATCACCGAAATTAAATTATGCGTATGAACTGGCTTGTGATTAATTAATTTCAACCAGGAACATGCTAAATGATCGATGCCGTCCAACCCCGGAAGTGAAAGTTACATTTTACCGGAAATATGGGGAACTTGATTCAGTCATACGTCGAATTTCTCATGAGGTCACTAGAAACACCGGAAGCTCGTGCTACCTCTTTCGCCGGGATCCATCAGGCCCGTCTGGTTAAGTAAAAGATAGGCAATGGACAGAAAAAAATAAACTCAGATCCCCCATCCCGTCTTCAACACCAAAATGGAAAGAAGTATACATACTTGTAGCAGTGCAATTTCCCTTTGAAGTAGTGTTAAAATAAATCCCAATACATTACTTTCTTTCTTTGTGTTGTTTTTCCGCCTATCTGTAGGCGCACGTGTCCTCTTGTTGGGTCACTGATAGTCTTAGTCTTGGTATATTCTGACGATTTCTATAAGGGGGGGGTCACCAGCCATATCGCCATATCGTCCTCCGAGACACCGAGATGTTATTATATAGAAATAAACGCTTCAAAAGAAGCTTATAACAAAACAGTCTTGTATGTGATTCGATCATGTTTAGCAGCAATCTGTCTTCTGGTAAATAGTCAGGAGCTAACTTCTGGCAATCGATAAAAAACTGAACCAGAGTGCCAGCATCGCCAGATTGCAGTTGTTGTTATAACAAGTGAGGTTGTCAAGAGCAAGAGTTACTTACCTTATTATTCCTTTTTTGCTTCTCAATTTGTTGGAGCGCGAATTTTCTGGACTTCTTCATAAAATCAATCCCAGCAGTATTTTCTTCGTTATATTGTGTTAACTTATACTGGCGAAGTGCTGGACACCGCGTTATTAACATGCGAGTTAGATCTTCATCCTCTAGGCCACACAGAGGGCAGGTCGCGTCAGACACACCATTCACACTGAACCTTTTCCGATGAACTTGAAGGAGATAAGGCCCAGTCAGCATTCGTACTTTGATCATGGCTCTTGATACGTCCATTCGATTGGACATAACAGAATCCCATACTGGATGAGTAAACCCAACGTAAAGAGCCGCAATGTCGCAGCGATCCAATGTTGACTTAACCTCAGCTTCACTCGGAAGGAGTCGTGTCCAGAATTCTCGTACTGCTTTCTTCACTATTAGTTTCCACTGATCATTACTTAGGGTCTGAAGCACTTCAACTGATTGAAGCTCATACTTCTCAATAAACTCAGACATTAAAGTAGCTAGAGAAGGTGGAGCCAGCAGTACAGAATAACTGAAGAGGTGCCATGGACCCTAAAACTGTACAATATCTTCCAGTTTTGGGAACTTATTGTACCCATTCATCCCACTCAGCAACCTTGACAAAGCTTCAGAAAAGCCAAAATTTTAGAGAAAAAGATATTGCTCACAAAAATAAAGCGTGCTTTGTGAGATTTCCACTAGAACAGCTTCAACCAGAATAAACCATAGAGTCTGCAAAAAGGGACACTGGCTAATATAGACCAGGATTTGTATCTGCGCTTTTCGACCAACGTCTTCACAATGCACAGCTCGACCAGGGTATGCAGTTAGCATTAATTTATGTCTAAAACATGTATAGTTTACTATACATTTTTAGACATAAATTTTTTAGACATAAATTATTGCTAACTGCGTACATATTTAGTAACCCACCTTGAAATCTTAAATATTATGCTGTTCATGGAGATAAACTCAATAAGCTTATAGCTTTCGTTCAGATCCTATTTTCTTTAGTAATTTTATGTATGAAGATATGTATAAGACATGACTCTGAGAATAAAATATGTTTAAACTAATTGCATGCATAATAATTTTTATCCAAAATCAAATGGCAATGGAACAGTTTCAGCTTTCTTTTGATATGAAAACATCCTATAGCTTTGAATGCGTGACAAATCTGTTTCTCAGCAGTTATGATACCATCCCTGCCAGTCAAAATCATGTGGGGATGGAACAGCTTCAGTTTTCTTTGGGTATGAATGTATGCCTACGAATATGTAACAGATCCAATCCTCAGCAGTCATGATACCATCCATGACCGTTGTTTTGAAGCAGTCGTATGCTCAATGCCAGTCCAATCATCAAACTGACATGAAGCGTATAGAGGAATCTCTTTACAAAGACTAGCATTGATTTTTCATGACTGGTGTTGATGGGATATATTTACATTTGATAGATTTGTACTGGGTGATAATGACGTGTAAATAAAAAATGAATCAACGCAAACCTAATTGTCGGCTTTGTAAGCTTACAGCAGATGGGTTCATTGCCGTCTTATCCGCCATTTCTTACAAAGTGGAACAGTTTTTGGTTATATATTGTTAGCTTCCTTGGACAGTGAGCCCTCCCAAAATGTGGTCTACTCTCAAAGGAAAGAATTTGCCTTTAGAATTTCCTCCTAGGAAGCAAATTCTTTCCTTTAAGTAAATCAAATGGAAGTGTACCCATTCATCGTAAATATGATTTTTTTTTCCTCTTGGCTTTTAATGTAACATTTTTTTTCTACATTGCATTAAATAATCCTTTCGATTCAGTTCATATTTTTTAATGATCAAAGGGTCCAGCGTCCGGCTTTAAAAGCATGTCAAGGTAATTACCTTAAAGGCATGTGAAAAGTAAAAATACAAATAATCTACTTGATTGGTGCTGGTTAGGGGTGGGAGTGTTTTCTTCGCCTGTCATGACTTTCACAATGATTACCACGTCACGTTATATATACCTGAGACTGGATGGGTATGTCATACTTCAAGCCAGGTTTAGAATGTCAATCACTAGGTCAGCTCATTTCTGACTCGGGACTCCGATTACTTACCTCCTGATTAACATGCTACGAGGAATGATCAAAAAGTTTCCGGAAAAGTGTTGTATTCTCTTTACCATTTTACTTTCTTCAACGAAATTTCACAGTATCCGACTTGAATGTATTTGTGATTCATATCATACAAAACAATGGACTTGATGTCTAACCAGTTTCATGCACGCGCCACTAACTTAACGACCGGTAACGTGACCCGGTCCAGCTAACGTTAGGTTGCATTTCCACCGTTTCTAATAGAATTTCAGAACGTTGTTTAGCTATGAGCTGCGTACAGCTACGTTAACTATTTCACCTGAATTTAGAAATATATATCTTATCTTGATGTTCATAACAAATTTTGTAAGCTATTTTGATTTTTCCTACGAAATCATGTCTAATATGTTCTATAAAAGGGTTATCCTTTGGAAGCAAGGATCACACCAAAGAACTGAAAACTGTCGAGTGTACAAGTTTTCTGGGCCAGACAAGCTAGTTTCGGCCAATTAGGCCTCATCAGTGACCCTCAAATATTTTCAAAGTTCTACAATGGAATCGATGATCCCAAAGGACTAGAAAATAAAATCTACACTATGATGAAGGGCAGGGAGACTTTTTACGGTGACCACACAGTCCCAGTCACCAGCTGTAGTGAAGTTCAATATGTTCTATAAAAGGGTTATCCTTTGGAAGCAAGGATCACGCCAAAGAACTGAAAACTGTCCAGTGTACAAGTTTTCTGGGCCAGACTAGCTAGTTTCGGCCAATTAGGCCTCATCAGTGACCCTCAAATATTTTCAAAGTTCTACAATGGAATCGATGATCCCAAAGGACTAGAAAATAAAATCTACACTATGATGAAGGGCAGGGAGACTTTTTACGGTGACCACACAGTCCCAGTCACCAGCTGTAGTGAAGTTCAATATGTTCTATAAAAGGGTTATCCTTTGGAAGCAAGGATCACACCAAAGAACTGAAAACTGTCGAGTGTACAAGTTTTCTGGGCCAGACTAGCTAGTTTTGGCCAATTAGGCCTCATCAGTGACCCTCAAATATTTTCAAAATTCTACAATGGAATCGATGATCCCAAAGGACTAGAAAATAAAATCTACACTATGATGAAGGGCAGGGAGACTTTTTACGGTGACCACACAGTCCCAGTCACCAGCTGTAGTGAAGTTCAATATGTTCTATAAAAGGGTTGTCCTTTGGAAGCAAGGATCACACCAAAGAACTGAAAACTGTCGAGTGTACAAGTTTTCTGGGCCAGACTAGCTAGTTTCGGCCAATTAGGCCTCATCAGTGACCCTCAAATATTTTCAAAGTTCTACAATGGAATCGATGATCCCAAAGGACTAGAAAATAAAATCTACACTATGATGAAGGGCAGGGAGACTTTTTACGGTGACCACACAGTCCCAATCACCAGCTGTAGTGAAGTTCAATATGTTCTATAAAAGGGTTATCCTTTGGAAGCAAGGATCACACCAAAGAACTGAAAACAGTCGAGTGTACAAGTTTTCTGGGCCAGACTAGCTAGTTTCGGCCAATTAGGCCTCATCAGTGACCCTCAAATATTTTCAAAGTTCTACAATGGAATTGATGATCCCAAAGGACTAGAAAATAAAATCTACACTATGATGAAGGGCAGGGAGACTTTTTACGGTGACCACACAGTCCCAATCACCGGCTGTAGTGAAGTTCAATATGTTCTATAAAAGGGTTATCCTTTGGAAGCAAGGATCAACATGCCCTTTAAAAATTAAATGTGTGGGGGTGGGGTAATTTAAGGTCAGATGATTTGCTTTACCTTATAAAATGGAATTGTTATGACCACGTTTCATAAACTTAAGATGATGGCAATTTGTTAGATATTTGATGTATGCTTTCAGTTGAACTATTCCAAAAATATGACAATGCAACCTGATATTTGATTTAAACATATTTTATTCAAAATTTTTGACCTGATATTTGCCGCAGCATTAGCTGTCTATCAGAAGTCTTAAATCAACCAGCAACAATGCTACATCGACAAGCGTTGTCAAAATTCAGACATACTCTTAGGATAAGTTCTTTTGTATAAGTAGCTTCATGTACCACACTCTTCTAAATGCTACATATCGTAGTAAATTAATATGATCATAATTATGACATAGATGGCCGTAACATCATTGCTGCTGGGTGAGTTGGACTTTTGCTGACAGCTTATCATGCTGCCGATTTCAGGCTGTGTTGTCGTATTGGTGGGGTGGTTGAACTGAAAGGCATAAATCATATATCTAACGAATTGCCTTTACCTCCAGTTCATGAAAACTATCATAACACTCTGTTTTATAAGGTAAATTAAGTTATCTTCCCCTGAATTCCCCCCACCCCACCCCACATATTTACCAATTAAAGGCCACGTTAGACTTAGCCATCATTTCGTAGAAAGAATCAAAACAACTTACACAATTTGTAATGAATATCAAGATAAGATACCCGTATATATTTGTTTAAGATTATGTAAAGTAATTTACGTTTATGTAAATAACTTGTGACTAAGCAACGTTCAATTTTTGCTATCAGAAACGATGAAAATGAAAGGTAACGCTAGCTGGGCCGGGTCACGTAACCTGTCAGTTAAGTTGGTGGCGCGTGCAATAAACTGGTTAGACAAAATTTAATACTTTTGTGTGATATGAATCACAATAACAATAAGGTTGCCTGGGATTAAATTTAATTGAAGAAAGTAAAATAGTAAAGAGATTGCGGCACTTTTCGGGAACTTTTTGATCATCCCTCGTATAACTATAACACAGCATTTTTGTGGAACTTTTTGATCATCCCTCGTATAACTATAAGACAGACAACAGTTCACAGAAAGTGAGCATGGTTAACTGAACGAACAGCTTATTTCCAGACAGGGAGTCATTCAGGAAATAGGGACAAAACGGACTACGAACAAAACGTACCATGGACAAAAGGGATCAGATTAGGACAAATTGACCACGCTCAGGATGAAACGAACAACGTTTAAGGATAAAACGGACCAAGTTTCAGGACATTACAGGCCATGTTTTAGACGTACCGGCCCATCTTATATATAGATAAATTTGAATTTAAACTACACAAAAGCCCCAGACGCGTGTAAAACCTCACCCGGCCCTTTCCCACATTCCAGTAATTTATTTCTGACTGTTCTCAGGTGCTGCTTCTTTCTCCCTACTTATACTGCTATACCCTCTCTCGATGATTATGACCAGGTGTCCAATATATACTCCTGTATTGAAGTATGAGCCTCCTTGTAGCCTTATAACAACAGAAGGGATCTTAATTTACACAGAGGTTGCCTCTCTACGCACAGAAGGCCTTCATGTCCGTAAGTACTTTTTCTTCCCCAGGACAGCAAGACTATGGCACTATCTCCCTGAAGATATAACTAGCAGCCAAGACTTGGGAACATTCCGGGCTAGGCCTGCTCACCATCTTCAATTAACATTCAAAAGAAATGAAAGGCCATACTCAGGAACTGACAAAATCTTTTAGCACATCCTGCCCTTTAGCACCGAATGGGAAAGGAAAAGAAATAGAAATAAAGACCGCACACAAAGCAAACAAGCGAAAAAAACCAAGCGGTCAGTTCTTTCCTGGTAGATGACCGCGGGGCTTTTCTAAATAGTTTACAAAAAGTCAAAGACTAATAGACAAAAAAGAAAGCCAACCAGTAGTAATATATCACACCAGGAAGCGTGTTTGCTCAGTGGTTAGCGCACTTGCTTCTGATGTTAAAGGTCCCGAGTTCGAACCCGAGTAGCAACGCCAGAATTTCGGTGTCCGAATACGCTCTATTAACGTTATGAAAAATGTGTGCCCTCCTCCGACTTGGAACGTTAACTGCAATTTATTCTTGAGCACGGGACTGAAAACCTATTTCTCAGAGTTCCTTTGGTATATGATGGAAAATTAATTCTGACTTGGTTATTACAGATATTTTCCTATATTTCTCCAAGTCGGGAATGTCTAATTTTCTAATTACTCATGACACAATGATTGTTTAATTTCTATCATTGGAGATAAGCATGCAGTTCTTTTAGTTAAACTTGGTCCTGTGTATCACTGTTCAGTATAAACGTATCCATACCAATTTTAGTGCGACAGACGCGCGTTCCTGTATTTAACTTCTTCAGTGTCGCTAAACCCCAAAAGTTTGAGAGAAAAGAGGAGACGGGCAGGTCTCGGCAGGCAACGAGCATCAACCCGATAAATAAAATCTGGAAAGTTAGATCCTGAAAATGAATGGATGTCAACAAAATTAATGCATAGTATTATGATTTTTGGTTTTATACGGA
The DNA here is from genome assembly GCA_963989385.1 of Ctena decussata. Taxonomy (NCBI): domain Eukaryota; kingdom Metazoa; phylum Mollusca; class Bivalvia; order Lucinida; family Lucinidae; genus Ctena; species Ctena decussata. Next base: position 45,829,162 of record OZ022500.1, read on the forward strand.
AAATATTTGGCTTTTTTGTCCAAAACATAAAAACAGTTTTAAGTATATTATGACAAACTTAAACAATTTGATCAAGTGTCGTGTTTGAAAAAAAAAGCTGCATTAGCCATGCTAGTACTTTTCAATAATTCTTATTCCCGATGATGACAGCTTGGTATGCTTAAAACACCAAGAACATAAATAATGAAACAGAATATGAAGCAGACATCTCTTGAATGACTGATGAACGCATCCAGTATACATATTTATCATATGACGTCACTTTTATTCAGTGGATAACGTCGTGTCATAAAAATCGTATGACCACACGTGTAATAACACTTTGGTGCGTACACGTAACGTCATTGACAACGTCCATGTCAACAATGTGTTTTCTTATTGAAATAATATTCAGTTTGAAGGCGTTAATATTGCATTTTAAAGCGTCATATGATAAACAGAATCTTACACTCGTGGTCATTTCATATGAAATTTATGAAACTCGCCGAAGGCTCGTTTCATAAATTTCATATGAAATAACAACGAGTGTAAGATCCTCTATATCAGGTTAGAAGAGTCCACTAGGCATAAACTGATTAATTACAATCTTGTTTATATTCACTACAGAAAACCAAGCCAAGAATAACATGAGAACCACCGTCTTAGAACGACCAGTTTGCAGAAAATGACCAATTAAATATATTCTACAGAAAATGAAATAATCCTTCAATTAAACTTCATAGGCACTGGGGTTTACGAGTAAGACTGAGATCATTGATCGAGTTCATTAAGAGTCATTTGAAAAAAAAGAGCTATGCTCAAGCCGATGCTAGGGAGCGTGGCCAGTGTCGCTCAATTCATTACTGGTCATATTAAAACAGACTCAAACCGAGTCTGCTATTTTAGTTTCCTTGGTATATTTGCTTCCATAGGATCTAATTATCCAGAACTTATTTATCTTCATTGCAGCTGACGTTGTGCCGTGTGGCGGCCGTATAACGTCTCCCCTTGCATCACAATAGTGCAGATTATATTTTCTGGTCCTTTGGGATCATTGATTTCATTAAGATTCATTTGAAAATAAAGTTCTGCTCAAGCCGGTTCTAGGGGCGTGGCCAGTGTCGCACATTTCATTACTTGTCATGAACAGACTTAATTAAACTGAGTGTGCTATTTTCGTTTCTTTGGTGTATTCCTTGCTTCCAAAAGATCTATCTATTCAGAACTTATCAAATAGATTTTAAGACAAACGTCATTTACATTTTCTTGACGAGATTTATTTGGCTCTGAAAGTTCTGTGGACGCATGTATATGGTCCTGATTTTGGTCGGTTATAATATTAAGAGTCAAACCTATTTGGGTGGCCATACCAGTAACTGTTAAGTTTGCTTGTTAAACTATTTTGAAACGCTGTTATTACAATATTTTCTTTGAGATCGTTCAAGGTTGCAGAATCCTATTATAGAAACTAGAAAATTATGTCTGTAAGACACCAAAGATGCCCCGTGGAGCATCTGTCACAGGGTAGTGTGCATTACTGAATCGTCCATTAACAACACACCTTGTTCAAAGTACTTTCCTGCTAGTCTAACTATCATAATGGCTCTGTTCAAAATGCTATAATTTTGAACAAAATTAATTTACCGTTTACCTGCACAAACACTATCCCATACCATACAATGCAAAAATAAATGATAATTATAAAAAATAAATATATATAAAAAACGCTTTAAATGACTTAGTTCAAAGGGCCATTATTCTGTCAAAATTAATTCTAGTCCCATTAAAAACCCACATGAACATCTTCAATATGTCCACAATATATGTAAGTTAAGTCTGAAAAAAAATGCACTGAAAACTGTGGGTGGAGTTGATTACCGATATCCATACACAAAAATGCAAAGAACTGCCTAAAATGACTCAGTTCGAAATGCTCTAATTCTGCCAAATCAATTTTAGCTCCGTCAAAAATCCACATGCATATTTTCAACATGTCCACAATATGTATTCAAAGTTTGGAAACGACCCATTGAAAATTGTGGGAAGACTTGATTACACACACCCCATACCCTACAATGCAATAAAATGCCTAAAATGATTAAGTTCTAAAGGCCTTAATTCTGTCAAAATTAATTCTAGCTCTATTAAAAACCAACATACACATTTTCAATATGTCGATGATATGTATGCAAAGTTATAAAAAGGTCCATTACAAACTGTGGGAGGAGTTGATTACACAAACTCTATACCATAAAGTGTGACGAGCGGACAGACTGACAGACAGTCAGATGGACGGATGGACAGACAGGAGCAAATCTTAATGCCCTCTGACTATCGTCACGGGGCATATTTACTGTTTCTTAATTTAAATCTTGATCATTTTATGACTCTTATGGAGAAGGCTTAAATGTCGGAGTCTGGTTTCCAGCACACAAACTCTGCTACCTGCGTAACTTATTCAACCAATTAGCGAGCTAGACGCGGTACCTTAGTTGGGTTAGTGCTGGCCTGCTGATCTAGCGATCCCAGGTTCGATTCAGGCCCTAGGTGGAATTTTTTCAAAATTATTCTCTCCTCGCCCTGGTATGACTGATATACTGTTACAAAGGACGTAAAAGTGCGAGTCATCCATGCATCTATCCACCGAACTAGATATACATGATAATGATAATTTAAAGGCAGGATTTCTGTGACGGGGGTAATGTGCCCAGCAGTGGCATATCTTACCTGTACAGGTAAAGGAGTGAAAATTTATTTGACCAATCAGTGGACCAGAATTACCAATAATAATAATTTCATTGGCTGATTGGAGGTGTTGACACTATGTGATCAAGAGACAGAATGACATCTGTTCTTTCTTTCTTTCTTTCTTTCTACCGATACTGCTATCGGTTAACTATGACCATGATGACAGGTTTGTGGTGTGGCACATAAGTTATCACAAAAAAATAAAATAAATGAATTTGTGACAAAGCCACCAGCAGATTAAAACTATTTACAAGAGGCTTTCCATGCCTAACCCCTGCTCTACCCTAGGATATTATATTTTGGTCTTAAACCCATCAACTGTCTCCGAGGAGACAGCTTCAGTTGTAAGGCCATTCCAAGATGCAATTGTCCTGGGGAAAAATGAACTCTTAAACCGTCCGTATAAGCGTTTCGATGGTGATACTGGACTGGGTGGGACCTAGTTCTGCTCCCTCCACCGACCTCAGATAGGTACCTATTCTTATCTACAATAGCAAGATTATTGTGGATTTTGTAAAATAGAGACAGAGAAGCCTGCTGCCGTCTTTCCTGCAGGTCTGGCCATTGGAGTTCTTCTAACATTTCGCCCACATGGCTTTGATTGCGCCAGGGCCTACAGGTCCAACGGGCAGCAATCCTCTGTACTTTTTCTATTCTGTTAATATCTACTTGGTGATGGGGCGTCCAAACTGGCGCTGCATATTCTAATTTGGGCCAGACCAGAGTTTTATATGCAGCAGCCTTGATTTCCCTCGGTGCAAACGTCAAGTTTCTACGAAGGAAACCCAAAGTCTTAGTAGCCTTACTGGTAATTTTATTGATGTGCTGACCCCACTCCAGGTCATCCGTAATTTTAACTCCTAAATATTTGGCTGAAGATACATTCTCTAGGACTTGGTTATACAATGTATAACCATGGATTATTTGCTTTGGAGGGGGTACCTAGTCACCCTCACAGAGTGACATTTGGCAATATTAAATTTCATGAGCCATGTGCCAATTTATCCAAATCAATTGTTCAGTTCAGTTCAGTTCAGTTCAATTCTCCTAACGACGTTACCCAAGTGGCTCAGCGGTACGTAACCATAGTTGCACGAACTTGGCACCGAGTGTCCGTCCAAAGAATGGCATTTGGAAGTTAATCCTCCTTATATAGTCCACTCCTGTCTTTAATGTTGATTGGAGACGCTGTCACTATGAGAATGAGATCAAGAGACAGAATGACACAATGTTGTTGTTATAGAGCATCTAAGAAGAGTCCCTGGCACAAATCCATATTAAGCATTCCCTGGCGTCTGTACGTCGTCATTCGTCCGTTAGGTTTCTCGTCGGTCGATTAACACAGTGGTAGCTAATGCTATTTTCAGATTACCACCCCTGTATTGCTGGACGGTAGGTCATAGTAAACATAGAATTTCTTGTCGACAATGTCTGTAGTTTTAAAAAGTATAGATTATCCGTATCCTGGTGACTGAAGGGGTAGTTGGGATTAGACGCCCTCCGTATCTTAGCCACAGCATATATGTAATTAAAATCTTTAAGAGTTCCTTCAAGAGCAGAGAACACATTCAAAAGAAGGAAGTTGGAACATGGGCCATACTTCGAAGTTTCGGCTATTGAAGCCTCATCAGTGACCCTGACATTATCTGGTGACAAAAGCCGGAGTAAAGCATCCTGTAATTTCTTAACTTTAATAAGGCAGTCGATTAGTATTGAAAAGAGTCCAAATGTTTAAAAGGCAATGATTTAGAATAAAAGTCAAAACCAATCAAAATTTTCCAATTTCCCAGAATATATCATCTGCTCTTAATATAAAGGACAAAACTAAAATATAATCTGCACTATGGATGATGTACGGGGAGACGTTTTACGGCCACCACATAAGTCTGAGTCTCGTTTCACTGTCTCGTCCTTTCCCTGGTCAGAAAAGGGCACCTATTCTACTGCTGGGTTGACAGAAAGAGTTTTTCAGTCACCGGCTGGCCAATTGCTTTTATTCTTTCAGGGTATTGTAAAGTCCTTTAATGCTACTAGCTAGCTTAGCTGCTCGTGTCTGAATATTTTCAATTGATGACAGCTATTTTCGTAACTCGCCGAGACTGCCTCGGTAGAGCTGTTGTGATCATTCTTTGACTGTCCGACATTTGGATGCCACAAGTTTAGAAGGTACAAGACTGGTCTTGCCAAACATAGAGCAAAAACATCAAGGACAGCGCAATCAGCCACAGCCCTGTACATAATTTTAACCTGCACATACCGACATTTTACGCTGTTACCATTTTAACCCCCGACTACTGTGCAGACTGTTATTCTTTAGGAAATAAAGTTGATCTGAGACGCTGTACAGGCTGCAGATTTATTAAGTATTGCAGCAAGGAGTGCCAAGCAGGACACTGGGTATCTCACAAAACCCTATGCAAGGCCATACAGCGTCTCCCTAAGCTTCAGTAGACTCGACAACTGATCTCAGGAAAGTGCTTTAGTTGAGGGCTACGACTGTATTAATTTCTCATGTTTTAGGAGGAATCGGTTGAGGACTGTATAGTTACATTTATGTGTCGTGGATGTGTATATTTACAATCATTGGTGGTGGATTATTCACAGGTGTAGGAAATTTTAACTTGAAACTTTTATCCTTTATAAAAACTTTAAACCGGTTATCCGTTGCGCCAAAAAGTCAGCGGCGGGACTCTTAGAACAAACGAACGAACGATGGCAGTTTCATCCCTCAGTTGGGTCAACTATAACAGTCTAACAAAGACTCCTGGCCAAGAAGAAGATATTCGGTGTTTAGTTGAACTTTTGGTTTAACCCTCTGCCCTGAATTAAATAAAGTACGCCTTGTGGTAGCCAAACTTTATTTGCGTCCACAAATTTCATTGGATCAATATCAAATATTGAGCCAATCAAAATTATCGACACTAACGTTGAAAATATGGCTGACATCGTCGAAAACGTGCTGCGAGAAACTGCTGAAAAGGAGTCAAAATACAAAACAACAGAAGTTCATAAAGATATAGACCTTGAAATAGACGAGGGCAACTTACTAGCAATTGATACGAATCCAACGGAGCTCAAACAATATCGGTAAACACTAGAATATACATAAATGACGGCTAAAATTTTTCCTCATCATGCCAAACCACATTCACAGATTGGGGAATCAGAAACAGAATTGTAAAGCATAATGAGTCTACTATCTTACCTTCTCTTTTTCAGGGATTCCCACTTAAGTTTCTCCAGAATGCCAGTCATACTCCCAGTATTACGTGTAATTCCCCGTTACAAATCTAGCTGCCCTTTTCTGCACCTCCTCAAGTTCATCTTAAAGAAGTATACTTTGAGGGTCCCAAACTGAACTACCCTACTCGGGTACGTAGAATAACCGAAAAGCACAGAAACACCGGAAAGCATCCAGTGTTCCCAGTCACGTAGAATTGTGCGTGAATCACACGGAAATCATTCTAATCACGCATAAATTTGGGGGCAAGAACGTTCATTCACGCGCATATGTTTCTCTCAAAAATATAAAAAATCATCATTTTTCTTAATTCTATTGCGAGTCTGCCAGGCCAGATGATTTTTGTAGCCGAGAAGTAGGGCTTCTACGTTTACACGGATAAACGGTAACGGTTCTTGTATATGTGCTAAACGTTTACAAAATTCATACATCGTTTAACCGAACCTGAACACCTGGTAAACCACCAACAAGTTATATCTTATACAGTCGTCAGTAGTCAGTTTTAACCGAATGTACTACATGGTGTCCTCGGAAACAGCTATTAAAATCTTTATTTCTAACCTCTGTGTACCTTACGCAAAGCATGACATGTACACGTTTTGCCAGAAAAGTGTTACGTCATAATCGGCAGCTAATTTTATAAGATACAGATCAAAGGAAAGGTTATGTCTGCCGACAACACGAGTTGTGCAATAAAAAAAAATAGGACTGTCTCGGTACTTGTGTTTCATAGGATAAGCTTACCGCGAAGGTGAGATAATTGCAGCTTGTAACTTTGACCGTAATTATCAATTAACAGGATAATTATGTCCGCTGTTTTATAAATCTAACCCATGTAATTATCAAATACGGTGGAAGTAATTGCTGTCATCGGAAATTGGTCAATGCAATGTAGTAAATACGTTTTCTTTTTTAATACCGTAAACCTTGAGTTGACCCCCGAAAATGACAGTGCATTATTGGATGTCACCGTGGTAACATAATTATAATAATCATAAGGTATGGGGGGCGTCTCATCGATGTCCGATACTAAAAATAAAATTTCAACGGTATTGGTCGTTTAAACGGAATCGTTTCGTTTTCTAGCGCTCGTGTAAACGTTTACAATATTTTGTAAACGTAGAAGCCCTACCGAGAAGAGAGTCAGAAGTCGCTGTTTTGATCTGAAATGCGGGCCGTAGTAAGATACCATGCTTTCATTCACGTCCGTCACATCCGTTCTACGCCCAATCAAATTCATTATTGGAAAACACTACCACTAATCGGCTGCATGAATATTAATGCAGGGATACAGACTAACTCATTTTTCATAGGAGCAAGCTGGGCCCCTAAAAACTGAAAATTAGTCGCCCAGCCAGAAATTTAGGGGCCCTGATTTAAAACGTGGGAATCTTTTATTCAGAATCTGCGCATGAAAATGCACCGTTTCCGTAGGCTTTGTAGTAAACCCTTCTTTCATCAGGGTTTTGTTTCCTTTTAGCAACCGGGTGTGAAACACCAGAGATGTATCGGCATTATCCTGTTATTTGGTCCGCGGACCAGATACATTTGCTCATTGAAATATACTTAATACTTAGATGTTAAAGATCGAAGACTGCTTTCCTTTCAGCTTTTTCCACTGTTGTGTTAAAAAAAAGTAGTCCCGGTATAAAATAGTTCCTTTGGTTAAACCAGCCTATTAACGTACGTTAAAGCGAATTAGCTACTAAGGTTTGAGGTTATGAGATAGCTATGCTAATGTGACGAAATAAACTAATGGTGAACAGCCAATTCTAAAAGTCTAAATTCTAAACATTTCAGGCGTCTCAAAAGCTTCAGTTTATTCCGTATTTAGAATCTTCCTCTAGCAAGCATTGATGAATGGAAGTTTCTCTCGCTATATACATACTCCTGTTATTTGGTCCGCGGACCAAATACTTTCTCAGGTCTACAAAATTCTGAAGTAATGCAGAATGAAAAACTAATAATATTTGAAATATCTGTTTTTCAGAATGTACCCCCAAAACTACCAAGCCCCGTTTTTAATATAGTATCCCCCAAAGAAACCCTTTTCCCGGAGAATCTTCCTCTTGCAAGGCATTTGTGAATTATTCTGTGTGTAGACATCTTTCTCTCGCTATATATATACTCCTGGTATTTGGTCCGCGGACCAAATACCGGGAGTATATATACTAATACGGAATAAAGCGAATCAGCTACTAAGGTTCTCTCCTGTTATGATATAAGATTATTTGACGAAATAGACTGATGTTGAACAGCTAAAATTCTAAACATTTCAGGCGTCTCAAAAGCTTCAGTTTATTCCGTATTAAGAATCTTCCTCTAGCAAGCATTGATGAATAGAAGTTTCTCTCGCTATATATATACTCCTGTTATTTGGTCCGCGGACCAAATACTTTCTCAGGTCATCGAAATACTGAAGTAATGCAGAATGAAAAACTAATAATATTTGAAATATCTGTTTTTCAGAATGTACCCCCAAAACTACCAAGCCCCGTTTTTTAAAATAGTATCCCCCAAAGAAACCCTTTTCCCGGAGAATCTTCCTCTTGCAAGGCATTTGTGAATAATTCTGTGTGTAGACATCTTTCTCTCGCTATATATATACTCCCGTTATTTGGTCCGCGGACCAAATACCGGGAGTATATATACTAATACGGAATAAAGCGAATCAGCTACTTCAGGCATCATAAAAGCTTCAGTTTATTCCGTATTTAGAATCTCCCTCTTGCAAGCATTGATGAATAGAAGATTCTCTCGCTATATATACATACTCCCGTTATTTGGTCCGCGGACCAAATACTTTCTTAGGTCTACAAAATTCTGAAGTAATGCAGAATGAAAAACTAATAATATTTGAAATATCTGTTTTTCAGAATGTACCCCCAAAACTACCAAGCCCCGTTTTTTAAAATAGTTTCCCCCAAAGAAACCCTTTTCCCGGAGAATCTTCCTCTTGCAAGGCATTTGTGAATTATTCTGTGTGTAGACATCTTTCTCTCGCTATATATATACTCCTGGTATTTGGTCCGCGGACCAAATACCGGGAGTATACATACTAATACCGAATAAAGCGAATCAGCTACTAAGGTTCTCTCTCGTTATGATATAAGATTATTTGACGAAATAGACTGATGTTGAACAGCTAAAATTCTAAACATTTCAGGCGTCTCAAAAGCTTCAGTTTATTCCGTATTAAGAATCTTCCTCTAGCAAGCATTGATGAATAGAAGTTTCTCTCGCTATATATATACTCCCGTTATTTGGTCCGCGGACCAAATACTTTCTCAGGTCATCGAAATACTGAAGTAATGCAGAATTGAAAACTAATATTTAAATATATCTGTTTTTCAGAATGTTCCCCCAAAACTACCAAGCCCCGTTTTTTTCTAAATAATATCCCCCAAAGAAACCCTTTTCCCGCAGAATCTTCCTCTTGCAAAGCATTTGTGAACAGTTCTGTGAGAAGACGTGTTTCTCTCGCTATATATATACTCCTGGTATTTGGTCCGCTGACCAAATACCGGGAGTATATATAGAGACGGGCAAGATGAAACTGCAAAGCGTGACACTGTACATACTTACACAGATATATTTCTATACATAATGAGAGATATTATGTGTGCTTGGAAAAGGGTTTCTTTGATGGCTACATGTAATATTTGATAAAAATGGCACGGCCGCTTTGTTTGTTTCTATCAATGAGACAGTAAAGCATGAATGGGCGGTTATACTATTACGCCAAGGCCGTGTGAGTGATTGTATATCTACGCCAATTTGACGGATTACTGCGCTGGCTGCGAATTTGTTTGTGTTTTCTGTTTTCTAGGACCGATTCTGTGTTTAGAAAGTATTTGGTCCGCGGACCAAATACCGGGATAATGCCGATGTATCGCCATATTATGCGCAAAAAATTTCTAAAAGGTTAATATTTTTAGCTGTCAAAGCGGTCTGTCTATCTATCTTCCATTACGAGGAGGCGGCCATGTTGTTTTCTCGATAGTGAGTAAAATCCAAACACAAGTATGACGGAATGTTCACCGAATATTCAATGCCGATATTGGCGCGGATGTTAGCAATACCCTTACAGGTGGCGGATTTTACTCCGAAGTCGAAAACACGCCAGCCACACGCCGACGGCTGACGATCGCAAACTGGGCGACTATCATTTTAATTTTAGGCGCCCAGCCGATTTTTTACTCGCAGTGGGCGAGTGGGCGACCGCTAGTCTGTATCCCTGTAATGACATGTGCGGTCATGTTGCGCACTAGAACTGTCATAATAGCCGACAGAATTTGTCTGTATTTTTGCGTTTATTTTCGCTGTTTCTGTTTGGAAACGGCACTTTCTATTTTTCATTTGGAAAGGAATCCATCAAATGATTAATATTGGATAAAACGAGGACTGGAAAAAGGCATGACAGCCGTTTTCTTCGTTTTTTCAGGCTTCAATTGGAAACACATCGGCCATTTAGTGTTTGCAAAAGAAGCGGACCAAGGATTCCGGGTCATTTCGGCCCATGTCCATTTCGGCCCATACCTTTTTCGAGATAAAAAGTCATACCTGTAAATTTTACTTCATACCCGCAAATTTTATAGATAGGGGGTATAAAAACCCTCAGTTTAAAATTTGAGTGGGAACACTGAGCATCTGAATAACCGAAAAGCAATTTCAGAAAACAGTTATACATCGGAATAGTTATTTAAGTTAGGCTTTTCTTTGTTGGAAATCATTTATAGTATTATTTTTAGACTTTTTATTAGCTTAGGTGTCATACTAAAATAGCATTGTAACAGAAAAAAAGCGCTAATGACGCTTAGCATTTTTTCCAGTGCTTTTCGGCAAGGCATATGAACTGCAAACTGCATTATGTAAAAACAAAACAAACCAAATTAGTAGATAAAATAGCATGATTGTGTATAGTTGTGTATAGTCAAATACAGTTGTATTCTATAAACACAGTCATTCTAAGTCACAAAATTTAATGTTAAACAAGAGTAGTTTCAGTGCTTTTCGGTTATATGCTAGTGCACTATTGCGTGGAATAACGTCGGACATCAGTTGTGAAACCCTAGAAAAATACATTTTCGATGTTTTCCCCGCCCCTGAAACTAATAATACAATAGCTTATGAGAGACAAAAAAGGATGCAGACGTCTATATGATATTATGATAGATGCTAACAAACCAAATATACATACTAGATGGGTAAATGAGGTGGGAAATATAAATGAGCAGCAGTGGAAAAATTATAATCGAGTGATACAGTTAGAAAAGGAAGTAAAGTTAAAAGATTTTCAATATAAAATAACAAATAGAATTTTAGTAACAAAATCTTTTTTGTGTAAAATAAATAAAGTCGATAATAATTTATGTGAATATTGTAACCAGTACCCAGAGACAATTTATCACCTTTTTGTACAATGCGAAAAAGTAAAACAATTCTGGAATCAACTTAAAGTATGGTTATCTGCCAATTCAAACATATCGATCGATTTAAATGAACGAAATATTTTGTTTTCTTATCAAGATGCAAATCAAATGAAAATATATTTGTATGTTATAGTTAAGTATTATATCTACAGTAACAAATTTTCGGGGAAAGAATTAAGCTTAAATAGCTTTTTAAGTCTTCTTGAAAGAAAATTTAAAAGTGAAAAGTATATCGCATATGTAAATGGTACCACTGCAAAGTTTTTTTCGAAATGGTATCCCTTGTGTCAATATTTTAATAGAGTTTGAATGTTCAAACCTGATAATATTGCTAAAAGTTGCATTTATATTTTATATTTTAAAGGAAGTGTCTGCTGACAACCGGTTGTCACCAGACTTTTTGGACCAAAATCATCTGCTGACAACCGGTTGTCACCAGACTTTTTGAGCCAAAAACGTCTGCTGACAACCGGCCATATATTTTCTATTAAATGGTTTTTAATTGGGTTTCCTTTGACTGAATTTATATTAATACGTTATAAATATAACATAAATGTTCTCATTGTAAAGGCAAATTATTATTTTTACTTGCATTCTTGCACTTTTTGGCATTGTGTTACATGTATGAGGACTGTTTGTATTTTGATGCAAGGAAACTAATAATGTTGCCTTTAAATCTAGTCCTTATTTAATGCCTGTTGTTGTTTGTGATATATTATCTAACTAACATTGTCCCTTTGTGCCTGATTATGATACCTATATGGTCTCTCTCTTATTACAATTAAATCCTAGAATTAAAGTGTGAAAATCAAACTTTGATCTCTAACAAAGGTGTATACTGTCCTCTATCAAATGTGTTTGTTCAGCAGTTAGTCCTGAATCAGGCTTCTTAATGCATTTACCAAATTTGGTGCATCATATTTTATTCATATGATCTTTACTTATCTGTCTGAAACATTAATGGCTCTTGTCATTGAGCACAGTCAAGTTGAATATCTACACCATTAGATCCAAGACCACAGCATCCTTACCCTATAATATCAGGGTTCTAAAATTGATCAGCTGTGGTCCATGCTGGAAGAGATCGCTGCTGTATTTGATGTTAGTAAAATATTGATCAATACATTAGAATTCAGGTTTTTTGTTTGTTTTTAGCTCACCTGAGCCATAGATTCAAGATGATCTATTGTGACCAGTCGATGTCCAACATCCGTCTTGCCTTGTCTGTCATCAACAATTTGCTTTAAATGACAACTTCTTCGAAACCGCTAGGCCTAGCCTAGAGCTTTGACACTGAAAATCTTCTGCTTCAGAACTGCTGGGCTCAGATGCTTAATATTTTGTATGAACTGATGTCTAGTGAACCTTTACCAAGTTTGTTCAAGTGGGGACCCAGGGTTCAAAATGGCCCTGCAGCAGGGGGTTTTGGTTTCCAAAATAAAATATACTTAAAAATATTCTTCTCCAAAACTGCTAGAATCAGATGCTTGAAATTTGGTATGTAGCATTGCCTAGTGGCCGTTTCCAACTTTGTTCAAATGGTGGCCCTAGGACACAAAATGGCCCACCCCAGGGGGGTCCTGGATTTGAACCGTAGAAATACGCAGGAAAATATTCAGAAATCTTCTTCAGAACCGCTGGGCTCAGATGCTTGAAATTTGGTATGTAGCATTGCCTTGTGGTCTTTTACCAAGTTTGTTCAAATGGTTGCCTCAGGGTCAAAAATGGCCCTGCCCCATTAGGTCCTAGGTTTGAACCATAGAAATTCATACATAAGAAAATATTCAAAAATCTTTTTAGCTCACCTGAGCCATAGACTCAAGATAAGCTATTGTGATCAGACAATGTCTGTTGTCCATCATGCCGTGTGTTGTGCCTTTTCTGTTGTAAACAATTTGTTTCAAAGGACATTATCTCCTAAACTGTTGGTTGGATTGTGAACAGACTTGGCAGGAATGAACCTTATATGACTCTGTTTGAAAGTTATTCAAATGGTTCTAGTCCATGGCATAACTAGGTCAAATGAGCTAAATAACAGTTTTTGAAAATCTTTTTGTCTAAAACCACAAGGCCTAGAGTCTAGACAAATTATGGGATTTCCTTGTCTAAAATCACAAGGCCTAGAGCCTTAACAAATAATGGTCCTGGGGTCAAATGGCCTCACCCTGGGGGTCACAGTTTTACACAGGCTTTTATAGGGAAAATGCAAAAAATCTTTTTGTCTAAAACACCTGATGCAGAGCCTTGTACTTGGTTTGTAGCATCACCTAGTGGTCCTCTACCAAGCTTGTTCAAATTATGGCCCTGAAGTCAGATGGCCTGCTCTGGGGGTCACACGTTATACATAGGCTTATAATGGTGTAGATATTTAACTTTGTTGGTTTCCATACATTAAAGTACAAACAGTTCACATATATATGTAGCACAATGACAAGAGTGCAACTAAAAATGGTCTTTTGCCTCAACTATGAGAAACTGTATGTTATATTTATTACATATTTATAACATATTAATACAAATTCAGTGAAATTAGACCCTTTTTAAAACCATTTAATTAGAAAATATATGACTGGTTGTCAGCAGACTTTTTGGTCCTAAAAGTCTGGTGACAACCGGTTGTCAGCAGACGATTTTGGTCCAAACAGTCTGGTGACAACCGGTTGTCAGCAGACCTCGCCTATTTTAAATAAAATAAATTCATTTATATTTATAAGAAGATTGTGAGATCATAAAGATGACATTAATATCAGTATGGAGTAATGACTTTAAAATTAAATAGACTATTGTATAGTAAATATAAGTAAAAAAGAAGAAAAAATATATACGTGGTCTCAATAATGTATGTATAATTATCTTTAGAATAAATTGAAAATCCTTATAGCGATAAAGGGGGGTTATGGATTATATATATACTTCAGCTAGCAGTTTTGCTGAGAAAAATACATCCCTTGCGAAAAAAACCCAGCTTTTCTACAGCTTTAGCGCAGCTTTGAAAGCTGCGCAGAAGCTTCGCAAAAGCCGGCGGTATTGGCACCTGCTTATTTAAGCTGTAGAAAAGCTAGCTTTTCCGCAGAGCTGCAGAAAAGCCGGCTTTAACGCAGCTTTATACAAACCTGCAGAAAAGCCAGCTTTTACGCAGCTTTAGCGAAGCTCTAACGCAGCTTTAACGCAGAGGCACATAAAAGCTGCGTCAAACTCAAAAGCTGCGTTTAAGCTGCAGAAACGCAGCTTTTCCGCAGGTGCCAATACCGCCGGCTTTTGCGAAGCTTCTGCGCAGCTTTTCTACAGCTCTGAATCAGACCTGCGTTAAAGCTGCGTTTCCGCAGCTAAAATGCAGCTTTATGACAAAGCTGCGTTATAGCCGCGTAAAAGCTGCGTTTCCGCAGCTTCAACGCAGCTTTAGGTCAAAGCCGCGTAAAAGCTGCGTTTCCGCAGCTTCAACGCAGCTTTAGGTCAAAGCTGCGTTTCTACTGCTTGAAAAGCAAACCTGCGTAAAAGCTGCGTATCTGTCAGAAACCTGCGTCTTTAAAAGTTCTGGATGAGGACAGAAAAACAGAAAGGTCAAAAATAAAAACAAATAGAATTTAATATAATAAAACAGTGCTATACAAACACCTTTAAAAGGTACCAACTGTGATATGGTAAATTATCAGATAGCTGACTAGAAATCATGCAGTAACAAAAATACAAACTGAGCGTAAAACTATTAAATTTCAGTGCTTATCCCATTCCCTTGACTTTTACTCACAGATAATGATGAATTTAGGGGGAAAACAATCAAAAGGAATTCAAATTCAAGTCTTTCCCATTTTGTGTGTGTGTGTGGGGGGGGGGGTCACTGGGGGGTGCCTGCATGCATGCCTGCCTGTCTGTCTGTCTGCTTGTATGTCAGTTTATCTATCTGCCTGTGGTCTTAAATAATGCAAATTTTATAAGATTAAGAACAAAATGAAATTCTAGAAAAATTAAATCTTACCAGAATCCAAATCCAGTGAAAATGAACAAGTTACAAACATTGTCTCCACATGTTTAGCCTTAAAGTCACTGTTTTCTTTTTACTTGACTCTTTATAAATGATGACTCAAAAAGTTTTTTTTTAAATTTTTATGCCACATGGCCCCCTCAGGGAAAATTGCCATAGCAACAAGGTAATATTGCTTAATATTACATAATACCAGATTAATGTTGATGAATTTACGCAGCTCTTCAGAGCTGCGCAAAAGCTGCGTTTCTTTATTTTCTTTATAAAATATGCACCCAATCAATTCAAATTATTAAGCAAACAAATGTAGCTAGGCCCCTGTGTCCATGTGTGACGCTAATGTTCAGATATTCATTTTTCCGTAATTTAAACCAAACATGTTGATCTTCATGCAATTCCAATTTGTAGAACAAATTTTCCCTTTGTGCTCAAAATCATTAGAAACAAAAGATAGAAAATTAACAAAAATATACCATACCCAACCGACATGCCACAACCCTAGATATTGTATATAGTCCAAGATGGCAAAACAAAATCTCAGTTTTAGGTGAGGCAATTGTTGAAAATTAAATACGCAGCTTTTAAAAGCTGTAGAATAGCTGCGTCTTTATGTTTAAGATGGTTTGGACTTAAATTTAAGTAATACGCAGCTTTTCTACAGCTCTCAGGAGCTGCAGATTTTATCTTTATGATTTATTTGTTGAATAAAAAAGAATATTCAGCTTTTCTACAGCTTTTAGACTTAAAGACGCAGCTTTCTGAAATTAACCAAATTAAATATCCAGCTTCTGCGCAGCTCACACAAAAAAGTACAGCTTTTGCCCAGTTATTTGAAAAAAAAGTACAGCTTTTCCGCAAGTCTGAAAAGAAACGCAGCTTTTATACAGCTTTTTAAAAAATACGCAGAAAAGCTGCAGAAAAGCCGGCTTTTGCGCAGCTTTTATACAGAGCTGCGTTTGATTTTCGCAAGGGATATACTTATATATTCTAAGAGTGCGAAGGGTGCAGATGCTTCAGTGTTGAAAAACAGCCAACTCCTGATATCCCGAACATTGATATCTCAAAATAGCTTCTTATATCAAAGAATATGTTTCCTATTTTTATCTACATATCAACTCTTGTCGTCTCAAACTACTGATATCTCAGAGTGGGTTTTCTGGTATCAGAAAATTTACTTTGATTTATCAGTGGTTTGAGCTGAAATTTGACTTCGAGATATCGAGAGTGGACTGTATGTCAGTAATTAGTAATACAGCAGCAATTTCTTGCAGGATGAACCATTGCTGATTAGGAGTTTCAAAAGAGAATTTCCACAGGTTTGGTTATCCTGTCCTCCTCTTTATTTTGTCTTCTTTACTATGCTTCTCTGTTTATCTCTTTTCTTCCTCTTTTTCTCTAAATATTATGTCTCCTTAGTAAGCGTTTATATCATGTCTACAACGGTTTAGCTCTCTTTTTCCTCTTCTAAATACTCTCTATCTCTCGCTTACTTTCTCTTTCTATACTTTAATTTGTGTATCTGCATAAGGCGTAGTTTGAAAACATGTAATCGTATATCTATGTCTATTACGGGTTATCTTCCTTTTTTCCTTCTTTAAACTCTCTCTCTTTTTCTCTCTCTCTCTCTCTCTCTCTCCATCTCTGTATACTTTTACTGTGTATATCTGCATTAGGACATGAAATATAATAATGTGTAGTTTAAAAATAAGTAATCATGTATTTATGTATGTAAATTGTATGCTTTTGAAAAATTCTGAAATAAAATTAAAAAAAAAAACAAACTAATAATACAATGATAATCTATATTAAAACTGCTTTTTTAATTGCTTTTCGGTTATTCCAGTGCTTTCTGGTATTTCTGTGCTTTTCGGTTATTCTATGTACCGACCATACTCCAAGACTGGACGCACCAGTCCCTTGTATGCGGACTCTTTAACGTCTTGTGGACATGCTGCCAAGTTACGTCTGAGGAAGCCAAGGGTCCTATTAGCCTTTGTGCAAATATTGCTGACGTGTGTTCCATTTGAAATCATTGGTTATGGTTATGCCGAGGTACTTGATAGTTTCTACGTTATTGAGGACCGTTCCCTCTAAGGTATAGGAAGCATTGATCTTCTTGATTCGTTTCCTTGTGATTTGCATTATATTACATTGACCAGTTGAAATCTCATGCCCCAGCTCCTTGCCCAACACCCTAAACGATCTATATCCTCCTGAAGTTTCAACCTGTCTTCACTATCTCTGATTTCACAATAGCAAACACAGTCGTCAGCAAGAAGTCTTAATTCCGAGTTAACAGTTTCTGTTATATCGTTAATGTACAACGAGAACAACAGTGGTCCAAGCACGGTGCCCTGGGGAACACCCGACAACACCGGGGCCCAATCCGATTTAACCCCATTAACTACCACACGCTGCTGCCTGTAACAGATAAAAGAATCTATCCATTTCAGAGTCCTTCCACCAATACCATAGCCATATAGCTTACATTTAAGTAATTCATGAGGGGGAGTGTCAAAAGCTTTCTCGAAGTCCAAGATAAACCTGTCAACCTGACCGCCCTTATCCAAGATTTTAGCCCAGTCATTTATAACCATTAATATCAACTGAGTTTCACAACTATGTTTCTTCCGGAACGCATGTTGTTTGTCTGACAAAAGTTTAGGGGAGAAGCTGGAAATAATAAAACTACTTTCAGGACATATATATCACAGGCACGGTAGTAATTCCTTTGGATCATTTTGATGCAGCGAAAAAGTGGTTCACTTTTCATAAATTAATCTATATTACACAGAATACATGTATCTGATGAAAATAATCTAGACATTGATGAAATTATTCTTACTGGGCTATAACAGCATGATAATTTAAGAAAATTCCACTTTTAAATACTTTAAATATGGCATGAAATATGCAAGGTGATTTGTACCCCCACGTTTCGTACTGAAGTCAATTCCCTTAAAATATTGTTCATTTCCAGAGTTTAAGGCTGACTTTTGATGGACTATCTTCCGTGATCTTACTGATATAGCTCGTTCAACACCATTCTATTAGTCTCAAAGTGAACTTCAGTGGAAACTTTATATAATAACGATTTTTTACCACTTTCCCACTGCAGTATTAAAATGATTTTTGAGAATTACTTCAGGGTTTTCACTAAGTTCTAGAGTAACTGGCACAGGGGCCGGGGGCCGCCTAAGCCCCGGGAAGCTCTGAGGTAAACGGTGCAATTTCCTGCTATCTCAGCTTCTCTGAGGGCCTAAATTTGCTCCTGTTTTCAGGCAGTATTTATATTATTGTTTTGTATTTCAAACAATCTTTGTCAGAATGTTGTGAATAAAACAGCTGAAGAAAATGTG
The DNA here is from genome assembly GCA_963989385.1 of Ctena decussata. NCBI lineage: Eukaryota > Metazoa > Mollusca > Bivalvia > Lucinida > Lucinidae > Ctena > Ctena decussata. Next base: position 45,847,903 of record OZ022500.1, read on the forward strand.
GTGTTGTGGTTTGCATGGTTTCTTAATGCCCATACAAGTCATTTTGTTTCAGTTTTATGCTTAGACAATGCCCTGCTGCTAAGAAAGATGAAGTACCACAATACCCTAAAATAACAGCTGAAAAATTACTTTCATAAAATTTTCATACTAAGTTTGTTCATTTGTGGAGATGGCAAACACTAGTAAACAATACTGAGAATGAACAAACATGACTGACTATAGCACTGTTCCGGGTAGGCACTGCTTGCCCAGGCCTTTCAGAAGTTTTTAGGCTCAGAACAGCTAATCAGCTTATTGCAAGTTTCTCTTTTTATCCCCCGACCGAAAGGTTTGGGGGATAAAGCGATGAGCCTGGCGTCCGTCTGTCCGTCCGTCTGTCCGTCCGTAAACATTTTCTTGTCCGCTCTATATCTTGAATACCGTTTGGAATATTTTCATGATACTTCACAGTTATGTAGAACAGGTCATGGCGATGTGTCGCGTGCAAGAAAGGTAACTCTTGCTTTTGTAGTCTTTGAGTTATCTCCCCTTTGGTGAATTTTTGGCAGATTCGTGTCCGCTCTGTAACTTGAATACCCTTTGGGAATATTTTCATGATACTTCACAGATATGTAGAGCAGGTCATGACAATGTGTCGCGCACAAGAATGATAACTCTTGCTATCTTACTTTTTGAGTTATTTCCCCTTTATGGTTTTAGGTGTGATTTCGTGTCCGCTCCATAACTTGAATACCCTTTGAAATATTTTCATTAAACTTCACAGATATGTAGAACAGGTAATGGCGATGTGTCGCGAACAAGAATGACAACTCTTGCTTTCTTACTTTTTGAGTTATTTTCCCTTGATGGTTTTAGGTGTGAATTCGTGTCCGCTCCAGAACTTGAATACCTTTTGAAATATTTTCATGATACTTCATAGTTATGTAGAACAGGTCATGCTGATGTGTCGTGAACAAGAATGACAACTCTTGCTTTCTAACTTTTTAGCTCACCTGAGCCAGCGGCTCCGGGGGAGCTTATAGGATGGTAAGGCTCCGTCGTCCGTCGTCGTCCGTCCACAATTTCAAATGACTTCTCCTCTGAAACCGCTGGGCCAATTGTAATCAAATGTCATATAGAGCCTCCTGGGACCTTAGGAACGAAAAGTTGTTCAAACGGTCCTGGTCACATGACCAACATGGCCGCCATGCCCATATATGGTAAAAACCTGAAAAAATCTTCTTCTCCAGAACCAATAGGCCGATGGCCTTGAAACTTGATATGTAGCATCGGGTATGCGAGTACTACCAAGATTGTTCAAATTATGACCTTGGGTTGACCTTGACCTTTTTTACGGTAAGGTCAAATTTGCTTCATTATGCTTTTATATGGCAAGATGCTACAACATAAGATATCTTGGAAACTGTTGAAGATTTTGGGCTAAAAATTGGTATCTACAGTCATCATAATGACTTCATGAAGATTTACGAGTATAAGAGGTCAAGGTCATTCTTTGACCTTTGACCCTGAACTCTCATATTTTGATAAGCTCTAACAATCTCCTCAAAAGCCACTGGGCCAATTGAAACCAAATTTCATACAGAGCCTTCAGGGGTTGAGGGAACAAAAATTTATTTATACAGTCTAGGTCACATGACCAACATGGCCACCACGCCCATATATGGTAAAAACCTTTAAAAACCTTCTTCTCCAGAACCAATTGACCGATGGCCTTGAGACTTGGTATGTAGCATTGGGTACTTGAGTACTATCAAGATTGTTCAAATTATGACCTTGTGTTGACCTTGACCTTTTTTACGGCATGGTCAAATATGGGAAAATGCTAGAACATGAGATTTCATGATAAGTTTTGAAGATTTTGGCCTAAAAACTGGTATATACAGTCATCTTAATGGGTACCAGAAGATTAGTGAGTAAAAGAGGTCAAGGTCATTCTTTGACCTTTGAACTCTCATATTTTGACAGTTTCAAACAATCTCCTCAAAAAACATTGGGCCAATTGTGACTTAATTTTTTATAGAGCCTCCAGGGGTCAAGGGAATAAAAAAATTTTCTAACGGTCCTGGTCACATGACCAACATGGCCACTATGCCCATATATGGTAAAAACCTTTAAAAATCTTCTTCTCCAGAACCAATTGACCGATGGCCTTGAGACTTGGTATGTAGCATTGGATACTTGAGTACTATCAAGATTATTCAAATTATGACCTTGTGTTGACCTTGACTTTTTTTACAGCAAGGTCAAATATGGGAAAATGCTAGAACATAAGATTTCATGGAAAGTTTTGAAGATTTTGGCCTAAAAATTGGTATATACAGTTGTCTTAATGAGGTCATGAAGAATTATGAGTACAAGAGGTCAAGGTCATTTCTTGACCTTTGATCCGGATCGCTCATATTTTGACATTTTTAACCATTTCCTCAAAAGCCAAAGGGCCAATTGTAAACACATTTCATATAGAGCCTCCAGGGGTTGATTGAATAAAAATTTGTTCAAACGGTCCACGTCACATGACCAACATGGCCGCCACTACCACTTATGGTATAATTCTTTAATCTTTTTCTTCTCCAGAACCAATACTCCTATGGCCTTGAGACTTGGTAAGTAGCATGGAGTACTAGAGTACCACCAAGACTTTTCAAATGGTGACCTTGGGTTTACCTTGACCTTTTTTGCGGCATGGTCAAATATGGGAAAATGCTAGAACATAAGATTTCGTGGAAAGTTTTGAAGATTTTGGCCTAAAAATGGTATATATGGTTGTCTTAATGAGTACATGAAGATTTATGAATACAAGCGGTCATGGTCATTCTTTGACTTTTGACCCAAGACTCATATTTTGACAATTTCAGACATGATAAGAAAAAAACCACCTTGCCAATTGCCCAGGTGAGCGATTCAGGGCCTCATGGCCCTCTTGTTTAGTTATTTCCCCTTGATGTTTTTAGGTGTGGTTTCGTGTCCGCTCCATAACTTGAATACCCTTCAGAATATTTTCATGATACTTCATAGTTATGTAGAACAGGTCATGCTGATGTGTCGTGAACAAGAATGACAATTCTTGCTGTCTAACTTTTTGAGTTATTTCCCCTTGATGGTTTTAGGTGTGATTTCGTGTCCGCTCCATAACTTGATTACCCTTTGAAATATTTTTATGATACTTCACAGATATGGAGATCAGATCATTACAGTTTGTCTTATACAAGAATGACAACTCTTGCTTTCATACTTTTCCGAGTCCCCCCCCCCACCCCCCCCCCCCCCCCCCCCCCCCCCCCCAATTTTTTTTATTTTTTTTTTATTTTATTTTATTTTTTTTAACAGATTGGGATTGTTTGTCCAAATTCACTTACTAGAGAGCTCAAAATTAGATTTGTAGGGCTTGTACTTTAGAAGTTATTCACACATTTTGAAATGTTGAATGTATCATATGCAATACATTGTCTATATGGTTGCTATTTGATATTTTACCTCTTTTTAGTAATCTGGCATACTGTTTTGGTCTGAGTGTTAGATAATCATGCATTTGTTAAGCAGATAATGTCAATAAAAAGAATGACAGTATACTATTTATATGTGTTTTGAAGTGCACCCTGTTTACCAAAGCACAGGGGGCCTTCGGTCGGGGGATTTGCCATCTCCTCTGATGGCTATTTTTATACTCTGGAGACAGAATTTCAATGAAACAATAAATTTATCACTCCAAGGTAAGGATACGAAACGTCCAGGCTTGGGTACGAATCGACTCGGATATGAAACATCTTGGTACGAATTGACTTTGGACATTAATTTAAAACAGCAAGTGACTGACAGCGCTGGGCAAGGGCAAACAATTTTACACTGGGATATGTTGTGTGCAATTAATCTGTTTGCCTGTCCCTTCCATCAGCTTTTGCTTTTTATCCCCCTACCGAAAGGTTCGGGGGATATAGCGATGAGCCTGCCGTCCGTCTGTCCGTCCGTAAACATTTTCTTGTCCGCTCCATATCTTGAATACCGTTTGGAATATTTTCATGATACTTCACAGTTATGTAGAACAGGTCATGGCGATGTGTCGCGTGCAAAAATGGTGAATCTTGCTTTTGTAATTTTTGAGTTATTTCCCTTTTGGTGAATTTTTGGCAGATTCATGTCCGCTCTGTAACTTGAATACCCTTTGGAATACTTTCATGATACTTCACAGATATGCAGAGCAGGACATGACATTGTGTCGTGAACAAGAATGACAACTCTTGCTTTCTTACTTTTTGAGTTATTTCCCCTTGATGGTTTTAGGTGTGATTTTGTGTCCGCTCCATAACTTAAATACCCTTTGAAATTTTTTTCATGAAACTTCACAGATATGTAGAACAGGTCATGGCAATGTGTCGCGAACAAGAATGACAACTCTTGCTTTCTTACTTTTTTAGTTATTTCCCCTTGATGGTTTTAGGTGTGAATTCGTGTCTGCTCCATAACTTGAATACCCTTTGGAATATTTTCAGGATACTTCATAGTTATGTAGAACAGGTCATGCTGATGTGTCGCGAACAAGAAAGACAACTCTTGCTTTCTAACTTTTTGAGTTATTTCCCCTTGATGGTTTTAGTTGTGATTTCGTGTCCGCTTCATAACTTGAATACCCTTTGGAATATTTTCATGATACTTCATAATTATGTAGAACAGGTCATGCTGATGTGTCACAAACAAGAATCACAACTCTTGCTTTCTAACTTTTTGAGTTATTTCCCCTTGATGGTTCAATGTCTACATGGTTGCTTTTTGAGATTTAACCTCTTTTTAGCATTTTAGCAATCTGGCATACTGTTTTGGTCTGAGTGAGCGAGTGAACTCTGGTTTAACGTCCCACCAACAACGAGGTCATATGGAGACGGGACCTCAGTTTAAAGTCTCATCCGTAAGACCGGAGAAGCGGGGGATCGATCTTGCGACCCCTGGATTGGTAGTCCTGAGTGTTATCCACTACACTACAGCCGCTCCTTTTGGTCTGAGTGTTAGATAATCATGCATCTGTTAAGCAGATAATGTCAATAAGGAGCTTAAAAGAATGACAGTATACTGTTTATATGCGTTTTGAAGTGAGTGCACCCTGTTTACCAAGGCGCAGGGGGCCTTCGGTCGGGGGATTTGCCATCTCCTCTGATGGCTATTTTTACAAAAGCCAAAATCAAAAAGAGATTTTGTTGTTTTGCCATCCCGCAAGACCAGTTTCCGGTCTCAGCCATACTCCACTTGTAAGGATGATTCTGATTGCTTCTTCGCGATCCAACTGAACCGGAACCTAATCATAACAAGAAAAAACTTTTAAAAAAGATGAATGACATGAAATACGTTCTGGAAAAGTAGCCGGCGCAGATGCCAAAGTAAGCGGCGATGTTCGCTGGCTGCCGGCTTTTACCTGTACTACAGTGTCCAGCGGACTAAGGTAGTGATATTACTACTAGGGAGAAGCATGCGTTTAAATTATATACTTTGGGATTGTTCGAGGGGAAACTGAAATATTTGAGGACAAGTCTTATCGGGCGCCAGCACTGTCACTAATAATAGTTTTAGAGGTATTTAGGGCTAAAAGTTCCTTCTGTCCACCTGAAACAGACATCAAAGGCGTCCTCAGATTCAGACTTCCAAAAGAAGATCAGCATACGTCCAGATTCAAAAGGCATGTTTTATAGTCCAGTCTCCTTCAATTAAGATCCTTATCATGCTTTTGACAAGACTTATACAATTTTTTTATTAGAATTCACACTTTGTACTTGGATTTTGTTTTGAGAGTCCCAATAGATGCACCTTTGTACTTGGATTTTGTTTTGAGAGTCCCAGTGGATGCACAGTTTTTCTTTTTCTGGGAGTCCCAGACAGGGTTTGTCCTTTAAATTATTATTTTGTGGGACATATGTCCCCATGGTCAGGTATTTTGATGGAATTTAGAGCAATTTGGGCTATTCTTGGGGGGCATTTACAGTTCAGTTCAATTCTCCTAACGACGTTCCCCAAGTGGCTCAGCGGTACGTAACCATAGATGCACACACTTAGGGCCATGTGTCCGTCCAAGGGGGACATTTACTAGAAAATACAGAAATATATACCAAAATTATGGGGTAATCTAACCTATGTCTCACTCTGAAAAAACTCAGGGTGCAATTCGAGCAAAAATGGGACAAAATCTTGTATATCCTGGTCCCAGACATCAGACCCTCCTAGGACCCTCTAAGTTTTGTCTGGGATTACAGTGATTTTTTCACTATTTTGGGAATGGTGCCGATGCCCATGGAATGGAGAAAAATCACGTCATAATCTCCTAGAATTTGGAATTTCAGAAACACCTTTATTTAGTCTCAACTGGTGGGATAGGGGACATGGTACTGAATATATACTATTTACGTTCAATTATACATGTAATTATATTTCTGCCAGGTCTTTAAGCCAGCAAGTGAATTTATGCTTGTGAGATGATCCCAAGAAAAATACTTCATGCAAATGGGAATTTTTCAACTTGCAGTTGGGAAAAAAAGATACTATTTTGAATTGGGACTGGTGCCTTCTATGGGCACCACTTATATATAGAAAAAAACCACTGGGGAAAACCCTGGTCCCATTGTATTCTTATAAGTTTATTGGTTTGTTATGGAGAGTGAGGAAATGGTCTTGTAGTCAAATAAATACATAAACCCCACCTCTATTCAAAACTTATATACTGATATAATAGCCACATTATGTGATTTCCAACAATGCGGCATTGGTGACAAGAATAGGCTCTGATCAGACTGCACTTAAGTGCAGTCTGATTAGAGCCTTTACTTGTCACAATAGCCATCTATGAAAGTGACGAAGCAATAGGTCTGTACGTTAAACAATAATGCAACAACAGCTGTGATTACCTGTATAAACAAGTAGTCTAAAGACTTTATGTAACTCTGAATTTATTTTTTGATTGGTCTCCGTCTTGGGGTATTTCATGAAAAAAAAAAAAAAAGGAAAAAAAAAAAGCAATACCCAGAGTGCAATTTTGTTGTTCTACATAAACAAGAAGGATGATCTGAATATCACATGATGAAATTGCCACATTTGAAGTCACATGATATGGCTCATATGGTCTGCCTTATTTTCAGGTCGAACAAAGAAGAGTTTTTGAGAAGATTATGTCGAGATAATACACAGTTGCTGATCAATAAATTATGGGAGGTAACTATCTATTTACATGCTGCTGTGTCATCCACATTGGAGTCTTCCATTCATTTGAAAGTGTATGTTAAAGTAAACTCTAACCCAGTTTGATCAAAATTTACGACGTCATTTGTTAACACGACATTAAATTTTCAAACATATTATACATATAACACTGCCATTTTGTGCCAAAAAATGTGAGGAGCTTTTGCATTGCAAAAGCTCCTCGCAATTTTTCAGCAAAAAGTATTATCAGGATTGATTTTGTAAGAACTTAACAAATCCTCGACTAATGACTTTGTTGAGCTAGTTACGCTTTGAACAACTGGACCCTGGATGACAAACAGTGAGACCCTGATAAGACTGCTTCTGCAGAAGCAGTCTTTTCTGGTTCTACACTGTATTTGCAGAACCATGTCACTTTAAGCATTAGAAAGAACAAGCTGCTTTTGTGTATTGTTCTTCCTAGCACATTCTGACAAAGAATTTTTAGCTCGCCTGAACGTAGTTCAGGAAGAGGTATTGTACTATCCCCGGCGTTAACGTTGGCGGCGGCCGCATTAGCAAAATGTTTTAAAGTTTTTTATGTGATGGGCAAGGCGCTGTCAGGCAAGCTATCCTGTCCTGGTGACAGGTCTTGTTTCAACATGTAATTATGTTGTCTGTCCATGGTCCATATTTATAAAGCAACTGTGTTCACTCCATGTTCTTTCACTATAAGAAATATTTTATTTTTCCCCTGGCAATGCTGGCATACGAAGTTTGTCGAGGTGTACAGTAAAACCTGTCTTAGTGGCCACCTCTTTTAAGCAAGCAACCTGTATTAAGCAAGCATGTTTTCACAAGGCTCCAGATAAGGATGTTTGGGTAATTGGGTATTACCCACTGATTATTTTGTTAATTGGGTATTCTGAATTTTAATTGGGTAAAGCAACTTGTATCACCCACTGATTTTCCTTCTAATTGGGTATTCTGATTCTTTATTTGTGCAATTTGGTAAAAATTGGAGTTATCAATAGTGCTGCAATCTTAATATTTTGCATCACCATGATTTCTATCTGTATATATAGTCAACACACAGACCAGCCACTGAATAAAACAAAATCATTGAAATCAGTCTCAGAAAACACTTTTGTAGACCAAGGTCTGATAGTCCAAGATCTGTGTTTTCACTAACAATGTAAATCCTGGACAGGCTGACCTGGAAGAACAGTGTTTTCTTGCTTCTATATTGAAGTTCAGCCCTTTTCATTAAAACATCTGGATGACACCAAATCTGGCGTCTCTGGACACGAAAAATCCGGCCCGGACGCAAGAAAATTAGCTCCCGAAGAGAGAGACCGGACTTCTTTTAAATTTTAAATGTCAGAATTTAACTTTCAAAGAAGCCACTCGCTGTTCACACCTTGGATAGAACAGCAGGGGTGTCGTTAAAAGGTACCGATAATCAATAAATCAATCTGTCATTACACATGACGTAATGGAAATTGTCGTAGGCACGTGTCTCTTAATCGCCAATAACTGAACCTTAATCCGGCAGTCTTTGATCAGTATAAAGCAAAGTACAAATTGTGTCAACACAATATCGCTGTATTAGTTCTACCGCGTCGTGACCAGTCTGTTCATTGCTTCCCGCTGATTGAATATCTGTGTCATAATTACTATAAAATACTACTACATGGCCAGAAAATCGAAATTATTATGCACGTCTAATGCTGTGATTCCGAGAAAGGGAGCCGGGTTCCCCCAAGGAAAATTTAGAATTTCAGGATCCTGTCGAAGTTATGAGCCTTTTCCTGGACACTTACTCTATTTCCTGACTTTTGTATTTCACTCGTGCCTGATGTGCGTAACGGGCGTTATGCCTAAGCATTACACCAGGTTTTACTTGCAAAATGCAAATGGTAACATAAATTTGCTATACGCTGTCATCGGAGATAGTAATTATACGATTAGAAGGCCGATCAGATTAAATTTCCGGAAACTAGCGATTTTAAGAAGTTCGGTTCGTTCACTTTAAGATTCTTTCCCGCCGATTTTTCAGCATGTTTTCCACCATTTCTTGCTCACCATATATAGAACGAGTACCAGTATATCTATAAATAACGCTGCGGTAAGTCTGTGAGGTCAACACAGACAGTTGAACACGCGACATAGGAATTACACCCGATGCTTTTGTTTACACATGACAGCCTTGGATAATACCGTCGTTACGCTTCTGCTTTTTGGACCATTGCTTTCCAGGAATTTTGTCTGCGTATTGGTACGCTGACAGAAAAAGGTCATTTGTGTTTTTCAATTATTTTATTGGGTATTTACGCAAATACGCTGCTTATCTGGAGCACTGTTTCATCATTGTAGGTCCAAGGTCAAGGTCACAGATGCTATTATAGGTACATGTAAATCTTTGTCATGGTTCTAGCGCCTTTATTTATTAACTGATTTTGATAGAACTTCACACATATATTAAGTATGACAATATCTTGGACAAGTTAACCTTTCAGGGTTGTAGTTCCAAGGTCAAGGTCACAGTTGCTATTTTTAAGAAAAACTCAGTCATCCCTCTGGCACCTTTATTTATTGACAGATTTTGATGTAACTTCACACAAATATGTTTTAACACATTACTTTTCTAGTGAGGCATATGGCGGGGGCATTCATCACCTTTAGTGATTGTCTAGTTTTCTAACAGTTTCCTGTTTTCTCCCAAACAAGCAGGTTGTCTTTCAGTTTGCGGTAGTTATGTATTGTGTACCTAATAACTCTGGTTTCGACACACACGTCATGAATTTATTTATAGAAACGAACCTCAGGGAGCGATCATTATTTCATATGCTATCACGCACAGACAACGTAACGTCCAGAAGCAGTTCTCGTCATGTTGCTTTTGAGCTCGCTTTTTAAAATAAATATAAAACCCATTTTGCTGCTGTTCCTATATATTGATTTTTGACATCTTATTCATGTAACAAAGTCCGTTTGTATGCCGAATGCGCTCAGTTTTTTTAATGAGGTCACAGCAGACGAAAACAAACACAAAACTAAGACGAAGAGTTTGTCTTGTTCACGAAGCTGCCGAAAACGATAAATGATGACTGGGTCAGGTTGCTGTTTTAATATTTTTGTGTATTTTCCTGCAATGTTGACTTACATTCGGAATTTGTTTGCAAAGTAGACACAATATTGGAAAACCTGACCCAATTAAGAGAGGTCAGCACGTGGCTTGAACATGCTCACGTGAATACCCCTGACGTAATCACGCGACTTTGCAAATCCAAAAGAGGAAAAAACGTCATTTATATATACAGAGCTCGATATCATGATGAGTTTTTGCACTAGTTTGACCAAATGTATCATAAACTTAGGATTGAGGCAGTTCAAGTGAAGAAAAAATACGCGAAAAACTTGTTTTAATCAGAATGACGAGAACTACTAGCTGACGAGATCTACTCGGATACGAGTATTATTTAAAGTTTATTTTCTGTTGGCGGTGGTGCTGGTATACGTGAGCCCCTGCTCACTTGCTCTAGTTATAAGGAAATTTTGTAGTAATATGTATCATGTCAATTTGGTGTAAAGATTTTATTAGTTAAGACTGAAGATTCTGACCTTACCTGTCAGTGTATCACGTGTCATCCACCCAGTCTGATCAGAGTCTTCACTGTCTGCATTGGGCTAGCTCAGACTCATACATGTAGCTTCCCTATTAGCATATAGTGAAGATGCTGATCAGACTGGGCAGATGCCCAGCCTGGGGTAAGTCTTTGCATGGCCCAACATGCCACTTTGCTGGTTTTGTCATGTCACGGCACATATATAAGTGAATATCATTGTAATTTGACTATAAGGCAGGGTCTTTCATTCTTTAGAATGACCCCAAATAACAGAGTTTTGTAGAATTCCGCCATAAGATGGCAGAGTTCAGGAAAGTCATGGAGAGTTTATAGGACCATATCTTGTTTAATGATTAAAATGTTACTTCGGTGAAAATTCTGAATACATGTATATTTACCAGACCGAAAGAATTTTTACCAGACACGTCACTGTGACGTCAGGCAGTCAGACAGAGTTTCGTGAAGACTGAGATGGCTTTACTCTTTAGAGACAATCCCAAAAAGCTAGATCCATCTTATAAAACTGATCTTGATTTTTGGAGTGGTTCAGAAAGAAAAAACCCCTGTCTTATGACAGAATAACTATGTACCAGTAGTTGAAGAAAATGCCAGATATTTCTCTATATAAATATACTTTGTGCTATGTCCACACGCGGTAGGCGGCAATCAAAAACGCTCTTAACAATCGATTAACGCGGATCAAAAATTGCGAGAAGTTGCGTTTTTTATTGCAAATTGTCGCCAATTTGCAATAAAAAATGCTGTTTTTAACATTTTTTTATCAACGTTTGTCAACTGCACAAGCATTTTAGATTGCTGCTTACCCGGTGTGATGTCGTTACAGAAGACAAATCAGATTGCTACACACATGCAGCTTCACTGTCTTTGAATAACTGTCCAAATACGGTACCATAATCAATGATCAATGCATAATTTGAACTCTGCCAAAATTCATACTATAATGAGATTTGTTTGCCAGATGACAAATTTTGATTCAACCAAAGTAGTAGCTTGACAGGTTGTGAGATTGACAAATTTCCATCAGAATCAGTTAGCAAAACTATTTAAAGTATTTCATGTGAATTATTGTAGCTAAAAGTACCGGGAACTATGTTTTGTGTTTTTCAGCTTCCAACACAGAGAGTAGAAGATGTTATTGTTGCAGAGGTAGGTATATTTTATTGATATTTTAACCCATTCCATTCGGGATACCCCTTTAGGGCTATCTGGGCAAACAGTTTGGATCCAGATCAGGGGCCTGATCTGAGATCCAAACTGTTTGCTGCCTAGACATCATTTCTACAAGAGTTACATGTAGTTAGACCAGTATTACCAAAATATTCTTGATTTTTTATGGAGACGACAATTTCAGCAGACGACAAAAAATACCCAGAATGCAGTGGGTTAAATGATATACATGTAATGTTTAAGGATATTCAGCTTCAGACATGGGTTACAAGTGGCAAATGGATCTGAACAGAGGCAAAAGACTGTATTGTAACAAGCATATTGAGAGAAAATGTATTGTATTAAATGCCCCATTGGTGTTGCATTTTATGAAAGGGTGAGGATTGGTAAAGGTTTGGAGTTGGGGGTGTGTTTAGAACCTAAAAAAGAAATAAACCTGCCAATTCAGCGGCTTATCTAAACGCTTCCAACAGTAGTCAAAACAGTATTTAAAAGTGACCTTAACCATGTAAGAATAATAGCTGGACTTTGTCTTCACTAGAGCTGCTGACAATAGCATAAAACAATCTTGTGGACTCTGATGAGATGAACATACAGGCATGTATATCATACAATGTCTCAGGACATTTTACCTGGAAATTTGCAAGTTTGGCAAGTCAATAAAGCATTTTGGGGGAAAAAGAGGGAGGGGCATTTATTCGGATTATTACGGTAGGTTTTGCTTTTTCTTATGTTGTCATGGTGGCATTGTAGACTTTTTTGGGGGGTTCCTTGGTTTAGCTCTGTGACACTGTGCAGACAGGTGAAACTCAACATTCCACAGAATTCTTGTTTAGTCCATCTCCCCAACTGCTTTTTTCTGCCATTTTTTCAAAGGACATTACTTTTGTGGCTTCCTGTTTGCTTTCCGGGCAGAAACGCCTCTAAAAATTGGTCTTCTCTTGAAAGGAAGAATTTGCTCCTACAGGCTTTGAGAACTGACCTCGATTGAAGAGGGAGGCAATAATGAAAAGATCTGGCCCCGAGGTTATAAATTTTTTTTGTGCTCAACTCAGCTGAGCATGAAATTTTTTCTGCTGATAAATATGAAAATGCCAACTAATGTTGGCATTTAATGTTGGCATTTTCATATTCATAAGCAGAGAAATATTCATGCTCAGCGAGATTGAGCAAGAAAACAACTGTACTTCTCAGTAATTTGATATTTATTTGCAAGTAAAATTTCATGCTCAGCTGAATTGAGCGTGAAAAAAAGTTTTATAACCTCGGGGCCGGGATTGCCTACCCTGAGAATGTATCCTCTCATGAAAGAGCAGTGTGATCTGGGTCTGCACTCTTGGTTCAGTGTTTTTGGTCGGATATTTTGGGTCACACACCTATAAGCATATTTCAGATGGAAACAGTTTTACGTGTACATGTAAGGATGCGACTGTGTACAAAGTAATTTGACGGATTCAAAGTTCACAACTTTGAGCTCAAAACATGAACATTGAGTGTCACAATATTTAATTTTTGAGGAAAGTAATATCTACAGAAAATTGAAAAAAAAAAAACAACTTACATTTAACTCAGAAAAGAGTAACTGGCTGGCTGATAACAGAGAAATCACCAAAAGTCAAAGCTTCTCTATGTATCTATTAGGAAATGTAAGCCACAGGAATGAAATAAAATCAAATATCCAAGTCATAAGAAATTATCCTCGAATGACCAGTTTCAGTGACCCTAACAGTATCATACACACAGTGGCACTGTTTCACATAAAAACAGGATTTCTTTAATGGGTTATTTTAGTGTGGCATTCTAACTTTTGAAAATTATCCAGGATAAAGATGGGAAAGTCGAAACACTGAATTTTGGAGGCCTTTATTTTCTAGACCTGTATTTAGCTTACAGTAATAAAGTCGGACCAGTTTCAGTGACCCCCACTCATTTCTATACAAGTTGCAATATGAAGCTGGCTGCTGTTGCTCAAGATTGAAACTCATGAACTGAATATAAAACATACTGAAGGCAATGGCTGCACATGCTTATCAAGAAAAAGATGACATTATGAAAATTAAGAAATACCCTGTCAAAATAAGGGGGTGGGGTTACAAAACAAACCAAAACTTGTATGCAAATACATTTTATCCAAATGTTTCTATAGTATTTTATGCTGAAAACAATAGTAAAGATATTTTCAACTAGTATTTAGTCCCTGGTCACTTAATTTCAACAATACTTAAAAAGAAACTTTGCAGACTGGTTGAAAAAGCAGCTTTGCTGTTCTAAGGACAGGAATTATTTCGATACCATAAAATCAATGTTTAATGTATGTCATTGATATCTTCAGTTCTATAAACAGAAATATAACATGCTAATTGACATATCCAAATAGTAAATAAATCAGAAATATTCCTCTGATAATAAATTTGATTGGAATTTCACAGTGTAGAAAAAGTAATAAGAAAAATGTATTAAAAATGGGGTTGTCATAAAAATCTGTATACTGTGAAGTTCTTCTAGGTAGAATGATGTTATTATCAAACCTACACAAAGGCAATATAACTATGTGTATATCTCTTCAAAAAAGAATTATTTACTGCAACACTTTTTAAAAATATTGACAAAATTTAAAAGGTCACTGAAACTGGTCAGTCACTGAAACAGGTCCACCTACGATACTAGGACAAAGGGAAGTGAATGCTATTAACCGCCAAAACAGCAATCAGATGTCATCAAAGATACTTTGTCAGACACAGAAACTATTTTGCTAGTTTTGATTTTTATTGCAGAATAGGGACCATGAAAACTGAATGACCACAAAAATGTCTACATGTATGTGTTTTCAGCTTCCAGACCCTAAAACCCCTATTCCAAGAGAAAAGCCAGTTCCAAAACGGAAACCAGAAACAAAATGGGAGCAGTATGCAAGGTTAAAAGGAATCAAGAAAACCAAGAAGACAAGAATGATGTGGGATGAGGAGACACAAGTTAGTATATTACTGAAAAAAATTCTATAATTGGGATACCAAAAAACATTTATTTTATACTGTAATTATCCTAAAAATGAAACAGTTTGGTTTTACAATGCAGTAAAGCATCCAAAAGATGCAGCTGGAATGGTAAACAGTGTAGGTACTGATCAGACTGCTCCTTGAAGAGCAGTGTTATCTGGGTTTGTTCTGTTTGCTCAGATCTGTCTTTCCCATTACTTAGAAGTTTTAGGTATAGAAATCCATTTTAAAACAGTGTTGAGATGCAAGGGAAATCACTCTGATCTTAAGTATTTGTTCTAATCAGATGTGGCTGCTCTTAAAAGAAAGAATTTCCTCTGAGAGAGAGAGAGAGAGAATGAGCAAATTTCTTGCTTTAAAAGTAGCCCCTATCAAAGAAGGGATTCACTAACCACAGAAGCTAGTATTTGTCTGTTCAAGGTCCCTCCCTGGTAAAAAAAAGGGGTGCACCTTAATGTCTGTACAGAGCTCTAGATAAGACGGCGTATTTGATGATAATTAAGGATAATTTTTCTTATTTCTCATCGAAACCATATGTGGTGACCCCTCATCTGAACCGTCTCGTCAAGACGGTTCAGATGAGGGGTCACAACATATGTTTTTATGCAGAATTAACAAAAATCATCCCTAATTATACAGAGCTCTAGATAAGACGGCGTATTTGATGATAATTAAGGATAATTTTTCTTATTTCTCATTGAAACCATATGTTGTGACCCCTCATCTGAACCGTCTCGTCGAGCCGGTTCAGATGAGGGGTCACAACATATGTTTTTATGCAGAATTAACAAAAATTATCCTTAATTATCACCAAATACGCCGTCTTATCTAGAGCTCTGCTTTAGCATCAGTACTTAGCAGTATGATGAGAATGGCATGTTGATGTAGTTTAATTTGGTGCTGACTTCTGTTGAGTGAACATGAAGTGTAATTGAAGAGTTAACTTCAAAAAGACCAAACTTGACCAGAGGTCAGCATGAATTGTTAATTGTTCAATTTCACTTCATCTTCATTGCCACAAGTCAGCGATTGTTATATTAGAAAAAAGGATAATTGGACGTGAAAACTGGCTACAAAACGGTAAAAATACATTTTGGGGATCTTTTTATACGCCCGTTTTGAAAAAACGGACGTATTATGTCGTGGCGCTGTCCGTCCGTCCGTCCGTAAACATTCTTGTGCGCGCCATAACTCAGTAACCATTTGGGATATCTTCATGAAATTTTATAGGCATATGTATTAGGTTGGGGGAACGTGTCGCGTACAAGAATGGTTGCTCCCCCTTTCTTAGTTTCGAAGTTATGCCCCTTTGATCATTTTTTTCCTTGCAAGTCTTGTGCGGGCCATAACTAGATAACCGTTTGGGATATCTTTATAAAACTTCATAGCAATGTGTATGAATTCCTAACGATGTGTCGCGTACAAAAATGGCTGCTCTCCCTTTCTTCGTTTTAGAGTTACGACCATTTCATTTGTACTTTGAGCCTATTTTGGTGTTTACTTATCTTGTGCATGCCATAACTTGGTAACCGTTTGGAATATCATGATGAAACTTTATAGCAATATGCATGATCAGAAGACAATGTGTCATATATAAGAATGGTTGCTCCCTCTTTTTTACTTTTGGAGTAACCTCCATTTGATTAGTATTTTCAGGTGTTTCTCATTCACTCCGTATCTCCTGAACCTTTTGAAATATTAGAATGAAGCTTTGTAGGAATGTGTATAATAATGGGGCAATGTATCCTGAACAAGAACCACAACTCTGGCTTACTTACTCAATTATCTGCCCTTGCATAAATTTCCTGTTTACTCTAACTCCTTAACCATTCGAAATAAATGGTATGTATATTATAAAAATCATTTCAAGGGAATATAGTATAACCAAAAAAGGCCTATCTAGTATGTTTAGGTTATCTCCCTTGTACCACTTTGTCTGTCTATCCTTTTGTAGGCAATCTTGTTCATTCTGTTTCTGCTTTATGACATTTAAACGGGCGTATTATGCACCGCTTGCGAAGCCCTTGTTTGTAAATGTAGACATGAAATTATTTGATGTGAGCAAACTAGGAGTGTAGATAAAGTAATGCTTCTTGGGTTTTATGTGATATTGCATCATTTTTCTGATGATTTTAAGAGAAAATACCTGAGAACTACACATATATACTAAACCCTACTATATCATGAGCTTGTTGCTATGTGGGCTAAGATTCTGCTGTTTTCTAATCAGAGCTGGAGATATGGGAATTGATCTGTGATAATGTTAGGAGTTTAAATATTCCACCAAAACATAAGTTGTGATCCTTCTTTAGAACCATCTCTCAGGGATGGCTCTGATGAGGGATCACAACCTATGTTTTTTCTGGAGAAATAAAAATAAGATCTCCCTAAAATATCATCTGATAATCCCTCTCCAGTTGTGTCTAAGGGACCTTTTTCTGTCTACAAGCCCATGTAGTAGCTAGTCTGTGACAAGCTAATGCAATCTTAAAATTGTCTTTCATTCTTTTTCAGTCATACAAACCCAGATGGGGCTATAATAGAGCAAAAGATGATACAAAGGACTGGGTGGTTGAGGTACCTGGCAATGCAGGTAAATATTTTGTAAAATTGTAACAAAGTGGGTGAGCAAGCCCCAATTCAGAGCACCAGATAGGGTTGGGTTTTGAAGATAACTCTGACACAGTATTTTTCTTGTTTCTGTACAAAAACATATGTTCTAATGAGGGGTCACAACATGTTCTTATGCAGAAATATGGACGATTATCCCTAAACTATCCCTGTAACCTTCTTATCTGGAGCACAATGCTAACTGCAAAGGTAAACAACTTAAACCTCTATCCTATTTAATCTCCATACGTATATGTAAGGGGGTTAAATTCTTCCCCTTTGTACAGTTAAAACAGTTGTAGCCAACAGCACCTTGCAAATTTAAAACAGAGAGAATTAATCCATTTATTCTAAATTGCAAAGTAAGCTTGCACAAAAAGCTGCTGTTTCAAACCTGTAAACATAAACTTTAGGTTGAAACCTGATCCACACAGTGTGTATTCGGGGAAAGTTTCAGCTATAGGTATATAATTGAAAGTACCGTAATCGACCTTCTTAGCGCCCTGTGTGCTTAACTTTTTCAAAATGGCGACAAATACTTGTAGTAAACTTTCTTTCATATAAGCGCACATTTTAATAGGTTATTATATATTGAAGGGAATGAATTTAAAGGTAAAGCATCAGAGAAAAGCTGCTTATTAGCAGCTTTTCTCTGATGCTTAACCTTTAAATTCGTATGGATATACATGTAGAAGGATAGAGAAGATTTCGAAGTAAAAACTTAAATATTCTATTGCATTTTCAGCTCTTGTAAACGAGAAAGCAAAGGGATAAACCAGTAAAAATATGTGCATTAATAGTCCTATGCCTCACAAATTGCCACGGCGTGCACTTATAGAGGCATGTGCGCTAATTAGGTAGAATACGGTATAATAAGATGAAGCCAAACAGAAGTGCTACCGTCGGACTGTATGGAGGCTGTAGCCAATTTTTAGCTCGCCTGAACGAAAGTTCAGGAAGAGCTATTGTTGTCACCACGGCGTCCGCGTCCGCGTCCGCGTCCGCGTCAGCGTCAGCGTCCGCGTCAGCGTCGGCGTCCGGATTGGATGTTTTGGTTGAAGTTTTTTAAAGACCTATATCTCCCTAACCCATGGATGGATTCTTTTGATACTTGCACTGTAGTTAGATATTGGTCCAAAGTTTAACATGGTACCACCCCCACCCCACTCCTTGACCTTGATGTCAAGGTCATGGACTTAGAAAATTGGGAGTTTTTTGGGACTGGATGTTTTGGTTAAAGTTTTCTAAAGCCCAGTATCTCCTTAACCCATGGATGGATTCCTTTGATACTTGCACTGTAGTTAGATATTGGTCCGAAGTTTTCCAGGGTACCACCCCCACCCCCCTCAGTGACCTTGATGTCAAGGTCATGGACTTAGAAAATTGTCTTTTTATTAATTGGATGTTTGGTTAAAGTTTTTTAATGACACATATCTCCTGAACCCATAGATGAATTCTTTTTATATTTGCACTGTAGTTAGATATTAGTCCAAAGTTTTACAGAATACTACCCCAGCCCTGCTCGGTGACCTTGATCTCAAGGTCTGGGACTTAGGAAATTTGGTCTTTATTAAAGTTTTCTAATTGTGTACTGATTCATAATGCTTAGCAGAGATTTAGTTTACACTTGAACTGATGTTAGACACTTTTTTGAGTTTTTACAAAACACTATATACTTACCCGACTGGATGACCTTGATGTCAAGGTCATGGACTTTGAGTTTTGTCTTAAAGATTTTGATTAGTTTTATATTAATGAAGACATAATTTCACAGTGCCACAATGGACTCAGTTGATACTAATACTTGGACTGATGTTAGATAACGGTTAAAGGCTTTGATACATCCTAGCCCTGCCCTCCTCCCCCCTACCCCTTAGTTCTTTGACCTCAAGCTCATGGACTTTGAAATTTCATGTGGATTTTTTTATTTTAAGACATTTCTGAGATAGCTTTTGTTTATAAATGTGTTGTCATTATGGACATGCTTGCCTGAAGGTTTATACATAGCAGTCCACACCACCATAGCGACTGTGTGATGGGCAAGCACCTATTCAGGCGAGCTATGCTGTCAGGCGACAGCTCTTGTTTTATATAGCTTGCCTCCAAGAGCTGTTACACTGCTTCCAACATCAAGGTTTGCATGGACAACTGCAAAATACCAAGTTTTACACTAAGTGAATGGATACACACTCCGAAGAAAACACCTCTCCAATTTCTGTTTTAACTTCCCGGCTCAGTGGGAGGGAAACTTTTAAAGAAAAGAATGTTCTTAAAGTAGATCGAATTTTGGAAGGGTTACATACGAGGGTTGTTCAGAAAGTTCTGATTCTAGCAGCATAACTCTGTTTAGCGGCATGCTTGGGACAAATGCCATGCATGTATTGAAAGCACTACATTTCGTCTTTACAATGATACCTAATCCTATACAAAGATATATTTTCTTATTGAGTTACAATGCATGATATAAGGCCCGAGTCATACCACTGAGCTAATTTCATATGTGAATTTATTTTCAGTGTGTCATTCAAATGAAAAATCATTGTAAATACAAAATAAATTTTTGTCAGCTTCTTGTCATTCGTTGCTTTCAGTATCCATTCAAAAGTTAGAAGTGCAGCATACGTTGTCGATTTCGTCCTTGCAAAGCAATGCACAGTTTTTATGACATTATTGAAAACGACGTCAACGTCATTTTCGAAAGTTTGTAGTGGCTTCGTTGTTTACATTATTTTCAATTTTTCGACGGTTTCGAATTGGCCCATGCAAAGGTTCTTCCTAACAAGATTTTGAATGTCAAGACCCGGGTTTTCGTTACAAAATCATTATAACTTTAGTAGAAAGGGAGAATTTGCTACTACATAAAATGCTTAAAATCTAAATTGAATGGACAGTATGGAACCTAGATTAAATATATTTTCCGCGATATCTACAGGTTACAGTTGCCTGGGGACTAAATTTAAGTTGCAATGATGAAAAAATTCAAAGACTGCTCATATATGAACTATGACCTTCTTAAGTGAAAATCTGCAGTGGCTGTAGGGTATGTCTCTTTCAAAAACGTTCAAAAATATGTCACAGAAATTGTTGTCCTTTGAAGTAAAAATACATGTAATGGAAAAATTGAGGTGTACACTCATATACAGTAGCACTTCAGTGGCTCGAACAAGCTTAGGACTAAGAAAACTAGTTCCAGCCACAGATAGTTCTAGCGAACAAGGGTTAGTTTCCATATAAATTGACCTGTAGGGACCCAGGAATGTGTTCTAGCCAGGCAGGGTAAAAATCCTTCAGAGTTTGAGCCAACGAAGTTCTGTTGTACCTAAAACTGTGTCTTTTAAAAAAAAAAATCTTAAGGACAGGTTGGTCTATTTGTTTCTGAGTCTGTGAATCCCTTTTCCAGAAAGGGTTACTCTTAAAAGAAAGAATTAAGAGTGGAGCGCAAATACTTCCATTTCAGAGGAACACACCTCGGAAAAGGGAGGCAAGAGTTATTGCTTGGTTTAGATGGTTAAGGAAACCAGTGCACTTCCACATTCTCTGCCATTTTTACAAAGGGAGGCATCTTCCTGTTAGCATGCCTGGGCCCGAGGTTATAAAACTTTTTTCATGCTCAGCTGAGTTGAGCATGAAATTTTACCTGCAAATAAATAGCAAATTACTGATAAGTACGGTTGTTTTCTTGCTCAGTTTGGCTGAGTACGAAATTTTCTCTGCTTATGAATATGAAAATGCCAACATTAGTTGGCATTTTCATATTTATCAGCAGAAAAAATTTCATGCTCAGCTCAGTTGAGCATGAAAATAGTTTTATAACCCCGGGGCCTGGGTAATGAAACCCTTTCAGAGAGGGTTGTTTTCCCGTGGAAGCAATTATTTTGCTTTAAGAGTTAATCCAAGCTCGGAAGGGAGACAGAAAAGAAAATGGCAGAGTTGCTTCCCCTGAAAGTGTAGCTGCTCACCTTAATTTCTGAATTTCCAGATCCTTATGAAGATCAGTTTGAGAAGAGAAAGAAGGCCAAGAAAGAAAGAACAGCGAAGAATGAATTACAGAGGCTGAGGAATATTGCCAGATCACAGAAAGGGAAAGGTAGGTTTATCAAGTGTAATGTCAGAGAGCTGATAAATTAGTAACATACCCTAGTTGACCTAATTAGCACAGCTGCTCTAAAAATCAAATTATACTTGGGCTGATTTCTGAATCAGATGTACATATCGTCAATTTAAGCAAGTGTTTATCCATTTTTTTCAAGTGTTCACTAAGTTCGCCAAGTTTTGACCCCTAACTATTTGGATATTTAGGATGGAAATGCTGAATATAATGCCCATGGTCTGCACTGTTCCCCTATTCCACTAGCAGTGTGTTGGGACAGATAGTAATCCCAGATCATTTGAATATTAAGATAAATATAGTATCTAGACTAAAATTTCTGTGATGCCATAAACCAAAGTGTTTTGATTTCGGTGGTGCAATCTATAGCTTTTTAATTAAGTTTAGCCCAGTAACCAATTAATGGATTGGTTTACAGGAAGAAAATATAGCAATCATGTAGACCCTGATCAGACTGCTCCTTAGGAGCAGGCTGATCTGGGTCTGCAGTGTTTGCAAAAGCTAAACTTTAACATCTAGCAGATTGAATGTGAAATAAAATTTTGCTTACTATCATATGTCACTCTTTTTATCAGTGCCTGGTGTAGGACTAACCCCTACAGAGACGCCGTCCAAGGAACATTTAAGTAAGGCGTTGGTTTTGGCGAAGAAATCTACAGCATCTATTGGAAAGTTCACTGAAAAACTTCCGAAAGAAAAACCATCAAAATTTACAGGCAAGAAAAGAAAGGTAAGACTTCACAATGCAGAATCTCCATCTTGTGCCTCGTCTGAAAACGAGTTCCTTACAGAGAAACAGCCAGTTACAAAACCCTTAAAGTAAGTTTTCTGGGTCAGAGATGTACTGATAAAAAGGAGGACTGTGAAAGATTTATAATGAGGTCTTAAAACGATCCATAAATCGGAGCTGCACCGTAGTTTTTAAGCAACTGATTTCCACTTTAGGTTTGACGTGACTGAAGTTAGGCAGTTCAGTCAGACCTGTCTTAAAGGCCACCTCTATTATTAGGGAAAACCTATCTTAAAAGGCTAAAATCTCACGTCCTATTTTCAGTGTAAATCTACAAGCACCTGCCTTTAGCAAGCAGTTTTGGCACTTTCCTAGGGTGCTTGCTTAAGACAGGTTTGAAAAGACAATAAAAAACCACAACGATATTAAAGAATCACAACAGTGTGTGCATCGTTTTTATCATTTTTCAGGGTGCATGCAAACAGCAAAAGCTTTCATCAGACTGCAAGGAGGTGCAGGCTGGTGTTAAGATGAGCTGTTGTCATAGGCTGTGATATTCTCCATGTCACCACTCATATTGCCAGCTGAACTTTTTCAGATTTCATTGAAGGGATTTTCAAATTTCAGAATAGCCTATTTATTACTTGGTTATAAGATGGGAGTTACCCTTCGAGAATTACAGAAAAATATGCAAATTCAGCTATAAATTGGGTTTTTCTCTTCTAACGAAAAACAATCCCGCAGATCTAGATCTGTCTTTGACAGATCTAGATCTTTGAGATTGTTTTTGGAGGGAATTTCAGGTTTTATTATGAAAATTTAAGTTTGTATGTTCAAATTTAAGTTTGAGAATTGCTAATTGTCAGAAATTGGAGTGTATTAAGGTTTTATATCAAAAATTTCGATTTGGGTGTTTTGAAATTTCAGTTAGAGTATTTTGAAATTTCAGTTTGAGTGTTTTGAAATTTCAGTTTGAGTCCAACTTTGGTGATATAAAGAAGGAGACAGGCCGTCAGATTGAAATATTAAATAACCTTGGTCAGGACAGAGCTATTATAGACAAATCTAAAGCTGCCAACCTACAGTTAGCTGAAGAAGACTCAGAAAGGTAAATTCATGTTTAGTTTTAAACTCTAAACCAAATTTCTTAGAAAAACATTGAGGGTCTATAGCCTCCGGTGAGTTTCATAGAATTCATATGAAATGACCACGAGTGTAAGATTCTGTTTATCATCTGACCCATTAAAATGGGATTTTAACACCTTCAAATTGAGCATTATTTCACTAAGAAAACGCATTGTTGACATGGACATGGTCAATGAAGTTACATGTACGTGCCAAAATGTTATTACATGTGTGGTCATACGATTTTTATTCCATGACGGTACCCACTGAATAACTGACATCATATGATAAAGATATATTCATTCCTGAGCTCTAGATAAGTGGGGTATTTGATGATAACTGAGGAATAATTTTCTTTATTTCTCATTGAAACCATATGTTGTGACCCCTCATCTGAATCGTCTCTTTGAGACGGTTCAGATGAGGGGTCAGATGAGGGGTCACAACATATGTTTTTATCCAGAATTAACAAAAATTATCCCTAATTATCACCAAATACTTTCTCTTATCTAGGGCTCTGCATACACTGTAAATCCTGTCACTGAGATCTAGATTAGAAGCAATTCTTTCCTTTAAGAGTAGATCTCATTCTAAAAGGGCTTTGGCATCAGTGGAAACAAATATGAAGTTCCAAAAGTTGTTCCACTGTGTAAAAATCGCAGAAATACACAGAGGTATTTCCAGACACCTTAAGAGGTTTATCTACAGTCAAGTAAATTACCTGCATTAACAATTTCGCTGCCACGAGGGACTTTAGTCAAATTTACCGGTCGCTGCCATACCTGACTAAAGTAGAAATTCTCAACCCATTACACTACTGTGTATTTGCTATACTGATAAAACCATAGAAGAGGAACAAATAAAACCATAGAAGAGGAACAACTCCTCCGGGCTTATTCTAATTTGATTGTTGAGATCGTAAACTACATTTTGATATATAACATTTGGAGCTTATCATTTTTAGCTCACCTGAGCCAGCGGCTCCGGGGGAGCTTATAGGATGGTAAGGCTCCGTCGTCATCCGTCCGTCCGTCCGTCCGTCGTCCGTCCACAATTTCAAATGACTTCTCCTCTGAAACCGCTGGGCCAATTGTAATCAAATTTCATATAGAGCCTCCTGGGACCTTAGGAACGAAAAGTTGTTCAAACGGTCCTGGTCACATGACCAACATGGCCGCCACGCCCATATATGGTAAAAACCTAAAAAAATCTTCTTCTTCAGAACTAATAGGCCGATGGCCTTGAAACTTGGTATGTAGCATCGGGTACGCGAGTACTACCAAGATTGTTCAAATTATGACCTTGGGTTGACCTTGACCTTTTTTACGGCAAGGTCAAATTTGCTTCCTTGTGCTTTTATATGGCAAATTGCCAGAACATAAGATATCTTGGAAACTGTTGCAGATTTTGGGCTAAAAACCAGTATCTATGATCATCTTAATGAGTACGTGAAGATTTATAACTTTAAGAGGTCAAGGTCATTCTTTGACCTTTGACCCAGAACTCTCATATTTTGACAATTTCGAACAATCTCCTCAACAGCCACTGAGCCAATTGAAACCAAATTTCATATAGAGCCTCCAGGGGTTGAGGGAACAAAAATTTATTCATACTGTCCTGGTCACATGACCAACATGGCCGCCACGCCCATATATGGTAAAAACCTTTAAAAATCTTCTTCTCCAGAACCAATTGAACGATGGCCTTGAAACTTGGTATGTAGCATTGGGTACTCGAGTACTATCAAGATTGTTCAAATTATGACCTTAGGTTGACCTTGACCATTTTACTGCAAGGTCAAATATGGGAAAATGCTATAACATATGATTTCATGGAAAGTTTTGAAGAGTAAGGCCTAAAATTGGTTAATGCAGTTGAGTACATGAAGATTTATGAGTATAAGAGGTCAAGGTCATTCTTTGACCTTTGACCCAGAACTCTCATATTTTGACATTTTCAAACAATCTTCTCCAAAGCCACTGGGCCAATTGTAACCAAATTTCATATAGAGCCTCCAGGGGTTGAGGGAATGAAATTTTGTTCAAAAGGTTCAGGTCACATGACCAACATGGCCGCCATGCCCATATATGGTAAAAACTTTTAAAAATCTTTTTATTCCAGAACCAGTTGACCGATGGCCTTGAAACTTGGTATGAAGCATTGGGTATTCCAGTTCTATCAAGAGTGTTCAAAATGATAACCTTGGGTTGACCTCGACCATTTTACGGGAAGGTCAAATAAGGGAAAATGCTTGAACATAAGATTTCATGGAAAGTTTTGAAGATTTAGCCCTAAAAATTGGAAAATGCAGTCATCTTAGTGAGTACATCAAGATTCATAAGTACAAGAGGTCAAGGTCATTCTTTGACCTTTGACCCTGAATTCTCATAGTTTGACAATTTCAAACTTCTTTTTAAAAGCCAATTGTAACCAAATATCATATAGAGCCTTCAGGGGTTGAGGAAACGAAAATTTCTTCAAATGGTCTGGGTCACATGACCAGCATGGCCCCCATGACCATATATGGTAAAAACCTTTGAAAATCTTCTTCTCCAGAACCAGTTGACCGATGGCCTTGAAACTTGGTATGTGGCATTGGGTACTCCAGTATTATCAAGATTGTTCAAATTATGACCTTTGCTTGACCTTGACCTTTTTATGACAAGGTCAAATATGGCAAAATGCTACAACATAAGCTTTCATGGGAATTTTTGAAGATTTTGGCCTAAAAATTGGTATATACAGTCATCTTAATGAGGTCATGAAGAATTATGAGTACAAGAGGTCAAGGTCATTCTTTGACCTTTGACCCAGCTCTCTCATATTTTGACATTTTCAAACATTTCCTCAAAAGCCAAAGGGCCAATTGTAGTCACATTTCATATAGAGCCTTCAGGGGTTGAGGGAACAAAAATGTGTTCAAATGGTCCAGGTCACATGACCAACATGGCCGCCATACCCATTTATGGTATAAACATTTAATATTTTTCTTCTCCAGAACCAATATGCCTATGGCCTTGAAACTTGGTAAGTAGCATGGAGTACTAGAGTACTTCCAAGACTGTTCAAATGATAACCTTGGGTTCACCTTGACCTTTTTTTGCAGCATGGTCAAATATGGGAAAATGCTAGAACATAAGATTTCATGGAAAGTTTTGAAGATTTTGGTCTAAAAAATGGTATATATGGTTGTCTTAATGCGTATTAGCACATGAAGATTTATGAGTACAAGAGGTCATGGTCAGTCTTTGACTTTTGACCCTAGACTCATATTTTGACAATTTCAGCCATAAGAAAAAGCGACTTTGCCAATTGCTCAGGTGAGCAGATCAGGGCCTCATGGCCCTCTTGTTTATACCCCCGGCATACGAAGTATGACGAGGGGTATATTGCTTTCGTCCGATGTCCATTCATCCGTCCGTCCGTCCATCCTTAAGTTAACATTTGCGTTAAAGTTTTGTGTTAAAGTTTTTGAGATCTTATATTTTTCGAACCCTTTGATGGATTGAGTTTATATTTGGCATGGTGATAGATAATGGTCCAAAGTTTTATTATATACCACCTCCACCCATGCCCCTTGACCTAAAGGTCAAGGTCACAGACTTTGATTATTCATGTTATATTTTGCGTTAAAGTTATTAAGATCTCTATATAATTCAAACCCTTTGATGGATTGAGTTTATATTTGGCAAGGTAATAGATAATGGTCCAAAGTTTTATTATGTACCATCCCCACCCATGCCCGTGACCTAAAAGTCAAGGTCACAGACTTTGATTATTCATGTTAAAGTTTTGCGTTAAAGTTTGTTCAGATCTCTATAAAGGTCATACCCTTTTGTTGATGTGGCCTAATGTTTGGCATGATGATAGATGTTGGTCCAAAGTTTTTTTCTGTACCATCCCCACAGATGCCTGTGACCTAGAGGTCAAGATCACGAACTTTGACTTTTCATGCTGAAGTTTTGTGTTAAAGATATTAAGATTATCATTCAACTTCTTCATTCAGTTTGGTTTATTTGTCCAAAGTTTTATTTTGTACCACGTTACACATGCCTGTGACCTAGAGGTCAAGGTCACAGACTTAGACATTATGTTAAAGGTTGTTAGATCTCATATGTTTGGTTTGGTTTATATTTGGTATGATTACATGTATAGGTATTGATCTAAAGATTTACTCTATATCATCCCCACACATGCCTTGACTCAAGGTCATGTGTGAAGGTCAAAGACTTGCTTTTCCATGATGAAGCTTTGAGTTAAGTTTAATTTATTTGCTTATTTTCCCATCTTTTTCTATAGGACCTTTGATATGTGACTTTGTTCACCTCTAGGTTGCAACAGTCTTCATCATCTGGATGCTGCTGTTGACATAAAGTCAAGGTCACATACTTTAACAGTTGCATCAATGTACTACTTTATTATACCCCCGACATACGAAGTATGTTGAGGGTATATAGTTTTTGTCTTTCCATCCGTTCGTCTGTGTGTCCGTTTGTCCATTCGGCTGTCCGTTTGTCCATTCGTCCGTCCGTTAACATTTGCGTTAAAGTTTTGCGTTAAGTTTTTTTGTTTGCTTATATTTCCAATATCCTTTGATGGAACCTTTTGGTATGTGACTAGGTATACTCCTAGGTTCATGCAGAATAGTTGACATCATCTGGATGTTGCTGCTGACCTTAGGTCAAGGTCACAGACTTAAACATTTGCGTTAAAGTTTAGTGTTTAGTTTATATTCTTTTATATTTCCAATATCCTATGATGGAACCTTTTGATATTTGACTAGGTTTACTGTTAGGTTCATACAGAGTAGTTGACATCATCTGGATGCTGCTGCAAACCTAAGGTCAAGGTCACAGACTTGTATATTTGCGTTAAAGTTTTGCGTTAAGTTTGTATTCTTCGCTTATATTTCCAATATCCTTTTATGAAACCTGTTGGTATGTAACTAGGTTTACTTCTGGGTTCAAGCAGATTAGTTACTATCATCTGGATGCTGCCTCTGACCAAAGGTCAAGGTTGCAGACTTAAACATTTGCATTAAAGTTTTGTGTTAAGTTTCTTATTTGTGTTAGGTTCATATTCTTAGCTTACATATGACAAGGTTTATTTCTAGGTTCATGCAGATTAGTTGACATCATCTGGATGCAGCACTTCTGACTAAGGTTATGGACAAAGACTTATATATTTACATTAAAGTTTTGTGTTAAGTTAGTCCTCTTGGCTGATATTTTTGTAGTATACTTTGATGGAACCTTTTGATAGGTGACTAGGTTTACTTCTATGTTCATACCATGGGTTTCATTACGTGGTGGTTTCATTAGGCCTTGGTTTGGTAAGGTGGTGGCACTGGTCAGGGGTATACATGAGCCCCTGCTCACTTGCTCTAGTTTCAGATATCCTTCAATGGAACCTTTTGATATATTACTCGGTTTACCGTCAGCTTGCAGCAGCTTAGTTGACATCTTCTGTATGCTGCTACTGACCAAAGGACAGGGTCACAGACTTTAAAATTTGTATCTTATATGTGTTAGATTTTTGTGTTGAAAGTTTAATGCTATTAGGCGGTGGCACTGGCCGGGGGTATACGTGAGCCCCTGCTCACTTGCTCTAGTTTTCGTTGCAAAACCGAAAGTAGAAACACATACATGTAACAGGTAGGGCTTATCGAAAACGCTATTGGTTTTTTTGGGGAGCTGGCAGCGAAAGTGTTAGGCAAGAGCATATCTTGCAAGCACCTTTTGACTTTCCCCCAGATTCTTGCTTAGCACAGGTTTGATTTAAATTGGTTCAGGTTTTAAATATATTGGGTAGTTAGAGTATAAAGAGATGTTTAGGTGAAATCGATACACTTTTAGGGGAAACAACTCTGTGTTCATCTTTTCCTCCCTTAATTGGGTCAAGCCCAGTCAACTCTTAAATCAAAGAATTTGCTCCTCTTGGAGCAAATTCTTTTATTTAAGAGTAGACCCCCTTTCAAAAGGGCTTCATCCTCAAAACAAGTGCAGGACTACCAGTCCAAGGGTCACAAGTTCGATCCCCACTTCTCTGGTCATTCAGATTGGACTTTAAACCAAGGTCCTGTCTCCATATGAACTACTTGTTGGTGGGACATTAAACCTGAGTTCACTCACTCACTCATCCTCAAAACAAGCAAACTGTAAGTCATGGAAATTCTCTCCCTTGGTGAAAATGGCGGAAAAAAATGGAGGTATACCAATACACCTTAAATTTGTTTTTCTGTTTCTTACCAGGTCTAAAAGAAGAAGAGAGGACCCAGATTTTGGCAAAAAGAAATATGGAGGAAAACGAAGTAATCAGGGCAAAAAAGGCAATTTTAGAAAGAACAAGAGTAAAGGATTTCAAGGCGGCAAAAGACCTAGAGGAGGTGGTGGTGGGGGAAAGATGATATAATAAATTATGTTTAAAATAAATCTTGTTGATTGTTTTTCTTTTTCGCGTAGAGTAGCCATTACCAAAATATATGTCGGCAGCTATTTATACTCACCTTTCGAGAAAGATGTGATTAACTGGATTAGAGCTGTACATTATTCTGTTATTCCTGTGTTCCGATATGGCATTATCCCTCAACCACTTTAAATGAAATTTGTGTTACATAAGTGGTTCGGAATATAGTTTGGATCTCCGATCTAGTTTGATCTTGATGAAATTTTGGCCTGTTTGTACAAATAGATGTACTGCCTAAATAAATTGGACTGTATCTGAAAGCATTGCTAATCAAACTGCATAGTG
Organism: Ctena decussata; assembly: GCA_963989385.1. Lineage (NCBI taxonomy): Eukaryota > Metazoa > Mollusca > Bivalvia > Lucinida > Lucinidae > Ctena > Ctena decussata. The sequence continues at coordinate 45,878,191 of OZ022500.1, forward strand.
CTATGCATTTTGCATGCACTGCTTGCTTTAACACTCTATTAGGGTACTGCCTTGATATTTGATACACAGTTTTCACATGAGTTCAAGGTTATCCTTCCAAATACTTGAGATCTTACCATGGAGTAGCTGCACCATGGAGTTTTCTACCTTTGATCTGCTCTTGCAAACTATCAGACATAACTCCAGCACTGTATTTGAGCTGCTGCATGACGAAACCAACAAAGTGGCATGTGTGCCCAGCAAAGACTCAGATCAGCCTGGAGATTCCCCCCAGTCTGAAGCTGTCTGCATGGAGGTAGCTTAGACCCTTCACTGTTAGTCATGCGACTCCTGACGTTGCGTTCCGCTCCGCTACACTACCAGAGGTCCCGGGTTCGATACCCAGTCCGGCCACAATACTTTTGTTTCTCCTTCTGCTGATTCAAAAAGGGCATTTGTCAGTTTCTGGTGAAAGTATGTGCACTTAGTACCGGTTAACCGCTCAGGAGGTCTGCGCCTGCCCAGGAATAATGTGGTTAAGGTAACTGACCGTCATGACATGACCATAGCTGTTTACCGTGGATGTAAAGCAACAACAAACAAACAGGTGAATATAGTCTTGGCTGGGGTGTCAGTGGCATAAACTTTCAAGTTTTACAGGTTCAGCTCTGATTTGTGACACATTGCACTGAGAGACAAGACATTGCTATCTGCAGAGTTTATATGTTTATAACTACCGAACCCACTGCGGATCTGCAACGGTGTAAGGGTATTGCTGCCCCCCCCTCCCCCCCCCCCCCCCCCCCCTTCCAAGAACAGTTTACAAAAGCCAAAGCCTACTCCACCTGGCACTTACTTAAACAGTACCTGATTTTGGATTTTGTGGTACAGGAATGATGATCTATCCAAGAAGCTATAAAGGTACGGTCTAGCCAGCATCTTAGTTGTTCATTGACATCTGATCTGAGTTATATTGTTTTCGTAAACAACTCTTTCCCAACAGTCAAAGGTTTTTACTTAAACACTTCTGTATGGGCGACTAGAAAATTCTGTGAATTTATGTCTACCCGCCTCCGAAAAATGGTAAAAGAAAGAGAGTTATGAAGTTGAAATAAATCTGAGGAAAATATCTGAATCACAAGCAAATTGTGATACTATGGCAAAAGCATCTTCAAAGATTCAAAAGTTTGGTAAAAAAAAGTCGGAGAGTTGCACACATAAGATGTCTTTGCACTTAGGAGTTAAGGAAGCTTGAAAATGGATAAATTTTAAACATGGAAAAAATAAAAAAGAATTATAAGAGGATCATATATTTAAGCATCCTCATGATAAAAAGACCTATAAACTGTTAAAAACTTTGGTATAGTAATGTATAACGAGTTCTGCATGCAAGGTAGGTATGCGGTATTAATCCTATTAAATGCCTGAGAGTGTTGCATTTTACGAAAGTGGGCATTATTTTGATCCTAAAGTGTAAATCAGCCACTGCCAAAATATCTCTAGTAAACAGTATAAAGGTGATTGGGTTTACTTTCAGAGGAAGCAGCTCTTCTATTTTTGCCTCCCTTCTTAGTAGGGGTCAACTCTTAAAGAAAAGAATTTGCTCCTCTTGGAGCAAATTCTCCCCTTCAAGAGTGGACCCCATTTCAAAGAACTACCTTATCCAGAGAAGCAAATAGGAATTCATGCAATTTGATATAACAATATTTTTTCGAAAAGAGGCAGGGGTTTATAAGAGCAGGGGCACTTATTAGGATTAATATGGTATACAGTGCACAATGCCAGGACGTGGTATGGATTCATTCCTTTAGCGTTCCTGGGGAACATTGTTTTGAGACTTAAAAAGACCACACCTTAAAAAGACAAGAAATCCACTGTCTATGAACTTTGAGTGTTCAAATCTAAACAATAGCTAAGTTCAAATTGCAGAAAAATTGATCTGAGGACTATACTTTATCCAAATCACATGCAAAGTCTCAGCCTATGACATAAATACAGGCAAAGATTCAAAATGATCGTTGTGAAACGCTGTGAGGAGTTGTGCACACTAGATACCCACTTGTTTATGCACATTTATGCACTGTTGTTTTTTTTTTTATTTACAAACTATAGATCAAGATGAAATGTTGCATTAAGAGCCGCATCATCTGGATCTACTCTGCTTTCTAGTCTTGAAATTCTCCAGAGAATAGAACATAGGCAAAATATTTGTTTTTGAATTTTGAAGACGTAACTTTTGTTGTCTGCTTTTTTGCCCTATAAGGGTTGAACACAGTAAAGAATGAGTCAAGCAGATTTATACTTTACAATATGATCATGAATAGTTTGTAGGTTTTATTTTATCCTACAAAAGGCCATACTGTTGGAAAAGATCGCATCATGTCTTTCACATTATTCAGTGTTCCATTCACAGGGAGACTTGGTTTAAATCCCAGCAGGTCAGCAACAAGCGGGTATATATCTATAGAGTTGAATGGAGAAATGGTGTGGTTCTTCTTTATGTTTGGTCCTCTTGCGTAGAAGATTGGTTTCATTGAAGAGAGGCTGTTGTCAAAGCCATGAGTGCCACGCATTGCAAGATCCCATGCATTAGCTCGAGCTAGATTCTGAAAAGCAAATTGAGGGCATTTTAGGATTTCTAAATGGTTTGTCTGGGAAAGAATTTGCTCCCTTGAGGAACATTATTTTTCCAGTAAGAGTAGTTCCTACTTGGAAAGGGTTGCCTCTGCTATGAAAGCAAAAGAGGAAGACACTTAAGTTGTTTCCCTTTGAAGAAAATTAGCAGTAAAGAAAAAACAAAGTATATCTTTTGGCTTTGCAAAATGAATTTTTCTGCCTTTGCGTATGAGGTCAGAGAGTTTGTTTTTTTGTCAAGCCCACTTGCGGAGAGCGAGACATAGTTGTTACAACTACAGTTCAGTGTATGTGCGTGTGTTAGTGCGTGCGTGCGTTAGTGTGTGTGTGTGTGCATCCATCCGGATTTGTTTGGGCCATAACTTCTACACTTACAAATGGATTTTCAAATAATTTGGCACAATTGTTCTCCTTGATGAGTAGAAGTGCCATTTGAAACATTTGTTCAGGTAGGTCCAAGGCCAAGGTCACACTTGAAGGTCAAATGATAAAATGGCCATAAATTGAGCTTGTCCGAGCCATTACTTCTACATTTATGGATGGATTTCAAAATATTTGGCACAATTGTTCTCCTTGATGAGTAGAAGTGCCATTTGAAACATTTGTTTAGGTAGGTCCAAGGTCAAGGTCACTCTTGAAGGTCAAATGATAAAATGGCCATAAATTGAGCTTGTCCGAGCCATTACTTCTACATTTATGGATGGATTTCAAAATAATTTGGCACAATTATTCTCCTTGATGAGTAGAAGTGCCATTTGGAACATTTGTTCAGGTAGGTCAAAGGTCAAGGTCACACTTGAAGGTCAAATGATAAAATGGCCATAAATTTGAGTTTGTCCGAGCCATTACTTCAACATTTACTAATGGATTTCAAAATAATTTGGCACAATTGTTCTCCTTGCTGAGTAGAAGTGCCATTTGGAACATTTGTTCAAGGAGGTCCAAAGTCAAGGTCACATTTGAAGGTCAAATGATAAAATGGTCATAAATTGAGCTCGTCCGAGCCATTACTTCTACATTTATGCATGGATTTCAAAATAATTTGGCACAATTGTTCTTCTTGATGAGTGGAAGTGTCAAGTGACATATATGTTTGGGTAGGTCCAAGGTCAAGGTCACACTTGAATGTAAGATATTGTAATTGTCATAAATTGAGCTTGTCTGGGTCATCACTTCTACTTTTTTCCTTTGTGAAATTTGAAAAAAAAAAGAGAAGTATGCTGGCTAAGCTTGATTTTGTTTGGCTTCTTTCTAGAGTGAAGCAGTTACTTAGTCTTGACATGCTCATAGGTCACTTTAGCAAACAGCGGGCTCGACCAGTTGTCCCTGGACAACCTTCTTGTAGTAAAAAAAACCTTAGTCCTATCAGTGGTAAAATTACCTAAACGCAAATCATTATGAAAAGCGGTTCAACATTCACGAATGGTGACAAAAATGTGGTTTGATGTGTATACATGTATATTACATTTGTTCGTCAGAAAACTGGCAAAAAGTGGTGAGAATATAATTTTGAAAAATGCCAAATCGCTGAACAAAATGCAATTTCATTGTATGGTTTCCCGTTGAGCAATACAGTATAAACAAATGGAAGACAATGAATGGGTTCCTGTACTTTTACCAATTTATTCGAACTATAAAATCGATAGTAGATCATTTTAGATGCCAACTTAATGACCCAAATACGTTTACAAACCCTTTCTATGTGAAACTCAAGGATGTTTTGTTAGTTTAAAACTGGCTAATCACGGTCATTTGCAATGACGAAACTAAGGTCAAAACCTTGCAGCGATGCCTCACGATAAAGTATTCCATGCCGATAGAGCTGTGAGGCCTTTAGATAAAAACTTTAAATAAAAACTTAAAAGTATAAACAGTTGAATTTGCAAACAACGTGGGTCCAGATGAGGTGGCTTATGATGAACTGCCTCATCTTGATCTACATTGTTCTCTGGTCTGTGAACTCCCAATATGTGTTAGCTTGGTTGAAGTTTTTTTTTTTTAGCTCACCTGAGCCGAAGGTTCACAAGGTGAGCTTATAGTATAGGCTTGGTCCGTCGTCCGTCCTCCGTCGTCCGGCGTCCGTCCACACTTTTAAGTATTAATATCTGCTAAAGTAGCTGGCCAATCTTGATCAAATTTTATGTGTAGCATGGTTGGGGTGGGGGATTGATTGCATATAGTTTTGGGACAGATTGGTTAAAAACTGTGGTTACCATGGCAACAAAATGTCCCATAGACTTATAATGGGGAAAATGTTGTCCGGGCCCTAACTTCTTCATTTTAGATCGCAACTTCTTGTAACTTGCAGGTATCCAGGACAGCCAAAACATCTCGGACCTGTTCGAATTTGGGCCAGGTTGGATCATTCTTTTAAGAATTACTTGTCCTTGAGCGATAAAATATTTTCCCATAGACTTATAATAGGGAAAATGTTGTCCGGGCCCAAGCTTCTTCAGTTTTGATCGCAACTTCTTGTAGCTTGCAGGTAAACAGGACATTCAAAACATCTCGGACCAGTTCGAATTTGGGCCAGGTTGAATCATTCTTTTCAGAGTTACTTGCCCTTGAGCGATAAATATTTTCCCATAGACTTTTAATCGGGAAAATGATGTCCGGGCCCTAGCTTCTTCATTTTTGGTAGCAACTTCTTCAAACTTGCAGGTATCCAGGACAGTCAGAACATCTCGGACCAGTTCGAATTTGGGCCAGGTTGGATCATTCTTTTCAGTGTTACTTGCCCTTGAGCGATAAAATATTTTCCCATAGACTTATAATGGGGAAAATGTTGTCCGGTCATCATTCTAGTGCCTTCATTTATGGAATGATTTAAATTGTACTTCACACAAGTGATGAGTATGACAATATCTTGGACATGAACGCGTTTCAGCGTTTGTGGGTCAAGGTGAAGGACACAGTGGCTATTTTTAGAAAAACTTCGTCATCGCTGTAGCGCCTTCAGTTTGTGGACTGAATTCAATTGGATATCACACAAGTGATTAGTATGACAATATCTTGGACAGTTGCATTTCAGCGTTCTTATATTAAGGTCAAGGTCACAGTTGCTATTTTTAGAAAAACTTTGTCATCGCTCTAGAGCCTTCATTTATGGACCCATTTTGATTAAAACTTCACACAAATGTTAAGTAAGACAATATCTTGAACAAGCTCGCGTTTCAGCGTCCTAAGGTCAAAGTCAAGGTCATAGTGGCTATTTATAGAAAAACTTTGTCATCGCTCTAGCGCTTTCATTTATGGACCAATTTCGATTTAACTTCACACCAGTGATAAGTATGGCAATATCTTGGACAAGTTTGCGTTTCAGCATTTTTGGGTCAAAGTCAAGGACACAGTGGCTATTTTTAGAAAAACTTTGTCTCGAGTCTTCATTTATGGACCGATTTTGATTTAACTTCACACAAATGTTTAGTATGACAATATCTTGTACAAGTTTGCGTTTCAGCGTTCTAAGGTCAAGGTCACAGTTGCTGTTTTTAGCTCACCTGAGCAGAAGGCTCACAAGGTGAGCTTATAGTAAAGGCTTGGTCCGTCGTACGTCCACAGTTTTAAGCATTAATATTTGCTAAAGTAGCTTGCCAATCTTGATCAAATTTTTTATGTAGCATTGTTGGGCAGGGGATTGATTTAAAACTGTGGCTACCATGGCAACAAAAAGGTCCCATAGACTTATAATGGGGAAAATGTTGTCCGGGCCATAGCACCTTTAGTTTTGACTGCAACTTCTTCAAACTTGCAGGTATCTAGGACAGCCATAAAATATCGGACCAGTTCAAATTTGGGCCAGGTTGAATGATTCTTGTCTTTTTCATTGTCCGCCCTGAGGGTCACAGGTATGATACCACCTATGTGTTCAATTTGCCTTAGAGTAACTTACCCTAGAGTACTGAGACTGAATGGACTCAGGTGAGCTACAGGACCAATGGTCCTCTTGTTTTGTTGTTGTTTTGAAAATTTTCAAATGTAAATTTTGTCTGCTTTGGCGCCAAAGGGGTGAAAACGTTAACTGAATACATTTTGATTAGATTGCTGCTGAGGAGCATTATGCCATTGGTTGATATTGTTTGCTATGGCTGCCAATGGGCACACAATGTTGAAAACGTTGTTGCGACGATTCAGCGTCTTAACGTCGAATCGGTGTCGATCAATGTTTCAGTATTGTGTACCTTCATCTCGAGTATGTCAAAATTGCATTGTTACCTTCACGATCATCCAGCCCTCGTCTGCTACTCCGAGGATTGGTAGAATTCGTCTGTTGTTTTTGTAATGCCATTTCTCAGGAATGTCTTCTTTCTTGAACACTTGAACGTGTGGCATAGCCGACATATTCCTGTATAGCTCATCTTCTTTTCCACTGACAGCTTGAATGTGTGTTATCGGACCATTGTCTGGCATACGCTCAATTGCCGATAAATCGACATACTTAGATAGATCGATTGATCGCTTCCGCAGATCGATACCAGCCATTCCATGATCGCTTGTGACGATTAAGTGAACGTTGGACCACAAATTTTTGTCGTTAAACTGCTGAACAAGGTAGCCAAGTATCTGGTCCATTTCAGAAACTTTATTTCGCACCTGCTGAGAATCTGGGCCATAGATATGCCCAGTATAGTCGGGTTCGTGAAAGTACAACATTGCAAAGTCAATATTATATGAAGAGTTCGATAACCACTCAACAACGGTATCAACTCTAGGCCGGAATGGCACACTCTGATTGTATTTTCTATAGTTATTTGGTCTTAACCCTCTAATCATAGACTCACTCCCAGGCCAGTAGTAGACACCACTCCTCAGTCCGTGTTTTTGTACCTCGACCCACAATGGATTTCCAGCGTTCCACCATTTGGATTCCTTTGAACTCAAACCAAAGACTTCGTTGAAGACTGGGTCGTACATGTGATTTGAGATGATACCATGGCTTTCCTCATACAAACCTTGAAATAATAATAAAAATACCCTTTTTAGCAGACTGAGCTCATTTAAAGAGATGCAGAAAATATTAATGATTTACCAATAGCTTAACTTAAGAAATAGGGTATCCTTTGTTTGTAGTTGCAGCCAGGGTTTTTATAAACGACAATGCCAGGATCTCATCAGCTGAATGTATACTATTCGTGTTGCGTTTCTACTTCCTTTATAAAATTTTGAATGCATTTATATACGCAAGCCTTAAACACCCTTGTCTAATTAAGGCACCTCCGTGTATTCCCGCCATTTTCACAAAGGGGAACAACTTTTGTGGCTCGCTATTTAATTCCCTGGAGGAAAAAAACCTTCAAAAAAAGGAGTCATCTCTTAAAGGTAAGAATTTGCTTCTTTAGGAGCAAATTCTTTTCTTTAAAAGTTGACCCCAATTGAAGCAAAGGAAGCAACTTTGAAACTTTCAGAGTTGCTTCCCCTGAAAGTGTACCCATTAACTTACAGATAAATTATCAAACCACTTACCAGTTGCGATAGAATAATGGCAAGGAAATGTTTTCGTGATAAACGTGTTATTGATAAATGCTGCCTTTGTCCCTTCTTGTGCCAAGGCATCGAAATTTGGTGTCGGAACTTGGTTGACATAATCCCATCTAAAGCCGTCCATAGAAACAAGCAGAACTTTGTACCCAGATCCAGCCGCAGACACACAGGCGAACAGCAGCAAACACGAACATGTTGTTGGAAGAATCTTCATATTTTTCACTAAAGGCTTTGACTTTTGTTTTTTTTTTTTCAGTAGTTCACAATGACATTAGAGCTAGGTTAAGGTACAGCTAAACCTACTAGATAAGTTTGCTGATAAGAATGAAGAACTATTTTTGGTTGAAAATTAAGTTCTTTTAAGGATATAGGATAGGCAGGCATTGTTGTTGTTCGTCTTCCACAAGGGGTGGTCGGGTGGTGCGATGGTGCTGTGTATAAATTCAATGGCCGGGGCGTTCTATGTTAGGACAAGGGCCTACTGTGCTTGCAGTAGGTGCGGGTGTAGGTTGTTTCGACATTTTTCTCTTGTCTTTCATTTCTCTTCTTTCTCCTTCCCTCTGTGAGACGGCCCGATATAGCTGAAATACTGTCTCAAAGAGCCGTTAAACCCAAACCAATCAGTCAATCAATCAAGTCTTCCACAATTTTTTTGGTGAATTGATAACGTTACTCTTCAGAGGAGGCAACTGCCGTTTTTATTTTTTTCCTTTTTTTTTCAATGGGGGTAAACTCTAAAAGGAGAGACATCGTAATTCCTGCGATAAGCAGAAAGCGAGAGATAGATATTACTTGAGTAGGCGTGTTTAAAGGTGGAGGTCGGGTTTCTGGTAATGCGCAGACAGGCGAGACACAGAGTACCACATATGAGCCGCGACACGAGAAAGCCAACAAAGTGGTTGTGCGCCCAGCGCAGACTCAGATCGGCCTGAATATCCACCTAGTCTGATCAGGCTTTTCTCTAAGCGCTTAAAGGGTAGCAAAGGGTTTCAGCTTTTTCCGTGCGGACAGCGAAGACTCTGATCAGACTGGGCGGATGCCCAGGCTGATCTGAGTCTGCGCTGGGCGCACAACCACATCGTTGGTTTTCTCGTGTCGCGGCTCAATTATGTTTTCCCTCGTAACCTTGAAGCGAGAGGCCTTAACTCTTCAAATCAGAATTGTTTACATCACAGTTATGGCCCTTTGAGTGTACAAAACCGTGCATTACATTTGCTCTCACCTTTTTTTGTCTGGAGTTTGATTTGAAATGCGTCAGAGAGAAGTTCACAATAAGCTGACCGCTATATATCGAAATTACTTGAATGACTGATCCAGTTGCCTGTCTAGCAGCAAGGATGAAAATAAGTCACAGAATGCCAGATCAAGGAGAGGGGAGTTGGGGGGGGGGGGGGCAATATTGTTTTTTTTTTCTTTCTGACCTTAATCTTTTACAATGTCAGAAGTAGTGTGCTTTGACTTGAACCATTTTTCTGACATTATGCAAATCAATATTGCTTCAGTTTCGTCATTGAAATTGCGATAGTCGTTCAGTGCTAAAACTGTGTAGCACACAAAAGGGGGAAGAATAAAATAGCCATTTTGTTCTCTTGTGGTAAAAAAGTTTGACTCTTTTCGAACTTTCCTACGGTATGCCTAATAATTTGATACATGTAATTGTTCTGGGACCTCAAAAGTTAACGGTCACAGGGTAACAATTTCTCGAATAGTTGGCAACCTGCACCTAAAATTAATAGGTATCTAAACAACAAAGTTGTTGATTATTAACTTTGGGTTCCTGTTAGTTGTTTATTTTAGGGTTAGTTGATTGAGCAATTGTTAACTGTGCAGTATATTGTTAAATTCAGGGCTTATTAATTATACCCTCGACGTATGTCGAGGGATAATTCCGTTCGTCCGTTCGTTTGCGTTAAAATTTTGCGTTAAGTTTTTTCTTTGCTTATATATTTCCAATATCCTTTGATCGAACCTAGGTATACTTGTAGGTTCATGCAAATTAGTTGACATCATCTCGATGCTGCAGCTGACCTACACATACTGAAGTCACATACTTAGACATTTGCGGTAAAGTTTTGCGTTAAATTAGTATTCTTTTTTTTATTTTCAGTATCCTTAGATGGAAATTTGAAATATAACTAGGGTTACTTTTAAGTTCATACAGAGTAGTTGACATCATCTGGATGCTGCTGCTTACCTAAGGTCAAGGTCACAGACTTATACATTTGCATTAACTTTATATTCTTTGCTTATATTTCCATTTTCCTTTGATGGAACCTATTGGTATGTTACGGGTTTTACATTTGCATTAAAGTTTTGTGTTAAAGGTTGTATTCTTTGCTGATCTGTAATGTATTTTGATGGAACCTTGGTTTTTTTAGGTGTACTTCTAGGTTCATACCATGTATTTAGACCGGTTTTCTCAGGCGGTGGTTTCATTTGGCTATGGCGCTGGTCGGGGTATGCATGAGCCCTTGCTCACTGGCTATAATTTCTTCACTGCTGTATATGAATGAGACATATCTTAGCACCTCCTCTTCGAATAGCAGAAGACACAGACGGACTGTGTGTCAGAAGATGTGGATTCGTTTCCTTGAGCTCCTGGGGAACATCGTTATGAGAAGAGAGAGAGAGAGAGAGAGAGAGAGAGAGAGAGAGTGAGAGAGAGATATTTGAAACCATTTTAGCACGCCTGAACGCAGTTCAGGAAGGCCTATTGTACTACCCCGGCGTCGGCGTCGGCGTTAGCAAAATGTTAAAGTTTTACGTTAAAGTTTTTTAGGTGATGGGCAAGGCGCTGTCAGGCGAGCTACCTTGTCCCGGTGACAGGTCTTGTTATCCTACTTCCCTGTCTATTATCCCTATTCACACTAAAAGTTACCTGCGGGAATCCATTATCTAAAAGGTAAAGCTCTACGAGATTGTTTGTTTCATCCGCACTGCGTGGAGTGTGAGTTTTGGATTCGTTCCCTTGAGCCTCATGGGGAGTTTCGTTTTGAGAATTGGATAAAAACAAAATAAAAAAATTGAAGCCATTTTGATAGTCTCATCGTTCCTCTACTTCCCTGTCTATTATCCCTATTCACACTAAAACTTACCTGTGCGAATCCTTTATCTAAAATTCTTAAGTTCGCGATTTAATTTTCAACCGCAGTGCGTAGAATGATGCCTTATGACAAGTTTTAAATACCCTGCAGGTCAGCGCAGTCTGATCGAGATCATCGCAGCAGGCACAATAATATCAAAGTTGATATATAGAAAAGCCAAGACTCAGATCAGCCTGCGCAAATGCGCAGGTTGATCTGAGTCTTTGCTGTTCACAAACGCCTAAAGGCGTGTTTTTTTCGTTAAACTTTTACCTCTTTGTAAAGTTAACAAAACTAATATGCGTTTTATAGAAACTGGATAGATATATTTACTTCCTTTTTCGTTTTAAAAGAAAAAAAAAGTACACAGACATCATTTTAAATGGTGATAAAATATTTGATAGTTTGAAAATAATGTTCCCTGACTCTTACACTAAAATGTTTCAGTAATTATGGTGAAGAGTTAGTAATTTACATGAAAATGGATAACCTGAAATTCGCTCTGTCTTGGGTGTTGGTTGTGGTTATTTGCGTACCCGGTAAGTAGCATAATTTCTTACATATGCCGTAATTCTAAAGGACCAGGTATGATAAGGGCCGTTTTTGGCCCCATTCAAATTCTCTTAAAATTACATGGTTTCTATTGCTTATGGTTTGATTGTACAGAAATAATATCTTGCGTCTTTGTGAATTCTCAGAATAGCATGATTTCTGACATGCCTATGCTGTTTCATTAATATTATGGAAAAAAATGTGAGAAAATGAGTTAAATAGCCTTTCTTTTAAAGAAATATGACAGTCACTAATAATTTTTGGAAGCTCTAAAGGCATTTGATGAAATGCTTATACATTGGATAGCACTGCTAATCACCTATACACTGCACAAGGCTATTGGTTTTTTGCGAAACGGAACGGAACTTTTGAAAAAACGAATTGTTGGGGAGCCAAATACGGGCCTTATCATACCAGGTCCTTTCTTACGGAGTCCGGGAGGGGACATGGCAATACATATACTGATTTCGTTCCCACGAAATGCATTTCGTTCCCACGCATTACTTTTTCTTTCCCTCAGTTTAGTATTTCGTTCACTCAAAGTTATATTCCGTTCCCACGCTTTACTTTTTCGTTTCCACGCATTCCTTTTTCATTCCCTCAATTTAGTATTTCGTTTCCTCAAAATAGTTTTCCGTTCCCGAGCTTTATTTTTCCGTTCCCTCCAAATAGCATTTCTTTCCCACAAAATAATATCCGTTCCCATGCATTACTTTTTCGTTGCCTCAAAATAATGATACCATTCCCATGCATTACGTTTTCGTTGCCTCACAATAATAATTCGTTCCCTCAAAATAATATTTGGTTCCTCCAAAACAACATTTTGTTTCCACGCAACTCTATTTCGTTTGCACGTTCTAATATTTTTTCTCTTGCAAAATAAATTCGTGTCCTTAAAATAGTTTTTGTTAACTCACAATATTATTTTGTTCTATCACAGTAGTATTTTGAGCGTACAGATTACTATTCCGTTCGCACGAAATGACATTTCGTTCCCACGATTTACTATTATTAGGCTCATCTAATTTTAGCTTTACACAGATCAGTGTATCAAGCTCTGTTTTGAATAAAGACATTTCATAATGATAATCAATTTGGTCAACATAATATTAAAACTTTGAACCATGATGACAATCGAATTACATATTCTACTAACAATTTAAAAATAAGAAACTGAGAAAACGTAGCATCATTATAATTATAATGGGAAAACTTAACGCTGGTACAACGTCTACCCAACGTTGGACAAACATCATTGGTATTTCTGAACGTTGGGTCAGCGTTGTCTGAATATCGCGTGCTCACTCGGCGGTGTCGACCATCAGTTGGCGGTGTACTTATATGTATGGCTCACGAGGGGCTCTGGGTTCGTGATCAGTAGAGCCACGATTTTGTCCACATCTGTTACATTTGGGAGGTGTCTGGAGGGGCGCAGAGATGGCGATAGTGATGGCTGAGTTGCGTCCAGTGAAGGGGAGTCTGCTTTTGTGACTTCCTGTTTGTTTCCTTTGGCAGTATGACCATATCGAGGGGTCTGCTCTGGAGGGAGGAATTTGCTCCAAGGGGAGCAAATTCTTTCCTTTGAGAATTTGCCCCAGTTTTGGATTTGCAGAGACTGGGATGGCTGAATTGCTTCCCTTGAAGGTGTACTCATTCACCTTATCATTTAGGGACTTGGTGCATGTTAGCTAAACTCAGGGCCCGGAAATACTCCATTAATTTAATCGTGACAGTTAGCATAATAACATTTGAGCTATGGTAAAGCTGTGGTGTGTGGGTGTATAGATGTGATGTGTGGGCGATCTCCATATTTTTCCGCCAGGTTTCCACAGGGAGAAAACTGTTATGACTTCCTTCTTGCTTCCCTAGGTGGCAGTGCCTTTTCTAGGCCTGCTATGGAGCGAGAGCATTTGCTTTGATGGGGGCAAATTCGTTTCTTAGGAGTTGGCCCTGAATTAAAGGGGGCACAGAGACTGGGATGACTGAAAGTACTAGACTGGTTTCAGTTAAGAACATACATAAAATAACAATAATAATAATAATTATAAAAATAATGATAATTATAATAATAAAAATAAAGACAATGTTGAATATGAAATAATGAATATGGTTGGCCTTCAGAACAAACGGAATCAAATTAAGACTTGTAACATTTAGAATAAAGCATTTAGCATGGAAACCAAAATACACTATCGTTTTGCTTTTACCATCACCGAATATTTTTGCGAGAAAACGAAAAGCTATTTCATAGGAACGAAATGTTAATTTGAGTGAACAAAATATTGTGGTGAGGAAATGAAATATTATAGTGTGGGAAAGAAATGGTAACCCGTGGAAACGGAATATTATTTTGAGGGAACGAAATTTCAATCTGAGGGAACGACAAAGTAATGCGTGGAAACGAAATATTATTTTTAGGGAACACATGTTATTTTGAGCGAACAAAATTGTAAAGCGTGGGAACGGAATATTATTTTGAGGGAACGAAATGCTATTTTGAGCGAACGAAATAGTAAAGTGGGGGAACGGAATATTATTTTGAGGGAACGAAATGCTATTTTGAGGAAACGAAAAAGTAAAGCGTGGGAACGGAATATTATTTTGAGGGAACGAAATGCTATTTTGAGGAAACGAAAAAGTAAAGCGTGGGAACGGAATACTACTATGAGGGAACGAAATATTAAACTGAAGAACGAAAAAGTAAAGCGTGGGAACGGAATATTATTTTGAGTGAACGAAATATTAAATTGAGGGAACGAAAAAGTAATGCGTTGGAACGAAATGTATTTCGTAGGAACAAAATCAGTATATGTATTGCTATGTCCCCTCCCGGGCTCCGTACTTTCTAAATAAATAAATAACTATAACTAAATAAATAAATAAATAGTAAATACTAGAACTTTACTGTCTGGCTTGTGTCAGAAATGCTGGCAGAATTGTAAACAGTGTGGACTCTGACAGAGCAGTCTGTCTCTTGAGGAGTTAAGCAAAATAGGTGAATGGGTACACGTTCAGGGGAGACAACTCTGCTATATTCATTTATGTCTCCCTTCTCAATGGGGGTCGGGGGCACCGGTAGCTCAGTGGGTTAAGCGCTGGCTTGCTGATATAGTGGTCTGGGGTTTGAATCTGGGTGGAGGCATAATTCTTTCCAACTGCAAATGGTTTTCCATTACACTCAGTCTTTCATTATCGCCCAACCATCGTCCTGATATGATTAAAATATGATTGAAAATGACGCGAGGTGTGAAACGCGTTTCATTGTTCTGTGCTAAGACGCTTACAACTATAGGAGAGCTATGGGGACTGTAGTCAACAGTTAAAGTCTCCATAGTCCTACAGTGAACTCGACAGTATCGGATCAAGTTCAATAAAACTCCCGTTTTGTTGTATATGAATGCTAAAAGTATGTATGTTATGACACAAAACAATTGCAAAATGTCCCTTCTATCTATCCATGTTAAAATATTTACGAAATTTATTCCTTTAAGGGCAGATAACCTATACAGACTTACGGGAGGGTCCTGCGACAGTAACGAATCAGGTGCGACAGTATCGGATCATATGATATTATTTTATAGGGAAGTTTCTCCGAGGCATTCTGACAACCTTCTTTTCTTCAATAATTTTGCTACATAAACAGTTGGACCTATTAAACTCTATGAGGAAACTTTTACGGCCTTTCAACGATATTTTTCATGTGGTCCTTCACCAGCAACGGTTTTGTCTGTTAAATAAAAGTTGAATGTATACAAAACTACAAGCATGCCAAAAAATTTTAACTCAGTAATCCCCTGCGCCTCATAGCATGGAGCTACTCAAACAGTAAGATCATAAACTGCCTTTGCAAAGTGTAGACCCTGATAAGACCGTGGTGTCTGATCAGGATCAACAAATTTACGGTGATTTTCTGCCTTAACGATATTTCAGTGCAATCAATGTATAAACACTACATGGTCATTCAACGAGTTCTCCGGCATTAATCTGAGTCTACACAGTGCACAGATGTCCATCCGATGAACGCCAGTCACATTCATGCGAGCTGATCTCGAATGTTTCAACAGACTGTTTAGCAGAAGCTTGGTTTTGCTACGCATAACCTTCATTATCATATGCTAGAATGTGGGGCTTGGGATGGGGGATATTTTACAAAAAGGATGTTGTCTTAGTTTCAAACTGATTTTCTTTGAAAAAAAAGACACAGCAGCCACTCAGATAGTTGATTTATGACTTGTTTTCAGCATCAGACCATACATCCAACATGCAGTTTCCAGCTGAGGCCTGTATTTCAGTTCAAGTTATATGATGATCCGTTACTGTCGCACATCGGTGCCTCAGTTTTCAAGTCTTTAGTTTCATCAAATACTGGGATGTCACAAAAATAATGACTGCCTGCAATTTTAGGGATGCCAGGACACATTACAAAGCAAAATTGGTTTCAATCGCCTAATGATAAAGTAGTTTAAATAACCGAAATCTATCTTGGGGGTAACGAGCAACAGGCAAAATGCAAGCGTCGCTGAAGAGGGGCCAAGCTTTTCAACAACTCTGATTTGTTTCTCAGCCGCAGATTCCGATCGAATTTTTCACCCTGCACTTTGCCATTGGTCGAACTTGATGACTGTAATATAATGGTAAAAAATATTTGCTTCATTTGTGAGAAAAATGGGTGATAACCTAAGAGTGATCCGATACTGTCGATGATCCGATACTGTCGAGTCCACTGTATCAGTGATGAAATGGTCGAAAAAAAAACATTATAAAAGCGCTTCAGCCTTCACGTGTGTTGATAAAATGTAGGTTGATGCGCATAAATTGGTCCATACGCTCGTACAACTGACAAAAAGTATGGGGTTCATGTTTTTAAAACCAGAAATTGCTCCACAAATATGATTTTCCTATTCTGGTTTCCGGTTACGCGATGCAATATAAACAAAAGCGTGACAGTGAATTGGGGCTCACCCTTGTACACTGTATTTTTACCTTTTTATTCAAGGACATGAAATCGAAAGTAGGTCATTTTAGTTGCCAACCAAAATGACCCAAATCATTCTTCAAACTTTTTTATGTGAAACTCAGGGATGTCGTATTTGCTTAAAGTTAGGTATCGTGATTATTTAAAATGACGAAACTATGATGAGAAGCAGCTTAGCTTGCAGCTATAGCTCCAGGAGTCCTGATAATTTTTTTTTTTATGCTGATAAAGCAATGGGGCCTTTAAAGTCTCCATAGTCCTACCAGTGGTTAAACGTCTAAACTCAAATCATTGTTAAAAGCGGATCAACCTTCACGTTTGATAATAAAATGTGGATTGATGTGCATATATTGGGTCACTTAACTGACAAAAGAGTAGAGAAAACAAGTTTTTTAAAAATAACAAATCGCTTCGCAGAAAAAAACAACATTTTCCTGTTCTGGTTTCCCGTCTACCAATGCTATATAAACAAAGGCGGGATAGTGATTGAGAATCCACGCCTGTACATTGTATTTTTACCATTTTATTTAACCAATGAAATCGAAAGTAGCCAACTAAAATGACCGAAATAAGTTTTCGAACCTTTCTTTTATGTGAGACTCAACTATGTTTTATTTGTTTAAAGCTGGCTAATTACGGTCATTTACAATGATATCGAGAAGCTCGTAGCGATACCTCATGATAAACGGGGCCTTTAAAAAATTCCTAAAAGTTCTTCATGGTGAAAAAAAAAATATGAGATGCCGTGCTATCTTCGTTTTATTTCCATTAAAGGTGAATGAATATACTTTCAAGGGAAGCAAATAATTTTTGCCTCCCTTCTCAATCGGATCAACACCTAGAGGAGCAAATTCTTTCCTTGAAGAGTATACCCCTTTTGGAGGAGCTTCGTCGTCCAGATAGATAACATGCATTCACAAAAATTGTCTCCCTTTGTAAAATGGCTGGAAATCAAGACAACATGCCTCGAAGAATTAAATTAAATTCATAAAATCTTTTTTTTAGTTGGTATTGTAGCAAAGCCAAGCTACCAAATATGTTTCGTAAGGGAGAAAGTGTTTTTTTTTTGTCATTTTGGCCACGCTCGGTCAAAAGTATAAAAAATGGAGTTTTGCCTTCGAAAACCACCCAAAGAACGTAAAAAGAATTGTTTGTCAGTAGAAAAATAATTATGGTAAACTCCACCCCACTCCCTCAATTTCTCTCTCTCTCTCTCTCTCTCTCTCTCTCTCTCTCTCTTCATCTCTCTCTCTCTCTGCGTGCGTGTCTGCGAGTGTGTGATGACAGGTGGAGCTGGGGGGGGGGGGGGGGGGGGGGGGTGGAGAGGGGATCTCTTTAAATAGCACCATTTGTACTGGCGCACGAGCTACTTTTTATATGAAGAATTTAGTGAAAGAAAATGACTGGATTATTCAAAATCCAAATTAAAAAAATATCTTAAGGTGTAGATGTACCTGCCGTGTATTTCGGCCATTTTTACAAAGGGAAACAACTTTTGTGACGTCCTGTTTGCTTCCCTGAAAGAATTAGCCCTTCCAAAAAGAGGTTTACTCATTCCAGAAAAATTTGCTCCTAGAGGAGCAAAGTCTGTCATTTAAGAGTTGACCACTGATAAGGGAGGCAAAATGAAAATGGCAGAGTTGCTTCCCCTGGAAGCACATGACGTTGAAATGACGTCGTACTGACGTCGACGCGAAGCAGTGACGTCGTATCAACGTCAGTCCGACGCCATTTTGACGTCATGTGCCTGTTGGGACATCATCTGGAAGTGTACCCATTCACCTTTAGATAACGTAGATGTTCTGTTTTTAATTTTGACTTATTCCATGCTGTGAGGAAGAATAATGACCAAATACGGTTTTATTCATTTTTTTAAATTTATCTTCCGCGAAATGGTAAAACAAACCTGTAAATAAAATGTTTTCGGTCGACCCAATATATATGTTCTCAGGAGCATATGTGGAAAACCCCTACCTTGCACATTGAATAGAGCAAGTTCTCAGTCCTTTTCGTGCCTTTTCGTGCCTTCAGCTCAAAATATGGTTCTGGAATTCTTACCGCAGGCGTGGCTAGAGTACACGAATGCACAGGCTACTCTGGGTCTTTGCTGTTTGCATATGCATGTGCCAGTATGTAAGTTACCCCATGTTCAACCTCCTACGGATGCCTAACAGGAAGTTTTGCGGCATTTCTTCACGCCAGTGACTGCGCATAAAATATTTATATGAAAACAATCCTTTACAATGTGAAAGAAATTTTTTACAATGTGAAAAGTACCTATTTTATTGAAAGCTCGTTTGTAAATTGAAAGGATACTTGTAAGTGATCTGGGGCAAAAGAATGTGCCCATACTCATACTTGAAATTGAGTACTTACATCAGCCTGCGTATCCGCAGTCTTCCCTGTTTCCGCCCTGAAGCAATCTTGGCTTTCAGCAAAACGCGATGTCTCCGATCAGTCTGTACTAATGCGAAGGCTGATCAGAGACATCGTGGTTTGCACATTTTCATTATCAGATTTTAGTGAAGTTATACCGGTAAATATGCATCTGTGCACGCAGTCTGTCGTTTTAAGTTTCTTGTATAATTCAACCAACACAATGACTCACAAAAACAATGGATGTACCCATTATGTCCCAGATCAGTCCCGGCATCAATTATATCCATCTTCCCAGTAAGATCTATCTCTTTAGTCTATCCATTTCTGTTGGGATCCATATTTCTCCAGTCATCTACCCCAGCATACGAAGTTTCTGTAGAACTCGAGAGCACATGGAAGCTCGGTGGGTTAAGAGCTGGCCTACTAAGCTATCGGTACGGGTTGAAATCTCGATGGAGGTGGAATTCTGTCCAACCGTAGACAGGGGGTTCCATTGCGGCAATGTTTAGAATTTTACGGTAGTCATGAATAAGAAGACTGACGTGTTTGATTTTAGCTCACCTGAGCCGAAGGCTCTGGGGTAGCTGAAAGGATTGGCAGGCTACGTCGACCGTCGTCGTCGTCCGTTCACAATTTCAAACAACCTCAGGCTCCTCTGAAACTACTGAGCTGATTGTAACCAAATTTTGTATACGGCCTCCAGGGCATGCGGGAACGAAAATCGTTTTCATAACATATGTATAATACACTGAGACCGATGGCCTTGAAACTTGGTATGTAGCATCGGATACACGAGTGCTACCAAGATTATTCAAATGATGACCTTGGGTTGACCTTGACCTTTTACGGCAAGGTAAAATTTGCTTTCTGGTGCTTTTATATGGGAAACTGCTAAAACATAAGATTTCATGGAAATTGTTGAAGATTTTCGCCTTAAAGGTAGGTTCCTGTACTAGCGATAACAATTATGTCCACAAAATAATTTCGTCTTTATCTGAGCAGTATTGAATTCACTTATTTTTCTGAATTTGTTGCTACTGAGAAACTCGTCAGATGTTGAAGAAAATAGTCGTTTTCCCTTTTGATTTATTTTCTTTCATTGGAATTCCAGTTCTAAAAATAACTATGTTTATTATGTCTATAAGTGCGCGATTTCTGGTGTCATTCTCCAAAGGTCAATTTTCCCTTGTCATGAGCTCTCCTAGAGGTCCTGGCATGGTGGATGGGTTAAAACTATCCCAAAATGCAATGCAACATGAAATCAGCTGCGTTATCTATTTTTGGCGCGAACTAAAAATAGCGCTAACTGGTGTGCGAAGCAGAGTTAGGAAATCCCTTGCAAAACAACTTTTCTAATATTTTTTTGATTTACACTTTTTAGTGAAACTTATTAATTCCCTTTTATATAAGTGCCTTCCAACAACTTGGATGAAAGATCATCAAAATTATGATGCATTCCAAAGTACAGGAATCTACCTTTAAATTAGTATATACAGTTAGTTTAATGAGCACATGGCACTCAAACGTGGCATGTAGTATTGGGCACTCAAGCTCTACTTTTGGGATACAGATTTGAAAAAAAGTCGTTTGACTTTCTGCTGAATCCCATTTGCATAAAATACCATGTTTAGAAATGTGTATAAATGTATTATATATATCTTAAATTTTCATATGAATATTAATCGTGCATATTCCCAGCAGGCACACAATGTTGAATCAACATTGAATTAACCTTGATTCAAGGTGATTCAATATTAATTCAACTTTGTGTGCCCAGTTAAGTGGGGTATGCATAAAGCCCATGTTAAAGAGGACATTCCATGAGTCATGACTTTGTGAGCTGATGCAGTGTAGCCGGAAGTTATGGAAAGGGAGGCAGATCCTATCAGGGATTTAGGTTACAAAATGCGCAGCTTATTAATTGTTCTCATATTCTCATATTCTCAAAACACGGCGAATGTATTGTGTAAAAACCCATAAACAATTAAGTTACGATATAAAAAGTTAACACCTAGAACACCAAGTTTTTACCTAGCTAACTTCCTTATAATGAGTGGAGTACAGTTTTAGATAGAGTTAAAGGAATTTATTTGAAATCAATTTACGAATGTTTAAACCGCATAAACACACTTTATCATATGACGTCGCATTTGAGAGTGTAATAAACTCGTTGTGGAAAACCGATAAGATGCTCGGCACAGCCTCGCATCTTATCTTTTTCCCCAACTCGTTTGATACATTCAATAATACATGAGCACTCATGTAAGATCCTCTATTTCTAGGGCAAGTAGCCGATATTGTAAAAAAAAACCAGAAAGAGAGAGAGAGAGAGTGTGTGTGTGTGTGTTTGTGTGTGTGTGGTCACTCGCACATGGCAAACATTTTGAAAACTGAAAAACTGAAAATTTCCAATTGCTAACCAGTGTTAATCTCGTCACCTGAGACTTCTGGGCAATCGTGGAAGTCTAGTCTATCCCATAACCTTGAAAGGTCTTTGGGGCATCAAAGATGACTTTACATAACTCCCTTTCCACCTAGTCCTGGCCCCGAGTTCATAATCCTTTTTTTTCTTCATGCTCAGCTCAGCTCAGCATGGAAATTCAAACTTCTACCAAATAGATTCTTTAAGCATTCTTGTTTTTAAAGTATGTTTTTCACACAATTTCTCTTATATGAATGCTCAAACATGTCTTGTTAAGAATTTTGGTTTCTATTCAACATTAGAATTGAGCACATTCTCAGTTGATCAGGAAAAAGTTCAACCTCGGGGCCTTTTGTTTTTCAGCTGCCCTAGTTGCGCTGACAAAGCCCATCCATGTCCAGTCTTTAGTATTGTTTTCTCACCTCTTCTTCTGTCTACCTCTTCTTCTTTTGCCTTTCACTGTGCCATGTAGAATCGTCTTTGCTATGCCAGATGACCTTGAGATATGTTCAAACCTTCTTATCAAGGTCAGGAGTTCATCACATTCTTCAAAGGCTACTTGGATCTTTCTGCGAACATCCTCATTAGGTAAGGGGTCCTTGTATGAGATGTTCAGTAACCTTTGGTAGCATCTCATCTCAAAAGCTTGCATTCTTTTTTCTAATTCTGCTGCCAAGGTCTACAGGAATACAGAAATATGGATATGTCGAAGGCCTGCATTAGTTTTACCTTTGATCCAAGATATACGAGAAAACAAACAAAGTGGTTGTGCGCCCAGCGCAGACTCAGATCAGCCTGGGCATCCGCCCGGTCATATCAGAATCTTCGCTGTCCGCATGGAGGTAGCTTAGATCCCTTAGCTCCCCTTTAAGCGCTTAGCAAAGAGTCTGAGCAGACTAGGCAGATGCCAAGGCTGATCTGAGACTGCGCTGGGTGCACAACCAATTTGTTGGTTTTCTCGTGTCGCGGCTCATTAATATGTTGTTATCTTGCGAAATTGGCTTTATCTTTGTTAGAGTTGCAAAATATTATGCAGTCATTGAGAGAACCATCATCTGAGACAATCGCTCCGTTATTCAAATTTGTCATAGTTTCAAACACCTTGATCTCCCCTTGGATGCCATTGCCACTGTTTGCTGTCAGTTTGGTCTTCTCAGCACTTATCTTCATCTTATACCTTGTGCGGGTTTTGTCGAGACTTTCAATTTGGGCTTCTAGTTCCTGCTCGTCCTCAGCAAGAGCGTCAATGTCATCGGCAAACCTCAAAGTTTGCAACCTTTAAATACCTAGTACTGACAAATAACCTTGGCCCACACAAACCATCCATAAGCTGGACGTGGCACAGCCCAGACAGGAAGCATCTCAGTTTGACAAATTGACTGACTACATCGTGGTGAGGTAGGAAATAACATCTATAGGACAATGAGCTTTCATGGTGTGAACATACTTGAAGTAACCATGACCTGTTGATGATGACCTTCTGAGTTCGTTTAAAGAAGTCCAGCAAGCCATTCCAGCCAAGACTGAGGTTGGACATTGAAAAGTTAAGAAACCCAGATGTGACATGCACATTTCAAGCAACGATAGGTGGGAAATTTGCACCAATCATCGGTCTGAGGGATGATGATGGGGACAGATTCCACGTGTCACAAGGTATAGGCTATGTATAGCATACATTTGTACTGCCTTGCGGTACAAGCCGGCTTTTACAGCGACGATGTATACTTTAGGTCTTCGGTTCGAGCCTCAGCCGGGGCATCTGAGATTTTTAAGAGTCAGTGACACATGATTACCACCTACAACACAGCAGTGACTGAGACAGCCTGCGAGGTACTTGGAAAGGACCATCGCAATAAAAAAAGCCCAGAAATGTTTTCGACCTCTGTGATGAGAGGAGGGATCATGACGAAGAGGCGATAAAAGGCAGGAGGAGCAAAAATTACAGGGACTTTAACAATAGGGTTTAGAAGTCCCAAGAAAAAGCAAGAAAGGGCTGGATAGGTACTCATTGCGAAGAGATTGAAACTTGCCTGGATAAAAACAACAGCAAGAAAGCTAATCAGCTGATGATGGATATAACTTTAGAGAAACAGGGTAGATCCACAAATATCCAGGACAAGTCTAACAGAAAAACCAGGAATTCTCAGCTGATGGACAGAATAATGCTCAGGGCTAGTAGTACAGAATCATGAATTAGAATCATAAATGTTGTGTCGACAGTGCCTTTAGCACCCAGAAGAAGATTTACAACCGGCCCCGAGGTTATAAAACTCGAGTTACATTCTCAAACTCAAAATAAAGCACACTGATTGGCTGCTTCCGAGCACATGCTCGGAAGTAGCCAGTCAGTGTGCTTTATTTTGAGTTTGAGATTATTCTCAAGTTTTATAACCTCGAACCCCGATTAAATTCTTCGCGAGGAAGTTGAAATCGCAGTAGCAGCATCAATTAATAAATAAACAGAGAGACTGTGCTCTTTTTCATAATGTCGGAAACGCTTGAGAGGTATTTTTCGTATATGATAATTTTTGCTGAGAAATTCGTAACACAAGTCATACTTTGGAATCTATGATATATATACTGTGAAATCTTCTATCAAATATGTCGAACTCTAGAGAGAATAAATAACTAAAATGAGAGGGATTTTGATGTTTTTCATAAATGTCGGTTATATACGGAACCCCGGAATGGACATATGCAGTGTTTTTCTTAATTCGTGGCCACAACTTATAAAGTCGTGGCCAAGAATTAAGAAAAAATATTGCACATGTCCCTTTCGGGGTTCCATAGTTACACTTGAGAAGTGTTTCGTATCATGATATTATTTACTGAGAAATTTGTGACGCAAATTTCATATAATCGCATGCACTGTGGACAGAGAGGGAAACAAGCTGTTATACAGTAAAGCTGGTCTTTTATTGTTTAATTATTATTATCATTATTGTTATTATTATTATTATTATTTGTAACAAATTGACTGAGTTTCAAAAATCTTGAGTTCTGAGCCCAACTCTTCTTATCAGCAATCGTTTACCGCTTCCGCAATGGTGAGCTGAAGAATGCCTTTAAAACAAGGCAGAATAATTTAAAAGCCACAAAATCACCAACTTAGGAAGAAAAATGACTAATAAGAGGAAGAATAAATATGAGAGGGTTTGCTTCTCAAGTCGACAACGCATATAAATAATATGTGTATGTGACATTTAAAACTTCCTTAAACAAATTACCCGAAACACGAAAGAGTGAAAGGTTTTCGCGAACTACTTTTTTGGCGTACTTCATGTAGCCGAAAAGGTGACTTTTTTTTCGCGAAATATTATTGTTTTGCAAAATTCAGTTAAGGTTAATGAGTGAACTTTCAGGGGAAGTAACTTTTCCATTTTCGTTTTGGCGCACCCCCCCCCCCCCCCCCGCCCCCAATCTCTATATCTTTATAGGGGTCAACTCTTAAAGGAAAGAATTTGCTCCTCTAGGAGCAAATTTTTTCCTTTAAGAGTAGACCTATATTTGGAAGAGCTTTGTCGTCCGGGGAAGCAAACAGGAAGTCACGAAAGTTGTTCCCCTTCGTATAAATGGCGGACAATTGTGGAGGTGTACCAATACTGTACCTCAAGTTTTAAATTCGCGTTTCTCGATAATGGACCTTTGCGTTGACAAAAATACAATATCCATTTCCCGATAGTTTAATTTTAATTAAACTTGGCAGAGCCCATACCACTCGTGACGTTGCGAAGTTTCATGAAAATTAATTTTCCTGAATATTGTGTTTGAAGCGTTTGGGTACATCTCCATGCGTTTGCCGACATTTTTTACATCGGGCAATAACTTTTGTGACTTCCTGTTTAGTTTGTTTCTCTAGGTTACGGGCCTTCAAACACCAGGTTTACTCATAAGGGAAAGAGTCTGCTCATCAGAGAGAAAAAATTCCTTACTTAGGAGTTGACCCCGTTGAGTAGGGGACACCATTGAGAAGGGATACTTATAATGAAATACCTTTCCAAATTAAAAATTATCTTAAAGTATTTAGTGGTAAAGTACAACTGTTACGGTGCTACTCCAATCGGAACACCGCTCGGCCAATTCCGTGAATCACGGAATTGGCCGAGCGGTGTTCCGATTGGGTATTACTGTAGCGTAGGTAAACGCACAATTCCATTCCCACATAGAAATTAAAATTTCAAGCTTCTGCAAAAGGATTGCCGAAATATAACAACGCTGTTTGAGTCATTTTCTGTAAAGTTATTAGTAACGTTACAAACTTTTAGACAAACTAATAGATAAACTATTAGTAAAAAGTAGCTTTGTAAATGATAAACTAATGGGAGTTCCCACAAATCTCCTGAAAGTGGCTAAACCGAAATTGGAGTTCTCACAAATCTCCTGAAAGTGGCTAAACCGAAATTGGAGTTCTCACAAATCTCCTGAAAGTGGCTAAACCGAAATTGGAGTTCTCACAAATCTCCTGAAAGTGGCTAAACCGAAATTGGAGTTCTCACAAATCTCCTGAAAGTGGCCAAACCGAAATTGGAGTTCTCACAAAACTCCTGAAAGTGGCTAAACCGAAATTTCGGTTTTGCCACTTTCAGGAGTTTTGTGAGAACTCCACCTGTTCTTTTACTTCACAAATGAGCCACGACACGACAAAACAAACAAAGTGGCATGTGCGCCCATCGAATATTCAATCAGCCTGGGCAGCCGCCCAGTCTGACCTGAATCTTTGCTTTGCACTTAAAGGATAGCCAAGGGTCTAAGCTACCATCTTACCGACAACAAGAGCTCTGATCAGACTTTGCGAATGCCCAGGATGATCTGAGTCTTCGCTGGGTGCACATGCCACTGTGTTAGTTTTGATGTGTCCCGGCTCAAATATGCTTTGCATACATATGAGTCAAATAGCATTTCTATGTTTTGGCTAACTATTAGAGATGCCTAAAGTTTCAATTATCAGATGGGAATGAAATTGAGAGTTTACCGGGTGTGGTTTTGTGTTATCTATTACAGGTTTGACAGATGCTGCTTGCGGCTCTAACTGTCTGAACAGCACATCAGATTCAGCAGCACCGGCCTGCAACGAGACCAGTGGCGAGTGTCTGTATGGCTGTGTAGCTGGTTATGCTGGGCTACAGTGTCAGATACCATGTGGAGACAACTGTCTTAACTGCAGTATCAGGTAATATCCATTTATGCTTAGTGGACTATTCCATCCTTGAAAATTAGATGAGCCTATTTGTCATTTAAGGGGTGTCTGGTTTAGTTTATTTTGATCATTTTTATTTAATTTAAAGGAGAAATACTTATTTCTTTTATATGCAAATAGTGCAGACCCTGATCAGACGCCGCATGTTGCGGCGTCTGATCTGGGACTACACTGTTTGCCTATGTCCCATTGATGGGATGCTAGACATTAATGGGTTAATTTTTTCTTAAGCGCTATGTTTTTTTGCATTGAAATGCGCCTACGTTGGTATGATGGATGATTTGCTATTTTAGAACCCTTTTTTACATTATTTCAGTCATATCGAGCCGATGAAGGGTTCACAATGAAAGGCTGTATGCAATGGAACATGTTTATGATGGGAAAGATGTCCGTCCCTGACAGGATTCGAACCCGGATCGCCAACTTATAAGGCCAGCGCTTTAACCACTGAGCTACCGGGGCTTCTTTACTTACTTGTGTTGGTAAAAGTCGATAAGGCTGAATATGTGTGTTGGTGAATAAATTCTGCCGCCCCCCATCCTTCACCGCCACCTCGTATTTCTGTTTTTAAACAGACGTTAGCTAACATTTATTCAGTGGATGGCATTACTGGATTCCATACTTTATTTATAGCGTTTTGCCTCTCATTGCTTATAGGCACATGTGTTTTGCCTGCCTCTGTCTGTATGTGTTTATGTCTACAAAGAGATACTTTAAAATATATTGCTACTCAAAAGAAGTTTTGTGCCACCATCTATTTTCCCATACAGATAATATACAGCATATGCATGTCATTGCCTACTCGTCTATCTCAGTCCGGATCAACTCTTAAAGAAAAGAGTTTGCTTATAAAGGAGAAAATTCTATCCTTCAAGAGTATTCTCCATTTTTGAAGGGCTTTATCATCCAGGGAAGCAAACAGGAATTCGCTGAATTAGTCCGCCTTTTCGTGTATATGTTGATAAAACATATTGTATTGTGTTTCAGTTCAGAATCGGAGAACGTTACAGAATGTAACAAATGCGCTCTAAATCATTTCAAGAATGGAAGTGGATGTGAATTATGTAACGATAAATGCCAAGGAAATGTGTCTTCAAATGTATCCATATGTAACCACGAAAACGGCTCATGTCTGGACGACTGCATCAACGGTTTCTATGGTGATAGGTGCGACATGCCGTGCAGTAACACTTGTCTCCCAAACAATACACTGAATGCAACGGTATGTGGAAGGATGGATGGATATTGTATTTCCGGTTGTCTGGAAGGTTACTATGGAGGTCAGTGCAACTATACATGCAGTGTTGGCTGCAATGCTACTGATTCGATATCTAATGGAACATGCAGTCAAGATGAAGGTTACTGCGACTTCGGTTGCGTAGACGGGTACTACTCTGCAGCTTGCAATGAGACGTGCAGCCCTTATTGTGAACAAACCAACGATACCGATGATAGGATATGTAATCAAACGAATGGCCATTGTGAACATGGTTGCGCAGCTGGATATTATGACTCTAAGTGTGACAAGGCTTGCAGTGGTGGTTGTGCACAAAATGAAAGCTCAAATTCATCAGTGTGTGACGCAGTGAATGGCAGCTGTTATTTTGGTTGTGACAATAGCTCTTTTCTCTTTGACTGTACGGGGAACTGTAGCTTACATTGCCGGGAGAACAGTACATCTGATATAAGAGCTTGTAATGAAACAGATGGACACTGTGAATTTGGTTGTGAAAACGGTTACTATGGGTTACTGTGTGATAAAAACTGTAGCAGCAACTGCTTAGAGAACTCCACCTCGGACCTACCGATCTGTGCTCAACTAGATGGTACCTGTACTTTTGGCTGTGAACCGAAGACTTATGGAGCAAAGTGTGATAAAAAATGCGACAACAAGTGTATAGATTCAATCTGCCACGGAGACGGTGTGTGTACACTTGGTTGCAGATGGGACTTTCGTGGCCCAAAGTAAGACTTTGTGATGTTTTCATTTTTTTTAATACGAATATGATCTTATACCTACAGTTTTCTCCATTTGCATACCCACCCCAACACACACTTTCAAACTAAAATCAAATCATTTCTGTCAATAATAAGCTCCCACTGTTTGCTTGAGTTGTTCAACAGCAGTATATACTTAACGCCATTAACTCTGCAAGCAGATGGATGTAAGCTATTGCCAAAAAAGCCCAGAATTTTAACTCGACTTGTAAAATTGTAAATGCTATTCTGTGACAAATATGCTGTCAAATGTTCTGCGATAAATTTGAATAAATCACGCACTCCCAGTAGAGAAATTTTGACTTACCTAAATTCATGAACTTGCATTTCTTATGGAGTTTAGTATACTTATTTTTTCCTTAATGATCATAAATTCTCCGCAAGAGGCAAACCATCTTGGCCCATGACTACAGTACCACTGTAACGTTAAGGTCTAGCTTAAATTAAGAATTTCCTTAAATCTAATCGAAAGCATATTATCATGTAGCCTTAAAAATCCTATTCTGTTCTATTCTATCCCATTATTGGGGCACTGCAGATGACTACGAAACAACCCCATTCCATCTTGTCCTGTTTTTGGCTGTTGAACCTCCAAAGTCCATCCCTGTCCACTCTTTTATATTGTCTTCCCACCTTTTCTTCCGTCTACCTCTTCCTTTTCCTTTCACTGTGCCCTGTAGAATCGTCTTGGACAAATCATTTCAGATTCCGTTTTTTGACCATGGTCAGGAGTTCCTCATATTCTCCAATGGCTGCTCGGACCTTTCTGGGAACATCCTCATTAATTAAGGGGTCTTTGTACGAAATGTTCAATAACCTTCGGTAACATCTCGTATCAAAGGCCTGCGTCCTTTTCTCTTACTCTGCTGTCAAGATCCACGATTCTAAGGCATACAGAAACATGGAAGTGACAAGGAAGCGCATCAGAATTCATCTTGGATCCAAGAGATATGTTGTTATCTCTTTAAATTTGCTACAGCTGTGTAATAGTTAAAGTGGCTTGTCCAATCCTTCAGAGAACCTCCGGCTTTGGGCCATCATTTGAGACACCTGTCCAAGGTATTTGAAGCTTGTTACGGTACCCAGCTTCTGCCCATTTACCTTGATCTCCCTCTAGATGTTATTAGTGCTGTTTCTCATTAATTTGGTGGTAAAAGGAGTATGACTTTTGTTATATCAAAATGATCATCTTCGTCTGTAAATCACAAATTCAGCATTGTATAACCTTGCGACCTTGCATAACTCCGTAGTGGCCTTTTGTTTACGCCACCTCATCAAATCTAAAATATTTGAAATATATATTCTAACACAGTGCCACTATAGAAGCAATGGAAAGTTGCCGTGTTATATTCTGCAACAATCACTGTTACGGAGCGCGTGGGTCTAACTGCTGACGTCACTGCATTTACTGACGTAAGTTTGTGACGTTTTCAGACGTTAGACGGTGTTACGTCTCTTATTCTTTCCAAAATCGCCAAAAAAACGTACATTTATTTTAGAAACAGTTACGAATATTGGCGGGAGCATGAACGCGCTGGCAGGATGGTTGGGAGAGTTTGAATGTAAAGAATAGTTTTTCAAGGTTTTTGAGTGTTAGAATCGAAATAGTTCAGTTCTAACAATGAATTGTTGAGAAATAATTCACTGTTTGTCGGTCAGTTGTAAGTAGATATATCACTCGCGCTCCGCGCTCGTGATATGATCTACTTTACAATGACCTTCAAACAGTGAATTATAACTCAACAGTTCACTGCTAGAGCTGATCTATTCCTTAATTAAAATCAATAAGAAATATGTTTAACCAATTAAAATGTGTCAAATTTTTCTACTTTCTCTAAGACTCGGTAATATACTATCAACTATGCCCCTTCGAAAACTGATTAAACGTTTAGTACGGAACCCCAGAAGGGACATTTCCTTTCCGATATTTATCAGAATAGAAATTGAAAGAAGAAAATTAGAACGGAAATCAGGACAACAAATATCTCGTTTAGACGACTTATTGTATCGTTTAAACGACATATTATGTCATTTGAACGATACAAAATAGAACAGAAATTAAAAGTGGAAATTACATCAAGAAAAACAGAAAAGAAATTGAAACAAAAAATGTCGTTTAAACGACTTATTATCTTCTTTCCTTTTCGATATTTATAAGAATAGAAATTGAAACAAGTAAATTAGAACGGAAATAAAAACAACGGAAACGTATAGCTGCCACCCCTTACGAGATAAATATCTTGAAAAACACTAGAAATAACTGGGTATTGCGCATTAATATTACAACGACATTTATTTGGTGACAAATTAATGCAACTGCTCAAACATGCCCTTATATTTATGCGATAAAAAAGATATGTTTGTCAACAAAAAGAAATAAATATTGACAGTCATGATATTTTTTGCGTAAAAAGAAAAACCGTTCATTTTCACAGATAGAAAGATATCATTTTCAAAATATATCATGTAAATGCTTTAATCTTTGCCTCTTTGGAGAATTTTATCTGTTTTGTGGCAAAACTTTATTTTCCTGCTAAATGTAGTTATGGCAAAGTTAAATATATTCTTATTTATATATTTAAATAAATGGCATGCTTGATAAAAATCAGTGAAATAGATAAATATGTTGCAGACAAGTAATGAGAAATGGCATGTGACAGATACTTCTAGTTTTATGACATTATTATTGCCGTTTACATTACGAAATTGTGTCTGCGAAATGCCATAAGAAGCAGTATCACTTATCTTTCGGCATTTTTAGATAAATATTTAGCATTGTCAGATAATTTTCGTTTCCACAAGATAATAACTGAAACATATTCAAAGTTTTCGAACAACGTCGAGAACTTTAACTTTTTGGTTGAAATAATATCTTATATTTAGGAATGAAATGTCTTTTTTTTATCTGGCCATACAAGTAGAAGAAAATAGTTTACCAAATAATTAAATCAATTTGAGTTTAATTATGTCGTAGGTTCAAACCCGGTGCTTGCAAGAATGGATGGTCTGTTATTTCCTTCGGAGTTGCGGTGGTTTCACAGAGTATCACCCAGCCCTTGTACAGCTGAGAACTACTTCTTGCTTTCTTCCACCGAAGAAATAGTCACCCAGTATTTTAATCAGATAAGATAGAATCGGAGTATGAAGGAACTCTTGAAGGAACTCTTTAAGATTTTAATTTTACCTCACTGCAGTGTTACGACCTGGCAGTGGTAACAAAAAAGATGGAAGTAAACCAGCAACAAGCCTGTTATAAAACTTAACAAAATTTATTTACATGTACATCAAAATTAAAACAGTCACTAGTCAATCAAGAAAATATGTAATTTACGATACCTTAAATTAGCCTGAGTGTCCCTCAGAATGTTCTATTTAAAACACAATTCTTTTCACGGTCTCTGATCCCAGAAGACAAAGTCAGTTTGAAGAATTGATCCAAGAATGAAAGTCACAAAGTAATCCAATATATTTAAATTCTAGTATAAACTTATTTAACTATAGACTGGTGAAAGTTTGTTCAAAGATGATTAAATGAAAATTTGTACTCTTTATATAGTATCTAGGAACATTCAGGAATTAACCAGAGATAGATTTTACCAGACAGTTCTCAATTCTGACATAATTTTATACCAGAAGATTCTTTATGTTTACAACAGAAATTTCTATTATTTTCTTCAGTACAAAAAATAGTTATTCCAGAACATTCTTGAAATATCATGAAAGTTCCCCAAACTTCCTGAAGCTTCCTTAACACTCTTTTGACAATGGGGAGCAAATTCCAGAACTTTCTAGACTATTCTTTCTGTTTCGGGAACATTCTAAAGTTTCCCCAATTTTCCAGAGTGTTCTAAAGTTCAACGTAAACAACTAGTTTATTTAAAACCAAGTAAACATCTAAAAACTGCCAAATCATGATAAAAGAAAATATTTACACCATTTGAACACCATATTCATAACACTTCCCCTCTTCAAGGAAAAGAAAGTTTTATGAAACAACTTGTTTATTTCAAACCAAGTAAACATCTACAAACTGCCAAATTATGATAAAAGAAAATATTTACACCATTTAAACACCATATTTATAACACTTCCCCTCTTCAAGGAAAAGAAAGTTTTATGAAATAAAGCTTACTTTTGCCATATAAACAATTCGTATGGAACAAATTATGTTTAATGCTTATACACTGTATATACCAAAGTATAAATCGAGACATCAGGTAGTAATAGCCAAATTTAGGCTCTTGAAGTGCATCTGGAATAATATTATCTTTCCCTTTGATATGTCTGATGTCTAGATTGTACTCCTGCAACATGAGACTCCACCTGAGTAAACGCTGATTCTTGTTGTTCATTTTATGAATGAAGGTCAATGGGTTGTGATCACTGAAGACAATAATCGGTGTGGCTGAAAAAGATAAGTACACTTCAAATTGCTGAAGAGCAAGGATGAGAGATAAACACTCTTTTTCAATAGTAGAGTAATTTCTCTGATGTTTGTTAAACTTTTTGGAAAAGTAACAAACAGGGTGATCTACTCCATTATCATCTTCTTGATTCAAAACACTGCCTGCGCCAACATCACTAGCATCTACGGCCATCTTGAATGCTTTATTGAAGTCTGGTGCTAAGAGAACTTGAGCACTCTTTAGTATGGCCTTTAGCTTATCAAAGGACTTTTGACAGTCTTCATTCCAAAATATATTTCTTTCCTTTACCTTATAAATTTGTCAAGGGTTCTGCAATTACAGAGAAGTCATTACAGAACTTCCTATAATATCCTGCCACACCAATAAAGCGCATCAATTGTCTTTTGCATGTAGGTACAGGAAAATCAGAGATAGCTTCCACTTTAGCTTCTACAGGTTTTACCTGACCTTGACCCACAACATGCCCTGGAAATGCCAAATTTGCATGACAGAATTCACTTTTTGCTAAATTGATTGTTAATTTTGCATCACTAAGTCTTTGAAAGAATTCTTTGATAGTCTGTAGGTGTAATTTCCATTCATCGTTGAAGATGATTGCATCATCGATGTATGCTTTACAGCCACCTAGATCATATGTCAAGCTATTTATAAGTCTCTGAAACGTTGCTGGAGAGTTTTGTTTTATACCAAACGGCATAACCTTATACTGATAAAGTCCATCTGGTGTAACAAATGCTGATATCTCCTTAGCTCTGTCTGTCAACGGATTTTGCCACAATCCTTTCAGAAGATCAAACTTAGTAACATATTTTGCTTGTCCAATTTGATCAATACAGTCATCAATACGTGGAATTGGAAATGTATCCGTTTTAGTCACAGAATTTACTTTTCGATAGTCTGTAGTCATGCGAAAATTTCCATCAGGTTTTGGCACAAGAATACAAGGAGAATTCCAGTCACTTTGACTTGGTTCAATAAAGTCATTGTCCAGCAAATATTGAATCTCTTCCCTGAGATACTGTTGTTTCACAGGCGGTAGTTCTGTTGTGGTTCTTTGTTGCCTGTTTTTGGTGTCAGAGTTTCTGTGATGTTTTACCTTATGTATGTTATTATTATTTTTGGTTCGGTTTGGGTTGCTGAGTGGCCACCTTTTGGGAACAAGCTGCTCACTCGGTTGGCCATATGTTCTCTGTATCTTGATTATTTGTAATCTTAGTTGTTTCCAACTATGGTTTGAGGGCTGGATTTGGATTTTGATTGTTTCAGTTCCTGGTCTTTGCATACTTTTTACTTTCATTCTATATGGATGTTGCTTCACATGCCTTGCGCCATCAATGTCAACATCATGAAAGATTTTGTCAGTCCTGGTTGAATGTCTGGAAATAAGTGCTCATATTCAAGAATTAGTTTCAGTTCAAGTCTCTTGACTGGATCCAGGTATGACAGTTTCTGGTCGAGATCATTTAAGATGTTAGAATTCTGGAGTTTTGATGATGAGGGATCAGATTTTATAAAGTTCACTTCCTCAGAGTCCATTTCAGATTGCTCTTGAGAGTCAGAATTTACTACACTTATTGGTGAAACAACTGAATTATCCCTATCAATGTACTTTTTCAACATATTCAAATGACATAATTGTTTTTGCTTGCGCCTCCCAGGTGTGTTGATAATGTAATTTACATCACTGAGCTTTTTGTCAACAGTGTAAAGGCCATAATATCTGGCCTGCAGAGGTCTGCCAGGAATTGGCAAAAGAGCAAGTACCTTCTCTACAGGTTTAAAATTTCTTTCCCTGGCATTTTCATTAAACTGTAATTTCATTCTGCTTTGAGCTGATTTGAGATTGGACCGAGCAGCTTCACATGCTTTTGACAGTCTGTTATTGAAGTCAGAGACATACTGAAGCAAATTTAAAGAACTGTTATCATCAGTAAGAAATTTCTCTTTCAAAAGTTTCAGTGGTCCACGAACTGTGTGACCAAATAGAAGCTCAAATGGGATGAAACCAAGAGATTCTTCTACGGATTCCGTAGCAGCAAATAACAGGAAATTAATGCCTTCATCCCAATCCTTTTTCAGCGTCAAAGCAGTAAGATCTGATCATGTTTTTCAGTGTTTGATGAAATCGTTCTAAGGCACCTTGACTTTCAGGATGATATGCTGATGACCGATATTGCTTAATGCCTAACTCTTCATTACTTGCTGAAATATTCCTGACAAAAAATTAGATCCCTGATCTGACTGGACAGATTTAGGGAGACCTAAAAATGTGAAAAACTCCACAAGAGCCTTAACTATGGTCTTTGTCTTGATATTCCTAAGTGGAATGGCTTCTGGGAAACGCGTGGAGGCACACGTTATGGTCAAAAGATATTCAGAATCTGACTTTGTTTTGGGTAAAAGAACTACGCAATCAATAATTATTATACTAAAAGGTTCGTCAAATGTAGGAATGGGCTGCAGATGGGCTTTGGGGATAGTTTGATTACGTTTTCCTACCATTTGACATGTATGGGAAGATTTGCAATGTTTGGAAACATCAGACTTTAACCCTGGCCAGTAAAAAAGGTTAAGAATCTTGCGGTAGGTCTTGTTTACACCTAAATGACCTGACAAGGGAGTTTCATGAGCTAAGTTTAAAATTTCAGGGCGATAAGCCCCTGGAACCACAATTTGGTGATTAACAGTCCACTCGTCTTCTACTGAGACATCAGGAGGACGCCATTTTCTCATCAAAATGTCATTTTTGACATAATAGCAAACAGGGACCTAGGACATGTCATTTTCATCTAAAACCTTTTCAAATAAAGGCAAGATCTCAGGATCTCTGTGCTGTTCTTTCCAAAGTTGTGACCTTGATAGCAGGTCATAACCTTGGTCATTTGAAAATGAAGGTGAGTGGTCTGGATTAGACACAGATGAGTTATGAGTAAAGTCTGTCTGCATGTCAGACAGGCTGGGTGAAAGAGATTTTGAAATCTCGCCATTAAAAGACTGACCTATAAAAGTATTAGTTAAATCAATGTCCTGCTTCCCATCATTCAACATGGCTTTCTTTGCCATAGCTCTAGTGACAGCACACGAAGGGTAAAGGTCAGGAATTTCTTGCTCAATGGGGTCAGGTGGTTGATCAACACAAGGAGTGTTGGTCAAAAGTGGATTAACCAAAACCTTATGTCCTGCTAGGTCATTGCCTAACAATAAGTGAACACCTTTTAAAGGTAATGAAGGTCTAATACCAACAGCCACCGGACCAGAATTTATGTCTGAGGACAAATAAGTGTTTTGAAACGGTACATTAACAAATTCACATTCTACACCTTGAATAAGGACACTTGTCCCAGAAGAAGTCTTCTCGGAAAATGTTCAAAGATGATTCAATGAAAATTGTACTCTTTATATAGTATCTAGGAACATTCAGGAATTAACCAGAGATAGATTTTACCAGACAGTTCTGAATTCTGACATAATTTTATACCAGAAGATTCTAATTATTTGCGTACGTCACATGCTTATACATAGAAAGAACTACGAAAACTTATAAAATTTCCACATAATATATATTTGGCTGTATTTTGTAGGTACACTAAACGATTTTGAGTATTTGCCTCCCTATGAAGTAATATTACAAATAAAATTACATTTAGAAATAAGGCTTCCATGAAAAAGACATAACTGCCAAATCACCTCACCAAAACAAAATCATATTGGGTGTGGTGGGTTGGGTAAATTCGACTAATATTGTCGATCTTATTTCGACTGAGCTTTGTCGATGACTGAAGTGCGGGCGCATCTTCGCGCCACAAGAACAAAGAACATGCAAAAGCATCATGTGATCAAAAGTAGCCAATATCTCTGTTTCGTACAATCAAAAACTGACCAATACTAAATTCTGACAGAAAATTGCCAACTTTATGGATCAGTGGATCGCACTCCTGCCTTAATAATTAAACGTTATGTAGACATAACTCATAAATTATTTGCGTACGTCACTTGCTTATACATAGAAAGAACTACGAAAACTTATAAAATTTCCACATAATATATATTTGGCGGTATTTTGTAGGTACACTAAACGATTTTGAGTATTTGCCTCCCTATGAAGTAATATTACAAATAAAATTACATTTAGAAATAAGGCCACCAAACCGAAGGTACATCCAAACAAAGCCACAGCAAAAAGAAGATGACCGACAGATAGATAAACTAGCTCACGGAACTTGTTTTTTGTTTTTTTTTTAATTAAAGATGAAAATTATAGGCAGAAATGCTATCCATTGACACAATTTTTAAATTAATATGCTCAGACTCCACACTGATCAGAATTGATTCCATCTAAATGTACAATTTAAATTATTATGCACTGTTAAAATTCTTTGTAATTTTTCAAATGTTATCTTTATGCACAATATATTTACACAGACATTCAGAAAACCTATTTTATCGTTTCTATCGTTTTTATGGTTTGAGGGCTGGATTTGGATTTTGATTGTTTCAGTTCCTGGTCTTTGCATACTTTTTACTCATTGTGTCAAACAAAATCAGCATGAAACACAATGAAGCAAAGAATGAACCGCTATGTAACAGACAGCACGTAGAAACTCAATCAGCTTCAATATCTAATATCTGACACAATGAAAAACGACAGCTTTTCTTTAACTATTCAAAATTTGAGAAACGACAACATTCTTTGAATTATTTAAAATCTATCACAGAAAAATAAGAGATATCGCGTACAAAGGAACATTACGGGAATATGAAGACAAGAAAAACACAAATCAGCCTGCGCTCTGCACAGTACGATACGAGCCTTCCTGCTTCTGTTAACAGTGGGGAACCCAAGAGGATCCCCAAAATTAATGACAAAAGCCCAGACCAGTCTGCTCAGTCGCGCTGGCTGATCTGGCTATTTGCCTCTCAAAATACCCTACAATTCCCCTTCACGCGACACCTATATTCAAGAAAGTTTTAGAAGTTTGATATTTGAAACACGGCTCACTCAGCAAGTCACCATACGAAAATTATGTCATCAAGTTCTATATCTTGGGCTCACAAGCAGTTCTAAGTATATGTCAAGTCTAATGAGATACAGTACTTGTATATGTAAATGGAATAACTTGTATAGTGAGAACTAATATAAAATACAGATAAAACACATTCATATATGATTGCCACCGTCCGAAACTTATATGCAACACGGAAGGCACTTCCTGTTTCAGGCTGAAGAAGACATGCGCACTGGGAGATTACCTTAAGCTCTCCCACGTGCCACAATAACCCAGCGTCAGATGTGTAGTATCGCTGGCGATATGTAGAGATGCCCAAAGAGTTGATCCGTCTGTGGGACATAGAACATCAGCCTGAAACAGAAAGAACAAAACGTGTGCAGTATCTACACTACAGACAGTCATTTCAAATGTGCCACAGTGTTAATGAAGAACAAGCGCAGTTTGCGAGTACCTTCAGCATTAAGATGCAACCCACCGTCTTTAACAGCAACATAAGATCGAATCGGTTTGTTATTATGCAGAAAAATTCTATATGTATGTCAAAACTGTACTTTACGTCTTTTACATAACAACTTCAATTCTTTATTAAATTCTTTCACTCTGCTTTCGGATGGATCAAACTTAAGATCACATGGTCTAGGGATAATTCCAGATATTAACAAGTTTATATTAGACCGAGAATGAATGTAAGTTACGAGATTTTCATATAGGCTCGTAAGCTCTCCAATAGACATAGATGTAGGAATATCTTTTGTACCAATTAATAAAATTGTATATTTAAAATTGATACTCGCCCTGTGCGTTGCAATCTTATGCTGAAGCCTGGATATTGTAGCACCTGGAAACGCCTGTACTGTAGTGTGACGAACGTCGCTGATATACTTCGCCATGCTGTCTGACAATATGGTGACAGTTAAAGGTCTATTGGCTAAAAAGGAATTATAAATCATTTAATATTCTTGAACACATTCTCTCTGATACAGACAATTTTTGCTTAAAATCATAAGTCAGATATTCCGTATAAATAAGACTTAACCAGTCACCGTGATATTTGATTAACTCGGACTCAACACTTGATTTGAAAGCCCAAGAACAACCCCCTCTTCTGAACGAATGAGAAGAAAACAAGCTGCCATTTCTACCTGTTAAGGAAATTAATTCCCTTAGCCTATTTTGAAACTGAGCATATGTTATTGTACTTAATTTAGATTTGTTCAAATTATAGCTAAATGCAGAATCAGATAACTTACATTTGACTGTTTCCATGACATTCTTGTAAGCTTTAACAGGACATAAACAAGATCCAGGAATTGAAACTAATGGAATTTGTCTCGAATGGCCAAACTGACGTGTTTTAGACCACTTAAAGTTGACTAATAGCATATCATTTTGAACTACTATATCACCTCTGGTAAGCTGTTTACTAGCACCAAACTTGCTAACAGACACAGGAACCATATTTGATTTCCTAGTCATCAAAAAGAACATGAAAAGAAATACTGCCCAAATAACAACCTCGAAAGAATAGTCGAAATTTAAAAATTTGTAAATGTCTTTCAAAATTTCAGGTGTCATAGGCATTGCCTTTTTGACAACATGTTGCTTTATTCGCGACATACCCCTTAATAATAGATTCAACTGAATCTTATTTTTTTCTAGATAATCTAAATCTAAGATTGTGTGTAACGTTTTAACACCTGAGAGATAATTTTTGATAGAATTTACTGAACGGAAAGATCTATTTAAGAACTGGGCGTATAAGCATAGTCTATCAACTGTAACCGGGAGTGGGTTAAGCTTAAAGTACTCGCAAAACATGAAAAAGTTTCCCATTTCGTATGAAGATTCTAAATTTAAAAATGTTTGGTACACAAGAAACTTCAATCCAGGACGAGCCCCCAATTTGTTACGTCATGGCAGTGGTAACAAAAACAGATGGAAGTAAACCAGCAACAAGCCTGTTTTAAAACTTAACAAAATTTATTTACATGTACATCATAATTAAAACAGTCATTAGTCAATCAAGAAAATGTGTAATTTACGATACTTTAAATTATCATGAATGCCCCTCAGAATGTCCTATTTAAAACACAAGTCTTTTCACTGTCTCTGATCCCAGAAGACAAGGTCAGTTTGAAGAATTGATCCAAGAATGAAAGCCACAAAGTAATCCAATATATTTGAATTCTAGTATAAACTTATTTAACTATAGACTGGTGAAAGTTTGTTCAAAGATGATTAAATAAAAATTGTACTCTTTGTATAGTATCTAGGAACATTCAGGATTTAACCAGAGATAGATTTTACCAGACAGTTCTGAATTCTGACATAATTTTATACCAGAAGATTTCTTTATGTTTACAACAGAAATTTCTATTATTTTCTTCAGTACTAAAAATAGTTATTCCAGAACATTCTTGAAATATCACGAAAGTTCCCTAAAAATCCTGAAGCTTCCAAAACATTCTTTTGACAATGGGGAGCAAATTCCAGAACTTTCTAGACTATTCTTTCTGTTTCGGGAACATTCTTTTCCCCAATTTCCCAGAATGTTCTAAAGTACAATGTAAACAACTTGTTTATTTTAAACCAAGTAAATATCTTAAAACTTCCAAATCATGATAAAAGAAAATATTTACACTATTTAAACGCCATATTCCGGTGTTGTGACGTGTGGCGGCCGTAAAACGTCTCCCCGTACATCATCCATAGTGCAGATTATATTTTTTTTCGTCCTTTGAGATCAGAGGATATATTCTGAGATATCTGAAATTTTAGATTGGTTTATACTCATATTCAAAACCATTGTTTTATATATTATTTGGTACCTTTTTAATACTAATCAGTCTTTGAAACGACTGTCCAATTGAGATTAAGAAATTACAGTATGCTTTTCTCTGGTGTCATCACCAGATATTGTCAGGGTCACTGAAGAGGCTTTATTAGCCGTAAATACGTTGTCTGGCCCATGTTCCTTCTTGTGAACGTATTCTCTGCTCTTGAAGGAACTCTTTAAGATTTTAATTTTACATCCCCCGTGATTTGGAAAATATGGGTTTTCCAAAGGAGGTCATTTGGTAAAAGGTACTTTTGTTATGTCACATAAATATGCCTAAGTATTTGCACAATATACCATTTCTAGAGTATGTTGATGCATGATATAACTGCTTTGAATGGGGCATATTGACCTTATAATATGTATCGTCGAGTGCCCTGTTTCGGTGGGTGATCTGTTTCGGAAGGTAAATTTTAAAGCGCACGCGCTGTCTCCTTTAGCGTCGTACGACGTCATCAATTTTTGTGTATTTACATCTGTCACATTGTAATACCATAGTGAAGCTATTCCGAAAATATGAGGACAAAACAAGTGAGTAATCATGATTTTCTTACTTTACCCGTAAAAATCAGCTATTTCCTTAATACCTTTTTATAATAGAAATTAAAAAAGTCCATTTCTGTAATAAGAAAAAAAATCCAAAATCAGACATGGTCCACAGAATGCTCATCTTTAAAGTCACGTGACTGTCATGTGATTAGATTGCAAATGGTGGCTACAGTACATTCCCAAAAGTACATAGTCCTTATATATTTTTGGCTCCATTTTCACAATTTTCATAAGTTATTTATAAAAAGGGAATGATTTTAAATCAGAAGAACTGAAGGTAAGTTAAATCTATATTCACTCTTTATGCCCCCAACTTTGAAAAAGTTGGTGGGGCATATTGCTTTTGGCTTGTCCGTGTGTGTGTGCGTCTCACTTTTCATGATTGCTGTAACTTTAGAACCCTGCAAGCTAGGGTCTTGAAATTTCATATATGGATTCCTCATATAAAATTAGCTGACCAGTATTTTTTTTGTCTATTCGCAGTTAAGCCCCTTTTTGGAGTTATGCCCCTTTTAGAAAAATGAGATAAATATCTTGTTAGCAAGATATCTAAAAAAGTATTTGAGCTATGGCCTTGAAATTTGGTATACTGATTGGGTATGAGGTGTAGATTACCTGATTAACTTTTAAGACAATTCCGTAAAATAGTGATGGAGTTATGGCCCTTGTTTGAATTTGGCATTTTTCCAACTTTTGAACCGCTTGAGCTAGGAAGCTGATTATTGGTGTATTAGTAGTTCTTGGTGTGTTAAATACTTTAGTACAAGATAGGTAACTCTGCATTCATTATTTACTGAGTTACTTCCCCTGATGTTCAGTACTTATGCAGCTACTGAGTTCAAGAACCATTAGGAATAGGGTTTTGAAATTTCATATATGGATTCCTTGTGGAAAATTAGCTGACCAGTATTTTTTCTTTTCCCAGTTATGCCCCCTTTTTGGAGTTATACCCCTTTTAAAAATGAGATAACTATTTTGTTAGCAAGATATATCAAAAACTGTTTTAGCTATGGCCTTGATATTTGGTATACTGATTGGGTATGAGGAGTAGATTACCTGATTAACTTTTGAGACAATTCTGTAAAATATTGATGGAGTTATGGCCCTTATTTGAATTTGGCATTTTTCCAACTTTTGAACCGCTTAAGCTAGAAAGCTGATTTTTTGGTATAATAGTAGTTCTTGATGTGCTTAATACTTTAGTACAAGTTAGGTAACTCTGCATTCATCATTTACTGAGTTACTTCCCCTGATGTTCAGTACTTATGCAGCTACTGAGTTCAAGAACCACTAGGCATAGGGTTTTGAAATTTCATTTATGGATTCCTTGCGGAAAATTAGCTGACACATATTTTTTTCTTATCCCAGTTATGCCCCTTTTAAAAAAATGAGATAACTAACTTGTTAGCAAGATATCTAAAAAACTATTTTAGCTATGGCCTTG
Organism: Ctena decussata; assembly: GCA_963989385.1. Classification (NCBI taxonomy): domain Eukaryota; kingdom Metazoa; phylum Mollusca; class Bivalvia; order Lucinida; family Lucinidae; genus Ctena; species Ctena decussata. The sequence continues at coordinate 45,921,156 of OZ022500.1, forward strand.
ATATTTGGTATACTGATTGGGTATGAGGAGTAGATTACCTGTTCAACTTTGGGGAGAATTCCGTCGATTTTTGATGGAGTTATGGTCCTTGGTTGCATTTGGCATTTTTCCAACTTTTGAATCGCTTGAGCTAGGAAGCTGATTTGTGGAATAGTAGTAGTCCTTTATGAGTTTGATACTTTAGTACAGGTTTGGTAACTCTGCATTCATTAATTATGGAGGTATTAAAAGTATTTGAGCTATGGCCTTGGTATTTGGTATGCTGATTGGGTATGAGGAGTATATTACCTGATTATCTTTTTGGACAATTCTGTAAATATTTATGGAGTTTTGGCCCTTGTTTGAATTTGTCATTTTTCCATTTTCTGAATTACTTGATCTAGGAAGCTGATTTTTTGTTTAACAGTAGTTCTTGATGTGTTTAAAATTTTAATAAAGATAAGGTAACTCCTTTTCAGACTTAGACATTCCAAAGTTTGACACCTTTAGAAGCAAGCATATGTTTGGGGGCATAGTGTTTCACAAACACAATTTCTAGTTCTTTTTTAAAAGTACACCTGCTCCTGTATAATTGGTTTCAAACACCCTAGTGAACTAGTTGAATACTTTTTAAAGCAATTTTAACAGCTTAGCCAAACTTAAACTTTTTTTCATAGTTGGATAATTAAACAGTAGTTGTGTTTTCTTTTTTCCAATCTTTAATTAATCAGTGACTGGAATCAAATTAAGTCTTTGTGTTTAGAAGGTAGAAGTTACAATTGAAGTTATTTAGTGATTACAAGTTAATTTGCGAACAATTTCTGGGCATATACTGGAGTAAGACTTTACCCTCCGAAACTGGTGACGTAGCACACAATATAGGCAGAATATCCCCAACAGAAAAGATGGTGGCCAAACTTTAGTAAACATAACAGTAAAAAAAAAATGAAGATATGGTTCGACAGTTAAGATAATATACTTCTATTTGATAATGGGTTTTAGCTATTGATCTGAATGTGAATCAGCCAGTTGGCCGATAGTTTCTTATACCCTCCGAAACTGGTCACTCCACGCTAGTATCTGGAACTTTTCTGGGTTGAATGCCATAGTCCAATCTACTTCCCATTAAATGCTGGGTAGCGTCAAGATTTTCTTGGACTTTCTGAGCATTCATTTTTTGTAATGGCAATACATTGCTGACATATTCATTCATACGTATTGTTCTGGCAAAGCATGGTAAATTATCACCTTATCAATCACAAATTCCTTCACTTTCTAAAACGAAAGATCTCTTAACCCTTTCAAGACTGGAAACCCGTTTTCAAAACATAAGCAAACAGCGCAGTTCCAGTTCAGACACAACGTTCTACTCGGCGTCTGAATAGTGATTACACTGTTCATATATGGTTTTTCTTTGCAAAAGACAATAGAAACATTAACCAAGAACCCCTGAAACTAGAAATGGACCCATCCAATGATAAGGATTGGCAAGTCCGCCAGTCAAAAAAGGGTAAATAAAAGTGGGGCATGGCTTGTGGACTTAGACTTGAATGAATTAATTAATATACATTTATTAGCTCTTTCACCTCCGTGTCTCTACGGATATTATCATTTTGACAAAAGAGGTATATTGGATGTACTGGAAAGGTTTCCAGCTATCCTCTTGGTTGTACTATCTGTCAAATGCCCTCAAGGTATGCCTCAGTCTTTCCTTGTTTTACCTCGTATTGGTATATCTGAGAGATATGTATTTTGCTAGTCTTTTCTCCAGCTGGTATGGTGCTAGGTTTCGCGGGAATTAGTAATACCGCGAATTATCTGCGTTGTTATCATTATTTAATTTTCATTGGGCAAAGATATTACACCTTTCATTTTAAATGTATTATTGCATAGGAAAGTTTGTAGTATATTGGGAATAAATACATACTTTGCAAGAAATTATTGTCAGTTGTCAAAATATAAACGTATTTTATTTGAAAAATATCTAGAAAAGAGAAGAAAATAAATGGCAAAAACTAGAAAATAATGCGAAAAAGGAAAAAAAAATAAGTTGAAATAAATATTCAAAATAAACTTTTTTTTTCTGACATATTTATCTTTATCTCGCAAGTGGTGATGGCTATACGTTTCCGTAGGAAACAACAAATGTCTCGTTTAAACGACTTATTATATCATTTTAACGACATATTTAATTAGAACGGAAATAAATACAACAAATATCTCGTTTAAACGACTTATTATATCGTTTAAACCGCATATTTTGTCGTTTAAACGCTATATTAAGTCTTTTAAACGCTATATTAAGTCGTTTAAACGAGATATTTGTTGTCTTGATTTCCGTTCTAATTCTATTGTTTCGATTTCTTTTCTCGTATTTATCGGAATAGAAAGTAGATAATAAGTCGTTTAAACGGCATATTTTGTTTCAATTTCTTTTCTGTTTTTCTTGAGTTCATTTCATTTCTGGTTTCCACGGAAGAGTATATATCGTAATTAATACGGAAGCGTATATACGCCACCACTTGCTACATAAATATGCTAGCAAAATTTAAGTTTGTCGCGCTTAATATTTTATTTGTTCTCTGCATAGTATCTGTCTTTGTGAAGTGTTTAATTGAAAATGATCATAAAATGTTTAACAACGCGTTTAAATATATTGTCATTTGCCATTATTATCTCGAGAAGTCTTGATGTTATCTTTTATTGCTATATATTTAATATTTTTTCCCCAAAATATTCATGCACAAATATTAACGCACCGCACCGCACTGGGGTAAATTAATGTACCGCACCGCCGAAGATTCCCGATCCCTATCAAACTTTACGGACACTATCGTTATCAAACTGCTTCCGAGAATGTATTGATTCAGTAAAATCGTTTGTTTATTAGACATGTTAGAGTAACTGAAGTATAAAAAATATGATTTCATGCTAAGACTTGATATTTCCCAGCCACACAAAGGATTTCTGTATAGGATCCATCCATTTAAATTTAGGGTAACATACACAAAGTAATCCCTTTTTAGCTCACCTGAGCTATTTTGATTGTCCAGTGTTCGTCGGCCGTCGTCTGTCGTCAACAATTTGCTTTAAATGACATCTTCTCGGAAACCGCAAGGCCTAGGGCTTTGAAATTTTTGGTATGAAGCATTGTCTAGTTAACCTCTACTAAGTTTGTTCAGATGGTGGCCCCAGGGTCCAAAATGGCCCTGAGGCAGGGGGTCTTGGGTTCAAAACTGAAAAATACTTAAAAATCTTCTTCTTCAGAACTGCTTGGCTTAGATGCTTGAAATTTTTTATGAAGTAAAAAGTATGCAAAGACCAGGAACTGAAACAATCAAAATCCAAATCCAGCCCTCAAACCATAGTTGGAAACAACTAAGATTACAAATAATCAAGATACAGAGAACATATGGCCAACCGAGTGAGCAGCTTGTTCCCAAAAGGTGGCCACTCAGCAACCCAAACCGAACCAAAAATAATAAGAACATACATAAGGTAAAACATCACAGAAACTCTGACACCAAAAACAGGCAACAGAGAACCACAACAGAACTACCGCCTTGGAACGGTCAGTAATGAATTACTGGGGGGCTTAAATCGATTTTACAGGCCCAACCTCACCCTCAGTTTCTGAAGTGGTACAAAACATTTAGTTGGTTGTTCGGTTCGCATGATAACCCTCTAACTCGTCAATGAATCATCACGGTAAACACATAAATCAAATTTCAACACCATGAAGAAGCAAAGACGAGGACTCAGCAGATACAACGGGCCGTCTGACAGGTGGAGATCCCTGTCCTGCCAAATGCTTTATTGCCTAGTGGTCCTCTACCAAGTTTGTTCAAATGGTGGCCCCTGGATCCAAACTGGCTCCGGGGCAGGGAGTCCAAGGTTTGAACTATAGAAACACACAGAAAAATATTCAAAAATCTTCTTCTTCAGAACTGCAGGGCTCAGTAACTTTGCTTGAAATTTGGTATGTAGCATTGCCTAATAGTCTTTTACCAAGTTTGGTTAAATGATGGCCCCAGGGTCCAAAATGGCCCCGCCCCAGGGGGTCCTGGGTTTGAACCTTAGAAATACATAGACAAATATTCAGAAAACTTCTTCTTCAGAATCGCAAGGCTCAGATGCTTGGAATTTGGTATGTAGCACTGCCTTATGGTCCTTTACCGAGTTTGTTCAAATGATGGCCCCAAGGTCCTAAATGGCCCTGCGGCTGGGGGTCCTGAGTTTGAACCATAGAAATATATAGAAAAATATTCAGAAATTTTCTTCTTCAGGACCACTTGGCTCAGATGCTTGAAATTTGGTATGATGCTTTGCTCGGTGGACTCCTGCAAAGATTGTATAAATGGTGGCCATGGGATCCAAAATGGTCCTAGGGCGGGGAGTCTTGGGTTCGAAATAAAATATACTTAAAAATCTTCTTCTCCAGAATCCCTTAGTGCAGATGCTTGAAATTTTGTATGATGCATTGCCTAGTAGACATTTACTAGGTTTGCTCAAATGATGGCACCAAGTTAAAAAATGGCCGTACCCCTTTGGGTCCTGGGTTTGAACCATAGATTTAAATAGAAAATATTCAAAAAGCTTGTTTTTTAGAACCACTTGGCTCAGATGCTTGAAATTCAGTATATAGCATTGCCTAGTGGTCCTTTACCAAGATCATTCAAATGATTGCCTCAGGACCCAAAATGGCGCTTCCCTAGGGGGCCAGGGTTTGACTCGTAGCAATACATAGAAAAAATATTGAAACATTTTCTTCTTCAGAACCATTTGGAAATGGTTGCAAACTATCAGGTTTGTTCAAATGATGGCCCTAGTTTGACCCTTATCCTTTTTGGTTCAGGTGAGCGATTCAGGGCCTCTTGGCCCTCTTGTTTTATCTTATTTCATTTCGCAGATGTAACTTAATTAAACTAACACTAGCCTAGCCACTAGGGGAAGAAGAATTTTCATAATTAATGTATAAGCTCAGTATTTGTAGCTAGTCTATACTCTCTGGCTCTCGATAATGTACCAATAAGAAAGGGAGCAGAATCATTATTTATAGACTGGACATAGAATGGATGAAAACTTACTATTTTCGATTTGGGATAAAAACTCATTATCAGACTAGTAGCTAGTCTAAACTAATACCACTAGACATCTGCTTATCTGTCTCTGTATTTAGGAATATATCGGAGAACAATAAATTCAGTCAGAGAAGATAAGGTTGAAGATCAGCCTACCTTAAAGAATAATTTTTGTCTCGGTAGGACAAAAGCAATGTTCCCTGTAATTTATGATATTTATTACTGCTTCGCTCAAAGGCGGTACTTTTGATATGGGTTATTTCTACTGTACGTTTTGTGTGTTTAAATGTTCTTTTGATATGGGTTATTATTTCAAATGCATGTTATCTGTGTTTAAATGTTATTATTCCATTATGAGTAGTCAGTTCAAGGTTAACTTGATAAAAACGTGTGCTGTTGAGTGAAGGGGGAAGGGCTGGTACTCCCATATTAAGTCAATTCGGGTGTATACCGCGGAAACACCCCCACCCCCCACCCACCCCCCACACGCACTATTTTTTGTGTGTTGCCCAGCCACTTAACTTTCGCCGATATTGACAATGATACTTTCTCTCCCTTCTGCTGATTCAAGATTAGTGGCGAAAGTATATGCACGCAGTACTCGTTAACTGCTTAGGATGGCTTGGCCGACACAGGAACTGACCGGCTTGACACGGCTTTTGTTGTTTACTGGGCCTTTAAACCTCAACAAAGTCAACTTAACCCCCCGCTTTTTCAGTGACAAGTCGCTCCCTAAGATTTAAATCTTACGCAGCATATATACTTAGGCCTTTACCACTTTTATATATGAGTACCCCCCATCCCCACCCACCTCGGGTATTGTTCCCAGCTAAGGGTCCAATGAATCTGAGGGTGGTGAGACGATGCAGCAGGTATATATGGCAAGCCGTTTTGCCATTTATAATGCATATTAGATACCTCATATAGTATATTAGATCTCGAATATGCCGATTAAGATATCTAATATGCTATATAAGATATCTAATATATCATATGAGACACCTTAAAATTCTATATAAGAAATCTGATATAAGATATTAAATATCTAATATCGGATATGAAATATTTTATTTAATTTTTCATGTAACCTTCTTATATAAATTGTCAGATATCTTTTATACTGTATTATATATCTTATGTGGCATATAAGATATCTTATAAAGGATATAAGATATCTAATATTGAGATATGAGATATCTTATTTAAATGTACGTATAAGATATCTTATATTATAGTTCAGGTAACTGATATAGCATATAAGATATCTTATATGCTATATAAGATATCTTATATATGCTATATAAGATATCTGATATAGCATATAAGATATCCTATATGTAAAAATAAATGAGATATCTCATATCCTATTTAAGATATATCCTATATAAGATGTCTTATATCCGATATTAGATATATGGGATATAAGATATCTCTTATGTTAAAGTAGATATCTTAAATGTTTTTTAAGATAACTTTTATATTTTATTAGATATCTTTTTTACTATGTAAGATATCTTATAGATAAAAGATGTCTTATTCAAAAAAATTTATATAATATATAAGATATCTGATATAGTAAATGAGATATCTACATTCCAGAATAAAAAGTAAAATGGCTTGCCATAGATAAAGTTTATTTTCATGGAAGTTTTCCTGTGACACATAAACATTTCTTGGGTACCATGTGCCTCCTCGGCCACTGATAAAACGTCTTTTCCGAGTGGTCATGTAGCTCCTTTTTGATATCGTCTCTTGATACTATATAGGAATGGACATTTCAAATCACAGTTAAAGTGTTTAAACTGTTAACTTACAGTTGATTTTACCTCATTGCAGCTAGTATTGTGCCGTGTGGCGGCCGTAAAACCCGTACATCATCTATAGTGCAGATTATATTTTATTTTCGTCCTTTGAGATTACAGGTAATATTTTGAGAAATTTGAAAATTTAGATTGGTTTAAAGTCTTATTCTAGATCATCGTCTTTTATATCAATTGGACCCTTTTTGATAATAATCAGTCATTGAATCGACTGCCGTATTAAAATTAAGAAAATACAGTATGCTTTTCTCTGGTTTCGTCACCAGATATTGTCAGTGTCACTGATGAGGCTTTATAAGCCGAAACTACGTAGTCTCGCCCATGTAACTTCTTCTGAATGTGTTCTCTGCTCATGAAGGAACTCTTACAGATTTTGATTTTACCCCTACCTTCCTACTGGTACGCAAACTGCCATTGAACTGTGGTCAAACAGTAGTTTTTAGTTGAAACAAATAGCGAACTTTTATTGTTTAAGGGAAATGATTTTGACAATTGGTAGATCTTATCTGAACACAAGATATAATATTGATCTTCTTTCGTCTTATTGCGTATAATTAAATCGACTAAGCGGAAAATACATTCCGCATGCTCCTTTTTCTTCGTTTATGACAATAAATTTATTAATCTGCAAGAGATAATGAGTAGCAAGTGGACAAAAACATTAGCACCGCTCCATACATATATATCATGATGAATATTTCAAAAAGCAACTGGCAAAAATGGTGTCATAAAATGAAAAATATTAGTACTACTTGTTATTTTTTCAACAAAGGACATTAATACTGTTACAAAATATAAAATGTCTCGAACTGACATATATAAATTTATCAATAGGACATATTCAACTATCTGAACGAAATTTGATTTTCTCTTGCTTGATATTTTATATTTTTGAAGGAAATAATACAATCATTCTACCCCAAAGACAGAAAGGGATCTGTGAAGACGCAAATGTTTTCGCGCAAAATGGTAGTTTTTCATTAAAAGCAAAAATATTGCAACAACACATATATGACTATATACTTTTTGATCATAGTGAAATACTTATTTATCAAAATCAGATAATCATTTGCAAAACAAGAAAAAGTTAGACACACTGTCTTCTTTTATTTGTCTGTCAACATTAAATTGAGACTAACCGTGAAAATAATGATCTAAACGCTCTATATTTTAACATCATTAATATTATCGCAGTCAAGCCACTTATTTCTGGCATTTTCGTGAGAAAAACATATTTTTCTGGCAGTTTTATGTAGCAAGTGGTGGCGTATATACGCTTCATATACGCTTCCACTTGCTACATAAATCTGCTATCAAAAAAAAAGGTTTTCACGCTTAATATTTTATTTGTTCTCTGCATATTATCTGTCTTTGTAAAATGTTTAATTGAAAATGATCATACAATGTATGACAACGCGTTTAGATATATTGTCATTTGCCATTATCTCGAGAAGTCTTGATATTATCTTTTATTGCTTTATATTAAATTTTTTTCCCAACATATTCATGCACAAATCAAAGGCCAAACCTTTTAATGCACCGCACTTCACTGGGCTGAAATAATGTACCGCACCGCCGAAGATTTCCGACCCCCTACCAAACTTTACGGACGCTACCGATATCAAACTGCTTTCGAGAATGTATTGATTCAGTAAAATCGTTTGTTTATTAGACATGTTAGAGTATCTGAGTATAACAAATATTTATTTCATGCTGAGACCTGAATTTCCCAGCCACACAAAGGATCTCTGCATAGGATCCATCCATTTTAATTTAGGGTAATTTAGAGTAATCCCTGTCGTTCAGACTTTTTTCATCTTATTTTATTTCGCAGATGTAACTTAATTAAACTAATACATCTGCTAATGTGTCTCGGTAATTAGGAATATATCGGAGAATAATAAATTCAGTCAAAGAAGATGTGGTTGAAGATCAGCCTAATTAAAGGCATAGTTTTCAATGGGTCGGACAAATGCAATGTTCCCTGTATTTTATAATATTTACTACTGTCGCTCAAAGGCGGTACTTTTGAAATGGGTTATTATTTCTAATGTACGTTTTGTATGTACTTTTGATATGGGTAATATTGCACGTTCTGTATATTTAGAGAATTGAACTGTACGAGAAATTGATATTACCTTCGAGGGGGCGGAGCCCCCGAGATGGTTAAATCAATTACAAGCGAAGTCAGTTTTCTAAATGTTTTGTATCATGGTCCAATCAGAAACCAGATTTTTCTTCCGTGTTCTTCTCTTCCAGAATGTTTATTGCTGCAGGTAACATTGTTTGAATTAGCTCATAATTGAGCCGCGACACAAGAAAACCAACATTGTGGTTGTGCGCCCAGTGCAGACTCAGATCAGCCTGGGCATCCGCTCAGTCTGATCAGAGTCTTCGCTGTCCGCATGGAGGTAGCTTAGACCCTGAGCTACCCTTTGAGCACTTAACGAAGAGTATGCTCAAACTGGGCGGATGCCGAGGCTGATCTGAGTCAGTGCTGGGCGCACAACCACATTGTTGGTTTTCTCGTGGCGCGGCTCAAGTTTGGCATATGTATGCTTTTGTAGCCCCCTTGTTAACTTGGCGGATAAGCTAATTGCCTCAGCCAAATATTGCAGGAAATTTTTAACTTTAAATATAATGGTTTAACGAATTACAGTACACTTTGTTTGCAAATTTGTATTAAATGATTAATTCAAAGTCACTATGCTTTAACACTGTACAGAATAATGTCTGGTTGTGCATTGTTTAAATGGTAAATAAAACTCTGTTTACCCAACTAAGTTTCCTTATTGTAGCAATGCAAAAACAGGTGTCTTGATAATCTGAAGCCTCACCTACTCAGTAAGACCCTGGTGTCTGATGGTAATTCAAATATTGCACAAAAAGATCAAAGGAAAAAATGTAGGCCATGATACATATGTTATTATTCGACATTATAAGTAGTCAGTTCAAGGGTAACTTGATAAAACCATGTGCTGTTGAGTGAAGGGGGAAGGCGTGGTACTCCCATATTAAGTCAATTCGGGTATATACCGCGGAAATAAAACACACACACACACACACACACACACACACACACACACACACAATTTTTTGTGTTGCCCAGCCACTTATTTTTCGTGGAGATCGACAATGAAATATTTTCTCCTTTCTGCTGATTCAAGATTAGTGGCGACTGCATAGGCAGTACTCGTTAATTGCGTAGGGTGTCTAGGCCTGCACACAGGAAGTGACCGGCTCGACATGACTTTGGTTGTTAACTGGGACTTTAAACCTCAACTCAAAGTCAGCTCAACCCACCGTTTTGTCAGTGAAAAGTCGCTCCCTAGATTTGAAATCTTACACAGCACATATGCGTATACCACTTTTACATGAGTACCCCCTTCCCCACCCATCTCGGGGTATTGTACCCAGCTAAGGGTCCAATATATCTCAAGGTAGTGAGACGATGCAACAGGTACAGTTTATTTTCATGGAAGTTATCTTGTGACACATTAACATTTCTTGGGTACAATGTGCCTCCGCGGCCACTGAAAAAAACCTTCTTTTCCGAGTGGTCTTGTAGCTCCTTTTTGATACCGTCCCATGACACTATAGAAATGGACATTCCAAGTCACCATTTAAGTGTTTAAACTGTAAACTTACAGTTGATTGTACCTCACTGCAGCTAGTGTTGGGACGTGTGGCGGCCGTAAAACGTCTCCTCGTACATCATATATAGTGCAGATTATATTCTATTTTCGTCCTTTGAGATCAGGATTTTGATTTTACCTCACTGCAGCTAGTGTTGTGCCGTGTGGCGGCCGTAAAACGTCTCCCCATATATCATCTATAGTGCAGATTATATTTTATTTCCGTCCTTTGAGATCAGAGGTTATATTCTGAGAAATCTGAAAATCTGGATTGGTTTAGACTCTTATTCTTAATCATCGTCTTTTATATTATTTGGACCCTTTTTAAATACTAATCAGTCATTGAATCGACTGCCCTATTAAAATTAAGAAAATTCAGTATGCTTTTCTCTGGTTTCATCACCAGATATTTTCTGGGTCACTGATGAGGCTTTATTAGCCGAAATTACATAGTCAGGCCCATGTACATTCTTCTGAATGTGTTCTCTGCTCTTGAAGGAGCTCTTACAGATTTTGATTTGATCTCTCCCTTCCTACTGGTACGCAAACTGCCATTGAACTGTGGTCGTAGAGCTGTTTTTAGTTTAAACAAATAGCGAACTTTTATTGTGAAACGATTTTGACAATTGCTAGATCTTATCTGGATACAGAAAAAATTTTGATCTTCTTTCGTCTTATTACTTATTATTTTTCTTCGTTTATGACAATAAATTTATTGATCTGAATGAGATAATGAGTAGCAAGTGGACAAAAATATTAGCACCGCTCCTGATGTATATTTTTAAAAGCAACTGGCAAAAATAGTGACATTAAATGAAAAATTATTAGTACTACTTGTTATCAATTCAACAAATTACATTTATACTGTTACAAAATAATAATGTCTCGAACTTACGGAAGCGTATATACGCCACCACTTGCTACATAAATCTGCTAGCAAAATTAAATGTTTCGCGCTTAAAATTTTATTTGTTCCCTGCATATTATCTGTCTTTGTAAAATGTTAATTGAAATGATAATTAAATGTATGACAATGCGTTTAGATATATTGTCATTTGTAATTATTATCTCTAGAAGTCTTGATATTATCTTTTATTGCTATATATTTAATATTTTTTTCCAAAATATTCATGCACAAATCTAAGACCAATCCTTTTAATGCACCGCACGGCACTGGGGTAATATAATGTACCGCACTACCGAAGACTTCCGAGCCCCTACCAAACTTTACGGACACTGCTTCCGAGAATGTACTGATTCAATAAAATCGTTTGTTTATTAGACATGATAGAGTATCTGAAGTATAAAAAAATATTTATTTCATGCTAAGACTTGAATTTATCAGCAACACAAGGATCTTTGTATAGGATTCATCCATCTTGATTTAGGGTAACATACACAGAGTAATTCCTGTCGTTAAGACTTTTTTTTATCTCATTTTATTTCGCAGATGTAACTGAATTAAACTAATACTACTAGACATCTGCTTATATGTCTCGGTAATTAGGAATATATCGGAGAACAATAAATTCAGTCAGAGAAGATGTGGTTGAAAATCAGCCTACTTTAAAGAATAATTTCCATCTGGATCGGACAAATGCAGTGTTTCCTGTAATTTATGATATTTATTACAATTCGCTCAAAGGCGGTACTTTCTGATATGGGTATTTATTTCTAATGTACGTTTTGTGTGTTTAAATGTACTTTTGATATGGATTATTATTGCTGATGCACGTTTTGTGTGTTTAAATGTTATTATTCGAGGTTAACTTGATAAAAACGTGTGCTGTTGAATGAAGGGGAAAGGCGTGCTCCTCCGGTATTAAATCAATTCGGGTATATACCGCGAAAATACACACACACACACACACACACACACACACACACACACACACACACATTATTTTTTGTTTGTTGCCCAGCTACTGTACTTTCGTGGAGATTGACAATGAAATATTTCCTCCCTTCTGCTGATTCAAGATTAGTGGCGAAAGTATATACACGCAGTACTCGTTAACTGCTTAGGATGTCTGGGCCTACATAGGAACTGACCGGCTTGACATGACTTAAGCTGTTTACTGGGCCTTTAAACCTCAACTCGAAGTCAACTCAACCCACCGTTTTGTCAGTGACAAGTCGCTCCCTAAGATTTAAATCTTACACAGCACATATACGTATACCACTTTTATATATGAGTAGCCCCTTCCCCACCAGCCTCTTGGTATTGTTCGCAGCTAAGGGTTCAATAAATCTAAATGCAATGAGAAGATGCAGCAGATATATATGGCAAGCCGTTTTACTATTCATAATGCATAAAAGATATCTGATATAATATATTAGATATCTAATATGCCGATTAAGGTATCTTATATGCCATATAAGATATCTAATATAACATGTGATATCTTATATCCTATAAAAGATATCTGATATAGGATATAAGATATCTAATATCGGATATGAGATATCTTATTTACTTTTTCATATAGGCTTTCTTATATAATATATAAGATATTTTTAAACTATATAAGATATCTCATATTGCATATAAGAGAACTTATATATAAATCAGATATCTGAGATACTTTATATGGTATCTTATATGTAAAATTAAATAAGATATCTCATATCCTAAATCAGATATCTTATATCCGATATAAGATATCTGATATACTAAATAACAGATGCTATATAATATATCTTTATGCTATATCAGATATCTTATATAAAGTATTGCGTCTTATGGAAAAGTCAAATAGGATATCTTATATATTTATATTAGACATCTTATTTGGTATTTAAGATATCTTATATGGCATATGAGATATCGTATATAGGATATATATCTTATATAGGTTATGAGATATTTTATTTTAATTTATGTATAAGATTTTATAATCTAATGCATAGTAGATATCTGATATAGTATATTAGATATCTAATATGCCGATTAAGATATCTTAATGCCATTAAAGATATCATATATAACATGTGATATCTTATATCCTTTTAAAGATATCTGATATAGGATATAAGATATGTTTTATCGGATATGAGATATCTTATTTAATTTTTCATATAAGTTTTCTTATATTATATATTAGATATTTTTATACTATAATAGATATCTTATATTGCATATAAGATAACTTAATTATAATATCAGATATCTAAGATACTATATAAGATATCATATATGTAAATTTGATAAGATATCTCATTTCCTAAATCAGATATCTTATATCCGAAATAAGATATCTGATATACTAAATTACATATGTTATATAAGATATCTATATGTTATAACAGATATCTTATATCTAGTATTGCTTTTTGTGGAAAAGACAAATAAGATAACCTATTTACTTATATAAGACATCTTATTTGGTATATTAGATATCTAATATGGCATATAAGATATCGTTTATAGGATATATTTCTTATATAGGTTATGAGATATTTTATTCTAATTTACGTAGAAGATATTATATATAATATATCAGATATCTATTATATTAGTTATCTTAAATGCTATATAAGATATCTTAAAAATATATAAGATATCTTATATACAGTTTTTTAAAGAGATATCTCATATCCTATTTAAGATATCTTATATGCTATATAAGATATCTTATATTCTAAATCAGATATCATATATAAGATATCTCCTATGTCAAATAAGATCTCTTATATGTTATATTAGATATCTACAATATATCTTATTTATTATATAATATATTTATATGATACTTAAGTGTTTAAACTGTAAACTTACAGTTGATTTTACCTCACTGCAGCTAGTGTTGTGCCGTGTGGCGGCCGTAAAACGTCTCCCCGTACATCATCTATAGTACAGATTATATTTATTTTCGTCCTTTGAGATCAGAGGTTATATTCTGAGAGATTGGTTTAGACTCTTATTATAGGTCATCGTCTTTTACATTAGTTGTACCCTTTTTTATACTAATCAGTCATTTAATCTACTGCCGTACTACAATTAAGAAAATACAGGATGCTTTTCTCTGGTTTCGTCACCAGATATTGTTAGGGTCACTGATGAGGCTTTATTAGCCGAAACTACGTAGTCTGACCCATGTAACTTCTTCTGAATGTGTTCACTGCTCTAGAAAGAACTCTCATAGATTTTGATTTCATCTCCAGCTTCCTACTGGTACGCAAACTGCCATTGAACTGTGGTCGGAGAGTTGTTTTTAGTTTAAACAAATAGCGAACTTTCATTGTTAAAGGGAAATGAATTTGACAATAGCTAGATCTCATCTGGATTCAGAAAAAAAAGATCTTCTTTCATCTTATTGCATATAATTGAATCGACTAAACGTAAAAGACATTCCGCATGATCCTTTTTCTTCGTTTATGACAATAAATTTATTGATCTGAATGAGATAATGAGTAGCAAGTGGACAAAAATATTAGCAGTGCTCCTTACATATATATCACGATGCACATTTTTAAAAAGCAATTGGCAAAAATGGTATAAAAAAATGAAAAATTATTAGTACTACTTGTTAATAATTCAACAAAGGGCATTAATACTGTTACAAAATATAAAATGTCTCGAACTGACATATATAAATTTTTTCAATACGACATATTCAACAATCTGACCGAAATATGTTTTTCTCTTGCTTGATATTTTATATTTTTGAAGGAAATAATACAATCATTTTACCCCGAAGACAGAAAGTGATCTGTGAAGACGCAAAACGTTTTCGTGCAAAATGTTAGTTTTTAATTAATGGCAAAAATATTGCCACAACACATATATAGCTATATACTTTTGGATCATGGTGAAATACTTATTTATCGAAATCAGATAATCATTTGCCAAACAAGAAAAAGTTAGACACACTGTTTTATTTTATTTGTCTGTCAACATTAAATTGAGACTAACCGTGAAAATAATTATCTAAACACAGTATGCTTGAACATTATTAGTATTAGCGCAGTCAAGCCACTTATTTCTGGCATTTTCGTGAGAAAACATATTTTTCTGGCAGTTTTATGAAGCAAGTAGTTGCGTATATACGCTTCCGTACGAACTAACATATATAAATTTATCAATACGACATATTCAACCATCTGAACGAAATATGTTTTTCTCTTGCTAGATATTTTATATTTTTATATCCCTCGTTTGTGTTGCATATAGTCTATCGATATCATTAATTTTTCTGTATTTTCTCTTTGGATGTGTCAGGCAACATAACTGAAATTTTTAGTAAATTGTGACGTGTAGTTATTGAAATATACAACATGATTGACCCACAAGCATAAACACTAAAAACAATAAAATAGGCCAGTGTCTATGACTAACACATTACATGAGTGCGTAACTCACCATCCTTTGGAATCCACTGTGTGCTTGACATCATTGAAGAGAGAAAAGACAGTTCTATCTTTTGATGTCCCCTAAGATAGGCTAGCACGCCTGTATAAAAGTTATGAGTCCAGTGACAGAACTTTTTGGATGACCCCTGTATATCTTCAACAAAATAAACTTCTATCTAGCTTTTGAATTTTATTGGCCATGTAATGTTTAACATGTTTACCACCAATTCCTGTTGGTCAGTGAAAGGTCACTTTTTACACAATAATTTGTATAAAGGATGGCCAAAAATCTATTCTAATGGAGCGATTGGATCTACTGACATGAAACATGTTCAACTTGATTTCTAGTACATAAGGGCAGTAAATTGATGTAAGAGAATTATTGTTTGTTGATTTAAAGGTCATTTTGAAATGAATTGCAAAATAATGACCATATTTATTACTAAGAACACAGTATATCATTGGAATATCTTGATCATACACCGAAGCTATTTTATATCAAACTGGAAGAATCGCGGACCGCAAGCGAAATCGTGTGATCGGTCCAAATAAAATCGACTGACTAAACAGTCACGTGCAACAGAGAATAAATTCATTTGAGAATGAATTATAGGTTTAATAAATTCACACTTTTCCACTGTATGAATTTCAGATAGCATCTCACTTCTAATTCAAGGGAAGCCTGACATACATTGTATGCCCAGTTCCGATACAAAAGACGTCATAGGTCTGTTAACATAGCACCATGAAACGCCCAAGTTTGTGCTTAGTACAGTGACAGAATGACGTCTCGATGACGTCACTTTAACCGCAATATGAACTTTTAGTTAGTTTGGTATCAGATTTTTGACGTCATTGGTATAGGAGTTTGGCATACGCCTTGCTCCGCAAATTTTTCCATGACATTACAAACTGACATTTATTCGACAGAAACTCTTCTCAAGTCCATGAAGTCATTTAATTCTGTGTTGTGCGCGAATGAGAAAATTACCTGGTATCATCACGTGATCGCAAGACTTAATCTTGATTTTCTTAGTTGCTCCCTATTTGGCTAATTGCAAATATGATTGGAACTTATCTTTTTAATCTATGATTATATTTAACAAATTTATTATTCATGAACGTTCACCCAGGATTTAGCTATGATAATATAATATCTAACGAAAGGACCTCTGACAGTTTCCATGCAAATTTGCCTATTTTTCTGCAAATTACTGCAGCTTTATTGGGAAGCCAATGATAAAAAGTTTAGCATTAACGGGTAGATTTATCCACAATAAAGAGGTTTTGATATTGATTTTGAACAATTATTATATCTGCACACTAACTCTCACTGATTCTCGCAAGAGGGGTAAGTGAATTTTTCGGTCATCCTTAATTCATATATTTTTAGCTTTTTTCTAATCTACTGAATTTCATTTGTTAAAATAGAATAAAAGACTGCAGCTGCTCATAGAATGCAATTATATGTAAACAAAAAGTATGCTAGCCTTATTTTTAGTCACAAAGGGTCTATTTACTCCACCCACTTTTCAGTTTTTCAGCTGTAGACTATCTTTTCCCTACGTGCCTCAGCTTTCCACTCATATTTAATTTGCATATTGACGATACACATATGCATGCAAAGAAGCTTGCTGAGGCACGGGGGAAAAAGCATCTTTATAAACTTTTCCTATTTTCCATACAATGTCATTCAATTGTAAAAACTTGATTTTTACACCAAAAATGTAAGTCTGTGTGTGATATAATTGAAAAATTATTTTTGCGCCAATCATAGGGCGTTCAAAGCAATAGATTTCAATAAAAATTTAGATGTATAGCGAAAGTTCATTTTTCCCCATTTTTATATGCAAATTTACATTACAACTGTCAGAGGTCCTTTAGTTAACTGATTTTATTTGGAAATGGTGAAATGGCGAGGGAGTTTATCTTTAAGTAGGCTGTCCAACATCGTGGTAATTTTTCTTAATCTGAGCTTCATCTGAATAGTTTACTAGTGATACATCAAACGGCCATTCACTCATTCTCCAAGGGTGTGAATTAAAGTCTATATTTGGAACATTGGCGAATCTGATAAAATTTATGGCAAGTCTGGTAACTTTACTCAGATTTATCAAAATTGCTTTTCTATAAATTATAAGTCACTAAACCAATCTAATTACCCTTTTCTCGAGGAGGGACGAAAGAATTTTGCCAGAACTATGCCATAGGGATCCTGGCACCAACCTTTAACAGTTTTCTTTGGATGGTACAGCTTCGATGCATAAGCAGGCTATAAATGAATAATCGAGAAAATATTTAAACAGCATTTTCTTCAGAACCGTTGAATTGATTCAACCAAAATTTGATAATTATCACGTGACGTCGCTGTTATTCAGTGGTTAACGTCGTGTCATAAAAATCGTATGACCACACGTGTTTTTAATACACTTTGGCGCGTATACGTTACGTCATTGACAACGTCCATGTCAGCAATGCGTTTTCTTACTGGAATAATGTTCAGTTTGAAGACCTTTTATCCTATTTTAAAAGGTCATATGATAAACAGAATCTTACACTCGCCGTAGGCTCGTTTCATAATTTTCATATGATTTGACCACTCGTGTAAGATCTTCTATTTATCAATGACTTCTCAGTCGAGTTTGTTTTTTGAATTTACGCGAATGTGATTGGCTAAGTTCATCATAAGGAAATAATGACCGCCAACAGATTTTCCATGAACGTATGATAAAAAAATCACGAAATTCTGTCTGAAACATTTTGACACCGGTGTTCATGTTGATAAGGGTACAGATTTTGATTTTTTGGATTTGGTCATTTTATTTAATGCCCTCTAAAATATTTCGGTGTTTATAAGTAATACTAAACCATACTTAACGCCATAAATTCTGCAAGCAGATGTATGTAAACTATTACCAACAAACCCAGAATTTTAACTCGACTTGTAAAATTGTAAATGCTATTCTGTGACAAATATGTTCTCCAGTGTTTTGCGATATATTTGAACAAATCACTCACTCCAAGTAGAGAAAATTGTGAACTTACCTAAATTGATGAACTTGCATTTCTTATGGAATTAAGTATATCATCTAACTACAGTATTCTTGCCACAGGTGCCGTGAGACTTGTTCAAAAGGTTGCGTCGATAACAACATCCTCGAGGTTCCCAATTGTCATCAGAACGCAACGTGTAAAGACGGCTGTAAAACTAACTTCTGGGGGGCGACTTGTGTAGACTGTAGTTGGAACTGTGAGGGAGACAAAACTACCGGCGAAGACATATGCAGGGAGAGCGATGGATTCTGCCTACAAGGTTGTACAACAGGAAAATATGGAATAACCTGTTCAGATGATTGTCCAGTAAACTGTAAAGAAAGCTTGTGTAATCAGACAAGTGGAACATGTACCAGTAAATGCAATAAAGGGTTCTACGGAGAGTTTTGTAATAATACATGTAGTAAAAACTGTCTCAATCAAGGTGATATCTGTTTTTCTGAGAACGGAACATGCGTTGCTGAAGAATGTGCAGTACCTTGGTATGGTCCTTCCTGTGATGACAGATGTCCCGATAACTGTATGAATGAAGTTTGCGACAGAAACAGCGGATTCTGCTCAGACGGATGTATTGCGGGGTATTTTGGAAATACATGTGAGACTGGTAGGTCTGTAAAATACGATATTTAACAAAGATTTTTAAAGTACAAACTCGATCATCGTGGAAGCGGCTTAGTATAGTCTAAGTAGCTGGGACTTATTTTGAAATAAGCGTTTTCCTTTTTCTAAAGGGGCTGGTTCCTTTCACACGCATTAATAAATAATTTCTTTTTCTGAGACTGGTGGAAAACATGTCATTTTTTTCATACACCTTAATGCTATATTTTGAAACTTTCATTCAATGCGATAGGTATGTAATTATCTTTCACAACAGTAAGCATGTGATTACTTTTGTATAATTCACTTGAAGCGCCAGTACTACGTAGCCTTCTAAACTGGTGTCCACTCTTAAAGGAATGCCAGTGGTCAAAGTACCCGAATCATAAGTCCGAACTCGTAGGTCAGTTAAACATAGACAATTCCGGAATATTTTAGATACACAGACATGGACCCAAAAACGGAGGTGTGATCCGGTGCCCGTGGGGTAGTAAGCATCACCTGCCTATTAAAATACACCCGCCATATCTATGTATTTGTGGGAAAAGTCAGTGAAAATGAAAGTCCGGTATTTGAAAGCTTAACTAAGCTTCGGCTGAGGCCATCAAATCGGAGATTAGTTTAGAAACGGCCACATTGTAGGGATCAACAAGGTCATGGTGTCTCCCATAAAACTTTTTAACTGTCGACACAAGCTTTGCTTTATGATAACCCTGCTACAACAGTTTCTGAGTGAGTAGCTTCCCTCTTTCAACAAAGTCTTGATATTTGAAACAGGCCCTAGCATAGCGGACTAGTTGAGCAACATAAACTCCGTATGCAGGTGCCGAAGGGATATTACCACTCAGAAATGGAAAGAACTATGTGAAAGTTGAAGTCGTGCTTCTTGTCATAAAGCCGAGTAACAAGCTTTCCATTTATCAATATAGCAATCTAAGTATGAAGCAGATGAACTGGACTCTGCGGTATCTTTAATTTCAAGTTCACATGGATAGATGAGTCAATATACTCTGAAATCTTTGGATTATTCAGGAAATAATTTGCACCACTTCTTGCACCCTTGGTGCAAATTATTTCCTTTGAGAGTAGACCTCTGTGAAAAGGGAGGCAAAATAAAAATAGCAGAATTGTTTCTTATGGAAGTGTGTTCATTAATCTTACTCCTTCATGAAATAATCCTAACACGAACATAGGTACAGTAGTCCTATGATGGCCAAAATCGGCTCACTTTTCATTTCCATACTATTTCACACAGTACGGAAATGAAAAGTGAGTCAATTGGGCCATCGTAGTAGTCCTCATATATTCTGCCAATCGTATAGTTCAAATGTTTGGTTCAGTGTAAGCAGTGTTAATTTAATCCTTACGCGAAGGCTACTTTTATATGAGCTTTCAGGAAGACTTCGGATACATCTGACACTATCTTTACATTTCTCAAGCATTTCAATGATTTCGAACTCAGAGGTACGCTTTATGTAGGAATAGCTTCATAATTCTAGCTAAACAAGAAACTGAGAAGTGCATTATTTAATTAACTTATTTTTTCTGTTCCCATTCTTGTAAACGAAACGTATCCGTAAGATGTAGGCCTACTTCCTGGCACAGAGCCTGACTGTCCTCTTAAATTCGAATAGTTCGAAGAAAAGAGTGCAATTTCAGTACACAGTTTACTAGTATCGGGAACCGAGCCTGACTGTCTTTTTCAGTTCGAAGAAAAAAGTGCAGTTTTAGTACAAATGATTTATATTATATACACTACTCAAAACATTTAAAGGAGCACCTAATGATTTTCCATAGACGAAAGTGCAACGTTGCCTCTTTGAGAGTCATTTACTTTAAGTCGAAGAAGACACCGAATTTTGTAATATATTTGCCAATTTCTGAAAAGGATCGAAGTTACTGACAGCACAAAGTTTGATCCAATATCTGTCCTACCCCTGTCCATGCACTGAGTTTTGTAAAAAAAAAAATGGAATTTTGGTAAAAAGTTGTAATTTTTCAGACAGATGAAAATCATGATAATTCAACCACAATTGAAAATACTCATTTTGTTTATGAAACTGAATGTCTTACCAGGTGACCCGTTTGAAAGCTTCACTTTTAAAGACATTTGCTAGGAAGTCGCCATTTTTATGCTATCGTCAAAATTGAAAGTTATGCTTGGGTCAGTATTTTAATATAAGTGGATAAGAGAAGACTAAATATTGCTGTCTAAATAATATTTCGACGTCATTTTACCATTGTTTGTGTTAAAATTAACCCTAAACTTAAGGAAAAAAGTAAAATTAGGATTTTTTCAATATTTTATTTTTTGACATTTATTCAAGTTGTGATTAAAATTGCTGGATTATAACTTTCTAAAATGACTTATTTTATTCATATCATGGCAGCTTATGATGTGCAAGCACAATGGAATTGATCCGAATGCGTTACATTTATATTTCGTTGTTTTATGTAAATTTTCCATGTGATTTATGTGGGGGTAGGGGTAGAGTTTGTCGCGTAAAAAAGAAATAAGCTCGATGACCTCTGCTTTTCTTTTAATTTTCTGTTTGCCGAATAGTTTTGCTTTCTTGTTAAATAAAAATTGCAGTGTAGCATTTTTCTGTATGGTCAAAAATATTGCAGAAAGCCAATTATTTCAGAGGATTTGTCGGATCGTAATTAAAATTGATTTTTAAGCATCTTGTACCAATGTGACAATTAAGCCTTTGATGGACAGGAGTATCTTTTCCTATATCATACTGACATGACTGAGTTATTAAAGTAACATGTTAATTATTTTCGAACGGATATTTACCTCTTAGGTTGTTTAGCAATATTTTCGGAAGAACAGTCTAGGGGTGTATCTTTCCAGTTCAGATTGCTTAAGATTTTGCACGATGATGTATATTTTTATTCCCTCATTCGTGAGCCTATATATGAAATAGAACTTACACAGAGTGTTAGACAGGCTCCGGTGTAGGAAGTATTTTCTAACAAATGTCCTTAACTCAAGTTTGTGAGATTTTAAAGCCTTCTAGAAAAATGCCTCAATTTCAGAAAATTCTAAAATTGCCAAAATTTCTTCCTTGAAAAATGATTAGGGCATAAGCTCAACTGAATTTTTTGTTGTCTTAAACTTTGATCCTTCTTCAAAATGCTGCAAAAGAATAGGAAATTCTCGGCCACTGGTGATAGGATTTACGGGCCGTTAAACTGGGTATGTATTGTAGTTATGTCTATGGCTCCTATAAATATTTGGAGTAATGAATATAGTATTTCCAAGCATCGGTATTGTATGATCCAGATATTCCATTTATATACCTGATTGTGTTCGCACAACTTAATCGGATCATGCAGAAAAATCAAGCTTAACATTGTTCAATAAAACTTCTTTAAAACATGTAAACATGATTCGCCTTAAGTTCTGGTTTATTTATGCAAAAAATACAGCCCAGTACATCATTTGATTTATTTTTGCAGGGTGTCTTAAAGGAAAATATGGTCCTAATTGTGCTACGAATTGTAGCGAGGGCTGTGTCAACTCCACATGTGAACCAGACGACGGAACATGCAGTGAGTGTGTGGAATCATTTATAGGAGCAAAATGTGATACAAAAGGTAAGAAATTCAGTAAGTTCAAGTCAGGTAAATCCGGACAGCAGGTAAATTCGGACAGCAGGTAAATTCGGACAGTGACATTGTTTCCTTTGTATGTCAGTTGTTTGGAATTAAAACAAAATTAACCAAGCAAACAGTGAACATCCTGATGAGACGGCTCTTCTGGATTTTCACTTTTAGCAATGGTATGTACGAGTTAAGCCGCTGTCCAGGGAATCATATGGATGGATCCATTCTGTCAATTTAGGGGTGTCTAGTTTAGTTTATTTCATATTTTCATTTTACTTTACAGAAAAATAACCATTTGTGTTATGAAAATAGTGTATACCCGATCAGACACTGCGTTCTGCGGCGTCTGATCTGGGCCTGAAGTTTGCAAATGTTCTCTTTATAAAACGCTAGGCACCAATGGATTAAATGTAAACAAAAAGAGAAAAAGAAAGAGAGAGACCGAAAACAGGTCACTTAGTTAAGAATATTTAAATGTTGTTAGAAAGGGGAGAAATATAAATAAAAAAATAGTTGTAACTATGTTGAACCATTAAGACAGCGTTAAATATTGTCTAATGACAGTCAGCATGTGCAATTTAAAAAGTAATCACACCTCTCTGAAATCCCTTCGACAACATGAATTGTACAGTGTGCGAGAAGTTCCATTATTTCTCTTCTTTCCGTTTGATTCAGAAGAAATTAATACCGATAGAAAGCTATATAAGTGGAAAAAGTGGAAAAAATAGTACGCAAGTTCTGCAATTTTTCGTATCCTATAATGAAAGAAGTGAGTGAGTGAGTGATATGGGTTTTACGGCACATCAGCACAAAAAAGCTATTTCGCGCCGAAAACGCTTTAAGTATAACGAAAGAAGCAGCTCGTTGAAATGTACCGTTAATATTTTTTCACCAAACATCACATTGATACAATTTCGGTGTTCAGTAACTAATGTCGTTTTTAAACTGCTATTTTTTTTTATTAAATTCATTCTGAATTCCAACAAAACAATTCTTCTTCAATTTTCCATTCCTATTTCTTCAAGTACATAGGCTACTAGGTCTATAACGATACGTTCATTGTTATCTGTCTAAATAAGAATAAAAAGTGCCGCACCAATGATACAGGATTTCAGAGGGATGCATCACACTTATGACATGTCACTGTAATTGATTAATTTCTACGTATAGAGTGTTATATGCTTTTCATGCCTAGTTTTGGCAAAAATCACTCTTTAGTACATGATATGTGTAACTATGCTATTTTCTGTCCTATATTAATTAGTTTTTGCAGAGATTATTCAGAGCCGGGAAGATGATGATTTACACAGTAGCCTCTTGCGTGCCTTGTATATTTCCATGAAGGAATTTCGCTTTATTGGGCCATCCTTAAAACTTGTTTGTTTGCATTTACTACACAGGTGTTTAAGGAGTGGGTAGATAGTTCGGGAATTTTATTCAATTTTATTATTACTATTATTATTTTATTGTTTCATTATATTTTTGGAAGAGTGGGTAGAAAAGATTAATTGTTTCAAGTTATCTTTCCTATTTTGAATTTGAAAAGTTATACGAGCCGCGACACGAGAAAACCAACAAAGTGGTTGTGCGCCCAGTGCAGACTCAGATCAGCCTGGGCATTCGCCCAGTCTGATCAGAGTCTTCGCTGTCCGCATGGAAGAAGTTTAGACCCTTAGCTACCCTTTAAGCACTTAGCGGAGAGTCTGCTTGGACTGGGCGGATGCCAAGGCTGATCTGAGTCCGCGCTTGTCGCACAACCAGTTTGTTGGTTTTCTCGTGTCGCGGCTCAAATTACTATGACAGCGTTCATGAAACACAGTTCGGTAAGGAACTTCTATTTTAAAACATCAATTCTGTTCTTTCTTGTTCTAGAAAAAAAAAATGTTGAGTAGGGAGAAAAGGTGTAGGTGGGTAGGCAATGTAAACTATAAATTTTTATTTTAGGCCTTGGTGACAGACGTACGAGACAATTCAATGTTAAAATAGTAATTATTCAAGCATGGACCATCTACGTTGTCTTTCAGACTTAATAAGTGATTATTGGTTGCATGCTCCTGAATTCCGAAGCTAAACTATGGGAGCGAGGAACGGCCTTTTCATGGGTGGAGAGAGCCCAACACTTTTTTCATGCACTAAATCACAGTGTGTTTATTCTATGTGCAGTCCAAATGTAACATGACTCAACCTTGAACAGCCATTGAGACAGTAATTTTATACCTGGTTGACATGATTTTCACTGTCGCCGAACCTTCAGCGTCATGGGTATATTTTAAATCGTATAAAGAATATGCTCCAATACCTAAGATCTTTATTAAAATGTGAACAATCTGCATATGGTGAAAGAACGGCAAATAAGATTAATATCTTTGTGTTCATCAATTATGTCATTATTTAATAAGATGTTCATCCTGCTCGATGTTCGCGCGCAAAACATGTGGCAGACCATAGTGTGGCAAGTTTTATCAACTGCTGTGATTGTCAACGATAAATTCATTCAGATCAAGGCTGGTGCTCTGTTCTGTGAAATATGTAAGTAATTTTAAAGCGACCAGAACCAAGTTAGAAAGAACGAACATTTGCTATAAAATAGATTTTCATGGTCAAAAAGACCGAGATTCACCACATAACGGCATGAAATACTCCCCTCGTGAAATCACGGCGGATTATAATGTGACTGCCCGTGGCTATACAGACAGAAATTGAGGGCAAGCTGAGTTTGCTAATAGTAGGAGGCGGAAGATGAAACTATATATAAGATAGAAGTCAGGAAAAATTAACAAAGTTATCTCGAAAATAAAAAAAAAACATTCGCTGAAGAAAGAAGACGGCTATAATGTTGACAATTTAGTTCGACGAAATTCAAGGAATGATGGAAAATCTGTCGCCATTAGACAGGCCCATGGGTGATAACAGTTCAGTTGTAAAACACTCGTTTTACAGATTCACCTTAGATGTGATTTCCGAGGATACAAAATAGGCGGACAATCAACTGGTAAATCGTCGAAGTCTGAGTGCTGTTGATGGTAAAGGTAGTTCTCCAGCCAAGCCGGTACATACAGGAACCAATCCTGCAAAGATTGTCCAGAGGATTTGTAATGTCAAAACGATCCTGCTCAATCGAAAAACTGTGAGCGAAGTTGGGGCCGTATAAAATATGAAAGTAACAGAAACTGCTAAAGGGTCTCTTAACCTTATCTGGGGCAAAGTGCTGGGCCTCAGATGAAAGAAAACACTAATATGCATTTAATGACGCAGACATCAGAAGGTAGATCTTCAACTAACAAAGCATCCGAGCAGTTTGGAGAATATGAAGTGACTATCTGTGATAGCGGTTACAGGTGTGTCCTTGTGGTCATCAAAAATGTCCCTATCCTCTCTCAGATGTTCCCACTTCTACTTTAGTGCAAAAACTTGTGGCAGTCCATATTGTTTTAGGTTGTATTAACTACTGGGATTGTCTTCGAAAGAGTCATTCTGATAAGTTGATTGTTCCATGAAACATTAGATTTTGAAAGTAACACAGGCGCTAGGACCAAAGTCTGACCTTGTGCCAAAACGAATGATGCATAGACTGATGAATATTCTTTCGATTGTCGTAAATACTGGGATTCATCACAGCCACACTTTATAATGAGGAGACGTTTCCTCTTGAGATCACCGCGGGAAATCCAGTAGAAATAGTTTGCGAAGAGGATATGGCACTTGTCAATGGATGTACTGAAAGAAAGTATGTCGGGGCACAGTGCTGATAGTTTTGTATAAATAAGTTAGGATAAAGTAGCAGAAATTATCCAGTAGAATGAAACATAGTATGGTTCTCTGAAAGAAAAATAAAGAAGAAGGAGACTATAATGATGATAACTAAGTTTGACGTAACCAGAAACAGTATCTCATCAAACAAAAAAAGGACAGCCAGTCGGCATTAGACAAATCTATGGATGCTCTAGCGCTTGTTAGAACTGTACATTCCAAACATTTACCTTTAGGTACAAGTCATGGAAGTCCTACAAAAAGATAGCATGTCAATCAGCAGCTACATCAACCTTTGCCCTAGGTTCTGCCATTTGATATATGGTATTTCGTTTTTCGGTCTGCGTGGAGACTTTCTGGGTCGTCAATTATTCACAGCATAGAACATGTCATCCAGGAATTAGCATTTTGACTGACAAAAGTAAAGGCCAAACATATAAATAAAACTAAATATTGTGATGAAAAAAAAAATCGGACTCCACAGAAACTCTGACACTGGAACGCCGGAGCAAAAGGAATCAACTGGTTGAACTCCGATGGGCCCGACAACAGACAGGAAGGCATATAAGTCTGGATGTATTTAAAATAGTCAAGTTATGCACTAGCTAGTTCTTCCTCATTGGAAGCAAAGTGAGACGGTCACCATAATTCTGAAGAATTGAATGAAACTAACATATATGTTGCCCATCATTTTAAGACTGAAGTAGCAATATGTCTAATTTTTGTCGAATCATCTACTACTGCATGTTCTGATACAATTGATACCAGTCAGAAAGAGAAAAAGAGCAGCTTACTAGAAGCTTGATGAATTTCAGCATTTAAAAATACAATTACTTAACATTGTACTTCCTGCAAAGAACTCGAACATACCATTCCAACAGTTTAACCTACACGTTATCTTAACTGGCAAACGGCATGGTTTCCGAAAAATAAGGTTCTGCATAACCAGCAACTCATGGAACTGCCAACAACATCAAGACAGCAAGATATTGAGTAGATGCTGTCTTTTTAGACTTTATCATTTCCTTTTTAACAAGCTACATGTATATTACTACGAAGTAAAATGTCATGCACTTGAGTAGATCATATCCTTTTGGCCAATAAACAATAACAAGTTGGCCTGGATACTGTAGATCTAACCAAGCCGATGTTCTGTTCGATGTCTCATTGCTGTTTCAAGTTTTTGTCAACGACTTAACAGCCATAGTCAAATTTTCAGACTCGTTCTTCAGCTGATGAAATGATTCCTTTATGTGCAGTTACAACTACCGCACTTTCGACTCATGGAAGCATCAAGAAAGAGACAACCTACTTTGTCTGTGGGCACATACTATCAGTTTTCAGCTGTGATAGGTAATTTTGCGCCAGCATCAGTAGTGAAAGAAGCTGGGAAATCCATGATGAGACTGCTTTTAATAAACATGGAAGGATAAGATTCATTCGGCGAAACCTCGGCAAGTTCTCCAAATAGTCAAATCTTTATTCCGAAGTTGCTTGTGTGACATGTTATTTTATAATCTGATATCTATATCGTATCAATATCAATAACCTGATGTTTAAAAGATTGTCAGTTGGAGGATTTAATTTCATCTCTGTGTTCAGTTGTTCGAACTGTAAAGCCATATCTCAGGAAATGACTTTCATATAAGCGTTACGCTTACTGTCAGATCTGTATTGCTCCACTATGTTATTTTCCAGGTGTGTATAAATTATGTAAATGAATGATCATATTTTAAACGAAAGCCACGTCTGTCACGAGAACCCTTTGATTTTCTTTAGTATAAATGTCGGAAAGTAGTACCTTTCACCTTGTTCCAGGGGTTGTGCGCCAATCTCGCTTATGACAGCACCGTATATGTAAGCAGTTATATAAGATTTTCATTCGAAGTACAAAGAGGCGCAGTGGTCGAATAGTTAGATTCGCTAGGCTATGGCGCAACCTCACATTGCCAGCGGGCAAACGAGTAAAAACTTCTCTCTGCCCAACCAGCAGTAAATGGGTATCTGTTTTGAGTCATGGAAGGTTAAACGCAGCGAAAAGAGAGGGATGCGCTCCGTCTTTTATATGCTCTGCCCAAGATACGGTGAGCCAAACACCCACCGCCCAACCCTCACGAGTCTACAGGAAACCTTCAGTTTTACCTCCGTTGGAAGTGGAAGAATTGTAAAACTACCCATCCAATACTACATTGCTGACATAAGCTCTCAGCTCGTCAACTGTACAATACAGACCAGCACATATCGCGAGATTCTTTACTTCCAGTCATGACCTTTACGGTAGCATGTGAACTTTATTACAAAGGTAACTGTACAAGATCTGTACCATTTGCTAGGGATATGCTTTTGACTGAATAGAAGACAAAGGAAAAAAGTTAGCTGGGCTTAAACAAGTACTGATAAGACCTTTGTTTCGATGTCATGATATTTCAGTCTTGTTTAAAGCTCTGGACAAGTTCTGTCTTTGAAAACTCCACCTCGGACATCACTTGAGTCTAATGATAAGAACCTTGATCTGCAAAGTTTATCCTAAGTAGGCTATATAAAATTTAATTTTGCAGGCCAATAATGTTCTTAGCCATTTTGTTTCAGTAAAAGGTCCTGGAGAAGCTGGTAAAGATAATAAACCTGTGTTGTCTGGTTCCATTGGAGGTGCTGCGGCCGCCTTATTAATTATAGGAATAGTTCTTCTTTGTTGCTGGAGAAAAAAGTAAGATTTTTCTACTCACATCTATATACAGGAAGTCTAGGGTGTACTGAAATTCCGTTGACAGTGTTTAAACATACATTGAAAGCTAATATAGAAAGGACTAACAATGACATGCAATACACTGTATATACATTCTTCTTTCATTTCAAAATGACGGAAAAATCTGAATGGCTAAGGGAATACCCTCTACAGGGCTGACAATGGTGAAGGGTAACGTCTTGATTTGTATTAGAATTTGGCAGCTTAAGAGCTTGATTTTTCGAAACAAGTAGATATATTAATGATGTAAAAGTACTAGTATTGCAAGGAGTATTTTCGCCCTTTTTTCAGTTTTCCAACGGTTTACTGCATTAGGAGGGTACCCCCATTCTCGATTAAGCCTTAAATTTTAGGGGATAAGGATACAATCTATGTCAGTATTTGTAAACACAGAAGCATTTTGCAGATTTCTTTTATTCGCTTGTTATTAGATTAGTTCTCTCATTGAGCAAAAGCATTTGATCTGATTTTTCGTTCCACATTTGTTCTGCAATGTCACTGTAAACATTTAAAATCCTTCTCAAGGCAGTTGTCAGTTACTGGCGAAAGTTTGTTCACTTGTACTGATTAACCGCTTATGAGGTCTAAGCCTGCCCAGGAATTGTGTAGTTAGGTTAACTGACCGTCCCGACATGCCCATAGCTGTTTACCGTGGACGTATTTTAGCAATAATACAACATTTAAAATCTTGAACAGTTCCTTCAAGAGCAGAGAACATATTCTAGAGATGGAACATGGACCATACTTCGAGGTTTCGGCAACTCAAGCTCCTCGGTGACCCTGACATGATCTAGTGACGAAAGCCAAATGAAAAAAATATATTGTAATTCCTTAATCTTAAAAAGACAGTCAATTCAAAGACTGATTGATTAATATCAAAAAGGGTCCTAACTATTAAACCAAACAATTTGTTCTGCTTTTTCAAAATATATATCCTCTGATTTCAAAGGATAAAAATAGATATAATCTGCACTATGGATGGTGTACAGGAAGACGTTTTACGGCCGCCACACGTCACAACACGAGCTAAGTAACTAAATTCTTTAAGTGTTACTTCCAGAGCAGAAAACATATTCTAAAGGAGGAACTTGGGCCATACTTCGGGGTTTCGGCTACTCAAGCCTCATTGGTGACTCTAACATGATCTAGTGACGAAGGCCAAGCGAAAAAAAAAAAAAAAAAAAAAAAAACGCTGTAATTTCTAAAGTTTGAAAATGCAGCCAATTCAAAGACTGATTAGCATCAAAATGATTCAAACGTTTATATAAAAAAAAAAACGTTGATCTTCAATAAGATTCCAAACCAATCATTTTTTTCCATACTTCTCAGAATATATCCTCTGATCTCAAAGGACAAAAATAAAATATAATCTGCACTATGGATGATGTACGGGGAAACGTGCAACACGAAACGTTGTTCACATAGCCAGACGAAGTCAAGTCGATATGTTGTTTAAAAAATAATCCATTGGCGGTAGTTTTTGTCAAGCCAGCTCCTTTAGCTACATGTGTCTGACTGCAGATCTTGGGGTCGTGAGTTTCAATCTAAAGTGTTCTGACTACGCGAAACGGACTCGACAAGGACAGAGTGGTTTTCGGCGGCACTAACGTGCAGCAATTCAAAGGCTCAGACAAGCAGTGCATGCTTTACATTTAATAATATTCTGACAGGACCATGCCTGTTATATTTGGGTCCAAGGGCTTGAAGAGACTGAACAACGGAATGCAACTACATATTTTCACAAGTCATTTGGCATGCCCACGATAAAATAATCTGCTAAACTATCAATTTTCAATGCCTAAGTTTATTTTCCAGGGGTCAAGGTCATTCTTTGATCTTTGACAAAGGTCTCTCTTCTCGTATTTCAATAATTTCTAAAACCTTCTCCAAAGCCACTGGGTCAGTTAAAACCAAATTTCATTTGGAGCATCTAGGGATTGATGGAACGAAAATTTCTTCAAATGGATCTGGTGACATGACCACCATGACCACCATGCCCATATGGCAGTCAAACTTGGTATATAATTTGATATTCTAAAGAACTTTCGCCTTTGTTCAAATGATGGCCCTGGGTTGGCCTTGACCTTTTAACGGTCAGGTCCTTTTATATGAGAAAATGCAATAACATAAGGTTTCTCGAAAATAATTGTTAAATTTGATATGAAAATTACTATACATTACAGTCAACTAAATAAGTATATTAAAATTTCTGATTAGCATAGTTAAAGGCCATTCATTGACCTTTGACCAAGGTCACTCATATTTAAAAAATTCAAACATCTTCTCCTCCAAAGTGACGGGGACGTTTGGAACCAAATTTCATATTGAGCCTCCAAAGGTTGTGGGAGTGAAAGTAAGTTTCAAGCAAACGTGGCCACAGGACTAACAAGGCCACCATCTATGTGGTAAAAATATTTAAAAAATTGCTTCCCCATAATGGAAAAACCGATGACCTTAAAACTTGTTATATAGCATTGTGTACTCGAGTACTATCACGTTTGTGCAAACGCTTGGCCTGGGTTGACCTTGCCTTTGTGTACGGCAAGGTCATATTTGCTTCCTGTTGCTCTTATATGAGAATTTGCTTTAACATCACATTTCTTGGAAAATATTGACGACTTTGGTATAAAAGTTAGTATATACGTACAGTACACTAATCAGTGCATGAAAATTTTTAAGTACCAGTGGTGAAGGTCATTCATTTTTCACATACTATCAGGTGTGTCCAAATGATGTCTCTAGGTTGACCATTGACCTTTTTACTCAGGTGAGCAATCCAGGGCCTCGAAGACCTCTTGTTAAGTCTCTTGAGCGTATTATAAAGTATTCCTTTAAAATATTTAATAGATTACGCAATAATATTTTCAGAGATTTTATGAAGTTGTAGAAAACAAATACATTTTTGTTGAAAGTGATTTTACACGTGCCTGCGAAGGTAAATGAACCGCGACACGGAAAACCAACAAAGTGGCATGTGCGCCCAGCGAAGTCTCAGATCAGCCTGAGCATTCAACCAGTCTGATCAGAGTCTTTGCTGTGCCCTTACAGAGTAGCTAAGGGTTTAAGCCTCCTCCATACGTACAACGAAGACTCTGATCAGGCTGGGTGGATGACCAGGCTGATCTGAGTGTTTGCTGGACGCACATGCCACTTTGTTGGTTTTGTTGTGTCGCAGCTCATATCATGGCTGGCGAGGAGCGGATATGTTACAGACTTTTGATAGAGGATGCATATTATTTTGTCAGGAAGAAGGAGGAGATCGTGATGAGAAAGAAGCCAAAGAATAGGAAAACTTTCTCAACGATTGTTCGCCAGACATTGTTAGGCAGTAAGTTAATGGTTTACAGAGTAGGCTTGGTTATGCCAATGATTTAGAGTCAAACCTTTCCCACTTTTGTTCATGCAGTAGATGTAATGTTTGTATACGGAAACAGCAACTGAGCCAAGTTTCGATGTAAACTAGTAATCCATACATTCTAATAAGAGTATCGACATGTTTGCTAAGTTGCTTTTATAAGAACTCACAATATGTTGATGCCAGTAGGTAAAAGTTTGATCAAACATAGCGGATCTGGGTCCTTGCTACTACCACATACACTGTAAGGCCCAGTTTTCCGTGGCTTTGCCCAAATGTTTCCAATGAAATCATTAAACCTTTTATTTTGTTAGACCTTTTAAAACCTGCTAAGGCAGATGACAAAATTAACGTAGGCAATATTTAAAAAAAAGAAAAAATGTTTTGGAAAGGCTATACCATTATCCTCATCATCAGCCGCCTCATCAGGATATACGCTGTTTGCAAATTCAACTATTTTCGTTTTTTAGCTCACCTGATCCGAAGGCTCCTGGGGAGCTTATAGGATAGACAGGCCCTGTCGTCCATCGTCATCCGTTCCTCCGTCCGTTGTCGTACGTGTGTCTACAGTTTCAAACAACGTCTCTTCTGAAACCACCGAGCCGAATTTTGTTGCCTTTACCTTTTTTATGGGAAAGTAAAAGGACCTCTGAGAGCATCATTGCATATTTGACTATTTTTCGACAAATTATTGCACCTTCCTCAGGCTGCAGAAGTTGAAATATTTGGAATCAATATGTAGACTTATGTACTATAAAGACGTTTTAACAGTGATTTTGAAAAATTATTATGCCTCTAGACGAACTTAAACCGATTTTATCAAGAGGGGTACATGAAATTTTCAGTCTTTGAAAATAAGTCCATTTTTTGTTTTTTCTAATATATTGAAATTTAATTGATAACTATGCTCAAATTGATGCAGACAGTACTGTTGCCGATGTTATGCAATGTTTTTTCAATAATAAGGACTTTAGCCTATTTTAGATAAAAAGGGTGTAAGTACCCCACCCACTTTTTCAGTTTTCCAGCTGTAGACTATCTCCCCCCCCCCCCGTGCCTCAGCAAGGCACTCACATATAATGTGTATTATGATAGCACACACATACATGCTAAGTGGCTAGCTGAGGCACGAGGGGGGGGGGAAGTATCTTTAAAGAACTTTTCCTGTTTCCATTACATTTAATTATAAAATTTGGCTTTTTTACCAAAAATTGAAGTCTGTGAGCTTAAAAAATAAAAAATAATATCCATAGCCAGTTAGGGGAAGCTGAAAGCAAAACAGTTCAAGAGAAATTCTTGGGTTTATCAAAAATTTAATTTTGACTTATTTTATAGGCAAATTAACATTACAACTGTCAGAGGTCCTTTGCTTTCCATTGCTTGTATATGGGAAAAGGCTAGAACACAAAACTTCACGGAAATTGATGAAGATTTCGGTAAAAAAATGGTATTTTCAGTCATCTTAATGAGTACATGAAGATTTGTGAGTACAAGAGGTCAATGCCATTCTTTGATCGTTGACCGAGGTCTCTAATGTTTTGACAATTGAAACATTTCCTCAAAAGCCACTATCCCAATTGTATCCACATTTCATATAGAGCCTTCAGGGATTTAGGGAACGATTTTTTTTTCAAACGGTCCAGGTCACATGAACGACATAGACCATGTCCATATTTGATCAACACTTTGAAAACCTTCTCCACAGCCAGTTGGCTGATGGCCTTGAAACTTGATGTGTATCGTTTGGTAGTCCAGTATTATCAAGATTGTTCAAATGATGACCTCGAGTTTACCTTGACCCTTTTAACGGCAAAGTAAAAACTGCTTTCTAATGTTTTTACCTGTATATGGGAAGATGCTAGAAAGTTGAAGTTCATGAAAATTTTAGAAGAATTTGCCCTGAAAATTAGTATGTACAGTCATCTAAATTGTACATGGAGATTTGTGAGTATAAGAGGTGTAGGTCAGTTGACCTTTGACCAAAGTCTCTCATATTTCGACAATTTCAAACATCTCCTCAAAATACATTGTATCGACCTTGACCGTTAAACAGCAAGGTCAAATTAGCTTCTTAGAGCAATGAGAGAATGCTTTAACATGGTTTTGAAGATGTTGCTATATCCAATTAATTAGATGAGTACTTGACGATTTCTGAGTACCAAATTCTAAGTTTATTATCCCCAGCCGAAGGCAGAGGGATATTGTTTTGTCCATGACAGTCCATCTGTTCGTCCGTCCGTCTGTCCTTCCGTCCATCTTTTCGTCCGGAGCCATAACAATATAACCACTGTACGGAATGTCATGAAACTTATAATAAATATACATGACCATAACGGTATGATGTACGTCAGGTTTCATCAGACTTGGAACAGTTATGCCTGATTTAATTGATTTAAAATCAATAAAATGAGCCTTTGACCACAGTTACTCATATTTATTAGCCTCAGACGCCTCTGCAAGAAGATGAGACCGATTTGATTGAAGCAAAATGTCATATGGAACCTCCATGAGTCAGGGAAAGGACAGTTTGCTCTTAATGATTCAGGTCACATGACCGAGTTGTCCATCATGCCTATATATGGTAAAAACTTTAAAAATCTTCTTTCCCAAATGGCTCATGGCATTGAAACTGTTATGCAGCATTTGAGATTTATATATATTCAGGTGTGTTCAAATGATGGCCCTTCTTTTACCTTTGACCTTTTCACTCAGGTGAGCAGTTCAGGGCCTCGTGTTCCTCTTGTTTATGTGTTTTACGCCCCTTTCAAGAATATTTCAGTTATATCTAGCCGATCGTTAGGCACGGTTCGGCCAAAACCGGAGGTTCCGGGGAAAAATTGAGATACTGCAAAAATTTGGCGCAAAAAATTAATAAGACTATTTTTGTAAGCTATACACATATGGTTACATGGGTACAAAATAACACACGTGCCAATCATCAGTATATTCAATTGACAAGTACAAGCAATATAGTTCCTACTGTAGACAGTAAATAAGTAAAAAAAAATATGAAAATAGAAACGGCCACCTTTTGTTAAGTTAATGTACATTGTCTACAACCTACCTACATTAAGGTTACAGGTCGGCACAATCACGCACATGATGATTATGTACTGCGTACAAAGTGAAAATAGAAGAGAGTATGTTTTGAAAAGGCTATATACATTTAATACAGCCTATCTACAAAAGGGTACAAAGTGGCACACGCTTTACTTGATGTCTTCTGCTAATATTTTACATTGTGCATCTCCGAATACCTGGGGACACTGCGTACATTGCTTACAAGTGAAAATAGAAAAGGCCACCTTTTCTACTGTCTATGTACATTGTCTACAACCTATCTATATAAAGGTTACAGGTCGGCACAATCGCATACTTGATGATTATAGATAATATTCTGGTTCAATACCTCGAAATATCTGCTTACACTGCGTACACTGCGTACAAAGTGAAAATAGAAGAGGGCAGGTTTTGAACTGGCTATATACATTTAATACAGCCTATCTACATAAGGGTACAAAGTGGCACTAGCCTTACTTGATGTTTTCTGCTAATGTTTTATATTGTGGATCTCCGAAAACCTGGGTACACTGCGTACATTGCTTACAAGAGAAAATAGAAAAGGCCACCTTTTGTACTGTCTATGTACATTGTCTACAACCTATCTACATAAAGGCTACAGGTCGGCACAATCGCACAATCTTCTGCTAATATTTTACATTGTGGATCGCAAGTAAGGCGTGTGCCACTTTGTATCCTTATGTAGATAGACTGTATTAAATGTATATATATATATTAAATGTATATAGCCATTTCAAAACAAGGCCTCTTCTATTTTCACTTTGTACGCCGTGTACGCAGTGTAAGCAGATATTTCGAGGTATTGGATGAGAATATTATCTATAATCATCAATAATGCGATTGTGCCGACCTGCACAATATAAAATATTAGTAGAAGACATCAAGTACGGGCGTGTGCCACTTTGAACACTTATGTAGATAGGCTGTAGTAAATATATATAGCCATTTCAAAACAAGGCCTCTTCTATTTTCACTTTGTACACAGTGTACGCAGTGTAAGCAGATATTTCGAGGTATTGGATGAGAATATTATCTATAATCATCAAGTATGCGATTGTGCCGACCTGTAACCTTTATGTAGATAGGTTGTAGACAATGTACATAGACTTTACAAAAGGAGGCCTTTTCTATTTTCACTTGTAAGCAATGTACGCATTGTATCCAGATTTTCTGAGATGCACAATAAAAAATATTGGCAGAGGACATCAACTAAGCCGTGTGCCACTTTGTACCCTTATGTAGATAGGCTGCATAATATGTATATAGCCTTTTCAAAACATGCCCTCTTCTATTTTCACTTTGTACGCAGTGTACGCAGTGTAAGCAGATATTTCGAGGTATTGGATCTGAATATTATCTATAATCATCAAATATGTGATTGTGCCGACCTGTAACCTCTATGTAGGTAGGCTGTAGACAATGTACATATACTTTACAAAATGTGGCCTTTTCTATTTTCACTTGTAAGCATTGTGCGCAGGGTACCCAGGTTTTCTGAGATGCACAATATAAAATATAAGCAGAAAACATCAAGTAAGGCGTGTGCCACTTTGTACCCTTATGTAGATAGGCTGTTTTAATGCATATATCCTTTTCAAAACTTGCCTTCTTCTATTTTCACT
Organism: Ctena decussata; assembly: GCA_963989385.1. Classification (NCBI taxonomy): domain Eukaryota; kingdom Metazoa; phylum Mollusca; class Bivalvia; order Lucinida; family Lucinidae; genus Ctena; species Ctena decussata. The sequence goes on from OZ022500.1 coordinate 45,958,840, forward strand.
TTGTACGCAGTGTACGCAGTGTAAGCAGATATTTCGAGGTATGTTTTCTGAGATGCACAATAATAAATATTAGGCATCAAATATGGCGTGTGCCAATTTGTTTATATGTAACAGTTATGTATATAGGTTGTAGATGTATTTATAATTCAGCTGTAAGAACTATATTGCCTGTACTAGTCTATTGAATAGTCTATTGATTGGCACGTGTGTTACTTTGTACCCATGTAACCAAATGTTTATAGCTTACAAAAATGGTCTTGTTAATTTTTTGCGCCAAATTCGTGAATGCGTACCAATGCGCTTTAAAGTAAGATAAATATCGGAATATAGGTGCAAATTTGGACGCTCGATAGCTTTTTAGGAAAAAAAACACAACAGAGGGTACTCAATGTGGATACATGCCTATATAATGGAGAAATATGCCAAACCTGGTTTGCTATTAAAGATTTACATCTTATCTGCAATTCTAGACCAAAAGCAATAATTTTAAACCTAGACCGCCAGTGTGGTAGTTCTTCAAACTACACTAGGATCAGTAAATTTCGCGAGCTGCCTCCATCGATACCCGTGTGTAAAGTATGTGCTTACATAAAGCTGAAAGCCTAAAAATGTGGATACATTCCTATGTACACAAGAATCGACATTTTAAAAGTATTAAAATACTTTATGTTTATATTGAATTTACAGAAATTTGATTTCAATATAAAGCCTTGGCGAAAAGCAATATCACGGAAACCTAAAAAATGTGGATTCATGTTTATATAGAGAGACGTATCCACATTTTAACAATTTCCCCATGGCAAGCCTCTCGGCAAAGCTTGTGTAATCGATAGCGCTCTCTGATTGGTCAACACATTTCTGTGTCAGTCTGTCATGAAGGAAAGCGGCTGCTTGGATGAAGTTGAAAAAGCGAAATGTACTCATGTTTGAGGCGTCACTATGCAGTAAGTAAATGGATTTCGGAAACATTTTATATCACAATGGGTAGATCAAGCCATTATAAAGGTTTGTATCCACATGGACCCCTATATTGTAGTATATCCGCTTTTAAAGCCCAGTTGGGCAACGCCAGTGCCTAACGTTTTAATACTTAAACCAACGGGCCTACGTGGGCTAGTGGATAAGAGCGCTGAGGTCTGTCACCGTTGCGGGTTCGAGGCACGCTCTGCGCCTGAAGTAGAAAAGTCGTAGATTTCCTTTTTCAAGGACATGCCAGCCTGTTGGCCGGACAAATTGTCAGACACAATTTCTTACCTGGTATTTTGACCTGTCTCCACCGGTCAGATAAGGTAAAAATGTTGGACAAACAAATGCACGTGTGATTTTGTGACAAAACTTTCTTTTGTTTAATATACTCGGACAAATTCGAAACGCGGAGCGATGAGCGCATTCGTGTATGGTCAATTCCTTTTCATGGGGAATGCTCTTAAAGCAAAAGATATAATCCAGAGGGGAGCAAAGCTTTTGATTAACAATAGCCTCCCAGCAAAAGGTTAACAAATGTTTCTCGATCAGAGTTTTCTCCCTTGGAAATTTATTCTTTCATCTTGAATAACATTGCAGAGAGTATTGCTGGCCCTAAGCGTATACTTGTGGACAGTCTCCTAACGAGAGTGAAAGATATGTCAACAACATCAACACCAGAGTTCGAAACTGACTTTAATGTAAGTACAGTTCTATAAGATTATCCCAAAGAGCACCTGACGTAGAAATGAAGTCGTTCTGTCGTCGATGCGACGGAATGCGTCGATGCGATGAAGCATCGACGTAAGTACGACACCATTTCGACGTCATATGTCCGCTGGGATGATTGCATTATTTATCTAGTTTTAATCCCACCCTTGTTAGAAAACGCAAACTTTAGCACAAAATATAGTCCTTATGTGCAGAGTCTACACGAATTAGGGTGGTGTAAAATAGTTATACCATGGTAAAGCTCTTGAACTATCTTCTTGTATAGGGCAAACAAAATATGGTATAATGGCTACGAATAGTGTTTACTCGGCGTCCTGTAGGTCATGGTTAGGATATCAAAGAGTAGTTGATTCTAAAAAAAAAGAAGGCTACCAGCTAATTTTTTCGTTTGCGCCCAACAAAAAGAAGCGACAAGAGGGGGAAGGTTTTTTTTTTATTTTTTATTAATTTATTTTATTTTTTTTTTTGTGGGGGTGGGGGGGTGAGGGGGGGTTGAGGGGGCTCTAAGTGACTTACACTGGGTAAGCATGTGCGTCCGGAAATCTGGGTGAAAGGGTATTTTTTAAGTTGAATGAGTTACTGAGCTGCTTAGATCTCTCTGGGTATCAAGATCGCCAAAATGTGTAAAATGGTATATACATTATACTGTAGATCAAGGTCAAACTGTTCAGGGAAAGCAGTCATACCCAATCTGCCAGCGGTTTTGTAACAAAGTAGCCGATAGTCGAATCAATAAAAATCAAGACAGCCTAATTTTTGTTTCAATGGCAACTGCTGCAGAGATGGCTTCTGTCAATATATATATAGGTATGCAGTCAGCTGTGGCAGAATAGGTTTATATTGTGGTGAAATGGATAGTCAACCTTTGTGAAATGTGGACTTGTCGGCTACGCATCAGAACTGTTTTTGTTAAATTCGTTTAAGAGCTATACTTCAAAATCTTTGTTTGTTTTGTTTTACAACGCTTCATGTCGAGAATTTCGAGTATCATCTGCAATCAGAGCACTGTCGTTCATTGTCGTGTTAAGGAGGATGATCATGTTGTAGAAATATCCAGCAGGCGAGCAGAGTGGCAACCGATCACAAACGCTTCTTCATTCATCATAAGGCAAACGCTTTATCGCAGCAGGATATTCAAGGTCTAGGCTGTGTTTCCAAGACTCGTTTAGAAACGCGCGTGTCGCACTAAATTTGGTATGAATACGTTTATATTAGGTGTCTTCGGAGCTAAAGTATCGAAGATACCAAGGAACGGCCACTTTCACAAAGCCAGCTTAATACCCGGGTATTCCTCGGGCAACTCGTAAATATGTAATATGAGCCGCGACATGAGAAAACAAACAATGTGGTCGTGCGCCCAGCGCAGACTCAGATCAGCCAGGGCATCCGCGTAGTCTGATCAGAGTCTTCGCTGTCCGCATGGAGGTAGCTCAGTCCCTTAGCTACCCTTTAAGCGCTCAGCGAAGAGTCTGACCAAACTGGGTGGATGCCCAGGCTGATCTGAGTCAGCGCGCACAACCACATTGTTGGATTTCTCGTGTCGCGGCTCGTATAATGCACATCTTCGAGTAACCCGTGAAAAACCTGGGCATTGCTCGGGTCTACACAAATAATTATGTCGATCGTGTCCACTGTATGCCGACCCATGTGCAAATGGCATGATAAATGACGCATCTCCGTAAAAAATACTGTGCACGTGTTCTCATTTCAAAATTCCGATGCATCACATGTCTTGGCGTTTACTGACTATTTTGTTTAAATGAAAAAAAGAATATTTACCTACAGTTTTGATCAATCGGGCGCTCTTGAGATGGAAGAAATTTTATTCTTTTCCAGGGTATAGAAGAAATGGAGATCACAAAGTCGTATGATGAGGCTAAAAAATCAGAAAATCTCGCCAAAAATTGCTTCATGAACATATATCCGTGTAAGTTCCTGTTACAGTTAGAGAGTGCTTGCAAACCTTAAAGATACAAGCTTGAAGTTATTGTAAGAGTTTACTAAATTAAAATATCAATAACCACATAGTAGTCACATTGTATTTATGTTCATTCAGCATCAACGCCTGCGTCGCAAGGAATCATAATTATGTTGTATTTACATTAATCCACAACCTTTTAGAACATGACAAATTTTTATGATATCATATGATATATGGAGATGCAGTGTTGATAGAGAACCGTAATCCGCGCACGATGCAAATTGTACTGGGTGTCATTTGAGAAATTGCTCGGTTTATGCATCGAGAAAAATGTAATTTTATATGTAAGAGAAACGATTTGATCGTATGACGTCGCTCTTTTCAGTGGATAACGTCATGTCATAAAAATCGTAGGACCACACGCATAATAACACTTTGGCGCGTACACGTGACGTCATTGACAACGTCCATGTCAACAGTGCGCTTTCTTATCGAAAAAATGTTCATTTTGGAGGCGTTAATATCCCCTTCTTAAAGGGTCATATAATAAACAGAATCTTACACTCGTGAACAGTTCATATGAAATTTATAAAACTCGCCGAAGGCTCGTTTCATAAATTTCATATAAAATGACTACTCATGTAAGATCCTTTATATCTTTAATGTGCCAGCTAAGTTCATTTTTCAAAGCAATCGCTTGTAAAGTAGCACTGCTAATTAGCTGATATACCTTACATTTACACCAACTTCATATAAACTGAATTTGGTATTGATTCAGTGATAGTTATAGCAAAACTGAGTTGGTTTCTGTAAGTCAAAATATGCTTTAACCTGTCAGCTAATTCTATTTGTTAGTTATTCACTGGAGTCATACTGTTACCTCTTGATTTGCTGTACCACATTTAATACAGTCGTTTGAAATAACAAAGACTAAACGTTCAGTCATAAGTGCGCAGATGCATTGCGCCTGTAAGGGTTAAGCTTAACACCTTTTTTTCATCAAATTTTGATGAATTTTACTAAAAAACGAGTATAAGGATTGCTGCAGGATGCAGCAACACATGATACATGGCGCAAGAAAGATAGTTTATAATTTTGATGATAGAGAATATTTGACCAATGGTCCTGCATCAAACTTTCGTAGTTCAGTTAAACTTGTTAATCAACATAAAAAATAACCATAATGTCATGTAAGCAGAGAGTCATAGTACTGTGAAATTTTGAACCAATATCTATCATTGTACCAAATGTGTAGTAAATCCGTCACAGGGTTTGGAATTAGTAAGGTCCTAAAATCTTTGACGTAAACCTTTAACGTAAAAATTCAAAGTATATATGTGACCTTGATGTTAAAGCCATCTAGGAGATGGGGATGTGGCAGTGCGGTACTATATTTTACCCCAGTGCATTACGGTGAGGTATCAGGTGTAAGAAACGTTCGAAAGGAATTACAATTCATATTTGATTAACAATTTAAAATCCTTTGTTTTATCGGTTTAATAAAAATGATTAACGTTTACTGCAAGTAAAAACATTCTATTGCAAGTTAAAGTGTACATTTTTACATATTTCCTGCAGTTCTTCGGCTCAGTACGGAGCCCGGGAGGGGACATAGCAATACATATACTGATTTTGTTCCTACGAAATACATTTCGTTCCCACGCATTACTTTTTCGTTCCCTCAATTTAATATTTCGTTCACTCAAAATAATATTCCGTTCCCACGCTTTACTTTTTCGTTTTCTCAAAATAGCATTTCGTTCCCTCAAAATAATATTCCGTTCCCATGCTTTACTTTTTCGTTTCCTCAAAATAGCATTTCGTTCCCTCAAAATAATATTCCGTTCCCCAACTTTACTATTTCGTTCGCTCAAAATAGCATTTCGTTCCTTCAAAATAATATTCCGTTCCCACGCTTTACAATTTTGTTTGCTCAAAATAACATTTTGTTCCCTCAAAATAATATTTCGTTTCCACGCATTACTTTGTCGTTCCCTCAGATTGAAATTTCGTTCCCTCAAAATAATATTCCGTTTCCACGGGTTACCATTTCTTTTCGACGCAATGATATTTCATTTCCTTACCATAATATTTTGTTCACTCAAATTAACATTTCGTTCCTATGAAATAGCTTTTCGTTTTATCGCAAAATATTCGGTGATGGTAAAAGCAAAACGATAGTGTATTTTAGCAGCCTGGTTTCCAGGCTAAATTCATTATGTTTAAATGTTACAAGTCTTAATTGATTCCGTTTGTTCTGAAGGCCAACCGTATTTATTCTTTCATATTCAACATTGTCATTAATTTTATTATCATTATTATCATTATTTTTATAATTATAATTATTATTGTTGTTGTTATTTTATTTATGTTCTTAACTGGAACCAGTCTAGTACTTTCAGTCATCCCAGTCTCTGTGCCCCCTTTAATTCAGGGCCAACTCCTAAGAAACGAATTTGCCCCCATCAAAGCAAATGCTCTCGCTCCATAGCAGGCCTAGAAAAGGCACTGCCACCTAGGGAAGCAAGAAGGAAGTCATGACAGTTGTCTCCCTCTGGAAACATGGCGGAAAAATATGGAGATCGCCCACACATCACATCTATACACCCACACACCACAGCTTTACCATAGCTCAAATGTTATTATGCTAACTGTCAGGATTAAATTAATGGAGTATTTTCGGGCCCTGAGTTTAGCTAACATGGACCAAGTACCTAAATGATAAGATGAATGAGTACACCTTCAAGGGAAGTAATTCAGCCTTCCCAGTCTCTGCAAATCCAAAACTGGGGCAAATTCGCAAAGGAATGAATTTGCTCCTCTTGGAGCAGATTCCTCCCTCCAGAGTAGACCCCTCGATATGGTCACACTGCCAAAGGAAACAAACAGGAAGTCACAAAAGCAGACTCCCCTTTACTGGAAGCAACTCAGCCATCACTATCACCATTTCTGCGCCCCTCCAGACACCTCCCAAATGTAACAGATGTGGACAAAATCGTGGCTCTACTGATCACGAATCCAGAGCCCCTCGTGAACCATACATATAAGTTCACCGCCAACTAATGGTCGACACCGCCTAGTGAGCACGCGATATTCGGACAACGCTGACCCAACGTTCAGAAACGCCAATGATGTTTGTCCAACGTTGGGTAGACGTTGTACCAGCGTTAAGTTTTCCCATTATAATTATAATGATGCTACGTTTTCTCAGTTTCTTATTTTTAAATTGTTAGTAGAATAAATTATGTAATTCGATTGTCATCATGGTTCAAAGTTTTAATATAATGTTGACCAAATTGAGTATCAGTATGAAATGCCTTTATTATCCCCCGCCGAAGGCGGAGGGATATAGGTTTCTCCATGTCCGTCCGTCCGTCTGTCCGTCCTTCCTTCCTTCCGTCCGTCCGTCTGTCCGTCCGGAGCCATAACTAAATAACCACTGGACGGAATTTCATGAAACTTAAAATAAATATATATCACTATAACCCGCTGATGCACGTCAAGTTTCATCAGACTGGCTTCAGTAATGCATGAGTTATTGCCCTTGAATTGTTTTAATATCAATAAAATCAGCCATAACTAAGTAACCACTGGACGGAATTTCATGAAACTTATAATAAATATGTATCACTATATTTCGCTGATGTATGCAACGTTTCATTAGACTGGCTTCAGGGGTGCATGAGTTATTGCCCTTTAATTGACTTAAAACAATAAAATGAGCCATAACTAAGTAACCATTTATCAAAACTTCATACCACAGGACGGAATTTCATGAAACTTAAAATAAATATATATCACTATAACCCGCTGATGCACATCAAGTTTCATCAGACTGGCTTCAGTAATTCATGAGTTATTGCCCTTTAATTGTTTTAAAATCAATAAAATCAGCCATAACTAAGTAACCACTGGACGGAATTTCATGAAACTTATAATAAATATGTATCACTATATTCCGCTGATGTATGTCACGTTTCATCAGACTGGCTTCAGGCTGCATCACCATGAGTTATTGCCCTTTAATTGACTTAAAACAATAAAATGAGCCATAACTAAGTAACCATTTATCAAAACTTCATGAAACTAAAACTTTATATGTATCACCATAAGGCGGTTATGCACATAAAGTCTCATCAGAATGGCATCAGAAATTCATGAGTTATTGCCCTTGAATGAATTTAAAATTGACACATTTAGCCATAACTAAGTAATCAGTGAATAGAATTCTATGAAACTTTTACTAAATACCCATCACCATAACACATTGGTGCATCTTAAGTTTTGTCAAAATTTCTTTAGTTAGCAATGAGTTATTGCCCTTGACTTGGTTTAAAATCAACAAATTGAGTCAGAATTAAGTAACCAATGAATGGAATTTCATGAAACTTCAAATAATTATGTATTGTCTTGACAGAGCAATGCACATTAAGTTTGATCTTAACTGCATCAGTAGTGCATGATTTAATGCCCTTGAATTGATTTAAACTCCACATACATGTATTAGCTATAACTTAGATACTTGACTGAACAAACTGAATTAAAAGTGTACGTATCATCATAGTGCAGTGATGCTGAGGCTTATGCCTCACTTAAGCCTCACTTAAGCCAGAGTAAATTATATGAAACTTAAAATAAACCATATTAAGTGAATCAGGGCCACTTCGGCGGGGGATATAAATTCACCGAATTTGCTTGTTCAAAACAGAGCTCTTTTCAGCGCCCATGATACACTGATCTGTGTAAAGCTAAAAATAGATGAGCCTAATAATAGTAAATCGTGGGAACGAAATATCATTTCGTGCGAACGGAATAGTAATGTGTACGCTCAAAATACTACTGTGATAGAACAAAATATTATTGCGAGTTAAAAAAATACTGTTTTAAGGACACGAATTTATTTTGCAAGAGAAAGAAATATTAGAACGTGCAAACGAAATAGAGATGCGTGGAAACAAAATGTTGTTTTGGAGGAACCAAATATTATTTTGCGGGAACGAATTATTATTTTGAGGCAACAAAATCGTGATGCATGGGAATGGTATATTATTTTGAGGCAACGAAAAAGTAATGCATGGATACGGATTTTACTCTGAGGGAAAGAAATGCTATTTGGAGGGAACAGAAAAATAAAGCGTGGGAACGGAAAACTATTTCGAGGAAACGAAATACTAAATTGCGGGAACCAAAAAGGAATGCGTGGAAACGAAAAAGTAAAGCGTGGGAACGGAATATAACTTTGAGTGAAAGAAATACTAAACAGAGGGAAAGAGAAAGTAATGCGTGGGAACGAAATGCATTTCATGGGAACGAAATCAGTATATGTATTGCCATGTCCCCTCCCGGGCTCTGTAGCTCAGAATCCATAAGACACTAAATAAAACGTCAGGCTATGAACCGAAAGGAATATACAGCCATTTCCGAACACCAGCAACATTTCTTAAGTAACCTTAATAGGCACGGCGCTAATGCGTCCTACAATCAAATCTCTGTACTCGATGTTACCCATATACTGTCTTATAGTATTGTTTGTTCTGTCCTTGATATAGATGACGAAAATCGAGTGGTTTTACATCCGCTGATTCCACAAGAGAGTGCAAAAGATGCCAAAGCAAGGAAGCGAAAGACTATTGATATTATAGCGGGCTTGACTGAACTGGCAACAATGGAACCAGCTTATATAAATGCATCGTATATTGAGGTATTAATAAATTTATAGTTTTTAACAGTTCCCTGCAGGCGCACAATGATGCCTAAACCATGAATAAACGTTGATTGGAGGTCAGGTTGATCCAACATCATGACGTCGTATGTGCCAAATGGGATCGTTTCTCTAGGTACACGTATTTATGATAAGACATAATCAATTGCAGAGCGATAATTTTCAACAAAATTAATTTCAAAATTACTTTTTTTCTAAATACTAAAGCTTCTTTTTATTTAGCTTTCATCTCTCTTTTTTTCCATGTTGCTGTTTCCATCTTGTCACATGTCTACGTACGTACTAGTATTATAGGGATCTGATATATTAAAGTATCTTATTCAAGAACACTAAATACAGTCGAGTCAGGGATTGAACCTAATACGTCATTAGCATCGGCCCATAATCTCCAGTCTTCGTATGTTATGCCAACGCTTAAGCATATTTCAACAGTGCAAGTGTAATTAGAAGCGCAAGCTTTTACAAAACATATAGAATAAAATCCAAGGGAAAGTAATGGTACTTACGCCAGTTATTAATATTAGTAGGATCAGTATATTCCGTTTCCCCAGGATAAGATAATATAATTTTTTTAAAAGGTTTGCCTAAGATAGATGCTCTTTATGAAAGGGTTAACCTTAAGCGAAGAAACTTGGGTTTGTAGGACTGATAATTTACAAAACACAGGCTCATTGCTTAAGACAATTGATGTCTTAATATAGTTGACCATATAACCAGGTTTGACTGTACCTATAAAAACGAGGTTCTATAATATGATGATATAATTGTTGACCTATTGAATTTATTCGCAGGGTTATGCCTCATCCAAACAAAGATACATCGCGGCTCAAGGTTTGTAGAACTTATTCCCTATAATTCAAAATTATAGATATGTTCTGAAAACTTTTCTAACATAGATTCATTCAGTTAAAACTAGTTAAAAAATACGTAAACCAAATGATAAGACAATTCCTAAAGGCTTATTGTCGTAGTTGCATATATTGGAACTCAATTTTACAATAAATATTCTTACTACGGAATGCGATTTAGCTCTTACACCAATATCAAATTTTGTTCGTCATGCCGTATATACAATTTCTTAGGCTACGGCTCATGTATTATTCTTACTGTTTATCTGGCTATTGTTTCAGGTCCAATAGCGTCAACAACACAGGACTTTTGGAAAATGGTTATTCAAGAGAAAGTGACAGTCATTGTTATGATGACGGAACTACAAAACAGAGGGGTACATAGGTCATTTTGAAACCCAGCTAATAACAAAGCCTTGCTGTATCGCTTCAAGTGCTTTATAAGTGATAAAACATGTTTGAGGCTATAAAACATTAACTTCTCATACCGTGTTTTCTTGGAAATCATGAAAACACTTCTATTACCTAATTCAATACGTTTTGGCATATAGTAAAATCTGCGTATTCATATGCTTTCAACTATATGACAATAATAGTTTTATGAGGATCAGATGCAGATTCTACTAAACTGATCCAGTTATGATCTGTCAAAACCATGCCAATAGTTGCAGCCTGCTGTGAAACTACAACCCTGTAAAATCAAGCAATTATCTGAATTAAAAACCTAATTAAGTTAGGAAGCACCAACTTCTGCACAGATTTACCCCTGTTCCATCGACTGTGGTTTTTGTCTTTGATGATGCTTTTATTTTACTTGTAGCGCCATAGCTATAATTGTTTCTGCACGTTGTGACATTTTGATTCTTCATAAAGCTTCCATATAAATGTATATACCCATCACTTGCTACCGTCACAAAGTTTGACCCAAAGAGTTAAGAAACAGATATTGACGGAACAATCTGGCTCAACAATTATAATTATAATACATCTTATGTTGATCGGAATATTTTAGAGGTTAAGGGTAGTTTAGGCTTCAGGGTGAACATAAGACCACATGCATGCTTTCTAACTTAACAAAAACACTCAGTTGTTTTTCTGTTGATGTAAGAAAAAAAACATGCCTTAAGTCAAAAGTTTTTCCACGCATATATGTCATAGATATTACATGTATTACATTTTTAAAATATATGAAAACAATTTTTTTTTACTCAACAGCTAGGGTTTTATAAAATGTGCAACCTTATCAGACAAAATGAAAGAAAACTAAACTGTTTTTTATAAAGATAAGAAAGTAGGAACCATGGTTAAGATATTAATTGTTATCAGATCTGGTTTATTTTTAGGTATTCAAGAAGTACTGGCCAGATGAGGGCAAGACAGAGAGACATGGAGATATACATGTGCATGGTACAAAAGAAGAAGTTTTTGCCGATTTTTGCCTGAGGACTTTTACACTTGAATGGGTAAGTCGTTATCGAGGGCACTCTGACGACAAGCTGACGATTCTTTCTTATAGACTTTTTAAGGATTGAACCGATATCTAACTTATATGGGGATTACCATGTGACTTTCAATGTTTTGTTCGATGTCTTCAGTGAAGCACAGTGAAGGGCTTCCAAGAAATTCTCCCTGTGCCATTGTTATCAGTGCATTCGCTTACTTGGGTTGTGTAATATTGGAATATTTGAAACAAACGTTACACCTCGGTTCCTTTTTATAGGTATCTATGATCTTCATTACTGGGATTGTGCAATCATAAAATATTTGAAATAAAATTTGATTTAACTTACTTTAACAAACGTACCTCGTAAAGGGTAATATAAGTATACTACCATTTGGTTACGATTCTTCTATGTACCAAAACTAATCCAAAGTACATGAAAGGCAATGATCAAAAACCGATACAATCAGTTAGCACAACCTGCGTTTTCAGGACTTTTAATTTATGCTTTGTTGTTTCTGTAGTTCGGCGAGAAACGTTCAATAAAGCATCTTCAGCTCACATCATGGTCTGGCGATGATAGTCGCCCACCGAGTTCTGCTGGAATGATAGAGTTTTACCACAAGTTTAGATCAATAGAACCAAAAGAGGACATACCGATTATTGTTCACTGCACGTAAGTTATATCAGTGGATTCATTTCTGCTGTTCTCTAATATACTCGCGGACTTTAAAATCGCCTCACTAGTAAAAAATGAAATCCTGCATTTGGACATATTTTTTCGCTATCAGAAGTTCTGTATTTATAATGCTTACCAAAAATGACGTAACGAATAGAACTATCTGAACAACCCTCGTATGACAATTTATGCACTCGAGGACGATAAAAACGCCTCATTCTATAGAAAATTCCATATTTCAGGTTACTAAATGAGTCTCATGCTTATATTTTAGCACTGGTATTATTAAAGTTTCAATAGATATTTGTTTTATAACATGTCTTGCTATAAATGCAAAGATTGGAAGCCCTGACGGAAGTGTTAAAATAAAACTGGCGATACCATAAAAAGAAAAGAAGGCAGATCCAGATCAGACTGCTCCTAAAGGATTAAGTTTATCAAGGTATACACTGTTCGGCGTTCTGTCTGTATATTTTGGATACATTACAAACCATCCAATTTTAAGACAATTACTGCAATTATTATTCGAGAAAACCAACAAAGTGGTTGTGCGCCCTGCGCAGACTCACATCAGCCTGAGATTCTGCATAGTTTAATCCTACTCTCCGCTAAGCGCTAAAAGGGTAGTTAAGGGTCTAAGCCTCCATGCGGACAGCGAAGACTCTTATCAGACTGGGCGGATGCTGATCTGAGTCTGCACTGGGCGCAGAACCACTTTGTTGTTTTTCTCGTGTCACGACTCATTTTAGGTAGCCACGGCTAATTTTAGGTGGTTTTGTTTTAGAACTCTTATAGTAACGCTAGACTGCAAATGTTAAGAGTTAACTTCTCATGCTCATACTTTAGCACTGGGGTTGGACAGACTGCGTGTTTTGTGGCTCTAGATTTGATAGTAGATGAAGGCGAGGAGGATCATTCGGTTGACGTATCACAGAGTGTATCAAAACTGAGGGAACAGAGGGTTAATATGGTTGAGTCACAGGTAAGCAAAACCTGAGTTCTTGTAGATTATGCTATTAGATTGTGTCATCATATTGACTCAGTCGTAACACTCAAAGCTTTCAAGGTGCAAGCATACATTCTGCACAGTTTTTAAGAGCGAGTTCTGTATCCATCTTAGTGGACGTTTACCAAGAATGTTATAACACAATTTAGTGTACATAAAAACGCGCGAGAAAATTTTCGATTTGTTCTGTGATTATCAATAATATATTGGTTAAATGTTCGTCTTAATGTAGGCATGCTAAGAATTCAAAACCTGTTCTCATACTTACATTTGCTAATGTAATTTTCAGTACAATAAAGTTTAAATTTAACTAATTAATACAAATGTACCTAAATGACTTTCATTGGTCATCTTTAAAACTATGATGACCATGCTCATATTTGACTGATGATCGAAAATAATGTATACTTAGCAAAAATAAAAACTTTACGGTCGTTATTTTTCATCCTACGGTAGTCGGGAAATAGTGATACATAAAAATTCTTTTAGTTTAAGAAAATGTAATTATTCTGTCATTTCATAATCACACAAATTTCAAGATTCCATAGATACAGCAAAATTGAGGCTATTGTAAACGTCACACGGGTACTTTTCTGTTTTCTATGCTCAAAACCAAAAAAATACCAAATTTAAAATCGTCGAAGTCTGCTTAAATGAAACAAATCTGTTGGCAACGCTTTGCCGTTATTAAATCCAATCTGTATGGACTCAAAAACTAGAATTGGTCGACTAGGAGGCCGTAAGGACCAGACGAAAAACCTCAGTCCACGCCATTATGAAGTCAGAAATTCAGTTTCAGTGGAATTCCCATTACACATTTGAGTCTTTATGGCAGTTTTAGAAATGGCTTTCAAATAAATTTAGTTATAAACACATTGAGTTTGCAAGACAAGCAAACTAATCACGAAGAAAATAACGAAAAAGACGCATTGGTATAGAAGATACGGCATTTCATAAATCTCTTTTATGTTTAATTCAAAGGGAGGTAATCTGAAAGTTTTGAAACTTTAAACGTTATTTTAAGGTTGTGGTTACAATTACCATAAGCGTTTAAAGTGTTTTCTATGCATACTGGAACTACTGTTTATTGCGTACAAAAGAACTTTCTTCTGCGCATGCGCAAATTAAAGTTCTTTTCTGAATTGACAAAATAGGAGTAAGTTAGATAACTCCGGACAGGACAAACATTTACCAATAATTTTTCATGATTTAAGTAATCAGATGTCTGTCTAACTAGAAAACATCCATATATACATTACAAATTTGCTAGGTTGGCCGGAATTGAGCATAGAAAACCGTCAAGTTTTTATTTTTGTTCAGTATATTTTCGGTTTCAGCTATGCACAGTAGTAGAAATCAGAATGTCGTAACCATCGTAACATAACATTTAGAAAATTTGGGTGTATGCTGAACGGAATGATGTCAAGATCATATTTGTGTCTTGTGTCTTTCTTAATTCAAATACAGTAGAACTTCATTGGCTCGAACAAGCTTGGGACCATGAAAATTAGTTCCAGCCAAGACTAGTTCTAGCCATCCAGGGTTAGTTTCCATATAAAGTGGCCTCTAGGGACCAAGAAAAGAGTTCTAGCCAGGCAGTGTGAACGAGCCATCAGGGTTCGAGCCATTGAAGTTCTACTGTATAGTGTACCATTTTCTGGTTAATCTTTATTCCCGAGAACAGTGCAAAAGGCTGTAGCAGGAAAAAATTAGGAATTTTAAAAGAAGTCTCACAATATGATCATAGAACACTCCAGTATGAATGTGAAATTGGTTATGACTGTGTCAGGCCATCCCAAGTTGAAGTCCGAAATTTTCAACCTAAATTAAAGGCGTTTTCTGTGCAAATGAAATAAGCCGTTCTACCAAATGCAGCATAAGCAAATATGACAAGTATTTCGCCACTCTATGCTAAATTTGAATTTGTCCTTTGTTACATGAATAGTTTAGAATAAAACCAGTTAAAATTTATTATGCGTTTTCTTTTGCGTAGCCTCGAGGGGCAGACATTTCCCACGGAAACAAGTTCTTCAGTTGTTGTTGCCTAACATGACTGGCTCATGAAAGATCAATGGTCTCTTACCATGGTTTTTCTGTTAGCATTTAAAGCTGTATATGAAACATTCATCATCTATGAAAATACACATGAGGCCACTTAAAATTTGTTAAGCGACTTTTACATGTGACATAGTTGAGGGTGAGGGCGGAGGTTGGACGTAATCGGGGTGCTTACTCTTTTGAACATAACCTATCTGATAGTAAACAGATTCAGTAAATCTGATTCTGCTATATGAGTTGCGATGACGTGAGTCTTGCTATCAAAAGGATTTGATTTTATTAATTCCTGATCATTGCCTTCTTTTCTCAGACCATTTATCGAAAATGGGACTTAGGACACTAATTTGATTTTGAACTGAGAATGACCATACCATAGGTGGTTTCATTAATGTAAGAAATGTACTATGTAAGTGACTTCATATTTGGGAATTTGTAATGCTTGAGTCATACTAACGTCGTCTTGTGGATCCTTTGGGAAAAATGAATACACCACAACTAAGAAATGAGAATAGCAGACACTGATTGAGTATGTTCATAATGAAAGCTTGTTCCAATGAAGCCCCCTATTTCACACTGGTAAAATTTGGAGAAATATATGTATTCTTTGTTTTCAAGGACCAGTATGAATTTGTATACAAGACAGTTGCACAAGTACTGGGATTACGAAGCTATCCTGTAGACAAAGAGAAGTTGACAAAAGAATTGAAGAAAATGAAGAAAGACGATGACAAGCTTATCCATAAAACATATGGTGTAAGGTTTTGAGCACTGAAATTGAAATACATTTTAATCTCCGTTGCTATTTTCCAGTGTATGACGATGCTGACATATCGCAAGTCTCTAATCTTAGGCCATGTCTTTTGACTGAAATAGTAAATATAGATATTCCTATTTAAAATTCGTTATCAGATTAATAATTTTTGCATCGAGGTCAGTTTACCTCGTATGGCTTAGAATGATCATCGGTATGTACTGTATCGTATTTGTTGTTTCTGCTTAATGAAATTACACGTACATACTTCGATATGTATATTGATAATTGGAATCTCTGGTATCTGTTGAGACAATAATTTTTAGCATAAACCGAAATCAGCTTACATAGCTTGTTTAAGTTCTGCGAACACCAATGATTCTCACCTGCCTGCACATACTCTGATTTCTCAGTTCTCGCTCATATTTTGCTGTGGTTTAATGTCCTTATCCGTCTACATTTACCGATACAACCTTGAATGAGCTGTGTCGTGGGAGAGGTAGTTGGTGTTCTGCATCTGGCAATGAGTAATAGCTGGCGCAGCCACGCGGTTTGGTCGATGTCTTCAGTGGAATATCTTTTCATGGACATTGTGTTGAGCTCTTCAGGTTGAAAAGAGGCCCTGTTCTTACTGTTAAGATGAGTGGGCAGACATGTGTTTTGCCTCCGCAGATATAAAGGGGACCTTTAGTAGGTCTCTATAGCCGATGGATCCTATGGAGCGTATACAAGAGAAATTCTTCGTCCACGTCATCCGTCGTACGGCCTCCGTTCACCACACTTTCGAATATGAAAAGCTTTGAAGCTGCTAGATCTTCCGCCAAATTCCATAAGCATCGAACGGTCTGGGTTGAAGGTTTAGTTCCATATCAGTTTAGGGTAGATCGGTGTAGAACTTAGGTTTCATTCGGGAATTTCAGACCTCCACAACGGTAAAATGAAAACAGTGGATTGTTTGTTTGCTTAAAGAAACATTTCTCAGTGGATCTTCTTGACACTTACCTTGCCACTGCTGTTCTAGTTTTGTATGATGTACGCCGCCAGATTTCATATTAAAGGCACCAAATGTTTGTTTGCATTGGTGTTGTTTTAAAATAAATAAACAAACACAAAAATGCCTGATTTTTTGTGTGAGAATTCAGTATTTTGAAGGTAATTAATTTTGAATGAACTTTTTATGAGACACACTGTTGATTGAAGGTCCAATACTACGCAAACGCATATATCTGTATGATACGTTATCGAGTATGTAGACGAGTACATTGTGACAGTTAAATCGCTTACCATTTGCAAATGCAATACTGTTTAATGTTCTATATGTTAAACGGAGTTACTGCATAAAACAGATGTACCATTTGTTCCAGTAGAAGCGGCCAAAATACCAAAATTATTAGTCCGCAATCATAAAACATAGAAATATTAATGTTTTCAAAATACTTACATGCACAGACATGGACCCTAAAGTAGAGATGTGAACATCACCTGCCTACACCTACCATGTCTATGTAGCTGAAGGACTAGCCAGCGAAAATGTAAGTCCGGTAAACATGTTTCGGCTGTGACCATCAAATCAGCGATAAGTTTAGAACTGGGCACAATGAAGGGGGATCAACAAGATCATGTCGTTCCCAAAGAGCTTTTTAAGTTGTGACACGTTATCACAGACAGAAGCTTGTTTAAAAAGCTTCAATCTGCGATAATCCTGTGACAACAACTTGGTGGTGAGTGGCTTCCCTCTATCAACCATGCCTTGGTATTTTAAACGAGCTCTAGCATAGAGACATATAAATGCCGTATGCAGGTGTCGAAGGGATATTGCTATTCCAAAATTGAAAAGTTAACTAATGGAAATGAAGTCGTATCTCTTGTCATAAAACCTAGTAACACGTTTCCATTGTCAGTAAAGAGATGGCAATCTACTACGAGACAAAATATTTCGTAGTGTCTCTCATTGCAGGATATAGGCGAAGCCGTTTCCATGGATGACACGGATTATGGCAGCATTACATCAAATGGGGCAATCGAAGGTAAAAACAGAGACGGAAGCGACATCCCAGGTAAAATACATACTGCTTCTATTTCAAGGTTAACAATTTACTTGATTTAGTTTTGTTAATATTACTATACTGTTTTATTTGCAAGTAAATTTTACCTTCAATCAACTTCAGACATTGGTATAAATTGTATAAATTATCTTAATTTGCCTAAGTATATTTTGTGGTGTTTGTTCAGCGTGTAAGAACTACGATGCAATAGTACTACCACTATCGATCGCCTATGATTAGCTGCCTTTTGGAATATGTCGCGGAGTGCTTTGTGTGACTGCAGATCGCTGTTGCTCAGGGAATTGCTGCTCTCATTTCGACTTGGGTAATTGTAGAGGAATTGGAATAAGCAGATGACATCAGATAACATTTACTGAAATTGGCCAGTCCCCTCGAATAGCTCCTATTATTTTCGTGTACTGTAAAAGCATTTCAGTTGTCAAACTTAGTGGTCCAAAACATTGATTATTTGAAACACTTTTAATCAAACATGCTTCAGCTTTAACTAACATTTATCTACCCAATTACCCCTTATACCCTTATAAGAGCCCCTAATGTAATAAACGCCCCTGCCTTTTTTAAAAAAAAATGTCATCTTAACCTGCATGAATGCCTGTTTGCTTCAGTAGATGGCGTAGACAATTGATGTAACGGCTGTACTCTAAAAGAAAAGAATTTGAAATTGCTCTTGGAGGAGAAACCGTTCGTTTAAGAGTTGACCTCCCTCCCAATAAAAGAAGGAGGCAAAAATAGTAGAGTTGCTCTGAAAGTTTTTCCATTTACTTTACTACTGTTTATCAGAAGTATTTTGGCAATGGCTGATTTACTACACTAAGCTCTAAATAAGCGCTCCTTTCGTAAAATGCAACACCCCGCCGGGGTGTTTAATAGAAATTATTCGGTACTTACTTTCAGAAGATCGATACAGACCCAAACTTCCGAATGAAGATTATATAAATGCGGTCTACATTAATGTAAGTATTGTTATTTATCTGCACATAATATGCTTAATTGCTTAACTATGCTTGAAATTGAAGAAAACAAGAAACACAATTTAGCTGAATGGGTGTAAGGGATGATTGTTGATATTCATTAGATCATTAATCATCGTTTTTGAAATGCAGCTTTTTGTGCTGTAAGTCTCTTAGGATGGCTTATTTCTAAAAAGCATCTTGTAGTATTCAGTATAAAAATGTGTCTTTCATGAAATTTTGCAGACATACAAAAAGAAGAACGGTATGATAATGACGCAGATGCCTACACCTGATACAGTAAATGAATTTCTACGGCTAATCATTCAGGAAGACTGCCATTTTGTTGTCATGATGAATGATGAAAATTTTGAAGATACGGTATGTAAAGTTTAGGCTGTGTTGTATACACTTTTCAGTCTGCTTAATAGCTTTACTTTAATATTTGTCACAAGTTTGAAGCAGACTTTTGCTTTAAGCTTTTGAGTATAATTTCGTAATTATTGTCTAGACTGTATTACGAACTATTTACTACGGGTTTTAATCTACCAAATGTTTTAAACAACAATACTGATTTCACTCATGGTATCAATTTGATGTTGAACATCAGCATTAGCCAGTAAAATCTTATTTGGAAAAGGTGTACTTCCTCACGCGAACCGTCGCAAGGTTTCATACCTTTCATAGCTGTTGTAGAGTCGAATGGGTGTGAGAAAACAAATACTGCATCCCGCCTTTTCGCCTGCTGTGCACCTAGCGATAACTGTTTGTTTCCGGACTTTAAATTAAAAATATCCGTGGACGCCATTTTCGTTTCGATGAAGCTTCAAGAGAGCGGCTGTGGATTAACGATAAGGGTCTCGAATGTTCCAATTCCATGTTTTAATAACGGCACTAGAACGCCGTTGGAGCAAATGACATATGCTGGAGGGTAATAACTTAAAGAAAGAAGAGACCTGTCTCGATCCGAAATATTATAGGCTCTTAGTTTGTTGCTTACCCTTGTAAATCTAAAAAATAATTCTTAATATTTCTTCATTCGAGTTTCAAAAGAATCCAGGGTAAGGGCTGTGCGCATGTACAGTCGACATAAGCGCCTCATAATTCTATTACTGACAGTTCCAAGAATCATGATTCTCCTGTGATGGTTTACTACTAATGTCATTGTTTGTAGGTTTTCTATTTTACGTTATTTAGAGTAGATTATGGCCATATTCTGGAAAAATACCTTATCTCTTAGCTTTTTATTACTTGTCTTGTTTTGCTTTGTATGTCTTCTTATTTTGTCCTTCCTTTCCAATTCTGTGTTTTGGTAGGGTGTGGAAAGCGTTTGTGTTTGTTCCTGATTTTCGCATTCTCTTATACTTTTCTAAGCGTCCTGTAGATGTTTGCCCAAAATGGCATGACCATACTGTGGTATGTTATTATACCATTGAAGATTCGGCTCTCATGTGTACATGTAGGGATCCAGATGAAACAGGACGGGTTTAAACAATATTCAGAGAAAATGCCTGACCATTCTCAAAAACACATGGAGACAATTTATTAGTATGGTCTTCGCGATGCAGTTCAATTAAGGCCGGTAAATATGTCTTTTATGGAATACTAAATTAGATAAGATCAAACCAATTTATTTGAAGGAATAAGGTAAAGGACTTCTATGCTTAAGGCATGAATTTTCCACATGATTAAAATGTTATAAGGATCACTGACTTCTACTTTGTATTTATGAGTATGACCTGTAACTTGCATGACAAATGAATTTTCAACTGTTTGTGCCTATGTAAAGTACGTTAAACATACGTTGACGTTGACGTCATTGTTGAGATTAATTATAAGTTATCCTCAAACTGATCGTTGAAATAATGATATATTATATACATTTCACCCTTTTTTGACCTACGTTACTTACATAACAGACAACACTGCATACTTTTGATTATATGTATTTGACCTTGGCCTCATTTCAAGGTCATGGTACACAATATAATCCTTGAAGATCACAGAGCTACTGTTGACCTTTCTTCTTCTTTGGCTTACTGAGTATCGTTTGCCCCCGTGACCCAGCTTCCCACTCATATATAGTGCGTACTTGCACCGCGTTCTAGCACATGCCTGGGCGGCGACACTTGCTGAAGCCATTGATGAAAAACTTCATACCCAGGGCTTATAATCACTAGGTCTTGAATATAATTCTTTTTTCTGGGTCAGTTGTTCCGTCAGGTTTTATAGTAATCATTCAAAATCTTGAGAGATAAAAAAGCGAAATGACTGAAACATACGAGGGGCGTTCGATAAGTAATGCAAATGGCTTCATAAAATTATTTAGGGGCATGCTTGATACAAATGTTATGCATATGCTGAAAGCACTACATTTTGTGTTTACAATGATACCATACACTTTACAAATACACGTTACCTTTTTAATTTACAACCGAATTTTATTAGGCTCTAGTCATACCACTGGGATAAAGACAAATAGCATTGTAAATACAAAATTAATCTTTGTCAGCGGGTGCCTGTCCACCGTTGCCTGCAATATCCATGCAAAAGTTAGAAAGGTGGCAACTGTTATGGATTCATTCTTGCAAAACAATGCACAATTCTTAAGACGTTATTGAAATCGACGTCAAAGTAGTTTTTAGCTCACCTGAGCCGAAGGCTCAAATGTGAGCTTATAGTATAGGCAGGCCTCAGTAATCCGTCCGTCCTCCGTCCTCCGTCCGTCCACATTTTAAAAGGTCTTTTTCTCCGAAACCGCTGGGCCAATCAAGGCCAAATTTTATATGGAGCCTCCATGGTTTGGGGGAACGAAAGTTTGTTCGGGGTATCTGGGTCACGTGACCAAGATGGCCACCACGCCCATATATGATAAAAACCCTTTAAAAATCTTCTTCTCCAGAACCAAAAGGCCTGTGACCTTGAAACTTGGTATGTAGCATTGGGCATGCGGGCCCATCATAGTTTATACAAATGATGACCTTGCGATGACCTTGACCTAATTTATGACATGGTCAACTTTGGTACGTTAGGCTTTTATATGGGAAAACGCTTAAACAGCGGATTTCTCAGAAACTATTTAAGTCTAAGATACAATACTTGGTATGAATGGTCAACTAAATGAACAAATGAAGATATTATGTCACTAAAGGTCAAGGTCATTCGGTCCGTCCATCCGTCTCCAAGATTTTCAAACATCTTCTCATCTGAAACAGATGGGTTGATTAAAGCCAAATTTCATATGGAGACTCAATAGGATGGGCGAACGAAAGTTTGAACGCGGGGTCTGGGTCACATGACCAAGATGGCCGCCATGCCCATATATGGTAAAAACCCTTCGAAAATCTTTTTCTCCAGAACCAAAAGGCCTATGACCTTGAAACTTGGTATGTAGCATTGGGCATGTAGGCCCATTATAGTTTGTACAAATTATGACATTGCAATGACCTTGACCTAATTTATGACGCGGTCAACTTCGGTACCTGAGGCTTTTATATTGGAAAACGCTAAAACAGTGGATTTCTCAGAAACTATTTAAGTCTAAGGTACAATATTTGGTATTTATGGTCAACTAAATGAACAAATGAAGATATTATGTCACTAAAGGTCAAGGTCATCCTGTCAGCCCATCCGTCAACAAGATTTTCAAACATCTTCACCTCAAAAACCACTAGGCCGATTGAAACCAAATTTCATATGGAGTCTCAGTGGGATGGGGGAATGGAAGATTATATGCGGGGTCAGGGTCACATGACCAAGATGGCCGCAATGCCCATATATGGTGAAAACCCTTCAAAATTCTTCATCTCCAGAACCAAAAGGCCTGTGACCTTGAAACTTGGTATGTAGCATTGGGCATACGGGCCCATCATAGTTTATACAAATGATGACCTTGCTATGACCTTGACCTAATTTATGACATTGACAACTTGATTACGTTAGGCTTTTATTTGGGAAAACGCTTAAACAGTGGATTTCTCAGAAACTATTTAAGTCTAAGGTAAAATACTTGGTAAACATGGTCAACTAAATGAACAAATGAAAATATTATGTCACTAAAGGTCAAGGTCATTCGGTCCGTCCATCCGTCGTCAAGATTTTCAAACATCTTCTCCTCTGAAACCACTGGACCGATTGAAGCCAAATTTCATATGGAGTCTTAGTGGGATGGGGGAACGAAAGTTGGTTCCCGCGATCTGGGTCACATAACCAAGATGGCTGCCATGACCATATATGGTAAAACCTGTTCAAAAATCATTTTCTCCAGAACCAAAAGGCTTATGACCTTGAAACTTGGTATGTAGCATTTGGAACTTGGGCCCATCATAATTTATACAAATCAGGACTGTGCATTGAGTGTGACCTAATTTATGGCAAGGTCATTTTTGATGCATTAGAAAATGCTTAAAAAGTGGATTTCTCAGAAACCATTCAAGATGATATTTGGTATTTATGGCAAACTAAGTGAGCCTATGAAGATATTATGTTGTTAAAGGTCAAGATCATTCTTTGTTCAAGGTCACTGTGATTCTGTTGCCTGTCAACATTTTCAAACATCTTCTCTGAAGCCATTGGGCTGTTTGAAGCTATATTTCATACGGAACTTTACTGGGTTAAAAGAATCAAAGTTTGTTGAGCTGGTCATGGTCACATGACCAAGATGGACACCATGCCCATATATGGTAAAACTCCTTCAAAATCTTCTTTTCCTGAATCAAAGGCACAATGACCTCATGGCATGGTATGTAGCATTGAGAACTGGGACCCATCATAGTTTGTAAATCATGATGGTGCATTGGCCTTGACCTAATATATGGCAAGGTCAACTTTGGTATGTTATGCTTTTATATGGGTAAATGCTTAAACAGTTGATTTCATGGAATGTTTTAAGCCTAGATATAATAATTGGAAAATATGGTTAACTAAATGAATACATGAAGACATCAGGTCATCAAAGATCAATGTCATTTTTTGAACTTTGCTCAAGGTCACTGAGATTTTAAAATCAAAATATGCACACCTTTAAAGTTACTGGTTTCAAATTTGTAACAAATGAGCAAAATGACAAATTGTGTCTCTTGACAGAAGGTGTCAGGTGAGCTACAGGACCATTGGTCCTCTGGTTTAAGATTGTAGGAGGCTTCATTTTGTTTTTTGCATTAATTTGAATTTGTTGACAGATTTCGTTGACCCATGTAAATGCTCTTGCTAACAAGATTTTGAATGCTAACAAACTTGTTTTCATTACAAAATCATAATAGCTTTAGTGGTTAGGGAGACTTGCTACTACATAAAATACGGATAATTCATATTCTATGGTCAGTATGGAACCTAGATTAAATTCAATTTACAGGATCACATAGCCTGGGCATTGTCTTTAAGTAGCAAAAGTAAAAAGAATCAAAGACTGCTCATATATGAATTACGTCTTACCAAAGTAAAATTCTGTAGTGCATTTAGGGTATACCTCTATCAACGAAGTTAAAAATGCGTCCTTTGAAAAAAAACACCGTGTTTTCAGACTTTCTAGGCGCATATCAGACCTTTATGTGTTTCTGCTATCAGAAGTTCTTTCTTTATGGTGGTTACCAAACGCTCCTCGTATGTCATGTTTTTTTCAGTTTAATGGACCCTAATGCTTATGAACTTCGAATGTCTTTATATCCATCCATGCGTCTGATCTCCATTCTATATGAGCCGCGACACGACAAAACCAACAATGTGGTTGTGCGCCCAGCGCAGACTCAGATCAGCCTGGGCATCCGCCCAGTCTAAGCAGAGTCTTCCCTAAGCGCTTAAAGGGTAGCTAAGGGTCAAAGCTACCTTCATGCGGACAGCGAAGACTCTGATCAGACTGGGCGGATGCCCAGGCTGATCTGTGTCTGCGCTGGGCGCACAGCCACATTGTTGGTTTTCTCGTGTCGCGGCTCATATTTTCTTACTTATTTATGCAAATGTGTTCTTCACTTTAATCATTTCAGACGCAATGCAAGTACTGGCCGGGGATCAACACATCTACTAAGCATGGAGAAATATTTGTCACAACAGAAGAAATCATGGACAGAGTTAATTATCTGCAAATAAAACTTTCTTTTTCAGACCTCACACAGGTAATAAATCATTTTCTCTTATTCTGGAAAAATATAGAACAGGTGTGCTACGTAATACAGTTAAATTGCTGCATTTATGTCACTGGCTGGAACGTATTTCAAAGTTGAGTCTTCCCTAAGATTGTTTATAACTGTTGCAATACTTTATAAGAAGTATGGTCATATAAAAAGACACAATCTCACGGCACGTCCCACTCAAAGAAGGAAGAAGAACAGCGCCCGAATTGCAGACCAGAAATGTTCAATAGTAAAAATAAAATCTTAAAAAGTTTCTTCAAGAGCAGAGAATACATACAGAAGTAAGAACATGGGCTACGTAGTTTCGGCTAATAAAGCCACGTCAGTGACCCTGACAATATCTGGCGACGAAACCAGAAAAAAGCATACTGTATTTTCCTAATTTTAATTGGGCAGTCAATTCAAAGACTGATTAGTTTCAAAAGGATCCAAATAATATAAAAGTCGATGATCTAGAATAATAGTCTAAATCGATCTCAAATTTTAGATTTCTCAGAATCTATCCTCTGATCTCAAAGGATGTAAGTAAATTCACTTGCGAATTAAGATGCAAGGGTACATCGAGTTTTTCTGCCGTTTTTCTCAAGCAGACCAACTTTATTAACGTTATGATTGCTTCCCTGGAAGACGAATTTCTTCGAAAAAAAACCCTATTTTTTTTCCTTAAAAGTTGTCACCTGTATAACAAGGAGGCAAATGATAAAAAAGTAAAGTTGCTTCCCCTGAAAGGGTACGCATTCATTGTTGGTTTAAACTATATTTTATTCAGTGTTAATTACATAATTACATGAAAAGAACAATGTATCATGATTTGTGATTTGACGGTACGCGAAACGCTTATATTTAAGTAATTTACATTCATTGTTAATGATCGTTGTAATCGCAGTTATCAACGCCTGGAGTACGGCTTTAGCATCTTTTGGGTAAAAAGTATTTTCGATGGTGAAACCCATATTTTTGTCACCGGTAATAGCTTTACGCCAGCATCTTCAGATGCATTTAATATACACTTCATTTTGTGGTAATGCCACCTTTTTACCTCTTTAATTACACAGCAACAAGATAATACGTTTGCAGTAACCTTGTACCAAATCTCCACGTGGAAAGCTGGCAGTTTTCGCCCGAAGAACGAAGTGGCTTGTCTGAGCCTTATTCGAGAGGTTCTGCGAGAAACAGGCGATTCCTATGACGGAAGAATTCTTGTGCATTGCCTGTAAGTATTGTGCGATTTTCAGTTGTAGAAAGAGAAGGAAATTATACGTAACTTCATTCACATTTTTCCAAGTTCAATTTCAAAATCAATTTGGTCTACCTCCTGTAATGACAGTGTATCTGTGAGTTATTTTACCTTCATTTTTGATGAAAATAGCGGAAATTGGCGTGTTGGAGGAAATGTTTATAGTCTGTCTTTTAATAATCAAAAAACACATTTGGCAGATAACATTGGATTGACATTGATTCAACGTCCTTATGTTGAATCAGCGTTGATCCAGTATTGATTCAACGCTGTGTGCCTGTTGGGAAGCCGTAGAACAACTAGTCAGAAGATGCGGAATGAATTTTGAATAGTCTGCTGAAGATAATTTCACAGTGCGGTAAGCGTTAAGCTTATTCGAGTTATCTAAAAGGGTGAATACATATCAAAGTAAATCTAACTGAAGTTAGATCAGTAATTGAGCCTCTTCATGACCAGTGCGCCACTGGCCTTGCTCCCTAGTACTTGCTTTAGCGGAACTTTATTTGCAAAATGACTCTAAGTAATAAACCTAAAAAATCCGGAGCGATATGCTTACTTTTGAAACTTATTCGAAAAATTGAGTTACACAAGGTCACAGAGCCGTAGTTATCGGCATAGAAATTTCCTTTTCTAAGATTTTAAAAATGATCGGAATTACAATGCAGTTACAAGTACCTACTATAATAAATCACTTAATTCATCAAATTTTATTAGAACATATATATTCTGCTCAGTCATTTGGTCAAAGTGTTGCACATAAATAAATCTACACTTGCTGTTGCAGACTGACATATATTCCCGAACCATGAGGCTTTATGTCATATATTTAAATTACAGTTTTTAAAATGGGTGTCTAAAACTTGGTAATTTCAGAAACACGCTTATGAATTTCTAGCCGTTTCCCTTGCAATGGAGGATTCGTCATCATCCCTTTTAAAATTCAACATTGCCCCGTCGTCTCAAATACAGCGCAGGAAAGTTCCTTTTACACATTTATTAAGTTTTCATGAAAGATGCACTATGCATATTTCATGAATAATTCCGTTTAAAAGTGATGTTTATAGGCTATTACATTATAAATTCCGTTTTTTCCTACCGAATTATGATATTCTCTCATTAATAGAGGCGACAGTTGTCTTTTCAACCACACTGGAGACATAATTGCACTAATTCTTCATAACATTTGGTTATCGCATCTCGGGGACATGGGGTGGTCGGGTGTTGCGATGGTGCTGTGTGTAACTTCCAGTGCCGGGCCGTCCTACTGATTTGGAACATTGTAGGGCAGTAGGTGCAGGTGGGGGTTGTTTAAGCATTTTTCTTTCATCTATCATTTCTCCTCTTTCTCCCTCACTGTGGGACGGACTGATATAGACTGAAATACTGTCTCAAAGGGCAAATAACCTGAAAACAATCAATCAATCAATCAAAGCCTCGGGGATAACCATATTAAATTTGGAATTCGTACTCGATCGTACGCCGTTTCCTTTTACTAAAATACGGGTCCCACTATTTCCCAGTATTTCTTTATTTGGCGCACGCTGCAGCAGTGTTTTCGCCAGCATCGTTTATGCATGACCTTCATATATTTTCTTGAACAGTTAATCTCATTTTATCAATATATAGCCGAGAGTTCAGATCAGCTACCAAGAGTTGTCACTTAGCGACTGTGCGCCGTTTTGTTCCGCTAAATGCGGGTCCAACTATTTCCCGGTATCTGCTCCCATATTTTGACGCACCCAACTGCAGGGTCCCTCCCGCCATTGCTAAGGCATGAAATGTAAAGCTTATCTTGATCACTTCATCTCACCTAAAACAAGCAATTACCAGAGAGCTGTCACTAAACAGTACAGGTCGCATAACAAAAGTTAATAGCACTGAAGCTCACCTGTTACAAGCAATCACTTAACAAAAAGAAAAAGTTGCCAACTCGCCGGTTACCTACAGCTTCAATAAAGTCCAAGAATACAATAAAATTAAGTTGTATTGCTGCCAAATTTTCTACTTTACCACTTGCATCCTATAGATTCGTTGCTACGGGATAACCTCTCAAACTTTTTTAAAAGCTAAACTTGTTAATTTTTATTTTAATACAGCAATGGTTCTGAGAGAAGTGGCTTATTCTGTGCCTTGTTCATCTTGTTGGAAAAACTGAATTACGAGAGAGAAATCAGCGTGGTCAATACTGTCCGGCAAATAAGGACCAGGCGAGCTTCTGCGATTCCAAATCTGGTAAAAAAATACTCATCTTAAATGATAACAGTAAACAGGGAGAGATCATAATATATCTAAGATAGGTTTTCTTATTTATTCGTCAAAATATTATGAAGTCATCATTTGCATCGCCTTAAGCAGCGTGATATCACACTTTTTCAATGTGATTTCAAATATTTGCACACAGGAGGTTTTGGTAAAAAATGGGCGAAAAATATCACGGAAACTCATTAACAATTCTCCTTTACATGAAACTATGGATAATAATCGTCTATGATATCAATATTGTAAAACTTACTCAAACAAGAATTTACAGGTAAATTACAGCATCTGGATTAGTATTTCTCACGCCGTAATTTTAGCCCCGCTTTGAAAAAGTGGGGCTATAGTGGATTTGGTCTGTCAGTAATTCCGTAATTCCGTAAGTTTTTTGTGAAAATTTGTGTCACAGTTTTCTCATAAAGTATTAAAGCTAGAATCTTGACACTTGGTATACATGTGGACTTCGAGTTGTTGTATCGTGGGATTGAGAATCAGGCTTATTGCTCTTATTTGTGCATTTTTCTGTCTTTTCAGAGTAAATTTGTGTCAGTTTTCTCAGGAACTGTGCATGGTAGAATCTTCAAACATGGTGTACATATGGAGAATGAGTGATTGTTTCGTGGGATAGAGACACACATTCATTTATCTTATTCTTCTATTTTAAATCCATTTTTCTTTCTTTCCCTATTTTGCATATTAATATGGAATTTTTGTGTCAGAGTTTTCTCATAAAGTATTAAAGCTAGAATCTTGAAACTTGGTATGATGGATGGATGGATGACGAGTTGTTGTAAAGTGGGATTGAGAATCGGGCTCATTGCTCTTATTTTTCCCTTCATTTGTCCATTTTGCTGTCTTTTCAGGGTAAATTTGCGTCACATTTTTCTCAGGAACCATGCATGGTAGAATCTTCAAACATGGTGTACATATGGAGAATGAGCGATTGTATCGTTGGATTGAGACTCAGACTCGTTGCTTTTATTCTCCCATTTTATGCATTTTAGCTCGCCGGAACGAAAGTTCAGGAAGTGCTATTGTTGTCACCCTGGCGTCCGCGTCCGGATTGGATGTTTTGGTTAAAGTTATTTTAAAACCCATAACTCCTTAATCCATGGATGGATTCTTTTGATACTTGCACTGTAGTTAGATATTCGTCCAAAGTTTGTCAAGGTACCATCCACACCCCACTCAGTGACCTTGATGTCAAGGTCATGGACTTAGAAAAGTTTCTTTGAAATCGATGTTTTGGTTAAAGATTTTAAAGCAAAATGTCCCTTTAACCCACGGATGGATTCTTTTGATACTTCCACTGTAGTTAGATATTGGTCAAAAGTTTTTCATGGTACCACTCCCACCCAACTCAGTGACATTGTTGTCTTTTTGTCGATTGGATGTTTTGGTTAAAGTTTTTTAAAGACTCATATCTCCCGAACCCATTGATTGATTCTTTTGATATTTGCACTGTAGTTAGATGTTAGTCCATAGTTTTACAGAGTACTCCCCCTACCCCACTCAGTGACCTTGATGTCAAGGTCATGGACTTCGGAAATTTTGGTCTTTTTAAAGTTTTCTAATTGCATATTGGTTTATAATGCTTTGCATAGATTTAGTTTACACTTGAACTGATGTTAGAAACTTTTTTGAGTTTTTACAAACCTTTAAATACTTCACCCTACTGGATGACCTTGAGGTCAAGGTACCAACCTTGAGATCAAGGTCATCGACTTAGAATTTTGTCTTAAAGATTTTGGTTAAAGTTTATATCCATAATGGAGTCGTCAGTTGATACTCATACTTGGACTGATGTTAGATATTGGTTAAGGGTTTTGATACATCCTGCCTCCCCCTACCCACAAGCTCTTGGACTTTGAAATTTCATGTAAATTTTTTTATTTTAATTTTAATTTAAGAATTATATCTGAGATAGCTTTTTGTTTATAAATGTGTTGTCATTATGGACATGCTTGCCTGAAGTTTTATGCATAGCCAGCCACACCACCGTAGCAACTGTGCGATGGGCGAGCACCAATTCAGGCGAGCTATGCTGTCAGGCGACAGCTCTTGTTCTTTTTTTCCCTATTTTGCATGTTAATATGGAAAATTTGTGTCAGAGTTTTCTCATAAGTATTGAAGCTAGAATCTAGAAAATTGGTATGTAGATAGATGATGAGTTGATGTATTGACGGATTGAGAATCGTGCTTATTGCTCTTATTGCTTTATCTATCCATTTTTCTGTCTTTTCAAGGTAAATTTGTATCACAGTTTTCTCAGGAACTAATTGAGCTTGACACTTCTTTTTTGGTTAACATGTGGACAAGGAGTTGTATCGTGGGATTTTTGTGACTCAGGCTCATTGCTTCTATTCTTCCCTTTTTATCCATTTTTCTTTCTTTTCCCGTCTTGGTATGTTAACATTGAAAATTTGTGTCGGAGTTTCCTCAGAAACTAATAAAGTTGGAATCTTGAAACTTGTTATACTTATGGACAATGAACTATTGCATTGTGGGATTAAGAATTAGGCTGTTTGCTTGCATTCTTTCCTTTATTTATAAATTATTTGTCTTTTCAAGGTAAATTTGTGTCAGTTTTTTCAGGAACTGTGCATGGTAGAATTTTCAAACATGGTGTACATACGGAGAATGAGTGATTGTATCATGGAATTGTGACTAAGATTCATTTATCTTATTCTTTTGATTTATTTTCTTTCTTTCCCTTTTTGCATTTTAACATGGAAATATATATACATAGTGTCAGAGTTTTCTCAGGACGTATCAAAAGCTAGAATGTAGAAATTTGGTATATATATTGATGATGAGTTGTTGTATTATGGAATTGAAAATTGGGCTCATTGCTCGTATTCTTTCCTTTACTTATCCATTTCTCTGTGATTTCAAGGTAAATTTGTAACACAGTTTTCTCAGGAATTAATTAAGCTAGACACTACATATTTGATATACAAATAAACGATGAGTTGTTGTATTTTTGGATTGGCCAATACGATTATTGCTCTTCATTCTATATTCAAAGACAGGGGTGGTACTATATAAGAAAGATTAACTTCAGAAGTGTCATTCTTTCTCTTGACCACATAGTGTTAACACCGCCAGTCAACCAATAAAATGGTCATAACTGGTAATTCTGGTCCACTGATTCGTTGAGTAAATTGTCACACCTTTACCTAAACAGGAAAATCTGCTTTTAGATGGGAACCAGATCCCCCAGCAGAGAAGTCCTGTCTTTAACCAGTTTTCTTTCTTTTCATATTTAGAATGTTGAAAATTTGTGTAACAGTTTTCTTTGCAACTTATTTATCCCTCTTTTTGGCAGTGTAGCGGGGCTATAGTCATTTCTAGTTAAATACTATTTCTATTGAAAAGTTTCTTTTGGGTTTGTTGTTTTCAAATTTTACAGACCTTTGTGGCAGTTTATAGCCTTTATCGAGCCGTATACCAGACACGAGTACAAAGATATTATAAAATCATTTACCATTGAGAAAAAAATTTGTTCTTTCTGAGAGCAACTTCTTTCCTCTGTTAAGAGGGAAGAAAACAAATTATTATATTATTTCAGGAGCAGTTTCGTTTCATCTACGAATGCCTTGTGTCATACATTGAAAATTATGGGAGTGAAATAAAGTTTAAACCCGAAGAAAAAGAAAAATCCAACAAGCGAAGAGGATCAGACGAATATGCGGTATCTTCTAAGCAAAAGAAGAAAGGCGGATCAGCTGAATATGCAGTGCCTAATAAGCAAAAGAAGAAGAAAAGTTCAGAATTGTATGCAAAACCGGATAAAAGAAAGAAAGTTAAATCGGGCGATAAAGCTGGTCTGGTTAACGGAGAACCGGCGGCAAGTGGAAGTGGCGAACAACCACTATATACAGTGGTGAATAAGAAGACTAAACACAAAACCGACAGTAAGGGTGAAAGCCCGGCATATGCAGCAGTAGACAAAAATAAAGATGAAGCTGAAAACACCAGAACTGAACGTGAGGACACAGTGGTTTCGTTTGAAGATGTAAAAGATGTAAGCTTAACGATTGATCACACTCTTGCTGAAAATCCCTATGTAGAGATGAATAAACAGGTGCACGACAAAAATACGCTGATTAATGATAAAGACCAAGATCTCAGTGAGACCAGTTAAACTGGTCTATTAGCTCGAATTTCGCCAAGTTAAGGTATGACTAAAAGTATTATGGACTGAGTCCAGAGAAGCAAATAGGAATTCATTGTTGAAATATAGTATAACAAAATTTTCGGAAAAGATGCAGGGACTTTTATTAGGATTAATACGGTATAGCCCTGCAACCAGGAAACTACTTGTATAGAAAAGAGTTTGCTCTCAGAGACAGCCAATTCTTTCCCTCAAAAGTAGCCCCCACTTGAAAGGTGGTTTACCTACCAGAGAAAAATGCATATTTGAACAATGGCGGCCAAACTATGGAAAGTATCCATACATCGCAAATATTTAAATCCAAGTGACAACAACTACACACTGGTCTGGCATTCAACACAGGTAACGAAGACAACGTACATGAATCTTGCTTGTTCCGCTCATCAGGATAAGTTTGTTTCAGAAGTATAGTCTCACGGACCATCCGATCGCCGGCTCTTGAAATAGGAATCAAAAGTTTTACTGAATTCATATGCATATTCAAGAAATGCTTGAAAACAATTTTTGGACTACAACGTCTATGCAACGAATCGGTAAAGAAACTTATTCAAGCACTGCATTTATACTAGAAGGAATTTCTTCAAAAATCTGGTCTGACTAAGAGGTATAATGAACTGCCGGGTCCGTAAGAATAATGGTTTGAAATTAATCTAAGAGATATGCGAAAAAATCAAGTTTTATAGTACGTTGCCTTCGTTGCCTGTGATGAATGCCAGACCAGTGTGAACTAATAACAAAAGTATGAACAACTGATTTTCGTAGCTAACAGAGTAAGACTGACTCTTAACATGCAGTTTTTGTTTTAGATGAAGACATAAAACGACTTCAAAAAGGTACAGAAAATACTATGCTACGTTGAGTTAACACTTTTAGCGCCAGAGACGACAAAGGCTGAACTTGCAAACAGCGTAGATCGTTTTGAGGTGGCTCATCATGAGCCGCCTAATCTTGAAATACACTGCTTTGCTCTGTAGTTTTTGAATTCTCAGTATAACTTAGCTTGAACAAAGCATTTTTTTGAATTTTGCAGACGTAAATTTTGTCGTCTGCTTTTTGCTGCTTAAAGGGTTAAACAGCCTATCTATAGTTTTGCATAAATATCTTTGCGCATAGCAGATAAGGCATACGAAGGCCAAGATCACACTTACAGATCGAAGCACTAAAGTTACCTAATCCTTCTTGTCCGCTGCATATTTCTAAAACTTTTCATGATTTTATTCATGAAAGTTTGTACAGGTTTAAAGCACTGACAGATAATGAGCAAAAACAAAAAAATACAAAAGTAAAGAGGAAAACTCTCGGGAACTGACACAATTCAATTCCAGAGCCAACCCAAGACATGTGGGAAAGAGACAACACAAAACTAGTCATCACCAAAGACAACACCAGCGGCAGCCATGTGAACAGCCATTTCCCATGTAGGTAGCCAACGGTCTAGCCTTAACATCACAAACAATATATCAATAACAGACATAGCAACTAGCAACACAAAATAACAACCAAGATGAACCAAAACAGAACTGCCCCCTTGGGACGACCAGTAATGAAATTACTGGGGAGCTTAACAGGTTTGTGGTCGACCAACCCTCGCCATTTGTTCTGCCTTGTTTCATCAGATACTTAGTTGTTCAACCAAACAAAAACAACCACCACCCACACAACAGTCTTACAAGAAGCACCAACCCTGTCAATAAGAATAAATTATACGTAAAACATTTATTTTTACCCTTTTTTCAATTTTATGGCTACAAACAACCCTACTTTCAGTTTTGACGGATTTATGTTCCTTCGTAGTGTTTGGATGGAGGTTTTACTGCAGCTTCATGTCAGCTCTATGTCTTTCATACCGTTCCACATCTCTTCATGAATGTTTGTACAAGTTTAAAGTACCATCCGACGATGTACAGAGGAAACAGAAGTATAGCCCTACTATAGTTTTGACAGAATTATGCCTTTGTTTATTTTGTATAGCGAGTCTGTGTATGCTGTCCAACTTTAACCCTATATAAGTTTTTTTTCTTGTTTTTGTATTTGAATCTTTGTACACATATACAACATCATTGGAGGGACATATTATATTGTGGTGTTTATCTGTCGGTCTGTCCATCTGTATAATCTGTTTGTCTGTCCTTTAACTTTTTGTGTCCTTCCATATCTCCTAAGCTCCTTGATGATATTCTTGAAACGGGTGTCGAATGTTCATATTATCAAGATGATGTACAGCATTTTCATTTTAACGCTTCCAACGAAGGTCAAGGTTGTACAATATGGTCAAAGTTCTAAAGGTTGTAATTTTCGTGCCTGCCTTTAAAACCGTTAAGAAGTCTAAATATAAAACACCATCGCACGATGAACAGAGAAAATGAAGCAATACCCTACGTCTGTTTTTGACCAAATTTTGGCCCTTTGTGCATTTCTTGTAGTTTAAGATTTTGTAGAAGATATTACTGTGAATCTTTGTACAAAACAAGATTCTATCATACGATGTGCAGAGAAATGAACGAGTTTTGACAGAATTATGACCCTTTGTATATCATTTATAGTGATTTTATAACTGCCTTGTTACTGAAAGATTTCAGTTGCTGACAAATTATATTGCATTGCTCAGCGGAGCTCTTGTTTGCCTCCCTTCTCAATGTTGGGGGTCTTAAATGGGGAAAATCTACGCAAAAGAGGATAAGAGAGACAGCTTTTGAGAGAGGACTATTCTTACTTTCTTAAAGAAAAGCCAAACAAATCTCCCAAAATTAGCCTTCCTCGAAAACATGGCGAACACACAAGGAAGAATATCCATGGAAAGTATTACGCAAAACGTCATATATTCTAAGATATTGATTAAGCATCCCGGTCCACAATTCGTATTAAGCAGTTCTAATATACGTGAATTAAACCTTTTCTAATAAAGTTCTCTTAAAACGCTGAATAACTGTTTGCTATTAGATGGTTATAATATATTTCATATGAGACATTCTTTGGTCACTACTATTTTGACTTATCCATTTAATCTGGCTAGAGATCGGACATACGCATGCACCAACCAAACAAAGGCTTTCGATCTGAACACCTTATAGCGATTGAAGTACGCAATGTTGTGATTCTTTGTCTATAGATTAGTTAACAATGCTAATATATTTTAAGAAATGTTGCCTGCAAATTCTATTTTAAACAACAAATTGTATTTTAACATTTAACCTCACAGTGTGTGTGTGTGTTTGTGTGTGTGCCATAATTTAGTAGGATTAATCAGTGGGAAAGAGCAGTGATTATTCAGAAATACTGAGATATTTGTGTTTATGCTTTGATACCTTCACTTTACATTGTATTTATCAAATATGGAAAATAAAAAAGTTAAGGACAGAATATTAGTAAGGTAGTGGAGCACTATAAGCGTTCGCTTTTGTTTCAATAGGAGAACAGAAGTGATGTCACTGCAGCCTTTTAATTATGTAGACTAGAAAGAAAACAAAATTTCATATCCAAGTACCTAAATCTATTTGCATTATGCTCTGAAAATGTCGTAAACTTTTACTGCGCAGTTATCGAGATATCTTGTTCAAGAATTTACACAATATTCGAATTGCAAAACATCCATCTTCATATATGGGATCTAAACACGACTCACGTTATTGCCTGGCAGTGCACTCAAAGATGTTCCGGTTTCTGACGATCCTGTAGCGACTCATTTAAATCACTGAAGCGCTGATGGCACCTTATCGCATGCCTCATAATCACTGTTGTATCATCGCATGTCTAATTGAATAGCTTTAAAGTGTCCAATAGTGATATTCCTAATTGGTGGCAAAACTGCATAAATATGCGCTGACGCGTTTGTCAGAAATTAACATTTTTTTCACTCAGCAGTAGCAAGCATTAGCTCAAACTAGCAAACTTCAAACTGCAATGACGTTATTAAAGTTTCAACAGCGGGCGGCAGAAATATATTTTGTCATCGTATCAAATTTCTATCTGATTAGGCGCGTTAATTTAAATTTTTATATATAATTAACATTATTCTAACGTGTGGCGCAATGACGTCGGTGGCGTACTTTTAACAAACGTTTATATGAGTGGAATGGAAAAAGATTCCCACGATATATTTATTCTGTAAACAGAACTGTATTACAGGGTTGCTTGATATAATTCTATAATAATGCTATGATGAATAAGCCCACAGTGAGCACAGTGACATTACTTCTGGATCAACCGTTGTAAAAGGTCGTGTTGTTATTATACTGATACTGTGTACTATATAAAGAGAAATGTAAAGTTGGGGTGTTCATAAGGTCCTATTTCTGCCCACCAGTAAAAGTTTTAATTTTCAGCTGATGAAAAGCCTGGAGTGTCCGCTTCGCTGAACCTATAATATTTAAGCTCCATCAGCGCTTCTTTTGGAACAATTGGCTTATAAAAGTAGGCGGAGTCGGTTAGTATGAACCAGGGGCAAGGTTACTGTGAAAGCTGTGTAAACAGTCAAAACTGACAGTTTTTCTGAATACAGGGCCTGCAGAAAAAAATGTTTGAAGAGCAGAGTCTGAGAAATCCAAATACATTATTTCGACTTACAAAGGAAGGTATTCATGACATTTATGACTGCCATAAAGTTTAAAGGAGAATCAGAGCTTGTTATAAGATGCCCCTGTTTCACGCCCTTTATAAGATACTTCTAAATCAATACTCAGTTTGTTTAGCTA
This sequence comes from Ctena decussata, assembly GCA_963989385.1. Taxonomy (NCBI): domain Eukaryota; kingdom Metazoa; phylum Mollusca; class Bivalvia; order Lucinida; family Lucinidae; genus Ctena; species Ctena decussata. The sequence continues at coordinate 45,996,466 of OZ022500.1, forward strand.
GCTTTGTTTTGACGCAATACATTAGACAATTTGTTTTGTGAAATATTGGTGATTATCTTTTTAATCTAGTAACTCACAGAATACAAAAGTGGCATGTTGCATCTAGTAACCTGCTGATTACGTTAGAAACGTATATTTTGTAGCGCTGTGGGACATACGAGGGGCATTAGAAAAGTACGTAGCATGGTCCAATTTGTTCAGTAACCGATTAACAAAGTAAAAAGATAGACAATGATCAGGAATTAATGCAATCAAATCCCACATTCCGCTCTCAAAACCAATAGGGAAAGAAGGACATACACACAGAAATTGACACAAGTTTACGAAAGACACTCACAGTAAACCGAATGAACAGCTCTTTCCTAAACATTTAAGATTGGTACTATTTAACAATTTTTGCACTACGTTAAAAATAATTTTGAGATAGAAAGTTTGTGACAGGCACTAAATATTTCATATAAATAGATACAGTTTGGACACTAGAAAATGCAAATAGTCAATGAAATACATTTTTTTTTATTAATTTTTACTTTTTCGAAAATGTTGCAGTTTCCTTAACTGTGAAAATTATAGTATGTTCATCCTTTTTATAGGCTATCACATGACATACGAAAAAGAACTGAATTGGGCGATTGTAACTGATTAAATATTAGAATATTCAACATCTGTAAAACACATGGAAATGCATTTATATTACGGCAGAAAATCAAATGGCACAATGTATATATTTCTAAATATACACCAGGTTATTGTTAAACTTTTTTCAGTGTATGGTTTCTCCTCAAGCACAACTCGTGTGCTTTGTAACAAAATAAAAAGGAGTAAAGTTAGTCATCTCGACCCCACTCTTCAAATTTCCCATGGGGTAGGATAATAACAATACTCCAATGCGTGTGTTCCTTTTAAGTGAAACAAGTTGCAAATAAAACAAATAAAATGCCTTGTGACTTTAGATATACTGGTATTCATTTTGTGTTGGAAAACTTGATATATGCAAAAAAATCTCGTGCCTAGGATGAAACATCTCCTGTTAAGTTAACCCCTCCACTTCTTGAAATTAGGGGGATGTCTAATTTTGATTGATTTTCTTGCGAACGGTACACGGCAATCCAAAAGATTAGCACAACGAAATGCTTTTCATTCATTATTTACTAAAAATAAGGCAAACCGTCTGCATTGTTATGGCTTTTGTTGTTGCTGTAGCGGCCCATTTATTGTCAAAGTGTAAAATGTTTCATTAAAAGTCGCCATTTTTGAACGACCGTTATTATTCAGAAAAATTTTTTCCAACCAGAATGTATAAATTTGGTGCTTAGTGATTGCTAAATGTATTTAAGGATAGAAATGGTACAAGCAGATGAATAGTTCCTCCAATTATTATCTTAAACGACGCCAAACATTTTCTATCGATCTAAACGCATTCTTTAATTAAAATTTCCGCAAGTTCTATACACTTTTCCATTTCTAGCATGCGCTACACATGCATGTCAAGTTCTATTTAGACGATGTACAAACAACCCTGCAGCGAATGTAAAAGTATATACTTTGATAGTATTTTATCAACGCATTGTAGAGTAACGGTGCCATGCTACGTACTTATAAAATGCCCCTCAAATATGAAGCCGTTCTTAAAAAGATGAAGATAAATTAACCGAAATTTAGTAAATCCTATTTTTTCATATTTGTTTATGTTTTGTTTTTTTAATTGGAAAAATGGGCTTGGGTGTCTGATGGGTTATCTACTAATTTGCTGTATGTGCGAAAGGTCGACCAAGTGACTCATAAGATCAGTTGGCAGATTGCTCGAACGATAGGCTAGAGACCCTGGATTCTAGTCCCGGTCGGGCCACAATTTTTCCTCCCCTGTGACATTCGTTGGCCAGTGTGTGTGTTCACGGCTAGGGCCGCGAGCCTCAAAAAGTGCATGTTGGTAGCTCCGTGGTTCCGAGCAGATTCGGGGACGAATCTAATTAAGCAGGGGGCGGGGTGATTTCAAAGATCGACTAAGTGGCTCGGTAGCTCAGTTGGCAGAGTGCTGAAAAAAGGTAAGTGTGAGGCCCTAGGTTCGAGTCTCGGTCGACCTCTCGCTTACTCTCCTAGCACTCTGCCAACTGAGCTACCAAGCCAATTGGTCGACCATTGACAATTCCCCTGCTGCTGCACTTTTCAACAATATCACAGAAATGTAGGCCCCTCCTTGCAATGTACAAAATTCGCACGCTTCGATTAAAAGTACCATTTCTTGTTGAAGGCACTGTTCAGGTGAGCGCACATGATGAATGAGTACTTTAAAAACAGATGACAGGACACATGGAATTTCTATCATACAGTTGTTCATGTCAAAGTTATAAAAAAAATGTAGGCGAACGCTTATGGAGATTTATTCGTTTTCTGTCATTTTCATTGCATTTATACTAATATTTTAGGTCGCAGTTACATTGTACTTTTTGTATGTTGTTCCGTTTAGCTGAGATTATTAAGTTCCTGAATTATTGCAATTTTAAGTGGAATTAATGATAGTAGCAAAACAGAAGACTGTTTTCCCAGTCACCTGAATAAGATGTTCAACTGTCCTAGACTGTATTCCCAGTCATCTGAATTAATATAATCTATGAAGGGGTTGAGGCAGAGACAAAGAAATCTCAGACTAGTTTTCAGATTATTAGCCTCATGCGAGTCTTACCGGGCACGAGACCTGACTAATCTGAAAACAATCCTGAGATTTCCATACACCATTATTGATTATTTTTCTCACCCATTACAGTTTAATGAAAAAAAACTGTATCCCTTCTGTTCAGGCCATTACTATATACTTCAAGCTATTTTTTCTATTAATGATAATGTCATGTTAAATTCTAACTTGTACATGCACTTTATATTCCTGCCCTATGGTTGCGTTTCCTTCACAGGAATGGCTGCAATTCACTTGACATATAACAAGTGGAATTGTTGACATTAACATCCTTTTCAGATTGGGGCAGCTGTCAGAGCCCAGGCTGCTACAGCAGGCCTAGATAGAAAAATCTCAGATAGCTTTAGGAAAGGATGTTCTTTCAAATGGACGAGAAAAGCAATGAAGCTGCCCTAGTATGCTTAGATAAGCTGTTCAACTGTCTTACACTATTCAGAGGCACCTAGTCTTCCTAGATAAAATGTTAAACTGTCCTAGACTGTCTTCACAGTCACTTAGATAAGATGTTTGTCCTAGACTGCATTTATTTTGATGAGATGTTAGACTGTCTGAGCATATTAAAGGCAAATATTTTGATGAGCTTTGCAAAAGGAATAGAAGTATCTAGCGAAGAAAAAAACCAGAAACTAACCTTTTACTGTTACCTAATGATCATAGATTGGCGGCTTGAATATGAAAAAGTCGTAGTTACTTTTTTCGTAGATATTCAAGGGATACCTTGATGTACAAATTTACAGTGAATGAAAATTCTTTCTACGTCACTTTCCTTTCATATATCCCTGTCCTTGTATATTTATGTCAAAGTTTTATTGTGTTTTATATGTCTATTTAATTATTTTTGTAATAAAAGTTAAAATAGTACTGCAGCCTTAATTATTGCCGTTCTATACCAACTAGCAAGAGTTGAATCCTTACTCGTGATTTGGCTCAAACTTAGAAGGCAACACAACTTCTTGCTTCAATTATGAATGACGAGTCGGACACGACAAAACCAACAAAGTGGCATGTGCACCCAGTGAATACTCAGTTCAGGCTGTGCATCCTCGCAGTCTGATCAGAGCCTTCGCATGGAGCTATCATAGCCCCTTAGCTACTCTTTAATTGCACAACGAAGATTCTGATCAGACTGGTTGATGCCCAAGCTGACCTGTCTTCGCTGGGCACACATTCCACTTTGTTTGTTTATTTGTGTCGCGGCTCATTATTGTGTCTGTCTTCGATGATATATAACCACTAGACACACCCTATCAAAACAGCTCAAACGACTGCGAAAATTCAGGTTAGGGCTCCCGTCGAAGCGGAATTCGTTGTTGAAAATGTATGGACAAGCGCATGATGTAGTATTCATAATCGCCTAAATTAAAATGTTAAGATACCATCCCTCTTCATTTTACGCACTAATGCTTATAGTCTCCCATTCACCTGACTGAGTATAGTCGCCGAATGGACGACAGAAGTCAGTTTCTGATCAGGGCCTAAACTGCTTGCAGTGGATACTGGAATTTTTCAAGAAAATCAAATTAGGTTTTATGAAAGAGACATCGGGCCTAATAGTTTGAGACGCTCGGCTATAGTGCATTTTGGCCGTAAATTCGAATCCACGTCAGCTAGTGACTGAAATAATCTGTCTACCTAGACTCTTTTTGCGCATCAGGCAATGATAATGGCGTCAAAAGAAAAGGAATGGGCGCCGCCTTTCATATACGTATAGTGTTGTGCCCAAGATACGGCGGGCCTCTAACAACCACTGCCTATACAGCCACTAAACTCGGGGAACCTTTACCTTTTTAGCTTACCTGAGCCAGCGGCTCCGGGGGAGCTTATAGAATGGGAATGCTCCGGCGTCCGTCGTCCGTCCACACTTTTAAAACAACTTCTCCTCTGAAACCGCTGGGCCGAAAGTAACCAAATTTCATGTAGAACCTCTATGGGGCGGGGGAACAAAAAGTTTTTGAAACGGTCCTTGTCACGGGACCAACATGGCCACCACGCCCATATGTGGTAAAAACATTTAAAAATCTTCTTCTTCAGAACCGATGGCCTTGAAACTTGGTGTGTAGCATTGGCTACGCGAGTACTACCAACATTGTTCAAATTATGACCTTGGGCTTGCCTTGACCTTGTGTACGCTAAGGTCAAATTTGCTTCCTGTAGCGTTTATATGGTAAAATGCTAGAACATAAGATTTCTTGGAAAGATTTTGACCTCAAAAGTGGTATATACAGTCATGTTAATGAGTACATGAAAATTTATGTGTACACGAGGTCTAGGTCATTCTTTGACCTTTGACCCTTGTCTCTCATATTTTGACAATTTCACACAGTTCCTCAAAAGCCACTGGGCCAATGGGCCAATTGTAACCGAATTTCATGTAGAGCCTCGGGAGGGGGGGGGGGGGGGGGCGAATATGAAAATTATTTCAAACGGTCCTGGTCACATGACCAACATGGCCGCCACGCCCATATATGGTAAAAACCTTTAAAATCTTTTCTTCTCCTGCGGGTGGCCTTGGAACTTGGTGTTTACCAAGATTGTTCAAATTATGACCTTGGGCTGACCTTGACCTTTTTCAGTAAGGTCAGATTTGCTTTCTGTAGCTTTTATATGGTTTCTTGGAAACTGTTGAAGATTTAGACCTGAAAATTGGTATGTACAGTCATCTTAATGAGTACATAAAAAATAATGTACAAGAGGTCTAAGTCATTTCTGACCTTTGACCCTGGTCTCTCATATTGTGAAAATTTCACAATTTCCTCAAAAGCCACCGGGCCACTTGTAACCGAATTTCATATAGAGCCTCTATGGGCTGAGGGAAAGAAAAAAAATTCAAACGGTCTGGGTGACATGACCATCATGGCCGCCATGCCCTTAGATGGCAAAATCTTTACAAATCTTCTTCTCAAGAACCAAATGGTCGATGGCCTTGAACCTTTGCATATAGCATCAGGTACTTGAGTACTATCAAGATTCTTCAAATGATGACCTTGCGCTGACCTTGATCTTTTTTAAGGCTAGGTCAAGTATGGAAAAATGCTAGAACATTTGATTTCATGGCAAGTTCAGAAGATTTTGGCCTAAAATTTGGTATATACAGTCGTCTTAGCTAGTACATGGAAGATTTGCGGGTACAAGAGGTTAAGGTCATTCTTTGACCTCTGACCCATGTCTCTCATATTATGACAATTTAAGACATCTCAAAAGCCACTGGGCTAATTGTAACCGAATTTCATACACAGCCTCCAGGGGCTGAGGAACGAAATTTAATCAAGCGGTCTAGGTCACATGACCTACATGGCCACCATACTCAGGTTGGCGATTCAGGGCCTCATGGCTCTCTTGTTTACGAAGCCACGAAAATACGAGGGGCATTTGAATAGTACGTGGCATGGCATCGTTACTACAAACTATTAAAGTTTATGTTTTTTGAAACAAGAGTACATCCGCTACATGATGGTTTGTACATCGTCTAAATAGTACTTGACATGCACGTGCAGCCCATGCTGGAAATGGATAGTCGTATAGACATTGGCGGTATTTTAACCAAAATAACGCGTTTACATCGATAGAAAATGGATGACGTCATTTAAGATAATAACTTGAGGAACTATTCATCTGCTTGTAACATTTACTGGGCGATCACTAAGCACCAAATCTATACATTCTGACTGGGAAAAAGAAATATTTTAAAACAATGACGGCCGTTCAAAAATGGCGTTTTTTCATGATTTTGCATACTTTTACAATAATGGAGTGGCTAAAACCGCAAAAATCCAGTAAAATGCACACGTTCTGCTTTATTTGTAGAAAATAATGTTTTACAGATGATGATGTAAGTTTCTTAGTATTTAATCAGAAGTTTAATACAGAAACGCGCGTCAGTCGCACTAAAATTGGTATGGATACGTTTATATTAGAATCGCCCAATTCAGTTCTTTTTCATTTGTTCAGAGCCTATAAAATTTATGAAAAAATGTAATTTTCTCAAATAGAAAAAAAACTGTTATGCACCATTTTCGAAAAAGTAAAAATTTATGTATTTCATTGAAAATTTGAGATTTCATTTGTCCAAACAGTTTATGTATTCCTACTGAAATATCTTGTTCCTGTCACCTTTCGCCTCAAATATATTTTGTAACCTGAATAGATTTGTTTATCGGTTTCTGAAAAATTGGACCATGCCACTTACTTTTCTAATGCCCCTCGTATATCGGCTTTAGTAAACATTCCTAAGATTTACCTGACTGTTCTTGGAAAAATCTGAAAGCAAATGATCAAAATTTCATCATAACTGATATGAAAGGGTAAACACTGAAGTTTTGTTCCTTGATAATGTCTTGCATGATAAAAATGATAAATGTCGAATGTGCTCAGCAAATGTTTAGACCAGAGTGACACGTGAGCCGGTCACTATAAAATTTATAGACTGGCTTACGTGTCACGCTAGTCTGAAAATCTTTCGCGTTATAATTCCAGTGCCAACAGTATTAAATACTGTTGGCACTGGAATTATAACGCGAGAGTTAATACTGTTGGCACTGGAATTATAACGCGAGAGATCTTTTGTTTTTGCACTTGTTGGTATAGGTCTTCATTAATCGCACATGCCGGATTAAATCTTGCGAATGTATATAGATTATCAATTTAGTAGTACTCTAAGGAGTATCTGTTCGGGATCAATAATTGATATTGGCAATCGCGAATATACCGTCAAATCCTAATTTTTTATGGTCGCTGTATGATGTAGACACTAGACAAACAATGTAGCGGATCAGACTGTGCAGATGTTAAGTTAAGTTCAAACATATTTCATTGAGCAATCGGGTTGGACCACAAGATCTTACAAGCTGCATTTTTATCCTCCTCGTACATATAAATAATACAAAGTTACAGGCGATGACACGAAAAAATCACTTTTAGTTAAGGATATTGATTCTATACAAGTTCAAGGAAAGTTGAGTAGCTTACACTTGCCACTGACCCTTTTAGAGCAAGTAGCTTCATACATCGATGACCGACAATCGATCATGTGACGATGTCGTCATGTAACGTCTAATGTAAGCAGACGTCTTGATTGGTCCACGTAACGTTCAACTGACGCCACGTTTTGGCGACGGCTGTTAATGTAATGACCGAACATGTCTTTACTAACTTTTGTTCGACCCATATTTTGCAGTCTACAAAAAATACCACGAAAACGGCGCAGAAAGGGTCGAAAAGTGAAGTGCAAATATAAGAAACAAGAAATATCTTTAAAAAAGATAATCGGCTTAGATTAAATAGAAGGGTGTATTGTAATATGCATGAGCGAGGTACATGTAAGATATCGAATGTGCTGGTCAGATTGTACGGATGCGCATGTTGATATGCATATTTGTTGTTCGATGCAGTTGAATTTTGATTGGGGTCTGTCTGTGTTGCACATAACAATGAGGATTGGTTGGCTGACCGCCCCACATATAACCTTAAAAGTGTCGCAGTTTCAACACAACATCAACAACTAAGCCAGCAACAATTATTTAATTTCGTCTTCGATTTCTGTGGCAAGTTATTTTGTTGGATTTATATTTTACATGAACGACATAACAGGCACAATGTTCTTTGGCAAAAAGCAATTTGGACCGAAATATCTAGATTCATCACGACACGGCTTATAGACCAACAGTCAAATGAAACTGATAGTAGAAAGAGAAAGCGAAAGTAAGACATCAAAATCTCGAGTGTATTTACTGATATTGGCCAATGAAATACTTAATATGTAGGTCAATACTAAGGGTATACGGCTAAAGCCGAAAAAAGATTATCTTTTCAGCGAAGCCAGTGGTCATCGTTAAATTCTACGAGAAGCGCTTCCCGCTTCATTGATTTTAAGCTCCGCCCACTGGCTTCATCACGCGATGAACGCTGACAAATCCAATTTCAATTCTTAAATGAAACAAGCGGCATCAAGTCAATGGTAACAGCTGATATGCAGATGCATAAGCTGGACTGGCATGTGCTTTTTGATGTTGTCAAATGCTAAACAAGACTGTGTGACTATATAGTGTGCACAAAAGACAATAACAGTTTTGCAAGTATTACATAATACGCATTTTATGATTTCGCAGACCTTGGGTTTGGGCCCAACATAAAATTGCTCAGTATACATATGTCCCAGAGAAACAAAATTGAAAAAGAAAAATATATGATAATAAAAATAAAAAAATAAATTAATCATAAAATCAATAAACAAATACACGTATGTAGATATAATTAAACAAACACATTAACGGTAAAAATAATGACACATAGTAAAAGTAAAAATATTACGGAAAGAGAGGTGAGATTCAAACATAAATAAAGGTACCGTAATCGCCCCATCTACCGCACAGTGCGCTTAACTTTTTCAAAATTGCAACAAAAATGTGTGGTTAAAAACGTTTCTAAAAGCACACTCAGAACGAAAAAAACCAACAAATGAACAGTCGAAATAGCCGGCAATACTGATCGGGGTGTTCGAAGTGTCATGAAAATATTTAGTGTTCGAACTATTTGAATTGCCAATTTCCGGGAGAAAAACGATCTCATGTCAAGTCGCAAATTATATCTCATACCTCTCAGTATAAATATGTCCTCATTATGCATGTACATGTATTTCATTCTCTTCATCCTTTTTCAATATTCCAAATAAATATTCCGAAAGAAAGGAAAGTATTTAACACATTTATGATGACCTAATATGTGATTGTTTAAACACGTCAGGTAAGTTTGTCAGTGCTCTGGCTAGTGGTCTGCTTAAAATTCACGAGCTTCTATTAATAACACACGCATTCTAATTCTGGAAGATGCGGTCCTTTCGATCTTCCCTTTTTCTGTCTGTCCTGTATTACATCCAAGGTGCAGAAATATTGGCAATGTGTCATGAGAAAGGTACCGTATTACATGTGCAAACAGCAAAGCCTTAGACCAGTCTGCGCATCTTAAAACGATTATTTTGCAAACTATCGGCGAATCCTGGGGATTTGTTAGACTGGTCAATGTTCGCAAATGCACTGTATGATGCGGGTGTTTGCTGATCGGATGTGTCCTGAGGCCCTTTTGAGGCCCACGGGCCAGCTATGCCAATGATAAACCTATCCTATGGCTACCGCGAACTTTGTTTAAAAAATAATGCACAGACCATGCATATGCGCAGGCTGGTCGCTTCATTCAGTTTGCACATGTATTCAGACTGTTTTTGTTAGGAAACAAGAGTTTGTCGTTATGACAATTTATTTCTTTTGCAACCCGGGTTTCTCATCTGTTGTTCATGTATCTTTCCCAAACGCACTTTGGCGCACGTGCACATTATCACTATATGTGACAGGAAATGCTCTTGAGAAATGGCGCCAATTCGCATGTACGAAAGGCAAAGACTCAGTTCAGCCTGCGCACCCCCGCAACCTCATAACTTCGTAAGCTCGATCCTTCTCGGATCAACATGTACATTCCCATTGTTGATGCAGACGGAGAATACGCTAATCAGACGGCGCAGATGTGTAAGCTGATCCGAGTCCGCTGTTCGCACTCGTACACATCATAACACTTCAGCCAACTTCGTAAATATCGGCGAGGATTCCCGATTGACATTTAGACCGATAGAGTTGCTCTCTTCGCACATTGCGTCGGGAAAACAAAACTGAAAACACTGTCGCTGTTGAAACAGTAATGGTAAGTTGAAGTTGATGCGTTTTGGTTAGTTTCAAAAGGAAAAAGCAGTGTGCGCTTGTGCATTTTTTTTTCAGAAATCGCCTTAGTGTGCGGTTATAGGGGCATGTGCGGTAAATGGGGGCGATTACGGTAAATGTTTTCCGTAACCGCAGGGGCAGTGAGGTCTAGAGGCATACCGTATCTTGAGAACAGCATATAAAAGGCGAGGCCCACCCCTCTCCTTTCGATTCCTTTATCATTTCCTGATTCGAGAATGGTGCCTATTTACTGCCTGGGCGACAGAGAAAGTCTTCCAGTCCCCGGCTGGCTCAATGGGGATTCAAACCAGCGACCGTCTACACTATAACTGAGCGCCTCAAACCACCTGTCCACGCGCTTGCCTTAAATGTATATTAGAAATCCAAAATAAAAATACAAAAAATGTTTAAATACTAATGCACAAGAAAACACCGTATAATCTCAAAAGAATGTAAATAATTACAACTCATGAACAGTCTAGGGGCTGACAATGAAAATTCGCTGATGTACAGAGTGGTACGTGAAGATAATCTTACACGGACAAAATGAGTTTTAAAGTAAAAAAATATGGCCTGTCTTCGTTCCACCTTAATCACCTTTAGCATATTTTGTTTAGAAACTGCTCAGCGGCTTAAACGCGCAGATATTATCAAAGGTATTGTTACCAACAATAAACGGAAATAAATACATATTAAATGAAATAGTATATCAATTTTTATGACTACCAGGAATCAAAACTTTATTACACTACCACCTGAAACCATACCAAGACAAGTGTTTGACTTGCATGCCAAAAACGCTGTAAATCAACTAAGATTTGCACTGTATTTGGAAACTGCTACGAAAATGCAATTTGCGCCAAAACGTACATACATACTTATTTAAAATAATATTCTTTGTATCAAAATTTCAGTAAAAATTATGAAACCTGGAAAAATAAGCACTTTTTTGAAATAGCGAAGCTTGAAAAAATGACCTCATCAACTTTCATAACCCATTTATGCCTGATGGACGCTTCAGTCCTTATGAATTGGATGGTTCCATTCATCAGTCTAGGGATGGCTTTTTTTATTATTTTAGTCGAAATTTCTGTAATTTCTATGCAAACAGTGTTGACCCTGATCAGACGCCGCGTTTTTTACCAATGTCCCTTTTATGGAACAATTGGCATTAACCCTTAAAGGTAGGTTCCTGGCCTAGCGATAACAATTATGTTCACAAATTAATTTTGTCTTTTTCGGAGTAGTATTGAATTCTCTTATTTTTCTGAATCTATTGCTACTGAGAAAATCGTCAGATGTTGTAGAAAATAGTCGTTTTCCCTTTGGTTTATTTTCTTTTGTTGGAATTCCAGTTCTAAAAATAAATATGTATATGATGTCTACAAGTCTGCAGTTTCTGAAGCCATTTGCCAACGGTTAATTTTCTCTTGCCGTGAGCTCTTCCAGAGGTCCTGGCATGGCGGATGGGTTAAAACTATCCCCAAATGCAATGCAGCATGACGTCACCTATGTTATCTATTTTTGGCGCGAACTAAAAATAGCGCTAACTGGTGTGCGAAGCAGAGTTAGGAAATCCCTTGCAAAACGACTTTTCTACGATTTTTTTACTTACACTTTTTAGTGAAACTTATTCATTTCCTCTTTAAAAGTGCTTTCCAACAACTTGGATAAAAAATCATCAAAATTATGATGCATTCCAAAGTACAGGAACCTACCTTTAATGCGCCCAAAAAGCAGACGACAAAATTTACGGCTGCAAAATTTCAAAAAATGTTTCGTCCAAGCGATATCATATTGAGAATTCGAACACTAGAGGGCAAACAGTGTAGATTCAGATGAGGTGGCTCATTATGAGCCACCTCATCTGATTCTACACTGTTTGCCAATTCAACAATTTTAATTTTTGGCGCTTAAGGGTTAATAAGTGAACCAGAACGGTCCGATTTTACTGTAATATCTAAGTAATGTAGTCAAGTTGATGAAATTTTCTTGGAAAGCAGGGACTTTGAATGTTTGAATTTAATGCCGGCCAATTACGACATTATCGGCCAAGTTTGTTAATGACATCAGGAAACGAACGTTTAATTAAAGACATAAACTTAGAAATGTTCTCTGATATTCATTTTTTGAATGTCCGTATTCAAATTACTAACTTTTCACTGCACAAGTCTAAACTTCCCTATGATATATTACTCAAGGTACTATAATGTGGTTAAGTTTAATTACTTAAAGAAGCCCTGGCCTAGCGACACTATATCAAGTTGCATATTGAAATACATTAGACTCTCGACTGGCTGGCTATGAAGTGTATACTTTCTGTTGTCTCTTAGTATAGACACTGTTAAATCCGCGTTGGATGGCGTTCATATCTGCACTTCTTTAGCATTCCCAGTTCGTTCCGTTCAGGGTGATTTATTTTCCAAATCTAATGTGCAAACAGTGTATTACATTTTACCATTACATTTTTCGTATCATGCTACAAAATAGTGAAAATACACTCCTCAAAATAATTAAAGGAGCACTATACATATTTTTACATAGTCCCTTACATAAATCTCTTCATCGTCAAAATTGATAAATAGGTTAGGCATTAATATTGATGCTTAACCAAAATTATATCTCAGTAACGGAGCACTGCACTGTCTGTAATTTCCGTAAGCCTTAGGAGCGGCTTTAGTGTAGTGGATAACACTCCGGACTACCAATCCAGGGATCGCAAGATCGAACCCCCGCTCCTCCGGTCTTTCGGATGAGACTTTAAACCGAGGTCCCGTCTCCATATGACCTTGGTGTTGGTGGGACGTTAAACCCGAATTCACTCAATCCGTAAGCCTTCGTTTAAAACTCATCATCATCAAAACAAATCAAAATGAGCCGCGACACGAGAAAACCAATAAAGTGGTTGTGCGCCCAGCGCAGATTCAGGTCAGCCTGGGCTTCCGCCTAGTCTGATCAGAGTCTTTGCTGTCCGCTTGGAAGTAGCTTAGACCCTAAGCTACCCCTTATGCGCTTAGGGATGAGTCTGATCAGACTGGGCAGATGCCCAGGTTGATCTAAGTCAGCGCTGGGTGCCAACCACTTTATCGGGTTTCTCGTGTCGCGGCTCAATGATCAGTTTCGCGATGATGAAGAGTTTTATACGAAGACTTATGGAAATTACTGACAGTGCAGTTCTCCGTTAGATACTTTGAGTACGTAAAAAAATTACATTTAACGCATTTGTTACATTTTACCTTGTTACAAGGACGAGGTTGTGTAGAGTTTTAATATATAGTTTTCATTCATTTACGCATTACAACCTCATATCATGCGGAAAGAGGGAAGAAAAAAATATACAGTCATTCAAGGTGTTTCTTTTGTTAAAACAGGAAGAAAATATTTCTGAAGTCAAATATCATGCTAACAATAGTTAGCGACATAAAAGGTAAAATATTCATTTCACACACGACAACTCAACAGGTATCGCATTATCAGTTAATAAATCCCCATCATCTAATAACCGTTAAAGTGGTGATTTGTGGTAAATACAAAACTCTGAAAAAAAAACAAAACAAAAAATAGTGTAAAAGTATCTCTCTGAAAAGTAGCAAACCTCTTCCTCTTATTTTGTTCTGTACGATTCAGAAAAAGGAGCGGCGTGCCATTCAAAAAAAGTTTCCTTAAGAAAAGATCAAAGGGTAATTTTTGCGCAAAAATTTAAAAAAATTAACATGCTTTTTTTATGCCCCCGAAGGAACTTCGGGTGGCATATTAAAATCGCACCGTCCGTCCGTCCATCCGTCCGTTACAAATCGTGTGTTCGCGATAACTCATAAACCACTGAAAAGAATTTCATCAAATTTCACAGAAAGGTAAACCACAATGAGAAGGTGTGTCGCGCACAAAATTTAGGTTCCCTCGGCCAAGGTCGAGGTCACAATCCAAGGTCAAAGGTTTGTTCCTTACAAATCCTGTGTCCCCCATAACTCATAAACCAATGAAGCGAATTCAATCAAATTTCACAGAAAGGTAGACCACAATAAGAAGGTGTGTTGCACACAAAATATAGGTTCCCTTGACCAAGGTCAAGGTTACAACCAAAGGTCAAATATTTGTCCCTTACAAATTGTGTGTCTGCGATAACTCATAAACCACTGAAGCGAATTTAATCAAATTTCACAGAAAGATAAATCAGAATGAGAAGGTGTGTCGCGCACAAAATTTAGGTTCCCACGACCAAGGTCAAGGTCACAATCAAAGGTCACAATCAAAGGTCAAAAGATTGTCCTTTATAAATTGTGTGTCGGCGATAACTCAAAAACTGCTGAAGCGAATTTAATCAAACTTCGCAGAAAAGTAAACCAATATGTGAAGGTAGGTGGCGCACAAAATTTAGGTTTCCATGACCAAGGTCAAGGTTACAATCAAAGATCAAAAGTTTGTCCCTTACAAACTGTGTGTCTGCAATAACTCAAAAACCGCTGAAGCAAATTTAATCAAACTTCACGGCAATATAAACCAAATTGAGATGGTATGTTGCACACAGATTTAGGTTCCCACGATCAAGGTCAAGGACACAGTCAAAGGTCATAGGTCTATCTCTAACGAATGGTGTGTCCGCCATATCTAAAAAATTCCTGAAGTGAATTTAATAAAATGTCACAGAAAGGAAAACTAAACTAAGAAGGTGAGTCATGCACAAAATTTTGATTCTAATGACAAAGGTCAAGGTCACAATCAAGTGTCATAGGTCAAATTTTATTTTTGCAATTACTTAAAGGATACTGAAGTAAATTTTATGAAACTTTGCTCAAAGATACAGCATAATGAAAAAGATATGTCCTGCACAAGATAAAAGATGCTCAAGGTCAAAGTCGCATTTCAAGGATCAGACTTCAAATTTTTGTCTCTGTGATTACTCGAAAGCTACTAAGCAAATTTAATCAAATATTTTCTAAAAGTAAACTATAATTGGGCCCTGTGCCAAGGTCAAGGTCACAGTCAGGAGTCAAAGGAGTCAAATTGTGTGTCTGCAATTAAGAAAAAGAACTACGGAAGCCAATCGGATCAAACTTCACAGAAAGGTAAAGCATGATGTGAAGACATGAATTGTGCAAGGTTCGTGTTCCTATATCCAAGGTCAAGGACGTAGTCAATGACCGAGGTGAAATTGTGACTTCACCATTAATCAGAAATTACTAAAGTGAAACTAGAGGTTACAGATGGCGTGAAACATGCAACATTTTAATTCCCATGCCCTAGGTCACGGACACGATCAGCATCAAAGGTCAAACCACGCCACCAGTCATTGAAAAACTACGGTGTACATATAGTTTATTAAAAATCTCAAGTTGTCATTATCTGGGGTAAGGGCCTTCGGGGCATTTGTTACACACTGTAACATTTCTTGTTTCTTTTTTGAACATGTAAATCGGTCTAAAGGTACTTTAATGCAGGGCGTCCCAGCATTTAGTTGCTCCAACTCTTTCACAGATTGTTGGGTAGATTAGATGAAAATAAAAACTTATTCTCAAATGTAGACCATGTATACGGTGCATGTATATTGTATGTATTCATTCAATGTAGAATACGCATGCATGTCTCTATTACACAAACAGTATAAATACCACATTACTGTGACCAAGACAGGTGCGCCCCGTTACTGCGGCTATGGATACGTTCCGCTGAGGTGCGGGGAGAACGTCGATAGAAGAACTAAAATACAACCAAGACAGGTGTCTATCTGAAATTGTCAAACCTTGAAAAAGTAAACTCCACAGTTTCTTCTTGACAAAAAAATTAGACACAGTCTAACGTTACTTTGTTTTTATTGTTTTCACCCAGATAATGTATGAAAGAGTTGAGAAAAAAATAATAGCTAGGACGCCCTTCTTAAATACGTTAAAATAATTCAATCTTAAATATATTGTAAATAACGATGGTTATTTATCTTTTTTTTTCTTTAGATTATTGCGTCGAAAATTGCCCTTTGATCTTTTTATAAATAACCCTTTTTAACACCAAAAAGTCCTGTTTTGGGAGATTTTTTATTACGAGAAAGAACATGAAGGCTTGTGATAGGTTTTGAGAAAATCTGTTATATTTTCAGATTTTATGCAGATTTTTATATTCACCGCAATTCAGTGATTATCACCACCTGAAAGCGCCAAAAGAGCAGACGATAGAATTTAAGTCTGCAATTTCGGAAAAAAATGTTTCGTTCAAGCTATTATATATTAAGAGTACAACTTGACAATGTAGATTCATATGAGGCGGCTTATCTTGAGCCGCCTCATCTGGATCTGTTCTGGTTGCAAATTAATGCTATAGCGGAAAAGAAACAGTAAAGCTATAAGTAATGAAACACCAAACTCCTAAATAAAGGTGAAACGGTACACGGCCATATTTTCCCGCCATTTTTACAAAGGGAAACAACTTTTGTGATTTTCTGTTTGCTTCCATCGACGACGAAGCCGATATGTACTCATATAGGGAAGATTTTATTCTTCAATCCGCACAAAACTTAAATGGCTCCGCACATAATCTTTCAGAATCCGGTGCTACAGCTCGCGTCACAGAAACGCATTTTGTGCTCGACCCAGCAGGAACTTCTAATGATGTCAGATATCGTTATACATATGCTTAAACAATGGCATCCATAGCATATTAAAGGGAACCTATAGAATAACGATGGAATAACAATGACAACAATAACAATAAAAAATATTTCTCTCAAGTCATACAAACATGACATAATAGGACATTACCAAGTACATTAAAGCCAGTGGTGTTTCAGTCAATAACGATATAAACCCACCGCGCACACACCATGGAAACAATTTCCAACCAACCAATGCTGATTCTGCGCCATAGCATGACGTCGAATCAACGCCGGTTCGATTTCGTTCCAGCTGTGTGTGCACGTTGGGAAAATATGGTGGAAAAGGTTACGAGAAAGAGACAGGAAAGTATAAAAAGAATTCATAGGGAGTAACGATTTGGTTGAAATTAAATTGGCATTATGTTCGAGCCTATGTGGAGCAGACTGTCAAAATATAATGTTATCACATCATATACAATACAGAATCCAGCGGACATAATCGCTTCAGGTTTCTGTTTGTGTTACACTGAACCTACCTCCCCTTATGTAAGAGTCCCAGTAGCACAGTTGGTAAAGCGCTGGCTTGCTGATTTAGTGGTCCCAAGTTCAATTCCCGCTGGAGGCGGAAATCTTTTCATCGTAAACGGGGTTCAATTGCACACAGCCTTTCAGTATTACCATGTTGTCCTGATATGACTGAAATCCTGTTAAAAGTAAAAAGTATGCAAAGACCAGGAACTGAAACAATCAAAATCCAAATCCAGCCCTCTGTTAAGCATGAATGATTAGCATTATTTATTACAAAGACATGAGCCTTTGGATCATAGAACTTGCTTTATAAGACGTCAATAACTTCGTGCAAGTACGTTTTGTTAACGCGTGTTAGCTAATACCCCCATTCTACAGGATGACGCTTTGACTGCGCTCATGGAGATCATGGTGTTTCTTCAAAATTTTCGAAATCGCCGCAGAAGCGTAGGCATTTGCCAAAGCTTGGGACTTGTGCGCTTCCAGTACGGTACCAGTACACTTCTAATACGATCTCGCTACACTAATCGCGATGCTGCCGCGATTTAGCTGCGCTTCTGTTACGCTTAACGGCAAAGGATTTCAAGCTACGCTTGATCTACGCTTATTACGATGCATTGGCGATCGTGCTACGACCTGAGTGCCGGAGCTGCGCTCATGATGCGCTTCTGTTGCGCTTTGCAACCGCTTCTATGTAGATCGTCGGAGAATTGGGGTTCAGCAGCAGTTGACCACCAGCCTTCAAACACGATTGATAATTTAATAATTCCAGTGGCTATGATCCTTCATGATCTTTGTTCTGTTCCCTGGGAAATTATCGAAAATTTTGATACTATAGACGATATTGTTTCGGTTTGGAATGCTCTCTTTTTGGAAGTATTTGATAAACATGCCCCTATCAAAAGTCATAGGATAAAGAAGAAATATCAACCTGACTGGTTAACTCCTGAGATAATGGACTGCATGAAAGAAAGAAATAAATACAAACTCAACGGCAATTTTGAGGTGTATAAATGTCTACGTTATAAAGTTTCTAGATTAATTGAAGTAGCTAAACAGGAGACATATCAGTCCAAAATTGAAGAGGGAAAGTCCGATCCTCGTTCAATTTGGAAACTTTTTAAAGAACTCGGAGCCAATCGAAAAGGAAACGCACGTGAGGCTAACATAAACATTAAATCAGGGGAAAACTTGGTAACAAACGAACCGGATCTGACGAAGATGTTCAATGAATACTTTGCTAATATAGCTTCCAGTCTTAAAGAGCCAATATTGACGACAGATAATGAAATCCTTAAAAATTACGTTCATACAAGAGTCCCCTTCAACTCTGAATTCAGTATTCCGCTGACAAATATAACTTTTGTGCGAAAATTTTTATCAAATTTGAATGTTAATAAATCTACAGGTTTGGACAATATAGGTCCGAAAATTCTCAAATTATCAGCAAATATTTTAGCACCAAGCCTAATGTATATTGTGAATAAGAGCATAACAGTTGGTGAGTTTCCATGTTTATGGAAAGAGGCAAAGGTAAAACCCCTCTTCAAATCTGGAGCTAAAGATGAAATCAACAACTACCGACCAATCTCTATCCTTCCCACACTTTCAAAACTAATCGAGAAATGGGTCGATAGTCAATTTTTTAAATATTTAGATAACTTTAATTTACTGCATAAGTCTCAGAGTGGATTCCGACCAAAGCATTCTACCGAATCTGCACTTATTCTTATGATTGATTCCTGGTTAAAAGCGATAAATGATGGGAAAATTGTGGGATGTGTTTTGATAGATTTTAGAAAAGCATTTGATCTTGTTGATCATAAAATCCTTCTAAATAAATTAAATTATTATTAGTGTAATGACAAAAGCCTGTCTTGGTTTCAGTCCTATTTATCCAATAGAACTCAGCGTGTTTCTATAAATAATATTCTTTCAGATCCTGCGCAAGTTACATGTGGCGTTCCTCAGGGTTCAATCTTAGGCCCGTTATTGTTTCTCATTTTTATAAATGACTTACCTTTAACACTCAAAGAATCCACTGTTGTTGATTTATACGCAGACGATACTACGTTTTATGACTCCCAATATGACATTAACAAGTTGGAGTCGAATCTGCAATATGCACTGAATGCACTTCATACTTGGTGCAAACAAAACGACATGGTTTTTAATATAGATAAAACGAAAGTTCTGTTAATAACAAGTAGACAGAAAAGGCATACTTTACAAGATTCATCTTTATCTTTAAGATATAATGAAATGGACATTAAAATGACAACAGGTCACAAAATATTAGGAGCTCAAGTCGATGAAAATCTTATGTGGAATAATCATTTTCAACTAGTGTCAAAGAAAGTCTCTTCATATTTATGGCTTTTGAGCAAAATACGATCTTATTTATCCGTAGAACACAGGCTTTTATTTTACAATGCTTACGTGAAGCCACATCTTGAATACTGTAGTGTTGTGTGGAGTAATACATCAAATTATAATATTAACAGAATTAGTAAATTACAAAGGCGTGCGTGCAAATTAATACTGTCCCACGAATACATTGGTCTTCAAGAGTCACTTGAACGATTAGAATTTTGTCTTTTGATCAGAGTGTTTTTCTAAATAAGGCTAAGATTATGTATAAGGTGTATAATAATTTAGCGCCTATTTATTTACATGAATTGTTCCAAATGAGGGATGTGAATCTTAATAATACTGCATCAAACTTAAGATCAGTGGCCCATAAGAACTTTTTACTGCCACAAGCGAAATGCAACTTATTCAAAGGCAGTTTTTCATACTCTGGTGTAGTGGTGTGGAATAGCATTCCTGTTGATATTAAAAGCGCATTATCATTACAGAGTTTTGTTAAAAAATGCACAGAATGGATAAAACGTTAATTGTGCTATTTAGTAGGTCACTAAATCTTGAATTAATTAATTGTAAACCTCCGTCGCCATTGTTTGTTTAATTTGTTAATGCAGATACATGTATGTAAACTCTCCCTCTCTCTCTCTCTCTCTCCTCTCTTTCTCTCTGTCTCTCTCTCTTTCCATGCCTTAATTGCACAGACAGATTTTATTTTCACATTGAGCGAAATGACCTGATAATGTTTGATTTTGTATGCAGTTTCTTTTTTCCTTTCATTAGTATATAATTTGCACATGTATTAATGTATTATTGCCATGTTTGTCTTGTTAAAGAGGGCCCCAAGGAAGATTGGTATCACCAATTGGGTTACCCTCTGTAAATAAAGAATTTACTTACTTACTTACTTACTTACTTACTTACTTACTTCATACACCTGGTCTTGTTCTTCTTGCTGCTCAGGCTCCACTGGGGCCTCTGCTCTGCGTTCTGAAGGGCACGGCTCTCGCTCAGTTTAGAGAGCAGGAGCCTGGGAAGCAGGAGTTGGGATACCCTCCCTACGGTACAGGCTGCGAGAAAATAGTCTACTGACTAGGCCTGGGTGTGGATTTCGCCATCTGCTTTTGACGAGGGTGGCATCTTGAATGAAATGTGAGAATCGAGTTCTGAAACCTTTTGAGCGCAAGCAAATAATGACGATCGCCATGAAAACGCGGCGTTTTCATGCCCAGATCGCCATAAGAGCAGAGGAAACGCAGATAAAGCGCCAAGAGCACAGCGGAAGCGTCGTAGTTGCGCTGTTCATAAATAATAGCGTCGCAGCGGAAGCGGCAAGAGCGCCACGAGAACGTATAGAGCGCAATGGGAGCACAAAGAGCGTAGCTGAAGCTTAGCTGGGTCGTGGACGAATCTCCAAGGCGCTGTAAGCGCGATTCCACTGCGCTGGTGCAGCATTGCTTGCGCTGCTGCCTCGATACTGCTGCGTTCTTGAATTTCGTTCTACATTTTTACTACGCTTTCGTTGCGCTTTGTGTCCACGGCGATTGCACTACGTAAATTTTGATCAAGGTCAAAACAAGCGCCGTGACTTGATCATGCCGCTTCAGATACGCGTTCACTGCGACCTAGAAGCTTCTGCTACGCTGCTGCCGCTTCTGCTACGATTCATAGCGTTATATCCAAAATTTAGAAGCGCAGCGGAAGCGCCGTCCAGTGGAATGGGGGTTTAAGGTGGAATAGGACAAAACCCAAACTTTCAGTTTTCGTGTAAAAAGAACAACGATCAAAAAGCTCAGCACTTTCTAAATTACAAAATGACTTTCTTTTAAGTGTGAAACAAGTAGTTCGTTTTCTATGACGTCATGAAAATGTGAGGGTTTGACGTGTTTTTACGCAATATAAATAGCGCTGGTCTATATATGATTTTCGCATTTGTCTTGCTGTCCGTAAAGATATTGCAATAAATTTTATACCAAAGTGCGAGCCGTCAAGAGGCCTTTAAAGATATGTTATTACTTCTTTCAATTATTTCCGCAATTTGTGTTGATTTAGGCAAATATGACCTTTCATTAGCTATGGAACATTGCTTAATTTTACATAAACGTTTAAATATAAAAAAAAAAAACGTCTCCGAAAAATATATCTGAAATTTTGATATGTTCTGATGAAATATGTTGACATGTAATTTTTTAAATAATTTCAAGTTTTCACCGTGCAAATTTTTCACAAATAATATTTGTTTAACTATACCCCCTGTTCCGATGACGTAGTTTCTTTCAACGTTAAAGAGAGATTATTCCTAAGGATGTTTTCCAGTTAACGTTTTGTTTCTAGTGAAACGTTTATGATCTCTTCTAGAGAATATAGCCTCATGAAAAACGAAAAACTGAATTAATATCTTATTCCGTCTTCCAGGGAGGAAGATTTCAATGCATCAGGGGTTCATTTTCGCCATGATCTTTATTTTGCGTAACGTGACGTCCCGTTAATTGAACTTTTACAAACAGCGTATTTCGCGACGTCAATTACTTCAGAAAACAGCAAAATCGGGAAAATGAACCCCTGACCAGTTTGAACTCTTCTGTCTAGAAAACGGAATGAGATATCTCTCCGATTTTTTCGGTTTTTATTTTCGTAGGTTTTCTAGACTAACTCGACATTGCTTTATCGGAATTAAAAGACATGTCGGAAACCGCTCTTACCGCCCAACTTAGTTTGACGTTAAAAAATCGACGTTATTTGAACAGGGGGTATGGTTTGAAAAATATACTTTGAGAAATATTTACACGGTAAAATTTTAATATTCTTTCATTAATATTCCAACTTAACATTTCATTAAAACATATCAAAATTTGAGCTATATTTTTCGGAGACGTTTTTTCTCTATTTAAATTTTTACGTGAAAAAGGCGAAATTTCAACAGCTTATGAAAATAAATGTTTGCGTCAATTTACTCGTAATGCGTAGACATTGCACAGAAAGTATAGCACAGCTTTATGGAACTCTTGATGGCACGTAATTTGGTATGGAATTTATTTCAATACCTCAACGGACTGCTAAGCAATGTCGATTAATGCGGATATCTGAGAGCTATAAATTTTGCGTAAAAAACGCCAGACCATCATATTTTCACAACGTCATTGAAATAGGAATAGTTTATTTCACGTTCAAAAGAAAGTCATTTAGTGAGTCACAAATAAATAAAGTTTTTGATAATATATTGTCTGACTAGAAAACTGAAAATTTTGGTTTTGTCCTATACCACCTTAAGTAACTGAAACTAAACGTGTGTTTGCTGTTTAAGGGAGATGGATGGTGAATAGAACTATTGGCGGGGCATTCAAACCATTATACCATCTAAATAACACAAAGAGCTATAAAACATTTGGATAAGAAAAAAAATCACCGTTTTGTTTTCCTAAAAAACAAGATTTTGTATTTCTACATACTTTTTTTACACATTTCCCATTAAAATTCCTATCTCAAGCACATGAATGCACTTTCATTTCTGCAAAGTATATAATCTATAATACAGGATATTTGAAACTAACTGGTAACAAAAGATTGCAGTTATCTTTTTAATAAGTATATTTTACATTTTAAAAAAATGCAAGAAAATTGAATTTCATTGAAAACGTGAGGAAAAATACATTCACCCGATGGGGCATGCTTATGCATATTATTTTAGTAAAACTTACTTTGTATGTTTCAGAATCAAACAAAAAAGCAAACATTTCACCGTTTCGTTTCCTAGAAAAACAATGTTTAAGTTAAAAAATATGCCCAAAACAGACTGCCCAAATTCTGCACCTGCTGCAAGCACAGCCGTTCCTTGCCCTACTATTTAATTTCCTGTTATTCCGGTGCTACAATAGAGTAATGCCGACAAAAATGCGCCGATGGGATGGCAACTGTGAAGACCTTGATCATTCTGGTTCCTAAGGAACAGTCTGTTCTCGGTTTCCACTGTTTGTACAGACCTATGTGCTATCTGTAAAAAGTTAGAACAGAGTCGTTCCGTATATGTCTACCTTAACGCGTTTGTAATATACTGGACAAAAAAGTTAAGGATCAAACGTTGGACTGAAATTTTTATATTGAAAAAAGTAATTTTCAAAACAAAAATCTTCTGTTAAATACATCTGACAATGCTGTACAGGATTGCATGATACATATTGGAATCTGAACACGTGACATACCAGCAGAAATGAATAAACAGGCATACCCCTAAAATCAAAGTGAAAACTGGCGTTAACACAAAACTGAATGTCCATTATTTTGGGCTTTAGCCATGCAAAATTATTTTCAGTTCTCAGTGTGACCTCCAAGGGCCTGAATAACTGCATGACAGCTACTCGGTATGCTTCTGGTAATTCCCCAGAGTCTCCTTCAGGGACTCGTTTGCCATTTTACACAAAAGGCCTTAATGAGCTCTCTTTGAGTTTCAGGAAGCCTCTCGTGATCAGGATTGGCGGTTTTACATGTCCAAAGTATGTTCAATCGGATTTAAAGCTTGTGATCAAATAGACATGTCAATGCGGGAGATTGTTTCTGTCGCTAGGTACTGGTCCACCACATTTGCCCTGTGATTCGATGATGTCATCGCCAAAAACTTCAGCAAATGGTCTCGTAATAGGATAAAACTTGTCATTCCTAACTCGAACACCAATCAGAGCGCCTTTGTCTGTAACGCGCAAACTCACATAGCTGCCAATCCAGATGCCGGACCATACCATCACCCAAACTCCTCGAGATATGTCATGATTTAATTCATAGTCTACACGAAGTGTACCTGGCAGGCGTCACACTCTTCTCCCATCATCGTGATTATCTACATTTAATCTGAACTCATCTGTGAAAAGAACACGGGTCCAATGACTCAGCTGCCAATTTGTGTCACTTTTTGCTGACTGTCGCCCCGCATTTCTATGAAATCGCATCAATCCTGGCCTCATTACCAGCATGCTATGGCACAAATTAGCTATGTAAAGTCTGTTCTAACCGTTTTCGCTTAAATTGGCCGATTAAATCATTTGACGGAGAAAAAATGCGCGTCCTCACAGTGTTGTTGTGATGAACCAGTAGCTTGGGACAGAGACTATCGTCCGTATAGACAAGCCTAGTTTATCGCAAGTCTTAAATCTGATTGAACATGCTTGACAGATGTTACAACACACTAATTCTAATTACCAGAGGTTTCCGATAACTCCTGGAGAGCTAAATCAGGCCTTTCATGAAAATAGCAAACGAGTCCCCAAATGAGCCAGTAGCGCCTTACCAAAAGCACACCGTCATCCAGATATTCAGACACCCAGAGATATTGATGGCCGCTGGTAATGGTTTTGCATCGATAAAGCCAAGAATCATGGATATTCAATTTTGTGGTGATGACAATTTTCACTTCAATTTTAGGGGTATATCTGTTTATTCGTTTCTACTGGTGTGTCACGTAATCCGATTCCAATATTTTTCATACAGTTCTGTGCCGCTTTGATAGCTGTATTGAACAGAAGAAAATTATTTTTGGATAATTTAATTTTCATGATTTAAGCTTCAGTGAAATATTTGATCCCTAACTTTTTTTTGTCCAGTACAGTATTATGCATGATTTAACCTTCTTACAAATATTGTAAGTCTTAGAGATCATTTGTTTTCAACGTTTTGGGGTTATAATGGAACAAATGTGGTCCAGGCAATATACGTTATATTTATAACTGGATTTCACCGAATTCATTGGTTTTCCGGTATAATTCAACGTCTGAGGTATATTCGCGGAAATAAAGGGAGGTCGGAAAATCATTAATTTTGGTAGTCTTCAAACGTTGAAAAGTCTTGACATTTGAGGTACAGACGATTGTTTCAAAGAAACGATTTTACAGTTTTATCAGTTCTTTTCTCGTGATATTCAGCAAACATGAAGATGATCTTGTCCAATTATTGGCTAGGCGTATTCAGCATGTCCAGGTCCGATGGCTTCCATTTATAGCACAGGACACATTCATACACCAATTTGCTGTATGCACTAATTGTCATTTCAAAGTATTATCAAATTCATAGATTTCTTAATTAAATACTAAATTCCAGATAGTATAATTGCATATTTTTGGTTAAGTCTCTATTTCAAATATACCAATATCTAAAACGGGGCTTCCACTTTCAAATTCTAGTATCGTACTTTATAAAGGTATACGCAGTTTTTAACAAAGCGTTATTTTGTAAGCTTTTGTTGATAAACTAAAGGCAATGTGAAATCTATGTAAAGTTTATTTTAAAAAAATACTTCCTTCTTCCCTAACCGATGTTTTATGTGTACCTTTAGCAAAACAGGCGAAGCGTTGAATTGCACTCAATTTTCATGGAACACTGTGACGAAAAAAAATGAATTTGAGAATATGAGGAAAATCTAATATTGAGTTCTTGATGAAAGTTGCCGAAATATAAGTGCTGAAAGTATTCCTAAAACAATTTTCAATGACTATGGAGGTATTTCAAATCAGTGTATTAATATTGGCAGGACTTTTTAGTGTGTTCTTCGTATCAGGTAATATGATTTCGTTCTTCCGTGTACCGTGTACCGAAACTGTTCTGTTACTGAAATCTAAAATGAAAGCAGTGTAAAAAATGTCATCAAGATGGAGATGATCCAGAGAGAGTGGGATGAGGGAGTAATAAGTACTTCCAGTGAACGTCAGCAAATAGTATACAGTTATTATCTATTGAGGCATTGAACATGATGTGATGTCAATATTGGCATCAAGTGAATAGTCAACAATTGTGTTATTCGCATGAACGTCACCGCCTCTGTGAGCCTCTTTTGCTGACCTATATAACTTCATTAGTCAATAACGGTTGCATAAAGTGTGACGTTATGAGTGTCACTGGTTCTCAGGTCCAAAGAACGATTAAATAGCAGCATCAAATACTGCAGAAGACTTATGTCTCCAAAAATTCTTAGAAAATACGTATATTCCGCATGGGGAAAACCCCCAGACCAATAGACATCAAGTATGTCAAGGAGAATTTAATCACGCTCTGAGTCTCAATTAAAAGCAGTTTAATTTTAGCTTCTTATTTACTGACTTAAGTGTGACATTGCAAGCATAGAGCCACATCGCTCTAAGCTCCGTTTCGCCTTCCCAACGCTAAGCAATCTTAACCCATTTATGCGTAGTGCTTCATAAAAGGGACAGTTGCAAACTGTGCCATGAAGGTGTTCCCACATACCTAGCTTGGCTCCTATGGAATCTGTTTATTACTCTGCTGGTCAGATTTTTTTCCTTTGCAGGAATGGGATATGTAAAACATAGGGTGTGTAGCATGGCCCCGAAGTTATAAACCTTGAGTGCCTTCTCAAACTCAAAATAAAGCACACTGATTGGCTGCTTCCGAGCACATGCTCGGAATCAGCCAATCAGTGTGCTTATTTTGAGTTTGAGATTATACTTAAGTTTAATAACCTCGGACCAAGATTAACACACGCCTTGAGAAATCTATAAATTCGGTCTTTATACTGTCTACTTATTTAATTTCAGGACACGTTGATGCCAGCTGCAATCCCAGCTGCCTAGAATCTCCAGTAAATGAGACTGAATTAGCTTGTAATGAAACTACACAAGAATGTTTGTATGGCTGTCAAGACGGTTATGGAGGAGAGAGATGCCAGTTTCAATGTGCAACCAACTGTTCTAACTGTACAGTCATAGAGTATGAGTATGTGAATTCAGATTTTTATTTATTTATTTATCTCTTCACTTTCTGAATTATTCATTATTTCATCACTTTCTGAATTAGTCATTTGTTTCATCTCTTTCTGAATTATTATAAATTGTATATATGTTTGTCAATTGGAACTTTATGATATATGAACATATATGTGACCTGTGTACCTCCTTGGACAACGAGGACCTTTTGGAAGGGGGTGTTTTTGTCCAAGGAACCAAGTAAGGAAAGCACCGGGTAGGCGGCAATCGAAAACGCTCTTAACAATCGATTAACGCAGATCAAAACTGTTAGAAACAGCTTTTTCGATAGTTTGCGAGCAAAAACACTGTTTGTAATGGTTTTCAATCCGCGTTTGTCGACTGCATGAGTGTTTAATATTGCCGCCTACCCGGTGTGAAGAAGTTACGGAAGTTGTTTCCTTTAATATACAAGGTACAATTGCAAACAACAACAAGTGCCTTCATCTTACATCTTCATGCTTTTAGGATCAATAGGTACACTTCCAGGGATGGTAAGCTGACATTTCCTTTTTTGCCTCTCTTTTCAATGGAAGTCAATTCTAAAAGGAAAGAATTTGATTCTCCTCCTTTTTTCAAGAATTGACTCTATTTTGTCGTCTAGGAAACCAAACAAGAAGTCATAAAAAATTGCGGAAAAAACATGGTGGTGTTCCCATACACTTTAATTATGCTTCATCGAATCTTTATCGCTCTATTTGTAAATGAGTCGTTCTCTGTGAAAACCGGTCCTAATGACATTACGTAATAATTAGGTTCTTAACGTTTGAAAAAATACCAAACTAAATGATTTTTCGGATCTCTCTTCATCAGTCTGGGGACTTATGGATTTCCATCACGCATGCTTGTGATGGTTAACCATGCATTTTAAATGAACTGACATGATGGCTTACCATAACATAATTACTGAAATTTTTACCACAAGATGTCACTACATGTCCGAAAGATGAAACGTGATGGAAAGCCATAACGTTGGTTTCTTGTGTTATGGCTGACCATAACAAAGGCGAAAATCCACAAGTACTTTTCTGTCGCGTTACTGGTGCAAAACTTTGAGTAACGTGTACAGTTAGCATCAATTACAAAAAAAGCAAGCAATGTAGACAATTTTGATCGTAGCACTTTATAAAAAATAGAAAGTAAATTTGTATTTTTCTTGGAAATAAAATAAGTCAAATACACAGCAATATTTGCCTAATTTGACTATAATTCTGCAGAGATAACCAAAATAAAACTGTTTATACTGAGAATAGTTAAAGGCTGGACCAAATATCAATTTTAAGTGTAGGCAGGTCAGGCTGAACACTGCCTGTAGGATAAATTGCCATTATAGTGAGTTGGACTGAAAAATGTAAAAGTTATGGCTGACCATCACAAATGTGCGTGGTGGAAAACCGTAAGCCCCCAGACTGTTCATTTCCACGAAAATACCCCAGATGTAGAAATGTAAAAGAATACCGATGAATTCAGACAAAATCAGGTTATAAAATGGTATATGTTGCCATGACAACGCTTAGTCCATTGTAAAACGAAAGCCTTGAAAACAAATAGTATGCCACTACAAAGACCTAAAAATGTAAAAAAAATATTAAAGCATGCCAAATTATTATATGTGTGTCATACATATCAAACATGAGCAAACACACTATTTGTCGGGGTTATATTGTCGTACACGCGCCATAAACTTGTACAAACAAGCGTTATGACGTTTACTTCAAAACGTACTTGCACGGCATTAATGACGTCATATAAAGACTCTGCACTACTATCATGATTTTCGTAACAAATAAACTATCTCAACTTTTCTGGAAATGTTAAGAAAAGCTAATACTTTCCAGTGATGCAGTTTTCCATTTTATTTATTTATAATTGAGCCTGACACGAGTAAACCAACAAAGAGGCTGTGCGCCCAGCGCAGACTTCGATCAGCCTGGGCATTCGCCCAGTCCGATCAGACGCGTCGCTAAGCGTCTGAATGGTAGCGGACAGTGAAGACTCTGATCAGACTGGGCGGATGCCCAGGCTGGTCTGAGTCTTCGCTGGGTGCATAGCCACTTTGTTGATTTTCTCGTGTCGCGGCTCAATTGTGTTATTTAGCGCGGTTTTCACACAGACTGTCTCAAATGGTAGATTGCGTATGAGGTTCTTTTCTATTTTAGATGTGATGAGAACTGCACTGGAACTTGTGAAAACAATACATGTTACAACGAGACGTGTATACAAGGTTGTGTGGTTGGCTTTTATGGACAAAACTGCTCTATACCGTGTTCTGCTCAATGCCTCAATTCCACATGCGCTAGAGGAAATGGAACGTGTCTGCTTGGTTGTGAGGCAGAATTTTTCGGTGACATGTGTGAGAAGAGTAAGTGTTTTTACTGATAAGCGTATGGCTTCCTCCGTTATCGTGGTACTTATGATACTACCCCAGTTAGCAACCAAATATAATGACCTGATTTCACATTGTTCACATAGTCAGGTAAATTGAAACAGTTCAAGGGGAGTAAAAAAAATTACCAGGAAAATTATGTTTCTCATTTCATTCAAATACCTTTCGAAATGAGGTCTACTCCTAAACGAAATAATTCGCTCCTAGAGGAGCTAGAGGAGCAATTATTTCCTTTAAGAGTTGACCCCATGAAGAAAGGGGGGGGGGGCAAGAATTAAAATAACAGAATTGTCTCCCCTGCAGATGTACCGATTTACCTTAACGTAAATGATTCAGGAGTGTGTCTTATTGTCATTTTATTTCGATCCAGTTTTTATCATGGTGAATCACATAGTCAACGAAATTAATCTTCCGGGTTTAATGTCATTGGTATAAGTATTGACACATAACATTAGAATACTGTCAAAATGCCGCTTAAGTATCTTAAGTTGCATAAATAAAGAATAAACATACTACCAGGTTATACTTTCCTGCAGAGATACCGGGAATTTCGGATGGTATAGTGGGAACTAAGAGGGCGTACCTGATGCTGTCTTGTGGCTTTCTGGTATTCTGCTTAACACCGGCCGATCTAAGTTTACAGAGTGATTATACTTATTATAGTGATTATACATGCTTTTTCATGCCTAAACATTTGCCAGGGCTGCAGGAAGCTGTTCCCTAACAAAGCTTTACTCGAGTGTTTAGACTTCTCCGAGGGACCATACGAGTGTTAATGCATTGAAACAAACACGTATGATCGCTGTTCTTGCATTCCAGTGAAAACAATCATCAAAAATATGTTTATCATATTACATTGTGCATTATGATGTCTTGTCACGCTAAATAGAATGGCCTTTCCTCTAGTGACAGTTGAAAACAAACTGCTTATTCTAAAACGGCTACGTAACGTTAGTAAACTTCATTTTTTTTTAAAGTTACGGCCCCGGAATATGAAAAAGCAGCCTCAGACAATGTTCAAACATCAAAAGAAGTTCATGTTTCGAACTCAATTCGACCATGGCCTCAAAAAACTATGGGATAGGTATCCATTTAAACGGAAGTGTTACATTGCTTAAAGTGGTATATTTTTCAGATTTCGCTGATGCCAACTGTAACCCCACCTGTCTCGATGCCCCGAAAACTGATCCAGGATTTGCATGCAACGAAACGACGCTTGAGTGTTTGTATGGTTGTCAACAAGGTTATGCAGGCGAGAGATGTCAATACAGATGTGACCATACCTGTCTCAACTGTACAACGGAGAAGTAAGTTTTATTTTTTCTCGGGTTCGATTATGTATTTTTGTAGTACAGCATTTGGTATGGTTGTCAACAAGGCTATGCGGGCGAGAGTTGTCAATACAAACGTGACGATCCCTGTCTCAACTGTACAACTATTGTCTTGCGTTCGACTATGCATTTTTGCAGTACAGCATTAATGCAAATAAAGAAATTCTGACTGTCCGGTACATCTTATAGCTTCGTGCTCTATGACGATTGGGACCTACAGAAATAATAGTTTCCTGTCTCATTTATCTCTGGGAAAATTTCACTCATGATTCCACCGGAATTCGAGTTCAGGTGCTGTTCGCACTCAACATGTATGAACCATGTGGACATTATACAAATGAAGGCTGTAGCTAGCGACAATGGAGTACCAGACTGGTTTGAGTCTTGAGTATCAGCAAAGGACGAAGACTTAAACTCGTATGTGAATCCTTTAAGACCAGCTACAGTCTACATCTGTCAAGGTGTATACGGAACACCTCCATGTTTCCCAACCATTTTAGCTCACCTGAGCCGACGGCTTACATGTGAGCTTATAGTGTAGGCAGACATCCGTCGTCCGTCCGTCGTACGTTGTCCGTCGTCCGTCAACATTTTCAAACGACATCTCCTCTGAAACTACTAGGCCCATTGTTACCAAATTTCACAAATAGCATCTATAGACAGGGGGAACCAATAATACTGTTTTTTTATCCAAATTGCTTCAGAACTTTGGTTGCAATGGCAACTTCAAGTTTCCATTGACTTGTATGGGAAAATTGGAAAATTTGCATTTATTGCTATGTCCCTGCAGATCAACAAATCATTTATAGAAATGTTTCTTGAGTAGTCTTCTATCAACCGCATGAAATTTATGTAAATTGTACAAATTTGGCTGGTTAACCGCTTAGGAGGTCTAAGCCTGCCCAGGAATAGTGTGGTTAGGTTAACTGACCGTCCCGACATGACCATAGCTGTTTACCGTGGACGTTAAGCATCAAAGCAATCAATCAATGCTCAATTTGGCTGGTTGCCATTTCAACTGAATGGTTAAAACATAGTAAAAAATAATAAATCATCTTGGCAAAAACTGTGTAGCCGATAAAACTGAAACTTTACAGAAAGGATCTTAGTACTAGCCTCTATAGAAGTACTGTTTTTCATGGCAAGCTATATCACTGCAGTTATTTGAAATTTTCTTCTAGAGAAATGTTTCTTGAGTATTCTTCTATGATTCATATGAATTTTGTCTAAATTACTGAATTTGATTGGTTGCCATGGCAACATAAAGGAAACATTTTCGAATAAATATTCAAAACTCTTCTCCTCAGAAACCATATGTGGGGATGAAGCTGATTCTTTGCATACATATTCATGACATCAGCCGCTACATAAATAATGTTTTTTTATCCCCCGCCGAAGGCGGAGGGATATAGTTTTCTCCATGTCCTTCCGTCCGTCCGTCTTTCCGTCCGTTTGTCCGGAGCCATTACTAAGTAACCATTGAACGGAGTTTCATGAAACTTAAATAAATGTATATCACTATAAGGCGCTGATGCACGTGAAGTTTCGTCACACTGGCTTTAGTAGTTCATGAGTTATTGCCCTTGAATTGCTTTCAAAATGATAAAATGAGCCATTTCTAAGTAACCAATTATCAGAATTTCATGAAACTTAAAATAAATGAGTATCATCATTAAACAGTTGTGCACATGAAGTTTTGTTAGAATTACTATGGTAGTGCATGAGTTATTGCCCCTGAATCAATTTAAAATCAACAAATTTAATCAGTGAATGGAATTCTACGAAACTTATACTAAATATGTATTACTATAACAGGGTGATGCATATTAAGTTTTGTTGGACTTGCTTCAGTAATGCATGAGTTAAGGCCCTTGAATTGCTTTGAAATAGACAAAATAGACAAATTGAGTCATAACTAAATAACCAATGAACAGAATTTCACGAAACTGAAAACGATTATGTATCATCATAACATCAGTAATGCACGAGTTACTGCCCTTGATTTAATTTAAAATACACTAATTAGCCATAACTAATTTGCCCGCTGAACAAAATTTCTTGAAACTGGATATAAATATATACAATCACAGCCACATGATGCTGAAGCAAGTTGTTTAAAATGGCCTCAACTATACATGGGTTATTGCCCCTTGATTTAAAGTCCACAGCTTTAGTCTTAACTAAGTAACCAGTTAACAAAATTTGATCAAACTGAAAATAAACCATATACAAATAAGCCATTTTGGCGGGGGATATAAATTCAATGAATTTACTTGTTTATTATTGTTGCTTGCATGGTTTCATTGCTATGGCATTTTAAAGTTTTCATAGAGTTGTATTGGGAAAAGTGGAAGTAGGCATTTATTTCTGTGTTACTGCAATATTTAGACAAAAGTTCTACTGACATGTTCCTGGAGTAGTCCTGTACCGTCCATGTGAATTTGTGAAAATCTTTGATTTTGATTGGTTGCCATTGCAACTAGAAGGCTAAATTTTCTTGAAAAATATTTGAAAAAATCTTTTCCCAGAAGCCATGAGGGAAATGAAGTTGAATCTCTGCATAGATATAATGACATTTAGCCTTCACATAAATTTTTATTTATTATTATTATTATTGTTGTCCATGTGCTTGGTTGCTATGGCAGTTTAAAGTTTCCATAGACTTTTAATGGGAAAAGTAGAAATGGGCATTTATTTCTGTGTTATTGTAGGTATTTTGACTAAAATTTTACAGTTATGTTCCTTGAGTCTACCAACCATATGAATTTTGCCAAATTTTTGCCTTTGGTTGGTTGCCATGATAACCGAAAGGCTAATCTTTTTCTAATTGCAACTTTATGAAACTTGCAGATTATCAGGATAGGCATAAAATTTCGGACGAGTTTGAATTTGGGCCAGATTGGAATTTTCATTCCCGAGTTACTTGCCCTTAAAGACCGAAAAATATTCTCATAGCCTTACAATGGGGTAAATGTTTCCCTGGGCATAGCGACTTTATTTTTATTGAAACTTGATCAAACTTGCTGATAACCAGAGCATGCATTAAGTCCCTGACAGGTTTGAAATTTGGCTATATTGTATATTTTGCCTTGGAGTTACTTGCCCTAGTGTGTTTAAATAGCTCATATTTGACATTATCCCGGGCACAGCAACTTTATTCTCTTTATTGCAACTTGATCAAACTTGCTGAAATTGGGCCATATTGTACAATTTACTTAAGAGCTACTTACCCTTGAGTGCTGAGGAATAATGGACTCAGGTGAGCTGCAGGACCAATGGTCCACTGGTTACAAAGGGGGGGGGGCAACTTTTGTGACTTCCTGTTTACTTTCCTGGATGACAAAACCCATCCAAAAAGGGGTCGACTTTTAAGGGAAAGGATTTAAATCCTTTCCTTTAAGAGTAGTCCTCACTGAAAAGGGGACAACATGGGAAATAACAGAGTTGCTTTTCCTGAAAAGGTACCCATTCACCTCAAGCAATACATTGTCAATTGCGATTCATATAAATCATTTTTTACGAAACTGTCGAATGCTTTTTCTGTTGGACATCCTCGCCGATATTTAGGATATAATCTGGATAATTCAGATTCCGGAATTTGCCGAAGTGTTACGATTGCTGTTCTCTGTACCGTTAAACATTTCTTTCTGTATATTGTAGTTGCACTGGAGACTGTGATGTTACCTGTGACAACAGCATGTGCCTTGAAAATGAGACATGTATACAAGGTTGTATGGATGGGTTCTACAGCCAGAACTGTTCTTTGCCTTGCCCGGAACATTGTCTTAACTCCACTTGTGATAGAGAGACTGGTACCTGCTTGCTAGGATGTGAAGGCGACTTTTTCGGAGACACATGCAACACAAGTAAGTATCAGGCGTACCAGGATAAAAAATGCAGTTAAGCATATGCAAATACTTAGGGCTAAAACTAGCCTGAGTTTCCACAAATTCTGAGTTAACTGTTTTATTACACAGAAAGATGGAACGTAAATGCAAACCCTTCCCGCCATCTGAATTAGACTGTCGTATTGTTGTCCCCAGCTGTATGCCATTAACTATCAATTATATGCCATTAAGTTAAGGAATTATATTTTCATTTGTTCAAACCATAAAACAATATAAATTTGATGATATCTACTTATGTGATACGTAAAGATGTGATACGTAAAGTAGAGTCCTGGGGTCTGTAATCGGCGACGGGGCGGGATAGCGGCTGGGTTGAGGAAAATGATGTTTGGACCTTGGTTCCGCCACTTGTTCCTAGGACACGGATCCTCGATGGCGGCTTCTCAGCTTTCGGGAATAATGCGAGGATTCTCTTCAAGCCGGGTACTTCCGCCATTAATGTATCATATAAAAGAGTTCCTATTTATAAGTATGTGTATATGCCCTACCTATTCTAATAAATGTTGCATTTTGTTGTGTATATAAACAGTCTTAAGCCATAAATAAATGGCTATGTACACTGTCAAAAAAAAAAAGAAGATTTTAATGTAAAAGATCTGGCATTTTAAAAGAAGTAAGGGTTTGCACCATAACTTTTTAAGCTGGAAAATGACAGTATTGTGTAAAAGCTTTATTTTAATTTCGCATTTGATTTTGATTGATTATTAATTATAAAGAAATTAAATGCGAATTTATAGCAAGGTTTGTATACAATGCAGTAGGTTTCCATATTGCAAACTTACGTTACCATCCCGTACTTTTTAAGGTAAGAAGCCTGGCATCCAGTTGCCAGGTCTTTTACCGTAAAATCCTTTAATAGTGCATTTAGCTGTGCAAGACTCGGCAATATCTGATTCAAGTGCCTTTTCGATAGCTTTGTAATGGTATGGTATTACCGTATAAAATCTAGAAATTGGGACACCTAAATTGCGGTTATTGCCTTAAAAATTAAAATGGAGCAGTTTAGTTTATAATGCAGTAATACGTCTATAAGATGAAGATATGACGACAAACAGTGTAGACCTGATCAGTCTGCTTTTGGTCTGCACAGTTTGCTCAGACATACCTGTCCAAATATTTAGAATATTCACGGTAGCCCTTCTATATTATCTTACTGACACAAAACCATACTGGCCAGTTCCACACTGGTCTGGCATTCAACACAAGCATTGAAGACAACGTACTTGAAACCTGCTTGTTCCCGTCAACAGGGTACATTTGTTCCAATGGTATAGTCTCACGGACCATCCGATCTCCGATTCTTGAAATAGGAATCAAAACATTTACTTAATTGACATGCATATTCAAGAAATGCTTTTACACAATTTTGAGGCTGCAAGGACCATTACAACGGATTGGCGAAGAAACTTATTTTAGTGCAGTATATATATATCAGACGGAATTTATTCGCAAATCTACGGAACCCCTGAAGGGACATTTCCTTTCCGATATTTATCAGAAAAGAACTTGAAACAAGAAAATTAGAACCGAAATAAAAACAACAAATGTCTCGTTTAAACGACTTATTGTATCGTTTCAACGACATAATATATCGTTTAAACGATATAAATTGGAATGGAAATTAAAACAAGAAAACCAGAAATAAAATGAACTCAAGAAAAACAGAAAAGATATTGAAACAAAAATATGTCGTTTAAACGACTTATTATCTTCTTTCCATTCCGATAAATATGAGAAAAGAAATCGAAACAAGAAAATTAGGACGAAAATCAAGACAACACATATCTCGTTTATCGTTTAAACGATATAATAAGTCGTTCAAACGAGATATTTGTTGTTTATATTTCCGTACTAATTTTATACTTCGTTTATTGATAAAATAAGTAGTTTAAACGAGATATCTATTGTTTTTATTTCCGTTCTAATTTTCTTGTTTCAATTTCTATTCTTATAAATGCCGAAATGGAAAGATAATAAGTCGTTTAAACGATATATTTTTGTTTCAATTTCTTTTCTGTTATTCTTAATATAGTTTCCACTCTGGTTTTCTTGATTTAATTTCTATCTATTTTATATCGTTCAAACGACATGTGTCGATTAAACGATATAATAAGTCGTTTAAACGAGATATTTGTTGTTTTGAGTTCCGTTCTAATGTTCTTGTTTCAATTTCTATTCTGATAAATATCGGAAAGGAAATGTCCCTTCAGGGATTCCGTAAAAATCTGACTAAGAGGTTCTTATAAACTGTCAGGTCCATAAGACTGATGTAAGAAGTATGTGAAAACAATCGAGTTTTATAGTACGTTGCCGTCGTTGCCTGTGTTGAATGCCAGACCAGATCGTTGGTGTTATAATACAACCTAACCACTAAATTTATACAAGGGGGTCTATGAAAACAGTGTAGACCAAAATCATACTCTGCAGAACGCAGTCCTTACTTTGAGACAGAAAGGTTCACTAGACACACTTAACATATACTTTTATCTGTAGCCTGCAGTCCTAATTGTGCAGAAGAAACAAGTGGAAACCAAACCGAGCTTAACTGCAATATGACAACACTGACGTGCCTGTACGGATGTAAAGGAAATTTCGACGGGGATCAATGCGACACATGTATACGCGGA
Organism: Ctena decussata; assembly: GCA_963989385.1. NCBI lineage: Eukaryota > Metazoa > Mollusca > Bivalvia > Lucinida > Lucinidae > Ctena > Ctena decussata. The sequence goes on from OZ022500.1 coordinate 46,034,327, forward strand.
AAGACCGGACCCAACTGCACCGTGAAGTGTAGTTACAATTGCTTGGATTGTAAACCGGACGGGCAAGTAGTTACAGAGCATACCCTTATAACATACAAAAAGCCAGGTAGAACATGAGATGTTCTGTAATTATCTGCTAATTTCGTGTCTTTTGTGACTGTTTCGCTTCTAAACGAATTTAAATGTTTGATCATAAACCAATCTGTTTTATATGAAGTTGCTGTTTAACACGCCCTTGTCCGTCATCTTCGGTTAAATTATTCTGTCAGCTTTGTTAGTGCGTTAAAAATTATGCATCGGTGCTTCTTTTTGTTATACATGTAAATATTACATGCAGGATTATTTTTATCATTAGGATTACTTTTCTGCTCTCTATCTTAAGACGATTTATTAGGTAGAGTATTAAATATACTACAAGAGAGATATATATTTACTGATGAAAAGAAATTCTCACCCTTATATTATTTTAGTGATTGTGACAGATGTTATCCAGGGTATCACATACAAAACAAGGAGTGCACTCAGTGCGTTGGAGGCTGCTACACAAATATGAGTACATTCCATCCTAATTGTGAAGATATTACCGGAGGATGTATACCTGCCTGCGACCAGATTACCGGAGATTGTACCCTTGGGTGTGTAAATTCAACATGGTTTGGAAAAAAGTGCATTACCCGATGTCCTGTATATTGTATCGACAGAAAATGTGATAGAAACAACGGATGTTGTACAGAGGGCTGTCAAAAAACGAACCTTGGAGGGTGCAGGTAAGTTGGAAATGAAGCCACGCCAGGCTTCGGAGATAACTTGCCAGTTTAAATCAGTTTGAGCCGAGTCATCGTAAAACATGACTCCCAGACCTGCCAGGACAATAAGGCATAATCTTGACTACTTTCAAATGATTTTTAAAAATTCCGACCGTCGAGGCCACAACACTGTTTATACGCAACAATTTATATGAATAAAACATGTATCAAACAAATAGTTTACACGCAACAATATATTTTGTACCGATGTCAAGAATATCAAGTTTATTTGGTTGTTTTGACAGATTGCAGAGAAATAATTCTCTTACGATAAAAACGACCGAAAATTAGATTATTACGGCAGAAGGTGGGTCAAATCTAGGGAGGGTCGGGGATATGGAACTTTGGCATATTGATATTTATAAAATGGATGGGCCATAAAAAATGAGCAGACCTTTATTTTTTTCCTTTTCTGTCTGCCATGTACATAGAGAAGTATGCCTTAGAGAAGTATGCCCCTTTTTTCAAAAAGTGCATGAAAGTTTGTTCCCAAAATCCTGAGAATACACTTTGAGCTAGGGTGCTCATATATGACATACTGAAAGGGTCTAAGGTGTAGATTACTTGATTAACTTTTAGGCAAAGTCGTTGAAAAAATGACTGAATTATGCCCCATTATTGATTTTGGCATTTTTCTAAGTTTTGAACCGTTTGACCAAGAACCCTAATTTTTAAAATACTATTAGCATTTGAGGTGTTTATCATTCTGATGCTGGTTGTGTTATGATGCATTCATTCTGGACAGAGCTATTCCCCTTTTCTTATCTGTATAAAACATAAATATGGGTGGTCTGTTTCTCAAGAATAATAACTGCTGGGGCCTTGATGTTTATAAAATGGATAGACCATTAAAAAATTAAAAATGAGCAAACCTGTATTTTTTTCTTTTCCGTCTGCCATTAAATTACAGAATTCTGCCTTTTTTAAAAAAGTTAAATGAAAGCTTGTTACCAAGATCCTGGGAATAAAGCGAGGATGCTCATATTTGGCATACTGCTAGGGGCTAAGATATAGATAACCTGATTAACTTTTCGGCAAAGTCCGTTGAAAATGACTGAATTATGCCCATTTACTGGATGGGTGATATATTTCTCAAGAACAATAACTGCTAGGGCCTTGATATCTTTAAAATGGGGAAACCATATAGAATAAGCAGACCAATATATTTTTCTTTTCCGTCTGCCATGTACTTACAGAATTATGTCCCTTTTTCGAAAAATTACATGAAAGTGTGTTCTCAAAATCCTGGGAATACCGTTTGAGCTAGGTTGCTCATATTGGGCATACTTACATAGGCTAAGGTGCAGATTAGCTTATTAACTTTTGGGCAAATCCCGTGAAAAAATGACTGAATAATGTCCCTTTGTTGAATTTGGCATTTTTCCAAACTCTTGAACCGTTTGACCTACAACCCTTATTTTTCGTATACTATTAGTATTTGAGGTGCTGATTATTCTGATGCTTGTTGCGTTATGATGCATTCATTATGGACAGAGTCATTCCCTTTTCTCATCTTTATAAAACATAATTATGGGTGGCCTATTTCTCAAGAACAATAACTGCTGGGGCCTTGATATCTATAAAATGGGTAGACCATAAAGAATGAGCAGACCCGTATTTTTTTCTTCTTTTCTGTCTTTCCATGTATTTACAGAATTATACCCCTCTTTTTCAAAAAAATACACGAGAGTTTGTTCCCAAAATCTTGGGTATACCGTTTGAGCTAGAATGCTGATATTTGGCATACTCACAGGGGCTAGGGTGTAGATTCCCTGATTTACTTTTGGGCAAATTCCGTGACAAAATGAGCATGTTATGCTAGACATCTAAAGTTTGACACCTTTAGTGGTAAACATTTAGTTTGGGGCCTAGTGTTTCACAAACACACTTTCTAGTTTATTACAAGACTTCCGCGGAAGCCTCTGTCGCACCTGACAGGGCCTTGCCTGATATATTTTTGTTAAATTGATGCAAACCCATTCAGTTTTTCTTGAGATAATGGGCATTTGAGCAAACTAGCAAGCGGGTCACTGTATGAGCAAATGGTCAAATTACTGAAAAAAAATCAAACAGGACCTGGAAGCTTTGAAAGAAAATGGCAATTTCAGACTAGAACCAGCATATTTAGTCTCTGGTGACTGGATCAAACCCGAACCATACAGACAATTCAACTGAGAAAGAAAACTGACACAGGTAAGAGGAGGCAGAAGCTAAGATTTGCCAAACAGTCAAAGAAGTGAAAAACACAAGGGAGTAAGGAAGAAAAGGATTAACCCATTAGGTATGGATGGTAAAGCTTTAACTAATATGTTTGTCATGTGGCTCATACAGACATCTATTAGATGCTTGTCCTGACAGTTGGGAGAACATGGAGAGTAGGTATGGAACATGGGGACATGGTGTGCAATCACTGACTGAGAATGACAGAGGGAAAACACAGGGTAGTACGAGGGGTGATCATTAAATAATGGAAACTAGCATTTCTTTCATTAGATATGTGTCAAAACATTATTCCAAGTATACAATACCTAAGAAACAAGCATATGACATATAGTTATGTCCTAAAGTAGTGTATAGGAATATCGTTGCCATGGCAACGATTCCTTAAACTTAAAAGGTTTTACTCTCTAATTTTTTGCATATTTTCATGTGTATTTGCTGCTGATTAGTAACAAAGAAAGTATAAATGTTTGTAATGGTGAAATGGCTGGATACAAGTCTCAAATACTAAAAGAAATATATAGTTATTCATGACTTGCTCTCAAACCTGGAAGAAATACAGACCGTGAAAAATTTTGATCGAGCAAAAGTTGACTTTTTAGCTGGTTTTAAGCCGGAGGAACCAGTATTGTGACGTCATTGCACATTAACATTGTGTAGCAGAAAGAACCAAAATTACCCTGTAATTGATAACCAATCAATTTACTTTAGCATAATACTGGAAATCGCGGAATAAAATGTCAAACTCCCTAGAAATCAATTATTTTAACCCCTGCTCTGGCTTCAATTCATGCCAGATTTCAGAACGTTTACATTAACAACTATTATATGTGTGTCTCAAACCTCAAAACCTTACTTAAACGGAAAATGTTCGTAAGTTTTCAATTTCTCTTTACATATCGCACATAATAAGCATAATTCCAGCACCTCCTTACCGAAGTGACGTCGAAAAAATCACACGCGGTATCCCACATGCACATGATGTAATATATTGCTAGGGTAACACGTTAAAATTTCAATTTCAAACACGGATTCGAAAGCTCTAAAGACGCTCGTTTGAGTTACACGAAGGATCCTTATTTCTGTATATAATCAACTAATCTACAAATCTACCATTATTTAATGATCACCCTAGGTAAAAGAGAGCAGAGGTTAAAATTGGAAATTGAAACAAAGTCAGTGTCTGGAGATAAGAAAGGTAGTTTGACTGTGGAAGTAGAGACTGAGGTGGACAGTTTGAAGGCAGAAATAATAAGTTTGAAGGAAGAGACTGAGGTAATGAAAGTATAGAAAGTCAACATGCTGAAAAGACAGAATGCCTGCAGTAAAGCACCTCATAGGGCTGAGATTAACCGTGATCAGAAGACAGAAAAGCAGGAGAAACAGACAGAAAGGGATTGATCATGGGGAGAAGAGCTTGATCAGAGGATCTAGTAAGAAATTGAACGAGGATTCATAGGCAATGAAACAGAATCTATCTATTTCGAGAATCAAAGTTTGATGACAGAGCTAATAAAGGATATCCTCTTATTGAAGTCTAAAAATGAAATTCTGGTACATAGGGTAGTCGTCTAATTTCATATTAAATCCTGGCATGTTATCAGAAAGATTTTTTGTTTTCTCCCGATCGAAAGACCGCACGATAGACATCTTTGTTTAAAGGTTTAAATCTTGATTTTCCTACCACCGAAAAGTTCGCATTTCTTTAAGTGATAAAAAACAGTATCAGATCGGCCCACATACAATGGCGTCAGATACATGACATGGGAGAAAACTTTTACAGACTTCGAATTTTAGGAAATGTATATACTCACTTGATAAACAATTATGTGCCTGCTGATCTAGCGGTCCCTGGTTCGAGATCTGCTGGAAGCGGACATTTTCAACCATAAACGGAGTTCCATTGCATGTAGCCTTTCATTATTATTCTGCCACCGTCCTGATATGGCTGAAATACTGTTAAAAAGGACCTTAAATTGCAATACATCCATCCATCTATAAAGTAAAATGGTAAAACATGAAACATTCATAAACGAACTTTTAACATAATTGTAGACAGTAGAAGAAATTTTACAAAGGGACCTGACGGCTCAGTTGCTGTCTGTAATTGGAGTAGGGTAATCTCTTAGGCTGCAAAAATTTACATGAGTCGAGTTTATCATCTTTTCAGTATTTGAATACCATAGAATAACATCATTCCGCCCCTGCTTTTCAGATGTGATGAAGCTTGCAGTAGCGGCTGTGTAAACGGTACTTGCTATCAAAATAAAACCTGCATGGAAGGATGTGAGCTCAATCACTGGCAAGACGACTGTAGCCAGGACTGTAGTGATAATTGCGCACAGGGAATAGACAACTCAAAATCTGTCTGTGATAACAATGGAAACTGCGTTTCTGGCTGCAAAAAGACATTTATGGGTCCGCATTGTTTACGTCACTGCCCTACCAACTGCAAAGAGCAAGACTGTAATGACACAACTGGTGATTGCTTTCAAGGATGTGTAAAGGGATACTGGAGCGATCAGTGCGACACCAACTGTAGCTTAAAATGTCTACAGGCCGACTGTCAACAAACAGATGGAATCTGTTCACAAGGATGTGTAACTGGCTTTCATGGACCAATCTGTTCTATAGAATGTCCTTTAAATTGTCTCAACTCTACTTGCCACAGGGAGAATGGAACATGCTCTTTTGGTTGCAAAGAAGGTTTTACTGGACCTATATGTGATGTCGGTAAGTTTAGTCTATTATATAAATGCTGTTTCACGCTTGTGTCGTCCCTCCACACGCCCACACACCGCCCTCGCCCACGCCCAACACACACCAGTGCATAATGATACACCTAAATTCGTCGGCCCATCTGTCTGTCATGCTAGTAAGAAAAAAATCTCTTTGTGTAGAGGGTTTTTCCTTCAGTTTTTTTATGCATTTAATTTGAAACTTTTCACAAGTCTGCATGTGTAAAATTTCAAACAGACTTAAGCTGGTATGTGCAAGGTTTCGAATTGAATGCATAAAACCGTCTGAAGTGTATATGGAATCTGTTGTATATCTTAAAAGCTTTTATTTTTACAAAGTTTCTGCTTTCAGTACTTTTGAATCTTATTGGTTATACACGAATAAAAATAGGGTAGTATTTACATGATAATGTTACTAATTAACTTCAATGTTTCTATTTTTCAGCTCGAAACAAATATTGGCTACACATATGCATACTGATTGAGTTTTTAATATTTTCTTCTTTGTTTTTCTTTCTTTATTTATTTATTTACTTATTTATTTTATTTATTTAAATTTATTTATTTTATTTATAAATTTTATATACTTATTTGTTTTGGTATATTAAAGAGAGAGGGCGAAAAACTGGCATATCTCACCCCTAACTTGTGCGTGCTATGTATTGGAATATTTCACCCCTGACTTATGCGTATTGTGTATCGACAAGTTTTCTTATGCAGTCTAAAATTTTTTGAGTCTTTACAATGAAAAAAAAAAGTTTTTTTTAATGAATACGACGTTCTTAACTCGTGTTCACATTTACATATAGTTGCATCGTATTAGAAAAGCCTACCCGGTGAAGGAGAACAAACTCATCAAGCCGACAGTCAAGCTAAAGAAAACGCTGTGAGATATTAGAAGTGCAGACTAAGACAGTTGTCGAAACCCACCGGACCCATTAACTGCAAACAGCACCCACAAGAAGATCTACATCTGATCTTGATATAGCAGCAGCACCACGGAAAAGTAGAATGAAAGTTCGAGGTGATATTATCACAGAAGAACTTATTCAAGCAGGCGAGAAGACAAAGCTTTGTAATAAAATCTGGAGAACAGGAGAGTAGCCTTTCCCATGGACTCACGCACTGAGATAACATTTCCTAAAATTTACAACCTACCGCTCTACCAGAGCTACAGAATCGTCAATCTTAGCATTTATCCAAGAAAAGTCATGCTGAAAGGCATCTTAAATAAGCCTAAGCTTTAAAGTGAAGAGAAAATCGCCGAGGAACAGGCTCAGTGCTGGAAGGAACATAACAGAACAGATCTTCAAACTGTACACCCCATGTGAGAAAACCTTCAGCATCAACAAAACTGTACCATATCTTCATAGACGTTGAGCACCTCTACGACAAAGCTGCGAGTGTAATCCTGATGAATGGTAGACCGGGAGAATGGTTCTGGACAACAGTTTTAATTAGGCAAGTATGCCTTCTTCCACTTATTCTTTTCAGGATTTTTTTCGTTAGGATTATGTCTGATTCTGTTGAAGAACAGCTTAGCATAGGAGGCAGAACTATAACCAATTTGCGATATGTCGGTGACATTGATGCGTTATGCTTAGAAAGAGCAGGAACTAAAAGCTCCAAGTTAAATTCTTGACAAAACATGGACACCCTATATAATGGAAAAAGAGAAAAAGAGCTGGGAAAATCAGACTAGTGACAAACAGTGCAAGCGGCATTCAAAGCAAATTGCAGAATCAAGAACTACAGCAGTAGTTAAAAAAGGCTTGAAGCAATTATCTCAGATGACTGCTCTAAATCTGAGGCTCTCGCAGGAAGAAAATATCAATATGTGTCTAGGAAGAGTTTGCCGGTACAACTAGAGCAGCTAAAACAGAACCTGGTAGAATGTGATTGTTACAAATTTATCAGTAGGTGCCCCAACGACCTTACAAGATCATGGGATGGACTAGACTAGTTACAGTGAGCCTCAGAATCCAATCAAACCAAAGCGACTATGTCTACTACCAGATCAGAGAAGCGCGGTGGCTCAGTGGTTAGTGCACTTGACTCTGAAGCCAGAGGTCGTGGGTTCGATCATCACCCAAGGCGAAATCTTCCTATGTCCGAACGAATTTTTCTAGCATCATTTGCAGGGATGATGCTAACAAGTGTGCCGTCCTTCGGATCGGGGCTTTAACTGGAGGCCCCCTGTGCAGGGAGAGTCATACCCTGTGCAGGTTAAAGATCCCTACCATAGCTACATGGCTATATGTAGGCTTTCATCCTGCAACACTTGAGTGTAGAAAAGTACACCTGCTCACGATACTCTGAAAAGAGGGTGTAGCAGTAAATATAGAAAGAAAGAAAGATCAGTCATTCGAAGTTCTATAAAAAAAAATATGGCCACTCGTGTGGTTCATTATCATTGTCAGACTCAAAAGGCTCTTATTTCTTATTGTCTTACAAATTAATAAAATGCATCTGGGGTGTACTGTCCTCTAAAACATACTCAGAAAATGTATAAGATTAAACGAGACCTGGATTGTTGTAAGCGAACACTGATACTTGTAAAAAAGCGAATAAGAAGAATCTGGAACCAAAATCATAGTATCAATAAACTAAAACCACGGAAAAAACCGTAGATTAAAATTGTCGGATACCAGTTACAATGTTGTTCAAAAAGATTTTTAGGCATGCATTGGCAAACAATACAATCAAATGTCTAACGAACCCTTCATTAGTTTAGGAAGTCAAAGGCTTTGAAAACATCAAACTAAACACAGTCAAATATGTCTAAGGTGAACAAATTAATTGCTACTTTGTTTATACATAGGGGAGACCGGGGATAGCTGATGCACAGGGCAAGTTGATGCAGTGGGAATAAAAAGACAATGACGTCATTATGGACGTCATGACTGACGAGTTAAAGTAGTCATTGACAGTCGCCATCTTTTCCCGAAGTTTTGCGCAGTTTGGATAACGAATAAGAATTTTGTGAAGAAAATTTCATTTTTGACACATCTAAGTAAATTTATAGGTATTTTGCAATTTTTCGTTTAGCGCGCATTTGTTTCTGGTTGTTCATAATTCATTTATGCACACAGGTAGACAAATCTTTTATCTTCAAAATCATACGCTCTTTTGAAGGAAAACATTATGTAATAGTTGTCTACCTGGCTGAATGCCCGTGGGCATGGTTGGGGGAAGTTGATGCAATGAGCATGGGGCAAGTTGATACACTATAAAAATCTGATGTAGGACTATTAAACATTTCAGATTTGTAGTATCTGTTTTTTTATAATTTATTCAATTAAGGAAAAAAATAACAATGGCATTCCAGCCATGTCACAGCAATGCCAACAACTTACATGTGTGCACAGCAAAGACTCGATACAGCCTGCGCATCCGTGCAGTCTGATCAGAGTCTTTGCTGTGCACTCTATGGATAGCTAAGGTCCCGTACCTTTTCGTGTGGCAAGCGAAGACTCTGACACGAGTGTGCAGATACACAGGCTGGTCTGACTCTTCGCTGGACGCACCGTGTAAATTGTACGAATAGCTGGGTGCCCGGCTCGTTTAATATAGCAAATGATAGTTTCCTGTTTAAAATGTTCTTGCGTTTCATAAATAAAAGTATAGAATATTTTGATAATTTTATCGTTCAGTTATTCATATACAGACGTCCTTTCTAGAGATCTTTCGCTGGAGATAACTTCAATGGCTAAAATAATTTTGATAAATCGCGGCATCTAACTAGAGAGCAAGAAAAACCCCATTTGTCCATAGGATCGGTCGATATACTGTAGTATCCGTTGCATGGACTAGTAAAGACAAGAAAAAATATTTGCATCAACTTGCCCCAAGCATTGCATCAACATGCCCCACTACTGGGTCAAGTTGATGCATTCAACTTGCCAAAGAAATCTATTGAAACGGAGGGAAAATATACCAAAATTCAAGGATTACTATTTGATTTTAAATGCAGAAAAGACAGAGCTTTTGGTATATACACAGATGATCAAACTTTGCCAGTCCGGTCACGGGATATATCAAAAAGTCTAAAAAGTACACCAACTATCCCCGGTCTCCCCTATTTTATTTTCAAAAATGCACACTACAACATGAAAACAAAACAGTATGACAAAGTAATAGGATCAGAACGAATGCCGATAGCTTACATTACTCTTGAGATTGATGACTCCTTAATTCGGGTATATTTGCAATGTATTTTGTCTAAGGAACTACAAATAGATGTCTGTTAAAGACAGGCGATCCCTTTATATAGGTGACCACATACGCAGGTTTTAATTTTACCTAAATTTGAAATAAATGAACAGTGCTGACGAACTGTAAGCTTAAGGTGTATGGGTACACATCCGTTATATTTTTCCGCCATTTTAACGAAGAGAAATAATTTCCGTGACTTCACTTCCTGTTTTGCTTCCCTGAGAGTAGAAGCCGTTCCAAACTGGGGTCTACTCTTAAGAGAAAGGCTTTGATTCTAAGATAGGAAGGCGAATTATTTCTTCTAGGAGTTTACCACCCCCCCCCCCCCCCCCACACACACACACACACTTACACATACTGAGAGGGGAAGTAAAGCTAAAAATGGTGGAGTTTCTTTCCCTGCAAGTTACCTCATTTACCTTAAAGTCTCCATAGTCCTATCAGTTGTAAAAATCGTCGAAGCACAAATCCTTATAAAATTGGTACGGCCTTTAGAACTGACGATAAATTGTCGGTTGCTGTTCTGTTTGTGTCATATAACTGGCAAAAAAGGAGGAATAAAGTATTTTGAATGAAACTTGACAAGTCTCTCCGTAAAAATACCGTTTTTGTTTCTGGTTCCCCGTTGGGCAATTAACTCACACAACAGCGAGACAAAGAATGAGATCCATGCCTTACATTGTATTTTTATCAACTATTAAACAACTGTACATTGTATTTTTATCTCCTGTACCTTGTATTGTTACCTCTTGTACCTTGTATTTTTACCATGTTATGAAACGTGTGAAATCGAAAGTAAGTCAAAATGACCCAGATATTTTTTCAAATCGTTTTTATGAGAAACTCCAGAACGTTTGAATTTTTCAAAGCCGGCCAATCACGATCATATACAATGAAGAAACTGTAGTGAGGAGCTTGCGGCGATACTTCACGATAAAAAAATCATGCTGATAGAGCAATGGGGCCTTTAAGAGCATATTGAGATGAACAGATTTTTGTTATAAACCATTTATAACTGAAAATGCAGCTAAATGCCACAACAGAAAGAAAAGTCCGGTACCGGAAAATCAAGAAGTATAATAACAAAAGATAGTAAATGGATTATCGTTACCGCGAAAGAGCGGTCTCAAAACAACCAAGCAACACAGATGAGCGCTTTTTTGCCTTCAGATTTATTCATAATCTTCAAATTATTTGTAGTGACATAGAGACATGATCTTCAAAATATTTATAGTGACATAGAGTCACGATCTTCAAATTATTTGTAGTGACATAGAGACATGATCTTCAAATTATTTGTAGTGACATAGAGACATGATCTTCAAATTATTTGTAGTGACATAGAGTCATGATCTTCAAATTATTTGTAGTGACATAGAGTCATGATCTTCAAATTATTTGTAGTGACATAGAGTCATGATCTTCAAATTATTTATAGTGACATAGCGTCAGAATCTTCAAATTATTATTTATAGTGACATAGAGTTACGATTTTCAAATTATTTGTAGTGACATAGAGTCATGATCTTCAAATTATTTGTAGTGACATAGATTCATGATCTTCAAATAATTTGTGGTGACATAGAGTCACGATCTTCAAATTATTTGTAGTGACATAGAGTCACGATCTTCAAATTATTTGTAGTGACATAGAGTCACGATCTTCAAATTATTTGTAGTGACATAGAGACATGATCTTAAAATTATTTGTAGTGACATAGAGTCATGATCTTCAAATAATTCATAGTGACATAGAGTCATGATCTTCAAATAATTTATAGTGACATAGAGTCACGATCTTCAAATTATTTGTAGTGACATAGAGTCACGATTTTCAAATTATTTGTAGTGACATAGAGTCACGATTTTCAAATAATTCATAGTGACATAGAGTCATGATCTTCAAATTATTTGTAGTGACATAGAGTCATGATCTTCAAATTATTTGTAGTGACATAGAGTCATGATCTTCAAATTATTTGTAGTGACATAGAGTCATGATCTTCAAATAATTCATAGTGACATAGAGTCATGATCTTCAAATAATTTATAGTGACATAGAGTCACGATCTTCAAATTATTTGTAGTGACATAGAGTCACGATTTTCAAATTATTTGTAGTGACATAGAGTCACGATTTTCAAATAATTCATAGTGACATAGAGTCATGATCTTCAAATAATTTATAGTGACATAGAGTCACGATCTTCAAATTATTTGTAGTGACATAGAGTCACGATCTTCAAATTATTTGTAGTGACATAGAGTCACGATTTTCAAATTATTTGTAGTGGGTTAGAGACACGATTTTCAAATAATTCATAGTGACATAGAGTCATGATCTTCAAATAATTTATAGTGACATAGAGTCACGATCTTCAAATAATTCATAATGACATAGAGTCACGATTTTCAAATAATTTATAGTGACATAGAGTCACGATTTTCAAATAATTCATAGTGACATAGAGTCATGATTTTCAAATAATTCATAGTGACATAGAGTCATGATCTTCAAATAATTTAATAGTGACATAGAGTCACGATCTTCAAATTATTTGTAGTGACATAGAGTCACGATCTTCAAATTATTTGTAGTGACATAGAGTCACGATTTTCAAATTATTTGTAGTGACATAGAGTCACGATTTTCAAATAATTCATAGTGACATAGAGTCATGATCTTCAAATAATTTATAGTGACATAGAGTCACGATCTTCAAATAATTCATAATGACATAGAGTCACGATTTTCAAATAATTTATAGTGACATAGAGTCACGATTTTCAAATTATTTGTAGTGACATAGAGTCACGATTTTCTAATTATTTGTAGTGACATAGAGTCATGATCTTCAAATAATTCATAGTGACATAGAGAAACGATTTTCAAATAATTTATAGTGATATAGAGTCACGATTTTCAAATTATTTGTAGTGACATAGAGTCACGATTTTCAAATTATTTGTAATGACATAGAGTCACGATTTTCAAATTATTTGTAGTGACATAGAGTCACGGTCTTCAAATCATTTGTAGTGACATAGTATACATCGATCTTATATTATACACGACCATGTACAGCCAAAAAAGAGGTACTTCAGTGCTAACTTATGTTCGATAATATTTATGAATTATGTTCATTTAAATGTTCCAGCTGAATCACTGCATGGTATAAAATGTTTCAGGTTTAGTTTCAGATGTTTCGGTTGGAAATGTTCCGATTTGAATAATGCATAATAATTGTCTAATTTGATTTTTTTAGGTTTATCAGATTGATATATTCCATATGAACATTGCAGCTGTTTAAATTCAAATTGCTCCTGTGTGAAGATTGTAAACTTTGAAAAAGTTTAATTGCAGGTGCTTTCATGTGTTTCAGTTTTATTTTCAGAAGCTTATATCTCAAGCGATCCAGTCCAATTCTAGTAGATTTATGTGGGGGTTTTTTTGTGTTTTTTTTGAAATATTGAATGAAAATTAACTAATATTTGTTATGATTTGTTCCATTTAGACTTTTGCTTCATGTGGAAATGTTTCAATCGCTACTCCTCAATATGTATCAATATATTGTATTGATTTGCAAAAAGAAGGTACATAGAAACTACAAAAAGAGAATAGCACCAACTGTTTAACAGTCAAACAATTTAAAATAGAAAAGTCATCTCAGAAAAAAACATAGGCATAATATGTCTTACTTTACAGTGTAATCTGGTGTGCTATCAACACTACTTACACCTCTCTCAAGGAAAATTCTTACTATATAGTGCATGTTTCAAGTATACAATTCTTACGCTTTTTTAGCACAAAACATTATCAATATTGTATTAGGAGCCACTTGTGTGTGTGTGTGTGTGTGTGTGTGTGTGTGTGTGTGTGTGTGTGTGTGTGAAAGAGGGAGAGAGAGACAGAGAGAGAGAGAGAGAGAGAGAGAGAGAGAGTTTCAAATGAAAAGGAAATATAGTTTGAAACAAATGTATGTTTTGTATTAGGGTGAGTGCGTACACTTTGGTGCCGTCTGGAGTATCCCCTGTATTAACGCTTTGTGCAGCCACTAAGTACTATTTTCTCACTGCATACATCCGGTACTATTTGCTTACTGCACACACGAAGTTTTATTTGCTTAGCGAAAGCATCAGGTACTGTTTGCTTTCTGCAGAAACTAGACATTGTTTGGTTACATCAAACATCATGTACTGTTTATTTTCTGCAGACACTAGGTCCTATTTGCTTATTATAACATCAGGCACTATTTGCTTTCTGCACACACTACGTACTAAATACTTACTGCAGACATCCGGTTCTATTTGCTTACTGCAGGCATCTAGTACTACATCTAACTGCATAGCCCATGTAATATTTGTTTATATCCCTATTCCACTGGATGGCGCTTTTTCGGTGTCCATGGCGATCATGGCGCTTCATCAGAATGTTCGAAGCTGCCGTGGATGATTTCAATCTACGTGTAATCCTTGGAACAGCTTCGATGAAAATCGGCGGAAAATACAGGTTTAGCAGCAGCTGATCACCAGCCATCGAACCAGTTGGAAAATAGAATAATTCTAGTGGCTAAATCCAGCTGGCAATCACGAAACAGAGACTTGTTCAGCTTGGATGAACAGAGCCAAGCTAAACGGAGGAGGGCCAAAGGGTTCTGGGTTCGTCCTTGATTGTTTGCAGACAGGAGGCTTCAGTTTGGAAAACTTCTGAGAAATCTCAGGACTGGAGACAACACTTTGTTCTTCAATTATATGACAATAAGGCCAGAAAGGTCAGCGAGATTCCGCTGTTCTGATGCGTTGCTCGCGCTGCTGCCTCGACACTGCCGAGCTCATGAAGTGCTGCGTTCATGTGCTTTGAGTCCACGTCGATTCACTACGTAAATTTTGAGCAAAGTCAAAACAAGCGCCATAACATGGCAATCATGACGTTTCAAACATGTTTTTACTACGACCTAGAAGCCTCTTCTGCGCTGTTCAAGCTTTTGCTATGTTTCATTGCGCTTTGAAAGCGTAGTGGAAAGACCGTCTTGTGGAAAGGGGGTTTTACTGCCTACACACTATTTGCTTTCTTCATATATCAGACGCTTTTATTTGCTCTCTGCAGACATCAGGTATTATTTTACAACTGCATACATTAGATACTGTTTGCTTGCTGCAATTATCAGGGACTGTTTGCACTCTCAGACAGTAGGTACCGTTCGTTTACTATATACATTATGTACTATTTGCTGACAGCGAATATCAGGGACTGTTTGCTTTCTGCAGACACTAGGCACTGTTTGCTTATTGCAAACATCAGGTATTGATTGCTTCCTGCAGACACTAGGTACTATTTGCTTATTATAAACATTAGGTATTGCTTGCTTTCTGCAGACACTAGGTTATATTTGCTTATTGCAAACATCAGGTATTGATTGCTTCCTGCAGACACTAGGTACTATTTGCTTATTATAAACATTAGGTATTGATTGCTTTCTGCAGACACTAGGTTATATTTGCTTATTGCAAACATCAGGTATTAATTGCTTTCTGCAGACACTAGGTACTATTTGCTTATTATAAACATTAGGTATTGATTGCTTTCTGCAGACACTAGGTTATATTTGCTTATTGCAAACATCAGGTATTGATTGCTTTCTGCAGACACTAGGTACTGTTTGCTTATTATAAACATTAGGTATTGGTTGCTTTCTGCAGACACTAGGTTATATTTGCTTATTGCAAACATCAGGTATTGATTGCTTTCTGCAGACACTAGGTACTGTTTGCTTATTATAAACATTAGGTATTGATTGCTTGCTGCAGACACTAGGTATATTTGCTTATTGCAAACATCAGGTATTGATTGCTTTCTGCAGACACTAGGTACTGTTTGCTAATATAAACATTAGGTATTGATTGCTTTCTGCAGACACTAGGTTATATTTGCTTATTGCAAACATCAGGTATTGATTGCTTTCTGCAGACACTAGGTACTGTTTGCTTATTATAAACATTAGGTATTGATTGCTTTCTGCAGACACTAGGTTATATTTGCTTATTGCAAACATCAGGTATTGATTGCTTTCTGCAGACACTAGGTACTGTTTGCTTATTATAAACATTAGGTATTGATTGCGGTCTGCAGACACTAGGTTATATTTGCTTATTGCAAACATCAGGTATTGATTGCTTTCTGCAGACACTAGGTACTGTTTGCTTATTATAAACATTAGGTATTGATTGCTTTCTGCAGACACTAGGTTATATTTGCTTATTGCAAACATCAGGTATTGATTGCTTTCTGCAGACACTAGGTACTGTTTGGTCATTATAAACATTAGGTATTGATTGCTGTCTGCAGACAGTAGGTTATATTTGCTTATTGCAAACATCAGGTATTGATTGCTTTCTGCAGACACTAGGTACTGTTTGCTTATTATAAACATTAGGTATTGATTGCTTTCTGCAGACACTAGGTTATATTTGCTTATTGCAAACATCAGGTATTGATTGCTTTCTGCAGACACTAGGTACTGTTTGCTTATTATAAACATTAGGTATTGATTGCTTTCAGATTCATTTTTGCTTTCTTCAGACCCAAGGTACTATTTGATAACTGTCGACATCAGGTACTATTTTCTTTCTGCAGACATTGCATACTTCTTCCTTAATGATACACAAGGTTCAACAGCAGCTCATCTCATTAATACATATATTTATAAATGATCAGTATGTACCATAAGTAGTCCTTCCAATTATATTACCGTCGATAAAAAAACACTGTTGATGACAGCTCATTTAATAATTATGATAATAACAACAATAATAATAATAATAATAATAATAAAGACTTTGTTTTCAGTGGGTGACACAATTAGTTACAAGCTACTCTTCCTTTAGGTCCACTTAACAAAATATGTTCAAATCAAAACATATATCAAATACAAATGTACAACATACATTGTTCAGCGAAATCAAACACTCAGATATGCAGATTCAATGTTACGGGCCTGATCACAATCACTCCTTCTATCAAGAAAAGTTTGCTGCCTTTAATATAGGTGGTGAGTCATATTTCCCACTTCACTATGGCAGCCTTTTACCTGTATGTCAATATTTACGCTAAGTGTGACGTCCAGATATAACAGACCAATTAATCTGGCCAGTAATGTACATCTAATAAATCTGCTATTTTCAGCCTGTTGGGTGTTTGTTACTCCCGACAGATAGATCTTACAGAATCTATCTTAAAGTACAACTGTTTTGTTTCGGCTTAAATATGACTTAGATATACACTACATTGCATTACAATGCACGAAAAAAATGATATGACACATTTTTTAATAAACAATCCAAGCTATATTTCATAGTGCACACTAGAGCCCGGAATACGAATTTCGAAAGCATTAAACTTAACGTTAAGCAGTATATGATCTTCGTCAAACATGTATGATAAAATTTACCGAACATAATATGTCAAAGAAAAATAGTTATAATCACATAAGCCCTAACAAAATTAACAAAACCGCCTAAAGTGTTCAGAGCCTGCTCAGCTAAAAGTCCAAAGGTCAAGGTCATGGGATTAAGACTCAATGTCTCGGGCTTAAGGAAATACATTTTAGATAGTAAATTGCTCTTGATTTTAGATAATAGGAACTCATGATTTGATCTTTTTAACGCAGTGTTCTCAAGATTCGGTGGTCCTTTATTGCACAGAGCAATGGTAACGTACCATGGCATGGAACGCATGTTGGCATCATAGTCAGCGGATGCGGGCATGAAAAACATTGTTCCATATTTGCATTTGTTTACTTTTGTTTTGGTGAACACGGCGTGTTTTTAACAGTAATCAAGTCATATTGATCTCCTTGAGTCGACCAGTATGAAAATCACTGTTCAATAACACTTCATGTTCACCTAAATAAAAGTCAACAATTGTGAAATATATTATCTGTAAATAAAACTCATATCACTGGTTCAGAGGCTGGTCACGTGAGGTAGACGTAACACCTTGACGTAAGTCGCTGGGTTGCTGACGTAACGTCTTGATGGTGCATGCTTTGTAAAGTAATGTCAACCGACATTTGACATCAAATTTATTAATATGGCAGCCCCTTCAACTGAACCTATCATTATTATATAATAAAATGATTTTTAGACGTTTGTTCTGTGAGCATGAAGTGTTATTGAAAAGTAAAAAACATATATATTTATATTCGCCTCTATCAATATGAAGTTTACTGCTCAATAAGACTTCATGCTCACCTCATCAAAAATCGACAACTGTATAATGTCTAACGGCGAGATTCAATTGCCAAGATAGGCAATACGATACTTTGTTGAATTAAATAATTCATAAAAAATGTTGACTCTTGAGGCATAGACACCAGAGAGCACAAATATTGACCTCCGCTGTAACGTCGGTCAATATTGGCATTCTGTGGTTGACATCATATTGTGTCCAATGCCTCAATAGTTATAATTGTATGTTATCATGAATAACTAAAAGAACATTTTATTCGTGCAAAATCCTATCGATACTACCGGTCGCATAGGATTAAGATTTTCCAGGGAAATGACGTGACGTCGGATTCAAAGCATGCTGAGTTACCATTTCTTATCTACTAGACAGAGTTTGTTCTATTTTTAGCTGTGCTGGAAAATTCTGTCTTGCCCATGGGCTGAGACAGCTCACATGAGCTTGAATTCTGTGTATTTCACTTCGCGCTCCTTGAAATCCGGTGCGCACAGCTTGGCGATTCTATACTTTATGCATTGTTTTTTTCATAGGAATGAATTTCCACATCAATGGTTATTCATTTTTTATAATCCCATTATAATCTGTTTCTATGTCTTAAAGTAGGAAACAGATTCAAAATACTCAATGTTTCACCGTGATAAACATTATCGAGGGTTCCGCCATTATGAAAACGTTACCAAATGACGTTTGAAATGACGGTGACGTTACGTCTCAATTAATGTCATACACGCGCTTGCTTTAGTCGTTTCAATAAAAAATTTGTTCTGCAATATGAATTTCAATTAGAAAATCCAAAAATGCGGATTTGTAAAGGACCTAGTTTTTACTTGTTTGCTCACTACCGAAGCCATGAGGCTGACACGGTTGTACTACTTACAATTGTACACATTCGCATGAAATAGACCTAATAGTTCTTCGTTCAATTTGAAATAGCCTCGTTTCCGACATACCCCGTCTGCCCTCGGGTTAGGATTTCCCGATCTGCAACTGAGACCCATGATAGATTCTATTTATCTTTGCGAAATAATGCACATTTTTTTACTTTTGTTGAGGTCGACATAAAGTGTTATTGAACCGACCGACGCCAAGCAAAGATCCATATGAATTTACTTTTCATAAAACTTCATTTTCGCCGAAACAAAAGAAAACATTGTTTTTTGTATAACAAGGAATAATTACAGTTGACGATCAGTCATTTTTACGGACTTGATATCAACTTTCAGTGGTTGCTAGCTCATAAACAATGCGCTGTAAAACGCTACGTCACCAACCATGCGTCGTTAAGACGCTACGTCACATACAATGCGACATGATCTGTCTCTGAACCAACGAAATGCGTTATATTTATTATAGCTTATTTATTTATATTGTATAATTTGAGCGTGACAGGTGACGCCATATTAACAAAAGAAAAAAGAAAAAAAAGACACATCTCAATGATATTTTTGTTTTGTTTTGTTTTTGTAAGTCACTTTTCAGGTACATCTTTATTATGAGCCACGACGTGAGAAAACCAACAATGTGGTTGTGCGCCCAGCGCAGACTCACATCAGCCTGGCCATCCGCCCAGTCTGATCAGAGTCTTGGCTGTCCGCATGGAGGTAGCTTAGACCCTTAGCTATCCTTTAAGCGCTTAGCGAAGGGTCTGATCAGGCTGGGTAGATGTCCAGGCTGATCTGAGTCTGAGCTGGGCGGACAACCACTTTGTTCGTTTTTTCGTGTCTCGGCTCATTTTTATATACTTATATAGCAGTTGTTAACTTTTGTCTCGGTGACCATAAAAACTTAAAGAATAAACGCTTCATATTGACCTCCGCTTTGCGTTGGTAAATATGAAGGACAGGGCTTATAGCGGAGGTCAAAATGAACTGTTTACTGTTCAATAACACAGCCAGTTCACCTCAGCAAAAGTCAGTAAAACACTGGTATCCAACGTATCAGTAACGCAAATACTGACCAGGCCTCAACGTCAAATCAACCTATAAGTTGCGGGTTGTATCGTGGTAATGTAAAAAAAAAAGTTTAATAATGGAAATGTACAAACTATTCTTTCAGAAATAATCCCACCACCACCGGCCGACAAAACAGACGTAACAGTTGTTGCTGCTACCGCCGGAGGGGCTGGGGCTGGACTTATTGCATTGCTTGTTGTTGCGGTGATCCTTAGATTCAGGTATATACCAGAAGTACTATTCAATTCTATAAATCCTTGCTGTACAAAAGATAGAGGATTTCACACTCGTGGTCATTTCATATGAAATTTACAAAACGGGCCTTCGGCGAATTTCATAAATTTCTTATGAAATGACCACGAGTGTAGGATTTTCTTTATCATATGGCCATCGCCTTCAAAATGAAAATTATTTCAACAAGAAAACGCATTATTGACATGGTGGATGTCAATGACGTTACATGTACGCGCCAAAATGTTATTACACGTGTGGTCACACGATTTTTATGACACGACGTTATCTACTGAATAACAGTGACGTCATATGATAAATCTATTTGATATTTTCTATGAATACATGTTAAGGTGGTGATTTATGGTAAATGTAAAAATCTGCATAAAACCATAAAAAAGTAACGTATCTCCCTGAAAGTTAGCAGACTTCTTATTTTTGTTGTTCTTTACAGTTTAGAATACAAAATAGACGTACATGCTGCTAAAAAAAGTGTTTTTATAAGGAAAGATCAAAGGGTAATTTTCTGCGAATAAATCTGAAAAAATAATATCGTTATTGAAAATTTACGTAGTGCTGAAGGTGCATTATTGCATAATGAAGAGCGTCCTAGCAATTATTTATTCCAACTCTTTCTCAAATTGTAATGTAGACCAGATGAAAACGGAAGCTTTTTCTCAAATGTTCAACCATGTACAAAGTTAATGTACACTGGACGCATTTATTAAATATAGGGTAGGCAAGCATACCTATGTTAACACCTACAATATAAATAATACATTACTGCCATGATCAGTGGTGTGTAGATGAAATTGTTCAACCTTGTTAAAATAGTATCACCTGTCTCACCTGTGTGTTTTGTCAAAAGAATTTAGACACAGACTGCATCTTTTTTTCATCTGCTCAGCCTGATAATGTGTGAAAGAGTTTGAAAAAATAATTGCTAGGACACTCTCTATTATTCAACAAGGTACTCTAAGCACTAAGTATATTTTCAATAATGATATTATTTTTTCAGATTTATTCGCAGAAAATTACCCTTTGATCTTCTCTTGTAAAAGCACTTTTTAACATTAACAAATGCTGCATTTTGGGATTCTAAATCATGAGAAACAACATAAAGAAGGCATCTGCTAAGTTTTGGAAAGATCAGTAGTATTTTGAGTATTTTATGCAGATTTTTGTCTTTGTCCCAAATCAGTGATTATCACCACCTTAATAATCCTCTACTTAGCTCGTACCCAGTTTCAAATTAACGGAGCTGCTCGCTTTTTGCGAAATATCCATGTGAACAGAAAGGTTCTTTGCTGTTTTGCTCGATGGGATGATGCATTTAAAGGGCAAAATCAATTCTTTGCTATGGCCTGAACATGACCGGGGGAAATGGAAAATGGATGGGGGGGGGATTGGGGTGTGAGCGTGGGGAGGCCATGGAAGGACAGTACCTATATGTGTCCAAATTCGCAAAGCCCTTGACATACTGCGCACGCCCGAGATATAAATACTTTGATGAAGCAAAGGTGACATAAGTGCGCACCAGAAATGAGCCGCGACACGAAAAACCAACAAAGTGGTCGAGCGCCCAGCGCAGACTCAGATCAGCCTGGGCAACCGCCCAGTCTGCTCAGAATCTTCGCTGTCCACAGAAAATACATGTAATTACAGAGATGCAGGTAGGTGCATTCCCATGCAAGAGCCGCAAGACATGCCGGAAAACTTGCCAATGAACGCCATTTATTGGTCGCAGTTCTGATTATAGACAGGCTCAGACAGAGTTCGCGCAGTCTATTCAGAATCTTATCTTTTTTGTGTATATACAATTTGAATAATCCTTAGGAAAATGAAAGATGGAAGACTCTGATGAGTTTTTGACGCTGTGTAGCTCATTTGAATATACACTATATGCACATTAATGAATGCCCAATTCATTTTTTTTATATGGCTCTCTCAAGAATATGTTATTTGTGCCGACCCGATTGTTAGGCAGCCTCACTTTCCGTGAACAGAACTTGTCTTTCTCACATGTGTGCGGCCGAGGCTTGAACACACAACGGTGGAAAACATACTCATTAAGAGTTAAGCGCTTTTATCCATTAGGCCACGCAGGCCCGTCCGCCAGTTCAGTCAGTTCTTTTTTTGTTCTACTTCGTAAATCTGTACCGGTGTTTAGCCTCTACTTTTTCCAGTGTTTTCAGAGCCAGGCTTTGTATCTGTGGCCTTTCATAAAAATCATGTGCGTTTTTTAGATTTCACTGGGGGTTTCCTAAGGTGGAATCAAGGACTAAGCTGTGCATTGCCTTTTGAAAAGTTATAAACATAATTTCATACTTTGAATTGATTCCATGCGAAACCAAATGCCACTTTGAATAGCCCTCTTTTGAGAGTCAAATGCATTTTCATTAGCAGGTGAATATACCCGGTATTTGTCATATATTTGCAGGTACGTGGCTTACAAAGAAGCTGCTTGTATGAAAGAGACAAACAGAAAAACTGCTGTAGAACAGAGTATGGTGAAAAAGAAAAGAAAAGGTGAGTATGAGCGAGACATTGATGGCTTTGGCATATGCAAGTTACGTGTCTGTTTTTACAGGAAATACGTTCCTGGTTGTTGTAAAAATGATTTCCGTGCGGTAATAACTCGACAGTCGTTCTTCCAATACAAACGGTTATCATATAGTGGCTGACGTGTTTGACTTGGGTTAAAATTTCTGATTGGAGTAAACGTTTTATCTCTTGAGATGATAACAGATTCCGATAACTTGGCTATCGGCAGTGGTCTCTTCAAAGTGCTCAATCTTTAATTAGTCCAGCGTAAGATACGTATGATAACGCTTTCAAATGCAACACAATTTAAGTTTTTTTCGACGTTCGTCGGATGGTCGGATGATGAACGTAGTGATCGTTGCCTAGGTTACATGTATAATGCAGATCTAATAATGGACTTGTTTAAAGTTTACACTTTATTTCATGCCATATTTCTCATAACAAATTGGCGCGTACATGTAACGTTATAGACTGGGAACCTGTTTTGGGGACAAATGCAAACAGTGCGGACCCAGTTCAGACGCCGCATGGCGTCTGACCAGGGTCAACACCGTATGCTTACAGAAATTTCTATGCAGAATACAATAAAAGTGGAAATATTCTCCAGAAACCCCTAAAACTAGAAATGGACTTATCAAAATCATAAAGCATCACCTGAAGATGTGCAGAGAACAAGAATTGTAATTGCACATACATTATTTACAGAATAATGCCCCTTTATAATTATTAGTATGGAAATCGTGTCCGCTCCACAACTTTAACCCTGCAGTTAAATATTTTTACAGAATTTGCTATGGCTCTGGTTAATCCTGCCTATGAGGAGGAGCCGGAAAAACTCGACGGGAAATATAATGAAGAGGAAGATGAAGTTCGAAAAGTTGAAGAGTTAATGGATTTTGTTATTAAGACGGACATGGATGGATTCGATCAAGAATTTCAGGTATGTATATAAATTATCAGGGCAAAAACAGATGATTTTCTGATCTATACAGCAGAAGAATAACTTTTGTCTCCTCACCTCCCATAGGTTTTCACATAGTTGTCTGTCTGTCCGTCTGAGGGTCTATGTGTCTGTCCATGTGTGTGTTTGTCACAAATTGTGTTCGTTCCAAACTCTGACCGTTCAAGATATTTTCACAAAACTTGATTTGAATATAAGGCATCATCAGACGATGTGCAGAGAACAAGAACTGTAACTCCAGCTACATTTTAACGGTACTATACCCCTTTGTAATTATTTATATAGAAATCGCGTCTGCTCTATAACTTTAAAACTATTCAAGATATTTGCACGAAACTTGCTACACATATAAAGCATAACCTGAAGATGTGCAGAGAACAAGAATTGTAATTGCACATACATTATTTACAGAATAATGCCCCTTTATAATTATTAGTATGGAAATCGTGTCCGCTCCACAACTTTTAAACTATTCAAGATAATTTCATCAAACTTGGTACACATATAGAGCGTTATCAGATAATTGGTAGAGAACAAGAATTTTAAATCCACCTACATTATTTACAGAATTATGCCCCTTTATAAGGATAAGACTGGAAATCGTGTACGCTCTATAACTTTAAAACTTTTCTAGATATTTTCATGAAACTTGATACAAATATAAAACAATGTCAGATGATATAAAGAGAACAAGAATTTTAACTCCACTTACATTATTTACAGAATTATGCCCCTTTGTAATTACTAGCATGGAAATCGTGTCCGCTCAATAATTTTAAAACCGTTCAAGATATTTTCATGAAACTAAGTAAAAATGTGAAGCATCATCAGTTAATGTGCAGAGAAAAACATAACTCCACTGACACTTCAAACGGAATTATGCCATTTTGTAATTTTCAGTTTAGAAATCATGTCCGCTCTATAGCTTCAAAGCCTTTGAAGATATTTTTACAAGACTTGGTCAAAATATAAAGCATTATCAGCTGATTTGCAGAGAACAAATACCATAACTGCATTTACATTTTTCACGGAATTATGTCACTTTGTAACTTTATGTATGGCAATTGCATCCCTTCTACAACTTTATAAGTATTAAGGATAATTTCGTGAATGAAATTTTATACAAATACAAGCAGGTGATGAACAGGAAAACAAGATCGGTAATTCCACTTACATTTTTAATAAATTATGCCCCTTTATAATTTTCAGTAAAGAAACTGTGTTCCCTCTGTAACTGTAAAAGCGTTGAAGAAATATACATAAAACTTGGTCCAAATATAAACCATTATCAGACGATGTATACACCATTGTAACTTTTCAGTATGGAGATCTTGTCCCTTCTATAACATTAAAACCGTCAACGGTATCTTCATGAAACATTGACCAAACATAAAACATGACGATGTGCAGAGAAAAGAACCATAATTTCACTTAGATTTTTTAAAAAAGAATTACGCCCTTTTGTAATTTTAGTTGGTAAATTGGTTTTCTCGGTAACTTTAAAAAAATTGCAGATATTGTCACAAATCTTAATACAAATATAATAGGATAGTCAGTTGAAGTTCAGAGAATAAGAACCATAACTGCATGGTTCTTATTCATTTTGATGAGGGGTGGGGAGAGTTTGGGTGGGGCGGGAGGGGGAAACATCTGTTTTTGTTTAAAAACACTAACATCTAGTTTGTCACGTAATGGTTTCATAACACAAAGTAACGAGTAGATTCACGTAGAAATTCTGCTTTCCCGAAAGGCAGTTATGTTAACATATTAATCACTCTCTTTTTGCAAAAGTGGAGAGCCAGATAAATATACTGTTTGATGTTTATTCGCTGATGATTATACGTCCTCCCCGTACACAAGTTGAGAGGTTGGTGAATTCTGCTTTCCTACCAGTCATTTTGTCATTCTGTTCATTGGTGAAAACTGTTTTTTTCTTTTTCTGTTTTTAAATCTAGATGATGTATTTATTTTAAGAAAAACTAACCCCTTTGCAAATTAAAAACGAACGAGCTTGTAAAAAGTGCACTATGTGTAATTAATGCATGTAACTGATAGATTGTAGTTGTATGCGAATATTCCATATAAACTGCTTGCTGGCAAAGCTACCTTTTCTTACTTCTCGTTTAAAAGTTCATATCTGGATGTCAAAATGGGTATTTATCTTTTGAAATTGAATATCTCAGAATTATCTTTTTCCTTTATTTAGACCGTCAGCCATTCAGCTTAAATTAAATATTTATAGTTTATTTTTTCTAATGTCAGGTGAGAGATAAAAACCTTTTTGGCAAATTATATGAATCTAATTTTCATCAGGTGAGGTCAATATGACAAGAGATGCTGTGCAATGAAACCACGGACGTCTGAAGTTCTCGCCTGAAAAAATGGATGAAAGCCCTCTATTATGCCTCTAGCGAACGTGTGTGCGTAGTCCAACAATTAGCCTAAAATGAATGAAATCCCGCTACTCTGCCTCCAGCGAACGTATGTGCCTATCCCAGTAATTAGCCTGCAAAATGGATGGAACCCGTCTAGTATGCCTCGAGCGAGCGTGTGTGCCTAGCTCAATAATTAGTCTGACAAATGAATGGAACACCTCTTCTATGCCTCTTGCAAACGTGTGTGCCTGGTCCAATGATTAGACTGACTAATTAATGGAACACCTCTTCTATGCCTCTTGCAAACGTGTGTACCTGGTCCAATGATTAGACTGACTAATGAATAGAACACCTCTTCTATGCCTCTTGCAAACGTGTGTGCCTGGTCCAATGATTTGACTGACTAATTAATGGAACACCTCTTCTATGCCTCTTGCAAACGTGTGTGCCTGGTCCAATGATTTGACTGACTAATTAATGGAACACCTCTTCTATGCCTCTTGCAAACGTGTGTGCCTGGTCCAATGATTAGACTGACTAATTAATGGAACACCTCTTCTATGCCTCTTGCAAACGTGTGTGCCTGGTCCAATGATTAGACTGACTAATGAATAGAACACCTCTTCTATGCCTCTTGCAAACGTGTGTGCCTGGTCCAATGATTAGACTGACGAATTAATGGAACACCTCTTCTATGCCTCTTGCAAACGTGTGTGCCTGGTCCAATGATTAGACTGACAAATGAATAGAACACCTCTTCTATGCCTCTTGCAAACGTGTGTGCCTGGTCCAATGATTAGACTGACTAATTAATGGAACACCTCTTCTATGCCTCTTGCAAACGTGTGTGCCTGGTCCAATGATTAGACTGACAAATGAATGGAACACCTCTTCTATGCCTCTTGCAAACGTTGTGCCTGGCCCAATAATTAGCCGCTGAAAAAGGAATGGAACCCCACGACTACGCCTTTTGTGAAATTGTGTGTCTAGCCCAACAATTAGCCTGAAAAATGAATGGAACCCCCACTACTATGCCTTTCGCGAACGTATCTACCCATCCCAACAATTAGCCTGAAACAAATGGAATCTCGCTACTATGCCTTTAGCGAACGTGTGTTCCTAGCTCAACAATAGCCAGAAAAATGAATGGAAACCTGCTTCTATGCATCTAGCGAACGTGTGTGCCTAACCCAACAATTAGCCTGAATTGATCCCTTGCAAACGTTCACTAGACACATAGTAAAGGGGCTCCATCCATCTTTTAGGTTTATTATTGGACTAGGCTAAAACCTCAGACGCCCGTGGTGAGACATTATTTCCCTCGTTGTAGTTGAATTGGTACACTTTTTATGTCACAGTTTTCATGATAAAACCATCAAAATTGATTTCTGGATCTGAAAACAAGGGCCTGGTTTCATCTCTTGTATAGCTCTTTGTCTGTTATAATATAGATTTCAAGTCACGCTTTTGCTTAGCCTCTGTGTAAGGTAGAATCATTAGATTTCTTATCCAGGTAAACATTGTATTGCTGTCTAAGACTGCCAAATCTTTACGAGCCTTACACTTCCTATAATGTGACCATACTTTTTCTCAAGATTTCAGAAGATGGAGACCAAGAACTAGTTTTTCTCAGCTTTTGTTCTTTTACTCGTATTAGTTATTTGGTGACTATTATTGTAATTAATATTGACATTGGGCATAACTTTTTGTTATCAGTGTACATCAGCCGGATAAAATTGAGCCGCGACACAACAAAACCGAAAAAAGTGACGTTTCCGCCAGCGAAGACTCAGGTCAACCTTGGCATCCGCCAAGTCTGATAAGAGTCTTGGCTATCGGCATGGCGGTAGCTTAGACCATTGGCTGCCCTTAAAGTGGACAGCGAAGACTCTGATCAGCCTGGATGGATGCCAAGGCTAATCTGATGCTTCGCTGGGTACACATGCCACTTTGTTGGCTTTGTCTTGTCACGGCTCATATAATATATAAACATGTCTTGTTTTTTTTTTCGTTTAGAAACTGCCACCTAATGTTACGAAGCCTGAAAAGCAGAAGAGGAAAAATACATATAAAGGTATTATACGGGCTGGTTTAGCCATAACATGCTATACTGTCAATATCTGGTCATATTTTGCAAAACACGCTAATATCAAGCCGTTAACAAAAAATGGAAAAAAATCGTTTTGTACAAATGGATCTATTTAACTAACTAGTAAATGAGCGTGTGTATTTTTTTTTTATTTTATTTTTTTTGGGGGGGGGGGGGAGTTGGGGGTGAGGGCGGGATTGTTATTGGCGGTATCAATTACCTTAGCCCTAGAAATAGAAGTCTGCACATGATCAAACTTTTAGTCAGATACACTGATCACACTGCACGGCCGCGTAGGTTGGCTGAAGGTCTAAATAGTGCATTGATTGACAGAATAGTACAAAGTTCGAGGAATAGTAACATTCTTTCATAAAGAAATCGGACAAGTCTGGAAGAATAACAGAGTCTCCGATAAATTTTAATATTTTTTCATACTGAGGACGGATGTGCCTGTCAGTAGAGATTGTCCGTCGTGTAGAGTTGCAGGCTGAAATACTGAAATTAAGTTTATTATCATTTTTATGATATTAAATGAAATTTTATGAAATTTGGTTTATTATCATTTTTATGATACTAAATATATGAAATTCAGATCAGAGTTAGATCCTTCGGAGATGTATTTCTTTATACTTGCTGTCACTGTATTCACTTTAAATTCTGCAGCTGCAACCATTTGTATAATTGAATATTTCGATTTTTATATTTTCCAATTTGAACATGTCTGTCCGATCAAATGATATTCTATATGTAACAGCTACACAACACTGCTTATGTTGATCAGATTGCTACTGATCCTATTCTTTGGAGCAGTTTGGAGTCATACGGTTTCTGCAGACCCTGTATGTATTATGGTTAACAATTTTTTAACTTCTCTTTTAGCCGAAGGACGAAAAGTGACATTCAGCGACAGAGAGAGTGCTTTTGTAAACCCATCGTATGGTGAAGTCGATGTACAGATTGATAATGTTTTCATAGAGAATGAAAATAATTTGCAGGCTGAAAGAACATATAATGCTTCTAACATTGAGGTAAATTGAGCTGCAACACGACAAAACAAACAAAGAGACAAGTCTGATCAGAGTATTTGCTGTGCGCTATAAGGGTAGTTAAGGGTCTAAGCTAGCTCTATGCGGACAGCGGAGACTCTTACCAGACTAGGAATCTACGTCTTCGCTGGGCGCACACGCCACTTTATCGGTTTTGTTATGTTGCATCTGAATTCACTATTCTATCAGTTTCCAGTCTCTTTATGTCAGTGAATATCAGAGTACAGAGTCAGATACAGGGCCCGGTTGTTCACAGCATCTTTAGCTGAACGCAGTCGTTAGTTCAGAATTCGTTCAATGTTGTAGTATAACTTAAATCAAATTTGCAAATATATATTTTGCTAAAAAATCTCTTCACACTTTTTCAGTAAAGTTAACGGTACTGTCAGGCTACCAGTGGTGGCCGTTTATTGTTACACTTTCTTATCTTGTAACCGACATATTGCGTTTAGTGATTCTTTATTTTGATCAAATAAACAAGGGGTAACTATCTGTGTAATACTGATATATTTTTTAAATAGACTTTTACATGTGTCTGTGACAGATCCTAAAACTAGGTCACCAAAAAGCATTAAAATACGAACGTAGCGTTCCAGTGGTGGCCATCACGATTGCCATGCGTTGAATGATGCATTTTCCAAACACTTGTTGTGGATTTAAACTTTAATGATATGTCGTTGTAAGTCTGTGGTCTTCATCAAATTTAACAGTTTGCGCGTGTCAGCAGAGGCGGACTATAGGCAACACAAACGTTTATCAGATACGGATTTTAAAACTCTGACGCAGTCATTACGTTGGCACACGCTACATATTACGTCGAAAACAAACTTAAATAATGGTTACAAGTGTGATGTGATTTACAAGAATTTAGATGCTTTTATTGCACGCCGGCTGTAGGTTTACATTTTTCGTGCTTGGTAAACATTAATACAGCAATTTGTACATGTTTATTTCTGTATTTAATTATGTGTGTATCAAGGGTTGTGGTCCCCCGGAAAGGCAATGATGTTGGCATGAGGGTAGCTTTGAAAAATTGTTAACCTTTAGCCTTCCGGGCAGAGAATTTTTTGTGCGCGTTTCTTATGTTTCCTTTTACAAGATGGCCGAGTCTGTAACGCATCAAACACGTAATTGCGCGTACAAAATGCAAACGGCCACCACTGTAACGCGGCCACCACTGGTCGCACGCCAGTAGTGTTTAAGAAATAGATCAGCTCTAGCAGTGAATTGTTGAGTAATAATTCACTGTTTGGAGGTCAGTTGTAAAGTAGATCATATCACGAGCGCGGAGCGCGAGTGATATATCTACTTACAACTGACCGACAAACAGTGAATTATTACTCAACAATTCAATGCTAGACCTGAACTATTTCGATTCTAACACTTTAAAACGCCAAAAAACTATTCCTTTCATTCAAACTCTCCCAACCTTCCTGCCAGCGCGTCCATGCTCCCGCCAATATTCTTAACTGTATTTAAGACAAATATACTTTTTTATGGCGACTTTAGAAAGAAAAAGAGATGTTACACCGTCTACGTCTCAAAACGTCACAAAATTACGTCAGCAATTGCAGTGACGTCAGCAATTAGACTCACGCGCTCCCAAACCAGTGAATTGTTGCAGAATAAAACACGGTAACTTTCCATTGCTTCTATAGGCACACTGTGTTAGAATTTTGCGTATAATACGTTTGAAAATGTGACGTCCCGATAAGATGGAATTGGACAAAACCAAATTTTTCATTTTTCTAGTCAAACAATGTATTATCAAAAACTTCAGTCAACAAAGACTTTCAATGACGCGTGATGGTTCGACGTTTTATACGCAAATTTTATTGCTCTCAGATATCCGCATTGTATCTGCTATTCTTGCTTTTTATAGTATGAATCCAATAATAATAAAAAACACGAAAACAGAGCATGATGTTAAAATTTGAATAAACAAGCTTAAAACGATGTCCAAACGATTGGAGAACTCCATGATTTGAACTTAGAGTTTGTTCATTCAACCATTCAGCCTGGTCTGGTCTTAAAAAAATTGCGCCTGGGTGTCTGTGCAAACAACCTACTAATCAGTAGTTGAACTCCGGGAATAGAAGCCAGTATGTTGAAAAATTGCATGAATTCCATGAATTTGCAAAACAAACGTTGCTCGTTGAAGTCATTATAGTACATTTAATGAATCACCTTGTTCGATTGACTATCTGCCCCTGCATCGCGAAAAGTTTCTAGCTTATCAAATTCATTTCTCCATTTACTCAGAATTGCTAGACGACCTGCTAACCTAATGACCGAACCCCGAATTATAGTGTTATAATTCCAACTCACCTTCTTAATACTAATTAGCGCAATTTGATTGGTCAAGAGCCAACAGAAAACGGCGTTTATACTTCGATAAACCCCATGAACCAGAAATCAGGAACTACTTGGAACTACTTTCTTGGCGGCGATTTCTAAGATACTCACTATAGCTGATAATTTTGAGAAAACGATGGCCGAGTTGGAATTATAAGAAATGGATTTTATTTTTGTGGATTTTATGGATGTGTAAACGCCCGCGAATCACTCACAAACTTAACATAAAACCCTTCGGGCTTTATTCAGTTTGTGAGTGATTCGCCGGCGTTTACACATCGATAAATCCACAAAAATAAAATTCATTACTATAATATAGTTCATTCCTATTTCTGTAGCAGGTCTTATCCACCGATTTTTATGGTGAAGCAAAACCATTGTCTGAGAGTTATCACACATGTACTCCTGCCTAGGATCACGGCATGTAACACAAACGAAAAAAAAACAACAAAATATATGAACCGCGACACGAGAAAACCAACAATGTGGTTGTCCGCCCAGCGCAGACTCAGATCAACCTGGACATCTACCCAGCCTGATCAGACTCTTCGCTAAGCGCTTAAAGGGTAGCTAAGGGACTAAGCTACCTCCATGCGGACAGCGAAGACTCTGATCAGACTGGGCGGATTTATTGTTGGTTTTGTCGTGTCGCGGCTCATA
This sequence comes from Ctena decussata, assembly GCA_963989385.1. Taxonomy (NCBI): domain Eukaryota; kingdom Metazoa; phylum Mollusca; class Bivalvia; order Lucinida; family Lucinidae; genus Ctena; species Ctena decussata. The sequence continues at coordinate 46,066,764 of OZ022500.1, forward strand.
TACTCTAAACGTTGAAGATATGAATCGTCGAAAGAAAAAATGCTGTCCGCCTCGCAGAAACATACTGTCTACCACACACGGTGGACATGCTTTCGATGATTCATATCTTTAATGTGTAGAATATGTTTTGAGTTTGTTTGTTGTTGTTGTTGTTGTTTTTCGATTGCTTTAAAATTTACATTTTGTTCACAGGTATATTCCAGAAAGTATATTGCAGCAGAAGGTAATTCATAATTTATAATTGAGCCGTGACACGACAAAACTATCAAAGTGGCATGTGCGCCCAGCGAAGACTGAGATCAGCCTGGGCTTCCGCCCAGTCTGATCAGACTCTTTGTTTGCGCTTTCAGGGTAGCTAAGTGTCTAAACTAACTCCGTGCGGACAGCGAAGACTCTAATCAGTCTGGGCGGATGCCCCGGTTGATCTTAGCCTTTGCTGGGCGCACGTCCACTTTGCTGGTTTTCTCGTGTAGCGGCTCATTAATATATTTCACAGTATCCGAACGCTCTGTACCAGCTCTTCCGGTTTTCATAGCGTCGAATCGAGAGTACAAATGTTCGCATATAACCAGTAGTCGGAAATCATTATGTTTTGAGATTTTATCCGGAATCTGCTGCGTCATTTATAGTTATTTAGCTTCGAAAATATAAAGAGGTAAGTTTAATATAACTTGCTCTTCGGTCATTTACTTTATTGCTCTGTACAATGTCGTGTATGGGATGATAGTAAACGGTACAGTATTCATGTCGCCCTTGGCATGATTCTAAAACCATTTTGAGCCTTTCTTACATGTTTTATAAAAATCTTTAAAATGAAACGGAAGGCGTAATCTATCTTAATTTGTTAGTTTTGATAATAGGATGATAGCTAGGCTTTGCACGACACAAACTCGTGTTAAATTAAGCTGTTCGGAATAAAATTTCTGTGACGGCCATGAGGTTTTCATTGTTCAGGGTAATAAAGTAAAAGACCGAAGAACAAATCATATTAAACTTACCTCTTAACATTTTTGAAGCTGAATAGCTATAAATGACGCAGCAGATTCCGGATAAAATCTCAAAACATAATGATTTCCGACTACTGGTTATAAGCGAACTTTGTACTCTCGATTCAACGCTATGAAAACCGGAAGAGATGGTACAGTGAGTTCGGATACTGTGTATTTAGTCAAAGTTGTATTAAATAGGCATACAAGAAAGCATAGAAATTGACTTATTAAGACAGGGGAGAATCAATTCAGGTTACTTTATATGGTGTTTCGGTTTAAAGGATATTATAAGGTGCAAGTGACAGGTGGCCACTCAAAATAAATGATTGCATAAGCAGATTTACTGTACCATTGTATGCAAATTACCTCAATAACAAGATTAATGTCTGGCAGGAGTAACTTTCAGACGTGCTATAAGCCTATATGAATTTTAGAACACAGCTGATATCAACAAAAAGCTTTTTATGTCCCAACTTCGAAGAAGTTGAGGGGGCATATTGCTTTTGGCTTGTCCGTCCGTCCGTCCGTTCATTCGTTACATCCGTCCATAACACTTTGGGTATGCTCTGTTACTTTGGAACTGTAAAGGCTGGGGTCTTGATATTTCATAGGTGGATAGATAATTAATTAAAAATTAGTGAACCTGTATTTTTTATCTTTTCCGTCAGCCATGTACTTTCAGAGTTATGCCCCTTTTTCGAAAAATTAAAAGTAAGTTTGTTAGCAAAATTTTGGAAAAAGTATTTAAGCTAAGTTGTTCACATTTGGCATACTCGTAGGGCCTAAGGTGTGGATCACCTGATTAACTTTTGGGCTAATTTCATTAAAAATGACTGAATTATGCCCCTTTGTTGACTGGCATTTTTTCAGCTTTTGAACTGTTTGACCTAGAGACCTGATTTTTAGTATACTTATAGAATTTGATGTGTTGATTATTTTGATGATAATTCACTATGTTAAAATTCATTATTGACAGATTTAAGCCCCCTTTTTTTATTAGTACAAAACAGTGTAGGTATGATCCATTACTCAAGAATTGAAACTGCTGGAGCCTTGATAATTCATAGGTGGAAAGACCATAAAAAATAAGCAGACCCGTATTTTATTTCTTTTCCATTGACCATGTAGTTTTAAAGTTATAGCCCTTTTTCGAAAAATTAAATGTAAGTTTGTTAGCAAAAGTTTGGAAAATGATTTTGAGCTAGGTTATTTATATTTTGCAAACTGGTAGGCCCTAAGGTGTAGATCACCTGATTAACTTTTAGGCTAATTTCATAAAAAAATTGACTGAATTATGTCCCTTTGTTAACTTTGGCATTTTTTCAGCTTTTGAACCGTTTGACCTAGAGACCTGATTTTTGGTATACTTATAGTATTTGATGTGTCAATAATTTTTATGATAATTACATTGTGTTGAGTTTATAATTTACAGAGTTATGCCCCTTTTACTTATTTGTACAAAATAGGTTAGGTAGGATCCCTTACTCAAGAATTGTAACTGCATTGGCCTTGATATTTTATAGGTAGGTAGAAAATAAAAAATTAGCAGACCTGTATTTTTGTTTCTTTTCATTGACCTTGTTAGGGTCAGGCATATAGTTGGGGGCATAGTGTTTTACAAACACATGTTCTAGTTTTCGATATTAATTAAGCTACGGGTTATCTCTGTTGTACATGTGTATAAATATCTTTTCTTGTATTGTTGTACTTCACGCATACGTGTTAGTCTGTATTTAAACATCTGCTGCCATATTTTGTATGGAAAGAGTGAAAAAAAGAATATAATAATAACTTCCAAAACAACTGGTGCTTGGTAGTGGACTGTTACATAAATGTAAACTTTAACAAATTAAAACACTGAAAAGAACTGAAGAAAAAATAGTATGTTCCGTTGAGGAGAACAAAAAGAAGCCAAACATTTTTTTTTTCAAATATGAATCTCTGACTTTTGCAATTATGGTGCGTATATCGGGCGGGTTTCTTTGCGCAAAATTTGACTCTAATCAGTCCCTGGGTTGCACTAGTTAATTACGCCCGGTATTGACTTATCTGTGCTTATGCCAAGTTTTGAACGAATATAGGCAGAAACGAAACAAAAGTGTACAAGTGTGTCATTCGTGAAAATCGTATTCCTTCTGGTTTAGGACAGATATTTGCCTTCTAAAACATCCTCAAAATTCTAACTACGTCTTGTAAGATGGATCTAGATCTTTGGTATTGATTTTAGAAAAGAGAGGGAAAAAACATTTTACAGCTGAAATTCACAAGACTGTTTATATATTTGCGATGATTTTGGAAAATTAAATTCCCGTTTTATGACTGAATAAATACGGTCCTAGAAACTAGCATTGTACCAATGTCCAACTTCTAGAACTGTCTTCGAAAGCAGAGGACGTCCTCTTGGTATAGGGTACTGTGTATAATTATACATTCACGACTTACTTTTAGGTCCCGATTATTCAACGGCTTTAGACTTCTGGTTGTTAATATGGAAAACATCTTGCCCTGTAGTAGTGATGATGACCCCTACAAGTATTCACAAGGTAAGTGTATCTACAAGTATTAAGAAGGTAATTGTACGGTGGAAGTTTGAAAAGTTCTCAGCCCCACCATGTGCTGAAAACTGTAAAGTTGATTTCAGTTACTAATTTTAGACGGCCATTCTACAAAGCAACAGTCACCAAATATCGGGAATTTATCTTTTGTATCAACCGGCTAACACTTCACTTTTTACAGATACCCCATGAGTGCACTATATATAACTCTCTTAGACCGACCACAACTTTAGCAGAGTCAATAATTGTGCTATTGTTGTTGTTGTTGTTTTTTGTGTGTGTCTGTTTTTTTTTTTTTTTTTTTTTTTTTTGTTGTTGTTGTTTTTGTTTTGTTTTGTTTTGTTTGTTTGTTTTTTGCAAATATATGTCATACAGCATCCCTATAAATGATGATGTATGCAACCATAAATTTATTCCATTCCAGAATTAAAAGCAAATATTTAATTGTTAGGCAGTCTCTATTTTGAGGGTAACTGCAAATAGTGCACAATCGGAGTCGCGTGCTATGCGTGCAGGGGAGTGAATATCTTTTAACTATTTTTTGACGAAAACTATGTAATATGTCAATGTTTATCTGTATGTAAACATTGTTTGGTTTTCCTTACAATGTTCCTAACACACGCGAAAGTAAGATATAGATCTCTAAATTTCAAGGTCGCAAAACTTAAGGGTTTATGGTAGAGCCGCCATATGCCAATATTTTGCATTTCTATCAAACCATTCACAAATCATCATATTTGCATGTGTTACAACAAGAACCATTTTTAATCTTGTAGAATGTGAAGAATGATCTTTTAAGTATTGCAAGACAAATATATTTTGAATGTTACTTTTGCCACTCCTCTTGTGGTTAAGGCGCTGTATCAAAAAAAAAACTTTCGCCAGAAATTTTTGAAACTTCCACAGAAAGCTAGTGAATGACAACTAATTTCATTCATGTTAAGCTCGCATGATTAGATTCACAAGAAGTATCTTGGACTCAGAACTTTTCAATCGTCCTTCGTATTTACGAGTATGCAGGTAATTGTATTAAGGTGTATGGTTACACCTCCATGTTTTTTTTTCCATTTTTTACAAAAAGGGAACAACTTCTGTGGCTTGCTATTTGCTTTCCTGAATGACGAAGCCCTTCTTAAATAGGGCCTTATACTCCTATAGGAGCAAATTCTTTCCTTTAAGAATTCAACCCCCATAGAGAAGGGAAAAAATGATGTTGCTTCTCCTGACTGTATATGTATATACATTGAAATACCTTAATGTGCTTAAAATATTGGGACACCCAAAAAAACATTAGTTTTCCTTTTGGGACAAATGGAAAATTATTTTTTTGGTGTCCCTATACCTAAGCACATTAAGATATTGGAGACAAACCATGGGGGAAAATCTGTTATAGCATGAGCAGAAGTGAATTCCAGCATCTTAGTATTTTGCTTTACATTGTCCCCAGAATCGACTGATTTGTGGTGTTAACAGAGAAGATGATTGCGTCTCTGCCTATTGTAGTGCACACCATATGGCACCATGGCGCATACAATTATACTATAGCCGTCGCATGAAATGTACCGTAATCCTTTGCGTATAGTGTATTCGAAATTTAGCCTGCGCATCAGCGCAAATTAATCAGAGTCGAAACTATTTTTCTTTTAGATCCCACATGATTTATATATGAGCCACGACACGAGAAAACCAACAATGTGGTTGTGCGCCCAGCGCAGACTCAGATCAGCCTGGGCATCCGCCCAGTCTGATCAGAGTCTTCGCTGTCCGCATAGCAGTAGCTTAGACCCTTAGCTACCCTTTGAGCACTTAACGAAGAGTCTGGTCAAATTGGGCGGTTGCCCAGGCTGATTTGAGTCTGCGCTAGGCGCACGACCACTTTGTTGGTTTTCTCGTGTCGCGGCTCATATTATATCTGCATAAGGAAGACTCTGATCAAAAATAGTCATCGTTAGAAAAAAGTAAAGGTAAGTTGTGGCCGTAGGGACAGTGGGCACAGCATATGAAAGGCAGAACCAATCCCTCATCTTCCGATGCCGTATCCTTCCCTTATTCGAGAAAGATACCTATTTACTGCTGGGTTGACCGAGTTTTCCAGTCGCCAGCAGAACCATCTCGGAATTATACCGGTGGCCTTCTGCACCATCACTGAGCGTCTTTAATTACTCGACCATGGCGCCTGTCTTCAGCTCTCACCATTACTGCCCCAAAATGGCATAGTTTGACTTTTCAGTGTAATAATGCGTCTAAAAGATTCAGCTGGACTACCAAACATTGTAGATTGCTTACACTCATCTGTCTCAATACATATAATTTTAATATGGTATGTTTCATTTTTTCAGCAATCTTCTAGCATTCGATACTGGCCTGAGCACGGCAAAGGTGACATTTATGGAAGCATCACTATTACCAGTCTGAGGGAAGATACGTTCGCAAACTATGTTCTAAGAGAGCTAAAAATGGAAAGGGTAAATCTCATTTGGATAAATTCTTCAAAATGGGCTATCAACATGATTAAGTTTCTACAAACAGCAGACAACCGATGCTTCTTCCGTCTTATATAAAACTTTGGCACTTGCACTTCTTTTGGTTTTAGCAATCGGGATTATTTATATTTAAGGGGTTCGTGTAAACTTTGCTAGCGACCCAATGTAGTTTATACTTCGATAAACAACAGAAAAATTAAGTTCATTGCTTATATTTACATTCTTTTCCATCTATTAATTGACCAGAAATTTGCATTAGGGCTACAGTCGAAAGAGAAAATCAATTGTATGCAGTTTTTCTACTAACAGCGGAACAGCATCAACGACGTCATTACGTCGCCTTCCTCCAATCAGATTGGAGAGAACCATGGGGTTTTTTTTGACGTCACTTAACCTCATGTATCGTCTTGTGAACCGATATAATTGTTGAAGTATAAACTACATTACGTTAGACTAAAGGTTTACCATATGGCTTTTCAATAAATGCACTGAGAATGTAAATATAAGTCTGTATTTAACCATAAAAATACATGTGAATGTAAAAAATTGCTCTCTTGATAGAAGGCTTGAATTTAAAAGAGGCATGCACAAACTATCATGGCATCGTTACATTTAGTAAATAAAAACAGAAAGTATTTGCCATCATGGCTTCTTAGCCAAGTTGGGCTAATTCATTTTTCTTTCTTTTTTATATTATTGTTTTCAAAATTGTTTGTATGTGACTGGTTTATCTGTTGGTCAGCTAAGCTTAAAGATGCTACATAATTTTATGTAAAATGTATAGAATGTGCTATTACACATTGCTAGCTCAAAATTACAGATTTTTTATTTATAAAGTATATATTTTAAGACCCACGGTTAATAAGTTTGATTGCTTTACATAACAGGATAAGAAAGTTTTAAACATACGGTATATTTAATTTAAAGTTTAGCAGATTTTTGTTTTATATTTGTACTTATGCTTGAGGTAAATGGGATTGTAATGGAGGTTAAAAACAAGTGACAATGACCGCTTTAACCTAAAGCAGAGTCTAAAGTGACTATTGGGGATTTATAGTTCGTTGGCAGAAAATATAGCAGGTTTGATTGCATTTGTTTTTACCATTGTAAACTAACTTATTTAAGGCTGCAAAACCACTTTTGAACTTAAATATTGGGACCCCTAAAAGAAATAATTTTCCATTTCAAATATGGTGTGCTTAAGTTTAATGAACACCAAAAATACTTGATTTTAGTTACTGTGGTATAATGTGCTTAGACATTCAGACTTGGGATTTAATGTGCTTAAATATCGGGACACCCAATAATTGGAGCAAATGGAAAATTATCGATTTGAGGTACCCAAATATTTACGACCATTACGATATAAATTTCTACCAGGAGTAAATCATTTCAGAACGGTGAAACTCGAACTATATACCAACTTCAGTTGTTGCTATGGCCAGATGCAAAGAAATTTCCCAACATTGCTGATTTAATGGAATTTTACATGCATTTTAGAGCAATTTCGGAAAATTCCACCGAGCCAGTGCTTGTACATTGTAGGTTTGTATTATTTGAGATAGTCTACATGCGGCCAAGAAGAAATAGGCAGAGAATTGGGAGATCGTATAAATACAAATAAGAAAGTAACAAGTAATGCATATTTGTGTTCACGTGCGAGAGCTTTGTTCATGTTTTTGACATGCTAAAATTAATTTACCGTTACCAAATTTTGAAAGAGATGGGCATTCCATTTTTAACTTATTCAGTATTGCTCCTCCCTAAAAGTTTGAAACAAATAGATGCTGATGTGCCTGAGGTCTCGGATGGCAACGGATAGCCGTCTAAGAGCCATATTTACTAATACATTATCCGCGAGCCATTTTAGAGAGAAAAAGGTGATAGGCAGGTCTTGGCAGGCAATGGAAATTCCTCGAAATAGGCAGGTCTTGGCAGGCAATGGAGATTCCTCTTCGAGGAATTTCCATTGCCTGCCAAGACCTGCCTAGCCATTTTAGAGAGAAAAAGGTGATAGGCAGGTTCTGGCAGGCAATGGAAATTCCTCTTTGAGGAATTTCCATTGCCTGCCAAGACCTGCCTAGCCATTTTAGAGAGAAAAAGGTGATAGGCAGGTCTTGGCAGGCAATGGAAATTCCTCTTCGAGGAATTTCCATTGCCTGCCAAGACCTGCCTATTACCGAAGAGGAATTTCCATTGCCTGCCAAGACCTGCCTATCACCTTTTTCTCTCTAAAATGAAGAGGAATTTCCATTGCCTGCCAAGACCTGCCTATCACCTTTTTCTCTTTAAAATGTCGTTAAAGCATCTGCAGACATCAAGTAAGACACGCATGAGATCACTGCTGAAGCAGGAGTTCCTTTTAGCCTATGGAAGACGACAGGCAAGGGCCCAGCCATGGCAAAGATGTAGAACCATACCAGGAGTCATGTGGGCGCAAGCAAAGAATCATCTGCTATCTGTTGCAGCAAGAACCTCTCACAAGCCAAAATAATCTAAAGAAAGGAAGCCAAACTCCTCTAAGATTCATGTCACTGTGACAATTCTGTCTTGATTTCAGAATAATTTAGCGATTTAGCAAGATACAGATAATCCCTGTATATACGTTTATTTATCGTATTTGTCAATGCAGTCCTGGTTGTAAAGTATTAACTTGCACCTTTTGTCGCCTTTGTCGTTGTGGGGACGCCTGTTCTAGCCATTTAATACATTGGTGTCTCTTACCTGATGTCCACAGCTGCCGCAGTGCGTCAGTAACTGTGGCTCGTTGAGAGATGTTCGTTACCTGTCGAGACCTTCCTATCATATTTTTGCTTTCACAATTTGGGGTCTAGCGACACTAAAGAAGTTAAATACAGAAACATTCGTTTGTTGCAATAAAGTTGATACGTTTATGTAAAGATGTAAACATTTACGAAAGAAATGTAAAATATGAATATAGTACAGCGATAATTTTAACATAATTGGCGGCGTATATTAGCTAGAAAAGACATAAATATATTCCTGGAAAGTAAAGTCAGAAATATTCTGTTTGCAACTTTGTTATGCTCTATTGGAAATATTATAAAACTGCATACAAGCATATGCTTGCTATTTACATGTGTATTTTAGTGACGGTGAAGGTCGTACTGGGATTTTCATCGCCCTGGATCTTCTAGTGCGAGACGGTGAGAAATTTTGGAAAATCAACGTAGTAGACTGCGTAAAGACCTTGCGAGATCAAAGAGACAATATGGTTCTGACAAAGGTATGTACTTTTTCTAAGATTTATATATATGTCGGCTAACACATTTAGACTGCTTTAAATATAGTAGGTATGGCCCACCAAAACCAAACATTGGTTGTGTCCTACCAAAACCAATCATTGACCATTGCCTACCAAAATCAGTCATTGGTCAAAGCCTATTAAAAGCAATCGTTGATTACAGCCTCCTTAAACCAGTCATTTATCATAACCTGCAAAAGATAGGTTGGGACTGAAAGTTTTATTAGCGACAGTTGAAACTTAGAATTATGGCAGCAATTTTCGAAATGTTTCGAAATCTCCTTCGTATACTTACATCAGCATTATTATTATTATTACTTCTGACCTGTGAATTTTGTTTATCTTTCAGGAGCAGTATAAATTCGTATACACAATTGTAGCACAAACACTACAGATGCGTTGCAAAGTGGTGGCAGAAAAGGACTTCGTAGACGCTCACCAGCAGAGTCAAAAATCACTAGAGAGTAATCCACTTATATCACACATAGAAGACTCATATGAGGTGAACTATGTTTCATGTTCTACAAACATTTTACGTTAAGTGAAATTGTAGAATAAGTAGGATTCCACCACTAATTTTATAAACACATCATAGTTCCAATCATTATGGACCATTTGAGACTGTAATACGTTGCAATGCGGTAAGGCTGAAATGTATCTATCCATTAGTTATGACAGCTTCCATCAGAAAGGAAGAAAGGATAGGTCTTCATAAGGCATATTTCATGGTTAACATAGATTTCCACCAAACTCTGTATATTATAGTTACTTTGTATTTGCTGTAGAATGATGTAATAATGGCCTGTCCGGTTATGAGTTGTTGGCTGTTTGCATGATACAAGTAGGTGGGGTATTTTCATATAATCTACACTGCTGGCTTTGAAATGCTGTAATGTTGATTAGAAGCAGTAGACGAAAACCAGTCATGACAGTATGCCACAGATGCCTATGATTTAAATAGCAGCCGCAGTTGTTTATCTAAATACTCTAAAATATTGACTCTATTCTCGCTTGTTATACATACCTAAATTTCAGCTATTTTTCTTCTCCGACTTTACGAGAAACCACATTTTAAAAGCATAAGCCAACTCTAATGATATTTATAAATTTGTATAGCAGGTATAAAGGACATTATAAAATTGTCAAAACTGTCAGCTGATTCTGAGTTATCCGCCCCTGAAATTGGAAAATGACTGTGTCCTGTTTTGCTTAACAATGTCTTAATTTATGGACTGGAAGCGTCAGTTTGAAGGCAAAGATACCAATATTTGTGTTGTAATAATATTTAAAACTTTGCTACTTGACAGTATTAGCAAAAGTCTGATGTACTAATGAAATAGAGACGGACTGAAAAGAAGGTATGGATTAATGCTATGGGCTATGTTCACAGTGCGACTATGCTCAAGATTTGGTCTGCATATATCTATTTATTTTTATTCTTTTTTGGGGGGAAGATGAAGATGTGATGAATGACAAGAGAACTCCTTGGAAATATTAGGAAGATTCTAATTCATTTAACAAACATGTAGAGAATAATTATTTGTCACATCTTTTACAAAATGAAAATGGGACGATACGTCCTGGGACGAAACGTCCTGGGGCGAATCGTCCCGGGATTTGGGCCTGTTTGGGACGAAACGTCCTGGGACGAAACGTCCCTGGCGCGAAACGTCCCATTACCAGTCTTATTGACCAAATGCAGCTGTAATATGTAGCGTTATTTGAAGTAATAACAAGATAATAATTTATTTTATTTCATGTTGGAATGACACTAGGTTTATTCATATGGTATTCTGTGTCGTTAATATACAAATAAGAATATTTGTTGCTATATGTGCACACACACACACACACACACACTCTCACACACACACACACACAAAGCTTAGGGCGACATATTTGAATTCATCGTGTATTCGTGGGCGTCATGATCAGCACCAGCGTCGGCAGGACAGATTCTTGTACACGTTATTTCTGGTAGTAGTGCATGATTTTTTTAATCAAACCTGCATGGCTATACCATTAGGACTAAAGTTAGTGCCCATTAGATCGTGATGACCTTGACCTTATATTCAAGGTCACTGGAGGACTTACATATCCTTAGTTTCACTTGTTCCAGCATATATATGTTCACCAGACATACAAAGATACATACTTTGGACATTTAAACGATTATTTTAGGGTTAAGTGACCTTGACCCTAATTTTATGGTCAGTTGATGACTCATAGTTTTGTATTTCCCCAAACACAAGCTGGTACTTGTTTTCAGACTTGCGTGTTTATATCACTTGGACAAGCCAAAGAGATTACATTGTGTTGACCAACTTTCAAGGTCGAAGACTTGCATGTACAATATCTTTTGAGCAAGTGGGTGATGTTATGTCAAAATTGCATGGATATATCATTAGAACAAGCTTTAAAGCATACATACGTATTATCCGAATCACTAAAGCGAAATGCAATGAAACTAGGCTATTATAGGTCAAGCTGGCCTTTCCTGAAATTTAGTGTGACTTGCAATGGCCTCTGTATCTCCTTATGTCAGCAGATTTAACCCATGCATAGATCTAATAACCAAGCCATGACAATAGGATGATCTAAATCTCGATGACCCACTTTCCTGAAATCCATTCCAACTTAAAAATTGTCCATATTGCCGATGATGATAATATCAAGTGTCTTGGAAAACAAAGCCCAAGTAGAACTAAAAACGGTGCTGAAAAAAATATATTATAAGGCCACGGTCACCAGATTCTTACACATTCATGTATGTCAACATGTTTGGGAAATTCTAATATATGTGACCCTTTCTCGAATAAAAAAGTGCGTCACGGTCAATAAAACTTAAGATATCTTTGGTTTGTCCAATTGACATATTCGTGAAAATCTGGTGGAACTCCATCAACTACGTTCGGTGATATTGTATTTTAGTGATGAGTTAGTGAAACTTAGGTTGTCACAAAAGTCTTAAATATTCAGCTTGTCCCTATGACATATCCATGCAAATAATTTAACAACATATTTCTCACTGGTTGAAGAGATAAGGCACACAAAAGACTTTTACCTTAGATATGAGTTCAAGGCTCAGCAAAACCTAATTATCTCTCTGACTTGTCCAAGTCATATATTAATGAACGTCCGAAAATTCGAGCCTGGAACAAATACTCTTCTGATCTTGAAAACAGGGTCAATGTCACCGAAACATAAGAAATCTTTGAAATGTCCCGGAAATATATCTATGCCAGTCTGGTTCAAATCCGCTTACTGGTTCAACAGATATCACATTTTCAGTAGAAACTAAGCATACCTAAATCATCCTGTGACTTTGAAAATGAGGTCAAGATCACCAAAATCTAATTAGCACTACATTTAGTCCTAATGATATATCCGTGCATGTAAGTGAAAAAAAAACTGGTTATGTGTGTACAAGAATCTGTCATGCCCACGCTGATGCTGCCACCAACAGGATCCAAACTGAAAACAGTATGTCGCTCTTCGCCATAGGTGCAAAATATAACAAAAAATATTAAAATGATTTTTATGCAACTTGCAGTCAGTCCAAAAGAAAAGAATCTACAATATGATATCTTTTTGTTATTTCAAATTATCTCACCCATTTACGAGATCAGTTTGTCAATAAGATATCTACAAGTAACGTTGTACATGAAAAAAAAAACAATTCAATGTACAACAAACTAAGGTTTTGTCCATAAACAGGACAATCGGTGGATTTCAATAACACGAAACTAGCTTTACAGAAATCACTCAGTGAAGAAATGTAGAAAACAGTCATTTTCAAATTTCAGGGGCAGATAACTTAGAAATAACTGACTGTAGATAAAAGATCTCATCATTCTATCATGTCTTATATATCTCTTGTTTACTTACAAAATGTCGGTGTAGATGGTTTATATATGAATAAAAATAGTGAGTTTTTGTAAAGCCAGAGAAGAAAAACAGCTAAAATTTAGGTGTGACTTATTAGCGAGTACAGTTTAGAGTATATTACAAAAATAAATGCATCCGCTATTAGGCTATAGGTGGCTGTGGCATTATGTCATACTTGATTTTCGCCTTACGTTTCTGATAAAAAATAACAGCATTTCAAAGATAGCAGAGTAAATTATATGAAAATATCTCACCCACTATATCATGCAAACTGGCGACATCTCATTACCAGACAGTCTAATATTTCATCCTTCAACAGCCAAAAACATAGTACTTATAACGTATACAGTTTGCCGGAAATCTATTCTAGCCATAAAATGGGTCTGATGGAGACCCATCCTTCAAAATGTGAAACAGATACAAATATTGCACAGAACACGTATAAGTCTATTACTGAATTTTTTTCGGGGTTTTTTCTCTCTAAAACAGAGTTTTTGTGTAAGTGTTAGAAACATTTATTTTAAGGTACCAGATATCGATAAGCAAGTTTACTTACTTTTCAGAACATATTGTTCTTGGAACTGAATTGATTTCTTGTTTACTCTACTTTCTCTAAACAAATTTGGACTTTAAGACCTAACACTCCAATTAGATCGCCCTTTTTGGGCCTTAAATTATTATTTTTAAAACATGGCTATCATGGTGAGGCGCCGTGGTCGAGTGGTTAGAGCGACTGGGTTACGGTGAAGTAGGTTGCCGGAAGGTCGCGGGTTCAAACCCGGGTCTGGCCATTCGGTGACTTGAAACTCTCTGTTAGTATTCACTTAAGTTCTACATGAAGCGCTTTGTGCTTCTAGGAATTTTAGTTCCAACCGCTGGCTTCATCACACGAAATACAGTGACGGAACGTTGTCATAAATACACGTTACATAATAATCAGGACGCGTAATGTTAGACGTTAGACGATTTACTATGCCTACATCTCCCTAAAATCTTGTTGCATGATAAACAGATTCTAAAAGTTTGGTCGTTTGATAGAAAATTTATAAAAAAAAATCAAAAAATGCTATTGTATTAGGCACTGGTATAATCAAATACCAATCGTATCAATAGATGACTGGCTGGCTTGATGGATGGATGGATGGATGGATGAATGAAACTGAGTTTCATGTTCCTTTCATCACTGTTTCTGTCATATGGAGATAACAGTAGGATGATACTAAAATGATGTATGTTTCAGAAACTCTTTAAATTGTCAACATTTCTTCCGCCAGCGGGATTCTAACTCGGTGCTGCTAACGCGTGTAGCCAGTGCTTAAATGACTGTGCTACCGAGACGCTTTGTCCACATCAATTCGCCATTCGTTTCATCAATTTAATATCAAATGACCCCGAGTATAACCCCATTTATGCCTAGTGGACTCTGATATCCAATAAACTGGATGAGTCTTATTCTTATTTTAGGGGTATCAGGGGCCGTATTCATAAAACGACTTAAGTGGTTGCTATGCTGTTGCTAAGGCTAAATTTCTATGTTGGAGATTCCCTACAACCATGAAATTTGCTCTGGAGGAACAGTCTGAAAAAGACTGTTCCTCCAGAGCAAATTTCATAATTGTAGGGAGTCTCCTTCATAGAAATTCAGCCTTAGCAACAGCATAGCGACCACTTAAGTCGTTTTATAGATACGGCCCCAGGTTTATTTATTTTTAATCATTTTTACATAAGTTGTTGCAAATTCTATGCAAACAGTGAAGACCCTGATCAGACGCCGTGTTGTGTGGCGTGTTATCTGAGTCTGCACTATGGTGTTTTTATAAGTCGCTAGCCATTAATGCCCCAGTCACACACACACACATTACGGATAGGGCGGATAGTTGCGGATAAAATCCTCAGTTATCCGCAGAATTTTATGGGCGTGGCCTATTTTTATTTAATGATTTTACGGATATAGTTACCAATAAATGCGGATGGATACGGATAGGTACGAACTGCTAACCTTCCGTTACCTTCTGTAACCTGTAGATGCGGATTAATACCTTCAGATGCGGACTGTTGCGCATGCCTAGCGGATAGAAGAATAGAAAAGATTAACTGCGACGTCCACATCTGTGTCTACTCCTTGTATGCTCCAGTCACACACACACATACGGATTGTGCGGATACTACGGATGGTCCGTCCGTATCTATCCGTTTTATCCGTAATGGATCCGTATCAGATCCGCAGAGTCCGTTATTGTCCGTGTCATATCCGCAGAGTCCGCAGGATCCGCGTCGAAATTTTGAAAAGTTTCAAAATTCGGGCGCGGATGAGTAAACCTTAATGGTGCGTTACTAAACGCATATATCCGCATCTGTCCGTATCTTATCCGTCTCGCATACGTATCTATTCCGTATCTTATTCGTTATTGAACCTATCATTCCGCAGTCCCACTCCAAGTTGAGGACCGATACGGTTTCATGCGGATCGTTACCTTTAGTTACGGAAGTTACGGGTCTCGTTCGGCGTACTGTAACGGATTTTTTTCTACAGTTTTATTTCAATACAAAAAGCTCGTTTTCCAATACTGACAGATACCTACAGGATGGTTTGGAGAGGCGGCTGTACGGCAGAACACCAGTAGGGGTGGGGGTGGGGGCGAAGAGACAGAGGCTATATCTCAAGCACTACTATAACAGAGAGGCCGGGTCGGTGCAATGGCAGTGACCTATTGAGCAGTTATGGTGCGATGTTATGTTTCTTATTTGTAACAGTGGGTCATTTTTTCATGAACTTGCCAGTGGCAAAAGTAGGGCCATCATTTCATAAACTTATTTGACTCTTATCTATTCGAATTAGTTGTCCAATATAGGACAAAGTAATTCTTTTATTTATTCTATTTAGTAGTCCAATATAGGACAAAGTTTAATGGTGAAATGAAGCAATACATATCTACTGGTCAGGCTTGAGTAGCCAAATCTTCGAAGATGGCCCATGTTCCTTCTTTCAAATGTGTTCTGTGCTCTGGAATGAACTCTTTAAGATTTCTATTTCACTTCAGTGCCACTGGTGTCGTGTCGTGCGGCGACCGTAAAACGTCTCCCCGTACGTCATCTATAGTAGAGATTATATATATATTTTTCCTTTGAGGACAAGAAAATATTCTGAGAAATCAGATTTTTTTTCTGATTGGTTTAGATTTATAGTCTAGATTATTGATTTTTTTCTTTTAGCCGTTTTATGGTACTAATCAGTCTTTAAATTTAATGCCTTATCAAAATTAAGAAATTACATGATGCTTTCTCTGGTTTTCGTAACCAAATCATATAGGGTCACTGATGCGGTTGGAGTAGCCGAATTCTCGAAGTATGGTCCATGTACCTTCCTTCGAATGTGTGCAGTGTTCTTGAATGATTAGAATAGTATCTACTTTATCAACTGCCGAATGAATATCTATGTCAACCAAGCAGTAAATGGTAACCTTTTTCAAATCAGGGAAGGACAAGGACGAAAGGAGAGAGATGGGCTTCGCCATTCATATGCTATGCCCAAAATATTGACCCTAACCACCTACCCCCATCCTCCTCCTCCCCCAAGCCTCCGCCCCTAAGGCCATTAGGCTATAGGAACCATTTACCTTTACCCAATTTATAGGTTGGATCCAGGTATACACATTTAAAAAACATAATCCTTCATGAGCACAGAACACTAAACACATTCGAGAGAAGGAGCATGGGCCATACTTTGAGGTTACGATTACTAGAGCCTCATCAATGACCCTGACATGACCAATAACTTCCGTAACTATAGGTAAAGATCCGTATGAAACCGTATCAGTTTTCAACTTGGGACTGCGGAATGATGGGTTCAGTTACGGATAAGATACGGAATAGATACGGGTGAGACACGGATTAGATACGGATAGATGCAGATAAATGCGTTCAGTTAACGACCTTTACGGTTTACTCATCCGCGCCTGAATTTTGAACCTTTTCAAAATTTCGACGCGGATCCTGCGGACCATGCGGATATGATACGGACAGTAACGGACTCTGCCGATGCGATACGGATCCCTTACGGATTAAATGGATAGATACGAATAGATACGGACGGGTCATCCGTAGCATCCGCAGAATCCGTATGTGTGTGTGTGACTGGGGCATAACGATTAACGAGTTTCTGTATGTCTGAATCTCTGAATTTTGCCCTTGTGTGGCTATTTAATAATTTTTATGTCTTAGAACATGAGAGCAGCAGTAGTAGTCTTGAAACCAGTGGATGAAGAAAGTATAAAACGCCAGTGGAATCTGAAAAATAAAAACAGAGAAGATGCTGACATACCGGGTAAGTTACATTGTTACCAACATAGAGTAGAGTCGGGTAATTTTGGACGGCAGATAAATTCGGACCTTTTTTCCTTTATATGCCAGTTGTTTAGAATTAAAACAAAACTAACTAGGCAAACAGTGAAAATCCTGGTGAGACGGCTCATGATGAACCGTCTCATCTGGATCTGCACTGTTTGCAATGCTATGTCCAAAATTACCCGACTCTACCCTATAACACGAGAATAGGTACGGAACTGTATAGCCTTCCTTTTATTTGAATTTTAGTTTACCTAAACCCAACTAAAATAAGGCTATACACTCCCGAGAACAATAACAGGATAAACAGAATAGGTAACTGATGGATCCCGAGTAAGTTTTGGATTGAAAATGTGTAAAATAAAATATTGTTCTTGGTTTAGTTCATAAGTAATACATGCAATGTCATTCATTCATTAAAACCGTGATCGGCAGTTGGGAAAATTTTGACATGATCAGTGAACGTAATCCCAAACGGTTTGAAAGAAATATTCTGTCTAATGATTTAACAAAATTTTACCTAACTTTTGTAAAACACAGTCTTAACATTTAAACATATGAACATTTTTGTTATATGACGTCGCTGTTATTCAGTGGATAACGTCGTGTCATAAAAATCGTATGACAAAACGTGTAATAACACTTCGGTGCGTACATGTAACGCCATCAACAACGCCCATGTCAAAATTGCGTTTCCTTATTAACATAATGTTCAGTGTGAAGGGGTTAAAATCCTGAGTGATCAATATTTTATGATGACAGTTGTTATCATTTGAGTAAGATAAATGTAAAAGACATTTGGTATCATTTATGCTGAGATGAATGTTACAGACAGTTGGTATCATTTATGGAGAGATAAATGAGCCGCGACACGAGAAAACCAACAAATTGGTTGTGCGCCCAGTGCAGACTCAGATCAGCCTGGGCATCCGCCCAATCTGACCAATGTCTTCGCTGTCAGCATGGAAGTGACTTAGATCGTAGCTACTCTTAAAGCGTTTAGCGGAGAGTCTGATCGGACTGGTCGAATGCCCTGGCTGATCTGAGTCTGCACTGGGCGCACAACCACTTTGTTGGTTTTCTCGTGTCGCGGCTCATATGAGAAAGACATTTGGTATCAATTATGCTGAGATAAATGTTACAGATAGTTGGTATCATTTATGAAGGGATAAATATGAAAAATGTTTCGTATCTTTTATGCTGAAATGAGTGTGAAAGACATTTGGTGTCATTTAAGGAGAGATAAATGTGAAAGAGATTTTGTATTATTTATGCTGGAATGAATCTGAAGAACTTTTGATATCATATAAGGCTGATATCTGTAGAAGTAACTACCACACTCATCTCAGCATAAGTGTAGACAAAAGACTAAAACATGACAATTCCATTTCAATCATCTTATTTTTCAGAGGATCACTATCGCCCAGTTTTACCTGGCGGCGGCTATATCAATGCCGTGTACATTGATGTGAGTGTCTGAATACCGGTAACAGGAGACGTTTTAACCTTAACCTGTCATATAGGACAATATGAACTGCTCATGTGTGCAGTCTTGTTACGGCATGCTGTTGACTATTTGAAGTATTAAAGGTCCAGTTCTCGTCTGGGAGAATTGTTCATACTGTTGGCCGCCTGCGCATGTGTATGCCCGACTACTGCGTTTCTCTCGTTGCAATCATATACGTTAAAGAATGCATAATTTATATTATATTATTACATTGATATTGTTTCAGAATGTTTTATCTATTAGTTTTATACTTTATATATAACAACCTTTTATGAAATATTCTTCGAAATTCGATGTAAATACTAATAAGAAATATAAAGTGGTTTCATATATAAACCAGTTTATAAACCACGATGTGGTGAAGAACACCGTTGCTTTCTTACAGGATATTACGCCCAGTCACAATGTCTGCCGTACCAATATATGACATAACCTTGATAAATTTATAACATTTCCTGATGTCCTTCATGTTTATTCTGCGAAGAAATCCGTTGTCCAACAACGCATAAGCCCATTTATATCAGTTGATATAAACGCTTTCAAATGATAAAATGTTTCTTTGATATACATTATTCAGAAAAAAATGTTGCTATAAATGATTAATTTATATACTTACTTTTCAGAATCTGCGCAAGAAAGATATAATAATGACTCAGATGCCTTTGCCTAAAACAACTAGTGACTTCTGCAGTCTTGTTTTAACTGAGAAATGTCACGTAATAGTTATGATGAACTCAGAAGACACAAAAGACAAGGTTAGCGTCGCTGAATATTCAAAGTAGAGAATCTGATCAAAATAAATATGAGCTGTGACATGACAAAACCAGCAAAGTGGCATGTGCTCCCAGCGAAGACTCAGCAGCCTGAGCATCCACCCAGTCTGATCAGACTTTTTCCTGTGGGCTTTTAAAGGCTAGCTAAGGCTTAGCTCCATGTTGACAGGAACGCACATGCCACTTTGCTGGTCTTGTCGTATCGAGGCTCACATATACTACTAACCAACCACTTAATCACATTGCGTTTTCCGCAAAAGAAAGTATACTATCGAACATATGTTTCCATCTTTAATTAAATGAATGTTTTGGTGATAAAAATCAAGTGTCTAATAATGATATGCTGATAAAATTTTTGTTAAGGAAGTGAAAGATGCAGGTAACACCGTTTTCAAAACCACAACATTTAATCAGTTTTTTATGATTTGGACAGAATCACATTTCACAATCTACTCAGATTATCATTATATGTAATTTACTCAGATTATCTACTCAGATTATCATTATATGTAATTATGGGTAATTAACTGGACTTGAGAATGAATCATGAAACACCTTTCTACTGTAAAATGTGCAATTTCAGTCACAATGTCAAAAATTTTCCATACAGTCTTTATGCGATTTTTAATAATCGGGGAATATGTGCAAACTCTGGTTACGGTGATGTTCGTACTGATGTCAAATCTTATATAAATGAATGTAAGAAAATTACGTTCGGATACGATGTGCTAATGACATTGTTCAAAACAAAGAGAAATTGGTCGATTTGAAGCTTTGCTTAGTATATGCTTGTCTAGTAAATACATTTCAGTCAAGATGGCAGAGTGGAAATATGAAGTTAATTGTTACTTAAGCAACTTTTCCGGTGGGGTTGTTTGGCAGGACAGGGGTCTCCGCCTGTCGGGCGGCCCGTTGTGTCTGTTGAGTCCTCGTCTTTGCTTCTTCATGGTGTTGAAATTTGATTTATGTGTTTACCGTGATGATTCATTGACGAGTTGGGGGGTTGTCGTGCGAACCGGGCGGCCGGCTGGGTGTTTTGTGCCGCTTCGGAGGCTGGGGGTGGGGTTGGGCCTGTGGGGTCGATTTAAGCCCCCCAGTGGTTCATTGCTGACCGTTCCGGGGCGGTAGTTCTGTTGTGGTTCTCTGTTGCCTGTTTTTGGTGTCAGAGTTTCTGTGATGTTTTACCTTATGTATGTTCTTATTATTTTTGGTTCGGTTTGGGTTGCTGAGTGGCCACCTTTTGGGAACAAGCTGCTCACTCGGTTGGCCATATGTTCTCTGTATCTTGATTGTTTGTAATCTTAGTTGTTTCCAACTATGGTTTGAGGGCTGGATTTGGATTTTGATTGTTTCAGTTCCTGGTCTTTGCATACTTTTTACTTTTATAAAAGAAAGAGTGTCTTTCCTGTTTTATTGGCAAAGTCCTCAGGCTGCACTAAACTCAGAAATTTTTAATATGACCACCATCCAAAGCTTTATGATATCGCGCAATGTGTATCAGCATTCGCTGCCTGTAACAAGGGGCTCTGTGAGATGCGATGGAAAAACTTTGGTGAGATGTCAACAGATGACAGACAAGGTTTATTTCAGTGGAGAAGAGGACAAACATGAGTATGGGGTTGGATTTCTTGTGCATTAGGACATGGTGAGTACTGTCTTGGGATGCCGACCGGTCTCCAGCAGACTGGTTTCAGTCCGCTTAAGAGCAGCTCCTTTTAACATCGCCATCATACAGGTTTATGCACCAACATCTGGGCATTACGACAATGAGGAAGAACATTTCTACCAGCAACTCCAGGAAATCATAGACCAAACACCCAAGAAGGACGTTCTGGTTGTACAAGGGATTGGAATGCTAAAGTTGGAAAGGATGCAAAGGCAGACTGGGAAAACGTATGTGTACCCTACTGCAATGTGGAGACAAATGAGAGCGGTCTCAGACTTCTAGAGTTTGCAACCTGTAACAGCCTAGTACTGACAAGCACCCTTGGCCCTCACAAATCATCAAGAAGATGAACATGGCACAGTACAGATGGGAAACACCACAATCAGGGTGATTGCATCTTGGTGAGGAAGCGCTTCCGACCAGGAGTCAATATCCATAGGACAAGGAGTTTTCCTGGAGCAGACATAGGAATTGACCATGACCTGGTGATGATGACTTTCTGAGTTCGTCTGAAGAAGGCTAGAAAGGCAACCCAGCCAAGACTAAAGTTTGATCTTGAGAAACTAAGCGACCCAGATGTGGCATGCACTTTTCAAGCAGCAATAGGTGGGAAATTAGCACCACTCATTGATCTGAGGGATGATGACATGGACATAGATACCATGATTACCACCTACAATACAGTAGTGACTGAGGCAGCCAGTGAGATACTTGGTGAGGAACGTCGCAGGAAAAAGCCCTGGGTCACCAGAGATGTTCTCGACCTCTGCAATGAGAGGAGAAATTTGAAGAAGAAGAGGTTTGAAGCGCGAGGAAGCAGTAGAATACAGGGAAGCAAACAAGAGGATTCAGAAGGCAGTGAAGAAAGCGAAGGAGGACTGGATAGCTAGTCCGTGCGAGGAGATTGAAACTTGCCTGAACAAAACAACAACAAGAAAGCATACCAGCTGGTGAAGGATCTAACTTCAGAGAAACAGGGAAGATACGCAACTATCCAGGACAAGTGTGGGAAATGCCTTACAAAGGAATTACAGAGTCTCAGCAGATGGACAACATATTGCTCAGAACAATGCAACCATGAGACTTACGGTGACAATGCTGTTCTGGACTGCAATCAGCCCCCAGAGGAAGATCAACAACCGATCCTTCGTGAGGAAGTCGAGATTGCAGCAGCAGCACTAAAGAAGGGGAAATCTGCCGGAGTTGATAATATACCAGCAGAACTTGTTCAACCTGGCGGAGAGACCATGATTGATGTTTTAACAAATATCTGTAGCAGGATCTGGAGAACAGGAGAGTGGCCTACCCCATGGACTCAGTTGCTGATTATCACGCTCCCTAAAAGGGCAACCTATACCTCTGCCAGAACTACAGAACCATCAGCCTCATCAGTCATTCAAGCGAAGTCATGCTGAAAGTCATCTTGAACGTAAACCACAAGCCGAGGAGATAATCGCTGAGGATCAGGCTGGGTTCCGAGCTTGAAGAAGCACCACAGAACAGATCTTCAACCTTAGAATCCTGTGCGAAAAGTATCTCCAACATTAGCAGAATCTGTAACATGTCAATTGATTTCAAAGAAGCCTTTCACAGGGTTTGGCACGCAGCCTTATGGGGCACCATGCGGAAGTACAATATCAGTGCAAATATAGTTCGCACCATTGAGCAGCTATACGACAAGGCTACAATTGCAGTCCTGATAAATGGCAGCACAGGAGAATGGTTCAGAACAACAGTTCGAGTAAGACAAGGCTATCTTCTGTCACCCACCCTCTTCAACATTTTTCTCGAACGGATCATATCTTATGCTATGGAACCTGACGGAAATGTTAGTATGGTCGGCAGAAATATTACCAATCTGCGGTTTGCCGATGACATAGACGCTCTAGCTGAGGAAGAGCAGGAACTAGAAGCTCTAGTTGAAAGTCTCGACCAAACCTGCACAAGGTATGAGATGGAGATCAGTGCTGAGAAGACCAAACTTATGACGAACAGCGCAGGTGGCATCCATAGGGAGATCAAGGTAAAATGGCAGAAGATGGGTACCGTAACAAGCTTCAAATACCTTGGAGCAGTTGTCTCAGATGATGGCTCAAAACAGGAGGTTCTCTCAAGGATTGCACAAGCCACTTCAGCTCTTACCAAGCTGAAACCAATTTGGAGATAACAACATATCTCTTGGGTCAGAGGTGAAACTTTTGCCCTCCCTTGTCATTTCCTTATTTCTGTATGCCTGTGAATCATGGACCTTCACAGCAGAGTCAGAGAAAAGAACGCAGGCTTTTGAGATGAGATGCTAGCGAAGGCTACTGAACAATTCATACAAGGACCATATAACCAATGAGAAGGTTTGCAGGAAGATCCAAGCAGCCATTTGAGAATATGATGAACTCCTGACGCTGGTCAAGAAACGGAAACTGCGGTGGTTTGGCCACGTCTCAAGGTCTTCTGGTTTAGAAAAGACGGGCGCAGTGAAAGGAAAATAAAAGAAGAGGTAGACAGAAGAAGAGGTGGGAAGACAAAATTATGGAGTGGACAGGGATGGAATTTTCCAGCTGAACTAGGGCAGTTGAAGAAAGGACAAGTTGGAAAGGGATTGTTTCGAAGTCATCTGTGGTGCCCCAACGACCTAGTAATGTTATGGGATAGAATAGAACAGAACAAGGAAAATGTAAAATGAGTGTCTTGCACAACACAAAAATATCGCGAAGCAGGCAAAAAAGTGGATATATGTGGCCTCAAGCCAGTACTTATACACATATCAGGCAAATGAATTTTACAAACAAAGGTTGTCTTGTAGAAATCTGTGCCAAAAGAAACGGCGCCTTACATAATTGATCTGCGACACGACACAACCAATAGAGTGGCAGTTGCTCCCACTGAAGACTCACATCAGTCTGGGCATTGGCCCTGTCGGCATCCGCCCAGTCTTATAAGAGTCTTCGCTACCTTCATGCGGACAGTGAAGTCTCTGGGCGGATGCCCCTGCCCCGGTTGACCGAGTCTTCGCTGGGCGCACCCCCAAGCTGATCTGAGTCTTTGCTGAGCGCACCAGCCACTTTGTTGGTTTGTCGTGTCGCAGCTCAAGCTCATCAGAAGAAGACTGACCTGAATCTTTGCTGTTTGCTACGATTTATCTTTATTTCTTTCAAAAGTTGTGTTAATTCAATAATTATGATCAATATTTTCAGTATTGTGTTTTTATGCTTCGCGAAGGGTGAGCATATAGTTGCCGGATTGTCCGTCCATCTGTCCGACGCGTCCGTCCGTCACACCTTTTCCATAGCATATCACTGAAGGAATTTGAGGGAACTCAACGAAACTTCACACACTGAAAAGAGGGAATATGGGAAAGTGCATAGTGCAAGAACCATAACCATGTCACAAGTAATTACGAAGTTAGCTCCCTTCCTAGATTTTTCGATATTTGGTTTTCCGGAGCATATCACTGAAAGTATTAAAGGGAAGTAAGTGAAACTTCTATACTTTCTATTTTGCTATGAAAGAGACTTTATGATGTCTCTTTCTGGTGATACTCAAGCTCATGTCATTGAAGCATTCAACTCAACGTCTAGATAATTGGGCGACCTTTTAGATATTGACAATCCTTATTTTGAAGGAATGGTTAGTCAAATTTATCATGCTGAATTGCAGTTAAATAAAGCCAATACTTCTGATACCGAGGCCCCATTTTTGGATTTACATTTATCAATTTTAGATGGATTTGTTTCATCTAAAATTTATGACAAACGCGATGATTTTGATTTCGACATTGTTTATTTTCCGTTTTTGGACGGTCATGTTCCCCATAGCACTTCTTATGCTGTTTACATTTCTCAGCTTATTCGCTTCGCTAGGGTGTCTAGTCGTTTGGCTGATTTCAATGCTAGTAATAAAAGTTTGACTGCCAAGCTTTTACAGCAGGGGTATCGGTTTCATAAACTTCGGAAAGCTTTTTCTAAATTTTATCGTAGACACTTTGAATTGGTTTCTAAATATAATACAGGGTTAAGGTCACTTTTGCAACAAGGCCTATCGGAACCTGAATTTTATGGTGACTTTGTACATAAATTACGCAAAATCGTAGGGAAAACAAATTTCCTGATCAATTTAAGAAAATTATCATACGATTTAAACGCATTGGCTCTAACATAGATGTAATGCGACAGTCTGCATGCTTAGTGGTTAACCCAACCACGGTTGACAACTTTGCTGTCCTCTTTAATTGCACGCCGGTGGCTCGGGGTTCAGACTCTATGATAGCCCCTACATAAAGCTATATATTAGTTGGTTGGGGCCGGATGTTTGTCTTTTTCTTGGCCCACCGGGGTTCAACTGGTGGTCTTCTTTTTCTCCAGTGCTCCAGTGGTGTTGCTGACGCCCCATGGATCTCCAGGTGTCTCAACACGTTTTGGCTGTTGATTCCTCATCTTTGCTTCATCACGGTCTTTTCTTGATTTTAATTGTTGACCGTGATGACTCTCTGATGAGTTAGGGGACCGCCATACGAACCGAACTACCAACTAATTGTGTGCACCGCGGCGGAGAGTGGGGGTGAAGGTTTGGGCCCAGTAAACCCGGTTTAAACCCCCCAGTAGTTATTACTGACCGTCCCAAGGCGGTACTTTCGTTGCGGTTGCATTTGTTTTATGTTCGGTGCTGTTTAATTTATTGTGTTCTCATTTTAACCCTTCTATAATAATAATAGAAATTAGTTAAAAATAATTGTCAAATGTTTTTCGTATAATTTGCTTAGTCTGTTGTAACCCTTCTGTTGGTCTAAATTATTTAGTTCAATAAAGATAGCTGAGTTGCCACCTATTTGGGAAAGAGCTGCTGACCCGGCTTATCACTTGTAATTTATTGTTTGTTGGGATGTCTTTGTCAATCTTTCCCTTTGATGTTGGGGATAGGGTTTGGGATCTGATTCAGTCAGTTCCTGAAGTGTAGTTACTCTTTAAATTTTCACACACTGATAGTTGGTAGTGGGCAATGAGAGAAAGTGCAGAGTGCAAGAACCGTAACCGTAACGCAAATAGTTATGAAGTTAGCGCACTTCCTAGTTTTTCTACAATATTTTGCTTTTCCAGAGCTTATGTCTCTCTGAAAGTATTCAAGGGAACTAAATGAAACTTAGCACATTGATAGAGAGCAATAAGGGGAAGTGCAGAGTGCAAGAACCATAACCCTATCACACGTCTTTACAAAGTAAGCACTCTTTCTAGATTTTCCACTAGTTTGCTTGTCCAGAGCAGATCTATGAAAGTATTAAAGGGAAAATCAGTGAAACTTCACATATTGATAGAGGGCAATTAAAAAAGTACAGAGTGTTCATAATCCTATCACAAGTAATTACAGAGTTAGCTCCCTTCCTTGTTTTCTCCAGTCTATTGTTTGTCCGGAGCCTATCTCTGTTAGTATAGAAGTGAACTAATGAAACTTCACACATTGATAGAGGGCTCTAACAGAAAGTATAGAACACAAAATCCATAGCCCTATTACAAGTAATTAACAGAGTTCAGTCCTTCCTAGTTGCTCAGTATTTTGCTTGTCCGGAATATATCTCTGAAAGTGTTGAAGGAAATGTAATGAAGCTGAAAATATTGATAAAGGGCAATAAGAGGGAGTGCAGAGCACAAGAACCATAACCCTATTTCAGTTTATTTTGGAGTTACTTCCTTTCTTATTTTTTCTCATTTATATGCTTGTCAGGAGCATATCCCTAAAAAATGAGAGAGATATAATGAAATGACGATGAGAGGAAATGCAGAACACAAGAAAAATATATCCCCGTAGCGAGCAATTTTTTTATTTATTTCCCTATTTATTATTTATTTTCTCTTTCATTTGCTTGTCTAGATACCCATTTAGCTATTGCACACCTTCGGGGATTATCTATCGATTCCACCGATTCTTTTGTTGTCTTTTTTTCAGTCAGCAGGCTATTACTGGCCTACGAAGGAAGGAAAGGCTGAGGCCCATGGGAATATTTGCGTCAGCTTTGATGAGTTAACAAAAACTGACGACTATAAATTAAAGACTTTGACTTTCTGGGACAGGTCAAGGGTAATAGTTGAATTTATTAAATTGATAACACTGGGAAAAGAAAAAAATATGCGGTCATGCCATTGTACTTTGTGAGTAATAAAGTAAAATAATAAAACGTACAAGTACATATATAAATTCTCTTTTTGATGGCTATGATGGTGCTGTTTTTGTGTATAGCATGCACTACCTTGTTCAGTCCTAAGCATCTTATTAAATATGTAAGTATGGTAAAGTCGGACAGCGGGTAAATTCGGACAGTGTCATTGCTTCCTTTATTTGTCAATTGTTTGGAATTAAAACAAAATTAACTGGGCAAACAGTGTAAATCCTGATTAGACGGCTCATGAAGAGCCGTCTCGTCTGGATTTTTACTGTTTGCAATGGTATGTCCGAATTTACCCGCCGTCCGAAGTTACCCTACTTGACCCTAGCACCAAAGCTGTAAACTGAGCCTCAAATGCCTGGAGACCGGCCTTCTATAAGATGGCGAAAAGTTGTTACAAAAGTTTTGATACGCAAAAGCGATGCTTAACGCATTCCCGCAGTTTGATCAGAGCCTCTGCTGCTCACACACATCAAGTATAAACCCAAAGTAATACAGACTGATTTGAGTCGCCGCTCACATAAAACTGATTACGTCCTTTACTGTTACGTTGTGGCCTCCTGAAGACATTCTCCATTTATGTTGCACTTATTTGTGATCTGCATTCGTGCTATTATGAAATTTTTACGACTGTAATTGCATTAAATTTAGCGATTAGGACCAATCATTTAATTTGGCATAAGAAATTTTCTTAGGATGTTCTCCATGGATGTTGCATTTAATTGTAACCTTGTCGAAGGACATTACATGGCGAATTCGTGTACTGACTGTTTTTCTTTCTCGGTTAGATTTTTATTTTGGTTTAACGGTTTGAGACAATATTTCGGTTTGTATCGAACCGTCTTCCAGAAACAGGGAGAAAACAAAATAAAAAAATCCAGGATAATTCCTATCCTGCCCATGCTGGATGCACAGCCGTCTCTTGCCCTAGTATCATTGTTTCAATAGGTCGCCCTGGCATTTTTTTGCATACCGAAATATACATATATGTCAATGGAAGTTTCAAAACTGGTGAAATATTTTTAGCCAGGAACTGTAACATGAATAAAAGCAAGTTTTGCTTCACATATAGCTAATAAGAGTAGAACCTGAACGTTAGGTCTGGCATATATTTCAACAT
Source organism: Ctena decussata (assembly GCA_963989385.1). NCBI lineage: Eukaryota > Metazoa > Mollusca > Bivalvia > Lucinida > Lucinidae > Ctena > Ctena decussata. The sequence goes on from OZ022500.1 coordinate 46,095,505, forward strand.
CAATCGCTATCTGTTACAGAAAGGTTGCTGCAAAAATGACTTGCCAGAAGAAGAGGATCATGAAGTGAGCTTTTTTCAATTCACAAAGTGGCAGTCTGGTTCAAGACCGTCAGACACTAGCTCTATCTTGAGGCTTATTCAGGCTGTGAAAAATAAGCGAGGGCAATATGACGCCAGTCCAGTATTAGTTCATTGTCTGTAAGTATTGGATTAATTATGCTGTGTTAAGTATGCGGTATATGAATTTGCATCAGTGTTGAATTGTTGACAGTAAGCATAGCCTTACAGATTAATCATAATATTACAGAGGAAAATATAATTTAAGTATCACCTTTGAGTATTCCGATTAATTGTAATATTACAGTGTAAAATTTATTTCTCAAGTTTCACCTTTGAGTATACTGATTTATCGTATTGTTTTACACAAAAATATATTTCAAGACTCACCTTTGAGTATACTGATTAATCGCATTGTTTTACACAAAAATATTTTTCAAGACTCACCTTTGAGTATACTGATTAATCGTATTGTTTACATGAAAATATTAATTCAAACTCACCTTTGAGTATATTTATTCATTCTGATTTTGCGAAGGAAAATTTAACGCAAGCCGACAACTGGTTGTGTCTGGGAATACCGATTTAGCATGATATTGCAGACAGAGGAAACTTTAAATTAAGATTTCCCTCTGTGTAAACTAACCATGATATTGCAAAGAAAATGATGACTCAAGGTTTTCCTTTGGGTATACGGATTATTTCCGATGTTTCAAAGGAAAATATAACCCAAGACTTTCACTGAGAATACTAATTGATTCTGGTATTGCAGGGTAAAAATATTACGCAAGACCTACCTCTGAGCATACTGATAACCATATGAGCGAGAAAACCAACAATGTGGTCGTGCGTCCAGTGCAGACTCAGATCAGCCTGGGCATCCACCAAGTCTGATCAGAGTCTTCGCTGTCCGCATGGAGGTAGCTTAGACTCTTAGCTACCCTTTAAACGCAAAGCGAAGACTTTGGTCAGAATGGGCGGATGCCCAGGCTGATCTGAGTCTGCACTGGGCGCACAACCACTTTGTTGGTTCTCTCATGTCGCGGCTTAATAGAATTAAAACGCGTTCCTGGGAATACGGAATAATCATGATTTTGCAGGGAAAGATGCATCTGAGTTTACCGATTAACTTTGCTATGTCAAAACAATATATCCCAAGATTTGTTTTTAAGTATACTGCTCTATCATGATAAAGCATAGGAAAATGAATTTCAAGACTTGCCTCTGAGGATAATCACTAATCATGATAATGTAGGAGAAATAACCTCTGCGTGTACGGATGAATCATGATATTATGGGTGAAAATATAACTCAAGACTTGCCTCTGAGTATACTGGTTGCTTTTGCTGTTACAGAAGACACTACAACTCAAGACTTGCGTCCTGCAGGTGAACATGTCTCTGAGCATACTGATTGTCAAACTTCAAACGTGCCTCTGATTATACAGATTATGATGTTACAAGGGAAAATATAACTCTTAACTTACATCTATATATACTAATTAATTATGCTGTTGCAGTGGAAAATAAAACTTAAAATTTTCTCTCTGATTATATTAAATAAAGGATCTTACATGAATGCAAGATTCTATTTATCACATGACACTAAAATCGCATTTTATGAGCAAATATAGCACTAAAACGTCACGATTTCCCCACTAGAAAATGCGATGTTTGCATGGACGTCAACGCGTACAACGTTACGACGCAATTTGCATATTTAATCCGCTAGTGGATTATCGTTTTTAATGCATGGCTTTATTACACTCTCAGATGCGACGTAATATGATAAACTAATTAATCTTGCTATTGCAGAAAGGCAACAACACCAAGACTTGCACCTGAGTAAATCAATCTTATACACCTGGAAAGTTAAGCACCCCCAGTTAAAATCATTTTTTTCCATCGAGTATCACTGAAAGAAAAAAACAGACCTGAATATTGACTTTGAATGCAACTCAAAGATCGAAGCATCTAACATGTTCTGACTGAATTTGGGATAATCATTAGACAGAATGACGAAAAGGACTTCTATGCTTAAGGCGGGAATTTTCTCCACGATTAAAAAGTTATACGGATCATTGACTTCTGCTTTGCATTTATGACTATGACATGTAACTTGCATGACAAATGAATTTTCAAGTGTTTGTGTCTATGTAAAGTACGTTAAAAATACGTTGACGTTGACGTCATTGTTGAGATAAATTGTAAATTATCCTCAAACTGATCGTTGAAATAATGATTTATTGCATGTATTTCATCCCTTTTGACTTACATTACTTACATAACAGACAACACTGGATAGTTTTGACTATATGTATGTGACCTTGACCTCATTTCAAGGTCATGGTACACAATATAATCCTTGAAGATCACAGTGCTACTATTGACCATTCTTCTTCTTTGGCTTACTGACTTTCGTTCCCCACCGTGACCCAGCTTCCCACTCATATATATTGCGTACTTGCATCGCATAAGTCTGCTGCATGAAGGAAATAATGGGTCACGGGGGAGGAAAGTACTTGTATTTTAATTATAGTGAAGCGTTCTCTTTTGGCCGCTTTTACCGGAAGTGTAACTGTGGTTTTGCATGTTTAAATGCCAGTCAGGCGTAATAAGATGAAAATCATTGTGTTGTATTGTGAAATGCGTGTATTTAGCATGCATTTTTGACAAAAAATTATCGAATGAATGACTGATTTCAATATCTTTATTACCTCAAAAAAGGAGGTATGCGAAAAACTTGAATTTAGGGTAGGTAGGGTCAGACTGGATTATCTCCCCGTGTTTTGGGTCTTAATCACAAATGATCTGATTTCATACGGTTTACATATTTGTAGAAGCTCTGCTAAGAAAAATCTGCACAATTTATACTTCTGAAAATTCGGACCTGTCGCACCGGTCTAATGGGGAAAATCCTCGCCTTAATCATAGAAGTCCTTTAACTGGAATAGCATGGCGGGACTGTTTTATGTAGGGACTGAAAGTGACAATGTTATTCATAGACTCAGTGAGTTGCATAACTTTTACAAGCTTTAGACTTTTTGGGTTTTTCAAATGAGTCACTTCTGGATATAGACAACCAATGAACCTCGAAGTTCCTAGGCTACATTTCCAAAGTTAAACAAGGTAAAGCGTGCTCTTTCAATCAAAATTTTTGACTAATATTATTTCTATTTGACATTGCTGGAAGATGTATGAGGTACGGCATCTCCTTTAATACATTGCATTGATAAAGTCCACCGCCGGTATTTATAGCAGCTTGTTCCATTTTCTTAATGAGCGGTAGGTTTAAACTGATTCTAAACGTTTTCTTAAAGGGAAAAGAACTAAAACATTGACAAATTTGACTCATAGACGCCAACATATTTAATTTAGCATTCGCTTCAGATGAAAGTATATTTGATTATCAGTGTTTTACAGTGTGTGTGCACGGCTTGTACTTTGGTGCATAGGAAAACTACTTTTCTGATATATTGATTTCCTGTTTCCTTCCTGGGGAAGCAAATTCTTTCCTTTAAGAAAAGCTTCGATGAAATTAGAGACGATTCTTCTCGGTAAAAATATATCCCCTGGAAGAGTTAACATACATCTCAAATACGAGGGGCGTTCGAAAAGTAATGCAAATGGCCTCATAACTTTGTTTAGGGGAAAACTGGGTACAAATGCTATGCATATGCTGACAACACTACATTTTGTCTTTACAATGATACCAAACGCTGTACAAAGACACCTTTTCATATTGACTTACAACGCATTTTATTAGGCCCCGGTCATACCACTGGGCTAATTTCAATTGTAAAATCTCTTCAGTGTACGGCATTCAAGTCAACTATCATTGCAAATACAAAATTAATCTTTGTCAGTTGCTTGTCAATTGTTGCCTACAATATTCATACAAAAGTTAGTAGGGTGACAACTGTTATCGATTAACTCCTGGCAAAGCAATGCGCAAGTCTTATGACGTTATTGAAATATACGTTAACGTCATTTTTAAAAGCTTAAAGAGGCTTCGTTTTTTGGCATTAATTTAAAAATATTGCCAGGTTTTCGTTGACCCATGTAAATGCTCTTGCTGACAAGATTTTGAATGCTATTACACTTGTTTTCATTACGAAATCATTTAATTTTTGGTAGAAATGGGGAATTTGCTACTACATAATCCATATTCCCGGGCCAGTACGGAACCCAGATTAAAAATAATTTCCGCGATATTTACAGGACAACATTGCCTGGGCATTGTCTTTAAGTAGCAAATATAAAACAAACCAAAGACTGACGCTATATAAATTACGGCCTACTAAACTAAAATTCTGCAGTGTCTATAGGGTATACCCCTTTCAAAGAAGATAAAAATGCGCCCTTTTTAAAAAAAATGCACCGTATTTGCAGACTTTCCTACGCATAATACAGCTTTATGTGTTTTTGCAATCAGAAGTTCTGTTTTTATATTGGTTACCGAGAAATTACGTCATTTGCAATACTTTTCGAACGCCCCTCGTAATAGCTTACATTTTATACTTTCAGTAATGGTTCTGAAAAGAGTGGGATATTTTGTGCACTATACGAGCTTACAGAGGCTATTGAGAGAGGACTAGATATAAGTGTTGTCAATACTGCCTACAAAATCAAGTACCGAAGACCAAACGCTATTCTAAACCTGGTAACTGTTTGTAATCCCGCCATATTTCGATTTTAATTGTCGTCAAAGCACATTTTCATAAATGTTTTGACATTAAGTAGTAGAAATAAAAAAAAAATCTAGATTACACATACTTGACATGAGAGTACAAATTAACTTGGCTTAAAATGGATAGACGACTAGCAAGGAAAAGTATTTCAGTCATATCAAGCCGAGTGATGCTGAAAGATTGTTTGCAAGGAACCCCGTTTATGGTTGAAAAGAACTCCGCCTCGAGCGGGATTCGGGCTCAGACCGCTAGATTAGCACGCTAGGGGTTAACCCACTGAACAACTGGGACTCCTTTCAAAACGAAAGGCAATGCAGGACGAGTATCGGCGAATAAATGGAAGTTTTGTCATGACGAGATCTTTTTCGACACAGTCTCTTCATTGTTTCATTTAATCTGTGCATAGTTTATATATGGGAAAAAGTAAACACACTTACTTTTGAACTGCGTAGGAACTATATCTAATAAACTGGGAGATGTAAAATAAAGAAAATTATGGTGTGTTGGAACACTGCCATGCTTTTCCGCCATTTTTAAGGGCGACAACTTTCACGACTTCTTGTTTGCTTCTCTGGAAGAAAACCCTTTCCAAAATAGGATCGAATTTTACAGGATATAATTAGAGCAATTTCTTTTCTTTAACACTATCCAGAAGGGAGGCAAAATAGGAAAAAGGTAGCGTTGCTTCCCCTGAAAATGTATTCATTCACCTGAAATAGCTATCATTTTTAATAGTTTGAAAATATCAGGGGCGTAACTAGGGGCAATTTCATGATACGCACAACCATGTTTTATGGTTTACTTCTTAAAAGGAAAGCTAGTATTTCAGCCACTTTGTAATTGGTATTGCAATCTTGTCTAATTTATAAAATTTCAGCATGCAAATATGCAGGTGCGTTTTGAAATTTTGTCAATTTTGACAAAATTTCAATACGCACTTGCGTATTTGCCGTATACGTAGCTACGCCCTTGAATATAGCCATAGCTGTTATTCGTCTAACACAGAAAAATATTGTCCGTTAAAATTAATCATATTAAAATCTATAATACGCTTGAGTTGCTCTTTGATAAAAAATAGTGCAAAAGGTAAAAGGCTAACAACAACTTGTATTTTATCTAATTCTTTCTTATTTATAATTTTACTTTCAGGATCAGTTTAAATTCATTCACGAAGCTTTAGAAACCTTCATAACCAGTGAAGAGTTCCGAGGTGAGCCTGTTCAAACTGAGGTCCCGCTAATCACTGAGGATGATGACGACTGAGCACAGACAGTTTTGATTCTAAACTTTATTGATTATTTGTTTCTCAGCTGTCATTATGGCAGCTTATGCCGATAGTCAAACGTGTTCTACAGAGTGAAAGATTATTGACAATGTGAATTTGGAGTCTTTTTAACAGACAGTTGAAGAAAAAAAACATTTGAAAGAAGTATATGGTTGCGTTTATCGAAAGCTTTGTTACGTTGAAAGCAGGACATCGATTTCTATCTCTTATTGTTAACATGTCCACCCAACTAAATGGTGAGCTCTGTTCTAATGGATATGGGTTATTGTACAACAGCTTTGCGATATAATGGAGAAGGAAGAATGACTAATAGAATTGCGAAAAATTGCCGAAAAATATACAAATTGTGTACTTTCATTTTTATTGTTATGCTTTTACTCAAAACTATGTTGGCCGTTCTTTTTTCAGTTCTCAATAAACAGATAAAGTTTAAGCCAAAAGAAGTGCTGTTCAGACGCACACCATTTAGTGTATTTAGTCTATCAATAAAAATCATTTCAAAGACTCAAAAGCTGATCACGTAAGGTAGACGTCCTTCATGGTACTTATAATGATGCCTTGTTATCACATGGTTTGACGTAACGCCTTAATGTGGTTGGTGGCATAGCATCTTAACATCAGCATGTTTGTAAAGAAAAAAAATAACCGAAATTTGAAGTCAAGTTTATTAAATGATCGATCTTTTAAATGAAACATCCTCGTCATATAACAAACCAATTGTTGAGTTTTTTTCTGTGAACATTAAGTGTTACAACAGTAAGCAATTCATAAATACAGAAATAAAAGATATGCCGCCACTTATTGTACAAGCGACAGAAAGTGTCCACATGCAAGTTTGTCGTCTAATGACACCTCTTTCAAAAATTCGGTAATAATACACTTACGTTCAGTCTAATTATCTAATCTTTGAAAGATAGAGGTCAGTGATAAACACCCCATTCTATGAGCGTAGGATGGTTTAGAAAATTGGGATGCGGGGAGAGGAGGGAGGAGGGGTGCAAACTTAAAGCTGGCTGGAAGCTGCTGCTAGAGGGTTCGCCCCCCCCCCCCCCCCCCCACCACCCGGATTTGTTTTTAATTCTGAGATGCCATGTCCTGCATTCTGGGCACTTTCAAAGTGAATTTTATGTGCTTCTCCTCACTTAAATTTTGTGCTTAAAAACAATAAACAATGAGGCCCTCCGGGAGTGAGGGGGGCAGTGCTCCCCGAAAATCTGAAAAATGGCAAAATCTACCCAGCTCCCTTAAATACCCTGCTCCCTAACATTATTCTCCCACTGCTCCACAAAACCCTAAACGTAAAGCAGCTCTCTCCCACTCCCTCAAAATATTCAAGCATGCTCCCTAAAATGTTTCTGATATCATTTCATCAGCATAGCAGTCCTTATCAAGTAAAGTGAATTTAAAAGAATATACATAAAGTGGGATCTGGGAGGCACAGCCCCCTCAGAGGCCAAAACGTTTTAGAAAATCACATGTACCGGTTTACCCTAAAAGAACTACAGAATTTTACTCTAGTAGGCCGTAATTCATATATATGATATTTTTTATCTTTGCTTCTTAAAGACAATGCCCGAGCAATGCTCCTGTAAATATCGCGGAAATTAAATTCAATCTAGGTTTCAATCTGTCCCTTGAATATAAATTGTCCGTATTTTATGTAGTAGCAAATTCTTCCTTTCCACTAAAGTTATTATGATTTTGTAATGAAAACAAATTTAATAGCATTCAAAATCTTGTTACCAAGAACATTTACATGGATCAACGAAAACCTGTCAATAAATTCAAATTAATGCCAAAAATGAAGCCTCTACAATCTTTAAAAACTGACGTTGACATCAATTTCAATAACGTCATAAGAATTGCGCATCGCAGGAATGAATAACAGTTACCACGCTTCTAACTTCTGTATGGAAACTTTACGCAACGATGGACAAGCCGTTGACAAAGATTGATTTTGTATTTACAACGGTATTTGACTTGAATGCCAAACCCTGAAAAGATTTTACATATGGAATTAGCCCAGTGGTACGCCTGGAGCCCAAAAAATGCCTTGTAAGTCAATAAAGAAAAGTGTATTTGTATAGTGTTTGGTATCATTGTAAACAAAAAACGTAGTGCGTTCAGCACATGCATAGCATTTCCCCTAAACAAAGTAATGAAGTCATTTGCAAAATTTTCGAACGCCCCTCGTAATTCTAGTGCACCCCAGCTCCCTGATAATATAGGACCTTTCTCCCCAGCTGCTCAAAACCCCTGAAGGGCCCCTAAGGAGCGGTATGCCAGGCTTTTACTTTGGCATTGTCCCCGAAGTGCGGAGATTAAAGCAGGGATTTGCAGGACAAAAAACACAGGTTTTTCCAGTTAAGAGCTGCTCGTTTAAATACTCATTGCCTTAGGAGCAGTACTGTCAAATGTTAAGAGGTTATAAAAATAAGGTGCAAAAACAAGAATAGAATTGAATAGAATACCTTAATGTCTTCAAGTAAAATATCTTGGTACAGTTGTAGAGTGATATGTATGTAGACATGGTAGAGCCTGTATATATATATTTGACCCTGCATCTGAGAACTTTACTGTTTTTTTACATAGAAATGAAGAAAAATGTGGGTGGATAATTGAAGGGGCCAAAGGATAGGTTGTCCTCCACCCCCAGCCCCCACCCCACGAAGAAAAGTAGGCTAATTCTTGCACTGTATATGAAATCCATATAAAACACCATGTTGTTGTAGTAAATTGTACTGTTTTATTCAAAATGGTTATCAAATGAAATTATAAAATCCAAAACTAAATATTTTCATGCCGCTCAGCCCTGAACATGAAAATCGAAAGGTAAAATTTCGTAAGACATCAAGTCTACTGAAATGACAGATTCTGTCATTTGAAACCTTTCATTAGTAAACTTGACGCCAGATTTCGGTGCCTTGTGCTTTTTACTCTCAAGTTTCGATGGCATGTCTTAAATGAGCTACCAGTTTATATCTCAGCATTATCGTGAGAAAGAAATCTTCTTTTTACCTGTATAGACTTTCAGGAGTCTGCACTGCACTAAGGAAGGAATACTCTAAGAAGACTTGTGGGTGTGCTTTTTTGTTTTTCAATTTTCAATAGACAAAGATGTAGCAAAAAAGGAGTTACGATCTTATATTTTGTAAATACATGTAGATAATATATTGATGTTTCATAATTGTTTTCAGTGACTGTCTTTGTTTCTCAGGTGGAAAGAAATTTGTTCCTATTCATTAAAAAGTTCATCCACTAATATAATCTCATCACAAATTGAAGCTGTCTGAGTGAATTCTCTCATATAATCTCATCATAAATGAAGCTGCCTGAGTGAATTTTCTCATATAATCTCATCATAAATGAAGCTGTCTGAGTGAATTCTCTCATATAATCTCATCATAAATGAAGCTGTCTGAGTGAAATCTCTCATATAATCTCATCACAAACGAAGCTGTTTGAGTGAATTCTCTCATTTAATCTCTTCACAAATTAAGCTTTCTGAGTGAGTTCGTCTTTTAAAGCTTCAAAACAACACACAACACAATTTACGTCTGCAAATTTTGATAAATGTTGAGTCTGTGAGCTATCTCATATTTAGAACTCAAATACTGGAGTGCAAACAGTGTAGATCCAGATGAGGCGGCTCATTATGAACCGCTTCATCTGGATCTCCGCTGCATGCAACTTCAACCGTTTTCGTTTTTTTGGACTTTATGTGTTAATAGTAACAAAGTCACTATTACATACCGGTTCATCAAAATGGGATACAAGGATGAATGGAAGACTGTGAATGGATGAATGATTTCGCATATCAGATTTTTGGACCGATGGTAAACATTAATATCCAAAAACCTGCCAAATAAGAGTAATGGCATATATTGGACTCGAACCCAAGATTTATGGTAACAAGTTATCGACCAGCTCAACAAGTCACCATTCACTTAATGTGGACCCGGGATCGAGTGTATAAAGCAGGCGTTAGCGTACGCCCGACGCTCGACGCTTTTATCGTAAAAGTGTCTCAGAAACTTAAGGGGTGTGTATGACCGAGGCGTGTCGCAAACTTTGTCATAAAATAATTCCAAGACTCACGTCAGTTAGACGGCCAACTTTAGATTGGCGTATCGTGTTCATTTTCAGCTAAGTACTGAATGTAGATATAGGCGGAATTATTATATTTGTTCAGATATAAGACGGGTTCTTCCTTTTTTTAAACCAATTTTATTGCTAAATTACAAAAGAAACTTTTAAGGATAAACTCCCGTCTTGTAGCCGAGTAAATATGGTATACTAAACTGGTATTTACAGTATATGTGAGTTTTGGATAGACACACGGCGCCAAATGTGTGCAACTATGGTTTCGTACCGTTGAGCCACTTGGGTAACGTCGATAAGAGAATTGAACTGAACTGAACTGAACTGAGGGGACAGAGGTTGTTCCCGATGGAAAAATCTTGTTTTCTCCGAGATGACAGATCCTTTTACTTGTGCCATCTTTCATCCTGTTTTCCAATTGCATTTGCAGCGCGTTGTATTTCTTTTCATTTCTTTTCTTTCTTTTTTCATTTTTGACATGAAAACATTAATGAACCGCAACACGAGAAACCCAACAAAGTGGTTGTGCGCCCAGTGCAGACTCAGATCAGCCTGGGCATCCGCCCAGTCTGATCAGAGTCTTCGCTGTCCGCATGGAGGTAGCTGAGACACTTAGCTATCCTTTAAGCGCTTAGCGAAGAAACTGCCTAGACTGGGAGGATGCCCAGACTGATCTGAGTCTGCGCTGTGCGCACAAACACTTTGTTGAATTTTTCGCGTCGCGGCTCATTTGTAATATCGAGTCCATTTATTCCTTATATATAATCTCCAATTTAAAGAAAAATATATATATTCTACTTTCTGGCTTTTATAATTCAAACGAACAGCTACGTTTTTTGTAATGTTCATTTAATTTATACAAACAACAACGAAAGAAAGTTGAACGTTTCGTGCATATTTATAATGAAAACACAGGACGCCAAAATAGTAGCATAATTATGCCAACTGAAGCGGCTCAGACCAGTCTGCGCATCCTCGCCGGCGTAGTTTAAGCTCGATTTATGCACTCGGTCCAGGGTACTGGTAGAAAAAAATCGGAATGGCAGTCATAGGACTGGTACATGATTTAAAAACACTAACGTTATGGTGAGAAACGTTTGTCTGAACGTTTCTGTAACGTTAAAAGAACGTTGACTTTTTTACCATTGCTTCTTTGGAGGCAGTGGAAATTTCCAGTATGCGCCTGAAATATAACTTGAAATGTTTGAAGTGAAGCATTGTCATAAATTGCCTATATTTGGAAAATAATATTGTTCGGTTGATACATCTTCGTTTTTGTCACAGAAATAAATATCAGGACTGCGCGCTGTACGTTTTTTTTGCTTGACCTACATGGTATCCTAGATGCATGTGCTAGCACAAGTTATAGATAACTCTTAGAAGATTATTTCAATTTTCTGTTTAATTTTTTTTTCTATACCGTTCAAAACGTGCTTTGCTTCTGTTCTTCAAACCAGACTGCATAGGTCAGGATTATAGACAGACCGTGTTACTATGTTACTCATATAATATTTTTTGTAACATGCCTCCCATTATAAAGTAGTTTCTGTACTATTAGTAAGATGCCGTAAGAACATACTCTATGAAAGCTAGTCTGTGATCTTTTCGCTTGGGAGCGAGCCCTGTTACACGAGTGTACTGTAGGTACTTTGGCATATTTACAAGGGTGAACCCGAGCATATCTTCGAGTAGCCCGAAGAATGTCTTAAACGCAAGTTACTTAGCCGAACGAGCCATTTGTTAGTCTTAGTTAGGGTAAAGTCGGGTAAATTCGGACAGCAGGTAAATTCGGACAGTGACATTGTTTCCTTTGTACGTCAGCTTTTTGGAATTTAAACAAAATTACCTGGGCAAACAGTCATCATGAGCCGTCTCATCTGGATTTTCTCTGATTGCAATGGTATGTCCGAATTTACCCGCTGTCCGAAGTTACCCGACTTGACCCTAATCAGTACATGTACTTGTGTTTTTGTTCTAAAATTTCATATGTATGTTATTGTTTATAAATCTATGAAACCCAACTCTGAAAGAATAAAACATCATTCTAATTCCTCATAATATGGCTTGTGTATTGTTCTATTTCCCTCATCCAAATGCCCAAGGAGCCGTGGCAAAGAAATTTAGCCTTATAAAATGTGCGAACAGTGAGGAATCGGATCAGCCTCCCATCAACAGATAACCAGATAGTAGTTTCTCATTCTGGTAGTAGTTCCTCATTCTATCGCTACTCTTGACATAATGCTATCTTATAATTGCTCCCTTTGGGAGTAAACAAAATTGGAATTTAAGGCAGATAAGGATTGGATGTTTTGCCTATGTAGTTTGTAACGCTCAGTTTGACCAAAATCTTTCCTTCTCGCATGTATGATTAATAGATCCCAATTATCTTTAAAAATGTTGTATTCAATATATTCAGTAAATTCTCGTTCTATCGCTACTGAAAAAGTAGGATTGCATGTGTTATAGTAAATAAAAAGGAAGAATATTGCATTTACATTACATGTATTATGATTAATATAAATGAACTGTACTGTATTTAGGTTTACATTTACTATGGTAAGTCATACACTATCTTCTTTTGTCGGCAGGTGGAACTTAAATATACGCCCAGACCTGTAAACAAAAAAATTACAGTTATTACATAGATTTTATCACTGGTTAGAAAAACATATAAGAATCGATCACATGTGTCCTTGAAGTATAGGGATGTCTCACTCGGAGAACCAGCATTTCAACCAGTGACGATGCTTTTCGAGTTTCTGGTTGAAATTCTTATCCAGAGGCTTACATTTCTCTGGCCTACTTGGTCTGGCTCATGATGAATTGAGCCGCGACACGAGAAAACCAACAAAGTGGTTGTGCGCCCAGCGCAGACTCAAATCAACCTGGGCATCCGGACAATCTTATCAGTCTTCGCTTTGCGCTTAAAGGGTAGCTGAGGGTCTAGGCTACCTTCATGCGGAAAGCGAAGACTCTGATCAGACTGGGTGGATGCCCAGGCTGATCTGAGTCTGCGCTGGGCGCACAACCACTTTGTTGGTTTTGTCACGTCGCGGCTCAATTATTTTTCTCTCACTTTAACTTTTAACCTTAAATCGGATAAAGCTTCAGAGCAGGAATATTCTGGCACGTTAACCAGTAATATGAAGTAAACTAAGTAAGTTGAGTAACCCAGTATGTTCGTAGTCTCTATACACGAGCGTGACCACAGTTTCCACATTCAAACATAGCCGGGAAACACGATCTGTTGCCGTTTTTCTTACAGAAGACAATGACAAAATGCAACTTCGCCTCTTAGTAATACGTTGCGAGCAACAACTTGCTAGTGACAACTTGGCGTGTACATTTTCTTCAATTAAAATGTAAATTATAGTCAATAATTGGAAATATTCGGTTGGTAATGGAAAAAGATGTCGTTGCCAATGCATAAGTCTGAGTAGTCGGCTGGTGCAATAGAAAGTGACAAAAACACAGGCTTCTCGAACAACCTATCCAGTGTATTAACATATTAGCTGACGTATTGTGCGCAGGCTCTGGGGCCGTATTTATAAAACGACTTAAGACGTTGCTATGCTGTTGCTAAGGCTAAATTTCTATGAAAGAGATTCCCTACAACTATGAAATTTGCTCTGGAGGAACAGTCTGAAAAGGACTGTTCCTCCAGGACAAGTTTCATAGTTGTAGGGAATCTCCTTCATAGAAATTTAGCCGTAGCAACAGCATAGCAACCACTTAAGTCGTTTTATAAATATGGCCCCTGTTCTTTGCAATACGGCAGAATTTCTTCGGCACGGCTGAAATGGTAACATACCTTCTCTTTCTTGTCAAACAAAATACTAGCACCAGAACAATGAAAGAAAACGCCAATAGACCAGATGATACGCCAACATACAGATAGTTTATTGTAGGTGGAATAGTTGATGGCGGTGCATCTGAAATATCACAAAGACACTTCAGGTAATGTAAGGTTGACAGCCTCAACAACACAGCTATTGAGCAGAGACCTTAAAGCTGAATGCGTCCATACAAATTCTCATTGGTCCCCAATTCAATTACAATGCTATTAAAATGGATAATTGTTTCAATTTTCAAACTGGCCTTACATCAAATTAATAGTCTTCTATAGTACACCTTTTATTGAAATGAAACCTGTCTCAGAATCAAGAATTTCAAACTTCCGCCTGTGATACATATTTTCGATTCGTACAAGTTTGTATTTAGTGAACGTGGATTTCAGATATTTAATTCACCAAACGCTGGTGGCATCGGTCGAGTTCCTTGATTTTTGTACTTTGACCACCTTGTCCCTGTTTCATCTATATTTTATGGCGTATATTCATGCTTTGTGACTTTATTTGTTCATTTATTTAGTAGTTGTGGAAGTAGCAGCAGCATTGTATCGTACTTGTAAATCATTATTGATATCTATGACTTAAAAAACAGTTTTTGTTATTCGGCTTTTATTCTGGGGAGTTTTATTTGTAACAGCTTTTAACTTTTTGTCTTCATTTTCAGTACGCCATTTAAACAGAAAAGTCTGAAATGTGTGGAATCATGACCTGACATAAGTTTGGTTTCAACACTTCTTTCAGTTTTGAATAAAATAACATCTTAACTCTTAAAGCATAAAAAGCAGACGTCAAAACTTACGTCTGCAAAATGTCAAAACTTAGTTTGTCTAAGCTAAAGCGTACTTAATATTCAGGCAGTAGCGGGAAAAGAGTGCAGACCCAGATGAGGCGGCTCATTATGAGCCACTTCATCTGGCTCTACAATGTTTGCAATTTAAATATTTTTTCCGGTTTTGGTGCTTCAAAGGTTAAGATATTTTGGACACTTAATTTAAGGAAAAAATATCAAACTTACAATCCTGGCAATCCTCTCCTGTGAACCCTACCAGACATCCAGATATACATGACCCATTTTCCCTAGAACATACAGAATATAAACAATGGTCTGGACATGACATAGAACAGAATGGCCCGTAAAATCCTTGCTCACAACCCAATACACAAGTTCCATTGTCTCTAAAACAATCAAAATCCGAACACGTCTTGCTGCATGTTAAGTTGCAGTGGCTCCCATAGTAGCCTTTTGTGCAACCTTGTAAACAAACTCCGGATTTCGCATCACAATCCGTGCTAGAACAATTTTCAGAACAGCGCTCAGAACATGTTGGGCCCATAAAGGTCTGTTTGCAGCCTAAAAAACAAACACCTGAAGTGTCACAAGATGACGAGTTATTGTCTGCTTCTTTACAATTCTCACTGCAGGATTCATTACAATCCGGTCCCCACTTATGTATGACGCAACCTTCTTTACAAGTTTTGTTTTGATGACAGATTCCATGCAGGCAGTTACTGCTACACGGGTCCACACATCTGAAAAATTAGATACAATAATTATTATTGGCTTTTGTAGAGGTGTACGAGCAGTTTTATTGATCTGCAAACTACATATTGACTGATGCTAAGCAAATTATATGGTAATTAAAAAAAAAATTTAGAACGACGAGGTATTATCTCATTACATTACGCCATAACCATTTTTTAATATGCAACGTTACGCCTTGAAAAAATGTACAAATGACGTCAGCATAAAAGTTATATTGACTGACTAGCCGGTAAGTAGCTCAAAATATGACAAGTGACCAGATCAGCCAGTGAAATTGCCTTTTACATCGTGGTCATATACTAACATACAAATATTTCATGCATTTGTAAACACTAGTCCAATCTATCATATCGAGGTGCTGTTGACGGCCCGCCTATCGCAATAGGGTTGGAGAAGGAATGAAATGGTTGTTTTATTACCCAACCAATGAAAAACTCTGTATAAATTATGCAAGGAAGCTCCATTGTTGTCTGAAATTATGCGGCGCGTGACCCGGCGAAACTTCTTGCCGCTGCTTCTGCCTTACATCTAAAAGTGTGACGTCACTTACCAGCCGTCAGTCAAAGATATTGACAGGTCCTTACCATGAACGCGAATACAGCAGTAGACAGTCAAACGTATTTAACTACTCTGTATATAGTAGATTGGGTAATAAATGAGTAAGTGTTAGCACTTGCCACGACTTGAGATACGGTTTCATATTTTTAAAATAATCAGAAAGTGTAATAAAGTTATGGTCACTTACAGAATTATCGGTGGTTATTAGCTATCGGTGCACAAACAGTCATCGGTGGCTCTAATTGAAGTGATAAAATTAAAGAAATCATCCAACTAATTTTTGTGACGATTTTATTTTCATACTCTGTTATAATTTATAATATAAAAGTATAGATCATCGATAACTGGTAAATCGTACATATATATTATATATTTTCAATCTAAAAGTGGCATCCTAAAATTATTGCTTCTCTCTATATGTGTATGCAAGCTACCTGCATCCGCTATATGTTTCCCCCTGGCACCCCTTTGTACAGCAGCCATCGTCGTCACAACTTTTATTGACACACAATCCACTACACTCGTTGTTACACAGTCTGCTGTAGTAGCCATTTATACAGCCAAAGTGACAGGTACCATCTGTCGGGTCACACGTTGGTGTTTCTGAATTAGTGTTGCGCAGGCACTGAGTCCTACAAGTTTGACAAATCTTGTTGAAGTAGTAGTATTCAGGAAAACATCGCTCGCAGCCAACTTCATCTGTTTCTCTGAAACAAATACTCCTTATTTTATCTGGTGCATTAACCCCTTTGTTTGAAATATTACAAAAATATAACTTAATATAAAATTCAGTTATATTTATATCAGTCAGTTTATATTTGTGTTGCCCGTGTCTAGTGCTAGAGAAATAGATGCAGAAAGTTGCAGATTCGAAACCAACCGACCACGCGACCGACAATACTATTTTCGTCAACCCAGCAGTTAATGCGGACCTGCTTCAAATCAAGGATAGTTAACAGATAGCGAAAGGAGAGAAATAGGCCCCGCCTTTCGTATGCTATAGCAAACAAACGATTGATGCCCCTATCGCCACTGGATAGGGGTTCATTACCTTTCAAGCAATCATTTGACCCTGATACTCACTTGTCCCAAGTACAATTCTGGCAATTATAGTCACATGATATATTGCAATGGTCTCCAGTCCATTCGCGAGCACACTTTTGACATGTCCCATTTTCCCGGTAACAGGTGGAATCCATACAGTGACCATAACACGGTACAGAGCAGAACAGTCCATAATACCCCGGCTCACAACCTAAAACACAAGTTCCATTTTCTCTGAAACAGTCAGACTCTAAACAAGTGGCACTGCATGTTAAGTTGCAATGACTACCATAGTAGCCTTTCTCACAGCCTTGTACGCAAACTCCGGATTCTGCATCACAGTCCTTTCCAGAACATGTTTCAGAACAGCGCTTTGAACATGCTGGTCCCATAAAGGTATTTTTGCATCCTAAAGTGCACTTTCCTGAAGTGTCACAAGATGACGAGTTATTGTCTGCCTCTTTACAATTTTCACTGCAGGAGTCATTACAATCTGGTCCCCACTTATTTATGACACAACCATCTTTACAAGTTTTGTTCTGATAGCAGATTCCATTTAGGCAACCACTGCTACAAGGTTCTACACATCTGAAAGATTGACGATTAGAGTTATTACATCCAGTCAACATTTTAACTTAGATTCAACTAAATATATCAGATTGCAGGAAAACCATTGTGCATTTACAATAATTTATCACTTGCTCGTTCTAATCCGGCAAAGAATGCCGCATTTAGAATGTTTTTTTTTTCTTCTAAAAATGCGTAGGTTGTCTTTCAACAATTTCTTATACACTTTCTTAGAACGAAAGAAAATTATGTTATGTAAACAAAAATGCATCTTTTATAATTTGGAATACTTAGTTTTCTTAGTAGTTCGTCACCCTCGCGGGGTATTTATAACAACAAAATGGGAAGAAAACAGTATATTTTGTTGTTTGTATGTAAAAGAAATATACCGATGGCATCGATGTGTAAGCCATTTGGATAACAAGCAATACCGGCATGCTAACATACATTTTTATAAGCAAAATGTATACTGGTATTATTTATCTGACGTTCTTATACATCAGTGATTTTATTTGCCCTTGCATCATACTACTCTTCATTGCCTTGTGTCCTCTTTATATTTCTCTGGGTTATGACTCTCAGAAAACTGGTGCCTCTCTACTCGCGGCAGTCTGCTTCCATTTCAATTTGTAAATTTCTTATCAAAACTTACACTTATAAAATTGATAGCTCAAGCTGAGTAATTCTAATGTCATCGCGATTTCATTATTCACAATAGGCTGGTAATGAAAAATTTGTATCCAGTAAAGAATGGGATTTCGACTTTAACAAGGTTGCAAGATACCTGCATCCGCCATATTCCTCATTCCGACACCCTTCTTTACAACATCCATTGTCGTCACAAGTTGTATTGACACACATTCCACTACACTGGTTGTTACACAGGCTGCTGTAGTAGCCATCGATACAACCAAACTGACAGGTACCATCTGTCGGGTCACACATTGGTATCTGTGAACTTGAGTTGCGCAGGCACTGAGTGCTGCAAGTTTCACAAATCTTGTTCAAGTAATAGTATTTTGGATAACATCGTTCGCAGCCAACTTCGCCTGTTAGCCTGAAAAAATACTGTACGACTGCATTATACCACCGTAAGTTTATGAAATGTTTGGTCAATATCTTAGCAATTTTATCGACCACAGCCATTCTTGAGACATTTCAATCCTAAAATTATAGAATTTCTTTAAACTTTTGGAATTGTATTATTTATTCTTATTATAATTGTCGTTATTAATTCCTCTCTCTCTCTCTCTCTCTCTCTCTCTCTCTCTCTCTCTCTCTCTCTTGTTTCTTACTAATTTTATCAAACAGTTTGAACTTTAATCTGCTGTAAACTACTTGTGTCAGAAATGATTTGGGGCTCGATGGCCTTTTTAGAATACTTACGAACCAGTGGGTAACTCACGTGACCGCTCAGTCCAAAGATAGAAACGAACAAAAAAGTACATTTCAGGCGTGATGTCCCTTGTACCTTTTTATTGAACAGATTTCAATAAAGTAAAAGGTTTCCATTAGCCTAGTAGCCGTAGGGGCGGTGAGGGTAAGAGAGCCACTGTATCTAGGGCACAGCATATGAAAGGCGCAGCCCAGCACTCTCCTCTCGCTGTCTTGTAAGATTTTGATCGAACAGTGAAAAAATGCATACTTAAGTCTTTGTACAAACACATTATTACAAGAAAACATTAGCCTAGTAGCCGTAGGGGCGGTGAGAGCCACTGTATCTTGGGCACAGCATATGAAAGGCACAGCACATCCCTCTCCTTTCGCTGTCTTGTAAGATTTTAATAGAAAAGTAAAAAAATGCACCCTTGCTTCTGAGTGGAGTTTGGCTTCCATTCTTTTGGGTTGCTTTCTTACCTGATGTCTGCAGCTAATGTGTCCTACGGAATGGAACAGTAAGTGTGGCTGGGAGAGGGACGCTCGTTGCCTGTCGAGACCTGCCCATAATCTATTTCCTTTCAAACTTTTAGGGTTTAGCGACCCTGAAGAAGTTAAATACAAAAACGCGGAAACTTTTATACTAGATGGCAATCCCACTTCTTGCAGGAGAATGGCAAATACTTTGGTTTATTCATTTCATTAACTCCGTGAATGTACAATACAAAATAATATGATAAAAATGTTTGCCATGTCTGTCCTCAGTTTAAGCAGTGAAAAATGCATAGTGAAGCCCCTGGTAATTACTGATCATTATTGCCATGTTTCGAAAGTTTCAAAGGGAGAACCATGCCCGATTCGTGCCGTTTTGTTTCTAGTTTTAGACCTAAAGCTTATGTGAGTTCTCGACACTGAGTATCGAGCTGGCCAGTTTTGATGGCGTACGCGAATTTTAGCATATAGTCTTAACAAGGCCGAACTAGAGCTAGAGTTTTATATTCGAGATCGCAAAGGCTTTTTCCTACTTTCGGTGAACTGTCTTTAAATTATCAAATAGATCTATATCGTTAGACGTATTTAACGGTCTCTATTTTATTTACAAGACAAATTTTAGCTTTCATGTGTAAGCAGTCCCTCCTATAAGAGGTATACTCTTAAAGAAAATATTTTATCTTCCACGGGAAGGACAGGGTGCAAAACATTTTCTCCCAAAATAGGGCCGAGATGGTTTGGAGCCGAAGTGTCCCGTTACCTTTTTGACAATGGGTTTAATGTACCTATTCCAAGCCCGTATATTCGTAAAATCGCAGTATTATAGGAAAACACAATAGTTTTGCTTTATAAACACAACATCAGTTTGTTACACTTTCGGTTGAAGGATGTTTATGAACATGAAACGGACCTTTACAATGAACTGTTATATGATTTTGGTTTGTGGTGATGAACTAATTAATTTTAAAGAAATGTTTTTCGTCACCTCTGAATTTTGTATACCTATAGTCTAGTACAAGTCACTGCAAAGGAGGGGGTGTAAAACAAATGTGTAAAGTGTCATTATGTGTATAAAAATTCTTCAGGATAGCAAACAATATGGAAGTGCCGTACTACAGATTAGTATATAATATGGCGATCATAAACCTATGATACGAATAATAAACTGAACTAGGCGAAATAAGTCAACAGTTCACTGGCTTTCAATTGACGCTCTGACAAATGAGTTTGATACTACCCGGAATATTTGAGATAACAGGAATTCTATATTAATAATCACAATAAAATAATTTACTGAGTCTTACTTGTCCAATGTACACGTCTGGCAGTTATAGTCACATGATATGTTGCAACGATCTCCTATCCAGCCGCGAGCACAGCTATGACATGTTCCATTTTCCCTGAAACAGGTGGAGTTTTCACAATGACCAAAACATGGTAGAGAGCAGAACGGTCCGTAAAACCCTTGCTCACAATCCAATACACAAGTTCCATTTTCTTTGAAACAATCAGACTCCAAACAATAGGCACTGCATGTTACGTTACAATGATTTCCATAGTGACCTTTCTCGCAGCCTTGTAAACAAATTCCAGACTCTGCATCACAGTCCTTTGCAGAACATGTTCCAGAACAGCGCTCTGAACATGCTGGTCCCATAAAGGTATTTTTGCATCCTAAAGTGCACTTTCCTGAACTGTCACAAGTTGACGAGTTATTGTCTGCCTCTATACAATTCTCACTACATGAATCATTACAATCCGGTCCCCACTTATCTGTTACACAACCAGCTTTACAAGTTTTGTTCTGATGGCAGAGTCCAAGTAAGCATCCAATGTTACAAGGTTCCACACATCTGAAAGATTAAAGAGTAGGGTTGTTAGATCCAGTCGATACTTTAACTAGCTTCAACAGATCAAAACAATAACATGTTGCCTTGTCTCCATTTAAACAAATTTCTCTGCGTCATGACATCGAGAAATCTGAGTCTCTTTATTTGTTGTCGACTACATGTATTTCAAAACTGGTAAATTCATTATCAAAATTTAATCTTAACAGTTTAAACTTAATAGCTCAAGCTATGTAATCCTCACGTCATCGCGCTTTCATTATTCACAACGAGTTGGTAATGAAGCTTTTGTCTCCAGTAAAGACTAGGATTTTAATAAGGTTGCATGTTACCTGCATCCGCCATATTTCTCATTCTGACACCCTTTTGTACAGCAACCATCGTCGTCACAAGTTTTATTGATACATATTCCACTGCACTCGTTGTTACACAGGCTGCTGTAGTAGCCATTTACACAACCAAATTGACATGTACCATCAGTCGGGTCACATGTGGGTGTTTCTGAACTTATGTTGCGCAGGCAATGAGTTCTGCAAGTTTCACACCTATTGTTTAAGTAATAGTATTCTGGATAACATCGCTCGCAGTCAGCTACGCCCGTTAGCCTGGAAAAAATCCTTGTAAGATTATCTGGCACGCCAAGGATACATCACAAGGATAATAAATGTAATACCGCCAGTCTATGGATTTCTTGGTCAGTTTTTCAGTGTTTAAATTAGTTTTATCTCCCAAAACTTCCAGGTTTGTTAAAGTGTATAGGTAATCTTCCTTGGTTTTCCGCCATTTTTTCAGCGGGAGACAACTTTTGTGACTTCTATTTGCTTCCCAGGAAAGCATACACAAAGTCACTTTACTTTGGCAGTTTCCCTTTGTAAAAATGGCGGAAATATGTAAGTATATCTTCTTGTGCATTTCCAAATAGGGTAGAGTCGGGTAACTTCGGACAGCGGGTAAATTCGGACAAACAATTGCAAACAATGAAAATCCAGATAAGACGGATAAGCCGTCTCATCAGGATTTTCACTGTTTGCCCAGTTATTTTTGTTTTAATTCCAAACAACTGACATAATATTTTATAAAAGAAACAATGTCACTGTCCGAAATACCAGATGTCCGAAGTTACACGATTCTGCCCTAACAAATGGAGTCAAAGATATTTATGGTCAGGTGCGTAAATTACACGTATAGAGTATAGAATCAATTACAAAAGAGTATTTTTTAACCAATTTCTGAGATAGTAACAGATTAAAGTGATATTTTATGACTTTTGAAAGCTGGATGAAAATACATCATACATATGAAAAATGCTACACCACTAGAAGAATATTACAAAACGACTAAAGACTCTTCGTATGGGAGTAAATCTAACGCATTTGTCTCACGTAGATTCTGTTTGTAGATATGATTTTTGCCCTTTCGTTTCAAGACTATTTCACTGAAATCGTGCCGACCTTTCATCGATGGTGGTCAAAGGGAAAACAACATGGGCTCTCGCTGGCAGAATTTGTCTCGAGAACCCTTGTGAGAAAGGGTCAGTGCTTTGAGCCACTACGTCATTGGAATTAAATTCTAAAAAAATGTCCTTCAAGAGCAGAGAACACGTTCGAAAAGAACATGGGCCATACTTCTAAGTTTCGGCTATTCAAGCCCCATCAGTGACCCTGATATGATCTGGTGACAAAAAGCCAGGAAAAACAGCCTGTAAGTTCTTAATTTTAACAAGGCAGTCAATTAAAAAGACAGTGTAGTATCTTAAAAGGGTCCAAAAGAATAAAAAGCGATGGTCTAGAATATGAGTGTAAACCAATCAAAAATTTATGAGTTCTCAGAATATATCCTCTGATTTCACAGGACAAAAATAAAATATAATCTGCACAATGAATGAACCCTCTCAAACAATGAAGGAGTGGGCGGGGGGGGGGGGGAGGTTTATAGTATCTTTTTTTTTCATATATATTTATATTCTTTATTCTTTATTTTTGTATACATAATTTTGACAAAATACTTGTAATTGATATCCTTGGATAAAGTCGGGTAAATTCGGACAACAGGTAAATTCGAACAGTGACATTGTTTCCTTTATATGTCCGTTGTTTGGAATTAAAACAAAAATACTGGGGAAATTGTGAAAGTCCCGATGAGACGGCTCATTATGAGCCGTCTCATCTGGATTTTCACTTTTTGCAATGGTATGTCCGAATTTACCCGCTGTCCGAAGTTATCCGACTCTACTCTAATACTTACATGTCCCATGTACAAGTCTGGCAGTTATAGTCACATGATATGTTGCAGTGATCTCCAGTCCAGCCGCGAGCACAGTCTTGACATGAGTCTCCACCAAATTTTCCCTTACAGCCATAAAGACACTCTCCAGATGTCTCGTTACAGGACAGACTTGTTTGGTTGAGTGGATTGTCTGCACAGTTGGAACTGCACTCTGCTGTTACTCTCTCTGGATAAGGCACGTGTGTATTTTAGAAGAAGCAAATGCAAGAACTTATAGCTTAAAGTGCAAAAAACGACAGTAGTTGATACTCTTGTTAGTGAACTCCCAATATGATTTAGCTTGGATGGAACAATTTTTAGAAATTTTGCAGACGTAAATTTTGTCTGCTCTTTTTTGCACGTTCAACGTGTTAAGCACTGTTCTTCGAATCATGTAACTGCTGACTCATCTCTAGAAAAATGATCTAGGTGTGACACTTATGACCAAATTTAGTTTGGTACCATATGTTTTTTGGATCCAATGTCAGTTGTCATGGCAACAGACATATATTTCTTCACTTTCGAGAGTAATATTGTGTCTAACATGTCATTTTATGGTACTGAGGCCTAAAAGAAACTTGTACATAGACTATAATTGCCCAAACCCATATCTACCGTGCTACAGTATGGGTGCTTTGTATGCAAATTGAGAATTTTTATACCAAATGCTTTCACTGCTGCGTCAAGTGACATTTCACATGGGTCCTAAAAAGTGTTATTTTCGGCAAACAGATCATAATTTTAAATATTCATATTGAAATATCACCAATGATCGTTTAGTGTAAAGTCGTAACTTAATTAATATATATGTAAAAAGCACCATGCTTGATCCTTTCACTAAATGTGCGTTGAAGTGCAAAATACGTTGTTAAGACGTCGTTTTACCTAAAAGACAAATATTCTTGTTTGTTGGATGTCATATAAATCTATTATGCAACAGTCCAGTGGCACTGCTATTTCATCAAAGGGGGAGCCCCAGTAGCTCAGTAGGTTAAGCGCTGTCCTGCAGATCTAGCGGTCCCGGGTTCGAGCCCCGGTGTAGGCGGGAATCTTTTCAATCATAATCGGGGATCCATTTCACACAGCCTTACATTATCAGCCATCCATCGTTCTGATATGAGTGAAATACTGTTAAAAAGGACGTAAAATTGCAAGTCATCCATCCATCATGAAAGGAAATACCCCATCTCACACAGGTAATGACATAATGGGCCATAAAACCATAAACAACTGACGGTGTGTTCTGTAAAGTAGAGAATATTGAAGATGTGTATCTAAACAAGACTTTCTTTGGAGAAGGAACGTGCCGCGATGATTATAAAATATCAACTCATGAATGCATACATGTTTGACATTATGCAATGCAATTCTATATAGACAGTAGAAGAAATGGCCAGTTCAGGCAACAGCGTGACTTTTAGCAGTTTACAGCAAATTGTTACTTAATCCTGATCAGGAAATAAATTGACCATTTTTCAGTACCGAACAGAACAGAACAAAACTTTATTTTCATCTCAGATCATGGTACATGATATATGAGACAACGTCCCAAAATAGTTATAACATTACTGTATGGCGTAGCATAACTGTTGGAGATAAGAGTAGAAAAGAGAAGAGGGGAAAGATAGGCAGACGGAATTAGTTTAAGATGGTTGTTTAACATATAGAGCCGTCATCTTTCAAATTTTCATATAACACGAAATCATATTGTACCCTAATATTATAGCTGATATGCCCAGCATGCATACGGCGCCAGAACAACGTTAACATGACGTCGCATCAGTGTCAGTGAGGCGCCTCACCCGGGCAATAGTTCATGATGACGGCTTTGACTCAGCTGTTAGAACAATTTAGCCCATCGGCACAGAACGAGGAATCGACGTTGTATCAACGTCGGTTCAGCGTCATTACGTTGAATCAACGTTGACTCAACGTCGACTCGTGACCGTTGCCCGTCTTCTTGGTTGTTTATGAAATTATTTTCGATCAGCTTTTGTCAACTCATAATTATTATTGGCCCCCCAAGCTTCACAGGTAAATAAGGACAAAACAGGCGGCATTAAACATAAATATTTACATACTTGGTGTATTTACTGAAAAGCCCTATAGTAAACCGATGGAACGTAATGTAGTTTACATTCCAATAAATACATTGAGACACGCGACGTCAGTGACGTAAAGATAAACAATGGCTCTGTACAACCTGATTGGACGCCAGCAACGTCATGACGTCATGTATGCCGTTCTGCTGTTAGCAGAAAAACTGCGTTTACATGTTTTACTGCTTCAATTTTAGCGCTTATATAAGATTTTTCATGAAAGATTTAATTGAAATGAATGTAAATATAAGCAATGAACTTAATTTTTCTGAGATTTATCGAAATGTAAACTACATTGGGTCACTAGCAAAGTTTACATGAACCCCTTCGGGGTTCATTCACTTTGCACGTGACCCAATGTAGTTTACACTTCGATAAACCTCAGAAAAATGAAATTCATTCCTTAATCAGATCGCTTCGGTGAGCAGCCTGGTCACGTCAAATGCCTTTGGTAGGTAAGTATGAAACCTTGTGAAGCTAAAAGGGCTAATTCTTATTATTGTATGTCCTGAGTTCCAGAGAAGAGCAAATTTGTCTAAATTACCGTTCATACAGGTAATCACTTGGATTAACTGACAAATATCTCACAATAAAATATTTGCGAAGCGTGAACAATTATGTCTTGTATTTGGGGCACTAATTTATGCCAAAGAAAGTTGCTCGTGCATGAACACGGAAGGTTAGTAGGTCAGTCATAACAATAGTAGACGCGTGCAAGGAGTGAGTGCGGTTTAAGGTGGTGATAATCATTGATTTGGGGCAAAGACAAAAATCTGCATAAAACACTCAAAATACCACTGGTCTTTCCAAAACTTAGCATACGCCTTCTTTATGTTGTTTCTGACAATTCAGACTCCCAAAATGCAGCATTTGTTAATGTTAAAAAGTGTTTGTATAAGGAAAGATCAAAGGGTAATTTTGTGCGCAATAATCTGAAAAAATAATATTGTTATTGAAAATATACTTAGTGCTGAGAGTTCCTTGTTGCATAATGGGGCGAGCTAGCAATTATTTTTTCAAACTCTTTCACACATTATCAGGCTGAGCAGATGAAAAAAGATGCAGTCTGTGTCCAATTTTTTTTGTCAAAACACACAGGTGAAACAGGTGAGACTATTTTAACAAGGTTGAACAATTTCATCTACACACCAGTGATCATGTAAGTAATGTATTATTTATACTGTAGGTGTTACAGAGGCATGCTTGCCTACCCTATATTTAATAAATGCATCCAGTATACATTACCTTGTACATGGTTGAACATTTGAGAAAAAGCTACCATTTTCATCTGGTCTACATTACAATTTGAGAAAGAGTTGGAATAAATAATTGCTAGCTCGCTCTTCATTATGCAATAACGCACCTTCAGTACTATGTAAATTTTCAATAACGATGTTATTTTTTTTATTATTGCGCAGAAAACTACCCTTTGATCTTTCCTTATAAAAACACTTTTTTTAAGCAGCATGTACGTCATTTTTGTATTCTAAACTGTAAAGAACAACAAAAATAAGAAGTCTGCTAACTTTCAGGGAGATACCTTACTTTTTTTATGGTTTTATGCAGATTTTTACATTTACCATAAATCACCACCTTAAACACGCTGTACACGATGTATGATTTCTGGAATATTGTTGCAGTTTTGAGTTCAAGCTGGAATATATTTAATTGATAATTCAGAATTAATGTAAGTTCAAAATTTTGCATATATGTATCGCGCTTACCTGTGTGTAGCCTGACAGTGCGGCGGCGAACCAGGCTGATGTCGCTGAGCGCAATTGCCTTAATTGGCATGCTCTCAGAGACATCTGCCAAACCCAGCCCACTGGCAAGATACACACATACTGTTCAGCCTATAATACACAAAATCACATAGTCTCAATGCCTGTTATTAAAGTGTTTGAAAAGAATCTCAATAAACTTACAAAGTTTCTTCAGCTTTACAACAGACTTTAAACATAATAGTGCTTTAAACTTTAGAATATTCGGTCGTCTGTGAAAATGTCTATCTATATACTCGCTCCTGTGTTCTGCAAAGAAAGGGCAGATCAGCAGATAGTGTAATTCGTCGGCGATATCGTTTTTATCACACAAAGCGCATTTACGTTCAGCTAGCGGAATTCCCTCCCATCTACCCGTTTCCACAGGGAAGCGATGGTTGGATGTTCTAAACTTTACTAATGTTATATATTGTTTAGGAGGTAATGTAAGAAAATAACGCTCAAGTTCGATGGTTTCCTTAAATAATTTATAGTTGATGCCTTTGGATGAGTTTTCCAAACTGGCATTCCACTTTTGAAGAATTTGATCGATTAGTATTCGGTTTATGTAATGATTTAGATTCTTATAATGCGATGGGTCCTGTGACAGCCAAATGTTGTATTTTCCAGTATCGATAAATATTTGCTTAATATAATTTATCCATTTAGACTGTAGGCCAGGAGTATTATATAAAGCATTATATAGTAAAGTTGACAGTTTATTATGTTTTCCCATAACCAAACGATTCCAGAAGCCTACCATCCTCGACTTAATAATAATTTCAATCGGATATCGTCCTAGTTCTGCGTATAGCATGTAATGTGGCATGCTCTTTTTTGTTTTTGTTATTTTGCGTAAGAAAGCAGCATGTATCCTTTCAAGAATTTGCACATTTTCGAAACCCCAGATTTCAGAGGCATAAGTCATTATGGGTAAGACGGTATGGTCTAATAATTTCAATTGAAGGTCAACTGGGAGAGCAAGGTTGTTTATTCGAGTGTATAACAGATGTAATGCTTTATGTGCTTGTTCTGCCAGGTGTTTTCTTGCATTCAGCAAACTCCCGTTTTTAGTAAAATAAATGCCTAAATATTTATATCTATCAACAATTTCTAGGTTCTGATCACCTAATCTGAATGTAAAGGCATTATAATTTCTGCATCCAAAAATGAGCACTTTTGATTTATTTACATTAATTTTCAGCTTCCAGTCATTACAATAATCATCAAAATCATCTAAACATTTTTGAAAAGAATCAGGATCAGTAGCAAGTATCACCGTATCATCTGCATATAAAAGCACCACAATTTTAAGAAATATCGAGAGATTTTCAGTATAATTTTCAATTGTAATTCCATGATTTTGCTTTTCGACGAGAAAGCTTTCTAAATCATTCAGAAAAAGTGAGAATAGGACAGGAGATAGGTTTTCCCCTTGTCTAACCCCGCAATAACTACCAAAGAAGGGAGACAATTCATTTTCTTGAGAAACACATGATTTGATATTTAAATACAAATTTTGAATAACTTTGAAAATCTTACCATTAATTTTTGAATTTATCAGCTTTTGCCAAAGTCCTAATCTCCAAACAGAATCAAAAGCTTTAGAAAAATCGATAAAAGAACAGAACAATTTTTTCTTTTGATACTTAGGCCCGATTTCACGTCAAAAAGTTAATTTAGTCAGTGACTAACTAATACGTATACTAACTTAGTACGTGTACTATTTTATTTAGATTTCACATGCAAAATTAGTCGATGATATAGGTAAAACGTAAGTTAGTAGAAGATGTAAAAAATGTATGGATCTTTTTCGAAAAACAAGTTGAGAAAGTGAAATGGTTTTGGCCAACAGTCTGTCCATCTGTCTGTCCGTCCGTCCACAATACTTTGTGTGCAGCTGTGAAACTTATCAGACTTATTAATGCTAGGACATTCATTTTTTAATGGTATGATAATGAAAATGAACAGATCCGTATTATTTCCGCCGGTCTTGTTTGTCAGGTTCTGATATACAGGTATAAGCATCCCCTCAGTATATCATATATTTGGCAGATACAGTTGCAAGTCCAGATACAGATGACCTCGCAGGAATATGGGATAGACTTGACTAGACTAGGATCTTTGAATTTAGCATACATCTACGGCTAACTGATTGGCGTTTCAGCATAGGCTTCTTATATTTGACAGCGATTTACTAACCTATGCAGATTATACAAATTTTAGTTGAATCTATTCTGACCGAGGAATTCAGGAAAAAGCCTTTTTGAAAGGCAAGCATATGGCCTGAGGTGTGTGGAGTTAAGGGGAGGGGGGTGAATGTGCGTGTGTGGGTGTGTGGGTGTGTGTGTGTGGGGGGGGGGGTCATAGGGTTTTACAAGCACGTTTTCCAGTTGAATAAATTTGCAGTCGAGGCACTTATGCCTACAGTGTATCTGGATGAAAACACCTTGCAATTGTCCCTGAGGAAAACAATGTTCATGGTTACCAACAGTTGCTGGAGCATGGTTACATTATAACCTCTGGCAGATATGTCAGTTTATGTATCGACCACGAAGGGCATTATCCTGTTCATAAAGGAATCTAAAACTATTGCATCGTTTACTCCCCCCCCCCCCCACGACCCAACTCCATAAAATCTGCGCAAACTGCATAAGATTTATTCAATATGAGTTTGAATGTTCATGCTCAACTGAAAAGTTTTATAACCTCGGGACCAGATCATTAAAGAATCAAAAACTGTTGCATCATTTACAACCCCAAAAATTTTGAATCAAACAGGCCCACTTATCAGTAGTAATAGGATCCATTCCAGTTATATTTAATGACAATATTAATGCTCGCAAACGGACTGGTAGGGATCGTAATATGACTGGTGTTGATATGATTGGTAGAGGGATTCTATAGTCCTTGTCTTCCTGTTTTGGCTGAAATGTGTTACCAAAAAAAGTTAGTACTCCGATAACGGCGTACTAAGTTAGAACACTGTTTAGTTCGTATTTTAAATTAGTTGACGCACGTGAAATGCATTTTGTATTTTACCTCGGGGAAAACAGTAACATACGGCTTAATCTGCATTTTAAATGCGACGTGAAATCGGGCCTAAAGAGCTCTGTTAAACAACTAAGAGTGAAAATATGATCTAATGTTGAGTAAGCTTTACGGAAACCAGCCTGGTTTTCGTACAGAATTTCAAATTCCTCTAAATAATTGTTCAGTCGGGAATTTAGTACCGCGGTAAAAAGTTTCCCAAAACAACTTAACAACGTGATAGGCCTATAATTATCAGGATTCGTCGAGCTGCCTTTGTTTTTAAAAATTGGGATAATAATACCTTCCACCCATGATGAGGGTATAATGCCTGTATCAAGTATAATGTTAAATAAACGCTCATAAACTGGGAGTAAAATATGACTCGTATTTTTAATATGTTCATTAATGATATTATCTAGGCCAGGCGACTTTGACGTTTTTAATGTTTTTATACACGAAGCAATTTCCTGGGCACTGATGGGAGAGTTTAGGTATTCATTGCTCTCATTTGGGTCAGTAAAAGGTAATTCAATATCCTCAAGGTCTTCGTTTCCCGCCATATTTATCTCCTTGAAATATTGATAAAATTCGGTTATATTGGGCTGTTCAACACTGTTTTTATTTTTCAATCGATTAAGGAATTTCCAATATTCTTTTGGCTGTTTATGCTGCATGCTACGTATTTTTTTGCCATTTCTAAAATTGAATTGCTTTATGTATTTATTCATTGTGGATTTATACTTTTTCGATGCTAACTTTAAAGATTGTCTGTTGACGTTTGTTCTAACTTTATTGTATTTCTTTCTGGCGGAATGGTACAATTTTCGGGCAGAGTTGCAGGTCGGGCCGAACCATGGTTTATTTTTGGTGTTTGTACTGCATGTAGGTGTCCAACTGTGTGAATCGCAAAATGTTTTATTTGCGCTTTCGTTAAAAACTTCAGATATCTCTTTAACGACTAAGTCAATAGAAACCTGTGTAAAATCTGCTTCATCCTGCTGTTGCAACTTTTCAGCTATTTCGTTCATTTTTTGCATATTAATGTTTTCAACAAATTTACTTGCCTCATTTTGGACCCATTTTGGACGTTTCCTATTTGATTTTGTTTTCTGATTTGCTTGGCCGTTGCGTATAATATCCAGTTTTAACGAAAAAGTTAAAAGAGAGTGACCGTCTGAGAACAGTCGATCCAATTCTGTAATTTTAAAATTTGACAAAATCTGAAGGCCCTTTTGAGACGAAACTACATAATCAATGACTGATAAACCTCGGAAAGTCATTTGGCCGACATTTTTATCATGGCCATACCTGACGTTCAGGATAGTTAGGTTGTTATTCTTACAAATATCAATCAATTTAAACCCATTGTTATTCTTTTTCTTATCCATAGATTTACGAGAAACCTGTATTCCTATTCGTTCTAACATAGATTTTTGATTGTAAAAGCTTATCGTTTCTTCGTCAAAATCAAAAAAGCGATTTAAAAACTCATCATCGGTAGTATAGTCTAACAGCTCACCTGTCTGCGCATTTATATCGCCGCATAGGTAAACGTAATCGTATTCGCTGCAAAACTTGGTAATTTTTGATTGAAACAATTCGAACTCGTCTTCGTTAAAAAATTTCGATTGACTCGGTGGAACGTAAACAATGCCAAATATTATATCATGGTTCGAATTTATGTAGTTTTTACAAAGTTTTACCCAGAATACATAGTCTGAATCTGTTTCTATGGGTTCTACATATTTGTTCATGCTATCTTTAACAAATACCCCAATACCCCCTGATTTTCTTATATAACGTCGTTTTCGTGGTTGACTTTTGAAAGTGTAACCGTTAATTGAAATAATATCGGTAGAGTCAAGTTTGGTTTCCGTGACACAAAACATATCATAGTCAGAAATCAGTTCATGAAATTCGGGATATAGACTGCGAGTTTTCAAACCACACACGTTAAGCACTGCTAGATTCAAAGGCGAATTTAGCTGACAGTTTACATGTGGACAGTTATTATTACCAGTCACATGGCTGAGTACTTCCCCCGCGTAATCCTAGGCAATATTATTTTTGCCTGCGGACGAAGCAGTTGGAACTGGGGTTTCAGGGTCTGTAGGAGGTGTTGGTTTGTTGGCTGCCGTATTCTGTAATCGCTGCATGGCTTCACTGTATTCATCGGTCGGCACTGACTTTGCTGTGGTAACAGCGGAATCGCTGACATCGTGAGGCAGAACCGAGTAATGATTAGAAAGTAATATGCTCGGGTTTTCGGTGTCCGAGGGGGCATATGTTGAAGAGGACTTTTCAGTGTCCATCACTGATTCATTATCACTATCATTGGTCCCAACAGTAAACTGAATTGACTGATCATGTTCCGAGCGTTCCACTGATTGGCTTGGCTGTCCCCTCCTTGTGAATTTATCTTTTTCCGGACCGCGTCCATCTGAATCTATCGGAATATTTTGTGCATTGTAGCTTCTCCGATCACCAGTTTGGGTACGATTCTCACGCAAAATAGTTTTCCAGTCTGGGAATTCGTCCCTAAGTACCTTCACTCAAACGAGCCAGTGCAGAAGAATATCCAAGAGAGGAAAAAACTAAATATAGATGCATAGAGCAACATTAAATATCTAAAAATTGTCCATTCATTATTTTTTAAATTGAGTTTTAAGAAAGTTATAAAGTTTTTAGAATCAGATTTTCTTTCAGAAACTATAAAATGATTTTTGTTTCTTGATTGGGTGCAGGATATGAATGTGTTGCCTGACTGGATATACAGTATTATTGTGTTGCCCTATTGGGAAACAGGAGTTTGAAAATTGTTAAATGAGTAGAAGCAGAGATATAATATTGCCAGCTTGAGACTCAGTTGGCTATAATGTTTGTTTATAAGAGGGTTTGTACATGTATATGTACATGGATCATAGTTCATTGTATTTTTTTTTAAATCTTCTACTTTCAAATATTTGTTTTATTTCAATCATAATGACAGAACAATTTTTGTTCATAAATTTCAATATAACTACTTGCCATTAAGTGAATAAAAAGCAGATTACATTCATGTGAAATTAGTGCAATTTAACCTAAGATCTACCCTATGAAAGATATTATGTATATATTTTTCTACATCTTCAGGGCTCAGGCTAGATGGCAATTTTGGAGAAATTGTCTCCATAAGCTGTCTGACTTCCTATTTTGAGCTCGGGAAAAGTGAAAATGTATAGAACATATACGGAAATCCAAAATTAGGGCCTAAACTTCTCCCTCAAGTCCTGAAATTGAGTGTGGGTAAAATATGTAACCCGCATCCGCGTTGGAATATCGTGTTAGAAAAACATAGGTAGCAGCAAATAAAACGCCGTAAAAGCATTGAAATACTTAGATATAAGACTAAATAACGTTAGTTCAAAACAACTAAAAAAGATACGTAAAAATTAAATCAAATTGGAATTATGAGCACATGCACTTATAGTAGTCAGTTTGAGTTATTTCCCTTACATATGTAACATCGGATATTGTAACTTGAATCTCAGAATTATCGAATTTACGTATTTCTGAGTATGAGCTCACCGACAAGTATTACGTATCATTTGGTCTATCTTTTAAGACATCTTTTTACCGCTACACCGTCTTTTCAGTGATTTTTAAGTCCCAACACGAGTATTTTATCACTGGTGCGGGTCACACATTTTACCAAGTTTGAGATCGACTTTTTTGTGTTTATATTCCCTGTTACATTCAATTTACCTATTTTCTGAGGTGATTTGAACTGTTAATACTTATAACTAAAAGTAAAAAGATGATCGGGAATTAATACGATCAAATCCCACATCCCGCTGTCAAAACCAAAAGGGAAAGAAGCACACACACGCGGAAAAATTGACACAAGTTCACGAAAGACACGCATGGTAAACCAAATGAGCAGCTCTTTCCCAAACAGGTCGTCATTCTGCTACCCTAATCAAAAACAGCATCAACATCTATTTTTATCTATTTATTTAATTATTCCAATGCCTTTACGGCGATTATTTTGCCGATACATAAGTTTTTCAGCGATTCATAAAATTCCACTGTGGGTATACTAATGCGGGTGCGGGTTACACATCTTACCCACTCTCCCTGAAATTGTCGCAAAACTTCTCCCTGTCTGACAGCTGTAGGCTGACCTCTGCAGCTTCATTAATTTTACTTTTATTTTGCTATATTTGCATTGATCAGTATTCAAGTAACGCGCTCGAAAATTACTAGGCTGATGTTCTATTTACATGAAA
Source organism: Ctena decussata (assembly GCA_963989385.1). Classification (NCBI taxonomy): domain Eukaryota; kingdom Metazoa; phylum Mollusca; class Bivalvia; order Lucinida; family Lucinidae; genus Ctena; species Ctena decussata. The sequence continues at coordinate 46,130,342 of OZ022500.1, forward strand.
TCAAATTGTCGCGTGCTAATCTTCTAATTCTACTGATATCCATGCTGGAGTTATTCGGTGCAACAGAAGATCACCTGACCCCTGCGAAAAGTACCATTTCTATCCATTTTTGACCATGGTTAGACATGTTCTAATGACCATAGTCAACCATGGTCAACCATGGTTTTGATTTTTTTGTTAAATGGACCACGGTTATAAAACCATGCTCATGTGTCATTAGTAACCATGGTATTTAACCATGGTTATGCATTGGCCGCTGACTAAGGTCAGCTATAACTACTAGTAACCATGTTTATTATACAATGGTTAGCTATGGTAAACATGCCATGCCTAATAACAGTTAACAAACCATGGTCAATTGATCATTGTTAACCATGGTTAAGATACAATGGTTGACTGTAGTCCATCGAACAAAAATGTCAAGACCATGGCCAACCAGGGTTTGCTATAAACCATGATTAACAAACAATGGTTGACTTTGGTAAATAAATCATGGATGACAAACCATGGTTGATCATTATCATTGACAGATCCGTGTTAACCGCAGTTAGCAGCCCATGGTTAAATGACTTCAATGTCAGATCAGATTGTTAATCTCAGTTAACAGACCATGGTTAAATGACTAAGATTTAAATTTAGCAGTCAAACGAATGTTGCAGCCCCTGCAAAATGGGCCTGAATTCTATCCATAGACAAAAGATTATTGTGACCGAGCAGAAGTAGCACAGAGCATTAAGCATTAAGAAGCATTTAAATCATGTCTCTAGAATCCCCTATGACTGAAATACCCGCTCCCTTCTCCTAGTCCTGAACAGAAGTGATGTTTGCATAAATTGTTTTCCATTTAGAAACCTATTTTAGAAAAATGTACAACAAACATCATTCCCAGATGTTTTCAACATTCTCAAGCTAAATGTAAAATGCCTTGTTAGCTCACCTGAGCCTTTAAGCTCATAGATGAGCTGATGGTATAGGCAGGCTCCCTCATCCGTCAACATTTCCAAACATCTTCTCTAAAATCCGCATGGCCAATCATCACAGCCAAATTTTATGTGAAGCCTCATTGGGATGAGGGAACAAAGGTTCATGATTCGCGGGGTCTGGGTCACATGACCAAGATTGCCGCCATGCTCATATTTGGTAAAAACCCTTCAAAATCTTCTTCTCCAGAACCGAAAGGCCGATGACCCTGTGGCTTGGTATGTAGCATTGAGGACTTGGCCTGTGCCCATCTTAGTTTGAACAATGATGACCTAGCTTTGACCTTGACCTAAATTATGACAAGGTCAATTTTGGTGCGTTATGTGTTTATATGGATAATGCTTAAACAGTGGATTTCTCACAAACTAATGTAGTCTAAGCTACAATGCTTTGCGTACGAATGGGAAACAAAGCAACAAATGAAACACTTTCTGAAAAAGCTCATTATTAAAGTCCTATAACTTTTTAAAAGTCAATTTTAAAAAAATGAAAGGACAAGTTCCAGATTAATTATTCTTCTTTATTTTCCTGCTGTTTGTTTCTTCATCCGTAATAAGATCTTTTGCACTGGCCAGTTGTATGAGCAATACCCCGAAAATGGCGATGATTTTGTTTCCTGATCAAGCAACAGTTACTAAACTTAGTAACATTTTGCTGTAAAACATTTAAAAGTGTTTTGTTGCCTGATCAGGCAAAATTTTCTTCTACTGATAGATGAAGCTGCCGCACCTACTATAAGACTTTCCTTACCTTTTTTTCTATTTATATATGGTTAAATAGACTCTTCCATCCCTGAATATTTGCACAAAACAAATTTATTTTCACCAGACTCAAAATCAGATCTTTTCTGCCTCTGCTGTCCATGGGGGTCAATTCCTAAAGAATGTTGGATCGCCCATGGAAAGAAAATAAGGTCACAAAAGTGGTTTCTCTTTGAGAAAATGGCGATAAAATATGGAGGTGCTCATTGACATTTGATTACTAAGTGAGCGATTGATGCGTGGCTTGGGTACTGCGCCTTCCGTGGTGTTCATGATAGAAGACACTGTAGGGTAAAGTCGGGTAAATTCGGACAGCGGTAAATTCGGACAGTGACATTTTTTCCTTTATATGTCAGTTGTTTGTAATTAAAACAAAATCAACTGGGCAAACAGTGAAATTCCTGATGAGACGGCTCCTGTTGAGCCGAGTCATCTGGATTTTCACTGTTTGCAATGGTATGTCCGAATTTACCCGCTGTCCGAAGTTACCCGACTCTACCCGATGAGCTGAAGTACCAAAACGCCAACGAAGAATTTATGTGATTTTATGAGTTGTTGTGAAAATGATTTTAAAATGATTAGATGGTAAAAGAGTATCAATAAATTTATATTTGAAATGGGGCTGTCCATAAACTCCGATTTTAAAGACAAATCAACTGATGGTAATGTGCACAACTCGTGGTGAATGTAGAATAATCAGTTTCTGGTGTCAGAAGGAATGTATGGAAATGAAATTGGTCATTTCTTGTAGAATGATGCATATTTTTATCAAACTACACCATGTGGTTAAGAGTTATGAGCAATTTCACTCACTGACTACAGCGGAAGGACAAACAGACTTATGGACTTGCACAGCGATTAAAGTGCATACCTGTGGGTCGTGCAATACTGTTTAGACTTTCGTCACCATTTTGCATGCCGGTGGCTGGACAATGTTAAAATACATAAGTATACAAAATTTGAACCATATATACCACGGGGTTCAAGAGTTATGAGCATTTTCAACTTGTGCTCAGCAAAGCCTCATCCATGGAAAAAGACAGTTATGCATGCGAGTCGTTAGATAATGTTGACCTGTATAAGTATGCAAAATTTTATCAAAATATAGAATGCGGTTCAAGATTTATAAGCGTTTTCGCTAACTGATAACGGACGGACGGACAGACTCACACAGTGATTATAGTGCAAACATGCGGGTGGGTTGTGCAATAAGAGGTTTTGCATACCAGTGGCTGGGCAATGTTAAATTACATAAGTATGCAAAATTTGAAGCAAATATACCAAGCGGTCCAAGAGTTATGAGCACTTTCAATAAAAGAGCTCGACCGGCCAAATTGATGCTCGGTGAAGCCTCGTCACTGTTTTGCATACCAGTGGCTGGGCAATGTTAAATTACATAAGTATGCAAAATTTGAAGCAAATATACCAAGCGGTCCACGAGTTATGAGCATTTTCAATAAAAGAGCTCGACCGGCCAAATTGATGCTCGGTGAAGCCTCATCACTGTTTTGCATACCAGTGGCTGGGCAATGTTAAATTACATAAGTATACAAAATTTGAAGCAAATATACCAAGCGGTCCACGAGTTATGAGCATTTTCAATAAAAGAGCTCGACCGGCAAAATTGATGCTCGGTGAAGCCTCATCACTGTTTTGCATACCAGTGGCTGGGCAATGTTAAATTACATAAGTATACAAAATTTGAAGCAAATATACCAAGGGTCCAAGAGTTATGAGCATTTTCAATAAAAGAGCTCGACCGGCCAAATTGATGCTCGGTGAAGCCTCATCACTGTTTTGCATACCAGTGGCTGGGCAATGTTAAATTACATAAGTATACAAAATTTGAAGCAAATATACCAAGCGGTCCAAGAGTTATGAGCATTTTCAATAAAAGAGCTCGACCGGCCAAATTGATGCTCGGTGAAGCCTCGTCACTGTTTTGCATGCCGGGGGCTGGACTATGTTAAAATACATAAGCATACAAAATTTGAACCATATTTACCACGGTGTTCAAGAGTTATGAGCATTTTCAGTAGTTGGCCGTAAATTTTCAACATGTGCTCAGCAAAGCCTCGTCCATCAAATAAGGTTGTTATGCATGCGAGTTGTTAGACAATGTTGACATGTATAAGTATGCAAAATTTTGTCAAAATATCCCATGCGGTTCAAGAGTTATAAGCGTTTTCGCTAACTGACGGACGGACGGACTCACACAGTGATTATAGTGCAAACCTGCGGGTTGTGCAATATTCTTTATTAGGTGGCATAATCCTATTATGCAACAGTCCAGTGACACTGCTAGCTCATCAAAGGAACTATCCCCCATCTCACATAGGTAATGACATAACAGGGTCACCTCCACAAAACAGCGAACAAGTGACGATACAGAAAATAAATGGCTTTACCAGCATAGTCAGTGAGATTCATAGGCTATGCCTGCAAGAGTGTTTAAAGTGCATCGGTACATCACCGTATTTTCCACCATTCTTACAAAAAAGAACAGTTTTTGTGACTTCATGGTAACAAATGGGTTCCAAAATGGGGTCTACGCTTTAAGGAAAGGAATTGCTTTGAGAAGGAGAATGAGCATTTGAAGTCGGCTCAGCCTAAAACGAACACCTTTTTTCACAATCTTGTAAAAATATGCATCTTGTTGTTTTTTTCCTTCAGTATAAAAACAAATTTATGCGATTTTCAAGTTATTGCGAGTCAAAAGCATCGCCATAATTATTGTACAACTTACCTGTAAAGCCGAAAAAAGTACTGCAGATTCCAAGTAAACAAAGTATATAACTTTTGCGGATCACCATGATTTTAAAATAGACAAATATTTTGCTATCTTGAATTACAAAATCGTCATCTCTCCTTTTTAATTGTCATGACAATGGAGAAAATAAGCGCAGTTAGCGTGTACTTGTGCGAGACTGGCGCGTGCGTAAAGATGCAGTGTCGAATGTACTTGAGATGCATCTAGAAAAACGGTATCTTAAAATATGTGCTAACAGCGAAGACTCTGTTCAGCCTGCGCATCGGCGCGGTCTGATCAGAGCATTGGCTGTTCGCATAGACATTATGAATCATACGAAATATGGAAAGTAAAGCGATAATTGATACGTTTGCGCACGGCGCAGGCCATTTAGAGCATTGCTCTTTTACGTAAGGTCCTTTTTCCACGTGACGCCGTATCTCCCCCCTCTCTCTCTCTCTCTCTCTCTCTCTCTCTCTCTCTGTATATATATATATATATATATATATATATATATATATATATATATATATATATATATATATATATATATATATATATATATATATATATATATATATATATATATATATATATATATATATATATATAGTTCTTTCTATACGGTATTGTTTCTGTATTTGACAAGCATCAATTAAAATCGAACGTTGGCTATTTCTGTATTAAAGCCACGAAGCTCTGTTTGTTGGGCAATATGCATCAACTTAGATTTCAAATAGTTTTAAATAGTACACCCAACACCCCATCTTAGGCTTCACTTTTATTGTTCACTGGCGAAATTATATTGACTAGACACACAACAAAGACTATCTCGTTTCGTTGTATTGCGTGCCGAATATGCATTTGGCCATTTAACTTTTGATATCGCGAATGTAGTATCAACATCTTATTTAAAAACACTTAAACCGCCAAAAATTGAAAATGGTTGAATTTGCAAAAGCGTAGATCCAGATGAGGCGGCTCATCATGAGCCGCCTCATCTGAATCTACAATATTTGCTATCTGGTCTTTGAATTCTCAATATGAAAAAGCTTGAACGAAACATCTTATTGAAATTTTGAAAACGCAAAATTTGACCTTTGCTTTTTTGGTGCTTTAAGGGTTAAATAAAAAGCAAAGCATGATTTTTTTTAAAATACTGCAAGAATGTGTCTAGTATGCCCACCAGCTTTTTTGGAAGCGCAAATAGACGCGTGAGTGTGAGCGTGATTAATAGGCATAAATAGACAGCTCGCATTCACCGTTCATGTTTGCAATGTTCTTCGTGTGTTGAGTTTTCGTGTTCTTTTTCTTACTTCAATCTATCTAAGTCGCTTTTGTTGAAACTCCCTATTCGAAAACATTATTGCAATAATTAGATAGTTTAACTCTTTCGGCGCCAAAGTCGCAAAAATGCGACTGCAAACAGCGTATATCCAGATCAGCCGGCTCTCAAAAGAGCCGTTTGATCAGGATCTACACTGTTTGCCATTCAAATATGAACTTAAAAAGCCTGATTTTATGAAAAATGTCTTTAGATTGTTAAAATTTCAAATTACAAATCTGTCGTCTGATGATTTGAGCAGACGAAAATTTGTCGTCTGAAAAATTTGGCGCCGAAAGAGTTAAAGCGAATGGGTTCACCTGTAGGGAAAGCCAACTCGGTCAGTTTCATTTTGCCACCTTTCTCAGTTAGCTTCAACACAGGGTTTAATCGATTCCGCCAATTTTCGCTTCCTGCAGAGACTGTACATCATATTTGGCTTCCGCCGAGACTGTCCGCGAGCTCTTGCTTCCTGCAGAGACTACTGTCCTCGAAGAATGGCTTCCTGCCGAGACTGTCCGCGTGACTCTGCTTCCTGCCGAGAGCCTCGGCAGGAAGCAGAATCACGCGGACAGTCTCTGCAGGAAGCCATTTATCATGTACAGAAGTCTCGGCAGGAAGCAAGAGCTCGCGGACAGTCTCGGCGGAAGCCAAATATGATGTACAGTCTCTGCAGGAAGCGAAAATTAGCGGAATCGATTATACCCTGTGTTCAACTCTTTAGGAAAGAATTTGCTCCTATACTTTCAAAATCCATTTACTCCATTTTAGAAGGGCTATGTTGTCCAGAGAAGCAATCATTTCATTGGTCAAAGTTGTTTCCCTTTGTAAAAATACGGAAAAACATGGAGGTGTACCCATACACTTACAGGTACTTACTACACCTCAAAGTCCGAGCACTTTAGGTTGTCAGAAACGCCTCCCTGTCCAAAGGGGAGACGAAAATGATTCATTTTCTTGATGTTTTAAGTCATTTCTCATAGGTAAGGAGATTCTTAAATAAACGAAAGACTTTGCTTTAATGCGTCAACTAATATGGCTTGGTGGTGGCATATGCGCCCAGCGAAAGCTAAGATCAATCTGGGCATCCGCCCAGTCTGATCAAATTCTAGGCCTTGCGCTTATAGGGTAGCATAGGGTCTAAGCTACCTCCATGCGGACAGCGAAGGCTCTGATCAGACTGGGCGGATGCTTGTTTTCTCGTGTCGCGGCTCGTATCATTTAGAAAGTATAGTTCTGTTGAACCCAAAGCTATAGGGAATAAGCAAAGTTGCTAATTTCTTTACTACTCATGAACGGTCTCGGTAAATCTGAGCCTTTTAGTTTCATTTCTTTGATGATTTCTTTTCCTCCCGGGATCCATCTTTAGCTCACCTGAGCCAGTGGCCCCGGGGGAGCTTATAGTATAGGCAGGCTCCGTCGTCCGTCCGTCGTCCGTCGTGCGTCCGTCCACAATTTCAAAACGACTTCTCCCCTGAAACCGCTTGGTTGATTGTAAGCAAATTTCATATATAGCCTCCTGGGGTCTTAGGAACGAAAAGTTGTTCAAACGGTCCTGGTCACATAACCAACATGGCCGCCATGCCCATATATTTTAAAAATCTAAATAAATCTTCTTCTCCAGAACCAATAAGCATATGGCCTTGAAACTTGGTATGTAGCATCGTGTACGCGAGTACTACCAAGATTGTACAAATTATGACCTTGGGTTGACCTTGACCTTTTATACGGTAAGGTCAAATGTGCTTCCTTGTGTTTTTATATGGCAAAATGCTAGAACATAAGATATCTTGGAAACTGTTGAGGATTTTGGGCTAAACATTTGTATCTACAGTCATCTTAATGAGTACATGAAGATTTATGAGTACAAGAGGTCAAGGTCATTCTTTGACCTTTGACCCAGAATCTCATATTTTGACAATTTCAAACAACCTCCTCAAAAGCCACTGGGCCAATTGAAACCAAATTTCATATAGAGCCTCCAGGGGTTAAGGGAACGAAAATTTATTCATACGGTTGAGGTCACATGACCAACATGGCCGCCACGCCCATATATGGTAAAAACCTAAAAAAAAAAATCTTCTCCTCCAGTACCAATAGACCGATGCCTTGAAACTTGGTATGTAGCATTGGGTACTGCACTACTATCAAGATTGTTCAAATTATGACCTTGAGTTGACCTTGACCTTTTTTACGGCAAGGTCAAATATGGGAAAATGCTAGAACATAAGATTTCAAGGAAAGTTTTGAAAATTAAGGCCTAAAAATTGGTTTATGCAGTCATCTTAATGAGTACATGAAGATTTGTGAGTACAAGAGGTCAAGGTCATTCTTTGACCTTTGACCCAGAACTCTCATATTTTGACAATTTCAAAAAATCTCCTCAAAAACCACTGGGCCAATTGTAATTAAATTTCATAAAGAGCCTCCAGGGGTTAAGGGAATGAAAATTTGTTCGACCGGTCTAGGTTACACGACCAACGTGGCTGCCCTGCCCATTTATGGTAAAAACCTTTAAAAACCTTCTTCTCCAGAACCAATTGACCGATGGCCTTGAAACTTGGTATGTAGCATTGGGTACTGCACTACTATCAAGATTGTACAAATTATGATCTTGAGTTGACCTTGACCTTTTTAACGGCAAGGTCAAATATGGGGAAATGCTAGAACAGAAGATTTCATGGGAAGTTTTGAAGATTTTGGCCTAAAAATTGGTGTATACAGTCGTCTTAATGAGGTCATGAAGAATTATGAGTACAAGAGGCCAAGGTAATTCTTTGACCTTTGACTCAGATCTCTTATATTTTGACATTTCAAACATTTCATCAAAAGCCAAAGGACCAATAGTAAACACATTTCATATAGAGCCTCCAGGGGTTGATTGAACAAAAATTTGTTCAAACGGTCCAGGTCACATGTCCAACAGGGCCACCATAGCCACTTATGGTATAAACCTTTAATATTTTGCTTCTCCAGAACCAATACACCTATGACCTTGAAACTTGGTAAGTAGCATGGAGTACTAGAGTACTACCAAGACTGTTCAAATGATGACCTTGGGTTTACCTTGACCTTTTTTGCGGCATGGTCAAATATAGGAAAATGCTACAACATAAGATTTCATGGAAAGTTTTTGAAGATTTTGGCCTAAAAAATGGTATATAAGGTTGTCTTAATGAGTACATGAAGATTTATGAGTAAAAGAGGTCATGGTCATTCTTTGACTTTTGACCCAAGATTCATATTTTGACAATTTCAGATATAAGAAAAAGCCACTTTGCCAATTGCTCAGGTGAGCGATTCAGGGCCTCATGACCTTCTTGTTTTACAATTGTATTCATCTTTACTAGACCTCTAGTGGCTAGGAGCGCTGACTTTTTAATGCTATGTCTCTCCTAATCTCGCTGTTGTATTGTCAAGCAAGTGAGAAAGCAAGTTCGTTTTCCCCGGGACCTTTGGTTTTCGCTCGTCTATGATAACAAATGGCTCAATCTGAGTGAAATGTTCTCGAAATCGCTATATAAACCGTATGAAATAAAACACATGTGCACTACAGCTAGTAGGACCTGTTGTGTATCATGAGGAACCGTAAAAAGCTTTCCCGTACTTCAGTCTATTGTAGTTTAAGTTTCCTGCTCCTTTGGCATAATCGGGCCGCATCATTCACTGTAATGTTAGAAATGTAAATCCGTGGCAGCTAGCGCAAGTGGGGTATTGACAGAGTTACACGACTACTTTCTTGTTCGCACACCATTTTACTGCTCATGAACGACCTCTACTAGTTTCATCACGGTTTCTTTCATGTATACTTGCTTTTGAAATTTTTTTCTGTTTTAGATCTGAGCAAACTTGAAACTGAAAGGTCAGAAAAACTGTAGGTCCAGATGCTATTACGAGCCATCTCTTCTAGCTCTGCACAGTTTGCAAAGGCATGGCATAACTGAAAATACGTCATGTTGCCTCATAGGACAGAACATAGTCTCAAATTTTGGTCTTGGAGTTATTGCTAACGTAAAATTTATACAATGGCGTTTCCCCAATATGAAATACCAAGTGGAAAAAAGGAAAATAAAAGAAGATACCACTGATGTGAATAATGAATTTACAATATAAGCTTTTCCGATTCTATAGGCTTTGGTTACATTTGTCTCGATTTCACATATTGGAGATATATATGCGCACTGACATCACGAGCTGTTGCATAGGGGTTTCGGCGCGCTCGTTAGCCACCTAGCAACCAAGATTATGGGTCCGAAGATATCAGAGACTAATACCGTACTTAAAATCACAGGACCAAATATTTTAGGTTGTAACATTTCAATGATCATGGGTAAAATATATTAGTCTCTAATATATTTGGACCAATAAACTAAATTACCGGTATTAACCAGCTGGCTGAGCCCTTATGTCTGGTAGATGGTGAATGTTGTGTAAAAAAACAAGCTACTATTGTCCTTTTTCATAAAAATTCCAGAACTCTTCATCCCTTTTCACACCAGATGAAGCTACCGGTATTTTACCCTTGTCAGGAGGCGGGGTTATGGGTGGGGTTTCAAATTTAAATTCTTCAAAACCAGAGTTTTTTCGTTCGTCCGCTTTCTTTGGCTCCGCCTTTTGCTGGTTCCGCCGCCTCGGTTGCCTAGATTTGGGATCTTTGCTGTTCTTGTTTGGTTCTTTCGGCTCTCTGTTGGTCCGAGCTGGAGCGCTTCGGGCATGCGTAATTGTTGGTTGTGATTTGAGGTACTCCTGCCAAGATTTGGCAACTCTGTTCCAAAAGACTTGTTGTTCTGACCAAGTGCCTGACATGACAAGAGAACCATTATATACCAATCGGCAAATTTCATAAACATACGATTTGCCGTCTGCGTCAAAACACGCATGACACAAACAGGAATAAGAACCTGCGTCACAGTGCAGATATCGGAACCATTCGATAGCCATCTTGAAAGAATTACAAAAGTGTTGTTTGTTTATGTATTTTTTTATTTGTTTGTTTGTTTGTTTTTATGGTGGGGTTGAATTTGAGATAGGTTTGTAACACATAAAGGAGCCGATGTGGTGCGCACAAGCACATACAATCTGGGTATACAGAAATTGTCTCATGAACACTGCTTATATTGGAATATTTACATTCTTGGTGTATTTACTGAAAAGCCCTATAGTAAACCATTGGAACGTAATGTAGTTTACATTCCAATAATTACATTGAGACACGCGACGTCAGTGACGTCAAAATAAACAATGGCTCTCTACTCCCTGATTGGACGTCAGCAACGTCATGACGTCATGCATGCCGTTCTGCTGTTAGCAGACAAAACTGCGTGTACATGTTTTACCTCTTCAGTATTAGCGCTTATATAAGATTTTTCATGAAAGATTTGATTGAAACGAATGTAAATATAAGCAATGAACTTAATTTTTCTGATGTTTATCGAAGTGTAAACTACATTGGGTCACTAGCAAAGTTTACATGAACCCCTTCGGGGTTCATTCACTTTGCACGTGACCCAATGTAGTTTACACTTCGATAAACCTCAGAAAAATGAAATTCATCCCTTAAAAACACCCACTGCATATTATCCTCATCATCGACAAACATTGCTTGTAGTGAAGCATTTGTAGATTGATATAATGCCTAACCGATAGTTTTGGGAAATTCAGTCAGAAATAGGTTTAAAACATCTACCGGAACCGCATTGTCTAGATAGGTAATGTCAATTTTTGCATCTATTTCAGACAAAATATTTACCTGTGGACCGTAAGTGCTTGTATGCACCACATCGGTTCCTTTTTGTGTTGCAATCCTATCTAAATATTTCTGACAAAAAAAAAGGATGGCGGCCAACTGAACGGTACCGATATCACACTGGTCTGGCATTCATCAAAGGCAACGAACTTGATTTTTTCGCATATCTCTTAGATTAATTTCAAACCATTATTCTTAATGGCAGTTCGTTATACCTCTTAGTCAGACCAGATTTTTGAAGAAATTCCTTCTAGTATAAATGCAGTGCTTGAATAAGTTTCTTTACCGAATCGTTGCATAGACGTTGTAGTCCAAAAATTGTTTTCAAGCATTTCTTGAATATGCATATGAATTCAGTAAAACTTTTGATTCCTATTTCAAGAGCCGGGGATCAGATGGTCCGTGAGACTATACTTCTGAAACAAACTTATCCTGATGAGCGGAACAAGCAAGATTCATGTACGTTGTCTTCGTTACCTGTGTTGAATGCCAGACCAGTGTGGATATCATTGCTATGACGTAGGTTGTCACTCTTGACAAAATTGATTTGAAATAGGAGAAGATTTTTATTGATGAGAAATGTAGTTTAGTCTAAAGGGTTAATACTGATATGTGCAAAGAGCGTGGAAATATCCCAAGAAACACACATCTTGACCTGAAGTTGCGGCGACGTTGAGGCGACGCAGTTTCATAGATGAGTGTTTGCTGGGGTGCATCATTTGAACAGTGATACATGAATTAAATGTGAGGCACAATTATTTTTTGCATCATATTCTTCAAAGTTCTCAAATCTACTCTTTACAGCTCAGTGATTTACCGGCACATATAATAACGTTGTATCAACACTGATTCAACGTCAAGACGTAGACATCCTAGGCATGTTTACAGCTTGAAAACTAAAGTCCTCAAAAGCTGCGGCGCTATACAGTATAAAGCATATGATACATATAAAGGATAATTATAAATACATATATGAAAGACTTTAATTAATACTGTCATACAAACAAATAAAATTCCAGAAAATATAAGAAATGCTTAATCTATTATAAGAGGTGTGGGTGGTTCAGATCAAAGCATACACAGGACTAGAGGGCATTAGTCACGCGAATAAAAGGCACATTTGTCATAGCGCACACTTACTACTTAAGCAACAGTGTTGTCTACTTCAATGTCTTTCATGCATTTTTTCAGCAAGAAGCATTCACATCCTTCTAAGTCCAAATTATCCAGTCAGAACTTTAAGGCAATGTTAAGGCACATAGGTCGATGTAACGCTATCTACTATACTGTTCAACTATTTTTCTAGGCTGTAGTCACTGAACTATGTGAGAAAACGCTCAGAACACTATCACTAGTTTTCACGTGTTTAAACAGTCCGTTTATAAAGGAAAGAGAACACACAACAGAAGAAATTTCAGAGCAGAGAATATTAAATGCGGTGTGCAGTGGTTAAACACTATAGGATTTGGTGCCGTGTGCAATGCTGTTTATTTCTGTTGTTTCTTATTAAGCGTCTCTACGAAGTAGGCCTCCCAAGCTTTTGTCATACGCTGTCGAAGAACGTTGTGCTCCGCCCAGGTACCTACAATGTCAAAGGTCAAATTTGAGCCAAGTTGTGAAAAATACCTGTCACATATATATGTGCGAACTGTGCATACTCAGACCGGTCAGCTAACAAGCGCAGTCTGGTCAGAGAATGGACAGTTCGCATGATGTTGTACGGGGGAACTGCAGTTACCTGAACCAACTGACCAACTGACCTATCTCCAAAGCGCTGATCACTCCGCCTTTCAAATGTGTCCGAGTACATTTTACAAAAGAAACTATTGTCCCAAAAACACGCGTGCATTTGTTTGTTAGAGGGTATTACCTACTTTCAATGGTCAATGCATATTTTGACTGACTTGTGGCGAGAAGTCAATTGTGCGGGCCCTAAGATCGTTTTAGGTATCTACAGTGACAAGTTTTGTCACAATACGGCTCACATATAAAATTTTGACAGTAACAAAAATAAACAGCAGAAGCAGGGTTAGATGAGAGAATATATATACCTAAGTGGTGGGCTATATATAGAAGGCGCCTAAGGAATCAAGATATATATGTACAGGAAAAGTCTGTATGAGGTGTTGGAAGAAAAACTCTTTAATGTGCGCTATCTAACCAGGCCCCACGGTTATAAAACGTTTTTCATGCTCAACTCAGCTGAGCATGAAATTTTACCTGCTAATAAATAGCAAATGATAATTACAGTTCTTTTCTTGCTCAGTTTAGCTGAGTATGGAATTTTCTCTGCTTATGAATATGAAAATGCCAACATTAGTTGACATTTTCATATTTATCAGCAGAGAAAATTTCATGCTCAGCTGAGTTGAGCACGAAAAAGTTTTATAACCTAGGGCCAGGGCATGTGAACTTGCAGCTTTTGAAAAGCGAAAAGCTGACTGCGCATGCCCTGCTTCTTGCACGTATGTGTGCATGGCCCATGCATATGTCGTATTCTTTCTAAAAGCACTTGTCATGGTCACCTACATGTATACACATGTTACTAAAAACTGAGAAGCAGTTCAAGTGTTAGTAATAGATAAAGAAAAGAAATCTAGGCTGATGCCCACACTACCACTAAGTGCTTTTGTCTGGCTTAATCTCAGTAAGGATAGCCATTGCTGCCTTAAGGCCAGTACTCTAACAATACGGTGACAGTAAAACAGAACTGGCTTCCCATATTCCGGTTGTGCAGGGTGAGGTATCGGGACTGATATTCTTGGACAAACAATATGACCGAAACCATACTGTTCTTAGCAGATCAGTATGACAAGTCTGTGCACAATTTACTGTTCATCCAATTGGGTTATTCAAGGTGAATGGTTACACTCCCCTCGGAGCAAACTCAGTCCTTTAAGAGTGGATCTTAATTTGTATGTGGCTTCTTCACCTAGGAAGTCGCAAATGCTGATCCCTTTTGAAAAAAATGATGAAAAAAAACTGGAGATGTACACATTCAAATTAACAGCTTTTAGTAGGACGACTAAAATTGTTTTGAATTCACTGCTGGAAAATTCGTTACAGAAATAAAGGTAGGACTTATAACAGAGGCTACAATGCGGCGTGCCGGGCCGGGTAGCGCAATCGGTAGGGCACCTGACTCGTAAGTCAGAGGTCCTGGGTTCGAATCCCGGTCTGGCCACATACTTTCGTTTCTCCTTCCGCTGATTCAAGAAGGGCAGTTGTCAGTTACTGGCGAAAGTATGTGCACTTAGTACTGGTTAACCGCTTAGGAGGTCTAAGCCTGCCCAGGAATAGTGTGGTTAGGTTAACTGACCGTCCCGACATGACCTTAGTTGTTTACCGTGGACGTTAAGCATCAAATCAACCAACCAACAATGCGGCGTTACAGAGAATCTTTACAATACTTTAAAGATACAAGTGTTTCATTTGGTTGTTGATTTATGAAAAATCCGAAAAACTCAAATACCGTAAAAATTCTAAGTATTGGAACAGACAGGTCAAATCAAACAGTGCAGACCCAGATAAGACAACTCCTAAAGGGAGCAGAGTTGCCCCCACCCCCCTGTGTACCCATTCACCCTAAACAATGGTTGGGTCCAATTCAGATAGAATGGGTCAAGAATATAATTTGTGCATGTGGTCCTTTGCTGTGCAAGAAAATCATAATACACTTTAAATCGGCATTTCCAAGGGTTGAATTACCGCAATTATAAATTAAGACTTTAGAAATTAATAAACAAACTTGTTTTCGCGAGTATCGTTTTCCAAATGGTTATCAGTTTCAGTAAATATTAAATAGATCTAATAAAATATATTACATGTATGTGTACTACAATTAACCTAAATATGGGCTTCTTAAAGTGTCTGGATACACTCCATGTTTTTCATCATTTTTACAAAGCGAGACCATTTTTGTGACTTCTCGTTTGCTTCCCTGCAGAATGAGACCCTTCCAAAAAGTGGTTTACTCTGAAAGGAAAGAACTTGTTCCTAGAGGAACAAATTCTTTCCTTAAGGAGTTGGCCCCTATTGAGAAGGGTGACAAAATTGAAAATGGCAGAGTTGCTTCCCCTGAAAGTGTGCCCATTTATTTTGTTTACTCAGGCAATTCTGTCTCAATGCTTTTGGTCAAAACCAAAAATCTAAAAAATCTTATTTTTCATATACGCTATGACCTAGAAAGTAGACAAACATGTTAAAAACTTGACTATTTTGACGAGTTCATGGTTGAACATAAGACAGATTGGATTTAAAGTTTATGCTGCAAAACAGGTAAATTATTTCGTTTCTTTTAACTTTTTAGCGAAATTTGACATAATATTGAGCCGCAACACGACAAAACCAACAAAGTGGCATGTGCGCCCAGCGAAGACTCAGATCAGCTTGGACATCCGCCCAGTCTGATCAGAGCCTTCGCTGTTCGCATGGAAGTAGTTTAGACTCTTAACTACCCTTTAAGAGCACGGCGAATACTCTGATCAGACTGGGCGGATGCCCTGGCTGATCTGAGTTTTCGATGGGCGCAAATGCCGCTTTGTCGGTATTCTCTCGTGTCGCACTCATATCTGTTGTGAAAATCAAATAGCCAGAGTATATACAGTCCCAGCCACTGGTTTAAGGTAAAAGGGCCGGCTTTCATGGGAGGCAATTCCGTCATTTTCATTTTTTGCCTAAATGGGGTTCAACTCCGAAAGGGAAAATTTGCTCTTTTAAGAGTAGATCCCTTTTCAGAAAGGTTTCATTGCGCAGCTAGGAAAGCAAACAGGAATTCAAAACAGTTGTCCTGGAAATGACTTTATATGTAAGCATTTTGCTTACTGTCAAATTCTGTTACTTTTGAAATTGTATTGTAGTATATGTATGTAATTTATAGTTAATAAATATCGTTCGAACCAGCAGTTGTTCGCCTTTGTAAAAATGGGGGAAAACATGTTTAGGTACACATTCACTTAAGACTTAGGGGATTCGGTCGTTCTGTCTTTATTCTACATAACGAAAAATCAAAGTATTGTGATAGATATATGAGCCACGACACGAGAAAACCAACAATGTGGTTGTGCGCCCAGCGCAGACTCAGATCAGCCTGGGCATCTTCGCTGTCCGCATGGAGGTAGCTCAGTCCTTTAGCTACCCTTTAAGCACTTAACAAAGACTCTGATCAGATTGGGTGGATGCCAAGGCTGATCTGAGTCTGCGCTGGGCGCACAACCACTTTGTTGGTTTTGTCGTGTCGCGGCTCATATCACAGTAAGCAATGCATACTTCTCAGTTCAAGCTGCTCTTTTAATGGTGGAAAGGACAAAATACAATATTCCAGTTTTTGGGTCAAACAAGAGATACCGTAAAAATTTAAAAACTGGGACACCTAAAAATGATAAAAGAACGAAACCAGACACCCCTTAATTGACACACAAATGGACTGATCCAATTTATAAGGACAGAAGAGTCCACCAGGTATAAATGGGTTAAACTTAAAAATAATAAAGGATTCTTACTGAGCTCGTCCTTCTGGTATCTATATTTATCAGGATCCGGGTATCTGAACAAGTGGACCTGGTCGTTGAACGACGTCTTGGTGGTGCTGATTTTGTGGTCAGTCGAGTAACCGGGAAGCACATTCATCCGTAGAGCGTTACCCAACATTTCGTACTCTGGATTCATTTCTTTTGTGAACTTAGGAACGTCAAACGGTTTACTTGTCCTTTTACTGCTAGCTTTAAAGTCCTTCTGTTGTTTTATTGTTTTCTCTACAACGTCTTTGTCCGCCAACAAATTATCACAGACGCGACTGCCGAACTGATGTTTTATATTTGGTGGTAATGCTACTGAGGAATGGCGTGGGGTTCTTGCACTTTGGTGACCTTTGGGAGGCGGTGGGGTCACCAGTGCCCCTCTTAAGTCACCTTTACCATAACCGAGGTTACGCATTTGAACTTCAGTTCTTTCTCTTCTAGGAAAATCCATTCCTGGTCTTAGAATATCACCTATGAGACTGTAATTGTGAACCGGAGCCCTCGGGCCGTATTTGTCCCTGTTGTAACTTTGGTTTTTATTTAGTCCCAAAATGTTTATGTTTTTTGCTCCTGCTAGATCTTTCTGTGTGAACCACTGGGAACGCGCGGTCCCTTGTTCGAATCTTGCCTCAGCAGGTTGGTAGTTGTCGTAACCAGTCTGCGCAAGTCTGTATAATGCCTCTTCCTCTTTTTTCCTTAGGTCCGCATTAACTTGTTTTGTGACTTCTGATTGACTGTCAACCTTCCGTCTGGACTTTTCATAAATCTGGGCACCTGAAAACAATTTGAGATGGCGATTACGTACGCCATAATCAAAATTAGGATGTCCAAAATAGATGTCGTTATTTAAAATAACTAAATAAATTAAAACAAAATAAATTCTATTCTTGCACAGCCAAGCGTCAGAGGCCCAACCACGTTGCATGTATTTATTGCGATAAAATACAACCACGTTGCATGTATTTATTGCGATAAAATATTAGTGATATAGCAAGAATATATCATAAATAAATGTAACACTTTTAATATCAAAATGAACTATTTAAGAAAAAAGTAATTCATTAATTCTTGGATGTGCGTCAGTGCATCTGTTTGCAACGTTGACATTATTATAAAACCGCAAAGATTTTGTTACCAGTGAGTAAAACAAAATCCAAGCAGCTGTAAACGTTTTGTGTCCAATGCTAGCAAATTAATGCACATAGGCGGCCTGATTCTTTTAAAATTTGAAATATAACTATTCTAGATATGTCCCAGAATAGAAAAATCTCATCCAAATAAAATCGAGAACAATTACGTACATAAATAATGGAAGATGAGCGAATTAATATAAAATTCATTTATGTCAATTTGTAGTTCATTTAAATCCCAGAAGAACAACCATTCTGCTATGAATATTTAAATCCATATAAATTAGAACCAAATAATCCGCTATCGGAACCTTGATTTAGATTTAGATTTATAACAAATGAAACCAGTACAATACCGAAGTGGTCTAAATATTGCGACAGAAATGCCTACGCACAGTTGATCCAGATCAGACTGCTCCTAAGCAACTCTGGACACTGACTGTTAGCAAAACCTGTATGTTCCCATCTTAAGATAATCATAGTAGAAGCTATTTGTGTCCCAATAATGACTGTCTAACAATATTTACCTTTGTTTGAATGATTCAGGTATTTATATGCGTCGCACGAAAAGGTCTTACGCAATGTGCGTATTGTAAATATAGATATCAGTCTGCAAACTGAGCACTGTCTTAGTTCTCACTTTTTGGGTTCCCCAGGATTCATAGATTGTTTTTGCTGCAAGGGATAACTCTGATCAGACTGTGCGGATGCGTAGTCTGATCTGAGTTTTCCCTTTTCGCACATGGCTTAAGATACATTTGCGCCCAATACCAACCAATTATTCTATAATATATTAAACCAAGACCTTTTTAAGCAGTTTATGAAGATTAGAGATCAAATGTTTAGGTGCAAACGTACAAACTTCGATGCGATAGATATATGATACACTATACAATGGCAATCTTTTAACGGGTATTTGAATTGGGAACTGAACTAGATATACCGCACTAAAACTGGTAATACTATGAAATATAAGTATCAGTTTAAATTCCATGACATAATTTCAATGCTGAAAACCAACCAACCAGGCATGATAATGCACCTGTCTGTGTGTCTGAATTTATGTTGGATTAAGACTGGGACAAGGGAATCCCCAGGCAAGCTCTCCGAATATTTAGCCTTTTTCGAGGCTTTGTCGTTTGTTTGTTTGTTTGCTTGTTGTTGTTGTTTTTTTTTAGAGGGGAGGGGGGGGGGGGAGGGTGAAAAGCCAATGACAGATTGTCCTGTGATATTCATAGGACAAAATTATGGTTTAGTTCACGTTGCCGGACAGTCAATCCGTAAAAGGCCAGAAATAAAAATAGTTGCTTTATGATTTTCAATTGAGAATTTACCGAAACGGTGAGGCGGCTCATAATGAACCTGCGCTGATTGCCCTTTCGTCTTCGAATTCGCATTTTGATATAGCTTGGACGAACTGGCATTGCTTGTAACTTTGAAGACGGTTTTTTTTTTTTTTTTTTTTTTTTTTTTGTCCGCTTTTTTTCGCTTTAAGGATTAATGCAAGACTTTTGTGGCTAATGAAGTATATAAAGTAAATCGGCAAGAACAGATGACTACTTTTTGCATTGTCTAAAATATTTATTAACATGATTATAATATAGCGGATTGATTAGGGTATAAATCACTAAACGTGTTCACAGTACCTTTAATCTTTATGACCATATCATATTCATCCCAAATGTTTCATTTGTCACGTAAAGGTTGTCGCGGGCTTATAAAATAAGCTATAAAGTTGCAAGAAAATTTATATTTTATTGATACTCGAAGCAAACTCATTGAAACAAAACTGTAGGGCAATAAAATGTAACCAAAAGATACATGTTTTTGTGAGCCACAGTGACACATGTATGTCAGTCTGGGTATAAGATCGGTTCGAATTAGCCGAACGGGGCAAGGCATAAATAAAGGGAATAATATCGTTTTGGTGAGTGTAATTTTAATGTGAATAAAAATGGAACATTCAAGCTAAAGATTATAAGCTGCCTCGTGTGTATAAACTCAGGTCAAACGCAGAGTTTGTTTCCTTCATGATACGTAACTTTAAAACTTATTCAAGTGCTAAAAACTCTCTCTCTCTCTCTCTCTCTCTCTCTCTCTCTCTCTCTCTCTCTCTCTCTCTTCTCTCTCTCTCTCTCTCTCTCTCTGAGGGAGAGAGCGAAGGAGAAAGAGAAACAAACAAATGGAAATAAAAATTATTATACATGTATGTTTTGTGTTCTTTATACCTGGCAGATTTTCTTTCACGTCCTCTGGCAACACAAATTTCAACCCAGGTCCTCTCGGAGTCGGTGTCTTTGGAACACGTGTTGTCTTTGGATCAATGTTCTGTAACTGTTGTGCCACCTGTTCATCTTGTATTTCTAAGGAACTTCCAAAAAGAGAATGTTTGGGCATAGCCTCCGTTCTTCTTGCCCTGTATGAATCTCTGGGGTCATCTCTCTGGGTTTCTATAGCAGTGGTCATGATTTTGCTTTATCTGCAGCAACAAAGGCATGAAAAATAGGCTTATGCAGGATAAAATGAGCCGCGACACGACAAATCAACAATGTGGTTGTGCGCCCACTCAGATCAGCCTGGGCATCCGCCCAGTCTGATCAGAGTCGTCACTTTCCGCTTAAATGTAGCTTAGACCCTTAGCTACCTTTTAAGCGCTTAGCGAAGAGTCTGATCAGACTGGGCGGATGCCGAGGCTGATCTAAGTCTGCGCTGGCCGCACAACCACATTGTTGGTTTTCTCGTGTCGCGGCTCAAATACCGAGTGCTCCAGATATGATCGGGTTTTGAGTTTTTCTCGACGACAGCATATGTTGTAACCTCTAATTAGAACCGTCTTAGAACCGTCTCGGCGAGACGGTTCTAATGAGGGGTCACAACTCATATGTTTTATGGAGAAATATGGAAAATTATCACAAAATTATCCTTGTTTCTCCTTCTTATCTGGAGAACTGAGACATAAGAATTTCATGGAGAGGTCTTTGAAGAGCTGCACAGTCTGTTCTCATTACACATAATATTTTCAAAGAAGACACCCAAAACAAGCAGTGATTCTGATGACAATTCTAATATAGTTTCTATTATCCATAAAAAAATTAATTAGAAAGAAGAATAACAATATCCCAAAATACATCAAACGCTTTGAAAACAGTCAAAAAAAAGAAAAAAGAAGAAGAAGTTAGATCTACTTCAGACTATCTAGGAAACCATTGAGTATGTGATCTAGAGACTGAATCAAAATTGGTGAATGTATCATTGTATTACTCCAATATTGAATGTAAGTGTTTGGACAACTCAGTCATCCCTGATTTCCATGGAAGAAAATCTATCTTCTTCTTTTTTTATTTTTATTTTTTTTTTTTTTTTTCAAGTTTGCCCCTCCCCCTCCCCCACCCACCCAACACACACGGTGACATACACACGTCTGGTCAACTTTGAAAGCAAAGAATCTGCTCCTCCTCTAGGACGAAACTCTTTCTTTTACGGGTTAGTATACTGGTTACAGATCAAGCAGAAATTCATTCATCAGGGTTTAGAACTTATTAGAAGTGATAATCACTAACTTAGCCTCCTTCGACGGTTTGTGCCACCCCTTATAGACATACACTGTTTGCGCAGGAATTCCTGTCAAAATACGTGTGTATTCATCCATGGGTTAATGGGTACAACATGGTCGTGGATGTTTATTGCAGCACTAATATCACGATTAATTAAAGTACTAAGCGGTTTCAGGCTTTATCTAAGGTTAAATTAAAGGTTTTATTAGGGAAACAATACATCGAGAATGTCTTCTGTACCTGTTCATAATTTGTAAAGCCGATTATTTTTCCATTGGACGAAAATCACATTGAACACAGAGGTGTCAAAGTCTATCAATAAGCATAGCAACGACGGTTGACAATGACGCCCACTATTTCCGGAAGTGTACATAATTAAGGACGACGCTATTTGTATGACGGTCGTGAGGCTACAACGTTTTACTGGTACAAAACTTGTTAGTCAAGCCGCAAGGCGGCTTGACTTTATATTAATATGAGTCCAAGTTTTTTATGTGTTGCGTTTAGTGTTTTAATTGCTTACTGATGAATAAAGAATCGATTATACGAGAAAGAAAACTTAAAACCTGTCTGTTAACAGTCTCGTGTAGGTTACAATTATTAATTGAAACGTGGGAGTAGATCTAGATGCGCAAGTATTAAAGGAAATGAGTACTTTGGATTCGGTCCGTAGAAATACCGGAACGAGAATGGAGAATAGATAAGAAGTGTAACCCGCACCCGCGTAAACCGCATTGGAATTTTATGAATGGCTGAACATGTATGTAGCAGCAAAATAAATAATGTTAAGGCATTGAAATAGTTACATATAGGACTAATCATTTCAAACCCACTAAGAAAATACGTAAGTCTGATCTAGTTGAGACTATAAACACAAAAGTAGGTAAAATGTGTAATCCGTACCAGCGATAGAATACCCGCGTTGGGAGTTAAAATCCCATAAATGCCCTCTTAGCGGTAGAATGTACGTCTATAGATGAAGACAAATGATATATAATACGCAATGTCAAATTACACTAACAAATTATGTAAAAACACGAAAATACGGGAACGCACCAGAATGCACGTGTTTTACCGAAACGAACTATATATGTATATAAATAAATATGGTTTGCAACACAGATACTCCATTTTTGGGGTTTTAACATGAAGTGCTTATATGGCGAAAATCATTATTTGAGTTATATACTATTATTGTGCAGCAGAATGAAATACACGATACCCTTTAGTAGCTGCTAAAAGAAAATGCATGTTCGGGAATTCTAGTCAACTGATTGAATTTTTTTCATAGTTTTAACTGTACAGCACTTGTTTCATATAAACATATCCCCACTATTATTGCCTCTCTTGCAACACAAAAATGCCCTTACTCTTATAGCTCCTCTTTAGAAACAAGTGCCTGTGATGTACAGGAAATCTGATTTGATCAGGGTATCATACCCCACCCTTTGCGGTGAAGTTTTATGATATAAATACGCTTTCCTCTGTACGCAACTTTTAAGAAGTGTTTAGACGATCATTTTCTGTTGTACGTCATTTTGATGAAATTTTCATTTGAAACTCAAACTAAAAAGTCAAATTCCTGTGTTCTGATCAAATGCTTAAAACATATTGGGCATATTCCGTGCCACCCAGGTGCACATGGAAATTCCCGGAAATTCTGCATTTTTTTGTCTAAAGACAGAGTGGTACTACAAAAAAATGATTTACGTACATTATCTAATAAGCTAATCGCTACGTGCCTCTAGTGCCCAATTACCCTAAAATTCTAGTCAGTCACTGTATACTGTATTCAGATTGTCTGCGTATGTGTACTTGATCGTGTGCGTATGTACGTCCCCAATCTTGTAGATGAGTAGATTGCCTGTTACGGTAGCAACTTGATACTTTAGTACATCAGCAATGTGCAATTACCGATATTACCGGGTTATTTTGACCCATATTTCAATGTCCACTGATTTCGCATTTTTTTGCTACTTTTATACAGTTAATAAATTTGTAACTATTCAGTTCACTGCATTATAGTTTTTAGAATGTGGCCAAAATCTGAAAATTTTGGCCATAAAATCCCCATCAATAGACCAAAATAAATAATAATAATAAAGGACTTAAGTATTTGTCTCGACCGTAACAAGTATTAGCTGTCTGAAAACTAACGACTTCATCTCTAAGAACAGCCCAAGCAAGCAATGTTTTACATTGCTGAAACGTAAATGTCGTCCCAGAGATGGACTGTCACAATGTGGCTTGACTTCTCTGACGGCATTTCGTCAGAACTAGCTTGTGATAATATCACTTGGGTGTGTAACAGTCGTTTAACAAAGACGTGTTGGTGCTGACTATCAGTAAATGTTCATTAATTTAAAATTACCATTATCATGCTCTTATCATTTACTAAGTCTGTTAGCCGAAATGAAAGTCACGAGCAAATACCAGAACTGCATAGAGTTGGGTAAAAAAATGGGACATGTGAGTTCAGCCAGTAAATCCAGTATCGTGCTGGTGACCAGGCAAATGCTTACACATGTGCCAGCTGCATATAAATCAGAAAGTGCAATTTTTGGAGAAGTTGGTAGTCTAAAGAATAATAAAATGCTGTATTTATCACTAACAAATTTAGCAAATTTAGCATTTAGGGAGAGGAACTTTATAAGTACATGTGCTTTCATTCCAATGCCATTATTTGTATTGTATCAATGATTATGTGAACTGAAAAAAGTTTGAAATAAAATATGCTTTAACCAAATTTAGCAAAAAACTAGTCTTCCATGAGGCCCTCAATAAGGATAGCACTCTTTAGACAGAGAGCACACGTTGCAATGACAGAGCTTTAGAGTGTCCGCAACATAATTTCTCAACATTGCTAGTTTTAAGTATATTATAAAATATTTTCCCCAACGGAGAAGCGTCTCAACAGAACGCTACGCCTGGAGCGCTTTTCTGGAAATCCCTTCAGAAAAACAAGACCAAACATCCGTCTGAACATAACTGCATATTTTGATTTCGACCCGCTTCCCTCGCACATATTTCATCCCCTGCTCTAATCTGTGAAAACTTACTGAAACATGTTTTCCTGTTAACAGGTAAACTAACTACTGACCGAACCTTCTTTGTCAAGTCTCGACAATATTTATTTTTTCTGTATGGCCCCACAAATCTTCTAAAAACTAGTTAAAAGGGGCATATCAATAAAATGGAGATATTCATAAGCATATTTACTGTTTTATTCTTTTAAATACGAACGAGAAGTGGAGATGTCTGGAAGTTCTTAACTTTGCGGCGAATCGCTCTCAGGGTTGGGGATCACATGGTTTTTGTTTATAACATGCTGCATCTTCCCGATTCTTATGACAGTTTGATGGAACCACAAGGATTCGTGATTTGAAAAAGACTGTCACAAAATTTCAACTGACGTCCGTGCAGTTGACAACGCCATTTTAGTTTCTATATTTCCTAATTGCAATTTTGCGACAGAGTTCTTGCCCAGAGTGTGAATCTTTTCAGTTCCATCAAAACTAAGTTAGAGTCGTGAAGATGTGGACTGGAAAGTGACGCGAGGTCCAATGAATGTTAATCATTGAAAGAGAAACAATAAGCTTTTTACCTGGACATAAACAAGGGGGTGGTCATGTCTGGTGATGATGCTGTGTAACTTTCAGTGCCGGTGCGTCCTAACTAGTTTTGATAATAGAAGAGCAAAGGCCGGCTGTGCTTGCGGCAGGTGCGGGATGAGGTTGTTTAATTTTTTTAGTCTCGTCTGTCCATCTATTCTTGTTCTTTCTCTCTCTCTCTCTCTCTCTCTCTCTCTCTCTCTCTCTCTTTGAGATGGCTTGATATAGACTGAAATACAGTCTCAAAGAACCGTTAAACCCAGAACAACCAACCATTGACATAAACAAAAATTCCCTCACATTTTTGTCGTCCCGCTTAGGTAAAAAAAAAACTCGTGATCTCACACCCCATGCTATACTAGACGGATATCCCGTCTTGTTAAGGTAAGCCTAGCCGGGTTTTTTTTGTCTCGGGACGGCCGTTTTAGAAATATTTACAAATTGTGAAGAATGTAACTACATGTACCAGATATATAGTTTTCATGAAAAATCTAAGAAAACGAGGGCTATAAATTATATAGCATTGTAAGTGGCTTGCAGCAACTAAAGTTTGTATCATTTAACTTTCGAAAAAGTAAATTAAAACTACATAATTTCGCGAAAGTTTAAATGATATATCTATTAAGCTCCATACAAAGTGACAGAAAGCACATCTTTAACAAATAATTTATTGGCTTATGCTTGCGCCGATATTTGTAAATCTAATATTCCGAAATAAATTTTAAAAAGTAGCATGTTTATATCATCAGCAGCCTGCTCACAAACATGCAGCTGCGTATTGGATCTATAATAGATTTACAAAATGCGATTTGCAATTTGGTATCTGCAGGCCCGTCAGAATGCACATTTTGTCAACTTGAATTTATAGCATCTCGGGACATGAAAATTTCATATCGAAAAATAGACTAAATAACATGTGATCACATATAAGTTTTTATTTTCCTTTTTTGGGCTCTGAGGTGTCTTACTATATTGGCTTCGTCTACAGAACAAAGCAGTAGTAAATTTGTCATCGTTCTGACGTCTAGTCTGAATACAGTCAGGTTTGCCAGTTTTCAAATTTAGACACTCTACTGTCTACATACATAATTGAGCCACATCGTGATTTCCAACAATGTGGCATTGGTGACAAGCATAAGCTCTGATCAGACTGCACATAAGTACAGTCTGATCAGAACCTTTGCAGGTCACATTAACCATCTATGGGAATGACCCAAGCCATAGAGACAAATTGAGATCTCTGATTATCCTCTATGAATAAAAGGCTGATCTGAATATCACATGACAAAATTGCCACATTGTTGGAAATCACATGACATGGCTCAATTAACCCGTCTACCTGGCTCTTTGGTCAGGCCCATTTCCAGTTTAAAGGAGTCGGGTTTATTTTATTTTCATGTATCTTAAAAAAAGAACGTTCCAATATTTAAGGCAAACAGTGTAGGACTGTAGGGCCTGATCAGATGCCACATATGTGACATCTGATCTTGGTCTATACATGTTCCGTTTGCTAAGGTCCTTTTATGGGTCTCCAGGCACGGCACGAAATTTTGTTGGTGAAATGTCTTCGAAAGTTTTTAATGGCTTGGTGAACTGTTACCAAAATCTCTGTCAGTGAAATCTATCTATCTATCTATCTATCTATCTATCTATCTAAACTGTCTGTCTGTCTGTTTGGATACTAATTATTTTTTATCTACACATCTATCTATCTACATGTAGCTGTCTTTCTCAATCCACACACACACATTTCTTTCTTTCTTTTATGCCTGATAAGATAACATTGATCTGCTGTCAGTGAGAGTAAGATCTATTAAGTTTCATTCGATCACATCGCAGTTAGACCAATAAAACACAACAAAACAAACTTTTTAATATTCAGCGGACATGGAAGATAGTTTTCAAGAGTTATTTACGAATAGCAGTGTTATGTTTTCGAGTTCATGAAAACATTTAAGATGTATTAATTAAAGCTCAAAGAGAACTCAACACACTGTGTTGTTTACATACATCTACTTTATTCAAGATCTAACAAAGAACTACTAAAAGCGCCTGGCGCAGCAGTGCGCGTTACTCATGCATGCTACATGCAAATATAAAAGGTCATAGGTAAACGGTGGGTGAACTTATAGATACGGTTACATCTCCCTTGTTTTAATTAAAGTTCATTAATTTTATTAATGTTCAATAACTTCAGAATAAAGACGGATTTTATTGTCTTTGATAAAAGTTCAAGTCTGTTGAAATCTCCAGTGCCAACAAGCACACCATAAAATAAAGTTTGTTTACTGTAGCACAGGCTGTTAAGTATTTTCACAGATAATTTTCCTTTAATTCGGATACTGAATGTCAGATATGTTTATCGTAGGCACATGTGAAAGAAAACCACTCCATATAATCTATTTATCATTAAGATCAAGTTCACTTTTGCCACATGGGGTCGCTCAAATATTTGTTGGGAATGACCTGACGCCCTGATCTAGTGATATATTTTCCCGTGTCTGTTTTGATAGGAGAGGCCATTTCAGGGGAAATATTTGCTGACTCAGCACTTTCATTGCAATTTGGGAGGTTGCTGATATCTTGCTGACACGTAGGCGTCCTTTCTGAATCAACATCAGGCTGCGTGAGAGAATTTTGTAAAGGCAAAAGTTCAACATTCTCGCGAGTCTGGTCTTTTGTTTTATGAATGAACTTGCGGTTCCTGCGGTAAGTGCCTCCGTCATTGGTCTGCAAAATGTAAGATCGATCATCGTGTTTGTCGGTGATTAATGCAGGCTTCCATAATTTGTCAAACAATTGTACACGTACTTTGTCGCCTATTTTTAGTAATGGTAGTTTCTTTGACGACCTGTCATGGTATGTCTTTTGTTTTTCACGGTCGTAAGACAACTTTTCGCGCACGTCGTTCAATTTAATTTGCTGCGGTTTCAATTGTTCGTTAGTGCAGGGAAGTACTGATCTTAAACGCCTACCCATTAACAGCTGAGATGGTGATGACCCACATGCTAAAGGAGTAGTCCTGTATTCCAGGATTGCCATATATGGGTCATTATTGCTGTCTTTTGCTTTTTTAAAGATGCGTTTTACGATGGAGACTGTTTTCTCGGCGAAGCCATTACTTTTAGGGTAAAGTGGTGAGCTATGGACAACTTGAAAATTCCAGTCTTTTGCAAACGAAGAAAACGCGTCGGACGTATAGTAAGCGGCATTATCACATACCAACTTTTCTACTATACCGTGCCTTGAGAAAATGACCTTAAGCTTTCGTATTATTGATATACTTGACGTACTGGAAAGTAGGTCTACCTCAAAGTACCGACTAAAATAGTCAACTGTGACTAGGTAATCTTTATTGTCCCATGTGAATACATCTGTACCCACGACCTGCCAAGGTCGGTCTGGTATTTTATGTGAAACCAGGGGTTCCTTAGTGTTGGACTTTCTATACTGTAAACAAACGTTACAGTTCAACACATGACTTGTAATGTCAGCGGTCATACGCGGCCAAAACATTATGTCTCGCGCGCGCTGAAGAGTTTTTTCTACCCCCATGTGCGAGTCATGCACTTTTTGGGTCATCTCATGTCTGAGGCAGGCTGGAATCACTATTTTCTGTCCCCTAAAAACGAGATCGTCCGCGGTAGACAACTCGTCTCTGTGATTCCAAAACTCTAAGATTGACGATGGGCACTGTTTTCTAGTGTCCGGCCATCCGTCCAGAATCGTCTGCTGCAATGTTTGAAATTGTACGTCGTTTCGCGTGGCTTGTCGCACCTGCTCTAGTTTACGATCTGAAACAGCAATTGTCGAAATAATAGTGTGGATATGCAAATCCATTCCATCAGATAGTTCTGGATAAGTATCTGAGAGGAATTTCCGACTTAAGGTGTCAGCGACCGGAATGTTCACTCCACTGACGAAGCGAATTTCAAGGTCATACCTTTGCAGTTGTAATAGTATACGCTGTAATCTAGGCGGTGCGCTACAGAGAGATTTCTTTGCGATTGATGATAATGGCTTATGATCGCTTTCTACAATTACGTGTTTACCGTAAATATACTGATGAAAGCGCTTACACCCGAACAAAATCGCGAGCATCTCTTTCTCGATCTGTGCGTATCCTACCTCGGTCTGAGTAAGTGTTTTTGATGCGTATGATACAGGTCTACCTTCCTGTAACATGGTAGCACCCAGTCCATATTTTGAAGCATCTACCTGGAGCGTTATTTGCTTCTCAGGGTCAAAGAATGCTAAAACAGGACTTTCAGTCAGGACGTCTTTGATTTTCTGGAATGCTGTGTCATGACAGTCATCCCAAATAAATTCTACGTCCTTCTTCAACAAGTCTCTCAAAGGGACTGTTATTGTAGCTAGGTTTGGAGCAAACCGTGTCAAGTATGTGACCATTCCCAATATGGTCTCCAATTCAGCTCTGTCTTTCGGGGCTGACATTTGTTTAATGGCAATCAGTTTCTTGTCATCAATTTTCAAGCCATTTTGCGTTAGTATGTGACCGAAATAAGGTACCTCCGTTACACCTATGGTGCATTTGTCCGGATTTAACTTGATGCCGCGTTCACGAGCGCGCGACAGTACCTTTCGCAAATTTTCATCGTGTTCGGCCCTTGTCTTGCCATACACTAGAATGTCGTCGACTATAGCCGTGACACCCGACATTCCTTCGAACGACTCGTCAATCTTGCGTTGAAATTCGTCCTGAGAGCAGTTCAAGCCAAACGGGACGCGGAGATATCGGTACCGTCCGAAAGGTGTGTTAAATGTGGTAAGGTACGACGATTTTTCCTCAAGCTTTAAGCTCCAGTAGCCACTTGTTGCATCAAGTACAGAAAAGTATGCGGCTCCTGACAAGTGCGACACTACTTCATCGAAAGTGCGCATCGGATAATGCGGTCTGCGGATCGCGTCATTAAGTGCTTTAGGATCGAGACATATCCTCAGGCTTTTAGTTTTGGGTTTCTCTACAACTACAAACGAGTTTACCCAATCCGTTGGACACGTTACTTTGGCAATTATGCCTTGACTTTCCATTCTCGACAATTCGGACTTAAATCTATCACGTAATGCTACCGGTATTCGTCGAGGCGGGTTTACCACTGGGACTGCGTCGGGCTTTAAATGGAGTTGTATGTCACCGGGGATCAAACCTACTCCCTTAAACAAGTCGGGAAACTTTTGCAGGATGTTTTCCTTGGTGCAAGTCTCCTGCTGTTCTACACTTTGACAAACAGGATTGTCAACAGAGTATATCAGCTGAATTAAGCTGAGATCAAGAGAGGTTTTGAGGCTCAGTAAAGGTATCTTACTTGTTTCTACAATGTAAAATTGTGTGTCAACGCTTTTGTTATTGTAGCGACAGGTCAGAGTGATAGTACCTTTGACATTCAAGGTATCACCTGTATACGAGGATAATTGACTATCAGGGGGTGCTAATGGGTGCTTAATGTTAAGCTCATGAAATTTGCTTAATGGAATAATGTTAGCTTGAGACCCTGTGTCTATCTTAAACCTAAGGGGTGTTTTCTTTGGACCAACATGTACAGTGGCAAAAGCTTGATCATAATGAGAAAAAGACTTATTTACCGTATCAACATAAAAATCCGATAAATTCTGTTCTTCCTCATACTGTTCATTATTTACTTCATGCACCGTTTTTGATCTACACACGCGCTTGAAATGATTAGATTTGCCACACTTCCTGCAAGTTTGTCCTTTTGCTGGACACACTTCACCTTGATTATGACTGTCATATCCACAATTTCTACATTGATTTTGATTTTTGTTCATCTTTTGACGCTCCGATGGTTGATGTGGTGTATATCCCGTAGCCCCATTTGTTTGCCTTTGTCCCTTTTTGGCGCCCGATCGTTTCGTCCCCCAGTTGTTCTTCTTTCGTACCACATGAATGTCATTTTGGTTTGATGACATCTGCTTCATTTGCTCCATAGCATACTCGTAATTTTGGCTAATTTGTACAGCTTTGTCTAGTGTTAAGTCTTTTCCGACATTGATTAGTTTTTCCCGTATCTTTGGGGAATTAGTTCCAAACACGATCCTGTCCCGTATCATTTCCTCGGGTTTATCAAAACTGCAGTCTCTGGCTTTAAGTCTAAGCCTGGTGACAAATGAGTCTATTGTCTCACTGCCTTGAACCTCATTGTTAAATTGATATCTAGCAAAGATAGGATTCAGCGTCGGCTGAACGTGTTTTTTGAACCTGGAGTAAAATGTTTCCAACTTTTTCGCATCACCCTCACTTATGTCTGTCCATGAGTGGCGAATGTCCCTTCCTTTGTCTCCTACCCAGAGCAACAGATAAGAAACATGTTCTTCTTCCGTTTTAGACTTCAACGGTCCTGAAAAAATTAAGTCCACGTGTCGGCGAAATTTTTCCCATTGTTCTGGCAAGTTTGTGTCATCCCAGCGCATTGCTGGAGGAGTAATTCCTGATAATTCCATAATGTCAATTAGATTTCACTTCTAGACACCATGTTATGTTTTCGAGTTCATGAAAACATTTAAGATGTATTAATTAAAGCTCAAAGAGAACTCAACACACTGTGTTGTTTACATACATCTACTTTATTCAAGATCTAACAAAGAACTACTAAAAGCGCCTGGCGCAGCAGTGCGCGTTACTCATGCATGCTACATGCAAATATAAAAGGTCATAGGTAAACGGTGGGTGAACTTATAGATACGGTTACAAGCAGAGTGCCTGGCTTAGTGAGTTGATTGGTTGCCTTTCACGCAGGGTGTCGCGGGTATGACTCCCACCGGCAAAATATTTCTGATAAATTTCATCAATCCAATAGACTATGAAATGCGCACACAGTGTGTCCTGAGCTGGAAACAGTGGTATAAAGGTGGTGTTTGGTGACTGTAGAGTCGGCAGTGATGTCTGCCTTTCCGGCCAGAGCCCCGGTAGCTTAGTGGGTTAAGCGCTGGCCTAGTGATTTAGCAGACAGGGTTCGAGCCCCGCTTGAGGGGAAAATCTTTCCTATCGTAAACGGGGTCCACTGCACACAGCCTTTCATTATCACCCGATCATCGTCATGATATGACTGAAATACTGTTGGAAAGGACATAAAATCGCAAGTCATCCATCCATGCATCTTTCCGGCAAATCAATATCTCTTCATACGGAATCAGGACGACTCGCCCCATGACAACTCGCCCCACGACAACTCGCCCCACAAAAATCTCACCCCAAGACAACTCACCCCACTTTCAGAGGACAACTTGCCCCACATTCTCAGACACTCACCTTAATAGAATATCTACCTTCTTGTCCCAGATCCAGAACACAGCTCCCCCAATTTTGTAGTCTTCGTCCTGAAATTAAGCTTGGACACTGGGAAGTCGACCTGCCACGTGAGCCTATGAAAGGGTTAATTTCTACACAATAAGTGATGGTACACCCGGGTGCTGAGCAGGGAGGTTTGAGTGTCCTGCAGTTAGTCATTGAGAGATGTTTCGAGCAATTGTAAACTTACTTGCTTACACACACAAAAAAGTCCTTGTCAGGACCAACAACTACGTGTACCATGAAAGAGAAACCCATTATAATGTCAATAAAACCTTTCGGTAGGTAGGTAGGTAGGTAGGTGTGGCCCTCCAAACTCATATTTCTAAAGTTAAGATTTTCATTGTTGAAAATGACTTGATCGTTTTTTTTTTTTTTTTTTTTTTTTTTTTTGTGATAATTACACTGTTATTTGAAGGGTAACTGCTATCAAACTGTGGCTGTGAGGCATGCTACAAATATTCATCAATGCTTATTAGTATTTGTTGTCACCTTAAGCGCCTAACGGGACAGGGTTTTGACATATTTATGAGGTTGGGCAAGCTGTCTTTTGAACTTTTGGTGAGATGCCTAATCATGCCTTCTGAAAGGGGTTCGGAGGGGGGGGGCATCGTCCGGGACATAAATTCTTTAGAAGGGCGAGTTGTCTCAGAATGTGGGGCGAGTTGTCACTTGAATGTGCATCGCCCTCATATGAGTAATATCTGCACGGGAGCTCACAAAAAACACAACGGACACCCAAGTAATGTAAGTAATGTGTCTGATTCGTAAGAAACTATCGTCTCGTTAAACAAATACGATTGGACAACACACAACGAACTATTTACTGATATACCCCTGTGCTATCCCAGTTCTCCGAAGCCAGTGCACGACGACCATACGGCTAGATAGTTTGATGTGTATCCGGTTGACCTTGACCTTTGCCAAGTCACGAACAGAAAGTAGGCTACTTTTAAAGAAAAGTTTTGGTTTCATGTTTCTCGCGTTATAAACTTGATAAAATCTACGTCTAACACAGTATTAAGGGGTCATTTATTTCTTAAATTTCTTTCTGAGAGAAAATTTGTAACTGTATGCCACAGATTCTGAGTTTTTCATATGTCATTAGTTTTCGCGGTAGATAAAAAAAACTTACATTTTTACGTAAGATTCTTACAGAGTTACATACGAATGCCTCAAAGAATCAAATTTTAGTATATTTTGCAAGTTATAAATTTTTGCAGTTCATGAGGTGAAGTGTCAATTTCTCTGTTATCAATTTTATAGTGTGTAAATGCCTTAATGAGCACATGTAATCAGGCACATTCCATAGTTCCAGTGGGTAAACATCTTTATTGAGAATGTCCTTAAGTCCCATGAAATCTAACTTTTCATTCTATGACTTATTTGAAAGTATGGTCTATAAGAAAATGGTGAAAAAATATGTTGCTGTCCTGCACAAAAAAATTATGGCATGTGTCTAGGAGTTTAGAGGTTCAGTACTTGATTGCCAGTGTCAGAGTGTGCTGCCTGGTCTGGTACTGGATCATGTGTTAATGACACGACTACTGAGTGCATAAATTATGAAAATAATAAAAGGAAAATTTTATTTGCAGAGATTACCCTAGTTGTGATATTTTTACCTTAGTGTCCCTTTCTTCTTCGGGTTACCCTTAAATGTGAAAAGGACTTCTTTTCGTGAAAAGAACTTTCCTGTTATGAAAAGCACATAT
The DNA here is from genome assembly GCA_963989385.1 of Ctena decussata. NCBI lineage: Eukaryota > Metazoa > Mollusca > Bivalvia > Lucinida > Lucinidae > Ctena > Ctena decussata. Next base: position 46,164,756 of record OZ022500.1, read on the forward strand.
ACTTTTAATTATATTAGGACAAGGCGATTATTTTTGTTATAAAAGGTCGGAAAACTGTATTTGATATCTATTTAGACCAGTTTTCTACTAAGATGATGATTAAGTCACCATGCCCACACATATTTTTGTTAGGGGGTACATACACCCCTAGGGATTGGCATTTGCGGGAACAAGCCAAAATATGAGGGGACATCTTTTTGAAGTCAGTAATTGTTGTTCATACTTTCTTTCTATCTTTACTGTCCTCGGTCAATTTTGACCATGATGACAGGTTTTTGGTGTGGCGCATAAGTTGTCACAAAATTAAAAAAAAAAATTTAAAAAAATGAATTTGTGACAAAGCCACCAGCAGATTAAAACTATTTACAAGAAGTCCTCAGGGGCAGGCATTCCATGCCTAACCCCTGCTCTACCCTAGGATATTAAATTTTGGCCTTAAACCCATCAACTGTCTCCGAAGAGACAGCTTCGGTTGTAAGGCCATTCCAAGTTGCAATTGTCCTGGGGAAAAAGGAGTTCTTAAAACCTCCCGTGTAAGCATTTGGACGGTGGTACTGAAATGGGTGGGACCTAGTTCTCCTGCTCCCTTCACCGACCTCAGATAGGTACTTATTCTTATCTACAATGGCAAGATTATTGTGAATTTTGTATAATAGAGACAGAGAAGCCTGCTGTCGTCTTTCCTGCAGGTCTGGCCACTGGAGTTCTTATAACATTTCTCCCACATGGCTTTGATTGCGCCAGCGCCTACAGGTCCAACGGGCAGCAGTCCTCTGTACTTTTTCTATTCTGTTAATATCTACTTGGTGATGGGGCATCCAAACTGGCACTGCATATTCTAATTTGGGCCGGACCAGAGTTTTATATGCTGCAGCCTTGATTTCCTTCGATGCAAAAGTCAAGTTTCTACGAAGGAAACCCAAAGTCTTAGTAGCCTTACTGGTAACTTCATTGATATGCCGACCCCACTCGAGGTCATCCGTCATTTCAACTCCTAAATATTTGACTGACGATACATTCTCTAGGACTTGGTTATGCAGTGTATAACCATGGATTATTTGCTTTGGAGGGGGGTGCCTAGTCACCCTCATAGAGTGACATTTGGCAACATTAAATTTCATGAGCCATGCCTCTTCCCAAAGTGCAATTTATCCAAATCATCTTGGAGTATCTGTTGGTCTTCGGACCGTCTAATATTTCTATAGAGTACACAGTCATCAGCAAAAAGGCGGACTGTTGAGCTTATGTTGTCTGGCAGGTCATTAATAAAGATTAAGAACAGAATGGGCCCTAAAACAGAACCCTGGGGGACACCAGACAACACGGGGAGAGGGTCTGAACAGACACCATCCAGAACAACTTTTTGTGTCCTTCCAGATAGCCAGACAGAGATCCACCGGAGGATATCATTTCGGATACCATAATACTCCAGTTTATAAATCAATCGTCATACTAAGGTGACTAGAAACCTCTGCTAACTCACAGAGTTTTTCCTGAGTTTGGCTGCTCACAACTTTCATACATGTGCCTTTTCCAGAGGCGGCATTTTGATTGCCGGGGCCTGATTCCTTCGTCCCTTCTAAAATTTTAGTTTGCCTCACTGATGGGTCTTCTGTGCAAATCTCAAAACGATGTTCTGAAACATGTCTGTGTTTTTCATTTTTGTCCGCTCATAAACTGATCTGGAATGTCGCAGTTCGGTTTAACCCTCGTGGTGTTACATGCGGTCATTTGTGATTGGACAACATTGGTGAATAATTCATTTCCGTTCTGTCGCCGTGCTGATTGGCAACAGTGGGAAAGCATTCGACACTGTCTTTTTTTGCTTTATTTCAGCAGAATTCATCTGATGTAAATTTACAAAGGATGCGTGACTTCCATTATGAAAAGAAGTTATTTCTATAAGCATCATCATCATATTTGAATAAAACTATTTAAGACAAAAGCTCATAAATATTCTTTGGACTAGAAATAGCTAAACAGGATCATGGATCCTATTGATAATAACTAAAAGGTCAACTCAGACATGTATTTAAGATCTAGTTATAAAGCATAAACTATCAAGAGTGTTGTAACATTTTTAAATAATAATTGAAGTTTGATGCCATGGGTAAATTCATGACTAGATACAGCAAAATAACCCCTATGATCCCAATACAAATAATATTTTTAGTCCTTTTTGTAACAGGAAAGTCTTTTTCGCGAAAAGGAGTCCTTTTTGCACTTTAGGGTATCAGATTTTCTTCTTCCAATAATGCGATGAGCTCCTCTGGAACATTCTCGCGCATATGTGATATTTACATGTGTGGCGGAAGGTCCATGGTGCGGGTTAAAAAACTGGATAAAAACACGTTGTTCTGACTTGGTAGTAATTCCACTGGATCATTTTAAGCCATAGAAATACATAGAAAAATATTCAAAAATCTTCTATAGGTAGCATTGATAGGTAGTATTGCCTTGTAGTCCTATACCAAGTTTATTCAGATAATGGCCCCAGGATCCAAGATGGCCCCAGGGCAGGGAGTCCTGGGTTTGAACCATAGAAATACATAGAAAAATATTCAAAAATCTTTTTCTTCAGAACTGCAAGGCTCAGATGCTTGAAATTTGGCTTGTAGCATTGCCTAGTACTGGTAGTCTTTTAACAAGTTTGTTCAAATGGTGGCCCCAGGGTCAAAAATGGCCCTGCAGCAGGGAGTCCTTGGTTTGAACCTAGGGTAGTCCTATACCAAGTTTGTTCAAATGGTGGCCCCAGGATCCAAAATGGCCTCAGGGCAGGGAGTCTTGGGTTTGAACCCTAGAAAAATATTCAAAAATATTTTTCTTCAGAACTGCAAGGCTCAGATGCTTGAAATTTGGCTTGTAGCATTGCCTAGTAGTCCTTTACCAAGTTTGTTCAAACGGTAGCCCCATGGTCCAAAAGAGTTCTGTGGCAGGGGATTTTGGTTTCAAAAATAAAATATACTCAGAAATCTTCCTCTCTAGAACTACTAGGCTCAGATGCTTGAAATTTGGTATGTTGCACTGCCAAGTTTATTCAAATGGTGGGTCCAAAATGGCCCCACCCCAAGGGGTCCTGGGTTTAAACCATAGAAATTCATAGGAAAATACTCAAAACTCTTCTTCTTCAGAACCACTTGGCTCAGATGCTTAAAATTTGGTATAGTAGGGGTTGAGCGAAGGAAAATTTGCTCAGTCGGTCCAGGTCAATGACCAACATGGCGGCCACACCAAAATAGGTAAACTGCCTTTAAAAATCCTCTTCTCCAGAACTAAATAACTGATTGCCTGGAAACTTGGTATTAAGCATTGAGTACTGGAGTTCTGTCTTGAAACATAGTATTTAGCATTGAGTACTGGAGTTCTACCAAGATAGTTTAAATGATGACCATGGGTTGACCCTGATTTTTTTTTACGGCAAGGTCAGATTTGCTTTCTGGTGTTTTTATATGGGAAAATGCTTAATAGAAATTATAGAAGATTTTGGTGCAAAATTTGATAAATGCAGTCTGACGACTAAAGGAGTACATGAACATTTTTGAGTAAAAGAGGTTAAGATCATTCTTTGACTCTTAACCAATGTCTCTCATATTTTGACAGTTTCAAACTACATGTACATGTATCAAAGTGGTTCAAATGATGGCCGTAGTTTGAGGTTTGTCATTTTTGCTCAGGTGAGCAATTCAGGGCCTCTTGGCCCTCTTGTTTTATTTGGTTCTCCATAAGAGTGTGTTATGGATATGACCGGTCATTGAAACCATCTCAGAGAAGAGGTTCTGGTGATTGGATGAAAAACCACGAAACCTTTGAATTGTGTGAAAAGGTCTTTAAGCTATACACATACTGGTTATACTCAAATCAGCCCGCTATGCAAACTAATGGGAGTCAGAGCTCATCGGTTGTACATGTGAGCAGGAAAAACAGGACAGGATAATTGACCAGACAGTGTGGATGTGCAAGCTGATCTTAGTCTTTGCTTTTTGCACATGCCATTAGGTACCGTATCAGGCTTAGCTTGATGAGTTTTTGCCTCTCAATCTAGATGGATCTAGATTATTGGGGTTGTTTTGAAAATAAAGAAACTCTCACCTTATAATTAAATAATATTTACCTTGTATTTTCAGAATGGCAAACAAAGCATTGTTCCGTTGTGTAGCAAGTGTTTCACGGCAACTTCAGAGAAATGTGATTGTCAGTTCAGCCAGATTCTCAACAACATGCTTGAACAAACCACACACACTGGCTGCACGTCGACTGTTAGAGACACATGTGAGACCATTGTGTACGAAACCTAACACAGACTTTATAATCAACATACAGGATGAAGAAGATTTTGAAAAACAAGTCATGCAGAATTCAAAGCCAGTAGTAGTAGATTTTCATGCGCCGTAAGTGAATATTCTGTCTTAACTCGAGGGGTTGGAATATAATTGTGTAAACAAAGTCAATTTAGAAGTACATGTAATGCTATAGCCAAACACTTTTGTTAAGCTGAGGCACAATTAAAACACATCTAAAAAGGAGCAGCCTGGTCAGAATCTGCACTGTTTGTCATTCCACCATCTGTTGCCCCCTTAACTGCATGTATCTGGTGCAGTGTCAAAGCACTGATGTTATCAGTGCTTTGACACTGCACCAGATACATGCAGTGGGGGGGGGGGGGGGGGGGGGGGATGCTTTGGCATTGCACCAGATACATGCAGGGGGGGGGGGAGGGGGGCAAGGCTCTGCCTAATCCAAAATGGCACGGCCTTGCACAGAGCAGAGCTCCAGATAAGAGCAGTTTTTGACGATAATTCTGATATAATTTTTATTATTTCTTGGCAAGGCGGTTCTGATGAGGGGTCACAACATATGTTTTTATGGAGAAAAATAGAAATTTATCTCTGTTACCCCCTCCCCTTATCTGGAGCACTGACAATGCCTGGTGTGCATGAAGTACATTGTACTTTAAAAAAGGACATAAAACCACCAAGTCTTTCAAACTGATCAAGCCAGATTTTAGGACAATTATGTAAATTGTAAAAAAAAAAAATGATGTCACAACATTTAGAGGAAAACTTTTTGATCTACTGCATCATTCGCAGAACCATGTTTTCTACAGAGCTTAATGGTGAATAAAGTACCTTCTCAGGGGATGCAACTCTGCCATTTTCATGTTTGCCTCCCTTATCGATGGGAGTCAACTCTTAAAGAAAAGTATTTTTTTCTCTAGGTGCAAATTATTGCCTTAAAGAGTAGACCCCTTTTAGGAAGTTTCATCACTCAGGAAAGCAAATAGGAAGTCACAAAAGTTGTTTCCCTATGTAAAATGACAGAAAAATATAGAAGTGTACCCTTTCACCTTAAGGTATCAGAGCTCCAGATAAGAGAGGGTATTGATGATAATTCAAAGATAATTTTTCTTATTTCATAAAAAAAACATACGTTGTGACACCTCATTAAAACCGTCTCACTGAGACGGTTCTAATGGGAGGTCTCAAGATATGTTTTTATGGAGAAATATGGGAAATTATCTGTGTTATCCATTCTTATCTTGAGCACTGGGTATATGGTAAAAATTTGAAGTATTGTAACAGATAGGAATGAGGAAACAGTGCAGACCCAGATCAGACTGCTCTTTAAGGAGCCGATTCTGATTGCGATTCCAGCAGAATCTTTTGGACATCTTACTGCATTGTAAAATCAAACTGGTTCATTTTAGGACAATGTCAGTTATTATTTAAGGTGTCTCAATCCCCATGATTTCAATTTTTGCTATGTTACAACTTTTCAGCTGGTGTGGCCCATGTAAGTTACTTGGTCCTCGTCTAGAATCCATTATAGCCAATCAAAAAGGAAAAGTGGTTCTTGCCAAAGTAGACGTAGATGATCAAGGGGAACTTGCTATGTCCTATCAAGTGAGTATCGAGTTATACATCATATCTAATGATTACGTCAGTCGTTAGTATATTTTTCTTTTTTCTGTATATTAAAAGGCCAAACATTCCCTGACATATGTACATGTCATTAATAAGGTAATTTGATACTGAGGGGAGTGATGGCTACAAGTTTGATGATCAAAAGCCATAGTTCTTATAGAAAGCATCAAATTTTGATCCTGATTTGGATCACTTTAAACAGTCATTGAATTCTTCAGTTTCTGATAAATTTATACAAGAGGGTTGAAATGATAGAAAGATCAAGGGCTTTAACTTAGGAAGAAAATGCCATGGCAATAATGAAATATAATTTACTTTGAATGAGGAGAATAGTTGATTGAACATCTGATAAAAATCATTTGGATGCTCATGGAAATACATTTATCATATGACGTCCCATCTGAGAGTGTAATAAAGTCATGCATTAAAAACAATAATCCACTAGTGGATTAAATATGCAAATTACATCGTAACGTTATAGGTTGACGTCCATAAAACGTCGCGATTTCTAATGGAGAAATCGCGACGTTTTAGTGCAAAATTTGTGTATAAAATGCCATTTTAGTGTCATATGATATATAGAATCTTGCATTCGTGTTCCTGTATTATTGAATTTATTAAACTTGTTGGTGAAAACAATAAGATGATAATAAATAATAATAAACAATAATAAACAATTTCATATCGGCATAGCCTCGCATCTTATCTTTTCCCCCAACTCGTTTAATAAATTCAATAATATATGAGCATTCATGTAAGATCCTCTATGTATAGCAATGCTTTTGCAAGATTTATACCAACACATTGATCATGAGCTGTAACTCAGGCAAAACAAACCCTATCATGACATCACTTAGATAATCAAATGAGCCACGACGCGACAAAACCAACAATGTGGTTGTGTGCCCAGCGAAGACTCAGATTGGCCTGGGCAGCCACCCAGTTTGATCAGACTCTTCGTTAAATGCTCAAAGGGTAGCTGAGGGTCTAAGCTGTCTTCATGCGGACAGCGAAGACTCTGATCAGACTGGGCGGATGTCCAGGCTGATCTGAGTCTGCGCTGGGCGCACAACCACTTTGTTGGTTTTCTCGTGTCACGGCTGAAATTAACAGAATTAATAGACTGAAAAATAAAGTGTATAAGACATAAGTTTTAACATTCAACCACATAGTTTTCAGTGTTTAACATCTGTTGCAGCTCTCAATAAATGTTAATACCTATGCTTCACTTCGGTAGTTAACCTCAGCTTCAGGCTGCAAAAACATTAAGTACCTGAAAGATGTGGTTGAATCTATATCATCATCCTCCTAATTTAAGATGGAAGTGTAGGCTATTTTTAGCTCACCTATCAAGGTGAGCTTATAGTTTAGCCTTGGTCCGTCGTCGGTGTCGTCTGCGGGGTCGGCGTCCACACTTTTTAACATCTTCTTCTCAGAAACCACTGGGTGGATTGAAGCCAAATTTCACATGGAGCCTTAACAGGATGGGGGAACGAAAGTTTATATATTTGGCCCAGGTCACATGACCAAGATGGCCGCCATGCCCATATATGATAAAAACCTTTAAAAATCTTCTCCAGAACCACTGGGCAGATTGCCTAGAAACTTGGTATGTAGCATCTTGGACTCTAATCCGACAAAATTTATATAAATCATGACCTTGGGTTGACCTTGACCTATTTTATGGCAAAGTCAAATTTGGTCCCTTAGGCTTTTGAATGGGAAAAGCTGAAAAAGTGCATTTTTATTAGCTCACCTGTAAAGGTGAGCTTATAGTATAGCCTTGGTCCGTCGTCGGCGTCTGCGTCAGCGACGGCGTCGCTCACATCTTTAAACATCTTCTTCTCAGAAACCAATGGGCCGATTGAAGCCAAATTTCATATTGAGCCTTTACAGGATGGGGGAAAGAAAGTTTATATATTTGACCCAGGTCACATGACCAAGATGGCCGCCATGCCCATATATGGTAAAAACCTTTAAAAATCTTCTTCTCCAGAACCACGGGGCCAATTGCCTTGAAACTTGGTATGTAGCATCCTGGGCTCCAGTACTACAAAGTGTATATAAATAATGACCTTGGGTTGACCTTGACCTATTTTATAGCAAGGTCAAATTTGGTCCCATAGGCAATTGAATGGGGAAATCTGAAAAAGTGCATTTTTCTGTTGCTGTTGTGCTCTGTGATATGGAAATGTAGTCAGTTTCAACACATATGTATATTAGAGGTCAAGGTTATTTAGTGACCTTGACCAAAGGTCATTTGTCCATAGGGTGTCAACATTTTCAAACATCTTGTCCTCAGAAACCATTGGGCCGATTGAAGCCAACTTTCATATAGAGACTTTACAGGATGAGGGAACAAAAAGTTTATATTTGGCCCAGGTCACATGACCAAGATGGCCGCCATGCCCATATATGGTAAAAAGCTTAAAAAACCTTCTTCTCCAGAACCACTGAGCCGATTGCCTTGAAACTTGGTATGTAGCATTTTGGACTCCAGCACTACAAAGTTTATATAAATGGTGACCTTTGATTGACCTTGACCTATTTTACCGCTAGGTCAAATATGGTTCCTAAGGCTTTTGAATGGGAAAAGCTGAAAAAGTGCATTTTTCTGTTGCTATTGTGCTCTGTGATATGGAAATTCAGTCATTGTCAACCCCTATGAATACTAGAGGTCAAGGTCATTGTTGTCTTCGTCCAGTGTCAACAATTTCAAAGGACTTCTCAGAATTCACGGGGCTGATTAAAGCCAAATTACATATAGAGCCTCAACAAGATAAAGAAACAAAAGTTTATAAATTTTTTACCCAGGTCACATGACCAAGATGGCCGCCATGCCCATATATGGCAAAAAGCTTAAAAATTCTTCTCCTCCAGAACCACTGAGTCGATTGTCTTGAAACTTGGTATGTAGCATCACAGATTCTAGTACTCAAAAATTTATATAAATGATGACCCTAGAGTGACCTTGACCTATTTTACCGCAAGGTCAAATTTGGTCCCTTAGGCTTTTGAATGGGAAAAGATGAAAAAGTGCATTCTTCTATTGTGCTCTGTGATATGGAAATTCAGTCATTGTCAACCCCTATGAATACCAGAGGTCAAGGTCATTGTTGTCATTGTCCGTCGTCAACATTTTCACAGGACTTCTCCTCAGGAATCACTGGGCTGGTTGAAACCAAATTTCAAACAGAGCCTTAACAGGATAAAGAAACAAAAGTTTATAAATTTTTTTATCCAGGTCACATGACCAAGATGGCCGCCATGCCCATATATGGTAAAAACCTTGAAAATTCTTTTTCTCCAGAACCACTGGGCTGATTGCCTTGAAACTTGGTATGTAGCATCATGGACTCTAGGACTACAAAGTTTATATGGCGATGACCTTGGGATGAATTTGAACTATTTTATGGCAAGGTCAAATTTGGTCACTTAGGCTTTTGAATGGGAAAAGATGAAAAAGTGTATTTTTCTGCTGCTATTGAGCTCTGTGATATGGAAATGCAGTCAACTTTAACCTCTATGAATACTAGAGGTCAAGGTCATTTAGGGATTTTATAAAAGTTTACACACTCCCCATCCAATCCTACAGAATTGCTGCCTGTTTATTGGCCTACCTGAGCCGAAAGCAAGGTTGGCCGGGAAATACCGGTGGCGGGAATTCCCAGCGGTAATTACCGGTAATTACCGTCCTGGGAAATACTCCAAATTTGGCCAAAGTGGGAAATACTGGGAAATATGAAATTTTGGAGCTGTTTTTGCTAAAATATTCTGTCATGCAACTTTAAATTTAAGTTGATAGCACATATTCAGAATCATTTATATACATATCATGCAAATAAGGTTATAAATTCCTGGGCTGGTCCATGCCAAAGGACACAGCAGATGATACTTGGTTGTTTCAAACGCAATAATTTCAAAGAAAACTGCCTTTTAGATTCTTATTTATCAAATAATAGGCTGTCAAATCCCTTCTTATCACTTAATAGTGTTTGAAAACTATTTCTAACCATAAGATCTTTCACCATTTAGTTCTCATACAAAGGTATAAACTAAACTGAGCTGCAGTTTTAGAAGACTTTTACTAAAAAACATTTTTGCCTGGTTTGTCACCGCCAAAGACCATGAAAGCTTTCTGCAGACTAGTTTTATCTGTTCCTAAGTTTGAGCATACAAAATTTTAACTATAACTGTGTGAAGGTCTTCAAAACTTCACAAAGAGCCATAGCTATTTCACAAAACAGAGTTTGTGCCATACTATAGTTTCTTGTATGTATCTCTGAGTTAAGTGTCACCTGATAAGTTAAAACAATGTTGTGAGGACATTGTGGTCTAATGGTTACCTGATGGAGTACTGTAAATTGTCTTCTTTTTTTTCCCCAAAGGCTTCTCAAGGGAATATCTATCAGACTGATTACCAATTGCAATAGTTTTTAATGACCAAACACCACTAAAGGTGCGAAAAATAATCTGATTGTGTAGATTCAACAGACAAGTGACAATTACTTTTTGCACTTTTAATCTCAGTGTTATAACAACTTACTGATAGACAGTGAACTGTTCATGCAGACTCATCTTCGGGCAGGTCATCTAAGAAAGCAATTTGATCGCATATGCAGATGATGCTAGACAATATTTTCCTTGTATCTTTGTTTAATGATTAAATAAAAGGATGTTTGATATTTTTTGCTTTGCATATATTATACATGTAGTTGGATGGCTGTTATAAGATATATCTAAATATTTTAGTTCAGTTCAGTTCAGTTCAATTCTAAATATTTTATTTGGGGACAGACCAATTTCCCAGTATTTCCCGGGAATTACCAGTATTTCCCGCCGTCCTGGGAAATATGAGTATTTTCCGCCTTTTTGCCAACCTTGGCCGAAAGCTTACATTTTGGCCACTTGACTTGACCATATACTGGCAGGTGAGAGATTGTTGCCCTTGGGCGACTTGTTCAGTTGTGGCATACTTCAGCCTTTATTTTTACCCGGAAAAAAAGCCACTAAAAAGTTTATTGGGAGCACTTTAGTGAGACATTGATATGCTAGCTTTCAAGCTGTAGATAATGCCCCCCTTTTGCAAGATGTAAAATGCAAGATACCCTGTGTTTAATGGGATTAATATGGTATATATGTCCACTTCAGTGACATCATATAAACTGTTTGAATTATTTCTGATCATTTCTCATGTTGAATTTCACGTAATATCATAGCTTGAATTTTTGTTTCCAGGTGAGCTCAATACCTATGGTGTTAGCAATCAAAAAAGGAAAAGTTGTGAGTCAGTTCATTGGCCTTCAAGATGACGATCAGCTAGAGACATTTGTCGAGAAATTGTTGTTATGAAATTGTGATTCATTAAATGGCTATTTTTAAGGGGATTGTTTTGATATGGTTTTGAAAGAAAATTTCAGAGCTCCAGATAAGAAGAGGTAATGGATAATTGAGAGATAATGTTTCTTATTTCTGAATGAAAATATACATTGTGACCCCTTATTAGAACCGTCTTGGCCAGACAGGTCTTATGTGGGGTCACAACATATTAGTCTGGGTGCCGGGACGAAAACCCGAAAAAATAGTCCGCACAAATGTTTGATGCAGATTCTTATTATTTAGGATGTCCTTAACCAGAAACAAAATGATGCCACCTTGGCATCCTTGGGGAAATTAAAATATTCAAGATGGCGTCCAAGATGGCTGCCAAGGGATAAAATTCATAATATCTTCTTAAATATAAGGGCTAGAAACATACTTTTGGTGGCTACCTATAGGTTTTTGAGGTCGAGGAATCGATTAAGCATGTTAAAAATTATTTCAGACATATCAGTTACAAAATGGTGGACAAGATGGCCGCCAAAACATAAAAATCTCTATATCGTCTTTAGTATACGGGCTAGAAACATAATTTTGGTGTCTACATATGGGTTTTTGGGGCCAAGGAATTGGTTTAACATCTTAAAATTGACTTAAAAGCAAACCGGTTACACAAAATGGCGGACAAGATGGCGGACAAAGCAACGGTCACGGCACTAATTGTCGGAGAAATGCACTTTCGGATAGCAGAAATTCTGGTTTGTGTATTAGAAACCCGGATTTTGCATGTATAAGACTGTTAAATATAAAAATGAAGTTATGAAAGTCCCATTCTAACAGTGTTTTAACAAGAGGGCCAAGATGGTTCACAAGAACCTAGTGCAGGCAAGGGCAGATAACCCGTTGACAAAGCTTTAGTCATTACAGAAAGCTATTGTTACGAGTAACAATCTAAAGGTTACAAGAAATGTGTTATATTCTATTATCTACTTTACTTTCTTCAATTAAAATTCAGGTTAAGAAACTCTGATATATTTGTTGGTTGCTTGCGTCGTTTAAAATTACAGCTCATGGTCGGCAATCAATGAGTGGTGTGAGTGTGGGAGGTTCGTGCCATGGCACAGCCAGATTTTTAGCATCTGGGTGGCATGGAAAATTTACAAAATATTTGTTGGCTGCTTGCGTCCAAAATTATAGCTCATGGTCGGCACTAGTGGTGTGAGTGTTGCAGGTTCGTGCCATGCCACAGTCAGATTTTTAGCATCTGGCCGGTATGGAAAATTCACAAGTCAGAAAAGATCATACTTACTTCAAAACAGTAACAAATTTTGTAAACAGCTTTTGATTTTTTTGTGTTCTCCCAGTTCTTTCAAGTATAAAGGAGACAGTACTACCCATGATTATAGACAGTTGACTACAAATTGTATATGCACATTTAAAATGTTTTAGCTTCAAAAGTGCACAATTGCCAGTTTGTGCCAGTATTCTTACCTGATTAAATCTTCCGAGCAATGCTACGGGAAAACGGCATAAACTGACTTCATAGACCGAGCAAAATGCTACGGGAAAGTTAATAGCATAAACTGGCTTCACAGACCCGTCAGCTTAGATCACCATAACATTCAAACAGATTCTTCTCTAAAGCTGCTAGGCCGATCAAAATCACTTTTTGAGTTACTAGAGTAGTTGGCTTAACACAGAAAACAGGGGGTATGAATCCTATTTCTGACAACTGAAAAAGGCTATCTGTCGACTTAGCAAAAAATATGTACTCGTACCGGACTAGAATCAAGGATGGTCAAAAGGATAGATTTAGCCCGACCTTTCATAAAAGCGCTATGCCAAAGACACAGTGAGAATCTAACAACCCATTGCTCCAACGGCGCAAAGGCTACTGGGATAATTTGATATATAGCTATACATCCATTTGTTTGAGAGAACGAAAATTGGTATGAATGCTTGCGGCCCAAGATGTCACCGTTTCATCTAAAAAGTTCTCCTCTCCTGAACCACTGAAGTACGCATAAGTTGGTATTTTTATGTAATATTTCACATTCCTCAAAAGTTTTAAATATGTAAACGTTGGGTCACGTATGCCCCCAAACTCGGGGCACGTACTTTATAGAATCTGAACAAATGACTTTGCATTTGGGAAAGAAAAGGTAGATCTACAAGTAGAGTTAGAAAAGGGATTTTCCAAAACCACAATACAGTTTCCTGGCAGATTAAAACTGTGTCACCAAAAGTTGTTTATTCCTGCTTCTAGCCCATACGCTAACTAACCATATGCTATAAGCGTAACACTGAGATAATGTCAACATAAAATCAAAGACTAGAAAGTGTATTTATTAAGCTCCTTACAAGAGATCAAAGTAAAGATATTTTTTCTGTTACGACTGGAATTTTATCCTTCTTGGTTATTTACCCCTGCTTAAAGGCTAATATACAGAAAAAGAAGTAAATCTATAAAGTCCGGGGACAAAAGGATTTTTCTTACAAAACCTAAATTCAGCTAAGCAATCAAAGTAAAAAAAAACCTTTGTGCCAAGATCAAAATTTTGCCCCACTGCCTGGCCTTTCGGGATTCTTCTGGTGCTTTTCTTTTGCTCCAGGATTTCATCGGTGTTGTTTCGGAGGGATCTCCAGGTGTCGCAATAGTTGTTTCTGTCGAGTCCTTATTTTTGATTCATCACAGGCTTATCCGTGATTGATTTGCTATCTATGATGATTCATTGATGGGTTGGGTACCCTTCATGCAGACCAAATAATAACTAAATATTTTGAACCACTGCAGAAGCAGATCTAGAAGGCATGGGTTTGGACCAAGTAAAACTAGTTAACTTCCCTTTTGGTTCCTCAATGTTACGTGTTCTTGTGTCCGCCTGTCTGTGGTCTTCTAGCAATATATGGTTACCTTATAGCTGCCCAGTTTGCTTTCTGTTTTGTCCTATTTGAAAGACTGATAAAATAGGTAAAATAAATGTTACTATTGTTTTCAATTGGGGTAACTGAATGTCTGAGAAAGGGCTGTTCATTCGATTTACTGTGTTTGTCTTTCGCGAATATTTGTCATTTTTGTATTTTGGTTTTGAGGGAATGTGGGGTCTGATTGTATTAGTTCTTGATCTCTGTCTATCATTTAACTTTACCAAAAAGTACATGCATGGAATTATGAACATAAAAAAGCCATTAAAAACGATATTCTTAAAATAATAGTGAATTATCGAGCTGTCAATGTCTTTCGGTTGCGACTGAAATTTTCTAAACGGGCTGTCTGCCCATATCTGCACTGGGCTCTTACGGATCATCATGGTCTCCTTGGTAGTGACACTTTCAGATGCAAAATGAGGTCTTTATGACTTCGTCTTTTTTAAAAAATTCATGGATCTTATAATTTCAAAATTCCGGGTTAAAAAACTTTCTACAGCCTGAACTCTGCTATCAAAAAGTGCATTTCTTAAGACATTCAGCTCCGTAATCGATGCTTAGTCCGCCATCTTGTCCACCATTTTGTGTAAGTCGGTGCCTGAAAGTAAATTCTAACATGCTTGATGGATTCCTTGACCCCAAAAACCTATATGCAGACACCAAAATCATGTTTCTAGCTCGTATACTAAAGAAGATATGGAAATTTTTATGCTTTGGCGGCCATCTTGTCCGCCATTTTGTAACTGATTGTCTGAAATAATTTTTGACATTCTTAATCGACTCTTCGACCTCGAAAACCTATATGTAGTCACCAAAAGTATGTTTCTAGCCTACATACTTTAGAAGATATTGAGGATTTTATCCCTTGGAAGCCATCTTGGACGCCATCTTGAATATTTTAATTTCCCCAATGATGCCAAGGTGGCATCATTCAGTTTCAGTGTACGGACATGTTGGTGAATACATTTGTGCAAAAACATTTTGTGCGGACTATTTTTATACCCCCCGCAAACTGTGTTTGTGGGGGGTATACTGTTTTGACGTTGTCCTTCCGTCCGTCTTTCCGTCCTTCCGTCCGTCCGTCCGCAACACATTAAATTTGCTCCGATTTGTTTCAAAATTTGTCCATGGATGCAGCATAAGAAAATAGTGGATACGTATTTTTCAGTTTTTCCTGGAAGGTTTGTATTGCGTAGTTATGCCCCTTTGTATTTTTCGTGAAATAAGTTTGTTATCGCAACTCCTCCTAGATGGTTTGACGAATTTTCTTGAAATTAAGTATGTGAACAGATATTGGTATGAAGATGTGCATTAGAGTTTTGATTTTAAATTCTGCCCCTTTTTACCTGAGTTATGCCCCTTTTTGATATTTTTTGCCCTATTTAATAGGGTTTTTGCATTAAATTTGCTCCAATTTGTTTCAAATTTTATCCATGGATGCAGCATAAGAAAATAGTGGATATGTATTTTTCAGTTTTTCCTGGAAGGTTTTTATTGCGGAGTTATGCCCCTTTGTATTTTTTTGTGAAAGAAGTTTGTTATCGCTACTCCTCCTAGATGGTTTGACGGATTTTCTTGATATTAAGTATGTGAACAGATATTGGTATGAAGATGTGCATTAGGGTTTTGATTTTAAATTCTGCCCATTTTTACCTGAGTTATGCCCCTTTTTGATATTTTTTCCCTATTTTTAGGGTTTTTTTGCATTAAATTTGCTCAAATTTGTTTCAAATTGTATCCATGGATGCAGCATAAGAAAATAGTGGATATGTATTTTTCAATTTTTCCTGGAAGGTTTTTATTGCGGAGTTATGCCCCTTTGTATTTTTTCGTGAAATAAGTTTGTTATCGCAACTCCTCCTAGATGGTTTGACGGATTTTCTTGAAATTAAGCATATGAACAGATATTGGTATGAAGATGTGCATTAGGGTTTTGATTTTAAATTCTGCCCCTTTTTACCTGAGTTATGCCCCTTTTTGATATTTTTCGCCCTATTTTTAGGGTTTTTAATTTGCTCCAATTTGTTTCAAATTTTATCCATGGATGCCGCATAAGAAAATAGTGGATACGTATTTTTCAATTTTTCCTTGAAGGTTTTTATTGCGAAGTTATGTCCCTTTGTATTTTTTGTGAAATAAGTTTGTTATCGCAACTCCTCCTAGATGGTTTGACAGATTTTCTTTATACCCCCCTCAAACTGTGTTTGTGGGGGGTATACTGTTTTGACGTTGTCCTTCCGTCCGTCTTTCCGTCCTTCCGTCCGTCCGTCCGCAACACATTAAATTTGCTCCGATTTGTTTCAAAATTTGTCCATGGATGCAGCATAAGAAAATAGTGGATACGTATTTTTCCGTTTTTCCTGGAAGGTTTGTATTGTGTAGTTATGCCCCTTTGTATTTTTCGTGAAATAAGTTTATCGCAACTCCTCCTAGATGGTTTGACGAATTTTCTTGAAATTAAGTATGTGAACAGATATTGGTATGAAGATGTGCATTAGAGTTTTGATTTTAAATTCTGCCCCTTTTTACCTGAGTTATGCCCCTTTTTGATATTTTTTGCCCTATTTAATAGGGTTTTTGCATTAAATTTGCTCCAATTTGTTTCAAATTTTATCCATGGATGCAGCATAAGAAAATAGTGGATATGTATTTTTCAGTTTTTCCTGGAAGGTTTTTATTGCGGAGTTATGCCCCTTTGTATTTTTTGTGAAAGAAGTTTGTTATCGCTACTCCTCCTAGATGGTTTGACGAATTTTCTTGAAATTTAGTATGTGAACAGATATTGGTATGAAGATGTGCATTAGGGTTTTGATTTTAAATTCTGCCCCTTTTTACCTGAGTTATGCCCCTTTTTGATATTTTTTCCCTATTTTTAGGGTTTTTTTGCATTAAATTTGCTCAAATTTGTTTCAAATTGTATCCATGGATGCAGCATAAGAAAATAGTGGATACGTATTTTTCAATTTTTCCTGGAAGGTTTTTATTGCGGAGTTATGCCCCTTTGTATTTTTCGTGAAATAAGTTTGTTATCGCAACTCCTCCTAGATGGTTTGACGGATTTTCTTGAAATTAAGCATGTGAACAGATATTGGTATGAAGATGTGCATTAGGGTTTTGATTTTAAATTCTGCCCCTTTTTACCTGAGTTATGCCCCTTTTTGATATTTTTCGCCCTATTTTTAGGGTTTTTAATTTGCTCCAATTTGTTTCAAATTTTATCCATGGATGCCGCATAAGAAAATAGTGGATACGTATTTTTCAATTTTTCCTTGAAGAAAATAGTGGATACGTATTTTTCAATTTTTCCTGGAAGGTTTTTATTGCGAAGTTATGTCCCTTTGTATTTTTCGTGAAATAAGTTTGTTATCGCAACTCCTCCTAGATGGTTTGACAGATTTTCTTGAAATTAAGTATGTGAACAGATATTGGTATGAAGATGTGCATTAGGGTTTTGATTTTAAATTCTGCCCCTTTTTGCCTGAGTTATGCCCCTCTTTGATATTTTTCGTCTGTCCGTCCGCAACGCATTAAATTTGCTCCAATTTGTTTCAAAGTTTGTCCATGGATGCAGCATAAGAAAATAGTGGATACGTATTTTACAATTTTTCCTGGAAGGTTTTTATTGCGAAGTTACGTCCCTTTGTATTTTTGGTGAAATAAGTTTGTTATCGCAACTCCTCCTAGATGGTTTGATGGATTTTCTTGAAATTAAGTATGTGAACAGATATTGGTATGAAGATATGCATTAGGGTTTTGATTTTAAATTCTGCCCCTTTTTGCCTGAGTTATGCCCCTTTTTGATATTTTTGCCCTATTTTATAGAGTTTTTGCCTTTTTTGCTTCCATTTTATTCAAATTGGGTTACTAGATGCAGCATATTGATAGAGCTGATACATATTGTTCAGTTTTTCCGGAAAGGTTTTCCTGCTGAGTTATGTCCCTTTGTACTTTTTGTAAGAAAAGTTTGTTATAGCTACTACTCCAAGACCATTTGACGGATTTTCTTGAAATTAAGTATGCAAACACATATTGGTATGAAGATGTGCATTAATCCTTTTTGCATGAGTTATGCCCCTTTTTTTATATGTTTTGCCCTAGTTTGAAGTTTTTTTATGCCATTTTCACTTCCATTTTATTCAGATTTGGTGCACAGATACAGTAGAAGAAAGAGTTGGCACATATTGCTCTGTTTTTCTCAAAAGGGTTTTCCAGCTTTGTTGTGCCCTTTGTAGTCTTGGAAAACAGAGTTTGTTGTCTCTACTTCTCCTAAACAGTTTGACTGATATTAAATATGTGAACAGATATTGGTATATAGATGTGCACTTGTAGTTGTCATAACATGTATGCTGTATTAATGTAAAACTTAAATGACAAAGCTGCATGCCTAACTGTTAAACGCGGGGGGGTATATAGTAAGCCATGCTTACTGCCACCTCTAGTTTTGGGTTGCACCCAAAATCTCCATTTGGCAACCAGACTATATGTTTTTATGGAGAAATAAGGAAAATTATCCCTGTTACCCCTTCTTATCTGGAGCACTGAATTATTCAAATATGCAGATTCTTTTAATATGCATGTATGCAGGTGACAGTTGGTAGCATTCCATATTTACCATGATTAGACTCCTAAAAGGTGAATGGGTACACTTTCAGGGGAAGCAATTCTTCCATTTTCAATTTTGCTTCCCTTTTCAAAGGGGGTCAACTCTTTAAGAAAAGAATTTGCTCCCCATGAAGCAAATTCTTTCCTTTAAGAGTAGAACCCATTTTTGAAGGGCAGTGTTATCCAGGAAAGCAAACAGGAAGTCACAAAAGTTGTTTTCCTTTGTAAAAATGGCAGAAAACATGGAGGTGTACCCATACACCTTAATTGTTCTAAACATTTGAATAGTTAGTCAAAGTGACATGATGTCATTTGATGTTCTGGGTATAAAATAAGTGAACTGATTTGCCATCAAAACATTCAAATGACCACCAGCTGTGATAACTGCTGCTTAAAGTAAACAGAAAACGAAGCCAGGATGAATTGTCTTCATCATTACTTTTGCATATTTGCCTCTTAGAAACTGTAAATAAACAAATTTGATCTAAGTGTATCAGAGCTCCAGATAAGAGGGGGTATTTAGGGTAATTCAAAGATAATTTTTCTTATTTCTCAACGAAAACATACATTGTGACCCCTCATTAGAACCGTCTCAGCGAGACGGTTCTTATGATGGTCACAATATATGTTTTTATGGAAAAATATGGATAATTATCTCTAAATTATCCCTGTTACCCCTTCTTATCTGGAGCACTGTGTATATCTAAGAACTGAATTTTTATTTTTCAATCCTCTTGGTGTAATTAAGCCAGTAATATTTGTTTAACTCCATACAGGTTGAAAGATAATTTTCAATTCTTTAGAATCATAATAATTTGTAAATTTGAAGTCTAGTTTTATCAGCTGAGAGTTTAAACACTCTGGACTTGTAATCCAGTGTTTCTGGTTTTGAGTCTGGCTTAGTTCATTGTTCTTCCCAGTTGCTGACAAGATTTCCACATCCTCAACTAATCCATTTTCTCCATGGGACAGAAATAACAAATGAGCCACGACACGAGAAAATCAGCTAAGTTGCATATGCGCCATGAGAAATCTCAGATCAGCCTGAGTATCCAACTAGTCTACTGTGTACTTAGAGGGTAGCTAAAGGTGTAAGCTTCTTCCATGCTGATGATGAAGACTCTGATCAAACTGGGCAGATCTGAGTCTTCCCTGGGGCCTAGTGGGTACATATGCCACATTGCTAGTTTAGTCTTGTCGCGGCTCAAACGTTGTTGAAAGGGCCATAATTATAGCCCTAGATCATTTCCATTTTTCCATCTGCATGTAATATTGTGGATATATTTTTGCCAGCAGAAAATATGTATACTGGCCCCAAGGTTATAAAGCTTTTTTCATACTCAACTCAGCTGAGCATGAAATTTTACCTGCTAATAAATAGCAAATTACTGATAAGTACATTTGTTTTCTTGCTCCGTGTAGCTGAATATGAAATTTTCTCTGCTTATGAATATGAAAATGCCAACTCAAGTTGGCATTTTCAGATTTATCAGCAGAGAAAATTTCATGCTCAGCTGAGTTGAGCATGAAAAAAGTTTAATACCCTTTGGGCCTGGTTTCAGTTCAAGCTTTTTCTACTTGCTTCTTTAGTAACTGATAAAAGGTGAATGGGTACACTTTCACGGGAACCAACTCTGTAACTCAATTATTTTCATTTTTGTCTCCCTTTTCGATAGGGGTCTACTCTTAAAGAAAGGAATTTGCGACTATAGGAGCCAATTCTTTTCTTTAAGAGTAGACCCCATCTTGGAAGGGCTTTGTTGTCCAGGGAACCAAACAGGAAGTCACAAAAGTTGCTCACAGTATAAATGAAAACATGACCTGAAAGGAGACTGGTCCTGCCTTAAACATTGAAGACAGAAGAGTTCATTGGGAGGGGGGTGGGGGGTTGAATGTTGAACATGTACATAATCATATGTGATACCGTTAATTCTTACACAGTGCGCCTATAGAAGCAATGGAAAGCTTCCATGTTTTATTCTGCAACAATTCACTGTTAAGGAGCCCGTGAGTCTAATTGCTGACGTCACTGGCAATACTGATGTAATCCTGTGACGTTTTGAGACGTTAGACGGTGTAACGTAGCTTTTTCTATCTAAAAACGCCATAAAAATGTACATTTATATGAGATACAGTTTCGAAAATTAGCGGGAACATGAACACGCTGGCAAGATGGTTGGGAGAATTTGATGAAAATAATAATTTTTCATCGTTTTTGAGTGTTAGAATCGAAATAGTTCAGCTCTACCATTGAATTGTTGAGTACTAATTCACTGTTTGTCGGTCAGTTGTAAGTAGATATATCACTCCCGCTCCACGCTCGTGATATGATCTACTTTACAACTGACCTCCAAACAGTGAATTATTACTCAACAATATTCTGCTAGAGCTGATCTTTTGCTTAATTGAAAGAAAAGAAAAGTAAATAACAGAATTTAAATTTGTTGTTGTAGTTCAGTTTAGTAGTTATGGCAGCCCCAGATACAGGGGAAGGGCTTTGGGGCTTCAGCCCCACCATCTGGGTTTCTGTGCTATGTATAATATGTAGGCCTCCAGATAATAGAGTATCTAATGACAGTTGAGATGATTTTTCTATGTGATGTTAGATTAAAATGTATGTTGTGATATCTCATTAGAATCACCTCAATGAGGCAATTCTAATGAGATATCACAACATACATTTAAATGTACATGTAAAAAGTCTTCATCAAAAATTTCCATCAAATTGATCCCTAATTATTTCGTATATCCCCCCCCCCCCCCCCCCCCCAACCCCACCCCATCCCACCACTCCTCCTGCCACACACACATACATTTTTGGCACTACCCAGCTCTGCCAGTTATCCAGAGCCCCACCAGTAGGTGGTGGTCTGGATCAGGGCCTGGTTCAGTTTAGAAGTTATGGTAGTTTTTTCCATCAGCCAAAGAGACCTGACCACACTTTTCAATACACATATCATAGTCCTTACATGCATTTTTGTTTTCCCTTTTTAGATCCCCTGAGGCAAAGGCTCCTCAGAAGTTTACAGGATGGAAATGCTCCACCCTTGTCAGTTGTCACTGCCTGGGCACGAGCTTCTTTCCATGTAAGCCAATGAAAACAAAGGGGCCTTAACTCTATAGAGAATTATTTGATCTTGCTCAAAATTCATACGTGTCTCAGATATTCTGGCCATCAACAATGCTTGTAAGTCTTGAGGGGATCCACTGAGAAATGTACCATAGAAATTAACCCCCGGAGGCTTGGTGATACTTGGTTCCGATTGGGCCCAGAGTTCAGAAGAGATGGTGTTTAATAATGACAATGGACAAAGACAGACAGTGACAGATCACAACAGGTCACACTGAACATCTTGCTCAGGTGAGCTAATCAGATGCTGAAAATATTTTGTTTTCACTACTTTAAGGACAGAAAGAGTTTCTATAGAAACATCACTGTGGAAAATTTCAGAGAAATTCAAATGCCTCTAAACATTATTGCAGAAAATGATTTATGAAACATTTCATAAATCATTTTTTGCGATAATGTTCAGAGGCATTTGGATTTCTAAGCCATTTACCGTACCTTTGGTTATTCAGATGTGGAAATGAAATTAAAATCATAAGATCTGAAAACAATAGTTTTATTGTATATCTGAGACATCTACTATGATAAAATTGCATTCTTTTCATGTCATTATACAAATGCAAGTCTTACAGCTTACATCTCTTTTCAAGATGTCCGAAATGCATTATTTACAACCACACCAGAAAAGTGTATTAAAATAGGACACAGAGATCAGACTGCCCTGCAGTCTATTTGCAATCAATTTCATAGCAATCTCCTAACCCGTCTTGGAGTTGCACAAATCCCCTTAAAGTACAGATTTGTCCATTACAGAAATTGTTCAGAGCTTAGGAGTTTAAAGGTTTAAAGCATTGTTAGCTTAACAAAGTTACTAGTCACTTCAGTTTCTAGCACACAAGAAATCAAGTGTACTAATACTTTCTGCAGAAGAAATGTGGAAAGCTGTTGCAATGCAACAGCTTTTCACGTATTTTCAGCAAAAAATGGCAGCATTTTTGGGTATAACATGTTTGAAAAGATACGTCTTATTAACTAACAAAGTTGTTAGTTCTGAACAACAGCACCCTAATGTCCAAATATTTACGATTAACAAAAACAGTACACAAGACCTATCCATTTACAGGATAGCTTGCCTGACAGCGTCTTGCCCATCACATAAAAAACTCCCATGTAAAACTTTTACATTTTGCTAACGCCGCTGCCAACGCTAGGGATAGTGCAATAGGTCTTCCTGTACATTCATACAGGCGAGCTAAAAACCAGTAGTACTCATGAAAAGAAAAATATACAAAACTTGTAGACTGATAAAAATGGTGCAATAAAATTCACTTACTGGAACCTAAATGATTTGGGATATACCAACAAAAAATTTAACAATTTTAAATATAGTAATTTTATAACAACCATAAAAACCGTAAGCAAAAAAGGCTCCACCCAAAGAGGCTTTAAATGGTTTATCTCTAGAGGTCATCGCTAAGTACCATATTTATTCAGCTATAAGACAGGGATAATCCCAAAATTTTCCCAAATATTTAAATCAGTTTGTGTAATTCAGCTATAAGAAGTTTTTCAATTCAAAGCAATCCCATAAATCTAGATCTGTCTTATAAGACATCTAGATTTTTGGGATTGTTTTTGTTTTTTTTGCTATGAAAAAACACTGTCTCATAACAGAATAAGTATAGTACCCAAAATTTATTCAGTTGTTTGCATATACTATATGAAATTTTTTATCATACATTTCCATCTTTGGCACATAAATCTGGTTCGAAATACCAAAGCTTTAAAAGCTTCTGATATTCAAAAAGTTAAAAGATGAAAACTGAGATTTATTCTTATTCAAAATCCCCCCCCCCACCCCTCCAAAAAAAAATAAAAACATTCTTTCAGTCAATACAGTAAATGCAGTTGTCTGTTCTGTATACTGAATGAGAATTCCTATTACTATATATAATTTTTTGTGTGTGTGTGAAAAATAAATAAATAATAGGCAAAAAGTCTTTTCTCAAAATTTTTTGCTTACTTGACACTTCATAGCTTTCAAAATTCTATGAAATTTTGGGTTAACCACTAAAGCGCCAAAAATGAAAATAGTTGAATTTGCAAACAGCTTAGATTCAGATGACGTGGCTCATTATGAGCCACCTCATCTGGATCTACACCGTTTGCCCTTTAGTTGACAAATCGTCAGTCTGACATAGCTTGGACGAAGCATTTTTTGCAATTTTTCCGAGTAAATTTTGTCATCTGCTTTTTCGGTGAATTAAAGGTTAAAAGTTTGCAGCACATAAATTGTGTCGGTAACTTCTATATGTAAAACTAATACATAATACTTGCTGTTCCAACACAAAAAAGTAATCATATAACAATATACATGTATGTATTATATAAACAATGCATTTAAAGATCTATTCTGTAAAAGTTCTAACTAAAGCACAGTAAATAAAAAAACATAATATAAATGGATTCTTCTGTTGATCAACGTAAAAAGGAAATTAGTCGATAACACACACAGATTTCAAATTTAAAGCTCGAGCCAAGTCATGCTTGTATAGTGAGGCCACAGTCCCCAGATATGAAACCATGAGGCACATTATCTGTGTTTGTGTTGTGTTTTGGGTGCATATGTACAGTTTTGTCAGTTAGATAAGATGGACACTGTGGCCGACATTCAGCAAGTGCTATTACTGACAGCCACCCTGATACCATATTTCCAGCTCAGAGTATACTGTATGTGGATTTCCTGGCCTACTAGATTGAAAAATTAATTGGACATGTGTGCTGCCCATGGGAATTTAACCCATCATCCCCTGGGTGAAAGGCCAACACTCAATCCACTGGGCCAGGGGCTCTTCTCCAAAACGTTTGCATACTCCGGACTTCAAAGCTTTCAAAATTCTATCAAATGTTGGATTAAAGCTTGAAAGCACCCATACTGTATCAACAACTTCTTTCTGTATAACTTATATACAGCAAATGCTGTTTCAACACAAACATCACTAATATACATGTATGTATCATACAAACAATGCATTTAAAGATCTGTAAAAGTTTCAACTAAAGCATGGTAATATAAAACATAATATAAAAGGATTCCTATAGTGATTAACATAAAAAAGGCAAAACGTATAACACACTTTGATTTCAGCTTTAAAGCTTGAAAATACCAATGAATTCACACAGGAAGTCCACTCAGCATATAAATGCAGTACATGCTTAAGTACATGTGTTTATACAACCAAATAAGAATGCACAATTAAAATGAATGGATGCACTTTAAGGGGATGCAAATCTTGTCATTTTCATTTTTTCCCCTTTCTCAATGAGGGTCAACTCTCAAGAGAATTTGCTCCTCTACGAGAGGAGCAAATTGTTTTAAGAGTAGACCCCTCTTTGGAAGAGTTTCTTCATCCAGGGAAGCTAACTGAAAGTCACAAAGTTGTCTCCCTTTGTAAAACCAGAGGACCAATGGTCCTGTAGCTCACCTGACACTTGGTCCTGGTATTTATACATGTATATAGCACCAGGGCAGGGGCAGATAACCCCCTCCCTTGGGGATTAATGTTGAGTCCCAATTCTATATACCAAGCCACAAGGTCACTGGGCCTTTGGTTCTGGACAAAGATTTCTGAAGGGTTTTTATCATATATGGGTGTGGTGGCCACCATGTTCATGTGGCCATGACCATCTGAACAAACTTTGATTCTTTTGACCCAGTATTAAAGCTCCATATGAAATACAGTAATCATTTGTATAAACTATGATGGGCCTGAGTGCCCAATGCTACATACTGGTACCAAGTTTCAAGGTTATAGGCCTTTCGGTTCTCGAGAAAAAGACGTTTGAAGAGTTTTTACCATATATGGGCATGGTGGCCATCTCGGTCAAGTGACCTAAACCATCTGAACAAACTATGGTTCCTCTATGCCGGTGAAGCTCCATATGAAATATGGCTTCAATTGACCCCAGTGGCCGCTGAGAAGATGTTTGAAAATGTTGACGGGTGACAGAATCTCAATGACCTTGTACAAAAGTCAAAGAATGACCTTGACCTTTAACGACAAAATATCTTCATCTGGCCATTCAGTTAACCATATATACCAAATATTGTACCTCATACTTAAATAGTTTCTGAAAAATCCACTGTTTAAGTATTTTCCCATATAAAAGCCTACATAACGTACCAAAGTTGACAGTGTCATAAATTAGGTCAAGGTCAATGCACAATCATTTGTATAAACTATGATGGGCCTGAGTGCCCAAAGCTACATACCAAGTTTCAAGGTCATACGCCTTTTGGTTCTGGAGAAGAAGATTTTGAAGGGTTTTTACCATATACGGGCATGGCGGCCATCTTGGTCAAGACCTCCGAGAACAAACTTTTACTCCCCGATCACACTTAGACTCCATATGAAATTTTGATTCAATCAGACCAGTGGTTTCAAAGGAGTAGATGTTTTGAAAATCTTGATGACGGACAGAACGACAAAATGACTTTGACCTTCAGTGACACAATATCTTTATCTGGTCATTTAGTTGACCATATATACCACATATTGTACCTAAGACTTATATAGTTTCTGAGAAATCCACTGTATAAGCGTTTTCCCATATAAGAGCCTA
Organism: Ctena decussata; assembly: GCA_963989385.1. Taxonomy (NCBI): domain Eukaryota; kingdom Metazoa; phylum Mollusca; class Bivalvia; order Lucinida; family Lucinidae; genus Ctena; species Ctena decussata. The sequence continues at coordinate 46,191,216 of OZ022500.1, forward strand.
ACGTACCAAAGTTGACCATGTTGTAAATTAGGTCAAGGTCAACGCAAAGTCATCATTTGTATAAACTACGATGGGCCCGCATGCCCGATGCTACATACCAAGTTTCAAGGTCATAGGCCTTTTGGTTCTGGAGAAGATTTTCGAAGGGTCTTTACCATATATGGGCATAGCGGCTATCTTGGTCATGTGACCCAGACCCCGGGTATTAACTTTAGTTCTCCCATCCCACTGAGACACCATATGAAATTTGGCTTCAATCTCCCTTGTGGTTTCAGAGGAGAAGATGTTTGAAAATCTTGATGATGGACAGATCGACAAAATGACCTTGACCTTCAGTGACATAATATCTTCATCTGGTCATTTAGTTGACCATATATACCAAATATTGTACCTTAGACTTAAATAGTTTCTGAGAAATCCACTATATAAACGTTTTCCCATATAAAAGCCTAACATACCAAAGTTGACCATGTCGTAAATTAGGTCAAGGTCAACGCAAGGTCATCATTTGTACAAATTGTGATGGGCCCGCATGCCCAATGCTACATACCAAGTTTTAAGGTCATTAGCCTTTTGATTCTGGAGAAGAAGATTTTCGATAGTTTTTTTACCATATATGGGCATGGCGGCCATCTTGGTCATGTGACCAAGACCCCGGGTATAAACTTTCATCCCCCCATCCCACTGAGACTCCATATGAAATTTGGCTTCAATCGGCCCAGTGGTTTCAGAGGAGAAGATGTTTGAAAATCTTGACGACGGATGGTCCGACGGAATGACCTTGACCTTTAGTGACATAATATCTTCATCTGGTAATTAGTCAACCATGTATACAACATATTGTACCTTAGACTTAAATAGTTTCCGAGAAATCCACTGTTTAAGCATTTTCCCTTATAAAAGCCTAACGTACCAAAGTTGACCATGCCGTAAATTAGGTCAAGGTCCACGCAAGGTCATGATTTGTACAAACTATGATGGGCCCGCATGCCCAATGCTACATACCAAGTTTCAAGGTCATAGGCCTTTTGGTTCTGGAGAAGAAAATTTTTGAAGGGTTTTTACCATATATGGGCGTGGCGGCCATCTTGGTCATGTGACCCAGATAACCCGAACAAACTCTCGTTCCCCCAACCCATGGAGGCTCCTTATGAAATTTGGCTTCAATCGGCCTAGTGGTTTCAGAGGAGAAGATGTTTGAAAATCTTGAAGATGGATGGTCCGACGGAATGACCTTGACTTTTAGTGACATAATATCTTCATCTGGTCATTTAGTCGACCATGTATACCAAATATTAAACCTTCGACTTAAATAGTTTCCGAGAAATCCACTGTTTAAGCGTTTTTCCATATAAAAGCCTAACGTACCAAAGTTGACCATGCCGTAAATTAGGTCAAGGTCATGGCAAGGTCATTATTTGTACAAACTATGATGGGCCCGCATGCCCAATGCTACATACCAAGTTTCAAGGTCATAGGCCTTTTGGTTCTGGAGAAGAAAATTTTTGAAGTGTTTTTACCATATATGGGCGTGGTGGCCATCTTGGTCATGTGACCCAGATACCCCGAACAAACTTTTGTTCCCCCAACCCATGGAGGCTCCATATGAAATTTGGCTTCAATCGGCCCAGTGGTTTCAGAGGAGAAGATGTTTGAAAATCTTGAAGACGGATGGTCCGACGGAATGACCTTGACCTTTAGTGACATAATATCTTCATCTGGTCATTTATTCTACCATGTATACCAAGTATTAAACCTTAGACTTAAATAGTTTCCGAGAAATCCACTGTTTAAGCATTTTCCCTTATAAAAGCCTAACGTACCAAAGTTGACCATGCCGTAAATTAGGTCAAGGTCAAAGCAGGGTCATGATTTGTATAAACTATGATGGGCCCGCATGCCCGATGCTATATACCAAGTTTCAAGGTCATAGGCCTTTTGGTTCTGGAGAAGAAGATTTTTGAAGGGTCTTTACCATATATGGGCGTGGCGGCCATCTTGGTCATGTGACCAAGATACCCGGAACAAACTTTCGTTCCCCCGACCTAGGTAGGCTCCACATGAAATATGGCTTCAATCGGCCCAGTGGTTTCAGAGGAGAAGATGTTTGAAAATGTTGACGGACGACGGACGGACGGACGGACGACGGACGGACGGCGGATGCCTGGCTATACTATAAGCTCACCTATGAGCCTAAAGGCTCAGGTGAGCTAAAAATGTCTGAAAACCATGACAGTGTACCCATGCACATTAAGGTGTATAGGTACACCTGAACAGGTTGGCTGCCATTTCTACAAGGGAGACAATAGTATTTGCCTCCCTAGTAATCTTTTTTCTAACGGAGGCTATATTTAAAGAAAAGGAAAAGATTTGCTTTTTCACCTTTGTTAAAGGAGATATATTCAGATAGAAAGCCTAAACAAACAAGCGCAGACCCAAATCTACCAACTCCTAAAGGAGTGAAGAAAAACAGACTTTAGACGTCATGCTAATATGAATAATGGCAGTTCTTCTGGTGGTATAGTGGTAAGGCCTCATAGTAAACAGTAAATATAAACTGATGTAAAAAATGGTAAAATTTCCTTTTGGAGTAGTCTGATCAGGGTCTGCATTGTTTGGCAATCAACTAACAGAGGATACTAAATTAACTTGTTCAAACTTTTAGATAAACTTGTCCCAATATTTAGGGTAAATACATTAAAATTTTGAAAATTTGGGACACCTACCGTAAAAATTCTGTATATTGGGACAGTTAGGTCAGTGCAAACCCAAATCAGACTGCAGTCTGGTAAGAGTTTACACTATTTGCCATCCCATTTGTATTTTAGGCACATAATACTACACTGTAAAACCAAACTGTTCCAAATTTAGGACAATTATGGTAATTACTTTTAGTGTCCCAATATTTGGAATTTTTATGGTAAAATAATTACCAGAATTCTCCTAAAACAACATTTTTTCAATGCTGTAATGCAGCTAAAAGATGCAGATGGAATGGCAAGCAGTGTAGATCCTGATCAGACTGCTCCTTAGGAGCAGTCTGATCTGGGTCTGCACTGTTTGCTCAGACCTATTTGTCCCAATATTCACAATTTTTACAGTACTGTGCATTAGCTCACAAATACATGAGGTAAAATGGTAGGAATTCAGGGGCCATAAGGTTAGAAAGGTAGACATTCAGGAGAAGCAATTCACTTAATCTTATTTCACCTTTGCCTCCCTTTCCAATAAGGGGTCAAGTCCTTGAGGAAAGATTTGCTCCTCTTGGAACTAATTCATTAGTTCCCTTTTCAGAAAGGCTACAATATCCAAGGAAGTGAACAGAGTGACTTAGTAGTTGCCCTTTGTAACAAGATCTGTCTGTGTACAAGATAGCTTGCCTGACAGTGCCTTGCCCATCATATAAAAATCTTTAACCAAAACATCCATCAGACATGCCAAGGAGACAACAATAGCTCTTCCTATACTTTTGTACAGGCAAGCTAAAAATGGCATACAAGCATGCCCAGTATTCTGGGCAATGACTGTACATTATGTAACAAATCATGAACAAGTCACACATTTATTAGACGGGGACACTGACTGGCCTTCTAAGATACATACAGGTACAAGCATCATTTCATTTAAATTGCATACAAAACATTATTCCTGAAGTTTTTATGGGACTATGGATGAATATGAATAAATACATACAGTTTAAAATAATAAACATGTAATGGTCTCCTTTTACATATCAAGGCTGTTGGCTGGGATCTTGCCCAGCCCAGTTCTCTCATTGTGAAAGGCTATTGGCTAGACTGATTAAGGTGTATGGGTTCGTCGCCATGTTTTTCTACCATTTTTACAAAAGAGAACAACTTTTGTGATCGCCTCTTAGCTTCCCTGGATGACCAAGTCATATGGAAATGGGGTCTACTCCTAAAAGAAAGAATTTGCTCCTTGAGAGCAAATTCTTTCCTTTAAGAGTTGACCTCACTGAGAACAGGGTTCGCGCTACCGCTCGCCAAAGTCGCCAAATGCGATAAAATAATATTTTTGGCTCCAAAAATATTGATTTGGCGAAAACAAGTGGCGAAAAAAAAAAACATCTAAAAAAAAAATCGTATGGCAAAGTTTTACGGTATCAGAGACGATCTCCACAATCATTAATCAACACCTTCCATTACCTGTTAATCTGCTCCTCAAGTAGTCCACAGTGACAGGACACCAAGCAGACGCTTCATGCCTCAAGGGTCAATGCGTAATCATGTTATGTAAACTGTCTGTATGCATCTCATTATTTTTGATAGCTCAGGTAAACACAACATTGACACCTTCCGAGCTAATAAACTCACTGATCTGTGAAAAATTACAGGGTTTTTATTCCTGCCGATTGTTGATTAGATAACGGTACTTGTGTAAAAGATCAAAAGAAATACCGACAGAAGGTTGACCATGTGAAAAGGCGCTTAAGCCACTTTGAATGCGCAGGCTGATCAATGTCTTCACTTGAAGCAAACTCCGTGAAGTAGTTTTTTGGGGCCATTTATCCGAACTTTTATAGCTTATGGTGTAAAACATACTCATATTAAAGATGTAAGTTTTGATTCTGCCGTCTTACACATGCCTATCTTTTTATGTCAAAACAGAATTTGGACATTATTATATATTCTTAGCCTACAACAACTCTCATTTCACTGAAACTAAACTCGTTTGCATGAAAAGGATAAAGCAAAAACTGATACCGATAGTAAGGGGGTTGTAAGGGGAGGCAACAAAGCATAACTCTCAAGTACTAACTTTTGCAAAGCTTCTCAAGTACTAGCTTTTGCAAAGCTAGTTTCTTGGCCAGATTATCTCACAATAACTAGTTAAATAAATAATAACTTACTTACTTACTACTTAATTATAATACTGAAAAAGGAACAGTACTAATAAACAATATGAAATAAATAATCATAAGGATATTTAAAATGTCTTAGGCTATTTATAATGAGATAAGTTCCTACAAAAATAGAATAGGGAAAAGAGACTACAACTCATGAAAAACAGAGGGCAGTGAAAAGATTTAATTACAAGATTTAAAGCTTTTTAGCAGTGTTTATCTCTTTCAGTTGTCAGAGTAAAATGATTATGTCGTGTAATAGACTGAAACCAGTCTAAGCAACCACAGTAAACAGTAGGTTAAGAAATGAGAGTGTGGTGGGGGTGGGGGAGATATTTTCAAAGAATTCTTAATATTGCGAAAATTTGGCTTAAGTTTAAAGAATCTGGCACAAACAATATCAATTTGGCGAAAGTGGTGGCGAAAGAAAAAAATATCCAAGCGCTAACCCTGCAAAAAGCGCTAACTTCTGATTGACATTAACTTTTAACAGATGCATGATTATCCAACACTCAGACTAAAACAGTATGCTTGACTGCTAAAACGAGGTAATATCTCAAACAGCCATCATATACACAAATGTACTGTATACGATACATTCAACTTTCAAAATGTGTGAATAACTTCTTAAGTACAAGCCCTACAAACCTAATTTTGAGCTCTCTAGTAAGTGAATTTGGACAAAGAATCCTAATCTGGAAAAAAAATTTTTTTTTTTTTGGGTGGGGGTGTGGGGGTGGGGGGGGGGTGGGGGGGGAGGGTTGCAGGCACGGGAATGTGGAGGGGTCAGAGAGAGTTAGGAACACTGATAGTAAGTAAAGATAAGATATCACAGCATCATCATCAATATTCTAGAAGGTACACGGTTATTCAAATTCTGGAGCTGGCCAGGGTTATACAGATATGGAGCAGAGACTCAAACAGCAGCTCAAACTACCAAAGGGAAATAACTCACAAAGTATAAAAGCAAGAGTTATCATTCATGTATGAGACAAATTGTCATGACCTGTTCTGCATATCTGTGAAGTATCATGAAAATATTTCAGAAGGTATTCAAGCTATGAAGCGGACACCTAAAATCATCAAAGGAAAATAACTCCAAAAGTAAGAAAGCAAGAGTTGTCATTCTTGTTCGCGACACATCATCATGACCTGTTCTACATATCTGTGAAGTATCATGAAAATATTCCAGAAGGTATTCAAGTTACAGGCGGACACGAAATCACACCTAAAACCATCAAGGGGAAATAACTCAAAAAGTAAGAATGCAGGAGTTGTCATTCTTGTTCAAGACACATCATCATGACCTGCTCTACATATCTGTGAAGTATCATGAAAATATTCCAAAAGGTATTCAAGTTATAGAGCGGACACGAAATCATACCTAAAATGATCAAGGGGAAATAACTCCAAAAGTAAGAAAGCAAGAGTTGTCATTCTTGTTCGCAACACATCATCATGACCTGTTCTACATATCTGTGAAGTATCATGAGAATATTCCAAAAGGTATTCAAGTTATAAAGCGGACACGAATCTGCCAAAAAATCACACCTAAAACTATCAAGGGGAAATAACTCAAAAAGTAAGAAAGCAAGAGTTGTCATTCTTGTTCGCGACACATCATCATGACCTGTTCTACATAACTGTGAAGTATCATGAAAATATTCCAAAGGGTATTCAATATACAGAGTGGACACGAATCTGCCAAAAAATCACCAAAGGGGGGATAATTCAAAAAGTACAATAGCAAGAGTTACCATTCTTGTTCACGACACATCGTCATGACCTGTTCTACATAACTGTGAAGTATCATGAAAATATTCCAAAGGGTATTCAAGATATAGAGCGGACAAGAAAGTGTTTACGGACGGACGGACAGACAGACAGACGGACGGACGCCAGGCTCATCGCTATATCCCCCGAACCTTTCGGTTGGGGGATAAAAAGTCAAACCTGCTTATGTGGTCACCTCTATTAAGGGATCACCTGTCATAAACAGCCAGCTTTTCTAGGTCCCTTGAACCAAAATACAGTGCAAATGAACCTGTATTAAAGGGTCACCTGTCTTAAGCAGCCGCTTTTTGTCCCTTGGCTGACCCCTTTAGACAGGTTTGACTGTATACATGTAATATATGTCATACAAAGATGCAGCTGTGTGGCAAAAGTGAACTTCAAAGTAGCAAACTCCAACAGTCTTCATGTATTACATAAACACTTGTTTTGGCACTCATCAAATTTTAACAAAGCTGCTATGGCCGTAAAACCAAATAACAACTATAACCATAACACTGATCCATTTTTTGTACAGATACAATACTTTGTTATTAAATTTGAGAGTTGAGAATGAAAAGGGGCTATGTGCTCATATAGTTTATATGCAAATAGCCCCTTTTTATTCTCAACCCGTGAAATTTAATTAAATTTATTATATATTTGTCACGGACTCTTAAAAAATCTCACGCCCCGGCCGAGGATCGAACCGGGGACCCTTCGATCTAAAGTCGAGCATTCTACCATGTCGCTATAAAAGCCGGCTTGTACCGCAAGGCAGTACAAGTGTATGATATACCTAACCATCACCCTGTGACATATTTTTATCAAAATATTCAAATTTTAACTTTTTATACAGATAAAATACTTTGTTAATGCCACTAACTTTCAAAATAGTTAGTTTCCAAAAGAGGCCAGTTTCTACACTGTCCAAATGTCGACCGCATAACACCTCAACTTGTACTTGAAAGTCTGTACAGAAAAATAGTAAAAGACTGAGTATTTGCATCATCTAATTATTTTTACAGCAAGTCTGTCAATATATGAGTGAGTGAGCAATTTTGTGCATCATACGAAATTAAACACAAATTACTGTCTACAGAATTTTACCTTGATTTTCACATTTGGCATAGAACTGTAGCTAAAGGAAACAGGACATTGATATTTGAGCCGCCACACGAGAAAAACCAACAAAGTGTTTGTGCACCCAGGGCAGACCCAGATCAGCCTGGGCATCCACCCAGTCTGATCAGAGTCTATGTTGTCCTCATGAAGGTAGCTTAGACACTTAGTGAAGAGTCTGATTAGACTGGGCAGATGCCCAGACTGATCTGAGTCTTTGCTGGGTGCACATGCCACTTTGTTGGTTTTCTCATGTCGCAGCTCATTTTTATTTGGAACAGAAACAGTTCAAACATTGCAATAAAATGTAACAATATCATTAGCTGCTTGTGGTTATATCTGCATTATGAGACAGTTTAAACCCTGCTTTTTGATATAATACATGTATAGTTCATATCTACATAACTGACTGCTTAGGGCTATATAGATACAAGAGACAGTTTAAATGTTACTTTGCACCTGACAGATATGGCTGGTAATTTCACCCTTGCCCAGCAAAGCCCGTGAAATAGACGAGCTGCTAGTAGCTCTGGCAGGACTTGACAATGCTATTCATCTGAGACTGGGTAGAAGTCCCACAAGTTAAAAGTCAACATCTTGACATGACTGAAATATTATTGACTGGAAACAAAAATACACATTTCACTCACTTGGTTGGTAGAGCAGCTAAACACTAGTTATTGACAATTCAACACAATCATGAGGTTGGTCAAACATTTTTGTTCTTGACATGACACTGTATAGCTTAAATTCGACACATGATACAAATTAAACATTTTTTTTGGCTAATAAACATGGTTGCTAAAGGTTTTGATAGAACTGACTGACACAAGTAGTTGCAACAGTTCATGGCATGGCAAGAGTTGTTTGTGGATAAGACAAACAAACACTCTGCTCATAAAAAGCTTTGCTTTGGTACAAGTGAATAATGATAAAATGCACAATGTTCTTATGGAAAAAAGTTCTTAAACTATGGTTCAATGGTAAGATGCAATATAGGTTTGTATCCAACATTTTATCACAACTGCTGCCAAAACAGCTAAATTTATGAACCAAAAGTCCAAATAAGGGTGGGGTCTCATTATAATTCTGAGGTAAAGCTTTTTTGTCGTAGCTCCTTGTACTACCACCTATTGAGGGGCCATGGAATGGCTTATGGAGATTGAACAAAAATGTGCCCATGTCTTTCCTTCATTAGAACTGCCTTGTAAATCCAGTTCTTATGAGGGCCACAACATAATTGAGCTGCAACACGACGAAACCAACAAAGTGGCATGTGCACCACGCCAAGACTCAGATCAGCCTGGGTAGCCACCCAGTCTGACCAGAGTCTTAGCTGTCTGCATAGATGTATTTTAAACCCTTAGCTACCCTTTGAGTAGACAGTGAAGAGTCTGATTAGACTGGATGGATGTCCAGGCTGATTTGAGTCTTTGCTGTGAGCACATTCCACTTTGTTGGGTTTGTCATGTCGCAGCTCATATGATTTTCTTTCTTTTAAAAAGTAATATGGGTACATTACTATGTTTTTCTGCCATTTTCACAGAGGGAAACAGCTTTTGTTACTTCCCATTTCTTCCCACTTGCTTCTCTAGGCAATAAAGCCCTTACAAAATGGGTCTACTACTAAAGGAACCAATTTGCTCCTCTTGGGAGTAAATTCTTTAAGAGTAGAGAAGGGAGCAGAGCTCTAGATAAGAGGGGGTATTTGATGATAATTGAGGGATAATTTTTTTCATTTCTCATTGAAACCATATATTGTGACCCCTCAGCTGAACCGTCTCGTCGAGACGGTTCAGATGAGGGGTCACAACATATGTTTTTATGCAGAAATCACAAAAATTATCCTTAATCATCACCAAATACTCCTCCTTATCTAGAGCTCTGAAGGGAGGCAAAAATGAAAGTGGAAGAGTTGTTTTCCCTAAAAGGGTACCCATCCTACTCAAGAATGAAAAATTATTCCAGAACTACCATCAAAACTCATCCCCGTCTGGAGCTCTGATTCACCATCATGCAGAAAAAAAACATAATTTACCACAATTCTTCTCTATTAAACGTTCCCCATTCATTTTTTTCTGTGAAAAAGTGACCAAATTCCACCAAGGTTCAACTGAGACCACCAAAATTTGTTATCCATTAGTTTACACTAATTTTGCCATCTGAATGCCATTTATGGAATTTGTGCAATACTCCCAGGACATTCTTAAAATAAAAGAAGAAATATAGTATGCTTATTACTAGTTTTCCGAAGCTGTGCTATTAGGTCAGAGCTTCTGAAAAGACAAAACTTTTTGGGTGAAAATGATGATCTTTACTTTTTCAATTCTTTTTCAATAATACACTGCAAAGGGGGATCAAATTAGAATAGCCTCAGCTAGGCCATCCCAATGAGATCCAAGTAACCTAATGTGCTTAAGTATTGGGATACCAAAAAAATAATTTTCGATTTGTCCCAAATAGAAAATTAATTATTTTTAGGTGTCCCAAAATCAAGGCAAAATACAACATGTATTTAAAGGTGTACGGGTATACCTTCATGGTTTGGTCATTTTTACAAGGGGGATAACATTCAGACAAATGTGCATGTTTTCCTGGAAAGTAATCTTTTCTCCTAAGGAAACTACTCTTCCAAGAAAGAATTTGCTCCCCTTTTTGATATCTGCCAATGATGAACCACATAAGTTGCCTCCCTTTGAAAAAAGGGGTGGATAAAAATGGAGGTACAGCTATCTACCACATGAGTACTTATTACGCCCCATAATTTGGCTTTTCCCGAGCTCTGATAACCAACAAGAGGGCCATGAGGCCCTGAGCCGCTCACCTGAGTAAAAGGTCAAAGGTAAAATGAGGATCATCAACTGAACAAACCTGATAGTTTGAAACTGTCAAATATGTCCACAACATGCATGCAAAGTTAGAAAAAGATCCATTGAAAACTGTAGAAGTTGATTAAACAAACTCTATACCACAAAGTGTGACAAAAGGATGGTCAGACGGCAGACAGGGGCAAATCTTAATGCCCCCTGACTATCGTCATGGGGGCATAAAACAAGTAGCCCAAAGGGCAACAATTGCTCACCTGAGAGACATTGTAAACCTATAGGGATATTTAAGATGCTCAAGGGCAGCTAACTCCACAGTCAGTGGTCCAATCAGGCTGAAAATTAAACTCATCCAAAACATCATGTATGCCCTCATTTATATGTTGGTCCCGCTATAGTGGCAATGTTTTGTTTACTTTTTTAATGTCAACAGTACCTGTACTATCATTACGGTGCAGTTCATGTAACTTCTTGATCTATGGTCATAATGGCACATTACGGTTAACTGGCAGTTCTAATTTATCTAAATGACACTTTTTGAAAGCTTAAAGACAGGAACGTCTCTAGTTTAAGAATATCATTGATAACAAAATTGATAGTAACAAAATTATTCAAATTTATTCTTTCATTCCCGTGAGTTGGATAAGCTGAACTCTGCTATATAGCCAATCAGTCCCCAAATCAAAATAAACACAAAACAATAACATTGCCAACTTATCGCGTCCGGACTATAATATATGCAAGTTTAAAAAGTATCCGATCAAGAGCACAATAGACAGAGCTGTCAAGGGCAGCTAACTTCGTAGTGGTTGGCCTGAACTGGCCAAAACTTGTTTAAGATACATTGTATTATGCATTTCCTCATTACCTGCAAGTTTGAAAAGGATAGGATCAGTAGAAACCAAGAAAAAGTGGTGACATTGATTTTTTGGATGCTCAGCGCAGGTAATCCATAGTCAGTGGTAGGATCTAGCCGAAATGCTAACTAATCCAAGCTTTTATGCATATCCTCATTATCTGCAAGTATGAAGAGGATCCGATGAAAAATGAAAATGTGATGACGTTGTTTTCTCCATTATAAGACTATGGGATTTTTTTCAAACGCTCAAGGGCAGCTAACTCCATAGTCTGTGCTCGAATCCGGCCAAATTTCGAACTCATCCAAGCTCTTATAGATGTCATCATTACCTGCAAGTATGATAAGGATCTAATCAAAAACCTTGATTGCAGCACCCTGAAAGTCAAACTTGCTCGAGATATTGTCATGCCCTACATTTGTGTGAATTTATTTTAGAATCCGCCGAGAAACGTAGGTGCTAGAGCGATGACAAAGTTTTTCTAAAAATAGCCACAGTGACCTTGACCTTGGGCACAGCATCCTGAAAGTCGAACTTGCTTGAGATATTGTCATACCCTACATTTGTGTCAAGTTGTTTCAAAATCCATGGAGAAATGAAGGTGCTAGGGCGATGACAAAGTTTTTCTAAAAATAGCCACAGTGACCTTGATCTTGGGCACAGCACCCTGAAAGTCGAACATGCTTGAGATATAGTCATGCCCTACATTTGTGTGAATTTTTTTAAAATCCATTGAGAAATGTAGGTGCTAGAGCGCTGACAAAGTTTTTCTAAAAATAGCCACAGTGACCTTGACCTTGGGCGCAGCACCCTGGATGTCAAACTTGTTTGAGATATTGTGATGCCCTACATTTGTGTGAAGTTGATTTAAAATCCCTTGAGAAATGTAGGCCTTAGAGCGATGACAAAATTTTTCTAAAAATAGCCACAGTGACCTTGACCTTGGGCGCAGCACCCTGAAAGTCAAACTTGCTCGAGATATTGTCATGCCCTACATTTGTGTGAAGTTATTTCAAAATCCATTGAGAAATGTAGGCGCTAGAGCGATGACAAAGATTTTCTAAAAATAGCCAAAGTGACCTTGACCTTGGGCACAGCACCCTGAAAGTCAAACTTGCTCGAGATATTGTCATGCCCTACATTTGTGTGAAGTTTTTTTAAAATCCATTGAGAAATGTAGGTGCTAGAGCGCTGACAAAGTTTTTCTAAAATTAGCCACAGTGACCTTGACCTTGGGCGCAGCATCCTGAAAGTCGAACTTGCTCAAGATATTGTCACGCCCTACATTTGTTTGAAGTTATTTTAAAATCCGTTGAGAAATGTAGGCAATAGAGCGATGACAAAGTTTTTCTAAAAATATGTGATGACGTTGTTTTCTCCATTATAACACTATGGGATTTTTTTCAAACGCTCAAGGGCAGCTAACTCCGTAGTCTGTGCTCGAATCCGGCCAAATTTCGAACTCATCCAAGCTCTTATGTATGTCATCATTACCTGCAAGTATGATAAGGATCTAAGCAAAAACAGTTGAGAAATGGTGATGACGCCATTTTCCCCATTATAACCCTATGGGATTTTTTTCAAACGCTCAAGGGCAGCTAACTCCGTAGTCTGTGCTCGAATTCGACCAAATTTCGAACTCATCCAAGCTCTTGTGTATGTCATCATTACCTGCAAGTATGATAAGGATCTAATCAAAAACAGTTGAGAAAACGTGATGACGCCGTTTTCCCCATTATAACCCTATGGGGGCTATCTGTTGCCATGGAAACCAGAGTTCTGAGCTGATCGGCACCAAAACCTAATGCAGCCTTTCCCCCACCCTAATGATGCTTCAGATAAAATTTGATTGCGATCGGCCCACTGGTCTCTGAGATATTTATGTTTGAAAGTGTTGACGCACCCACGCACCCACGGACGGACGGACGACGGCTCGACTCCCATCCTATAAGCTCACCTCTGAGCCTTCGGCTCAGGTGAGCTAAAAATCTGTCCATAAATGAAGGCACTTGAGCGATGACAAAGTTTTTCTAAAAATAGCCGCTGTGACCTTGAAATTGACCCCAGAATGCTGAAACACAAACTTGTCCAAGATATTGCTATACTTATCACTTGTGTGAGGTTAAATCGAAAATGGTCCATAAATGAAAGCACTAGAGCGATGAAAAAGTTTTTCTATTAATAGCCACTGTGACCTTGACATTGATCTTAGGACACTGAAATGCAAGCTTGTTCTAGATACTGTCATACTAAACATTTGTGTGAAGTTTTAATCAAAATCGGTCCATAAATGAAAGAGCTAGAGGGATGACAGAGTTTTTCTTAAAACAGCCACTGTGACCTTGACCTTGACCTCAGAATGCTGAAACGTGAACTTGTCCAAGATATTGTAATACCAATCACTTGTGTGAAATTGAATCAAATTTGGTCCTTAAATGAAGATGCTACAGCGATGACAAAGTTTTTCTAAAAATAGCCACTGTGTCCTTCACCTTGACCCCAGAACGCTAAAATGTGTTCTTGTCCAAGATATTATCAATCTTATCACTTTTGTGAAGTACAATCTAAATCATTCCATAAATGAAGGCACTAAAATGATAACAGAGTTTTTCTAAAAATAGCCACTGTGACCTTGAGATTGACCTTAGGATGCTGAAACGCAAACTTATTCAAGATATTGTCATACTAAACATTTTTGTGAAGTTTTAATCAAAATCGGCTCATAAATGAAGGCGCTAGAGCGATGACAAAGTTTTCTTAAAATAGCCACTGTGACCTTGACCTTGACCTCAGAACGCTGAAATGCGAACTTGTCCAAGATATTGTAATACCAATCACTTGTGTGAAATTAAATCGAATTTGGTCCATAAATGAAGGCGCTAATGCAATGACAATGTTTTTTCTGAAAAAAGCCACTGTGACCTTGACCTTGAACGCTGAAATAGAACGCTGAAATGCAAACTTGTCTAAGATATTGCATACTTATCACTTGTGTGAAGTTAAATCGAAATCGGTCAACAAATGAGGCGCTAGAGTGATAACAAAGTTTTTCTAAAAATAGCCACTGTGACCTTGACCTTGACCCCATCATGCTGAAATGCAAACTCGTTCGAGGTAATGTCATACCCAATATTTGTGTGAACTTATATCAAAATTATATAATAAATGAGGTAGCTAGAGCGATGACAAAAGGTGAACATACTTGCATACATACAAACGTACATACAGGACAGACCCTATATCCCCTCCACAACTTCGTTGTGCGAGGGGATAATAATCCAACCTGGCCCACATTCGAAAAAGTCCGAGATGTTTTGGCCATCCTGAATACCTGCAAGTTTCAAGGAGCTGCGATCAAAAATGAAGGAGCTATGGCCCAGACAATAATTTCCCCACTATAAGTCTAAAGGAAAATGTTTTATCTTTCAAGGGCAAGTAACTCTAAAAAGAATGATCCAACCTAGCCCAAATTTGAACTGGTCCAAGATGTTTTGGCTGTCTTGAATACCTGCAAGTTTGAAGGAGTTGTGATCATAAATGAAGAAGCTAGGACCCGGACAACATAATCCCCATTATAAGTCTATGGGAAAATATTTATCGCTCAAGGGAAGTAACTCTGTAAAAAATGGTCCAACCTGGCCCAAATTCGAACTGGTCCGAGATGTTTTGACTGTCCTGGATACCTGCAAGTTTGAAGCAGTTGCAATCAAAAATGAAGAAGCTAGGGCCCGGACAACATTTTCTCCATGGTAAGTCTATGGGAAAATATTTTATCGCTCAAGGGCACATAACTCTAAAATGAATGAACCAACCTGGCCAAAATTCGAACTGGTCCGAGATGTTTTGACTGTCCTGGATACCTGCAAGTTTGAAGAAGTTGCAATCAAAAATGAAGAAGCTAGGGCCCGGACAACATTTTCTCCATTGTAAGTCTATGGGAAAAAATTTTATCGCTCAAGGGCAAGTAACTCTAAAAAAAAATGATCCAACCTGGCCCAAATTCGAACTGGTCCGAGATGTTTTGACTGTCCTGGATACCTGCAAGTTTGAAGAAGTTGTGATCAAAAATGAAGAAGCTAGGGCCCGGACAACATTTTCTCCATTGTAAGTCTATGGGAAAATATTATATTGCTCAAGGGCAAGTAACTCTGTAAAAAATGATCCAACCTGGCCCAAATTCGAACTGGTCCGAGATGTTTTGACTGTCCTGGATACCTGCAAGTTTGAAGCAGTTGCAATCAAAAATGAAGAAGCTAGGGCCCGGACAACATTTTCTCCATGGTAAGTCTATGGGAAAATATTTTATCGCTCAAGGGCACATAACTCTAAAATGAATGATCCAACCTGGCCAAAATTCGAACTGGTCCGAGATGTTTTGACTGTCCTGAATACCTGCAAGTTTGAAGAAGTTGCAATCAAAAATGAAGAAGCTAGGGCCCAGACAACATTTTATCCATTGTAAGTCTATGGGAAAATATTTTATCGCTCAAGGGCAAGTAACTCTAAAAAAAAATGATCCAACCTGGCCCAAATTCGAACTGGTCCGAGATGTTTTGACTGTCCTGGATACCTGCAAGTTTGAAGAAGTTGTGATCAAAAATGAAGAAGCTAGGGCCCAGACAACATTTTCTCCATTGTAAGTCTATGGGAAAATATTATATTGCTCAAGGGCAAGTAACTCTGTAAAAAATGATCCAACCTAGCCCAAATTCGAACTGGTCAGAGATGTTTTGACTGTCCTGGATACCTGCAAGTTTGAAGAAGTTGCGATCAAAAATGAAGAAGCTAGGGCCCGGACAACATTTTCTCCATTGTAAGTCTATGGGAAAATATTTTATCGCTCAAGGGCAAGTAACTCTGAAAAAAATGATCCAACCTGGCCCAAATTGGAACTGGTCCGAGATGTTTTGACTGTCCTGGATACCTGCAAGTTACAAGAAGTTGCGATCAAAGATGAAGAAGCTAGGGCCCGGACAACATTTTCCCCATTATAAGTCTATGGGACAATTTTGTTGCCATGGTAACCACAGTTTCAAACCAATCTGTCCCAAAACTATATGCAATCAATCCCCCACCCCAACCATGCTATACATAAAATTTGATCAAGATTGGCCGGCTTCTTTAGCGGATATTAATGCTTAAAAGTGTGGACGGACGACGGAGGACGGACCAAGCCTATACTATAAGCTCACCTTGTGAGCCTTCGGCTCAGGTGAGCTAAAAATATCATCCTGAATGAAGTAGGTATCATCTTCAGAGTAACTCCATACTACAGCTCCTGTCAAATACGCCACCGGGCTCGCTGTGCCTTTATATCACTTCGCAGATTGTGGGCAAAACATATACCAAGAATCTGTAATACAAATGTGAGAATGTTTGGTGTTTTATGCTACCATTTAATTAACTGTTAAACAACCATATTATGTTTACAGCTATCTCCAGGATAAATAAATCTGGAATATTCCAGGAGAAAATGTTTCCAGTAACTCGATTTATTTTGAAAGATGAAGAGACTCAGTGAAGGAACAATGTCTCTAAATATGTATACTGATGTTGAAATAGATGCGGACACCATTTAACTGTACCTTTTTACGACCTAATCTCAATTTCTGTCTAGAATGACATGAATTCCACTGAAAGCTGTGTCTCACCTGTTTATGAAATGTCTCAAAACTGCAAAACCAGAAAGCACAAGAACAGCGGAAATGCAATATCTGTCTATATTTCTACTAGTCACTGTCAAAGACAAATATCAGGGCCCAGTTGTTCAAGGCAGGGTTAGCTTAACAATATCAATAGTCAAAGATTCTTTAAAGGTAGGTTCCTGTACTTTGGAATGCATCATAATTCTGATGAATTTTTTATCCAAATTGTTGGAAAGCACTTATAAAAAGGGAATGAATACGTTTCACTAAAAAGTATAAATCAAAACATATTAGAAAAGTAGTATTGCAAGGGATTTCCTAACTCTGCTTCGCACACCAGTTAGCGCTATTTTTAGTTCGCGCCAAAAATAAATAACGCAGCTGACGTCATGATGCCTTGCATTTTGGGATAGTTTTTACCCATCCGCCATGCCAGGCCTCTAGGAGAGCTCACGGCAAGACTTGAGAAAATTGACCTTTGGAGAAGGACATCAGAAATCACACACTTATAGACATCTAACATAACTATTTTTAAAACTGGAATTTCAACTAAAGAAAATAAACCAAAGGGAAAACAACTATTTTCTACAACATCTGACGATTTTCTCAGTAGCAAAAGATTCAGAAAAATAAGAGAATTCAATACAACCCAGAAAAAGACGAAAAATATTTTGTGAACATAATTGATATCGCTAGTCCAGGAACCTACCTTTAAGCCTTCTTGTACCCATAAAGTCTGCTGATATTTTTTGATGAAAAGTTTGAGGAGCTTTTGAAGTACAAAAGCCCCTCACATTTTTTCAGCAAAAATGGCAGTGCTTTTGCATATAATAAATTTAAAGTCTCCATAGTCCTATCGGTAGTAAAAATGTGAAACACAAATCATCGTGAAAAGTGGTAGAGCCGTCACGTTTGGTGATAAAACATAGATTGATGTGCATATACCGAGTCATATAACTGGCAAAAAGCAGGGGAAACAGTCTTTTACATTGTATTTTTACCAATTTATTGAAGCTTATGAAATTGAAAGTATGTCATTTTAGTCGGCTTTTAGTTGGCAACTAAAATGATCCAAATATTTTTATGAACCTTTTTAAATGAAACTCAGTGATGTTTCCTTCATCTAAAAGTAAAAAGTATGCAAAGACCAGGAACTGAAACAATCAAAATCCAAATCCAGCCCTCAAACCATAGTTGGAAACAACTAAGATTACAAATAATCAAGATACAGAGAACATATGGCCAACCGAGTGAGCAGCTTGTTCCCAAAAGGTGGCCACTCAGCAACCCAAACCGAACCAAAAATAATAAGAACATACACAAGGCAAAACATCACAGAAACTCTGACACCAAAAACAGGCAACAGAGAACCACAACAGAACTACCGCTTTGGAACGGTCAGTAATAAATTACCGGGGGGCTTAAATCGATTTTACAGGCCCAACCTCACCCTCAGTTTCTGAAGTGGTACAAAACATTTAGTTGGTTGTTCGGTTCGCATGATAACCCTCTAACTCGTCAATGAATCATCATGGTAAACACATAAATCAAATTTCAACACCATGAAGAAGCAAAGACGAGGACTCAACAGATACAACGGGCCGTCTGACAGGTGGAGATCCCTGTCCTGCCAAACAACCCCACTGGAAATCTGAAGCAAAAGAAGATCACCAGTTCAGCCCCGGTGGACCAAGCAACAGACAAAAAGGCTCCGGTCCCAACCAACTAAAATATATAGCTTTAGGTCGGGGCCATCATAGAGTCTGACGACCGATCCCCCGGTGTGCAATTAAAGAGTGCAGCAAAGTTATCAACTGTGATTGGGTTAATCACTAAGCAGCATGCAGACTGTCGCATAACATTTAAATTATAGCCAATTTGTGACGTATTATTATTTTTCGGAATTGATCAGAAAAATCAGTCCTACCCTTAATCTTTTTGAATTTGTATACTAAGTCACCATAAAATTCTGGTTCCGATAGGCCTTGGTGTAAAAGAAATTTTAATCCGACATCAAATTTTGAAACCAATTCATGGTGTCTGCGATAGAATTTAGAAAAAGCCTTTCTAAGCTTATGATACCGATAGCCCTGTTGAAGAAGTTTAGCAGTTAAACATTTATTACGAGCATTAAAGTCATCTACATGACTACACACTCTAGCAAATCTTATAAGTTGAGAAATATACACTCCATAAGAGGGACGACGTGGAACGTCACCATCCAAAAATGGAAAATTAACTATATCAAAGTCAAAGTCATCACGTTTATCATAAATTTTAGAAGATACAAAACCGTTGGAAATAGATAGATGTAAATCCAAAAAGGGGGCCTCGGTATCTGAAGTATTAGCTTTATTCAATTTAAGTTCAGGTGGGTAAATTTGGTTAACCATGCTTTCAAAATAAGGATTATCAATATTCAGAAGATCGTCTAAATATCTAGAGGTTGAGTTAAATGCCTCAATGATATCAGCTTGATTATCAACAGAAAGAGAAGTCATGAAATCTCTTTCATAACAAAATAAAAACAAATCGGCCACAAGAGGAGCACAATTTGTACCCATCGGAATACCAACAATTTGTCTGTATAACTTATTACCAAATCTGATGTAAATATTATCTAAGAGATATGATAAGGCGTCACATACATTCTGACATGACCAAAGACTATATCCTCTAAACCTGGCAAATCGCAGTCATTTACAATGACAAAACTCTAGTGAGAAGCTTGCACCGATACCTCACCACAACCTTTTTCATAAATTTTACCTGTGATAGAGCAATTTAGAAAGCCATTTTACCTGTAGTACAGCTATGCCAACCGCTACAGATGCCACTGGTATTAAATTTTTCTGAAACCATCTTTCCCCTGCTAAAATACAACCCTCTGTGTATATAATGCTGGGTCGGTCAAAATCCTGCAAAATGGAAAATAATGTTGACAAGTACTATATCTAATGAAAAATAATATTTTATATTTTCTCAATAAACAAATTAAAAAAAAATCAGAAACAATCTCTAGCATGTGCTAAGTTCCAACCAGAGGACCAGTGGTCCTGTAGCTCACCTGACACTTGGTCCTGGTATATATTTTAATACTTTTATACATGTATATAGCCCCAGGGCAGGGGCAGATAACCCCTCCCACACCTATGATGGGCCTGAGTGCCCAATGCTACATACCCAGTTTCAAGGTTATAGGCCTTTCGGTTCTTGAGAAAAAGACGTTTGAAGAGTTTTTACCATGGGCATGGTGGCCATCTTGGTCAAGTGACCAAGACCATTTGAACAAACTATGGTTCCTTTAAGCCGGTGAATATGAGTTAACTCGGGTTTAACGTCCCACCAACAACGAGGTCATATGGAGATGGGACCTCGGTTTAAAGTCTCATCCGAAAGACCGGAGAAGCGGGGGATCGATCTTGCGACCCCTGGGTTGGTAGTCCGGAGTGTTATCCACTACACTACAGCCGCTCCTTTTAAGCCGGTGAAGCTCCAAATGAAATATGGCTTCAATTGACCTCAGTGACCTCTGAGAAGATGTTTAAAAATGTTGACAGGTGGGAGAATCTCAATGACCTTGTACAAAAGTCAAAGAATGACTTTGACCTTTAACGACAAAATATCTTCATCTGGTCATTTAGTCAACCATATATACCAAATATTGTTCCTTAGACCTAAATAGTTTCTGAAAAATCCACTGTTTATGCATTTTCTCATATAAAAGCCTATGTAATGTACCAAAGTTGACAGTGTCATAAATTAGGTCAAGGTCAACCCACAATCATCATTTGTATAAACTATGATGGGCTTGAGTGCCCAAAGCTACATACCAAGTTTCAAGGTCATAGGCCTTTTAGTTCTGAAGAAGAAGATTTGAAGGGTTTTTATTATGTACGGGCATGGCGGCCATCTTGGTCAAGACCCCGGGAACAAACTTTTGTTCCCCAATTACACTTAGACTCCATATAAAATTTGGCTTCAATCAGACCAGTGGTTTCAGAGGAGAAGATGTTTTGAAAATCTTGATGATGGACAGACCGACAAAATGACCCTGACCTTCATCTGGTCATTTAATCAACCATATATACACCAAGTATTGTACCTTAGACTTAAATAGTTTCTGAGAAATCCACTGTATAAGCGTTTTCCCATATAAAAGCCTAACATACCAAAGTTGACAATGAAATAAATTAGGTCAAGGTCAACATAAGGTCATCATTTGTATAAACTATGATGGGCCCGCATGCCCAATGCTACATACCAAGTTTCAAGGTCATAGGCCTTTTGGTTCTAGAGAAGAAGATTTTTGATGGGTTTTTACCATATATGGGCATGGTGGCCATCTTGGTCATGTGACCCGGACCCCGGGTACAAACTTTCGTTCCCCCAACCCATGGAGGCTCCATACAAAATTTGGCTTTGATCAGCCCAGTGGTTTTGGAGAAGAAGACCTTTGAAAATGGTGGACAGACGATGGACGACGGACTACGGAGCATTGCCATACTAAAAGCTCACCTATGGCCTTCGGCTCAGGTGAGCTAAAATCATAGTGATGTTGCTACGTGTGAATGACATCACATAAGCATCATTGATACATACTTGCATTAAGATTGAACTGCTTTGTTAGAAAACATTAAATATTATGTCTCTTCTCTTTTATATCCTATCTTGAATAGAAATAATTACCAGTATTTTCTTACAATGAATTTTTGTGATTACCACCACATCATGTTATTAGTGTCACATGAAAAGGGACCTCAACCTACCGTAATGTGCATATATATTGGGACACCTGAAAATAATAAATTTTCCATTTGGGACAAATGGAAAATTTATTATTTTAGGTGTCCCAATACTTAAAGCACTTTAGGGTATACATGTACTGTAATTACTCAAACCAGCCCCTGCATCTGTGTATACTGAACAGAATCTTTACTTTTCACTTTCTTTGTTCTTCAAAGTTCATTGATTATACAGGCGAGAAGTGAAAACTCTGATCATACTGCAGAGAGGTAAGGCTGACTGGTCTCGTTCATGTTTGCACATGCTGTAAGCTACCTTTCCATACAATGCAAATCATAGTAATTTATGCAATTTTTGCTCTCGTAGCGTAATATTTTGCTAATGTGTTAATGTCCCTAATTTATGATAAGCCAAAACTATTTCTCAAAATGTTTGGCTCTCAATCTAACAAAGGAGACAACTTTAAAAGAAAAGTAATTGTCCCCCTGTATGTGAATCTGTTCTCCATTGGAGCTCCTCATAAGTGAAAGAATTTTCTCTTTGAGAGCAAATTCATTCCTTTTAGAGTTGGAAAAGAGGGACAAATACTGTCAAATTAAGTGTGATTTCACTTCACAGTGTATCTATACACCTTTTACGGAAATACAGGTATACCTTCATAGGTTTCCTCCTTATTTCACAAAACAACACAACTTCTGTGACTTGTTTGCTTCCCTGGATAAGGGCACCCTTCCAAAGGGAGTCTACTCTTAAAGGAAAGAATTTGCTCCTACGGGAGCAAATTCTTTTCCTTTAAGAGTCAAATCCCATTAAGAAGGGAGGCAAAAATGAAAATTATAGAGCTGATTGTCCTGAAAGTGTACACATTCACCTTACTGGGTTTCCGCATAAGTAGTGTAAAATACTTACATTTTCTGGTTTTCGTATTTCATAGCCACATAATCTGTTTACAAAAACTTCCTAAAAAACAAATCAAAAGTTTTTACTTTTTATCAATAAAAAAAATTCCGCAGAATGTGGTGTCTCACCTTCAATGCATTCTCACATAACAGAGCTAAATGCAAAACTCGACAAAAGTTTACGACGCCAACACTGCCACCACCCCCAACACCACAAGAAAAGTTATAGATATGTCTCGCTTCTGCTAGTCACAGGTGAAACAATAATGTAAACTTGACCTGCAACCATCTCTTAATTTGAAATAGTATTTATCCATTATTCAGACATGAATTTTGCAGAAGTTTGTGTCTCGACAGTCTGTTCTTGGTCACAAAGAGGCCCCAATACAACATATACTTAAACAGCTAAACCAGAAAACTTGAAAAAGTTTATGCCACCAACACCAAAGCTGCTAATACAGGAAAACAATACCTATGTCTCTCATTCTCCTTTAGAAGCAAAGCTAGAAAAAATTGCAGTTGACTAAAAATCACAAAAATAATGATATAGAGTAGATGCAGACATAACACCTCATTATGAGCTACATTGTACCAGTATATCATCTGACTCTCTCCTGTTTGCAAAATCTCCTAAAACAACAGCAGTACTTGAGCAAGACATAAACAGACCCAGATCAAAGGTGCAGTTGGACAAAGATCTGCCATACTTGACACCCAGCCCACAGTTGTTTCTTTTGACAAATCACTAAATATCATAGTAAAGTTATTTTGTTAAAATTCTTATACAAGATACAGTAACTGAGCTGTAACACTGAAAAATCGTGCTTAATGCATAAGCAACCAGTAAGGGTTCAGACGAGCCTGCAAATCTGCACTGTCTGATCAGCACCTTTGCTATTTGCACAATATATACTTGACTCTTAGAAAAATATAGCTAGAAGATGAAGGTTCTAGCTAGACTGTACAGATTCAAAGACTGGTTTGAGTCTTCGCTATTCACACACATTTGAGCCGCAATAAGACACAACCAACAAAGTGGCATGTGCGCCCATCGTAGATTCAGATCAGCCTCCGCATCAACCCACTTTGATCAGAGTCTTCGCTGCCGGCATGAAAGTAGCTTAGATCTTTAGCTACTCTTTAAGTGCACTGCAAAGACTCCGATCAGACTGGGCAGATGCCCAGGCTGATCTGAGTCTTCGCTGGGCTCACATGCCACTTTGTTGGTTTTGTCGTGTCGTGGCTCATTTTTGCATGACACAGCCAAAGTAGTAATGGTATCTGAATATTCAGGATACTATCTAGTAACAAGATTTGTTGGGTTGAAATGGTTAAACAGTGTTTACATACTATATGTAATAAACTGCATCACTCTATACAATTCAAAACAAAAACTTGACATACACATAATGAGAAAAACAACTGATAAATATCTGTTTAGTGTGAGAAATCTGCAGTTATCATTTTCTGCACAGCTGTAACAATTACTGCAAACAATCATACTGCACTAAACACTTCTTGCAGTTATTTAATCCAACTACAAAAATGTTCCTGTTCTGGGAAATTGGTCTTGTTAAGTTACCTGTATACTGACACAGATTCAGTTTCACTTCCATAAACATAGTAGACTCAGTTTCATTTCTACAGATATATGAGCAACATAAGAACCTGCCTAAGGATGTATGGATACATCTCCAAGGGACATCACTCTAACTCAATAGTATTTGCCTCCCTTCCTAAAGGGGGCCACTCTTTAAGGAAAGAATTTGCTCTCTTGAGAGCAAATTCTTTCCTCTAAGAGCAGCCTCACTTAGAGAAGGAATCACCTACCAGGGATGCAAAAACTATTCTATAAAAGTTGTCTCCCTTCTGAAATGGTGGTGGAACCATGAAGGTGTACCCATACACCTATCTATCTGCCTCAACCCAATAGAGAGGACTTTCTGGCAGGTGCACACAGGGGTCATGCCAAGAAAAAGAAAATATACAAAATCAAGACAGGAAAGACTCACCTTAAGATGAATAGGTGCACTTTTATGGGAAGCAACTCTACTGTTTTCAATTTTGCTTCCCGACTCAATGGGGATCAACTCATAAAAAAAGAATTTTCTCCGCCAGGAGCAAATTCTTTCCTTTAAGAGTAGACCCCATTTTGGAAAGGGCTACATCTTTCAGGGAAGTAAATATGAAGTCACAAAAGTTGTTTATCTTTGTAAAAATGGCATAAAAAATAGTAAGATTATCCATACCCCTTAAAGAAGGCTACTTACTGGTGTAGGTCTACAACATGAGAAAGGAACACCACAGGCTTCACTGCTAAATGATGTACAGTTGAAATACATATTCATCTCCCAGTCATTGTAAGAGTCAACACCACAACAATGTAACTGAAAATATGGAAAAAAATAAATATACCACTAGAAAACAGAAGAATTATATGGAAGGCAGGCCTTTTCAGGACATTGTCACAAAACTGAGCTAAACCAGAAAATTCGACAACAGTTTATGCTGCAGATAAAGGAAACCACACCGGAAAAGCAATATCTATGTCTCAATTCTTTTAGTCCCAGGCAAAAATAAAAGAATCTACATTGGGGTTGAGGCTGAGACAAGGAAATCTTAGGCTAGTTTTCAGATTATTAAGTCTTATTTGCCAAGCATAAGACTTAAACAAGTCGCCCAAGGGCAACGATCGCTCACCTGCCAGTATATGCTCAGGTCAAGTGGCCAAAATGAAAGCTTTCGGCTCAGGCAGGCTAATAAACAGGCTGCAATTCTATAGGATTGGATAGTGAGTGTGCAAACTGTTCCACCATGGCCACTTCTATAAAATCACTAAATGACCTTGACCTCTAGTATTTATAGAGGTTGAAGTTGACTGCATTTCCATATCACAGAGCTCAATCGCAACAGAAAAATGCACTTTCTCATCTTTTCCCATTCAAAAGCCTACGGGACCAAATTTGATCTTGCCATAAAATAGGTCAAGGTCAACCTAAGGTCATCATTTATACAAATTTTGTAGTACTAGAGTCCTTGATGCTACATACCAAGTTTCAAAGCAATCGGCCCAGTGGTTCTTGAGAAGAAGAATTTTTAAGTTTTATACCATATATGGGCATGGTGGCCATCTTGGTCATGTGATCTGGGTCAAATATATAAACATTTGTTTCTTTATACTGTTAAGGCTCTATATGAAATTTGGCTTCAATCAGCCCAGTAATTTCTGTGGAGAAGTCCTTTGAAAATGTTGACAACGGATGACAACGACACAGACCTTGACCTCTAGAATTCGTAGGGGTTGATGATGACTGAATTTCCATATCACAGAGAACAATAGCAACAGAAAAATGCACTTTTTCAGCTTTTCCCATTCAAAAGCCTAAGGGACCAATTTTGAACTTGCCATAAAACAGGTCAAGGTCAAGCTAAGGTCATCATTTATATAAACTTTGTAGTACTGGAGTCAAAGATGCTACATACCAAGTTTCAAGGCAATCAGGCCAGTGGTTCTGGAGAAGAAGATTTTTTAAGGTTTTTACCATATATGAGCATGGCAGCCATCTTGGTAATGTGACCTAGGCCAAATGTATAAACTATTGTTCCCACATCCTGTTAAATCTTTATATGAAATTTGGCTTCAATCGGCTCAATGGTTTCTGAGGAGAAGATGTTTGAAAATGATGACACCCAATGGCCAAATGACCTTTGATCAAGGCCACTAAATGACCTTGACCTCTCATATCCATAGGTGTGGAAATTGACTACATTTCCATATCACAGAGCACAAAAGCAACAGAAAAATGCACTTTTTCAGATTTTCCCATTCAAAAGCCTAAGGGACCAAATTTGACCTTGCCATAAAATAGGTCAAGGTCAACCCAATGTCATCATTTATATATATATATCGTAGTACTGGAGTCCAAGATGCTACATACCAAGTTTCAAGGCAATCGGGCCAGTGGTTCTGGAGAAGAAGATTTTTAAAGGTTTTTACCATATATGGGCATGGCAGCCATCTTGGTCATGTGATCTGGGCCAATTATATAAACTATTGTTCCCCCATCCTGTAAAGACTCTATAAGCAATTTGGCTTCAATCGGCCCAATGGTTTCTGAGGAGAAGATGTTTGAAAATGTTGACACTCAATGGCCAAATGACCTTTGGTCAAGGTCACTACATGACCTTGACCTCTAATATCCATAGGTGTGGAAATTGACTACATTTCCATATCACAGAGCACAAAAGCAACAGAAAAATGCACTTTTTCAGATTTTCCCATTCAAAAGCCTAAGGGACCAAATCTGACCTTGCCATAAAATAGGTCAAGGTCAACCCAAGGTCATGATTTATATAAACTTTGTAGTACTAGAGTCCAAGATGCTACATACCAAGTTTCAAGGCAATCAGGCCAGTGGTTCTGGAGAAGAAGATTTTTAAAGGTTTTTACCATATATGGGCATGGCGGCCATCTTGGTCAATGTGACCTGGGCCAATTATATAAACTATTGTTCCCCCATCCTGTGAAGACTCTATAAGCAATTTGGCTTCAATCGGCCCAATGGTTTCTGAGGAGAAGATGTTTGAAAATGTTGACACTCAATGGACAAATGACCTTTGGTCAAGGTCACTAAATGACCTTGACCTCTAATATCCATAGGAGTTGAAACTGACTACAATTCCATATCACAGAGCACAAAAGCAACAGAAAAATGCACTTTTTCAGATTTTCCCATTCAAAAGCCTAAAGGACCAAATTTGACCTTGCCATAAAATAAGTCAAGGTCAACCCAAGGTCATGATTTATATATACTTTGTAGTACTAGAGTCCAAGATGCTACATACCAAGTTTCAAGGCAATCGGCCCAGTGGTTCTGAAGAAGAAGATTTTTAAAGGTTTTTACCATATATGGGCATGGCGGCCATCTTGGTCATGTGACCTGGGCCAAATATATAAACTTTCGTTCCCCCATCCTGTTAAGGCTCCATATGAAATTTGGCTTCAATCCGCCCAGTGGTTTCTGAGAAGAAGATGTTTAAAAGTGTGGACGCCGACGCCGACGACGACGCCGACGACGACGACGGACCAAGGCTATACTATAACACGGGTGGTAAAGTTTCAAATTGACCTCCGCGGAGGTCTGTTGAAAAACAATTTGACTATTTTCTGGTAGGCAATTTGAATATATCCTATCATGAATTTTCGCGGTTTACTGACAGGTTCAGACAAGATTTTTCTCGCTAGAAAAGGTTTTCCAAAAATCGGAGAATGTCATGCTATATATATTTTACAGTTGTATATTGAGACCAAATGACATGGAGCAGTTTGAAGCGGTGTTTTTTAAATTACTTTTGTTCTCCAGGTTACGTACCGAAAACGAAACTAGGAAGGAGCCCTGCACAGTTAGATCGGCTTTTTGAATGCATTTGCAGGCTTTCTGTGAAATCTTACCGATGCAGTAAGACACGTAGCTTGTATAGCTTCGTTCTAAACATACTTTCAAGAATACGCATGCTTTTATTACTACATGCTTGCCCAATTTTCGTCGGCGGTCAATTTGAACACGATGAGAACAATTTGACTAACAGAGATTAACATGGAAAAATTTAATCAGCTAAAAAAAAAAGAAAACGCTTAATTTACTTTTCAGAAGCTAGGTAGCAACGGATTGAAAGCATGTTTTAGTACTTCTAAAGAACATCAGATAATATTGTTCATGTAACATTTTCTTTTTTTTATCGTGAAATAGTAGCACAGTAGTGCTTTATATTTTTTTCTGTTGCTGTAAAACCAGACCAGTGTGACACTGATTTGTTTGTAAACAAAGCACGAACCGATTTTTTTTCATCACATCCTTCACAGGTCATTCTAAAGCGGCCGTAATGATGTTGTTATTGTTTCATGTTGATTACCCGTGTTTCTATGTAACGACCACTTCAGGAGTGTAATCACCTCGCAGCGGGGGAGCATGCGGGTATGTTTGCTTGATATCTTCTTATGGGTTCACTCTAAATTGTTTGAATATCGGTTCTCTTCTCTGTAAATATTAGTCTGGACGGGTTCGTTTTATTTTACAAACAAGTGAGAGCCACATGTCTGCTTTTACAACAAAGAAAGTGATAAAACACTATTGTACTACCATTTCACGATAAAAAAGATTATGTTGCGTGAGCAATATTATCTGGTGTACTTAAGACGTATAAAATCATGCATTCAAATAATATGATATCTGGCTCCTGAAAATTCAGCACACATTTTCTTCTTTTTAGCTGATTAAATTTTTCCATGTTAATCTCCATTAATCAAATCGTTCTCATGGTGTTCAAATGGACCGCCGAGAAAAATAAGGTAAGCATGTAGTAACAAAAACATGCATATTCATGAAAGTATGTTTAGAACAAAGCTATACAAGCTACGTGTCTTACTGCATCGGTAAGATTTCACAGAAAGCCTTCAAATGCACTCAAAAAGCCGATCTAACTGTGCAGGACTCCTTCCTAGTTTCGTTTTCGGTACGGAACCTGGAGGACGAAAGTAATTTAAAAAACACCGCTTCAAACTGCTCCATGTCATTTGGTCTCAGTATACAACTGTAAAATATATATAGCATGACATTCTCCGATTTTTGAAACACCTTTTCTAGCGAGAAAAATCTTGTCTGAACCCTGTCAGTAAACCGCGAAAATTCATGACAGGATATATTCAAATTGCCTACCGGAAAATAGTCAAATTGTTTTTCAACAGACCTCCGCGGAGGTCAATTTGAAACTTTACCACCCGTGTATAAGCTCACCTTGACAGGTGAGCTAATAATCTGAAAACTAGCCTAAGATTTCCTTGTCTCAGCCTCAACCCCATCACAGATTGTTTTTCTCACCCATTATATTTTATAAAACAAAATATTCACTGAATACCTTACATGTAACTTCTAGTTGAGACCATTCCTATATCAACTTTAAGCTTATTTTCTATTACAAGGTCTGACATGTGTGTTGATTTTACCTTGTGCATGCATTTTCATGACTGGCACTTCATGCACACCATTGCCTGTCAATTTCATTTTGCATGCAATTTACAAGAAAGGTAGCAGCAAGTGGATTTGTTGAATTTAAGTATGTAATTAATTGGGCTGTCCTATATAGCAGTGATTGACATTTTGAGACAGCTTTCTGAGCCAAGGCTAAGATGACAGGCCAAGATAGAAAAGTCTCAAACAGCTCTAGAAAGGGATGTTCTTGTGCAGTGGGTGAGAAAAAACTGACACCTACAGAATGTACAACGGTAACGATAAATACTGGGTCACCTGAAGGTGAATGGATATTCTTCAGATGGAAGGATGGATGACTGCAGTTTTAATTTCAACAGTATTTCAAAAGTATCTCAGCATTTCCATTCAATATTGCAGCCCAAAGCTGAGTTTCTGGAAGTTGCTAATTTTCAAGTAATTCTCAGAGTCCATACTTTAAGACATATTTCCATACTCAGACAGGATTTTATTTTAGAACTACAAGTACATCTTGACCTTCTAACAAGGTAAGAATATAAGTATCTTTCATGGGTGTGAGATGTGGATAGAAAATCTCTCACAGGGGTCATTGTTCGGCATCACGAGGTTTGCTGAGTGATGCCGAACACTGACATCATTTTTGCCATCTTCGTGACATCATCTAAAAAGCCAACGTCACTTGACAATGCAGATACTTGACCTCTGATTCAACCAATGCACTGAATGCTCGTAATTTTTATCTGGTCCTGGGTGAGATAACATGGGTGAAATAAGATTTGTAGGTACAGGGGAAGCACGCGGATGCAAGAATACTGCATCTCTACTGTAACGAGGGCTCCTGATAAGAGGGGCTATTGAGAATAATTCAAAGATAATTTTTCTTATTTCTCAATAAAAACACATGTTGTGACCCCTCATTAGAACTGTCCCAGTCAGGCGGTTCTTATGAGGGGGTCATGATACATGTTTTTATGGAAAAATAAGGAAAATCGTGCCTGTTACCCCTTCTTATCTGGAACACTGTGTTAATAAGAAACTGTAAATAGCAAGCTGCAGAAAAAGATAGCATCATCTGAAGTTTTTTTCATCTAGTCTAGGCTAGATAGGGGGAATACTGGTAAGCCAAGATTTGCCAGCACTGGTTAAAATCACATACGACCCTGTCTGGTAAGCAAGAAACTTTCTGAAAGTACATGAAACAAAATACTTTGCCTAGCACCTTACCCAATCTTTCTGGACCCAGTCAACAAGATTTTGTAGATCTTCATCGTCCCTGTAGTTGATGATCATATTTTTTACCTGAGATTCTATTTGTTCGCGCACCTGAAACCAAGAGGAACAAAATCAATCATGGGTCTTCATGCACTGATGTTCATGGTTCCCTGTGGATGTCATTTGGACTGGAGCCTGATATTCCTATGTATAAATTCAACCCTGCATATAAACAAAAATTCCACGGAATTCTGCCTTGCCCATCCATAGTAGTAGAGACCATAGTTAAAAGAAAGTTTATGCTAGATTTGATGTATTATAAATGTACAAAATTTTTAGCAATTTTGGGCTTACAAGCTAGGAAGCCAAGTTTGCTGATTGTAGGTATCATAATTTGAGAGAAATGGACTAAAAAGCTATGGTCAACACAATTTTGGATGTAAAATATTACAAGGCCAGCAGAGCTTAAAATATAATAGGCCAGGGTATAAATATGTGCAACAGCCCTTGAGACATTCTACATTCTAAGAACAAAACTTTATACCTGGTTTGATGAGTGTAGGTATCACAGGTCACCAGAAATGGACTTAAACACTAGCCTCAACATTATTTTGGATGTAAAATTTTACCACCTCTGCATCCTTAAAATATAGACTGAGGGTAAAAATAAGTGCAACAGCCTTCAAGAACATTCTAAGAAGAAATTTTATGCCAGGTTTGATGATTGTAGCTATCAAAGTTTGCGAGAAATGGACTTAAACAGTAGGGTCAACGTAATTTTGATGTAAAATTATTATAGTCAGCGGACATAAAATATAGGTCAACGGTAAAAATAAGTGCAACAGTCCTCAAGAACATTCTAAGGGAAACTTTATGCCAGGTTTGATGATTGTAGGTATCATAGTTTGCGAGAAATGGACTTTACAGTATAGGGTCAATGTAATTTTGATGTAATTTTTTATGAAGTCAGCAGAATGTAAAATATAGGTCAAGGGTAAAAATAAATGCAACAGCCCTTGAGAACATTTCAAGAAGAAACTTAATGCCAGGTTTGATGGCTGAAGGTACCATATTTTGCGAGAAATCCACTTAAACACCAGGGTCGACGTAATTGATGATGGACAGACATATGGACGGATGGACAGACAAACAGAAAAGTGAACTCCTATACTGCACCTTGCTAAAGCAGGTGCAACAAATATGACCAAATATTCATGTTTCATGTCGAGGCTCCACATGAAATTGGATGAATGGATGTATGACTTGCAATTCAACATCCTTTTCAACAATATTCCAGCCATATCAGGACATTGGGAGGGTAATAATGAAAGGCTGTATACAATCCTACTGGAGGAAAACATTTCTGAAAATATTCATGATTTTGTCACAGGGGCAGATAATTCCTGGTACAAAATTCTGATTGTAACAGAAAGATATTGCTGTTTGGATCATTTTCATGGCATTTCACCTGATTATTTAAGTCCAAGAAACTACAGGCCAATACCCATTTTTGGACATTTTGGGCCAGTTTCATGATGCAATCCAGCTCAGAGGCAAAAGTGATCCAACAGAAAAGATATGAACAAATTTGAGTGGTGAGGTGTCCCTACTGCGTTTTGGAAAATATCAGCTCATCAGGTTTAGAAAATATGAAGGGGACATGATA
This sequence comes from Ctena decussata, assembly GCA_963989385.1. NCBI lineage: Eukaryota > Metazoa > Mollusca > Bivalvia > Lucinida > Lucinidae > Ctena > Ctena decussata. The sequence goes on from OZ022500.1 coordinate 46,223,829, forward strand.
TAAGTTAACTGATGGACAAACCGACATCCAGAAAAATGGAAACACCACAAAATGATATGTCCTGTCTCATAATAGCCATATAAAACTAGTTTTCCTTTATGTTCTATAAAATTTACAAACTAGAAACATTTGAATTAACTTCTATACAGTTGACTCTCGATATCTCGAACACTGATATCTCAAAATACCCTCTTGTATCAACGAAAAAAGCTAGGGCACATATTCTTTTTTTTTTCTTTACATTTCAACTCCAGGAACAGAAAATTTACTTTGACATATCAGTAGTTTAAGAACATTTTTGACTTTGAGATATCTAGAGCTGACTGTATGTTAGTCTTAAATAATTGATGTTATTCCAAATGTATACTTACCCATTCTTTATATACAAATCCTAATATACCAATCACAAGCTCAAGGAAAAATATCAGACCCACACATATACAAAACTGCAAGGAAACAGAAAGAAAACATTAGAAGCCTTGAAATGAGAATGTTTTTCACAAATATATTATTTTATTGCTCTCTCTCTCTCTCTCTTTCTAGCTAATGCTGTTCAGTAATTTAAATATGTTTTTTTTTTTTAAATAATCTTACATTTACAATGCTTGTTTGAATGCTAAAAGCTACATTTTTCCAGGCATCTAGTTGAATATACACTACCATAATTATGGGACCTAGAACAAAAATTTAAACCAGAGGGCCAATGGCCCTATATCGCTCACCTGAGCACTGAGGTTATGTTGGAAAAACTAAGTTGCCACAGCAACAAAACAACATATGCACAACAGCAATAAAACACACCATTAATGTAGAGGATAATATCATAAGCATTTATGCAAAAATAAACTTTATCGCCCCTTAATGGCTTCTGAGAAGAAGATCTTTGGCCAAAAAAAAAATGAAAAAATTGAAAATTTGGCCTTTCAGTTGCAATGGCAACCAATCAAAATCAAGACTTTGGGCAAAATTCATATGGCTGATAGAGGACTACTCTAGGAACATTTCTGTAAAGCTTTTGTCTAAATATCAGCAGTAACACAGAAATAAATACCAAATCTCCACTTTCCCCATTGTAAGTCTATGGAAACTTTAAGTTGCCATAGCAACCAGTTCACATGGGCAATGATAATATGAAACACACTTTAGGTAGAGGCTAATGTTATTAATATGTATGCAAAGTATCAGCTTCATCATCCTCATGGTTTCACTTTTCCCATTATAAGTCAATGGAAACTATAAGTTGCCATAGCAACCAAAGTTCTTATGGGGTTGGAAGAAAAAACAAAATTCATGTAGAGGCTTCTGTCATCAACATGTTTGCACAATATCAGCTTCATCCCTTATATGGCTTCTGAGCAGAAGATTTTTTCATTTTTTCTTCTTTTTTTTCAAAAATTTACCCTATATTTTGCCATGGCAACCAATCAAATTCAGTGATTTGGAGAAAATTCATATGAAACATAGAGGACTATTCAAGAAACACTTCTGTAGAAAGAAAATCTAAATAAATGGAGTGAGACAGCAAAAATTGCCAATTTCCATTTTCCCCATTATAAGTCAATGGAAACTCTTAGTTGCCATAGCAACCAAACTGCTGGAGTAATTGCCATGAAAAACAGTAATTCTATAGAGGCTAGTACTAAGGTTCTTTCTGTAAAGTTTGAGCTTTATGGGCCGCACAGTTTCTGGGGAGATGATTTTTTAATATTTTTCTATTTTTAACTATTCGGTTGCAATGGCAACCAGCCAAATTGCACAATTCCGATAAATTTAACAAGGCTGGTTAAAGACTACTCAAGGTACATTTCTATGAAAGTTTTGTCAAAATATCTGCAGTGGCATAGCAATAAATGCAAATTTTCTATTTTGCCATTTTAAGTCAATGGTAAATTTAAGTTCCCATAGCAACCAAACTGCTAGAGCAATTGCCAAGAAAAACAGTACTTTTATAGAAGCTAGTACTGAGATCCTTTCTGTGAAGTTTGAGCTTTATTAGTTGCATAGTTTCTGAGGAGATGATTTTTCAATATATTTTCTATTTTAACCTTTCGGTTGCCATGGCAACCAGCCAAATTGTGCAATCTACATAAATTTCATGTGGTTGATAGAGGACTACTCAAGAAACATTTCTGTAAAAGTTTTGTCAAAATATCCGCAGTGACATAGCATTAAATGCAAATTTTCCCCATACAAGTCAATGGGAACTTTAAGTTGCCATAGCAATCAAAGTTCTGAAGCGATTTGGATAAAAAACAGTATTATTGGTTCCCCCTGCCTATATATGCCATATATGAAATTTGGTAACAATGGGCCTTGTAGTTTCAGAGGAGATGTCGTTTGAAAATGTTGACGGACGACGGACGGACGGATGACGGATGCCTGCCTATACTAGAAGCTCACCTGTGAGCCTTCGGCTCAGGTGAGCTAACAATAGCTATTCTTACAAATTTTTTAAAGGTAAATGAGGGTGAACTGCATTAAATTTCATGGAAAAAGCTAAGGTGATGCAATACTTTTTTGAAGTAATATATGTGATAGTATTGAACGATTCATGTACTTACAAACAATAAAAGACAAGTATTTTCACGTAATGCCCCAACACAACCAGCAAACCCTATCACAAACATGATTCCTCCAGACAATATAAACAACATGGCCGGATCTAGGGCTATATTTGTTAGTCTGCCGATATTGTTGAATGTGTCTTTTTCTGTCCATGCCCACAACCCTATAGCACATATTGACATACCAATCAACTGAAAAAGACAAATATTACATTACCACAAGTATTCTCAAACACAGGTCTGGAAAAGAGTATATACAGCTGACTCTTGTTATCTCAAACTTTGATATCTCAAAGTATCCTCCTAACTCAAATAATATAGTATGGACGTGTTTCCCCTTTTTTCACATTTCAACTCCTGTTATCTCAAACTACTGATATCTCATAGTAAATTGCTTGTGGGACAAGAAAATCTAATTTGAGATATCAGTTCTTTATAATGAACTTCGACTTCGAAATATTGAAAGTTAACTATATTCCAATTGTTATGAGCTCAGGGAAGCACCTCAGGCTTATTTAGGCATCTGGTCGTTTTTTCTGCTGTTCTTATTAGGGATAAACTCTTAAAGAATTTTCTCCTTTAGGCAAATTTAGATGTACCAAACTTTGAAAACCTGACACTATAAATGGTGGAATACTGTAAAAGTGGCAGAATAAACCATGGAATTCTGTGAAAGTAGTAGTATTGAAGGTGGAATTCTCTGAAAGATTCTTTTAACGTGTAAATTGGTAGTCTCTAAAAGTGGCTTATTACATCGTTGGATTTTCTGAAAGAAGCAGTTTAAATCATGGAATTCTCTCAAAGTGGCAGCTATACCGTAACGTGCATATATATTGGGACACCTAAAATAATGGATTTTCCATTAAATTTATTATTTTAGGTGTCCCAGTACTTAAGCACATTAGGGGTAAATGGTGGAATTCTCTGAAAGGAGAAGAGTGTACATGTCTGAATTCTCTGAAAGTGGCATTTTAAAAATGATTGAATTTTCTGAAATAATGGTGGAATTCTCTGCAAGTGGCTGTAGAGTTCAGAATTAGCAGCAGTCCTGGTGGGGTAACCGGTAATGATTTTTTAATGGATCAGCTGAACGGGCTATTTGATTTTGAACAGATGATAGGCTGTCTAATAATGAAGATGAAGGTGCAAGATTTGCAACTTGGCCTCGTTGGACAGCCATTGTCAACTTTTACATTAAAATTATAAATGGACTCTAAATTGGCCGATGGAGTCAATCTTTATGACCTCTCATTTTCCAATACATGATCAAATCAGTTCAGATATACTTTTACAATATCAAAAATTCATGGATTCTAAAATGACCTACAGGTTTCTGATCAATCAAATAAGCTTACTTTATCATATTTATGGCTTCTCACATTTCCCATTTAAGTTCAAATGTAATCTTTGAGACATATAAAAAGTCCATTAAGCCTATATGAAACAACATAACCTAAGACTATTTGTGCATCATCTTATCTGCATGGTCTCATCATGATCTTTACTGTATGACTGATTACTCAAAATCACAGTCATGGAGACATTTAGCTTTGATGCAAAGCTTGGTCTAGGAATACTTTTCTCCATGAAAAGTACACCATATTGTCTTCCTTTTTCCATGCAAGCCCTGATACTGGCCAAAGAAGGCAATAATAGTACTACAGATGTTTAATTGAACTTGATAAAACCTGATAATTATCATATCAAGGAAATTACCATCTGACAAACTGGTCTTTCAATGAAATAATCATTCAATGAAATGGTCCTTGGACAAAATGTTTTTTGACAAAATATCATGGATCTGCTTTTAATGCACTAGTTTATAACCACAGGCCCCCACCCATGGGGTAGGGCTAGGAATAGTGGGGAATAGCGGTAATGACTTTCTGATCATTCCTGCAGTGCAGATGCTGTGATTTCCTTATTGCATTTGCATTAGAAGACAGGGGACAATGACTTACACTTGTTCCCTAGATGTAGGGCTTTTAGCAGGCTAGGCTGTGATGTGCATGTCCCTGCTATTCCCTGTTTTTCTTTTGTATGTGTTTTTTTTTTTTTTTTATATAACTTGTGCCCTATTATTAACCCTTAAAGCACTAAAAAAGCAGACAACAAAATTTGCATCTGCAAAATTTCAAAAATTATTTGTCCAAGCTGTACCATACTGAGAATTCAAAGACTAGAGGGCAAACATTGTAGATCCCGATGAGGCCTCTCTCAAAGAGCCGCCTCATCTGGATCTATAATAACTATTTGCAAATTCAACTACTTTTATTTTTAGTGCTCTTGTTCACACCCAACAACCTCATCCTAATATATAAACCCACTGATAATCTGTTTAATTACAGCATGTGTTTGTTAATTCTGTTTGTGTTTAAGACCTACTGCAATGTTTAAGATCTGCCATATTTACCCAAAGCAATGCAACACTTATCCAATCACTGTCAATTTTCTTCTGAAATTTGAACAAATTGATTTTCTACTATCTGGCAATGTGCAAATACTTGCAACGGAAATGGAAAATAGAATAGAACCAGATCAGACTGCTCCTAAAAAGGAACTGTCTTATCAGGAGCTAAGCTGTTAGCTCAAGCCCTTCTGTTTCAATATTTATGGTAACTATGGCAAATTTTCTTGTTGTCTACCAATCTTTCATCTCCTCCTCAAAATACCAGCTTTGCTACTTATGTCAGCTGAAGCAAGGGAAAATCCCATCTATCCTCCTCCTTCAAAACAATACCATGATAATGCAATTTTGGGCATCTTAAGCATTAATTTACAGAAACCCTTCCTATTTCTGTACTGATTTTTCTTGATCTTGATCCTCTTCTACATCCACTTTTTCTCCACTGGACTTCTTTCTGGAAGAGCTTATTGTCCCTATCTCCAGAAACAAACAGAAGTCACAAAAATTGTTCCCCTCTGAAAAACTGGCAATGTAACCTTAATGCCAAGGTGTCCAAACACATTCTGTTTTATGGCATATGGCATCTTGTTGCTTGGCACTAGCTGCTGGAAAATAATATTTCATGTTTTATTGGCTAGCCTCTTTACAATAAGCTTCTTGTTAAATACTCAGTTTTCTCTCACAGATTAACAGATTATCATATAGACAGCTTTTGTTTAGGTTCTGTATCAGAAACATTGTTGCCTGTCCATTTTCCCAGGAAAACTACATGATCTTACAATCCCAGTCTGGATAAAGATCAGACTGCTCCAAATCAGAGAAAACAAGCAAATTCGAGGAATTTATGTCCCCCGCCTTGGAAACTAGGTCTCCACTGTATATACACTTAGTGTTTGAGCTGGAAAAGTGGCTAAGTTAAAAATGTGAAAAAAGTAATAAAAAAAATAATGTGAGGAATATATCCAAACCACATGCATATCTTCAGACCATGACCAAAATACCTGTGAAGTTTCAAAGGAATCGGCATGAAACTGTAGGAGGAGTTGCTCAAACAAGGTACCCACTATCTATTCACTTTGATAGTAAAAATGTATGAAAAATGGCTAAGCTCAATTTGTAAAAAAAAGTGATAAAAAAAAAAATAATGTGAAAATTATATCCAAACCACATGCAAATCTTCAGACCATGACCAAAATACCTGTGAAGTTTCAAAGGAATCAGCATAAAACTGTAGGAGGAGTTGCGCACACAAGGTACCCACTATCTATTCACTTCGATAGTAAAAATGTATGAAAAATAGCTAAGTTCAATTTGTGAAAAAAAAGTGATAAAAATTAATCTCAGGATTATATCCAAACCACATGCAAATCTTCAGACCATGACCAAAATACCTGTGAAGTTTCAAAGGAATCGGCATAAAACTGTAGGAGGACTTGCGCACACAAGGGACCCACTACATGTATCTAGTCACTATGATAGTAAAAACGCCTAAAAAATGACTACGTTCAACTTGTGGAAAAAGTGACAAAAAATAATGTGAAAATTATATCCAAACCACATGCATATCTTCAGACCATGATCAAAACACCTGTGAAGTTTCAAAGGCATCAGCATAAAAATGTAGGAGGAGTTGCACACACAAGGTACCCACTATCTAGTCACTTTGATAGTAAAAACGCCTAAAAAACAACTAAGTTCAACTTGTGGAAAAAGTGACAAAAAATAATCTCAGGATTACATCCAAACCACATGCGTATCTTCAGACCATGACAAAAACATCTGTAAAGTTTCGAAAGAATCGGCATAAAACTGTAGGAGGAGTTGCGCACACAAGGTACCTACTACTTTAGGGGGACGGAAAGACGGAAGGACGGACGGACGGATGGACGGAAGGACGGAAGGACGGAATGCCGAAAACTATGTCCCTCCGCTTTTCTTCGAAAAGGCGGGGGACAATAAACTAACAAGAAACTGTATGTTTACATCCTAATATTTTCTTTCCTTATTTGTAAATGTTGGGTTTCAGGTACAATGTATACCGGTATATATCAACCTGGTTCTACGTTATTCCCTCTTGCAGGTGTCTAAATATAGATAAAACAGTTTTTTATTAAATTTTAGGTGACGGCTAGTGACAACCGGTTGTCAGCAGCCTCACAGGCTAGAGACAACCGGTTGTCACTAGCCTGTTAGGCTACTGACAACCGGCTCATATATTAAATGCGCATTTTAAAGGACAGGAAGCATTGGTTCATTGTAAAAACATCACAAATAATTCTCAATAGGATTATGCTTTAAATCAAGCTATATATGAATCACAACAACAAAATATCTGCAGATAAAAAGCAAACATATGGAGAAGAGATATCTTCTAAAAATAGGTTTTCCAAGGGAAGTAACTCAAATCATACTTTGTAAGGGAACTTACTCAAAATACTGCTTGCAATTTTCTCTGAAGTTTATGTGCTAATTCTGTTTGCACAATTGCCTCCATGATTAAATAGTAGTTATTCTTGTATTCAAATTCATTAAATAGTAGTTATTCTTGAATTCATATTATGAATTTGAAGTTTATTTTTCCTAGTGGATAGAATCAGTAAATAAACAAATTAGCTTGACTGAACAACAAGAATATAGCTATAGGGAAGAGCATGTAATGATTACTGGAAAATTTATGTAAAATATTTTTTCCATCAAGATAAATGTAAAATTTTTATGCATGTGATGCATAAATTCTTTTAGCTATTTCTATGAATAACTCCATGACTTCTAGACAATAATGATGTAAATAAAAAAAAAAAATTACATCTGATTTGTTTAAAGGTAGGTTCCTGTACTAGCGATAACAATTATGTCCACAAAATAATTTCGTCTTTTTCTGAGCAGTAATGAATTCTCTTATTTTTCTGAATTTGTTGCTACTGAGAAACTCGTCAGATGTTGAAGAAAATAGTCGTTTTCCCTTTTGGTTTATTTTCTTTCGTTGGAATTCCAGTTCTAAAAATAACTATGTTTATTATGTCTAAAAGTGCGCGATTTCTGATGCCATTCTCCAAAGGTCAATTTTCCCTTGTAGTGAGCTCTATAGAGGTCCTGGCATGGTGGATGGGTTAAAACTATCTCAAAATGCAATGCAGCACGACCTCAGCTGCGTTATCTATTTTTGGCGCGAACTAAAAAAATAGCGCTAACTGGTGTGCGAAGCAGAGTTAGGAAATCCCTTGCAAAACAACTTTTCTAATATTTTTTTTATTTACACTTTTTAGTGAAACTTAATCATTCCCTTTTATAAGTGCTTTCCAACAACTTGGATGAAAGATCATCAAATTTATGATGCATTTCAAAGTACAGGAACCTACCTTTAATAGGTTCTTGCTTTCTACAATCAACTTAAAACTTGATCAGAGTGAAAACAAATATCAACAAATATAATAGTAATACCATGAAACTAATATGCTTAAAATATCTTGAGTTTTATTTGAAAATAATAGGATTTATAGCAACTGGTTGTCAGTAGCCTGTGAGGCTAGTGACAACCGGTTGTCAGTAGCCTGTGAGGCTAGTGACAACCGGTTGTCACTAGCCACTTCCTAAATTTTATCTTTTTTTTTTTTACTTACTGATTCATATTTCTCTCTCTCACTCTCTCTTTCTCACTGGATATTAGTATCTATAACCTAAATATTTATATACACTAACCTTAGTGTTTTTTTGTTATCGTTTTTTTTTTCCTGTATTTTACCAGAAAATGCAGTGCTGGTGATGAGTGCCAATACATATGACTGTCATGGTATGAATACTGTAGAGCAAGTCGGAACAATAAAAACTCAGATCAGCCTAGGCATGCATTTACCCAGTCAGATCAATCTTTCGTTTTCACATACACTTCTACAATCTATGGATCCTCAAGAATCTAGTAAGTGCAAAAAGCAACTCTATGCACGAGCTGATTAAAGTATTTACATTATGCACATGACTAAAGGTCCCTTTTCACATGACGCCATTCATATCTGATCTAAGGTGGACAGATCATTCTTCGCTAATTCCATAAAATCTATGTTGAGACCCCTCATTAATGAGGGGTCACAACATAGATTTCTATGGAGAATTTTTTTTATAGATTTTTATGGAAAAATAAGAAAAGTTATCTCAGAATTATCGACAAAACCCCACCTTAATGGCAAGGTTTTTCAAGTGCTCCGCATTGCTCAAAATCAATAATTTTAAATTCTGGCAAGCTGACTCATAATAATGGGAAAGTATAAATAGTACATACGAAACACATGTCTCAGAAAAAGTCATCAACAGCAGATGACTGGCTCTAAATTCTTTGCATAAAAAGAAGGCCATGAAATGAACCAGGCACTGACTTCAACAAGATATTTCCGACCGAATCTAATCAAAATCTGCTAATGATCAGGATCTGCAATGTTAGCCATCAGATGAACTAGCTGGACTGTTTAAAGCCTCTTTTAAATGTGTTTGTCATTTCAAACCAGCAATCCAGTGGACCCCAGTAATCCAGCGATAAATTGTCAGAGAAACCTATGCAAATGCTAATCTATAAGGCTTTGTTCTTATTAGGGAATTAATGTGTGTCTCCTTTAAAAATGAACAAATAGCAGAAATGTGAAAAGTCATAAAGTTAACTTATCAAACTGGTCACATTCAGGGCATAAAATTTTTATGTCAAAGAAGAAAGTGTATAATGCTGCTAAATGTATCACACAGCCGACTATGAGTGAGACAGGCTATGTTTAGGCAGATCAAGCAGTCCTTAATGGTATTAATTTGAGGGCAAATGGTTGTAAGTTTGACAAGTGGTAAATAATTAGTTTTAAGTATCATAATGTTGAGATCGATATTATAAATATCAGTCTCATTGACGTGCAATTACAGAAACTACTGGTAAGTACTATCCAGATCTCAAAAAAATCATTCTATGAATTTCAAAACACCCAATTTGCAAATAAATTTGGCAAATAGAAAATATTTTGATCAAATATAATTACATATATGTAGCTTAAATATGCCTCTGTTACCCCTGACTTCAAAATGCTGTCTTAAATAACCTAAAACAAGACCAATCAACATTAGTGCTCTGGTTAGGTGGCCACAGTGATAGTCAAACACTTCTCCACATAGCCAGTCTACAGGGGCTAGCTGATATTAATACATGCCAATCAGACAATCTCAGTAATTAGAAGTTTAACTAACTTGAGCTTACTACCATATTAATCCTAATAAACGCCCCTGCCCTGATAAATGCACCCCACCCCCCTGCCTCTTCTCCGAAAATAATGTTATATTAACTCACATCGGTTCCAGTTTGCTTCTCTGGGTGAGGTAGCTCTTTGGAATGGGGTCTTCTCTTAAAGGAAAGAATTTTCTCCTAGAGGAGCAAATTCTTTTCTTTAAGAGTTGACCCCAACTAAGAAGGGGCAAAAAATAGTGGAGAATAAGTGCTTCCTCTGAAAGTATATCCATTCACCATAATACTGCTTATTAGAAATATTTAGGCAGCAGCTGTTTACTTCACTTTAGGCTTCAAATAATGCCCCTATTATAAAATGCAATGCCCCAAGGACATTTGATAGGATTAATATGGTATTCACAAGAGAAGTATCGGTATGAAAATGGTCAAGCGTTTCACTCCCCAAAATCTGAATTACCTAGAGCTCTGGCCTTCATCAATATTCTGTCACATTTTGTCATGACAACTTATAAATATTATCAAAGATTCATTAACAGAAATAGGTAAACAAACTCAGCAATTGTATTATGGCTATTATTATCATTATTGGACTAGAATTTTTAATAGACATTTAGAACCACTGAGTATATCATTGATCGAAACATTGCCTTTGTATAAGAAATGCCAGTCTTTGTCAAAAATGAAAATATGAATCTATTTTCACTTATTGGTAAAAGTACATTAAGAAATTTGTATTAAACCCTCATTTATCACCAGAGCCCCCAGATAAGAGTAGTATTTGGAGATACCTTACACTTTCTCATTTCTGAATATATTAAAGCCATAAATTGTGGCACTACATACATGACATAGGATCCAACTCAGTAAGCTCTAACAAGCGGTCATGATATACTTGTGACTTTTATATTTTTGTTTTTATGGATATTAAGGTTCACGAATTTAGTGCATTTAAATACATTATGTATACAAGAAAGTTAATTCTGTCAGTTTTCCTCTGGCATTTCTAGTTTTTGATCAGATTCTGCTCCTTATGATAAGGGTTCCCATACATACCAAGTCTCATCAAGTGAGACAAATCTCACTTCAATTATTTAGCCCTTTTAAAAGTGAATATCTCACTTATATTTAGCTCAGCAGATGGTATATATTTATGACTGCTTTCATACATGTATGGCAAAATAAATATGAACTGCATAAGGTAATTTCTGTTTCCAGAGCAAAAACACAACAAAAAAAAAAACGTTATAAAACCCGATGGATTTTAATTCTGTTTATCATGTTTATAAAAACTTGTGGATAAGTCTCACTTCTTTTGATCAAACAGCTTCTCAACGAAAACATGGGTTGAACAGTCTAGACCAGATGGTTCTAATGAGGGATCTGCAAAATGGTTCTAATTAGGGGTCACAACAAGATTTTTATGGAAAAATAAGGAAACTAATCCCTAAATTATCCCTCATTCCTTCTTATGCAGCATACAGTGACCACACAGCAGCTATTTTTTTTTTTATAAAATCTTCTTTTAAAGCTAAATTTTAAATTTAGTACACAATGACAGAATGGTCTGAAATGACAAGGTTGTCAGATGGCAATAGATAATAGGGGCGTAATCACACATAATGTCATTGATGCATTGTGATAGTGACTGCAATGATAGTGCTATTATGATAATGTTTTCAACTATCGTGTCTTCAACTACCGTTATAGATAATTTTAGTAGTTTTGCATCTTTAGATTTTACCATATAGGGTAGTGTAGACAAAAGAATTTTCGCACATTGGTTCTACATTCTGAGGTGCTGTGATTTTTTTCACTATTTTGGGAATGGTGCTGGTGCCAATTAACGGAATTGGGAAAAATCTCATCGTTATCTCGTAAAATTTGGAATATCAAAAACACCTTTATTTAGTCTCAAGTGGTTGGATAAGGGACAGGATACTGATTATAAAATATTTACAATCAGTTATAGCTATATATCTGCCAGTCCTCTAAGCCAGCAAGTTAATGATTGTAAGATGGTCCCCAGCTAATTTCTTCCTGCAACTGGGAACTTTTCAACTTTCATTTAGAAAAAAGATATTATTTTGAATCCAGGGACTGGTGCCATTGTCAACATTGGCAGAGTTAACCCCCGAACGCAGCCATGGTCAGCAATATTTATTGGTAACCATTAGTACCAATGGTAGCTAGAGCCAATGGTGCCAATGGTGAAACTCTGAACGACTTTGGCATGCCAATGGTGATCGACGTTGGAGCCCTGAAATTAAGTACCCTTTATCTAATAAATTAATTTAGAAAATTAATTTAATTTGTTTTTTGAATACAAAATATTGATATGAAGGCCATATTAGTGGTCAAAATACATTGAACTTCTAGCATTAATTAGAATTGTATCTCTGGTTCTCATCATCTTTTTTTCCAGCTTCAGCAGCCAGCTGGTTCCCACTTACCCAAAACAAAACATTGAATCCAAACATCAAATATTTCACAACACAGCTCACTTCAGACGTATCCCTTCTATTCTTCCGCTGCATGGCTGTTCAAAACGAGAAATTCAACACAATATTACTCCCTATCACATAATAAGTTTAGTTTTATGATAACTCATCTTCTGTCTTTTTGTCTTGTCCTGTCGACGGCAAACTCCGAGAGTATCCGATGAGGTTTACAGTGCTGACGTCATATCAATAATGGACGAGCAGAAGCATTCGGACAATAAAACTGATCTGAGTTTGCGTAATGCCATACCAGCACTCGGGACAATCAGCTACGAACTGTTTTGTTTGAATATTGTTCAGCCTAAACGGTTTTCAAGGCAAGTATGCGAACAAAACAGTTTCATTTCACTGCTAATTGTTTTCGAGGGGGCACCTTGCAGCAAGGGAGATAACTCAAAAATCAGCATTACAGTGGCCTTGCAAAACTTAATTCCCATCAAAAGCGGGCAAGGCCACTCAAAATTTCTAGTTTTCAGAGCCAAAATTGTTTCGGCCAAGGCCCTAGCTGTCTTTTTCAAAATGTTAATTATTATTATTACCGTATTATTATTTAAATCTGAGGTTAACAAATTTATTGTCTGAAACAAGAGGATGTAACTATTTTGAACGCTTATTGAAAATATTAATTTTTTTTTTTTTTTTTTTTTTTTTTACATTCGTAGCATCTATCATGTCATTTGATTTGGCAAATCCTGATTTATCAGAGTGTTAAGAAATGGGGAGCCTTAATAGTCAGGTGGCGGATTCGAGAAAAGAGCTCTAGAAAATGAGTTTGTGGGCACTTTCGCGGCATGATTGGCAACCATGCTAAAAATACTTGCCGATATGTCCTCGTTTAATTTTTGCCGGTTGCCAAACCTGATTGCCCATTGTGTACCGTAAAAACGAGGTCAAAGGTCATTAAGTGCAAAATCACGAAAAACTGTTTAGAAAATGGTTATTGTACATTTGGGATATAAATATCACCGCAGTTAAATGCTGAACACTTCAAAAACCTCGTGCGACAATTGTAAAGCATACTTGAACAATCTCTGTTCAATTAAAACTGTGTTTGTGTCCGTCTGTACACTTATTTTCGTAAAATACATGCATTCATAGAAATAACTTTAATATTTTATAAATCAAAGACTACACTGCATAAATATATGAACAACGCTTTTAGACTTGGTAAATTTCATCTTTATAAGCAAGCTATCATATATTTCTAGCTCAACATTTACATAACAAATGCTGGTTTCATTAGCACGTGTTGTTTACGATACATAAATTGATTACAGTTGTAATCTGAAATCTAATGCAACTTAATAGCCATAAAAATTTGTTGGTGTTTTCACATAAACATGCAAGAATTGTAAGATTGAGCTGTGACACATATTAAATACAATGCAGATAAAATCAATCTCATGTACTTTACGTTACCAAAATGGTAAATTAGTCATATAAATCTATATTAAGAGCTTCAATGATATAAAAATATGTGGTATTATTCATGTTTTGTGTTTATAGATGTTTGCTAGTTAATAAAGTTTACAAAGTGGACAATGATCCATTTTCGAACTATGTTTAGACATAAAATACACATCAACATGTCTAGAATAAGTTTTCAGATATACAGGAGTATTTTATATGTTCAATCAAGAATATCAAAATTGTCGACAGAAATTTTGAAACTCATCGACTCGTGCTTTTTATTCCAATGGGAGTTTATGCTATACATGCAAAGTTGTTCAAAACCGTGACATATACGATTTGTATCAGTCTTACAGCATTGCGTGTAATTTACGTTAACACAGACAAGTGTCTAGGTTCATAGGAAGTTTATGGGAAGCATATATGATAAATCGAATCTAAACATTGCTATTGGCCATACGATATTATGTTGGTCTTCATGTGAATCGCCTCTCCTAGAGATTTTTAATGAATTTATTGACTAAAAGGCATTAGCCTTTGTAGTTTACGTTATAGGAAGTGTTTTAATTTCGAACTTGAAAACTGTTGAATTTTTAGAAAGGTCTTAAAAGTAACTTGACACTTTGTCTACGTATGAATAGGCATACAGTACAAGTGAAATATTCAAGAAAACAGACCATGTTGCTTACTATATAAATACAAAGGAAACAAGATGAATCAAGAAGGTGGGGGAGGGAGTGGGGTGAAAATTGTAACAACTGTCCAAGCTATCCCCAATTCCAAGGTTTTTACCCTATTTCCCCAGGAATCTTAATACTACATTTGTCGTTTAACAGTTACGACATCATAAGTGAATAAAGCCAGTTATAAAGGTGTTAATATATATAGACTTTATGTATGTATGGAAGGGAAGGGGTGAAAATATAGCTACACTACAAATCACCAAGTGGACTTAATCATCAATACAATCTACTATGAAACATTCCTGAAGCCGTTTAGTTGTTCAAGCTCTTACAACTACAAGACATTTGCTCTAATGCAAGCTTCAGGCATCAAATCACCTACTGTTAAACCTGTTATGGTATCTCAGCTCATCTGAATAAGATGGGATAGTGAAAGCATTTTTAGAAAACAGCAAAGGCGATTGTTATCCGCGGTAACCTACTACATGGTCACGTTTCCCACTGCTGTGCCGGCTAATAAAATTACAAGACATCTATGTTTTACCATTTCGTTCTTCTACAAGTCATGTTGTGTAAGTATTATACCAGTTCTGGCCACCAAATGTCCTCAATATCAGTATGCTAAAATACCACTGTAGTGGCAGACACAAACTCATACTCAATAATGCTAATATCCATGTGCTCATGCATACAGCGTAACGTACTTAACACTGCAGATAAGGCTTTACAAAGAGGTCTATAGATAAAAGGGTAGCATCTAAATCTACTAGAAGACGCCTGTAAACACTGTAGTGTCGGGTCAAGCTATTGAAAGACATCAACAGACATCATGGTACCTATCTATGCCACTGCAAAACCTCAGCATCGATTTTGGCACCTACTCAATGTACGAAATGCCTCTGGAGATATTGTAAACTTATGGCAGTTGATTCTTTTATATCGACACGGGCAGAATCTAGATCAGTCTATTTCCAGACATCTACAAAAAGACTGTTGTACCACCACAGGGCATGAAAAGAGGATGCATTGACATGGTTTTAGAAATTCGGGTCACTACAGAGCCTCTTGAGTCATTGCTCGCCGTTCGGTGATTCCTTATTTTATTCTGTCTGCATCTTGATCTTATTCGACTACCAATACAAAGGCACTTATATCGGTGCTTCAGTTGAATTTGCTCTATCAACACTGTAGTACAAGTTCAAATTCTGTCAATAAATTGTTACTTTCAATTTTGTAGTGCCAGCTGCTTGACTAAAATACTTCACATTGATATTATAGACAACATCTTATGAGCCGGCACTACAATAACCTACCGTTTTCCTTAACAGATGAGGTGATGCAATACTCTGAATGAAGATTTTCGGTAAATAGAGCTTGAACAATGGTTAGCTATGCAATATCATATAGATGCCTGGGACAAAACAATTGCTTTTTCTCCATGTTTCTGGTTTATGATTTCTGATAACATACGTCTGGTAACGTATGTAACGCTGCAAGTTTCTGCATGGTTTGATACACCCTCAATTTTTGTTTTTACTTGCTTTAATGTAAAAGGACGGTAAATATTTGCTGGTTTCAGTAAAATGGTAACTTTATCCAAAATATAATAGTTTGTCCATTATACTGGGAAAAACGCGGTAACGTAGGTTACAGTTATGCTCTACAAGAGATAACTGTTATACCTGTACAGAAAAGCAACGCAACTTTCTAAACAGCAAGATTTAAATCCGTTTTAATATTTATTTGATTGAGAAGTATAGGAACAGACGAATTCAGCAGATTTATATGGTAACGTATTTAAATTGGCGATGACTGTCAAACGCACCAACAGTCAGACAGCAGAGAATTGTATCTTGTAATGTTTTAATATACTTTGGGAAAAACAAACAGTGCAGAAAGTCTCTCCTTCAGATGGGTGGTGGCAGGCTTATGGGTTATTGGTAACTTAAAAGAGTGTTTTAGAATTAATGGTGTAATAAACCACTATACAAAAGTGTACTTACTGACCTTTGACCTAGTTATGATTAAATACGACGTCGGCAAAAAGGCAAAAGCTTTTATGGTATGTTTACTTACGTCATTTGACATAGTTGCCTCTTATTCCGCGAAAGTGCCTATAAATTGAATAACTCACTCACAAACTGGTATATAACAAGAGGCCCACGGGCCACAAAGCTCACCAGATCTCTAGCACAAATTGCAATCAAATTTGTAATGGCTTAAAATTGCTGTCACATTTGTGCAGGCTAATACAAAATATACAACTACAAAGTCTCAGTCTGACAGTCTGCTGAGTTGATAACAAAATATATAACTATTTCCCACATTATGATTGCAGTAAATGCCATTTTAATTTTCTACATCATTAGTCAACGTAAGTCTTATTTGCCATAGCAACCAAATGAAAGAGCCGATTTTCATGAAAAAAAAAATTCAATTCCCAGCCCAAGGATACTAAAGATAAAATCTGAGCCCAATTGGCTAGTGGCTTCAGAAGAGATATTTTTTAAGCATTTTCCCCCCGTTTTTTGCATTTTGGTTTCCATGGCAACCAATAAAAGGAGCAGTGGGCCAGAAAACATATAGCTGATAGAACACTTCTCAAGCAACATTTCTATAAAAGTTCTGTCAACATATCTGCAATGGCTTGGCAATAAGTGCCATTTTTCAATTTTCCCCATTATGAGTCAATGCTAATCTAAGTTACCATAGCAACCAAACTAAAAAGCTGATTTTCATATAAAACACAAACTTTCAATCCCCCAGCCCAAGGATACTACAGATGAAATCTGGGCTAAATCAGCCAAGCGGCTTCAGAGGAAATAATATTTAAAGTACTTCTTTTTCATTTTTTGCATTTTGGTTTCCATGGCAACCAATAAAAGGAGCAGTGGGCCAAAAAAGCATATAGCTGATAGAACACTTCTCAAGGAACATTTCTATAAAAGTTTTGTCAACATATCTGCAATGGCTTGGCAGTAAATGCCATTTTTCAATTTTCCCCATTATGAGTCAATGCAACTCTAAGTTACCATAGCAACCAAACTAAAGAGCCGATTTTCATAAAAAACATAAACTTTCAATCCCCTAACCTAAGGATACTACAGATGAAATATGGGCCTAATTGGCCAAGTGGCTTCAGAGCAGATAATTTTTAGCTCACCAGAGCCGAAGGCTCCGGGGGAGCTTATAGGATAGGCAGTGGTCCGTCGTATGTCGTTGTCGTCTGTCGTCGTCCGTCAACACTTTTAAACGACATCTCCTCTAAAGCCACTAGGCCGATTGGGCTCAAATTTCATCTGTGGCATCCTTGGGATGGGGGATTGAAAGTTTGTGTTTTTTATGAAAATTGCCCTTTTAGTTTGGTTGCTATGGCAACTTAGTTTTCCCATTGACTTATAATGGGGAAAATGGAAAAATGGCATTTTCTGCCAAGCCATTGCAGATATGTTGATAAAACTTTTATAGAAATGTTCCTTGAGATGTCTACTATCAGCTATGTGTTTTTTGGCCCACTGCTCCTTTTATTGGTTGCCATGGAAACCGAAATGCCAAAAAAAAGAAGAAAAAATATGTAAAAAATTATCTTCTCTGAAGCCACTGGGCCGATAAGGTCCAGGTTTCATCTATGGCATCCTTGGGATGAGGGATTGAAAGTTTGTGTTTTTTATGAAAATTGCCCTTTTAGTTTGGTTGCTATGGCAACTTAGAGTTCTCATTGACTTATAATGGGGAAAATTGAAAAATGGCATTTTCTGCCAAGCCATTGCAGACATGTTGATAAAACCTTTATAGAAATGTTCCTTGAGATGTCTTCTATCAGCTGTTTGTTTTTTTTGGCCCAATGCCCCTTTTATTGGTTGCCATGGAAAAACAAAATGAAAAAAAAATGGAAAAAAATACTTAAAAATTATTTCCACTGTAACCACTGGGGGGATAAGGCCCAGATTTCATCTGTAGTATCCTTAGGCTGGGGGGTTGAAAGTTTGTGTATTTTATGAAAATCTGCCCTTTAGTTTGGTTGCTATGGCAACTTAGAGTTCCTATTGACTTATAATGGGGAAAATTGAAAAATGGCATTTACTGCCTAGCCATTGCAGATATGTTGACAAAACTTTTATAGAAATGTTCCTTAAGAAGTCTTCTATTTGCTTTATTGTTTTTGGACCCACTGTTCCTTTTACTGGTTGTCATGGAAACCAAAATGCAATAATGATGGGAAAAAAAAAATACTTACAAAATTATCTCCTCAGAAGCCACTGGGCCAATAAGGCCCGAATTCATCTGTAGTATCCTAATTAGGCTGGGGGGTTGAAAGTTTGTGTTTTTATGAAAAATTGGCTTTTTCGTTTGGTTGCTATGGAAACTTAGAGTTGCATTGACTTATACTGGGGAAAATTGAAAAATGGCATTTACTGCAATCAAAATATGGAAAATAGTTATATATTTTGTTGTCAACTCAACAGACTGTCAGGCTGAGACTAAATTGTTGTTGTATATTTTGTATTAGCATGTACAAATGTGACAGCAATTTTGACAGCAATTTTGAGCTAGAGATCTGGTGAGCTTTGTGGCCCGTGGGCCTCTTGTTTAAGTATTTTTTTCCTTTTTTTTTTTACATTTTAGTTTCCATGGCAACCAATAAAAGGAGCAGTGGGCAAAAAAATATATAGCTGATAGAAGACTTCTCACGAAACATTTCTATAAAAGTTTTGTCAACATATCTGCAATGGCTTGGCAGTTAATGCCATTTTTCAATTTTCCCCATTATAAGTCTATGGGAACTCTAAGTTGCCATAGCAACCAAACTAAGGGGCCGATTTTCATAAAAAACACAAACTTTCGACCCCCCAGCCAAAGGATGCTACAGATGAAATTTGGGCCCAATTGGCCCAGTAGCTTTAGAGGAGATGTTGTTTATAAGTGTTGACGGACGACAGACGACGACATACGACAGACGACGACGACGACGACGGACAACTGCCTATACTATAAGCTCCCCCGGAGCCTTCGGCTCTGGTGAGCTAAAAATGCACTAAATGACCTTTGACCTCATTTTGACCTTATATGATGTCTGTTGGGCTGGCAACCGGGCAAAATGGTTTTAGGTATGTTTACTGACTTCAATGAGCCCGGTTGCCCGTCATGCCGCGAAAGTGCCCACAAATCCAAAATTTCACTCATAAACCACCGGACTATAAGGCATGTGTGAAGAGGGAAGACGGACTAGACAAGCAGCCTTATGTTCTGCTCAGTTTTTCTCTCAATAGTTTTTCTATCCTGTGGGATTTTGATAGAGAGGGGAAGACTGGCCAGGCTTCATAGAAGTGCAGGTTGATAAAGGTAAATGGATGCACCTCTATATCGTTTGCCATTTTTACAGAAGGGAATAAGTTTTGTGACTTCCTGTATGCTTTCCTGGCTGACAAAACCTTTTTTAGAGAGGGATATGCTCATAAGGGAAGGATGTTGCCCCTTGAGCAAGGAAACTTGCTCCATGAGCAAATTCTTTCCTGGAGAGCAGATTCTTTCCTTTAGGAGCGTGCCCCGATTGAGCTGGGAGGCAAAAATGAAGTTGGAAGAGCTTGTTCCCCTGAAAGTGTACCCAATTGCCCGAAGCCTTATCTGTTGCACATGCCATATGGAGTCCTATGTAAGACCTCAAAATTATGTTCTCTGCCAAGATTATCAATATGTATGCTTAGAATATGTATGCTTAGAAATGTGAACAATAAAGATGTAATAATAAAAAAAAAAAAAAAAGTTTTTCTAAAAATAAAAAAAAAAAAAAATATTAAATTGCAAATCTTTTTTTTTGTTTTTATAATTTTTCTTTCTTTTTTTTATGTCTCCAACACAATGATCGTGATGGCCAATCTATAACATTAAAATGGTTGCAGAGATATTTTCATGAAACTTTGTACAAGTAGAAATTTATTTTAGAGCTGGGACATTTAATAGGTTCAGTGTGGTAAGTTAATTTGATACAATAAACGTTACAGTAGGAGTCATCACTTTTGGCTTCATGTTTCTTTCTGGGCTCTGTTCTTAAAGGAGCCGGGCAGCGTAAGGGCAGTCGGTAGGGCCCCTGACTTGTAAGCCAGAGATCCTGGGTTCGATACCTGGTCCGACCACTTACTTTCATTTCCCCTTCGACTGGCTCAAGAAGAGCAATTGTCAATTACTGGTGAAAATAAGTGCACTTAGTACTGGTTAACCGCTTAGGAGGTCTAAGCTTGCCCAGGAATAGTGTGGTTACGATAACCCATTGCATTCTGGGTATTTTTTGTCGTCTGCTGAAATTGTTGTCTGCATCAAAAATCAAGAATATTTTGACAATATTGGTCTAAACAACTCTCGTAGAAATGATGGCTAGGCCTGATCTGGATCCAAACTGTTTGCCCAGATACCCCTAAAAGGGTATCCCGAATGGAATGGGTTAACTGACCGTCCCGACATGACCATAGCTGCTTACCATCGACTTTAAACAATAACACAACAACAACAAATGTTCTTAAAGGAAAGAATTTTCCTCCCAGAGGTGGTGATTTGTGGTAAATACAAAAGTCCGGATAAAACCATAAAAAATTAACGTACTTCCCTGAAAGTTTGCTGACTTCTTATTTTTGTTGTTCTCAACAGTTTAGAATACAGAATAGAGGGACATGCTGTTAAAAAAAGTGTTTATATGGAAAAATCAAAGGGTAATTTTGTGCGCAGAAATCAAGAAAATTAACTTCATTCTTGACAATATACTTACCTCTGAAGTTTCTTTAATGCATTAAAAAGAGCGTCCTAGCAATTATTTGTTCCAACTCTGAGCAAATAGTGCAAACCCAGATCAGACAGGAGCAGTCTGATCAGGGTCTACACTATTTGCCATCCCATTTGCATTTTTTGGGCACATAACTGCACTGTAAAACCAAACTGTTCCAGTTTTAGGACAATTGTGGTAATTATTTTTAGTGTCCCAATATTTAGAATTTTTACCACCTTGACACAGGTGTGTATCTGAAATTGTTCAACCTTAAAAATGGACTCTACTATGTATTTTGGCAATCATTTGGACTCAGAGGAGACCATTCTTTATCTGCTCAGCCTGAAAATGTATGAAAAAAAATGGAAAAAATAAATGCTTGGACGCTCTCCAAAATGTATTAAAGAACCTTCAGACCCTATTACATTTTTAATAATGATGGTTATTTTTCAGATTTTTGCGCACAAAATTACCCTTTGAAATTTTCTTATATAAACCCTTTTTATCCCCCGACCGAAAGGTTCGGGGGATATAGCGATGAGCCTGGCGTCCGTCCGTCCGTCCGTCCGTCCGTCCGTCTGTCCGTCCGTCCGTCCGTCTGTCCGTCCGTAAACACTTTCTTGTCCGCTCCATATCTTGAATACCGTTTGGAATATTTTCATAATACTTCACAGTTATGTAGAACAGGTCATGACGACGTGTTGCGTGCAATATCCCCCGACCGAAAGGTTCGGGGGATATAGCGATGAGCCTGGCGTCCGTCCGTCCGTCCGTCCGTCCGTCTGTCCGTCCGTCCGTCCGTCTGTCCGTCCGTAAACACTTTCTTGTCCGCTCCATATCTTGAATACCGTTTGGAATATTTTCATAATACTTCACAGTTATGTAGAACAGGTCATGACGACGTGTTGCGTGCAAGAATGGTAACTCTTGCTTTTGTAATTTTTTAGTTATCTCCCCTTTGGTGAATTTTTGGCAGATTCGTGTCCGCTCTGTAACTTGAATACCCTTTGGAATATTTTCATGATACTTCACAGATATGTAGAGCATGTCATGACGATGTGTCGCGAACAAGAATGACAACTCTTGCTTTCTTACTATTTGAGTTATTTCCCCTTGATGGTTTTAGGTGTAAATTCGTGTCCGCTCTATAACTTGAATACCTTTTGAAATATTTTCATGATACTTCACAGATATGTAGAACAGGTCATGACGATGTGTCGCGAACAAGAAAGACAACTCTTGCTTTCTTACTTTTTGAGTTATTTCCCCTTGATGGTTTTAGGCGTAAATTCGTGTCCGCTCTATAACTTGAATACCTTTTGAAATATTTTCATGATACTTCACAGATATGTAGAACAGGTCATGACGATGTGTCGCGAATAAGAATGACAACTCTTGCTTTCTTACTTTTTGAGTTATTTCCCCTTGATGGTTTAAGGTGTAATTTCGTGTCCGCTCAATAACTTGAATACCCTTTGGAATATTTTCATGATACTTCATAGTTACGTAGAACAGGTCATGCTGATGTGTCGCGAACAAGAATGACAACTCTTGCTTTCTAAGTTTTTGAGTTATTTCCCCTTGATGGTTTTAGGTGTGATTTCGTGTCCGCTCCATAACATGAATACCCTTTGAAATATTTTTATCCCCCGACCGAAAGGTTCGGGGGATATAGCGTTATCCCCCGACCGAAAGGTTCGGGGTATATAGCGATGAGCCTGGCGTCCGTCCGTCCGTCCGTCCGTAAACACTTTCTTGTCCGCTCTATATCTTGAATACCCTTTGGAATATTTTCATGATACTTCACAGTTATGTAGAACAGGTCATGACGATGTGTCGCGTACAAGAGTGGTAACTCTTGCTATTGTACTTTTTGAATTATCTCCCCTTTGGTGATTTTTTGGCAAATTTGTGTCAGCTCTGTAACTTGAATACCCTTTGCAATATTTTCATGATACTTCACAGAAATGTAGAACAGGTCATGACGATGTGTCGCGAACAAGACTGACAACTCTTGCTTTCTTACTTTTTGAGTTATTTCCCCTTGATAGTTTTAGGTGTGATTTTTGGCAGATTCGTGTCCGCTCTATAACTAGAATACCCTTTGGAATATTCTCATGATACTTCACAGATATGTAGAACAGGTCATGACGGTGTGTCGCGAACAAGAATGACAACTCTTGCTTTCTTACTTTTTGAGTTATTTCCCCTTGATCATTTTAGGTATGATTTCGTGTCCGCTCTATAACTTGAATACCTTTTGGAATATTTTCATGATACTTCACAGATATGTAGAACAGGTCATGACGATGTGTCGCGAACAAGAAAGACAACTCCTGCTTTCTTACTTTTTGAGTTATTACCCCTTGATGGTTTTAGGTGTGATTTTGTGTCCGCTCTATAACTTGAATACCTTTTGGAATATTTTCATGATACTTCACAGATATGCAGAACAGGTCATGATGATGTGTCGCGAACAAGAATGACAACTCTTGCTTTCTTACTTTTGGAGTTATTTCCCTTTGATGATTTTAAGTGTCCGCTCCATAGCTTGAATACCTTTTGAAATATTTTCATGATACTTCACAGATATGCAGAACAGG
This sequence comes from Ctena decussata, assembly GCA_963989385.1. NCBI lineage: Eukaryota > Metazoa > Mollusca > Bivalvia > Lucinida > Lucinidae > Ctena > Ctena decussata. The sequence continues at coordinate 46,247,966 of OZ022500.1, forward strand.
TCATGACAATTTGTCTCATACATGAATGATAACTCTTGCTTTTAGACCTAGTGAATTATTTCCCTTTGGTAGTTTGAGCTGCTGTTTGAGTCTCTGCTCCATAACTGTATACCCTGGCCAGCTCCAGAATTTGAATAACCATGAACCTTTTAGAATATTGATGATCATGCTGTGATATCTTATCAGTGTTCCTAACTCTCTCTTACCCCTCCACATTCCCGTGCCCCCTCCCGCACCCCCCCCCCCCCCCCCCCCCCAAAAAAAAAATCTTTTTTCCTGATTTGGATTCTTTGTCCAAATTCACTTACTAGAGAGCTCAAAATTAGGTTTGTAGGGCTTGTACTTTAGAAGTTATTCACACATTTTGAAAGTTGAATGTATCGTATGCTATACATTTGTGTATATGGTGGCTGTTTGAGATATTACCTCTTTTTAGCAGTCAAGCATACTGTTTTAGTCTGATTGTTAGATAATCATGCATCTGTTAACAGTTAATGTCAATCAGAAGCATAAAAGAACGACAATATATTACTAATATGTGTTTTGAAGTGCACCCTTTTTACCAAGGCCTTTGGGGGTCTTCGGTCGGGGGATTTGCCATCTCCTCTGATGGCTATTTTTAACTTCAACAAGTCCTGCATTTTTGGATTCTGAATCGTGAGAAACAACATAAAGAAGGCATCTGCTAATTTTGGGGAAGATCTGTTATATTTTCAGCATTTTATGCAGATTTTTTACTTCATCCCAAATCAGTGATTATCGCCACCTTAAGAATAAACTCCCAGAGAAGAGAGGCAAAATTGAAATTCCCAGAATTGCTTCCCCTGAAAGTATAACCATTCACCTAAACCCTATTGCACTTAGATTGGCCAAAACTCTGCCAAAACTCCACCTTAACCCTATTGCACTCAGATCGCCCAAACTCTATTGAGAGAACACCAAAACTCCAACATAACCCTATTGCACTTAGAACAGCCAAAACTCTGCCAAAACTCCACCTTAACCCTATTGCACTCAGATCGGCCAAAACTCTATGGAGTTTTGGCTCTTCTGAGTGCAATAGGGTTAATCATGATAAACTCTTCGTTATATTTTCAGATTTTTTGGTACAAGAGACCTGGCAGCAGCTGATTTTCTATGGTTTAATGCTCATGTTGGAATTGGATGGTACATATACTACAGAAAACACATATGCACCCTTCAAACACCCTGGAGGATTACATACAGTGTCTTTGGATCGGGGATATTTAATTTTGGGACTGTGCTGTTCTGGGGTACTGTTAAGGCCCTTGTGCCTAAACTTCCTGACACACTGAAAATAGTGTTTGGCTTTAGTTCAGGGTTGCTGCTTTTGTATCTTGGCAAGAGTTATTTAGACTTTGTTGATTCATTTGTAACTAGAGATAGTTTGTCCAGCAGTGAAACTGATTAACATTTTTTTTACAAAAACAACATGCTTCTCTTTTATTCTTTCCATTACCCTGTTAAGGTGTATGGTTACACCACCAGGTTTTTCAAATTTCTGCCATTTTTTTTTCAAAAGGAACAACTTGTGAGACTTCCTGTTTGTAAAGCCCTTCCAAAATGAGGTCTACTATCAACGGCAAGAATTTGCTCATAAATGAACAAATTCTTTCAGCTGAGCCCCATTGAGAAGGGAGTTAATGAAAATGGCAGTTGCTTCCCCTAAAAGTGTATGCATTCTCCTTAAAATTTAGACAAGTACATTATACATGTATTTAATTTTTATCTGAATGGCAAAAACTGTAGAGCCTGACAAGACAGCACCAACATTCACACTGCTCCTCTGCTACTCTGTTTGCCTAAGCATAACCGTCCAAGTAATAAGATTTTTATGTCAGTTAAAGTTTAGCCAGAAATGGCATACTTTAGCATAATTTTTTTTGTAAATTAAATGAGATAGGTTGTCGCTGATTAGCAGTGTAAATTAGTTCTAGCATGGTTTGTCTGCCTATACAGGAGATAATCCACTCACTAAAGCTCGTGGATTATCTCCTTGTACATGTGGACAAACCATGGTATGACTTACAAATATTGCACATGTGAAACTGCAATAATTAGGGACTTAAAAGAACCGCAAACAAGGTATTAACTAGGAATTAATTTACTATAACCCATCCACACCCTTTGTATGAACTTAATACAAACCAACTTGACCTGACCACAACTAATTTAACAGTCCATGGAAACTTTTTCTATCAAATTCTCTATAAATAAAATTTCTTCTTACTTTTATACGAAGTTTTCATGAATAAACTAAAATGAACACTGGCAAAAATTCATGTACACTGCAATATATATTTAAGGACAAAATTCTGCACGCATGTTAAATTAACATCCGTGCAGAACTTTTGTCCTTAAGTATACTAATTGCAGTAATACGAAAACCACAATGGTCTCTCAAATGAATCTGTGGATACTATTTGACAAAACAGTCAGGTTATTCTTCAGTGTCCATTAACATAAAATCAACACAAAAAACCACCATTACACATTCGTTTATTATGTGCAACCCCATGCCACACCTCCCCCACCCCACCCTCCTCCCCTCCAAATCAGGCAATATTCATGAAAGCTTGTGTGAAAAGTTCTCAAAAATAAAAGTAACTAAATATGTTTATGGCCTTTATGGTCTTAGGCAAGAAACCGTATGTGAATTGTGAATTCAAAACTTCATGAATATTTGTCGCAATTTTATTCCTGAAAATTTCCCAGGATACCATACTTAGTTTCCATAGACAGGATACAATCAGTGGATCAGCAAGCATGGTCTGTACAAGTATCAACAGTCCAAATAATACAAGAGTGAGATAGAGAATCTATTACACGACAATATACACTACATGGGTGCAGTAATCCTAACATTCACACAACACATTTCTGCTATCAATGATCTTCATGCTTACTTGTCTTCGAAATTTCATAGTTAACCCACTTTAATGCAAAAGTCTATGGGGAAAAATTAGATCCCTGCAAGTAGTGTTATATATTATACTGGTACAATTATGTATCTGCAGCTAAAATTAAATATATAATCACAAAAAGAATATATTTCAAAGCTTAATTTAAACATTTTAAATTCAAGCAATGCTGCAAAATGAATTACATACAGAAATCTAGATCGGGCATGTCTGATAATAGCTCTGAGATGTTGTTTTTTCTTCTTCTGGCAACTTAAGGTACCCTTTCAGGGCAAGCAACTCTTCCATTTTCATTTGAGCCCCTCTTTTCAATGGGGGTCAACTCTTAAAAAAGAATTTGCTACCCTATGAGCAAATTCTTTCCTTTAACAGTTGACCCCATTTTGGAAGGGCTTCCCTGTCCAGGGGAGCAAAGAGGAAGTCACAAAACATGGAGGTGCACCCATTCACCTTAGTTGATACTAATGAGATGCACAAGATTTTTTACAGGCAAATTATATCAGAGCTACTTATATCAATGACTACTCCCCTGTAACACAGACCAATAATGATTACTCCCCTTTCACATAGACCAAGACACAGTAAGAAGAGCTCATTTTTAGCAGAAGTGTATGAAGAATGGCCACCACACCAAAACAAGATTTAAAGATAAAGTTAAGAAAACTTCGAGAATAAAATAATACATGTCCCTGTACTTAATGTACAGCAACAAAAGAAAAAAAAAAGAAAAAATATTGCAGCTGCCTTCTAACATGTACAGGAGGTCCAGATAACGGTAAGCCCAAATACAAATTTTGGGACAAATTTTGAAGATTTCTTTTTTATTATCAATGTTTCCATCAAAACAAAAAGACTACTAAAAATCGTTCTTTTATCATTTATATTCTGTATTTATTCAGCTACAAGACAGAGGCTTTCCCTTTAAACACAACCCCAAAAATCTAGATCCATCTTTTATAATGGCTCTAGAGAAGAATTACACAAGGCTGGTTTAGATATTTGGGGTTAATTTGACGGGGAACAGATCCCTTTTTATAACTGAATAATTACAGTACTGCACTGCAGATGCATAAACTGTCCATCCTACACAAACGCACTGTCTTGTCAGAGTGTGAAAGCCATTGAAAATTGTAGCGCAATCTCATTTGCATGAATTATGTGTTTTTAATGATATCGCAATAAAATATGACAAAAATCTGTCACATCCCACAAGCATTGTGCCTTATCTGGAACTGAGAATGTACTCTGTTAGAAGACATTACTTTTCATTACTTTTCAACACTTTAGCCAGAGCTCTAGATAAGAGGGAGTATTTGGTAATAATTAAGGATAATTTTTGTTAATTCTACATAACAGCGTAAGTTGTGAAGATGAGGGGTCACAACATATGATTTCAATGAGAAATAAGAAAAATTATCCCTCAATTATCACCAAATACTCCCTCTTATCTAGAGCTTTGTAAATTAGCACTTTAAAAGATTTATACAGGGGTCCAGGTGGGTTTTGAGGATAATTTGGGATAATGTTTATTACTAGCCAAAAACATACGATGTGACCCCCCCTCCCCCCTTGATTGCACTTTCTCAATGAGGGACTTCTAATGATACTCATAACGTTTTTTTACTATACATGTATGTTGTGAACCTCAATACATAGTTCCGAGCCACACCCAGAATGCCACTCAAAGTCACCTGATAGTGTATATCTGACCATTGCAACCACAACTTAGCACGTGACGTAGTCTCACAAACGGAATTGCACGTAGTTCAATGTCTTACAAAAGACCCTGATTTTACCTTACAGTTAATGGAGGGATGTATTTTTTATATGTTTAAAGTAGGCGTGGTTTTCGGAACTATCAACAGAGACGGTTCTAATTTGAATCACAACATTTTTTACAGAGTATGAACAGAAATTATCAACTGGTAAATATCCTCAAATCCCATAAATATCTGGATGACATGTATAATTCATTGCCTAATATTTAGACAATATCTATATGATGATAATAAATAAACTATGAGAAAGCAGGCATTGAAATATACAGCACTAAGCCATTTTTTTATTTCATGAACAAGCATAATTATTAGTAGTTGACTTATTATTAGTAACCGCCTTATTCAGTTGTCTCTGACATTAACCCATTTCATCGAAAGTGACTCAGAAAAATAGGACCGTTTTCCTTAACAATGTAATAAGACATCAAACTTAAGCTTCATGCAAGTTCATAGATTTTTGGACCACAAATACAGATGTAACTGATCAACTGGCAATAACTAAATATTTTCTTAGCTAACAATAACATCCTTTTTTAAAGAAAACAAGCCTACAGAGGCACACAATCTTTGAACAATGCTGACTGACCAACACTGAAGCTATGTCCATGATGTCTAGAAATGTTGGGTAGGCATTCCAACGTCTTGTTTTCACTGGATTCTAACGTTCTAGGAAAAGTTTTTATGTTCAAAATGTACTTTTGAAAACGTAGTCAAGCAGCTATTGCAATCATGAAGCAAAAGCAAACACATGTAAATATAGTTAATATTACAGAACCAATGACACATTTTCTTGAAAAGCACACATCCTAGAATATTTCCAAAGTCCAAAAAGCTTGTTTCTTAATCTAACGATTCTATATAATTGCAAGGCAGTCCATAAACAGTGTCATTGCTCAATGGAGCATTTAGCTATGCCTGGCCCTGAATGAAATTATACATAACCCCACAGCCAACCAATAAGAGTCTATATCCCTCCTGGTTCAACAAAATTGTAATGCTATTACTGAGACAATTATCAGACTACAATTTATTCTGCTATAGACAAACCCCTCCCCCTCCCCATTTACTCCTCTAGACTGACCCCAAATATCTAAATAAACCAGCCGTGTGTAATTCTTCTTTAAGATTCATTTTTCCTTTTCAAAAACAATCTCAAAAATCTAGATCTGTCTTATAAGACAGATCTAGATTTCTGAAGTTGTTTTGGAATTCCCCTTCAAAAACAATCTCAAAAATCTAGATCTGTCTAATACGACAAATCTAGATTTCTGAGGTTGTTTTGGAAGGACATAACTCCCATAAACCCTGTCATCTAACCTAATATATATGATACTTGTATACACATTGGCCTGGGGATTATGGACGGATGATCAGCGCCCCGTTACTGTGGCTATGGATCCATTCCACTGAGGTGAGGGGGGAACGTGGATATAAGAATTTGAATTACTACTACTATTGGCCTGGGGTTTGGCTATTTCCATTTGTTCTTTATTTCTCTTACAACACCTACATTATGGATCGCCGTGCACACTAAATACTAAGACTATATATGGCACACTATACAATATTTAAAGCATGTCCAGTAATAATGTCCAATAACAAACAATAAGCTCTATAAGGAGTAGCATTAACCATTATCTGTCACATGTTTTTGATAAGTGCAGAGCTCCAGAGAAAGTGGGAGTTTGAGGATAATTTGAAGGTAATTTTTCTTATTTCTTAATAAATGATATGTTGTGACCCCTCATTAGAACCTTCTTGATGAGACGGTTCTAATGAGGGGTCTTGATGTATGTTTTTAAGGAAAAATAAGGGAAATTATCCCTTTTACCCCTTCTTCTTTGGAGCACTGATAGTTACCTTTCCGCATGTGCAAACACAAAGTACTCCAAATCAACATGCACAGCTGATCAGAGTTGCCTCTTTTAACAAGTATAATTTATAAATACTGTCTGCACGCATTGTCAAAAGTCGTCGTACATGTACAGTTTACAGCAAGGACTCTGATTACACAAAGCAAACAGACTTATCTAGGTCTTCCCTATTTTAGATTCAGAAAAGAAAAAAATCCAAACAACTTGGCTAAGGTAGTGTAAGGTACTATTTTATGGAAAATATATCAAATTAATAAACGAGGAAAAACTAAGAGATAATTGAAAAAAAAAAGTGAAATATGAAATTATGAAATAACAATGAACAGCATATAAGAAAGACAGAAAAATAAACATAAATTCAAAAACGAATCTAGGAAAAGACAGCTTCCTAATTTTATCATAATCAAAAATAGGGAGAAAAATGGGATCCCTTACAAAGTTTTCAAAACTCCGCAGTCTTTACAAGACTAAATTGTAAAGTCTTGTAGTTTACAAGACTTAAGGAAAAGAAAACACCCTATCAGTGCCCCCACCCCCATCCCCACTTCCCCACAAAAAAAAAAAAAGTACAAAATGCTCAATTAACTTAAGTTATAAAGGCACATGAAAACTATCTAAAGTCTCATAAAGAGTGACTGGCAAATAAATGATACCAAAGAGAGTATGTCACAACGATAGTACCAGCTGTGAGATGTCATTTACAGCTATCCAATGAGGTTCAAACATGACCAACCTGCAACAACCAGAACCACATGGTCGGTACAGCAAAAAACAAGCTACCCCTGTTGAAGTAAATGGATATTCTTTCAAGGACAGCAACCCTGCCATCATTCATTTTTACCTCTCTTTTTGATGGGGGTCAACTTTTAAAGTGAACAAAAGCAAACAAAAGTTGTTTCCCTTTGTAAAAATGGCAAATAAAACCATGATGGTGTACCCATTCACCCAAGATAAATGATGAAAGAAAGTAACATCAACATTGTCACAATTAACTGGCATTCTCAACACAGATCTGTCACAATTCGCACAAGCAATGCTTGGAAATTTTCATTTGGGTTACTCTGGCAGCTAGCTTTCAAATTTTATCCATCGTCTTTATCCAAAACTGGCTAATACCCATATTACATAACTTCATGCACCAAATAGGAGAGATCATAACAAGCTATCGTTTACCTCTCAGGGACAATGAACATCAACATGCAGACTTCTGCCAGTTTTTAATGTTTTTTTTTTTATTTATTTATTATTCCTTTTTTACTTGCATGAGTTTATACCCATTGTTTAATTAAAACCTCCAGATTTACTAACAGAATTATTTCTTATATCAGCTGACTATAAGCTTCAAATAATAAAATTTTATCAAAAAAAATTTGCACATCTGTAGCTATAGCTGTGTACATAAACAAAGACTATATGATGTATGTAACAGCTATACCATCCCCGATATAAATTGATTATGTGTGTTACAAAGTTACACTATAAATACATTTTTTAACTGTTACATACATGTATTACCAAAGATGCTGCAAATTCAGTTAAAACTTATTACATGTATACAGCTATGGAGAGTGAATGTGAACTTATCTTTTAAAATTTTAAGCCTCAGATGTTCTACTGTAAGATACGTACTAGGATTATGGAATGGCTTTGATCATGGTCTAATTTGTCTCTCTTTATTTCATGACCTTTACAAGACATTAACACCCTTCTACATAAATGTAGGTCTTGTTTGTAGTAGCCAAATTTAAAACATGCCAAGGCTTTTGTTACGAATTTCAACTCGACCTCCATATCGCTATACAGGAGAATATACAGATATTTGATTCTAATACGTGTACAGAATAGAATTAGGATGCATGCTGTCTAAATAGTGCTATCAATGTTAACACTTAAAGCCAATAAATGAAAATAATTAAATTTGCAAACAAGGTAGATCTAGATTAGGTGGCTCATAATGAGCCTCCACATCTTGATCTTTACTGCTTGCCCTCTAGTCTTTGTATTTTCAATATGAGAAAGCTTGGATGAAAATTTTTTTTTAAATTTTGCAGATGTAAATTTTGTCATCTGCTATTTGGCGCTTTATGTGTATGCAGTGTGCAAACTGAGATCAGCCCCTGCACATGTGAAGTCTGATCAGGGCATAATAGTAGTTTGCCACAACAGCAGTTTTTACCAAATGGCCAAATAAATGCCAATGTCCAAACATTCTCCTTTCTGGAAATTGCAACAGAAGTACGGTATCTTAACCCTTTCCTAAGTCCTGTGTCCCCTGATACTTGCTAAATCATAATTTTGCACTATGACTATGACATTATATGATAAAAACACTTGTCTGATATCCATAATCAGCATCTTATATTACTGATTGGTGATATCAGATATCACGATATTTGTAATTGATACGAAACAGTAACAAGGCTACAAGCTACAAAACATAACAAGCTGTGTCCTTGACCTGACCTGCAGGTCCCAAGCTCAAAAATCTACTTTTACTTTTCCAATATACCTGGTGTGCATTTCTTCAACACTTAAAGCACCAGAAAAAGAAAAATAATAGAATTAGCAAAGAGCCTTGATCAAGATGAAGCGGCTCTTAATGAGCCACCTCATCTGGATCTACACTGTTTGCCCTCTATTCTTTGAATTCTCAATGACGACTCATTAGTTAGTTTAAACAATATTTTATTTTCATCTAGACATATATAATAATATAACACATGAATTTATTATTATATATGTCTAGATGAAAATAAAATATTGTTTAAACTAACTAGACTCATTAGTTGAAATTGTGCAGACGTAAATTTTGTTTTCTGCTTTTTTGGCACTTTAAGGGTTAAATGTGCCTTAAGCTCCTGGAGGAAAAGTCCAGGGGGTCATCCCATGAGACATTTCAAATTATCTAACAACACTTCCAGGGGAAATCATATCTGTCTGCAGCAGCATATTGAAATCTGACTGTAAATCTCAACATGCATTTGGTTGTCTGCATAATGCAGCTAAATCTGCTGTCTTTTAACTAATTCTCAATACTCTACATGCTACTAAGTCTGTATTAGGTCAAACCTGTCTTGTGGGATCACTCTATTAAGGGGTCACTTGTCATAAGCAGTGGCATTTTAGGGTCCCATGAATCAAAGTACGAAGCAAAAGAACCGGTATGATGGGATCACCTGTCTTATGCAGCCAATCACAGAATGTCCCCTTGGGCGACCCCTTAGGATAGGTTTGTCTGTATTCAAATACGTACAACTTCTTCAAGTGAAGACCAGATGAATAGACTGGATTCTAAAATTCTGATAACCAGTCTGACTTAGTGAAACAATTGACTCTAGTCTGAGTTCTACAACTCCTCAAACAACAGATCAGCTAGTCTGAATTCTAAACTTCCTATCCAAAAACAGGTTAACTAATGTCTCTTGACTTCTTCATGCCTAGAATAGATTAACTAGAGCAAATTTTAAAATTCCCCTTTTCATCCAATGGAATTTTATTGTTTCTACCCCCATAAATCATGTCATGGTTACACCAGTGCATACATAGTAAATGAAATAATACATGGATCTATTTCATCATCACACTTTCAAGCCTTCATGTCTCTTTCTGTGCTTCTGATGGCACAGTATCTCTTCTGGCTTTAACCCTATTGCACTAAGAACGGCCAAAACTCTATGGAGTTTCGGCTGTTCTGAGTGCAATAGGGTTAATACCAACTTCAACTCTTTATCTTATAGTTTACACACTTATTGAGCTAGTGATATCATTCTAGAAACTGGGAAATATCTGCAGAACTTTTGTTTTCCTGAGATTTTGCAAGAACAAAATTTTATTTTATTTTTCATCAAAACTTTAGCTTTTTGTAAAACTTAGCAAGTTTTCCTCATGCAATGCTTAGAACTGTAAATTCAAAACTTTACAAGTTTTCTTTACGTGCACTAAGTCTTGGGAAAAGTCTGCAAAAATTTCCACTTCAAAGCCTCTTAATTATCTAATCTTGATTTAATGTTATTTCAAGCAAGTTATTATATAACTGAAGCACAATCAAGCGAAGAAATAGTAAGAAAATATATACATTTTAATAAAATACAGTTTTACTTTAATAAAACTTAATCATGATTATATCTAACCATTACCACACACTGTAACTATATAATTATATATACATTTAATAAAACACTAGGTTAGTTAAGATATAATCTCTCAGCAACCAGTGCAGGAAAACATATAAATGCACTGTTGCCGAGTGCTAGAGTAATATATTTACAACTACACGCAACTGTTAAGAAATATTTTGTTACTTATGCGTTCTAGGCACATGCTTTATTGAACAGAGGCAATTTCTAATGTTAATGCCGGTAAAATTTAACCAGTCATCTCTGAAAAAGTAATATTAATTCAATATCCATGCCGACTTGTAGTTTAAATGACTTTATCATATGACGTCACTGTTATTCAATGGCTAATGTCATGCCATAAAAATCACATGACCACACATTTAACAACACTTGTTTATGAGCATATAATGCCATTATGTCATCCCTGATAATGTTATGTTTTCTACTGAAATAATGTAAGTTTTCATCCAATAAAATCCTATAAAAAACGTCACATGATAAACATATTTACAAGTACACGCAACTGCCAAAGGCTTGTTTCATCAATTTGATAGGAAATGACCAGTCATATAAGATCCTCTAAGCACTGTTCAACAACCAACTAAGCTCTGCCAGCCTGTCTAACTCACAAGCAACAAAGCATTATTAACAGCCATGTTATATTCAAACTAAATAATAAAATAAAGGTTTTGATTTCAGAAATAAACAAAACTGTAGTAGGAAAGTATTCTACACATATACATAACATTACATATGCTATCATTTCCCATATTTATTCTGTTATAACATGAGAGGATTTATTTTCCAAAATAACCCGGAAAACCCAGATCCATCTAATGATGGATCCTGATTTTGGGATTCCCCACGAAACAACCCCAAAAATCTAGATCTGTCTTGTAGGACAAATTTGTTTTTTAGGATTGTTTTGGAAGGAAAACACCCATCTGGGGCTATTCCAGAGGGTGAAAATCCCTAAATTAGGCCAAATAAATATGACAGTAAAAGCAAAATAACTATTCCCTTTATGGAGTTCTAAACCATAAGAGTGTGCCACACGTAAACCATTAAGGTGTATTCGTAACATCATTATTCCGCAATAAGACAGGGGTTCGCCTTCCAAAATTACTCCAGATATGTAATAAGTCGTGTAATTCAGCTTTAAGAGGGATTTTTCTCTTCCAAAACAATCCCAAATATCTAGATCCATCTTCTAAGATGGATCTAGACATTTGGGATTGTTTTGATGGATCTAGATATTTTTATCTAGGTATCTTCTAGGTGGATCTAGATATTTAGGATTGTTTTGATGGATCTAGATATTTGTATCTAGATATTTGGGATTGTTTTAATGGATCTAGATATTAAGGATTGTTTTGGAAGTAAAAAAATCCTGCCTTATAGCGGAATACATACGGCACATCTCTAGGTTTTCCACCATATTTTTCAAAAGCACTATTACCGCAAATGGGTACACTTTCAGGAGAAGCAACTACATGTATGCCGTTTTCGAGAGTTGACCCCTATTATAAAGGGAGGCAACATGGCAGTGCGAGCTACTCTGTGAAAATGTACCCTTTTGCCTTCAAGCAAAATGAAGCACTGAACTAAATGAAGTGGGTATAAAGATATAGTTCTGTAAAATATATACTGATCTCTATACATACATAACTACACTACTTACAGATAATACATGAAGGAGTTCTACATATTTACACAGGGTTACATAGGGGTAATTAACATGATATAATAACTCTTATATTATTTAAGGAATAACATGGGTTTTCCCTTCCAAAATGATCCTAAAATCTATTTTTAGATGTTGTTTTGCATGGGCACCCCCCTCACCATGTCCTACATCCAAACCGAAATGATATACCATATCAATCCTAATAAACACCCCCTGCACTAATATACACCCCCTGCTTTTTTTTCCAAAAATAATGTTATAGTGACTTGCATAAATTATTATTTGCTTCTCTGGATAAGGTAGCTCTTTGAAAGGGGTCTACTCTGAAAGGAAAGAATTTGCTTCTAGAGAAGGGAGGCAAAAAAGTAGTGTCATTTCCTCTGAAAGTATACCCATCACCTTTATATTGCTTATTACAGGTATTTTGGCAGTGGCTAATTTACTTCACTTTATGCTCTAAATAAAGCCCCCCTTTTTGTAAAATGCAACACCCCAGGGGCATTTAATAAGATTAATACTGTAACTGTTTAAAAAGATAACCCAACATTGTCTCCTTTACAACATAACAAAGATCTTGACAAACTGAACTATTCTACCCATGCTTATCTATTTGTCTCATGTTTATGCAGCTTTTCTGCAAAAACATTAACTGTAACATTGTGACTATAACATAATCCGGCCTCCAACTATTACAAATGCACCAAAACGCAACAAACTGAATCACAAATATTTAAATATAAAATCATATGAAACAAATAAACACTACTATCTATTGGAGCCACTACACACATTAAAGGTATTAAATGTACTGAATTTCTTCCCTCATAAGACGGAGGTTATTCCCTTCTAAAAACAATCCAAAAAAAATCTAGATCCATCTTATAAGACGGATCTAGATGTCTGGGATTGTTTTTGGAAGGAAAAATCCCTCTTATAGCAGGATTTCATCTCTAAGACTGGCTTATATATCTGGGTCATTCAAGAGATGTGAAATCCCTGTTTAATAGCCGAATAAATACGGTACACAAGCTGAATAACTACGGTACACAAGCTAAGTACCCTTAATGTGTGTCACAGACCACTTGAGCTGCGACAGGAGAAAACCAACAAAGTGGTTGTGCACCCAGCTCAGACTCAGATCAGCCTGGACATCTGCCCAGTTTAATCAGACTCTTCGCTAAGCACTTAAAGGGTAGCTAAGGGACTAAGCTACCTCCATACAGACAGCGAAGACTCTGATCAGACTGGGCGGATGCCCAGGCTGATCTGAGTCTGTGCTGGGCACACAACCATTTTGTTGGTTTTGTCATGTCGCGGCTCACTTGTTATAGCTATGTACATATAGGTTAGAACAAATATTCATTTCTTTCAAACACATTTATAAGTCTGCAGACCGCAGCAAACATATGAGTTCTCCCGCCTGCCAGCTAATATATGCACTTAGTAAATAAGGCATTGATTAGTATCAATTTTATAATAATTGTAACATATTTTTTTTTTTGTACTTTTGTATTTTTATCTTTTTTTTCTTTTTTCGTCAGAGCTCCATATAAAGGCTGTGGCTTGTTTACCATTCCGAGACGTCATTTAATTTTCCTAATGTACATGTTCTCTCTCTAGCATTAGGTTGTGACCCCTTAGTAAAACCATCCAACAAAAAAAAGGTAGCTCCAATACCTCACCAAACAGCCACTGAGTGTGCTTTTTATTTGTGTATGTGTTTTGGATTTTTTGTTACCGTTATTTTTTAGTTTTGCTTTTTCTGGGGTTTTTTTGAGATACAAGAAAATGTGACCCAGAATTCGAACCTGCCATTAGTAGAAGCTCTAATTGTGCAAACTTTTAACTTTCATTCAAAAACACTTTTCTGTGCAAAGCATAACTTTTAAATGTTCAGTAATACAGAACTTAAAAGCAAAGCAAAAAAAAAAGGAAAGTAATATTTACAATGAGATCATTTGAACTTCATGCGATAAAAATACAAACATGATTTCTACAATGTCATCTATTTTTGTACAAAAAAAAAAACAAGAAAAAAAAAATCTATTTTTGTACAACAGATCCAGAACACCTCTAGAATATTTTTCTTTCTCACCCAAAACATACATTGTGACCCCTCACTAGAAGTGCCTCATTGAGGCACTTCTAGTGAGGGGTCATAATGTATGTTTTTATGAAGTATGGACAGAAATTCTTTAAAAATCACTCTTATCTTGACCTTATATATAGTTCATATTATAACTACAAAACTGACTTCAGCTATGTCATCTTTAACGTATAGCACATTTGCAATCATTGTTTTTTGATGATATTAATAAAGCTTATACAAAAGCTATCATGTTAAAATGCAAAGAAATGGAAACTTGCTTCCTGAGAAACCATGAAAATGTATCTTTATAGGCCCTTTATATGATCTTGGGCTGCTTCCATTCCTTTTTTGTTACCATCTGACTTCTTTATTCAACTGGCCTCATTTTTTTTCAGTCCATGTAACTATTTTTATAACTATTTTTTCAGTTTTATGCCCTTCAAAAGCGATCAAAAAGTTATTGTTGTTTTTTTTTTGTTTAGAAATAAAAGTATGGTGGGAGTGAAAGACACTTGTTCACCCTAGTACCCATGGCATTACATTAAAGAAGCCTACAGATGACATGACTGTTAATGTTCTAAAATTTTGACACCCATGTCTGGTACAAAAATATCCAGACAAACAGAGTAAATCCAGGTCAGTCTGCTCCTGAAGGAGCAGTTCCATCAGAGTCTACTTTGTTTGCAATTGCACAAAAGGTTCTTTACCAAACAAGGCCTGTCTGTGTACAAGATAGGCTGCCTCACAGCGCCTTGCCCATCACATAAAAATACTTTGTCATAAAACTTAAAAGTGCAACCCCATGCCCACACCAAGGCCAAAGCTGAGGCTGATCTGACTTCAGGGTGACAACAATAGCTCCCTGTACTTTCGTACAGACGAGTTAAAAACGTCTGAAAGAATGTTTTTCCATGCTTTTTCTGAGGAATGAGCTGCACAAAATTTTAGAATACTATAATTATTTAAACCACTTGTGACTTTTAAGAGTGTTTTAAGTCAATCTCTCATTCTAATATGACCAACGACAATAAACTGTTCAACTTTCCAACAAAACTGGTAAATCTACACGAATAACAAAGAATCACATCAAAAAAAGTTATAATGAAATATAAAATGGTAACAGCCGAGACATGTATGACTCAAATGAGCCACTTTCAAAAGGTTAATTAAGAACTCCAGATAAGCTGAGGGGTTTGAAGAAAATTCTAATATAGTTTTTCTTATTTATCTAAGAAAACATGTTGTGACCCCTCATTAGAACTGCCTTGGAGAGGCAGTACTAATATCTAATGAGGGGTAACAATATATATTTTTTATGAGTTAGGCCAAATATCATCCAACCCCAACCACCCTTACCTAGACTTCTGCATTACGGTCAAGTCAGGTAAATTCGGACAGCAGGTAAATTCAGACATACCTTTGCAAACAGTGAAAATCCAGATGAGACGGCTCATCATGAGCCGTCTTTAGGATTTTCACTCTTTGCCCACTTATTTTTGTTTTAATTCCAAATAACTGACATATACATGTAAAGGAAACAGTGTCACTGTCTAAATTTACCTGCCATCCGAAATTTACCTGACTTGACCCTAGTAGAAATGACCATGTGAACTTTTGTTCAAGTTATCATTATTAATTGTTAAATTCCTCAGGATCTCAAGAGGATCAGCATTGATATCTGTCCC
The DNA here is from genome assembly GCA_963989385.1 of Ctena decussata. NCBI lineage: Eukaryota > Metazoa > Mollusca > Bivalvia > Lucinida > Lucinidae > Ctena > Ctena decussata. Next base: position 46,264,139 of record OZ022500.1, read on the forward strand.
TGGGGTGATAAATCCTGCAGGAGTCATTGGTGTCTGTGGCTCCAGCAGGGGGAGCTCCTGATCTCTATACGACGGTATTTGTTGCCTCACTGCTCCTGCATACGACCTTCTCACCTCATCGTCAACCGAACTCCCAGATGATGACTGACTGACAGATTCCTCACTTTGTGGAGGTGCCCTGAGATTAAGATATAGCTTCCCTGAAGGTGGTGAAGGTTTCATTGAATCTTCATTAATAAGTACATCTGATTTACTTGTGAAAGAATCCTCATCCCCTTCTTCAATGTTTTCTTCTATCATTTTTACCAGTTTCGTAACTTCTGTGGGTGTTCCTAAATCATCACTAAATTGACGACTGAATCCTGTTGTATTCAATTTTAGCCCTGCTGTATTTAACTTCAAGTTTTTAGGCCCTCTAGTCTGTATAGTAGAGGTCTTTTCAATGGTTGTCTGCTGACTGCTCATCTCCATTCGGAACTGGGTTTCCAGTTTGCTCCCGGAATCTAAATCAACTGTTGGAGACATTGAACTTTCATGGGAACTTTGTGAACTGTAGCTGGGACTCTGTGAAACTGGTCTTGGACCACTATGTTGTCGCTTCCGGAATGTTGGAAACTCCTTTTCAGTCTGAGGGATGTTCACATTCTCAGCTGTTGGATTTGCCCCCACCTGACTTGATGATTCCTCCTTCTTTTGATGAGTCACTGTCAAAGGGGAGCTACTCTGAGCTGGAGTGCTTGATCTCGAGCTAGCACTACTGCCTGGTGTGGTGAACAAGTGGCTCGGCACATGTTTGACATTTGGCAGCATTTGGATCCCAGTTACATTAGATCCTGGTGACAGAGCAGGTGAATATGATCTGGTGTCTGACTGGCTGCTGCCTGTGGGTGAGACCTCCATCTGTGCCTGTGGGTGAACTACAGCTCCTTCTGTTGAGCTGGCAGGAGAGAGGCTTCCCGACCCAGTAGGCACCGGCTGCATGTGGACTGGCAATGAAGCTCCCATGTACGGATGACGCTGCTGGTAACCATAATTATAGAAGTAAGGTGGCTGCATGGCCATTGGCATACCCATATACCGCGGATCATCAGGTGGTAACATATAATGAGGATATGCAAAATATGGCTGGTAGGGCATCGTTCTTGGCATGTACACCATCCTAGCTTTCTGGTGACCTTTCTTCCCCAGTGGTGAGCCACCTGCTGGTGATCCTGCTCTGTGTGCTGCTGGTGATCCTGCTCTGTGTCCTGCAGCCATCCCAGGGGCAACTGGCACACGTCCCCCGGCAGGTATAGGAATAGGCCCTGCAGCTGTCCCAGGCAGAGACCCTGGGGTAGGCTCCACAATGACAGCCCTCTTTTGACCTTGACTGGGTTCTGACTGTGGGGACTCTGAAGCTGACCTATCATCACTGTCTCCTCTTTGTATGGGCACCTGCTCTGCTGCCTGATGTGGAACTTGTGGCGGCATTCTCATCTTCTGGCCTGGCATTCCGCCCCTATGAGCTCCCTTTAGTGGCCCCCCTTGGAACATTCCTGCGTGGGGGCGGTAGAACACGGGACCATAGTAAGGGTGATAGCCCTGGTACATCATAGGCATGAAGGCTCCTGGGTGGTACATCTGAAGACAAACAAACAGATTCTCTTAACCCTTAGAGTGCCCAAAGAGCTGACGACAAAATTTACCTCTGCAAAATTTCAAAATATATTTTGTCCAAGCTATACCATATTCAGAATTCAGATACTAGAGGGCAAACAGTGCAGATCCAGGTGAGGTGGCTCATTATGAGCCACCTCATCTGGATCTACACTGTTTGTAAATGCAACTATTGTCGTTTCTGGCACCAAGTTAACTTGTTCCTAACAAGAATTCCACAGAATGTGGTTTCTCCACCTGTCTCTGCACACTGTCACAAAACAGAGATGAACCAAAAACCTTGATGTTAAGTTTACACCACAGCCACCGTCGATAATGACGACACCGGAAAAGTAACACCTATATCTAGCTTCTGCTAATCGCAGACAAGACAATGACTACTCACTACTGCAAAAACTGCCCAGAAAATCAGTGCCTTACAAGATGGGAGAGTGTCAATGTCGTGATGAGTATTTTTATGCTTTCACTATTTTGACTGGATATTGAAAGCAGTACAGTGATGTTACAACAACATTATATATCAAACTCAAAATGCATAATAATTTCGAAATTGTCTTTTCTGTAGTTGTTGTTGTTGTTTTGATTTTGATTTTTTCAATTCTTGAAGTTAATTTTTCAATATCTGAATTTGCAGAATTCACAGCCCAGGAGAAGGTGGGAGGTTTTGAGGATAACTCTGAGATTTTTGTTTTCTTTTTGCCAACCCAAAACACATATTCTGCCGACTGCAATAAGGATTGCCTCTTTGAGGCAATTCTAATGACAGGTCACAACATATGTTTTTATGGAGTACAAACACAAAATGTCTTGTAATTATCCTCAACACCAAGTGTTATCAGAGCCAGTGAGAATCCACTTTCAGTACTCATCCACAATCTTGAAAAGTATATTAAGGTGACTGGGCACACTTTCAGGGGAAGTAACTTCTACAATTTTCTTTTCTTTGCCTCCCTTCTCGATTGGGGTTAACTCTTAAAGAAAAGAATTTGCTCCTCTAAAAGCAAATTCTTTCCTTCAAGAGTAAACCCTACTTAGGAAGGCTCTTGTTGTCCATGGAAAAAATCTGAAATCACAGAAGTCATTTCCCTTTGTAAATATGGCAGAAAAAACATGAAGATATATTCATTCATCTTAAATACTTTATTCGGCTGCATACCTGTGGATAAGGTTGTCCTGGACCCATTGATCTTGGCCCCGGATGATACATCCCGGGGGCCATCTGTGGGTGTCCTGGGGTCATAAACACAGGCTGACCATGAGGATATGACTTTGGTATAAACTCTGGGGCCAAAGGGTTCAGAATGTATGTCTTTGTCATCTCTACGTTGTTGAGCAGAGACTTGAGGTGTGGCCAGGTCATACCAAAGAAGCTGTTATGGTCATTACAGACCTCCAGGTAGTACTCCCACACTTTACTGAAAATATAGACACAATATATGAGCTGCAACATGACAAAACCAGTAAAGTAGCATGTGCGCCCAGGGAAGACCCAGATCAGCCTGGACGTCTGCCCAGTCTGATCAGAGTCTTCACTGTCTGCACGGAGCCAGCTTAGACCCTTAGCTACCCTTAAAGCACACAGCAAAGACTCTGATCAGACTGGGCGGATGCCCAGGCTGATCTGAGTCTTTGTGTGTTGCACATGCCATTTGTTGGTTTTGTCGAGTCCCAGCTAAATTGTCTCTTTGCCTGCCACTTTATCCAAAAGTAGACTTTTACCCAACATTCTATAAGCCAGCACCAGCTATCATTTGTACCTCTCTAGAATGAGTTAGTGTAAGTTGCATACTGTCTGGCTTTGGTAATTTCTAATGCTGCCCATGTTGTCTTACATTCGAGTATGTATATGTTTTGAATGTGTCTGGTATATGTGTGCCTAAAACATTTATTTTGTTTGTATTTGTTTTCAGACTCTGTTCTGATTCGATTCTAGCTCTTTATTTGAAACTAAATTTTCAGGGTGTCAGCCCTCCTTCAAGGTTTTGTAAATGTTCCAAAAATGAATATTATATTACAAGATAAGAAGACACTTTGATTCAGTGAAACATGAAATCTATATCATCTACTGGACAAACATACAGGTGTTTACATGGAAGGCATCACACTTGAAAAATATCTTACGGCCGTCCATGACAATATCATATCTTGTCCATAGGTTTTCTATGAAACTCTCTTATGGCTGTCCATGAAAATATTGTATGGTTGTCCATGTAAATATTTTAAAAGATTTACCTGAAATAGTTTATGGATGTCCATGAAAATATCTTATGGTTGTTGTTTTAGTTGGCTGATTTATTGTTTTACGTCCACAGTACAGCTATGGTCATGTCGGGACTGTCAGTTACCGTAACCATACTATTCCTGAGCAGGCTTAGACCTCCTAAGCGGTTAACCCGTACTAAGTGCACGTACTTTCCCCAGTAATTGACAACTGCTCTTCTTGAATCAGTGTAAGGAGAAACAAAAGTATGCGGCCGGACCGGGTATCGGACCCCGGACCTCTGGCTCTTGAGTCATATGCGCTACCCACTACACTACGCGGCCCGGCTATCTTATGGTTGTCCACATATTCATATGTCACATATCCAAACAAATTTTCTCAATATCTAAAGCCATTTTCGTGCAAATTTCCTCAAACACGGCATATCTTTATGCCACTTAAAAATAGATTTGCACAAATTTTACTTTTGAGACAATTTACTCTTCATGCCATTTTTAAATAAATTTGCACATGAATAGCCAAGATTGTGAGAATATTCACTCACACAGGGTATAAACCAGTCCACCAATTTTTACTTTCTGCAGAGACTGTCCATCATATTTGGCTTCCGCCCAGACTGTCCATGATCTTTTTCCTTCCTGCAGGGACTACTGTCCTCGAAAAATGTCTTCCTGCCGAGACTGTCCACATGACTCTGCTTCCTGCCGAGACCCTCAGCAGGAAGCAGAACAACGCCGACAGTCTCTGCAGGAAGCCATTTAGCCTGTACAGGAGTCTCAGCAGGAAGCAAGAGATCGCAGATCGTCTCTGCGGAAGCCAAATATGACGGACAGTCTCTGCAGGAAGCTAAAATTGGCGGACCGGTTTATACCCTGTGACTCACCTGCATTTCCCAACAAGGCACAATGAGACAGGATCTCCCACAACCACAACTAAAGATTCTGCCCGAGTAATGGCTGTATTAAGTAGTTTGATATTTGACAGGAAACCTAGGTCTAGCTTCTCAGAGGCAGCGTCATTAGTACATGTATGTCTGGTTCGTACGGTACTCAGCATAATAACTCGAAACTGTTTCCCTGAAAATACAACAAAGGTTCAGACTAAAGCAAGTGAGCAGGGGCTTACATACAACCCAGTTAGTGCCGCAGCCTATTACAGACAAACAGAATCCTCAAAGCACCAAAAAAAGCAGACAACAATATGTGTCTGCAAAATTTAAAAAAAAAGTTTTGTCTAAGCTATATATTATTGAGAAATCAAAGACTAGAGGGCAAACAGTGTACGTCAAGATGAACTAGGAATGTGTCCATAGTACACGGATGCCCCCCGCCAAGTGCCTTGAGTAAGAGGGCGCCTTTATTTGAGGTAATGGCACTTGTAGGACAACTAGGTTCACAGAGGCAGACTTGTATAATATAAAAGCTATAGGCAAAGCATTAATTGCCCAACGTTTGAAACATGACACAAACTGCAGCCCTTTAAACAATTTCAGAGTCATTGTATGGCCAAAATAGAAAATATTGTGTATTACAGAACCTGGTTAGAAACGTCAGTGGACCGTGACATATGGATCATCATGACCTGATTCTTGTAAATTCCTGTTGTACTTATTACTTATTAATATAAATCCTGATATAAAATTTCAAGTTGCTACAAAATCAGGAACTCTTAAATCTACATCTTACAAAAATCTCAACCTTGATAATTGGCTAAGTCCGAAGTCAGTGGACCGTGACATATGGATCATCATGACCGGATACTTGTATATTGCTGTTGTACTTACAGACATTAATCCTCATAAAAAATTTCAAGTTGCTACAATAACAGGAACCCTAAAATCTACCTCTTACCAAAATCTTTACCTTGCAAAATTAGCCTAAGTCCGATCTCAGCTGACCGTGACATTTGGATCATTATGCCCAAATTCTTGCGTATTCCTGTTGTATTAATAAATTAAAACCCGCATACAAAGTTTCAAGTTGCTACAAGTGTAGGAACCCTAAAATCTACCTCTTACAAAAATCTTAACCTTGCAAAATTAGCCTTAGTCCGAAGTCAGTGGACCGTGACATATGGATCATCATACCCTGATTCTTAAGGATTCCTTTTGTACTTATAGATATATATCCTCATACAAAATTTCAAGTTGCTTCAATAACAGGAACCCTAAAATCTACCTCTTACAAAAATGTTAACCTGAGTCTAACAGGATCACGTACGGACAGACAGACGTACGTATGTAATAACATACACACGTACGCACAACCAAAACACTATATGCCCCAGGCATCATATGATGCGGGGGCATAATAAAAATATACGCTGTTTGCTAATTCAGCTACATGTACTCTCATTTTTGGCGCTCTAGGGTAAACATAAAAATTTAATGCAAAAGTTAGCTTATGAATGGATGGGCAGACAAATAGATGGACATACATGTTCTAAGTTTTGCAGTTTAGGAGCTTACCTTTCTATGACAGCCCATAGACTTACAAGTTCCTAATCCTAATGGCTCTTTAGCTTACCATGATAATAGAATACACACCCAATATGGACAGAAAATATCTCCCCAAAAGTTTGTGTGAATGGATAAATGGACCCAAAACAAAGCTCTAGATAAAAGGGAGTAGTTGATCAGATGTTAAGATCCCTCATCTAAAATGGCTAACCGAGGCTGCTCAAATGAGGCACCAGAGCAGATGCGCATTTAACATAAGAACTCAGCAGAAGGCTATGTCCTGACTACAAATATTTCTCTGGGTACTCTACTTGGCAAAACTTTAATATAGTGGACTCATGTGGATTCAAAGCCTTTAAAGCAGGCGAAATGAGGCAAATTTGGTATCAAAGTAAAGCTTTACATCTAATCTACAAATTAAGACCATATATGACCGTGTAGAGCCAACCTTGAGTTTTCGCTGACCACTGGAAGCACATTGGTGTCGATAGACTTTTACGCGCCCGTTTGCAACACATGGAAGTAGTTTTTACACTACTCATTCAAGCTTTATCAGACAATAACAGAGAAAAATCGACTATGCAAATAACGGAGAAATGTTATAGTTCGTAATAAACCTGTTTTTGATGATATTTAATGGAATGTTATTGCACAAACAGTGCCAAAATCCTCGATATCTGTACATTTTGTTGATGGTCGGCCATTCCTTGTTGTTTCGCTAACACACGATGAAAGTGCTTAGAAGACAATGACAAGAATTCCGCGGAATGCTATGTCGCACCTGCATTGCGTTTCCACAGTAGTAAAGACTATATAAATAAAAGAACTTTATGAAAAATGGTAATAAATGCTAGGGTCAACACAATTTTGGATGTAAAATTTTACTAAGTCAGAAGAGCATGAAATATAGGCAAAGGGTAGGAATAACTGCAACATCCCTCGTGAACATTCTAAGAAGAAACTTTATGCCAGGTGTGATGGCTTCAGGTATCATACTTTCAGACGAAAGGACTAAAGCACCAGGGCCGATATATATTTTGGGGTTTAAAATTTTGCAAAGTCAGCAGAGCATGAAATATATGTCAAGGGTAAATTAATTGCATTAGCCCTCAAGAACATTCTAAGAAGAAACTGGATGCCATGTTTGATGATTCTAGGTATCATAAATTGTGAGAAATGGTCTTAAACACTAGGGTGGACATAATTTTCAATATAAAGTTTTACTAAGTCCGCATAGCATGAAATATAGGTCAAGGTATAAATAAGAGCGCAATAGCCCTCGAAAGCATTCTTAGAAGAAGCTTTATGCCAGGTTTGATGATTGTAGGTATCATAATTTGCGAGATATCTACTTAAACGCTAGGGTTGACGTAATTGTTGAGGGACGGTTTTACAAAGTCAGCAGAGCACAAAAATAAAGGTGAAGGTATAAATAAGAGCAACAGCCCTCAAGAACACTCTAAGAAGAAGCTTTATGCCAGGTTTGATGATTGTAGGCATCATAGTTTGCGAGAAATGGACTTAAATGCTAGGGTCGACGCTAGGGTCGACGTAATTGTTGGTGGCCTGTTTTACAAAGTCAGCAGAGCATAAAATACAGGGTAAGGGTAACAAGGCATCGCAGGCGATACAAATCCCCTCACACAAGACTACTTGCTCGAGATATTGTCATACCCTACATTTGTGTGAAGTTATGTCAAAATCCGCTGAGAAATGTAGGCCCTAGAGCGATGACAAAGTTTTTCTAAAAATAGCCACAGTGACCTTGACCTTGGGCACAGCACCTTGAAAGTCGAACTTGCTCAAGATATTGTCATGCCCTACATTTGTGTGAAGTTATTTCAAAATCCGTAGAGAAATATAGGCACTAGAGCCCTGACAAAGTTTTTCTTAAAATAGCCACAGTGACCTTGACCTTGGGCGCAGCACCCTGAAAGTCGAACTTGCTCGAGATACTGTCATGCCCTACACTTGTGTGAAGTAATTTCAAAATCCATTGAGAAATGTAGGCGCTAGAGGGCTGACAAAGTTTTTCTAAAAATAGCTACAGTGACCTTGACCTTGGGCGCAGCACCCTGAAAGTCGAAATTGCTCGAGATATTGTCATGCCCTACATTTGTGTGAAGTTATTTCAAAATCCGTTCAGAAATGTAGGCGCTAGAGCGCTGACAAAGTTTTTCTAAAAATAGCCACAGTGACCTTGACCTTGGGCGCAGCACCCTGAAAGTCCACTTTGCTTGAGATATTGTCATGCCCTACACTTGTGTGAAGTTATTTCAAAATCCATCGAGAAATGTAGGCGCTAGAGCGCTGACAAAGTTTTTCTAAAAATAGCCACAGTGACCTTGACCTTGGGCGCAGCACCCTGAAAGTCGAACTTGCTTGAGATATTGTCATGCCCTACACTTGTGTGAAGTTATTTCAAAATCCATTGAGAAATGAAGGCGCTAGAGCGCTGACAAAGTTTTTCTAAAAATAGCCACAGTGACCTTGACCTTGGGCGCAGCACCTTGAAAGTCAAACTTGCTCGAGATATTGTCATGCCCTACACTTGTGTGAAGTTATTTCAAAATCCATTGAGAAATGAAGGCGCTAGAGCGCTGACAAAGTTTTTCTAAAAATAGCCACAGTGACCTTGACCTTGGGCGCAGCACCTTGAAAGTCGAACTTGCTCGAGATATTGTCATGCCCTACACTTGTGTGAAGTTATTTCAAAATCCATTGAGAAATGAAGACGCTAGAGCGCTGACAAAGTTTTTCTAAAAATAGCCACAGTGACCTTGACCTTGGGCGCAGCACCCTGAAAGTCGAACTTGCTCGAGATATTGTCATGCCCTACACTTGTATGAAGTTATTTCAAAATCCATTGAGAAATGAAGGCGCTAGAGCGCTGACAAAGTTTTTCTAAAAATAGCTACAGTGACCTTGACCTTGGGCGCAGCACCCTGAAAGTCGAACTCGCTTGAGATATTGTCATGCCCTACACTTGTGTGAAGTTATTTTAAAATCCATTGAGAAATGAAGGCGCTAGAGCGCTGACAAAGTTTTTCTAAAAATAGCCACAGTGACCTTGACCTTGGGCACAGCACCCTGAAAGTCGAACTTGCTTGAGATATTGTCATGCCCTACACTTGTGTGAAGTTATTTCAAAATCCATTGAGAAATGAAGGCGCTAGAGCGCTGACAAAGTTTTTCTAAAAATAGCCACAGTGACCTTGACCTTGGGCGCAGCACCCTGAAAGTCGAACTTGCTCGAGATATTGTCATGCCCTACACTTGTGTGAAGTTATTGAAAAATCCGTTGAGAAATGAAGGTGCTAGAGCGCTGACAAAAGGTGAACATACGTACGTACGTACGTACGTACGTACGTATGTACGTACGTACGTACGTACTTACGTACGTACTTACGTACGGGACAAAACCTATATCCCCTCACCACTTCGTGGTGTGAGGGGATAAAAATAAGAGCAACAGCCCTCAAGAACATCCTAAGAAGAAGCTTGATGCCAGGTTTGATGACTGTAGGTATCATACTTTGCGAGAAATGGACTTAAATGCTAGAGAGCCTAGGGTCGACATAATTGTTGACGGACGGACGGACGGACGGACGGACGAACGGAATGACTGACATACGGACGGACGGAAAAGTGAACTCCTATATCGCACCTTGCTAAAGCAGGTGCGACAAAAACCAGTCTGCATCAACGTGACGTCATATGCGTGTCATATGCAAGGGTCGCAACTGTTGCAAGACGATCTTTTTTGTTCTTCGCTCTATCCAACAGACTCGTTTATTCAGTGTTGTTCAGACCACGGATTGCTTGTCACATTATTTGTTTAGGAAAAAATAAATTAAAAAAGCATAAAACATGCGTAATATATTTTTCCCCGATGAATACACATGACATTCATGGTTTTGAAACAAATGAATGAAGGACGATAGTGTACTACTTTTAGAATGATTACAGCGGTGTGTGAAAAATTTGCATACCGAGAGCATATTATTTCTTTTTTTTATTATTATTTTTTCCTGTTTAATCAGTGAGGTGCAGAGTGAACAAATGATTATAAGAAATAAAAAACGTTTAAATACACTTGCAGTTTATTCCGTTTGGTAAATTATACGGAATAAATCGCATTATTTGTTGTTGTTGTTGATTTGAAAGTTCCGCCGTTGACTTTTCGGCGCACCTTGTGTTATCCTTGAACGGCTATGCTACCCGACCGATTTTTTGCCCGCCACAATGAATAATCAAAACAACAGTGATGCAGTTTATTCCGTTTGATATAAGGGGAAAGAATTGCACATTTTGTTTTTGGCCAAGGCATATTGGTGTTTTCTTTCATTATGTGGATGCATCTTACATTAGGATGTATCCACATTTTCTTACCTACAGGAATGAAATGAATCCTTATTTTTTGGTCAAGGCATAATATTGTTTTCCTTGAAAACATGGATTCGTCTCTTTATAGGGGGCTTCCACATTGTCTCTCTATAGATCCAGGAGTGTATCCACATTTTTTAGCCAGGGCATTGTTTTCTCCAAAATGTGGATACATCTCTATACAAGGATGTATCCACATTTTCGTCCTTATATAGGGATGTATCCACATTTTTTAGCCAAGGCATTTTATTGTTTTTCTTCAAAGTGTGGATTCATCTCTATATAAGGATGTATCCACATTTTGAAGGAAAACAATAAAATGTCCTGGTTCCAAAAACGTGAGTACATTCCTGTGCAGAAACATAATGTCCTATCTACTTATTTATACAGAATAAACCGAATCTATCAGAATGGCACTGCTCCTCTCAAGAGGGAGACCGTTTGCCACGATGTTGACAACTTAAATTTCAGAATGTTTACAGCGCAGTTTTAACCATAGACTGGTTGTTTTACTACCTTGATCTAAGTTAAAGGACGCTTGCAGCTTTCCTACAAACTCGAGACTAAATTTTATTTTATGATTGACAAATCCACATTTTAAAGGATTGTGGGTTAGTGAACAGATGTTTTACCATTACTGACAAGTGTTAAGCGTAAGATTACGAACATGTCATGGATAAATATTCCTGCCAAGTCCTGCAAATAGTGGAAAATACATTGGTACCCTCAGTGAAAGAAATTAAAAATGGCAATCGTCAAGTCAAAAAAAGTCGGACACTGCCTTGGTTTGTTAAACCCTGACAAGTTCTGTATCAGCCCGGGCTTTAAATCTTAGGTATGGAAATAAAGAAAAGATACTGAACTTTCCGTTGCTACCAGATTTGCTGTGGTTCTCCTTCTTATAAGGGAGGAATCCACATGAGTCCACTATATTAAAGTTTTACCCTCTACTTGACCATACTGCTGATCTATTTCAGTCTTTCAGAAATGGAATTCAACACAGTGAATGGACTTGAACATACTTCAACACAGCATGTTCGATAAGCAAGCAAATTAAACTAAAATTGAAAGCCAATTCTTTTCCAATGAGGATGGAAATAAATAATTCTTTGCATGGAATATCTTTTCTGAAAGCATTCTTTTCCTCTTGGGCAGAATACCTATGTTTTCTGAGGACTACAGTAGTTAATTTTCAAATTTCCTGACTTCTCCACAACTCTAAAACTCTCTAAACAATCACAAAATTCCCTGACTTTTCCCTGACCTGGAAAAAAAATTAAATACCCAGAAGATTTTCCTGGTACTTACCTATGCATTTGGTGGGAAATACAGGAAATGTAGAAAGAAATATATCCCAAATATAATGTGCGTATATATTGGGACACCCAAAACTAATGAATTTTCCATTTGGGACAAATGGAAAATTTATTATTTTAGGTGTCCCAATATATACGCACATTACGGTACTCAAAACCATTTATTATTGCTATTTAATCATACCTTGAACATTAACCACTCTTTCCACTGAAACTTTAAACATCTTTTTCTTCCGCAATTCAGCACGGAGCTGTATTACCTGGAAAATATTGATTGCTATTAAAATGGCTCACAAACCAATAAACTGTAAACTGTTGTATTATTGATAACAAAACAAGCATTTCTAAACTGTAATTTTATTTAGATAGATGAAGCTAGCTTGAACATCAAATCACAAGAGGTTTACGTTACCTACAAAAGTATCTAAGAGGCATGGAACTCTCTCACACTAGTACGCTCTTTAATCAAGGTTAAATGGCATATCATGAGTAACTAATACAACATAAACAACTGTCAGAAAACCTGATTAAACCCCTGCTGAAGCACTTCCAATGTATATGGCCTGGCCTGTATGAAGAAACCGAAACATAGGCCTGGCCTGTATGAAGAAACCAAAGCATGAAATAAACAAATACACCATTTATGTAAGAGCAGTCCATATGAACAATGACTGAGAAATCTGTTGTGGAAAAGTTTCATTATACACAGCTAGAAAGAGAAACTAGATGTTTGAAACAAAACACAGATGTCTCCCCACCCCACCCCACCCTCCCTTCCCACCCCCTCATCAAAAATGTAGGTGCATTTACGGATCTTATTCTCTGAATATCAACTGACTACGCTTTGTATTTGTTCCAAGTTTCTTGAAAATATTTTTAATGGTGTACTCTTAAAGGCAAGAATTTGCTCCTCTAGGAGCAAATTCTTTTCTTTAAATGCACACCCTAGTAGAAGAGCAAAGTCTTTCCTTTTAGAGTAAAAATCCCTTTTTAGAAGGGGTTCTACATCCAGGGAAGCAAACAGGATGTCGCCTAAGTTGTCTCCCTTAATGGCAGAATACATGAATGTGTGTCAAAAACAGTCTGGCAGTTGCAAAACAGTGCAGACCCTGATCAGATTCTGACTGGGTCTATATTGTTTGCGCAGGTACTTCAAGCCAAACATTTAGGGCATTTATATAAATCAATGTTATTCATCTCGTATTTCTGTTTATTACATCCATGATTCATTTTGTTTTGACACCTGTCGTTTTGTTTTGACACCTGTTTCATGAAATTATCATAATAATTAAGTTACAAAAGTAAAAACATTTATGTGCGTCCATTAAACAGTACCTAATTTGTCATAACATTACATCAATATTGTCATATCTGTTTCAAAGGTCACCTTTTTTTTTGCTTAAATAGGGGTTAACCCCATGTGAACCAAGCATCCCATTTCTGGGAAACAGGCAAACAGGGTAGACTCAGATCAGATGCCGCAAAAAGCGGCATCTGATCAGGGTCTACACTGTTTGCATACAGAAATATCTGTTAAAACTAAAACAGAAATGAAAGCACACCAGACACCCCTTAAACTGAAAATGAACTTATCCAAATAATAAGAATGGAAGAGTCCACTAGGCATATTTGGGTTAAACACTTGCCTTACGTGGAGCTCTACCTAAAAGATCTCAGAACAGATACTGTGAAGAATTAACGTAAATGGGTACATCTTCAGGGCAAGCAAACTTAACCATTTTCATTCTTCCACCCCTTTACAATGGGGGTCTACTCTTAAAGGAAAGCATTTGCTCCTACAGGAGCAAATGCTTTCCTTTAAGAGTAGCAAATTCTTTCCTTTGAGAGTTAACCCCCTTTTGGGCGAGTTTTGTCATTAAGAAAGCAAGCAGGAAGTCACGAAAGTTGTCTCCCATTAAGAAAATGGGAGTAAAAACACAGAGGTGAATCCAAACACCTTCAGGGAAATACAAGACCCTTGCCCCCAACAATAGCAGGATATCTTGAGCTCTGATCAAGACTTACCTGGTCCGAGTAAGGTGAGACAACACATATACTGTTCTCATCAAATTCTCCCCATTCTGGTGGCCAGTGCTTGTGTAAGTGTTCAACCTGCTCTATAACTTCATATATCTAGAGATGGAAAAGGGATACAGACTGAGCTCTAGCTACAGAAATAATCGGAACTGAGCTGCGACACAACAAAATCAACAAAGCGGCATGTGTGTCCAGCAAAGACTCAGATCAGCCTGGGCAGCTGCCCAGTCTGATCAGAGTCTTCCCTGACCGCATGGAGCTAGCTTAGAATTTTAGCTACCCTTTCAGCTCACAGTAAAGACTGATCAGACTGGGGGATGCCAAGGCTGATCTGAGTCTTCGTGTGGTGCAAATGCCACTTTGTTGAGTTTCATGTGTCTGGCTCAGTTATTTTTCTAGGCCCTGTTCTTCAAAGCATTGTTACCTTAACAAAGTCATTAGTCAATGATTCATTAAGTCTTCTCGTATACATAAAATCAAGTGTGCTAATATTTTTTGCTGTCAGAACAAGAATGTGAATGGCTTCATTTCTGCATATGACTAAAATTGTACCATCTTGTTAACTAACCATGTCTTCAGTTAACAACTGGGCCCTGGGAAATTACTTCTAGTGAAGCAGTTTTTATGAGGAATCATAAGATAGTATCTTTCATGGGTGTGAGGTGTGGATACAAAAAATCTTCTTGAGGGTTATTTTTCTACATAATGAGGCATGCTGGGATGAATTTTCTTATCCGCACCTAAAGTCCATGTTAGATACTTTTTCTTGTATACTTTTGATTTATTCATTTCAATTTGAATGTAGACCTAAACATGGTGCTTGATCTTGAAATATCAAAAAAAAACTGATATTCAGGTCTTTACATGAAGATCTAGCATGGCCAAAACTGACATCATTTTTCCATCCTCTTGACCTGATGGTGAGTACAACTAACACCACTTGACAATGCAGATACTGTCTACATGGAAATTTTTGCAGGTTCAAATTTTTGGGGTTTAGTGTCAAAATGATAAGCCTTAATTTTTTTAATTTTTATTGTTCGCGGAAATGAACATGTGCAAAAAGTAAAACTGTTTGTTTCTCACTTGAGCCAGTTCATTCATTTACTTCCGGCAGGGCCGCAGGTTAATAAGAGAACTGGCTCAAGTGAAAAGGACCAGAATTTATCAAAGCAAACACAAAATATATGGAAACTGTATATTAAACATACTTTTTCCGAAACCAGAAATTATTTCACTATTTTAATATAGGTGGTTTCGAACTAACCGGGAATTACTGCGAAAAATGGAACCCCACTAAAATTATTGCCTATATGGTATGTGACCTTCTGTAAGACCAAATGTCTGCAATGTGCTAATGTTTGTGGTCAACCAGTTTGCAGAAGCTTCAATAATTGTGAATGTAGAGCCTATTAGGAAAAGCGACAACAGTATGAAGTTATCCACGACAGCAAATTTGTCACCATTTGTCCCCATGAGCATAAATTTAATCATAGTATATACTTAAGGACAAAAGCTCTGCACGGATGTTAATTTAACATCCGCGCAGAACTTTTGTCCTTAAGTATACTTCATGATGAATAAGATGAAAGATATTTCAAGAATGCACAAAACTTTTACCACTTAAAGTGCCAAAATTGAAAATAGTTGAATCTGCAAACAAAGTAGATCCAGCTGAGGCCCCTCATGATTATCTGCCTGATACAGATCTACACTTTTTGCCATCCAGTCATTCAATGAATTCTCAATATGATATAGCTTGGACAAAACATTTTTTTGGATAAATTCTCAATATGCTTTAGCTTGGACAAAACATTTGTTTAAAATTTCGCAGACATAGGTCATACTTGATTCAGCAAATTCAGAGTACTCCGGGTACTCCAGAACATTGGCTTAAATCAAGTAACATGGAGTATTTCAATACACTTGATTTATATGTGCGGAGTACTCCAGTACACTCTCATGTAAATCAAGTGATGTTTTGATGTTTATTTGATGAAAATCAACACAAAAGGCGCATAAGATAAGAATTACGAGCAATTTAAGTTCCATTCCATCACCGGCCTAAAATATGATGATGGAATTCAATAAAATATTTAGTGCCATGCAAAACATTCAAAAATAAGTTTCAAAGATCTTACGGTAGTTTGCATAATAGTTCAATAAATTTGATTTCAGCTGCTCATGATCTTAATATTTTATCTGAAATGCTCCCAAAATATGATATAGGAAAAAAATTAACAACAACTGAGCAGAAATTTAAAGTCGGCCATATTGGATAGATCACGTGACTGTTCTACTCCGACCACACCACCTCGGAAGGTGGTGTACTCAGAACAGCTTCTGCACAGCTGTTCTCTGATACTTGATTGGAATTCTGCCTGTTCAGAGTAAAAAGCGTACTCTGAACAGGTGAATCAAGTACGACCATAAATTTGGTCGATTACATTTTTGCACTTTAACCCTAAAGCGCCAAAAATTAAAATTGTTAAATTGGCAAACAGTGTAGGTCCAGATGAGGTGGCTCATAATGATGAGCCACCTCATCTGGATCTACACTGTTTGCCCCCTAGTATTCCAATTCTCAGTATGATATCACTTGGACAAGACTTTTTTTTGAAATTCTGCAGACGTAAATTTTGTCGTCTGCACTTTTGCACATTAAGGGTTAAGCAGCATGATGCTTACCTCTGCTGTATTAAAGTAACCGGAACTATTTTCATGCTGGACCTCTTCTCCTCTGGCTGTGAAAAATGTCAGTGGATAATACACACTATGGGCTACTGGATCCCTACTGGCAGTCAGCTTGTGGTCATAAAATAGTTCCGATGTGAATTCAATAATGGCATGGTTAGAGCGGTAGTTCTCACACAGCATTACTTTACAAGGACATGTGTCGGGGTACAGGTCATACAGTCGCTCTAGCATTGATTTCTGAAACTGCTGTTGACGTCCAAAATCGGAAAATACTTCTGGGCTCATCTGAAAATGAGAAAGAGAGCAGACTAGATGACATTCTTGAAACAACATATGAGGAAAGATGATGTATTTTGAGGTAGCCTGCCTCAGCACCTATATGTCACATCACTTGTTTTGGTAGACATTTTCACAAGGGTGATAGCTTTTGCAGAATAGTGTTATCTTTCCTGGAAGGCGAATTCTCAGCTACTCTAAGAGCAAAATGTTTCGAGCCAGAACATGACAAAACCAACATGTGCCCAGCAAAGACTCAGATCAGCCTGGGCATTCGCCCAGTCTGATCAGAGTCTTCACTGTTCCCATGGAGCTAGCTGAGACCCTTAGCTACCCTTTAAGTGCAAAGGGAAGACTCTGATCAGACTGGCCAGATGCCCAGGCTGATCTGAGTCTGCACAGGGCGCACATCCACTTTGTTGTTTTTTTCTCTTCATGGCTCTTTTAACGGAGGCTCACAGTGAAATGGGAAATAAATAAATTGACAGAGAAGATTCACATGCTTACACAGCAGTGGCAGCAATAGTTCAAGTATGATTATACAACATATTTTTGTGACTGAGTCAGTAATTCCCTAATACCCAAGTGTGTTATACATATATTTCCATAAAAACAACAATGAAAACACTATGCCCTGCAAACAAGGCTTTTCTATGACAATCTGTCATCACACTGACTGGAAGACTCCTGGAATATTGCTAATTCTGTCTTCTGACATACTTCCAGATTTATAAAAACATTTTAGAGAATCTTAGAGAACTAACACCATTTTCAAGTCAATACCCCATTGCATCAAGTGATTGTATTAGGAGCTATGCTCTTTTGGGGCATATTCATTCAACTTCGTATCTGTGCCAAAAGTATACTAACAGAAAGATAGGTTCTTACGAGTTTTAGTTAAGGCTTCATGTTTTTCAGCCATTTTTACAAAGGGAAACAATTTTTGTGACTTCAAGTTTGCTTCCCTGAACAATGTAGCCCTTCCAAAATGGAAATGTACTCTTAAAGGAAAGAATTTGCTCCCCTAGGAGCTAATTCTTTCCTTTACCTTGGGGAGCAAATTCTTTCCTTTAAAAGTTGACTCCCCCACTGGGAAGGGGGGGGGGGGGGAATAATGAAAACGGCAGAGTAGCTTCCCAAGAAAGTGAACCCATTCACATTATACTCCATATGTAAATCAATGTAAAGGCAAAGTTGTCATATTTACCTGCATGTGGTCCCCAGCCAGGACAACTCTGGTATTAGGTCCCACCAAGGACAGGGGAATCAGCATTTCACACTCCAAAGCCTGTGCTGCCTCATCAAGGAAGATGTGTGTGAAAGATCCTGAAATAGAATAAACAGGTGGATAGTTCTTCAAATCCCAGAAAATTAGTGAAATTCCAGTTTCTTGAAATTTTTCAAAACAGCACTATTTCCAAACACATGCTTCTATAGATCTTTGTTGGAAATATCCTCAATCAACTTACATTCCTATACTCAAAAAAATAGTAAAATTTAACCAAAATTTATCTTCAAAAACCCATTCTCATCTTGAATGCTATACACACAATTCCATGATTTGATCCTGTGTTATACAAAAGCTTTCCCACTTACCAAGAGGTAAATCAAGATCAGAGAGAAGCCTGGCAGTGCTGAGTGTTGCTATGACAACCCTGTGTTTAAGTACATCCTCCTCTGTAGGAGCTCTGAAAGATCCTATGTGTGGTCCGCTGGTCTCCTGGATACAATACTGTAAGACAATTTCCGGCACTGTCTGGATCCAGCGATGACGATAAAGTACACGAAGTGGCCTGGCATCCAAATTACCCTCCATCACGTAAGGGTGAAGGTAGTCTTTAATGTATAAATCTGCAGCACTGAAAACAATTTTCATATTTGAGTCACAAGAACAAAATATAGCACAGGTACATTACTGATCGATACTACGACAATTGTGAAAAATTACTATACATACACATGTATCATAAACAGTGGCAGAAAAAAAACATACACCCTAGTATTGCAACAGCAATATTTGGTCAAACAGTGTGGACCCAAACTGTGCAGTCTGATTTTATTGATTGATTTGTTGCTTTACGTCCACAGTAAAACAGCTATGGTCATGTTGGAATGGTCAGTCAATCTAACCACACTATTCCTGGGCTTAGACCTCCTAAGCAGCTGACCAGTACTAAGTGCACATACTTTCGCCAGTAACTGACAACTGCCCTCTTTCAATCGGCAGAAGGAGAAACGAAAGTGTGGCCAGACCGGGTATCAAACCCAGGACCTTTGACTTATGAGTCAGGTACCCTACCGACTGGGCTACACGGCCCGGCTCTGTGCAGTCTGACCCAGATCAGCAGTTACTAACCCTGAACTGATTAAAAGTAAAGCCAACAAACTGAGCCATTATAGCAGCAAATTCTTTCCTTTAAAAGTGAAACCCTATTAAGAAGGGAGGCAAAATGAATATAGCAGAGTTGCTTCCTTTAAAAGTGTACCCATTCCCCTTAATACATGTAATGATATGAAACTTAACATAAACAAACCTGTTGGACTGTGTACATATCAAAATTCTTGTGCCAGGCTCTTGAAGGACTTGTTTGGCCGCCTGGGCCAATGTATAAGTTTTTCCAGTCCCAAACGGGCCAACCACCAACACAGGAGGTAATTGGGAACCTGGATTTGCCGCCACACAAATAATGGCTTCTTTCTGCTTCTCATTTGTTCTCTCTCCGATTTCTTCCTTCCAATGCCAGTCTTGCAGGGGAGGGAAGTCTAAGACAGTGTCAAGGTCAGGAAACACGAGATCAAGTGTTCTTAGGCAATCCACGGCATTATGCATTTCACAAAGATGAAGGCGATTCAACTGAAACTGAACCTATAAAAATAATTGAAAGGTTAATATTAGTTCTAGAAAAATCATTACACTATTCCCAGCAGCACAAGAAAAGGGTACATAGCTCATGTCAATGAAGTCTCACGTGGGAATCCATGGATTCACAGTCCAGTGTGACTGTTGTTTTTTGCAGATGATCTAAGAAAAGCAAGGCTTAAACTCGATTATAATTTCCCTTTAAAAGAAAGGCCTAAACTGGACTGTGCATATACGCAGATGATCTGAGAAAAGCAAAGATTAATCCATTAAGCCTCTTTAAGTCATTAAGTCATCAAATAGTCATTAATACAACACCATACATATAGCCATTTGGGATTATTTTCAACACAAAAGGATCTACATATACTCTGTAACTTTTCAACTTTTCAAACCCTACCTCCACAGGAAATTCCTGATCACATGTTAGCTGAAGTTCCTCTACTACGTCACTTGACAATCGTAAAAATATAAAGTTTTTGCCACGATCCTCCACCATAGCTTCATATACCTGGGGAAAGGGAAATGTGTTTATAAGAATGGGTACAGTATCAAGGGAAGTAACTATGCCATTTTCACTTTTGTCTACTGCCTAAATAGGGGTCAACTTTTAAAGGAAAGAATTTGCTTCCCATGAAGCAAATTCTTTCCTTTAAGAGTAGATCCCGTTTGGAAGGGCTTCATTGCCAAGGGAAGCTTACAGAAGTCACAGAAGTTACTTCCCTTTGTTAAAATGGTGAAAAAACATAGAGGTATACCCATACAGTTGCACCTCCTTTGTTCCATTTTCAGCAAATTTATCATAGTAATAACAACAAGTCGCCCAAGGGCAACGATCGCTCACCTGTCAGTGTATGCTCAATTTATATAAAATTGGTAGTACTACAGTCCCAGATGCTAGATACCAAGTTTCAAGGCAATTGGCCCAGTGGTTCTGGAGAAGAAGATTTTTCAAGGTTTTTGCCATTATATGGGCATGGTGGCCATCTTGGTCATGTGAGTGGACCGAATATATAAACTTTGTTTCCCGCTTTGCCTGAAGGCTGCATTTGAAATTAAATTGAAATCTGCCCAGTAGTTTCAGAGGAGAAGTCCTTTAAAAATGTTGACACATTACAGACAAACGACCTTTAGCCAAGATAACTAGATCCATATATGGGCATGGTGGCCATCTTGGTCATGTGACCCAGACCCCAGGTATAAACTTTCGTTCCACCATCCCACTGAGACTCCATATGAAATTTGGCTTCAATCGGCCCAGTGGTTTCAGAGGAGAAGATGTTTGAAAATCTTGAAGACGGATGGTCCCACGGAATGACCTTGACCTTTAGTGACATAATATCTTCATCTGGTCATTTAGTCGACCATGTATACCAAGTATTGTACCTAATACTTAAATAGTTTCTGAGAAATCCACTGTTTAAGCGTTTTCCCATATAAAAGCCTAACGTACCAAAGTTGACCATGCCGTAAATTAGGTCAAGGTCAACGCAAGGTCATGATTTGTATAAAATATGATGGGCCCGCATGCCCAATGCTACATTCTAAGTTTCAAGGTCATAGGCCTTTTGTTTCTGGAGAAGAAGTTTTTTGAAGGGTTTTTACCATACATGGGCATGGCGGCCATTTTGGTTATGTGACCCAGACCCCGGGTATAAACTTTCGTTCCCCTATCCCACTGAGACTCCATATGAAATTTGGCTTAAATCGGCCCAGTGATTTCAGAGGAGAAGATGTTTGAAAATGTTGACGACGGACGGTCTGACGGAATGACCTTGACCTTTAGTGACATAATATCTTCATCTGGTCATTTAGTCGACCATGCACATACAAACTTCCTTGGGTAATTTAGATCCGCCATTTTGTTGCGCAATCAGCTCGTGTTGCCTCCCTTGACATTTTGCGGGTAGTGTATGCGCATTGCATCCTGAATATCTTAGAAAGTACCTACATGTGCGCATTAGTCAAATACCTTTCGCGTACATAATGTATTATGTTTTAAACAAAGAAAAGATACATTTTCGGTAAACGTTTACCTTAAAATGCAACTTTATATCTGTCTGCTTCGTTATCCACAAAACACATCTACTTGGTTTAATGAAAAAATAAGACTTTTCCGAATTTTTCCCGGTTCACAAATATTTTTCCCTATTTCTCCGATGAATATACAATATAAAAATATATTGTTGCTATGGTAAACATACTAGTTTTAAAGGTAAACATTAGCCCTGAAGTCACAGCAGGGGCTAAACTGCCACGCGCTTCGACTGTGATGTTTAAATTTCAACCTGTCAGCTTTGTGATAAAGGATATTTAAATTGTCTTATTTATTCAGACGTGAGAAAAGCATGCCATAAATAAATAAATGGTATTTAGCTGCTTTATCTGTCCTAGTTTCGATATTCATGAAGCTATATAAAAGGACAAATGCGCAAATGCCCGTAGGGCACTAGTAATCGATATGACAAATTAAACTTTCTGGATGTCAAATCCAATCATGGATTACCATCTCAAAGTTTGTTGATCATGCTGATAACATTTAAGTTAATTTAAGCAGGTTTTGTCACTTAAATCGCTGTATCCTTTGGTTTACAGAAAACTTTTACATACATATAAATAACAAAGCGGAGTAATAAGGATCTGACAGTAAGCATGACGCTTATAATATGTCATTTCGCTGTACTTTTTCGTTGTTCATACCCCATTAAACTATGGTAACAAAGGGGAAACTGGATTAAACTCAAATCTGACTAGGAAATTGGTTTGCTTATCCCAGGCCAATGAACAAACACTCAATTTGCACAGAGATTGACATTTAAGTCAATACTCTCTGCCGAAATCGTTTTTGGCGAATGTAGCATATTTACGCTTCCTTAGCAACTCACGTGGCGAGATCGCTTACTGCGCATAATCGGCAACTGGTTACCGTCCTAGTTTGGTTGGTTTCTGACATATTCACTATTTACCAAGGGTAATAGGGAAAGTTTGTATGTGCCATGTATACCAAGTATTGTACCTTAGACTTAAATAGTTTCTGAGAAATCCACTGTTTAAGCATTTTCCCATATAAAAGCCTACCGTACCAAAGTTGACCATATCGTAAATTAGGTCAAGGTCAACGCAAGGTCATGATTTGTATAAATTAAGATGGGCCCGCATGCCCAATGCTACATACCAAGTTTCAAGGTCATAGGCCTTTTGGTTCTGGAGAAGAAGATTTTTGAAGGGTTTTTTACCATATATGGGCATGGCGGCCATCTTGGTCATGTGACCCAGACCCCGGGTATAAAATTTCGTTCCCCCATCCCACTGAGACTCCATATGAAATTTGGCTTCAATCAGCCCAGTGGTTTCAGAGGAGAAGATGTTTGAAAATCTTGACGACGGACGGTCCCACGGAATGACCTTTACCTTTAGTGACATATCTTCATCTGGTCATTTAGTCGACCATGTATACCAAGTATTGAACCTTAGACTTAAATAGTTTCTGAGAAATCCACTGTTTAAGCGTTTTCAAATATAAAAGCCTAACGTACCAAAGTTGACCATGCCGTAAATTAGGTCAAGGTCAACGCAAGGTCATGATTTGTATAAACTTTGATGGGCCCGCATGCCCGATGCTACACACCAAGTTTCAAGGTCATAGGCCTTTTGGTTCTGGAGAAGAAGATTTTTGAAGGGTTTTTACCATATATGGGCATGGCGGCCATCTTGGTCATGTGACCCAGACCCCAGGTATAAACTTTCGTTCTCCCATCCCACTGAGACTCCATATGAAATTTGGCTTCAATCGACCCAGTGGTTTCAGAGGAGAAGATGTTTGAAAATCTTGACGACGGATGGTCCCACGGAATGACCTTGACCTTTAGTGACATAATATCTTCATCTGGTCATTTAGTCGACCTTGTATACCAGGAATTGTACCTTAGACTTAATTATTTTCTGAGAAATCCGGTTTAAGCGTTTTCCAATATAAAAGCCTAACGTACAAAAGTTGACCATGTCATAAATTAGGTCAAGGTCATCACAAGGTCATGATTTATATAAATTATGATGGGCCCGCATGCCCGATGCTACATACCAAGTTTCAAGGTCATAGGCCTTTTGGTTCTGGAGAAGAAGATTTTTGAAGGGTTTTTACCATATATGGGCGTGGCGGCCATCTTGGTCATGTGACCCGGACCAAATATATAAACTTTCGTTCCCCCATCCTGTTAAGGCTCCATATGAAATTTGGCTTCAATCCACCCAGTGGTTTCTGAGAAGAAGATGTTTAAAAGTGTGAACGCCGACGCCGACGCCGACGGACGACGGACCATGGCTATACTATAAGCTCACCTTGACAGGTGAGCTAACAAGCATTTAAAACAATAACCTTCTCGCATGTTAGCACTTGGATATGCTGTGTAACAGTATGCGATGACATCCTTATCAATGTTGTGATTACTAATTGCAAAATCTCCGTTTTGATGAAAAACTTGCAAATTAAATTTTCACTACCTCATCCATCAATGAACATAGGAAGTCACCGAAATTGTTCTGCTTAGTAAAAATGGTGGAAAAATATGCAGATGTACCCACAAACCTTACGTTATCCTGATTCAGTAATTGTAATCATAAAGCAGCCTACCTTACTTGGGGTATGGTGCTTCTTACTCTCCTTATGCGGGGCCAGCCACACTAAAGAACAGTTCTGTAATATGAGTCGACCAGCGACAGAGTCTACAGATAAATCATCCTCCAGTATCATACGAGCAAATAACTCCCCGTCCTGAGCAAATTTAGCATTAGACAGAGGAGATCCTGGGACTAACAAGAATCTATTCACCATCTGTAATGATGTTGTTACATTAAACCTGCAAAATATAAATTGTTTTATCATATGGTGTCGCATCTGGGAGTATAATACAGTCATGCATTAAAAACGATAATCAACTAGTGGATTAAATATGCAACGCGTAATGTTATGCATTAACGTCCATAAAAGCGTCGTGTTTTCTAATGGCGAAATCGTGACGTTTTAGTGCAAACTTTGCTAATAAAATGCAATTTTAGTGTCATATGATAAATAGAATCTTGCATTCATGCTCCTGTATTACTGAATTTATTAAACTCGTCGGGGAAAACCGATAAGATGCTCTGCATAGCCTCGCAGCTTATCTTTTTTCTTCAATAATACAGGAGCTCTCTGGTAAGATCCTCTATGTACATAATACCTAATCAGTTCTATACCCCCTGCCATAATGATTACTGTTTTTGTGCAAGTTTGGTAAAAATCCAGTAACCCTTTCAAGAGATACCATTAAAGTTAGGAAATGTACTACCACTGAAATATATGTGTCTTTCTTATAATCAGGACCTGGTTTAGTGGATGGAGTGCTCGCCTTTCATTTGAGTTTTGCGAGTTTGACTCATGTCCTTGAAAGTCAGCCATAACAAACTGGCAAAACTGATCATGTGTATGCCAAACACAACACAACAAGGTAATGTGTCTGATATGTGATATGCTTTTGTACCCAGGGACAGTGGTCTTGCTAAAGAAGCACTACTGGACAAACAAACGATTGTAGAAATGCCTTTAGTTATGCAATTGACTAATGCCTACTGTAGACTATGCAATATATATGAGCTGCGACACGAGAAAACCAACAAAGCGGTTGTGCTCCCAGTGCAGATACAGATCAGCCTGGGCATCCACCAAGTCTGAACAGTCCTGGCTGTCCGCATGGAGGTAGGCCCTTAGCTACTCTTTAAGTGCTTAGCGAAGAGTCTGATCAGACTGGGCAGATGCCCAGGCTGATCTGAGTCTGTGCTGGATGCACAACCCCTTTTTCGCTTTTCTCATGTCATGGCACATATGTTGAGGACTAGGCTATGGCACTCAAAAGACTGAAAAGTACGTGCTAACTGCCTTTTGTAAGCATTCCAATTAACTAAGAGGAGCTCTGGTAGCTGAATCAGTTAAGTGTTGGCCTACTGATCTAGCGGACCCTCGCTTGAGACGAGAATCTGTCTTACATCATATGGGGTTCCATTGCACACAGCCTTTCATTATCACTGTGCAATCTTCCAGATATGACTGAAATACTGTTGAAAAGGACGTAAATTGCAAGTCATCCATCCAATTAACTGTTTCAGTTGGTTCATAATTAACCCTTAAAGGTAGGTTCCTGGACTAGCGATAACAATTATGTCCACAAAATAATTTCGTCTTTTCTAGAGCAGTATTCAATTCTCTTATTTTTCTCAATTTGTTGCTACTGAGAAACTCGTCAGATGTTGAAGAAAATAGACTTTTTCCCTTTTGGTTTATTTTCTTTCGTTGGAATTCCAGCTCTAAAAATAACTATGTTTATTATGTCTATAAGTGCGCGATTTCTGATGCCATTCTCCAAAGGTCAATTTTCCCTTGACGTGAGCTCTCCTAGAGGTCCTGGCATGGTGGATGGGTTAAAATTATCCAAAAATGCAATGCAGCATGACGTCAGCTGCGTTATCTATTTTGGCGCGAACTAAAAATAGCGCTAACTGGTGTGCGAAGCATAGTTAGGAAATCCCTTGCAAAACAACTTTTCTAATATTTTTTTGATTTACTCTTTTTAGTCAAACTTATTCATTCCCTTTTATATGTGCTTTCCAACAACTTGGATGAAAGATCATCAAAATTATGATGCACTCCAAAGTACAGGATCCTACCTTTAAAGGACCAAATATGAAATATTGCTCAATCTGCAAAGAGTGTAAATCAAGAAGAGGCAGCTCAAACTGAGCCGCCTCATCTGGATCTACACTGCTTACCCTCCAGTCTTTGAATTCTCAATATGACATAATGATATAGCTTGACCTATAAAAAAAAAAATTCACATCTCGTAGACATAAATTTTGTCATCTGCTTTTTTTGGCGCTTTAAGAGTTAAAAAGCTACTGAGCTGAAATACAATTCTGCTTACTTGGAAATTTTATCTATTTGAGCAAATTCTTCCACATACAACATCTGATGCATCCAGAGTCGGTAGTTTTCCTTGGACGGCGGGTGCATGAGATGTTCTGAGAATCGAAACTTATCGATGGCAGGCAGCGAATACTTGGACAGTAGGCCCTGCGACTTCTCATCTTCTGGGCTTGGCCTGAGTGATAAAATCAGTACATATTAGTATTCTAGAGCTTTTTACTTTCACTATTGGTAAATCAATTGGTTCATGAAAAAAAAATTCAACTGTATTCAATCTTAATACAGTCAACTCCCAATATCTAGAATACTGATATCTCAAAGTATCTTCTTATATCAAAGAATGTATTTCCTATTTTTATTTACATTTCAACAACTACTGATACCTCAAAGTGAATTTTCTGGTACCAGAAAATTTACTTTGAGATATCGGTAGTTTGGGCTGAAGTTCGACTTCAACATATCAAGAGCTGACTGTACAGACTTTGTAGTGACAATTACATACAGCTGACTCATTTTCTTAAACACTCGTATCTCAAATTATCTGCTTATGTCAAAGCAAGTTTTAAAGAAGGCTGGTTAAGTTTTCTTTATATATGAATGTAACCAGCGATAAAGACTAACAGGGGCCCAGTAGCCCACAGCCCCTAAATTTTGGGCTGGGCCCCGGAAATTTTGGAGAAAATGCCCATACACCCTAATGTTGAATTTTGAATTTTGGCAGAAAGGACTCTAAGTCAAAATAGCTAGTCTTTATCCCTGAATTGTAACTCCTTTTATCTCAAACTATTGTTATCTCTAAGTAAAAATATGGTCCCTTGGATTTTGAGATAATGAGAGTCAATTTACTTGCAAATTCTAAAGAACACAATATTTGTTAAATAATGCACATGCCAAAGCAAAATAATTTTAAAACAGAATACTAGCAATGTCTTATACATTGTGTTATCAGTGAAGACTAAGATCAGCCTATGTCAGTCCAATCAGCTCTCTCTATTTGCACTGACACTATAAGGACCATGAGGAATCAAACCTCTTTACAGAAATTATTTTAGGCACCCCAATTTTCAGAATTTTTACAGAATTATAAAAGGACTGCATTGTACTGATAAAGAATAGTATAAATGCTCTAAGTGAAAATATGGCACAGACTATCTGCGATCAATACCTTGCATTATAGGGTACAACTCTCACAGTGTCTGATCGCCACCTCCTTTGTTCACTCAACCGGAATTCTGTGGTAATCTTCTCTGTGTCTGTTACCGGTGCCGATTCTATGACGATTTCCCTGCTCAACACTGGCTCAGAGCCAAAGTCAAATACCAGAGTTTGTCGAAATGTGCCATATATATCAGTCTTAAATACAACCTGTTAAACAAAGGCAAAATTCTATTAAGTCACACTTGTTAGCTGGAACAATCTCTAGACCTGAATTTTTTTCCAAAGTGTATGGTTTTGCATAAGTTCACATTAACATTCACACACCAGGTTGGCGGCAATTAAAAACGCTCTAAACAATTGATTAACGTGGAACCAAAACTGTTAGAAACAGCGCTTTCAATTGCAAATTGTTGCAATCGAAAATGCTGTTTCTAATGGTTTTAGATCCGCGTTTGTCGACGGCATGAGCATTTTCGATTGCCGCCTACCCTGTGTGATTCATAAACCAAAGCAATAACCAAATTTATATATTATAAGACAAGCATTTGGTCTTATCTTTGTACAATGATTACAATGCAATAACATTAAGATGGCTCCCTGTTTGACAGTACCAAAACAAGGGCTTCGCAAGCGGCGCATTATACGCCCGTTTTAATGTCATAAAGGAATTATAGAATGAACAAGATTGTTTACAAAAGGATAGACAGGCAGACAAACAAGGGAAACCACACTTTAATTAATGATGGCAACATTATTTAAATATTTAACACATCAAATACTAATAGTATACCAAAAATCAGCTTCCAAGGTGAAGTGGCTCCTAAGTTGAGTAATGCCAAAGTCAAACAAGGGAGATAATTCATATACTAAATATACTAGATATACCATTCTTGGTTCTAATACATTCCCTTGACAATATACACATATCGATACAGTTGTGTTAAAATATTCTAAATGGTTAAGGAGTTACAGAGTAAACAGGAAATTTATGCATGGGCAGATAATCCAGTAAGCCAGCCAGAGTCATGGTTCTTGCTCAGGATTCATTGCCCCATTATTACACACATTCCTACAGATTTTCATTCTAATATTTCAAAGGGTTAAGGAGATACGGAGTGAATGGAAATGCCTAAAAATAATGATCAAAGGGAGGTTACTCGAAAATTAAGAAAGGGGGAGCAACCATTCTTATATGTGACACATCATCTTGTGATCATGCACATTGCTATAAAGTTTCATCATGATATTTAAAACAGTTACTGAGTTAATGTATGCACAACATAAGTATACACAAAAATAGCCGAAAAGAACTAAAAAAAGGTATGTAACTCAGTAACGAAGAAAGGGAGAACAACCATTGTTGTACGGGACACATCGTTGGGACTTCATACACATTTCTATAAAGTTTCATGAAGATATCCCAAACAGTTATCTAGATATGGTGCGCACAAGACCTGCAGGAAAAAAAAACAATCAAAGGGGCATAACTTGGAAACTAAGGAAGGGGGAGCAACCATTCTTGTATGCGATACATTCCCCCTACCTACTACATATGCCTACAAAATTTCATGAAGATATCCCAAATGGTTACTGAGTTATGGTGCACACAAGAATGTTTATGGACGGAGGAAAGGGAGTTTACTCCAAAATTAAGAAAGGGGGAGCAACCATTCTTATATGCGGCATATTATCTTATGATCATGCACATTGCTATAAAGTTTCATCATGATATTCCAAACAGTTACTGAGTAAATGTATGCACAACATAAGTATACACAAAAATAGCCGAAAAGAATTAATAAAAGGGATGTAACTCAGAAACAAACAAAGGGAGAGCAACCATTGTTGTACGCGACACATCGTTGGGACTTCATACACATTGCTATGAAGTTTCAAGAAGATATCCCAAACAGTTATCTAGTTCTGGCGCGCACAAGACCTGCAGGGTAAAAAACAATCAAAGGGGCATAACTTTGAAACCAAGGAAGGGGGAGCAACCATTCTTGTACGCGACACGTTCCCCCTACCTAATACATATGCCTACAAAATTTCATGAAGATATCCCAAACGGTTACTGAGTTATGGCGCACACAAGAATGTTTACGGACGGACGGACGGACAGACGGACGGACGGACAGCGCCATGACATAATAAGTCCATTTTTTCAAAACGGGCGTATAAAAATAATTGGTTAACCTTTTAAGTGAAAAAACGGCAGATGACAAAATTTTAATGTGACAAATTTCAAGAAATGGTTCCTCCAAGCTATTTCATATTGAGAATTCAAAGACTAGAGGACAAACAGTGTAGATCCAGATGAGGGGGCTCATTATGAGCCGCCTCATCTGGATCTACACTGTTTGCAAATTCAACTATTTTCATTTCTGGTGCTTTAAGTGTTGATCATGAAATAGTTACCTTAACTCTATATACATATTCTCCGGGTCTATTTATAGTAATATCTGGGTTTTTCCATTCCTGACAGCAGTTTTCCAGGTTTTGATATTTTTGGGTTTTCTTCGGTCCAACTGATATGCTTGAAATATAGAAATAATTAGACCCTGCCTCATCTAACAATACCACTCGCAGAATACATATCTGAAAAAAAAAACAAAAAAAAAAAACAGTTTTTGTACTAGAATTGTTTTCCTACGAAAAAACAGATGTCTCCCCCCTTTTTGATGTCAAAAGGATCAGTCATTAAGACGCCAAGGGAAAAACAATATGTTTCCCTACCCTGAAGCAGGGATTCATAATAAGTAAAAAGTATAAATGCAAGAGTTATAGTTGTTATGCTCTGCATGTCATGTAATGTTGACTGATATTCATATTTAGTTTTTGTCAAAAAATATAAATGCAAGAGTTACAGTGCTCTGCACGTCGTCTATTTATATGTTGACTGATATTTGTATGAAGTTTCATGAATATAGCTTAAACGGTTTTCAAGTTATAGAGCTTAGACGATTGAGACACGATTTTGTGAATGACAAAGTTCCAAGGGAAATAACTCAAATAGTATAAATGCTGTGCTCTGCAGGTTGTCTAGTGTTGACTGACATTTGTATGAAGTTTCGTGAATATAGCTTGTCCGGTTTTCAAGTAATAAAGCGATTGAGACACGATTTTGTGACTGACAAAGGTCCAAGGGAAATAACTCAAGAAGTATAAATGCAAGAGTTATGGTTCTTTCACTATGCAATTCTTCTAATTTGATTGATATTTGTATGAAGTTTCGTGAATACAGCTTGAATGGTTTTCAAGTTATAGAGCAGACACAACTGAGACACGATTTTGTGACTGATAAAGTTCTAAGGGAAATAACGCAAATAGTATAAATGCTAAAGTTATGGTTCTTGCATTCTGCACGTCGTCTGATGTTGATTGATATTTGTATGAACTTTCATGAATATAGCTTGAATGGTTTTAAAGTTATAGACGACCTCGACTGAGACGCAATTTTGTGATAGACAAAGTTCCAAGGGAAATAACTCAAAAAGTATAAATGGCAGAGTGCATTCTGCATGTCGTCTGATGTTGACTGATATTTGTATGAACTTTCATGAATATAGCTTGAATGGTTTTAAAGTTATAGACGGACTCGACTGAGACGCAATTTTGTGATGGACAAAGTTCCAAGGGAAATAACTCAAAAAGTATAAATGCCAGAGTTACCATTTGTGCACTCTGCACATCGCCTCATGTTGATTGATATTTGTATGAAGTTTCGTGAATAAAGCTTGAGCAGTTTTCAAGTTACAGAGCGGACACAATTGAAACACAATTTTGTGATCGACTAAGTTCCAAGGGAAATAACTCAAATAGTATAAATGCCAGAGTTACCATTCTTGCACTCTGCACGTCGTCTCATGTTGACTGATATTTATATGAAGTTTTGCGAATATAGCTTGACCAGTTTTCAAGTTATAGAACGGACACGACTGAAACACAATTTTGTGATGGACTAAGTTCCAAGGGAAATAACTCAAAAAGTATAAATGCCAGAGTTACCATTCTTGCACTCTGCACGTCGTCTCATGTTGATTGATATTTATATGAAGTTTCGCGAATATAGCTTGAGCGGTTTTCAAGTTATAGAGCGGACACGATTGAAACACAATTTTAATATAGACTAAGTTCCAAGGGAAATAACTCAAAAAGTATAAATGCCAGAGTTACCATTCTTGCACTCTGCACGTCGTCTCATGTTGATTGATATTTATATGAAGTTTCCCGAATATAGCTTGAGCGGTTTTCAAGTTATAGAACGGACACGATTTGTGACAGACGGACAGACAGACAGACAGACAGACGGACAGACGGACAGACGCCCGGGGAAAAACAATATGTCTCCCGACCCTGAAGGGGGGAGACATAATAATACTCTGACATAAAGTTTGATATGTTAGACAATACTTCTACAGGAGCAAATTCTTTAGTAGCTAGAAAATGACGTTCTTTCTTACAAGTCGATCATTACTGAATAGAACACCTCACTTCTACAGTCTTTTGGATAAGACTTTAAACTGAGGTCCCGTCTCTGTATGACCTCTGTGTTGGTGGGACGTCAAACCTGAGTTCACTCACCCACTCACTGAATAGAGCAACAAGCCTGAAAATGGCAGAGTTGCTTCCCCTGAAAGTGAACCCATTCTTCTTAAACTGGGAAATACACATACCGTATTTATCCTATTAAATGCTCTAAGGAGTCACATTTTACCAAAGGGAGTGTTATTTAGAGCCTAAAGAGTAGTAAATTAGCCAGTGCCAAACTACTTGTAACAAACAGCATTTAGGGGCATGGACATACTTTCAGATGAAGCAATTCTACCATTTTCCTCTTTTTTGCCTCCCTTCCTTGAAAGGGCCAGCTCTTAAAAGAAAGAATTTGCTCCTCTTGAAGCAAATTCTTTCCTTTCCTTCAAGACTGGACCCAATTTGAAGAGTCGCAGCTTCCATACAGAGAACCAAACATGAATTCATGTTGTTCACCTTTGAAGGACTGATAGAAAACATGGCGGTTAGACAGTCAATATAACGTTATTTCTGGAAAAGAGGCAGGGAGCATTTATTACAGCAGGAGTTTATTATGATTAATACAGTATTCAAGAAACTTCGCAAAGGAGAAATTTTGCTTCATCAGTGCTAAGACCCATATTCTGAGAAATGTAAATTCAAAACTTCTCAAACTGAAAACTGTAAATTCAAGGCTATTACTATTTGTACTAGCAATACAATAGACAATCATTCTTATATTTGGACAAACTTTGCACTAACTTTAAACAAAAGAAAATCTTAAAGACCAATTGCATTAAAAATATATACACAAGCAAGACCCTATATCTATTTATGAATTTTGTTTTGCAAGGGCATAAAATTGTATTCCAACAAAGTTATGGGCATCAACCTTTCAAGCTGACACTCATTGTCATGCTTACCTTACTGGTTACTGTAAATGTCCAAGCATTTGTACATTTCTTTGTTGCCATAGAAACCTTGAGATCAGAGTTAACTATCACCTTAGCATAATCTACATTAGCTACCATCTGAAAGGAACAAACAAGATTTTATGTTTTAATATTCCTATATGCCCGATAACAAGTGTTAATTAAGAAATAGATCAGCTCTAGCAGTGAATTGTTGAGTAATGATTCACTGTTTGGAGGTCAGTTGTAAAGTAGATTATATCACAAGCGCGGAACGGGAGTGATATATCTACTTACAACTGACCGACAAACAGTGAATTATTACACAACAATACAAAGTAGTGCAGAACTATTTCGATTCTAACACTCAAATACGCTGAAAAAGTATTCTTTTCATTCAAGTTCTCCCAACCTTCCTGCCAGCGGGTTCATGCTCCCGCTAAAATTCTTAACTGTATCTAAGATATATGTATGTTTTTATAGCGATTTTAGAAAGAAAAAGAGACGTTACACCGTCTAACGTCTCAAAACGTCACAAAATTACGTCAGTATTGCCAGTGACATCAGCAATTGGACTCACGGCTCCGAAATAGTGAATTGTTGCAGAATAAAACACGGAAACTTTCCATTGCTTCTATAGGCGCACTGTGTTAGAATCAGTGATAATTCATGGGTAAGGAAAAATTATTTCAATTCTAACATTACACAAAATGAAAATGCAAGTATATTACAACATTTTATATTACAACATTTTCTATAGGAATAATTTTGAGGCAGACACTGACAGACATAAATGTTTACATTTGATGTCATCAAGGCGCTAAATTGGCACGTCTCGACGTTAGAACAGGAATTATCCAAATTTTCACTCGATGCCGCTTCCTATGCGTTCAATGAATAAAACGTTAACCGTCTACATACATGTACCATCTTTATTTGAATATAAGCCTGGGGTTTTCCCTTCCAAAAACAACCGCAAAACTCTACGTTTTCTTAATTTTTCCAGCAAGGTTGGCAGTGATTTGCCTAAACTGCAAAAATTCCTTTTTAATATTCTTGCATTTTAAAAGTGGAAAAAAGTGCAAAAACATCAGAGTCAAGCATGTCATTATAAATTGAATGAATCAACAGCTGAAATGTAATACGTATGCCTTTGTACAACATTTGACATCTCTGTTTGTGAATGCTGCTTTAGCTACAATTAAACAGATGGAAATTATGTTAACTTGCCATTGATATCATTGATTAGCTAGAACACCTATCTCACATTTTTTCAACCAAAAAATTTGGCATATTTGAGATATTAACGTTTGAAATTTTAGTGTCTCGCTAACTAACGTCGTTCGTTTTGAACAACTGGGCCCTGTCTGTGACAGAAACATGGGAAAAGTTTACACCTCCAATATCTATCTCTCACTTTCTGCTAGTCAGAAGCCAGACAAAAAACACGCCTTCAAGAACATAAACCAGAAGTTTATACTGTAAAACTTACCACATTTTTAGGGTATTCTGTTGTCATTAACTTCTCCATGAGCTGTTCCGGGTATGTGTTCCCGTGTAAATGCTTCTCTTTTGCTAGCTGCAACTGCTGCCGTTTAAATTTGAATCGTTCCTTCCATTCCTCCAGCTCTTCAATGGAGTGGGCCTGCGTACACTTGTCCGCAAATGGGCACCTCCCATTTTCTGTAAACCTGAAATAATCAACAGTTCCTGTATACTGTATTAATCCTAATAAATGCTCCTGCTCTACCAAATGCCCTGCCATTTTCCCAGAAAGTAATGTTATTTTGGCTTGCTTACCTCCATGTTTTTTCATCAGTTATACGAAGGGGAAAACATGCATTGCTGTTTGCTTCTTTGGAAGACCCAACTCTTCAAATGAGGTCCACTCCTCAAGGAAAGAATTTGCTCCTAGAGGAGCAAATTCTTTCCTATAAGAGCTGACCCCTTTTGAGAGGGGAGGCAAAAGTGCGAAAATTTTAAAACTACTTCAGCATGAAGTTTTGCCATTCACCTGAATACTTTTTATTAGAAGTATTTTGGCAGTGGCTGAATAACTACTCTTTAGGCTCTAAATAAACTAAATAAAGCCCCCCCCCCCCCCCACACACACACATTTGTTTGATGCAATATGCAATGCCCACGGGGCTATTAACAGGACAAATACATTAATTTAGCTATATGACGATGATGATGATGGTTTATTCCCCTCCAGATTGATCCCAAATATCTAAACTTTTCTTGTGCTATTCTGTTAAGGGTTTTTCTCATCAAAAACAATCCTCAAAATGGATCTAGGTTTTTGTAGTTGTTTTGGAGGAGAATAACCCCCTTCTTATGACGGAATAAATCTAGTACAGTCTAAGACGGCATATGGCATTTTGCTTTGCATTACTGCCAAAGTAGGCATTACACTGTACCTCTGACTTACCACAACTAAGTACTTCAGAGTTACATTATTGAAGCTAAGGTTTGAGTATGCAAAAACTTGATATAAATGATAAACAGTTGAAAGTCTGGATCCAGTTGTTCAAAGCATAATAACCTTAACAAAGTTATTAGTCCAATGAAGGATTCATTAAGTTTTCTATCACATATAAGTCAAGCCAGCTGACTCGAGCATGTTTATATCTTTTACCATAAAATATATACCTCTGACACAGCAAGTACTCCTCCAAGACAAGTCCTCTCGGTGGAGGCCGATATCTCCAGTTGACGCCTTCATCTGATGTTATATTCTTCTTATGGTCGTCACTCTTACAATGTGCTTCAAGTTCATACTGAGTGTCAAAGGTCATGGAACAAAATGTACAGTATAATGGCCCTGAGGCTACTGGAAAAGATAAACACTCTCTCTACTTAAAATCTCAACAAGCTTCTTATATACCGTAGAAAGGCGTGTACAACCCGCATTTGCGTATAACCCGCACCTAGATTTTGGAGGAAATTTTTGGGGAAAAAAGTATTTCTGGTGTATTAACCGCATCTATAAAGCCCAATTTTACCAAGGTTTGAAAAACACTACAAAAGTGGCAAAACTATACGTTTTTGTCTGAACAGCAGTGTTTTTTTGTCCTTGGTACCGGTACTTTTTTTCCGCGCACGCGCCCGCCCGCGTTCTTGCACGCGCCTTCATGTATACCGGTACATTCAAAGTACATGACATAAAAGCCGTAACATAGTTTATTGCTGTATTAACAGTTTTTTTTTTCATTTTTCTAATTCCTTAAAGCTACTGAAAAGATTGTTTACAAAATCAAACCCATAATTTATATTTCACACCTGACGCACCTGACCTAATGGCGGTACTTTGATCGAACGGTTTAAACCAGTCACTAGAAAAAATATATATCGCTTGCCCGATCAATAAAATTTGATTAGCTTAAAGACTTTGACAATTGCACAATCAGTGATAATAAGCGTTAATTGAGTAGTTTAAGAACTTACATGGTGTGATTGGCTTCGCAAGATAAAGTAACTATCGGAAAAACAAAGATCAGCCTGCGCATGTTCTCTGTGGACTCAGACTTCCTGTTTGCATGTAAGGAATCCTGGGGACTCTAAAATTGATGACACTGTTTGGCAAGCACATTTGCGCAGGCTTGATGTTTATCCTCTATACGTACATGCCATACGGACTCTTATCGCCCAGACACATCTTAAATGGACTCTTCCATCTTGGTTTAAAGATTTGTCAAATTAGCCGATTCCGGATTCGGCTGTACGAGAGAGATAGGTTACGAAAGGGAACCGTTCCGCATCCAATTCGGCATTAGCTTTGCAATATACCCAAATTCGTTTCACAAATTATACCGCAACCAATCAGGGCTAAAAATAGATTGATTGACAGGAAGGGCGCATGACTTGGTAAAACTTTCGACGTATTTGAAAACGTGCTGAAAATTTATTTTGCTGTTTCTAAAGATGAAAATTGACTTTGAAAGTTTGATCAGCCGTACAAACATGCATTGGCTGATAGGTAATGTAACTTATATGGGCTAGACTTCTCTTGACTGAACGTTGCAAGCTATCGAGAGATGAAAACACCAACTGAGTGTTTCAAACAAAGAATTTCTCCGAGAAAATCTTCGAAAATATTCCCTCAAAAAACTTGTTCTGCTGTACAACCCGCACCGCTATTTCAGTACTAAAATCTGAGGCATAATTCTGCGGGTAGCACATGCCTTTCTACGGTATATAACATATCTTTTTAATGTCAGAAATGAATTTCTTTAAATTTTACTCTTATAATATATGGAACTATGCAATTAAAATTCTAAGTATTGAGGTATATAGGTCTGAAGAAACTGCAGACCCAAAGCAGATTGCTCCTAAAAGAGAGAAGTCTGATCAGGCTCTACACTGTTCACCCATGTATCTGCACCTTCTGGATGCATCTTTTGGAAGCATTACTGCATTGTAAAACCAAACTATTCCTGTTTTAGGTCAATTACATTAATTATTTCAGTTGTCCCAATTTTTTTGAATTTTTACAGTACTTGTTGGAGCTGCTATATACACATTATTATGATAGTAACTTGAGCTGCCATACTGTATCTCGTCGAGTGGATGAGCTCATACCATCGGATCACTTGAGACGCTTGCATCGAGGGTGATCCGATGGTATAAGCTCATCCACGAGACGTGTTACAGTACGCCAGATCAAGTTACTATAACAATAATTTGTTTTGTATGTGCCTTAGGGAACAGCCAACCATTCACACTTGCCAGCGCTGATGCATCAACCCAAGTTCAAACCTGTGCGGCAAAGGTACATAGCTAGAGAAAAACACTACCGACTGAGCTATCGCGGCACACCCTTTGACGTGTTTGTTGATGTTACGTCACTGTTTTTTTTTCTCTGGTTCTCATTTTTACGATGCATGATAAGAATGAGGGGACTGGAGCTGGAACTCAGACATAGCCTCGTTTTAAGGGGTAGTGATACGGATTCAGAAAACGTCAGTTTGATATGGCTGTCTGTATCAGATGGCCAGAAAACAGGCAGTTCAAAGGGTGTATCATTGATAGGTATATAATAAAAGCTATTATTACTTCCCACTTCCCAATCTGGGCCCAGTTGTTCAAAGCATCATTAGCCTAACAAGCTCGTTATGAGGTCATTTCGTCAAGTGTTTTATGACTTTATAGCCAAATGCAATGATATTCTTTGATGAAAATATGTGAGAAGCTTTTGCATTGCAAAAGCTTCTCACAATTTTTCAGCAAAAAAATATTGGCATACTTGAGGTATTAACATTTGAAACTTTCATGTCTCGTTAACTAACAACGTCATTAGTTTTGAACTGGGCCCTGGTCATTTTGACTGCTAGCTCAATACTGGTCATGATTCTTTCTCTAGCTACTGCACTGTTTCCCCATCAGCCCAAAAACACTTAAATTCAATTAAAAGGGCTATAACACATTCAATCATGCATCTATCTATATGCAGTTCATCAGTTTCCAAAAGCTTCCAATTTGCAAAAAGCATCTTGCAGACAATAAGGAACATTAAACACAATCATTTTTTCAGCAAAAACTCTTGTATACCCTTTTATTTGGGGCTCTAGAATTACTTTAGTTCAGCTATTAGACAGTGTTTTCAAATGACCCCAAATATGTAAATCATTCATTAATGCTACTTTAAGACAGCATTTCCCACCTTCTACAAAAATCCCAAAAATCTACATACATCTTGTAAGCCAGTTTTAAGATGAGGGTTTTCCCTGGCAAAACAATCTCTCAGATCTAGATCCATCTTGTAAGATGGATCTAGATCTATGAGACAGTTTTGGAAGAGAAAAATCCATATCATGACTGATTTATACAAGACTGATTTACATTTAGAAGAATAAACTCCTGTCTTATAAGCAAATAAATATATTTTGTGAACCTACCTTCCCTAGGCTGTGGTCCAGCTAAAATTTTAGTTGGTGTATGTAGTGTTCTAACCACATGTTCCCTGGGTCGCTGTGGAGGGGAATGGTAGCTGACATGGTGTACTGGCTGAGGAGGTGAATGGAGTGGGGCCTGGGGTGGAGGCGGGGGTGGAGGTTCAGGTTCGTGTTGCTGTACAGGAGGTGAGGGTGGCTTTTCTTCATCTGAATCCTGCAAATAATTCAATTTAATTGTAAATGAAAACAAATTAGAGAAAAAAAGCAAGAGAACAGAAGAACCCAATAAGCACCTCGTTTTCATGCATGTATATATATTTGTATGTTAACTGAAACAACAGAATTAAATAGATTTAAATCAAAAATGAACATAACACAAAACCTTAACACAAATGTTATACATGTTTCTAAGTCTGTGACCTTGACCTCTGACCAACAGCAGCATGCAACTCTTAAAGGAAAGAACTTGCTTTCTCTATAAAGCAAATTCTTTCTTTTAAGAGCAGCTCCCTACGAGAAAGGTAAATGAGCCATGACACAATAGAAAAACAACAAAGTGGCATGAGTGCCCAGTGAAGATTCAGATCACTGAGATCAGCCTGGCGGGCCTGGGCATCTGGCCAGTTTGATTAAAGTCTTTCCTGTCGGCATGGAGGTAGCTTAGACCCTTAGCTACCCTTTAAGCTCACAGAGAAGACTCTGATCAGACTGGGAGGATGCCCAGGCTGATCTGAGTCTTCACTGGGCACTCATGCCACTTTGTTTGTTTTGTCATGTTGCGGCTCAATTTGTTTGTTTTGTCATGTTGCGGCTAAATTAGTGTGATGTCAGAATGATCCCAACTGGAGGCGAATCTTTTCACCTGAACTTCCTGTTCTTCCGCCATTTTCACAAAGTGGAACAACTTTGTAGACTTTCTGTTTGCTTCCTCGGACAAAACCATCTTTTCAAAAGGGGTCTACTCTAAAAGGCATATTCTTTCCTTACAGTTGACCCTCATTGGGTTGGTTGGTTGGTTGGTTGGTTGATTTGATGCTTAACGTCCACGGTAAACAACTAAGGTCATGTCGGGACGGTCAGTTAACCTAACCACACTATTCCTGGTCAGGCTTAGACCTCCTAAGCGGTTAACCAGTATTAAGTGCACATACTTTCGCCAGTAACTGACAACTGCCCTTCTTGAATCAGCGGAAGGAGAAACGAAAATATGTGGCCAGACCGGGATTCGATGACCCTCATTGGGAGACCTGAGCCCAGTGCATCATTTTCTCTTTATACTCCCAAAGTGGACCCTCTTTACAACGATGCCATTTGTTCCCAAACATTTTGATGTTAAACTGAATTTGCTGATGTAAAGAATACACTTTCTGAACAATATATCCGATTCATGCATATTAAATTGATGTTATAAAGAATTTGCTGTTGTAATGAGTGCCGCTGTAAATAGGGTTGACTGTACATGCAAACTTCTGAGTGAGAAACACAAATTTAAGTAGCTCAGTCCAAGTTTACTTGTCTTGGACAACTGAGAAATAGATTTGT
The DNA here is from genome assembly GCA_963989385.1 of Ctena decussata. Taxonomy (NCBI): domain Eukaryota; kingdom Metazoa; phylum Mollusca; class Bivalvia; order Lucinida; family Lucinidae; genus Ctena; species Ctena decussata. The sequence goes on from OZ022500.1 coordinate 46,305,015, forward strand.
CAAGCCCTGGTAATGTATACTGAAAATGAAATGGGAAATAACTTGTGTAAGAAGAGAAGTGACTCCTCACCTGATCTTTCAAGGCTTCAATTACAATCTTAAGTCGCTTCAGCTCTTTTATGGCCACTGGATGCTGTAATATAAGATCATATATTATCAAATCATTAAACAAGAGGCCCAAATGGGCCTGATATCGCTCACCTGGCTATTGTGCAACGGGACCATTCTGATACAAAATTGGTCCAAATCCACTGAGAATTTCTCATTTTCACATTTTGCTACTTTTAGTACAGAGGCCAACTTGCCTGGTCTTTATATATTTACTTTAGAAACATCTCAATGCAAGAATCATTTTGCCACAAATTTCATCAAAATCCATTCAGGGGTTACTGAGATATTGCCAGTTTCAAGTATTGTGCTATTTTTAGTAATGGCAGATGGCGGCCATCTTGGATTGCTAAAATGCAAAAAATCGAAAAGCCCTCATGCAAGGACCATTTTGACACAACTTTGGTCCAATTCCATTGAGATTTTCTAATTTTCACATTTTTCTATTTTCAGTAACAGAGGCCAATATGACTGGTCTACAGTTATATATTTTTGAAACATCTCAATGCAAGAATCATTTTGACACAAATTTCATAAAAATCCATTCAGCGGTTACTGGGATATTGTCATTTTCATGTTTTGTGCTATTTTTAGTAACGGCAGATGGCGGCCATCTTGGAATGCCAAAATGCAAAAACTCGACAAAGCTTAATGAAAGGACCATTCTGACACAAAATTAATCCAATTCCGTTGAGATTTTCTAATTTTCACATTTTTCTATTTTTAGTAACAGAGGCCAATATGACTGGTCTACAGTTAGATATTTTTGAAACATCTCAATGCAAAAATCATTTTGACAAAAATTTCGTCAAAATCCATTCAGCGGTTACTGAGATATTGTCATTTTCATGTTTTGTGCTATTTTTAGTAACGGCAGATGGCGGCCATCTTGGAATGCCAAATTGCAATTAATTGAAATGACTTCATGCAAGGAACATTCTGACACAAAATTGGTCCAATTCCATTCAAGGGTTCTTGAGTAATTGTCATTTTTATGTTTGCGCTATTTTTAGTAACACCAGATGGCGGCCATCTTGGAATGCCAAATTGCAATTAATCGAAACGGCTTCATGCAAGGAACATTCTGACACAAAATTGGTCCAATTCCATTAAAGTGTTCTTGAGTAATTGTCATTTTTATGTTTGTGCTATTTTTAGTAACGGTCCCCATGGTGCCCATCTTGGATAGTCAACTGGCACAAAATTGAAATAATTCCATTTAAGAACCAATTCTGACCAAATCTGGATAGAATTGGTTGCATTTTCTTTAGATATTGACATTTGAGCAAAATCGGCCTTGTAAACGCTAAGTAGGTCACTGTGACCTAATTCCGCTATAGATTTTTTTTATTTTTACAATTTTTAATACCAAGGTCCCACTTATGTTCCATGCAAACTTTCAACCAAATATACCAAATGGTTCTCAGTGTTTCCCCCAGACTGAAAAAGGGGCAGGGTGCTGCGGAAAAAAAGGGCACTTTTAGCGCGGCGAAAGGCATCTGGAGGGGCAATGTTACCTACGTTGTTCAGCCTACATCTAATAATTAACCTCAAAAAAGTATGACATTTCAGTACAGTAACACTAGCATTATGTGTTAATATGTAGTGTAATTTAGCAGTACTGTTCATAGTGTAAGTGTGACAAGTTCATTGAAAAAAAAATTGAACTGCTAAAAAAAAAAAAAAAAAAAAAAACAATCCGGCATTCTCAAACCACCACTACCTCCCCACCTTTCCCTCACCCTCCATATCTACACCCAAAATTGCACCTCGGATGATGGGTCTGATTTGTTCTAGTGATTTTGATCAAAGCTGATACTTGTTTACACTCAAAATCTGTCTATCTCAAAACCGAGTTTAATTCTACACTTAGATGAACATACCTACCGTAAGACCTCTCTAGAATAGTTAAATATCAAATATGGCTCGCGTATTGTTGCAAATCTGGGCCGGTAAATTTGTAAAATTGCAATTACTGCATGGCGACAGCTGAGCTGTTGAGATTGCAAAAGATCGCGGATTTCCCGAGGTACTATTAATAAATATTGACTGGTTCTCGTTCCACAGATAGTACACCTGAATCGGCGGGAACTAGATAGAAAAACGCGGGATAGTTTCTTAAAGTGAACGAACCGACATTCATAAACAGAAATCGTCGGCACCTGTGACGATTTCATGAAAACATGTATGATCTGATCAGCCTGCGCAAATTTAGCATGATCCGTATTTGTGATGACCTTACATTACGTATCGGACATGTTTACCGGGAAAATAGATATTGAATCATTGCATTGTCGTACGCATCTAATAGGCCTCGAATTCTGTAGTATAGCGCAACGTGGTACGGTGAAAAAATAGTTGTTGGTATTGATGCGGCAAGCGGCACCGTTATGCCGACAGAATCCCCACCTGCCACACCCTCAACTGGGCCCGTGTCATTATCGGAGGGAGGCAAACGAGTTTAACGGTGCTACCCGTTAATTTCACAGTCGGAACAGGCTGGTCACTTTAACGAGAGTTTCTTTAATTGCCCTGGTTACTATCGCCATGTCCGCAATGCATTTGACATCTTAAAAGCCGGTAACCAGCATGTGTTTTCAGTTGGCGAAGTTATTTTCCGCTCCAATAAACACACGACGGTCGGGGTATAGCGAGGTGATAATTGCCACAGATTGGTGTTTATTGATGAGCATGTGTAGATTATCGATCGACTTGAGTTGTCAGTTTTTACAGGTATGGGACACAATGGAACCGAATCGTAATAGCAGCGCGGGAAAAGGGACTGGTTACTAATATTTTTCGGACAGGAGGGCGCTCATGACACGTTTTTGGGGCAGAAGGGCGGGACCAAAAAGGGGCAGGGCGCGGCGCCCCGCCATTCCGCTTTAGGGGAAACACTGGTTCTGGAGAAGAAGTTGATTTTGTTGTTTTTGCTATTTTTAGTAACAGCAGCCATCTTGGATTCTTGACCTGACCCAATTTTACAATTTTGAAACCCTGCAGTCTGGTCATGCTCCATGTGAAATTTGAGATCCATGGGCTCAGTGGTTTTAGAGAAGAAGTTGTTTGAAGTTGTTTAAATAGGTCATTTTTTGACATTGGCATTTGAGCAAAATTACACTCGTAAACAGAAAGTAGGTCACTGTGACAAAACTCCACTACAGATTTTTTTCATTTTTACAGTTTTGAATACCAAGGTTTCACTGATGTTCCATGCTAAAATTCAGACAAATATACCCAGTGGTTCTGGAGAAGAAGTTTATTTTGTTGTTTTTGCTATTTTTAGTAACGGCGGCCATCTTGGACTTTCAACCTGACCCAATTTTACAATTCTGAGACCCTGGAGTCAAGTCATGCTCCATGTGAAATTTGAGAACCATGGGACCAGTAGTTTTACAGAAGAAGATGTTTGAATATTTGTTTTTAGGTGTTGACGGACAAATTTTGTGACGACGCACGACGCACTACGCACGCCGGACGCATTGGTATGACAATAGCTCACTATGGCCCTTCGGGCCAGGTGAGCTAAAAAAAATGCATATGCAGTTTAATGCAAATTACTTGGGGCTATTATTATTTTGTTTATTAAAACTTTATACAAAAACCTTTTTTTCTAAACACAATTATATCAGCATCATCCATGTATTTTTCTTAAGTTCAACTGTTGTACATGTATATGCCAACCCTTTCAAGGACCATGCATTTATTGTAAATACATTGTAAATATAGTGAACCGCAGTTTAACTCACCCGTGGTTCCCTCTGTAACCATAGTAACGCTAGATTATAGGCATCATCAAAGAGCCCCTGGTGACAAAGGATTTTGATCTTCTTTTCCAGTAGCTTGTCATTATTTGGGTGTTCATCTAGGGCTACAGAGAATATACATAAGTGATTTAATTTGTAAGAAAATGTACATGTGAGTGAGCTCGGGCTTACCTTCCCACCAACAACAAGGTCATATGAAGACGGGACCTCGGTTTAAAGTCTCATCCGAAAGACCGAAGAAGCGGGGGATCAATCTTGCGACCCCTGGATTGGTAGTCAGGAATGTTACCTCCTACACTACAGCCGCTCCTCAATGTACATGTAATTACATAGACAATCTTACATGAGGACTCACTTATTACTGAATTTTTTGAACGAGTTGGTTGAAAAGGTAAGATGCGAGACTTACTAACAATTCTGGATGGATGGCGGTGATGGACAATGGAGCATGTCTATTCTATAAGCTCCCTGGAAACTCTGCTTGATGGAGCTGAAGATTATCCCTGTTACTACTTCAAATCTCAAATGGATAAAATGCAAATAATATTCATCTTCAAAATTTGTCCTATCTGCCACTTTGATTCTCACAAATTCCCAGAAACACTTTGTCTAACCAGAAGGGGTGTCGTTTATCCTCCACTTTAAAATTCCCTGACTTTTCCCGGACATTTTACAGTTTTCCATACCCTTTTTATGGATCCAAAAGTTAATTTACTTCTTCTCTTCAACAGAGCTAACTGTATCATTTGATAATTGGAGGTTACTCTTAAAGGAAAGAATTTGCTCCCAACAGGGAGCAAATTCTTTCCTTTAAGAGTAGCTCCCAATGAAGAGAGAGTGATGTGCCTGGACTATCTCATTAGAAACTGTATCCGCTCCCTTTGAACAGAATAAGTATATTTTCTGAAGACAGCCACGGCCACTTATTCTCAAAGTTCTGCCTTTTCCCTGACTTTTCAATTTCTTTCCAAATTTTCCTGACCAACCACAAAATTCCCTGACTTTTCCCTGACCTGGAAAACAATCCATTTTTCAGATGTTTTTTCCCTGACTGTGGCAACCTGCACAAGTCTTCATGTTGTCACAAACAGGTTCCTATATCACTTACAGAGCTAATTTCTGCTAAACCAGAAAACTTGGCAAAAGTTTATTACAACTCGTATGCTGAAAAAGCAACATCTATAATACTGAGCCGGGTCATGTGACTTCCAACAATGTGGCAATTTTGTCATGTGATATTCAGACCATCTTTTTCATTTATTCAGGCTTATCAGAGACCTCACTGTTGGCTCTATGGCTTGGGTCACTTCCATGGCTAGTTTGATAAGCAAAGGCTCTGATCAGACTGCACAGAAGTGCAGTCTGACCAGAGCCTTTGCTTGTCACTAATGCCACATTGTTGGAAATCAAATGATGTGGCTCATATCTTGATTTCTGGTGAGATACAACTCTGTACTCAACCACTGCTAAGCTATGAAATAAATTAAAGAATATACATTACCTCTGTCACATGATTCCAGTGCATCTTGGAATTTACGCTGCAAAAGATGAATACAGACACTTGTATAATACAAGCTTTTAAGATGTGACAGGCTTAGTAAAAGCACCGCATATGCGGGTTGGATGGTATTTTGAAGTTATTTCTTGAATTTTTATTTTTCACCATAAAAATATATATGAGCCACGACACAACAAAACCAACACAAGACCTGTCCACATACAGGATAGCTCGCCTGCAGTGCCTTGCCCATCCATGGGTTAAAATATAGGTCTTTAAAAAACTTTAACCAAAATAGCAAATCCAAACGCCGACACGGACAACAATAGCTCTTCCTGAACTTTCGTTCAGGCGAGCTAAAAATGGCATGTGCACCCAGCGTGACTCAGATCAGCCCACCCAGTCTGATCAGAGTCTTCACGTTGCACTTAAAGGTAGCTAAGGATCAAGCTTCCACCATACCTAAAGTGAAGGCTCTGATCAGACTTGATAGATACCCAGTCTAATCTGAGTCTTCTCTGGGTGCATATGCCACTTTGTTGGTTTTGTCATGTCGCGGCTCATGCGCAATGCTCCTGAATGTCTTTGTATTTTTATGAAGAATGTACAGAAGTCATCTTATAATTATCAACAGAAGAGCAGAATGTAAAAATTCCAACAACTGGGACACCTACAACAATTAACGTAATTATCCTAAGGTTTTACAATGCAGTAATGTGTCCAGGAGACCCTGATGGAATGGAAAACAGTGTAGACCCTGATCAGACTGCTCCTTCAGGATCAGTCTGACCTGGGTATGCACAGTTTGCTCAGACCCATCAGTTCCGATACATAGAATTTTTACACCCCCAGTGGAACAGGCAAATTGTAATATTCACCTTTATCAGAATGAACATCAATACATGTATATCAATAATAGTGAGTTAAAAGTTCTTCCTGCCCTTTTTCCAGGCTAGCAGAAACACTTATTGGACTGACATTTTATGGCTCTCATTAAGAAATGCAAAGCAAAAGAACATTTACCCCTCAATTACCTTATATTCCTTATAATGCTATTCACTTGTTACGCTTTGTTTTTCTATGGACCAATTCTATACAGCCCTTCATCTGAGGATAATTCTAAGACCTTATTTCTCCACAAAAAGTTCAACTGTTGTGACCCCTCATTAGAACAGTCTCACCGAGATGGTCACAACATATATTACTATGCAGAAATATGGAAAATATTTCTAAATTATCACTGTTACCCCTTCTTATCTGGTGCACTGATTATAGCAAAATCAAGGGACTCAACTGTACCTGCTTTATGAAATTTGACAGGCTTGAGACTATATGGTTCACTTCTATGTCCTCGTTTGTTTCTGTTTGATGATTTTCTGCACTTCTATCCATTTTCAATAAATAGCCTCATTATAGCATTAACTGTAAATGAAACACAAGTATTAGCTTCTACAAACAAGAGGGCCATCAGGATCTGATGTGAGAAAAAAAAAAGAACCATAAATGCAAGTGGGGTTATGGTTCTTTTTCTCTGCAAATCATCTGATAATGTCTTGTACTATGTATCTATAATCTAATACAACGACCATCCTTCTAAAGCCAATGAAAATTTGTTACAGTCAACAGTCAGATGAAATATTATGCCAAAAAAATGATTTCTTTTGATTCAATCATAACTTAAATAAAACTGAGCAGTTTAAGTCACAGCAAATAGTTGTGTGACATCATTCTATATTTGACAGGGATCAAACTATTGCGAGACTAGGGAGAAACAGTCTCCTTGCAGGATCAAACTTCTCCGTTTTGAGCTGGAGAAGTTTAATATAGAATATATAGGCAAGAATGAAAAATGTGCAAAAACTTCTCCCTAAAATCAGTAAAACTTCTCCTTCATAGAGATCTCTACTCTCTAGCTTTGAGCCTAGCTGCACGTTGTGAACCTCACATTATTTAACCCTATTGCACTCAAAAAGGCCAAAACTCCATAGAGTTTTGGCCGTTCTGAGTGCAATAGGGTTAAGTGACTGCCGCGCAAGTTGTCAATTATATACTGTTTAAGTTGAATTTTGTGACAATGATCAACTAAGCCAGCGTCAGTGAAGGAAAGACATTGATTATTTGTCTTTTTATTATCTTGTAATAATCAGATAATGGAAAGTTTCTGAATCAGCTCCAATAAAATAATGTTGCAATGGTCAATGGACCCGTAGTACTTGTACAAAGCAAAATCTTGTACATTTTAAAGTCATAATTTCATTTTGAGGACTGATTCGGTGAACTATACGCTTAGCAACCCCAGCATGAATTTGAAAATTAAGCAAACTCTGATCAATTCATTTCAGTTTAGAGATCTCACCAAAAGCTTCATGAAACAGTTTACTTTTTCCGGTTATCTTATCTAGATCTTGAGCTATTATGATTTTAGTTCCAAATACTTGACAAATTTTAGGAATGATTTCTTACTAAAATGGGCATTTTCTTGAGCAGATGAAGGTGCACCAAATTTTGCTTTAAAACATATTTAGATTGTGATATCTCTTTTTATTAAAATGACACTTTTAAAGTTTACATGGAATCACTTAGCTTGTTGTATTGCCTTCTATTTCATTAAAAAGAAATGAAAACACACTTTCATTATTTCATACTTCAGCAACTCAAATACCATTCTGTCAGTCTCTAAGTGAACTTTAGTTGAATCCTTGTAACATAAAGATTTTCACAGCTCCAGAAAAGAGGGGGTATAGAAGATAATTCAAAGACAATTTTTCTTATTTCTCAAGGAAAACAGGTTATGACCCTCATTTAATAGAACCGTCTCAGCGAGACAATTCTAATGATTGGTCACAACATATGATTTGAGGAGAAATATGGATAACTGTCCCTAAATCATCCCTGTTACACCTTCTTATCTGGAGTTCTGGATCATTGTTTTTGAAAAAGTGAACCACTTTTCCACTGCAGAATTAAAATGATCCTACGGAATAACTACGGTGTCCAGGAGAATCATTAAGGTATAACAACGAAGGAAGTGTCTCCGGGTATGGTACCGTATTCCTAGACCCTGGGTCTCCAGGTACGGAACCGCACACCGAGACTCTAGGTCTCCAGGTAAGGAACCGTACCTGGAGACAAACCTATGAGGATTGGCTCCGGGTACGGCAGTAAGTTTTCAATACTATGTACATGTATTAAGTAGTTTTACCTATTTAATATATAGTTAATCCAGAAATAAAAAAATTACTACTTGTAAAAATTCCATTATATCATCTTGCTAGAGAAAATTATAACATTCAAGTTAGTCATTTGCATTATAAATTTTGACTGATGTACATAAACAGCGAAAAACACGATCGATGTGTCTTATTTGATCGCCTGCTAATTGCTCGTGAAGAGTGCAAACAGCTATCATCTCGTTATAATCTGTGCAAATAGACAATTACATTTATTAGACAGTAATTTTGCAATAAGCAATGTAGACCCAAAACAGTTGCCGACAAAACACATGCAGCATTCTTGAATAACTGTTTAAACACATTAAGTCATGTGCCCCAAGTGAGGTTCTCCAAGTATTGTTGCACATCTCAATCGAAATGACATTGAGTATTCATTATTATATGTATCTAATTGTGTGCTTATGAAGGTATTATCACTTCAACAGATATCGCATTGACGGAATCAGGACAACTTGAACCAAAGACAACTTGCCCCACAAAAATCCCAGCCCAGGACAACCCGTGCAATTTTTTTTAACTTACCACAAGTCAACTCGTCCCATATTATAAGCTTGCCAAAAGTCAAGTTGTATCAACTTATAACCAGAGGGCCAATGGCCCTTTATCGCTCACCTGAGCACTGAGGTTACAGCAACAAAACACCATGCATAACAGCAATAAAAAGCACCATTTATGTGGAGGATAATATCACAAATATTTATGAAAAAAAGCTTTATCCCCCCGTAATGGCTTCTCAGAAGAAGATCTTTGGCGGCAATTGCAATTAATCAAAATCAGGTATTTGGGAAATATTCATATGGCTGGTAGAGGACTACTCCAGGAACATTTCTGTAAAGCTTTTGTCAAAATATCTGCAGTAACACAGAAATAAATAGCAAATGTCCACTTTCCCCATTATAAGTCTATGGAAACTTTAAGTTGCCATAGCAACGAATTCACACGGGCAATGATAATATAAAACACACTTTAGGTAGAGGCTAATGTTATCAATATGTATGCTAAGTATCAGCTTCATCCCCCTCATGGCTTCATTTTTCCCATAATAAGTCAATGGAAACTATAAGTTGCCATAGCAACCAAAGTTCTTATGGGATTGGAAGAAAAAGAATAAAATTTATGTAGAGGCTACTGTCATCAACACATCTGCACAATATCAGCTTCATCCCCCATATGGCTTCTGAGCAGAAGATTTTTTTTTTCAAAAAATTACCCTATATTTTGCCATGGCAACCAATCAAATTCAGCGATTTGGAGAAATTTCATATGAATCGTAGAGGACTACTCAAGAAACATTTCTGTAGAAAAAAAATCTAAATAACTGCAGTTAGACAGCAAAATTGCCAATTTCCATTTTCCCCATTATAAGTTAATGGAAACTCTTAGTTGCCATTGCAACCAAACTGCTGGAGCAGTTGCCATGAAAAACAGTAATTCTATAGAGGCTAGTACTAAGGTTCTTTCTGTAAAGTTTGAGCTTTATTGGCCACACAGTTTCTGCGGAGATAATTTTTTAATATTTTTCTATTTTTAACTATTCGGTTGCAATGGCAACCATTCAAATTGCGCAATTTGCATAAATTTAACATGGCTGGTTTTGTCAAAATATCTGCATTGGCATAGCAATAAATGCAAATTTTCCATTTTGCCATTATAAGTCAATGGCAACTTTCAGTTCCCATAGCAACCAAACTGCTGGAGCAATAGCCAAGAAAAACAGTACTTTTATAGAGGCTAGTACTAAGATCCTTCCTGTGAAGTTTGAGCTTTATTGGTTGTATAGTTTCTGAGGAGATGATATTTGAATATTTATTCTATTTTTAACCATTCGGTTGCCATGGCAACCAGCCAAATTGTGTAATTTACATGAATTTCATTCGGTGAGTGAGTGAGTGAGTGAACTCGGGTTTAACGTCCCACCAACAACGAGGTCATATGGAGACGGGACCTCGGTTTAAAGTCTCATCCGAAAGACCGGAGAAGCGGGGGATCGAACCTGCGACCCCTGGATTGGTAGTCTGGAGTGTTATCCACTACGCTACAGCCGCTCCTTCATTCGGTTGATAGAGAACTACTCAAGGAACATTTCTGCAAAAGTTTTGTCAAAATATCTGCAGTGACATAGCAATAAATGCAAATTTTCAATTTTTCCCATACAAGTCAATGGAAACTTTAAGTTGCCATAGCAACCAAAGTTATGAAGCGATTTGGCTAAAATACAGTATTATTGGTTCCTCCTGCCCATAGATGCTATATATGAAATTTGGTTACAATGGGCCTTGTAGTTTCAGAGGAGATGTCGTTTGAAAATGTTGACGGACGGACGGACGGCGGATGCCTGCCTATACTATAAGCTCACCTGTGAGCCTTCGGCTCAGGTGAGCTAAAAACTCAGCCCAGATTTATCATGAGTATCTATCTTGCTCTTGAATTTTTTAAATGCCACTTAATTCTGTCACAGAAGCAAGAAACAGAAAGGAATATTCAGTAGTGGCAGTTATGGATTATGAGTCATGCTATGAAAGGATATGGAGAGCAGGCTTGCTTAAGGTAGACGAATGGTGAATAAAGATATTGGTGGGGCATTCATTTCATTATACCAGCTGAATAACCCAAAAGGCTATAAAACATTTGGATAAGAAAAGAAAGGTTTTCACCGTTTTGTTTTTCTAAAAAAACAAACTTTTGTATTTATACATACTTTTTTAACACATTTTCCATTAAAATTCATGTCTCTAGCACAAGGATGCACTTTCATTTCTGCAAATCATATAATCTTTAATATAGGGTATTTGAAACAGACTGGTAAGAAAAATTGCAATTATCTTGATTATAAGTATATTTTTACATTCTTTTAAAAAATGCAAGAAAATTGAATTTCATGAAAAAGGTCATGAAAAATATATTCAGTCGATGGGGCATGCTTATGCATATTGTTTTAGTAAAACTTACATCGTATGATACAGAATAAAACAAAAAAACAAGCATTTCACCGTTTTGTTTCCTAGAAAAACAATGTTTAAGTTCTAAAATATCCCCAAAAAAGACTGTCCAAGTACTGCACCTGCTGCAAACACAGCCGGTCCTTGCCCTGTTATTTATTTTCCTGTTGTTCCGGGTCTACCATAGAGTAATGCCTCAAAAATGCGCAGATGGAATTGAAATTGTAAAGACCTTGATCATTCTGGTTCCTAAGGAACAGTCTGATCACGGTTTCCACCGTTTATATAGATGTATCTGCCCGAAAACTTAGGATCTTTATGGTAGGCATTGTAAGTGTGTATATATTCCATAGTTGATTGATTCACCATGAACAATAACTATGTTATGTGTTTTAATAAGTCGATACAGAGTTATTGTGTATCTAAATACCTTAAGAAAGCATCAGAAGCAGGAATAACGGACAGAATGTGGATCTATCTCAGAAATTTCTTAGAAGACCGAAGATATTATATTAGAGTTAATGACTTTCAATCAGATGTACTTACTTCTAAGCCGGGCCGGGTAGCGCAATCGGTAGGGCACCTGACTCGTAAGTCAGAGGTCCTGGGTTCGAATCCTGGTCTGGCCACATACTTTCGTTTCTCCTTCCGCTGATTCAAGAAGGGCAGATGTCAGTTACTGGCGAAAGTATGTGCACTTAGTACTGGTTAACCGCTTAGGAGGTCTAAGCCTGCCCAGGAATAGTGTGGTTAGGTTAACTGACCGTCCCGACATGACCTTAGTTGTTTACCGTGGACGTTAAGCATCAAATCAACCAACCAACCAACTTACTTCTAAAGTAGGAATTCCACAGGGATCGGTTATTAGCCCAGTTTTGTGCAACTTATATACACATGATTCTATGAAAGAAGTTAGGGGTAAACACACTGAATTTGCAGATGATAGTTGTGTTTGGGCAAGTAAAGGAAATCTTTTGGATGCTGAATTAGATATCAATCATGACATATCAAAGGTAATTTCATGGTGTCAGAAGTGGAATATGGCGGTGGAGCCTGATAAAACAGAGTTCATGAAAATTGTTCCGAAAGGCAAATAAAGTGCAAGTACAAATATCTGTTTGGGGGGTAGATTCTTGAGAGAAGTCACAGAAAAAAAGGTGTTAGGAGTTACAATTGATAACAGCTTGTCCTTCAAAAAGCATATAGCAGAAAAGACAAAAGCAGGCTTCCGGTCACTTAAGAAACTAGAAATGTTTACTAAAGATTATAAGGGGTGCTCACAGTCTGTTTTCATGAAGCTTTACAAGTCACTGGTTCTTCCTCTTATGGACTATGCTGCTTCAGCTATAGTTCTTAGTCATGATGAAAGTGAAAGAGAATTTGGGAAGGTCCAGAGAGCAGCCATGTTGAGAGCATCAGGATTTCTATCATCAACTAGCACAGATGCACTTCAGGTGTTGACAAACTGCACACCAATGGGCCTTCATCTGAAGTTGCGTCAAGCACAGGAGCTGGTTAGAATTGTGGCCAGAGATGGAAAGGACCCTTTGAAGGAAGAGTTTGATGCTTGGGTAGCCAATAACAGTGACCTCGTCAACAAACCAAATGTGTTTAAGATGCTACTGACCAGATATAATGAAATTAAGGGAGATATAAACCAAGACCAAATTGAAAAAGATTTCCAGTATAACCAAGATTGTATGGGACTGTCATTGAGAAGAGAAAAAACACACAGCAAATTGGGATGAAATGAACACTTCAAAAGATATTCAAACAGAAAACATTAAAGAGGTTCTTAGTAACTTGACTGAAAATATAGCAACATAGAACTGATAATAGGCATAAAGATATTAGTAGGTAAAGTAATACAAAAAGGTTTTCAGTTGCATGTGCATTGGTGTCCTGGACACAAACAGATTGTGGGCAATGAGTTGGCAGACAAATATGCAAAAGAAGCAGCATCAGAAGCTATCAATTTACCCAACAGTTTAGACAGGTTCATCAAAAAGGATGTTACCAACCGGATGAAAGAGCAGGTCATAGAAAAGAGAAAAGTGAGGAGATCATTTGTTCATTCTGATAGTGCTGGGAAAAGTGCAGAGGTATTTAATATAGACAGAATTGGGAAAAGGTCAAAAATGGAGAGGATGACAGGAGAGCCTAGGCAGCGTACAGAATTTTAGATCATTTGATCTGTGGCCATACACTGCTAAACGACCACAGATCTTGTGTAGATAAAATCAGACAAAACAGTGTGACTACTGTGGTGTTTCAGAGTCATTAGAACACTTCCTTTTTGAGTGCGATGAATACAGTGCTCCCAGAAGTGAATTGAAGAATGAAGTACTAAGAGTGCTGAATGCTGAAGGAATCACTTGTGGAGATGTTGATATGAAAGTGCTTTCCGGTAATCTTGAAGACATCAGATCAGATGCAGAAAAATAACTCATTGAGGCCACACTACAATATATCAAACAGACAGGCAGATTTTACAAATAGATAGAGATTTCTTTAATTTTTCTTTTAATATTTATGAACCTCACGCATGGGCAAATTATTCTACATCAAGTGTAAAAGCACATAGAGGGAAGTACAAAGAAGAGTATACAGCACACGTGACCATAGCCAGCAGAATAATGGCAGTATATTGATGAAGAAGAAGAAAAGGTACCGCCTGACTTCATGTATATGCACTGACAAAATAACAGTCCCTGACACACAACTTGAAGGGATTTACGGTAATTACGAGCATCTTTGTAAATTTGGATTTAGCTGCCCCCACCACACCCTCACCCCTTCAAAAAAAAAATGACCACTAACGTTACAGAAAAACACAACTGATTTAATTGCACCTCAGCGAACGTATCCATAGCCGCAGTACCGAGGCGCCGTTCATCCGCCCATTGAATAAAAACTGTTACTTATTGTTGATTTTATTTTTAATTTGGACAAAACAGGTGTGAAAAACAACAATTATTGGTGTGAGCATGAAAACGTTATGTTATTTAATTATGCAAAATAAACACATTGTTTTGACCACATTAATTATTTTCCTTAGCAAGATGGCGACTTAAAGAAATTTTTACAAAGAGTAATTTCAATGATGGATTAACTATATTTTAAATGGGTAAAACATAGTATTGAAAACTTACTGCCGTACCTGGAGCCAATCCTCATTGGGCTGTCTCCAGGTATGATTCCGTACCTGGAGACGATTCCGTACCTGGAGACCCAGAGTCTCAGGGTACGGTTCCGTACCTGGAGACCCAGGGTCTAGGGATATGGTACCGTACCCGGTAGACCTGTACACAGGGCCCTTCGTAGCTTCTTACATCGCTACGTCTGGGCCGTTAAAGTAGCTTTTTGAAGCGAAACGTAACGTCAGAGGATCAGGACTACGTACCCTGAGACACTTCCAACAACTGAATCCACACCCAGAATTCAAATGCTCATTGCAGTCAAAAATGGGAATCACATCACCAACTTATGTTGTGTACAACTTATCTACTTTACATAAATCTTAAAGTATAAAATAGCATAAAGTAGAAGATGACTTAGTTGCAGACTTTAAATAGACAGACAATAGACTTATCGCTTTAATTTCTTCAGTTAGTTTTTAAATAAACAGCCTATTTTCCTAAATTTCAAATTAAAGTTCTTTGTTTGAATATTGCACGCACGTCCGCAAGTACAAGGAATTTCCAAAAGATCAAAATATATCGATGACTCATTTTTCCTGTTTTTGTTTGGAAACTGTGCAGAGTTCACCACGTCTAAATACGGATTTAAATTAAGCTGTATGGTTGTCAGATGAAAATTATGTTTTAGAAAGATAGGGTTACTATTCATGTTTAAATTCTGGATCATCTGATTGAGGAAAGACACAAATACATGCTAAATTGTCAACAATATTGAATCGTTAATGACCTTTTGCGATTTTCTCCGCCATGCCATTGATGACGTAATGAAAACTAAGACTGGTTTGCGTAAGTTGCAATGTGAAAATTTCACTAGGAGAAAATATATGACTACCGTTCTAAAACGGTTACTCGTGAAAATTTGCGGTCTATCAGATATATCTCTGTTACAAGTATTGGCTTTTACAAGTTATTTTGGTGTTGGTTTAAACAGTATTTTATTCAGTTAAGCTACATACATATATACAAGTACAAATCATTTTAATGTAGGATCTGACGGTAAGCGCAATGCTTGTATAATAGTCATCTCATAATTTTGTAGAAATGAGCAAACAGTTTAAACTCGATGAACATTTTATATAGTACTGTTAATGAAAGAACCCTTACGATAACACCCACCCACCTACCACCACCACCAGATAGGGTAGGATAGGGTAGGGTAGGGTAAAATTTATGTGCAAAATATGATATTTGAGGGTCAACCCGAAGTCAAGAATTCATTTTTCCCCAGGACTGTTGCATCTTGGAATGGCCTTACAACTGAAGCTGTCTCTTCGGAGACAGTTGATGGGTTTAAGGCCAAAATATAATATCCCAAGGTAGAGCAGGGGTTAGGCATGGAATGTCTGCCCCTGAGGACTTCTTGTTAATAGTTTTAATCTGCTGGTGTTTTTTTTTCACAATTCATTTTTTTTATTTGATAACTTATGTGCCACACCACAATGTCAAACCTCCCATCATGGTCATAGTTTGACCGAGTGCAATAAAGATAGACAGAAAGAAATAAAAACGAGCCCGAGCAAGGAGGAAAACGATAAATCAATTGTAAGTAGGCGATTACACCTGTGTCAAAAAAAATATAACGAGGCTAAAATTCATTTTATTTGAGGAATAGCGAGTATCAGCGCACGCAAGGCACCACTGTCTGTGCACTTTGATAGTATTCGAACCTGCGAGAAAAGATTAAGCTCGTGACGAATGCAAAAAAATAACATGCCAGCCATGTAGCAAAATCCTATATAAATTCTAATTGATCGCTTTAAATGCTGTAAATGGAATGGCGCTCACAAGATGCCAAGTTCTAGTGAGGACAGCGCAATGTATCCTGCATCCAACCGCACCAGCCCCAACCCAGTCACCCCTTCCTTCGCCGGCCCAAGATGGTGCTTCTCTTTTGGCTCATCTTTGTTGTTTAGAAATAACAGATATAAAGCAAAAATACCAAGGCGATTCATCTATTTATATGTTTGTTTTGACTGCTTCTCCGTTTGCCGTCAGCTTTTTTTTTTTTTTTTTTTTTTTTTTTTTTTTTAGATTTGTGGAGTCTGTTCACTTGCCTTTCACATTCCGCGGCAGTAGTGCCATCATGTGCCGTTTCGATTATTAGTAATTCCCCATAGGTTTCGTGGGTCGAATAGATTGTGTTTCCTTATTTCTGGTGGTGTATCCGCCTCAGCCGCCGTCGGAATCCATCCGGTTCCCCGTGAAAATGGAATAACATTTACTTTTGATTTTTTTTTCTCGGCGGAGCCGAATATAATTTCACTTTTGTTCCACATTTCACAAGATTTCATTAGTCAAATAACGCTTATATCGAAATTTAGCTAATAATATCAAAGGTCAATGAATATTTAATCTTTGTTTTTTTCCGTTGTACTGCACTGCATGAATACTAGCACTCTGTCAGATTTTAATTCAAAATGTTTCTCTTGTTTGTAGATTTACAACTGAAATTTTATCGAAAACAGGCGCAGAGATATAAAACTTTCTCTTTTTTCAGTGTAGATCTACTTTTGATTTCTACTTTTGGTTTAATACACACAAACAAACATTGCATCATGTTGGTAACTGTTTTGGAATAAGGTCAGTCTTAAAATTGACCGAGGTCCATTTTAGAATTCCAAATTGGACAGCTCAATCTTGAGACAGGCCATTGTCGTTACCCAGTTTCAAAACTTACGGTTACGGGTGCCTACCGACATAGCTCACTTGAGTCATATTAATGAAAAGTATTGTCAACTTTTCACCTAGAGACATTTTACAAATTAATTTGCGCCGATTATTTTTTTTAAAGATTTTTCTTGTTAAGTACTAAAATAGCTTGAATACCGTAAAGCCTCCATTGCTGTCCCCGTTGCAAAATTCAGACTTTTCGGACCAAACGATCCATAGCAGATTAATCCGGATGGGATCAGTAGGGCAGCCTGATGTTTAACACTCTGCATGTACATTCAGGAATAGCACCCGATGGACAAGTGTCGCAAGGTGGACCTCTGACACCTGCAATATTAGTTTACCTATCAAATTCATACAAACCAGTATTTATTTAACACGTTTGAATTTTTCTTTCATTTCAAACTTCCCGTTCAGAGGTTGCATTACTAGGATGGAGGGCTTTCAATCTTCGATATAAAACTGTGCGAATAAGATAGAGACAATATTTATTGCCAAGACGTAAATTACTTAGTTTGACATCATAAAAAAGTCCAGAAATAAGACAAAACACAGGTTTCAAAAGTGATGAGCTTAAAGGTAAATTATAACACTTCCTGTAGAAGTAGTTCTTATTTAAAAAGAATTTGTCTCCCATTTCATTGTGGGCTACTCTGAATGAAGTAGTACTCTTTAAGAGTAAACCCATTTTGGTCAATTTGGAAGGGCTTCATCACCCATAGAAGCAAACAGAAAGTCACAAATTGTTTTCTTTTTATTTTATAGAAATAATGGATAAATATGGAGATCTATCCGTTCATCTTAATTATATACTACGCGACAGACTGTGACTATCAAACATATTTTTAAAGTTCAGAAATGCTTTTATTTTATTTCAACAAACTTCAGAAATGCTTGATCATGGGCCGTGACTTTTTATGCATATTAACCCTAAAATCGCGCCCAAAACAAAAATAGTTGAATTTGCAGACAGCGTAGATCCAGATGAGGCGGCTCATCTGAATCTACACTATTTGTCCTTTAGTCTTTGAGTTCTTAATATGGTGTAGGTTGGACAAAGGATTTTGTTCCACATTTGGCAGACGTATATTTTGTCGTCCTCGTTTTTGTGCTTTAAGGGTTAAGGCAAAATATAAAGTATAGCGTTTAAACATAAACAAGTTTATGACCCAAAATTTGTTAGTAGACTTTTAGCATAACGAAAAGGCTTGTTAATTGGAAAAAGAGCAATGTTTGCCGACTTGATAAATCCGTATTTTCTGCTATTGCTGTCAGTGATAATAGTAATATTCGCTGTATTATTTTTGTGTTCAAGAAAGCCACATGGAATTCCGCCAGGACCACAGTTCACCTTACCAGTAATTGGGGATATTCTAGTATTTAAAGATGGCGACATTCTGGAAACCTTTCAGAAATTACGTAAGCAATATGGCGACATTTTCAGTTTTTATCTCGGCCGGGAGTTGACTGTAGTTATCAACGGATATGATCTCTTGCAGAAGGCGGCTGTAAAACGGGGAATGCAGTTTGTTGGACGCCCACAGAGACATATCAGCAACGTTTGTCGGGAAGGAAAAGGTCTTGTCTTTGCTACAGGAGAAATTTGGAAGGATCAGAGACAATTCTTCAGCAAATATTTTAAAACAATTGGCCCGGGGATAACCAGAGGCAGCGTCTGTGAAGCTACCATACAGAAGGAGGTTTTTAGTCTGACTGAATTCCTAAAAGAACAAGAAGGACGGTCTTTTAACATTGGAGAGTACATAAAAACAAGCACAGCAAATGTGATTCTGTCTATTTTGATAGGCAAGCGTCATTCGCAGGATGATGCTATACTGGGAAAACTACTTCAAGATGTAGATGAAAGTGACAAGATTCTACCGAAGCTAAATTTACTCACTAGTTGCATACCGTTTTTGAAAGATCTACCTGGAGATCCTTTGAAGTTTGACACCTTTCTGAAGCTTTTTCGGGACTTTTACTCGTATTTTGAAAATGTTTACAAAGAACGTTTAAGTAACACCAGGGAAACGAAAGATCAAGATTTTCTGGACATCTATATGAAGGAAATGAAAAGTCGGGAAAATGAGAGTGATTCTGAATTCACAGCCTTTCAATTAAAAGTGATGATTTTGGATCTGTTTCTTGCGGGATCAAAGTCCTCAGCAACAGGAATATGCTGGGCCATACTAGTTCTCCTGAACTATCCAGATATACAAACACGCCTTCAACTGGATATAGATAAGGTAGTGCCAGGCAGCAGAGCACCATGTTTTGAAGACAAAGAAAAACTACCGTATGTCGATGCTTTTATCAGCGAAGTCTTAAGATTCTCAAACGTTACTCCTCTTGCTATCCCACATGCTGCATTTGAAGCCCAAGACGTGGAGTTTGAAGGATTTAGAATTCCTCAGAACTGTAGCATAATTTATAATCTTGATTCTGTTCTGAGCGATCCTGATATATTCAAGAACCCGAAAACATTCTTCCCTGAGCGTTTCTTAGATGACACTGGAAAGGCGATTAAGCCAAAAGAGCTGATACCTTTCGGTCTCGGCTGGCGTAACTGTATCGGAGAGGAGTTTGCCAATGTAGAACTTTTTCTCTTCCTGACTTCGCTGATTAAGGAATTTGATTTCCTGCCGCCGGAAGATAAAGAAATTCCAAAGATTGAAGGTTCTGTTGGGGCTTTGCACACTCCAAAACCGTTCGAAGTTAGAATCAAAAGAAGGAGATGAACAGTACATATTTATTATCATCATTAATAGATTTTAAGGTAGATGGGTACTCTATTTTTTTTCTTTCCAATGTTTCAAAGTGGGATAACTGTTGTGGAAAAAAGTTTGCTTCCCTGGACTAAGAGAACAGTTCAAAATGGGGTCGCCTATTGAAAGAAAGAATTTAATCCTGAAGGAGCAAATTCTTCTTTTTGAGAGTCGACCCCATTGACAACTAAGACAAAAGTGAAAATGGCAGAGTTGCTTCCCTTGAAGTTTACCCAGTCACCTTAAAAATGTAACCTCTTTATGTATTGTGCTGTAAGCAACCGTTTATATCGAATGGACTTTGGGCGCAACAGGCAATCTTCTTTAGATGATTTTAGTTCAGATAAACGTTTGTTTGTATAGAGTTTAGGAATTTTCAGAAAAACATTTGGTATGGAAGCACAAAGTGTACCGGTATAGGAGTCTGGTCAATCGGTCGTTAAAAAGGCAATGCACTGTGCATTTCAACATAGGTAGCCAGAAAGGCAATGCAATATGCATTTTCAATTTTATCATAAATATTCTATACAATTTTTCGCTTTGCAGTATGCGTTGCCAAGCAATTAAATCTGGACGACGCCATTTATCGTTCCTGTTTCTTAGACCACATGAAAATGCACTGAAAAATCTGTTTCCCTTTGTCTGTCTCAACTGCATTGGGTAAGATAGTAGACACAGTATTGTTTCTACGTCACTAAGCATTTTAAAAAGGTTCTACATAATCGGAGGCGTTTCGCCTCTTTGGAAACATCGGTATCACCCCTGGTTAACTATGTATATACAAGAGCTGTTACGAAACGAAAAAGAGTCATAGTTACCAAACGACCTGATGACAGGTCATTTGGTAACTATGACTCTTTTTCGTTTCGTTAAGAGTCATAGTTACCAAACGGCCTGATGATAGGTCGTTTTGTAACTATGACTTTTTCGTTTCGTTAACCCAGCGTGGTTATGAGAATTAGAATAACAACAAGTTGCTGTATATCTACCAATCCGAAACATTTCTAGCTTTCTTCCTCGAGTTTTAGGGGACAAGGACAGACTCGGTGCCAGGAGTTACATTTTATGAATTCGTTCCCTTGAGCCTCCTGGGGAACAGCAATTTGAGAACTGGATAAAAATTTCAGTACATATACCATATTAATCCTAATAAAGACCCCTGCCCTAATAAACGCCCCCTACCTCTTTTATGAAAATAACATATTGTATTAATCCTAATAAAGGCCCCTACCTCTTTTATGAAAATAATGTTATATTTACTTGCATGTATTCATGTTTGCTTCCCTGGATGAGGTAGCTCTTTGACATTGGGTCTACTCTTAAAGGGAAGAATTTGCTCCTAGAGGAGCAAATTCTTTCCTATAAGAGTTGACCCCTTCTAAAAAGAGAGGCAAAAATAGTAGAGTTGCTCCCCCTGCAAGTATACTCATTCACCTTCATATTTTTTAGTAGAGGTATTTGGCATTTGCTGTTTTACAATACTTCAGGCTTTAAATATCGCCACCCCCACTTTTGTAAAATGCAACGCCCTCGGGGCGTTAAATAGGATTAATACGGTAGTTTACTTTTAGTCTTAGACAGTATATAATTATCAGTTATACAAATTGTTTGCTTTGTTATTCAGTTTTGTTGCTACACGACCCGGGGCATTAAGGTGAATTGGTACAGCTTCAAAGGAAGCAACTCTGCCACATTCATTTTTGCCTCCCTTTTCAATGGGGTAAACTTTTAAAGGAAATAATTTGCTCCCCTAGGAGATCCCATTTTGGATTTCATCGTCCTGTTAAGCAATTAGGAAGTCACAAAAGTTGTTTCTCATAGCAAAGATGGCAGAAAACATGGCGGTGTACTCATGCACTGTTAGCTATAATATGATTGTCCAACCAGAATGTTAGTCATGCATGCACAGATGCTTGGGTTTGGTAGAGTGTAATGGCCCAAAAACATTTTTTTGTAAAAAAAAAAAAAAAACAACATTTCATTACACCTTGAACACTTCTGGTAACTATAGGACGAGCTGTCCACACGGGTACCTACTGTCAAGACGGGATAGGAAGTACGGAGTCACGGACCTACGTAATAACAGAAACCCGAATAGTATATCCCCTTTCTTTTCTTCGAGAAGGTGGGGGCCAAAATCTAGCATGCCATATCTCGCTAAATGCAAGGTTTACGCTGATGAGAGTGGTAGTGTTATATCCTGGTTTGTCTCCGTGCACGGTTGCTACTCCACTCGCCAAAGCCGGCGGATTGTCTTTTCACACCTGGTTAACTACGTTTTCAAGGATGTTACGAAACGAAAGAGTCATTGTTACCAAACGACCTGGTCATCAGGTCGTTTGGTAACCATGATTTTATTTTCGTTTCGTAACAGCTCTCAAGTTTTTCGTTTCGTAACAGCCCTTTATATACATAGTTAACCAGGGGTGTTTTCGTACAGGCGGTCAAACTAGGGTATAACAATAACTTATCCAACCAGTGTGCATCGATGAGATAAACATTTTTCATGCAAAAGATTGAAACTGAATAGGTACACTTTCAGGGGCCTGAAGTAGTTCTGTACCAAAACATGTTTTGAATTTTTTTCATCGGACGTTTTTTTGTAAAAAAAAAAAAAAAACATGACGTTTTGTCGGGTGATGGTTTGCTTGGACGTTGGAGTAGTGTTCACAGAAAATTCACAGAAACTTGAATGGGACGAAAATCAGGAAAGACAGTCTGTCTGTCAATCATAATCTTCGATATTTACTCAAATTCAACCGTAAAATTATCTATATTTTACCTCTGACTGTCACTCACAAGGCACTCGACGAAAAATCTGTGAAATTTAACTACGAGAATGGGATGTTTAGTAACTTTCTTATTTCGCAACTGATCGACTTAAAATTTGATAGAGAGATGGGAGACAGACTAACATTTCATAATGTATGGGGATATATAGGAATTTCACAAATTTTTCGTCGAGTGCCTGTGGACAAAACCCAGTTTTTTTTCAACAAAGATATCCAAGAAAAAGACAAAAAACTGAGTTTTGGTACAGAACTAGGGCACGAACCAGTTTCAATTTTGCCTCTCTTCTCAGGGAAAGGGTCACTCTTAAAGAAAAGATTTACTCCTAAAGGAACAACTCGTTATCTTTAAGAGTAGACCCAGTTTTAGCGGGCCTTCATCGTCTAGGCAGCAATCAGTAAAGTAACAAAAAATGTCTCCTTTAGAAAAATGGCGGGAAACATGGAGGTGTATCCAGTCACCTTAATATGTATAAGGAACTTGTGCGAGTGTTAGCTTACGTTACCGATTATATCTCACTGGGCTGGTCTGTTTTGATATTGAATGACAGACGTAAAAGGTACAGACTCTCTAGAATCTTTAGTTTTTAGCTCACCTGAGCCGAAGGCTCAGAGGTGAGCTTATAGGATGGGAGTCGAGCCGTCGTCCGTGCGTGGGTCCGTGGGTGCGTGCGTCAACACTTTCAAACATAAATATCTCAGTGACCAGTGGGCCGATCGCAATCAAATTTTATCTGAAGCATCATTGGGGTGGGGGAAAGGCTGCATTAGGTTTTGGTGCCGATCAGCTCAGAACTCTGGTTTCCATGGCAACAGATAGCCCCCATAGGGTTATAATGGGGAAAATGGTGTCATCATGTTTTCTCAACTGTTTTTTATTAGATCCTTATCATACTTGCAGGTAATGATGACATACACAAGAGCTTGGATGAGTTCGAAATTTGGCCGGATTCGAGCAGAGACTACGGAGTTAGCTGCCCTTGAGCGTTTGAAAAAAATCCCATAGGGTTATAATGGGGAAAATGGCGTCATCACGTTTTCTCAACTGTTTTTGCTTAGATCCTTATCATACTTGCAGGTAATGATGACATACATAAGAGCTTGGATGAGTTCGAAATTTGGCCGGATTCGAGCACAGACTACGGAGTTAGCTGCCCTTGAGCGTTTGAAAAAAATCCCATAGTGTTATAATGGAGAAAACAACGTCATCACATATTTTTAGAAAAATTTTGTCATCACTATTGCCTACATTTCTCAACGGATTTTGAAATAACTTCACACAAATGTAGGGCATGACAATATCTCAAGCAAGTTCGACTTTCAGGATGCTGCGCCTAAGGTCAAGGTCACTGTGGCTATTTTTTAGAAAAACTTTGTCAGCACTCTAGCACCTACATTTCTCAGCAGATTTTAAAATAACTTCACACAAATGTAGGGCATGACAATATCTCGAGCGACTTTGACTTTCAGGATGCTGCACCTAATGTCAAGGTCACTGTGGCTATTTTTAGAAAAACTTTGTCAGCGCTCTAGCACCTACATTTCTCAGCAGATTTTAAAATAACATCACACAAATGTAGGGCATGACAATATCTCGAGCAAGTTTGACTTTCAGGGTGCTGCACCCAAGGTCAAGGTCACTGTGGCTATTTTTAGAAAAACTTGGTCATCGCTCTAAGGCCTACATTTCTCAACGGATTTTAAATCAACTTCACACAAATGTAGGGCATGACAATATCTCAAACAAGTATGACTTCCAGGGTGCTGCGCCCAAGGTCAAGGTCACTGTGGCTATTTTTAGAATAACTTTGTTAGCGCTCTAACACCTACATTTCTCAATGGATTTTAAAATAAATTCACACAAATATAGGGCATGACAATATCTCAAGCAAGTTTGACTTTCAGGGTGCTGCGCCCAAGGTCAAGGTCACTGTGGCTATTTTTAGAAAAACTTTGTCATTGCCCTAGCACCTACATTTCTCCATGGATTTTGAAATAACTTGACACAAATGTAGGGTATGACAATATCTCAAGCAAGTTAGACTTTCAGGATGCTGTGCCCAAGGTCAAGGTCACTGTGGCTAATTTTAGAAAAACTTTGTCATCGCTCTAGCACCTACATTTCTCAACGGATTTTAAAATAAATTCACACAAATGTAGGGCATGACAATTTCTCGAGCAAGTTCAACTTTCAGGGTTCTGCAATCAAGGTTTTTGATTAGATCCTTATCATACTTGCAGGTAATGATGACATACATAAGAGCTTGGATGAGTTCGAAATTTGGGTGGATTTGAGCACAGACTACGGAGTTAGCTGCCCTTGAGCGTTTGAAAAAAATCCCATAGTCTTATAATGGAGAAAACAACGTCACCACATTTTCATTTTTCATCGGATCCTCTTCATACTTGCAGGAAATGAGGATATGCATAAAAGCTTGGATTAGTTAGCATTTTGGCTAGATCCCACCACTGACTATGGAGTACCTGCCCTGAGCATCCAAAAAATCAGTGTTGCCACTTTTTCTTAGTTTCTACTGATCCGATCCTTTTCAAACTTGCAGGTAATGAGGAAATGCATAATATCTTAAACAAGTTCAAATTTTGGCCAGATCAGGCCAACCACTATGAAGTTAGCTGCCCTTGACAGCTCTGTCTATTGTGCTCTTGATCGGATACTTTTTAAACTTGCATATATTAAATGAGGGCATACATAATGTTTTGGATGAGTTTAATTTTCAGCCTGACTGGACCACTGACTGTGGAGTTAGCTGCCCTTGAGCATCTTAAATATCCCTATAGGTTTACAATGTCTCTCAGGTGAGCAATTGTTGCCCTTTGGGTAGGCCTGCAACCCGACCGTAGGTATTCAGACAAGCACCCTAAAATTTCACGTTTTTGCTATGTAGCGCTCCGTGAGGGTGACTCGGAGAAAACCGGAAGTCGACCTCACGGCACCGGGGTTACCCTTTGGGCTGCTTGTTATACCATATAAGCTGCGACACGAGAAAACCAACAATGTGGTTGTGTGCCCATCGCAGACTCAGATCAGCCTGGCTAACTGCCTAGTTTGATCAGACTCTTCGTTAATAGCTCAAAGGGTAGCTAAGGGTCTAAGCTACTTCTATGCGGACAGGGAAGACTCTGATCAGACTGGGCGGATGCCCAGGCTGATCTGAGTCTGCGCTGGGCGCACAACCACATTGTTGGTTTTCTCGTGTCGCGGCTCATATCAACATGTCTGCCAAGATATTTCAAAACTTTTGTCATACAATAAGGAAAACAATGGAAGATTAGATGAATTCATTAATATATTAGTGATGAAAATGATGATGGTTGCAAAATGAGAAGAAGGGTGAAAAATCAAAGAAATGAATTCCATATAAACGTACTAAATGAGATTGCACATTGCGTGGCGTATTCATGATTGTCTCTTGAAACCAAATTCCTGTCTTCATGATAATATTCTTTCTCTATTTTCATCATAACTGGCATATTTTCTGAGGATCTCTTTAGATTTTCTGCTTTGTCTCTTTCTACGCCTTGTTTCTGCTTCAGCCATGTTGGATACAACTGCTGCAAAAAGATCATCTTCTGTAGTTTCGTTTTCTGTGACATTGTCTTGTTCTGCAGCTGTGTCCTTTGAATCATGAGAGGGAACTTCCTGAATCTTATATGGAATTTCTTTGGTTTCCTGTAAGATTTCAAGATTCTGTTCCTTTGTTAGATTTTTGTTTTTCTTTCTAAACAGAATATTCTTGATTTTCTGATACAGAGACAGTTTCTTACTCTCCACACGTTCTTTTGTGAAATAACTGGTGTGGATCGGACATGGTTCGTCCAGCCTGATACAGCACAACAGGAATGCCCGTCTTTTCTCTTGTTTTGTAAGGCAAGTGCATTCTATGTCCTCGTGGCGTTTTGCCTGAAAAACACAGAAAAACATCATAAATAAGCAGTCATATGAGCTGAGGTGAAAGATGACATATTCGAAGTACCGGTAAAAATTCTGAAAATTGGGATACCGTATCAGTCCGAAAAATTATTTTTTTTTTCATTGAAGTTAATGCGTCTAATAGCTGCAGATACAATTATAAATCAAGCAGATGCAGATGGAATGGAAAGCAGTGTAGACCATGACCAGTCTGGTCTCCACTGATTCCTCAGTCGGTACATCGCTCGACCATTCCGCGATTCACAGAATCGACCGAACGATGTTCCGATTGCTGATTCTTTAGACCGTCCTTTCCCAATTTTAGAATTTTTACATGAAACACACCCGATTCTCACCAGTCATTATACAATTCATGCCAGTCTAAATGTCAAAACTTTTATTTATAAATCCCTATCAGTCCTATTATCAAACTGACATGATAAAACGAAGACTGGTCTATCAGTCAGACTGGAATGAATCTGAGCCGCGACACGAGAAAACAAAGTGGCATGTGCGCCATGCGAATATTCAGATCAGCCTGGGTATCTGCCTGAGCAGAGTCTTTTCTGTTGACGTGGAGGTAGCCTAGACCCTTAGCTACCATTTAAGTGCACAGCAAAGACTCTGATCAGACTGGGCGGATGGCCAGGCTGATCTGAGTCTTTGCGAGGGGCACATGCCACTTTGTTGGTTTTCTCGTGTCGCGGCACATCTATCATGACTGTACAGATCGGATGAGTTTAAAGTGTATTGGGTATACCTACATGTTTATCAGCCATGTTTTCAAAGGGAGACAATTTTTGTGACCCCCTCCCCATTTGCTTTCTTGCAGGAAGAAATTCTTCAAAACGCTGTCTACTCCCAGGGGAGCAAATTCTTTTCTTAAGAGTAGAGCCCCAATGAAAAGGGGGAAACAACAAAAATGACAGAGTTGCTTCCTTTGAAAGTGTGCTCATTCACCTGAATTCGATAGATGGTTGGATGATTGGATGCGATTACAGTATTTCAGTCGTATAAGGCAGCGAAAGGAGAGAGATGAGCTCCGCCTTTCACCAGCTGTTCCCAAGATACAGTGGGTCTCTAACCCCCACTGCCCCTACGGCTATTAGGCTATGGGAACCCTTTTCCTTTACAGGACGAAAAAGTGGCTGTTTCAACGTTGTGTGCCTGCTGGGATGTGGGTTTTAATGTGAACGGGTTCACTTTCAGCGGAAGCAACTCTACTATTTTTAGTTTGACTCCCTTCAAAATGGGGGCCAACTCTTTAAATAAATGAAATTGCTTCTCTTGAAGAAAGCTTTTTTATCCTCTAGGTTGAAAATTTGCTCCCTTCGGACCAAAATCTGTCCTTTAAGAGATCTCGCTTTGACTGTAGCACTAAGTTTCTGTTACTAATCTCACCAAGATATTCAAAGTAGTAACAGAACTATAGACCATATGTTTTGTTTTTAGATTTTGGGTCAGTTTCACGGTTTATTTTACAAAATTTGGTGCTCGCCTCTGGGGCATGGTTACAATTTGGATAAATTTGATTAGGAGGGTCTGCCTAATGCTTCTTGCGAAATATCAGCTTATTCGTTCCAACGATTCAGGAGAAGGATTTGTGGCTTCTGACTTATCTACCCTGGCGACCATCTTGGATCACGGACCGCAACATTTCGAACGCACATTTCTTCTCTCAACCCCTACAAGTTACGCATGTTCGGTTTCAATCACCAAGCGACATTGGAGTAGAAGTTGTTTGAAATTGTGAGTTTGTGCATGTATGCCCTTTTGCAGGGATAGATGCCTGTAACTTCTGATAACTGAAAGCTTCAATTACGTTGGTTGTATCCAAGATATTTTAGAAAATTAAAGGAACCGCAAAAATACTTTATGGACATTATGGGCATATAGCAATTTTTTAAACAAATTTCGATATCCCGGTTCAGGGACATATGCGATCCAACGGTTACGATTTAAACAAATTGGAGGGACGCGTCATAAATGTTATCTGCAACATATAATCGCAAACATCGAGCGGGAACCGTTTAACATTTAAACAAAGATGCGTTCCTCCAACTGTAGATGCTTCACATGTGGCAATGCCGATTTCTTTAAATAAACTTACAGAAAGCTCTATATCAAACAATGTCTGGCTGTTTTTACTGGAAGCGGTAACCTTCATCAGATCCATTGTCGTCATTGATTCTTGATTTTTTAAATCTGCGCATAGACACTAAAACTGCTTCTTCAGTATGTTGAACGACTTTCAACAGTGGGTATTGCTATGCCTACTTTTCCCACAATGCTCAACGTCGCTTGGCAACGTTACATTCTGACGTTACGCTATTAACACTCGGCAAATTTCGTATGATTCCGTATCCGTCGTCAAATTGACGAAGGATACACGAGTCGTACATAGTTTGCCGATTGACGATAATAATTATTCGAGAGACTTTGCAAAGCTCGTTGTTTTATACCTGCTATTTTCATACCCCGCCACACGTTAGTTGCGGGGTATTATGATTTCACGTTGACTGCCTGTGTGTCTGTCCGTCCGTAGTACGTACGTCCGACTGTCCGTCCGTCCGCACTTCGTTTCCCTTCGATAACTTAAGTATTTATGAACGGATTTTTTCTTCAAATTTAGTTTATGCATTTGTACCAAGGATGTCTCGCTTGGGATTGTTAATGGGCAAATTTCGATCGTTTCTGACAGAGTTATGGCACTTGTCAATGTACAAAAAAGGTTTTTGGCCTCTACTTCCATTACTGTTTGCAATATCATGGTGAAACTGCACAAAAATGATCAGAGCAGCAACAGCTTTGTGTTACTATAGAAATTTTGTCCTCAGGAGTTATCTGCCCCTGCCCCGGGGGTTCTGTAAAATCATGAAACAAATCAAAATAAAATCAGAACCTGAAGTGTGTTTCTGAAAGTTACAGAAAATGATGACAGTGATAAAATCATTCTGTGACGCTAAAAATTTACCCCATCTGGGTTATCTGCCCCTGCCACCGGGCTATATACCTGCATAAAATGATGATAAAATCTGTGTAAAATCATAATTTAGATAGATTTTTCTGAAACTTGTAGCTAATGATAGGAGAGATGAAAGCTTCTTGTAGTGATCAAAATTTGACCATAAGGGGTTATCTCCCCTGCCGTGTGGCCACATACATTTATAAATCACTAAATGTATGTGTTCAGAGTGAACAGGGATTTTTTTCAGAAGCTTACATCAAGTGATCAGATAAATGAAAGTGTATTCTTATGACAAAAATTTTGTTCCATGGGGTTGGCTGCTCCTGCCATAATAAAATAAATCAGCAAAAAGTAAAGGAGTGAAATAGGTTTGCAGTGGCGGGGTATCACGCTGTCGTTTGCGATGCTTTTATTACAAAATGTAAACAACTTTTTTGACTCTCTGTTTGCTTCCCTGATGAAGAAGCTCGTCCCAAATGGGATCTACTATAAAAGGAATGAGTTTGCATCTAGGGGATACAAATTCTATTTTTAAAGAGTTGAACCAATTGAGAAGGGAGGCAACAAAGAAAATGGTAGAGTTGCTTCCCTTGAAAGTGTACTCATTCATTATAAACAACTCATTTGATGGAGTCGTCGAAAGTATATGCGTTTGGTCTGTACGGAGAAGTACGGGTCTTATCTAGGTCGGCACTGTTTGCCATTTGCCGCAAAATATGTTGACACAACGCCATAGAGTAAATCACATTATGTTCTCATTTTTATAGCTCACCTGAGCCGAAGGCAGCGAGAGCTTATAGGATAGGCAGGCTCCGTCGTCGTCGTCCATCCTTTTCAAACGCTTTCTCCTCTGAAATCCCTTGGCTGTCGGTATAGCCCAATTTCATAGAACCCCCAGGGTCGGGGAAAAGAGAGTTTGTGACCAATATGGGCGCCACGTTCGTATAATATAAGAAACTTCAAAATCTTATCCAGAACCAATGGATCGATGGCCCTTAAACTCGGTATGTAGCCTCGGGTACTTGAGTTCTACCAAGGTTGTTCAAATGATGATCTTGGGTTGACCTTGACCTTTTTTGCGGCAAGGTGAAAATTGCTTACTGGTGTTTTTATATGGGAAAATGCAATAGACTAAGATTTCATGGAACATGTTGAAGATACAGTCAACTAAATGAGAAAATGAAGATGGCCAAGGTCCTTCTTTAACCTTTGACCAATGCCTCTCATTTTTCAGTAATTTCAAACATCTCCTCAAAAGCCTCTGGGACAATAGGAATCAAATTGCTTATTGAGCATCCAGGGGCTAAAGGAAACTAAAATATGTCAAAATGGTAGTGGCCACATGGCCTGTATTGCCGCCAGACCTCAGATATATGGTTAAGAACGTTAAGGTAAAGAATACGTAAATGACACATACATAGAATTTTTTTTAAATTTTGCACAGGGGTGCATTTTCATGTGTTACATCGATTTGTGCAATAAAAAAGATAGGTCACCGAGTTCGTTTAGTCGCTAGATCAGATTGAAAAACATGAAATTGTGAGGCCGTTTCCATTGACGGCAATGGAAATGCGATTAAAAAACTCAGATTTTAAAATTTAAACGTACACAGCTTGTTAACCACTACATAGATTTTTTTTTCAAAAACTGATATTTTATGTCACAGGATCTGTCGATTAAAATGAGGTAAGAAAAGTCCTTGACTACCGAGTTCGCTTTTCAAGTAGCGCTTGATAAGCAAGCATAGGTATGTATAAATTTAAGCCATTCCGCGACGTCATTTATAAGCGACGTTGCAGTCGTTTACTGGCGACGTTGTATGACATGCTAAGACCGTTATGACAATACGGAAAGATGAGGACTAATAGGGTTCTCGTGATGAATGCCTTAAGCTTCGTTCACACGGGCAAAGTTTCTGTGACAAAGTAAGAAAAGAAAAACTTGCTCGTGTGAATGAAAAAATATGCCACAATTTCA
The DNA here is from genome assembly GCA_963989385.1 of Ctena decussata. Taxonomy (NCBI): domain Eukaryota; kingdom Metazoa; phylum Mollusca; class Bivalvia; order Lucinida; family Lucinidae; genus Ctena; species Ctena decussata. The sequence continues at coordinate 46,336,860 of OZ022500.1, forward strand.
TTGCCAAATTTATATGGTAAAGTTTTCATGACCAACAACATTTGTCCGTGTGAATAGAAAATTTGCCATAGAATATGTAACAAAGAAACTTGCTATGGAGATAAGCACAGAAAACTTTGCTCATAATCAAATCGGTTTGATTTTGAACAAAGTATATTCAACAAAAAATGTGGCATGGTTGGCCGTCCACACGGGCAAAGTTTATTTGTCCAGGTAACCTTGACGAATAATGTTCGGTCGTGTGAACACAGCAGCAAATACTTCCTTGCCAAAGTTTATTTGACAAAGATTCCATGCCACATTTTTCTTTAACAAATAATTTGCTCCGTGTTAACGCAAAATGTTTGGCAAACTTTCTTTGGTAAAGATTCTGTGACAAAGAAACTTTGGTGGCGTGAACGAGGCTTAAGTGAAAGAACTTTTTTCAGACTCTCATAAACAAAAATTAGTAAAAATTGCAAGCACGCTTCTAACAGTAATATGGTTACTGCAGCCGTCACGACTGAGCCGCACATAAAAAACTGCGTTACCCTAGATCACAAAATGCGCCGTGCAATGATAAAATGGGTTGTTTGGAGCATATACGGTCAGCGGACAGATCAGTGTGCGCACCCGCCCAACCTGACCAGAGCCTTTGTTGTCCTCTGGTACAATGATTCCGTGAGGGACAGCGAAGAGATTTATTCGAAGAGGTTACAAGGTCAACTTCCAAATCCACCGTCGGCGGGATAGGTAAAGGTAAAGACTTCTTGTAGCGGAGTAAGGTGTGAGTAAGAGGCCCGCTATATTTTTGGCAACGGCATACAACAAGTAGAAGAAATATTGTACCATTCTTATTTTGTAATCAAAATAAAAATTTCGATGTCCAGATAGGATGTGTGTATTAAAATCGCAAAAATCGGCATTATAATAAATATTACATTCCTATCCAATAAAGCTCTAAAATCAGCTGGCATACATTCACTTGGTTTATTAATTATTTCGGATGCGCAATCCCACCGGCACGCGGACGTTCGGTTACGACGCAGACGGTTGCGGGTTCAAATCCGGATTCGGCCAGCTAGCGACTGGAAAAGGTCCTTTGTCAAGCCAGGAGTAGGCTAAATGGGTAGCTTTTTCAAATCAGGGAAGGATAACGCAGCGGAAGGAGAAAGATGGGCTCCGCCTCCTTTCATATGTGTGTCTGAAAAGTCCTGTGAGCCCAGAAAGCAGGGAGGGAACATGTATTCCGGCCAGCCTGAAATTGTTATACACATGAAACTCTGTCTGTTTGTCAGTCTGTCCCCTCTCTCTCTCTCTCTCTCTCTCTCTCTCTCTCTCTCTCAGTAATTTTGTATGAATACACTTATGTTGATGAAATAACTTCAGACATACATGCAGGGAAAAAAGAACATTGCCAGGGCGGATCTAGGAATTTTGGATAGGGGGTTCAAATTAGCTAAGGGGGGGGGGGGGTCGATTTATGTAGTTTGACCAATTTTTCCTGAAACTCCCCATTAAATTAAGATAATTTGGGCTGAAAAGGATGCTCGTTTGAACCCCTAAATCCCCTCTGGATCCGCCACTGATTGCACTACAAAGGGCTTGAATAAACAATGACAACAACTCCGTTTTCCCCATGTTTGACGTTATTATTGAATGTCCGATGGAGGCCGCCATATTGAAAATTACATTGACTAGGAAGTATTTCGTGACGTAACGTCCTTCGCGACGCACGTAATTAATTGCGCCAGTCATTTACGTATTCTTGACCTTAAAATCTTTTTCTCCAGATCTATTTGAATGGTGGCCTTGAAACTTGGTATGTAGCTTTAGTACTCAAGTACTACTAAGATTATTCAAATGATGACCTTGGCGATCTTAACTGTTTTTACGACAATGCCGAATTTTATTTCTGATTTTTGTTTTATTAAGGAAAATGCATATACGTAAGATTTCATGGAAGCTTTGTAGAAGTGCTTGCTATAGAAGTTGGTAGATAGAGTCAACTAAATGAGTACATGGAGATTTTCAAGGAAAAGAAGTCAAGGTGTATTCTTTGACCTTTTACCAAGGTCTCTCATATTGCAGCAGTTTCAAGCATGTCTTCAAAAGACATTGGGTGAACACTAGAGGTAACAGATTGCTCATGGAGCATGGGTTAAAGGGACCAAAAATATATCAAACGGTTCTGATTACTTTATCAGTATGGCCGCATTGCCCTTATATGATAAAAAAATTTAACAATCTTCTTCTCCAGAACCATCAGACCAATGGCCTTGAAACTAAGTACATGTATGTAGCACTTGGTACGCGAGTAATACCAAATGATGAGCTTGTATTGAACAAGATCTTTTTTACGGCATGGTCGAATTTGCTTAAGGAAACTACAGTAGATTTTGGTATATAAAAGTTGGTTCAAAATTGGAATATGCAGTCAGCCAGAGGCTTATGAATTACTCACGAGTAACGTACGTGGCCCTAAGGTCGTCACCTCAGTGCATTTAAACGAATACCTCATGCATATGGTGACAGCTATTTATAGTTGCGTTATGGTACTGGCAAGACAAGCCATTCTGAAGGGATGTTCAATAAAGAACTGGTCAATTTAATGCAGAAAACATCGAAAAACAGACTGTTTACAGAGGAAGGGTCGGCCTGACGACCTTAGGACCTATGGGACATTGAGTCGTCATCAGTCCGGCCCTAGTGTCGTCATGGGGTCGTATTATCTTTTTTTCATGTTTTTAAAGAAAAAGTTCATGTCAAGAAACATATTCACAAATATTTATTAATTTTGCCGTTAAATGATCATCAAACAGAAAGAATCTTATAATAATGTTGATTTAAAAACCTGATTGGCCTATGCAAACACAGAGTCTGGTCCGGGTTCTGGTCAGATTGTTTTCCCGTAGCAATGGCGGTATTAAGTATATGTTTTAAGAAGTCAAAAATATGATCATCGAAGATCCCGATAAGACTGCACACGGACTCTTTTGTTTAGGGTTACCTTCTTGTCAAAAGTTCTTAATCATTTGACAGAAAACATTGTTGTCGGCGAAAATGGAATATAAAATCATTGGGATGTGGCTGACCAACTGAATTATTTGAGGTTTCATGGCATAAAAGATTCCTTTATTTTATTTTACTTTTCTATTTTCATTAACAAAATGCTTGACTTGCACAAAGAGAAAATGTGTTTTTGTATTTCTATAAGAGGTTAAAAAGTGATAATAAACGGGAACTGCTGTATTTCTGGAACATTTACTTATGGGTGATTTCCTTTTTTCACACCAAATCCGGCCAACTGAAACTGTGCCTGTTTTTATAGACAATTTTTCTACATTCTCTGCCTTTAAATTTAAATCATTTTTGTTTCATTTGCTTATATGAAGGCAAACCAACATAAAAGTGTTAATTTATACTGAAATAATCACAATATATGCTTGTCAAACTGGAGTGAAAGACGAGCATATAAGAAGTGGAGAAATGAATTTTTGTTGCCTAGTAGTGTGTGCCCTAGAGTCGTCAGGTATGACCTAAAGTCGTCATCACTGTTCTTTGGTGTCTGTTTCGTTTAATTTCCTCTCTGTTCACCAAAGGTAAGAAAATCTTGATGGCTGAATGTATAATGCGTTTGGGCGAATGCAAAAATACAGCTATAAACTTGACTCTAGCGTGACAATCTTGGTTCGCCAGACCGATACCAAAACCAGCTTGCTCCGTCGACAGACTTTGAGTTTTACGTAAAAATGGGTTACCTTGTTTCCTCTTCGATAGTTGGAAGAACATTTAAAACCATCTTTAAATGTAAGTTGCATAACAAAATTAAAATATTTATCTTCTGAATTTCGTCCGCTTTTAGACATTTCTGTGACACAGATGGAAAAGAATGAAGCAAAAAGACTGATGACGACCTTAGGACCCTGACGACTTTAGGGCCACGTACGTTAGTTATAAGCCTCTGAGTCTTCTGAATGAATAAATTCATGGAATAACATTTTGGCTGGTTGGTTGTTTTGGGTTTAACGGCCCCGTTAGAGAAAGTATTCGGTCTATATCGGGCCGTCTCCCAGAGAGAGAGGGAGAAAGAAACATGATAGACGAGAGAATTTTTTTCCAAACAATCCCCGCCCGCCCGCACCGACATCCCCCCTCCCCCCCCCCCCCCCCCCCCCCCCCCCCCCCCCCCCTTGGAATGATAAATTAACTGCTGAACGAAAGTAGGCTAACTGGTAACATGCCCCCTCCCCCACCCGCCTTGGAATAATAAATTAACTGAACGAAAGTAGGCTAACTGGTTAGGCTACATGTTAATGTCGCATAATCATTGCAATGTCGATTTTTTTTTTTAAATATAAACGTTACTCACAGAAAACTGTATATCAAACAATGTCCGGCTATTTTTACTGGAAGAGGTAACCTTTATCAGATCCATTGTCGTCATTGATTCTTTTTTTTTTTTTTTTAATATGCGCATAGACACTAAAACTGCTTCTTCAGTATGTTGAACGACTTTCAACAGTGGGTATTGCTATGCCTACTTTTCCCACAATGCTCAAGTCGCTTGGCAACGTTATGCTCTGACGTTACGCTAATAACAATCGGCAAACCTCGTATGATTCCGTATCCGTCATCAAATTGACGAAGGATACCGGAGTCGTACGAAGTTTGCCGATTAACGTCTAATTATTCGAGAGACTTTGCAAACCTCAGTGTTTTACCTGCTAGTTTTACTAAATGGAAACAACCTTTTTGATTGTCTGATTGCTTCCATGATGAAGCTCGTCCAAAATCGGGTAATTTGCATCTAGCCTCTAGGTGAACAAAGTTTTTCTTGAACCCCATGGAGGTACAAGGAAAATGATTGAGTTGCTTCCCCTGAAAGTGTACCCATTTACTTCTGTTCTGCCTGTCGCGACTCATTTGATGGAGTCATTGAAAAAAGTGCTGTTGGACTATACGGAGAAGTACGGAGAAATCATATCTAGGTCGGAACTCTTTGCCAGTAAGTCGCGACATATTTTGACACAACGCAATTACAGTATTTACGCATTATGTTATCATCTTTTTTTATAGCTCACCTGAGCCGCAGGCTCCCGGGGAGCTTATAGGATATGCAGGCTCCGTTGCGTCCGTTGGGTCCGTCCACATTTTCAAACGCCGTTACTCTGAAACCTCTCGGCCGATTGTGGCCCAATTTAATACAAAGCCTCCAGGGGTCGGGGGAACGAAAGTTTGTCCAAATGGATTGTGTCACTTCACCAACATGGTCGCCACCCCATATTTAATTTACTTCTCCAGAATCAATGAACCGATGGCCTTGAAACTTGGTTTATAGCTTCAGGTTCTCGAGTACTATGAAGGTTGTTCAAATGATGACTCAATTAAATCGAGTATGCTATTTTCGTTTATTCGATGCGTTCCTTATTTCCAGCGGATCTTCATTCAGAACTTATTTTATCTTCACTGCAGATGGTATTGTGCCGTGTGGCGGCCGTAAAAAGTATCCCCGTACATCATTATTGTGGACCATAGGGGATAACAGTTCACTTTTTAAGAGTAGACAGTTTTATGAACTTATTAGGGTTCTAGGGAAGCATATGGATGACGACGCGTCGTGTAGATGTACCTAGTGGCGGAATTACGGAACCACGGACCTACGAACAGTATGTCCCCTTGCTTTTCTTCGAGAAGGCGAGGGTAAAAAATTATCATGCCAAATCTCGCAAAATGCATGGTCTACTTTGTTCAGGGTGGTTTGTCATGCCCTGGTTTGTCTCCCTGCAAGGTTGATACTATTGATACCAATCGAAACACCGCTCGGCCAATTCCGTGAATCCACGGGATTGGTCGAGCAGTGTTCCGATCGTATTAATACTAGATGTGCTAAAGCTGGTGGATTGTTTCTTCAAACATGCGGACGAACTAGGACATAACTATGACTTATCCATTGAGAAAATAAATAAAATGAATGGGAACACTCTCAGGGGAAGCAGTTTCATTGTTGCCTCCCTTAGTTCGTGTCACTTTTAAAGGAAAGTTTTGCTCCTCTAGGAACAAATTCTTTTCTTTAAGAGTAGACACAGTTTTTGAGGGATTCGTCAACTATGGAAGCTAACTGGAAATTAATAAAAAAAACTGTCTTCTTTGAAAAATAACATAAAAATGGAGGTCTACCCATTCACCTTAATCTGTGTAAACACACCTGGTTAACTATGTTTCTAATGTTACGAAACGAAAAAGAGTCATAGTTCCAAAACTACTTGGTCATCATAGCTGAACAAATTTGTTTAGCCACGATGACCTGGTCGTTTGGGAACTATGACTCTTTTTCGTTCGCTAAAGGGGTGGTCGGGTGGTGCGATGGTGCTGCGTGTAACTTCCAGTGCCGAGGCGCCCTACGGATTAGGATTATAGTAGGGCAAGGGCTTACTGTGCTTGCAGTAGGTGCGGGTGGGAGTTGTTTTAACATTTTTTCTCTCGTCTATCATTTCTCTCTCTTCTTTCTCTCTCTCTCTCTGGGAGACGGCCCAATATAGACTGAAATACTGTCTCACAGGGCCGTTAAACCCAAAACAATCAATCAATCGGTAACAGCCCTTGAATATCCATAGTTAACCAGGGGTGTGTAAGGAACTCGTGCAAGTGTTAGCCTACGTTACCGATTTTACATCATCGGGCAAGTCGATTTTGACACACTCTTTCAAGCTTTAGAATTCATAGTTTCTATAGCCTACCGGAGTTGCCGGAAGGTCGTGAGTTCGCGGCTCATCGTCGCCATCCGACGACTGGAAAACTCTCTCTGTCAACCCAGCAGTAAATGGGTACCTTTTTCGAATCAGGGAAGGATAAGGCAGCGAAAGGAGAGAGATGGGCTCCGCCTTCAATCAGCTGTGCCCAAGATACAGTGGGTTTCTAACCCCGGCTGCCCCTACGGCTATTAGGCTATGGGAAACCTTTACCTTTACCTTTTTATAGCCTACCATAAAAATACCAAGAAATTCAAATTATTGGTTTAAGGGAATAAAGAAAATTAGAAGGAAGATTAAATTAACTCATTAGATATTAGTAATGAAAATCAAAATGGTGATGGTAAACAGAAAAGGAATGGCGTAATATTATGTGATAAGATCAGGCTGATGATTAAATCAAAGAAATAAATGCCAAGAATGATATTGCACACTGCGTATAGGCGGTCCCTTTCTAGTGTATCTTGAAACCAAAGACATGTCTTCATGATAATATTCTTTCTCTATTTTCATCATAACTGGCATATTTCCTGAGGATCTCTTTAGATTTTCTGACTTGTCTCTTTCTATGCCTTGTTTCTGCTTCAGCCATGCTGGATACAACTGCTGCAAAAAGATCATCTTCAGTATTTTTATTCTCGTTTTCTGTGACAATGTCTTGTTCTGCAGCTGTGTCCTTTGAATCATGAGAGGGAAGTTCCTGAATCTTATGTGGAATTTCTTTAGTTTCCTGTAAGATTTCAAGATTCTGTTCCTTTGTTAGATCTTTGTTTTTCTTTCTAAACAGAATTTTCTTGATTTTCTGATACAGGGACAGTTTCTTACTCTCCGCACGTTCTTTCACATCAGGCAGTAGAGTAGAGTCCGTGAAATAACTGGTGTGGATCGGACATGGTTCGTCCAGCCTGATACAGCACAACAGGAATGCCCGTCTTTTCTCTTGATTTGTAAGACAAGTGCATTCTATGTCCTCGTGGCTTATCACCTGAAAAAGACAGAAATATAATAGTATATATATAATATATATATAATAGTATGTATAATAGAAAGTATAATAGATAACCAAAAATATAAGTAACTGAGTTGAAAGTTAATACTTAAAACGCAAAAAAAAGAATAGATCCAGACGAGCCGCCTCATCTGGATCCCCACTGTTTGTCATGCATCCAGTCTTTGAATTCTCAATATGTTACGGCTTGGATGCTCTTTGGTGCTTTAAGGATTATACAGCAATTATCGCATCCTTAAAGTCGAAGTGAAAGATCCAATCCTTGCCAGTCATGATATGATCCATATCAGTCCAAAGGTCAAAATATTTATACAATCCCTGCCATCTCTTAAAGCGGACTGGCATTGCCAAAATAAAAAAAGTATCCCATCAGTCAGACTGGAATGAACCTATCATGACTGACACAAACCGGAACAGATCAAAGTGAATGGGTACACCTACATGTTTTTTCAGCCATGTTTTCAAAGGGAGACAACTTTGACTTCCTATTTGCTTATTTGGAGGACCAATTCCTTTCAAATGGGATCTACTCTTAAAGGGGAGCAAATTTTTTTTTCCATTGAGAATTAATCCCCAATGAAAAGGTGGGAAGCAACAAAAATGACGGAGTTGCTTCCCTTGAAAATGTACCCATTCACCTTAATTCGATTGGTGGTTGGATGCGATTTTACGTCCTTTTAAACAGTATTTCAGTCATATCAGGACAATGGGAGGATGATAACGAGAGAAAAAAAACGCTGTGTGCAAATGGACGGCCGTTTACGATTGCGAACGGATTTTCGCCTCTAGTGAGCCTCGAACCTAGGACCGCTAGATCAGCAGGCCAGCACTTGAGTCACTGACCTTAATCAAATGTGTATCAAGATCACTCAAAGGATACTGTCAACTCTCGATATCTCAAAGTCGAAGTTCATCCTAAACTACTGATATCTCAAAGAATATTTTCTGCTCCCAGAAAATTTATTTTGAAATATCAGTAGTTTGAGATGAAAAGAGCTTAAAGGCGATTTGTCTAAACTGTATTCTTTGATATAATTGGTTCTTTGAGCTATCAGTGTTCGAGATACCGAAAGTTGACTGTATACTAAGAGTGGCTGTTTTAACATCGTGTGCCTGCTGGGATGTGGATTAAGGTGAACGGGTACACTTTCAGGGGAAACAACTCTACTATTTACAGTTTGACTCCCTTCTAAATGGGGGTCAACTCTTATAGAAATGAATTTGCTCATCTTAAAGAAAAGAATATTCCCTCTTACAAAACTTTTGTTCCTCTAGATGAAAACTTGCTTCCTTAGGATCAAATTCTGTCCTTTAAAAGACCCCACTTTGTCCAGAGAAACTATGTGAAAATGCAAAGACGAAACTGGGTAGGGTCGGAAATTGAAAATGGTAGGGTCGGTGTTTTAATTTTACTTTGTTCTTTTATTGATAAAAATAGCAGAGTTGAGGGGTCTGAAGTAGGGTCGGTCGGGTTAGTGGAAACACGGATATTTTTTAGGCCTTATTTCAGTGACAATAATACTTTCCCCTCATTAACAGTTTTTTACCATTTATATTCCCATCATTGTTTAAAAGAACTCTGTGAATTCAAGAGTCGAAAAGAGCTTGGAATAACAAACTAAATGAATAAAATTAGCCTAACTGGCTACATGTGAATGTAGCCTAATCATGCATGGCAGTGACGATTTTCTTAAAATAAACTTACAGAAAACTGTATATCAAACAATGTCCGGCTATTTTTACTGGAAGAGGTAACCTTTATCAGATCCATTGTCGTCATTGATTCTTGATTTTTTTTAATATGCGCATAGACACTAAAACTGCTTCTTCAATATGTTGAACGACTTTCAACAGTGGGTATTGCTATGCCTGCTTTTCCCATAATGCTGAACGTCGCATGGCAACGTTACGTTCTGACGTTACGCTAATAACAATCGGTAAACTTCGTATGATTCCGTATCCGACATCAAATTGACGAAGGACACCGGAGTCGTACGGAGTTTGCCGACTGACGATAATACATGTAATTATTCGAGTGATTTGCAAACCTAAATGTTTTACCTGCTATTTTTACAAAAGGGAAACAACTTTTTTGATTGTGTGATTGCTTCCCCGACGAAGGAGCTCGTCCAAAATGGGGTAATTTGCATCTAGGGGAACAAAGTCTTTCTTAAGAGTTGAACCCTATTGAGATGGGGTGGTGGGGGGGGGGGGGAGGGGGGGTACAAGGAAAAATGATAGAGTTGCTTCCCCTGAAAGTGTACCCGTTTACTTCTTCTCTGCCTGTCGCGACTCATTTGATCACAGGGACCAACCGTAACGCCGGAAAAGCGGTCGAAACGCAGGATTTGCGGTATTTTCACGCCGGATTGCGGTATTTTTCGTAGGATTCGCCGCCATTTTTGTTGACAGTTTCCGAGCTGGGTTGAAAAAAACATTTATTTATAACGTAAGGAGATTTTATGTGAGCATTAGAACTAGTCTATCCGGATCTACATAGATGCCTTTAATCGCCAGATCTTCTGTTGGTACATAGATATTGTTGAAATATGCAATCAGTCAAGGAGAAAATTGTTTTGCATGTTCGGCCAAACGCTCAGACAGCATTTGAAGCCAGAGGGTTCGTACTTTCTTCAGTTTCCTTAAATTCTTGACCAACTGGTGGATGAATATGCATTTATAAATAAAACTACATCTTAAACAGCCGATTGCATAGGATCTTTTGCCTGAGGAGGCATAGACTGAGACACAATATGCGAAATTCAAAGTAACGCCGGATAATGTGGTAACTTCAGGTTTCTCATTTGGCCAGTATTTTCACAGACAAACGTATCTGAAAGGGTAAAACACAGTTAAAATACTTATGTTAATGCAGTTTAGGCGCAAGACTGCTCCCTTCAGCATTCCATGAGAGACACCATGAATTTTTCAATATTTTCTTTGTGGAAATTTCCAGGAGTATTTTTGTTATCGCCAGTTTTATTTTAAGACATGTCTTCTTCTGGAATGTTTCATATTCCTTTTAGGTTGAAAGGCCAGGTGACGGAAATATATTCACCAAGCTGTGAATAACTACAAATATCTGGTTCTATTCTATTCTATCCCTTTACCTTACAAGGTCGTATGGGCATCACAGATGACTTCAAAACTATCCCTTTCCACCTTGTCCTGTTTTCAGCTGCCCTAGCTGAGCTGGCGAAATCCATTCTTGTCCACTCTTTAATATCATTGTCATCACCTCTTCTTCTTTCATTGCGCCCTGTAGAAACGTCTTTGCCAAACCAGAAGACCCTGAGACGTGTACAAATAACCTTGGTTTCCGTTTCTTGACCAGGGCCAGAAGTTCATTATATTCTTCAATGGCCGCTTTGATCTTTCTGCGAACCTCTTCATGGGTTATATGGGCCTTGTACGAAATGTTTAGTAATCTTCGGTAGCATCTCATTTCAAAGGCCTGCGTTTCTCTGACTCTGCTGTCAAGATCCACTATTCACAGGCATACAGAAATATGGAAATTACAAGGGAGCGCATAAGTTTTACCTTTGATCCAAGAGATAGGCCGTTATTTCTCCTAATTGTCTTCAGCTTTATAAAAGCTGAAGTGGCCTGTTCAATCCTTGAGAGAACCTCCTGTTTAGACTCATCATCTGAGACAACTGCTCTAAGGTATATGAAGCGTGTTACAGTACCCAGCTTCTGACCTTTTATCTTGATCTCCCTCTGCATGTCATTGGCGCTGTTTGTCATCAGTTTAGTCTTCTTAGCACTGATCTTCATCTTAAACCTTTTGCACGTTTGGCGAGACTTTCAACTGGGGCTTCTAGTTCCTGCTCTACCACAGCTAGAGCGTCTTTGTCATCTGCAAACTGTAGATACGTAATATTTCTGCCGCCTTTGCTAACCTTTCGTCATGTTCTTCCAGAGCATCAGACACGATGAGTTCGAGAAAAAATGTTGAACAGGGTGGGTGACAAAGGACATCCTTGCCTTACTCTAACTGCTGTTCTGAATCATTCTTTCGCGCTGCCATTCATCAGGAATGCACTTGTAGCCTTTACGCAGAGCTGCTCAACGGTGCAAACTTGATTTGCACTGATATACTCTTCCAGAGGCTTTTTTGAAATTAATAAAGACATGGTACAGATTTTATTGATTTTTAAGATACTTTTCACACAAGATTCTAAGGTAGAAGAGCTGTTCTGTGGTACTCCTTTCTGCTCTGAACCCGGTTTACCCCAGGTTAAATCCCCTGGCATTTCTTATTACCGTTTTTTGTATGCCCAGAACTTCAAAGAAGTTGAAAGGGCAAGTTGGTGTCGCCTTATCTGTTCGTCAATTCTTCCTCTCGTCCTTAACGCCTGATGCAGCTACTGGGCTGGAGAACCATTGCGCCTAGGAAATTGAAAGTTATTTCCCTGACAATCATTACTGATGTAGCTACTAGGCTCAAGAACCATTGTGCCTAGGGTTTCGCAATCCCATATACCAATATGTCATGAAAACTGAGGGGACCCATGTTGTTTTCCTCTGTCAGATTTGTACTTTTATTATAGTTACCTCCCCTTTCTTAAAATTAAGATAAAGTCGCGTTACCATAATATCTAAAGAAGTATTAAAGCTAGGATAATGATATTTAGTATACAGTTTTGGGGTGAGATGTACAAGATCTGATTAATCTTTGGGCAAATTTGGTTGAAAATGACTGAGTAAGGCCCTTCAGTATTCAAATTTGAATTTTTTCCGACTTCTGAACCAGTTTGCCCAGTTTTGGGAAACAAGTAGTCCTTGATGTACAAAAAGTTTTGGCAAAGATAAATGTGTTAATTAATCCTGATGGTCGCCTATGCAAATATGGGCTCAAGAACCACTGGCTGTAGAAGTTGAAATTTACAATGTATATATGTTTAGGTCATGAAAAAAGTGAAAGCCCATTTTTTTCAGCCGTCGAACTTGTACTTTTAGAGTTACCTCCCTTTATCAAAATAAAATCGAAAACTTACTGGCACAATATTTGAATAATCCTTTGCGAAAGGATGTTAACATTTAGCTTTAATATCAGATGTAGAAAAATTTATTAACATTTGGGCAAATTTCGTTTGAAAATGATGGAGAGATGCCCCTTGCTTGAATTTGATAATTTCTCAACTTCTAGGAAGCTGGGGTTTTTTTTGTATATTATTAGTCCGAAATGTGTCATATATTTTGGTAAAGGTGAGGAAAATATTCTTGTGTTTGTTTTTACTTTTGGACTTACATATTTAGATTAAACAAAATTTTAACAAAACATCTAGAGAACCATTTGAGATGGGATTGTGACATGTGGCATACAGCTTGGAATCAGTATGTAGATAATCTGATTAATTTCAGAGAAATTTTCATAAAATTAATAGCACTGTGTCCCTTTTCAGATTTAGACATTGTAAAGCTTTGCTCCTTTAGTTCACGCTTAAGGTTGAAGGCATAGTCTTTCACAAACATTGATTTGTACAAATGTTTATCTTACGTTTTTTGTGTGAAATAAGGATTGGTATCCACCCAAAAGGAGCCGATTCTATCTAAACAAATATGTTCAGTGTAAAGTGATTACAGTTTCTTTACGTTTCTCTCTCCTTTTACGTCTTGACTTTTCAGTCAAGCCAATATTTTACAGGACAAAAACAATTTTTATTTTCGTGGATATTCACATCCGCGAAAAATAAAAACCGCGAAAATTAATCCTTATGTTTTGGGGGCAAATCCGCGAAAATTTGGCGACGCGAAATTTTTCCATTATACGGTATATGCTAATGTTGTGAAACTTTTATTTGCAGAGTTAGTTTCAGCAGTGTCTTTTGGCTGGCAAGTATTAATCCATCAATCAGTCAGTCAATCAGTAAATCAATCCAAATTGCACCGACAGGAAACATAACATTTAAAATGAAGTACGAGTCACTAAACATAATATAAGCCTTGAATGCAAGGCAGTCAGCTCTTTCTTCGCCATATTAGGTCATTACAATGTTTAAACATTGATTCAGCACATATACTATGAAGATAGCCATAAAATATAGCTACAGAGCCTTCTTTTCTTTTCTTCTTGGTGCCTTGTTCGGTTCTTGTTCTGCTACTAACTATCTGTGACCCAAAACTTTTGTTTGTACGGTTTGTCAGGTGTTACTTCTCAGTCGACAGCTTAGGTCATGTTGAGCCAGTAGGTCATTCGTCAACACCGTCCCTGGGCAGGCTTAAACCTTTTAAGCGGTTAACCAGTACCAAAAAAGCTCGCGCTAGTAGTATCTGACAACTACCGTTGGGTGATAACGACGGAAACCACAATATTTCAGTCAAGAACAGTCGGTCTCCAAAGAGATTATGCATTAGAAAATGAAAGATAGGATTGACGTAAAGAAGAAGATGCACACATTAACAAGAGCTGTCGGCTGACAGCATAGCTCGCCTGAATAGGTGCTTGCCCATCACACAGTCGCTTTGGTGGTGTGGCCTGCTATGCATAAAACTTCAGGCAAGCATGTCCATAATGACAATACATTTATCATCAAAAGCTATCTCAGAAATGTCTAAAAATAAAAAAAATCCACGTGAAATTTCAAAGTCCATGAGCTTGAAATCAAAGAACTAAAAGGTGGGGATGGGAGTGGGGGGAGAGGGGGGGGGGGTGACTAGGATGTATCAAAACCTTGAACCATTATCTAGCATCAGTCCAAGTATTAGTATCAACTGAGTCCATCGTGGCACTGTGAAATTATGTCTTCATAAATATAAAACTTTAACAAAATCTTTAAGACAAAATTCAAAGTCGATGACCTTGAATTTAAGGTCACCCAAAGCGGTAAGCATATAGTGTTTTGTAAAAACTCATTAAAGTGTCTAACATCAGTTAAAGTGTAAACTAAATCTCTGAGTTATGAATCAGTATGCAATTAGAAAACATTAATAAAGACCAAATTTTCCAAGTCCCTGACCTTGACATCAAGGTATCTGGGCAGGTTTGGGGTAGTACTCTGTAAAACTTTGGACTAATATCTAACTAAAAAGCAAATACAAAAAGAATTCATTGCTGGGTTCTGGAGATATGTGTCTTTAAAAGTTTAACTAAAACATCCAATCAATAAAAAGACAATTTTCTAAGTCCATGACCTTGACATCAAGGTCACTGAGGGGGGTGGGGGTAGTACATTGGAAAACTTTGGACCAATATCTAACTACAGTGCAAGTATCAAAGGAATCCATCCATGGGTTAAGGAGATATTGGGCTGTATAAAACTTTAACCAAAACATCCAGTCAGAAATACTCCCAATTTTCTAAGTCCATGACCTTGACATCAAGGTCACGGAGTGGGGTGGGGGTGGTACCCTGTTAAACTTTGGACCAATATCTAACTACAGTGCAAGTATCAAAAGAATCCATCCATGGGTTAAGGAGATATAGGTCTTTAAAAAACTTTAACCAAAACATCCAATCCGGACGCCGACGCGGACGCGGACGAGGACGCGGACGCGGACGCGGACGCCGTGGTGACAACAATAGCTCTTCCTGAACTTTCGTTCAGGCGAGCTAAAAACCTGGCCCACCCTTCCCACATCTGCTGCAAGCACAACAACCCCTTGTCCTACTATATTCCAATTCAGTAGCACGCCCCTGCACTAGAAGCTACCTAGTACCATCGCGACATACAGCCACCAACGACCCAAAATGTAACTTCAGAGAACATGTTGACAGAAATGCTATTATGAAGACACGATTTTAATAGAGCTGCAAAAGGAACATTGGCTTTTGAGGTTATAATATATAACACATTTCTGTGTAAAAGCTCAAAAGTGATACAGAAATACGGTTGCACATGAAGGACATAGTTTCAATCAGAATGTTCACAAGTGTGTAACTCGATTGTCAAATCAGATATATCGGTCACTTGAAGTATCCAGACGCACAATGGTACCGCGATCGTGAGAACCATCAGCTTAGAGTGAGGTCTCCAAATAATTTTGGAAGGAGTCTTGGAACAAGGATATTTTAGGGAGTACAACTTGGTACATGTATATGAGACATGGTCATTTTTGGACAACAACGGACATCGGAAATTAAGATATTTATTTTGGTGCAGACTTAGATAATATTGTAGTCTTAGTCTGTCAGGAAACTAGGGAAATAGGTACCCTCTGCGAATCCCACAACAGTATACCAAAGCTTATGCTAGCCCATTTTTCCAGTTGATAAGTAAAGTGAAATGACTTTTATTTGTCACCGACATAATTACCTTTCAAACTTATATTGTAGCATTCAGTAAAGGAATAATAACACAAAAATGACACCAAACGCCTCATTGCAAATGTGGCAAGTAAGTGAACAGCTTTTTATCAAACAGATAACCACTAAGCTGACCTCACTGGAGCTTACAATATATGGCGGCCTCATTGGCCGAGTGATAAAATGGTAATCTTACCGCCAGCTCGGGTCACATGTGGGACAAGTCAAGTTCTACTTGTGGGTGGTCAGGAGCGGCCTTTCTTAAGGCTTGTATTAACATAAGAATTTTACCTGCGTTTTACTCTTTTAAATGTGTTTATCTGTGAAAATACTGGCCAAATGAGAAACCAGAAGTTGCCACTTTATCCGGCGTTACTTTGAATTTCGCATATTGTGTTTCGATCTGTGCTTCCTTGGACAAAAATCATGAGCAATCGGCTGGTTACTATGTAGTTATATTAAAAAATGCAAATTCATCCACCAGTTGGTCAAAAATTAAGGAAACTGAAAAAAAAGTACGAACCCTCTTGCTTCAAATGCTGTCTGAGCGTTTGGCCGAACATGCAAAACAATTTTCTCCTTGACTGATTGCATATTTCAACAATATCTATATACCAACATAAGATCTGGCGATTAAAGGCATCTTTGTAGATCCGGATAGCCTAGTTCTAATGCTCACACAAAATCTCCTTACGTTATAAATATTTTTTTTTTCAACCCACCTCGGAAATTGTCAACAAAAATGGCGGCGAATCCTACGAAAAATACCGCAATCCGGCGTGAAAATACCGCAAATCCTGCGTTTCGACCGCTTTTCCGGCGTTACGGTTGGTCCCTGTGTTGATGGAGTCATTGAAAAAAAAAATTGTTGGACTGTACGGAGAAGTACGGAGAAGTACGAAGAAATCATATCTAGGTCGGAACTCTTCGCCAGTTAGCCGCGACATATTATGACACAACGCCATTACCGCATTATGTTATCATTTTTTTATAGCTCACCTGAGCCGAAGGCTCCCGGGGAGCTTATAGGATATGCAGGCTCCGTTGCGTCCGTCCACATTTTCAAACGCCGTTACTCTGAAACCTCTCGGCCGATCATGTGGCCCAATTTAATACAAAGCCTCTAGGGGTCGGGGGAACGAAAGTTTGTCCAAATGGATTGTGTCACTTCACCAACATGGTCACCACCCCATATAAAATTTACTTCTCCAGAATCAATGGACCGATGGCCTTGAACCTTGGTTTATAACTTCAGGTACTCGAGTACTACAAAGGTTGTTCAAATGATGACTCAATTAAACCGAGTCTGCTATTTTCGTTTAATCGATGCGTTCCTTGCTTCCAGAGGATCTTTATTCAGAACTTATTTCATCTTCGCTGCTGCTGGTAATGTGCCGTGTGGCGGCCGTAAAGTCTCCTCGTACATCACTATAGTGCAGATTATATATTTTCTTTTTTTCTTTTTTGGATCATTGGATTTAACAATTCACCCTTAGAGAGTAGGTACAGATTTAAGGGCGTTTTAGGTTTCTAGGGAAACATGTGGATGTCGGCGTGTAGACGTAACGATACAGGTGACCTGTTTCGTTACATCTACACGATCTCATCCACATGCTTATGATTCCATTACTTTATAAAGAATTGAAATCAATTTTTGAGCTTCCATGAAGTCATGAAAAACATTTGTTTAGTTTATTTTCTGTGAAGCCTTAACAATTGTTTTACATGACTCCAGTAAAGCGCAGTTGTTTTACATGATTTCAATAAAGCACAGTTGTTTTACATGACTCCAATAAAGCGCAGTTGTTTTACATGACTCCAATAAAGCACAGTTGTTTTACATGACTCCAATAAAGCGCAGTTGTTTTACATGACTCTAATAAAGCGCAGTTGTTTTACATAACTCCAATAAAGCGCAGTTGTTTTACATGACTCCAATAAAGCGCAGTTGTTTTACATGTTTTACATGACTCCAATAAAGCGCAGTTGTTTTACATGACTCCAATAAAGCGCAGTTGTTTTACATGACTCCAATAAAGTGCAGTTGTTTTACATGACTCCAATAAAGTGCAGTTGTTTTACATGACTCCAATTAAGCGCAGTTGTTTTACATGACTCCAATAAAGCGCAGTTGTTTTACATGGCACAAAAAAGCGATACCTTTGATGCTGAAAAGTGACTAAAGAAATGGTTTATATTATTCGACCATACTTTAGACAATGAAGACGAAATCTGCAAAGTTTCAGAAAGATTCATGATAGGTGAAGGTAGAGTTGCGTACACAAGGTCCTACTGTCAAGGAAGGGGATGGGTTAAGGGGTGGGGTGGCGGGGGACGGAATTACGGAACCACGGACATAGGTAACAGCGGAAACCCGAGAAAGCGAGGGTCAGATTTTTTTTCATGCCATATCTCGCAAAATGCAAGGTCGATGTTGATGAGGGTGGCATGTCATACCCTAGATGGTAGATACTATTGATACTATTGATACTAGATACTCGCTAAACTTTCGGCTGGTGGATGGTTTCTTCAAACATGCGGACAAACTGGGGTATAACTATCCACTGGGCACACAACCTTGAACCAACCTTGATTCAACGTCATAATGTTGAATCAAGGTTGATTCAAGGTTATGAGCCTGCTGGGATATGTCATCCATTTCACGCAAAAGATTTAAAATGAATGGGTACACTGTCAGGAGAAGCAGCTCTGCGAGTTTCAATTTTGCCTCCCTTCTTAATTGGTGTCACTCTTAAAGGAAAGTTTGCTCCTTTAGGGGCAAATCCTTTTCTTTAAGAGTCGACACAGTTTTTGAGGGCTTCGTCAACTAGGGAACCAAACAGGAGAGCAACAAAAACTGTCTCCTTTGAAAAATAACAACAAAAAAAAACATGGAGGTCTACCCATTCACCTTAATCTGTGTAACACACCTGGTTAACTATGTTTATAATGTTACGAAACGAAAAAGAGGCATAGTTCCAAAACTACTTGGTCATCATGGCTAAACAAATTTGTTTAGCCACGGTGCTCAGGTCGTTTGAGAACTAGGACTCGTTTACGTTTGGTAACAGCCCTTGAATATCCATTGTTAATCAGGTTGTGTAAGAAACTCGTGCAAGTGTTAGCCTACCTTACCGATTTTAATCATTGGAGAGGAAAGCAACAAAAACAGTCTCTGCTGAAAAAAAACATGGAGGTCTACCTTTTCACTTTAATCTGTGTAACACAACTGGTTTACTATGTTTCTAATGTTACGAAACGCAAAAGAGTCATAGTTCCAAAACTACTTAGTCATCATGGCTAATGAATTTGTTTAGCCACGATGACCAGGTCGTTTGGGACTCTTTTTCGTTTGGTAACAGCCCTTGAATATCCATAGTTAACCAGGAGCGTGTAAGGATCTCGTGCAAGTGTTAGCCTACGTTACCGATTATACATGATTGGGCAGGTCGATTTTGATACACCCTTTCAAGCTTTGGAATTCATAGTTTCAATAGCCATAAAAATACAAAGAAATTCGAAATACTTGTTGAGGGAATAAAGTAAAAAGAAGGAGGATCATATGGACTCATTAAGATATTAGTAATGAAAATGAAATGATAATGGTAAACAGAAAAAAATGGCGTAACAGTATGGTATATGTAAATCAAAGAAATAAATGCCAAGAATGATATTGCACACTGCGTATAGACTTTTGCTTTTTAGTGTATCTTGAAACCAAAGACATGTCTTCATGAAAATATTCTTTCTCTATTTTCATCATAACTGGCATATTTTCTGAGGATCTCTTTAGATTTTCTGCTTTGTCTCTTTCTACGCCTTGTTTCTGCTTCAGCCATGCTGGATACAACTGCTGCAAAAAGATCATCTTCTGTATTTTTATTGTCGTTTTCAGCGACAATGTCTTGTTCTGCATCTGTGTCCTTTAAATCATGAAAGAGAACTTCCTGAATCTTATGTGGAATTTCTTTCGTTTCCTGTAAAATTTGAAGCTTCTGTTCCTGTGTTAGATCTTTGTTTTTCTTTCTAAACAGAATATTCTTGATTTTCTGATACAGGGACAATTTCTTACTCTCCGCACGTGCTTTTATCACCTCAGGCTGTACTGGAGAAGAGTCCGTGAAATTGCTAGTGTGGATAGGACAAGGTTCGTCCAGCCTGATACAGCAAAACAGGAATGCCCGTCTTTTCTCTTGTTTTGTAAGACAAGTGCATTCTAGGTCATCGTGGCTTATCAACTGAAAAACACAGAAAAATATGGTTAATAACCAACAGCATGTGTTGTAACTATAACTATACTCGAAAAAAATATTAAAGGGTCAAAATTTTACCCTGCGATTTCTGGAACATTTCGAACATTTGGTAAAATAAATCATTTCTACCTTCCATTTGTTCATTTTGCAAGTTTTATACACATGAAGTTTGAATCTATAGTCTTTGTCTTGACCAAGTCCCGGCTTTAAGTCAAAGTACCCCTAAAATGAAAAATGTTCGAATTTCCAAAGAGAATTGATAGTGTGTCAGTTTCGTCGGGCACAACTTCTAAAATTGCTATGAGTTTTAAAATTATTATAGCTTGCTGACCTTAAAAATGATAGAATTTGATGACTATCGAGAATTTTTGCAAAAAAAGCATGAATTGACGAAATCGAAAATTTTGGTGAATTTGTTCCCTATGGACTTCTGACCACTTTGATTTTGAGAGTAGTGTGAGTTGAAGTCTGGACTTGGTCAAGACAAAGGCTATAGATTCAAACTTGCAAAATGAATAAATGGAAGGTAGAAATGATTTATTTTACCAAAGGTTTGAAATGTTCCAGAAATGACAGGGTAAAAGTTTGACCCCTTAATATTTTTTCGAGTATATTTGCGTTCTGAATAAAAGTTAACATAGCGCAAAAAGGGAGAAAATACCGGTAGTGCATTGATCCAGATGAGGCGGCTCAACATGAGCCGACTCATCTGGATCTGCACTGTTTGCCCTCAAGTCTTTGAATTTTCAGTATGATATAGCTTGAACAATTTAACAACAGACATACATTTTGTCGTCTGCTATTTGGCGCTTTGATGGTTAGCTCTACCCTTAATCGAAATTAACAGATCCGATCCTACAATGACAACCAAGATGTCAAAGCAAATATTCATACAATCCCTTACACTGATAGAATAAAAACTTTATTATGAGACAGACAGGAATGATTCTATCATGTCTGGTACAGATCGGACGAGTTTATCATGCCTAATCAGACTGGACGAGTTTTCAAAGAGACATATGAGCCGCGACACGAGAAAACCAACAATGTGGTTGTGCGCCCAAGGCAGACTCAAATCAGCCTGGGCATCCGCCCAGTCTGATCAGAGTCTTCCCTAAGCGCTTAAAAGGTAGCTAAGGGTCTAAGCTACCTTCATGCCGACAGCGAAGACTCTGATCAGGCTGAGCGGATGCCCAGGCTGATCTGAGTCTGCGCTGGGCGCACAACCACATTGTTGGTTTTGTCGTGTGGCGGCACAAAAGTGTTAAGGATGGACTAAAAGTGGCTGTTTCGATTTGTCTGCTGGTAATGGATAAAGTGGACGGGTACAAATTCCAA
Organism: Ctena decussata; assembly: GCA_963989385.1. Classification (NCBI taxonomy): domain Eukaryota; kingdom Metazoa; phylum Mollusca; class Bivalvia; order Lucinida; family Lucinidae; genus Ctena; species Ctena decussata. The sequence goes on from OZ022500.1 coordinate 46,358,439, forward strand.
GGAGCAAATCTACTTTTTTCATGTTGCCTCCCTTCTAAACGGGGGTCAGCTGTTAAAGAAATGAATCTGCTGCTCTTGAAGAAAAGAATGTCCCCTCTTAAAAATGTTTTCCTCCAGATGAAAATTTGCTCTCTTAGGGTCAAATACTGTCCTTTAAGAGATCCCGCTTTGTCCAGGGAAGCAAACAGTAAGTCATAGTTGTCGCCCTTTGAGATATGAATATGTACCCATACACCTTAATTGATCGTAATAATTATGTCCCCCCCCCCCCCCTCCACCACAGGTGAGGCGAGGGGACATATTGTTTTCAGTGCGGATCCCGGACGTCGGCGTGACAGTTTCTTGTATGCACGATATCTCTGGAACCAATAAATGGAATTTGACCAAACTTGCATGGGTACATTATTGGGACAAGTTTAAGAGCCGATTAGATTTTGGTGACCTTGAGCTCATTTTCAAGGTCACTGAAGGACTTAGATGACAATTTCTCGTATGCACGATATCTCCTGAACCAATGGATAGAATTTCATTATGCCAGCGTGGATACATCTTTTGGTTTAGTTTAAGAACTGATTAGATTTTGGTGACCTTGACCTTATTTTCTAGGTCATTGGAGGACTAAAATGGCAATATCTTGTACCGAAGATATCGCCTGAACCAATCGATGGAATTTCACCAAACTTGCATGGATACATCACTGAGGTAAGTTCAAGAGCTGATTTAATTTTGGTGATCTTGTTCTCATTTCGAGGTCACCGGAGGACTTAGATGACAATTTCTTGTATCCACGATATTTTCTGAACCAACAGATGGAATTTTACGAAACTTACATGGATACATTATTGGGACAAGTTTAAGACTTAGCTGGTTAGAATTTGGTGACCTTGATCTCATTTTCAAGGTTACTAGAGGACTTGATGACAATTTTTATACACACGATATCTCCTGAACCAGTAGATGAAAGTTAACCAGAATCAGAATCAGAATCAGAATTGTTTACTGGTGATACGTTCACCAGGAATTGCAAGAATACATCATTGGGAGAAGTTTAAGAGCTGGTTATATTTTGGTGATCTTGACCTCATTTCAAGGTCACTGGAGAACTTAGGTGACGATTTCTTGTACCCTCAATTACTCATGAACCAATGATGGAATCGCACCAAACTTGCATGGATACATTTTTGGGACAAGTTAAAGAGCTGATTTGATTTTGGTATTCTTGACCTGATTTTCAAAGTCACTCGAGGACTTAGATGCCATTTTCGTGTACCCATGATATCTCCTGTACTAATGGATGGAATTTCACCAAACTTGCATGGATACATCATTGGGATGTTAAGTTTAAGAGCTGATTAAATTTTGGTGACCTTGATCTCATTTTCAAGGTCACTGGAGGACTTAATGACAGTTTCTTGTACAAACAGTAACTCATGATTCAGTAGACGGAATTCCCCCAAACTTGAATGGATACATCATTGGGATAAGTTAAAGAGTTGATAAGAGTTTAATGACATTGGCCTCGTTTTCAAGGTCACTGGAGGACTGAGATGACAGTTTCTTGTACTCATGATATCTCCTGAACCAATGGATGGAATTTCATTAAATTTGCATGGATACATCATTGGGACAAGTTTAAGAGCTGATTATATTTTGGTGACGTTGACCTTATTTTCAAGGTCAATGGAAGACATAGATGACAATTTCTTGTACCCCAAATAAAATGGAATTTCACCTAACTTGCATGGATACATTATTGGGACTAGCTTAAGAGCTGATCAGATTTTGGTGACTTTGACCTCACTTTCAAGGTCATAGGACGACTTAGATATGTGAAAATTTCACTTAAATTGATATATCTCATTAGCCTTCGGCTGGATTTCTTCGTCACTTTCCTACATGTATATATATACCTTTGGGACAATCTCAAGAGTTTCCTGTCTTTTGATGACATTGACCCCATTTTCAAGGTCAAAGCTTACTTACAAATGCTTTTATTTTCTCTTTAAAATGAGTTATATTTTGAACCAATTGACAGATATTCATCAGGCTTGCATGAATATATGGGTGTGACAGGTGAAAATGTTCGTGAACTTGTGCACGTATGCCCTTTTGCAGGTGATGGTTTCCAAGATATTCTAGCAAAGTAAAGAAACCAAAGGCCAAAGAAACACTTTCTGGACATTGTGGATCATGTCTCATTTGTTTCATATTCTTTCTTTTTTGTTCGGGTACGTGCGTGTATGCGATACAACGGTTACGATTTGAACAAACTAGAGTTGGGAGATTTTCTAAATGTTATCTGCAACATATCAGCTCAAACATCGAACGGGAACCATTTAAACAAAGATGAGATCCCCCAACCCTGTGTGCTTCACAAAAAAAATCGGTTCGAATTTGCCATGTGGGATATTTAAAGTGTGGACGACAGACGACGGAGCAAATTTTTTGCTTTGCTTCATAGGTAGCCCTCTTCGCTCCCCCCCACCCCCCCTCTCCCCGCACCCCAGTTTGAGTCTTAGAGTGTCTGCTGTAATGCTGCGCGGCTTCATTTACTGGCTTGGATGATAGGTCACAATATCTCAATTTGAGCTCATGCGAGCTAAAACATGCAAGCAGTCTTTACTTATACATGTGTTTTGGAAAAAAAAAGGCTTTATACTGGGAAAAAAAGGCTGCAATTGCTTCAAAATTTCTGCACTGCAAGGATTATGATTATTATAGCCTACCTATCACTAGGCTACAGTATTCCAAATAAAAAAAATGCTTAGGCCTATATCAGTAGCATAAAACTCTTTTTCTCATTAACATTTTATTTTTACCAATTGTTTAAAAGAACTCTGTAAATTCAAGAATCGAAAAAAGTTTGGAATAGCAAATTAATTGAATAAAAGTAAGCTAGCGGGATAATAGCCTAATCATGGCAATGTCGATTTCTTTAAAACAAACTTACAGAAAACTCTACATTTTCAAACAATGTTCGGCTATTTTTACTGGAAGAGGTTACCTTTATCAGATCCATTGTCGTCATGATTCTTATCTATTTATATGCGCTTGAACAATAAAAAATGCTGCTTCAGTAGGTTAAACGACTTCAACAGTGGGTATTGCTATGCCTACTTTTCCTACAATGCTCAACGTCGCTTGGCAACGTTACGTTCTGACGTTACGCTAATAACAATCGGCAACTCTCGTATGATTCCGTATCCGTCATCAAATTGACGAAGGATACCGGAGTCGTACGGAGTTTGCCGACTGAGCTAATATTCGAGTGACTTTGCAAACCTTAATGTTTTACCTGCTATTTTTACAAAAGGAAAAAAACTTTTTGACTGTCTGTTTGCTTCCCTGGTGTAGAAGCTTGTCCAAAAATGGGGTCTACTTTAAAAGGAAAGAATTTGCATCTAGCGGATCAATTCTTTTTTAAAAAAGTTGAACCCAATTGAGAAGGGAGGCAACAAAGAAAATGGTAGAGTTGCTTCCCCTGAAAGTGTACTCATTTACTATAATAACCATTCTGCTTGCTGCAACTCATTTGATGGAGTCATCGAAAGTAATGCTTTTGGACAGTACGGAGTAGTACGGAGGTCTTATCTAGGTTGGAACTGTTTGTCATTTGCCTCAAAATATTTTAACACAACGCAGTATGTCCTCATTTATAGCTCACCTGAGCCAAACGCTCTGATGGGGCTTATAGTATAGGCAGGCTCCCTCGTCCGTCATCGTCCGTCCATAATTTCAAACGACTTCTCCTATGAAACCACTGGGCCGAGTGTAACCAAATTTCATATGTAGCCTACAGGGCTCGTGGAAACGAATAGTCGTTCCAATTGTTTAGGCCACACGACCAAAATGGCTGCCACGCCCATATATAGTAAAAACCTTTAAAATATCTTTTCCACAAACAAAAGACCGATGGCCCTGAAACTTGGTATGTGGAAATGGGTGCACAAGTTCTACCAAGATTGTTCATATCATGACCTTGGGTTGACCTTGACCTTCTTTACGACAAGGTCAAATTTGCTTACTGGTGCTTTTATGTGGGGAAAATGCTAGAACATAAGATTTCGTGGAAATTGTTGAGGATATCGGGCAAAAAATTTGTATAGACAGTCATCTTGATGAGTACATGAAGAGTTGTGTCAGAGAACAAGAGATCAAGGTCATTCTTTAACTTTTGACCTAGGTATCTCATATTTCGAAAATTTCATACACCTCCTCAAAAGTCGCTAAGCCAATGGGAACCAAATTCCATAAAGGTTCTCCTTGAACTGAGGGAACAAAATTGTGTTCAAATAGTCCGTGTCCCATGACCAACATGTCTGCCATTCCCATATATGGTAAAAACCAGCCAGGGCAGCCAGGGCAGCCTAGGCATCTGCCTAGCCTGAGCAGAGTTTTTGTTGTTAACGTTGAGGACGCTTAGACCCTAAACTACCCCTTTAAGCGCACTGCAAAGACTCTGATCAGACTTTGCGGGTGCCGAGGCTGATCTGAGACTTTGCTGGGCGCACATGTCACTTCGTTGGTTTTGTCACGTCGCGGCTCATCTATCATGGCTGTACAGAACGGATAAGTTTGAAGTGCATGGACCACACCTGCATGATTTTCAGCCATGTTTTCAAAGGGAGACAATTTTCATGACCTCCTGCTTGCTTTCCTTTTAGACAAAATCTTTCAAACCGTGGTCTATTCCCATGGGTGCAAATTCTTTCCTTTAAGAGTTGATCCCCAATGAAAAGGGGGAAGCAACAAAATTTACAGAGTTGCTTCCTTGGAAAGTGTACCCAGTCACCTTAATTCGATGGATGGTTGGATGCGAATTTACATCCTTTTAAACAGTATTTCAGTCATATCAGGATGATGGGAGGATGATAACGGAAGTAAAGACGAAATGTGCAAATGGACCCCCGTGTACGGTTGGAAAGATTTCTGCCTCCATTACAGTGGGTCTCGAACCCAGGATCGCTAGATAAGCAGGCCAGCAAAAATGCCACTGAGCTACGGGGTCTCCAACCTTAATTCGATAAGATCAAAGGAAAATTGAGCCGCGACACGAGAAAACCAACAAAGTGGCCAGTGTACCAAGCGAAGACTCAGATCAGCCTTGCCGCCCACCCTGATCAGAGTCTTCACTGTCCGCATATAGCTTGCTTAGCCCTTTACACGCACAGCGAGGACTCTGCTCAGACTGGGCGGCTGCCCAGGCTGATATGAGTCTTCGCTGGGCGCATATGCCACTTAGTTTGTGGTACATCGTGTCGCGGCTCAGCTATACTTAAAGTGGCTGTTCAAACGTGTGCCTGCTGGGATGTGGATTAAGGTAAACGTGCACACTTTCAGGGGAAGCAACTCTACTATTTTCAGTTGACTTCCATGTAAATGGAGGACAACTCTTAAGGAAATTAAAATTTGCTCCCTAAGGATCAAATTCTTTCTCTTAAGAGATCCCGCTTTGATTGTAGCACTAAGTTTCTGTTGCAAGATCATTTTTTGAAGTCTCACAAAGATATTCAAAGTAGACACAGAGTAACAGACCAAATATTTTGTTTTTACATTTTGGGTCAGTTATTTTACAAAGTTTGTGCCACGGCTCTTCGGCATGGAACCTACAGTTTGAACAAATTTGATTAGGGAGGCCTGCTAATGCTTCCTGCGAACTCAGCTGGTTCGTTTCATCGATTCTAGATAAGAAGGATTTAAGGTCTCTAGCGACCATCATGGATCACGGACCGCAACCATTCGAACGTATATTTGTTCCCTCAAGCCCTAAGGGTTCCACATGTTCGGTTTCAATTATCCAAGCGACTTAGGAGTAAAAGTTGTTTAAAAATGTTCGTGATTTTAGTGCATGTATACACTTTTGCAGCGATAGATACCTGTAAATTCTGATTGTAACCGAAAGCTTCAATTACTTTGGTTGTTTCCAAGATATTCTGGAAAAAAGGAACCACAGGCCAAATAATACTTTACGGACATTATGGGCATATCACTTTTTTTAACAAATTTCGATACCCCAGTTCGGGGACATATGCGATCCAACGTTAACGATTTAAACAAACTGGAGGGAGATGATGTCCTAGGTGTTATCTTCAAAATATCAGCTCAAACATCGAAAAATGTTGAAGAGGGTGAGTGACAGAAGACATCCTTGCCGTTTTACTCCAACTGTTGTTCTGAACCATTCTCCTATGCTGCCATTTATCAGGACTGCACTTGTAGCCTTGTCGTGTAGCTGCTCAATGATGCGAACTAGATTTGCATGACATTGTACTTCCGCATGGTGACCCATAGGCCGCATGCCATACCCTGTCAAAGGCTTTTTTTAAATTAATGAAGACATGGTACAGATTCTGCATATGTTGGAGATATCTTTCACACGCTAATAACAATCGAAAAATTTCGTATGATTCCATATCCGTCATCGAACTGAAAAATGGTAAAAAAAATTAATAATTTTCTTCTCCAGAACCAACTGACCAATGGCATTGAAACTAAGTATGTAGCACTGGGTACTCGAGTAATACCAAATGATGAGCTTGGGTTGACCTAGATCTTTCTTTACGGCAAGGTCGAATTTGCTTTCCGGGGCTTACATATGGGAAAATACTACATGTATATCATAAGATTTAAGGAAACTACTGTAGATTTTGGTATAAAAGTTGGTGTCAAAACCGGTATATGCAGTCAGCTAAATGAATGAATTCATGGAATAACATTTTAGTTGGTTGGTTGTTTTGGGTTAACGGCCCTTTGAGACAGTATTTCGGTCTGTTTCGGGCCGTCTCCTGGAGAGAGGGAGAAAGAAAAGAGAAATAATAGACGAGACAAAAAAAGATCCAAACTTACCCCCGCCCGCACCTACTGCAAGCACAGTAGGCCCTTGCCCTACTTTTATCCCAAAAAAAGTAGGACGCCCCGGCACTGGAAGTTATAACCAGCACCATTGCCCGACCACCACCCCAATGGAATAACAAATTAACTGAATGAAAGTAGGCTAAGGGGTTACATGTGAATGTAGCCTAATCATGGCAATGTCGATTTTTTATAATAAACTTACAGAAAGCTCTATATCAAACAATGTCCGGCTATTTTTACTTGAAGAGGTAACCTTTATCAGATCCATTGTCGCCATTGATTCTTGATTTTATTTTTAATATGCGCACAGACACCGAAATTGCTTCTTCAGTATGTTGAACGACTTTCAACAGTGGGTATTGCTATGTCCACTTTTCCCACAATGCTCAACGTCGCTTGGCAACGTTACGTTCTGGCGTTACGCAAATAACAATCGGCAACTCTCGTATGATTCCGTATCCGACATCATATTGACGAAGGATACCGGAGTCGTACGAAGTTTGCCGACTGACACTTGAGTTTGCAAACCTCAATGTTTTACCTGCTAGTTTTACAAAAGGGAAACAACCTTTTTTACTGTCTGTTTGCTTACCTAATTAAGAAGCTCGTCCAAGATGGGATCTACTTTGAAATGATTGAATTTGAATTAAAGGGAAGAAATTCTTTCATAAGAGTTGAACCCCATTGACAGGGGGTACAAGGAAAATGGTAGAGTTGCTTCCCCTGGAAGTGTACCATTTACTTCTGTTCTGCCTGTCGGACTCATTTGATTGAATCATTGAAAGAAAATGCAGCTGGAGAAATCATATCTAGGTCGGAACTCTTTGTCAGTTTGCCGCGACATATTTTGACACAACGCCATTATAGTATACATATTTATGCATTATGTTCTCGTCTTCTTTATAGCTCTTCTGAGCCGAAGGCTGCAGGGGAGCTTATTGGATAGGCAGGCTCCGTTGTGTCCGTCCACATTTTCAAACGCCCTTTCTCTGAAACCACTCGGCCGATTGTGACCCAATTTAATATAGAGCCTCCAGGGGTCGGGGGAACGAAAGTTTGTTCAAATGGATTGTGTCACTTCACCAACATGGTCGCCACCCCATATAAAATTTACTTCTCCAGAATCAATGAACCGATGGCCTTGAGACTTGGTTTAAATTATAGCTTCAGGTACTCAAGTACTATGAAGGTTGTTCAAACGATGACTCAATTAAACCGAGTCTGCTATTTTCGTTTCTTTGATGCGTTCCTTGCTTCCAGAGGATCTTTATTCAGAACTTATTTTATCTTCACTGCAGCTGGTATTGTGCCGTATTTGGGGTTAACAGTTCACTCTTTAAGAGTAGACCCAGTTTTAGGGCCTTTTAGGGTTCTAGGGAAGCATGTGGTTGACGTCGTGTAGATCATGTAACTATACAGGTGACCTGGTGACGGAATTTCGAATAACGGATTTACGTAACAACGGAAATTCGAACAGTATGCCCCCTTGCTTTTCTTCGAGAAGGCAAGGGTAAAAAATTATCATGCCAAATCTCCAAAATGCAAGGTCTATGTACGTTGATGAGGGTGGTATGTCATACCCTGATTTGTCCCCCTGCAAGGTTGATACTATTGATACCGATCGGAACACCGCTCGGCAAATTCCGTGAATCCACGGCATTGGTCGAGCAGTGTTCCGATCGTATAGCTGGTGGATTGTTTCTTCAAACATGCGGACGAACTAGGATATAACTATGACTTATCCTTTGAGATAGATAGTTTTTCTTCTTTGAAAAATAACATAAAAATGGAGGTTTACCCATTCACCATAATCTGTGTAACACACCTGGTTAACTATGTTTCTAATGTTACGAAACGAAAAAGAGTCATAGTTCCAAAACTACTCGGTCATCATAGCTAAACAAAATTGTTTAGCCACGTTGACCAGGTCGTTTGGGAACTATGACTCTTTTTCGTTCGCTAAAGGGGTGGTCGGGTGGTGCGATTGTGCTATGTGTAACTTCCAGTGCCGAGACGCCCTACGGATTTGGATTATAGTAGGGCAAGGACTTACTGTGCTTGCAGTAGGTGCGGGTGGGAGTTGTTTTAACATTTTTTCTCTCGTCTATCATTTCTCTCCTTTCTTTCTCCCTCTCTCTGGGAGACGGCCCAATATAGACAGAAATACTGTCTCACAGGACCGTTAAACCCAAAACAATGAATCAAACGGTTACAGCCCTTGAATATCCATAGTTAGTAAGGAACTCGTGCAAGTGTTAGTCTACGTTACCGATTTTACATCATTGGGCAAGTCGATTCTGACACACTCTTTCAAGCTTTGGAATTCATAGTTTCTATAGCCTACGTTACCGATTTTACATCATTGGGCAAGTCGATTTTGACACACTCTTTCAAGCTTTCAGTGGAATTCATATTTTCTATAGCCTACCGGAGTTGCCGGAAGGTCGTGAGTTCGCGGCTCATCGTCGCCATCCGACGACTGGAAAACTCTCTCTGTCAACCCAGCAGTAAATGGGTACCTTTTTCGAATCAGGGAAGGATAAGGCAGTGAAAGGAGAGAGATGGGCTCCGCCTTTAATCAGCTGTGCCCAAGATACTGTGGGTTTCTACCCCCCACTGCCCCTTCGGCTATTAGGCTATGGGAAACCTTTACCTTTTTATAGCCTACCATAAAAATACCAAGAAATTCAAACCATTGGTTTAAGGGAATAAAGAAAATTAGAAGGAAGATTAAATTAACTCATTAAGACATTAGTAATGAAAATGATAATGGTGATGGTAAACAGAAAAGAAATGGCGTAATATTATCTGATAAGATCAGGCTGATGATTAAATCAAAGAAATAAATGCCAAGAATGATATTGCACACTGCGTATAGGCGGTCCCTTTCTAGTGTATCTTGAAACCAAAGACATGTCTTCATGATAATATTCTTTCTCTATTTTCATCATAACTGGCATATTTTCTGAGGATCTCTTTAGATTTTCTCACTTGTCTCTTTCTACGCCTTGTTTCTGCTTCAGCCATGCTGGATACAACTGCTGCAAAAAGATCATCTTCAGTATTTTTATTCTCGTTTTCTGTGACAATGTCTTGTTCTGCAGCTGTGTCCTTTGAATCATGAGAGGGAACTTCTTGAATCTTATGTGGAATTTCTTTGGTATCCTGTAAGATTTCAAGATTCTGTTCCTTTGTTAGATCTTTGTTTTTCTTTCTAAACAGAATTTTCTTGATTTTCTGATGCAGGGACAGTTTCTTACTCTCCGCAAGTTCTTTCACATCAGGCAGTACTGGAGTAGAGTCCGTGAAATAACCGGTGTGGATCGGACATGGTTCGTCCAGCCTGATACAGCACAACAGGAATGCCCGTCGTTTATCTTGTTTTGTAAGACAAGTGCATTCTAGATCCTCGTGGCTTATCACCTGAAAAAGACAGAAAAATGTATAATAGATAACCAAAAATATAAGTAACTGAGTTGAAAGTTAATACTTAAAACGCCAAAAAACAAACAAACAAAACGAAACAGACTATATCCAGACGAGCCGCCTCATCTGGATCCCCACTGTTTGTCATGCATCCAGTCTTTGAATTCTCAATATGTACGGCTTGGATGCTCTTTGGCGCTTTAAGGATTATACAGCAATTATCGCATTCTTAAAGTCGAAGTAAACAGATCCAATCCTTGCCAGTCATGATATGATCCATATCAGTCCAAAGGTCAAAACATTTATACAATCCCTGCCATCTCTTTAAGCGGACTGGCATTGCCAAAATAAAAAAAGTATCCCATCAGTCAGACTGGAATGAACCTACCATGCCTGACACAAACCGGAACAGATCAAAGTGAATGGGTACACCTACATGTTTTTTCAGCCATGTTTTCAAAGGGAGACAACTTTGACTTCCTATTTGCTTATTTGGAGGACCAATTCCTTTCAAATGGGATCTACTCTTAAAGGGGAGCAATTTTTTTTTTTCCATTGAGAATTAATCCCCAATGAAAAGGTGGGAAGCAACAAAAATGACGGGGTTGCTTCCCTTGAAAATGTACCCATTCACCTTAATTCGATTGGTGGTTGGATGCGATTTTACGTCCTTTCGAACAGTATTTCAGTCATATCAGGACAATGGGAGGATGATAACGAGAGAAAAAAAAAACGCTGTGTGCAAAAGGACCCCCGTTTACGAATGGAAACGGATTTTCGCCTCTAGTGAGCCTCGAACCCAAGACCGCTAGATCAGCAGGCCAGCACTTGAGTCACTGACCTTAATTCGATCAATACTATCAAATGTGTATCAAGATCACTCAAAGGATACTGTCAACTCTCGATATCTCAAAGTCGAAGTTCCTCCTAAACTACTGCTATCTCAAAGTAAATTTTCTGCTGCCAGAAAATTTATTTTGAAATATCAGTAGTTTGAGATGAAAGGAGCTTAAAGGGTGATTTGTCTAAACTGTATTCTTTGATATAATTGGTACTTTGAGCTATCAGTGTGTTCGAGATACCGAAAGTTGACGGTATACTAAGAGTGGCTGTTTTAACATCGTGTGCCTGCTGGGATGTGGATTAAGGGGAACGGGTACACTTTCAGGGGAAACACCTCTACTATTTACAGTTTGACTCCCTTCTAAATGGGGGGTCAACTCTTATAGAAATGAATTTGCTCATCTTGAAGAAAAGAATATTCCCTCTTACAAAACTTTTGTTCCTCTAGATGAAAACTTGCTTCCTTAGGATCAAATTCTGTCCCTTAAAAGACCCCACTTTGTCCAGAGATGCTATGTGAAAATGCAAAGACGAAACTGGGTAGGGTCGGAAATTGAAAATGGTAGGGTCGGTGTTTTAATTTTTATTTTGTTCTTTTATAGATAAAAATAGCAGAGTTGGGGGGTCTGAAGTAGGGTCGGTCGGGTTAGTGGAAACACGGCTATTTTTGTAGGCCTTATATCAGTGACAATAAAACTTTTCCCCTCATTAACAGTTCTTTTTTTACCATTTATATTCCTGCCATTGTTTAAAAGAACTCTGTGGATTCAAGAGTCGAAAAGAGCTTGGAATAACAAACTAAGGGCGCGTTTACACGACCAAAGTTTCTATGACAAAGTAGGTTTGTCACAGAAAAATTTGCTCGTGTAAATGCCAAAATGTGACAATGTTTCTTTGACAAATATATATGGTAAAGTAACTTCGATAAACTAAATTTGTCCCTATAAACGGAGAGCTTTGCTAAAGATTATGTAACAAAGAACATTGCTACAAGCCTGGAAAATGTGACAAAGGTTTTGTTTGATCGCTGCAGGTAACTTTGACGAATAATATTTGGTCGTGTGAACACTGCAGCAAATATTTCATTGCCAAAGTTTATGTGACAAAGATTCTATGGCACATTTTCTTTAACAAATAATTTGCTCCGTGTAATGCAATGTTTGTCATACTTTCTTTGTTAAAGTTTCTGTGACATAGAAACTTTGCTCGTGTAAACGCGCCCTACTTTCTTTGTTAAAGTTTCTGTGACATAGAAACTTTAACAAAGAAAGTATGACAAACATTTTGCGTTTACACGGAGCAAATTATTTGTTAAAGAAAATGTGCCATAGAATCTTTGTCACATAAACTTTGGCAATGAAATATTTGCTGCAGTGTTCACACGACCAAATATTATTCGTCAAAATTACCTGCAGCGATGAAACAAAATCTTTGTCACATTTTCCACGCTTGTAGCAATGTTCTTTGTTACATAATCTTTAGCAAAGTTCTCCGTTTACACGGACAAATTTAATTTATCAAAGTAACTTTAACATATTTATTTGTCAAAGAAACATTGTCATATTTTGGCATTTACACGAGCAATTTTTTCTGTGACAAACCTACTTTGTCATAGAAACTTTGGTCGTGTAAACGCGCCCTAACTGAATAAAATTAGGCTAACGGGCTACATGTGAATGGAGCCTAATCATGCATGGCAATGTCGATTTTTTTTTAAATCAAACTTACAGCAAACTCTATATCAAACAATGTCCGGCTATTTTTACTGGAAGAGGTAACCGTTATCAGATCCATTGTCGTCATGATTCTTGATTTTTTTTAAATCTGCCCATAGACACTAAAATTTCTTCTTCAGTATGTTGAGCGACTTTCAACAGTGGCTATTGCTATGCCTACTTTTCCCACAATGTTCAACATCGCTTGGCAACGTTACGTCCTGACGTTACGCTAATAACAATCGGCAAACCTCGTATGATTCCGTATCCGTCATCAAATTGACGAAAGATACCGGAGTCGTACGGAGTTTGCCGACTGACGCTAATAATTATTCGAGTGTCTTTGAAAACCTCAATGTTTTACCTGCTATTTTTACAAAAGGGTAACAACTTTTTTGACTGTCTGTTTGCTTCCCTGATGAAGGGGCTCATCCAAAATGGGGTCTACTTTGAAAGGGTAGCTAAGGGTCCAAGCTAACTTCATGCGAACAGCGAAGACTCTGATTAGACTGGGTGGATGCCCAGGCTGATTTGAATCTGCGCTGGGCGCACAGCCACTTTGTTGGTTTTCCCGTGTCGCGGCTCATTTTGTCAAAATATGAACAGGTCTCATATTACGCAAGATTATCGCTAAAGAATTAAGATTGTTATGCAACAAAGGTCCTAACTCCATCATGTAATTTTGAGATCAAGTTTTCACTATCTAAAAAGGATAAACTTTAGTTGAAAATGACTTTTGTGACCAAAATGTCTAAATATAAAAATACTTAGATACTTATTTTCACTTTAAACCGATACTTTGATGAAATATTGTGAAGAAACAAATTCGATGGATTTATGTCTTTTATTGCATAATAAGTCAAAAATGGAGATTTTGCAACCTCATTAAAAAAACATATTTTGGCTGATTCTATGGTCAGAGGGGAAATAAATAGGTGAGGAAACATGTTTTCTACATGATACAGTGGTCAACTCATTTTGTGGAGATAGGTCTCTTGTTGCACTGACCCCTTCAATTATTACAGTATGCTTTTTCTGGCATTCGTCACCAGATCATGTCAGGTCACTAATGAGGTTTGAATAGCCGTAACTTCGAAGTATAGCCCATGTCGAATGTGTTCTCTGCTCTTGGAGAACTTTTAGATTTTAATTTTACTTCACTGCAGCTGGTATTGTGCCGTGTGGCGGCCGTTAAACGCCTCCCCGTGCATCATCCATAGTGCAGATTAGATTTTATTTTTGTCCTTTAACATCAGCTGAAATATTCCAAGAAATCAGAAATCGTTGATTGGTTAAGACTCAATTCTAGATCATCGTTTTTATTCATTTGGACCCTTGTTGATACTAGTCTGTCTTTGAACCGACTGCCTTATCAAATTTAAAAATTACAGTATGCTTTTTCTGGCGTTCGTCACCAGACTGATGAGGTTTGAATAGCCGAAACTTCGAAGTATGACCCATGTTCCTTCTTTTGAATGTGATCTCTGCTCTTGAAGGAACTTTTAGATTTTAATTAAACATTAAGTATGAAAAAACATAGAGCTCGAGTTATACAGACAGGGAATAAATGACTACACCAAAGTGATGTAATGATGTCAGTGAAGTCGCGAAGAGCCTAAACTTGTACAACTACTAGTTTCAAGTATAGAGTTTAATAGAAACCAACATTATATACCCAAATAATTCCAGCACACAGCTCGACAAATATCAATTATCCAGAGCACTAGATATGAGGGATTTTTTGGTGATAATTAAGAATAATTTTTGTTAATTCTAAATAAAAACATATGTTGAGACCCCTCATCTGAACCGTCTCGTCGAGACGGTTCAGATGAGGGGTCACAACATATGGTTTCAGTGAGAAATAAATAAAAATCCCTCAATTATCATCAAATATCCCTCTTATCTAGAGCTCTCTTATCGCAAAAAATAACTCTAATTCAAATATTGTGAAGAGTTTGGCAGAGGCTTTCATTTTTGCTCAGAACTAACTATATAGTGTTACATACTGAATAGTTTGACAGGCTACTCCCTGTTATGTTCCATGGTGAAATGCAAAGCTAAAACAGCAGCTCTCAGTTAACATTGGAAACACCTATTTCATGTTACTTAATAACATTTTGCAGGCATATGGCCTAAGAGAAGTTGCCAGTTCTATTGGCTGGCCTGTTTATGACTTCTGAAGCATACACCATATTTTAAAGTTTCTTGATTTTGAAAATAATTTCATAATCACAGATTTCAAATAAGCAATGCCAGTTTCTTTAAATAAACTTACAGAGAACTCTGTATCAAACAATGTCCGGTTATTTCTACTGGAAGAGGTATCCTTTATTACATCCATTGTCGTCATTGATTCTTATTTTTTTAAATATGCGCTTGAACAATAAAACTGCTTTTTCTGTACGTTGAACGACTTCAACAGTGGGTATTGCTATGCCTACTTTTCCCACAATGCTCAACGTCGCTTTGGCAACGTTACGTTCTGACGTTACGCTAATAACAATCGTCAAATCTCGTATGATTCCGTAACCGTCATCAAATTGACGAAGGATACCGGAGTCGTACGGAGTTTGCCGATTGACGCTTTTACAGAAGCGAAACAATATTTTTGACTTGTGTTTGCTTCCTTGATCAAGAAGTTTGTCCAAATGGGGTCTACTTGCTGCATAGATACTTCTAGGGAAGATCTACTGAAAGAAGCGAATGAAAATCGGGCCATGGCCTATATTTCAGAGATGACTGATTATAGAAAAATACATGTGTTCACCTGTTGCGTATAGCTCAGTTTCTAAGAAACCAAAAGCGACCGGGTTTTCAAACTTGTTCCATAGTTACATCTGGGGAAGATCTATTGAAAGCTGTGCCGCATATTGGGGCATGACCTATAAATCAAGGGTGATTGGACATAGAAAAACATATTCATCAGTTGGATTTAGCTCAGTTTCTAAGAAATCAGAAGGGACAAAGTCTTCAAACTTGCTCCATAGGTACATCCGGGGAAGATCAGCGATTTATACATATGACCTATATTTCACGAAGATTGAATTTTGAAAACAATATTCACCTGTTTCGATTAGCTCAGTTTCTAAGTGACCAAAATGGAAAGAGTCTTCAAACTTGCTACACAGGAAACATCTGGAATATATCTGCTGAAGGCAGTGATGCATATTGGGCCATAGGCTATATTTCATGGTCCAATAATTTTGCCTTATATCTTGACGACATTTTGATGTACAAACATAATAGCTTTAGATAATAAGTCAGTATGACTCGGGTTTTTCTACCTCAAACTAGAAGTAGGTCACAGTGATCTATATTTCATTTCATCATCATTTAGCCAACATCTCAAACACTATTTCATGGATTTGCATTAAACTTAAGTCAAAGGTTTCGGCTGAGACTATGAGTAACCTCATACTTATTGTAGGTCAGTGTGACCTATATTTCATGCTCCAGTCATTTAAGACAATATCTCTAACACTATTACATTCACTTGTATTACCGTAATGGTACATTCAGACACAGTGACTGACCTCACTTCTAGCCTCAATGTGGCCTATATTTCACAGTTCGGTGATATTGCCATATCTCTGGCAATACTTAGAGGTTAATAATTCTCAGGATAACGGTTTATTCTGCCACTGCAGCTGATCTTATTTCTCTTGTCGGTATTGTTTAGTAAACTAAAAATAGCCATCAGAGGAGATGGCAAATCCCCCGACCAAAGGCCACCTGCAACGTGGTAAACAGGGTGCACTTCAAAACGCATATAAATAGTATACTGTCATTCTTCTATGCTCCTTATTGACAATATCTGTTTAACAGATGCATGATTATCTAACACTCAGACCAAAACAGTATGCCAGTTTGCTAAAAAGAGGTAAAATCTCAAATAGCAACCATTTAGACATGTATTGCATATGATACATTCAACATTTCAAAATGTGTGAATAACTTCTAAAGTACAAACCCTACAAATCTAATTTTGAGCTCTCTAGTAAGTGAATTTGGACAAAGAATCCAAATCTGAAAAAAAAAAAAAAAAAAATGGGGGGTGGGGTGGGGTGGGGGGGGGGGGGGGGGGGGGGGGGGGCTCAGGAAAGTATGAAGGCAAGAGTTGTCATTCTTGTATGAGACAAACTGTCATGATCTGATCTCCATTTCTGTGAAGTATCATAAAAATATTTCAAAGGGTATTCAAGTTATGGAGTGGACATTAAATCACACCTAAAACCATCAAGGGGAAATAACTCAAAAAGTAAGAAAGCAAGAGTTGTCATTCTTGTTCGCGACACATCGTCATGACCTGTTCTACATACCTGTGAAGTATCATGAAAATATTTCAAAAGGTATTCAAGTTATGGAGCGGACACGATTTCACACATAAAACCATCAAAGGGAAATAACTCAAAAAGTAAGAAAGCATGAGTTGTCATTCTTGTTCGCGACACATCGTCATGACCTGCTCTACATATCTGTGAAGTATCATGAAAATATTCCAAAGAGTATTCAAGTTATGGAGCGGACACGAAATCACAACTAAAACCATCAAGGGGAAATAACTCAATAAATAAGAAAGCAAGAGTTGTCATTCTATTCGCGACACTTCGTCATGACCTGTTCTACATATCTGTGAAGTATCATGAAAATATTTCAAAGGGTATTCAACTTATGGAGCGGACACGAAATCACACCTAAAACAATCAAGGGGAAATAACTCAAAAAGTAAGAAAGCATGAGTTGTCATTCTTGTTCGCGACACATCGTCATGACCTGTTCTACACACCTGTGAAGTATCATGAAAATATTTCAAAAGGTATTCAAGTTATGGAGCGGACACGATTTCACACCTAAAACCATCAAAGGGAAATAACTCAAAAAGTAAGAAAGCATGAGTTGTCATTCTTGTTTGCGACACATCGTCATGACCTGTTCTACATAACTGTGAAGTATCATGAAAATATTCCAAAGGGTATTCAAGTTATGGAGCGGACACGAAATCACAACTAAAACCATCAAGGGGAAATAACTCAAAAAATAAGAAAGCAAGAGTTGTCATTCTTGTTCGCGACACATTGTCATGACCTGTTCTACATATCTGTGAAGTATCATGAAAATATTTCAAAGGGTATTCAAGTTATGGAGCGGACACGAAATCACACCTAAAACAATCAAGGGGAAATAACTCAAAAAGTAAGAAAGCAAGAGTTGTCATTCTTGTTCGCGACACATCGTCATGACCTGCTCTACATATCTGTGAAGTATCATGAAAATATTTCAAAGGATATTCAAGTTACAGAGCGGACACGAATCTGCCAAAAATTCACCAAAGGGGAGATAACTCAAAAGTTACAAAAGCAAGAGTTACCATTCTAGCACGCGACACATCGCCATGACCTGTTCTACATAGCTGTGAAGTATCATGAAAATATTCCAAACGGTACTCAAGATATGGAGCGGACAAGAAAATGTTTACGGACGGACAGACGGACGGACGGACGGACGGACGCCAGGCTCATCGCTATATCCCCCGAACCTTTCGGTCGGGGGATAAATAAGCAGATGCCCCCGCCTAGTGCCTTGAGTAAGTCGGTGCCTTGATTAAGGTACTGGCACTTATAGGATAAGTAGATTAATATAAAAGGCCACAGGCAAAGCAATGCCCAAAGTCTGAAATGTGACACAAACTGCAGCCCTTTATACATTTCAGAGTCACTGTATGGCCACAATAGAAAATATCATGCATTACAGAACATGGTTAGAAACCAAGTCAGTGGACTGTGACATATGGATCATCATGACCTTATTCTTGTAAATTCCTGTTGTACTAATAGATATAAATCCTCATACAAAAGTTCAAGTTGCTACAATAATGGGAACTGTAAAATCTACCTCTTACAAAAAATCTTAACCTTGCAAATTTGGCTTAAGTCCAAAGTCAGTGGACCGTGACATATGGATCTTCATGACCTGATTCTTGTGTACACCTGTTGTACTTATAGATATTAATCCTCATACAAAATTTCAGGTTGTTACAATAAAAGGCACCCTTAAATCTGCCTCTTACAAAAATCTTAACCTTCCAAAATTAGCCTAAGTCCGAAGTCAGTGGACCATGGCATATAGATCGTTATGCCCTAATTATTGTGTATTCCTGTTGTAATTATAGACATAAGCCCTCATACAAAATTTCAAGGCTCTACAATAATAGGAACCCTGAAATCTACCTCTTACAAAAATCTTAACCTTGCAAAATTAGCCTAAGTCCGAAGTCAGTGGACCGTGACATATGGATCATCATACCCTGATTCTTGTATCATCCTGTTGTACTTATTAATATATATCCTCATACAAAATTTCAAGTTGCTACAATTAAAGGAACCCTGAAATCTACCTCTTACAAAAATGTTAACCTGAGTCTAACAGGATCACGTATGTACGTACGGAAGGACGTACGGAAGGACATACGTACGTGTATGTACGTAATTACGTACGCACAACCGAAACACTATATGCCCCGGCATCATATGATGCGGGGGCATAAGAAAACAAAACATGACAAGTGAAAAGCCAAGAGGTCATCTCTTTCCCAGAAATGGTCGCGAGGCTCCCTAACTAGGGGTCGAGTCGGGTAACTTCGGACAGCGGTTAAATTCGGACATACCACTGCAAACAGTGAAAATCCAGATGAGACGGCCCATATGAGCCGTCTCATCAGGATCTTCACTGTTTGCCTAGTTAATTTTGTTTTAATTCCAAACAACTGACATATAAAGAAAACAATGTCACTGTCCGAAAATACCCGCTGTCCGAAATTACCCGACTTGACCCTAATGTACTAAAGTCAAAGACTAATAGAAAGCCTACAAACGATAACAGTAATAGTGAACCACTACAGAGGCACCGCCTTGGAATGGTCAGTAATAATTAAATGGGGCTGGGGCTGGGGGTGAGGGGGTGGGGAGTAGGGCTTCAACCGGTTTTACACATGCGTAACCCTATTCCTGGGTTCTGTTGAGGTTCATAACACACCGATACTATTCAAAACACATGAACCATCTATTTTTACTTATTTCATTTTAAATTACAAAACAAAACCGGAGCAATGATAAGCGGACAAAACAAACAATAATATCAATAAATCATAACGGAAACACCGCCTTGAAACGACCACGAATCATGCAGTCTGTCGCATTACATGTTATAGTTATACCATGGTTTGTCCGCCTGTACGAGGAGATACTCCACGAGCTTTCAAACCATGGTATAACTATTATATACCACCCTTATCAGTGTAGACCTTGCTCAGTACGAAATATTTCGTTCTAAAGTTGGCGTTTTCTGGTAAAGGTGGTATAATTTTCGGTTATTACAGCAATGTACAGGAATGAATTTTATTTTTGTGGATTTTATCGCCGGCGAATCACTCACAAAGGGCTTTATGTTAAGTTTGTGAGTGATTCGCCGGCGTTTACACATCCATAAAATAAAAAAAAAAAAAAATTCATTTCTTATAATTCCAACTTGGACATCTTTTTGTCACAATTGTCAGCTATAGAGAGTATCTTAGAAATCGCCGCCAGGAAAATAGTTCCGATTAGTTTCCGATTTCTGGTGTTGGGAGTTTATCTAGGTATAAACGCCATTTTCTGTTTGCTCTTGACCAATCAAATTGCGTTAAATTAGTATTAGAAAGTTTGAGTTGGAATTATTGTAAAATAACCACAGTTTCTGTAACATAGAGCCAATACAAAAGTTCCTTCAAGAGCAGAGAATACATACAGAAGTAGGAATATGGGCCAGACTACGTAGTTTCGGCTAATAAAGCCTCGTCAGTGACCCTGACAATATCTGGTGACGAAACCAGAAAAAAGCATACTGTAATTTCTTAATTTTAATTCGGCAGTCGATTCAAAGACTGATTAATTTCAAAAGGACCCAAATAATATAAAAGACGATGATCTAGAATAATAGTCTAAATCGACCTAGGTTAATAAGATTTTTTTCCTAAATCGTATCAGAAAATCATCTGGACCAACATTTTTTGTTGTTGCTGTTGTTGTTTATGGCTTAGGTCCCTATGTACTAATTCATCATAAATTCATAAATTTAGGCCCGATTTCACGTCAACGACTTAATTTAGTCACTGACTAACGCTAGTCATTGACTAACTAATACGTATACTAACTTAGTACGTGTAACTTACTATTTTATTCCGATTTCACATACTGAACTAGTCGATCATATAGGTAAAATGTGAATTAGTTAGAATATAAAAGAAAATGGATCTATTTTGAAAATCAAGTTAAAAGAGAGAAATGGGTTGGGGCAGCCGTCTGTTCATCTGTCTGTATGTTCGTCCGCAGTGCTTTGTAGGAAGCTATGAAACTTACATGTATCAACGGCTTTACTAGGAATTTGATATTTTTAATGAATGAACATGAAAATAAGCAGACCCGCATATTTTTCTGCCGGTCTTGTTATTCACGTTCTGACATAAACATTTCCTCAGTATATCATATTTTTGGCATACAATCACACATCAAGATGCAGATGTCCCGACTCATTTTCAGTATTTTTTTTTATATATTTTGGTTGAGTTATTAGTTTCTTTCTTCCAACTTCCGCAGCAACATTTAGGTTTAATTTTGAACAAAATATTTGAAGAACCGCTAAAATGTTTGGATGTTTGGGCATACGATTGGAAGAAGCTCAGCCTGTAAATGGCAAAATAATTTTTGAGATTCCTTATTGGGTTGAGTTATGTCTCTTTTCCGATCTGGAACTATCTTGGAAACGAAATAAACTGAAAACTCGTTTGAAGGTTCTTTGAATTTAGCATAGGCCTATACGGCTACGGCTTACTGTTTTTTTTTTTTTTTTTTTTATCATATCTGACAGCGATTTACTTACAAAAGCAGATTTTCTTAACATTTGGTGGAGCCTTTTTTGACAGCAGAGTTCATGGATGAACCTTTTCAAAGGAAAGCGTATGGTTTGAGGTGGTGGTGGTGGTGTGTGTGGGGGTGGGTGGGGGAGGGGGGGGGGGCGCGGATGTGTCGGGGGTCTGGGTGCAAAGGGTTTTGCAAGCCCGTTTTCTAAATAAATTAATTTGTAGTCGAGGTACTAATGCCTATTAGGATGAACACACCCGGTAGCCGAGGTAGAATGGATTCATGGTCAGCAAGCACATGACGTTATAATGACGTCGACGCGACGTAATAAAACGTCACATCTACGTTAGTAGTACGTCATTTCGACGTCATGTGCCCGCTGGGTCGTTAGCAACATTTGCTGGAGCTGGGTTTCTTTATGATCTCTGCCAGCTGTGTCAGTTCTACATGTATCTGTCGAAATTGTTAATTACCGCGATGGACACTATCCTGATCATAAAAAAACAACAACAAAAAGAATGTTGCATCATTTACGACCCCCAAAAGGTCGAATTAACCGGTCCACTTCTCACCAGTAGCGAGATAATCTATGCCAGTAAGATGTAAGAACAATCCTTTTTACGCTCAATGACACTCAGAACAGCGGACTGGCATGGGACGTTCAAATGATTTCTCTCAAACGGACTGGTATTGATCATTTTATGTCGCCATACGATCCCTGCCATTTAGATTTAAGAACAACCCTTCATACACTCAATGCCAACCCGAAGAGTGAAGTGGCATGGGCCTTCAAATGTTTGGTCTCAAACGGACTGGCACCAATCGTGTTGTGACTGGTGTTGATATGATAGATTTTATTGGAATACATTATGGAGATTTGTACAGTCATGGTCTTCATATTTTGACTAAAACGTGAATACAAAAAAGTTAGTCCTCCGATAACGGCGTACTAAGTTAGATAGATAGATAGATAGGCCCTAAATTTTCAGAGGAAAAAAAAACATCTGAAATGGATGTCCTCTAGAAAATATTTTCATAAAACAACTTAGATAAAATATTTTTAAAAGTAAGTAGACTTTATTTAGTGAGGGTGGCTCAGCTGGCAAAGCCAATCTTCCCTGGGGCCCGCATAGAGACTGGGTAACAGAGTTTTCAATAATATGAAAATAATTGTAACAGCTAGGCTCAGTGCAATCCTTAGATTCTAGTTAAACTTACAGAAAACTCCATATCGCACGATTCCCGGCTATTTGTACTGGAAGAAATATCCTTAATTAATCAAATCCATTGTCGCAATGATAGAAAACTTTATTAACTTTCTGTGCTGTGAGACCAAAACAGTGGTTATTGCTATGCCTGCATTTCCCACAATACAGAACGTTGCTTGGCAACATTACGTTCTGACGTTACGTTGATAAACATTTGGGTGACCTCGGCATTGTCTGTAAGGTATTCTCAACGCATGCTACAGAATATAAAATTAGAACTTATTTTGCACAACTACATGTATACCCAAATTTGATCACTGTTGGGTTAAAAGCAGATTATACATGAACATATATTTCACAAAGACCATAATAAACATTCTAACAATGGTTTGGAGCGTTTGTCAAAGGCATAAATGTCATCTGGATAATGTTAAACGGCAGCAAAATCTGCTAGCCTACATGTTAACTGAATTGACAAGACAGATGGGATGTCGTTGAGAGTGAAAAAGAACTGTGTATCTGTAAAGCATGTATAAAGGGAAAAAGGCAAAACATGGCTTGCATTTTCCGACAACACTGCAAACATATTTTGCAACTTGATTTATAGGCCTACACGAAACTGACATAGGACTGGGGGAGGGGTGGGGGGGTTCATACAATGAGTGTATTAGGAGTACAAACATTGGGTATGACTGGTTGTATCGTGTAAGAGAGAATCAGTCTCCTCCTGTGTATCGTTCTCTTTTTTGTCCTTTCTCTCCAATGAATTTTTTGTCAAAGATTTCTCAGGAACCACTATATATAGGATTTGGAAATTTAGTACAAAGGTTGCTTATGAGTAGTTGTATTGTGTGAGAGAGAATCAACCTCCTCCTGCTTATCATTCCCTTTGTTCGTCTATTTTCTGAATAGCTCACCTGAGCAAAAAAGGTTTAAAGTCAAACAAGAGTCATAATTTGAATAAACCTGATAATTTGCAACCATTTCCAAATGGTTCTGACAAAGAAGATTTTTGAATGTTTTTCTATGTATTGCTATGGTTCAAACCCTGGACCCCCTGGGGCCGGGCCATTTTGGACCCTGGGGCCATCATTTGAATAATCTTGGTAAAGGACCACTAGGCAATGCTAAAAGCTAAATTTCAAGCCTCTTAGCCAAGTGGTTCTGAAGAAGAAGATTTCTGAATATTTTCTATGTATTTCTATGGTTCAAACCCAGGACCTCCTGGGGCTGGGCCATTTTTGTTCCTGGCACCATCATTTGAACAAATTTGGTAAGGGACCACTGGGCCATACATCATACCAAATTTCAAGCATGTGCACTAAGGGGTTCTGGAGAAGGTTTTTAAGTACATTTTAATTTCGAACCCAAGACTCCCTGCCCCAGGGCCATTTTGGATCCCAGGGCCACCATTTACACAAACTTTGTAGGAGTCCACCAGGCAATGCATAATATCAAATTTCAAGCATCTCAGCCAAATGGTTCTGAAGAAGATTTTTAATAGTTTCCTATGTATTTCTATGACTCAAACTCAGGACTCCCTGCCGCAGGGCCATTTTAGACCCTGGGCCATCATTTGAACAAACTTGATTAAGAACAACAAGGCAAAGCATCATACCAATTTTCAAGCATCTGAGCCAAGTGGTTCTCAAGAAGAAGATTTTTGAATATTTTTCTATGTAGTCCTATGGTTCAAACCCAGGACTCCCTTGGGCAGAGCCATTTTAGACCCTGGGGTCATTATTTGAACAAACTTGGAAAAAAGACTACTAGGCAAAGCTACATACCAAATTTCAAGCATCTGAGCTAAGTGGTTCTGGAGAAGATTTTTTAAATATTTTTCTATATATTTCTATGGTTCAAACCTAGGACTCCCTGTCGCAGGACCATTTTGGACCCTGGGGCCACCATTTGAACAAACTTGGTAAAGGACCACTAGACAATGCTACATACCAAATTTCAAGCATCTGAGCCAAGTGGTTCTGAAGTAAAAGATTTTTTAATATTTTTCTATGTATTTTTATGGTTCAAACCTTGGACTCCCTGCCCCGGGCCTATTTTAGACCATGGAGCCATCATTTGAACAAACTTGGTAGAAGACTACTAGGCAATATTAAATACCAAATTTCAAGCATCTGATCCAAGCAGTTCTGGTGGAAAAGATTTTTAAGTATTTTTTACTTTCGAACCCAAGACCCCCTACCCCAGGGCCATTTTGTATCCTGGGGCCACCATTTGAACAAACTTGGTAGAGGACCACTGGGAAATGCTACATACCAAATTTCAAGCATCTGAGCCAACAGTTCTGGAGTAGAAGATTTTTAAGTATTTTTTAGTTTCGGACCTAAGACCTCCTTCCCCAGGGTCATTTTGGACCCTGGGGCCACCATTTGAACAAACTTGGTAAAGAACCCCTAGGCAATGTTACATACCAAATTTCAAGCATCTGAGCCAAGTGGTTCTGGTGAAGACCATTTTTAAGTATTTTTTAGTTTCGAACCCAAGAACCCCTGCACCAGGGCCATTTGGTTCCTGGGGCCACCATTTGCACAAACTTGGTAGAGGACCACTGGGCAATATACATACCAAATTTCAAGCATCTGAGCAAAGCAGTTCTGGAGAAGAAGATTTTTAAGTATTTTTTAGTTTTGAACCCAAGACTCCCTGCCCAAGGGCCATTTTGTACCCTGGGGCCAACATTTGAACAAACTTGGTAGAGGACTACTAAGCAATGTTACATACCAATTTTCAAGCATCTGAGCCAAGCAGTTCTGGAGAAGAAGATTTTTAAGTATCTTTTAGTTTCAAACCCAAGACCCCCTGCCCCAGAGCCATTTTGGACCCTGGGGCCACCATTTGAACAAACTTGGTAGAGGACAATTGGCAATGCTTCATACCAAATATCAAAGCCCTAGACCTAGCGGTTTCAGAAGATGTCATTTAAAGCAAATTGTTGAAGATGCTCAAGAGACTACGGACGACGGACACTGGGTGATCACAATAGCTCACCCTGAGCCAGGTGAGCTAAGAATGGGAAAATTTGTGTCAGATTTCTTGCATTGCTATGTTACTAGGTTTACTAATAGGTTGAAACTGATTAGTTGATATCATCCAGATGCTGCTGCTGACTTTAGGTCCAGTTCATAACATACACGAGGGCCAAGAGGCCCCAAATCGCTCACCTGACGAAAAAGGTTAAAGGTCAAACAAAGGTCATCATTTAACAAACCTGATAGCTTGCAACCACTTACAAATGGTCTTGAAGAAGATTTTTGAATACTTTTCTATGTATTACTATAGTTCAAACCCTGGACCCCCTGGGGCCGGGCCATTTTGAACCCTGTGGCCATTATTTGAATAATTTTGGTAAAGGACTACTAGGCAATGCTACATACTAAATTTCAAGCATCTGAGCCAAGTGGTTCTGAAGAAGAAGATTTTCTAATATTTTCTATGTAAAACTATGGTTCAAACCCAGGACCCACTGGGACGGGGCCATTTTAGACACTGGGGTCATCATTTGAACAAACTTAGGCTCAGGTGAGCTAAAAAGTGTATGTAAAATTGTTCTGAAATTTTGTGTTGAATTTGTATATTCTTTTGGCTATTCCAAATTTTTAATGGATTCAAGTTCATAGACATAGAAGTTTATGTAAATTTGTACTGAAATTTTGTGTTAAATTTGTATATTCTTTTGCTTATTGCAAATTTTTAAATGGAACCTTTAGATATTTTTCTATAGGCCTTTCACTGTGTATTCATGAGCTCCTGCTCACTTGCTCTTATTAGTTTAGAAATCTTCCAGGTCAAAATTAAACAAGATTCTATCTCACTTTGTAGACTTGGCATGTACTTGTCCTGTCTTTCCAAAACTTTTTGTCTATTTGATCACTTGAGCTGTGACAAGCAATATAGTCCCCCAAGACATATGCAACCAGGAATGGCTCAGACCAGCCTGTATCTCTGTGCAGTCTGACAAGAACATTTGCTGTCTGCATTCTTTATGAATGGACCCAAAGTAAGGTACAGACACAGAACGAAGGTACCGTAAAAAATTCCTGATATTGAGACACCCAACATAATTATGGTAATTGTCCTAAAACTTGAACAGTTTGGTTTTACAGTGTAGTAATGCTTCCAAAAGATGCAGATGGCATGGCAAACAGAGTAGACCTTGATTAGACTGCTCCTAGTGGAGCAGTCTGAACAGGGCATGCACTGTTTGCACAGTCCTGTCTGTCCCAATTCTTAGAATTTTTACGGGAGTTCAATTCTGTTGGTTTGTAAAGATGACAGGAAAACAAGGTGTACCCATATCTTAAGACAGGTTAAGTTCTCCGTCTGTAGACTAGATGTGTTATGAAAATAGTTGGCAAACCACATACATGTAGTTACAATCTGGACCTGGTTTTAAAATTCATCCTATATTCAGTCTCACACACGTGTGCAGTATGCTGAAGCTTTCCAGTTGAAATGTCTAGAGAAATCCCAGTAAATTTACAGCTAGCAAATCATCATTGAGAAACATTTTCTCAAACATTGATGTATCAAAGTACTTGGTAAACTCATAGTCTTGACAAATTGTGGTACTTTGTGTCGGATTTCCTATGAATTCCTTATATTTTACTCCTGTAATCTCAAAGTACTGATACCTCAAAATCTTGTGTATCTCAGTCAGGTTAAAGTATGGCTGGAACACAAGTGAAAAAGCCGTGGTCTGCTTGCGGAAGGTCGGGCCCCAAGCTTATAAAAACTTGTTTTCGTGCTCAACTCAGCTGAGCATGAAATTTTCTCTGCTGATAAATATG
Organism: Ctena decussata; assembly: GCA_963989385.1. Classification (NCBI taxonomy): domain Eukaryota; kingdom Metazoa; phylum Mollusca; class Bivalvia; order Lucinida; family Lucinidae; genus Ctena; species Ctena decussata. Next base: position 46,386,191 of record OZ022500.1, read on the forward strand.
AAAATGCCTACTAATGTTGGCATTTTCATATTCATAAGCAGAGAAAATTTCATGCTCAGCCAAACTGAGCAAGAAAATAACCGTACTTATCAGTAATTTGCTATTTATTAGCAGGTAAAATTTCATGCTCAACTCAGCTGAGCATGAAAAAAGTTTTATAACCTCGGGGTCAGGTTGTTTTTCCTTGGGAGTGCCAGTTTTTGCCCAACTTTGCTTAAAGATCAAGGCCCGGCTGTTCAAAACTAACAACATCATTGGTTAATATTTTGTTAAAATTTCAAATGCTAATATTTCAAATATGTCAATTATTTTTTGTTGAAAAAATGTAAGCTTTTGCATAGTCAGAAAATACTAATCGAGTTGACCTCTTAATGAGCTTGTTAAGCTAACGATGCTTTGAACAACTGAGCCCAGGCTGATTTAAGTGAAATATTCTTGAAACAGGGCTGTAAAACATGTGTTCGCAAATAACAAATCAGGCTATGTACTTGGTACTTTGACTTCAATTTGCTATATATTTTTACTCCTTTTATCTCAAACTACTGTTACCTCGAAGCACAGGAGCCTGAAGTTCTAGCTTAGAAACGTTTCTAAACCTTGTCATCCAAAGTGCCCAATACAACACTGTACAATAATATATAAATATATATATATTTTTAAAGGACATATGGTCTTTCCGATTTTTGACATTTTGAAGAGTCTTGCAGTCTAAACTTCAAGCGCCTGTGCTCGAAGTAAAATTTCTGGTCCTCTGGACTTCCAGGCCATGATGGTCCACTGTTTAAATTTGAATAATGTAACTGGAGAAGAAGAGAAATGCAAACAAAACCACCTTTTCATGTAAAATGTTTTATTGCTTTGAATAATTTCTTATAATAACTCCTGCAAAAAGAAATCTTTCACAGATGTGTTTAAGTTCACAAATATGAAAATATTGAGTGATATGTACAAACTATTTAATACAAGTAGATATAAAATGATCAAAGCAACTATTCAGTCATAACAGCACATATTCAAGGCAAATGATATAAGATCAATGGAAGAGAATTTTTTACTCATTGGAGTCCTGCTATGCAGAAATATGCTTAACCACACACAAATAGCAAAGACTCGGAACAAACTGCACATTTGTGCAGCTGGTCACAGCCATTGCTGTTCATATATAAGCCACAACACCAGAAAACCAAGTGGCATGTGCACCATACAAAGACTTAGATCAGCCTGCGCATCAGGCAGTCTGATCAGAGTCTTTGCTGTCGCCATGGTCAGACTGGGCAGATGCCCAGGCTGATCTGAGTCTTCGCCTGGTGCACATGCCAGTTTGTTGGGTTTTATCATGTCATGGCTAATATACAACGTGCTGACCTTGAAAATAGACAGGTACAAAAATTAAGCATTAGTAAGGCAGAGACACACAAGATAGTCAGAGACCTTGAAGTCTTGCCGCAAGTTTCTCTTTATGTGTCGCAGCTCTTTTTACTGATCATTGCATTTTCAAATCGAAAGAAATCACTGTTGAAGGTTGCTATGGGTGCTTAAAGCAAACATTTTCCCGGGCACACATGTATTCGAAAATCTTTTTTCTTTGCCAATTCTCTTATGACAAAATGAATGTCTTTTTTTTTCTCTTAGTTAGTACTCATAATGCGCATAAGTATTGGGACACCTAAAATAATTAATTTTCCATTTGTCTCAAATGGAAAATTTTGGAAAATTTATTAATTTTAGGTGTCCTAATATTTTAAGCACATTATGGTACTCTGTTTTGGTAAATTGTATGCAAAAATGTATATATCAAACATAACTTTGTTCTGTAAAAAAATATTATTTTTATGATGATTCTGTTCCATATTTATTGCGCTGCTTGTATATTAAACTTTGACAGAAAATTCATTGCGAAAAATATTAATTCCTGGACATGTCATGCACCATAATACGCATGCTTATTGTGAAAAATGTAAATTCCTCGACATGTCATGTACCATAATAGGCATGCGAAATTCAAACTAACAAATGTACAGTATGCTAAATACATCAGACGACATATTAGCAGAGTATTCTTTCAGGTTGAGATATATTTATGGTAAATCATATAAAATATCACAAAAAAACTAGCAATTTCAAGGTGAATGGGTACACCTTCATGTTTATCGGCCATATTTAAAAAGGGGGAACAACTTTTGTGACTTTCTGTAAAACTTCTTCTAAGACAGGGGACTACTCTTAACGAGAGCAAATTCCTTCCTTTAGTTGCCCCCCCCCCCCCCCCCCCCCCCCCCACACACACACACACTGAAAAGGGAGACATAAATGTGTAAGAGTTGCTTCCCTGAAAGCATATCCATTCACCTTAACAAAGAAAATAATAGAAACATATAAACCTAAATGTGAGAAGGATGTGTGAATTGCAAATGCCAAAGCCAGCATATTCATATGTGCAATTTGGCATCAGGCCCCAAGGTTATAAAACTTGAGTACATTCTCAAACTCAAAATAAAGCACACTGAATGGCTGCTTCCAAGCACATGCTCGGAAGCATCCAATCAGTGTACTTTATTTTGAGTTTGAGATTATTCTCAAGTTTTATAACCTCGAACCCTGGTCTGCCTTGACAATAAGTTGGTCTAGCTAATTCTGAGAGCGAATTTGGCATAATAATTATCCTAACAAGACTTCAAAAGTGTATTCTATCAGTGTGAGATGTATGTTGAAATGTCATATAAAACAAAGTAAATATTAAAATGTGCATGAGTCTGCTCACGTGAGATTCATGATTGCCATGAGACAAGTTTTCTTATGATGCAGTTCAAATTGTATAATTTTAGAAGCACAAACAAATATATCAGATTCTGGCAGTGTCCTTAATGAAATAAGTTGCTGTCTGAAGTAAAATTTCAACTGAATACAGACTGGAATACAAATATCTGTATTTTTGGTAGATCAGACACTAAATTTTACAGATGATCATCACTTTTGTATGACAAACATTGCATGTAGTTCCCATTTAAAACCAAATAAACAGACAGTGACTGCAGGAGTGATCAGAAATTCTAATGCAGTTATGAACATAATAACATCTGATTGGAAAACTTAAAAAATTTGTGACAGTATCTCTTGTGAAATGCTATTCCAAAACTGGCGACAAAACCAAGGACGATGTCTGGTTTTACATTGCCGAGAGCTCTTGCTTTGCATGCTAAATAGTACACACTGGAATGTGAAAATATGAAAAAGAGCATTATAATGGGGATAACTGTATTGCAAATGGTCATATGGGGAAGTACATGTACATCATTGGTTGTAGTAAATCCCGAATTCGGTGTTACGGCTCCACTGACGTGTCACCGTAAGGTGAAATTTGGGACCATAAAACAGACAATGTATCTCCCTCAAATAATAATTTTTGTATAGTTATTCCCTAATTCATTCCACTTGTGCAATTTCTCTTAAAAGCACTCACACATACCTGGATAACCACATATATAAACAATATATAAAATTCTAACAACCTAAAAAGCACTTACAAAAATATTACGCTATTATTTACAAGTACATGTATAATGTAGGTTTTGGTCCCAAACATTAAGGTAAACGGGCAAACTTTCAGGGGAAGCAACTCTGTCATTTTATTTTTGCCTCCCTTCTCTATGGGGGTCGACTCTTAAAGGGAAGAATTTGCTCCCCAAGGAGCAAATTCTTCCCTTTCAGAGCAGACCCCTTCTTGGAATGGTTTTGATGCCCAGGGAAGAAAACAGGAAGTCACAAAAGTTGTTCCCCTTTGTAAAAACATGGAGTTGTACCCATACACAATAATTCATATGAGTATATACAGGTACTGTATCCAAAATATTCAGACAGTGGCTTCAGCAGTGTCGAACCACGTGAACTCTGTTTGCTGACGGTCCTGTAAAACTGCTTCCTCAATAGTCTCTGTCCAAATAATAAGGATAAAGTTTACAACATATCAAGAACATGTCATTATATAGAGGATCTTGCATGAGTGCTCATGTATTATTGAATTTATTAAATGAGTTGGAGAAAAAGATAAGATGCGAGGCTTGCCGAGCATCTTATCGGTTTTCCCCAACGAGTTTAATAAATTCAATAATACAGGAGCACAAATGCAAGATTCATTTTATCATATGACACTAAAATCACATTTTATTAGCAAAATTTGCACTAAAATGTCACGATTTCACCATTAGAAAACGCGACGTTTTTATGGACGCCAACGTATAACGTTACGACATAATTTGCATATTTAATCCACTAGTGGATTATCGTTTTGAATGCATGGCTTTATTACAGTCTCAGATGCGACCTCATATGATAAAACTCAGGAAAAGGGATATTCAACCTTTAGCACCGTATCACTGGTGTTTTTTCATTACTAATAAATCGCAACAATTTCTTCCTAAAAATTCACCAACAAAAGGAGTAAATATGTTATAAACCAAGTTGTGCCTATGAAAAGTTTATTGTGTCTGTCCCAACGAAAAACGTTAATCACATGATTGTTTTCAGTTTTGAAGAGATCGAAATAAAAAGAGGTTTAGAGATTGTAAGAGAACATCTCGACTTTAAATGTGTACAAAAGCTGGTTTCATTTTTTTTTCTTTAGCAGTTTGAAGTTAATAGCACCAAAATATCTGTCTGTCAGAAAATACTATTTAAAGAGCAGGCACTGAAATATGTGTTTACATTATCTGACATCAACTGTTATTGTTTCAATTCTTGTAAGGATGGTCTCCAAGAGGCTCAGCGGAACGAATCCATGGCTGTATCTCCTGGCACCAATTAAGTCAATTAGTTATTATGCTTTTAAATACTATCTCCATATAATTATTCACCAAATGGGCACACAAGACTGAAACAACACTCAATCAATGTTGATTCAAACTCATGATGTTGAATCAACATTGAGTCAATGTTGTTTCAACACTGTGTGCTGCCTGGGCATTTTCAATAGCTGTTTAGTATGGTACGTAGCAGAGTTCTCCCCAGAAATTTCAGAATCATTTTTTAAAATCTTTAATATAGCAATGCTTAGTCAAAATTAGCCTGATTTTACATTATAAATAATTCATTGATGATCTTTAATGCATTTAAAACAACTTTATTGGCTGAGAAATGAAATTCATAGAAGTTTTATAAATTTTCGTTGGAAATTAAGGCATGCTGCAAAGGTAAGTTGAACAAGAAGGCATGTTGTAAGTGACATGCCTTAATGGTCTGGGAGAACACGTACTGAATAGATGGATAAGTAAATATATGAAGCATAGCTGTTTTAGGAGTAGCTGGTAAACAAGCTGGTAAAACATTTTTTAGTTCAGTCAAAGATATGTGTAACACATGATACCGTATTTATTCAGCTGTAAGACAGGATTTTCTATCTCCAAAACTAACCTAAATACATAAATGGGTCTTGTGGGATTTGCCTTCTAGAAAACATTTTCTCTTCCAAAAACATCTAAAAAATCTAGATCCATCCATCTTGCAAGATGGATTTGTTTTTTTTTAGATTTTTTTTTTAAGAGGAAAGCCTTCATCTTATAACCAAATACATACGGTACTAAAAATCCATTCAACTTTACACTGTGGCTTTCCACTTTCTTGGGCACAAGCTTCAACAATTTTTGTTTTTAATTGCAGAAGATCCACCAAATAACAATCCTGTTACTGTCACCGCATTTACATGGGTTCCGTCACAATTCGAAATTCCGCCTCCTCTTCCGCTGGCTGGAACACATCCTCTCCCGCTGGCTGCGGCTCATCGCGGAACTGACTCACAATAATAATGTCCTCCTGATCCACTGGCTCTGGTGTTGGCACTCTAATGACTTCTGTTTCAAGGTCTAATGGCCTTTTCTGCACCACGGCATACTGGACATGAACCGGTTCTGGTTCGACGACCATCTGTTCCTGAGGTGGGGGAGGACCTTGTTGCTCTATGACATAGGCTCTGTTGTCATACTGTACAGGTTCAGGTGCCTCAAACACTGCAGGTGGCTCTACTACATGTTTCTGAAAGCATACAGACATATTTTATGCTTGCACAGATCAGACTAGTTAGTAGCTTTGTGGTCAACAGTCAACAGTTAGCAGAATCATTACGACAATTCCACGGAAGACTAGTATACTTAAGTCCCTTTATGATGGTATGCTTGTAGTCAACAGTTAGCAGATCATTATGAGAATTCCGCGGAAGATTAGTATACACAAGTCCTTTAATAATGGTATGTTTGTAGTTAACAGCAGATCATTATGAGAATTGGATGAAAGAGCAGTATACATAAGTCCCTTAAATAATGGTATGTTTGTAGTTAACAATTAGCAGCTCATTACAGGAATTCCGCGGAAGACTAGTAACTCTTAACTCCCTTTTTGATGGTGTGTTAGTAGTCAACAGTTAGCAGATCATTTTGAGAATTCTGCAGAAGATTAGTATGTATACATTGGTCTTTTTACAATGGTATGTTTGTAGTCAACAGTTAGCAGATCATTACGTAAATTCTGCGGAAGACTAGCATACCTAAGTCCTATTGTAATGGTATGTTTGTAGTCAACAGTTAGCAGATCTTTATGAAAACTCCACAGAAGTTTGTATCTTGCCTATCACTTCATTGTCACAAAACTGAGCAAAACCAGACACCCTAACAAATATTTACAATGACAACACAGCTGCCATCAACAGCATAGACATGGGGAAAGTAATACGTACACCTCAAACTCTGCTAGTCACAGGGGAGACAATGAATAGTGTTATGAAATGCTTATTTGCCTTGAATTCCTTTGTAGTTTGATGGGAGCCATGCCATGATAGCACTACATCATAAACAGCATTGTAATGAGTAGCGTAACAAAGAGGCTCTACCTCACCTTTAATACAATAAAATATTCCTAATCTACTCAGAACAGCAGGCGCCACGTATTACAACCATCTCTCCATGAACCCAATCGTTACTCAGCTTGTGACATGGGTGTCTGCCAATAATTCTGAGACAATTTAATAATGATCATTCTCCATAGTTATTGTACTCAGCATCAGAACTGCCTTGTTCAATTTTTTGACTAATATGCTTATGGAAAATCCTCACCAGGTTGGCTATTATTGGTTAAACAGAAAATGCAGCTTGCATTTACAGTAGAACTTCAATGGCTCGAACCCTGATGGCTCGTTCACCCTACCGGGCTAGAACTTTTTTCTTAATCCCTAGAGGTCACTTTATTATGGAAACTAACCCTGGATGGCTAGAACTACCCTTGGCTGGAACTAATTTTCATGGTCCCAAGCCTGTTCAAGCCAATGAAGTTCTACTGTATTATTTCCAGGAATATCTGTTACTATAATGACCCTAAATATTCGGACAGATAGGTCTAAGCAAACATTGTAGACCCAGATCAAACTGCTCCTGAAGGAGCAGTTTGATCAGGGCCTACAATGTTTGCTATTCACTAAGCATCATTTGGATGCATTAACGTGTGAAAAATCCACTTTCTAAGAATGTTCGAACAATAATTTGTCCAACTTTCAGGTGTCCGAAATTTTAGGGTCATTACGGTAACCCTTTAAGTTCAAAGCGGCAAATGACAAAATTGATCTCTGCGAAATTAAAAAAAAAATATTTCAAGCTATATCACGGTGAGAATTCAAAGACTAGATGGCAAGCAAAGTAGTTCCGGATGAGGTGGCTCATCTGGATCTACACTGTTTGCAAGTTCAATTTATTTCATTTACGGCGCTTCATGTGTTTCTAAATGTCATACCTCAATAACAATAGGAACTGGTGCTGGGCCTGCCTGGGTTTTCTGAACTGAAAATGGCAAGAAAATATATTTGAGGCATAGGGCTTCATCAATAAAGCAATGTTGTATCAATGCTGAAGCAAAAGTCAACACTAAAATAATGGCATATCATGGAAGTTTATGCAAAATCAACACTGAAACAATGTTGTATTAATGTTAATGTTGACTGAGATAATGCTGTACCACTCTGAAGCAAATTCAACACTACAACAATATCATATCAAGTTGATGCAAAGTTAACACTATGAAAATATTCTATCAATGCTGATGTAAAATCAACACTGGGACAATGCTGTATCAATGCTGATGTAAAATCAACACTGGAACAATGGTGTATCAATGCTGATGTAAAATCAACACTGGAACAATGGTGTATCAATGCTGATGTAAAATCAACACTGGAACAATGGTGTATCAATGCTGATGTAAAATCAACACTGGAACAATGGTGTATCAATGCTGATGTAAAATCAACACTGGAACAATGGTGTATCAATGCTGATGTAAAATCAACACTGGAACAATGCTGTATCAATGCTGATGTAAAATCAACACTGGAACAATGGTGTTAATTAAAAATAAATTGTTGCACCAATGTTGAGGCCAAGCCAACACTAAAACAATGCCATATAATGTTGCTGCAAAGTCGACTCTCAAACAATGCTGTACAAATGCTGATGCAATATCAACATTGATACAAATGTTGTATAATGTTGATTTTGACTGAAACAATGTTGTGTCAATGTTTATGCGAAGGTGTCATACTGATTAAAAGTATTCACTGAAACAATGTTGTATCAGTTTTGAGGCAAAGCCAACACTGAGACAGTCATATCAATGTTGGTACAAAGCCAACACAGAAACAATGGCGTATCATGATACATTTGAAAATGTAATATTTCCTTAACTAACAAAACTGAGCCCAGATATTTTCAAAAAGTAAACCTTACATGTTTTGGCACTGCAGGCTGGCCATAGAAAATGCAGTTATCCCATTTCTATCTCTAAAGACCGGTGTCCTAAAGAAATGAATTTCATTTTTTCATTGCTTATTTTTACATTTTTTTCTATCTATTATTTGACCTCAAGTTTGCATTAGGGGTAAGAGGTGAAGCAGAAAAAACATTTATAAGCAGTTTTCTACTAAAAGCGGAACAGAGTTGACGATGTAACAACGTCATAACGTCGCCTACATCCAATCAGATTGGAAAACCATGCTTTACTTTGACGTCACTTAAAGTCATGTAACGTCGCGTGAACCGATGTAGTTAATGAAGCATAAACTACATTACGTTCTAATGGTTTACCATAGGCTTTTCAATAAATGTACAGATAATGTAAATATTAACAATCAAACTCATTTGATATTTGGGTGGCATCATGTGAATAAGGGACGATAAGCCATGAGTGTACAGTAAACACTCAAACCAGCCTGCCTGCTTGCCCAAACTGATTAGGGGATAACTGTACTCAAAATTGTCATTTGGGAAGATTAACCGCGGCTTCATGGTTGCAAATTTTGTTTAATGGTGACATGTCAGGGGAGCCATAAAATGCAATTTGCAGCCATAAAACTGACGATTTACATCCTTTTTACCTGATGCCAACCATTTCTATAAAACTAGTCTTCAATCAAAGAACTGAAATACTTACTCAAACGGCTCTTCTTCTCTGCTTTGCTGTAAATGGAAAATGATATTTACTAGAACTGAGTAGATTACATGTGTATTTAAGGTGCATGGGTACACCTCAATGTTTTTACTGCCATTTTAACAAGGGAGACAATTTTTGTGACTTCCTGTTTGTTTCTCTGAAGGACAAAGCCCTTCCAAAATGGGATCTACTCTTAAAGGAAAGAATTTGCTCCCAGTGGGAGCAAACTCTTTCCTTTTAGAGTTAACCCTAATTGGGAAGGGTGGAAAAAATGAAAATGGCAGAGTTCCCCCTCTATGTGTATCTACTCCCCTTTATTCATATATTCAGACACCTTAACTATTTCTTTAACTTTATTTTAACAAATGGTTTAAATGATTAAAGGTTTCAGAAAATGGTTCTAACTGCAGACCTAGGTACACTGTCTATTACTGAGGTTACTAACAGAACTCTTTTTGATGACTAACTAATATACATGAACATGTAATTGTACATGTATATCTGAACATAGAGAAACTTATCATCTTTGGCTCAGGGGACATCTGTTTTCATTCTTTAAGAGCAGTCTCAACTGGGTCTGCACATTCTGCTCAGGCAAGTCAGAATCATTAAAGTAAAAATGAACAAGACCTGTTGCATACAGAATAGCTCACCTGACAGTGCCTTGCCCATCACATAAAAAACCTTCACATAAAACTTTAACATTTTGCTAATGCCAATTCCAATGCCAATGCCGGGCTAGTGCAAAAGCTTTTCCTGTACATTCGTACAGGCAAGCTAAAACTTTGACTGTATATTAATACTTACGCAGCTCTGATACACAGATAGGCCAGAATGATAAACAGAATAACAAGGAAGATGAGAATGCCAATAATGATCATCACGATCAGAACGAATGATTCTTTAACTGAGGTCTCATCACTGCTTGAAGGCTGAAATGGAGAAACTCGCATTGAAATCCTCATCCTTAAGAACTATTGAAACATGCTTCAAATACTGGGACACTTAAGCAAATAACTTTTAAGCAAATACAGACACCTAGAACAATAATTTTGCATTTGGAATTTTCCATTTGGGACAACTAAAAATAATTGATTTTCCATTTAAAACAAATGGAAAATTAATTATTTTAAAGTAACCCCAATACTTAAGTACTAATGAACAATAATTTTGCATTTGAAATTTTTCATTTGGGACACCCAAAAATAATTAAATTTCCATTTGGAACAAATGGAAAATTTAATTATTTTCAGGTGCCCAAATAGTTAAGCACGAATGTCCCTAAAGACAAGGATGCTTATAGAATTCATTTATTTTCCATTTGGAACAAAGTGCATAGTTTTCCATTGAAACAAATGAAAAATTAATTATTTTAAGGTGTCCCAATACATGTACCTAAGTACTAATGTCCTAAAATACCTGGACACTTACAAAAATACTTAATTTTCCATTTGGAACAAAATCATGCAGATGCACACAAGGGTATCAAATAAGCACCATTTTCCTCATGTAGAGGTGTGCTAAAAATCAAGCTTCTGCTAATGGATGACCGAAAAATTAACAATGCTATTCAATTCATATGTGTGTATATCATATCCCAATAAAATTTCAGCTTTTTGAAAGATAAACTGATAGAGGCGTCACAAAAACTCTTAGAGGCGTCACAAAAACTCTCAAAAATTGGCCAAATCGAAATTTCAGTTTAGCCATTTTCAGAAGAGGAAAACTGGAAAGACAATATTTACCCTTAATGCGCAAAAAAGCAGAAGACAAAATAACGTCTGCAAAATTTCAAAAAATATTTCATCCAAGCGATATCATATTGAGAATTCCAACACTGTTTGCCAATTCAACATTTTTAATTTTTGGCGCTTTAAGGGTTAAAGAGTGAAAGCAATGGAATCTGCCAACACAAAACATGGATGACTTGCGATTTAGCACTCTTTTAAACAGTATTTCAGTCATATCAGGATGATAGGAGAAAGATAATGAAAGGGTGTGTGCAACTGAACCCCGTTTATATTTGAAAAGATTTCAACTTTTAGTGGGAATCGAACCTGGAACCGCTAGATCAACAGGCCAGCTCTTAACCCATTGCATTCTGGCTATTTTTTGTTGTCTGCAGAAATTGTCGTCTGCATCGAAAATCAAGAAAATTCTGACAATATTGGTCTAACTAACTATTGTAGTAATGATGTCTAAGTAACAAACAGGATCTCAGATCAGGCTCTAACTTTGTGGGGCCCGATCTGGATCCAAACTGTTTGTCCAGATACCCCTGAAGAAGTATCCCAAATGGAAAGGGTTCACCAACAAAGCTACTGGGGCTCCCTGCAGCTGAAAACAGGACCAGATGGAACATCATCTCATGATCTGTAGAGCCCAAACAACCTTGCAAGATTATGGAATAGACTAGACTAGACTAGACGTACCTCAACTGTGCTAATATACAGGTTTTCAAAGTCCTTAGGTCTGTTGTTCATCTCTGTTTCAATGATATTTTTCAGCTCTACTGCCGATACTATTCTAGCCCCACCAGCCCCATCTGTCACTATACCAGATATGTAAACATCCGACCTGAAACACATATTCATACTCCAGATAACTGTAGGGTTTGCTGATAATTCTGATAAACCTTAAAGTGCCAAAAAAGGAAAATATTGAACTTGCAAACAGTGTTGATTCAGATGAAGTGACTCATGACTGTTTATCCTCTAAACTTTAAATTCTCAATATGATATAGCTTGGCTGAAACATTTTTTGGAAGTTTGCAGAAGTGAATTTGGTTGTCTGCTTTTTGGCGCTTTAGGGGTTAAAACTTCTCCAGGCCAAATAAAAACACCCAGGTCCAGTGGTGGAAAACTGGTGATGTTATATTATTAGCCAGAGGTTACATTTTTCACTGTATGGTCTGCAATAACACTGCCATTTTTTAACGAAGAACTGTGAGGCGCTTTTGCAATGCAAAGTGGCTCTCCTTTATTTTGGTATTTGCCACCAATGACATAACTTCTCAAATGAAAATGCAGAATTTCCCAGTCCTCTAAAGGATCAGGGGCCGTATTCATAAAACGACTTAAGTCGTTGCTATGCTGTTGCTAAGGCTAAATTTCTTTGAAGGAGATTCCCTACAACTATGAAATTTGCTCTGGAGGAACAGTCTTTGTAAGACTGTTCCTCCAGACCAAATTTCATAGTTGTAGGGAATCTCCTTTATAGATATTTAGCCTTAGCAACAGCATAGCAACGACTTAAGTGGCTTTATGAATACGGCCCCAGTATTTTTACCTAAGTACATGTAGATCTCATGAAAGTAAATTTGGTTTGCAAATAATGATTTTGATCTATGAAATCAGAAAACTGACCATATATCCGAAAGAGTGTTTAGAGATTACTGCTGGCAATGGACTGACTGAAGGAGCCATGGACGTTACTATCACCAATGGCCCCTGTTATCATATCAGGTATGCGACAATTGAAAACACTCGTGCAATCGACCAACGCGAATCAAAAACCGTTAGAAACAGCGATTTCGATTGCAAATTGGCAACAATTTGCAACTGAAAACGCTGTTTCTAACATTTTTTTATCAATTGTTATGAGACTTTTCCATTGCCGCCTACTCGGTGTGGTTATGCTAGTAGTCTGTGACAAACTATTGTGTTCCTGCTAATAAATGTCCTCCTTTAATAAATGACCTCACTCATTTTTCTACAAGAAAAAATGGACAAATTTCACCAAAACTGATGGCTTTATATTAGGCCAATAAAATTTGATATTAATTGCACAAACCTTGTCTCAAGAATGCCATAATAGGACTTGTGAATTGCAATGCCACCCGAGTATTAAAAGAAATACGGTAGATACTGTAATGTGCGTATATATTGGGACACCTAAAATAATTAATTTTTCATTTGGGACAAATGGAAAATTAATTATTTCAGGTGTCCCAATACTTAAGCACATTAGGCAATGGCTTTCAATGATCAAGAGTATCTGTTTTAGTATACATACCAGAGTGGAGACCTTTCACCTGCAGTGTTGATCACATGATCACGAACTAAGTTGATGCACAGCCTGTCCAGGTATTGAGACTGCTCGATGATCCTGTGGTAAACATGAAAAGATGCTGATCAATAAGTAGTTTTTCAGAGAAATTCAGATCAGAAAATTGGATGGATGGCTTGCAGTTCTACATCCTGTCAACGGAATTTCAATCATATCTGAATGATCAGATATGGAGGGGTTTTGCTGATAGTTCTGAGTTTCTCCACAAAGAGACAGTTCTTATGATGGATCGAAACATATATTTAAAAGAATGGGTTAAACTTTCAGAGAAAGTAAGTCTGCCATCTACATAATCTTGCCCCGAGGTTATAAAACTTTTTATGTACTCAACTCAGCTGAGTATGAAATTTTCTTTGCTGATAAATATGAAAATGCCAACTAATGTTGGCATTTTCATATTCATAAGCAGAGAAAATTTCATACTCAGCCAAACTGAGCAAGAAAACAACCGTACTTATCAGTAATTTGCTATTTATTCGCAGGAAAAATTTCATGCTCAACTCAGCTGAGCATGAAAAAAACTTTATAACCTCGGGCCCTGGTCTCTCTTCTCAAATGGAGGTCAACTCTCAAAATAGATAGCGGGCCATCATTAACAGAGGTTTTTAAGCAGATATAAACTCTAAATGATTTTGCAACTGTTTGAATTTATTTCTAATTGGCTTTCCATACCATCAGTTCTCTAAATGGAATGTGATAACTGTCAAACTCAGATGACAAATCGAGACAAGAAAATATCAAAATATCTTTTTTCAAAGAAATGGCGCAAATCTTTGAGCAGAAGGGATGCCCAGTATATTTATATTTCGTTTGACTTGTATGCTATTTTCCTAGCCAGAATTCTCAATATTTTCTGCCACGAATTTTAAGAGTATGCATGACATCTGCCTCCAAAGGTAGCTAACGTAAACAACTGCTAAAGAGTGTGGTGCATGAGAAGTATGTAAATGCTGCAATGTAGGAGCACCAGCGGTAAAGTAGAAAGTGATTATAGCTGATTCTTATTATCTCAATGACTGATATATCGAAGTACCCGCTTAAATCAAAGAATACAATTTGGACATATTACCTATTTTTCTTCACAATTAAACTTCCAATATCTCAAACTACTCGTATCACAAAGTAAATTTTCTGGTCCCAGAAAATTAACTTTGAGATATCAGTATTATGAGATTAACTTTGACTTTGAGATATCAAGAGTTGACTGTATACTACTTGTTCTAGAAATTCTGTCCAAATATCTTTGAATTTTCGAAGTAAAACCAGTTGAAACAAAAAGTGTTCAAATAGGATTTAAAGAACTACCCTTATAAGCTTAAGTATTGGGACACCTAAAACCATAAATATTCCATTTGTCCAAAATGAAAAATCAATGTTTTCAGGTGTCCCAATATTTAATAATCTTTAATATCTAATTTACTTTGAAATATTTACCTCTGAATTTGATTTTGGTAGAGTCGCACTTCAGCTGTGTTTTGTTTGATTAACAGCTTGGCCTCCTTGCCTGGCTGAGTCACATATATCTGCAAAACAAACCAGAAATGTGTCTAAAGTATACTGATGCCCCCGCCTGGTACATGTACCTTGTCAGTAGACCTTGAATTTAAAAAAAAAGATGTCTTTGACTTAAATAGGACAGACACTAATCTGCCATATTTTTCGGCTATATGATGGCGGTGTCCCCTCTAGAATGACCCAAAATGTCTGAATCAATCTTGAACAATTCTGCTATAAGATTGGGTTTTTCCTTCCAAAACAATCCCAAAAATCTAGATCTGTCTTGTACTCTAGTACATCAGGGCCCAGTTGTTCAAAGCACCGTTAGTTCAAAGCACCGTTAGCCTAACGAGCTCGTTAAGAGGTCAACTCGTTAAGTGCTTTACGACTCTATAATCAAATTCACTGATCTTTTTTGTTGAAAAAATGTGAGAAGCTTTTGCAGTGCAAAAGCTTCTCACATTTCATCAACAAAAAATATTGGCATATCTGAGATATTAATGTTTGAAATTTTAATGAATCGCTAACTAACGACATCGTTAGTTTTCAACAACCGTGCCCAGATCCACATTTTTGTCAGTAGTTTTGGAGGGAGAATAACCCCCAATAAATATGGTAGTAAAGTATTGTTTAGCTTACCATATCATTAGCCACCAAAATTTAAATTCCTTTTTCTTTATTCTCTAATTCATGTATTTAGCTAACCATATTTTCCCTGCAAAATATTCTTCACTGACCAATGTTCTCATCTCAAATTCACTATTTATATATGTTCTTTAGCTTACCACATCAGTGCACCAAAATTTCTCTATGAACACATTTCAGCTAACTGTATTCTCTCACATGTTCATCAATTACAGTATCTCCAAAAAAATTCATATAGGTACATACATTTTGGCTTACCATATTCCTACCCTGAATTTCCCAACTCATATATTCATTAACTTACTATATTATTTACCACACTCAAAATTTTTGTTTTCATATACCCTCTTACTATCCATATCATCACCACACCAACATTTCCTGTACCTACCCATATTATTACCACATCAAAATTTTCCTGTTCATATATTCTTTAACACTTAAAGCACCCAAAACAAAAAATGTTGAATTTTCAAACAAGGTAGAGCCAGACTGAGCAGGCTCATCAAGAGCTGCCTCATCTGGATCTACACTGTTTGCCCTCTGGTCTTTGAATTCTCAATATGATATAGCTTGAATGAAACATTTTTTTAAAATTTGTAGACATGAATTTTGTCGTCTGCTTTTTCTTTTTTGCACTTTAAGGGTTCACTTAGCATCATTACACTAAAAACAGAGTATTAAATTATTTGAAAATGAATTATAGGTTTGAGAAAACACTTGTTCACTGTATGAATTTCAGGCAGCATCTCACCTATAAACGAATCATAAGTGAGATGACGTCATAGATCTGTTACCATGGCAACTATGGAACTACCAGCTATTGTGCTTAATACCTTGGCAAAATGATGGCTGGATGATGTCACTTTCACATAAATATGAATTCTTTGTTGCTATGGTAATACATCTATGATGTCATTAATACCAGGGCATGCCATACAGTGTATGCCATGCTCTGCCAATTTTTCAATGACATTACAAACTGAAATTCTTTCAACAGAAACTTTGGATTTTCTCAAACAAATAATTATTTTCAAGTCATTTAATTCTGTGTTTAAACTGTCCCCATTCATACAACTTACTTGAACAGTGGTATTAACTGACTCAGCTTGGGCGATGTCTTCACGATCTCTGGCATTCACTTTCAATTCATAGATATTGTCTGTGTAATCTCGCATAAGAACTTTGTTTGAGATGACACCAAAGGTATCATGAATTCCAAATAGAGGCTGACCTTCACCATTATTAATCTCATTCATAAGGCGGTATTTCACAACTCCACTACCTACGGCATCATAGTCAACAGCACTAACAGTAACTATGTGTTTATCAAATGGTGATCTTGAAGAAACACCTGGAAAGATATCAACATTTTCAAGCCTTTTGAAACACAACAGTGAAATAAGACTGCAGTGCTCTAGAGGGTGTATTTGCAAAACAAGGTGTAATTTTCCTTCAATCTGCATAGAAACATGTTGTGACCCCTCATCTGAACTGCCTCAATGAGGAAGTTTAAATGAGGGATAACAAAATGTTCTCTAGGAGAAATAAAACAAAAATTCCAACGTCAAACTATCATTGAGTTGGCTGGTTTAGCTCTGTTTAGTGGCACTGCCTATCATTAAGTTGGCTGGTTTAGCTCTGTTTAGTGGCACTGCCTATCATTGAGTTGGCTGGTTTAGCTCTGTTTAGTGGCACTGCCTATCTCTGAATTGGCTGGTTTAGCTCTGTTTAGTGGCACTGCCTGTGATTGAGTTGGCTGGTTTAGCTCTGTTTAGTGGCACTGCCTATCATTGATTTGGCTGGTTTAGCTCTGTTTAGTTGCACTGCCTATCACTGAGTTGGCTGGTTTAGCTCTGTTTAGTGGTAGTGTCCGGTTGAGCTCTGTTTAGTGGCAGTGCCACTAGACAGAGCTAAACCAGACAACTCAATGACAGTTTGGCAGCATCACAGCCAGCAAAGTAATACCAATGTCTTGCTTTTGCTAGCTGCAGGGGAGACATAAAATATCCTACAATAATCACCAAATACTCCTTTTATCAGGAGTTCTGAATGCCTTATATCCAAACACAAAATATTAATATTACAGATAGCAGTAACTCTTACAGATAATTGTTTTAGGCTTCATCAACAGAAATCAGTAACTTTACAGGTATTAAATCTGACAAAATATTGGATGTCTATAAACTAATTATAGATATCTATATTTCTATTTACTGATATCCATGATAACAAGACCTGTCACAGGGCCAGGATAGCTCGCCTGACAGCGCCTTGTCCATCACATAAAAAACTTTAACGTAAAACTTTAACATTTTGCTAACGCTGACGCCGCCGCCAACGCCAACGCCAACGCCGACGCCAATGCCGCCAACGCCGGGGGTAGCACAACAGCTCTTCCTGAACTTTGTTCAGGCGAGCTAAAATTTATAGATATCTATAATTTACTTTATAAGTATCTTATAATAGGAATATTTAGCAATATGGCACTCCATGAATTTAAACACATTGGATTCGGCGTTAAAACAGACATCCAGGACCATGTCAACCTTCTGTCCACACCACCCTTCTGTCCTCAAATACTATTTTACTTCAGCCGAGACACCATAAAACCAACCAAGTGTCATATGCGCCCAGTGAACACTCCGATCAGCCTGGGCATCTGCCCAGTCTGATCAAAGTCTTTGCTGTCTGCATGGAGCTAGCATAGACCCGTAGCTACCCTTTAAATGCACAATAGAGACTCTTATCAGACTGGGTGGTTGTCCAGGCATATCTGAGTCTCACTGGGTGCACATGCCAGTTTATTGGTTTTGTTGTGCTGTGGCTCACTTACAGCCATAGTAAGGTTCTCCAAGGAATACAGGTGCCTCGTCATTGATGTCTCCAACTATTATCTTTACTCTAAGTATGCTAGACTCTTGAACCTGTCGTCGGCGTCGGTACCTGATGACCGTATCATCTGGCTCATCATTGGTGGCTCTCACAATAAGTTCATATATGGCTTTGCGTTCGGAATCCAATATGTTGTTTGTATACAGTTTGCCAGTGTCACGATCAATTCGAAAATCGCCCTCTTCATTACCAGCTGAAAAAAAATTGACAGTAAAGTTTTTGATCTTTCGGCAGGACAGCAATTCAGACCTACTTGGACCTCTTGTAGGATCTGCTTTTTGCTTAGGTTGCTTAGATGTCAAGTTTACAAGAGGTCAAAGGAGGTTTGAACTACTCACCTAAGCTAAGATAACAATTCAGACCAGCTTTGACCTCTTGTTACAAGAAGAATCTTCTGGGTTCAACTGGTGTTGTGTTTTTTTTGCTCCAGTATTTCAGTAGTTTTGTTTGACACCCTGTGGCAATTGGGTCGAGTCGGGTAATTTCGGACAGCAGGTAAATATGGACAGTGAAATTGTTTCCTTTATATGTCAGTTTGGAATTAAAACAAAACTAACTGGACAAACAGTGAAAATCCTGATGAGACGGCTCATTATGAGCTGTCTCATCTGTGATTTCACTGTTTGCAATGGCATGTCCGAATTTACCCGCTGTCCGAAGTTACCAGACTCGACCCTACCTTGATGCTGTCAAGTCCTCATCTCTGATTCATCTTCTGTGATTTTATTTTGTTTCCTGTGATGATTCATTGATGGGTTAGGAAATATTTCATGCAGACCAAACAGGTAACTAAATGTTTCGAACCACTGCAGAAACAGAGGTGAGGGTTTGAATCCAGCAGAACTAGTTTCAGCCCCTCAGTAATTTATTACTGACCGTTCTAAGGTGACGCTTCAGTTGTAGTTCCTCACTGTTACATTTAATTGTTCTATATATTGTCTGTAGTTCTAGCAATGGATGCCATCTTTGCTTTCTATTTTGTTTCGTAATTTTTAAAAAATAGAAAACAGGTGAAAAAAAAAAGTTAAATGTTTATATGATATTTCAGAATATATATACTAATCAAATAAGGAAATTTGATGTTTTTTATTTTTCTTTCCGTTTTTGAGTTTTGAGAGCTCTCACACATGGTGTATATAGCTGTTGCATGACATTGTGTGCATCACAGGCACTTATTTTCCACTTGACTGAACTTTTTAAGTTTAATGTATGCTGATGTATACACGGAGTGAGGCACCGTGGCCGAGTGGTTAGTGTGACTCGCTTATGGTGCAGAAAGTCACCGGAAGGTCATGAGTTCGCGGCTCACCACTGGAAAACTCTGTCAACCCAGCAGTAAATGGGTGCCTTTTTTAAATCAGGGAAGGATAAGGCAGCGAAAGGAGAGAGATGGGCTCCGCCTTTCATCAGCTGTGCCCAAGATACAGTGGGTCTCTGACCCCCACTGCCCCTACGGCTATTAGGCTCTGGGAAACCTTTACCTTTACCTTTTACAGTTACCTGTTTATGCATGTTTCGCACATGTGCAGGTGTAAATTAGTAACTCTGCTGGGAAATTGATTTGTATACACTGTACATTCAAAGAGAAAACAACTACTGTAAAACACTTATATTTGGCGGTCACTCTATTTTGGCGATATTGGCGGAAAAGAAGAAAATAGCCAAATTAAAATGCCGCCAATATAAGCTCATGATACGGAAAGAAGAAAAAATATTATTGAGCACATGATCCTATTTCCTCTACCAAAATATCAAAGCTAATACACATCACATATATAAGCCCGAAAGAAGATGCTTCCCATACAACAAGAGGGAGGAAACGAAGTATGAAAATGTTCTCACCATACTAATTAGTATTTAAATCAGAAAGAAAACACAATCTATTAACTTTAAACAATTAACTACCCAAACTGTAACATGACTATAATAATAATTGCTTTTGTTTCAATCACCATGACAATATAGAGCTCAAATAAAGAGCAAAATACGACGTCAGAAGAAATATATTTTGTTCTTGAGAATCACCAAACCGCCAAAATAAAAATCCGCCAAAAGGTCCATATTTAAAAACCCCCAAATTTTGCTGCCGCCAAATATAAGTGTTTTACACATTCATTCAGTTATAAGAAGGGAGCTTATCCTTCCCAAATTACTACAAATATGTAAAGCAGTCTTATGAGAAGTTTTTCTCTTCCAAAACAAACCCAAAAATCTTGATCCATCTTATAAGATGTTCTAGTTATTTTGGGATTGTTTTGGAAGGTTACCCCCCCCCCCCTGTCATATAACCAAAGAAATACTGTGGAAAGAAAATCCATAAATTAACTTTCAATTTCTGCAGAGCTGTCATAATGCTACCCTTCTCTCAACATGAAAGGAACTAGAAATGTTTTTCAGAGATAAACTGATGTCCCCCCCCACCCCACCAGCCAATTTTCCATCCCCTCTAATGAATAAAAAGCCTGTACAAGTAAAATATCTGGGCAAGTTTGGAGAAAATCCATCCACTGGTTCTAAAGATATCCTACATAGATGACTATGTCCTTTAAAAATGGGTCAAGGTCACCAAATACTAAACATGTCTTAAACATGTCACAATGATATATTCATGCAAGTCTAATGAATATCTGTCAATTGGACCAAGATATAACTAATTTTTAAGAGAAAAAAAATAAGCATTTTTAAGTTAGCTTTTGACCTTAAAAATGGGGTCAAGGTAATCAAAACACAGCAAACTCTTGAGATTGTCCCAAGGGTATATCTATGAAAGTCAAGCCAAAGGCTAATGAGATATATCAACTTCAGTGAAATTTTCACATATCTAAGTCCTCCTGTGACCTTGAAAATGAGGTCAATGTCACCAAAATCAGATCAGCTCTTAAGCTAGTCCCAGTGATGTACCTATGCAAGTTTAGTGAAATTCCATCTATTGGTTCATGAGATATATTGCCATCTAGGTCCTCCAGTGACCTTGAAAATGAGGTCAAGGTCACCAAAATCTAATAAGCTCTTAAGCTAGTCCAAGTGATGTATTAAAGCAAGTTTGGTGAAATTCCATCCACTGGTTCATGAGATATTGTAGTTATAGAAAATTGTCATCCTAGTCCTCCAGTGACCTTGAAAATGAGGTCAAGGTCATCAAAATTTAATCAGCTTTTAAACTTGTCCCAATGATGTATCCATGCAAGTTTGGTAGAATTCCATGTATTGAATCAAGAGATACCGTGAGTACAAGAAATTGTCATCTTAGTCCTCCAGTGACCTTGAAAATGAGGTCAAAGTCACCAAAATCTAATCAGCTCTTAAACTTGTGCAAATGATATATCCATGCAAGTTTGGTAAAAATCCATCCACTGGTTCAAGGAATGTCGCGCATACAAGAAATTGTCATCTAAGTCCTCCAGTGACCTTGAAAATGAGGTCAAGGTCACCAAAATCTAATCAGCTCTTAAATTTGTCACAATGATATATCCATGCAAGTTTGGTGAAATTCCATCCATTGGTTCAAGAGATATCGTGCATACAAGGAACTGTCACGCCGACAATATGTCTTCCCTCACCTTTGGTGGGGGGACCTAATTATGAAACGGAGTTTTTTTTCACAGAGTCTCACTTCACTCAGAAAGCTGGACATTCAGTTATGCTCACCAGATCACTTAACCCATTCCATTCGGCATACCCCTTTAGGGGTATCTGGCCAAACAGTTTGGACCCAGATCAAGCCCCACAAACATGGGGCCTGATCTGAGATCCAAACTGTTTGATGCCTAGACATCATTTCTACACAAGTAAGCTAGACCAATATTGTCAAAATATTCTTGATTTTTGATGCAGACGACAATTTCAGCAGACGACAAAAAATACCCAGAATGCGATGGGTTAAAGTCTCAAAAACTGTTTTCTGCAGACTGGACAAGTTTTTGGCAACAAAGATACTGTAAATATGCAAGAAAACACTTCTACACAGAACCTTGACTTGTGCTACCGTAAATATTTCAAGGGCATAGCTACGTATACGGCAAATACGCAAGTGCGTATTGAAATTTTCAAACGCACCTGCATATTTGCATGCTGAAATTTTATAAATTAGACAAGATTTCAATACCAGTTACCAAAGTGGCAGAAATACTAGCTTCCCTTTCAAGAAGTAGAGCATAAAACATGGTTGTGCGTATCATGAAATTGCCCCTAGTTACGCCCCTGTATTTGGTTATAAGATGGGAGTTTCTCCTTCAAAAATTACCGCAAATATGTAAATTAGTCTTGTGTAATTCAGCTACATAACAGATTTTTCTCCCCAAAGATTTAGATCTGTCTAATGGTACCTTTATTTTACAATTATTATAGTAACTGGTTACATCCCAATCTTTAATATATGGTGCATACATAAAACAATTTATTACTAACTTTTCCAGCCAAAAAAATCTAGCCAATCTGGATTTTTTGATTGATTGATTTGATGCTTAACGTCCATGGTAAACAGCTATGGTCATGTCGGGACCGTCAGTTAACCTAACCACACTATTCCTGGGCAGGCTTAGACCTCCTAAGCGGTTAGCCAGTACTAAGTGCACATACTTAACTAATCTGGAACCCTTTGGGTATAAATACTTACAAATGATTTAAACACTTACATATGACATCATAGTAAATCTCTGGATTCAAATCTCTATCAAAAGCCTCTATTTTCTTATTTCCTATACTGTCCTTAACTTCCGTTCCGATAGGAGCATCCTCTTTAACACGGAATTCAATCTGAAACAAAAATTCCATGGAACACAGTGTCTCACCTGTCTATGCATTGTCACAGAACAGAGCTAAATCAGAAAACGCTACAAAAGTTTATGCAACCATGGCCGGAAACGTTATACCTATAAGAATGTCTCTCCATGAAGTGTTATACAGTGAGAAGGCTTGACTATATATTGGTATGCCTTAAAGTACCCAAGATGAAAACAGTTTGATAGATTGATTGATTTATTTCGGTATCACATATTAGCAACATGGACATACATGATAAAACAATACAATACATAAGATGTTAAATACACATATAAAAGATATATATGAAACATCCAAACATTGCACTGTTCCATGGTTTGCTGATCAGTACCAAGGATACCACAGAAAAGAGAAAGTGATTTCCCTTATTTCCATTGTGGTCCCCGAGTATTGATTTGCAAGTCATAGTGAGGCACAATAAAAAGATAAAAATAATACAGTTATAAATAAGGTAAAACCTAAATGACCAAGTTATAAATTCAGATACACCAAGAATTTAAAACATCCAATCCATGAAAACCAAAACCTAAGTTACCATCAATCCTTTAAGATTTTAAAAAGTATGTTTTTACAGCTAGTTTAAAATTCCAAAGACAAGTTATATTTTTAATATTTGAAGGAAGTTCATTCCATAAGGTACAATCACTATAAGCAAATGATTTCTTCCCAAATCCTTTCACCTTTGGAAGAGAAAAGCAGCAGTTTTCCCTTGCCATTAAATTTGCAAACAGCATAGGTCCAGGTGGGGCGGCTCATAATGAGCCCCCTCATCTGGATCTATACTGTTTGTCCTCTAGTCTCTGAATTTCCAATATGATATGGCTTCGATGAAGCAATTTTTTTGGAATTTTGCAAATGTAAATTTTGTCATCTGCTCTTCTGGTGCTTTAAGAGTTCAACATATTGGTGATAAAATTTTAACCACCACCAGTTTTTATAGTTAAGGCTTTAATTTTGATCTCAATCAAATTCAAACTCTGCATGTAAATAGTGTGTATATGTTTCAAAAAGATCAACTGAGAAATGTAGCTATATCATTGCGTTGCCAAGCTTTTCCCATTAAAGCCTATGGAGGCTTTCAGTTCTCATAGTGAGCAAAGCTCAGAATCAACCGGCCACAAAACTGAATGCAATTTATCCCCTAACCCTAGTGATAATGCATATCAAATTTGATTGGTACCGCCAAATGAGTGTCACGGAAATTCCTGTTATAGAATCAGATTCTGAAAAAGAAATTCGGATTCTGTTTAACTCTTTAAGTACCAAAAAGCAGACGACAAAATTTTCATCTGCCAAAAATTACAAAAATGTCTTGTCCAAGACATTTCATATTGAGAATTCAAAGACGTAATGGCAAACAGTGTAGATCTACATGAGGCGGCTCATAATGAGCCGCCTCTCAGGATCTACTCTGTTTGCAAAATTTGCAGACTGAGTAAGAGATAAATGTGTTGAGGGATGTACTACATAGACTTTCCCTCAGAATCCGTCAGCTCCGAGGTGCTAAAAACTAGCTTACGGGTATCAGATGTGTCTGACCAGACTAAGCGTGCAATCAGGTTTCTACAAGGATAAGTATATTACCATTTCCTCCTTAAAGTAAGGCTCGTTATCATTCACGTCGATAATGACCACTGTAAGAAATCTTGTAGCTTCCAGCTTTGTGTCTCCTCGATCTTTGGCCTTCAGTAACAACTGAAAATATCGTAAAAATTCTAAAAATTGGGAGACCTAAAATGAATACCTAAGCTGTCCTAAAATGGGACAGTCTGATTGTAAAGTTAGTAATGTGTCAAAATGCTGAAGATTAAATAGCAAATGATGTAGACCCTGATCAGACTGCTCCTTCAGGAGCAGTCTGATCTAGGTCTGCACTGTTTCCTAAGACCTATCTGTTCCAATACTTAGAATTTTTGTGGTAACTAAAACATAAAAGTAACTGAATTTAGTAAATCTAATAAATCATTTCACTGTAGTAATGATCTCATATAAGACTGTATTGTCCATTTAACTACCTTATCAATCCTGTTAAATGCCCCGCTCTAATAAACATTCCCTCCCTAATTTTCTGAAAACAATTTATACTGACTTGCAAAAATCCCCAAATATCTGATATATGATCCACTTCAGTTCAGTTCAATTCTCCTAACAATGTTCCCCAAGTGGCTCAGCGGTATGTAACCATAGTTGCACGCACTTGGCGCCGAGTGTCCGTCCAATAAGATATAAGATCCTCAGATATTGTTGTTTATAAAGGGCAATAAGTTTGCCTGATCATTGGCCATGAGCTATTTCATGCAAATATCACATATTTTTGTGATGCCAAAGTGTAGGTGATATTCTAACATGGTTAAAATCCCTTTATACTTATATTTGAAAGTGTTCCAGAGTGTGTCTGATTTGTTACTTTTCAGACCCTAAACAATGGCCCCTTCGTAAAATGAAATACTCTCAAGGTGTTTAATAGTATTAATACCATATTTGATGACTGTTTTGTACGTTTACAATACATCACACTTTGTTTGTGTTTGAAGAGACTGCGGATGATGACAATGAACAGCATATGACAAACAGACTACAATATACTGTTATACATATACACTGTATTTTATATCACATTCTGTATCTGAGATATTGGTCTACAGATACAGATTGTGACCTGAAAATACATATATTCTTGCACACTGGATAAAAATGTCATTCTTTTCACCTGAGACAGAAAATCTTATCTTACCCAGGTGTTCTTACCCAGGACCGGATAAAAATCATGAGCATTCAATGCATTGGTTATATTGAAGGTCACGTATCTGCCTTGTTAAGTGATGTTGGCATTTTAGATAATGACGTCACGAAGACGGCAAAAATGACATCAGTTGATGCACGTTAGACTCTGATGCAAAGAACCGAATGGTGATCGTTGAAAGTGGCGCTTTCTTTCAAAATCAAATAGGAACCTCTTAAAAATACACATTTTAACAAGTTCTGAAGTTAAAACAATATGTGGTGTGCAAGAAAAAGTATCTTTCATTGGTTGGAGGTGCAGATAGAAAAATTCGTCACCTGGGATCACTGTTCAGCATCACTCGGCAGCCTCATGATGCCAAACAGTGACCCTCATGACAAATTTTTCTATCCACACCTCATACCCATGAAATATACTTATATCATTTTCTATCTATAACTGTACCAGTACAAATGAGTGACTTATGATTTTTGGGATTGTTTTGGAAGGAAATCCCCTCACTTTAAAACCCCTCACTTTGTAAATCAGTAAATACAATATTTAGAATATCTTCAGTAAGTCACAGTGTATGATTTTATTGAGCAATTAACAGAAAATATCTCCAAACACACCAACTAAACTGGAACTCTACCAGGCTCCAAGGTTATAAAACTGGAGTAGTCATTCTCAAACTCAAAATAAAGCACACTGATTGGCTGCTTCCAAGCATGTGCTCGGAAGCAGCCAATCAGTGTGCTTTATTTTGAGTTTGAGATTATTCTCAGGTTTTATAACCTCGAACCCTGGAGACTCTATATAGTGAAAAAGTAAAACTCTGATCAGTTCATTAGGTTCTCCTGTAACTCAGTGGGTTAAATGCTGGCCTGCTAAACAAGTGGTCTGGTTTCGAATCCTGCTGAATGCAAATCCCATAGGAGCTGGATTCTTCTTAACAATTAACAGGATTTGGCTCGATAAGACTAAAATACAATAGAAAGGGCCGTAATCTGCTAAATATCCATTCATTCAGCTGATATGTGCAGGCTGATCTGATTGTTTTCTGCATGTATACTGCCTAAGGTTTCTTTTCACACAATCACACCTGGTTAACTATATTATCAAGGATGTTACGAAACGTAAAAGAGCTGTTACGAAATGAAAAAGAGTCAAAGTTACCAAAGGACCCGGTCATGAGCTATTTCTAAACGAAAAGAGTCATAGTTACCTGACACTTTTTTGACCAGGTCGTTTGGTAATTATGACCCTTTTTTGTTTTGTAACAGCCCTTGTATATACATAGTTAACTCAGGGTGACAAATTATGAATGCAAATCAAATAAACAATGTCTGTCACATTACCACATATTTGTCCTGCCTTTCCCGGTCAAATTCTATCTCAGCGTGAATGACACCAGTAATCCTGTTTATGTAAAAGCTGCCAGTTGTCTGATTCTCATTTCCTTCATGAACAAACATGTAATCAACGATCCCATTAGGTCCAGTATCAGGGTCTTCTGCTCTGACTTGGATCACAAACAGTCCCTTGTATTGTTCCTGTGAAGAGAAATACACCATACAGAAATTACCCTAAACACAGGGTATAATCGATTACGCCAATTTTCGCTTCCTGCAGAGACTGTCCGTCATATTTGACTTCCGCCGAGACTGTCCACGAACTCTTGCTTCCTGCAGAGACTACTGTCCTCGAAAATTGGCTTCCTGCAGAGACTGTCCACGTGACTCTGCTTCCTGCCGAGATCCTCGGCAGGAAGCGGAATCAGGCGGACAGTCTCTGCAGGAAGCCATTTATCATGTACAGAAGTCTCGGCAGGAAGCAAGAGACCGAGGACAGTCTCGGCGGAAGCCAAATGTGATGTACAGTCTCTGCAGGAAGCGAAAATTAGCGGAATCGATTATACCCTGTGCTAAATGAGAGCAAACAGACTACCACTTTTCTTCAGTTATAAGACAGTATTTGTCCCTTCCAAAACAAGCCCAAAGATCTAGATCCATCTTGGAAGATGGATCTACATCGTTGGGATTGTTTTGGCGGAGAAAGACACATCAAAACTGCTGAATTATTCAAAGACTGATTTACATATATGAGCTGTGACACGAGAAAACCAACAGAGTGGTTGTGCGTCCAGCGCAGACTCAGATCAGCCTGGGCATCCACCCATTCTGATCAGATCCTTTGCTAAGTGCTTAAAGGGTAGCTAAGGATATAAGCTACCTCCATGCAGACAGCGAAGACTCTTATCAGACTGGGCGAATGCCCAGGCTGATCTGAGTCTGCGCTTGGCGCACAACCACATTGTTGGTTTTGTCGTGTCATGGCTCACATATATGAGCTGTGACACGAGAAAACCAACAAAGTGGTTCTGCCCAGTCTGATCACCAGTCTGATCAGAGTCTTTGATGTCCCCTCAGTGGTAGTTTAGACCCTTAGATACCCTTTAAGCATTTAGGGAAGAGCCTGGTCAGACTGGGCAGATGCTCATGTTGATCTGAGTCTGCACTTTGCGCACAACCATTTAGCTGATTTTCTCAAGTCTTGGCTCATATACAGTAATTTTGGACAGGTAAACAAACATCAAAACCATGATATGCATCCATTAGATAGTCTTTAAGATATAAGACAGACAGGCAGTTGCACGCATGTGTAACATCTCAAATTTTGTATGTCGTAAATGGAAACCAAGTATGATATTTATTTTATCTCGAAGACTGTTCTGTTGTGTCTCTTGAGAAACTGTTCACTGCATTGAACTCAGAAACCGGGTTGATCTGGATCTACCTGGTTGTCCTCTAGTCTTTGAATTCTGGAACTGATATAGCTTGGGTGTAACATTTTTTCATTAACCCATTTATGCCCAATGGAATGTTCTGTCTTCATTAAATGGATAAGACTATTTGAGCCGCGACACAAGAAAACCAACAATGTGGTTGTGCGTCCAGCGCAGGCTCAGATCAGCCTGGGCATCCACCCAGTCTGATCAGACTCTTCGCTAAGCGCTTAAAGGGTAGCTGAGGGTCCAAGCTACCTTCATGCAGACAGCAAAGACTCTGATCAGACTGGGCGGATGCCCAGGCTGATCTGAGTCTGCGCTGGGCGCACAACCACATTGTTGGTTTTGTCGCACTGCGGCTCATTTGTCAATTAAGGAGTGTCTAATTTCGTTAAATTTTATCATTTTTATTTCATTTTAAGGAGAAATATCCCAATGTTTTCTGCACATATGGTAGACCTTGATCAGGCACCACATTGTGCTGCACCTGATCTTTGTCTAAACTGTCTGCTTATGTCCCTTTAATGGGACACAGGGCATAAATAGGTTAAATTTTGCAGATGTAAATTTTGTCTTTTGAGGGTTGAATTAGGCAGAAAACCATTTTCACAGAAATTTAATGACAGACCTCTAATACTTCAATAGTTGCATTATCCTTTGGTGGTATGACCCACACAGGAGGGGAGTTAGCAGCCGGCAAAATGGTAATCTCAACAAAAACTGTGCCTCTGAATGGACCACTTCCTTTCTCGTCCCTTGCCAGAACCTGGAATCTGTAAGGGTCATCTCTTGCATGACCAACAAGATCTTTCTTCACATATATGTGACCAGACCCTTCTCTCACTCCAAAGAAATCTAAAATGAAATAGAGGATCTTACATGAGTGCTCATGTATTACTGAATTTATTAAACGAGTTAGGGAAAAAGATAAGATGCTAGGTTTTGCCAAGCATCATACATGTGATGTCTCCCTGATCATCTGGGAGTCTCCCGGAAATGAAGCCCAGCTCCCACGCTCCCAGAAAGCCTTCAGAATCTCCCGGATGCTGAGTTTTCCCCTTCATAATTTTTTTCTGATACCCCTTTTCCAATGCCTTGCCCTATTTTTCCCTGCCAGTAAGGAGACATCCACATGTGTATTCACAGCATCAAATATTGTTTTGACTGTGCAATAAACAAACACATCATGTCTGTTGACATTAATCCCTTTATTCAGGTCGCTAATAAACTTACTGACTGGTGAAAACACATGGTTGTGTTTCAAAGTATAACCCACGAAATGTGTTAAGAAGGTATGTCACGTGAAAAGAAGCCGATAGCCCTGTTTCACAACTACACAAAACAAGTAGCCCAAAGGGCAACAATTGCTCACCTGAGAGACATTGTAAACATATTGGGATATTTAAGATGCTCAAGGGCAGCTAACTCCACAGTCAGTGGTCCAATCAGGCTGAAAATTAAACTCATCCAAAACATTATGTATGCCCTCATTTAATATATGCAAGTTTAAAAGTATCCGATCAAGAGCACAATAGACAGAGCTGTCAAGGGCAGCTAACTTCGTAGTGGTTGGCCTGATCTGGCTAAAATTTGAACTTGTTTAAGATATTATGCATTTCTTCATTACCTGCAAGTTTGAAAAGGATCGGATCAGTAGAAACCAAGAAAAAGTGGCAACACTGATTTTTTGGATGCTCAGGGCAGGTATTCCATAGTCAGTGGTGGGATCTTCTAGCCGAAATGCTTACTAATCCCAGCTTTTATGCATATCCTCTTTACCTGCAAGTATGAAGAGGATCCGATGAAAAATGAAAATGTGATGACGTTGTTTTCTCCATTATAAGACTATGGGATTTTTTTCAAACGCTCAAGGGCAGCTAACTCCGTAGTCTGTGCTCAAATCCACCCAAATTTCGAACTCATCCAAGCTCTTATGTATGTCATCATTACCTGCAAGTATGATAAGGATCTAATCAAAAACCTTGATTGCAGAACCCTGAAAGTCAAACTTGCTCGAGATATTGTCATGCCCTACATTTGTGTGAATTTACTTTAAAATCCATTGAGAAATGTAGGTGCTAGAGCGATGACAAAGTTTTTCTAAAAATAGCCACAGTGACCTTGACCTTGGGCACAGCATCCTGAAAGTCTAACTTGCTTGAGATATTGTCATACCCTACATTTGTGTCAAGTTATTTCAAAATCCATGGAGAAATGAAGGTGTTAGGGCAATGACAAAGTTTTTCTAAAAATAGCCACAGTGACCTTGACCTTGGGCGCAGCATCCTGAAAGTCGAACTTGCTTGAGATATTGTCATGCCCTACATTTGTGTGAATTTATTTTAAAATCCATTGAGAAATGTAGGTGCTAGAGCGCTGACAAAGTTTTTCTAAAAATAGCCACAGTGACCTTGACCTTGGGCGCAGCACCCTGGAAGTCAAACTTATTTGAGATATTGTCATGCCCTACATTTGTGTGAAGTTGACTTAAAATCCGTTGAGAAATGTAGGGGCTAAAGCGATGACCAAGTTTTTCTAAAAATAGCCACAGCGACCTTGACCTTGGGCGCAGCACCCTGAAAGTCAAACTTGCTCGAGATATTGTCATGCCCTACATTTGTGTGAAGTTATTTTAAAATCTGCTGAGAAATGTAGGTGCTAGAGCGCTGACAAAGTTTTTCTAAAAATAGCCACAGTGACCTTGACCTTGGGCGCAGCATCCTGAAAGTCGAACTTGCTCGAGATATTGTCATGCCCTACATTTGTGTGAAGTTATTTTAAAATCTGCTGAGAAATGTAGGTGCTAGAGTGCTGACAAAGTTTTTTCTAAAAATAGCCACAGTGACCTTGACCTTGGGCGCAGCATCCTGAAAGTCGAACTTGCTCGAGATATTGTCATGCCCTACATTTAAGTGAAGTTATTTCAAAATCCGTTGAGAAATGTAGGCAATAGAGCGATGACAAAGTTTTTCTCAAAATATGTGATGACGTTGTTTTCTCCATTATAACCCTATGGGATTTTTTTCAAACGCTCAAGGGCAGCTAACTCCGTAGTCTGTGCTCAAATCCACCCAAATTTCGAACTCATCCAAGCTCTTATGTATGTCATCATTACCTGCAAGTATGATAAGGATCTAAGCAAAAACAGTTGAGAAAACGTGATGACGCCATTTTCCCCATTATAACCCTATGGGATTTTTTGCAAACGCTCAAGGGCAGCTAACTCCGTAGTCTGTGCTCGAATCCGGCCAAATTTCGAACTCATCCAAGCTCTTGTGTATGTCACCATTACCTGCAAGTATGATAAGGATCTAATCAAAAACAGTCGAGAAAACGTGATGACGCCGTTTTCCCCATTATAACCCTATGGGGGCTATCTGTTGCCATGGAAACCAGAGTTCTGAGCTGATCGGCACCAAAACCTAATGCAGCCTTTCCCCCACCCCAATGATGCTTCAGATAAAATTTGATTGCAATCAGCCCACTGGTTTCTGAGATATTTATGTTTGAAAGTGTTGACGCACGCACGCACGCACCCACGCACCCACCCACCCACGCACGGACGGACGACGGCTCGACTCCCATCCTATAAGCTCACCTCTGAGCCTTCGGCTCAGGTGAGCTAATAAACATGCGCAATACCACAGGGACCAACCGTAACGGCGGAAAAGCGGTCGAAACGCAGGATTTGCGGTGTTTTCACGCCGGATTGCGGTATTTTTCGTAGGATTCGACGCCATTTTTATAGACAGTTTCCGAGGTGGGTTGAAAAATTTATTTATTTATAATATAAGGAGATTGTATGTGAGCATAAGTACGAGCTTATCCGGATCTACATACATGCCTTTAATCGCCAAATCTTCTTTTGGTACATAAATATTGTTGAAATATGCTATCACGCAAGGAGAAAATTGTTTTGCTTGTTTGGTCATACACTCAAACAGCATTTGAAGCAAGAGGTTTGTACTTTCTTCAGTTTCCTTAAATTCTTGACCAAATGGTGGATGAATTTGCATGTTTAGATATTACTACATAGTAAACATCTGACTGCTCATGATTTTATGTCTGAAGAAGCACAGATGGAAACAGAATATGCGAAAAATCAAAGTTACACCGGATAAAATGGCAACTTCTGGTTTCTCATTTGGCCAGTATTTTCACAGATAAACACATTTAAAAGGGCAAAACACAGGTAAATTCATATGTAAATGCAGTTTAACTCTTTAAGCCCCAGTGACGCAATTAGCAAAATTTGCAAACAGCGTAGATCCTGATGAGGCGGCTCATAATGAGCCGCCTCATCTAGATCTACACTGTTTGCCCTCTAGTCTCTGAATTCTCAATATAAAAAGTCTTGGACAAGGCATTTTTTTATTTTTGGAGACGTAAATTTTGTCGTCTGCTTTTTGGTAGTGAAAGAGTTAAGCTTGAGACTGCTCCTGATCACTCACAAGCAGAACTTGACTTGTCCCACATATCACCCAAGCTGGCGGTGAAATTACCATTTTATCACTCGGCCAATGAGGCCGCCATATATTGTTGTAAGTTCCAGTGAGGTCAGCTAAGTGATTATCTGTTTAATAAAAAGCTGTTCACTTACTCGCCACATTTCTTGGCAGGCGTTTGGTGTCATTTTTGTGTTTATTTTTCCTTTTCTGAGCGCTGTAAGATAGGTTTGAAAGATAATTATGTCGGTGACAAAGGTCATTTCACTTTACTTAGTTATCAATTAGAAAATGGGCTAGCATAAGCTTTGGTATACTGTTGTGGGCTTCACAGAGGGTACCTGTTTCCCTAGTTTCCTGTTAAACTAAGACAGTATTACCTTCGTTTTCACCAAAATAAATACCTCAATTTCTGATGTCTGTTATTGTCCAAAAACACCCATGTATCATATGCATGTACCAAGTTGATGCCCTTTGTTTCTTTAAAATATCTTTGTTCCAAAACTCCTGATGAAATTATTTGGAGACTTCACTGTTAGCTGATGGTTTTCTACGATCGCGGTAGCATTGTGCGTCTGGATAATTCAAGTGATCAACATCTCTGATTTGACAATCGAGTTGCACACTTCTGAACATTTTGATAGAAACTATGTCCTCCATGTATCATTTTCGAGTTTTTACACAGAAATGTGTTATAGTTTATAAACTCAAAAACCAAATATTCCTTTTGCAGCTCTATCAAAATTGTGTCTTCGTAACAGCATTTTTGTCAACATGTTCTCTGAAGTTATGTTTTGGGTCATGGCTGATTGGGGGTCGTAGGTGGTAGGATGGCACGATGGTGCTACACAGCTTCTAGCGCAGGGGCGTGCTACTGCATTGAAATATAGTAGAGCAATGGCCTGTTGTGCTTGCAGCAGATGCGGGAAGGGTGGGCCAGTTTTTGTATGTGTGTCTTGTTTTTCTTCTCGTCTATCCTATCTTTCCTTTTCTAATGCATAATCTCTTGGGTGACGACTGGTCTTGACCGAAATACTGTGGTTTCAGTCATTATCACCCAACAGTAGTTGTCAGATACTACTGGCGCGAGCTTGCTTGGTACTGGTTTCGACGAATGACTGGCCGGCTCAGCATGACCTAATCTGTCGACTGAGAAGTAACCTAAAAAACATATAAGCAAACGTTTTGGGTCACAGTTAGTAGAAGAACAGGAAATGATCAAGACACCAAGCAGAAAAGAAGGCTCTGTAGCTATAGTTTATTGCTATCTACATGCTGTCTAGTTTTACTGATGTGCTGAATTAATGTTTAAACATCCTAATGACCTTATATGGCGAATAAAGAGCTGATTGCCTTGCATTCTTATGTTCAATGACTCGTACTTCATTTTAAATGTTGTTTCCTGTTGATGCAATGTGGATTGATTTATTGATTGGTTGACTGATTGATTGATCTTGTTAAACGGCGCGGCACTCTGAGTGGGTTAAATTGCGCAGAGGTGCCACTGGAAGGATCTGGATTATCCTTATGTTTCTTCTTGGCATCTCTTCAACAGGGTCTGTGCGCTTCATCTGAGATGAAACCCGAGAGAGATACTTGCCAGCCAAAAGACACTGCTAACTCTGCAAAAGAGGTTTAACATCATTAGCATATAGTTTAATGCAGCAGTTTATAATCTCTGGCATGTCTTGTTTAACTAGTGACTGTGTTTGTGAAATATGCCTTCAACCTTAAGCTTGCCACTATAGGAGCAAAGCTTTACAATGTGTTAGTCGGCGTTACTTTGAATTTCACAAATTTTGTTTCAGTCCGTGCTTCCTCAGGCAAAACAGCATAATCAATCGGCTATTTACGATGTAGTTAATTTTAAAAATGCAAAATCATCTACCAGTTGGTCAAGAATTTAAGAAAACTGAAGAAAGTACGAACCTCTTGCTTCAAATGCTGTCTGAGCGTATGGCCGAACATGCAAAACAATTTCCTCCTTGCGTGATAGGATATTTCAACAATGTTTATGTACCAAAAGAAGATTTGGCGATTAAAGGCATGTATGTAGATCCGGATAAGCTAGTACTAATGCTCGTATAAACCATCTTACATTATAAATAAATAGTTTTTTCAACCCACCTCGGAAACTGTCTACAAAAATGGCAGCGAATCCTACGAAAAATACCGCAATCTGTAGGAAAACACCTCAAATCCTGCGTTTCGACCGCTTTTCCGCCGTTACGGTTGGTCCCTGTGAATAGAGTTGGAGACTTGTTTTCACTGCTTAGATTCCCTTAGACGCATAGACAATAGATGCAAAACTCTGTTTAGACTGCACAGAGGTGCAGGCTGATCGGTGTCTTCACTTGTCTCTCAGTCTGTAAGGTATTTTTCCCCTAAGTGCTTCATTTCAGTTCAGTCAATTCTCTTATCAACGTTACCCAAGTGGCTCAATGGTACGTAACTATAGTTGCACACACTTGGCGCTATGTGTCCATCCAACCCCAGAAGTGCAAATTATATCTGGATTATTATATATGACGGATAACTTTGATCATTAATGGTGTAAAAGCTACACATGAAAGTTTTGATATTTCTGTCTTATGCATGGGTATAGTTTGTGTCAAAAACAGAATTTGAACATTGTTATATACATTTTGATCAGTTTTTACAGCTCTGAGTACCTTTTAACAAAACTTATTTGTTTATGAAAGAAGATAAGTTGATAAACTGAAATAGAAATTTCAAGGGAGGCAAATCTGTATGAAATCTCAAGTATACCCTTTTGCAAAAGCTAGATTCTGTGCCAGACAGATACCAAAAAATGATATAAATAACAGTAATATAATGATAAATGAATAACTATAATAATTAAAGAAAGGAGGTTTTTTTTTTTTTTTTTTTTTTGGGGGGGGGGGGGGGGGGGGGGGGGGGGCGGGGGGAGAGGGGCTTGAGGAGTAACTCATAAGAAAACTAAACAAAGTATACTATAGTTCATGTTCTGTTTTAAAATAAGAAAAAAATACAGTTAAAGTCAGGACGTGAAACGACGCATCAAAGTTGCCGTCAAAAAGTCTCCCTGATGGAGAACTCAATCTCCCTGAAATGAAATCGAAATCTCCCACATGGTCATCGGGAGTTCATCACATGTATGGAGCATCTTATCGGTTTTCCCCGAGTTTAATAAATTCAATAATACAGGAGCACGAATGCAAGATTCTATTTATCATATGACACTAAAATTGCATTTTATTAGCAGAATTTGCACTAAAACATCATGATTTCGCCATTAGAAAACTCGACATTTTTATGGACGTCAACGTATAATGTTACAATGTAATTTGCATATTTAACCCACTAGTGGATTATCATTTTTAATGCATGGCTTTATTACACTCTCAGTTGCGACGTCATATAATAAATAGAGATTCAGATCAGCCGATACTTTTGTATTCCAACAGAATCCCACAACAGGTTTTACGAGGTACAGTCAATGAATTCCTGGACTAAGTGTGTAAATAAAGAACTAGCTATAACAGCAAAATAAAATTTATATCACGTTAAACAGCAACATCATAGGCATTGTATCAAAAAACTTTCAACAAATTTGTGTTTTTCTTGCAAAGATTCTGCGGCTTGATTGCGCCCCACCCAATCCACAACGTAGCACATGATGTCCAAGCTGTAGGTGACTGTTTAAGACCGGGTTCAGTTCTTACCCCATTCACATTTTTTCAAAGTATTCTTCAGCTGTCGCAACACATTTCTGATGCTGTTCCACCCACTTCTGATAAATTTCTGCGTATAACGAGGCTGGGTATCTCCTCAGGGCGGTCCTCACTGCCATTTTCATGAAGAAGATGTACATTATCCTCTTTGCTGTCTTAACAACTTTGGCGTTCTTCGGTGGCGGTGAAGAACATCTTTTCCAAACCATCAATTCACGTTTCGTTTCCGGATCATAAAAGTTCACCCATGTTTCATCTGTCGAAACAAGCTGGTTAAGGAATTCCACACCTTCTCTTTGCCAGCATTGGAGAAATGCTGTGGATAGTCTGACGCGTGTCATTTCCTCTTCTGCAGAAAGTAGATGGGGCACCCATCTGGCACTGACCTTAATCATCGTTAATTCCTCCTTCAGAATAGTACACACTGTCCCATGGCTAACTCCAGCATCATGCGCTACATCATCAATAGATTTACACCGGTCCGAAGAAATGACGTCAACCACTTTCTTAACATTCTCATGCTTGTTCCACGGCCTCCCTGGTCTCTTATCATCAGTGAGTTCTACGGGACCTTCCTGAAATCTTTGATGCTATTCAAAAACCAGTGTTGCTGAACAACTAGAGCCCTCATTCTGTCTGTTCAGAAACTTTCATGTATCTGTAGGTGTCATCCCCGCCTTGGCACAGAATTTGATCACTGATCGCTGCTCCGTACGTTCATCTGACGTCAACATTTTAGTGCTCAAATTTTCTGAACCATTTGCATCCATTTTGATCTGTGCCATTGTTGACTAACGTATGTCAAAATTCCGCAAGTTTCTTGATGTTATATATTTCCAAACGTCAAACTATTTTCTGGAAAGTACAACACTATAATCCGGCACGCCAACAAAATTCACACAGCCTTGTGAGTTTGAAAACTGCATTGTTCAAAGTGCTCCGTAAAAGCTTTACTAAGGATTGAAACCTGGGTCATTTTACGCTTGGATTTAGAAGAAATTGAATGAAAATTTGCACTGATATGTATTTTATCACAAAGTTCTAATGTACATAATTTTAAAAACGTCGAGTGTTTGGTTTCTATTTTACTGCGACAGTCCGGGAATTTATTGACTATACCTCGTACGATGTTTTTTTCTTTTAATCCTTAAAGCGGCAAAATGAAAATTGTTGGATTTGCAAACAGCCTAGATCCAGATGAGGCAGTGAGCTGCCTCATCTGGATCTACACTTTCTGCCTTTTATTCTTTGAATTCTGAATATGATAAAACATGTTTTGAAATTTTGCAGACATAAATTTTGTTGTCTGCTTTTTTGGCGTTTAAAGGTTAAACTTATCCCACATTTGAAGACTGTATATGATCATATTGGACCCCATTTAAGTACTTTATCACGCCTGGTAAACTATCGTACCTCCGCGGAGGTACCGATAAAAAGTTGTGACAGGAATCCGGAGCTACCTGTGACGGTCCAAAAATAAACAAAAAAGGATAGGTATTCGTCTTTTTTGATAAAATACATAATAACCAGGGAGTTTATTGAAAATCAAAGAATGCTATTTGACCCTTATATATATTAAGTTATGTCACACAATATATCCCCGGGAACTTTACATATATACGGAAGATATAGCTTTTGAAGTGGATTTAAGGTCAGTCGAAAGTACTCAAAACAAGAACAAATCGGTTGTTTTAGGTCCTAAATGCACTTCTCTTGCATAAGAATCTGTTGATCTGGACACACTGACGTAAAGTGAACCTCCTTGCCCAAATATAAATGCCGATAAACTCCAAATAAGGCTGGATCTGTAAAAACAATTGGAGGTGCCTATGAAGGAATGGAGGTGCCTGTGATGTAAGAAAATATAGCGAAAATCTGAAGATTTATTACGGTTGCAAATATTAATATTCTTCATCTCTAGACCACTGCCTTGAAAGAATCGTTCAATGAACATCGCAATAATCTATCATAATGCGAATATCAAGCATACTTTTGTTAAAACGACAGATAATGGTCATGAACTTACACAATCAGATTCTACATCCTGCTCTCAAAACCAAGATGGAAGTAAGTATACAGTGACAATAGTTCATAAAAGACACGCATGGTAAACCGAATAAAGAGCTCTTTCCCAGACAGGTGGTCATTCACCTACCCCAAATGAAAACAACGCTAACTTCTGTTTTACCTATTTTATATTTTAAATTACAAAACAAACCAGAAAGCAAAGTGGGCAGCTGTACAGGTGACCTTATTTTCTGAAGACTGCGGACATAAGAACACGTAACATTGATACTTCACAACAGAAATCCAAAATCCAAAGCATCATCTCAAAGAGTTATTGCGCGTTTTGTTTCCATATCTGTTAGTCAAACATAGACGAGTTGTACGTAGCTGTTGAAAATTTACTGCCTAATTCAGTGTTAGAATAGTTATGAAATGCGCTTAAATAAGAGCCAACGTTTTTGTGACTGCCTGTTAGTCATTTCAAATCGTTATAAATAGTCGAGGTCACACGCCATGCTAGCTACTCGAAACGTTTGCAAAAACAACAATGTTTCGGAAGATGATTTTAATGTAGTAAAAGTGCTCTTTTGTTACCAAATCTGATCCAGTGACTATTCAGAGACTTTGAATTACACATAATTTACAGTAAGATTCCGATCACTTCAACATACTAAAAGGTGTGATGTTGAGAATATGTCACCTGCCGATGATGTAATCTGTAGGCCTTACGGATGTATTTGGATTCTAGCGCCAACAATTCAAAAATAGCCAGACTGAATCAGTTGTAGCACCAATCACTCCAGTTACCACAAAGTTAACACATAGAGTGAGCGTCATACGACACATGCGAGCGACATGCATATGAGGTACGAAAAAGATCAATACTATAGATACCCAGGGTTAGCGCTTGGATATTTTTTTCTTTCGCCACCACTTTCGCCAAATTGATATTGTTTGTGCCAGATTCTTTAAACTTAAGCCAAATTTTCGCAATATTAAGAATTCTTTGAAAATATCTCCCCCACCCCCACCACACTCTCATTTCTTAACTGCAGTTTACTGTTGTTGCTTAGACTGGTTTCAGTCTATTGCATGACTTAATCATTTTACTCTGACAACTGAAAGAGATAAACACTGCTAATAAAGCTTAAAATCTTTTAATTAAATCTTTTATCTGCCCTCTGTTTTTCATGAGTTGTAGTCTCTTTTCCCTATTCTATTTTTGTAGGAACTTATCTCATTATAAATAGCCTAAGACATTTGAAATATCCTTATGATTATTTATTTCTAATTGTTTATTATTACTGTTCCTTTTTATTATAAATATTAAGTAGTAAGTAAGTAAGTTATTATTTATTTAAATAGTTATTATTATTGTGAGATAATCTGGCCAAGAAACTAGCTTTGCAAAAGCTAGTACTTGAGAAGCTTTGCAAAAGTTAGTACTTGAGAGTTATGCTTTGTTGCCTCCCTTTACAACCCCCTTACTATCGGAATCAGTTTTTACTTTATCCTCTTCATGCAAACGAGTTTAGTCTCAGTGAACTGAGAGTTGTTGTAGACTGAGTATATATAACAATGTCCAAATTCTATTTTGACATAAAAAGATAGGCATGTGTAAGACGGCAGAATCAAAACTTACATCTTTAATATGAGTATGTTTTACACCATAAGCTATTAAAGTTCGGATAAATGGCCCCAAAAAACTACTTCATGGAGTTTGCGTCAAGTGAAGACACTGATCAGCCTGCGCATTCATGCAGTCTAATAAGACTTTCGCATGTACAGTATATAAACTCCATGATCTAAAAAGTGAAAACGAAAGTCTCTTAAACGTATTGCACATGTTGATTTGTATAATTGTGAAAAGTGGCTTAAGCGCCTTTTCACATGGTCAACCTTCCGTCGGTATCTTCTTTGATGTTCACAAGTACCGTTATCTAATCAACAATCGACAGGTATAAAAACCCTGTATTTTCACGGATCAGTGAGTTTATTAGCTCGGAAGGTGTCAATGTTGTGTTTACCTGAGCTATCAAAAACAATCAGATGCATAGACATGGGGACAGCTACTTGTGTTCAAGTTTACATAACATGATTACGCATTGACCCTTGAGGCATGAAGCGTCTGCTTGGTGTCCTGTCACTGTGGACTACTTGAGGAGCAGATTAACGGTAATGGAAGGTGTTGATTAATGATTGTCTCTGATACCGTAAAACTTTGCCATACGTTTTTTTTTTTTTTTTTCTCTTAGATGTTTTTTTTTATCCGCCACTAGTTTTCGCCAAATCAATATTTTTGGAGCCAAAAATATTATTTTATCGCATTTGGCGACTTTGGCGAGCGGTAGCGCGAACCCTGGATACCTGTACGAGTATGCCTGTTGACGGGTATCGGCAATTTTGACCCATTTGACACACCATACGTGTAGCTGGTATGACGTGTGACCTCGACAATTTCTAACGAGTTGGAATGACTCACAGGCAGCACCTCCCGATCACAGTCACCACCATTCACAAAATGGTTGACTCTTATTTATAAAGCGCTCATTTCATAATGATTCTAACACTGAATTAGGCAGTAAATTTTCAACAGCTACATACAACTCGTCAACTAGAATTGTTTTTCTACGAAAAAACAGAATGTCTCCCCCCTTTTTGATGTCAAAAGGATCAGTCATTAAGACGCCAAGGGAAATTTTTCCCTACCCTGAAGCAGGGATTCATAATAAGTAAAAAGTATAAATGCAAGAGTTATAGTTGTTATGCTCTGCATGTCATGTAATGTTGACTAATATTCATATTTAGTTTTTGTCAAAAAATATAAATGCAAGAGTTACAGTGCTCTGCACGTCGTCTATTTATATGTTGACTGATATTTGTATGAAGTTTCATGAATATAGCTTAAACGGTTTTCAAGTTATAGAGCTTAGACGATTGAGACACGATTTTGTGAATGACAAAGTTCCAAGGGAAATAACTCAAATAGTATAAATGCTGTGCTCTGCAGGTTGTCTAGTGTTGACCGACATTTGTATGAAGTTTAGTGAATATAGCTTGTCCGGTTTTCAAGTAATAAAGCGATTGAGACACGATTTTGTGACTGACAAAGGTCCAAGGGAAATAACTCAAGAAGTATAAATGCAAGAGTTATGGTTCTTGCACTATGCAATTCTTCTAATGTTGATTGATATTTGTATGAAGTTTCGTGAATATAGCTTGAATGGTTTTAATAAATGCTAAAGTTATGGTTCTTGCATTCTGCATGTCGTCTGATGTTGATTGATATTTGTATGAACTTTCATGAATATAGCTTGAATGGTTTTAAAGTTATAGACGGACTCGACTGAGACGCAATTTTGTGATGGACAAAGTTCCAAGGGAAATAACTCAAATAGTATAAATGCCAGAGTGCATTCTGCATGTCGTCTGATGTTGATTGATATTTGTATGAACTTTCATGAATATAGCTTGAATGGTTTTAAAGTTATAGACGGACTCGACTGAGACGCAATTTTGTGATGGACAAAGTTCCAAGGGAAATAACTCAAAAAGTATAAATGCCAGAGTTACCATTTGTGCACTCTGCACATCGCCTTATGTTGATTGATATTTGTATGAAGTTTCGTGAATAAAGCTTGAGCAGTTTTCAAGTTATAGAGCGGTTTTCAAGTTATAGAACTGACACGATTGAAACAAAATTTTGTGATGGACTAAGTTCCAAGGAAAATAACTCAAAAAGTATAAATGCCAGAGTTACCATTCTTGCACTCTGCACATCGTCTCATGTTGATTGATATTTATATGAAGTTTCGCGAATATAGCTCGAGCGGTTTTCAAGTTATAGAACAGACACGAT
The DNA here is from genome assembly GCA_963989385.1 of Ctena decussata. Lineage (NCBI taxonomy): Eukaryota > Metazoa > Mollusca > Bivalvia > Lucinida > Lucinidae > Ctena > Ctena decussata. The sequence goes on from OZ022500.1 coordinate 46,429,074, forward strand.
TGAAACACAATTTTGTGATGGACTAAGTTCCAAGGGAAATAACTCAAAAAGTATAAATGCAAGAGTTACCATTCTTGCACTCTGCACGTCGTCTCATGTTGATTGATATTTATATGAAGTTTCGCAAATATAGCTTGAGCGGTTTTCAAGTTATAGAACGGACACGATTGAAACACAATTTTGTGATGGACTAAGTTCCAAGGGAAATAACTCAAAAAGTAAATGCCAGACTTACCATTCTTGCACTCTGCACGTTGTCTCATGTTGATTGATATTTATAAGAAGTTTCGCGAATATAGCTTGAGCGGTTTTCAAGTTATAGAACGGACACGATTGAAACAAAATTTTGTGATGGACTAAGTTCCAAGGAAAATAACTCAAAAAGTATAAATGCCAGAGTTACCATTCTTGCACTCTGCACGTCGTCTCATGTTGATTGATATTTATATGAAGTTTCGCGAATATAGCTTGAGCGGTTTTCAAGTTATAGAACAGACATGATTGAAACACAATTTTGTGATGGACTAAGTTCCAAGGGAAATAACTCAAAAAGTATAAATGCCAGAGTTACCATTCTTGCACTCTGCACGTCGTCTCATGTTGATTGATATTTATATGAAGTTTCGCGAATATAGCTTGAGCGGTTTTCAAGTTATAGAACGGACACGATTTGTCACAGACGGACAGACGGACAGACGCCCGGGGAAAAACAATATGTCTCCCGACCCTAAAGGGGGGAGACATAATGTTTGACTAACAGATATGGAAAAAAAACGCGCAATAACTCTTTGAGATGATGCTTTGGATTCAGGATTTCTGTTGTGAAGTATCAATGTTACGTGTTCTTATGAACACGTGAATTCAGAAATTCGACAATGTTTGACTAACAGAAGTGGAAACAAAATGGACAATAACTCTTTGAGATGGTGTTTTAGGAATTTTAACATGGAATTTCACAATACACGCATTATGATACAATGAATGACTGATTCTTTCCAGGCAGTGGTTTAGAGAAAATGTCAATATTTCCAGCTGCAATAACTATTCAGATTTTCATTATATTTGCTTACATCACAGGCACCTCCACACCATTGCAGGCACCTCCAGCCTTATTTGTAGTCAATCGACGTTTATTTTTGGGCAAGGAGGTTACCTTAACATCTGTGTGCCTTGAAAAACAGATTTGTATGCAAGATCATTGCATTTAAGACCAAAAACGGCCGAATTCTTTATGTTTTGAGTACTGTGGGCTGACATCACTTCAACAGTCATATCTTTGGTTGATATGGAAAGTGCTGGAGGATATGATGTGTGACAAAACTTCATGTCTATAAGGGTCGAATAGCACTTTTTGATTTTTAATATACTCCCTGGTTATTTTATATTTTGTCAAAAATGAGGAATACCTACCGTTTGTTGTCATTTTTTGGACAGTCACAGGCAGCTCCAGATGCCTGTCACAACTTTTTATCGGTACCTCCGCCGGAGGTACCTGTGATAGTTTACCAGGCGTGTTTATACAAGCAGGTGCCTTATAGGCTTCCTGAAAGCTATCAGCCAAATTGGTCCAGTGGTCATGGAGAAGTCTTTTGAATGTTTTAACTATATTTGGGCATAGTGGCCATTTTGAATTTCAGACCACAACCCCTTTACTTATTTGTGCCATCACAAACATTTGGTCTTGCCTTATCAAGCAAATAAGGTTGTAGTCCTAATAAAATCTAAGTCAAAAGCTCTTAATTATGCCACACCTCCTCCTCCTTGCCCCATCTCCCAGCCCTCAACACCTTCCCCACAAAAAAAAGTGAAGAACAGAGAATTAAATTATTTGAGAATGAATTATAGGTTTGAGAAAATCACACTTTTCCTTTGTATTAGGTTGGTTGGTTGATTTGATGCTTAACGTCCACGGTAAACAACTAAGGTCATGTCGGGACGGTCAGTTAACCTAACCACACTATTCCTGGGCAGGCTTAGACCTCCTAAGCGGTTAACCAGTACTAAGTGCACATACTTTCGCCAGTAACTGACAACTGCCCTTCTTGAATCAGCGGAAGGAGAAACGAAAGTATGTGGCCAGACCGGGATTCGAACCCAGGACCTCTGACGTATGAGTCAGGTGCCCTACCTTTGTATTAGGCATTTCAGGTAGCATCTTACTTATAATTTGAGAGGAGCATGGCATACACTGTATGCAATGAATGATGCTCCTCTTGAACATAGACCTGTTACCGTAGCGGGTATAGAAATTAGCAACTGTTGTGCCCAGTACCTAGGCAGAATGACGTCTTGATGATGTGCCTTTAGACACAAATATCAACTCTTAGTTGCTATGGTAACAAATCTATGATGTCACTGGTACTGGAGCATGGCATACAGTGAATGCCATGCTCCACCAATTTTTCAGTTCATTACAAACTGAAATTCTTTCCACAGAAACTTCAGATTTACTCAAACAAATAATCATTCATAAGTCGTTTAATTCCGTGCTGACGATACATCGTTCACCTTAAAGGTTTATCAAAGCAGTAAATTACCAAGGTAGTCGTTTCCAACGTTAGGCACTTTATAGTAGCTGATATCTGCAAAGAGGCCTAAATCAGCGTCTGAAGCCCGAACCTGCAACAGACTCCTGTCGACGGGAATTGTCTCGTAGACAACATCCCTGTAAATTTCCTCAAAGAACACCGGTGGGTTGTCATTCTTGTCACGCAGGGTAATAGATACCTGAAAATAACCATACCATAATGACCCTAAAATTTCGGACACCCGGAAGTTGGACGATTATTGTTCTAAAATTCTTAGACAGTGGATTTTATACACATAAATGCATGAAAATGATGCTTAGAGAATGGCAAGCATTGTAGACTGGGTCTTCAATGTTTGCTTACACCTGTTTGTCCGAATATTTAGGGTCATTACAGTAACTCCTATTTAATATTCTAGTGAAATCAGTTTGATTGGTTGGAAGCAGATGGAAAATGTATTTTATACATGGCTAAATCCACTGCATGGTAAACTTGGAACAGTTTGGAACTATTTTCTTTGTAGGTGATTTCTAAAGTAATCAGTATAGCCAACAATTATACAATATGGATGACTAACTGAATTAGAATTGTAAGAAATGCTATTTTTACCCTGCACAGTAAACTTAAAACAGTTTGGAACTATTTCCTTTGCAAGTGGTTTCTAAGGTAATCAGCAGAGCCGACAATTATACAATATGGATGTCTGAATTAGAATGACCAAAAAACGTGACTTTTTTGGGATTAGAATTATGAAAATATTACTTTTTGGGGGGTTTTATCGATATTTTACGGATTTTATATAAAAATTCCAAAAATTACCAAATTCAATATGAGGTATAATTCCATTACAAACTATCAGATTTTATCCAAAAGCTAATCAAGTCACCTGCATCTCAGCCCTAAGCAGTATATGCCATATACAGAAACCCCATTTCAATTACTTTTTGTGATAACTTGCTCACAAATTTATGTTTGAAGTTTTGAACAGGGGTATAATCTGCATTCAAATGTCTTCTGGAAGAGAATTTTTTTAATCCATTTATGCCTATTGGACTCTTCTGTTTTTTAGGAATTTAAGGAGGCCTAAAAAAATTTGGATTTTTTAGGAATTTTAGTGACGCCTGAAAGCCTGCCGAGTTTTGGTGTTTCACAGCTTCCAAACAGCCCTGTATGGAATTGTCCAGCAGGACAGTGGCAGTATTCTTGCAGGAATTGTGACGGTAAAAGTTTTCCAATGGGTTTTCCATGTGGACTTTTCACTTAAGTATTTAAATTGGATTTTTCAGCATTCATCGTGTGAAGAAGCCAGTGGTCGTTACTAAAATTCTACAAGAAGCGCTTCAAATTTTTATTCTTATATTTACACTTTATTTTCAGACCCTTTCTGTGTTGTTTTTGTAGTAATTTCATACAGAATATGGGTCAAAGAAAAGTTAGTATCGACGTGTTCCGCCATTACGTTAAAAAGCGGTCGCTAGGACTTTGCATCAAGGGAATGTCACATGGACCAATCAAGATGGTTGTTTACCTTAGCCGTCGCTTGACGACAATGTCACATGATCAGCAGTCGTTCATCAATGTATGAAGCTAGTTGCTCTAAAAGGTTTATCTATGGGGAGTCAGTGGCAATTAAGTGTAAATATTATAATTTAAAATTCCCTACAGGTGTCCAGCAGGACTCAGTGTGGAATTTGCAGTGAAATATTTCAATAAGCAGGAATTCAAACAGGAATTCAGGCAGGATTCCCACCATGAAGGGTGAGTCTAAATACCACAGACCACCACAGACCACTACAGACCACCACAGACTACCACAGACCACCACAGACCTCACCACAGACCACCACAGACCACAATAAAGAGTATCATACCGCCTCAAAAATAACATTTTAAAGAGAAGAATATAAAAAATACAAAATTTGACAAAATTTTAGAAAGTGTTTCATTATAATTTGGTGTTATATATTATGTACCACAGACTACCACAGACCACCACAGACCTCACCAAAGATCTCAGTACAGATTGTCAAATATCTTCAAAAATAAAAATTGTGAAGAACAGAATATAAAAAAAAGTATAAAATTTGACTTTTTTTGGGGGGGGGGGGGGGGGGGGGGATTTTATGTTATATTTTATGTACATACATTGTATATGTTGAGTAAGTATATAGAATTAACAATAACATGATTTTCCCTGTCCATAGAAAAGGTTTTTGGATGCTTTAATTTTGGCATTTTTTTACATTTTGTTCTTCAAAATGTTATTTTAGAAGGTGTATGATAATTTGCATTATTATCTATGTTAGTCTGTGGTAGGGTTTGTGGTGGTCTGTGGTAGTCTGTGGTGGTCTGTGGTAGTCTGTGGTGGTCTGTGGTATTTAGACTCACCCACCATGAATATTCAAATGAACAGTATTCTATGGGTGCAGGAGTTTCAGAGAAGAAGTTGTTGAATAAGTTGTTTTCAATTCTTGACGGACAATGCACAACACACAATGAACTCTGAATGCATAATATGATAACAGGTCTGTAACACCCTTCAGACCAGCTAGGTGAGCTAAAAGTCGGTTGAAATTTCACCGAGTCCAATATAATGTGACTATTTCATACGAGTGGCTAAATATACACGTATTATAACTTACACTGGCAACCTCTTCTCTTCTGACACTCACTGGACCATTGGGTGTATCATATGCAATGACTGGCACCCTTAAAATGGGGGTCTTCTCTCTGTCCAGTACTGCACCATTTCTTAATCTGACAAAAATCTTTCCCTGAAAACAGATATCTTGTGTGATGTATGTACGTTGTGTCCCCTAAATAGAGCCAGATTGGTGAGAAGGTTATAGTGACAGAAAACAACATCAGAAAAATGACAAAATTGTGCCTGTTAAAGGTAGGTTCCTGTACTAGCCATAACAATTATGTCCACAAAATAATTTCGTCTTTTTCTGAGCAGTATTGAATTCTCTTATTTTTCTGAATTTGTTGCTACTGAGAAACTCGTCAGATGTTGAGGAAAATAGTCGTTTTCCTTTTTGGTTTATTTTCTTTCGTTGGAATTCCAGTTCTAAAAATAACTATGTTTATTATGTCTATAAGTGCGCGATTTCTGATGCCATTTTCCAAAGGTCAATTTTCCCTAGTCGTGAGTTCTCCTGGAGGTCCTGGCATGGTGGATGGGTTAAAACTATCCCAAAATGCAATGCAGCCTGACCTCAGCTGCGTTTTCTATTTTTGGGGCGAACTAAAAATAGCGCTAACTGGTGTGCGAAGCAGAGTTGGGAAATCCCTTGAAAAACAACTTTTCTAATATCTTTTTGATTTACACTTTTTAGTGAAACTTATTCATTCGCTTTTATAAGTGCTTTCCGACAACTTGGATGAAAGATCATCAAAATTATGATGCATTCCAAAGTACAGGAACCTACCTTTAAGTTTTCTTACCCTGAAATACAATATTAATCCTAATAAATGCCCCTGCCCTAATAAATGCTTCCTGCCTCTATTCCGATGATGAATAAAATCACCCAAGGTACTGTAAAACACTTATATTTGGCGGAAGCAAAATTTGGGGGTTTTCATAAATGGACCTTTTGGCAGATTTTTATTTTGGCGGATTTGTGAGTTCAAAAGTAAAAACAAATAATAAATAAATAAATAAAGATTACTTTTGATGCCATATGGGCCACTTGAGTCTGAGTTCTACATTGTCATGCTGAATAGAGTAATTACAAATATCTTTATTGTTATTTAAACGTTTGCTTAATAAAACTGTTAACAGCTTATATTGCTTCTGATTTAATCAACTAGGCTTAGGCAGTAATTCATATGACATGTCTAATAAACACTTTCACACCCTGTTTCCTCCCAAATGTTTGCGCTGCCGAGTCTTCTCTTGTACTAATATACGAGTATATAATGTGCATTGGCTGTGATATTATGATAATTGGATGGACACACGGCACCAAGTGCGTGCAACTATGGTTATGTACCGCTGAGCCACTTGGGGAACGTCATTAGGAAAATTGAACTGAACTGATATTATGATAAAGGGAAAGAAATGTATACTCATACGTAGTTTTCTTATTTCTTTCAAAATCATCAGTTAAAATTGGCGGTATTTTAATTTGGCGGTTTTCTTCTTTTACGCCAATATCGCCAAAATAAAGTGACCGCCAAATATAAGTGTTTTACAGTATATAGCTACAACTTTGTGTCTTCCATCAGTTGTTTAAAGGGGAACAACTTTAATGAATTCCTATTTGCTTCTCTGGAGGACATAGCTCTTCCAAACAGTCTACTCTTTAAAGGAAAGAATTTGCTCCTAGAGGAGCAAATTCTTTCCTGTAAAAGTTGATCCCTATTTAAAATGGAGGCAAACAAAAGAACATAGCAGAATTGCTACCTTTGGCAGTGGCTCGTTTACTGCTATTAGGGATCTAAATAACACCCCGCTTTGGTAAAATGCAACGCCCCCAGGGCGTTTAATAGGATTAATACTGTGTGCTGAGCCAATGGCCTTCCACAAAGGTTAAGCCAATGGCCTTCCGCCCAGTCTGATCAGAGTCTTCACTGTCCGCATGGACGTAGCTTAGACCCTTCCCTACCCTTTAAGCGCCTAGCAAAGAGTCAAATCAGACTGGGTGGATGCCTAGGCTGATCCGAGTCTGTGCTGGGCGCACAACCACATTGTTGGTTTTCTCGTGTCGTGGCTCATATTGTATTTTTGTTAGACAACCATTCTTCTTTGTCAAACAAGGAGGAAATGAACTCTATAATGAGGAAATGAACTCTATAAGCAATATGCTTCCGTTCAGATCCTCAATTTATATTACATGTATATATCTTGTCAGTATATTTTGTATGAATAAAATATTGTTTAAACCAAGAATAATTGCAGACATACAGTTATATATCACTTGGATTCATTTGATGTAAAAAAAAAATTACGACGTTTAACCCTTTGAGCACCAAAAAGCTGACAACAAAATTTACGTCAGCAAAATTTAAAAAAATGCCTTGTCCAAGATATTCCATATTGACAATTCAAAGACTACAGGGCAAACAGTATAGATCTAGATGAGGCAGCTTATGATGAGCCGCCTCATCAGGATCAACACTGTTTGCAAATTCTGCTATTTTCGTCACTGGCGCTTAAAGTGTTAACGGCTCACACTTACTGATATTGGCTCTATGTCAAATCTATCATCATCCATGGTATAACGGACTTCTGAATAACCATAATGATCCGGCCTGTCTGCATCCGTGGCAGTAACAGTGATCACACTCGTACCGTCCACCTCATTTTCATCAAGTTCCGCAACATAAATAGACTGTAATTTAAACACAAGTAAAATTTCATATTTTTTATCACATGCTGGGCTTGGAGTCACCTGAATTTATTCATTTTGTGAGTAATGGGGAGTATGCAGACTTTTTAGTATGTCCATATATTTAACCAGAAATAATATTTTTTTCTATAGGTGTTTTTTTTTTCTTTCCAGAAAGTGCCTCCAGACCCACTCCTGCCCTTGTAACCCTTACTGTTGTATAGGAGCCCTGGTAGCTAAGTGGGTTAAGTGCTGGCCTACTGATATAGTGAACCGGGTTTGAGCCCCGCCTGAGGCGAGAATCTTTCCTACCACAAACGGGGGTTTCATTGCGAGAATTTGTCCTACCACAAACGGGGGTTTCATTGCACACAGCCTTTCATTATCAACGTCCAATCATCCTGATATGACTGAAATACTGCTGAAAAGGACGTAAAATGGCAAGTCATCCATCCATCTGACAGTTGTAAATAATTGGGCAGTTGTTCAAATTATCTTTAGTTTAACGAAGTCATTAATCTAAGATTCATTAAGTTTTCAAACACACATAATACCATGTATGCTATTGTTTCTTGGCTGAAAAAAATGAGGGAAGCTTTTGCGCTATCATATATTTCGGTGACACTTGGTACGGATGTAGACCCAGAATGTGTACCATATTAATCCTAATAAATGCCCCTGCTCAAATAAATGCACCCTGCCTCTTTTCCGAAAACTAGAGCAAGTGAGCAGGGGCTCACGTATACCCCCGGCCAGCGCCACCACCTATAGGAAATAAACTTTGCATGCCCATGTAGGCACATATCACTAGGCTACATCTCAAGATTTCACAATAATCAAAACAATACAAACATAAAGTTCACTTTTAACACAAATGGTTATATAAATTTCAAAGTCTGTGACCCTGACCTACAATCAGCAGCAGCAGTCAGATGATGTCAACAAAACTGTCTCAACCTCACAGTAAACCTAGTCACACATCAAAAGGTTCCATTCAAGTATATCAAAAACATAAGCAAACAGATACAGCTCAATACAAACTTTAACACTAATGTTATATTAATTTCTAAGTCTGTGACCTTGCCCTTAGGTACTAATATGTGTCCAACCTGTAGTAATAATAAGCACATCTGAACAAATTTCAACAGAAGCTGTCAAAAAGATAGAGCAAAAGCAAAATCTTGAAACAAAACTTTAAAACAACTGCTGTAGAAATTTCTAAGTCTGAGACCTTGACCTTAGGCCTGCAGAAGCATCAGGGTGGTGCAAACTGATCAGTATCCATCCTGTAGTACCAATAAGCACATATCAACAAGTTCGAGTAAAGACGTTTATGAAAACAGAGCAAAAGCAGAAACTTAACACAAAACTTTAATGCAAATATAAATCTCTAAGTCTGTGACCTTGACCTTTGGCCAGCAGCAGCATCAAGGTGATGCACACTGATCAGTATCCGTCCTGTAGTAGCATTAAGCACTTATGAACAAGCTCTGGATAACAGAACCAAAAGAAAAAAACTTAACGCAAATTTTTAACGCAAATTTTATAAGAATTTCTAAGTCTGTGACCTTGACCTTTGGCCAGCAGCAGCATCAAGGTGATGCATACTGATCAGTATCCATCCTGTAGTAACACTAAGCACCTATGAACAAGCTCTGGATAACAGAAGCAAAAGAAAAAAACATAACGCAAAACTTTAACGCAAATGTTATAAGAATTTCTAAGTCTGTGACCTTGACCTTTGGCCAGCAGCAGCATCAAAGTGATGCATACTGATCGGTATACATCCTGTAGTAACACTAAGCACTTATGAACAAGCTCTGGATAACAGAAGCAAAAGAAAAAAACCTAACACAAAACTTTAACGCAAATGTTAACTTACGTACGGACGAACGGACGGACGGACGGACGGACGGACGAACGGACGAACGGACGGAAAGACAAAAACTATATACCCCTCGACATACTTCGTATGCCAGGGGTATAATAATGTAATATTTACTTGCAGGAATTCCTGTTTGCTTCTCTGGATAAGGTAGTTCCTTCAAATGGGTCTAATCTTAAAGGAAAGAATTTGCTCCTACTCATACTGAGAAGGGAGGCAAAAATAGTAGACTTGCTTCCTCTGAAAGTATACCCCTCACCGTTAGTGTTGCTAACCTATACCCTGTGACGCTTATTACAGGTTTTTTTGATTGATTGATTTCTTGCTTTACGTCCACGGTAAACAACTATGGTCATGTCGGGACGGTCAGTTAACCTAACCACACTATTCCTGGGCAGGCTTAGACCTCCTAAGCGGTTAACCAGTACTAAGTGCACATACTTTCGCCAGTAACTGACAACTGCCCTTCTTGAATCAGCGGAAGGAGAAATGAAAGTATGTGGCCAGACCGGGTATCGAACCCAGGACCCTGACTTATGAGTCAGGTGCCCTACCGATTGCGCTACGCGGCCCGGCTCCTTATTACAGGTATTTTGTATAATTTGGCACTGGCTGATGTACTGCAATTTTAGCTCTAGATTAAATAATCTCCCTTTGGCAAAATGCACCTTCAATCCCGCGCCCCCCCCCCCCCCCCCACACACACACACACACACACACCCCTCCCCCGTGGTGTTTAATAGGATTAATACGGTAGTATGTTACACGGAAGAATGACAAGTCTGGCTTTCATGATTCTCCTAAGCACTCTTATACATTTCTGAGTGTGGTATTTGGGGAGAGTAGGTATGACAACTCTTGTTTTCATCATTTTTCCACTTATCTCCCCTGATCACTATATTTTGTGTGCTGCATTATGAAAGGTGGAAATAGATTCCTGCAGCTAAAATGTTCATGTGTAAACCAATTTTCTATTTGTTTTCAATATGGACTTACAGAATGGTTTGTAGACATGAGGTAACAGTGCCAAGATGGTGGTTAGCAACCAGGCCTAGTAGTTTCAGAGAGAAAGGACCTTATAATACTCAACCCAAACGACCTTTAGCCAAGGTCACTTAATGAATTGTGGCAGGAGTGGATTACACAAACTCTATACCACAAACTGTGACTAGCAGACAGATGGAATGACAGACAGGAGCCAATCATAATGCCCCCCCCCCCCCCTCCCCCCTGACTATCATCATAGGGGCCTAAAAACAGAAAAGTATTCAGACACCTTTATCATTCTGTTAATGGACAGTTAAGTTTATCACTTAACACTTGAAGCAGCAGAATGAAGTTATCAATAGATTTATTCAAACCCCTAAAATATTGCCAGAGATATGACAATATCACTGAACTGTGAAATATAGGTCACAGTGACCTAGAAGTGATATGAGGTCAGTCAGATAATATTTGTTCAGTGCATTCTGTTGGCTTTTCCCAGATGTAAGGTTATTCCAAATATCAAGACTCTACCCCTTGTAGTTACTTAGAAACTGACTTGAACACAGTCAGTGAAGCTTTTTTCCAAGTAAGAACCATGAAATATTGGTCAACATCAGATATGGTTTATTGCATTAGTTGTCCTTCCATAGATGTCAGGGTATGCCAATTATTACATCTTTACCTCTTGCAGTTACTGAGAAACTAACTTAAACACTTAAACACAATTGGTGAAGCTATTTTTTTAAAGTGCAGTAAACCATGAAATATAGGTCAACATCAGACATGGTTCACTATGCAAAATCACGTTAACAAGGGCTTCGCAAGCAGCACATAATACACCCATTTTAATGTCATAAAGGAGTTACAGAATGAACAAGACTGTTTACAAAAGGATAGGCCGGGCCACGTAGCTCAATCGGTAGGGCACCTGACTCATAAGTCAGAGGTCCTGGGTTCGATACCTGGTCTAGTCACATACTTTCGTCTCTTCTTCTGCTGATTCAAGAAGGGCAGTTGTCAGTTACTGGCGCAAGTATGTGCACTTAGTACTAATTCGGAAACTATTCTGAAATCGCGGAGTATATAATTTCAACTTGACTACGGAAAGTGAACGACAGCGACTCAGATCAGCCTGGCCATTCGCGCAGTCTGATCGGAGCCTTCTACATTCGCATGATCATATTGAAATATCATTGTGCAAAACCTTTTAACAGGACACTTTTCACACCAAAGATTGAGTAACCATAAAAATAATAATTCAAGGCTTTCGTTTTTCTTTGCCGGCTAAATGAAGCCTTACATAATTATGTCATAAGAAATTTACATCAGGACAGCCAAAGTCAGTAGTTATTGTAGATATCTAGATTAGGAAATCCGTTGCGAGGTCAAGTGTTTCGCCCAAAAAATAGAACTTGAATAATAAATCTCAATTACGCAGTACATGTAGTTACTGAAGACATCAAAGAAACTGTAATCTTCAGATCAGGCAAATAACTCTACTTTAAACTACCCATTTAAATTTTGCATTAATTTGGTAGATGTCACATTTGTAAGTTTTAGGCCTGTAATAAGTAAAAGTAATTCTGAGGTAATTTCTCTCATTTTTAAAAAAAACATATGTTGAGGAATTGTGTTTTGTATCCAAGATGCCACGACATGTGTTTTCATAGAGAGTGAAACACTTTTTGAATTTAGCAGATGCCAAGAATATCTGTTTTGCGGAGAAATACTAAAAGTTAATCAAAATTGATAATTCTTATGGAAACAACTTGTTATTGTCAAAATACAGAAAAGCCACCATGACACCAGAAAAAGAGTCGGATTAGCACAAAATGGGAATTACTGTAATGCAAGGTAAAAACAAACTATTACTAATTACTGGAGACCTTTGCGGTGCTATTTATATGAGCTTTATTCACTTTCCGTAGTCAAGTTGAAATTATATACTCAAGTAGATTACTTGTTTGCTGCCTTGGCGATGAAACGCTTCTTAAATATGTCTATGCAAAAATTCGCTGTTCGAGGATCAAATTCTTTCCTTTAAAATTTGACCCGATGGCAAAATTGAAAAGGGATAAAAGTGTACTAAATCACCTAAAAATGTGCAATATTCTGTTAAATTTTTGCGTGTGCCCTGGCCAAACTGTGCAGACTGGATCGTCCTTACATTCGCAAAGAAAAGATTTTCCATTATTCTTGGGTTTTGCAGCTTATTACTTACACATACATGTAGTATATAATGATCAAACTAAAAATGAATAAATGAAAATAATACATAAAACGCAAAGTAGACTCTTCACCGAGCCATGCGAATCGGGAATGTGCCGGATAAGTTTGTTCCTTGTAGCAGTCTGATCTGGGTCTTTGCTGTTTATTCAGGTGTTCGGGGTATGGTAAACGGGGGTGATTAGTGATGTACTGTTTTGTCTTTGATTTTATTTACATATAGATCGTGTGAAAAAAATACAAATTATGATGAAAAAATGGTTATGAACACACATACAGATGAAAGACAGAAGATTCTCGTATATCCGTTTAATTCTAATTTGACTATGCATTATGGTCAGTGTTTTAAGGTGTATCTTAGACTTTCAGGATCCCCTGGGAAACAAATCTTCAGTTTGTGTCTGGCCTGTGACTAGCAGAAGTGAACCATAGAACAGGCGGCTTCATCGTCGGCCACATAAATCTTTTGGCAAGCTTTCTGGTTTAGCCCAGTGCATTCGCATTTTTTTTTAAATTTTCCCAACCTTAATGCTTTGAGAGAAAACATGCTTCACTAACGGCTTTTCCTTTCCTTAACGACTAGACACCGTTTGGAATGAGAGCAATCGTCCCGCTCCAAGGAGCAAATATCTGAAGTTTCACTAAAATTGGTTTAATAGTGCCTGAGAAATAAGGCAAAATCACTGGACCATGAAAAGTAAATCATGACGGCCTAGAAAATGAGATCAATCAAAATGCTACACTAAGCAAATATTTGAAGTTTGTCTCAAATAGGTATTACAGTGCCTGAGAAACAAGGCAAAATCACTTGACCATGAAAAGTAGGTCACCATGACCTAGAAAAATAATGAGGTCGATTATTATGCTCCAATGAGCCAATATCTGAAATTTGACTCGAACTGGTATAATAGTGCCTGAGAAATAAGGCAAAACCACTGGACCATGAAAAGTAGGTCACCATGACCTAAAAAAATAATGAGGTCAATTGTGGTGCTCCACTGAACCATTATCCGAATTTTGAATCAAATCAGTATTATAGTGTCCGAGAAATAAGGCAAAGTGACTGGACCATGAAAAGTAGGTCACAATGACCTAGAAAAATAATGAGGTCAATTATCATGCTCCACTGAACCATTAACTGAACTTTGACTCAAATCAGTATTATAGTGTCTGAAAAATAAGGCAAAGTCACTGGATCATGAAAAGTAGGTCAACAATTAGACTTTATCACTTGGGGTGTTGGTTATCTCCTTGTATCACAATGACACTCTTTTATCTCCCTAATTCCAGACGAGCTAGGCTGTCTGCTGACAGCTCTTGTTCTCCGGGCACTCCGGTTTTCGCCCACCTTGGATTGACAATCGGCTCGATATAAGTGAAATTTTCATGAAAGGGAAGTAAAACCCATCGCAAAAAAAAAAAAAAAACAACTTCCAAATGGTTTTGAAGAAGATTTTTGAATATTTTTCTATGTATTGCTATGGTTCAAACCCTGGACTCCCTGGGGCTGGGCCATTTTGGACCCTGTGGCCATCATTTGAATAATTTTGGTAAAGGACCACTAGGCAATGCTACATACTAAATTTCAAGCATCTGAGCCAAGTGGTTCTGAAGAAGAAGATTTTTGAATATTTTTTCTATGTATTTCTATGGTTCAAACCCAGGACCCCCTAGGGTGGGGCCATATTAGACCCTGGGGTCATCATTTGAACAAACTTGGTAAAAGACTACTAGGCAAAGCTACATACCAAATTTCAAGCATCTGAGCCTTGCAGTTCTGAAGTAGATGATTTTTTAATTTTTTTCTATGTATTTCTATGGTTCAAACCTGGGACTCCCTGCCCCAGGGCCATTTTGGACCCTGGGGCCACCATTTGAACAAACTTGATAGAGGGCCACTAGGCAATGTAACATACCAAATTTCAAGCATCTGAGGCAAGCAGTTCTGGGGAAGAAGATTTTTAAGTATTTTTTAGTTTCGAATCCAAGATCCCCTGCCCCGGGGCCATTTTGGACCCTGGGGCCACCATTTGAACAAACTTGGTAGAGGACCACTAGGCAATATTACATACCAAATTTCAAGCATCTGAGCCAAGCAGTTCTGGAGAAGAAGATTTTTAAGTATTTTTTAGTTCCGAAACCCAAGACCCCCTGCCCCAGGGCCATTTTGGACCCTGGGGCCACCATTTGAACAAACTTGGTAGAGGACCACTAGGCAATGCTTCATACCAAATTTCAAGCCTCTGAGCCAAGCAGTTCTGGAGAAGAAGATTTTTAAGTATCTTTTAGTTTCGAACCCAAGACCCCCTGCCCCAGGGCCATTTTGGACCCTGGGGCCACCATTTGAACAAACTTGGTAGAGGACCACTAGGCAATGCTTCGTACCAAATTTCAAGCCTCTGAGCCAAGCAGTTCTGGAGAAGAAGATTTTTAAGTATTTTTTAGTTTCGAACCCAAGACCCCCTGCCCCGGGGCCATTTTGGACCCTGGGACCACCATTTGAACAAACTTGGTAGAGGACCACTAGGCAATATTACATACCAAATTTCAAGCATCTGAGCCAAGCGGTTCTGGAGAAGAAGATTTTTAAGTATTTTTCAGTTTCGAACCCAAGACCCCCTGCCCCAGGGCCATTTTGGACCCTGGGGCCACCATTTGAACAAACTTGGTAGAGGACCACTAGGCAATGCTTCATACCAAATATCAAAGCCCTAGGCCTAGCGGTTTCAGAGAAGATGTCATTTAAAGCAAATTGTTGACGACGCACGACGGACGACGCACGACGCACGACGGACGACGGACGACGGACACTGGGTGATCACAATAGCTCACCCTGAGCCTATGGCTCAGGTGAGCTAAAAAAAAACTTTGTCAAAAGTGAATGAGTACATCAGATCCAAATTTTATGTGTAACTTCTAGGCATAGGAGAATGCAAATTCACATTCAGCACCTTCTTGCTTTGCGAGCCCCTAGTCCATCAACACTTTCAGTGCTTTGATTAATAACAGCGGCCATCTTGGATTCTGGACCAAGCTGAATTTTGTCAGTCTGAAGGCCTGCAGTCTGGTCATGCAGCACATGAAATTTGAGAACTATGGATGCAGTGGTTTTAGAGAAAAAGTCATTTGAATGGACTTAAAATTTAGGGTCGATGTAAATGTGAACAGACGGACGGGTTGACGGATGGACGGACATAAAACCGGATGCCTATATAGCACCTTGCTAAGGCAGGTGCAACAATTGGACGGGCACACGGCGCCAAGTGTGTGCAACTATGGTTACGTACCGTTGAGCCACTTGGGTAACGTCGCTAAGAGAACTGAACTGAACTGAACTGAACTGAACAGGTGTGGCAAAAATCACATAAAATTTTAAGTGACGGGGGGAGGGGGGGGGGGGGGGGAAGGAGGAGGATTTATCAAAACCTGGACCATTATCTAACATCAGTCCAAGTATTAGTATCAACTGAATCCATCGTGGCACTGTAAAATTATGTCTTTATAAAGGTTTAACCAAAATCTTTAAGACAAAATTCTAAGTTCATGACTTTAAGGTCACCCAGTGGGGTTGGTAAAGTGCTTTGTAAAAACTCAAACAAATATCTAACATCAGTTCAAGTTTAAACTAAATCTATCAAAGCATTATGAATCAGTATGCAATTAGAAAACTTTAACAAAACCAAAATTTCTAAAGTCCATGACCTTGACACCAAGCTCACTGAGCAGAGTTGGGGTAGTACTCTGTAAACATTAAACCAATACCTAACTACAGAGCAAGTATGAAAAGAAATCATCCACAGGTTAGGGAGATAAGTGTCTTTCTAAAACTTTAACCCAAACATCCAATTCGAAAAAGCCTAATTCCATGACCTTGACATCAAGGTCACTGAGTGGGGCAGGGGTGGTGCCTGTAAAACTTTTGACCAATATCTAACTACAGTGCAAGTATTGAAAGAATACATCTGTGGGCTAGGGAGATACAAGTCTTTTAAAAACTTAAACCAAAACATTCGATCCGAAAAAGCCCAATTTTCTAAGTCCATGACTTTGACATCAAGGTCAATGAGTGGGGTGGGGGTGGTACCATGTAAAACTTTGAACTAATATCTAACTACAGTGCAAGTATCAAACAAATCCATCAATGAGTTAAGGAGATATGGATCCTTAAAAAACTTTAACCGAAACATCCAATCTGGATGCTGACACGGACGCTGACGCCAGGGTGACAACAATAGCTCTTCCTGAACTTTCAGGCGAGCTAAAAAAACTATTCAAAGGGAGGCTACTCCAAAATCAAGAAAGGGGGAACAAGCATTCTTATATGTGACACATCATCTTGTGATCATGCACATTGCTTTAAAGTTTCATCATGATATTCCAAACAGTTACCGAATTAAGGGATGTACAAGATAAGTATACACAAAAATATTCTAAAAGAACTAATACAAGGGATATAACTCTGAAATGAAGAAAGGTAGAGCAACCATTGTTGTGAAACATCGATGGGTTGGTTGGTTGATTTGATGCTTAACGTCCAGGGTAAAAATCAATGGGGCATAACTTGAAACCTATGGAAGGGGGAGCAACCATTCTTACACCCGACACATTCCCCCTAGCTAATACATATGCCTATAAAATTTCATGAAGATATCCCATATGGTTACTGAGTTATGGCGTGCACAAGAATGTTTACGGAGGGACTATTCAAAGGGAGATAACTCCAAAATTAAGAAAGGGGGGAGCAACCATTCTTATATGTGACACATCTTCTTGTGATCATGCACATTGCTTTAAGTTTCATCATGATATTCCAAACAGTTACTGAGTTAAGGGATGCACAAGATAAGTATACACAAAAATAGTCTAAAAGAACTAGTAAAAGGGATGTAACTCTGAAACAAACAAGACCTGTCACAGGGACAGGATAGCTCGCCTGACAGCGCCTTGCCCATCACATAAAAAACTTTAACGCAAAACTTTAACATTTTGCTTACACCCACGCCGACGCCAATGCCGACGCCAACGCCGACGGTGACTCCGCCGCTGACACCGACACCGGGGGTTGTGCAATAGCTCTTCCTGACCTTCGTTCAGGCGAACTAATAAAGGGAGAGCAACCATTTTTGTGCGCGACACATACACATTGCTATGAAGTTTTATGAAGATATCCCATACAGTTATCTAGTTATGGCACGCACAAGACCTGCAGGGTTAAAAAAACGATCAAATGGGCATAACTTGAAAACTAAGAAAGAGGAAACAACCATTCTTACATGTGACATGTTCCCCCTACCTAATACATATGCCTATAAAAGTTCATGAAGATATCTCAAATGGTAACTGAGAATGTTTACGGATGGACAGATGGACAGACGGACAGCGCCACGACATAATATGTCCGTTTTTTCAAATTTATGGATGGACTTTTCAAAGGGAGGTTACTTCAAAATCAAGAAAGGGGGGAGCAACCATTCTTATATGTGACACATCATCTTGTGACCATGCACATTGCTTTAAAGTTTCATCATGATATTCCAAACAGTTACTGAGTTAAGGGATGCACAAGATAAGTATACACGAAAAAAGTCTAAAAGAACTAGTAAAAGGGATGTAACTCTGAAACAAATAAATGAAGAGCAACCATTGTTGTGCGCGACACATCCTTGGGAGTTCATGCGATACATCCTTAGGAATTTATACACATTGCTATGAAATTTTATGAAGATATCTCAAACAGTTATCTAGTTATGGCACGCACAAGACCTGAAGGGTAAAAAACAATCCAATGGGCATAACTTGAAAATTATGAAAGGGGGAGCAACCATTCTTACACGTGACACGTTCCCCCTACCTAATACATATGCCTATAAAATTTCATGAAGATATCCCAAATGGTTACTGAGTTATGGCGCGTACAAGAGTGTTTACGGACAGACAGATGGACAGACAACGCAACAACATAATATGTCCGTTTTTTCAAATTTATGGACGAACTATTCAAAGGGAAGTTACTTCAAAATCAAGAAAGGGGGGACAACCATTCTTGTATGTGACACATCATCTTGTGACCATGCACATTGCTTTAAAGTTTCATCATGATATTCCAAACAGTTACTGAGTTAAGGGATGCACAAGATAAGTATACACAAAAATAGTCTAAAAGAACTAGTAAAAGGGATGTTACTCTGAAATAAATACAGGAAGAGCAACCATTGTTGTGTGAGACACATCCTTGGGACTTTATACACATTGCTATAAAATTTTATGAAAATATTTCAAACAGTTATCTAGTTATGGCGCGCACAAGACCTTCAGGGTAAAAAAACAATCCAATGGGCATAACTTGAAAATTATGAAAGGGGGAGCAACCATTCTTACACGTGACACGTTCCCCCTACCTAATACATATGCCTATAAAATTTCATGAAGATATCCCAAATGGTTACTGAGTTATGGCGCGTACAAGAATGTTTACGGACGGTTGGACAGACAGATGGACGGACAGCTCCACGACATAATACGTTAGTTTTTTCAAAACGAGCGTATAAAAAAACATACAGTACATAGCAGTATTCATACGCTATAGGAGCCTTGCCTATACTTCTCAAATGCCTTTTATATGAAATTTGTATGATATGAGCCACGACACGAGAAAACCAACAATGTGGTTGTGCGCCCAGCGCCTTTCAGATCAACCTGGGTATCCGCCCAGTTTGACCAGTCTCTTTGTTTAGTGCTCAAAGGGTAGCTAAGGGTCTAAGCTATCTCCATGCAGACAGCGAAGACTCTGATCAGACTGGGCAGATGCCCAGGCTGATCCGAGTCTGCGCTGGGTGCGCAACCACATTGTTGATTTTCTCATGTCACGGCTCATATAATGACAAACCTTGCTGAAAATAGGAGTATTATCGTTGATATTTCTGATGTTAATCGTAACAGTTGCTGTAGCTGAGAGTGTCGGCTCACCGCTATCAGTCACCACGACAACTATGTAGGAACTGTTGATCATTCTGTCATCATCATAATCTATTTTGTTTCTACTGGTTGTCACAAAACCTGTTAAATATTGCACATATTATTACACATATTATTATCAATGACATATATCATCATATCACCAAAATGCATATATACATGGCTCTCTCTTTCTTCACCCTGCACCCCACATCCATCTTCCCATCTCCATATATGCCCCCCCCCTCCCACAAATTCTCTACCATCTCCCAGTCATGTATCTTTGCATGTTAGGTTAAAATCCATCCATCAGGAGATAGGGTGCAGACAAGGCATTTTTCAACACTCTTTAACCTTCTGTGACCTTGAAAATAGTCAAACTGTTTTAAAGTTAGCTTCTCTCAGTAATATATCTGTGCAAGTTTGGTTTAAATCCATCCATCCATTCAGGAGATAGAGTGCAGACATGGCATTTTTCAACACTCTTTGACCTCCTGTGACCTTGAAAATGGGGTCAAAGTCACCAAAACCTAATTTTTTCCCCATCTTCCAGGGAAATGTCTGGGCAAGTTTGATTAAATTCTGTCAATCCATTCAGGAGACAGAATGCAGACAAGGCATTTTCAACACTTTTTGACCTCCTGTGACCTTCAAAATGGGGTCAAAGTCACTAAAATCTGATCATTAACCACCTCCCAGTGATATATCTGTGCAAGTTTGGTTGAAATCCATCTATCCATTCAGGAGATACAGTGCAGAGAAAGCATTTTTCAACACTTTTGCCTTCTTATGACCTTGAAAATGGGATCAAGGTCACCAAAATCTGATCAGTTTTTTACCATCTCCCAGTGATATAACTATGCAAGTTTGGTTAAAATCAATCCATCTATTCAGGAGATAGAGTGCAGACAAGGTATTTTTCAACTATCTTTGACCTTCTGTGACCTTGAAAATAGAGTCAACTAGAAATGTTTTTCAGAGAAAAACTGATGTCCCCCCACCAGCCAATTTCCCATCCACTCTAATGAATATAAAGCCTGTACAAGTAAACTATCTAGGCAAGTTTGGAGAAAATCCATCCACTGGTTCTAAAGATATCCTAAATATATGACTATGTCCTTGAAAAATGGGTCAAGGTCACCAAATACTAAACATGTCTTAAACCTGTCACAACAATATATTCCTGCAAGTCTGATGAATATCTGTCAATTGGATCAAGAAATAACTAATTTTTAAGAGAGAAAAAATAAGCATTTTCAAGTTAGCTTTTGACCTTGAAAATGGGGTCAAGGTAATCAAAACACAGTAAACTCTTGAGATTGTCCCAAAAGTATATCTATGAAAGTAAAGTGGTAATCAAGCCAAAGGCTAATGAGATATATCAACTTCAGTGACATTTTCACATATCTAAATCCTCCTGTGACCTTGAAAATGAGGTCAAGGTCACCAGAATCTGACCAGCTCTTAAACTTGTCCCAGTGATGTATCCATGCAAGTTTGGTGAAATTCCATCTATTGGTTCATGAGATATTAAGGGTACAAGAAATTGCCATCTAAGTCCTCCAGTGACCTTGAAAATGAAGTCAAGGTCACCAAAATCTAATCAGCTCTCTAGCTGGTATCAGTGATGTATCCAAGCAAGTTTGGTGAAATTCCATCCATCGGCTCATGAGATATTGTCATAATAGGAAAATGTCATCAAAGTCCTCCAGTGAGGAGATATAGAGGGTAAAAGGAATTCTCATCTAAGTCCTCCAGTGACCTTGAAAATGAGGTCAAGGTCACCAAAATCCATTCAGCTCTTAAACATGTCCCAATGATGTATCCCTGCAAGTTTGATAAAATTACATCCATTGGTACAGGAGATATAGTGGGTACAAGAAATTCTCATCTAAGTCCTCCAGTGACCTTGAAAATGAGGTCAAGGTCACCAAAATCTAATCAGCTCTTAAACTTGTCCCAATAATGTATCCATGCAAGTTTGGTGAAATTCCATCTATTGGTTCAAGAGATATCGCGCACGCAAGAAACTGTCACGCCGACGCTGACGCCGACGCCCGGGATCCGCACTAAAAACAATATGTCCCCCCTCACCTTTGGTGGGGGGACATAATAATGTTGAATCACCACTCAAACAATACTGTTTCAAACAAGGCCATATCAATGTCAATTTAATGTCATTATGTTAAATCACAATTGAGACAATGTTGTTTAAACAAGAAAATATCAATGTCAATTAAATGTCATAATGTCAAATCACCACTGAAACAATGTTATTTCAAACAAAAAATATCAATGTCGATTTAATATTGCTATTTGAATTACCACTGAAACAATGTTGTTTCAAACAAGATAATATTAATGTTGATTTTATATCATTATGTTGAATCCCCTCTGAAACTGTTGTTCCAAAAAAAAGGTCATATCAATGTTGATCTAATGTTTAGTTATTGAATTACCATTGAAACAATGTTGTTTCAAACAAGATAGCAATGTTGATTTAACGTCATGATTTTGAATCATCACTAAAACAATGTTGTTCCAAACATGGTCATGTCAATGTTGATCTAATGGCATTATATTTAATTAAGAACTGAAATTTGATTTTTCAGCGTTCATCGTGTGATGAAGCCAGTGGGCAGAGCTAAAATTCCATGAAGCGTGAAGCGCTTCTTGTAGAATTTTAGCGACAACCACTGGCTTCTTCACATGATGAACACTGAAAAATCAAATTTTTATTCTTATATTTACTCTTTATTTCATACCCTTCCTGTCCTGTTTTCGTGGTAATCTAATGTTAAATTTGCAAACATGCGTGGAAGAAAAGACAGAAAGGACATATTTGGTAAACAGCCGTTGTCATAACATTGCGTCAATCGAATGTTACATGAACCAACCAAAACGTTTGTTTACCTTAGACGTCGCTTGACGACAACATCACATGATCAACTGTCCTTCATCGGTGTATGAAGCCAGTTGCTCTATACGGTTCACATATGGAAAGTCAGTGGCAAGTGTAAATATTAACCATTGAAACAATGTTGTTTTAAACAAGGTCATATCAATGTTGATCTAATGCCATTATTTAAGAATTAATATTTGATGTTTCAGCGTTCATCGTGTGATGAAGCCAGTGGGCAGAGCTAAAATTCCATGAAGCGCAAAGCGCTTCTTGTACAATTTTAGCGATGTTCACTGGCTTCTTCATACGTTGAACGCTGAAAAATCAAATTTTCATTCTTATATTTATTATATTTACACTTCATTTGTGAACCTCTCTGTACCGTTTTCGTGGTAATTTGGTGTAGAATAGGCAAAATATGGGTCGAAGACAAGTTACTAACGACGTGTTTGGCCACAAAGTTAAACAGCAGTCGCCCTGACATGGCGTCAATCGAACTTTACAAGAACCAATCAAGACTTTTGTTTACATAAGACGTCGCTTGACGACAAAGTCACACGATCAGTTGTCCTTCATCGGTGTATGAAGCTAGTTGCTCTATAGGGTTCACCTATGGGAAGTCAGTGGCAAGTGTAAATATATTGAATTACTATTGAAACAAAGTTGTTTTAAACAAGGTCATATCAATGTTGATCTAATGCCATTATATTGAATTACTATTGAAACAAAGTTGTTTCCAACAAGGTCATGTCAATATTGATTTAATGTCATTATGATGAATCACCATTGAAACAAAGTTGTTTCAAACAAGAAAATGTCAATGCTGATTAAATATCATAACGCTGAATCACCATTGAAACAATGTTGTTTAAAACGATAATATCAATGTTGATTTAATGTCATGATTTTGCATCATCACTAAAACAACGTCGTTCCAAACAAGGTCATGTCAATGTTGATCTAATGCTGTTATATTTAATAACCATTGAAACAATGTTGTTTTAAACAAGATGATATCAATGTTGATTTAATATCATTATGTTGAATCGCCATTGAAACAATGTTGTTTCAAACAAGATCATATTAAAGTAAATCTAATGTCATGATTTTGAACCAACACTGACAAGTCAAAGTGGTTTCAATGTCTTTATGGTGAAACAACATTTAAACAATATTGTTTCAATGTCGTGTGTCTGCTGGGAAGCTTTTGGAAAATTTCCGCGCGGAAATTTTCCAAAGGCTTCCCAGCAGTCACTCAGTACTGAAACAACCTTGTACAAACACTGATTTCAAGATAATAACAGTACAAATACATACCTGACTCATAGCTGATTTCGAAGAAATCATGTGGCTGTTCAACAACCTCATAACCCCTTATTACACCATCATCATCTCTTGCGACAAGACTCATAACAAAAGATCCCTCCCCCTGCTCCTCGGGGAAAGTAACATCATCGAAGGGATCAAACCTTGGCGGAATTGTATTGTAGTCCTTGATATCAATAATCACAGTACCTATATAAACAGATGCATATTTCTTCATTCATCTGAAATTTTTACACCCAGATTGATAGAAAAACATAAAATTACTCATTATTGTTACTCAGAACTAAAAAATTGTGTCTTAAGACACAGATGATGCCCCTGTGGTATGCCTTCCCCCTCCCCCTTAACCCACCAATGGCATCCTCCCCCTAATCCCTCAGCCCACCCTGATCTCCCTTTCTTCAAAAAGAAATAAACTAGAGGATCAATGATCATGTTGCTAACCTGAGCCTTATTGTCAACAGACACAATTTGTCATTTGCCTCATCTGTTACAAATTTTAAACCAGTGGCTTTAGAGGAGTGCATACATTATATACTGGACAAAAAAAGTTAGGGATCAAATATTTGACTGAAGCTTAAATCATGAAAAATAAATTATCCAAAAATAATTTACTTCAGCTCCATGCAGCTGTCAAAGCGGCACAGGGCTGCATGAAAAATATTGGAATCGGGTCACTTGACACACCAGTAGAAACGAATAAACAGATATACCCCTAAAACTGAAGTGAAAATTGGCATCACCACAAAATTGAATGCCCGTGATCCTTGGCTTTATCCATGCAAAACCATTCCTAGTGCTCATTGATATCTCTTGGGGGTCTGAATAACTGCATGACCGCTACTCGGTGTTCTTTTGGTAAAGGCTAGAGGCTCATTTGGGGACTCGTTTGCCATTTTTCATGAAAGGCCTGCATTAGCTCTCGAGGAGTTTCCTGAAGCCTCTTATGATTAAAACTGGTGTTTTGTAACATCTGTCAAGCATGTGCAATCAGATTTAAAACTTGCGATTAACTACCCTTGTCCATACGGACGATAGTCTCTGTCCCAAGCTACTGGTTCATCACAATGACACTGCGAGGACGCGCATTGTTTGTCCATTGAATGATTTAATCGGCCAATTTCAGTGAAATCTGTTAGAAACAGACTTTACACAGCTAATTTGCGCACTGGCATGCTGGTAATGAGGCAAGGATTGATGCGATTCCATAGAAATGCGAGGCGACAGTCGGCAAAAAGTGACAAAAATTGGAAGCTGGGTCATTGGACACTTGACGTTTTCACAAATGAGTCAGATTAGTATGTAGATATCCACGATGATGGGAGAAGGGTGCGACGCCTGTCAGGTACACGTCTTGTAGACTATGAATTAAATCGTGTTGCGGAATATGACATGTCTCGAGGGGGTTGGGTGATGGTATGGTACGGCATCTGGATTTGCAGCTGGTGGACTTGCGCAAGCCAGACAGAGGCGCTCTGGTTGGTGTTCGAGTTAGGAATGGCACGTTTTATCCAATTACGAGACCGTTTGTTGAAGTGTTTGGCAATGACATCATCGAATCGCAGGGCAAATGTGGTGGATCAGTACCCAGCGATAGAAACAATCGCCCACATTGACATGTCAATTTAATCACAAGTTTCAAATCCGATTCAGCATTCTTTGGACATGTTACACCGCCAACTCTGATCACGAGAGGCTTCCCGAAACCCAAGGAGAGCTCATTTATGCCTTTCATGAAAAATGGCAAGCGAGTCCCTAAATGGGCCTCTCGGAATTTACCAGAAGCATACCGAGTGGCTTTCATGCAGTAATTCAGGCCCTTAGAGGTCACACTGAGAGCTGAAAATGATTTTGCATGGATAAAGCCAAAAATAATGGACATTCAGTTTTGTATTAATGCCAGTTTTCATTTTGATTTTAGGGGTATGCCTGTTTAACTATTTCTGCTGGTGTGTCACGTGATCAGATTCTAATATGTGTCATGCAATCTTGTGCAGTATTGTCAGATGTATTCAACGGAAGAAAATGATTTTTTGAAAATTACTTTTTTCCATATAAAAAATTCAGTCTAATGTTTGATCCTTAACTATTTTTGTCCAGTATATTTAAAATCTCAGTGACTGTCACAGAGTTCAAAGAATAACCATGACCTCTGCTGGCCTTATGTCTTCTTGTTTTAATTTAGTTAACCATAATTTATAATT
Organism: Ctena decussata; assembly: GCA_963989385.1. Classification (NCBI taxonomy): domain Eukaryota; kingdom Metazoa; phylum Mollusca; class Bivalvia; order Lucinida; family Lucinidae; genus Ctena; species Ctena decussata. The sequence continues at coordinate 46,455,419 of OZ022500.1, forward strand.
ATCATATCTGGGCTAAAAAATGTTTCCATGAAATCCACTGTTTAAGCGTTTTCCGTTTTCCCATATAAAAGCATTAGTATAGGAACCAAAGTTGACCTCGCCATGATTAATAGATCAAGGTCAATGCAGGGTCATCATTTGTAAAAACAAGAGCTGTCACCTGACAGCATAGCTTGCCTGAATAGGTGCTTGCCCATCACACAGTCACTATGGTGGTGTGGACTCCTATGCATAAAGCTTCAGGCAAGCATGTCCATAATGACAACACATTTATAAACAAAAGCTATCTCAGAAATAAAATTATAATAAAAGAAATCCACATGAAATTTCAAAGTCCATGAGCTTGAGCTCAAAGAACTATGAGTAGGGTGGGGTTGGGGTGGGGTGGGGGGGGGGTGCTAGGATGTATCAAAGCTTGAACCATTATCTAACATCAGTTCAAGTATTAATATCAACTGAGTCCATTGTGGCACTGTGAAATTATGTCTTTATAAATATAAAACTTTAACCAAAATCTTTAAGACAAAATTCAAAGTAGATAACCTTGACTTCAAGGTCAGCCAGTGGGGTAAGTATATAGTGTTTTCTAACAAGTAGCCCAAAGGGCAACAATTGCTCACCTGAGAGACACTGTAAACCTATAGGGATATTTAAGATGCTCAAGGGCAGCTAACTCCACAGTCAGTGATCCAATCAGGCTGAAAATTAAACTCATCCAAAACATTATGCATGCCCTCATTTAATATATGCAAGTTTAAAAAGTATCCGATCAAGAGCACAATAGACAGAGCTGTCAAGGGCAGCTAACTTCGTAGTGGTTGGCCTGATCTGGCCAAAATTTGAACTTGTTTAAGATATTATGCATTTCCTCATTACCTGCAAGTTTGAAAAGGATCGGATCAGTAGAAACCAAGAAAAAGTGGCGACATTGATTTTTTGGATGCTCAGGGCAGGTACTCCATAGTCAGTAGTGAGATCTAGCCGAAATGCTAACTAATCCAAGCTTTTATGCATATCCTCATTACCTGCAAGTATGAAGAGGATCCGATGAAAAATGAAAATGTGATGACGTTGTTTTCTCCATTATAACACTATGGGATTTTTTTCATAGTCTGTGCTCGAATCCGGCCAAATTTCGAACTCATCCACGCTCTTATGTATGTCATCATTGCCTGCAAGTATGATAAGGATCTAATCAAAAACCTTGATTGCAGCACCCTGAAAGTCAAACTTGCTCGAGATATTGTCATGCCCTACATTTGTGTGAAATTATTTTAAAATCCGTTGAAAAATGTAGGTGCTAGAGCGATGACAAAGTTTTTCTAAAAATAGCTACAGTGACCTTGACCTTGGGCACAGCATCCTGAAAGTCAAACTTGCTTGAGATATTGTCATACCCTACATTTGTGTCAAGTTATTTCAAAATCCATGGAGAAATGAAGGTGCTAGGGCGATGACAAAGTTTTTCTAAAAATAGCCACAGTGACCTTGACCTTGGGCACAGCACCCTGAAAGTCGATCTTGCACGAGATATTGTCATGCCCTACATTTGTGTGAATTTATTTTAAAATCCATTGAGAAATGTAGGTGCAAGAGCGCTGACAAAGTTTTTCTAAAAATAGCCACAGTGACCTTGACCTTGGGCGCAGCACCCTGGAAGTTAAACTTGCTTGAGATATTGTCATACTCTACATTTGTGTCAAGTTATTTTAAAATCCATTGAGAAATGAAGGTGCTAGGGCGATGACAAAGTTTTTCTAAAAATAGCCACAGTGACCTTGACCTTGGGCACAGCACCCTGAAAGTTGAACTTGCTCCAGCTATTGTCATGCCCTACATTTGTGTGAAGTTATTTTAAAATCCATTGAGAAATGTAGGTGCAAGAGCGCTGACAAAGTTTTTCTAAAAATAGCCACAGTGACCTTGACCTTGGGCGCAGCATCCTGAAAGTCGAACTTGCTTGAGATATTGTCATGCCCTACATTTGTGTGAATTTATTTTAAAATCCATTGAGAAATGTAGGTGCTAGAGCGCTGACAAAGTTTTTCTAAAAATATGTGATGACGTTGTTTTCTCCATTATAACACTATGGGATTTTTTTCAAACGCTCAAAGGCAGCTAACTCTGTAGTCTGTGCTCGAATCTGGCCAAATTTCGAACTCATCCAAGCTCTTATGTATGTCATCATTACCTGCAAGTATGATAAGGATCTAAGCAAAAACAGTTGAGAAAACGTGATGACGCCATTTTCCCCATTATAACCCTATGGGATTTTTTTCAAACGCTCAAGGGCAGCTAACTCCGTAGTCTGTGCTCGAATCCGGCCAAATTTCGAACTCATCCAAGCTCTTGTGTATGTCATCATTACCTGCAAGTGTAATAAGGATCTAATCAAAAACAGTCGAGAAAATGTGATGACGCCATTTTCCCCATTATAACCCTATGGGGGCTATCTGTTGCCATGGAAACCAGAGTTCTGAGCTGATCGGCACCAAAACCTAATGCAGCCTTTCCCCCACCCAAATGATGCCTCAGATAAAGTTTGATTGCGATCGGCCCACTGGTCTCTGAGATATTTATGTTTGAAAGTGTTGACGCACCCACCCACGCACCCACCCACCCACGCACCCACGGACGGACGGACGACGGCTCGACTCCCATCCTATAAGCTCACCTCTGAGCCTTCGGCTCAGGTGAGCTAAAAACTCAAACAAGAGGCCCACGGGCCACAAAGCTCACCAGATCTCTAGCTCAAAATTGCTATCACGTTTGTATAGGCTTGAAATTGTACAGGAAAATACAAAGTATACAACTGACAACAAAATACATAGCTAGTTTCCACATTTGATTGCCGTGGAAACCAAAAAGGATAATTTTCAAAGGATTTTGGTTATTTTTTTCCTTTTGGTTGCCATGGCAACTGATCAAAATGAGCAGTGTAAAGAAAATAAATTTAAAGCTGATAGAAGACCACTCAAGGAATATTTCTGAAAATGTAAGCTCAGAATATCTGCAATGGCTTAGCAATGAAGCTCATTTTTTTTCCATTATAAAAATTCCATACCAAACATGTCCTTTGATCAATGACAATCGAGAACATAAAATCTGTAAAGGCTAATATGATTAGTATGTCTATGAAGGCTATGCCTCATAGAGCATATGGTTTCTGAGAATATGATTTAATTTTTTTTCTTTCTTTCTTTTTTTCTTTTCTTTTTTTTTCATGTTGGTTTACATGGCAACAAATAAAAAGAGCAATGGGCCAAAAACAGATATAGCTGATAGGACTTTTCAAAGAACATTTCTATAAAAGTTTTGTCAAAATATCTGTAATGGCTTGGCAGTAAATGCCATTTTTCAATTTTCCCCATTATAAGTCTATGGGAACTCTAAGCTGCCAAAGCAACCAAACTAAAGAGCCTATTTTCATAAAAAACACAAACTTTCAATCCCCCAGCCCAAGGATGCTACAGATGAATTATGGGCCCAGTCGGCCTAGTGGCTTCAGAGGAGATAATTTTTAAGTATTTTTTGTTAAATTTTTACATTTTAGTTCCCATGGCAACCAATAAAAAGAGCAATGGGCCAAAAACACATATAGCTGATAGAAGACTTCTCAAGAAACATTTCTATAAAAGTTTCGTCAAAATATCTGCAATGGCCTGGCAGTAAATGCCATTTTTCAATTTTCCCCATTATAAGTCTATGGGAAGTCTAAGTTGCCATAGCAACCAAACTGAAGAGCTGATTTTCATAAAAAAACACAAACATTCAATCCCCCAGCCCAAGGATGCTACAGATGAAATTTGGGCCCAATTGGCCCAGTGACTTCAGAGGAGATGTTGTTTGAAAGTGTTGACGGACGACAGACGACATACGACGACATACGACGACGACGACGGACAACTGCCTATCCTATAAGCTCCCCCAGAGCCTTCGGCTCTGGTGAGCTAAAAAACCCATAAATTTTCAATCATCCTGCCTAAGGATACTACAGATGAAATCTGAGCCTTATCAGCCCAGAAGCTTCTGAGGAGATCATTTTTTTAAGTATTTTTTTTCTCCATTTTTTTTGCATTTTGGTTTCCATGGTAATCAATAAAAGGAGCAGTGGGCAAAAAAAAAACTCATAGCTAATAAGAGACTTCTCAAGGAACAATCTATAAAAGTTTTGTCAACATATATGCAATGGCTTGGCAGTAAATGCCATTTTTCAATTTTCCCCATTATAAGTCAACGCAACTCTAAGTTGCTATAGCAACCAAACTAAAAGGCCGATTTTCATAAAAAAAGCACAAACTTTCAATCCCCCAGCCCAAGGATGCCACAGATGAAATCTGGGCCTTATCAGCCCAGTGACTTAAGAGAAGATAATTTTTTAAGTATTTTTTCCACTTTTTATTACATTTCGGTTTCCATGGTAACCAATAAAGGGAGCAGTGGGCCAAAAAACATATAGCTGATAGAAGACATCTCAAGGAACATTTCTATAAAAGTTTTATCAACATATCTGCGAAGGCTTGGCAAAAAATGCCATTTTTCAATTTTCCCCATTATAAGTCAATGGGAACTCTAAGTTGCCATTGCTACCAAACTAAAGGGCCGATGATCATAAAAAACACAAACTTTCAATCCCCCAGCCCAAGGATGTCACACATGACATCTGGGCCTTATCGGCCCAGTGGCTTCAGAGGAGATAATTTTTTAAGTATTTTTTCCTTTTTATTTGCATTTCGGTTTCCATGGCAACCAATAAAAGGAGCAGTGGGCCAAAAAACATACAGCTGATAGAAGACATCTCAAGAAACATTTCTATAAAAGTTTTATCAACATATCTGCAATGGCTTGGCAGAAAATGCCATTTTTCAATTTTCCCCATTATAAGTCAATGGGAACTCTAAGTTGCCATAGCAACCAAACTAAAGGGCCCATGATCATAAAAAACACAAACTTTCAATCCCCCAGCCCAAGGATGCCACAGATGAAATTAGGGCCCAATCGGCCTAGTGGATTCAGAGGAGATGTCGTTTAAAAGTGTTGACGGACGACAGATGACGACGACAGACGACGACGACAGACGACGACATACGACGACGACGACGACGGACCACTGCCTATCCTATAAGCTCCCCTGGAGCCTTCGGCTCTGGTGAGCTAAAAAAGTGTCTAACATCAGTTCAAGTGTAAACTAAATCTCTGCCAAGCATTATGAATCAGTATGCAATTAGAAAGCTTTAAAAGACCAAATTTCTTAAGTTCCTGACCTTGACATCAAGGTCACTGAGCGGGGTTGGGGTAGTACTTTGTAAAACTTTGGACTAATATCTAACTACAGTGCAAATATAAAAAAAAAATCATCTATTGGTTCAGGAGATATGTGTCTTTAAAAAACTTTAACCAAAACATCCAATCAATAAAAGGACATTTTTTGAAGGCCATGTCCTTGACATTAAGGTCACTGAGGGGGATCCGGGTAGTACCTTGGACAACTTTGGTCCAATATCTAACTACAGTGCAAGTATCAAAGGAATCCATCCATTGGTTAAGGAGATATTGGGCTTTATAAATCTTTAACCAAACATCCAGTCCAAAAAAACTCCCAATTTTCTAAGTCCATGACCTTGACATCAAGGTCAAAGAGTGGGGTGGGGTGGTACCCTGTTAAACTTTGGACCAATATCTAACTAAAGTACAAGTATCAAAAGAATCCATCCATGGGTTAAGGAGGTATAGGTTTTTAAAAAACTTTAAACTAAACATCCAATCAGGACGCTGACGCAGACGCTTATGTGGATGCGGACGCTGTCGCGGATGCCAGGGTGACAACAATAGCTCTTCCTGAACTTTCGTTAAGGCGTGCTAAAAAACAAGAAATGTTACAGTATGTAACAAATGCCCCCCGAAGGCCCCTTAAACTGACCTCTCACCCCAATTGTGACCTTGAACTTGGGCAAGGAATCCCAAATCTTGCAAGTGAGATGCCTTTTTATCATGCTCTACCTTTCTGTGAGGGTTGAAGAAATTCACGTCAGCAGTCTCCAGTCAGTTTGGAGATATAATCTTATCTATGAGCCCTGATTGTGACCCTGACCTTGGGAATGGGAACTATATTTTGTTTGTGACATACCATCTCATTATGTTTTACCATTTCAGGAAGTTTAATACACTTTGCTTAAGAAGTCTTTTTAGAAATTGGGGAGAAACAACTTGACCTTCGACCTCACTGTCACTTTGAACTTGGGTGTGAGCTATGTCTTGTGTGTTAAGGAAACTTTCTTTGGTACATTTTTGAGCAATTGTTGTGACACGATTTGACATCTGACCCCAGATTGTGGCCTTGACCTTGGGCTTGGGAATATAAATATTATATGTAACAAACCTTTTCATTATGCTTTGTATTTCTGTGAAATTTGATGAAATTCAGAGACACTGTTTGACCTCTAACCCCTGACAGTGACCTTGACCTTGGGCTTGGGAATATAAATATTATATGTGACAAATCTTCTCATTACTCTTTACATTTCTGTGAAATTTAATGAAATTCAGTTATGTAGTTTTAAAGTAATTGCAGAGACACTATTTGACCTCAAACCCCCAACCGTGACCTTGACATTTGACGTGGGAACCTAAATCTTGTATGCGACACACCTTCTGATTATGCTTTATCTTTATGTGAAGTTTCATCAAATTTGCTTCAGTAGTTTATAAGTTATAGCTGAGACATGATTTAAGACATGATTTGACCTTTGACCCAATTGTGACCTTGACCTTGGGTGTGGGAACCAAAATCTTAGGCGGGACACACCTTCTCATTGTGCTCTATGTTTCACCGAAGTTTCATAAAATTTGCTTCAGTAGTTTTAAGTTATCGCTGAGACACGATTTGTTATGGAGGGATGCACAGACAGACTGACAGACAAACATTGCAATTTTAATACGCCACCCGGGGTCCCTTCGGGGAGCATAAAAAAAATGTAGGGCTCGAGTCCCCAAAACTACACACAAACTTTCAAGATATTGGCCTTTTGGTTCTGAAGAAGGATTTTTACCATAAATGGGCATGATGGCCATCTTGGTCATGTGACCAAGACATCTAAACTGTTGTCCCCAGTGGCTTCAGAGGAGAAGATATTTGAAAATGTTTACAGGCAACAGAATCTCAATGACACTCAAAAAAGGTCAAAGAATGGCCTTGACCTTTAACAACATAATGTCCTAATTTGCTCATTTAATTTACCAAATATTTTACCTTATACTTAATACTTTCTGAGAAATCCACTGTTTAAGCATTTTGCCATATAAAAGCCTAACACACCAAAGGTGACCTTGCCATAAATTAGATCAAGGTCAATGCATGATCAGCATTTGTATAAAGCATAAAGGGGCCCGGTCCCCCAACGCTACATATCAAGATACAAAGTCATTGGGCCTTTGGTTCTAAAGAAGAAAATTTTTAAAATGTTTTTACCAAATATGGGCATGGCAGCCATCTTGGTCAAGTTACCAAGACCATCTAAACATACTTTGGTTCTTTTGACCCGGTGAAGCTCCATATGAAATATGGCTTCAATCAGTGCAGTGGATGTTTGAAAAGGTTGATGGAGGACAGAATCTCAGTGACTTTGAACAAAGGTCAAAGAATGACCTTGATCTTTAGCAACATAATATCTTCATTTGCTCATTTAGTTAACCATATATACCAATTATTATACCTTAGACTTACATAGTTTCTGAGAAGTCCCCATTTGAACTTCCCATATAAAAGCAAGGCGCAATAAAATTGACCTTGCCATAAATTAGGTCAAAGCCAATGCACAGTTAGGATTTGTACAAACTATGGTGGGCCCAAGTCTCCAATGATAATTACCAAGCCACAAGGGCATTGGGTCCTTGGTTCTGGAGAAGATGATTTTAGAAGGGATTTTACAATATATGGGTGTGGTGGCCAACTTGGTCATGTGACCAAGACCATTATATTATACCTTAGACTTAAACAGTTTCTGAGAAATCCACGGTTTAAACATTTTCACATGTACAAGCATAATGAACTAAATTTGATTATGTCATAAATTAGGTCAAGGTCAACGTACGGTCATTATTTGTACAAACTATGATGGGCTCCAGTGCCAATGATACATACCAGGTTTCATGGTCATAGGCCTTTCGATTCTGGAGAAGAAGGGTTTTTACCATATATGGGCATGGTGGCCATCTTGGTCATGTGACCCAGATCCCGTGAACAAACTTTCATTCCCCCGACATAGGTAGGCTCCATATGAAATATGGCTTTAATCGGCCCAGTGGTTTCAGAGGAGAAGATGTTTGAAAATGTTCATGACGGACAGACAACAGATGCCTGGCTATACTATAAGCTCACCTATGAGCCTAAAGGCTCAGGTAAGTTAAACAAAACCTGTCAGTGGGACAGGATAGCTCGTCTGACAGCGCCTTGCCCAGCACCTAAAAAACTTTATCATTTGCTAATGCCGAACCCGCCGCCGCCGCCGCCGCCGCCGCCGCCGCCGCCAACGCCAGGGGTAGTACAATAGCTCCTCCTGATCTTCGTTCAGGCGAGCTAAAAATCAAACACAAGTTGTCAATATGTCTGTAAAATTGGGAAATAACATTCCATATTAATTGCTTGCAAACTGTTACAATCTTGCCATACTCTTTTAGCCATACCTTGTAAAAATTTTGAAAGGCTGTAATTTTGTCAGAAAATACTTTTATCCTGCGTCGAAAGTCATGCTAGGTAGAAAGTCATGCTGAAAGTCATCTTGAACAGGTTTAAACCCCAAGCCGAAGATAATTAATTGCTGAAAAACAGGCTGGGTTCAGAGCGAGAAGGAGCACCACAGAACAGATCTTCGACCTTAGAATCCTGTGTGAAAAGTATCTCCATCATCAGCAAAATCTGTACCATGTCTTCATTGATTTTAAAGCAGCCTTTGACAGGGTATGGCATGCATACGGGCCACCATGCGGAAGCACAATATCAGTGCAAATCTAGTTCTATCATATAAGCTCCCCCTAGGCAATTTTAATTTCTGAATATTAATTTGTTTAATTTCATTTTTTTTTATCAACTTTTCTGTTGTGAATGTGCTGGGTTTTAAAGATTTTAACTCCCTTTCTAAACTACGAAAACATATTTTTTTTTTTAAATATTTTCATGACAACATGACAGCTCTGTAATAGTTCAAATGACTGTTGGTTAAGGATATAAAATTGCGGTGAAAAATATTTAAAACAAAATATATGACAAATCTGTAAGAAACTTAGACCACAATCGAAATCGAATAATTGATCCCAATTAAATTGACTCGCATAACAATCCCGTGGGCCAATGAGAAAATTACCTGGCTATCATCAGGTGATTACAAGAGCTTCTACTATATTTCTTACCGGTTCATGATTTGTTCTAATTTGCATGTACAATTTGAACTTAACTTTTTAATTCATAATTGTTTAAACCATTACATTTTTATGAACTTGCACCCAGGGTTTAGATATGATAATAATAACATCTAATGAAATTTAGTAAAAAGATTTTATTTGTAAATGATGAAATGGCGAGGTGTGTATCTTTAAAGTCCCACTAACACAGATGTCATGCAGAGGCAAGTGTTACTAGTACATTAAATCAAACATGTTTCATATGAGCTGTGACACGACAAAACCCAACAATGAGGTTGTGCGCCCAGCTCAGACTCAGATCAGCCTGGGCATTCACCCAGCCTAGGCATGTCATTTAAAGCTAATTGTTGACGACTCACGACGGATGACGCACGACGGACACTGGGTGATCAAAATAGCTCACCCTGAGCCTATGGCTCAGGTGAGCTAACAAATGTGATAGGTCGCATTGTCTTTTGCTTCACCCCCAAAGCAAAAATGTTTCCATGTATTCGACCTATTATGTTTCGGAGGATCACGCAATTTTAATGTGTCACTGGGTGCCTCCATCTTGGCCAGGTAAACGAACAGCGATAATACAGTGATACTGATACGCTGGCAAAATGAAAAGCAGCCAAACAAAATAGTGCATTTTGGACCCTGGGGCCACCATCTGAATTAACTTGGTAGAGGACAACTAGGCAATGCTACATACCAAATTTCAAGCATCTGAGGCGAGCAGTTCTAGTCGAGAAGATTTTTAAGTATTTTTTAGTTTCAAACCCAAGACCCCCTGCCCCAGGGCCATTTTGGACCCTGGGGCCACCATTTGAACAAACTTGGTAGAGGAACACTGGGACCCTGGGGCCACCATTTGAACAAAGTTGGTAGAGGACCACTAGGTAATGCTACATACAAATTTCAAGCATCTGAGCCAAGCAGTTCTGGAGTAGAAGATTTTTAAGAATTTTTTAGTTTCAAACCCAAGACCCCCCCCCCCTACCCCAGGGCCATTTTGGACCCTGTGGTCACCATTTGAACAAACTTGGTAGAGGACCACTAGGCAATGTTACATATCAAATTTCAAGCATCTGAGCCAAGCAGTTCTGGTGGTTGGTTGGTTGATTTGATGCTTAACGTCCACTGTAAACAACTAAGGTCATGTCGGGACGGTCAGTTAACCTAACCACACTATTCCTGGGCAGGCTTAGACCTCCTAAGCGGTTAACCAGTACTTAGTGCACATACTTTCGCCAGTAACTGACAACTGCCCTTCTTGAATCAGCGGAAGGAGAAACGAAAGTATGTGGCCAGACCGGGACTCGAACCCAGGACCTCTGACTTACGAGTCAGGTGCCCTACCGATTGCGCCACCCGGCCCACAGTTCTGGTGGAGAAGATTTTTAAGTACTTTTTAGTTTCGAACACAAGACCCACAGTTCCGAGAATAGCCGCTAAGCTCCGCCTGCTTAGTTACTGTAACTACATCTCACAAGCTTACACAAATATGGTGGAAAAACAAATGACAAATGCAAGTGTCTGCTAAATCTTGGCGATCTACGGGGAATAATCAGCCTCCTCATGACCTACACATGGCAGTTAGGGCATCATGCATTTCCGATGCGTTCTGTTCTTGCAGAGCAGGGTAAATTTATTAAAAGTGTTGTTAGTTTGTTTTCTTTAAACAGGTATACATCCCTTCATTAACTGTAAGGTAAAATCATGGACTTATGTTGGACATTGACCACTTGTGATTTGCTTGTGAGACTATCTCACGTGCTAAGTTATCACTGCATTGGCCAGGTATACCCTATCACGTGATTTTGAGTGACATTCTGGGCATGGCTCGGAACTGTGTATTAGTATTGATTCATCAAGGTTAGGGTTAAAACATATGCACTTGGCCGCTTAGACCTTTATCTACCCTTTAAGTGCTTAGAAAAGAGTCTGATCAGACTGGGTGAATGCCCAGGCTGATCTAAGTATGTGCTTTGGGCACAACCACTTTTTTTATTTTTCTCGTGTCGCAGCTCAATTACCTCTGCCTTCTTGGTGTACAGGGGGAAATTCGTCCTTCACAGTGGCTGCATAAGTGACTGTTCTCGCCTTGTCATAGTCTAATAGTTGATTAACAATCACGGCACCATTTGTGTCGTTCAGTCGGAAGAGGTGCTGTAAAAAAAGTTCTGATATGAAACTGTGGCTCTCCAGGAGTGGTGTATGGGAAGGACTGTGGATGCTAGGTCAGGCTTTACCTTAAAAATTCTAAAAATTGTGACACCTAGAACAAGAGGACCATTGGTCCTGTAGCTCACCTGAGTCCATTCAGCCTCAGTACTCTAGGGTAAGTTACTCTAAGGCAAATTGGACACATAGGTGGTATCATACCTGTGACTCTCAGGGTGGAAAATGAAAAAGACGAGAATCATCCAACCTTGCCCAAATTTGAACTGGTCCGATATTTTATGGCTGTCCTAGATACTTCAAAGTTTGAAAAAGTTGCAGTCAAAACTAAAGATGCTATGGCCCGGACAACATTTTTCCCATTATAAGTAATGGGACCTTTTTGTGCCATGGTAGCCCCAGTTTTAAACCAATCTGCCCCAAAACAATATCAAATCAATCCCCCCCCCAACAATGCTACATAGAAAATTTGATCAAGATTGGCCATTTACTTTAGCAAATATTAATGCTTAAAAGTGTGGACATACCACGGACCAAGCCTATACTATAAGCAAACCAGCTAAAAATAGCAACTGTGACCTTGACCTTAGAATGCTGAAACGCAAACTTGTTCAAGATATTGTCATATTAAACATTTGTGTGAAGTTAAATCAAAATCGGTCCATAAATGAAGGCTCTAGACAAAGTTTTTCTAAAAATAGCCACTGTGACCTTGAACTTGATCCCAGGACGCTGAAACAAAAACTTGTCCAAGATATTGCCATACTTATCAATTGTGTGAAGTTAAATCGAAATTGGTCCATAAATGAAAGTGCTAGTGCGATGAGAAAGTTTTTCTATAGATAGCCATTGTGACCTTGACTTTGACTTTTTTCTAACAAGTCGCCCAAGGGCAACGATCGCTCACCTGCCAGTATATGCTCAGGTCAAGTGGCCAAAATGAAAGCTTTCGGCTCAGGCAGGCTAATAAACAGGCTGCAATTCTATAGGATTGGATAGTGAGTGTGCAAACTGTTCCACCATGGCCACTTCTATAAAATCACTAAATGACCTTGACCTCTAGTATTTATAGAGGTTGAAGTGGACTGCATTTCCATATCACATTTCCATATCACAAAGCTCAATCGCAACAGAAAAATGCACTGTCTCATGTTTTCCCATTCAAAAGCCTAAGGGACCAAATTTGATCTTGCCATAAAATAGGACAAGGTCAACCTAAGGTCATCATTTACATAAACTTTGTAGTACTAGAGTCCTTGATGCTACATAACAAGTTTCAAAGCAATCGGCCCAGTGGTTCTTGAGAAGAAGAATTTTTAAATTTTATACCATATATAGGCATGGTGGCCATCTTGGTCATGTGACCTAGGCCAAATGTATAAACTATCGTTCCCACATCCTGTTAAGTCTTTATATGAAATTTGGATTCAATCAGCCCAATGGTTTCTGAGGAGAAGATGTTTGAAAATGATGACACCCAATGGCCAAATGACCTTTGATCAAGGCCACTAAACGACCTTGACATCTCATATCCATAGGTGTGGAAATTGACTACATTTCCATATCACAGAGCACAAAAGCAACAGAAAAATGCACTTTTTCAGATTTTCCCATTCAAAAGCCTAAGGGACCAAATTTGACCTTGCCATAAAATAGGTCAAGGTCAACCCAAGGTCATGATTTATATAAACTTTGTAGTACTGGAGTCCAAGATGCTACATACCAAGTTTCAAGGCAATCGGGCCAGTGGTTCTGGAGAAGAAGATTTTTAAAGGTTTTTACCATATATGGGCATGGCAGCCATCTTGGTCATGTGACCTGGGCCAATTATATAAACTATTGTTCCCCCATCCTGTAAAGACTCTATAAGCAATTTGGCTTCAATCGGCCCAATGGTTTCTGAGGAGAAGATGTTTGAAAATGTTGACACTCAATGGACTAATGACCTTTGGTCAAGGTCACTAAATGACCTTGACCTCTAATATCCATAGGAGTTGAAATTGACTACATTTCAATATCACAGAGCACAAAAGCAACAGAAAAATGCACTTTTTCAGATTTTCCCATTCAAAAGCCTAAGGGATCAAATTTGACCTTGCCATAAAATAGGTCAAGGTCAACCCAAGGTCATGATTTATATAAACTTTGTAGTACTGGAGTCCAAGATGCTACATACCAAGTTTCAAGGCAATCGGGCCAGAGGTTCTGGAGAAGAAGATTTTTAAAGGTTTTTACCATATATGAGCATGGCGGCCATCTTGGTCATGTGACCTGGGCCAATTGTATAAACTATTGTTCCCCCATCCTGTAAAGACTCTATAAGCAATTTGGCTTCAATCGGCCCAATGGTTTCTGAGCAGAAGATGTTTGAAAATGTTGACACTCAATGGACAAATGACCTTTGGTCAAGGTCACTGAATGACCTTGACCTCTAATATCCATAGGAGTTAAAATTGACTACATTTCCATATCACAGAGCACAAAAGCAACAGAAAAATGCACTTTTTCATGTTTTCCCATTCAAAAGCCTAAGGGACCAAATTTGATCTTGCCATAAAATAGGACAAGGTCAACCTAAGGTCATCATTTACATAAACTTTGTAGTACTAGAGTCCTTGATGCTACATAACAAGTTTCAAAGCAATCGGCCCAGTGGTTCTTGAGAAGAAGAATTTTTAAATTTTATACCATATATAGGCATGGTGGCCATCTTGGTCATGTGACCTAGGCCAAATGTATAAACTATCGTTCCCACATCCTGTTAAGTCTTTATATGAAATTTGGATTCAATCAGCCCAATGGTTTCTGAGGAGAAGATGTTTGAAAATGATGACACCCAATGGCCAAATGACCTTTGATCAAGGCCACTAAACGACCTTGACATCTCATATCCATAGGTGTGGAAATTGACTACATTTCCATATCACAGAGCACAAAAGCAACAGAAAAATGCACTTTTTCAGATTTTCCCATTCAAAAGCCTAAGGGACCAAATTTGACCTTGCCATAAAATAGGTCAAGGTCAACCCAAGGTCATGATTTATATAAACTTTGTAGTACTGGAGTCCAAGATGCTACATACCAAGTTTCAAGGCAATCGGGCCAGTGGTTCTGGAGAAGAAGATTTTTAAAGGTTTTTACCATATATGGGCATGGCAGCCATCTTGGTCATGTGACCTGGGCCAATTATATAAACTATTGTTCCCCCATCCTGTAAAGACTCTATAAGCAATTTGGCTTCAATCGGCCCAATGGTTTCTGAGGAGAAGATGTTTGAAAATGTTGACACTCAATGGACTAATGACCTTTGGTCAAGGTCACTAAATGACCTTGACCTCTAATATCCATAGGAGTTGAAATTGACTACATTTCAATATCACAGAGCACAAAAGCAACAGAAAAATGCACTTTTTCAGATTTTCCCATTCAAAAGCCTAAGGGATCAAATTTGACCTTGCCATAAAATAGGTCAAGGTCAACCCAAGGTCATGATTTATATAAACTTTGTAGTACTGGAGTCCAAGATGCTACATACCAAGTTTCAAGGCAATCGGGCCAGAGGTTCTGGAGAAGAAGATTTTTAAAGGTTTTTACCATATATGAGCATGGCGGCCATCTTGGTCATGTGACCTGGGCCAATTGTATAAACTATTGTTCCCCCATCCTGTAAAGACTCTATAAGCAATTTGGCTTCAATCGGCCCAATGGTTTCTGAGCAGAAGATGTTTGAAAATGTTGACACTCAATGGACAAATGACCTTTGGTCAAGGTCACTGAATGACCTTGACCTCTAATATCCATAGGAGTTAAAATTGACTACATTTCCATATCACAGAGCACAAAAGCAACAGAAAAATGCACTTTTTCAGATTTTCCCATTCAAAAGCCTAAGGGACCAAATTTGACCTTGCCATAAAATAGGTCAAGGTCAACCCAAGGTCATGATTTATATAAACTTTGTAGTACTGGAGTTCAAGATGCTACATACCAAGTTTCAAGGCAATCGGGCCAGTGGTTCTGGAGAAGAAGATTTTTAAAGGTTTTTACCATATATGAGCATGGAGGCCATCTTGGTCATGTGACCTGGGCCAAATATATAAACTTTTGTTCCCCCATCCTGTTAAGTCTTCATATGAAATTTGGCTTCAATCGGCCCAGTGGTTTCTGAGAAGAAGATATTTAAAAGTGTGGACGACGCCGACGAAGACGACGGACGACGGACCAAGGCTATACTATAAGCTCACCACAGGTGAGCTAAAAATAGCCACTGTGTCCTTCACCTTGACCCACAAACACTGAAATGCCTTCTTGTCCAAGATACTGTCATACTCATCACTTGTGTGAAGTACAATTGAAATCATTCCATAAATGAAGGCAATAGAATGATGACCAGACAACATTTCCCATTATAAGTTTAAGGGAAAATATTTTATCGTTCAAGGGCAAGTAACTCTAAAAAGAATGATCCAACCTACCCCAAATTCAAACTGGTCTGAGATGTTTTGACTGTCCTGGATACGTGCAAGTTTGAAGAAGTTGCGATCAAAAATGAAGAAGCTAGGGCCCTGACAACATTTTCCCCATTATAAGTCTATGGGAAAATATTTATCGCTCAAGGGCAAGTAACTCTGAAATGAATGATCCAACCTGGCCCAAATTTGAACTGGTCCGAGATGTTTTGACTGTCCTGGATACCTGCAAGTTTGATGAAGTTGCAATAAAAAATGAAGAAGCTAGGGCCCGGACAACATTTTCTCCATGGTAAGTCTATGGGAAAATATTTTATCGCTCAAGGGCAAGTAACTCTGAAATGAATGATCCAACCTGGCCCAAATTCAAACTGGTCCAAAATGTTTTGACTGTCCTGGATACCTGCAAGTTTGAAGAAGTTGCGATCAAAAATGAAGAAGCTAGGGCCCTGACAACATTTTCCCTATTATAAGTCCATGGGAAAATATTTATCGCTCAAGGGCAAGTAATTCTGAAATGAATGATCCAACCTGGCCCAAATTCAAACTGGTCCGAGATGTTTTGACTGTCCTGGATACCTGCATGTTTGAAGACATTGCATGGTTAGTCTATGGGAAAATATTTTATCGCTCAAGGGCAAGTAACTCTGAAATGAATGATTCCAACCTGGCCCAAATTCAAACTGGTCCAAGATGTTTTGACTGTCCTGAATACCTGCAAGTTTGAAGAAGTTGTGGTCAAAAATGAAGACGCTAGGGCCCGGACAACATTTTCTCCATGGTAAGTCTATGGTAAAATATCTTATCGCTCAAGGGCAAGTAACTCTGAAATGAATGATCCAACCTGGCCCAAATTCAAACTGATCCAAAATGTTTTGACTGCCCTGGATACCTGCAAGTTTGAAGAAGTTGCGATCAAAAATGAAGAAGCTAGGGCCCGGACAACATTTTCCCCATTATAAGTCCATTGGAAAATATTTATCGCTCAAGGGCAAGTAACTCTGAAATGAATGATCCAACCTGGCCCAAATTCGAACTGGTCTGAGATGTTTTGACTGTTCTGGATACCTGCATGTTTGATGACATTGCAATAAAAAATGAAGAAGCTAGGGCCCGGACAACATTTTCTCCATGGTAAGTAAGTCTATGGGAAAATATTTTATCGCTCAAGGGCAAGTAACTCTGAAATGAATGATTTCAACCTGGCCCAAATTCGAACTGGTCCAAGATGTTTTGACTGTCCTGAACACCTGCAAGTTTGAAGAAGTTGCGATCAAAAATGAAGAAGCTAGGGCCCGGACAACATTTTCCCCATTATAAGTCCATTGGAAAATATTTATCGCTCAAGGGCAAGTAACTCTGAAATGAATGATCCAACCTGGCCCAAATTCGAACTGGTCTGAGATGTTTTGACTGTTCTGGATACCTGCATGTTTGATGACATTGCAATAAAAAATGAAGAAGCTAGGGCCCGGACAACATTTTCTCCATGGTAAGTAAGTCTATGGGAAAATATTTTATCGCTCAAGGGCAAGTAACTCTGAAATGAATGATTTCAACCTGGCCCAAATTCGAACTGGTCCAAGATGTTTTGACTGTCCTGAACACCTGCAAGTTTGAAGAAGTTGCGATCAAAAATGGAGACGCTAGGGCCCGGACAACATTTTCTCCATTATAAGTCTAAGGGACCTTTCTGTAGCCATGGTAACCACAGTTTCAAACCAATCTGTCTCAAAACTATATCCAATCAATCCCCCACCCCAACCATGCTACACATAAAATTTGATCAAGATTTGCCAGCTACTTTAGCAGATATTAATGCTTAAAAGTGTGGACAGACGCCAGACGACGGACCAAGCCTACACTATAAGCTCACCCTGTGAGCCTTCGGCTCAGGTGAGCTAATAATTACTGTAATTGTCCTAAAAATTGGAAGTGTAGGTTTTCAATGCAGTACCTTAAAGTGCATCAGTATTGGGGCACCCTAAATCATTAATTTTCCGTTCATCCTAAATGGAACAAGACCTGTCACAGGAACAGGATAGCTCGCTTGACAAACTTGAAAATAATCTCATCCTCAAAATTAAACACACTGATTGGCTGCTTCCGAGCATGTGCTCGGAAGCAGCCAATCAGAGTGCTTTATTTTGAGTTTGAGAATGTACTCAAGTTTTATAACCTCGGGGCCTGATACCCTACATTATAAGTATCTGGTGTGGATAGACAAATCTGTCACTAGGGTCACTGACTGGCGTGCCAAACAGTGATCCCAAGTGACGGATGTGGATAGAAAAAATGCGTCACTCGGGATCACTGATTGGTATCATGAGGCTTGCTGAGTGATGCCAAACAGAGATCCAGAGTGACAGATTTTTCTATCATACACCCGTAATAGATACAAGACAAGACATTTTCTTTTAACTTTAGAACTTGTTACAATGCGTAACTGTAGAGCTTGAGAGGTTTCTATTTGATATTGAAAGAAGGCATTGCTGTCAACAACCGCCATTCAGTCCTCTACGTCAATATCTGGCATGCATAAAATGATGCTTTTTTGCCACCTTGGTGACGTCATCATCGAACAAGCCAACCTCCTTTAAACATCTCATTTCTGAAGACACTGGAGCCTTGCAAATTCGAAGGTAGTGCAATACATGTACTTTCATAAAAGCTAGATAAAATTTGTCGAAAGCATTACTCTCAAATGGGCAATAAACATCACAAGGTAACTTACTGTGAAATTATAGATATTTCTGTCGACTGGAGTGGCTAAAGGATTAATTGCAGATTTAGGCTCATTGAAATAATATCTTAATTTGGCATTATCATCTGGATCTGATGCTGTCAGAAATCCCACAAGAAAACCAATTGGTGCATCTGAAAAGAACAAAAGAGCTGTATAAATAGAATCTATCATTGGTGCCCAGTGGGGATAAGGAAATCCCAACCCTCTGGTCTACTGTTTCCCACTTAAATGGTAGACCAGAGGGTTGGGATCCCTATCCCCAATGGACACCAATGATTGTTTTTCTCACCTTCAAATATCAAAAAAGATTATTTGGCTGACTGTTTGCATCTACCTTAAAATAGAGAAAAAGAGCAGGGGCTCACGTATACCCCCGGCCAGTGCCACCGCCTAATGACATTAAACTTTAAACACAAAAATTTAATACATATCAGATACAAATTTTAAAATCTGTGACCTTGACCTTTGGTCAGCAGCAGCAGCATACACAGGATGTCAACTTATCTTCTGCAAGCTAACAGTAAACCAAGAAATTTATCAAACAGTTCCATTGAAAGATATCTGAAACATTATAAAGCAGTGCACTGATGCAACTGTTTAGTTTGTATCCTTGACCTTATGTCAAC
This sequence comes from Ctena decussata, assembly GCA_963989385.1. Lineage (NCBI taxonomy): Eukaryota > Metazoa > Mollusca > Bivalvia > Lucinida > Lucinidae > Ctena > Ctena decussata. The sequence goes on from OZ022500.1 coordinate 46,474,840, forward strand.
AGAAGCATCCAGATAATGTAAATTGTTGCAACCTAGAGGTAATCAAAGTCACATACCAAAAGGTCCTACAAAAGAAGATGGGATAAAATTTCCTTTTAAAAGGAAGGCTTGCACAGCTAAGACAGTGAAATTTTCATGAGTTGTTATTGAAGTGAACCCGATGGTTAGTGCACTTTCTGTTGCTAACTTTTATTTAGCAAAGTATTTAATTTCTAACTTAGGGCGCGTTTACGCGAGCAAAGTTTCTATGTCACAGAAACTTTAACAAAGAAAGTATGACAAACATTTTGCGTTTACACGGAGCAAATTATTTGTTAAAGAAAATGTGCCATAGAATCTTTGTCACATAAACTTTGGCAATGAAATATTTGCTGCAGTGTTCACACGACCAAATATTATTCGTCAAAGTTACCTGCAGCGATGAAACAAAATCTTTGTCACATTTTCCACGCTTGTAGCAATGTTCTTTGTTACACAATCTTTAGCAAAGTTCTCCGTTTACACGGCCAAATTTAATTTATCGAAGTAACTTTATCACATATATTTGTCAAAGAAACATTGTCATATTTTGGCATTTACACGAGCAAATTTTTTTGTGACAAACCTACTTTGTCATAGAAACTTTGGTCGTGTAAACGCGCCCTTATTGAATGGTGGCATTATCCACGGATGTAAGGTAAAAACAAGTGTAGAATTTATTTGAAAAACAAATTGAAGAGAAATATTTAAACACACACACACACAACAAAAAAAAAAAAACAACAGTTTTCCAACGTTTTTGGCTGCCGTTTTAGGCATGTCTCAAGGAAAATAACTATATGGACCTATTTCAAGTCTTTTCTTCACGGCTGTTGAGTCACATTTAGTCTGAATCAAAATTTGAGGAAAGACTGTTTCAAACCCATGTCTATGGAATCTTGGCACATCTGAACTTGGCATCGAAAGAAGACAGTAAATTTATATTTACTGAAGTTTATTTTTGGTTTAAGTGGCATCAGTGGCAGTGACTGGAACAAAATTTTGATACTCTGTGAAGAAAATGCATGCTGCTGTTGTTTGGGACAATAACTTGCTCTACACCATTTGGGAACAACAAAGCCCGGAACCCATTGCGTTCGTATTTCCATGAACCCCCGACAAATGAAATTTATCTTATATATATTTATGCTATGTTTTTACATCAATTTTGTTACCCATTCGTGAAGAAATAAGCAAATAATATAAACTTAACTTAAAACTTTAACATGGAAAAGCATGTCTGTGACCTTGACCTTGAGTCAAGGCATGTGTGGAGATGAAATAGAATGCATTTTTAGACCAATACCTATTATCATACCAAAAATAAACCAAACCCAAAAAAGGATTTGGATGACATAAGGTCTCAAAACCTTAAAACAAAACATATATGAAAATGTCTAAGTCAGTGACCTTGACTTCTATGTCACAGGCATTTGAAAAGATAGTACAAAATAAAACTTTGGACATATAAACCAAACTATACAAAGAGTTAAGATAGTATAAGATCTTAATAACTTAAGTGCAAAATTCCGACATGAAAAGTCAAAGTCCAAGACCTTGACTGCTAGGTTACAGGCATGGGTGGAAATGGTAGAGAATAAAACTATGTACCAACATCTATCATCATGCCAAACATAAACCCAACCCAACAAAGGGTTTGAATAATAAAGAGATATTAAAAACTTAAAAGCAAAACTTTAACATGAAAAGTCCGTGACCTTGACCTCTATGTCACAGGCACGCGAGGGGATGGTACAGAATAAAACTTTGGACCAATATCTATCATCATGCCAAACATAAACACAACCCAAAAAGGGGTTTGAATTATACAGAGATCTTAAAAACTTTAACACAAAACTTTAACATGAAAAGTCAAAGTCCGTGACCTTGACCTCTAGGTCACAGGCATGGGTAGTGGTGGTACAGAATAAAACTTTGGACCATTATCTATCACCATGCCAAATATAAACCTAATCCATCAAAGGGTTTGGATTATATAAGATCTTAAAAACTTTAACACAAAACTTTAACGCAAATGTTAACTTACGGACAGACGGACGGACGGACGGACTAACGGACAGACGGAAAGACGGACGAACGGACGGAAAGACGAAAACTATATACCCCTCGACATACTTCGTATGCCGGGGGTATAATGAAGTTGCCCGAGGGATGACAAAGTTTTTCTAAAAATAGCAACTGTGACCTTGACCTTAAAATGTTGAAACACAAACTTGTTCAAGATATTGTCATACTAAACATTAATTTTGTGAAGTTAAATCAAAATCGGTCCATAAATGAAGTCGCCAGAGGGATGACAAAGTTTTTCTAAAAACAGCAACTATGACCTTGACCCTAGAATGCAGATCCGCAAACTTGTTCAAGATATTGTCATACTAAACATTTGTGTAAAGTTAAACTAAAATCGGTCAATAAATGAAGGCGCTAGAGCGATGACAAAGTTTTTCTAAAAATAGTTACTGTGACCATGACCTTGACCCCACAACGTTGAAACGCTAACTTGCCTAAGATATTGTCATACTAATAAAATTAAATTTGGTCCACAAATGAAGGAGCTTGAGCAATTACAAAGTTTTTCTAAAAATAGCCACTGTGACCTTGACCTTGACCCCAGAATGCTGAAACGCGTTCTTTTCAAAGATATTGCCATACTTATCACTTGTGTGCAGTACAGTCGAAATCGGTCCATAAATGAAGTCACCAGAGCGATGACAAAACTTTTTTTCTAACAAGAGGCCCAAATGGGCCTTATATCGCTCACCTGGCTATTATGCAAGGGGACCATTCTGATACAAAATTGGTCCAATTCCACTGAGATTTTCTTATTTTCACATTTTGCTACTTTTAGTAACAGAGGCCAGCTTGCCTGGTCTTTATTATTTACTTTTGAAACACCTCAATGCAAGAATCATTTTGCCACAAATTTCATCAAAATCCATTCAGGGGCTACTGAGATATTGCCAGTTTCATGTTTTGTGCTATTTTTAGTAACTGCAGATGGCGGCCATCTTGGATTGCCAAAATGCAAAAAATCGAAAAGCCTTCATGCAAGGACCATTTTGACACAAATTTGGTCCATTTCCATAGTAATTTTCCAATTTTCACATTTTGCTATTTTAAGTAACACAGGCCAACTTGACGTAGCTATATTTGTTAATTTTTGAAACACCTCAAAGCAAGAATCATTTTGCCACAAATTTCATCTAAATCCATTCAGCGGTTACTGAGATATATTCATTTTCATGTTTTGTGCTATTTTTAGTAACGGCAGATGGTGGCCATCTTGGAATGCCAAAATGGAAAAAAAATCGAAAAAGCTTAATGAAAGGAACATTCTGACACAAAATTAGCCCAATTCCATTGACATTTTCTAATTTTCACATTTTTCTATTTTTAGTAACAGAGGCCAATCTTAGATATTTTTGAAACATCTCAATGCAAGAATCATTTTGACACAAATTTCATCAAAATCCATTCAGCGGTTACTGAGATATTGTCATTTTCATGTTTTGTGCTATTTTTAGTAACAGCAGATGGTGGCCATCTTGGAATGCCAAATTGCAATTAATCGAAACGACTTCATGCAAGGAACATTCTGACACATAATTGGTCCAATTCCATTCAAGGGTTCTTGAGTAACTGTCATTTTTATGTTTGTGCTATTTTTAGTAATGGCAGATGGCAGCCATCTTGAAATGCCAAATTGCAATTACTCGAAATGGCTTAATGCAAGGAACATTCTGACACAAAATTGGTCCAATTCCATTCAAGGGTTCTTGAGTAATTGTCATTTTTATGTTTGTGCTATTTTTAGTAACACCAGATGGCGGCCATCTTGGAATGCCGAATTGCAATTAATCGAAACCGCTTCATGCAAGGAACATTCTGACACAAAATTGGTCCAATTCCATTCAAGGGTTCTTGAGTAATTGTCATTTTTATCTTTGTGCTATTTTTAGTAACAGCCCCCATGGTGGCCATCTTGGATAGTCAACTGGCAAAAAATTGAAATAATTCCATTCAAGAACCATTTTTGACCAAATCTGGTCAGAATTGGTTGCATTTTCTTGAGATATTGACATTTGAGCAAAATCGGTCTTGTTAACGCTAAGTAGGTCACTGTGACCTAATTCCGCTATAGATTTTTTTTTTATTTTTACAATTAAAATACCAAGGCCCCATTTATGTTCCATGCAAACTTTCAATCAAATATACCAAACGGTTCTGGAGAAGAAGTTGATTTTGTTGTTTTTGCTATTTTTAGTAATGGCGGCCATCTTGGATTCTTGACCTGATCCAATTTTATAATTTTGAAACCCTGCAGTCTGGTCATGCTCCATGTGAAATTTGAGATCCATGGGTTCAGTGGTTTTAGAGAAGAAGTTGTTTGAAGTTGTTTAAATAGGTCCTTTTTTGACATTGGCATTTGAGCAAAATTACACTCATAAACAGAAAGTAGGTCACTGTGACAAAACTCCGCTACAGATTTTTTTCATTTTTACAATTTTGAATACCAAGGTTTTACTGATGTTCCATGCCAAAATTCAGACAAATACACCCAGTGGTTCTGGAGAAGAAGTTTATTTTGTTGTTTTTGCTATTTTTAGTAACAGCCGCCATCTTGGAAACCTGACCCAATTTTACAATTCTGAGACCCTGGAGTCAGGTCATGCTCCATGTGAAATTTGAGAACCATGGGACCAGTAGTTTTACAAAAGAAGATGTTTGAATATTTGTTTTTAGGTGTTGACGGACACATTGCGTGCCAACGCACGACGCACGCCGGACGCATTGGTATGACAATAGCTCACTATGGCCCTTCGGGCCAGGTGAGCTAAAAACAGACACTGTGACCTTGACATTGACCTTAGGGTGCTGAAAGACGAACTTATTCAAGATATTGTCATACTAAACATTTGTGTGAAATTAAATCAAATTTGGTCCACAAATCAAGGCGCTTCAGCAATGACAAATATTTTCTATAAATAGCCATTGTGACCTTGACCTTGCCCCAGAATGCTAAAAAGCAACCTTGTCCAAGATATTGCCATACTAATCACTTGTGGGAAGTTAAATCGAAATCGGTCCACAAATGAAGACGCTAAAGTGATGACAAAGTTTTTGCTAAAAATAGCCACTCTGATTGTGACCTTGACCCCATTATGCTGAAACGTGAACTCGTTTGAGGTACATGTAATGTCATACCCAATACTTGTGTGAAGTTACATCAAAATCGGTTAATAAATGAGGTAGCTACATGTAGAGCGATGACAAAAGGTTAACAAAATACATACATACGTACGGGACAGACCCTATATCCCCTCCATATTCATAACTTCCTTGTGCAAGGGGATAATAATCCAACCTTGCCCACAGTAGAAATGGTCCGAGATGTTTTGGCTGTCCTGGATACCTGCAAGTTTCAAGGTGCTGCGATCAAAAATGATGGAGCTATAGCCTGGACAACATTTTCCCATTGTATGTCGATGGGAAAATATTTCATTGTTCAAGGGCGAGTAACTCTGAAAGAATGATCCAGCCTGGCCCAAATTCGAACTGGTCCGAGATGTTTTAGCTGTCTTGAATACCTGCAAGTTTCAAGGAGTTGCGGTCATAAATGAAGAAGCTAGGGCCCGGACAACATTTTCCCTATTACAAGTCTATGGGAAAATATTTTATCGCTCAAGGGCAAGTAACTCTGACAAGAATCATCCAACCTGGCCCAAATTCAAACTGGTCCGAGATGTTTTGACTGTCCTAGATATCTGCAAGTTACAAGAAGCTGTGATCAAAAATGAAGAAGCTAGAGCCCGGACAACATTTTCCCCATTAAAAGTCTATGGGAAAATAGTTTATCGCTCAAGGGCAAGTAACTCAAACAAGTATGATCCAACCTGACCCAAATTCAAACTGGTCCGAGATGCTTTGGCTGTCTTGGATACCTGCAAGTTGCAAGGAGTTGTGATCATAAATGAAGAAGCTAGGGCCCGGACAACATTTTCCCCATTATAAGTCTATGGGAAAATATTTTTTCGCTCAAGGGCAAGTAACTCTGACAACAATGATCCAACCTGGCCCAAATTCGAACTGGTCGAGATGTTTTGACGGTCCTAGATACCTGCAAGTTATAAGAAGTTTGGATCAAAAATGACGAAGCTAGAGCCCGGACAACATTTTCTCCATTATAAGTCTATGGGAAAATATTTTATCACTCAAGGGCAAGTAACTCTGAAAAGAATGATCCAACCTGACCCAAATTCGAACTGGTCCGAGATGTTTTGGCTGTCCTGGATACCTGCAAGTTACAAGAAGTAGCGATCAAAATTGAAGAAGCTAGGGCCCGGACAACATTTTCTCCATTATGAGTCTATAGGACCTTTTTGTTGCCATGGTAACCACAGTTTTGAACTAATCTGTCCCAAAACTATATGCAATCAATCCCTTACCCCAACAATGCTGCACATAAAATTTGATCAAGATTGGCCAGCTACTTTAGCAGATATTAATGTATAAAAGTGTGGACGTATGATGTACGACGCAGGACGGACGACGGACCAAGCCTATACTATAAGCTCACCTTGTGAGCCTTCAGCTCAGGTGAGCTAACAAGGGAGATAACCTAAATATACTAGATATACCATTTATAGTTCTACTTTTTTCCCCTGACAATATATTGTACAAGAAAAGTATACACAAAAATAGCCTATAAGAACTAATGAAAGAGATTAACTCTAAAACGAAGAAAGGGAGAGCAGCCATTGTTGTATGCGACACATCGTTAGGACTTCATACACATTGCTATGAAGTTTTATAAAGATATCCCCAACGGTTATCTAGTTATGGCGCGTACAAGACTTACAGGGAAAAAATTAATCAAAGGGGCATAACTTCAAAAGCAAGAAAGGGGGAGCAATTATTCTTGTACGCGACATGTTCCCCCACCCTAATACATATGACTACCAAATTTCATAAAGATATCCCGAATGGTTACTGAGTTATGGCGTGTACAAGAATGTTTACGGACGGATGGACGGACGGTCGGACAGCGCCACGACATAATACCTCCGTTTTTTCAAAACAGGCGTATAAAAAATGTTGACGACAATGCCGACAACAACAACGAAAACAACACCAACAACGACATCCGAAAGTGATCACATAATGCTGAAACAACATTGTATGAATGTCAATGTAATGTCAAAATATTGCATCAACCATGATTTAATGAAGTATCAATGCTGTGTGCCTGCCTGGAATATACAGGGGCCGTATTTGTAAAACGACTTACGTGGTTGCTATGCTGTTGCTAAGGCTAAATTTCTATGAAGGAGATTCCCTACAACTATGAAATTTGCTCTGGAGGAACAGTCTTTTTCAGACTGTTCCTCCAGAGAAAATTTCATAGTTGTAGGAAATCTCCTTCATAGAAACCAAGACTTAGCAACAGCATAGCAACGACTTAAGTGCTTTTATAAATACATCCCCAGGTATCTATATCCTCAACTGACTTACTGTCAAAAACCACCATTCTTTGGCTGAACGGAACGAATTGCGGGTCTTTGTTGTTTTCGTCTGTTATGGACACGGTAACGGTGCCTGTACCACTTAACTGTGGGACCCCAAGATCATAGGCAATAACCTGGAAAGAAAACACTCATTTAAGGTCAAGAATACGTAAATGGCACCTGCATAGAATTTTTTTTAATTTTGCACAGGGATGCATTTTTATGTGTTACATCGAATTGTGCAATAAAAAAGATAGGTCACCGAGTTCGTTTAGTCGCTAGATCAGATCGAAAAACGTGAAATTTTGAGGCTGTTTCTATTGACGGCAATGGGAATGCGATGAAAAAACTCAGATTTTAAAATCTAAACGTACACAGCTTGTTTACTACTACATAGATTTTTTTCAAAAACTGATATTTTATGTCACAGGATCTGTCGATTAAAATGAGATAAGAAAAGTCCTTGACTACCGAGTTCGTTTTTCAAGTAGTGCTTGATAGGCAAGCAGAGGTATGTATAAAATTACGCCATTCCGCGACGTCATTTATAAGTGACGTTGCAGTCGTTTACTGGCGACGTTATAAGACATGCTAAGACCGTTATGTTAATACAGAAAGATGAGAACTTATAGGGTTCTCATGATGGATGCCTTAAGCTTCGTTCACACGGGCAAAGTTTCTTTGACAAAGTAGGTTTGGAAAAGAAACATTTGCTCGTGTGAATGAAAAATATGCCACATTTTCATTGCCAAATTTATATAGTTAAGTTTTTATGACAAACAAAATTTGTCAGTGTGAACAGAAAATTTGCCATAGAATATGTAACAAAAAAAACTAGCTATGGATACAAGCACAGAAAACTTTGCTCATAATCAAATTGGTGTGATTTTGAATAAAGTATATTTAACAAAGAAAATGTGGCATGGTTGGGGGCAAAGTTTATTTGGCCAGGTAACCTTGACGAATAATGTTCGATCGTGTGAGCACAGCAGCAAATATTTCCTTGCCAAAGTTTATTTGACAAAGATTCCATGCCGCATTTTTTAACAAATAATTTGCTCCGTGTTAACGCAAAATGTTTCGCAAACTTTCTTCGTTAAAGATTCTGTGACAAAGAATCTTTGGTGGCATGAACGAGGCTTAAGTGAAAGAATTTATTTTTCAGACTGTAAACAAAAATTCGTAAAAAATGCAATCACACTTCTAACAGTAATATGGTTACTGCAGCCGACACGACTAAGCCGCACATAAAAAAAATGCGTTACCCTATTAATCAAATAATGCGCCGTGCCATGATAAAATGGGTTCTTTAGGGCATATACGGTCAGCGGAAGCTTATATCAGTGTGCGCACCCGCCCAACCTGACCAGAGCCTTTGTTGTCCTCTGGTACAATGATTCCATGGGGGACAGCGAAGAGATTTATTAGTCTGTGCGTATGCGCAGACTGATCTGTGTGCATGTACCATATTACTGACGACTCGTGTTCTGTCGGTGTGGCTCATGGTAGTCAGGTAAAATTGACTTTTGGACAGTATTTCAGTCATATCGAGATGATGGTAAGTTACAAGGTCAACTTCCAAATCCACCGTCGGCGGGATAGGTTAAGGCAAAGACTTCTTGTAGCGTAGTGGCCGTAGGGGTGCTGTGAGTAAGAGGCCCTCTATATTCACGGCAACTGCATACAAGTGGAAGAAATATTGTATCATTCTAATTTTGTAATCAAAATAAATTTTTCGATGTCCAGAAAGGATATGTGTATTAAAACGCAAAAATCGGCATTATAATAAATATTACAGTCCGATCCCATAAAGTTCATAAATCAGCTGGCATACATTTACTTGGTTTATTAATTATTTTGGATGCGCAATCCCACCGGCGCCGCGGACGTTTGGTTATGACGCAGACGGTTGTGGGTTCGAATCCAGATTCGGCCAGCTAGCGACTGGAAAAGTACAAAGCCAGCAGTAAATGGGTAGCTTTTTCAAATCAGGGAAGGATAACTCAGCGAAAGCAAAAAGATGGGCTCCACCTTTCATATGTGTGTCTGAAAAGTTCTGTGAGCCCTGAAAGCAGGGAGGGAATATGTATTCCGACCAGCCTTAATTTGTTATACACATGAAACTCTGTCTGTCAGTCAGTCTGTCTGTCTTCTCTCTCTCTCTCGTTAATTTTGTATGAATACACTTATGTTGATGAAATAACTTCAAACATACAGGGAAAAAAGAACAGTGCAATATCAGCAAAGGGCTTGAATAAACAGTGATAACAACTCCGTTTTCCCCATGTCTGACGTTATTATTGCATGTCCGATGGGGCCGCCATATTGAAAATTACACTGACTAGGAAGTATTTCGTGACGTAACGTCCTTCGCGACGCACGTAATTAATTGCGCCAGTCATTTACGTATTCTTGACCTTAAACCTGATCTTAACCCTTATAGTGCCAAAAATGCGGATAAAAAAATTTATGTCCAGAAAATTGAGAAGAACTTCTCATCCTAGCTATTGGAAGACGTTAGGCTAAAAGTACAGACAGAATGACAGACTGACAAGAGTAAAACATAATGCCCCCCTGACAATCATTACTGTGGCATACAAAGGTCCAATATTTAAGGCAAACAGTGTAGATACTGATCAGATGCTGCATTACCCTGTTTGCCAATGTCCCTTTTACGCGTCCCCATGCATAAATGGGTTAAAATACAACACAGCCTCTACAGCAGAACTGGACTAATGTTTGTATGTTGTCACTTTATTTTGATGTGCTCCCTATTTTGCAAATTCTTATCTCTGAATTATTTAGTTGTTTATTTCCCAGTTATTTACATGTTTACCTCAGAGGCAAAAACAGTACATGTTTACTGTACGCTGATACTGTTTGGTCACACATTTCTGCCATAATTGCTGTTGTTGCTGACTAATTGGGCTTGGAGGTGTAGGCAGTGCAATCACTCACTCACTCACTCACTCTCACTCACTCATTCACTCGAATGCTCACTCGAGGCACATGAACAGCCTCAATCTGAATCACCTATTATTGTTCCTCTGGGGTGGTATTTATAAAAGGACTTAAGTCGTTGCTATGCTGTTGCTAAGGCTACATTTCTATAAAGGAGATTCCCTACAACAATGAAATTGCCCTGTTCAGACTGTTCCTCCAGAGCAAACTTAATAGTTGTAAGGAATCTCCTTTAAAGAAATTTGGCCTTAGCAACAGCATAGCAACCACTTAAGTCGTTTTATGAATATGGCCCCTGATGTGTTCCTTCTTTCTTGAGGATCTTCTTTCAGAATTTATTATCACCGCAGCTGGGGTCATATTCATAAAACGACTTAAGTGGTTGCTATGCTGTTGCTAAGGCTAAATTTCTTACAAAGACTGTTCCTCCAGACCAAATTTCACAGTTGTAGGGTATCTCCTTTGTAGATATTTAGCCTTAGCAACTGCATAACAACGACTTAAGTGGCTTTACGAATACGGCCCCTGGTGTTTAGTGCCATGCAGAAGCTATAAAAAGCTTCCCTGTACTTCATCAACAACATATCTCTAGGATCAAAGGTGAAACTTATGGGCTCCCTTGTCATTTCTATATTTCTGTATGTCTGTAGATTGTGGACCTTGACAGCAGAAGTAGAGAAAACTAGACAGTCACTAAAGGTGATGAATGCCCCCGCCATATGCCTCACTAGATGAGTAATGGGTTAAAATGTATTTGTGTGAAATTACATCAAAATCTGTCAATAAATAAAGGTGCTAAAGGGCTGACAAAGTTTTTTTTTCCAAAAACAGCAACTGTGACCTTGACCTTGGATCTACAACCCTGAAAGGTGAACTTGTCCAAGATATTGTTATACTTAATATTTGTGTGAAGTTATATCAAAATCAGTTAACAAATAAAGGCGCTAGAACCATGACAAAGATTTACATGTACCTATAATAGCATATGTGACCTTGACATCGGGTGATAAATGAGGCCACTAGAGCGATGAAAGAAGGTGAGCTTGTACATGAGCCATGGAAATATGGTTAAAATAATTGTATGTCATTCAAGGGGACATAATTCTGCAATAAAGACCTGACTCAAAGTTCTGTTTCCTTTATGCACATGTTTGATGCATGTCTGAACTGTGTTGCAAGTTTCAACTCCTTGCATCAAATACTGTAGGAGGAGTTGTGGAGACAAGAAGAGTACTACATTATGTGAAATATGGTCAAAATAGGTATGTTATTCAAGGGGACCTAATTCTGCAATAAAGACCTGAATCAAAGTTCTGTTTCCTTTATGCACATGTTCAATGCATGTCTGAACTGTGTTGCAGGTTCCAAATCCCAACACCAAATATTGTAGGAGGAGTTGCGGAGACGAGAACAGTACTACAAATGTGAAATATGGTCAAAAAATGTATGATATTCTAGGGGATATAATTCTGCAATAAACACCTGAATCAAAGTTCTGTTTCCTTTATGCACATGTTCAATGCATGTCTGAACTGTGTTGCAAGTTTCAACTCCCTGCATCAAATACTGTAGGAGGAGTTGCGGAGGACAAGGGCAAAACTATCTGCCCCTCCCCACTTCGTGGCGGGGGCATAAAAAATGCAGGCCTTTGAGACGAGATGCTATCGAAGGTTAGGGACCGACCATTTGATATTCTGGGGGGGGCCTGGTATTCTTGATGGAGACACGACATTTTATTTCACTGGCCTCTGGAAACAATTTCTTTTTTTTTTCACCTTGTGGGAGCTAATTTATTTTTTTTACAAACTAACTCAAACAGGTTATTTTTTTTTTTTTAATTTTATAGCTGAATTATCAGATCCTTGTTTACTTGACCTTAATATCCTTAATAAGTTTTAGGGCTAACATTAGGAATTTAATTTTTTTTTCTATCCCAATATATGCCCAAACATGCTTTATTTGTACTTTAGAAAGTTTGATAAATACTTACATGATAGAGTCACATTACTTACATGATAGAGTCACATTATACATGAATGGCAATTAATAAAATGGCTGAAAGTTATGTGCTAAGAAGTTGACAAAGGGGGGTCTGGGGGGCAACGCCCCCCAGAAGCTAAAGCAATTTCCCAATTTCAATGGCAATTTTAAGACTGGAAACAATAAGGAAAAACTAGGAATGATGATTAAAATAAGGGTTTTTATATTAGGACTTTTGCCTTTTAGAGTGTTTATTTTGCCATAATGGTTTTGTCTCCCATAAGCTAGTGACTCTTTTGCAATTCAGTTTTAGTGGAAACTGTGGCAGATCAATAATACATGTATGTGAATGTTGTATGGGATGTTTTTGTAAATGTATGCACATGCGGGCCCGCTGGTGTAAACCAATTGTAGATAATATTAAAATATTACTATAAATATGGGGGTCTGGGGGGCACAGCCCCCCAGAAGCCAGAGACAATATAAAAACTCGATTCCAATGGAATTATCTGCAGACTATATTTTTTTTGTTGAAATTTTGGGTGGAGACAGGTTATTTTTTTCTCTTACTTTTGAGGCCAGATTATTTTTTTGAGCCCCCTTATGAGCCAGGTTATTTTTTTCTTGCATATCCATAGACAGGAATTTTTTTTGATAAATATACCAGGCCCCCCCCCAGAATATCAAATGGTCGGTCCCTTACTGAACATTTTGTACAAGGGCCATATAACCAATGAGGAGGTTCACAGAGAGATCCAAGCAGCCATTGGAGATTATTAAGAACTCCTGACCCTGGTCAGGAAATGGAAACAATTAAAGGTGGTCTGGTCAAAGATAATTCTAAGGGCACTCTGTGAAAGGAAAAAGAAGAGCAAGTATAGACAGAACAAGAGGTGGGAAGACAATATCAAAGAGTGGACAGGATTGGACTTTGCCAGCTCAACTAGGTGGAAAGGGATCATTTCAAAGTCATCTGTGGTGCCTGAACGACCTTGTAAAGTTATGGGATAGAATAGAATAGAAAACAGTACTTCATCATAGTGCAGATTTCTGTAAAACACTTATATATGAAGGTCACTTTATTTTGGAGATATTGGCAGAAAAGAAGATAATTGCCATATTAAAATGCCGCCAATTTAAACTTCTGATCGGGAAAGAAAAACTTTATGATCGCTAAAGAAAAACTAAGCGTTGATGTCATACTACTGGGCCATCTTTAATAATAAGTCAAGTGATCGTATAGTTTTCTAAATTTATTAAAGTTAACATTTCCGCAACTACTACTACCCAGGTTCATAATAAATCAAATTCATTTTTTCTTCTTCGTAATTTCCTAGTTACAGACAAATCAAATGCCAAAATCCCCAAGCCCTACTAGCTTTTTATAATCAAAGGTCATGCACTTAATTATCATGTAGTTCCTAGAGTGATTTCCATGGTGATATTGCCATACATGTGATGAACTCCTGATGACCATGTGGGAGATTTGGATTTCATTTCGGGGAGATTGCTCCATCAGGGAGACTTGTTGACGGCAACTTTGATGCGTCGTTTCACGTACTTTACTGTATTTTTTTCTTATTTTAAAACAGAACATGAACTATAGCATAGTTTGTTTAGTTTACTTTTGAGTTACTCCCCCCAGCCCCTCCCCCCCCCCACCCCCCCAAAAAAAGTCCTTTCTTTAATTATTATGATTATTCATTTATTATTATATTACTGTTATTTGTATCATTATTTTGGTATCTGTCTGGCACAGAATCTAGCTTTTGCAAAAGGGTATAGGGTAGTTTGCCCTTGAGTCGAACACCTTTTGTATTGTCTTGCGCTTACAGACCCTGGGTATTTACCCACATCGTGTTTGGGTCATGCAACAGCTAACGCAGCTTTCCAAGCGCCAAAAAGCTGCAACCGTTTAGCCATACTTCGTGAAATAAGGGAATAATAAGGGGGTTTATCCATCTACCCAAATTAGCCCTTAAGTCAAACAGACTTGCCCCTGGCTCGAACAGATATACTGATCCAGCCATTATAGGACAACCTCATGTAGGGTCTGTGATATCCAGAAAATCCGCATTTTTTAAATTACATATTTTGGAGATAATGAGACACACGGCAATGTACGTAAATGCAGATAAATCCACCCTATGACTCCTGGTGCATGTAGAAAAACATTCGTTTAAGGGGCTTGGCTATGATGTGTGCTATTTCATTTATGATAAGCGCAGACCCTTATTGCGTGCATAAAATAAAAGAGGAAGATATGTCTGTGCATTCAGTCTGTGACTGTATGTATTTGCTAGTGATACAGTGAGTAAACCATCTCTGAAACTATATGCCCATGTTCGACTTCAGGGGGAATTGGTGTTCGACTCAATGACAAAGAATAGGTTTGTATTAATTGTTAAAAATTTTGTTGATTTTACTAATTTTGACCAATAAATAGTTATCTTTTTGAGCATCGAGAAGCCATGGATTAGTTTTACAAAAATGTTGAATTATGTAAACTAGGATCCTTTTTGCTACATAATATTAAGTATTTTACAAAATTTATAAAAATCAAAATTATGGAATTTAGAAACAGCTCGAGAGGGATGCGTTGCATATAATAATGCATGTTTTATATTTAGGAGTCTTTTATGCATATTGTTCATAGATTATGGTAACGTCTGGTATCTTAACAGGTAATGACCCACCAAGCTGAAATATTAATGTTATCAGTTTAATTTGTTCAACTTAAGGGCAATTTCGACTTAAGGGCGAGTTACCCTACTTCAGATTTCATACAGATTTGCCTCCCTTGAAATTTCTATTTCAGTTTATCTACTTATCTTCTTTCATAAACAAATAAGTTTTGCTTAAAGGTATTCAGAGCTGTAAAAACTGATAAAATGTATATAACAATGTTCAAATTCTGTTATTGACACTAACTATACCCATGCACAAGACAGAAATATCAAAACTTTCATGCATA
Source organism: Ctena decussata (assembly GCA_963989385.1). Taxonomy (NCBI): domain Eukaryota; kingdom Metazoa; phylum Mollusca; class Bivalvia; order Lucinida; family Lucinidae; genus Ctena; species Ctena decussata. The sequence goes on from OZ022500.1 coordinate 46,490,299, forward strand.
ACTTTTACACCAATAATGATCAAAGTTATCCGCCATATATAATAAATCAAGATATAATTTGCACTTCGGGGAAAAAATACCTTACGGAGTGAGCGACAAGTTAAGACACCGATCAACCTGCACCTCAATGCAGTCTAAACAGAGTTTTGCATCTATTGTCTATGCGTCTAAGGGAATCTAAGCAGTGAAAACAAATCTCCGACTGTATTGCGCATTTTGTGTAGTTGTGAAACAGGGCTATCGGCTTCTTTTCACATGACATATCTTCTTAACACATTCGTCGGTAAACACAGCTATGTGTTTTCACGGGTCAGTGAGTTTATTAGTGACCTGAATAATGGGATTAATGTCAACAGACATGATGTGTTTGTTTATTGCACAGTCAAAACAATATTTGATGCTGTGAATACACATGTGGATATCTCCTTACTGGCAGGGGAAAAGGGCATGGCGTTGGAAAAGGGGTATCAGAAAAAAATTATGAAGGGAAAACTCAGCATCCGGGAGATTCTGAAAACTTTCCGGGAGTGTGGGAGATGGGCTTCATTTCCGGGAGACTCTCGGATGATCCGGGAGACATCACATCTATGTATTGCTTGCGTATTTCAAGCTATCTCTATGCCAAAAGTGTCATTGCCAATTAAGTTCATGGTACATACTCTGAATCACTGTTTCTAGGAAATTGTACATGCGCTTGCTCAAGTTACAGTTACGAATCATCGACCCATTTAGACTACTTAAAAATATACTGGTTTCCTGAGAAGTGCAAAGAGGTCTTAGTCCTACATAAAAATTGCAAAAAATCTAATAGCAGGTGCACTCTACGACAGTTGAGCATATAATTCATTCCTTCAATCATAACATCAAAGCTAGTACATATTAGTATCCCAAGCAAACAATAAGCATGAAGAAATGGTGTGTGAGAATATTTATTAGATAATGCAATACTAATAGACCTTTTACACATTGTTATCTCCCCTAGTCTCGCAGCCCGTTACCTGGCGAGATTTTGCGTTACATTGCACTTGTGGGGCATCGTTTGGATACAACAATATAAATTTATAAGCTTTTTGATGATAAACTAATTAAATATTTATAATTATATAGTGATTTCAGAATATTGTTGTTCAAATTGTTTACTGTTTAATATTTATTCATTTTTATAATGTGTTGCTGTTTTGAAACATCTATTTTCCGACATAATAAACTGAAAATAGAGTAGGTACAGGGAAGTTCTTGCTTTTTCCATAGTGCAGCATAGTTGATTTTTAGTTTCAGCTTGTTACTGATTAATAATCAGCAGTACTGTTTCATCACTAAAATCATCAAATAGATGTTTTTAAACAGTTTTTTTTTAAGATTTCAAAATTATTGAAAAGAAAAAAAAATCCGGTTTTTAGATTAATTTTGTTTTTAGTAATACCGAAAATGCCAAATTTACTTCCAGTTTCTGGTTAAAAGATGCTGTTAAATGAGTCTTCCGTATGTTTGAATTATTTTCAAAACTTTACCTTTATTGTAAGAAAAATTGCAATTTTGTGCTATATTTTCAACACATATATCCTTTTTCACTTTTATTTTATTTTATTTATTACATTTTATTCAATTATTTAGCTGTTACATAACAGCTGTAACAGTGACTTGACTTGACTTTGATATTTGCTTTAATTAATACACATGTAGCATCTTAAACCAACAAAACTAAATGTGTTGTCAACCCTGTCAAACATGTCAATCGTACTAAATTCTCTGTTTTCTAAATTCTCTGTTGTGAAAAACATGTTTAATGTCATCACATTGCCTATCAATGCTTTTGAAAACGTTGTTTTGCAATCTAATTAAAGTCTTTAGAGTTTATGCAGCCTGGAGCCATGAAACGTAATTTAACAAACAAAACAAACAAACAAACAAATTTTATTCAGAATTTTAGCAAACTACATTGCTTCTAGCCGACATAAATACACATTGTAGTGTAAGGAATACAAAAAGATACACATCATTCTTCTCATCTCTTATTAACATATAAAAAAATTTTATCCCTGGTTTCATGACTCTGATAATGAGGTGATTTAGAGATGACTTTTATTTCTATTAGCACTTTTTCTATTAAAGGGGATTCGATTGGTAAAGGTATATTTGATAGAGCAAAATCAATGGAATAAAAAAATACTCTGTGTTTTTAATATCTTAAATTCAAAGTAGATGATAACACAGTTGGCTCAGTTTCTCTATAATTTACATCAGGATTTATACCTGTTTCTGAGTTTTGTGTTGCTATATATTTTTTTCAAGCCATTCATCCTATTAATTAAAGTTCAAAAGAAAACAGCATAAAGACTGCGGCTGTGTAATTGCAGAGTGCGTATTTTAGGCAGATCATCAGCTTTATTTGTCAATATTTGATGTATATTATTGCAGAAAATAAAGATATGAATTTCATTAAACAATTAATAAGAATATAAATGATTAAAACAAGGAAATTATTATTCATTACATGTAAAGTCTCATAGGCGGAAAATCTTAAGCCCCATCTGCGTAAAGTCTCGCAGAAACAATGTGAAAAAGGTCTATTAGTATGTAAGCCGAGTTCAATTCAGTTTTCTTAGAGTTCCCCCGTTTCTTTGCCAAGGCACCACCATACCATATGTAAAGGTTTTCAAATGAGCTATTATTTATTTACTGATTTATTAACTGGTGAAGGTTACACATACAGTTTGTGACTATTTACAAGTTGATTAAATCAGAAGGAAACAAAAATCTATAAAGCATATTTGCTCCATTATAGTATGCGCCAGAATATAGTAAGCAGTCGATTTTTGATACCTAATTTGGTGGAAAAAAAACTATTTCCTTATAAAGTATGCATGTGAAAACAGTGGCGGATCCAGAGGGGGTTCGGAGGGTTCAAACGAACCCCCTTCTCAGCCCAAATTATCTTATTTTCATGGGGAATTTCAGGAAAAATTGGTCAAACTGCATAAATCGAACCCCCCTTTTAGCTAATTTGAACCCCCTATCCAAAATTTCTGGATCCGCCCCTGGAAAAATGCCTGATAAAATCAATAAGTAAATCGGTAAATACGGTAGTAGAAACGGATTAAAAGTATTGCAGTCACCTGTGATTGTTTTTAAATATTGATTTTCACACCTCCCAGACTTCGTCTGCTCTCTTAATTGGCGACTGCATAGACTTTAGTGAACTTACAATTAAGAAACAATCTAATGCCCCTCAGGTAAACAAACAATGTAGGAAGTGAAAAGTGTCAAAAAATGATAATCTTTTAAACATTTAAATTTTCATGAAAACATGTTTATATATACCTGCAATAATAATATAAATAATAATTAAAATTTAATAAATTGCGTCTAAACATCTACAACAAATATTGACTAGTTGAGTTTGTGTCGTGATTTTGTCATTCCCATAAGATAGGAAAGTTGTTCTTTAATTCCAATGATAGTATTAATAAAATACATTAAATATGTGAAATGAGGCGTTTCACATCGGTTTCGGAATGGCATTTGTGAGTCATTTGTTAGACCATGTGACTTCCTTCAAAAACATCCGGGTCATAACATGGAAAAACGAAACAATGACTGCTGGCTAGAAAGGGTGAAAGCTGATAATATATACACTGAGCGATCTTCCAAACATCAGAAATGCAGTTGTAAATGATCAAAACTGTAAAGACAAATCACAGAGTAAGTTTTCGCTGACTACATGTTGAAATAGGGAAACGTCATGGGTTTTCACGACCACCGAATTTTTCACCAAAAACTCTGTACTCAAATACAATACGCTGCAAACTTTTTTTTTTTTTTCCTTTTTCCATTTACGCCTTAACCCCTGAAGGGGACACAGACGGTGTACTTTTGTACACTCCGGTGTTGCAAGATGAAAGCCTACATATAACCATGTAGCTATAGTAGGGATCTTTAACCTGCACAGGGGATGACTCTCCCTGCACAGGGGGCCTCCAGTTAACGTCCCGATCCGAAGGACGACACACTTGTTAGCATCATCCCTGCAAATGATGCTAGAAAAACGCGTTCGGACATAGGAAGATTTCACCTCGGGTGAGGCTCGAACCCACGACCTCTGACTTCAGAGTCAAGTGCACTAATCACTGAGCCACCGCGCTTTCTAACACAGACTTCGGGGGGCAAAAAAAGACCCATATTATACTTGAAGAAATTCCGTACTGTGAACCATTATATTAGGCATACTGTAACACGACAATAAAAATGATTGTAATTGCTGTATTCACCATGCTCATGTAGAGCTTAAGGACTCAAGGAAATCTCTTTTTTTCAGATCTCACAGTTCCACCAAAATAAAAATCCACCAAAAGGTCCATTTATTAAAACTGCTAAATATTGCTGTCGCCAAATATAAGTGTTTTACAGTATATATACTGGACAAAAAAAGTTAAGGATCAAACATTAGACTGAATTTTTTATACTGAAAAAAGTAATTTTCAAAAAATCATTTTCTTCTGTTAAATACATCTAATAAACCTGCACAAGACTGCCTGACACATATTGGAATCTGAGCACGTGACACACCAGCAGAAATGAATAAACAGACATACCCCTAAAATCAAAGTGAAAACTGGCATTAACACAAAACTGAGTGTTCATTTTTTTGGGGCTTTTTTCCATGCATAATCATTTTCAGTTCTCAATGTGACCTCCAAGGGCCTGAATAACTGCATGACAGTCACTCGGTATGCTTCTGGTAAATTCCGAGAGGCCCATTTAGGGGCTCATTTGCCATTTTTTTACGAAAGTCCTGAATGATCTCTCTTTGAGTTTTAGGAAGCCTCTCGTGATCAGAGTTGGCGGTGTAACATGTCCAAAGAATGCTCAATCGGATTTAAACTTTATGATCAAATTGACATGCCAATATGGGCGATTGTTTCTGTCGCTAGGAATTGGTCCACCACATCTGCCCTGTGATTCGATGATGTCATCTCCAAACACTTCAGCAAAGGGTCTCGTATTTAAATAAAACTTGTCATTCCTAATTCGAACATCAATCTGAGCGCCTCAGTCTGGCATGCGCAAGTCTACACAGCTGCCAGTCCAGATGCAGCACCATACCATCACCCATCCTCCTCGAGACATGTCATATTCCGCAACAGGATTTAATTCATAGTCTACATGACGTGTTCCTGGCAGGCGTCACACCCTTCTCCCATCATCGTGGATATCTACATACAAATCTAGACTCTTCGGAGAAAGAACATGGGTTCAATGGCCCAGCTGCCAGTCTGTGTCACTTTTTGCCGACTGTCGCCTCGCATTTCTGTGTTATCCCATCAGTCCTGACCTCATTACCAGCATGAAAGTGTGCAAATTAGCTGTGTAAAGCCTATTTCTACCCATTTTCGCTGAAATTTGCCGATTAAATCGTTTAATGCACAAACAATGCGCGTCTTTACAGTGTTATTGTGATGAACCAGTAGCTTGGGACAGAGAATATCGTCCATAAGGACAAGGCTAGTGAATCGCAAGTTTTAAATCTGATTGAACATGCTTGACAGATGCTACAAAACACCTGTTCTAATCACCAAAGGCTTTAGGAAACTGCTGGAGGGCTGCTCCAGGCCTTTCATGAAAAAGGGCAAACGAGTCCCAAACTGAGCCTCTAGCGCTTTACCAAAGAACACCGAGTACCTGTCATGCAATTATTCAGACCCCCAGAGATACCGAAGAGCACTGGCAATGGTTTTACATGGATAAAGCCAAGATTCATGGACACGCAATTTTGCTGTGATGCCAATTTTCACTTCAGTTTTAGGGGTATATCTGTTTATTCGTTTCTACTGGTGTGTCACGTGATCCGATTCCAATATTTTTTATACAGTTTTGTGCCGATTTGACCACTGTATTGAATAGTAGAAAATTATTTTTGGGTAATTTATTTTTCATGATTTAAGCTCCAGTCAAATATTTGATCCCTAACTTTTTTTGTCCAGTATATTTTCCGGTTCTTTGAGATCATTCGGCTCATTCTGAGTCAGTTTGAAAACAGAGTTCCACTGAAACTATTGCTGCTTCCATACGACATTTAGTTGAAAATCATTTGGTCCATGCGTCAAGTCAACTACTGCAACACTTGTTCGTTGTGACATTTCGTCGACTGCGACACTTGGTCCTTTATGACATTTTGTCAAAATTTCATTGAATTATGTCAAAATGTAGTCAAAATCTCAGTTCTAGAAATTTCTCTATGAGGATGTGTACCCAACAAAGACTTAGAAACCCCAAATACATGTATTAAAGTCACAAAATAATTTCCTGTTTCTTACAAAGTATCTTCTGTAGACACAGTGTCCATATTTTGTTTCTGTTTGCTTTGGCAATTGCTGGTACTTTTTACTTGAGACAGTTCTTTTATTATCCTGCGGTATTTCACTACCCTATTTCTTTGGTTATAAGACAGAGGTTTTCCTTCCCAAAAAATTCCCAAAGACCTAGATCTGTCTTACAATTCCCAAAACCATCCCAAAGACCTAGATCTGTCTTACAATTCCCTAAACAATCCCAAAGACCTAGATCTGTCTTACAATTCCCAAAACCATCCCAAAGACCTATATCTGTCTTATCAAAACAATCCCAAAGATCTAGATCTGTCTTACAATTCCCAAAACCATCCCAAAGATCTAGGTCTGTCTTACCATTCCCCAAACCATCCCAAAGACCTAGATCTGTCTTACAATTCCCCGAACCATCCCAAAGATCTGGATCTGTTTTACAATTCCCAAAACAATCCCAAGGACCTAGATCTGTCTTACAATTCCCCGAACCATCCCAAAGATCTAGATCTGTCTTACAATTCCCAAAACAATCCCAAAGACCTAGATCTATCTTACAATTCCCAAAAACATCCCAAAGACCTAGATCTGTCTTACAATTCCCAAAACCATCCCAAAGATCTAGATCTGTCTTACAATTCCCAAAACCATCCCAAAGACCTAGATCTGTCTTACAATTCCCAAAACCATCCCAAAGATCTAGATCTGTCTTACAATTCCCCGAACCATCCCAAAGATCTAGATCTTACAATTCCCAAAACAATCCCAAGGACCTAGATCTGTCTTACAATTCCCAAAACCATCCCAAAGATCTAGATCTGTCTTACAATTCCCAATACCATCCCAAAGACCTAGATCTGTCTTACAATTCCCAAAACAATCCCAAAGACCTAGATCTATCTTACAATTCCCCCAAAACATCCCAAAGACCTAGATCTGTCTTACCATTCCCTAAACCATCCCAAAGACCTAGATCTGTCTTACATTTCCCAAAACAACCCAAAAGATCTAGATCTGTCTTACAATTCCCAAAACAATCCCAAAGATCTAGATCTGTTTTACAATTCCCAAAACCATCCCAAAGACCTAGATCTGTCTTACAATTCCCAAAACAACCCCAAAGATCTAGATCTGTCTTACAATTCCCAAAACAATCCCAAAGATCTAGATCTGTCTTACAATTCCCCAAACCATCCCAAAGATCTAGATCTGTTTTGTAAGACAGATCTAGATGTTTGGGGTTGTTTTGGAAGAGAAAATGTTATAGCTGAATTACAAAAAGCAAAATATTTTTGAACATACCAAGTTTAAAATACTTACAATAAGTTCATATACTGCCTTTTTATCAAAGTCAAAAAAGGCATCAGCAGATGTGACTATTGTCCCATTCTCTTCGTTTATATCAAATTTTCCATTGGCACCACTGCTAATTAGGAATCTAATCTGACCATTTGCCACAGTAGCATCATCTGCATCTTCAGCATATACAGTAAGTATGGACACCCCTGAAATATTTTAGAAAATGTTCTCAAATTTCATACATCTCCTCCCTTAGCAATTTTCTTTCGTATTGTTTTTTTTATTATGTGAGCCACTACTAGACAAAACTAACAAAGTGGCATGTGCGCCCAGCAAAGACCTCAGATCAGCCTGGGCATCTGCCCAGTCTGATCAGAGTCTTTGCTGTCAGCATGAAGGTAGCTTAGACCCTTAATGACCCTTTAAGCACACAGTGCAGACTGATCAGACTGGGCTGACGCAAGATAACAGCAAAATGAACATCTTCGAGTTACAGGGGAAAGGATACTGGAACACCGCCTCTTATTAGAAAGACATACATGTAATATCGGTAAATGCTTTTGTTTCACATTTTGGCATTATTTTAGCCCCCCACAGCAATTGGAAGGGACCTCTATGTTGGTAAACAATGTGCACTTAATTAGACACAATGACCCTAGGTGTACACTTATTAGAGAATGTGTGCTTATTATGACAAATATGGCATTTGTAACTATATACGTATTATGTACACAAGAAACAAGAGTTGTCAGAAGACAACGAAGCGTGCCTAATGGGTGCCTGACTCTCAAGGTTACAAAGTATCCTGACTCAAAACATTGTTAACATAGATGTGGTAGCTAGTGCACAAATGAAGTTTGCATCAGAAGCTAGACTAAGTCAGTTGTTCCCTTTGGCATACAGGGCCGACTTGTATGCCACTATCTGGACACTTTGCGGACACTGAAGGTCGGGTCCTCGTGCACCAGATGGAGAGATACCAACTCAGTCTAACTTATAGTGCCTCATGGTGATAAAGGGTGGTTCCTAGTATGGGTTTTCACACCACCTTTACCCAGTACTAAGTTGGTCTGATGACACCTCCTCACCCTTTGCAGACTTCTCATGTTTCCTTTGGCCCCATCCCATAACCTCACCCCTAGCCTGAACCAGTTGTCAAAGCCTGGTCTCCATATAAACTACTTCATCTGTGATCATTATGTCCAGTTTCTAACTCTCCAATGCAAGTAATGGTACCAGACTTATGATTCTATTTCCATTTTGCAAGTGTTTAATATGACCGGTTATACATTCTGACCCCCAGCCCCACCCAGGGGAACTCTACCACAAAGTCGAAGATGTTGGTCTGGGTAAGTATCATACTATATGTACATCAGATCTAAACTTTGTAGCATATAAGGTATCGAAATTATGAGCTCGAAGAGAAATGCCTATTCATATTGCATTTTTATTAAATAGTGTTAAAGGTATAAGGCAAAATCACTCAACCATGAATAAAGGTCAAGGACACGAGAGTCTGCATGGATGCTTTGCTGCTGCTGCAACCCAATGCTCCAGGGAAGGTCCTGACCAAATATGAAGCAGGCAGTGATTTATAAATATTATGAGGTCATTTGCAATGTCAGGCTGATCCACTATGTCAGGTATAATGTTAAAGACAGGGATGGGACTATATAAGGAGGATTAACTTCCACAGTCTTTTCTGTCTCTTGATCTCATAGTGTCAACACCTCCAGTCAGCCAATAAAATTACCTCACCATTAATTTTTGTCCACTGATTGGTTGACTATATTTTCACACCTTTACCTATACAGGTAAAATTGTGAAGTGCTGGGAACCAGATCCCCCGGCAGAGAAGTCCTGTCTTTAATTCATCAAACAGTGTTAGAGATATAAGGCAAAATCAGTAGACTGTGACTAAAGGTCAAGGGCACAGGAGTTAGCATGGATGCTTTGCTGCAGCTGTAATTGTAGGGATATGTTTTTTGTCCACGTATCATTTCTCTTTTCTCAAAGGTATTATGAAAATTGAAAATATTGCCTTCAAAACAGTGCCAAAATGCAAAGTCAGTCAACTTTAACATATAGGTCAAGGACACACAATTGCAGTCATATGGATGTATATACGTACCAAGTATGATGACTGTAGCTATTGTAGTTTGTAAGATACAGAGTTAAACATCGAGTTAAACGCAAAAGTTAACATTAGTTAACCTGATCACGGACGCCGACGAGGACGCTGAGGGAGACACGGACGCTAACGCTTACGCCAACGCTAACAGACACTCGGACTACGATGCTGGGGGTATTGCATAAGCCCTCCATTGCTTCGCAAAGGCGCTCTAAAAATGAGAACAAATCTAAAATCAATCTGAATGTTCAAAGACTACAAATAAGTGGACACAACAAACAAGAGGGCCATGAGGCCCTGAATCGCTCACCTGAACAACTGGCAAAGTGACTTTTTCTTATGTTTGAAATTGTCAAAATATGAGTCTTGGGTCAAAAGTCAAAGAACGACCATGACCTCTTGTACTCATAAATCTTCATGTACTCTTTAAGACAACCATATATACCATTTTAGGCCAAAATCTTCAAAACTTTCGATTGATTGATTGATTGATTGTTTTGGGTTTAACAACCCTTTGAGACAGTATTTCAGTCTATATCGGGCCGTCTCCCAGAGAGGGAGAAAGAGGAGAAATGATAGACGAGAGAAAAAATGTCCAAACAACCCCACCCGCACCTACTGCAAGCACAGTAGGCCCTTGCCCTACAATGTTCCAAATTGGTAGGACGCCCCGGCACTGGAAGTTACACACAGCACCATTGCACCACCCAACCACCCCCTTAAAACTTTCGATGAATCTTATGTTCTAGCATTTTCCCATATTTGACCATGCCGCAAAAAAAAGATCAAGGTAAACCCAAGGTTATCATTTGAACAGTCTTGGTAGTACTCTAGTACTCCATGCTACTTACCAACTTTCAAGGTCATACGTGTATTGGTTCTGGAAAAGAAAAATATTAAAGGTTTATACCATAAATGGGTATGGCGGCCATGCAGGTCATGTGACCTAGACCGTTTGAACAAATTTTTGTTCAATCAGCCCCTGGAGGCTCTATATGAAATGTGTTTACAATTGGCCCTTTGTTCTTAGAGGAAATGTTTGAAAATGTCAAAATATGAGAAATCTAGGTCAAAGGTCAAAGAATGACCTTGATTTCTTGTACTCATAATTCTTCATGACCTCATTAAGACGTCTGTATATACCAATTTTAAGGCCAAAATCTTCAAAACTTCCCATGAAATCTTATGTTATAGCATTTTCCCATATTTGACCTTGCTGTAAAAAGGGTCACGGTCAACCCAAGGTCATAATTTGAATTATCATGATAACACTGGAGCACATAATGCTACATACCAAGTTTCAAGGCCATCGGTCAATTGGTTTTGAAGAAGAAGATTTTTAAAAAAGTTTTTACCATATACGGGCATGGCGGCCATGTTGATCATGTGATCCAGACCATTTGCAGAAATTTTCATTCCCTCAACCTCTGAAGGGTCTATATGATATTTGGTTACAACTGGCTCAGTAGCTTTTAAGAAGAAGTTTGAAATTGTCAAACTATAAGAATTCAGGGTCAAAGGTCAAAGAACAACCTTGACCTCTTGTATTCATGACTCTTCATGTACTCATTAAGATGACTGTATTTATTAATTTTTAGGCCTTAATATTCAAAATTTTCCATGAAATCTTATGTTCTAGCATTTTCCCATATTTGACCTTGCCGTAAAAAATGGTGAAGGTCAACCCAAGGTCATTATTTGAAAAAAAAACTTATATAGTACTCAAGTACCCAATGCTACATACCAGGTTTCAAGGCCATCAGTCAATCGGTTCTTGAGAAGAAGTTTTTTAAGGTTTTTACCATATATGGGCATGGCAGCCATGTTGGTCATGTGACCTGGACCGTTTGAACAAATTTTCATTCCCTCGACCGCTGTAGGCTCCAGATGAAATTTGGTTACAACTGGCCAAGTGGTTTTTGAGGAGGTCGTTTGAAATTTTCGAAATATGAGTATTCTGGGTCAAAGAATGACCTTGACCTCTTGTACCCACAAATCTTCATGTACTCATTAAGATGACTGCATATACCAATTTTTAGGCCTTAATCTTTAAAAATTTCAATGAAATCTTATATTGTAGCATTTTCTCATATTTGACCTTGCCGTAAAGAAGGTCAAGGTCAACCCAAGGTCATAATTTGAACCATTTTGATAGTACTCCAGTACCCGATGCTACATATCAAGTTTCACGGCCAGCGGTCCATTGGTTTTGGAGAAGAAGATTTTTAAAAGTTTTTACCATATACGGGCATGGCGGCCATGCTGATCATGTGATCCAGACCATTTGAAGAAATTTTCATTCCCTCAACCCCTGTAGGCTCTATATGGAATTTGGTTTCAATTGGCCCAGTGACTTTTGAGGAGATTGTTTGTAATTGTCAAAATATCAGAGTTCTGGGTCAAAGGTCAAAGAATGACCTTGACCTCTTGTACTCATAAATCTTCATGTACTCATTAAGATGACTGTAGATACCAATTTTTAGCCCAAAATCTTCAACAGTTTCCAAGATATCGTATGTTCTAGCATTTTGCCTTATAAAACCACAAGGAAGCAAATTTGACCTTACCGTAAAAAAGGTCAAGGTCAACCCAAGGTCATAATTTGAACAATCTTGGTAGCACTCGTGTATCCAATGCTACATACCAAGTTTCAAGGCCATTGGCCTATTGGTTCTGGAGAAGAAGATTTTTTTAGGTTTTTACCATATATGGGCGTGTTGGCCATGTTGGTCATGTGACTAGGACCATTTGAACAACTTTTCGTTCCTAAGGCCCCAGTAGGCTACATATGAAATTTGGTTACAATCGGCGCAGCGGTTTCAGAGGAGAAGTCATTTGAAAGTGTGGACGGCCGACGGAGCCTGCCTATACTATAAATCACCCTGAGCCTCTGGCTCAGGTGAGCTAAACAAGAGGGCCATGAGGCCCTGAATCGCTCACCTGGGCAATTGGCAAGGTGGCTTTTTCTTATCATGTCTGAAATTGTCAAAATATGAGTCTTGGGTCAAAAGTCAAAGAATGACCATGACCACTTGTACTCATAAATCTTCATGTACTCATTAAGACAACCAAATATACCATTTTTAGGCCAAAATCTTCAAAACTTTCCACGAAATCTAATGTTCTAGCATTTTCCCATATTTGACCATGCCGCAAAAAGGTCAAGGTAAACCCAAGGTCACCATTTGAACAGTCTTGGTGGTACTCTTGTACTCCATGCTACTTACCAAGTCTCAAGGCTATAGGTGTATTGGTTCTGGAGAAGAAAAATATTAAAGAATTATACCATAAGTGGTAATGGCGGCCATGTTGGTCATGTGACCTGGACCGTTTGAACAAATTTTTATTCAATCAACCCCTGGAGGCTCTATAATTATGAAATGTGTTTACAATTGGCCCTTTGGCTTTTGAGGAAATGGTTAAAAATGTCAAAATATGAGCGATCTGGATCAAAGGTCAAGAAATAACCTTGACCTCTTGTACTCATAATTCTTCATGACCTCATTAAGACAACTGTATATACCAATTTTTAGGCCAAAATCTTCAAAACTTTCCATGAAATCTTATGTTCTAGCATTTTCCCATATTTGACCTTGCTGTAAAAAAAATCGAGGTCAACACAAGGTCATAATTTGAATAATCTTGATAGTACTCAAAAACCCAATGCTACATACCAAGTTTCAAGGCCATCGGTCAATTGGTTCTGGAGAAGAAGATTTTTAAAGGTTTTTACCATATATAGGCATAGTGGCCATGTTGGTCATGTGACCAGGACCGTTAGAAATATTTTTCATTCCCTCGACCCCTGGAGGCTCTATAAAAAAATTGGTCACAATTGGCCCGGTGGTTTTTGAGGAGATTGTTTGAAACTGTCAAAATAAGTTCTGGGTCAAAGGTCAAAGAATGACCTTGACCTCTTGTACTCACAAATCTTAAGATGACTGTATATACCAGTTTTTAGGCCGAAATCTTCAAAACTTATCATGAAATCTCATGTTCTTGCATTTTCCCATATTTGACCATGCCGTAAAAAAGGTCAAGGTCAACACAAGGTCATAATTTGAACAATCTTGATAGTACTCAAGTACCCAATGCTACATACCAAGTTTCAAGGCCATCGGTCAACTGATTCTGGAGAAGAAGATTTTTAAAGGTTTTTACCATATATGGGCGTGGTGGCCATGTTGGTCATGTGACCTGGACTGTATCAATAAATTTTTGTTCCCTCAACCCCTGAAGGCTCTATATGAAATTTGGTTTCAATTGGCCCAGTGGCTTTTGAGGAGATTGTTAGAACTTATCAAAATATGAGAGTTCAGGGTCAAAGGTCAAAGAATGACCTTGACCTCTTGTACTCGTAAATCTTCATGTAGTCATTAAGATGACTGTAGATACCAATTTTTAGCCCAAAATCTTCAACAGTTTCCAAGGTATCTTATGCTGTAGCATCTTGCCATATAAAAGCATAAGGAAGGAAATCTGACCTTACCGTAAAAAAGGTCAAGGTCAACCCAAGGTCATAATTTGAACAATCTTGGTAGTACCTGCGTACCCGATGCTACATATCAAGTTTCAAGGCCATCGGCCTATTGGTTCTGGAGAAGAAGATTTTTTCAGGTTTTTACCATATATGGGCATGGCGGCCATGTTGGTCATGTGACCAGGACCGTTTGAACAACTTTTCGTTCCTAAGGTCCCAGAAGGCTCTATATGAAATTTGGTTTACAATCCGCCCAGCGGTTTCAGAGGAGAAGTCATTTGAAATTGTTGACGGACGACGGACCGACGGACGGACGGACGACGACGGAGCCTTACCATCCTATAAGCTCCCCCGGAGCCGCTGGCTCAGGTGAGCTAAAAAACACGCCAAAAAACAAAAACAGCAGCACTGCCTTGGAATGGTCCATTCTACTTACCTCCTAGAGTGGTCTCTGGAATGGTTTCTGTGTAGTCCCTAGGTATGAATACAGGGGTATTGTCGTTGATATCCTGCCAAGAAGAAAAAGTGCCTTTAGACATGCAAACTTGGAAGACTCAGATCACCATGTCCATCCATGCAGTCAGAATAGAGTCTCCCTGTTTACATCATCCTGAATGTCCATGCAGTCTAATTAGACTTTGCCTGTTCACATACTGTATTTTTTTCTAATAAATGCCCACTCTCCAGTAAATGCAACCATCCACTTTTTCCAGTGAGAAAGTGGCAAAATTCCACCAACATTGGCTTTAGACCACCTATATTTGAGCCGCCACATGACTAAAGCAACAATGTGGTTGTGCGCTCAGCGCAGACTCAGAGCAGCCTAGGCATCCACCCAGTTTGATCAGACTCTTTGTTAAGTGCTCAAAGGGTAGCTCAGAGTCTAAGCTACCTCCATGCAGTCAGCGTAGGCTCTGATCAGACTGGGTAGATGCCCAGGCTGATCCGAGTCTGCACTGGTTGCGCAACCACTTTGTTGGTTTTCTCGTGTTGCGGCTCATTTGCTTTTTCATTTAATTCCCAAACTTTGTCCCAAGAACGCCATTTATAGGATGTGTAAATTGCAATGCCTCCGGGGCATTTATAAGAGAAAATACTGTAATCTATGAAGTGCAAAGTGAACACAGGAGATCAGTTTGTATAGTTTGCAGGCTGATTTTAGCATTTGCTGTATGAACACATCTATGGCCCCCTTTCATATCACAACACTTGAATTTTCTTCTTCAGAATGATTTCCCTCAGTAAGTTTCAAAGGAACATTCTAATGCACTTACGAATATAATGCGACATCTGATTGGTTAATGTCAAAAATTTGTGACAGTATATTCTGCGATATACTGTCGCAAACCCAACGTCATTAAGTAACGTTGCTTCTCATTAGCTGATGTTTGGTTTTACGTTGCTGACAGCACTTGAAACGGCAGCAAACTAGTACATTATGAAAGGTGAACATGTAGGAAAGTGCATTAGAATGGGGATAACTGTATTGAAAATTGTAATTTGGGGATGTAAATCATCGGTTTTATGGTCGCAAATTGCATTTTATGGCTCCGCTGGCGCGTCATCATAAAACGAAATTTCCCACCATAAAACCGATGATTTACCTCCCCAAATGACAATTTTCAAGACAGTTATTCCGAATGAATGCCTGGATTACTTATAATAGGCAGATGATGCTTACTACTTGCAAGCACCTGATCACACCTCTGTTTTGGGGTCCACGTCTCTGTATCTAGAATATTCCGGAATTATCAATGTTTAAATGACTTATGAGTTTGGACTTGGGTACTGTCTGTGTATCTAGAATATTCCGGAATTATCAATGTTGAAAAGACTTACGAGTTCGGACTTGGGTACTTTGACCACTTTCATTTAAGACTGGGAACCAGCTTTGGGGAAGTATGCAAACAGTGCACACCCACTGTAAGACGCCGCAGAATGTGGTGTCTGATTAGAATCTACACTGTTTGCTTACAGTAATTTCTATACAAAATGCAATACAAGAATTCCGTAGAATGCTATGTCGCACCTGCCTTGCTCTTCAACAGTAGCAGAGATCATGGTTTGATTAGATTTGATGAATTCATGTATAAATATTTGAGCGAACTGGACTTGCAAGCTAAGAAGAATGCAGGTCTGGACATAAAATTCAACAGTCAACAGAGTATGAAATAATCATTTAAAGTATAAAGTAGTTAAACAATCCAACAGACCAGCTTAAGAAAACATTTTATGCCATCATGCCTGATGATGGTAAGTGGGTTAGTTTGTGAGAAATGTACTTTAATGCTACAGTACATACAAATGTGGATGCCAGGTTGACCTACAAATTTTCAAACCCAACAAAGCATGAAATATACATCAAGCATAAGGTTTGATGCTTATACCATTGTGTTTAAAGAGAAATGGGCCTAAATGCTAGGGTCAATGCAATGTTGGAGGTAAGATTTACAAAGTCAGCAGCCCTTGAAATAAAGGTCAATGGCAGAAGGAAGTGCAACATCCCTTGAGATCTTTTACTGATGAAACTTTTTGCCAAGTTTGATGATTCTAGGTATCATACTTTAAGAGGAATGGACCGACAGGCTAGGGTCGATGTAATTTTTGACGTGAAATTTTACGATGTCAGCAGAGGGTTAAATATAGACCAAGGGTAGAAAAAAGTGCAACATGCCTCAGGAACAGTCTAAGAAGAAACTTAGTACCAGGTTTGATGATTGAAGGTATCATAGTTTGAGCAAAATGGACTTAACCACTAGGGTCGAGGTAATTTTGGACATTAAATTTTACGAAGTCAGCAGAGCATGAAATATAGGTCAAGGATAGAAAAAGTGCAACATGCCTCAGGAACAGTCAAGGAAGAAACTTAGTACCAGGTTTGACGATTGTAGGTATCATTGTTTGAGAAAAATGGACTTCACCACTAGGGTCGAGGTAATTTTGGACATTAAATTTTACTAAGTCAGCAGAGCAAGAAATATAGGTCAAGGATAGAAAAACGTGCAACATGCCTTGAGAACATTCTGAGAAGAAACTTTATACCAGGTTTGATAATTGTAGGTGTCATAGTTTGAGAGAAATGGACTTAACCACTAGGGTCGAGGTAATTTTGGATATAAAATTTTACGAAGTCAGCAGAGTGTGAAATATAGGTCAAGGGTAGAAAAAAGTGCAACATATCTCGAGAACATTCTATGAAGAAACTTTATATCAGGTTTGCTGACTGTATGTATCATAGTTTGAGAAAAATGGACTTAACCACTAGGGTCGAGGTAATTGTGGACGGACGGACGTACGGACGGACGGACGGACGGAATGACTGACGGACGGACGGACGGAAAAGTGAACTCCTATATCGCACCTTGCTAAAGCAGGTGCGACAAAAAATGAAAACATCCACTTGAAATCTCTATAACTAGAAACTGACTCATCCAAATGATAAGGATGGACATGTCCACGGGTCAAAAAATGGTTCTGACCCAAAATGGCAAAAATAACGGAAAAGTCTACAAATGTAAGCCATTTCCAACTTCATTTAAGGTGTATGGGCACACCTCCATGTTTTTCTGCCAGTTTTACAAAGGGGAATAACTTTTGGATTTCCTGTTTGCTTCTCTGGTGGACAAAACCCTTCCAAAATGGGATCTACTCTTCAACAAAAGAATTTGCTCCCATTGGAGCAAATTCTTTTCTTCAAGAGTTGACACCCTTTGAGAACGGAGGCAAAAACTCAGTATCCAGATCATGACTGATCCAAATTGTGTACTCAGATCATTATGACAATGAGCCAAATAATTAAGGTTACAAAGTTATACTTACAATTACTCTGATAGTAACTGTGGAAAAAACATTATGTTTAGTATCAGTCACCAGAACTTCAAGCGTGAACCTGCCAAAAAAATAAAAAATATAATAATAATAACACTTTGACACATGCCCTGAGATGGTTTTTTTTTCCCATCTGTTTTGTTACCTATTTTTTTTTTTTTTTTTTTTTTATCAATTGGGTATACCTACTTGGGTATACCTAGGGTGAACAAATACACCTCAAAAAGTTAAAGAACTAAGTTGACATGTTTTAGCCTGTCTTTGATCCCATTTTATCATATGACTTTGCATCTGAGAGTGTAATAAAGCCATGCATTAAAAACGATAATCAACTAGTGGATTAAATATGCAAATTATGTCGTAACGTTATGCGTTGACGTCCATAAAAACGTCACGTCTTCTAATGGCGAAATCGTGACGTTTAGTGCAAAATTTGCTAATAAAATGCGATTTTTGTGTCATATGATAAATAGAATCTTGCATTCGTGCACCTGTATTACTGAATTTATTAAACTCGTTGGTGAAAACGATAAGATGCTCAGCAAAGCCTTGCATCTTATCTTTTTCCCCAACTTGTTTAATAAATTCAATAATACATGAGCACTCATGTAAGATCCTCTATTTAATCCATTTCAGCCTATCATTGCATAAAAGAGAAACTGGCTGACAGAGCAAGCCAAGTTCAGATGCCGGGGCTTCTGATCAGGGCTCACACTGTTTCCATATGAAAATAGGTACATGTTTTTAAAAGGAAATAAAATGAGCCACGACACGAGGAAACCAACAAAGTGATTGTGCGCCCAGCACAGACTCAGATCAGCCTGGGCATCTGCCCAGTCTGAGCAGAATCTTTTTTGTCTGCATGAAGGTAGCTTAGACCCTTAGCTACCCTTTGAGCACTAAACAGACCCTTGGCTACTCTTTAAGGGCTTAGCAAAGAGTCTGAGCAGACTGGGCGGAACCACAGGTGGATCTGAGTCTGTGCTGGGCACACAAACACATTGTTGGTTTTCTCATGTCGCGGCTCAAGTAATAACAATATGGCAAATGGACTCAACCAATTTTTAAGGATAGAAGAGTTCATAAGGCATATATTGGTTTAAGGGCAGCCACTCTAGCAGAAAATAATCACATTCCCTGGTGTTTGAATCCCTTCTCACAGGTACTACCATTTAGGGAAGCCATTTGCATACATACCAAGTCTCACTTTGTAAGACTAATTCCCACTTAAATTTGCCCTTCTAATCTCTACGTTTTTCAAATCTCACATCCAAGCCCCACACCAAATGTTGCATGACACTTAAACACAGAAATTGTATCTGTATAAGTTAAACTCCTCACCCCAAACTGCCCATCCAGCCCCTCCCCAACATCCCCACAAAAGTTTTATTATAGTTATTTAACTTTGAATGACAGCAGTAATGGTAGTATCATAACTGAACATACAGATTGATAATAACTCACAGTAATGCATGCTTTGGTTAAAGAACAATTTAATAGCACCATTTTAATGCAATATATATCTTATATGAGTACTAGCACACATTACATACAGTATGGCTAAGAATAATTATCAGCACTGAACAAAACTAGCACATTCATTTATCTTTGATTTGCTGGATTCAGTATGTGATACAAAGAATTGTAGTTGCTATAGCACACTGGGTAGGTAGCAATTGAAAATACTCGTGCAAATCAAAAAAAAGTTAGAAACAGCATTTTTGATTGCAAATTGGCGTCAGCTTGCAATCCAAAACGTTGTTACTAATGTTTTTTATCCACGTTAATCGACTGTTATGAGCTTTTTTGATTGCTGCCTACCTGGTGTGTATAAGATGTTAAAACATTAACTTGCTCAATACAAGTAGCAGAGATAAGCATTTCGCAAAGGATCAATTACCTCCCTTTGCAATATTAACTCTCTTTACCTATTCCTAAAAATAAGGTGATATGTTTCTTAAGTAGAATGGTTATATATTTAAAATACACTGTGGCAATCCAAACACTGACAATCAAAACAATCTGTTGTGCAAGAAGGACAAATTCATTCAAAGATAACTGAGAAGCAAGACACAAAAAGGGTCTCAATGCAAACAGCAGACACAGAGTGTATGTACCCTGAAGAATTTATAGGCAAAAATTAAGGATCTAACGATACATCAAAGAATCACACAGGGGTTTGAGTCTTCACTGTTTACAAGAGGGATAAGCATCCATTTTGCATGACACTGCTCAGTTTTTATTGATTGAATTGATGCTTAACGTCCACGGTAAACAGCTATGGTCATGCCGGGACGGTCAGTTAACCTAACCACACTATTCCTGGGCAGGCTTAGACCTCCTTAGCGGTTAACCAGTACTAAGTGAACATACTTTTGCCAGTAACTGACTACTGCCCTTCTCAGCGGAAGGAGAAACGAAAGTATGTGGCCAGGCCGGGTTTTGAGCCCAGGACCTCTGACTTATGAGTCAGGTGCCCTACCGACTGCGCTACGCGGTTAACAATCATTTCTGAAAAACAACATCAGAAGAGAAGACAGGACAGATAAACAAGTCGCCCAAGGGCAACGATCGCTCACCTGCCAGTATATGCTCAGGTCAAGTGGCCAAAATGCAAGCTTTCGGCTCAGGCAGGCTAATAAACAGGCTGCAATTCTATAGGATTGGATAGTGAGTGTGTAAACTGTTCCATCATGGCCACTTCTATAAAATCACTAAATGACCTTGATCTCTAGTATTTATAGAAGTTGAAGTTGACTGCATTTCCATATCACAGAGCGCAATAGCAACAGAAAAATGCACTTTCTCATCCTTTCCCATTCAAAAGCCTAAGGGACCAAATTTGACCTTGCCATAAAATAGGTCAAGGTCAACCTAAGGTCATCATTTATATAAACTTTGTAGTACTATAGTCCATGATGCCACATACCAAGTTTCAAGGCAATCGGCCCAGTGGTTCTTGAGAAGAAGAATTTTTAAGGTTTTTACCATAAATGGGCATGGTGGCCATCTTGGTCATGTGATTTGGGTCAAATATATAAACTTTTGTTTCTTTATACTGTTACTGCGGCTATGGATTCATTCCGCTGAGGTGCGGGGGCAACGTCGATATGAGAATTGAAATACTACTACTACTGTTAAGGCTCTAAATGAAATTTGGCTTCAATCAGCCCAGTGATTTCTGAGGAGAAGTCCTTTGTAAATGTTGACGACGGATGACAACAACAATGACCTTGACCTCTAGTATTCTTAGGGGTTAACGATGACTGAATTTCCATATCACAGAGGACAATAGCAACAGAAAAATGCACTTTTTCTGCTTTTCCAATTCAAAAGCTCAAGGGACCAAATTTGACCTTGCCATAAAACAGGTCAAGGTCAACCTAAGGTCATCATTTATGTAAGCTTTGTAGTACTGGAGTCAAAGATGCTACATACCAAGTTTCAAGGCAATCGGGCCAGTGATTCTGGAGAAGAAGATTTTTTACGGTTTTTATCATATATGAGCATGGTTGCCATCTTGGTCATGTGACCTAGGCCAAATATATAAACTATCGTTCTCACATCCTGTTAAGTCTTTATATGAAATTTGGATTCAATCAGCCCAATGGTTTCTGAGGAGAAGTTGTTTGAAAATGATGACACCCAATGGCCAAATGACCTTTGATCAAGGTCACTAAATGACCTTGACCTCTCATATCCATAGGTGTGTAAATTGACTACATTTCCATATCACAGAGCACAAAAGCAACAGAAAAATGCACTTTTTCAGATTTTCCCATTCAAAAGTCTAAGGGACCAAATTTGACCTTGCCATAAAATAGGTCAAGGTCAACCGTAGGTCATCATTTATATTAATTTTGTAGGACTAGAGTCCAAGATGCTACATACCAAGTTTCAAGGCAATCGGCCCAGTGGTTCTGGAGAAGAAGATTTTTAAAGGTTTTTACCATATATGGGCATGGCGGTCATCTTGGTCATGTGACCTGGGCCAAATATATAAAATTTCTTTCCCGCTTTGCCTGAAGGCTGCATATGAAATTTAATTAAAATTGGCCCAGTTGTTTCAGAGGAGAAGTCCTCTAAAAATGTTGACACACAACGGACAAATGACCTTTGGCCAAGGTCACTTAATGACCTTGACCTCTAGTATTCATAGGGGTTGATGATGACTGCATTTCAGTATCACAGAGCACAATAGCAATATAAAAATGCACTTTTTCAGCTTTTCCCATTCAAAAGCCTATGGGACCAAATTTGACCATGCCATAAAATAGGTCAAGGTCAACACAAGGTCATGATTTATGAAAATCTTGTAGTACTAGAGCCCAAGATGCTACATACCAAGTTTCAAGGCAATCGGCCCAGTGGTTCTGGAGAAGAAGATTTTTAAAGGTTTTTACCATATATGGGCATGGCGGCCATCTTGGTCATGTGACCTGGGCCAAATATATAAACTTTCGTTCCCCCATCCTGTTAAGGCTCCATATGAAATTTGGCTTCAATCCGCGCAGTGGTTTCTGAGAAGAAGATGTTTAAAAGTGTGGACGCTGACGGACGACGGACCAAGGCTATACTATAAGCTCACCTTGACAGGTGAGCTAATAACCATGCTGTATCAACTGAAAATTCACATATCATGTGACAGGAAAAAAAAGGAAAACGACTTATAACAGATTTTTAAGACTAATTAGACAACTAAAGATTATGAAATAATATAAATGGTATTAGATTAAAGTAGTAAAAGCATATTTTTTAATTCTATAACAAATAAAAATATAAAAAAGATTAAAATAAACCTAAATCTGTCTTTTGTACAAGTGTTATTATTCTTGCAAAAAACTCATTGATAACTGAAAAAAATGTTTAACTTTTAAGAATTTTATATGTAAAAGGACCTGTTCACATAAAGGACAGCTGGTCTGACAGGGCTATGCCAATCACATCTAAAAACCTTCAACCCAAAATTAAATGCAAAGTGGGATGCTAACACAGATGCCCACACTAGAGTGAGTGAAATATTTCCAGTGTTCTCTCCTGAAGTTTTAGAAGGCATGTCGCTTTTAGCACAAAAATAAGAATTTGACTTGTTATCAATTTTTAAAATCCTTAATATAGCAATGTCTTGTAAAAATTAGCCTGAATTTACAATTATGTATTGATGATCCGTAATGCATTTAAAACAACTTTACTGACTAAGAAATGAAAAAAAAATAGCACTTTAATAAATTTTCATTGGAAATTAAGGCATGTTGCAAAGGTAATTTGAAAAGAAAGGCATGTTGCAAGCAAAATGCCTTAATGGTCTGGGGAGATCCCTGATTTCTTTCTGTACCTCTATACAGGCAAGCTAAAAACCAAGTATTTGCATGGATGCATATTCAATCAAATTTTAGATTGTTAAAGCAGAGACAATTACATCAAAATTACAACTGACACACCATGAAACTTCTTAAAAACTGCTGGTGCAATGTCTAGTCCAAATGACAAACTACTGAAGTTTATGCAGTTCCTTCGACATGCATGCCATGTCTAGTCCAAATGACAAACTACTGAAGTTTATGCAGTTCCTTCGACATGCATGCCATCTTATAAATCATCATCATAACTTCATTACATGCATACAGATATAGAGTTTTTCTTCTCTTATTAAAGCAGAAAAAAATTAATTTCAAATTCACAACTTACAGCACCATGTAAATTTCTTGAAAGCTATTGGTGAAATGTCTAGTCCAAATGACAAACTACCAAATCATTATGTATATTTACATGCTATCCCTTAAACATCCAAACCATCTAATGAAACTCATTGTCAAAAGACAGGACATACTGGACATATAAACAACCATGATATAACAACTGACAATTTACAACCTACACATGGCCTGCAATATGCAAAACCAGTTATAATGTATGCTAAAGGTATCTTTATGAAAAAAAAACTGGGGGAATAACAATAATAAATTTGAAAAGGCACTGTTTTAAATTCTGTAGCAGATATACTCGTATATATACAAAATGACAAACAACCCATCATCTGTCTGATGAAACAGAGCCCCTTGTTGGTTCGAAAATTGTTCCCACATTATATTCTTTGCAACTGAACAAAAGCTTTTAGTGTTAAGTATGTAAAATACATGCAATCTTTTAACACATAAAAATAATGCATTATGTGCATATCCCATCAAATGTTAGGATGTTAAAAGCAGACACAATCACATCTAAATCACAACTGACCCCATTATGAAAACTTCTTGAAAGTTGTTGGTGCAATGCCTATTCCAAAAGACAAACTAAATTAAAAGGCAAAGTTTATGCTACTCCCAAAATGTCTTAACCATTTAATAATTTCATTTCCATTGTGTTGTCTATGCACCTGACCATTTAAGACCTTTTTGTAAACTAAAGCAAACAAGAATACTTGCAGAAAGTAAGTCTCACAAATGGAGCTAATCTAAGCATAGAAATAACACACTGAAACACTAAGCTCTCAATAACTACTGAACACACACACACACAAAAAAAATTATGGACCTGCTAGAATAGGTCTTTAAGTCAGAACCTAATGCATACTGGTATGAGTCAGAACCTATTTATCATGCCTCTGCAAAGTCTGAATATACCTGATATACTCAGTAAGTGAGAATCTCATTATTAGTAAAGTTCAGAGAGCCAATTCAATGGTCAAAGTTAATTTGGTAGCTGCCAATGAGAATTCCTCTTTAGACTTTAGATGGAGTATTCGTGGTCGATTACAAAATGTTATGTAAGCAACTGTTGTTTACAGCTGCCAATGATGGGTTCAGTTCAGTTCAGTTCAATTCTCCTAAGGATGTTCCCCCAAAAGGCTCAGTGGTACCTAACCATAGTTGCACACACTTGGCGCCCAGTGTCCGTCCAAGCCCATGATGGGCCAGTATGGTATAATTGTCTAGTATACCTTGAAGATTCCTATATGACATGATATTAAGTGGTTAATCAAGAAAAAATTTAACCATCAGGCCAAGAGGAATATAGTACCAAGAGGAATATAATACATCTATTTCAGCCTTAGCTGATCAAGGTGGAGCTTACTGGAATAAAAATCTATATTAACTTACAAACAATAAACCTTGTATCTAATCATGCTAATATATCTACTTCTTAAAACAGTCATTTGGATAATACTCATGCAATACTGCTTACATTTCTTCTTTTCTTGACTATTCTTGTATTTCCTTGAACCAAATTTGTTTTAAAATATATTTTCAGAACCTTAAATATACTTGCTCTCAGTCAGAAAATCATTACATGGAGGTACATGTACAGTCCATAGCATATTCTGGCTTTTTCGCTAAATTCAGACAGGAGTTTTTACCATCTACAATGTATTCATCACTAATACATTTAATATTCTACATACTGGAGCTCAGCAACCAGAGCATGGAATAAAGACTCTCTGACAGGAAGAATCTACAGTATACTTGCTTACTTTCTAGAGTATATATCAAAACCATCTGAGTAAACTAATGAGAGCAATATACATAGAACACTATTATTTCCCCAAAGGTTGGTTTTTAATTTTTGATATGATCCTGACCAATAACATGGTTAATACAGTCTGTAAGTACTGGGGTATTTAAAGTGATATGGTCTCCAAATTTTAACCAATTTTTCACCCAATTAAAAACTAGCTTAAAGTTTAGTAATGATCATAAATCTGGTAAATACTTTTTTGTGAAAAGTTTTTTGCTTTTTAGGGATTTTGTTTGGATGACTGAAATTCTAGACCTAAAATTCCATTGCATTGATTGAAATGATTCACTGGGGTTTATCATTTGTGTAGTTTTTTTCAGGTGGAGGCATCACACCGGGTAGGCGGCAATCAAAAACACTCATAACAATCGATTAACACGGATCTAAAACAGCTTTTTCGATTGCAAAACAGCATTTTCGCCAACTGTCGCCAATTTGCAATCAAAAACGCTGGTTCTAACTGTTTTTGACCCGCGTTTGTCGACTGCACAAGCATTTTCGATGGCCACCTACCCGGTGTGTTTATCATTTGTGTAATTTTTTTCAGGTTGAGGCAAGCTTTCAAGGAAATACAGAAGCTGAAATTCTAGTTACTGATGCACATATGATGTAGAATGATTAACAGTTGTGTCAATAAGTAAGTTCCTTTTCTTGACTACTTTCTATATTCCTATACTTTCGAGTCTCGACAGAAGTTGGATCTTGCAAACTGTGGTCTCATCTAATCCAGATCAAACCAATTAATGTAAAAAATTTGTTTTGATCATTTTGACTTTTTGCTAATTTAACATTACCTCCTTTTGGCTTTTGGTTTGAGACAGATATGAGCATACACTTTAAAGTGTAATCAAGTCCTTGTTTCTTATTTTTTATCTTTCCTTTTTTTTTCTTTGCTTTAAAACAATTACTGTAATGTGCTTAAGAATTGGGACACCTAAAAATAATTAATTTTCCATTTGTCCCAAATGGAAAATTAATTATTTTTTGGTGTCCCAAAATTTAGGCACATTACAGTAAGCTAGAATTTTAGGACATACCAATGACTTGCAAATAGAAGCCAGAAAAAGCAGGAGGTAAGGGGATTACTGTATTTATTCAGCTGTAAGATCGGGGTCCTTTCTCCAAAAGTACCCCAAATTCATAAATCAGTCTTGTGTAATTTGGCTGTTAAATATGTTCATCTCTTCCAAAACAAACACAAAATTTTCTAGATCCATCTTGTAAGACGGATCTAGATTTTTGGGACTGTTTGGGAGGGAAAACCCTGTCTTACAACCAAATTATTACTGTATTTGGTGACAATTTTTATCCTTTTTTTGTTCATTCTTCAACAAAACTACTGTGAGCCCTCATTAGTACCATCTCATCACCAAAACCTTCTGAGACGTTTCTAATAGGGATCACAACCTATGTTTATATGGAAAAATAAGAAAAAAATATCTCAGTTTATCATCAGATTATTTTTTTATATCTAGCTCTGTAATGTCCTTATCTCTAGCTCTGTAATGTCCGGATCAAAGTGTTTGAGGAAGCACTGTAATATAGATCTACTCCATTTGCTCATACTGGTTTGTCCAAATATGTTACTTTTTATGGTAGCTAAAATGTACCAAAAATTCAGAGATGAGAAAAGTTTTGCATTCGATTTGTTTCAATGTATATCCACCAGAACTCCAGATAAGAAGGGGTAACAGGGATAATTAAAGGTAAAGTTTCCTTATTTTCCATAAAAGCATACATTGCGACCCCTCATTAGAACCAGCTCATTGAAATGGTTCTAATGAGGGGTCACAACATATGTGTTTTTGTTAATAAGAAACAGAATCTCTGAATTATCGTCAGCACCCCCTCTGATCCACCTGATGTGTATGAAAGAACCCGGAGAATTAGTTACAAACAATGAAAGCCATTGTTGCAAAGATCCACTAGTAAAAAATAGCATGCATTAATAAGAACATGATCAAAACACCACAAATTACCTGGCTTGCCCGCTATTATCAGGGAAAAGTTAGAAAATAATTCATAAACAGCCAGAATATATACACTGTAATACTATGTCAGAATATATACACTGTAATACTTTGTTAACTTAGCATCCCAAAAATGTAACAGTTTCTCAGACAGCAGTTTAAAGGTCAAAGGATACACTTTCTAGGGAAGCAACTATATTTTTTTTCTTTTTTGCCTCCCTTCTCAGTAGGGGTCCTTTCTAAAGGGAAGAAATTGCTCCTATATGAGAAAATTCTTCCTTTTAAGATAAGACCCCTTTATGGAAAGATTCTGTTGCCCAGGAAAGAATACAGGAAGTCACAAAATATGTCTTCTTTTTAAAACTGGCAGAAAAACATGGAGGTGTACCCGTTAACAATAACAGCCAAATGCACATGCCCAAATTATACTACACATGTGCACATTTGTCTGAGCAATCAGGCCCCGAGGTTATAAAACTTGAGTACATTCTCAAACTCAAAATAAAGCATACTGATTGGCTGCTTCCGGGCACATGCTCGGAGGCAGCCACTAAGTGTGCTTTATTTTGAGTTTGAGATTATACTCAAGTTTTATAACCTCGGAACATGGCTATACTGTTTTTGCATTCTAAGTGCAGATAAAAAATCATAACAACTAGAAAATTGTGTCTGTAAGACACTAATGATGCCCCCGTGTAGCGCCTGTAACATGACCTGTATATCCATAAAGCACCTACAAAGAATCCATTGAAAACATACCCTACCATGTAAAAATTTCCCAAAATGACTAAGTTAAAAAGGCTGTGATTCTGTCAAAATTAATTCTAGATCTATCAAAGTGCCTCATGCATATCTTCAAATATGTCCACAATATGTAGACAGTTTGAAAAAGATCCATTGAAAACTGTGGAGCAAGCTGATGACACAAACTCCATACTCTGCAATGCAAAAATTTCCCTAGAATGACTAAGTTCAAAAGGCCGTAATTCTGTCAAAATTAATTCTAGGTCCAACAAAAACCCACATGCACATCTTCAATACATTCACAGTATGTATGCAAGGTTAGAAAAAGATCCATTGAAAACTGTGAGAGGAGTTGATTACACAAACTCTATACCCTACAATGCAAAAATTTGCCTAAAATGACTAAGTTCAAAAGGCCGTAATTTTGTCAAAATTAATTCTAGGGCCAACAAAAACCCACATGCACATTTTCAATATGTCCCAAAGATGTATGCAAAGTTTGAAAAAGATCCATTGAAAACTGTGGGAGGAGTTGATTACACAAACTCTATACCCTACAATACAAAAATTTGCCTAAAATGACTAAGTTCAAAAGGCCGTAATTCTGTCAAAATTAATTTTAGCTCCATCAAAAATCCACATGCACATCTTCAATATGTCCACAACATGTATGCAAAGTTTGAAAAAGATCCATTGAAAACTGTGGGAGGAGTTGATTACACAAACTCTATACTATAAAGCGTGACGAACAGACAGACAGACAGGGGCAAATCTTAATGCCCCCTGACTATCGTCACGGGGGCATAAAAATTCTACAGAATGCTGTGGCTTGCATTGTCACAAAAAAGAGCTAAACCAAAAAACTCAAAACTTCTGCTAACAACATCAATGGTCCAACTCTGGAAAAGCAGTATCTATGTCTAACTTTCTGCTAGTGTATGTTTAATTAGTCAGTGCCAAGACTTGGCTATGACATATCATTTCAATCAAAGCAGCATTGCTTTAAACCAAAACAAATACATGTATATAGAAATAAATAAATAAATTATGATATCTCTCATTTGTTGGAGTTAGTAGCATGCACTTCCCAATAGTTTTTGTCTCAAATAAATTTTAGACTAAATGCATTTCAAATCATACCTTTACACAACATGGAATTTGCCATGTTTACCTTTGGATGAACCACTAATTTTGTCAAACTAAAACCTTAAGACATTAACTCAAAAACCTTAATGGCCATGTTTACCTTTGGATGAACCAATAATTTTGTCAAACTAAAACCTTAAGACATTAACTCAAAAACCTTAATGGCAATGGCACATTATGATGTATGATTGTTTGACTTTATCTACTGATTTGCTTAATTACGCCAATACTAAAACCTTAAGACATTAACTCCAAAATCTTAATGGCAATAGCACAATATGATGTTTGATTGTTTGACTTTATCTACTGATTGACTGATTGATTGGTTTGTTCCTTACGTCCACGGTAAACAGCTGTGGTCATGTCAGGACTGTCAGTTAACCTAACCACACTATTCCTGGGCAGGCTTAGACCTCCTAAGCGGTTAACCAGTACTAAGTGCACATACTTTCGCTAGTAACTGACAACTGCCCTTCTTGAATCAGAGGAAGGAGAAACGAAAGTATGTGGCCAGACCAGGTTTAGAACCCAGGACCCCTGACTTATGAGTCAGGTGCCCTACCGATTGCGCTACGCGGCCCGGCGACTTTATCTACTGATTTGCCTAATTATTAAGACATTAACTCAAAAACCATAATGGCAATGGCACAATACTATGTTTGACTCTGATTATATTAACCAATCAGACATCATACTCAAAAACTTTTGACAATATTTACTGATTTGCCTAATTTTGTCAATACTAAAGCCTTAAGATATGATACTCAAACTTGAAGGTTATTCTTATGTTTAGACCACTTTTAAAGGTTAGTTTTATTTGATAAGTGTTCATAGGTGTGAAGGGGATGAGTGGTATTAGCAAAAAAACTGAAAGAAATGGTTATAAAAGTAAAAAAAAAAAAAAAAAAAAGGATCTGAAAAATAAGCCCATCAAATTTTTGTAAGCCCATAATGACGAACAATTTCACCATCTGCATGTATTCCTCACTGAAGATGTCTGATATACACATAATATCTCATTTATGACATATATGCAATCAGGTATCTCAACTCCATGTCTACAGTATAGTGCTAAAGATAGAAGGCAAATTCACTAAACCATCAAATATAGGTCACATTGACCTTCAAGTAGTAAGCAGTCATTAGCAAAATCACACCAAACTAAAATTGCAAGTATGTTTCTTGGAGATACATATAAGGCAAAGTCACTGGCCCATGAATAAATGCCTAGTACACAGGAGTCTGTCTGCCAAGGTCAGTAGAAACAGTTCTGGGACACAGGATTCTATGATGCAGCTGCTGCAGCCCGGCAGATACACCAGCTCACCAAGTACTGACAGTCTCATAAAATCAAAGGTTACCTTCAAGCAACCTCATAGAAAACCTCTATCCAAAACCTTAACCTGTGTCTATTGCATTTGTGGATGTAAGCATGTACATATCTAACAACCTAAATGCTATATGACCCCAATCATGCCTGTCTGGGGCATAAAAAATAGCCATCAGAGGAGATGGCAAATCCCCCGACCGAAGACCCCCATGGGCCTTGGTAAAAAGGGTGCACTTCAAAACACATATTAGTAATATATTGTCGTTCTTTTATGCTTCTGATTGACATTAACTGTTAACAGACGCATGCTTATCTAACACTCAGACTAAAACAGTATGCTTGACTGCTAGAAAGAGGTAATATCTCAAACAGCCACCATATACACAAATGTATAGCATACGATACATTCAACTTTCAAAATGTGTGAATAACTTCTAAAGTACAAGCCCTACAAATCTAATTTTGAGCTCTCTAGTAAGTGAATTTGGACAAAGAATCCAAATCTGGAAAAAAAAAATTTTTTTTTTTGGGGGGTGGGGGGGGGGGGTGCGGGAGGGGTCACGGGAATGTGGAGGGGTAAGAGAGAGTTAGGAACACTGATAAGATATCACAGCATGATCATCAATATTCTAAAAGGTACACGGTTATTCAAAATCTGGAGCTGGCCAGGGTTATATAGTTATGGAGCAGAGACTCAAACAGCAGCTCAAACTACCAAAGGGAAATAATTCACTGAGTCTAAAAGCAAGAGTTATCATTCATGTATGAGACAAATTGTCATGACCTGTTCTGCATATCTGTGAAGAATCATGAAAATATTTCAAAAGGTATTCAAGCTATGGAGCGGACACCTAAAATCATCAAAGGGAAATAACTCCAAAAGTAAGAAAGCAAGAGTTGTCATTCTTATTCGCGACACATCATCATGACCTGTTCTACATATCTGTGAAATATCATGAAAATATTCCAAAAGGTATTCAAGTTATAGAGCGGACACGAAATCAGACCTAAAACCATCAAGGGGAAATAACTCAAAAAATAAGAAAGCAGGAGTTGTCATTCTTGTTCGTGACACATCGTCATGACCTGTTCTACATAGCTGTGAAGTATCATGAAAATATTCCAAAAGGTATTCAAGTTATACAGCGGACACGAAATCATACCTAAAATGATCAAGGGGAAATAACTCAAAAAGTAAGAAAGCAAGAGTTGTCATTCTTGTTCGCGACACACTGTTATGACCTGTTCTTCATATCTGTGAAGTATCATGAGAATATTCCAAAGGGTATTCTAGTTATAGAGCGGACACGAATCTGCCAAAAAATCACACCTAAAACTATCAAGGGGAAATAACTCAAAAAGTAAGAAAGCAAGAGTTGTCATTCTTGTTCGCGACACATCGTCATGACCTGTTCTACATTTCTGTGAAGTATCATGAAAATATTCTAAAGGGTATTCAAGTTACAGAGCGGACACGAATCTACCAAAAAATCACCAAAGGGGAGATAATTCAAAAAGTACAATAGCAAGAGTTACCATTCTTGTACGCGACACATCGTCATGACCTGTTCTACATAACTGTGAAGTATCATGAAAATATTCCAAAGGGTATTCAAGATATAGAGCGGACAAGAAAGTGTTTACGGACGGACGGACGGACGGACGGACGGACGGACGCCAGGCTCATCGCTATATCCCCCGAACCTTTCGGTCGGGGGATAAAAATGCTGAAAATTAACATTACAGTATTAAAGAAGATTCATTTATGAGGGAACCAATAGATTAAATTACTATATACAGTGTCCCTTGATTGGTGTACTATTTATAGATTATTTTTTTTTCTTTTATGAGGCCATATCAATCAACCAATCCTAAAACCAATAAAGTGGCATGTGCACCAAGTGATGACTTGGATCAGCCTGGACATCTACCCAGTCTGATCAGTCTTTGCTGTGCACATTAAGGGTAGCTTAGGGTCTATGCTAGCTCCATGGAGACAGCAAAGATTCCCCGGCTGATGTGAGTCTTTGCTGGCGACATATGCCACTTTGTTGGTTTTGTAATGTAGCAGCTCAAATATTCTTATGGACACTACTAAACCCCAAAAGGAACCTTTGTGGTAAGTTTCAAGAGAATTCACTCAGTAGTCATAGGGGCAATGTGATAATGAGATTCTAAGAATGGCTGGCCATGGGGATTTTTTTATTTTAAAAGCTCCAAAAATGAAAAATTGTTGAATTTGCAAACAGTGTAGATCCAGATGAGGTGGCTCATCATGAGCCATCTCATCTGGATCTACACTGTTTGCCCTATAGTCTTTGAATACTCAATGTGATAAAGCTAAATGGACAAAAACATCTTTTTAAATTCCTGCAAACATAAATTTTGTCGTCTGCTTTTTGGCACATTAAGGGTAAAAATGGAAACCATAATCATTCAAAAACAGCTGACCAAAACAATTTCGATTTAGACACAACTAGAGCATGTGAGAAACGTGAGTGTGGTTTCAACAAAATTCCTTAAGTGCATCTGGATTACGCAATAATGAATAAAATACAAAATGGCTGCTAGTGGCCATATTGATCAACAGATAGAAGTTAAAATACGTACGTTCCATTTCGAGACTTTGGAGCAAAGCTATATAGTATTGGTTCTGTTGCAGTTATGTGCCCCAATTCTGGGTCTATTTGCCAATAGGTTCTGCCATTGACTACTGGCTGACTAGCAATAGAATATCTCAAACGAGGGATATCTGCTTCATCTGGGTCAGTCGCCTATAAAATAAACAAAGTGTGCCAAACAAACCAGTTCCCCATATATATTTGAATGGAGAGAGATTTGATCCAATGCCAGTCATTTAAGTAATAATTTTACTTACCATTGAATTATCACTGATTTTACCATTGAATTATCACTGATTATCACATGATGTAGGAGGCAGATACAGAAATATTAACTCATGATGGTGAAGTCAGAGTGAATAAACCCTTAAAGCACCAAAATTTAAAATTGTTGAATTGGCAAACAGTGTAGATCCAGATGAGGTGGCTCATAATAAGCCACCTCATCTGAATCTACACTGTTTTCCCTCTAGTCTTTGAATTCTCAATATGATATCGCTTGGACGAGACATTTTTCGAAATTCTGCAGACATAAATTTTGTCGTCTGCTTTTTGGCGCATAAAGGGTTAATATTTGTATCTACCTGACAGTGATAATTCTCTGATAAGGAAAATTCATTTTGATTCTAACATTATACAGAAAGAAAATGCAAGAATACAGCAACATTTTCTAAAGGACTATTCTGAGACAAACATTGACAAAAAAGCCCAAAACCTGCACATTGGGACTTTAGCAATGTGATTTATAACAAATTTTTACACAATGACACTTCCTATAGGCTCAACGGGGAAAACCTTTACATCATGTTAGAATTTAGTTTTTTGATTCATGCCAGTCTATTTTCAGAGCAATCAGTGATGGCTCTATAAACAGACTGGCATAAATCTATCACTGATTGCTCTATAAATACACTGGCATGAATCTATCAGTGATTGCTCTATAGATAGACTGGGATGAATCTATCACTATCAGTGATTGCTCTGTGCATAGACTCACATGAATCTATCAGTGGTTGCTCTATAAAAAGACTGGCATGAATCATATAAATGACATAGGTCACATAAAACACTGTCTTTTAAGGTTAATGGACACATTTTCAGGGGAAGCAACTCTGCCATTTTCATTTTTGCTTCCTTTCCAAATGGAGGCAGCTCTTAACCCATTGCATTCTGGGTATTTTTTGTCGTCTGCTGAAATTGTCGTCTGCATCAAAGATCAAGAATATTTTGACAATATTGGTCTAACTAACGCCTGCAGAAATGATGTCTAGGCAGGAAACAGTTTGGATCTCAGATCAGGCCACACATTTGTGGGGCCTGACCTGGATCCAAACTGTTTGCCCGGATACCCCTAAAGGGGCATCCCGAATGGAATGGTTTAAAGGAACCGATTTACTTCCCTAAGAACAAATTCTTTCCTCTAAGAGTAAAACCAATTTTGAAAGGGCTATGCCACCCAGGGAAGCAAACAGGAAGTCACAAAGATTGTTTTCCTTTGCAAACATGGTGGCAAAATATGGAAGTGTACCCATTCACCTTAAACGGTTTAGTTTTGGTTTTACTGTGACTGGTAAGGACTGTATATGAGCCACGACATCAAAAAAACAACAAAGTGGCATGTGTGCCCTGCGAAGACTCAAATCAGCCTGGGCATTCGCCCAGTCTGATCAGAGTCTTTGCTGCCCACATGGAGCTAGCGTAGACCCTTAGCTACCCTTTAAGTGCAAAGCCAAGACTCTGAGCTGACTGGGCAGATCATACCATACATGTCATTTTGTTGGTTTTATTGTGTTGCGGCTCATATGTTTAAATCTGAATGTATATAGTGCAATTGTTCTAAGAATGAAATTAACTATTTAACTTTGATAATCACCCTATTCTTTATTGTTTTTATTAAAAAGGTGTTTTGCGTTTTGATACTGGCTAATTTCTCTATATATCATTTATATTAAAGATATACCATATTCAACCCTTTAAGCACAGTGTGCGCTTAACATTTGCAAAATAGCATTAGATAACTGCTGTAGACTTTCCTCCTAATAAGAGCACATTTCAAAGAATTATAAGATATAGAATTTAAATGTTTAAAGCATCAGAGAAAAGCTGCTTATTGTCACGAAGGATGGAAAAGCAATCAAAGGAATAAACCGGTAAAAATATGTGTGCTAATAATCACATGCCTCAGAAATTTCCACGATGTGCGCTTATTGAGGCATGTGCGCAAAATAGGTTGATTTGGTTGATTTGATGCTTAACGTCCACGGTAAACAACTAAGGTCATGTCGGGACGGTCAGTTAACCTAACCACACTATTCCTGGGCAGGCTTAGACCTTCTAAGCGGTTAACCAGTACTAAGTGCACATACTTTCGCCAGTAACTGACAACTACCCTTCTTGAATCAGCGGAAGGAGAAACGAAAGTATGTGGCCAGACCGGGATTCGAACCCAGGACCTCTGACTTACGAGTCAGGTGCCCTACCGATTGCGCTACCCGGCCCGGCGCAAAATAGGTTGAATACGTTATTTGGTTCTAACTGTATTTGCAAATATGCTTTTATTATGAAACAACTTTTGTCACCCTGATACAAAAGTTTAGTTGCTCCAATACAGAAGTCGCCAAGAGGAGCAAATTCCTTCCTCAAATATTGCCCCATCCCCAACCCACGTTGAGAAGGCAGGCAAACAAGAGCTATCACCAGACAGCATAGCTTGCCTGAACTGGAGCTTGCCCATCACGAGCTCAAAGTTCTAAGAATGTGATCTTGACCTCCCAGTAAATTAGGAAGGTGATGCTGCAACCATGTAAGACTCTGGAGCAGTATCTGTCATCAGTCTGAGTGTAACTTTCCATCTAGGTAATGCTAAACGTAAAACTTTAGCATTTTGCTAACGCTGATGCTAATGCTAACACTAATGCTAATGCCGACGCTGGGGGTAGTACAATAGCTCTTCCTGAACTTCATTCAGGCGAGCTTATAATGGAACTGAAAGTGTACTCATTAACATTAAGCAGTAACAAACTATTTATTGTTTAAATTTTTCTTGTAATCAAAATATTTGAAACAACAGGGATCTCGCCAGACCATTAAGGCATGTCGCTTGTAACATGCTTTCCTCTTCAAATTACCTTTGCAATATGCCTTAATTTCCAATGAAAATTTATTAAAATACTGTTACATGTATTTTCATTTCTTGGCCAGTTAAGCTGTTTTAAATGCATTTAGGATCATCAATAAATTATCTATAAAGTAAATCTAGGCTTATTTTGACAAAGCAATGCTATATTAAGGATTTTAAAAATTGATCAGCAAGTCAAAATCTGATTTTTTGTGTTAAAAGCGACATGCCTTTGGAAATTTCTGGAGAGAACACTGAAACCCTGGCTTACCTTCACATAAAGGTCAGGTGTGGTCACTGTTTGCATTTCAAAGATGTTTACTTCATAATCTTGCACTACAGGAGGGTTATCGTTTCTATCCAGAATTCTGATTATCAATGAAGCATAGCTCGGTCTTGGACCATCCCCTTCTTCATCTTGAGCTTTCACTTTAAATCGATACTCGTTTGGGGTTCTTTCATAATCGATGCATGGAAATACTCCTGGAGTGCCAGAACAAGGCCCGACTATCACTTGACCATCTTCGGCACCAATTTCAAACCTATAAAATTCCATCAATTTTATCCCTTAGAGTGCCAAAAAGGAAAATATTTGAATATGCAAACAACTTAGATCCAGACCAGGCCCCCGAGGTTATAAAACTTTTAATGTTCAACTCAGCTGAGCATGAAATTTTATCAGCTAATAAATAGCAAATTACCGATAAGTACAGTGGTTCTCTTGCTTTTTTAGCTGAGTATGAAATTTTCTCTGCTTATGAATATGAAAATGCCAACATTAGTTGGCATTTTCATATTCATAAGCTGAGAAAATTTCATGCTCAGCTGAGTTTAGCATGGACAAAGTTTTAAACCAAGGAGCCTGGTAGCTCATTCTGATAAACCTTATCTGTATCTACACTGTTTGCCCTTTATTCTTTGAGTTCTCAATATGCTAAAGCTTGAACCAAGTATTTTTAAATTCTACAGATGTACATTTTGATATCTGTTTCTGGGCGCTTTAAGGGTTAATTCTATTGACTCAGTAATGTAAAACATTGGTAGTAAGAGAACTGTTATATATAGACTGTGATATCAGGCAAATGAGTATTTAATGCTCATTTGCCTTTGTCTTAAAGGGAAAAATCAGGGAATTTTGAAGTGGAAGATAAATAGAATCTATCTATTGGGGTGTGTCAGAAACGAGGCTTGCCGAGTTTCCGACAAATACCTTGTGCCAGAAGGTTGGGATTTCCCTTTCCGCATCGGAGACAAATGGTTGATTTTTTTTCTTACCTACGGTAATATTTATTTCAAATTGAACGGAGAACTATTAGACCTATTTCATGCCAACGTGTATAATTGTAAGTAGTACAACCACGTCAGCCCCATGGCCTCTTTCTTGAATTTTGAACAAACAAGTAAGAACTAGGTCCTTGACAAATCTGCATGCTTAGATTTTCTAACTGAAATTCATATCAAAAAAAAAATTTGGAATGAGACGACTACAGAAAGCGTGTGTATGACGTTAATTGTGACATTGCTTCAGCATCATTTCAAACGACAGTTGATAACGTCTTCAAAATGGTGGCACCCTCGACAGTGTTTGTCACGGTGAAACATTGACTATTTCGGGTCTTTTTCCGACTTTAAGATATAGAAACAGATTATAATGGAATAAGGAGGAATAAATAAACTTTCTTGGAATTTTAATTATGTGAAAATTCATTCCTATGAAAACACAATGCATAGAGTATAGAATCACCAAGCCGGGTGCACCAAATTTCAGTGAAGGCGTAGTGATACAATGAAGGCATAGTGATACACAGAATTCAAGCTAGTGTGAGCTGTCCCAGCCAATGAGCATGACAGAATTTTACAGCAACGCTAAAAATAGACCAAACTCTGTCAAGTAGGTGAGAAAAGAAATTCCGCAGCTGGTCCTCAAGACATATTTGGATGGAAGTGACCAGGGCTACAGAAATCCGATTTTTTGTCGGTCCGGACCAATTTTGAGTTCGAAAAACCGATTCAGTTGGCATAAGGCACATTTTTTTCGGTCCGAAAAAACACGATTTGTGATGTATGATGACATAATTACCTGGATTTTAGCCATGTGTCGTATTATTAATCCAATAATCACGCACGGCTGTCAAAAGTTATCACAGATAAACAAAGTGTCGACTGTCTTGCCAAGGTGTGAACACTGACTCAATTTTAGAAATCTTTGATAATTAGCACGTGTCACAATTTTGGCCAGCGGCGAAGGTTTTGCACAACTCGTAATACACACATACACGTGCCGATGCACGGAAAAAGGCTGTGCAACGTAAGGTTACTGACTATTGTATACTTTCAAAGATAGCATAAGGAAAGAATTTGACTAGCAAAAAGAAAACTTAAACCGGACTTGATTATGTGCAGCCTGTCAGGTTTTTTTTTTAGCCCATGTCATTTTTCGCGCAGAAATGTTTTTTTCTTCGTCCGAAGGAACCTTTTTGCAAGTATATTCATATTTCAAGGGAATTAACTCGAATACAGTAAAATACGTCAATCGTAATCGGTCCATAGAGATACCGGAACGCACCAAAACACCGGAACGCACCTGTAATTACCGGAACACACTATCAGTATAGGGTTTTCCCGTATACAGATATTGGTTTTGGGGTTAAGTGTGAAGTGCTCATTTGGTGAAAAGCATTATTTGAGCCCTATTTTGTCACATGATTCAATGTTGTGTGGCCAGTTGGACGAATTAGGGACATAACGGACCACAGACAAAACGAACCACGTACATAACGGACCGCGCTTGGGACAAAACGGACCACGTTCAGGACAAAACGGACCACGTTTAAGGTCAAAACGGACCCCGTTCAGACCTCCGTTCATCTTAAAAAAGCATGTTAGTTGCAACACTAACTAGAAAATGTATTTATGAAACACTATGCCCCCAACCATATGCTTGTCTCTAGAGAAGGTTCATCCAATAATGCTTGTAACTTTGTACCATAGGCTTACAATGCACTAAGTCGAAAAAGGGGCTTAACTCAGTCAAAAATTTACTAATTGCTTTCGAAAGTTAATCAGGTCATCTACACCTTGGGCAATATCAACCTGCAAAAATCATGATCCTAGCATCAGGGGTTCTCCAGATATTTTGTTCACAAGCTTCCATAGGCAAATAATGCACTAAGTTGAAAAAGGGGCATAACTCAATCCAAAATTTACAAATTATTTTCAAAAGTCAATCAGGTCATCTACACCACAGGCAGTATCTTCCTGCATAAAATCATGCTCCTAGCATCAGGTGTTCTTGAGATATTTTGTTCACAAGGTTCCATGGGCTTACAATGCACTAAGTCGAAAAAGGGGCATAACTCAATCAAAAATTCATGATTTCTTTTCAAAAGTTAATCAGGTCATCTACACCATAGGCAGTATCTTCCTGCAAAAAATCATGCTCCTAACATCAGGGGTTCTTGAGATATTTTGTTCACAAGGTTCCATAGGCTTACAATGCACTAAGTCGAAAAAGGGGCATAACTTTGTCAAAAATTCACGAATTTGTTTCAAAAGTTAATCAGGTCATCTACACCTTGGGCATTCTCATCCTGCAAAACCTCATGATCCTAGCATCTGGGGTTCTTGAGATATTTTGTTCACAAGTTTCCACAGGCTAAGTCGAAAAGGGGGCATAACTCTGGAAATACATGACCGGCGGAAAAATAAAAAAATACGGGTCTGCTTATTTTCCATACTGATCATGTGTATGAAGTTCCAAGTTCCTAGCTCTTATTGTTCTTGACTATATGTAAGGGTACCTTTGTACCATAGGCTTCAATGCACTTAGTCGAAAAAGGGGAATAACTTGATAAAAAATTCACGAATTTTTTTCAAAAGTTAATCAGGTCATCTTCACAACAGGCAGTATCTTCCTGCAAAAAAATCATGCTCCTAACATCAGGGGTTCTTGAGATATTTTGTTCACAAGGTTCCATAGGCTTACAATGCACTAAGTCGAAAAAGGGGCATAACTCGGTCAAAAATTCACGAATTTGTTTCAAAAGTTAATCAGGTCATCTACACCTTGGGCATTCTCATCTTGCAAAGCCTCATGATCCTAGCATCTGGGGTTCTTGAGATATTTTGTTCACAAGGTTCCACAGGCTAAGTCGAAAAAGAGGCATAACTCTTGAAATACATTGCCAGCGGAAAAATAAAAAAATACCGGTCTGCTTATTTTCCATACTGATCATGTGTATAAAGTTTCAAGTTCCTAGCTCTTATTGTTCTTGACTATATGTAAGGGTACCTTTGTACCATAGGCCTCAATGCACTAAGTCAAAAAAGGGGAATAACTTGATCAAAAATTCACGAATTTTTTTCAAAAGTTAATCAGGTCATCTACACCACAGGCAGTATCTTCCTGCAAAAAATCATGCTCCTAGCTTCAGGGGTTCTTGAGATATTTTGTTCACAAGGTTCCATAGGCTTACAATGCACTAAGTCGAAAAAGGGGCATAACTCAGTTAAAAATTCACGAATTTGTTTCAAAAGTTAATCAGGTCATCTAAACTTTGGGCATTCTCATCTTGCAAATCCTCATGATCCTAGCATCAGGGGTTCTTGAGATATTTTGTTCACAAGGTTCCACAGGCTAAGTCGGAAAAGGGGCATAACTCTGGAAATACATTGCCGGCGGAAAAATAAAAAAATACGGGTCTGCTTATGTCTGCTTATTTTCCATACTGATCATGTGCATGAAGTTTCAAGTTCCTAGCTCTTATTGTTCTTGACTTTATGTAAGTGTACCTTTGTACCATAGGCCTCAATGCACTAAGTTGAAAAAGGGGAATAACTTGATCAAAAATTCACGAATTTTTTCAAAAGTTAATCAGGTCATCTACACCACAGGCAGTATCTTCCTGCAAAAAATCATGCTCCTAGCTTCAGGGGTTCTTGAGATATTTGTTCACAAGGTTCCATAGGCTTACAATGCACTAAGTCGAAAAAGGGGCATAACTCGGTCAAAAATTCACGAATTTGTTTCAAAAGTTAATCAGGTCATCTACACCTTGGGCATTCTCATCCTGCAAAACCTCATGATCCTAGCATCAGGGGTTCTTGAGATATTTTGTTCACAAGGTTCCATAGGCTTACAATGCACTAAGTCAAAAACGGGGCATAACTCGGTCAAAAATTCACGAATTTGTTTCAAAAGTTAATCAGGTCATCTACACCTTAGGCATTCTCATCCTGCAAAACCTCATGATCCTAGCATCAGGGGTTCTTGAGATATTTTGTTCACAAGGTTCCACAGGCTAAGTCGAAAAAGGGGCATAACTCTGGAAATATGTGACCCGCGGAAAAATAAAAAAATACGGGTCTGCTTATTTTCCATACTGATCATGTGTATGAAGTTCCAAGTTCCTAGCTCTTATTGTTCTTGACTATATGTAAGGGTACCTTTGTACCATAGGCTTCAATGCACTTAGTCGAAAAAGGGGAATAACTTGATAAAAAATTCACGAATTTTTTTCAAAAGTTAATCAGGTCATCTTCACAACAGGCAGTATCTTCCTGCAAAAAAATCATGCTCCTAACATCAGGGGTTCTTGAGATATTTTGTTCACAAGGTTCCATAGGCTTACAATGCACTAAGTCGAAAAAGGGGCATAACTCGGTCAAAAATTCACGAATTTGTTTCAAAAGTTAATCAGGTCATCTACACCTTGGGCATTCTCATCTTGCAAAGCCTCATGATCCTAGCATCTGGGGTTCTTGAGATATTTTGTTCACAAGGTTCCACAGGCTAAGTCGAAAAAGAGGCATAACTCTTGAAATACATTGCCAGCGGAAAAATAAAAAAATACCGGTCTGCTTATTTTCCATACTGATCATGTGTATAAAGTTTCAAGTTCCTAGCTCTTATTGTTCTTGACTATATGTAAGGGTACCTTTGTACCATAGGCCTCAATGCACTAAGTCAAAAAAGGGGAATAACTTGATCAAAAATTCACGAATTTTTTTCAAAAGTTAATCAGGTCATCTACACCACAGGCAGTATCTTCCTGCAAAAAATCATGCTCCTAGCTTCAGGGGTTCTTGAGATATTTTGTTCACAAGGTTCCATAGGCTTACAATGCACTAAGTCGAAAAAGGGGCATAACTCAGTTAAAAATTCACGAATTTGTTTCAAAAGTTAATCAGGTCATCTAAACTTTGGGCATTCTCATCTTGCAAATCCTCATGATCCTAGCATCAGGGGTTCTTGAGATATTTTGTTCACAAGGTTCCACAGGCTAAGTCGGAAAAGGGGCATAACTCTGGAAATACATTGCCGGCGGAAAAATAAAAAAATACGGGTCTGCTTATGTCTGCTTATTTTCCATACTGATCATGTGCATGAAGTTTCAAGTTCCTAGCTCTTATTGTTCTTGACTATATGTAAGTGTACCTTTGTACCATAGGCCTCAATGCACTAAGTTGAAAAAGGGGAATAACTTGATCAAAAATTCACGAATTTTTTCAAAAGTTAATCAGGTCATCTACACCACAGGCAGTATCTTCCTGCAAAAAATCATGCTCCTAGCTTCAGGGGTTCTTGAGATATTTGTTCACAAGGTTCCATAGGCTTACAATGCACTAAGTCGAAAAAGGGGCATAACTCGGTCAAAAATTCACGAATTTGTTTCAAAAGTTAATCAGGTCATCTACACCTTGGGCATTCTCATCCTGCAAAACCTCATGATCCTAGCATCAGGGGTTCTTGAGATATTTTGTTCACAAGGTTCCATAGGCTTACAATGCACTAAGTCAAAAAAGGAGCATAACTCGGTCAAAAATTCACGAATTTGTTTCAAAAGTTAATCAGGTCATCTACACCTTAAGCATTCTCATCCTGCAAAACCTCATGATCCTAGCATCAGGGGTTCTTGAGATATTTTGTTCACAAGGTTCCACAGGCTAAGTCGAAAAAGGGGCATAACTCTGGAAATATGTGACCCGCGGAAAAATGAAACAAGTAGCCCAAAGGGCAACAATTGCTCACCTGAGAGACACTGTAAACCTATAGGGATATTTAAGATGCTCAAGGGCAGCTAACTCCACAGTCAGTGGTCCAATCAGGCTGAAAATTAAACTCATCCAAAACATTATGTATGCCCTCATTTAATATATGCAAGTTTAAAAAGTATCCGATCAAGCACACAATAGACAGAGCTGTCAAGGGCAGCTAACTTCGTAGTGGTTGGCCTGATCTGGCCAAAATTTCAACTTGTTTAAGATATTATGCATTTCCTCATTACCTGCAAGTTTGAAAAGGATCGGATCAGTAGAAACCAAGAAAAAGTGGCGACATTGATTTTTTGGATGCTCAGGGCAGGTACTCCATAGTCAGTAGTGAGATCTAGCCGAAATGCTAACTAATCAAAGCTTTTATGCATATCCTCATTACCTGCAAGTATGAAGAGGATCCGATGAAAAATGAAAATGTGATGACGTTGTTTTCTCCATTATAACACTATGGGATTTTTTTCAAACGCTCAAGGGCAGCTAACTCCTAGTCTGTGCTCGAATCCGGCCAAATTTCGAACTCATCCAAGCTCTTATGTATGTCATCATTACCTGCAAGTATGATAAGGATCTAATCAAAAACCTTGATTGCAGCACCCTGAAAGTCAAACTTGCTCGAGATATTGTCATGCCCTACATTTGTGTGAAATTATTTTAGAATCTGTTGAGACATGTAGGTGTTAGAGCGATGACAAAGTTTTTCTAAAAATAGCCACAGTGACCTTGACCTTGGGTGCAGCATCCTGAAAGTCAAACTTGCTTGAGATATTGTCATACCCTACATTTGTGTCAAGTTATTTCAAAATCCATGGAGAAATGAAGGTGCTAGGGCGCTGACAAAGTTTTTCTAAAAACAGCCACAGTGACCTTGACCTTGGGCACAGCACCCTGAAAGTCGAACTTGCTCCAGATATTGTCATGCCCTACATTTGTGTGAATTTATTTTAAAATCCATTGAGAAATGTAGGTGCTAGAGCGATGACAAAGTT
This sequence comes from Ctena decussata, assembly GCA_963989385.1. Taxonomy (NCBI): domain Eukaryota; kingdom Metazoa; phylum Mollusca; class Bivalvia; order Lucinida; family Lucinidae; genus Ctena; species Ctena decussata. The sequence continues at coordinate 46,534,843 of OZ022500.1, forward strand.
TTTCTAAAAATAGCCACAGTGACCTTGACCTTGGGTGCAGCACCCTGGAAGTCAAACTTGCTTGAGATATTGTCATACCCTACATTTGTGTCAAGTTATTTCAAAATCCGTGGAGAAATGAAGGTGCTAGGGCGATGACAAAGTTTTTCTAAAAATAGCCACAGTGACCTTGACCTTGGGCACAGCACCCTGAAAGTCAAACTTGATCGAGATATTGTCATGCCCTACATTGTGTGAATTTATTTTAAAATCCATTGAGAAATGTAGGTGCTAGAGCGCTGACAAAGTTTTTCTAAAAATAGCCACAGTGACATTGACCTTGGGCGCAGCACCCTGGAAGTCGAACTTGCTCGAGATATTGTCATACCCTACATTTGTGTCAAGTTATTTCAAAATCCATGTAGAAATGAAGGTGCTAGGGCGATGACAAAGTTTTTCTAAAAATAGCCACAGTGACCTTGACCTTGGGCACGGCACCCTGAAAGTCAAACTTGCTCGAGATATTGTCATGCCCTACATTTGTGTGAATTTATTTTAAAATCCATTGAGAAATGTAGGTGCTAGAGCGCTGACAAAGTTTTTTCTAAAAATAGCCACAGTGACCTTGACCTTGAGCGCAGCATCCTGAAAGTCGAACTTGCTCGAGATATTGTCATGCCCTACATTTGTGTGAAGTTACTTTAAAATCCATTGAGAAATGTAGGTGCTAGAGCGCTGACAAAGTTTTTCTAAAAATAGCCACAGTGACCTTGACCTTGGGCACAGCATCCTGAAAGTCGAACTTGCTCGAGATATTGTCATGCCCTACATTTGTGTGAAGTTATTTTAAAATCTGTTGAGAAATGTATGCAATAGAGCGATGACAAAGTTTTTCTAAAAATATGTGATGAGGTTGTTTTCTCCATTATAACACTATGGGATTTTTTTCAAACGCTCAAGGGCAGCTAACTCCGTAGTCTGTGCTTGAATCCGGCCAAATTTCGAACTCATCCAAGCTCTTATGTATGTCATCATTACCTGCAAGTATGATAAGGATCTAAGCAAAAACAGTTGAGAAAACGTGATGACGCCATTTTCCCCATTATAACCCTATGGGATTTTTTTCAAACGCTCAAAGGCAGCTAACTCCGTAGTGTGTGCTCGAATCCGACCAAATTTCGAACTCATCCAAGCTCTTGTGTATGTCATCATTACCTGCAAGTATGATAAGGATCTAATCAAAAACAGTCGAGAAAACGTGATGACGCCGTTTTCCCCATTATAACCCTATGGGGGCTATCTGTTGCCATGGAAACCAGAGTTCTGAGCTGATCGGCACCAAAACCTAATGCAGCCTTTCCCCCACCCAAATGATGCTTCAGATAAAATTTGATTGTGATCGGCCCACTGGTCTCTGAGATATTTATGTTTGAAAGTGTTGACGCACCCACGGACGGACGGACGACGGCTCGACTCCCATCCTATAAGCTCACCTCTGAGCCTTCGGCTCAGGTGAGCTAAAAACACGTGTTCGCTTATTTTTCATACTGATCATGTGTATAAAGTTTCAAGCTCCTAGCTCTTACGGTTCTTGAGATAGAGGACAGACGGACAGACGGACAGGCCCAAACCAATATGCCCCCACAATTTCTCCGAAATTGGGGGCATAATAAAGAAATTTGCATGCTTAAAAGATAAAAAATCTCACCATTAAATTAATTAGTTAGTTGCGACAACCAAAGATAGTTGAGATAATGAACAGTAGTCAAATAATTGACCATTTAACATTGTCTCTGGTAATTATACACTCCTTAATCTTTTAATTGGCGCCAATTAATGGTCTGGTTTGTCTTCTAGCATGGTCCGTCTGGTCCTGAAACGTGGTCCATCTTGTCCTGAAACGTAGTCCGTTTTGTCCTAACTGTGGTCCGTTTTGTCTGGTCTGTTTTGTCCATGGTCCGTTTTGTCCGAGTACCAGTTGGACACTTCTTGAGTCTGTGCTACTTTCCATTTCAGTGTCTAGGATCATAAAATGCATTCAAGACAATTTCTTTTACTTCTATGATGCCTTGAATAATTAAAGAGCACATAATGATGATTCTTGACCCAGCAAAAAGCTGACACCAGAACAGACACAATTCTTCTTTACATACACTCTCTGTCTCTATTCGTGAACAGGAAAGCATTATTACCAGTAAACTTTTTTCTCTGTAATTCGTAAATCAAATTGAAATCCTAATTTATTATCCTCTCAATAATGACATACAATAATATTCCAGGCCTAAAACCACACAAGTAAAGGAAAACCCTATTTTATAGTGCGTTCCGGTAATTACAGGTGCGTTCCGGTGTTTTGGTGCGTTCTGGTATTTCTATGGACCCAATCGTAATACTTCGGCCAATTCCTTAAATGAAGATCGGCGAGGATATCCGATTGCATGGTACAGCATGTGTACTTTCACTTTCGGTCTGACCGTCTCTGCGCTTTAAAGCACATTTTTCACGATAAGTAAGAACATGTGGACTAAATGGCTACTTCAGCGATGACATCGGCGTTATAACGGAGCTCCAGTATAGTCATTAGTTTTCGTGACTTTTTTTGGATTGTGGAATACACAGTGTAGTCATTAGTTTTCGTGTCTATTTCGGATTCGTATGACGTCATCGGACGTCCGGACCGATTTGGATTTCAAAATTTCTGTAGCCCTGGAAGTGACTGTCAGAGAAAACAGGGCAGGCCTATTAAGGAAATGAACATGGATGAGGGTCACACAAGAAACATTCCTTTAAAATTATTTGTTTATAAATGGACCAAGCGTTTCCGAGGAACATGGGAGAGAGTCACACAAGAAACATTCCTTTAAAATTATTTGTTTGAAATGAGCCAAGTGTTTCTGAGACGATTTTCAGCATTTGAAATTGAGCCACGACATGAGAAAACCAACAAAGTGATTGTGCACCCAGCGCAGACTCAGATCAGCCTGGGCATCCGCCCAGTCTGATCAGACACTTTGCTGTTCGCATGGAGGTAGCTTAGACCCTTGACTACCCTTTAAGTGCTTATCAAAGGGTCTGATCAGACTTGGCGGATGCCCAGGCTGATCCGAGTCTGCACTGGGCGCACAACCACTTTGTTGCTTTTCTAGTGTCATGGCTCAATTAAGTATAATTACCTTTTCTTTTATTCTGTCTCCTTCAGGAGTAGCTCCTATGAGAAGGGAAATGCACCTATACTGAACCATGAAATGTAGGTCACAGTGATCTATAAATAGTATGAGGTCATTCCCAATGTCAGACTGATCTATTATGTCAGGTATCATGTTAATCCATTAAACAGTGTTGGAACAAGAGCTGTCACCTGACAGCATAGCTCGCCTGAACTGGTGCTTGCCAATCTCACAGGCATTTGTCGCTACGGCTTGCACTACATAAAACTTCATGCAAGCATGTCCATGTATTGTCAGCATATTTATAAATTAAAGCTTTAAGATAAAATTCTATATCGATGACCTTGACTTCAGAGTCATCCAGTTGGGTGGGGGTAGTATTTGTGAAAACTAAAGCCAGTATCTAACATCAATTCAAGTAGAAATTAAATCAATCCCAAGCACTATGGAAGAGTATGCTATCAGAATACTTTAACGAAACCCCAAAAGTCATGACCTTGACCTCAAGGCCACTCAGTGGGTGGGGTGGTATTCTGTAAAACTTCGAACCAATATCAAACTACAGTGCAAATATCAAAAGAATCCAAACTTGAGAAACGGGAATATATTTAATTGTAAAACTTAAAAGTGGGTGTGACCTAATTTTTGACCCCTAGGCCCCATCCCAGGGTCTGACGCTGGGATACAGGTTTATGTAATGAAAGGTTATGCTATGATATGATTATGTTCCAAATATTTAAGAGTTCTTGCCCGTTGGTTGCTGAGATATGTATGTTTAAAAAACTTTGCCATAAAACTTTGAAGTGAGTGTGACATAATTTTTGACCCCTAAGCCTCACCCCAGGGCCTGATCTGACCCTGGGGTATAGTGTTATGTATAAAAGGTTATGCCATGATATGATTATGTTCCAAATAAGGAAGGCTTCCTGCCAGTGGTTGCTGAGATACAAATGTTTGAAACTTTAAACTTTAAAGTGAGTAAGACCTAATTTTTTACCTGTATGCCCCACCCTAGGGTCTGACCCTGGGGTATAGTGTTACGCAATGAAAGGTTATGCTATGATATGATTATGTTCCAAACATGAAAGGGATCTTGCCAGCATTTGCTGAGTTATGGGTGTTTAAAAACTTTGTCCTAAAACTTTAAAGTGAGTATGACCTATTTTTTGACCCCTATTACCCACCCCAAGGCCTCAACCAGGGATATGATTTTACGGAATAGAAGGATAAGCTATGATATGATTATATTCCAAATATCAAAGGGTTCTGGCCATTTGTTGTTGAGATTTGAAAGTTCAAAAAAACTTTGACCTAAAACTTTAAAGTGAGATGCCCATACCAATGCAAACGCCAACGCCGACACAGACACCAACGTCAGAGTGACAACAATACCCCTGTACTTTTGTACAGGTGAGCCAAATGTATAAGGCAAAATCACTGGACCATGAATAAAGGTCAAGGGCACAGGAGTAAGCATGGATGCTTTGCAGCTGCTGCAATTATAGGGTTATGCTACTTAACCAGGTATCAACTCTCTTGTCTCAAACATACCTAAGTTTGCCTTAAAAACCGTGCCTACCAGCAAAGTCAGTCAACTGTGACAGATAGGTCAAGGACAAGCAATTGTGTGATGCAGCTGCTGCAGTCATATGGATGTATAATATGTACCAAAATGATGATCACAGCTGCTGCAGTTTGTAAGATACAGAGATGAACATTGAGTTAAATGCAATTCTTGGTTAACCTGATCACAGATGCCGACAAGGATGCTAACGCTAATGCATAAACAGACTACACCGCCAGGGTTATAGCATAAGCTCTCCTTTGCATTCACAAAGACGTGCTACAAATCCAGCTTACAGGTTTCTTTCATTATATCCTTCCAGTGAATATCTTATTCCAGCAGTGCCTTTCAATCCTTCGTCAATATCAGTGGCCTGAAAGAAATACAAAATACGTAACAATTCTAAATATTAAGACGCTAAAATAATTACCATAATTGTCCTAAAAGTGTCCTAAAATTGGAACAGTTTGGTTTTACAGTGCAGTAATGTGCCCCAAAACTGCAAATGGGAGTGCAAATAGTGTAAACCCTGATCAGACTACTCCTTCAGGAGCAGTCTGATCTTGGTTTGCACTATTTGCTCAGACCTAACTGTCCCAATATATAGAATTTTTACGGTACTAAATACAGTGCTTCAGATAAGAAGGGGTAAAAGGGATAATTAAGGGATAATTTAGGGATAATTTTCCTTATTTTCCCATAAGAACATAATGTTGTGACCCCTTATTAGAACCATTGTGTGCACCCCACCACCATGTACTACAGTGTTTGTATGTTAAAATATTTATGATTTCAAGAGTTACATAATAGGATTGAATTTTTTTATATGTGAAATAGTGCCTTAAAGGTTCAAGAATTCAAGGGGAGACCATTTCAAAATGTTTGAGAAATGATGCACTACCAAAAGCAAGACCAGTCCTGTTTTGTGAAAGTAGGTCACAGTGACCTTGTTTTGCGGGGTGGGGGGTGACCTGGAGTGGGAAGGGTGCATGCACTGATGGAGTTTCAAAGGTCTGGGGCCTATGAAAAGTGAGATATGTACTTTTTGTGAAAGTAGATCAATGACCCAGTTTTGTGGGGGATGACTTGGAGATGAACAGTACATGCACTGATGGAGTTTCAAAGGTCTTGGGCTTATGCAAAGCAAAATATGGGGCTGACCTTGAAAACTAAATATGTGGTTCTTTTTTGTAAAACTAGGCCAAAGTGACCTACTTATGTGGGAGGTGACCTGGAGTGGTAAGGTGCACATATTGAGTTTCAAAGGTCTGGGACCTATGAAAAGCAAATTATGGGGCTAATCTTGAAAAAATAAATATGTGGTACTTTTCTGTGGAAGTAGGTCAGTGACCTAGTGTTGCAGAGGGTGACCTAGAGTGGTAAGGTGCATGCGATGATGAAATTTCAAAAGTCTGGGGCTTATGAAAAAGAAAAGAAGCAAAGGAAGAACTGTATTCCAATACTTTCACCTTATAACAAGAGTTGTCAGAAGACAATAAAGCGCGCCTTACAGGAGCTTGACTCTCACAGTGCTGGTGGTATTGAAAGGTTCTTGTCCAAATGTATGTGAGTGTCAAGTATAATGATTGCCTTCCATATAGGGACTGAGAAATATGAATGAGTCAGTGAAGCATAAAACACATGTCAAATCTATACATGGATGGCAATGCTAAAATGTTCTTGTCCATATATAAGTAAGTGCCAAGTATAATGGCTCTAACCCATATAGGAACTGAGAAATATCACAAAGTCAGTGAAGCTTATCATAAAGCAATTGAAGTAAAACTATAGGTCGAATCCATACATGGATGATGGTGTTCAAATGGTCCTATCCATATGTAGGTGTGTGCCAAGTATGAGGGTGTCACCCCCCAAAATCGTACGCAGTATTCAGCCGAAATTAGAGAGTATTCAGTACGCAGAGTCATGGTACGCAGTATTCAAGAAAAACAGCAAATCGTACGCGTATTCGCATAAAGGATATAAATATATATACAAATAGAGATGACTGTTGCATGACCTGACAGTTTTAGAGAACTAAAGCAAACACACCGCTTTGATACCTTTCATTTTTCACCCTGTAGCAGAAGGTATCCAACAGACGCTTTTGCTATAGTGTATGAGGCCTGGTGCCGAAATGTTTGTTCAGATCACGCACTTACAGAGCTAAGAGAAAAAAGTCAGCGGCTATAAATAACAACAGGGAAAGTCAGTGTCTATTCATTTATAAGGAGTAAAGAGACAATGTGTGCGTTTAAAAAACGCAGTATTTTGTCAAAATAAAATTGACAAAGTCCACACAGTTCCATGCCTTCAAAGAGGCCAGAGAGTGCGGGGGTGGGGAGGCCTATGCATATACTTACTATACCAAAACAAAACGTATATGTTTACATCCTTAAATGATCACAGGAAGTTTCATTTGAATTGGATCCATAGCCGTTAGTTAGAAGGAAATGGCTATTTTCTAAATGGTTGATGATACTCTACCTCCTTGGGTGTTGGGGTCTAAGTATACTATCTTTGCGATAAATTTTACATTATGTGTTTGTACATACATACAGAGGGACTATTAACGTCATTGTAAAGTGACTACATGAGTGTTCACACAACGCAACGTTTGTCAAGACATTGTCTGCTAAGTACCACCCATGCCAAGGGATCCCTAGGCATACCATTACCAAACCGTATTATTTACGATGCAGTTAATTTACATCCCTAAATGCCCACAGAAAGCTTCTTTTGAATCAGTTCACTAGTTAGAACGATATCAATCTGTAGACTCTCCCCCATCCCTGAGATCTCGAGGCTGGGGCCTTAGTCTGAAATGTTTGTGCGCATGTAGACGTGGTATCCAACCATATAAGCCACAATAAGTTTTCATGTTCCCATCATCAGGTGTCGCATTTGTGACTGAAGAATGGCCTGGCTGTTTGAATGTAGGAGGCTTTCTTGGTAAAATTCAGATACAACTACCCAGCTCTCAATGTGTGAAAACATGATACGATGACAAAACCGCGGGCCAAAACCCCAAAATATATAATAGCAAGGCATCCAATAAATTATACACTGAGGCACCTATCAATAAAGACTTTGTGAAAATTAAATGTGACCATATGCATTTAATTTGAGCAGGCATCATTTAACTTGTGCAAGAATCAGTTGCTTCGACCCATGGCTCCCTATAAAACGCCGATCATGGACAGGTGGGGACTTCTGACTTCTTTCCCCGCTTCTTTCAGCAGTCTGCACTATGCAGAGATTCCTCCTCAGTGTCATGTTCTTTTAAAAATCTTTTCACTAGTTATCTTATATCTGATCGAAATTTTAATGGTATGCAGCTTCGATTAAAACGGGGAGCCGATTAAAACAGGGAGCAACCACGCCATGCCTGCATATTTTTCGGAGCTATGGGAGCAGCTTCCTTCCCGACATGAAATCAATCAATTAACAATGGGAGCAGCTGCATTAATTTTAGGGGCTCTGAGAATAGGGAAATTATGTTCATATTTAACATGGGATATTTTAAGAAGATGGGGAAATTTTGATATTATTTTCAAGGCATACACTGTTCAACACCTCATCCCTCCTACCTCACCCCTGGCCCTGAGATAGGAGCTCATAGATGACTGTTGACGAAAACACAAATCTTTTGTCACAGCGCTAGCTAATAAGCTTAGGAGTTGGAGAGTACACACTAAAAAATGCAATGAAACGACAAACGCGGCTGAACTGTGAAACTTGTTAAACTAAAGAGTCTGTTAAGTGATTGCTTCACTTATACCCCCATTCCACTGGATGACGCTTTGACTGCGCTCATGGCGCTTCTTCAAAGTTTTCGAAATCGCCGCAGAAGCGTAGGCATTTGCCAAAACAGGGGCCTTGTGCGCTTCCAGTACGCTGCCAGTACACTTCTAATACGATCTCGTTACGCTAGTCACGTTGCTGCTGCGATTTAGCTGCGCTTCTGCCACACTTGACGGACTTCAAGGGCACTTCTAATACGCTGCCACTACGACAGAGGATTTCAAGCTACGCTTGATCTACGCTTATTACGATGCATTCGCGACCGTGCTACGACCTAAGTGTCGCAGCTGCGCTCCTGCTGCGCTTGTATTGCGCTTTGTAACCGCTTCTATGTAAATCGGCGGAGAATCGGGATCCAGCAGAAGTTAGCCACCAACCTTCAAACAAGATGGATAATATTACAATTCCAGTGGCTATGATCCAGCTGGCAATCATGAACTAGTGACTTCTTACACCTCTTCTTGTTCTTTTTTGTTGTTCAGGCTCAAATGGGGTCTCTGCTCGGCATTCTGAAGGACCGTGTCTGGCTCAGTTTTTAGAGCAAGAGCCTGGGGAGCAGGAGTTGGGATACCCTCTCCTGCGGTACAGGCTGCGTGAAAATAGTCTCTTGTCCAGGCCTGGATATGGATTTCGACTTCTGCTTTTGACGGGGTGGCATTTTGAATGAAACGTGAGAATCTAGTTTTGAAACGTTTTGAGCGCGAGCAATTATAGAAGATCGCCGTAGAAACGCAGCGTTTTCATGCCCAGATCGCCATAAGAGCAGAGGAAACACAGATAAAGCGCCAAGAGCGCAGCGGAAGCGTCGTGGTTGCGCTATTCATAAATAATAGAATCGCAGCGAAAGCGGCAAGAGCGCCACAAGAGCGTATAGAGCGCAACGGGAGCACAAAGAGCGTAGCAGACGCTTAGCTGGGTCATGGACGAATCTCCAAGGCGCTGGGGAAAGTATAAGACTGTGTCAGCAAGATTCCACTTCGCTGGTGCTGCGTTGCTTGCGCTGCTGCCCCGGAACTGCTGCGTTCATGAATTTCGTGCTGCGCTGTTACTACGCTTTCGTTGCGCTTTTCGTCTACGGCGATTCCGCTACATAATTTTTGATCACGGTCAAAACAAGCGCCGTGAGTTGGCGATCATGCCGCTTTAGATACGCTTTCATTGCGACCTTGACGCTTCTGCTGCGCTGCTGTAGCTTCTGCTACGATTCATGGCGGATATTCAAAATTTGAAGCGCAGCAGAGGCGCCGTCCAGTGGAATTGGGGTATTAGCAATCAATTTTCATCGTTATTGATAAATTGACTTCAAAATCTATAACAAAAATCAGCCTTTTAAGCATATTGCTAATGTTTTCTTAATATCATTGCGCTACTCCCTAAATAGTATTCAGTATTCAAGCCCGTTTTTAAAGAGTATTCAGTATTCAAGCTCAAAGTTAAACGGTATTCAGTATTCAAGGGGGGAGGGGGGTGACCTATGCTGTTATTAAAGACCCCCAAGTATCATGGCCCTAACCCATACTGGAACCGAGAAATATCACAAAGTCAGTGAAGCTTATTATAAAGTCAAATGAAGCATAAAATATACTCAAATCCATACAAAGAGGATGCTGCTGAAATGATCTTGTCTATGTGTAAGTGTGTGTGAAGTATCATAACTGTAACCCATATAGGGACTGAGAAATATCATAAAGTCAGTGAAGCATAAAAAGGTAGGTCACTGTCTTACATGGTTGGTTACACTCAAATGCCATCATCCAGATGCAAGTAATGACCAAATATCATGACTCTAACCCTTATAACTACTTTGAAACTGACTTGAACACACATGCTGAACATACATTAACCTGATTTTTTTCAAAGTCAGTAGACCATGTCCAGTTGGTCAAGGTCATACATGGTGCATAATTATATTCAGGTAATCATATGCTAATGTAAGAGTGTACCAAGTTTCATTACTCTAGCCCTTATACTTTGTGAGAAAAAGACCTAAACGCAAATGGTTAACATAGGTTAAACTACATAAACCTAAATTTTTTCAAAGTCAGTAGACCATGACCAGTAGGTCAGGGTCATACATGGTGCGTATATTCAGGTGATCATGTTCTGATGTAAGTGTGTACCAAGTTTAATTACTCTAGCCCTTATATTTTGTGAGAAAAAGAACTAAACGCAAATGGTTAACATAGGTTAAACTGCTCACAGACACGGACGAGGACACGAATGCGGACGCGAACGCTGACGCATACTCGGACTACGACACCTAGGGTATAGCATAAGCTCTCCTTTGCTTCGCAAAGGCGTGCTAAAATAGTTCAACAAACCAAAGTCAGCCAACAATAACATATAGGTCAAGGACATACAATTTTGTTAAATGCAGCTGCTGCAGTCATAAAAATGTATATATGTACCAATTTTAATGATTGTAGCCTTTATAGTTTGTGAGAAACAGAGTTAAATATAAGTCAGACAAAACTGTCAACAGGTTAACCTGATCACAGACGCCAACGAGAACCCTAATGCTAACACAAACACTATCACTAACACAAACACTCACAGATACTGAGGGTATAGCATAAGCCCTCCTTTGCATTCACAAAGGTGTGCTATAAATGAGCAGCGGACATAAAATCATATGGCTAATAGAAGACTAGTCAAAGAACATTTCTCTAAAAGTTTTGTTAAAATATCTGCAATGGCTTGGCAGTAGATGCCACTTTTCAATTTTCCCCATCATAAATCTATGGAAACTATAAGCTGCCATAGTAACCAAGCTAAAGAGCCGATTTTCATAAAAAACATTGACTTTCAAGCCCCCAAGCCAAAGAATGCCACAGAAGAAATCTGGGCCCAACAGACCTAGTGGCTTCAGAGGAGATAATTTCATTTAAGTATTTTTTTCCACTTTTTTGCCTGTTGGTTTCCATGGAAACTAATAAAAAGAGCAGTGGGCCAAAAAACATATTGCTGATAGAAGATTTCTCAAGGAACATTTCTATAAAAGTTTTGTCAAAATATCTGCAATGGCTTGGCAGTAAATGCCATTTTTCAATTTTCCCCATTACAAGTCAGTGGGAAGTTGTCATAGCAACCAAACTAGAGAGCCGATTTTCATAAAACACATAAACTTTCAATCCCCTAGCCCAAAGAAGCTGCAGATGAAATTTGGGCCCAATCAGCCCACTGGCTTCAGAGAAGATGTTGTTTGAGAGTGCTAACAGTCAACAGACGGCTTATGACAGACCACATGACTACAATGGACAACTGACTAACTATAAGATCCCTTGAAGCCTATTACTCTGGTAAGCTAAAAATTATCCCAGAAAATTTCTCAAAACCCCACCTCTCTAAATACTATGGTAGATAAACCTGTTTTTGGAGTGCCCAAGAATTTGGGGTAGTCTAATAAATTATTCCTCTTTTATTGTCAGCGACGTGGTAAGATGATTACTTTTTGCAACAGAAAGTTTAATCAGCATGTTTCAGCATTTACTTATTGACTTGCAAAAGCACATTTGTATTGACGTCATCCATGATGTCGTCATTGGTAACGTGGAAGGGGCCATATTGGAAACATTGCAAAACTTATGGAAAGTACTAACGAAGATGTTATGATGATTTATTTAAGTACAAACATTTCTTCTGACAATTCCAAGATCCTTTTACACCTTTAAGAGCTGCAGGCCTCACAAAAGCACTTTATCATCATTAGTGTCTGCAGTTAACATACTTTGTAGGCAAGTTCTAAAACGTACCCCACAAAAAACTGGGGCAGTTTCTAAGAGAAGATTCGGCTGAGTATCTGCTTGGATTTGATCAAAATGTAACCATGGAGGCATGTAGACATGAAATGTAAGTTACATATCATAAAACATACATTGCTATGCCAACACAGACTATCAGCTTGTGATCTTTATTTGTCACACAGTTTTTAAGTTGCGAGCAAATGTTAATACCCCGAAAACTGGTGCAGCCATCATACAAATCACTTTACTTTCCCATGTTCTTTATTTTGCGATTTTATTGTTTTGGTATGCCCATATTTATTTAAGGAATGAATTTCATTTTTCTAATATTTATCAAAGTATAAACTACATTGGGTCGTGTGCAAAGTAAGTGAGCCCCAAAAGGGTTCATGTAAACTTTGCTAGCGTGTGAAATATCATTGCAACAATGGTATTAAGGAAGAGTCAAAATAATGCCATGCTGTTATTAAAGGCATATGCTGTATGAGATTACCGTACCGTTATTCGAATAATATTTGTCCGAGGAGGGGCATCTTCAAATATTGACACAATATATTCGGCCTGGGGAAAGACTGGCTTGTTGTCATTGGCATCAAGGATATGAATAATCACATTGGCGGTTGAACTCAGCAAATTGTTGTCATTATCCACTGCAATAATCTGAAATACAGACAGAGAATCATTAACAAGAGCTTCACAAGCAGCGCATAATACACCCGTTTTATTGTCATGAAGCAGTTACCGAATGAACAAGATTGTTAACAAAAGGATGGACAGGCAGACAAACAGGGGAAACAACTCTGTAATTTTTGACTGCAACATTATTTAAATATTTAAGAGAGGCTGACTGTAAGCATCGAGCATTAGTCCATAATAACATGGAAAGTCGAAAAAATGGCAGTCACATTTCGAGGGCTCAGCGCAAAAGGGTTGTAACTATGTTTTTTCACAAATGTCACTTTTTTGCATATTCTTCTTTATTTCTCCTTAATACACAATGTGACAAAATATAAAAATCACATCTTATGTATTTATCTCAAAAAATCTCATTTGTCAAAAGGTTGTATCTCAGACAGCACAGTATTGTTTGTGCAAAACAGTTGTAACTCAAAATACAACCGTTTTGCACAAAATGTATTGACAGTTTGCAAAACAATTTCAGTGCAAAAGAGAAGTAAAATATTAATAACTGATTACACTGTAGAATTAAGCTATTTAAGAAATATTTTTTCCTCACCCATGAATGATTGCTGATTAACACAAGTTGTTGGAGGCCAGATTATGAAATATTAATTCATGATGGCGAAGCCAGAGTGAATTTTCCGTAAATGCTTGACAACAAGTGGTAATCAGGGATAATATACCATTTAGTATAAGGTAAAATTATTTTGACTCTAACATGTAGAATGCAAATGCAAGGATATTCTGATGTTTTCCCTAGGACTATTTTGAGGCAGACATCGCCAGAAATTAAATGTTTACTTCCAACGTCATCATTCAAGGCTAGAAATATGCACACTAAGCCTTAGCAACGTGATTTATCACAAAATTTCAAAGGACACCACTTTCGATATGCTCAGTGGGAAAAACATTAACATCATGCTAGAATGATAGATTGAAAATAGCAAGTTTTTAGGCTGACAAACATCTTGTATTAACAACTTGTGAGCATGTATGAGCACCTCATTGTTTGTAATATGGGCGGTGGCTGCCCAAAGTGAAGTGTGTAGTGGGAATGTATGGCTAGTTTAAGATTTTATGGCACTCACAACAGTATTGAAGTCATTTTGAGCTGAAAGAAGAATGGCTGATATATGTTAATATGTAATTTAGAGGCATAGGGATCTTCGAAAAATGTGGACTGGACCAGGCAATAAGCCATGACATTTGAATTATGAGAACAGAGGGTTAACCCATTCAAAATGGCTAATACAACACAAAATGCATAAGTGGGAATAGTGCAGGATACGGATATATATTCAAACATTAAGGCTCTCAAAATCTCTTACATGCTTAGCATAAAACACTGATGGTGATGGTGCTACTGGGCATTGAAACCTAATGTGTGAAGAAGAGGACTCAAAAATGAATTGACAAAACTGATGGTCTGAAAATATACTGTGAAGAAAAAAGAAATAATCTGTATCAGCAGCCATGGCAGCCATTAGTGCAGTCTGTATTGTTTGTGTGTGCATTTGGGAATGGGGTGGGGAGTTTTCAAAACAGATGTGTATGTCAGTTTCAATCACTACTTGTATGTCCATATTGTGGTAACTGAACGTTACTTCAACATGTATCATCATTTCAGAGATGCCTCTGCTTTCAATTATTCTTAGATTGTCCCTATATTAGGTCTATTCTATTCTATCCCGTACCCTTGCAGGGTCGTTGGGGCACCACAGATGACATTGCAAAAATCCCTTTCCTCCTTGTCCTGTTTTCAGCTGCCCTATTAATATTTAGAGCTGGCAAAGTCCATCCCTGTCCACTATTTAATATTGTCTTCCCACCTCTTCTTCTGTCTACCTTTTCTTATTTTTCCTTTCACTGTGCCCTGTAGAATCGTCTTTGCTGAACCAGGAGAGCTTGATACATGGCCAAACCACCTTTGTTTTTGTTTCTTAAACATGATCAGGGGTTCATCATATTCTCCAATGGCTGCTTGAAACTTTCTGCAAGCCTCCTCATCTGTTATGTGGTCCTTGTATGAAATGTTCGGTTGCATCTCATGTAAACAACCTGCTTTCTTTTCTCTAACTCTGCTGTCAAGGTCTGCAATTTACGGGCATACAGAAATATGTAAATGACAAGGCAGTGAATCAGTTTCACCGGTGAACCAAGAGATATGTTGTTATTTTTCCAAATGGGTTCAGCTTTGTAAGAGCTGAAGTGGCTTGTGCAATCCTTGAGAGAGCCTCCTGTATCAAGCGATCATCTGAGACAACTGCTCCAATCTATTTGAAGCTTGTTACGGTACCCAGCTTCTGCTCTTTAACCTTGATCTCCCTCTGGATGTCACTGGCACTGTTTGTCATCAGTGTGGTCTTCTCCGCACTGATCTCCATGCTGGTTTTGTCTGGACTTTCAAAATGGATCTGCTTCTAGTTCATGCACTTCCTCAGCTGAAGCATCTATGTCATCGGCAAAAGTGAAGATTGGTATTATTTCTTCCGCCTATGCTAACCTTTCCATCATGTTCTTCCAATGCATCAGATATGATCCGTTAGAGATAAATGTTGAAGAGGGTGGGTGACAAAAGACATCCTTGCCTCACTCCAACTGTTGTTCTGATCCGTTCTCCCATTCATCTGGACTGCACTTGAAGCCTTGTTGTAGAGCTGCTAAATGGTGCCAAATAGAGTTGCACTGATATTATACTTCCGCATAGAGGCCCATTTAGGCTCGGCTGCATGCTATACCCTGTCAAAAGCTGTTTTTGAAATCAATGAAAACATGGTACAGATTTGCTGATGTTAAAGGTACTTTTCACACAGGATTCTGATGTATGAAATTACCAAACAGCTGTGGTTGACACCTTGACATTAGTGTCAGCATCTGTATCCCTGTCTGCATAAAAGGGCCGGGCCGCGTGGCCCAATGGGTAGGGCACCTGACTCATAAGTCATAGGTCCTGGGTTCGAAACCCAGTCTGGCCACATACTTTTGTTTCTCCTTCCGCTGATTCAAGAAGGGCAGTTGTCAGTTACTGGCGAAAGTATGTGCACTTAGTACTGGTTAACTGCTTAGGAGGTCTAAGCTTGCCCAGGAATAGTGTGGTTAGATTAACTGACCGTCCCGACATGACCATAGCTGTTTACCTTGGAAGTTAAGCATCAAATCAATCAATAAATCAAAGTCTGCATAAAAGGATATTTTGGTAAAAGATTTTTATGTGATGGCATTTAAGGCGCTGTCACTCAGGTGAGCTATCCTGTACACAAAGTGATCTTGTTGAATGTTGACACCCGGTGAGCTATCCTGTCACAACCGATCTTGCTGAATAACTGTGTTGCAAATCATCTTTTTGGAAAATTAGGTTTTGTTAAGCAGTTAATCAGTAATTTATTTAACTGTTTTGGGAACAGTGCCAATGCCCATGGAATTCGGAATTCCATGTTGTCTTCTCTTTTGTTTGGGAAGTTTCGAAAAGCCGTAAGTTAATCTCAAGAGGGGTGCGAATGGTGATGATGCTTAATTTGGTTATCAGGGGTGGTGTGCTTGCTTTACTATTGCAGAACTAATGCACATTAAGTAGTTATAATCATCTGGGCATTCATTCCAAGCAGTTGGGAATTTTTAAACTAGCTATTGATGAAAAAAGGATACTATCTTAGATTGGGACTGGTGCCTTTTATGGGCACTACTTGCATAGCACTGGCTGCAATGGGCTCCTACAGCACTGCAGAAAGGTGTTCTGGCTCTCTTCCACAATCTCTATGGCCTTTGTCACACTAGCTTTACCCACCATATAGTGCAGCAGTGACATTACTTGAGACACTCAAGGAAGGGTGGGTGGGGTAACTAACTTCAGGCTATTCCATGCCTGTTATGGCATTGTACCCCGGGAGTTACCGGTAAGACTTGTCTGGCATACATAACTTAAATATTCAGCAAAATTAGCAAAGTCTAAACTGTTTTACAAATTTGTTTACCATATAAATGAACCAGACTCAGTCATTGAAAAGATATTGTTGTGGTGATACAAATGTTCTGATTGTATTAATACTTGCAAATTCTATGCTTTATAAGTTTGTGGGACCTTAAATCTCTTTGAATACATGCTATAAATTACAAAGAATTAATAGAGAAAATCAACAGAATCTCAAACATGAAGTTTATACACACATTTTTTTTTGGATAAATTTTGTTTAAATTTTTGTCCCCCAAAATTTTTTTTACATGTACCATATAACATTATTTTAATTTTTGATACTGAAAAAAAAATATTGCCAAATATCACACTCCTTCCTGTTATAAAAACTAATTATATAGGATACAACCCTTTTGCACAATATTTATTGTCATTAAGGTTCCTATGTTTAGTGCAAAACAGTTGTAACTTAAGTTACAACCTTTTTGCACTGAGTTCATCATCTGATTTTTCTCTCATTCTGGCGCAAAACAGTTGTATTTTAAATTTTTCCAATAACTCTTTCTGCATTAAAGTTATTTTATTTTTGTAATCACCCAATAATTTCAGTTGCTCCACTTTATTATTCATGTGTAAATAATATCATGGTGACTTATATTAATTAATACAAACAGTTTTTTGCTCCTCCTGAAAAGTTTTCAAAAATGGAGTTACAACCCTTTTGCGCTGAGCCCTCGATTTGACAATAAGGCAATATATGCATGATAGAGTAAGGTTTGAATTTTAAGAAAGTCAAAAAATTAGGTGTAAACTCGCAAAACTTTAAAGCTTATCCATCTTTGAAATGTGTCAATACTGTAAAATAGTAGGAAGTGAGATAAGTCAAACTGGCATTATCTACCTCCCTTGACGATTACAAATCTGCAAACACTACAGATAGTATCCATGATCTTCAATAATAAAAGATAGTATCTTTGAAAGAATAAGATTACTGTCAACAATGCTCACCATGACCTTTTTTTATCTATGAAATAGGTCCATTTAACAAGACTGCAGTTGCAGTTGTATTCGGTACATTTGATGACAAGAGTTGTCCCGAGCAAAACGTCTGCAGAAATCACGGAATAGAAGAACAGAGTAAAACTGTTTAATTTGCAGCAATAGTTTTGCCTTATCTTTATTTTATGTTGACATAAGTAAATTTACTAATGTTTTTTGAATGAATTGCTCCTGTGAAGCAGGTAATACGCAAGAAGAGGCATTTTTCAGGACAGAAAGTGGTGTAGACTAAGGCCTACAGCGTCTATTCACCGAGGGATACTGAAATTTTAAGCAATGTTCCGTTACCTATTATCGTCATACTACATAGAACAGCTAAAAATAGGTGGTATGACTTTGGATTTTATGTCCTTTTAACAGTATTTCAGTCATATCAGGACGATTGGGGAATGTAGTTGGGGATGGTGGGAAGTGGTGTGTGTGTGTGTGTGCGTGTGTGTGGGGGGGATGAGTATGAAAATTTGCGATTGGAAAGATTAATGCATCCAGCAGATCTCGAACTCTGAACCACTTGATCAGCAGGCCAGGCCTTAGCCTACTGTGCTACCCGGGGGCTTCTAGAATAGCCAAGAAAGTCGTGTAATTTAGGTAATCCTGATAGCGGTGCCACCTTAAGTATACGAGTACTCATGAGTGATTTATTCATCCCATCTAATTTCATCCACTTTTCTGTAGCTTAGCGAGGGAAGCGCCTGCGTGCTAAGCTAGCAGTCCTTGTTCGAATCTCTCTTTTTTCAATCACGGGGTGCAATTGCACACAGTCTTTAACAAGAGCTGTCGCCTGACAGCATAGCTCGCCTGAATAGGTGCTTGTCCATCACAGTCGCTATGGTGGTGTGGACTGCTATGCATAAAACTTCAGGCAAGCATGTCCATGATGACAACACATTTATAAACAAAAGCTATCTCAGAAATTAAAATAGAAAAAAAATCCACATGAAACTTCAAAGTCCATGAGCTTGAGCTCAAAGAACTAAGGGGGGGGGGGGGGGGGGGAGGGAGGGGGGGTCTAGAATGTATCAAAACTTTGAACCATTATCTAACATGTCCAAATATTAGTTTCAACTGAGACCATCGGGGCACTGTGAAATTATGTCTCATAAATATAAAACTTTAACCAAAATCTTTAAGACAAAATTCAAAGTCGATGACCTTGACTTCAAGGTCATCCAGTGGGGTAAGTATATAGTGTTTAGTAAAAGCTCAAAAAAGTGTCTAACATCAGTTCAAGTGTAAACTAAATTTCTGCCAAGCATTATGAATCAGTATGCAATTAGAAAACTTTAATAAAGACCAAATTTCCTAAGTCCCTGACCTTGACATCAAGGTCACTGAACGGGGTTGGGGTACTCTGTAAAACTTTGGACTAATATCTAGGTACAGTGCAAATATAAAAAGAATTCATCTATGGGTTCAGGAGATATGTGTCTTTAAAAAACTTTAACCAAAACATCCAATCAATAAAAAGACAATTCTCTAAGTCCATGACCTTGACATCAAGGTCACTGAGGGGGGTGGGGGTAGTACCTTGGAAAACTTTGGACCAATATCTAACTACAATGCAAGATCAAAGGAATTCATCAATGGGTTAAGGAGTTATTGGGCTTTATAAAACTTTAACCAAAACATCGAGTACAAAAAAACTCCCAATTTTCTAAGTCCATGACCTTGACAGCAAGGTCACGGAGTGGGGTGGGGGTGGTACCCTGTTAAACCTTGGACCAATATCTAACTACAGTGCAAGTATCAAAAGAATCCATCCATGGGTTAAGGAGATATAGGTCTTTAAAAAACTTTAACCAAAACATCCAATCCGGACGCCGACGCCGACGCCGACGCGGACGCCGACGCGGACGCGGACGCCGACGCCAGGGTGACAACAATAGCTCTTCCTGAACTTTCGTTCAGGCGAGCTAAAAATCACCCATGCCTTGTTGCATGACCTAAGTACTGTTGAAAGGGCCATAAAACTACAAACCTGTCATTAACTCTCTTCGTTTTCCAGTCTGCCATTTAAATGTTAATTTGTGGTACCATAAAAATGTTTGAAATGTCCATTCTGTTATGAAATCATTATTGGTTGAGCATGTGATTTTTCGGCTTGTTTCTTACAGTTAGCTTTTCTTAACTCACTTCGGCTTCGCTGTCGAGATATAAACTACGATTCGCGCTTCAACACCATGTATACATCAGTGACAATTCACTGGTAAGAAAAATTTATTTTTTTTCTTAATCGTGTAGTTCTATATCACGTATTTTTTCACATTTGTACACACTTTCTCTTCACAAAATGGTGATATTGCTATTGCATATACAGTGGGTGGGGTATCTAAGCAGCAAATTTAAAGCTGTTTATTAGAAAAAAATGAAAACCATTAGAGATACAGAAACCAAGTACTGAACTACATTAAAACCATATCGATTCTACTGTAAATTAAGAGTTGTATATTAGTTGCATGGGTTTAGGGTCGTTTTGAACTGATGTAACACATTTTTATGCATTGAAACCATAGAAACAATATCAAACACTACATTTCTACGCCGTTATTTGCAAAGATGGGATAAAAATGTGACTCTTTATTTGTTTAATAAGCAAATTCAAACTGAAAGTGTGGAAATAAGGGTAAAGAAATCTAAAAAAACTGTTGTTTCTGTAAAATTGTTATTGCGACGGGGACACCCTTTGCATGTGCATTAATTCTGTAGTCAGTGAAAGTTTACAACTAATTGCTTTTGCTATGTACCGTACTCACGGGTGGGAAACTCCATAATCAGAGCCAATGGCCCTGATAAGGAATGGTTATGGCGGTTTTCCGGAGCACGTGCGACTATGATTATATCGGCTGAAATTTGGACTAAGAAAAGGTTAGTTTTGCATTCGTGGTATAAATTCATTTTTACGGCGTGAAATCTCAAAAAAAAGGAGAATGTAGTTCAATGCTAAGGTCTTTTAACTTCTTTTCTACGCTAAGGTAAGTTGTCATATGCGCACAATTTTTTCTGGATCATTTGTGTCGTTGGTTGACAGAAGGCTAATTTACAGATAGGCAGCTAACATTTGCTTTGAAATTCCTATTGAAATGATATAAACGTGAGAATTTTGGTGGTCGAAGAGTGTGCACTGATTGTCTGATCCTTCCCCATTCGCAAAAAGTAAGAATTGAAAGCAAATAAGAGAAATTGAGAATAAATAAACCGAGGCTGTGATTATATCGGCCGGCTCTGAGGTAGGACGGCTTCTTTTGTAAGAGTCGGTTACTACTGAAGTAAATGTCTTGTAGCAATGCTATTTACTGTATGGGCGTTGTAAAACATAACTGTAGTCTACATGATGTTTAGGGACTAGTGATGGATGTTTATTTGGGTT
The DNA here is from genome assembly GCA_963989385.1 of Ctena decussata. Lineage (NCBI taxonomy): Eukaryota > Metazoa > Mollusca > Bivalvia > Lucinida > Lucinidae > Ctena > Ctena decussata. The sequence continues at coordinate 46,556,117 of OZ022500.1, forward strand.
TTAAGGGCCGACAAAATTAGTTGCAGTGGTTGACAGATACTTGATTTCCCAATATCATGAAAGCGAGAAATGGATTTGTTGTCCATAGCATACATCTTGTACTGCATTATATATCAGTGTAAAGGTTTCCAATAGCCTAGTGGCCGTAGAGGCAGTAGGAACTAGAATTGTTTTCCTACGAAAAAACAGATGTCTCCCCCCTTTTTGATGTCAAAAGGATCAGTCATTAAGACGCCAAGGGAAAAACAATATGTTTCCCTACCCTGAAGCAGGGATTCATAACAAGTAAAAAGTATAAATGCAAGAGTTATAGTTGTTATGCTCTGCATGTCATGTAATGTTGACTGATATTCATATTAAGTTTTTGTCAAAAAATATAAATGCAAGAGTTACAGTGCTCTGCACGTCGTCTATTTATATGTTGACTTATATTTGTATGAAGTTTCATGAATAAAGCTTAAACGGTTTTCAAGTTATAGAGCTTAGACGATTGAGACACGATTTTGTGAATGACAAAGTTCCAAGGGAAATCACTCAAATAGTATAAATGCTGTGCTCTGCAGGTTGTCTAGTGTTGACTGACATTTGTATGAAGTTTCGTGAATATAGCTTGTCCGGTTTTCAAGTAATAAAGCGATTGAGACACGATTTTGTGACTGACAAAGGTCCAAGGGAAATAACTCAAGAAGTATAAATGCAAGAGTTATGGTTCTTGCACTATGCAATTCTTCTCATGTTGATTGATATTTGTACGAAGTTTCGTGAATATAGCTTGAATGGTTTTCAAATTATAGAGCAGACACAACTGAGACACGATTTTGTGACTGACAAAGTTCTAAGGGAAATAACTCAAATAGTATAAATGCTAAAGTTATGGTTCTTGCATAATGCACGTCGTCTGATGTTGATTGATATTTGTATGAACTTTCATGAATATAGCTTGAATGGTTTAAAGTTATAGACGGACTCGACTGAGACGCAATTTTGTGATGGACAAAGTTCCAAGGGAAATAACTCAATAAGTATAAATGCCAGAGTGCATTCTGCACGTCATCTGATGTTGACTGATATTTGTATGAACTTTCATGAATATAGCTTGAATGGTTTTAAAGTTATAGACGGACTCGACTGAGACGCAGTTTTGTGATGGACAAAGTTCCAAGGGAAATAACTCAAAAAGTATAAATGCCAGAGTTACCATTTGTGCACTCTGCATATCGCCTCATGTTCATTGATATTTGTATGAAGTTTTGTGAATAAAGCTTGAGCAGTTTTCAAGTTACAGAGCGGACACAACTGAAACACAATTTTGTGATGGACTCAATTGCAAGGGAAATAACTCAAAAAGTATAAACGCCGGAATTACCATTCTTGCACTCTGCACGTCGTCTCATGTTGATTGATATTTATATGAAGTTTCGCGAATATAGCTTGAGCGGTTTTCAAGTTATAGAACGGACACGATTGAAACACAATTTTGTGATGGACTAAGTTGCAAGGAAAATAACTCAAAAAGTATAAATGCCAGAGTTACCATTCTTGCACTCTGCACGTCGTCTCATGTTGATTGATATTCATATGAAGTTTCGCGAATATAGCTTGAGCGGTTTTCAAGTTATAGAACGGAAACGATTGAAACACAATTTTGTGATGGACTAAGTTGCAAGGGTAATAACTCAAAAAGTATAAACGCCAGAGTTACCATTCTTGCACTCTGCACGTCGTCTCATGTTGATTGATATTTATATGAAGTTTTGCGAATATAGCTTGAGCGGTTTTCAAGTTATAGAACGGACACGATTGAAACACAATTTTGTGATGGACTAAGTTCCAAGGGAAATAACTCAAAAAGTATAAATGCCAGAGTTACCATTCTTGCACTCTGCACGTCGTCTCATGTTGATTGATATTAATATGAAGTTTCGCGAATATAGCTTGAGCGTTTTTCAAGTTATAGAACGGACACGATTGAAACACAATTTTGTGATGGACTAAGTTCCAAGGGAAATAACTCAAAAAGTATAAATGCCAGAGTTACCATTCTTGCACTCTGCACGTCGTCTCATGTTGATTGATATTTATATGAAGTTTCGCGAATATAGCTTGTGCGGTTTTCAAGTTATAGAACGGACACGATTGAAACACAATTTTGTGATGGACTAAGTTCCAAGGGAAATAACTCAAAAAGTATAAATGCCAGAGTTACCATTCTTGTACTCTGCACGTCGTCTCATGTTGATTGATATTTATATGAAGTTTCGCGAATATAGCTTGAGCGGTTTTCAACTTATAGAACGGACACGATTTGTGACAGACAGACGGACGGACGGACGGACAGACGGACAGACGCCCGGGGTAAAACAATATGTCTCCCGACCCTGAAGGGGGGAGACATAATTAGAGGCCCACTGAAATAAAAGCTGGAGCCCATCTCCCTCCTTTCGCTGCCTTACTAATACTTGATTTTACTCAGGTCCTCATTTACTGTTGGGTTGACAGTGAGTGTTCCAGTCGTCGGATGTCCCTACCCTGGTTTGAACCTGCGACCTTCCGGCTACCTTTTGCACCATAGCCGTGTCACTCTAACCAGTCGACTACGGCGCCTTTTGACTGTGGTAAATCCGTAGCTAACAATGCTGTGAAACACACTCATACAAATATTATTTCGTCATTATTATTCATTGTTGTTCCATTTATTGTAACGTTGGTCTCCAAGAGGCTCAGCAGAACAAATCCATGGCTGCATCTCCTGGCACCGAGTCTGTCTGCCCATTGCCATTATTAACGTTACGACCAACGTGACCAGAATTGGAACAACAATGAATAATAATGACGAGATAATATTTGTATGAGGGTGTTTCACAGCGTTATTAACTACTGATTTACCACAATCAAAGGGCGCCGTAGTCAACTGGTTAGAGTGACACGGCTATGCTGCAAAAGGTCGCCGGAAGGTCGCGGGTTCAAACCAGGGTAGGGACATCCGACGACTGGAACACTCACTGTCAACCCAACAGTAAATGAGGACCTGAGTAGAATCAGAGATTAGTAAGGCAGCGAAAGGAGCGAGATGTGCTATTTTACTTTATTTAAGTGGGCCTCTAATTCCTACTGCGAAAGGGGGAGATGAGCGCCACCTTTTATTTCAGTGGGCCTCTAATTCCTACTGCCTCTACGGCCACTAGGCTATTGGAAACCTTTACACTGATATATAATGCAGTACAAGATGTATGCTATGTACAACAAATCCATTTCTCGCCTTCATGATATCGGGAAATCAATTATCTGTCAACCACTGCAACTAATTTTGTCGGCCCTTAAAACCCAAATAAACATCCATCACTAGTCCCTAAACATCATGTAGACTACAGTTATGTTTTACAATGCCCATACAGTAAATAGCATTGCTACAAGACATTTACTTCAGTAGTAACCGACTCTTACAAAAGAAGCCGTCCTTCGTCTTCAGAGCCGCTCGACATAATCAGAGCTCGGTTTATTTATTCTCAATTTCTCTTATTTGCTTTCAATTCTTACATTTTGCGAATGGGGAAGGATCAGACAATATGTGCACGCTCTTCGACTACCAAAATTTTCACGTTTATATCATTTCAATAGGAATTTCAAAGCAAATGTTAGCTGCCTATCTGTAAATTAGCCTTCTGTCAACCCACGACACAAATGATTCAGAAAAAATTGTGCGCATATGACAATTTACCTTAGCGTAGAAAAGAAGTTAAAAGACCTGAGCATTGAACTACATTCTCCTTTTTTTCAGGTTCCACGCCATAAAAACGAATTTATACCACTAATGCGAAACTTACCTTTTCTTAGTCCCAATTTCAGCCGGTATAGTCATAGCCACACGTGCTCCGGAAAACCGCCATAACCTTTCCTTTTCAGAGCCATTGGTTCTGATTATGGAGTTTCCCACCTGTGGTACTTATGTTGATGTTTGAAGACATGTTAATGGTATATTCAGGTCAGACTGCCATTTTCAATAACCTCGATTTGAAAAAGAGCTATTTTCACAAATTTTATTTTTTCTCCAACTATATGTACTTCCAGTTGCCATGGTTTCAAAAACGTGCAGTAGCCAATGCTCTGAAGGTGCAGAGACTGACAATTACATTAAGTCCTAAGCACCATACCAGTTGAGTATTTGATACTTGCTTCAGGACAGACACATTTTCCCTTTGAAATTCATGAAAATATGTCAAATTTGAGCGGCCTAAAAATGGTTGCCATGGCAACAGTAATTGCTTAAGCCTCGGTCCCACAGAGCTTGCGACTGCGATGCGACCGTTTTGCGATTGCTTTTGTCTGCGACTGACCTGCGACCTTTGCGACCTTTGCAACTACTTTTCCTCTTCAAATGTGGTCGCCGATCAGTCGCCGATCAGTCGGGAACAGCTTTCGCGTGAAGTCGGCGATCGATCGGCGACCTCACTGCAACTGGTCACCGTAGGATCGGCGACAGGATTGCAACTAGTTCAGAATGATCGGCGACCAATTGGCGACTCTTCGGCGACTGGTTTCAAATGAACGCCGCCTGGTCGGAGACTGATTGGCGACTGTTCTGCGATAAAAAATAAAATCAATGGAAATGTGGTGACAAGATTGATTGATTGATTGTTTTGGGTATAACGGCCCTTTGAGACAGTATTTCAGTCTATATCGGGCCGTCTCCCAGAGAGGGTGAAAGAGGAGAAATGATAGACGAGAGAAAAAATGTCCAACAACCCCCACCCGCACCTACTGCAAGCACAGAAGGCCCTTGTCCTACAATGTTGCAAATCAATAGGACGCCGCGGCACTGGAAGTTACACACAGCGCCACCGCACCACCCGACCACCCCCTGTGGTGACAAGAATGAAATCATTTCAGTGAAAGTTGTCAGAATAACACAGCTACAGATTCAGTTCCTTGCTTGCATCGAAACAACCGGCACGCACCTGTATTGTCTGTGATGGTACACCATCACAGACAATACAGGTGCGTGCCGGCTGTTTCGATGCAAGCAAGGAACTGAATGGTTTCTTGCTCAGGATACATTTCCCCATTATTATACATATTCCTACAAAGTTTCATTCAAATATTTCAAAAGGTTAAGGAGTTATGGAGTGAATGGAAATTGCCTAAAAATACTTATCAAAGGGAAGTTACTCCACTAATTATGTCGTAATTTGCATATTTAATTCACTAGTTGATTATCATTTTTAATACATGGTTTAATTACACTCTCAGATGCATTGATTGATTGATTTATTGCTTAACGTCCACGGTAAACAGCTATGGTCATGTCGGGACGGTCAGTTAACCTAACCACACTATTCCTGGGCAGGCTTAGACCTCCGAAGCGGTTAACCAGTACTAAGTGCACATACTTTCGCCAGTAACTGACAACTGCCCTACTTGAATCAGCGGAAGGAGAAACGAAAGTATGTGGCCAGACCGGGTATCGAACCCAGGACCTCTGACTTATGAGTCAGGTGCCCTACCGATTGCGCTATGCGGCCCGGCTCTCAGATGCAGGGTCATATGATAAAACATGTTATACTTTCACAGTACTCACCGTAAGGTCATATCTTCTAGGTCCATTATCATAATCAATGAGGCTCGTGTTCTTCACCTGTATAACTGGGCTTCTGTCACTGACTGAGAGCTTGAACTCATTACTTATACTTGTAAACCTGACACTGAATTTGTTATATTGATCCTGTACGGAAGAAAATAATGAATAATGAGAAAATAATAAATGATAAATAGGTAGAGTCGGGTAACTTCGGACAAGGTGGTAATTTCGGACATACCATTGCAAACAGTTAAAATCCAGATGAGACGGCTCATAATGAGCCGTCTCGTCAGGATTTTCACAGTTTGGGCAGTTATTTTTGTTTTAGTTCCAAACAACTGACATATAAAGGAAACAATGTCACTGTCCAAATTTACCCGCTGTCCGAAGTTACCCAACTCTCCCCTAATGGGAATTACAATGAAAACAGTTGAGGTGTACATAGACAGTAGAACTTCAATGCCTGGAATCCTGATGGCTCGTTTACCCTGCCTGAATAGGGTGCCTAGAAGTTAATTTATATAGAAACTAGAGCAAGTGAGCAGGGGCTCACATATACCCCCAGCCAGTGCCACTGCCTTACGACACTAAACTTCAAACACAATTTAACACATAAAAGATACAATTTTAATGTGTGTGACCTTGTTCTTTGGTCAGCAGAGCAAACACAGAATGTCAACAATCTGATGCAACCTAGAAAAAATAAGCCTAATAATATAGCAAAAGGTTCCACTGAAGGATATATGAAATATAAGAACATTTTAAAGCAGTACATTGATGCAACTGTCAACAGCAGCATCCAGATGATGTACTGGTAAACTGTTGCAACCTAGCTGTAAAGGGTGTCACATATCAAAAGGTCTAATAAAGGTCTAACAAATGAGCAAGGAATATATACTTAACACCACACTTTAACATGGAAACGCATAAGTTTGTGACCTTGACATTATGTCAAGGCATGTGTAACAAGAGCTCCGCTGAGCGGGGCAATGTACGCCCGTTGGGGCTTAAAGTTGGGAAGACAACAAGAGGTGACAGAACTTTTGTCAGTAGCTTAAACTTCAATAATAAGGCAGATATAAAACAACAAAACAAACAAAGCTTAGTATGAAATTCGTAGAAAATTAACAAAGGGGCATAATTCCATCAGAACTGAAAGTATGGGTCATGGTTCTTGTTCTCTGCATATCGTCTGATATTTGCACAAACTTTCATGAAGAAATCTTAAACGGTTTTCAAGATATGGAGCAGACAAGAAATTACTATATGAAAAATACAAAGGTGCATAATGCCGTCAAAACTGAAAGTAGGGTTATGGTTCTTTTTCTCTGCACATTGTCTGATGATGCTTCATATTTGTATAAACTTTTATCAACTTTAATGAAGAAATCTTATACAGTTCTTGAGACATGGAACGTACAAATCATGTTACCTTTTGAACATTGACCTCTAAGTGTGCCCTTGACCTTTGTTGGACATTGTTGAAATACAAGTTCTGCAAGTTGCCTCGATAAGAACACTGGACTCAAATTTCAAAGAAACCTTTCAAGACGTTAAGGAGATATGGAGTGGACCGAATTTAATACAAAATTACAATACGAAAAATAAAAGGGGCGTAATTTTGTTAACAGAGAAAGTAGGGTTATGGTTCTTTTTCCCTGCACATCATCTGATGGTGTTTATATGTATACAAACTTTCATGAAGAAATCTTAAACGGTTTTCAAGATATGGAGCGGACATGAAATTTTACCCTTTGACCTCTAAGTGTGACCATGATCTTTGTCAGACATCATTGAAGTATTAGTTCTGCACATTGTCTCGATAAGGTGAACAGTTGACCCAAGTTTCAAGAAAATTCTTCATGGGGTTAAGGAGATATGGAGCGGACATGAAAAGTAGACAGACAGACAGACAGACTGACGGACGGACATACGGACAGACGGAGGTCACGACATAATACGACCCGTCTTCGATTGGCATATAATAATGGTATAGAATAAATTTTTAGACTTAAAACCTACCATAATACCAAATACACTGCCAAAAATATTTAAAGGAACATCTAATATTTTTTCATAGACGACAGTGCAATGCATCTCCACTTTGAGTTTATATACTTTCGATCGATAAATACACAGGAGTTCCATTTATTTTGTTCTGTTTTTAAAGAGGGACAAGGTTACTGACTGCACAATTTTTGATCCAATATTTGTCATGCCCTTGTCCATGGACAGATTTATGTAAAACTGGAATTTTGCTAAAAATTTACAATTTTTCAGAACAGATAAAAAGTGTGAAATGTTCAACCAAAATCAAGAGAACCAATTTGTCTATGAAAATTAATGTCTTTCAGGGTGATCCTTTTTGAGAAGATCACTTTGAACTGAAGTTTATGAGATTTTATAGACTTCAGGAAAATAACTAAATTTCAGAAACTTAGAAAATTGCAAAACTTGTACCATGGAAATGAGCAGGGCATCTGTTGTGTTGAAATTCTGGTTGTCTTAAACTTAGATTCTTCTTAACCCTTAGACTGCTAAGCGCAACTATAGCCATTCTCGAGGGGTAGGTCATTTTGAGAGCATGTCAGGCACACTAGACATCAAGTACTTCCCATCATTTGCGGTTGTCCTATGCAGGAGGGAATCTGCTTTCTACTAGAGCAAGGTTTTACCCACCTAATTGATTTGTTGACCTATTATAAAACTCGAAGAAAACGTCAAAAATTTATGATATTTTCAACATCAGCTTTTCAGGTGGCTACCCCTACTTACTTGATCCCGATTTTCTGACAACTAGACTTCATCCTTCCAAACTTTCTCTCTTGACAAATATTCAGCAATAACTCCGGCCCTCAGACAAGCAATTACTTTTGTCATACAAAGCATATCACTGGCGCTAATATCTTGTACTATTTTTTTTTTTTTTTTTTTTTTTAAGTGTCTACGTCGGTTCCCGCTGGTATCATGTGACACCCAAATATGGCAGGTCACGTGACCTTGGTAACTTCAGGAAAATGGCAGCTCAAACATCGGCCATATTGAGTGAAAATTTCAAGCAAATCGACCAGAGTGTGTGCAAGTTATGGCCTCTGAGATACTCCTACCCCCATTTTAGGGTCAGGTGAATTATTTTTTCAGCAGTCTAAGGGTTAACAGAAGGTAGTGTGAAAAATCAGACGTCAATTTCACCTGAATTTCACTTTTTTAGGTCTATTAGTGCCAGAAATTGGCAAATTTGAAAATTTATTTTTTCCTCTGTTAACCCTTAGACTGCTAAGCGCGACTATAGTCGTTCTCGAGGGGTAGGTCACTTTGAGAGCATGTCAGGCACACTAGACATCAAGTACTCCCCATCATTTGCAGTTGTCCTATGCAGGAGGGAATCTGCTTTCTACTAGAGCAAGGTTTTACCCACCTAATTGATTTGTTGACCTTTTATAAAACTCGAAGAAAACGTAAAAAATTTATGATATTTTCAACATCAGCTTTTCAGGTGGCTACCCCCACTTACTTGATCCCGATTTTCTGACAACTAGACTTCATCCTTCCAAACTTTCTCTCTTGATAAATATTCAGCAATAACTCCGGCCCTCAGACAAGCAATTACTTTTGTCATACAAAGCATATCACTGGCGCTAATATCTTGTACTATTTGTTGGGGTTTTTTTTGTTTTGTTTTTAAGTGTCTACGTCGGTTCCCGCTGGTATCATGTGACACCAAAATATGGCAGGTCACGTGACCTTGGTAACTTCCGGAAAATGGCAGCTCAAACATCGGCCATATTGAGTGAAAATTTCAAGCAAATCGACCAGAGTGTGTGCAAGTTATGGCCTCTGAGATACCCCTACCCCCATTTTAGGGTCAGGTGAATTATTTTTTCAGCAGTCTAAGGGTTAACAGAAGGTAGTGCGAAAAATCAGACATGTCAATTTCACCTGAATTTCACTTTTTTAGGTCTATTGGGGCCAGAAATGGGCAAATTTGAAAATTTATTTTTTCCTCTGTTAACCCTTAGACTGCTAAGCGCGACTATAGTCGTTCTCGAGGGGTAGGTCACTTTAAGAGCATGTCAGGCACACTAGACATCAAGTACTCCCCATCATTTGCGGTTGTCCTATGCAGGAGGGAATCTGCTTTCTACTAGAGCAAGGTTTTACCCACCTAATTGATTTGTTGACCTTTTATAAAACTCGAAGAAAACGTAAAAAATTTATGATATTTTCAACATCAGCTTTTCAGGTGGCTACCCCTACTTACTTGATCCCGATTTTCTGACAACTAGACTTCATCCTTCCAAACTTTCTCTCTTGATAAATATTCAGCAATAACTCCGGCCCTCAGACAAGCAATTACTTTTATCATACAAAGCATATCACTGGCGCTAATATCTTGTACTATTTTTTTTTTTTTTTTTTTTTTTTTTTTTTAAGTGTCTACGTCGGTTCCAGCTGGTATCATGTGACACCCAAATATGGCAGGTCACATGACCTTGGTAACTTCCGGAAAATGGCAGCTCAAACATCGGCCATATTGAGTGAAAATTTCAAGCAAATCGACCAGAGTGTGTGCAAGTTATGGCCTCTGAGAAACCCCTACCCCCATTTTAGGGTCAGGTGAATTATTTTTTCAGCAGTCTAAGGGTTAAAAGAGCTGCGAAAAAAATGGAAATTCTTGCCCCATGATGGGCAAACTTATGGGTCGTTGAACTGGGTATAAGTTGTAGTAACATCTATGGGAAAATATCTACTGCTCCTTTAAATATTTTGAGCAGTGTATAAACCAAACCCAACAAGGGTTGATGATATGAGATCTAAAAAGCTTTAGCACACAACATAAATTATATGAATATGTCTATGTCTGTAACCTTGACCTCTAGGTCTCATGCATGAGTGAAGATGGTACAAAATAAAATTGAGACATATAAAACAAACCCAACAAAGGCTTTAGACAATATAAGATCTAAAAAAACTTCAACACAAAACTTTAAATAAAAAGTCAGACTCTGTGACCTTGACCTCTAGGTCAGAGGCATGTGTGGGGATGGTACAAAATAAAATTTTGAACTATTATCTATCATACTGCCAAACATAAACCCAACCCAATAAAGGGTTTGAATTATATAGAGATCTTAAAAGCTTTAACACAAAACTTTAACATAAAAAGTCAAAGTCTGTGACCTTGAACTCCAGGTTACAGGCATGGGTGGGGATAGTACAGCATAAAACTTTAGACCAACATCTATCATCATGCCAAACATAAACCCAACCCAACACAGGGTTTGACGCAAAACTTTAACTAAAAAAATCAAAGTCCGTGACCTTGACCTCTAGGTCACAAGCATGGGTGGGGGTGGTACAGCATAAAACTTTGGACCATTATCTATCACCATGCCAAATATAAAGCCAATCCATCAAAGGGTTTGGATAATATAAGATCTCAAAAACTTTAACACAAAACTTTAACGCAAATGTTAACTTACGGACGGACGGATGAACAAACGGACATCAGACTAAAGCTATATACCCCTCGTCATACTTCGTATGCCGGGGGTATAACTATCCCTGGATGGCTAGAACTACCTTTGGCTGGAACTAATTTTCATGGTCCCAAGCCTGTCGGGCGCGAGCCATTGAAGTTCTACTGTACAATGCCAAGAGAGATCACTCTGAACTGTAAGTACATTTAACCCTTGATATCTCAAACACTGATATCTCAAAGCACCCTCTTATATCAATGAATATAGTATGGACACATTTCCTATTTTTCTTTACATTTCAACTCCAGTCATCTCAAACTACTGGTATCTCAAAGTAAATTTTCTGGTACCAGATGCGACGCCCGGCAGGAATCAAACTTGGGACTGCTAGGTCAGTATGCATGTGCTTAATACACTGAGTTACCATGGTTCCTAAACATCTCAACCAAGAAGTCCATAGAAAATGCTATTAGCTTTTTCTATAGACTTCTTACAGAGTTCTAGATAAGAGGGGTATTTGATGACAATTGAGGGATAATTTTTCTTATTTCTCATTGAAACCATACGTTGTGACCCCTCATCTGAACCATCTTGTCCAGACGGTTCAGATGAGGATCACAACATATGTTTTTATGCAGAAATAACAAAAATCCTTAATTATTACCAAATACTCCCTCTTATCTAGAGCTCTGCTTCTTAATCACATGGAATAACAGCTTATGCTGTCTTTGTGAAGTCAAAGCTTCAAAGGAACACTAAAATGCAGTGTAATTCATAAACTGAACATAATATAGGCTGTATACATTAAACAAGACTTGTCAGAAGACAACAAAGCACGCCTCATGGGTGCCTGATTCTCACAATCACTGAACCATGAAATGTCGGTCACAGTGATCTATAAATAGTGTCATTCACAATGTAAGAGTGATCCAATATATCAGGTATCATGTTTAGCCATCAAACAGTATTGGAAATATAAGGCAAAATCACTGGACCATGAATAAAGGTCAAGGACTTGAGGAGTCAGCATGCAATTATAGGGATATGCTATTTACCCAATTATCAACTCTCTTGTCTCAAAGGTATCTTAAAAACTAACTAGAAATGTGTCCATAGGACACGGATGCCCCCGCCTAGTGCCCTAAGTAAGATGGCGCCTTGTTTAAGGTACTGGCACTTGTAGCATAATTAAGTTCACAAAGACAGACTTCTGTGGTACATGTTTTATTGTTTTCCTTGGGCAGATATATTGTGCTTCTTGGATCAAGAGAAGTGTGTGTGTGTGTGTGAGTGTGAGGGGGTGGGGTGTCATGACTGTGATATGTGATGACATTCTGTATCTTATTGCAGAAATGGATGCCATGCAACTTTGCAAAAGAGATAGCCCAGAAACAAGTAACTTTTCAAAAACTAACAAATGGAAACCATTATTGTATGAAATGAAGTCAAAAAAGGGCCATAACTCCCACAATAATTGACGGATTTTGCCCAACATCAAACTTGACCTGTATTTTACGATTATATATAGGCCATTTGCTGTCTATAAAACAGGTCATTTTGCAGATTTTCTCTTTTATTACTGATGATAAAATTGATTTTTTTTTCTCCACTGGTACTAATACATAACTGGAAACTGACTTTCAGAATTTTATCTTGTCAATTTTTTGCTTTTGTCTATTAAATCCTTTACAAAAATTTACAAAATTGTCAGCTTAAGTAAAGGGGAGTACAATAATTTAATGTAATAGCCATTAGCAATGCCCATATATGCATCACAAACAAGAAATGTTTCTATAGATAAATTAATCCTATTCATCAATTCTCTTCCCAACCCAAAAACCAGAGGACCAATGGTCCTGTAGCTCACCTGACACTTGGTCCTGGTATATATTTTCATGCTTTTATACATGTATATAGCACCAGGGCAGGGGCCCCCTCCCTTGGGGATTAATGTTGAGTCCCAATTCTATATACCAAGCCACAAGGTCACTGGGCCTTTGTTTCTGGACAAAGATTTCTGAAGGGTTTTTATCATAAATGGGTGTGGCGGCCACCATGTTCATACGACCATGACCATCTGAACAAACTTTGATTTCTTTGACCCAGTATTAAAGCTCCATATGAACTAGAAAATGTGTTTATGAAACACTATGCCCCCAACCTTATGCTTGCCTCTAAGGGGGTTCATCCCATAATTTATAAGTCAGAAAGGTGTATTAACCAGTTCATCTACATCTTAGTCTGTAACTGTATGCCAAATTAAATTTGTAACAAGGAACAAAGCTTGAGCAGTTCTTTGGATGTTTTGTTCACAAGCTCGCTTATTTTTCATGTACATGCCACACATAAAATTTCAAGTCCCTATCTCTAACGGTTCTTCACCGTATGTACAGGTACTTTTATACCACAGGGTTCAATGCACTAAGTCGAAAATGGGCAGGGCTCCAGATAAGAATTTATTGTTAATTGGGTATTACCCACTGAATTTTTTGTTAATTGGGTATTCTGAATTTTAATTGGGTTATGCAACTTGCATTACCCACTGATTTGGCTTTTAATTGGGTATTCTGATTTTTATTTGTGCAATTTGGTAAAACTGGAGTTAGCAATAGTGCTGCAATCTTTACATTTTGCATCACCATAATTTTGCATCGGTATCTATTTATATATATAGTCCAGGGATCTCGGGGACGCCGAATTCAGCGTCCCATGACGCGAAAATTTCGGCCCGGACGCCAATATTTGCTTTCCGAGGATTCCCGCGGACGCGTTATTTTTGCCGGCTGTACTTCTTTAAAATCTCCTCAAATGTCAGTTGTTGCAAGTTTTGGAGAAGCCACGCATTGCTCGCACCTTTGACAGAGCTACAGAGGGACTGTTTATTTGAACCAGAAATCAATAAAATCATCGTAAATGCCACCTCACATTTACCTGGAATTTCACACCTTCTTAATCCCCACTACCGTATGTCGTTAATCAGCAGTAGCATACGGCACTTGTCAGTATTTCACACTTTCTTGATCACTGTTTGATCAATAAACGAATTGGGTCAACACGGTATCTTTGTCTTAGATCTACCGCCTCACGTGATTGGTCAGTTTACGTCTTTAGAAGTATCGCATCGCAATAATTGACAGCTTGTCAGAAGGCGAGACTTTTACAGTGGCTTTGCCAGCAAATTAAAATTATGTTACCGGTATATCATGGCCAAAGGGATAAACCCGAGAGGGGCAACTCGGCCAACTCCGGTCTCATTAAAGAGTTTGCAGAATCTTTCACGAGGAAAAAAAAAGATTTTTAGGTTGCCTGCCGAAGTTATGAGCCTTTTCCGAGGCACGTTTTTCATTTCCTGACTGTTTGTATTACGCACGTGCGCTGTGCTCGATGGGCATAACACGTGTGTTAAATCAGTTTTCAACTTGGAAAATGCAACCGGTAGCTTCAAGTTGCTAGAAGCGGTCGTCAAAGATAATTATACTGTATTTAGAGCAAGACCAAGTCGTTGCAATTCCCGGAAACCGGTGACTTGATTTCTTCAGTTCGTGCACTTTAAAATTCTTTCCCGCTGTGTTTAGTCTGTTTCCCGCCATTTCTCGCGCACCATGTACAGAACGAGTACCAGTATATCTATAAATAACGCTGCGGTAAATCTGTGAGGTCAACACAGATAGTTGAACACGCGGCATAGGAGTTACACCTGGCGCTTTTGTTTACACATGACAGCCTTGGATAACACCGTCGTTACGCTTCTGTCTTTTGGGTCTTTGCGTACCGGGAATTTTGTCTGCGTATTGGTACGCTAACAGGAAAAGGTCAATTGTGTTTTTCAATTATTTTATTGGGTATTTACGCAAATACGCTGCTTATCTGGAGCACTGATGGGGCTTAACTCAGTCAAAAATTAACATATTTTTTTCAACAGTTGATCATGTCATCTAACACCTTGGACAATGTCTTCCTGCAAAAAATCATGATCCTAGCATCAGGGGCTCTCAAGATATTTTGTTAACAAGGTTCCATAGGCTTAAATGCACTAAGTTGAAAAAGGGGCATAACTCGGTAAATAATTCACAATTTTTTTCAAAAGTTAATCAGGTCATCTACACCTTGGGCAATGTCTTCCTGCAAAATATTGTGATCCTAGCATCAGGAGTTCTTGATATATTTTGCTAACAAGGTTCCATAGGCTTACAATGCACTAAGTTGAAAAAGGGGCATAACTCAGTCAAAAATTCACGATATTTTTTCAAAAGTTAATTAGATCATCTACTTTATAGGCAATGTCTTTCTGCAAAATATCATGATCCTAGCATCAGGAGTTCTCGAGATATTTTGCTAACAAGGTTCCATAGGCTTACAATGCGCTAAGTTGAAAAAGGGGCATAACTCGGTAAAAAATAAACGATATTTTTTCGAAAGTTAATCAGTTCATCTACTTCATAGGCAATGCCTTCCTGCAAAAAATCATGATCCTAGCTTCAGGGGTTCTTGAAACATTTTGCTAACAAGGTTCCATAGGCTTATAATGCACTAAGTCAAAAAGGGGCATAACTCTAGAAATACATGACCAGTGGAAAAAAGAAAAAATACATGTCTGCTTATTTTTCATGTAGATGCCACATATAAAATTTCAAGATCCTAGCATTAGGGCTTCTTGAGTTTCCAAGCTGCTTAAAAGTGTTACGGACGGACAGACGGACGGACAGACGGATGGAAGGACGGAAGGACAGGCCCAAACCAATATGCCCCCTCAATTTCTCCGAAGTTGGGGGCATAAATACAGTAATCATTTGTATAAACTATGATGGGCCTGAGTGCCCAATGCTACATACCGGTACCAAGTGTCAAGGTTATAGGCCTTTCGGTTCTTGAGAAAAAGACTTTTGAAGAGTTTTTACCATATATGGGCATGGTGGCCATCTTGGTCAAGTGACCAAGACCATCTGAACAAACTATGGTTCCTTTAAACCGGTGAAGCTCCATATGAAATATGGCTTCAATTGACCTTAGTGGCCTCTGAGAAGATGTTTGAAAATGTTGACAGGTGACAGAATCTCAATGACCTTGTACAAAAGTCAAAGAATGGCCTTGACCTTTAACGACAAAATATCTTCATCTGGTCATTTAGTCAACCATATATACCAAATATTGCACCTTAGACTTAAATAGTTTCCGAAAAATCCACTGTTTAAGCATTTTCCCATATAAAAGACTACATAATGTACCAAAGTTGACAGTGTCATAAATTAGGTCAAGGTCAACGCACGATCATTTAAACTATGATGGGCTTGAGTGCCCAAAGCTACATACCAAGTTTCAAGGTCATACACCTTTTGGTTCTGGAGATGAAGATTTTGAAGGGTTTTTACCATATACGGGCATGGCGGCCATCTTGGTCAAGACCCTGAGAACAAACTTTTATTCCCTGATCACACTTAGACTCCATATGCTTCAATCAGACCAGTGGTTTCAGAGGAGTAGATGTTTTGAAAATCTTGATGACGGACAGACCGACAAAATGACCTTGACATTCAGTGACATAATATCTTCATCTGGTCATTTAGTTGACCATATATACCATGTATTGTACCTTAGACTTAAATAGTTTCTGAGAAATCCACTGTATAAGCGTTTTCCCATATAAAAGCCTAACATACCAAAGTTGACCATGTCGTAAATTAATTCAAGGTCAACGCATGGTCATGATTTGTATAAACTATGATGGGCCAGCATGCCACATACCAAGTTTCAAGGTCATAGGCCTTTTGGTTCTGGAGAAGAAGATTTTTGAAGGTTTTTTACCATATATGGGCATGGTGGCCATCTTGGTCATGTGACCCAGACCCCGGGTATACATACCAAGTTTCAAGGTCATAGGCCTTTTGGTTCTAGAGAAGAAGATTTTTGAAGGGTTTTTACCATATATGGGCATGGTGGCCATCTTGGTCATGTAGCCCAGCCCCCCGGTATAAACTTTAGTTCCCCTATCCCACTGAGACACCATATGAAATTTGGCTTCAATCTCCCCAGTGGTTTCAGAGGAGAAGATGTTTGAAAATCTTGATGACAGACAGACCGACAAAATGACTTTGACCTTCAGTGACATAATATCTTCCTCTGGTCATTTAGTTGACCATATATACCACATATTGTATCTTAGACTTAAATAGTTTCTGAGAAATCCACTATATAAGCATTTTCCCGCATGCCCAAAGCTACATACCAAGTTTCAAGGTCATAGGCCTTTTCCGGAGAAGAAGATTTTTTAAAGTTTTTTACCATATATGGGCATGGCGGCCATCCTGGTCATGTGACCCAGACCCCGGGTACAAACTTTCGTTCTCCCATCCCACTGAGACTCCATATGAAATTTGGCTTCAGTCCGCCCAGTGGTTTCAGAGGAGAAGATGTTTGAAAATCATGACGACGGATGGTCCGACGGAATGACCTTGACCTTTAGTGACATGTATCTTCATCTGGTCATTTAGTCGACCATGTATACCAAGTATTGTACCTTAGACTTAAATATTTTCTGAGAAATCCATTGTTTAAGCCAGGGCTCGAAATTTTTTTTTGAACATACTTGTCCTGCAGGGCAAGTGCTTTCAAATTTTTACTCGTCCTTTCAAAAATCTACTCGTCCTTAAAAACTGTCTGATATCACTCATTTTTCCCTCGAACGTATTCTACTTTTACTTTCATTTTCACTCGGTTATTTCCGGTACTTTCCGTAGGTATATGGTTTCGTCCCAATTCAGATTTTGCCAAAGAGGTTTCGTTAATAAAGATTTCTGCATCAAAGTAGATTTTTTCTACTTTATTCAGGAGAGGACGTGAAAATAATGTCCTATTCAACTATTTGAGTTGGATTATGAATTTGTAATCGTGCAGTTATAGAGCGCAAACAACTTAGGCGAAACCGCGTTGGTGCGAATCCTCATCGGGTCGATGTTCGATATGCGCAGGCGCACCGTTTATTTACAGTTTGCCATTTCCGTTTTCATTTTTAGATTACACGATGCGGGATTTCATGCTTTTTGCGTTACAGTCAATATTTGTTTGCTGTAATTTGATCGATTTGTAAAGTGCTTTTCCTGAACGGCATGATTAGACAATTTTCATGGAGGAAAAACCTACTCGTCCGGCAGGGCAAGTCAGTGACAATTTTCACTCGTCCTTACCGATCATCTACTCGTAAATACGAGCGGACGAGTGTAAATTTCGAGCCCTGTAAGCGTTTTCCAATATAAAAGCCTAACGTACCAAAGTTGACCATGCCGTAAATTAGATCAAGGTCAACACAAGGTCATCATTTGTATATACACTGGAGCGCCGTTACACCGCGGACCGATATATCGCGGTAATCGGTATAACGCGGTTGTCCTGTGGCTCCCAAATTTTTTTCTACAGATCGCGGATTTTTCGGCGGTTTCCGTAGGTGTTCACGACATTGGAATAGAAAATAACCATTAAAAGTTAATTGGGCTGTTTACATAATTTTAATCAACAGCGTGTCAAAAGTTATTACAGACAATCAAAGCGTCGGTTGTCTTGCCAAGGTGTGAAAGACTTCGATAATTAGCGCATATCACGTGTCACCAATTAGCGAAGGTCACCTCATATACACAATACAAAAGCCGACGCTCAGGAAAAAGGCTGTGCGTAGCAGTCACTGATTACTTCCAAAGAAAACATTATAAAAGAATTTTATAAATGAAAAAAAAAAACAAAGCTTAAACCCGATTTGGTTATCTGTAGGCTGCTTAGAGTTTTTTAGACGACGTCAGTACTCGCGCAAATAAGTATATTTTATTCGTCCGAAGGTACCTTTTTGCAAGTGTATATACAACGGAATTAACTCGAACAAGTCTACTTTCGCTCAATCGGACATCCTCGTCGATATAGGTTTAATTCAGGATACGGAATTGGCCGATGTGTTCCGATTGTACTTTCGCTTTGCAAATGGTTTTCAACCATGTACTTTCGCTTTGCAAATGGTTTTCAACCATTTTGCAGCGCATTTTTCACAATTAGTAAGAACATTAGGGACTGAAAGCTTACTTCAGCGATGACTTTCGTTGTGTCAGGTAAGCAGTAAACATGTCTATCTACCTCGTAAGGGCTAAATAAGCGCTACGAACATGTAAACATGGGGTTTTACATTAGTGGGTGGGGTATTTCTGTGAAGATCGATATTACGCGTGATCACTTATAACGCGGTTCGATTTTATGTCTCCCGACACCCGTGTTATAACGGCGCTCCAGTGTACTATGTTGGGCCCGCATGCCCAATGCCATATACCAAGTTTCAAGGTCATAGGTCTTTTGGAGAAGAAGATTTTTGAAGGGTTTTTACCATATATGGGCATGGCAGCCATCTTGGTCATGTGACCCAGACCTTGGGTATAAAATTTCGTTCCCCTATCCCACTGAGACTCCATATGAAATTTGGTTTCAATCCGCCCAGTGGTTTCAGAGGAGAAGATGTTTGAAAATCTTGACGACGGATGGTCCGACGGAATGACCTTGACCTTTAGTGACATAATATCTTCATCTGGTCATTTAGTCGACCATGTTTACCAAGTGTTGTACCTTATTTGTACCTTAGACTTAAATATTTTCTGAGAAATCCACTGTTAAAGCATTTTCCCATATAAAAGCCTAACGTACCTAAGTTGACGATGCCGTAAATTAGGTCAAGGTCAACTCAAGGTCATGATTTGTATAAACTATGATGGGCCGGCATGTCCGATGCTACATACCAAGTTTCAAGGTCATAGGCCTTTCGGTTTTTGGGGAAGAAGATTTTTGTTAAGGGTTTTTACCATATATGGGTATGGCAGCCATCTTGGTCATGTGACCCAGACCCCGGGTATCAACTTTCCTTCCCCCATCCCACTGAGACTCCATATGAAATTTGACTTCAATAAGCCCAGTGGTTTCAGAGGAGAAGATGTTTGAAAATCTTGACGACGGTCCGACGGAATGACCTTGACCTTTAGTGACATAATATCTTCATCTGGTCATTTAGTCGAATATGTATACCAAGTATTGTACCTTAGACTTAAATATTTTCTGATAAATCCACTGTTAAAGCGTTTTCCAATATAAAGGCCTAATGTACCAAAGTTGACGATGCCGTAAATTAGGTCAAGGTCAACGCAAGGTCATGATTTGTATAAACTATAATGGGCCGGCATGCCCAATGCTACATACCAAGTTTCAAGGTCATAGGCCTTTTGGTTCTGGAGAAGAAGATTTTTGAAGGGTTTTTACCATATATGGGTATGGCGGCGATCTTGGTCATGTGACCCAGACCCCGGGTATAAACCTTCGTTCCCCCATCCCACATAGACTCCATATGAAATTTGGCTTCAATTGGCCCAGTGGTTTCAGAGGAGAAGATGTTTGAAAATTGTGACGACGGATGGTCCGACAGAATGACCTTGACCTTTAGTGACACAATGGCCTACTTCGCTTGGGGCTAATTCCGCGGCTATAGCCCAGCTACTGATGTTCGGTTGGGGCTATAGCTCAGACCATACCTCTGAGAATGGCCGCGGCTATAGCCAATAAATACCCGTATGAGAAATTTATACCAATCAGTGAATATGTATCAAACCTTGTCGGAAGATCATGCAAATGGTCGCTAACATTTGATTGGAAGATGCTTTTCGTGGGAACTGGCTAATTATTGGAACAGCGGATTTAGCCCAAAGCGAAGTGGGCCAATATCTTCATCTGGTCATTTAGTCGACCATGTGTACCAAGTATTGTACCTTAGACTTAAATATTTTCTGAGAAATCCATTGTTTAAGCGTTTTCCAATATAAAAGCCTAACGTACCAAAGTTGACCATGCCGTAAATTAGGTCAAGGTCAACGCAAGGTCATGATTTGTATAAACTATGATGGGCCGTCATGCCCAATGCTACATACCAAGTTTCAAGGTCATAGGCCTTTTGGTTCTGGAGAAGAAGATTTTTGAAGGGTTTTTACCATATATGGGCATGGCAGCCATCTTGGTCATGTGACCCAGGCCCCGGGTATAAACTTTCGTTCCCCCATCCCACTGAGACTCCATATGAAATTTGGCTTCAATTGGCCCAGTGGTTTCAGAGGAGAAGATGTTTGAAAATCTTGACGACGGATGGTCCGACGGAATGACCTTGACCTTTAGTGACATATATCTTCATCTGGTCATTTAGTCGACCATGTATACCAAGTATTGTTCCTTAAACTTAAATAGTTTCTGAGAAATCCACTGTTTAAGCGTTTTCCAATATAAAAGCCTAACGTACCAAAGTTGACCATGCCGTAAATTAGGTCAAGGTCAACGCAAGGTCATGATTTGTATAAGCTATGATGGGCCCGCATGCCTGATGCTACATACCAAGTTTCAAGGTCATAGGCCATTTGGTTCTGGAGAAGAAGATTTTTGAAGGGTTTTTACCATATATGGGCGTGGCGGCCATCTTGGTCATGTGACCCAGATACCCCGATCAAACTTTCGTTCCCCCGACCTAGGTAGGCTCCATATGAAATATGGCTTCAATCGGCCCGGTGGTTTCAGAGGAGAAGATGTTTGAAAATGTTGACGACGGACGACGGAAGGACGACGGACGGACGGACGACGGATGCCTGGCTATACTATAAGCTCACCTATGAGCCTAAAGGCTCAGGTGAGCTAAAAAGTGAACTTTATTTTCACTCAGATGAAAAGATTAACAGGTATACAGGTGCCATTGAGTACATCTGTACAATTAACTAACAATTGACATAGGTAAATATTGACCATTCAAAGGCTGTTACATAAATTAACTTACTCCCTTGTAAAATACAGTTAAAATATCTTCTAAAAATGGGCAGTTTTCAAAAGAAACTTTTTAGTTTCAAAATATAATTTTGAGGAAAATTATAGATTAGTTATGTATAAGATAGACATTAAAGATGCGCTTTACTTCACAGTGATAGATGTAGTAGTTTTAGAGATATTTAGCAAAATGACCTGTTTTATAGACAGCAAACGGCCTATACCTGTGTATAAAATATGAATTCAATACACCAATGCTTTCAAAAGATATCGAACGGAAACCATTTCTTCCTACAAAATGAAGTCGAAAAAGAGCCATAACTCCCACAACTTGAGCAAGTGAGCAGGGGCTCACATATACCCCCGGCCAGCGCCATCGCCTATAGGAAATAAACTTTACATGCCCATGTAGGCATATACCACTAGGCTACATTTCATGAGTTCTCAATAATCAAAACAAAAGAAACTTAAAGTTCACTTTTAACACAAATGGTTATATAAATTTCAAAGTCTGTGACCCTGACCTACAATCAGCAGCAGCAGCCAGACGATGTCAACAAAACTGTCTCAACCTCACAGTAAACCTAGTCACACATCAAAAGGTTCCATTCAAGTATATCACAAATATAAGCGAACAGATACAACTTAATACACAACTGTAACACTAATGTTATATAACTTTCCAAGTCTGTGACCTTGCCTTAGGTACTAATATGTGTCCATCCTGTAGTAACACTAAGCACATCTAAACAAATTTCAATAGAAGCTGTCCAAAAATAGGGCAAAAGCAAAATCTTAACACAAAACTTTAACACAACTGCTGTACAAATTTCTAAGTCTGAGACCTTGACCTTAGGCCTGCAAAAGCATCCAGGTGGTGCAAACTGATCAGTATCCATCCTGTAGCACCACTAAGCACATATCAACAAGTTCCAGTAAAGACTTTCATGAAAACAGAGCAAAACGCAAAACTTTAATGCAACTGTTTTACAAATTTCTAAGTCTGTGACCTTGACCTTTGGTCAGCAGCAGCATCAAGGTGATGCATACTGATCAGTATCTATCCTGTAGTTACACTAAGCACCTATGAACAAGCTCTGGATGACAGAAGCAAAAGAAACTAGAAAATGTGTTTATGAAACACTATGCCCCCAACCATATGCTTGCCTCTAAAGGCTCATCCCAAAATGTTTAAGTCAGAAAGGGGTATAATTGGTTCATCTACATCATAGCCTGTAACTGTATGCCAAAATGTTTAAGTCAGAAAGGGGTATAATTCGTTCATCTACATCATAGCCTGTAACTGTATGCCAAAATAAGAAACATAGCTTAGCGGTTCTTCAGATATTTTGTTCACAAAGTTATTCATATAGCGTCTTTGTATACAAAATGCCTATGTCCGAAAATGGGAAAAATTCTGTCAAAAATTTATAAAGTGGGCTCTAAAGTTAATCAGGTCATCTATACCTTGGTCCTAACCTGCATGCCAAATATAAGTAAGGATCCTAGCTTATGCGGTTCTTTAGATATTTTGTTCACAAGCTTGTTCCTATGCAAAACGCCTATGTCCGAAAAAGGGGTTGGTTGGTTGATTTGATGCTTAACGTCCACGGTAAACAGCTAAGGGCATGTCGGGACGGTCAGTTAACCTAACCACACTATTCCTGGGCAGGCTTAGACCTCCTAAGCGGTTAACCAGTACTAAGTGCACATACTTTCGCCAGTAACTGACAACTGCCCTTCTTGAATCAGCGGAAGGAGAAACGAAAGTATGTGGCCAGACCGGGTTTCGAACCCAGGACCTCTGACTTGTTAGTCAGGTGCCCTACCGATTGCGCTACGCGGCCCGGCCCGAAAAAGGGGAATAACTTAACCAAACATTTATGAAATAAGCTCAAAAGTTAATCAGGTCATGTGCACCTTAATCTGTAACTGTATGCCAAGTATCAGGACCCTAGCTTATGCGGTTCTTCAGATATTTTGTTCACAAGGTTGTTCCTATATAAAATGACAAAATCGAAACAGGGGCATAACTCCTAAATGACGTGACCGGCAGAGGAAAAAAATATACGGGTTCGGTTATTTTTCACATTCATGCATCATACAAGATTTCAAGTTCCTATCTGTTACGGTTCTTGACCGTATGTAAGAATACCTTTGTACCATATGCTTCAATGCACTAAGTCGAAAAAGGGGAATAACTCAGTCAAAAATTCACCAGTATTTTTCAAAAGTTAATCAGGTCATCTACACCTCAGGCAATGTCTTCCTGCAAAAAATCATGATCATAGCTTCAGGGGTTCTTGAGATATTTTGTTCACAAGGTTCCATAGGCTTACAATGCACTAAGTTGAAAAAGGGGCATAACTCTGTCAAAAATTCATAAATTTATTTCAAAAGTTAATCAGGTCATCTACACGTTGGGCAATATCTTCCTGCAAAAAATCATGAATCTAGCATCAGGGGTTCTTGAGATATTTTGTTCACAAGGTTCCATAGGCTTACAACGCACTAAGTCAAAAAAGGGGCATAACTCGGTCAAAAATTCACGAATTTTTTCCAAAAGTTAATCAGGTCATCTTCACCTTGGGCAATGTCATCCTGCAAAAAATCATGATCCTAGCATCAGGGGTTCTTGAGATATTTTGTTCACAAGGTTCCATTGACTAAGTTGAAAAAGGGGCATAACTCTGGAAATACATGATCAGCGGAAAAAAGAAAAAATACGGGTCCGCTTATTTTTCAAGTACATGCCACACATAAAATTTCAAGATCCTACCATAAGCAGTTCTTGAGTTTCCCAGCTGCCAAAAAGTGTTACGGACAGACGGACAGACGGACGGACGGACGGACAGGCCCAAACCAATATGCCCCCTCAACTTCTCCGAAGTTGGGGGCATAAAAAAACTTAACGCAAAACTTTAACACAAATGTTATACAAATTTCTAAGTCTGTGACTTTGACCTTTGGCCAGCAGCAGCATCAAGGTGATGCATACTGATCAGTATCTATCCTGTAGTAACACTAAGCAATTATGAACAAGCTCTGGATAACAGAAGCAAAAGAAAAAAACTTAACGCAAAACTTTAACGCAAATGTTAAATTACGTACGGACGAATGAACAGACGGATGGACGGACCAACAGACGAACGAACGGACGGAAAGACGAAAACTATATACCCCTTGACATACTTCTTATGCCGGGGGTATAATAATCAACGGATTTACCCAACATCGAACTTGACCTGTATTTTATGAGTATATAGCTGTGTATGAAATATGAATTCAATACACCAATGCTTTAAAAGATATTGAACGGAAACCATTTTGTATGTACATACGCTACGTACGTACGGACAGCGATGATACTATATGCCCCCCCCCCCCCATTTTTAATGGCGGGGGCATAAAAACTTTGCCTTCAAAACTGTGCCAAACAGCCAAGTCAATCAACCATGACATATAGGCCAAGGAAATACAATTGTGTGATGCAGCTGCTGCAGTCATATGGCTGTATATTTGTATCAAGTATGATGATCATAGGTGCTGTAGCTTGTAAGATACAGAGTTGAACATCCAGTTTAATGCAATTCTTAACATTGGTTAACTATATCACAGATGCCGACGCTGACGCTAATGCATACTCAGACTACGACCCCCTCAGACTACGACCTCGGAGGTATAGCATAAGCTCTCCTTTGCATTCGCGAAGTGAACCATCGACTATGTCAAATCATGACCGATTAATTACTCATGTATTTTGCTGCAAACAAGTAATGATTGAATAACGTAATCATTTGGCAAACCACTAATACTTACTGAATCTAAGTCTATAATCTCTATTGCTGGAATATTCAAACTTTCCCCATTTCTAACATCTTCAGGAATTTTATATACGTATGTTGCGTTGGTAAATTCTGGCCGATTGTCATTAATATCTTTTATTACAACTGCAGTTCGCCCATCAGTGCAATCCAGTCCAACCGTGGTTCCTACTTCAAAAGGGTCATCGCTTATTATCTCACAGGCCTTAAATGAAATGGAAAAAAAAAAAAAAAATATTAATAATAATAAGTACAAAACTTAAGCAACAAACTTTAATTGTTAACACTTTACTCTTGAATAAAATATTCCACAGGGAATTAAATTCAGTTGATTTATTTCAACAGTCACTCTTTTTCGAATTTTCGGCCACTTGGCCTTTTTCAAGAAACAAATTCAATTTACATAGACAACTACATGACTATGCCACAATTTTGGAAAGTTGTTAATAACAACTTTCCAAAATTGGGTTATAATCATGTAGTTGTCTATATAAATTGAATTTGTTTCTTGAAAAAGGCCAAGTGGCCTAAATTTCAAGAAAGGGTTTAAATGTTAATCCTTTCAAACAAGTCTGCTCTGAGACCACTGTTATATTTTCAGCCCAGAGATAAAACAAGTCGCCCAAGGGCAACGATCGCTCACCTGCCAGTATATGCTCAGGTCAAGTGGCCAAAATGCAAGCTTTCGGCTCAGGCAGGCTAATAAACAGGCTGCAATTCTATAGGATTGGATAGTGAGTGTGTAAACTGTTCTACCATGGCCACTTCTATAAAATCACTAAATGACCTTGACCTCTAGTATTTATAGAGGTTGAAGTTGACTGCATTTTCATATCACAGAGCTCAATAGCAACAGAAAAATGCACTTTCTCATCTTTTCCCATTCAAAAGCCTGAGGGACCAAATTTGACCTTGCCATGAAATAGGTCAAGGTCAACCTAAGGTCATCATTTATATAAACTTTGTAGTACTAGAGTCCATAATGCTACATACCAAGTTTCAAGGCAATCGGCCCAGTGATTCTTGAGAAGAATAATTTTTAAGGTTTTTAACACATATGGGCATGGTGGCCATCTTGGTCATGTGATCTGGGTCAAATATATCAACTTTTGTTTCTTTATACTGTTAAGGCTCTATATGAAATTTGGCTTCAATCAGCCCAGTGATTTCTGAGGAAAAGTCCTTTGAAAATGTTGACGACGGATGACGACGACAATGACCTTGACCTCTAGTATTCATAGCGGTTGAAGATGACTGAATTTCCATATCACAGAGGACAATAGCAACAGAAAAATGCACTTTTACAGATTTTCCCATTCAAAAGCCTAAGGGACCAAATTTGACCTTGCCCTAAAATAGGTCAAGGTCAACCCAAGGTCATCATTTATATAAATTTTGTAGTACTGGAGTCCAAGATGCTACATATTAAGTTGCAAGGCAATCGGGCCAGTGGTTCTGGAGAAGAAGATTTTTTAAGGTTTTTACCATATATGGGCATGGCAGCCATCTTGGTCATGTGACCTGGGCCAAATATATAAACTATAGTTCCCCCATCCTGTTAAGACTCTGTAAGCAATTTGGCTTCAATCGGCCCAATGGTTTCTGAGGAGAAGATGTTTGAAAATGTTGACACCCAATGTACAAATGACCTTTGGTCAAGGTCACTAAATGACCTTGACCTCTAATATCGATAGGTGTTGAAACTGACTACATTTCCATATCATAGAGCATAAAAGCAACAGAAAAAAAGCACTTTTTCAGATTTTCCCATTCAAAAGCCTAAGCGACCAAATTTGACCTTGCCATAAAATAGGTCAAGGTCAGCCCAAGGTCATGATTTATATAAATTTTGTAGTACTTGAGTCCAAGATGCTACATACCAAGTTTCAAGGCAATTGGCCCTGTGGTTCTGGGGAAGATTTTTTAAGGTTTTAACCATATATGGGCATGGCGGCCATCTTGGTCATGTGACCTGGGCCAAATATATAAACTTTCGTTCCCCCATCCTGTTAAGGCTCCATATGAAATTTGGCTTCAATCCGCCTAGCGGTTTCTGAGAAGATGTTTAAAAGTGTGGACGCCGACGACGCTGACAACGGACAACGGACCAAGGCTATACTATAAGTCACCTTAACAGGTGAGCTAAAAATGCACTTTTTCAGCTTTTCCCATTCAAAAGCCTTACAGACAAAATTTGACCTTGCGATAAAATAGGTCAAGGTCAACCCAAGGTCATCATTTATATAAACTTTGTAGTACTGAAATTCCAAATTACTACATACCAAGTTTCCAGGCAATTGGCCCAGTGGTTCTGGAGAAGAATATTTCTTAATGTTTTTGCCATATATAGGTATGGTGGTCATCTTGGTCATGTGACCTGGACCAAATATATAAACTTTCCTTTGCACTTTGCCTGAAGGCTGCATATGAATTGTAATTAAAATTGGCCTGGTAGTTTCAGAGGAAAAATCCTTGAAAAATGTTGACACACAACAGACAAATGATCTTTAGCCAAGGTCATTAAACCTTGACCTCTAGAATTCTTAGGGGTTGAGTTTGTTTGCATTTCCATATCACAGTCTAATAGCAAGAAGAAAAACAACACTTTTTAAGCTTTTCCCATTCAAGAGCCTTACAGACAAAATTTGACCTTAAGATAAATTATGGTCAAGGTCGACCCAAGGTCATCATTTATATAAATTTTGTAGTACTAGAGCCCCAGATGCTACATACCAAGTTTCAAGGCAATTAGCCTATTGGTTCCGGAGAAGAAGATTTTTTAAGGTTTTTGCCATATATGGGCATGGTGGCCATCTTGGTCATGTGACCTGGACCAAATATATAAACTATCATTTTCCCCTTGGCCTTAAGGCTGCATATGAAATTTAATTGAAATTGGCCCAGTAGTTTCAGAGGAGAAGTCCTTTGAAATTGTTAACACACAACAGGCAAATGACCTTTGGCGAAGGTCACTAAATGACCTTGACCTCTAGTATTCATAGGGGTTGAAGTTGACTGCATTTCCATATCACAGAGCACAATAGCCACAGAAAAATGCACTTTTTCAGTTTTTGCCATTCAAAAGCCTATGGGACCAAATCTGACCTTGCCATAAAATATGTCAAGGTCAACCCAGGGTCATCATTTATATAAACTTTGTAGTACTAGAGACCAAGATGCTACATACCAAGTTTCAAGGCAATCGGCCTATTGGTTCTGGTGAAGAAGATTTTTTAAGGTTTTACCATATATGGGCATGGCGGCCATCTTGGTCATGTGACCTGGACCAAATATATAAACTCTGGTTCCCCCATCCTGTTAAGGCTCCATATGAAATTTGGCTTCAATCGGCCCAGTAGTTTCTGAGGAGAAGATGTTTAAAAGTGTGAACGCTGACGAAACCGACGCCGACGACACCGACGACAGACCAAGGCCATACTATAAGCTCACCTTGACAGGTTAGCTAATGATGCCAAGCAATTACCACAAAAATGCTATAAAAAAGCTGAAAAGTAGAGAAAGTGAGAACACAACCACCTATTAAAGACAAACTTAAGTAAACCTTTAACAAATTTTAGCGCACTGATGAACAAACATACTGATAGTCAAATGAAAAGACAAAAGATGGATGGAGCAGTCTATACAAAAGTCCCGCAGAATGTGGCACCTCACAGGTCTGGGCATTGTCACAAAACAGAGCTAAAACAGAAAACTTGACCCAAAGTTTATGCTGCAGCCGATGTCCATGACACCAGAAAAGTAATACCTACCCTATGTCTTGCTTCTGTCAGTAGCAGGCGATACAATATCATACAACATACAAGGATATATAGAGGATAATTAGTTTTTTTAGGTGAATACCATATATATTTCATCAAACGTGTTGAAAATATCAGCAATTTCACGAGTGTGTAGCATGAGTGAAATTGCAGATAATCTCAACACATGAGACAAAATATTTTTGGTATTTACTAATAAAAAGAGTAAATTTTTTTTTATGTTTCTTTGTTTAGGAGAATGATGGAAAACAGACCACTTCAAAAATACCTTTTTTTTTCCTAGTTATTTCTCATTAATTTTGCTTGTCTCAGCATGTTTAGTGGTTATAATATAGGGTGTAAACAAATTTCACCTAGAAATGGTTCATCATGTCATTTAAATGAATGACTAAAAAGAAATCAGCAAATCCGCTTGCAGCTGCAGCCAGACTGACATCGCGTGCAAATTAACGGTACTCCAGATCAAAAAGTGACGTCAAAGTGTGACGTCAGTTGCTTGATTTCATGTGCTAAAATCCGTAGCATAATATAAGACAAGGATGCAACCTTTCAGACCTTTTCCGAAAGAAATAAGCCCAAAATTTTCTAAAACAGCTGCAGTTTGCTACAGTGAAAATAATATAAATCGTATCAGTCACTGGTGAAATCATACAATATTTTTTCATTGGGACAGTTTCACTTTTAATTGTTCTAGATATGCACTGATTTCACCGCTAAGTATAAAATGAAATTATTTCTTTCATCATAATAAATTCAGCTTATGGCATTAAATTAACGTGGAACAAGATCATCCCCTAATCAGCAAAGTCAAGAGATAAAAATATTAATTTGGGGAGCTAATCTACCACCACCACTAATACTATCTCCACTTGTTCTTGTACTTACCCGAACTAATAACCTCCACCTGTTGTTGTCTGGATGAACATTAAATGGGTGTGACTCCAAGTCAAGTGGAACCTTGTTATAAACTTCTCCAGTAAACTGATCAATACCGAAATACAGCTCTGGGTAAAAGTCACGACCTATATTAGGATCTACCAAAGAATACAAAGAAGCTGTGAACATGTGATCACTGAACCTCCAAATAAGGGTATCTCCCAACTCTTCCCTGGAGTATTAGCTGCAGTGACATCAATACAACATTGTTTTGAAATATGTTTGTAAATATTGCTAACAAATATTCTAACACTCTTAAAGCAAATCTTTTTCTTTAAGAACAGACCCCTTTCTGAAAGGGTGTCACCTTCCATGGAAGTAAAGAGGAAGTCACAAAAGGTGTTTCCCTTTGTAAAATGGCAAAATTATGGAGGTGTACCCATAGACAGTGTGGTCTAATGATTACCTGATGAAGTATGCAATATCCTTTTCCCCAAAGCTTCTCAAACAAATATTCATCATGCATGGATCTTTAATTGACTAACAATACTTTCTTTTGTAAATAATGACCATGTTTGTGAAGGTGTGAAAAATAATTGTCTAGATTCAACAAATGACAGTACAGGTACTTTTAATCTTGTATTATAAAACTTATTGATACACACAGAGACAACTGAAGCTGCAGTTTCTTCATTAAGAAAGCAACAAGTTTAAATTTAAACAAATGGAATATTTGTATTCTACACTGAGAATCTTTTCTAATGATTTAAATAAAAGGCTGTTTACACAATAAGTTCTTAATGTTTTGCTTTGCATAAAGTTGAATATCATTTTCACCCAAATTAGGTTTGTCATTATCATGTTTTGTTTCTTTTTTGTTATTCTTAGTAATGGTATATGGCGGCCATCTTTGCTGGTTAACTTGCACAAATATCCATGTAAGGGTGGTTAATTCTGATAAAATTTGGTCAAAATCCATTCAGCTGTTGTTGAGCTTAAAATTATCATGTTTTGCTGTTTTTTAGTAACAGTGGCCATCTTTGGTGGTTCAGTTTTGCATCGACCTCAAGAAATTTTGTCATCTACTGTTCTGGACTAGTGTTCCAAATGTATAAAACTATTCAAACCTGTAGTATCTAACAATTCGTAAGAAATATTTCGTCGATTGTTTATATCCCCATCACCATCTACAGCCAACAATGTTCCAAGATTAGAACGCTGTAATAGAAATATGATCAAGAATTATGGTACTGCATACATGCATTGGTTGCAATCTTTGGCAGTGCAAAAGCTCCTCACAATTTTTCAGTTTTCAGAAAAGAACTTGAAAGATAGAGTACCCTAATATGCTTAAGTATTCGGACACCTAGAGTCACTAATTTTTCATTTGTTCCAAATGAAAAATTAATGGTTTTTAGGTGTCCCAATAGTTAAGCACATTAGGGTACATCATTAAAACAGCCATTATCACAGTTCATCAGTTCAGTGATGCAATAACAAACAGAATGTCAAATTCATAAAATTGTCTTTGACAGCCAGATAGAAAGTGTATGTAATTAAAACATGAAAACAGCCATTATCACAGTTCAACAGTTCAGTGATGCAATAACAAACAGAATGTCAAATTCATAAGATTGTCTTTGACAGCCAGGTAGAAAGTGTATGTAATTAAAACATGAAAACAGCCATTATCACAGTTCAACAGTTCAGTGATGCAATAACAAACAGAATGTCAAATTCATAAGATTGTCTTTGACAGCCAGGTAGAAAGTGTATGTAATTAAAACATGAAAACAGCCATTATCACAGTTCAACAGTTCAGTGATGCAATAACAAACAGAATTTCAAATTCATAAAATTGCCATTGACAGCCAGATAGAAAGAGTATGTCAGTAAAACATGTTCTAACACAGTGCGCCTATACAAGCAATGGAAAGTTTCCGTGTTTTATTCTGCAACAATTCACTGTTTCGGAGCGCGCGAGTCTAATTGCTGACGTCACTGGCAATACTGACGTAATTTTGTGACGTTTTGAGACGTTAGACGGTGTAAAATCTTTTTCTTTCTAAAATCGCCGTAAAAACGTTCGTTTATTTTAAATACAGTCACGAATATTAGCGGGAGAATGAACGCGCTTGCAGGAAGTTTGGGAGAATTTGAATGAAAAGAATACTTTTTCAGCGTTTTTGAGTGTTAGAATCGAAATAGTTCAGCTCTAGCATTGAATTGTTGAGTAATAATTCACTGTTTGTCGGTCAGTTGTAAATAGATATATCACTCGCGCTCCGCGCTCATGATATGATCTACTTTACAACTGACCTCTAAACAGTGAATTATTACTCAACAATCCACTGTTAGAGCTGATCTATTTCTTAAACAACAGCCATAAGTCAGAGTTCAACAGTTCAGTGATAAAGTAACAAACAGAATGTCACTTTCATAAAATTGCCTTTGACAGCCAAAAAGACAGAATATGTCATTAAACCAAGACATAGTAGTAGTATATGTAGTAGCCTTTGACAGCCAAAAAGACAGAGTATGTCATTAAACCATGACATAGTAGTAGTAGTAGCCTTTGACAGCCAAAAAGACAGAGTATGTCATTAAACTATGACATAGTAGTAGTAGTAGCCTTTGACAGCCAAAAAGACAGAGTGTGTCATTAAACCATGACATTGTAGTAGTAGTAGCCTTTGACAGCCAAAAAGACAGAATATGTCATTAAACCAAGACATAGTAGTAGTATATGTAGTAGCCTTTGACAGCCAAAAAGACAGAGTATGTCATTAAACCATGACATAGTAGTAGTAGTAGCCTTTGACAGCCGAAAAGACAGAGTATGTCATTAAACCATGACATTGTAGTAGTAGTAGCCTTTACAGCCAAAAAGACAGAGTATGTCATTAAACCATGATGTTGTAGTAGTAGTAGCCTTTGACAGCCAAAAAGACAGAGTATGTCATTAAACCGTGACATAGTTGTAGTAGTAGCCTTTGACAGCCAAATAGACAGAGTATTTCATTAACCCATGACATAGTAGTAGCAGGAGCCTTTGACAGCCAAAAAGACAGAGTATGTCATTAAACCATGAAGTTTTAGTAGTAGTAGCCTTTGACAGCCAAAAAGACAGAGTATGTCATTAAACCATGACATAGCAGTAGTAGTAGCCTTTGGCAGCCAAAAAGACAGAGTATGTCATTAAACTATGACACAGTATTAGTAGTATAGTAGGTAACAATCAAAACCAACACAGCTATAGTTATACTGCTACATGTTTCGGTTCCTAACCTTCTTCACACAGTAAACATAAACAATGATACAGAAAATAATCTTATAACATCAAAATGACGTCAGTGCCATCTGGAAATATTTACACTTGCCACTGACTTCCCATTGGTGAATCTTTTACAGCAACTAGCTCCATACACCAATGAAGGACAAATGATCATGTGACATTCAATTGACGCCACATAATGGCGACGGCTGTTTAATGTGATGGCTGAACACATTGTTGCTAACATTTCTTAAACCATATTTTGCATATTCTACACTAGATCACCACAAAAACAGCACAGAAAGGGTCTAAAACTAAGGTGAAAATATAAGAAATAAAATTTGATTTTTCAGCCTTAATTGTGTGAGGAAGCTAGAGGTTGTCGCTAAAATTCTATAAGAAGCGCTTCAAGCTTCAGGAATTCTAACTCTGCCCATTGGCTTCATCATACAATAAACGCTGAAAACTCAAATGTCAATTTTTAAGTGAAGTCACAGCACCAAAACTGCATGAACATAATCAACATTATAATTAGGGGATAACTGTATTCAAAATTGTCATTTGGGGAGGTAAATCGTCGGTTTTATGGTAGGAAATTTTGTTTTACGGGGATGCGCTAGTTATCCCCATTCTAATGCACTTTTTCACATGTTCACCTTCCAAAGTGTTCATCTTTGCATCCATTGCAAGTGCTACCAGCAGCTTAAAACCAAACGTCAGCCAATGAGAAGCGACATTTTATAATGACATCGGGTTGGCGACAGTATTTCGTTAAATATACTGTCGCAAATTTTAGACGTTATCCAATCAGACATCGCGTTACATACATAAGTGCATTAGAATGCTAATTGATAAAGCGTACAACAAAACTTTTAATTTCATTCATGCTGAAAACTGCAAATAGAACAAACCCTGACCAGCTGGTGCATACATGTCAGCTGATCAAAGTCATTTCTACTCAACTGCAGCACAGCAAGAATGAGATAGGACCAGCTTTCACTGATCAATCCAATATGCGTCTAGAAGTAACAATATAACTTAATCAAAAATATCCTTCTTACTTCAAACATCCTGCTTAAATTGCCCAAATCCTTAGAGCAAACATGGTATTTGATGAAAAAGTTTCCATAGAGAACAGATCCTGCAAGACCATACTGTATTAATCCTAATAAATGGCCCTGCTCTAATGAACGCCCCTCCTCCTTTTCCAAAAATATTATACTAACTTCCACAAATTCATTTTTGTTTCTCTGGATGAAGAAGCTCTTTGAAATAGTGTCTACTTTTGAAGGAAAGAATTTGCTCCTAGAGGAGCAAATTGTTTCTTTTAAGAGTTGACCCCTACGAAGAAGGGAGGCGAAATTAGTAGAGTTGCTTCCTCTGAAAGTATACACATCACCTTTAATTGCTTACTTGAGGTATTACTGCAGTGGCTGATTTACTACACTTCAGGCTCTAAATAATGCTCCCCACTTTTGCAAAATGCAATGCCCCCTGGGGGCATTTAATAGGATTAATACAATATAAAATGGGAACAACAGTAAAATATCTACTTCAGTACTAGTGATACTTACTCTTGGTGTGCCATCAAAATGAGTAAGTTGAGTGGGTAACTTTACCCAGGTGGGCGGAGCATCTTGCACGTCCAGCACTCGAATTACGACGTCTGCTGCATCTGTGTCCCTCCCATCCTGCAACACAAATGAGCCACATTCATGTGATTTCTAACAATGTGGCACTGCTGATAAGAAAAGGCTCTAATCAGACTGCACATAAGTGCAGTCTGACTCTGACTAAGACCTTTGCTTGTCACATCAGCCATCTATGGAAGTGACCCAAGCCAAAGAGCCAACAGTGAGGTCTCTATGATTACCCTGTATAAATAAGAGGATGATCTGAATATTACATGACAAAATTGCCACATTGTTGGAAGTCACATGATGTGACTCAAATGGAAAATGGAAAATTGCCAGCCACAGCTATTAACCCATTGCATTCTGGGTATTTTTTTCTGTCTGCTGAAATAATTGCCGTCCGCATCAAAATCCAAGAAAATTCTGAAAATAATTAACTAACTCCTGCAGAAATGATGTATAAGCAACAATTTACCCAGTATTACATGTACTCTCCTTCAGAACTCGGACGAAGAACACCTCAACGCGGTGAAGGAGTGGCAACGCCACGTGGCAACCCAGTCACGTGGCGGCGAAGATTCTTCGACGGTGTGGCCCTAACAAGGGTCGTTGTTGCTAAGAATACCTGATGATGTGTGGTGCTTCCAGGAAGAGTCCTCCTATGGTCGCGGCTACCAACGACATTCGACGAGGACAGGGACGGACGCTCGGCGCCCTGTTACTGCGACTATGGATACGTTCCGCTGAGGTGCAGGGATCACGTCGATATGAGAATTGAAATCTACTACTATTACATGTACTGTGAAAGTTGGCGGGAAACAACTGAGATGTTAAACGGATGAATGAGCTAGATGATGTGCAAGCCAATTTAACACCTCCCTGCGTCTAATCAGCAAATACCCTTTGGAATGACACAACAATATTGCACCCTATAAGGCAATTAGGTCACGGACAGTTAATCCTTTTGACTTGCTGCTGGGTAAGTAGTTACCACAAAATGGATGGTTCAGAAAAAAATTATGATAAGAAAATTCAGCATCCGGAAGATTCTGCAGGCTTTCTGGGAGCGCGGGAGATGGGCTTCATTTATGGGAGAGTCCCGGATGATCCAGGAGACATCACTTGTACGCCACCACCCCCGGATGACAATGTAAAAATATTCTTCTCCAAATATATGTATGTGCCAAGTATAATGGCTCTAACCCATACAGGGACTGAGAAATATCACAAAGTCAGTGAAGCATATCATGAAGTCAATGAAGCAGGAGACGACTTATATAAAAGCACTTTGCTTACTGTCAGATCCTGTACCATTATATTGCATTAATATGTATTTATATGAATAAAATATTATTTTAACCAATGAAGCAACTAGAAAATGTGTTTATGAAACACTACGCAACCAACCGCGTGCTTGCCTCTAAGGGAGGTTTACTGCCTACTGTTTAAGTCAGAAATGGGTTTTAATCGGTTCATCTACATCTTAGCCTGTAACTGTATGGCAAATATAAGGAAGATAGCATATTGGTTCTTCAGATATTTTGTTCACATAGATATTCATATAGCTTTTTCGTATTCAAAATGCCTATGTCGGAAAATGGAAAAAATTCTACCAAAAATTTATAAAATAGGCTCGAGTTAATCAGTTTATCTACACCTTGGTCCAAACCTGCATGCCAATATAAGGATTCTAGCTTATGTCGTTCTTCAGATATTTTGGTCACAAGCTTATCTCTATACAAAATGCCTATGTCCGAAAAAGTACCATAACTCAGTCAAATATTCACCAATGTTTTTCAAAACTTAATAATCAGGTCATCTACGCCTTGGGCAATGTCTTCCTGTCAAAAATCATGATCCTGGCATCAGGGGCTCCTGAGATATTTTGTTCACAAGGTTCCATGGGCTTTCAATGCACTAAGTTGAAAAAGGGACATAACTCCATTAAAGCTCACAATTTTTTCAAATGTTAATCAGGTCATCTACACCTTGGGCAATGTCTTCCTGCAATTAAAAACAATTCTAGCATCAGGGGATCTTGAGATATTTTGTTCACAAGGTTCCATAGGCTTACAGTGCACTAAGTTGAAAAAGGGGCATAACTCCATTAACCAAAGGACCAATGGTCCTGTAGCTCACCTGACACCTTCTGTCAACAGACACAATTTGTCATTTCACTCATTTGTTACAAAATTGAAACCAGTAGCTTAAAAGGTGTGCATATTTTAATTTTAAAATCTCAGTGACCTTGGGCAAAGTTCAAAAAATGACTTTGACCTTTGATGACCTTATGTCTTCATGTACATGTATTCATTTAGTTGACCATATTTTCCAATTATTATTTCTAGGCTTAAAAAGTTCCCATGAAATCATCTGTTTCAGAATTTTCCCATATAAAAGCATACATACCAAAGTTGACCTTGCCATAAATTAGGTCAAGGTCAATGCATCGTCATGATTTGTACAAACTATGATGGACCTGCGTCCTCAATGCTGCATACCATGCCACGAGGTCATTGTGCCTTTGGTTCTGGAGAAGAAGATTTTTGAAGGAGTTTTACCATATATGGGTATGGTGGCCATCTTAGTCATGTGACCATGACCAGCTCAACAAATTTTGGTTCTATTGACCCAGTCAAGCCTGTATGAAATATGGCTTCACACAGCCCAGTGGCTTCAGAGAAGATGTTTGAAAATGTTGACAGGCGACAGAATCACAGTGACCTTGAACAAAGGTCAAAAAATTACCTTGACCTTTAACAATATAATATCTTCATAGGCTCATTTAGTTAACCATAAATACCAAATATGATATCTTAGACTTGAATTGTTTCTGAGAAATCCACTGTTTAAGCATTTTCCCATGCATCAAAACCGACCTTGCCATAAATTAGGTCAGAGTCAATGCACAGTCCAGATTTGTAAAAATATGATGAGCCCAAATTCCAAATGCTACATACCAAGTTTCAAGGTCATAGGCCTTTTGGTTCCGGAGAAGAAGATTTCTGAAGGGGTTTTACCATATATGGACATGGCAGCCATCTTGATAATGTGACCCAGATCCGGGGAACCAACTTTTGTTCCCCCATCCCACTTAGACTCCATATGAAATTTGGCTTCAATCGGCAAAGTGGTTTCAGAGGAGAAAATGTTTGAAAATCTTGACAACAGATGGACTGACAGAATGACCTTGACCTTTATGGATACACGATATCTTGATCTAGTCATTCACTTAACCATATATTCCAAATATTGTACCTTAGACTTGAATAGTTTCTTGAAAAAGCCACTGTTTAAGCATTTCCCCATATAAAAGCCTCACATATCGAAGTTGACTGTGTTATAAATTAGATCAAGGTCAAGCACGGTCATTATTTGAATAAACTATGATGGGCCTGAGTGCCCAATGCTACATACCAAGTTTCAAGGTCATAGGCCTTTTGGTTCTGAAGAAGAAGATTTTTGAAGTTTTTTTACCATATATGGGCTCTTGGTCATGTGACCCAAACCCCGGTAACAAACTTTCGTTCCCCCATTCCCAATGAGACCCCATATGAAATTTGGCTTCAATCGGCCCAGTGGTTTCTGAGGAGAAGATGTTAGAAAATCTTGACGACCGACGGGCAGACAGAATGACCTTGACCTTTAGTGACATAATATCTTCAGCTGTTCATTTAGTTGACCATATATACCAAATATTGTTCCTTAGACTTAAAAAATTTCTAAGAAATCCACTGTTTAGCATTTTCCCATATAAAAGCCTAAGGTACCGAAGTTGACAGTGTCATAAATTAGGTCAAGGTCAATACACAATCATCATTTGAGTAAACTATGATGAGCCCGAGTGCCAAATGCTACATACCAAGGTTCCAGGTCATAGGCCTTTTGGTTCTGAAGAAAAAGATTTTTGAAGGGTTTTTACAATATATGGGCATGGTGGCCATCTTGGTCATGTGACCCAAACCCCGGTATCAAACTTTCACTTTGACTTCAATAGGCCCAGTGGTTTCTGAGGAGAAGATGTTTGAAAATCTTGATGACGGACCGACGGATAGACCGAATGACCTTGACCTTTAGTGAAATAATATCTTCAGCTGTTCATTTAGTTGACCATATATACCAAATATTGTACCTTAGGATTAAATAGTTTCTGAGAACTCCACTGTTTAAGCATTTTCCCATATAAAAGCCTAAGGTACCGAAGTTCACCGTGTCATAAATTAGGTCAAGGTCAACGCACTGTCATCATTTGTATAAAGTATGATGGGCCCGAATGCCCCATGCTATATAGCAAGTTTCAAGGTCATAGGCCTTTTGGTTCTAGAGAAGAAGATTTTTGCCATATATGGGCGTGGCGGCCATCTTGGTCATGTGACCTGGATACCCCGAACAAACTTTCGTTCCCCCAACCTAGGTAGGCTCCATATAAAATATGGCTTCAATCGACCCAGTGGTTTCAGAGGAGAAGATGTTTGAAAATATTGACGACAGACGGACGGACGGACTGAGGGACGACGGATGCCTGGCTATACTATAAGCTCACCTATGAGCCTAAAGGCTCAGGTGAGCTAAAAATTCACAAAATTTTTTCAAAAGTTAAACAGGTCATCTTCATCTGGAGCAATGTCATCCTGCAAAATATCATAGTCCTGGCATCAGGGTTTCTTGAGATATTTGTTCACAAGGTTCCATAGACTAAATTGAGAAAGGGGCATAACTCTGGAAATAGGTGCATGACCTGCGGGAAAAAGAAAAAAATACCAG
Source organism: Ctena decussata (assembly GCA_963989385.1). Lineage (NCBI taxonomy): Eukaryota > Metazoa > Mollusca > Bivalvia > Lucinida > Lucinidae > Ctena > Ctena decussata. The sequence goes on from OZ022500.1 coordinate 46,596,135, forward strand.
TGCGCTTATTTTTCATGTACATGCCACATATAAAATTTAAAAGCGGTTCTTGAGTTTCCCAGCTGCCAAAGAGTATTACGGAAGGAAGAACGGATAGACAGACAGAGGGACAGGCCCAAACCAATAAGCCCCCTCAACTTCTCTGAAGTTGGGGGCATAAAAATATAGGTCAAATCCATACATAGATGATGGTGTTAAAATGGTCCTGTCCATATGTGCAAAGTATCATGGCTCAAACCCATATACCGACTGAGAAATATCACAAAGTCAGTGAAGCATATAATAAAGACAATGAAGCAAAAATATAAATCAAATTCATACATGAATGTATGTAACTGTGTGCCAAGTATCATGACCCTGACCCATATAGAGACTGAAAATATCATAAAATCAGTGAAGCGTATTATAGTCAATGAAGCAAAAAATGTAAGTCATATCCAAACATAGAGGATACTACTGAAATGATCTGGTCTGTGTGTAAGTGTGTACAAAATATCATAACTGTAACCCATATAGGGACTGAGAAATATTATACAGTCAGTGAAGTGTAAAAATGTAAGTCACTGTTGTATTGTTGGCAACACTAGATGCCCTCGTCCAGATGCAAGTGCTGACCAAATATCATGACTCAAACCCTTATAGCTACTTTGAAACTGACTTGAATACAAATGCTTAACATACATTAACCTACTTTTTTTTAAAATCAGTAGACCATTATCAGTAAGTCAAAGTCATACAATCATGGTGCATACATTCAGGTGATCATGTGCTGATGTAAATGTGTACCGAGTTCCATATGACTGTTTGTATGTGTGTGTATGTAGATATGCTAATTTGTGTGTGTGTGTATATTTTCATTTCAATACATAATGTTCTTTTACATTTTTGTTTAACATGTCTCTGTTTATACTGTAAATAATAGAGGGCCTCATGGAAGATTAGCTATGTATGCTAAATGTGTTTACCCTCTGTAAATAAAGACGATTATTATTATTTTATTATTATTTCTCTAGCCCTTATACTTTGTGACAAAAAGACTTTAAGCGCAAATGGTTAACATAGGGTAACCTGCTTACAGACATTGAAGCAGACGCAAATGCAGATACGAATGCGAACGCTGATGCATACTCAGACTACGATGCTGGGGTAAAGCATAAGCTCTCCTTCGCTTTGCAAAGGCGTGCTAAAAACATGGAGCTGCCTCCATACTTATGGACAAAAAGAGCAACCCCGGCTTGTAATGTGAGTGAGTGAACTCTGGTTTAATGGCCCACAAACAACTAGGTAATATGGAGATGGAACCTTGGTTTTAAGTCTCATCTGAAAGACCGGAGATGGAGGGAATTGATCTCCTGACCGCTGGATTGGTAGTCCAGCGTGTTAGTAACTCTACCAGTGCTCCAGATAAGAAGGGATAACAGGGATAATTTTGCATATTTCTCCATAAAAACATATGTTGTATGTTGTGACCCCTAATTAGAACTGTCTCGCCGAGACAGTTCTAATCAGGGGTCACAACATATGTTTTTGTCGAAAAATAAGAAAATTATCTTCAACTTATCCTCAAATACCGCCTCTTATCTGGAGCTCTGCTTTACTAACGCCACTCCTAAGGCCCCTCGTAAGAGGAGCGACAAATAATACTTCAACATCAGAGTGATCTGCCATGGAGATGTTTTTATACACCTGGGACCTGTTAGCTAACGAGACCTTAAAAGGACGGGTTACACTTTGGCCGTTTTTGTGCCCACGACCGATCTTGATAATATTTATGTAAATAAAAGCTTGGCATTTGGCAGTTTATATGAGCAGACTTTTAAGTTTGCGGTTTCATAATTAATCACGTGACTTCCGGTTTATCGCATATGGGGTGCCGAACGGGGTACACTACCTACCTGCGGTTTTTCGATATAATCAGCGATTCCGCTGGCATTACAACCCCCCGAACAGACAGATATAATACTTTTGGTTCTTATCCACAGTCTAAAAGAGATATATTCGTTCAAAACATCTAGTAAGGAGAAATTTTATTTGAATTTTTACGAAACCTCAGAACAGTAGATTTTACAAGTGTTTATTAACACAATAATACGCATGTAAAGCGGTTGTTTTTGTGAAAATAATGAAACAAACGAACAGGAAGTCGATAATAACCGACCGATAAGGTTAAACAAATGTATTCTTGGCAAAACGATTTGCACGCTTGTGCTCTGGCAAGTGCATGAAAAGGTCATCAACCTTCTTCTTTTCTTAAGCATTATTCACTACTTATACATATAATGAAAGCTTCGTCATATCAAATATTAATAAACACGTATGAAATATTACGTATTTATGGATGCTACACAGGTACAGATGTTTAAAATATTAGACAAAATCAGTGAACCAAGAAATTCAGGTCACAGGGACCTACATGTAGTACCAAATGAGACGCAACGCTGAAGTGACATACTATTCCGAGTCCGAGGAAGATTCAATTAAATATTAGTTTGAAATAAAACATTTATTCAATGGATCCTGAAATACAAGTCACAATGACCTACAAATAGTATGACATCATTTGCAATGTCTGACTGAACCATTGTCTTTAGTATGATGCATATATAATGTTGAATATATCAGAAAAGAACAGTGAACTTTTAAATATATGTCACAATAACCTACAAATAGTATGAGGATATTTTTTTTGCATCGTTTGACTGACCAACTATTTGTTATTATGTTGCAAATCCAAAAACCGTGTTGAGAAATAAGTGAAAATCCTGGTCCACGCATAAAGTTTAAAGACTCAGTGTGCATGGATGCTTTGCAGTTCCTACATCTAATGGATATGATCTGATCAAATATATGCACTCTTACCCCAATGCAAAGATATCAAAAGAGGTAAGGAAAAAGCTCATCCAAGTAACTTTTCATACAAAGTTAGTGGACCAAAGTTCAAGGTCACAGAATTTTACAATGCATCAGCTTCAGGCAGAGGAATACATCATCTGACCAGGTCGCAACATTATAACATCAGAGGTTATATCACAGCATGACGATGGAGGACATTCAGTCTAACGCCTTACATACGCATATTACGCCATACCGATACGTATGCCCAGCGCTGCGCCCCCCTGCCCCACGCCCCCCACCACACTCATACACGGAATCCTTGGCGGGGGGCGTTAAGAACACATACTACATAAATGAACACTTTGAGAAAGATGTGTTGTGTCGAATAATGCCACTATTTTCTGTCAGTTACAAAATATACTGTTCCGGTTTTGATATAAATCCTTTAGTCCTAGTGTTGAATACATGAAAATTTACCCGAAAAGTTTATTTTTCGTTTACTCCTACCCTCGTAACCACTCTGATATAACCCGATTATGATGAATATGTATATGAGGAATAATTATATATAAAAATTGTAGTGGTTACGAGGGTAGGATGAAGTGAAATTTGGATGCATAGCGGACGTTGGTAGTTCAAATTCCCATAGGCTCAATGTTAACTGCTGCAGACAGTACATGTATTTAACAGCAAAATTAACCTAAATGGCATTAAAATACGGGAAAATGAAATCGTACAGAATAAACTAGAAATATATAGCTAACATTTCTACATGTTTTTGTGGTTATCTGCCTACCTTCGAAAATCGGCCTTTTCAGTGGGCACATTGCAATAGTAAAGTGTAACTCGTCCTTTCAAACGTATATGCAAAAACATTACCTTTTTTTTGGCCGAAAATATGTGAAGAGCTTTTGCACTGCAAAAACTCCTTACAGTTTTTCTGCAAAAAATATTATGACACTTATTTTATAGATACTAGAGGACTTAACAAATCCTTGGCTAATACACAGATCCGAGCCACACCCAGAATGCCACTCAAAGTCACCTGATAGCGTATAGCTGACCTATGCAACGACAACTTAGCATGTGACACAGTCTCACAAACAAAATCGCATGTGGTACAATGTCTTACACGAGTCCGTGATTTTACCTTGCAGTTAATGGAGGGATGTTTACCTGTTTAAAGTAGGCGTGGTTTTCGGAACTATCAATGACTTTGTTAAGCTAACGATGCCGTGAACAACTAGGCCCAGAAGGCATTTTTTCTCACTAACTTGCTATATGTACTTACATAGGATGTTAAGGTAACTTGCCACACAGAGGCATTTTCGTAATCAAGGGGCTGCATAATGAAGAAGTCCCCGAAATAGCCTTTCTGACTAACATCATTATTGCGAGGTCTGATTTCAAAGTAATCACCACAGGGAGACTCCGTCTGCAAGAAAATAAATAAAGGGATAACTGTACTAAATTTGTCATTTGGAGAGGTAAATCTTTGGTTTTAGGGTCGTGCAAGCGGAGCCGTAAAAAGGTTATTCTCGACTATAAAACCAACTAGTTACCTCCCAAAATGACAATTTTTAATACAATCATCCCCATTCTAATGCACTTTTATATATTTTCACCTTTCAAAGCATACTTCTTAGCATCCAAAACACCACTTTCAGCAACGTAAAACCAAACTTCAGCCAATCAGCAGAGAGGTTTCGTAATGACGGCAGGTTTGTGACAGTATAACGTTATTCAATCAGATGTCGCTATAATTATATTCATAAGTGCATTAGAATTAATGTTTTGCCAGGAGAAACATATAGATGATGTCAACATTACTATTCTTCTGCAAACTAGAAGTAAATGAGCCATGACATGACAAAACCAACAAAGGCGCATGAGCAACAAGCAAAGACTCAGATCAGCCTGAGCATCTGCCAGTCTGATCAGCATTTGCTGTCTGCATGGAGATAGCTTAGACCTTTTAAGCACATATTGAAGGTTCCGATTTCAGTGGGTGGATGCCCAGGCTGATCCGACTAGGCTGATTGGAGTTTCACTTGGTGCAAGAGCCACTTTGTTGGTTTTGTCATGTCATGGCTCAAATCAATTCACACTTGAAAAGGTTCCATTGAAGAAGATTGCAAAATATAAGCAAAGAATATTAACTTAACATAAAACTTTAGTCTGTGATCTTGACCTTTAAGTCAATGCATAAATGGGGATGCCGATGGTGCAAAACAAAACTTTGAATCAACATGCAACTACTTATCATCATACAAAATAGGGCTACAGAAATACGAATTTTTGTCTGTTCTGACCGAATTTCAGTTTGAACTAGAAAATGTGTTTATGAAACACTATGCCCCCAACCATATGCTTGTCTCTAGAGAAGGTTCATCCAATAATGCGTGTACCTTTGTACCATAGGCTTACAATGCACTAAGTCGAAAAAGGGGCTTAACTCAGTCAAAAATTTACGAATTGTTTTCGAAAGTAAATCAGGTCATCTACACCTTGGGCAATATCAACCTGCAAAAATCAAAAACTGATCCTAGCATCAGGGGTTCTCCAGATATTTTGTTCACAAGCTTCCATAGGCAAATAATGCACTAAGTTGAAAAAGGGGCATAACTCAATCCAAAATTTACAAATTATTTTCAAAAGTTAATCAGGTCATCTACACCACAGGCAGTATCTTCCTGCATAAAATCATGCTCCTAGCATCAGGGGTTCTTGAGATATTTTGTTCACAAGGTTCCATAGGCTTACAATGCACTAAGTCGAAAAAGGGGCATAACTCAATCAAAAATTCATGATTTCTTTTCAAAAGTTAATCAGGTCATCTACACCACAGGCAGTATCTTCCTGCAAAAAATCATGCTCCTAACATCAGGGGTTCTTGAGATATTTTGTTCACAAGGTTCCATAGGCTTACAATGCACTAAGTCGAAAAAGGGGCATAACTCGGTCAAAAATTCACAAATTTGTTTCAAAGGTTAATCAGGTCATCTACACCTTGGGCATTCTCATCCTGCAAAACCTCATGATCCTAGCATCAGGGGTTCTTGAGATATTTTGTTCACAAGTTTCCACAGGCTAAGTTGAAAAAGGGGCATAACTATGGAAAAACATTGCCAGCGGAAAAATAAAAAAATACGGGTCTGCTTATTTTCCATACTGATCATGTGTATAAAGTTTCAAGTTCCTAGCTCTTATTGTTCTTGACTATATGTAAGGGTACCTTTGTACCATAGGCTTCAATGCACTAAGTCGAAAAAGGGGAATAACTTGATCAAAAATTCACGAATTTTTTTCAAAAGTTAATCAGGTCATCTACACCACAGACAGTATCTTCCTGCAAAAAATCATGCTCCTAACATCAGGGGTTCTTGAGATATTTTGTTCACAAGGTTCCATAGGCTTACAATGCACTAAGTCTAAAAAGGGGCATAACTCTGTCAAAAATTCACGAATTTGTTTCAAAAGTTAATCAGGTCATCTACATCTTGGGCATTCTCATCTTGCAAAGCCTCATGATCCTAGCATCAGGGGTTCTTGAGATATTTTGTTCACAAGGTTCCACAGGCTAAGTCGAAAAAGGGGCATAAATCTGGAAATACATTGCCAGCGGAAAAATAAAAAAATACGGGTCTGCTTATTTTCCATACTGATCATGTGTATAAAGTTTCAAGTTCCTAGCTCTTATTGTTCTTGACTATATGTAAGGGTACCTTTGTACCATAGGCCTCAATGCACTAAGTCGAAAAAGGGGAATAACTCGATCAAAAATTCATGAATTTTTTTCAAAAGTTAATCAGGTCATCTACACCACAGGCAGTATCTTCCTGCAAAAAATCATGCTCCTACCTTCAGGGGTTCTTGAGATATTTTGTTCACAAGGTTCCATAGGCTTACAATGCACTAAGTTGAAAAAGGGGCATAACTCGGTCAAAAATTCACGAATTTGTTTCAAAAGTTAATCAGGTCATCTACACCTTGGGCATTCTCATCTTGCAAAGCCTCATGATCCTAGAATCAGGGGTTCTTGAGATATTTTGTTCACAAGGCTCCACAGGCTAAGTCGAAAAAGGGGCATAACTATGGAAATACATTGCCGGCGGAAAAATAAAAAAATACGGGTCTGCTTATTTTCCATACTGATCATGTGTATAAAGTTTCAAGTTCCTAGCTCTTATTGTTCTTGACTATATGTAAGGGTACCTTTGTACCATAGGCCTCAATGCACTAAGTCGAAAAAGGGGAATAACTCGATCAAAAATTCATGATTTCTTTTCAAAAGTTAATCAGGTCATCTACACCACAGGCAGTATCTTCCTGCAAAAAATCATGCTCCTACCTTCAGGGGTTCTTGAGATATTTTGTTCACAAGGTTCCATAGGCTTACAATGCACTAAGTGGAAAAAGGGGCATAACTCGGTCAAAAATTCACGAATTTGTTTCAAAAGTTAATCAGGTCATCTACACCTTGGGCATTCTCATTTTGCAAAGCCTCATGATCCTAGCATCAGGGGTTCTTGAGATATTTTGTTCACAAGGTTCCACAGGCTAAGTCGAAAAAGGGGCATAACTATGGAAATACATTGCCGGCGGAAAAATAAAAAAATACGGGTCTGCTTATTTTCCATACTGATCATGTTTATAAAGTTTCAAGTTCCTAGCTCTTATTGTGCTTGACTATATGTAAGGGTACCTTTGTACCATAGGCCTCAATGCACTAAGTCGAAAAAGGGGAATAACTCGATCAAAAATTCACGATTTTTTTTCAAAAGTTAATCAGGTCTTCTACACCACAGGCAGTATCTTCCTGCATAAAATCATGCTCCTAGCATCAGGGGTTCTTGAGATATTTTGTTCACAATGTTCCACAGGCTAAGTCGAAAAAGGGGCATAAATCTGGAAATACATTGCCGGCGGAAAAATAAAAAAATACGGGTCTGCTTATTTTCCATACTGATCATGTGTATAAAGTTTCAAGTTCCTAGCTCTTATTGTTCTTGACTATATGTAAGGGTACCTTTGTACCATAGGCCTCAATGCACTAAGTCGAAAAAGGGGAATAACTCGATCAAAAATTCCCGAATTTTTTTCAAAAGTTAATCAGGTCATCTACACCGCAGGCAGTATCTTCCTGCAAAAAATCATGCTCCTAGCTTCAGGGGTTCTTGAGATATTTTGTTCACAAGGTTCCATAGGCTTACAATGCACTAAGTCGAAAAAGGGGCATAACTCGGTCAAAAATTCATGATTTCTTTTCAAAAGTTAATCAGGTCATCTACACCTTAGGCATTCTCATCCTGCAAAACCTCATGATCCTAGCATCAGGGGTTCTTGAGATATTTTGTTCACAAGGTTCCGCAGGCTAAGTCGAAAAAGGGGCATAACTCTTGAAATATGTGACCCGCGGAAAAAAGAAAAAACACGTGTTCGCTTATTTTTCATACTGATCATGTGTATAAAGTTTCAAGCTCCTAGCTCTTACGGTTCTTGATATGACAGACGGACAGACGGACAGACGGACAGGCCCAAACCAATATGCCCCCACAATTTCTCCGAAATTGGGGGCATAAAAACCGATTCAGCTGGCATAAGGCACATTTTTTTCATTCCGAAAACCCCCCACACACAAATTGCATATGTATAATGACACAATTAACCTGGATTATCCACTGTTCATGCTCTGCTGTCAGAAGTTATCACAGATAAACAAAGTGTTGATTGTCTTGCCAAGGTGTGAACGCTGATGATGTTTTTAGAAATCTTTGATAATTGGCGCATGTGTCACAATTTGGCCAGCGGCAAAGGTTTTGCACCTTGTATACACCTATACATGACAAGGCACAGAAGAAGGCTGTGTAAAGTAAAGTCACTGAATACTTTCAAAGAAAGCATTAGGAAAGAATCTGACTAGTAAAACAAGAAAAAAGAAAATTAAACCTGACTTGCTTATGTGCAGTCTGGTTAGACTTTCTTTTTGGCCGACGTCATTGCTCGCGCAAAAAGTATTTTATTTGTCTGAAGGTACCTTTTTGCAAGTTTATATAAATTTCAAGGGAATTAACCCAAATAAAAACTTGGTTACCGACTCAATAGTATTGGGCCCATATGCCACCGGCAGTAATAGGAATCATGAGCATGTCTACTTTCACTTTGTCTCTGCGCTTAGCAGCGCATTTTTCATGATGAGTAAGAACATGGGGACTAAATGGCTACTTCAGCGATGGTTTCTTTTGTGTCAGGCAAGCAGTATATATGTTTATCTATACTCAAAAAAAATATTAAAGGGTCAAACTTTTACCCTGCGATTTCTGGAACATTTCAAACATTTGGTAAAATAAAGCATTTCTACCTTCCATTTTATTAATTTTACAAGTTTTATACACATAAAGCTTGAACCGATAGCCTTTGTCTTGACCAAGGTCAAGCTTTAAGTCAAACTACCCCTAAAATGAAAGCTGTTTGAATTCCCATAGAGAATTGATAGTGTGTCAGTTTGGTTGCGAATAACTTCTAAAATTGCTATGAGTTTTTAACTTCTTATAGCTTGCTGACCTTAAAAATGATTAAACTTGATGACTATCGAGCAATTTGTTAAAAAAATCATGAATTGGCGAAATCCAAAATTTTGGTGACTTCGTTCCCTATGGGCTTCAAACAACTCTGATTTTGAGGGTAGTGTGAATTGAAGTCTCGGCTTGGTCAAGATATAGGCTATATTTTCAAACTTCATGTGTACAAAACTTGTAAAATGAATGAAATGGAAGGTGGAAATGATTTATTTTACCAAATGTTTGAAATGTTCCAGAAATCACGGGGTAAAAGTTTGACCCTTTAATAATTTTTTCGAGTATACCTGTTTATGGCTAAAAAGCGCTACGAACATGTTAACGTGTTTTTTTCATCAGTGGGTGGGGGATTCAGGCGGACAAAAGCCATGATTGTGGAACACATGTTCGTATGACGACATCAGTCATTCGGACCGATTTGGATTTCAAAATTTCTGTAGCCCTGATACAAAATATAAACCAAATCCACCAAAGGATTTGGCTGATATGAGATATTAAACAAGAGGGTCATGATGGCCCTGAATCGCTCACCTGATCCATATCAAATGAAATGGTAGGTAATATAAGGTGCACTCCACTGGTTGTCTAGTTTACCTACCTATCAAGATAGGATAAACAAACTAAGTCATGAGTCACACAAAATCATCCCTATGTAGTATGGTTTTTTTTTTATTTTTAGCTCTGGTAGCCATACTGTTCACCGGAGTGGAATGGTTTGAGCAAATTTGGTAGAGGGATTTAGGCAGAAGTCATTTAAAGATTTTTTTCTGTTTTCAGCTCTGGCAGCCAGCTTGGTCAGCAGAGCAGAACGGTCTGAGAAATTTTTGTAGAGAGCCCTCAAGGAACATTCCTGTGAAATTATTTCAAAATCCCTCAAACCAATTTAGGAGGAAAAGTCGTTTAAAAGTTTTTTCTACTTTTCACTCTAGCGGCCATCTTGTTCAGCAGAGCAGAATGGTTTGAGCAATGATGGTAGAGGATCACCCATGGAACATGTCTACCTGTTTAGGATGATTGGTAATTTAAAGATGTTCTATTTATAGTTCTGGCTGCCATCTTGTTCAGCTGAGCAGAATCATTTGAGCAATTTTGGAAGAGGGTCAACCGAACCAACATTCCTGCAAAAGTATTTCTCCCCGTTTGGGAGAAGAAGTCATTAAAAGTTGTTGTTTTTTCGATTTTTTAGCTCTGGTGGCTATCTTGTTTGGCGGAGTGGTATGGCTTGAGCAATTTTGGTAGAGGGTCACCCAAGCAACATTTCTGTGAAATTGTTTCAAAATCAGTCTACCTGTTTAGGAGGAGAAGTCATTTCAAGGTGTTTTTTTTTAATTTTTATTCTCAGCTCAGGCAGCCATCTTGTTTTGTGGAGTGGAACGGTTTGAGCAATTTTGGTAGAGGGTCACCCAAGCAACAATCCTTTGAAATTATTTCAAAATCAATCTACCCGTTTAGGAGGAGAAGTCATTTATAGGTTTTCCTTATTTTCAGCTCTGGCAGATATCTTGTTCAGTGGAGGGAAACAGTATGAGCAGTTTTGGAAGAGGGTCACTCAAGGAACATTCCTGTGAAACTATTTCAAAATTCTTCTACCTGTTTAGGAGGAGAAGTAAAAACAATTATTTTTTCTATTTCTAGCTATGGCAGCCATCTTGTTCAGCAGAGTGGAACGGTTTGAGCAATTTTGGTAGAGGGTCACCCAAGCAACATTACTGTGACATTATTTCAAAACGGTGATGTTTGAAATTGTCAAACTATGAGAGACCAGGGTCATAGAATGACCTTGACCTCTTGTACTCACAAATCTTCATGTACTCATTAAGACGACTGTTTATACCAGTTTTTAGGCCAAAATCTTCAAAACTTTCCATGAAATCTTTTCCCATGTATAGGCTATTTGCTGTCTTTTAAACAGGCCGTTTTGCCGCGTATCTCCAAAACTAACACACGTATCACTATGAAGTAAAGTGAATCTTTAAGTATTTCAGTCTATATCAGGCTGTCTCCCCAGAGAGAGGGAGAAAGAAGAGCAATGATAGATGAGAGAAACAAGAGGGCCATGAGGCCCTGAATCGCTCTCCTGAACAATTGGTAAAGTGGGCTTTTCTTACATCTGAAATTGTCAAAATATGAGTCTTGGGTCAAAAGTCAAAGAATGACCATGACCTCTTGTACTCATAAATCTTAATGTACTCATTAAGACAACCATATATACCATTTTTAAGGCCAAAATCTTCTAAACTTTCCATGAAATCTTATGTTCTGGCAAGGTAAAGGTAAATCCAAGGTCATCATTTGAACAGTCTTGGTAGTACTCTAGTATTCTATGCTACTTGCCAAGTTTCAAGGCCATAAGTGTATTGGTTCTGGAGAATAAAAAAAAATTAAAGGTTTAAACCATAAATGGGTATAGCGGCCATTTTGGTCATGTGACCTGGACCGTTTCAACACATTTTTGTTCAATCAACCCCTGGAGGCTCTATATGAAATGTGTTTACAATTGGCCCTTCTGCTTTTGAGGAAAAGTCTGAAAATGTCAAAATATGAGATCTTGATCAAAGGTCAAAGAATGACCTTGACCTCTTGTACTCCTATTCTTCATGACCTCATTAAGAGGATGGTATATACCAATTTTTAGGCCAAGATCTTCAAAACTTCCAATGAAATCTTATGTTCTGGCATTTTCTCATATTTGACCTTGCCTAAAATGGTAAGGTCAACACACAGACATCATTCTGAAAAGTCTTGATAGTACTGGTGTACCCAATGCTACAGACCAAGTTTCAAGGCCATCGGTTGATTGGTTCTGGAGAAGATTTTTATAGGTTTTTACCATATATGGGTATAGCGGCCATGTTGGTCATGGTACCCGGACCGTTTGAAGGAATTTTCATTCCCCCAACCCCTGGAGGCTCAATATGAAATTAAGTTACAATTGGCCCAGTGGCTTTTGAGGAGATTGTTTGAAATTGTCAAAATAAGAGAGTTCTGGGTCAAAGATCAAAGAATTACCTTGACCTCTTGTACTCACAAATCTTCATGTTCTCTTCAAGATGACTGTATATACCAATTTTTGGGCCTTAATCTTCAAAACTTTCCATGAAATCTTATGTTCCAGCATTTTCCCATATTTGATCTTGCCGTAAAAAAAGGTCAAGGTCACCCAAGGTCATAATTTGAACAATCTTGATAGTACTAGAGTATCTGATGCTACATACCAAGTTTCAAGGCTATCAGTCTATTGGTTCTGGAGCAGAAGATTGTTGAAGGTTTTTACCATATATGGGCATGGCGGCCATGTTGGTCATGTGACCTGGACCGTATGAATAAATTTTGTTCCCTCAACCCCTGGAGGCTCTACATGAAATTTAAGGACAATTGGCCTGGTGGCTTTTGAGGAGATTGTTTGAAATTGTTGGTTGATGGTTGATTTGATGCTTAACGTCCACGGTAAACAACTAAGGTCATGTTGGGACGGTCAGTTAACCTAACCACACTATTCCTGGGCAGGCTTAGACCTCCTAAGCGGTTAACCAGTACTAAGTGCACATACTTTCGCCAGTAACTGACAACTGCCCTTCTTGAATCAGCGGAAGGAGAAACGAAAGTATGTGGCCAGACCGGGATTCGAACCCAGGACCTCTGACTTACGAGTCAGGTGCCCTACCGATTGCGCTACCCGCCCGGCTTGTTTGAAATTGTCAAAATGTGTTGGGTCAAAGGTCAAAGAATGACCTTGACCTCTTGGTCTCATAAAGCTTCATGTACTCATTAAGATGACTGTAGATACCAATTTTTAGCCCAAAATCTTCAACAGTTTCCAAGATATCTTATGTTTTAGCATTTTGCCATATAAAAGCACAAGGAAGCACACTTGACCTGACCGTAGAAAAGGTCAAAGTCAATCCAAGGTCATAATTTGAACAATCTTTGTAGTACTCGCGTACCAGATGCTACATACTAAGTTTCAAGGCCATTTGCATATCGGTTCTGGAGCAGAAGATTGTTGAAGGTTTTTACCATATATGGGCGTGGCGGCCATGTTGGTCATGTGACCTGGACCGTATGAATAAATTTTTGTTCCCTCATCAACCCCTGGAGGCTCTATATGAAATTTGGTTTCAATTGGCCCTGTGGCTTTTGAGGAGATTGTTTGAAATTGTCAAAATATGAGAGTTCTAGGTCAAAGGTCAAAGAATGACCTTGACCTCTTGTACTCATGAATCTTCATGTACTCATTAAGATGAATGTAAGTACCAATTTTTAGCCCAAAATCTTCAACAGTTTCCAATATATCTTATGTTCTTGCATTTTCCCATATAAAAGCACCAGAAAGCAAATTTGACCTTGCCGTAAAAAGGTCAAGGTCAACCCAAGGTCATAATTTGAACAATCTTTGTAGTACTCGCGTACCAGATGCTACATACTATGTTTCAAGGCCATCGGCCTATTTGTTCTCGAGAAGAAGATTTTTAAAGCTTTTTACCATATATGGGCGTGGCGGCCATGTTGGTCATGTGACCAGGACCGTTTGAATAACTTTTCGTTCCTAAGGTACCAGGAGGCTACATATGAAATTTGGTTGCAATCGGCCTACCGGTTTCAGAGGAGAAGTTGTTTGAAATTGTGGACGGACGATGTACGACGGACGGAAGACTGACGACGGAGCCTTACCATCCTATAAGCTCCCCCGTAGCCGCTGGCTCAGGTGAGCTAAAAAGTCCAAACAACCCCCACCCACACCTACTGCAAGCACAGTAAGCCCTTGCCCGACGATTATCCAAATCAGCAGGACGCCTCGGCACTTGAAGTTACACGCAGCACCATCACACCTCCTGACTGCCCCCACCGTTTGAGCAACTTTTCATTCCCATGAGCCCTGGAGGCTACATATGAAGTTTGGTTACAATCGACCCAGTGGTTTCAGAGAAGTCATTTGAAATAGTGGCTGGACAGATGACGATGGAGCCTACCTTTCCTATAAGCTTCCCTGGCACAGCTGGCTCAGGCAAGCTAAAAACAATTCAAAAAAGAAAGAAAAACACTCACCCCTTCTGTTCCTTTTCTACATCCTGTTATTGTACACGTAATAAACTGTACTGGTGGACTTGGGTTTGTATCGGCATCTGACACTGATATGCCTGTAACTAATTGAGTGCCCTCTCGTGGGGGTACTTGATTCTGATTTAAAAGAAAAACAACAAAAACTGTCATCTAGATATGAAGGGTTAACTGGGATAATTTAGGAATAATTTTCCATATTTCTCAAAGAAAACATGTTGTGACCCCTCATAAGAACTGACTCATCAAGACCGTTCAAATTAGGGTCACACTTTATGTTTTCGTTGAAAAGTAAAACAAACTATCTAAAAATACAATCAACTCTTGATATCTCAAAGTCAAAATTCATCAAAAACTACTGATATCTCAAAGTAAATTTACTGGTCACAGAAAATTTACTTTGAGATATCAGTAGTTTGAGACAAAAGGAGTTGATATGGAAATAAAAACAGGAAATATGTCTAAACTATATTCTTTGATATAAGAAAGTATTTTGAGATATCAGTGTTCGAGATATCAAGAGTTGACAGTAATCCTCAAAACACACATACCAAACATTCTGAAATGATTTACTGATACCATATTAATCCTAATAAATGCCCTCACTCTAATAAACACCCCACTCCCTATTTTTAGAAGTTAATGTTGATCATTATAATACTGACTTGAAAAATTTAGTGTATAGAATCATTAGAAACTGTAGTTTACATGTATGATCGTACGTTCGGTCCACGAGATATTTCATGATATTGTCAGCTCAGTGTCAGAAAAATTAACTTTTTTCGCAGGTAACAAGTACTTGCTACCTGGTATAAAAGCTAGTAGCAAAACTCACATACCTCGTAGCAAAAACAGTCTTCTTGCCACTAAACAGTCCTCAGATTTATGACCAAACAAAATTCCATAAGGTCAAAGGCATTGATAATGCCTTTGACCTTATGGAATTGTGTTTTGTCTTACACATAGAAACAGTATTTTAATGAAAATTGGCTAGTCTTCCAAGAAATTAACTTTTACTAAAGAATTCCTATGCAGCAACTTTTTGCTACCCACTTTTTCTTCAGGTGGCAAATGAGATTTTTAGCCGGCAAATTTGCTACTTGTTACTGTTAATTTCAAACCTTGCAGTTATTTTAAATTAGTCTTATAAGTTTATTGAGAGCTTTTTTGGCACATGGCTGATGAGTTGCTCTTCATGCTCTAAATAACACCCCCTTTCATAAAATGCAATGCCCCCAGGGTGTTTAATATGGATAATATGGTACATTATTAACCTTTAAAACACCTAAACAGAAACTACTGTAATGTGGGTATATATTGGGACACCTAAAAATAATAAATTTTCCATTTGGGACAAATGGAAAATTTATTATTTTAGGTGTCCCAATACTTAAGCACATTAGGGTAGCTCAAATTTACAAACAGCCTAGGTCCCTGGATCTTCACTGTTTGTCTTCTACTCTTTGAATGAAAATCTCAATAGGAAGCAAAGCTCAAGATGATCAGCAGCATGACAAAACCAACAAAGTGCCATGTGCATCCAGCCAAGATTAAGATCAGCCTGGGCATTTACCCAGACTGATCAGTGTCTTGGCTGTCTGCTTAAAGGGTAGCTAAGGATCTAAGCTAGCTTCAAGTTGATAGCAAAGACGTTGCTCAGACTGAGGGGATGCCCAGGGTGTTCTGAGTCTTTGCTGGGAACACATGCCACTTTGTTGGTTTTGTCACAAAGACGTTGCTCAGACTGAGGGGATGCCCAGGGTGTTCTGAGTCTTTGCTGGAAACACATGCCACTTTGTTGGTTTTGTCACAAAGACGTTGCTCAGACTGAGGGGATGCCCAGGGTGTTCTGAGTCTTTGCTGGAAACACATGCCACTTTGTTGGTTTTGTCACAAAGACGTTGCTCAGACTGAGGGGATGCCCAGGGTGTTCTGAGTCTTTGCTGGAAACACATGCCACTTTGTTGGTTTTGTCACAAAGACGTTGCTCAGACTGAGGGGATGCCCAGGGTGTTCTGAGTCTTTGCTGGAAACACATGCCACTTTGTTGGTTTTGTCACAAAGACATTGCTCAGACTGAGGGGATGCCCAGGGTGTTCTGAGTCTTTGCTGGAAACACATGCCACTTTGTTGGTTTTGTCACAAAGACGTTGCTCAGACTGAGGGGATGCCCAGGGTGTTCTGAGTCTTTGCTGGAAACACATGCCACTTTGTTGGTTTTGTCACAAAGACGTTGCTCAGACTGAGGGGATGCCCAGGGTGTTCTGAGTCTTTGCTGGAAACACATGCCACTTTGTTGGTTTTGTCACAAAGACGTTGCTCAGACTGAGGGGATGCCCAGGGTGTTCTGAGTCTTTGCTGGAAACACATGCCACTTTGTTGGTTTTGTCACAAAGACGTTGCTCAGACTGAGGGGATGCCCAGGGTGTTCTGAGTCTTTGCTGGAAACACATGCCACTTTGTTGGTTTTGTCACAAAGACGTTGCTCAGACTGAGGGGATGCCCAGGGTGTTCTGAGTCTTTGCTGGAAACACATGCCACTTTGTTGGTTTTGTCACGTTGTGGCTCAAATATTTTTGCACTGCTACAGAGTCAAAGTAATGAGTTCTGACATATTTCGACCCTTAAACTTTATACCATATTCGATCTAATTAGCGCACATGCACCTATAAGCGCACATTATGGTAATTTTAAGCACACATAATATTCACTGGTTTATCTCTTTGTTAGCTAGTTTACAAGACAAGGTATATCATACGAGAAAAGCTGCTAATGGTCATAGAGGGATAGAGAAGCTTTACACATGAAAAATGAAAGATTCAGTAGCATTTTTCAGCTCTACATAATAAATCATTGACATGTGCGCTTGTTAGAAAGAAAACTTACTACAAGTATTTGCCACCATTTTGAAAAAGTTAAATGCACAGTGCGCTAAAAGGGTCTATTACGGTAATTTGCATCTGTGAAGGGCACACTGTCAATGTTTTATAAAACAGGGCCCGAGGTTATAAAACTTTTTTCATGCTCAGCTGAGTTGAGCATGAAATTTTACCTGCTAATAAATAGCAAATTACTGATAAGTACGGTTGTTTTCTTGCTCAGTTTGGCTGAGTATGAAATTTTCTCTGCTTATGAATACGAAAATGCCAACATTAGTTGGCATTTTCATATTTATCAGCAGAGAAAATTTCATGCTCAGCTGAGTTGAGCACGAAAAAAGTTTTATAACCTCGGGGCCAGGGATGCATAAAAACGAAGCAATCACTGTGAGACAAAACAGTACTGAATCCGGTTTTTAGTCATGAAATATACTTAAGGACAAAAGTTTTGCACAGATGTTCCTTTAACATCAGTGCAGAATTTTTGTCCTTAAGTATAGTTTTATTTGAAGACTAAACCAGTCTTCATAAATTTCAAACCCGAGTTTAATTTAATCTACAAACAATAATTTTTTCAATATGATTTCGAAAGAATAACTGAGCCACGACACAAGAAAGCCAACAAAGAGGTTGTGCGCCCAGCGTAAACTCAGATCAGCCTGGGCATCCGCCCAGTCTGATCAGAGTCTTCTCTGTTCCCATGGAGGTAGCTTAGATCCTTAACTATCCTTTAAGCACTTAGTGAAGACTGATCAGACAGACGGACGGACAAGGTGATTACTATAGGGCCTCCGCAGACTTTGTCTGGCAGGGCCCTAATTATGACTGTTACCCTTTCTTATCTTGAGCAATGGCCTTTAATTAACTAGCCCATTGCATTCTGGGTATTTTTTGTCGTCTGCTGAAATTGTCCTCTGCATCAAAAATCAAGAATATTTTGACAATATTGGTCTAACTAACTCTTGCAGAAATGATGTCTAGGCAGCAAACAGTTTGGATCTCAGATCAGGCCCCATGTTTGTCCAAACTGTTTGCCCAGATACCTCTAAAGGGGTATCCCAGGGCTCGGGAAAACCGAATTTCTTTCGGTCCCAGACCAAAATTCAGAAATTGGGACCGATTGGAAACAGCCAAACGCCCCGAAAAATCAGTCCCATACTGGCCCAATACTTAGGAAATTTTCTCCGATTCGTCCGATAATTGTTACACACGGCCGTTTGATCTTGTCCCGACATATGAAATATCGCCACTGTCTTTAAAATTCTAGCACGTGTCATAACTAATCGGATTAACGCAGGTGTTAGCCAGACGAAAAGACCGCCTACGGGCCAATCAAGATTGTCCGTATGGAGCACTGAACCACATGTCGGACCGCCTACCTGTCAATAACAAGTGTCATAATGACGCCCACTCTTACGACAGTCTACAAAACAACTTATCAAAATTACGATGACTGGGCTTTGGGATGAAAGGTGTCCATCTTGTTTCACGATCGCGAGAATGTAACTGACCTGTATGTGTAGGGCATATGCCGACTTCAAAAGTTTGTGAATGTATCCATAACAGATGAATGCTGACGAATGTATTGACAAAGTCTGTCCGAAGTTCATTCATATTTACATTTGCCCTTACAACGGATAGTCTTTCATGTTTCATACTGTCTGCAATGGAGTTTTTAGGAATACCAACCTATTCCGTGAAAACGAAGATACATTGTTAATATTAGTAGTCACTATTTCCGACGGGTTATGGTCTACGCTCTTGTAAAAATATACTGGAACTATAAAATATGAAAATGGAAACGTCCATTTCACCGATTTCCTAGTTGTATCGTCATACATACCAGTGTGAAAATAATGCCGAGCAGTGCACAAAAAATAGCGCATTTTGATCAGGGTCTACGCGATTATTATATTGGGTATAATACTAACGGTAGCGTTGATATGCAATATGGGTCAAGCACGTTTTGTCTTTGATGTAAAGATAAAAGACCCCGCTGTGAGTATAACGTACGCAGTGTCATTCTAACTGTATGACGGCTAAAGGTACCTAAGAACTCACACAGATGACTAACAATCGTACCAGCCAGCGCAACTAAGCAGTCAGACCGGTCTTTCTTGTTCGCATCTAACATGAATAATAATGAACTGCGACCTAGCGACAACTGAATACTTCGGTGGAAGCTAGTCAATATACGCTCTTCACGCATTCCGTAAGTCACCATTTCCGACGCGGCCCATTCGGCGGCAGTGGAGGGGAAATTATGCAATTTGGGTACGTTAAATAGTACAACCATCATAACTTGGGCGAGTTAATGCTCAGGACTTACGTATTGTTCACAAACAAACAGGAATGACCGTCAATTTTAATGCAATGGGCTTGAACAGGTTGTCTCCCCTGTCCACCTGTCAATCATGTGTGATGTCTTCTATCACGTCCGCTTTGCCTACGAACACGTTCTAGTCTTGTATTTGCTTCTACATGCGTAGCTGAACGTCTAAAAATGTTTGAAACCAAGAACTCCACCAAACACAACAATGTACGACCATTGTACGGAAATCGGGATTAATTCATAGGACTTCGCTTGTTGTCATTAGTTTTCGTGACAGGTATCACTTTTTTTTCCAATGGAAATTAGTTAGGTGATGACGTCATCGGCTGGACCGATTCATTTTTCAATATTTCCCGAGCCCTGGGGTATCCCGAATGGAATGGGTTAATCTCAAAATCTTCATCATGACCACTTGACCCCCATCTCTTGCCCCCATCTCTTGACCCCCATCTCTTACCTCTCTGACTGTTGCTTCATAATCATTTTTCTCAAATAGTGGAGGATTGTCATTTTCGTCTCTCACAATTACTTTGCCAGTCGTTTTTGAAAACTGGAAAATGAACAGAGAAAAAAATAAACATGAAAAATCCACAAAAAACACGAATTCCAACATATATCTATACTTGCATGAAACCAGAAAAACATTTCAACTGCAGGGAATTATTCTACTTATGTCCCTTGATTTCAATATCTCTACCTTTCTTGTTGCAGCTCAAATAAAACAGTAGTCAGGGGAGAAAATTTTAAAACTACTGAATACAAGAGTTGTCATTCTTGCCAGGACACACCTATTCCCCCAAGTCCTGCCATGTATGATCAATTGTATCAAATAGTATTAAATTATGGTATGTATAGGAAATAATGATCAGGGAGAATCTGAGATAACTATTAAATCAAGAAAGCATGAGTTGTCATGCCAAACACCTACATATGTAGCAATAAGGTTGCATTCCACCATTAATTTTCCATAGACGACAATGTTAACATCTGGTCATTTTATTACAAAACTGTACATACAAAGTTTTCCAAACCTGTCTTGCTTTAAAGTGTCATCCTAGCCTATCAATTTGAGATGAAAACATCCACTGCCTTCCCATCTCAGTGAGCCGCTAAGCTAGGCTGAGTATGGCAACCACCAATTCGTACCAAAAAAAAGAGCATACTTTTTTCCTAGGGGATCAGTTACCAAAATCAACCCCATCTCCTTCTGGTAAAATATTTCTCAATTAAATATGCCTTTTCGTAACTATCATTTGTTGGTCTTTTTTTATACTGCAAGAAAGCTAACATGCATGATTGACAGATGACGTCATCTCTCGTACAATGTAAACCTAATGCTCTCCCCGAAATAGGCGGGGCAAGTCCTCATGAATATTTAGTGGACTGTACCCTAAACCAAACTAACTTTTTGCAATATGCCATAAACTGAACAGTTTGAATGTTAGTTTGATACATTTTTATTGTGATCTCCAAGTTTCAAATGAATCCGTAAAGAAATGTACCATTTAGGACAGTTTCACTATGTCGGCTGAGGTTTCTGTAGCGGAATAACTGAAACCGATGATTTTAAGGATTATTGAAAATTAAAAATTATTTTGTTGCTATTCTTTTATATCTATGGAAACATTTATCTTTTCATAGGAGCCTTAATACTTCTCTTAATAATAAAAACAAGAAAATGTGGTTGAATCTGTTATACATAAGCATTTATTGGCAATTTTCTATATATACCCCCTCAATTTGGTTAAAATCTTGGTATTTGGAGGCTGTTTAAGACATAAATGCAGTAAAACTGGTTTAATAGTCCAAGTCTGCACACCAAAAGAAGCAGAGAAACAAGGTTGATATGAATTTAAGGTAAATGTTTGGTTAAAATTATATTTTTCCTCAAAAAATACTTATTTACATGCAAAAGTCTCCGAAAAGCGACGCTTTCTGTATTTCGCAGAATCGCATATATCATGATTTTATGGGCTTTTAAATGTTTCCAGGTGTTCCAGATGCTTTTTCTCTAACCGCGTAATGTGAAATTGGACTAATGTGAAATAATTTACCATAAAAACTTATAGTACAATAATTCAGTAGCATCCCTCCTCCCCCCCCCCACCCCCCCCCCACCCCCCACCCCCCCCCCTGGATTCTACAAGGAGAAAAATGTTGTTTTCATTTCTGCTGATGAACCTAGGCCTAAAGCATCAAATCATCAATTACAACAACAATCTCACTATGGATAAGACACAGAAGAATGTACTTTTAATGGTCAAAGGGACACATTTCTCTAGATATGCATCTAAAGTGAAACCGAAAGTAAGAAACAAGTCCAAGGTCAATCTGACTTAATGCGCTTTAGGTTGCATTCCACCATTAATTTTCCATAGACGACAATGTTAACATCTGGTCATTTTATTACAAAACTGTACATACAAAGTTTTCCAAACCTGTCTTGCTTTAAAGTGTCATCCTAGCCTATCAATTTGAGATGAAAACATCCACTGCCTTCCCATCTCAGTGAGCCGCTAAGCTAGGCTGAGTATGGCAACCACCAATTCGTACCAAAAAAAAGAGCATACTTTTTTCCTAGGGGATCAGTTACCAAAATCAACCCCATCTCCTTCTGGTAAAATATTTCTCAATTAAATATGCCTTTTCGTAACTATCATTTGTTGGTCTTTTTTTATACTGCAAGAAAGCTAACATGCATGATTGACAGATGACGTCATCTCTCGTACAATGTAAACCTAATGCTCTCCCCGAAATAGGCGGGGCAAGTCCTCATGAATATTTAGTGGACTGTACCCATAATATTACATATACTATATACAGTCAACTCTTAATATCTCAAACACTGAGACCTAAAGATACCCTCTTATATCATAGAATATAGTCAGGACATAATTCCATTTGTTCTTTACTTTTCAACTCATGTTAACTCAAACTACTGATATCACAAAGTAAATTTTCTGGGACCAGAAAATTTACTTTGAGATATCAGTAGTTTGGAATAAAATATGACTTTGAGATATTGAGAGTTGACTGTACCTTAGTCCCTTGGACATGGTAGTGATTCCATAGGATCATTTTCCTGGGGCAGTGGAAAAGTGATTCACTTTTCAAACAAAAAACTTTGGTTAACAAAGTTTTTCCTAAAGTTCATTGAAAATCATAGACTGATTTGAAGGGAGCTAACTCCATAATCACATGTGGTTATGTATGAATGTATGATGAGTGATTTTTTAAACACTGACAGTAAGCGCTCTGTGAGGTAACTGCTCAGATGCCAATAGTTGAAAAAGTTTGAAAAGCAATAACTTACTATACTGTCATCAGTTGTTAGGACAGCTATGAAATTAACAGAAAACTCTTTTTCTGTTCCCTGAAAAAATAAAAGACAAGAGCAAGTGAGCAGGAGCTAACACAAATCCCCAGTGCCATCACCTTATAACAGGAGTTGTCACTGGACAGCATAGCTCGACTGAAATGGCGCTTGACTATCATGAACACAAAGCTCTAAGAACGTGACCTGGACCTTCAAGATCAATTAGGAAGGTGATGCTTGTCTGAAGCAGTATCTGTCATCGGTCCATGCATACAGTTTTTCCACCCTGGCACTGTGAAGCTATAAACCTTCTTGAAACTTTATCACATAATTTTTAAGTCTGTGACCTTGATCTACAGGTTACCAAGGGAGATGGAGTTGGTATTAAGTAAAAATCTGGAACAGCATTTAACAGAGTTCTAAGTACAATTTGTATCAACTGAATCCATTCACACACTGTGAAAACACGAGAGACTTTAAGAAACTTACCTCAGTCTCCAAGGGAGTGGTGGAGGGGATGGGTGACCACGGGAGGGGTGGAGGGGGTAGGTGAGTGGGGGGATAGTACAGCTTAAAATTTTAAACCATTATCTAACATCTGTGGAAGTTCAAAGTAAATCCATCCAAGGGTTAAGATGTGTATCTTTATAAAACCTTTAACCAAGAATATGCCAAATTTAAATTTTAATATAAAACTAGAAATGTTTTTCAGAGAAAAACTGATGTCCCCCCACCAGCCCATTTTCCATCCCTCTAATGAATAAAAAGCCTGTACAAATAAAATATCTATGCATGTTTGGACAAAATCCATCCACTGGTTCTAAAGATATCCTACATAGAAGACTATGTCCTTCAAAAATGGGTCAAGGTCACCAACTACTAAACATGTCTTAAACCTGTCACAACGATACATTCATGCAAGTCTGATGAATATCCATCCACTGGTTCAAGATATCTCATTTTTAAGAGAGAAAAATATGCATTTGTAAGATAGCTTTTGACCTTAAAAATGGGGTCAAGGTCATCAAAACACAGTACACTCTTGAGACTGTCCCATAGGTATATCTATGAAAGTAAAGTGGAAATCAAGCTAAAGGCTAAAGAGATACAATGTACATCAATTTTAGTGAAATTTTCACATGTCTAAATCCTCCTGTGACCTTGAAAATGAGGTCAAGGTCACCAAAATTTTATTCAGCCCTTAAACTTGTCCAAATCATGTATCCACGAAAGTTTGGCGAAATTCCATCCATTGGTTCAGGAGATATTGTGGGTACAAGAAATTGCCATGTTTAATAGTCCTCCAGTGACCTTTAAAATAAGGTCAATGTCACCAAAATCTAAACAGCTCATAAACTTGTCCCAATCATGTATCCAAGAAAGTTTGGTGAAATTCCATCCATTGCTTCAGGAGATATAGTGGGTACAAGAAATTGTCATCCAAGTCCTCCAGTGACCTTGAAAATGAGGTCAAGGTCACCAAAATCTAACCAGCTCAAAAACTTGTCCCAATAATGTATCCATGGAAGTTTTGTGAAATTCCATCCATTGGTTCAGGAGATGTAGTGGGTACAAGAAATTATCATCTAAGTCTTCCAGTGACCTTGAAAATGAGGTCAAGGTCACCAAAATCTAATCAGCTCTTACACTTGTCCCAATGATATATCCATGCAAGCTTGGTGAAATTCCATCAATTGGTTCAAGAGATATCGCGCATACAAGAAATTGGGTACAAGAAATTGTCATCTAAGTCATCCATTGACCTTGAAAATGAGGTCAAGGTCACCAAAATCTAATCAGCTCTTACGCTTGTCCAAATGATGTATCAATGCAAGTTTGGTGAAATTCCATCAATTGGTTCAAGAGATAATGCACATACAAGAAATTGTCATCTAAGTCCTCCTGTGACCTTGAAAATGAGGTCAAGGTCACCAAAATCTAATCAGCTCATAAGCTTGTGCCAATGATATATCCATGCAAGTTTGGTGAAATTCCATCCATTGGTTCAACAGATATCGCGCATACAAGAATCTGTCACGCCGACGCCGACGGGATCCGCACTGAAAACAATATGTCCCCCTTCACCTTCGGTGGGGGGACATAACATAATTTTAAGTCCATGACCTTGACCCAAGGCCACTAAAGAGGGAGTGGGGAAGGGAGGGTGAGACTATTGTCTATAATTTGTGAGAGTATAAGGTATATTCATGAAAGGGTTCTGGAGACATAGGTGTTTAAAAAACTTTAACCAAGAACATCCTATATTTTAACATAAAATTTTTAAGTCCATGACCTTGACCTCAGGGTCATGGAGGGGGAGGGGTATTAGTGGGTAAAACTTTAGACCATTAACAAACATCAGTGTGAGTATCAACTAAATCAATCTGTGGATTCAGGAGATATGGGTCTTTAAAAAACTCGGGACCAAGAACATCCCATATTTTAACACAGAATTTCTAAGTCCATAACACTGACCTCAAGGTCACTGATGGGGTCAAGGATGAAGCTCTGTAAAATTTAAAACCATTATCTAGCATCTGTGAAAGTATCAAGTAATTCCATCCAGGAGTTAAGGAGATATGGGTCTTTAAAAAACTTCAACCAAAAACATCCAGACAAAGACACTGACACGGTTGCCAATGCCAGAGTGACAACAGTGGTCCCAGCAGGCATATGACGTAGAAACAACATCATACTGATGTTGATGCAATGTAATGATGTCGCATCAACATCAGTATGACGTCATTTCGACATAATGTGCCAGCTGGGGTACTTCCTGATCTTCATTCAGGGGAGCTAAAAACTATCTTTATACAAAACTTAAAAGCAAATGTTAACAAACAAACCGACAGATAGAGATCGAAAATCTGCAACAAACCCAGAGAAAGGCCTATAGACACTTAGCAAAAGGTTCCACTGAAAATTTGCAATAAGCAGAAGAATATACAAACCTATCTAAAACTTTAACACAAATGTTATACAAGTTTCTAAGTCAGCAGCAGCAGCACCTAGATGATGCGAACTAATCAGTAGATATTCTCTACTAAAATACTAAGCATATATGATAAATTCTAAAGCAAGATCCTCTGGAGGCGAAGAACACATTGAAGAAACTCGGTTTAATTGAGTCTGTACACCTGCAGTAATGTAATATTGCCACAAGCCCAAGACCCTTAGTACCAGCTTCACCCGAACTCTATTTTCGAACAGACTATGAATGGGCATGGCAGCCATTATGGTCATGTGACCAAAACCAGCTGAACAAACTTTTGTCCCAGTGACCAAGGAAGACTCCTCATGAAGTATGGCTTCAATCAGCCCAGTGGCTTCAGAGATGTTTGAAAATGCTGATAGGTGACAGAAACTCAGTGTCCTTGAACAAAGGTCAAAGAATGACCTTAACCTTTAGCAACATAATATCTTCATCTGGTAATTTAGATCACCATATATGCCAAATATTATACCGTAGACTTAAATGCTTTATGAGAAATCCACTGTTTAAGCATTTTCCCTTATAAAAGCATAACATACCAAGGTTTACCTTGCTATAAATCAGGTCAAGGTCAACTTAAGGTCATCATTTGAACAAACTATGATGGGTTTGAGTCCCCCAATGCTACATACTAAATTTCAAGCTCATTGGCCTTTCAGTTCTGAAGATTTTTGAAGGGTTTTTACTATATATGGGTGTGGTCATGGCCATCTTGGTCATTTGATCCAGAGTTTGCGAACAAACTTTTGTTCCCCTATCCCACTGAGGCTCCATATGAAATTTGGGTTCAATCGGCCCAGTGATTTCAGAGAAGAAGATGTTTAGAAATGTTGACAGATGGAGGACGGATGCCTTGCTATACTATGAGCTCACATATGAGCTTAAAGGCTCATGTGAGCTGAAAATTACCCTAAAAATTCATCCCTGCACAGTACCCCTTCTTATCTGCAGCACTGAGTTAGTGGGACTTAAAATGTCCAAGGACCTGTTGATCAATAGCAGAATCATACCTCGAAATCCAGCTCTACATTGTAGGTGAAGACTGTTCCATTTGGAAACACCTGGAAACGGTTCCCTTCCTGTTTTATACTATTATCAGTAAGGTCTGTGGGATTATTGTTGATCCCATATATGATATTGTCATTACTCCCCTGATATGTGGCATTGAGTTGATAAATAGATTTTCCTGAAATAGAAAGAGGAGATTTTGAAATACAGTCAACTCCCGATATCTCGAACATTGTTATCTCAAAATATCTTCCTATATCAAAAGTGTATATTTCCAATTTTTATTTACATTTCAACTCCCTTTATCTCAAACTACTGATATCTCAAAGTAAATTTTCTGGTACCAGAAAATTCACTTTGAGATATCAGTAGTTTGGGCTGAAATTTGACTTTGAGATATCGAGAATTGACTTACCAGGGTCCAGCAGTTGTTCAAACATTGTTAACTTGTCAGGTGAGTGAGTGAGCTCTGGTTTAATGTCCCACCAACAACTAGGTCATACGGAGGTGGAACCTCGGTTTAAAGTCTCATCCGAAAGACCGGAGAAGCGGGGTATTGATATTGCAATCCCTGGATTGGTAGTCCAGCACGTTATCCACTACACTACCGTCGCTCCTGGTCAACTTGACAAGTCTTAAGTCGAGGATGCATTAAGTCATATAGTACACATAAAATCAAGTGTGTTAATACTTTAATTCTGCACAGCAAAAGCTCCTCACATTTTTCAGCAAAAAATGACAGTGTTTTAGAATACAATACGTTAAGAGATGTAACATCTTGTTATACACTGTATGCCATGCTCCTCTTGAATTATAAGTAAGATGACGCCCTCTGCTACCATAGCAACTATCAAATTACTAACTGTTGCGCTTAGTACCTTGGCAGAATTATAACGTCTCCCTGACATCACTTCGACATCAATATAAACTCTTACTTGCTATGGTAACAGATCTATGTAGTTACTGGTACTGAAGCAAAACAAACAGTGTTTGCCAGGCTCTGCCAATTTTTCAATGATATTACATCCTGAAATTCTTTCAACAGAAACTTCAGATTTTCTCAGACAAATAATTATTCTCAGGTCATTTACTTCTGTGTTGTAAATGGCTTGACTGAAAAGCCTCTTTTTTAACCCATTCCATTCGGGATATCTGGACAAACAGTTTGGATCCAGATCAGGCTCCACAAAGGTGGGGCCTGATCTGAGATCCAAACTGTTTGTTGCTTAGACATCATTTCTGCAAGAGTTAGTTAGACCAATATTGTCAGAATTTTCTTGATTTTTGACGCAGACAACAATTTCAGCAGACGACAAAAAATACCCAGAATGCAATGGGTTAATACTTATAATGATACAGCTAAAACCTACCATTTTCAGTGTTTTCTGCAAGGTTCAGCCTCTCCATTTTGGCATGCCAAAAAATTTGTGCATTAGCTGCAAAATATAACATAAAAGAATATTATAACACAACAACAACTGTTTGTGATATTAACCATATTGCACTCAGAAAGACCAAAATTGTTTGCAATTTTGGCCTTTCTGAGTGCAGTAGGGTTAAGGTATCTTCAGCATGCATAGTTCTCTCTGAGAAGAAGACTCCTTATTTTAGATTAATTTGAGCCGCGACATGACAAAACCAACAAAGTGACATGAGCTCCCATCAAGGACTCCGATCTGCCTGGGCATGTGCCCAGTCTTATCAGAGTATTTGCTGCACGCTTTAAGGGTAGCTAAGGGTCTACACTAGCTCAAATCGGACAGTGAAGATTCTGCTCAGACTGGGTGGATGCCACTGGGCTGGGCGACTTAAATGGGTTTTGTCGTGTCCCGGTCATAAGGCTGTCAATCAGCCTCAGGGAGGAAGGTATCAGGTCCAAATCTAGCCCAGCTCTGGGCCGGAAAATGCCCAGAAACAAGTTTCAATTTTCACGGCCCAGGCCTCACCTATTCCGCTACTGCTGGGTTTTTGCCGGTAAATGCTACCGGGGAATTTCTATACACTGATAAAATCATTATTTTTGAATCACTTAGAAAAAAACATTAGCGGCTGTGTTCTTTGGCCATTTTGGATCATGACTGCCACCAGTTTTACCTTTTCTAAGAGACATTGGGCTGGCCTTGAAGCATTTTCCTCAAGAGGGGTGAAAAGAAATTGCGTTTCAACGGACATGTTGACAGGATATGTAAATGAGCTCGTGGAGGTCACGTGATGACGCCATCTATTAAATGATAAAATCCAGTACCAGAATTGCAAAGACAGGCGTACTCCAGACAACCCAAGTTAAGCGACTAAGTTCTGGGTTTAAACGATAACAGAATATTTATACGACGACTGTTTGCGCCTTACAGACATCTTTGAATCTTGTTAAACATGAAACGTGTGTTGTTATTCCGGTTTCCAGTGCTTTTTGTATCAAAATGAGCATCCCCTGTCCGAGTGGTCGGAAAACTTAATTTTATAGCTCCACTGCAGAAACGCTTTTTAATTATAAATTACATCGGAGGGGAGGGGGGGGGGGCGTGGGGGGGGGGGAAGAAAGTAAGAAAGTGTCATATCCTAGGAAGTGTAATATCCTTATAATCGGCGGTTCTTAGATATTTTCTGTCTCCCCCCCTCCCCCCCCCCCCCCCAATACGCTTTTCGCCTTCCTGATTGTGATTTTTGTTTTGTTTGTTTATTTTGTACATTCTTCTTTTCTTTCTTTGTGTGTGTGTGTGGCGGAGAGGGGGGAGGGGGGTCGGTTGTTTGATATCTGCTCTCCAACTCTCCAAGTTACGCCTTACGTCTGCCTGACTATATTTCTATTTTTTTTTTTTTTTTTTTTTTTTTTTTTTTTTTTTTTTTTTTGCGTAGAATAACAGTACATAGGAAAGTTACCGATCAATGATATGCTCCGACGTATCGATCAAAGAGAAAACTAGCAAGAACATTTACGTTGCCAAAAGAATGTGATGATGTCGAGGTTATTTTCTGCCACATATACCTACTTACCCAAACTTTCACAACTGTTCCGACGCATTAAATGTTTTTATATTAATTTCAGTGAACCAAGAAATTATAAGATTTTTATTACCAGCTCGCTAACAGTAGTATTGCCTCGTCCGTCATCGGTATTTGAAACGGATTCGAAGAAAGTCAGTGGCTTCGGCGAAGTTTTATTTTCCATAGTTTCAATTGTTGAAATTATGTGAAATAAACGCAGACGAGAACAAATCGCACCATAGCAAAACACGTCTAACTGCAGGCCCAGACCAGTAAAATATTGGTTCTATAGTAGGTCCTGTCCTTTGCAAAGAAAATGCGTATTTTCCCAAGAAATATTATATTTTTATATGCAGCTAATTTTAAAATCATACAGATAGTTTTAAGAATTTCAAAGAAGTACCGCATTTGTACATAATCACGGCTCCGATCGCAACATCTTAAGAAAACGAAAATATCGCTGTTAACGCTTGAGATCTTAAAAGATTCTTATTACGTAAGTTGCGCGGATATAAAATATTGTGATCGTTCTTTTGCAGTCTGATTACAGCATTTGTCTGAAGACTTTTTGCAATGTGTTTAAGCATAACAGCACGTGATTTCTTTTAATCGCGTCCGCTCTCATGATAGTTGAAAGTATACAGGTCTGTCGGCGACTTCAAACACACAAAAGTTGTTTCATATGTTGTGAAGTGTTTAGGTTTACTTTTTTTTACCAATGTTACATTTTGACATGGACTAGATCTATTATAAAATTGATAGCTTAATTAAACAGCATTCCCTTTGTTTCTTGTGTGCGCGAACATTTATTAAAAGTGAAACTGTGTTCGGACATTCGGTGTCCGCATGGTAATTGAATATTCATAATGGTTGATTTTATTGCAGTACTTAGTTAAACCTAAAAAAGTGCTCAGCCTTGTCACAGAAGCACACTGACGCGTGCTTAAATGAAATTTGGACACCAGGCATAAAATAAATGCATATATAGGTATTGCAAACAATATTCACAGACGTATGTAATTGCGACACTCATATCTCCTGAGGTACTGGGTTTTATATCCTTGCCATTTTTATCACCCAATGACGTCATCCGGTAACTGGGAAAATCCCAAGCAAACACGGCGGTCTTCGTAAACATTCTCACAGCTACGAAGGAAAAATCGCCAGTAAATATTAAATAAGACACATTGGGAAAGTCAGAAGAAGAAAAAGGCTGTTATTTATCAAAAAGAAAACATAATATATTGATTAATGCACAGTTTACAATGTGCCAAAATGATTTTATCGGCATCTGAAATACCCACACTGAGGAAGACTTACAGGTGCTGGACCTAAATTAGAAACTTTGTTTCTGAAATAATTTCGGTCCGGAGCTGGACTAGTCCAAATCCTGGCCAAACCATACCAAAGGGGTTTATTTATGAGCCGCGACACGATAAAACGAACAAAGTAGCATGTGCCCCCAGCGAAGACTCAGATCTGAGTCTGAGCATCCGCACAGAGCTTGCTAAGACCCTTAACTACCTTTTAAGTGCACAGTGAAGACTCAGATCAGACTGGTTGGACGCCTAGGCTGATCTGAGTCTTCTCTGGGCTCAAATGGCACTTTGTCGGTTTTCTCGTGTTGCGGCTCCTATATGCATTATTGGTGTCATATGGAATTGCATGAAAATCTTATTTACTACGAGGCATAATGGCTTCCAGCAAAAAGGTTTAATTAATGAAGATTGGAATGACAAGAAAACCTTATCAACACCATCCTCGGTAACCCAGGTGCACTTCATTTTGTTTTACTACATTATCGGTTACCGAAGATGTACTACAAATCATGCTAACCTTCAGCAAGGGGCTTTCCCAGCAGGCACATGACGCTGGAATGATGTCGCACTGACGTCAATGCGATGTGATGACATTGCATCAACATCAGTAAGATTTCATTTCGAAGTCATTGTGCCCGCTGGGTTAACTAGGTAAGTATGGCTTCATTTTGATCCATTCCATGCTGATGCTGGCACCAGAATAATAGATGTTTTTACCTACATCACTGAAGTTTTCTAAATGTTAGAAAGTGCATCATCCAGTTTTTGGAAGAAAATTTGAAAAATTGTTATTATGCAAGATAGAGTAATGTGCCGGTGTCATGAAGAAAATGGTTGTGGTCTCCTGCTTTTTAAGGGGAAAGGGTATACCTCCACGATTTCTGCCATTTCTACAAAGGGGTACAACTATAGTGACTTCCAGTTTGCTTTCCAGGGTGCTGAAACCCTTCAAAAATGTAGTCTACTCTTAAAGGAAAGAATTTGCTCCTAGAGGAGCAAATTCTTTCCTTTAAGATTTGACCCCTTTTCAAAAGGCAGACAAGAATGAAAATGACTGAGTTGCTTTCCCTGAATGTGCATCTATCAGGGGAGGATCCAGGAATTTTGGACAGGGGTTTCAAAGTAGCAGAAGGGGGTTCAATTTGTGCAGTTTGACCAATTTTTCATAAAATTTCAAATGAAAATGAAATAATTTGGGCTGAAGAGGGGGTTCGTTTAAACCCCATAAAACCTGCATCAGTCACTGCCCATTTACCTTAATTGGAAAAAAATGTAATAAACCAGAGCCCTAGATAAGAGGGGTATTTGATGATAAAGCTTTACCAAGCCTGAAATGCCTGCTTTCTAAGCCTAAAATAGCCCTTTTTAAGCAGAAAAAACACTGAAAACTTAAAAATCAAAGCCTGAAATCAAGTAAAATTCAAGAAATGAAAGCCTGAAATCCTGTAAAAGCCTGAAAAGTATGAGGCCTGTAATTAAGGGATAATTTTCTTTATTTCTCATTGAAACCATATGTTGTGACCCCTCATCTGAACCATCTCGTCGAGACGATTCAGATGGGGGGTCACAACATATGTTTTTATCCAGAAATAACAAAAATTATCCCTAATTATCACTAAATACTCCCTCTTATCTAGGGCTCTGATAAACAGTGATTACTGAGAAATAAATTCACTCTGTTCTAAGGTTTCCTCATATTAAAAGCCTGTTGCTAAATACGCTCAAGTTTTTTATGCACAAGCCTTGAACATAAGCAGATTATTTGATGGTCCAATAAAAACAAGCAATACCAGCAAATTATCACTCACCACAGGCAATGCAGAGGAACACGAAAAAGCTGACTGTACTGAGCTCCATCATTTCAGGCCCTTATCTGAGGGCTCTCACAGTAAACCTACAATAGAATTTAGAAAGACCTATACAGCTACCGTATTATATTTATTCAGCAATAAGGTTGGAGCATTTTCCGTCTCCAAAGTGACAAGATATGTCAATGAGTCATATTAATGTTTTTCTTTTCCAAAACAAACAAACATCTAGATCCATCCTGTAAAATATGGGCTGCCACTTTACTTTTTATTCCCTATTTATGGATGAACCTAAATTCATTTAGGACATCCCTAATTCATTTGTGGGTATCTTAAAATGAATATTATATAGGATATCCTAAAATAATTGAGGATTCATTTTAGGATATCCATATACCGATTTTTGGATATCCTTAATTCAATTTTGGATATCCTAAAATACATTTTTGGATATACAAAAATCACGCTGAAGTTTGGATATCCATAATTTGATTTTAGGATATCCTTAAATTGATTTTAGGATTTTAGGATATCCTTAGGATATCCCAATTAAGATAATGCTGATTTTAGGATATCTGAAATCAATTTTACGTAATCCACAATTCCATTTAAGGATATCGTAAATTAGGCTGATTTTAGGATATCCATAAATTGCTTTAAGGATATCCTAAAATCATTTGTCAAAATATTTATTTTTCTTTTATGATTTCTCCCTACGTCTTTTTTTATTTATTTATGGATATCCTAAAATCGAATAATCAGGTGTTATTTAGGATATTTATAAATTGAATTTTGGATATCCCTTAATTGAATTATGGATATCCAATATTCACCATATTTTAGGATATCCTTTAATCAAATTAAGGACATCATAAATTCATATTGTATTTTAGGATATCCATAATTTGATTTTAGGATATCCTAAAATCCAATTTTGGATATCCAATATTCAACTGATTTTAGGATATCCATAACTGGATTTTAGGATATTCATATAAGGAATAAATACTAAAATGGCACCCCATAGTATAACAGATCTAGGGGTTGGGGTTGTTTAGGGCAAGAAAAGCCCTTTTTCATGCATAGCCTAGAAAACAAAAACAAAAACAAAAAACAGATCTCCAGTAAAAAAGGAATTTCGATGACAATTCTGATATATGTCTTTTTAATTATTCTCATAGTCCATCAATGAAACTGCCTCAGCCAGCTTAGACTGTTTCACCACAGGGTATAATCGATTCCGCTAATTTTCGCTTCCTGCAGAGACTGTCCATCATATTTGGCTTCCGCCGAGACTGTCCCCGAACTCTTGCTTCCTGCAGAGGCTACTGTACTCAAAAAATGGTTTCCTGCCGAGACTGTCCGCGTGATTCTGCTTCCTGCCGAGAGCGTTCCGAAGAATAACAAAAACATAAATAACAGAGCGTTCCGAAGAATAACAAAAACATAAATAACAGCATAAAAACATAAAATATGAATGTCTGGAATGCAGAACTCTCATGTATGGGAGTAGGTTTTCTCATGTCACGGCTCACATTATCTTTCAGTTTTTGAAACTTTACACAAGAATTATCATAGAAAATTAATCAACACTCTATCATTCGGATCTATCTTGTGAAAAATGACAACTCTGATTAGTGTGATGGGATGCTAGCTTACCGTATTCGACCTAATTAGTGCTCATGGCCTAATAAGTGCACATCATGGGAATTTCTGAGGCATATGATTATGAATTTACATATTTTTACCAGTTTATTCCTTTGATTGCTTGTTTACAAGTGCTGAAAACACTATTGTTCTCTTCCAGTTTTCACCAAAATTGGTATAAAAGCTCTGTTGAAGTTATGACGGTACTGTAAAATGTACATGCACACCCATCTGCAGTTATCTGGAAAATTTAACTTAATTTATCAATCCATACTCAGATTGCCTATCGTGTATCAAATGTAATATCTCACCTGAAAGAATAAGTCCAGACACACGGGCAAACTGCATACGCCCTTGCTTGGCCTAAGATGGGTACAATCGTTTTTCTATTTGGAAGCAAACTACACACCTGTGATTTTTGACATCTATTTTTAGAACAGACCGGTTAAGTCACAACACATGTTTGACACGCTAGGTTGACTTTGTTTACATCTATTTTAAGTTACGCTGGTTTATCAAAAAGTTGTAATTTATTGACGAAATTTTTCCCTCAACTTTAATAAATATATGTGAGCGTTGGAAATAAGGTATTTTAATACATATGAAAGTGGTATATGAGTTCATGATTTGTCAGCAACTAAGGGGGTCGTCTTCATTTTTTACATGAGGTGTGAAAGACGCGTGTCTTTTAATCCATTGGAGTAGAATTATGAACGGAACTGGCTGTACATTATTCTGCTAATTAGATGACTGGTGGAATGCCATTGCACGTAACATATGTCATGTAACATATGTCATTGAGCTAAGAAAAAAACACATGCCGCATAACGCTCAGAAGTGGTAATTCTTCAAAATTCAAAAGAATAAACAAATAAAAATTAATATAAAAACTACGATATGAATCAGGCAGATTTGGAATCGAGTAAACTAAAAAAAGAAACCTACTGTTCAGTTAGGGCGCGTTTACACGAGCAAAGTTTCTATGTCACAGAAACTTGAACAAAGAAAGTATGACAAACATTTTGCGTTTACACGGAGCAAATTATTAGTTAAAGAAAATGAGCCATAGAATCTTTGTCACATAAACTTTGGCAATGAAATATTTGCTGCAGTGTTCACACGACCAAATATTATTCGTCAAAGTTACCTGCAGCGATGAAACAAAATCTTAGTCACATTTTCCACGCTTGTAGCAATGTTCTTTGTTACATAATCTTTAGCAAAGTTCTCCGTTTACACGGACAAATTTAATTTATCAAAGTAACTTTAACATATTTATTTGTCAAAGAAACATTGTCATATTTTGGCATTTACACGAGCAATTTTTTCTGTGACAAATCTACTTTGTCATAGAAACTTTGGTCGTGTAAACGCGCCCTTAGTCGTTATTATTATTATTACTTTTTTTTCAATTTAGTCAATTTTGAACTTTTTTTCTCTCTCTCATTTTGGTCGATTCAGAATCACCCTATTTTTCTCATACCGCCCCCCCCCCCCCCCCCCCCCCCCCGCCCCCTCTAAACGCCTTTTTTTCGCAATGCAATGTTGCTTTTGTTTTTCTTTTTGTTACATAGTACCTCTGCCGCGTATATAGGTTCAAAGCCTCAGCGCTGGCAAGTATGAATGGTTGGGTGTTCCCTTCGGGGTTGCAGTGGTTTCACAGAGTATTTCCCAGCCCCTGTACATCTGAGAACTACTTCTGGCTTTCTTCCACCACAGAACAGTCCTCTGATGTAATGATCAGATATGATCGAATCGGAGTATGAGTAGAGACAGGAAAGAAAGAAAGACAGGCAGACCTGATATATAGACATTTGGTTACATAGATAGATAAACAGAAAAGACATGCAGACCTGATAGATAGATAGATAGATAGATAATCTTTTTTTTTTCTTTCCTATTTGGTGTTAAGGGCAGGCTGTGGTAAGCGATTGTGTCGGTTCCTGACTGTCGCCTTCTCATCTACTTTGCATATCAGAGCTGTTGAGTTTGTGTCGTGTGGTGGCCCTGAAAATTCACCCCGTACATTCATTTACCAATCATCAAGGATTGCATTTCAATCATTCAGACCAGCGTTTCTGAATTAGTCTTGCTGTTCAGTGCCCCTCTTGTTTCATCTAAGTAATTAATGATTTATATGTTTGCTGTTTTGATCCATTGATGGGTTAGAGGTCAATCACATGGACCGAATACAGTAAGTTGTATGTCTAGGAACAACAACAGAATCCAACCACGGCAAGGGGTTGAGGCCACGTAAAATCGATTTACGCCCCTCGGCCCCACCTCCAGTTATTCATTACTGACCGTTCTGAGGTGGTTTACTGCTATTGTCATTGTCGGCTGGTTGTGTTGTACATTATTTACTAAGACAGTATGGTATCATGTTTTAAATAATCTATCTTTAAAAAGACTAAATACATCCCTGGTTGACTAGGCCCTAGTTATGTATATATATACAAGGGCTGTTACCAAACGAAAAAGAGTTCTAGTTCCCCAATGACCCGAGGGTTTGTCTTTTTCGAGTATCGAGATGAAAACTTCGAGTATCGAGATAAAATGTTCGAGTTTAGAGTTGAAAACTTCGAGTATCGAGTTAAAATATTCGAGTTTCGAGTTGAAAACTTCGAATATCGAGTTGAAAAGTTTAGTTTCGAGTTGAAAACTTCGAGTATCGAGTTGAAAAATTCGATGACAAGGTCATCGTGCCTTAACAAATTTGTTGCTTAACCACGATGACTTGTTTTATGTGATGTTTGTTGCTAGTATGTTTGTTCTATTGTTTTTGATTTTAAGGCTAGCCCAGTGACCACCTACATGGGAAAAGGCTGTTCACACTGCACGCTGATGACGTCTTTGGTTGTGACTAATTTTCTTTTCCCACATGGTGTCTTGGTTGGGATCTGTGATGGAATTGTGTCAGTTCCTGAGAACTTTTTCCTATTTACTTTTGGAACTATGGCTCTTTTTCGTTTTGTAACAGCCCATGAGCACACAGTGATGAAACATAGTTAAACAGGTGTGAAAATATATCGAAATATTAAGTTGGTAAGCTGCAGTCAAAAAGCACCAAGTTTAGTTCTTCCCAAAATGAGAGTTCATCGTGTGAAGAAGCCAGTGGTCGTCGCTAAAATACTACAAATAGCGCTTCGCGTTTCATGGAATTTTAACTTCGCCCATTAGCTTGATTACTCGATGAACGCTGAAAAATCAAATGTTAATTCTGAAATCGGTAAGAGAATTTAAATGTTGAAACATATTAATAACACGTTGGCATATGTTAGCAATACATTCCATGTACACCTATTAGATAATAGGCCCTTTTTATATATCAAAACTGTCACATGTACTATGCCAAAAGTTAGACAACTTTTTCTAAAAAAATCCCATAGACTTGCATGAAAATTAACTGCTCTCAGCTGGTTCTACTTCCTACTCGATTGAAATAATAATTGAGCCGCGACACGACAAATCCAACAATGTGGTTGTGCGCCCAGCGCAGACTCAGATCAGCCTGGGCATCCACCCATTCTGTTCAGACCCTTTGCTAAGCGCTTAAAGGGTAGCTAAGGGTCTAAGCTACCTCTATGCGGTCAGCGACGGCTCTGATCAGACTGGGCGGATGCCCCGAGGCTGATCTGAGTCTGCGCTGGGCGCACAGCCACATTGTTGGTTTCGTCGTGTCGCGGCTCAATTTATGTCATGGTGTACCAACTGTCTCTACTCTTAGTTAGATGGACTGCAACTTTTTTCATATTGACAACTTATCGAAATTTATTTTTACCAACTGTAAAAGTTTGAGTAAGTTCTCATCACAAATCTATGTATCCATCACACCTGAAAAATGCACACAAAAATGTGAACCCTTGTCGAAACAAGAGCGTTTCACAGTCAAGCAATTTTGTTCGGACTGAATGAAATTCTAGACAGTTAATACATGTAATAGTTTACCTAAATTAAAGGTTGGTTCCCGGAGTTTGGTCTGCATCATAATTTTGAAGATTATTTTTCTAAAGTGTTGGAAAACAATTATAACAAGGAAATTAATAAGTTTCACTAAAAAATGTAATTCGGAAAACATCAGACAAGTAGTTTTGCAAGGGATTCCCTAATTCTGCTTCGCACACCAGTTAATGCTATTTTTGTTCACGCCAAAAATAGATTACGCGGCTGATCCCATGCTGGACTGCGTTTTGGGATAGTGAAAACCCATCCACCATGCCAGAACCTCCAGAAGAGCGTACGGCAAGAAAAACAAATGCCCTGTGGAGAATGACATCAGGAATCACGCACATATGAGACGTTCTCAGTTAAGCTGGGCCATTCGGGGACAAAAATGGCCATATATACAACAATTCCAGAATTCAAGAAAAAATCACGAACATACTGCTCATTATATCTGCTTCAAATCTTTAAAATATTTTCAGATAATAGTTTTAGATTACGGAATACCAACCATGTTTAGAGACATACCCTAACAATTAGAAACGGCGTATTTTATGACGTTATTAAGATACGTTGAAAGACGATGTCGCATACGATTTCTTTGACATGCGAAGCATTGCACATTTACTAATCTACTGACATTTGATTATTTTGGCTGGTTTCAATTTAAAATGTTTTTCTTTGCTTTTTGGAAGAGAGGGGTTTTCTATGAAGCGCTGCTTAATCAAATGACGTCAACGCTTTCAAAGCGTGGTCTTTGTGACGTTGTGACGTAGGTTACGTGTGACGTAGGTTACAGTGCACACATTTTAACGTTTTTATACCATTTAATGTTTCAGTGCATGAAATCTAAGCACACCATCTTGTAGCTGTTACTAGGCAGGATTTTGCACATGAGTTTCAGAGCGT
The DNA here is from genome assembly GCA_963989385.1 of Ctena decussata. Classification (NCBI taxonomy): domain Eukaryota; kingdom Metazoa; phylum Mollusca; class Bivalvia; order Lucinida; family Lucinidae; genus Ctena; species Ctena decussata. The sequence continues at coordinate 46,635,743 of OZ022500.1, forward strand.
TTGCTTTGCTCAGTTTTAAACAAAGCCCGTGACGTAAGGTTACATTCTTACAGAAAAGTGCTGGGGTAATGTATTTTAAAGACGAGTAAAATAAACAAAATTGAGCAAATTTGTACAAATGATATAAGATATTGAGGAATACATATTTCTTCGTATGATCTTGTAAGTTTTATGATGCCGGGCCATTTAAGTTAATACATGTATCACTTATTTACATCTGTGACGTAGGTTACATGATATTTGCGACATTAGTTCCCAGTCTCATTTCGTAGCAAAAACTACCCTTTAGATATTGTTTAAGCGGAGAAATATGCAAGAAATCACCTGAATTTAATAATAAAACTCGATTTTCACCAATGATTTATATTTTTCAGCCGTGCGGCGTTCATATCTATGCAACGGCAATATTGCGACATTTAAAAACGTCGCATTTTAAACCAGGATATCATTATTCGAACCAGTGTTAAAAATGTCTAACAAAACGCATGCATGTATTGGTACTTTTATCTACTTCTTTAGACAGGGGGCAACTTGTCAGAGGGTAAACAGGACCGTTATTTTGTGATTTAAAGAAAGGCAATACGAAGGACAAAATTAATAGCTAATGGCCCAGCTTAACTGAGAACGTCTCTTATAGACATATGACAAAGTTATTTTTAGAACTGGAATTTCAACACATTGTTCAAGCAAAGAAAACTAGCAAGTGAAAAATGACAAATTTCAACAAAACCAACAGTTTTCTCATTTGCAACATATTCAGAAAAATAAGAGTATTTAATACTACGCAGAAAAAGACAAACTTATTTTGTGAACAGAATTGGTATCGCTAGTCCAGGCACCTACCTTTAAATGTTGTTGTTTTGTGTGTGTGTTTTGTAGAAGTAGGTAGCTTCGGTCGGTTTGTTATTATTATGAGTGTTTCATGGCTATCTGGACTTAATTATTGTATTCTTGAAAAATAATAAACATTAATACCCAAAATAAATTACCAAAAGTTAACAGATCATATAACAACAAAAACATGTTTGTGTAATTTTTTATTTGTAATTAGAAGTGCAGCAATTTAAATTTGGTTGCCCCTGATTTTGGTCATATATATTATTTAACCGCGAAACGACAAAACCAACAAAGTGACATGTATGCCCAGCGAAGACTCAGCTCAACCTGGGCATCTCCCGGGCTAACCAGTCTTCGCTGTCGGCATGGAGATTAGATTAAACATATTTTATTGCATAACATACAAGAGGATCAGATACAACATTAGGTCGTCTTCTCCTTAACCTTTTTAACTATAATTTTGAAAGGATACTATGGCGAATGACAGACAAAATTATACTGTCAAAACAGTTCATTTCAGTTCAATTCTCCCAACGCAGAGGAGAGCAGATGCTCGTCTTTGCATGTTTTACAAAATTCTGCACAATATTGTTGCCGTGCCTCTTCCATCGTATTTTACACATCCTACAAGAATGACACGTCACGGCCACCCCCTCACATCACTGCAAATTTACACTCAAGTAAATTTCTATATGCATAAATACTCGTTCTTCCCCCTGGCTGTTGTGCAATGGAATCGACTACCAGCTGATGTTGTTTTGCTGCCTAAACTGACTCAGTTCAGTGTGGCAGTCAGGTCTCTTGACCACCAGATGCCATAAATACAACAGACCTGTTTTTAACCTGATTTTAATATCTCACTTCTGTTTAAGAAATAGATCAGCTCTAGCAGTGAATTGTTGAGTAATAATTCACTGTTTGGAGGTCAGTTGTAAAGTAGATCATATCACGAGCGCAGAGCGCGAGTGATATATCTACTTACAACTGACCGACAAACAGTGAATTATTACTCAACAATTCAATGCTAGAGCTGAATTATTTCGATTCTAACACTCAAAAACGCCGAAAAACTATTTTTTTCATTCAAACTCTCTCAACTTTCCTGCCAGCGCGTTCATGCTCCCGCCAATATTCTTAACTGTATCTAAGACAAATGTACGTTTTATGGGGATTTTAGAAAGAAAAAAAGAGACGTTACACCGTCTAACGTCTCAAGCGTCATAAAATTACGTCAGTAATTGCAGTGACGTCAGCAATTAGACTCACGCGCTCCGAAACAGCGAATTGTTGCAGAATAAAACACAGTAACTTTCCATTGCTTCTATAGGCGCACTGTGTTAGAATAACAGTTTTAACCCTTTCATCTTTCTTCACCTCACTTTTGCACTTTTTAGACTCATCTATTCATTATCATCTCACTTTTTTCTTTACGGCGCGCAATCATCCTGCACGTAATCCTCGCGAGGGGGTGTTGCAGTATAACTAGATAGATAGACGACGTTCCCCAAGTGGCTCAGCGGTACGTAACCATAGTTGCACGCACTTAATTGGCACCGAATGTCCGTCCGATTGTCCGTGCTGTCAAAACACAAATCATACATAATTATAACTAAAGTAAGAAACCATGAGAAAAAGTAATGAAAAAAGGTGGAGGCTGCTAAGACACTAAGCTGCACTTTTAGCGCACGGCGAAGACTGATCAAACTGGGCGAGTGTCCAGGCTGATCAAAGTCTTAGCGTGGAGCATAAATAATTTCGTTTTTTTCGTATTTACAATAGGATAGTACAATATCAATGCAAACCTAGTTCGCACCATTGAGCAGCTATACGACAAGGCTACAAGTGCAGTCCTGATAAATGGCAGCACAGGAGAATGGTTCAGAACAACAGTTGGAGTAAGACAAGGATGTCTCCTGTCACCCACCCTCTTCAACATTTTTCTCGAAAGGATCATGTCTGATGCTCTGGAAGAACATGACGGAAAGGTTAAAGCATAGGCGGCAGAAATATTACCAACCTGCGGTTTGCCGATGACATAGACGCTCTTGCTGAGGAACAGCAGGAACTAGAAGCACTAGTTGAAAGTCTCGACCAGACCTGCACAAGGTATAAGATGGAGATCAGTGCTGAGAAGACCAAACTGATGACAAACAGCGCAGATGGCATCCAGAGGGAGATCAAGGTAAAGGGGCAGAAGCTGGGTACTGTAAGCAGCTTCAAATACATTGGAGCAGTTGTCTCAGATGATGGCTCAAAACAAGAGGTTCTCTCAAGGATAGCACAGGCCACTTCAGCTCTTGCTAAGCTGAAACCAATTTGGAGAGATAACAATATATCTCTTGGATCAAAGGTGACACTTATATGCGCTCCCTTGTCATTTCCATATTTCTGTATGCCTGTGAATCATGGACCTTGACAGCAGAATTAGAGAAAAGAACGCAGGCCTTTGAGATGAGATGCTACCGAAGGTTACTGAACATTTCGTACAAGGACCAATGAGGAGATTCGCAGGAAGATCCAAGCAGCCATTGGAGAATATGATGGACTCCTGACGCTGGTCAAGAAACGGAAACTAAGGTGGTTCGGTCACGTCTCAAGGTCTTCTGGTTTAGCAAAGACAATTCTTCAGGGCACAGTGAAAGGAAAAAGAAGAAGAGGTAGACAGAAGAAGAGGTGGGAAGACAATATCAAGGAGTGGACTGGAATGGATTTTGCCAGCTCAACTAGGGCAGCTGAAGACAGGACAAGGTGGAAAGGGATTGTTTTGAAGTCAGCTGTGGTGCCCCAACGACCTAGTAAGGTTATGGGATAGAATAGAATAGACACTAGGATAAAAGGCATGTTGCAAAGGTAGAATATGTTTTGTTTTGCTGGGCTCGGGTCCGATCTCGAACATTGGCTGGATGGTGGGGTGGAGCCTGATGTTTAGTAATTGAGCTGCCACTCGCGAAGCGCCACCATCTAGCACAATGTCACAGCATACTTATTCTGATCAGGCCCTTGCCGAGCACAGTAATAATATAACACTTAAATATCATTGTAGTGTTGTTTGAGCATGTACTGTTTTAGTATCCTTTATATGTCTTATATGTTTTATATGTATACACTACTGTCTTATCTTATCTCTCTTACAGGTCTTTCTTACATGATCCATGCATGTAAAATTGAAAATATTGATATAGTCTCTTATAATGTACATGTATATTTTATATGTTAGTCGGTCTAATAGCTATTCATAACTAATGTTACTTGTTATGTAAACACATCCGACTTTAAATAAAATTTGTATCTTTGTATCCTGTATCTAGGGGTCCTACTAAAGACAGAAAAGGACTTTTGCCACCGAAAAGGACCGAAAAGAACTTTCGGGCACCGAAAAGGACTTTTTAAATGCCATTTTATGCTCTAAAAACGTTGGAAAATAAATAAACAGGGTAAAACATTTATTTCTGAACATTCTTTTCGAGAACTTGTGTGAAAAATGCTCTTTTCGGTGCCCGAAATTCGGCATTTGTTATGTCATTTTCGGTACTTGATTTTCTCAATGACCAGTAATGGAGTCCCTTTCGGTGTTTGTGAAATATTAGAATGAAGACAATACAATTCACAAAATTATTATTCAAGCGCTGATTTATATCATGGTGATATTAAATTTTTAAAACATATGTTTTATATGGCATTTAAAGGCAAATAAAAGTCCTTTTCGGTGTCCGAAAGTTCTTTTCGGTCCTTTTCGGTGGCAAAAGTCCTTTTCTGTCTTTAGTAGGACCGGTATCTAGCGACGCAACAATTTTCTTGCACACTGACAAATGCATGTAAGCCGAAGATGACACTTTAGGCTCTGTATGTGCCCTCGTAATAGTCTTATGTTCTCACTAAATACTGATTATTTATTTTGTTTTACATATATTCCCATACCATCGCGGTTTTCAGCAGACATCGATTTATTATTATTATTATTTCGTTCACTAAATATTCACTTCTTTCAATGCGCTCCAACCAACATGCTCGATAAAGGGGGCGTGGCGTATTCGCCACACTTCATCAATGCGCTATTTTTGAAGTTGCAAAACCGGTTTAAGAAGTCAGGTGTAAGGGACTCGTCTAATATCATAAATATGGAGAACTAATGGAAAACTAAACTATCTTATTATCCCAACTTCGGATCTTGTGTGTCTTTCCCGCTCAGAGGAACCAATTATTTGATAGGTAAATTTGTTATCAATTAGCAGATTCAGTCTCAGCAGCAGCTATTCAGAGCGTGCTTGTTTGGACAGCATCAAATTCGCGGGTGGGGTAGTTCAGTGAATGGTGTATGCCTGTATGCAATTTACAGTGAAAATTCTTCTTCAGTACTTGCGCTTCTATTATGTAGTGTTGAGGGACCGTAAAAAAGATACTTGCCTGATGATTAGGCTATATTACATAGCACCACAAGTTGACTATTTATTCCCTATTTATGGCTAGATGCAGTCATTTGACCTATTCCGACGCACGTTTCAGTCGACCGTGCGCTACAGTCTAAATACACTGTCATTTTTTAATTCATTTATGTCAGTAAATAAATAAAAGCCTCTTGTTTAAGGCACTTTGTTTGGATTCACAAACTATTTGAGGAAGATAGGCAAATCTGACGACAACCAGACGTTGTCTTTTATCCTATTTCGACGCACCTTCTTCTATTCCGGTGGATCTGTATATTTTTTACAATACATTGAAAGAACCACCGAGGGGCGCCCCAAAAGTAAACTGTCGGATTATTACTAGCTCGATGAAAGACGATTTTATGCAAACAAATGTCTATTTAACATAATTGATTATTCAAAACATCTGACTATACCCACGGCTTAGCTGAAAAACTTTTTCGGTGGTTCAGTGCACGTAAGTACAATGTTTGATATTTTTTATCCAGGATTCTATGATAAATGACAATTCAAAATAAAGCCTTATGGAGTTTTACTTACATATTCAAATTGCATGACGAGAATGCAGCACTAATATGGATTTCAGAACTCAGAGACATTACCCAAATATACTATCCGCCGGAATAGGCTAAATGGGCTAATAAATTAAAATTTCAATAAACCCAAGTAACTGATTTTATTTCATTTTGATATTAATCGGTTCAGATAGCTAATAAAATGAGCAATCGACAGACATATAGGTTTACGACATATTTGTTTACACAAATATTGCCCGACCCCATTTTCACAGTTGGCCTGAAAACATCTGTCATTTTTCTTGTTAAATATGCATTACCAGCCACTTTTAAACTCAGTTTTCCGTATCTTTGATTGATAAATGAGATCCTTAATATATGTGGTTTTGACAAATAAATATTGAAAGTAATTACCTAAAAATGATTTCGCTTCTAGCTTGTATCGTTGCAGAGAAAGAAACAGGATACACCGGAATAGGTGAATCCACCGGAATAGGTCAAATGAGTGTATCCATAATTATTTGATGATGGATGGATTTCTTGTGATTTAACGTCCATTTCAACAGTTTCAGTCATATCAGGGCTTTGGCAGGGTGATTATGAAAGGCTGTGTGCAATGGAACCCTGTTAATGGCAGGAAAGATTCTCGCCTCAAGCGGGGCTCGAACCTGGGTCAGCTTTCTTTCTTTCTATCTTTACTGTCCTCGGTCAACTTTGACCATGATGACAGGTTTCTGGTGTGGCGCATAAGTTGTCACAAAAAAAAAAAAAGAAATAAATAAATGAATTTGTGACAAAGCCTCCAGCAGATTAAAACTATTTACAAGAAGTCCTCAGGGGCAGGCATTCCATGCCTAACCCCTGCTCTACCCTAGGATATTAAATTTTGGCCTTAAACCCATCAACTGTCTCCGAAGAGACAGCTTCGGTTGTAAGGCCATTCCAAGTTGCAATTGTCCTGGGGAAAAAGGAATTCTTAAAACCGTCCGTGTAAGCATTTGGACGGTGGTACTGGAATGGGTGGGACCTAGTTCTCCTGCTCCCTTCACCGACCTCAGATAGGTACTTATTCTTATCTACAATGGCAAGATTATTGTGAATTTTGTAGAATAGAGACAGAGAAGCCTGCTGTCCTCTTTCCTGCAGGTCTGGCCATTGGAGTTCTAACATTTCTCCCACATGGCTTTGATTGCGCCAGCGCCTACAGGTCCAACGGGCAGCAGTCCTCTGTACTTTTTCTATTCTGTTAATATCTACTTGGTGATGGGGCATCCAAACTGGCGCTGCATATTCTAATTTGGGCTGGACCAGAGTTTTATATGCAGCAGCCTTGATTTCCTTCGATTCAAAAGTCAAGTTTCTACGAAGCAAACCCAAAGTCTTAGTAGCCTTACTGGTAACTTCATTGATGTGCTGACCCCACTCGAGGTCATCCGTAATTTCAACTCCTAAATATTTGGCTGACGATACATTCTCTAGGACTAGATTTGATGGAACTTTCATCGTTTTCGAGAAAATAAGCAAAACCCGTTTGCACTTGGCAGCAAAAGGACTATATCATGTTGAATTATAGATATCAATAAATCAATTTATGGATATCCATAAATCAAATAATAGATATCCATAATTTGAATTATGGACATCTAATATTCAACATGGTTTATGGATATCCATTATTTGAATTATAGATATCAGTAAATAGAATAGAATTATGGATATCCATCAATTGAATTTTAGATATCCACAAATCTATTTATAGATAACTATAATTTGAATCATGGATATCCATTTTTCACCCTGATTTATAGATATCAGTAATTTAAAAAAAGGATAGACATAATTTGAATAATGGATATCGTTATTCAAATTATATATTATGTTATATCATGAGCAAATCATAGTGCATGTTACGCTTGACTGGACCGCACCGCTCCGCTAGGTCGTATAAATACCTTTGCTGCCTCTCTGATAGGCACTTCTCTAAAATACTTCACCAATGGTATACTGTGTATTGTGAATTGAGACAGTCATTACGATTAGTTAGAACACTCAGTGGTTCTTTATTGTGTTATCCAGAATAAGTCGATACTATTACAAGTAGATTGAGAATAAATAGTAAAGCGACACCCTGTAAGTGCCACTTTATTATTTATTACCTATTTATTGATATCCGTGATTCAAATTATAGATATCTATTGTTTGAATTATTGATATCTCTAATTATCTATAGATATCCATAATTTGATAATTATAGATATCAATAATTCAAAAGTTGATGCCCATAATTCGATTTATGGATAGCTATAATTCGAATTATGGATATCCATAAATCAAATTATGGATATCCATAAATCATGTTAAATTATAGATATCAAAAAATCAATTTATGGATATCCATAATTTGAATTATAAATATCCATAATTTGAATTATGGATATCTGAAATTTGACATGATTTATTGATATCCATGATTATAGCGCAGACTCTGATCAGACTGGGCGCACATGCCACTTTGTTGGTTATATTTGTTGTGTCGCAGCTAAAGTATCTGTTTGAAGGAAAATGGTGTCTATGATATAAAATATGCATATGTTATTTAAGGTAGACGAATACTGAATAGAAATATTGGCGGGGCATTCAAACCATTATACCATCTAAATAACCCAAAGAGCTAAAACACATTTGGATAAGAAAAAAAACAATTTTCACCATTTTGTTTTCCTAAAAAACAATATTTTGTATTTCTACATACTTTTTTTTACACATTTTCCTTTAAAATTCATATTTCTAGCACATGAACGCATTTTCGTTTCCGTAAATCATATAACCTGTAATATAGGATATTTGAAACAAACTGATAACAAAAAATTGCAGTTTTCTTGTTAATAAGTATATTTACTTTAAAAAATTGCAAGAAAATTGAATTTCATAAAAAACGTCATGAAAAATATATTCAATCGATGGGGCATGCTTATGCATATTAGTTTAGTAAAACTTACATTGTATGTTAAAGAATAAAACAAAAAAACAAACATTTCACCGTTTCGTTTCTTAGAAAAACAATGTTTAAAATCAAAATATCCCCAAAACAGACTGCCCAAATTCTGCACCTGCTGTAAGCACAGCCAGTCCTTGCCCTACTATCTATTTTCCTGTTATTCGGTTCTACCATAGAGTAATGTTGACAAAAATGCGCAGATGGAATGGAAACTGTGAATATCTTGATCATTCTGGTTCCTAAGGAACAGTCTGATCTCAGTTTCCACTGTTTGTACAGACATGTGTGCCCGAAAACTTAGGATCTTTACGGTAGACGTTATAACTGTATGTACTCCACAGGTAATCAATTTGATGATGAACAATAACTCTGTTTTGTTTTTTAAACAAGTAAGAACAGAGTCGTTCCGTATACGTCCATCTTAAGGTATCTTATATATATACTGATGGGAAGAAGAAACGCAGGGTAACAAAATATACAACAATTATTTAATTGCTTGGCCTAAAATAATGAGTATCTTGGTCAATATGCACTCAAAACTGTGCCTAAAGTATCTCAACCGTGTAATGCACCTAGCCACATGGAGTAAATAAAAAGCAATGAGCATGTTCAGAATAATGATGACAATCTCGTCAACATGTCTTGTCTTACCACTTGAACACATCGCGTTCCTCTAGTTCCTCTTGCAATCATGGTATGGCTGACGAAAGTTCAGAGGGGTCAGATTATTGCATTGCTAATGCAAGGTCAAAGGCAACAACAGGTTGCTATGCAGTTCGCTGTAAATGTTTCCACCATAGAAGAGGGTCTCAATGGGGTACCTCTGAAATCAGTAATCAGTAAGATTTCAGCCCAAAAATCAGTAATCAGTAAACTTTAGGGGCAAAAATCAGTAATCAGTAAATTTTTGGCCAAATCAGTAAAATTGCATACGGCAACTATTCTATCTCATGCCTGTGATGCATAGGCCTTCTTTGAAGACTACTGAATAGTATCATAATACTCCTTTATGTCTGAAATTGATGCTTAACACATAGAAAGACAGTTTTTCTATGAAGAAAAATCGTATGCAATATAACCTGAAAAATCCCCTTTTTCACGTAAGACAGAGACTTTGCATTGACCAGTGAGGGTGTAACGCCCAAATCGTATACAGTATTCAGCTCAAATTAGAGAATATTCAGTATGCAGAGTCATAGTACGCAGTATTCAATAAAAAGCAGCAAATCGTACGCGTACTCGCACAAGGATGTGAGAAGCGGAAGTGCTGCATCATACCTGACATGTAGAGATCTAGCAAAAACGCCTCTTGCCGTCTTTAATAACCTTGATGCTTCTTGTACGGGTGAAAATGTGAAAACCTGCATACTCAGTCTTCTTGTCACCTTTGGAAACGGTGGTGTCAAGTCCGTAAGCTTCATCCTCCCAAGAAATTGAAAACAAAATATGAAATTGTGAACATCTTTAACAACCAGAGAATGTTTCCTTTGATGAGGACCCCTAGTCGCAGAAGGAAATGGACTTCTTTTTCAAATGTGTGAAACCCCATAGGATTTAACAGAATCTTTCTTCATATAACATTAAATTGGAGTGGACTAATAACAATTTTCCGGTGATTACTGTAACCGCTAACCGCATGTGACGCTGCTAACTGGTATTTTTTTCACTCCTATTTCGCTAATCAGTATATTTTTCAGCCGATTCTGTTAATCACGTAGCATAGGCGACGCTGCTAACCGGTAAAATTTCCTCTCAAATTTCGCTAATCAGTAATTTTTGGGGCCGAAATTCGCTAATCAGTAAACCCCATTGAGACCCTCATAGAATGTCTTGTCCATTGTCTGAGAGACACCGGAAGTGTTGCCATCCGACTGTGATCGGGATGTCCGCACGTAATGACGTGATGTCAAGACAGGGCTATCCATCTTGCATAATTGCCACCTTACTGCCACTGAAACTGCTATTAACATGGTAGGAAATCATAATCACCACATTCACCCAAAAACCGTTAAGAACTGATTGCATGAGGTTAGTCTGCGAGTTGGTCGCTCTTATGTTGGTCTGCCTCTTACTCGTGCCCGTCGCATGCGTCAAATGGCTTGGTTGGCAGTACATGCTCCCAGACGATTTCCAATGAGGCAGTGGAGACGCAGGGGCGTAACTAGGGGCAATTTCATAATACGCACAACCATGTTTTATTCTCTACTTCTTGAAGGGAAAGCTAGTATTTCAGCCACTTTGATAAATGGTGTTGAAATCTTGTCTTATTTATAAATATTCAGCATGCAAATATGCAGGTGCGTTTTGAAATTTTGTCAATTTTGACAAAATTTCAATACGCACTTGCGTATTTGCCGTATAGGTAGCTACGCCCTTGGAGACGGGTCTTTTTCACAGAGGAGTCTAGCTGTTCTCTCTTTTTCGTCTGGATGGTCAAGGTCGTGTATACCGATGTGGTGGAGAATGCTTCACCTGCGCTTGCGTTCTTAAGAGGGATAGGTTTGGAGGAGGCTTGGTTATGGTCTGGGGAGGAATATCTCATGGGGTAAAGTCACCGTTGATCGTGTTAGCCGGAATTTTAACCTCCATAAGATATAAGGATGAAATCCTCCACCTGGTTGCAGTTCCCATTGTGCAACAGCATCACCTAATTTTCCAACATGATAATGCCTGGCCCCATGTAGCCAAAGTTTGGCAAGACTTTCTCGCAAACCATAACATTAGCCCACTCAACTGGCGAGGTTATTGGGGCACCACAGATGACTTTACAGCAATTCCTATTCACCTGTTCCATATCTAAAGGTATAAATTCCATTCTTAGCAAATCTTGTCATTGTAACAATGGATACGTGAACCCATCATATGCTCAGGGTACATTTCATGTAGGATAAGAAGTCTTGTCTTCAAGATTACCGTACAATATCATCAACCAGGGGCTTGAAGCCAATCTGGTCCATGGTTGAAATTCCGACCTCTCGTTTGACATTTCCCAATCCTACATGGACACGTACCAGCAAGATGGATTCTTATAATCTGTCTTTTTTTGTTTACTGCAGGATGAAGAACATGGGGGTGTTAAGGGTTGGATTTCTTGTTCTTACTGGTAAGTAAAATAAGAGGATGATAGATCATGTGTTGTTTTTGCATTTTTACCCCTTAAAGCACCAAAAAAAAAAAAAAGCAGACAACAAAATTACCGTAATGTGCATATATATTGGGACACCTGAAAATAATAAATTTTCCATTTGGGACAAATGGAAAAGTTATTTTAGGTGTCCCAATACTTAAGCACATTAGGGTATGTCTGCAATATTTCAACAAACGGTTTCATCCATGCCATTCTCATTCAGTGACCCGCTTGTGTTGATGAGGAATTTAAACATCAACTTCAGGTGAGTTAAACATAATCTGAGCTCAAGTGCTTGTCTGACTTGTCCATTTTCTTTAAGCACCAAAAAGCAGACGACAAAATTTACGTCTGCAAAAATTCAAAAAATGCCTTATCCAAGACATTTCATATTGATAATTCAAAGACTAGAGGGCAAACAGTGTAGATCTAGATGAGGCAGCTCATTATGAGCAGCTTCATCAGGATCTACGCTGTTTGCAAATTCTGCTAATTTCGTCACTGGTGCTTAAAGAGTTAACTGATCTTTAAACATAGGCTGAGGATCTTTATTTGCAAACTGGAAGTTTACATGCATGTTCCTGTTTAGAAAATGTAGGTAGCTATCCACATTACAGTCTGTAAATTGTGGCACATCCGGGGCCCAGTTTATACCATATCGGGCATTGCCATAGAGTGCAGAATGTCGGTCGTCGATAGCGTCTCCGTCTTTCAGGATATACTAGAAACCTCTAGAGAGCTAAAATTATGCACTTAAAATGACTTTAACAAGTTTATCCTTAAAAACTAAAGGGTTTGCAAAAAAAAGTATCTATCATGGGTGTGAATTGTGGTTATAAAAAATCTGTCACTCGTCACTTGGGATCACTGTTTGGCAAGCATCATGATGCCGAAAGCCTCATGATGCCGAACAGTGTCCCTCATGACAGATGTTTCTATCTGCACTACACACCCATGAACTGATGCATACATGCTTACTTTTATATTTTCTGTTCTTTCAGGTCTTGCCTTTGTCCATGGAGGTAAGTATAAGCATTTTACATGTATTCATGACGATAATAAAATTCAAGCCAGGTTAAAATGAGCGGCGACACGACAAAACCATTACTTCTACTTGCTTTACCTTATGAAAAATTTAAAAAGAAATATGCTGTCTAAGCATGATATTGTTTGGCTTCTTTTTTGATTGAAGCAGTTAGTTTTGACATACTCATAGGTCACTATAAAGCAAACAGCGGACTCGACAAGTTGTCCCTGGACAACCATTCTAGTATGTTACTGTGACCTATATTTCCCAGTTCACTGTTATTGTCATACCTCTGGCAATATTTTAGGAGTTTGAATATTTCTTAAGATAACTGATTATTCTGACACTGCAGTTGATCTCTTTTGTGCCCGTATTGTCCATATTGAGCATGCCCTTGTTAAAATCAAACTCCCATAAGACATGCTTTATTGTCTTCTGACAGTTCTTGTCATTTTTGATGAGAGTCAGCTCTTAAAGGGAAGTTTTTTGCACCCCTAGGATTATTGACGTACTCCATTTTGGAAGGGCTTTGTCGTCCAGAGAAGCAAACAGGAAGTTTTAGAAGTTGTTCCCCTTTGTGAAAATGGCAGAAAAACTTGATGGCGTTCCTTTATACATTAAAGTTAGTATGGCACATGGGTGACAATGTTTGCCTTACCTCAGAGCTCCAGATGAGCGAGGGTATTGAGGATAATTTAAAGATAATTTTTTAAATTTCTCAACGAAAACATATTGTGACCCCTCATTAGTCTTAACTGTCGCAATGAGATGGTTCTAATGAGGGGTCACAGTTATGATATGTTTCTATGGAAAAATAAGGAAAATTATCCCAAAATTATCACTGTCTGCTGTCTTTTGTACACAATTTAGATCAGTTTTTCTGTCTTATAAAGTTTGAAGACTTTGAATAATCAACTGCTTTCTTTTATTATTTTGCACAAGTATTTTCTTTTATAATGAAAAAAAAAAGGAAGAAGATTCTTTTCTTTTCTTTCCTCATTTCTGAAAATGGATCAAAATATTCCTAAAGTAATCATGATTACAGCCCATTTGTAATGTAATCGATTGCATTACGATGACTTGTATTCATAAAAATGCACAATTACAGATTACTTCATGATTACTGCAGAAATTGTAATCAATTACAAGTAATCATTATTACAGATTACAATTACCCCAGGTCTGCTATTACCCCTTCTTATCTGGAGTACTGCTACATATTTGCTGTTATTGGTTTAACCTTATTGCACTCAGGACAGCCAAAACTTTGGCCGTTCTGAGTGCAATAGGATTAAGGTCTTAACCTTTCTGTTTTTGTTCATTGCAGCTGTACCACAGTTTTCGAATGCAAACAACATGAGAGATAACTTGGTTGAAAGGTTGCAAAACATGAAGGAAAATTTTCCAGGTGAGGCAGCAGTTTTTGACCCATTGCATTCTGGGTACTGAAATTGTCGTCTGCATCAAAAATCAAGAATATTTTGACAATATTGGTCTAACTATTGTAGAAATGATGTCTAGGCAGCAAACAGTTTGGACCTTGATCAGATCAGGCCCCACATTTGTGGGGCCTGATCTGGATCCAAACTGTTTGCCCATATCTGACCTTGACCTTGTTTCCAAGGTCACAGAAGGACTTAATATGTGACACAGACACATATGCAGATGCCAACGAGATCCGCACTGAAGCCAATATGTATTCCCTCACCTTTAGTGGCAGGTGTGTAGGACATAATATAGCAGTTAAAATAGTAATTTGACAAAAGTTTCGAAATTCTAGGTCAAAACTGAATGAAAACCATCTTCCAAGCAAGTTTATGTGTTCAGTCAACCATGAAAACTAGGCCATTGTGAAATTCTGGTCACATCATCAAAATGTCCTGGTCAAGGTGCTTCCTTGACATGAGTTTGATGATAACTTGTCTGTTTATTTAACAATAATGCCAAGAAATATTGAAAATTGAGAACAAAAATATAAAAAAATGCTGAATGTCAAAGGAAGTCTTTTATGACAAAGTATGTTCAAATTAAACCAAATAAAATGATACAGAAATATAGTTTAGATGTTCTGTTAATCATTTTATGAAATCCTGTCTGTCTGTTGTACTCTTCTACCAAATGAGAATGTTTTTACAAGCCAGGCTAAAACCATGTTGGATTACCCCACCCACTTCTGTGGACCCGTAACTAAGTAAGTAGGGCTTTCCAACCAAAGTCACATATGGTTCAATAAACTAGACACATTGGAGTATACCATCAGTTAAAAAAAGAAAACTTTGGTAGGATGCAAACAACCCACCTTATTGATCCCCACCCCCTTTGTTGATATGATATAATAAAGATTAAATGCTGACCCTAGTGTCACGCGACCGCATTGTTTACCCTCCGAATTCCGGCAACCTCCGAAATCTCGATATCAGGTTTCCCTGGGTGGTCTAAGCCTGCCCAGGAATGGTGTGGTTAGGTTAACTGACCGTCCCGACATGACCATAGCTGTTTCCCATAAATCAATCAATTGACCAAACTAACACAGATACTTCATTGGGACTGGGGAAAGAAGTGATTAGATATTTAATGACCTTGACCTCATTTTTAGGTCACATTGTCACTTTGAAACACAAATTTTTATAGAAAAGCTTGTTTTATTTTTTTTTTAATATCTTGTAAAGGCAATGATGGAATTTCATGAAATTTTGCAGGAAGATTGACATCCACAAGATAAACACTTCTAAAAAAAAAAAGAAGATCTAAGGGGCAATTCTGTTAAAGTTATTATCCCCTCACACCACGAAGTGGTGAGGGGATATAGGTTTTATCCCGTACGTAAGTACGTACGTACGTATGTTCACCTTTTGTCAGCGCTCTAGCACCTTCATTTCTCAACGGATTTTGAAATAACTTTACACAAGTGTAGGGCATGACAATATCTCGAGCAAGTTCGACTTTCAGGGTGCTGCGCCCAAGGTCAAGGTCACTGTGGCTATTTTTAGAAAAACTTTGTCAGCGCTCTAGCGCCTTCATTTCTCAATGGATTTTGATATAACTTCACACAAGTGTAAGGCATGACAATATCTCGAGCAAGTTTGACTTTCAGGGTGCTGCGCCCAAGGTCAAGGTCACTGTGGCTATTTTAAGAAAAACTTTGTCAGCCCTCTAGCGCCTACATTTCTCAATGGATTTTGAAATAACTTCACACAAGTGTAGGGCATGACAATTTCTCGAGCAAGTTCGACTTTCAGGGTGCTGCGCCCAAGGTCAAGGTCACTGTGGCTATTTTTAGAAAAACATTGTCAGCACTCTAGCGCCTTCATTTCTCAATGGATTTTGAAATAACTTCACACAAGTGTAGGGCATGACAATATCTCGAGCAGGTTCGACTTTCAGGGTGCTGCGCCCAAGGTCTAGGTCACTGTGGCTATTTTTAGAAAAACTTTGTCAGCGCTGTAGCGCCTACATTTCTCAATGGATTTTGAAATAACTTCACACAAGTGTAGGGCATGACAATATCTCGAGCAAGTTTGACTTTCAGGGTGCTGTGCCCAAGGTCAAGGTCACTGTGGCTATTTTTAGAAAAACTTTGTCAGCGCTCTAGCGCCTACATTTCTGAACGGATTTTAAAATAACTTCACACAAATGTAGGGCATAACAATATCTTGAGCAAGTTTGACTTTCAGGGTGCTGTGCCCAAGGTCAAGGTCACTGTGGCTATTTTTAGAAAAACTTTGTCAGCGCTCTAGCGCCTATATTTCTGAACTGATTTTGAAATTACTTCACACAAATGTAGGGCATGACAATATCTCAAGCAAGTTCGACTTTCAGGGTGCTGCGCCCAAGGTCAAGGTCACTGTGGCTATTTTAAGAAAAACTTTGTCAGCCCTCTAGCGCCTACATTTCTCAATGGATTTTGAAATTACTTCACACAAGTGTAGGGCATGACAATATCTCAAGCAAGTTTGACTTTCAGGGTGCTGCGCCCAAGGTCAAGGTCACTGTGACTATTTTAAGAAAAACTTTGTCAGGGCTCTAGTGCCTATATTTCTCTACGGATTTTGAAATTACTTCACACAAATGTAGGGCATGACAATGTCTCGAGCAAGTTCGACTTTCAAGGTCAAGGTCACTGGCTATTTTTAGAAAAACTTTGTCATCGCTCTAGGGCCTACATTTCTCAGCGGATTTTGACATAACTTCACACAAATGTAGGGTATGACAATATCTCGAGCAAGTAGTCTTGTGTGAGGGGATTTGTATCGCCTGCGATGCCTTGTTTCTTTTGTAGTTGTTTGTCCTAAACAAGTGAGTTTTCTTTACTGACCATTAGTGATGGGGTGCGAGTGGGGATATGGGATGTATCTAATAAGCTTTTTTCATTTTAATTTATTTTTAATCGGTTTCAGCTAATGTGGTGTTTGGCAGGTTGATATGTGAAGACGGAGATGGGGATGCTGTAAGCATTAGGATTGATCTTGGTGCGTCATATGTCAAAATTGATAGATTTGGACAAGTATCATTGGTTAACACACTGGATAGCGAGGTAAAGCATGTACTGGCAAGTCAACTGGATATAGAGGATCTTACATGTGTGCTCATGTATTATTGAATTTATGAAACTCGTTAGGGAAAACCGATAAGATAGCCGAGCATCTTATCGGTTTTCCCCAAAGAGTTTAATAAATTCAATGATACAGGAGCACGAATGCAAGATTCTATTAATCATATGACACTAAAATGGCATTTTATTAGCAAAATTTGCACTAAAACGTCACAAAGTTTGCCATTAGAAATCACGACGTTTTTATGGATGTCAATGCATAACGTTACAACATAATTTGCATATTTAATCCACTAGCTGATTATCAAATTTAATGCATGGCTTTATTACACTCTCGGATGCGATGTCATATGATAAAGAAGGATAATCACCTACTATCAGTCCTTTTACCCTTAAAGCTTCAAAATAGCAGACTACATAATTGCAAAAAAAAAGTTCCTTTCAAGCTATATCATATTGAGAATTCAATGACTAGAGGGCAAAAAATCAAATGTAGACCTAGATGTGGCAGCTCATTATGAGCTTCCTCATCTGGATCTACACTGTTTGCAAATCCAATATTAACGTTTTTGGTGCTTTAAGGGTTAAATAAGTGGGAGTATAAGGTGACAATTAGCTATATTGTAGTTGGATCTTTTATTTAGGGCACTTTGTGCGAAACTTTTTTAAATGGCAGCTAATTCTTGTTGTAAAAATTTCTTCCTTATAAGCTCACATTTCAAAGAATTACATGTATTATGTATGAAAGGAAACAAAACTTAATGGTTAAAAATAGCTTGTAGAAGGGCAACAGGTGAAAATGTAAAGACTATGATTAGAGCTTTCAGCTTCCATAAACAAGCACACGGAATGGTAAGCTACTAAAAATGAGCTGCAACACGAGAAAACCAACAAAGTGACTGTGCACCCAGTGCAGACTCAGATCAGCCTGGGCATCTGCCCAGTCTTCATGAGTTGTCCACCATTGATAGTTCCTATACGGAATATCTGAATGAAACTTCACAGATATGTTTAACACCATAGAATAAGAAACGGAGTTTCTCAGCTGAAAGAAGTGCTTTACAGCCTGATCTAATTCTACGCTGATCAGAATGCCCCACATTATTAGAGATCTCACAAGAAGGCTCATGTATGAGTGGTTTATATTAATATCTATTTACAGTAGGGACATCATATCTCTGTCTATCCCAATTCTGTGGCTATTTAGCTATTATATATTTCACAAAAAAAGTTATGATGCCCAGCAGTGGCAGGGTGTCATGCATTGCCTGCAGTGCTTTTATTTTAAGATAATTCAGAGATATTCCTTATTTCTCTATGAAAACATACTTGTGGCCCTTCATTAGAACTGTCTCAGCGAGTCGGTTCAACCGCTGAGACGGTTATAATGAGTGGTCAAAACATGAAAGTTTTATGGGGAAATAAAGGTCAATATCCTTCAATTATCCCAGTTATAGGGTTTGGATGGGTAGAAATTTTGTACCCCTATCACCTGCAGGTACCCAGGTACCCATTACCATAGCATTTTTAGCATATCTACATTTACAAAATATAGATAAGTAAGGTATTAGTCATATGTGCACCTGTGCAAGGAGAGTGTGAAAATGTAGAAATCTCTGTTATAACATACAAAAAAAGTTTTGGCAATATATGATTTCAATTTATAGAAGACAGTCACACAAAGCCTTGCTCTTTTTGCTTGGAATTGCATTGAAATAGAATATATTTATACATAACATAATAAGAAGCATTCGGATAACAGGTAGTAAATTTGTACTTGGGTCATTTGCAATCTAGTTCACTTGGTTTAAACATATTTTATTTCAAATTTCATATAATTCAACTATACATTGTGAATATATAAATTTAGCAGGATTGGAACGGAAGCATAAATACTTATTTGGTTCCTCTCACTTGAACATCAGATTGATGAACATATCTGTATCTCTTTCAGACTTTTAATGTTGATAAACAAGAAAACAGGAGAAAAATCAATTTCATTTGTGAAGAAACTCAGACTTCAAACCGGCAAAGAGTGAGTATTGTTAGATTACTATTTTTAGCACACCAGATAAGGATATCTGTGAGTTTCACCTGTACCGACAGTTCTTTTCTCACCCAGGACCTGATACAAATCATGTGTAGTCAATGCAGTGGTTGTATAGAAGGTCACATATCTGTAAGAAAACATGAAAATCGGCTGTACATTTAGTTGGGTTGGTTGGTTGTCTTGGGTTTAACACTTTTA
Source organism: Ctena decussata (assembly GCA_963989385.1). NCBI lineage: Eukaryota > Metazoa > Mollusca > Bivalvia > Lucinida > Lucinidae > Ctena > Ctena decussata. The sequence continues at coordinate 46,655,471 of OZ022500.1, forward strand.
CTGTCATGGGTGACTTTGATCAGATTTACCCTATGCTGCCATGTGCCAATTAAGTTGGAATTTGCAACCCATTACAGTACTGTGCTTTTGAATGACATAAAATTTAAGACACATGGACCCTGTGCGCCAGGTAGCTAATTTTTTATAGGAGTATTGAAGATAATGCACTAATAACATATATGAAGTTTTTATGAAAATTACATGGCAACTTTGGTTGTCATGGCAACTGTTCATGAACAGAATTCAAATGATATCTCTTCTGAAACTAGGCAGCCAATTTTAATCAAATTTCATGTTTAGCATTTATATGATGGTTGTACAATAATAGCTTAAATGATCATGATTGGAAATTCGAGATGGTTGCCATGCCCATATATGGTAAAAAACATTGAAACCGCTTTCTCTCCAGAATCACAGGACAGAATTTGCTTTAGAATTTTTGTCATATTGTACAATTCGCCCTATGGTTACTTACCCTTGAGTGCTGAGGATGAATGGACTCAGGTGAGCTACAGGACCAGTGGTCCTCTAGTGTGTATTATCAATGCATATTTTTCTGACGGCAGATTTAAATTTCAAATATTTATGGCAGATTTGGTTCTTCATTTACAGACCATTTTAGAAGCTTTTCTGGTGGTTATAGATGTCAACGATAACACCCCTTACTTCGACAAGGAAGACAATGATAACTATTATGTTGTGATTCGTGAGGTAAGAATAAGCTATCTGAAGAAAAAGATGACAAAACTCATGTCTGGGAAATTAAAAAAAATGCTTCGTCCAAGCTGTATCATATTGAGAATTAAAGAAAAGAGGGTAAACAGTGTAGATCTGGATGAGGCGGCTCATCATGAGCCTCTTTGTCTCATCTATGCTGCTTGCTAAGTTGATTATTTTCAGCACTTATCGATAGACAGTTAACATTTGCCTGTGTGCTTAAGTGCTAGTGTACCATAAGGATGATTTCAGCTGAAGAGTCTGTCATTTTGGTAAGTATGACATCAAATTTTGGTTGATGTTACTGCACAAACAATGCGCTATTAAGGGGTTAAGTCACCAACCATGGAACATTAAGTAATGCCTAACTCATATAATTGGTCTCCAAACCAATGTTATAAGTTTGATTTATAGCTCATATAATAATGATACCTGATAATTTTTTGTGTTACAACAAATCAGAGATCATATAGTAATGATATCTGATAATTTGTTGTGTTACAACAAATCATTAGATATCATTACATGTATTATATGATCTACCGTAATCGCCCCATTTACCGCACGGTGCACTTAACTCTTTCAAAATTGCAACAAAAAGGTGTGGTTGAAAAACGTTTCTAATAACCGCACACTCATAACGAAAACAACAACAACAAACGAACAGTCGAAATAGTCGGCAATACTGATTGGGGTGTTCGAAGTGGCATGAAAATATTTAGTGTTCGAACTATTTGAATTGCCAATTTCTGGGAGAAAAACGATCTCATGTCAAGTCGCAAATTATATCTCATACCTCTCAGTATTAAATATGTCCTCATTATGTATGTTTTTCATTCTCTTCATCCTTCTTCAATATTCCAAATAAATAAGCTGGGCCGTGTAGCGCAATCGGTAGGGCACCTGACTCATAAGTCAGAGGTCCTGGGTTCGATACCCGGTCTGGCCACATACTTTCGTTTCTCCTTCCGCTGATTCAAGAAGGACAGTTGTCAATTACTGGCGAAAGTATGTGCACTTAGTACTGGTTAACCGCTTAGGAAGTCTAAGCCTGCCCAGGAATAGTGTGGTTAGGTTAACTGACCGTCCCGACATGTCCATAGCTATTTATCTTGGACGTAAAGCAATAAATCCATCAAAAAACCAAAATAAATATTTCGAAAGAAAGGAAAGTATTTCAACACATTTACGATGACCTAATATGTGATTGTTTAAACACGTTAGGTAAGTTTGTTAGTGCTCTGGCTATGCATTCACCACAAGTTCAAGGGCTTCTATTAATAACACACACATTCTAATTCTGGAAGATGCGGTCCTTTTGATCTTTCCTATTTCTTTCTGTCCTATATTACGTCCAAGGGTGCAGAAATATTGGCAATGTGTCATGAGAAAGGTACCATATTACATGTGCAAACAGCAAAGCCTTAGACCAGTCTGCGCATCTTTAAACAATTATTTTGCAAACTATCGGCGAATCCTGGAGATTTGTTAGACTGATCACTGTTCGCAAATGCACTGTATGTTGCGGGTGTTTGCTGATCGGATGTATCCTGAGGCCCAAGGACCAGCTATGCCAATGATAAACCTATCCTATGGCTACCGTGAACTTTGTTTAAATGCACAGACCATGCGCAGGCTGGTCGCTTCGTTCAGTTTGCGATGTATTCAGACTGATTTTGTCAGGAAGCAAGAGTTTGTCGTTATGACAATTTATTTCTTTTGCAACCCGGGTTTCTCATCTGCCGTTCATGTATCTTTCCCAAACGCACTTAGGCGCATGTGCACATTATCGCTATATATGAGAAGAATTGCTCTTAAGAAATGGCGCTTTTTCGCATGTACGAAAGGCAAAGACTCAGTTCAGCCTGCGCACCCCCGCAACCTCATAACTTCGTAAGCTCGATCCTTCTCGGATCAACATGTACAGTCCCATTGTTGATGCAGACAGAGAATACGCTAATCAGATGGCGCAGATGTGTAAGCTGATCCGAGTCCGCTGTTCACACTCATAACACTTCAGCCAACTTCGTAAATATCGGCGAGGATGCCCGATTGACAGACCGATAGAGTTGCTCTCTTCGCACATTGGGTCGGGAAAACAAAACTGAAAACACTGTCGCTGTTGAAACAGTAATGGAAAGTTGAACTGTTTTTGATGCGTTTTGTGAGTTTCAAAAGGAAGAAGCAGTGTGCGCTTGTGCATTTTTTCCGGAAATGGCCTTGGTGTGCGGTTATAGGGGCATGTGCGGTAAATGGGGCGATTACGGTATAAATGACAGATATCATTTGACAGAAGATATAACTACGTATTGAAGGATACTTCACCTGGTACTGTGATATATAACATTATAAACGTTGCTGTCATCTATATATTACTTTTCCAGGATACCATCACCTGGTGCATTGATATATATCTTGTTGTATATAACCATTTCAGGATACTCCACCTGGTACAATGATATATGACAACATAAATGTTGTTGACTTAGATGGCACCAGAAACAATATTGTTGTAGCAATTTGTGAGTCGGTAAGTTTTTATGCCCCCACCATTCTCAATGGTGTGTGTGTGTGTGTGTGTTGGGGGGCGGGTGGAGGGAGGGGAAGGGTGGAGGTATAAGATATGATAAGGGCTAGAGTAATGGAACTTGGTACACATCTACATAAGCATATGATCACCTGAATGTATGCACCATGTATGACCTTGACCTACTGGTCATGGTCTACTGACTTTGAAAAAAATTAGGTTACTGTATGTTAAGCATTTGTGTAGGACAGTGACCTACTTTCTAGCCCGCCTGAAGGAAGAGCTATTGCACTACCCCCGGCGTCAGCGGTGGCGGTGTTAGCAAAATGTTAAAGTTTTTAAGATCTCATAGTTCCTAAACCCTTTGATCAATTTGAATTATATTTAGTCTGATAATAGATATTGGTCCAAGATGTTATTCAACACCATCCCCTACCCCCAGACATGACCTATAGGTCAAGGTCTCAAACTTAGAAATTTCATGTTAAAGTTCTACGTTAAAGTTTTTAAGATGTCATATTTTCTAAACCCTTAAATCAATTTGAATTATATTTGGTATGATGATAGATATTGGTCTCAAATTTTATTCTACAGCATCTCAACCCCTGCACATGACCTATAGGTCAAGGTCATGGACTTAGACATTTCATATTAAAGTTTTACGTTAAAGTTTTTAAGATCTCAGAATTTCTAAACACTTTAATTGATTTGAATTATACTTGTTATGATGATAGGTGATGGTCGGAAAATTTGTTCAGCCACATTCCCACCCCTGCATATGACCTATAGATCTAGGTCACGGACTTTGCGATTTTCTGTTAAAGTTTAATGTTTAAGGTTTTTGAAGGTGTCATAGTTTTTAAACCGTTTGATCTTTTTGAATTATATTTGGTTTGATGATAGATATTAGTTGGATATTTTATCAACCACATCCCCACCCCTGGACATGACCTACAGGTCAAGGTCAGGGACTTAGCAATTTATGTTAAAGTTTTACAATATAGTTTTTTAAGATCTCATAGTTTCTAAACCCTTTGATCGATTTGATTTATATTTGTTATGATAATAGATATTGATTAACAGTTTTATTCAACTGCATCCCCACTCCTGGACATGACCTATAGGTCAAGGTCACAGACTTAGAGAAATTTTATGTTAAAGTTTTACATCAAAGTCTCTGAAATCTTACAGCTTTTAAACCCTTGGATAGATTTGAATTATATTTAGTATGATGATAGATATGTCGGAAATTTTATTCAGCACAATCCACATGCCTAAGAAACAAATACTAGCAATTAAAGATGGACAAGCGCAGGTTCAGGCAAGCTATCCTGTCTGGCGACAGGTCTTGTTTATGCTTCACTGACTTTATGATATTTCTCAGTTCCTATGTGGGTTACAGTTATAATACTTTGCACACACTTACACATGGACATGATCACTTCAGCAGCATCATCTTTGTATGGATTTGACCTATATTTTATGCTTCATTGGCTTTATGATACACATCACTAATTATTTGATAATTCTCAGTCTCTTTATGGGTCAGGGCCATGAGACTTGGCACATACTTACATATGGACAAGATCATTTCATGACCACCATCCATGTATGGATTTTATATTTTTGCTTCATTGACTTTATGATATGCTTCAATGACTTTGTAATGTTTCTCAGTCCCTATATGGGTTAGGGCCATGATACATGGCACACACCTATATATGGACAGGACCATTTTAACACCATCATCCATGTATGGATTGGACCTATAGTTTTCTCACTGACTTTATGATACACTTCAATGACTTCGTGATATTTCTCAGTCCCTGTTTTGGTAAGAGCCATTATACTTGGCACATACTTATATATGGACAAGAACATTTTAACATTACCATTCTTGTATTGATTTGACTTATATTTTATGCTTCACTGACTCAGTCATAGTTCTCAGTCCCCATATAGATGACAGTCATTATACTTGATACTCATATACATTTGGGCAAGAGCCTTTCAATATTACCATGGCTGTGAGAGTCAAGCTCCTGTAAGGTGCGCTTTGTTGTCTTCTGACAACTCTTGTTTGTGATGCTTTTATAATTATTAGGTGTGAACAGAAATTATCCCTTAAAGTGACTAAGTCTGCAATTATGACCATTTTCTTAAAACTTTTACTTTCCTTTTAAATCGTTTATAAAGTAGAATAAAGTTATGCCACCAGCCGAAAACTACAAGGAAAAGTGAATAATCTTTATATAAACGGGCAGTTTTTGCTCACTGGTAATTATTTACATCCCTTCAGAAATTCTAGACAGTTTATTGTTTACCTAAATGCTGTTGCTTTGATAGTGATAAATTGTTATGGTTTATGAATCTGTTGAAATTTATATCCCAGTTTTAGCTATATTATTGTATTCTTGAAAATTAGAAACATTAATTCTAAAAATCAAATACCAAAAGTTACAGATTTTGCAGCTTTAACTGTTAAAGCACCACAAATTTATGTCCGCAAAATTTAAAAAAAACGTTTCGTCCAAGCTATTTCATATTGAAAACTCAAACAGTGTAGAGCCAGATGTGGCAGCTCATCATGAGCTGCTTCATCTAGATCTACACTGTTAGCAAATTCAGCTGTTTTCAGTTTTGACACCTTTTAAAAAGTGTTAATTATTATTCTTTCAGGAATGTGACACTTTCGAAGTGACATCAAAATTACGTGCTGGTGCTGGGGAGTATAAGTTTGAAATCCGGACCAAAAAACCGGTGACGGAAAAGAACTTGTACTTACTGAAAATTAATGCAAGAGTAAGTATTAAGGTTTTACATCACAAGCTTTCCTATAAGTTTGAAATCTATACCTTTTTTATCCCCCTTGATTCTTTAGAGTTTCCTGGGACTTTATCCAGAAGTGCAGGGAATCTAGGAAGCTACTTCCCTTCTTATCTACAAATTCTGGCTAAGTATCTATAAGTTAATGTATTATGCACTTAAAATGAAATTCAAGTAAAACATTTAAATGTGCTTAAGTATTGGGACACCTAAAACAATAAGATTTTCCATTTGTCCCAAATGGAAAATTCATTATTTTTAGGTTTCCCAATATATACGCACATTATTGTATTTTAACAAGTTATACTTATCTACAGATAACAGATTCCCTCCTCCTACCCCGCTTTGCTTCAGTCTTACCAGCTAATTTTATTGGAAATCCCAGCCACATTATCTGTGTGGCGGGAGAGGTGACGTCATGCAGATATGTCAGATACTGTCGAAAGTATGTGCACTTAGTACTGGTTAACCGCTTAGGAGGTCTATGCCTGCCCAGGAATAGTGTGGTTAGGTTAACTGACCATCCCGACCTGACCATAGCTGTTTACCATGGACGTTAAGCATCAAACCAATCAATCATGCAGATATTTGCCTTAGGGAACTCCTGGATTAAGACTTTGAAAATTTCTGTGGAAGGTCTAATGATAGAAAGGGAATAGAGAAGTATCTATAGGTTAATGTATAATGCACTTGAAATATGTTTTACTTTAAAAACTTCACGTTTCTTTGCAGTGTTTCCTGTCTGCTGTTTGCAGTTTCTTTGGCCTACTCCATAATTTGAATACCCTTTTACCTTATATAATATTGATGATCATGCTATGACATCCTCTGTAGGTACCATGCCTGGAGCAAATCTTCCCTTTCAGAGTTGACCCTCATTGAGAAGGGAAGCAAAAATGAAAATTACAGAATAGTTTCCTCTGAAAGTGTATTCACACACCTTAACTCTTTCAGTACCAAAAAGCAGACGACAAAATTTACGTCTGCAAAAATTAAAATACTGCCTTGTCCAAGATATTTCATATTGAGAATTCAAAGACTAGAGTGCAAACAGTGTAGATCTAGATGAGGCGGCTCATTATGAGCCGCCTCATCATGATCTACGCTGTTTGCATATTTTGCTAATTGCGTCACTGGGGCATAAAGAGTTAACTTCATAGTTTACTAATAAGCTGATTGCTGTTATCATGAAGAACTATATTTACGGTGTATGGATACAAGGGAAGTTATTCTGCTGTTTGCAGATTTGTCACTTTTCCCAGGGGAGGTCAACTCTTAAAGAAAAGAACTGATCTTCTAGCAACAACAATTTCCTTTAAGAGTAGATCTCAGTTTTGAAGGGCCTTAATATCTTTTGCTTTCCTTATTTACAGTGATTAAAGAAGATAATCCTATAACATGGTCCATTTGTTCCAAATAGAAAATTAATGGTTTTTAGGCGTCCCAATATTTTGGTGGAATTTTGACCATTTTTTTCCGCAGAAAAAAAGTGAGGGGGTGTTTATGGGCAGAGATAAGGTAGGTTTGTGTTAGGCACTTTTGTGTTAAATATAATTGACTAATCTTTTCTTTGCAGGATGCCCCTGTCAGCGCTAATGAAACTGTTAACTACTCGAACAATACGCAGAATGTTGTAATTACAATCCAAGATATACAGAATCTGCCACCAGACTTTGAATACAGACCTTTGAGCTTTTCCCTTTCGGAGGACCAACAGCCGGTAGGTGGATAACATGGGTCTCCAGAAATGAAGAGAAATACTGATTTTTGCAACTTTTCTGTGAAAGTGCCACAAATTATTGCATCATGTAAATAGGGATCTTAAGCCATGTTTGTACTGTAAGTACTCAAAACAGCCTGCACATCTGCACAAACTGGCCAGAGTCTTCACTTTTTATACGCCCATTTGAAAAAAGGGACTTATTTTGTTATGGGGCTGGCATCCATCCATCCGCCTGTCTGTCCGTTCTTTTTGTTTCCTGATAGCATCTCCTGTAGTTTACATCCAATGAAGCTGAAACTTGGTATATAGTTAGACTGTGAGGTGAACAAATGCATATTGTTTCAGTGTTATGCTCCAATGATTTTTTAGCGGAGTTACAGCCCTTTACTTAGTAAGTAAACTACAGGTTGAGTATGAAATGTGAGGTTATGCGACAGGAGGAGTTATGGTGCCCGATAACAAAAATGGAAAAAAAATTGGTTTCTGCTCAATAACTTAAGTTTTGATAATAATTGGATTTTCTTGAAATTTATATAGTACTTCATGGACCATCACCAAAATACAGTTGAGTTAGAAAAAGGAGGTTATGCCTTTGTACAAAAAGTTATGGCCTGATAGACATAAAAAATGCAAATTTTTGGTTTCAGCTCACTTATTTCAGTTTAAATGAATGGATTTCTTTGAAATCTATATGGTACATGACCTACAACAAAATACAGGTTGAGTTCGAAAAGGGAGGCTATGCATCAATTCTGACAGGAGTTATGGCTCCTGATAGATCTGAAAAATGGAATTATTTGGTTTCTGCTCAATAACTTAAGTTTAAATGAATGGATTCCTTTGAAATTTATATGGTACATGACCATATGTAAAATACAGGTTTAGTTCGAAAAGGCAGGTTATGGGTCAATTTTGGCTGGAGTTATGGTGCCTGATATACATAACAAAAATGAAAAAAAATGGTTTCCGCTCAATAACTTAAGTTTTAAATAGTTACGGCTCCTGATAGATCTGAAAAATGGAAAATATTTGGTTTCTGCTAAATAACTGAAGTTTAAATAAATTGTATTTGAAATTAATATGGTACATGACCATAAGTATAATACAGGTTGAGTTTGAAAAAGAGGTTCTGCATCACTTTTGGTTGAGTTTAGTTTGAGTTGAGGTTATGCATCAATTTTGATCCCTGATAGACAAAAAATGGAGAGAAAAAAATGATTTACACTCAATAATTTAAGTTTGAATGATTTGATTCTGTTGAAATTTATGTGGTACTTGACCATCAACAAAATACAGGTTGAGTTAGAAAAAGGATGTGCCTCAATTTGTACAAAAAGTTATGGCACCTGATAGATGTGAAAATTTGCAAATTTTTGGTTTCAGCTCAATAACTTCAGTTTAGATGAATTGATTTCTTTGAAATTTATGTGGTACATGACCATTAACAAAATACAGGTTGAGTTTGAAAAAGAAGGTTATGCATCAATTCTGACAGGAGTTATGGCCCCTGATAGGTCTGAAAAATGGAAAATATTTGGTTTCTGCTGAATAACTTAAGTTTAAATGAATGGATTTCTTTGAAATTTATAAGGTACATGACCATTAGTAGAATTCAGGTTAAGTTTGAAAAGGGAGGTTATGCATCAATTTTGGCTGGAGTTATGGCCCCTGATAGCCCTAAATAAATGGGAAAATTTTGGTTTCTGCTCAGTCTAGTGCATGATGTGTTAGAGCTGTTTAAGTTTTCTATGATGGCTAATGGGACCAGTGTTGGCTCTAAACTGTGTTGCAGAGAGATTTTGTGGGGGATATCTTGTAAATTTAAAGAGTAACTACACTTCAGGAACTGACCGAATCAGATCCCAAACCCTATTCCCAACATCAAAGGGACAGATTGACAAAGACATCCCAACAAACAATAAATTACAAGTGATAAGCCGAGTCAGCAGCTCTTTTCCAGATAGGTGGCAACTCAGCTATCATTATTGAACTAAATAATTTAGACCAACAGAAGGGTTACAACAGACTAAGCAAATTATACGAAAAAACATTTAACAACTATTTTTACCTATTTTCTATTTTTATTATAGAAGGGTTAAAATGAGAACACAATAAATTAAACAGCACCGAACATAAAACTAATGCAACCACAACGAAAGTACCGCCTTGGGACGGTCAGTAATAACTACTGGGGGGTTTAAACCGGTTTTACTGGGCCCAAACCTTCAACCCCACCCTCCGCCGCGGTGCACACAATTAGTTGGTAGTTCGGTTCGTATGGAGGTACCCTAACTCATTAGAGAGTCATCACGGTCAACAATTAAAATCAAAGAAAGACCGTGATGAAGCAAGGATGAGGACTCGACAGCCAAAGCGTATGTGTTGAAACACCTGGAGATCCCTGGGGCGTCAGCAACACCACTGGAACACTGGAGCAAAAGAAGACCACCAGTTGAACCCCGGTGGGCCAAGAAACAGACAAACATCTGGCCCCAACCAACTAATATATAGCTTTATGTAGGGGCTATCATAGAGTCTGAACCTCAACCCACCGGCGTGCAATTAAAGAGGACAGCAAAGTTGTCAGCTGTGATTGGGTTAACCACTAAGCATGCAGACTGTCGCATTACATCTATGTTACAGCCAATGCGTTTAAATCGCATGATAATTTTCTTAAATTGATCAGGAAATCCTGTTTTCCCTACGATTTTGCGTAATTTATATACTAAGTCACCATAAAATTCAGGTTCGGATAGGCCTTGTTGCAAAAGTGACCTTAACCCTGTATTATATTTAGAAACCAATTCAAAGCGTCTACGATAAAATTTAGAAAAAGCTTTCCGAAGTCTATGATACCGATACCCCTGCTGTAAAAGTTTGGCAGTCAAACTTTTATTACGAGCATTGAAATCAGCCAAATGACTAGACACCCTAGCGAAGCGAAAAAGCTGAGAAATGTAAACACCATAAGAAGTGGTGCGCGGAACATCACCATCCAAAAACGGAAAATTAACAATGTCGAAATCAAAATCATCGTGTTTGTCATAAATTTTAGATGAAACAAATCCGTCTAAAATTGATAATTGTAAATCCAAAAATGGGGCCTCGGTATACGAAGTATTTGCTTTATTTAACTGCAATTCAGTCAAATTTGACTCTCTGTTTACTGCCAGTTTTAGTTTATTTAAATAATATATACAATACAAATAACACAAAAAAATTCTATGTATGTGCCATTTACGTATTCTTGACCTTAAATTCATATCATGTAGTCATGAGAAGGATTAGAGAGTTTTACTGTAAGCTGAGAGGTTTCCCCTTCCAAACCAATTCCAAAAATCTACATCCATCTTACATGAGTGAACTGTGTCCCACGTGACCTGTAATGTCCATATTAAATGTGCCATTGTTAAAATCAAGCTGCCATGAGGGTCGGTTGCTCAATTGTCTTCTGCCAGAACCGAGGCCCCATTTTTGGATTTACAATTATCAATTTTAGACGGATTTGTTTCATCTAAAATTTATGACAAACACGATGATTTTTTGCTGTCATTAAGAACGATTTTAGCCGGCTGGTACAAAAAGACAGAACGGTGGATTTCACCCCTGTGTCTGCGTCTGGGGGTCGTCATTTTGGTATGGAACAGATTTAGTACTGACTGCCAACACAATTAATGCTTCTTTTTACCAGCCTTTTGCCAACTTTGTTGATAATATATGGTTCAGTCCTTGGATGTGTATTAACACTTTAAGCGCTGGAAATGGAAATAGTTTAACACTTTCGCTGCCACTCGCGACATTAGTCGAATTTACCGGTTGCTGCCGCGCGCGACTTAAGTGGAAATTCACAATCTATAACAGTACTGTGTATTTGCTATACTGATACTATTATAAAAGAGGAACAACTCCTCGAGGCTTATTTTAACTTGATTGTTGAGTTTGATATATAACACATGGAGCTTCTCTTTCTTTTTTTTTGTTACAAAACCGAAAGTAGGAACAGAAAACAGGTATAGGGCTTATTAGAAACATGCTTGGCACTGAGCTATTGTTTCTTTGAGGGAGCTGGCAGGGAAAGTGTTAATGTGCAAACAGCATAGATCCAGATATAGGTGGCTCGAAATGAGCTGCCTCATCAGCATAGATCCAGATATAGGTGGATAGAAATGAGCTGCCTCATCAGCATAGATCCAGATATAGGTGGCTCGAAATGAGCTGCCTCATCTGCATCTACATTGTTTGCCCTCTGGTCTTTAAATTCTCAAAATCATATACTGCATGGACAAAACATATTTAAAAATTTTGCAGACATAAATTTTGTTGTTTGCTTTTGGTGCTTTAAGGGTAAAACTAGGTTGCCACTGTCAGGATCATCTGCTTGATGTTGTATCTGTTTTCAGGGCACTAAAGTTGGGATCAAATACATTGGAGCATTTGATCAAGATGTCGGCGACCCTAATTATATAAGGCTCGAGTTGAGAGCAGATCCCTCAGGTATGAACTGTTACCTTGTCATTTAACCCTAGCCAATAAAAAGGGTTTTGGGACACAGTGTAGACTCAGATTAGATGTCCCAGAATGCAGCAAAGTAATATTTCAACTGGCACATATATGTCCTAGTAAAAATCAAAATGTCCCCCCCATCCCCCACCCTCCTGTCCTCATCCCCCCCCCCCACACACACACACACACACAATTTTGCAAAGGGCTTCCCTGTACCAAAAAGTCATGAAAATTTAACCTCCATTGGAAAGAGTGGCAAAAACAAAAATGGCAGAGTTGTCCCTTATGAAAGTGTATCTGTTCACTCCGAGGGTGTTTACAGTGTATGAACCACAACACGACAAAACCAACAAAGTGGCATGTGTGCCTAGGGAAGACTCAGAGCAGCCTGGGCATCTGCTCAGTCTGATCAGAGTCTTCCCTGTCCACATGGAGCTAGCATAGATCCTTTGCTACTGTTTAAGTGCACAAGGTGCATTACGATATGTTGTTCTATATTTGTCTTTTTTGTTTAGACACATTTTAATGTTAAAAAAGTCACTTGCATCACTGTACCTACCTGCACCCCTGGTCCCAGTTTTTCAAAACTAACAACTTCATAAGTTAATGAGACATTAAAATTTCAAATATACAGCACACAAAAATACTACCATTTTCTGCCAAAATATGTGAGGAGCTTTTGCAGTGCAAAAGCGCCTCACATTTTTTAGCAAAAATTATTAAGACACTTGATTTTATGGGCACTAGAAGTCTCAACAAATCCTCCACTATTGACTTTGTGAAGCTAACAATGCTTTGAGCAACTTGGCCCAAGTGTATTATTGTAATTATTTCTCTTAATTTGCCTTTCAGACACTCATAACACATTTGAAGATGGATTATTTGGTCTTCGTCCAGCAGGAAGTATAGGTGTGGAAAACAAGGTGGTGTGGCAGGCTGACCTCATGTTGAACGAATCTATTGACAGAGAGAGCATTGTCGATCCTGCCAAGACCCTTAGACTCACTATAGTGGTATTTTCTCGTTATATTTTACCACTGGCATTTGACATTTCACTCAATGCTATATAGGGATTATACATGTTACTTTTCCAGATCCTGCGGGAAATGTGAGGACCAAGGGCTTTGCCCAAAATGTCTGTCGGTGTCTGGCCTTAGTATTGATAATAAATGCGGCGGCAGAAAAAATTCATAACGGTATTGCAGCTAGTGTAATGGCGGATCATAACATTGGCGAGATGACACACCAACCCCTGCAAGACATGTTGTGACCTCTGCATAATGCCAATTCTGTATTTCTTTCGATTGTAAGACAGAGGTTTTTTCCTTCCAAGACAGTCCCAAAAATCTGGACCTGTCTTACATGAAGGAAGGATCTAGATTTTTGGGATTAGAAACCTATCTAATAACTGAATTACATAAGACTGATTTATACATATGTTTTTATGGACGACAAGGCATAACGTTTGGACATAATTTGCATATTTAATCCACTGGTTGATTATTGTTTTCAGTGCATGGCTTTATCGAACTCTTAGTTGCAACGTCATATGATAAAATACATTAGAACAAGCATTACAAATGCACCTGATTTTAGAGATTTCCATGTACCGGTAGAAGTCTCGTCATAATTTCTTTAGACAAAACAAGATTTAAATTCATGTTTTTGGGCCATGTTTCTATAACCAGGGTTGCCACTATCAGGGACAAACATCAGGGAAAATATTTTTTTAAGGTTCTGGAAAAGTCAGGCAATTTGTTCCAGGTCAGGGAAATTTGGAAGGGACTTGAAAAGTCAGGGAAAAATCAGAGAATTAAGCAGTGCTCAGAAAATGTTTTTATTCTGTTCAGGAGGAAAGGATGTACTCATTTTAGAGCTAGTCCAGGCTCATCTTCTTCCTGGGGGTGCAAATTCTTTCCTTTAAGAGGAACCCCCAATTTTCAAGTGATACAGTTAGCAGTGCTAAAGTAAAGTGTAAAATCAACCTTTGGACCATAAAAGGAAAGGGAAAACTGTAAAATGTCAGGGAAAAATCAGGGAAAATTCTGGGAATTTTGAAGAGGAAGATGAGTGGCAACCCTGAATTAACAATGGCCCAAAGTGGATTTGGAACGCTTTTATTGGCATTGTTTTGGAAGGGGAAGAAAACATGTCTTCTAGCCAAATAAGCATGCTATTGGCAAACTGTGTACTTCTCTAGCAGTCTGAGCCCGTGGTTGTTCAAAGCAGCGTTAGCTTAACGAAGCCGTTAGTCAGTGATTCGTTAAATCTTACAATATACATAAAATAAAGTATGCTTATATTTTTTTCTGAAAAATTGAGAGGAGCTCTTTTCAGATTTTTAGCTCACCTGAGCCAGCGGCTCCGGGGGAGCTTATAGGATGGTAAGGCTCCGTCGTCGTCCATCCGTCGTCCGTCCACAATTTCAAACGACTTCTCCTCTGAAACTGCTGGGCCAATTGTAACCAAATTTCATATGTGGCCTCCAGAGGAAGGGGGAACGAAAAATTGTTCAAATGGTCTTGGTCACATGACCAACATGGCCGCCATGCGCATATATGGTAAAAACCTTTAAAAATCTTCTTCTCCAGAACCAAATGGCCAATGGCCTTGAAACTTAGTATGTAGCATGGGGTATGCGAGTACTACCAAGATTGTTCAAATTATGACCTTGGGTTGACCTTGACCTTTTTTACGGTAAGGTCAAATTTGCTTCCTTGTGCTTTTATATGGCAAAATGCTAGAACTTAAGATATCTTGGAAGCTGTTGAATATTTTGGGCTAAAAAATGGAATCTACAGTCATCTTAATGAGTACATGAAGATTTATGAGTATAAGAGGTCAAGGTCATTCTTTGACCTTTGACCCAGGACTCTGATATTTTGACAATTTCAAACAATCTCCTCAAAAGCCACTGGACCATATGTAAGCAAACTTCATATAGAGCCTCCAGTGGTTGAGGGAACAAAAACTTATTCATACCGTCCATGTCACATGACCAACATGGCCGCCACGCCCATACATGGTAAAAACCTTTAAAAATCATGTTCTCCAGAACCAATGGACCGATGGCCTTGAAACTTGGCATGTAGCATTGGGTACTTGAGTACTACCAAGATTGTTCAAATTATGACCTTGGGTTGACCTTGACCTTTTTTATGGCAAGGTCAAATAAAGGAAAATGCTAGAAAATAAGATTTCTTGGAAAGCTTTGAAGATTAAGGCCTTAAAATTGGTATACACAGTCATCTTATTGAGTACATGAAGATTTGTGAGTACAAGAGGTCAAGATCATTCTTTGACCTTTGACCCAGAACTCTCTTATTTTTACAATTTCAAACAATCTCCTCAAAAACCACTGGACCAGTTGTAACCAAATTTCATATAGCGCTTTCAGGTGTTGAAGGAATGAAATTTTGTTCAAACGGCCCAGGTCACATGACCAACATGGCCGCCACGCCCATATATGGTAAAAACCTTTAAAAATCTTCTTCTCCAGAACCAATTGACCGATGGCCTCGAAACTTGGTATGTAGCATTGGGTACTCCAGTACTATCAAATTGTTCAAAATGATGACCTTGGGTTGACCTTGAATATTTTACGGCAAGGTCAAATATGGGAAAATGCTAGAACATAAAATTTCATGGAAAGTTTTGAAGATTTAGGCCTAAAAATTGGCAAATACAGTTATCTTTATGAGTACAAGAGGTCATGGTCATTCTTTGACTTTTGACCCAAGACTCATAGTTTGACAGTTTCAGACATAAGAAAAAGCCACTTTGCCAATTGCTCGGGTGAGTGTTTCAGGGCCTCATGGCCCTCTTGTTTCATAAAAAATGGCAGTGTTTTTCCATACAAAATGTTTGAAAATTTAACATCTTGTTAACTAAAGACGTCGTTAGTTTTGAACAACTAAGCCCTGATCTGGATTTGCACTATTTGCAGGCAACCTTAAAGCACCAAAAATGAAAATTGTTAAATATTCAAACAGTATATATCCAGATGAGGCAGCTCAGAATAAGCCACGTCATCTGGTTGTACAGTGTTTGCCCTCTAGTCTTCAAACTATCAGTATGATATAGCTTGGACAAAACATTCTTTGAAATTTTGCAGACATGTATAAATTTTGTCATCTGTGTATTTGGTGCTTTAAGGGTTATTCTAACATGATGTTAATGTTTTTCCCATTGAACGCATAGGAAGCAGCGTCATGTAAAAATTTGTATTAATTCACATTGCTAACATTGAGACATTCCAATTTTGCACCTTGATGACTTCGAATGTAAACATTTGCTTCTGTTGACGTCCACCTCAAAAATAGTCCTTTACAAAATGCTGTTATTTACTTGCAAATTTACTTGTATATTCATGTTGGGCAGATACAAATATTAATTCACTTCAGCTTCACCGTTGTGAATTAATTTTTCGTGATCTGCCATCCAACAACGTGTTAATCAGCAATAATTTGTGGGTATTAAAGGAAAAATTATTTCTTAAGTATAAATGAGCAGCGACACAACAAAACCAACAAAGTGGTTGTGCACCCAGCACAGACTCAGATCAGCCTGGGCATCCGCCCAGTCTGATCAGAGTCCTCATCATCACTGTCAGCATGGCGGTAGCTTAGACCCTTAGCTACCCTTCAAGCAATTAGGGAAGAGTCTGGTCCTACTGGGCAGATACCCAGGCTGATCTGAGTCTGTTCTAGCGCATAACCACGTTTTTGGTTTTCTCGTGTCTGTTGAATCCATTGATGTCTGCAACTTTTTCTATACATAAAAAGAGCCCCAGTATCTCAGTAGGTTAAGCACTACCCTACTGATCTAGTGGTCCTGGGTTCGAGACCCGCTGGAGATGGAAATCTTTCAGGCTGTAAACGAGGTCTCATTGCATACAGCCTTTCATTATTACCTTCCAATCGTCCTGATATGACTGAAATACTGTTAAAAAGGAAGTAAAATCACAAGTCATCCGTCCATCTATATGGAAATTTATTTTCTTTTTATAGGCCATTGAGTATCCACCACCCGGCATGGAAAATCGAACTGATAGAAATCCAATGACTGCTACAGAGACACTAGAAATTACAATTCTTGATGTTAATGATGAAAGGCCTGAATTTAACGAGGAAAGCTACGAGATAGTATTCAATGAAAGAGAACGTATTGAAGACGAATTCAATTATCGTGAGATTTCAATCAACTATGATATCTTTGTCACAGATACAGATGGGGTTTGTATGATAATTCATTACTCAGCTCAGGAAACTCAATGTGTATTGGTTCATGTTTTTATGCCCCCGCCATTTAAAATGGGGGGGGGGGGGGGGGGGGGGGGGGGGGGGGGGGGGGGGGCATATAGTATCTCCGCTGTCTGTACGTACGTAGCGCACGTAGTACGTACATACGAAATGGTTTCCATTCAATATCTTTTGAAAGCATTGGTGTATTGAATTCATATTTCATACACAGCTATATAATCTGAAAATACAGGTCAAGTTCGATGTTGGGTAAAATCCGTCTATTATTGTGGGAGTTATGGCCCTTTGTCGACTTCTGTTTCTATGAAAAAATGGTTTCCGTTCAATATCTTTTGAAAGCATTGGTATATTGAATTCATATTTCATACACAGCTATATAATCATAAAATACAGGTCAAGGTTGATGTTGGGCAAAATCCGTTGATTATTGTGGGAGTTATGGCCCTTTTTCGACTTCTGTTTCTAAGAAAAAATGGTTTCCGTTCGATATCTTTTGAAAGCATTGGTGTATTGAATTCATATTTTATACACAGGTATATAATTATAAAATACAGGTCAAGTTCGATGTTGGGTAAAATCCGTCTATTATTGTGGGAAGTGTGGCCTTTTTCGACTTCTGTTTCTATGAAAAAATGGTTTCCGTTCAATATCTTTTGAAAGCATTGGTGTATTGAATTCATATTTTATACACAGGTATATAATCATAAAATACAGGTCAGGTTCGATGTTGGGCAAAATTCCTCGATTATTGTGGGAGTTGTGGCCCTTTTTCGACTTCTGTTTCTATGAAAAAATGGCTTCCGTTCGATATCTTTCGAAAGCATTTGTGTATTTAATTCATATTTTATACACAGGTATATAATTATAAAATACAGGTCAAGTTTGATGTTGGGCAAAATCCGTCGATTATTGTGGGAGTTATGGCCCTTTTTCTACTTCATTTTGTATGAAGAAATGGTTTCCGTTCGATATCTTTTGAAAGCATTGGTGTATTGAATTCATATTTTATACACAGGTATATAATCATAAAATACAGGTCAAGTTTGATGTTGGGCAAAATCCGTCAATTATTGTGGGAGTTATGGCCCTTTTTCGACTTCACTATGTATGAAGAAATGGTTTCCGTTCGATGTCTTTTGAAAGCATTTGTGTATTGAATTCATATTTTATACACAGGTATATAATCATAAAATACAGGTCAGGTTCGATGTTGGGCAAAATCCCTCGATTATTGTGGGAGTTGTGGCCCTTTTTCGACTTCTGTTTCTATGAAAAAATGGTTTCCGTTCGATATCTTTTGAAAGCATTTGTGTATTGAATTCATATTTTATACACAGGTATATAATTATAAAATACAGGTCAAGTTCGATGTTGGGCAAAATCCGTCGATTATTGTGGGAGTTATGGCCCTTTTTCTACTTCATTTTGTATGAAGAAATGGTTTCCATTCGATATCTTTTGAAAGCATTGGTGTATTGAATTCATATTTTATACACAGGTATATAATCATAAAATACAGGTCAAGTTCGATGTTGGGCAAAATCCGTCAATTATTGTGGGAGTTATGGCCCTTTTTCGACTTCATTATGTATGAAGAAATGGTTTCCGTTCGATATCTTTTGAAAGCATTTGTGTATTGAATTCATATTTTATACACAGGTATATAATCATAAAATACAGGTCAAGTTCGATGTTGGGCAAAATCCGTCCATTATTGTGGGAGTTCTGGCCCTTTTTCTACTTCATTTTGTATGAAGAAATGGTTTACGTTCGATAGTTTCCGTTTGTTAGTTTTTGAAAAGTTACTTGTTTCCGGGCTATTTCTTTTGGCAAGTTGCATGGCATCCATTTCTGTGATAAGATACAGAATGTTATCACATATCACTGTCATGACCCCCCACCCCCACCTCCAAGGCCGCCCCCTCCCCTCAACACACACACACACACACACACACTCACTTCTCTTGATCCAAGAAGCACAATACATCTGCCCAAGGATAACAATAAAACATGTACCACAGAAGTCTGCCTTTGTGAACCTAGTTATGCTACAAGTGCCAGTTCCTTACACAAGGCGCCATCTTACTTAGGGCACTAGGTGGGGGCTTCCGTGTCGTATGGACACATTTCTAGTTTTTCGCCATTTTTATACCCCACCACAGGTTTGTGGCGGGGTATTATGTTTTCCCGCTGGCTGTCTGTGTGTCTGTCCGTCCATCGTACATACGTCTGTCCATCCTTCCGTCCGTGAGCATTTCGTTTCCGTTCGATAACTTGAGTGTTTATTAACAGATTTTCTTCAAACTTGGCATATGAATTGGTCTTGGGAATATCTCGGTTGGGATTATTAATGGGCAAATTTCGGTATCTTGTGACAGAGTTATTGCCCTTGTCAGTGTCGCAAAAGTCGTTTTTGGTCTGTTATTTCTTTACACTTTGAAATATCATGATGAAATTTCACAGAAATAATATATTTTTCCTATTTTTAGCAGAATTTTGTCCACCAGGGTTATCTGCTTCTGCCCCGGGGCTATATACATGTATAAAATCATGAAAAATTCTGTATAAAATCGGGGTTGAAAGTGATTTTCCTGAAACTTGCTACAGATTATCGAAGCAATATAAGCTTTCTGTCATGATCAAAATGTTGTCCCCAGGGGTTATCTGCCCCTGCCCGGGGGCTATATACATGTATATAATCATGAAAAATTCTGCATAAAATCAGGGTGGAAAGTGTTTTTCCTGAAACTTGCTACAGCTTATCCAAGCAATAAAAGCTTTCTGTCATGATCAAAATTTTGTCCCCTGGGGTTATCTGCCCCTGGCTCAGGGCTATATACATGTATAAAATCATGAAAAAATCCATATAAAATCAGATTTGTGGTATATCTTTATGAAAATTTCTCAGAAATAATATAAGTAACATTAGCTTTATTTTATAACTAGAATTTAGCCCAGAAGGGTTATCAGCCCCTGTCACAGGGCATATATACATGTATAAAATCAGAACTAAAAGGAATTTTTATGAAACATGTAACAAATGGTCAAAGCAATAATGTTAAAATTTTATCAGAAGGAGGTTAATCATCTTCCCCAGTCCTGGAGCTATATACAAGTATGAAATCATGTAAAAAAAAGCTATGAAAGGTTTGCAGTGGTGGGGTATTACGCAGTTGTTTACGATGCTTTTATTTCGAAGGGACTCAATTTTTGTGACTTCCTAATTGCTTTCCTGGACAAGAAAGCCAGGCTTTCAAAAGGGGTCACCTTTAGAGGAAAGAATTTGCTTCTGAGGGTTTTTAGCTCACCTGAGCCAGCGGCTCCGGGGGAGCTTATAGGATGGTAAGGCTCCGTCGTCCGTCGTCGTCCGTCCGTCCGTCCGTCCGTCCGTCCGTCCGTCCGTCCGTCCGTCCGTCGTCCGTCCACAATTTCAAATGACTTCTCCTCTGAAACCGCTGGGCCGATTGTAACCAAATTTCATATAGAGCCTCCTGGGACCTTAGGAACGAAAAGTTGTTCAAACGGTCCTGGTCACATGACCAACATGGCCGCCATGCCCATATATGGTAAAAACCTGAAAAAAACTTCTTCTCCAGAACCAATACGCCGATGGCCTTGAAACTTGATATGTAGCATCGGGTACGCGAGTACTACCAAGATTGTTCAAATTATGACCTTGGGTTGACCTTGACCTTTTTTACGGTAAGGTCAAATTTGCTTCTTTATGCTTTTATATGGCAAGATGCTACAACATAAGATATCTTGGAAACTGTTGAAGATTTTGGGCTAAAAATTGGTATCTACAGTCATCTTAACGACTACATGAAGATTTACGAGTACAAGAGGTCAAGGTCATTCTTTGACCTTTGACCCTGAACTCTCATATTTTGATAAGTTCTAACAATCTCCTCAAAATCCACTGGGCCAATTGAAACCAAATTTCATATAGAGCCTTCAGTGGTTGAGGGAACAAAAATTTATTTATACGGTCCAGGTCACATGACCAACATGGCCACCACGCCCATATATGGTAAAAACCTTTAAAAATCTTCTTCTCCAGAACCAGTTGACCGATGGCCTTGAGACTTGGTATGTAGCATTGGGTACTTGAGTACTATCAAGAATGTTCAAATTATGACCTTGTGTTGACCTTGACCTTTTTTGTGGCATGGTCAAATATGGGAAAATGCTAGAACATGAGATTTCATGATAAGTTTTGAAGATTTTGGCCTAAAAACTGGTATATACAGTCATCTTAATGGGTACCAGAAGATTTGTGTGTACAAGAGGTCAAGGTCATTCTTTGACCTTTGACCCTGAACTCTCATATTTTGACAGTTTCATACAATCTCCTCAAAGACCTATGGGCCAATTGTGACCAAATTTTTTATAGAGCCTCCTGGGGTCGAGGGAATAAAAAAATTTTCTAACGGTCCTGGTCACATGACCAACATGGCCACTATGCCCATATATGGTAAAAACCTTTAGAAATCTTCTTCTCCAGAACCAATTGACCGCTGGCCTTGAGACTTGGTATGTAGCATTGGGTACTTGAGTACTATCAAGATTATTCAAATTATGACCTTGTGTTGACCTTGACTTTTTTTACAGCAAGGTCAAATGTGGGAAAATGCTAGAACATAAGATTTCATGGAAAGTTTTGAAGATTTTGGCCTAAAAATTGGTATATACAGTTGTCTTAATGAGGTCATGAAGAATTATGAGTACAAGAGGTCAAGGTCATTTCTTGACCTTTGATCCAGATCGCTCATATTTTGACATTTTTAACCATTTCCTCAAAAGCCAAAGAGCCAATTGTAAACACATTTCATATAGAGCCTCCAGGGGTTGATTGAATAAAAATTTGTTCAAACGGTCCAGGTCACATGACCAACATGGCTGCCATTACCACTTATGATATAATTCTTTAATATTTTTCTTCTCCAGAACCAATACACCTATGGCCTTGAGACTTGGTAAGTAGCATGGAGTACTAGAGTACCACCAAGACTGTTCAAATGGTGACCTTGGGTTTACCTTGACCTTTTTTGCGGCATGGTCAAATATGGGAAAATGCTAGAACATAAGATTTCGTGAAAAGTTTTGAAGATTTTGGCCTAAAAATGGTATATATGGTTGTCTTAATGAGTACATGAAGATTTATGAGTGCAAGCGGTCCAGGTCATTCTTTGACTTTTGACCCAAGACTCATATTTTGACAATTTCAGACTTGATAAGAAAAAACCACCTTGCCTATTGCCCAGGTGAGCGATTCAGGGCCTCATGGCCCTCTTGTTTTAAGAGTTGACTTTCCAATTAAAAAGGGAGGTAAAATGGTATTGGCAGAGTTGCTTCCCCGAAGGTGTAGCCATAACAATGATAATAGACTTTATAGTATTCCTCAAAACTATTGAGAATTTTTTGCAAAGTGAAACTTAAGCAATGGTAGTTGACACATCAAATACAGACTTTATAGCTCTGTTTATTTAGGATAACAAAATCCCTTTGTGAAATTTTTAGCATACCAGTATCACTCATAAGTCAGAGTCAAAAATATTATCTCCCGTTGAATTGTTTTCTCCTTCCGCTGATTCAAGAAGGGCAGTTGTCAGTTACTGGCGAAAGTATGTGCACTTAGTACTGGTTAACCGCTTAGGAGGTCTAAGCCTGCCCAGGAATAGTGTGGTTAGCTTAACTGACCGTCCCGACATGACCTTAGCTGTTTACCGTGGACATTAAGCATCAAATCAACCAACCAACCCGTTGAATTGTACCACCCAGAGACATTTTTGCTGACTGGAAAATTATGTACCCTTAACAAATCAAATCAAGAATTATGGAAAAGATAATGACTAAGCAAGCAATTTTTGAATGCTTGACTAACCTAATGATATATTGCTGGTGCTTTAGTAAGGAATTTTTCATATGAGCTTGTCAGCTGTAGATGCTGCTGGCATTCAAACATACGACTCTATTACCAAAGCTTGCCCAAAATTAGAAAAAATGCAATTTTGGCTGAGGGTATATTGCTCTGATTAATTCTTATTTCATACATCTCAACAGAAACTGCCAACAATCCATACTTTTTGAAAGGCTGAATAAACATGCTTTAGGGACATGACTTTGACCTTGACAGAAATATTTTGTTCAGATCATTAACAGATCAGGGGCTGTATTTATAAAACGACTTAGTGGTTGCTATGCTGTTGCTAAGGCTAAATTTCTTTGAAGGAGATTCCCTATAACTATGAAATTTGCTCTGGAGGAACAGTCTGAAAAAGACTGTTCCTCCAGAGCAAATTTCATAGTTGTAGGAAATCTAGCTCCTTTATAGAATTTAAGCCTTAGCAACAGCATAGCAACTACTTAAGTGCTTTTATAAATATGACATCAGGAATTTTACCATTTCTTATGCCTTCAATATTCTTCATTGCTATTCTGTCTCAAAAACTGGAATCAATACCATTAAAGCATGAAAAACATCAAAGACAAGCTTAACCCTTAAAGCGCCAAAACAAGCAGACGACAAAATTTGCTGAATTTTCAAAAATGTTTCCTCCAAGCTACATCATGTTCAGAACTCAAAGGCTAGAGGCAAACAGTGTAGATCCAGATGAGGCAGCTCATTATGAGCCGCCTCATCTGGATCTACGCTGTTTGGAAATTCAGTTATTTTCATTTTTGGGGCTTTAAGGGTTAATAATGTCGATGCTGGTGAGCAGTGGAGAAAATGGATTCCAATAAGACAATCTATTTCCGGCAAAGGTAGTTAGCTAAACATAGTCAAAATGAAGGGACATGATTTTACAGGGGTGTACCCCAGCCCATATTTACCAAACACAGATGCAAGAAAATGCATCAAATTGTGATGTTTGTATATCAACCTTAAACATGTTTTACCAATCTAAAATATTGTTGAACACTAATGGCTAGCAGCTGATAGCCAATATGCAATTCTGAATAATTTTGAGGAATACTGTGTTTACATAATGTAATACTCATTTAGTCTCTTAAACACAGTCACAGCTTACAATGTGATGAAAAATAAAGAAAAACACACAGCATCTCATATTTGATTTCTAGTGAAAATAAGAAAGAAACTGTTTTAAAATGTCACCCCTGATATTCAAAGTACGCTTGCTAAAGGATAAAGAAATGTCTTTTATTGCAGCAAAAGTACAACGTTTTTAACATTTCTATAGTGGCTGGAAACGATGATGACGCGTTCAGACTGAATAGATATGAAGGCGCAGGTCAGCAGGACATAACAGTTTTGGCACGAGATGGCATTCTCGATTACGACAATCTGGCCAATCTTGAAGAGAGGACGATAGTAGTAAGTTGAGCTCAAAGTTCTATAGGTATTAATCCTTGAAGTGCCAAAAACATAAGTAGTTGAAATTGTTAACAGGGTAGAGCCAGAAGAGGCGGCTCATGATTTTTCCATCTGCTTTTTGGACACTTTAATGGTCAATTATTGCTGATTAAGACATTTTGTCAGGCAGATACCAATACTAAGTCACTCCAGCTTGGCCTTTGTGAATTCAACATCCTATTAATCAGGGATAATTCACCGGTAAGGAAAAATTATGTAAGAAATAATTGTTCCCTACCCATGAATTATCGCCGATTAACACATATTGATGGAGGGCAAATCACAAATATTAATTCACGACGGCGAAATGAAATAACAATTTTCTTAATATTAAGAAGTTCCAGCATAAAGACTCAGGTGAGCCATTTCGGGTAGTCATGTCTCTCTTGTTCTTTTGTAGCTGAGGGCAACAGACCGAGATAACCCATCTTTATTTTCGGAAGCTGTGTTTGTTCTACGATTAATAGATGTAAATGACAACCCACCGGTGTTTACACAGGCAACCTGGTCATTCCCTATCAATGAAGACTTTTACTTACAGCCATATTTTGTAGGACAAGTAGTGGTAAGTTTTTCAGCAGGCACATGACGTGGAAATGATGTTACACCTATGTCTATGCGACGTCCTTACGTTGCATAGACGTCAGTGCAACATCATTTAGACATCATCTGAGCCGGGACGCATAGCGCAGTCGGTAGGGCACCTTACTCATAAGTCAGAGGTCCTGGGTTCGAAACCCTGTCTGGCCACATACTTTCATTCCTCCTTCCCCTGATTCAAGAAGGGCAGTTGTCAGTTACTGGCGAAAGTATGTGCACTTAGTTCTGGTTAACTGCTTAGGAGGTCTAAGCCTGCCCACGAATAGTGTGGTTAGGTTAACTGATTGTCCCGACATGACCGTAGTTGTTTACCGTGGACGTTAAGCATCAAATCAATCAATCAATCAATAAACGTCATATGCCTGCTTTTTGGTTGTTTGGCTATAGTATTGTTCAGGTATAAGCCAGGGCTTTTCCAATCCAAAACAACCCCAAAACTCTAGACCCGTCTTGATGGATCTACATTTTTGGGGTTATTTTGGAAGGCAAAAGATCAAGATGTGTAGCACACCTGGGGCCGTATTCATTAAACCACTTAAGTGGTTGCTATGCTGTTGCTAAGGCTGAATTTCTACCAAGAAGATTCCCTACAACTATGAAATTTGCTCTGGAGGAACAGCCTTTTTAGACTGTTCCTCAAGAGCAAATTTCATAGTTGTAGGGGATCTCCTTCATAGAATGTTAGCCTTAGCAACACCGTAGCAACGACTTAAGTCGTTTTATAAATATCGCCCCAGGTTGACTATGTTTTTATACCCTGCCACACATTAGTGGCAGGGTATTGTGTTTTCACGTTGGCCATCCGTGTGTCTGTCTGTCCATCCATCTGTCTGTCGGTTGTATGTACGTGTGTCCGTCCCCACTTCGTTTCTGTGGGATAACTTAAGTATTTATCAACGGATTTCATTCAGATTTGGCACACATGCATATGTATCAAAAATGTCTCACTTGGGATTGTTAGTGGGCAAACTTTGATAATTTATGACAGAGTTATGAAACTTGTCAATGTATTAAAAATGAATTTGGGCCTTTAGTTCCTTTACTGTTTGGAGTATCATGATGAAACTTCACAGAAATGATCGAAGTAACAAAAGCTTTACATTATCATAGAAATTCTATCATCAGGGGTAATCTTTGCCCTTGCCCCGGGGCAATATACATGTATAAAATCATGAAAAAATTCTGAGTCAAAGCAGTTCTTCAGAAACTTACAGCAAATGATCAGCATAATAAAAGACTTCCATGATGTGCAAAGTTTACCCCATTAGGGGTTATCTGCCCCAGCCCCCACATACATAAAATCATGAAAAAAATCTATATAAAATCATAGTTTGACGAAGCATGTCTGAAACTTACAGCAAATGATCAGAATAGTAAAAGTTTCCAGTGTTTCTCAAAATTGACCCCTTAGAGATTATCTACCCCTGCCCTTGGACTATTTACATACATAAAATGTTGATAGAAAAATCATAAGTTAAACAGATTTTTCTGAAACCTACAACTGCCTTACGGTAATACAGTGAAAAAAAACAACAACAAAACAATAAATCAGGAAAAAGTGGGCAGTGGCAGGGTATCACGCAGTCATTTACGATGCTTTTATTAAGGATGCTACGAAACGAAAAAGAGCTGTTACGAAACGAAAAAGTCATAGTTACCAAATAACCTGATGACCAGGTCATTTGGTAACTATGACTTTTTTTCGTTTCGTAACAGCTCTTTTTCATTTCATAACAGCCCTTGTATATACATATATATATAGTTAAGCAGGGGTGTGTAGGGTTGTTTTTGATGAGAAAAACTTTTCCCCACTAATTCTATTCTATTCTATCCCATAACCTTACTAGGTATTGGGGCACCACAGATGACTTCAAAACAATCCCTTTCCACATTGTCCTGTCTTCAGCTGCTCCCCACTAAAACAACCTCAAAAAATCACATACACCGGATCTGCAAGCTGTCAGAAATTGCTGACAGGATTGAACCTTGAACCGTCCTGTAAATTGCTTCATATTCATGAGAGATTTTTTTTTAAAATATTCACAAATCTAGTTGCATATCTTGCCAGTATTTTACCAGTTCACAACCAAACAGAAATTGGGATTAATGAGTACTTTGCCACAAATTAAAAAACTTATCAATAGTTTTTTGGAACTATACCAAACAAAAAAAGAAACGCACATAGTAAGATTTTCCCATTTAATTTACCTTTTATAGCATGACTAGAAAATGTCTAAAAATTAGTATTTCTGATCAAATCTTGCTCAGACTTCATTATGGCCTAGATGAGTATCTGTACCTTCCATATGCATAAAAATACGCATTAATGAAATCACTGACAATGGCCTCTTATTGAAGACTGTGACATTGAAAACTGACCCCTGCCTTGTTCAGAGACGCGTCACAAAGTACTAAAATTGACACAATTAAATGAAACTTTCAGGTTGAACTGTCCGATTGTCTACCTATAGCACGGTGTGAAATATTGTTTTAAATTATTTGTTATTCCCAAGAAAATACCAAAATATTACTGTGTGGGTTTCTTTTTTTGTTTGGTATATGAATTTTCCATTATGGGTTTAACATCTAAATTGTAGTTTTATTTTATCAGGCAGAAGACGCTGATAAAGGGGAGTTTGGCAACATTGTTGGCTACAGTTTCTCGGGAAATTTCTCATCAAAGTTAGTACCATATTTACTCGAAATCTTTTAACTCTTTAAGCACCAAAAAACAGACGACAAAATTTACGTCTGCAAAAATTAAAAAAATGCCTTGTCCAAGACATTTCATATTGAAAATTCAAAGACTAGAGGGCAAACAGTGTAGATCCACATGAGGCGGCTCATTATGAGCCGCCTCATAAGGATCTACATTGTTTGCAAATTTTGCTAATTTCGTCACCGGGGCTTAAAGAGTTAAGGTGTATTGGTACACCTCTTTGGTTTTCATTATCACTGATAGGTAGCATTAAATTACCAACCTATTGCATACGGGACTGCAGGGTAAGCTTGTAATACACTGTTTACCATTACGTCACCAGGGCATGTGTTTTGCTAGATTGGCTCATTCAGAGTTGTATCGGATCTACGTCATGAGGCGTCATGGCTACTTATCAATGACCTGACAGCGTGGTTATGTTTCAAAAAATATTTTTGTCATAGAAAACATCATAATATCACATTGAATATTTATATTAGACCCAGATAATATTATAGCTACAAAAAATGAATATCAGATGGCTTGTTATATGCTTTTTTCTCTTGCTATTTTCGCGAAGGAATATAGATGGGTAAACAAATAGGCATACTAACTTTTATCCTCTGGTGGATAGTTATGAGTAATATAAGGCAGTCAATCTTTGAAGAATATGATGTGCCTAATTAAGGCAATGCTTTGGTTTTTAGCTCATCTGAGCCGAAGGCTCAGAGGTGAGCTTATAGGATGGGAGTCGAGCCGTCCGTCCATGCGTGGGTGCGTGGGTGGGTGGGTGCGTCAACACTTTCAAACATAAATATCTCAGAGACCAGTGCAATCAAATTTTATCTGAAGCATTATTTGGGTGGGGGAAAGGCTGCATTAGGTTTTGGTGCTGATCAGCTCAGAACTCTTGGTTTCCATGGCAACAGATAGCCCCCATAGGGTTATAATGGGGAAAATGGCGTCATCACTTTTTCTCGACTGTTTTTGATTAGATCCTTATCATACTTGCAGGTAATGATGACATACACAAAAGCTTGGATGAGTTCGAAATTTGGCCGGATTCGAGCACAGACTACGGAGTTAGCTGCCCTTGAGCGTTTGAAAAAAATCCCATAGGGTTATAATGGGGAAAATGGCGTCATCACGTTTTCTCGACTGTTTTTGATTAGATCCTTATCATACTTGCAGGTAATGATGATATACATAAGAGCTTGGACGAGTTTGAAATTTGGCCGGATTCGAGCACAGACTACTGAGTTAGCTGCCCTTGAGCGTTTGAAAAAAATCTCATAGTGTTATAATGGAGAAAACAACGTCATCACATATTTATAGAAAAACTTTGTCATCGCTCTATTGCCTACATTTCTCAACGGATTTTAAAATAACTTCACACAAATGTAGGGCATGACAATATCTCGAGCAAGTTCGACTTTCAGGGTGCTGTGCCCAAGGTCAAGGTCACTGTGGCTATTTTTAGAAAAACTTTGTCATCGCCCTAGCACCTTCATTTCTCCATGGATTTTGAAATAACTTGACACAAATGTAGGGTATGACAATATCTCAAGCAAGTTAGACTTTCAGGATGCTGTGCCCAAGGTCAAGGTCACTGTGGCTATTTTTAGAAAAACTTTTGTCATCGCTCTAGCACCTACATTTCTCAACGGATTTTAAAATAAATTCACACAAATGTAGGGCATGACAATATCTCGAGCAAGTTTGACTTTCAGGGTGCTGCAATCAAGGTTTTTGATTAGATCCTTATCATACTTGCAGGTAATGATGACATACATAAGAGCTTGGATGAGTTCGAAATTTGGCCGGATTCGAGCACAGACTATGGAGTTAGCTGCCCTTGAGCGTTTGAAAAAAATCCCATAGTCTTATAATGGAGAAAACAACGTCATCACATTTTCATTTTTCATCGGATCCTCTTCATACTTGCAGGTAATGAGGATATGCATAAAAGCTTGGATTAGTTAGCATTTCGGTTAGATCCCACCACTGACTATGGAGTACCTGCCCTGAGCATCCAAAAAAGCAATGTCGCCACTTTCTCTTGGTTTTTACTGATTCGATCCTTTTGAAACTTGCAGGTAATGAGGAAATGCATAATATCTTAAACAAGCTCAAATTTTGGCCAGATCAGGCCAACCACTACGAAGTTAGCTGCCCTTGACAGCTCTGTCTATTGTGCTCTTGATCGGATACTTTTTAAACTTGCATATATTAAATGAGGGCATACATAATGTTTTGGATGAGTTTAATTTTCAGCCTGATTGGACCACTGCTTGTGGAGTTAGCTGCCCTTGAGCATCTTAAATATCCCTATAGGTTTACAATGTCTCTCAGGTGAGCAATTGTTGCCCTTTGGGCTACTTG
The DNA here is from genome assembly GCA_963989385.1 of Ctena decussata. Taxonomy (NCBI): domain Eukaryota; kingdom Metazoa; phylum Mollusca; class Bivalvia; order Lucinida; family Lucinidae; genus Ctena; species Ctena decussata. Next base: position 46,686,083 of record OZ022500.1, read on the forward strand.
TTTACCATTTTTTGCTCACTTGAGCCAGCGGCTCCGGGGGAGCTTATAGGATGGGAAGGCTTCGTTGTCCATCGTATGTAGTCCGTCCGGCCACAATTTCAAATTACAGTCAAGGGACATAATTATTCGTCACTTTCAAAATGGCCGCCATCAACAAAAAATTAATGCACTGAATTCAAACTAGCACTGTGCTATTATCCTGTTTTTTTTTTTTCATTGAAAATTTGAAAAATAAATTTCCTTTCTATTAACTACACACCACTTTCCTTCAATATTTTGCTGTTAATCTTTGAGAAATTAAAACTGCGTGTTTTTTTTCAAGCAGGCTGAATTGGTTGCATTTGTTTAATGAGTGAGGTTGGCTTTCAAACATAAATTTCTTGACTTCACTTTATGACAAACCATGATTTTTGAGGAAATTTCGTGATTGTAGTTTAAAAGAAAAATACAGATAAACTATTTAGTTCCTGGGCCTTGTGGAAATTTAAGGGCTATATAATTTGTACAGAGGGGGTCCTGATTTTGATGACTGATCTTTAATTGCAAATTGTTTGGTACTAGATCTAGTTATGCCCCCAATTTCGGAGAAATTGTGGGGGCATATTGGTTTGGGCCTGTCCGTCTGTCCGTCCATCCGTCTGTCCGTCTGTCCTCTATCTCAAGAACCGTAAGAGCTAGGAGCTTGAAACTTTATACACATGATCAGTATGAAAAATAAGCGAACACGTGTTTTTTTTTTTTTTCCGCGGGTCTCATATTTCAAGAGTTATACCCCTTTTTCGACTTAGCCTGTGGAACCTTGTGAACAAAATATCTCAAGAACCCCTGATGCTAGGATCATGAGGTTTTGCAGGATGAGAATGCCCAAGGTGTAGATGACCTGATTAACTTTTGAAACAAATTTGTGAATTTTTGACCGAGTTATGCCCCTTTTTCGACTTAGTGCATTGTAAGCCTATGGAACCTTGTGAACAATATATCTCAAGAACCCCTGAAGCTAGGAGCATGATTATTTGCAGGAAGATACTGCCTGTGGTGTAGATGACCTGATTAACTTTTGAAAAAAATTCTTGAATTTTTGATTGAGTTATTCCCCTTTTTTGACTTAGTGCATTGAGGCCTATGGTACAAAGGTACCCTTACATATAGTCAAGAACAGTAAGAGCTAGGAACTTGAAACTTTATACACATGATCAGTATGGAAAATAAGCAGACCTGTATTTTTTTATTTTCCTGCCGGTCATGTATTTCCAGAGTTATGCCCCTTTTTCGACTTAGCCTGTGGAACCTTGTGAACAAAATATCTCAAGAACCCCTGATGCTAGGATCATGAGGCTTTGCAAGATGAGAATGCCCAAGGTATAGATGACCTGATTAACTTTTGAAACAAATTCATGAATTTTTGGCCGAGTTATGCCCCTTTTTCGACTTAGTGCATTGTAAGCCTATGGAACCTTGTAAACAAAATATCTCAAGAACCCCTGAAGCTAGGAGCATGATTTTTTGCAGGAAGATACTGCCTGTGGTGTAGATGACCTGATTAACTTTTGAAAAAAATTGGTGAATTTTTTATCAAGTTATTCCCCTTTTTCGACTTAGTGCATTGAAGCCTATGGTACAAAGGTACCCTTACATATAGTCAAGAACAATAAGAGCTAGGAACTTGAAACTTTATACACATGATCAGTATGGAAAATAAGCAGACCCGTATTATTTTATTTTTCCGCCGGCAATGTATTTCCAGAGTTATGCCCCTTTTTCGACTTAGCCTGTGGAACCTTGTGAACAAAAAATCTCAAGAACCCCTGATGCTAGGATCATGAGGCTTTGCAAGATGAGAATGCCCAAGGTGTAGATGACCTGATTAACTTTTGAAACAAATTCGTGAATTTTTGACTGAGTTATGCCCCTTTTTCGACTTAGTGCATTGTAAGCCTATGGAACCTTGTGAACAAAATATCTCAAGAACCCCTGAAGCTAGGAGGATGATTATTTGCAGGAAGATACTGCCTGTGGTGTAGATGACCTGATTAACTTTTGAAAAAAACTCGTGAATTTTTGATCGAGTTATTCCCCTTTTTCGACTTAGTGGATTGAGGCCTATGGTACAAAGGTACCCTTACATATAGTCAAGAACAATAAGAGCTAGGAACTTGAAACTTTATACACATAATCAGTATGGAAAATAAGCAGACCCGTTTATTTTTATTTTTCCGCCGTCAATGTATTTCCAGAGTTATGCCCCTTTTTCGACTTAGCCTGTGGAACCTTGTGAACAAAATATCTCAAGAACCCCTGATGCTAGGAGCATGATTTTATGCAGGAAGATACTGCCTGTGGTGTAGATGACCTGATTAACTTTTGAAAATAATTTGTAAATTTTGGATTGAGTTATGCCCCTTTTTCAACTTAGTGCATTATTTACCAATGGAAGCTTGTGAACAAAATATCTCAAGAACGCCTGATGCTAGGATCATGAGGTTTTGCAGGATGACAATGCCCAAGGTGTAGATGACCTGATTAACTTTTGAAACAAATTCTTGAATTTTTGACAAAGTTATGCCCCTTTTTCGACTTCGTACATTGTAAGCCTATGGAACCTTGTGAACAAAATATCTCAAGAACCCCTGATGTTAGGAGCATGATTTTTTGCAGGAAGATACTGCCTGTGGTGTAGATGACCTGATTAACTTTTGATTGCTTATGCCCCTTTTTCGACTTAGTGCATTGTAAACCTATGGAATCTTGTGAACAAAATATCTCAAGAACACCTGATGCTAGGAGCATGATTTTATGCAGGAAGATACTGCCTGTGGTGTAGATGACCTGATTAAGTTTTGAAAACAATTTGTAAATTTTGGATTGAGTTATGCCCCTTTTTCAACTTAGTGCATTATTTGCCTATGGAAGCTTGTGAACAAAATATCTGGAGAACCCCTGATGCTAGGATCATGATTTTTGCAGGTTGATATTGCCCAAGGTGTAGATGACCTGATTAACTTTCGAAAACAATTTGTAAATTTTTGACTGAGTTAAGCCCCTTTTTCGACTTAGTGCATTGTGAGCCTATGGTACAAAGGTACAAGCTTTATTGGATGAACCTTCTCTAGAGACAAGCATATGGTTGGGGGCATAGTGTTTCATAAACACATTTTCTAGTTAATTTTGAAGTTTGTTTGGTGACTTTTCACACTTTAAGGGCATTCATACTTTATCACTCCTGAGCTAGATTCGCGAAAGCTTCAGAAACAAACAGTCACAAACCAATAGTATTGGTCAACTTACTGTCTACTGTGAGGCCCCTGCCAGTGACGGGCATGTAATAAATCGTCTCTCCCCATCCAAGATGTGTAAGAAAATAAAACATAAAGTAGCTGACAATCATCACTGGATGTCCATTCATCCCCGTTGTATGTCAATAATTCAGTCCTCTACTCCTTATCCTATGCCATCCTCTTTATCATCCCACCTCCCCAACCCCATCCACCTCATATGATCCTTGTATTTTCTGAGAGCTCTTTGTCATTTTCTCTTAATTAGCTTTTCTGTAAAATCTGTAACTGATAACAAATTCCAGTATACCACAGAATTCTCCCACAGTTGTCTTGCTGTTGATTTTCACTAAACTCAAATTTAGCTATCTGCTTTGGATGTAAACAAACATCTACCATCACAGTCTGGCTTCATTTCTTCACAACACAAACTATATTTTTCCTTCAACAGTCATGAAATTGTGGCCCCAGACATGCAAAATATGATCATTAAGTTTTATAACTTTTCGTCAACTATAAATTAACTTAACATTCCATTTAACAGCCCACCTGTCAAGATTATTGTGCTTGGTAGCCATGCTGTTTACCCATCATGCACTCTGTGTCCATGGTAATGATGTCATCAAATGCCCTTGTGACATCATCATGACGTAATAAGCAATTAACTCATATAACTTCCAATTATTGATTATTTGTGTGTGAGTAGCACAGAGCAAAATAAACACACTGTGTAAACCAAGTCTACTAATTTTCTTTTTGGGTGGCGAATAATTATGTCCCTTGACTGTACTTCTCTGAAACTGGTGGGCCAATTGTAACCAACTTTCATATGTGGCCTCCAGAGAAGGGGGAACAAAAAATTTGTTCAAACGGTCCAGGTCACATGACCAACATGGCCGCCATGCCCATGTATGGTAAAAACCTTAAATCTTCTTCTCCTGAACCAATGGACTGATGGCCTTGAAACTTGGTATGTAGTATTGGATACTCGAGTTATCGAGTACTATCAAGATTGTTCAAAATGATGACCTTGGATTGACCTTGACTATTTTATGGCAAAGTCAAATATGGGAAAATGCTAGAACATAACATTTCATTGAAAGTTTTGAAGATTAAGGCCTAGAAATTGGTTAATACAGTCATCTTAAATAGTACACGAAGATTCATGAGTACAAAAGGTCAAGGTTGTTCTTTGACCTTTGACCCTGAATTCTCATAGTTTGACAATTCAAACAATCTGCTCAAAAGTCACTGAGCAGATTGTAACCAAAAATCATATAGAGCCTTCAGGGGTCGAGGGAACAAAAATTTCTTCAAATGGTCTGGGTCACATGATGAACATGGCAGCCATGCCCATATATGGTAAGAAACTTTTAAAGTCTTTTTCTCCAGAACCAGTTGACAGTTGGCCTTGAAACTTGGTATGTAGCATTGGGTACTCAAGTACTATTAAGATTATTAGAATTATGACCTTGGGTTTACCCTGACCTTTTTTTTACGGCACGGTCAAATATGGGAAAATGGTAGAACATAAGATTTCATGGGAAGTTTTGAAGATTTTGGTCTAAAAATTGGTATATACAGTCGTCTTAATGAGTTCATGAAGATTTATGAGTACAAGAGGTCAATGTCATTCTTTGACCTTTGACCCAGATCTCTTATATTTTGACATTTTCAAACATTTCCTCAAAAGCCAAAGGACCAATTGTAAACACATTTCATATAGAACCAGTCCAGGGGTTGATTGAACAAAAATTTGTTCAGAGGGTCCTGGTCACATGACCAGCATGGCCACCATGGAATAAACCTTTAACATTTTTCTTCTCCAGAACCAATACACCAATGGCCTTGAAACTTGGTAAGTAGCATGGAGTACTAGAGTACTACCAAGACTGTTCAAATGATAACCTTGAGTTTACCTTTTTTTGCGGCATGGTCAAATATGGGAAAATGCTAGAACATAAGATTTTATGGAAAGTTTTGAAGATTTTGCCTTAAAAAATGGTATATATGGTTGTCTTAATGAGTAAATAAAGATTTATGAGTACAAGAGGTCAATGTCATTCTTTGACTTTTGACCCAAGACTCATATTTTAGCAATTTCAGACATGAGGAAAAGCCACTTTGCCAATTGCTCAGGTGAGCAATTCAGGGCCTCATGGCCCTCTTGTTTAAAATGGGAAACAACTTTTTAGACTTCCTGTTTGCTTCCCTTTGCAACAGAATCATTCCAAAAGGGGTCTAATTTTAAAGGAAAGAATTTGTTTGTAGAGGAGCAAATTCTTTCCTTTCAGAGTTGACCCCTATTGAGAAGGGAGGCAAAAATGAAAATGACAGAGATGATTCGTCTCAAAGTGTACCCATTCACCTTAAATAAATACCGTAAAAATTCTAAATTTTGGGACGCTAAAAATAATTACCATAATTGTCCTAAAATTAGAACAGTTTGGTTTTACAGTGCAGTAATTGTGCCCCAAAATGCAAATGGGATGGCAAATAGTGTAAACCCTGATCAGACTGCTCCTTGAGGAGCAGTCTGATCTGGTCAATGTCCAGTTTCAAAAAATGCTTCCATAAGGTGTGCTCTATTGTCTTCTGACAGTTCTTGTTAAGGAGTGAGTGAGTGATTTGGGTTGTACGGCACATCAGCAGAAAGAAAGGCTATTTCACACCTAAAATGATGTAAGAGAAAAATTGAGCCACATTACGAGAAAACCAACAAAGTGGTTGTGCATCCAGTGCAGACACAGATCAGCCTGGGCAGCCACCCAGTCTTATCAGAGTCTTTGCTGGTCGCATGGAGGTAGCTTAGACCCTTAGCTACCCTTAAAGTGCTTAGGAAAGAGTGTGATCAGACTGGGTGGATGCCCATGTTTTTGATGGAATTGTGACTGTTGAAAGTTGTCCGTTTGCATCTCCATGTCTGCGTACGCGTCCACATCACAGTCACACAAATGTTAAAGTGTTTAGTTAAAGTCTTTTTAGATGCTTATTTTTCCAAACCTGTTCAAGGTACCTGCCTCATATTTGGTATGGACTTTCCTTAGAGCATTGTCTTTTGTTGTATGCAACCATGCTCCTTAGTCACATTGTATAGTATCAGGATCTGACAGTAAGCTAAAAGCTTATAGTGGTCATCTCCTGAAAGTCATCATAAGTTTGTATGCAACCATGCCCTTGGGTCTTGTCCCAGGATATATCAAGGATGATGTTGATGTTAACAGAAGCTAAAGTTTTTTATTAAAGTTTTTGAGATGCTTATATTTCCAAAAGTGTTCAAGTTACCGAGCTCATATTTGGTATGGACCTTTCCTAGAGCATTGGCTTTAGTTGTATGCAACCATGCCCCTAAGTCACATTGTATAATTTACAACCTCAAGTATCAGGATCTGACAGTAAGCTAAAAGCTTATAGTGGTCATCTCCTGAAAGTCATCATAAGTTTACAACATATATGAATGATTAACATTGTTAACATGGTTAAAGTTTATTCTGATTCTGTTAAAGCTTGTACCTCCAAACTAATTATATAGTCGTATTTGGTCAGGACCGTTTCCCTGGAGCCTTGGCTTTTGCTTTGTGCAACCATGCCCCTATGTTGGGTCCAAGGGTGAGGCCAAAGGTCAATATCTAGGATGATATTGTTATGTCCTCCCACCATATTGTTTTTGGTGTGGATCCCGTTGGCGTCTGCGTCTGTGTTAGCGTCGGCAAAGCTTCTTGTCTGCTCTCTATCTCCTGAAGGGATGCATGGATTTTGACCAAGCTGGCATAGTTACATGACTGGGAGGGGGGAAAAACTGATTAGATTTTGGTAACCTTGATCTTATTTTCAAGGTCACAGGAGGTCAAAGAAGGGTGAAAAATAGCTTGTCTGCACCATATCTCCTGAAGGAATTGATGGATTTTTACCAAACTGGCACAGATATATCACTGGGAGATGGCAAAGAACTGATTAGATTTTGGTGACCTTGACCTTATTTTCAAGGTCGCAGGAGGTCAAAGAAGGGTGAGAAATAGCTTGTCTGCACCATATCTCCTGAAGGAATTGATGGGTTTTTACCAAACTGGCAAAGATATATTACTGGGAGATGGCAAAGAACTGATTAGATTTTGGTGACCTTGACCCCATTTTCAAGGTCATAGGAGGTCAAAGAGTATTGAAAAATGCCTTGTCTGCACCATAACTCCTGAAGGAATTTATAGATTTTTACCAAACTGGCACAGATATATCACTGGGAGATGGTAGATTTCGGTGACCTTGACCTTTTTTTCAAGGTCGCTAGGAGGTCAAAGAGTGTTGAAAAATGCCTTGTCCACACCATATCTCCTGAATGGATAGATGGATTTGAATCAAACTGCCATAGATTCATCACTGGGAGATGGCAAAGAACTGATTAGATTTTGGTGACCTTGACCCCATTTTCAACATCACAGGAGGTCAAAGAGTGTTGAAAAATGCCTTGTCTGCACAATATCTCCTGAATGGACGATAGCTTTTAACCAAATTTGCATCTTGCACTGGGAGATGGCAAAGAAGTGATTAGATTTTTGTGACCTTGACCTCATTTTTAAGGTCACAGGGGGTCAAAGAGTATGTCTGTACCATATCTCCTGAATGGATGGATGGATTTGAACCAAACTGTCACAGATACATCACTGGGAGATGGAAAAGAAGAGATTAAATTTTGGTGACCTTGACACTATTTCAAGGTCACATGAGGTCTTAACTTGACAGAATTTAGGGAAAATGATACTGCTGGGAAAGCGTAGTTGGGGGGACATCTTTTTTGGTCAAGAACATTTCTATCCCCCGCCGAAGGCGGAGGGATATAGTTTTCTCCATGTCCGTCCATCTGTCCGTCCTTCCTTCCATCCGTCCGTCCTTCCTTCCGTCCGTCCGGAGCCATAACTAGGTAACCACTGGACGGAATTTCATGAAACTTAAAATAAATATATACCACTATAATGTGCTGTGGCACATGAAGTTTCATCAGACTGGCTTCAGTAATGCATGAGTTATCCCCCTTTAATTGACTTAAAATCAATGAAATGAGCCATAACTAGGTAACCACTGGACGGAATTACATGAAACTTAAAATAAATATATATCACTATAATGTGCTGCAGCACATGAAGTTTCATAAGACTCGTTTCAGTAATGCATGAGTTATCCCCCTTTAATTGACTTAAAATCAATTAAATGAGCCATAACTAAGTAACCACTGGACGGAATATCATGAAACTTATAGTAAGTATATGACACTATAACACGCTGATCCACATGAAGTTTCTTCAGACTGCCTTCATTAATGCATGAGTTATCTCCCTTTAATTGACTTAAAATCAATTAAATGAGCCATAACTAAGTAACCACTGGACGGAATATCATGAAACTTATAGTAAGTATATGACACTATAACACGCTGATCCACATGAAGTTTCTTCAGACTGCCTTCATTAATGCATGAGTTATCTCCCTTTAATTGACTTAAAATCAATGAAATTGCCATAACTAAGGAACCAATTACCTAAACTTCATGAAATTTAAAGTGAATATGTATGACCATAACGTGGATATGCACATAACATTCTATCAGAATGGCATCACTAGTGCATGAGTTATTGCCCTTGAATCAATGTGAGATAACAAGTGAACAAAATTTTATGAAACTTAAAATAACTCATAAAGAAATAAGTGCCACAACGGCGGGGGATATAAATTCACTGAATTTGCTTGTTGTTAATGTTTTTGGTCTGATTCTTCTTAGGTGTACACGCTTTATGTTGGTATACTTGGTCAAATAGTGTATCTTACAAGTGCAGCAGCAGCAAAGCATCCATGCAGACTCTTGTGTCCTTGACCTTTATTCATGGTTGAGTGGTTTTGCTTTATACCTTTAACACTATTTAATGAACATGCAATATGAATATGCGCTTCTCTTGGAGCTCATAATTTCGATACCTTTTATGCTACAAAGTTTAAATGTAGTATGATACTTACCCAGACCAACATCTTTGACCTCATGGTAGAGCTGCCCCTGGGTGGGATCAGGGGTCAGAATGTATAACAGGTCATATTGAACACTTGCAATATGGAAATAAAATCATAAGTCTGGTACCATTATTGCACTGAAGAAACTGGACATAATGATCACAGATGAAATGAGCCGTGACACAACAAAACCAACAAAGTGGCATTGCACCAGGCAAAGACTCAGGTCAGCCTGAGCATTTACTCAGTCTGATCGAAGTCTTTGCTTTGCACGTAGAGGGTAGCTGAGGGTCTAAGCTAGCTCTGTGTTCATTAGGAAGACTCTGATCAGACTGGGCAGATGCCCAGGATGATTTGAGTCTACCCTGGGCACATATGCCACTTTGTTGTTTTTATGCCCCCAATTTCGGAGAAATTGTGGGGGCATATTGGTTTGGGCCTGTCCGTCTGTCCGTCCGTCTGTCCTCTATCATAACTCAAGAACCGTAAGAGCTAGGAGCTTGAAACTTTATACACATGATCAGTATGAAAAATAAGCGAAAACGTGGTTTAGGGGGCATATTGGTTTGGGCCTGTCCGTCCGTCAGTCCGTCCGTAACGCTTTTTCGCAGCTGGGAAACTCAAGAACTGCTTTTGCTAGGATCTTGAAATTTTATGTGTGGCACATACATGAAAAATAAGCGCACCCGTATTTTTTTTTTTTCCGCCGGTCACGTATTTTCAGAGTTGTGCCCCTTTTTCGACTTAGTCTATGGAACCTTGTGAACAAAATATCTCGAGAACCCCTGATGCTAGGATCATGATTTTTTGCAGGATGGCATTGCTCAAGGTGTAGATGACCTGATTAACTTTTGAAAAAAAATCGTGAATTTTTGACCGAGTTATGCCCCTTTTTCGACTTAGTGCATTGTAAGCCTTTGGAACCTTGTGAACAAAATATCTCAAGAATCCCTGATGTTAGGATCATGATCTTTTGCAGGATGACATCGCCTAAGGTGTAGATGACCTGATTAGTTTTTGAAAAAAAAATCGTGAATTTTTGGCCGAGTTATGCCCCTTTTAAACTTAGTGCATTGTAAGCCATGGAACCTTGTGAACAATATATCTTGAGAACTCCTGATGCTAGGATCATGATTTTTTGCAGGCAGACATTGCCTATGGCGTAGATGACCTGATTAACTTTTGAAAAAAAATCGTGAATTTTTGACCGAGGTAGGCCCCATTTTTGACTTAGTGCATTGTAAGCCTATGGAACCTTGTGAACAAAATATCTCAAGAATCCCTGATGCTAGGATCATGATCTTTTGCAGGATGACATAGCCCAAGGTGTAGATGACCTGATTAGTTTTTGAAAAAAAATTGTGTATTTTTGACCGAGTTATGCCCCTTTTTAGACTTAGTGCATTGTAGGCCTATGGGACCTTGTTTGCAGGAAGATACTGCCTGTGGTGTAGATGACCTGATTAACTTTTGAAAAAAAATTGTGAATTTTTTATTGAGTTATTCCCCTTTTCCGACTGTGCATTGAGGCCTATGGTACAAAGGCACCCTTACATTCAGTCAAGAACAATAAGAGCTAGGAACTTGAAACTTTATACACATGATCAGTATGGAAAATAAGCATACCCATATTTTTTTATTTTCCGTCCGGTCATGTATTTCCAGAGTTATGCCCCTTTTTCGACTTAGCCTGTGGAACCTTGTGAACAAAATATCTCAAGAACCCCTGAAGCTAGGATCAGGAGGTTTTGCAGGACGAGAATGCCTAAGGTGTAGATGACCTGATTAACTTTTGAAACAAATTCGTGAATTTTTGACCAAGTTATGCCCCTTTTCCGACTTAGTGCATTGTAAGCCTATGGAACCTTGTGAACAAAATATCTGGAGAACCCCTGATGCTAGGAGCATGATTTTTTGCAGGAAGATACTGCCTGTGGTGTAGATGACCTGATTAACTTTTAAAAAAAAATCATGAATTTTTGATTGAGTTATGCCTCTTTTTCGACTTAGTGCATTGTAATCTTATGGAACCTTGTGAACAAAATATCTCAAGAACCCCTTATGCTAGGAGCATGATTTTTTGCAGGAAGATACTGCCTGTGGTGTAGATGACCTGATTAACTTTTTAAAATAATTTGTGAATTTTTGATCGAGTTATGCCCCTTTTTCAACTTAGTGCATTATTTGCCTATGGAACCTTGTGAACAAAATATCTGGAGAACCCCTGATGCTAGGAGCATGATTTTTGCAGGTTGATATTGCCCAAGGTGTAGGTGACCTGATTAACTTTCGAAAACAATTTGTAAATTTTTGACTGAGTTAAGCTCCTTTTTCGACTTAGTGCATTGAAGCCTATGGTACAAAGGTATAAGCATTATTGGATGAACCTTCTTTAGAGACAAGCATATGGTTGGGGGCATAGTGTTTCATAAACACATTTTTATGCCCCCAACTTCGGAGAAGTTGAGGTGGCATATTGGTTTGGGCCTGCCCGTCCGTCCGTCAGTCTGTCCGTAACGCTTTTTCGCAGCTGGGAAACTCAAGAACTGCTTTTGCTAGGATCTTGAAATTTTATGTGTGGCACATACATGAAAAATAAGCGCACCCGTATTTTTTTTTTTTCCGCCGGTCACGTATTTTCAGAGTTGTGCCCCTTTTTCGACTTAGTCTATGGAACCTTGTGAACAAAATATCTCGAGAACCCCTGATGCTAGGATCATGATTTTTTGCAGGATGGCATTGCTCAAGGTGTAGATGACCTGATTAACTTTTGAAAAAAAATCGTGAATTTTTGACCGAGTTATGCCCCTTTTTCGACTTAGTGCATTGTAAGCCTTTGGAACCTTGTGAACAAAATATCTCAAGAATCCCTGATGTTAGGATCATGATCTTTTGCAGGATGACATCGCCCAAGGTGTAGATGACCTGATTAGTTTTTTGAAAAAAAAAATCGTGAATTTTTGGCCGAGTTATGCCCCTTTTTAAACTTAGTGCATTGTAAGCCATGGAACCTTGTGAACAATATATCTTGAGAACCCCTGATGCTAGGATCATGATTTTTTGCAGGCAGACATTGCCTATGGCGTAGATGACCTGATTAACTTTTGAAAAAAAATCGTGAATTTTTGACCGAGGTATGCCCCATTTTTGACTTAGTGCATTGTAAGCCTATGGAACCTTGTGAACAAAATATCTCAAGAATCCCTGATGCTAGGATCATGATCTTTTGCAGGATGACATTGCCCAAGGTGTAGATGACCTGATTAGTTTTTGAAAAAAAATCGTATATTTTTGACCGAGTTATGCCCCTTTTTAGACTTATGGCATTGTAGGCCTATGGGACCTTGTTTGCAGGAAGATACTGCCTGTGGTGTAGATGACCTGATTAACTTTTGAAAAAAATTGTGAATTTTTTATTGAGTTATTCCCCTTTTCCGACTTTGTGCATTGAGGCCTATGGTACAAAGACACCCTTACATACAGTCAAGAACAATAAGAGCTAGGAACTTGAAACTTTATACACATGATCAGTATGGAAAATAAGCATACCCATATTTTTTTATTTTACGTCCGGTCATGTATTTCCAGAGTTATGCCCCTTTTTCGACTTAGCCTGTGGAACCTTGTGAACAAAATATCTCAAGAACCCCTGAAGCTAGGATCAGGAGGTTTTGCAGGACGAGAATGCCTAAGGTGTAGATGACCTGATTAACTTTTGAAACAAATTCGTGAATTTTTGACCAAGTTATGCCCCTTTTCCGACTTAGTGCATTGTAAGCCTATGGAACCTTGTGAACAAAATATCTGGAGAACCCCTGATGCTAGGAGCATGATTTTTTGCAGGAAGATACTGCCTATGGTGTAGATAACCTGATTAACTTTCGAAAAAAAATCGTGAATTTTTGATCGAGTTATGCCCCTTTTTTGACTTAGTGCATTGTAAGCCTATGGAACCTTGTGAACAAAATTTCTGGAGAACCCCTGATGCTAGGAGCATGATTTTTTGCAGGAAGATACTGCCTGTGGTGTAGATGACCTGATTAACTTTTAAAAAAAAATCATGAATTTTTGATTGAGTTATGCCTCTTTTTCGACTTAGTGCATTGTAATCTTATGGAACCTTGTGAACAAAATATCTCAAGAACCCCTTACGCTAGGAGCATGATTTTTTGCGGGAAGATACTGCCTTTGGAGTAGATGACCTGATTAACTTTTTAAAATAATTTGTGAATTTTTGATCGAGTTATGCCCCTTTTTCAACTTAGTGCATTATTTGCCTATGGAACCTTGTGAACAAAATATCTGGAGAACCCCTGATGCTAGGAGCATGATTTTTGCAGGTTGATATTGCCCAAGGTGTAGGTGACCTGATTAACTTTCGAAAACAATTTGTAAATTTTTGACTGAGTTAAGCTCCTTTTTCGACTTAGTGCATTGAAGCCTATGGTACAAAGGTATAAGCATTTTTGGATGAACCTTCTTTAGAGACAAGCATATGGTTGGGGGCATAGTGTTTCATAAACACATTTTCTAGTTTCTTTTTTCCGCAGGTCACTTATTTCAAGAGTTATGCCCCTTTTTCGACTTAGCCTGTGGAACCTTGTGAACAAAATATCTCAAGAACCCCTGATGCTAGGATCATGAGGTTTTGCAGGATGAGAATGCTCAAGGTGTAGATGCCCTGATTAACTTTTGAAACAAATTTGTGAATTTTTGACTGAGTTATGCCCCTTTTTCGACTTAGTGCATTGTAAGCCTATGGAACCTTGTGAACAAAATATCTCAAGAACCCCTAAAATAGGAGCATGATTTTTTTGCAGGAAGATACTGCCTGTGGTGTAGATGACCTGATTATTTTTTGAACAAAATTCGTGGATTTTTGATCGAGTTATTCCCCTTTTTCGACTTAGTGCATTGAGACCTATGGTACAAAGGTACCCTTACATATAGTCAAGAACAATAAGAGCTAGGAACTTGAAACTTTATACACATGATCAGTATGGAAAATAAGCAGACCCGTATTTTTTTATTTTTCCGCCGGCAATGAATTTCCAGAGTTATGCCCCTTTTTCAAGTTAGCCTATGGAACCTTGTGAACAAAATATCTCAAGAACCCCTGATGCTAGGATCATGAGGCTTTGCAAGATGAGAATGCCCAAGGTGTAGATGACCTGATTAATTTTTGAAACAAATTTGTTAATTTTTGACCGAGTTATGCCCCTTTTTTGACTTAGTGCATTGTAAGCCTATGGAACCTTGTGAACAAAATATCTCAAGAACCCCTGATGTTAGGAGCATGATTTTTTGCAGGAAGATACTGCCTGTGGTGTAGATGACCTGATTAACTTTGGAAAAGAAATCATAATTTTTGATTGAGTTATGCCCCTTTTTCGACTTAGTGCATTGTAAGCCTATGGAACCTTGTGAACAAAATATCTCAAGAACACCTGATGCCAGGAGCATGATTTTATGCAGGAAGATACTGCCTGTGGTGTAGATGACCTGATTAACTTTTGAAAATAATTTGTAAATTTTGGTTTGAGTTATGCCCCTTTTTCAACTTAGTGCATTATTTGCCTATGGAAGCTTGTGAACAAAATATCTGGAGAACCCCTGATGCTAGGATCATGATTTTTGCAGGTTGATATTGCCCAAGGTGTAGATGACCTGATTAACTTTCGAAAACAATTCGTAAATTTTTGACTGAGTTAAGCCCCTTTTTCAACTTAGTGCATTGTAATACACTATTATTTGGTAACCCAGCACTTGCGTTAACCCTGAATCAGCATATCTTCACTGCCGTCCAGGACTACTTGATAAACACAAAACGATTTCAAGTTAATTAACCAATATCCAGTACATAGGTGAAATTAGTTGCTTTGTCAGCCGCCTTCTAATAGGTAGACGACTGTACTGATACTGTTTGTGTACTGAT
Organism: Ctena decussata; assembly: GCA_963989385.1. NCBI lineage: Eukaryota > Metazoa > Mollusca > Bivalvia > Lucinida > Lucinidae > Ctena > Ctena decussata. The sequence continues at coordinate 46,701,284 of OZ022500.1, forward strand.
TGTACATTATATTGATGATTATTTTGCATAAGTCTCTCTCTCTCTGTCGAGAAGCAACCAAATTCCATTCCCCGTGGAGCCTTAGTTGGGTGCATTTATATTGGATGCACATACAACACATGTTCAGCCTCATATACTTACTTTACTTGCATTGTACTGTTGTATTGTAACATGAATCTCAAATCACAAATTACTAGTCAATATTTGCTTGCAACAATGGGATACAGATTACAAAAGTCTCACGACTTTCTTCTGAATCCCAGTTTGTATAATTATGATTTGCTGTTGTCAATGTCACTGTCATATGTATATTATACAAATAAAATACTGTTTAAACCAAGCCTATGGTACAAAGGTACAAGCATTATTGGATGAACCTTCTCTAGAGACAAGCATATGGTTGGGGGCATAGTGTTTCATAAACACATTTTCTAGTTTTGTGTTGTGGCACAGTTTATACAGAGACAGAGTCATCAGACTGACTTAGTACTTGGTAAAGGTGGTGTAAAAATGAATACCAGGAACCCCGCTTTGTCACCATGAGGCATTATTTAGTTAGACTGAGGCGGTATCTCTCCGTCTGGTGCTGGAGGATCTGACCTTCAATGTCTCCCTGTTGGATCCAAGACATAGCGTTCCATGGAATTTCTTGTTAGAACAGTTACAGTAATTATTATAGTTGTCCCTATCTTTAGCTCGTCTAAGAAGAGCTATTGAACTACCCACTGCGTCGGCGTTAGCGTTGGCGGCGGCGTTAGCAAAATGTTAAAGTTTTACGTTAAAGTTTTTTCTGTGATGGGCAAGGCGCTGTCAGGCAAGCTGTCCTGTCCCTGTGACAGGTCTTATTAAAATTTTAAGGTACATGTAATAACTAACCTTACATGAGGCCCTCCATATAAAGATATACATTTGGTACATCATACTGCATCATGTGGGAAGATCTTTTCTTTTCTTTTTCAGATTTTCTATTAATGACAACGGAGAAATTTATGTACAAGGTGACATCAACTATGAAGGAGAAACAAGCTATCTTATGACAGTAACTGCTGTTGATAGTAGAGAGATTGCCAATCGCCAGACTGGAGATGCCACAGTACTAGTCGTCGTCAATAATGTGCCAGATATTGGGCCGCGGTTTACAAGAGACCAATATGAGACATTTGTCACAGAGCATTTGACAACCCTTGTACCAGAAATTCGAGTTGTGGTATGGGAATCATTTAGTTTTGTTAACCTACGGTATTAATCCTATTTAACGCCCCTGTGGTGTTGCATTTTACGAAAGGGGGGCGTTACATAGAATGTAGTAAATTAGACATTGCCAAAATACCTCTGACAAACAGTATTAAGGTGAATGGGTATTCTTCCGAAGGAAGCAACTCTATTTTTACCTCCCTTCTCCATAGAGGGCAACTTTTAAAGGAAAGAACTTGCTCCTCTAGGAGCAAATTCTTTTGCTTTAAGAGCAGACCCCATGTCAAAGAACTACCTTATCCAGAGAAGCAAACATAAATTTATTTAAGTTGATGTAACCTTATTTTGGGAAAAGAGGCAGGAGACGTTATAGAGCAGGGGTGTATATTATATTTACTCCAGAATTAGCATTGACAATTCCCCCAATCCCTTCCTTCCCATCCACTACCTTTTTATCACTACTTATCAGAGCTCCATACAGAGTTTTAGATTTGGGGAGATTTGATTCTGAGAATTTGTCTATTTTCTGATACCCTCTCTGTCCACAACCCCCCCCCCCCCCCCCCCCCCCCCCCCCACCCTCTGTTCTGGTGCCTCTGTTCTAATTAGGGTCTTCAATATAGGTTAAGCAGAGCAATTAGAAATATTTCCCAGAGTTATAGGCTTTGCAGAGCAATGAGAAATATTTCCCAGAATTATAGGCTTTGCAGAGAATGAGAAATATTTTCCAGAATTATAGGCTTTGCAGAGAATGAGAAATATTTTCCAGAATTATAGGCTTTGCAGAGAATGAGAAATATTTTCCAGAATTATAGGCTTTGCAGAGCAATGAGAAATATTTCCCAGAATTATAGGCTTTGCAGAGCAATGAGAAATATTTCCCAGAATTATAGGCTTTGCAGAGAATGAGAAATATTTTCCAGAATTATAGGCTTTGCAGAGAATGAGAAATATTTTCCAGGATTATAGGCTTTGCAGAGAATGAGAAATATTTCCCAGAGTTATAGGCTTTGCAGAGCAATGAGAAATATTTCCCAGAATTATAGGCTTTGCAGAGCAATGAGAAAAATTCCCAAGGAATTTAGGCTTTGCAGGGGGCCCTTGTCCATCGGGGCCCACAAAGTAGATGGTCTGCCTGGTGCCTCTCAGCAGAGCTGCTAGTAACTGTAGCAGGACCTGGGCCCGAGGTTATAAAACTTTTTTCATGCTCAGCTGAGTTGAGCATGAAATTTTACCTGCTAATGAATAGCAAATTACTGATAAGTACGGTTGTTTTCTTGCTCAGTTTGGCTGAGTATGACATTTTCTCTGCTTATGAATATGAAAATGCCAACATTAGTTGGCATTTTCATATTTATCAGCAGAGAAAATTTCATGCTCAGCTGAGTTGAGCACGAAAAAAGTTTTATAACCTCGGGGCCTGAGTGTTATTTATCTCAGGTTGGGTAAAAGTCCTTCAGATTCGGAGGCAAAGTCTTAACATGACTGAATTATTGTTTACTGGGACGTTAAACCCCAACTCAACAACTACAACAAAGTTTTGGAGGGCAATAAGAAATGCTTTCCAGAATTATAGGCTATGCAGGGCAATGGGAATATTTCCCAGAGATATAGGCTTTGTAGGGCAGTGAGAAATATTTCTTAGAATTGTAGGCTTTGCTGGGCAGTGAGAACTGTTTCCCAGAATTACAGGCTTTGCAGAGCAGTGAAAACTATTTCTCAGATTATCATTACATACTTCTCTTATCTGGAGTTTGGTCTGTGTATAATTTGCCTTCAAAAGTTGGGCCAGTGCAAACAGGACAGAGTCTGATCAACCCTCACATCCATGCAGTCTGATCAGAGTCTTCCCTTTCTGCATGCATAATCTATGAAGTCTGAGGAAACTGAAAAATGAAATGTAAAGACTGTGATCAGTATGGGCAATATTGCAGGTTTCCTTATTAGCTCACCTGAGCCGAAGGCTCACAAGGTGAGCTTATAGTATAGGCTTGGTCTGTTGTACGTTGTATGTTGTACGTCCACACTTTTAAACATTAATATCTGCTAAAGTAGCTGGCCAATGTAGATCAAATTTATGTGTAGCATTGTTGGGGTGGGGGATTGATTGCATATAGTTTTGGGACAGATTGGTTTAAAACTGCGGTTACCATGGCAACAAAAAGGTCCCATAGACTTATAATGGAGAAAATGTTGTCCGGGCCCTAGCTTCTTCATTTTTGATCGCAACTACTTGTAACTTGCAGGTATCCAGGACAGTCAAAACATCTCGAACCAGTTGGAATTCGGGCCAGGTTGGATGATTTGTTTCAGAGTTACTTGCCCTTGAGCGATAAAATATTTTCCCATAGACTTATAATGGGGAAAATGTTGTCCGGGCCCTAGCTTCATCATTTTTGATCACAACTTCTTGTAACTTGTAGGTATTCAAGACAGTCAAAACATCTTGAACTAGTTCGCATTTGGGCCAGGTTGGATGATTCGTTTCAGAGTTACTTGCCCTTGAGCCATGAAATATTTTCCCATAGACTTATAGTGGGGAAAATTTTGTGTGGGCCCTAGCCTTATCTTTTTTGATCGCAACTTCTTGTAACTTGCTGGCGTCCAGGACAGTCAAAACATCTCGGACAAGTTGGAATTTGGGACAGGTTGGATGATTCGTTTCAGAGTTACTTGCCCTTGAGCGATAAAATATTTTCCCATAGACTTATAGTGGGGGAAATGTTGTCCCGGCTCTAGCTTCTTAATTTTTAATCGCAACTTCTTGTAACTTGCTGGTATTCAGGACAGTCAAAACATTTAGACCAGTTCGAATTTGGGCCAGGTTGTATCATTCTTTTTAGAGTTACCTGCCCGTAGGCGATAAAACATTTTCCTGTAGACTTATAATGGGGAAAATATTGTCTTGGCCATAGCTCCTTCATTTTTGATCGCAGCTCCTTGAAACTTGCAGGTATCTAGGATGGCCAAAACATCTCGACCTTTTCGAATGTGGGCCAGGTTGGATTTTTATATCCCCCGCAAACTGTGTGTGTGGGGGTATACTGTTTTGACGTTGTCCTTCCGTCTGTCTTTCCGTCCTTCCGTCCGTCCATCCGTCTGTCCGCAACGCATTAAATTTGCTCCAATTTGTTTCAAATTTTGTCCATGGATGCAGCATAAGAAAATATTGGATACATATTTTTCAATTTTTCCTCGAAGGTTTTTATTGCGGAGTTATGCCTCTTTGTATTTTTCGTGAAATAAGTTTGTTATCGCAACTCCTCCTAGATGGTTTGACCGATTTTTAGCTCGCCTGAACGAAAGTTCAGGAAGAGCTATTGTTGTCACCCTGGCGTCGGCGTCGGCGTCCGCGTCGGCGTCGGCGTCAGCGTCGGCGTCAGCGTCCCAAATGGATGTTTTGGTTAAAGTTTTTTTATGATATGGGCAATGCGCTGCAGGCGAGCTATCCTGTACGCGGACAGGTCTTGTCTTGAAATTAAGTATGTGAACAGATATTGGAATGAAGATGTGCATTAGGGTTTTGATTTTAAATTCTGCCCCTTTTTGCCTGAGTTATGCCCCTTTTTGATATTTTTTGCCCTATTTTATAGGGTTTTCGCATTAAATTTGCTCCAATTTGTTTCAAATTTTGTCCATGGATACAGCATAAGAAAATATTGGGTACGTATTTTTCAACTTTTCCTCGAAGGTTTTTATTGCGGATTTATGCCCCTTTGTATTTTTCATGAAATAAGTTTGTTATCACAACTCCTCCTAGATGGTTTTACCGATTTTCTTGAAATTAAGTATGGGAACAGATATTGGTATGAAGATGTGCATTAGGGTTTTGATTTTAAATTCTGCCCCTTTTTGCCTGAATTATGCCTCTTTTTAGCTCGCCTGAACGAAAGTTCAGGAAGAGCTATTGTTGTCACCACGGCATCGGTGTCCTCGTCAGCGTCAGCGTCGGCGTTCCAATTGGATGTTTTGGTTAAAGTTTTTTAAAGACCTATATCTCCTTAACCCATGGATGGATTATTTTGATACTTGCACTGTAGTTAGATATTGGTCCAAAGTTTAACAGGGTACCACCCCCACCCCACTCAGTGACCTTGATGTCAAGGTCATGGACTTAGAAAATTGGGAGTTTTTTTGGACTGGATGTTTTGGTTAAAGTTTTATAAAGCCCAATATCTCCTTAACCCATTGATGGATTCCTTTGATACTTGCACTGAAGTTAGATATTGGTCTAAAGTTTTCAAAGGTACTATCCCCACCCCCCTCAGTGACCTTGATGTCAAGGTCATGGACTTAGAAAATTGTCTTTTTATTGATTGGATGTTTTGGTTAAAGTTTTTTAAAGACACATATCTCCTGAACCCATTGATGAATTCCTTTTATATTTGCGCTGTAGTTAGAGCTACAGAGTACTACCCCAACCCCGCTCAGTTACCTTTATGTCAAGGTCAGGGACTTAGGAAATTTTTATCTTTATTAAAGTTTTGTAATTGCATACTGATCTATAATGCTTTGCAGAGATTTAGTTTATACTTGAACTGATGTTAGACACTTTTTTGAGTTTTTACAAAACACCTTACCTTATACTTACCCCACTGGATGACCTTGAAGTCAAGGTCATCGACTTAGAATTTTGTCTTAAAGATTTTGGTAAAAGTTTTATATTTATGAAGACATAATTTCACAGTGCCACAATGATGGACTCAGTTGATCAGTTGATACTAATACCTTGGACTGATGTTAGATAATGGTTCATGGTACATCCTACACCCCCCCCTCCCCCCCCCCACCCCCCCAAACCCCCCCTCAATTTTTTTACCTCAAGCTCATGGACTTTGAAAAAAAATCATCTTTTTTTTTTTTTCAGTTTTATTTTAAGTCTTATTTCTGAGATAGCTATTGTTTATAAATGTGTTTTTATTTTGGAAATGCTTGCCTGAAGTTTTATGCATAGCAGTCCACACCACCATAGTGGCTATGTGATGGGCAAGCACCAATTCAGGCGAGCTATGCTGTCAGGCGACAGCTCTTGTTAATATTTTTACCCTATTTTATAGAGTTTTTGCCTTTTTTGCTTCCATTTTATTCAAATTGGGCTACTAGATGCAGCATATGGAAAGAGCTGATACAAATTGTTCAGTTTTTCCGGAAAGGTTTTCCTGCTGAGTTATTTCCCTTTGTAGTCTTCGTAAGAAAAGTTTGTTATCACTACTACTCCAAGACCATTTGACAGATTTTGGTATGAAGATGTGCATTAACCCTTTTTGCATGAGTTATGCCCCTTTTTTTATATGTTTTGCCTTAGTTTGAAGTTTTTTTTATGCCATTTTCATTTCCATTTTATTCAGATTTGGTGCACAAATACAGTAGAAGAAAGAGTTGGCCCATATTGCTCTGTTTTTCTCAAAAGGGTTTTCCAGCTTTGTTGTGCCCCTTTGTAGTCTTGGAAAACAGAGTTTGTTGCCGCTACTTCTCCTAAACCGTTTGACTGATATTAAATATGTGAACAGATATTGGTATATAGATGTGCACTTGTAGTTGTCATAACACGTATGCTGTGTAAATGTAAAACTTAAATGACAAAGCTGCATGCCTAACTGTTAAACGCGGGGGGTATTTAGTAAACCATGCTTACTGCCACCTCTAGTTATCCCCTCGCACAACGAAGTTGTGGAGGGGATGTAGGGTCTGTCCCGTAGGTATGTATGTATGCACGTATGTTCACCTTTTGTCATCGCTCTGGCTACCTCATTTATTATATAATTTTGATATAAGTTCACACAAATATTGGGTATGACATTACCTCGAACGAGTTTGCATTTCAGCTTGATGGGGTCAAGGTAAAGGTCACAGTGGCTATTTTTAGAAAAACTTTGTTATTACTCTAGCGTCTTCATTTGTGGACCAACTTCGATTTAACTTCACACAAGTGATAAGTATGGCAATATCTTAGACAAGTTTGCATTTCAGCGTTCTGGGTCAAGGTCAATGTCACAGTGGCTATTTTCAGAAAAACATTGTCATTGCATTAGCCCCTTCATTTATGGACCAAATTCGATTTAATTTCACACAAGTGATTGGTATTACAATATCTTGGACAAGTTCGCATTTCAGCGTTCTGAGGTCAGGGTCAAGGTCACAGTGGCTATTTTAATAAAAACTTTGTCATCGCTCTAGCGCCTTCATTTATGGGCCGATTTTGATTAAAACTTCACAAAAATGTTTAGCATGACAATATCTTGAATAAGTTTGTGTTTCAGCATCCTTAGGTCACTGTCAAGGTCACAGTGGCTATTTTTAGAAAAACTTTGTCATCATTCTAGTGCCTTCATTTATGAAATGATTTAGATTGTACTTCACAAAAGTGATAAGTATGATAATATCTTGGACAAGAACGCGTTTTAATGTTCTGGGGTCAAGGTGAAGGACACAGTGGCTATTTTTAGAAAAACTTTGTCATCGCTGATTTCATTTTAGGACAAATTCGATTTAATTTCACACAAGTGATTGGTATTACAGTATCTTGGACAAGTTCAGGTTTCAGCCTTCTGAGGTCAAGGTCAAGGTCACAGTGGCTATTTTTAGAAAAACTCCCTCTAGCTCTTTCATTTATGGACCGATTTTGATTAAAACTTCACACAAATGTTTAGTATGACAATATCTAGAACAAGCTTGCATTTCAGCGTCCAAAGATCAATGTCAAGGTCACAGTGGCTATTTATAGAAAAACTTTTTCATCCCTCTAGAGCTTTCAATTATGGACCATTTTCGATTTAACTTCACACAAGTGATAAGTATGGCAATATCTTGGACAAATTTGCGTTTCAGCATTCTGGGGTCAAGTTCAAGGTCACAGCGGCTATTTTTAGAAAAACTTTGTCATTGCCCAAGCGCCTTCATTTATGGACAGATTTTTAGCTCACTTGAGCCGAAGGCTCACAAGGTGAGCTTATAGTATAGGCTTGGTCCGTTGTCCGTCGTCCGTCGTATGTCGTCCGCCGTACGTCGTCCGTTCACACTTTTAAGCATTAATATCTGCTAAAGTAGCTGGCCAATCTTGATCAGATTTAATGTGTAGCATTGTTGGGGTGGGGGATTGCTTGCATATGGTTTTGGGACAGATTGGTTTTAAAACTGTGGTTACCATGGCAACAAAAAGGTCCCATAAACTTATAATGGGGAAAATGTTGTCCGGGCCCTAGCTTCTTCATTTTTGATTGCAACTTCTTGTAACTTGCAGGTATCCAGGACAGTCAAAACATCTCGGACCACTTTGAATTTGAGCCAGGTTGGATCATTCTTTTCAGAGTTACTTGCCCTTGAGCGATAAAATATTTTTCCATTGACTTATAATGGGGAAAATGTTATCCAAGCCCTAGCTTCATCATTTTTGATCACAACTTCTTGTAACTTGCAGGTATCCAAGACAGCCAAAACATCTCAGACCAGTTCCAATTTGAGCCAGGTTACTTGCCCTTGAGAGATGAAATATCTTTTCAGAGTTACCTGCCTTTAAGCGATAAAATATTTTCCCATGGACTTATAATGGGGAAAATGTTGTCCGGGCCATAGCTTCTTCATTTTTGATCGCAACTTCTTGTAACTTGCAGGTATCCAGGACAGCCAAAACATCTTGGACCAGTTTGAATTTTGGCCAGGTCGAATCATTCTTTTCAGAGTTACTTGCCCTTGAGCGATAAAATATTTTCCCGTAGACTCTGTCATTGCTCTAGCGCCTTGATTTGTGGACCAAATTCAATTTAATTTCACACAAGTGATTAGTATGACAATATCTTGGACAAGTTCGCGTTTCAGCATTCTTGGGTCAAGGTCAAGGTCACTGGCTATTTTTTAGAAAAACATTGTCATCATACTAGCACCTTCATTTATGGACTGATTTTGATTAAAACTTAACACAAATGTTTAGTATGACAATATCTTGGACATGTTCGAGTTTCAACGTTCTGGGGTCAAAGTCACAGTGGCTATTTTTAGAAAACGTTGTCATCCCTCTAGTGCCTTTATTTATGGTCGGATTTTGATTAAAACTTTACACAAATGTTAAGTATGACAATATCTTGAACAAGCTCACATTTCAGGGACTTAAGATCAATGTCAAGGTCACAGTGGCTATTTTTAGAAAAACTTTGTCATTGCTCTAGGGTCTTCATTTATGGACCAATTTCGATTTAACTTCACACAAGTTATAAGTATGGCAACATCTTGAGCAAGTTTGCCTTTCAGCATTCTGGGTCAAGGTCAGGGTCACAGTGGCTATTTTTAGAAAAACTTTGTCACACCATACATGTGATGTCTCTCGGATCATCCGGGAGTCTCCTGGAAATGAAGCCCATCTCCCGCGCTCCCGGAAAGCCTTTAGAATCTCCCGGATGCTGAGTTTTCCCTTCATAATTTTTCTGATACCCCTTTTCCAATGCCATGCCCTTTTTCCCTGCCAGTAAGGAGATACCCACATGTGTATTCACATCATCAAATATTTTTTTGACTGTTGAATAAACAAATACATCATGTCTGTTGACATTAATCCTGTTATTCAGGTCACTAATAAACTCACTGACCCATGAAAACACATGGCTGTGTTTCAAAGAATTACCGACTAAATGTTTGAAGAAGATATGTCACGTGAAAAGGAGCAGATAGCCCTGTTTCACAACTACACAAAATAAACTACGCAATAAAGTCGGAGACTAGTTTTCGCTGCTTAGATTCCCTTACACTCATAGACAATAGATGCAAAACTCTGTTTAGACTGCACAGAGGTGCAGGCTGATCTGTGTCTTCACTTGTCGCACACTCCGTAAGATATTTTTTCTCCGAAGTGCAAATTATCTGGATAACTTTGATAATTAATGGTGTAAAATTTACGCATGAAAGTTTTGATATTTCTGTCTTGTGCATGGGTAGCTTGGTGTCAAAAACAGAATTTGAACATTGTTATATACATTTTTATCTGTTTTTACAGCTCTGAGTATCTTTAAACAAAACTTATTAGTTTGCGAAAGAAGATAAGTAGATAACTGAAATAGAAACTTCAAGGGAGACAAATCTGTATGTAATCTCAAGTATAACCTTTTTCAAAAGCTAGATTCTGTGCCAGACTGATAACAAAATAATGATAAAAACAATGATATAATAATAAATAAATAATTATAATGATTAAAGAAAGGGGGTTTCTGGGGGGAGGGGCTAGGTGGAGTAACTCAAAAGTAAACTTAACAAACTATACTATAGTTCAGGTTCTGTTTTAAGATAAGGAAAAAAAAACCCAAAAAACAGTAAAGTACGTGAAACGACATGTCAAAGTTGCCATCAAAAAGTCTCCCTGATGGAGAGCTCAATCTCCCTGAAATGAAAACCAAGTCTCCCACATGGTCAACAGAAGTTCATCACATGTATGTTCACACTCTAGCACATTCATTTATGGACCGACTTTGATTTAACTTCACACAAATGTTTAATATGACAGTATCTTGAACAAGTTTGCGTTTCAGTGTTCTAAGGTTAATGTCACAGTTGCTATTTTTAGAAAAACTTTGTCATTGCTCTAGCACCTTCATTTACAGACCGATTTTGATTTAACTTCACACTAACGTTTAATATGACAGCATCTTGAACAAATCTGCTTGTCAGCATTCTAAGGTCAAGGTCACAGTTGCTAGTTTTAGAAAAACTTTGTCATTGCTCTGGCAACTTCATTTATGGACCGATTACACAAATGTATAGTACGACAATATCTTGAACAAGTTTGTGTTTCAGCATTATAAGGTCAAGGTCACAGTTGCTATTTTTAGAAAACCATTGTCATCGCTCTTGCGACTTCATTTATGGACCAATTTTGATTTAACTTCACACTAATGTTTAGTACGACAATATCTTGAACAAGTTTGCTTTTCAGCATTCTAAGGTCAAGGTCACAGTGGCTATTTTTAGAAAAACTTTGTCATCGCTCTAGCGCCTTCATTTATGGACCAATTTTCAGTTACTTTGGCACAAATGTTTAGTATGACATTATCTTTGACAATTAAGTTCTCATTTCAGCATTCTAGGGCTAAGGTCAAGGTCACTGGGGCTATTTTTACTGTCAGTGCAATAATCTCACCTTCCTGGTAAGCTTATTCTGTGACAAACAGGTAGGCTGAATTTTTCAATTACACCGCATGTGCTTTCCGCAAAGTTTCTTTTGTCTCTGATCAGCAACGTCTAAAACTAGTTGCCAATTATGGTGAAATAGTATTCTCGTATAATATCTATTATACGCAGAATTTAGAGTATAAAGATTTAGATGTTTCCGAGGAAGCTGTCAAGTGCATTAAAATAGACTACTACTGACGACTCTAAGATATTTCACTATGTTGGTGGTCTACCATGTGTTCAAGTTCGGTTAAACGATATGTAAATTTTGTAAACCTTTACCACATATACACTAAGCGCTACCGTTTATCCGTGTACACGTAGAAGCCCTAGGTATAAGAAGCGGTGCTATTCAGATGAAAGTGGTGCAGGTCAAAAATTAGGGCACTACGTCAAATCTTAGAAAAATCTTGTGTACACTCTAGAGGGCACTGTTTTTATCCAATTCATGAAACTTAGTCAGACTGTTTATTTTTATGAAATCTACAGCAGGTTTGTAAGTGGGTCATGTCAGGTAAAAAAGTAAGTCAGATTTGAGAAAAACCTTGAGTACACTCTAGAGGGCACAGTTTTGATCCAATCTTTGTTCAGAATGTTTATTTCTATGTAATTTAGAACAAGGTGCTCTAGTGACCTCCTTTATTAAACAGTTTTATTACCAGTATAACTTCACAGCTGTATTGGATTTGTTTGATGTCAAAATCTGCACTCTTCTAAAACCACTGGTTTAAGGTTTGTAACAAATGAGTGAAGTAACAAAATGTGTCTGTTGACAGTAAGATCTCAGGTGAGCTACAGGACCATTGGTCCTCTTGTTTTATGCACCCGTGACAATAGTCAGGGGGCATTAAGATTTGCCTGTGCCTGCCATCTGTCCGTCCGTTCATCACACTTTGTGGTATAGAGTTTGTGTAATCAACTTCTACAGTTTTCAGTGGATCTTTTTCTAACTTTGCATGCATGTTGTGGACATGTTTGACAGTTTCAATATATCAGGTTTGTTCAGTTGATGATCCTCATTTTACCTTTGACCTTTTTACTCAGGTGAGCGGCTCAGGGCCTCATGGCCCTCTTGTTCACATAAGTATGGTCCTTTTCCATGTGTTGCTAATTACTTAGATGGCAAGTTACTGGCCCTCCATGGAAATCTAGGCGATCTGTGTGATTTCATAGGAGGTTTGGCGAGTTACTGACCTTTAATGCAAATATAGGGGGTGAGTAAAAGTTCATAGGGGGCAAGGGGAAGCCGAGCCTCCTGTTAAATCACACTGATCCCCTATATTACCATAGATGGTCAGTAACCAGCCATCTAGTTTATTGCACCAAGAACCTTTTATAATTAATGTACCCCACCCACCAAGGTAGTCTTTTAGAGAGGGAAAACAAAGAATTTCAGAATATAATAATTTTGGTACCAAAGTATTCCTTTAACGCTAACTATGAAAACTCATATACCCACTCTTGATGTTTTATTCACAAATGAATATAGGCATTTAAAGCTTGGTAATGACAGAAAACCTGTGTGGCGCCCATCTTGAATTCTTTGAGAACATTCATTGACCCACCATAGATATTAAGAGGGTCATCGTGTGATGGTCCTTGTCCAATCATATCATCAGGTTCTTGAAGTAGATGCAATAGATATTCATATTTTTACAGGCTGAAGATCCTGAAGGTATTAGTGCTGTGAGGTACAGTGTTAATAGTACCATTCCACCCCTGCCGGGATATTTTGTATTTCCGGACCCTTTTGATGGACTCCTGATATTAACTCAAGGAATAGACTACCAGCAAACTATCACAGCTGATCAAAAAGATATGTAAGTAAAGTTAGCAGTTAACTCTTTAGGCACCAAAAAGCAGACAACAAAATTTACGTCTGCAAAAATTAAAAAATGCCTTGTCAAAGACATTTCATATTGAGAATTCAAAGACAAGAGGGCAAACAGTATAGATCTAGATGAGGCAGCTCATTTATGAGCCACCTCATCATGATCTACGCTGTTTGCAAGCGGGGGCTTAAAGAGTTATAGTGCCAAAGATCCAGATGAGGCAGCTACCTAGCAGGCACATGATGTCAAAATGACGTACTGCCGTGCGATGTCATTATGACGTCATATGCCTGCTGGGTATTGTCTTATCTGGATCTACACTGTTGGCCCTCCAGTCTTCGAATTCTTAATATGATATACAGTATCTAGGAATAAACATTGTTTGAAGTTTTGCAGACATAAATTTTGTTGTCTGCTTTTTTGGGACTTCCATCCTTTTTCAAAATGCTGCCAGAGAATGGGAAATTTTTAGCTGCTTGTGTACGAATTTATGGGCTGTTGAACTGGGTATATGTTATACTAATATCTATGAGAAAAAATATCAACTGCTCCTTTAAATATTTTGAATAGTGTATATATAAAATTTCTAGATGGTGTTGGCAAGAAACTATTTTCCAGTTGTTCTTGGGGATTACCAGTATTTCCTGGGAATTACCAGTATTTCCCACTGCCCAGGGAAATACGAGTATTTCCCACCTTTTTGTGAACTTTGTAAAAAACTGCTGCCTGTGGTTATACCGTAATCAACCCTTTTAGCCGCCTGTGAGCTTAAATTTTTCAAAATGGAGACAAATACTTGCTGTAAATTTTCTTTCTTATAAGCGCACATGTCAGCAATTTATTATATAGTGAAGGAAACAAATTTAAAGGTTAAGCATACACGTAGGAAAAAAGCTGCTTAATTAAAGGTCATAGACGGATAGAGAATTAAGTTTTACAAACAAAAACTGAAAGATTCTGTAGCATTTTTCAGCTCTTGTAAACTAGCAAACAAAGAGATAGACCTGTAAAATTATGTGCGCTTATAGTCATATGCCTAAAAAATAACCATGTTGTGCGCTTATAGGAGCATGTGTGCTAATTAGGTCAAATACGGTATATGTAATCTGTATGGGGAAAAGGTGCGTAAAACAGCTGAAACTGAATTATTATGGTAGTTCTAATTATTCTTGTTTTCTTGCAGTATTCGAGTTCTAGTCCAGGCATGTACACAAGCACTGTCAACAGAACTATGTACTTTGACCACTGTTATTGTCACAGTTAGGGTAAGTCATAGTCAGTTGGCAAAAAAAGTTGAAACATTGTAATATGCATGATCAAGATGAATTTCGACAAGATAGAACTATTAATAGAATATTAGATGGAAGTGTGTAGTAATGGCCTGAACGAAAGATTTAGCATTGAGCTCTATTAAATATAATGGGTGAGAAAAATAATCAATGATGGTGTTGAGACCAAAATAAGGAATTCGTTTTCAAGCTTGTTTTCAGATTATTGAAGTCACTACTACTCCTTATCTGGAGCACTGTTTAATAGTAGAACCTTCTTCATTTTAGGCTGTTATAAGTAGATTTTAAAACTTGCAACAATTACATACTGTATTTCTTAGGTTATAAGATGAGAGGGGTGGGGTGGGGGGGGGGGGGGGGGGGAGTGTGGGTGGGGGCTGCCTTTAAAAAATAATCCCAAAAAACTAGATCCATCTTATAAGATGGATCTAATATTTTTGGGATTGTTTTGGCAGAGAAAAACACATTTTATAGCTGAGTTATACAAGACTGGTTTACATATTTTCGGTAATTTTGGAAGGGTAAACTCCAGGTTTATAATTGAATCAATACGGTACTTGCAGCCCGTATTTGGAGAAATTTTGTCTGATATTTTTACAATACAATTCTGGTCATCTCAAAGTCCAAGCCTCTGGATTACTGTAGTGCAGACGCGATAACTTGGCAATGTTATTATTTTGTGTTTATTTTGATTTGGTGACTGATTGGCTACATAGCAGAGTTCTGCTTATCTAACTCAAGGGAATGAAAGAATAGAGCTTGAATAATTTTGTTACCTACACTATTGTTATTGATGATTTCTTAAATTAGAAGCAGTTCCCAAGTTAAATCTTTTAAATGGTATCATTTAGCCAAAGTAGAACTGCCAGTAAACTGTAACGTTTCTTCATGACCAGGCCCCGAGGTTATAAAACTTTTTCCATGCTCAACTCAGCTTAGCATGAAATTTAAAATGCCCATTAATGTAAAAAATACCAAGAAATTCAGCATTTTTCAGGCTCAGATAAGCCAAGAAGGCTATTTTTTCTACTCATAAATATTAAAATGCCAACAATTGTTGGCATTTTAAAATTTATGAGCAGAAAATATTTCATGCTCAGCTGAGTTGAGCATGAAAAAAGTTTTATAACCTCGGGGCCAGAAATCAAGAAGTATTTGAACTGCACTGTAAGGATAGTACAGGTACTGTTGACATTAAAAATATAAACAAAACACTGCTACAATAGCATGACTGACCTATGATAGTTCAAGAGAAAAGGAGAGGCAATTCATAGAATATACAGGAAATGTGGCCAACTTCAAAGATTTATTTGGCTATGAGAAGGCATTTTGAGCTACCCGTGTTTGTGACAATAGGATTCAGCTATACTAGTACTTTGATTGAAGAAATTTGAACATTCTTATCTTGCAATACTGTGATTATTTAAAAATTCAGAGCTCCAGATAAGTAGGGAGAAATGGGATACTTCAGAGATAACTGTTCTTATTTCTCATCAAAAACATATGTTGTGACCCCTCATTAGAACCGTCTCAGTGAGACGGTTCTAATGAGGGGTTCTAATGAGGGGTCACAATGTATGTTTTAATGGAAAAATAAGGAATTGTCCCTGTTAACCCTTCTTATCTGGAACACTGAGTGTTTAATGCTTGTTTATTTTGATTGAAGAAATTTCAACAATTGTGATACTTAACATTTATATTCTTCTTTATTGTGATTGTAGGACCAAAACAATTATGCACCTGAGTTCTTACCCAGCAATTATTATGAAACAACGCTTAGTGAACTGGCAAACCAGGGTAAGTGTGAAAATTTTCCGAACAGAAAACCACATTTGAAATTTTTGTCGCACCTGCTTTAGCAAGGTGTGATATAGGCGTCCGGTTTTCCATCAGTCATTCCGTCCATCTGTCCGTCAGTCTGTTCCCATTTATGTGAACCCTGGCGTTAAGATTTGTACAGTGAATTTCTCCAAAACCACTGCAGCCATGGTTCTCAAATTTCATATGGAACATGATAAGACTACACGGCTTCAGTTTACAGAAATAAAGTCTGGTTGAGAATTCAAGATGGCTGTTGTTACTAAAAATAGCAAAACAACAAAATTAACATTTTCTCTAGAACCACCAGGTGCATTTGGCTGAAACTTTGTATGGAATATTCACAGGACCTTCTTTTTGAAAATTATGAAAATGAAAAAATCTCTTGCAGAATTAGGTCACAGTGACCTACTTTTGGTTTACGAGTCTGAATTTTGTGTGAATCCTAATAAATCGATAAACACTAAATGGAATTTGCTCATATTTAATCAGAATGATTCTTGAAAGGAGTTGTTATTTTTTTTTCACATTTATGGGAATGTACCATCCAAGATGGCTGCCACTGTCATTACTGAAAATAGCAAAAACATGAAAAATTTAATGGCTATATTTCAGGAACCCCTGAATGGATTTGGACCAATTTTGTGTCAGAATGATCCTTGCATATAGCTATTTTGTTTTTTGGCTGATTGGCCAGCCAAGATGGCTGCCATCCACCGTTACTACATGAATATGGCAGTACTTTAAGAACCACTGGGCAGATTTTGACAAAATTTGTGTCACAATAATGCCTGAAACTATTTTTCGTTTTCTTTTAATTTTCAATATTTGCTTTCACTTTCTTGTTAACATGATCTCTGCTTCTTTGGAAATGCAATGCAGGTGCGACATGCGACATAGCATTCTGCGGAATTCTTGTCTAGAATAGATTCTTGTCTAGAATAGAGACCTGTATTACTTTGATAAATGCAAAAACTTCTATATAGAGAGCCGGCCGCGTAGTGCAATTGGTAGCACGTCTGACTCAAGAGCCAGAGGTCCCGGGTTCGATACCCGGTCATACATACTTTCGTTTCTTCTTCCGCTGATTCAAGAAGGGCAGTTGTCAGTTACTGGTGAAAGTAAGTGCACCTAGTACTGGTTATCCACTTAGGAGGTCTAAGCCTGCCCAGGAATAGTGTGGTTAGGGTAACTGACCATCCCGACATGGCCATAACTGTTTACCATGGACGTAAACGATAAAACAACAACAACAAGAAAAATCTATATAGAGGCCAGTTTGCACTTTGACTAGAACAGGGACCTGAATACACTTTGACTTAGAGTGAAAAGTCCCAGAATAGAAACCTCTTTACACTTTGACTTAGAGTGAAAAGTTCCAGAAAGAGACTTGTTTATACTTTGACTTAGAGTGAAAAGTTCCAGAATAGAGACTTGTTTATACTTTGACTTAGAGTGAAAAGTTCCAGAATAGAGACTCGTTTATAATTTGACTTAGAGTGAAAAGTCCAGAATAGAGACTTGTTTATACTTTGACTTAGAGTGAAAAGTTCCAGAATAGAAACTTGTTTATACTTTGACTTAGAGTGAAAAGTTCCAGAATAGAGACTTGTTTATTCTTTGACTTAGAGTGAAAAGTTCCAGAATAGAGACTTGTTTATTACACTTTGACTTAAAGTGACAGGTTCCAGAATAGAGACTTATTACACTTTGACTTAAAGTGACAAGCTCCAGAATAGAGACTTGTTATTACACTTTGACTTAAAGTGAGAAGTTCCAAAATAGAGACTTGTTTATACTTTGACTAAGAGTGAGAAGGACGGGTCTCCATAAGGCCCATTTCATGGCTAGCATAGATTTCCACCAAACTTTGTATATTATAAGTACTATGTATTGGCCATTGTATGAAGAAATATTAGCCTGTCGGGTAAGGAGTTCTCTGCAATGGTTATGCAAATTCCTGCAACCTTTGTCTTAGGTCAGCAGCTGAATCCAGAATGGTATCAAGTATTCTATTCTACAAGGGAAGTATTTATAAAGGGAAGCTAGTGACTAAAAGAGGTAATGCAGTTGTCTCCCTTAGCAAAATATTAGCCTTTATATGAGCCGTGACACGAGGAAACCAATAAAGTGGTTGTGTGCCCAGTGCAGACTCAGATCAGCCTGGGCATCCACCCAGTCTGATCAGACTCTTCACTTAGCGCTTAAAAGGTAGCTAAGTGTCTAAGCTAGCTCCACACAGACAGCAAAGATTCTGATCAGACTGGGCAAATGGCCAGGCTAATCTGAGTCTTGCCGGGCGCATAACCACTTTGTTGGTTTTCTCGTGTCCCGGCTCATATATTGAGGTGAATGGGTGCACTTTCTGGGGAAGCATGTAGGCAGCTGGGGCAACGTAAACTTTGCCTCAAGTTTTCTGGTTTTGCTGTTTTATGACAATGTCCCGACAGGTGAGACACAAAGGGAAATAACAAAGGGATATAACTGTTGTAACTTACTGTTTGCTTCTCTGGATGAAGAATCTCTTTAAAAAATGGGGTATAACTCTTGAAGGAAAGAATTCCTTGTAGGGGAGCAAATTCTTTCCTTTTAGAGCTGATCCCATTTAGAAGGGAGACAAAATAAAAAAAAAGTGCCAGAGATCCTTCTGCAGAATTCTTGTCCAGTAATTTCTCCAGTTCCTATATTTTCCATCAAACAGGAGAGGTTGTTTTAAAAGTATCAACTTACGACAGAGACATCGAGACAGATCCAACTAGTAACAATGCCAAGGTCAGATACCAGATTGCCCGAGGTAACAGAGATGATTTTCATATTCGTATCAACTCTGGTGAAATCATTGTCAGCAATGACGCTAACTTAGATGTAGATGATTATGAAAGATACGAAATAACGGTAAGTTTGACAACACTCATAAGGTGTAAAGCATTTAATCTTTGCGGTATCGAAATTTTGCAGTTTATTGAAAGTGACATATTGGCACAGATTGATTTTGGTGTTCAAAATATACCATGGCTTCAGATAATAAAGAAAATTTGATGTAACTTTGCAGCAAAATGTCCTAATTTTCTATGAAACTACAGTTGAACCTGTCTTAAGGGGTCACTGTATTAAGGGGTCACCTGTCTTTAGCAGCCACTTGTTGGGGGTCCCTTGGACCAAAGAACAGTGCACATGAACCTGTATTAAGGGGTCACCTGTCTTAAGCAGCCAATTTTTGTGGGTCCCATGGGGTGACCCCTTAAGACAGGTTTGACTGTATACATTGCAGGGCTACAGAAATCAGAATATTTGTCGGTTCTGACCGTTTTTGAGTTCGAAAAACCGATTCAGTTGGCATAAGGTACATTTTTATCGGTCCGAAAATCACAATTTGCGGATGTACAATGACACAATTACCTGGATATCAGCCAAATGTCATACCATTTATTGTCCATAATTATCCAATATTCATGCACTGCTGTCAAAAGTTATCAAACAAAGCGTCAGTTGTCTTGCCAAGGTGTGAAAACTGATCGTGTTTTTAGAAATCTTCGATAATTAGCACATGTCCTAATTTGGCCAGGGGCGACCTTGTACATACACATGCTGATGCACGGAAGAAGGCTTTGCAAAGTAAACCACTGTTTACTTTCAAAGAAAGCATAAGGAAAGAATTTGACTAGTAAAAAGATAATAATTAAACCTGACTTGATTATGCACAGGCTGGTTAGAGTTGTTTTTTTAGTCGACGCCATCGCTAGCGCAAAAAAGTATTTTTTTATTCGTTGAAGGTACTTTTTTGCAAGTATATAAAAATATCAAGGGAATAAACTCGAATGAAAAAGCCTGGTTACCGGCTCAGTAATATTGGCCCATAAGCCACGGCCACGAATCGCATGTCTACTTTCATTTTGTCTCTGCGCTTTCAGCGCATTTTTCACGATAAGTAAGAACATGCGGACTAAATGGCTACTTTGGCGATGATTTTCTTTTTGTCAGGCAAGCAGTATATATGTTTATATACCTAGTTATGGCTAAATAAGCGCTACAAACATATAGTGTTTTTTTCATTGATGGGTGGGGGATTCATTGGTTTTTGTTGACCACTATTTTGGATTGTGGAACATGTTCGCATGACGTCATCGGCTGTGCAGACCGATTTGGATTTCAAAATTTCTGTAGCCCTGATACAATGAGACATCTACTAGAATCACCTCATTGAATCGCATCATCAAGGCAATTCTAATGGGATCCCACAATGTATAGTTAATTGGAATGGTATGAAGTATCTCAAATACTCCACAGGTACTCCTTTAGTTAGTTTTGAACAACTGGGCCCTGATATTTTCCTTGACCTTATGAAAGCTCAGGGAAGTTATTTACAATTTGAGCTGTGACACGAGAAAACCAACAAAGTGTTTGTGTTTCCAGTGCAGACTCAGATCAGCCTGGGCATCCGCCCAGTCTGACCAGTCTTCACTGTCCACATGGAGGTAGCTTAGACTCTTAGCTACCCTTTAAGTGCAAAGCAAAGACTCCGATCAGGCTGGGCGGATGCCCAGGCTGATCAGCGCAGACTCAGATCAGCCTGGGCGTTCGCCCAGTCTGATCAGAGTCTTCACTGTCCACATGGTGGTAGCTTAGACCCTTAGCTACACTTTAAGTGCAAAGCAAAGACTCTGATCAGGCTAGGCGGATGCCCAGGCTGATCTGAGTCTGCACTGGGCTCACAACCACTTTGTTGGTTTTCTCGTGTCGCGGCTCATTTATTTTTTGCCTCTCCTGCAACAGCACAATTGAGACATAATATTATGAGCAGCGACAAGAGATAACCAGCAAAGTGGTTGTGTGCCCAGCGCAGACTCAGGTCAGCCTGGGCATCCGCCAAGTAAGATCAGACTCTTTGCTCAGCACCCAAAGGGTAGCTAAGGGCCTAATCTATGTCCATGCGGACAGTGAAGACTCTGATCAGACTGGGTGGATGCCCAGGCTGATCTGAGTCTGTGCTGGGCGCACAACCACGTTGTTGGTTTTGTCGTGTCCTGGCTCATATGTATTGCTTTTCCAATGTCGGCAGCGGTGGCATTGATGTCAGTGGCACAAACTGTTGTCGAGTTTTTGTGCAGCAGTGTTTTGTGACAGTGCCCTGACAGGCAAGACACCACTTTCCACTGAATTCTTGTGTTCTGCTTACATTGGCAAGGCTTTTACCTTAAACGAGTCATTTTCTTAATATTCCGAATTAAGGATTGCTTAAGGATTAAGGATATACTGAAGTCAGGAATTTCCATTATGGCCGAAACTGCAATCGCTGATGATTTACCACTGTATGTATCATCGTTTTGTCTGCATGTAGCCGGGCCGCGTAGCGCAATCAGTAGGGCACCTGACTCATAAGTCAGAGGTCCTGGGTTCGAAACCCGGTCTGGCCACATACTTTCGTTTCTCCTTCCGCTGATTCAAGAAGGGCAGTTGTCAGTTACTGGCGAAAGTATGTGCACTTAGTACTGGTTAACCGCTTAGGAGGTCTAAGCCTGCCCAGGAATAGTGTGGTTAGGTTAACTGACCATCCCAACATGACCATAGTTGTTTACCGTGGAGGTTAAGCAATAAATCAATCAATCAATCAAAGTCTGCATGTAAAAAGCAGTGAGTGAGTGAACTCGGGTTGAATGTCCCACCAACACATAGCTGATATGGAGATGGGACCTCAGTTTTCAAGTCTCATCCAAAAGACCAGAGGAGCAGAAGATCAAACCTGCAGCCCCTGGATTGGTAGTCTGTCGTGTTATCCACTACACCACCACCTCTCCTATGTAACAAGGAAAATGTAAAATAACTCTTCACAGTTTTTCGAGCAATCAGTTTGAAACTTCCCACAGATGTAACAAATGTAAGATTCATCGGATAATTCTTATGCCCCCGCCATGAAGTGGGGAGGGGCATATAGTTTTGCCCTTGTCCGTCCGTGCATACGTCCGTCCGTCAGTCACACTTTGTAGTACTATTCTTGTCTCTGCAACTCCTCCTACAGTATTCGATGCAGGGAGTTGAAACTTGCAACACAGTTCAGACATGCATTGAACATGTGCATAAAGGAAACATAACTTTGATTAAGATCTTTATTGCAGAATTATGTCCCCTTGAATAATATACATATTATGACTATTTCACATTTGAGTACTGTTCTTGTCTCCGCAACTCCTCCTACAGTATTTGATATAGGGAGTTGAAACTTGCAACACAGTTCAGGAACAGAACTTTGATTAAGGTCTTGATTGCAGAATTATGTCCCCTGAATAATATACATATTATAACCATATTTCACATTTGAGTACTTTTCTTGTCTCCGCAACTCCTCCTACAGTATTTGATATAGGGAGTTGAAACTTGCAACACAGTTCAGACATGCATTGAACATGTGCATAAAGGAAACAGAACTTTGATTAAGGTCTTTATTGCAGAATTATGTCCCCTTGAATAACATAAATATTTTGACTATATTTCACATTTGAAGTACTGTTCTTGTCTCTGCAACTACTCCAATTGTATTTGATGTAGGGATTTGAAACTTGTAACACAGTTCAGACTTTCATTGAACATGTGCATAAAAGAAACAGAACTTTGATCCAGGTCATTATGGCAGAATTACATCCCCTTGAATGACATGCATATTTTGACCCTATTCCACACCTTGTAGTACTGTTCTTGTCTCTGCAACTCCTCCAATAGTATTTGATATAGGGATTTGAAACTTGCAACACAGTTCAGACATGCATTGAACATGTGCATAAAGGAAACAGAACTCTCAGTCAGGTCTTTATTGCAGAATTATGTCCCCTTGAATAACATACATATTTTGACCATATTTCCATAGCTTAAATACAATCTCACCTTTTATCGTCTCTCTAGCGGCCTCATATATGAACCGATTTTGGTATTACATTACAGCTTTATTGGGTATGATAGTACATCAAACAACTTTGAGTTTCAGGTTGGTAGGATGAAAGTCAAGGTCACAGTTTCTATTTTCAGAAAAATAGGGCATTGCTCCAGCGCTTTCATTTCAGCACCGCAGGTCCAAGGTCAAGGTCACAGTTTTTTTTTTTAGAAAAAACTTTATCATTCCTCTTCTCCTCTATTCATTGACAATTTTGATGTAACTTCACTCAAATGTTTAGTGTGACAATATCTTGGACAAGTTCATGATCCAGAATTTCAGGGTAAAGGTCAAGGTCACATTTGGTATTTTTAGAAAACACGCTGTCATCCCTCTGGAATGATTTTGGCATAACTTGACACAAATATTTAGCTTGACAATATCTGGGACAAATTTACGTTTCAGCATTGTAGGTCCAAGGTCAAGGTCACAGATGCTATTATAGGTACATGTAAATCTTTGTCATGGTTCTATTTATTAACTGATTTTGATAGAACTTCACACAAATATTAAGTATGACAATATCTTGGACAAGTTAACCTTTCAGGGTTGTAGTTCCGAGGTCAAGGTCACAGTTGCTATTTTTAAGAAAAACTCAGTCATCCCGCTAGCACCTTTATTTATTGACAGATTTTGATTTAACTTCACACAAATATGTTTTAACACATTACTCATCTAGTCAGGCATATGGCGGGGGCATTCAGCACCTTTAGTGATTGTCTAGTTTATTTTTGACAAAATTATGACTTCAAACGTAGAAATTTTTGAAATTATTCACTAATACAGGGTGAAAAGTTAGTATAATCAATTCATCCAACCATTTTGTTTCAGTGTATAGCAAGTCGACTTTTTGTCGCACCTGCTTTAGCAAGGTGCGATATAGGCGTCCGGTTTTCCGTCCGTCATTCCGTCCGTCCGTCCGTCCGTCCGTTCACATTTACGTCAACCCTGGCGTTAAAGATTTGTACAGTTAATTTCTCCAAAACCACTGCAGCCATGGTTCTCAAATTTCATATGGAGCATGATCAGACTGCAGGGCTTCAGATTACACAAATTCAGCCTGGTCGAGAATTCAAGATGGCCGCCTGTTACTAAAAATAGCAAAACAACATAATTAACATTTTCTCTAGAACCACTAGGTATATTTGGCTGAAACTTTTCATGGAACATCAAGAGGACCTCCTTTTTTAAAAATTACGAAAATGAAAAAAATCTGTAGCGGAATTAGGTCACAGTGACCTACTTTTAGTTTACGAGTCTCAATTTTGCTTGAGTGCCGATAAATCATTAAACACTGAGTGGATTTTGCTCAGATTTAATCAGAATGATTCTTGAAAGGAGTTTTTCTCTCTTTTTTTCACATTTATGAAAATGTATAATCCAAGATGGCCACCACTGTCATTACTAAAAATAGCAAAAACATGAAATGACTATATTTCAGGAGCCCCTGAATGGATTTGGACCAATTTTGTGTCAGAATGATCCTTGCATATAGCTATTTGGTTTTGGGCAAATTGGCCATCCAAGATGGCTGCCATCCACCGTTACTAAAAATAGCACAAACATGAAAATGGCAGTACCTTAAGAACCATTGGGTGGATTTTGACAAAATTTGTGTCAGAATAATGCCAGAAACTATTTTGTTTTCTTTTTATTCTCAATTCTTCTCAACATCATCTCTGCTACTGTGGAAATGCATTGCAGGTGCGACATAGCATTCCGCGGAATTCTTGTCATATATTCCAATACATTTATATCGTGGTATGCCACGGACATATCAGGACAGCCATAAAAATACTAAGCATTGGGACAGGTAGAACTGAGCATACAGTGCAGAGCCAGATCAAACTGCTCCTGATCAGGGTCTACACTGTTTGCCTTTTCATCTGAATCTTTTGGGTGCATCACTGATTTGTAAAACCAAACTCTTCCCTTTTAGGAAACTTACTGTAATGACTGTATTAATCCTAATAAATGCCCCTACTCTTATAAATGCCCCCTGCCTCTTTTTCCGAAAATAATGTTATATTATTTTACATGAATTCCTATTTGCTTCGATTTCTGAATAAGTTAGTACCTTGAAATTGGGTGTACTCTTAAAGGAAAGAATTTGCTCTTAGAGGAGCAAATTCTTTTCTTTAAGAGTTGACCACTACTGAGAAGGGGGCAAAAATAGTAGAGTTACTTTCTCTGAAAGAATACCCATCACCTTTATATTGCTTATTAGATTGGCAGTGTCTGATTTACTACACTTCAGGCTCTAAATAACTTGCCCCTTTACCAAAGTGCAACGCCCCGGAGACGTTTAATAGGATTAATATGGTAATTTAGGTGTCACGAATTGGAGAATTTATGGTATCTATTTTTTTCAGGTTGTTGCTCGTGACTTTGGTGATCCTGGAAAGTCGTCATTTGCGACTGTTGTAATCATTCTTGCGGACGCAAATAACAAAGATCCTGAGTTCACAGAAACAACATACTTCTTGAACGTTTTTGAAAGTAAGTACAAAATATTTGTGTTGGGTGAAAAAGGACGTTACACTGTGTATGTATGGTAAATACTCAGATTAGCCTGTGCAGTTGTGCAAACTGGTCAGAATCTTTACCTGTCTCCTTTTAGATTCCCAGGATTAATAGATAGTATATTCGTTACACTGTGTATGTATGGTAAATACTCAGATTAGCCTGTGCAGTTGTGCAAACTGGTCAGAATCTTTACCTGTCTCCTTTTAGATTCCCAGGATTAATAGATAATATATTCGTCGAACAGGAAAGACTGATGACATGCAGGCTGATCTAAATCCTGTTCACTCAAGTGGTAATGTAGCCAACAAGTAATTATTGTACCCCTCTTGACAAAGTCAGTGACACTATTTGAGCCGCGACGCGAGAAAACCAACAATGTGGTCGTGCGCACTGCCCAGACTCAGATCAATCTAGGTTTCCGCCAAGTTTGATCAGACCCTTCGTTAAGTGCTCAAAGGGTAGCTAAGGGTCTAAGTTACCTTCATGCGGACAGCGAAGACTCTGATCAGACTGGGCGGATGCCCAGGCTGATCTGAGTCTGCGCTGGGCGCACAACCACATTGTTGGTTTTGTCGTGTCGCGGCTCATTTATTTTCAAACTCAACATTGAAACCATTTTATAATTCGATGACAGCAAAGATGATTCTACAGGGCACAGTGAAAGGAAAAAGAAGAAGAGACAGATGGAAGAAGAGGTGGGAAGACAGTATCAAAGAGTGACTTTGCCAGCTCAACTAGGGCAGCTGAAAACAGAACAAGGTGGAAAGGGATCATTTTAAAGTCATCTGTGGTGCCCCAAAGACCTTTTAAGGTTATGGAATAGAATAGAATAAAATTTTGTACTATTTTCACTTTGTGTCAGCTAAATAAAGTGTAATAGCATAATTGGATATTTTATATATATTGTATATTGTATATTTTACTTATTTCACTTTGTGTCAGCTAAATAAGTGTTATGGTATAATTGTATTGTACTGATTTCACTTTGTGTTAGCTAAATCACTTAATACTGTTCTTCCATTTGTTTTTCAGATGCAACTATTGGAACTGATATTCCACCTCCTGTGAAAGCTAATGACCCCGACAGGGATGCCATAATAAAGTATGATCTGGACTTCTCCAACCTTATTGTCGAGCTGGAGGGATCAAGGACAGCACAGCCAGATTATAGATTGGCAGCTCAGGTAATTACTCTGTACCAGGGCTTGGGTAAAACCTGATTTCTTTAGGTCCCAGACCAAAATTCAGAAATTGGGACCAAATGGAAACAGCCCAAAGCCCCAAAAAATCGGTCCCATACTGGCCCAATACTTAGGAAATTTTCTCCGATTTTGTCAGATATACTTACTTAGCTCAGATGTCAATCCGTTAATTACACATGACTAATCCAATAATCGCCTCAAGTGAATTACCTGAGATCTCGTAGTTCATCGCGTTATCTAGAATCTCGAGAGATTACAGTGGTCGTGTGAAAGTAATTAGCTTCAGGCGCTATTACTGAAGTTGAAAGACTCTTTGATGTGTTACAGAGTCGAATCTTGGTTGTTCAAACGCCGATTTTTCGAAACTACCGGATTTTTCGAAGTTGAAACACGGTCCCTATCACAAGCCCATTAATTCTATGCAGAAACACTTCCGCAAATTCGAATTTCGATTATTCGAAAAATCAGATTTTTCGAAAGAAAATTAGGTGCCGATGGAGTAAAATTACTACAAATATCCCTCTGTTATTCGAAATCAAAATGCATGCTCCAATTTCATGACAGAAAATAACATCTATTATCATAGATGGGATAAATATTTACAGCCTCAGGTCATCACGGCCACTTGTAAAGGTAATTATCACTTCACGACCACTAACCTTGTGATGGCTCAGTCTACTGATGAGGAAAAATTGTCGGTCTAATTGCATAATTGATGGGGATTATCTTGTTTGAAGTTTGTAAATTTATAGGCTAAATGTGATGGCTTTTGTAACCAGCAAAGGCTTGGACTAGCATGTGCATCTGAAGTTTTGTTTCAGACGGTTTGTGCACGGATCATACGGTTTGCACACGGCACTAAACAGATTCTCTAGCTACACTGCTTGTCCCGGAGTCTTATGGTCCCTGTAATTATACTCTCAGCCATATCAGGTTATCTACCCTGTCCACCTGTCAATCAAGTATGATGTCTTCTATCAGGGCGGCTCTGCCTACGAACACGTTCTAGTCTTGTATTTGCTTTTACATGCAAAGTTAAACGTCTTGAACAGTTGGAAACCAAGAACTCCACCAAACACAACAATGTACGACCATTGTACGGAAACCGGGATTAATTCATAGGACTTCATTTATTGTCATTAGTTTTTGTGACAGGTATCAAATTTTTTTCCTATGGAAATTAGTTAGGTGATGACGTCATTGGCTGGACCGATTCATTTTTTGTCACACCTGCTTTAGCAAGGTGCGATATAGGAGTTCACTTTTCCGTCCGTCCGTCAGTCATTCCGTACGTCCGTCAGTCCGTCCGTCCACAATTACCTCGACCCTAGCGTTTAAGTCCATTTCTCTCAAACTATGATACCTACTATCATCAAACCTGGTATAAAGTTTCTTCTGGGAATGTTCTCGAGGTATGTTGCACTTTTTTCTACCCTTGACCTATATTTCACACTCTGCTGACTTCGTAAAATTTGATGTGCAAAATTACCTCGACCCTTGTGTTTAAGTCCATTTCTCCCAAACTATGATACCTACAATAAAAAAACCTGGTATAAAGTTTCTTCTTAGAATGTTTTCGAGGTATGATGCACTTTTTTCTACCCTTGACCTATATTTCTTGCTCTGCTGACTTTGTCTAATTTAATGTGCAAAACTACCTCAACCCTAGTGTTTAAGTCCATTTCTCTCAAACTATGATAACTACAATCATTAAACCTTGTACTAAGTTTCTTCTTAGTTCATTGTTCTTGAGGCATGTTGCACTTTTTTTTCTACCCTTGACCTATATTTAACCCTCTGCTGACTTTGGAAAATTTCTCGTCAAAAATTACATCGACCCTAGCATTTAAGTCCATCTCTTTCAAAGTATGATACCTTGAATCATCAAACCTGGCAAAAAGTTTCTTCATAAAAAGGTCTCCAGGGATGTTGCACTTCTTTCTGCCCTTGACCTGTATTTTAACGGCTGCTTTTAAGCCCAACATTGCATTGACCCTAGCATTTAAGTCCATTTCTCTTTAAACACAATGGTATAAGCATCAAACCTTATGCTTGATGTATATATTTCATGCTCTGTTGGCTTTGGAAATTTGTAGGTTAACCTGGCATCCACATTTGTATGTACTCTGGCATTGAAGTACATTTCTCACAAACTAACCCACTTACAATCATCAGACATGGCAATAAATGTTTTCTTAAGCTGGTCTCTTAGATTGTTTACCTACTTTATATTTTTATTGATTATTTCATACTCTGTTGACTGTTGAATTCTATATCCAGGATTGCATCCTTCTTTGTTTGCTCAAATTTTTATACATGAATTCATCAACCCTAATCTAACCATGATCTCGTTCTCTGCTACTGTGGAAGAGCAAGGCAGGTGCGACATAGCATTCTGCGGAACTCTTGTCAATATTTCCCGAGCCCTGCTCTGTACCCAGTCGTTTAACTCTTTAAGCCCCAGTGACGAAATAAGAAAAATTTGCAAACAGCGTAGATCCTGATGAGGCGGCTCATAATGAGCCGCCTCATCTTGATCTACACTGTTTGCCCTCTAGTCTTTGAATTCTCAATATGAAATTTCTTGGATAAGGCATTTTTTGAATTTTTGCAGACGTAAATTTTGTCGTCTGCTTTTTAGTGCTTAAAGAGTTAATGCATTGTTGTAGGCAAGGATTTGTTAGGGTGACTGGGTAAGTTTCACTGGAAACAACATGCCAGTTTCATGTTTTGCCACCCTTCTCATAGCCGGGCCGCGTAGCGCAGTCGGTAGGGCACCTGACTTATGTCAGAGGTCCTGGGTTCGATACTCAATCTGGCCACATACTTTCGTTTCTCCTGCCACTGATCCAAGAAGGGCATCGGTTAGTGGCTGGCAAAAATATGTGAGCTTAGTACTGTTTAACCACTTAGGAGGTCTAAGCCTGCCCAGGAATAGTTAAAACTGACCATCCCAACATGACCATAGCTGTTTACTGTGGAGGTAAAGCAACAAATCAATAAAAAGAACCACCCTTCTCATGGATTCTTTTCGTTTAGAGTGGACCCCCACTGAGAAGAAGTTCTCAGTGGAGGTCCACTCTGAACGGAAAGAATCTACTTCTCTGGGAGCAAATTCTGTCCTTTGATGGTAGACCCATTTTTGAAGATAACTGCTTACACTTTCAGAGGAAACAATTTTCTAGTTTCATGTTTTGCCATCCTTCACAGTGGGGGTCCACTCTTAAAGGAAAAAAATCTACTCCTTCAAAAATTTTCATTTAAGATTTCATATTATCCAATCTTTAGTATGGTTGTGATATATGGTTTGGTTTTTTGCCTCCCTTCTACATAGGGTTAACCATTAAAATAAGAAATCGCTCCCCAAGGATTAAATTGTCTCCCATAAGAGTAGACCCCTTTTTAGGTCTGCTGCATCAACCAGTGAAGCAAACAGGAAGGCAAACAAGTTGCTTCCCTTTGTAAAAATGGAGGAAAAATGTGGAGATTTACAGAGCTTTAGATAAGAGGAGGTATTGAGGATATTTCAAAGATAATATTTCTTATTTCTCAATGAAAACATATGTTGTGACCCCTCATTAGAACTGTCTTGATAAGACGGTTCTACTGAGGGGTCACAACATATACTTTTATGGAGAAATAAGGAAAATTAATGAAAACATATGTTGTGACCCCTCATTAGAACCTTCTTGATAAGACAATTCTAATGAGGGGTCACAACATATACTTTTATGGAGAAATAAGGAAAATTAATGAAAACATATGTTGTGACCCCTCATTAGAACCTTCTTGATAAGACGATTGTAATGAGGGGTCACAACATATACTTTTATGGAGAAATAAGGAAAATTAATGAAAACATATGTTGTGACCCCTCATTAGAACCTTCTTGATAAGACGATTGTAATGAGGGGTCACAACATATACTTTTATGGAGAAATAAGAAAAATTAATGAAAATATATGTTGTGACCCCTCATTAGAGCCGTCTCAATGAGACAGTTCTAATGAGGGGTCATAACATATGTTTTCATGGAGAAATAAGAAAATTATCCCTAAATTATCCTTGTCACCCCTTCTAATCCGGAGCACTGGGTTTACCATTTCACCTTAATTGTTTTGTAGGAAGCTCTAGGTATTAATCATGACACTGGTATGATACGAACTGCTGCTTTGCTTGATAGAACCAAATATGAAGTCATTAACTTCGGAGTGATAGCGAGAGATGTAAACATTGACGAGACTAAACAACAGCCGCAGACGGCAACAGGTGAGTCCGCATGAATCACCCCTCAGATAACTTTAAAACTACTGAAGCAAATTTGATGAAACTTTTCAGAAAGATAAAACACAAAACTTGGGCCCCTACGCCCAAGTTCAGGCCACAGTTGGGTCAGAGGTCAAATTGTGTCGCAAAATAGTGTCTCAGCGATAACTTATAAACTGCTGATAGAAGCAAATTTAATGAAACTTTACAGAAAGTTTAAGCATAATGAGAAGGTGTGTTGTGCATAAGATTTGGGTTACCACAGTCAAGATCAAGGTTTCAATCAGGGTTCAAAGGTCAAATCTTGTCTCTGTGATAACTTAAAACCTGCTGAAGTGAATTTCATCAGACTTCACAGAAAGGTAAACCATAATGAGAAGGTATGTCACACACAATTTTATGATCCCAAATCCAAGGTCAAGGTCACAATCTGGGGTCAGAGGTCAAATTATATCTCAGCAATTACTCAGAAAAGTACCAACAGTTGGAACGCAGCTCCAAGGAGTAGGGATATAATCAAACACATAGCAACGAATTTTTGTTCGAAATTGTCGCCATCAAAATGGCTATCGACGAACCCCATAGCACTTTAACGCCACCATACAGATTAATCAAATCGCCCCACCGGTTGAAATTTTAAGAGCACTTTTCTGACTTCCATTATTGAATATTTCTGTTAAAATAATTCCAGGACACTCTTTTCCGCCTGTGTAATTATTGACGAAACAGTGCCCTTTACGTCAGCGTCAAACATGTGAACAAAAAATTACGATTTACAGCTTATTCGACTTTCTCCAAAACGCAGACCTATGCCATGATAAATATTGATATATATTCTACTATTATGTGAAATTTCAGAAAATTTGGTTTTGGAACATTTTAAAATTGCAAAATAACATATGACCACTCGGCTTGAAAACAAACCGAAAATGGCGTCGAAATCATGCCAGCCTTACGCGCTAAGTGTTCACTGCCAATAACAAACTCACAATTCGGCCTGTCCGTAGAAACGATACACCTCTCACTGATTAATCTTCAACCAAGACCGAATAAAACAGTCAAGCAAATTCATTTTTTTTTTCCATATTTTATTGTCAGATAGAATAATGTCAACGCTCACCTCTATGCTCTAGCAAATCGTAAACATATGTTTATGACGTGATTTTGAATCGATTAGTAATTTGTATAATCGTGGCTTAAAAGACGGACTTAATTAGCAATTGATGTTCATTTAGGTACAGTTCATGCTATCGTTCAGGATTAAGCCTTTCCCCTCATAACTCAACGATAGTTTAACGGTTACAAATTTCTTTTTTAATTAGCAAATCACGCGCTTGATTTCAAAAGTCAAATCTACAGTTGTATGTCAGTAACCTGGGAGGGATGAGGAATGCCCTCCCCCCCCCCCCCCTCCCCCTCGTGGGACGGTTAGAAGCAGGAGTGCAGGGGTTATTACACTTTACGCACAATTATGTTTATCCTTTGAGAGCAAGAATAAGAGGTGGGCCCCAAAGATACTTTATATAGTCGTGTCTGCTTGCCGCTACTATTGAAATCTTGTTCAACTTACAAATACCAGCAACATCAAATATGGCCATACCTGTTAAAATTTTGTCTATTTGACAAAATTACAATACGCACTTGGTTGTTAGCGTATAAGCAGTTACGCGTTTGAGAAGGGTTAGCAGTGCACTGTATGCATGCGATGTTTTTGCATTGCCTGTATAAGTTTGAGAAACTCGTCAGGCATCTCTGTGTGTGTGTGTGTGTGTGTGTTTTGGGGGGGGATTGGGGGGCAACATTTACAAATCTAAATCTGCAGGTACACGGGTAAATCTACATCAAATAATAGGAGAGATTAGAACATTTATTTCTCCAATTACGGACCCTTTGGGTTATGCAGTCACATATAAACAAACAACATAATTCAGATCGTCTATTAAAATGACTGATGCTGCCTCACATTAGAGTAGTCTTGGCGAGGAGGTTCTATATACAGCCGCAACACGTTTTCATGGATAACTGGCACAAATTATCGTAGACTTATTGTCAATACACAACTTTATTAATTTCCTGTTAGTTTTCCTGAACTGGGAGACTCTTCAAAAATTCTTGGCTCCCAAAGGAGCAAATGCTTTCCTTAAAGAGTTTAGTCCCATTGGAAAGGTAGGATAAATCAAAAATATTATTGCCGAGATGCTTCCCCTGAAAGTGTACCCGGTTGCACATTTACATGTACACTCTCAATTTCAGTTCCTTCCAATGCTTAACGTGTTCATTCTTCATTTATATGCCGACTAGAATTGTAACATTGTAATTGTCCGGTTGACTAGCAGGCCCGGGTACCTTGCAGGTCACCAGAAGATTTGATATTTTTGCATTTACGAATCGTTCCAAAGGCACATGTAAAGGGCAATCCAGTACACTTTATACTCAACTCTGGGCTTATTCTTCATACTCTGCGTCCTGAAATTAAATAATCGGGCAGTCGATTTCCGAATCGAATAGGACATCAGTCGAAATATATTCACTAGGCAATGATAGGAATTGAGCTAGCGGCCTTCAGATTCTCATTTGACCACTCTAAGCTACTAAATGTGGTGACGTGCGGGAAGGTTTTCACTTTTTCCCTTACTGTAGTATTTTCTGAGGGTCAGTAAGTACACGGGTGACCTTAAACAAGCAAAGACTAAGATAGCCTGCACTACAATTGTTATAAAAGTTAAGATGAACAGCTTGCATGTGTGCGTTCTATTATGGATCTTGGCTGGTAGCTTTTTTGTTCATGCACATTTTGCTAAATGAAGGCAATGATGGGTTGCTTGAATAAGTATACAACGTTCATGCGTATTTCAACAGTTCCTCGCACGCCCGCTATTTTCAACTTTCAAGCAGATTGTTCAGATTGTTTAAGTATATGGTCTTTACGCTTATAAATTCGGGATGTGGAATTTGCCAAAGTGGAGCGATTCGTATACAGTTTAAGTTAATGTACATTACTTTGCTTCCACGGAATAAATGGCTGTTTTTGTGCCACGTGCCAAACTTCGGATGGCACGTAGCAAGCCTCCAAATTTTCCCCACACCTCCCACATCCGCACACCCCGACACATTTTCAGGCTCATCATCAAACACACGAAACACTCTTCGTAACTTAATTCAGAACGGAAAGTGTTTGCTTGCAAGCCAATCAGGGTTTTGCTATTCGCTTATATATACAGCTTTGTATCTTGAAGCAGTCTTGTTAGACTAAGCAGATTTTGCTGTTATCATATCCGACTAGATTCCTCTTTCCCTGTTGCGGCTCAACTGCTGGTAAGATTCAAATGATAGTAATAAATCTCAGTGTACATGTGTGTAACAACAATGCAGCCAAATCGGGCAGAGAGAGAGAGAGAGAGAGGTACGCTGTCATAACAACGACTGCTCAAGTTATGTTTTGGACCTATACATCACTCCGAGCATCAGTCAAGACGAATTCCCCCACTTCCCTGGCCCCCACCCACCCCCACCCTCGTCACCAACCGCCTCCTTTCATCCCCACCTGGCTTGTTTGTTTCTAACGAGCCGCGACGCGAGAAAACCAACAATTTGGTTGTGCGCCCAGCGCAGACTAAGATAATCCTTGGTCCGCCCAATCTGATCAGAGTCTTCGCTGTCCGCATGAAGGTAGCTTAGACCCTTAGCTACCCTTAAAGCGCTTAGGTAAGACTGCGCAGACTAGGCGGATGCCGAGGCTGATCTGAGTCTGCGCTTGGCGCACAACCACTTTCGGTTGGTTTTCTCGTGTCGCGGCTTATATGTTCTCTGTAATTGTTGAGCAAATTATAAAATCAGATCGTAAATTTTTCGAAAACTAGATAAACACAACGACAAGAAAGAAACTCTTTACTTCTTACTGGTGCATTTCATGTTCGACGTATATCAGAGTATATCCGTTTACATGGCATGCGGACTGGCAATCTAGCTCGAGGCAATATACGTCATTTTCTTTTATTACGTCACAACCTTGACCTAATAACTTATTTGACAGAAAACAGATGACTGTTTGAAAGATAAATAATATTAGAAAAGGATATTATTTCCACAAATTTGAGTGGCAGAACGTCAGATTTGTACAATGTCAATCAGGTCAGGAGTCAGGTAAGGTACGTTCTACCAGTTTTTAGTCTATTTTAGCTAACTAAACTCCGTAATTTTCTCCTCTTCAAGTATTTAGCAATCTGAGCTAATGTTTGACAAGCTGTAAACTCAATTTTCTGTCTAAATTGTGGCTGTCCGGCAAGTATTGCTGGTGCTCATATCACGTGCAAGACCGTTTCCTGAGCGTTAAAACTACAGATGCCATCTTCTATTTTGCAATTTAAAAATGTTCCAAAACGATATTGCTTGAAATTTCACATGCAAAAAGAAGAAATAATAAAGTTTTTGATGGCATGGGTGTGCGCATTGGAGAAAGTCTCAGCTTTCTGTACATTATGTTTTATGTTGATGCAAGTTTTCGGTAGAATCAAGATAGAGTATTATACTTTGACGATGAATATTTAGCATTTCGAGCAATTTTGGCCATGAATTTTGTTGAGAAAGCCTGCTTAATACTAGTTAGCAAAACATTTTTATGTGTTTTGTCATTTTGATATAATGAGTGCCTCTATATACATTTGAGAATAATGGGAAATTTCGTCAAGAACCATGTTCGCCATTTTATGGGCCTATTTTTTGTGTGGAAGGATCCACCGTTGTAAATACAATCACCGCTTTTCGAGGGTTTGCGTTCCAACTGCAAAGCAAACCTTACAGAAAGATAAAGCATAATAACTAGAATTTTTTTCACACCAGTTCCTCACATGACCCTTTAAAGCTCCTTTGGACAAAGTCATAAGTCCTTGCATCAAAATTTACACAAGAATGGTCTCCAAACAGCGTTCAAAAATTCGTTTGACAGTTGTTTTGCCATCTTTGAACTACACACGTCTTTGTTTACTAGTAATAGGGTCAGTGCCCGGTACTTATATGACCTTAACCTTCTGAAAGTTACTATATTTAGCAAACTGTTACGAGAACTGCAACAATAACAATGTGTGCATTTTTAGTCAAACGGGGGCTGCCATGTTGTTTCTCAATAGTGTGAAAATCCAACACAAGTATGAACAAACACCGAATATTCACAGCAGATAACGGCGTAGAAGTTAGCAATGCACTTTGAGGTGATGGATTTTACTCGAAGTGGAAAACACTCTAGACAAATGCTTGCAAGCTGGACGACTCTCATTTAAATTTTTGGCACCCAGCCTAATTTTTACTCAAGTGGGCCGGTGGGTATCCCTGAAAGGTCAGTTAAAGGGGTCTTCGGGGGCATTTGTTACACACTGTAACATTTCTTTTTATTTTCTTTTTTTTTTGTGGGGAGGGGGGAAGGTGGGGGTCATGGTTAGAGTATGAGATGGACCTAGATTTTGGCGGTAAGACAACCCCAAAAATCTATGTCTTTCTTATAAAACAGAACTAGATTGTTTTGCTATCTTGGAGAGGGAAAAGTATAAGACCTAGATTTTTTAAATCTAGGTCTCTGTTATAAAACAGAACTAGATTGTTTTGCTATCTTGGAAAGGGAAAAGTATAAGACCTAGATTTTTTAAATCTAGGTCTCTCTTATAAAACAGAACTAGTTTGTTTTGCTATCTTGGAGAGGGAAAAGTATAAGACCTAGATTTTAGAAATCTAGGTATCTCTTATAAAACAGAACTAGATTGTTTTGCTATCTTGGAGGGGGAAAAGTGTAAAACCTAGATTTTTTAAATCTAGGTCTCTCTTATAAAACAGAACTAGATTGTTTTGCTATCTTGCAGAGGGAAAAGTATAAGACCTAGATTTTTGAAATCTAGGTATCTCTTATAAAACAGAACTAGATTGTTTTGCTATCTTTGAGGGGGAAAAGTATAAGACCTAGATTTTTTATATCTAGGTCTCTCTTATAAAACAGAACTAAATTGTTTTGCTATCTTGGAGGGGGAAAAGTATAAGACCTAGATTTTTTAAATCTATGTCTTTCTTATAAAACAGAACTAGATTGTTTTGCTATCTTGGAGGGGGAAAAGTGTAAAACCTAGATTTTTTAAATCTAGGTCTCTCTTATAAAACAGAACTAGATTGTTTTGCTATCTTGGAGAGGGAAAAGTATAAGACCTAGATTTTTGAAATCTAGGTATCTCTTATAAATCAGAACTAGATTGTTTTGCTATCTTGGAGGGGGGAAAAGTATAAGACCTAGATTTTTTAAATCTAGGTATCTCTTATGAAACAGAACTAGATTGTTTTGCTATCTTGGAGGGGGGAAAAGTATAAGTATAGATTTAAAAAATCTAGGTCTCTCATAAAACAGAACTAGATTGTTTTGCTGTCTTGGAGGGGGAAAAGTATAAGACCTAGATTTTTTAAATCTAGGTATCTCTTATAAAACAGAACTAGATTGTTTTGCTATCTTGGAGGGGGAAAAGTATAAGACCTAGATTTTTTAAATCTAGGTATCTCTTATAAAACAGAACTAGATTGTTTTGCTATCTTGGAGGGGGAAAAGTATAAGACCTAGATTTTTTAAATCTATGTCTTTCTTATAAAACAGAACTAGATTATTTTGCTATCTTGGAGGGGGAAAAGTGTAAAACCTAGATTTTTTAAATCTAGGCCTCTCTTATAAAACAGAACTAGATTGTTTTGCTATCTTGGAGAGGGAAAAGTATAAGACCTAGATTTTTGAAATCTAGGTATCTCTTATAAATCAGAACTAGATTGTTTTGCTATCTTGGAGGGGGGAAAAGTATAAGACCTAGATTTTTTAAATCTAGGTATCTCTTATAAAACAGAACTAGATTGTTTTGCTATCTTGGAGGGGGGAAAAGTATAAGTATATATTTAAAAAATCTAGGTCTCTCATAAAACAGAACTAGATTGTTTTGCTATCTTGGAGGGGGGAAAAGTATAAGACCTAGATTTTTTAAATCTAGGTATCTCTTATAAAACAGAACTAGATTGTTTTGCTATCTTGGAGGGGGAAAAGTATAAGACCTAGATTTTTTAAATCTAGGTATCTCTTATAAAACAGAACTAGATTGTTTTGCTATCTTGGAGGGGGAAAAGTATAAGACCTAGATTTTTAGCTCGCCTGAGCACGAAGTGCTCAGGGTGAGCTTTTGGGATACCCTGATGTCCGTCGTACGTCCGGACGTCCGGATGTCCGTCCGTCAACTTTTGCTTGTGTACACTCTAGCGGGCACAGTTTTGATCCAATCTTTCTGAAACTTTGTCAGAATGTTTATCTCCATAAAATCTAGGCCAAGTTTTAAACTGGGTCATGTCGGGTCAAAAACTAGGTCACTAGGTCAAATCTTAGAAAAACCTTGTGTACACTCTAGAAGGCACAGTTTTCATCCAAAGTTCATCAAACTTTGTCAGAAGGTTTATCTTTATAATATCTAGGACAAGTTCGAAACTGGGTCACGTCGGGTCAAAAACTAGGTCACTAGGTCAAATCTTAGAAAAACCTTGTGTACACTCTAGAAGGCACAGTTTTCATCCAAAGTTCATGAAACTTTGTCAGAATGTTTATCCTCATAATATCTAGGACAAGTTCAAAACTGGGTCACGTTGGGTCAAAAACTAGGTCACTAGGTCAAATCTTAGAAAACCCTTGTGTACGCTCTAGAAGGCACAGTTTTCATCCAAAGTTCATGAAACTTAGTCAAAATGTTTATCCTCATAATATCTAGGACAAGTTCGAAACTGGGTCATGTCGGGTCAAAAACTAGGTCACTAGGTCAAATCATAGAAAAACCTTGTGTACGCTCTAGAGGACACAGTTTTGATCCAATCTATATGAAACGTTGTCAGAATATATATCTCCATAATATCTAGGCCAAGTTTGAAACTGGGTCATGTTGGGTCAAAAACTAGGTCACTGGGTCAAATCTTAGAAAAACCTTGTGTACACTCTAGAAGGCACAGTTTTCATCCAAAGCTCATGAAACTTTGTCAGAATGTTTATCTTTATAATATCTAGGACAAGTACGAAACTGGGTCATGTTGGGTCAAAAACTAGGTCACTAGGTCAAATCATAGAAAAACATTGTGTACGCTCTAGAGGACACAGTTTTGATCCAATTTTTAGCTCGCCTGAGCACGAAGTGCTCAGGGTGAGCTTTTAGGATACCGTAATGTCCGTCGTACGTCCGTCAGGACGTTCGTCGGTCCGTCCGTCCGCACGTCCGTCAACTTTTGCTTGTGTACACTCTAGAGGGCACAGTTTCGATCCAATCTTCATGAAACTTTGTCAGAATGTTAACCTTTATAAAATCTAGGCCAAGTTCAAAACTGGGTCATGTCGGGTCAAAAACTAGGTCACTAGGTCAAATCTTAGAAAAACCTTGTGTAGGCTCTAGAGGGCACAGTTTTCATCCAAAGCTCATGAAACTTTGTCAGAATGTTTATCCTCATAATATCTAGGACAAGTTCGAAACTGGGTCACGTCGGGTCTAAAACTAGGTCACTAGGTCAAATCATAGAAAAACCTTGTGTACGCTCTAGAGGACACAGTTTTGATCCAATCTTTATGAATTTTTGTCAGAATGTTTATCTCCATAAACTCTAGGCCAAGTTCGAAACTGGGTCATGTTGGGTCAAAAACTAGGTCACTGGATCAAATCTTAGAAAAACCTTGTGTACGCTCTAGAAGGCACAGTTTTGATCCAAAGTTCATGAAACTTAATCAGAAAGTTTATCCTTAAAATATCTAGGACAAGTTTGAAACTGGGTCATGTCGGGTCAAAAACTAGGTCACTAGGTCAAATCATAGAAAAAACCTTGTGTATGCTCTAGAGGACACAGTTTTGATCCAATCTTTATGAAACATTGTCAGAATGTTAATCTCCATAAACTCTAGGCCAAGTTTGAAACTGGGTCTTGTTTGGTCAAAAACTAGGTCACTAGGTCAAATCGTAGAAAAACCTTGTGTACGCTCTAGAAGGCACAGTTTTGATCCAAAGTTCATGAAACTTTGTCAGAATGTTTATCCTTATAATATGTAGGACAGATTTGAAACTGGGTCATGTCGGGTCGAAAACTAGGTCACTAGGTCAAATCATAGAAAAAACCTTGTGTATGCTCTAGAGGACACAGTTTTGATCCAATCTTTATGAAACATTGTCAGAATGTTTACTTCCATAAACTCTCGGCCAAGTTTGAAAGTATGTCCTATCGGGTCAAAAACTAGGTCAGTAGGTCAAATCTTAGAAAAACCTTGTGTAAGCTCTAGAAGGCACAGTTGTGATCCAAAGTTCATGAAACTTTGTCAGAATGTTTATCCTCATAATATGTAGGATAAGTTTGAAACTGGGTCATGTCGGGTGAAAAACTTGGTCACTAGGTCAAATCTTAGAAAAACCTTGTGTACGCTCTCGAAGGCACAGTTTTCATCCAAAGTTCATGAAACTTTGTCAGAATGTTTATCCTCATAATATCTAGGACAAGTTCAAAACTGGGTCACGTCGGATCAAAAACTAGGTCACTAGGTCAAATTATAGAAAAACCTTGTGTACGCTCTAGAAGGCACAGTTTTGATTCAAAGTTCATGAAACTTTGTCAGAATGTTTATCCTCATAATATGTAGGACAAGTTTGAAACTGGGTCATGTCGGGTCGAAAACTAGGTCACTAGGTCAAATCATAGAAAAACCTTGTGTACGCTCTAGAGGACACAGTTTTGATCTAATCTTTATGAAACTTTGTCAGAATGTTTATCTTCATAAACTCTCCGCCAAGTTTGAAAGTAGGTCATGTCGGGTAAAAAACTAGGTCACTAGGTTAAATCTTAGAAAAACGTTGTGTAAGCACTAGAAGGCATAGTTTTGATCCAATCTTCATGAAACTATGTCAAAATGTTTATTGTCCATATATCTAAGACCCCTATGAAACTGAGTCACGTCGGCTCAAGGTCAAATCTTAGAAAAACTTTGTGTACACCCTAGAGGGCACAGTTTTGATCCAGTCTTCATGAAACTTTGTCAGAATGTTTATCTTAATGAAATCTAGGTAAAGTTTGCAATTGGGTCGTGTCGGGTCAAAAACTTGGTCAATAGGTCAAATATAAGAACGACCTTGTATACGCTCCAGAGGGCACAGTTTTGATCCAATCTCAATGAAACTGTGTCAGAATGTTTATTCTTACAATATCCAGGCCAAGTTTGAAACTGGGTCATGTCGGGTCAAAAACTAGGTCAAATGTTAGTATGGTAAAAACTCTTATAAATCTTCACCAGAGCCAGTGAACTGATTAATGCTCAGGTGAGCGATTCAGGGCCACCATGGCCCTCTTGTTTAAATCTAGGTATCTCTTATAAAACAAAACTAGATTGTTTTGCTATCTGGGAGAGGGAAAAGTGTAAAACCTAGATTTTAGAACTCTAGGTCTCTCTTATAACACAGAACTAGATTGTTTTGCTGTCTTGGAGGGGGAAAAGTATAAGACCTGCATTTTTGAAATCTATGTATCTCTTATAAAACAGAACTAGATTGTCTTGCTATCTTGGTGGGGGAAAAGTATAAGACCTAGATTTTGGGAGGTTGTTTTGAAGTATAATACAGACTTAGATTTTTTATTTTTGATTTTTTTATTTTTGGGGTTGTTTTGGAGGGAGGAAAAACCTAGTCTTACCACCGAATATATATGAGCCGCGACACGAGAAAACCAACAAAGTGGTTTTGCGCCCAGCGCAGACTCAGATCAGCCTGGGCATCCGCCCAGTCTGATCAGAGTCTTCCCTGTCCGCATGGAGGTAGCTTAGACTCTTAGCTACCTTTTAAGTGCTTAACTGTATCTGAATTTCAGCTTCCGTTATGTTGTTCATCTTGGGAATTGCGGAAACAAATCCATACTTCATCGCACAAGGAAAGAAGAAATATGATTCGATTATTCGTATCAGTAGACCAGAGAGCGGCCAGATCGACTGGGCACTTTACTATCTCTATGCATTTGACCCGTTGCTGTCACAGGCTATTACAAGATATGAGATTATTGAAGGGACAGATCGAGACGAATATTTTGAATTGGATGGACGTAAGTACATGCAATAATCAAATTAAGAAATTTTATTGTAAAGTTTATTATCAGAATCTTCTGAGGGCTGATAGTTTCACAGTGCTAGGGGCATATTGCTTTGGGTCTGTCCATTCATTTATTCATTCATTCATCCATTCGTTTGTCCGTTCATCCGTCATGCTTTTAAATGCCTCCAATTACTTAAGAACCATGCATGCTAGGGTGTTAAAATTTTATATGTGCATTCCTCGTGAAAAAATAGTTGACCCATATA
The DNA here is from genome assembly GCA_963989385.1 of Ctena decussata. Lineage (NCBI taxonomy): Eukaryota > Metazoa > Mollusca > Bivalvia > Lucinida > Lucinidae > Ctena > Ctena decussata. Next base: position 46,743,847 of record OZ022500.1, read on the forward strand.
TTTTTTCTTTTCCGAGTTATCTCTTTGGAGTTATATCCCTTTAATCCAAATGAGATGCAGATCATGGAAGCAAGATATCTCAAAAATTATTTTAGCAATGGCCTTGATATTTGGTATACTGATCAGGTATGACAAGTAGATTACCTGATTAAGGTTTGGGAGAATTACGTAAAATTTTGATGGAGTTATGACCTTTATATGGATTTGGCATTTTTAGCTCACCTGAGCCGAAGGCTCACAGGTGAGCTTATAGTATAGGCAGGCATCCGTCGTCCGTCGTCCGTTGTCCGTCGTACGTCGTCCGTCAACATTTTCAAACGACATCTCCTCTGAAACTACAAGGCCCATTGTAACTAAATTTCATATATAGCATCTATAGGCAGGGGGAACCAATAATACTGTTTTTTATCCAAATTGCTTTGGAACTTTGGTTGCTATGGCAACTTAAAGTTTCCATTGACTTGTATGGGAAGAATTGAAAATTTGCATTTATTGCTATGTCACTGCAGATATTTTGACAAAACATTTACAGAAATGTTCCTTGAGTAGTCCTCCATCAACCACATGAAATTTTTGTCAATTGCACAATTTGGCTGGTTGCCATGGCAACCGAATGGTTAAAAATATTAAAAAATCATCTCCTCAGAAACTATGCAACCAATAAAGCTCAAACTTCACAGAAAGGATCTTGGCACTGCCCTCTATAAAATTACTGTTTTTCTTGGCAATTGCTCTAGCAGTTTGGTTGCTATGGGAACTTAAAGTTGCCATTGACTTATAATGGCAAAATAGAAAATTTGCATTTATTGCTATGCCACTGCAGATATTGTGACAAAACTTTTATAGAAATGTACCTGGAGTAGTCTTTAACCAGCCTTGTTAAATTTATACAAATTGGGCAATTTTTCTGGTTGCCATTGCAACCGAATAGTTAAAAATGGAAAAATATTAAAAAATCATCTCTGCATAAACTGTGTGGCCAATAAAGCTCAAACTTTACAGAAAGAATCTTAGTACTAGCCTCTATAGAATTACTTTTTTGCATGGCAATTACTCCAGCAGTTTGGTTGCTATGGCAACTAAGAGTTTCCATTGACTTATAATGGGGAAAATGGAAATTGGCAATTTTTGCTGTCTCACGGCTTTTATTTAGATTTTCTTTCTACAGAAATGTTTCTTGAATAGTCCTCTATATTTCATATGAATTTTCTCCAAATCACTGAATTTGATTGGTTGCCATGGCAAAATATAGGGTAAATTTTCGAAAAAAAAAAGAAAAAATGAAAAAATCTTCTGCTCAGAAGCCATATGGGGGATGAAGCTGATATTGTGCGAACATGTTGATGACAGAAGCCTCTACATGAATTTTGTTTTTCTTCCAACCCAATAAGAACTTTGGTTGCTATGTCAACTTATAGTTTCCATTGACTTATAATGGGGAAAGTGAAGCCATGAGGAGGATGAAGCTGATACTTTGCATACATATTAATAACATTAGCCTCTACCTAAAGTATATTTCATATTATCATTGCCCATGTGAACTGGTTGCTGTGGCAACTTAAAGTTTCCATAGACTTACAATGGGGAAAGTGGACATTTGGTATTTATTTCTGTGTTACGGCAGATATTTTGACAAAAGCTTTACAGAAATGTTCCTAGATAGTCCTTTATCAGCTATAAGAATTTTGCCCAAAGACCTGATTTTGATTGGTTGCCGTTGCAATTGAAGGGCCAAATTTTCAATTTTTTTTTTTTTTTTTGCCAAAGATCTTCTTCTCAGAAGCCATTAAGGGGGGATAAAGCTTATTTTTCTGCATAAATGTTTGTGATATTATCCTCTACATAAATGGTGTGTTTTATTGCTGTTGTGCATGTTGTTTTGTTGCTGTGGCAACTTAGTTTTTCCAACATAACCTCAGTGCTCAGGTGAGCGATATAGGGCCATTGGCCCTCTGGTTCCAGCTTTAGAGCCGCTTGGCCTAGGAAGCTGAATTTTAGGTATAGTAGTAGTCTGATGAGTTAAATATTGTAGTAAAGGTCAGATAACTCTGTATTCATTAATTACAGAGTTATTTTCCCTGATATTCAGTACTTATGCAGCCACCTGGCTGAAGGACCACTGGGCATAGGATATTAAAATTTCATGAATGGATTCCTCATGGAGAAATAGCTGACCTGTTGTTTTTTTTTTCTTTTACTTTCTCTTTTTGGATTTAAGCCCCTTTAACAAAAAGGAAATGCAAATCTTGTTAGCAAGATAACTCAAAAGCTATTTGAGCTATGGCCTTGATATTTGGTATACTGATCAGATATGACAAGTAGATTATCTGATTAAGTTTTGGGAGAATTATGTAAAGTTTTGATAGAGTTATGGCCCTTATATGGATTGGCATTTTTCCCCACTTTAGAACTGCTTGACCTAGAAAGCTGGTTTTTGGTGTAGAAGTAGTTCTTGGTGAGCTAAATATTTTAGTAACGGTTAGGTAACGCTGTATTCTTTAATTACAGAGTTATTTCCCCTGATGTTCAACTCTTATGCAGCTACCTGGCTCAAGAACCACTGAGCATACGATATTGAAATTTCATAAATGGATTCCGTATGGAAAAATAGCTAACATATATTTTTTCTTTTTCCGAGCTATGCCCCATTTTGGAGTTATGCCCCTTTTAAGAAAATGAGATTGTCTTGTTAGCAAATTATCTAATAAATTATTTGAGGCCTGGCCTTGGTAATTGGGTCACTTATTTGAAATTGGCCCTTATTTGAAATTGGTGTTTTTTTCAATTTTTGGACTGCTTGACCTAAAAAGCTGATTTTTGGTATCATAATGGTCCTTGATGAGTTAAATATTTTATTAAAGGCTTGGTAACCCCTTTTCAGACTGAGACATTCTAAAGTTGACACCTTTAGTGGCAAGCATATGGTTGGGGGCATAGTGTTTCACAAAGTTTCTAGTTTAAAAATAGATAAGCGTGGTGGCTCAGTGGTTAGTGCACTTGACTCTGAAGCCAGAGGTCGTGGGTTCGATCCTCACCCAGGGCAAAATCTTTCTAGCATCATTTGCAGGGATGATGCTAACAAGTGTGCCGTCCTTCGGATCGGGACATTAACTGGAGGCCCCCCTGTGCAGGGAGAGTCATCCCCTGTGCAGGTTAAAGATCCCTACTATAGCTACATGGCTATATGAAGGCTTTCATCCTGCAACACTGGAGTGTACAAAAGTACACCTGCTTATAATACTCTGAAAAGAGGGTGTAGCAGTAAATATAGAAAGAAAAGAAAGAAAGAAAATTATCCCTAATATATAGGTTGATGTGACCTACATTTCATGGTCCAGTGTTTTTTTAATGAAGACTGTTGCATATATATGAATGTCATGCTTAGAATGTTGGTTCCCTGTGACATCAAGACTGACCACCCTTGTTGACCTTGAAGGGACGGACACTTTGTCTTCAAGATGAGCAAGGACCAGGCCAGGCAAAATTTCAACACACACCTGCGTATTTTCATGCTGAAATGTTGTTAATTGGGCATAATTTAAATACTAAATGCCAACAGACCTCTATTATTGCCCTCAAAGAGTATAAAACATGATTGTGCCTCCTGTGTAAGTGGCCCTAGCTACGCCCCTGGTCAAGCAACAGCTTTTGTGACTTTGTGTACCCACTGTGATAGAATTTGGTGTTCATAATAAGCAAGTACCAGTTTAGTTGAGTTGTTCTGTCTTGTGACATCTGTTTTCATCCAGTCATTTGAAAAAAAAATACTGTAAAAGTTTGCATAAAATATTTGAAATACAGCTGGAGTGAACTATTTTTAAAAGTCTTAAATAGTTTGCAGACAAAGTTTGAAGTACATGATTTGGACCTTCAAGATCAATAAATCTTGATGTCATATGGATACAGAGTTATGGCTCTTTGATCGCTCAAAAAATCTTATTAATGTATCTACCTTTGTAATCAGTACAATGGCCTCATGGGGAGGAGCAGCCAAGGTATCTCAGTGGGTTAAGCACTGGCCTGCTGATCTAGTGTTCCTATGTTTGACTCCCCCCTGGAGACGGAATTTCATTCAACAGTAAACAGGGTTCCATTGCACACAACCTTTCAATATTACCCCACCCACCCCCCTCCCCATTGTGCTGATATGGCTAAAATACTGTTAAAAAGGACATAGAATTGAGTCATCCGTCCATCTGTCTCATTTTGAGGACTGGAATTGTTAGAACTTCTGGTGCTAATTTGGGGGAAAAAAAAATAAGTATAGCCAGATAGCAAACTTATTTTCTATAAGATTTTCATGAATTAAATTTATATGCACAAAGAAAGGCTTGAAATTTTTGAGGAATGTGAAATTCAGTTTGAAATTCTGTCAGCTTGGGCTGTTTGTGTTAGAGTTATGCCCCCTTTATTTCTGAAGGTGTATGGGTACACTTCCTTGTTTTTCTGCCATTTTCACAAAGGGGAACAACTTTGACTTCCGGTCTGCCTCCCTGGAGGATGAAGTCCTTTGAAAAGGGGATCTACTCCTAAAGGAGAGAATTTGCTCCTAGAGGAGCAAATTCTTTCCTCTAAGAGATGACCCCCATTGAGAAAGGGGTGGGGTGGGTTAAAAAATGAAAAATGCGGAGTTGCTCCCCTTGAAAGTGTACCCTTTCACCTTAACTTTCCACAGGATCTTTGTAAACTTGTAAGTGTAGCAGTCTAATCCGGGTTTATACTGTTAGCTCGGATATTTTTTCACTGTATTTAGTTCATAATGCCCCATTAAACGGGTCTCCATGGACTAATGGATAAGAGCGCTGACTTTTAAACATTAGCCATTAATGCACCAAAAAGCAGACCACAAAATTTACGTCTCATACATGTGATGTCTCCCGGATCATCCGGGAGTCTCCCGGAAATGAAGTCCATCTCCCGCCCTCCCGGAAAGCCTTCAGAATCTCCCGGATGCTGAGTTTTCCCTTCATAATTTTTTTCTGATACCCCTTTTCCTACGTCATGCCCTTTTTCCCTGCCAGTAAGGAGACATGTGTGTTGACCTGTATTCACAGCATCAAATATTGTTTTGACTGTGCAATAAACAAACACAGAATGTCCCATTATTCAGGTCTCCAATAAACTCACTGACCCGTGTAAGAATTACCGACGAAATGTGTTTAAGAAGATATGTCACATGAAAAGAAGCCGATAGCCCTGTTTCACAACTACACAAAATATAAAAAAAACATGCGCAATACAGTCGGAGACTTGTTTTCACTGCTTAGATGAATTCCCTAAGACGCATGGACAACAAATGCAAAACTCTATTTAGACTGCACAGAGGTGCAGGCTGATCGGTGCCTTCGCTTGTCGCTCACTCCGTAAGGTATTTTTTCCCCGAAGCGCAAATTATATCTGGATTGTTATATATGGCTGATAACTTTGATCGTTAATGGTTTCAAAGTTACCCATGAAAGTTTAGATATCTCTGTCTTGTGCCTGGGGATAGTTTGTGTCAAAAACAGAATTTGAACATTGTTATATACATTTTTATAAGTTTTTACAGCTCTGAGTACCTTTAAACAAAACTTATTTGTTTATGAAAGAAGATAGGTAGATAATCGGAAATAGAAATTTCAAGGGAGGCAAATCTGTATGCAATCTCAAGTATACCCTTTTGCAAAAGCTAGATTCTGTGCCAGACATATACCAAACTAATGATACAAATACTGAACAGTAATATAATGATAAATGAATAATTCTAACACAGTGCGCCTATAGAAGCAATGGAAAGCTACTGTGTTTTATTCTGCAACAATTCACTGTTTCGGAGCGCGTGAGTCTAATTGCTGACGTCACTGCAATTCCTGACGTAGTTTTGTGACATTTTGAGACGTTAGACGGTGTAACGGCTCTTTTTCTTTCTGAAATCGCCATAAAAACGTACATTTGTCTTAGAAACAGTTTAGAATATTGGCGGGGGTATGATCGCGCTGGCGGGAAGGTTGGGAGAGTTTGAAAGAAATGAATAGTTTTTCGGCGTTTTTGAGTGTTAGAATCGAAATAGTTCAGCTCTAGCATTGAATTGTTGAGTAATAATTCACTGTTTATCGATCAGTTGTAAGTAGATATATCACTCGCGCTCCGCGCTCGTGATATGATCGACTTTACAACTGACCTCCAAACAGTGAATTATTACTCAACAATTCACTGCTAGAGCTGATCTATTTCTTAATTATATAATAATTAAAGAAAGGAGTTTTTTTTTCTGGGGTGGTGGGGCTGGGGGAAGTAACTCAAAAGTAACTAAACAAACTATACTATAGTTCATGTTCTGTTTTAAAATAAGAAAAAAATACAGTAAAGTATGTGAAACGACGCATCAAAGTTGCCGTCAAAAAAGTCTCCCTGATGGAGAACTCAATCTCCCTGAAATGAAATCCAAATCTCCCACATGGTCATCGGGAGTTCATCACATGTATGACGTCTGCAGAATTTCAAAAAATGTCTCGTCCAAGAGATCATATCATTTTGAGAATTCAAACACTAGAGGGCAAACAGTTATGAGCCACCTCATCTGGATCTACACTGTTTGCCAATTCACCAATTTTAATTTTTGGCGCTTTCAGGGTTAAACATTAGGTCTGTCACTGCTGTATGTTTAAGCCTTGGTGGTGCACATGTGAGAAAGCCAAGTTCTGTTTGTGGAAGATCAGTTGGTTTTTCCCTGGGAGCTTTGGTTTTCGTCTACCTTTGCTTAAAGATCAGCTCGACATAAGTGAGATATTCTTTAAAGGGCGGTAAGGATCCTGGGCCCGTATTCATAAAGCAACTTAAGTGGTTGCTATGCGGTTGCTAAGGCTAAATTTCTTTGAAGGAGATTCCCTACAAATATGAAATTTGCTCTGGAGGAACAGTCTTACAAAGACTGTTCCTCCAGACCAAATTTCATAGTTGTAGGGAATCTCCTTTCTATATATTTAGCCTTAGGAACCGCATAGCAACGACTTAAGTGGCTTTATGAATACGGCCCCAGTGGCATTGTATATTGTATTTATATATATTTGTATTTTCTTGCGAATAAAATATTGTTTAAACCAAGGGCGGTAAAACCCAGATCAAAAAAAGAAAATTAAATAGTAATAAAACAAAAATTTCCCGTTTTATTGCAGGGATTGTTCGAGTGAAGCAAGTAATTGACTATGATACGTTGGTTGGACCAAAACAGCTTTCTGTGGGCGTCAGGGCTATATCAGATGATGGGACTCGCTATGTAGATGCCACTTTGCAAATTGACGTAACGGATGTCAACGATAATAATCCCAAATTTGCTATCAGGGTATGGTAAAATTTCTTAAACTTGAAAGGGCGGGACTATTTTTAGCTTGCCTGTACGAAAGTACAGAGAGCTGTTGTTGTCACTTGGACGTCGGGGTGGACGTGGGAATGGGCGTCACACTTTAAAGTTTGCGTTAAAGTTTTTTTATGTGATGGGCAAGGCACTGCAGGTGAGCTATCCTGTACGGGGACAGGTCTTGTTGTGCTTGCCTTGGCAGCAATTGTTGTCGTCACTCATGCTTTAGTAAGATGCATTATTATTAACCTAAAAAGGTTCCCATTCATTTAACATTGAAGTAACCGTGCAATATTTTTTGCATATTGCACAGAGTCAAGTGCATATTGCATGGAGTTAAGGAGTTCACCAGAACTGCTTTTGCTTTCAGAGGATAAAAGCGTGGCAGCCATTTTGTTGTTGACTGCAATTTAAAACCGAGTAAAATGATGACACTGCTGTCAGTTTCGCTGTATAAATTGCATATAAGACAATTAAATATGATATACCTTTGATCCGTCAATCTTTTAAGGCATAGTCTGCGAATAATAATGGAGAATTTCCTAAGAGTTGCAGAGAGTAGGACTGGAAAATGGGGCCCACTTCTTGTTTACGTCAAAGTTTGTTTACTGACGTCAGGTTCGATTCTATAACGTCATATTCACTATCGCGCCGTCGGGCGTGGCTTTTAGCACGTATGAAGACACCAAACTGCATAATGATATTTCAAATTTCAAGAAACTGTGGTTTAATATGCCGATATTTATTTTGATTTTTTATGTAGACAGCACTGCTGAAACTAGCTGATCAATGACAAAGGTATATAATAAAAAGGTTATTGAACTTATATTGGGAAATATTCTGCACTCGTTCATATGTCGGAGACGCACTCGCAAGCTCGCGCGTCCTTCGCCATATGAACTCGTGCCGAATATTTCCCAATATAAATTCAATAACCTATAAGTATAGGAGTCCGGTTTTCCATCTGTCGTGCATCCATTACATTTTGTGTATGTTGAACCCAGTGTTAAAGTGTGCTTCACTCATTTCTCTTAATCTGTACTGCCTATAATCATCAAATATGGCATAAAGTATCATCTTAAGATGGTTAGACTCAGTGCTCCAGATAAGAAGGAGTAACAGGGATAATTACAGGATAAGTTCCCATATTACTTCATATAACATATGTTGTGACCCATCATTAGAACTCTCTCACCTAGACAGTATAGGAGTCCGGTTTTTCATCTATCGTCCATCCATTACATTTTATGTACGTTGAGCCGAGTGTTAAAATTTGCTTCACTCATTTCTCTTAATCTGTACTGCCTATAATCATCAAATATGGCATAAAGTATCATCTTAAGACTCGGTGCTCACCCTGCCTCCCTCAGTGACCTTTCGAACAAAGTTTCACACTTAAAATAGGACTTCTGAAGAAGTTAATAATTTTGGTTAAATGCTTGTACATGTAGTTTCATAGTGCCTGAGTGAAAATAGTTTATACTTGGACTGATGACAGATACTGCTCCAGAGTTTTACTTGATACCAGTATCACTTTCCTGATAGGCTTTGAAGGTCAAGGTCACATTCTTAGCACTCTGTGTTCATAATGGGCAAGCACGAGTTTAGGCGAGCCATGCTGTCTGGTGACAGCTCTTTTTAAACTTTGAAGACATGTTTGGAACACAATGAAGACATGCATGTTTTTTTTTTCATGGAGATAAAACTGATCATAAGAGAATTATGGCCATTTAAACTTAGTCATTGGGGGCAACATTTTTACACTTTAGGGTATGGAGCTTGTATATTTGACTCCTTTCACAGATTTCAATAGATTTCATTTAGCATATGCAGAAATATTGTAGACATAATGCAGATGTGCTTTTGATAAGGTGACTTGAAAGAGGGCCCCATGGAAGATTGGTTATACCAAATGGGTTACCCTCTCTAAATAAAGAATTTACTTACTTACTTCTATAATAGTGTTTGTTGATAGTAGACAATTTAGTGATGTACACAGCCCTGTGACAGGCACTGTACGAGGACATCATTCGTGTCTTGCAGACACAATTTTTGTCGATCCCGCTTGCGGGTCAGCGAGACATAGTCACCCGTTTGGTGTTGGTGCGTCCGTCCGTCCGATTACAGCCATATCTTGAGTTTGGTAGACCCTAGGACCTTGAAACTTCATAACAATATGCCCCACCAAAATGCTAATTGGCTCCCCAAAACTAGGTCACTTGACCTGCTTTCACAAAAAAGTACCACATATTTAGTTTTCATCTGCAGCCCCATATCTCCCTTATCATAGGCCCCAGAACATTCAAACTTCATCAGTGCATGCACCTTACCACTCCAGGTCACCTCCAACAAAACTAGGTCACTGTGACCTACTTTCACGAAAAAGTGCCACATTATGACATATTTAGTTTTCGAGGTCAGCCCCATATCTTTCTTTTCATTGGCCCCAGAACATTGAAACTTCATCAGTGCTTACACCTTACCACTCCAGGTCACCCCCATGCAGGCTGCGGCCGTGTAGTCTAGGTTTATTTGTGCTTTATGGTCCTTTCAAGAATATTTCACTAATATCAAAGCGCTCGTTAAGCAGAGGTGGGCAAAAAACAGAGCTTGTGTGTGTGTTGGGGGGGGGGGGGGGGGGGACCCTTCCGCAAGCAGAACATGGCTTTGTCACTTGCGCCCTGAGCAAAGCTTGGACCCACAGTGGTGAGAGACCTGGTCCCAGTCATTCAGAACATCGTTAGCCTAACGAGCTTGTGAAGAGGGCAACTCGTTAAATGTTTTACCACTTTATATCCATATACACTGATATTATTTTGTTGGAAAAATGTGAGAGGCTTTTGCATGCAAAAGCTTCTCACATTTTTTCGACAAAAAATATTGGCATATTTCAGATATTAATGTTTGAAATTTTAAGGTCTCGTTAACTAACGACGTTAATTTTGAACAACTGGGCCCTGGTATTTATAAAACAATTTAAATGGTTGCTATGCTGTTGCTAAGGCTCTGGAGGAACAGTCCTTTTCAGACTGTTCCTCCAGAGCAAATTTCATAGGTGTAGGGAATCTCCTTCAAAGAAAGGTAGCCTTAGCAACAGCATAGCGCCCACTTAAGTTGTTTTATAAATACGACCCCAGCACTCTTATGCACTAGGCCACTGAAGCCTGCAATTAGTTTCAGTATCCTAATGTTTACAATTTTAATGGTATGATGTATTTTGTAGAGTTACCAGTTCTATGTTAGTGAGAGCAGTACATACGGAAAATCTGTGGGGTCCGTTTATGCAACAGACATTGACTCCGGAACATATGGAGAGATTGAGTACTTCATAGAGGGAGAAAGATCACAAGACTTCATCATCAGAAAAAGTGCGGAAGAGAGAATGGTAAATATTTGCCCCAGTTTCACTTCATGTGAGACCCCAGTAGGCACATATAGTTAAACCAGCATATTGGCCAAATAACATTGAAACAACATGATGTCAACTAGGTTCAGTGTCATGTTGTCATTGCATCAATTGACAATGCTGTACACTTTACCGAGCCACACCCAGAATGTCACTCAAAAGTCACCCGATAGTGTATAACTGACCAATGCAATGACAACTTAGCATGTGATGTATCCCCACAAATAATATTGCAAGTGTTGAATGTTTCACAATTAGACTGTGAGTTTACATTACAATTAATTAAGAGATGCATACCTGTTCAAAGTAGCTGTGGCTTTGGAATGGTAAATTGACCTTGCATTGATGTTGTTTCAACCTTGACTGAAGATAGCTCCTGGTCTTTTAATTTATGACTTACCTGCTCTGGTATTCTGTCTCAGTCGAAATGGCTACATTTACCACAATGACATTTGAGCCACGACGTGACAAAACCAACAAAGTCTTAAAAATCACAAAATTTATGATGCTCAAAATTATTTTAAAACTAAATATAATTATAAGAGATAAATTTCATTTTTCCGAAGTTCATGGAAGTATGAACACAATGGGTCAATGCAAAATTAACATGAAGGGCCTTTGGGCATCACTTACTTCGCACATGACCCATTGTGTTCGTACTTCCATGAACATTGGAAAAATGAAATTTATTTCTTCAGAAATTGAGTCTTTTTAGGTAGCCATGACCTGATAGCATAATATCCAGATACTGTTATACTGTGTAGCATTATAATGAGGTTGTATTGTATTCGTTTTCAGGCTACCATATATGTTAGCAGAGACGCTAATCTGGATTTCGAGACATATCCCAGATACACTCTTACTGTCATTGCTATAGATAATCCAGGGCCCGACAAACTTTCAAACGAACGACTTAGAGGAAATGCTGATGTAAGTTTATTGAGCTGCGATGCAAGAAAATCAACAAAGTGGTTGTGCGCCCAGCGCAGACTCAGATCATCCACGCAGTCTGATCAGAGTCTTCACTGTCCGCATGGAGGTAGCTTAGACCCTTAGCTACCCTTTAAGTGCTTAGCAAAGATTCTGATCAGACTTGTCAGATGCTCAGGCTGATCTGAGTTTGCGCCAGGGGCATGACCACTTTGTTGGTTTTCTCGTGTCTTGGCTCATTTATATTTTCTAGTTTTTGCTTGCCTGATACTAGCAGAAAGTGAGATATGACTATACCGTAAAATGGGAAATTTTCACGTCGCCTAATTTTCGCGGGATTTCGCAGTGGGTAGCGATCCGCCAAAATTAAACTCTGCAAAACATTTTCGAAGTCTGTACAAAATAGCAATAGGAAATTTGAATCGTCCAAACATAAGGTTTGTGTTATTAAAAGCGCCCCGTAAAACCTTAAGAGTAGGTAGCTATAAAGCTGTTATTTTCGGCTCAATTATATTAGCTGCTAATTAGCAGATAATTACAATTTGAACAGGCTGTCACTTATTTTGCTTGATTAACGATCACTTTACCTGATTATGCAAGTACAACCGAATTACATTTAATGGGCTGTGAGTTCTGTTTACTTTTTTCCTGAACAATAGCCTATCTATCAACTGCTCGCATATTTCAGTTGACTGTTTCTGTGTACTAAACATTGATTTGTAAAAACGTCTGTCTTACGTTTTATTTTTTTGTGAAAAAATGATGGGTATCCTCCCAATCCTAAAAAGAGCCAATGCTATCTAAACAAATGGGTTCATAACAAAATGATTACAATTTCATGACGTTTCTCTCGCCTTGTACGTCTTGATTTTTCAGTCAAGCCAATATTTTACAGGACAAACAAAATTTTTGTTTTCGTGGATATTCACATCCGTGAAAATTAAAAACTGCGAAAATTAATCTTCATGTTTTTGGGGCAAATCCGCGAAAATTTGGCGACGCGAAAATGTTCTTTTATACGGTATATATTTGGTTATAAATAAGGGTTTTCTCGTCTCTAGGATGACCCCAAATATCTAAATAAGTCTTACGAAATCCTGGGTTCGCGGTTATAAAACTTGAGAATAATTAAAACCTTAAAGAGTTCCTTCAAGAGCAGAGAATACATTCACAAGAAGGAACATGGGAACTCAAACTCAAAATAAAGCACATTGATTGGCTGCTTCCGAGCACATGCTCGGAAGCAGCCAATCATTGTGCTTTATTTTGAGTTTGAGATGCTATTAGATGGGTTTTTAGCTCGCCTGAACGAAGTTCAGGAAGAGCTATTGCACTACCCCCGGCGTTGGTGTTGACGGCGGCGGCGATAGCAAATTGTTAAAGTTTTATGTTTAAGTTTTTTAGGTGATGAACAAGGCCCTGTCAGACGAGCTATACTCTCCCGGTGACAGGTCTTGTTTTTTGCTCTTCCAAAACAAATCTCAAAAATCTAGATCTGTCTTGTAAGATGGCAGTCTTGGTGCTTTTTAATGTGTTACTTGGTTTGGAGCATGTGCCAGTGTAAAGTTAAATGAGGAAATTCATAGAAAAGTCAATAAAGCTTGAACACGAAGTAGAGGTTTACAATACTGTTTTCTCTTTAACTATTTTGCAGTTAGAAATTCTCGTAGAGGATGAAAATGACAACAACCCCATATTTGAACAAGAGGTGTACGAGTTGGAAGTTGTGGGAACAAAACCAGTATTCGAGGAGATTGACGTTGTTCTCGCCACTGATAAGGACCGAGGCAGGAATGGGGACATTTTATACAGTGCATCAGAATTGTCATCACCAGATGGTAAATCTGGCCCCGAGGTTATAAAACTTGAGAATAATCTCAAACGCAAAATAAAGCACACTGATTGCTTCCGAGCATGTACGTTCTCAAACTCAAAATGTGCTCAAAAGCAGCCAATCAGTGTGTTTTATTTTGAGTTTGAGAATGTACTCAAGTTTTACTCGAACCCAGATCTATACTTACCTGCAAAAAGAAATGCTGAAATCAGTTTATTTTAAGGTGAATGGGTACACTGCTATTTTTTTCCTCCATTTTTAGCAGGCCTTTGCAAAGCAAAGAAGAGCTTATGCTATACCCCTGGCATCATAGTCCGAGTATGTCTTTGTGTTCTTGTCTGCGTTTGCATCTTTGTCTGTGACCAGTTTAACCTATGTTAACCATTTGTGTTTAGTTGTTGTTTTTCTTCAGAACGTTTAAGGGCTAGAGTAATGAAACTTGGTACACACTTATGTCTACACAAGACCACCTAAATGGCAGCATATTTTCTGACCTTGACCTACTTGTCATGGTTCACTGACTTCGACAAAATTGAGGTTTAATCTATGTTAACCATTTGCGTTTAGGTCTTTTTCTCAAAGTGTGTAAGGGCTAGAGTAATGAAAGTTGGTACAAACTTACATCAGCACACACATGATCACCTCAATGCCTGCTCCATTTTTAGCTCGCCTGAACGAAAGTTCAGGAAGAGCTATTGTTGTCACCCTGGCGTCAGCGTCGGCGTCCGAACTGGATGTTTTGGTTAAAGGTTTTTAAAGACCTATATTTTAACCCATGGATGGGCAAGGCACTGCAGGCGAGCTATCCTGTACGCGGACAGGTCTTGTTGACCTTGACCTACTTGCCATGTTCTACTGACTTTGATAAAAATTAGGTTAATGTATGTTAAGCATTTGTGTTTAAGTCAGTTTTACAGTAGCTGTAAGGGTTAGTGTCATGATATCTGGCCAGCACTTGCATCTGGGCGAGAGCATCTGAGTTCAACCAACCATGTGGAACAATGGCCTACATTTTCATGCTTCAGTGACTTAATGATATTTCGCAGTCCCTATATGAGTTACAGGCATGATACATTGCACATCCTTACATACAAACAAGAACATTTCAGAACCATCATCCATGCATGAATTTGACCTATATTTTTTGCTTCACTGACTTTATGATATGCTTCACTGACTTCATGATATATCTCAGTCCCTATATTGGCCAGAGTCATGATATTTGGCACACACTTACATATAGACAAGATCATTTCAGCAGCATCATCTGTGTATGGATTTGACCTATACTTTTGCTTCACTGACTTTATGATATGCTTCACAGATTATGATATTTCTCAGTCTCTGTATGGGCTAGAGCCATGATAATTGGCACATACTTACATATGGACAAGATCATTTCACCACTGCCATCCATGTATGGATTTGACGTATAATTTTGCTTCATTGACTTCATTGTATGCTTCACTGACTTTATGATATTTCTCAGTCCCTATATGAGTCAGAGCCATGTTACTTGGCACACATTTCTAAATGGACTAAAACATTTGAGCCGCGACAGGAGAAAACCAATAAAATGGTTGTGCACCCAGCGCAGACTCAGATCAGTCTGGGCATCTGCTCAGTGTGATAAGACTCTTCGCTAAGCGCTTAAAGGGTAGCTAATGCTCTAAGCTACCTCTTTGCGGACAGGGGAGACTCTGATCAGACTGGGCGGATGCCCAGGTTGATCTGAGTCTGCACTGGGCACACAACCACTTTGTTGGTTTTGTTGTGTCGTGGCTCATTTTAACATGGACATCCATGTATGGAGTTGACATCCATGTATTGAGTTGACCGATATTTTATGCTTCTTTGACTTAATTATATTTGGATGGCAGTCATTATACATTGTACTTGGCACTCACAAATACATCTGGACAAGGGTCTTCCAACACCACCATAGCTGTGAGAGTCAAGCTTCTGTTGGGCATTCTTTGTTGTCCTCTGACAACTCTTTTGTTTTGCTTACAGTAGTTATAAATTGGTATGACAGGTCCTTTTTTGATGTTGACATCAATGGTGTAAATTTTTGACAAGTTTTCTAGTTTAGCTGTTTTTGTTACAGTGCATATGCAGGCATTTGAGACACCGCCTTCCATGGAATTCTTGTTTCAAAGGGAGACAATTAGCCCTTCCAAAATGTGGTCTACTCATAAAATGAAAAGAATTGCTCCCCTAGAAAAGACTTTTCTCCTAGTGGAGCAAATTCTTGTCTGTAAGAGTTAACCCAGTTTGGAAGGCCAGCAAAAATTAAAATGTGGAGGGGCTTCCCAATTTATATGATATTTGGATTTCAATGTTGAAACAAACAACATTGGATCAGGTGGATGCTGCATCATGACCTTTCAACAGTGTTGATACCACATTGATTTACATTGTGTCAACCTTAATACTGTGGTGTTTAACCTATTGCATTCTGGGTATTTTTTGTTGTCTTCTGAAATTGTCGTCTGCATCAAAAATCAAGAATATTTTGACAATATTGGTCCAACTAACTCTTGTAGAAATGATGAAGTTTAGATCTCAGATTAGGCCTTCCAAAATGGGATCCACTCATAATGAAAGAATTTGCTCTATAGGAGCAAATTCTTTCCTTTGAGAGTTGACCCCTATTGAGAAGGGAGGCAGAAAAAATGCTGAGTTGCTTCCCCTGAAAATGTACCCATTCTTGTTACGATCCCTAGAGCTCTGTTTTTGAAATATAAATTTCTCTTTTCAGCTACATTCTATTTTGGAGTGGACACCCAGTATAAAGGTTCGTTGACGATGGGACGTATTTTCGTGAGAAGCAGTCTTCGAAGTCTCCCGGATAACAGCGTTTACACACTAATAGTTGTTGCAATGGATAATGGGATTAGTGAAGTGCGAACCGGAACAGCCCTTGTTCATATTACTGTTAGTAAGGGAGTACGAGACCCGAAACCAAAATGGGACCCGGGACTCAAATCCAAGGTCACTGTGCTGGAGGTAGGTAGAGAATATTAATTTTTCTTTCAGTATCTCCCTAGAGTGCTATACTATATGAGCCGCGACACAAGAAGACCAACAAAGTGGTTGTGTGCCCAGCGCAGACTCGAATCAGCCTGAGCATCCGCCCAGTCTGATCAGAGTCTTCAATGTCCTCAAGGAGTTAGCTTAGACCCTTAGCTACCCTTTAAGCGCTTAGCGAAGCATCTGATAAAACAGGGCGGATGTCCTGGCTGATCTGAGTCTGCGCTGGGCGCACAATCACTTTGTTGGTTTTCTCATGTCGAGGCTCATATTTCTTTAGTTATAAGATGGAGTTGTTTCCTTTCCAAAAACAATCCCAAAAATCTAAATCCATCTTATAAGACAGATCTAGATTTTGGGATTTTTAAGATGGATCTAGATTTTTGGGATTGTTCAGGAAGGAAAAACCTTATCTGACAGCAGAATTTCATGAGATTTAGATATTTGGGGTTATTCTAGAAAGGAGAAAGCCAAAAAATATGGTAGATCATAATTGATGTAAATATTGGGACATCCTGAGACGTATGGGTATACTGACATATACTTAAGGACAAAAGTTCTGCACGGATGTTAAATTAACATCCGTGCAGAACTTTAGTCCTTAAGTATATTTTTCCGTAATTTTTACAAAGGGAGACAAATTTAGTGACTTCATTTTTGGTTCCTTTAATGATGAAGCCCTTTCCAAAATGGGAACTACATGATTGTACTCTTACAGGAAAGAATTTGCATTTGCTGCTACAGAAGCAAATTCTTTTTCATGTAAGAGTTGGCCCTATTGAGAAGGGGGGGGGGCAAAAATGAAAATGGCAAGAGTTGCTGCCCCTGAAAGTGTACCTATTCACCTTAAGATCTGTGAAAATACATGCAAGGGAGATCACTCATACATATATTTGCCTCCCAGCCTCCTCAGGTAAGGCTAGTCTACAAAATTTCTTATCTCGCTTCCATAAAGAATATGCTCTCTCTGGAGAGGAGAGCAAATTTATTACTTTATGAGTTCTCCCTATTGTAAAAGGGGGTTTACCAGTCAAGGTAGCAAACACTATTCTTTTATTGTGGCAAACAGTTTTGCCCAAATTCCATTCAGAAATAGCTGACATGTCCTGCAAGCAGTTTTGCTCAAATTCCATTCAGAAATACATGTATGTAGTTGACATGTCCTAAACAGTTTTGCTCAAATTCCATTCAGAAATAGCTGACATGTCCTCCAAACAGTTGTTCCCAAATTCCATTCAGAAATAGCTGACATGTCCTGCAAACAGTTTTGCCTGAATTCCACCCAGAAATAGCTGACATGTCCTGCAAACAGTTTTGCCTGAATTCCACCCAGAAATAGCTGACATGTCCTGCAAACAGTTTTGCCCAAATTCCATTCAGAAATAGCTGACATGTCCTGCAAACAGTTTTGCCTGAATTCCATCCAGAAATAGCTGACATGTCCTGCAAACAGTTTTGCTCAAATTCCATTCAGAAATAGCTGACATGTCCTGCAAATAGTTGTGCCCAAATTCCATTCAGAAATAGCTGACATTTCTTGCAAACACTTTTGCTGTAGTGCCAATACAGAAATATACTCCTGGCCAAAAGTTTAGCATAATTAATGATGAACAAAGCAGCAGATATAACTGATATATAGGACTTCTAGTATGGCAAAAAGGGTTTTATCATTGGTCTTATCTGATGTCATAAAGTTAATAGAAAATGCTGAGATACTGGAACTTTGGAACTCAACAGTTATTTGGATACACATTGCCAGAAGTTAATCCTTAAAGCACCAAAGATTAAAATTGTTGAATTGGCAAACAGTGTAGATCCAGATGAGGTGGCTCATAATGAGCCACCTCATCTGAATCTACACTGTTTGCCCTCTAGTGTTCAATTTCTCAATATGATATCCCTTGGACGAGACATTATTTGAAATTCTGCAGACGTAAATTTTGTCATCTGCTTTATGGCCCCTTAAAGGTTAAGACCACTGTATGTACTTGTTGTTTTTGTATCATTACCAATAGAGTGAGAAGAAGGGATACTCTGTTGCCTATATAACAGCCAAGCCAGCAAATGCGACCTCTAGAGTTCAGTATAATTTTATAACTCAAGGAGATGCAGAGGGTGACTCTTCCATGTTCAATATTGATCCTAATACAGGTCATGTGACTTTGGCTGCCCAGTTGGATTATGAAACAAAG
This sequence comes from Ctena decussata, assembly GCA_963989385.1. Lineage (NCBI taxonomy): Eukaryota > Metazoa > Mollusca > Bivalvia > Lucinida > Lucinidae > Ctena > Ctena decussata. Next base: position 46,762,578 of record OZ022500.1, read on the forward strand.
TCCACATATAATGTGAGTATTATTCTTCTTTTGTGTAGTCCAGGGTTCGAGGTTATAAAACTTGAGAATAATCTCAAACTCAAAATAAAGCACACATACTCGAACTCAAAATAAAGCACACTGATTGGCTGCTTCCGAGCGGAAGCAGCCAATCAGTGTGCTTTATTTTGAGTTTGAGAATGCACTCAAGGTTTATAAACTCTGGGCCAGGGCATGGTGGTTCAAACTAATGAAATTGTCAGTTGATAAGACATTAAAGTTTCAAAGGTATTATGCGCCAAAACAATGCCATGTTTTGCCAAAAACGTGTGAGGAGCTTTTGCTGTCACTTCAGCAAGAAATATTAAGACACTTGATTTTATGTGTACTGGAAGACGTAACAAATCCTTGACTAATGACTTTGTTATAACAATGCTTTGGACAGTCAAGCCCAGTACTTCACTTCCCCAGCAAACAACTACTTAATTTGATCTCAGATACACATTGTTACCTTATAAAATACTATGAAATACAAGATCAGTGAACATACATGCTTGTTAAACAGCGAATGCATTAGCATTTGCTGTGTCCCTAGAAAGAAGTTTGAACACTTGGCTTACGTCTCTTGTTCAAACAATTTCTTTTTGACATGGCAGATGTTTACCTAGCAGGCACATGATGTTGAAATATCATCGTATAGACGTCAATGCGACGTCAACATGTCACATCTACATCAGTACAACATCATTTCAATGTCACATGGCCGCTGGGTATGTATAACTCCTATGTTGGCACATGAAGACAGTTTCTCCAAATGTGCCCCCACATGACAAAACCAACAAAGTGCCATGTGTGTCCAGCGAAGACTCCGATCAGCCCTATTGATCAGTCTTCATTGTCCGCATGGAGGTAACTTAGACCCTTAGTTCCCTAAACTTTAAGTGCACAGCAAAGACTCTGATCAGACTGGGCAGATGCCCAGGCTGATCTGAGTCTTCGCTGGGCACACATGCTACTTTGTTGGTTTTGTCATGTCTCAGTTCAAATAGTTTTATTTAAGGAAAGTCACCGGCAATTGTAAATATTAAAGAATGATACTTAAATCTGAAAACTACACTACTTAATGTTTATAATCACAAAATTTGCTATGTTTTACCGTGAAAATTCTAAGTATTGGGACAGACAGCTTTCAGCAAATAGTGGAGCCCAAATCAGACTACTGCTACTCCTAAAAGGGGCAGTCTGATCAGGATCTATTATTACTGCATTGCAAATCCATTCTATTCCATTTTAAGACATTTATGGTGACTTAAATTTTAGAACATGTATCTCAATTTTTAGCTCAGCTGAGCAAGAAGTGCTCAAGGTGAGCTATTGTGATCGATATTTGTCTGCCGTCCATCCGTCCGTCCGTCTGTCCGTCCGTCAACAATTTCTTCAAACGACATCTCCTCCTAGACCAGTAAGCCAATTTCAAAATAATTTCACAGGGATGTTTCTGTTATAGCCCTGAACCAAAATTGCTAAAATGGTTCCGCTCCGATGAACAAAATGGCTGCCAGAGCTAAAAATAGAAAAACCTTTAAACTACATCTCCTCTGAAGCCAATGGCTCGATTTCAAAATAAATTCACAGAAATGTTTGACTCATGACCCTGAATCAAAATTGCTAAAATGGTTCCACTCCGCTGAACAAAATGACCACCAGAGCTAAAAATAGAAAAACCTTTAAACCACATCTTCTCTGAAGCCTATGGATCAATTTCAAAATAATTTCACAGAAATGTTAGACTCATGGCCTTGAACAAAAATTGTTAAAACGGTTCCACTCTGCTAAACAAAATGGCCACCAGAGCTAAAAAATAGAAAAACCTTTAAACCACATCTTCTCTGAAGCCAATGGATCAATTTCAAAATAATTTCACAGAAATGTTTGACTCATGGCCTTGAACAAAAATTGCTGAAACGGTTCCACTCCGCTAAGCAAAATGGCCACCAGAGCTAAAAATAGAAATAAATCTTAGAATGACACAGAGGGCACAGTTTTGATCCAATCATCATGAAACTGTCAGAACCTTTATCTAAATGAAATCTAGATCAAGTTTGAAACTAGGTCATGTGAGGTCAAACACTAGGTCACTAGGTCAAATCTTAGAAAAACCTTGTGTACACTCTAGAGGGCACAGTTATTATCCAATCTTCATGAAACTTTTTCAGAATGTTTATCCTTATACAATCTAGGCCAAGATCGAACTGAGTCATGTGGGGTCAAATACTAGGTCACTAGGTCAAATCTTAGAAACACATTGTGTACACTCCAGAGGGCACAGTTATGATCCAATCTCCATGAAACTTTGTCAGAATGTTTATCTTTATAAACAATCCAGGGCCATCATGACCCTCTTGTTATAATTTTTAACAGCAGTTGCATCATCAATCTTTAAGCACCTTATTGCATGAATTTTAGAGTTAAAATTATCTTTTGTTTCTCCTTTTATATATTTCATTCAAACATGTTCTAGGAATGTCACATAAGTTTGTCACAATTTGTTTGTAACCTGCAGGTTCCAAAAAGGGAGTACAAAGTATGTGGTAATACATTACAACTAGACTTTTGTATTGTGTTGAATTTCACTGCATTTCTCTCAGGCCACTTTTTATGTACAATATGCTGGAGATATGGATTTTTATATTGATGATAATTCTAGGATAATTTTAGTTAATTCTCCATCAAAACATATGTTGTCACCTCTCATTAGAACTGTCTCAGTGAGACATTTCTGCTGAGACCATTCTAATTAGGGGCCACAACATACATTTTTATGTAGAAATAAGAAAAATATTTGAGAATTATTATCAGATAATACATGTGTCTTTAGCATTGATCTTATACTAAAATGTACTTAACTCTTTTTATTGTATGACGTCGCTGTCATTCAGTGGATAATGTTGTGTCATAAAAATCATATGACCACATGTGTAATAACACTTTGTTACGTACACATAACATCATTGACAATGTCCGTGTCAACAATGTGTTGTCTTATTGAAATAATGTTCAGTTTGAAGGCGTTAGAATCCCATTTTAAAGGGTCTATAATGACCACAATCTTATAGTCATGGTCATTTCATATGAAATTTATGAAACTCGTAGAAGGCTCGTTCCATAAATTTCATATAAAATGACCACTCGTGTAAGATCCTCTACATCCAATTACTGCAGTTGTCCAAAATTTTAGGCTGTCAATGTTGATTCAATGTCATGACTGAGAATCAACATTGATTTAATGTTGATTCAACATTGTGTGCCCAGTGGGTTCATATTGTGTTTCTTTGTATGCACAAACTGTCTGGGTATCGTAATATGGAGAAAAGCAGATACAGAAAAAGATAGCAACCAAGTTTGTTTAAATTGCATTTTTAGCTCACCTGTCAAGGTGAGCTTATAGTATAGCCATGGTCTGTCGTCCGTCGTCGGCGTCGTCCACACTTTTAAACATTTTCTCCTCAAAAACCACTGGGCCGATTGAAGCCAAATTTCATATGGAGCCTTACCAGGATGGGGGAACGAAAGTTTATATATTTGACCCAGATCACATGACCGAGATGACCGCCATGCCCATATATGGTAAAAAACTTAAAAAATCATCTTCTCCAGAACCACTGGACCGATTGCCTTGAAACTTGATATGTAGCATCTTGGACTCCAGTACTACAAAGTTTATATAAATGATGACCTTGGGTTGACCTTGACCTATTTTATGGCAAGGTCAAATTTGGTCCCTTAGGCTTTTAAATAGGAAAATCTGAAAAAGTGCATATTTCTGTTGCCATTGTGCTCTGTGATATGGAAATGTAGTCAATTTCAACACCTATGGATATTAGAGGTCAAGGTCATTTATTGACCTTGACTAAAGGTCATTCGTCCATTGGGTGTCAACATTTTCAAACATCTTCTCCTCAGAAACCATTTGGCCGATTGAAGCCAAATTTCATATAGAAACTTAACAGAATAGGAGAACGAAAGTTTATATATTTGGCCCAGGTCACATGACCAAGATGGCCGCCATGTCCATATATGGTTAAAACCTTAAAAAATCTTCTTCCCCAGAACCACTGGACCGATTGCCTTGAAACTTGGTATGTAGCATCTTGGACTCCAATACTACAAAGTTTGTATAAAAGATGACCTTAGGTTGACCTTGACCTATTTTACCGAGAGGTCAAATTTGGTCCCTTAGGCTTTTGAATGGGAAAAGCTGAAAAAGTGCATTTTTCTGTTGCTATTGTGCTCTGTGATATGGAAATCCAGTCATCGTCAACCATTATGAATACTAAAGGTCAAGGTCATTGTCATCTTCGTCCGTCATCAACATTTTCAAAGGACTTCTCCTCAGAAATCACTGGGCTGATTGAAGCCAAATTTCATACAGAGCCTTAACAGGATAAAGAAACAAAAGTTTATAAAATTTTTATCCAGGTCACATGACCAAGATGGCCGCCATGCCCACATATGGTAGAAACCTTAAAAATCTTCTTCTCCAGAACCACTGGGCTGATTGCCTTGAAACTTGGTATGTAGCATCTTGGACTCTAGTACTACAAAGTTTATATAAATGATGACCTTGGCTTGACCTTGACCTATTTTATGGCAAGGTCAAATTTGGTCGCTTAGGCTTTTGAATGGGGAAAGATGAAAAAGTGCATTTTTCTGTTGCTATTGAGCTCTGTGATATGGAAATTCAGTCAACTTCAACCTCTATGAATACTAGAGGTCAAGGTCATTTAGTGATTTTATAGAAGTGGCCGTAGTAGAACAGTTTACACACTCACCATCCAATCCTATAGAATTGCAGCCTTGGTATTAGCCTACCTGAGCCCAAAGCTTACATTTTGGCCACTTGACCTGAGCATATTCTGGCAGGTGAGCGATCGTTGCCCTTGGGCGACTTGTTTAAAAATTCAGTCCAACCTGTATTAAGCAACCACCTAAGGGATAATCAACAATCTGCTTGCCTAAGACAGGTGCTTGCTTAATACAGGTACATTCCAATGTATTTGCCTGCTTTGGGAACTGAATACATGCTTGCTAAATACAGGTTGCTTGCTTAATAGAGGTGGCCACTAAGACAGGTTTTACTGTTCTTTACAAATACAAATAGCATTTTAGATTATCTTAAGTTCTTCCCAAACGGTATTAGCTCAGCAGGCACACACCCTGGAAATGATATTGTATTGATGTTGATGTGAAGTGATGTAATATAGACATCAATACCAGGTCATTTCGATGTCGTGCTTTCTGGGAGGAAACCTTTCTTTAAGGTGAATAGGCACTTTTTTAGGGGAAACAGCTCTGACATTTTCATATGCTTCTAAAATTGAAATTGGCTTCTACCAATCTTCTGGGATTGTTCAGGTAAGCCAACAGGAATTCAGCCACTAAAGCTGTATTATAATGTTATTAATTAAGTGATTTCGTATTGGCCCAGTTACAGGTCCAAGGTTAGCTGTATTGGCCCGAGGCCGAAGGCCGAGGGCCAATACAGCTGACCGAGGACCTGTAACTGGGCCAATGCGAAATCACTTGATTAATGACATTTTTATTAATTAACTTTTAGCTGACGGTCAATACCGTCACAGTTATTCGACCTTGTGAGGAGGTCAGTATAAGGCGCCTTAATATGAGGAAACTCTCTTTAGCTCTGTCAGATAAAAATTCTAACAGTCTGCACAATTACACAGTTAACTGGCCGCCGCCATTGATGTTTACGCCGCTGCCATCCTGCCAGGAGAGCGCCCTCGCGTGACCAGAACTTTTAACCAATCGGATGCGTGGATTTCCGTATAGGTCGAAGGTTTTAATCAATATGACACGAGGTCAATCGTATAGATAGGAGGTCAAGCTGTATTAAGCGGAGGTCATACTGTATGAAAAGAGAAACGTCACCAGTATGATACAGACCGATTTCCCAGTAAAAGTGCTATATATTACTTAATTAATTAATAAACTTTCATAAAAATGGTAGAGAACATTGAGGTATCCAGGTTTGAATCTCACTGGAGCAGAATCCTTTCCAACTGTAAACAAGAGTTCCACTGCACAAAGCATTTCATTATTCTATTTCCTGTCACCCCTCTATTGGCTTGATATGACTGAAGTACTGTTGAAGGGCAGTAAAACCACAGGGCATCTATCATCATCCATCAAATTTGGCAACTAATTTTAAATTCATCTTTATTTTACAAAGTGTCTCCTGGTCTACCCTACTTTTTCTTCTCCTTTTTTCTACCCTACTTTTTCTCTTCCTTTTTTCTACCCTACTTTTTCTCTTCCTTTTTTCTACCCAGTTTTTCTCTTCCTTTTTTCTACACTACTTTTTCTCTTCCTTTTTTCTACCCTACTTTTTCTCTTCCATTTTTCTACTTTTTCTCTTCCTTTTTTCTACCCTACTTTTTCTCTTCCTTTTTTCTACCCTACTTTTTCTCTTCTTTTTTTTCTACCCTACTTTTTCTCCTCCTTTTTTTCTACCCTACTTTTTCTCTTCCTTTTTCTTGGGCACCAATTTTAGTCTGACTCATACATGTGATGTCTCCCGGATCATCCGGGAGTCTCCCGGAAATGCAGCCCATCTCCCGCGCTCCCGGACAGTATTCAGAATCTCCCGGATGCTGAATTTTCCTGTCATTTTTTTTTCTGAACCGTCCATTTTGCGGTAACTACTTAGCCGGCGGCTGTCAAAAGGATTAACTCTCCGTGACCTAATTACCTAACAGGGTGCAATATAGGACGTGTCATTCCGAAGGGTATTCGCTGATCAGACGCAGCGAGGTGTTAAATTGGCTAGCGCACCAGTAAAGGTACCTGTTCTAAATGTAATAGCAGGTAACTTTTACCGAGAGCAAATAACTTTTATTGCGTCGCGGCTTTATGCATCGGTCATTGTTTATGTCATTGAGTTGCACGAATGCAATAGATGGAAGTGCCGCCAATCGACAATAATTTCATATCGATTTTTTTCAGTAAACATGTCAGATACGTAATGTACAGTCATTATAAATATCGATCATGCAAAATTTGCGCAGGCTGATCAGATCATACTTTCATGAAATCATCACGGTGCCAGCAATTTTTTTTGTTTTATTTAAGTCGGTTCGTTCACTTTAAGAATAGTTTCCCGCGTTTTTCTGTCCAGTTCCCGCCGGTTCAGATGCATCGTATGCGAAATGAGAACCAGTGTGAATTTATAAATAAAACATGGGAAATCCGCGATCTTCAGCATCTGACTGAGACAGAAATATGCCATTCTACAAGTTTACTGACCCAAATATGCAGCTATATTTGTTCTTAATCTAATATTCAACGAAAATAGACAGCTCTAATGACAGGTATATTCATTAAAGTGTAGAATATAACTCGGTTTTGAGATAAACAGATTTTGAGTATGTAACAAGTATCAGCTTTCATCAAAGTAACTGGAGCAAATCGGACCCATCATCCAAGATGCAATTTTGGACTTTTATATTGAGGGAGGGTTAGGAAAAAGTGGGGAGGGGTGATGGTTTGAGAATGCCAGATAATCAGATTGTTTCTTAACAATGGAATGGTCAGCACTAACACTATGAACAGTACTGTTCAATTACACTGTAAATTAAACTTAGGATGGTTGTGTTACTGCACTGAAATGGCATACTTTTGAGGTTATATTTGAAGTATTGGGTAACTCAAAAGTAAAGAAGTTAAACAAACTATACAACTGTACTTTAGTTCATGTTGTTTTATTTTAAAACAAGAAGCCCCCCCCCCCCTGCCCCCACCACCAAAAAAAAAAAAAAAAAAAAAAAAACAGTTAAGTACTCCAAACAACGCGTCAAAGTTGCCGTCAAAAAGTCTCCCTGATGAGGAACTCAATCTCCCTGAAATGAAATCCAGATCTCCCACATGGTCCTCAAGAGTTCATCACATGTATGGTCTGACTGCCCAGGGCTGCTCTGTTTGCGCAGCTAGGGCTTTTACAGGATTGATACTTGATATGTTCAGCCATACTTTTTCAGTCAGTACTTCTGCTTTAAGAAAATATTTTTAGCGCACCTTTGCAAAGCAAGGGAGAGCTTATGCTATACCCCCGGCGTTGTAGTCTGAGTATGCATTAGTGTCCGCATCAGTGTCCACATGGGTGTTTAACATTGTTTATGATTATATTAACCAATATTAACAGTTGCGTTTAACTCGATGTTCAACTCTGTATCTTACAAACTACAGCAGCTACAATCATCATACTTGGTACATATATACTTCAGTATGAATGCAGGAGCGGCTGTAGCATAGTGGATAACACTCCAGACTACCAATACAGGGGTCGCAGGTTCGATCCCCCGCTTCTCCGGTCTTTCGGATGAGACTTTAAACCGAGGTCCCGTCTCCATATGACCTCGTTGTTGGCGGGACGTTAAACCCGAGTTCACTCACTCAGTATGAATGCAGCAGCTGCATCAATTGTATGTCCTTGACTTATATATAACGGTTGACTGACTTTGCTGTTTGGCACTGTTTTAAGGCAAAATGTTTAGTTTTGATGATACCTTTGACTCAAGAGACTTGATACTTGGCCAAATAGCATATCCCTAATTGTAGCAGCTGCAAAGCTTCCATGCTGACTCCTGTTCCCTTGACCTTTGTTCATGGTCCAGTGATTTTGCCTTATATTTCTGTCACTGTTTGATGAATTAACATGATACTTGGCATAGTGGATCAGTCTGACATGGCAAATGACCTCATACTATTTGTAGATCACTGTGACCTATATTTTATGGTTCAGTGGTTTTGTCTTGTTTCTTCAACACTGTTTAATAGATTAACATCATACTTGGCAAAATGGGTTAGTTTGACACTTCGAATGACCTCATAGAATTTGAGGTCACTCTAACATACATTTCATCATTCAGTGATTTTGCTTCATACAGTAGAACTTCAATGGCTCGAACCCTGATGGCTCATTCACCCTGCCTGGCTAGAACTCTTTCCTTGTCCCTAGAGGTCACTTTATATGGAAAATAACCCTGGATGGCTAGAACTACCCTTGGCTGGAACTAATTTTCATGGTCCCAAGCCTGTTCGAGCCAATGAAGTTCTACTGTATTTTGAATTGTATTTAGTATGTATTCATCATATACCTGGGATAATGCAGATGGCCTTGATACATTTGAAGGTCTTTGTAACTGAGAAACAGGCACCTATGTGAGGTGCACTTTGTTGTCTTTTGACAACTCTTGTTTAGACATGGCTTTGCAGATTACAGTTGCAGTAAATGGTCTTAAATTTTCAAACAGTACAATTTTATTTTTAAAAAATAAAATACCAACAGTTTTGAAAGGGAAGTAACCAATTTTACAGAAGGAGGCAGTTTATTGCCTCCCTTTGCAAAATTTATTACTTCCCGTTGTTTTAATGATGAAAAGGGAAAATAAATTAAGGTTGTTCGAAAGATTTTGGTGTTCAAAATCTTAGAGAAATTATGGTAAAACTTATTTTCTTATAATCTTCCAGAGCTTCTCTGATTAAGCTGAATGGTTACACTTTCAGGGGAAGCAACTCTGCCATATTCATTTTTACCTCCCGTTTTAATGGGGATCAGCTCTTAAAGGAAAGAAATCTACTCCTCAAGAAGCAAGGTTTTTTCTTTTAAGAGTGGGCCCCATTTTGGAAGGCCCATGTCCTCCAGGGAAGCCAGCAGGAAGTTACAAAAGTTGGTTTCCTGTGTAAAAATGGTGGGAAAACATGGAGGTATATCTTTACACCTTAATATGTCTTCTGCTTTAAAGGAAACATTTTATGATAGATGTGGCTTTATGGACATTAGTGAATCATAGATGTGGCTTTAAGCGATAAACAGTCAAGGTCCCTGCTATTCTCCAGGAGTGTTTGTGTGTGTAGTTGGGGGAAGGGGTGGATGTGGGGGAGAGGTTACAAATGACTGGAGCATTATTGAAAGAAAAACATACATAATTTCATAATAATGGCTCCACTGTTATTGCATGTTAATTTTGCATTGCCTGGGACTAGCAGAAGCCAGACATATGGTAGGTGTGCTTATCCCATTGCATTCTGGGTATTTTTTGTCGTCTGCTGAAATTGTGGTCTGCATCAAAAATCAAGAATATTTTGACAATATTGGTCAAACTAACTCTTGTAGAAATGATGTCTGTGCAGCAAACAGTTTGGATCTCAGATCGATCTGGATCCAAACTGTTTGCCCAGATACCCCTAAAGGGGGATAACCCACATAGAATGGGTTATCCAGCGTTGTTGGTATTGTCAGCAGTGACATTAACTTTTGTCCAATTTTCTGGTTTAGCTTGATCTGTAAGTAGTTCAGGGGTCTGTTTGTAACAAAGCCCAGACAGGTGAGACATAACGCTATGTAGAATTCTTGTCTGGGTTTGCTCTGTTCTGTGGCATTGCATAGGCATGCTGGACACAGCATTCTGAGGAATCTCGTGTAGACTCTGCTGTTTGCACATGTCATATGTTACATTTTCTTCCACTTTTGAATATACAAGATAAGTTTTCAGCTCATATAAGAAACTTCTTTCATTAGCAGTATCTTTCCCTATCCTACATGGACACTTGAAACATGATGGATTGTTATCTTGTGAAATGGCGCAAAGCATTACCGTAAGACTTGTAAATATTGGGACAAATAGGTCTGAGCAAACAGTGCAGACCCAGATCAGACTGCTCCCAAAGGAGCAGTCTGATCAGGGTCAACACTGTTTGCCATTCTGTCTGCATCTTTTGGATCCATAAATGCATTGTAAAACTGAACAGTTCTATCCTTAGGACATATACGGTCATTATTTTAGGTGTCCCAATATTTAGAATTTTTACGGTACTCCAGATTAAGATGAATCGGTATACACTTCAGAGGGAACCACTATGCCATTTTCATTTTTTCTCTCTTCTTGATTAAGGTCAAGTATTGAAGAAAAGAATTTGTTCCTCTTGGAGCCTAGTCTATCCTTTAAGAGTAGACCAAATTTGGGAAAGGTTTCTTTGTCCAGGGAAATAAACAGGATGCCACAACACTATCTGTTGTTTCTTTTGTAAAAATGGTTGAAAAACATGGAGGAGCAAGAGTGGTTAATTATAAAGTGACATAATTTTTCTCCATTCTCAGTAGAAACATTGTATTTTGGAATTGCCTATTTAAAGTTTTTTCTTATGAGTAGGGGCAATCTGGGTAAGTACGAACAAGCGGGTAAGTACGGACAATCTACTTTAAAAGGCGATAAAACTCTTCAAACGTATCCCTGGCTAGCACAATAGGCCTTATTAAATTTTGGTATTTACAGTACTTTGATTTCACAAATAACGATAACCCTGTCCTCAGGCTGAAAGCAATACAGCATGCGTAAAGAAGAAGACCCACCACTCTCTGTCATGTGATAATTAAAACTTTGGAGAGCGGACAGTTTACACACAAAACATAAAACACAGAATTTAAGTAGATATTAGCCAGAATCAGTTCAAATTCTGTAGATATGCTGCAGGAAACACTTTCTAATTTCTTTTTCAAACATTATTTGAGCCGCGACATGAGAAAACCAACAAAGTGGCTGTGCGGCCAGCGCAGACTCAGATCAGCCTGGGCATCCACCCAGTTTGATCAGAGTCTTCCCTTAGCACTTAAAGGGTAGCTAAGAGTCTAAGCTACCTTCCTGCGGACAGCGAAGACTCTGATCAGACTGGGCGGATGCCCAGGCTGATCTGAGTCTGCGCTGTCCGCACAACCACATTGTTGGTTTTCTCGTGTCGCGGCTCATTTGTAACAGAAATATAAAACTTGCATGGAAAAATAAGTTTTATTATAGTGTCCGTACTTTTTCCACCAATTTTGTCAGGTGAAAAACTATGGACACTAACAATTTTGATATTTTGGTTAACATACTTAGGTCCGATTTCACGTCGCCTTAAAACACAGACTAAATTTTAGTTATTGAATATTTTACCTTTACCTTAATGCAAAACTAGTCATTGATTTGTTTTATGGCGAAGTGGAATCAGGCCTAAGTGTGAAAAAATACATATTTCGAAAGAAGTGGACATATTTTTCAAGTTTTCTAACATCAGAGTCAACCTAACTGATACTCACATGCGTTTTGTCCATCTTCATTAGCTTCCATAAAATTTGAGGGCAAGGGGAAGAGCTGGGGGATGGGGGTGGGGGGGGGAGAATCCTTGCTTCGGAACTCTGTTGAACACTGCATCACCATGTAAATTATCATTTTAGAAAGTTCATTTCGGTGTTAAAATGCAGATATACAAAATGTAATTGTCGGGTGATAATCACAGTTATGGTTAGGTGGCCTTTGTGCATTTATAAGTGTATATTTAACAATATAGAAAATGTATTTAGCTATATGGACCCGCTTGCTAAATCCTGTCAAGCAATAATCAACTGAGTTAAGTATTTAGAGATAAAACAATAACTATGAGCTATCATCATTTCGAGGCAAATATTCAGTGATTAAATAGTTCTTCCGCAGATATATATGTCCACTAGATCAAGTGTAAAAGAGAAGAACTTTATAAGCGTTTTGCTTCCGTTCGTATCCTTTTATATATTGTACATAGAATTTCTAAAAATAAAATATGTTTAAACCAAAGATGGACAGGAAAGAGCATCTGTTGATTTTTGTAGTTTAGGAATCGCTGGCCAAAACATATTGCTTATTGTCTTACACTTCCTTTACTACCCCAGATAGCCATTTTTGTTCATATGTCTTTTCTTCTGATTTTATATAATATAATAAAAATAAAGGTTTGGATAAAAAAAAGCGTTTTAGTTTTGGAGGTACAAGATACGTATTTCATATTTATATTCAACATGAATTTACGGATTACAGAACAGACATGAAAATGTGGGGATATGAACTTAATAGAGTCCAACTTCGTCAAAAAATATAAATATGTGTGTCGGGGTGGGTAGCGGGGAGTGAGTTGCGAGGGTGGCTAATTACCTCTTGAGCCTTCAAAACACCCTTAAAACCAGAGTTGGTCTTTGATAAATCTTTTTTTCAATTGTTATATTAACATTGAACAGGAGAGATATTGGATTTTAGATAAATTTCAATGTGTCCGTACTTTAGAACACGGGTGTCCGTACTTTCCATACCCTGTCCGTACTTTACTGGTTTTACCCTTATCACTTTTAACTCTTTTTGTGAAAATTTGGCTAGGCATAACCTTGTGACTGTAACGATAAAATCTGAAGAAGTGTTTTGCCGAATTTAATCAATCAGGGGTGTATCTGGGGCGCTCCCTTAGCCGAAGGTCTGCAACAGCAAAGCGCCCCAGTGCAAAAACTGTCCGTACTTACCTGGATTGCCCCTATTAGTTTGTTTAGTGAAATAGAAAAAAACTACCCTTAAATCACCAGCAATCAAATCCCCAGCCCCAGCTGAACCGCGGCCCTTGCATCATTTTATTAAAGGTTCCTCTAAATGTTCATAATGCTGATACATGTAAATTTTGCTTTTCAGTTATTGATCCAGGCCAGTGATGTCGGCAACCTTACACTAACTAACCAGTTCCTGCTTACCGTTCTTGTAGAGGATGTGGATGACAACTTACCTTCCTTTACAGCTTGTCCCCAAGTCGTGGTAAGTTTGAAATTACCATAAGAACTGCATCACGACAAAATCAACAAAGTGGCATGTGCTCACAGCGCAGACTCTGATCAGCCTGAGCATCCCCCAGTCTGAGCAGAGTCTTTGCTGTTTGGCATGGAAGTAGCTTAGAGCCTTAGCTACCCAGGCTGATTTGAGTCTTTGCTTGGTGCACATGCCACTTTGTTGGTTTTGTCATGTCTCGGCTCATAAGGAACTTTTAAGTATTGGGCAGAAATGCCAGAGCCTCCTCAGGAGTAGTGTGATCAGGATCTGCCCTGTTTGGCAATATGCCATCTATTTTTGCAGGAAGTAGTTTGTTGGACAATATCAATTTTTAAATTGACAAAATTGTATCTTCAAATCAAAGCTTGCCATTTCTTGATCAAGCGTAGTATTGTTAAGGTGGACGATCCCGGAAGAACTCTGTTTTGCTTGTTTAAAAAACAAACAGAGTTATTGTTCATCATCAAATCAACTGACTGTGGAGTATATACAGTTATAATATACACTTACAATATCTACCGTAAAGATCCTAAGTTTTTGGGGCACATAGGTCTGTACAAACAGTGGAAACTGAGATCAGACTGTTCCTTAGGAACCAGAATGATCAAGATCTTCACAGTTTCCATTCCATCTGCGCAATTTTGTCGACATTACTCTGTGGTAGAACCGAATAACAGGAAAATAAATAATAGGGCAAGGACCGGCTGAGCTTGCAGCAGGTGCAGAATTTGGGCAGTCTGTTTTGGGGATATTTTGAACTTAAACATTGTTTTTCTAGGAAACGAAACGGTGAAATGTTTGTTTTTTGGTTTTATTCTTTAACATACGATGTAAGTTTTACTAAAATAATATGCATAAGCATGCCCCATCGATTGATGATATTTTTCATGACGTTTTTCATGAAATTCAATTTTCTGGCATTTTTTCAAAGAATGTAAAAATATACTTATTAACAAGAAAACTGCAATTTTTTGTCATCAGTTTGTTTCAAATATCCTATATTACAGATTATATGATTTGCTGAAATGAAAGTGCATTCATGTGCTAGAGATATGAATTTTAATGGAAAATGTGTCAAAAAAGTATGTAGAAATACAAAATATTGTTTTTTAGGAAAACAAAACGGTGAAAATTGTTTTTTTCTTACCCAAATGTTTTATAGCTCTTTGGGTTATTTAGACGGTATAATGGTTTGAATGCCCCGCCAATATTTCTATTCAGGATTCGTCTTCCTTAAAGGCATTCATGCAGTTTTCGATCTTCTTTTAAGGTCTTTAAGGACATGGTTGGAATCTGTAAATAAACATGTACATTCAGGGCACTCTGTCAAAATAACTAGGGTAAATATGGTAGAATTAAAAAAAACAGGGAGCAATATTTAACCCTGTTGCACTCAGAACGGCCGAAACTCCATAGAGTTTTGGCCGTTCTGAGTGCAGTAGGGTTAAACCACAAAACCTTTCTGTTCTGTTTATATTCAGAGTTATAAGCTGTGCTTTTTTTAACTGCCAAATATGGTTCTCTCTAAAATCACACATTGTGGCCTCTCATATGACGATACTAATGAGATGACATACCATATACGATACATTTGAATAATTACCGCATTAATCCTATTAAATGCCCCAGGGTTGTTGCATTTTTCAAAAGAGGGGTGCCTAAATCGTAGTAATTCAGCCACTTCCAAAATTCCTTTAATAAACAGTATTCAGGTGAATTGGTAACTTTACTATTTTTTGCCTCTCATCTCAGTAGGGGTGAGGGTCAACTCTTAAAGAAAAGAATTTGCTCCTTTAAGAGTAAACCCCATTTCAAAGACCTACCTTACCCAGAGAAGCAAACAGTAATTCTTGCAGGGTAAAATAAAATTACATGTATTTTGGGGGGGTGTTTATAAGAGGCAAGGGCCATTTAATAGGATAAATATGGTATGCAGAAATTAGTGAAGCTTCTTGGAATGATATTTCAGGTAAATGAGTAAACTTTGGGGAGAAGCAACTCTGCCATTATTATTTTTGCCTCCTTCTAAATGGGAGTTAGTTCTTAAAGGAAAGAATTTAGGAGCAAATTCTTTTCTTTTACTGTTGATCATATTTTGAATGGACCTGGATGGCCAGGGAAGCAAACAAGAAGTCAGAAAAGTTGTTCCCCTATGTAAAAAATGGCAATTTGTAAAAAATGGCAAAAACATGGAGGTGTACCCATATGCCTTATAGGCCTGGCCAGTTGTTCAAAGCATCGTTAGTCGTGTAATGGATTTGTTAAGTCTTCTACTGCACACAAAATCAAGTGTGCTAGGAGCCCCAGTAGCTCAGTGGGTTAAGCGCTGGCCTGCTGATGTAGTGGACCGGGTTTGAATCCCGCTTCAGACGAGAATCTTTCCAACCGTAAACGGGGTTCCATTGCACACAGCCTTTCATTATCATCGTCTCATCGTCCTGATATGACTGAAATACTGTTGAAAAAGATGTAAAATTGCATGTGATCCATCCATCCATCAAGTGTGCTAATATTTTTTCCAAAAACGAAAAAAATGGAAAGGAGCTTTGTGCAAAAGCTCCTCATATTTTTTGGGGCAAAATGGCAATGTTGTTACATACAGTAAGCTTGAAAGTTTAACCTCTTAATGAGCTTCTAAGGCTAACAATGCTTTGAACAGCTGGGCCCAGGTTAACTAATGAGATCCTTATTTATTAACAACTGGACCCTGATAATCTTTTGTTTCCATATTGTAGTATCCAATCCCAGTCACTGTACCTATAAAGGAAGATGTGGAAATACCGACACTCGTGTACACAGCTGTAGCATGCGACAGGGATTCCTTTAGGTACAACCGCGTCAGGTATAGCTGGCATTTTGACGATAGAGCAGAATATGGTGACAAGGCTTACTGTAAGTTGACATGACATAACAAGTGCTCATGATTGTGTGTGTGTGGTGGTGGTGGTGGTGTGTGTGTGTGTGTGGTGGTGGGGGGGGGGGGGGGGGGGGAATGAGGGTGCTCATGATTGTGTGTGGGGGGGAGGGGGTGGCTATGGTATACAGGGCTAGTTTCTGGGCTAATTTAGGGATAATTTTCTATAGTTATCCCCCGCAGAAGGCGGAGGGATATAGGTTTCTCCATGTCCGTCCGTCCTCCCTTCCATCTGTCTGTCCGTCCGGAGCCATAACTAAGTAACCACTGAAGAGAATTTCATGAAACTTAAAACAAATATAGATTACTATAAACCGCTGATGCACGTCAAGTTTCATCAGACTGGCTTTAGTAATGCAGGAGTTATTGCCCTTGAATTGTTTTAAAATCAATAACATGAGCCATAACTGAGTAACCAATGGACGGAATTTCATGAAACTTAAAGTGAATATATATCACTATAACCAGCTGACACATAACAAATTTCATCTTAGTGGCTTTGGGAGTGCATGAGTTATTGCCCTTGAATTGACTTAAAATCAATAAAATGAGCCATAACTAAGTAACCAACTATCGAAACTTCATGAAACTTAAACTTAATATGTATCACTATAAGGTGGTTATGCACATAATGTTTCATCAGAGTTGCATCAGAATTGCACGAGCAATTGCCCTTGAATCAATTTAAAATTGACAAATTTAGCCATAACTAAGTAATCAATGAATAGAATTCTATGAAACTTTTAATAAATATGTATCACTGTAACACTGGTGCATCTTACGTTTTGTCGAAATTGCTTCAGTTAGCAATGAGTTATTGCCCTTGACTTGGTTAAAAATCAACAAATTGAGTCATAACTAAGTAACCAATGAATGGAATTTCATGAAACTTAAAATATTGTAATGACCCAGGTCTTCAACCTGTATTTGTTTTGTGCCTGGTGAACTGCTAGCCGTGTCAATCAGCTGTTTGCTTTGTTTATGCTTTCGCAATGTATATTTGCCTTCTCATCGGGTGACAGCTTGTATCTTTGGCTCATCTTGGATCTAAATCACCTACCTTAGAGGTCTGCCATCATGTCATTCTTGGAATGGATTTAATTTAGGCGATTTATATCAGAGATGAAGAAACACGTTGCACAGCTGTTTACCGATGCTTCCATGTTTGTGTTTTGTATTGATCGACCTTGACTGTGTAAAGTTGCATTATGGGAGTGTATTTGTGTATTGTTGTGAGAGACGCTAGCCGGTGTTTCAGTTGTCAACTCCCGAGATTTGCATGACGCACTAGGTTTTAACATTATTCGCATTTCTAAAAGTTCTGATGTTGGTTGATTGATTTGATGCTTAACGTCCACGGTAAACAACTAAGGTTATGTCGGGACGGTCAGTTAACCTAACCACACTATTCCTGGGCAGGCTTAGACCTCCTAAGCGGTTAACCAGTACTAAGTGCACATACTTTCGCCAGTAACTGACAAATACCCTTCTTGAATCAGCGGAAGGAGAAACGAAAGTATGTGGCCAGACCGGGATTTGAACCCAGGACCTCTGACTTACGAGTCAGGTGCCCTACCGATTGCGCCACCCGGCCCGGCTAAAAGTTCTGAAATTACTCCAGTCATGAAGAGCATTTATTGGCCGACATTCTATTATTCATTTTATTTCAAGTTCCATTCATTGTTATTAAGATTTTGCCTGGTTTTGACGATGACCCCTCAGAAAATTTGAGGTTTTGTAATGGCGTTCCCTCAAAACGACGTCATTTGGTCGTCGTCATGATCATTTTGTCGCGGGATCACGTGACGTACACCCGCGCAGCTGTCAGATTCTGTCCTACATCCCACGTTTTGCTGGAAAATGGGATGCGGGATGCTTGGGGGTATAAATAGGAATCCGTCAGAGACGCAAGCAACTTCCACACTTTGGTTTCAAACTGTAAACATCGTATTTTTTTTACTCCAAGTTTAATTTTAAATTTTCTATTATTTTAATCTTAAAACTTTTATGTGCATCAATAAAACATTTCAAAGTTCATTTCACAAAGCCTTGATATATTTTTTCTCGCATTAAGGGTTTTAAATGACCTCATCACGAATTAAATGAGATAGTCAGACCGCAAGCATTTCTGGCATATTCCTAGGCTGCATTAAAAATGAATTAATGAGTTTTTATGACATTGATACGCCTATAGTTCAATTTAATGCTCTTTCATTTTCATCCCTATGATTCTTGTTGTTTCTTTAACTCATATCTTGATGCTTAAATTCTATATGTCGGCTAGCCTGTGATCGTTCATTGTTTGTTTGCATGAGAAGAGAGAGAGAGCCCTCGCATCACCTTAAAGCATATTAGCGCAAAATTTAAAGCCAGTCTAGCTGTATACTTGTAGGAATAAGAAACATTGATGATAACAAACATGTACATTTTTTAACGTTTATTTTTAAATAGATCTTGTTAAACATCACATAGTTCTTCGTTTTATATTAAAAATGTATCATCATAGTGCAGTGATGCTGAGGCAAGTGTTTAAGAACAGCTTCAGCTTATGCCTCACTTATGCAAGAGTAATAGTCCTTTCAGCCCAGTGAACAAAATTATATGAAGCTTAAAAAAAACATAATAATAAACAAATCAAGGCCACTTCGGCGGGGGATATAAATTCACCTAATTTGCTTGTTTTACATAAATGTTAAGTTGTGACCCCTCATTAGAACCATCTCACTGGCAGAGCTTTGGTGTAGTATATATTTTGACATTGACTCAAGTATTTGACATACATGCAATGTAATAAAGACTGAAATAACAAGAAAAAAAAAAATTGGTACAGAAAATTGAGTTGCTGCAAGATAAAAAAAAATATTCTACCCAGAAAATATGACAAGTACATTAAGCTGTTAGGAAAAGGTGTTTGATGAAAAAAAAAAAAATACAAACAGTATGTCATCCAGATGAGCATTAAGGAGAATGGGTACACTTTCAGGGGAAGCAACTCTACCATTTTTACTTTTACTCCATTCTCAGTGTGTTTCTTCTGAAAGCAAGTTCTTTTCTTTAAGAGTAGACCTCTTACTGGAAGGGTTTCCTCAACCAGGGGAGCAAACTGCAAGTAACAAAAGTTGTTGCCCTATGTAAAATTGAGGGGAAATATGGACATACTCATTCACCATAAATCACCCCCCAATAGGACAAGTGGACTTTTCCAAGTTTAAAATGAAACAGCCCATATTTACATGGTTATAAGATGTTTGGGAGCACGGGTGTGGGGTTGTGTGGGGGGAGAGGGGGAAATCCCCTCTACCCTCCAAATCAACCCCAAAATTTAGATCCATCTTGTAAGATGCATCTAGATTTTTGGAAGGATCAAACTCATCTTATAGCACACTAACACAAGACTGATTTAGATATTTGGGTTATTTTAGCCCTTAATGCGCCAAAAAGCAGACAACAAAATTTACATCTGCAGAAATTTAACAAAATGTTTTGTCCAAGCTATATCATATTGGGAATTCAAAGACTATAGGGCAAACAGTATAGATCCAAATGAGGTGGCTCATGATGAGTCACCTCATCTGGATCTACACTGTTTGCAAATTCAAATTTTTTTTCATTTTTGGCGCTTTAAGGGTTAGAGAGTTTTATAGCCAAATATATAGGCAAGATAAGAGAAAGAGGTTGGTTTTCTCCCATTTTATCCAAAATTATCCACTTTTATAAGACTCTGAAACAAACATATTTCAGATCAGCAAGAGGAAATAATGGTTTTCCTTCCATATTTCAGGTTGGCAAGAGGAAGTACTAGTTCTCCTTCCATATTTTAGATAGGCAAGAGGAAATAATGGTTTTCCTTCCTTATTTCAGGTCGGCAAGAGGAAGTAATAGTTCTCCTTCCATATTTCAGATTTGCAAGAGGAAATAATGGTTTTCCTTCCATATTTCAGATTGGCAAGAGGGAGTAATTGTTGTCCTTCTATCAGGGCTCGGGAAATATTGAAAAATGAATCGGTCCAGCCGATGACGTCATCACCTAACTAATTTCCATAGGAAAAAAATTTGATACCTGTCGCGAAATCTAATGACAAGTAGCGAAGTCCTATGAATTAATCCCGATTTCTGTACAATGGTCGTACATTGTTGTGTTTGGTGGAGTTGGTTTCAAACATTTTAAGACGTTTAACTAAGCATGTAAAAGCAAATACAAGACTTGAATGTGTTCGTAGGCAGAGCGGACGTGATAGAAGACATCATACTTGATTGACAGGTGGATAGGGGAGACAACCTAATATGGCCGAGAGTATAATTACAGGGACCATAAGACTCCGGGACAAGCCATGTAGCTAGACTCTGTTTAGTGCCGTGTGCAAACCGTATGATCCATGCGCAAACGGTTTGAAACGAAACTTCGGATGCGCATGCTAGTCCAAGCATTTGCTGGTTACAAAAGCCATCACATTTAGCCTTTAAATTTACAAACTTCAAACAAGATAATCCCCGTTAATTATGCAATTAGACCGACACGTTTTGCTCAACAGTAGACTGAGCCTTCAAAAGGTTAGTGGTCGTGAAGCGATAATTACCTGTACAAGTGGCTGTGATGACCTGAGGCTGTAAAAGTTTATCCCATCTATGATAATAGGTGTTATTTTCCGACATGAAATTGGAGCATGCATTTTGATTTCGAATAATAGAGGGATTTTTGTAGTAAATTTACTCCATCGGGACCTAATTTTTCTTTCGAAAAATCCATTTTCGACTAATCGAAATTAGAAATTGCGGCAGTGTTTTTGCATAGAATTAATGGGCTTACGATGGGGACCATGTTTCAACTTCGAAAAATCCGGTAGTTTTTAAAAATCGGCATTCGAACTACCGAGATTCGACTGTATAACATATCAAAGAGTCTTTAACTTCAGTAATAGCGCCCGAAGCTAATTACTTTCACACGACCACTGTAATCTCGCGAGATTCTAGATAACGCGATGAACTACAAGATCTCAGGTGATTATTGGATTAGTCATGTGTATTTAACGGATTGACAGTATATCTGACAGAATCGGGAAAAATTTCCTAAGTATTGGGCCAGTATGAGACCGATTTTTGGGGGCTTTGGGCTGTTTCCAATCGGTCCCAATTTCTGAATATCGGTCTGGGACCTAAAGAAATCCGGTTTTCCCGAGCCCTGCCTTCCATATTTCAGATAGGCAAGAGGAAATATTGGTTTTCCTTCCATATTTCAGGTTGGCTAGAGGAAGTAATAGTTCTCCTTCCATATTTCAGATCGGCAAGAGGAAATAATGGTTTTCCTTCCTTATTTCAGGTTGGCAAGAGGAAGTAATAGTTCTCCTTCCGTATTTCAGGTCGGCAAGAGGAAACAGATCCTTTCAGACTTGATGAAGAGACAGGTGAAATCTATGCTAATGAAACACTAGACAGAGAAGTGAAAGACAGCCATCTCCTCTGTGTAACTGTTGAGCCTTATTACCCTGTGGGACGACGGAAGAGGGACATGGTAGAAGACCTTCAAGACCGAACCAATCACAACACAACTTTATATGTCCTAGTAACTGTGCTGGATGCTAACGACAAAGGACCTATATTTGACCTTGAAACAGATCGTAGAGGTGGGTAGGGTAATCGTCTAAAATCAGTGTTCTTGATAGGAAGATTATCAGTTGATAATTAGTGTTCCAGGTAAGAAGAGGTGATAGGGATAATTTAGGGAAAATTTTCTTCATTTTTCCATGAAAACATATTTTGTGGCCTCTCAGAACTCTGGCAGAGACGGTTCTAATGAGGGGTCACAACATATGTTTTCGTTGAGAGATAAGAAAAATTATCTTTGAAATATCCCTGTTACCCCTTCTTTGCTGGAGCACTGATACTATTGGATAATTTCTTTTAATTATCCACTTTTGGTGCAAAGTAACCAGTGATGAAACACAACCCAGAAACCACAGAACAATGTAAACTGTGTCCTTGCTTCGGTTAACCTCTTCCCAAAAAGTTTTAAGACCCAGCCAGTGGCTGGAAGTGAAAAAATAGTCTGACTATTTGGAATATAAGTGCTGAGAGCATGATAGAAGGGAGCTCCCTGTCTGCCCCCGCATCATATGATGCAGGGGGCCTATAGTGTTCCGGTCGTATATTCGTATATATGTTATTACATACGTCCGTCCATACGTCTGTCCATCCGTACATACGTACATGATCTTGTTAGACTCGGGTGAAGATTTTTGTAAGAGGTAGATTTCAGGGTTCCTATTATTGTAGCAACTTTAAATCTTGTATGAGGATTTATATCTATAAGTACAGCAGGAATACAAAAGAACCAGGGTAAGATGATCCATATGTCATGGTCCACTGATTTCAGGCTTGGGCTAATTTTGCAAGGTTAAGATTTTTGTAAAATGTAGATTTCAGGGTTCCTATTATTGTAGCAACATGAAAATTTGTATCAGCATTTATATCTATAAGTTACATCAGAACCAGGTCATGAAGACCCATATGTCACAGACCACTGACTTCGGACTTGGGGTAATTTTGCAAGGTTTTGATTTTTGTTAGAAGTAGATTTTAGAAATCCTATTTTGGTAGCAGCTTAAAATTTTGTATGAGCATTAATATCTGTAAGCTCAACAGGAAATATACAAGAAACAGGTCATGAAGATCCATATGCCATGGTCCACTGACTTTGGACTTAGGGTAATTTTGCAAGGTTTTGATTTTTGTAAGAAGTAGATTTTAGGGTTCTTATTATTGTAGCAATTTGGAATTTTGTATGAGAATTTATATCGATAAGTACAACAGGAATAGACAAGAATCAGGTCATGATGATACATATATTACGGTCCACTGTCTTTATTTCTAACAAGGTTCTTTAATTCACAGTAATTATTATTTTGGCCATACAGTGACTCTGAAACTGTATATTAGAGCTGCAGTTTGTGTTACATTTCAAAGGTTTGGACAACACTTGTCCTATGGCCTTTTATATTATACAAGTCTGCCTCTATGACCTATTTATCTTAGTGCCAGTACCTTAATCAAGGGGCCATCTTACTCTCAGGGCACTTGGCGGGGGCACTGTGTACTATGGACACATTTCTATTTGCTTTTGCTGTTTTTTAGCTCACCTGAGCCAGCGGCTCCGGGGGAGCTTATAAGATGGTAAGGCTCCGTTGTCCGTCGTCCTTCCCCACATTCAAACGACTTCTCCTCTGAAACCGCTGAGCCAATTGTAACCAAATTCCATATAGAGCCTCCTGGGACCCTAGGAACAAAAATTTGTTCAAACGGTCTGGGTCACATGACCAACATGGCCGCCATGCCCATATATGGTAAAAATCTTAAAAAATCTTCTTCTCTAGAACCAATAGGCCAATGGCCTTGAAACTTGGTATGTAGCATTGGGTACCCAAGTACTACCAAGATTTTACAAGTTATGACCTTGGGTTGACCTTGACCCTTTTTACGGTAAGGTCAAATTTGCTTCCTTATGCCTTTATATGGCAAAATGCTACAACATAAGATATCTTGGAAACTATTGAAGATTTTGGGCTAAAAATTAGTTTCTACAGTCATCTTAATGAGTACATGAAGATTTATGAGTACAAGAGGTCAAGGTCATTCTTTGACCTTTGACCCAGAACTCTCATATTTTGACAAGTTCTAACAATCTCCTCAAAAGCCACTGGGCGAATTAAAACCAAATTCCATATAGAGCCTTCAGGGGTTGAGCGAACGAAAATTTATTCATATGGTCCAGGTCACATGACCAACATGGCCACCACGCCCATATATGGTAAAAACCTTTAAAAATCTTCTTCTCCAGAACCAGTTGACCGATGGCCTTGAAACTTGGTATGTAGTATTGGGTACTGAAATACTATCAACAGTGTTCAAATTATGAAACTGGGTTGACCTTGACCTTTTTTTATGGCAAGGTCAAATATGGGAAAATGCTAAAACATAAGAATTCATGGAAAGTTTTGAAGATTTTGGCCTAAAAACTGGTATATACAGTCATCTTAATGAGTACATGAAGATTTGTGAGTACAAGAGGTCAAGGTCATTCTTTGACCTTTGACCCAGAACTCTCATATTTTGACAATTTCAAACAATCTCTTCACAAACCACTGGGCTAATTGTGACAAAATTTCATATAGAGCCTCCAGGGCTTCAGGGAATGAAAATTTTTTTTAACGGTCCTGGTCACATGACCAACATGGCTGCCACGCCCATATATGGTAAAAACCTTTAAAAATCTTGTTCTCCAGAATCAATTGACCGATGGCCTTGAGAGTTGGTATGTAGCATTGGGTACTCAAGCACTATCAAGATTATTCAAATTATGACCTTGCGTTGACCTTGACCTTTTTTTAGGGCAAGGTCAAATATGGGAAAATGCTATAACATAAGATTTCATGGAAAGTTTTTAATATTTTGGCCTTAAAATTGGTATATACAGTTGTCTTAATGAGGTCATGAAGAATTATGAGTACAAGAAGTCAAGGCCATTTCTTGATCTTTGATCCAGATCTCTCATATTTTGACATTTTCAAACATTACCTCAAAAGCCAAAGGGCCAATTGTAAACACATTTCATATAGAGCCTCCAGGGGTTGATTGAATACAAATTTGTTCAAAGGTCCAGGTCACATGACCAACATGGCAACCATTACCATTTATGGTATAAATCTTAAATATTTTTCTTCTCCAGAACCAATCTACCTATGGCCTTGAAACTTGGTAAGTAGCATGGAGTACTAGAGTACCACCAAGACTGTTCAAATGATGACCTTGGGTTTACCTTGACCTTTCTTGTGGCATGGTCAAATATGGGAAAATGCTAGAACATAAGATTTCATGGAAAGTTTTGAAGTTTTTGGCCTAAAAATGGTATATATGGTTGTCTTAATGAGTACATGAAGATTTATGAGTACAAGTAGTCATGGTCATTCTTTGACTTTTGACCCAAGACTCATATTTTGACAATTTCAGACATGATTAGAAAAAGCCACCTTGACAATTGTTCAGGTGAGCGATTCAGGGCCTCATGGCCCTCTTGTTTTTGTTTTTTGTTTGTTTGGGAGGGGGGGGGGGGGGGGGTCCTGAAAGGCTCAGTACTGTTGGAGTTTGTTCAAATGTGCTTAGTGTTTGCATATCTGGATGCTGCTGCAGCCCTTATTAAGGTCAAGGTCACAGACTTGGAAATTTGTATAACATTAGCATTAAAGTTTTGTGTAAAGTATTATCTGTTTGCTTATATTTTTATTGTACTGAATGAAACCTTTTGATGAGTGACTAGGATTACTTCTAGATTGAAACAGTTTAGTTGACATCATTTGGATGCTGCTGCTGACCATAGGTCAAGGCTACAGATTTTAAAATTTATATATCATGTCTGTTAAAGTTTTACTTTTTAGTTTGTATTCTTTTGCTTATTACAAAATCTTGGGATGGAACCTTTTAATATGTGACTGGATCTCTGTAAGGTATGATTGTCTGTTTGCCTGTCTGTTTGTTAAAATCTGTTTGCCTGTCTGTTTGTTAAAATATGAATGTTTTATGTGATTTTTTTTTTTCTGTAGGTGGTTGCGCTGGCTAGGGGTATGAGTGAGGATAATTACAGAGCTCTAGATAAGGGGTATCGAGGATAATTCAAAGATAATTTTTCTTATTTCTCAATGAAAACATATATTGTGACCCTTCATTAGAACTGTCTCGGTTAGACAGTTCTAATGAGGGGTCACAACATACATTTTTATGGAGTAATAAGAAAAATTTTCCCTAAATTATCCCTGTTACCCCTTCTTATCTGGAGCACTGTTTTATCATATTATTTTTTGTCTTTCAGTTATATTGGAATCCCCTCCAGCTAGAACTAGTATCTACGTTGCCAAAGCATATGATGATGATCTTTATCCGAACAACGAAATTCGGTATACCATTGACAGGATTTTATTTACTAAGGGAGGAAAAAGTTATCAAGCACCCACAGCATTTAACATCAACACAAGGGATGGTTCCCTCACTATTGGTGCATATGATAGAAGCTTTACTGATTACGTAGGGGGCTACTTTACGATAGATATACGAGCAGCAGATGCCAGAGGAGAAATTCCAGATGAATCCACAATGACATTAACGGTATCAGTTCTTCATTCCTTTCACATAAGATCCAAGAATAACTTTGATTGGAATCCAAACAAATACCATATTAATCCTTATATATGCCCCTGCTCTAATAAACACACACTCTGCCTCTTCTCCAAAAAATTAATGTTATATTAATTTACATGAATTCCTGTTTGCTTCTCAGGATGACGTACCGCTTAAAAATGGGCTACTCTTAAAGGAAAGAATTTGCTTACCCAGCGGACACATGACGTCTAAATGACGTCGAACTGACGTTGATGCGACGTCGTTACGTCGCATCAACGTCAGTCCAACGTCATGTGCCTGCTGGGTATAGTGGAACAAATTCTTTCCTTGAAGAACTGACCGTATTTTAGTAAAGGGTGGCAAAAATTGTAGAGTGGCTTCCTCTGCATATATACCCATTCAACATAATACTGTTTATTAGAGGTATTTGGCAGTGGCTGATTTACTACACTTGAGGCTCTAACACTTTTGTAAAATGCAATGCCCCAGGGGCATTTAGTAGGATTAATATGGTACCTTTGACTGTCCACCAAACAAATTTTCAATAATTGTTGTGAAGGTTTTCCATATTGTCTCCATAGTTGCATAAAACAGCCAACTCTAGAAGTTAAATGGGTACACTTTCAGGGAAAGCAACTCTTCCATTTTCATTTTTAACCCTTTTGCACTCAGAATGGCCAAAACTTGATAGAGTTTTGGCCATTCTGAGTGCAATAGGGTTAACATGACTTTGTGAAGCATAGATGGGCTATTCAATACACTTTGTATGCAACAGTGTGTGTGTCTATATGCGTGTGCCTTATTTTCACCTGTCGTGATTTGCTCAGTTTTTAAATAATCACAAGTTCAAGAGTCTTCAAACTTGCTCCATGATATATCTGGGAAAGATCTACTGAAGTCAGCCATGTATATCGTGCCATGCCTTATATTTCAAGATTGACTGAACATGTAAAAAATATTCACCTGTTGCATTGCATTCAACACATTTTCTAAGTAACCAAAAAGGGCTAGAGTCTTCAAATTTGCTCCATAGATTTATCTGGGGAAAATCTACTGGGGAAAATCTACTGAAAGCAATGATGCATGTTAGGCCATGACCTACATTTCACAGTTGATTGAGCATGGAGAAAAATATTCATCTGTTGTATATAGCTCAGTTTCTAAGTAACCAAAAGGGCTAGAGTCTTCAAACTTGCTCCACAGATACATCTTGGGGAGGAGCCCTGATAGCTCAGTAGGTTAAGCGCTGACCTGCTGATCTAGCAGTCCCAGGTTCAAGCCCTGCCTTAGGTGTGGATCTTTTCAGTCGTAAATGGGCTCCTTTCATTATCACCTAACCATCATCCCGATATGACTGAATTACTGTTCAAAAGGATGTAAAATGGCAAGTCATCCATTGCTTTCAAGGGAAGTAAACAGGGTTACAGACTATGATTCCCTTGTAAAAATGGCGGAAAAACATGCAGATACATTCATGTGCACAGACCTTAAATCCAAGGGACCACAATTTTACTTTGATACTGGTGTTAAGAGAAGCTGAAGTGTGAAGGATACATGTATAATGGGAAATGAGCCTGTAGTAAGAGGTCACATGTTTTGAGCAGTCAATTTTTATGCGTTCCTTGGGTGACCCCTTTAAACAGATTTGACTCGTATATGGGAAATGTGTCCACTGTCTTCATAAATTGTAGACATAACAAGATACTGTTAATGTCAGTGTTTTGAGATTATAAGTATCTTTCATGGCTGTGAGGTGCAAATGGAATATCTCAAGGGCGTAGCTACGTATACGGCAAATACGCAAGTGCGTATTGAAATTTTGTCAAAATTGACAAAATTTCAAAACGCACCTGCAAATTTGCATGCTGAAAATTTATAAATTAGACAAGATTTCAATACCAATTACCAAAGTGGCTGAAATACTAGCTTTCCCTTCAAGAAGTAGAGAATAAAACATGGTTGTGCGTATTATGAAATTGCCCCTAGTTACGCCCCTGTATCTGTACTAGGAGGCACTTGGCATCACAAGGCTTGCAAAGTGATTCTAGACAGTGATCCAGATTCGTTCAGTACCTCACACCTGTATTATACTTTTTGCATACATGTACTTTTTGATTACCAGTGTTTGAATTCAAAGTAGGACTTGTTAAAATGTATAGTTTTAGCATTTGAGAGCTTCACATTTTGAACAAGAACAACTTTGTGAACAAATTATCTGAAGAACCATGCACTTAAATTAGGATCTGTGTAATTGGCATACCTTATTTCTTGGGACAGAATACACAGGTTTTTCCCTTCCAAAACAATCCCAAAAATCTAGATCCATGTTATAAGATGGATCTAAATTTTTTAGATTGTTTTAGAAGGAAAAAACCTTATCATATAAGATGGATCTAGATTTTATGGGTTTGTTAAAAAAATCTTTTGGGTTTGTTTTAGAAGAGAAAAACTGATCTCTTAGCTGAATTTCTTAAGACTGATTTAGATATTTGGGGAAATGAAAAAAAACACACACAGTTTTATAGCAGAACAAATATGGTACAGTTACACTTAACAGATCAAGGTGTAGCTGACCTTGTTAACTTTTGAGCATTTTTATTGATTGAGCTATGTCCATTTTCCAAATTGCGCATTTTGGATAGGAACAACCTTGTGAACAAAATATGTGAACAGGTGCTCGAGCTATGACCTTTATATTGGGCATAGGCTTAGATGTTCTGATTAACTTAAAAGCATTTTTCAGAACTATTTGATTGAGTTATGCTGCTGTTTGGCTTAACATTCAAAGCTCAGCCTCCTTTAGAGGCAAGCGTATGGTTTCAGACCGAGTGTTTGGTAAAAATAAGTTTTCCAGATGTCTTTCAGTCAGTTTGGTCATCTGAATGTTTATTTGAGCCGCGACACGAGAAAACCAACAATGTGGTTGTGCGCCCAGCGCAGACTCAGATCAGCCTGGGCATCCGCCCAGTCTGATCAGAGTCTTCGCTTTCCGCATGAAGGTAGCTTGGACCCTTAGCAACCCTTTAAGCGCTTAGCGAAGAGTCTGATCAGCCTGGGTGGATGCCCAGGCTGATCTGAGTCTGCGCTGGGCATACAACCACATTGTTGGTTTTCTCGTGTCGCGGCTCATTTGTTTGTCGATGGTCAAAATTTATCTTCAAGGTCGGAATTCTTTTGCTATATAAGGTGGTAACACGTGCCCAGAGTATACAGTGGGCACACAATGTCGAAATGACATCCAATTGACGTCGATGCGACGTCAGTAAATGCCATTTTGACGTCATGTGCCTGCTGGGTCTGCCTGCTTGCTCTGCAGTGATTATTACAATAGTTTTGATTATTTTTTTTTTCAGGTGTATGTCGGCCATAGCTCCGAACAAATTCGCGTCATATTTCAGCGGCGTGCAGACTCTGAAGTAGAGGAGGAAGCTCGACAGATGGTGGCGTAAGTATCAATTCTGGATAAGGGGGAGTATTTGATTATAATTCTGAGATAATTTTTCTTTTTTCTTCTCAAAAACATAATTGAGCTGCGACACAAGAAAACCAACAAAGTGGCTGTGTGCCCAGGGCAGACTCGGATCAGCCTGGGCATCCGCTCAGACTGATCAGACTCTTCCCTAAGTGCTGAAAGGGTAGCTTAAAGTCTTATGCTGCCTCAATGCGAACAGCCAAGACTCTGATTGGACTAGGCGGATGCCCAGGCTGATCTGAGTTTGTGCTGGGTGCACACCACTTTGTTGGTTTTCTTATGTCACAGCTCATATGTTGTGATCCTTCATCTGAACCACCTTGGTGAGGTGGTTCATATGAGAGGTCACCATAACATGTTTTATGCATATTTAATGAAAAGCAAAAATAAAAATCCTTAATTATCACCCAAAATTTCCTCTCACCTAGAAATCTGGAGGAAGAGATTTTCAGGCAAACAAGATCTGTTTTGTACACAGGACAGAGTGTCTGACTTGCACATGGCCATTATATAAAACTTTTAACCAAAAACTTAAATTGTAAGTGGAATTGGGAAAACTCGGATGTGAGAAAAAATTACCTTAATTATCCCCCAAAATTTCCTCTCACCTAGAAATCTGGAGGAAGAAAGAGTTTCATGAAAACAAGATCTCTTTGTATACAGGATAGATTGTCCGACTTGCACATGGCCATTATATAAAACCTTTAACCAAAAACTTAAATGCTAAATGGGATGTGGAAAACTCGGATGCCAGAAAAGAAATTCCTTAATTATCACCCAAAATTTCCTCTCACCTAGAAATCTGGAGGAAAAAAGAGTTTCAGGAAAACAAGATCTGTTTGTATTCAGGATAAGTTGTCTGAATTGCACATGGCCATTATATAAAACCTTTAACCAAAAACTTAAATGTTAAGTGGGAAGTGGAAAACTTGGCTGGGGATACAGACAGTGATGCCAATGCCAGCGCCTTAGTGCAGGTCTCCTGTGGGCAGTGCTCCAGATAAGAAGGGGTAACAAAGATAATTTTGGGATAATTATCCATATTTCTCCACAAAAACATATTTTGTGACCCCTCGTTAGAACCGTCTCATCGAGACGGTTCTAATGAGGGGTCACAACATGTGTTTTCGTTGAGAAATAAGAAAAATTATCTTTGAATTATCCTCAATACCCCCACTTATCTCTGTGTGGGTCAGGAAAAATAAGAAAAATTGTTAGTTAAAAGTCAGGGGATTCTGAGACTGGTTAAGGAAATTTGAAATATAAGCTGCAGGTCAATTTTGAAATATCAGATTTCAGATGCTATATTACTTCAGCTTGTTGGGGTGCTCTTTACTAAAATGTCATTTCTGTGCTAGCAAAAGAAATCATGTGACAGTTATTAAGAAAAATAGACTTGGGCAAGAAGAATAGACTTGGTTATTGGTGCTTGTAAGTCATGTAGAAGAATGTTTAGTTCGCAACACTTAAAAGAAATAGGTGGGGTAGAGCATTCTAGTGGATTGTTCCAGATTTGAAAGCGAACAAATCTGTTGGACTGAAATTAGCAGGTTAAGAGAGTTTATAAAGTACGTGTGAATTTTTAGTTCTTCAGGTGTATGGGTACACTGCCGTGTTTTTTTCTGCCAGTTTACAAAGGGGAACAACTTTTGTGACTTCCTGTTTGCTTCCCTGGAGGATAAAGCTGTTTCCTTCCCTGATAGACAAAGTCCTTCCAAAAAGTGATCTACTCTTAAATGAAAGAATTTGCTTCTAGAGGAGCAAATTCTTCCCTGTAAGAGTACACCCACATTGAGAAAGGGGGCAGAAATCAAAATGGTGGAGTTACTGTTCCTGAAAGTGAATCCATTCATCTTAGAGATGTGTGTAAATTATTGTTTTTACAGAGAACTAAATGGTTTGAAGGAGGCTGGTGTGTATTACGAAATTATGTCTTTTGGCCCTCACCAAATATCAAATGTTGAAGATCCAGATTTTGAGAGGTAAGATTTGCATGTGTTTTCTATTCACAGCTTCTTCAGTTGTCCCAAAATGACTGAAACATTGTTGAAAGTTGAATAGGCCATAAAACCTCAAATCAGCAAGTCATTGTCGTTTCGCAGCAACATGACTTGTATAGGTCAGTGCTGTTCTGCAGCAATGCATGTATAAATGGACATACATGTCAGAGATATTTTGCAGTAATGTATGCAAGTCAGTGCTGTTTTTGCATCACTATGTAGAAGTCATTGCTGGTGTAAGAGCTGTTTTGCAGCAATAAGTATGTCTGTGCTGTTTTGCAGCAATATGTTTTAGGAGTATTATGTGTAAGTCATTACCAGTTTATACCAGTTTATATAAGTGCTGTTTTGCAGCAATATTTATGCCTGTACTGTTTTTGGAGTATTATATGCTAGTCATTACTGGTGTAAACCAGTTTATATGGTGCTGTTTTGCAGCAATATTTATGCAATATATATGTCTGTACTGTTTTTGGAGTATTATGCGCAAGTCATTGCTGGTTTACACCCGTTTATATAGTGCTGTTTTGCAGCAATATGTATGCCTGTACTGTTTTAGGAGTATTATATGCAAGTCATTGCTGGTGTAAACCAGTTTATATGGTGCTGTTTTGCAGCAGTATATATGCCTGTACTGTTTTTGGAGTATTATGCACAAGTCATTGCTGGTTTACACCAGTTAATATAGTTACCTTAGGGAACAAACTACGTTTTGGAACAATTTTAGGCAGCAAGACCTTAAATTTGACTCTTTAAACAAACTGTGTGTAAGTGTCCATGATGATTGATTGTATCGCCAAATATTAGCTGCAGCTGTGAATTTAGCTTAAAAACTATAAAATTACACTTTGAAACTTACAACAAGGTTTTACAGGCAATTAAGTATTGGTGTTTCTAAAAATAGTAACTTTGACTGAAGGATATTCTGCGAGCTTGTACCTAGAGGTATAGTGCTGTTTTGCAGCAATATGTATGCCTGTACTGTTTTAGGAGTATTATATGCAAGTCATTACTGGTGTAAACCAGTTTAAATGGTGCTGTTTTGCAGCAGTATATATGCCTGTACTGTTTTAGCTCACCTGAGCCATAGGCTCACAAGGTGAGCTTATAGTATAGGGAGGCTCTGTCGTCTGTCGTCCGTCGTCCGTCGTCGTCCGTTCACATTTTCAAACAAGAATATCTCCATAACCACTTGGCCAATCATGGTCAAATTTTATATGTAGCATTGTTGGGGTGGGGGATTGCCTGCATATGGTTTAAGGGCAGATTGGGTTGGAACTCTGGTTGCCATGGCAACATATAGCTCCCATAGACTTATAATGGGAAAAACTTAAAAAAATCTTCTTCTCTGAAACCATGAGGCCCAAAGCTTATATATTTAGTATGTAGCAATTGTTAGTGGTTACCCACATAAATCCTGCCAATCAAGCCCCTGGGGTCCAAACTGGCCACGCCCTGGGGGTCATTAGCTCCCATAGACTTACAATGGGAAAATCTTAAAAAAACTTCTTCTCTGAAACCATGAGGCCCAGAGCTTATGTATTTAGTATGTAGCAATGGTTAGTGGTCCCCAACATAAATCCTGCCAAACAAGCCCCTGGGGTCAAAACTGGCCACACCCCAGGGGGTCTTTTGTTTATATAGAGCTATATAGCTAAATAACCTTAAAAAATCTTCTTCTTTGAAACCATGAGGCAGAGAGCAAAGACATTTAGTGTGTAGTGATGTTTAGTAGTCCTCCACATAAATCCTGCCAACCATGCCCCTGGAGTCCAAACTGGCCACGCCCTGGGGGTCATTAGCTCCCATAGACTTACAATGAGAAAATCTTTAAAAAAATCTTCTTCTCTGAAACCATGAGGCCCAGAGCTTATGTATTTAGTATGTAGCAATGGTTAATGGTCCCCAACATAAATCCTGCCAATCAAGCCCCTGGGGTCAAAACTGGCCACACCCCAGGGGGTCTTTTGTTTATATAGAGCTTGTAGCTAATTAACCTTCAAAAATCTTCTTCTTTGAAACCATGAGGCTGAGAGCAAAGACATTTAGTATGTAGCAATGTTTAGTAGTCCTCTACATAAATCCTGCCAACCATGCCCCTGGGGTCCAAACTGGCCACGCCCTTGGGGTCATTAGCTCCCATAGACTTACAATGGGAAAATCTTAAACAAACTTCTTCTCTGAAACCATGAGGCCCAGAGCTTATGTATTTAGTATGTTGCAATGGTTAGTGGTCCCCAACATAAATCCTGCCAATCAAGCCCCTGGGGTCAAAACTGGCCACACCCCAGGGGGTCTTTTGTTTATATATAGCTATATAGCTAAATAACCTTCAAAAATCTTCTTCTTTGAAACCATGAGGCTGAGAGCAAAGACATTTAGTGTGTAGCGATGTTTAGTAGTCCTCTACATAAATCCTGCCAACCATGCCCCTGGGGTCCAAACTGGCCACGCCCTGGGGGTTATTAGCTCCCACAGACTTACAATGGAAAAATCTTAAAAAAATCTTCTTCTCTGAAACCATGAGGCCCAGAGCTTATGTATTTAGTATGTAGCAATGGTTAGTGGTCCCCAACATAAATCCTGCCAATCAAGCCCCTGGGGTCAAAACTGGCCACACCCCAGGGGGTCTTTTGTTTATATAGAGCTATATAGCAAAATAACCTTCAAAAATCTTCTTCTTTGAAACCATGAGGCTGAGAGCAAAGACATTAAGTATGTAGCAATGTTTCATAGTCCTCCACATAAATCCTGCCAACCATGCCCCTGGGGCCAAACTGGCCACGCCCCGGGGGTCATTAGCTCCCATAGACTTACAATGGAAAAATCTAAAAAAAAACTTCTTCTCTGAAACCATGAGGCCCAGAGCTTATGTATTTAGTATG
Organism: Ctena decussata; assembly: GCA_963989385.1. NCBI lineage: Eukaryota > Metazoa > Mollusca > Bivalvia > Lucinida > Lucinidae > Ctena > Ctena decussata. Next base: position 46,797,662 of record OZ022500.1, read on the forward strand.
TAGCAATGGTTAGTGGTCCCCAACATAAATCCTGCCAATCAAGCCCCTGGGGTCAAAACTGGCCACACCCCAGGGGGTCTTTTGTTTATATAGAGCTATATAGCTAAATAACCTTCAAAAATCTTCTTCTTTGAAACCATGAGGCAGAGAGCAAAGACATTTACTGTGTAGCGATGTTTAGTAGTCCTCTACATAAATCCTGCCAACCATGCCCCTGGGTTCAACTGGCCACGCCCTGGGGGTTATTATCTCCCACAGACTTACAATGGAAAAATCTTAAAAAAATCTTCTTCTCTGAAACCATGAGGCCCAGAGCTTATGTATTTAGTATGTAGCAATGGTTAATGGTCCCCAACATAAATCCTGCCAATCAAGCCCCTGGGGTCAGAACTGGCCACACCCCAGGGGGTCTTTTGTTTATATAGAGCTATATAGCAAAATAACCTTCAAAAATCTTCTTCTTTGAAACCATGAGGCTGAGAGCAAAGACATTTAGTATGTAGCAATGTTTCATAGTCCTCCACATAAATCCTGCCAACCATGCCCCTGGGGCCAAACTGGCCACGCCCCAGGGGTCATTAGCTCCCATAGACTTACAATGGAAAAATCTAAAAAAAACTTCTTCTCTGAAACCATGAGGCCCAGAGCTTATGTATTTAGTATGTAGCAATGGTTAGTGGTCCCCAACATAAATCCTGCCATTCAAGCCCCTGGGGTCAAAACTGGCCACACCCCAGGGGGTCTTTTGTTTATATAGAGCTATATAGCTAAATAACCTTCAAAAATCTTCTTCTTTGAAACCATGAGGCAGAGAGCAAAGACATTTACTGTGTAGCGATGTTTAGTAGTCCTCTACATAAATCCTGCCAACCATGCCCCTGGGGTCCAAACTGGCCACGCCCTTGGGGTCATTAGCTCCCATAGACTTACAATGGGAAAATCTTAAACAAACTTCTTCTCTGAAACCATGAGGCCCAGAGCTTATGTATTTAGTATGTTGCAATGGTTAGTGGTCCCCAACATAAATCCTGCCAATCAAGCCCCTGGGGTCAAAACTGGCCACACCCCAGGGGGTCTTTTGTTTATATATAGCTATATAGCTAAATAACCTTCAAAAATCTTCTTCTTTGAAACCATGAGGCAGAGAGCAAAGACATTTACTGTGTAGCAATGTTTAGTAGTCCTCTACATAAATCCTGCCAACCATGCCCCTGGGGTCCAAACTGGCCACGCCCTTGGGGTCATTAGCTCCCATAGACTTACAATGGGAAAATCTTAAACAAACTTCTTCTCTGAAACCATGAGGCCCAGAGCTTATGTATTTAGTATGTTGCAATGGTTAGTGGTCCCCAACATAAATCCTGCCAATCAAGCCCCTGGGGTCAAAACTGGCCACACCCCAGGGGGTCTTTTGTTTATATATAGCTATATAGCTAAATAACCTTCAAAAATCTTCTTCTTTGAAACCATGAGGCTGAGAGCAAAGACATTTAGTGTGTAGCGATGTTTAGTAGTCCTCTACATAAATCCTGCCAACCATGCCCCTGGGGTCCAAACTGGCCACGCCCTGGGGGTTATTAGCTCCCACAGACTTACAATGGAAAAATCTTAAAAAAATCTTCTTCTCTGAAACCATGAGGCCCAGAGCTTATGTATTTAGTATGTAGCAATGGTTAGTGGTCCCCAACATAAATCCTGCCAATCAAGCCCCTGGGGTCAAAACTGGCCACACCCCAGGGGGTCTTTTGTTTATATAGAGCTATATAGCAAAATAACCTTCAAAAATCTTCTTCTTTGAAACCATGAGGCTGAGAGCAAAGACATTAAGTATGTAGCAATGTTTCATAGTCCTCCACATAAATCCTGCCAACCATGCCCCTGGGGCCAAACTGGCCACGCCCCGGGGGTCATTAGCTCCCATAGACTTACAATGGAAAAATCTAAAAAAAAACTTCTTCTCTGAAACCATGAGGCCCAGAGCTTATGTATTTAGTATGTAGCAATGGTTAGTGGTCCCCAACATAAATCCTGCCAATCAAGCCCCTGGGGTCAAAACTGGCCACACCCCAGGGGGTCTTTTGTTTATATAGAGCTATATAGCTAAATAACCTTCAAAAATCTTCTTCTTTGAAACCATGAGGCAGAGAGCAAAGACATTTACTGTGTAGCGATGTTTAGTAGTCCTCTACATAAATCCTGCCAACCATGCCCCTGGGTTCAACTGGCCACGCCCTGGGGGTTATTATCTCCCACAGACTTACAATGGAAAAATCTTAAAAAAATCTTCTTCTCTGAAACCATGAGGCCCAGAGCTTATGTATTTAGTATGTAGCAATGGTTAATGGTCCCCAACATAAATCCTGCCAATCAAGCCCCTGGGGTCAGAACTGGCCACACCCCAGGGGGTCTTTTGTTTATATAGAGCTATATAGCAAAATAACCTTCAAAAATCTTCTTCTTTGAAACCATGAGGCTGAGAGCAAAGACATTTAGTATGTAGCAATGTTTCATAGTCCTCCACATAAATCCTGCCAACCATGCCCCTGGGGCCAAACTGGCCACGCCCCAGGGGTCATTAGCTCCCATAGACTTACAATGGAAAAATCTAAAAAAAACTTCTTCTCTGAAACCATGAGGCCCAGAGCTTATGTATTTAGTATGTAGCAATGGTTAGTGGTCCCCAACATAAATCCTGCCATTCAAGCCCCTGGGGTCAAAACTGGCCACACCCCAGGGGGTCTTTTGTTTATATAGAGCTATATAGCTAAATAACCTTCAAAAATCTTCTTCTTTGAAACCATGAGGCAGAGAGCAAAGACATTTACTGTGTAGCGATGTTTAGTAGTCCTCTACATAAATCCTGCCAACCATGCCCCTGGGGTCCAAACTGGCCATGCCCCGGGGGTCATTAGCTCCCATAGACTAACAATGGAAAAATCTTTAAAAAATCTTCTTCTCTGAAACCATGAGGCCCAGAGCTTTTATATTTAGTATGTAGCAATGGTTAGTGGTCCCCCACATAAATTTTGCCAATCAAGCCCCTGGGGTCAAAACTGGCCACACCTCAGGGGGTCTTTTGTTAATATAGAGCTATATAGCTAAAGAACATTCAAAAATCTTCTTCTCTGAAACCATGAGGCAGAGAGCAAAGACATTTAGTATGTAGCAACGTTTAGTAGTCCTCTACATAAATCCTGCCAACCATGCCCCTGGGGTCCAAACTGGCCACGCCCCGGGGTCATTATCTCCCATAGACTTACAATGAGAAAATCTTTAAAAATCTTCTTTTTTGAAAACATGAGGCCCAGAGCTTTTATATTTAGTATGTAGCAATGGTTAGTGGTCCCTAATATAAATCCTGCCAATCAAGCCCCTGGGGTCCAAACAGGCCACACCTCAGGGGGTCTTTTGTTTATATAGAGCTATATAGCTAAAGAACATTCAAAAATCTTCTTCTCTGAAACCATGAGGCCCAGAGCAAAGACATTAAGTATGTAGCAATGTTTAGTAGTCTTCTACATAAATCCTGCCAACCATGCCCCTGGGGTCCAAACTGGCCACACCCCAGGGTCATTATCCCATAGACTTACAATGAGAAAATCTTAAAAAATCTTCTTTTTTGAAACCATGAGTCCCAGAGCTTATTTATTTAGTATGTAGCAATGGTTAGTGGTCCCCCACATAAATCCTGCCAATCAAACCCTTGGGGTCCAAACTGGCCACACTCCAGGGGGTCTTTTGTTTAAATAGAGCTATATAGCTGAAGAACCTTCAATATCTTCTTCTCTGAAACTATGAGACAGAGAGCAAAGACATTTAGTATGTAGCAATGTTTAGTAGTCCCCTACATAAATCCTGCCAAGGATGCTCTCGGGGTCCAAACTGGCCACGCCTCGGGGGCATTTGACTCATAGACTTACAATGGGAAAATCTTAAAAAAATCTTCTTCTCTGAAAGCATGAGGCCCAGAGCTTATATTTTTAGTATGTAGCAACATTTAGTGATCCCTCATATAAATCCTGCCAATCAAGCCCCTGGGGTCCAAACTGGCCACACCCTAGGGCATCATAGAGCCTGTATAGCTAATTTAAGAACCTTCAAAAATCTTCTCCTCTGAAACCATTAGGCAGAGAGCTAAGATATTTAGTATGTAGCAATGTTTAGTGGTCCTCTACATAAATCCTGCCAACCATGCCCCTGGGATCCAAATTGGCCACACCCCAGGGGGTCATTAGCTTTCATAGACTTATAATGGGAAAAAAATTTTAAAAAATCTTCTTCTCTGAAATCATAAGACCCAGAGCTTATGTATTATAATAAAGCAAAGTTTAGTGGTCCCCTACATAAATCCTGCCAACCAAGTCCCTTGGGTCAAAACTTACCATACCAAGAGGGGGTCGGGGGTTGGGTCAGATTGTTACTCAGGTGAGCGATTCAGGGCCTTATGGCCCTCTTGTTGGAGTATTATGTGTAAGTCATTGCTCAGGTTTGCATCAGTTTGTATAAGAGCTGTTTTGCAGCAATATGTATGTGTGGAGCATTATGTGTAAGCCATTGCATGTTTTGTATCAGTATACATTGTACATAGTAAGTGCTGTTTTGCAGCAATGTTTATGTGTTGCTTGAAGCATTATAGGTCTGTCATTGCTGGTTTGTATCAGTATTACGTAAGAGCTGTTTTGCAGCAATATGTAAGTCATTGATGATTTTGGTTTGTTCTAAAGGGGGTGTGCATTTGCACCCCATTGCACACCCATCCCTTCTGGACAGGCCTGAAATGTGTGGCTCGTATAATTCTTATTTCAAGTTGTTATAATGTGATTTAACTATTTTCCAGAACCGATGTATGTCTGATGATAATAAAAGATAATCGGGCAATGTCAAGTTTGGATGCCGTAAAGAGGCTATCTGATGTAAAAGCAGTCAGAGATGTTCTCAATAAATATGGTGCTATAGAGCCAGGGGTAAGAAGTTTTGTTTGTACTTTTACATTAAACGTACAATATGCAGTTCAAATGGGAGACTGTGACTGCCCACTGGGATGAGGGGGGATCTGTTTTTCTCAAAAACCATTTCCTGTTAATAAACCAGACTAATCAAAGTTAACAAATAACTCTAGGGAACACATGCCAGGTGTGTGCAACTGTGGATTCATTCTGTTGCGCCTCCTGGGGAACATCGTTATGAGAATGAAAACAATAACTTTTTTATGCCAGGAACTATGCAATTTTGGCAATTTGAAGTAATAGCATTTTCGAATAAGAGGGATGGGGTCTAATTGGGTGGCGGGTGGGGGAGGAATTATTAGGATTTATATTGATATATCATAAGAAGAACTACATTCAAAGGTGTCATATGTCAAGCTCTTTAAAATTTAGTTTACAGTTAGGTCTTTGTGAAAAATTCTCTTGAGTGGATGAAAAGATTTTGATTCAGCAGCTGAGCAATATCAGGCCCATTTGGGTCTTTGTGCATTTGGCAGTATAACATCCATGTTAGCTTTTAACCATTAAAGCGCAAAAAAAAAGCAGATGACAAAATTTATGTTTGCAAAATGTAAGATAAAATGAGCCGCGACACGAGAAAACCAACGTGGTTGTGTGCCCAGCAAAGCTCAGATCAGCATGGGCATCCGCCAAGTCTGATCAGACAGTTCACAAAGCTCTTAGAGGGTAGCTAAGGGTCTAAGCTACTTCCATGTGGACACCGAAGACTCTGATCAGACATGGCGGATGCCCAGGCTGATCTGAGTCTGCATTGGGCACACAACCACTTTGTTGGTTTTGTCATGTCTCGGCTCAAATGTTTTGTCCAAGCTACATCATATTGAGAATTAAAATTCTAAATTGCAAACAGTGTAGACCCAGATAAGGTGGCTCATTATGAGCCGCCTCATCTGGATCTACACTGTTTGCAAATTCAACTATTTTTGTTTTTGGTGCTTTTATAGTTAGTTATAACTGTTTTATTTCTCATTTACAGCCGTGCGAGCCAGCGAGAAGTGTATACCCAGAAGGTTGGGAGTCGTATTGGTGGGTCCTTGTGGCCTTCGCTATATTTATATTCGTTATCACCATAATCCTTATCATCATAGTTGTATTCCTACATAGATCGTAAGTATTGTTAAAATTCTTTATTAGATATGCGTTGCATGAAGAGGGAACTTGTGCCATGTGCAGAGAAGAATCAGTTCAGCCTGTGCATCTGTGAAACCTGGTAAATCTAAAAAGTGAAGAGTGATCAGTTAGCACAGATGTGCAGTCTGTTTTGAGTATTTGGAGTATGCACATGGCTTTTAGACCCCTTTTGAGGAGCCCCGTCGGCTCAGGGGTTTAAGCGCTGGCCTGCTGATCTAGCAGTCCCAAGATTGATTCCTGGAAGTGGAAATTTTTCATCATAAACAGGGTTCCATTGCACACAGCCTTCCATTATCACCCTCCCATCGTCTGGATATAACTGAAATACTGTTGAATAGGACATAAAATTGCAAGTTATCCGTCGTCCATTTAGACCCCTTCTCACAAGATACCAATCAGTTATAGTAAATTTGGACATATTGGGGAGAGTTTTATTTTTGGGAATGTGAAGTTCAATGAAAATTAACCCTTAAAGTGCTGAAAATTACTTCTACAAAATTTGAAAAACATTTTGTTTGATCTATATCATATTGAGAATTTAAAGACAGATGCAAACAGTGTAAATCCTGATGAGGTGGCTCATCATGAGCTTGATCTTATTTTCAAACTCACAGGAGATATTTTCCCCCAAAATAAAGAGATGCCGCTTCAATCAGTGGATAGATTTTCACCAAACTTGGACAGATATATTGTTCGAACAAGTCAAAAATGTGTTAAGGTTTTGGTGACCCTCATATCTTTTTTAAGGCCACAGGAGGACTTGGAATGTGACACTTTCTTAGGTTGGCATATTAACTTATCAACATTTAGAGAAAGTGACACAGCTGAGAAAGCACATTTTGGGAAGGGGAGCAGGGTGGGGTGTTGGGGGCATCTGCTTTTGTCAAAAACCATTTCTAGTTACTAAGCCATACTATAATTATTAAAGTAAACAAACAGCTAAAAGGAAAAGTTAAAATTTGTACTAAGCCATACTATAATTATTAAAGTGAACAAACAGCTATAGGAACAGTATAATATAATTACAGTCAAATCTCGATATCTCGATGTGGAGCTTCAGTCCAAACTACTGATATCTCAAAGTAAATTTTCTGGTACCAGAAAATTTACTTTGGGATATCAGTAGTTTGAGATTACAGGAGTTGAAATGTGAATAAAAATAGGAAATATGTTCTTTGATATTAGAAGATACTTTGAGATACCAGAGTTCGAGATATCGGGATTCGACTGTATATATAAATTTTTCATGTATAATAGTACATCATAATTGTCAGAAGTGTTTTCTGTGATAATGTTTGTTAATCAGTCTTGATTTATTCTATTTTCTAGGTACAAAAATTATATGGATTCACACAAAACATGTAAGTAAAGTATTATTTAATATGAGGAGGGACGATTCTGTGAACAATAATTTCATGTTAGCATGAGGGTTCTTTCATGATAAACAGTCAGTTATGGCTTTATGAGAGTTAAGCCTTGCCTTGGCAATAACCAGTTACAGATGGCGGCAAGTTTTACAGATTAAATTAAGTCTTAGAATTTCGTGAGTCTAACTTTCCATCCACCAAATTCTTGGGGATGGGAGAAATGAAATTTTGACTATTGAATATGTTGGAAAAATTTAGTAAGATTTTCCTGCAGTTTGGTGGATATGAGCAGCGACACCAGAAAATCAACAAAGTGGCATGTGCACCCAGCAAAGACTCAGATCAGCCTGGGCATCTGCCCAGTCTGATCAGAGTCTTTGCTGTACGCATGGAGCTAGCTTAGACCCTTGGCTACCCTTTAAGTGCACCGTGAAGTGTCTGCTCAGACTGGTTGGATGCCAAAGCTTATATGAGTCTTCCCTGGGCGCTCATACCTATGTTGGTTTTTGGTGCCGTGGCTCATATGTATTCAGATTCCTCCAACTGTTAGGGTATATTTTAAGATAACTGGATATACCACCATATTTTGGCAGCCTAAGAGACTCCAGAGAGAGCTCATTCTTTCATTTAATAGTAGGGGCCTACTCTAAGAGTAGCACCTTACTGCTAAGCAAAAGAATTTACTCATTAGAGAGAGGAAATTTGTTCTTGGAAGAGTATCCCTCCAAGAGACGAGGCAGATATTGTCATGACAGTGTGATCTCCCTTGGGTGTGTATCCAGACAAGCTTATTCAGTCAACTGCATATTAATTTACAAGTACAGTGGCTTTAAATATAAGATCTTATTATATACCTAAAAAGTTGCTCCATTCACTTTACATTAGAGTAACCGTGCAATATTTTCTGCATATTGCACGGAGTCAAGTGCATATTGCACGGAGTTAAGGAGTCACGTTCCCAAGAACTACTTTTGTTTTAAAAGAAGAAAAGTTTGGCGGCCATTTTGTCGTCGAGTGCAATTCAAAAACGAGTAGAATAATGACACCAGTGTCGATTTCGGTGTTTAAATTACATGAAAGACAATTAAGTATAATTTACCTTTGATCCGTCACTCTATTAATTAATATTCTGCGATAAAAACGGAGATTTTCGTCAGAGCTGCTGAGAGTAAGACTCGAAAATGGCGCCCAGTTCTTGTAAACGTCAGCGTTTGTTTACTGACGTCACGTCCGATAACGTAACGTCATTAAACTTTCGCGCCATCAGGCGTGGCTTTTAGCGTGTATGAAGACACACAAAGGCATAATGTAATTTCAAATTTAAAACAAATTGTGGTTGCTATACCGAAATAATATTTTGATTTCGTACGTAGAGAGCACTGATCAAACTAGCAGACTAATATCAAAGGTATATAATAAAAAGGTTATTGAATTTATATTGTGAAATATTCGGCACTCGTTCATATGGCGGAGACGCACTCGCAAGCTCGTGCGTCCTTCGCCATATGAACTCGTGCCGAATATTTCCCAATATAAATTCAATAACCTATAATTATGGTATGTTTTAACACTTAAAGCACCAAAAAAGGCAGACCATAAAAATGATGTTTGTAAAATTTCAAAAAAAAGTTTCGTCCAAGCTGTATCATATACATAGATTGCAAACAGAGTAGATCCAGATGAGGTGGCTCATGATGAGCCACCTCATCTGGAGCTACCCTGATTGGAAATTCAACTATTTTAGTTTCTGGTGCTAAATGGTCAAATATAGTGAAATATGAAATATTCTGTGTACATATAATTTAAATTGAAGTTGATTTTATTTTTTTTTTATTTTTTTTTTTCAGATTTAGTGTCTGGTAACTAACTCAGAAAGTTGACAGAACACATTTTACTACTGAATCCTCAAGTAAAATACTCATCTAACAAACGGAGACTACTACAAGCTGGAACTTCAGGCCAAGTTACCTTGCCACAATATAGGGTTTTCAGCTTGAAATCCTGTAAAATTGATCCAGCTCAAAGTCTTGTTGAAATGGATCCATGTGATAAAACAGATACTGAACTGTTGAAGTGGTCAAAATTCAGTAACATATCAGTGCTCCAGATAATAGGGGTATTATGGATACTTCAAAGAAAATTTTTCTTATTTCTCAACAGAAACATACCTTGTGATCCATCATTAGAATCGTCTCAGAGAGACGGTTCTAATGATGGCTCACAAGATATCTGCTATGGTGAAATATGGAAAATTATCCGCTACCCTTTCTTATCTGGGGCATTGCATACCATAGGGACTTTTAAGTCCTGGGACAGACTTTTGGAGCTAGACATGCACTATTGTTGGAAATTAAGGAAAAGAAAAAAATGCAGATTATTCACTTCCTCTTAAACCTATGCTTATTTGGGCTTTATATATGCATGTGTATTAGGCTCTTGTTATAAAGACTGACTTTTGAATGATTGTCTTCAAAGTAGTTGTTTAACTTGTACAAGTGTCATGTGTTAGCTATCATAAATGGATTTCCATCGACATTATATGTTGATATGGACCCATATTCTTACATTTGTTAGAATTATTAAAACCAGTTCACCAAAAATATCAGGACACATATATCTGACGCAGACAGAATATACCCACATCAGACTGCTTCTCATATCATTGGGTAATTTATTCAGGGTTTGCACTATTTGCCAAGTTTCTTGGGACAAAGCAGCTAACACTTTTAAGGACTATTGGTTCACCACCAGTTTTTTCAACCATTTTTGCAATTTTGCAAGGGGAATAATTTTCATGACTTCCTATTTGCTTCCCACGAGGACCATGCCTTTCTGAAAGGTCTACTCTTAAAGGAAAGAATTTGCTCCTACAGGAGCAAATTCTTTCATTTGGGAGGACCTCATAAAGGAAAGAATTTGCTCTTAGGGGAGCAAATTCTTTCATTTGGGAGGACCTCCATTGTGGACGAGGCAAAAATACAAATGGCAGAGTTGCTGCCCCTGAAAGTATACATATTCACCTTAAAGATTGAAGGGCAAATATTAGAAAGTTTATGAAGTCTGAATATTTAAAGTATAGTAGTGCTTTATGTATGACAGTGAATGGTTTGGTTGTTGCATGTATGTTTTATAATGGTTTTGCTTCGTTATGAATGCTCACAGATTTCCGGACGTGGTAGGGTTTTGATGATAATTCATGAGTACCTAAGTTGTTCGTCTCTAACTCCAAAATGATTCAAAATACATGAATCAGTTATCCTAATTCGGCTGCAAGATGGGCTTTTCCCTCCAAGACAAAAAAGGACCATTTGCGCAGCTTTGCTGCAGTTTTCTTGTTAGAACTGTTTTAAAGGAGAGAACCAGTCTTAAGGCAGAATTACACTAATACGTCATTCTGTAGTCATCATAGCTGAAGTACTACGGTATACTTAGGACAAAATTTCTGCACGGATGTTCCTTTAACATCCGTGCAGAACTTTTGTTCTTAAGTATATTTTCAAAACCCCACCATACTGGAAGCTCTGAAGTTGTATATAGTTGTGGTATATGAATCTCATGAGTGCTTCAGCGTAATATATGTAAAAATTTGTATATATTATATATATTAGGTAGTTGTTAGAATGCAAATATGTATATACATTCATAGCAGTGCACTATATATTTTATATGTGCTGTTATTTTTATACAATAGATTTTTTAACTTTCTTGCATTCCAGCTCATTAAAAGGCTTAATGGAGCATCTTCATATACATGTATATGTTTACATATATAAACAAATATTGCTGTAACATTTTGTTTCCATGTTTTGAGGAAAACATGATTTTCATTCCCTGAACTTTTGCATAATGGAAGCTGTTCAAGAATCCTCAGGTTCTGTGTTAACTCTTTAAGCCCCAGAAAGCAGACGACAAAATTTACGTCTGCAAAAATTAAAAAATGCCTTGTCCAAGACATTTCATAATGAGAATTCAAAGACTCGAGAGCAAACAGTGTAGATCCAGATGAGGCCGCTCATAATGAGCCGCCTCATCAGGATCTACGCTGTTTGCAAATTATGCTATTTCCGTCATTGGTGCTTAAAGTGTTAATTAAATAGCTGTTCCTTTCCAAGGGATATCACTATGATCTGAAGTATTTGTCTCCCCTCTCACATAGAGCTATTCATAACAGGTTAAGGTTTTCCATAGCCTAATGGCCGTAGGGGCAGTAAGTGTTAAGGGCCACCATGTCTTTGGCACATCCCTCTTTTTTCGCTGCCTTAAACCTTCCCTGATTTAGAAACTGCTGGGTTGGCAGAGTTCTTCAGTTGCTGGCTGGCCCAATGGGGATTCAAACTTGTGACCTTTTGCACTGTAGCCAAATGCTTCTTACCACTTGACCTCAGAGTAAATTTTTTTCCTTCAAGAATTGCCATCATAAGAGAAGGTATTTAACTACATGTACAAGGGAAGTAAATACTATTCCATTAAAGTTGTTTCCAAATATATAAAAATGGTGGTTATGCCATTGTGTCTCCATACACATAAAGATGTTGGTCTAGCCACTCATATCTCTATTGCTCATTTATATGCATAGGAATTCACTCAAGTTATTAGTAGTTAGAATTTTCAGTGTATGTTTTGCAACCAGGAAACTTAAAAAAAATGAGAATAAATAGACATAAAATCTGAAGCTACTGTTCCACAAAGGAAATTGTTAATCAACAGAAAAGTAAAATGTATTTAAACTGTAGGTACTCATTTGAAATTTCACTTAGTGCCACAATACAATTTGAATGTCTTCAACATTTAAATGAGATCTACCCTAATGTGCTTATTGTATTGAGAGGTCTAAAGCCATTTGTCCCAAATGGAAAATAAATGATTTTAGTAGTCTTAATATTTAAAGACATAAGGGTATTATGGTGTCCTGGGAACTCTTCTACACTTCTGTAATAGGTTAATAGATCAAAAGTTTTACATAATACAAGTACTGCTGCATAATTTGTTCGTATGAAACTGTTTTCAAAGTATGTTCAAAAGTTGGTCACCAAGGTATGTTCCTATACATGCTGTTAGCTATTGTTGTTAAGACTATTTCTTTATACAAATAAATTCTAAGGAAGTTTTTCTATGCAATATTTTTGTAAGAATAAAATTGGAAAAACTCTACTTCTTGGTCTTTCTTGAAGTCCTGTACAAATGGTGTATGTGCTATAACTAATATAGAGGATGTTACATGAGGGGTCATTTCATAAATTTCATATGAAATAATTACTCATGTAAGATGACCCTTTAAAATGGGATTTTATCGCCTTCAAAATGAACATTATTTCTATAAGGAAATGCATTGTTGACATGGACGTTCTCAATGACGTTACGTGTAAGCGCCAATGTGTTATTACAGGTGTGGTCATAAGATTTTTATGACAGGATGTTATCCACTGAATAACACCGACGTCATATGATAAAAGTATAACTGTTAGGCCAGTTTTGCCAGAGGTAACATTTTAGACCCAGATCAGGGACCAGTTGTTAAACACCAAGAACCTCATATTTTCAAATGTAATATAAGCAAAAAACATTACCATTTTTGCCAAAGAAATGTGAGAAGCTTTTGCAGTGCAAAAGCTTCTACGATTTTCTTGGCAAAAATATTACATGTAATACAATTATTGATTTCATGTGTACTAGAAAATTAAATGAATCCTTGACTGATGATGTCATTAAGGTAATGATACTTCGAATGACAAGGCCCAGATCAGCAGTCTAATCAGGCTCTACACTGCCCTTCTGCCAGCAACTGTTTGACACCCTAGCCGGATAGTCAAGTTGCTCGAGCAGTGTATGGTAAACCTGTGCTAATAAATGGACTACAGTGAGTACAATATGGATCATATAGGTTAGGGCAACAAAATTTTAACACACCCTTGCATTTTGCCTGTGACAACTGGTGGGGTAATCATGTTTATACCGATAACCTATAGATCCCAGACACTTTTATCCAGAAAAAGGAGCAGGGGTAGTGTAGTGGATAGCAAGCTGGACTACCAATCCAGGGGTAGCATGATCCACCCCCTGCTTCTCTGGTCTTTCAGATGAGACTAAACTAAGGTCCCGTCTCTGTATGACCTAGTTGTTGGTGGGATGTTAAACCAGAGTTCACACACTTTAACCCAAATAGCAGGCAGATCAGACTCTACACATTTTAAGTTGTATGGATAAACATCCAGGTTTTCCACAGTTTTTACAAAGGGGAACTTTTGTGACTTCCTGTTTGCTTCCTTGGAGGATGTAACCCTTCCTAAAAGGGGTCTACCGTTGAAGAAAAGAATTTGCTCCTTCAAGAGTTAACAACATTGAGAAGGGAGGCAAACATGAAAATGGCAGAGTTTCTTTCCCTGAAAGATTACCCATTTGCCTTAAAATACTTATTAAACTAACTACAGGTGCGTGCCAACACTAATGGTGGAAATCCGTAATTATACCACCCTTACCAGAAAATGCCAACTTCAGTATGAAATATTTCGTAATGAGAAAGGTCTACCTGGAAAGTAGGTATAAAATAGTTATACTATGGTTTGTCCGCCTGTACAGGAGATAATCCACTCGCTAAAGCTCATGGATTATCTCCTCATTCAGGGGCATAAACCATGATATAGCTAGTCAAACCTGTCTTAAGGGGTCACCCAAGGGAAGGACAAAAAGTGGCTAAGACGGGTGACCCTTTAATACAGGTTCATTTGCACTGTATTTTGGTTCAAGGGACCCAGAAAAGCTGGCTGCTTAAGGCAGGAGATCCCTTAATAGAGGTGACCACATAAGCAGGTTTGACTATTACATATAGAAATTAGTGGCAAATAAGCATACCGAGGTGAAGCTCTGGTAAAGGATGACTCTCACCTCATAACCAGGACATAAACTTTAGGTGCAACAACCATATGTTCCATTGGCAATCAACAAACAATGCAAACTACAGAAAGAAAACTTTTATTTCAAACAATTGCTATCATTATCAGCACAGAGTTGTAACATGATACATGCAAAAACAAAACATCTGAAAAAATCTGAAATACAAAACAACCTACACATGGACCAGCCTGATGTAAGACAGGAAGTGTTTGGAAACAAGAATTCAGTGGATCTGCCCATTGTCAAAAAGCTGCCCCAAGCCTATACTTCTTGCAGAGCTACACCAGCTACTCAACAAGCTTTTATACTGCCAGTGCAAAAGGACTGCAAAAGCATCATTTGGATGCATTAAAGTGTGTAAAATCTACTTTCTAAGACTTTTTGAACAATAGTTGTCAGACTTCCAGGCGTCCGAAATTTTAGGGTCATTACGGTATAGACACACAAGAACTCTGCGGAATGCTGTGTGTTGTCTGCTTGGGCGTTCTCACAAACTCAGCCAAACAGAAAACTTGAAAATTATTGCTGATGGTAATGCTCAGATTCTTATTCCACTTGCCACGAAATCAAAACTGTGGTGCCAGTATATGTGTACTCCTAAGAGTGTGATACTTCGTACCGTAATGACCCTAAAATTTTTAGGACACCTGAAAGTCTGACAATCACTATTCGAAAAGTCTTAGAAAGTGGATTTCACACACATTAATGCATCCAAATAAGGCTTAGTCAATGGCAAACACTGTGGACCCTAATCAAACTGCACCTTCAGGAGCAGTTTGATCTGGGTCTACAATGTTTGCTCAAACCAGTCTGTCAGAATATTTAGAGTCATTACGGTTATTATCTTCTAGTCAACTTACCACTAAGTTTATGCATAAAAAAAATAATAATCCAGCTTATTGCACCACTGAGATTCTTAACCACTCTGTAGCTTAAGTCAGATACAGGCCTTTACATTCATTCTAAAACATCACAGTCTATAGACCCTACAATTGTACAACATGATATAATATTAGTGCTGTAGGTAAAAGAATGTACTTGATGACTGTAGGATTCTTTTGCTTTTTTATGCCCCTGTGACGATAGTCAGGGGGCATTAAGATTTGCCCCTGTCTGTCTGTCCGTCCATTCATCACACTTTAGGGTATAGAGTTTGTGTAATCAACTCCTCCCACAGTTTTTAATGGATCTTTTTCAAACAGTGCATACCTATTGTGCTCATATTGAAGATGTTCATGTGGGTTTTTAATGGAGCTAGAATTTTGACAGAATTACAGCCTTTTGAACTTAATCATTTTAGGCAATTTTTTGCATTGTAGGGTATAGAGCTTGTGTAATCAACTCCTCCCACAGTTTTCAATGGATCTTTTTCAAACCTTGCATACATATTGTGGACATATTGATAATGTGCATGTGGGTTTTTGATGGGCCTAGAATTAATTTTGACACAATTACAGCTTTTTGAACTTAGTCATTTTGTGCAAATGTTTGCATTGGAGGGTAACCAACTCCTCACAGTTTTCAATGGATCTTTTTCAAACCTTGCGTACATATTGTGCATATATTGAAGATGTGCATGTGCATTTTTCTTGGAGCTAGAGTTCATTTTGACAGAATTGTGGCCTTGTAAACTTAGTCATTTTGGGTAGCATTTTTGCACTGAAGGGCATGGAGTTTGTGTAACATTTTCAGTGGATTCTTTGTAGATGGTGTTTGTGCTTTAGAAGGTGCTTTAGGGATGCAGACATGTCCTGTGACAGGCACTGCACTTGGGCATCATTAGTGTCTTACACAATTTTCTAGTTTTCTCCTTGAAAACATGCAGATTTAAAAAAAAAATCCCTTATCTCCAATACTCCCTCTTACCTAGAGCACTGGATATTATTTGAGCTGTGACATGACAAAACCAACAAAGTGGCAACCACACTATGCAAAGATCTGGATCAGCCTGAGCATCTGTCCAGTCTGATTAGAGTCTTTGCTGTGCACTTAAAGGGTAGCTAATGGTCTAAGCTACCTCCATGCCAATGGCAAACACTCTGATCAGACTGGGCTGATTAGAGTCTACGCTGGGTGCTCATGCTACTTTGTTGGTTTTGTCATGTCGTGGCTCATTTTGTAAGAATCCGCAATTTATTACATGTACTGTATTTATTACTTATGACACTTATTAGACAGCCATTTTCCCCTCCCAAAACAACTCCAAAAATCTACCATGTTAATCCTAGTAAGTGCCCCTGCTCTAATAAATGCCCACTGCCTTTTTTTCTAAAAATAAAGTTATACTGACTTGCATGAATTCTTATTTGCTTCTCTGGATGGGGCAGCTCTTTGAAAAAGGGTCTAGAGGAGCAATTTTTTACCTTTAAGAATTGACCCTTATTGAGAAGGGAGACAAAAAAAAATAGTGAAACTATTTACTCTGAAAGTATATGCCTTCACCTTAACCCATTCTATGCAGGATACCCCTTTACGGGTATCTGGGCAAACAGTTCGGATCCAGATAAGGCCCCACAAACGTGGGGCCTGATCTGAAATCCAAACTGTTTGCTGCCTAGACATCATTACTACAAGAGATAGTTGGACAAATATTGTCAAAATATTCTTGATTTTTGAGGCAGATGACAATTTCAGCAGACGACAAAAAATACCCAGAATGCAATGGGTTAATACTGTTTATTAGAAGTGCTTGGGCTGTGGCTGGTTTGCTACTCTTAAGGCTCTAGATAACGCCCCACTTTCATAAAATGCAATGCCCCCCGGGACGTTAAATAGGATTAATATAGTAGATTTATGTTTTAAGAGGAATCTAGATATTTTGGATTTTTTGGTAAAATCCTCTAGATTTTTGGAACAGTTGTGGAAAGGAAAACCCCATTTTACAGACAAATAAATACAGTACATTTTATGTATCAATATATGAATTAGCATACTATTAAACTTACAAACACCATAAAACACTACAAAACATGATCAATGTCCTTTTACATAGAATAAAATTGAACACAACTGTCAAAAATTAAGGTGTAAATCACAACCTCTATTAGCACAGCTTCATTTGACAAAGTACAAACCATACTATCACAGCAAACGCACTCTGACACTAAGAAATTATGGTTGCAGTCAACCATTAATTTTCCATAGACGACAATGTTAACATCTGGTCATTTTATTACAAAACTGTACATACAAAGTTTTCCAAACCTGTCTTGCTTTAAAGTGTCATCCAAGCCTATCAATTTGAGATGAAAACATCCACTGCCTTCCAATCTCAGTGAGCCGCTAAGCTAGGCTGACCAGGCCTAGGCAACCACCAATTCGTACCCCAAAAAAGAGCATACTTTTTCACCAGGGGATCAGCTACCAAAATCAACCCCATCTCCTTCTGGTAAAATATTTCTCAATTAAATATGCCTTTTCGTAACTTTCATTTGTTGGTCTTTTTTTATACTACAAGAAATCTAACATGCATGATTGACAGATGACGTCATCTCTCTTACAATGTAAACCTAATGCTCTCCCCGAAATAGGCGGGGCAAGTCCTTATGAATATTTAGTGGACTGTACCCTTATATTGTCCTATTATGCTTAAATATTGGGACACATAAAAAACATTAATTTTCCATTTGGGACAAATGGAAAATTAATGGTTAAGGTGTCCCAATACTTAAGCACTTTAGGGTAAATCCATGCAAGGTACCTTTTCATACATTTGCAAGACAGGGTATTTTCCTTCTAAAACAACAACAAAAATCTAGATAATTTTTCCTTTTAACCTAGATGCCTCTTCAAAGATGGGTCCAAATTTTTGGGTTTGGGAAGGGAAAAATCAATATTATAGTAGAATTTGGATATTATTTGACATTCCAGAGGTGTACGTGTATGAGTGTGTGTGTGGGTGGGGTGGGGGGGAATGCCTTATACATGTAGCTGAATTGTTGCAGTAACAATGTTTTCCGATAATTTATATTTGTTTATCGTAAATTACAGTAAGTAACACAGGGATGGCGGTAGATTGCTGAATGATGGTTAATTATCCAAATATGTTGTAAAATAATGACTAATCAGCTTTTAGTAAACACATTTTAAGCACAAACATATATCTAAGCTTGGCATGGTAAAATCCAGCACCTGCTAGCATGCCACAGAAGCACATACAAACTTGAACACAATGTTGAAATTTACACCTGGTAAACGCAAAATTCCATTCCCATCTTGAAATTACAAATTCAAATGCTTGAAACAGCCAAAATGTAACTTGTTTTGTTTTTAAGTAACTAATCTGATGGAGTTTCAGTTACCACCAAATTCTGGAAGGTTGCCATACTGAAATTTAGTTTTATAGCCACTTTGCACAGAGGTATGTTCTCTCCTAATCAAATGGATAAGTCTATTATGTCAATTAAGGGGTGTCTGGTTTAGTTTACTTCTAGCATATCTATTTCAAGGAAAACTGCAAACTATAGACCTTGAGCAGATGCCACATTTTGTTTTATTTTATCTGGGTCTGCACTGTTTAACTAAGTCCTATTTATGGGACGCGAGGCACTAATGGGTGAAGAGTACTCCATCAGTTCATCTTTTACAAAGCTGAATTTTTCTACTGATGACTTTACATGCAAAAGTTAAAGAGCATTATTATATTTTGCCTATCCATCTGTACAAACTAGAAGTTTCAACTTCCAGCAGGAAATGGAATAGCACGTTAACCAGACATAAAATTGAGATCAAGAATTTTGTGTAAGACAGAGCTCCAGATAAGAAGGGGTAACAGGGATATTATATTTCCTTATTTTTCAATTAAAACATACATTGTGACCTCTCATCAGAACCGTCTCACTGAGACTGTTCGAATTAGGGGTCACAATGTATGTTTTCGATGAAAATAAGAAAAATTATCTCTGAATTATCCTTGTTACCCCATTCTTATCTGGAGCTCTGGTAAAAACATAAATTTGATTCACACTAAACACAGAATTAAATGACTTGAAAATAATTATTTCTTTGAGAAAATCTGAAAAGTCTGTTGAAGGAGTCTCAGTTTGTTATGTCATTGAAAAACTGGCAAAGCATGACATACACTGTTTGCCATGCTCCTGTATGTATGACATAGATATGTTACCATAGCAATTAAGATTTCATACTGACGTCAAAGTGAAGTCAGAGATGTCATTCTGCCAAGGTACTAAGCACAACAACTAGTAATTCCGTAGTTGCTATCATAACAGATTATGACGTCACTGGTATAGAGCATGGCAAAAGAGTATATGCTTTGCTCCACCAATTTTTCAGTGACATTACAAACTGGAATTCTTTCAAAAGAAACTTCAAATTTTCACAAACAAATAATTATTCTTAAGTCGTTTAATTTGGTGTTACCAACAAATGACATGATATAAGTAGCACATCTAATATATAAGTGGCGCGTTTGATAAACACATTTGACCTCACACAAGTGATTCTTCCACAGGGTTGCCAATCTTCCTCCACTTCGAAATTCCCTGACTTTTGCCTGATTTTCTCTTATATTTCCCAATTTTGCCTTGCATTTTCCAATTTTCCATACCCTTTTATGAATCTAAACCACTTCAAATTTCCCAAATTTTTGCCTGATTTTTTTTTACATTTCCCAATTTTCCCTTACATTTCCCAATTTTCCCATACACTTCCCAATTTTCCATACCCTTTTATGGATCTAAAAGTTAAAAAATTGTATTTTCTGAAGACTGCCATTGCCATCAATTTTCAAAGCCCTGACTTTTCAAGTCCTTTCTATTTTTCCTTACCAGTCAAGAAATTCCCTGATCTGAAGAAAATATTATATCCCCAACTATGGCAATCCTGCTTAAATCTGATTCACACAGACAAATGACATGTTAAAGCGAATAAAGGGATAACCCAGTAGAAATATGTGCGCTTATAATTATATGCCTAAGAAATGCCCATGACACGTTTATTGGGGCATGTAATTAGGTCAAATACAATATTTCATATTCCGTGTTTTCACTTGAAATGTTGCTTCTTGTAATTATTATCAACTAGAAATGCCTGAAATTTTAAATGCCTTTCCTCTTCTGTATTCCATCCTCAAAGCAAAATCTTTTTTTTTCGGAAATAATGAAAACCAATCTTCCATAATTCCATTAGCACAAAACAATCTGACAGTCCACAAAAAAAGACAATCTACTTCTAACAGAGCTCCCCAAAAGATTTTAGCTATCTCTACAGATAGATAAATCCCTAGTAGAAAAGCTGACATTCCTTGAAAAAATCTTTGTTTTGATGTTGTTTTGACTGCTCCCAAAATGGATATATTGCCAAGAACAGCTCCATAATAGTCTCATGCGCCTAAGGTGAATGGATATTTTGCCAAAGAAGATAACACTGACCTGAAAGCACTCATGGGCCTACTCTCAAGGGAGAGGAATTTGCTCCTCCAAGGAAGAGCACAATGATTTGGCAGCACTCATGGACCAACTCTCAAGGGAAGAATTTGCTCCCTCAAGGAATCTCACCAACCTTGCAGCACTGATGTGCTTATTCTCAAGGGAAAGAATTTGCCCACTAAAGGAACCTTGCAGCACTCATGGGCCAATTCTGAAGGGAAGAATTTGCTCCCCAAAGAAATATCACTCTGACCTGGCAGCATTCATAGGCTTTACTCTTAAAGGAAGAATTTGCTCCACCAGGGCAGTCTACTCATGAAGGAAAGACTTTGCTCCTATAGGAGCAAAGTCTTTCATTTATGAGTTGACCACCGACAAGGGAGGAAACAATGAAAATGGCAGACTGAGAGTTGCTTTCCCTGACAGTGTATCCAAACACCTTAATTCCAGCTTAATGACTGGCACACTTGGCTCAGTGAGCTACTTGATCATCTTATACCAGCAGATGACATTTTACGTCTGCTACGTCTGCATCTCCCGAACTTTTCCCACAATCCCCCGGTTTCCTTGCTGATTTCTTGCCATTTCAACAATGTCCGCAAGTTTGTCTATTTTTTGTTTTATGTACACACTGCACCACTCCTCAACTGTGTTTGCAAAATAAATCCTCTTCAGAGACTTTTCAAACTTAGTGTGAAGCTGCTTCAGGCCATTCAAAATTCTGAAAATAAATAGTCCATTGAAATGCTTCATATACAAACTAAATATATCACAGGAGTAAGTTACGGATAACATACAAGAATTGTAAGAAAACAATGGAGCATGCCTTACGGTAGTTAGACTTTTAACAAGAGCACATTTAATATGGACAATAATGGCCAAGGTCATACACTGCACTATATGATGCAAATCTGTGAACTTCTGTTGGAGATGCTAAGCAAAAATTACTGGACCAACTGGCAGAATTTTATTTTGCCACTTGATGTTTTTACCCTCAACAGTACCAAAATTAAGTATTCGCCCCATTTACTGCACGGTGCGCTTAACTTTTTCAAAATTGCAACAAAAAAGTGTGGTTAAAAACATTTCTAATAACCGCACACTCAGAACCAAAAAAAACAACAAACAAACAGTCGAAATAGTCGGCAATACTGATCGGGGTGTTCGAAAAGACATGAAAATATTAAGTGTTCGAACTATTTGAATTGCCAATTTCCGGGAGAAAAACGATCTCATGTCAAGTCGCAAATTATATCTCATACATGTACCTCTCAGTATTAAATATGTCCTCATTATGCATGTATTTCATTCTCTTCATCCTTCTTCAATATTCCAAATAAATATTCCGAAAGAAAGAAAAGTATTTCAACACTCTTACGATGACCTAATATGTGATTGTTTAAACACGTCAGGTAAGTTTGTCAGTGATCTGGCTATTCATTCACCGCAAGTGGTCTGCTTTAAATTCACGGGCTTCTATTAATAACACACACATTCTAATTCTGAAAGATGCAGTCCTTTTGATCTTCCCTATTTCTGTCTGTCCTATATTACGTCCAAGGGTGCAGAAATATTGGCAATGTGTCATGAGAAAGGTACCATATTACATGTGCAAACAGCGAAGTCCTAGACCAGTCTGCGCATCTTAAACCAATTATTTTGCAAACTATTGGCGAATCCTGGAGATTTGTTAGACTGGCCAATGTTCGCAAATGCACAATATGATGTGGGTGTTTGCTGATCAAATGTGTCCTGAGGCCCTCTTGAGGCCAACAGGCCAGCTATGCCAATAATAAATCTATCCTATGGCTACCGCTAACTTTGTTTAAATGCACAGACCATATATGCGCAGGCTGGTCGCTTCGTTCAGTTTGCGCATGTATTCAGACCGATTTTGTACGGAAACAAGAGTTTGTCGTTATGATAATTTATTTCTTTCTCATCTGTCGTTCATGTACCTTTCCCAACGCACTTTGGCGCACGTGCACATTTTCACTATATATGACAAGAATTGCTCTTGAGAAATGGCGTCTTTTCGCATGTGTGAAAGGCAAAGACTCAGTTCAGCCTGCGCACCACCGCAACCTCATAATTTCGTTAGCTCGATCCTTCTCGGATCAAAATGTACATTCCCATTGTTGATGCAACAGAGAATACGCTAATCAGACGGCGCAGATGTGTAAGCTGATCCGAGTCCGCTGTTCACACTCGTACAGATCATAACACTTCCGCCAACTCTGTATATATTGGCGAGGATACCCGACTGACATTTAGACCAATATTGTTGCTCTCTTCGCACATTGCGTCGGGAAAACAAAACTGAAAACAATGTCGCTGTTAAAACAGTAATGGTAAGTTGAACTTGATGTGTTTTGTGAGTTTCAAAAGGAAAAAGCAGTGTGCGCTTGTGCATTTTTTTCCGGAAATGGCCTTGGTGTGCGGTTATAGGGGCATGTGCGGTAAATGGGGCGATTACGGTAGCACCAAATATTAGTGTTTGAAAGTATCTGGTATATAAAACTAAGAAACAAGAGGCCCAAATGGGCCTGATATCGCTCACCTGGCTTTTGTATCAGAATGGGGACCATTCTGATACAAAATTGGTCCAATTCCAGAGATTTTCTCAATTTCACATTTTGCTACTTTTAGTAACAGAGGCCAACTTGTCTGGTCTTTATATATTTACTTTTGAAACACCTCAAGGCAAGAATCATTTTGCCACAAATTTCATCAAAATCCATTCAGGGGTTACTGAGATATTGTCAGTTTCATGTTTTGTGCTATTTTTAGTAACGGCAGATGGCGGCCATCTTAAAATGCCAAAATGCAAAAAATTGAAAAGCTTTCATGCAAGGACCATTTTGACACAAAATTGGTCCAGTTCCATTGTAATTTTCTAATTTTCAAATTTTGCTATTTTAAGTAACAGAGGCCAACTTGACGGGTCAATATTTGTTAATTTGTGAAACACATCAAAGCAAGAATCATTTTGCCACAAATTTCGTCTCAATCGCTTCAGCGGTTATTGAGATGTTGTCATTTTCATATTTTGTGCTATTTTTAGTAACGGCAGATGGTGGCCATCTTGGAATGCCAAAATGCAGAAAATCGAAAAAGCTTATTGAAATGATCATTCTGACAGAAAATTAGTCCAATTCCACTGAGATTTTCTTATTTTCACATTTTTCTATTTTTAGTAACAAAGGCCATTATGACTTGTCTATATTTAGTTATTTTTGAAACATCTCAATGCAAAAATCATTTTGACACAAATTTCGTCAAAATCTATTCAGCGGTTACTGAGATATTGTCATTTTATGTTTGTGCTATTTTTAGTAACGGCAGGTGGTGGCCATCTTGGAATGCCAAATTGCAATTAATCTAAATGGCTTCATGTAAGGAACATTCTGACACAAAATTGGTCCATTTCCATTCAAGGGTTCTTGAGTAATTGTCATTTTATGTTTGTGCTATTTCTAATAACGGCAGATGTCGGCCATCTTGGAAGCCAAATTGCAATTAATCGAAACGGCTTCATGCAAGGAACATTCTGACACAAAATTGGTTGAATTCCATTCAACGGTTCTTGAGTAATTGTCATTTTTATGATTGTGCTATTTTTAGTAACGGCAGATGTCGGCCATCTTGGAAAGCCAAATTGTAATTAATCGAAATGGCTTCATGCAAGGAACATTCTGACACAAAATTGGTCGAATTCCATTCAAGGGTTCTTGAGTAATTGTCATTTTTATTTTTGTGCTATTTTTAGTAACGGCCCCCATGGTGGCCATCTTGGATAGTCAACTGACACAAAATTGAAATAATTCCTTTTAAGGACCATTGCTGACCAAATCTGACCACAATCGATTGCATTTTCTTGAGATACTGACATTTGAGCAAAATCGGTCTTGTAAACGCTAAGTAGGTCACTGTGACCTAATTCCGCTATCGATTTTTTTCATTTTTACAAATTTTAATCCCAAGGTCCCATTAATGTTCCACGCAAACTTTCAACCAAATATATCAAATGGTTCTGGAGAAGAAGTTGATTTTGTTGTTTTTGCTATTTTTAGTAATGGTGGCCATCTTGGATTCTTGACCTGACCCAATTTTACAATTTTGAAACCCTGCAGTCTGGTCATGCTCCATGTGAAATTTGAAACCCATGGGTGCAGTGGTTTTAGAGAAGAAGTTGTTTGAAGTGGTTTGAATATGTCATTTTTTGACATTGGCATTTGAGCAAAATTACACTCGTAAACAGAAAGTAGGTCACTGTGACAAAACTCCGCTACAGATTTTTTTCATTTTTACAATTTTGAATACCAAGGTTTCATTGATGTTCCACGCCAAAATTCAGACAAATATACCCAGTGGTTCTGGAGAAGAAGTTTATTTTGTTGTTTTTGCTATTTTTAGTAATGGCGGCCATCTTGGATTTTCAACCTGACCCAATTTTATAATTTTGAAACCCTGGAGTCAGGTCATGCTCCATGTGAAATTTGAAACCCATGGGTGCAGTGGTTTTAGAGAAGAAGTTGTTTGAAGTCGTTTGAATATGTCGTTTTTTGACATTGGCATTTGAGCAAAATTACACTCGTAAACAGAAAGTAGGTCACTGTGACAAAACTCCGCTACAGATTTTTTTCATTTTTACAATTTTGAATACCAAGGTTTCATTGATGTTCCATGCCAAAATTCAGACAAATATACCCAGTGGTTCTGGAGAAGAAGTTTATTTTGTTGTTTTTGCTATTTTTAGTAACGGTGGCCATCTTGGATTTTCAACCTGACCCAATTTTACAATTCTGAGACCCTGGAGTCAGGTCATGCTCCATGTGAAATTTGAGAACCATGGGACCAGTAGTTTTACAGAAGAAGATGTTTGAATATTTGTTTTTAGGTGTTGACGGACAAATTTTGTGACGACGCACGACACACGACGCACGCATTGGTATGACAATAGCTCACTATGGCCCTTCGGGCCAGGTGAGCTAAAAAATTATTTGGGGGCAATTAGTATGGCAGCACCCTTTTTATGGGTGGTAGGCACAGTCTTAAAATTTGCATTGTTCTCCATTTATTCGGCTATAGAACTGGACTTCCCCCAATTATATAAACTGATCTTGTGTAATTCTGCTATGAGACAGTTTTCCCTACCAAAACAATCCAAAAAATCTAGATCCATATAAGATGGATCTATATTTTTCGGTTTGCTTTGGACGGGAAAAAGCGTCATCTAATAGCAAATTAAATATGGTATCACCAAAGACGTTGGAACAAGTGCCCTTCGGGCTTGGTTGGTTTAAACAATATTTTATTCATGCAAGATATACTGACAAAAGATATACATGTACTATTAACGGAGGATCTGAAAGGAAGCATATTGCTTATAGGATTCATTTCCTCATTCATCTCATTTACATTATATATTCCGTACATTGTAACAGGCTTGGTTGCAATGTCTTACTCTGGGCAGGAATAATTTGACTCAGTTTTATACAGCTAAATCAATGTCTTACTTGAGTGCTTGCTGAAGCAAAGCCTCTATGTGCATGGGATTTGTGAAATTCCTTCGCATGTGGTATTCATTCATCCACGTCATCCGCCTGAAACAGACATGTAGAATACAGTCAGTTATGAAAGCAACAACTCTGGCAATTTAAACTACACTGTTTCCATGGCGACAGCTGTCTCAATACAGAGTTTCTTAGTAAGACTATGTCTTGCACCAATGTTTATTAATGTTTGCTACATTAAAGATTCTACACATGCGACAGTTACATGGGGACACAGGGAGTGGGAACACAGGCTGTTGTAACTCATTTCCATTATTTCATTTATCTATTCTAAAGTCTTCTTTTGAAATACAATTAGTTTTGTTGATAGTCCTGCTTTTTCTTGTTTCACAAAATGGTATACTTTCAGGCCAAACAGAAAATCAATTTTTAAAAGATTTCAGTGAACAAGGATAGCAACTCTACCATTTATGTTACTGTTTCCAACTCACTGGGGTTCACTGTTACAGGAAAGAATTTGCTCCCCTAGGAGCCAGTTCTTTTCTTTTCAGAGTTGATCCCAATTTGGAAGGCGTTCATCTAAGGAAGCAAACAGGAGGTCATGGAAGCTGTTTGCCATTATAATACAGCGTATAATATTTGCAGCAACATGCACACACAGATGGAAAGGTTGGGCTGGCTGGCTGGATGGATGACTTGCGATTTTAGGTCCTTTTTAACAGTATTTCAGTCATATCAGGATGCTGGGTTGGTGAGTATTTCAGTCATATCAGGATGCTGGGTGGGTGATACTGAAAGACTGTGGGCAATGGAACCCTGTTTACTATTGAAAATACTCCCGCCTCCAGCAGGGCACAAACTGGAACTGCTAGATTGGCAGGCCAGCACTTAACCTACTGAGCTACTGGGGCTCCTGAAAAGGTTGGGAGAATTTGAAGAAAAATATTAAGTTTTTCAGCATTTTTGAGTGTTAGAATCAAAACAGTTCAGCTGTAGCAGTGAACTGTTGAGTAATAATATGTAAGTAGACATACCATATATGTGCCACACTCATGATATGATCTACTTTACAACTGACCTCCAAACAGTGATTTATTACTCAACAATTCAATGCTAGAGCTGATCTATTTCTTCATCAAAACACAAGCTTATCTGGAACTATTTATATTACCCTTCACTGTGCATAAAGTCTTCAAATGCCGATTCCAGTCGTAACATTTCCAATGTGGCCATGTAAATATCAGAACCAGGAAAATCACATGATGGAATGTCTTTCCTGTAAAGATTCACATTTTAATGCTTAAAGCCCTAAAAATGAAAACAGTTGAATTTGCAAACAGTGTAGATCCACAACAGGTGGCTCATAATGAGCCACCTCGTCTGGATCCACAGTTTGCCCTCTAGCCTTTGAATTCTCAAAGTGATACAGCTTGGATGCAACATTTTTTCAATTTTGCAGATGTAAATTTTGTTGTCTGCTTTTTCGGAGCTTTAAGGGTTAATAAATGAGCCCCCAGCACAAGCAAGAATTAGAAGTAACCGAATTTATAATGTGAAATATGTGGCACAAATTCATCCGGTACAGGATGTGCGAGCTTTTTATTATCTACCCATGATATTAATCGCTAGTTTTATTATCTCTATAATTAGGCTTGAAAACCAAATAGTCATTAATCTGCAAACTGTTTCAAATTTGAAACCATAAAACCTGTTGTCTTCCTATACATTCAAAACCATATCCAATGGCATAAAAGTGAACATGACACTTTCTGTATCGAACATGTTATTGGTAAACATTCAGTGACGTTGAAAAGAACTACATGTAAGTGCCATTTTCCAGCCATAATTTCCATTATTTCTCTCAGGTTTTAAAAGAACCACAGACAGAACATAAATCAGATTTAATGGCCTTGTCTTAGACTGACCAACTATTCCAAGTATGATGCAAATCCATTAAACAGTACTGGCCATAATTGGCAAAATCGTTTGACCATAAAATATAGATTACAGTGACCTACAGTAAGTATGCAGTCTGTCATGTCAGAATGACTAACAATTTGAAGTATGAAGCAAATCCATTTAACAGTGTTAGAGATATAAAGCAAAATACTGGACCATGTATGTAGGACACAGGAGTCTGCATGGATGCTTTGCTGCTGTTGCGCTAAATAGGGATAGGCTATCTGACCAAGTATCAACTCTTACCTCAAATGTATCGCCGAAAGCAAAGGAAGGAGCACTTTATTCTAAAACCTTAACTTCAGAAAAACAGTTTGAGATTTTGATCTTTGGTCCCACAGCACGAACCTTGGGCTGTGATAGCAATGTGTCTGTTCCCTGGGCAAAGCTTTGCGTTGGCATTACATGACCTGGGCTCAGTTCTTCAAAACTAATGACATCGTTAGTTAACCAGAAGTTAAATTTTTTAATGTATTGTATGCAAAAATACTGCCATTTTTTGCCAAAACTGTGAGGAGCTTTTGTAGAGCAAAAGATGTCAGCATGTACAAGAAGACTTAACAAATCCTAGTAAATCCTTAACTAATGACTTCATTAATGCTTTGAACAACTGGGCCTAGGTCTAATTCAACCAAATTTAAGATATTATGGGGCATAAAAAGACCTGAACTGCCAGTTCAACCAAATTTAAAACATAACAGTATGGGGCTTATGGGGCAAAAAACTTAAACAAGCTGTCTTGGCTTTATCTGCTGATATTGAATTATGCAATTCTTACCCTTCAAAGGGATTTAGAGGTAGCAAACTCTGAAACTTCAACTGTTTGGAAACTTCCAAATGACAGTCAGCTGAGAAATTACCTGAAACAGAGAAATCTTGAATAACAGCTGGCTGAACATGGTCCTGGATTGCTCCCTTGAGGATAAAAAAAAATCAAAAGTCAACCTAGGGTCATCATTTGGATTAAACCTGATAGTATATGAATCCCAAATGCAGTATACCAACACCTAGCCCAACCTACCAATATTCACCCTAAGGCCTTGACGAATACTGATTTCTTTTGTTCTGAACTGAAAACTAAATACCTCAGTCCTGCTTATTGACAATAATATATATAACTTGTAGTGCAGCTTATTGACAATAATATATATAACTTGTAGAGCAGCTTATTGACAATAATATATATAACTTGTAGTGCAGCTTATTGACAATAATATATATAACTTGTAGTGCAGCTTATTGACAATAATATATATAACTTGTAGTGCAGCTTATTGACAATAATATATATAACTTGTAGTGCAGCTTATTGACAATAATATATATAACTTGTAGTGCAGCTTATTGACAATAATATATATAACTTGTAGTGCAGCTTATTGACAATAATATATATAACTTGTAGTGCAATTTGAGTGGGTTATCAAGTGTCCAAAATCATGATTGGGTATGTTCTTATTTCTCCACATCCACAAGTCATTTATACCAAGGGCCTACATCGTATGTTTATATCACAAGAATGCCATCCACAGCTATGTCTTGCCTGTATGCACATTGTCACAAAAAATTACAGAGCCAAACCAAAAAACTCTACAAAAGTTGACATT
The DNA here is from genome assembly GCA_963989385.1 of Ctena decussata. NCBI lineage: Eukaryota > Metazoa > Mollusca > Bivalvia > Lucinida > Lucinidae > Ctena > Ctena decussata. The sequence continues at coordinate 46,827,525 of OZ022500.1, forward strand.
TAAAGTGCCAAATATGGAACTAGCAGAATCTGCAAACAATGAAGATCCAAATGAGGTGGCTCATGATGAGCCACCTCATCTGGATGTACACTGTTTGCCCTCTAGTCTTTAAATTCTCATGATATAGCTTGGAGAAAACTTTTGAAATTTTGCAGATGTAAATTTAGTGGGTTTTTTTTGTTTTTGTTTTTTCATTCGGCAGTTTAAGGGTAAATGTTGCTGCCACCACTGGAAAAGCCATACCTATGTTTTGCTAAGAAGACCTACTTACCTCTGTTGACCACACTGAGACACATTGCTAGAGATGGCAGGGCCTGTGGTAGTAACTCACACAAGATGGCATAATGGTCATACCTAAAAATAAAATAACAGAGCGGTAGATTGGGAATTACCTGATGATAATTATAGATTATTTTTCTTATTTCTCATTCTGCGGAAGGTGGTGTCTTGTCTGAGTGTGCACTGCCATTAAACAGAGCTAAATTGGAAAACCTGACAGAGTTTACACAACTGCCACCTGACTGGAAAAGTAATTTCTTGCACACCGGATAGAAAATGCCATTCTTTTCACCTGGGATAGAAAATCTTATCTTACCCTGGTGTTCTGACCCAGGACCGGAAAAAAATCATGAGCTGTCAATGCATGGGTTGTATTGGAGCTCACGTACCTGCGTCGTCAAGTGAGGTTGGCATTTTAGATGATGATGTCACGAAGATGGTAAAAATGACGTCAGTTTATGCACGCCAGTTGTTGACGTAAAGAGCCGAATGGCGATTGTTGAAAGCGGCGCCTTCTTTCAAAATCAAATTGAAATCTCTCAAGCACTAGAATTATGCATTTTAGAAGTTCTGAACTTAAAACAAAACGTGGTGTGCAAGAAAAAAGTATCTATCATTGGTGTGAGGTGCGGATCGAAAAATCCGTCACTCGGGATCACTGTTCGGCATCACTCGGCAAGCCTCGTGATGCCCAACAGTGACCCTCGTGACAGATTTTTCTATCCGCACCTCACACCCATGACAGATCCTTATAATCTGTCTGCATTTTGCTAGTCCCAAGCGAGATAACAAAAACTTTTAATGCCATCTTAATTATCACGCCGAGCCTAGGCAGTTTTAATGATGAACACAGCATGTTTAAAGGAGAAATAAGAGAAATTTTCTTGGAATTCTCTTACCTAGACTTCTGGAGTAAAGAACAAGAAATGTTACAGTAAGTAACAAATGCCCCCGAAGGCCCCTAGAACTAGCCTTTGACCCATGGATGTGACCTTAACCATACAGGCATGCAACCTGAGTTTTGCGCACCACATAGGTTCTCAATTCGTTTCACTTTTCTGTGACATTCAACTGCAATTCATAAGTTTAAGAGTACACCTGGACATAAACCACTACTCAATCTGTGTGGTCATCCCTGACATCGAGTGTAGGAATATAACCTTGCACCTTACATAACTTATCAATAAAGATTTGCTTCTGTGGTTTCGCCTGTGTCATAGAGAGAGGAGCTGACCTTTGAAGTTTGATCCAAACTTGTTTTACTCTGGCATACCTTCTCATTACCCTTTATCTGTCTGCTAAGTTGAATGAAACTTGCTTTGGTACTTTCTTGAGTAAATTGCCAAGACCTATTTTGACCTCTGACCCAAGATTGTGACCTTGACCTTGAATTTTGGAACTGTGTGTGACATACCTTCTCATTACGGTTTACCTTTCATAGAAGTTAGATGAAATTCCCTTCAGTAGGCTTTGAGAAATTGCAGAGACAGGATTTGACCTCTGACCCAATTGTGACCTTGACCTTGGATGTCGGAACCTAATTCTTGTGCGCGACACACCTTCTTGTTATGCTTTATCTATCTGTGAAGTTTCAATAAATTTGCTTCAGTAGTTTATAAGTTATCGCTGAGACACAATTTTGAGTCACTGTTTGATCTCTGACCCAATTGTGACCTTGACCTTTGGCGTAGGGACCTAAGTCTTGTGCCCGACACACCTTCTTGTTATGATTTATCTATCTGTAAAGTTTCATTAAATTTGCTTCAGTAGTTTATAAGTTATCGCTGAGACACGATTCTGAGTCAAGGTTTGACCTCTGACCCAATTGCGACCTTGACCTTGGGCGTAGGGACCTAAGTCTTGTGCGCGACACACCTTCTCATCATGCTTTATCTTTCTGTAAAGTTTCATCAAATTTGCTTCAGTAGTTATTAAGTTATCGCTGAGACACGATTTGTAACGGACGGACGGACTGACGGACAGACGGACGGACAGGGAGATTTTAATATGCCGCCCGAAGTTCCTTCGGGGGCATAAAAACACTTGAAGGTGAATTAGTACATCACTATTTTTTTCATTATTTTCTCAAAGGGAGAAAACTTTTGAGACTTCCTGTTTACTTCCCTGGCTGACTAAGCCATTATAAAAAGGTGTCTACTCTTAGGAGAAAGGGAGCTGATTCTTTCCTTTAAAAGGTTAACCCCATTGACAAGGCAACCAAAAATGAAAAAAAAAAAGCTCCCACTGAATGTGTATCAATAGACTTATAATACACATTTGAACTCAGCCACATACCAACACCCATGACTCAGATCAACCTGCTCAACTGTGCACCTAGTGGAATCTTTTCATTAAGCAGATTCATCAGGAAAAAAGCACAGAATCTTTTCATTACTCATTAAATAGATTCTTCATAAAACAGGAAGCCTTACTAGGTTAGGCAGATTTTCCAACATTGTTTTTTAACACTTAATGCCCCAAAAATGAAAATAATTTAATTTGCAAACAGCGTAGATCCAGATGTGTATTATGTGCCTCATCTGGATCCACACTGTTTGCCCTCTAATCTTTAAACCCTAAATATGATATATCATGGACGAAACATTTTTTGATCTAGAATGTTTGCCCTCTAGTCTTTGAATTCTCAATTTGATAGAGCTTGAACAAATCTTTTTTGATATTTTGCAGATGTAAATTTTGTTGTTTGCCTTTTTGGCACTTTAAGGGCTGATAGAGAGTGAACAGTTATTATCATATGGGTAAAATTATGTAAATTATTCTTTAATCTTACCGATGACATTTGCATATGTTTTGCATATATACCGCCTCAAGATTCAGTTTACTTTAAAGCACATGACATAGGTTTTTATGAACTCCTTGAAGAAAATATTAGGAAATATTCTGCATTAGGCAAAATTTCTATCATTGGTGATCTTAATGCTAAATGCGGAAAGAGGTCAGATATAATTCAAGACAGTCATATTTATGATAAATATATCCCATCAATGGATGCATATGGTGTAAATGATGAGCCGATTAATCTTACAGAAAGGGCTTCAACGGATAGTGTGTGTAACTCATCTGGCCAAAAATTGTTGGATATATGCTTAAGTACAGATTTGAAAATTTTAAATGGAAGAATGGGTGAAGATGCGGGCATCAGTCGCTACACTTTTATGTCTACTTTGGGCTCAAGTTTAATTGACTATGTTATTGTATTGCAGGAATTGTTTCCATTAATCAAAGATTTCGTTGTTCACGACATATTCACATTTTCACCACATACACCTATACAGGTAAATTTTCATGTAAATTATGAGAACAATAATAGCTCTGAAGAGCAGTTTGAAATGAAGAAAATTCTGTGGGATGAAAACAAAATAGATAGCTTCAAAGATACTATATCAGCGAAAACTCACCAGTTGAATAATATTGTCGATAGAATCAATTCTACCGATTTAGATTTAAACAACGGGATAAACACCTTTGCAGATATACTGTACGATACAACGTTTACCATTTTTGGCTCAACAAAGTATGTCGATCGTAGTAAGCCTAATAAAGGGTCACGCAAATACAAAAGTCCGTGGTATACAGACAAATGTGAGATAGCCAGGCGTGAGTTAAAGTTAGCGAATAAAGCATATAAAAGAAACAGGTCGGATGATTCGCGAAATTTAGTTATTTTAAAACGGAGAGAATATTGCAAGGTAAAGCGAAAAGCACGATTTATCTATAAGTTGAATCAAAAAAAGGTATTTCATGAATTATCAAAAACGCAACCCCAAAAATTTTGGAGCGAAATTCGAAAAATACAAGGTAAAGCTAATAGTAATTCAAATTTGCCTCCTTGCGATTTCTTTGAACATTTTAAAAACCTTTACTCAGCGCCAGATATGTTTGTTAACGAGGATGTTGAAAATTATATTTCAAATGAAGATGGTACCGAAATTAAAATAGATCAGTTGGATAGAGAGTTTTGTATAGCTGAAGTTGAGAAGGCTATTAGCGGTTTAAAGAGGCAAAAAAGCGGCGGAGTTGATTTATTAATTCCGGAGATATTTATTGAATCCAGTACTATATTGTCTCCAATATTATGTCGACTTTTTAATTTTATGTATGATAATGCTGTTTACCCGGACAGCTGGACAAAGGGAATCATAGTACCGGTTCCGAAAAAAGGGAATATAAATAACTATCGGGGGATTACACTTACGAGTATCTTTTCAAAAATATTTTCTATCTTATTGGATAATCGGCTACGTAAATGGTCAGAGGAAAATAATCTATTGTCTGATTTGCAATACGGATTTAGAAAGAATAGGAGCACTATAGACTGCGTTTTTGTTTTAAACTCAATCATAAATAAACTTATATTAGCAGAGAAAAGAAAATTATATTGCGCATTTATAGACTTTCGCAAGGCATTTGATTTGGTATACAGAAATGGTATTTGGTTTAAATTACTTAATTCTGGAGTTTCATCAAAGATGGTAAGCATGCTACGGGCTATCTACAAAAACGTAAAGTCGTGTGTTAAAGTGAACGGGCATTTGACTGATTATTTCTAAAGCTATATGGGAGTCAAACAGGGAGAACCGCTCTCCCCGCTGATGTTCATATTCTTCCTTAACGATATATCGAGCGCAATAAATGATAATCGTATTGACTCAATATCATTAGACAAAATACAAATATTTATGCTGTTATTCGCAGACGATACTGTAATTTTTTCTTACTCAAAAGAAGGCTTACAAGTTTTATTAAATAATTTGCATGAATATTGTACTAAATGGGGAATAAGTGAAAACATAGATAAGACGGTGGTAATGGTATTTAAGTCTGGAAACAGACCCACTAGTGTTGATTTGTTCTATGGTAACTCGATTTTGAAAAATGTGTCGTCATTTACTTATCTGGGTGTAACTTTGACATCTAATGGTAAATTTTATCAAACACAGAAAGCCTTGGCTACACAGGCAAATAAAGCTCTTTTTTCGCTTAATTCTCTTTTAGAAAAGGTATCTCTTGACATTACGGAAAAACTTAAATTATTTGATACAATGGTATTACCAATCTTGACTTACTGATCGGAAGTGTGGGGTTTTCACGTAGCGCCTGATATTGAGCGTGTGCATTTGAAATTTATGAAAAGAATTCTCGGAGTAAGACCGCAAACAACAAATACTGCTATATATGATGAGCTTGGAAGGGTACCATTAAATATTTTAAGTAAAGAAAGAATACTTAAATACTGGTTTAAAATCATGAAATCGGAAGGGTCTCTTATTAATAAATCATTTGAATACCAAATTGAAAATAATACTAACGTTTTAATGTGGGCTGACCAAGTTAAGAGCCTACTTTTCGAGTTAGGCTTCAGTTATCTATGGCAAAATAACGATATTACTGAATTACAGTTAAAATGTGTTATACAAAGATTACATGATCAGTATCTACAAAAATTTTATTCTGATATTCGAACATCTACAAAACTGGTAACATATAATTTACTGAAAAATGAATTTATTTTTGAAAAATATATAACCTGTGTGACGAATAATAAGCATAGAATTGCACTGACAAGATTTCGCTGCTCTGCTCATAATCTTGCAATCGAAGAAGGGCGATTTAGAAATATTGACAGGGCCCAGCGTATATGTAATAAATGTAATATGGGCTATATTAAAAATGAGTACCATTTTTTACTTGTATGTCCATTTTATAGAGACTTAAGAATAACCATTTTACCCAGGTATTATAATAACTGGCCTACTCACCGAAAATTTTTAGATTTGATGACATCATCCCAAACTTCTGTGTTAAAAAAACTTGCTAAATATGTATACATGGCAACTGCGAGACGTGACACTGTTTAATGTAAATATGCAATTTTTCGAAAATTTGGATATGGATATTGTTTTTGTTACTGTATTGAATGCTTTCTCATGCTCTTCTCTATTCCTATTGTTTAAAATGCAATTGTATGTACAATGTATATATGTAACCGCCCAAGTTGTATGGGCGATAAACATATACTGTTTATGCTCAATAAACTCTTGAACTTGAACTTGAATTATCTCAGAATTCACATCTTTCACACCTTTGCCAATTTGTGAAAACTATTCTTCTGATGTTCTGAACCCTTCTTTTAATTTTACTGACATAAATTTTGTCGTCTGCTTTTTTTGGTGCTCTAAGGATTAATGGAGAGCTCAGAATTTTCATCTGGCTTACCTCTGCCAGCCAGTGACAACTATTCCTCTGATGTTCTGAAACTTGGATTTTTCTCTCTCTAACACTGACAGCCATGTTAAGTGATTGTCCACATGATACATAATGTTTGTAGCATAAACACACGCTCCTGTAGCACCCTTGAATGCACTTGCTATCCAAATATTAGGAAACACTTTTGATAACCTGTCCCACAAATCTGAAATAATAGAAAACAAGTCATGAAGGACACAGAGGGTTTTTAGCATATTTGCTTACCAGCACAGACTAAAACAAACAAATGGCCCTGGTGGGTTATTTCGGGATATAGCATAAAGTATACATGTATAAAGGGATTTGGAATACTTGTGACGAAACTGAATGGGTGGAGTTTAGGGATACTTGACAGAAACACTATGTAACTTAAAGATTATATTAACAAATAGTTTTAAAGATATGGTATGCTTGGGACCACACTGCCAGGGTCTCAAACATGTACATCAAAGTATTGAAACAGAAGGCTGTAGATTTCTCATAATCCACAGTTGGTGTGTAAAAATATTTACACTTACTACTGGCTTTCACCAAATGAACCTATTTGGAGCAACTGTCGTCATTTGCTGATGAAGGATAGTCACCCACCTGTCAGGACATCAAACTATTGTCGTGATAACTGAGCGATTTGATAAGTCTAAATACATCACACTTAAGCATTTACCTCTGAGCTGGGCATTGGATAATCCGCTCAAAATGAAAGTTATTTTGTTTCAAAGATTTTCACAGCAATTAGTTCCTTCAACACAAATTTCTGCAGACCTTCCATGAGAAGCCATTGCATCATTTTTGCACCTCAGTTTCATCCAATAAGATTACGGCATCCTGGCTGGTTCTAAGGTATTGTATTACTTTGCCGTTTTCACAAAGGGGAACAACTTTTGTGACTTCCCATTTGCTTCCCTAGACAACATAGCCCCTCAAAACTGGCGTCAACTGTTAACCCTTAACCGATGAGCATGAAACTATCCTGCCTTGCAAACAGTGTAGATCCTGATCAGCTGGCTTCTGAAGAAGCCATCTGACCAGGATCTACACTATTTGTCATTCTGATTGTAAATTTAAAGCAATAACTAGTATTAGGCAATCCAGTTGGTTGAAAATTCAAAGTGGGTGTGGCATGTTAATTTATTCAGCAGGTTAAGGGTTAAAAGAAATATTATGGCAAAAGTATGAAAGTGTATCCATAAACATGAAGAGTGCTCTCCCAGAGCTCTAGATAAGAGGGCGTATTTGATGATAATTAAGGATAATTTCTTTTATTTCTCATCGAAACCATATGTTGTGACCCCTCATCTGAACCGTCTCGTCGAGACGGTTCAGATGAGGGGTCACAACATATGTTTTTATGCAGATTTAACAAAAATTATCCCTAATTATCACCAAATACTCCCTCTTATCTAGAGCTCTGTCTCCCTCTGAGATGCTTGCCAGACTATTACCTGGAGGTAGCAAGAAAGAGGGCAGGTAGTGCCAGATCATAAGCTCAACTAGACTTCCCAGACCTGACTCTGAAAAATAAACACAAACTGACATAACAATACATATGACTTTAACAGCACCTTGACAAACAGTGTTGACCCAGATCATGCTTCTCTGAAAGATGGAATGACTTGCTGTTTTATGGCCATTTAAACAGTATTTAAACAGTATTTCAGTCATATCAAGGCCCATGGAATGTAATAACGACAGGCTATGTGCAGTGGAACCCTGTGATTGAAAAGGTTTCCACATTCAATGGTATTCAAACCCAGACAACAATGCTCTGAAAGAAGTAACAGACTGATCCGGGTCTGCCATTCCACCATCAATGTTTTAACACATAGTGAAATTTGAATAGTAAAATTAATGTTATTGATTTTTAACATGCTAATTTCAGCACCTGGTGAGTGGTGACGTGTTAAAAGTAGGCTTATTAGGTTAGTTTAACCACAGGAGCCTGAAGTTCTAGCTTAGAAACATTTCTAAACCTTGTCATCCAAAGTGCCCAATACAACACTGTACAATAATATTTTTAAATGACATAGGGTCTTTCCGATTTTTGACATTTTGAAGAGTTTTGCGGTCTAAACTTCAAGCGCCTGTGGTTTAACAGAGTAATCTGATCTTTGTCTACACCATCTGCTTAGACATATATTCAAATAGAGTCATTCTGAAGGTCATCTTAAGGTGAACAGGTACACTTTCAGAGGAACAAACTCTGGCAATTTTTTAAAAAGTTTTGCTTCCCTTCTCAATAAAGGTCAACTCTTTAAGGAAAGAGTCTGCTCCTCTAGCAGAAAATCCCTTCCTTTAAAGGAACCCCTTTTGGAAGGATTTTGTTGTCCAGGGAATCAAACAGTAAAACACAAAAGTTGTTCCCCTTTGTAAAAATGGTGGCAAAACACATAGAGGTGCACCCATATACCTTAATATATCACTACACATATACAGAGTAGAATTCTTTCTTTGGTTAAAAAGTACTGGTTATGTGAAAAACGTGACATGGGCAAAGACCCTATCTCAAATGGGTTAAAGGAGAAATCTTACCGACTAGTACAGGAAGTTCTAGAAATCGCAACATGTCATCCCACATTAAGATAGTTATTGCCGGATACTTGACTTTCATGTACATGCACACAGCCCGAATATGAACAAAGAACAACTGGGGTATCGTGAGGTTTTCAGCAGCCATTTTCTTCTTACACCGCTCGCAAGCACCAAGATGATACACCTGGAAAAAATGTTGGCAATACATTCTCATTTTGTACCCACTTTGTCTCAATACAACCACATATAAAAAAGGTTTCAGTGAAGGATACATATATTATGCAAAGAAAACAAACTTAACATATAAAAATAATGTAAACGCTAATGGAAATACATGTATGTACAGATGAACAGACATAGAGATGACAACTATATACCCCTTGACATATTTCACATGCATACGTATAATGACATCCTTAAAAAATTCCTCTTTAATGAGGGGGTATCTCTCATGCAGCAGTGTATTTTAAGATGAAACAATCAACACTGGTCAAAGCTACAGAAAAAATATTTTCAGGGGAGAAAGAAATGAGCCACGACATGAGAAAACCAACAAAGTCATAGTGCATCCAGTGCAGACTCAGATCAGCCTGGGCATACACCCAGTCTGATCAGAGTCTGCCCTGTCCATCTGAAGGTAGCTTAGATCCTTAACTACCCTTTAAGCACTTAGCGAAGACTCTGATCAGCCAGGGCAGATGTTGGTTTTCTAGTGTCTCGGCTCATAAATGTGTTTGATTTACCTCATCAGCACCTATATGAAAATATTGCACTGCGGGATGAAGGTCCATGATCTGATCTATCATCATACTGACAGCTGTGAGAGAATCTGAAATATATACACATTATTATATTGCACTGGGGTATGGAGGCCCACTATATAATCTATCATCATACAGACTGCTGTAACAGAATCTGGCATTTACACACATTACAACATTGCACTGCAGGATGGACGTTCATGATCTGGCCTATCATAATGAAGGCTGCTGTAAGATAATCTGAAACATGTCCACATAAATACACTGTAGCTTGCCTCAGGGGAACAGTTGATTAAACTGAGTGTATAAGAGTATTTTGAATTAGAGTATGGTGATAATTAAAACAGTTTTAACGGCATTCCAGAAAAGAAAATGCAGACAGAGCTTAAAATTTTATTTGCGTAAACTTTTAAAGGTCAATAGTTGCAGTTTGGGTGAGAATTTTTCAATGGAATTTTCAGCACTCTATTTCTCTCATAAATACATATGAGCCGTGACACAACAAAACAAACAATGTGGTTGTGTGCCGAGCGCAGACTCAGATCAGCCTAGGCATCCACCCAGTCTGATCAGTCTTCGTTGTCTGCATGAAGTTAGCTTAGACCTTAAAGGGCTACTTTACTGTTTTTCAACATGCATTGAAATCACTGGAAATAACTGGTATTGTTTTATCTAAAAGAATGTCGAAAACTGCAAGGAAAAATTCCAAATGGTTTAAAAGTTATAAGCAATTTAAATTTTAATTAGCTGAAAAATATGCAAGGACTCTTATGACGTCATTTGAGTCATTCAAATAATTCAAATTTAAAAAAATATATATTTTGAAAACATTTTTTACACTTTTTTCCCCTAAAATAAATTTAGTGAGACAACTTACATCATCTCATGAAAAAAGTTTGAATATTTTGGATCAGAATATGGTAATAATAACTGGAATCAAATTCACATTATGCAAGTAAAGCTGCAGAAATGAAAAAGTGGGCGGGGCTTAAAATCTAATTTGCATAAACTTTAATTGTCAATAATTACAGTTTGGGTAGGAATTTTTCAATGGGGTTTTCAGCAATCTGTTTCTCTCATTAATATCTGTTAATTGGAAATATTTCTGGAAATAGTGAAGAAACAGTGCAGTAGCCCTTTAAGCTACCCTTTAAGTGCTTAGCAAAGAGTCTGATCAGACTGGGTGGATGATCAGGCTGATCTGAGTCTGCGCTGGGCGCACAACCACTTTGTTGGTTTTCTTGTCTCGTGGCTCATATCAGTACAAGCTATGAGATTAGAACCGAAGCTAGACCATGTCTGTTGACCTTTATGGTAAAACCTAACACATTATTCTACTGTTTTACCTGGATTAGAAGGACACAATGCACTTGGATAGCCAGTAATTTCACACAAACTTTTGAACTTCTCATGTTTCAACACAAACTGAAATAAAATATATGAATAACACTATAGGATATATCATTATCGTCCCCACTGCTGGGCCCTGAAAAGGTGACTAGCTTAATTATTCAATTGTACGAGAGGATTTTCCCTTCCAAAACAATCGTTTATCTTGTAAGTCCCTGTTGATTTCCATGCAATTCATTCTTCACCCCAAAAATTATTGTGTGAAAACTATAAAAGACATTTTCACTAAAATTGCCCAACTAGCTAGCTAAGAAAATCAGGCAGTATTATAAAATGTGTTGTTTTCCTGATATCTTTATTTGATAATCTGCACTACTTTAATCTCAGTTACAGTCAAGCTTGTCTAAATCAAGCACCCAAAGAATGGCCAAAAACTGCTTCCCTATGGCAAGTAATCACTTTATACCGAAAATGCTTGCGATACCAGGTTTCGGCCTCTTAGGACAGGCTTTTGCTTAAAACAGGGGTTTGACTGCAGATATTTTCTTGTGGAAAGTATGGTTCATGTCATCGACACCAATGGAAACTTGACTTCTTTAAATATTTACTCCATGTTTAAACGGAGGCAGTGGCAATACACTGATGTTGATGGAAACGTCAGTATCTAACAGACAATTTTATCCACCCTCAGTATATCAGTGCCGGGCCGCGTAGTGCAGTCGGTAGGGCACCTGACTCATAAGTCAGAGGTCATGGTTTCGATACCCAGTCTGGCCACATACTTTCGTTTCTCCTTCCACTGATTCAAGAAGGGCAATTGTCAGTTACTGGCAAAAGTATGTGCACTTAGTACTGGTTAACCGCTTAGGAGGTCTAAGCCTGCCCAGGAACAGTGTGGTTAGGTTAACTGACCGTCCCGACATGACCATAGCTGTTTACCGTAGACGTAAAGCAAGAAATCAATAAAAAAAAATCAATATATCAGTTTTGTGTGATGCTGATCATAGTTATTACAGTCACTGTAAATCTAAGAAGCACTTACCTCAAAATGACCAAAGGACTGTACCAGTGGTATCACCAAGAACTTGTTCTCTTTTGCCAACTGGAGAATCTGAGCAATATTGTCCTTGCTGAAAATATCAAATCAACAGGTTTAAAGGGTTTAGACCCATACCCTCTTATATAGGTATAGGCAGGTGCATTCAATATTGCAGCCAGATACTGGTTTTCAGGAAGTTGCTAAATCTCCAAGCAATCCTCAAATTTCGTATTGAAAGTCACATTCAATTTTTAGAAAATCTTGTGTTAACTATGGTTTTATAACTTATACATGTACATGTACTTAACTGTAAACTCTGAATTTTCTGAAATAACTAATGTGAGAATTACTCCACAAGCAAATTCATGAAATCCAGATTTTAGCAGAAATACTGAATAGCAATATCAGGATGTTTTTAAAATAGAAAAGATATCACTTTCTTATCAATAAATCTTCAGAAGTTTAAGTTTTTCAAGGTGTGCTGAATTTTCTATAAAAAACAACAACAACAATTTATTGATAAAAAAAAACAAAAAAACTGGAAATAATTTGTTGATAAATGATATGCAACTGGTCTCTTCTCTTTTAAAAAGCTAGGTATTTGCATTCAATATTGCAGCCAAAATCTGGGTTTCAGAATTAATCTGTAACTGAGTAATCCCTACATTTCACAGTTAAAGGTATGTTTCATATTTAGAAAATCCACTGTGTATAGTATAATTAATATAATCTAAAATTCTGGGGCCGTATTCATAAAACGACTTAAGTGGTTGCTATGCTGTTGCTAAGGCTAAATTTCTTTGAAGGAGATTCCCTACAACTATGAAATTTGCTCTGGAGGAACAGTCTTATAAAGACTGTTCCTCCAGACCAAATTTCATAGTTGTAGGGAATCTCCTTTATAGATATTTAGCCTTAGCAACCGCATAGCAACGACTTAAGTGGCTTTATGAATACGGCCCCTGGTCCTCTGGGATTACTGACTCATATTGATTTATGGTGAATGGATATACTTTCTGGGAAAGTCTGCCATTTTCATTTTTATCTTCCTTTTCAAATGCAAGGGGGTGGGGAGTGGGGCAGTTGTCAACTCTAAAAGGACCAAATTCTTTCTAATTCTTTCCTTTAAGAGTAGAACTCCTTTTTGGGTTTCATTTTCCAGAGAAACAGGAAATTATTTCAGTTTGTAAATACGGCTGAAATATGTGGTGAACAGATACCCCATACATCTTAAACATATTTGCAGAATACAGCATCAGTAAAGAAAAGCAGTACCTATAAGCAAAAGGGCTAGCAATCTCTTCCAGTTGACCAGAGTATGGAAACATGTCTTCATATTCTAGCAACAACCCTGTCGCTCCAAACTTCTTTAGCAATGGAAATAGCTGCACAAAAAATAATATACTGCTCACAAAAAGTAGGGAATATTTTGACACAGAACAAGAACTGCAAGTGATCACAACAATAGAACCATATTCAAGTGACAATATTCAGCTGCAACAGAAACAGTCACTACCGATCATGTGGTCTATACTAGCATGTAAAGGACTATGCCGATGAAAGATGTGTAATAGAGGTTGCACATATGCAACAATTATATGCATTTTCAATGCTCCAGATAAGAAGGGGTAACAGAGATAATTTAGAGATAATTATTCATATTCCTTCTTAGGAACATATTTTGTGACCCATCATTAGAACCGTTTCATTGAGACGGTTCTAATGAGGGGTCACAACATACTTTTTCGTTGAGAAAAAGAAAAATTATCTTTGACTTATCCTCAATACCCCCTCTTATCTGGAGCTCTGATTTTGTGACCTAAAAAAGAGAATGCTGTAACAACGGATGTGAAATCAATGATTATTTAACTGACACAAGAAACATTTGCGTGAAAGTGTGTCATCCTATGGAAGCACTTTCAATTAAGTAGTATCACTCTATGATAAATGAGCCATGACATGACAAACCAACAAAGTGGTTGTGCGCCCAGTTCAGACTCAGATCAGCCTGGGCATCTGCCCAGTCTGATCAGTCTTCACTGTCCGCATGGAGGTAGCTTAGACCCTTAGATGCTCATTCAGCACTTAGCAAGGAGTCTGATCAGACTGGGCAGATGCCCAGGCTAATCAGAGTATGCACTGGGCACACAACCACTTTATTGGTTTTCTTGTGTTGCAGCTCAAATAATCTTTCCCCTATGTGCAGAGGTTGGCTGATTCTTGCACCAATGGCTTGTCATTTGAAACACCCATCCATGTGGTTCTAATAATGACCACAAGTTGATTTTTTTAGGAAAAATACTGTAAAAAATTTAAATATTGGGACAAGAGTATGCATGAACAAACAGTGCAGACCAAGATCAGCCTGCTTCTGATCAGACAACTCTAGACCTATACTGTTTGCCATTCCATCTGCATTGGTTGGACCCATTGCTGCATTATTTTAGACCGGATACCCGTTTTGGGGACATTATGCAAACAGTGCAGACCCAGTTCAGACGCCGCAAAATGCGGCGTCTGATCAGGGTCTACACTGTTTGCTTACAGGAATTTCTATGCAAAGTACAATAAAAGTGAAAATATTCACCAGAAACCCCTAACACTAGTAATGGGATTATCTGAATGATAAGAATGGACAAGTCCACTGGTCAAAAAAGGGTTAAAACTAATTGTCCCATTTTGAGGACATTTATGGTAATTCTTTTAGGTGTCCCAGTTTACAGAATTTTTAAAGTAAGAAAATTTCTCCCAGAATCATCACCAGAACTAAAACTCTGAAAGGGACTAAGCAGAGGCGTAGCCAGAAGGAAACCTGAAAGCACAGGCTTCAACATATTTCCATCTGTTTATAATCTGAGTGGGTACACTTACACTTACAAAAGAAGGAACTTTGCATTTCAATGCTATGCTTTTCAATGAGGGTAAACTCTAAAAGAAAGAATTTGCTCCTCTAGGAGCAAATTCCTTCTTTTTAAGAGTCAACACTGTTTAAGTAAGGACGCAAAAAGAAAGTCGCAATAGTTGTTCCCCTTTGTAAAAACAGTGGAAGGGGGCAGATTTTTCCATATTAGAGTTATCTTCCTTTGAGGTGCAATATGCACTCAGAAACGCATGCTTCAACAAAACATTAGGTCTGGCTACGCCCCTTCTAAGGCATACCTGTTGGAAATACTCAATCTTTGGAGGGGCTCCCTTCAAGTCTAGATGAACTAGCCTGAAATATAACATAAAGTCATGGCATTAGAAATGCTGAAAAGCAACTGCATTTGTAAAAATTCACAAGGACAACATTTCACAATTTATACAATTCAGGAATTTTTGTTTTTGCTCAGATTCATTATTCTTCCTTTCTTTGCAGATTTTTTCCAGCATAACCTTTAGCAGAAATTATGTCCCCCCCACCAAAGGTGAGGGGGGACATATTGTTTTCAGTGCGGTTCCCGGGCATCGGCGTCAGCGTCGGCGTGACAGTTTCTTGCGCGGGCGATATCTCTTGAACCAATGGATGGAATTTCACCAAACTTGCATGGATGCATCATTGGGACAAGTTTAAGAGCTGATTAGATTTTGGTGACCTTGACCTAATTTTCAAGGTCACTGGAGGACTTAGATGACAATTTCATGTACCGACTTTGCGTGCATGATATCTCTTGAACCAATGGATGGAATGTCTCCAAACTTTCATGGATACGTCATAGGGATAAGTTTAAGAGCTGATTAGATTTTGGTGACCTTGACCTCATTTTCAAGGTCACTGGAGAAATTAGATGACAAATTCATGTATCCATGTTATCTCCTAAACCAATGGATGAAATTTCACCAAACTTGCATGGATACATTATTGGGACAAGTTTAATAGCTCATTAGATTTTAGTGACCTTGACCTTAATTTCAAGGTCACTGGAGGCTTAGATGACAATTTCTTGTACACACTATATCTCCTGAACAGATGGATAGAATTTCATCAAACTTGCATGGATACATCATTGGGGCAAGTTTAAGAGCTAATTAGATTTTGATGACCTTGACCTCATTTTCAAGTTCACTGAAGGACATAGATGACAATTTCTTGTACCCACTATATCTCCTGAACCAATGGATGGAATTTCACCAAACTTGCATGGATACATCATTGGGACATGATTCAAGGCTGATTATATTTTGATGACCTTGATCTCATTTTCAAGGTCGCTGGAGGACTGTTCCCCGGCGTCAGCTTCGGCGTCGGCGTGACAGTTTCTTGCGTGCGCGATATCTATTGAACCAATGGATGGAATTTCACCAAACTTGCATGGATACATCATTGGGACAAGTTTAAGAGCTGATTAGATTTTGGTGACCTTGACCTAATTTTCAAGGGCTACTGGAGGACTTAGATGACAATTTCATTTACCGACTTTGCGTGCATGATATCTCTTGAACCAATGGATGGAATGTCTCCAAACTTTCATGGATACGTCATAGGGACAAGTTTGAGCTGATTAGATTTTGGTGACCTTGACCTCATTTTCAAGGTCACTGGAGGAGTTAGATGACAAATTCATGTATCCATGTTATCTCCTGAACCAATGGATGAAATTTCACCAAACTTGCATGGATACATTATTGGGACAAGTTTAATAGCTCATTAGATTTTAGTGACCTTGACCTTATTTTCAAGGTCACTGGGGGACTTAGATGAGAATTTCTTGTACCCACTATATCTCCTAAACAAATGGATAGAATTTCATCAAACTTGCATGGATACATCATTGGGGCAAGTTTAAGAGCTAATTAAATTTTGATGACCTTGACCTCATTTTTAAGGTCAATGAAGGACATAGATGACAATTTCTTGTACCCACTATATCTCCTGAACCAATGGATGGAATTTCACCAAACTTGCATTGATATATCATTGGGACATGTTTCAAAGCTGATTATATTTTGATGACCTTGACCTCATTTTCAAGGTCACTGGAGGACTGAGATGACAATTTCCTATTACCACAATAGCTCATGAGCCAATGGATGGAATTTCACCAAACTTGCTTGGATACATCACTGGGACTAGCTTTAGAGCTAATTAGATTTTGGTGACCTTGACCTCATTTTCAAGGTCACTGAAGGACTAAGATGAGAATTTCTTGTACCCACTATATCTCCTGAGCCAATGGATGGAATTTCACCAAACTTGCATGGATACATCAGTGGGACATGTTTCAAAGCTGATTATATTTTGATGACCTTGACCTCATTTTCAAGGTCACTGGAAGACTGAGATGACAATTTCCTATTACCACAATATCTCATGAGCCAATGGATGGAATTTCACCAAACTTGCGTGAATACATCACTGGGACTAGCTTAAGAGCTGATTTAGATTTTGGCAACATTGACCTCATTTTCAAGGTCATTGGAGGACTTAGATGGCAATTTCTTGTACCCATAATATCTCATGAACCAATAGATGGAATTTCACCAAACTTGCATGAATACATCACTGGACTAGCTTAAGAGCTGATCAGATTCTGGTGACCTTGACCTCATTTTCAAGGTTATAGGAGAACTTCATTATAGGGGATGGAAAATGGGCTGGTGGGGGGACATCAGTTTTTCTCTGAAAAGCATTTCTAGTTACCTATTCATTGAGACTAAAGTTAGCATGAAAATTGTTTGGATTCCTGAATCCCCAAAACAGTCACTTTTCGGATCTTGTTTTCCCTAATTTGTTACTGGTACTAAACTGGAATGACAGACTGGGGCTTTGATGACAATTCTACAATTAAATAACAGGTTCATCTCATCCTCCAAGTTTTATTTCACTATTTTTCAAAGGGAGACAACTTTTCTGACTTTCTGCTTGCTTCCCTAGACTACAAAACCCTTCCATAAAGGGGACTAACTATTAAAGGAAAGACTTTGCTGCCAGAGAGAGCAAATTCTTTAAGAGCGGCCCCAAATGAAATGACAACATTCTCTTGGTATCAATGGATGATTTGCGATTTTATGGTCCTTTCAAAAGTATTATTTCAGTCATATCAAGCAGAAGGAAGGGTGATAACAAAAGACGGCATGCAATGGAACCCTTTTTATTGGCTGGAAAGAAACCCACTGAGCTACTGGGACTCTCGTCTTCTTGGAATTACCTCCCCTGATGTATTCCCTTTCCCCTTACAAATCTTGTGAACTCTCACTCAAACTATCTCGATAAGGGAGTTCATTTGAGGGGCTATAAGATGACCACTCATTACAACTAACTTAATGAGGCTGTTCTTTTGGAGGGGAAATACAACAACAGTGTACCAGTATGTTCTATGGCGAAGAAGAACTGAATGAACAGGTAATAACTAATAATTACCAGAATTTAACTGAAAATTTCTAAGTATTGGGACAGATGGATATGACTATGAGCAAACAATTCCGACCCAGATCAGACTGCTACTATAGGAGCAGCCTGATTAGGGCCTACACTGTCTGCCATTTCATCTGCATCTTTCTGATGTGTTACTGCATTGTCAAAACCAAACTGTTCCATTTTTAGGACAATTACGGTAATAAATTATCTTATGTGTAGCAATTTTTATCATTTTTATGGTAATACTGAACCTGTGAGCATTCTGTAATGCAGCCATTTCTTCTTGGTTGAATAACTCCTGCTTCTGCACTTACTCTAAACTGTCTGACCTGTAAAAGGATAATTTTATCACCATTTAACTTCTTAGACTGGAAACCTGTTTTGGGGCATATGCAAACAGTCCAGACCCAGTTCTGGTTCTTGCTCATTGATATTCAGTCACACTTGCAGGGGTTTCATTAAGACGCAGGAGGCAGGGATGTTCCCCCTCTACTTTGTCAAAATTAGGCATTTTCCCCCTGCTACTGAGATGCTGCTACTTTTGATAAATTTGTGTGGGGGTAATAGGGAAAACCTAGAAAATTGCCCGCCTACTTGGCCTTGACTGCCGGATGTCAAAATTTTTAGTGAAAGCCCTGAGCTCATTGTTTGCCAACAATGATATCTGGTATTCTGACGTCCCTTTCTTGCTTTTTTCTGCTGAAATTTACATTTTTACTTTCACTGAGTACCCGATATAATATGGCCAAATGAAAATAAAACAGCGGCAGTGCGCAAATTTCTTGAAACAGGATTAATTACCGGATGGGACCAGGGCAGAGCTAATCTATTTTGTGTCATCTACCCCTTAACTGGACATCCTGACAGGACCACAGCTGTGTTCCTGTGGGTGTAAATTAATTAACAACAAATTATTTCTGACCCTTTTCAAGGGTTCTGCATAGAATAAACACCACACTGAATCTGAATTAAACAATGACAGCTGGGAGGCAAATTTTTCATTCTTATCATGAAAACTGTTTGCCAAGGTCATTTGCTATGGAATCATATTCATGGCAATGTTTTTATTGACATTCTGAAATCAATCATCTGTGTCCAGTCACTCCATTTTAGCCTAAATTTTAGGCAGTCGAAACACTGATACTGCTTCCTGGTTTTTAAAGCAGATGATGCATTAAGAAAAATAAATGCATGAACAAGTAAAAGGGCAGTTTAAAATACCTGACAACACCTTAATGCTTGGAAAAGTACTGATATAAAAATGTAAACAATGTCGCTCACCCATTACTGGATTTCTCATTGCGCATGCCTGAAAAACATGGTTTGATGAGTCACCGAAATGAAAGGAATCGAACCGTACTGATATTCACCGAATGGGTGCGGATCACCGCAAATCTTGCTAAGGGACGAGTCATTTATTATCAGGTGCGGGGGTGGGGGTGGGGTCAGGTAGATTTTCATACGATTCGAAACTTTTTTACCACCCCTCTTCCCCATTCTCACCAGAATTTTTTTCGACCCCTCACCAGATAGGTGACAAAAAAGTTAATGACCCCCACACTCCACAACGACCCTACATTCACTATCGATCTATCTATCTTCCTTTACGTCTTAACCCCCGAGGGGACGTCAGACGGGTTCCGGTGAACCAAGTGCTGAAGGGGGTTAGCTGAAACATTTCACATTTCTTTCTTCTTTCTTCCATTTACGCCTTAACCCCCGGAGGGGACACAGACGGCGTACTTTTGTACACTCCGGTGTTGCAGGACGAAATCCCATGTATAGCCATGTAGCTATAGTAGGGATCTTTAACCTGCACAGGGGATGACTCTCCCTGCACAGGGGGCCTCCAGTTAATGTCCCGATCCGAAGGATGGCACACTTATTAGCATCACCCCTGCAAATGATGCTAGAAAAATGCCTTCGGACATAGGAAGATTTCGCCTCGGTGAGGATCGAACCCACGACCATATTCCCTATTTCATGTCAGACTGACCTCAATCGAACCTATATAAAATAGACAATTTTTACAGGTTAATTCTTTATATAGATTACTAAATGGTACATTATCGGGGGTGGGGGGAGGGGGTGCAGCCCAAGAAGCCTAAACAGTTTTGCTGCTGACAGGCACCTGGAGATTTGATGTCCAAAACGTAGGCATTAAATTTACTGATTGGCGTGATTTCATAGTTTAATTTACATTGTTCTTCTAACAAAGCTAATTAATGAAAATATTTTTTCTGGACATGAAGTGGGTATTTTTTTTTTTTTTTTTTTTTTTTTTTTTTGTAAATGTTTTATAATATGATACATAAACCGCGGTATACATATTATAAAGGACAAGATATTTGTTGTAGATCGTCATTTATCCTTGAGAAAATTCAATTATTTTTTCAAAATATTTGGTACGGCGACTTATTTCGGAGCTGTGGAAAATTGTACGATATTCATTGGGTCACTATTGGATTGCACTTCTGTGGAACTGGATATTGATTCGTCACAGCGCGATGAATTTCTACATCGGAAAGAATCAGCCTCTAGAGGACCCTGCATCGCTTTACCTGGAAAATGTTCAGCTTTATTGGCAGCACATTAAATGCTTATCAGCGATCAGTGGTCAACTCTGGGATTTTTAATTACACATGACGTGTGGTTCTCTAAACACTAGGGAACTACCACCACCACCACCACCAACAACAACAAATGACAATAAAGGCAAACAACAAATGTGTGAACCAATCAATCTAATCTGTTTATCAGATTAAAAATCTTAAATCTCGATAAACGTGAAACTGAAATGAAAGAAGGATTAGAGAAAAAAGACTGTTTTTGTTTACAGTTTATACAGTATCATTATATATCTAAACCAAATAAATAGATAAATTAAAAAAAACAAAAAACAATTGGATAAAAAACGAAGAACAGAAAAAAGAAAAGGTGAGCAGCGGCTCATTGTACTGCTCTTTACCATATAACCCATTACCTCCACTCTCAAGTGTCATCGCCTAATAAAAAATAACCTAAAACAGAACTTCGAGTGAATTCAACCGAGTTTCCAAGTCTCTGACCTTGACCTTAGACCAGGGGAGTTAAAATATATGCTTTACTTTTAGTTTAGCTTAGCAAACTTCGCATTCCTTGATCAGGCTGCGCATTTGCATAACGTGGTCTCAGCATGCTCATCTTGTGTCTGTCAGAGGCTTGTATGTATCATTTAAAAAATCTCTCTCTCTCTCTCTCTCTCTCTCTCTCTCTCTCTGTCCTTATACTTACATCTACATCTATTTTTGTACACGCAGTCCGTCACATATGACTATCACAGCGCGGGGTCTGCGACTTTAAGGAAAAGAGGGAGAATAACAAGACAGACCGAAGTGGAGAAACTGGAGACTTGATAGGAAAGCCAGAAGAATGTGGATAGATCGGCCAGATTCGTGTTCAGCCCTTCAGTCCATGTCTAATCTGGCTTCCATTGGAGATGCCAGGGTCCACGAAGTCCCACCAGCTCAGCACAAGGAAATCACTAGAACCTACTTACATTGGCTGGCCCTATTAAGCATGAGAGCTCCCATGTAAAGGGTACCAAACCGGGAGCGTCGGCCAGTGAGGCCGGAAGGGTAATCCAAGGACGGATAGTCTGGCGGGGGGGGGGGGAGCTGTTCTTTTTAGTAGTCACTAGTCAGTTGAAGCCGGGATATCCCTGAACTTGTGCGAGTGCTGTGATCTTGTCCTAGAAGATGCAGCTGTAAGGTATTCATCATTCATCTGATGGCATGTCACTAGGTCACGGATGAACTTAAACATCATAGTCAACTGACACTTGACACATCTTGTCTCCAAGGTTTCCCACTCAAGATACTCGAGCATTGCCGTAATGCTACTTGTATATCGGTACCTGTTTGTGACACCGAAGGCCATGTCCTCCAAAAGGACCAACTCAGCCTAGAACAATGGGAAAAGATGTGGGATATGAACTTTAATCCCTCTAAATGCCAGGTCCTTCGTGGCACTCGTCTTTAAACCCCCCATTGAAACTAAATACTTTTTACATGATATTGAGCTGGATAGTGTTTCATCTGCAAAATATCTCGGGGCCACCATTTCGGACGATCTAACTTGGACTACCCATATTGATAATATAAGCAAGAGCGCATAAGACTCTTGGGTTTTTGAAAAGAAACATTCGGATCCATAATGAAGACCTGAAATCAGTTGCTTACAAAACGTTAATAAGGCCCCAGTTTGAGTACGCTTCAACAGTATGGTCCCCCACACTGCCACTGATATACATAAAGTGGAAGGGGTCCAAAGAATGGCTGCCAGGTGGGCAACAAGATATTATAATTACACATCCAGCATTACTGCTATGCTGAAGGACCTCAGTTGGCGCCCCCTAGACCAACGACGTATAGATAGTCGTCTTTTAATGATGTACAAGGTTACATATGAGCTTGTTGCAATTCCTGCATCTGAATACCTTGTTCTTAACACCAGACGATCAAGACATATTCATACACTTTCATATAGACAAATTCACACTTTTAAAGACTGCTACAAGTTCACATTCTCCCTAGGACTATCGTCCATTGGACTGCCCTCCCAGCCCACATACCGGTCCTTCCCACCTTGGCGCAGTTCAGCAGTAGTCTGCCAAGCGATTTATGTCTCTCCCTAAACATCAATTTCTGTTTTTATCTTTTAACTATACTAACACTAAAAACTCATCTCACACACTTTCCTTTACTTTTGTTTCGGCTAACCCCCTTCAGCACTTTGTTTGCCGGGTCTGACGTCCCCCTCGAGGGTTAAGACGTAAAGAAAGCTAGATAGATAGACAGACACTCGTATTTATTTAAAAAAAATCCATATGTCTATGTAATACATCCAAACCTTTTCTCGGGGAAGACCCCCGAACCCACTAATGAAAGTTTTTTTTCCCTTTCCTCCCTTTCGTGCTTCTCCCCCCCCCCAACTCGTGTCCCCCGGCATTCAGGGAACGCCTTCGGCGCCACAATGGCCGGACCACTTTCAAAATGCCGACGAGTGCCTCTGTGTATGTAAGAAAATGCTATGTTAAGAAGGAAGAGAAAAACGAGCTTGTGCAAATTATATATAGACAATCAATATCTGTTTGGTACTGTTTAATGGAATTTTCTTTATCGATTAAGGGACGAGTCATTTATTGTCAGCTGGGGGGGGGGGGTACATTTAGGGGGGGTCGGAATTTTTTTTTGGTGATGTACTGGGGGGTCGGAAATAAAAAAGCCTTGGAGCAGGGGGGGGTCATATATTTTATTAGGCTATTGGGGGGGGGGGGGGGTCAAAATTCTTCCATCAGTCCTTATTTATAAAAATGTCTCAGCTTCTGGGGGGCTTCGCCCCCCACACCCCATTACTCATAAAATTTCAGACTCTTTTCTTTCAAACTCACAACTTAGCACTTTGAAGCCTTTATGGAAATGACTCCAAAAAATATAAAAAAATACGTTTCATTGTTTTGCTAGAACAGTATGAAAGTGTCTATAAAATCATGTCAAGTAGATGATTTTGTGCTCAATTAAATTTAATGCCTGCATTTGTGATATCAGCTCTCCAGAGGTGCCTTTTCATCAGCAAAACACAGCCCCCAGAGCCCCACCACCCAGAGTCCCAATTAATATTATTTACAGTTATAATTATTAAGCATTCAACAAAAAGATTTCCGGATGGCCATTAGCAGAAGAAAAATGCAAGAAATGCAGACGAAGTTTAAACAGACCATGATTACATGTAATTAACCTGTTAGAATAAGAAATGTTCTTTGTGTTTCATACAGCTAGGTTTTGATTGAGGTCAGTCTGACATAAAATAGTAATATGGTATGTGTGTGAAGGGCAGCTGGCACTGGGGATAGGGGGGGGGGGTCATAAAAATTTTTGTCACATATCTGGGTGGGGGGGGGGGGGGGGGTCGGAAAAATAATTCTGGTGAGACTGGGGGAGGGGGTCGGAAAAATTTTGGTGAACCATATGAAAATGTACCCGCCCCCCCCCACCTGATAATAAATGACTCGTCCCTAACAGCCCAAGACAGTCTCACCATGATTTCTATCTTTTAATTCGAACATTTTCATTCACATTTATGATCAGCCTGTTTAAATTATTTCACAACTATCATGTGGCAAAGAAATATGTGAATTTCAGAGAGCGCTCAGACACAAATGTTAAAAGTATTTTGCTGTTAAATTTTTTTTGATTTTTTTCTCAAAAATATATAATATAGTACTTGAAATTTGGTTATTTTGGTATTTTCTTGGTTATTTCGGCGAATCGTTGGTTAATTCTTTTCGGCTGTTCCGGTTTATTTTGGGAAATCGTAACACCCCATATCCTCTGTAGTTTCGTGCCATTTCGATACATTTCGGTCATTTAGAAGTGACAGATGGCGGGAAAGATAAAAATCCCACAGGAAATTTATCAATAATTTGCGACAAATAAAATCCATACAGAACAATATGTAGAGTCTGCTCGAGAGAGAAGTGATTGTATTTTACAGGTATTTGCTTAGATGTTCATCTTCTTTTAACTGGGTTTCCGATGCAAACTTTAAGAACCCATTTTACAGGGCCCCAAGAAGTAGGTTTGAGGTTTAGAGGAGATATGATCGAGGTTTACAAGTTGTTGAACAATATGGAGGACATAGATTATACTATATTTTTCCAGAAATGTGATCACTATGAACAAAATATTAGAGGTCATCAATTTAAACTGAGGAAAAAGTTGTGTAAAAAAGAAATACGAAAACGCTTTTTCTCATCAAGGGTTATCTCAGATTGGAACGCACTGCCAGAATCCATAGTATCAGCACCGACTTTAAACAGCTTTAAGAACCGATTAGACAACTTCATGGGAGATGGACAATACACAGCCATTCCGGACAATAATACCTGGGTGTCAAACCAAGAGGGGGTTACACAAGTCAACTAGACTTTCGACCCTACGAGGATAAAGTAAAGTAAAGTAAAGAGGTTATATCCTGGGCTCATGTGTTATCGATACCTTTATAAAGAATCCCGGTTTCTAAGCAACACAGCAACATCAACATATATTTGTCTTGTATACGTAAAACTTCGCCTTTTCCCTCTTTATTCTTGGTGAAAACACGCCATTTTCCGCCCCGACTTTTGCTACTTGACCCAGAAACATGACCTTCGAAATTGACCAATGAAATAGTGCGTCATATGCTATCGATACTCATTTGCATATCTAAATTGACACACCCTGTGTAAGTGTAACAACAAAATCTGCGGTCGGGTATTGAAATCATTCATTTTCGTGACGAAAATCGTCTGTTACTTTCTTCTTTGTTTTTGTAAGCTCACATTACCCATTAATGAAAAAGGTATGTTACAAAACTTGCTAAAATAGATACTGCTACAAATTTATTGAGAGCATGGTGTTCAAAATCATTCGTTTTTTAGAAACAGATAGACTCCCCATACTGTCTAGTACATGTAGTTCACACCTGGAACACTCTACAATAAATATACATTGAATTTAAATTGTAATAAAATCTAAGTAGCTTTTCAGCAGCAAAAACAGGTGGGAGCTAAAAACAAGAAAAAATCAAATTCCCTATGTTGTATGATAAGGACCTATGGTACGTTTGCACTTCCGTACTTTTGAAATCCAACACAGTCACTCCCTGCAGCCTGTTCTATTTATAGCCCCATAGAGTAAATAAACAGACAAGAAAGGGTCCATAGTTGCAGAAATTTCAAAAGTGGAATTTTGCAATGAATTTATGGCCAAGAAATATGGATATAAGTGAAAATGAACAAATTACATGTTGTTTTGTAAGTACAGTGATCTTGCTTTGATTCTAAGCATGTTTATTTGATTTTTTTCACTGAGTTGGCGGCAAAGCTTCAGTCTTCAGGATCAAAGGTCAACGTGACCAAATGACGTAATATCTATGAAAATCTCGCGACCTAAAGGAAGGTATCGATAACATGAATGGCGATAACATATGACATCACGATATAGTAGTATGGTGTCAGTAATATACCGTAATCGACCCTTTTAGCACCCTGTGCGTTAGCGCTCTGTGCGCTTAACTTTTACAAAATGGCATTAAATGCTTGAAATAAATTTTCTTTGTTATAAGTGCACATTTCAATGATTTGATATATGCCCTATACTCCTATTTCTGTAGCACTAAATGGAAGTCAGTGAAATAATATTTTCACTAGCGTGTTATAATAGTTTAATAGTGTGAAATAAAATGTCTGGATATTGAGGACTTACATGTCAAAAATGAAGTCACAGCATTAAAGAAATGTTAGTTAAATCTTGCTTTGAAATCAGTGCCCACTGTAAGGGACTTTCTCCTGAGGTCCGTAGGTCAAACGGAAGTTTTGGCTCATGAGGTCAGCAGGTGGAAAATTTTTGTAAACTATAGTGCAGTTCAAAGTAGTGGATTTGCCTAATTCACATGTGTAAAAAAAATCTGTTTCAGTGAAAATTTTAGTTTTCAAATACCATTTTGAACTCAGGCCCTACAGTTTTATTAACACATATTTCCAGTTATCTATTTTGTGAATTTTATTGTGAAATAAAAGTGTAACATTGCAATGAAAACAGGAAATTTCAATATCTGGTGATCTGAACTGGACTATAGATATTGCCCCAGCAATGGGAAGTCACGTGATCAGCTGTTGACATAGACGCCGGCAAACTACGGAAATAGCGGAAACTACAGAAGTAGGAGAATTGGGTATATATTCAAGAAAACAAATTTAAAGCTTAAGCATAGGAGAAAAGCAGCTTATGGTCATAGAAGGATAGCAAAGCTTCACAAATGAAAAATGAAAGATCATGTAGCATTTTTTAGTGCTTGTAAACTAGCAAACAAAGGGATAAACTGATAAAATATGTGCACTTATAGTCATATGCCAAAATAACTCATATGGTGTGCACTTATAGGGGCATGTGCGATAATTAGGTCGAATACGGTAGGTATATAGAGTGTATAACTGACCTGTCAACTGGTCTGAATCTTTTAGCCTAGTGGTTGTGTGCTCAGTTTAAAAAACTTTGGGACAGCAGGTTTGATTTCGCTGTTGGGATGCTTGAGGAATTTTTCTTTACCGAATTTTCTTCTCCTACTACACTGACGCCTGGATGATTACCATTGGAGTCCGAGGGCAAAGCAATAGCTGTGGCGTCAAAAAGAACCTAGAGTTAATTATTCATTGTCCAAAAGAACCTAGAATTACTATTTCATTGAGTCTAATGGAAATTTGACTGAAAGATTGATAGCTGTCAGTGAAAATAAAGGCCATTGTTAGACTTTTGAGTTGACTGAATATTCTATTTAGATGAATTTTGACTTTTCAGGTGCTTTTGCAGAATGTAGAAGACTGAAACTTCATGAAATATGATTCTTGCTACCAGAAAGCTCGTCATAATTGTCATATATAAACCATTTTCCATCGATAGAGTGGATCTACCACAAAATTAATTTATGTTCAATGTCTCTGTCAATAGGAATACCCAGTTTTCTGTTTACTCCATTCTCACATGCTGTATGGGATGCCATTTTACTATCTATTCAATTGATATCTTTTCAGTAAATACACCAAGAATGTAAATATTAGTAACATTGCACCCCATACATGCCATTTTACTTTTTATTCCCTATTTATTGATATCCATAATTTGAATTATCGATATTCATTATTAGCTCACCTGAGCCGAAGGCTCACAAGGTGAGCTTATAGTATAGGCTTGGTCCGTCGTCCGTCGTCCGTCCCTGCGTCGTACGTCCACACTTTTAAACATTAATAAATGCTAGAGTAGTTGGCCAATCTTGATCAAATTTTATGTGTAGCATTGTTGGGGTGGGGGATTGATTGCATATAGTTTTGAGACAGATTGGTTTAAAACTGTGGTTACCATGGCAACAAAAAGGTCCCATAGACTTATAATGGAGAAAATGTTGTCCGGACCCTAGCTTCTTCAATTTTGATCTCAACCTCTTGTAAGTTGCAGGTATCCAGGACAGTCAAAACATCTCGGACCAGTTCGAATTTGGGTCAGGTTGGATCATTCTTTTTAGAGTTACTTGCCTTTGAGCGATGAAATATTTTCCCATAGACTTACAATGGAGAAAATGTTGTCCGGACCCTAGCGTCTTCATTTTTTATCGCAACTTCTTCAAACTTGCAGGTATCCAGGACAGTCAAAACATCTCGAACCAGTTCGAATTTGGGCCAGGTTGGATCATTTTTTTCAGAGTTACTTGCCATTGAGCGATAAAGTATTTTCCCATAGACTTACAATGGAGAAAATGTTGTCCGGACCCTAGCTTCTTCATTTTTGATCGCAACTTCTTCAAACTTGCAGGTATCCAGGACAGTCCAAACATCTCGGACCAGTTCGAATTTGGGCCAGATTGGATCATTTTTTTCGGAGTTACTTGCCCTTGAGCGATAAAATATTTTCCCATAGACTTACATTGGAGAAAATGTTGTCCGGGCCCTAGCTTCTTCATTTTTGATCGCAACTTCTTCAAACTTGCAGGTATCCAGGACAGTCCAAACATCTCGGACCAGTTCGAATTTTAGCCAGATTGGATCATTTTTTTCGGAGTTACTTGCCCTTGAGCGATAAAATATTTTCCCATAGACTTACATTGGAGAAAATGTTGTCCGGGCCCTAGCTTCTTCATTTTTGATCGCAACTTCTTCAAACTTGCAGATATCCAGGACAGTCAAAACATCTCAAACCAGTTCGAATTTGGGCCCGGTTGGATCATTCGTTTTAGAGTTACTTGCCCTTGAGCGATAAAATATTTTCCCATAGACTTACCATGGAGAAAATGTTGTCCGGGCCCTAGCGTCTTCATTTTTGATCGCAACTTCTTCAAACTTGCAGGTATCCAGGACAGTCCAAACATCTCGGACCAGTTCGAATTTGGGCCAGGTTGGATCATTCATTTCAGAGTTACTTGCCCTTGAGCGATAAATATTTTCCCGTAGACTTATAATGGGGATTATGTTGTCCGGGCCCTAGCTTCTTCATTTATGATGGCAGCTCCTTCAAACTTGCAGGTATTCAAGACAGCCAAAACATCTCGGACCAGTTCGAATTTGGGCTAGGTTGGATCATTCTTTTTAGAGTTACTTGCCCTTGAAA
This sequence comes from Ctena decussata, assembly GCA_963989385.1. Lineage (NCBI taxonomy): Eukaryota > Metazoa > Mollusca > Bivalvia > Lucinida > Lucinidae > Ctena > Ctena decussata. Next base: position 46,857,264 of record OZ022500.1, read on the forward strand.
GATAAAATATTTTCCCTTAGACTTATAATGGGGAAAATATTGTCTGGGCCATAGCTCCTTCATTTTTGATCGCAGCTCCTTGAAACTTGCAGGTATTCAGGATGGCCAAAACATCTCAGACTTTTTCGAATGTGGGCCAGGTTGGATTATTATCCCCTCGCACAACAAAGTTGTGGAGGGGATATAGGGTCTGTCCCGTATGTACGTTTGTATGTATGCACGTATGTTCACCTTTTGTCATCGCTCTAGCTACCTCATTTATTACATAATTTTGATATAAGTTCACACAAATATTGGGTATGACATTACCTCGAACGAGTTTGCATTTCAGCATGATGGGGTCAAGGTCAAGGTCACAGTGGCTATTTTTAGAAAAACTTTGTTATCACTCTAGCGCCTTCATTTGTGGACCGATTTCGATTTAACTCCACACAAGTGATAAGTATGGCAATATCTTAGACAAGTTTGCATTTCAGCGTTCTGGGGTCAAGGTCAAGGTCACAGTGGCTATTTTCAGAAAAAACATTGTCATTGCATTAGCGCCTTCATTTATGGACCAAATTCGATTTAAATTCACACAAGTGATTGGTATTACAATATCTTGGACAAGGTAGCATTTCAGCGTTCTGAGATCAAGGTCAAGGTCACAGTGGCTATTTTAAGAAAACTTTGTCATCGCTCTAGCGCCTTCATTTATGGGCCGATTTTGATTAAAACTTCACAAAAATGTTTAGTATGACAATATCTTGAATATGTATGCGTTTCAGCATCCTAAGGTCAATGTCAAGGTCACAGTGGCTATTTTTAGAAAAACCCTGTCATCATTTTAGTGCCTTCATTTATGGAATGATTTCGATTGTACTTCACAAAAGTGATAAGTATGATAATATCTTGGACAAGAACGCGTTTTAGCGTTCTGGGGTCAAGGTGAAGGACACAGTGGCTATTTTTTGAAAAACTTTGTCATCGCTGTAGCATCTTCATTTAAGGACCAAATTTGATATAATTTCACACAAGTGATTGGTATTACAATATCTTGGACAAGTTCGCGTTTCAGCATTCTGAGGTCAAGGTCAAGGTCAAGGTCACAGTGGCTGTTTTTAGAAAAACTCTGTCATCCCTCTAGCTCTTTCATTTATGGACCGATTTTGATTAAAACTTCACACAAATGTTTAGTATGACAGTATCTAGAACAAGCTTGCATTTCAGCGTCCTAAGATCAATGTCAAGGTCACAGTGGCTATTAATAGAAAAACTTTTTCATCGCTCTAGTGCTTTCATTTATGGACCATTTTCGATTTAACCTCACACAAGTGATAAGTATAGCGATATCTTGGACAAGTTTGCGTTTCAGCATTCTGGGGTCAAGTTCAAGGTCACAGCGGCTATTTTTAGAAAAACTTTGTCATCGCTCAAGTGCCATCATTTATGGACAGATTTTTTTTATGCCCCCATGACGATAGTCAGGGGGCATTAAGATTTGCCCCTGTCTGCCGTCTGACCATCTGTCCATCCTTTTGTCACACTTTGTGGTATAGAGTTTGTGTAATCAACTTCTGCAGTTTTCAATGGATCTTTTTCTAACTTTGCATGCATGTTGTGGACATATTTGACAGTTTCAAACTATCAGGTTTGTTCAGTTGATGATCCTCACTTTACCTTTGACCTTTTACTCAGGTGAGCGGCTCAGGGCCTCATGGCCCTCTTGTTTGAATTATTGATATCTATAATTTCTTATGGATATCCATAATTATTTATAGAATCCATGATTATTAAAATTATTTATATCCATAATTAAAACTATGGATATCTATAATTTGAATTGTGGATATCCAAAATCAAATAAGGGATATCCATAAATCATGTTGAATTATAGATATCAATAAATGGAATTATGGATATCCATAATTTGCATTATTGAGGCCCATAATTTGAATTATGGACATGTATAATTTGCCTTGATTTATTGATATCAATAGTTTAAATTATATCTACTGACTCAAAAAAGTTCCTATACATGATATATTGTTTGTTTCGAAGGTTACTATAGATGTAAAGCTCTCAGAATTGCATTTCAGAAAGAAAGACTATTCATTTGTCTGTACAACGGTCTAACTTGATTTGATTTTCTTAAACTCAGCATAGTACAAAAGTGCCTTAAACATCCCAGGGGTCATTAATCGTTTTTGCAGAATAAAATCTTTAACAGACACTTTGGATGTCGGACCGCAATACATTTAGAAAATGCGACCACTTTATGTACAAGAATTAAAACAATTACACAAGGTCCTTCATCTCACAGAAATTGTCTTTATTGCCACTTTCAATAGAAACTCCTTAGGAAATTGAAACTGTGAAAAGTTTAAGGTGTGTGGCTTTCCTTCCATATTTACCATGATGCCAAACGGAGATAATGATTATAAAGTGATTTTGAAGGAATCACACTAAAAACTTGACAGGCATAGACTAAAGTAGAAGTTCGAAAATCTCTATATTTTTAATTGAAAGGGAGGTAATCTGATAATTTCACTAAATCAAACATCTTTTGTAGTGTCTGATGACAGGACACAGTAGAGATGAGATAATTTTTTAGGTCCACAGATAATGATCTTTAATTTTCAGGGTCAGTTTTACATGTGCACATGCGCATTGATAGCTTGCATTCCAAATTACTCCACATGAATATTGCAAGATAACTCTTGAAGGGATAGGCCTGGTTTAAAGATTTTTGCGCTCTTTGCAGCTGAATGTCTGTTTGATGCGGCAATAGCCTTGTTTTTGATCAATAATCACCAAGTGATTCCAACAGTTAGTCAGGAGTTGGTATCGGAACTTTTTGGAGTCAGTATATATATATCAATTAATAGAATAGAATTATGGATATACATAATTTGAATTATTGATATCTGTTATTCGATTTATGAATATCTATAATTTGAATTATGGATATCCAATGTTAACCCTGATTTATGGATATCTATAATTCAAATAATGGATATCCATAATTCGAATTATGGATATAAGATTAAAGTTTTGTGTCTAAAATAATGTGTTGCTCATCTGAGTGGAAGAAAATTAGCTTAAATTGTACAAAAAAGCAGGGATTTAGAGGCTTCTGAAATCTTGAAAATCAATGTTGGCGGAGGAGGGAGGGAGACACGGGGGATTACCCCACTGGGGCATTGCCCCTGGACCCCACTGAATTTCCAGCAATATCCCTGCACTCTAACTCATGGAATTTTCCAGCCCTGACCAGGCCGCATATTGCAGTCGGTAGTGCTTCTGACACAAGAGCCAGAGGTCCTGGGTTTGATACCTGGTCCGGTCATTTACTTAAGTTTCCCCTTCTGCTGATCCAAGAAGGGCAGTTGTCAGTTACTGGCAAAAGTATGTGCACTTAGTACTGGTTAACTACTTAGGAGGTATAAGCCTGCCCAGGAATAGTGTGGTTGGGTTAACTGACCGTCCTGACATGACCATAGCTGTTTACCATGGATGTAAAGCAATAACACAAAAATCTAGAATTTACTTAGCAGGGATTACCCTTGCCCACAAATAAAAGGTGCTGTTCTGTCCCAAAATTAGTTTTTTGGGGAAAATATTTGCTCAGTTTCCTAATACATTTACTGATACCCTTAATTATTATTACCAAAATTAATGGGCTTTTTGAGCACAATGTGCTTTTGAGCACAAGGCCCCCTCTGAAGTAATCTATGCTTAGATGTATAAACTATTAAGTTAACTCTATAAATATATATTTAAAATAAGTAAAAGAAAAAAAAAAGAGAGGGAAAAAAGAAGAAGACCTAAGTAAACAAAAGTAAGATAGAATCATACAAATTAAAAACACCCTATTACTGTGTTTCTGCACACAACTGATACCCTAATATACTTAACATATTGGGACACCTGTGTTGGAACCTTTAATTTTCCATTTGGGATAAATGGAAAATTAATGGTTTTAGGTGTCCCAATACTTAAGCACATTAGGGTATAGCATGAGGTTACCAGTTTTCAGTCAGGGAACAATTGTTGGTCAGGTGTAATTTTTTGCCAGCTGACATTTAACTCTTTAAGCCCCAGTGACAAAAATAGTATAATTTGCAAACAGTGTAGATCCTGATGAGGCGGCTCATAATCTAGATCGACACTGTTTGCCCTCTAGTCTTTGGTTTAAACAGTATTTTATTCAAATTATGTAAACATAGCATAGGCTATATATATAGTATTCCTCAAAATTATATATATATATACATAAACACATAGATACAATATAGGATCAGAAAACAAGCATAGTGCTTATAGAGATCTTATCCTTAGTGCTTATAGAGATCTTATCCTTAGAAAGCTATTGACTTCTCAATATGAAATGTCGTGGACAACACATTTTAAGCTCGCCTGAGCACGAAGTGCTCAGGCCGAGCTTTTAGGATACCGTGATGTCCGTCGTACGTGTGGACGTCCGTCCGTACGTCCGGACGGACGTCCGTCAACTTTTGCTTGTGTACACTCTAGCAGGCACAGTTTCGATCCAATCTTTATGAAACTTTGTCAGAATGTTAATCTTTATAAAATCTAGGCCAAGTTTGAAACTGGGTCATGTCGGGTCAAAAACTAGGTCACTAGGTCAAATCTTAGAAAAACCTTGTGTACGCTCTAGAGGGCACAGTTTTGATCCAAAGTTCATGAAACTTTGTCAGAATGTTTATCCTCATAGTATCTAGGACAAGTTTGAAACTGGGTCATGTCGGGTCTAAAACTAGGTCACTAGGTCAAATCATAGAAAAACCTTGTGTACGCTCTAGAGGACACAGTTTTGATCCAATCTTTATGAAACTTTGTCAGAATGTTTATCTCCATAAAATCTAGGCCAAGTACGAAACTGGGTCATGTCGGGTCAAAAACTAGGTCACTAGGTCAAATCTTAGAAAAACCTTGTGTACGCTCTAGAGGGCACAATTTTGATCCAAAGTTCATGAAACTTTGTCAAAATGTTTATCCTCATAGAATCTAGGACAAGTTTGAAACTGGGTCACGTCGGGTCTAAAACTAGGTCACTAGGTCAAATCATAGAAAAACCTTGTGTACGCTCTAGAGGACACAGTTTTGATCCAAGCTTTATGAAACTTTGTCAGAATGTTTATCTCCATAAACTCTAGGCCAAGTTTGAAACTGGGTTATGTCGGGTCAAAAACTAGGTCACTAGGTCAAATCTTAGAAAAACCTTGTGTACGCTCTAGAAGGCACAGTTTTGATCCAAAGTTCATGAAACTTAATCAGAAGCTTTATCCTTATAAAATCTAGGATAAGTTTGAAAGTAGGTCATGTTGGGTCAAAAACTAGGTCACTAGGTCAAATCATAGAAAAAACCTTGTGTATGCTCTAGAGGACACAGTTTTGATCCAATCTTTATGAAACATTGTCAGAATGTTTATCTCTATAAACTCTAGGCCAACTTCGAAACTGGGTCTTGTTGGGTCAAAAACTAGGTCACTAGGTCAAAATTTAGAAAAGCCTTGTGTACGCTCTAGAAGGCACAGTTTTGATCCAAAGTTCATGAAACTTTGTCAGAATGTTTATCCTCATTATATGTAGGACAAGTTTGAAACTAGGTCATGTCGGGTCAAAAACTTGGTCACTAGGTCAAATCTAAGAAAAACCTTGTGTACGCTCTAGAAGGCACAGTTTTCATCCAAAGTTCATGAAACTTTGTCAGAATGTTTATCCTCATAATAACTAGACAAAGTTTGAAACTGGGTCACGTCGTGTCAAAAACTAGGTCACTAGGTCAAATCATAGAAAAACCTTGTGTACGCTCTAGAGGACACAGTTTTGATCCAATCTTTATGAAACATTGTCAGAATGTTTATCTCCATAAACTCTAGGCCAAGTTAGAAACTGGGTCATGTCGAGTTATAAACTAGGTCACTAGGTCAAATCTTAGAAAAACCTTGTGTGCGCTCTAGAAGGCACAGTTTTGATCCAAAGTTCATGAAACTTTGTCAGAATGTTTATCTTCATAATACGTAGGACAAGTTTGAAACTGGGTCATGTCGGGTCAAAAACTAGGTCACAAGGTCAAATCATAGAAAAACCTTGTGTACGCTCTAGAGGACACAGTTTTGATCTAATTTTTATGAAACTTTGTCAGAATGTTTACTTCTATAAACTCTCGGCCAAGTTTGAAAGTAGGTCATGTCGGATTAAAAACAAGGTCACTAGGTCAAATCATAGAAAAACCTTGTGTACGCACTAGAGGACACAGTTTTGATCCAAAGTTCATGAAACTTTGTCAGAATCTTTATCCTCAAAATATGTAGGATAACTTTGAAACTGGGTCATGTCGGGTCAAAAACTTGGTCACTAGGTCAAATCTTAGAAAAACCTTGTGTACGCTCTAGAAGGCACAGTTTTCATCCAAAGTTCATGAAACTTTGTCAGAATGTTTATCCTCATAATAACTAGAACAAGTTTGAAACTGGGTCACGTCGGGTCAAAAACTAGGTCACTAGGTCAAATCATAGAAAAACCTTGTGTACGCTCTAGAGGACACAGTTTTGATCCAATCTTTATGAAACATTGTCAGAATGTTTATTTCCATAAACTCTAGGCCAAGTTAGAAACTGGGTCATGTCGAGTTATAAACTAGGTCACTAGGTCAAATCTTAGAAAAACCTTGTGTGCGCTCTAGAAGGCACAGTTTTGATCCAAAGTTCATGAAACTTTGTCAGAATGTTTATCCTCATAATACGTAGGACAAGTTTGAAACTGGGTCATGTCGGGTCAAAAACTAGGTCACAAGGTCAAATCATAGAAAAACCTTGTGTACGCTCTAGAGGACACAGTTTTGATCTAATCTTTATGAAACTTTGTCAGAATGTTTATCTTCATAAACTCTCGGCCAAGGTTGAAAGTAGGTCATGTCGGGTAAAAAAACTAGGTCACTAGGTCAAATCTTAGAAAAACCTTGTGTAAGCACTAGAAGGCATAGTTTTGATCCAATCTTCTTGAAACTATGTCAAAATGTTTATTGTCCGTATATCTAAGCCCCCTATGAAACTGAGTCACGTCGGCTCAAGGTCAAATCTTAAAAAAACTTTGTGTACACCCTAGAAGGCACAGTTTTGATCCAATCTTCATGAAACTCTGTCAGAATGTTTATCTTAATGAAATCTAGGTAAAGTTTGAAACTGGGTCATGTCGGGTCAAAAACTTGGTCACTAGATCAAATATAAGAACGACCTTGTATACGCTCCAGAAGGCACAGTTTTGATCCAATCTCAATGAAACTGTGTCAGAATGTTTATTCTTACAATATCCAGGCCAAGTTTGAAACTGGGTCATGCCGGGTCTAAAACTAGGTCAAATGTTAGTATGGTAAAAACTCTTATGAATCTTCACCAGAGCCAGTGAACTGATTAATGCTCAGGTGAGCGATTCAGGGCCACCATGGCCCTCTTGTTAAAATTTTGCAGACGTAAATTTTGTCGTCTGCTTTTTGGTGCTTAAAGAGTTAAAAAACAAAATAAACCTGAGTTACTCTTCAGCTTCAGTGCTCCACTGTTGCTTTCCTGTCTCTTGGCAATTAACCCTTAAAACGCCAAAAAGCAGATGACAAAATTTACGTCTGCCAATTTTAAGAAGATGCTTTTGCCCAAGCTATATGATATTAATTGCTGAAAGAATAGGGAGCAAACAGGGTGGATTAAAATGAGGATGAGCGTACGCTGTTTGCCAGTTTAACTACCATATAAAATTATAATAAATGCCCCTGCTCTAATTAACACCCCAGTTCAGATGCTACAAAAGTCAGCATCTGAACAGGGTCTACACTGTTTGTTTACAGGAAGTTCTATGAAAAATACATTAGAAATGAAAACATCCACCAGAAACCCCTAAAACTAGAAATGGTCTAGTTCAGGATAAAGACAGACAAGTCCACTTGTTAAAAAAGGGTTAAAATCACTTAATAATGTTTATTAGCAGCATTATGATGTGTGACTGATATGTTACTCTTTAGGCCCTAAATAACACCCCCTTTCATGAAACGCAACACCCCCTGAGGCCTTTAATAGGATTAATATGGTATTTTCATTTTTTGGCTCTTTTTAAAAAACTTAGATTTAAAATCTGAATATTTCTGAATTTATACAAAAGATATGCTGCTGTTATATAAAGAAACTAGGGTCATAAAATAAATGTAATTTGGTGCTTATCAAAATGGAATGACAGATATTATAAAGAATTTTGCTGTAACAGTTATATTGAATGTCATTATAAAAAGGGTTGATTATGATAGATAAATAATCTGTTACAGAAATTTATAAGGCGATGTCAAATATACTGTATTTATTATAATGAACCTCCCTCTTTAAGTAAACGCCTCCAATTTTTTTTCTGTAAAAAAACTGTCCAAAATCAGCTGTAGACCACCAAAATTTGTCATTTTATTGCCCAGATTTTGTTTCCAAAATGCCATGTTTTAGGACTTGTGAATTGCAATGCCTCTGGGATGTTTATTAGAAGATATATTGTACATTGTGCTGTTGGAGTACCTTTTAAGTTACCGTAATAATCCTAATAAGCGCCCCTGCTCTAATAAACGCCCCCTGCCTCATTTCCAAAAATAATGTTATAGCAGTGCCGGATCCAGAGGGGGTTCGGGGGGTCCAAACGAACCCCCTCTTCAGCCTAAAATTATTTCATTTTCATGGGAAAACTCAGGGAAAATTGGGCGAACTGCACAAATCGAACCCCCTTTGAAGCTAATTTGAACCCCCTATCCAAAATTCCTGGATCCTCCCCTGTATAGTAATTAACTTGCATGAAATTATGTTTGCTATTCTGGATGATGTTACTCTTTGACATTGGGTCAACTCTAAAAGGAAAGAATTTGCTCCTCGAGGAGCAAATTATTTCCTTTAAGAGTTGACCCCTACTAAAAAGGGAGGCATAAATAGTTGAGTTGCTTTCTCTGCAAGTATACCCATTCACCTTAATAGTCTTTATTAGAGGTATTACGCAGTTGCTGATTTACTTCACTTTAGGTTCTAAATAACACCCCCTTTTGCAAAATGCAGTGCCTCCAGGGCGGCTAATAGGATTAATACTGTATCTTTTTCACTCAAGATTACTCTTGACAATGATTCTCTTCGCCAAAAGTTTAGCATAACAGATATAACAAGATTTTTGGAGATAATAACAATTGAATTCTAACTTTCTGTGGAAGTTTATGTATTCTGTCATTGACACCAATGACTGATCATCGTACAATTACCAACTTTGATTTGAGTTTGAGTAACAACTGCAGAAAGTGAGCAAAAACGTACATGTTCAAAAAACACATTTTGGCAAGAAAAAAAATATTGTTGTAATGCACTGTGAGTGACTTTTCTTTTACACCAATTTAACATTCTGTAACGCAAAATGTTTTTGGCAAATTCGAAATTACTGCTTTTATACTCATTAAGACAAGGCATGATTTTCTTTCGAATATTGATTTTAGGGGGTTTTATTTCTGTGCTTGCTATGTGCAGTGCTTACGCAAATTAATTTAAATTTTGTGTTTTTACAATGGTTATGCATTGGTGTTGATGTAAGCATGCATTTATCCTCATACCTTATGTTAAAACTAAAATATTATGATATGCAGGGCTACAGAAATTTTGAAATCGAAATCGGTCCGGACGGCCAATGACGTCATACGAATCCAAAATAGACACGAAAACTAATGACTACACTGTGTATTCCACAATTCAAAAAAAGTCACGAAAACTAATGACTACACTGGAGCGCCGTTATAACGCGGATGTCATCGCTGAAGTAGCCATTTAGTCCTCATGTTCTTACTTAACGTGAAAAATGCGCTTTAAAGCGCAGAGACAGTCAGACCGAAAGTGAAAGTACACATGGCTGTACCATTCGGACATCCTCGCCGATCTTCATTTACGGAATTGGCCGAAGTATTACGATTGACGTATTTTACTGTATTCGAGTTAATTCCCTTGAAATATGAATATACCTTGCAAAAAGGTACCTTCGGACGAAGAAAAAAAAAAATTCTGCGCGAGAAATGACGTCGGCCAAAAAAAAACCTGACCAGACTGCACATAATCAAGTCCGGTTTAAATTTTCTTTTTGCTAGTCAAATTCTTTCCTTATGCTATCTATGAAAGTATACAATAGTCAGTAACCTTACGTTGCACAGCCTTTTTCCGTGCATCGGCACGTATATGTGTGTATTACGACTTTTGCAAAACCTTCGCCGCTGGCCAATATTGTGACACGTGCTAATTATCGAAGATTTCTAAAATTGAGTCAGTGTTTACACCTTGGCAAGACAATCGACACTTTGTTTATGTGTGATAACTTTTGACAGCAGTGCGTGATTATTGGATTAATAATGACACATGGCTTAAATCCAGGTAATTATGTCATCATACGTCGCAAATCGTGTTTTTTCGGACCGAAAAAAATGTGCCTTATGCCAACTGAATCGGTTTTTCGAACTCAAAATCGGTCTGGACTGACAAAAAATAGGATTTCTGTAGCCCTGGATATCTAATTGCCTGGTTCATTAACTTTGAAAATATGCTAAACTTTTGGTGAGGAGTCGGAGCTTTAGATAAGAGGGAGTATTTGGTGATAATTAGGGATAATTTTTGTTATTTCTGCTTAAAAACATATGATGTGACCCCTCATCTGAACCGTCTTGACAAGACGGTTCAGATGAGGGGTCACAACATATGGTTTCAGTGAGAACTAAAAAAAATTATCCTTCAATCATCATCAAATACCCCTCTTATCTAGAGCTCTGGGAGTATACGTGGCACTAAAATTTCTTTGAACACATCAAGTAAGCTACTGTAAAAATCCTATAAATTTGGACACGTAAAATATTTAGCGTAATTCTAAAAATGGATAAGTTTGGTTGTACAATTTGCAGTTAGGCATCAAAAACATGCAGATAGAATGGCAAATAGTGTTGACTCTGATTAGACTGTCTGTTGGTCCACACTACTTGCTTATACCAATCTGTCCAGTTGCTTAGAATTTTTACAAGTACAAGACAAGTGTTTTCTTCTTCAGGATACAGAATGACCAGTCAGTACTACTCGGTGTATGTGGGTCGTCTAAAAAGTGACACTAGAAGGGTGAGTTGTATAATATGGTTTTTCAGGTCTGTTACATTTTGGACTGTCATAAAAAATCCAGTTTATATGCAAGTTTCATACCCCTTTTCAAAAACTGTACATACTATGTTATGACGCTGGAGATCTGTCTGTCTTTCCATTTGCTTTTAACTTTGTCATTTAAAGTAACTCTTCCTATCAGATCAAGTTTATATCAGATTAAGCCAAAACTTAGTATATATACACATTATAAGAGTAACTTGATCTGGAATACTGTCCACAGGCCGGTGGGGGGTGGGGGGGGGGGGGGTATATGTGCTGCTGGAATAGCCCTACTTTTTTATATGCCTATTCTGAAAAAACAGACATGTTATGGCATGACCCTGTCCATCTGTCAACATTCTTGTGCGCACCATATCTCAGTAACTGTTTGAGATATCTTCATGAAATTTTGTAGGCATATATATTAGAATGGGCAAAATGTCGAGTACAGTAATGGTTGCGCCCCCTTTCTTAGTTATCAGTTTATGCCCCTTTGATTATTTTTTAGGCGAGGTCTGCTGACAACCGGTTGTCACCAGACTTTTTGGACCAAAACCGTCTGCTGACAACCGGTTGTCACCAGACTTTTTGGCCCAAAAACGTCTGCTGACAACCAGCCATATATTTTCTATTAAATGGTTTTAAATAAAATTGAATTTAACAGAATTTGTATTAATTTGTTATAAATATGTTATACATAATACAAAAAGCTTCTCATAGTTAAGGCAAAAGACCATTTTTACTTGCATGATTCTTGCACATTTGTCATTGTGCTACATAAAAATGTGGACTGTTTGTACTTTAATGTATGGAAACCAAAGAAGTGAAATATCTACATCATTATAAGCCTATGTAAAACATACAACCCCCAGGACAGGCCATCTGACCCCAGGGCCAAAATCTGAACAAACTTCGTAGAGGACCACAAGGTGATGCTACGGACCAAATACCAAGGCTCTACATACAGTGGTTTTAGACTAGAAGATTTTATGTTTTCCCTATAAAAGCTTGTGTAAAAAAACGTGACCCCCAGGGCGAGGCCATTTTGGCCCCAGGACCATAATTTCAACAAGCTTGGTAGAGGACCACCAGATGATGAGTGTAACGTACCAAATAGCAAGGCTCAAGGCCTTGTGGTTATAGACAAGAAAATTTTCAAAGTTCTCATTCCAAAAATCTATTTTAGCTCATCTGACCTAGTTATGCCATGGTCTAGAACCATTTGAATAATTTTCAGAGAGGGTCATATAAGGTTCATTCCTGCTAAGTCTGGTCAAAATCCAACCAGCAGTTTGTAAAGTTGGTAAACAACCACTAGGCAGTGCTACATATCAAAGTTCAAGCATCTGATTCTAGCAGTTCTGGAGAAGAATATTTCTAAGTATATTCTATTTTCGAATCCAAAACCCCCTGCTACAAGGCCATTTTGAACCCTGGGGTCTTCACTTGAACAAACTTGGTAAAGGTTCACTAGACAGTGCTTTATACCAAATATGGAGCATCTGAGCCCAGCGGTTCTGAAGCAGCAGATTTTCCACATCAAAGCCCTAGGGCCAAATAAAAAAATACCTGTGTTTAGGGTAACCTTACCTACCTAATTTTTCTAGTGAAACCCAGATTTTCTTTCAAGTTTTATGAAAATATATAACTTAATGCATGTTGAAAGGTATTTCTGTCCAAAAGAAAAAGAAATAAAAAAAACAGCTGTGCCTACCCTACCTACAATTTTCAGACCCCGATACCCTGAACACATATATACTTTTATTGCCTAGGCCTAACGGTTTCGGAGAAGTTGTAATGTAAAGTGAATTGTTGATGACGGACAACGCAAGACAGAAGTTGGACACTGATTGATCACATTAGCTCACATTGAGCCTATGGCTCAGGTGAGCTAAAAAAAAAATATCCCTAATTCTTAAGTATTAATTTTTTAACTACATGTAACATCAAATGGAGCAGCAATCTCTTCCATAATGGACCACAGCTTATCAATTCCAGAACCCGGATATGCTAGGGTAAGGATGCTGGGGTCTTGGCTGTAATGGTGTAGATATTTGATTTGACTATGCTCAACAAGAACCATTTTTACTGAGTTGTATATGTTTCAGACAGATAAGTAAAGACCATATGAATAAAATATGATGCACCAAATTTGATAAATGTATTAAGTAACTGCTAAATAAACAGCTGCTAAATAAACACATTTAATTGAGATATACACCTTTGTTAAAGATCAGAATATGATTTTCACAGCTTAATTCTAGGATTTAATTGTAATAGAAGACAGACCATATAGGTATGATAATCAGGCACAAAGCAACAATGTTAGTTAGATAATATATCACAAACAACAACAGGCAATAAATAAGGACTAAATTTAAAGGCATCATTATTTGTTTCCATACATCAAAATACAAACAGTCCACACATATATATAACACAATGCAAGAGTAAAGAGTCATTTGCCTTTATAATGAGAAGATTTATGTTATATTTATAACATATTAATATAAATTCAGTTAAAATAAACCCAATTAAAAACCATTTAATAGAAAATATATGGCTGGTTGTCAGCAGACGTTTTTGGCCAAAAAAGTCTGGTGACAACCGGTTGTCAGCAGACGGTTTTGGTCCAAAAAGTCTGGTGACAACCGGTTGTCAGCAGACACTTCCTATTTTTAGCTCACCTGTCAAGGTGAGCTTATAGTATAGCCATGTTCGTCGTCGGCGTCAGCGTCGGCGTCGTCGGCATTGTCGTCCACACTTTTAAACACCAATATCTCCTACACCAGCAGGCCAATCTTGATCAAATTTTATGTGTAGCATTGTTGGGGTGGGGGATTGACTGCATAAGGTTTTAGGGCAGATTGGGTTGGAACTCTGGTTGCCATGGCCACATATAGCTCCCATAGACTTATAATGGGAAAAACTTCAAAAATCTTCTTCTCTGAAACCATGAGGCCCAAAGCTTACATATTTAGTATGTAGCAATGTCTAGTGGTCCCCTACATAAATCCTGCGAACCATGCCCCTGGGGCCCAAATTGGCCACACCCCCGGGGGTCATTAGCTCCCATAGACTTACAATGGGAAAATCTTAAAAAATCTTCTTCTCTGAAACCATGAGGCCCAAAGCTTACATATTTAGTATGTACCAATGTCTAGTGGTTCCCTACATAAATCGTGCCAACCATGCCCCTGGGGCCCAAATTGGCCACGCCCCGGGGGTCATTAGCTCCCATAGACTTACAATGGGAAAATCTTAAAAAATCTTCTTCTCTGAAACCATGAGGCCCAGAGCTTACAAATTTAGTATGTACCAATGTCTAGTGGTAACCTACATAAATCCTGCCAACCATGCTCCTGGGGCCCAAATTGGCCACTCCCCGGGGGTTATTAGCTCCCATAGACTTACAATGGGAAAATCTTAAAAAATCTTCTTCTCTGAAACCATGAGGCCCAGAGCTTACATATTTAGTGTGTACCAATGTCTAGTGGTCCCCTACATAAATCCTGCCAACCATGCCCCTGGGGCCCAAATTGGCCACGCCCCGGGGGTCATTAGCTCCCATAGACTTACAATGAAAAAATCTTAAAAAATCTTCTCTGAAACCATGAGGCCCAGAGCTTACATATTTAGTATGTACCAATGTCTAGTGGTCCCCTACATAAATCCTGCCAACCATGCCCCTGATGCCCAAATTGGCCACGCCCCAGGGGGTCATTAGCTCCCATAGACTTACAATGGGAAAATCTTAAGAAATCTTCTTCTCTGAAACCAAGAGGCCCATAGCTTATATATATAGCATGTATCAATGTCTAGTGATCCCCTACTAAAATCCTGCCACCCATGCCCCTGGGACTCAAATTGGCCACGCCCCAGGGGGTCATTTGTTTATATATAGCTAAATAGCTTAAGAACCTTCAAAAAATCTTCTTCTTTAGAACCATGAGACCCAGAGCTTATATATATAGTATGAGGCAATGTTTAGTGGTCCCCTACATAAATCCTCCCAACCAAGCCTCGGGGGTTCAAACTGGCCAATCCCCAGGGGTCATAAGCTCCCATAGACTTATAATGGGAATGACTTCAAAAATCTTCTTCTCTGAAACCATGAGGCCCAGAGCTTTCATATTTAGTATGCAGCAATGTCTAGTGATCCCCTGCATAAATTCTGCCAGTCAAGCACCTGAGGTCCAAACTGGCCACACCCTGGGGGCTTGTTTGTTTATATAGAGCTATATAGCTAAAGAACCTTCAAAAAACTTTTTCTATGAAACCATAAGGCCAAGAGCTTATGTATTTAGTATGTTGCAGTGTATGGTGGTCCTCTACATAAATCCTGCCAATCAAAACCCTGGGGTCCAAACTTGCCACACCCCATGGGGTCATCGAATTCTGTAGAATTGCAGCCTGTTTATTAGCTTACCTGAGCTGGAAGCTTACATTTTATAACTCAGGTGAGCGGTCGTTGCCCTTGGGCTACTTGTTTACACTACTAGACTTGTGCATGCCATAACTAGATAACTATTTGGGATATCCTGATGAAACTTCATAGCAGTGTGTATGAGGGTCCGACGATGTGTCACGTATAACAATGGTTGCTCTCCCTTTCTTCATTTTGGAGTTACATCTGTTCAAGATTAGATTTTTATCCCCCGACCGAAAGGTTCGGGGGATATAGCGATGAGCCTGGCGTCCGTCCGTCCGTCCGTCTGTCCGTCCGTCCGTCCGTCCATCCGTAAACACTTTCTTGTCCGCTCTTTATCTTGAATACCCTTTGGAATATTTTCATGATACTTCACAGTTATGTAGAACAGGTCATTACGATGTGTCGCGTACAAGAATGGTAACTCTAGCTATTGTACTTTTTGAATTATCTCCCCTTTGGTGATTTATTGGCAGATTCGTGTCCGCTCTGTAACTTGAATACCCTTTGGAATATTTTCATGATACTTTACAGAAATGTAGAACAGGTCATGATGATGTGTCGCGAACAAGAATGACAACTCTTGCTTTCTTACTTTTTGAGTTATTTCCCCTTGATAGTTTTAGGTGTGATTTTTTGGCAGATTGGTGTCCGCTCTATAACTAAAATACCCTTTGGAATATTCTCATGATACATCACAGATATGTAGAACAGGTCATGAAGGTGTGTCGCGAAAAAGAATGACAACTCTTGCTTTCTTACTTTTTATCCCCCGACCGAAAGGTTCGGGGGATATAGCGATGAGCCTGGCGTCCGTCCGTCCGTCCGTCCGTCCGTCCGTCCGTCCGTCCGTCCGTAAACACTTTCTTGTCCGCTCTATATCTTGAATACCCTTTGGAATATTTTCATGATACTTCACAGTTATGTAGAGCAGGTCATGACGATGTGTCGCGTACAAGAATGGTAACTCTTGCTATTGTACTTTTTGAATTATCTCCCCTTTGGTGATTTTTTGGCAGATTCGTGTCCGCTCTGTAACTTGAATACCCTTTGGAATATTTTCATGATACTTCACAGAAATGTAGAACAGGTCATGACGATGTGTCGCGAAAAAGAATGACAACTCTTGCTTTCTTACTTTTTGAGTTATTTCCCCTTGATAGTTTTAGTTGTGATTTTTTGGCAGATTCGTGTCTGCTCTATAACTAGAATACCCTTTGGAATATTCTCATGATACTTCACAGATATGTAGAACAGGTCATGACGGTGTGTCGCGAAAAAGAATGACAACTCTTGCTTTCTTACTTTTTGAGTTATTTCCCCTTGATGGTTTTAGGTCTGATTTCGTGTCCGCTCTATAATTTGAATACCTTTTGGAATATTTTCATGATACTTCACAGATATGTAGAACAGGTCATGACGATGTGTCGTGAACAAGAATGACAACTCTTGCTTTCTTACTTTTTGAGTTATTTCCCCTTGATGGTTTTAGGTCTGATTTCGTGTCCGCTCTATAACTTAAATACCTTTTGGAATATTTTCATGATACTTCACAGATATGTAGAACAGGTCATGACGATGTGTCGCGAACAAGAATGACAACTCCTGCTTTCTTACTTTTTGAGTTATTTCCCCTTGATGGTTTTAGGTCTGATTTCGTGTCCGCTCTATAACTTGAATACCTTTTGGAATATTTTCATGATACTTCACAGATATGTAGAACAGGTCATGATGATGTGTCGCGAATAAGAATGACAACTCTTGCTTTCTTACTTTTGGAGTTATTTCCCTTTGATGATTTTAGGTGTCCGCTCCATAGCTTGAATACCTTTTGAAATATTTTCATGATACTTCACAGATATGCAGAACAGGTCATGACAATTTGTCTCATACATGAATGATAACTCTTGCTTTTAGACTCAGTGAATTATTTCCCTTTGGTAGTTTGAGCTGCTGTTTGAGTCTCTGCTCCATAACTGTATAACCCTGGCCAGCTCCAGAATTGATAACTGTGTACCTTTTAGAATATGGATGATCATGCTGTGATATCTTATCAGTGTTCCTAACTCTCTCTTACCCCTCCACATTCCTGTGACCCCTCCTCCCCCCCCCCCCCCCCCCCCCCCCAAAAAAAAAAAAATCCAGATTTGGATTCTTTGTCCAAATTCACTTACTAGAGAGCTCAAAATTAGATTTGTAGGGCTTGTACTTTAGAAGTTATTCACACATTTTGAAAGTTGAATGTATCGTATGCTATACATTTGTGTATATGGTGGCTGTTTGAGATATTACCTCTTTTTAGCAGTCAAGCATACTTTTTTAGTCTGAGTGTTAGATAATCATGCATCTGTTAACAGTTAATGCCAATCAGAAGCATAAAAGAACGACAATATATTACTAATATGTGTTTTGAAGTGCACCCTTTTTACCAAGGCCCATGGGGGTCTTGGGTCGGGGGATTTGCCATCTCCTCTGATGGCTATTTTTGAGTTATTTCCCCTTGATCATTTTAGGTATGATTTCGTGTCCGCTCTATAACTTGAATACCTTTTGGAATATTTTCATGATACTTCACAGATATGTAGAACAGGTCATGACGATGTGTCGGGAACACGAATGACAACTCCTGCTTTCTTACTTTTTGAGTTATTTCCCCTTGATGGTTTTAGGTCTGATTTCGTGTCCGCTCTATAACTTGAATACCTTTTGGAATATTTTCATGATACTTCACAGATATGTAGAACAGGTCATGATGATGTGTCGCAAACAAGAATGACAACTCCTGCTTTCTTACTTTTTGAGTTATTTCCCCTTGATAGTTTTAGGTGTGATTTTTTGGCAGATTCGTGTCCGCTCTATAACTAGAATACCCTTTGGAATATTCTCATGATACATCACAGATATGTAGAACAGGTCATGAAGGTGTGTACTCTTGCTTTCTTACTTTTTGAGTTATTTCCCCTTGATCATTTTAGGTATGATTTCGTGTCCGCTCTATAACTTGAATACCTTTTGGAATATTTTCATGATACTTCACAGATATGTAGAACAGGTCATGACGATGTGTCGGGAACAAGAATGACAACTCCTGCTTTCTTACTTTTTGAGTTATTTCCCCTTGATGGTTTTAAGTCTGATTTCGTGTCCGCTCTATAACTTGAATACCTTTTGGAATATTTTCATGATACTTCACAGATATGTAGAACAGGTCATGATGATGTGTCGCGAATAAGAATGACAACTCTTGCTTTCTTACTTTTGGAGTTATTTCCCTTTGATGATTTTAGGTGTCCGCTCCATAGCTTGAATACCTTTTGAAATATTTTCATGATACTTCACAGATATGCAGAACAGGTCATGACAATTTGTCTCATACATGAATGATAACTCCTGATTTTAGACTCTGTGAAATATTTCCCTTTGGTAGTTTAAGCTGTTGTTTGAGTCTCTGCTCCATAACTGTATAAACCCTGGCCAGCTCCAGAATTTGAATAACCGTGTACCTTTTAGAATATTGATGATCATGCTGTGATATCTTATCAGTGTTCCTAACTCTCTCTTACCCCTCCACATTCCTGTGACCCCTCCCGCACCCCCCCCCCCCCCCCCCCCCCACAAAAAAAAAAAAAAAAAAAAAAAAATTTCCATATTTGGATTCTTTGTCCAAATTCACTTACTAGAGAGCTCAAAATTAGATTTGTAGGGCTTGTACTTTAGAAGTTATTCACACATTTTGAAAGTTGAAAGTATCATATGCTATACATTTGTGTTTTTGGTGGCTGTTTGAGATATTACCTCTTTTTAGCAGTCAAGCATACTGTTTTAGTCTGAGTGTTAGATAATCATGCATCTGTTAACAGTTAATGTCAATCAGAAGCATAAAAGAACGACAATATATTACTAATATGTGTTTTGAAGTGCACCCTTTTTACCAAGGCCCATGGGGGTCTTTGGTCGGGGGATTTGCCATCTCCTCTGATGGCTATTTTTTAGGTTGTTTTTGTGTATACTAATCTTGTGCATTCAATAACTAAGTAACCATTTGGAATAACTTAATGAAACTTTATAGCAATATGCATGATCACAAGATGGTGTGTCACATTTGAGAATGGTTGTTCCCCCTTACTTAATTTTTGAGTAACCTTCCTTTGATTAGTTTTTTAGGCTAGCCCCATTCACTGATTCACTCCATGACTCCTTAACCCTTTGAAATATTTTAACGAAACTTTGTAGGAATGTGTATAATAATGGGGCAATATATCATGAGCATGAACCACAATTCAGGCTTTCTTACTTCCTGAATTATCTGCCCTTGCATCGATTTCCGTTTTATGAAATATTTTAATGAAACTTTAGGAATGTGTATAATAATGGGGCATTGTATTATGAGCATGAACCACAACTCTGGCTTACTTACTTTCTGAATTATCTGCCCTTGCATCAATTTCCGATTTACTCTGTAACTCCTTAAATGTTGGAAATATTTTAACAAAACTTTATGGTGACTTGTATATTGGCTTGGGAATAGAATTATCTCCCTTGTTTGACTTTGGCATTTCTCAACTTCTGGGCTGCTTCACCCTGGAAGCTGATTTTTGGTATACTAATAGTATTTGATATGTTAGCTGTTGTAAAAACATTGCAGTCATTCATTAATTACAGAGTTGTTTCCCCTGTTTGTCTGCATGTCCATCCTTCAATCCTGTTCATTCTGTAACTCCTTGACACTGAAATGGGCGTATTAAGCGCTGCTTGCAAGGCTCTTGCTTGATCTGCCAGATACATCAATAGGTATGATTTTACACACTAATATACAGGAATAGGTCTTATATCTCCAAGCTTATCTGATTTTTGTTATCAAAAAGAAACAAATATCAATTACAAAGACAACAGAATGTTTTCAGCATACTAATTTTTTTAATTTTCTTCAAGGCTTAATGGCAAATACATGAGCTAATCTAAGCACTTTTTCTGCAGTATATATGAATAGGGTCCAAATTTGATACAAATACATTAATAGGTATATATTTTGGCAGTTGTTTTATACGTGACTAGGGTGGGTTATCAGAGTTCCAGCGGCACATCTGTACCCCTTTAAAGAGCAAGTGACCCCCCGTGATCACGTCTGCGAGACGGTTCTAATGAGGGGTTACATTATATGTTTTATGCAAAAATAAGTTAAATCATCCATGAATTATTCCTGTTACCCCTTTTTATCTGGAGCACTGCCCTGAGTTTGTTTCTTCATCTAAAATTCAGCAAGACCAACTTCTGCAACATTAACACTAAACTACATTAATATCACACCTGTGTCTTAGCAGAAAGTTGATGAATTATTGACAAAAGAAACATAAGATTTCTATTTCTTTTCCCCGCCGCACTTCAGTGGTGGGGTATTATGTTATACCTTTCGGTGTCCTTCCGTCCATCCATGCTCACCATTTCCCATCAATAATTTGAGTATTTATTCATGGATTTTTTATGCCCATGTGACGATAGTCAGGGGGGCATTAAGATTTGCTCCTGTCTGTCCGTCGGTCCATTCATCACACTTCAGGGTACAGAGTTTGTGTAATCAGCTCCTCCCACAGTTTTCAATGGATCTTTTTCAAACTTTGCAGCCATGTTGTGGACATATTGAAGATGTGCATGTGGATTTTTGATGGGGCTACAGATAATTTTGATAAAATTAGGACCTTTTGAACTTAGTCATTTTAGGCAAATTTTTGCATTGTAGGGTATGGTGTTTGTGTAATCAACTCCACCCACAGTTTTCAATGGATCTTTTTCAAAGCTTGTATACATGCTGTGGACATATTGTAGATGTGCATGTGGGTTTTTGTTGGAGCTAGTATTAATTTTGACAGAATTACGGCCCTTTGAACTAAGTCATTTTTTGGCAAATTTTTTGCATTGTAGGATATGGAGTTTGTGTAATCAACTTCTTCCACAGTTTTCAATGGATCTATTTCAAACCTTGCATACATGCTGTGGTCATATTGAAGATGTGCATGTGGGTTTTTGTTAGAGCTAGAATCAATTTTGACAGACTTACAGCCTTTTGAACGTAGTCATTTTAGGCTTATGTTTGCATTGTAGGGTAAGTACTTTGTGTAATCAGCTCCTCCCACAATTTTCTGTAGCTGTTTTTCAGACATTGTATACCTGTTGTGGACATAATGAAGATGTGCATGTGCATGATTAAAAAAATTGATGATTTAATTGGAATTATGGCCTTTCAAACTTATTCATTTTAGACTGCAGTTTTGCACTGTAGGGTATGGAGTTTGTGTAATGTTTTGAGTGGATTCTTTTTAGATAGTGTTTGTGCTTAAAAGATGCCTTAGGGATGTACACATATCCTGTGACAGGCGCTGCAAGGGGGCATCATTAGTGTCTTACAGACACAATTTATCTAGTTTTAAATTTTGCATAGGTATTGTTGTCGGGGGATGAGTGGTATGGGATTGTTAATGGGCAAAATCAGTCCATTTTTGACAGAGTTACTGCCCTTTTTCGTATTGGAAAAATGGTTTCTGGCCTGTTGTTCCTTTACTGTTTATGATATCTGAATGAAACTTCACAGATATGTTTCACATCAAAGGCTACATATTGTGACTAAGGACCGTCACTCTGACCTTCCCAGTTCATGAGTTATCCGCCCTTGATTGGTCTGAAAAATGTTTTTTGACCTGTAGTTCCTTTATTATATGGAATATCAGAATGAAACTTCACAGATATGTTTCACATCAAAGGTTACATATTGTGACTAAGAACCGTCACCCTTACCTTTCCCATTCGTGAGTTATCCGCCCTTGATTAAAATGAGAAATGGTTTTTTACCTGTAGTTCCTTTACTATATGGAATATCTGAATGAAACTTCACAGATATGTTTCACATCAAAGGTTACGTATTGTGACAAAGAATCATCACTCCTACCTTTCCAGTTCATGAGTTATCCGCCCTTGATAGGTCTGAAAAATGGTTTTTGACCTGTAGTTCCCTTTCTATATGGAATATCTGAATAAAACTTCACAGATATGTTTCACATCAAAGGCTTCATATCGTGACTAAGAATGTTACTCTGACCTTTCCATTTCCTGAGTTATCTGCCCTTCATTGATCTGAAAAAGGTTTTTTATGGCCCCGCCAGTGAAAATGGGGGGCCTTTAGTATCACCGCGTCCCCTTCGAAATGGTTTCCGTTCAATATCTTTTGAAAACATTGGTGTATTGAATTCATATTTTACACACAGCTATATAATCATAAAATACAGGTCAATTTTGATGTTGGGCGAAATCCGTTGATTATTGTGGGAGTTATGCCCCTTTTTTGACTTCATTTTGTATGAAAAAATGGTTTCTGTTCAATATCTTTTGAAAACATTGTTGTATTGAATTGATATTGTATACACAGGTATATAATCATAAAATACAGGTCAAGTTCGATGTTTGGTAAAATCTGTCAATTATTTTGGGAGTTATGGCCCTTTTTCGACTTCATTTCATACAAAAATGGTTTCTGTTTGTTAGTTTTTTAAAAGTTACTTGTTTCTGGGCTATTTCTTTTGGAAAGTTGCATGGCATCCATTTCTGATAAGATACAGAATGTTATCACATATCACAGACATGAAACCCCCCCCACACACACACACACACTTTTATTGATCCAAGAAGCACAATACATCTGCCCAAGGAAATCAAGGAAATAAAACATGTACCACAGAAGTCTGCCTTTGTGAACCTAGTTATGCTACAAGTGCCAGTACCTTAAACAAGGTGCCATCTTACTTAGGGCACTAGGCGGGGGCATCAGTGTTCTATGGACACATTTCTATTTTTTTTTTTATCTTAGTTCCTTTACTATATGGAATATATCTGAATGAAACTTGTGATAGATGTGTTTCACATCAACGGTTACATATTGTGACATATAGATCCTATATTATATGGAATATCTGAATGGAACTTCACTGATATGTTTAACACAATAGAATAAAAACAGAGTCTCAGCTCATAAAAAATGCTTTACAGCCTGATGTAAATCTACGCTGGTCAGAATGCTCCACATTGTTGGGTGGTTTATAGTAATATTTATTTACAGTAAGGACATCATATCTCTATCTATCCCAGTTCTGTGGCTATTTAGCTATTATATATATCTAAAAAATAAGTTACAATGCCCAGCAGTGGCGGGGTATCATGCAGTGCCTGCGGTGCTTTTATTTAATTCATAAACTTAATCTATACAATTTTGAATCCTTAACATGTCTAGATCAAATCTAAATGCAAATAAAATCCCAGTGGACTTGGGGTGGTTATAGGGTTCAAAGTCATGGACTTAGAGCTCTAAATATGATGGTGACAAAGCATCACTTGAGATTAGATGTCCTATCTTGTGACAGTGCTTGTTACTGGATAAATACAATTATAGCCTTGTTGTTTCAGCATGAGCTGCGGTCCCTGTTTGAGAGATGTGGAAAAATTGCAGACATTCATTACTGTCTGAATGAAGAAGCTGGATACTTTGGCTACTGGTGAGGAGTTTTATTACTTTTTAGCTCACCTGAGCCAGCGGCTCCGGGGGAGCTTATAGGATGGTAAGGCTCCGTCGTCCGTCGTCGTCCGTCCGTCCGTCCGTCAACAATTTCAAACGACTTCCCCTCTGAAACCGCTGGGCCAATTATAACCAAATTTCATATGCAGCCTCTAGGGAACTTAGGAACGAAAAATTGTTCAAACGGTCCTGGTCACATGACCAACATGGCCGCCACGCCCATATATGGTAAAAACCTAGAAAAATCTTCTTCTCCAGAACCGATAGGCCGATGGCCTTGAAACTTGGCATGTAGCATTGGGCACGCGAGTACTACCAAGATTGTTCAAATTATGACCTTGGGTTGACCTTGACCTTTTTTACGGTAAGGTCAAATTTGCTTTCTATAGCTTTTATATGGGAAAATGCTAGAATGTAAGATTTCTTGGAAACGATTGAAGATTTTGACCTGAAAATTGTTTTATACAGTCATCTTAATGAGTACATGAAAATATATGCATACAAGAGGTCAAGGTCATTCTTTGACCTTTGACCTGAACTCTCATATTTTGACAAGTTCTAACAAACTCTTCAAAAGCCACTTGGCCAATTGAAACCAAATTTCATCTTGAGCCTTCAGGGGTTGAGGGAACGAAAATTTATTCATACGGTCCAGGTCACATGACCAGCATGGCCACCACGCCCATATATGGTAAAAACCTTGAAAAAATCTTCTTCTCCAGAACCAGTTGACTGATGACCTTGAGACTTGGTATGTAGCATCAGGTACTCAAGTACTATCAAGATTGTTCAAATTATGACCCTGGGTTGACCTTGACCTTTTTTACGGCAAGGTCAAATATGAGAAAAATGCTAGAACATGAGATTTCATGGTAAGTTTGGAAGATTTTGGCCTAAGAATTGGTATATACAGTCATCTTAATGAGTACATGAAGATTTGTGAGTACAAGAGGTCAAGGTCATTCTTTGACCTTTGACCCAGAACTCTCATATTTTTACAGTTTCAAACAATCTCCTTAAAAATCCACTGGGTCAATTGAAACCAAATTTCATCTAGAGCCTCCAGGGGTTGACGGAATGAATAAATTTTCTAATGGTCCTGGTCACATGACCAAGATGGCCGCCTCCCCCATATATGGTAAAAACCTTTAAAAAACTTCTTCTCAAGAACCAATGGACCAATGGCCTTGAGACTTGGTATGTAGCATTGGGTACTTGAGTACTATCAAGAATGTTCAAATTATGACCTTGTGTTGACCTTGACCTTTTTTACAGCAAGGTCAAATATGGGAAAATGCTAAAACATAAGATTTCATGGAAAGTTTTGAAGATTTTGGCCTAAAAATTGGTATATACAGTTGTCTTAATGAGGTCATGAAGAATTATGAGGTCAAGGTCATTTCTTGACCTTTGATCCAGATCCCTCATATTTTGACATTTTCAACCATTTCCTCAAAAGCCAAAGGGCCAGTTGTAAATACATTTCATATAGAGCCTCCAGGGGTTGATTGAATAAAAATTTGTTCAAACGGTCCAGGTCACATGACCAACATGGCCGCCATTACCACTTATGGTATAAATCTTTAATATTTTTCTTCTCCAGAACCAATACACCTATGGCCTTGAAACTTGGTAAGTAGCATGGAGTACTAGAGTACCACCAAGACTGTTCAAATGGTGACGTTGGGTTTACCTTGACCTTTTTTGCGGCATGATCAAATATGGGAAAGATTTCATGGAAAGTTTTGAAGATTTTGGCCTAAAAATGAGTATATGACCCAAGACTCATATTTTTACGATTTCAGACATGATAAGAAAAAGCCACCTTGCCAATTGTTCAGGTGAGCAATTCAGGGCGTCATGGCCCTCTTGTTTAAATGCCCGTAAAAATGGATGTATTATGGCATGGCGCTGTCCATCTGTCCATCCATTCTTGTGCGCACCATAACTCAGACACCTCTTGGGATATCTTCATGAAATTTTGTAGGAATATATATTAGGTTTGGGCAAAGTGTTGCATAAAATAATAATTGTTCCCCCTTTCCAAGTTTCCAAGTTATACCCCTTTGATTATTTTTTTCCAGACTAGTCTTGTGTGCACCATGACTAGATAACCAATTGTGATGAAACTTCATAGCAATGTATATGAAGGTCAGACGATGTGTTGTGAATAACAATGGTTGCTATCCCTTTCTTTGTTTGGAGTTGCTTCCCTTTAATTAGTTTTTATCCCCCGACCGAAAGGTTTGGGGGATATAGCGATGAGCCTGGCGTCCGTCCGTCCGTCCGTCCGTCTGTCCGTCCGTCCGCCGTCCGTCCATCCGTCCGTAAACATTTTCTTGTCCGCTCTTTATCTTGAATACCCTTTGGAATATTTTCATGATACTTCACAGTTATGTAGAACAGGTCATGACGATGTGTCGCGTACAAGAATGGTAACTCTTGCGATTGTACTTTTTGAATTATCTCCCCTTTGGTGATTTTTTTAGCAGATTCGTGTCCGCTCTGTAACTGGAATACCCTTTGGAATATTTTCATGATACTTCACAGAAATGTAGAACAGGTCATGACGATGTGTCGCGAACAAGAATGACAACTCTTGCTCTCTTACTTTTGGAGTTATTTCCCCTTGATAGTTTTAGGTGTGATTTTTTTGGCAGATTCGTGTCCGCTCTATAACTTGAATACCCTTTGGAATATTCTCATGATACTTCACCGATATGTAGAACAGGTCAAAACGGTGTGTCGCGAACAAGAATGACAACTCTTGCTTTCATACTTTTTGAGTTATTTCCCCTTGATCACTTTAGGTATGATTTGTGTCCGCTCTATAACTTGAATACCTTTTGAAATATTTTCATGATACTTCACAGATATGTAGAACAGGTTATGACGATGTGTCCCGAACAAGAATGATGCTCCATAGCTTGAATACCTTTTGAAATATTTTCATGATACTTCACAGATATGCAGAACGGGTCATGACAGTTTGTCTCATACATGAATGATAACTCTTGCTTTTATACTTTGTGAGTTATTTCCCTTTGGTAGTTTGAGCTGCTGTTTGAGTCTCTGCTCCATAACTGTATAACCCTGGCAGCTCCAGAATTTGAATAACCGTGTACGTGTACCTTTTTAGAATATTGATGATCATGCTGTGATATCTTATCAGTGTTCCGAACTCTCTCTGACCCCTCCACATTCCCGTGCCCCCTCCCGCACCCCCCCCCCCCCCCCCCCCCCCCAAAAAAAAAAAAAAAAAAAAAAAAAATTTCCCAGATTTGGATACTTTGTCCAAATTCACTTACTAGAGAGCTCAAAATTAGGTTTGTAGGGCTTGTACTTTAGAAGTTATTTACACATTTTGAAAGTTGAATGTGTTGTATGCTATACATTTGTGTTTATGGTGGCTGTTTGAGATATTACCTCTTATTAGCAGTCAAGCATACTGTTAGATAATCATGCATCTGTTAACAGTTAATGTCAATCAGAAGCATAAAAGAACGACAATATATTACTAACATGTGTTTTGAAGTGCACCCTTTTTACCAAGGCCCATGGGGGTCTTTGGTCGGGGGATTTGCCATCTCCTCTGATGGCTATTTTTTAGGCTTTTTGTGAATACTAATCTTGTGTATACCATAACTTGGTAACCATTTGGAACATCTTGATGAAACTCTATAGCAATGTGCATGATCACAAGACGGTGTGTCACATATCAGAGAGCCAGATAAGCTTCGTATTTGCGTAAAATACGGACCAAAAAAGACAAAATACGAAGTGTCTTGAAATTTCAATCGTACCGAATACGGTAGTCATTTCTCAGCTTACGAAAGCAGCTCAAATGTGCTACGTATTTACGCTATAGCATGCGCGGTCAACCGTTTTTCAATAGCCAGAATGTTACCTATTTTTAGCATTTACTAATCATTGCTTCAGCGCATGCGCTGTCTGAGCATACGCAGTCAACCTTTTTCCGAAAAGAGAAAGCACATGGTACCTATTTTCAGCATTCTCTTTTCGGCTTTTACTGGTCGTTTTTATGAATAGACGGGAACAAGCATGAGTATTGGAATTTACCGAGCGTTAGCCAATCACTAAATTGCACATGATCTTTCCGGTCGATTGCGTAGGTACTTTCATTTTCGTTGAACAAACATGTTGCAAAAAACGTCTCTGTTACTTGACTGAACAGTCAATAAATGGCCCCACCTGGTTGTGCGAAGCTGGAAAACTTTGGCTTCGGCAAGCCAGTGGTTAATTCTAGTGAACTCTAGCCAACAAAGATCAGCCGATCGTCCCCTGATGCGTGGTAAAAGGAAAGCAAAACACTGTCAGGGTCGGTAACGGGTCGTTTCGGCCCAATTCCCTTTCGGCCCCGGGTCGTTTCGGCCTTATTCCCGTTTGGCCTGGGTCGTTCCTGTTGTCCAGAGTTTTAAGCAAGAACCCTGGACAAGAACAAGTAGACTGACATTTTGGGAGGCCAGTTGTGCGTTAAAAAGATACTGAACAACCACTGTATCTCAGGAGTACCGATACTGAAAGGACTCATCAGGATACTGAAAAGGTTAAAATTCTGTTTGGTAAATACTGAAACCACTGTAAAAATTATCTGGAGCTCTGACATATAAGAATGGTTGCCCCCCTTTACTTTATTTTGGAGTAACCTCCCTTTGATTAGTTTTTTTAGGCTGGTTACGTTCACTCTATTTTACTAAAACTTTTTAGGAATGTGTATAATAATGGGGCAATATCATGAGCATGAACGCAACTCTGGCTTACTTGCTTCCTGAAAAATCTGCCCTTGCATCAATATCGGTAACTATATAACGCCATAACTGTTGGAAACATTTTAACAAAACTTTCTGGTGATTTGTATATTGTCAAGGGAATATATTAGGACCAAGAATGGTAACTCTAGTTTACTTAGTTTATGAATTATCTCCCTTGTTTGACTGGCATTTCTTAGCTTTTGAGCTGCATTACCTTGGAAGCTGATTATTGGTATACTAATAGTATTTGATGTGTTAGATGTTTTAATAACATTGCAGTCATTAATTACAGAGTTGTTTCCCCTGTTTGTCTGCCTGTCCATCCATCTATAAATAATCTTGTTCATTGTTAACTCCTTCATGACTCTGAAACAGGCGTATTTTGGGCCGCTTGGTAAGCTCTGTTTATACATTTGATCTTACCTGATCTTGCTAGACAACTCTTTGGTTTAAAAAATACACTGGAAGACCATATGGAAAACACATTGAAATTTTTTTTACTCTTAGATTCTTTCAAAGAACCCTGCAGGAATACTGCTTCTGTCCTGCAAACAAGTTTTGTAAGTATGTCCAAAGAAAGTAAATTCTTGTCTTAAAGGTAAATGGATACATTTTCATGTTTTCTTACTACATGTATTTTTATGGGATTCCCTGTTTGCTGCCCTGACAAAGAAGCCCTACTACATGGGGTCTACTCCTAAGGGAAAGAATTTGCTCCTTTTGGAACAAGGTTTGTCTGTAAGAGTTACGCCTCCACCTCACCCCATGGAGAAGGGATATAAAAATGTAAATGGCAGACTTACTTCCCCAAAATTATATACCGTATACGCGGTAATTTTCGCGGGTTCAAATTTTTGCGGTTTAAGGGCAAAAACATAAACATTAATTTTCGCGATTTTTAATTTTCGCGGTAAGCAACATGCGCAAAATTGCTTCATTTTCCCTTGAGCCAGTTCTTTCATCAAACTGCGGCAGAGCCGCAGTTTGATGAAAGAACTGGCTCAAGTGAAAACTGTACCAGAATTTACCGAAGCAAACAGAAACAAAATGTATTGACACTGTGCCTGTAGACTGTAAATACTTTGTAAGAAACAGGAAAATAGTTCGCGATTTTAATATTAGCGGTTTCTAAGTGACCGCAAAATACAGCTAAACATGAAACACCGCGAAAATTATTGCGTATACGGTACATTCACCTATACTGAAGCCTGCTTTGAAAAAGAGACAGAAAGGAAAAAATTCTGCATGGTGTGTGTGTGTGGGGGGGGGGGGAGTGGGGATGAGTGTCGAGGGGGGAGGGTACCGTATTCATTCGGTTATAAAAATGAGGTTTTCCCTTCCAAAGCAGCGATCCCAAAAATCTAGATCCATCTTACAAGATGGATCTAGATTTTTGGGATTGTTTTGGAAAAGGAAACCCTATCTAATTGTCATATTAAACAAGACTGATTGTACATTTGGGTACTTTTTGAGAGAGAATTAAAGCACAATCTGTTAGCAGAAAAATATGGTATCCCAGAGCTCTAGATAAGAGGGGTATTTGATGATAATTGAGGGATAATTTTCTTTATTTGTCATTGAAACCATATGTTGTGACCCCTCATCTGAACCCTCTCATCGAGAGGGTTCAGATGAGGGGTCACAACATATGTTTTTATCCAGATTTAACAAAAATTATCCCTAATTATCACCAAATACTCGCTCTTATCTAGGGCTCTGGACTATCCATAAAACTTCTGAAAAATTCAAAGTACCAACAAATTTCATTCTCTTATTTTACAGCTTTGTGAGGTACTTACACCTTGATTCTGCAGAAAGAGCTATCAGGGCGCTTAATGGAAGGGAATTTGGAGGCTCTAATATCATTGTAGACTGGGAGAAGGCAACACAGCAGAAACGTAAATCAGGTATGCTTTGACGTATATGGATACACCTCCATGTTTTTCTGCCATTTTTTCAAAGGGAGACAACTTAAGTGACTTCCTGTTTGCTTTCCTGGGCAACATTGTTCTTCCAAAATGGGGTCAGCTCTTAAAAGAAAGAATTTGCTTCTAGAGAAGCAAATTCTTTCCTTTAAGAGTTGACTCACATTGAGAAGGGAGGCAAAAAAAGTAAATGGTAGAGCTGCTTCAGGTCAGGTGGGATGGTCTGGTTGGGTGATGGTGTTGTGTTATTCTATATGGGGGATAATATTAGGACAAGGGCCAGCTGGGATGGGGGTTGGTTAGATTATTTTAGTCTCATCTATCCAATCTATTTTCTTTCTCCCTCTCTCTGTCGTGCTGCATAGCACAGTCGGGAGCACGTCTAACTCAAGAGCCAGAGGTCCCAAGTTCAATACCCGGTCTGGTCCACTTAGTTTTGTTTCCCCTTCTGCTGATCCAATTAGGGCATTTGTCAGTTACTGGTTAAAGTATGTGCTGGTTAACCTCTTAGGAGGTCTGAGCGTGCCAGGAATAGTGTGGTTAGGTTAACTGACCGCCCCGACATGACCATAGCTGTATACCGTGGAAGTAAAGCAATAACACAACAACAACATAAACCCTCTCTCTGGGAGATGGTTCGATATAGACTGAAATACTGTCTTAAAGAGCTGTTAAACCCCAAACAACCAACCAACCCATGGGTCAGGAAAATGTTTTCAGTGGAAAGTCAGGGAATTTCGAGGCTGGTCAGGTAATTTGATTGTCATTAACTCAGAACTCAGGGAATTTTTTAATTTCATATTAGGATTTCACTGACTAGTAAGTCAGATACATGTACATATAGACATGGCAGGTGTATAATACTATTACAGGGATTGCCCTTCTTCTTGTAAACACTGTGACCTTTATTTTTCAGTTCAGAGTTGTCGCTTTTTAGCTCACTTGTCAAGGTGAACATATAGTATAGCCTTCGTCCATCATCGGCGTCATTCATATTTTTAAACATCTTCCTGTCAGAAACCACTTAGCCGATTGAAGCCAAATTTCATATGGAGCCTTAACAGGATGGGAGAAAGACAGTTTATATATTTGTCCCAGGTCACATGACCAAGATGGCCGCCATGCCCATATATGGTAAAAACCTTAAATAATCTTCTTCTCAGGAACCACTGGGCTGATTGCCTTGGAAATCGGTATGTAGCATCTTGGACTCTAGTACTACAAAGTATATATAAATGGTGACCTAGGGTTTTCCTTGATCTATTTTATGGCAAGGTCAAATTTGGTCTCTTAGGCTTTTGAATGAGAAAAGCTGAAAATTTGCATTTTTCTGTTGCTATTGTACTCTGTGATATGGAAATGCAGTCAACTTCAACCCCGATGAATTCTAGAGGTCAAGGTCATTTAGTGACCTTGGCCAGAGGTCATTTGTCTGTTGTGTCAACATATTCAAAGGACTTCTCTTCTGAAACTACGGGGCAAATTTTAATTTAATTTCACATGCAGCCTTCAGGCACAGTGGGAAAGCAATTTTATATATTTAGTTCAGGTCACATGACAAAGATGGCTGCAATGCCCATGTGTGGTAAAAACCTTAAATAATCTTATTCTCCAGAGCCACTAGGCTGGTTGCCTTGAAACTTGGTATGTAGCATCTTGGACTCTAGTACTACAAAGTTTATTTAAATGGTGACCTTGGGTTCTCCTTGACCTATTTTATGGCAAGGTCAAATTTGGTCCCTTAGGCTTTTGAATGGGAAAGCTGAAAAATTGCATTTTTCTGTTGCTATTGTACTATGTGATATGGAAATGCAGTCAACTTCAGCCCCGATGAATACTAGAAGTCAAGGTCATTTAGTGAACTTGGGAAGGTCATCTATCTGTTGTGTGTCGACATATTCAAAGGACTTCTCCTCTGAAACTACGGGGCAAATTTTAATTAAATTTCACATGCAGCCTTCAGGCAAAGCAGGAAAGAAATCTTATATATTTGGTCCAGGTTACATGACCAAGATGGCCACCATGCCCATATATGGTAAAAACCTTAAAAAATTTTCTTCAGAACCATTGGGCCGATTGCCTTGAAACTTGGTCTGTAGCATCTTGGACTCTAGTACTACCAAGTTTATATACATGTAAATGATGATCTTGGGTTGACCTTGACCTGTTTTCTCACAAGATCACATTTGGTCTCTAATGCTTTTGAATGGGAAAAGCTGAACAAGAGGACCCTTGGTCCAGTAGCTCACCTCCATTCAGCCTCAGTACTCTAGGGTAAGTTACTCTAAGGCATATCGTACGAGGGTTGATCCAGAAGTTCGTAGACACCTTAAATAACTGAGGAATCTGAAAAGGCCCATCAATGAAACGTTACATGCCCGTGGCCACACCATTGGTAAGCACAGGTGTAAATTTTGAATCAGATATCTCAAACGGTTTATACACAACAATGCATTTTGTATAGTTACCCTAGGTTGCGCTGCGCACGCCACAAGGTCACGTTGACGCCTGGTATATGCTAGTGTTCAAAATGCAAAGCTGATAAGACACACTAAAGAAATCATATCACTAAAATCACAGTTTTAGCATTTATATAATACGAGAAATACAGCAGCAAGACAATCACAAGATTTTTCATCAGGTTTTATAAAGCAAAACTTCTGATATTGCGTCAACATTTTTTGGACTCAGTTTTGAAGTGTAAAATGTACTATTTCATCGAGTAAGTGCATCATTGCCAACCTGAGGTCCGAAAATATGGCTCGAAATTTATTTATAGCACTCTTTTACACAGTATCTTGAAAGGTGTATGTCTCATGGTGCTTAGTGTAAAATATGATTTGTTTCCATTGGTTTTATGCTTTTTTTATATGTCGACCTATAGACAAACAGCTTGCGTGCAGACGTTGCAAAAACGTCATTTTCTTCTTTTATGTCTAAGGGTGGTGGCCTGTTTTATTTGTACAGACTGTCATGTCATATGCCAGTAATAAATATTCATAGCGTTTGAAATCGGGAAATGCTACGTTAGTTCTTGACTGATTGTTTTAAAAGGAAATTTTGTATTTTCCTGCAGAAAAGCTGGAGTGCGCCACACAGGCTATCCCTGGTATATTCAAACGAAGATGCCAAACCCAATATTTATTTTCTTTACCTGATATTGTGAGAAATTATTCAGTCATATATAGAGAAGCATTATTTAAGTTTTGAAAGAAATAACTTATTATACCCCCCGCAAACTGGGTTTGTGGGGGGTATACTGTTTTGACGTTGTCCTTCCGTCCGTCTTTCCATCCTTCCGTCCGTCCGCAACGCATTAAATTTGCTCCAATTTGTTCCAAATTTTGTCCATGTATGCAGCATAAGAAAATATTGAATATGTATTTTTCAATTTTTCCTCGAAGGATTTTATTGCGGAGTTATGCCCCTTTGTATTTTTCGTGAAATAAGTTTGTTATCGCAACTCCTCCTAGATGGTTTGACGGATTTTCTTGAAATTAAGTATGTGAACAGATATCGGTATGAAGATGTGCATTAGGGTTTTGATTTTAAATTCTGCCCCTTTTTGCCTGAGTTATGCCCCTTTTTGATATTTTTTGCCCCGTTTTATAGGGTTTTTGCATTAAATTTGCTCCAATTTGTTTCAAATTTTGTCCATGGATGCAGCATAAGAAAAAAGTTGATATGTATTTTTCAATATTTCCTCAAAAGTTTTTCTTGCGGAGTTATTCCCTTTTGTATTTTTCGTAAATAAGTTTGTTATCGCAACTCCTCCTAGATGGTTTGACGGATTTTCTTGAAATTAAGTATGTAACAGATATTGTTATTAAGATGTGCATTAGGGTTTTGATTTTAAATTCTGCCCCTTTTTGCCTGAGTTATGCCCCTTTTTGATATTTTTTGCCCTATTTTATAGGGTTTTTGCCTTTTTTGCTTCCATTTTATTCAAATTGGGTTACTAGATGCAGCATATGGAAAGAGCTGATACATATTGTTCAGTTTTTCCGGAAAGATTTTCCTGTTGAGTTATGTCCCTTTGTAGTTTTCGTAAGAAAATTTTGTTATCGCTACTACTCCAAGACCATTTGAAGGATTTTCTTGAAATTAAGTATGCTAACACATATTGGTATGAAGATGTGCATTAACCCTTTTTGCCTGAGTTATGCCCCTTTTTAGCTCACCTGAGCCTTTAGGCTCATAGGTGAGCTTATAGTATAGCCAGGCATCCGTCGTCCGTCCGTCCGTCCGTCGTCCGTCGTCAACATTTTCAAACATCTTCTCCTCTGAAACCACTGGGCCGATTGAAGCAATATTTCATATGGAGCCTACCTAGGTCGGGGGAACGAAAGTTTGTTCGGGGTATCTGGGTCACATGACCAAGATGGCCGCCACGCCCATATATGGTAAAAACCCTTCAAAAATCTTCTTCTCCAGAACCAAATGGCCTATGACCTTGAAACTTGGTATGTAGCATCAGGCATGCCGGCCCGTCATAGTTTTAACAAATCATGACCTTGCTTTGACCTTGACCTAATTTACGGCAACGTCAACTTTGGTACGTTAGGCTTTTATATGGGAAAACGCTTAAACAGTGGAATTCTCAGAAACTATTTAAGTTTAAGGAACAATACTTGGTATACATGGTCGACTAAATTACCAGAAGAAGATATATGTCACTAAAGGTCAAGGTCATTCCGTCGGACCATCCGTCGTCAAGATTTTCAAACATCTTCTCCTCTGAAACCACTGGGCCGATTGAAGCCAAATTTCATATGGAGTCTCAGTGGGATAGGGGAACGAAAGTTTATACCCGGGGTCTGGGTCACATGACCAAGATGGCCGCCATGCCCATATATGGTAAAAACCCTTCAAAAATCTTCTTCTCCAGAACCAAAAGGCCTATGACCTTGAAACTTGGTATGTAGCATTGAGCATGACAGCCCATCATAGTTTGTACAAATCATGACCTTGCTTTGACCTTGACCTAATTTACGGCATGGTCAACTTTGGTACGTCAGGCTTTTATATTGGAAAACGCTTAAATAGTGGATTTCTCAGAAACTATTTAAGTCTAAGGTACAATACTTGGTATACATGGTCGACTAAATGACCAGATGAAGATATTATGTCACTAAAGGTCAAGGTCATTCCGTCGGACCATCCGTCATCAAGATTTTCAAACATCCTCTCCTCTGAAACCACTGGGCCGATTGAAGCCAAATTTCATATGGAGTCTCAGTGGGATGGGGGAACGAAAGTTTATACCCGGGGTCTGGGTCACATGACCAATATGGCCGCCATGCCCATATATGGTAAAAACCCTTCAAAAATCTTCTTCTCCAGAACCAAAAGGCCTGTGACCTTGAAACTTGGTATGTAGCATTGGGCATGCCGGCCCATCATAGTTTATACAAATCATGACCTTGCGTTGACCTTGACCTAATTTATGGCATTGTCAACTTTGGTACGTTAGGCTTTTATATTGGAAAACACTTAAACAGTGGATTTCTCAGAAAATATTTAAGTCTAAGGTACAATACTTGGTACAAATGGTCGACTAAATGACCAGATGAAGATATATGTCACTAAAGGTCAAGGTCATTCCGTCGGACCATCTGTCGTCAAGATTTTCAAACATCTTCTCTGAAACCACTGGGCCGATTGAAGCCAAATTTCATATGGAGTCTCAGTGGGATGGGGGAACGAAAGTTTATACCCGGGGTCTGGGTCACATGACCAAGATGGCCGCCATACCAATTTATGGTAAAAACCCTTCAAAAATCTTCTTCTCCAGAACCAAAAGGCCTATGACCTTGAAACTTGGTATGTAGCATTGGGCATGCCAGCCCATCATAGTTAGTACAAATCATGACCTTGTGTTGACCTTGACCTTATTTACGGCATCGTCAACTTTGGTACGTTAGGCTTTTGTATTGGAAAACGCTTAAACAGTGGATTTCTCAGAAAATATTTAAGTCTAAAGCCCCAGTCACACATTCACGGTTCAGGCCACGGTTCACCACGGTTTCACATACCTTAGCACACCGTCATGATTCGTAGTAGCACCGTAGATGCATCCGTCATGTTCCGTAATGATCCCTGAAGAACTGTGGTGATCCGGGAGTCGCTACGGAAATTTTAAACTGTTTAAAACTTCCGTGGTGAACCGTGGTGGGTTGTGGGCGTGGCCTAAACTGTAGCCCAACTGTAACAGAATCGGGCTCATTCGTAGCGCTACAGTTGGTATATCCGTGATTATCCCTGGCTTTCCGTCGGTATTCGTAGACAACCGTGATATTTTTGTCACTACGAAAAATCACTTTTTATTCAAGAGAAAAAAGTTTCCAGACTCGATAGTTTATGATCTTTTATTACTCTCCATGTCTATGCAAAATGCCTACTCAAAATTAATTTGTAGAATAAATTTTTTATTTGTAAACCGATTTTCAAAATTTTTGCTGCACATTTTTCGAAAAATTCAGTACTATAGATAGTTATAAAATACTTTTCTTGCCTACAAATAAATTATACATCATCAACAAAAATCATTATCATGACCACCGTTAAACCGTATGTCACAGGGTAAAATAAGGCTTTCATTGAAGCCCTTATTTAAGCTACCTTTCTCTATATGGTCTTCCCTATAGCCTTGTTCCCGACCCGGTTCTCCGCCTCCTCATATACTAGATGTTGGGTGTGTCTGTAGTGGGTGTAGGGATGTCCAGTGTGAATTATGTATTCACCTGTGTTAAGCGCTGATGCGTTCAGTCATCTACTCGTCATCATACAAAACACACCTCGTATATGTCTCTCTATTAAATATATTTTGCAATATATTTGCAGGTATGTAGCTCATTTACTTCATTCATTTGGCATTCTGTTAGTCCAATCTACCAATCAGAATCACAGGAGTGAACGTGATCACGTGACGCGAGAACTTCAGAACGAGGTCAAACATTTGCGAGAAAATTACGGACTTTTTATTTGGAAAATATTTATAAAATCTGTTTGTTTAAACATCGAGAATAATTGGATAATTTAGTTCTTAGGATTGAATAACTTACGGTCTTTCAGATATTTGCTTCATCGAATTGAGATGGCACGCTGAAAGGCCGGATTACGTTGGATAATTTTGGACCCTAAAGGGATTTCGGGGCCATTTCTTAGCAATGGCGGACGAGGAACCCCAGATTGTGGGGGTTGAAAGTTCGGATACGACTTTCCCCGTTCAGATTGGACAAAATGTTATCATAAATGAGGAAGAGTCTCTTCAGAATTTTTCTGGAGTCTCGAAAGAACGGGAAAATCTTGATAAGTTGTTGGAATCGGCGTACAGACTTCAAGGGGCGGGGCCTCATGTCACGGGGCGGTCCTTTAGACGTGACCTGTTATCACGTGATACAGTTGCCAAGGATGCGAGTATTTCCAGTTCCGGAAAAACATCAACAATGGCGGCCCCCGTTGTCCAGTTTCCTGTAGGACAAACGGATAGCTTTTTACAGCAACAGTTATTACAGACGCAGAGTATGTTCTATGACCAACAAAAGGCAATGAATACTTTGTCAGCGTCTGTTGAGAAAATACAAAAAATGCTGAAAAAGCGGAAACGTACGCAAGAAATACCGGTTCAAGAGAGTGATGAAGAAATTGAACAATCGTCGTCCGATTCGGAGGGAGAGAAAAGTAAGAATTACGAGAGCGGGGAAATTTCTTCCGACGACGATTCTGGGTGTGTCAGTAATAAACGACAGAAAAAAGAGGTATCTGTGGGAGATAGGAAAAAACAAAGGTTGAAAAACTTGGAAATGACTTTTGGAAAGGACTCTAATTTTGGACCGTCTGTGGAATTGGATGTGGCGAGCACAGTTAATAAGGGTCTTGGGTCGAAATTAGACCATAAATGTGAAACAATTAAGAACTTAATGGACAAATATGAGAGACCAGAAAACTGTGAGTTTATAGATGTCCCGAGAGTTGCTAAGTCAATTTGGACTAGCAAAGAAACTGCTAAAGAATTGAAAGATTCAGACAAGTTACTTCAGAGGACACAGTCCTATCTTACCAAAGGATTAATCCCTGTTGTTCAAATAATGAACAAGACACTTAATGTCCAATCAGAGGAGGCAGAAGAAATCTTTGACTTGGCTGTAGATGCCTTTTCTTTATTAGCATACTCTCACAGAGATTTGTCTTGCCAACGCAAGCGGCTATTAACACCGGCTATAGCCTCCAAATACAAAGGTTTGTGTGGAGATAGCTCACAGATTACAGCGACACAATTATTTGGAGATGATTTGTCAGGCCAGATTAAGGAGATTGAGGAATCAGGGAAGATAACCAATAAACTCACTGACAGATCAAAAATGTACAAATCAGATAAATGGCATAAAAACGCAGGAGGAAAGGGCCATACCTACAAAGGGGGATACAAAAACCAGACAGAATACAAATCCGGTTCTTTTTTGTACAACAAAGGCTCGCGGACTCAGGGCAAATTCCACAAGAAGGGGAACGCGAGCCGGCACAACAAAAAGAGCAAGTAGTTTCACAGACAGAGACTGTAAGTACATCTATATTTCTAAAGAATATAGCAAATACGCCAGATAATTTTATTGCTGGAAAAATTGGAAACTTTTTGAATGCTTGGAGAGAAATTACGAGTGACAAATTTCTTCTTGACATGGTTGAAAATGGGTATGAGATTCAGTTTGAGTCCCCACCATGTAAGTCTTGTTCTAGGAAAGAGATCCATTTTAATCAACAGGAACAGTTAATCATTGATGATTTACTCCTTAAGTTCATACACAAAAAGGTGGTGGAAGTGGCATCACATGAAAGCGATGAAGTTCTTTCACATATTTTCATTCGGCCGAAGGCGGATGGTACATATAGATTAATACTTAATCTTAGTAACTTAAATGAACACATAGAACATGTACATTTCAAGATGGAGACATTGAAAAA
Organism: Ctena decussata; assembly: GCA_963989385.1. Lineage (NCBI taxonomy): Eukaryota > Metazoa > Mollusca > Bivalvia > Lucinida > Lucinidae > Ctena > Ctena decussata. The sequence goes on from OZ022500.1 coordinate 46,897,085, forward strand.
TGTGCTTACTTTGGTTCAAAGAAATTGTTTCTTTGCCAAAATAGATTTAAAAGATGCATATTACAGTATTCCTATTGCTTTACAATCAAGAAAATTTCTGAGGTTCACTTGTAGAGGGGTTCTATACCAATACACTTGCGTCCCGAATGGTTTAGGGGTAGCGCCCAGAAATTATACAAAATTAATGAAGCCAGTTTTTTCAACACTTCGGAAACTAGGACATATTAATGTCACATACATAGACGATTCACTGTTGCAAAGTGATACTTATGGGGATTGCATTAGAAACATAGAGGACACCATAAATTTAGTTGATGGTCTTGGATTAACAGTACATCCTGAGAAATCCATGTTAGTGCCAACACAGTGCATTGAATTCATTGGTTTCTTAATCAACTCAGTTGACATGACATTGAGGTTAACTCCACATAAAGCTAATGCTATAGTTGCACTTTGTGTCAAATTGTTGGGAATGAAAGAAATCACTATCAGAGAATTCGCTCAGCTGATAGGCAAACTTGTGGCTAGTGAACCTGGGGTTATGTATGCACCACTTTACTATAAGGTTCTTGAGATAGAGAAAGATGAAAAACTTAAGGCAGCCAAGGGGAATTTTGATGCAAGAATGATCATGTCTGAGAAAAGTGAACAATGTTTACACTGGTGGATTAAAAATGTCAGAACTGCATTCAAGCCAATATCACTGACTAAGGTTATTAATTACTTGGAGTTGAAAGCTGCATATTTGGCATTAAAAGGTTTGTGCCCAGAAGTGAAAAATGAACACATTCAGTTGTATCTGGATAACACTACTGCGATAAAGTACTTATCAAAAATGGGAGGCAGGAAAACTGAACTCAATGATCTTGCAAGGGAGATTTGGATGTGGTGTTCAGCACGGAACATTGCCTTGAGTGTTTTTCACATTCCTGGGACCGAAAACAGTTCTGCAGATAAATTAAGTAGACAAAAAATGAATGTTGACATGGAATGGAAGTTGAATGAAGAGATTTTTAGGTCACTAATGAGAAAATACGGGGAATTTGAAATTGACCTTTTTGCATCTGAACAAAATTATCAAATTGTTCCATATGCTTCATATTTACCTGATGTTAAAGCATTTGCTATAAATGCTTTTTCCTTGAACTGGGGAAAATTTTATTGTTATATTTTTCCTCCTTTTAGTGTCCTGAATCAGGTGTTGAAGAAGTTGGAAGACGACAAAGCAGAAGGGCTGGTTATTGCCCCTTTGTTTACAACCCAGCCGTGGTTCCCACGGTTGCTTCAGATGGTGATCGATCATCCTGTCATACTACCCAAATCGAACAACCTTCTTCGTCAGCCAGGAACAGAACAGACTCATCCACTAAAGAAAATGGTGCTTGTTGCTTTCAGAGTCTCAGGGAAGACCTGTGTGGTTCAGGAATTTCAGAGGAAGCTGCCAATATTATTTTGTCAGCCTGGAGGCCTAGTACAAAACGGCAGTATCAGACATATGTGTCAAAATGGATATCATTTTGTAGTGAAAGGGAGATCACTCCTTTTCAACCCTCTGTGAATAATGTTATTCAGTTTCTAACTATTCTTCATGAAAATGGGCTTGGATATAGTGCCATTAACACAGCAAAATCAGCTATTTCAAGTTTTGTAAATATGTTAAATAATGTGAAGTTTGGTGATCATATTCTTATTAAGCAATTCATGAAAGGAATATTTCAGATTAAACCTGCTCTTCCGAAAACAGGTTGTACATGGAATACAGAAGTGGTATTGAAATATTTGAGCAACTTGTTTCCATTAAACAGTTTGTCATTACTACAATTAAGTGGGAAGCTGGCAGTTTTGTTAGCTTTAACCACAGGACAGAGATGTCAAACATTATTTTATTTGGATGTTAATAATATTGAAATATGTAGTGAATATGTGAAGTTTAGAATAGGAGATCTGTTGAAGCAGTCAAGACCAAACTATCATCTTAGTGAAATATATATTGAAGCATACCCTTATAATGTGAATTTGTGTGTAGTTCAAACATTACAGGAATATATGTCGCGAACAAGTAAGTTAAGGGGAGACGTAACTCAATTGTTCATTAAGGTTCAGAAACCTCATAATGCTGTTACTAAGTCTACCATTTCTAGATGGATTAAGTCAGTGTTATCAGATTCAGGTATAGACATGACTATTTTTACTCCACATAGTACCCGTGGGGCGTCCACAAGTGCGGTTGTGGGTAAAATTCCGATTGACACTATTTTGAAGACAGCAGGATGGAAATCAGACAGTGTTTTTAGAAGATATTATCAAAGGGAGGTAACTAATAATCCTGCTTTCAGTAAGAGTATTTTGTCCTCTGTACATAATGTTTAACAGAAAAACTGTTTTGAATTATCAAAATAGAATTTGGAACTGAGATCTTAGTTACTCAGTAGGTTTTATGAACCTGTTTTGTTTAAATGGGGTATAGTAATTATTAAGACTGTTATGCTGAAATTATGAATGAGTGTTTTTCATAATGTTGTCATTAATGAGTATAAGAGGTTACATATGTAGGCATATAGTTTGCTAGTTTTGAATAGTAAATCATTTCAATATAGTAATAGTTTTCTATTTCAAGTGAGATTTTAGCACAAGTGGATCATGGGCTCTGAAAACTCCTGTGATTCTGATTGGTAGATTGGACTAACAGAATTAGCAAATTAAACGAGACTTACCTGTAAGGTGAAGTTTGATGTTAATTCTGTTAGTCCTAATCTACCAAGAATCACAGGCCCTCCCTATGGTAGCCCTCCCTATTTTGGATTGTTTCCATGTTCCACAGTGCTCTCTCTCTAAAGTCTGAAGTTCTCGCGTCACGTGATCACGTTCACTCCTGTGATTCTTGGTAGATTAGGACTAACAGAATTAACATCAAACTTCACCTTACAGGTAAGTCTCGTTTAATTTGCTAATTAATTAGCATATTCTTAGGATTCATGAAGTGCGTTCAGTTTCATGGTATTTAAGTAAGTTTTTTCTATATTTCTATGGAAAAGCTCTCTTTTCCTTCTGGTTGGTGGTGACGTCAGCAAGGTGGAAAACGCATGTCATTGTCTGAAACTAAGGTTCTACCATCCATCCATATTTATGCATTGTTCATAAAGTCTTTTACGTCCATGTATGCTTTGTGTGACTTGTTTGTATTCTATGTATTTGTATTTTTCAGGCGCAGTCATCTACCCGTCATCATACAAAACACACCTCGTATATGTCTCTCTATTAAATATATTTTGCAATATATTTGCAGGCTTGGTTTTGGTAATTAAAGAACCCTCGGGTCGGCTCAGAATATTCAAATTCAGCCCATACCCCGCGATAAATTGGTGGCCAGCGTGAAATTGCCAACGTTGCACGCACGTGACAACGAGATGCCATAGCCATTACTGGGACATTCCCTTCATCTACTGCGCATGATCCGGATATTCACGTTTGGTGACGTCATACTCAGTTCCGGAACTCTGTTTGTTTACATCTGAACACGTGTTTCTTCATTCGAAGTGGGCCCACGCTTAATTCGTTGACATCGACTGTGATCACAATGGAGTGACCCTACCGATTCAGCAACGGACTTCGAAACTGTGTTCATCAGCCTCTTAGTGACTTGACAAGATCGTGTACCTCGGTCTTGAACTGTACATATAACTTTAACTTTGTGATCATGTGACACATTGTGATTCGTTTAAGGATGGATGGAACATTCTTGTTACGGTAGGAACCTTTTACATTTCCACCTTGCTTAAACATAGGCATTACTTTTCAAAGGTATTACTTGACATAAGACTTTCACATTGCAAGACGGTACCTGAAGTAAACATGCGTCTCGATGAGGTATAACGTGTGTGGTTTCTCTGCCTAGATCCATAAAATTAAGCGAACAAAAGCCGTCTGATCCGGGTCCGCATGCAGAGATAGACACAGGTGCACCATGACACATCCACTCGACTGTTTACTTTTGAGCGTTCCGCCGTATTGAAAATAGTACGCATCTGTAAATACTGTTCATCGCCAATCATCTTTTTCTCATCATATCATCTATCAGATTTTAATCATACATCACCCCTCAGCAGGCTGTAAGAATGAAAGTATGATGGCATAGTGACAGTTAATTTCTCTTGGTCGATCACTGGGTTAGTCCACTTCTGTCAACCCTGCTCTCCTGTCCAGGTCTCCGCCAAATCCGATAGCCTTTTTCCGTGACCAATATCCTATCATCCAATAAGCCAACCCCGCCCTGACAGCAAAGTCTCAATTCAACATCTTAAATTGACTTCCCTGTAAAACTGCTAATCCTCAAATACAAAAGAATTTGCTTCCCAAACGCCAAATTCTGAAACTGTTTTTGAAAAAGTACCATGTGCTCCATATGTCACCTCACGCCGTAAGGTAAATTTCCCGCGCTTTGATAGTTCCGCGTGCATACACACAATTACATTAGATTAGCGACAGTGTAAAGCTTATATACCTGATAAATTCCTCTCTGTCAGCTAACGGGGCCATAGCGTAATGGAACAGAGGCAAGTCTTGTAAACTATAAGTTTGTGTCTCGCGGTAGTTCGAATACCGGCCAGTGCATTGAATTTTTTTCTCTTTTCCTCAAATCTCTGAGCTACTACATCATATATAGTAAGACACAATCACTTTAATTAAACTGAATTCAAATTTATTGTGAATTACTACTACAAATGTAATAGAATACATTGTATTCATTTATTACTTCAGCTTCAGCTTGAAAACAACTCTGTTTTCAAGATTTATCACAGTAGCTCATACATATTTTTTTTTCTCTCTCTCTCTTTTCAACAATACAGAATGCGTTTGAAAATTGATTATCCTGGAATACTGTAAAGTTTTCAGGAAATTATATTTTCAAGTGGAAGGCATCGCGACATTTTCATCGCTTTTGTTAGAAAGCTCAGCTGATCTGCAAAAAGCTCTTCCCCCAAAATGTATCATTCCCTTGGTACCACATGGTAAGTGCTCATTATAGTGGCACGAAATAAATTCAGTTTACAGCAGAATCTTCTATTCTGTTTCTGAATTTGCCACAGGTGACCCATTAAAACAGTGACTGACAAATAATTCAATTAGTCACAGAAAAATATTTTTGCGATAAGCGAATATTTAAAATTCTGTGTATGAATTAGTCGTCACGACTCCCTAAAATAAGCTGACACATGTGAACCATGGAAATTAATTTCTGTGTATTGGTCAGTTAATGAAACCTAAATATACTTCGCGGAAAAAAAGAAGGATACTGAGAAAATAAAAGAACTGACACATGTGAACCATGGAAATTTATTTCTGTGTATTGTTCAGTTAACCAAAAACTAAACATATTTTGCGTGAAAAAAGAAAATTCCACAAAATAAAAAAAAAAAAATGTTATCCGGGATATACTGCTAAAAATTACAAAGGGATCAGATACGAGATACATACCCGAAGTAAACTGTTTAAAATAACCGAGGTATAAAAATACTATATTTCTATCCGAAGTATACTGCTAGAAATTATAAAGGTAGAAAACGGTACAATCATATCTGATGTATACTGTTAAAAATTAATAAGGTACAACATACTAAACATACCTGAAGTACACTGTTTAAAATAAGTAAGGTATAAAATACTGAATAAATACCTGAAGTATACAGCTTAAAATTACTAAGGTACACCAATATTTTATAAACACCGGAGGTATACTTCTAAAAATTAATAAGGATAAAACCACTGCTCACACGCACAATAAAATAAAATAAATAAATAAATAAAAACGCAGAGAAATAAATAAACATGGTTAGTGGAAATTAAAAAAAAACGTGAAAACAAGGATATTTGCAGTTAGAGCCTACATTGCCTAGCTGTAAAAAAGAAAAAAAAAAAAAAAAAAAAGTGATTCATACTCCAGGATAAGTGAATCATACTCAGGGCTACGCGAAGTTTTGAAGCACATGGAAAGGTGAGTCAGTTGATAATTTTTGTCGCGGAAATTGATTTCTGAAGTCGGGGTTGACAACTGAATGAAAATACGTTCGGTTAATCAAAATATCACAGGAATAGAACTACAAATACATTGACAATTTCTGTGAAGTGATCAACTGTTGATGGTTTTTGCTTTATGGTTGGTGGTTGAAAGACTTGCCTGACATTTAGTCTATAAGAGAATCGTAATAAAAAAAATAAGGACAAATAAGTTATATCAAAACTCCTAGGTGGTTGACATTCAGTTTGTATATGTGAAATTCAGATGGTTATCAAAAGTTGTTGGTCGATGGTTGAGTGATTGCTAGTGGTTGATTATTTACCTAAAGCTCTTGTTAGTAGAAACTGATCATCAGAATTTCATAAGTTGATTACAGTTGGCCTGTATATTGAAGGTTGATAAGCTAGACCCGTGTCTTTTTGTAGTTGATGGTTGATTGTTGATTGAATTTCAACTTGAAGTTGATAGTGCTTGAATCAACAGGAGTTAGATATAGTGAACCGGTGCTACTTAGTTAAAGTGAGTTTATTTGTAGTTGATAGTTGAGGTTGACATTAATCTAGTGAGTGATAGTTAGCTTACTTGTAAATAGTAGTTAGTTGATAGTTGATTAATGATCTGACAGCTGATAAGTGTTAACTGAATAAGTAGTTAGCTGTTATTGATATACAAGTTTTGCAGTGCAGTGTTGATAATTGAAAGCCGATTTGTTGAGGCACTTGGTTGATACTTGAATATATTCTAAAGGGTGATAATCAGCTAGATTCCAGCTTAGGTAAATAGTTGATTCATGGTTAATTGTGGTGAAAGAATCATTAGAAGAGGATGTTAAGTTTGAAACTCTAACATTGGCAGAGGTTGATAAGTTTAGAATTGGTCATTTGCAGATGTTGATAAGCTGGGTGGATATTATCAAAGGTTGATAACTGTGGTTGACTTTAGCAGAGGTTGATATGTTGTGCGAAATGCCACTTGAAAATTACATTCTGTGCCACTTTTGACTGGAAAGAGGTTACAATTTCTGTCATTAGTGAATATTAAGACAGACATTCATAGACACCAGTTAATTTTCTGGCATTAAAAAAATATCATTGATAGACTGAAGGTCAACTAATGATCATCAACTCCTTTGGACTTAACACGGACAGTAGTTAGCAGCTCTACTAAAAAAGCTGAGTGACAACACATACACAGAGAAGTAAAAGTCAGTTTTAAGTTCTGGAAACAGAAAAAAACTGATCGCATCCCAGTTAGTAGTTCTGGCTGCATAAAAAAAACTAGGTCATTGACCATTAATTGGAAACAAAGCAAAAGCTGAAGAAATTGATATCTTCAGATAAGATATTACCTAAAAGATTAATATAAAGCTATAAGGGAGAAGAAGAACATGGATAGATCTGCTCACGAAAGACAGAAGATGGAGAGAGAAATAAGAAAGCAGAAGCGTGATGAAAGACAAGTTCAGTTGGAACTAGAAAGGCGACAGAGACAGCTTCAGAGCTTAAAGGAAAGTTTGGACAGAGAAATCAAAGAGAAGACCAAAATAACAGAACAGATAGGCCTCGATATAGATGAAAGACCAGGTGCATTAGAAGAGAGAGAGGAAGATATACTTGAGCAATATATAGAGTCTATGAACGCTCTGGACGATGATGTTCGTGATGAAGGAGAAGTAGTAGAAGAAATGAAAAAAGATAAAGGAAAGGGAAGACTTGAGTTAGCAGAAATACTGCAGAATGATGGTAGAAATGAGTTTGATGATAGGCTAGGCCAGTATGACGAAGATGAAGATGTGTATGATTATGAAGAACCTGAAAGTTATTTAGAACAGTTCTCTATAAAGAATAGAGATGAGGAGACGGATCAGCAAGTGAAAAGGGTCAAGGCAGAAGGGGTAAAAGGAGGTCTAGGCTTGACAGAAATCTCTAGGCATCCGACAGAGAAACCTTCAATGCCAACCTTTCTTAGGAAGGTCGAGGACTCAATTACAAATGCTCCGAAGAGTATTATTAAGAAGGATAGTAGCACGCCTGTCTCCAGTTTCGAGAAAACTGAAATGGAGAGATCAGAAACAGAGGATTATGATGGCAGCCTTGGGAAGAATGTTCTAGAAAGAGTTAAAGCCTTACAGCTGCAGGCAGAGATGATGGCACACAAGAGCAAGCAAAGGCTATATGAAGAAAGTCAGCTGAAGGAAAGAGTTATGGCAATGGAAAGAAGAAAGAAGAAAGTGAATGATGAAATGGTAAGGAGAAAGCAATTAATATTGATCAAACAAGATGAAGAGAGACTCGCAAAATTACTGAAACAAAGGAAACAGGAAGAATTAAGAAAAAGGCATGAGATAGACTTACTACATAAACGAGAAACCGAATTGAAAAGGGAGTTAGAAGAAATTGAGAAAGAAGGCAAACTAGACTTCGAGGGGATAGTAAATGCAAGACAGTTTCAAGGGGAAAGGAGACAAGGTGGACATGAAATAGGAAAGACGGAGCTTCTTAAAGCTATTAATGCATGGGAAAAGGACAGAGGAGATAAACCAGTTGTGAGACCGAAGGAGAAATTACCTTTTACAGGCAGAACAAATGCAAAGGACTCATATGAACTGATACATTTCGGAGAGTTGGAAGAGTATGAAAGAAGAAGGGCGACCGAGCAGATGGAGCAAAGAGAAGGCAACATTAAACCAGAACCAGAAGATCCCCAACTATCAAGCAGTGAAGAGATGGAAAAACTGATGACCTATATAACGGAGTTAGGGAATCAGCTTTCAGCACAGAGAGAAGCAGAAGAGAAAAGAATACAGGAAATGCAAGCAGCACAGTTAAAGGAACTTGAAAGAAAAGACACGTATATTAGAAAGTTGGAAGAACGATTTGTAACCCTTGCCGACTCTGCAGGAAAGCAAGTTGTGGAAGACAAGAAAGAATCAGAGGAACAGCAAGAAAGTGAAGGGGGTTTAGCCCAAAGAGAAAAAGAGATTGGTCGAAAAGAGAATTACCTTAAACAACTGGAAAGGGAGCTTCAAGAGAAAGAGAATGAAATCAGGACAAAACTTAATTTAGAAAAAGTTCCCGAGAAAGTTTCTAGTGAAGAACACAGGACAGAAAGTACTAAAGAAAGTCAGAGAGATGGCAAGAACGAAGATGTGACTAAACCGAAAGTAGGGTCAGATGAGATAGATAAACCAACATCAAAGAATGAAGTTACTCATCTTGTAAAACCATTTGTAAATAGTTTCTCTGGGATTGATCCAACCCCAAAGAATGAAAGCAGTTTTGAAGAGTGGCGACTTGAGACCCAGTACCTGATGGATTCTACTGTGTACCCAGAGTACATAGTGAATCAGGCCATTAGAAATTCTTTAAGGGGCCAGGCGAGAAAGGTTTTAGTCACATTAGGAGCGCAAGCTACATCAAAGCAAATAAAGGAAAAGTTAGAATGTATTTTTGGAAATGTCGCCACTGGAGAAAGCGTGCTGCAAGAATTTTACAATGCAACACAGAAGGAAAATGAGAGTGTAACTCTGTGGAGTATACGTTTAGAAGAGATTTACCAGAAGGCGAAAGAGAAAGGACATGTGAGCGACAGTCAGAAGGATAAAATGTTAAAGAATAAGTTTTGGCGTGGATTACGCAGCACTGAACTCAAAAATGCGACAAGAGTTCATTTCGAGAAGGACAAAGTTGGTTTTGAAATGCTTAGGACGAAAGTCAGAGCGGCAGAATATGAACTGTCACAAGATAGAATTGTCATGTCACAGGAGAAAAGTACACTACAGAAAGACTTGAAAGTTGAAGTTAAATCTGTTAAAGAGGAACCCGTTAAGATTAAAGATAAAGATACTAGCAGTAAAATAGAAATCCAACATCAGACTGTCCAACAAGACTCAAATACAAAACTGCTCATAGATATAGTTAAAAAGATGGAAGGTTTTGAGAAAAGGTTGGACAATTTAAGCAAAGGTACGCCGAACAAGTCATATTACAGGGGACGTGGCCGAGGTGGCAGTTGGTCATCATCACGAACACCCCAAACTAATACAGCGAAAGAATCCGAAAAGAAAGAAAAAGAAAGTCAAGACCGTTAAACCGATAACTGTCTCCCTCGCAGGGCAGATGGGAGACAGTGAAACATCTCAGGGCCCTAATAGTAACATACTGGAACAAATAGTAGGGAAAGGAAATGAGGATATAGTTTTCATTAATAAGGTTGAAACTAGAGCACTCATAGATTCGGGTTCCATGATAAGTACCGTTACAGAAGAGTTCTTAGAACATCTAGAGCCCAAACCAGAAATATTGCCACTTGAAAATTTTGATCTGGACATAAAGGTGGCTGGCGGATATTCCCTACCATACAAAGGATATGTTACTGTCAATGTTACTGTACCGTTTCTACGGCATGAACAGATCAGCGTGCCAATGTTGGTGGTTCCACTGACAGAATACACTGAAACTGTACCTGTCATTGTCGGTACCAACATTATTCGGCAGTTCAAGTCTGCTTCATCAGACGACAGTGATGTTCCAGAGGGTTGGAAGCTGGCTATGACCTCAATCTGCAACAAGCAAGCTGGTGTCGTTAAAACGACTAACAAAATAGTGTTGCAGCCTCTGGAGAGCAAACTTATAACAGGTTTTGCTCGTAAAACTAGAGATGTTGAGGCAGTGGTGACAGAACCAGCGGAAGATGGCACAACATCTAGACTTCTTGTTTGCCCGAGTGTAGTGGGTCTTAACAAGCCGGGAACATCCGCCAGAATACCTGTTAGGATCTGCAATATTTCTGCTAAGGCAGTGACTATACCAGCTAAGTCACTGATTTGTGAGCTCAATGAAGTTGATGTTCTGAGATCAGCTGACATAACATCAAAGTCAGGGAAAACATCAACTGTTAATGTCCAACAACAGCAGGCAACAGTATCAGAAAACACTGATACCATCAAACTTGATCTGAGCGGTTCCTGTTTGACAGAAACAGAAAAGGAGAAAGCTCAAGAATTCCTGTCAAGGTGGCAGCATATCTTTTCTCGTGGGCCGTTAGATCTTGGCCACACTCATACTGTAAAACACGAGATAAATCTTGAGGATGAGGCACCCTTTAAGGAGCCATACCGGCACATTCCCCCAGCTCTTTTTCAAGAGGTTAGAGAACATCTGAGGGAAATGCTCCAAGTCGGTGCAATACGGGAATCCTCCAGCCCCTTTAGTTCCAACGTAGTGCTTGTCAGGAAGAAGGATGGCACAATCAGGTTCTGTATAGACTACAGGAAACTGAACCAGCGCACTAAAAAGGACGCATATGCCATCCCTCGTATTGATGACAGCCTACACCTGCTTGCTGGCGCAAAGTACTTTTCGACTTTGGACTTGAAAGCAGGCTACTGGCAGGTGGAACTAAAGGAGGAAGACAAACCTAAGACAGCGTTCCAAGTTGGAACACTTGGATTCTTCGAGGCAAATCGCATGCCGTTTAGGTTGTGCAATGCCCCGGCAACCTTTCAGAGGTTGATGGAAAGGTGCATGGGTGACCTAAATCTGAGAGATTGTTTAATCTACTTAGACGACATCATCATCTTTTCCTCAACCTTTGAAGAGCACATTGATAGGCTTCAAGCCGTGTTCGAGCGGTTGCAGGAGCACAACCTTAAGCTCAAACCGTCAAAATGCGAGCTGTTTCGTGACCAAGTGCTCTATCTTGGACATGTCGTCTCCAAGGAGGGTATCCACACCGATCCGTCAAAGATAGAGGCCGTCAAGAAGTGGCCTGTTCCTCAAAATACGAAGGACGTCCGTAAGTTCCTAGGATTTACGGGCTACTATCGTCGCTTCGTTAAAGGATATGCTGCCATAGCTAGACCTTTGACAGATTTGCTTATTGGCCATCCTACAAAGACCAAAGGAAAGAAGAAAAATGTGAATGCATCACCTTTCACATGGGGTCAAGACCAGCAGACCAGTTTTGAAACCATAATACACCATCTGACTAACCCTCCTGTACTGGCATATGCTGATTATAGCAAGCCCTTCACTCTCCATACTGATGCGAGTTCGAATGGCCTCGGAGCTGTATTATATCAGGCACAGAATGGTAGAAAGAGGGTGATCGCATATGCCAGCAGAAGTTTAAGGCCTGCAGAGAGGAACTACCCAGCGCACAAGCTAGAATTTCTGGCGTTGAAATGGGCTGTGGTGGAAAAATTCCACGACTACCTCTATGGTAGCAAGTTTGAGGCGGTTACTGACAATAACCCTCTTACTTACATTTTCACCACAGCAAAGCTTGATGCTACTGGACAACGTTGGGTAGCTTCCCTCTCCAACTATAACTTCAGCATCAAGTACAGGAGTGGCAGGAATAATTCTGATGCGGATGGCTTATCGCGATTAGAGACTCCAGAGTCGGAACATATCATTTTCCCGGAAGTTCTGAAAGCGATTTGCCAGTCTGTCACCGTCAGTGCAGATGAGTGTCCGTTCATTGAATGTATGGCTCTCACAGATCCCACAGATCCTCCAGACGGCATCCCTGAACAGATGCTGGAAGCTAACGCTTTATCTTCTAAAGATTGGCGGAAAGCTCAGCGAGACGACCCTACCCTTAGATGTATAATCGACCATCTACAGACAGGATCTCGGGTTCCAGCTTCGCTAACCCGATCCAGTCCTACAATAGACCGTCGTTATCTCAAGGATTGGGATCGTCTCTTTCTGTCTGAAGATGGCGTCCTGTACAGAAGAGCTGTCATCAATGAACAGGAGTTTCAACAACTGGTCATGCCCCTTGACTATAGAGACACCATTTTCCGTGCTCTACACGATGACCTTGGTCATCAAGGGAGAGACCGTACCATTTCACTGGTCAAACAACGTTTCTTTTGGCCAGGCATAGACTCTTATATCAGAGAAAAGGTGGGACAGTGTCTTAGATGCACACTCCGTAAAACTCAGCAAGAGAGGAGTGCTAAGCTGGTGAACATTGTCTCATCCGCACCACTAGAAATACTATGCCTGGATTACCTCTCTTTGGAACGTTCTAAGGGAGGTTACGAGAACATTTTGGTCATCACGGATCATTTCTCTCGTTACGCCCAAGCATTCCCTACAAGGAATCAGACGGCTAGAACAACGGCCCGGGTGTTGTTTGAGAACTTCATTGTCCACTACGGATTTCCAGCGAGAATACACAGTGACCAAGGTCAGAACTTCGAGTCTAACCTCATAAAGGAGCTGTGTAGTATCGCTGGAGTCGAGAAGTCTCGGACAACGCCCTATCATCCTATGGGGAATGGGCAATGCGAGAGATTTAACCAGACGCTTCTGAAAATGCTGGGAACGTTGGAAGAGAGCCAGAAGAGTGATTGGAAGGCGCATGTGCCAACATTGGTGCATGCATACAATGCGACCTTCCATGACTCAACTGGTTACTCCCCTTATTTCTTGATGTTTGGGAGGCATCCGAGACTTGCGATTGATGCATTTCTCGGCCTGTCTCCTGATACTCAGTCTGCGTCCAGTAAGACTGAGTATATTAAGAAATTAAGGGAACGCCTGCACTTTGCATACAAGAAAGCGCAAGAAACTGCAAAGCAAAGTGCAACCCAACATAAGAGGCACTATGACCTCAGAGTCAGGAGCTCTGGTTGTTTACATCCGGGTGACCTTGTCCTCGTAAGAAACGTTGGTCTGCGCGGCAAGCAGAAACTGGCGGACAAATGGGAGCAGCAGCCATATACTGTGGTGCGCCAGCCAAATCCTGATATTCCTGTGTTTGAGGTTAAGTCAACCCAATCAAAGAGCAGGAAAATCAGAAGGTTGCACAGGAATTTGCTGCTACCATTCATGGCTCTCCCTTGTAAACAAACTGGCCGGGAGAACAGTCAGCATGAAACCCTGTCCGATGAACCCATCCATCAGAACTCTTCTGCGTTGGATATTTCGATATCAGACAATGCTGGTGCTGAGTCAGAGAACCATATTCAGGAGGCAGCGCCAGCTCGATATACCATCCCACAAAGGAGACGGCCTGGGTCACCAGGACTTCTACCTCGTACTCTTGAGGTAACGCAGGAGAGTCCAAAACCAGTGCGCACGAGGCGGAAACCAGCCTGGATGGATTCGCGGGACTGGGTGTTGTAATGTTACAAACAGTGCGGAATCAGTCTTTGTAGTTTGATAGATGGAAAGTAGTACAGCAGTGCCCTTACAGTCAATACTTTTGTATATAGAGTCTTGTCATTGCCCCAGACTGACGCTTGTATATAGTTCCTGTAAGGTCAGTCTCACAGGGGTTTTGCTTTTTAGCGACGAGGCAATTTTCATTACCGTAGGCCATTTTCCTCATGTAGCATAATTTATCTCATAGTTTTATCTCATAATTTAGTTCGTATTTCCGTAATGTTCCAGTGTGTTACTATACGGGGGCAACTGATTTAAAATTGGTTTCTTTTCCCCAGTAAAAGTTAACAAAAAGGAACTCGAACTCCATAAGGACTGTAAGCTCAGTGAGCTGGTTTGCTTATCAGGTATACAGAATTGCTACCAAACAATTCGCAAATGTACCTGACAATGCCTTTCGTCTGTTTCAGTGACTCGTCACGTTCAGAAACAGATATGTTACCCCGAGGGGTAACACTTAAACATCAGTCCCTCGTAAGTTTGATCCCAGTTAACTTTTTCATCGATGACCCGTATCATAATGTGTTTAAACATTTTTTTTTTCACTGACAGAATATTCATTATTTTTTTTAATGTCAGTGAATTTCAACTCATTCTTTCATTAAACTCATTTTCACAAAAATCTCATAGCAACATTATAATATGTTGCTGACGGTATTTTCTTTCCCGGTACATTATTGCAGACGTCATTATAACGTAGAAACAGATATAACTTGCTGCAATACTGAGTTAACAACTACGCATGCCAACAGAAAGGCATAACCTGGGCCTTCTTCGGGCGCCTAGAGCTATTACTAGAAATAATGAACGCCATAATTACTTTTTTTTGCAAGAGCAGAATAGTTAAATACAAACACTCAATCCTACGTACAACATTTAACTCAACGCATTTTTTTCCTTAAATGTAACCGGCTGTTTCTATACGTATCAGGTTTATCAGAATCTTATTTTATTTCCAAATTTATCATTATTTTATTATTATTATTTAATGTCTTTATATTTTACTTCATTACACGTTCACATAACGCTACATTTCATATGCATATACATAACCTTACATACCGCATTATTCGGTGAATGTCGGGACGACATTCGGTAAAGTGGGGAAGAATGTCACAGGGTAAAATAAGGCTTTCATTGAAGCCCTTATTTAAGCTACCTTTCTCTATATGGTCTTCCCTATAGCCTTGTTCCCGACCCGGTTCTCCGCCTCCTCATATACTAGATGTTGGGTGTGTCTGTAGTGGGTGTAGGGATGTCCAGTGTGAATTATGTATTCACCTGTGTTAAGCGCTGATGCGTTCAGTCATCTACTCGTCATCATACAAAACACACCTCGTATATGTCTCTCTATTAAATATATTTTGCAATATATTTGCAGGTATGTAGCTCATTTACTTCATTCATTTGGCATTAATTAGCATATTCTTAGGATTCATGAAGTGCGTTCAGTTTCATGGTATTTAAGTAAGTTTTTTCTATATTTCTATGGAAAAGCTCTCTTTTCCTTCTGTTTGGTGGTGACGTCAGCAAGGTGGAAAACGCATGTCATTGTCTGAAACTAAGGTTCTACCATCCATCCATATTTATGCATTGTTCATAAAGTCTTTTACGTCCATGTATGCTTTGTGTGACTTGTTTGTATTCTATGTATTTGTATTTTTCAGGCGCAGTCATCTACCCGTCATCATACAAAACACACCTCGTATATGTCTCTCTATTAAATATATTTTGCAATATATTTGCAGGCTTGGTTTTGGTAATTAAAGAACCCTCGGGTCGGCTCAGAATATTCAAATTCAGCCCATACCCCGCGATACGTAGACAATCGTAGAGCCATGGCGCTACCGGCTTGAGTTGTACTAGCACCGTATCGAACCGTAGTGGCATCGTAAGCGTCCGTAACACAACCGTGGAATACCCTTGTTGTCCGTAGTGCTGCCGCCTTGCACCGTCGTGAATTCGTAGATGATCCGTACAGACACCATACAAACACCGTGAGAAACCCTAATGGAACCCTGGCAAACCGTAGTGATGCTGGATTTTCTACGGTTCATCCCGGTTTTCCCGTCTAGGTCAAACCGTGGTGAATCGTGGTGAACCCTAGCCTGATCCGTGAATGTGTGACTGGGGCTTAAGGTACAATACTTGGTATACATGGTCGACTAAATGACCAGATGAAGATATTATGTCACTAAAGGTCAAGGTCATTCCGTCGGACCATCCGTCGTCAAGATTTTCAAACATCTTCTCCTCTGAAACCACTGGGCCGATTGAAGCCAAATTTCATATGGAGTCTCAGTGGGATGGGGGAACGAAAGTTTATACCTGGAGTCTGGGTCACATGACCAAGATGGCCGCCATACCCATATATGGTAAAAACCCTTCAAAAATCTTCTTCCCCAAGAACCAAAAGGCCTATGACATTGAAACTTGGTATGTAGCATCGGGCATGCGGGCCCATCATAGTTTATGCAAATCATGACCTTGCATTGACCTTGACCTTATTTACGGCATGGTCAACTTTGGTACGTTAGGCTTTTATATTGGAAAACGCTTAAATAGTGGATTTCTCAGAAACTATTTAAGTCTAAGGTACAATACTTGGTATACATGGCCGACTAAATGACCAGATGAAGATATTATGTCACTAAAGGTCAAGGTCATTCCGTCGGACCATCCGTCGTCAAGATTTTCAAACATCTTCTCCATTGAAACCACTGGGCCGATTGAAGCCAAATTTCATATGGAGTCTCAGTGGGATAGGGGAACGAATTTTTATACCCAAGGTCTGGTACGTTAGGCTTTTATATTGGAAAACGCTTAAATAGTGGATTTTTCAGAAACTATTTAAGTCTAAGGTACAATACTTGGTATACATGGTCGACTAAATGACCAGATGAAGATATTATGTCACTAAAGGTCAAGGTCATTCCGTCGGACCATCCGTCGTCAAGATTTTCAAACATCTTCTCCATTGAAACCACTGGGCCGATTGAAGCCAAATTTCATATGGACTCTCAGTGGGATAGGGGAACCAAATTTTATACCCAAGGTCTGGGTCACATGACCAAGATGGCCGCCATGCCCATATATGGTAAAAACCCTTCAAAAATCTTCTTCTCCGGAACCAAAAGACCTATGACCTTGAAACTTGGTATGTAGCATTGGGCATTCCGGCCCAACATAGTATATACAAATGATGACCTTGTTTTGACCTTGACCTAATTTACGGCATGGTCAACTTTGGTACGTTAGGCTTTTATATTGGAAAATGCTTAAACAATGGATTTCTCAGAAAATATTTAAGTCTAAGGTACAATACTTGGTGTACATGGTCGACTAAATGACCAGATGAAGATACGTCACTAAAGGTCAAGGTCATTCCGTTGGACCATCCGTCGTCACGATTTTCAAACATCTTCTCCTCTGAAACCACTGGGCCGACTGAAGCCAAATTTCATATGGAGTCTCAGTGGGATGGGGGAACGAAAGTTTATACCCGGGGTCTGGGTCACATAACCAGGATGGCCGCCATGCCCATATATGGTAAAAAACTTTCAAAAAGCTTCTTCTCCAGAAAAGGCCTATGACCTTGAAACTTGGTATGTAGCTTTGGGCATGCGGGAAAACGCTTATATAGTGGATTTCTCAGAAACTATTTAAGTCTAAGATACAATATGTGGTATATATGGTCAGCTAAATGACCAGAGGAAGATATTATGTCACTGAAGGTCAAAGTCATTTTGTCTGTCTGTCCGTCATCAAGATTTTCAAACATCTTCTCCTCTGAAACCACTGGGGAGATTGAAGCCAAATTTCATATGGTGTCTCAGTGGGAAAGGGGAACTAAAGTTTATACCGGGGGGCTGGGCTACATGACCAAGATGGCCATCATGCCCATATATAGTAAAAACCCTTCAAAAATCTTCTTCTCTAGAACCAAAAGGCCTATGACCTTGAAACTTGGTATGTATACCCGGGGTCTGGGTCACATGACCAAGATGGCCACCATGCCCATATATGGTAAAAACCCTTCAAAAATCATCTTCTCCAGAACCAAAAGTACGTTTGGCTTTTATTTGGGAAAACGCTTATACAGTGGATTTCTCAGAAACTATTTAAGTCTAAGGTACAATACATGGTATATATGGTCAGCTAAATGACCAGATGAAGATATTATGTCACTGAAGGTCAAGGTTATTTTGTCGGTCTGTCCCTCATCAAGATTTTCAAAACATCTACTCCTCTGAAACCACTGGTCTGATTGAAGCAAAATTTCATATGGAGTCTAAGTGTGATCAGGGAATAAAAGTTTGTTCTCAGGGTGTTGGCCAAGATGGCCGCCATGCCCATATATGGTAAAAACCCTTCAAAATCTTCTTCTCCAGAACCAAAAGGTGTATGACCTTGAAACTTGGTATGTAGCTTTGGGCACTCAAGCCCATCATAGTTTATACAAATGATCGTGCGTTGACCTTGACCTAATTTATGACACTGTCAACTTTGGTACATTATGTAGTCTTTTATATGGGAAAATGCTTAAACAGTGGATTTTTCAGAAACTATTTAAGTCTAAGGTGCAATATTTGGTATATATGGTTGACTAAATGACCAGATGAAGATATTTTGTCGTTAAAGGTCAAGGTCATTCTTTGACTTTTGTACAAGGTCATTGAGATTCTGTCACCCGTCAACATTTTCAAACATCTTCTCAGAGGCCACTAAGGTCAATTGAAGCCATATTTCATATGGAGCTTCACCGGTTTAAAGGAACCATAGTTTGTTCAGATGGTCTTGGTCACTTGACCAAGATGGCCACCATGCCCATATATGGTAAAAACTCTTCAAAAGTCTTTATCTCAAGAACCGAAAGGCCTATAACCTTGAAACTTGGTACCAGTATGTAGCATTGGGCACTCAAGCCCATCATAGTTTATACAAATGATTACTGTAATTCATATGGAGCTTTAATACTGGGTCAAAGGAATCAAAGTTTGTTCAGATGGTCATGGTCGTATGAACATGGTGGCCGCCACACCCATTTATGATAAAAACCCTTCAGAAGTCTTTGTCCAGAAACAAAGGCCCAGTGACCTTGTGGCTTGGTATATAGAATTGGGACTCAACATTAATCCCCAAGGGAGGGGGCCCCTGCCCTGGTGCTATATACATGTATAAAAGCATGAAAATATATACCAGGACCAAGTGTCAGGTGAGCTACAGGACCATTGGTCCTCTGGTTTTATGTTTTGCCTAGTTTGAAGTTTTTTTTATGCCATTTTCACTTCCATTTTATTCAGATACAGTAGAAGAAAGAGTTGGCACATATTGCTCTGTTTTTTTCGCAAAAGGGTTTTCCAGCTTTGTTGTGCCCCTTTGTAGTCTTGGAAAACAGAGTTTGTTGTCGCTACTTCTCCTAAACCATTTGACTGATAGTAAATATGTGAACAGATATTGGTATATAGATGTGCACTTGTAGTTTTCATAACATGTATGCTGTGTAACTGTAAAAATTAAATGACAAAGCTGCATGCCTAACTGTTAAATGCGGGGGGTATTTAGTAAGCCATGTTTACTGCCACCTCTAGCTGCAGTTGGATTTTATGGACTGTGTCCACGAATTTCTGGATCATCCCTCGTACAATATGGTCAAATGTCAAAAGCATCTGAGATTTTATGCTTGTCAGCGGCATTTCCATATCATAGAGTCTCATAGCAACGGAAAAATGCACTTTTTCAGCTTTTCCTTTTACAGAAAAAAATTGACCTTGATTTGACATTGCCGTAAAATAGATCAAGGTCAATCTGAGCCGAAAGTTTACATTTCTGCCAGTTGACCTGAGCATATACAGGCAGGTGAGCGATCGTTGCCCTTGGGTCACTTGTTTCCATATATCCTGTGCTTATTAACAAATTTGCATTTTACTTGAATGAAAAGGTTTGTCAGTACAATTGTAATATTTGTACATTTGCATCATCTCTTGCAGGGAAATGTATCTGCTCTAGCCTGTTTGGTTTGTCTCCAGCCGCTAACGAAGCAGGGCACATTAGTAATAGCATGCAGGTGTCTTGTCATTCTATTTTTCCTTCTTTTGCCAGTAATAACTACTAAACCCTTTGGGATGTGATCATAAACTTACGAGAAGCAGTCACCTAGAGTACAAGCTGAGATGCAAAAAGATAATTTTTATATACCTTGATTATGCATTATCTCTCCTTGGTCAGCTTTCATGTACAGGCTGTAACTCTTTTATCTCTAGGTAGAAATTTATTAAACATCAGAGAAATGCTTGCTTTACGTAATTTTTTTTGTTGCACACAGTAATGGGGATTCTGCCTTAACTGCTAAAAGAGATATCTGCTCTTTTCTGATAATGATGAATTTTTTACAATTTGCATATCATGTCAAGGCTAATTAGCTGCTCATTCCTTTTGGATTGCTTCGTCAAACTTTAAAGATGCATTGGATCAGCTTCATGATTTTGCTACATTTCCTTTTCTGGAAGTCAAATGGTAGTAATAGGTTTTAAGGACTGTATCTTACATAGAGGTTCTTACATGAGTGCTCATGTATTACTGACTTTGTTAAACAAGTTGGGGAAAAAGATAAGATTTGAGGCTATGCCGAACATCTTATCAGTTTTCCCCAATGAGTTTGATAAATTCAATAATACAGGAGAATGAATGCAAGGTTCAATTTATCATATGACACTACAATTGCAATTTTGCACTAAACGTCACAATTTTGCCATTAGAAAACGCGACGTTTATGGACGTCAACGCATAACATTACGACGTTATTTGCATATTTAATCCACTAGTTGATTATCATTTTTAATGCCTGGCTTTATTACACTCTCAGGTGTGACGTCATATGATAAATATGGTTTTGTGTATTTTCAGTGAATTCTTCGAGAGAAAGGTCTCACTATCAACACCATAATGACGGATCTAGGAAGAGTAGATACCGAGATTTTATACACAAAGAGATTACTGCAGAAAAGCCTTATTGGAAACCTAATTTTAGAAGAGTGCAACAACACTTCAGACATGACAATTTTGTGATCAGTGTGCCAAATAACAGGGGAAAATCTGTATTTCCTTATCAAGAGAAAACAGAACTAAATGATGGTCAGTTGCATTATTACAAATCAGCCAGAGAGTATTCTAAAATACCCAGTGAAAAACAGAGGAGTTCAGCGGAAAACTTTGATGCCCTTAATGTGCAACCAAAAATAGATCAAACTCCATTAGGGCATAAAGCTGACCTTGGACCATTTCCTTTCGTACCACCTCCTCCGCCATTTATAAACACAGTAGATCCAGGAATAGTACTATCGAATACTTTGTATGTGCATCCAGCTGCAGAACAGTGGCCAAATATTTCAGCTTCAAATTGGGAAAGTAGGTTACATGAAGCAAGAATGCAGGACCATGTAACATCTTACCCTGATCGTAGTTATGGTGCTGTGTCCCTAACAAGTCAACAAGTACCTCTTGCAAGCTCAAAACAGAATTTATATAAGGAAGACATTGCCTATGGTACTAGCCATGAGCAAAGCCAACCTAAAAGTGTTAATTTGAATTTGATGGATGAAGATCTTAGAAATTGTCAGCCACCATCAAATTCATGTACTGACAAATTACAGCCTGTTTACTCATCTCATGCATTGAGTATAATAGATGGTACCAGTAATGCAGCATGGAATATTTCAAAGCATAAGCCTGTATCACAGATGTGTTCTGAATACACTGAAGCAAAACCGTCTGACAAACATATATGTACATGGCTTCCCCATTCTCTTGAAGAAATTTCCCAACAAAGTTACATTTCTGATCAAGAAAAGCAATCAGTTTGGATTCCATCTGCATCTGCAAGTTATAGTCAGTTAAAGGTAGGGAGAAGTGACAAAGATACATCAACTGACATTTGTGTTAGTCAGATGCCATCAGCATTATCCACTCTAATTGATTCTGATTCTGGGAGGTTAGATCAAGTTTCAAATTATTCATCAAGACCACTGAGGAAATGGCAGTATGACTGTTCAGCAAACGAAAATGTAGTAGATAAAATGGGAATTGTAATGAATGATGAGAACAAAGTCCCATGTCTGAATCTAAAAGGCACAGAATGTAACAGTCTTAAGTTCATTGAGCAACCACAGCACAACAGTAGTAGTTGTGCTATTTCAGAAGTGGCTAGTCACGCTTCAAAATGTGTAGATAATTCAAAGTCTGATAGTCTCAACTTAACAATGAACTGTAAAGAAAGTACAGGGGCAAAAAAATCTCTTGAAATCATTTGTAAAACAGACATACAGGATTATCAGAATAAGTTTCATGTGGATTTTTCTTCTCTGGTTGTACCGCCACCACCTCCATTGCCAGATCCTCAGGCCCTTGCTGTACCACCACTTCCTGGAGATCAGCCACCTCTTCCCAGAGGGCCACCACCACCACCACCTCTTCCTAAAGATCCACCCCCACCACCTCACATTCTTCTACAGAAAGACAGTGAAACAAGAGTACACACTGCAACTGACCACAAAGCTTCCGAAATAAATACAGATTACCACGATCCAGAAAAAACCAACCTTGTTATGCATGAGTCAAATTATCACTATAAAATGTTTCTGAATCCCAGAAACAAGATTTACAACAGGATAAGTAATGAAGGAGGATTTGAACCTTCTTGTGATGATCACATATTTGCAAATGAAGAGCACTTATGCAAAAGGGAAGAATTAGTGAATGAGGCTTCAAAGACAGCTTTAACTGACAGACATTCTACGCCAGCAGACAGAAGCTCAAGTAAAGATACAGCTTTGTATAAACCTGAACTGTGGAACAATTGGAATAGTAAGCATCCGTCTGAGCTGAACAAATCCAAAATGCACAGCACAAAAGAAATTTCTACTGGTAAAAAAGTTAATTACATAAAGCTGGACAATATAAAGGCATCTAAAAGCAAGAAAGCAAGCTCAGAAATCAAATTTCAAGGGGCAAGTTGTTCTGAGGCAAAATTATCAAAATTTAAACTTTTAAATGAAAACCATGTAAACACTTGTACCCAGAAATTTTTTGTAGCAAAGCTAGAAAAAAAAGAAAATTTGAAAAAACAGAGACAGCATAATACTTTTGAAATATCAAATATTACTGCAAACTCTCCAAGAGTCCATTTAACTAGGTTGAACTTAACAAAAAGCAGTTATCAGAAAACGCCTAGTGAGAGCAAATCAAACAGTTTGAGTCAAAGTGATGTAAGCAGTCCTAAAAAAGGAAATTTGGCTAAATTGGGTGTAGTTACACAAAAAAGCGGAAACAATGTAAGAAATCCTGTTAATGAAATAAAAACTGGAGAACAAAGCAAGGCAATGAAAGCTCATACTGATAAGGATTCTGTTAGTTACAACAAGAAATATTGCATTACAAGCAAAGCATTATCTAAAAGTAAGAGAAGTGATAATAATGCAAAAATAGAATATCTACAAGTTGGGATTGGCCATAAAACAATGTTGAAACCAAATGCTGTCAGAAATAAAAGACCGGACAGGTTACAGGAAAAAGTAGGATTTACAGCTACCAAAGATGATAGATCAGCTACATGTTCTATGATAACCAAACCACAGTCTGTAAAGGAATTTAATGATAGTATGGTTAGAAGTAATTCTGCCCATCAGTTCAAAGAAAACATTTCACCAACATTGAAAATAATTGAAAAGACACCAGAAAAACAAGACCCTTTCAAAACAGGGAAAACAGAAATATGGCAGGATACTACAAAGGTAATCCCAAAGGCACACAGCAGTGTCATTGCTGGGGAAAACTATCTCACAAGAGGAAAGATAGCATCTCTGCCACCTAAGTTAAGGCACAAGGTAATGAAAAACTGTGACAATTTAGAGATAGTAGACAATCCTACTGTAAAGAATCTACCAAAATTGTCAGTTATTGAAAATTGCAGTGTTAATTTGAGTAGTAGAAATAGTTTAAAAGTGAATGCTGCAAAACCACCAAAAAGTGCTGCAGCTTCTGGAAAGAAAAATAAAAATAGTGGAAACAGTAAAGCTTCAGTGCGAAAAGCCAAAAAGGTTGTAGAAATCCAGGAATCAGTTTCTAATATGACCAAGAAACCAGAGTATGTAAATGATCCAGAAGTGAAAGAGTTTGTCAAGGCTAAACACTGGTTCTTACTGAGAGCTGAAGCATTAAATAAAATAAAAGAGTCTTACAAAAAAACTGCTGTAGCTAAAAGTTCAATAATATCTGTTGATAAATCAGAAACTACTGTTTCTAAAGTACCTGTATCATGTAATGTGGCCAACACTTCTGGTGGTAGATACCTTGAACATCAGTCACTGAATCCATCTCATATTAAGGCTAATAAAGAAAAGGAAATAACAGTAAATCTGGAGAAAGGTTCAAAGTTTGCAGCAAGTGATACCATATCTAAAGGGAATTTATCAGCAGTGTTAGATACACCTTCCACACCTATTTCTGTTAATCCTTACACTAGTTACCTTGATACACCTGCAACCCTGACTGTTCCAGCTGATTCATTTCATTTAAGAACCAGTAGCTGCAAGTCATACAGTGAAAGTCCCAGGAAGATGTTAGCTGCATTAAATTTAGCTGAATTCCAGCATTCATTTAAGCATGATTTGGTTAAAAACAAAAGAGATAATCAGTGTCATATCAGCTTGAATACTGAAACTGGTAAAAGGCCAGATAGACCAAAAGCACTTGACACTGACTGTCCTGTTACTGATGTTGAAACAGTAAGTCTAGATTCAGGTGGAATACCCAAACTTACGATCAATGATGATTTGAAGAAGGATTCAGGGGATGCAACAGAAGTGAAGTCCTTTGCTACTAATGCCCCAGGGGGTAATGGTTCTGGAAGTAGTAACACTTTGAGTACTAACATGGTGGTAGATCCATCAGATGCTGAAACTGATAGTGACAACTTCTTTAGCCAGCCTCCATTTGTTGTATCTCCTTTGTTGTCATACATAAAATACGCAAATCAGTCTGTACCTCATGAATGTGCAGAGAATGAGGGTACTTATTTTGAAAAGAATGACAGGCCAGTATTTGATCCATGTTTTAAAAAGATTCTCAGATTGCCAATTGATCCTTTGTACAAGACAGAGTTTATCGACCCTGTAAGTCAACCAGAATCAGTATCAGTTAACAGTATGGAGTCAGCTATGACCAAAGATACTGTGAAAACAAAAAATAATTCTATAGAGGAAGGGTACATGGATCTAAGGGAAACCCAAACGGATATTGCCAAAGACAATTTTGAAGAATACTCTGCAGCTACAGCTAAAACAGAACAGTCTACATGTATCACACATTATTCCAAAGATCTTGCTGAGAAATGTGTCCAGGATAATGATAAAAGTCCTTCTAATGTTAGGGAAGTATTATCTAATAACCTGCCACAACCACTTTTCAAAAATGAAGAACAGCACAAGGATGTCCAATCATCAGCTTTTAATAGAGAAAATCAGTTAAACCAAGTAACTAGTGAAGAACTGGCATGCAGTTCATTAAGTTTGCCATACTCAGCATGCAGCAGGCAGCACACAGAGACAGATGTTTCAATGGAAGAGTGTCTGTCTAATGTTGAAGATGTATTTTCTTTTGCAGGTGTACAGTGTCCTCATACATTGACTTATAATACTCTGGTTAATCAAAATAAAGGGTCTTGTTTAACTGATATTCCTTCTGTTGAAAACACTCTTTCATGTGACACAGTTAGCAATCATACTGCATGCCTGCATGAAAAATGTGATTTGCAACTACAAAATGGCAGTTGTAAGGACAGTGGCATGAGCATAAACACCAGATATACTTCCTATCCTGAATTTGATGTGTTAAATAAAGCATGTGAAAAGGCTTCAAATTATAAAGGAGAGTTTGTGTCTTCAGCAAAGCTGGATGAAAATTTTGAAAATACTCAGATTGATCCATATTTAATAGATGGCAATAACCATCAAAATACAGTCTTTGCTGCTAAAGATTTTCCAAGTGCTACGGCAGAATTACCATTTTCAAATGAAAATCAAGCAGACTATTATCAGATTGAAAATCAAAGTATTTGCTCTCTAAACGACTTCAAAGATGGTTACGATTTACATATTAGTGCGATCATAGAAAGCAAATTAAATGGAAACTCAGAACCTGTATATGATTTCAGCAAAATTGGTTCCACTGAAGCAGGTTTACCAGTCTCTGATGAAACTGAAACAAAGTTCGAAGTCAGCGCTGAAGATAAAAATAATTGTTTGAATGAAACTGAGCCTTTGGCTTGCATTATAAAGTCTCAAATTAATGATGAAATGAAAGAATCATGTATCACTTCAAACCAAACCAGGGGAAGAGCTGCTGCACAAGAATTGTCTGGTAATATATTAGATTCATCAACACAAGACATTGGTCCGATTTCGTGTCTTTCTGATGGCATGACTACCGATAACAACAGCAGTCAGTTTCTAACACTAAACGAAGATGTGATATCAAGAGAGACTGATAATAATGATTTCAGCGAGGGAACACTTCCATGTACCAGAGCTGATTTACTTTCTTTCAGTAGTACCCAAACAGTAAAAGAAGATTGCCCAAAGACTGAAAGTGTGATGAATGAAGATTGTCCAAAGAATGAATCTGTAAATGAAATTTTAATTTCACTGAATGAAACTAGGAATGCTGGAACTGTAACTTTAAAAGAAATTGAATCTGATTTATCAAGTCAAGGTAATATTACTACATATGATATTTCAGTATTTCATGACAGTGACAGTTTGGGAAATGATAAAGAAGCTTCATCAACAATTTGTACAGATATTTCTTGCGAAAAACTCGGTTGTGTCACTGACTGTGACAAGATACAATATAAACAGCTTGATTTGTCAGAAAATGAAAGGCATGTAATTTGTCAATACAAAGATGAAAGTGATTTTGGTACCAATCAAGATCAAGCTGTTACCTATACCACTGACTCATCATCTGCTGTAGATAAATCAAGAGAAACTGCTATTCAGAGTGTTGGAGGTTTGAAGGAGCATGAAGATCCCATTTTTGTCCAATGTTCTGCTAATGGCAACCTTAATTCAGTTGATGTCATCAATTCTGAAGAGAATTCTGCCAAAGAATGTGGAAGTCTAAATGCTGCACAGAAGAGACTTTCTGGTCTTCTGGGCAAAGCCAAGGAAAGTCAAGCAACTACAGATTCAGAACAGACAAATTCTGGTGGAACAGATTCATGTACCAGTAATACTTATTCATATGAATTAAAACCTAGCATGGAAACTAAAGTCCTAAGTAAAATTTGTACCAGTGATAAAACTTCAGAACATGATATTATAGAAAAAACATCTGTTGAGGCCTCAAGTAAAACCAGTATTTCTTCTGAGCTTGTTGGTAGTTTTGAAACAGCATCTAATGGATGTGAAATGTTTGCAACAGAGATGTGTGAATTAAGTTATGGTAGGAATACAGTGGAGGATTTGACTGACAGTTTAATGAACTATGAGCCTGAACAACTTCAAGAAACAGTGGATGAACAACCACCTGATCTTGAATGTGTTGGTGACTGTTCAGAGGAAACGAAAAATATTTTTAACATTATTGATACAACTTTAACAGAAAACTTAACAACAATACAGAAGTCTCCCCCTGTGCCTGTTTTAGTTCCTGTTCTTTCAGAAAATTCCAAAAGACATTATGACAGTTGTGATTTGTCAGTACAAAATTGTGATGGTACTGTTAATAAGGAATCATCAGGAACAAAGACAATCAGAAAAACAGAAAGAGGCTTGTTTAAGGCTGCAAAAGAATTTCTATACAATTTTGATGAAAGGAAAGATAGGAAATGTCGAAAGAGGAATTGGAATACTGACCTAAACACATCCAGATTTGATAAGGAAAGGAAGAAAACTAAACTCAGTGTTGTTGCCATTAAAAATAGGAATTGTAAGAAGGAAAATTGGAATACAGTCATTGATCGACTGAAAGATGAAAATAGTACTGTGGCACTTGATTATGACAAGTTGGTAGAAGGAAATGAAGAATCAGTTAAGAGTAATAGAGGATTTACGAAGATAAGTGCTGAAACTGCTCAAGGTATTGCATCTGAAACAAATTCAAAAAGGCTCGATGAAGATAGAATTGAAGCCCACATGAATGATGATATAGATGTTGGGTGAGGATCTTTACAAGCAAGGTCCCTGTAATGTGCAAACTCAGTTGTCTTTTGACTTATTTTAGTTCCTTGAATACAGGTAGCTGAGATTTGCTGGAAGAAAATGGAGATGCAACTATTTCCTGGCTATTTTCCCGTCTTCTGCGGAGATAGAAAAACAAACTGAACCATAAAGCAGTTTTCTCGGATATAGTCTTCCTGTCTCCACAGAAGACTTTAATAATATCATCAGACAATTTTTTTTTATGTACAAGCATGCCTAGTTTGTTAATTGCTAATGTGAGCCGAGACACCGCAAAACCAACAAAGTGGCATGTGCGTCCAGCAAAGACTCAGATCAGCCTGGGCATCTGCCTGGTCTGATCAGAGTCTGAGCTGTCTACATGGAGCTATCTTAGAGCCATAGCTACCATTTAAGCTCACAGCCAAGAGTCATATCAGACTTGGCTGATGCCCAAGCTGATCTGAGTATTCGCTGAGCACATATGCCACTTTGTTGGTTTTCTCCTGTCGCAGCTCATATAAAACACAGGTTTGGTGTTTAGGGTAGGATGGGCTAAATGATTGTGTTGATTCTTGATCATGGCCTTTTCATTTACTTTGTGGTCACAAGCCTTCTGGCCAATACAATTTTGCCAAAAAAAGTTAAAGGTAAAAGGACATGCAGTTAAAGACTTTTAGTCATATTATTTTAAGATGAATGGGTACACTTTCAGGGGTCAACTCTTGAAGGAATGAATTTTCTCCCCAGGAGCAAATTCCTTTAAGGGTAGACCCCATTTTAGAAACGCTATGTTTTCCAGGCAAGCAAACACAAAGTCACAACAGTTGTTTCCCTTTGTAAAAATGGCCATAAATATGGAGTTGTACCCATACACTTTAATTACCATACATATCCTAAATCAGACAGATTTCTTGAGGAAACAGTGCTGACCTAGAGCAGTCTGATCAGTAGCTGCACTGTTAGTAGGTTTTTGGTGCCCCTGGCAAATAAACTCACAATATTCAGGGTGCATTTAGTGCCTTTAACACTTTGGGTGCCAAAAATGAAAATAGTTTAATATGCAAACATCGTAGAACCAGATGAGGCGGCTCATAATGAGTAGCCTCATCTGGATCTCCACTGTTTGCTCCCTATTCGTTGAATTCTCAATATGATACAGATTTGACAAAACATTTTACAGAAATATTGTTGTCAGCTTTCTTTTTTGGCACTTTTAGGGGTAGAAATGGTTCAAGTGTCTGAATTTATAGGATAAATATGATATAATATATTTTGTTACATTTTTGAACACCCAATTGCACATGCAAGACCGATACAACACTGAATCAGTCTTGATTCAATGCCATTACGGTGACTCATGTTTCAATAATTCCACCTCAGCTAGCTTATACTAATTTCCCGCTGTTTGATTGGTGAAGAGCGAACAGAAAATGGTGTTAATACTTCGATAAACCCCATGAGCCAGAAATCTGGAACTATTTGGAACTATTTTCTTGGCGGTGCTTTCTAAGATACTCACTATAGCTGACGATTTTGAGAAAAAAAATGGTCGAGTTGGAATTCTAAGAAATGAATTTTATTTTTGTGGATTTTATGGATGTGTAAATGCTGGCAAATCACTCACAAACTTAACATAAAGCCCTTTGGGCTTTATTCAGTTTGTGAGATATTCGCCGGCATTTACACATCGATAAAACCGCAAAAATAAAATTCATTCCTATATTCAAAGATGTGTGCCTGCTGGATATGTGATACTGTGGGTAAGGTTAAGTTTATAATGGCCAAAAAATAATTTTGGTATTTTGTTATGTTTTAATCTGTTGTGCTGCTGAGCAGCTGAGGATATGATATATTTTGTAGACCTGGGTTAAGTTTATTATTGAAAAAGAATAATTTGTTGACTGCTGGAACAGGTTTTAGCCATGCTTTATGTTTATTGTTACAAAAGAATACCCTGCAGGCACGACGTTAAAATGACATCATTGCAACGTAATGAAGTCACATTGACATCAGTACGACATCATTCAATGACGTCACATTGACGTCAGTAGGACATCATTTCAACGTCATGTGCCTGCTTGGTAATTTGTTGACCCTGCTGCAGCAGGTTTAAGACACTCCTTAAGTTTATTATTACAAAAGAATAGTTTTTTTACTCTGTTGGAACAGAATTATAGACATGGGTTAAGTTTATAATTGCAAAATGATTTGTTAGCTCTACTGGAACAGAATTTTTACTTCCACTTAAGCCAGTCAGTCAGTTATAATGTCAGTCATCTACATACTGTGTTGATTTTATTAAATGCCCTGGGGGCGTTGCATTTTGCGAAAGGGGAGCTTTTTTATAGGTGTCACTGCCCAAATACCTCTAATAAGCAATATAAAGGTAAAGGGTATTCTTGCAGAGGAAGCAACTCTATTATTTTTGCCTCTCTTTTCAGTAAGGGTCATTTAACTCTTAAAGGAAAGAACTCTAAAAGTAACCCCATTTCAAAGAGCTTCTTTATCCAAAGAAGCAAACAAGAATTCATGCAAGTTAATATAACATTAGGAAAAGAGTCAGGGAACATTTATTAGAACAGGGGCATTTACTAGGATTGATACAGTATTCTGTTGAAGTTCCATAGTTGTTGGCAGATAATGTTTTTTTCTTTTTCACCCTAGGCATTCATATGTAGACAGATCTGATCTTCAGCAGTCATGATACAACCACTACAGTCTTGTTTAAAAGAAACAAAACATTTTTTATAGACTCCGTGCCAGTCCAATGTTCAGACTCACATGGAGCATCTAAAAGGTTCTGAAAATGGCCTGGTGTGACTTGTATCAAGACTGGCATGGATTGGATATGTTTACTTTCAGATGAACAGAGTGTATTTTATTTTGCATGAGTCCATAAAAAAACATTTACATGAATGGCTGTACTTTCGGGTTTGCAACTCTGCCATTTTCATTTTATGCCTTCCTTCTCAACACCAGTGGATTCCAAGAGTAGACCTCATTTTGAAAGGGCTTTGTTGTCCAGGGAAGCAAACTGTTCTATTCAATCTTGTAACCTCACACAGACGACTTCAAAACAATCCTTTTCCACCTTGTCCTGTTTTCAGTTGCCTTGGATGAGCTGGCAAAGTCCATACCTGTCCACACTTTAATATTGTCTTCCCACCTCTTCTGTCTACCTCCTCTTCTTTTTCCGTTCAGCATGCCTTGTAGAATTGTCTTTGCTAATCCAGAAGACCTTGAGACATGGCCAAACCACCATAGTTTCTGTTTTTTGACCAGGGTCAGTAGTTCATCATATTCTCCAATGGCCGCTTGGATCTTTCTGCAAACTTCCTCATTGGTTATATGGTCCTTGTATGAAATGTTCAGTAACCTTTGGTAGCATCTCGTTTCAAAGGCCTGCAGTCTTCTCTAACTCTGCTGTCAAGGTCCACAATTCACAGGCATGCAGAAATATGAAATGACATGGGAGTGCACAAGTTTCATCTTTGATCCAAGAGATATGTTAATTTATTTCTCCAAATTGGCTTCAGTTTTGTAAGAGCTGAAGTGGCTTGTGCATTTCTTGAGATAACCTCTTGTTTAAAGCCTTCTTCTGAGACAACTGCTCCTAGGTATTTGAAGCTTATTACGGTACCCAGCTCTGCCCTTTTACCTTGATCTCCCTCTGGATGCCATTGGCCCTGCTTGTCATCAGTTTGGTCTTCTCGGCACTGATCTCCATCTTATATCTTGTGCAGGTTTTGTCAAGACTCATCTAGGGCTTCTAGTTCCTGCTCTTCCTCAGCTAGAGCATCTCTGTCATCGGCAGGCTGCAGATTGGTAATATTTCTGCCAACTATGCTAACCTTTCTGTCATGTTCTTCCAGAGCATCAGACATGATCTGTTCGAGAAGAATGTTGAAGAGGGTGGGTGATAGAAGACATCCTTGCCTTACTCCAGCTGTTGTTCTGAACCATTCTCCCATGCTGCCATTCATCAGGACTGGACTTGTAGCCTTGTTGTAGAGCTGCTTAATAGTGCGAGCCTGGGAAGCAAACAGGAAGTCACAAAATCAGTTTCCCTTTGAAAAAAATGGAGTAAACCCATGGCAGTATACCCAAAAAACACTAGTTGTGTCCAGATCTGCTGCACCATATGAGGGAGGTGGACCTAAAACTCAGATATGCCTATGCAAACCATGTAATCTGAGATCAGTCTGATCAGAGTCTGCACTGTTAGCCATTGTGCCAACAGTCTTATGAAACAGCCCCTGAGAGAACAAGCAGACCTGACACAATTCTGTTCCTCAATTGAGCAGTCTGATCTTGGTCTACAATTTGTTCAGCCATTACTGTCCCATTACTTTAATGTTTTATAGATCCCAGGGCTTCAGATAAGGTGGGATTTTGAGGATAATCTAAGATAATTTTTTCTTATCTCTCAATAAACGTATGTTGTGACCCCACTGAGACTGTTCTTATGAAGGGTCACACCATATTTTTTTATGGAGATAAATGGAAAATTAGCCCTACATTGTCCCTGTTACCCTTTCTTATCTGGAGCACTGGAATCTGAGGACCAGTGGCAAACAGTGTAGATTGATCACAGTGCATGAATTTAGAGCTAGAAAACTATGTGTGTGGTTGGATGGGGGTTGGGGATGTGGCCCTTTTCATAAAACTAACTTTGGACCACCTCACCCATATGGTTCAGCAGATCGTGCCACAACTTGTGCTTTATGGAGGAATAAGAAAATTGGTTCAAAATGTATCCTGAAATACCGTTGTGCTTAAATATTGGGACACCTGAAAACCATTGTTTTCCATTTGTCCCAAATGGAAAATTAATGGTTTTGGATGCCCCAGTACTTAGGCACTTTAGGGTACTACCCTCACTGGGAACTCTGATGAATGCTCAGGTAGGGCCGTGTATTGCTGGCCAAGTGGCAGTATGATCAGTTTGCAGCTCAAGGTGATATGGATCTTCACTGGTGGAATGTTTTGGGAACCATTTGCTTAGTACTCACACTATTTTGCTGCCAGGAGCAGCAATAAAACTTTATTTATTTGGTCAGTAGATGTTTGTCCTTCCAAAATAACAGCAAGTAATAAATCAGTCATATAATTCAGCTAAAAAATCTTTCTCTTCCAAAACAATCCCAAAGATCTAGATCCATCTTACAAGGCAAATCTAGATCTTTGAGATTGTTTGGGAAGGGAAAAAAACAATTTTAAAAAATGAAGAAATAGTTACCGGTAAATTGTTTCTCATTTGAGATGAAAGTTTACTCTTGAATGTTTCTTTGTTTTCACTCATTATTGGCAAGTCCATTAAAAAGTAGTTAAATTATTGTTTTTGCCTTATAATTCCTTGTTGCCCTTGAGCAAGCTGTGTATGTTATGTTTGTATATAAAGAAAAGGCTCATTATAGCATTATTATAATGCTAATTACAAGTTTAGCTTTTGAAAAAGCTTGAGAGGTTATCCCTTAGCAAATGAATCTATAGGATGCAAGTGGTAAAGCAGAAAATTTGCAGCAATACAAGTTAACTTTATTGTATTCTTGGATTTGTTGAAGCTGTAGGTAAGTGGCGAGTTCGACAGCTTTTTCTTTTTGTCTAGTGATTGCTTGTAACAGGTGAGCTTCAGTGCTATTAACTTTTGTTAGGTGACCCGTACTGTTTAGTAATGGCTCTTCGTAAGTGGACTGCACTCTCTGGTAAGTGCTGGTACTAGGTGAGATCCTTGTATTAGGCGAGATGAAGTGTTCAGGATAAGTTTTACAGCTCATGTCTTAGCAATGCTGGAAGGGACCCTGCAGCTGGGGGCGCCAAACTATGGGAGCAAATACCGGTAAATAGTGGAACCTGCATTTAGCGTTAATCAAGCAGAACTTCTTATTGATCTGTACTGTTCAGTGGTAACTGAACTGTCAGGTAACTGTTTGTGTAGGGTGAGATAAAGTGTTTTAAGATATAAGCTATAAAGATCATGCATTAGGGATGCTGGCGAGAACCCTGTAGCAGGGTGTGCCAAATGTAGAAGTACCGGGAAATAGTGGGACCTGTTTTAAGCAAAAGGAAACGGCGTAGCGTACAATCGAGTACGAATTCCTATCTTAATATGGTTATCCCCGAGAGGATAACCAATTATATGAGCCACGACACGAGAAAACCAACAAAGTGGGCCCAGTGCAAACTCAGATCAGCCTGGGCATCAACCCAGTCTGATCAGTCTTCGCTGTCCACATGGAGGTACATGTAGCTTAGACCCTTAGCTACCCTTTAAGCACATAGCAAAGAGTCTAAACAGACTTGGCGGATGCTCAGGTTGATCAGAGTCTGCACTGGGTGCACAACCACTTTGTTGGTTTTCTCGTGTCGAGGCTCATATCAGTGCACACTATAGTACTTTTTATATGCCCATCATAAGATGGGTTATATTGTGGCATTTTCTATCCATCTGTCCTTGAGCCTTGCTAACTTGAGTCAGCTTTGCATCTCAAAAGCCCCTGGAAAGATGTTCTTGAAACTTAGGTCAAATGTATACTTAATCAGGATGAAGGTCAAAACTCATATTTGCTGTCCAGCAAAAGTCAAAAGGTCACATTTTAGAGGTTAAAGTTCTTAAATATTTCCTTACTGCTCCATGATATATCTAAAACTAAAACAGTTTAAGAATTCTTGATTAAAGTTTGTGCAAGTATAAAGCACCATTGGGTACTTGCAGAGAAAAACTTCTGGTTTTGACGTGTATTTTTTGCATACTAATTTTGTAGCAACTTCATGTCCACTCCATATTGTTTTAAATTGTTAAATATTCATGAAATTTGGTACAAATATAGAGTACTATCAGAGGATAAGCAGAGAAAAAGAAGTATAACCCTACTTTCATTTCTGATGGAATTATGCCCTTGATTATGCCCTTGTATATTTCGTACATTGATTTCTTTTCAGCTTCCTGTTAGCTTCTGACCTTTTAAACCATTTTAATAGGATTTCTTCATGAATAAAGCACTATCAGAGAAAATGTGCAGAGAAAAAGACTCGTAACTCAACTATCCATTTTTGACAAAATTTTATGCCCTTTGTATTTTCATACAGGATGACTTAATGCTATTTTTCCCCTGAAAATTGCAATTTTCTTGACCTGTTTTCCCTGAAAATTAGTTCTCAAACCAGTAGGTGGATTTTCACCAGACTCTCACAGACATACCACTGGAAAAGCTAGAGATGATTAGGTTTCAGTGCTCTTGACTCCATTGTCTAAGTTGCAGGAGAATGTTGCATGTTAAATATCTCTTGAACATACTGACAGATTTTTACCATAAATATGGGGAGTTACTGAGAAGTGAGTTTCCTGAAAAATGACACTGGGGGAAAGATGTTGATGGGAGAACTTTCATAGTTTCTTAAACCTGTATGGATCAAAATTTCCCTGGATAATAAGCAAAACAGAACAACAAACCTTGCTTTTAAAAGAGTTTATTGAGAATGTGAAAGTTATGTTTGACTCATCAACTGAGCTGAATTCCAACAATAAACGGCTTCAACAGACTTACGCAGCACATTCACAAGCACATTACAGGCCCATTAATACCATTAAAGGGTATCATGACATGGCTACCATTAAATTTAAACTACAAAGGAACACACGGCAAATAAGCATTTGAGCCGCGACATGTGAAAACCAACAATGTGGTTGTGCGCCCAGCGCAGACTCGGATCAGCCTGGGCATCCGCCCAGTCTGGTCAGACTCTTCGCTTAGCACTTAAAGGGTAGCTAAGGGTCTAAGCTACCTTCATGCGGACAGCGAAGACTGATCAGACTGGGCGGATGCCCAGGCTGATCTGAGTCCGCGCTGGACGCACAACCACATTGTTGGTTTTCTTGTGTCGCGGCTCATTTAACACTCATTTGCCTAATATTCCTTTGTAGTTTGATTCCAGTGGTATTCACTTATAACACTACGTCTTTCTATGGATCCAGAACATAGTATTATATTCACACTGACTTTCCTTTAATGAACCTATTTACAGCAACTGTCTTCATATGCCAATGAAAGATAGTCTCCTGTGTGTTGAATATCAAACTAATGTGATAGTGAGCGATTTGACTGTCATAATGTTCAAATGATGCTGGCAGTAGACAAACCACAACCATTAAATTTTTCTGTGCTAAAATATGTGTGCACATGTTGATTTACCAGTTGTAAAAAGATGCAATATGATTTAAAACAAGACCTGTCCACGTACAGGATAGCTTGCCTGACAGCATCTTGCCCATCACATCCGAAACTAGAAAATGTGTTTATGAAACACTATGCCCCCAACCCTATGCTTGCCTCTAAAGAAGGTTCATCCAATAATGCTTGTACCTTTGTACCATTAGGCTTCAACACACTAAGTCAAAAAAGGAGCTTAACTCAGTCAAAAATTTACGATTTTTTTCGAAAGTTAATCAGGTCATCTATATGTTAGGCAGTATCTTCCTGCAAAAAATCATGATCCTAGCATCAGGGGTTCTCCAGATATTTTGTTCACAAGGTTCCATAGGTTAATAATGCACTAAGTCAAAAAAGGGGCATAACTCGGTCAAAAATTCATGATTTTTTTTCAAAAGTTAATCAGGTCATCTATATGTTAGGCAGTATCTTCCTGCAAAAAATCAAGCTCCTAGCATCAGGGGTTCTTGAGATATTTTGTTCACAAGGTTCCATAGGCTTACAATGCACTAAGTCGAAAAAGGGGCATAACTCGGTCAAAATTCACGAATTTGTTTCAAAAGTTAAACAGGTCATCTACACCTTGGGCATTGTCATCCTGCAAAACCTCATGATCCTAGCATCAGTGGTTCTTTAGATATTTTGTTCACAAGTTTCCACAGGCTAAGTCTAAAAAGGGGCATAACTCTGGAAATACATGACCGGCGGAAAAACAAAAAAATACAGGTCTGTTTATTTTCCATACTGATCATTAGGGCTGGCACGATTAATCGAAATATCGGTTAGTTGGTCGATAAGCAAAACGAAAACAATTATCGATCGACGAAATTAAGTAATCGATTACCTGCTGAAAATGTCCTGTCACTTTCTGCAATAAAATATCAGAAATTTCACTCGTTATTCACTTCTTATTTCCTTCCAAACAAAAACGGAAGTCTCGGAGACCAACCGGAAAGGTTGAAGAGTAGTTGTGATAGGGTGAATAGGTTGTAACAAATAGCATAAACCCGCTGTGTTCTGGTCAGTTCAGACGACCAAGTTAATGTTTTGCGCAAAACCCGGAACATTTGATCAGTTCAGTAGCCTCGCTTATAATTCTGATCCAGTCTTTTTAATAAAATGATTAGAATTCAGGTCCTTATTAACACGCGAATCGATAGATATTGTCCCGGTAGTTGTACTGAAAGTAGGTACTACCAACTACCGAAGGTTGCTAATCTGACTCTGAATAGAACAAGATGGTCGCTTGTTTTGTTATTGCCAATTAGCTGCCACTAAAGAAGCCAATTACTGTGGATTGGCATGTCAGAAAAGATTTAATCAAAGGTAATTGATAATTTGAATAGTTATCAACTGTATTGTTTGTTAGTGTACCTTGTCAAAAAGTTTTAGCACAAATCTGTGCCACCGAAGCTTCTAAACCTACCCATTTTCAATTTGCCTTGTTCAGCGATTACTAATCGGTTAATTATCGAAACGACTGGACCAATAATCGATTACCAGTTTGGCTTCGATTAGCCAGCCCTACTGATCATGTGTATAAAGTTTCAAGTTCCTAGCTCTTATTGTTCTTGACTGTATGTAAGGGGACCTTTGTACCATAGGCTTCAATGCACTAAGTCAAAAA
Source organism: Ctena decussata (assembly GCA_963989385.1). Taxonomy (NCBI): domain Eukaryota; kingdom Metazoa; phylum Mollusca; class Bivalvia; order Lucinida; family Lucinidae; genus Ctena; species Ctena decussata. The sequence continues at coordinate 46,935,334 of OZ022500.1, forward strand.
AGGGGCATAATACTATCAAAAATTCATGAATTTTTTTCAAAAGTTAATCAGGTCATCTATATGTGAGGCAGTTTCTTCCTGCAAAATACCATGCTCCAAGCATCAGGGTTATTGAGATATTTTGTTCACAAGGTTCCATAGGCTTACAATGCACTAAGTCAAAAAAGGGGCATAACTCGGTCAAAAATTTACGAATTTGTTTCAAAAGTTAATCAGGTCATCTACACCTTGGGCATTCTTATCCTGCAAAACCTCATGATCCTAGCATCAGGGGTTCTTGAGATATTTTGTTCACAAGGTTCCACAGGCTAAGTCTAAAAAGGGACATAACTCTGGAAATACATGACCGGCAGAAAAATAAAAAAATATGGGTCTGTTTATTTTCCATACTGATCATGTGTATAAAGTTTCAAGTTCCTAGCTCTTATTGTTCTTGACTGTATGTAAGGGGACCTTTGTACCATAGGCTTCAATGCACTAAGTCAAAAAAGGGGCATAACTAGATCAACAATTCACGAATTTTTTTCAAAAGTTAATCAGGTCATCCATATGTTAGGCAGTATCTTCCTGCAAAGTATCATGCTCCTAGCATCAGGGGTTCTTGAGATATTTTGTTCACAAGGTTCCATAGGCTTACAGTGCACTAAGTCAAAAATGGGGCATAACTCGGTCAAAAATTTACGAATTTGTTTCAAAAGTTAATCAGGTCATCTACACCTTGGGCATTGTCATCCTGCAAAATCTCATGATCCTAGCATCAGGGGTTCTTGAGATATTTTGTTCACAAGGTTCCACAGGCTAAGTCGAAAAAGGGGCATAACTCTGGAAATACCTGGCCGGTGGAAAAATAAAAAAATATGTGTCTGCTTATTTTCCATACTGATCATGTGTATAAAGTTTCAAGTTCCTAGCTCTTACTAATCTTGACTGTATGTAAGGGTACCTTTGTACCATAGGCTTCAATGCACTAAGTCGAAAAAGGGGCATAACTCGATAAAAAATCCACAATTTTTTTTCAAAAGTTAACCAGGTCATCTACACCTTGGGCATTCTCATCCTGCAAAACCTCATGATCCTAGCATCAGGGGTTCTTGAGATATTTTGTTCACAAGGTTCCACAGGCTAAGTCGAAAAAGGGGCATAACTCTTGAAATATGTGACTCGCGGAAAAAAGAAAAAACACGTGTTCGCTTATTTTCCATACTGATCATGTGTATAAAGTTTCAAGCTCCTAGCTCTTATGGTTCTTGACTTATAGATAGCGGACTGACGGACGGACAGACGGACATGCCCAAACCAATATGCCCCCACAATTTCTCCGAAATTGGGGGCATAAAAACTGTGGTAAAACATCAGTGTGATTCCCACGTCAAGGTGACAACAATAGCTTCCTGCACTTTCATATAGGCATGCTTATTAAAATGAAAATATAAAAATTGAAATTTTACTTTTCAACATTCACTGGGTTATCAAGCTAGAGGTCAAAAACTTCACGAAGCCCATCATGCTTCATGAAGTTTTAGCTCCTCTCAAACAGTCCTTTCACCCGATGAACAAAGAAAAATAAAATTATACCTCTTAAATAAAGGGACTGCAATGTATATACATTGAACACAATGAGTGATGATAGGTGTTACAAAATAACAACACATGTTAAAAAATTAGTTTGGAATAATGACTGTGTAATAACCTACCTTAAACCGAACTATTATATGCCCTGGGTAGACTGCATATGTAAGCAGTCACAGTGTGATTTACCTGAAATCAGGTATCTCAAGATCCATCAGCTGTGTTGGCCGAGGAGTTAATGCTCTGTAACTGTACCCGAGACATGATATCAGCAGGCTTGTTACATCCTCTATCTGCTGGCTTGTTACATCCTTCTCTATTCCCACTTGCCAGATATGACAGAAATACTGTTAAAACAACTGTAAAACCACAAATAATCCACCAACTCTTTCCCTCAACATTTCCTATTTACAGACATGTTGAAGAGAGAATCAAATTAGCCAATTCGTCTTACACTTTGAACCCTTAAAGTGCCAAAGACAACAAAATTTACATCTGCAAAATTAAAAAAAAAATATTTCATCACAGCAATATCATACTGAAAATTCAAAGTTGTGGGCAAACAGGGTAAACCCAGATGAGGCAGCTCATAATGAGCCACCTCATCTCGATCTATGCTGTTTGAAAATTTAACTATTTTCTTCTTTGAGGCACTTTAAGTGTTAATGCAGCTTCATCAATCTGACTGGTAATTACTGTAATGACCCTAAATATTCAGACATAGGTCTGAGCAAACAGTGTAGACCCAGATCAAACTTAGGAGCAGTTTGATCAGGGTCTACAATGTTTGCCATTCACTAAGCATCATTTGGATGCATTAACTTGTGTAAAATCCTTTTTTCTAAGAATTTTTGAATAATTGTCTGACTTTTGGGTGTCCGAAATTTTAGGGTCATTACGGTAAGCTGAAGGGTGACGATCACTGCAGCTATAGCTTCCAAGTAGACTGGGACCTGCCATGTCTTGCATACAGCTGGAGTTCTAGATCTGGGCCCAGTTGTTCAAAACCAATGACATCATTAGTTAAAGTTTCGTTAAAATTTCAAACGTTAATACCTCAAATACGCCAATATTTTTTGTTGAAAAAAATGTGAGAAGCTTTTGCACTGCAAAAGCTTCTCATTTTTTTTTTCAACAAAAAGTATAAGTGTATTGATTATAAAGTCATAAAACACTTCACACGTTGACCTCTTAATGAGCTCGTTAGGCTAACAATGCTTTGAACAACTGGGCCCAGAAGAGAATGTGATGATTATTTTTCTCATTTCCCTACGAATATATTATGAGCGGTCAAAACACAGCTTGTGTTTTTATGCAGGCTTTAATAGCAGAAACTATTCCAAATCAGCATTAAATACTCCCTTTTAAAGAGTACAGATACACCACGTTTCTCTGCCATTTATACAAAGGGGAACATATGTGCCGGGCCGCATAGCGCAATCGGTAGGGCATCTGACTCATAAGTCAGAGGTCCTGGGTTCGATACCTGGTCTGGCCACATACTTTCGTTTCTCCTTCTCTGATTCAAGAAGGGCAGTTGTCAGTTACTGGCGAAAGTATGTGCACTTAGTACTGGTTAACCGCTTAGGAGGTCTAAGCCTGCCCAGGAACAGTGTGGTTAGGTTAACTGACTGTCCCAACATGACCTAAGCTGTTTACCGTGGACGTTAAGCAACAAATCAAATCAAAATCCAATGTTGTGACTTCCAAATTGCTTCCATGGACGTCAACGGCCTTCAAAAACAAGATCTACTCTTAAAGGAAATTATTGTTGCTAGAAGATCAGTTCTTTTCTTTTAAGAGTTGACCTCCCCTGGGAAAAGTGACAAATCTGCAAACAGCAGAATAACTTCCCCTGTATCCATACACCTTAAATATAGCTCTTCATGATAACAGCAATCGGCTGATCAGTAAACTGTGAAGTTAAGATGTATGAATACACTTTCAGGGTTCAGGGGAAGCAAATCTGTAATTTTCATATTTACTTCTCTTCTCAGTGGGGATGAACTTTGAAAGGGAAGAACTGCTCCAAAGCAAATTCAGGGAAGGAAATAGGAAACTATTATGTCTCCCTTTGAAAAAATAGCCATCAGAGGAGATGGCAAATCCCCCGAACGAAGACCCCCCATGGGCCTTGGTAAAAAGGGTGCACTTCAAAACACATATTATTAATATATTGTTGTTCTTTTATGCTTCTGATTGACATTAACTGTTAACAGTTGCATGATTATCTAACACTCAGACTAAAACACTATGCTTGACTGCTAAAAAGAGGTAATATCTCAAACAGACACCATATACACAAATGTATAGCATACGATACATTCAACTTTCAAAATGTGTGAATAACTTCTAAAGTACAAGCCCTACAAACCTAATTTTGAGCTCTCTAGTAAGTGAATTTGGACAAAGAATCCAAATCTGGAAAAAAAAAATTCTTTTTTTTGGGGGTGGGAGGGGGCACGGGAATGTGGAGGGGTAAGAGAGAGTTAGGAACACTGATAAGATATCACAGCATGATCATCAATATTCTAAAAGGTACACGGTTATTCAAATTCTGGAGCTGGCCAGGGTTATACAGTTATGGAGCAGAGACTCAAACAGCAGCTCAAACTACCAAAGGGAAATAATTCACTGAGTCTAAAAGTTATCATTCATGTATGAGACAAATTGTAATGACCTGTTCTACATATCTGTGAAGTATCATGAAAATATTCCAAAAGTTATTCAAGCTATGGAGCGGACACCTAAAATCATCAAAGGGAAATAACTACAAAAGTAAGAAAGCAAGAGTTGTCATTCTTGTTCGCGACACATCATCATGACCTGTTCTACATATCTGTGAAGTATCATGAAAATATTCCAAAATGTATTCAAGTTATAGAGTGGACAAGAAATCACACCTAAAACCATCAAGGGGAAATAACTCAAAAAGTAAGAAAGCAGGAGTTGTCATTCTTGTTCGCGACACATCGTCATGACCTGTTCTACATATCTGTGAAGTATCATGAAAATATTCCAAAAGGTATTCAAGTTATAGAGCGGGCACGAAATCATACCTAAAATGATCAAGGGGAAATAACTCAAAAAAAAAGAAAGCAAGAGTTGTCATTCTTGTTCGCGACACACCGTCATGACCTGTTCTACATATCTGTGAAGTATCATGAGAATATTCCAAAGGTATTCTAGTTATAGAGCGGACACGAATCTGCCAAAAAATCACACCTAAAACTATCAAGGGGAAATAACTCAAAAAGTAAGAAAGCAAGAGTAGTCATTCTTGTTCGCGACACATCGTCATGCCCTGTTCTACATTTCTGTGAAGTATCATGAAAATAATCCAAAGGGTATTCAAGTTACAGAGCGGACACGAATCTGCCAAAAATCACCAAAGGGGAGATAATTCAAAAAGTACAATAGCAAGAGTTACCATTCTTGTACGTGACACATCGTCATGACCTGTTCTATATAACTATGAAGTATCATGAAAATATTCCAAAGGGTATTCAAGATATAGAGTGGACAAGAAAATGTTTACGGACGGACGGACGCCAGGCTCATCGCTATATCCCCCGAACCTTTCGGTCGGGGGATAAAAATGGCAGAAAAACAGGGTGATGTACCCATTTACCTTCAAGTGTTGTATGGATACATCTCCAGGCAGACTGATCAGTCGGAGCTCTAGATAAGGGGCAGTATTTGATGATAATTAAGGATAATTTTTCTTATTTCGTATTGAAATCATATGTTGTGACCCCTCATCTGAACCGTCTCGCTGAGACATTTCAGATGAGGGGTCACAACATATAATTTTATGCAGAACTAACAAAATTCATCCCGAATTATCACCAAATACTCCCTTTTATCTAGAGCTCAGTGATCTCCTTCGAATGTGTATCCATACACCTAATGACCAGGGCCGAGTTTTTCAAAACTAATGACATCGCTAGTTAACGTTTAATTTTCAAATATTGTATGCATAACTGCCATTTTTGACAAAAAATATTCAGCAAAAATTAGCAGAGACTGGATTTTATGAGCAACATTCTTTGACTAACAACTTCAGTAAGCTAACAATGTTTTGAACAACTGGGCCCAAAGCTCTAGATAAGGGAGAGTTTGATTATAATTTCAAGACCATTTCTCCTCCATAAACACATGCCACCTCATTCTTCTCTATATGCCCACAATGTATGTTTTCTGTAAAAAAAAAACTTATCCTAAAATTACCATCTGCGCTATGATATGACAAAACCAACAAAAGTGGCATGTGCCCCCAGGGAAAGCTCAGATCAGCCTGGGCATTCGCCCAGTCTGATCAGAGTCTTCCCTGTTCGCATGGCGCTAGCTTAGACCCTTAGTTACCCTTTAAACGCAAAGCAAAGACTCTGATGAGACTGGGCGGTAGCCAAAGCTGATCTAAGTCTTTGCACTGCACACATGCCACTTTGTTGGTTTTGTCGTGTCACGGCTCATCTAAAACCACCTTTCTCTCGAGCTCTGTCTCGCGGATCATAAAGTGAATCTTTATACTTTCAAGGGAAGCAACTCAATGTGTCAACTCTTAAAGGAAGAATTTGCTCCTCTAAAAGCAAATTCTTTCTTTTGCAACCAGACCCCTTTTATTGGAAGAGTTCTGTAAACCAGGGTAGAACAGACATCTTGACTTATCTCCCTTCCAAATATAATGGAAAACAACATGCAGATGTACCATTACACCTTTAAAATTCTTCTATTGATCCAATAGTCAACTTAGCTTTTGCAAAAGGGCTGTAGCTATAAGCATAATTTATTAAAAGTAGCAGCTTTTTTTAAAAAAAAATGTGGCTAACGAGCATTGAAAAGAAAAAGAATTTCAATCACCATACAATATATACCCTGAAAATCTGCTTTGTCAGAGCTATGGAATTTCATTATATTCAATTACATATGCTTTTTCAGCTCTGATGAAAATTTGGACACAGGCCATTATTCACTCTTAATTCATTAATGGAATTACACACAAGATGTTGAACATGGAACAATAACACTTTACAGTGCCAAATATGAAAATAGTGGACATTCCAAATAGTGAAAATCAAGGTGAAGCAGCTCACAATGAGCAGCCCTATCCAAGTCTACAATGTTTACCTTCTAGTCTTTGTATTCTGTTACGACCCGGCAGTGGTAACAAAAAAGATGGAAGTAAACCAGCAACAAGCCTGTTTTTAAACTTAACAAAATTTATTTACATGTACATCAAAATAAAACAGTCATTTGTTAATCAAGAAAATATGTAATTTAAGATACCTTATTTTAGTCTGAGTGTCCCTCAGAATTTAAAATACAAGTCCTTTAATAATTTCTGATCCCAGAAAATAAAGTCTGTATGAGCACATGAATATTTCCAATAGTCACAAAAATAATCCAATATGTTTAGATTCCAGTATAACTTATTTAACTATAGACTGGTGAAACTTACAAAGATGATCTAAATGAAAATCTGTCCTCTTTATATAATATCTAGGAACATTCCGGAACTAACCAAAAATAGATCTTACCAAAAAGTACTCAATTCTGACATAATTTCATACCAGAAGATTCTTAATGTTTACAACAGAAAGGTCTAATATTTTCTCAGTACTAAAAATAGTTATTCCAGAATGTTCTAAAGTACAATGTAAACAACTTGTTTATTTCAAACCTAGTAAACATCTAAAAACTGCAAAATCATGGTAAAAGAAAATATTTACACCAACTTAAACACCATATTCATAACACTTCCCCTCTTCAAGGAAAAGAAAGTTTTATGAAATAAAGCTTTCTTTTGCCATATGACCAATTATGAAACAAAATTAAGTTTAATGCATATACACTGTATATATATCAGTTCTAATCCAGACATCATGTAGTAATAGCCAAATTTAGGCTCTTGAAAGTGCATCCGGGATAATATTATCTTTTCCTCTGATATGTCTGATGTCAAGATTGTACTCCTGCAACATGAGACTCCACCTGAGTAACCGCTGATTTTTGTTCTTCATTTTATGAATGAAGGTCAGTGGATTGTGATCACTGAAGACAACAATTGGTGTGGCTGAAGAAGATAAGTACACTTCAAATTGCTGAAGAGCAAGGATGAGAGATAAACACTCTTTTTCAATAGTAGAGTAATTTCTCTGATGTTTGTTGAACTTCTTAGAAAAGTAACAAACAGGGTGATCCACACCATCATTATCTTCTTGAATCAAAACACTGCCTGCACCAACGTCACTAGCATCTACCGCCATTTTAAATGCTTTGTTGAAGTCTGGTGCTAAGAGAACTGGAGCACCCTTAAGTATGGCCTTAAGCTTATCAAAGGACTTTTGACAGTCTTCATTCCAAATATATTTCTTTCCTTTACCTAGCAAATTTGTCAAGGGTTCTGCAATTACAGAGAAGTTATTACAGAACTTCCTATAATATCCTGCCATACCAAGAAAGCGCATCAGTTGTCTTTTGCATGTAGGTACAGGAAAATCCGAGATAGCCTCCACTTTAGCTTCTACAGGTTTTACCTGACCTTGACCAACAACATGTCCTAGAAATGTCAAATTTGCGTGACAGAATTCACTTTTTGCTAAATTAATTGTCAATTTTGCATCACTAAGTCTTTGAAAGAATTCTCTGATAGTCTGTAGATGTAGTTTCCATTCATCGTTGAAGATGATTGCATCGTCGATGTATGCTTTACAACCACCCAGATCAGATGTCAAGCTATTTATAAGTCTCTGAAACGTTGCTGGAGAGTTTTTCATACCAAATGGCATAACCTTATACTGATAGAGTCCATCTGGTGTAACAAATGCCGAAATCTCCTTAGCTCTGTCTGTCAAAGGAATTTGCCAAAATCCTTTCAGAAGATCAAATTTAGTAACATATTTGGCTTGTCCAATTTGATCAATACAGTCATCAATACGTGGGATTGGAAATGTATCCGTTTTAGTCACAGAATTAACTTTTCGATAGTCTGTACACATGCGAAAAGTTCCATCAGGTTTTGGCACCAGAATACAAGGAGAACTCCAGTCACTTTGACTTGGTTCTATAAAATCATTTTCCAGCAAATATTGAATTTCTTCCCTGAGATACTGTTGCTTCACAGGGTTCATTCGATAAGGATGTTGCTTCACAGGCTTTGCGCCATCAATGTCAACATCATGAAAGATTCTGCCAGTCCTGGTTGGAATGTCCGGAAATAAGTGCTCATATTCAAGAATTAACTGTTTCAGTTCAAGTCTCTTGACTGGATCCAGGTGTGACAGTTTCTGGTCGAGATCCTTTAAGATGTCAGAATTCTGGAGTTTTGATGATGAGGGATCAGATTTTATAAAGTTCATATCCTCAGAGTCCATTTCAGATTGCTCTTGAGGGACAGAATTTACTACGCTTATTGGTGAAACTACTGAATCATCCCTATCAATGTACTTTTTCAACATATTAATATGACATAGTTGTTTTTGCTTGCGCCTCCCAGGTGTGTTGATAATATAATTTACATCACTGAGCTTTTTGTCAACAGTGTAAGGGCCGTAATATCTGGCCTGCAAAGGTCTGCCAGGAATTGGCAAAAGAGCAAGTACCTTCTCTCCAGGTTTAAAATCTCTTTCCCTGGCATTTTCATCATAGTGAAATTTCATTTTGTTTTGAGCTGATTTGAGATTGGACCGAGCAGCTTCACAGGCTTTTGACAATCTGTTATTGAAGTCAGAAACATACTGAAGCAAATTCAAAGAACTGTCATCATCAGAAAGAAATTTCTCTTTCAAAAGTTTCAGTGGTCCACGAACTGTGTGACCAAAAACAAGCTCAAATGGGCTGAAACCAAGTGATTCTTGTACGGATTCCCTAGCTGCAAATAACAGAAAATGAATGCCTTCATCCCAATCCTTTTCAGTGTCAAAGCAGTAAGATCTGATCATGTTTTTCAGTGTTTGATGAAATCGTTCTAAGGCACCTTGACTTTCAGGATGATATGCTGATGACCGATATTGCTTAATGCCTAATTCATGCATCACTTGCTGAAATATTCCTGACATAAAATTAGATCCTTGATCTGACTGGACAGATTTAGGGAGACCTACAAATGTGAAAAACTTCACAAGAGCCTTAACTATGGTCTTTGTCTTGATATTCCTAAGTGGAATGGCTTCTGGGAAACGTGTGGAAGCACACATTATGGTCAAAAGATATTCACAACCTGACTTTGTTTTGGGTAAAGGACCTACACAATCAATAATTATTCTGCTAAAAGGTTCCTCAAATGCAGGAATTGGCTGCAAATGGGCTTTAGGGATAGTTTGATTAGGTTTTCCTACCATTTGACATGTATGGCAAGATTTGCAATGTTTAGAAACATCAGATTTTAACCCTGGCCAGTAGAAATGATTAAGAATCTTGTGATAGGTCTTGTTTACACCTAAATGACCTGACATGGGAGTTTCATGGGCCATGTTTAAAATTTCAGGGCGATAAACCCTTGGAACCACAATTTGGTGGTTAACAGTCCACTCGTCTTCTGCTGAGACATCAGGAGGACGCCATTTTCTCATCAAAATGTCATTTTTGACATAATAGCAAACAGGAACCTGGGACATGTCATTCTCATCTAAAACCCTTTCAAATAAAGGTGAGATCTCAGGATCACTGTGTTGTTCTTTGCAAAGCTGTGACCTTGACAGAAGGTCATGACCTTGGTCATTTGAAAATGAAGGAGAGTGGTCCGTGTTGGACACAGATGAGTTGTGTGTAAAGTCTGTCTGCATGTCAGACAGGCTGGGCGAAAGAGATTTTGAAATCTCATCATTAAAAGACTGACCTATAAAAGTATCAGTTAAATCAATGTCCTGATTCCCATCATTCAATATGGCTTTCTTTGCCATAGCCCTAGTGACAGCACATGAAGGGTAAAGGTCAGGAATTTCCTGCTCAATGGGGTCAGGCGGTTGATCAACACAAGGTGTGTTGGTCAAAAGTGGATTAATCACAACCTTATCTCCTGCTAGGTCATTGCCTAACAATAAGTGAACACCTTTAAAAGGTAATGAAGGTCTAATACCAACAGCCACTGGACCAGAAATTAAGTCTGAGGACAAATAAATGTTATGAAGCGGTACATTAACAAATCCACATTCTACTCCCTGAATAAGGACACTTGTCCCAGAAGAAGTCTTCTCAGAAAATGGCAGGGTATCTGCCAAAATAAGGGATTGAGAAGCTCCAGTATCTCGTAAGATAGTAATAGGGGTAGACTGGGCAAAGTCACAATTTAGTGACACAAAACCTTCTGATAAGAATGGTTCATAAATCTCCATAACAGAATCAGTCTCAGAAATTTTGGCCTGAATAGGAATTTGATCCTGAACACAAGACTGTGGTGTTGACCGTAAAGAGGTAAGACCTGTGGGTTTTGGGCCCTCTTGTTTTTCTCTCTTCCTCTTTAAAAGTAAGCATTCAGAAATTATATGTCCCGTTTGCTTACAATAATTACAAATAGGCTGAGATAAGGGATTTTGACCTTTGTTTTCACCAGGGGGTTTTGGTTTTGGAGTATATGAGGGACTGGAATTGCCAGATGGATTACTGGGACTGAATTTTGGACCTGACTGAGGGAAAAAGGTCTTTTTAGGAAAAGGCTTGTGCACAAAAGAAGTCTTATGAGTTAAGGCATAATCATCAGCCAAACGAGCTGCTCCCTCTAACGTTTCTACTTCCTTTTCATCTAAAAATGATTTAATGTCAGAATTAATGCACCTTTTAAACTCCTCAACAAGCATGAGCTGTCTTAGTTTACCATGATCAGAGCCTACTTTCTTTGATGAGCTCCATCTATCAAATAACTGCTCTTTTGTCCTAGCAAATTCAACATAAGTTTTGTCATTTTCTTTTCTACAGTTCCTAAATTTCTGCCTGTAAGCCTCAGGGACCAACTCATAAGCCTTAAGAATAACTTCTTTTACTTTGTCATAATCTGAGCTCTGCTCAAGAGAAAGTTGAGTATAAATTTCACGAGCCTTGCCGATCACAACGCTCTGAAGAAGCAAAGTCCAATGCTCTTTTGGCCATTTTAAATTTTCAGCTACTTTTTCAAAGTGAAGAAAATATTTATCAACTTCTTTTTCTTGAAATGGAGGAACAAGTCTGATGTGTTTGGTAACATCAAAAACTTTTTTAGAGTCCAAAGGCAAAGACTTTGATGTGGTCTTTTCTTGCATTTCCATTTCTTTCATTCTAATCTGAAATTGTCTTTCTCTTTCTTTTTCTTCTTTTTCAAATTTTAATTTCTCTTTTTCTATTTCAACTCGTTCTTCCTTTTCTAACTTCAATTTTTCATGTTCTAGTCTTTCTTTTTCTTGTTCTAATTTTTGCCTCTGCAACCTTTCTTCTCTTTCTAATGTTTCAAGCCTAATTCTTTCCTCACGCTCAGCTTTTTCAATCCTTACTCTTTCTTCATGCTCCAATCTTAATTTTTCTATTTCAATTTGTCTTTGAATTTCTAATTCTCTCATCTGCAAATCAGTTTGAGTGACGAGAATGTGAGAGGTTGCAGAGGAATAAAAAATTTCCTCATCAACAAAGAACTGAATCAAAATATTCTTAATTTCATGTTTCAACATGGACCTTTTGACTGTAGATAATTCATAATGTGCTGCAATATCCAATAAATCTGTCTTTTTGGCTAAGTTCAGCAGCTCCTGAGAAGGCGCAGCAATGAATTTATCAAGATCAAAAGACATGATAGCTTTTTGCTGGCTTTACTTATTTGAAAACTTTTTTTTTTTTTATTCAAAATTGTTTGATGCACTAGAAATTTCAATCTCGGACACGAGCCCCCAATTTGTTACGACCCGGCAGTGGTAATAAAAAAGATGGAAGTAAACCAGCAACAAGCCTGTTTTTAAACTTAACAAAATTTATTTACATGTACATCAAAATAAAACAGTCATTTGTTAATCAAGAAAATATGTAATTTAAGATACCTTATTTTAGTCTGAATGTCCCTCAGAATTTAAAATACAAGTCCTTTAATAATTTCTGATCCCAGAAAATAAAGTCTGTATGAGCACATGAATATTTCCAATAGTCACAAAAATAATCCAATATGTTTAGATTCCAGTATAACTTATTTAACTATAGACTGGTGAAACTTACAAAGATGATCTAAATGAAAATCTGTCCTCTTTATATAATATCTAGGAACATTCCGGAACTAACCAAAAATAGATCTTACCAAAAAGTACTCAATTCTGACATAATTTCATACCAGAAGATTCTTAATGTTTACAACAGAAAGGTCTAATATTTTCTCAGTACTAAAAATAGTTATTCCAGAATGTTCTAAAGTACAATGTAAACAACTTGTTTATTTCAAACCTAGTAAACATCTAAAAACTGCAAAATCATGGTAAAAGAAAATATTTACACCAACTTAAACACCATATTCATAACAATTCACAATATGATTTTCTTTGATGAAATTGTTTTGACATTTTGCTCACAAAGTTTGTCTTCTTTTTTTATTTTGCGGATAATTTTGTGGTCTGCCTTTTTGGTGTTTAAGGTCAACTAAAATGAAATGAGTTACAAAGTGCAAAACTGGTGTGTAACCTATATGAGCCGCAACATGAGAAAACCAACAAAGTGGCATGTGCACCCAACGAAGACTCAGATCAGCCTGGGCATCTGCCCAGTCTGGTCAGAGTCTATGCTTTGTGCTTAAAGGATAGCTAAGGGTCAAAGTTAGCTCCACGCAGTCTGCGAAGACGCTAATCAAACTGGGTGGATGCCCAGGCTGATTTGAGTCTGCACTAGGTGCTCATGCCACTTTGTTGGTTTTCTCGTGTCGTGGCTCATATGCTAACAGCAGCAGCTCTGACCAGCCTTGGCATCTGTACAATCTGATCAGAGTCTTTGCTGTTCACACCAAACAAATATGGGCCCTGAGGAATCTACAGATACACAAAACAAAGGCTCTAATGAGACTTCACAAATTCACAGACTTTTTCAAGTCTTTGCCATTTAGAGATACATTGACCCTTTATGAGGCTAAAAAAGAAGACGACAAAATTTACGTCTGCAAAATGCTGAAAAATGTTTCAACCATGCTTTCACTTTCTTATATTGAGATCTCAAAGAACAGGGGGCAAACAGTGTGGATCCAGATGAGGCAGCTCATCATGAGCTGCCTCATCTGGATCTACACTATTTGCAAAATCAACTATTTTCATTTCTAGCACATCAAGTGTTAAGCAATCTTTTTTGCAGCACAAATCTGTAATCATCAAAAGTCTTCGGCCCAAGGATTTTCTTCTATATAATTGTCTATCACTTCTTTCATTGCTAGGTTCGGAATTAACTGATTCTCTCTTAGGTCTGTCCGTGTTACAGGATCAAAATGTCCAACTCTCTGAAAGGAAATAGAGACAAGTAGCCCAAAGGGCAACAATTGCTCACCTGAGAGACATTGTAAACCTATAGGGATATTTAAGATGCTCAAGGGCAGCTAACTCCACAGTCAGTGGTCCAATCAGGCTGAAAATTAAACTCATCCAAAACATTATGTATGCCCTCATTTAATATATGCAAGTTTAAAAAGTATCCGATCAAGAGCACAATAGACAGAGCTGTCAAGAGCAGCTAACTTCGTAGTGGTTGGCCTGATCTGGCCAAAATTTGAACTTGTTTAAGATATTATGCATTTCCTCATTACCTGCAAGTTTGAAAACGATCGGATCAGTAGAAACCAAGAAAAAGTGGCGACATTGATTTTCTGGATGCTCAGGGCAGGTACTCCATAGTCAGTGGTGAGATCTAGCCGAAATGCTAACTAATCCAAGCTTTTATGCATATCCTCATTACCTGCAAGTATGAAGAGGATCCGATGAAAAATGAAAATGTGATGACGTTGTTTTCTCCATTATAAGACTATGGGATTTTTTTCAAACGCTCAAGGGCAGCTAACTCCGTAGTCTGTGCTCGAATCCGGCCAAATTTCGAACTCATCCAAGCTCTTATGTATGTCATCATTACCTGCAAGTATGATAAGGATCTAATCAAAAACCTTGATTGCAGCACCCTTAAAGTCAAACTTGCTCGAGATATTGTCATGCCCTACATTTGTGTGAATTTATTTTAGAATCCGTTGAGAAATGTAGGTGCTAGAGGGATGACAAAGTTTTTCTAAAAATAGCCACAGTGACCTTGACCTTGGGAACAGCATCCCGAAAGTCAAACTTGCTTGAGATATTGTCATACCCTACATTTGTGTCAAGTTATTTCAAAATCCATAGAGAAATGAAGGTGCTAGGGCGATGACAAAGTTTTTCTAAAAATAGCCACAGTGACCATGACCTTGGGCACAGCACCCTGAAAGTCAAACTTGCTTGAGATATTGTCATGCCCTACATTTGTGTCATGTTATTTCAAAATCCATGGAGAAATGAAGGCGCTAGGGTGATGACAAAGTTTTTCTAAAAATAGCCACAGTGACCTTGACCTTGGGCACAGCACCCTGAAAGTCGTACTTGCTCGAGATATTGTCATGCCCTACATTTGTGTCAAGTTATTTCAAAATCCATGGAGAAATGAAGGCGCTAGGGCGATGACAAAGTTTTTCTAAAAATAGCCACAGTGACCTTGACCTTGGGCACAGCACCCTGAAAGTCGTTCTTGCTCCAGATATTGTCATGCCCTACATTTGTGTCAAGTTATTTCAAAATCCATGGAGAAATGAAGGGGCTAGGGCGATTACCAAGTTTTTCTAAAAATAGCCACAGTGACCTTGACCTTGGGCACAGCACCCTGAAAGTCGTTCTTGCTCGAGATATTGTCATGCCCTACATTTGTGTCAAGTTATTTTAAAATCCATTGAGAAATGTAGGTGCTAGAGCGCTGACAATGTTTTTCTAATAATAGTCACAGTGACCTTGACCTTGGGCGCAGCATCCTGAAAGTCCAACTTGCTCGAGATATTGTCATGCCCTACATTTGTGTGAAGTTATTTTAAAATCTGCTGAGAAATGTAGGTGCCAGAGCGCTGACAAAGTTTTTCTAAAAATAGCCAAAGTGACCTTGACCTTGGGCGCAGCATCCTGAAAGTCGAACTTGCTCGAGATATTGTCATGCCCTATATTTGTGTGAAGTTATTTGAAAATCCGTTGAGAAATGTAGGCAATAGAGTGATGACAAAGTTTTTCTAAAAATATGTGATGACGTTGTTTTCTCCATTATAAGACTATGGGATTTTTTTCAAACGCTCAAGGGCAGCTAACTCCGTAGTCTGTGCTCGAATCCGGCCAAATTTCGAACTCATCCAAGCTCTTATGTATGTCATCATTACCTGCAAGTATAATAAGGATATAAGCAAAAACAGTTGAGAAAACTTGATGATGCCATTTTCCCCATTATAACCCTATGGGATTTTTTTCAAACGCTCAAGGGCAGCTAACTCCGTAGTCTGTGCTCGAATCCAGCCGAATTTCGAACTCATCCAAGCTCTTGTGTATGTCATCATTACCTGCAAGTATGATAAGGATCTAATCAAAAACAGTCGAGAAAACGTGATGACGCCATTTTCCCCATTATAACCCTATGGGGGCTATCTGTTGCCATGGAAACCAGAGTTCTGAGCTGATCGCCACCAAATCCTAATGCAGCCTTTCCCCCACCCAAATAATGCTTCAGATAAAATTTGATTGCGATCGGCCCACTGGTCTCTGAGATATTTATGTTTGAAATTGTTGACGGACCCACGGACCCACGGACGGACGACGGCTTGACTCCTATCCTATAAGCTCACCTCTGAGCCTTCGGCTCAGGTGAGCTAAAAAAGTATCATAAAAATATGAAAAATTCTAAAAATTGGGACATTTAAAGTGATCTCTGTATTTGTCGTTAAAAATGGAACAGTTCAGTTTTACAAGGCAATAATGCAAAAAATAGATACAGATAGAATGGCAAACAGTGTAGGCTATGATCAGACAGTTCTTTCAGGAGAGTTTGATCTGCACTATTTGCTCAGACCTATATGCCCCAATACTTAGAATTTTACAGTATTGAATAATATTTGATCCACAGGAACTCTTCATGGTCTTCCTACTTTGTAGTAACAGTGCTCCAGATACGGTGTTATTTTTTAGGATAATTCTGAGGTAGTTTTTCTTCTTTCGCAACAAAAAAATATGTTGTGACCCCTCGTTAGAGACGATTCTAATGATTGGTCACAACGTATGGTTTTATGGAGTAATATGGAAAATTATCCCTAAATTATCCCAGTGACTCCTTCATATCTGAAGTACTGATTAACACGTACTGTATTTTGATTTATGATGGATTTTGTGCTCTATTTGCTAGATATCTTTAGTACAAATCTATGTAAAATTGGCTGCAGTAACTGTTCAGCATATGTTCTTAAATCCTCATTGTAATATCTGCATCAAATTTGGTGAAGTCCACTCATGTTACCAAAACCCTCAGCTGTAACAGCCAAGAGTGCACTCCCTGATCAGACTGCTCCAGGAGCATTCTGATGTGGATCTACACTTTTTGTTGACATTCTGTCATTATAGTTATTGCAGTTAAGATAAGCAACATAAAGTAATTATATGGATTCAAAACTAAGACGACTAGCTTAGCAAGCCAGCGCTTAAGCCAATGAGCTACCAATAAAAGAATTAAACCTGTAAATGTTCAAGAATGTCTTTTCTGTCGTATGTAATTCCACTAGGAGTTATCACAGGTTCTCTCATGAGTTCAAAACTAATTCTGCCACATAAACAGTCTGGAACATCTCGTTTCTGGAAAATAATGAGAATTATTCAAAACTGTGGCAGAGCAAAGTTTGACTTTTATTACTTCTACACAGAAACCGTATGATTTCTGTAGGGTCTCCTCTTAGTATCTGATTATACCCCGGTATTACAAGTATGTCGAATGGTACATAGTTTCTTGTAAGTATGTGAGTCAGTCCATATTCTAAAGTGCATACCTTGTGAGGACAACTTCTACACTTTTGAACTGATTCTTTTTAAACTACAATGTACTTTGATATGGTTCACAGTTGTGCATATTATTTGTTCATGCATGCAATATTTTGCAGGTTATGCCCCTTTGCAGACTTTCTGTATTAATCCGCATAGACACTCTGGGGGCATTGCATTTTACAAGGGCCACGGGGTGGGAGGGGGGGGGGGGAGGGAGAGTTATCTAGAGCCTAAAGGGTAGTAAATCAGCCACTGCCAAATATTTCTAGTAAACAGTACTAAGGTGAATGAATATATATACTTTCAGCTGAAGCAAATCTACTGATTTCCTTTTTGGCCTCCCTTCTCCACAGGGGTCAGCTCTTAAAGAATTTGCTCCTCTAGGAGCAAATTCTTTCATCAAAGAGAGTATCTCATTTTGAAGAGCTGCTGCTTCTAGAAAAGCAAAAAGTAATTCATGAAAGTGCTTCCCCTTTGTAAAACTGATGGAAAGCAGAGCGGTTGGCAAGTCAGTATAACAGTATTTTTGGAAAAGAGGCAGGTTGTTTATTAGGGTTACTAGTAATATGGTAGATTTTTAGATGATTTTAGACCATCAGAATTTGTTCTAACTATGGGTACTTCTAGTTAAAGAGTGTTGAACTCTGAAAGAATTGGCTCCACAGACTCTGATATTGATGCTAGTTAGCCAAGGTGAAATGAGTCATCGAAGTTTCACTGAAATAGTAAACTAGACCTGTTGGAAGACAGGACTGTTTGACTAATTTTTTTATTCCCCAAAAAACAAAATTTCTAATGCACTTACAAATATAAATTGACTTTTGATTGGATAACTCTTCTGTGAGAGCAAACCTGATGCTTTTATAAAATGTTGCTTCTTATTGGCTGATGTCTGGCATTACATTGGAAAGGTAAATCTTCAATTTATGGTCACAAACTGCTTGTTACATCAATACTGATGTGTTAAAGAAAAATGCAATTTGTGAGCATACACCACCAATCTGCAACACCTCGCCATAAAATGCAATAAGTGACCATAAAACTGATGATTTACCTCACCAAACGACAATTTTCAATACAGTTATATACCCTCTTTAATGTAAATGTTTAACATTTCTGGATGCCTATGCCAATGCCTGAGGCAGTATAATGGACTATCCCGTACTTTCATCAGGTGAGTGAAACATTGCACTGGCAATTCTTGCCAAGATTTGTGTACAAGCCACATGTAGTTCAGGTACAAACTCAAATCATTGATGCTAAAAGTACAGGGCCCAGTTGTCAAAAACTAACAACATTGTTTGTGAACGAGATTTTAAATTTTCAAAAGTATTGTATGCATAAAACAGTTTTTGCCGAAAAAATGTGAGGAGCTTTTAGAGTGCAAAAGCTTTTCCTCATTTTTTCAGCAAAAAATATCAACACACTTGATTTTATGAGTACTAAAAGACTTAACAAATCCTTAACTAAGAATTCGTTAAGCTAACAATACTCTGAACAACTGGGCCCAGATGATTTGAAAGCACACATCATGAAAAGTAAACAGATATCTATATATTGCCATACTTCGTTGGAAGTTGTTCAGACAGCTTTCTACATTACCTGTCGTCTGTCATCGACTTGTGCAAATATTTCATTTACTTGAACCATTCTTTTATTCTGTAATCAGAACGAAAATATAATTGAGCTGCGATACAACAAAACCAACAAGTGGCATGTGCCCCATGCAAAGACTCAGATCAGCCTGGGCATCTGCCCAGTCTGATCAGTCTTCACTTTGTGCTTAAAGGGTAGCTAAGGGTCCAAGCTATCTCCATGCAGAGAAGACTCTGATCAGACTGGACAGATGGACAGTTGTTTTTGTCGTGTTGTGGCTCACATAAGCTGTTACAAACAACAGTAAATGAGATGTCTCATTATGCTTTGTCTTTTACGTATCACATTTAACTAAATTCAATGCTATACTTTTCCATTCTTACACCAATCTGTGCTCAAGAGTAAGACGGATGGGGTGGATGGAGAGGGGTTGGAGTGGAAACTAACATGTTCACACGATAAACCGTTATTTGTCAAAGTCCTGATGGAACAAGCAGAACCAACTCTGATCAGGCTGAGCACTCCAATCCAGACATAGTCAGACTGCTCCAACAGAGCAGACTAAACTGGGTCTAGCCTACACCGGTTGCTGAGACAACTATTTCAATACTTATGGTTAGTTTTGACAATGTTTAAAGTGATGGGTACACCTCCATGCTTTGCGACCATTTTTACAAAGGGAATCAACTTTTATGATTTCCTTTTTCCTTCCTGGTACCACAAGGCCCAACATAGAGTCTACTTTTAAAAAATGAATTTGCTCCCATGGGAGCAAATTCTTTCCTCCAACAGTTCACTTCATTGAGAAAGGAAGAGTTCTTTGCCCTGAAAGTGTACCCATTCACCTTAAGTGCCAGAAAAGTCCGCATCTACCGTATTTAATTGGCTATAAAACCGTGTTATCCCCCTATCTAAAATGACCCAAAATATCTATATTAGTCTTATGAAATTGTTATAAGATGGGGTTTTCCCTTCCAAAACAATCCCAAAATTCTAGATCCATCTTATAAGACGGATCTAGTTTTTCGGGATTGTTCTTGAAGCTTATAAGATGGATCGTGATTTTTGGAATTGTTTTGGCAGGGAAAACCCTCTATCTTAAAACCGAAGAAATATGGTCCCTCTGTTGTTCATACCTTTTCTTCTTCTATCTGTTGCATTTTTATATCACAGCTTTCGGATGACTCCGTGGACCCTGATTCTGCTTTTAAATTATTTTTGTGCCTAGAAAAAACATAAATCAAAACTTCAATTCCATTCCAATTCTGAACAAGAAGAATATTTGACAAAACTGTTTAACATTTCAGCTGATACCAGGATTACATAGCAGCAAGACTTTCCATTTTGCAGCCAGAAGAATCATAAACATAGCTTTTATGAATTGTTGGTTTTCTATTATGTGGCTAATTTACAAGCCCATGAGACATTTACAATCACTGATCATAGCTCCAGACAGAGATGGATTACTTGAGAACTGAATTCACTATTTTGAGCTTTCAGTGGGCAATGAAAATCCTCATTTTCCTTACATGCCTTTGTAGTTTAGTCTGAAAGGCAGCCGTGCTATGACAGCGTACAGGATAGCTTGCCTGACAGCGCCTTGCCCATCACATAAAAAAACTTTGTCAGAAAACAAAACTGTGACGCCCATGCCAATGCCAGGGTTACAACAATAGCTCCCTGTACTTTTGTACAGGCAAGCTAAAAAGTAGAAGTGTTACAATGCAGGTCTACTGTACCGTTCAGCATCATCTTTGATTAACTCATTTATATAAGTTTGAAGTTCTATCTCTTGTTGTATTCTTTTTTCCTCTATCTGGTTCCACCGCTTTCTCTTGGCATGGCGGAGTGCACTTGTGATGTCATCACCATAATTTTTCTTCATCTCTTTTGCCAACTCATGGGCTGCAAAATAAATTTATATTGTACCCACATGAAAAATCAAACAAAAGCATTTGATTTAAGCACATGGTTCTCACTAGAATTTTGATGAGAAAAAAGGAAAGTCCAAATATGTAATACAGTGGACCCTCTTTTGACGTAAAACTGAATTTGCTGTTGTAAAGAATACACATTTAGAACAATATAGCCATTCGGTGCAAATCAAAATGAAACTAGAGAAAGTGAGCAGGGGCTCACGTATACCCCCAATGCCAGCGCTAAACTTCCAACTCAAAAATTTAACATATATAAGATACAAATTTTAAAGTCTGTGACCTTCTCCTTTGGTCAGCAGCAGCATACAGAGAATGTCAACTAATCTGCTGCAGCCTAAAAGTAAACCTAGTAATATATCAAAAGGTTCCACTGAAGGATATCTGAATTATAAGAAACACTATAAAGCAATATACATTGATGTAACTGTTTAAGTATGTGACCCTGACCTTATGTCAACAGCAGCACCCAAATGATGTAAATTGTTGCAACCTAAAGATAAACAACTTCACATATATCAAAGCATCCTATTAAAGAAGATGGGAAAAATAAGCAAAGAATATGAACTTAACACAAAACTCTAACATGAAAAAGCATAAAAGCTTGTGACCTTGACCTTAAGTCAAGGCATGTGTGTGGATGTAAAAGAATAAAATTTTAGACTAACACCTACTAGCAAACCAAATATTAACCAAATCCAACAAAGGATTTGGATGATATGAGATCTCAAAACCTTTAACACATAACATATATGAATACATCTAAGTCTGTGACCTTGACCTCTAGGTCACAGGCATAAGTAAAGATGGTACAAAAATAAAGCTTTAAACATATATAAACCAAACCCAACAAAGTTTTTTGATGATATATCACAAAATATTTAATATAAAACTTTAACATGAAAAGTCTAAGTCTGTGGCCTTGACCTTTAGGTCACAGGCATGAGTGGGAATGGTATAAAATTAAACTTTGAACAAACATCCATCATCGTCCCAAACATAAATCCAGTCCATCAAAGGGTTTGAATTATATAGAGATCTTGAAAACTTTAACGCAAAACTTTAACATGAAAAGTCAAAGTCTGTGACCTTGACCTCTAGGCCACAGGCATGGGTAGGGTGGTACAGAATAAAACTGTAGACCAGTATCTGTCACCATGCCAAATATTAACCCAATCCATCAAAGGGTTTGAATAAAATAAGGTCTCAAAAACTTTAACACAAAACTTTAACGCAAATGTTAACTTATGGATGGACGGAAGGATGGATGGAAGGACGGACAGACGGAAGGACGGACGAACAGACGAACGGAGTCCGACAAAAGCTATATACCCCTCGGCATACTTCGTATGCCGGGGGTATAATTATAAAGACTGTATTAAGTTTTCCTGAAAAGTTGGAGTCCCAGCCTGAAAATGCATGTAGGAATCTATGACTGCTTATTTGGAGTCAAATGAGGACTCTGCGGTAACTACTGCAAAAAAAAAAATGTAACATTCTGCATTTGCTCCTATCTAAATACCTGCTTGTCTTTGACAAGCAACAACGGTATCTGTTTTGACATGCCACATTTTAAAGAAACAAGTCATTGTGAATGTTTTATTGTGATCTGCAACTAGGTAACTAACACCTGGGAATTTCTATTTGGATGTCAGTTACATATTGGCGAGGTTCTTGAATTTGAGAGCCAGCACATTTGCAAATTTTAGCAAAAATAGAGCTCTCGCAAATATCAAATAGAATTAACATAATACAACAAAGTACATGTATATAACTGCCGTTATGCTACATGTTGTATGTCAAACGACCTGAGGTTTATTAACATAGCAGTATTACAAAACATTTCAAACATGGTATTAAATGACTTAGAATAATTATTTGTTTGAGAAACTTTGAAATTTCTGTTTAAAGAATTGCAGTATACATAAATGTCATTGCAACTGATGGAGTGTGGCAAACGTTTGCAATGTTCTGATACCAATGACATCATAAATCAGTTATCATAGCAACTAGAAAAAAAAAAAAAAAAAAAGTAAAAAGTATGCAAAGACCAGGAACTGAAACAATCAAAATCCAAATCCAGCCCTCAAACCATAGAAGTCCATATTGATGTCAAAGTGAGAAGTCATTCTGCCAAGGTACTAAGAGCGAAGTTGGGAATTCCATTGCTGCTATGGTAACATATCTACGACATCTCTGGTATAGGAACATAGCATGCTCCCCCAAATTTTCTCTAATATTTATTCTCAAATTCAGTGTTTTCACTCAATGTCTGCTTTGTTTGTCCATTATAAGGCTTTTGACATTGTGTTCAGCATATACTCTTATAAGATGGACCCAGATTTTTAAGTTTTTGGAGGGGGAAACCCATCTTATAACCAAATATTTATGGTATTTAATACAGAAACCAGAGCTCTAGATAAGAGGGAGTATTTGGTGGGATAATTAGGGATAATTTTTGTTAATTCTGCATAAAAACATATGTTGTGACCCCTCATCTGAACCGTCTCGACGAGACGGTTCAGATGAGTGGTCACAACATATGGTTTCAATGAGAAATAAAGAAAATTATCCCTCAATTATCATCAAATACCCCTCTGATCTACAGCTCTGATTTAATACACAAACTGCTACTACTTACCTCTGTTTAGACTTGATATTGCCTCCTCATAATGGTTTAGTTCTGTCAGTGCCAGTCCCATGAAGTAATGACCTTTGACCAGCCTTCTGTCAAGCTCTAGTGCTCTCTTACAGTCTTGTATCGCTAACTCCCACTGCTTCAGTCTGAGGTAGCACAAGGCACGGTTTGTGAAGAAGGTAGCTGTCCCAGGATTCTTAATCTGAGAAATAAAATATAGTTTGTATATGTGTATTTGATGTGGTAGGGTTGTCTTTGACTAAGTGTACGTAGTGTTGTAGTGTGTGTAGGAGGTGGGGTGGGGTAGTGGGGGGTTGGGGGGGGGGGGGGGGGGAGAGAAAATCAGACTGTATATACTGGGACTGGATGCCACTGGATACTTAGTACTGACACTGCTGAAAACTCCTACAAAAATTTCATTGCATGGGGTGTCTGGCCTGTCAGCACATTGTCACAAAACAGAGCTAAACCAGAAAACACTTGATGCCAAGTTTATGCTGCCACTTCGGACATTGGAAAAGTAATACCTATTATGTCAATACAAGTTTGACTGCACTGAAATGACCTATTTTGGGGGTATATTGGGATATAGCTGTTTAACCCGTTTTTATACCATGTATAGTCTAGCCCTAATGTATGTTGTCTGTAAAATAGTCTAACCGTGCTAGTGTTAATTTGTCGATATGTAGAGAGCTGATGTTAAGTTTATGAGAGTAAACACTGACTGATGAAATGACTTACAGCTGAACTTGTTTGAGGAATTTATGATCATCACATACAGTCTTAGTTTAAATAAGGATATTAATGAGCAATATAACTGGTCTAAGTTATTTTTGGAAACAAAGAACAAAGAGTAATAATCAAGAAACAACCTTATGAGTAATAAATAACCTGAAAAAGCTATTTAAGGAATGAATTTCATTTTTCTGATGTTTATCGAAGTATAAACTATATTGGGTCGTGTGCACAGTAAGTGAACCCCAAAGGGGTTCATAGAAACTTTGCAAGCGACCCAATGTAGTTTATACTTCGATAAACACCTGAAAAATTAAGTTCAATGCTTAGATTTTCATTCTTTTCTATCTATTATTTGACTACAAATTTGCATTAGGGGCTACAGTTGAAGCAGTAAAACATTTTAAAGCAGTTTTTCTACTCAAAGCGGAACAGCGTCAACGACGTAACAATGACATCATAACATCGCTAAGTCCAATCAGACTGGAGAACCATGGATCATTTTGATGTCACTTAACGTTATGTAACGTGGCGTGAACCGATGTAGTTATTGAAGTATAATCTACATTATGATCTAATGGTTTACCACAGGGATTTTCAATAAATGCATGTATAATGTAAATATTTAGAAATAACTTAACCAATTCAGACCCCTGACTGCTGAAATCAACTGTCAAAATGCAGCACACTGAGGATATGAATAACATAAAACAGGCACAAGCTAATGTATAATTTATCAGTTCCCCACAATAACTTTCATCAACAAACAAATATATTAACAGACCTGTCCACACATACAGGATTACTTGCCTGACAGCACCTTGGCAAACACATAAAAAAACTCTAACCTAAAACATCTGGTTGCGGACGCTGGGATGACAACAAAAAAGCTCTTCCTGAACTTTTGTTCAGGCCAGCTAGAAAACATTTTTTTTCTTCGTTTTAGCATTTCTGTGAAATATTTGTTAAATTGCCATGTTTTGTCATGAGTGGTAAGGGAAAAGGGCTGAATTAACTTGTTACCACCTACCCAATACCACCCAGCTGCTTTAGGCAATCCCAAATACTAGCATTCACAGATTTAAGACAGGGCTGGTTTTTGAGTGTCATTTAATAGACACACATGCCAAGTGTATGGTTGTCTTGGGGCTAGTTGTCTTTGGTCCGAGTCCCGAGTTGTCCGTAATTCTAAGAAAAGCAATTTTAGAAGACGGCTCTCACCCAATTAGAATCCATTTATTAGTGTTTTTCAACCTAGTCACCTAGTGAATGAGGGTGGTTATAGTAGTTGGTCTGATTATTTGTCAACAATTAATTGCCAGAGCCCTAGATAAGAAGGAGTATTTGGTGATAATTAGGGATAATTTTTGTTAATTCTGGATAAAAACATATGTTGTGACCCCTCATCTGAACCGTCTCGATGAGACGGTTCAGATGAGGGGTCACAACATATGGTTTCAATGAGAAATAAAGAAAATTATCCTTCAATTATCATCAAATACCCCTCTTATCTAGAGCTCTGATTGCACTATGAAATGCAGTGATAACTAGAAACATGTTAACTAATAGGGCCCCGCCTTTATATGGGACTATTGATGGCATTAAGTCATATGTCACCAACTGAAAATAACAATAAAACCTTTCAGTTTTAAAGTTATAGACTGGCTACAGTTTCTACACTAAAAATTACTAAGGGCATACTTCTGTAAAAAATGTAGTTGGAGTTACAATTCTTATTCTCTGCAGATTGTCTGATATGCTTTATATTTGTAACAACTTCTGTGAAAATATATTTTGCTGTTTTAAAGCTACAGAGTGGATGGACACAATTTCCATACACAAAATTATAAAGGGGCAAAGTTCTGTATAAATATATAGGCTGAGTTATAGTTCCTGTCCTCTGCATATTGTATGATGATGTTTCATATTCGTACTAAATTTTGTGAAAGTATCTTCAACAGTTTTACGGACCAATTATAGAGCCGACACGATTTCTATATAGAAAATTACAAAGGGGTATAACTCTGTTAAAATGTAGATGGAGTTATGATTCTTATTTTCTGCATATCATCTGATAATGCTTTATATTTGTGCAAAGTATTCATGAACATGTCTTTTTGAGTTTTAAAGTTATAAAGCAGACATGATTTCCATACTAAAAAGTACAGAGCAGAATTCCATAGAAAATGTAGGTGAAGTTACAGTTCTTGTTCTCTGCACATTGTCTGATGATGCACTATACTTGTATTAAGTTTCGTGAAAATATCTTAAATGGTTGCAGAGTTATAGAGCGTACACAATTTCGAAATTTAAATTTACAAAGGGGCATAATTCCATAAATAATGTAGATGGAGCTATGGTTCTTGTTCTTTGTACATCGTCTGATGATGCTTTATATCTGTACCAAGTTTCGAGAAAATATCTCAAAGGGTTTCAGAGTTACAGACCTGACACAATATCATACTTAAAATTACAAAGGGGCATAATTCTGTAAAAATGTGGGTGGAGTTATGGTTCTTATTCTCTGCACATCGTTTGATGATGCTTTATATCTGTACCAAATTTCAAGAAATTTCTCAAACAGAGTTACGGCCCCGACACAACTTCCATACTTAAAATTATAAAGGGGCATAATTCCATATAAAATGTATGTGGAGTTATGGATCCTGTTCTCTGCACATTTTTTGATAATGCTTTATAACTATACCAAGTTTGGAGAAAATATCTCAAACGGTTTCAGAGTTACAGCCAGGACACGATTTCCAGACATAAATTACAAAGGGGCATAATTCTGTTAAAAATGTAGATGAGGTTACAATTCTTGTCCTCTGCACATTGTCTGATGATGCTTTATAGCTGTACCAAGTTTCGAGAAAATATCTCAAACGGTTTCAAAGTTACAGACCGGACACGATTTCCATACTAAAAATTACAAAGGGGCATAATTCCGTAAAAAATGTAGGTGGAGTTATGGTTCTTGTCCTCTGCACATCGTTTGATGATGCTTTATAGCTGTACCAAGTTTTGAGAAAATATCTCAAACGGTTTCAAAGTTACGGACCGGACACGATTTCCATACTAAAAATTACAAAGGGGCATAATTCCATAAAAAATGCAGGTGGAGTTATGGTTCTTGTTCTCTGCACATCGTCTGATGATGCTTTATATTTGTGCAAAGTTTCGAGAAAATATCTCAAACCATTTCAGAGTTATGGCCTGGACACCAAAAGCTGATGGACGGACGGACAACAAAGGGGCATAATTCCGTAGAAAATGTAGGTGGAGTTATGGTTCTTGTTCTCTGCACATCATCTGATGATGTTTTATATTTGTACAAAGTTTCGAGAAAATATCTCATACCGTTTCAGAGTTATGGCCCTGACACGAAAAGCTGACGGACGGACAAGGTGATTACTATAGGGCCTGCGCCGACTTCGTCTGGCGAGGCCCTAATAATTACTACAACGCCATCGATGGAAACATAACTTTCATTCATCACAACCTGGGTAGTTTCCCCTGTCAAGATAGCGACTTATGTGATGGAAAATATTACAAGGTGTGATTTTATTGCTGTAAAATAAAGGTAAAGGTTTCCCAAAGCCTTACTGCTGGATAATCTATTATCAAATGGGTAAAACGACTTGATACATGGTACTGAAAACTTACTGCCATATCCAGAGCCAATGCTCATAAGAGTGTTTCCAGGTATGGTTCCGTACCTGGTAGGGCTGGGACGAGTTCCCAGGTACCCGAGTCCCGGTCGGGTAGACCAATTACCCGGGTACATATTTACTACCCATTACCCGTATGCTTATTATAATGTAATTCATGAGTATTCTATTTCAATAGAATTCCAAGCAAATAGAGCAAAGGTTTGTGTGACTGTCTTGTATTAATTGCCATCATAATTGCCAATCTGTTTTTGTATAATACAACAAGGAGATTTCTAAATTTTCGTGCCCTTCCCATACATATGTAAGAATATGACTTATACCTTTCATTATTTGAGCTAAACATATATTTCTAACTGTGGACATGCTAAAACAGCTATGGTAATGGGTACCTGGGTACCCGCGGGTAATACTAACTTGGTTACAAAATCTCTACCCGTCCCAGCCCTAGTATCTGGAGATCCAGAGTCTTGGGGTACAGTTTTGTACCTGGAAACACAGGGTCTCGAAATACTGTACCGTACCCGGAGACACTTCCTTATGCAAATCAAAATCAGAATTGTTTACTGGTGATATGTCCAAGGACAATCATTCACGATGCCCTGTGATCAGGGAAGCCAGTAAAAGCCCTTACAAGATAAGTAAACTTAGTAACTGAATCCTCTGCACACTTAGCAGCATAAATAAGGGAATCTTCAAGGAAATTCCAATTTCTAATAGTCTGGTGGAAGAAACTGGACTTGTAAATGTCAGTCCCAGCCAATGGGGTTTGAAATGCCAGTGAATGATGATTCCTGGTACATTTATGGGTATACTGGCTGCACCCTTCAGACCTTTGTAAAGCATTATGAGTCTATCTTTCCTTCTCTTTTTCAATGGACGGACGCTCGGCGCCCCGTTACTGCGGCTATGGATTTGTTCCACTGAGGTGCGGGGGCAACGTCGATATGAGAATTGAAATACTACTTCTCTTTTTCAGAGATTCCCACTTAAGTTTCTCCAGAATGCCAGTCATACTCCCAGTTTCATATGTGTTATTTCCCTACTCTAGGACTGGATGCACCAGTCCCTTGTATGCTGACTCTTTAATGTCTTGTGGACATGTTGCCAAGTTACGTCTGCAGAAGCCACAAGTCCTATTAGCCTTTGTGCAAATATTGCTGATGTGTGTTCCATTTCAAATCATTGGTAATGGTTATGCCGAGATACTTGATAGTTTCTATGATATTAAGGATCATTCCCTCTAAGGTATAGGAAGAAGCATTGATCCTCTTCCGTTTCCTTGTAAAACTTTAGTATAGACATTATGTCGTCTGCTAGAAAGAACAAGAGTCCAATCAGAGCAGTAGGAACTTGTGCTCAGGTAAAATACATTATCGTGCTTCTTCTTCTTCTTCTTCCATTAAAGTTCATCCCTCGGAAA
Organism: Ctena decussata; assembly: GCA_963989385.1. Taxonomy (NCBI): domain Eukaryota; kingdom Metazoa; phylum Mollusca; class Bivalvia; order Lucinida; family Lucinidae; genus Ctena; species Ctena decussata. The sequence continues at coordinate 46,964,901 of OZ022500.1, forward strand.
CCCGGGTATTTTCGAACTTGTACTGTACATGTGTCGTCCGAGACAGAATTATGGTGCAGGTTAAAAAAGAAAAACAGTCTATTTACAGGTTAAAAACGACTCTGTTGTTTACATGGTGGACTTCTGGAGCAGCAGCTTGTAGGTCTCTAAGTTAGGTGCTGAGACAACCTGCTGTGGTAGTTGGTTCCAAATCCTTATGGTGCTCGGGAAGAAGGAATGCATGTGGGCATTCACGGACGACTGTGGTACGAGGAATTTCATGCTGTGACCTCTTGTAGTACCGACCGTGGCAGGAATCAAGAATGGCGTCGATGGAACACAAACCAGGCCATACACAATTCTGTAGAACATTGTAGCCTTGACGTGTTGTCTCCGTTCTTGAAGCGTATCCCAACCCAGTTCATTTAGCATGGTAGTAACGCTGCTTTTCCTGTCATAGTCTCCCTTAACAAAGCGGGCCGCACGTCGTTGGACCATTTCAAGCTTGTTGATACTAGTGTTCGTATAGGGGTCCCAGACACATGACGCGTACTCCATGAGTGGACGAACCAGGCTCTTGTAGCACTGATCCTTTACCCGTGGTGGACAGTCCCGGATGTTGCGTCTTAGAAAGTTGAGGCTGTTTGTTGCTTTTTTCACTGTGTTGTCAACATGTTGGTTCCAGGACAGATCTAAACTGATTGTAGCACCGAGGTATTTGGCTTGTTTGACTGTCTGCAGATGCTGATCGTGGACACTGTAGTTGCGGATGATAGGATTCCTCTTGTTGGTAATCCGTAGTACCTCGCATTTGTCTGCGTTGAACTGCATCTGCCACTTGTGCTCCCATCGTTCCAGTTTGCGCAGATCCTCCTGGAGTATGGACTGGTCTTCTTCAGTACGGATAATTCTGTATAGTAGGGAGTCGTCAGCAAAGAGTCGCACGGTTGAATCAATACCCTCTGGCATGTCATTGATGTAGACCAGGAAGAGTAGTGGCCCCAGCACTGTACCCTGAGGGACGCCAGATGTGACCTGAGTTGGACTGGAGTGGGTTCCTTCGAGGACTACTTCCTGCTGTCTGTCCTTTAAAAAGTCAGCAACCCAATCGTTGAGGTAACCTCTTATGCCATAGTACTGTAGCTTCTGTAGTAGCCTTTGATGCGCAACTTTATCAAAGGCTTTGCTGAAATCGAGCAAGATGGCATCTATCTGCTCACCATCATTCAATCCATTAGCAAGGTCTTGTATAGTCAGGATGAGTTGAGATTCACAGGAACGTTTCTTCCGGAATCCATGTTGTACATCACTGAGGATGTGGTTGAAGTCAAGGTGGCCCATCACATGGCTATGTACTATGTGCTCAAGGATCTTACAGCATACTGACGTCAGTGCTACATGGCATAACCTGCAAACATAAAACATCTCACCAAAGTCATGAAAGTAAGAAAACAAAGTAATTTTTTTTTACTTGAAACTCAATAAATGACCAGTGTGTTCACATAAAGGCAATGCCTTAATTTCATATAACTTCTTTTAAGAATTGATACTAATTTTTAGAACTAAGGCTCAGCAGAGCTTAACAGCTGGACATGTGTCAAACTGTGAACAAACGATTTACGTACAATAGCTTTGGTGTAGCAAGAAATGGCATCATCATATTTCCTCACGGAAAACAATTTGTTTCCCTGCTCTTTTAAGTCTATGGCACTCATGTCTAAGTAATATGAAATCTAACGTATTGAATAACAGTTTGTTGTTATGCTTTCGTTTTGTTTTACATGCATATCATTATTTTAGGAAAATTTCATGAAAATTCTAGATTTTTTCTCCCTCCGAGTGTCATAAACGCTGATTTCCGTCTCAAGTGACTTTGATTGAGGGGCTTATTATTATTATAATTGTAATTTAAACTAAATATCTTGTATAACTTTCATTTGCCTTTCTTACATTTACAAAATACAGTAGTAATATCTGTAAATGGTTTTTAATATTTCTAAGCTAGAATATATGAAAAATAAAACATAGACACACAATATTTAGATAATAAAAAAATGACGACTCCCTTTTAATTGGTGTAATTGGTCACGGGTCAACTCGGCCTGTAACCAACTCGGCCCCTGAGTCAACTCGGCCTCAGGTCAACTCGGTCGGGTCAACTCGGCCTGTTATTTTACAATAACGCCAATGCTATATTTTGTGTGGATAGAATCGTTCAGTTTAAACCTTATTTTTCCAAGAAATTGAAAAGCAATGTAATATGTACTTACTTACGTACGTTTCCCTAAAGATGAGTTTTATAAGTAATCACCAGAGTGTAATTAATCTCGATGACCAAACATTTAAATTGTTTCAAATAAAAGACTATTTGCGAGTAATTCGTCACGCCAATGAACTGTTTGCTGGGAATGTGTTAAATACTTAAAGATCCCCACTAAATAACTCATGTATCAAAATACTTATAAAAGCGGGATTTAGTTTAAACGGTGATTAATCAAGTGTGTCGGCAATAATTACTTGCACAGTGCACTTTGATACATACATACATACATACATACAGTCAAAAAAGTAACGATACCAACTATCGGCCATATTTTCAAGGAACCAAGTTCATATTGGAATTAATTGAGGCTCATGTATGTTTGGGGAGACGACAAAGAACAAAATGCTCAGAAAATTGTCAACCCATACTTTTCCGCATTAGAGTTATCTGGCATTATTCGATAGTAGTCAATTTGAATGCATCTCATTTCTGCACATGCACAGGAATAAATTTTGTATTGCGCAGAAAAGTTCATAATGCAGGAAGTTTGAAAAACACTTAAAATGTTTAATGTCTTGTACTCAGGCTTTACAGGCGAAGTTTAAATTCTTCAAATTCTCAGATTATCTCCCTTTTAATAAAAAATATAGCGATTTTCAAGGCGTCATTATTTCTGTACCTGTCGGTCTTTTTTCAAAGTCTCTTCATAAACAGTTTTGTTATGTCATTGTTTTCATGGCATCATGACAAAATTGGAAGAATTTTTACACGCCCGCTAGACATTACGATTTCGATTTCCTATGGAAATCCCACTGAACGTGACATTTAAACAGTCTTTAAAGGAATCACAGTACCCTGACTTGTGGTTCAAATTCTCGTATCAGAAGCGGTCAAATTTTGATTTCTTTGGCAGGTAGCCTTACCTAAGGCCTTGCTCTTGTGTATGGAGCGCAGAACCTTGGAAATCATTATTCACAAACCAATTTTAAAATCTGTGAACTTGAGCAGTTTTAATGATGTTACTCTGTTTAAAATTAAAAATTACCCCTTGCATATTCAAACGACCCTTGTAGCATGTGTAGTCTTAGGAAACCAAATCAAATAAGTTAGTTCAATAAGCAAATGGATACTCTTTTGAAATTAGTAAACTATATATGTTCTTAATTTCTGCGATTGCCATAGCAACAGAAGAAATTCTATGTATAGGAACTTTTTTGACCTAGCATACATACATACATACATACATACATACATACATACATACATACATACATACATACATATGGCCACGTAGCGCAATCGGTAGGGCACCTGACTCATAAGTCAGAGGTCCTGGGTTCGAAACCCGGTCTGGCCACATACTTTCGTTTCTGCTCCCGCCGATTCAAGAAGGGCAGTTGTCAGTTACTGGCGAAAGTATGTGCACTTAGTACTGGTTAACGGCTTAGGAGGTCTAAGCCTGCCCAGGAATAGTGTGGTTAAGTTAACTGACCGTCCCGACATGACCATAGCTGTTTACCGTGGACGTTAAGCATCAAATCAATCAATCAAGCAACATACATATGCAACAGGCCGAGTTGACCCGGGCCGAGTTGACCCGACCGAGTTGACTCAGGCCGAGTTGACCCCAGGCCGAGTTGACCCGGATTCGTGTAATTGGACCAGATCGGATGAATTGGACCCAATAAAATAAACCAGTTCCGCATCGAACTAAAAAATACTATCGGATCGGACTCGGACCAATCGGACTAGGAAATTAGACGTTAATAAACAATTGTCCACTTGCTTTGTTTGACACACACACACACACACACACACACACACACACACACACACACACACACACACACACACACACACACACACACTCTCGATCTCTCTCTCTCTCTCTCTCGATCTCTCTCTCTCTACATAAGGGACGAGTTATTTATTATCGGGGGGGGGGGGGGGGGGGGCTACATTTTCATATGAGTTACCAAAATTTTTCCGCCCCCCCCCACCAGTCTCACCAGAATTTTTTTCCGACCCCCCCCCCCCCCCCCCCAGATAGGTGAAAAAAAAAGTTTATGACCCCCCCCACCATCCCAATTCCCCAGCTACCATTCACACATATACTGTATTACCTTTTTTTTTTTTATGTCAGACTGACCTCAATCCAACCTGTATGAAACACAAAGAACATTTTTCCACTCTGACAAGTTGGTAAATTGTGCAGATTAATGGTCTTTAAATTTTGTCAGCATATATTTGATATTTTTGCACTTTCTTTCTGCTTATTGCCATCAAGAAATCTGTTGCTGAATGTTCAATAAAATAGTATTAGAGGAAGGGGGTTTGGGGGCTGTGCCCCCAGAAGCCACAGTAGGTTTGCTGATGACAAGACAACTGGAGAGCTGATATCACAAATGCAGGCATTAAATCTAATCAAGAACAAAATCATCTGCTCGACATTATTTTATAAACAATTGCATACTGTCCTACTAGCAAATTGCCGGACCGGGTAGCGCAATCGGTAGGGCACCTGACTCGTAAGTCAGAGGTCCTGGGTTCGAATCCCGGTCTGGCCACATACTTTCGTTTCTCCTTCCGCTGATTCAAGAAGGGCAGTTGTCAGTTACTGGCGAAAGTATATGCACTTAGTACTGGTTAACCGCTTAGGAGGTCTAAGCCTGCCCAGAAATAGTGTGGTTAGGTTAACTGACCGTCCCGACATGACCTTAGTTGTTTACCGTAGACGTTAAGCATCAAATCAACCAACCAATCAACTACTAGCAAATTTATGAAAAATATCTTTTTTGGATATGAAGCACCCAAGTTTAGAGTGTGATTTCTATAAATGTCTTTAAGCTTGCGTTTAAGTTTACAAGAATAGAAGAAATGGGGGGTCTGGGGGGCAAAGCTCCCAGAAGCTGAGACATTAAAAAAAAAGACTGATGGAAGAATTCTGACTTCCCCCCCCCCCCCGAAATATGCCAAATAAAATATATGACCCCTCTGCTCCATGGCTTTTTGATTTCCGACCCCCCAGGACATCACCAAAAGAAAAAAAAATCCGACCCCCCACCTAAATCCCTAAATGTACCCGCCCCCACCACCTGACAATAAATGACTCGTCCCTAACCCTACCTAACCTACCTACCTCTCGGCCTACAATTGCTCTCATCTTCATGGGCCTACCTACATACTTACCTTCTCTCTCTCCCTCTAGCCTACCTACCTTCTTACACACACACTCTCTCTCTCTCTACATAATCTACCTAACCTACCTACCTCTCGGCCTATATTTACTCTATTCTTCGTTGGCTTGGTACAATGAATTAGCATATAGCTTTAAATTTTGTCAGCATATATTTGATATTTTACCTTCTCTCTCTCCCTCTAGCCTACCTACCTACTCACACACACACACACACACACTCTCTCTCTACATAACCTACCTAACCTACCTACCTCTCGGCCTATATTTACTCTATTCTTTGTTGGCTTGGTACAATGAATTAGCATATAGTTACCATGTTTTTGGTCACAGATGCTCAGGGATAATTTGAATTACACGTATTACTATTTGAATATGAATAATCTATACAGATGGAAACTGCTGTTGGCTTTCTCCCATCATAGAAAAGTCTCTGATACGATAATCAGATATGATCGAACCAGAGTAGTAAAGGAGAGTAAAAACACACACACAATAAAAAAAGAATAACAACAACAAAAACAACAACAACAAAAACAAAACAAAAAACAACAACATTTCTTATTGTGTTTTATCGCCCTATGGAAAGAGTAGCAATGGTACATTGTGAAAATTCGGAGGTGAACTGGTATAATGTGTAAATTCGGGTCAAGAGACCGTGTAACTTTGGGATTTGCATTGTGTTATATGTTCACTTTCATTTTCAAGTTAAAGCATACCAACATATTGCGGAATATCAGAAATCGGACACTTACAGGGACTGTAGAAGTGTTTTAGTCATTCAGACAGAGATAGACAGACAAATTAAGCCACTTATCATCGACAGGGAGCATTTTGTTAAAACACGGAGATAACCGAATTTCACGCTCGTGTATAGTGATATGGTGAATTAACGGAAGGTATCGTAGATCATCGGACAGCAAACTAAATTTCTGCCAATATACAAAAGCAGTTGTAACCCTACTGTTTTCAATAAACTCTAATCAGTATAATATTAATTCTCGCTATTTTTATATTGGCCTGCATTTTTCTCCATCGCTTGATATATGAAAACTACATTTATTTTTATCTAAAATAAGTCCCGAGTTGGATTTTTTAAATTAAAGCTTTATTTTTATCTCTTTTAGAGGCGTTTGGAGTAATTTTCACACTTGTATTTCCGTACGGACAACAGGCAAAACCCAGATTAATCAGTGCCTTGGCAAAAACTGATCACAATCGATATATATCGGTTTATACACTTCTCACGGTCAAGCGGATTGTCGACCTTGGTCGAAGAATTTGGGAGATCGGGACGATACGGTTGATAGGGTTTATCTGATTGGCAGAGGGAACCTACCTTTAGGAATGAAGGAGAACGGGAGAGAAAGGAAATATGGGGATCAAAAACCCATTAATCTCGCATCTGTTGCACAGCAGTGCAACCTAAAGAGAGAGAGAGAGAGAGAGAGAGAGATTTTATAGTATTCTCCATCACCTTTGTATCTCTGCTTTTCCCGTCCCGTTCAAAACAAGCCATATGCCTACATTTACCTGTATATACACCGGATGCTGGTGGTATCAGTCGTTTGTATACGAGACTGCTCAGCACGTGAAACGAGATATAAAAATTCCCGTTGGAAATGAGAAGTCTTTCGTTCAATATTTAGATTTGGTCATAAAACTAATACATGTCTGATAATTCACAAAATTTGATCCGATGATTCCCTCCACATGCCCGTCGTTTCGCACTATATACAGACACATGGCATTACATGTTATATCCTTTTTTCCATGCACAATGCATTTTGATTTTTGCGGGAATGATCAAGTATATAGCACTTCAGGAACATATATCTGGCCACTCTCTTTTGTTAAAAAAAAATCAAAATTAAAATGTTCAAAATTAAAATGTTCAAAATGAGATTTTCTTACCTTTTTACACACAGCCTGAGAAAAAATGTTCAAAATGAGATTTTCTTACCTTTTTACACACAGCCTGAGAAACAGAGCCTAAAAATGCGGCGGTCATAAAACTTTTTTCATATTTTTTTCCATCCCATATGTCATTTTTTTCTATAGCTCCTGCAATTACATGTATCTATATATCTTTCAGTCCATCTGGGTTTTTATGCATCATTTTTACACCCCGTTACGCTTTAGTGGCTGGGTATTATGTTTTCCAACTGGCCGTCCGTGTGGTAGTCCATCCGTTGTACGTTTGGGACAGGAAAGAAGCCAGCGAGGTATATCTGTCTTAGGTACTACCTACCTACCTACCTACCTACCAACCATACCCTACCTACCTACCTACCACACGTTAGAGGCGGGTATTAAGTTTCCCGATGGCCGTTTGTGTGTGTCAGTCCATCATACGTTCATCTGTTTGTCTTTCTGTTCGTCCGTGAGCACTGTGTTTCTGTTCTGTAACTTGAGTATTTATCTGGAGAGTTCACAGGAATTGATATCTCAAGATGATTTTATCAATTCCTGTGAACTCTCCAGATCCGGCAGTGTATATTCTATCAGGAATACTCCCAGTAGAGGCTCAAATCCACATCAAGACTTTAACTTTTGTGAATAGCATTTGTATGCAAGACGACAGTAGTATTGAAAAACAGTTAGCCTGCAGACAACTCAATGTAAAAAGTAACAACAGTAACAGCTGGTTGATAAGAGCTGATAGGATCCTCATGAAATATGGACTACAGAACTTTCAAACGCTAATAGTTCAACCTTATTCAAAGGTTGCATGGAAAACTCAAGTGTATAAAGCTGTTAATGCTCACTGGAAACGTCATATCATTATACGTACCCAGATGTATAGACAATTAGAATACCTAAATTTAGACTATTTCATACCTGGTGCTGTACACCCAGTGGTTTATACCAAGGATGCCAATGTAAGGGACGCTAAAAGATTATCTGTTAAAACTAAACTGGTAGTTGGATCTTTCATCCTTCAAACAAACCGAGCAAAGTTCAACAATTCAGAAGTGTCAAAATTATGTCTATTATGTCATGAAGCGGATGAAACTATTGAACATTTCATATTAACCTGTCATATTTTGGTCTCAGTGAGAACAGAAATATTAAGTGATATAAGTGACATCTTGGAAAGTAATTATAATATACAACTGTCAGAACTTTCATTCGATGAGCAACTTAGGATAATCCTAGACTCAAGTTTTCTACAAGATCAGTACTACGTACCAGACAAATGAAGATGTATATCTACTAGAACATCATACTAGGAGGCTCTGCTTTGCGCTAAGCACAGAAAGGCATAAATATTTATTGACACACAAAACCAAAGCTGATAAGAAGAACAGATATCAACCATTTGAGAGAGGCAGTGCTCCTGAACAATGTTTACTAATTGGGACTGCACCTGCCTTTTGGGCATTCCCAGGGGTACATATAACTTATTCCAATCAATGTCCCCACAATTGAAGTCACCTCCAAGAAGGACATGAGAGTTTTTACATGACATGATTCGTCCTAGAGAGGCATTTAGATGATCCAAATACTCTGGATCAATGATATCTGGAGGTCGGTAGAAGGAGCCAAGATACAAAGTTTTACAGCCAACAATTTGAAGTTTAACCCAAACAAGTTCACACTCAGTCTCAAGTTCTGGTACCTCAATACAAACCAAATCCTTTTTAAAACAAACAAAAACTCCCCCATGAGCATCACCCGCCCGGTCTTTCCTTATGGCATCATACCCATTAGGGAATATTTCTGAGTTGGCGATGTCTGGAGAGAGCCAAGATTCACAACCCAAGATAATGTCAGGTTTGGCTGTGTCGACAATGGTCTGAAGTTCAGGTTTCTTATTTTTAATCGACTGACAATTCATAATCAGGATTCGAAGTGGATGATTTAAGACAGACTTCTTGCCTGGCTTGGGTTTTGATTGTTGCAGACCAACTGGGGAAGAAGTAGCTGTTGGTGTGCCTAGATCAGTAGGAATTGGACTGTCAGGAATTGAGAGGGAATCAAAACGATTACTCGTATCAATCAGGCCTAAAGTGTCAAACAAAGAAGTTGAGAAGTTTGGCATGCCACAGTTCAGGCATTCCCATGCCAAACTCCTATCCAGGGACTGATTATAAATTGAATACATATTGGAATCCATACCCTGACAGTCAATGTGATACCACTTGTTACATGTGTCACAAACTATAGCCCGGTCGTCCCAACCAACACTGGCCTCACATACACCACATGGGAAATGTGAGGAACTAAGGGATGTAGGACCAGGATTGAGTTCAGTATCCCATGAATTGCAAATAATGATGAAAAACAGGTACAAGTATATCAATTTTCTAGGGGATTTCTGAAAATCCTTGAACCTTCTCATATTATTCCACAAACATGATCCCATCAAGTGTGGCGAAAGGAAAACTTGGCTATCCATGGATAGATGCACGCATTAGGGCATTGATTAGGAAAAAAGAAAAATTGTACCACAAAGCTCGCAGGGCAGATAACGAGTCCCTGAAGAGTCGTTATAAACGACTCAGAGCTCATGTCCAAAAAGAAATGCGTGATGCCTATTGGAGGTATGTTTCTGATATCTTCAATCCCACAGATACAGACACTAATATAGAAGACTGTATCCAAAATGATCGGCTGAAAAAGTTTTGGTCCTTTATGAAAAACTTAAGAAAGGATTCCACGGGTGTGGCCTGTTTAAGGGAAAATGGCATGTTGAAAACTGCTAATAAGGACAAAGCAGACATATTTAACAGACAGTTCGAGTCTGTATACACCCGGGAACAAGTAGGTGACCCCCCATCGAAAGGACCAACCCCCTACCCAGATATTGAAGACCTATACATTGACCCTAATGGGGTCAAAAAACTATTAGACCGTCTTAACCCCCATAAATCTTCAGGTCCAGACGACCTAAGTGCACGTGTGTTAAAAGAATGCAGTGCTGAAATTGCCCCGGTCCTTGCCTGCATTTTCAACCAGTCCTTGGCCCAGTCTAGAGTACCAGATGACTGGCTGCAAGCTAATGTGGCTCCCATTTACAAAAAGGGAGAAAAATATGACCCTGCCAATTACAGGCCGGTCTCCTTGACTTGTATTTGTTGTAAGTCTCTTGAGCACATTCTCGTGAGCAAAATCATGCAACATCTATCGGACCATAAGATTTTAGTTGAGTCTCAGCATGGCTTCAGAAGTGGTAGGTCATGCGAGACTCAACTGGTCCAGTTCATCCATGATTTGCAGGCAAACCTAGACAGAGCCAATAATAAAGGTCACAAACAAACAGACCTCATTATTATGGACTTTGCCAAGGCTTTTGATAAGGTCCCCCATAGACGATTGATTTACAAACTGGAGTATTATGGTATCCGAAATGATATCCTCCGGTGGATCTCTGCCTGGCTATCTGGAAGGACACAAAAAGTTGTTCTGGATGGTGTCTGTTCAGACCCTCTCCCCGTGTTGTCTGGTGTCCCCCAGGGTTCTGTTTTAGGGCCCATCCTGTTCTTAATTTTTATTAATGACCTGCCAGACAACATAAGCTCCACAGTCCGCCTTTTTGCTGATGACTGTGTACTCTATAGAAATATTAGACGGTCCGAAGACCAACAGATACTCCAAGATGATTTAGATAAATTGGCACTTTGGGAAGAGGCATGGCTCATGAAATTTAATGTTGCCAAATGTCACTCTATGAGGGTGACTAGGCACCCCCCTCCAAAGCAGATAATCCATGGTTATACATTGCATAACCAAGTCCTAGAGAATGTATCGTCAGCCAAATATTTAGGAGTTGAAATTACGGATGACCTCGAGTGGGGTCAGCACATCAATGAAATTACCAGTAAGGCTACTAAGACTTTGGGTTTCCTTCGTAGAAACTTGACTTTTGCATCGAAGGAAATCAAGGCTGCTGCATATAAAACTCTGGTCCGGCCCAAATTAGAATATGCAGCGCCAGTTTGGATGCCCCATCACCAAGTTGATATTAACAGAATAGAAAAAGTACAGAGGACTGCTGCCCGTTGGACCTGTAGGCGCTGGCGCAATCAAAGCCATGTGGGAGAAATGTTAGAAGAACTCCAATGGCCGGACCTGCAGGAAAGACGACAGCAGGCTTCTCTGTCTCTATTCTACAAAATCCATAATAATCTTGCCATTGTAGATAAGAATAAGTACCTATCTGAGGTTGGTGAAGGGAGCAGGAGAACTAGGTCCCACCCATTCCAGTACCACCGTCCAAACGCTTACACGGACGGTTTTAAGAATTCCTTTTTCCCCAGGACAATTGCAACTTGGAATGGCCTTACAACCGAAGCTGTCTCTTCGGAGACAGTTGATGGGTTTAAGGGCAAAATTTAATATCCTAGGGTAGGGCAGGGGTTAGGCATGGAATGCCTGCCCCTGAGGACTTCTTGTAAATAGTTTTAACCTGCTGGTGGCTTTGTCACAAATTCATTTTTTTTTTTTTTATTTATTTAATTTTTTTTTTTTTGTGACAACTTATGCGCCACACCGAAACCTGTCATCATGGTCATGATTGACCGAGACAGTATAGATAGAAAGAAAGAAAGAAAGAAACAGAAAGTGCAAGGGTGGTCGCACATAGAGATTTCAGTATTTTAAAACTGTCTTGAGAAGCTGCTTTTATACTTGTATATACAAGAACTGTAAATATTTTATAACTACAAACTGTATATACGTTTTAATGGATACAACATTAACAATCTTAACGTGAAAACTTTTATGGATTAATGTTCTACTCCAAGAGGTTCCTCAACATTGAGGGGAAAGACAACAACAAGAAGAAGACAAGAATTGGCGTATTTTCTTCTACTTGAGATATTTTCATGCTGAATCATCATTATTTAAGGTAACGTATTTTCTTCTACTTGAGATATTTTCATGCTGAATCATCATTATTTAAGGTAACAACCACTAATGTACAGTGATTGTTTAACATACTACCGGACCCGAGCCATTCCTCACAGGCGAGGCTCAGGGTCAGGTACTGGACGCCGAGACCTGCAGGCTAGGGACCGCGAGACTCAGGGTCTTGGAGTTTGGTCCCACACCCTGAGACACTGCCTTGTAAATAAGTTTATATAGTTAATTGGTAATGTGTAGCCCACTACTACTGCCACTACTCCGCGAGGAGGTACTCCGTTGAGGGAGGAATTTACATAGAACAGAACAGGTGAAGGCGAAGTTGTCCGATTTTTCGTTTTATTATGGACGAAATTCGCACCATTAACAAACGTTGCCGGTAATTTTTCTAAGGGAAGTAACTCCTCAGCCCTTAAAATATTGAATTTGTGCTTTGTTTGACTAGCTGACTATGGCTATTACTTTGAGATACAGTGCCCTCAAGAAAAGGTATGGTAAACCTTTTAGAGATGGATTTTTAAAGATAAATGAGCTTTGAATTACTTGTAGCAGGAAGGCTGCTGAAATATTAATGGGAATAAAAAGGAAATAACTTTGATGCACCCAATTTCGCGCATATCAAATTTCGCGCAGGACTGAAAGTTGAGACTGTGAACTCGGATTAAAGTCCCACCAATAACTAGGTCACATATGTGGAGCGCAGTGGCGCAGTGGTAGTGTGCCAGACTCATGATCTAAGGGTCCCGAGTTCATATCCCACCAGGGCCCTATAGCGTTGTGACCCTGAGCAAGTCACATATCCACAGCTCAGCTTGTATATATGTATCCTCGAATGACCAGTTTCAGTGACCCTAACAGTATTATACGCACAGTGGCTATGTTTCACATAAAGGCAGGACTTCTGTAATGGATTATTTTAGTGAGGCATTCTAACTACTGACTGTTATCCAGGAAAAGATGAAAAAGTAGAAACACTGAATTTCGGAGGTCTTTATTTTCAAGGCCTATATTTTGCTTACGGTTACATGTATAACAGTGGGAACGCAGACTCATCACATTTGAGTAATTCATTTTCTGAGCGGTCGTCTACGCACAAAGAAATAATCCCTTTTTTCGCCGGAAAAAAATGGCGGGAAATTTTGAACAGAAACAGTCCCAAAATAATGCTCGTTTGATAAGATATGCAGTCATAATTTTCCAACGGACCAGATCAGAATGAAATTTGATGTTTTGTTATTGAAATCAGACGCATATCGGTACCTCAATGCAGTTTGCACACTCAAAACAACGATCACAGTTTGACAACCGTTTTTCAGAAAAGTAAAACCCTACGACAGTACCCCAAAGTTATTTTGCAAAGAAAATTGTCCCAAAAACCAAATTAGATGCCATTATAACTGAACCGTAGTTCATGCATTCGACCGTCTTTTAGCGTGGTATATCTTCGGGAGAAAGTCTATTTAGTTTGAAAATCGATAATGAAGTTGGTCATTTTTACGTATACATGGCACGTGCGTTCGTCAACACACAGACATTTTTTCAGCTGGATCGACTTGAGGAGACCAACTGTTTCTTCATTTATGGTATAGTAAAGCTTGTAATCATTTAGCATACTGTGAATTTATTAAGATTTTGCGTTAGTCTGTCTGCCTGCGAATTTTTGGGCTTCTGAATTTAGGCTACACGCCGAGAACGAGAGAAAGCAAAACAAACACACTGGTCAACCATAAAGTTTGACAAACGAAAAAGCCACAAGACATGTCGCCCCAGCTTCAGGTGACAACTCGCCCCAGATTCTAAGAAAACTCCCCCAGACAACTTCCCCCAAGATAACGCGCGCTACATTCTGAGACCACTCGCTCTTCTAAAGAATTCTGTCCCGAACGACGCCACCCCCCCCCGCCACCCCCTCAACACACACGTACCATTTCAGAAGTCATCCAACAAAAAGTACAAGAGACAGCTTGTCCTTCCTCATAAATCTGCCAAAACCCTGTCCCGCTAGGCGCTAAGGGACCGACCATTTGATATTCTTGGGGGGGGGTGGGGGGGGGGTGGGGGGGGGGGGGGGGGGGGAAGAGAGTGGGGGATTAGGGGGGGGGGCTGGTATATTTTTCGAAAAAAATCCCTGTCTTTGGAAGAAAAAATATGCAAGTAAAAATAAATCAGCTCATAAGGGGATTTCAAAAAATAATCTGGCCTCAAAAATCAGTGAAAAAAAAAATAACCTGGCTCCACCCAAAATTTCCAAAAAAAGAGTCTGGGCCCTGCACTTTTGGTGGGAAGATAGCAATTGCCTACCTACCCACCAAAATTCACCTTACCCCTGAGTCTGGACCCTGCACTTTTGGTGGGTAGATAGCAACTGCTTACCTACACACCAAAATTCACCTTACCCCCCTCCCTTCCCCCGCCCTCCCCCCCCCCCAAGAAAAAAAAAAAAAGATGGCCACTTGGGACACCCTAGATCTATTTTTTTTATTTAACGGCACATTTACCGTGATCAACCTGCATAGTAAGACAAACAGGTCTGAGCAAGCAGTGTAGACCCAGGAGCAGTCTGATCTGGGTCAGCAATTTTTCCTTAATACCTGCACATTTTGGGTACACCATTTGTGGGTGACATAGATATGTTCAAAATGTAGGATGCTGTTATCTTAGTATTATGGGTAATTACTGTAACTGTGTGTGACATTTTATGTGGAACTATTATTTGTTGTTTTCATAGTTTGCAGGGATTAAAAAGAAAGCCTACCTACCTGCTCTCCAAAAAATCCTAGTTAATAGGCGAACAAAATACTTTTTATGCTTGGCCTGTGGCTGAGATGGAAGGGGCATGAAGAAATATATATTCTATAGAATTAAATGCGAAAAAGTTATGTTTTAGCTTAAATTAAAAGGCTCATATTGAAGTTATATCAATAGAAATGATACCATAAACTGAAAAATGAAAAACATTTTTATATTTCCTGATTAATTTAATCCAACTTAAATGTTTGCAGCTTCTGACCAAAGCAAAGAAACTTGTAATTACTAATCAGTTATTAAGGTACTAGAGAGAAGAGCTTGGTGACAGACATTAAATGATGAGTCATGACTGTAAAGGGGTTCAGTTGAATGAGTGAATGAGAGGTAGCCCCTTCCTGTCTATCCCCCCCCCCCCCCCCCACACACACAATTTTTTATGGTTCTTGTTCTCAGCACATCATCTGATGATGCTTAATAATTGTAGTAAAGTTTGATAACTTGTCTACAACGGTATTAACATTTAAAAAATTACACGAGTTCCACACTAAAAATTCCAAAGAATGTAGATGAATTGTGATTATTTTTTTTTGCAAATTATCTGATGATGCTTAATTTTAAGAATTGAAATTTGATTTTTCAGCATTCCGTGCATGACGAACCAGTGGTCGTACCTAAACTTTTATAAAGCCCAAAGTGCTTCTAGAATTCTAGTGACGTCTTCTGTTTTGGGTTTTTTTACACAAATTTTAGTTATTGTATAATTTTCACTTTATTTAAAACCCTGTCTGTGCCATTTTCGTGCTAATTTAGCATAGACTACTATAATGTGCTTAAGTATTGGGGCACTTAAAACCATTAACTTTCAGTTAGTCCAGAAAGGAAAATTAATGTTTTTAGGTGTCCCAATATTTAGGATATTAGAGGTGCCATAGTCGAGTAGTTACAAGAGAGGCGCCGTAGTCGAGTGGTTAGAGTGACTCAGTTATGGTGCAGAAAGTCGCCTGAAGGCCATGAGATCACACCCGGGTTTTGCCATCCGACGACTGGAAAACTCTTTCCACCCAACAGTAAATGGGTACTTTTTTCAAACAAGGGAAAGATAAGGCAGCGAAAAAAGAGTGATGGGCTCGTTCTTTCATCTGCTGTGCCCAAGATACAGTAGGCATCTAACCCCACTGCCCCTACGGCTATTATGGAAAACCTTTGCCCTTTTTTTATGTTTGAGATGGGGACATAGGACGTCAAGTTAGTAACGACGTGTTGGGACATATTGTTAAAAAGCCGTGGTCGTGAAGCGGCATCAGTTGAACGTTACATGGAACCATCAAGGAGTTTGTTTATCTTAGAGGTACCTTGATGAAAGCGTCACATGATCAATTGTCGTTCATTGATGCATAAAGCTAAAATTTTGCTCTAACAGGTTTACCCAAGGGAAGTCAGTTTCTGTGCACAAGGCAGTAACTATCTGCCATATTTTTGAATAAGTGGGTCAAATTTTACCAAACTTCCATAGATATATCGTTGGGACAAGCCAAATAGCATCTTTGCAAAGTCAAGGGTACTAAGGCCACTTTGTTTCTTATGTATGTAAGGAACAAAGTGGTTTTGGTACCCTTGGATGGCATAGTGGTCTTAGTACCCTTGATTTGTAAAGATGTCTGAAAAGTTGATTAGGTTCTGGTGACTTTGACCCCATTTTCAAGGTCACAACAGGCCTTAGACTTGACCTTCTGTGGTCTGCGTCAGCATGACAATTTCTTGTACCCACAATATTTCTTGAACCAATTTCACCAAACTTGCATGGATATATCATTAGGCAAACATAAGAGCATAATAGATTTTGATCACGTTGACCTTATTTTCAAGGTCTTAG
The DNA here is from genome assembly GCA_963989385.1 of Ctena decussata. Lineage (NCBI taxonomy): Eukaryota > Metazoa > Mollusca > Bivalvia > Lucinida > Lucinidae > Ctena > Ctena decussata. The sequence continues at coordinate 46,981,827 of OZ022500.1, forward strand.
GAGGATTTAGTCTACATATGTGAAAATTTCACTTATACAGTATGCTGTATATCTCTTCAGCCCCCACTTTCAATCTCTTCAGTAAGGGAAAAAAGGGGACCTTGTTTTGGCAACACATGGGAAGAAACTCGTGCAGAAAGAATTATAATAGTGATTTGAGAAGTAACTTCCCTTATATTGAACTGGCTGACGTACCATAAAGTCTCTAAAGATTGGAGTGAGTGAACTCGGGTTGAACGTCCCACCAACAACGAGGTCATATGGAGACGGGACCTCGGTTTAAAGTATACGAAAGACCGGAGAAGCGGGGGATCGATCTTGCGACCCCTGGATGGGTAGTCCGAAGTCTAAAGATTGGAATTAAGCATAACTGTCTTAAAACTGATGTTTGGTTTTTCACTGCAGTAATGCGTCTAAAGATGCAGATGGAATGACAAACAGCGTAGATCCTGCTTTGGGATCAGTCCGACGAAGATCTGAAGTGTTTGTCTCTATATTATATTACTTTGTATCGAACTGCCAAAATGTACTCACGAAAACGCTAGAAATAGGCTAAAACTTTTGCGAATTTGTTAATGGAGTATTGAGGCTTCAGTTCAATTCAATGTATACTGAACAAAAATAAAAACTTGACGGTTTTTATTTCTCAATTTCGGCCAACCTAGCAAATTTGTATTGCATATATGGATGTTTTTGAGTTGGACAGACATCTGATTACTTAAATCATGAAAAATTATTGGTAAATGTTTGTCCTGTCCGGAGTTATCTAACTTATTCCTATTTTATTAATTCAGAAAAGAACTTTAATTTGCGCATGCGCAGAAGAAAGTTCTTTTTTACGCAATAAACAGTAGTTCCAGTATGCATAGAAAACACTTTAAACGCTTATGGTAATTGTAACCACAACCTGAAAATAACGTTTAAAGTTTCAAAACTTTCAGATTACCTCCCTTTGAATTAAACATATAGAGATTTATGAAATGCCGTATCTTCTATACCATTGCGTCTTTTTCGTTATTTTCTTCGTGATTAGTTTGCTTGTCTTGCAAACTCAATGTGTTTATTACTAAATTTATTTGAAAGCCATTTCTAAAACTGCCATAAAGACTCACATGTGTAATGGGGATTCCATTGAAACTGAATTTCTGACTTCATAATGGCGTGGACTGAGGTTTTTCGTCTGGTCCTTACGTCCTCCTAGTCGACCGTGCATCGGCATAATTTTAGCTTATGAGTCCATACAGATTGGATTTAATAACGGCAAAGCGTTGCCAACAGATTTTTTTCATTTAAGCAGACTTCGACGATTTTAAATTTGGTATTTTTTTGGTTTTGAGCATAGAAAACAGAAAAGTACCCTTGTGACGTTTACAAAAGCCTCAATTTTGCTGTATCTCTGGAATCTTGAAACTTGTGTGATTATGATATGACAGAATAATTACATTTTCTAAAACTAAAAGAATTTGTATGTCTCACTATTTCCCGACTACCGTAGGATGAAAAATAGCGGCTGTCAAGTTTTTATTTTTGCTAAGTATATAATTCAACATTGATTCAACACTGACTCCCAACATTGATTCAGCATTGAATGTCTGCTGGGCCTTTAATACTTCTGTATTCCATGTCAGTCCATTGGCTATCACCCCATGAATGCTATAGGGCCTAACCTATTTTGAGTCGACATTTATTAAAGAGAAAGTCGACTGATCAAGTAAATTTTACGGGCGAGACTCCACTTGGCAGCTGCGCTACCGAGACTCTTTGGACTGTGGGAGTCGGTATGAGCCGAACAAGAGTTGCAAACAATGTTTGAATTGTAGATTCAGACTCTAGAATGGGTTGAGTTTTCATACGATTTCTAGAATGAGGAAATTACAAATTTGTAGATCTTTGTAATCGTGTCTGTTCCGCGTGTTGTCGCTGATGACATCACACCAAAAACACACATACACATACTTTTCGATATTTGTTTTATATTTGACCTGAGAAAAGGTGCAGACGTGTCAAAGCTGCCAGGCGACAGAGTCGATTCCCCCTAACTCCCCCCCCCCCTCCGCCTCCCCGCTCCTCCCGGCCCTCTCACCAACCAGCACACCGGGCATGTACGACGGAGAGCGGAGGGTGCACCTCCCATAACCGAGCAAATTACATAAAAAACATGCAGTTTTCTGCCAGAAAGCGAGTTTACACCCCTAAACTAAAGCTCTAAAAGTGTCCTTAAAATCTGGATTTTCTTAACTTTCTTACCCCCTTCAACCCACCCCAACCCCCCACCACCCTAGGGCACCCCTCCCCTCCCGCCACCTCCCCACTCACACTGAAATTCGTTCCAGCCACACCTTCTTACCCTCCGCCCCTACCCCTTGGCAAAAGTATGTGTACGGGCCTGCACAACCATTCCTTTGATCCTTCAGATGTAGGACCCATTAAGTTTTCTCTCCCAAAGTGAAATTTCACGTGCTGTCTTAATTGAATAGTTGTTTAGTGGTGTAGCGATATTTGTCTTGCTTTAATTTTTCAAACAGGGTCGCGATAGAGCATTTGAAATACTGACACACTGGCTGTCAGCCGACTCACAAGTTAATATCAGTAATACAATCAATTTACTGTTTACGTCATAATTTCATGACGTACCCAGCACTACTGAGCTAGCTTCCTTGTTTACAAACTCTGCGGGTGGGTATGGAATTGTGGTTATTTGTGAATAAATATAAATATAGACTTCTGTCATGCATTGTATTTTTAATAAACATATCTAGTTTAATCGCGCTTGGTATTCTAGCAATACATGGAATAATGATTCTCTCGATTTTGTCGCAAACGTTGAAATGCATAGCCGGGCCAGTGATGTAAACACTGTTGTCCGCCATTTTGTTGAAAACAACAACAACAAATTGCGTAGAGTACCCGAAGATTATTTTGCAAAGAAAATTGTCCCAAACACCGAATTACTTGATTTTTGTCACAGGGAAAGGGCGACTACCATGGTTTCTCATGGCATATGTCCGCCGGCGGGAGAAAGTCAAATTGTTTTGAAAATTGCTTTTGAAGTTGACTGAAAAAGTCGTCTTTCGACGATCGTGTCAACTGCTCGAATGCCGAGTATCTCGGTGTTCAGTTCGGATCTCAGAGAACTAGGAAATTAAACTAAGATGTAAGGAATAAAACCGTGTATTATTTTCGGCTGTGTGTAGTTTGATTCGCCGACAAAGCGGCACTGAAATTGCGACCCGTTCGTCGATTGAATCTGAATCTGAGGAATGTCGAACGTTTTTTTGTTGCTATCTGTATAAAAATATCACTCCGCCATGGATACGCGTTCCCACTGTAAAGTCGGACCAGTTTCAGTGACCCCCACTCATTTTCTAAACAAGTTGCAGTATGAAGCTGGTTGCTATTGCTCAAGATTGAAACTCATTAACTGAATGTAAAAAAGTACTGAAGGCAATGGCTGTACGTGCTTATCAAGAAAAAGATGAAAGCATGAAAATTAAGAAATGCAGTGTCAAAATAAGGGGGTGGGATTACAAAACAAGCCAAAACTTACATGCAAATACATTTTATCCAAATGTTTTTATAGTGTTTTATGTTGAAAATAATAGTAAACATATTTTCAACTAGTATTTAGTCCCTGGTCACTTAATTTCAACAATATGTAAAATGAAACTTTGCAGACTGGTTGAAAAAGCAGTAGGGCTGTTCTAAGGACGGCAATTATTTCAATACCATAAGATCAGTGTTTAATGTTTGTCATTTATATCTTCAGTTCTATAAACAGAAATACAAAATGCTAGTTAACAAAACCAAATAGAAAATAAATCAGAAATATTCCTCTGATGATGAATTTGATTGGAATTTAACAGTGTAAAAAAAGTAATAAGAAAAATGCATGAAAAATGGGGTTGTCATGAAAATCTGTATACTGTGAAGTTCTTCTAGGTAGAATGATGCTCTTATCAAACCTACACAAAGGCAATATAACTTAGTGCATATCTCTGCAAAAAAGAATTACTTGCTGCATCACTTTTTAAAAATATTGACAAAATTTAAAAGGTCACTGAAACTGGTCAGTCACTGAAACAGGTCCACCTACGATATATAGTGTTATTTTAATTAAGTCGCAATAAAAGCTCTACAGAGCTTATGTAGTTGTTATTAAAAATAAGCGACTATAAATAAAGATTAGAGTAAGGGGACATGGCTTCGCACACTTTTATGACTTTTGCAGTATTAGCTGACAAATCTTACAACATAATGCCTGTTTGTTTATATTATAATATACCTTGACCCTTTCTGGAAATTAAGTATGAATATATTTGGGCTCAGACTCTGACGTCATATGTAGCACGTGCAGTTATATGTATAGGTGTCAGCGTCCAACTTCCGTCTTGCGTTGTTCGTCATCAACAATTCGCTTTACATTACAACTTCTCCGAAACCGTTAGGCCTAGGCAATAAAAATATATGTGTGTTCAGGGTATCGGGGTCTGAAAATTTTAGGTAGGGTAGGTGCAGCTGTTTTTAGCTCACCTGAGCTAGCGATAACAGAGTATCGGCAAATTTACAGCTTCCCTTCTGACAACAGTGCAAAATCGGTCATTTACAATTTAACATTTTCTCATGAAATTTTGTTATTTTCAAAAAAAGAAAATTATTTTGATGTAAATATAACCTTTGTCCTTCATTATTCCATATTTGTTAAATGAAGTATAATCGAACAGCGGAGAAACAAATATTCAAAGCGAGTACCTATATGTGAAATTTTACCGCATAGCGTCAGCCATTTTTTTTTTCCAATTTGATTGGTTCAGTCATGTCATGACCCCTTGTTGTTTTGACGTAGCTCATTTGCATAACCAATCAAATTACAAATATTTTAATTTATTCAGTATGACGTAGAATTGATCAATGAATCTCATGGTTATTTTTATTTTTAGAATTTCCGTATATTTCCGTGAAAAAATGGGCTGCAAAGATTGGTCAATTTTCAGAAGCGAATATCTTCGCTATTTATGCATAAGAAAGCAAACGAAAGGTACCCTAATGAAGCTGAGGGTTTCCTCTACAAACTGGAGTTAATTTTAGAAGTGTAAACATTAGCGCATCTGTGCGCAAAGCATTAAAACACACCCACTGTTTACACAGTCGGCAATGGCGCGACAGAAAATCTGATACACCGCGACAGGTAAAACATAAAAATACTTAACTGAGCGATGTGTAAATTGAATTGATCGATCGATAAAATTGTCAGACAAAACTTGAGGGGTTATGTAGTTTGACATAACATAACTTTTTTATTTCTATACGGATTTTGAAAATTTAAACATCTTTATTTTTCTAATGAATTGAACTTTCTCATACTGTTTTTATTTTTGGAAAAATCGCAATTTTAAGAAATGCTCTGTTATCGCTACCTGAGCACGAAGTGCTCAGGGTGAGCTTTTGGGATACCCTGATGTCCGTCGTACATGTGGACGGACATCCGTACGGACGTCCGTCAACTTTTGCTTGTGTACACTCTAGCGGGCACAGTTTTGATCCAATCTTTATGAAACTTTGTCAGAATGTTAGTCTTTATAAAATCTCGGCCAAGTTCGAAACTGGGTCATGTCGGGTCAAAAACTAGGTCACTAGGTCAAATCTTAGAAAAACCTTGTGTACGCTGTAGAAGGCACAGTTTTCATCCAAAGTTCATGAAACTTTGTCAGAATGTTTATCCGCATAATATGTAGGACAAGTATGAAACTGGGTCATGTCTGGTCAAAAACTAGGTCACTAGGTCAAATCATAGAAAAACCTTGTGTACGCTCTAGAGGACACAGTTTTGATCAAATCTTTCTGAAACTTTGTCAGAATGTTTATCTCCATAAACTCTAGGTCAAGTTTGAAACTGGGTCATGTCGGGTCAAAAACTAGGTCACTAGGTCAAATCATAGAAAAACCTTGTGTATGCTCTAGAAGGCACAGTTTTCATCCAAAGTTCATGAAACTTTGTCAGAATGTTTATCCTCATAATATCTAGGACAAGTTCGAAACTAGGTCATGTCCGGTCAAAAACTAGGTCACTACGTCAAATCATAGAAAAACCTTGTGTACGCTCTAGAGGACACAGTTTTGATCCAATCTTTATGAAACTTTGTCAGAATGTTTATCTCCTTAAAATCTAGTCGAGATGTGAAACTGGGTCATGTCGGGTCAAAAACTAGGTCATTAGGTCAAATCTTAGAAAAACCTTGTATAGACTCTAGAAGGCACAGTTTTGATCCAAAGTTCATGAAACTATGTCAGAATGTTTACCCGCATAATGTCTAGGACAAGATTGAAACTAGGTCATGTCTGGTCAAAAACTAGGTCACTAGGTCAAATCATAGAAAAACCTTGTGTACGCTCTAGAGGACACAGTTTTGATCCAATCTTTATGAAACTTTGTCAGAATGTTTATCTCCATAAACTCTAGGACAAGTTTGAAACTGGGTCATTTTGGGTCAAAAACTAGGTCACTAGGTCAAATCTTAGAAAAACCTTGTGTACGCTCTAGAAGGCAGTTTTGATCCAAAGTTCATGAAACTATGTCAGAATCTTCATCTTCATAATATGTAGGCCAAGTTTGAAACTGGGTCATGGCATATTGAAAACTAGGTCACTTGGTCAAATCTTAGAAAAACCTAGCGTACGCACTTGAAGGCATAGTTTTGATCCAATCTTCATGAAACTATGTAAAAATGTTAATTGTGCATATATCTAAGCCCCCTATGAAACTGAGTCAAGTCTGGTCAAAAACTAGGTCACTAGGTCAAATCATAGAAAAACCTTGTGTACGCTCTAGAGGACACAGTTTTGATCCAATCTTTATGAAACTTTGTCAGAATGTTTATCTCCATAAACTCTAGGACAAGTTTGAAACTGGGTCATTTTGGGTCAAAAACTAGGTCACTAGGTCAAATCTTAGAAAAACCTTGTGTACGCTCTAGAAGGCAGTTTTGATCCAAAGTTCATGAAACTATGTCAGAATCTTCATCTTCATAATATGTAGGCCAAGTTTGAAACTGGGTCATGGCATATTGAAAACTAGGTCACTTGGTCAAATCTTAGAAAAACCTAGCGTACGCACTTGAAGGCATAGTTTTGATCCAATCTTCATGAAACTATGTAAAAATGTTAATTGTGCATATATCTAAGCCCCCTATGAAACTGAGTCAAGTCGGGTCTAAAACTAGGTCACTAGGTCAAATTTTAAAAAATGCTTTGTTTACACCCTGGAGGGCACAGTTTTGATCCAATCTTCATGAAACTCTGTCAGAATGTTTATCTTTATTATATGTAGGTAAAGTTTGAAACTGGGTCATGTCGGGTCAAAAACTAGGTCACTAGGTCAAATCATAGAAAAACCTTGTGTATGCTCTAGAAGGCACAGTTTTCATCCAAAGTTCATGAAAGTTTGTCAGAATGTTTATCCTCATAATATCCATGACAAGTTCGAAACTAGGTCATGCCCGGTCAAAAACTAGGTCACTACGTCAAATCATAGAAAAACCTTGTGTACGCTCTAGAGGACACAGTTTTGATCCAATCTTTATGAAACTTTGTCAGAATGTTTATCTCCTTAAAATCTAGTCGAGATGTGAAACTGGGTCATGTCGGGTCAAAAACTAGGTCATTAGGTCAAATCTTAGAAAAACCTGGTATAGACTCTAGAAGGCACAGTTTTGATCCAAAGTTCATGAAACTATGTCAGAATGTTTATCCGCATAATGTCTAGGACAAGTTTGAAACTAGGTCATGTCTGGTCAAAAACTAGGTCACTAGGTCAAATCATAGAAAAACCTTGTGTACGCTCTAGAGGACACAGTTTTGATCCAATCTTTATGAAACTTTGTCAGAATGTTTATCTCCATAAACTCTAGGACAAGTTTGAAACTGGGTCATTTCGGGTCAAAAACTAGGTCACTAGGTCAAATCTTAGAAAAACCTTGTGTACGCTCTAGAAGGCAGTTTTGATCCAAAGTTCATGAAACTATGTCAGAATCTTCATCTTCATAATATGTAGGCCAAGTTTGAAACTGGGTCATGGCATATTGAAAACTAGGTCACTTGGTCAAATCTTAGAAAAACCTAGCGTACGCACTTGAAGGCATAGTTTTGATCCAATCTTCATGAAACTATGTAAAAATGTTAATTGTCCATATATCTAAGCCCCCTATGAAACTGAGTTAAGTCGGGTCTAAAACTAGGTCACTAGGTCAAATTTTAGAAAATGCTTTGTTTACACCCTAGAGGGCACAGTTTTGATCCAATCTTCATGAAACTCTGTCAGAATGTTTATCTTCATGATATCTAGGTAAAGTTTGAAACTGGGTGGTGTCGGGTCAAAAACTAGGTCACTAGGTCAAATATAAGAATGACCTTGGATACGCTCCAGAGGGCACAGTTTTGATCCAAACTCAATGAAATTTTGTCAGAATGTTTATTCTTACAATATCCCAGCAAAGTTTGAAACTGGGTCATGTCGGGTAAAAAAACTAGGTCAAATATTAGGAAAACCGTGTGTACGCTCTAGAGGTCACAGTTTTGATCCAAACCGAATGTAATTTTGTTAGAATGTTTATCCTCACAATATCTAGGCCAAGTTTGAAACTGGGTCATGTCGGGTCAAAAACTAGGTCAGATCTTAGAAAAACCTTGTGTATGCTCTAGAGGACACAGTTTTGATCTTATCTTTTTGAAACTTTGTCAGAATATTTATCATCACAATATTTAGGCCAAGTTTGAAAGTAGATCATGTCAGGTCAAAAACTACGTCACTAGGTCAGATATAAGAATGACCTTGTGTACACTCTAGACGGCACAGTTTTGATCCAATCTTCATGAACCTTTGTCAGAATGTTCATCCTCACAATATGCAGGCCAAGTTTGAAACTGGGTCATGTCAGGTCAAAAACTAGGTCACTAGGTCAAATCTTAGAGAAACTTTGTGCACACCCTAGAGGGCACAGTTTTGTTTCAATCTTCATGAAACTGTGTCAGAATGTTTATCTCCATAAAATCTTGGTCAAATTTGAAACTGGATCATGTTGGGTCAAAAGCTAGGTCACTAGGTCAAATCTAAATTAAGTTATTCCTGTTTGAAACTGGGTCATGTCGGGTCAAAAGCTAGGTCACTAGGTCAAATCTAAATTAAGTTAACTCCTTGGAATACATTAGTTTCACCACAGTGAGATAATGATGCTACCATTCTATCATCTGTGTTTGCCTAATTCAGTCTTGTTCAAATCCACCAAAGGAACTCAACATGAACGGGAACTTTTCGGAGAAGCGACTCTGCCATTTTCAGCTCACCTGAGCCTTACAGTATTTGTGTTAGCTGCCTCTGTCATCCATCCATAAACATTTTCAAACATCTCTGAAACCACTGGGCAGACTAAACTCAAATTTCATATGGAGCCTGCACATGGGTCAAAATTTTGAAAGTTCTTCAAATGATCTTGGTCACATGACCAAGGTGGCTGCCATTCCCATGTATGGTAAAAACTCTTATAAATCTTCACCAGAGCCAGTGAACTGATTAATGCTCAGGTGAGCGATTCAGGGCCACCATGGCCCTCTTGTTTATTCCTGTTTCTTTTCAACAGAAATATCTTTCAACATGCATTAGTTATATATTTTCATAAAACTTGAAAGAAAATCTGGGTTTCACTAGAAAAATTAGGTAGGGTCGGGTTACCCTAAACACAGGTATTTGTTTATTTGGCCCTAGGGCTTTGATGTGGAAAATCTGCTGCTTCAGAACCGCTGGGCTCAGATGCTTGATATTTGGTATAAAGCACTGTCTAGTGAACCTTTACCAAGTTTGTTCAAGTGAAGATCCCAGGGTTCAAAATGGCCATGTAGCAGGGGGTTTTGGATTCCAAAATAAAATATACCCGTACTTAGAAATATTCTTCTCCAGAACTGCTACATGTAGTATCAGATGCTTGAACTTTGATATGTAGCACTGCCTAGTGGTCGTTTACCATCTAAGTTTAGATGGTGGCCTTAGGGCCCAAAATGGCCACCCTAGGGGGTCCTGGGTTTGAACCGTATAAATACATAGAAAATATTCAAAATATTCTTCAGAACTGCTGGGCTTGAAATTTGGTATGTAGCATCGCTTAGTGGTCTTTTATCCAGCTTGTTCAAATGGTAGCCTCGGGGTCCAAAGTGGCCCTGCCCCATTGGGTCCTAGGTTTGTACCATAGAAATACATAAGAAAATATTCAAAAATCTTTTTAACTCACCAGAGCCATAGGCTCAAGATGAGCTATTGTGATCAGTCAATGTCTGTTGTCCGTCATGCCGTGTGTTGTGCCTTTTCTGTCGTCAACAATTTGCTTCAAAGGACATCGTCTCCTAAACTGGTAGTTGGATTTTGACCAGACTTGGCAGGAATGAACCATGTATGACCCTCTCTGAAAATTATTCGAATGGTTCTAGACCATGGCATAACTAGTTCAAATGAGCTAAAATAGATTTTTGGATTGAGAACTTTGAAAATTTTCTTGTCTATAACCACAAGGCCTTGAGCCTTGCTATTTGGTATGTTACAATCATCATCTGGTGGTCCTCTACCAAGCTTGTTCAAATTATGGTCCTACTGCCAAAATGGCCTCACCCTAGGGGTCACATTTTTATCCCCTCACACCACGAAGTGGTGAGGGGATATAGGTTTTGTCCCGTACATAAGTACGTACGTAAGTACGTACGTACGTATGTACGTACGTACGTACGTATGTTCACCTTTTGTCAGCGCTCTAGCACCTTCATTTCTCAACGGATTTTGAAATAACTTCACACAAGTGTAGGGCATGACAATATCTCGAGCAAGTTCGACTTTCAGGGTGCTGCGCCCAAGGTCAAGGTCACTGTGGCTATTTTTAGAAAAACTTTGTCAGCGCTCTAGCGCCTTCATTTCTCAATGGATTTTGAAATAACTTCACACAAGTGTAGGGCATGACAATATCTCAAGCAAGTTCGACTTTCAGGGTGCTGCGCCCAAGGTCAAGGTCACTGTGGCTATTTTTAGAAAAACTTTGTCAGCGCTCTAGCGCCTTCATTTCTCAATGGATTTTGAAATAACTTCACACTAGTGTAGGGCATGACAATATCTCAAGCAAGTTCGACTTTCAGGGTGCTGCGCCCAAGGTCAAGGTCACTGTGGCTATTTTTAGAAAAACTTTGTCAGCGCTCTAGCGCCTTCATTTCTCAATGGATTTTGAAATAACTTCACACAAGTGTAGGGCATGACAATATCTCAAGCAAGTTCGACATTCAGCGTGCTGTGCCCAAGGTCAAGGTCACTGTGGCTATTTTTAAAAAAACTTTGTCAGCGCTCTAGCGCCTTCATTTCTCAATGGATTTTGAAATAACTTCACACAAGTGTAGGGCATGACAATATCTCAAGCAAGTTTGACTTTCAGGGTGCTGCGCCCAAGGTCAAGGTCACTGTGGCTATTTTTAGAAAAACTTTGTCAGCGCTCTAGTGCCAATATTTCTCAATGGATTTTAAAATAACTTCACACAAATGTAGGGCATGACAATATCTCGATGAAGTTCGACTTTCAGGGTGCTGCGCCCAAGGTCAAGGTCACTGTGGCTATTTTTAGAAAAACTTTGTCAGCGCTCTAGCGCCTACATTTCTGAACGGATTTTAAAATAACTTCACACAAATGTAGGGCATGACAATATCTCAAGCAAGTTCGACTTTCAGGGTGCTGCGCCCAAGGTCAAGGTCACTGTAGCTATTTTTAGAAAAACTTTGTCAGCCCTCTAGGGCCTACATTTCTCAACGGATTTTGAAATTACTTCACACAGGTGTAGGGCATGACAATATCTCGAGCAAGTTCGACTTTCAAGATGCTGCGCCCAAGGTCAAGGTCACTGTGGCTATTTTAAGAAAAACTTTGTCAGCGCTCTAGCGCCTACATTTCTCAATGGATTTTGAAATTACTTCACACAAGTGTAGGGCATGACAATATCTCGAGCAAGTTCGACTTTCAGGGTGCTGCACCCAAGGTCAAGGTCACTGTGGCTATTTTAAGAAAAACTTTGTCAGGGCTCTAGTGCCTATATTTCTCAACGGATTTTGAAATAACTTCACACAAATGTAGGGCATGACAATATCTCGAGCAAGTTCGACTTTCAAGGTGCTGTGCCCAAGGTCAAGGTCACTGTGGCTATTTTTAGAAAAACTTTGTCATCGCTCTAGGGCCTACATTTCTCAGCGGATTTTGACATAACTTCACACAAATGTAGGGTATGACAATATCTCGAGCAAGTAGTCTTGTGTGAGGGGATTTGTATCACCTGCGATGCCTTGTTACACAAGCTTTTACTAGAGGGAAAACATAAAATCTTCTAGTCTTAAACCACTGTATGTAGAGCCTTGGAATTTGGTCCTTAGCATCATCTTGTGGTCCTCTATGAAGTTTGTTCAAATTATGGCCCTGGGGTCAGATGGCCTGCCCTGGGGGTTGTATGTTTTATATAGGCTTATAATGGTGTAGATATTTAACTTCATTGGTTTCCATACATTAAAGTACAAACAGTCCAAATATTTATGTAAAACAATGACAAGAGTGCAAAAATCATGCAAGTAAAAATGGTCATTTGCCTTAAGTATGAGAAGCTTTATGTATTATTTATAACATTTTTATAACAAATTAATACAAATTCAGTTAAATTAAACTTTATTTAAAACCATTTAATAGAAAATATATGGCTGGTTGTCAGCAGACGTTTTTGGCCCAAAAAGTCTGGTGACAACCGGTTGTCAGCAGACGGTTTTGGTCCAAAAAGTCTGGTGACAATCGGTTGTCAGCAGACCTCGCCTTTATGTAAATGAAGACATGGCTTCGCACACCCCTTCTAGCAGGAAACAGAAGCAGTCTAGATGTCTTTGGATATCCTGTCATACACCTTGGGACCAGTAAATGAAAACCATAAAAGAACAGCTAATATGCTATTATTATTAAGAGTTTGCAAGGTACTCTCATAATGTCAATGCCTCTTCCATTAATGGAAAGACGAAAATCAGCAATTTTCTGAATTTTATATGATTTTAAAACACCGGTTAATAAGTGGCTGACATTTGTTCTTGAATCCATTACATCTGGACTGTGTAATCATACAGTGGACCTACGACTAGATAGGATGACAGCTAAAAATAATATGCGGACTTTTCTCATAAGCGGGGGACAAACTTCACACTCTGTAGCATGGAAAATCGTTTGTGTTCATATAACCGGCAAAGTTTATGATGATTGTGTACTTTGTATTCTTAAGATAACAAATGTCAATTTCATGAACACTTCAGGAGCCAAATTTTGACAGTGAAGTATTAATAATATTGCCTGTTATAAAAAATGCTAAACTTTGCCGACTTTGATCTGAATGTTTTAAACATTTTGGCGCCAAAATGCACGTGATGCACTGCACGCGATAGTGATGTCAAAAAGCTTCACTCCTCAATCTTGAAATATTTGCAAAACAAAATGATGTTCAGACAGCTGATGACTGACACATACTAAGAAATCTCGGATGTGTGCGAAGCCATGTCCTCCTACTCTATTATTATTATATGTGGAGACTGGACGTTAGTATAAAGTTGCTCCCTAAAGACCATAGAAGGGGGGGGGGGGGTCAATCTTGCCACCCCTGGTGTTAGTCACTACACTACCGCCGCTCTCGCAAGGCTGCAAATGTATACAAAGGATTGCCTGTCTTTCAGTATAGGAGTAATATTCTGGCAAATCAGATTGTATCTGCATGTGGTTATCAGGTACATATCTATCTGCATATGCATTCATTTAGTGGATAATATATTGCCCAGTGCTCTTATTATACCCCCGCTTTGAAAAAGTGGGGGGTATACTGGTTTACATCTGTCCGTCCGTCCTTCCGTCCCTCCGTCCGTCCTTCCGTCCGTCCCTCCGTCCATCCTTCCGTCCGTCCCCTTTTAATGAAATTTTTCGTCAAAGATTTCTTCACAACCATGCAAGCTAGAATGGTCATATTTGGTATACATGTTGGTGATGATGTGTTGTATCGTGGGATTGCAAACCAGCCTTCTCCTGCTTATTCGTCTCTTTATTTGTCCGATTTTCTTTCTTTCCATTTTTTTGAATAATGAAATTTTTCGTTAAAGATTTCTCCACAACCATGCAAGCTAGAATGGTCATATTTGGTATACATGTTGGTGATGATGTGTTGTATCGTGGGATTGCAAACCAGCCTTCTCCAGCTTATTCATCTCTTTATTTGTCAGATTTTCTTTCTATTTTTTTAATAATGAAATTTTTCGTCGAAGATTTCTCCACAACCATGCAAGACAGAATGGTTATATTTGGTATACATGTTGGTGATGATGTGTTGTATCGTGGGATTGCAAACCAGCCTTCTCTTGCTTGTCCTTCCCTTTATTTGTCTGATTTTCTTTCTTTCCATACTTTGAATGATGGAATGTTTCATCAAAGATTTCTCCACAACCATGGAAGATAAAGTAGTCAGATTTGGTATACAGGTTGGTGATGATGTGTTGTATCGTGGGATTGCAAACCAGCCTTCTCCTGCTTATTCTTCTCTTTATTTGTCCGATTTTCTTTCTTTCCATACTTTGAATAATGAAATTTTTCGTCAAAGATTTCTCCACAACCATGCAAGACAGAATGGTCATATTTGGTATACATGTTGGTGATGATGTGTTGTATCGTGGGATTGCAAACCAGCCTTCTCATGCTTATTCTTCCCTTTATTTGTCCGATTTTCTTTCTTTTTCTTTCTTTCCATACTTTGAATAATGAAATTTTTTGTCAAAGATTTCTCCACAACGATGCAAGACAGAATGGTCATATTTGGTTTACATGTTGGTGATGATGTGTTGTATCGTGGGATTGAAAACCAGCCTTCTCCTGCTTATGCTTCCCTTTATTTGTCCGATTTTCTTTCTTTCCATACTTTGAATGATGAAATTTTTTGTCAAAGATACCTCCACAACCATGCAAGATGAAGTGGTCAGATTTGGTTTACAGGTTGGTGATGTGTTGTATGGTGGGAATGCAAACCAGCCTTCTCCTGCTTATTCTTCTCTTTATTTGTCCGATTTTCTTTCTTTCCATACTTTGAATGATGGAATGTTTCGTCAAAGATTTCTCCACAACCATGCAAGATAAAGTGGTCAGATTTGGTATACAGGTTGATGATGATGTGTTGTATCGTGGGATTGCAAACCAGCCTTCTCCTCTTATTCTTCCCTTTATTTGTCCAATTTTCTTTCTTTCTATACTTTGAATTTTTAAATTTTTCATCAAACATTTCTTCACAACCATGCAAAATAAAAGTGGTCATTTTTGGTATACAGGTTGATGACAATGACAAAAAGTTCATATTTGGTGTACAGATTGACAATGACAAGTCTCCGGTTTGTTCTTTCCTGTATTTGTTCACTTTTCTTTCTCCCCATATATTCTTTCCATGCATTCAGTACTGTAATTTTTTGCGCAAAAGATTTCTTAGCAACTGCTCAAGATAGAATCTTCATATTCGGTATATGAGTTGACAATGACTTGTTTATTCTGTCCATGTGAAATTTCTTATTCCAAAAATAGAATATTTGATATTGGATATACATATTAGCAATGAGTTGTTTCTATCTATGCTCCAGGTAATGAAAGTAACACCATTTTACTAAAGCTGTTGAGCGGGGGTATAGTCGGATTCTCCGACAGTTCTAGTTTCCATAGCACTAAATGGAAGTCTGTACTGCTATATTTCACCAGTGATAAAAGATAAAGAAGCTTTATTTAACGTCACATACCGGTATTAGAAACAGACAACATAAGCTCTGTCGAACTTTTATTGTGACAAACAAGGTATCCAGTAACAATTTATACCTACCTTGACCACAGTCATAAAGAGCCACCTCGTCTGGATTTACACTATTTGCCCTCTAGTCTTTGAATTCTGAATATGATATAGTTTGAATTAAACATTTTTGTTTTAATTTAGCAAATGTAAAGCTGGGTATCGTAATTAGTGTCAAATACCTTGGAGAAGATGATGGCTAAAAACTGCAGGTTCTCTCAAAGATTGCACAAGTCCGTCAGCTCTTACAAAGCTGAAGCCAATTTGGTGAGATAACAACATATCTCGTGGATCGAAAGTGAAACTTATGTACTTCCTTGTCATTTCCATATTTCAGTATTCCTATGAATCAAGGACTTTGATAGCAGTTAGAGAAAAAAATGCAGGCCATTGAGATGTGATGATACCAAAGTTATTGAACATTTTGTACAAGGACCATGTAACCAATGTGGAGGTTCGCAGAAAGATCCATGCAACCATTGGAAGATACGATGAACTCCTGACTGTGGTCAAGAAATGGAAACTTTGGTGGTTTGGCCACATCTTCTGGTTTAGCAAAGACGATTCTACAGGGCACAGGAAGAAGGAGGAAGAAAAAGTGGTAGACAGAAGAAAAGGTGGGAAGACGCTATTAAAGAGTGGACAGGGATGGGCTTTGCCAGCTCATCTAGGGCAGCTGAAAATAGGACAAGGTGAAAAGGGATTGTTTGGAAGTCAGTTGTGGTGCCCAACGACCTTGTAAGGTTATGGAATAGAATAGAATATAGACATAAATTTTGCCATCTTAGATGTTTAGGGTCGAAATGTAGTCAGTAAATATGATATCTGTTTCAGCTTGGGTAATGAGCAGTTCTTCCAAGAAGCAACAGAGCAAGCAGCAAGTTTCAACACTAGACTGAAGCTAGAGAGAAAAATGAGGCTGCCATTTCTAGACTCGCAGACTGGGGTGGCTCAGAGCCACACTGATCTATGGCATCCGTACCACCACAGACAGCCAGGTAGGTACTAGTGTGGATTAAAGACATCATGTGAAATTGTAACATTTAAAGTGCCCAAAAATGAAAAAAAATGAATTTGCAAACAGCATAATGAGCTGCCTCATGTGGATCTATGCTGAATGCCTTTTAGTCTTTGAATTTTCAATAGATATAGCTTGGATAAATTTTCTTGTCTGCTGTTTTTGTATACTACAGATAAAAGTAACTTCCTGGGCAGGACCAAAACTTTTTCTGAGGGGTACCACCAAGGAAATTTTAATTACATTTGCAATAAGAAATCATGGTATTTCTAGTTCTTTTAATCTCCACCACAAAAATTTTAAATGGTTTCCGGCCCAGTGGCGGATCCAGAGGGGGTTCGGGGGGTTCAAACGAACCCCTCTTCAGCCATAATTATTTCATTTTCATGAGGAATTTCAGGGAAAATTGGTCAAACTGCACAAATCGAACCCCCCTCAGCTAATTTGAACCCCATTTCCAAAATTTCTGGATCCGCCCCTGCCGGCCCTGCCCAAGATGGAATTTTTGCTGGAAAAGCCCTTGGGCAATAATGCTGCTTTGTAAGGAGTTGAATTTGGCATGTCACTTTATGGTTATGCTTCTTGCAATATGAACCATTTAGTTGAAATGTCTAGATTGAAAATGTGAAAGCCTTCAGCCTTCGCCCAGCAGTCAGGATAGCTTCCCTCATTAAGTAAAAGAGTCCAGATTTCATGCGTGGGGCTGACGGGATCCTTTTTCAGCCCGAGGTATATGATGATTATTATATTTAGATTTTGATTATTTAAGCAAGTACTTACTATTCACTTATTCTTCCATATTCTGATTATCTTACCCATTCTTTACTTTACTATATTTGTTGTTTAATGTACATTTTTTTCTATGCCTTATGATGTCGTTGTCCACTTAGCAATATTGTATGTACACGTTCTTGGGACGGACCATAATTAATGTTGTTAGAACTTGTGCTCCAACCCATTTGTATGTTTATTATGAGGACAATAAAATATGTTTTGACTATTAATACCATTAATGTTTCAGCGATTGTTGAACAAGAGAGTGGAAACATGTTTCCAGTCAGATTTCCAAATTTCCTATTATAATCGTCTAGTCCGTAAACCTTTGATGTCATGTTATCAGCGGAGATCAGGGTCCCAGGTCATAACGCTTGAGTATAAGCTCAAATTCAAATAAAGCACACCGACTGGCTGTGCTCGGAAGCAGCCAATCAGTGTGCTTTATATTGAGTTTGAGAGTGTACTCATGTTTTATAACCTCTGGGCCAGGGTCCAAGGTTATAAAACTTGAGTATATGCTCAAACTCAAAATAAAACACTCCAATTGGAGCCAATCAGTGTGCTTTATTTTGAATTTGAGAATGTATTCAAGTTTTATAACCTTGGGGCCAGCATGGCGAAAGAGAGATACAAGAAATGGCTTAGTATAATATATGGCCCAGTATTTACCATAACTACATGTATGGTTGGCTGTTTCAGGCAAATTCCATGGTCAGATATATTCATACCCCGAGAAGAGGTGGAAAAAGAAGAAGCACTATTTTTTATTCTCGGAGGAAAAGGTGGCAAAACCCAGTGAAATAGAAACTGGGGAAGCAGGTTAGTTATAAAAAAATAAAGAAAACAAAGTTGTTTATTTTTCATTAGACTTTTACATGAATTTTTGTAACAAATGAGCCGTGACATGACAAAACCAACAAAGTGGCATGTATGCCCAGCAAAGACTTCGATCAGCCTGGGCATCTGCCCAGTCTGATCAGAGTCTTCGGTGTGCACTTAAAAGGTAGCTAAAGGTCTAAGCTAGCTCCATGCAGACAGTGGAGACTCTGATCAGACTGGGCAGATGCCCAGGCTGAACTGAGTCTTTGCTGGTTGC
Organism: Ctena decussata; assembly: GCA_963989385.1. Lineage (NCBI taxonomy): Eukaryota > Metazoa > Mollusca > Bivalvia > Lucinida > Lucinidae > Ctena > Ctena decussata. The sequence goes on from OZ022500.1 coordinate 47,000,612, forward strand.
ACATGCCACTTTGTTAGTTTTCTTGTGTCGTGGCTCAAACGTTTTTGTATTGATGCAGATGACAATTGTTGTTTACAAAAGAAGCACTAGTTTTATACTGTAGCTTTAAAATATATTGTAATGATATAAATTTTGACAAAACAGATGGCTGACTTGAAAGTTTTAACCCTTTGCAACAGTCATATCGGGACTATGGGAAGGTGATTATTAAAGGCCTTGTGCAATGACGCTCCGTTTAGTTTCAGACAAAATTTTGCCTGTAGCGGGACAAGAACTTGTGAAGCTGAGATCCAAAGTCCGGAATGGTAACTACTTAGCATGCAGAACGCAGCTGCTTCTCAAAATAGCACAAGAAAAGAAAAATGGACATACTATCAGTACATGCATGTGTGAAAGCTGCAAGACTATTGTTGGATCATATAGATTTTATTTGTGTTATTAATTAACTAATAGTAGTACAGTACTTATATGGCAAAAGCAGTCCACATCATACATGTCATAATCTGGGGTTATTTTGACAAATTCGGCCAATACTGGTTAACTCGGCCAACACAAGCCAAACGGGGCCAATATGTCAAACTCGGCCAATACAACTCGGCCAGTACATGTATCAGTGACCTCAAGTGGGGCCAATATCAATGACATTTATTAATAAAATTGTCATTAATCAAGAAATTTCATATTGGCCCAGTTACTGGTCCTCGGACTGCTGTACGGGCCCTTGGCCTCAGGCCAATACTGCAGTCCGAGGACCTGGAACTGGGCCAATACAAAATTCCTTGATTGATAACATTATATTATAGATATGCACCAGATCAGTACAGTAGAGAACCCAGCTGTGAGAGGGGAAACGGACGACAATTTTCCAGAGCTGAGGTCCGAGACGAGCAAGGACAGATGGTACTACGAGGATGATGAATATATGGAACCGCCTGATGCTGGTGAGGTGTGCGATGACCAATCAGATATCAGTGACTTTGAAGAAACATTTATCAAGAAACGGAAAAGGAAGGTATATACGTTACATGAAAATATCTTTGTGACATTAAGGTGAATGGATATGCTTTATGCTTTATGTCTCGCCTGCGAAGAAGAAGCGAGACATAGGTATTGCTTTTTCGGTGTCGTCGGCGGCGGCGGCGTAAACTTTCATCGGGTTTTTGCGTTTAGGTCAGTTTCACAAAGCGCTGACAGGCGAGACACCGCATTCCGTGGAATTCTTGTTTTATTTGCCTCTCTTCTTGATGGTGATCAGCTCTTAAAGGAAAGAATTTGCTCTTCTAGGAGCAAATTCTTCCCTTTAAGAGTAGATCCAATTTTGGAAGGTGTTTGTTGTCCATGTAAGCAAACAGGAAGCCACAGCAGTTGTTTCCCTTTCAAAAAATGGCAGAAACACAGAGTGTATCCATATACCTTAGATATTGAGATAGAGGTACATCTGCAGGAGCAGTCTGATCAGGGTCTTCACTGTTTGCCATTCTGTCTGTAATTGTTGTCTTGCTTGCAGCTAGCAGAAACTAGACGTAGCTTTTTGGTAATACATTATCCAGCTAGGATATTAGATTTCTTATTGTTGAATTGTTGGAGCCCCTCTTCCCCACCCCACCCTGTGGTATGTAGCTTTATGAAGCATAACATAACGTCAGAAGATCGCGACTACCATTGTTCTCATTTCCTTTGTTTTGGCTGCTTTGAAGAGGCTTCTGTATACAGCCAGTCACTGTTCACAGGTGATCTTCAGCACAGGTTGGACTGTATATTAACCCTTAGACTGCTAACCACGACTATTGTCGTGGTAGGGGGGTAGGTCACTTTGAGAGCCTGTCAGGCACACTAGACATCAAGTACACCCCATCAATTGCAGTTGTCCTATGCAGGAGGGAATCTGCTTCTACTAGAGTAAGGTTTTACCTACCTAACTGATTTGTTGACTTAAAAACTCGGAGAAAACGTCAAAAAGTTATGATATTTTCAACATCAGCTTTTCAAGTGGCTACCCCTACTTAGTTGATCCCGATTTTTTAAAACTAGACTTCATCCTTCCAAACTTTAATCATCAATAACACCGGGCCTCAGATAAGCAATCACTTTTGTCATACAAAGCATATAACTGGTACTAATATCTTGTATTCATTTTTGTTTTAAGTGTCTTATGTCGGTTCCCTGTGAGATCATGTGACCTCCAAATATGGTAGGTCACGTGACCTTGGTAACTTCCAAAAAGGTGGCGCACACATTGATGTTATTGAGTGAAAATTTCAAGCAAGTCGATCAGTGTTTGTGGAAGTTATGGCTTCTGAGGTACCCCTACCCCCAGTTTAGGGCCAGGTGAATTATTTATCTAGCAGTCTAAGGGTTAAATACCGTAAAGATTACATAAAGTTGGACACCCTAAATAATTACTGTAATTGTCCTAAAAATGGAACAGTTTGTGTTTACAATGCAGTAATGCATCTGAAATATGAATATGGAGTGGCAAACAGTGTAGACCCTGATCATACTGCTCCATAAGGAGCAGTCGGATTTGGGTCTGCACTGTTTGCTCAGGTCTCCCTGTCCCAATACTTAGAATTTTTACGATATAAAAGATGTATTTTGTTTTGACAGCCCAGAGGAAGAAAGAAGAAGGAAGATAAAGAAAAAGAAAAGATTGATGAAGAGAAAGAGAAACCATATGCTTGTGAAGGTACAGCTCCATAAGTTTCCATAATTACCATAAAAATTCTAAGCAATGAGCCGATTAATCTGAGTAAACAGTGCAGACCATGACCAGACAAAGGAGCAGTCTAATCAGGGTTTTACATGGTCTGTCATTCCTTTTGCATCATTTGGATGTATTACTGCAAATGAATGGTAAAGCCAAACTATTCCATTTATAGAGCAATCTCGATAATTATTTTTGGTGTTCTAATTTTTAGAGTACTGTAATGACCCTAAATATTTGGACAGACAGGTCTGAACAAACACTGTAGACCCAGATCACCCAAGTTCCTGCAGTCAGGCCATGCTAAGTCATGTCTTGAATGACATGGTCTGAGTGCTTGAAGTGGGAGTGTAACATGGTGTCAGAAGTTGTGGGATAAAGACGGCTCGTTTAAAATTTTCTTATTTAGTTATCTTGCCTGGGGAGAGAGAGGGGAGTTCAGTTTGATTTATAACAATTTGCTTCAGCTCCTCTGGCAGTAGTACCCTGTACTGAATAGAAATAATTTGTATATCTTTTTACAGTCCTTCAGGCTTTGGTGGAGGCTTTTCTCAGTGACGTTTATGTTGCCACAATATTAGTCACTTATATGAGACTTTACGGCACTTGGTCTACTTGACTTGGGTGTGCAGATTATATTTCTTTTTGATTTTAAATATTAGATGCAAAAGAGAGCTTACTTATGACTACGTTTTCACTGGGAGTCTGAACATACCCACCATAGAAGCTTTCTTATTTATTTGCATAATAGTTTAAAAACAAGTATTAATGCGTATCAGAGTCAGAGCAAAAGCTCCTCAGAGTTGAAAAAATGTTTTGACAAGGCACTGTAGGCAGATTGTTGTGGTCCCAAGACATTTGTTTTCCTTCTAGAAAGCAAGTTATAAAGCTCAGAAACCAGAAATTGTTTTACTGAATTTCAGCATGTTCGGCACGGTACAAGACACGTCCAGGACTGGCTTATCACTACACACATTTCCATAATGGTATGATTGAGAATAATGAAGAGCCAGAACCATCACCAAAATCAACTGCAGGTAAATCATTTCTTTTTATTTCTCAAGGGACATCAAGTGATTGTCACCTAATAGCTTTAGCATCCTGAGTTAAAATTCATTGATTCCGTAAGCTTGGGACTGCAGTCTGGGAGATCTGATGAATTTTTAAGTGAGATTTGAGGAAAACTAAATGGGATCTGGAAAAATTTCTTGCAAGGTTAAGTAAGGTAAAGCTTATTTTATGGTATTTTCTGGTCCTTTCAGATCATTGAGTTCAAAGCCGGTGCTAGGAGATGTTACCAGTGTTGCACATTTCATAACTGTTCATGTACAGACTAAATTTGAGCCGCGACACGAGAAAACCAACAAAGTGGTTGTGCGCCCAGTGCAGACTCAGATCAGCCTAGACAGCCACTCAGTCTGATCAGAGTCTTTGCGAAGTGCTTAAAGGGTAGCTAAGGGTCTAAGCTACCTCCATGCGGACAGCGAAGACTCTGATCAGACTGGGCAGATGCCCAGGCTGATCTGAGTCTGCGCTGGGCCCACAACCACTTTGTTGGTTTCCTCACGTCGTGGCTCATTTAACTGAGTCTGTTATTTCTGTATCTTTGATGTATTCTTTTCTTCCGAATGACTAAACTTTCAAAAGCTTTTTATCTTCACTGCAGCTGGTGTTTAGTGCCATTTGGCGGTGGTAAAACATCACCCTGTACTTCATCATAGTGTAGGTTATATACTTTCTGGTCCTTTGCGATCATTGTGTTCATTTCGAGTCATTTTGAGAATAGAGCTCTGCTTATGCCGGTGCTTAACGGTCATGACCAGGTTCTGTGAAACCAAGCCTGCTATTGTTGTTGCTCTGGTAAAATCCTCTTTCAAAGGATCTTTCTTTCAGAAGTTACAACATATGCTTTTATGAGGAATGAAAGTAATTCTCTTGTAATTATCATCCAAATTCAACAATTTCTGGAGCTCTGTAGAATGGGTCGCAAGGATTCTGTCATGCATTTGAGAATTGATCATGCATTATAACCACAGATGGTATCCAGTGAGTACAAAGATTCTGGATGCTAAAATCAGGTCATGTCACTTGATGTGCATATTTTGCTGTAGATTAGATTTGCATGTTGTTTTGGTTTGGTAGAACATCATCAGGCAGGGCTGGAAAATTCTTTAAACTGTCATTCATTTTACATACCTGGTGAAGCAAATACTTAGGTGAATACTGTATTGGCAAAATTCCAAATTTATTTTCGTTTTATCATATGACGTCGCATCTGAGAGTGTAATAAGGCCATGCATTAAAAACTATAATCCACTAGTGGATTAAATATGCAAATTATGCCGTAACATTACGCGTTGACATCCATAAACGTCGCTTTTTCTAATGGCGAAATCTTTATGTTTTAGTGCAAAATTTGCTTATAAAATGCGATTTTGGTGTCATATGATAAATAGAATCTTGCATTCGTGCTCATGTATTATTGAATTTATTAAACTTGTTGGTGAAAACGATAAGATGCTCGGCAGAGCCTCGCATCTTATCATTTTCCCCAACTCAAATTCAACAATACATGAGCACTCATGTAAGATCCTCTATTTACAGCATGAGGCACTTGTCATGGCAAGGAAACAAATGGATTTTTCCAGCCCTGTTAAGGTGTCTCTTTCAGTAATTGTTGAAAAAAATTTAATGTTTAAAAACTTTTTTAGCTCTATAAATCTATGTCTACATGCACTTCTCTGTGTTAGTCTTTGTAAATACTTCTAGAGTGAAACTAAACAGATGTTGTAATTATATCACATGTGAATCTCTGTAAATTATTGTGAATGCAATCTTGGCACAGTGTGCCAGTAATGTCTGGAAAGGGTTTTCACTGCTTCCAATTACTACAGTGATATGCAAATTTATGAGAAATGGCTTGAAAGTATGTCGGGAATGTCAGTACTGTATTTATTTGATGTAAGACGTTTTTATACGCCTGTTTTGAAAAAACAGACATATTATGTCATGCCTCTGTTCGTCCATCTGTCTGTCCATCAACATTCTTGTGGGTGCCATAACTCAGTTACCCTTTGGGATATATTCATGAAACTTTGTAGGAATATGTATTAGGTTGGGGCAGTGGGGCACATACAAGAATGTTTGCTCCCCCTTTCTTAGTTTCCAAGTTATGCTCCTTTGATGATTTTTTCCCTTGACTTTCTGTCCACTTTTTTTTTAACAATCTTGTTGATTCTGTAACCCTTTCATGAAACTAAAATGGGTGCATTATGTGCCGCTTGTGAAGCTCTTGTGCCCCTTCCAAAACAACACAAAAATCTAGCTCCATCTGGAATTACATATGACTGATTTAGATATTTGAGGTCATTCTAGAGAAGGAAAAAACCCAGTCTTATAACCTGTCTATGACTTTAAAACATAAGACTTGAGGTGGCCCAAAATATACAATTATATAGTTACATAACTCCTTTTCACACAGTTAATTTAGCATTACCAAGCCTGGTACGTCTCAGAAGTCTGCAGTGATAATTTCATACCTCGTTTTTGCACAATTCCTGCAGAGTTTGGCACTTCAGCCAGTGGATGATCAAAAATCTCTGTAAAACCTGTTAAATTTGTGTTATCCTGAGCAATAGATAGTGGTATTTCTGTCAGTAGTATTTCTATCAAGCGTCTGTGATTCCTGCTGATTCCATTGATGCATATTTGGAGAAAATTGGACTATGCTTAGCCATTCTAAGGGGTAAAATGTTAATTATATTGTGTATAAATAGTCACTTACCCTGAAGCAGAGTTATTTGCTCCCTCTAACATGGAGACATTCCTGTCATATTTACATACTATATTATATACAACTGCAAGTTTCCAAGATGTACCAGCCTTGATTACATGTAAATTACTGTACGTTACTTATTTTCATTGTTACATGTATTTATGTTGTTTTTGTAGCAAAGTTAGAGAAAATTCTTCCTGTTCAATATACTACTAAACAGATGGGTGAGAATTTTTGTAGGCTGTATCTGAAGAAAATACCATCTTACAAAGTACGAGAAGTGAAGAACTGGACCGGCTTGATCCGCTTTGGTCTGGTTCAGATCTTTACTGTCCACTTTGAGTGCTGAATTGTCCTATTCATTATATTGACCACACACATGCACGAATGAGCAAACACTACCAGTTTCTTTCTGGCTTGATAATGTGCCTAGTAGTAAGTCTGAATGGAGTCAATAAGTCCATAATTAAAATGGTATCTTAAGCAAAAGAGTCAAGGTGCATGGACTGGTTTCACACCGGGTAGGCGGCAATCGAAAACGCTCTTAACAATCGATTAACGCGGATCAAAAACAGCGTTTTCGATTGCAAAACAGCGTTTTTGATTGCAAATTGTCGCCAATTGGCGAATTGGCGACAATTTGCAATCGAAACACAACAATTTGCAATCGAAAACGCTGTTTCCAACTGTTTTTGATCCGCGTTCTTCGATGGCACAAGCGTTTTCGATTGCCGCCTACCCGGTGTGGGTTTCTAACAGCAGGAAAGCGGTATTTTCTTCGGATTTAGCTCATGTATAGTATCGAGAAGTTTAACGAGTGGTGTTTGTTTTAATATGTCTGGTGCTTCATTATGTTAACATAGCAAATTAGCAATTTATTTAAGCCCAATAAAGAGATTAAACTGAGTCTTATCCAGGGCCCGAGGTTATAAAACTTTTTTTATGCTCAGCTGAGTTGAGCATGAAATGTTACCTGCTAATGAATAGCAAAGTACTAATAAGTACAGATGTTTTCTTGCTCAGTTTAGCGGAGTATGTAATTTTCTCTGCTTATGAATATGAAAATGCCAACATTAGTTGGCATTTTCATATTTATCAGCAGAGAAAATTTCATGCTCAGCTGAGTTGAGCACGAAAAAAGTTTTATAACCTCGGGGCCTGAGATGCTTGCAATATGTAATTGTACTAATGTTTGCCTGGAAAACAATTCACAATTTAACAGCCACAGAGAAAGTCACAGGTATTTACACTTTTTTTATTTTCCTTAATAAACTATACGCGTTATAACTTGCTTAACTCTCTGTTACTCTTGATATCGCCACACTGGATAAGATTCCATGCTTAAACAGCTTATGTAACAATGGTAAAACTTTTGTACATTATTTACTGTAAATATTTGGATGCCACAGCCATTTATTTTCTATGCATTAACTACCGTATCTTTCGGTGAAAGAAAATATGTAATTTTTATGCCATTGAATTATATCCTTTGACCATTTGGATCAATTTCACGCTAATGTTGGCACCAAAATATTAATGTTTTTACATTTGTCATTGACATTTCCTGGACGTAAGGCAGTGCCACGTCAATTTTTTTTGAAAGAAAAATATGTATATGCAAGAAAATTGTTGTGTTTCACCTGCTTTTTAAATGAGAAGAAATGTTATCAACATTTTATTTGGTTGTTTTGATTGATAAATGAGAAAAAATCACATGTTCTAAAGATTCTTTGTGAAAAAACCTGTTCGCTAACCCTCATTTTTTTGTAGGCAAGCCTTTGAACACTAGTGAATTATGTCTTTGTAGTCAGTAAAAACAACCAATAAACTGTGTGCTGTGTGCTCTCTGATTATTTAGGGTAAATACAGTGAGAAAAGCTATGTCCTCATAATGCTTATAACCTGAAAACAAATAGTAGATCGACAAAAAAAGATAGTGTTAATTAAAAGAACTGTAGTTTATGATGGCCAACTTTGTCATAGCCCAGTCAGAATCACAGCTGTTCAGTGTTAGATTATACAAAAACAAGCTAGGTCCAGATAAGGTTAAGATAATATCTGTTAAGTCTCCATATAACATATGTTGTAGGCCCTCATCATTAGAATTGCCTCGCTGGTGGCCATAGTGAAAGCCATAGTGTATATTTCAATGGACAAATTAGAAAAAAAATAAGACTTATTATTTTGACTATGCTTATGACTATGCTTGATCTGTATTTTACTCTACCTGCAAAATGGAACTCATGTTAAACAAGTTGACTGGTTTTAAAAACAGTGGGAACGCAGACTCATCACATTTGAGTAATTCATTTTCTGAGCAGTCGTCTACGCACAAAGAAATAATCCCCAACAAAATGGCGGCGAAAATTCAGTAAAAACTGCAGCTAATTATGCCACTTGTTATTGTCACTACGATGACTGACACTACTAGGAACACGAATCAGGGAAATCTTTTGGCTATTATTGTGAGCTTGAACTCATTGCACGACTCCAGTAAACTTCCAAAAATAGAAATTAATGGTCACAATCTGATGCACCCAGTTCGTATAAACCGAAACCCCCAAAACCCTGCGATCAATTATTTTGCAAAGAAAATTGTCCCAAAAACCGATTTCGGGGACATTGTGAAAATTTCATAGTTGAGATACTCGTCGTCATTCATGCTAGTTAATACGGCAGGAGAAGATCTGTTTACGCAGAAATCGATCAATATTTTGGGTGTTGGAAATTCCGTACGTTAAACGTCACGCGTAGCACGCGTGCTCTCTTGGATGTTTTACGTAATAACCTTTGGCGGAACAACAATGTTTTTTGCTTTCTTGAACTCTTAAAGATTAAAAGAAGGAGGGATAGAATGAATTATACTGTAAATTGTAAGTGTCTATTTGTTTATAAGAGCTGACAACCTCGCCTTTAGCCCCCTCCCTTACCCCTACCCAACGCCAAAAAAACACTCCTCCTCAGGCTCCTGTGCATCTCCACCCCTACCCCACAGGCACACACATACAACCACATGGTGAGAAAGTCAAATCTCGTGCAACCAGCTCAGTTACAACTGCATACGTACGAGTACAATGGCTCAAGTGCTCCAGGCTTCGCCTATTTGTGAGATGCCAAAAAAACCCAACAAAAAACAGAAAGAGCCCGGGCCCACGTGCATAAAAAATGATAGTCGCCTCTTCAGTCTCATGTGAACTGGTTTTAAACCGTTTTACAAGAAACAAACTAAAACAGTCCTCTTTAAATGTCAAACAAGATGAAATATGGGCCGACCCCTTTACGGGAGGATGGGGTTGGTGGTTGGGGTGTGTGTGTGGGGGGGGGGGGGGGGGGGGGGGGGGGCATGAAAAATATATTCAGTAAAATTAAATGCCAAAAATTACACTTTAGCATGAATCCCATTACGAATTAAAATGCTTAAAAATATACCAATAGAAATACCACAAACTGAGAAAAAAAACATATTTTTATTCCAGTTAACCCAACTAAAAGAAACTTTTACAAATTTGCATTATATATCTAGATCTATGTAAATTGAAAATCCTCCTATCAAGAGAGTAAGAGTAAACTATCAGTTAATAGACAGAAAACCTTGATGACAGACATTGGCTGATAGCCATGAATGTAAAGGAGTGCAGTTGAGTGAGGGAAAGCCCACTCCTGTCTACACCCCCTCCCCCAAACCCAAGGTCACACCCCTAAAGAAGCCATTTCATTGATCACAGAGGATTATGTCAGAAAGATCTTTAGGGACCGACCATTTGATATTCTGGGGGGGGGGGGGGCCTGGTATTCTTGATGGAGACACAACATTTTATTTCACTGGCCTCTGGAAACAATTTTTTTATTTTTCACCTTGTGGGAGCTAATTTATTTTTTTTACAAACTAACTCAAACAGGTTATTTTTTTTTTAATTTTATAGCTGAACTATCAGATCCTTGTTTACTTGACCTTAATATCCTTTTATATTACCCACATCAGTATTTTTTTTACACCTTTTTTTCTCACAAAAAGAACATGGTGCTGTCTTTAGCCAGGCCAAGGGCATAGTTTAGCTTGCTTTTGCAAACCAGTGCCTGGAGCATGTTACTCTTTTCATCTAAGGTACAGATACAAACATCCCTGTATGAGTTTGGCAAAAAATTAGGCCTTAAATTAGGGATATTTTGGCCAAAATTTAGGGCTATTTTGGCAAAGTTTTAGGGCTAACAGTAGGAATTTAAGGTTTTTTTTCTATTCCAATATATGCCCAAACATGCTTTATTCGTACTTTCAAAAGTTTGATAAATACTTACAAGATAGAGTCACATTACTTACATGATAGAGTCACATTATACATGAATGGCAATTAATAAAATGGTTGAAAGTTATGTGCTAAGAAGTTAACAAAGGGGGGTCTGGGGGGCAACGCCCCCCAGAAGCTAAAGCAATTTCCCAATGTCAATGGCAATTTTAAGACTGGAAACAATAGAGAAAAACTAGGAACGATGATAAAAATAAGAGTTTTTATAATTAGGAATTTTGCCTTTTAGAGTGTTTATTTTGCCATTATGGTTTTGTCTCCCATAAGCTAGTGACTCTTTTGCAATTCAGTTTTAGTGGAAACATTTACTTAGTAATGTGGCAGATCAATAACACATGTATGTGAATGTTATATAGGATGTTTTTGTAAATGTATGCACATGCGGGCCCGCTGGTGTAAATCAATTGTAGATAATATTAAAATATTACTATAAATATGGGGGTATGGGGGGCGCAGCCCCCCAGAAGCCAGAGACATTATAAAAACTCAATTCCAATGGAATTATCTGCAGACAATATTTTTTTTTTTGAAATTTTGGGTGGAGACAGGTTATTTTTTTCTCTTACTTTTGAGGCCAGATTATTTTTTTGAACCTCCTTATGAGCCAGGTTATTTTTTTCTTGCATATCCAAAAACAGGGAATTTTTTTGATAAATATACCAGGCCCCCCCCAGAATATCAAATGGTCGGTCCCTTATAATATAGACCATAGTGTCCATACACAGAAAAAATGAATACCCTGCTGACTGCTAGATCCAGCACTTTATCATGTGTTTGTCCTAAGTATGCAGATATGTTAGGATGAAAAATTAAAAACACAGTCCCATTATAAATGTTGCACCAGTATTAATGGGCTTCATGAACACCTGTTGTGCTCCCTCATTTGAACCACTTCAGCAAGATGGTTCTAATAATAGATCACAACATATGTATTTATGGCTGAATAAGATAGAATTTCCAGAATTGCTTTCAATGCCCCAGCTGAGTCTTTGTGAAATCTTGTAAAATCATTTCATAAAACCATCACTTGTGGAAATGTCCCCAGAAACATTTTTATCTTATACTGCCCATCACTTTAATTATTTCTTATTTATAAATATATTTATCTTTTTACATTTTTATGGAAAACACTGAAAGGCAAGGCCAGACTGCATGTGAATATATTTAGAGCTTTATTCATGTACAATACCTATATAGTAGATAATTGTTCAGTTGAAATTTGTGGAATCTTTAATTTTATTAAAAGTTGTTCCTTTTGACCCAAAGCACCAGTGAGACACCACAATATACAATGCACATATTACTTGAAGCTGTTTTTTTTTGTTACTCTAACTCAGAATCATATTAGAGAAATATGTCTCATTTAACCAAAATTTGGGAAAAACATCTCCATTCTCAGAGGTACCATTCATTCTTAATTTATACAATTTTTGCATAAGATTTGCCCCTACCTTACAGATTTCCATGTTTCCATGAGAATTTTGGCAACAGTTAGAGTAAATCTCTAAAAAAAAGATCACTGAGAACTATATAAACACACTGGCGTCTAAATTTATGAACCAAGGGTATTCCAGAGCTGACAACCACCCCCCCCCCCACCCCATATGCTTGTATTTGACAAACATGGCATTTCATTATAAATGTTTATGTTGTGACCCCTCATTAGAACTCCTCATTAAGAAGGTTCAAAACATATGTCATAAAAGATGCAAACTGCCGTTTTTATCTTACAGTAGATATGCTGCGTTTCAGTTTAGTCTGAACTCATAAGGAGTTTAAAGTAGTGAGGAGTGTGTGTGTGTGTGGCTTTGTCACTTCCAAGCTTAAAGTTGAAACCAAATCTCCATTTAATACTGCAATTGTCCTAAAATAATGCCACTTTTACCATCTGAGTGTGTCAAAACTTCTTGGAAAATAAAATAGTGCATACCCTGATTAGACTGCTGTTTTGGGAGTAGTCTGACCCAGGTCTACACTGCAGTTTTTATCCAAGGATTTACAGTCATTGCAGCTCTGCAAGTATTTGAGGTTAGTTAAACATCATTTATATTTTTCTTTTCTTTAAAAAAAGATTTGTGTGTGTGTGGCGGGGGGGGGGGGGGGGGCTGCAGGGGGTGGAGGGGGGAGGTCGGGGTGTTAGTTGGACAGGGTGGTTGTGTAGGTTGTGGGAGTGGCTTTGACATATTGGCGCGTGCAGGATTAATTGGATGACAAAATTACTTTTTCTAGCAACCCCACTGATTTGACCACAACTTACCGGTGTTAGAACTTTTAAGCTAGTAAATGCGAAAGCCGAACCGGTTGACGCTAGTTTAGTTGTTGCGTCACACATCAACTGTCAAAAATCAATTTGTTTACATTCTTTATGGTGTAGGCTACAGATCAGTTTTCTTTGTCCAAACTTTCTGAATAATGAAGAGAAAAAAATAAGTTGTGTATCGATGTGAAAGTTGCGTTCCTCGTCGTGTGTCGAATATCAGGATTCAAGAAAATCTCCGTAGGAGTTGAATTTATTACAGACTGTTTTGTTGACAAAACTGTCTAACTTCAATCGCTACCGATCAGGTAAATTATCCGCCATTTTGTTGAGAAAATGCATAGGGCCTTAACATTATTTTGCAAAGGAAATTGTCCCAAACACCGAATTACTTGAATTTTTACATGGAGAAAGGACAGACACCATGGTTTTTCATGTCATATGTCCGCCGACGGGAGAAAGTCGATTTACTTTTAAAATTGCTACTGAGGTTGACGGAAAAGAGACGCCTCTACGTGATCGCGTAAAACGTTCGATTGCCGAATATCGCGGTGTTTAGTTCTGCCCTCAAAGGCATAAAGAATTACATAAAGGTGTAAGGAATAAAACCATATATTATTTTCGGCTGTGTGTAATTTGATTCGCCGACAAAGCAGCACTGAAATGGCGACACGTTCGTCGATTGAATCTGACTTCCAGAAATTTAGAATGTTTTTCGGTTGCTATCTGTATAAAAATATCACTCCGCCATGGATACGCGTTCCCACTGAAAGCATCCAATAGTTGGAGCTGCTGGAAGACACTATTTCCAGCTGTGTACATTTTACCTGATGGCACATGGGAAACTGTTGTTTATGATTTGTCAGGTTTTCATTTTAAATGTCATTTTTAACAGAATCTGCAACAAGTCTCACATGGCTGTTATGAATTACTCAACAAACCAGATAGACAGATGAGTTCAGGCTCGTGCATTTATTTGTATGAAGTATAACAAGTTTGATTGATTTGTTGCGTTTCAAGGTCGGTGGTGGAAAGAATATATTTTTAGAATATTAGTCAACAAATGATAGTTAGATTAGAAGTAAATAGGTAGAATAGCCTAGTGTTACCAGCATAATGTCAATCATGCAGACCCTTTTCAAATTGCTCCTAAGGTAAGAGCAGTCTGCCCTGGGACTTCACCTTTTACTCAGGCCCTTCTGTCCCAGTTTTTAGGGTGGCACAAAATCTAGACTAGATTATAAAGGCTGACCTGGGTTGTTTATGGAGCATAAGTCAGACAGACTTTGCCCCATGGTATCAGAATAGCTATTGGTTGCTTTTGGTAATAATTTGCATTTTTTGCAGACATTTTTTGGCTATTAGACAGGATTTTCGCATCCAAACCAACCCCAAAATCCTAGATCCATTTTACAATATTAAGACAGATCTAGATTTTTCAGATTGTTTTGGAAGAAAAAAACATTTAGCAAACTTATTAAGGCTGATTTACATACATGTAGTTGTTTTTTTCGAGGAGGAAAAAATCCAAATATAGTCTTATAGCCAAAAAAAAATAGTGTGTAACAGAAGTAGCTACTAAAATTGCTGTAAATCTTAACAGTGAGAGTTGTTGATGGTGTTAAAGTTTGCACAAAATATTGCTAAATCTTTCTTATATCATGTTACTTTTGTGCTTCAGTTTACTTACCCATGTAAATAATATTTATTGAATGTATGATACTTGCACTATAGTCATATGTTTATACAGATCTTTCAGATAGCTTGCAACAAACAATGTTATCCATATAAGACTGCTTCTATGGAGCAGTTTGATCAGGGACTGCATCATTCATGATAACTTAAGGATACTCTGATAAATTGATTGGCGACACTGTATCCAATTGTAACACCCTTATGTTTATGTGGAGGTGCCTAAGCAAGCATATATTCAAAGTACTCATATATAAGCATATATTCATAGTACCTTTAAACGAACCATCAGACCAAGATCTTTACTGTTTGTCATTAAGGTGAAAGGGTACACATTCAGGGAAGCAATCCTGCTATTTTCATTAGTGCCTCCCTTATCAGTGGGAAGGCAAGACTTTGCTCCCTTAAGAGCATATATTTTCCTATAAAAGTAGATCCATCTTTTGGAAGGATATGGTTGCCCAGGGATGCAAACAGAAGGTAACAAAAGTATCCTCCCTTTGTAAATTTGGCAGAAAAACATAAAGGTGTTCCCATTTAAAATAAGCCAGCAATTGTTGAAAGATTATATTGCTAGTAAAATCAAGCGGTTTGAATTTGAAGAATATAGTAATTGGTTAAGGTTTCAAAATATGTAAGGCTATAATGCTACTTTCTTTGTGCCAGATGTGTTAAACTAATGTAGAAGAATTCTGACAAGTAATTCAAGATTTGAACTATAATGAAACAACACCTCTAATTATTAGAAAGGTCAAATTAGATGATTTTATTTGCACCTTTGATTGTTCAGACATATTGTCTTGCCAGCAACTAGGAGAAAGTGAGACATACAGTGCTTTTCTGGCATCAGCATAGGTGTAAATGTTTGTCAAGTTTTCTGGTATAGCTCTGTTTCTGTTTTAATGCCAGACAGGGCAACCATAGCATTTTGCGGAATTAATACTTCTAATAAACAGTATAATATAGGTAATAGGTATATTTTCAGAGGAAGCAACTGTACTTATCTTTTGCCTCCTGTCTCAATAGGGGTCAACTCTTAAAGAAAAGAATTTGCTCCTCTAGGAGCAGGTTCTTTCCTTTAAGAGTAGACCCCATTTGAAAGAGCTACCTCATACACAGAAGCAAAGAGGAATTCATGCAAGTTACTAAAACATTATTTTCGGAAAAGAGGTAGGGGACGTTTATTAGAGCAGGGGCGTTTATTAGGATTTATATGGTATTAATTGTATATTTAATAATCAGCTCTGACAGTGATTTGTTGAGTAATAAATCACAGCTTTGGAGGTCACTTGTAAAGTAGATCATATCAAGAGCACAGCAGGAGTGATATATCTACTTACAACTGACAGACAAACAGTGATTTATTACTAAATGAATTACATGTACTTTCAGAGCTGAACTATTTCCAGTCACATAACAATGTATTCATTTTCTTCAAATTCTCCCATCCGTCAGTCTAGCATGCCAATAATCCGGCCAACACTTTTGACTGTAGCAAGTGCCTGTGCAGCTCTTTGCGTGGCTTTTCTTCTAAAAAATAGATGCCACACTGTCAAACATCAAGAAAAAGCCGTTTGACATCATTTTGTTTTGATGACTCTTCTAGCAATTAACTAAGCTGCAATGAAATAGTGATTTGTTGCAGAATAAATTCGCTGTAATTTTCCATTGCCTCTGCAGGGGCATATTATGTTAAGATAATAGAATAATACATGTAATAATTAGATTCAAAATAACTTTGTAACTTTTTAGCCAAACTGACACCAGCCCCAGCCCAGTATCCTGCAGTTCAACCATTGGGTGAGACTTTTACTGTCGTTTTGAAATTGAAATTATGTCACATTGGTGGTGTCTGTGGTGTGCAAAAGTGGTCTTCTTGTACACTGAACACTCATTGGGTTTTAAAAGCAGTGTCATCAGCACAGGGGTCATTCTGTTTTTACAGTAATAGAGAGGTAATAATAAATTTTGCATAGTTGCCATATTGGTGGTGGTGAGATGGGGGTGCAGGGGGGATACTATCAGTGCCCATATTTATTAGCTTTTATGTAAAACTGGACTGGCCCCTATGGTCATCAGACAGAGCCTTAGAATAGAGGGGTTTTTGATGATAATTGAAGGATAATTTCTTTATTTCTTATTCAAACCATATGTTGTGACCCCTCATCTGAACCGTCTCATGGAGACGGTTCAGATGAGGGGTCACAATATCATATGTTGTCACAATATCATATGTTGTGACCCCTCATCTGAACCATCTCATGGAGACGGTTCAGGTGAGGGGTCACAATATATGCTTTTATCCAGAATTAACAAAAATTATCCCTAGTTATCACCAAATACTCCCTCTTATCTAGGGCTTTGCATCAGAGCTCAGATAAATGGTGTTTTGATGATATATTTGTACATTGTCATTCAGAGATATTTTCTAATCATTTTTGCCATGAAATGTGTTGAGGCCCCTCATTTAAAATACCTTTATGAGGCAGTTCTAATGAGAGATCACAACATGTTTTATGGAGAAATAAGAAAATATCGTAGAATTGCCATGCAAGCTCTGCTCATCTTGGGCTTCCATCATATGCTAGCGTATTTGTTTGGTTCATGTATGCATTATAGTATGCTTTAAGGCTCTATTGTACTTGTCACACTATGCCTGAGAGTTTTCCTCTATAGCAAGATGAAAAATATATTGGATCAAGCATATGTGTCGATTGTACCTTGATGGGGGTACAATCACTCATTGGGAAATAAAGTGTGATGCTATGGACTTAAATTGTTTGTTAAAATGAGGCATTGTAAAAGACTTAAAAGTGTTGGCACTCTTATACAGTGCAACATAGTTTTGTTCTGACCCCAGTTATTGCAAAAGAAAAACAATGAATAATATGCCGAGATAATTTCGTATTGATCTGAAAAGGTGTCCTAAAGATTACGGTGCTAGTGTAGATTGTTTATATCCTAATCTAGTATGTGATTTAGTTTGTGTGTAAAGATTATTTGATTGATTGATAGATTTAATGTTGCATGCAGCTTAAAGTCAAAGTTTCTACCTGTAGCTGTATTACTCTAATTGGTGTACATGTATATCACATACGTCAGTTCAAGATTATAATATACTTGTTAATAGTAAATTTTTATACTATAAGTCTTTAAATATAATTGGGGCATATGTGTTGTTGACAAACCCAAATTGCTTTTTACAGAGAAAAAGCAATCAGTAAAGCAGGATTCAGATTCTGGCGCTGATAATGGTAGGTACTGTTATATTCTCCATATTCTCCTTGTAGAATGGAAACCAAATACCATTATAACCATTAACCCTTATTTTCCCATCTAATACATGTAACTCTTTTGCCAATAGCGGTTAAATGATTAATTGCTTACAAATTCAATATTATATCATACACATGCATTTGCTCTGGATGCTGAATGGTAATCCTCGTTTTTAGCTTGCCTGTAGCACCCCTGGTTAACTATGTTTATACAAAGGCTGTTATGCAATGAAAAAGAGCTGTTATGAAATGATAAAGAGTCATATTTACCAAATGACCTGATGAGGTAACTTTGTAACATCCTTGAAAACAAGTTAACCAGGTGTTATAGGAAAGTACATGAAGAGCTAATGCACTCACTGTGTTGTCCAACTTGGCATTCCACTTTGGGTTAACAGAGCGCCAAAATCTAAAATACAGCCAACATATAATATTTTGATTTGAAACTTTGTACGCATATAAAACATCAGCAGGACATATTATATTGCAGTATTCATCTGTAATTAGACTAACATAATATGAAGAAATTGCATACAAAAAGAGCATATGCCATCATTTCCAGCTACCATATTATTCAGCTATAAGACAGGATGTTCCCGTCTAAAATTACCCCTGATATGTAAACCAGTCTTATGTCATTTAGTTAAAAGGTTTTATTATTCCAGAACTACCCGAAAAAATCTAGATCCATTTTTGTAGGATAGATTTGGATCTTTGGGATTGCTTTCCAAGGGAAACACTCCAGACCTGTTTTATAACTGAATAAATGCCGTAATTACATCATATGTCGTATTGACACACGTAAAATAATTAATTTTCCATTTGTTCCAAATGGAAAATAAATTAATTTAGGCGTCCCAAATTTTAGGCACATTACAGTAGGCACTGTAAATGCTTCATATTCAATATTTTGCTCGTACATGTGAATGATGGTTAACATATTTTTATTTGGTGTTTTGAGTACAACACAGATTGGCGTCTGTTGAATCACTAACTTAGATGCATCATTATTCTTTAGCATGTTTTCTTTATTTACTTAGAATATTCACTAACTTAGAATGCAACAGTTTTTTTGATTGCAACAAAAATAGACATAAAACATAATAGTTCTTGAACAGCAAAATTAAAGAAGTTGAATGCGATTAAAGTTAATGAGAGCCAGTCTGTTAATTCTTTCATATATACCATTGCATGCAGGATGATTTATAGATGTTAGCCAACTTTGGCATGGGTCACATGGGTGTTATGAGACAATTAATATTTGTGGCGGTGATCAGCTGAATGTCTGACTAGTTATCAGGCAAGAGATGTTCTCATAGTTTTCATGCAGGTGAACAAGGGAGCACTTATAAAAATGTTTGGATGATTAATTCTGTAGCGGTGAGATTTGAATCAGATCCACCTCCCTGTACAATCTCTCTTCATATGTTCATAATGGAGACAGCTAATTAGTAAATTAGCTCTTAGTTTCTTTCATATTTTTTATGCAATTTTGTCAGTTTCTATGGCGCGAGACCACAATTAGTTTTACTATACAGTTCAATTATCCATCCTTTCATGAAAGTTTTTTCACAACACTCCAGACACTTTGAACTCTCTTTTCCTCAAGTCTCCGAGGAATGACAAACCAATTATAAACAGTTTCAACAGGGCAAAACCTGCTAGTCTTTTCGCTGTTTCTCCCGTTAACAATGACTCAACCAATCAAGAGAAATAGTTGTAGACGGATTCCTATCAGGCACGAGACCACAATTAGTTTTACTATACAGTTTAATTATCCATCCTTCCATGAAACTTTTTTCACAACACCTCAGGCACTTTGAACTCTCTTTTCCTCAAGTCTCTGAGGCATGACAAACTATTTTCAAACAGTAAGCAGGGCAAAAACCTGCTAGTTTTTTTCGTTGTTTATACGGTAAACAATGACCCGTCAACTTATGAGATGGTCTGCCATTGTAGGGGCACCTATGAAGGGTGTGATGCGGTTCCTCTAGTTACTTCCAGTGCTGGGAATTCTGAACTAATTATACATTTTCAAGTAGCATATCCAAAGCTCTTTTCAGTTTGCTACAGCAAGCAGGATATTCAGTCAAATTGGCCTCCTTAGAAACCAATGCACCAGGGAACTATTTGTACGAAGTATATCCTGGAAGTGTTCAGCCAATCAAGGGAAATAATTGTAGACTGATTTCTCATATTTTCTTATGCAATTTAGTCCTGACACTTAAATGGATCCATGTTCAAGAAATAACTATAAAAAGTCACTGATATTAGTGAAGAACTTTCTAAAATTTCACTCAGCAACATCTGTCAAATTTAAACTTTCATAATGGCTTTATTTCTGATGGCCATTTAATTTTAGATTAAGTTTTTATTGGTTTACAGCCTCACAGATAACATAAAAAATCTTTGTGTATTGGAAATCATAGCAAGCTAGAGGCTACATTCATAATGGATTTTCATGATAATGATAAGCAATATTGATAGCTGTAAGATTTCAAATATCACTACAGAGTTAAGATCAGTCGAAATTTTCATTGACTTACAATGTGAAGCTTGTCAGCATGCTGGAAGCTACATTTTTTAAGGCAGCTTGTTTGAAATTTATAATATTATTAATGTGACAGAGTCCTCGGACAGGAACAAATCTTAGTGCTATCCAGCTGATTACCGTATACACGGTAATCTTCGAGGTCTTCCAATTTTCGCGGTATTTCGCGGTCACTATGAAACTGCGAAAATTAAAAACCGCCAAATACTTTCCTTTTTCTGATAAAGTGTCTTTGGTGTCCGTTTGCCTTGGTAATTTTGGCACATTTCTTTAACAGGTGTGATCATCGACAATGCTGATTATAATTAAGACATACATGCAATTAAAATCCAAGGACGGGATCATTCAAAACTATGACAGGCTTATTGATTTCACGACAATATTACATGGTTATTGATTCGCACCAATCGAATTGATAATTGTTGATGACACCTTTCAAGTTATCTGTGTCATTCACAGCCACTTTACAATTACTGTCTTCTGGTTTATGTACAGAATTATCAGAGTAAAAACTGTCCGAACTACATTGCTTCTCCGTGACTTTCCTGTTGACACCTTGACATTTTATACATGTACTTTTAATTTTCGCGCACATGGCAGACCGCGAAAATTTAAAATCGCGAAAATTAGTGCTTATATTTTGGACCCAAAACCGCGAAAATTTGAACCCGCGAAAATTACCGCATATAAGGTATACAAAGTTATAGGTTTATAGCCCTTGCTGATATTGCAGCAAGCTTGTCCGCCTGATAGAAGCTAAATTTTTTCGGTTAACCTGTCTGAATTTCGCAACAGCTGAGTCTATTTTGAAATAATATATTTTCTCCATAGGGGTTGGTTTGTAGAACTGCGTCCGGATGTTCAAACTAACAATGTCATGAGTTAATGAGCTATTAAGATTTCAAATGTTAATAACTCAAATATGCCAATATTTTTTGTTGAAAATACATGAGATGCTTTTGCAATGCAAAAGCTTCTCACGTATTTTTAACAAAAAATATCAGTTTTGTTTAGTTATAAAGTCATAAAACACTTAACCAGTTGACCTCTTAACAAGCTTGTTAGGCTAACGATGCTTTGAACAACCTGGGCCCTACTTGCTAAATGCCACACAATGCAGCCCTTCATCTGGGCTGCTCTCTCAACTCATCCATTTCTGTCCCAATATAACTGTTTTGTATGTTTTCAGAGCGTGGTGAAGACGGCAAGGTACAGTCGAGTGATTACTGTGACTTCTGTCTTGGTGATGCCCAGGAGAATAAGAAAACTGGTGAGGCCGAGGAACTTGTGTCATGTAGTGATTGTGGAAGATCAGGTAACGAAATTAACATACAGTATAATGGGGCAGTTTTTACGAAAATTTTAATTTTTGCATATGTTTACCAGATACCTTGTTCTAAAGTTAAGACTTCTGTGAAATTACCAAACCTGTAGTTAGGGATAGGTTATAATGACAATTTAGGAATGAATTAATTCAGAATATTTAAGATTATTGGGGTGTGCATTACACAGATTAAATGGCAAATTAATATTCAACCTGTGGGATGAAGTTCCTCATAATCCCAAAATTCTGAAATAAGTTGTTGATACATGACAAGGAATGTCTTTTTCATTTAACATACAGGTATTCCCAGTCACTATTGCACCCAGAACCTGGGCTTATGTCTTGATAATTCCAGTATTCCGTATTTAAAGTTAAATTGCCAGTATTTAAACAATCCATATTTAGACAATCCTGTGTTAATTCCTTAAATTGTCTGAAGTAGAAATTTTAAGATAAAATGGAATAGGTGATGAGAACATACAGTGTGCAGGAACAATAAATTTCTTATACACTGTCAAATTGCACTCTTCATACTAAAAGCCCACTCTGCTTTTGGGTCAGATTGCCACATCATCTGATAGTCTCAGTTTTTGCTTTTAATTTCTCTGTAAAAAGACAAATGAACAAGCGAATATTCAAAGGCAGAAATATCTGTTAACACTCAAAGTGCAAAAAATGAAAATATTTGAATTTTTCAAACAGCACAGACCAGATGAAGGGGCTCATAATAATGAGCCATCTTATCTTCATCTACATTGTGTGCCTTCTGGTCTTTGAATTTTCAATATGATATAGCTTGGATGCAACATTTTTTTGAAATTCTACAGATGTTAACTTTGTTGTCTGCTGTTTTGGCATTTAAGAGTGAACAAAAAAAAAAATTATTGGGTACTGTTTGTTTCAGGGCATCCATCTTGCCTGCAGTTTACAACCAACATGACAATATCGGTGAAGAAATATCCTTGGCAGTGTATTGAGTGTAAGTCTTGTGGATTGTGCGGAACCTCAGAAAATGACGTAAGTTGTTATAGACTTCTACAATTTATACTTTAATATGTGAACAGATCCGATCCGTACTAGTCTGATGATCAGACTGGTATTGAGCATATAAAGGATTGCTCATAAAATTGACCTGCATTAACTTAAACTTTAGGAAGTAAAAAGATCAAATCAAAAATCGAATAACAGATTCAATATCTTGCCCTCAAAACTAAAAGGGAATAGAAGTATATACATAAGTTGGAAAAAAAATGTTTAAGAGTCTGAGCTCCTATTCAAAGTTGCTTGAAATAAAAGCCATCTTGTCTGCAGTTGTTTGCCAAGCAGACAGTATCATTGAAATGTTGACTGTTTTGTTATGTTGATTCCAATATAGCCTGTAAATGACATCCATGTGAGTACAGGCAACCCAAGCTGTTAGCCCTTAAACTGTAATGAGCCGCCTCATCTGGATAAATACTATTTGCCCTCTAGTATTTTTAATTCTCCATTTGATATAGCTTAGACAAATTATTTTTCTAAATTATGCAGACACTTATTTTGTCATCTGTTTTTTGGTGTAGATTCTATCATATGGTACATGTAGCTTTAAGTGACATCCCTATGTGTACATGCCAGATTAAAACTGTTAATTTCTTCTATGTTACTAGGAGCAGCTGTTGTTCTGTGACGACTGTGACCGGGGATATCACATGTACTGCCTGAACCCTCCATTGTCTGAGGCACCAGAAGGTGAGTGATGAAATTTTACCCATTACTCCAGATGAGAAAGGGTAACAGGGCTAATTTAGGGATAATTTTCCTTATTTCGGCATATAAAGAAATATGTTATTACCCTCATTAGAGCCATCTCAGTTTCTCTGAAAGCCGTAGCTGGACTTGTTCATAGATGCTTTTCAAAGGGAAACATTTTTATGACTTTTTGCTTGCTTCGCTGTGTGATGAAAACCCTTCCAAAAGGGGTTTTCTCTCACAAGAAAAAAAAAATCTTCTTGGGGAGCAAATTCTTTTCTTTTAAAGTTGTAATGGCCAAGGTGCTTTAAGGCGAGCTATCCTGTAGGCAGACAGGTCTTGTTATGACGTTCTGCTTGCTTTGCTCTGTGATGAAGTCCTTCCAAAAAGGGGCCTTCTCTTACAGGAAAAACAATTTCTTCTAGGGGAACAAATTCCTTTCTTTACGAGTTGACACTTATTGAGTATAGAGATATGGTTGGAGGTTGTAAAATCGTGGGAGTTGTAAATTCGTGGGTGTTAGTAATTTGCATAATATTCATGCGCAAAAGAAGTTCCACTAAGTGTTTATTCTTCCAACATTTAACCATGCATAAAGGTTTTATTTCATAAAAGCAAATACATAGAGCTTAAATAGGGAATAAACCTTAAAACCAGTTTGACCAATTGCTTTCATGCCTTCTTTTGTTATTTCTTTTTTGCATACCTGAAAAGCGGCCATTCTCTAATCATGGATTTCAGGCTGAGAAAATATTGCAATGATTACTGATTTTGCACCTTCCGGTGAACAGTTGGTCCTAGTATGGGGCCCAAATTTTATTGCAAAATTGTTCTCTTATTTGATAATTATACTGGGGGTACTTATCTGCTTTTTCTTGAAAAATGGAAGTGTTATGTTTTGAGAGTAGGGCCAAATCCAGGCTCATATTTTTTTTCAAAGGAAATAATGTGAGCATACTCTTGTTTTATGTTCAAGCAGATATACCCATGCAGTGATACAGTGAATTTCAACTCGTTCTGTTTAAGGACTATGACGCTACAGTTATAAATGTGTACGTTGTAGGAAAGTCAATGTAGAGCTTTATGAATCCTGTTAGAATGGATGGGTATCTGCCTTAAATCATCAATATCTGATATAGATTGGATTATCTATAATTTGTTTAAGACTAAAAAGTTTCTAAAAGCATCTATGCAATAGAAAACAATAAGCAAGTGACCTGACGTGGGTATGTCGATTTTTTATCACGGGGCGGAACACATCCACGAATTTACAACCCAGTGACATTCGCTATAAATAGATCACCCAATCACATGCGGATGGATTTTCTAACATTGAAACGATATTACTTTGCATCGAAACTGTATCAGTTTATTCATCTAGTGTTGTGGTCTAATTATGCCATAAGAGAATATAAAGAAATTGTTTGGCATGTGACTGTCACGTGATCGAGCTCTTATATCCACGATTATACCACCTTCAAGGCTACAAAGAAGAAAATGGTAGATTTGCTTCCACTGAAAGTATACCAATTCAGCTTAAAATCATTATGGGGAAATACAAGCCCCTGGCCAGAATAGTTTCGGCACCTTCAAGAGAGAGACAATAAAGTTCCACTTAAACATTATGGTATTTATTCAGATATAAGAAATTTTTTTCCCTTCCAAAACAATCTCAAAGATCTAGATCCATCTAAGAATCTTAGATGGATCTAGATCTTTGAGATCGTTTTGGAAGGGAAAAATTCATTTTATAGCGGAATTACATAAGACATATTTGCGGTAATTTTGGAAGGATAACTCCCATCTTATAATCACATAAATATTGTATTTGAGCCGCGACGCGACAAAACCAACAATGTGGTTGTGCGCCCAGCGCAGACTCAGATCAGCCTGGGCATCCGCCCAGTCTGATCAGAGTCTTCGCTGTCCGCAGGAAGATAGGTTAGACCCTTAGCTACCCTTTAAGCGGTTAGGGAAGACTCTGCTCAGACTAGGCAGATGCCCAGGCTGATCTGAGTCTGCGCTGGGCGCACAACCACATTGTTGGTTTTGTCCTATCGCGGCTCATTTATATATTGTTTCAGGTAATTGGAGTTGTCATCTCTGCATCGAGGAATTCCATGGTGGTAAAAAACCAGCAGGCATGAATTGATGAGGTTCTCTCTTGGATATTTGTCATTGACCTTGACTGGAATTGGCTCTGCTTGGGCATTTGTTAAAATTTGAAATAGAGGACAGGATTGAGATCTACTACAGTGGGTGTATAGTGTACAGGGCCCGGTTGTTCAAAACTAACGACGTCGTTAGTTAACGAGACGTTAAAATTTCAAACGTTTATATCTCAAATATGCCAATATTTTTTGTTGAAAAAACTGTGAGAAGCTTTTGCATTGCAAAAGCTTCTCACATTTTTGCAACAAAAAATAACAGTGATTTTCATTATAAAGTCATAAAACACTTAACGAGGTCATTAGGCTAACGATGCTTTGAACAACTGGGCCCAGAACTGTAAAGTGTGACCTTGACCAGCCCAGGCTGCTTGAGCAGTTGTATAAATTTGAAACAGAGGACAGGATTGCTATGTACCACAGTGAATGTATAGTGTACAGAAACGTAAAGTGTTGCTTTTCAGAACTGAATTTTACTGGCATCCAACTAGTTCTTGACTAAAAACGAACAGTTATTTGAATGTTTTTAGCAGTGTGTTCTTTTGCATCGAGACAGTACATTGAGATGTACTGTCAAGAACAGGCTGCTTACCATATAGTTGAATGAAATGCATTTCAACATGGTATGGAATGAAACATTACGAGTATATTAGCTTCTTGCTATAGCATGAAATGTTTTATTTGGATGAAGTAGATTGCATCAGGCAAGAATATTCAGTTTCACTTTATGGGATCAAGAGGCTACCAAGACAGAAATATTTCTGTTTGTGTACATATAAGATAAAACTGTTGTAATGTTATTGTCTGATTGGAAGTTATCTTGGGTTCTGTGGAAAAAGAGGACATAAAGTGTGATGTATATACTTTATTTGGTTACAGAGGTCCAAATAAGAGGGGTGGGATGTTGTTGATTCTCATATATTTTTTAAGGTGTATAGGTACATCCCTTGTTTTTTTGGCAATTTTTAGAAAAGGGAACAACTTGAACTTTATGACCTCCTGTTTGCTTCCCTGGATGTGAAGTTGTTCAAACTGGAGGTCATTTCTTAAAGAAGGAATCTGGTCTCTGAGTTGCCCAGATAAATGGATGTACAGAGTTGCCACAACAGGCTGATAGGTTATAAAACTTGAGTACATTCTCAAACTCAAAATAAAGCACACTGAAGTTGGGGATCGAACCTGAGACTCCTGGATTGGTAGTCCAGCCCATTATCCACTACACTACAGCAGCTATGGGCAAGACCAAATAGTTCAAGACTTGTTAGTGGCATTGGTGAGATCAAGAAACTACCGAAGGGTAATTGTCTTGCCTTCGATTAGCAGAATGCGAGATATAGGTATTATTTTCCCAGTGTCGCTGTTGTTGGTTGCCGTTTAAACTTTTTTCAAGTTTTCTGGTTCATCTCTGTTTTGTGACAGTATACTGAAAGGCAAGACACTAGCTTCTGCATAATTCTTGTTTGATAATAGCTGTATTGTTCATGTATGATAAAAATGTTGTAATGCTTTATTGTCAGATTGTGAAGTTTATGCCTAAATTCTGAAGTATGCAGATACATTCCATTGTTTGTAGTTGTGCTTTAAGTAAATGGATACATCTCCAAGGGAGATCGTAAGGATCTTTCATGGATGTTTGATGGGGAAACTTTAGTGGATGCAAGGAGAGGATAGAAAAATCCATACTGAGGGTCTTTGTTTGTAATCACAAGGCTTGCCTTGTGATGCCAAACAGTGATCCAGAGATCTGATATTTCTTTCCGACCTCACACCCATGACAGCTACTTATTCTTGTATATCTTTTTGATTTACAATGATGGCTGTTAAAAGAAATGCATAATTAAAGCTTGAGAGGTTTCTATTTAATTTTGAAAGAAACCTAAGCTTTCAACGACCAATAGATGGTTCTTTACGTTAATGTCTGATGTGGCATAAACTGACATCATTTTGTCATTTAGACATCATTTTCTGTACAACCAGTATCACTCATTGAATTGTGATTTGTTGTAATTTATCGTATGGCTGTGTACAGTGTATGTAATCGAAACAATACAATACAAACTAGTGTAAGTATTTTTGTTTTATGTATCATTACCTAAAAATAGAAGCTTCATCAAAACACTACCCAGTTTGATGCTGCTATCATGTCATATGAAGAGTCAACTATAAAATGAGCTTGAAGGTGTATGGGTATAAAGCAATGTTTTTCTGCAAATTTTTCTAATGGAGATAATTTTAATGACTTCCTGTTTGCTTCCCAGAAGATGAAGCCCCTCCAGAGAATAGGTCTACCCTTAAAGGAAAGGATTTGCTCTCAGAGGTGCAAATTCTTTCCTTTAAGGGTTGACCCCCCCCCCCCCCCCCCCCCCCCCCCCCCCCCCCCCCCCCCCCTCCCCTTTGAGAAGGGAGGCAAAATCTGTGACAAGAGTTCCTTCCTCTGAAAGGGCTTTTTTAGTCCTGAAGAGTAAAAACAAGAAACAGGAAGTCGCAAAAAGTTGTATTGTTGACTCCCTTTGTAAATGTGGTAGAAAAACATGTACCAAAATACATGTATTCTGCCACTTCAACTGTTTCTCTACACAACTCTTTCATCTCCATATTTGGACAAGCCCATTTGTACTTTATAGAAATGCTTCATAAAATTTGGCACTGTAAATACAGTTATATGAGCAAACCATGCTCAAACTACTCCTCAGGAGTAGTTTGAGCATGATTTGCTCAGATAACAGTATCTCTGGAGTATTTTGAGCATGGTTTGCTCAAACAACGGTATAGGCAGTTACCAAATACTAAGATTTCATACCATACAAACTAATGTTATAAATGGTCAGATATTGCACAATAATCAGTAACAAGCACTGTTGATACTTAATAATGAAGATGAGCACTTTTTTTCAAAAAAAAAAAAAAAAAAGAAAAAAAAAAAAGACTGTCACTAAACAGGAGAATCCCCTGAAGTAGCATTCAACCACTGCATGTAAAATCCTGGGTCCATGACCGAGACCTATATGTCAGCCCAGATGGTGGAAGTGGTACTAAACCTTAGAACCTGAGGACCAATGGTCCCGTATTGCTCTCCTGACACCAAGTATTTTGTAAGTATGTGATATTACAAATTTTCATTTATTCATCTCTCTAACCATATACATGTAGACCAAGTTTGGCACTATAAATTTTACAGTTTCTGAGAAATCTAAGCATTTTCTCATAAAAATGCAAAGGAGCACATTTGTCCTTGCCGTAAAAATGGTCAATTTAATAATTATTGTAATTGTCCTAAAAATGGAACAGTTTGGATTGAAAATGCAGGAGTAAAGATGGAATGTCAAACAGAGTAGGCCCTGATCAGACTGCTCCTTTGGAGCAGTCTGATCTGGGTCTGCACAGTTTGCTCTGACCTATCTGTCCCAATACTTCGAATTTTCATGGTATGTACAGAATCTGATTGCATATACATTTATCACTATATTACACGGTCTGTGGTTCAATTAGAAATCTCATGAAGCTGGCACTACTCTTTGTAAGTCTTGTAGTATGTCTTTCACATAGTTATCCATGTCTAGCAATAAGCCTGAAAAATAAAAAGAAATGCTATGTTGTGCTTAAGTACTAAGTACTGGGACACCTAAAATATATTATTTTCCATTTGTCCCAAATGGAAAATTATTTTAGGTGTCCCAAAATTTAGACAAATTGCAGTAAATTCAACTGTACCTTATTTATCCTAGGAGCTATTTCACAGATTATAACAATCCATCATGGCTGTCCATGCAGGATAGGAAAATCCCACTGGAGGGGTAGGGATTTCAACCAGGGATGAGACTTGTCAAGTCCCTGGTTG
This sequence comes from Ctena decussata, assembly GCA_963989385.1. Taxonomy (NCBI): domain Eukaryota; kingdom Metazoa; phylum Mollusca; class Bivalvia; order Lucinida; family Lucinidae; genus Ctena; species Ctena decussata. Next base: position 47,030,231 of record OZ022500.1, read on the forward strand.
AAATTTGGTCCATGAACGTTGGATTTCCCTATCCCAGAGGGACTGGGTCATGATGTATTATTTTTCCCCCACTTATAGTTAACTTATAAACGTCAAATTGGATTAAGCTTCAAGACAGGGAAGTTTTAACATTTTACCAGTGATCTGAAGTAAATTTTGCGCAGCCGGGAAACATGAACTTTTGACAGTGATCTGAGGTAAATTTTGCGCAGCCGGGAAACATGAACTTTTGACTATCTTAAAAGAAAAACGTCTAAGTTCACCCACGTCTCTAACCTCATGCACATCAAGTTGCAAGCCCTGATACAAAGCAGGTTTTAATGAGAACATAGGTTTCCCATAGCCATGTGGCTGTAGGGGCAATGCCTGTCAGAGGACCAATGTATCTTGGACATAGCATATGAAAGACAGAGACCATTTCTCTCCTTCCCTGATTCAAAAGAGGTACCATAATGACCCTAAATATTCGGACAGACAGGTCTGAGCAAACATTGTAGACCCAGATCAAACTGCTTCTAAATTTCATCGGGGTCTACAATGTTTGCCATTCACTAAGCATCATTTGGATGCATAAACGTGTGTAAAATCCACTTTCTCAGAATTTTTTAACAATAATTGTCCGACTTTCCAGTGTCCGAAATTTTAGGGGCATTACAGCGACAGAGGAAACTTTTCAGTCACTGGCTTGCCATTTTGGGATTCAAATCCATGACCTCACCACAGCAGGGGAACTGTGAGATAGGTTTCTGGATTATTATGTTAATAATCCAGAAACCTAAGTTTTGGCCCCTCAAAACTGCTTTAAAATTTATGAAGGAGTTTCAACATAGAAACACTACTTCATATATCTGAGCCGTGACATGACAAAACCAACAAAGTGGCATGTGCACCCAGCGAAGACTCGGAGCAGTCTTTGCAGTTCGATACCCAGTCCGGTCACATGAAAGTAAGTGGCCGGACCGGGTATAGAACCCAGGACCTCTGGGTTCAATACCTGGTCCGGCCACTTACTTTCATTTCTCTTTCCACTGATTCAAGAAGGGCAGTTGCCAGTTACTGGTGAAAGATGTGATTCAGAATATGAAGGAAAAAAGGAGAGAAAAAAAACTGTCCCAAAATTTTCACTCCCTCTTAGTTCTAAAAAGGGAGTTTTCCGCCCTAAAGCAATCCTACAACTCTAGATCCATCTTAAGACACATCTAGATTTTTAGGATTGTTTTGGAAGAGAAAACCCCATCTTATAGCAGAATTACACAAGACTGATTTAGCTTTCTGAGGTCATTTCAGGAGGAGAAAGGCTCGGCTTCTAACCAAATAACTATGGTACTAACCTGTATTTGCGTCACTAGATGCTATGAAGGTTAACAGCAATGGTGCTTTGTTCAGTTGTACTACCTGTCAAAAAAACAGTTAAACAGTTTAAATTTCGGAAACAATTTTTCATATGAAAGATGAGTATAGAAAATGGAGTCCCCCCCTCCCCGACCCCTGCACCTCTCAGCCCAATCTAAATCCATCTTATAAGATGGAGGAGAAATAAAATTTTATAGCAGAGGTATATCAGTGGTTTAGGTATTTCAGCCATGACACAACAAAACCAACTAAGTGGTATGTGCATCCAGCGAAGACTCAGACCAGCCTGGGCATCCACCCAGTCTGATCAGAACCTTCACTGTCTGCATGGAGCCAGATTAGACCCTTTAGCTACCCTTTAAGTGCATATCAAAGACTGATCAGATTAGGCAGATGCCCAGGATAATCTGAGTCTTTGCTGGGGGTGGGGTGGGGGCGGGGGAGGCACACGCCACTTTGTTGGTTTTGTAGTGACATGGCTCATTTATAGTGACACTGAGAGGGGAACATAATCCCATCCCATAGCCAGTTATTATGGTTTCTGCCCTATCACATGAATGGTGAAGTTGTGCATGTTTCTAATGCTGATGTAAAGTGACTCTTTATGTTACCAAAATGTGGTACTGCATGAAAAGGGACCATGTGTGTACAGCGAATTCTCAAATCCTTCTGCCAGTCAGTACAGACAAATCAGAGCCTTCACCTTTCACTTCTCAGATTCAAAAAGATTCAGAGATTGTATATGCAACAAGATGTGTCCGTCTGCAGCACATAAAAACCTTTTATCAAAACATCCATTTAGGCGGATGCCAACACTGATACCAATGCCAAGGTAGTAGCAATATCTCCTCTGTACCTCCCCTTTGTAAAGGCAAATTAAGAAAGAAAGACTGATCAGTCTATGCACTGGCATTCTCTGACCAGAGTCTTCCCTTTTCATACTTGAATCTTGATGCCATTCATATGAGCCGCGACACGACAAAACCAACAATGTGGTTGTGCATGCAGTGCAGACTCAGATCAGCCTGGACATCTGCCCAGTTTGACCAGACTCTTCGTTGAGTGCCCAAAGGGTAGCTAAGGGTCTAAGCTACCGCCATGCGGACAGCAAAGACTCTGATCAGACTGGGCGGATGCCCAGGCTGATCTGAGTCTGTGCTGGGCGCACAACCACATTGTTGGTTTTGTCGTGTCGTGGCTCATATGTATTATTTTCTCCAAGTACAACTAAACTGTTCTACTCTAAATAGGATCCTACCTGATGATTTTCATACATGCAGATAATGGATTTGTTCTGTGACAGTCCTAGCTTCTTGGCTTGGTCAGAGGCCATACCAAATGTTCCTAGGAAGTTCTGTCGTAATACAAGGTCTGGTGTCTGCTCTGTAGCAACTGAAATACAATGTATCAGTATAGCCAATAATGAATTGTTAAGGTGAATGAGCACACTGTCAGGGTAAGGAATTCTCCTCTGTTACTGCAAATTACAATCATCTTATGACTCCTGTTATGTGACAAGAGAAGCAGGACCATATTTATTTGTTTAAAAGATGGAAGTGCAACTATAGTTATGTTACCAACATAACTGAGCCATTTCGGGAACGTCGCTTTGAGAATTGAAACAGAACAGAAGTGTATCCTTTGTAAATTTCCGCGAATATATTAACTTGAAAAGATCATTTTTATGTAATTCAGCTATAAAAAGGTTTTTTTCTCTCTTCCAAAACAATCCCAAAGACCTGTATCCATCTTACAATGCAGATCTAGATCTTTGAGACTTTTGGAAGAAAAAACCCCCGTCTTATAACTGAATAAATACGGAATACAATATACCCCAAATTCTGGAGCAACCTGTAAAGACTGGTATCTCAAACATTTGAGCCACGACACGACAAATCCAACAAAGTGGCATGTGTGCCCAGCAAAGACTCAGATCAGCCTGGGCATCTGCCCAGTCTGATCAGAGCCTTGGCTGTGTGCAGGGATCTAGCTTAGACCCTTATCTACCCTTTAAGCGCAAAGCAAAGACTTTGATCAGACTGGGTAAATGTTGGTTTTGTCGTGTTGTGGCTCATTTGTAAAACTTTAAGTCAGGCAAGTTCAAGACCTGTGGACAGAGAAATAAAGTGATTGCCTCCTCAATTTCTTCAGCATGACCAGATACGAACAAGATATCTCTGTATATTTATGTAGAGGATACGGTAAGTAAAATTTGAAATACTTGGCATATCAAATTTGTTATCTGAAACATTGTACAACAAAAGAAGGGTTGTGAAGTAAGACTTACTCAGGCATTGCTTTTACTGATTAGTTTAAACACTATTTCATGATTTTTTTTTCATGACTCGCTTCATGACTCATATGTTGCATTGCCGTATTGCATGTATTTTTGTATATTGTTTTGCTTTATTACTTACAGTGAACACTGTCTTTGTAAAAGGTATGCCAAATAAAATATTCTATTCTATTCTATGTCTCACCTGTCTGCACACTGTCACAAAACAGAGCTTAAACCAGAAAACTCAACCGAATTTTTACATCCCCAACACCAGAAAAGTAGGGCTATGTCTTGCTTCTGCTGAAAAACTAAAGCAAGTGAGCAGGGGCTCATGTATTTCTCTGGTCAGTGCCACCAAATGAAACCAGACTTTACATGAAATTGTAACATGTTTTAACTTACATGTATAAGAGGAGGAGAATAGACAGAATAACAGGCAAAAAGATGGCAAGAATTCCATGAAAAACAGTGTCTCGCCTGTCAGCAGTGTAATGGCATAAAACTGAGCTAAATCAGCAAACTTGATGAAACTTTACGCTGCCAGCACCGGAAAGTATAATATCTATGTCTCACTTCTGCTAGACTCAGATGAGACAAAACCTCTTTACCCCTCTACATACTTTGTACCCTGGGGGTACAATAAACTTCACTATTCTGCCTGTTGGTCCAAGGAGATGAAACTAATCTCAACAATTACTGATGGCTTCTTGCCATCAACAGAATCTACACTATCTGGAATGAAGCTGAAAGGCTGTATTGGAAAATAAAATAAATATCTGAGAACTGGAACGTCTTCCAGAGCTCCAGATAAGAAGGGGTAACAGGCATAATTTCAGAGATAATTTTTCTTATTTCTCAGCAAAAACATATGTTGTGACCCCTCATTAGAACCGTCTCTGTGAGATAGTTCTAATGAGGGGGTCACAATATATGTTTTGATGCAGAAATATTGAAAATTATCCCTAAATTATCCCTGTTATCCCTTCTTATCTGAAGCGCTGCTTACCTTTAAGAACAGGTACTCCATCTCTGTCTGTTATCACGATGGCCAGAAGCCCTTCAACGCTGAAATTATACATGCCAGTAATACTGTACTGTGTTTATTTGGTTACAAAATGTGGAGTTTTTTTCCTCAAGAACAAACCCCTACCGTAATGACCCTAAAATTTCGGACACCTGAAAGCTGGACAATTATTGCGCCAAAATTCTTAGAAAGTGGATTTTACACATGCTAAATCCATCCAAATGATGCTTAGCGAAATGCAAATGTTGTGGACCCTGATCAAACTGCTCCTGATCTTGGTCTACAATGTTTGCTCAGACCTGTCTGCTCCAATATTTAGGGTCCGTATGGGTATTTTGGAGGGAAAAAACACCCCTGTCTAACATCCTACTAATACAATATATATCATGGGGATGAAAGTTAGAGGCACATGCAATTTTGGCCAGCACTGCTTAAGATGCAGAGTAAAGTCAATGTGTTCCAATTTTAAGATAAAAACAGATATGAATTTTTAGACCTTTCGGATACATCTTCCTGTTTTTTGTTGTTGTTTTTTTGACATTTTTACATAGGAAAACAACTTGCTCAATGTCCTGTTTGCTTTCCTTCCAAAACAAATCTACTCCTAAAGGAAAGCACTAGTTACTAGGGGAGGAGGTTTTCCTCACTGGCGCCGGAGTCCCAATATTGTCCGCCGAACAGTAAATGTAAATGTAGATGTCAAATCTATTAATAACCACAATAGATTTGACATCTACATGTACATTTACCGTTCGGCGGACAATATTGGGACTCTGGCGCCAGTGGTTTTCCTTTAAAAGTTGACCTCTAGTGGAAGGGGAGGCAAACGTGAAAATGGCACAGCTGCTCCCCTTGAATGTGAATTCATACACCTTAAGGTGTCCAAATATTTACAGTAACTGTCATAAATATTTCTCCTAAATATTTGAGCAAGCTGACAAGCAGTTCATCTTATATCGTCCCGGTATGTGTTTCCGCGCGGTATGTGTTTCAGAGCCCTAACTTTAATCATAAACTGTACATGGTAGAGCATTTGCACTGAGGAAATTTAATGACATCTATATTCTGCAGAAGGTCTTGTTCCTTAATATAATAAAGAATGGCCAAAAATATCATCTAGGAGAAAAGAAATTAAATCTCAAAACATGATGTGCTTGAATTAGCCATTTTTCTGTATGCACTTTTGTTATGATTGTTGTGACCCCAAAATTTTTTAAGCTAGCAAAATTTTGTAAGAGAAACTTACCTACTGCTAATGGTATGGTTAATATCTTTAATGTCATGCACTAGTTGAGGTTCACTGAAAATATGTTAGTACTTTTCAAAAATGTTTCTGACAAGAGGGTCCTTATATCCAAAAGAAGTGTTTAGCAGTACCAGTAAGTAACGGTATGTTGTATTATTTTAGTTTATAATCTGAGTTGTAAAGATCAAAATTATTTTTTTCTTTTGCAGTTATGTCACCAGGTCCAGTTGTAACACAATTTGCATATCAGTCTTAAACATTGAGGTTTAGAACTGTATAGAAATTTCCAATCTGAGGCATAAGGGGTTGGCAAGTTTGAAAAAAAGGCTGTCATTGTTCTAAGGTCGGCATGCTATCTGAAATTATTATCACCATCTCAAGAGGGATTGGTTGATGGTTGATACCTTTTATTATATGGTGTCAACAGGAATATGCTTGCTCCTGAAATCAGTATTTTCTCCTCACAGAACCAAATAAAATTTTATTTCAAGATTTTAAAAAGGGCTCTGAAACACATACCGCGCTAGAAGGATAAGTGAAAATAGGTAGTCTCCTCAAAAACAAACTTCTGATTTTATTTCTATACAATATTTCATGAGAACAAGCGTAATAGTGGGATAAACATTACAGGGGACTTTAAATATGTTTGTGGGCCAGCCTTGCTGCATATGGATTTAAGAAGTTGATTTTGATCTTAAGGGCTCTGAAACTGATGTCGCTGGGATACATGTACAAGCATTTTTAAAAATAACATGGAGATATATTTTATCTCTCAAGTGAGTAAAAAAAATATATATACCAGTACCCTAATGTGCATAATTATTGAACACCTAAAAACTATCAATTTTTCATTTGTCTCAAATGGAAAATTGATGCTGTTTATGTGTCCCAATATTTAAGCACATAAGGGCATAAAAATGGTGTATCTTGTGGTATAGCATAAGAACTGCCTCTCAGGAGTTGTACTGCGTAAGATTTCAGCCAGGTGCTTGGTGGGGTGGGCTTCTGTAGGTAGGGATCAACCCAATCACTAAAGCTTCTCCCTCCTGGATGGTTACAAGAGTGCATTGGTGCACCAACACTTACACTGCTAGAAAAAGAATTCACCTGGCCCTAAACTGGGGGTAGGGGTATCTCAGAAGCCATAACTTCCACAAACACAGATCGATTTGCTTGAAATTTTCACTCAATATATTTTTGACGTTTTCTCCGAGTTTTAAAGTCAACAAATCAGTTAGATGGGTAAAACCTTGCTCTAAGAAAAAGCAGATTCCCTCCTGCATAGGACAACTGCAAACGATGGGGTGCACTTGTTGTCTAGTGTGCCTGACAGGCTCTCAAAGTGACCTACCCACCTTGGGCGACTATAGTCGCCTCTAGCAGGGTAAGGGTTAAATGAAATTATGTTTTGTTCTAACTTGTACAGACTGTGATACGCTCTTTTATTGTGATACTGAGTTGTTAACCTGTTTTTGTACCATGTACAGTCTTAATATGGAACTGAATAGCTGTAAAATTACCTTGACAGAAGCTTGTTCAAATAACTTTTCACTTCCTGTAAAAAATAAAAAGATAAACTGACGACAAAAGAATCGGCCAAATCAGACCTAAGTAACCTCAGCTAATAACTGCTTAAACATAATATTCTCTGGTCAGTCACAACATTAACACAATTTCAAAAAGATGGTTTGATGATTTGACTACTAGGGTTTTATGGCCCTTTCAACCATATTTCAGTCATATATGGCCTATGGAAAAATGGATGTCACCGAAAGACAATTAAGTTTGTCCAAAATTGTTTCTACAAGTTAGTATGACGGCTGTGCCAATTTTTTTCGGTATTAGCAATTGCTCACCACGTAAAATCTGTATTATAAATAAAGAGTAAATTCAGTTCACCTTTACAAGTTGCATCAGCTGCAGGTTTTAATCTTAATAACTGCTGTTGTGAGACCTGCTATTCTTTATGTTTCAGAAATGACCATTGAATTGTCATTAGGAAACCTCATAGTTGAATAGACTGATTTAATTCTCACTTTTGTCTGCACTTTCAATGAATTTTGGAGTTTTCCAATATGGCCATCATGGATGGCGTCAACGTTAACGTGCTCATGCGTGTCAATTAGTGACTGCTGAAACTTGATTCACCAATTCACCATTCTAATTGTGGAAAGCAATCATGTTATGACATACTAATGAGAAAATCAGTATTATTAATTCGAATACCCCAAATACTGGAGCATCCTGAAAACAGGTAATCTCTCAGTTTGGAGTCCTGAGTGTAGGGCTGGGACGGGTAGCGATATTGTACCCGAGTGTCTATTACGCGCGGGTACCTGGGTACCCATTACCATAGTATTTTGATGGTGTCAGCAGTTAGAAAATACATGTTTAGATCAATTAATAAGTACGGTGTCTGTCATTTGCATACATGTACATGGGAAGGGTATGAAAATGAAGAAATCTTCCTTTCATAATTTACTAAAATTGTCAATATATGCATGATTGCAATTTATACAAGGTTGCACTAAAACTTTGCTATATTTGCTTGGAATTCTATTGAAAAATAGTATTTATACATTACATAATAAAAAGCATTCGGGTAACGGGTAGTAAATATGTACCCGGGTACCCGGGTAATTGGTCTACCCCATCCAAACGCGGGTACCCGGGTACTCTTCCCTGAGCCCTACCAGAGTGTAACAGTTCTGAAGTTTGACAAGTCGATCTAGATCTGTGGCTTAGGGAAACCGAGATACTGGGCAGACGTGAAAACTTGATACTTTGTCAATTGACACAACAATAGGACATTATGACCGGTTTTCAGAGAGGTGACCTGGAACAGTCTGACAATCTGTTGCCCTTCTGGCACACTGGCACTAGAGTTTCAAAGTGTATATACTCAAAACTGTCCGAGAAATCCATTTAAATGTACACTACACAAATCTGTAATCATTAATCATTTATCATTAGGTGCAGCTAGGATTTATGGATTTACAATTATCGTATTCGACTGGTGAGGTATGTAAAATTTCCGTGAAATTTTGCGTGGGAGTGTGATAGCTTCTCGTAACAGCCGGTCACATGGTCCAATCGAATTCGAGGATTTTTTCAAGCACTTAAGCGATCGTGCTTCACGAAAGACATTTGACAAAAAAGTAGTACCGTTCGTGCTGCACGGTCGCTTATGAGCCTGATGAAATTCTTGAATCTGATTGGACCATGTGACCGGCTTTTTCAATGACCTATCATACTCCCACGCAATATTTCACGGCAATTTTACGAACCTTACCAGTCGAATACGGCTATTCTGTTGCTGATAAAACTTTAAGGAAACCAGGCAAGACTCGATCTAAAAAGGTTACACATCAAAAATGGTTTGATAAAGATCTACATATTTTACGTAACAGACTTTTGAGTAAAGGGAATTTAATGAGTAAATTTCCATTTGATCTAGGAATTAAAGGGAGTTACTTTAAATTATATCGTGAATACAATAAACTGCGTAAATTTAAGAAGCGGACTTTTAAACAAAATATTCTTAACCAGTTAGACGAACTGCAGTCCTCAGATCCTAAAGCTTATTGGAAACTTATTGATACTTTGAAGGACAGCAAAAATGATTCGCAGTCATGTATTAATCCCGATATTTGGGAAAATTATTTTAAGACCTTAAACTCCATCCCTAACAAGTTTAATTATAAATTAATATTACTAAAAGACCTTCTTCAAAATCTTGAGCATCAGAATGTCACAACTTTTAATTCATTGGATTTCAAAATTACTGACAAAGAAATTTCTGATGCCATTTCTAAGTTAAAATCTAATAAATCTGGAGGACTTCAGTTGATTAGTAGTAATATGGTCAAATCGGTACACAACTTTATTTTACCTAGTCTAAAGATTTTATTTAATAAAATACTGCTTTCAGGAATTTATCCTAAAAATTGGGCTATCGGATACATATCTCCTATTTTCAAAACAGGCTGTAAGGAAGATCCCAATAATTACCGTGGTATTACTGTTACTGGTTGTCTAGGTAAATTATTTAATACAATACTTAATGCTAGGCTTGATAAGTATTTGTCCGACAACAATCTCATTAATAACTGTCAGATCGGATTCTCTAAAGCCTCCCGTACATCCGATCATATGTTTGTAGTTAAATGTATTATTGATCATTATTTTTCAAAAGGTTCTAAAATTTATTCCTGTTTTGTCGACTTCAAAAAGGCTTTCGACTCTGTTTTACATACTGCAATTCTGATAAAACTTGTTAGAATGGATATTCATGGCTTATTTTATAACTTAATTAAAAGTATGTATTCTCAGTCTTTGCTGTGTGTAAAGGTTAATAGTAAAATTACAAATACTTTTCAATCTATGGTTGGAGTTAGACAGGGGGATGTTTTAAGCCCAAATTTATTCAAAATTTTTATAAATGATTTGCCTAATTACCTCCTGTCCTCTCAAGATCCTGTATATTTAAACAATAAAAGAATAGATTGCTTAATGTATGCAGATGATGTAATTTTACTATCATCTTCTGCAGTTGGTTTACAACAAAAACTTAATTCATTACAAGCCTTTTGTGAAGATTGGTGTCTTTCCATTAATATTGAAAAAACTAAAGTTTTAATTTTCAATAAGGCAGGTAGATTAGTTAATAACCATAGTTTTGTTATTTTTGGAAATGAAGTATCTTGTACAACTTCTTATAAATATCTTGGTATTTTGTTTTCAGCTTCGGGTACCTTTACACCTGCAAAAAAACAACTGTATGATAAGGCTGTGAAGGCTCTATATTCACTTAAACGTAATATTTTATCTTTGAATCCTAGTATTTATACAAGTTTGCATATATTTGATCACACTGTTAAACCCATACTATTGTATGGGTCGGAAATCTGGTTAAGTTCATTATCAAAGAAAGCTACAATTCATGATCTTTTTGATTATTCTAAAATTTCTAAATCTTTTTACTCTGAAAAGTTACATATTCATTTTTGTAAGTATATTTTAGGTGTTCATAAAAAAAGCTCTAATTTTGCTGTAACTTCAGAACTTGCCAGATATCCTATTCAAGTGAATATACTTCTTTCAGCCTTGTCTTATTGGCATAGACTTGAAACTACCTCGTCAGAACTTCTTATGGATGCATTTGCATGTTCAAAGACTCTACACAATAAAGGTTTCAATACTTGGTTTACTTCTATTAGTAATATATGCAAGTTGCTCAATGTCTCTGTTACAACTGAAATGTTATTAGATATGAGCTCTAAGTCCTTTAAAAAGTATATTAAAAATGTTATGTTAGCTAAATTTAAAACTTTTTGGGCAGATTTTCGATCAAATAATACTGATGGGAAGTTAAGGACCTATTTTTCATTTAAAGAACATTTTGAATATGAACAATATCTGAATATAATTAAAAATTTTGATAAAAGAAGGTCTTTGACTAAATTTCGGATTAGTGCACATAGACTTAAAATTGAAAGAGGAAGATTTTCAAAACCACCTATACCTGTTGAAAATAGAGTCTGTGATCATTGTTTCTCGGAAATTGAAGATGAATTTCATTTTTTAATTAAGTGCTCGAAATATATTACTCCTAGTAATAATCTCTTTTCAGTTGCGCGGATGCATTGCAGGAACTTTTGTTCATTAGAAGATAAGTTAAAATTTAATTGGTTATTAACCAATTCCGACAAAAATGTCATCACTGAACTTTCAAATTTTATATTTGAATCGTTTGATATACATGCTTTACAGTAAACATGAGCTCTATATAGTCTGGATTATGTATCTTGATGTGTGTTGCATTGTATCTCTCTACTGTGGTGAGGTACAATGAAATACATATCAGGATCATATTTCCATATTTCCATAGGTATACACTGAGGTATCTCTGCATGCTCTTCGCTGAGTGATTACAATTGTAGTCTGTGTTGTCTTTATAGTATATGTGTATTTTTGTCATTCTAATAATGTTTAATCATTGTATGGAGAATGTTCTCCTTTGATTTATTGCCCTTCATGGGCCCTTAATTGGAATAAATCCATTGTCATTGTCATTGTCATATTCTCTTTGGAACTCAAGTGCCAGTGTTCTGGCAGTGAGTGACAGCAAGCCATGCAAGACACGCCCATTTGTGAAGTTCAGAATTGTCGATATAATCTGACAGCTTTGGCATGTTATTTCTAAGTATCAGTACTAAAGTGTCATTGGTAAATTATTCAATATAAACGTCTTCCAAACAGAAAACAATGAAAAACTGCAGTGGTCTTTTTACCTCTGTCATATTGGGTTGACAAACTAATTAGAGAGTATCAAAGAGCAATAACTCACTTCCTTAATTTCAGCCATTGCCTCCCTTCCTTAGCAACGTGCGTGCAATTTGACTTATTTATTTATCAATTCCTGTCGATAAAAATGATCTAGAAAGACAAAACCTTGCTAAAATAATATATTTTGGTGATATTTTCCTTTAATCTTTACAAAAGTTAGCCTCTGAACGAAATTACTGGGACTACTTTTGATCGCGCTGATTGTTTACAAAGTTTGTTGTTAGGTCGCACTGGAGTGAAATAAAAAAATAAAAATGTCAGTCATAACAAAAGTTCCTGAACCAAATATATGGGAGGCAATTTGCAAAGGTAAGATCTTAGGGTGGTACAGTTTTAACAGTACAATATGGTAAAATGCTTATGCGCTGTCATGTTTATGAAACCTTGTAACAATAGGCCCACAAATAAGTGGGTCTCATTCGAAAGAAAAGTTATTTCGATTGTGACATGAATTCGGATTTGATTTGGTTATTGTTCTTGTTTGTTCAATGAGCACATTCTGACTTGTTGGTTCACAGCTGATCATAACAAAATACTGAGGATGTTTCAGGAACTGAATCCATATCGGTAATGGGATTGCTGCATTTGTTAGCCCATCTCTCCAAGAGTTCAGGGTAGTGTGATCTGACTGATATTCTATTATTATGGTGAAAGATAAAGTCATCTGGGAATATTAACAGAGCTGTAGATAAAAGGGGTATTTGATGATAATTGAAAGACAATTGTTTTTATTTGTCATTGAAACGATATGTTGTGACCCTTCATCTGAGGTTTGGTTTGGTTTGTTTCAAGGCCATAATTAGCCGCACTGTCTCACTTGTATAAACTACTATAAGTAAAGTCAAATTAATGACTCACAGTATAATCCTGTAATAGAACGCATATATAGTAATATAGCATAAGCATACATATAAATCCTGTAAAGAATAGCCAGCAATTAGTAAATTTTTTTTTTTTTTTTTTTTTTTTTTTTTAATCAATATTTTCAATTTTTATGTACATTTGCTTTATGGACGCATTTATTTGTCTGGAGTACTCAGTTTTCCCTTAACAACATGAAACCATCCATATCAAAATGCTACAAGATACAAGAAGCTTTATTTAGAGTCGACATTTTTGTGTACAACATAATAACATTAGCCATGGGCTATTTTGTCGACAAACATGATAAGAAAAACTGTACATGTATACACATTATAACAAAAATCACAGATTAAGAAAGCTATATCACAGTCCTGAAAGCATAAGAATACATGTGGCTAAGTGTGGCCGATTCGACCATTACTCAGCACATTGCATTAAGATTGGCAAAACATGACAAAATCAAATGAACATAACATGGCACACTCATACAATGTCAAAAAAGATGGATTTTTCAACATGGAAAGTTTTACATCATACCAATATATTAAGTGTAGCCGAAACAGCCATTTCTAATATATTTCATGAAAATCACAAGCTTTTATTCCACATGGAACAAACATGATACACATTCATATTCCTCAATCAGATGCATTTGCTCTTCCTATAAGTGAGAATAAAGTCTGTGATGCCTATGAATGATGAGAACCAAAAAGCTCTTCGCAGGCCCTACCTTACGTTGACAGCATTGAATCGCAATTGCAGGGATACAGACTAACTCAGTTTTCATAGGAGCAAGCTGGCCCCTAAAAACTGAGAATTAATCGCCCAGCCAGAAATTTAGGGGCCCATATTTAAAACGTCAGAAACATGAGAATTTTTTATTCAGAATCTGCACGAGATTTGCACCGTTTCCGTAGGCTTTGTAGTAAATCCTCCTTTCTTCAGGGTTTTCTTCCTTTTAGCTACCGGGTGTGAAACACCAGCGATGTATCGCCACATTATGCGCGAAAAATTTACAAATGGTCAAGATTTTTTGCTGTCAAACGGAGGAGGTGGCCATGTTGTTTTTCGATAGTGAATAAAATCCAACACACAAGTATGACAGAACACCGAATATTCAACGCAGATATCGGTGCGGAAGTTTGCAATGCCCTTTGAGGTGGTGGATTTTACTCCAAGGCGAAAACACGCCAGACACTCGCTGACAGCTGATGATTGCAAGCTGGGCGACTGTCGTTTTAATGTTAGGCACTCACCCAATTTTTTACTCGCAGTGGGCGAGTGGGCGACTGCTAGTCTGTATCCCTGAATTGGTTTCATGCCTATAACCATCTCGTCGAGACGGTTCAGATGAGGGGTCACAACATATGTTTTTATGCAGAATTAACAAAAATTATCCCTTATTATCACCAAATACTTCCTCTCATCTAGAGCTCTGAATTATTTCACTTGATTTTATGGCATTTTTAGAAGGTTCTCAGGTTTTATTCCTTTTAGTCATGACCCAGTTCCACATATCAAATCAGGTTTTACATAGTCCGACGCCGCCATAAATTCAGCTTTATGTTCGTGTTTGCTACAACAGTTGACTTCAAGAAGTCTCAAATAAGTTTGTTTTGGTAAAAAGTCATTTCGTGTTTGATCTGACATGGAGCAGTTGCTGAAACCTCTATCCGAGTTAACCTGTGATCTTGATTTGGTTTTAGAATTTTTATTTTCACAGTTTATCAAAATTTCTGCAAAAACCAAGAAACTGGACTTATTTTCACTGTGTCTATTCTAGAGAGGGGGATTCACCCACATTTCTGACAATTCCTCCTAATTCTTAGCAAAAGAGGGAATTATTTTCTTTATTTTATTCATGAAAATAGATTTAAATGATATCGAAAAGCATTGTGTGTACTCACTGATACTAAATTATAGCTAAAATACTAAGTACCATTGTTTTTATGTGGTTTAAGTCAAGAGTTACAAGTGTGAGTGATACCTTTTCTCGAAAATCCCCCCTATTTTTTCAATCCTGGAATAGACACTGTTTTCAGAGATAAAAAATTCACCTAAAGTCGAAGTTAGTCTTCAGGCATGGTAACTTTTCAAAATCAATGTTAAAACTCCTTTATAATGTATATTAATGTAATTGATAATATATTAATGCTAGATATTTCAACTTTTGCTCCTCTAGGAAGCTGCAATAATGTGTTGAAAAATAGGCAAATTTGCATAGATACTGTCAGAGGTCCTTAAACTCTTCTTGGCCTACATTTACATCCAGTGGAGAAGTAGCATATCGGAGGAAGAAGGCAAATACACAGACCAGGTGGCCCAGATAGTGGTGGGATACTGTAGCCTTCATCATCCAATGTCTATCTGCGCTTGGCTTACGATCAATAACTTGAGAGTAAAATTGATATAATTGACCAATGTTCTTTAAACATATTGTATGGATCTATAGATCTTGGGAAAAGATCCTTTGGGATTGCTCATAGGAAAATTTCAATAATTTCTGACAGAGCTATTGCATTTGTCAGTGTCCAAGACAGTGGTTTTTGGCCTGTAGCATTTTTATGTTGGAGCTATCTTGATGAAACTCCAAAGAAGTTATTGAAGTAAAGTAAGCTTTCTGTGTCAAGTAAATTTCGTTTGACAAAAGTTATCTGCCCCGGATTTGAGACTGTGTAAATATGTCCATAGTCCAAAAAGTGGTTTTTGGTCTGTAATTCATTTTCTGCATTTGAAATATCTCTGTAAGACTTCCCAGCAATGATCAAAGTAAAGTAAGCTTTCTTTTACTACTAAAATTTTGTCCCACATGGTTATCTGCCTTTGTTGTAGTGCTATGTATGTCAAAAAAGTGTTTTTTTGGCCTTATGACTTAGACTATTGCTATGAAACTTCACATTGATTGAAGTAAAAATTACTTTCTGAACATTGCAATGAGAATTTATCTGATAGTTGCTTATACTCCATCTATGTATTCAGGTTTTTTTCATCAATCATTAAAGCAGTAAACTGATTGTGTAAAATTAATGCATTTTTAAATTTAACAGTTAATTGATTTCAGAGTTTGCCTCTTTCAAGCCACCATTTCGAGAGGATGACGAAGTGTCAGTAGCAACAGACTACCAAGACTATGACCCAGCGAAACATAATCCAGTATTTTATGGGAATATGCATCATCCAATTCAAACTGATTCAGATATTATGCAAGATGTAGATGTGTCTAAGTCTCACCCTTCAGTCATTGGTTATGCATTTACAGAGAAGCCACCAGAAAGTCCAATACCTCCACCCCCTCCACTGCCAGA
Organism: Ctena decussata; assembly: GCA_963989385.1. NCBI lineage: Eukaryota > Metazoa > Mollusca > Bivalvia > Lucinida > Lucinidae > Ctena > Ctena decussata. Next base: position 47,046,649 of record OZ022500.1, read on the forward strand.
CAAGAAAACCTGTAAGTTCAGTTTTGCTGTTGTAGATCTTTAAAAGAAAATCTGCAAAATGATAGAAAGAGCCAACTTTTGGTCCACTAAGGGAGTTACCATTAAGATTCATGGCAAGATCAAGCTCGATTTGCCTTTCTGCAAGCAAAAAAACATATCTACTGGTACCCAAAATAGATACTTTAACAGTATTGGGTGATTTTTCCATCATTAAATTTGGAATATAAAACTATTGGAACACAGTATCTTTCCATTGCAGTAGGTAGATGTGGGTCTGCCCTTTATGAATCTGTCCAAATATTCAGGGTACATTTAAAAGGTAATAAAATGGGGAAAGGTGGGGGCAGGGGAGAGGGGGGTGGGGATTTTCGTGATTTTTCCATCATTAAATTTGGACTATAAAACTATTGGAACACAGTATCTTTCCATTGCAGTAGGTTGATCTGGGTCTGCCCTTTATGAATTCTGTCCAACTGTTCAGGGTACATTTAAAAGTAATAAAATGGGGAAAGGTGGGGGCAAAAATCCCCCTAAAGCTAGATCCATCTTAAAGGATGGATCTAGATTATTGGGATTGTTTGGAAGGGAAAACCCATCTTATAGGAGAATTACACAAGGCTGGGTTAGATATTTGTGTCATTCTACAAAGGGAGACCTCCTTCTTAACTATAACCAAAAAGTAAAATACGGTATATGTTTTTTTTTGTAGACAATCACAAAAGATTCAAATACTTTTTCAGATCAATGTCTTTTTTTCTCCATTACCGGTATTTTTTAAGAGCACAATGCTATTTTTTTATTGGCTGTTTAAGAGGTTGAATTTTATCGTAAAGAAAAAACACAGACAAAGCTTAATCTTCATAAATACTAGAACACAAGCCCTCTGAGAATGATTAGAAGCTGTGTATCTCAAAATTGTCATTGTTACCCTTATCTTGAATTTTGCTATTTGAACTTTGTCTTTTTTCTCCATTACCAGTATGTTTTAAGAGCACAATGCTAGTTTTTTATTGGCTGTTTAAGAGGTTGAATTTTATCATAAAGAAAAAACACAGACAAAGCTTAATCTTCATAAATACTAGAACACAAGCCCTCTGAGAATGATTAGAAGCTGTGTATCTCAAAATTGTCATTGTTACCCTTATCTTGAATTTTGCTATTTGCGCTTTAAGTGCAAATAGCAAAATTCAAGATAGGGTGACAAATCATAATATGATTCTGTTTTTACAGGTACGCCAAGGGAATATTTAGAAAGTTATGTTTTTCCAGAACTTCTACCTGCACTAATTGAGATGCTGCGCCAAGCAAAGAAAGAAAAGTGTTTTGAGGTAATTATTCAAAATTTTGACAGAACTGATCATGAATATAAAATGGCAACATTGTTTTTATTCATATATGCATTACAGGACTGAGGAGTTGGTATGAGAATTTAAGTTACATGTGTGTTTGTATACTTATTCTAATGTACATGTACCCAGCACACAATGTGCATGGAAAATTGAGCCATGACACAGCAAAACTAACAGAGTGGCATGTGTGCACAGCAAAGACTCAGATGAGCCTGGGCATTCGCCCAGTTTGATCAGAGACTTCACTGTGCACTTAACATGAACTTAAGAGTCCAAGCTACCTCCATGCCAACAGAGAAAACTCTAATCAGACTTGACGGATGCCCAGGCTGATCTGAGTCACCCCTGGGCTCACATGCCACAGTTGGTTTTGTCTTGTTGTGGCTCATTTATAGTGTGCAGTGTGGTGTGATGGGTCTATGACGAAACATAGAACGACAAAACATAGAAAAGCCAAAACATAGAAAAGACAATACATAGAAAGACTAAACATAGAAAAAAAAAGATCGAAAAAAGATCGAAATAACATCGAAAAATTCCAGAAACATCGAAAATTTTATTAACAACCATTTAACGACAACAAAGCTTTTTTCATTTATTTTTCCAAAAGATTTTTTTCCTAAACATGTCTCTGGAATTTTGAGGTAGCGAACAATTGATGGGCGACCAATACAGTTTAACGCATAGTATTATTGCTTTTTCGATCAGTGTCCAATACAGTTCCATTCAATATTTGATTCAGTCAACATGCGTACCTTCAAGCTGAAATCGAGGTCGTCAGCGTACTTAATTCGAAGGCCAAGTTAAAAAGATTTGCGCTAATTTGTCCGAAAGTTAATCAGTTGTCTTTGATAATTTTAAACACAGCTGTGTATGTTTCTTTGGAGGCAAACAGAAAACCATTGGAAAAATGGTTACCAGGTATTCTCAATGAATGGTGTAAAAAAATTATAAAAAAAAGGCGGGGTTACAGAAAAAGTCCCGTCACCGTACCATGTTTTTGAGCAAGACAAATGTATGTCGAGTATATCAAAACCTTTTAACCTTCAACGTTTTCATTGAAATGAGCGAATGTTCAATGACGCATAGCATTGCCGAACGGTCATTTGATTATTGTTTTCACACTTATTGTTCTGTTTTTGGTCGTTCTGTTAATGGTCGATCTATTAAATGTCCTGTCTATGTTTTGACTTATCTATTAAGTGTGCTTCTCTCTTTTGTCTTTCTATGTTTCGTCGTATACCGGGTGTGATGTGTTTTGGTGAAGGTGAATGGGTACACTATCAGGGGAAGCAACTGCCATTTCTTTTTTGCTGCCCTTCCCAATCAGGCCAGTTTTGTGTGTGTGTGTGTGTGTGTTGAGGGGATGTGGGGAGGTGCAAGGCAGTAAATTCTGTCCTTTAAGGGTAGCCTGCTGGTGGCTCTGTCTGTCATTTAGGGATGCAAATAGGAAGTCATTAAAGCTATTCCCCTTGGTAAAAATGGGAGAAAAAGAGGGAGGTGTACCCATATACCTTAATGCAGGCTATGGCCCTTGATAAAGATTTAATTTCTGGTCACATGCTTATGCGAAAATGATTCCACATTTAGCTAAATGAAACAGATCATACTGTACAATCTGTGTAAGTTGAAATTTTGAGGCTTTTATTTGTGTACCATAAATAAAGGGCAAATTTAACCCCACCTGCCTCTTTCCACAGATCTATGTTATGGCAAAACAAACTTCTGCTTACAGTCTCTAGTAAAAGTAGCATGGTAAAACAGTCTTTTGCTACAGACTTTAGTAATTAATCTAGCATATTCTGTAGTTGACCATAAATTATTGTTTTTTTTTTTTTCAGAGGAAAAGAACAAAGTTTGATGCACTAGATTTTCTAACAGGATTTTTGTACAGGTAAGAAAAATTATTGAGGATGCATATGGGACAAAACACTGAGTGACTATGACATGAGAGACTGAGCATAATGGCATTATTGCCATATATGCTTGCAGTGCCAGGCTGACTAGTTGAGCTAAGTGATTCAGGGATCTCCCCAGACTATTAAGGCATGTCGCTCGCAACATGCCTTCTTCTTCAAATTACATTTGCAACATGCCTTAATTTCTAATGAAAAATTATTAAAATGCTAATATTTTCATTTCTTAGCCTGTAAAGTTGTTTTAAATGCATTAAGGATCATCAGTAAATCTTTACAATTTAAATTTAGGCTAATTTTGGCAAAGCAGTGCTTTATTTAGAATTTCAAAAATTGTTCATGAAGTAAAAATTTGATTTTTCTGTGGAAAGCAACATGCCTTCTGAAACTTCTGGGGAGAACACTGTGATTGCTTGGCATGTATGTTAGCATGTCCCTTTCCTTTACAGATGGGGTATTTGCTTTTTATGAATGGGGAAGGTAAAGATCAGACTACACTATAGTCATTTTATTGCATAGATCAGCATACTTTTATAAGTGAACAGCATTACAGTTAGACTTTACTACAAAGAAATTATGTGACTTTATGGCATATGAGCATTAAATTCTCATTTGCAACATATTCCTTTGTAGTTTAATCTCAAATTGAGAGCCCAAGGCTTGAAATTCCTTTGTAGTTTAATCTCACATTGAACGCCCCAGCCCTGAAATTTCCATGTAGTTTCATCTCACATTGTGAGCCTAAGCTCGGAAATTCCTTTGTAGTTTAATCTCAAATTGAGAGCCCAAAGCCTGATTTTTTTTGAAGTTTCATCTCAGATTTAGAGCCCAGGCCTTGAAATTCCTTTGTAGTTTAATCTCACATTGAGAGTCCAAGCCCTGATATTCCTTTGTAGTTTCACCTCAAATTGTGAGCCCAAGCTTTGAGGTGAATTGTGAGCCAAAGGAATTCCTTTGTAGTTTAATTTCAGATTGAGAGCTCAAGCCTTGAATTTCCTCTATAGTTTAATCTCACATTTAGAGCCCAAGCCCTGAAATTTCTTTGTAGCTTCATCTCAGACTGTGAGCCCAAGCCCTGAAATTCCTTTGTAGTTTACTCTCACATTGAGAATTAAAGCCCTGACATTCCATTGTAGTTTCATCTCAAATTGAGAGTCTTTATGTATTTGCTGCTCCTGAAAGTGTATCCATCCATCTTAGCTATTACACTACTAATATCTATAATGACTTTTGATTTGGACAAGTCCACTTGCCCACCCAGGAGATATTTATAAAAAAAAAAAAAACACTATTAAATGAATGACATATAGTGCGGACCCAGATTAGACTGCTACTTTAGGAGCAGTCTGATCTGGGTGTGCACTGTTTGCTCAGGCATCTTTGTCCTAATACTTCCAGTTTTTACAGTATAGTGCAAGATATCTGGAAGTTTTTGCTGTTAAGAAGGATATTCACATGTTTTTCCAGGACCAACAAGTTACACACTGACAGAGAAGATGTTGAATTAGAAGAAATTCCCTTTGTGAAAGAGTGGTTGAAAGATCAGTAAGTAAATAGAGAATATCTACCCACATTTCATCATAATGAAAAATATGAAAAAAGGAATGGGGATAAAATTGGGTAACATTACAAACTAGTCATTGGCACTCATAACAAAAGGTTTGTGCCTGCATGTAAGGAGTATGGACATGAATAGTTGTGAGCTGTTTATGCTATAAAAGTTTTGTGATCAGTGTTGTGCAGTAATAGGATGGATCTAATCAGTGTGTGCCACAAAAGCTTGTAGTTGGTTTTTGCAACAATTGCTCTGTAATCCATGTGCACACAAAAGGCTTGTAATCCATATTTACGGGCTATGTGTGCAACAGTTGGGTTGTAATCCATTTAGTGCATGGAAGACTTTTAATCTGCTTGTGCAACAATTAGCTTGTAGTGTGCAACAAAGGCTAGCTGATAATACATGTGTGCAACAATTGACTTGTACTCCATGTGTTACAAAAAGCTTTGCAATCCATGTGTGCAACCATTGCCTTGTACTTCAGGGATGTGTCAAAAAGGCTTGTAATCCATATGTGCAACAATTGGCTAGTACTTCATGTGGGTGTTACAAAAGACTTTTAATCTGCATGTGCAACAATTGCTTGTAAGCCATGTGCAACAAATGGTTTGTAATCTATGTGTGCAACAACTGGCTTGTACTGCTGTGGCAACAAAAGGCCTTTAATTTGTGCAATCATTGGCTTGTATTCCCTGTGTATTTAAAAAGGCTTGTAATCCATGTGTGCAACATTGGCTTGTAGTCTGTGTGTGCAACAAAAGGCTTGTCATCTGCATGTGCAACAATTGCTTGCAATCCATGTGCAACAAATGGTTTGTAATCTATGTGTGCAACAACTGGCTTGTACTGCTGTGGCAACAAAAGGCCTTTAATTTGTGCAATCATTGGCTTGTATTCACTGTGTATTTAAAAAGGCTTGTAATCCATGTGTGCAACAATTGGCTTGTACTCCATTTGAACACAAAAGGATTGTCATTCATGTGGGCAACATATGGTAAGTATTGTGACCAGTTATCAGTGTGTGCAGCAAGAAGTTGGCCACATTTACAGACAAAGAACAATTTCCACTTGCCTCTTCAGCAGAGGGCTTATCACCAAAGGTTTATTGCAGATATTATTGAAGATACAAATTGCCACTTGACCATGCAATAAAAGGTTGTTACAACCTTTTAAATGTTTTCTGTAAAAGTTTCTGTTTGTAAGAAGTTTTGATACCTATAGCAAACAGTTGTGCATACACTGTATTTTTTTAACTTATATGGAGAAGATAAATATCATTATGTTGTAGCATCTTCTGTTTGCAACTTACACATTCTGATGAAAAACCTTTTCTTGCACATACCAGTAGGAAACTACTTCTCACATACCCGGTTTACCTGTGAGAAACATTTTCTCACACATACTAATGAAAAGACTTTTCTTGTTCATTTGCACATACTGGTGAGAAACCTATTTTTAATATACTTCTGAGAAACCTCTTTGCATAAACTGGTGAGAAACCTTTTTCTTGCGCATATTGGTGAGAAACCTTCTTACATATACTTGTAAGAAACCTTTTTTTAGCATATACTGGTGAGAAACTCTTTCTCGCACACACTGGTGAGAAACCTTTTCTTGCACATAATGGAGAGAAACCTTTTCTTGCATATACTGGTGAGAAACCTTTTCTTGCTTATACTAATGAGAAACCTTTTCTTGTACATTTGCACATACTGGTGACAAACCTTTACTTTCATATACTGGTGAAACACCTTTTCTTGCACATACTGGTGAGTAACCTTTGCTTGTACACACTGGTGAGAATTCTTGCTTGTACTGGTGAGAAACCTTTTCTTGTGCATGCTAGTGAGAAACCTTTTCTTTTTTCTTGTACATACTAGTGAATGCTTTTTCTTGTACATAATCGTTTCTTGCACATACCAATTAGAAACCTTTCCTTCATATACTGATGAGAAGCTTTTTCTTGCACATACTGGTGAGAAACCTTTGCTTGTACACACTGATGAGAATTCTTGCACATACTGGTGAGAAACCTTTTCTTGTGCATTCTAGTGAGAAACCTTTTCTTGTACATACCAGTGAATGATTTTTCTTGTACATATTGGTGAGAAATCTTTTCTTGCACATCCAGTTAGAAACCGTTTCTTGTGCATACTGGTGAGAAACCTTTTCTTGTGCATACTGGTGAGAAACCTGTTCTTTTACATATTAGTGAGAAACCTTTTTTTGCACATATTGGTGTGAAATCTTATCTTATGCATACTGGTGAGAAACCTTTTCTTACACATTCCAGTGAGAAACCTTTACTTGCATATACTGGTGAGAACCCATTTCATATACATACTGGTTTGAAACTTCTTCTTGTGCATACTGGTGAGAAACTATTTCTTATGCATCCTGGAGAGAAACATTTTCTTGTAGATACTGCGAGAAACCTATTTGTACATTCTGGTGAAAACCATTTTTTTGCACTTACTGGTGAGAAACATTTTCTTGTGCATTCTGGTGAGAAACCTTTTCTTGTAAGAAACCTTTTCTTTTACATTCTGGTAAGAAACCTTTTCTTGTACATTCTGGTAAGAAATTTTTTCTTGTACATACTAATGAAAGACATTTTTTTGTGCATTCAGGCAAGAAACTTTTTCTTGTACATTCTGGTAAGAAACTTTTTTAATACATTCTGGTAAGAAACCTGTATTGTACATACTGATGAAAACATTTTCCTATACATTCTGGAAAGAAACCTCTTGTACGTTCTGATAAGAAATATTTTCTTGTAGTTTCTTGTAAGAAACCTTCTCTTGTTCATTCTGGTAAGAAACCTTTTCTTGTAATACTGCTGTGAAACCTTTCTTGTGCATATTGTTGGGAAACCTGTACATATCTCATGCTGCATTTGTAGATTGCACTTGGAGCACACCATTGTTATTATATGATGGCATGCCATTTATTATTCATACTGATAAGAAACTGTTTAGCACATACAGTGCAGTTCACAAACTTCTTGCTGTATATGCAGATGACACATGAAACAGGAGAACCTTTCGTTGTATACACTGGTGCCAAGTGTTTGGTTTTAGATACTGGTGACTAACACTAATTTACATATCTTGTATGGAGCTTGAGTCATTGTTTTGACTGAAGTTGGTAGTTACATGTTTTTATACGCCCGTTTTGAAAAAACGGACGTATTATGTCATGGCGCTGTCCGTCCGTCCGTCCGTCCGTCCGTCCGTAAACATTCTTGTGCGCGCCATAACTCAGTAACCGTTTGGGATATCTTCATGAAATTTTGTAGGCATATGTATTAGGTAGGGGGAACGTGTCGCGTACAAGAATGGTCGCTCCCCCTTCCTTGGTTTCAAAGTTATGCCCCTTTGATTGATTTTTACCCTACAGGTCTTGTGCGCGCCAGAACTAGATAACTGTTTGGAATATCTTCATGAAACTTCATAGCAATGTGTATGAAGTCCCAACGATGTGTCGAGTACAACAATGGTTGCTCTCCCTTTCTTCCTTTCTGAGTTACATCCCTTTTATTAGTTCTTTTCGGCTATTTTTGTGTATACTTATGTTGTGCATACATTAACTCAGTAACTGTATGGAATATCATGATGAAACTTTATAGCAATGTGCATGATCAGAAGATAATATGTCACATATAAGAATGGTTGCTCCCCCTTTCTTAATTTCTTAATTCATAAACATTCTTGTGTAGGCCATAACTCAGTAACCATTTGGGATATCTTCATGAAATTTTGTAGGCATATGTAGTAGGTAGGGGGAATGTATCGCATACAAGAATGGTTGCTCCCCCTTCCTTAGTTTCCAAGTTATGCCCCTTTGATTGTTTTTTTTCCCTGCAGGTCTTGTGCGCGCCATTATAACTAGATAACTGTTTGGGATATCTTCATGAAACTTCATAGCAATGTGTATGAAGTCCCAATGATGTGTCGCGTACAACAATGGTTGCTCTCCCCTTCTTCGTATCTGAGTTACATCCCTTTTATTAGCTCACCTGAGCACGAAGTGCTCAGGGTGAGCTTTTGGGACACCGTGATGTCCGTCGTCCGTCGTACGTGTGTCCGGACGTCCGTCCGTCCGTCCGTCAACTTTTGCTTGTGTACACTCTAGCAGGCACAGTTTTGATCCAATCTTTCTGAAACTTTGTCAGAATGTTTATCTCCATAAACTCTAGGCCAAGTTCGAAACTGGGTCATGTTGGGTCAAAAACTAGGTCACTAGGTCAAATCTTAGAAAAACCTTGTGTACGCTCTAGAAGGCACAGTTTTCATCCAAAGTTCATGAAACTTTGTCAGAATGTTTATCTTTATAATATCTAGGACAAGTTTGAAACTGGGTAATGTCGGGTCCTTAACTAGGTCACTAGGTCAAATCATAGCAAAACCTTGTGTACGCTCTAGAAGGCACAGTTTTCATCCAAAGTTCATGAAACTTTGTCAGAATGTTTATCCTCATAATATCTAGGACAAGTTTGAAACTGGGTCATGTCGGGTCAAAAACTAGGTCACTAGGTCAAATCATAGCAAAACCTTGTGTATGCTCTAGAAGGCACCGCTTTCATCCAAAGCACATGAAACTTTGTCAGAATGTTTATCCTCATAATATCTAGGACAAGTTCGAAACTGGGCCATGTCGTGTCAAAAACTAGGTCACTAGGTCAAATCTTAGAAAAACCTTGTGTACGCTCTAGTGGACACAGTTTTCAGAATGTTTATCCTCATAATATCTAGGACAAGTTTGAAACTGGGCCATGTCGGGTCAAAAACTAGGTCACTAGGTCAAATCATAGAAAAACCTTGTGTACGCTCTAGAGGACACAGGTTTGCTCCAATCCTTCTGAAACTTTGTCAGAATGTTTATCTCCATAAACTCTAGCCCAAGATCGAAACTGGGTCATGTCAGGTCAAAAACTAGCTCACTAGGTCAAATCTTAGAAAAACCTTTTGAACGCTCTAGGGGACACAGTTTTGACCCAATCTTTATGAAATTTGTCTGAATGTTTATCTCCATAAACTCTAGGCCAAGTTTGAAAGTAGGTCATGTCGGGTCAAAAACTAGGTCACTAGGTCAAATTATAGAAAAATCTTGTGTACGCTGTAGAGGACACAGTTTTGATCCAATCTTTATGAAACTTTGACAGAATGTTTATCCTTACAATATCTAGGCTGAGTTTGAAACTAGGTCATGTCAAGTCAAAAACTAGGTCACTAGGTCAATTCTTAGAAAAACGTTGTGTACTCTCTAGAGGGCACAGTTTTGATCCAATCTTTTTGAAACTTTGTCAGAATGTTTATCGTCACAATATTTAGGCCAGCTTTGAATGTAGGTCATGTCTGGTCAAAAACTAGATCACTAGCTCAAATATAAGAACGACCTTGTGTACCCCTAGAAGGCACAGTTTTGATCCAATCTTCATGAAACTTTGTCAGAATGTTTATCATCACAATATCCAGGCCATGTTTGAAACTGGGTCATGTCGGGTCAAAAACTAGGTCACTAGGTCAAATCTTAGAAAAACATTGTGTACAAGCTAGAGGGCTAAACTTCATGAAACTTTGTCAGAATGTTTATCTCTATAAAATTTAGGTCAAGTTTGAAAGTAAGTAATGATGGGTCAGAACTCAGGTCACTAGGTCAAATCTTAGAAAAACCTTGTGTTCACTCTTGAGGGCACAGTTTTGATCCAATCTTCATGAAACTTTGTCAGAATGTTTATCCTCTCAATATCTAGGCCGAATTTGAAACTGGACCATGTCGGGTCAAAAACTAAGTCACTAGGTCAAATCTTAGAAAAACTTTGTGAACACCCTAGAGGGAACAGTTTTGATCCAATCTTCATGAAACTTTGTCAGAACTTTGTCAGAACGTTTATCTCCATAACATCTAGGCCAAGTTTGTAACTGGGTCATGTCAGGTCAAAAATTAGGTCATAGGGTCAAATATAAGAACAACCTTGTTTATGCTCTAGAGGGCACAGTTTTGATCCAAACTTTATGAAACTTTTTAAACTTTGTCAGAATGTTTATTCTCACAATATCAAGGCCAAGTTTGAAACTGGGTCATGTCGGGTAAAAAAGTAGATTACTAGGTGAAATATTAGAAAAACATTGTGTATGCTCTAGAGGGCACAGTTTTGACCCAATCTTTTTGAAACTTTGTCAGAATGTTTATCGTAATAATATTTAGACCGACTTTGAAAGTAGGTCATGTCTGGTTAAAAACTAGATCACTAGGTCAAATATAAGAACGACCTTGTGTACCCTCTAGAAGGCACAGTTTTGATCCAATCTCCATGAAACTTTGTCAGAATGTTTATTGTCACAATATCCAGGCCATGTTTGAAACTGGGTCATGTCGGGTCAAAAACTAGGTCAATAGGTCAAATCTTAGAAAAAAATTGTGTACACCCTAGAGGGCACAGTTTTGATCCAAACTTCATGAAACTTTGTCAGAATGGTTATCTCCATAAAATCTAGGTCGAAATTGGAACTTGGTCATGTTGGGTCAAAAACTAGGTCGCAGGGTCAAATCTTAGAAAAACCTTGTGTACACTTTTAAGGGCACAGTTTTGTGCTCAGAGTGAGCTTTTGGAATACTGTGATGTCTGTCGTACATGTGTACGGATGGACAGATATCCATCCCTCAACTTTTGCTTGTGTACACACTAGAGGGCACATTTTGATCCAATCTGTATGACATATGTCAGAATATTAATCTCCATAAAATCTAGGCCAAGTTGTAAACTGGGTCATGTCGGGTCAAAAACTAGGTCACTAGGTCAAATCTTAGAAAAAACCTTGTGTACGCTCTTGAAAACATAGTTTTTATCCCATCTTCATGAAACTTTGTCAAAATGTTTATTGGGATAATATCTAAACCAAGTTTGAAACTGGTTGATGTCGGGTCAGAAACTAGGTCACTAAGTCAAATCTTAGAAAATCCTTTTGTACACTCTAGAGGGCCCAGTTTTGATTCAATCTTCATTAACTTTTGATAGAATGTTTATCTACATTAAATCTAGGTCAAGTTTGAAGCTGGGTCATTTTGGATTAAAAACAAGGTCAGTAGGTCAAATCTTAGTAAAATATTGTGTATGCTCTGGAAGTTAGAGTTTGGATCCAAACTTTATGAAACTTTGTTAGAATGTTTATCTTCATAAAATCTAGGCCAAGTTTGAAACTGGGTCATGTCAGGTCAAAAACTAGGTCACTAGGTCAGATCTTGATTAAACCTTGTTGATGCTTTAGAAGGCAAAGTTTTGATCAAATCTTTATGAAACTTTGTCAAAATGTTTATTGTCATAATATCTAAGCCAAGTTTAAAACTGGATCATCCGTTGTACGTTTGTTTGGATGGACAGGGGTATGTCCGTTCGTCTGTCAACTTTTGCTTGTGTACACACTAGAGGACACATTTTGATCCAATCTGTATGAAACTTTGTCAGAATGTTAATCTCCATAAAATCTAGGCCAAGTGGGAAACTGGGTCATGTTGGGTCAAGAACTAGGTAACTAGGTCAAATCTTAGAAAAACCTTGTGTACGCTCTTGAAGGCATAGTTTTGATCCAATCTTCATGAAACTGTGTCAAAATGTTTATTGTGTTATCTAATCCAAGTTTGAAACTGGGTAATGTCGGGTCAAAATCTAGGTCACTAGGTCAAATCTTAGAAAAACCTTGTGTACGCTCTTGAAGGCATAGTTTTGATCCAATCTTCATGAAACTTTGTCAAAATGTTTATTGTGATAATATCTAAACCAAGTTTGAAACTGGGTCATGTCGGGTCAAAATCTAGGTCACTAGGTCAAACCTTAGAAAAACCTTGTGTTCACTCTAGAGGGCACAGTTTTGATCCAAACTTCATTAACATTTGATAGAATGTTTATCTACATAAAATCTAGGTCAGGTTTGAAGCAGGGTCATTTTGGTTCAGAAACAAGGTCAGTAGGTCAAATCTTAGAAAAACAGGAGGTAAATAATTACGTCCACAATAATTTTAAATAAGCCTTGTATTTTTGGCAAAATACAAATCGTTACATGCAGTTTTGGATCACTGGTTTTCTTAGTTTCTAGAGTTGTCTACTTCCACCCCTTGTTGTTTTGAAAGTGCTGTCCATGACCATTTGAGACAAAGAATTTTTTTTTCAAACTCGGATAACTGCAAACTTTTGAACTTTATGAGAGACTCAAATGAGCTCAATTTTATACTTCTCTACAGTAAGTCTTCAGCAGTTGGTCATGTACAGTAGAAAACCCAGGTCATACAGGTACATCTGTACTGTTTAGATCTGTTAATTGTTTTGAGCAATGTATTTGACCAATTTAAAAACAATATGTGTGTTAAATAGAAGTGTTTTTTTCTTGTTTTTACCTTTTCTGAACAACACAAAAGTTATCCAATTTATCTTGTTTCAGGTGAAGCCAGCCTGTTCAAGCTGTTGATCTATAAAGAGAAAAAACCCACCCCATCAATTAAGGGTGGAAGATAAATGCGTGCCCGATATTTTAACCACATTTGTTGCAACACAGATCATTTGTTGTTGCTCTGTAGCATTTGATGCACAGTTTATCATTGTATTTCACTAGTACAATAATTTATACAAATTATTTATTGGTTGAAAATTACAGCAATTATCTGTGTTGTAGTGAATCGCAGATTTCAGCCCTGTACCGGGTAGGTGCCACTGATGAAAGATGGTATTAACTAGTGTGTTCCATTCTGGACAAAGTGAATTAATATTAAATGTGTGTCATAATAGATAATTACATGTTTTGTTTTGCTACGAAATGTAATTATAACATATTCTGAAAGACAAGTGTGAATTTTTTCATCAGTATTAAAACAGGGTCCCTTCCTGGTTTTGATTATAGCATATTCTGAAAGACAAGTGTGAATTACTTCATCAGTGTTAAAACAGGGTTCCTTCCTGGGTTTAAAACTAACCACCTTGCTGACCACTGATTGTGAAAATATTCTCTTTGCAGCTCCTAGGAATTTTCAGTCTTAAGTTTAAATTATATTCCTTAGAAAAATGAATAGTACCTTTAGTAATTCATTTCTTATTTTAATTCTGTTTCCATTTTCACAGTTAATTCTACTTGATCTTATTCTATAGTTTTCTATTACATTTATTTACATGTATATTTTGTTTAATCATTCTAATTTTCTTTTCTAGGTATCGCTGATCACTTGCATTATTCAAAGTGGTTGTCTACATACTTTTTATAATATAACATTTTAATTTTCATTACCTTAATTGTGATCATTAAACTTTTGTGAAAGTGTGATTTGGATAGATATTGGAACTTCGGTGGAGTGTGACGTGTAAAGACATTGTGCTGGTGTGGGATTGTATTGTGGACGTGAGGAAACTGGACCACATTTTCCAGATAGTACTTGGCTGAAGGTATAGTTTTCTATCATTAACTTGCTTGATGTCTACTAAAGTTGCCGGCTCTTAGTTTAAACAACTCCCAGCCAAACTTGGTCAAATTTTTTATGGGCCTAATACCTTGACCCAAATTTGAGACCCAAATTTGATAACCAGTCTGATGACATTAATCCAGAGTACTGGACCTTTAATTGCCCTAACTTGAACTAAGGTCTGCAGGTCAAAGGTCAAGATCATTCAGTTCTGTAATAATATGATTATGGTTACGGATCAATAACTCGTCAATTGTTTAAGCTACAATCCTTGTATTTGGAGCTCAATGGGTTAAGCGCTGGCCTACTGATCTAGCAGACCGGGTTCGAGCCCCGCTTGAGGCGAGAATTTTTCCTACCGTAAACGGGGTTCCATTGCACACAGCCTTTCATTATCATTGTCCCATCATCCTGATATAACTGAAGCACTGTTGTAAAGGACATAAAATCGCAAGTCATCATCCTTGTGTTTAAGAACAAGCTTCATCATGATGAATAGATGATCCCTAAGTTTTTGAGGACATAGGTCAAAGATCACGACCATTCCGTTCAGTTCTGTAATAAAATGGTAATGGTTCCTGATAAATACCTCACCCATTGTCCAACCTTCAGTTCTCATACTCAGTAGGGAGGTTTGTCATATTAAGAAGATGACCCCCAAATTTTAGGTCAGTTCATCAGAGGTTAAGGTAATTCAATACTATAATAATATAATGAAATGGTTTCTGAGTAATAATTCATTCATTGTTCAACCTACAGTTCATGTTTAGTAGATGACCCCTTTTTATGCCCCCGTGACGATAGTCAGGGGGCATTAAGATTTGCTCCTGTCTGTCCGTCCGTTCGTCCGTCCGTCAGTCTGTCTGTCCGTCCGTCCGTTCATCACACTTTACGGTATAGAGTTTGTGTAATCAACTACTCCCACAGTTTTCAGTGGATCTTTTTCAAACTTCACATACATGTTGTGGACATATTGAAGATGTGCCTGTGGGTTTTTGTTGGAGCTAGAATTAATTTTGACAGAATTACGGCCTTTTGAACTTAGTCATTTTAGGCAAATTTTTGCATTGTTGGGTATGCAGTTTGTGTAATCAACTACTCCCACAGTTTACAATAGATCTTTTTCAAACCTTGCATACATGTTGTGGACATATTGAAGATGTGCATGTGGGTTTTTGTTGGAGCTACAATTAATTTTGACAGAATTACGGCCTTTTGAACTTAGTCATTTTAGGGAAATTTTTGCATTGTAGGGTATGTAGTTTGTGTAATCAACTCCTCCCACAGTTTTCAATGGATCTTTTCCAAACCTTGCATACATGTTGTGGACATATTGAAGATGTGCATGTGGGTTTTTGTTGGAACTAGAATTGATTTTGACAGAATTACGGCCTTTTGAACTTAGTCATTTTAGGCAAATTTTTACATTTGTAGGGTGAGGAGTTTGTGTAATCAACTTCTCCCTCAGTTTTCAGTGGATCTTTTTCAAACTTCACATACTTGTTGTGGACATATTGAAGATGTGCATGTGGGTTTTTGTTGGAGCTAGAATTAATTTTGATAGAATTACGGCCTTTTGAACTTAGTCATTTTAAGCATATGTTTGCATTGTAGGGTAAGTACTTTGTGTAATCAACTCCTCCCACAATTTTCATTTGCTGTTTTTCAGACATTGGAGACTTGTTGTGGACACAGTGAAGATGTGCATGTTGGTTATGATAGGAAAAAAATAATTCTGAAGGAATTATGGCCTTTTAAACTTAGTCAATTTGGGCTGCATTTTGCACTACAGGGTATAAAGTTTGTGAAATGTTTTCAGTGGATTCTTTGTAAATAGCATTTGTGCTTGAAAGGTGCTTTTAATAGGGATGTACACATGTCCTGTGACAGGCGCTGCACGGGGGCATCATTAGTGTCTTACAGACACAATTTTCTAGTTTCTTTTGAGATCTGCAGGACAATGTCATTCAGTGATTTCGATTCCATCATTTATCTCACAGTTCTCATATTTGGTAGGAAGGTTCCTAGGTCAAGGTCATTCAGTTCTGTAGTGTCATGATTATGGTTTCCAATCAATTTGTCATCCATAGTTCAATCTACAGTTCTCATATTTGCTGCGGAAGTTTGCATGAAGAGTAGGTGACCCCCATTTCTTTTGAGGTCAGCAGATCAAAGGTCAAGGTCATTAAGTACCATAATATCTTAATGACCTTGACCTTTGATCTGCTTGATTATTGATTAGAAACTATAACCAAGAAAGATTAGAAACTATAACCAAGTACCATAATATCTTGGTTATAGTTTCTAATCAATAACTCATCCATTGTTCAGCCTAAGTTCTCATATTAAGGAGGGGGATTTATCATCATGAGTAGGTGACCTCTATTTTTAGGTCACTAGGTCAGAGATCAAGATAATTCATAACTATAATATCATAACTGTAATATCATGAAATGGTTTCTGATCAAAAACTCATTCATTGTTCAAACTACAGTTCTTATATCTGGTCAGAAATTCTGTCTAATGAGTAGATGACCCCTATTTAATTTGAGGTCAGTAGGTCAGTGGCCAAGGTCATTCTGTTCTTTAACAACATTGTTCCGGTTTTCGATCAATAACTCATCAATTGTTCAACCTATAATGCTCATATTTATTAGGGAGCTTTGTCATGATGAGTAGGTGCCTCCTGTTTCTTTTGAGATCAGTAGATCAGGCGTCAAGGTTATACAGTATTGTAATATCATGGTTATGGGCTCTGATCAATAACTGATCCATTTTTCAACCTACAGTCCTCATATTTGGTAGGAAAGTTCATCATGATGAGCAGATGACTTCTATTTCTTTTGAGGTCAGTAGATCAGGGTGTTTGCTTTCTTTGGGGAAGTACATGTTTTACAAACCTTTCTTGTTTTTTTATTAGCCCGTTT
This sequence comes from Ctena decussata, assembly GCA_963989385.1. Lineage (NCBI taxonomy): Eukaryota > Metazoa > Mollusca > Bivalvia > Lucinida > Lucinidae > Ctena > Ctena decussata. The sequence goes on from OZ022500.1 coordinate 47,063,846, forward strand.
TGAAAAAAAGGACGTATTGTTGTGGCATTGTCTGTCCGTCCATCCGTAAACATTCTTGTGCACGCCATAACTCCTTAACCGTTTGGGATATCTTCATGAAATTTGGTAAGAATATGTATTGGTTAGGTGAAGGTGTTGCCTACATGAATGGTTGCTCCCACTTCCTTGGTTTCCAAGTTATGCCCCTTTGATTATTTTTTTCCCTTCAAGTCTTGTGCACGCGATAACTAGATATGCATTTGGGATATCTTCATGAAACTTAATAGCAATGTGTATGAAGTACCAAGGGTGTGTCATGTACAACAGATGCTACTCTCCCTTTCTTTGTTTTAGAGTTACATCTCTTACATTAGCTATTTTAGTCTATTTTTGTGTATACTTCTCTTGTGCATAACCGTTTGGAATATCATGATAAGACTTTATAGCAATGTGCATGATCACAAGACAATGTGTTGCATATAAGAATAGTTGCTCCCCCTTTCTTAATTTTGGAGTATCCTCCCTTTGATTAGTTTTTTTAGGATTTTCTCATTTACTCCATATCTCCTTAACCTTGTGAAGTAGTAGAATGAAACTTTATAGGAATGTGTATAATAATGGGACAGTGAATCCTGAGCAAGAACCACAACTCTGGCATACTTACTGAATTATCTCTTTGCATAAATTTCTTATTTACTCTGAACTCCTTAACCATTTAAAATATCTTAACACAACTTAATGGTGATATGATGTATATTGTCAAGAGAATGTAGTAGAACAAAGAATGGTATATCTAGTATATTTAGTTTATCTCCCTTGTTTGACTTCGGCATTACCGATCTTCTGAGCAACTTCACCTTTGAAGCTGATTTTTCGCGCCCTTTTGCGAAGCAAAGGAGAGCTTATGCTATACCCCTGGCGTCGTAGTCTGAGCATGCTTCAGAGTTCGCGCCCTGCTTCGCGTTCGCATCTGCGTCCGCATCCATGTCTGTGAGCAGTTTAACCTACTCGTATGTTAACCATTTGCATTTAGGTCTTTTTCTCACAAAGTATAAGAGCTAGATTAATGAAACTTGGTACACACTTACATCAGAACATGATCACATGAATGTATGCACCATGTATGACCCTAACTTACTGGTCATGGTCTACTGACTTTGAAAAAATTAAGATTAATGTAGTTTAACCTATGTAAACCATTTGGGTTTTGGTCTTTTTCTCACAAAGTATAAGGGCTAGAGTAATGAAACTTGGTACACATTTAATTCAGCACATGATCACCTGAATGTATGCACCATGCATGACCTTGACCTACTTGTCATGGTCTGCTGACTTTGAAAAAAATTAGGTTAATGTATGCTGAGCATTTGTGTTCAAGTCCGTTTCATAGTAGTTATGAGAGTTAGAGGCATGATATTTGGTCACTACTTGCATCTGGATGAGGGCATGTGAGTGTAACCAACCATGTAGGATAGTGACCTACATTTTTACGCTTCACTGACTTTATGATATTGCTCAATCCCTATATGGCTTACAGTTATGATACTTTGCACACACTTACACATGAACAAGATCGTTTCAGCAGTATCCTCTTTGTTTGGATTTGAGTATATTTTATGCTTCATTTGACTATATGATACACTTCACTGACTTTGTGATATTTCTCAGTTCATGTATGAGTTAGGGCCATGATACTTGGCACACACCTACATATGGACAGGACTATTTGAACACTTCATTCATGTATAGATTTGACCTATATTTTTTGCTTCACTGACTTTATGATACACGTCACTGTCTTTGTGATATTTCTCAATCCCTATATGGGTTAGAACCATTATACTTGGCACAGACATATATGGACAAGACCATTTTAGCAACACCATCCATGTATGGATTTGACATGTGTTTTATGCTTCATTGACTCAGTCGTATTTCTCAGGCCCTATATGGATGACATTATTATACTTATACTTAATTATTATACTGAAATACATTTGGGCAAGAGCCTTCATTACCACCAGCGCTGTGAGAGTCAAGCACCTGTAAGGCACACTTTGTTGTCTTCTGACAATTCTTGTTGGTATACTAATAGTATTTGATGTGTTAAATATTTAAATAATGTTGCAGTCATTAATCATAGCGTGGTTGCTTCTGTTTGTCTGCCTGTCTATCCTTTTGTAAACAATCTTGTTCATTCTGGAACTCCTTTAAATATGACATTTAAACAGGCATATTATGCACCTTTTGCAAAGCCCTTGTTTTAAAATCGATTCAGTACAGACTGATGTGAGACTGATGCGATGCGAGACTGATGCACTAAAATTACCTGTGATACAGTTACTGAATCACTCATTTTAAACTGTAAATGTTGTGCAATATTGATTTGATTACTAAAATGAGCAACTGAATCAATTGACATAGTAAAATATATGGTTTTCATTTTGGATGTATTTCCAGAAGAATGCCTAAGACAAAGCGAAAGTCGCCCTCTCAGAGGAATGCAACTAATCGGTTACAGATGAGGGAGAGGAGAGCAGCAAGACTTGAGATTGTTGGTGATGTTCCAGAATGCAGTGTTACAGATCCTGTCCGATCTGTGCCAGATGGGGGTCCTGGTGGTCCTACAGATCTGTATAGGTCTGTGTCCATGGCTGATTCGGCAGTTGGGCCATTTGACTTGGGTGCAGTTGGGCCATCTGCACTGGGTGCTGATAAACAGATGGAGGCCAAAGCCCACCTCTCTAAGCCCTCTGGGCCATCTGTGCTGGGCGCTGATAAACAGATGGAGGTCAAAGCCCACCTCTTTAAGCCCTCTGGGCCATCTGTGCTTGTTAGTTTCGCTAAGAGTTCACTTGATAGTTTGCCAAAGAGTTCACATGATAGTTTGCCATATAGTTCAGTAACTGTTGATGGTTCGCTTGATAGTTTGCCTGATGGTTTGCTTGAGAACATACCTGAGGTATTGCCTGAATGTAAGCTTGATACTGCACATGGACCTTTGGTTGTTACTGAAAACACACTTCTTAATTTGCTGGAACCAACAACTGACTCAGGGTCTGCTGATCAGATGCAAACAACTGAACAGTCAAAAGATTTCATGTGCATAGCTACACCCATTGCAGACCACAATGAAATGTCTGTTTTGTCAGATATACCAGGAAGATCATTCAGTGGTATTCAGACGAATCACTCTGGTGTTATTGGAGTAAATCTGTTAACTTCAAGGAATTCCATTCATGGATCATTTCATCAAGGAAATGACTTATTTAGTCCACAGTCACGTGGAAGTCAGTGTGTCACAAATTCTTTGTGTGCTCTTATATATGAACAATATTCAGAGATCAACTCACAACAAATGCTCGACAGCGTGCTTATTGAGGGTGATTCTTTGTACAAAGAAATCATTTCTGGATTGGATGGGAAAGTAATGCTGCAAAGCAACCTATTAAGTTTTGAAGAAATCCCACTTGAGGTCACTGTCTCAAATAGGAACCTAAATGTGTTGAAATCTGATGATATCTCTGGTATAGCTATTCAGCAGTTTGGGACTTCCAATTTTCCTACTCTTCACCAGTCACTGTATTCAGCATTACAGATATCAAAGCAAGTGCTAGTTATCATAAGAGACATATGCTCAGCAGTGTATGCAGCTAGAGAGCAGTATCACTTTTTTGATTCGCATTCACATGCGCAAGATGGCTTATCTGCACCTGATGGCACATCCATATTAATGTCCTTTTATAATCTTGAAGATTTAGTTGCATATATGTATGCGTTTTACGGAAGCATGAACATAGATATGAGTACACAATTTGACATACTGCCATTGCATTTCACAACAAGGACAGATATGTCTGAATGGAAAACAATATCACATAAAAAGCATAGGAAGAATTTTAGTCAAAGTCAAGGCAGTTCTATGATACGCACACTGATTAACACAAGTAACAGTGAAAATCATTCAGAAGAAGAGAATCACAGCACTTTAATTGGCAAGTACTTTAAGGATCAAAGGGAAAGGAGAAGACAAAAAAAGAGTGAAGCAAATAAAACAGATATAAGAACTTATCAGAGGCTATATAAGCAAACACAAAGGCAGTGTGAATTATATCGTGAAATTGACCACCAATATAGCAGGGAATCAAAGAAAAAGGCAAGGCAATCTGAGGAGTACAAGGCAAAGGATCAGAAATCGAACAGGGTATCAAAGAAAAAGGCAAGGCAATCTGAGGAGTACAAGGCAAAAGATCAGAAATCGAACAGGGAATCAAAGAAAAAGGCAAGGCAATCTGAGGAGTACAAGGCAAAGGATCAGAAATCGAACAGGGAATCAAAGAAAAAGGCAAGGCAATCTGAGGAGTACAAGGCAAAAGATCAGAAATCGAACAGGGAATCAAAGAAAAAGGCAAGGCAATCTGAGGAGTACAAGGCAAAGGATCAGAAATCGAACAGGGAATCAAAGAAAAAGGCAAGGCAATCTGAGGAGTACAAGGCAAAGGATCAGAAATCGAACAGGGAATCAAAGAAAAAGGCAAGGCAATCTGAGGAGTACAAGGCAAAGGATCAGAAATCGAACAGGGAATCAAAAAAAAAGGCAAGGCAATCTGAGGAGTACAAAGCAAAAGATCAAAAATGTCATAGAGAGTCATTGAAAAAAGCAAGGCAATCTGAGGAGTACAAAGCAAAAGATCAGAAATATCACAGAGAGGCATTGAAAAAAGCAAGGCAGTCTGAGGAGTACAAAGCAAAAGATCAGAAATTGAACAGAGAATCAAGAAAAAAGGCAAGGCAATCTGAGGAGTATAAAGCAAAAGATCAGAAATGCAACAGAGAATCAATGACAAAGGCCAGGAAGTGTGAGGAATATAAAACTAAGGAAAACTTTAATCAAAAGGCCTGCAAAAGAAGAACTCGATTGATTGAGCAATATAATCAATGGGAGGCAGAACAAAAAAGAATCAGTCGACAGTCATATGATTTCAAAAGGAGGGAAATTAAGATACAAAACAAATCTAAGAAGAAGATTAGAATGAATCCTTACTATGTGGAAAAAGAAAGAGTTGCAAAACAACAGTGGAGAGCAGACTCTAGAAATAATCAGACAGAAAAGATACTAGATTGTAACAGGAAATCTTCTAAACGTAAAAACCCTATATTTCATGAAAATGAATGTATAGCTTCAAAACGAAGAAAATCTGGTTTTGATATAAACACATGTATAGAGCTGTTTCATAAAAGCATATCAATTGGTCCATTATACATATGCAGTTGTTGCCACCAGACATGGTTTAAACATAGTGTGTCTCAAGTTACATCTTTGTCTTATGATCAACAACAAAAATATTTGACAAAATTTATATCCGTTGATAATAAGGAATGGGTATGTGTAACTTGCAAAAGCAGTATTTGTGCAGGAAAAGTTCCTAAATTATCTGTTTTAAATGGAATGGAGTGGCCTAAAAAACCTAAAGAATTGGATCTGTTTCCCCTAGAGGAGCGTTTAATTGCTTTGCGAATACCATTTATGCAGATCAGAGAATTGCCAAGAGGCCGTCAATTGTCAGTTAAAGGAAATGTTGTAAATGTTCCAGTAGAAATACAACCTGTCATTGATGCATTGCCAAGACCATTTAACGAAAATGTAACCGTAGCAGTGAAACTGAAGAAAAAAATGTCATTTAAATCTTGTGCATTCTCCGAAAATGTAAGACCACTCAGAGTGCTTGTTGCATTACACTGGTTGATGAAATCGAGTGATTTGTATAAGAATGCAAATGTAGATATAGATGAGGAGTGGATCAAAACTGTTACAGAAGATTGCGATGAATTAATAAAAGAGTTTGTATCATCTGAAGCAAGTAATTCGACTGTAGGTGCATTATCACAAGATGAATGTCATAACAAAAATACTTTTCATGAAAATTCAAGTGAACTTCTCAAAAATGAATCTGATTCAGTAAGTTCTAGTGCAAAAAGTGATGAACTTTATGATTCTGATGCTGAAGAAGTTAGCCAAGAAAATGTTGGAAACATTGATACTCTCTTAGATGATGCAAATATTGAAAACAGAAATTCTACATTTACCTTTGCACCTGGAGAAGGTCAGCAACCTTTAAGTATCTACCAAGACAAAGATTCAGAATTCCTTTGTTTCCCAAGTATATACTGTGGACAAAAAAGGAAAGAAAATGACAAAAGAATGGTACCAGTATATTACAGTGATATAGCAAAATGGGAGTTAAGAAGTGTAGACAGAAGAGCTGCTAACAGTGTGCCAAACATATTCTTCAAGCTGAAAAAAATACAGATGAAACAGTTAAATGATAAAGCCAATCTTGCTGTCAGAAGGTGTCAAACTGGAACAAACACTATGACTGCTGCACAAGCAAGAGATTCAAATTATATTGACAACATTGTTAAAAGGGATGAAGGTTATTATTTGTTTAAGCAAATTAGAAATTCGCCAGCATATTTAGAGACTAAGAAAAAGGATGTGTTTGCAATGATACGCCAGTTAGGCCTTCCCACCTGGTTTATGTCTCTATCTTCTGCTGATACAAGATGGTTGGTTGGTTGATTTGATGCTTAACGTCCACGGTAAACAACTAAGGTCATGTCGGGACGGTCAGTTAACCTAACCACACTATTCCTGGGCAGGCTTAGACCTCCTAAGCGGTTAACCAGTACTAAGTGCACATACTTTCGCCAGTAACTGACAACTGCCCTTCTTGAATCAGCGGAAGGAGAAACGAAAGTATGTGGCCAGGCCGGGATTCGAACCCAGGACCTCTGACTTACGAGTCAGGTGCCCTACCGATTGCGCTACCCGGCCCGGCTGATACAAGATGGACTGATCTTTTGAAAATGTTAGCTAACTTAAATAATAATGTTGAATACAGTGATGAACAGGTTAATAATTTTACATGGGAACAAAAGATTAAACTTGTTCAGGCAGACCCTGTCACTTGCTCCAGATACTTTGATCATAGAGTGCATGAATTTATTAATTCGGTTTTGAAAAGTGACCATAAACCTATTGGAAAACTTACTGATTACTTTTATCGAGTTGAATTTCAGCAAAGAGGTTCACCACACATTCACATGATTGTTTGGATTGAAAATGCCCCAAAATTTAATGTGAACACAAATGCCGAAATAACTGCTTTTGTGGATGAATTTTTACAGTGTTGTGTGGATGACCAAGAAATGAAACATTTGACAGATATTCAAATTCACAAACATTCTAGAACATGTAGAAAAAAAGTTGACAAAATATGCCGCTTTGGATATCCGTTACCCCCACTTCCATGTACAATGGTGTTAGATCCGCTTGAAGTAGACCAGGATAAGTACATCAAGTTGCACCAAAACTTACAGAAAAAAATGAATAATGAAAAAAATGGATATGATATGACATACAAACAGTTTCTGACAACAGTTGTTCAGATGAGTGAAGAGGATTACATCCGATGCATTCGAAGCTCATTAAAATCATCAAAAGTGTTTTTGAAAAGAAAACCAAGTGAGATCCGAGTAAATTTATATAATAAGACTGTATTGAAGGCATGGAAAGCAAATATTGATATGCAGTTTGTGCTTGATCCATATGCATGTGCTATGTACATTGTTTCATATATCAGTAAGTCACAAAGGGGAATGAGTAATTTATTATATTCGGCAGCCAAAGAGGCAAGAAACGACAACATGGATATCAAAAGACAAGTGCGGCATATTGGAAATGTATTTTCAAATAGTGTAGAAGTTAGTGCCCAAGAGGCTGTATACCTAGTTCTGCAAATGCCGTTAACAAACAGCACCAGAGATGTTGTTTTTATAAATACATCAACTTCGGACAAGCGTGTGCAGTTATTAAAGTCAAAGTCAGTTCTTGATGAGTTACCAGCTGATTCGACAAAAATAACGTCTGATAATGTGATCAAACGATATTCGAAGCGACCAAAAGTTTTGGAAAATTGGTGTTTGGCTGATTATGTGTCTCAGCTAAATATAGTCTACCCAGAAGGTATGAAAACAGATATGGATGATGAAGTTAATGATGACATTTCTAAAGAAAACAAAAATGATGATAGTCCAGAAGATATGGACAATGAAGAAAATAACACTGTTGTTGATAACAATGTTGCTAAATGTTTTGATGATGATATGACTTTAATAACTTTGAAAAATGGCATAAAGATAAAACGGCGTGGAACTTACAAAATAATACGCTATGTTCGGTTCAATCGTAATTCAGATGAAGAAAACCATTTCAGAGAAAAACTGCTTTTGTTTTATCCATGGAGAAATGAGCAAAATGATTTGAAAGGAAATTTTGGTACTCACAAAGAACACTATGAATCTATGAAACATATGATAGAGTTGAAATGCACAGAATATGAACATCATGTCGAGGAGTTAGAACAAGCAAGAGATATGGCAGAGACTGAATGTGATGCATTTGATGAAATTGCCCCAGGAACAGAGCAAATAGAAGCCGATACTGCCGAGGAAAATGCAGTCGAATCAGAAGCCTTTGTATACTTTAATCCTGATAGAGCTTCTGAACATAGGAATTATGACATTGCAATTGAAATAGGATGTTCAGTTTCTGCACCACAAATAAATCCTAATGAAAATATACTGCCGGAACAACAATATAGAGAACTGTTGAGATGTTTAAACACTAAGCAAATGCATTTTTACAATCATGTAATACACTGGATTAAGACTAAGGATGAACCATTATATACTTTTCTTTCTGGAGGAGCTGGTGTTGGTAAAAGTGTTGTTATTAGAGCGCTGTATCAGACTTTGTTCAGGATGTTAAATCTAAGAGAAGGAGAAAATGCGGATGACATAAATGTGTTATTATGTGCATATACAGGTAAAGCTGCATTTAATATCAGTGGTTCAACAATTTCATCAGCTTTCAAACAAAAATACAAACAATCAGATCAGACATTGAGCTGCGACAATTTGAATACCTTTAGATCCAAATATCGGAATTTATCAGTTGTCATTATCGATGAAATTTCAATGGTTAGTAATTCTATGTTAAATTTCATAGATCAAAGACTTCAGGAGCTGAAAGGAACACGGAAACCATTTGGTGGCATCAGTATTATTGCTGTTGGTGACCTTTATCAGTTAAAACCGGTGAGTGGAAATTGGATCTTTAACACTTCAACAAAAGGTGCTGAATCATTGTCTGTTAACCTATGGAAAGAATATTTTACAATGTTTGAGTTGACAGAAATCATGAGACAGAAGGATGATCTCGAATTTGCACAGCTCCTAAATAGACTTAGACACAATGAATTAACAGAAGCAGACAAACTTAAACTAAAAACATGTGAAACAATCTCAACTGCCAATGATTATTGGTTGAATGCTCCACACTTGTTTGCAGAAAACCACTTTATGCATTTGTTCAATCACTCAATTATATCCAGTATGCATGCAGAAAAAGTTATTGTTCCTTGTCACGATTCTGTTGTTTCCCCAAAGCTATCAAAAGACAAGCAGGATGCAAAAATTAAACAAATATCGACAGACCCAAGCAAAACCGCAAACCTTCATTGCTCATTGACAGTGGTTGTAGATATGATATATGATATAAATGTTAACATCAACACTGAAGATGGACTTGCAAACGGGGCGTCATGTGTTGTAAAATTTATTGAATACAAGCAGGCAATACCAAACCGTCCAAGCATTATTTGGGTTCAGTTTGACAATGAAAAAGCAGGAATTGAAACCAGAGAAAAATTCAAAAAAAGAGGATTTTATCACGATAAAATAAACGATAATTGGACTCCAATATTTGATATACAACGGACATTTACAAATGACAGAAGAAATATTACGTTTGAGAGAATTCAGTTTCCTTTGCAACCATCTGCTGGTCGATCTGTTCACCGAGCACAAGGCACTACATTAAATAGAGTTGTTATTGATTTATCACAACGAAAGGCAAGAAAAGTCCCCCATATCCACTATGTTGCTCTGAGTCGAGTCAGATCTTTACAAAATCTTCAAATTTTGAATTTCAATGAAAAGGCTTTAGCGATTGATGAACAAGTCCATACAGAAATGAAACGATTTTATGATGAAGCCATGCTAAAACTCTGCTATATTCCTTTGGATTCTGTAGATTCATCATCTCATTTTAAAGTTGCATTCAATAATTGTCGTTCTTTACACAAACACATTGAGGATGTCAGGAATGATCATAATTTGTTGTCTGCACACGTTATTGGATTTGCAGAAACTAGATTACATCAGAATGATGATACGATTGTTTACAACATACATGGATATCGTCTTATTAGAAATGATCAAGAGACAAATATACAGGAAAATAGGCCTTCACATGGTCTGGCAATATATGTTAATGACGATGTTGGTGTGACTTCTGTACTGTCATATAGCTCACAAAAGTTGGAATTTACCAGTATGAATATTGAGCATGCGTTGTGTAAAATGCAAATAGTAGTGTTATACAAATCACCTGGTTTGACATATCATAATCTCAAGTCTCTTCTAGAAAGAAAGCTTGTACCTCATTTAGATGTAGCCAAACCATTACTTGTTATTGGAGATTTTAACATTAATGTTTTCCAGGGATGTAGTGACATTGTTAAGTTCATGGATCAAACATTTGCCTGCAAATCATATATACATCAGCCTACAACAGACAGTCTTTCAGCAATTGATCTTGTATTTTCAAATCAAAATGGAAGTGTAGGTACAGTTGAAACATACTGGTCTGATCACAAAATAGTATATTATCATACATAGATTATACATTGTATAACCATACAATATAATTATTCACCCGTTTTGTTTTAACAATACCAACCTTATAATTTTGAGGTTGGTATTGTTGGTGGCTTTGCATTGATGAGGGTGGCCACCATCGGTAATGACACAACTAACATTTGTATATTATAGATTAATGTTTATACACATTTCAGCTAGGATTATGAGATTTGGTACAAACGCTAGGTATGACTAGTTGTATCTTGTAAGAGGGAATCAGACTCCTCCTTCTCATTATTGCCTTTCTTTGTCCATTTTTTCTGTTTCTGAAATCAAATTTTTGACAAATATTTTTCAGGAACCATTACAGAAGGGATTTTTTTTATTTGTTGCAAATGTTGAGTATGACTTGTTATATCATGTAATATAGAATCAGTCTCCTCCTGCTTGTCATTGCCTGTGCTTGTCCTTTTTTTTCTTTCTCTCCATTTAATTTTTGTCACAGATTTCTCTGTTCCTATGGGAGCCACAGACTTCAAATTGCATATGCGTCTTCAGAATGGCCAAGTAGAATTCTTGCTTTACAGTCGGATTGATATATCCCTGTAATAGCCTATAGGGAATCAGATTTCTCATAATTGCCTTTGTTTTCCTTTTTTTTCTGTTTCTCCAATCAAATTTTTGACATATTTTTCAGGAACTACTACAGAAAGGAAATGAATGCAATGTTAATTTTTTTTAATAGAGTGAACATCAATATCTTCAAAAACATTAGTGCATCACTTTGATCAAAACAAACAAACACAAGGCTCAATCCATTTCTTTTCGGTCTGTCTTCTATAGCAATATATTAGACACCATTTCACCTTTCTCATGAGTTTCTCTTTCCATTTATGAATTTGCGAGACTTTAGTAAGTTCCTCACCTTTTGCACGTTTTCCTGTTTCATATAAAGCATTAAGCTTGTCAGGTCAGGTCATTCGACCGCTTCGCTACGGAGAGAAAGGTATTTTCGTTTTGTTAAGGAAATTTTTGACCGATAATACAATTAATGATCGGAAATCGAATTTTCGCAGACGATTTTTGATTCTGTAAAAAGATCACATAGCATGTGTTATTTATATTAACTCCCTTTAATTTTACATCCTTGTTATGCGACATGTATTGAAATTGTATTTGATTCACCTGTTTCATGTTAATGATGGTCACTTGCTGTTTGACGTAGGGTTTTGTGTTACATTTTACTGTTTGCTCTATTCAGAAGCTTACAAAGCCTCTTGTTGCATGATGCGTGGCAGGCTATTCTTACGGTGCGTGAGCGTTGCATGTCACGCGTCGCGCAACTGGGTCTAAACAGCAGTTCAAGTTAGGGTTCTCCAGACATTTCCCAGTTTATGCCCAATTTATTTAGAGGGCGAAGTTTTTGATGGAGAGATTTCGGCGAATGTATCTGTTGCGTTTTGTTTCTTGAGTTACAGTAATTAGCATTTGTACTAAGAAATTGCTAGAAGGCAGTTGAAAGCCATTATTACTCAATACTAACTGTATTATTTTTGGCGACAATATATTCTTACCTGCTATAGATTCACGTTTAATTCCTCTTCAGCCAAGTTACATTTTGCTCGCTCACGTGGCGTGTCTCGTTCAATTTTCCTTTATTTCTTCGTGCAAATCCTTCTGCCTGCTCAGTGGGTCATAAATTTGACACACTTTCGGTTTTATTCATTGGGAAACGAACATTCTTGTCCTTGCACCTTTATGACATTTCCTTTTACAGTTTGTGGGACAGTTTGTTTCTTTGAGGCTGAATAACGATATCAGTTTGCTACTTATAATTTAGTTTGTATTGAGAGAGTTTTTATACAGTGTTCCTTTAAATCTTTGTATGCTCATAAGATTTAAGATATGGTTAATTCTTCTTTAGATTTATATTAGCTTCAAATATTGTATACATGACGGTATTAAAGAATTACAGAGTGAGACAACACTCTTTGAGCCGGAACACCTTTTTGCATCCGGGGGCTGAGATGTCCGCAGTGCAGCAGACACAGTCGTTTTGGCTCACGACTGTTTTTTCCACTGCGGCCTTCGGCGTATCGATGTAAGATGGTGTGAACGTTCCTGCTGGTCTTGAGCATGGATAAACCTACCTCCCCCTTCCTTAAGTTAAAAAAAAAAGGGAGTAGGGTTGGGTAGCCCGCTCGCAGCATTTATAGCATGTGGTATCGGTACATGGATATAGCATGTGGTATATGCATGAATATTACTTTGTTTGTATGGCTTCCAAATATTTGTATGTATGAACATAGCTAATTTTGTTATATAAGAATAAACCTTGTTTTGACAGGTAAGGCACCTAAATTAAGCTTGGATCTGAATGTAGAGACAGTAATGTCTAAGTCTGTGAATCATGTTTGTTCGGTATTAGATAAATATGTATTTAGTCTGCTTCTGTTTGAATAATATCATTGTTTGTATTTGTCATTCATCCGGTATTAGATAAATATGTATTTAGTATGTGTCTGTTTGAATAATAACATTGTATATGTCATTTATTTAAATGTATGCCATTTAGGAATGAAACATTTAAATGTTTCAGAACATTCATTTCATTTTAGATACGATTCTGTTCATTCTCATGTCTATATTTCAATAAGTATATATAACATATGTAATTTTGTTCTTTAAGAATAAACCTTGTTTATAATTTTGTTCTTTAAGAATAAACCTTGTTTATCTGGGGCAAGTCATCTAAATTATGTTTCCATCTGAATTTAGAGATGGTTCTATATAAGTACGAGGGATGATAAAAAATATGTGGACTTTTGCTGTAGAAATTTTATTATTGAGAGTAAACTCATTAAATTTGCAATAAATGTAGATTCATCTTTCCTTTATCCAGTGACGTATTTAATTTACCAGTCTGACTTCAGGATGTTGTCTATATTCAGTCATCATAGTCACCTTATGACGGTTCTGTGGAGCACGTTAAATATTTGCCTTATTATTTCGAATTGTTTGGTTTATCTTTGGCTATGTCTAATATTTGCAGTTGAGCAAAATGCTTGACATTTGATATGCTATTTTGTTATGGTTTCCGCTTTTTACTGTAAGGAAAGTATTGCTGGCAACAATTGTTATGCTTGCATAAGCGGCATAAACTTTGGTCTGTGGATCATACAAGGGCGATAAAATGACTTCAATCATTATATCGTATATATAATACAGGTCCTAGGGTTTGTATATAATTGTAAGAAAAATGAGGGCAGAACCAAAGACATGTTTTAAATGATCAAATTAAATATTATTTGATCCGTGTATGTTAGTTTTGTCTGATGCATGTACTGAGACCTGCATATAGACATACACCGCAAAAGTCTTGTACATGGAAACGAAACTGAGAGTTTGTCTGATGCATGTACTGAGACCTGCATATAGACATACACCGCAAAAGTCTTGTACATGGAAACGAAACTGAGAGCAAAAGTTTGGCTTGGATTTATGAGCCGATAAAGAGGAGAAGGGTATGCTACAAAATTCTTGAAAACAGTCGTATTGTATGCAGATGTGTCTAAAATTGGTCAAAATCATGATAAAATCTGCAAAAGGGTGTTAGTTTTTGAAAAGAAAGAAACAAAAGAACCCCAACAACGTTAAAGCGGGACAAAACGTCAAACGTCATTAATGTCGTGCTCCACTGTAGCTGTACCTACCTGATATAAAATAGAAGAAAATACTTATTTTTCATTGAAATTACTTCAAAACTTCACATTATGTTGCTAAAAGATCAGTCTTTTCTATGGCATGAGAAATGTTACTATAACTGCATTACCCTAACCGCCACAGGAATAGTCCACGTTCTTTTTGATCACCCCTCATATATGAATCACATTTGTTCAGTATTAGATACATATGTATTAAGTATGCTTTTGATTGAATTATAACATTATTGTTTTTATGTATTGTTCATTTAAATGTATGCCATTTAAGTATTTTCAAAATGTTCACTTTTGTTCTGATATAATTTTATTCATTCTCATGTCTATATAATTTTTGATCCCCCAACCGAAAGGTTCGGGGATATAGCAATGAGCTATTGTTTGGTTTATCTTTGGCTATGTCTAATATTTGCTGTAGAACAGGTCATGATGATGTCACATACAAGAATAGTAACTCTCGTTATTGTACTTTTTTGAGTTATCTTTCCTTTGGTGATTTTTTGACAGACTCAAGTCCACTAACAAATGATGTGATGAAAAGAAATCAAACATACTTTGCCCAAAGCAAATACTTTGTCAAATAGGTAGTTTGTGTAGTTACAAATTACTTTTTCTCATTTTCTTTAAAAAATGTACACATAGATAATGAATAGCTTTGAAAAACTTTTATTATATACATTATATCCTTTGTACGATGCAGAGCTCCAGTAGCATACTTGGAGCCCTAGATAATATTAAAAAACAGCTTTTTGGTGATAATTATGGATAATTTTGTTAATTCTGTTACTAGTCATCTGAAGCGCCTTAATGAGGCAGCTCACATGATGAGTCACAACATAAGTTTTCAGTGAGGAAAAAAAACAAACAAAAAACAGAACATTAACCCTAATTAACACCAAATACTGTTATCTAGAGACTGCCAGTTCCTGTAACTATTTGGACATCTCAAAATTTTCTATAATAGACTCTTCCAGCTTTTAATTTGGAACAAGTCTTACTTTCTTCTTCTTCAAGGCTGTTTTATTATGAAAATTTTAGAAATTGGTGTAGACTAGCAGACACTGTTTCTGAGAAATTTTATTCGGTCATATTGGGTAAATATTGCCTTTTCTGGAGCTGTGCATTTAATAGCTGCAATTACCTAAAAGAGCTTAACAATTTTTCTGAAAATAGCAGTGTACTTTGAACAGTGAAATTTTCAAATAAAATTTCAACAAACAGAATTGTGTGTTTTGTGTTAAAATTATGATGAAAAATATTGAATTATTTCCTCTTGTGCATGCATTAATGCCAGATGCATATACAGTAGAACTTCAAGGCTCGAACCCTGATGGCTCGTTCACCCTGCCTGGCTAGAACTCTTTTCTTGGTTCCCAGAGGTCACTTTATATGGAAACTAGCCCTGGATGGCTAGAACTACCCTAGTCTGGAACTAATTTTCATGGTCCAATGTTCCTGTTTGACCTATGAAGTTCTACTGTTCCATCTTGGAAAGGCACTCCTTTTACCTCAGGCAAATGCAGTCTTCAGAGAACAATAATATTCCTGGTGCATTCGTCTACGGGGAATAATTTGCACGATTATTTGCTGAAGCATGAAATGAAAATATTTAAAAAAGGAATAATATTTCTGTGCCTGTGAATTATCACTGATTAATACATGAAGTTGGAGGACAGATTTGGAAAATTTAAGATGGCAAACCCTGAGTGAATTAATATTCACATCTGCCTGTGCACGGTCCAATTCAAAATTGTTGCAAAATTAAAATCACTGTGAAAAAAATACGAAGCTGCTACATTCTTTAAAAAAAGAAAAATGACATTGATGTCAATTTCAATTATGTATATTAATGCAGATTGCTTTGCAAGGAATGCATCTATAATGTTTATTACCCTTCCAACTTTTAAATGGATATTAAATGCAAGGATTGACAAACAGCTGACACAACTTACCGTAATCGACCCATTTACCGCACCGTGCGCTTAACTTTTTCAAAATTGCAACAAAAAGATGTGGTTAAAATGTATTTAATAACCGCACACTCAGAACAATGAAATGCAGGGTGACTGGAAAGAGGCAACATGGGTAGGACTGGAAATACTTTGTGTTTATACTTTTCATGAGTTCCCTGTTAATTATTGGGTTTTGTGAGAGTTTCAAAGAAAAAGCAGTGTGCGCTTGTGCAGTTTGTCCGGAAATGGCCTTGGTGTGCGGTTATAGGGGCATGTGCGGTAAATGGGTCGATTACGGTATTTTGTATTTACAATGATTTTTTTATTTTAATGACACACTAAAAATAAAGCCACACATCAATTTAGCCCATTGGTATGACTATGGCCTAATTAAATGCATTGAAACTCAGTAAGAAAATGTAGGTTAGTATAATGTTTGATATCACTGTAAAGGCAAACTGTAGGGCTTCCGATACATGCATAGCTTTGTTGTAAAGGCAAACTGCAGGGCTTGCAATACATGCATAGCATTTGTTGTAAAGGCAAAATGTAGAGGTTCCAATACATGCATAGCATTTGTTACCAGCATGCCGCTAAAGTCAGTTATGCTGCAACAACCAGAACTAACATTCCAATGATGCCAGCCACAAACTCCTTGGAAAACATTAATTTCACCACAGTGAGATAATGATGCTACCATTCTATCATCTGTGTTTGCCTAGTTCAGTCTAGTTCAAATCCATCAAAGGAATCAACATGAACAGGTACTTTTTGGGGAAGCGACTCTGCCATTTTTAGCTCACCTCAGCTTTACAGTATTGCTGTTAGCTGCCTTTGTCATCCATCCATAAACATTTTCAGACATCTCTAAAACCACTGGGCAGACTGAACTCAAATTTCATATGGAGCCTGCATGGGTCAAAGGATTGAAAATTCTTCAAATGATCACATGACCAAGGTGGCCGTCATTCCCATATATTATGGTAAATACCCTTATAAATCTTCTCCAAAGCCAGTGAACTGATTAATGCTCAGGTGAGCGATTCAGGGCCACCATGGCCCTCTTGTTATGTAGAATTAACAAAAATTATCCCTAATTATCACCAAATACTCCCTCTTATCTAGGGCCCTGGAGCAGATGCCCAGGTTGATTTGAGTCCTTGCTGGGTGCACATGCCACTTTGTTGGGTGTGTAGTGTTGAGGCTCAAATATGATTTCTTAGTGAGTGCATTTGCTGTGATAGTATGGTTTGTAATTTGTCAAATGAAGATGTGCTGAATAGAGGTTGTGATTTACACCTTAATTTTTAGCTCACCTGAGCACGAAGTGCTCAGGGTGAGCTTTTGGGATACCGTGATGTCCGTCGTCCGTCGTACGTGTGGACGTCCGTCCGTCCGTCAACTTTTGCTTGTGTACACTCTAGCGGGCACAGTTTCGATCCAATCTTTATGAAACTTTGTCAGAATGTTAATCTTTATAAAATCTAGGCCAAGTTCGAAACTGGGTCATGTCGGGTCAAAAACTAGGTCACTAGGTCAAATCTTAGAAAAACCTTGTGTACGCTCTAGAGGGCATAGTTTTCATCCAAAGTTCATGAAACTTTGTCAGAATGTTTATCCTCATAGTATCTAGGACAAGTTTGAAACTGGGTCACGTCGGGTCTAAAACTAGGTCAATAGGTCAAATCATAGAAAAACCTTGTGTACGCTCTAGAGGACTCATTTTTGATCCAATCTTTATGAAACATTGTCAGAATGTTTATCTCCATAAACTCTAGGCCAACTTTGAAACTGGGTCATGTCGGGTCAAAAACTAGGTCACTAGGTCAAATCTTAGAAAAACCTTGTGTACGCTCTAGAAGGCACATTTTTGATCCAAAGTTCATGAAACTTAATCAGAAAGTTTATCCTTTTAATATCTAGGATAAGTTTGAAACTGGGTCACGTCGGGTCAAAAACTAGGTCACTAGGTCAAATCATAGAAAAAACCTTGTGTATGCTCTAGAGGACACAGTTTTGATCCAATCTTTATGAAACATTGTCAGAATGTTTATCTCTATAAACTCTAGGCCAAGTTCGAAACTGGGTCTTGTTGGGTCAAAAACTTGGTCACTAGGTCAAATCTTAGAAAAGCCTTGTGTACGCTCTAGAAGGCACAGTTTTGATCCAAAGTTCATGAAACTTTGTCAGAATGTTTATCCTCATAATATGTAGAACAAGTTTGAAACTGGGTCATGTCGGGTCAAAAACTAGGTCACTAGGTCAAATCATAGAAAAACCTTGTGTACGCTCTAGAGGACACAGTTTTGATCTAATCTTTATGAAACTTTGTCAGAATGTTTACTTCCATAAACTCTCTGCCAAGTTTGAAAGTAGGTCATGTCGGGTCAAAAACAAGGTCACTAGGTCAAATCATAGAAAAACCTTGTGTACGCTCTAGAGGACACAGTTTTGATCCAAAGTTCATGAAACTTTGTCAGAATGTTTATCCTCATAATATGTAGGATAAGTTTGAAACTGGGTCATGTCGGTTCAAAAACTAGGTCACTAGGTCAAATCTTAGAAAAACCTTGTGTACACTCTAGAAGGCACAGTTTTCATCCAAAGTTCATGAAACTTTGTCAGAATGTTTATCCTCATAATATCTAGAACAAGTTCGAAACTGGGTGTCGTCGGGTCAAAAACTAGGTCACTAGGTCAAATCATAGAAAAACCTTGTGTACGCTCTAGAGGACACAGTTTGGTCCAATCTTTATGAAACATTGTCAGAATGTTTATCTCCATAAACTCTAGGCCAAGTTTGAAACTGGGTCATGTCGGTTCAAAAACTAGGTCACTAGGTCAAATCTTAGAAAAACCTTGTGTGCGCTCTAGAAGGCACAGTTTTGATCCAAAGTTCATGAAACTTAAATGTCAGAATGTTTATCCTCATAATATGTAGGACAAGTTTGAAACTGGGTCATGTCGGGTCAAAAACTAGGTCACTAGGTCAAATCATAGAAAAACCTTGTGTACGCTCTAGAGGACACAGTTTTGATCTAATCAGAATGTTTATCTTCATAAACTCTCGGCCAAGTTTGAAAGTAGGTCATGTCGGGTAAAAAACTAGGTCACTAGGTCAAATCTTAGAAAAACGTTGTGTAAGCACTAGAAGGCATAGTTTTGATCCAATCTTCATGAAACTATGTCAAAATGTTTATTGTCCGTATATCTAAGCCCCCTATGAAACTGAGTCACATCGGCTCAAGGTCAAATCTTAGAAAAACTTTGTGTACACCCTAGAGGGCACAGTTTTGATCCAATCTTCATGAAACTCTGTCAGAATGTTTATCTTAATGAAATCTAGGTAAAGTTTGAAACTGGGTCCTGTCGGGTCAAAAACTTGGTCACTAGGTCAAATATAAGAACGACCTTGTATACGCTCCAGAGGGCACAGTTTTGATCCAATCTCAATGAAACTGTGTCAGAATGTTTATTCTTACAATATCCAGGCCAAGTTTGAAACTGGGTCATGTCGGGTCAAAAACTAGGTCAAATGTTTGTATGGTAAAAACTCTTATAAATCTTCACCAGAGCCAGTGAACTGATTAATGCTCAGGTGAGCGATTCAGGGCCACCATGGCCCTCTTGTTAGTTCTTTTAAGCTGTTTTTGTGTATACTTAGGTTGTGCATACATTAACTAAGTAACTGTTTGGTATATCATGATGAAACTTTATAGCAATGTGCATGATCACAAGATGATGTGTCACATATAAGAATGGTTGCTCCCCCTTTCTTAATTTTGGAGTAACCTCCCTTTGATCATTATTTCTAGGCATTTCCATTCACTCCATATCTCCTTAGCCCTTTGAAATATTAGAATGAAACTTTGTAGGAATGTGTGTAATAATGGGGCAATGAATCCTGAGCAAGAACCATGACTCTGGCTTGTTTACTGGATTATCTGCCCATGCATAAATTTCATGTTTACTCTGTAACTCCTTAACCGTTTAGAATATTTTAACACATCTTTATCGAGATGTGTATATTGTCAAGGGAATGTATTAGAACCAAGAATGGTATATCTAGTATATTTAGTATATGAATTATCTCCCTTCTTTGACTTTGGCATTACTTAACTTAGGAGCCACTTCACCTCGAAAATGATTTTTGTTATACTAATAGTATTTGATGTGTTAAATATTTAAATAATGTTGCCGTCATTAATTAAAGTGTGGTTTCCCCTGTTTGTCTGCCTGTCTGTCCTTTTGTAAACAATCTTGTTCATTCTATAATTCCTTTATGACATTAAAACGGGCGTATTATGCGCCGCTTGCGAAGCCCTTGTTGATACTTTTTTTCTGTATAGTAAACATGACTAGCCAGTTTAAGTATGCAAAGTATGTTGGAAAAGTTGGAACACATAAGTTACATCTCTTTGCAAGTTATTGACTTCCCTCACCCAATTTGAACAAGGCAGGTAATCAGGTAATGTCTCCCATTGAAATTATTAGTTTTGCCAAGGGAGGCAATTTAATTGCATTTCTTTTTAAAATTACTTACTACACCACTGTTGCATACATTGCAAAGCGTATGGTTACTCTACCTCAGCTGCTCTACCTATAGGATTGCCTCCCTTTGTTTTATACATTGTATATAACTGTGAAAAGGTATTTCTTCCCATTGCATTTCATTGCAAAAAAATTGATTCCCTACTCTAATTGTTAGGTAATACCTCCTATTCTTATCTTAAATTTTGCTATCTTCCCATTGCATATATATGTATTGAAAATACAAATAACTCTACTGCATGTATTTCATGTCTCCTAGTTTGCCATATATATTTGCATATATTTTCAGTCCCCGTCCACCCCTTCCATTGTCACTGATCTGGACAGAAGAAGAAGCTGCTCTTATCATACAGGCTTTCTGGAGGGGCTACTGTGTAAGTATGAGGACTTAAAGTGTATGGGTACACATCTATGTATTTCTATCGTATTTACAAAGGGGAACAACTTTTGTGACTTTCTGTTTGCTTCTGCAGAGGATTGGGGGTCTTCTCTTAAAGGTAATTAAGAAGTTATTCTAGAGGAGCAAATTCTTTTCTGTATGAGTTTTAAACTCCAGTTGATAAGGAGGGCAAAAATGAAAATGGAAGAGTTACTTCCCTTGTACCCACTTCTCTTAAGTGTGTACAATCAACAAAACCTTTAGTCAGGATATAATGGTTTGCATGCTGATCTGAGACTGTGCTAGTCATTTGTGGCCAGTAGTGCCCTTTGCTAGACACAAGTTTAGTTTTTGCATGTCTTTTCAAAAGCAATATAGTGTTGCTTATATGATACCCTTTTAGTGTGTGGGAACAAATAACATGCACATATACCTGAAGGCCCAAATTAGACCCACAGACAGGTGCAAGCCATGCATGTGCTTTTGGGTCTAATTAATCAAAAGTTTTAACTTAGTAAATGTGCTCAGGGCAGGTTCTCATTAACCACAGGGAATTGACAGATGACTGAAATATATCTGACCTTGACTGTGGTTAACTGTAAACATGGTTGACTGTGCTTAGAAAAAATAATTCTGTTTACTCAAGCTTTTGCCAGTTTCTACAGATAAATATTTGATAGATTCATGGTCTTGTTGCCCAAGCTTGCATCTGGTGATTGACAATGGAATGCAGTAAACCAGATCTAACCATGATCTACCGTAATTTTAACAGTTCTATGCACATCGAAAAATTGCTCCCATTTACAGTGTTACCATAACATGGGATAGACTCAGGATGCATGGCATACACTGGTTTCTGTTTAAGGATAATAGAATGCAGTGAACCATATTTGACCTTGACATTCATTTCACAAATTCCTACATTTGGTTAAGAAAAAAAAAGTTCCACTTGCAATATTTCTGTCGCTGTCATAGAAATTACAGGAGATATGCTCATACATGTTGCTTATAATTGTGACACTTTTATTTAGGCAGTGAAAAGTAGTGTATTGTATCTGACTTTGACCTATATGTCTTATCTGACCTTGACCTATATTTATCACTTTACTGAACTCAGTGAGAAATTTAGTTTCTGCGGAATTGTCTTCATTGCTCTCATTATAAGGATGTACTTTAATAGCATTCAACATTATTCTTTTTGTAACTTTTATTTAAGTTGAATGGGTACACCAGTATGTTCATCTGCTATTTTTACAAAGGGGAACAACTTTTGCAACTTTCTGTTTCCTTCTGTGGACAACAAAGCCCTTCCAAAATTGGATTTTCTCTTAAAGGAGCAAATTCTTTTCTTTTTTTTTAAGAGTTGATCCCCATTAATAAGGGATGCAAAGATAAAAATAAGTTACTTCCCCTGAAAGTGTACCCATTTACCTTATCAGATTATTGTATCTCTTTAGGCACGAAAAGACCCTGAGGTTCAGGAACTTCGGCAGTGGCAGAGAGAATGGCAAGAAGAGAATCGTGGTATACAGGACAAGATCACAGACTTCTGGGAGAAAAAGATGCCAGGTGGTGGAGAGCCAACTCCGTCTAACTCAGAGGATAATTTAAAAAAGGACACTGACAATAAAGATGCTGAGGAGGTTAAACCTCCCTCACCTGCTGCTGTGAATAATCAGAATGGACAATATATTTATGACAATGAAGCTGAGGGCATATATACAGATACTGCATAGTTACATTTCAAGTGTGTATGGTAAAAATTCAAACTGTCTGAAAATTCAAACTCTGAGAATTATTGCAGAAAGTAATTTAAAAAGTGTCTCTAAAATTTTGAATAGTGACAATTTTATGAAAGCGCATTTACAAATTTACAAATTTCTAATGCTGTCCCTTATGAGATAGTAAATTTTCTTATAATACTTGCACAACACTGCTACTCTAAAATCTCTGACAGTGAAACTCTCAGAGTTAAAAAATGTCAAACTGGAGTATTCTATCCAATTGTACATTTTAAGAAAAAAACTTTACGTGAGACTGCTTACTGAAAACAAAAAAATGCTCAGATTTGAAAAATCTGATGGGAGTCAGCATGCAGAAAGGTAAAATTAAGTAAGATTCTGTCTCAGTGACATTTGGAACACATATTGAAGTTGATAGCATTAAGTTGCATCAAAAGTGATATGTTACAAATTTGTGTGCCCACAAATGTTTACTGCTTGAGGATTAAATGAGCAGCTTGGCCAAATTTGTTTAAAGGCATATGCAAATTGGACATGCCCAATCCAGTCTGTGCATATATGCACAGACTGGATTGGTCATGTCCAATTTGCATATTGTAACAGGCACAGACAGGATTGATTATGTTGAATTTGCATATGCTTATATGCACAGATTGGATTGGTCATGTCGATATTGCAGATGGTAATATGCACAAACTGGATTGGTCTTACCTAATTTGCATATGCTAAAATGCACAGATTAGATTGGGCATGTCCAGTTTGCATAATGCTATGTGCCTTCAGGTCAGTTCTGGGCATGTGCAAATTGCTTTTCAAAGTCTACAAGCATAAGGCTGAATTAAATTATTGTAGTGAACTGTTTGTCGTTTGACCAAACAGCCCATATGCACAGGCTTCTTTGGGTTTGAGCAGTTTGAGTCCATCATCCCAGGGAGCACACAGTGGGGCAACAAAAGTTGTATCAACATTGATTCAAAATCACAACATTGAATCAATGTTGATACAGTGTTGTTTCATTGTGAGCTTGCTGGGATAAGACATTGTTTCAGATTATTTGTTTGTAAATTAATAAAACATATTATTTTTATACATTGTTGCTCTTTGGCATGCCTTTGCTGTTTATAACCCACCACATGACAGTGTCTGTCTGTCCACCCATTGGCTGTCTGTCCATCTGTCATAAAGATAGTAAGATATAACAAGTAGCCCAAAGGGCAACAATTGCTCACCTGAGAGACATTGTAAACCTATAGGGATATTTAAGATGCTCAAGGGCAGCTAACTCCATAGTCAGTGGTCCAATCAGGCTGAAAATTAAACTCATCCAAAACATTATGTATGCCCTCATTTAATATATACAAGTTTAAAAAGTATCCAATCAAGAGCACAATAGACAGAGCTGTCAAGGGCAGCTTACTTCGTAGTGGTTGGCCTGATCTGGCCAAAATTTGAACTTGTTTAAGATATTATGCATTTCCTCATTACCTGCAAGTTTGAAAAGGATCAGATCAGTAGAAACCAAGAAAAAGTGGCGACATTGATTTTTTGGATGCTCAGGGCAGGTCCTCCATAGTCAGTGGTGGGATATAGCCGAAATGCTAACTAATCTAAGCTTTTATGCATATCCTCATTGCCTGCAAGTATGAAGAGGATCCAATGAAAAATGAAAATGTGATGACGTTGTTTTCTCCATTATAAGACTATGGGATTTGTTTCAAACGCTCAAGGGCAGCTAACTCCGTAGTCTGTGCTCGAATCCAGCCAAATTTCGAACTCATCCAAGCTCTTATTTATGTCATCATTACCTGCAAGTATGATAAAGATCTAATCAAAAACCTTGATTGCAGCACCCTGAAAGTCAAACTTGCTCGAGATATTGTCATGCCCTACACTTGTGTGAATTTACTTTAAAATCCGTTGAGAAATGTAGTAGCTAGAGCGATGACAAAGTTTTTCTAAAAATAGCCACAGTGACCCTGACCTTGGGCACAGCATCCTGAAAGTCGAACTTGCTTGAGATATTGTCATACTCTACATTTGTGTCAAGTTATTTCAAAATCCATGGAGAAATGAAGGTGCTAGGGCGATGACAAAGTTTTTCTAAAAATAGCCACAGTGACCTTGACCTTGGGTACAGCACCCTGAAAGTCGAACTTGCTCGAGATATTGTCATGCCCTACATTTGTGTGAAGTTGATTTAAAATCCATTTAGAAATGTAGGTGCTAAAGCGCTGACAAAGTTTTTCTAAAAATAGCCACAGTGACCTTGACCTTGGGCGCAGCACCCTGGAAGTCAAACTTGTTTGAGATATTGTCATGCCCTACATTTGTGTGAAGTTGATTTAAAATCCGTTGAGAAATGTAGGCGCCAGAGCGATGACCAAGTTCTTCTAAAAATAGCCACAGTGACCTTGACCTTGGGTGCAGCACCCTTAAAGTCAAACTTGCTCGAGATATTGTCATGCCCTACATTTGTGTGAAGTTATTCTAAAATCTGCTGAGAAATGTAGGTGCTAGAGCGCTGACAAAGTTTTTCTAAAAACAGCCACAGTGACCTTGACCTTGGGCGCAGCATCCTGAAAGTCAAACTTGCTCGAGATATTGTCATGGCCTACATTTGTGTGAAGTTATTTTAAAATCTGCTGAAAAATGTAAGTGCTAGAGCGATGACAATGTTTTTCTAAAAATAGCCACAGTGACCTTGACCTTGGGCGCAGCATCCTGAAAGTCGAACTTGCTCGAGATATTGTCATGCCCTACATTTGGGTGAAGTTATTTTAAAATCTGTTGAGAAATGTAGGCAATAGAGCGATGACAAAGTTTTTCTAAAAATATGTGATGACGTTGTTTTCTCCATTATAACACTATGGGATTTTTTTCAAACGCTCAAGGGCAGCTAACTCCGTAGTCTGTGCTCGAATCCGGCCAAATTTCGAACTCATCCAAGCTCTTATGTATGTCATCATTACCTGCAAGTATGATAAGGATCTAAGCAAAAACAGTTGAGAAAACGTGATGACGCCATTTTCCCCATTACAACCCTATGGGATTTTTTTTCAAACGCTCAAGGGCAGCTAACTCCGTAGTCTGCGCTCGAATCCTGCCAAATTTCGAACTCATCCAAGCTTTTGTGTATGTCATCATTACCTGCAAGTATGATAAGGATCTAATCGAAAACAGTCGAGAAAACGTGATGACGCCATTTTCCCCATTATAACCCTATGGGGGCTATCTGTTGCCATGGAAACCAGAGTTCTGAGCTGATCGGCACCAAAACCTAATGCAGCCTTTCCCCCACCCAACTGATGCTTCAGATAAAATTTGATTGCGATCGGCCCACTGGTCTCTGAGATATTTATGTTTGAAAGTGTTGACGCACCCACGCACGGACGGACGGACGACGGCTCGACTCCCATCCTATAAGCTCACCTCTGAGCCTTCGGCTCAGGTGAGCTAAAAATGAAGCCCACGGGCCACAAAGCTCACCAGATCTCTAGCTCAAAATTGCTATCAAAATTGCTGTCACATTTTTACAGGCTATTACAAAATATACAACTACAAAGTCCCAGTCTGTTGAGTTGATAACAAAATATATAACTATATTCCATATTTTGATTGCAGTAAATGCCATTTTTCAATTTTCCCAATTATAAGTCAGTGCAACTCTAAGTTGCCATAGCAACCAAATGAAAGAGCCGATTTTCATAAAAAACACGAACTTTCAATCCCCCAGCCTAAGGATACTACAGATGAAATCTGGGGCTTATCGGCCCAGTGGCTTCTGAGGAGATAATTTTGTTAGTTTGTTTTTTTGCATTATTTTTGCATTTTGGTTTCCATGGCAACCAATAAAAGGAGCAGTGGGCCCAAAAACATATAGCTGATAGAAGACTTCTTAAGGAACATTTCTATAAAAGTTTTGTCAACACATCTGCAATGGCTTGCCAGTAAATGCCATTTTTCAATTTCCCCATTATAAGTCTATGGAAACTCTAAGTTGCCATAGCAACCGAACTAAAGGGCAGATTTTCATAAAAAACACAAACTTTCAATCCCCCAGCCTAAGGATACTACAGATGAACTGTGGGCCTTATTGGCCTAGTGGTTTAAGAGGAGATAATTTTTAAGTATTTTTTCCATTTTTATTTTGCATTTTGGTTTCCATGGCAACCAATAAAAGGGGCAGTGGCCCCAAAACATATAGCTGATAGAAGACTTCTTAAGGAACATTTCTATAAAAGTTTTGTCAAAGTATCTGCAATGGCTTGGCAGAAAATGCCATTTTTCAATTTTCCCCATTATAAGTCAATTGGAAATCTAAGTTGCCATAGCAACCAAACTAAAGGGCAGATTTTCATGAAAAACACAAACTTTCAATCCCCCAGCCCAAGGATGCTACAGATGAAATTTAGGCCCAATCAGCCCAGTGGCTTTACAGGAGTTGTTGTTTAAAAGTGTTGACGGATGACGACGGACGACTGCCTATCCTATAAGCTCTCTCGGAGCCTTCGGCTCTGGTGAGCTAATAAAGAAGCTTTTATTTAGCGTTGGGTATTAGAAACAAACAACTTAAGCTCTGTAGAGCTTTTATTGCAACAAACAAGGTATCCAGTAACAAATTATACCTACCTGATTACTTAACTTTATCTTCCTAGGAGTACCCTTTATAGGCAAGCGTCAGCCAAGGAACTCCTAGTACCATTTTTATGCCTTTGGTATGGCGGGCCGGGTTTTGAACTCACAACCTCCCATTCCAAAAGCAGACGCTCTACCACTGAGCTATTGGGGCCAGTGTTCATATGTGTTTAGATTGCAACTGATAACTATCCATAATGCTCAATGAAATGAATAAGCTCACCTGAGTAAAAGGTCAAAGGTCAAACTAGGGTCATCGCTTGAACAAACCTGACAGTTTGAAACTGTCAAAATATGAGAGACATTGGTTAAAGATCGAAGAATGACCTTAACCTCTATTACTCAAAAATATTCATGTAATCATCTAGTTGACTGTATTTAGCAACTTTTGCACCAAAATCTTCAAGTTCCATAAACTCTTGTGCTTAAGCATTTTTCCATGTAAAAGCATCAGAAAGCAAATTTGACCTTGCCATAAATAAAGTCAAGGTCAACCCAAGGTCATCATTTGAAAAACATTGGTAGTACTCAGATGTACATACCAAGTTTCAAAGCCATCAGTCAATTGATTCTGGAGAAGAAATGTTTTAAAGGTTTAATTACCATATATGGGCGTGGCAGCCATGTTGGTAATGTAACCTGGATCGCTTTAACAAATTTTCGTTCTCACAAGCGCTGGAGGCTATGTATGAAATTTGATTACAATTGGCCTTATGACTTTTGAGAACTTGCATTGAAATTTCATGTGCTCATTATGATGACTGTATATACACCAATTTTTAGGCCAAAATTTTCAACCATTGCCATGAAATCTTATGTTCGAACATTTCCCATATAAAAGCACCAGAAAGCAAATTTGATCTTGCTGTAAAAAGGTCAAGGTCAACCCAAGTTTATCATTTTTGAACGATCTTGGTAGTACTCTTGTACCAGGTGCTACATACCAAGTTTCAAGGCCATTGGTCAATTGGTCTTGGAGTAAAAGATTTTTAAATTTTTACCATATATCGATATTGTGGCCATATTGGTCATGTGACCTGGACTGTTTGAACAAATTTTCATTCTCTCAAACCCTGGAGGGAATCCTGGAGACTCTATATGAAATTTGGTTTCTATTGGCTTTTGAGGAGTTGTTTGAAATTGTCTAAATATAAGAGACAAGGCTCAAAGGTCAAAGAATGACCTTGACCTCTTGTACTCACAAATCTTCATGTACTCATTTTGATGACTGTATATACCATTTTTTAAGCCAAAATTTTCTACAAAATCTAAGAACTTTTATTTTCTATTTTCTAGCATTTTCCCATATAAAAGCCTCAGAAAGCAAATTTGACCTTGCTGTATAAAGGTCAAGGACAGCTAAAGGTCTTCTTTTGAACAATCTTAGTAATACTCGAGTGCCCACTGCTACTGACAAAGGTTAAAGGCAATCAATCTGTTGGTTCTTGAGAAGAAGATTTTAATTTTTTTTACCATATATGGGCGTGGCGGCCATATTAGTCACATGACCTAGACCCCTTGAACAAATTTTGGCTGTATATATGAAATTTAGTTACAATTGGCCCAGTGGAATTAGAGGAGATGTTTGAAATTGTTGAAATATGAGGGACCTGGGTCAAAGGTCAAAGAATGACTGACCTCTTGTACTCACAAATCTTCATATACCCAGTAAGATGACTGTTTTACCAATACTTAGACAAAAATCTTAAAAAATGGTCAAGGTCAGCACAAGGTCATCAACGGAACATCAGGGGGGGGCTGGTATTCTTGATGGAGACACGACATTTTATTTCACTGGCCTCTGGAAACAATTCCTTTTTTTCACCTTGTGGGAGCTAATTTATTTTTTTACAAACTAACTCAAACAGTTTTTTTTTATTTTATAGCTGAACTATCAGATCTTTGTTTACTTGACCTGAATATTCTTTTATTTTACCCACATCAGTATTTTTTACACCTTTTTTCTCACAAAAAGAACATGGTGCTGTCTTTAAGCAGGCTAAGGGCATGGCTTAGCTTGCTTTTGCAAACCAGTACCTGGAGCATGTTACCCTTTTCATGTAAGGTACAGATACAAACATCCCTGTATGAGTTTGGCAAAAAATTAGGCCTTAATTTAGGGATATTTTGGCCAAAATTTAGGGCTATTTTGGCAGTTTTAAGGCTAACATTAGGAATTTAAGTTTTCTTTTCTATCCCAATACATGTCCAAACATGCTTTATCCGTACTTTAGAAAGTTTGATAAATACTTACATGATAGAGTCACATTACTTACATG
The DNA here is from genome assembly GCA_963989385.1 of Ctena decussata. Lineage (NCBI taxonomy): Eukaryota > Metazoa > Mollusca > Bivalvia > Lucinida > Lucinidae > Ctena > Ctena decussata. The sequence goes on from OZ022500.1 coordinate 47,093,846, forward strand.
ATAGAGTCAAATTATATATGAATGGCAATTAATAAAATGGCTGAAAATTATGTGCTAAGAAGTTTACAAAGGGGGGTCTGGGGGGCAACGCCCCCCAGAAGCTAAAGCAATTTCCCAATTTCAACGGCAATTTTACGACTGGAAACAATAGAGAAAAACTAGGAATGATGATAAAAATAAGGGTTTTTTTATATTAGGACTTTTGCCTTTTAGAGTGTTTATTTTGCCATAATGGTTTTGTCTCCCATAAGCTAGTGACTCTTTTGCAATTCAGTTTTAGTGGAAACATTTACTTAGTAATGTGGCAGATCAATAATACAACTGTATGTGGATGTTGTATAGGATGTTTTTTGTAAATGTATGCACATGTGGGCCCGCTGGTGTAAACCAATTGTAGATAATATTAAGATATTACTATAAATATGGGGGTCTGGGGGGCGCAGCCCCCAGAAGCCAGAGACATTATAAAAACTCAATTCCAGTGGAATTATCTGCAGACTATATATTTTTTTTTAAATTTTGGGTGGAGACAGGTTCTTTTTTTCTCTTACTTTTGAGGCCAGATTATTTTTTTGAACCCCCTTATGAGCCAGATTATTTTTTTCTTGCATATCCAAAGACAGGGATTTTTTTGATAAATATACCAGCCCCCCCCCCCCCAGAATATCAAATGGTCGGTCCGTTAGTTTAAACATATTTTATTTAAAGAATTCTAACGTGGCAGTAACAATATTGTTCTATACATAAACATAATAGGATTAGAAAGAAAGCATAAGCTTATTTAGTTCTTCTCCTAAAGCAAAGGAGAGCTTATGCTATACTCCTACTTCGAGTATGCATCAGCTTTCGCGTTTGCCTCTGCGTTCGTGTTCGTGTCCACAATCTGTGCAAGCAGTTTCAACCATGTTAGCCATTGGCTTTTAGATCTTTTAGATTTCTGACAAAGTATAAGGGCTAGGGTAATGAGACTTGGTATACGCTTATATCAGTACATTATCACTTGAATGTATGCGCCATTTATGACCTTGACATACTTGTCATGATCTTCTGACTTTGAGAAAAAGTATAGGTTAATGTATGTTAAGCATTTGTGTTCAGGTCAGTTTCACAGTAGCCATAAGGGTTAAGAGTCATGATATTTGGCAAGCACTTGCATCTGGATGAGAGCATCTGAGTGCAACCAACCATATGGCATAGTGATTTCATTTTCATACGTCACTGACTTTATCATATTTCTCAGTCCCTATATGGGTTACAGTCATGATACTTTGCACACACTTACATTTCAGTACCATCAGCCACGTATGGATTTGACCTATATTTTGCTTCATTGACTTTATGACATGCTTCACTGATTTTGTGATATTTCTCAGTCTCTATATGGGCAAGGCCATGATAGTTGGCACACACTTACATATGGACAAGAACATTGCAGCACCATCATCCATGTATGGATTTGACCTATATTTTTATTCCCCCAACTTTGAAAATGTTGGAGGGGCATATTGCTGTCGGCTTGTCCATCCGTTCATCTGTTTATTCGTCTGTCACACTTTTAATGCCTCAAATTACTTTAAAACCATGCACACTAGGGTCTTGAAACTTTATATGTTGGTTCCTCATGAAAGAAAATAGCTGACCTATATATTTTTTTCTTTTCCGAGTTATGACCCTTTTTGAGTTATGCCCCCTTTTTAAAAGATGAAATGAATATATTGTTAGCAAGATATCTCAAACAGTATTTGAGCTATGGCCTTGATATTTGCTATATACTGATAGGGTATGAAGAGTAGATTACCTGATTAAATTTTGGGAGAATTTTGTAAAATTTTGATGGAGCTATGGCCCTTGTTTGAATTTGGCATTTTTCCAACTTTTGAACCGCTTGACCTAGGAAACTGATTGTAGGTATAATAGTACTCCTGAATGAGTTGAGTAATTTAGTAAAGGTTGGGTTACTCTTCGTTAATTAATTATGGAGTTATTCCCCCTGATCATTAACACTTATACAGCTGCTGCGCTCAAAAACCTCTGGATGTATGGTTTTGAAATTTCATTTTTAGGTTCATCATGGAAAAATAGCTGACCCGTATTTTTTTTTTCCTTTTTCGAGTTACCTCTCTTTTTGGAGTAGTGCCCCTTTTTAAAAAATGAAATGCCAATCTTGTCAGCAATATACCACAAAAAGTATTTGAGCCAGTGCCTTGATATTTGGTATACTGATAGGGTATGAGCAGTAGATAACCTGATTAACTTTTGGAAGAATTTTGTAAAATTTTGATGGAGCTATGGCCCTTGTATGAATTTGGCATTTTTTCCAACTTTTAACCGCTTGACCTAGGAAGCTGATTTATAGTATAGAAGTACTCCTTGATGAGTTAAATATTCTAGTAAAGGTAAGATTACTGTGCATTTATCAATTACGGAGTTATTTCCCCTGATCATTAACACTTATACAGCTGATGCGCTCAAGGACATCTGGGCGTATGGTTTTGAAGTTTCATATTTATGTTCCTCATGGAAAAAGGTGAGACAAGTTTTTTCTTTTTTGAGTCATTTCTTTTTTCGGAGTTATGCCCCTTTTTAAAAAATGAAATGAATATCTTGTTAGCAAGATATCTAAAAAAGTATTTGAGCTATGGCCTTGATATTTGATATACTGATTGGGTATAAGGAGTAGAATACCTGATTAACTTTTGGGAGAATTTTTGTAAAATTTTGATGGAGCTATGACCCTTGTATAAATTTGACATTTTTTCAACTTTTGAATCTGCTTGACCTAGCTAGGAAGCTAATTATTGGTACATTAGTAGTCATTGATGAGTTAAATAATTTAGTAAAGATCAGGTAATGCCTTTTCAGACTTAGATATTCTCAAGCTTGACATCTTTAGTGGCAAGCATATGGTTGGGGGCATAGTGTTTCACAAACACAATTTCTAGTTGCTTCATTGACTACTTGAACATTTTAACATCACATCCATGTATGGAATTGACGTTTATTTTATGCTTCACTCACTTGATCATATATCTCAGTCCCTGTATGGATGACAGTCATTATACATGGCGCTCACATACATCTGGACAAGAATCTTTCAACACCACCGTCGTTGTGAGAGTCAAGCTCCTATTAGGGTACTTTGTTGCCTTCTGACAACTCTTGTTACCATATATGGGCGTGGTAGCCATGTTGGTTATGTGACCCAGACCATTCGACCAGGATTTTGTTCTAACAATTCCTGGAGACTTTATATGACATTTGGTCACAATCCGTCCAGTGATTTCAGAGGAGAAGTCGTTTGAAATTGTGGATGGACGATTGACGTACGACGACGGACGACGGAGTCTGCCTATACTATAAGCTCCCCTGGAGCCTCTGGCTCAGCTGAGCTAAAAAGTAAAGAAAGATAACAGAGAAAATCTAGGATTTTTTCTTGCAATTCTCAATATATATAGAGGATCTTACATGAGTGCTCATGTATTATTGAATTTATTAAACGAGTTGGGGAAAACGATAAGATGCGAGGCTTTGCCGAGCATCTTATCGTTTTCACCAACGAATTTAATAAATTCAATAATACAGGAGCACGAATGCAAGATTCTATTTATCATATGACACTAAAATCGCATTTCATTAGCAAATTTTGCACTAAAATGTCACGGTTTTGCTATTAGAAAAAGCGACGTTTTATGGACGTCAACGCATAACGTTATGACGTTATTTGCATATTTAATCCACCAGTGGATTATCATTTTTAATGTATGGCTTTATTACACTCTCAGATGTGACGTCATATGATAAAGCCTGTTCCGGAGGAGGCTCAACGAAACAAATCCATAAGATGCACCTCCTGGTGCCGAGTTTGTTCATGTCCACTCAAATTCTATGAGGAAAACTTTGAAATCTAGGCTGAGACTGTATTGCTGAGACTGTATTTGAGTTTTATTTGATCATTTATGTCCATATTACTTCCTAATTTGGCCTAAACTGTGGAAGCATGCAGTTACAGGGTGTCACACCGTGCCTTTATCCCCAGCTTCTCCGGTCTTTTAGAGGAAACTTTGAACCAAGGTCCTGTCTCCGTATGACCTAGTTGTTGGTGGGACGTTAAACCTGAGCTCAGTCAGACAGTCAGCCACAGTGCCTTTGGGAGAATTTATGAACCCCCCCCCCTCCCGTACGAAAATCCTGACATGATTACAGCAGGAGTACTGCTGGACATTGACAGGAATTTCATTTTCAGGCTGAATTATAACAGTATGTGGAAAATGATAAAAAGTCCACTCAAGATTCTAGCAGGAAAATTTGGAAAATTCATGCCAGGAATCCTAGCAGGAAAACAGAGCTGAAAATTTTGCAAAATAAATTGAATCTAGCATAAAGATTTTGGCGGTACACTTCAACTACACAGTGAATCATAAGTGATAAATTCAACTTGAAGACTGGCCATGCTGTTTGTTTGTACTAAACATATTAAAAGGTTTTCTGTGTTATTTGAAGGATAAATTCATAAAAGCTAGTATGAAGAGAATGTAAGTTTAATTATTTTTTGTATCATTAATGCATACATTTCTGAAGGCAGATTTAAGTTTAGGGGTAAAATATTCAATTTATACACAATTTCATGTACCCCACCCACATCCCTGGACATAAAAATGAAATTGAGTTCAATATATGTGTGGTGGTAACAGAATTACTTTCTGTCATAAAATTGTGTTAAAGAGCAATGTCAGTACTGATCCATGTCTATAATATGATCATAATACCCAAGAGATTGACAAGATATGTGTTCTGTTGTGTTTTATATAGCCACTGTGTATGTGAAAGTTTTAAATAGCATGTTGAAAGAGTATGTCAAGGTCTTTGTGTAATATGCAACACAACCAAATTCATGCCAACAATCCTGTCCATATTCCTGGCAGGATTCCTGCCAGGATTTCTGTCAGGAATTTCAAATTTTACTGTGAGAGTACTGCTCATTTGAATATTTCTGGTGGGAATCCTTTCTTTCTTTCTTTCTTTCTTTCTATATTAACTGCTACACCCTCTTTTCAGAGTATTATGAGCAGGTGTACTTTTGTACACTCCAGTGTTGCAGGATGAAAGCCTACATATAGCCATGTAGCTATATATATCCTGCCTGAATTATTGCCTGAATTCCTGCTAATTTAAATATTTCACTTAATATTCCACATTGAGTCCTGCTGGAATCCTGTAGGGAATTTTATATTATAGTGAAAAGTTCACGTGGAAAATCCGTTGGGAAACTTTTTCATGTCCAGATTCCTGCCAAGAATCCTGTTACAATTACTGCAGGAATACTGCTACTGTCCTGCTGGACAATTCCGTACAGGCCCCTACGAGGTTAAATGCCAGGTCGGGTAAATATTTGTACAACTCAACTATTTCTGTAAGAAAACCTTCCGTCTCCAAAGTTTGGATTTGCCTTTGTCCTGGGGAAGAGTCTGATCTGAGTCTATACAGTTTACTGAGCTAGCTGTTCCTGGCTCTACGTCTAGGATAAAAATATTGTTTACCGAGTGTTGGCATCCATTTAAAGAGCTTACATCATCATACACACAGTAATGAGATTAGGTAGCTCAGACTAATTTGGTTGTATGGAGAGAGTAGTGGTAGTACTTAGATTATACTGAGTGATGATTAGTTAGAGCTTTGGAAAACTTTGGTCATGTCTAGTGATGGTTAGTTAGAACTGTAACAGTACTTTGGTCATACAGGGAAATGACTAATTAGACAGTAATAACAGATTAGAGGTGTGACAGTACTTTGTCATACGCGGTGATGGAAAGTTAGAGCTGTGGCAGTATTTTGTTCAAATACGGAATGTCAGATCAGAGATGTGACAATACTTGGGTTATACAGGTTTAAAGATAAACTGGAGGTGTATCAGTACTTTGGATGATAAGTTAAAGCTAAAACATTGCTTGGGTCATTCGAAGTGATTATGAGATAGAGCTGTGCCAGTACTTTGGTCGTACCCAGTGATGGTAAGTTAAAAATGTAGCAAAACTTTGGTCATTCAGGATTATGGATAGTTAGAACTATGGCAGTGGACAAACAGGGTGATAAATGGTCACAGCTGTTTCAGAACTATGATCATATGATTAGTTAGAGCTGTGACAGTACTTTGGTTCTACCGACTAATGAGTAGTTACAGCTGTGGAAGTACTTTAGTCATGCAGGATGATGAGTAGTTAGATCTGTGACAGTATTTTGGTCATACAGAGTAAAGATAATTTAGAGCTGTGGCAGTACTGTGGTCATACAGAGTAATACTCATTTCAACCTTTAACAGTACCTTTGGTCATAACGGGTGATGATTAGATAGAGAGTGGCAGTTTTTTGGTCAGACAGGATGATGATTAGTTAGAGGGGTGTCAGTACTTTGGTCATACTGAGTGATGATTAGAGAGCTGTGACAGTGCATTAGTTTTAAAAAGTGATGATCAGGCCCAGAGGTATAACGGAATGATGATAAGTTAGAGTTATGATAGTGCATTTATCATACCAGTGATGATTAGAAAGAGATCTGACAATACATTGGTCATACTGAGTGATGAAAAGATGGAGCTGTGAAAGTACTTTGGTCGTACCGAGTGATGATTAGATAAAGCTGTGTCTTTACATTGATCATACCAAGTGATGAATAGATAGAGCTAAGAAAGTACATTGGTCATACAGACTGATGATTAGATAGAATCGGACAATTTATTGGCCATACCGGGCGATTACTTGATACAGCTGTGACAGTATTATGGACATACCGAGTGATGATTTGTTAAAGCTGTGACAGTACATTGGTCATACATATTGATGATCAGATAAAGCTGTGACAATGGATTGGTCATACCGGTTGATGATAAGTAAGAGCTGTCACAGTACTTTGATCATACTGGTTGACGATTAGTAGGTGTTGTGACAGTACATTTGTCATACATAGCAAATGTGACAGTGACAAGTGATGAGGTACAGCTGTGGCAGAACTTTGGTCATATAGAGTGATGGTTAGATATAGTCGTTACAGTATGTTGGTCATACCAGGCGATGATTAGTTAAAGTTCCGACGAGGCATTGGTCATTCAGACTGCTGACAAGTTAGAACCCTGACAGTGCGTTCGTGATGTTGAGTGGTGATAAGAAGAGGTGGCTATACTTGGTCATACATGGTTATGATTACTTTGAGCTATGGCAGTACATTAAGTCATACCGAGTGCTGAAGAAATAGAGCTGTGGTAGTACATTGATCATACCGAGTGGTGATTAGTTAGAGCTGTTATAGTAGTTTGGTTATACCGAGTGATGTTTATAAAGAACAGAGACAGTTCTTTTTTCATACAGGGTGACGACGTATTGGACTGGTGACAGTACTTTGGTCATACAGAATGATGGTTACTAAATGCTGTGACAGAACTTTGATCACAATGAAGTTAGGATGCTAAGTAACAGCTGTTACAGTACGCTGGTCATTCCGGATGAGGACTAGTTACGGCTGTGATAGTACATTGGTCAAAACCGATGATGATTAGTTAGAAGTGTAACAGTGCTTTGGTCATACTGGGTGATGATTAGTTATAGCTGTGACAGTACTTTGGTCATACCGAATGACGATTAGATAGAGCACTGGCAGTACTTGGGTAATAGAGTGATTGATTAGTTTAAGATGTGGCAATGCTTAGGTTATACCGAGTAATGTTTAGTTGTATGAAAAGTGTGGTGCCGAAGAAAATATTTTTGGCAAGCTGACAGTGTTTTGAACTTAGGCATTTTCCAATCGCTATACATACAAAATAATGCTTGATAGTGCATATTGTGAAATCAACTCCTCTCAGAGCTTTCATTGGAGTTTTTCAATACCATATGTAAGTGTGTGCAAATACTTTTGCAGATTTGTTACAGACATACTGAAGATGCGCATGGAGAAGTTTAAAGCTGAAAACTTGTTTTATGACAAATTGGCAGGGTATGAACTTAGTCATTTTTCCGACCACTGCACATATTAAATAATGGTTGATAGTGCATCCTTTGTGAAATCAACTCCTCTTATAGCTTTCATTGGATCTTTTCATTACTTTGTCCATATGTTACATACATATTGAAGATGTGCACGGAGAAGTTTGATGCTGAAGAAATTTTCTTTACAAACTGACAGGCTTTTGTTTTTAGCCGTTTTTAACCGCTACACATATTAAAAAATGGTTGATTTTGCATAGTTTGTGAAATCAACTTCCCTCAGAGATTTCATTGGATCTTTTCAATACTTTGCAGATATGTCACAGACATAATGAAGATGTGCATGAAGAAGTTAAATGCTGCATTTTTGTTTCACAAACTGACAAGGTTTTGAACTTGAAAACAATGGTTTAAATGCATACTTTGTGAACTCATTACATTTTTTCAATACTTTAAAGCTATTTGCTTCAGCAAATCTGTTTATATTTCAGTATGCGCGGGGTGGGGCGGGGGAGAAGTTTGGATATTAAGTTAGATCAGTAACAGTATTATGGCCATACTAAGTGGTGGTTAGTTAGAGCAGTGATAGAATCAGTGACGATTAGTTAGAGCTGTGATATTACTTTGGCTACACAAAGTAACGATTAGTTAGATATTCGATAGTATTTCGGATACATAGAATGAGTTAGAACTATGACAAGGTTTAGCCTACCGAGTGATGCTTTGTTAAAACTTAACAGATTTTGTCCATATCCAATTAAGATTGGTTAGAGCAGCCCATGTAGCAGTACGTTGGTCAAACAGAGTGATAATTTGTTAGAGTTGTGACAGGGTTTTGATCATATGAAGTTAGAGCTGTGACAGTACTAGGGCTGGGACGAGTCCCGGGTACCCGTGTTCGCGTCGGGTAGAGCAATTACCCGGGTACATATTTACTACCCGTCACCCGAATGGTTATTAGGCTTTTTATAGAATGTATAATTATTCTAATTCATTAGAATTTCAAGCAACTACAGCAACTTTTAGAATGACTGCATGTCTTGTATTAATTCAATTACATATTGCCAAACCATTTTCGCATATTATAACAGGGAGATTTCTATATTTTCGTATCCTTACCATGAATACTTGTGCACATGACAAATACCTTAGTTATTATTTGACCTTAAAGTAAATTTTCCAACTGTGAACATGCTCAAAATGCTATGTTAACGGGTACCCGCGGGTAATAGGGATTCGCGTACCCGGGTTCAAAATCTCTACTCGTCCCAGCCCTAGGCAGTAGATGTGTTTTGTCGTAGAATGTCGTCCAGGGAGCAACATAAAGTCACAAAGGTTGTTCCCCTTTGAAAAATGGTGGAAAATATGAAAACGGTGCCCATACACCTTTATGAGTTGGTCAGTTACACTTTTGAATTAGTCTCAAAATTTCCGGTGAGACAGAAGTGGCATCTTAACCAATTAATGGCGAATGGATTCTTCTACCCTTATGAAATGGATGAGTCCATTCATCATTTCAGGGGTGTCTGGTAAATTTTCACTTTTGATTCTTTTACAGAAATACTTGAATTTTAAGCTAAAAGTTGAGACCCTGATCAGACTTCCTTTATGCGGCGTCTGATATGGATCTACACTGTTTGCCTGTGACCCATTAATGGGACGCTAGGCATGAATAAGTTAAATACAACCACCAGTTTGAGCTTGCTGTGGTAGAGCTGATCAGTGCTATAGTACTCTAAATCCGAATCAACATATTGTCTGCCAAAGTCACGTTTTCAACCTCTCTCCGTCCTTATGACGGAGCTTATTGTACATATTCGAACAGAGCGGTGAGGATCCAGAAAAGACTGCTCGTGGTTGCATGTTTTTGCCATTTGTGTTTAAAACATTCCTGGTAAAACAATTGACTTGCCATACTTCGAAGAGGGCACACAGAGAAAGATACGTTACAAAAATGACCGAACTGTTCGAAAAGTTAGGCTAAATACGGGATTCTATAAATATGGACGCTGGTACTGTTTTGTACATTTTTATTAATTCATAACTTACTGATGAAGCAAGAACGATTAACTTCTTTGATATGTTTTCCTCAAAGACTTTTAAGTAAGCTGGTACTCAGCTGATAATCAGGTAACCCAGATTAAGTCATTGTGTTCTAAATGGACACCCGATGGCTAATAATTGCCAATTAACCATATAAATTATTAACCACACATAAAAGTTCCTATAAATAAGAAACTAATTGTTTCCGGACATTATTCCTTGATTTCAAGTTTGAGTAAACTCTTAACGTCACGCGCACAAAAACATATTCTGACAATGGTATTTTTCGTTTGAGCGGCGAAGTAGTGTACGATTATAACAAATATCCCCCAGGAGGCTCAGCGGAACGTATATCAAGAATTCCGCGGAACTATATTCCGCGCAAATATTACTCTACACTGTAAAAATGTGTTTAGAATGAATGCAAAAAATGCAGTCCGATTTTTTATGTGTTTAAATCGTAACATGTTCAATTTGCAACATGTTTAGGTTTATGTTTAGAAATTAAACATGCACAAAACCGGTTATATCTACATTTTATTTTGAAAATTTCCTCTGTCAACATTTTCGTCTCTTTTTTTTTTTCGTTCTTAAACGGGGAAAAGAGAGAATGGATTCATCCGAAACGCGTAACAGAAAACGTGTTTAGCAGACTTAAAGGGAAAGTAATAGAAAAGACGTACATGTTTAGCTATATGACATATGCCTAAACATGTTTACACCTAAACATGTAACCACTTGTGTTTTATAGCTAAGCGCTATTTTTACAGCGTACTCAAGTGTGATGGATGGAGAAAAGGACAATGGATTCTTCGCAATGTCATTTTTCATAAAATTTTGGTATGTTGACTTTGAAATCAACGTAGTAATTTTATAATAATTATACAATCAAAATTTGTAAATAAGTTTAAAACATATTTGACTCTTTAAGCCCAAGTGACGAAATTAGGAAAATTTGCAAACAGCGTAGATTCTGATGAGGCGGCTCATCATGAGCCACTTCATCTAGAGCTACACTGTTTGCCCTCTAGTCTTGGAATTTTCAATATGAAATGTCTCAGACAAGACATTTTTTTTAGAGTTTTGCAGACGTAAATCGGTTGCTTTTTGGTGCTTAAAGAGTTAAGTCCTCCTCTTATCTTGAAAATAGGGTCAAGCTCGCCAAAATCTGATCATATCTTAGGCTAGCCCCAACGACGTATCCATGCAAGTTTGATGAAAATTCAAAAACTGTCAATGGGTTCCAGAGTATTTAACTTGCAGTACTGCGAACTTGAAAATAGAGTCAAGGTCATTAAAACCTAATATTCTCAAATACTTCTCCCAGTGATATACATGTACCTATTCATTCAAAATTGTCAGTAAGTTCAATCCTTCTGTGACATTAACCCTTAAAGCGCCAAAACTTAAAATTGTTGAATTGGCAAACAGTGTAGATCCAGATACAATTCTCAATATGATATCACTTGGACGAGACATTTTTTGAAATTCTGCAGACGTAAATTTTCTTGTCTGCTTTTTGGCGCATTAAGGGTTAAAACGAGACCAAGGTCACTTAAACATATCCGTCTCTTAGGATTATTCGAGTGATATATCCATGCGAGTTTATAGACATCTTTTAGATTGATTCAGGATACAGATGGGCTTAAATGCCAGGGTCGACTTCAAGTAACACAGATGGGCATTACAGGTAAATCATTTTATTGCAGCTTTACTTACCGGCTTAATATGTTATTATCGACTGTAATAATGGTAGCTTGCATGCAATGTTTCTGAAAGCTGTTGCACATTTCTGGAAATATAGGCAAATTAAATTGTTTTATATTTCGTGATGTCGGCCAAAACGGAACTTATTTCAATTTGCAAAGCCTCAGTTTTGCGGTCGTGAGATAATCGCCAACTACCATAATTTTCTGTGAAGAAAAGTTTCTTACCTAACCAGACCTATCAACTTAAGATGAATAGGCATAGTTAAAGGGGAAGGAACTCTGCCATTTTCATTTTTGCCTTTCTCTAAATTGAGGTAAATTCTTTAAGGAAATTCCTTCTATTAACGGGAAGCACATTCTTTTCTTAAAAAAAAAAAAAAACATTCCCCTTTTGGGAAGTATTTCGTTGTCAAAAAGTGTATGTAGTGCATTTTTCTTCAAAGTAATATCTTTATAGACTCTAGAATTTTTACATGTAACATAACCGTTTTATCAGTTACACAATTAGCCAAAGTCACGTTGTCAACTTCAGTCGTTCGTTTGGCATGAAAAAACATTTAATGACTGATACTTTATATGACTGTTACTATTTTGGTCTTTTTATCAATTTATGGCACATTGAATTATCAAGCATTGATAGTCTTCCCTGGCCACTTATTAGTCTTTACCAGGTGACCCAGTTCTGATCGACGTGAATTATTAGAACAGATAATGACCAACACATGCCAATTAACCATAAAAACGATTAGTGGTAACAATAAAACGGTCCCGTAAAGCGCCAGAAAGCAGACGACAAATTTACGTCTGCAAAATTCATACAAATGTTTTGTCCAAGCTATATCTACATGTAATTGAAAATATAAAGACTAAAGGGCAAACAGTGCAGATCCAGATGAAGCGGCTCATAATGAGCCGCATTAACAGGATCTGCTCTGTTGGCAAATTAAACTTTTCGGCGCTTTAAGGATTCAGATAGCGTAAGGGCTTTGTATCACGCATACTGAAAAGCACCATCCACTTTTGTATCAGCCTCTGTGGGCGTTTTCAAAGTACAGAAACGTCAGAATCTTAATACACAAAGTGCCATGTAAATTTGCTTATATCCACTTTCGATATACTTAAGAATTTTCACTGCAACTTGATATCAACTCTCCATAATTGATATCAAATTCATCTTCTGATATATCTTTTTAACATATTTGCTTCATTTTTTGGTGAAAAGGCCAGTTTTTATTATTAAATATAGAAAACAAAGTTTTTTTTCTTTCAAAGATACCCCCACTTCCTCCCATATATACCAGTTGTTTCTTTCATGACCACCACATTTAAAATAATAAAAATCAATAAAAAGACCGTTTTGGGGCGAGTCAAAATTTCACTTACTCCGTCTCATAAAGTCGGTTTTCGCTGGTCGATAGACATGATAGATCTACTTTGTCGAACACTCTTAAAACCTCTTAAAACCTATTAATCCCAAGCACTTGTACAGTAGAAGCTGCAATAATTTGTTGAAAAAAATAGGCAAATTTGCATGAATACCATTAGAGGCTCTTGCTGTGTTTCTTGCATTTGTACTTTCTGAGTCAAGTAATCAGATCATCGAATAAGTCATGGGTTTGCTTCAACTGGAAACGGATTATAAAAAACTAAGGAATCCCATATTTGATATTTGCTTTGAAACGTTTAAAACACCATCCACGTCTTTAATCACAATACAAGCTTAGTGGAATAAGTTTTCTTTGATTTAAAATTGGAATAATAACAACTAGCAAATTCAAGTTTTATTGATCACAGCTTTTATATAAACAAAGGTTTCACAGTGAAAAAAGACAAAGTTATGCAGCTTAATATTGATCTGAGGATAACATCCAAAGCACGCACACACACACACACACACACACACACACACACACACACACACACAAAGTTCTGAAGCGACAAATTATTTCTATGAATAATACCGGTATCCTTAGACCATAGAGAGAGAGAGAGAGAGAGTTACAATGTGCCTACTGAAAAGACTGATTTTCGAAGGTACTCAGATAAAACAAACACATGCAGAAATGTTAGCTTTATTCCTTTTAAATGTATTTTCTCATTTTTTTACGCTTTCTGGGAAATGCATTTTCTCATTTTTAAATGCTGTCTGGGAAATGCATTTTCTCATTTTTAAATTCTGTCTGGAAAAATTGCATTTGAATATATATGGATGTACTGGCTGCAACAATTGCTTTTAAGTCTGTGGGAATTTGAAATACCAACATCAACATTACATTCTATTTTTGTTCCTTCCTACCCTCGTAACCGAATGATTCATGTATATAATCATTTGTCACATATTTATAAATCATAAAGTGATAACATTTTTGGACATAACTGGGCCTCTTTGTAATGGATTGCTGGCTTGACAACAAATCATGAATCTTATCAGTCATATCCGAAGTTCGTTACTTGGGTGACCAGTGTAAACATATCCAAAATGAAACGCCAGTCCAATACTGGGATTGAGATTTCTCGGCATAAATGGTTCATTCTATATGAGCCACGACATAACAAAACAACAATATGGTGGCAAGTGCGCCCAGCGAAGGCTCAGATCAGCCTGAGCATCCACCTAACCAGAACAACTACCACCCACACAACTTACTAACGAAAGCATCAATTTTAAGAACAAGAACAATTCATACGAAAATCATTTAACAACTATTTTACCTATTTTCTATTTTTTATATATATTTTAGAACTAGCCTTAACATCACATACACTATATCAATAACAGGCAAAGCAACAAACAACACACACAACAACCAAGAAGAACCCAAACAGAAGTGCCGTCTTGGGACGGCCAGCAATGTAATTTTTTGTGGGCTTAACCGGTTTGCAGTCGGGCCCTTGGTTCTGCTATGGTTAATCAGACACTTAGTTGTTCGATTTGCGTGGAAGATTCCTAGCTCATAAGTGTAATTCTCAGGAACACAGAAATCAAAATTAAAAACAAGGCATTGAAGGCGATACAATCCCCTCGCACAGGACAATTTATCATACGGATTTCATCGCTGGACAGATACTCATTTGCTAATGTATATGTCCAAGGTGTTGTCAAATTTAAGCTCCTTATAAGAGCTGATTGTCTCTTAGAATAAGTGGCTTGTCTGTTCTGAGTATCAGTTGCCACACTGCATTGTTTAGATTACCAGGTTATGTCCTAATTGTTATTGGTAATGGTGTGGTTTACGTCAGTTAAAAAATAGCCATCCGAGGAGATGGCAAATCCCCCGACCGAAGGCTCCCTGCGCCTTGGTAAACAGGGTGCGATTCAAAACGCATATAAATAGTATACTGTCATTCTTTTATGCTCCTTATTGACATTATCTGTTTAACAGATGCATGATTATCTAACACTCAGACCAAAATAGTATACCAGATTGCTAAAAAGAGGTAAAATCTCAAATAGCAACCATGTAGACAATGTACTGTATATGATACATTCAACATTTCAAAATGTGTGAATAACTTCTAAAGTACAAGCCCTACAAATTTAATTTTGAGCTCTCTAGTAAGTGAATTTGGACAAAGAATCCAAATCTGAACATTTTTTTTATGGGGGGGGGGGGGGGGGGGAGGGGGGACACCGGAAAGTATGAAACAAGAGTTGTCATTCTTGTATGAGACAAACTGTCATGATCTGATCTCCATATCTGTATCAACGGGAAATAACTCAAAAAGTTAGAAAGCAAGTCAGAGTTGTCATTCTTCACATCAGCATGACCTGTTCTACATAACTATGAAGTATCATGACAATAAAACCAAAGAGTAGTAAAGTTATGGCGCGGACAAGAAATCACACCTTAAACCATCAAGGGGAAATGACTCAAACAGTAAGAAAGCAAGAGTTGTCATTCTTGTTCGCGACACATTGTCATGATCTGTTCTACACATCTGTGAAGTATCATAAAATATTTCAAAAGGTATTCAAGTTAAAGAGCGGACACGAATTCACACCTAAAACCATCGAGGGGAAATAACTCAAAAAGTAAGAAAGCAAGAGTTGTCATTCTTGTTCGCAACACATTGTCATGACCTGTTCTACATATCTGTGAAGTATCATGAAAATATTTCAAAGGGTATTCAAGTTATGCAGCGGACACGAAATCACACCTAAAACCATCAAGGTGAAATAACTCAAAAAGTAAGAAAGCAAGAGTTGTCATTCTTGTTCGCGACACATCGTCTTGACCTGCTGTACATATCTATGGAAATATTCCAAAGGGTATTCAAGTTACAGAGCGGACACAAATCTGCCAAAAATTCACCAAAGGGGAGATAACCAAAAATTACAAAAGCAAGAGTTACCATTCTTACACGCGACACATCGCCATGACCTGTTCTACATAACAATGAAGTATCATGAAAATATTCCAAACGGTATTCAAGATATGGAGCGGACAAGAAAATGTTTACGGACGGACGGACGGACGAACGGACGCCAGGCTCATCGCTATCCCCCCGAATCTTTCGGTCGGGAGATAAAAACGGAATATGATTGTCATTTAAGTGACCTTAATAAATTTTATTGCTGTCCATTGGTAATTGTCCAGGTAGATAAGCATCAGATATGCATTGAAATTTTTCACACCTCCACCCTGTGCAAACGAAACACCGGTTACACGGTCTAAACGCCGTTTAAACGTTATTGTACATGTAACACCAGATAACGGCTGATTCGCGCACAAAATACCATGGCGGCGCCCATACCAGGTAAGAATTTTAATGTTCCTTAGATTGCAAATAATATTTTCCCTGAAATAAAAAGTGAAATCGGAGGAGAATTGATTTGTCTTACATGTATGCTTCGATGCAGAGTGATTTGTATCTGAGTTCTTCAAACATTCGACCCGGAGTTGGTGCAACAGTTTCGGCCATGGACACTAGGCCGAATTGTCTGCAAACAGTTCGTACTTTTGAAAATATGCAGCGCTTATGAACATGTAAGGTGTGTTCGATGAATTTTTGGTACATTTAATAGTAATTTTACCGTTTATAATCAACAGATCCGTTGAAAACGCTTAAGGTGGTGATAATCACTGATTTGGGGCAAAGACAAAAATCTGCATAAAACACTGAAAATACCACTGATCTTTCCAAAACTTAGCATATTCCTTCTTTATGTTGTTTCTGACAATTCAGACTCCCAAAATGCAGCATTTTTTAAAGTTAAAAATTGTTTTTATACGGAAAGATCAAAGGCTAATTTTGTGCGCAATAATCTGAAAAAATAATATTGTTATTGAAAATATACTTAGTGCTGAGAGTTCCTTGTTGCATAATGGAGAGCGAGCTAGCAATTATTTTTTCAAACTCTTTCACACATTAGCAGGCTGAGCAGATGAAAAAGATGAGGTCTGTGTCCAAATTTTTTTTGTCAAAACACACAGGTGAAACAGGTGAGACTATTTTAACAAGGTTGAACAATTTCATCTACACACCAGTGATCATGTAAGTAATGTATTATTTATACTGTAGGTGTTACATAGGTATGCTTGCCTACCCTATATTTAATAAATGCATCCAGTGTACATTACCTTGTACGTGTTGAACATTTGAGAAAAAAGCTACCATTTTTCATCTGGTCTACATTACAATTTGAGAAAGAGTTGGAATAAATGATTGCTAGCTCGCTCTTCATTATGCAATAATGCACCTTCAGAACTACCTAAATTTTCAATAACGATGTTAATTTTTTTGATTATTGCGCAGAAAATTACCCTTTGATCTTTCCTTATAAAAACACTTTTTTAAGAAGCATGTACGTCTATTTTGTATTCTAAACTGTAAAGAACAACAAAAATAAGAAGTCTGCTAACTTTCAGGGAGATACGTTACTTTTTTATGGTTTTATACAGATTTTTACATTTACCATAAATCACCACCTTAATAAGAATTTTATGACCAAAATAAAAAGTAACACCGGATGAAACGGTACAAGAAGTTATCTTCTATCCCGCTTCAGAATCAGAATCAGAATTGTTTACTGGTGATACGTCCAAATACAATCATTCACCAGGACCTGTGATTGGGGGAAGCTTGTCAATAGCCTTTACAAGAGAAGTAAACTTTGTAACTGAACCCTCTGCACACTATGCAGCATAGATAAGCGAATTCGCAAGGGAGTTCTGATCACAAATAGTCTGGGGGAAGAAACTGAACTTGTAAATGTCAGTCCAAACGATGGGGTTTGAAATGCCAGGGAATGATGCTTCCTGGTACGCCTGCTTTGGGGAACAAGATCATTTGTGGGTATACTGGCTGCAACCTTCAGACCTTTATTAGGCATTATGAGTCTACTATCTTTCCGCCTCTTTTTCAGAGTTTCCCATTTTAGTTTCTCTTAATTTTGGTTTACTTCGTTGTAATGGTAAGAAGCTATTTCGTATTTCTTTTTTATAGATCAGCGTGGGCATATAACCATCGTATGCTATTATGAACAACATTTCGAAACTTCAGGATGCAGATAACGTAGCGCTATATATATTATATATATTGAGAAATAAAAAAATACCCACTGGGCGGTCAGGATTCGAACCCACGCTGACTACGACAACTCCGCCTAGCCACCCAGCGGCTACTGCAAAACCATTTGCGCCACTACGCTTCTTAATAAAAATGTTTCATGGAACAATATTCTGCTTAATTTCTCGGATATGGCTTCTCGATTAAGTTGTGCGGATACAATCCGGTATATACATGGAACACCTGGATGCATACGACCATACGTTTTGTAATAGTTATTTCTACACACTCTATTAACTACACTGTTTAAAGACAGTATACCCGCCTTAGTGTGATTGGTAGTAGTAGGGATAGTGCTTATGGGGTAGTTGGGCATCATGAGGTAGAGATCGAAGTACTGGTATAGATAGTCTAATGAACAGCCTTTGACAGTAACTAGTCGGAATTAAAAATAAGTAAAGTCTCGTACCGTTAAGGTTAGGTACAAACCTGTGGCTTCGCGCTTGCGTCCTCGGATGAGGAGGAATCAAAGGAAAAAATTGCGCCCATGAGAGAAAAATTTTCCCTGTAGCTCTTAAAAGTTTCTCCTAGGGGAAGGAAAATGGTACAGATGGAGTTTCTTCCCCTGAAAATGCACACATTCATCTTACAAGAACCTGTGCAAATACCGTGTTGTCATTTATCATAACCCAACAAAAACCTTATTCTGTTATATTAAGTGACATTCCTATTTTCATCTATGGATAATTTGATAGTCCTGTCAGGAAATGCTTATTAAAATGCTGGTAGACATGTTGATCCTGCCAGAATGATCTTTGGAAGCAGTCTGCTCTGGGTCTACAGTTTCGCTCAATTTTTCTTTCTAAATATTCTCAGATTTGAAGTAGTTTAGTTAGAAGCCACGAGAAAGAGTATGGAGATAAATGGTATACTTTTCGGGGAAGCGATTCGACAATTTTTTATTTTGTCTCTCATCTCAGGTAGGTTTAACGCATTCAATAAAGAAGTTTCTCTTTTACGAGAATTTTTTCCTTTCTGAGTAGACCTTTTTGGAAGGGCTTCTTTGTCAAAGGGACAAACAGGAAGTCATAAAAGTTGTTTTCCTTTGTAGAAACGGTGGAAGAATATGGAGATGAATCTCTTCACCATAATCCACTCTCAGACCAGCCAATATGCATGCAGACTTTTGTTAGGACATGTACACATTGGCTACATAATAATTCAATCTTGTACAGTTTAAGATGCATAAGTACACCACCATGTTCTTCTGCCATGTATTACAATGATTAACCATTTTTGTGACTTCCTGTTCATTTGTTGACTTCCATGGGTGAAAAAGCCCTTCAGAAATGGGATCTACCCTTAAACGAAATAATTCAATTTGCTCCTAGAATGATATACCTTTTCCTTTAAGAGTTGACTCCCATTCAAAAGCAGACAGAGTGAAAACAAATGACAGAAATGCCCCATCCCCCCCCCCCCCCCCCACACACACACACAGACATCTAAACATATATCCATTTACATAAAAAACGTTTCATCCCTGACAAGACTTTGTATGTGAACAGACTAGTCAGGGCTTACACATTCCTACATTCTCAAAAACAGGTTTCTCGAGATACACCTAATAGTAGCTTTCACATTGTTTAAAGGTGTATGGGTACGCCTTCAGGGGAAGCAAATCTATTGTTTTCTTTAAAGCTCCTTTCTCAATAGGGATCAACTCTAAAACAAGCAGAATCCTTCCTACAATAGTTGTGCTGGGAAGTAAACAAGGTAAATTCATTTTTTAGAAACGGAGGAAAACATGGAGGTATACTAATACACCTTTACTAGGTTAACTAAACTGGATAGAAGATAACTTCTCGTACCGTTTTATCCGGTGTCACTTTTAATTTTCGCCATTAAATTCTTATTGCGGATTTTCAACGGATCTTTTTATTCTAAAACGCTAAAGTTACTATTAATTGTACCCAAACGTTCATCGAAAGCACCTCACATGTTCATAAGCTCTGCATATTTTCAAAAGTACGAATGGTTTGCAGACGAATCGGCCTAGTGTCCATGGCCGAAACTGTTGCACCAACTCCGGATCGAATGTTAGAAGAAGTCAGATGCAAATCACTCTGCATCGAAGCATACATGGTAAAACAAATCAATTCTCCACCCATTTCATTTTTTGTTTCAGCAAAAATATTTATTTGCAAGCAAAGAAACAACAAAATTCTTACCTGGTATTGGCGCCGCCAAGATATTTTGTGCGCGAAACAACCGTTAACCGGTGTTACAATAACGTTTATCCGGAGTTTTGACCGTGTAACCGGTGTTTCGACTGGACAGGGTGACCTCTTAAATGTGTGCTCATTGTCTATTGAATTACGCAATGTTATAGTGAGTGAGTGAGTGAACTCAGCTTTATTGTCCCATAATAGCTACAGCTACTTTAGTTCATTCTGTTTGATTTTTTTTATTTCATTCTGATTTTTGTACGCCGCTGAGTTTTAATTGCCTCTAAAATGTTGATTAATTCCCAAATAGAAATGAATTCACATTTTTAGGTTTTTCATAAATAATATTTAAATGAGTCAAGAAAAATTATCCTGGGCCGAAATATCTGTTCAAGTTTGTTGAATCTTGAATCAAATCATATATTAATATTTCCAAGCTTCGGGATCATATGATCCAGATATTCCATGTATATACCTGATTGTGTTCACACAACTTAATCGAGTAGCCCTATCCGACGTGTCATTCAGAGAAATCAGTCTGAACATTGCTCCATGAAACTCCTTTTTAAGGAGCGTAGTGGCGCAAATGGTTAAGCGCTCGTTTCTGAATGTCTATGTGGAGATGTTTTAGTCGGCGTGGGTTCAAATCCTGACCAACCAAAAATCGTCGAAGAAATATAGAAGATCAAGATAGCCCAGTCACTGATTTGACTTAACAGACAGAGAAATAATCTAAAGAAGGAAATGCCCATCCAAAAAACAAAACAAAACAACAACAACAAAAAACAAACAAACTACGAACCTATCGACAGCAACTAGTAAAAAGAGCTATGTGGAAAAAATAAAGAGGGGAACCAACGGCCCAATCTTCGGACAGTAATCTCCAACCTAGTAGCCTGCCTACAAACTTCCAAGAAACAGAATGTTTGTCGGAATCAAAAGCAAGAAAGAATGGAGAATAGCAGAAAGGAAGAAAGCCGTATTACAGCGGGGTAAGGAAACAGTAGTGAATTTTTCTTCAAGACCTATAACTGACGTCTTTTCTCAGATTCTGTCCAAAACAAATACCCCATGATGTATTTAAACTAGCAGAAGAGACTTAAAAAATTTTAAGGAGAATCAGACTAAATTAATTTTTTGCTCCCGACGAAACCAGTGATTCAAACTCAGAGACTGAATGAAAAAAATCGTTAACGTTAAAAAAGGAACAGTCGTCTTTTGTGCCTCCCGCAGGACGTGAAAGCAGTCTTGATTTTTTTTATTGAGGCTATCTCTCGTGAAATTTTACAGAACACAAAGAAGTATCACTATCACTGTAATTTAAGTTCAGGAGAACGCAAAGCGTTATCTGACCTTTCAGATGACGAAATCATTATCATTAAAAAGGGGACAAGTCCTCGTCAGTTATCACAATGAATCGCGCTGATTTTTGTAAAGAGGTTGAAAGACATTTAAAGAACGATAGATACTATAAACAACTGAATAAAGATCCTTCTGAACGTCTTGACAAAGACATTATTCATACGGTTGAAATTTTTAAGCTGGGGCTCTTTCTCAAAACCCTCGTGCAAAATATGTTTTCCAGGCAAAAAGAAAAAACAACAAAAAAGAAGAAGAAGAAAAAAAAAACAGTTTTAGCGATTCAAGACCACAAAAACTAGATGACATTTTGACCCATTCAAAAATGAATTTCAGTCAAAATCCTGCAGTATCTGTATCTTCACGAAAAAGACGCAGATGCACTCATTGTAAAAGTATCAATGAATCAACAGAATTCAAGCGTTTAAGTACAAGGGAAGTTTTCTCGCTTAAAAAGCATTTTGATCAGAAAATCGCATTTATTTAATATCATGTAAAAGATGTAATTCACAGTAAGTAGGTCGAAGGGCAGACACACCAACAGTTTCAAAGAGAATGAACAGTCACCGATTTGAATTTTTTATTACCCAGATATTTTTTCAAATATTTCTGTACTTTTCAATGACACCGGCCATACAGCAAATGATTTTTCATTTGCATCCATTCAAAAAGTGGATGTTCAATGGCCACGATTATTAAAAAAATATGCTGGATGCATCGCCTGAACATTATTTTCCCAAATGGAATGGATTCCTAGATATTGTACCAAACTCAAAAACGAGTATCAAATTTTGTCCATTTGTAACTCTTTTTGTGCATAAATAATGTATACAAGCACTGGTTGCCACTATTTTTTAACACTATTTCTACTCGTAAAGTTTTTGTAGTGACAGTTTGTATCATTGATCGATTTTAATGTACTCATCATGTCACGCTCTTTTGCTATCTTATCATAACATCGCTAGGAAACTTCATTTCATTTGGCAAGTTTAATGTCATTATTGACGTCACAAGAGTACATCATATATCACTTACTACTAACATTCGATACAATCAGCCCTTTTGTACGCCTATGAAGGAATAAATCCGAAAGTAGTTTGCGAAAAAACATTTCTCGAATTTTGCTGACTTTTTCTTTTATATCATATATTGAAATGTAAATCAATGATCACTCTGTAGCAAAAACAAAATACCTTTAACCACAATATAGGAGTCCTATGTGGATACATACCTTTACAGTGTTTCGATGTCCGTGGAAGATACATAAGCACCAAATACGTTCTTCGTCTACCTAATGTGTTACAAAATGTCAATGAGATCTATTTAATTACTGGGCAGTAATATCTTAAACTCCAGTACCCTTTTACTTTCCAAATTTCTTGAAACAGCAGCTCTCTTGCACAGCATGATATGTTGACCAGTCAGGGAGCACTATCGATTACACGAACAGAATTGAGGGACTCGCCAAAAATGTGGATTCACCAGATATTGTCAAGGCCACTGATGATGCTTTATTAGCCGAAACTACGTAGTCTGACCCATGTTCCTTCTTCTGAAAGTATTCTCTGCTCTTGAAGGAACTCTTTAAGACTCTAATCTTACTTCACTGCAGCTGGTGTTATGCCGTGTGACGGCCGTAAAACGTCTCCCCGTTCATCATCCATAGTGCAGATTTTATTTTATTTTCGTCCTTTGAGATCAGAGGATATATGCTGAAAAATCTAAAATTTTAGATTGGTTTAGACTCTTATTCTAGATCATCGTCGTTTATATTATTTGGACCCTTTTTGATACTAGTCAGTCTTTGAATCGACTGCCCAATTAAATTGAGAAATTTCAGTATGCTTTTCCCTGGTTTAGTTACCATATATTGTCAGGGCCACTGATGAGGCTTTATTAGCTGAAACTACGTAGTCTGACCCATGTTCCTTCTTCTGAACTCTTTAAGATTCTGAGCATCTCTAATAGGCATGAAATCTTATTCTTAATATTTCCTTATAAACAATATATTTCTCGTCTTGCTTTAAAATATAGTTCTGTTCATTCTGTATGGGCACCAGAGTTTGGATTGCCTTCTAAATGTGGATTAATACCTAAATAGACATGAATCAACATATTTAGTCCAGATGAAATTCATGACATGAAAAGCTATCTTTTCTTAAAAATGTAGATTGCATCTCAGTTTTAATGCTTAGTTTGTTTTGTGACTTTTACGGAATAAAATGTATTGGGATTATCATGCTTTGTTCTATCATTTGTCATAGCCTAATTTGCAAGATTTAAATATCATTTCAAGAAATTGTAGAACATGTGTGTTTTTTAGCTCACCTGAGCCAGCGGCTCCGGGGGAGCTCATAGGATGGTAAGGCTCCGTCGTCCGTCGTCGTCCGTCGTCCGTCGTCCGTCCGTCCGTCCGTCAACAATTTCAAATGACTTCTCCTCTGAAACCGCTGGGCCGATTGTAACCAAATTTCATATAGAGCCTCCTGGGACCTTAGGAACGAAAAATTGTTCAAACGGTCCTGGTCACATGACCAACATGGCCGCCATGCCCATATATGGTAAAAACCTGAAAAAATCTTCTTCTCCAGAACCAATAGGCCGATGGCCTTGAAACTTGATATGTAGCATCGGGTACACGAGTACTACAAGATTGTTCAAATTATGACCTTGGGTTGACCTTGACCTTTTTTACGGTAAGGTCAAATTTGCTTCCTTATGCTTTTATATGGCAAGATGCTACAACATAAGATATCTTGGAAACTGTTGAAGAATTTGGGCTAAAAATTGGTATCTACAGTCATCTTAATGACTACATGAAGATTTACGAGTACAAGAGGTCAAGGTCATTCTTTGACCTTTGACCCTGAACTCTCATATTTTGATAAGTTCTAACAATCTCCTCAAAAGCCACTGGGCCAATTGAAACCAAATTTCATATAGAGCCTTCAGGGGTTGAGGGAACAAAAATTTATTTATACGATCCAGGTCACATGATCAACATGGCCACCACGCCCATATATGGTAAAAACCTTTAAAAATCTTCTTCTCCATAACCAGTTGACCGATGGCCTTGAGACTTGGTATGTAGCATTGGGTACTTGAGTACTATCAAGATTGTTCAAATTATGACCTTGTGTTGACCTTGACCTTTTTTTACGGCAAGGTCAAATATGGGAAAATGCTAGAACACAAGATTTCTTGGAAAGTTTTGAAGATTTTGGCCTAAAAATTGGTATATACAGTTGTCTTAATGATGTCATGAAGAATTGTGAGTACAAGAGGTCAAGGTCATTTCTTGACCTTTGATCCAGATCGCTCATATTTTTACATTTTTAACCATTTCCTCAAAAGCCAAAGGGCCAAATGTAAACACATTTCATATAGAGCCTCCAGGGGTTGATTGAATAAAAATTTGTTCAAACGGTCAAGGTCACATGACCAACATGGCCACCATTACCACTTATGGTATTATTCTATAATATTTTTCTTCTCCAGAACCAATACAGCTATGGCCTTGAGACTTGGCAAGTAGCATGGAGTACTAGAGTACCACCAAGACTGTTCAAATGGTGACCTTGGGTTTACCTTGACCTTTTTTGCGGCATGGTCAAATATGGGAAAATGCTAGAACATAATATTTCGTGGAAAGTTTTGAAGATTTTGGCCTAAAAATGGTATATATGGTTGTCTTAATGAGTACATGAAGATTTATGAGGACAAACGGTCATGGTCATTCTTTGACTTTTGACCCAAGACTCATATTTTGACAATTTCAGACATGATAAGAAAAAGCCAACTTGGCAATTGCCCAGGTGAGCGATTCAGGGCCTCATGGCCCTCTTGTTTAAAATGTGGATTAAATCTTATTCATAATAGGTAATTAATCTGTTTTATGACCTCCACTGAATAAAACGTAACGGGATCATAACGTTTTGTTCCGAACTTTTCAGTATCTTAATTGATGACTGTACGATTTGTTTTTTTTTTATTTTATGGATTTACCTAAATGCGCTTCAAAGGGGGGGGGGGGTCTCCATAAGGGCCATTTTCTGGTTACAAATGGATTTTCACCAAACCTCACCAATCTCTACTTGTAAGTGTTGGCTTTCATATACTGAAATACTGATATCATCGTAAGCGTATTTTGAGTGGAGCACAGTGTCAGAGTGGGTGGGGTAATTCCACCCCATACCTTACCATGTATCATTATTTTCAATTATCTCAATAAGCAATAATGACTTATTTACCATTATGATTTGAAATAGTACACGCATATATGCTTATTAATTGAGTTATTAGGGGACCTCCATACGAACCGAACTACCAACTAATTGTGTGCACCGCAGCAGAGGGTGAGGGTGAAGGTTTGGGCCCAGTAAAACCGGTTTAAACCCCCCAGTAGTTATTACTGACCGTCCCAAGGCGGTACTTTTGTTGCGGTTGCATTTGTTTTATGTTCGGTGCTGTTTAATTTATTGTGTTCTCAGTTTAATCCTTCTATCATAAAAATAGAAAATAGGTAAAAATAATTGTTAAATGTTTTTCATATAATTTGCTTAGTCCGTTGTAACCCGTCTGTTGGTCTAAATTGTTTAGTTCAATAAAGATAGCTGAGTTGCCATCTATTTGGGAAAGAGCTGCTGACTCGGCTTATCACTTGTAATTTATTGTTTGTTGGGATGTCTTTGTCAATCTTTCCCTTTGATGTTGGGGATAGGGTTTGGGATCTGATTCAGTCAGTTCCTGAAGTGTAGTAATTCTTTAAAATTACCATTTTTTGCTTATTCAATACCAATATATGAGCTTATAAGTGGTACTAGGAATTTTACTTATTTTTGCTTCTCCAACTTTACGAAAAACCACATTTTTTCTTTATTTGTCCAGACATATACAGGAAATTTTGTAATTATACTGACATGAAAGTATGCATTGCAGAATTATGAGAAAACTTTCCTAGGCATATCCATTCTTGAATTATCTGCCCTTGATTCAAGAAAATATATGTAATTTAATTGAAAAAGTAAGATCGAAATTCTACACTGGTAGGTATATTTTTTATGACTCTTTTGCCCATGTTTCTAATATTATACTGATTGTTGAGCTTTCTATTCATATAGTGCCGGTGATATAACACAAGAACTGTAACTGAACAGCAGAGCTCATCCTGTCATGTGTTTAAACGTGGTATCAGGAATTTTACTTATTTTAGCTTCTCCAACATTACGAAAACCATAATTTTTCATTATTTGCCCAGATAAATAAGGAAACTTTGTAATTATATTGACATGATAGTATGCATTGCATAATTATGAGAAAACTATCCAAGGCATATCCAAACCTGTATTATCTGCCCTTGATATAAGAAAATATGAGTAATTAAATTAAAATTGTAAGATCGAAATTCTACACTGGAAGGTATATTTTTGGTGGCTCTTTTGCTCATGTTTCTAATATTATACTGATGGATGAGCTGTCAATTCCATATAGTGCCCGTGATATTACACAAGACCTGTTACTGAACAGCTGAGCTCATCCTTTTATATGCAAATTAATTGCATCATATTCACAATATCATTTTCCGACCCAAAGTTTAATTTATGGATTTTAGTCACTGATATATCAAATGTTATTGTACACCTTAGTCTAGAATTTTTAAGTCTCACTGAAAACAATTGACAGAAACAGTGTACTAGGCCCTCCTGCCCAACATACACGCAGTATTTTTTTTTTATATCTGACAGTGATGACCCTAATCTTACACACAAACTGTCTGAGGACACCCCTAAAACTCAGGTGGCAAGACAGAATATGAAAGTCCTGTAGAGGGCAGGGATGCAAAGCATATATACCCTTCCGAAACTGGCTCAGCTAAGATGGGCTAGCCATGTCACCAGAATAAGAGCTGATGAAAGGCATTCACAGACACTGTCTGAAATACGGTGACCAAAGAAAATATTCTGAGGAGAACTTAGGTGTGAAAATGTTCATAAGGTTGCCAGAGGAAATGAACAAGAACACTCTTAAAGAAGAGAATCTGTGAAGCTAAGCAAAAAATTAAAATGTGCTAACACAGAGATCATGCATCACCCAGTAGTACTGCAAAAAATTAAGATTAGGGTGATCATGCACTGTCAGATATTAAATACTGCGTGTGTGTTGGGCAGGAGGGTCTAGTACACTGTCTGTGTCATTGGTTTTCAGTGAATTAACATTTGATATATCAGTAACTAAAATCTATCAATCAAATTTTGGTTCAGAATATGATATTGAGAATATGATGCAATTAAGAGGCATATAACAGGATGAGCTCTGCTGTTCAGTTACAGTTCTTGCGTAATATCACAGGCTCTATATGGAATTGAAAGCCCAACAATCAGCATAATATTAGAAACATGAGCAAAAGAGCCACCAAAAATATACCTTTCAGTGTAGAATTTCGATCTTACAAATTTAATGTAATTTCTCATATTTTCTTAGATCAAGGGCAGATAATACAGGTTTAATGTGCCTTGGATAGTTTTCTCATAATTATGCAATGCATACTATCATGTCAATATAATTACAAAGTTTCCTTTATATATCTGGACAAATAAAGAAAAAATGAGGTTTTTCATAAAGTTGGAGAAGCAAAAAAAAAGAGTAAAATTCTTGTTACCACATATAGGCTCATAACAGGATGAGCTCTGCTGTCCAGTAACAGTTCTTATGTGATATCACGAGCACTATATGAAATTGAAAGCTCAAAGTATAATAATAGAAATATGAGCAAACGAGTCATAAAAATATACCTACCAGTGTAGAATTTCGATCTTACTTTTTCAATTTAATTACATATATTTTTTGAATCAAGGGCAGATAATTCAAGTGTTGATATGCCAAGGAAAGTTTTCTTATAATTCTGCAATGCATACTTTCATGTCAGTATAATTACAAAATTTCCTGTATATATCTGGACAAATAAAGAAAAATTGTGGTTTTTCGTAAAGTTGGAGAAGCAAAAATAAGTAAAATTCCAGGTAGCACTTATAAGCTCATATATTGGTATTGAATAAGCAAACAATGGTAAGTTATATAACCCAATTAATTAGCATATATGCGTGTACTATTTCAAATCATAATTGTAAATCAGTCAGTATAACTTATTGAGATAATTGAAAATAATGATACATGGTAAGGTATGGGGTGGAATTACCCCATCCACTCTGACACTGTGCTCCACTCAAAATACGCTTTCGATGATATCAGTATTTCAGTATATAAACGCCAACACTTACAAGTAGAGATTGGTGAGGTTTGGTGAAAATCCATTTGTAACCAGAAAATGGCCCTTATGGAGACCCCCCCCCCCTTTTGAGCTGTTTTGTCAAAACATAGCATTTTACATACAAACTGTTATGGAGGCAGTTTACAAGATGCGCTGGCCCCAGTCTACTTCGAAGGATTACTTTAGCATTACTTCTGGTCCCCAAATCGCTACTTTTGGTCTAGAATTATTGGTAAGATGTTAATTATCATTGTTATACCAGATTTGGTTAATTTCTCACTTAATTAGGCGTATATCCACATGGGTTCCCTGTATTGTGGTTATTCTCTATTATGAATCTGATATGGAAATTTCCGAGTGTAATCTTTATGATATACGTATTAAGGTGTGTAGCGATAGCAACATATTATTTCCTGGTCAGCTACCTCAAGTAATTTGCGCATTAGAAACCCACTGAAGAAACTGCTTATTAAAATCTGATTAGGTATGAAATTCTCTGATACCAAAATAACAATTATTCGATTAGTATTTCTAATGTGTATATTAGTCGCAACATAGTAAAAGGATCATAATCGTCCTGTCTCGCTTCCCTGGGTGTAAGTGTCCGTATAATCAATCGCTATACGGGATATAAAGTAAATGATTGGACGAGGAAAAGCAACTCACCAAAATTTACCAGCAATATGAAGTTAGTCAAACAAGTATTTGCCATAATGTGTGGGAGATATAAGGAAAAGTCACTGTACCGTGAAATACAGGTCAAAATGGTCAGGCACTAGTATAAGGCGCCATCCTTCTTGAGCTTGTATATGTTTATATTGTTTATGAAAACCTTAAATGTGGATTCATGTCTATTAAAGAATTAATCCACATGTCAGAGATTCAAAGAATGGTGAAAGTTTAACAGATATGCCTTGTTATACATTGCGAAAGCAGTTGAGCATCAAAAAGTAGGTCACTTTGACCAATAAGTAATATGGAGTCAATGGAAATGGTATGAAACATTTCTGTAATAATATTATTTCAATATCCTAGCACTGCTGCTGTATAGCCGCGAGTAACAGCCAATTTTCATTATTTATGCTGCAAAGGCAACCAAGCCAACTAAACAGTTGACACAAAAAACTTTTGCTTTTAGAGGACAATCAAGGGAAAAGTTCTGTAAAAATATATCAACATATTTGCACTGTTGTGGGCGTAAGGTGGAATGCCCATGGCAACTGCAAGTTCCCATAGCAATCAAACTCTTGAACAATTGCTGTGCAAAAAGACCAGTTAATTTTGTAGAGCAGCGAGCTGCGCTTTCGAGATCAGTCTACGCGCAGGCACATTTCGATACGGGTATACGCAGATCGCGATGGAGATATTTAAAACGGCAATATTATCAGTTTCTTATCAGAGTTCATACCAAGCAGACACACAACGTTGAATCAGCATTGATTCTACCTTGATTCAACGTTATGACGACGTTGAACCAAGGTTGATTCAATGTCGATTCAACATATGTTAATCTGGTCTAAGTTTGTAAGGAAGGCAAACTTGCCATGTTTCATGCTAAGGGAAACTCTGCTTTACAGCTTAAGCACACAGCTAAGACATAGATCAGCTTGTGCATTCGCAAAATCTGATCACAATATTTGCTATTCGTCTCGATCCATAGCTGACGCAGAAACAAAGAACTTGATTTTCTCCACGGATGCCTGCTGTTGCACATGCCGTAAGGTTCCATCCCTCGTGAGGCACCGCATATCATGTCAGCAGGTATAACAAGAGGCTTCTATTTATATGTATCATCTTATAGAGATAATTAAGGTACACTTTTATTGTTAGCAGGAATATCAGGTTCTTTTTATTTTATATATGATATTTATTACTATTGACTAGAACACAGTAAAATAATTATTAATTACTTCAAAAAATATAGAAATAATTCATCATACAAAATTTATGGACTAATCCTTGTTTATGGTCTGCTTTATTTTTAAGGCCTGTCAAATCTACAACTTTTGACGTCAAAACAAGAATAAAGAAAAGAAAGTCTGTTAAAAAAGGTTTTGACCGAAAACAAAAAGTGTATGCACTGTGAAAGGCTGAAAAAAGAAAGATTAAGTGATTTTTTGCGGACTTTTTTCCGAAGTCCGTGATTTCACGAACACATTCACTTAATGTGTCTCGTAATGAATAAGATTTAATAAACTTAAAATGTCGAAGTCATTAGGAATATTGGTTTACGTAAGTGCAGTTGCAATTTTATTGCTATTTGCTGTACTGAGTAATAGTCTAGTGATATTTTGTGTTGCTAAGTTCAAGAAGTTGAGGACCGTTACAAACTTGCTGATATGCAATTTGGCAATTAGCGATATAATACTGGCTGGATTTATCTTGCCACAGAAGTTACATGACATGTTTCACGAAGAGGACTTTTACGAAGGTGAGTTTGGCTGTTTTAACTAATTTGATATTCATAAGTCGATGTTCTTAGATTTATCGTACTAAATGTAACTGGCAAAACTAATGACCCGGATAACATCACTCTCGATATAGACTGAAATACTGAAAACAAGCAACTACCAATGCGTCACGTATGAGCCGATGTTCTTTATTTTAAGAAGAGTGTTACTAATTATATGAAGTATAAGAATGATTGTTCTGAAGAACATCGACTCATTTATCTACAGTTATAGATAAAAAATAAACGAATAAATAAATATAGAATACTACTGCTGGGGTTGATTCAGTCCTACCGACTCCATATTTATATGACAGAACTATACGGAAAAAGATGGACTCAGTAACAGTGCACAATGAAATTCGCCATGTACTACCTAGTATGCACGTAGCGCTTTCGGCTTTGACTGTCTTCAGAATTCTACAGCAAGCGAATCCAAATTTAAGGTGCAATAGGACAAAACCAAAATTTTCAATTTTCGTGTAAAATGAATAATGATAAATAAGTTCAGCCCTTCTAAATTAGAAAATGTTTACAAATACTTCTTTTTGACGTCGTGAAAAAGTGAGGGTTTGACGTTTTCTTATGTAAAATAAATAGCGCTCGAATATACATATTTTAGCATTTGTTTGGTTCACCGTAAAGATATTGAAATAAACTTCATACTAAAGTACGCACCATCAAGAGATCTTTGCAGATGTGTTATTATTTCTTCCAAATCTTTTAGCATTCCGTTTTGATATACGCAAACATGATTTTCATTTGCTACTAAATTTGCTTGCTTTCACAAAAAAAATAGATAGAGAAAGTAAAAAGTATGCAAAGACCAGGAACTCAAACAATCAAAATCCAAATCCAGCCCTCAAACCATAGTTGGAAACAACTAAGATTACAAATAATCAAGATACAGAGAACATATGGCCAACCGAGTGAGCAGCTTGTTCCCAAAAGGTGGCCACTCAGCAACCCAAACCGAACCAAAAATAATAATAACATACATAAGGTAAAACATCACAGAAACTCTGACACCAAAAACAGGCAACAAAGAACCACAACAGAACTACCGCCTTGGAACGGTCAGTAATGAATTACTGGGGGGCTTAAATCGATTTTACAGGCCCAACCTCACCCTCAGTTTCTGAAGTGGTACAAAACATTTAGTTGGTAGTTCGGTTCGCATGATAACCCTCTAACTCGTCAGTGAATCATCACGGTAAACACATAAATCAAATTTCAACACCATGAAGAAGCAAAGACGAGGACTCAACAGATACAACGGGCCGTCTGACAGGTGGAGATCCCTGTCCTGCCAAACAACCCCACTGGAAATCTGAAGCAAAAGAAGGTCACCAGTTGAGCCCCGGTGGACCAAGCAACAGACAAAAAGGCTCCGGTCCCAACCAACTAAAATATATAGCTTTAGGTCGGGGCCATCATAGAGTCTGACGACCGATCCCCCGGTGTGCAATTAAAGAGTGCAGCAAAGCTATCAACCGTGATTGGGTTAATCACTAAGCATGCAGACTGTCGCATAACATTTAAATTATAGCCAATACGTTTGTGACGTATTATTATTTTTCGGAATTGATCAGAAAAATCAGTCCTACCCTTAATCATTTTGAATTTGTATACTAAGTCACCATAAAATTCTCTGGTTCCGATAGGCCTTGGTGTAAAAGAAATTTTAATCCGACATCAAATTTTGAAACCAATTCATGGTGTCTGCGATAGAATTTAGAAAAAGCATTTCTAAGCTTATGATACCGATAGCCCTGTTGAAGAAGTTTAGCAGTTAAACATTTATTACGAGCATTAAAGTCATCTACATGACTACACACTCTAGCAAATCTTATAAGTTGAGAAATATACACTCCATAAGAGGGACGACGTGGAACGTCACCATCCAAAAATGGAAAATTAACTATATCAAAGTCAAAGTCATCACGTTTATCATAAATTTTAGAAGATACAAAACCGTTAGAAATAGATAGATGTAAATCCAAAAAGGGGGCCTCGGTATCTGAAGTATTAGCTTTATTCAATTTAAGTTCAGGTGGGTAAATTTGGTTAACCATGCTTTCAAAATAAGGATTATCAATATTCAGAAGATCGTCTAAATATCTAGAGGTTGAGTTAAATGCCTCAATGATATCAGCTTGATTATCAACAGAAAGAGAAGTCATGAAATCTCTTTCATAACAAAATAAAAACAAATCGGCCACAAGAGGAGCACAATTTGTACCCATCGGAATACCAACAATTTGTCTGTATAACTTATTACCAAATCTGATGTAAATATTATCTAAGAGATATGATAAGGCGTCACATACATTCTGACATGACCAAAGACTATATCCTCTATATATTTTACGGTCAGTAGAAGTGAAAAACGCTTTCTTATCGTTACAGGCAATATAAAGGGTATCTTCATTTTTGGAGAACTTTTTGAAGGCCCTCTCAATCAAATCAACAAGTTTTTCCTTTATTAAATTATGGGGTAATGTGGTATAAAGAGTAGAAAAATCATAAGTGGACAAACTAGTTGCACGGAACCCTCTTGACTTCAGTTCACTAAGTACCTCACCAGAATTTTTTATAGACCAAAACATATTTTTCCCTGACCTCTCATACACTGTCTCATAGTACCAAATGACACGAAAAAACGTCTCCGAAACTTAAATCTGAAATTTTGATATATTTTAAAGAAATGTGTTTACATGATTTTTCAGATCATTTTAAGTTTTCGCGGTGTAAATTTTTTATAAAGTAGATTTGCTTAACTATACCCCCACCCCCACCCCTGTTCCGATAACAACGCTTCTTTCAACGTCAACAACCGATGGTTCCCGAGAACGTTTTCCAGCGTATCTTTAGTTTCTAGTAAAAATATTCAGGAGCTTTTCTAGAGAAGATAACTGCAGGAGAAACGAAAAGACTGAATCGATATTTTTTTCTGTCTTCCCGGGAGAACGGTGTAAACACGCAATGGGTTCATTGTTACCATGATATTTCTTTGTGTAACATGACGTCTCGTTTATCGAACACATATTCCGCGACGTCACGTACTTCGGTAGAAGCAAAATCGGGAAAATTGAGCCCCTGACGTGTTCGAACTGTTCTGTT
Organism: Ctena decussata; assembly: GCA_963989385.1. Taxonomy (NCBI): domain Eukaryota; kingdom Metazoa; phylum Mollusca; class Bivalvia; order Lucinida; family Lucinidae; genus Ctena; species Ctena decussata. The sequence goes on from OZ022500.1 coordinate 47,128,505, forward strand.
CTGAAGACGGAATGAGATATTTATTCACTATTTTTCGCTTTTCATCTTGACAGATTCTCTAGAATAACTCATTATTCTTTTGTCGGAAATAATAATAAAAAAATATGTCGGAAACCGCTTTAGCGCAAGGCTCAAGTTGATGTTAAAAGATACGAAGTTATCTGAACAGGGGGTATAGTTTAAAAATGTATCTTGAGAAATAACTAGAGCAAGTGAGCAGGGGCTCACGTATAACCCCGGCCAGCGCCTAATGATACTGAACTTCAAACACAAAAATTTAAGACATATAAGATACAAATTTTAAAGTCTGTGACTTTGTCGTTTGGTCAGCAGCAGCATACAGAGAATGTCAACTTATCTGCTGCAAAAGGTTCAATTATAAGAAACATTATAAAGCAGTATACATTGATTAAACTGTTTTTGTATGTGTCCTTGATCGTATTGTCAACGGCAGCACCCGGATGATGTAAATTGTTGCAACCTAGAGATGAATGACTTCACATATCAAAACGTCTTATTACAGAAGATGGGAAAAAAATAAGCAAAGAATATAAACTTAACACAAAACTCTAACATGAAAAAGCTAAAGCTTGTGACCTTGAGTCAAGGCATGTGTGGGGATGTTAAATGATAACATTTTAGACTAACACCTATCAGCATACCAAATATAAACCAAATCCAACGAAGGATTTGCATGATCTGAGATCTCAAAACCTTTAACACAAAATAGATATGAATACGTCTAAGTCTGTGACCTTGGCCTCTAGGTCACAGGTATGTGTAAAGATGGTACAAAAATAAAACTTTAAACATATATAAACCAAACCCAACAAATATTTTTGATGATATAACATCTAAAAACAATAACATAAAACTTTAATTAACATGAAAAGTCTAAGTCTGTGACCTTGACCTTTAGATCACAGGTATGCGCGGGGATGGTACAAAATTAAACTTTAGATCAACATCTATCATCATGCCGAACACGAACCCAACTCAATAAAGGGTTTGAATTATATAGAGATCTTAAAAAACTTTAACGCAAAACTTTAACATGAGAAGTCAAAGTCCGTGACCTTGACCTCTAGGCCACAGGCATGGGTGGGGGTAAAACAGAATAAAACTTTGGACCATTATCTATTACCGTGCCAAATATAGACCCAATCCATCAAAAGGGTTTGGATAATATAAGATCTCAAAAACTTTAACGCAAAACTTTAACGCAAATGTTAACTCGCGGATGGACGGAAGGACGGACAGACGGACATACGGACGAACAGACATCGGACAAAAGCTATATACCCCTCGTCATACTTCGTATGCCGGGGGTATAATTACAAGGTAAAATCTTCTTATTTTTCATCAGTATTCTAACATCACATTTCATTATAACATATCAAACTTTGTGATATATTTTTCGGAGGCAATTTTTCTCTATTTCATTCTTTATGTGGAAAAAGCAAATGTCAGTTATGTTTGCGCCAATTCACTCGCAATGCGTAGAGATTGGGTAGAAAGTATAGCACAACTTTACAGACCTCTTGACGGCATGCACTTTGATATAGAATTTATTTCAGTATCTTATCGGTCTGCAGAATAATGATGATTAATAAGGATATCTGAGAACTATTATTTTTGCGTCAGAAAACGTCAAACCATCACATCTTCATGACGCCACTATAATAGGAACTATTTGATTCACGCTCAAATGAAAGTCATTCAGTGATTCACAAGGGACTGGGGTTTTTAATGATATAGTGTTTGACAAAAAAAACTGGCAATTTTGGTTTTGCCATGAGTAGTGAAAAGCCATACATATGAAGTTATTGGTGACAGGTAACAAGAGGAACACACACACACACACACACACACACACACACACACCAAAAAAGAGAAAAAACAAAAAACAAATACAAACAAACAAAGTAGATTCATTTCATGTATGAACACAATAACTGAGATGCTTTGATTTCATTTCAGGTGAAATTTTGTGCAAGATAGTGAATTTTTGTCCGATTTTCATCATCACAAGCTCTATCTACATCCTCGTTGCGGTATCTTTTGAACGTCACAGGGCCATCACAGTGCCACATAAATCTCAGCTGACTTTTGAGAAACTGATTAGACTTATGCCAATCTTATGGATCTTTGCTTTTGCAGTTTCTATTCCAACTCTCATAGAATACTCTGTTAATACGATACAGGTGCCAGACGGAAATGGAACCAAGACACAGCTTTCGTGCGGGAGCCAGCGAACCCCGCGTGACTTTTCTCTGGCAAATGCCGTATTTGTAGCCGTCGTTTCGTACATTGTTCCCGTAATATTGATGTTCAAGAATTACTTCCAAGTGGCAGTATTTGTATTGAGAAAAAGCAGACAGATACGAGACAAGCCAGGCCCTATGGATGTAGCAAGTTTTCATAGGTTTAAACATCGAATTCAACTAGTTAAACTTTTAGTCGTGGTAGCTGTTATTTTTGCAGCGTCATGGTTGCCATTCTTCATTATGCTTTTATATGCGGTGAGTGTATTTACTTCGGATGAAACAATTGATAAAGTTCTATTTTGTTCTGTCCTACATTAAGTTTCACAGCCGCGGAAACATTATGAAAACACGAGCTAAAGTAAATGTTCTTCTGTACGAGAAAACGTGCCTTATCTTGGATGGAAGAATCGGACTGCGATTTTTTTTTATTTAGAGAAAACATTGTTCAATAATACATATGCAAACATATTCATACAACATTGTAATAAGAACATATAGATATAAATATCATTTAAACAGCGAATACTATTCCTGAACTATTTGAGAGAAAAGAAAAGAGAGGTGAGCAGGCAAAGAGCCTGAGTGTAAATAGAATGGTATATGCAGGTTTGTGTGTGTGTGTTTTTCCTCAACAATTTTTAATAGACAGCTTGAACTTTGTCAAGTACCATATATCTCAGATAGAGTAACTGAAATATCCTATACAAGAGAACGGAAGCCCTGCATGTGGATGAATATCCACGCATAACTTCCGTTCTGAAGTATGTTAGCCACTCTGGTAGAAGGCCGGCGTGAAAACAAATGGGAATCAAAACCGATCAGGGACATCGAAACTCACTCAAAATCACTATTTGGAAAGAAATAATTATACAGAGGTGACCATTTCTTTAAAAAATTACTTACCCTATTGTTAATGTAGGAAATATATCTCTCACTTAGCATTTTTTTTTCTTTAAAAGGCTTAAAAAGCCTTGAATATTAATGTTTCTAGATATGAATTTATTTTGGAAAATATAGTATTTTGCTAACACATATATTTAATTTACGAGTTCTTTTTTACCAGTATATGAAAAAAGTATTTCCCTATCTTCTAGAGAGATTTCTATTTTAACGTTCGTATATAGCCATGTTTTAAGTTCGTTCCAAAATACTCTAACCACTGGACATGAAAGAAACAGATGGTATATTTTTTCTGGGTGTTCCTTACAATAAGAGCATACTTCACTATCAATTTTATTTATTTTAGAGAGAAAAGAATTTGTAACTAGAATTTTATTGTTTATTTTATATTGAAAATCCCGAAGTTTAACTTCATGCCACTTTTTATATTTAGAAAATATACTTTCCATTTATTTTCATTAATGTCACCTATTTCTGCTTGCTATTTACCCTGTGAAATATATTCATTTACACCTACAAAAGTGTCATAGAATACTCTACTTCCGTTTTTAGCCTTAATCAGTTTCTTAACATAAATATTACATATGCCGTTTCTTTTGTTTTCTAAAATAAAAACGAAGTTCTCATTTATTTGGGGTTTCCATGATTTGGATATACTTTTTTTTTATAAGATGTTGGTAATCTAAAAAGGTACCTTTTATATTATACATTGCTTTCAATTGTTCAAAAGAATAAAACTCGCCATTTTCGGCTACAATATCATATACTACTCTAATGCCTTTTTCGTGCCAATCTTTAAAAAACACTTTTCCTCGTCCTATATTTTCATTATACCATAGCGGGGATTCAAGAATTTGACCTATATTTTCAACAGGTATAATTTTACAAAATTCCGCCCAAATGTGCATTAGGTCCTTCCAAAATGGATTTTGTAGGTCACAACTTACTTTAGCTGCATAGACTCCACCTATGGAGAAGAGTTTATGAAAATTGATCAGAGATAAGTTTGTCCAATCATTTGGTTTCGACTGTTGGAGTATTCTTCTAAGCCAAGATACCTTTAAAGCTTTAATAAATGATTTAAGTTCTACCATTCTGAGAGCAGCGTAAGCAATATCTTTTGCTATAATCTTTTTATATCCTGTCGGGACCAAAATTCCATAAAAATTTATAACATGGATTTTCTAATTCCTTTATTAGTCCATTCGGCGGGGCTGGCAACGAAGTAAAAAGGTGGACAAACTTAGACACTGCAATGGATTTAATAATTATAATTCTTCCAGAAAGACTTAGTCTTCTTTTCGACCAATGATTAAGTATATTTTTAACTTTTAATAATATTTCTTGAGAATTTAAGTCCCATATGTTGAAAACTAGGGGCGAGAAGGTAACACCTAAGATTTTTAAAGGTTCTTGGGACCAATCTAACGCCAATTCTTTACATAGTGTTTCTGAAGAGCCGCATGACGAGCCGATCCATAATGCCCTTGTTTTGTCCACATTAATTTTTAATCCCGACATTGTATAATATTGTATAAGCAAATTCAGAGCTGCTTTTAGAGATTTCTCAGTACCATCTTATATTAACTGAGTATCGTCAGCATACTGCGATAGTTTATACTCTTTTCCATTAATAGATATACCCTTAATATCAGTGTTTTTTCTTATCATCTTTCCTAAAATTTCCGCACATACAATAAATAAATATGAAGATATTGGATCCCTCTGTCCGCGATTTTACGTCCTTAACAATAGTATTTAAGTCATATTAGGACGATGGACGGGTGATAATGAAAGGCTGTGTGCAAAGGAACCCAGTTACGATTGAAAAGATTCTCACTTTCAATGGGTCTCGAACCTGGAATCTCATGATCAGTGGGCCGGTGCTTAACCTACTGAGCTACCGGGGCTGCCCTTATCTTGGATATTTTTCTCAGTTTAGATGTGCTTTTCATTTTAGATAGGCTTTGCATTAATTAAATAACACTGTATGCTTTATAAAGAAAGGGTCTCAAACAGATTGGGAGAGAAAACATTAAGAAAGGAACAAAAAGTTTTATTGAAGACAGTCTTTGAATATTAAACCTGTTAGTCTGAGCGCGTAGAATGCAAATGTTTCTCATCCAAGTAATTAGCTAACGACTCCCATTCATTTCCAAGTGTTAATATATATATAAACTAAATAATGTTCACGACGGATTTTGTGTAACAATTTTGTACTTTCTGTCTCTTTCCAGAAAGTGACCGGAAACGATGCAAGCGAAAACGCAACTGGATTCGTGAATACTCTCTTAGTTGCCTTGGCTGCCTTTAGTACGGCGTACAATGTGGTGTTATATGTAATATTCAATCCCAGTTTCAAACGTGCTATTAAGAACATTATTCGGTGTACCAAAACTCCGATTTTACCAGAGACTCAAAGAACAGAGAGGACAACGTTACATACAGTAGCTTATCTTTCGATGGATAAGGATTAAGCTAAGGGTTACACTTTGAACAGCTTATTTTTCTTTTCAAGGGAGACCACCTCATCATAAATGACTTTGTTTTTCCAGTATTTGAATCCATATACATAAAGACAACTTGTAACAGAGTAACTGCTAGTGAGCACGGGGGTAAATTAAATTATCACTGGTCTCCGAAGTTGACAGAGACATTCAAAGCCAAGACCTCAGGGGTGTGTCAAAAACGAGGCTTCTCGAAGGTTAGGATTTCTCTGTCTGTATCGGAGACATATGATAGATTAGTTTTCTTACTTACCCGCCCTTGATAACGTCAACTTTAATATAAAGGGAATTTTATTCTTTCGTACATGTATACTATAATATAGTGGGGATCTTAATACTCTCGTATATTAGAATATAGTGGGATTTTTATGCTCTTGTATACTATAAATTAGTCGGGATTTTTATACTCTCGTAGTTGGGATTTTTATACTCTCGTATACTATAATAAAGAAGGGATTTTTATACTCTCGTATACTATAATATAGTCGGGATTTTTATACACTCCTATACTATAATACTATAATAAAGTGGGGATTTTTATACTCTCCTATACTATAGTACTGTGTGGTTTTATACTCTCATATACTATACTATAGTCGGGATTTGCATACTCTCGTATAGTATTGGATAGTACAAAAATCCACTTTATATCACAGTTTACGGGATCGAGGTTGGGTAGGCACGAAAACTGATACAAAACCAACGCTGTGAACCCATGACATCTGAAATGAATATGACCCCATATTCCATTATCACGATCCAAATAACAATTTTCTCCAACTTCAAAGCCTTGTGGTGACGGTATCGTTATCTGTGTTTGTGTCTCTCTCTCAAACGTCTCTCTGTGTTGCTTTTGTGTCACGACGTCATAAAAACGCCATGGCACCAAAACGCCATCATCAGTCGCAGCAAAACCATTGAATCTTTCATTGGGACAACAAACAACAAACAAAAATGACATTATCGTAAGTAAAGAAGCTTCTGATTTCAAAAATAAAGTATTGCAAAATGGAGCGTTTGTACTTTGTTTCTTTTTAAAATAGATTGGAAATGGAGAAAATATGGCAATCATCAACTCAAACGTTTTTACAGAGACGAGGAATACATAACAAAAGGTAAATAATTGTAAATAAAGCAAAAAAGCAAAAAAAAAAAAAAAAAAAAAAAGGTGAGGGAGCCGAGATTGTTCAACAGGGGATAGAGGGATGTGACTGCGCTGTTTCCTCCGGGATAGACGGCTTGGTCTCCAGGGCCGCCGAGTCGGTCTTCCACGGAGGGCAGGCGGTCATATTCACATCTCCATGCCAATCTCGGCTCAAACATATCGTGTTTTGAAAATATATTATAAGTAGAAGCTTCGCGCGATAAATTTGGATGAAATAGTTTTTTTACTGCTTTCTCTTCCTCACACATCGAAGTCTTTTTTGAATATATTTGAGGCATGTCACAGTTCCAGAAACTCTTCGTACCACATCATTCATATTACATGCTATTACAGCTTCCATACATATTCGTAGAATAACATAAGATTTTGCAAACTCTATCCCATATTCTTAACCAACTTCTAGGAATCCACGCATACATGTATGTATGACAGGCTCATGCGCACGTTAGCTCCACGAAAGCCGTTTCACACATACGGTATGCGCTTAAAAATACATTGTGTGTGTCCACACATAGTGTATATAATGCATATATTTAAGCCCGTCGGCTATTACTCATAGTGGTTTTACATACTTATTGACAGTATATATTAGCGTATACCACATACCCTTTTTTTTACTAATTCGTAACTTCAAATATACTGCATCTTTTTGTGGCTTCCACACATAGATCTATAGATGTTGTGCTTTTCACCGGGACATACATACATACATACATACATACATACATACATACACTGTAATGATATTAAATATATAGCTGCTTGTATCCTTGTCATTAATGTGCGTCTTCCACACATAAACTGTATTGTGTTATTTTGGATACATACATACATACATACATACCATACATACATACATACATACATACATACATACATACATACATACATACATGTAAATTATGTAAATACTATTAGCCTATATTGTTATGAACTTTAAAAATTACACGATATGTGAAAAAATATGGTGTCGGTGTAGGGGAGGAGGAGCCGACAAAAAAAAAAAAAAAAAAAAAAAAAAAGGTAACCCGTGTTAGCTGTCTCATTCTCGGGTGAATTTTTCTGCACCGCTGAAACGCTGAAAAAGAACAAACTCTGTCTTGTAGGTAATAAAATTATTTTGCATTTGAGGGAGCCTCCATAAGTTTTGATGTTCTGATTTTTGTATCCATGTTCCCCAGGGGCCGTATTTATAAAACAACTTAAGTCGTTGCTATGCTGTTGCTAAGGCTACATTTGTATCAAGGAGATTCCCTACGACTATGAAATTTGCCCTGGAGGAACAGTCTCCCCTGGGCAAATTTCGTAGTTGTAGGGAATCTCCTTCATAGAAATTTAGCCCTAGCAACAGCATAGCAACCACTTAAGTTGTTTTATAAATACGGCCCCTGGAGGCTCAACGGTAGGAATCAATGGTAGCACACATCTGGCACAGAGTATGTCCATTGCCTCCTTTAGATGCAGTCTTTTTCGCCTTATAAGAAACAGACATCAAACCGAAAAATGATTACATTTTTTATATTGCTTTTTATTGGCTTTGAATGGAAAAACAACTTACACGATGTGATATTTAATGTGCTTGTTTATAAGGCATACAAATGGAGACAAAAGAAGAATATGTATTCTTTAATCATGATATGCCAAACAACCTTTTTCTTTTCCATTAGATAGATTAGCTTTGCTGTCGTTGAATGTTCATTATTTTGCCGGATATTACGAATTAAGTTTTCATGGAAGAGGCACTGTAGCTCAATATATTACCGAAAACATTGAAATGTGCATTTATTTACATTGCTGCTGCAATAAACTTGTTTTTGGTTTTGCATGGCTATTTGATTGAGAAAAATGACGAACAAATTCTCACCAGGTTTCTTGACAGTCTGTAGTATATAGAGGATCTTACATGAGTGCTCATGTATTATTGAATTTATTAAACGAGTTGGGGAAAACGATAAGATGCGAGGCTTTGCCGAGCATCTTATCGGTTTTCCCCAACGAGTTTAATAAATTTAATAATATAGGAGCACGAATGCAAGATTCTATAATTTATCATATGACACTAATATTGCATTTTTAGCAAAATTTGCACTAAAACGTTACGATTTCGCCATTAGAAAACGCGACGTTTTAATGGACGTCAACGTATAACGTTACGACGTAATTTGCATATTTAATCCACTAGTGGATTATCGTTTTTAATGCATGGCTTTATTACACTCTCAGATGCGACGTCATATGATAAAATCATTTCAGCTGTCGTTTATAAACTTGTGTAAGAAAAAAGAAGAAGCAGAAGAAGAAAAAGAAGAGAGAGAGAGGGAAAACAAAACAAAACAAAATAAACGGCGTTAGTACATAGTGGAGCCAATTGTTGGAGTGTGTAGATTTCTAAACAATCAAACTGTGCAAGACCACGGCATGCCAATTCTCATTTTACAATTAGCTACCCCGAAGAGTTTTTTTTTCTTGTCGGCTCCTCCTCCCCTACACCGACACCATATTTTTTACATATCGTGTTATTCTATATACATTATTTATAAATATTTACATTATTGAAAAGCTGCGTATAAATGTTTCTAATGTTTTTTTTCTTTGTTTTTTTCTGATCCTTTAACACAAATTTGAGGTCAAATAAAACATTGATTAGATAGAATGTAAGTATTAGCAGTGAACCTAACCTCTCCGGCGCCTATCGATGTACAAACCACACTGGGCCGCCTGCAAAGCTCACGTGAACCCCTTCGGAGTTCACTTACTTGCACACGGCCCAACGTAGTCCATACATCGACAAACGCCAGAAAAATGAAATTCACCCCACAATACTAACATTTACCACTGACCCTCTACTGATAGGCCTTTTAGAGCAACTAGCCTCTCACTAACGAACGATAACCTAATACGATATCAGTCGCAACGCGACCGGTCCACACAAAGAGAGTTGTTTTCTTTTTTTTAATAAACGATGAAACAGTGGTTACTTAAATTTATTATGCCGCACTTCCATGCCCTATGAAATATTTTAGCAACGATAACTGTCTTTATTTTAACGATAACTACAGTATTCACCGTCTGTTCAAGGCTGAAAACAGTCATCTCCACTCTAATTTAAACATTTTCTTATAAATTTCTTTTTTTCTTTTACATGTTGAAGAGGCAAATATGCAAACCTAATGGTAACTGCCTGACTCACTATTTTCCTTTCGAAACCGCAAAAGTGCAATATCGAAAGCGCGTTTCAAATGCGCGGAATTTTAAGGTCATCTGTGGCCTTGCTTCGACGCGGGCTTGAAGGGCTGTTGCCTTTCAACTTTTTTCTCGCCCCCCCCCCCCCCTTCGTGATTATGATCCATGTTGTTGGGCACTAGGGTTGTCATAGCACCGCCAGCTCGAAGGCGGCCTTTTTGGTTTGATTTTTTGGTTTGTGCACCGCCAGGAAATATCCAGCATCGAGACGGAATATATATCCTTCGCATAACAAGTTTTTTCCCTTTGACTCCTGAGATTGATAGGTACCACTGGAACATACTGGGGCTCTGTGAGATGCGCTGGAAAAACTTTGATGAGATATCAACAGATGACAGACACAAGGTTTACTTCAGTGGAGAAGAGTACGGACACGAGTATGGGGTCGGTTTACTAGTGCATAAAGACATGGTGAGTGTTGTCCTGGTTGCCGACGAGTCTCCAGCAAACTAATCTCAATCCGCTTGAGAGCAGCTCCTTTCAATGTCACCATCATTAAAGTTGATGCACCAACATAAGGCCTTGGTGACAACGAGGTCGACAACTTCTACCAGCAACTCCAAGAAATCATAGACCAAACACCTAAAAAGGACATTCTAGTTGTACAAGGGAATTTGAATGTTTAAGTTGGAAGGGATGCACAATCAGAGTGGGGAAACATATGTGGGCCCTACTGCAATGTGGAGAAAAAGATAGAGGTTTCAGATTTCTAGAATATGCAGCCTTTAATAACTTAGTACTGACAAATATCCTAGGCCCCACAAACCATCCAGAAGGTGGACATGGCACAGCCCAGGCAGGAAGCATATCAACCAGATTGACTAGTCCCTGGCGAAGAAGCGGTTCCAATCAAGAGTTAACATACATAGGAAAAGGGGAGAATGAGCTTTCTTGGAGCAGACAAAGGAAGTTACCATGACCTGGTGATGATGATCTTCCGCCCTCGTCTGAAGAAGGCCAAGAAGACTGAGGTTTGACCTTCAGAAGTTAAGACATCCAGATGTGGCAAGCATGTTCCAAGCAACGACAATTGGGAAATTTGCACCCCTCACCAGTCTGAGGGATGATGACATAGACATGGATAGCATGATAACCGCCTACAATACAGCAGTGACTTACACAGTCAGTGAGATACTTGGGAAGGAACGCCGCAAGCAAATGCCCTGGGCCACCAGGATGTTCTCGACCTCTGTGACGAGAGGAGGGATTTGTAGAAGCGGCGGTATGAAGCAGAAGGAGCGAAAAATACAGAAAAGCTAAAAAGAGGGTTCAGAAGGCCCCGAAGAAAGTAAAGGAGGCTTAGTGCGAGGAGATCGAAACTTGCCTGAACAAAAGCATATCAGCTGGTTGAGGGTCTAACTTCAGAGAAGCAGGTTAGATCCAAAAGCAGCTGTTCCTTCTTCTTTTTTGTGTCACTTCTCAATGGGGCAATGGGGACCTATTCTTAAGGAAAGGGTTCCTAGAGTTGTAAGCGAATACCATATTTCGATAGTGCTTCTTTGTCCGAGGAAGTAAACAGGAGGCAGCAGCAAAAGTTTTTCCCTTTGTAACAGTGGCGGCAAAACATGAAGGTGTATCGATTAACCATAATATCTCATTTTATAATATATCTACATGTGTCAACGTTTAACAGCAGTTTCCGTTTTCTTCTGAATGGGTTGTAATTGAATTCCGGTTATAATTTGCCTCATTCTGTGATGAGCAGTCAGTCGTACAACATTGTATAATCACCAGAACGACGTTTTCCTGTCCTGAATCTAGCTCAGGTGAGTAAGCAAGAAATAAAAATGCAGTTCAATAATGCAAAGATGAACAGCAGCGACGTCAACATTTCGTCAACACGGAACGATTTAGTTAAAGCACACACAAAACGCTTTCTGATGATCTAAATCTTGCAGTCCAAACCGTAGGTGGTGAATGAGCCATCGCAAAAAAAATGAATCCTCTCATAAACTGATAAAATCAAATTCTTCATCCCACCCACAGCACCGAACGAGAAAAGACTAAAGGCACAATGTGATGACACGAAAATTAACTCAAAACATAAAACTGTAGTTAATGGGTTACCTGATAGACTGCTAAGGCAAACAGAATAGTAGATAACGCAAACAAAAGAAAGAAAGAAAGAAGGAAAGAACAAAAACTAAAAAGAAAAACGAAAAACTAGAAATTTGTGTCCGTAAGACACGAATTATTCCACCATGCAGTGCCTGTCAGTGTATACCATTATGTATATTATTATCAACGAACTCCATTTTCAAACAACTGTTCTGTTGGCTTGACTCTCAAAATGCCGCCTTTTGGACAAGAATTAATTCTGTTTCTACATGCATATCTTCCATACATCTGTACAGAATCTGAGATCAATCTAGACGAACGGCAGAAGAAGCTGATTATAATAAGTTTATCTTGAAAATAAGATGCTCAGAATGGCTAAGTAAAGTTTTAAAAGCAACAATTCAATCCAAGCCGAAGTTTTAATCATGCTCACAATGTCCTTATAAAGACTCAGCAATAATAGAAAAAGCTGATTACAAAAAAAAAAAGAAAAAAAAAAGACTTCATAGTGTGATGAAATTGCCCAAAATAAATGGATAGAAAATGCTGTAATATTGTCGAAATTAATTTTACAGTATCCAAAACTCGCATGCACATCTTCACTACAACTACTGTACTTATGCAACTGCTCAGAATAATATACTCATATCTGTAAAAGGAGTTAACAAACTCTGTACCCTAAATTGTCAAGAAGCTGTCCAAAATGACTAAATTCAGAACACTGTAGTTTTGTCAAAATATATTGCCATCAAAAACCCTCATGAATATTTTCACTATACCCACAACATGTGTAAAAAGTAACAAGGAAAATCTTTAAAAAAGTTAATCGGCGCAGATTAGATGCAAAAAGTAAGGAAGAAAATTCTCAGGAACTGACACAAACAAATCCCAGGTCCAACCCAAGACACCATGTGGGAAAGAGACAACACAATATTAGTCACCACCAAAGGCAACACCTGCGGCAGCCATGTAAACAACCATTTCCCATGTAGGTGGTCAACGGGCTAGCCTGAATATCACAAACAATGTATCAATAACAGACGTAGCAACTAAACACACATAAAACAACCAAGAAGAACCAAAACAGAATTGCCGCCTTGGGACGGCCAGTAATGAAATCAGTGGGTTGGGGGGGGGGGGGGGGTTAGGGGGGGACAGCACCTGCGGCAGCCATGTAAACAGCCATTTCTCATGTAGGTGGTCAACGGGCTAGTCTGAAAATCACAAACAATGTATCAATAACAGACATAACAACTAAAAACATAAAACAACCAAGAAGAACCAAAACAGAATTGCCGCCTCGGGACGGCCAGTAATGAAATCACTGGGGGGAGGGGGGGGGCATCCGCCGAATCCAGGTGAAGAGCTGACAATAACTTTCATGAATATGACTCAAGTGAGCTATGTCGGTAGGCACCCGCAACTGTAATTTTGACACTTGGTAGCGAAAATGACCTATCTCAAGTAATCCCAAAATGGACCGCGGTCAATCTTAAGATTGATCTGATTCCAAAACAGTTACCAACTTGATGCAATGTTTGTTTGTATGTATTAAACCGAAAGTAGAAATCGAAAGTAGAGCAACACTGGAAAAAAAGAAAGTGTTGAATATCTGCGTCTGTTTTCGATAAAATTTCCATTGTAAATTGAAGATAAGAGAATTTTTTAATCAACATCTGACAGAGTGCTAGGTATCACGCAGTGCATTACAACAAGAAAAAAGGAAGAATTCATTGACCTTTGATATTGTGGCTAAATTTTGACATACGTGTTATTTGACCAATGAAATCTTGTGAAATGTGGAACAAAAGTTACATTGAACTTGGCTGCGCCGAAAGAAAATTTATTGAAAATTGCGGTTTGATTGATTACAAAATCTCTTTACACTAAAGTTAAAAAATGTCCTATATGTTCGAAGTTCAACAGGCTGGAATTCTGTTCAAAATTGGTTTTGGTTCAATTAAAACGTCACATACACATCTTCAGTATGTCAACATGTGTACATAGTTGAAACCTTGTGGAATGAGTTGATTACATGTACTCTATAGACAAAAGTGTGACGAACAGTCAGACAGGCAGTAGCAAATCTTTATGATCCCTGACTATCGTCATGGGGCCATGAAAAGATGGGCCAAAACCGAAGCACCGTCTCGTGACGGTCAGTAATAAATGAGCCGCAATACGAGAAAACCAACAAAGCGGTTGTGCGCCCAGCGCAGACTCAGATCAGACTGGGCATCCGCCCAGTCTGATCAGATTCTTCGCTTAGCGCATAAAGGGTAGCCAAGGGCCTAAGTTACCTCCATGCGGACAGCGAAGACTATGATTAGACTGGGTGGATACCCAGGCTGATCTGAGTCTGCGCTGGGCGCACAAGCACTTTGATTGTTTTGTCGTGTCGCGGCTCAAATATAGTTGGAACCGCAAATCTCGCCTTAAGTTTTGCCATGGTTTGTGGTTATCAAATTGTTAACCGTAAACCATATTCTGCCCAGTAAAATGACTTATCAAAATCGCGCGAGATATTACGGACCAGTTGCCGAACTTCAAATTGTTTTAGTGTTATGTTCATGCGGCATTTTGTTTGGCCCGCAGAGAGGTCTTCTAACTCACTACTGACTCATCACAGTGAACATATTCATCAAGAAATAGCGCTATTTTGAAACAAAGATGAGGACTCAACTGACACTAAAACCTGGAGCTAAAAACCCCTACCAGTTGAACTCCGGTGGCCCTACTACAGACAAGAAAAGATTAGGCCCCAACAACGTGAGAAGTTCTATGCCGAAGCCGTTATTAAGCTTTGGGCTACTCCTCACCGGTGGGAATCAAAAGAGGGAAGAAAGTTATGAACCGTGATTGGGCTAAAATCAAGTATGCAGTCTGTCGCATAACATCTGCTTGTACATGATATTTAGAACTGTGGCATTTCGATGCTTTTTCTGACTGTCTCTTTATAAAATGACTGAACTTGCGAATTAAGCTTCATACAAATATGGCTGCCGACTATTTTGAAGTTCCTCATCTAAAATATTTTCAAGGTCCAGACCAAAGCTTTACTTCCGCTGTTTTGTCCATTTTGGATGTAAACTCTTAAATCTTTTAATCACAACTAGAGATTCCGATACAGAGAAAGTGGGAGTGTTGCAGCTTTCCACTGAGAACAGGGGCCGTATTCAAAAAGCCACTTAAGCCGTTGCTATGCTGTTGCTAAGGCTAAATATGTATAAAGGAGAATCCCTACAACTATGAAATTTGGTCTGGAGGAACAGTCTTTGTAAGACTGTTCCTCCAGAGCAAATTTCATAGTTGTAGGGAATCTCCTTCAAAGAAATTTAGCCTTAGCAACAGCATAGCAACTACTTAAGTCGTTTTATGAATACGGCCCCAGGCGTCTTTTTCTTAATTTACTTGCTGAGTACTGTTCTGACAAGCTACGAAAGGATGGTTAATTTGTAACTCAAAACTGCATATGCAGTGCTTGCAAAAACAGGCAATATTCTTGTTCATATTTACCAACAACTGTTATAGCAAATTTGGAATGAGAATGAAAAGTTTATGAATTTTGGTATTTTAGTCAACTGATTAGGCCCAGTACTAATGAAAACGTAACTATACCGAATTTAGTGCAACAGACGCGTGTTTCTGTATTCAACTTCTTTAGTGTCGCTAAACCCCAAAAGTTTGAAAGAAAAAAGATAATGGGCAGGCCTCAGCAGTCAACGAGCAGCCCTCTGCGAGCCACACTTTCTAACGCATTTCGTGAGACACAGTTGTTGCAGACATCAGGTAAGAGAGCCTATGTATTAACTCGCGAGCGCAGGCGTCCCCTACCGAGCCACCGCAACTCCTATGTCTCGAGAAACGAGGCAGACAATGGCATCAGGAAGAAGAGGACCACCGTAGCAAGAACGTAAAACCCCCCAAAATAATCTTAAACGATGGAAGCCAAACTCCACTAAGATTCATGTCGCTATGATATGTCGGTCCTAGTCTTAGAATAGTTTAGAAATTTTACCTGATAGAAGTTAATAAGGTTACTTTAAATCAGTATTTAAGTAGTGACCCCAATTCTAAAGAACCAGAACCAATACTGAAACACTGACTAACAAGGTTGATGCTATCATCGAGGACAAATTGTCCACCGGTAGCGATATCGGCCCAGTGGTTTCAATATAAACGTAACTTTACCTAATTTAGTGAGACATTCGCGCGTTTCTGTATTTAAGGTGGAATAGGACAAAACAAATTTTTCAGTTTTCTAGTCAAACAATATATCATCAAAAACTTCAATTATTTGTGACACACTAAATGACTTTCTTTTGAATGTGAAATAAACAATTCCTATTTCAACGACGTCGTGAAAATGTGATGGTTTGACGAATTTTACGCAAAATTTATAGCTCTCAGATATTCGCATTAATCGACATTGCTCTGCAGTCCATTGAGGTATTAAAATAAATTCCATACCAAATTACGTGCCATCAAGAGTTCCATAAAGCTGTGCTATACTTTCTGCGCAATCTCTACGCACTACGAGTAAATTGTCGCAAACATTAATTTTCATAAGTTGTTGAAATTTCCTCTTTTTCACGTAAAAATTGAAATAGAGAAAAAACGTCTCCGAAAAATATATCTCAAATTTTGATATGTTTTAATGAAACGTTAAGTTGGAATATTAATGAAAGAATATTAAAATTTTACCGGGTAAATATTTCTCAAAGTAGATTTTTCAAACCATACCCCCTGTTCAAATAACGTCGATTTTTTTAACGCCAAACTGAATTGGGCGCTAAGAGCGGTTTCCGATGTATCTATTAATTTCGATAACGCAATGTCGAGTTATTCTAGAAAACCTATGAAAATGAAACACGAAAAATACCGAAGAAATATCTCATTCCGTTTTCTAGACAGAAGAATTCAAACAGATCAGGGGTTCATTTTCCCGGTTTTGCTGTTTTCGGAAGTAATTGACGTCGCGAATACGCGGTTCGTAAGAGTTCAATTAACGGGACGTCACGTTATGCAAAATAAATATCATGGCAAAAATGAACCCCTGGTGCATTGAAATCTTCCTCCCTGGAAGACGGAATAAGATATTAATTCAGGTTTTTCGTTTTTCGTGCAGTTATATTCTCTAGAAGAGACCATAAATGTTTTACTAGAAACAAAACGTTAACTGGAAAATATTCTTAGGAATAATCTCCCTTTGACGTTGAAAGAAACGTCATCATCGGAGTAGGGGGTATAGTTTGAAAAATTTGCACGGTGAAAACTTAAAATTATTTTAAAAATTACATGTCAACATATTTCAGCAAAACATATCAAAATTTCAAATATATTTTTTGGAGTTGTTGGCAAGCACTCTGTGTTACAAAACTGTGTCTTCTGAATAGAAAATTACATGGCATTGTTCACGTTTCTTTTCGCGAAATCTAACTGGCTGCAACTATAAAAACAACCACGTCCTGAGTAATTCTGTCTTAGCTATAGAGGCAAGCTGTGCACGCTTATTCTGTCAGCGCATGCCCTTTTCACCAAGGGCTATATGATTAGGCATGGCAGCTTTTAAAAATCGCACTGCATATGCCCAAACCAGCCTGATATTTGAATGCGCAATTCGCATATGTTCTAAAACAATTTCTTAGGGACGCGGCTCAATTAGTACCACTAACAAGGTCGCATGCAGTTTCAAACAAGTTGATTATATACCTGTGGTCTTATTATTTCTGCTAGTAGCTCCGGAATTAAATCAGTGATCTTGAACAGAGTACGCAGACATAATTGCAAATTTATGCCTAAAATGAGACATTTTCTATTTTCCGCATCAAAAGTGAAATATACACATTAACGCTGAATATTGAGACAAAATTGAGCCGCGACACGACAAAACAAAGTGGCAAGTGCACACAGCGAAGAATCAGATCAGCCTGGGCATCCGCCCAGTCTGATCTGTGTCTTCACCGCGCGCTTCAAAGCTAGCTGAGGGTCTAAGCTTCCTCCATGAGAACAGCGAAAAATCTAATTAGACTAGGCGGATGCGGAGGCTAGTCTTAGTCTTTGCTGGGCGCACATGCCACTTTGTTGGTTTTGTCATGTCGCGGATCATCCTACATTACGACATAACGGTTTTGAACAAAGACCATTAGTCTGATTAGGTGTGCCAATATTCAGTGTCAAGACGATGCCTGATGAAGATAATCGATGCAGAGATTAAATTTACTCGAGACAATCACTGACATGCGTCAGTGCAGTTGTATTTATTAATAAACTCGTATGTTCGAACCACTTCCTGATCGAAAGTGCAGGTAAGTACGAATACCATAAACATTCAAAACAAGAAATATCTTTAAACAAGAAAATCTTTAAAAAAAAGATAATCGGCGCAGATTAAATGGAAGTGTGTCTAGTTGAAGATTTGACAATAACTTTTATGAATAAGTAAGCTATGTCGGTAGGCACCCACAACCGTCATTTTGACACTAGGTAGCGACAACAACTTATCTCAAAATTGAACTGTACAATTTGGAATTCCAAAGTGGACCGCGGTCAATCTTGAAATTGACCTGATTTCAAAATAGTTATCATCATGTTGCACTGTTTGTTTGTTTGTGTGTATTAAACCGAAAGTAGAAATCGAAAGTAGATCTACGACGAAAAAAAGGAAGTTTTGAATATCTACGTCTTTTTTCGAAAACATTTCTATTGTAAAATTACAAACGAGAGAAACATTTTGAACTAATATAAGACGGAGTGCTAGTATTCACAGAGCAGTACGACGAGAACAAAAGGAAGATTAAATATTCATTGACCTTTGATATTATTGGCTAAATTTTGACATACGCGTTATTTGACCGATGGAATCTTGTAAAATGTGAAACAATATCGAAATTATACGAGGCTGTGCCTCGAAAAAAAAGATAATCGGCTGAGATTAAATAGAAGTGTGTATTGTAACAAGTATGAAGCAGGAACATGTAAGATATCGAATGTACTGATCAGATTGTTGGAAGGCGCATGTTGATATGCATACGTATTTGTTGTTGGTTTGGGTTTTCGATTTCGTAAATGCTGTTGGAATTTGATTGGGGTCTGTCTGTGTTTCATATAACAATGAGGATTGGTTGGCTGACCGCCCCACATATAACCTTAAAAGTGTCGCAGTTCCAACACTACATCAACAATTGCCAGCAACAATTACTTAATTTCGTCTTCGATTTCTGTGTCAAGTTATCTTGTTGCAATATGAGCGACATAACAGGTGGAATGTGTTCTTTGGCAAAAAGCGATTTGGACCGAAAAATCTAGATTCATCACGACACGGTTTATAGGCCGACAGTCAAATGAAACTGAAAGTAGAAAAAGAAAGCGAAAGTAAGCTACTTACGTGCACATCAAAAATATTGGTCAATAAAATACTTAAAATGTAGGTCAATACTAAGGTTATACGGCTAAAGCCGAAAAACTAAAACTCCGAAACATTTTCCCTTACTGTCTTTATAATTGAACAGTTTGATTGTTCAAAGCAGTAATTCGTCTTAAAGATGCAGATAGACTGGCAAAATAGTGCAGACCCTGATCAGACTGCTTCAGACTGTGCATACGCTGTCAGAAAAAGTATGCACAGCTCGCCTTTATGGCTAAACAGGATAACTTAGTATTTGCAACCAGTTTGGTTTCGAGAAGACACGTAAAAATCAACATGTAATTTGCGAAATTGTTACACAAAATGCTTGCGAACAACGTAAACATTCATGGTGGACTCTTGTCTCAAACATGTAAACAATATTTTCTTGTCAACATTATTATCCGGCATTTTATGCAATATAATTCTTCAATACATGAAGCCAGAGTCATCATTTAGTCACCTGCATTAATCAGTTTTGCAAAAGCTTAAGTCACAAAAGCATTTTATACTGGACCGAACCACTTGATTAAAGCACCGCATTCTATAGGATGCTATTGTATTTATTAATAAAAGTTTGAAAAGAGAATTTGCTTGTTGTTTCTAGCATTGAATTTTCCAAATTTATTACCCAATATCTGTCTATCAGACTTCATTCACTCTTGAATATTATCAATCGTAACACTTCGGCCAATTCCGTATCCTGAATTAAACCTCGTAAGTGAGTGTAGTAATAACCCAGAAATGGGGGTGTAAAATGTCTCTATACGGCGAAGGACTACGTTCGAAATGCGCTTGTAAATAGTGTATGTAATCCCGATAATTGTCGAAGTTTTACGCTGAACAAACAAAAAACTTTGTTAATATTGAAAGAAAAACTGACTGAAAATATCGGTAATACGACATTACAGTACTGACTGCCATCAAAAATGAGAAACATTCGGTTGATGCGCCACTTTATGGTCAAGGACGCGTTTTACCGTTGGTGACTAGTTACCGGTGCAATTATTGGCTGGAAGTAGGAAAAAATAATAACAAAAAAAAGGGAACGACTTTCAACATGCATTTTTAACCGATATAAATAGTTCTGAAATAAAGTTCATATAATGCATCCTAGAGGCTAAACTTTGCAACAAAGGTTTTATTTATCATTAAAAATAAATAAATACATAAAATTAAAAAATAAATAAATACATAAAAATAAATAAAATGTAAGCCATTATTGCAAATCTATTTGATTTGATAGTGAATTTTTATAGTTAATGCTTTAAGAAAATAATAATTGTGAATAAATAAATAAATTATAATAAAGTAAATATTGTCAAGCTGACCAAACTGTATAAGATATGATACTGAACAAGAGGTAAAAATTAGTATGGAAAAATCCATGATTTTTTTTCTTTCAAATATTAAATATTAGCAAATCTGGTACATACATTATCTCGTGACATAAACTGCAGTTTCAAACTCTCACAGCATTGTAACAGGCTATTCAAAGGGACACTCAAAGCTCAATGATACTTTGATACTTAATTTTATAAGGTAACACTATTCTCTCAAAGATATAGATGTCCCAGATGTGTCCAAAACATATGGCATGTCTGCTGACATCAGAATCCAAAAATGTGATCAACATTTTTCAGAGGTAAAATTTAAAGTGTAAGCAGAACTCCCATTTTGTATTTGTTTCAAGATTTTCTAAATATATTAGTACTGTTTTTCTGTGACATCTATATTTTGAGGGAGCTGATAAATAAGATAAAAGGCATTTAAATAAAACAATATTCTGACAAATAAATCATTAGTAACATATGAGATGGAAAGAAAGAAAAAAAATAAAGTACTGTTTTGAGAAAATACTGACTTTCAGGTACTGGAGTTTGCTCATTAATCATTACTATACAACTGTCAGCTTTATACATTCTATAAAATGAATAGATTAGTATGTGGAAACCAAATAATTAAAACTCTGATCAGCCTGTAAAAGCAATGTAAAAGCAGTTCCCGGTGATCCCTCTACATCTACATAAGTTTAAAATAAGATTTAGCTTAGGCAGAAGAACAGAGCAGAGTCTTGCTGTGATATTGTCCTTTTTTTGTCTTCCATTAGATTTTTAAATCATAATGAAAAGCATCCAGTCTTTTTTATTTTTAAAGAATTTGTAATACAGGTTTCCTTAAGATAAAGGCTGCAAATAGTGCTAGTGCTACAGTCTGCTAATATTGTGCTGGTAGATTATGGATATGATACAAAATGCTGCAGATTGGGTAAAGTCTGTTATGGAATGCTAAACTGGCTCAACATATAACATATTCACATTTAAGCCTTTGCAACTTCCATGCAACTGTCCTATCCCTCCATTCTATTTTCCACCCATAAAATCCAGCAATATTTTTCATTTAGAAAACTACAATAATGTCAGAAATGTACAGACAGAATCTGTTCTGTCCCTCTTTGTGAGCAGAGCTCCAGATAAGGTAGGATTTTGATGATAATCCTTTGATAATGCTGAGATAATTTAAGTTATTAATTATAAACATACATTGTTGCCTCTTATTAGAACTGTCCTACTGAGGTGTTTCTGAAGAGGGACCACAACATGTGTTGGTATGGTACAATACCAAAAAAAAAATCCCAAGAATTATTTTCAAAACCCATTCTCATCTGTCTTCATTCCTACAAACTCCTAAAATAGAATGCTTTTCTTGCTTTAGTGACTCCTGTTTAAGACAGTAGCCACTGAACAAAAAAAAGGAGTTGATGCTCTATTTTAGGAGTTTATAAAATATCAGAAGTTCTTAAAATTACATTGCAGAACTCCTACTTCATAATTCATAATGCCATAGGCTTTGAACTGCAATTTGTGAGATATCATGAGGTAATAACTGAGATCTGACCAAATCCAGCAACACTTTCAAAAAAAATCCTTCATGTCAAGTAAACCACTATGAAACCATAAACTGGTGATTTTATGCAAGACATACCATAGTGTGCATAAGTATTGGGACACCTAAAATAGTTTAGGTGTCCCAAAATTTAGGCCCATTACGGTTACCATAACAATATGCCCTGCTTGTTCTGTAATTTCTTAAAAGACATCCAGTTTCATATTTCAAGAAATCCATGTACTACACAAAAACTGCATATTGAAGTAAAAGATAAGTGAGATTCGAAATCTTATGACAATCTGCTCTCAGAGGAGCAAAAAAGATTTTGATAAAACCACTGGATATTCTTCTCACTAGTTCTCAGCAAAATTTAATGACAGTAGTGTGTGTAGGTCCAGTTACTTGGGGTCATTAATTGTCATAGTGCCCTTTTGTACTTTATAAAGTATATGAAATGATTAAGCATACTGGCTGATTTGTAAGTGTCACTTGGGCCACTTATTTGATGCTGAAACAGCCATCAGTTATCAGGCAAAAAGGCCCCATAATGCCCCCTAAGCAAAACACTGGTCAAATTACTATTTAAAGCACCAATACAGCCACAGATCTTTTGTTCACACCTATGAAAGAAAAACATAGATTTGTGACAGCCTTTTCTGTTCAAACACAGACCCAGCATGGATGTGATTATAATATGTGATTGAGAAATATATCATATAGTTTCAAGAACCAACTGATCTATCATCATGTGAGTTTTTGTCTCTTTGTATGGGATATAGGGCTGTGCAAGAGTTTAATTCCATATATCATAGATAAATTTTAAACATATTTTATCAAAGCAATACATTTTTTACACATAATCAACCTTGAAGTGTCCTAGTATTTGGGGTAAGTATAGCAGAATTTACAGGAGAAATTTATTTGTTTTGGCACAATACTGACCAACATTTTGGGTATTATACATTGAGTATGTGGCTGGTCAGTTTGATGACTAGGGTTTCTTTAGGGTGGTTATGGTGTCCAAACATTTTGGGTTATATAGTGGAAATGGTGAGAGTTTGTAATGTCGAAAAACGTATATGCTATATATGATACATAAGGTTCCATATAAATTAAAAGCTAGGTATTCCATGCAGTGGCTGGAATAATTATGGCAAAGAATTTACACCAGAATTTCAGTGCTGCTATTTCTGTAAGTCCCCATGATTGCTTTTATCTTAGTTTAATTTTGATTTCTGTGTGTCTGAGATATTACACTTATATGAGCTAGGAATCTGCCAGACAAACCAAACAACTAAGTGTCTGATGAACCACAGTAGAATCAAGGATGATTAGTTCACTGCAAACCATTTAACCTCCCCTCCCCCCCCCCCCCCCCCACACACACACACACACCACACACCCTAGTATTCCATTGCAGACAGTTCCAAGGCAGCACTTCTGTGTTTGTACTTCTTGGTTGTTTGTTGCTATGTCTGTTATGGATATATGTTTGTGATGTTAATACTAGCCATGTGACCACGTACATGGGAAATGGCCATTTACCTGGCTGTCGCTGGTGATGTATTTGGTGGTTTCTTATTTTGTGTTATCTTTTCCCACATGATGTCTTGGATGGGATCTGGGATTGAATTGTGTCAGTTCCTGAGAATTTTCCCTACTTCCTTAAAATATGTCAAAGGAAGAAAGTTGTGTCTTGAGTGGTTATACTAGTGTCCAAATCTTTATATTTAAATGGTTATGGTGAATCCAATACATGGGGCAAAAGTATCAAATGGACAATGGGACAGGAGACAGGATCATTAAGATCTATTGTGTTTGGAGTGTCCAAGGGCTAAGGCTACATGTGGTAATAATGTTTTGGATAACTTGTAGTTTACTGTTTCATTACATTGGGTAAATGTGGTAATGGAGTACTTTTTACAGTGATAACTAGACTATGATATTAAGGTGCCCTTTTCCTTGTGTTAAGTGTGGTAAATAGGGCTCAAGATAGTGGGAGGAAATTTTGGGATGGTGAGTGCCTTAAATAGGGCTCAAATTTGGTTGAAAATATTGTGGGTTGTACATAGTGGTATGTGGAAAGCATGGTATAATTACAATATGGTCTGAAAAACAATGAAGGTTCACATCTTGTCTGTATATTATATCTGTGTAGTCTGATCAGAGTCTTGACTGTTTGTTATACAGGTTCCACAAGGAAGACTAATCAGACTCCATAATGCAGCTGCTCAGGCTGTTCAAAGTCTAACCTGTTGCACATGCTGTAAAAGTCTGTTCCTAGTGGCAAAAGGAAAATAAATACACGGAAGGTGAGACAATCCAACATATCTGAACTGATAGCTATTGTAATCCAATTGGCAAATAAAAACTAAACAAAAGTCCTAAATTCTAAAAAATGGAGCCCCACAATACAGCAAAATTGCATGAATATTTACAACAGAAACTTGAACTGAATTAACTTCTAACAGAGTAGTTTCAGCTACCTGTACCACAAAGTGTATCACATGGCATTACATAAACAAAAAGCAATTTAACTAACAACGAATTAAAGGTGACATGACGGGAAATGAGCCATTACATACTTGGTTGCTACGTTATTACCTTTTAAACTCAAGAAAAAAATTCGTCAGCTGGTGACTTATCACGCAGCCTCTTCTCATTTGTTTGACCATTATACTACGTAAAACAGACCCCGATATTACGCTTAATGCCGTCAAAATGCCGATCTGACGTTATCAACAAAAGCACATTGACAGGCACCATGTTTTGATCATGTGACCGAAAGTAGTTCCCGTAATGGCTGGTATATGTTCCGTATTATCTCCGAGTCTATATCGAAGATATCGGCGAGGATGTCCGATTGGAATATTATGTCTCTGGTGGCGGCATAGAAAAAGAGAAGGTTAAGAAAAATAGGAAAGTTAGAAGGACAGGGGATAGGATAGATCAGAAAAATAGGATAGACTGCGACCTGCGTTTTCAGATCGTCATTGGGTAATCAGACCAATCCGGCTACCGTAGCGGCCCCTGGATATAACATCCAACCGGCACAGCTCCAAAAACCCTCTGATCCTAGTTACAGGTTGCCCCTTAACAAGTTAGAATGTAAGAGTGGACAGCCCCTGCTTGAAGTGTACCAAGTCAGGGGCCTCAGCCACAATGGCTGGCAAAGAGTTCCACACCGGTATTGTCCTCGGAAAGAAGCTGAACTTGAAGGTGTCTGTCCTTGTGGAGTATTGTCTCAACTTCTTCGAGTGATGAGCTCTAGTCCGTGTACTGGCAGGCGTCAAGTATACCTCGTGCGGGATGTCCACTAGGTCATTTATAATCTTGAAGAGCATGACAAGTTGTGTCTTTGTCCTTCTTGATTCTAGGGTTTCCCAATTCAGGTCTTGTAGCATGTCTGTGACGCTGCTGGTATTATGGTATCGATTAGTACAATATCTAGCTGTCCTTCTCTGGACCATTTCCAGTTGTTGCTTTGACTGGGCTGTGTGAGGACTCCATACAGATGCACAGTATTCCAGGGTAGGCCGAACAAGTGTCATGTATGCCGTGGCTTTGGTGTCACTGCTACTGATACGCAGGTTCCTTCGAAGAAATCCTAACGTACTGTTGGCTTTCTTCACTGTTCGGTCTATATGGTCCTTCCACTGGAGATTACTAGATAGGTCCACTCACAGGTATTTTGCTGTAGTGGCTTCTTCTAGCTGAAAACCTTTAAGATGGTAACTGTACTGGACTGGTGATTTTGACCTGGTAACTCGCAGCACGTTGCATTTGTCAGGGTGGAAAGCCATTCCCCATGTTGACTCCCACTCTGCAAGACTTTCCAAATCATACTGGAGCTGTTGGCAGTCCTGCTGCTTCTTTATGGGTCTGTAAATGATACAGTCATCAGCAAACAATCTTGTCCTTGAGTTCACACTGGTTGGCAGGTCATTGATGAAAAGCAGAAACAACAGAGGTCCCAGTACTGTGCCTTGGGGGACTCCACTGATGACCGGTGCTTTCTCGGATGTTGATCCATCAACAATAACCTGCTGAGAGCGATCTGTTAAGAAGGACTTGATCCATTGGTAAGTGTTACCCCTGATACCATAGTGACCGAGTTTACCTAGCAATCTCTGGTGTGGTACACGGTCGAACGCTTTGGAAAAGTCAAGGATAACAAGGTCCATTTGTCCATTTCTGTCGATTGTCTCCGCTAGTTCATGATATAGTGTTAAGAGCTGGGTCTCGCAGCTACGCCGGGCCCTGAAACCATGCTGACAATCTGTGAGGATCTGATACTGCTCCAGATGTGCCATAATGCTCCCGGTGACAATGTGTTCTTGCAGCTTCCAAAAGAGGCTAGTCAATGAAACTGGTCGGTAGTTGCTTGCCTTGAACCGGTCTCCTTTCTTGAAAATGGGGGTTACGTTGGCTGACTTCCAATCATCTGGGACTTCTCCAAGAGTAATGGTCCTTTGGAAGATCACCGTGAGGATTGGAGCAATCTCTTCAGCCAAATCCCTGAGAATGCGCGCTGGTATCATGTCTGGACCACATGCCTTGTGGGGATTGATTTTGTACAACAGCTTCAGTACCCCCTCCTGGTTGACTATAATATCAGGCATATCCGGATAAGGCTGACCCTGGAGTGTTGGGATGTCTGCCGTGTCCTCTTCCTTTGTGAAAACCGATTCGTACTGTTTGTTAAGGATGTTTGCTTTTTCTACCGGATCAGCATGCATTTTCCCTTGGTCTTTAAGAGGTGCAACTCCACTGTTATCCTTCCGCAAGGATTTCACAAAAGACCAGAAGCGCTTCATCTTTCCTGGCTGGCTTTCACTGTCCGGGTCACCAAAATCTATAAGCTTGTCCAAATAGCTCCAATATGCTTGTCGCTCTGCCTTCTGTACCCTAGCCTTCATGGTTTTATATTTCTCGATGTCTTTGAGGTGTTTGGTTGCCCTCTGTTTCTTGAAAAGTTTATCTCTCTTCCGATGCATGGCCCGTATAGATTGAGTAATCCAAGGCTTGGGTTTCTTATCTCCTCGTATCGTTTTGTGTGGCACATGTTTCTCCATCAGCTTATGGATGGTAGTCTTGAACTCTGTCCAGGCAGTGTGGATGTCCAGAGTCTTGACTCTTTCAGGAAAATCCTCACTGAACTCTTGAAGGTCCTTCCTGAAACTTTCATAGTCTGCCTTGTGATACTTGTATATCCGGGGTGGAGAGGAGACTTTCTTCATAGGTTTAAGACTTGACTCAACGAAGACTGCCTCATGGTCGGATATTCCAGGTATAACTCTGACTTGGTTGACCAGTGTTTCGTTGTTGGTAAAGAACAGTTCAAGTATGCTTGAGCTTGACTCTGTGATTCTTGTAGGTTCTGACACCATTTGGTTAAGAAAGGCATCTTTAGTGATGTTCAACAGTTGATGACACTGGGCTCCATGTGTCGGGTAGGCTGTTACACATTCATTCTACCAATCAACATCAGCCAAGTTAAAGTCACCCCCAAGCCATAGATGTGCACCATTCTGTGTTGGGATTCTCGTTAAATATTTCTGTAGATGGCCAATGTACTCGGGGTCATGATTATCTGGTGGACGGTAAAACGAGCCGATATACAGATCCTTTGATCCATGAACTTTCACCTTGGCCCATAACACTTCGCAGTCCTCCCCGGCCTTAAGCTCTTCTGGTTCCTGACTGTCGTACTTGTTGGAGATAAGCAGGAAAACCCCGCCTCCCTTCCCAGTGCTCCTGTCATTCCGATAGCTAACAAAATTTGCTGGAAAAACCTCGGATGAGCTGATACTGGAATTAAGCCATGACTCAGAACCAATTACAATATCTGCCTGTGTCGACTGGATAATTGTCTGAAGCTGTGCAGGCTTTCCTGGTATTTTGATGGACTGACAATTTAGGACGAGTACCATGAGAGGTATATCTTCTCGACTTGGCTTGACCTTACTTGGAGAGGATGTTGCCACTGGATTTGAGAAGCTAAGGTCGGACTCAGATGTTTCATTCAAGTAAGAAAAGGTGTTACTTGTCTCAAAGATAGTAGTGTCAAAAAAGCTAAGGGAAAAGTTTGGGACACCACAATGAAAGCATTCCCAACTCACATTTTTTAATCCACCATATACCGCGTCTGGCATCCCCATACATCTCTGATAGTACCATCTATCACAGTTATCACAGCATACCCCTGGTGTATTCCATCTCACGGCCTTTTCACAAATAACGCACAGAAATTTGATCGGACGCGGTCCTGGATTCGGCTCAGGAGCGCATGACTCTGCAAGTAATAAACTGCAAAGGTAAAGGAAAACCAGCTTTTCTCGACAAACACTCTGTTTGGGCTTCATGCATTTCAGGGTGGCAATCAGTTGTGTGCACGACGAGAGATTAGAGCTACCTATATTGATCTTGATGGCAGATGGAAACTTTCTGTGGGCTCTTTCATACTTTGTAGCTTGTTGCTTCACTAGTAAGAGGACAACAGTCAAGAACAGGCAAAAATATGGGCAATTCATACCTGTAAACGAACTGAGACAGCTGGAAAATTGCTACCGCATGTTTACATTCTACTAAGTTCAAAACGAGGCTGCATGATGCACAACGTTTATCTTAAACGAATTGGAGTAAGGGACACCACTTAGATGATCGTGCTATCGCAGATCAATAACAACTATCAAAGGATGCTGCAGATCATTGATAAGCTTATAAGATGTGGGATAGAGAGTGGAAAAGATATCTAAAGTGGAGCCTTCAGAGACAGCGCCGCCATCTTCCCGCCACCGGAAGAGGAACAATATCCTAGTAACAGGCAGTCGGCATGTAAATCTAGTAAAAACATGCCCTCAATGGGAAACTTTCTTACCGATACTAAGATCTCTAGTGCGATGTCTTCTTTCGAGCTTGTGTACAGCACTGACAAAACAGCGAAAGTATAGTTATGATCTGTAACCTGGCAAATGATTTAGATGAGGAACTTAAATGAAGTAAACAGCCATATTTTATGACGCATAATTCACAAGCAAAGACAGGTTGCATCATTATCAGAACATGCTTCGCAATACCAGTTTTATCATGTATGAGCAGACTGTATGCTCAACCTTGCTCTTTCAATGCACGCTGGTTGGAACTTTAAGCTTATAGTACAAAGGTACCATAACAAACAATCAAGAACGGTAAGAGCTAAGAACTTATTGCCTAAGGTGAAGATGACCTGATTAACTTTTGATAAAAACCCGTAAATTTTTGACCGAGTTTAGCCCCTTTTTCGACTTAGTGCATTTGTCAAAGGTCGACCATGTGGCTCGGTAGCTCAGTTGGCAGAGTGCTCACACGGTAAGCGAGAGGCCCTGGGTTCCGGTCGGGCTAAGATTTTTTCTTCCCCTGTGACATTTGGTGGCTCAGTGTGGGTCCACGGCTAGGGCCGCGAGCATCAAAAGTGCATGTCTCGTTAGATCCTCCGTGGTATCGGATAGATTCGGGGATGAATCAAATTAAGCAGGAGGAAGATGTCAAAGGTCGACCAAGTGGCTCGGTAGCTCAGTTGGCAGAGTACTCGCACGGTAAGCGAGAGGCCCTGGGTTCGAGTTCCGGTCGGGCCACGATTTTTTCCTCCCCAGTGACATTTGGTGGCTCAGTGTGGGTCCACGGCTAGGGCCGCGAGCATCAAAAGTCCGTTTCTCGTTGGTTCCTCCGGGGACGAATGTAATTAAGCAGGGGGAAAATGTTAAAGGTCGACCAAGTGGCTCGGTAGCTCAGTTGGCAAAGTGCTCGCACGGTAAGAGAGAGGCCATGGGTTCGAGTCCCGGTCGGGCCACGATTTTTTCCTCCCCTGTGACATTTGGTGGTTCAGTGTGGGTCCACGGCTAGGGCCGCGAGCATCAAAAAGTGCATGTCTCGTTGGTTCCTCCCTGGTACCGGGTAGATTCGGGGACGAATCTAATGAAGCAGCGGGAAAATGTCAAAGGTCGACCATGTGGCTCGGTATCTCAGTTGGCAGAGAGCTCGCACGGTAAGCGAAAATCCCTGGGTTCGAGTCCCGGTCGGGCCACGATATTTTCCTCCCCTGTGACACATTGAAGCCTATGGTACAAAGGTATAAACATTATGGGATGAGCCTTCTTTAGAGGCAAGCATATGGTTGGGGCATAGTGTTTCATAAACCCATTTTCTTTTCTAGATTCCGAATACTTTATATGTAAGTAGAACCATCAAAACACCGAAAACGTTAGGCCGAACTCATAAACCATAGAAACATTGACAAATCAGAAAAGTTTAGATTCACAGGCATGGACCCCCAAATGAAATTGTGACCAGGTGCTCGCGAGTAGTAAGCATCACCTGCCTATAATAAACACCCGCCATGTCTATGTGTCTGATGGACTAAAATGGTCAGTGAAACTGAAATACCGGTAATTGAAAGCCATACTATGTTTCGGCTGTGGCCATCAAGTCGGAAGTAAGATTATACATAATATAGGGTTCTGTTTCCCATAGAACCTTAGTAAGAGTTGACACAAACTTCGCTCTGCGATAACTCTGTAACAACACTTTGCCGGTGTTTAGCTTCTCTCTACCAACACAGTATTAATACATGTAGTTGTAACAGGCTCTAGCATAGCGGAATAACTGAGAGACATAAACCCCGTATGCATACACCCCGTATGCAGGTGCTGAAGGAATATTGCTACTCGAAAATGGAAACTAAGCTTTGGGAAAATTGAAATCGTCCCTCTTATCATGAAGCCTAGTAACAAGCTTTTCATCGCCAACATAGAAAAAGCAATCTAAGTACATGTATGATGCAGATAATATGTACTGTAGCATCCTTAATTTCACTTTCACATGCAAATATAAAGTCAATAAATTCAGAAATCTTTTTTTTCAGAGATAGAAAATCATTTATGTACATGTACTTGTAAGTAAAGTAATTATGAGCCGCGACTCGACAAAACCAACAATGTGGTTGTGCGCCCAGCGCAAACTCAGATCAGCCTGGGCATAGGCATAGGAGGTAGCCTAGATCCTTAGCTACGCTTTGAGCACTTAACGAAGAGTCTGATCAAACTGGGCGGATGTCCAGGCTGATCTGGGTGTGTGCTGGGCGCACAACAACATTGTTGGTTTTCTCGTTTCGCGGGCCTTTACTTTGCAAAGCTTCCCGTGACACCAATGGTCATTATAGTCTATACGCTCTTCAATGTAATATATGCAATCACAAACAATATGAAACTGAAAATATTATTGCACCTGACAGACCACCAAGGATGAAACTGATGTTCAAAGGAGACAAAGAACATAAAAGAAGATGCCAGGGGTTATAACAACGAGAGTTTTCTATACTTGAAGGCAAATGATTCTCATCTGAATTACAAAAATCCATACATAACGCCAGTAGGAGAAAATGATCTCAATTTGTGAAAGAGGGACAGCGGGATTCTATGATTGTGGCTGTTCCACGTTACGAGAAATATGTCCGTTTAAATGAATATCGTATACGCAGTCTGCCCAGACTCTTCACTTTAAAAGGCATAATCTGCGGATATTGAGGAGCGTGTAAACTGAGAAGCTGAGGATGGTCAATCTGTTTAGTCTCGTTTTTTTCTTGCATTCACATTTTACTTTACTTCGACAATAAATGTACGCAATTTACCAAGTCCTTTATGATTAATACAATAATGTTTATACATTTCTAATTATCGATTTGTATTATGTGATTTGCCGGTCCAAAGCAACTGTTTCAAAAGAATGCGAAGATCAGCACTTGACCATTGGGAAGGAAGTTGTTTGGTAATATTTTATAGCACTATTTGAACTTTTCGGTCATTTTTCGCTCTAAGTCGCTACATTAACATTTTTATTTAAAGTGTAAAAAAGAATATAATGCATGGAAAAAATTCGAATTGCCAACAGGGACTGAATAAATTTGTCATTCAAGCATTTTTTACTAATTGTATGGGTAGATAAGTGAAGAAAATCTCCTGTACTGGCGATTTTTCCTAAGCAAAGGGTACTGTGGTGTTGGGAAGTGCGAAGCCGTTTTCCATTGAGCGGATAAAAGAGGCCTGTTTTTTCCTTGGAGCGTATTTTGTCGCCGAAACTCCTAATCCGCTAATTTTGCAATGCGTTTACAGTGCCACGTACGAAATATGCGATGAAATATGTGTACTAATATGCTCCATAGGAAACCAGCTGTAGACGAGTTTCAGCGCAAAACTCTTATCCGCGGTACTTTTGTAGTGCTTTGACAATGGTCACGGACAAAGTGCTAGCAATTTCGCCCTTTAAATCATTACATTTTATAAAACCCGGCTAAAAGCGACTTTAGAAAAGTCGTGCGTTTTCTGCTTGGACGAAACTTTGGCAGTTTTAGCGTCGAAACTGTCGCAGTAAACGCGCCATAGAAATTAGCCTAGAGGCACATTCTCACATACAACGATTATTATAGTTATAGTCATTTACGGACATAATACAAGTTGTAGGAAAGGCTGTGCATTTGCCATGTAAATAAATGTATTTTCTTTTGGTCCGATCTCCAAATACAGCGCAGGATCCGGCATTTATATGCCAGAGGACATAGCTGATATGCAAGACTTGTATCATGGCCTACATTTTTTCCTTTGATCGTTGGTGTGAAATATCTGAATCATCTTTAATCACCAGCGTCTAATCAAAAGGGCGGAGCTTCAGATTCCCATTAAGTTACATTGAGGTTACTCCAAAGCGTGCTCTTACTGCCGTGCTCTTACTGCCGTGCAGTGTATATATACACCGCACAGTTCATAGAGGGCATTCTTGCTACAAAAAAGGACTGTCAAATTTAATTAATTTTACAGACACCTGTTGTAGCCTTTCTATCTTAGTTAGGCAAATAGTTTTAGTCGGTGCAAACCTTGAAAAGCAATTAAATGTATGATCATAAATTACAAGGGGCATTTCAGAAATAGTGGAAATGAGTCTGCCATTCCTAGGAATGTTGACCGATTTTTAAAATCTGTATCTCAACTTTTAGGTTTACATGTCACCCAATGACCTTCACTCAAACCATTTTAGTCACTGGTATTTTCTTCAAAATATGCCTTGACAATTGTTGTTAAGGTAGGGACACTGAGTACAAACGGACGGAATATTAATGTGAAGACGAATTCATATTTTCTTAACTCTGGATACAAGAAGCTCTGGATTGATACCCATACTATCTGTTATACTAAAAATATTCCAGTATGAAAATCATTATTATACCAGCTTTGCTAAAACATAATATTTATCTTGCAAGATCGGCTAATCATGGACGAATGCGCATTTCGGATGACGTCACTTCCTGTGCTAAATTAAACTGTATAGTAAGCTGTTTTACTTCGTTTTTGGGGTCAGTTTAAGTGAAAGTGAATGTTTGATTATAGATATGAAACAAAAAATAAGTAAAATTTAATTCGTCAGGCTTGTTTTCTGTAATAACTAATCTTTTACGGCACCTCATGCTCTTTTGTCAGTGGCCTACCTGATCTTTTACGATAAGTTTCCAAACCCACCCAACTATTTCAATGTCAGTATGTCATATAAAATAACAAGTCTTTCAAATCTTTATTTAAGAATTTTGCTTTCAATAT
Organism: Ctena decussata; assembly: GCA_963989385.1. Taxonomy (NCBI): domain Eukaryota; kingdom Metazoa; phylum Mollusca; class Bivalvia; order Lucinida; family Lucinidae; genus Ctena; species Ctena decussata. The sequence continues at coordinate 47,162,563 of OZ022500.1, forward strand.
GTCCCTCCAACTTTTGACATTAAACAAAGTTATATATATTTAGCCTGTGTCTTCAAGTTATTAGAAGATAATTTAATTTTCTTGTTTTGTATTTTGCATGAATGGCTGCTAATTTGAAACTTGGAGCGTGGAAGTTTCACATGTATCGTCCAGTTTCATCAGTGATATGATGTCAGTCGTAACAAAATATAGTGACCTAAAAATTTCAGTAATAAAATGTCTGTCATTTGTTGAAATTGGATATAAATGAGTAAAAACTCATGATTTATTGATATAATGCACTTATATTAAATTTGCGTTTATAACCACATAGCAGAGAAAAAAGCTCTTTTATAATGTTACTTGTGTAGAATCTGGAAACGATTTCTGTATATTTTTTTCTATTTTACATTTAAAGGACAGTATTACATGTTTTTTTCATTAAAATATAACATTTTCTCACTGAGTTAACAGCGAAAGAACTCAAAAGGCTTTCAATGAAAATGTACTGATTCCTATTATAAGCACTTGCTGTCATGCATTAGTGAATAGAAATTTTATTAACGCATATCATTCTAAAGCACTTGAAGTAGTAGTAGTATTTCAATTCTCATATCGACGTTGCCCCCGCACCTCAGCGGAACGAATCCATAGCCGCAGTAACGGGGCGCCGAGCGTCCGTCCATTAAAGCACTTGAATCCACCTTTCCAATGATATATAAAACCACATCTAAATATCAGCCAATAGGGTGCCCTGAGATCATTTACATTATTTCTGAAATGCCCCTCGTATGTAAAATGTTAAAGTATAGATTTATGTTCTATTTGCTTAGAATGTATCACTTGAAATAAATTTGAAACAGAGTAGACCAATGCTAATGTCAAATTTGAAATATTTTTTCCCTGTATTTCTGGCAAGGCAATTATTTTATCAGCTGTGTTTGGAAGTGGACTGCAGAAAAAATATTTATGTCAATTCTTGACCATGGGAACTAATTTCAACAATATTAGGTGAAGTGATAAAATGTTTAACACTGACAGGCACGGAAATACTCCAAGGGAAACTCTGGTTTCTGATTGGACCATGACACAAAACATTTAGAACATTGACTGTACGAGTAATTGATATAACCTTCTCGAGGGATCCGCCCTCTGGAAGGTTATATCAATTACTCGTACAATCAATTCTCTAAATATTACAGGATTTGCAGGATTTAATATGGTTAATGCATATAGTTCAAACCTAAGAAAACCGTTTGCTTGCTAAGATAAATTGTTGCACCGTTTTTAAAGATTCTGTCATTACCATATATGAGCGTCTGGAATCCCAGTAGTGTGAGAGGTTGTGAGATAATAGGTCCTTAAACGGTGGTGATTTGGGCAACTCTGTTTTGTGGTCCACATCTGTGTGGCTAAATAAATATTTCAGATTTGTCTGTGTTTCCATGGTGTACGAATTTGAGCTTGTGATTTGGGAACCTAGACCTCTTTTACTTTATATACATTCATTTACAAACATAACATTATATTATTCAGTCAAACTGAAAACAAAGGAAGAAAACTAAAAATGTTCCTTTAGTTAATATTAGCTGAGGTAGTCAAACGTGCGAATATCTGACGATCAGACCAGTCATTCTTTGAGCTTAACAGCCGCTACTCATATATTAAAGATGCTATGAAAAAACTTGTCTTCAGAGTGATGTGATATTCGCACAGTCCGAATCACGTGTGGCAAACTATGCATGCATCTGGCTAAGCCATCAGCATTTAGCACATACCGTAAAATATGTAGGTTTTCTCATTATGTGGGTTATATTCGGTTTTGCAAATTCAACTTATTTCATTTTAAGGAGTGCAGGTAATTTATCTTCTAATCCTTTCGGATCATAAAGTGCAGCTGGAGTCATTGTGAAAACAGAGTTCTCCGTAAAGCACTGCTAGAGGGCAAGTCTGGTGTTGCACATTTCGTTTCTGGTCATGAACAAACTCAATTAAAACGAGCCTGCAGTTTTCATTTCTTTGGTACATCCCTTGCTTCCAAATAATGAAGGTTTTAAGAACTTATTTTTTACACAGCTACATGTGATACATCTAGGCCAGGTTATTAAAATTTAATCAAAACGGCGTGTATTTTGCGAAGTAGCAAACACAGTTAGTCGGTAATAAGTGCGGATATGTGCTTTGATTTTCTCGTTTTATATATTTGTTTTAAATATTTTCTGTGTAGGTCTTATTTTAAATGGACACTTTTATAGAAAATAGAACTCATTTTTGACCACATTTTCTTCAGAAGAGATTATATGTTGCTCAAAAATGTGAACTTTTACATCCGATGTTTTTACTGTTCAGGATATGAAGTCTGTTGCTTCATGAACGTAAAATATATATGGCTGCTTGACAAGTTTAAACTTTAAAACCGTTTATAAAGTATATGTCAAAAATTCTGCACAATAAATAATCCTTTACGTTAAATCACATGATGACCGAAATGGTAAGTCACATAATTCCTCGTCATCGGCTGTTTTATGTTCAGTCGTTTCGCATAGCGTGATTAACTGTTGTCTGTTATGATCAATCAGCTGATCTTTATTTCATCATGAAAATCAATATATAGTCAGAGTCTAACATACCGCCCATTTCAGTTGTTCTAGAATTGAAGTGTCCGGTTAGCTTAATTTTAGTTTTGTATTTTGCCAAATTTCTCTAATAATTTATCTGTTTCTTTAAACAAAAATTCAAAATCTTGTCTATAAAATATTAAGAAGTTGCAACTGGAAAATATATGCATGGCAAATTTAAAGGTCTTCATTCAAGTGAAAGAGCTCATGGTTGAAATTTAAGCAGATGATGTTGCCTTATTATTTCTTTTCTTCAACTGAAATTTTATTTTTGTATTGTTCTCAAGTATATTTGGGAATATCTCCGCTTTGTCCTCAATTTTACGCCATGGCTCTTGTGTTCAAATGTATAAAAGCTATCAAATCCATCAATTTCAAAAACTAATAAATGTTTATAGTTAATCCAAATTTTACGGAACAAAATCACGGCATAAGATTTTAAATACTGAATGACGATTATTCAGTTTCCAATAGTCCATTAATGTTCCTTTCTTTGAATCGTAGCCTCTCTTGCTCATCTTCTTCTTTAGTTTAAACTTTATTTTATTTGTATAAACATAAATACATTTATACACATTTCTGAAAACAGTATTCTATACAAATGGGATTCAAAAGAAAGCCAATTGACTTTTTTCAAATCTGTATCCTTCTTCTTCTTTAACCGCTCGAAATTCGTCGCGTATCCTAAGTCTGACACGCACACATTTGAATGATATCCCGCAGTCTTTCCCTGTCAGAATCAGCGTCTAAATATCTCTAATTCTGCAAGACGGTGTTCGTCTGTTGGGCATCTACACACATGTTTTTATATCACTTAGCTCTCAACTTTTCTCAAGAAACTTTATTTCGTACCGACCCCCTTTCTGAAGAGTAGTAAATTTTGAACACTATTGGTGTTGTACTGTTTGCCTATGAGCTCTGTCCATCTGCTGGAATATGTTTCACAGCTCTAGTTCTGCAATTCTTATATACCATGAAGTAACAAGTTTTCTGGTAGGCTACGGGCTTCCAAGTTAGAAATTTCTATTTCAGGAGTTTCATTACATGTTACTAGTTTTTTTGTACGGTCCTTTCGTAGCTGCCGAGTCTGTTGCTTTGACTTCTTTTTCAGGATTCTCTACTTTTGAGTTTTTATTTGTTAACTACGTTCTCAATTTATATTTGTTTTGGATACAGATATTTCATGGTTCTAGCAGCCCAATGCGGGGTTGGAGGATGCACGTCAGAATCTGTACCAGAACCTGGAAACTGATTGACCAGTGACCACCTTGAATGAAATCTAAGGCTAGTTTATCGACATATTGGCTTACGGTCCTGAAGTTAAACTACTCAGGTACAGACTGAGAAAAATTGAGCTTGGTTATACACAAACATAATCCGACTGCCCTCTTAATCCAGCAGGCGCACAAATTTGAATCAACATTGAATCAACCTTTATTCAACGTCGTGACATTGAATCAAGGTTGATTCAAGGTTGATTCTAGCTTGTGTGCCCAGTGGGAAATTAAGTGTATCGAGCTGTCCGACTTGGAAGACCGTCACACCTGAGTTTTGCTCAATGCATTGGATAAGCGAAATCACTTTTCGTTTTCTGTTTTTGCAATACCCAATATTAGATAGTTTGCATTTCTTTTTAAAGGCACGAAGCTTCGTAAACATGATGTGATAAACTTTGAGTAACTCAAATAAATTCGTCTTCCAAGTGTAGCATTTACTCTGTTGGGGAAAGCAAATAGTCAGTAGCATAGTATATAATGTTTTGTAAACACTTGTTTTAGTTTTTCTTGTTCTTTTATTTAGATTTAAAACAGTTCAACAGTTTTAGTTTTTGTTTACAGAAAAAGTGTTTTTAATGCAGAAACGTGGATTTCGGGCCTTTCAAAAGATCTCTTAAACGAAAAATATAACTGAAACGAAATATCAAAGTAGCTTAATCACTTATATGAGAATTACCGTTCTCTTTCAAGCGTTTGTAGTAAAAGTTGTAAACCTGATTGAGTTTTTCTATCTTATTTTCTCGATATGATCTGCTTAATTTGCCAGAGTCTCGGTACTTTTTCTCAACATTAATCAGTTAAAGCTGATAAAAATCGATCAGACAAAAGGCGGAGGTGTTGTAAGGTATCATATATGTTAAGACAAATGCTAATATCGCAAGCCAAGAGCGGTCTGGGCGCGCATGCAGTCTGGTAATGCATAATCTATCAAGCCTAGATTTACGAGGTGGTGAGCAGAAGAGGATGTATGCGGATTTAAATAACGGAGTGAAACTGACCATAATTAGGGAATAGCGGGGAAAAAGATGGTCACCGGCGGGGATATTGAACAACAGACCTTTATATTAGAGCGTACCTTCCCCGTCAATTTTTTGTCAAAAAAAAAAAAAAAAAAAAGAAAAACAACAACCGAAGCAATAGCTACAGAGGAGATATAATCACTAGAAAGATTTTACCCACACATGTAAACACGAACGATACGTCATGCTGATAGCTTTTCGACACTTTAGCTTAAAGAAAAAGCTTTTCTTTTGATAACACGTACACGTACAAAATACTGTTTTCTTAACCACTGTCAACTATATTTCTAATGTGTACGTGTAGCTACCAGTAGCCGTACGCGTACAAGTTCCAAATCTTAACCTCCCTTATACTAAGGTTCACCGTATAAATTTTTAACGAGGTAGATTTTTTATATATATAACTTCGTTTCTTTCATCGTCAAAGGGCGATGTCTTAAACTGATATACGCCCTCAATGTTTGAAAGATCAACCCTTGAGCATTTAATTGCATGAATAACGAAAATATCTTCCTCCGCCTTCCAGAAAGGTTTAAACACGTCAGGGATTCTTTTTGCCAGGATATTACTTTTCCGTTAAGTGACGTCTCGTTAACTGAACCTACATTCAGTGGCGGATCCAGAGGGGGTTCGGGGGGGGGGGAGGGGGTTCAAACGAACCCCCTCACTAGCCTTGATTATTTCATTTTCATGGGGAATTTCAGGAAATATTGGTCAAACTGCACAAATCGAACCCCCCTCCCCCTCAGCCAATTTGAACCCCCTTCCCAAAATTTCTGGATCCGCCCCTGCTATTCGACGACGTCACTTACTTCGGAAGAAGCATAACCGGGTAAAATGAAGCCCTGACGCATTTAACTGATGTCTCCAAGACGGAATGAGATAGTGATTTTTTTCCTGTTTCACTTAACTAATTCTCTTAAAAATCTACTTTGAAAAATAGTTACACTCTAAAATCTTAATTTTATTTCACCAATATTCTAATTTTACTCCCTCGTATTAAGTAATGAAATACATGTAATCACAAAATTATGAAACAGGTTAGTTGTATGCAACACAATTAAGACTTGTACAAAAAAAAATCAGCGAAAACATCTTTGTTACGGAGACAGAGACGGTATATCAGTGCATACCTTTCTTGAATACTCACGAATATTTTATCGTCATCAATAGATTGACTCCTACATGACAATAAAAAGGCGTTTCTGTAAGCATATTTTGATTTTATGATTGGTGGAGTAAATGAAAGTGGTCAAAGTACCCAAATCATAAGTCCGAACTCGTAAGTCATTTTAACATTGATAATTCCGGAATATTTTAGATACACAGATATGGACCCCAAAATAGAGATGTGATCAGGTGCTCGCGAGTAGTAAGCATCACCTAGTTCTGTCAGTTACCGGTTTTATTGATGAAATAGTTATTTATTTAGTTTTAAGTGCACTTACGACTTTCTTAATAATTCCGCCTCAATTAGTCACGATTGGGTACGTGATGTTGATTCATCAACTAGTTGACTCTGACTAAACGTCGTCATTACGTTGATTCAAAGTTGATTCGATGTTGTTCCAGCGTCGTGTGACTGCTGAGCACTGAGCAATATGGTCTATATACCATCACATCTAATTTAATTAAGAAATAAGCTACCAATTGGTCTTACCAGGAAAGGGGGATCTTTCGACATGCGCTAGCAGAGACGGCTCGGGCCAGGTGTCGCATCTGCGCCATGAGGTCGGGATCTTCATTGTTTTCTTCAAAATTTATATATCTGAGACAATCTATAAAATAAAGAATGAGAATCCTGACCTGTTTGCGCCGTTGCGGGGGCTGGCACCGGTGCTTCCTGTGCGTGCATGAAGTGGGATCCCTTTTTCGCGACCATAATCAGATAAAAATTTAGTAGCATATTTTGCTTCATCGTATCAAGAATACTTGCAATTTTTTTCCTCCATCATATTTTTTTTTATCTCAATGCATTTTATAAGGATAGATTTTTTCTTTATTCTTTATGCTTACTGGAGCTGGGAGAGGGAGCGTTGGCGCAGCGGGTTGTCGCTTTAATCACAATGACATATTTTGAACGGATGTACGTTGGTATGACGGTACTTGTTTTGTTTTTACTTTTTCTTACAACAATTACATGATTCTTGCACATGGAACAAATAGGTTAGCCGTCATGCCGACGTATCGCCGCTTGTGTAAGTTTGCTATTTTGGTACACTTTCTTGCACTGATAGTTTTATACAAGAACAATACATGTACTTTCTCAATATTAATACAACTGCATGAAAGTGAGTTCTTAGCATACAAACTGTATATTCACAGAAATCGCAAAAGACTAATGCCAGGAAAATCGTTACAAGTGAATGTTGACTACATCTCCAACTTAATACTTTGGTTCTCCATTGTAGTGTTCGCAACATGGCTATACCTATTGTTATCCAACTCCGGTGATGTTCACCCTAACCCAGGTCCCTTATCAACATCCTCGTCCAATAATACCAGCAGCTCATCCTCGAGTATGTCTAATACTTTATTTGGTTCTTTAGATCTTACACATAACTTATCCTTTGTGCACTATAATGTCCAAAGGATTTTTTCGAAATTAGAAATATTACGGGCTGAACTTTTTGAATTCGATATCCTAGCCTTTACGGAGACATGGCTAAGCCCTTCTATCGATACAAATGAGTTACTGTAGCACTCCTTTAACACCCCTGAGAGGAAGGATCGGGCTGGCGACAACCACGGAGGTGTTATGATATATGTAAAAGATTGTCTACATTATAAGCGCCGCGAAGATTTAGAACCACGTAATATTGAGAGCATATGGCTCGAATTAACTAATAACCATAAACATGTTTTATTTGGATTGTTTTACCGTCCCCCTAACTCTAATTCTAACTATTTCTCTGGTATTGAAGATTCTATAGCACTAGCAGTTGATTCACCAGGAATCTCGGAGATAATTATTACTGGTGACTTTAACTTAAACTTACTTAATCCTCAAACAGCGAGGAAAATTAATTCAATTTGTACCCAGTTTTCTTTCTATCAATCTATAACTCAGCCCACACATTTCACTGAACACTCATCCTCATTAATAGATATTCTTCTTGTTAATAACAAAACACATCTGATAGTCAGTGGAGTTGGTGATCCTTTTCTAACCCAAGAAATAAGATATCATTGTCCAATATATGGTGTATTTAAGTTTTCTAAGCCTAAAATTGCATCGTTCACGCGACACATTTGGCATGACGAATAAGGCAATTATGAGTTACTACATAATAAGGCAGCATCTTTTGATTGGGATTATATTAAGGATAATGACATTAATACTTACGCAAATAACATAACTACTACGGTAACTACTATTGCTAAAGAATGCATACCTAATCGCTACATCAAAGTTAAACCCTCAGAACCACCTTGGATTAACTCGAACATTAAACGAAATATTAGAAAACGCAAAAGAGCTTATAGGAAAGTCAAAAGAACTAACTTAGAATCAGACTGGAATAAATTCAAAACATTACGTAACAAAGTTGTTCAAAATATTCGAGACTCTAAAAAATCATTTTATGATAAAATTGCAGCAAAACTTACATCTGAAACACTCTCTTCAAAAGACTGGTGGTCTACACTAAAATCGTTCATTGCTCCTAATTACAAAACAGCCATTCCACCGCTCGAATTTAATGACGGTATATACACTGAAGAAACCGACAAGGCTAACATTTTAAACAATTCTTTCCAAAGCCATACGATTTTAAACGAACAGAACGCCCTTATTCCAAACCTTCCCCTAGCTACTGTCAGTGCACCTCTAAATAACATTGTATTGTCTCCATTAGAAGTTGAATCGGTTCTTAAAACTCTGCCTGCTGCCAAAGCCTCAGGTCCTAATGGCCTGAGTAACCGCCTTCTTCGTGAACTGTCTAAAGAGCTTTCACCACCCTATTGTTCTCTCTTCAATCAGTCACTGCGCGAGGGTATAATTCCTTCTTCATACAAGGAAGCCAATGTTTGCCCTATTCCTAAAAAAGGTGACCTTTCTGATGTTTCCAACTATCGACCCATTTCCTTGCTCAATTCGGAAGACAAAGTTTTGGAAAGACTCGTATTTAAATACTTATTTAACCATCTACGTGATAACAATTTACTTTCTTCTCTACAATCTGGTTTTCTTCCCGGAGACTCAACCGTCAATCAGTTAACATTTCTCTACAACACTTTTTGCCAAGCTCTCGATTCAGGCAAAGAAGTACGGGCTGTTTTCTGCGACATCAGCAAAGCTTTTGACCGTGTGTGGCACGCTGGCCTCCTTGCTAAACTTCAAGCGGCTGGTGTCTCAGGAAACGTCCATGCTTGGTTTGCAGATTATCTCTCTGACAGAAAACAACGAGTTGTTCTCCCTGGCGCTGTTTCTGATTGGACTTATATTCGTGCTGGAGTACCCCAGGGATCAATCTTAGGCCCACTTCTCTTTCTGTTGTATATAAATGATATTGTAAATGATATTGGCTCAAATATTCGATTGTTTGCAGATGACACTAGTCTCTTTATTATTGTAGACGATCCTGTGACATCAGCCGGATGCATTAACGCAGATCTTGGTAAAATCTCAGCTTGGGCGTCCACCTGGCTTGTTACCTTCAATCCTTCAAAAACTGAAACCTTACTTTTCTCTCGTAAATTAAATAGACCTCTTCATCCACCTGTCTTTATGCAAAACCATCAGATATCCGAAGTCGATTCCCACAAACATCTCGGCCTTTACTTCTCTAATGACTGCACTTGGCATCAACACATAAAATATATTACTGATAAAGCTTGGACTAGAATTAATACTATGAGAAAATTAAAATTTAGATTAGACAGAAGGTCCCTTGAAACTATTTACATTGCATTTATTAGACCACTGATAGAATACGGGGACGTCATATGGGACAATTGTACACTCTACGAGAAACAAGAGCTTGACAAAATTCAGAACGAAGCGGCTCGAATCGCCACAGGAGCCACTAGACTTGTTTCTATTTCTAATCTTTATAAGGAAATCGGATGGGATTCGCTTGAAAAGAGACGCACAGATCACAAGCTAACATTATTTTACAAAATGACCCATAATCTGACTCCTTTATATCTATCTTCATTAGTACCCCAGTCTGTTAGTAATATTTCACGTTATAGTCTCAGAAATTCTAATGATCTTCAAACAATAGATGCAAGAACAACTCTTTACTATAATTCTTTCCTGCCGTCAACTGTCAGAGCCTGGAATAACGTACACGACGAGGCAAAACAATCTGACTCAGTAAACACTTTTAAATGCTTTCTAAACAAGGACAAAACGCGCATTCCAAAACATTTCTACGTGGGCAGCAGGAAAGCTCAGGTATTACACACCAGATTACGGACCAATTGCAGCTCGCTCAACTTAGATCTTTTCTTAAGAAACATTTCCGATTCCCCTTTATGTCAGTGTGGCAGCATAGAAAATGCTCAGCATTATTTTTTCCATTGCATGTACTATCAGGTCCAACGAACTGAACTCTTAAATACAGTGTCACAATATCAGACCCCTTCGCTGTCCCTCCTTTTATATGGCAACGATTCTCTTTCAACTGATACAAATACGGCTATATTCGAAAAGGTGCATAAATTTATTATGGATTCTAAACGTTTTTGAGCATATCATCGTATCAAATAGCAAGCGGTTGGTTTTGTTCTTGTCAGTAATGGAAATATTTGTGTTTGATGCGACTGTCGCTGCGAATCCGCGCTCCCTCTCTTATCCTCAGCTGCATAGTCTGTAAATCTCTATTTTTTTTCTTTGATTTTTCTCTCTGTCTGTCCGCTCTCACAGCTCTCTTTCTCCATTTTCTTTCTTTACTGTTTCATGTTCGGAAATCTTTTTCACCATTTTTCCATCTGTTTTTTGAAATATGATATCAGTCATATATTTACTTGATAATTTGGTTTATTGTAATTAACAAACTGTCGCCATGATGTATACATGTAAGAAATGTTTAGGGAGAGGAACTTTATAAGTACGCGTGCTTTCGTTCCAATCCCATTATTTGTATTGTATCAATGTTTATATGTATTGAAAAAGTTTGAAATAAATATGTTTAAACCAAGCATCACCTGCCTATTATAATACACCCGCCACATCTATGTATCAGTGGAAAAAATCAATAAAAAAGAAAGGTTCGGTATGAGTAGTAAGCATCACCTGCCTATTATAATACATCTATGTATCAGTGGAAAAAGTCAGTGAAAAAAACGTCCGGTATTTGAATGCTTAACTAAGCTTCGCTGAGGCCATCAAATCGGAAATTAGTTTAGAAACGGCCACATTGTAGGAATCAACGAGGTCATGGTGTCTCCCATAAAACTTTTTAACTGTCGACACAAGCTTTACTTATGATAACCCTGTGTCAACAATTTACCAGTGAGCAGCTTCCCTCTTTCAATAAAGTCTTGATATTTGAAACAGGCTCTAGAACAGCGGACTAGCTGAGAAAAATATACTCCGTATGCAGGTGCCGATATTACTACTCAAAAATGGAAAATTAACTATGGGAAAATTGAAGTCGTCCCGCTTGTCATAAAGCCTAGTAACAAGCTTTCCATTGTCAATATAGAGATAACAATCTAAGTATGAGGCAAATGAACTGGACTCCGTGGTGTCTTTATTTTCAAGTTCACATGGATAGATGAGATAAAGTAAATAACTTACAATAGCATTAACCACTAATCCGTGCACATGAATACTTTTCAGCCTATAACTGTCCGAAGTCGATTAAAGAAAGAGTTTATTATTCATGATATAGCTTTATACCCTGATTAACTATGATTGCTGGGCCTAACCAGGCTTCATTTTTGGAGGGATGCGCGGTCTGCATTTGCTGCCAATTTCCTTATTTTCTTAAATTTTTCTATTTCCAGTGACCATCACAAATAAATTTGGCAGATAAAAGTACTTTTACAGCCGATCGTCATCATACCTAGAATATAATTTTTGTCAGCAAAGTTAATAGAAACATTGAGGACGTATATCAGTTTAAGACTTTAACAGGAAGACAGCGTATAAAGAGCATAACACGTCTCAAAAGACCAAAACTACCTCATCAGTCATGTAAGAACAGCCCTGTTTTGAGTTCGGTTCTTTCGCACTTAGGTCTCAGGTTTGTCATTTATTTATACAAAAACAACAACAGCACAAAAAGCGGTCGAGTTTTTGAAACAGGACACGTTTGTCGGATTTATTAAATCTAAAGTATACCTTGTAGACCAATTATATTGATAACTATATAACTATTACTGTTCACAGTAGCCCTGTAAGTGGGTCCAGTGTGATATTTGTCTGACAAAGCAATCATTTATAAGGTTTGGTTTTACAAAGAGGACAATTGTATATAATTAACCCGTTTTTTCGATTAATCTTTTAAGGACAGTGTAAAAATACTCTGATGTCTGACATTGTTTGTGGAAAGAGCCAGTAGTATATTATGTCTTTTGTTTTCCTTTTGATAATATTATGTTTTATCTGTACTCCGAATTCTTGAGATGTTAAGGTTTGCCGTTTTAACAAAAATCCCTCAACATAAAACTGCATACAAAATAAAAGAAATTATTTTTTTCATAGAAATCAGAAAAAAGCAAAAACTATCGTATTACAAAGAGCAGTAAGAATGATTCATAAGAAACAACACAATAAAACTGCATACGAAATACTTTCAAAATATTTTAATGATAGAAAGCAGAAAAATAGGCAAAAAAAAAAACATAGGCCAAACAAGAGTAAGAAAAAATTATGCAACTGAAAATAGTATGTAATAAATAAGGGTTACCAATTTTAGTAATATGCATATTGTCACACTATGCCCTTCACTAAGTATATGAGTACAACTCGATATTTTTTCAGCCATCGACAAAAGGGATAGCAACTTTAATGACTTCCTGGTTTCTTCCATTGGTGACCAAGTCCTGAAATAAAGTGTTGGTCCCTCTTCAGTAGGAAGACAAACGTAATTGGGAGCGTTCCGAAACCTATATCTATTCACCTTAACTCCACACCTTATCACAAAAAGACACAGATGAGCCGCGACACGACACGACAAGCCAACAAAGTGGCATGTGCACACAACGAAGACTCAGATTAGCCTGGGCATCCGCCCAGTCTGATCAGAGCCATCGCTGTCCGCATAGAGCTAGCTTTAACTCTTAGCTACACTTTAAGCGCACGGCAAAGACTCTGATCAGACTGGGCGTTGTTGGTTTTGTCGTGTCGCGGCTCAGATATAGTGCATCCTGTCTACAACAGCTATATTAGAGAGGGATGGTTGGGAACGAGACTTGCGATTTTACGGCCTTTTCAACAGTATTTCAGTCTTATCAGGACAATGGCATGCTGGTAATGAAAGGCTGTGTGCAATGGCCCCGTTTACGGAATGGAAAGATTCTCGGCTCAAGCGGGGCTCGAACCCGTGTCCGCTAGATCAGTCAGCCAGCGATTAACGCTCTGAGCTACTGGAGTCCGCTATATTTGAGAAAGCACACAAATTGTTGTAATAGGGTATAATATAGTAAAACAACACTTAGGTCAATACGGAAGTGACTGATGTTGACAGGTGTATGTTCATGGAGAGTCCACGGTAATCGACTGAATCTTGCCATACCTAGCTTTTTGACACTGAAACAAACAAACAAACAAACAAACAAGTCAACGGTTAGGCAATAATTCTAAAAATACAAAAATACCATAGAAATTCACTGGCGCATTTAAATGGCTGCCTAATCAAACAATTTACGTCATATTCCATTTATTTGATATCAAACTAAATTATTTCCGCTACAAGGAGTTAGTATTACATTAATAGAATTTTATTAGAAGGATGGATACATCATTTTCATATCATTCCCTGTAATATTGACTATTAATATGAATGTGCAGTTGTGTAATTACATTTCGCTGTTCTGCAGTATTGAAAACATAATATTAATTCGCCTATGCAATGCCTCAAACATCCTTGTTTGGACTCATCATGTAGGCCTTGTTCGGATAATAGGATAGTCTCATTAAAGACTGTTTTTGTTTCACGTGTAGTGTTACAGGTGTTACAGGGTAATTAAGAATATGTGCCAGATCAACAAAAGCCTATAAGAAAAAGCTAAAATGGCATAAAACAAGGTTTTTTCATACGAGAAACCATTTCATGTGGCATGCGAAAAGACGATCAAAATCCTCGGCAATATTAGTGCAGTCTATTTTGTTGCATTTCTCATTTAATACACTTAATAGGGTTTTGGATATACTGCCATGTTTATTCGCTTTTTTTTCAAAGAGGAAACAGCGTTCGTGACTTCCTGTTTGCTTCCCCTTCCAAACTAAATAAAGAGAAGTTGCTCGTTTAAGAGTAAAGTAAAAAGATAGACAATGATCAAGAATTAATACAATTAAATAATCAAATCCGGGCCTCCAAACCAAAACGAAGAAAGCCCCACACAAATTGACTAAAGTTTACGAAAGAAACGCATGGTAAACCGAATGAATAGCTCTTTCCCAAACAGGGGTCATTCAGCTACCCAATTTGAAAACAGTAGCAGCATCCTTTTTTTTACCTATTTTCTGTACTGAACTGAAAAAGAAACGTTACATAGATTAATCATGAATTTAAAGTTAAAGAGAAATATTTTCAATTATTGCTACGTTGTTCTCTCACATTCCTGAAAGTGAAGTCATTCACCTTTATTGTGTCTGGTAGTGCGAAGTCGCCTTTGTGCGAGGTCGTCGTTGTGCTATTCACATTGGAGCCGCGACACAACATAACTAATAAAGTGGCATGTGTTGCCAGTCGGCTGTCGGTATGGAGGTAGCTTAGACCCTAAGCAGTCCTTGAAGCGCACGGCGAAGACTCTGGCCAAACTGGGCGAATGCCGAGGCTTATCATAGTGAGTGAGTGCACATGCCTTTTTATTGGTTGTGTCTTGCCGCGGCTCAGTTTTCTTCTTTCGGTGTCTTTGGTGGCCTATCCTTTGGTTTAACATTAGTTATTCGTAAAATATTTATATAAATGACACAACAAATACACAATGAACAAACAAAAGGGATTCGGGAGAAGTCAAATGACTCAATTCAATCTGCACCATACAATTGCAATACGTACACATTTCAAACAAGTGTGATAGCTATATAAAGCTTCATTCACATGGGCAATGTGTTTGTGACAAAGGGGGTTTGGTACAAAACATATGCGTGAATGAAAATACATGCCACATTTTAATTGCTATAATGTAAAATTTACGCTTCGTTTACACGAGCAAAGTTTCTTTGTCATGGAAACTTTAACAAAGAAAGTCTGCCAAACATTCTTCGTTCACATGGAGTAAATTATTTGTCACACAAAAAATCTAACAAAGAATCTTTGTCAAATAAAGTTTTGCAAAGAAATATTTGCTGCAGTGTTCACACGAACAAAGTTTTTTTGGTAAAAGATACCTGGCCCAATAAACTTTACCTGTGTGAACGGCCAACTATTCCACATTTTCTATACTGCACGAATTTGGCGCAAAAAATTAACAAGACTATTTTTGTTAGCTATAATCATATGGTTACATGGGTACAAAACAACACATTTGCCAATCGACTAGTACAGGCAATATAGTTCCTACAACTGACTTATAAACATGTCTACAACCTATCTACATACAGGTTACATAAGGGTACAAATTGACACACGCCTTAGTTTATGTCTTCTGCCAATATTTTATAACATTTTATATTCTGCATCTCAGAATACGTGGGTACACTGCGTACATTGCTTACAAGTGAAAATAGAAACGGCCACCTCTTGCAAAGTCTATGTACATCGTCTACACACACGCCTTAGTTTATGTCTTCTGCCAATATTTTATAACATTTTATATTCTGCATCTCAGAATACGTGGGTGCACTGCGTACATTGCTTACAACTGAAAATAGAAACGGCCACCTCTTGTAATGTCTATGTACATCGTCTACAACCTATCTACATAAAGGTTACGAGTCGGCAAAATCACATACTTGATGATTACAGAGAATACTCTTATCTAATACCTCGAAATAAGTGATTACAATGCGCACACTGCGTACAAAGTGAAAATAGAAGAGGGCATGCTTTGAAAAGGATATATACATCTTATACAGCATATCTACATAAGGGTACAAATTGGCACAGGCTTAAGTTTATTACTTCTTCAAATATCTTATATTTCGCATCTCAGAATACGCGGGCCACTGCGTACATTGCTTATGAGTGAAAATAGAAACGACCACCTTTTGTTGCATAATCACATACTTGATGGTTACAGATAATATCCTTATCCAATACCTAGAAATATGTGATAATACTAATACAAAATGAAGAAAGAAGAAGGCACGTATTGAAAAGACTATATACATCCTATACAGCCTATCTACATAAAGATACAAAATAGCACTCGCCTTAGCTGATGTCTTCTGCTAATATTTTATATTGTGTATCTCTGAATATGTGGATACACTGCTTCCATTGCTTACAAGTTAAAATAATGAGGGGCCACCTATTGTAAAGTTTGTGTTCATTGTCTTCAAACAATCTACACAAAGGTTACATGTCGGCACAATCACATACTTAATAAGTACAGATAATATCCTTATTCAATACCTCGTAATTTGTGATTACACTGCGTACACTGCATACATAATGAAAATAGAAGATGACATGTCTTAAAATATTAGCAGAAGACATAAACTAAGGCGTGTGCCAATGTGAACCCTTATGCAGACAGGCTGTATAAGATGTATATAGACTTTTCAAAAGATGCCCTCTTCCATTTTCACTGTACGCAGTGTAATCACATATTTTGAGGTATTAGATAAGAATATTATCTGTAATCATCAAGTCTGTGATTTGCCGACCCGTAACCTTTATGCAGATAGGTTGTAGACAATGTACAAAGACATTACAAACGGTCGTTTCTATTTTAACTTAAAGGCAATGCACGCTGTGTACCCACGTATTCTGAGATGCACAATATAGATATTAGCAGACGACATAAACTAAGGCGTGTGCCAATTTTTACCCATTTGCAACCTGCATGTAGATAGGTTGTAGACATGTTTATAAGTCAGGTGTAGGAACACTAGTTTATTGAAAAGTCTGTGGATCGGAACGTGTGTTATTTTGTACCCATGTAACCACATGGTTATAGCTTACAAAAATAGTCTTGTTAATTTTTTTGCGCCAAATTCGTGTGGTAAATGCATTTTCTTTGTGAAATAGATTTTGTTCAAAATCAAACTGATTCGATTATGAGCAAAGTTTTCTGTGCTCATCTCAACAGCTAATTACTTAATTACATATTCTAAGTTTCTGTGATAAAGAAATATTGCTCGTATGAACGTAAATGAAGTATCAAAACACTTTAATCTAACTATCGATATTTTTGGTGTATCTCGTTGTGAAATATACATGTGTCGTTAGAGAATGATAGTAAATTAAAGTTTAACAGAAAGAAAAGAAAGAAAAGCAGAAGAACGTTATAACAGTATAAAGTGCTACATTTGTAATACTTCTTCAGGGAATTATAACAGTGAACAAGCTAAGAAACTGAGGCTCCACGGAAAATGGATCTAATTTTCTAAGACATTTTATAGGACATTTTACCTGTTCAAATGCGGCGTTTTACATACCAGAATCAAAGACTGAGTGTTAATTTGATTTAAAGGAAATAGCTTAGTTCAACTCTTGCGAACTTTTCGAGAATGAGAGTTCGATTTTACCCACACTGTTTTAGATCGCAAAATTAGCTAGCTGTGTTGATGGGACAGAATCGTTTAAGCAGTCTTTTGACATTGTTCGTTATTTGTACTATTCCATTTTGCAAACTCGGGAACCACTATCCTAGGCTAGCGAGCCCTACAAATGCCACAAATGTAAAGGTCGCTCAACTTGCTTATTGATAACTTGCTAGAACAAGAGAGGGGGTGGGGAAAGGGAGGTTGAATTCTGATAATTATATTGACATAAATTTTGTTTGTACTAATTCCTTTAAAGGCCTAGATTCTGTACATACAGGCAAAGGATTAAACTACTGTTCCAGTCTTTAAATGGGCGGGGCTACTGTCTTACTGATAAAATTGGTCCCGGTCAGTCTTATTGATAAAAAATAATCTCAATCAGCTGTCAATCATTTACAGGTAAAGTCTTCTTCACCAGCCACAACCAATCACATCAAGTATTGGAATTTTATGGCCTATTGCAGATGTTTACCCTTCGTTGTCTAGAGAAATACGGCGATTAGTTTTTTTCCATTCTCGTAACAATATTCCACAAGTGGCTCAGCGGTTGTATAGGACTGAGAATGACCATCCAATTCTGCCTTTTATAGTCAACCTAGGCCTTTAAAGCCCCCTCACACATAGGCGAATCTATCTAAGGAAGCTTTGCGAACATGGAAAATTTGTGATTTCTGGCGAATTCTGACCGAAACTGTTTGAAAATTTGTTGCATCGTTACGAGAGTAAACGTAGGGGAACTATTTGTTGCGAATGATTTACGAAGTGAGACGAACGGTTACTGTAATTCGCTAGAATGCGATGAGTCGCGCAAACAATATCCATCCTTTCAATTAACGATTAGAAACGATTAGGAGTGCAAACATACGAACGTAAGCGCAACATAGCGCATACTGGCGCATGCCTCCGAATTATTCCAAAACGGTATTTCCGCAATCGGCCGTCAACGGACGCTATAAACTAATTAGTATTACTGTGACTGTTGTTTGAAAGTCAAAAACAAGCCACCTAGAGGAAGAGGATACTAGAGTTAGGAAGGCTGCTGCTACAGAGCACAGAGAAAAATAAGGAACCAGAGGTGCAGTCTGATGAAAAGCCTGGTAATGCTGAGGAGAAAATACCCAGTATTCCTTCTGTGTTAGTTTTTAGTGTTAGAGATTTACTTTTTATGCCTTCCAAAGGGATACGATATACATGTCGTCGCTGATTTGTCTGCCTGTCTATTATTCCGTCTGTCCGTCATTCCGCTCGTCATGCACAACGGTCTCCATAATCTGGGTTCAATAATTTTGTTATGTCCCTTGTCATATTTTATACTGACAAGGAGCAGTGTCTGTGTGACTGACCCTTATTAAAACTATTTTCAAGATCTTGTATTGTATGTCCTGCTTATATGTTAGGAGTAGGCTCAAGTCATCTGTAGTTTTTATTTGATATGGTTATAAATCGCAGGTTTTAGTATTTGTAGCCCAGTAATGGCACCTACTTTGTCATTTTTTTTTAAAAATCTGATGTCTACAACTTACAATGCTATGTTTAAGGAAAAGGGTTTTCAGTAAATGATTGTAATTGATTGATATATACACAGTAAAATTGTTCCCAAGTTGCTTACAGTTAATTATATTTGTTTTGAACATTTATGTTTTGTTTCGGTGATATATAGCAGTCTGCCCAAATGTCCCCTACCCAATCTTCTGAGAAGTCTGTGGAATTGGAACTTGACAGTGAACACGGGGAAAAAGACTCCGACTGATATAGACTTCTTCGGATGGGTCATAGCAGCAACATACTGCAGTATCAGGCGTTGTCTTCCCTTTTGATGTAGGAATAACTAATTACCTTGAAACTAACCACCTCCTTTTATATATGAACTACAGGCATATGGCTACACAAAATTTTAAAGTACTCAGAACTACTCAAACAAATTAGGAACGCTATGACTCGCATGGCTTCGTCTGTCGTCTTTACCCCTTTCTTCGATTATAATGCCAGCGTATACCGTTTTCTGAACGTTATGTTTATAATTTGCTTTCATGCGTCGGATTCAATTCTCTACAATACGCAAATATTCGCTTCAGTTCGCAAAAGTTCGCAAATTATCGTATGGATTCGTCTTGGGATCGTCTTCTTTCGCTTGATATGCAAATCAGCTGACCAAGATATGCAAATCAGCTGAGAGCTGCGGTCTCTAACGCCAGTTGACGAACGCTATGCGAAGACGTTGCGATCGGACAACGTATTGAAACGAACTCTAACGAATGATGGACGAAACTTTTATTCGCCACAAAATTATCAACATGTTGAAAATATTCCGACGAATAAAACTAATCGCAACGGACGCAAAAGCTCACAAACGCATCTATACGAACACCACCAACGATGTACAACGTACAGATACTTATGAGAACGAATTTTGCTGAGGTCCTATTCGCCAGTATACGCAAGTTGACGTCGGGAGATTTTCGTCTATGTGTGAGGAGGCCTTAAGGCCAGTGTTTCCCATCCAGTTTCAGTATAATAAAGGATTCAACAATACTAGCCAAAGCTAAAATGCAAGCAGACACAATGATAATAATTATAATGATAACAATAATAATAAAAAGCAGTCCTCAATGTCCCAAAAGTCCCTCAGTCATGGATCTTTGTACATGCCCCTGGGTAAAAAAGGTAGCGCCAGCTGCGGTTTGAGTTCGTTTCATTCAGATTCAGGACATTTTGGTCAAACAACAACACAAAAAGCGGTCGACTTCTTGAAACTAGACACATTTGTCGGACTTATCAAGGTTGAAATAGACTTAATAGGGTAATGACGTTGATACAATTACTCTGTAAAGTAGCTATGTAAGTGATTGTGCCGCAGTGTTGCAGCTGCTGTATTATGGTTTTCTTTTACAAACACGATAATTGTGTATTTATGTAGTAGAGACGATCTCAGATAAGCTGGGCCGTTTGCTATATTTTTGTCTCTCGTCTTTTCTTTTCTTACATTAATTTGTCTCTTTTCCCCTGCTCTCAAAACATTTAGATACAAGTATCAATACACAGAAGCGTTGTGTTTATCATTATTAACGCTGATCTAAATTGAGATAACTTGGCCCCGAGCTTATACAATTTTTTTCGTGCTAAACTCAGCTGAGCATGAAATTTTCTCTCCTGATAAATTTGAAAATGCCAACATGTGGCATTTTCATATTCACAAGTAGAGAAAATTACATACTCAGCTAAACTGAGCAAGAAAACAAATGTGCTTGTCAGTAATTTGATATCTTTTAGCAGGTAAATTTCATGCTCAGCTGAGTTGAGCATGAAAAAAGTATTATAACCTCGGGGCCTGGAAAAAAGCGACGTTTTTTTAAATGTCGCAAAATTGCCGTTACAGAGACATGAATGCGGCATGGCTAAAAAATATTATCCACTGTTGAAACCTGATGTTTTCCTTCATATTTTTCCGCTTAAAAATAGCAGAAGAATGAATTTTGTTAAGAAATGGCACTGGGAACTGATGTCGCAGATTTTGTGTTATCTACGTCACGGTAGTAAATCTACGATTGGAGTATTAACTGACATGGCACATCATCATTAAAGGTAAAAGATAATGCGCAGAAATGTATGTTCCTCAACATTTTATATCAGTTATATATGTTTGTTTGACAATCTATCTTACTCGACTTCAAGAAATATTACCCCAGCATTTTTCTGTAAGAATGGAACCTTACGTCACGCGCTTTTCTTAAAACTGGGACAAACAATCACTCTGAAACGTCTGATCAAATTGCTGCCGAGCGACCGATACAAGATTGTGTGTTTAAATTCAGAGCATTGAAACTTTAAATGGGACAGAAACAATTTAATCTATGCCACACGAATCCTACATCACAACATCAGGAAGACCACATTTTGAACACACTGACGTCCTTTGATTCAGCAGTGCTCTTCTTCTAAATTAAGCAAAGAAACGCATTCTGTCACCAGATATTGTCATGGTCACTGATGAGGCTTGAGTAGCCGTAACTTCGAAGTATGGCTTATGTCATTTCTTTAGAATGTATTCTCTGGTCTTGAAGGATACTCTTTAAGATTTTAATTAAAGTTGGTTTAAACAATATTTTATTCATAGAAATTACATATATATAATACAAAAGTAGATAATGGTACAGGATCTGACAGTAAGCAAAATGCTTATATAAAACCTATCTCCTGAATATAAAAGCCATCTCCTAATTAAAGTTGAAACCAGCGCAAATAATCAAATGTCAGTTCGGAAGCCAATGTGCAATGCTACTCATGTCCAAGATTAATGCAACATCGCCCTTCAACGTACCCAAATAACGTCATAAAATACGTCATATCTGATTGTTAGGGTATGGTTCTAAGAATGATTGATATTCGTTAATCTAAAACTATTATCTGAAAATATTTCAAACTTCTGAAGCAGACATATTGAGCATAACGGTCGTGATTGTTTCCCAATTCTAGACCACGTATGGCCAAGATTAACAGTGAACGTCTCTGTAATAAATACAGAATAGCTATACAGTTCTTTTTCCGATTTAAATAAGGAATAAAAATGACATTTATCGCCACGACGAAAATACTACTGCATTTATTCAGAAAAAAAATGAATTGTGTCCAGTAATGGATTTTAATATGCAAGTGTTAGAAAACCGCTTAATTCGTTCCAATGTTCTGCTTCTTTACTGAATGACAACGTTATGAAATTGGTCACTTTGTAAATGACGTCCCTTTGTATCAAACACAGAGTTAAATGATAAGTTGATTTTTAGCAATCACATATTTACAATGTAATTGACGCTTTATGCAAATGATAAGTAAGACATTTTCTAGGGAATGTAATGAAGCAAACACAAACCCAGGAGCTGACCAGGCACTAGACTGATATTCAGTCTTATTTCGGCAATATGCCTCTCTTATCCCATTTTAAGATCAGCTGCATAAGATACCATCAGTCCCCTCTTTTGTTTGCGAAGTCGCTGGGACTCGATTCTATAATGGAGCTGCGACACGAGAAAACCAAAAAGTGCCATGTGCGCTCAACCAAGACTCAGATCAGCATCAGAGTCTTCGCTATCCGCATAGAGCTAGCTTAGAACCTTATGCCCCAGTCACACACACATATACGGATTCTGCGGATGCTACGGATGGCCCGTCCGTATCTATTCGTATCTAGCCATTATATCCGTAATGGATCCGTATCGCATCCGCAGAGTCCATTACTGTCCGTATCATATCCGCAGGGTCCGCAGGATCCGCGTCGAAATTTTGAAAAGGTTCAAAATTCGGGCGCGGATGAGTAAACCATAAAAGTCCGTAACTGAACGCATTTATCTGCATCTATCAGTATCTAATCCGTGTCTAATCCGTATCTATTCCATATCTTATCCGTCACTGAACCCATCATTCCGCAGTCCCAAGTTGAAGACTGATACGGTTTCATACGGATCTTTACCTTTAGTTACGGAAGTTATGGGTCATGTCAGGGTCATTGATGAGGCTCTAGTAATCAAAACCTCGAAGTATGGCCCATGCATCTTCTCTCGAATGTGTTTAGTGTTCTGTGCTCATGAAGGATTAGATTTTTATTTAAATTTGTATACCTGGATCCAAACTATAAATTGGGTTAAGGTAAAGGTTTCCTATAGCCTAATGACCGTGAGGGGGCGGTGGCTTCAGGGAGGAGGAGGATGGGGGTAGGTCGTTAGGGTCAATGTATCTTCGGCATAGTATATGAAAGGCGAAGCCCATCTCTCTCCTTTCGCTGCCTTGTCCTTCCCTGGTTTGAAAAAAGTACCCATTTACTGCTTGGTTGACATAGATATTCAGTCGGCAGTTGATAAAGTAGATACTATTCTAATCCTTCAAGACCACTGCACACATTCGAAGGAAGGTACATGGACCATACTTTGAAAATTCGGCTAATCAAACCGCATCAGTGACCCCGATATGATTTGGTTACGAAAACCAGAGAAAGCATAATGTAATTTCTTAATTTTGATAAGGCAGTAAATTCAAAGACTGATTAGTACCATAAAACATCTAAAAGAATAAAAAGGCAATAATCTAGACTATAAATCTAAACCAATCAAAAATTTCTGATTTCTCAGAGTTTTTTCTTGAGCTCAAAGGAAAAATTATATATAATCTGTACTATAGATGACGCACGGGGAAACGTTTTACGGTCGCCTCACGGCACGACACCAGTGGTACTGAAGTAAAATAGAAATCTAAAAGAGCTCATTCAAGAGCACAGAACACATTTGAAAGAAGGAACATGGGCCATCTTCGAAGTTTTGGCTACTCAAGCCTGACCAGTAGATATTTATTGCTTCATTTCACAATTAAACTTTGTCCTATATTGGACAACTAATTGGAATTAATAAAAGAATTACTTTGTCCTATATTGGACAACTAATTCGAATTGATAAAAGTCAAATAAGTTAATGAAATGATGGCCCTAGTTTTGCCATTGGCAAGTTCATGAAAAGATGACCCCACTGTTAAAATAAGAAACATAACATCGCACCGTAACTGCACCATACGTCACTGCCATTGCACCGACCCGGCCTCTCTGTTGTAGTAGTCCTTGAGATACAGTCTCTGTCTCTTCGCCCCCTACTGATGTTGTTGCCGCACAGCCGCCTCTCCAAACCATCCTGTAGGTATCTGTCAGTATTGGAACGCAACCTTTTTGTATTGAAACGTTACTGTAGGAAACAGTCTGTTACAGTACGCCCAACGAGACCGGTAACTTCCGTAACTAAAGGTAACGATCCGCTTGAAACCGTATCGGTCCTTAACTTGGAGTGGGACTGCGGAATGATAGGTTCAATAACGGATAAGATACGGAATAGTTAGGTATGCGACACGGATTAGATACGGATAGATGCGGATAAATGCGTTTAGTAACTCACCATTACGGTTTACTCATCCGCGCCCGAATTTTGAAACTTTTCAAAATTTCGACGCGGATCCTGCGGATTCTGCGGATATGATACGGACAGTTACGGACTATGCGGATTTGATACGGATCCATTACGGATAAAACGGATAGATACGGACGGGCCATCCGTAGCATCCGCACAATCCGTATGTGTGTGTGTGACTGGAGTATACAAGGAGTAAACACAGATGTGGACGTCGCAGTTTATCTTTTCTATTATTCTATCCGCTAGGCATGCACAACAGTCCACATCTGAAGGTATTTATCCGCATCTAAAGGTTACAGAAGGCATCGGAAGGCTAGTAGTTCGTACCTATCCGTATCCATACGCATCTATTGGTAACTATATCCGTAAATTCATTAAATAAAAATAGGCCACGCCTACAAATTCTGCGGATAAACTGAGGATTTTATCCGCAACTATCTGCCCTATCCGTAATGTGTGTGTGTGACTGGGGCTTTAGCGAGCCTTTAAGCGCATGGTGAAGAGTCTGATCTGACTGGGCAGATGCCCAGGCTGATCTGAGTATTCGCTGGGCGCACATACCACTGTTTGGTTTTCTCGCGTCGCGGCTCATTTTATTTCTAAACTAGTGCAGTTGTGAAATAAATTAAATGTTAAAACATGCTAACTTCTGTTAAACTGATGAAACACAAAGCGAAGTGAATAACTTGTATTCAATCTATCGCATCTAGCTACGGTTCAAATGTGCTTAGAAACAAATATAGCACATACTCTGACCAGACTGTGCGGACGTCAATTATCTTTCCACGCATCAACGCTAAAGTACATTTTACAAAGTTTCTCGCTTCACAATCAGTTATGAAAATCTGGCAAAGTGCATACTGAAAATAACAAAAGGACTACCAAATTCTCATCTACAAGCCTGCCACAGAGAGATCTAATGAAACGCACAATCAGAAATACTTTCATGCTTAAACAGTTGCCAAAAGCATAAATGAAAAATTAAATCTGTGTTTTGTTTTCGTTGAAAAATAACATGGTAGCATTTGTAAAACACATATTTAGACTAGCTTTGTGCCTTCACGGTTTTTCGGTGTTTTTATTTTTCCAGAAAATCCGAACAGTGAACAAGCAAAAACATAACGCTGGGGTTTAGAACGACCTGATTTCTCTAATTGTTTGCATTAGATATAATGAAATGTTTCAGGGATAAAACATATTGTCGGAGAGTAGATTGTCGTTAGATTAAACGGGTTTATTTGTCTAGGCGTCTCCATTTGTTTTTCAGCTAAAGATGAGTTTGCATTAATTTCTTCAGGGACAGTGGCTGAAGATCAGGGGTCGTATTTATAAAACCACTAAAGTCGTTGCTATGCTGTTGCTAAGGCTAAATTTCTATGAAGGAGATTCCCTATAACTATGAAATTTGCTCTGGAGGAACAGTCTTTTTTCAGACTGTTCCTCCAGAGCAAATTTTATAGTTGTAGGGAATCTCCTTTATAGAAATTCAGCCTTAGCAACAGCTTAGCAAGCAATTTAGTCATTTTATAAATACGGCCCCAGATCTGACATGAGCAGACTTTATGACAACCTTTAAAGTAAAAGATTATACAAAACTGGACAAATAGTAAACTAGAAAATATGTCTGCAAAACACTATGACCCTTACTGTATGCTTTCAAAAAGACCGCTGTCCATATATCAGTTTTACAAATTCCGTCGCCATATATCAACAATCCTTGATTTATTCAATTAGGCTGGTTTGTTATATATATACACATTTAGTTATACTGAATTCTTAGTCATTTGAGTAGCAATTCGTCTGTCTGGAGTTATAAAGAAAAAATCATTAGAACAGAATAATAAAAACCTGTACAACAGTATGAATTGTAGCGGAGTGGTTTAATTAACAAAGTATGTATCAAGACTATGGCATGTTAAACGTTGCATTATTCGATATGGTTTATATTATTATTCCATCTTATCTATCTATATTTATAAATGTTATATTACTATTCTATCCTTGTTTATTACTATTGTATATTTCTATATTTGTATTCAATATCCCTTCATTTCTATTGTATATGCTTTCAAAAAGACCGCTGTCCATATATCAGTTTTACAAATTCCGTCGCCATATATCAACAATCCTAGATTAATTCAATTAGGCTGGTTTGTTATATATATAGCAATTCGTCTGTCTGGAGTTATAAAGAAAAAATCATTAGAACAGAATAAGAAAAATCTGTACAACAGTATGAATTGTAGAGGAGTGGTTTAATTAACAAAGTATCAAGACTAATATACTTGTGGTTATCATTTACTCATTACTTTTTTCTGTTATCAGTTATTAATATCGAAACAAACGTGCAACAAAGTGATAAAAAGTACTGACCACAGACAGGACTTATCTTTATCGATGAAAAAAAGGTTTTTGTGTACTTCTTAGAAAGTATCAAAGACGCTCCTCCAGGTCTAGCTATTGAAGATCTTCGAACAGCTCTACAACATGGATTTGGTTGCGCCAGCGTTTACAGGTCAATCGTTCTGAAATTTCTCTGTCACATTATAATAATACTATCCCTTCCAGCCTGTCTGGTTCAGCTTTTCTAGTAATGCTAAGAGAAATAAGTTTAACTGTTTTTGGTTTTGTTTTTAAAGTACAATGCGTACAAGTTTGTTTTGGACTCGGTCTTAGAGCCATTTGTTGAGAAATATTTTCTGATCTTCGTGTCTGTTGTGAAAATGATGGGCGATGGGCCTTGAGTGGTGTTGGTTGGCGCATTGGCTGGTCGGGGGACTGTTTAAAGACCGTTTTGATTACTGATCATATTAAGAACATATAATGCTAGAAAATAATACGGACTTGAAAAGTATACTCCCTCGTATTTCATTATGAAATAACAACAAAAGAATCAAACATAATTAAAAATTGTGCAAAAAAATCATCAGTCAAAAAATCTTTGGTACAGAGGCAGAGACGATATATCATTGCGAACCCTTCTTGACTCTTCATGAATATTTTGTCGTCATAAATTAATTGACTCCCACATAGGAATAAAAGGCGTTTCTGCAAGCGTGCTTTGCACTTTATGAATAGTGGAGTAAAAAAACTTACAATAGCATTACTCTCTAATCTGTGCACGTGAGATCTTTTCAGCCAATAACTGTCCGATGTCGAGTAAAGAAAGGTTTAAAATTATTCATGATAGAACTTTTTCTTGATTAACTATGATTACTGGGCGTATCCAGTATTCGTTCTTGGTGAGAATGGCGGTCCACTATTTCCGCGTGTTTATATATTTTCTTAAATTCTCCTACTTCTAGTGACCGGCACAAATTATAAATTTGGTAGACAAAAGTACTCAAGTTTACTTTAAATCTTTTTTATGTCTTTGATATAATTTTAGTGGAAAATTTGAAATTTAACAGAAACATAGCAGGGCATATATCTTTATTATGTGCACGAAATAGAAATATGAAATAAATTTCAATAACATAAAATATATCGAATAAATAAAATAAGATAAAGTAGCAATCTATTCTTTTCTATTCTATCCCATAACCTTACTAGGTCGTTGGGACACCACAGATGACTTCGAAACTATCCCCTTCCACCTTGTTCGGTTTTCAGCTGCCCTAGTTGAGCAGGCAAAATGCATCCCATGCCCACTCTTTAACATTGTCTTCCCACCTCTTCTTCTGTCTACCTCTTCTTCTTTTTCCTTTCACTGTGCCCTGTAGAATCGTCTTTGCTAAACCAGAAGACCTTGAGACGTGGCCAAACCTCCTTAGTTTCCGTTTCTTGACCAGCGTCAGGTGTTCATCATAGTCTCCAATGGCTGCTTGGGTCATTATACGAACCTCCTCATTGGCTATATGGTCATTGTACGAAATGATCAGTAATCTTCGGTAGCATCTCATCTCAAAGGCTTGCGTTCTTTTCTCTAACTCTGCTCTCAAGGTCCACGATTAACAGGCATACAGAAATACGAAAATGACAAGGGAGGGCATAAGTTTTACCTTTGATCCAAGAGATATGTTGTGGCAATAGATAAGATAAAATAGCAATGTAGCAATCAGAATTCAGAAGGCATGGCACACCCTTCGATTATACAGCAATTAAATAGCATTTTGTGCGACTGTTCAATGCTAAGTAAGTATTGTCATGGTGTTAACTTTATATCAGCGTCATGCTGTTAACTTTATAGTATAGTCATGCTGTAGCTTTATAGTATTGCCATGGTGCTAACTTTATACTATTGTCATGCTGTTAACTTTGTTTTTCATCCCCTGCAGGAATATATAGTATTTCATGGCAATCACGAAATACCATCACTGATTGTCCATCTTTATACCAACTTTGAAAAGTCAAGCCCGAATAGATACTGAGAAAATTGTGACCAAATTTTACTATGAAAAGACAGGAAACTGGATAAAAGAATGAAGAATAAATGCAATGAGCAAAATTCTCAATCCTATAATATAATAAGTAAGATGCTATAATGTATATCAAGTTTGAAGCTTCCAGCTTGCATTGTTTCTAAAACAAAACCTGACACAATGTTACTAAAAAAAAGAAAAAAAGAAAAAATGGATGAATAAATGAAAGAATTAGTACATTGAGCCTAATTCTCACTCCAACAATGCAGAACTCAGTATCAATATGTATACCATGGTTAAAGATCCTAGCTCGAGTTGTTCCTGAGAAAACTATGACAGAAACTTTCAAAGTGCGAAACAGAAAAAAAGGATAAATAAAGGGTAGGATATAAACAATGAGCCCAATTCTAAAGAATCAAAATACAATAAGTCTTTGTTTATATGTATACCAAGTTTGAACGGACATAGCTCCTATAAAAATTAACGAAATTTGTTCAAAAGTCAGTCATTAAATCTACTTATTATCTCTAATCAGCTGATTAAGTTTCAAGTCCGTAGCTTTAATACCTTTTGAGATATCTTGCTGACAAAGACAAAATGCCGAAATTTTCAAAGGGCCATAACTCCTACAAAAATAAAGGGAATTCGTTAAAAAAATGATCAGGTAATCTAATCATCATCTCCAATCAGCTGACAAAGTTGCAAGTCCCTAACTCTAATACTGTTTGAGATATCTTGCTGACAAAGTCAAAATGCCGAAATTTTCAAAGGGCCATAACTAAAAAAAGTAGTTATCTGTTAGTTAAACGAAATGCGCATTTCTTTTATTTTCTGTAGACGGCTACATAATTTAATGAAACAATATCTATGTTCATATATTTGGAAATGGTCGGAAATGGTATTTTCTCGCCCAAATACTTTTAAATTACGAGTATTAATGAATTGTTAAAATGCAGGTGTTCTCAGAAAAGTATGTCTCTTTGTAAAATCTATTTTTAAAACTTTATAGGTACTCTCCCTTGTTGTAAGATGTTTGTTTATTTAAATATAAGTAGACTTTTTGTAGCTGCAATTACTCACCTAGTAGTCAATGCTTTTGTATCCTTGTTGTTTGTGTTTGTATCTAATTTGCTTATATCCATGAATATCTATGGATTACCTAGCCTTGTCAAATTGCCATTACTGTATACATTGAGCGAATAAAGTGACTTGACTTGTAAGATAGTGATGCGTCTTCTCGTTTAGGTCTCTAGCGCGTGATTAAAATAAGATACCTGAGTTATATTATCTAGATCTGCATGTATTCATTACTCGTGCATTAACTTATTGATAGCAAGCTTAGAATCTACTGAAAATATTAAAACCATAAGTTGTAAAAATGTAAATTCATATTCATGCTAGCTACTTCCATTTTATAATAATTATGTACTCATTAGCCACAGTTTTTGTATAACACAATCCTGTCATAAAATGATGCATCTGTATTGCTACACCAACTGAAGCGGACAAGTATAGGCATTACTTATGTCCAGTCCAATGCCTCTTGTATGTACCTGGATACTTATGTTATCGTGAAATTCTGAATAAATAAATAAATGAATAAATAAATCTGTGCAGCCCAATAGCCTTTATACCATGTAAATCTGTCTCAAAATATCCTTGTGCAAGAATTTTGAGAATTTTGAGGAGACTCAAAGACATAGGCGATAACATAAACACTACTGCGAATGTGTTACTGTTAATTGTCTGAGGCATGCATATTGTGCAGAGATAACTGGGTAACGAATCCGTATTATGCAACCCATCGGCCTGCGTCCTTTATTTGCCTAGCATATATTTAGATATTTAGCTTAGCTTCGTTCTTTTCTTTCCTTTTTTTTGCTTCTCCAGGTTCCAAAAACAGTAGCCGACAGCTTGACACACTAACATACATTCTTTAAATAATCCTCTGCTGGACACGTGACTAGAATTTTTTTAAATGTGATTGCAACCGGCGAAAGCTGATTATCAGATATACAAAGTCCTACGTGATTAATTACATGATGAATATTTAGAGCTTCAGAGAGGATGGGTTGTCAGGATAATTCAGATATATAATCCTTATTCCTGAAGGAAAGCATATGTTATGACTCTCTTTAGGACCGTCTCTGCGAGACAGTTCTAATGAGGGGTCACAACATATGTTTTTATGAAAAATATGGAAACTTATTGCTAAATTATCCCTGTTACCCCTTCTTATCTGTAGCGTACATATTCATCAATTAACGAATCATAGCAAACTTCAAAACTGCTTCTGAAAGCTGAAACCTTTGATATAAAGGCTTTGTGTTTTATTATGGTTTATTGGAAGCTGCTGCAAAGGATTTATATTGCAAAACATGCTGTCAGGTTATCAATGTTTGACACACAAAAACAAAACACAAAAGAACGGAACTTAAATGGTAATTGCTTGAGGCAATGAAGCATACAGTATTTTGTTCTGAATGACTTAGCTCATTTACGGTAAGAAACACAAAATTGTAGCCCTAAAAGTGAAGACATAGTAACATTGTACATAAGTTTTATGAATAGTAGCATCATAAGGTTTGATTATTTTTTTCTATAACATATTCTCAACAATTCTTGCATTCGTCTAAATACCTGTGCTGCTCAAACTGCCCTTTGGGAAAGAAATGTCAGTGCCCACACTAAAACCTATGAGAGATTATTATACTCTATTTTTACCACAATCATCTGAAATATCGTCAAAGCTCAAATTATTACTGTAATTATCCTAAAACTAGGCGATTTGACCTGGCATAATTCAACCACTTTTCTGATAAAAATCATAAAATGAATGAAAAATACCTTCTCGAATAAAATGGAAATGTCAAGACATTTGGAAGAATGGGTTAAGGTAAACTGGTACATGCTCATGAGTACAAACCCGCAATTTTAAATTTTGTTTCCCTCTAGAATCAAATTCTTTCCTTTAAAGACCAGTCTTCAGTGTAAAACGGCAGGCTCCGCCCGCAAAAATGTCAATTATCATAATTCTGACCTTTTGCACTTCAAGATATCTATAATACTAAATAAACGAAGTAACGCATAAACTGCAAAATTGGTGGCATTTTCAAGCGTAATTTCTATACTGGTTCTTTCGCATATTGCTATCATTGATAATTTCGGTTAGCGTGTGTTTTAGTTTCACGTAGATTTAAAGAATTTGGGAATTAAATTCGTCTTTCATTTTAAATTCTCCCAAGTATTTTTCTAGAAACTTCGACTATTGGTCGATTTTTTTTGTCAACAATGGGTGCGTTCGAGTGAAATTATCGTGTACTCGAATACACGCGGTCCTACTAAAAACAGAAAAGGACTTACCCCACCGAAAAGAACTTTCGGGCACCGAAGTGAGTGAGTGAACTCGGGTTTAACGTCCCACCAACAACGAGGTCATATGGAGACGGGACCTCGGTTTAAAGTCTCATCCGAAAGACCGGAGAAGCGGGGGATCGAACTTACGACCCCTGGATTGGTAGTCTGGAGTGTTATCCACTACGCTACAGCCGCTCCTTCCGGGCACCGAAAATGACTTTTATTTGCCGTTAAATGTCATATAAAACATATGTTTTAGAAATTTTAATATCATCATGATAGTAATCAGCGCTTGAATAATAAGTTTGTGAATTGTAGTATCTTCATCCTAAAATTTTACAACAAAAAAACAGCACCGAATAGGACTCCACTTCTGGTCAGTGAAGAGACGCCATGTACCGAAAAGGACATCGCAAATGCCGAATTTCGGGTACCGAAAAGGGCATTTTTCACTTAATGTTCTAGAAAATTATGTTTAGAAATAAAATATTTTACCCTTTATAGATTTCAAACGTTTTTATAGCATAAAATGGCATTTAAAAAGTCCTTTTCGGTGCCCGAAAGTTCTTTTCGGTCCTTTTCGGTGGCAAAAGTCCTTTTCTGTCTTTAGTAGGACCCGAATACAGGGTTCGCCCGAATACACGTTTTAAATTAATCCGGTCGTTTCGGTTCTGCGTCGTTATATCGGCGCGCTGCTTAGCAAGTCCAAATTTAGCAGGTTCTAATGCAAAAATCCGACCCATGAACGTACGTCATTCCCCATAAATAACGATTTATTTTTGTATTTTTGCTCATATGTCTAAACGGATGAAGAACTAAATGGTCATAGTCTCGACGACCCTGGCTCGAAACGACCCATTTTCTTCCAGAACGATAGTCAATACGAGTAGCCAATCGAACTCGCCCATTGAAGAATAAAGCTCAACGCACATGGTCTTTCGAAAAGTTGGACGGACAACCGGCGCCAAGTGTGTGCGGCTATGGTTACGTACCGCTGAACCACTTGGGTAACGTCGTTTGGATAATTCAAACTGAACTGAACTTTCGAAAAGACAAAAATTAAAAATGTCTAAGGTTAACACACATGCGCCAGGTAAGAAAGGGCATTTTTTCCAGCGAAGCAGACAAATCAATTTCAATGATTCAGCCTTTAGTCTACAGAGGGCTTGAATATTTTCCCCCAAAACGTTCCAGGACCCATTTTTTTTTTCAGAAAAAAAGACCCAGGACAGGTCACATAACCAAGATGGCAAACATTTATTATGGTAAAAAATTTCAAAAATCTTCTCCCCCAGAACCACGCCGGGCCGCGTAGCGCAATCGGTAGGGCACCTGACATAAGTCAGAGGTCCTGGGTTCGAAACCCGGTCTGGCCACATACTTTCGTTTCTCCTTCCGCTGATTCAAGAAGGGAGTTGTCAGTTACTGGCGAAAGTATGTGCACTTAGTACTGGTTAACCGCTTAGGAGGTCTAAGCCTGCCCAGGAATAGTGTGGTTAGGTTAACTGACCGTCCCGACATGACCTTAGCTGTTTACCGTGGACGTTAAGCATCAAATCAACCAATTCTCCCCCAGAACCACAAATCCTATGATCTTGAAACTTAGCATGTCGCATCAAGGACTCAAAAGCTCAACTAAATTTATATAAATGATGACCCTGGGATGACCTTGATCTGTTTGCGGCAAGGTCAACTTTTGAGTCACTTAGGTTTTTCTATAGGAAAAAAGTTGATTTTTTTTAGAAACAATGCAGTCTGCTACCTGAAAGTTTGTAGATGCAGACAACCAATTAGGTAAATGAAGCTTGAGTGAGTATTCATGGTAAAGGTCATATCTTCACCTGGGCCTAAGGCCATTTACATTGAAAAATTAAAACTCACTTTTTTATATAAACTTGACCATCATGAAATATTTCCGCGCTTGCGCGGGCTCTTTTCTAGTTATTTCTAATTCCACAAGTAATTAGGGACGAGTTATGAGCCCACCCCAGCCTCACCAGAATTCTTTTCGAACACCCCAGATAGGTGACAGAAATTTTATTGACCCCCGCCCCCTCCCCCCCCCCCCCGCACAAACAAACACACAACAACCCTACGTTCACATGATAATGACCATATTTCCTAATTTATGTCAGACTGATCTCGATCAAACCTATGAAATACAATGAACATTTTCTCATTTTTATTTTTACAGATGAATTATTTATACAGATTACTGGTCCATTTAATGTTTTTTTCCGTTTTTTTTTTCTGCGTATGCTCACTCAGAAATCTGATGCTGAAAGCTTTATAAAGCTGTTAATAATATTAAGGGGGATCTGGGGGCACAGCCTCCAGAAGCCAAAGCAATTTTGTTGATGTCAGGCACCTGGAGATTTGATGTCACAAACGCAGGCACTGAATTATTGAATTTACTGATTGGCATGATTTCACAGATTAATCTACACTGTTCTACTAGTACAGCAAATTAATGAAAGTAATGAAAGTATTTTTTTCAGGACATGGGTGGGAGGGGGGAGGGGGGGTGCGGGGGTGCGGGGGAGGTGGCATCTTTTTAAAATATTTTTGTAAATGTTTTGAAGACAAGTTTGAAAGAAAAGAACTAATCTGAAAATGTAGGAGTAATGAGGGGTCTACGCCTCCTAGAAGCTGAGACATTTTTAAAATGAATATTGATGCAAGAATTCGGACCCCCTAATCCCCAATATGCCTCAAATATATATGACCCCCTGCTCCATTACGCAATGATTTCCAACCCCCAGTAGATCACAAAAATAAATAAATAAAATAAATATGCCCCCTCCCCCCCCCCTCTGAATGTACCCGGACCCCACCTGGTAATAAATGAAGTGTCACTTATTTTCTTAAAACAAAAAAAACATAAACAGAAATGCATAAATATTTCCTGATCAACTCCAGATATACAGATATACAAAAATCTGCAGTGGGACAGTAGTTGTCTTGAAATTCACAGGAAGTGTTTACCCATCTGTTCTCTGCTCTTGAAGGAACTCTTTCAGTTTTTTATTTTTACTGTACCATCAAAATATTATCTTATCTACCCCACATTGCAATTCTTCAGAAGCAAATAAACTGAAAATTTTCAAGATGCAGAAACGAGCATGTCGTTTTTTCTGGATTATAATGTTGATAAATCCCAGGAAGCTATGAGTTCTTGAAGATTCTGTCTGTCTGTGATTGTCTGTTTCTTACAAAAGCCAAATACACAGTTCCGAGAATATCCACAAAGCTCCGTCTGCTTAGTTACTGTTACTACGTCTCACAAGCTTACACAAAGATGGTGGAATAAACAAATGACAAATGCAAGTGTCTGCTAAATGTTGGCGAAATATGGCGGAGAATCAGCCTCCTCATGGCCTACACATGGCAGTTGTCGCATCATGCAATTCCGATGCGTTTTTTTCTTGCAAAACAGAGTTATTTCATTAAAAGTGGTGTTAATTTGTTTTCTTTAAACAGGTATACATACCTCCATTAACTATACTTGTAAAATCATGGACTTATTAGGCCATGAGCCAAATATGGTCTACCTCCCCCCCCAGGGGGAATTTTGTAGACCATACTTTTCTTAAAGCCCAGCATCTAAGAAGTATTTTGCAGCATGTTAGCCCTCTGGCGAGTGGGGCGTTAAGCTGTAACAGCCTGTTACAAACGTTACCCATTAAAAAAATAAACATAAAATAAAAATGATCAAAAATCATAAAAAATAGAAGTCACTTTCTTATGTTTCAAGTTAAAGAGTCTAGTAGAACAATCCAGTAGCTAAAAGTTATGATGTTTGACAGGTCACTTTAGCCTACATGGTGTCATATACGTGACATTTGTCTTAACACTCCATTAAAATTGCTATTTCCATCCAAAATACTTTCTTTTTGTAAGTTACTCCTTTATCATTAGACCATATGTTTGTTACTGTATTAAAGACAATTTATTGATCTTTTCAGATCTGCAAAAATTATTATCCTATCTTGTATACTTCGGGAGAAATAGGATGTTTAACACAGTACCCCCTTATAAACGTTCCATATTACAATTATCACCTTCTGTATAATTCAATGTTTATCAATGTTTTTCAATGTTTATTTTCTATTATAACGTGCATATGTAAATTTGGTAAGCGTAAATAACGTTGACGTTACACGTTAACGCCCCAACGTACAGAGGGCTAACATGTGTCATTTTGTTTCGTATAAAATGTAGTTTCAGAAAATCATAGTGTTCAAAATTCCCCCTGGGGGGGGGGGGAGGGGGGTCTATGGTCAGCTCAAGGTCTATATGTTGGATACTGACCACGTGCGATTTGTTTGTGAGACTATGTCACGTGCTAAGTTGTCGTTGCATTGGCCAGGTATACGCTATCACGTGATTTTGATCGACATTCTGGGTGTGGCTCGGAACTGCGTATTCAAGTATAAGGTATACCATGATATTGTTCCTGCATACATTGCTGAAAATTTCACACGACGCAGTGCTGTAAATAATGACAATTCTGTAATTTTAAACTCATCAACATCAGGATGTTTAGTTCTACCAGAGCTTTAAGCATAACATGAGATATTCTGGCCGGCTTACCAGATGAAGTCAGTTGTGCAACAACACTTGAATCGTTCCACAATGTTACGCAGAAGGTTTTACACTCGGTCGACACGGGTGTAGAGCCTTATGCGTCGCCAGGACGGCGGAGGGTGATTTCCGGTTAAAGGGTTATCTACTAGTGTAATACACTGACAAGGAAACTCTAACAACGTTAGAATTTTTTAAGTTTATATATATAATGTAAATTCTATATACAACAATACAATTTACAACTGTCACAATTACAATAATATACAACACATATTAGTTCATGTCGCTGGCCCAAGTAAGGTGTTTGTTTCAAATCTGTAATCGATTTGCGTACAATACGCAAATAGATTACCGTATGACGTCAACACCGTACTCGGCTCAGCGCCATGAACTAAAAGAAAACACAAAGAACAAAAAAACCGTTAGTTTGAGCTCATACAGAAAAAACAAGGCCTTATGTTGGTAGACTTCAATTCGTCGTTCCCTGGATCATGTCATGGGCCAGTCCATATATCATGAGGAACACCAACTTATAATTACATGTGCACGATTATATACTGGTCGCTCCCTGGATCGTACCAGGGATCAGTCTATATATATTAACACACCTTAGTGGACGAACATTGTCCCACACTTGATGTGACCTTTTAGATCTATCACAGAATCTGGCAAACTGTGCTAACCACTTCCGCCTACATTTTGTGCTTCCCGCCTCTGCTTGGGAACCTTGCACAAACGGCGTTGTAACTGCCTCTACCCGGGTTGGTATTAACCTGGAGACGTAAATCGAATCTCCAGGTGAGACGTGGCTCTAAGCCCTAACAGCTGACTGCCGGACTTGATGTGCCTAAAAATAACGAACTTACACTTAATACATTGTAACTACATAATAATAATACGTAAGACTTGGGCCTGTCTTGGAAATACCATACAACGCCCTCGGCGAATGCCGAGCATAACGTGCACACGCCAGCCGTGTCACTAGACACGACTCGCACTCACGATGTAAAGCCAAAATTGTGCTTACCACTTCCGCCAATGAAGAAACGTAGATCCTACCACGCATGTGCGTCGAAGGATCTGACGTCAAACATTGTCAAGAAGTATACTGACGTCAACAGGCATTACCATGACATGCCCCACATAAAACATGAATAATCTAAACAATGACCTATTTACATTAAATTGATTTACCAAAAATTTAACTCTCATATGTATTAATTCATTTCTTTAAACTAAGCGTAATACCATTTGCCACAGAATATAATAGCTGAATAAGCGTTTCTCACACATTTGGGATCATAACGTTTGATCTGACATCATGACATCAATGATGTTATACCATATGACGCCGTCTAATGAAGGCAAATCAAACGCATGATGACCAAATGCTACCATTATAACTTATGGAAAAAACCCTTAATGCGGTGCATGCTATGGCGTCAATTGACGTCACGAGTATATAAATTAGTTCCATTACAAATCAATCTACTTCTATAGGCCACGTATACGTGAAACTAATATAAAAAGTGCTGACGTCGCAATAACATGAATGCAACTGACGTCACATGAATAACATGAATGCAACTGACGTCACTGGACGTCAAATAGACGCACACCATTGCAACCAACATCAGTGATATAAACTATTTCCGAAATTTACATAACTTCCTAATATACAAATATTATGCGCAGCATGCTTACTAACAAAATCGGTCGACACATGCGCAGCCTGATCACTGCCAACAAAATCAAATCAGTCGACACATATAATCATACCATATCAATCAGAAGTCACATTTTTCATTCTTAGCCAAACTATTCTAAATAAATATAATAAAATCTTACCCTTCTAGGTCTTAACACAGAATCTGGGCACACAACAATATAACATCCATCAAGAATTAAACAGCCACGTCTAACTTTTCATTAAAAGATAGGCGTATAAATACTATGCGTCTCACATTAAAATCATGCAACACGCTTTCCACAATCATAAGACTCGTGCAGGTATTCACCTTAAAATCATGCAATATGCTGTCCACGAGAGGTATTCACAAACAACCCATGCATAACGTAGTCACGATTTCCGTAAATGTTTTATTACCACAGTTGCCCTAAAAACTGTAGCCCTACTGATTGAAAGAATAACTGATTGAAAAAAATAATTTCGACGACATAGTCGACGATCGGATCCATTTCGTAACATAGGTTTCCCCTTAGGGAGAAAAAAACATAACAATGTTTCTTTTCTGAAATAGTACGAAATGCGATCGAATCGTAGGCTATGTCAAAACTGGAAAACTAGCTATATACACAACAACGGTGCGATGCATAATGTGGCCAAACTATCTACTAAGGTAGTCCGCCCCCAAATTATCCTGGCCGCGGATAGCAACGATCCTGAATCTGTACGGCTGTAATTTCATGGCCCAACGCATGATTCGGGGATTGAGCACCTTAGCTGTTTGCATATAAGACAAAGGTTTGTGGTCAGTTTCAAGTAGGAACTCCGCCCCATACAGGTACTTACGAAATTTCTCAACACCCCAGATAATACCCAAACATTCCTTTTCAATTACAGAGTAATTCCTTTCCCGAGGTAACAATTTCTTGCTAGCATAAGCAATCGGCAAACGACCTTCACCTTCGAATTCCTGGAGCAAAATAGCTCCAAGACCAACGTCTGAAGCGTCTGTTCGTAGTACAAACGGGTTACCTTCTTGAAAAACAGGTAAGCGAAGAATAGGACTAGACGTGAGCCTACTCTTCAGGGTTTGAAATGCCCTTTCATGCTGGTCTTGCCAATCTTTGATAGAATTAGGTCTATCCCGTTTAGTTAAATCAGTCAGAGGAGAAGCTATGGATGAGAAATTTGGGATAAAACGACGGTAAAACCCAGCTAATCCCAGGAAAGATTTAATTTGCCTTTTCGTACATGGACGAGGAGCATCTCTGATAGCCTGTATCTTGTCCTCTTGCGGTCGTACCGTCTGTCCGACGATATTGTGACCAAGGCACTCGATACTGCCATATCCGATCATGCATTTAGATGGTTTTGCCGTCAATTTGGCCGATCTGAGCCGATCTAACACTTGACGTAATGACGTCACATGATCCTTCCATGTTTCAGTAAATATCCACATGTCATCAACAAAGCTGTCAACATTTGGGAGATTGGACAATATGATTCTCATTAACCTACAAAAAGAGGCTCCCGAATTGACCAAACCGAAGGGCATAGTTTTAAACTGGAATAAACCCTTAGGCGTTTCAAATGCCGTCAAAGGTTTAGACCTTTCAGTAAGACTGACTTGCCAATAACCCTTACTCAGGTCCATCTTTGTAAAGAATTTATGTCCCGACATTTTATTGATAACCTCCTCCATATTTGGCATAGGTTCTGCATCGAATTCCGTCACTTTGTTAAGCTTCCGGAAGTCGATACAGAATCTAACTGATCCGTCTTTCTTCGGAACTAGGACAACAGGAGATGAATACGGTGAAATCGACGGCTCGATTACCCCTAAATCCAACATATCCTGTATCTCCGTCTCCATGACGTTACGCGTCTTATACGGGATAGAATAACCCTTCGTCCGTATGGGTTCTGACGTGAGTAGTTTGATATCGTGCTGTATTTGATCAGTTCGACCGGGTAAACTTGATAGTACATCCGGGTACTGTTTAATCAACGCTTCAACCTCCATACGTTGTTCTGACGTTAACGTATCTGAAATACTGACGTCGTTATAAGTTTCCGGCTCTTTAGCTGTCGGAAAAGCACAATCATCAAGAGAAAATTCATCACTACCATCGTCTTCAACCGACTCTGTAGTCTCAGTCGACAATAAACAATGTGACGGCACAGTACGACGTTCGACATACTGTTTCAGCATATTAGCATGATATGTACTCACGACACCATTGACGTCGATTTTATAGTCCATTCTATTCACCACCTCTACTACTTCATATGGACCCTTCCACTGCAATAACAGTTTATTACTGTCAGTTGGCAGTAATAACAGTACTTTATCTCCCACGTTAAATTTACGCGACCTAGCGCGTTTGTCATAATAAGCCTTTTGCTTTACCTGTACTTTCCGTAAATTATCATGTGCTAACTTATACGTCTGCTCTAACCGTTCTCTCAACTCAATTACGTACTGGTACGTAGACAGAACCTGCTCATCCTGTACCTCTTCAGACCATAATTCACGTAATATTGCCATTGGGCCCTTAACGTTACGTCCGTATAACAATTCGAACGGAGAAAACCCTAATGACTCTTTCGGAACCTCCCTTATTGCAAACAGTAGTGCTGGGAGATATTTATCCCAGTCTTTAGGACGTTCTGCGCACATCCTACGTAGCATTTGCTTCAACGTCGCGTGAAAACGCTCTACGAGACCGTTGCAGATAGGATGATACGGCGTCGTGGTTAACTGCTGGAGTGATAACAGCCTGCTTACTTCTTTCATAACTTCAGCAGTAAACTGACTTCCGCAATCTGTTAACATTTCATCAGGTATGCCAACTCTACTAAACATCTCAACTAACGCTTCGGCTACGCGTTCCGTCTCAATGCCGGGTAACGCTACCGCCTCGGGATATCTCGTCGCATAATCTATCATTGTTAAAATATAGCGGGATTTCCTGTCAGAACGAGGTTCTATCGGTCCAACTATATCAACAGCGACTCGTTTAAATGGTGTGTCAATCTGTGGCAACTTTCCTAAAGGAACCTTAGTGACACGACCTTTTTGAATAGTCCTTTGACATATGTCACAAGATTTACAAAACCTTGCCACATCACCACAAATTCCAG
The DNA here is from genome assembly GCA_963989385.1 of Ctena decussata. Taxonomy (NCBI): domain Eukaryota; kingdom Metazoa; phylum Mollusca; class Bivalvia; order Lucinida; family Lucinidae; genus Ctena; species Ctena decussata. The sequence continues at coordinate 47,204,365 of OZ022500.1, forward strand.
GCCAAAAGAACTCAGTTAAAACTCTATCCATAGTTTTCTTTATGCCCAAATGACCTGACATCAAGGTTTCGTGCGCCAATCTTAACACCTTTTCACGAAAACCTTCAGGGATAATAAGTTGCAAAGTGACCTTGTTTCCCTTAGTAAACTGCCTATACAATAAATCTTTCTTTCGAATAAACTTAGTTTCACCCCGGTTCAATCCACGACTAATAGTCACATTTCCAGATTCCACTCTTTGCCTTATGCCATTCAATTTAGGGTCAACAACTTGGGCCTGCTTCAATGCCTCCTTATCACTAGTAATAATTTGATCAGGAACTTTAAGTTTCTTATAGACCTCTTCACCTTGCTTAGCTTGTGACCTAGTCACTGCCGCCATTGCAAAATGGGACATATCGGGAAGTTTTGACCCGTCAATATTTCCAATAACCAGGTCATACAATGTATCTTCCATGCACAATGCCTCAGCTTTTCCTGTGAAAAATGGACAATCTATGTCAACCATTGCTAAGGGATACCTTTGGGTAGATTCATCAATCAAAGTTACATCAGATTCTCTACCAAGTAATTGATCATTAGAAACCAAGTTTCTACGAACGACACACCCAGTACAACCTGTGTCCCTTAAAACTACAACAGTCTTACCATTAACCGTACCCTGCGCTGTTGGTAATCGCGACCTTAAAAAGTAACAGACACCTTCCCTATCCACGTTATCATTGATTAGTGGACTTTCTTCCTTACTCTTATAGAGACCTTCAATTTCATGAGACCTATTCATTGTAGTTTTACAAAAACTCATTTGATGTCCGCCACCCCGACCACGTCCGCGGGAATAACCCCGACCACGGCCACGATCTGAATTACTACCCTTCGTCTGTACAGTATCGCTCTTACTCTGTGATCTTTGTATCTCATCTTTCGGTGCATAACTACTCCCCTTACTTCCGCTATATCCGCTTGCACTTGCAACCACCTCCGCACTATATGCTTGCTTCCTATCGGGATTCTTAAAACATTTATATGTTAAATGTCCCTTACCACAAATACTACATTTTATCTCTGGCTTCGCACTCGGCTTATTATCAGATCTACTCTGAGTTACGCCCTTACTATCACGCTGCCCCTTATTAACACAAGCGTAGACACCGCCACGTGCTTCTGCAAATAAATCTGCTTCCCTAGCCATCTCACCTAGATTCGTGAATGTTTTCGGTTTCAAATGAACATATAGTTCTTTACTACAGGATTCTAAAAACTGATCCCTAGCGAAAAAATCGCAAACAGCTTCGTAAGACTGGTCTACTTTCGCCATTTTCAACCATTTATTAAGATACGACCTAAGTCTACTACTAAACTGAATAAACGTTTCGGACTTTTCAGGCCTATCATAGCGAAATTTCTTCCTAAATCCGCGTTCAGTCATATCAAAATTCTTTAACAACGCATCTTTCAACTTGTCATAATCTGCTGCATCATCTACAGACAATCTATCATAGACATCAAGCGCGCGACCTTTAAGTAATGCGCTTAAATATGCAGCCCAAACGTTTTTATCCCATTTATTCGCCGTCGCGTATTTCTCAAACCTTGATAAGTAACTATCCATTTTGTCCTTACTTTCATCAAAATACGGTAATTTGGGATCTCGCGCATGCGCTAACTTTTCAGCCTTCTGTTTTTCTAATTCAACTCTAAACGTTACCTTCTGCAAATCTATCTGATTCTTTAACTCGCGTTGCTGCAATTCAAAGCTATACTTCAACTTTTCTAACTCAACTTCGCTCGACAACTTCGCTTCCTTATCGCTTTCGACTTGAGACAACTTAGCTTCCCTATCTTTCTCGGCTTGCCGCTCTATGCTTTCAATTCGCGCCATCTCGATTTCTCTATCCGCCGCAATCTTAGCCAATTCAATTTCCCTATCTTTTTCGGCCTGCGCGATCCTAGCTAACTCAATTTCCCTGTCTTTATCGGCCTGCGCAATCTTTTCTTTATCAAGTTCCCTTACCGCGTGCCTTTCTGCCCTCTCAGTCTCTTGCTGTTGCTTAACAAATTCCTGCAATGCCTGCCCTTCATAACCTAACTCCCTTCCCGTCTTAACTATCTGATCCATGACGCTTAACGTAATGCTCACGTTAATTTAACTGAAACCGATGTTCACTTATAGTCACACACGTTAACTAAAACGTTAACAATAATAATATCAAACTAATCCAACTAAAACGTTGATTAATTAGTATACTCGCGATCTAGACGTAGCTATTAAAGTTACGTTCATAACAGACCGGAAATGACGTCATAAACTGACGTTGACTTTGCCGAGAATTACTTTTCAGTATTAAATGACGTAATTAGATGACGTAAATAACCCACATTACAATTACGCCCAACTTGATCTAGCGTATCGGATATACAAACGTAACGTATGTAACGCAACGTATTAACACTGACACGACAACTGTACGTCCTACATTACAAAACCTTATAAGATACCAACGGTAAATCAAACTTAAGATTCCGCTATTAGGTTTAATTGTAACGATATTATATTACGTTACGAGTGACCTACGTTACTAAATCAGGACATAAAATGGACCTCAGTAACGGTTACGACACTACGTACAAACGTTTGAATTAATGAACTAACAGATTGTCATGCAACAGCAGTGCCAAGGTACTCAAACGGACCTTAAAACTAAATATGTATTATCCGTGCCAAGACAATTCAGGTCTATATACCTCAGTTTCCCCACTCAGATATGCAACCTGTTACATTCTATCACAAATTAATGCAAGGGCTATCGCACTTCATCACGCAGGGAATAAGGATAGTTGACCTTAATTGAGTGTAGGTTACATTTACAAAGAATTTAGTGGCAAAATTGCTCCCCTAAAATTCACAGCCTTACGTCACCTTAGAAAAGAACAATCAGAAAGTCAATAATAATAAAAAAAAATGACTGACAAAATTGTGCCTAGATTCTGTATATATTGTCAATGTCTTACACTGGCAGATATTAACCAGAAGTCAAATCCCACTTCTGACACCATGTTACGCAGAAGGTTTTACACTCGGTCGACACGGGTGTAGAGCCTTATGCGTCGCCAGGACGGCGGAGGGTGATTTCCGGTTAAAGGGTTATCTACTAGTGTAATACACTGACAAGGAAACTCTAACAACGTTAGAATTTTTTAAGTTTATATATATAATGTAAATTCTATATACAACAATACAATTTACCAATGTCACAATTACAATAATATACAACACATATTAGTTCATGTCGCTGGCCCAAGTAAGGTGTTTGTTTCAAATCTGTAATCGATTTGCGTACAATACGCAAATAGATTACCGTATGACGTCAACACCGTACTCGGCTCAGCGCCATGAACTAAAAGAAAACACAAAGAACAAAAAAACCGTTAGTTTGAGCTCATACAGAAAAAACAAGGCCTTATGTTGGTAGACTTCAATTCGTCGTTCCCTGGATCATGTCATGGGCCAGTCCATATATCATGAGGAACACCAACTTATAATTACATGTGCACGATTATATACTGGTCGCTCCCTGGATCGTACCAGGGATCAGTCTATATATATTAACACACCTTAGTGGACGAACATTGTCCCACACTTGATGTGACCTTTTAGATCTATCACAGAATCTGGCAAACTGTGCTAACCACTTCCGCCTACATTTTGTGCTTCCCGCCTCTGCTTGGGAACCTTGCACAAACGGCGTTGTAACTGCCTCTACCCGGGTTGGTATTAACCTGGAGACGTAAATCGAATCTCCAGGTGAGACGTGGCTCTAAGCCCTAACAGCTGACTGCCGGACTTGATGTGCCTAAAAATAACGAACTTACACTTAATACATTGTAACTACATAATAATAATACGTAAGACTTGGGCCTGTCTTGGAAATACCATACAACGCCCTCGGCGAATGCCGAGCATAACGTGCACACGCCAGCCGTGTCACTAGACACGACTCGCACTCACGATGTAAAGCCAAAATTGTGCTTACCACTTCCGCCAATGAAGAAACGTAGATCCTACCACGCATGTGCGTCGAAGGATCTGACGTCAAACATTGTCAAGAAGTATACTGACGTCAACAGGCATTACCATGACATGCCCCACATAAAACATGAATAATCTAAACAATGACCTATTTACATTAAATTGATTTACCAAAAATTTAACTCTCATATGTATTAATTCATTTCTTTAAACTAAGCGTAATACCATTTGCCATAGAATATAATAGCTGAATAAGCGTTTCTCACACATTTGGGATCATAACGTTTGATCTGACATCATGACATCAATGATGTTATACCATATGACGCCGTCTAATGAAGGCAAATCAAACGCATGATGACCAAATGCTACCATTATAACTTATGGAAAAAAACCTTAATGCGGTGCATGCTATGGCGTCAATTGACGTCACGAGTATATAAATTAGTTCCATTACAAATCAATCTACTTCTATAGGCCACGTATACGTGAAACTAATATAAAAAGTGCTGACGTCGCAATAACATGAATGCAACTGACGTCACATGAATAACATGAATGCAACTGACGTCACTGGACGTCAAATAGACGCACACCATTGCAACCAACATCAGTGATATAAACTATTTCCGAAATTTACATAACTTCCTAATATACAAATATTATGCGCAGCATGCTTACTAACAAAATCGGTCGACACATGCGCAGCCTGATCACTGCCAACAAAATCAAATCAGTCGACACATATAATCATACCATATCAATCAGAAGTCACATTTTTCATTCTTAGCCAAACTATTCTAAATAAATATAATAAAATCTTACCCTTCTAGGTCTTAACACAGAATCTGGGCACACAACAATATAACATCCATCAAGAATTAAACAGCCACGTCTAACTTTTCATTAAAAGATAGGCGTATAAATACTATGCGTCTCACATTAAAATCATGCAACACGCTTTCCACAATCATAAGACTCGTGCAGGTATTCACCTTAAAATCATGCAATATGCTGTCCACGAGAGGTATTCACAAACAACCCATGCATAACGTAGTCACGATTTCCGTAAATGTTTTATTACCACAGTTGCCCTAAAAACTGTAGCCCTACTGATTGAAAGAATAACTGATTGAAAAAAATAATTTCGACGACATAGTCGACGATCGGATCCATTTCGTAACATAGGTTTCCCCTTAGGGAGAAAAAAACATAACAATGTTTCTTTTCTGAAATAGTACGAAATGCGATCGAATCGTAGGCTATGTCAAAACTGGAAAACTAGCTATATACACAACAACGGTGCGATGCATAATGTGGCCAAACTATCTACTAAGGTAGTCCGCCCCCAAATTATCCTGGCCGCGGATAGCAACGATCCTGAATCTGTACGGCTGTAATTTCATGGCCCAACGCATGATTCGGGGATTGAGCACCTTAGCTGTTTGCATATAAGACAAAGGTTTGTGGTCAGTTTCAAGTAGGAACTCCGCCCCATACAGGTACTTACGAAATTTCTCAACACCCCAGATAATACCCAAACATTCCTTTTCAATTACAGAGTAATTCCTTTCCCGAGGTAACAATTTCTTGCTAGCATAAGCAATCGGCAAACGACCTTCACCTTCGAATTCCTGGAGCAAAATAGCTCCAAGACCAACGTCTGAAGCGTCTGTTCGTAGTACAAACGGGTTACCTTCTTGAAAATCAGGTAAGCGAAGAATAGGACTAGACGTGAGCCTACTCTTCAGGGTTTGAAATGCCCTTTCATGCTGGTCTTGCCAATCTTTGATAGAATTAGGTCTATCCCGTTTAGTTAAATCAGTCAGAGGAGAAGCTATGGATGAGAAATTTGGGATAAAACGACGGTAAAACCCAGCTAATCCCAGGAAAGATTTAATTTGCCTTTTCGTACATGGACGAGGAGCATCTCTGATAGCCTGTATCTTGTCCTCTTGCGGTCGTACCGTCTGTCCGACGATATTGTGACCAAGGCACTCGATACTGCCATATCCGATCATGCATTTAGATGGTTTTGCCGTCAATTTGGCCGATCTGAGCCGATCTAACACTTGACGTAATGACGTCACATGATCCTTCCATGTTTCAGTAAATATCCACATGTCATCAACAAAGCTGTCAACATTTGGGAGATTGGACAATATGATTCTCATTAACCTACAAAAAGAGGCTCCCGAATTGACCAAACCGAAGGGCATAGTTTTAAACTGGAATAAACCCTTAGGCGTTTCAAATGCCGTCAAAGGTTTAGACCTTTCAGTAAGACTGACTTGCCAATAACCCTTACTCAGGTCCATCTTTGTAAAGAATTTATGTCCCGACATTTTATTGATAACCTCCTCCATATTTGGCATAGGTTCTGCATCGAATTCCGTCACTTTGTTAAGCTTCCGGAAGTCGATACAGAATCTAACTGATCCGTCTTTCTTCGGAACTAGGACAACAGGAGATGAATACGGTGAAATCGACGGCTCGATTACCCCTAAATCCAACATATCCTGTATCTCCGTCTCCATGACGTTACGCGTCTTATACGGGATAGAATAACCCTTCGTCCGTATGGGTTCTGACGTGAGTAGTTTGATATCGTGCTGTATTTGATCAGTTCGACCGGGTAAACTTGATAGTACATCCGGGTACTGTTTAATCAACGCTTCAACCTCCATACGTTGTTCTGACGTTAACGTATCTGAAATACTGACGTCGTTATAAGTTTCCGGCTCTTTAGCTGTCGGAAAAGCACAATCATCAAGAGAAAATTCATCACTACCATCGTCTTCAACCGACTCTGTAGTCTCAGTCGACAATAAACAATGTGACGGCACAGTACGACGTTCGACATACTGTTTCAGCATATTAGCATGATATGTACTCACGACACCATTGACGTCGATTTTATAGTCCATTCTATTCACCACCTCTACTACTTCATATGGACCCTTCCACTGCAATAACAGTTTATTACTGTCAGTTGGCAGTAATAACAGTACTTTATCTCCCACGTTAAATTTACGCGACCTAGCGCGTTTGTCATAATAAGCCTTTTGCTTTACCTGTACTTTCCGTAAATTATCATGTGCTAACTTATACGTCTGCTCTAACCGTTCTCTCAACTCAATTACGTACTGGTACGTAGACAGAACCTGCTCATCCTGTACCTCTTCAGACCATAATTCACGTAATATTGCCATTGGGCCCTTAACGTTACGTCCGTATAACAATTCGAACGGAGAAAACCCTAATGACTCTTTCGGAACCTCCCTTATTGCAAACAGTAGTGCTGGGAGATATTTATCCCAGTCTTTAGGACGTTCTGCGCACATCCTACGTAGCATTTGCTTCAACGTCGCGTGAAAACGCTCTACGAGACCGTTGCAGATAGGATGATACGGCGTCGTGGTTAACTGCTGGAGTGATAACAGCCTGCTTACTTCTTTCATAACTTCAGCAGTAAACTGACTTCCGCAATCTGTTAACATTTCATCAGGTATGCCAACTCTACTAAACATCTCAACTAACGCTTCGGCTACGCGTTCCGTCTCAATGCCGGGTAACGCTACCGCCTCGGGATATCTCGTCGCATAATCTATCATTGTTAAAATATAGCGGGATTTCCTGTCAGAACGAGGTTCTATCGGTCCAACTATATCAACAGCGACTCGTTTAAATGGTGTGTCAATCTGTGGCAACTTTCCTAAAGGAACCTTAGTGACACGACCTTTTTGAATAGTCCTTTGACATATGTCACAAGATTTACAAAACCTTGCCACATCACCACAAATTCCAGGCCAAAAGAACTCAGTTAAAACTCTATCCATAGTTTTCTTTATGCCCAAATGACCTGACATCAAGGTTTCGTGCGCCAATCTTAACACCTTTTCACGAAAACCTTCAGGGATAATAAGTTGCAAAGTGACCTTGTTTCCCTTAGTAAACTGCCTATACAATAAATCTTTCTTTCGAATAAACTTAGTTTCACCCCGGTTCAATCCACGACTAATAGTCACATTTCCAGATTCCACTCTTTGCCTTATGCCATTCAATTTAGGGTCAACAACTTGGGCCTGCTTCAATGCCTCCTTATCACTAGTAATAATTTGATCAGGAACTTTAAGTTTCTTATAGACCTCTTCACCTTGCTTAGCTTGTGACCTAGTCACTGCCGCCATTGCAAAATGGGACATATCGGGAAGTTTTGACCCGTCAATATTTCCAATAACCAGGTCATACAATGTATCTTCCATGCACAATGCCTCAGCTTTTCCTGTGAAAAATGGACAATCTATGTCAACCATTGCTAAGGGATACCTTTGGGTAGATTCATCAATCAAAGTTACATCAGATTCTCTACCAAGTAATTGATCATTAGAAACCAAGTTTCTACGAACGACACACCCAGTACAACCTGTGTCCCTTAAAACTACAACAGTCTTACCATTAACCGTACCCTGCGCTGTTGGTAATCGCGACCTTAAAAAGTAACAGACACCTTCCCTATCCACGTTATCATTGATTAGTGGACTTTCTTCCTTACTCTTATAGAGACCTTCAATTTCATGAGACCTATTCATTGTAGTTTTACAAAAACTCATTTGATGTCCGCCACCCCGACCACGTCCGCGGGAATAACCCCGACCACGGCCACGATCTGAATTACTACCCTTCGTCTGTACAGTATCGCTCTTACTCTGTGATCTTTGTATCTCATCTTTCGGTGCATAACTACTCCCCTTACTTCCGCTATATCCGCTTGCACTTGCAACCACCTCCGCACTATATGCTTGCTTCCTATCGGGATTCTTAAAACATTTATATGTTAAATGTCCCTTACCACAAATACTACATTTTATCTCTGGCTTCGCACTCGGCTTATTATCAGATCTACTCTGAGTTACGCCCTTACTATCACGCTGCCCCTTATTAACACAAGCGTAGACACCGCCACGTGCTTCTGCAAATAAATCTGCTTCCCTAGCCATCTCACCTAGATTCGTGAATGTTTTCGGTTTCAAATGAACATATAGTTCTTTACTACAGGATTCTAAAAACTGATCCCTAGCGAAAAAATCGCAAACAGCTTCGTAAGACTGGTCTACTTTCGCCATTTTCAACCATTTATTAAGATACGACCTAAGTCTACTACTAAACTGAATAAACGTTTCGGACTTTTCAGGCCTATCATAGCGAAACTTCTTCCTAAATCCGCGTTCAGTCATATCAAAATTCTTTAACAACGCATCTTTCAACTTGTCATAATCTGCTGCATCATCTACAGACAATCTATCATAGACATCAAGCGCGCGACCTTTAAGTAATGCGCTTAAATATGCAGCCCAAACGTTTTTATCCCATTTATTCGCCGTCGCGTATTTCTCAAACCTTGATAAGTAACTATCCATTTTGTCCTTACTTTCATCAAAATACGGTAATTTGGGATCTCGCGCATGCGCTAACTTTTCAGCCTTCTGTTTTTCTAATTCAACTCTAAACGTTACCTTCTGCAAATCTATCTGATTCTTTAACTCGCGTTGCTGCAATTCAAAGCTATACTTCAACTTTTCTAACTCAACTTCGCTCGACAACTTCGCTTCCTTATCGCTTTCGACTTGAGACAACTTAGCTTCCCTATCTTTCTCGGCTTGCCGCTCTATGCTTTCAATTCGCGCCATCTCGATTTCTCTATCCGCCGCAATCTTAGCCAATTCAATTTCCCTATCTTTTTCGGCCTGCGCGATCCTAGCTAACTCAATTTCCCTGTCTTTATCGGCCTGCGCAATCTTTTCTTTATCAAGTTCCCTTACCGCGTGCCTTTCTGCCCTCTCAGTCTCTTGCTGTTGCTTAACAAATTCCTGCAATGCCTGCCCTTCATAACCTAACTCCCTTCCCGTCTTAACTATCTGATCCATGACGCTTAACGTAATGCTCACGTTAATTTAACTGAAACCGATGTTCACTTATAGTCACACACGTTAACTAAAACGTTAACAATAATAATATCAAACTAATCCAACTAAAACGTTGATTAATTAGTATACTCGCGATCTAGACGTAGCTATTAAAGTTACGTTCATAACAGACCGGAAATGACGTCATAAACTGACGTTGACTTTGCCGAGAATTACTTTTCAGTATTAAATGACGTAATTAGATGACGTAAATAACCCACATTACAATTACGCCCAACTTGATCTAGCGTATCGGATATACAAACGTAACGTATGTAACGCAACGTATTAACACTGACACGACAACTGTACGTCCTACATTACAAAACCTTATAAGATACCAACGGTAAATCAAACTTAAGATTCCGCTATTAGGTTTAATTGTAACGATATTATATTACGTTACGAGTGACCTACGTTACTAAATCAGGACATAAAATGGACCTCAGTAACGGTTACGACACTACGTACAAACGTTTGAATTAATGAACTAACAGATTGTCATGCAACAGCAGTGCCAAGGTACTCAAACGGACCTTAAAACTAAATATGTATTATCCGTGCCAAGACAATTCAGGTCTATATACCTCAGTTTCCCCACTCAGATATGCAACCTGTTACATTCTATCACAAATTAATGCAAGGGCTATCGCACTTCATCACGCAGGGAATAAGGATAGTTGACCTTAATTGAGTGTAGGTTACATTTACAAAGAATTTAGTGGCAAAATTGCTCCCCTAAAATTCACAGCCTTACGTCACCTTAGAAAAGAACAATCAGAAAGTCAATAATAATAAAAAAAATGACTGACAAAATTGTGCCTAGATTCTGTATATATTGTCAATGTCTTACACTGGCAGATATTAACCAGAAGTCAAATCCCACTTCTGACACCATGTTACGCAGAAGGTTTTACACTCGGTCGACACGGGTGTAGAGCCTTATGCGTCGCCAGGACGGCGGAGGGTGATTTCCGGTTAAAGGTTTATCTACTAGTGTAATACACTGACAAGGAAACTCTAACAACGTTAGAATTTTTTAAGTTTATATATATAATGTAAATTCTATATACAACAATACAATTTACAACTGTCACAATTACAATAATATACAACACATATTAGTTCATGTCGCTGGCCCAAGTAAGGTGTTTGTTTCAAATCTGTAATCGATTTGCGTACAATACGCAAATAGATTACCGTATGACGTCAACACCGTACTCGGCTCAGCGCCATGAACTAAAAGAAAACACAAAGAACAAAAAAACCGTTAGTTTGAGCTCATACAGAAAAAACAAGGCCTTATGTTGGTAGACTTCAATTCGTCGTTCCCTGGATCATGTCATGGGCCAGTCCATATATCATGAGGAACACCAACTTATAATTACATGTGCACGATTATATACTGGTCGCTCCCTGGATCGTACCAGGGATCAGTCTATATATATTAACACACCTTAGTGGACGAACATTGTCCCACACTTGATGTGACCTTTTAGATCTATCACAGAATCTGGCAAACTGTGCTAACCACTTCCGCCTACATTTTGTGCTTCCCGCCTCTGCTTGGGAACCTTGCACAAACGGCGTTGTAACTGCCTCTACCCGGGTTGGTATTAACCTGGAGACGTAAATCGAATCTCCAGGTGAGACGTGGCTCTAAGCCCTAACAGCTGACTGCCGGACTTGATGTGCCTAAAAATAACGAACTTACACTTAATACATTGTAACTACATAATAATAATACGTAAGACTTGGGCCTGTCTTGGAAATACCATACAACGCCCTCGGCGAATGCCGAGCATAACGTGCACACGCCAGCCGTGTCACTAGACACGACTCGCACTCACGATGTAAAGCCAAAATTGTGCTTACCACTTCCGCCAATGAAGAAACGTAGATCCTACCACGCATGTGCGTCGAAGGATCTGACGTCAAACATTGTCAAGAAGTATACTGACGTCAACAGGCATTACCATGACATGCCCCACATAAAACATGAATAATCTAAACAATGACCTATTTACATTAAATTGATTTACCAAAAATTTAACTCTCATATGTATTAATTCATTTCTTTAAACTAAGCGTAATACCATTTGCCATAGAATATAATAGCTGAATAAGCGTTTCTCACACATTTGGGATCATAACGTTTGATCTGACATCATGACATCAATGATGTTATACCATATGACGCCGTCTAATGAAGGCAAATCAAACGCATGATGACCAAATGCTACCATTATAACTTATGGAAAAAACCCTTAATGCGGTGCATGCTATGGCGTCAATTGACGTCACGAGTATATAAATTAGTTCCATTACAAATCAATCTACTTCTATAGGCCACGTATACGTGAAACTAATATAAAAAGTGCTGACGTCGCAATAACATGAATGCAACTGACGTCACATGAATAACATGAATGCAACTGACGTCACTGGACGTCAAATAGACGCACACCATTGCAACCAACATCAGTGATATAAACTATTTCCGAAATTTACATAACTTCCTAATATACAAATATTATGCGCAGCATGCTTACTAACAAAATCGGTCGACACATGCGCAGCCTGATCACTGCCAACAAAATCAAATCAGTCGACACATATAATCATACCATATCAATCAGAAGTCACATTTTTCATTCTTAGCCAAACTATTCTAAATAAATATAATAAAATCTTACCCTTCTAGGTCTTAACACAGAATCTGGGCACACAACAATATAACATCCATCAAGAATTAAACAGCCACGTCTAACTTTTCATTAAAAGATAGGCGTATAAATACTATGCGTCTCACATTAAAATCATGCAACACGCTTTCCACAATCATAAGACTCGTGCAGGTATTCACCTTAAAATCATGCAATATGCTGTCCACGAGAGGTATTCACAAACAACCCATGCATAACGTAGTCACGATTTCCGTAAATGTTTTATTACCACAGTTGCCCTAAAAACTGTAGCCCTACTGATTGAAAGAATAACTGATTGAAAAAAATAATTTCGACGACATAGTCGACGATCGGATCCATTTCGTAACACACAATAGATCTATTAGATGGCTTATAACGGACTAGCCTGTTCACACCCCACTCCCCTTCCCCTCAAGCTTCGAAATTTCTAAAAGGAAAATGGTCACCCAGTGCTTTTATATAATTTTGTGTACATTTTATCTTGTTTACAACGTGATTTGTTCTGATGTTTGTATCTGAAATATTGTATCAAATAAAATTCTATCGCTTAAGAATTCAGTAAATTCTTTGTAAAATATCTCTTGTGTTAACAGTAAACATCATCGTTTTCTTTTTTAACTTTCATCACAGAAAAAACTTTATTATCTATGGCCTTCTTTTCATTACTTTGTTTCGTTGATTGTAATTTATGTAGTATTCAAGATTAAAATTCATCACTGAACTTAGTGGTGTGTAAATTTAGGGGCCGGTATTGGTGGCCTTTTTGTATATGCGCGGGATTGTGTCCTTCCTTATCTTAATATACTTCTCGCCAAAAGTTTAGCATAATTATTTGTGAAGTTAGCAGCAGAAATAACTAATAAAGAGGACTTCTTATAAATAAAAAACATGTGTGGTTATGGATTCTATCCGAAGCAGTAATGTACAATGAAAACACCTACACACTGGATTTTTGAAACCCTGCAGCTGTTTGGATACACAACGACAAAAGTTAAGACCACTGTAATTAAAGTACAATTTTTGACACTTTTTAAAAGTGTGTCCAAACATCATCAGTCATATTTTTTACTCATACCAAATTACCATAGTCTGTAGACGACATGTTAAATCGCAACTTGCTACATTGATTGTGTCTCAGTCATTTCTAAATCAGACATAAAAGAAACTCTTGTCAATACTTGTATTCTTGATCATTAACAATGCCTTTTTCCTTTGAATTCTTATCATTTTGTCTTACTGAAAACTGTCGGTCTTTGATACTGGCACTTCAAATTTAATGTGCAACTTACTTGTTCCGTGGTCTCCTGTCTGACGTGTGAAATTTTTTTCCTGGCACAACATTTTATATGCAGAAAATAAAAGATAAAAACTATTATTTTACACAAAAATGTCAACCCGCAAAAATTCTTTTACCTGATAATTTTGGACAAAAATGTCATGAGGCATGTGCTTAAGTATTCTATCTTTCCAAATCCATGAATTATATCGTAGTTTTATAGATTGTTAATTTTCTGCAGAATTTGTAACAAAGGTACCATAGAGCTGAAATATGCTAAACTTTTGGCGAGGAGTATATATTTTGGATAGGATATGAACCAGATGCTGGCTGTTACCTCTTTCTGTTGATACTTTGTATGAATGTTTTCTGTGCTGACTGACTGTAGTTACGGTATTTTTGGTCTGTAAAAGACTTTCAACGTTGAGTATTCAAGGCTGCATTGCCTTGATTGTAATTTTATTTAGTGTGTTCAATTAACTTTTGTCACTAATGATGTATTTAAAATAGATTTTTTGTTTTTAATTGATGTTGTTTTTAAATGTTTTATACATGTATTGTGTTGCTGCATCATATTGCATACTTCACATGAGTGCTCCTGTATTACTGAATTTATTAAACGAGTTTGGGGAAAAGATAAGATGCGAGGCATGCCGAGATCAGTTTTCCCCAACGATTGTAATAAGTTAAAAAATACAGGAGCAAGAATGCAAGATTCTATTTATCATATGACACTAAAACCGCATTTAACCAACAAACTCTGCACTAAAACGTCACGATTTTGTCATTAGAAAATGCGACATTTTATAGACGTCAACGCAAAACGTTACGACGTTATTCGCATATTTAATCCACTAGTTGATTATCGTTTTTAATGCTTGGATTTCGAATAACGGATTCGCAGGTTCAATCTCCATTGGAGGCGCGATTTGGTCTGAATCTATTCGGCGCTTCGGTGCTCAGAGCCCTTCATACTCATCTTCCCATCATCGTGATATGACTGAGATACTGTTGAAAATAACGTAAACGCGCAAAGTCACCCATCAATTCATCTTATTTCGCATATACCACAAGATCGTTTCTACATGCTGCGGCTGCTGTACAAGGAGTCTGTAATTTTCAGAGCACTGATGCAGTAAATGTCAGATGAATTACCATGATGCAAATGTCTTCATTAATGTGCTGCGGGAATCGGCACTTAGGCCAATTGCGAAAAGTGGATACTCAAAATATCGCAAGGCAATGCGCCCTTTTCCAGCTCACAGTGAAAATCTATTGACCCTAAGCAACCTAAAGAGCGAACAGCGAAGACTCTTATCAGACTGCGCGGACGCGCAGGCTGATATGAGTCTTGGCTTTTCGCATATGCCCAAAGGTACTTTTTCACACGGCGCACCTCAGTGCTTATCAGGTTTCCTGACATGGTGGGTTCTTTTAGAATCAGTTAGGAAATTCTGAGTCTTTGCTGCCAATAATAAATTGCAAGTTGCACACTGAAAATGACAAAAAGATTATAAAGAAATGAAAATATTTTTGCTTTCGAAATGTCAGCCACAGAGCGACTAAATGTGCAGCGCAAACCAATTAGGTCAATCAGCAATGCATCAGTGCCTAAAGCGGTCTCTAAAAGCATATAGCTGGAGAATTGCAAACGAAGTTTCGCTCTGGAAAAGAACATCATTAACAAACGTAAATCACGCAAAAATCTAGATCAGTCTCTATGCCATTGATGCTGTTCGTTGCATTTACTATTCTAGAAAATCCTCAGATTGTTTACGCAAAAGCCACCTTCTCTCCAGACAATGAAAGGTTCAGAATGGTGCGCATCTTCATTGTTTATACTGACTGCAATGAGTTTTACAAGTTTCCCAGGGACGTAATATTATTTGAAATGCAACCTTGAAGAAAAGCTAGGCTCCGTCTAATGCCAAACCATTTCCATGTTTGCCAGCTAAAAAGACGTTTGAAAGAAAACAACATTGAACACAAAAGTGTTTTTGTGAAGCGAAGATGCAAAAGAAAACTATGGCATGTCAAACGTTGCATTATTCGATATTTTTATATTTGTATTTGATTATCTTCCATTTGTATTGTATATTTTCAGAGTTGTATTCAGTCTCGGTTCATTTCTATTGTATATTTTTTGTTTCGATTCTATAATCGATTCTTTTCTAATGTATTAGTTTTGTTTATATTCTATATTCTATTATTTCTATTTAATAATTAATGGTTTGTATGCTAGATTGCTCCATTACTATTCATTGACTTTCATTTATATTCTATATTTTTTATTTATATTCTAAATCACTGTATTTGTATTGTATAATTGTGATTTGCATTTAATATTTTCATATTTGTACTAAACTTCTGCTCATTTCTATCCTATATTACTTCATTTCTATTGTATATTTTTCATTTGTATCCTATATTTCGAAATTTACATTTTGTACTTAGTGATTTATATTTGATATGCTCGCATTTGCTTTCAATCTTATTTGATTTCTATTCTAAATTGTTTCATTTCTATTACATATTTTTAATTTCTATTCTATAGTTCTAGATTTGCATTTAATAACTATTGCTTCTATTTGAGGTTTTCCGTTTATATTTGTAAATTGCTTTAATGATATTCTTAACTCGTTTATTTCTATTGTATATATTGTTGCGTTTATATTCATTGAGACGTCTATTTATATTCAATAAGAACTCTTGCATTTGTATTGTATAATTTGTTTATTTACTTTGATACGTGGCATTTCATTGGCTAAGAAAAATTGGGATTTCATTGGCTGAGAAAAAATGGGTATGGCTAATTACCGGAACCAATATCAGTCTGGCCATTATAGGCTTACCAACGACATACCAGACGGCTAGAGTAATAATAAATAAATAAATAATAAAAAAGATAAGACTGTACACGTGACACCCAGAGATTTCTGTGCTACTATTCATTAGGACTGCACCTGTTGTCTTGTATAGAGCAGCTCAATGTTGCAAACCATTTATAAAAGAATCGCAGAAAAAACTGGTCAAACACTATCTTATAATGAAGACAGCTGGTAGCTGAACAATTACCTTGCCTGTAATCAAACTGTAATAACCCAAACAGCACAGGATTTCAGTTCAAGTAATGGCTTTTACAGTCGCCTTGTTGCTCATAAAGCCTCTCTTACGTTCCAGTTTTACATACTCTCTCTAGTGGCACCGTGCTATATATTACTGTTGCTCATAAAAACTCCCCAATAACTATCTCCTGCATTTATTTGTAGATTTAGCTTCTACCCGAACACTATTAGGGGATGGTAGTTACTTCCTGCATCCTCAAAGTTTTGAGGATCATTGATGCGATCGAGGGACCGCCGCCCTCACCAGCCTGGCACTGGGTACCGGTGAATACCGGCTTTTACACTTGCGCCTCAACAACAACAATATGGCGAGATATGATAACGGTTGAGCTCAGAGCTACAGACTACAACCAACAGGAAAACATGGTAAACCACGACTTCCTAGATTTATCATTGAATTTGCTGTAAAGTTTATTTAAGAAAAAAAACAAAACAAAGAGGGTTGATCAGAAGTAAGAGGAGGTCGCAGTTTCGGCGTGTATGTGCTTTTCACGCTTCCTGTCGTAAGTGCTGTAATCTTATTTTGGCAGTTTTCTTAATTTCGTCAGATGCATTAATCAGTGCTTGACGAAGACGTTGACTGTAATAGCTGTTTCATTAAAAACAAAAATGGATAGAAGTTTGCGGCCAGGGAGATTCAGTCTGATAAATACACACTATCAATTGGAAAAAACAGACAAAAGTAACTACATAGGCGACAAACATGACCAATTACTCACAATTGTCTCTTTCTTTCTTTCTCTCTCTCTCTCTCTCTCTCTCTCTCTCTCTCTCAGACATTTAGAGTTTGTGTATATGTTTGTTAGTGTGTGTGAGTGTTATCTTGAATCGTGATCACCTAATGAGAGAAGAGAGAACTGAACGTTTTGCTGGCCGTCTACTTATATGTCAGCGTTCAGCAATTTTATATTTACTGTGCTTCTAAGGTGCCACTAGAGGACTCTAACTCCTTAAGATCTCTTCTTTTTTATTTTGTTTTCTTTCACGGCTTCCTAAGCTTAGAGCTCTCCAAAAGCCCACAATCAATATATATGTTGTGTACCTCGCAATCAGACACACTATCAGATAAACGTCGTACATTTTGGCAAAAATTTGAAACATTAGATCTTGGAAATTAGGAAAAACAGTAGAGCTAAAGTATTTAGCTTCTCTCATAAGCTGACCACGATCCAACACAACACAACACAAACACACGCATGCACGCACGCACACACATACACACACACGCACACAGAGACTTTAAATGTCTGATAGAGAGAGACAGAGTGAGGCACACAGACAGAAAGAGACAAACAGACAGATGCAGAGAGACTGACACAGACAGACAGACTGACACAGACAGACAGTCAGAGGGACAGTGAGACGCTAGAGTTTCTTACCATGCTGCCCTTGCATAAAGTTACTTGACTTCATGAAAGTTTTTTTAAGTATTGTTCAAGCAAGTATGAAAACACCAGTCAATAAGATATCTTTAATGAATAACAGGTGTCAAGGTTTCGCCACAATAAACCCTATGACTCCCTCAGCGATTACTGCATGTCCCCTTTATTTCAGTACGTTTCGGTTTCTTGGTGTAGCTAAATGCCGCAATTTATATCTATTTTTAGAACATCAAATATTTCCACAGAAAGTCGTTTATTTCATTAAATATTATAAATTTCCTATTATCGTCAAATAAAATTGACTAGGTTTTGATAATAAAGTAGAAATGGTAACAATCAAGAAAACTTATCTCATTTAATAATGCTATAAATGGAAATAACAGATAAAAATTTCCCGATGGCGAGTGGTGGGTTTCATACCCCCGAAATTGCAACAATTCGCTTTTTTGTTTTAAAAGTAAATCTGTTTGAAAAGACTTCATGTGCCTGCTGGGTTACTGGGCATATTTACAACTTAAAACACTGCGTTGTATAATACTAGTCCGTCAATACTATTGTCATATATTATTATGAAGCTGACATCATTTTGAATTACAGGTTTATTTCTTTGATGGACCATTAAGATCATTCAACCTATTTACAGTAATTTTCAAAATGGAGTAGTGAGGTCGTGACTAATATTGCATATGTCATAACTGCGTATGAACAAACTCATTCAAACCGAGTCTCTCAAGTGTGTTCCTTGTTTCATAGGGCTCCGACTTTCGAGAATTTAATTAAGACGCCAAAGACTGAATTTGACATTCTTTAAAAGTCAAACTCGAGAAATGTCTATCCCGTTATCACAAGATTAAAAGCGGCATTAAAACACAGAATTTAAACAGTGAAAGGTGCTATACAGTAATGTTTTACTGGTCTCTTCGTGGTGATACTAATGCTTTTCAGACTGCATTGTGTCCTTGTTTCATCATAGCTTTTTATCATTCCATGTTAAACTCCGATTGTCCATGGATGCAGTTGGAAGCATTACGCAGGCCGAGCACCTGCTTATTTTTACTTCACATATTTTGACTAATTTGGCATTGCATCAAAGAATGCAGGATTTCCTTTTCGTTTATGAATGCTTCCGTACAATTAGAAAGTACCGGATGTTGACAAAGGCCTGGTAATTGGACACCATGAATTTCCATTACCTGTTTCAATATTCTTTTGTGTTATTTTATTTATGAGCTTTCTCATAAAATCATCTTCATACTTCGTTTGTTCCTCAGTGCAAACAGGGTTTTGATTATTTTCTGGAAATCGGGAAAGCTGCCCTGAAAGGCTTCAATGCCCTGACGGTGGCGCAGCTTTAGGCAATTAGGTAATACGCATAGTGAAGTTTATATACTCATCTGAGAGAAAACCAAAGGGTTTAGCCCCTAAGACATTTTGTTGGTAGATGATATTGAAATCTTGCCCAACTCACAACGTTTTAGCATGCAATTACGCTGGTTCATAATAAGAGGATCTCTAGAAAAATGGCGTAGATTTTCCCCTAATTGAAACGCTTAGATACTAAATACATAAACGCGCGTCTGTTGCACTAAATTTGGTATGGATACGTTTATATTAGAAGGATAAAATTTTCAAAGTTAATATTTTCAGTTTACTTTGACAGTATGATCGGTCAGTGAAAAATAAAATTGATTTGTTCATTTTACAACATCTTTTATGGAAAAAATGAGGGCTAAAACAGCCAACCCTATTTTCTGCCTTTACATACTTTATTCAGTTTGCATCAAAGTAACACCTATCCTGCAATATCAATTCCAGAAATTGTATGCCATACGAAAGTATTAGATAAAACATACGAAAGTATATAGATAAACTTTTAAACATAATTCAAAAGTTCAAAGAAAATGAGGCCTTCTACTAGCTTATGCACATAAATATGCTAAGGCATACCACTATACGTGCGTATTTTATCATAGTCATTTAATCATCCACTTGGTTGCCGGAATATTTTGCACTGCTTTATTTCTCGAAATAACGAAATAGAACTTACTGTGTTGAGCAAAATTTTGAATCTTTTAATACACATTCCGGTCTGAGCTATGTTAAACCTAGATCAAGTCGGCCTTTAGCGTGAAGAAAACAATTAAAGCTATACGCTCGTAAAAGCAGATTTAAAAATAAAATGCATTGATAAAAGATTTGTTAACATATGAGAGCCGAAATGTTGCATTGTTTGTTAGATATATCGGCATAATAACAGAGGTTATTTTGTCAATTTGTGTGTGTGTGTGTGTGTGTGTGTGTGTGTGTGTGTGTGTGTGTGTGTGTAGGAGAGTGAAATACTTGAAATAAAAAAATATATATATATGAATTATGTACTGTTTGTTTCAGAGATGCTATATTGGTCACATGCTATAGTGGATTAAAATAAATAAGCAGCATTTTTCCAATAGGCTACGAATGTGGACGCATGCTTATTAATGGTGCAAAAGGTGCTTGACTCCAAGTATTTACTGAAAATCCGAGAAGACTGAATGTATAATATAATAACACCGTCCACTGCTCCAACATACAGCGTTTTTCGTCTAAATTTTGCCTTTTATGCGTCACATCGAAGAAAAGTTTCGTGCGATACGGCATTGCTCTTGATCTGGTTCCCGTCATCAATTTTGTCAATGCGTGTATAAAACCCCCTCCCAAATTCCGAACTCTGCTGCGCGTATACCCCCCCCCCCCTAATTCCGAACTCTATCTTCCTTCTATGTTGAGTACGACCATTCAGCATTTTAGTTATAAAGCAATTGTCTCATCGATATAAAACTACTGATAAGGAATAAAAATAATAGTAATAGGTCCATAAATATATCAAAGCCAAACTACTGACAAGGAAGGAAAAATTATAATAAATCCATAAATATGAACTTAATATTATAATTTTTCCTTCCTTGTCAGTATTTGACATTGTGTGTGTATTTCTCTGTAAAAACACATACCTATGGACGTACTATTATAATTTTTCCTTCCTTGTCAAGATTTGACATTTCATGTATCTTAGGAATGTGGAAACATCCCTATATAGTGATGTTTCCACATTTTTTAGATTTCCCATATTTTGCATTAATTTTCTTTCAACATTCTTTAGCCAAGGCAAATCTATGTTATTGTAAGAATGTGGAAACATCACTATATAGGGACGTTTCCACATTTCAAAAATAACAAAAATATGCCTTGGCTAAAAAATGTGGAAACGTCTCTATATATCGACGTTTCCACATTTCTAAAATAACAAAAATATACAATATAGCGACGTTTCCACATTCCTAAAATAACAAAAATATGCCTTGGCTGAAAATTGTGGAAACGTCGCTATATAGGGATGTTTCCACATTCCTAAAATAACAAGTGAAATCTTTGAGAAGTCAAAATATTGACAAGGAAGGAAACATTATAATAATAAGTCCATTAATATGTCTTGTCATAAAGAGACAAGTCTTGACTAGAGAAAAATTAAAGCTATAAATGACTAAACAATGTAAGAAATATAAATGTTGTAAAACACTCTATCCTATACGGTTGTTCTAGATGGGAGGTAAACCAAGAAACAACATTAACCACTATGGGTAAAAGCCGGTACTTATGAAAGCCGGGAACCATCAACTTGTAGCCAAACAGGAAAAGAGTCTTTCGGGATTGAATCCGTTGTAAACAATCAACATTTTACGAAAGAAAAAACATCTTACTATCCATTTTAATATATGTAACAACTTGTGGAAACACCCTGAAGACATTCCAGTTGAAGTCAAGGCATCTTATTGTAATTTATCTCTTATAAGCGACGTTTCCACATTCGTAGCCTATTTTGTGGGAATGCCAGTTTTACTGCCCAGTAATTAAAATGTAGGTAAAATGACACTTTTTAGCTCATGTTTGAGAATAAACCTTCGTACACAAAGCTTAAAATGTCTGGACAATAAATAAAATTTAAAATAAAGGATAAAAATTAAGGATAAGCTGCTAAAATAAAGTGGTATTTTTACCAACTTGGAAAGAGAAAAAAAAAAAAAACAATATGAGGACGTTCTTTGTATTTCAAAGCACTACATACTGTTACGGTAATGGCTTCCTAGCTATCTGAGCTATGTTTTTATCAGTGAGTTAGAGATAAGATGAATGGGTACACATCCATGTTTTTCTATCGTTTTATAAAGAAAAACAATTTTCTTGAATTTCTGTTTGCAACCCTGAAAGGTAAAACCCTCCAAAAAGGAATCTTCTCTCAAAGAAAAGATTTTGCTTCTAGTGGAGCAAATTCTTTTCTTTAAGAATTTACCCTCATTTGGAGGACGGCAAAACAGAAACAGGTAGTGATTGTGTTGCTTCCCCTGAAAGTGTACCCATTCACCTTAAATGCATTAGGACGGACTTTTTTCAGACTGTTCGTCTGAAACCGCACATCAGGTGAGGTGAAGCAGTTAGAGGCTATTCTTCACTCCGCTAGGACCAATTTTGCATTGCATTTTTGAAATGATGACTTTCAAATATTATAAGAATGAATTTTATTTTATGGATTTTATGGATGTGCAAACGCCGGCGAATCACTCTCAAACTGAATAAAGCCCAAAGGGTTTTATGTAAAATTTGTGATGATTTGCCCGCTTACCACAAAAATGAAATTCCTTTATTTTTATTCCAATCTCATAATTGTTATCAGTACTAAGTACATGTATCTTAAAAATCGCCGCAAAGAAAATAGTTCCATGTAGTTCCCGGTTTCTGGATCAAAGGATGACGCATTTATCTGTTAGATCTTGACCAATCAAGTTTCGCTAAATTAGCTTCGGAAAGTGCAGCTGCCATTAGACAGATTTGGCTGCACTTTGCATGCACTTTTCATAGAAGTCTTACAAACATGGTTCGTGTTTGTTTTTATTGAATAAATTGAACGGAAATTGATGTAAAATTACAACAAAACAATTTGCACTGATCATTCTTGCTAGACCTGCCACTCACAATGATGTAATTTTCTTTGTCGCATTTATCATGATCAGATTTTAGATGACGGCTGGCCAATTTACATTATTTGTCGTCTATATAAATGCGACCTTGGGAAATAAATTCACCGGCCTGGTTTTGTGCCACAGTTTTCTGTAGAGCTATAATCATTCATTGTTTGCGATGGATGCAACGTTATAACTATTTTTTTGTTCCCAGTAATGGACAGCGAGTACCTAAAATATCTGTCTACGGATGCTTCTATAGGAATGAAGGATGGATGTTTCCTGTCAATAAAATGATATACAACATAATTGTTATCAGTTAAAAGATGTCAACACGTGAACTAATTTTTATATGAATTTTTAAGACAACAAGGATCTGCTGTTTTGCTCTATATTTACTTGTGTTTTTTGCGAGTTGGAACAGGATGGTATCAAAGCATGCAGCTGTAGACTGTTTGACGAGAATTAAGCTGTATGGCTACATCTGCAACGGAGAATACTCACCTAGAAATAATTGCCCTTTTCTCACAGGCGACTATTCTTCAAGAAAGGATTTTTGCTGTCCTAGAAGTGTAGCTCCACTTTGAGAGTAGGTCATGTACAAGGAATGAAAATAAACGTCTATTAAACTTTTCTGTCTTGTAATTAATGGTTGCCAAATCTTTGAGGTTCTCAATACATACTCATTATAATTTTATTTTCAGTGGGTTAGCTTGTAAAACGGGGTGTTCCTTCGTGACAATAGATACAATTTTTACATTTTTCTTTGTCACCCATTATATCAAAACTTAAAATAGGATTTTCCTTTAAACAATATTTTATTCGCATGAATTCTATACAAGTAGTATGCATACTACAACAATTAATAAACAAATCATTTGCAAATGGGATTCAGACGAAAAGTCAAAATACTTATTTTATTAATCTACAACTCAAAATGCAAACATAATAGACATTCTGTATTGTATAAGTGATTTGATCGGAAAACAATACTGTCAATAATCGTACAATCAAATACATTTTGGAGATGCAGGGTCTTTTGTCGACGAGTGAACAGTAGTGAGCGCATAAAAAACAAAACAAAACTAAACAAAAAAGATAAAAAAAAATAACAACAACAAATAAAACCCAAAAAAAAAAAAAAAAAAAAAAAAAAAAAAAAAAAAACAAGAGGACACAGAGGCCCTAAATCGGTCACCTGAGCAAATAGGTTAAAGGTCAAACTAGGGTCATCATTTGAACAGACCTGATAGTTTGCAACAATTTCCAAATGGTTCTTCAAGAAGAAGATTTTTTAATATTTTTTATGTATCGCTATGGTTCAAAGCCAGGACCGCCTAGGGTGGGGCCATTTTGGACCCTGGGGCCATCATTTGAATAATCTTGGTAAAGGACCACTAGGCAATGATACATAATAAATTTCAAGCATCTGAGCCAAGTGGTTCCGAAGGAGAAGATTTTTGAATATTTTTCTATGTATTTCAATGGTTCAAACCCAGGGCCCCCTAGTGCGGGGCCATTTTTTAACCTGGCGCCACCATTTGAACAAACTTGGTAAAGTACAACTAGGCAATGCATGATACCAAATTTCAAGCATCTGTACTAAGGGGTCCAGAGAAGAAGATTTTAAAGTATATTTTATTTTCGAAAACAAGACTCCCCGCCCCAGGGCCATTTTGGATCCCAGGGCAACCATTTACACAAACTTTGTAGGAGTCCATCAGGCAATGCATCATACCAATTTCAAGCATCTGAGCCAATTGATTCTGAAGAAGAAGATTTTTGAATATTTTTCTATGTATTTCTATGGATCAAACTCAGGACTCCCTGCAGCGGGGTCATTTTGAGCCCTGTGGCCTTCATTGGAACATACTTGATAAAGGACTACAAGGCAATGCTACATATTAAATTTCAAGCATCTGAGCCAAGTGCTTCTGAAGAAGAATATTTCTGAATATTTTTCTATGTATTTCTATCGTTCAAACCCAGGATCCCTGGGGGCGGAGCCATTTTAGATACTGGGGTCAACGTTTGAACTAACTTGGTAAACGACCACTAGGCAATGCTACATACCAAATTTCAACACCTATGCCAAGTGGTTCTGAAGATGAAGATTTTTGAAATTTTTTCTATGTTTTACTATGATTCAAACATAGGACTCCCTGCCGCGGAGCCATTCTAGAACCTGGGGCCACCATTTGAATAAACTTGGTAAAGGACTACTAGGCAATGCATCATACCAGATTTCAAGCATCTAAGCCTTGCATTTCTGAAGAAGACGATTTTTGGATATTTTTCTTTGCATTTCTATGGTTCAATTATTGGGCTCCCTGCCAAGGGGCCATTATGGACCCTGGGGCTCCATTTGAACAATCTTGGTAAAGGATATGAAGAAGAAGATTATTGAATATTTTTCTATGTATTTCTATGGTTATAACCCAGGAACCCCGGGGGCGGGGCCATTTTAGACCCTGGGGTCATCATTTGAACTAACGTGGTAAACGACCACTAGGCAATGCTACATACCAAATTTCAAGTATCTATGCCAAGTGGTTCTGAAGAAGAAGCTTTTTGAAAATTTTTCTATGTATTTCTTTGGTTCAAACCTAGGACTCCCTGCCGCGGGACCATTTTGGACCCTGGGACCACCATTTGAACAAACTTGGTAAAGGACTACTAGGCAATGCATCATACCAAATTTCAAGCATCTAGGCCTTGCAGTTCCGCAGAAGAATGATTTTTGAATATTTTTCTTTGCATTTCTATGTTTCAAACCTTGGGCTGCCTGTCAAGGGGCTATTTTAGACACTGGGGCCACCATTTCAACAAAATTGGTAGAGGACTATTAGGCAATGCTTCATATTAAATTTCAAGCATCTGAGCTAAGTGGTTCTAAGGAAGATTTTTTTTAAATATTTTTCTATGTATTTCTATGGTTCAAACCCAGGACCCCCTGGGTGGGGTTATTTTGGACCCTGGGGCCATCATGTGAACAAACTTGGTAAAGAACCAGTAGGCAATGCTACATACCAAATTTCAAGCATCTGAGCCATGCTGTTCTGAAGCAGAAGATTTTTGAATTATTTTTCTATGTAATTCCATGGTTCAAACCGAGGATCCCCTGGGGTGGGGCCATTTTGGACCCTGGGGCCACCATGTGACCAAACTTGGTAAAGGACGATCAGGCAAATGTCAAGCATCTGAGCCAAGCAGATCAGGAGGTTTCAGAGAAGATGTCATTTAAAGCAAATTGTTGACGTCGGACAACGGACGACACACGACGGACGACGGACACTGGGTGATCACAATAGCTCACCCTGAGTCTATGGCTCAGGTGAACGAAACAAACAACAAGCATTGCAAGTTAGCAATTCAGAATTTATTTTAAAATAAACATATCTATAAAGCATGTAGCATAATTAATAACCACGTTTAAACCATGGGCGCATAACGGCCTGACAATTGTTTTTAGAAAAAATGCCTATCTAAGTGGTTATAAATCTTCCCATGTTACTAATTTTTATGGTACATCTGAAGAATTGTCACAAGTTAAAAAATCAACATACAAATGTCTTAAGTCTACCAGCTTTTGGCGTATTTTTAGAGTCTACAATTACCGACTGTTTTATCCAAAACTTATATAACAAACACACACAACTGCATTTCAGATTTTTTCAGGAAAATAATCCTGAAAACGTTTTCTTTCAGCTGTAAGACATCGTTTATGACATAAATCCAGCTATCTTGTGGAACGTTTTTTAAATGTCATTCGTAGAAAGATATAAATTCCAGATGGGTACTGGAGAAATGCAAGCGTTAGATAAGCAAGCTAATCTGAGACATTTTCTCATGCACTTATCTCTTTCTAGTGCAATGGATCGAATATATACTTATCCGTGATCTCTGCCCCGACCCCCCCCCCCCCCCACATCCCCCACCCCTGCTTCCACAGTCTCCTGTTAATTGGTACTGCATCAGAAGTAACTAGAATGGATAAATTTCAGGAGAAGCAACTCTGTCATTTTCATTTCTGCCGCCATCCTCAGTGGGAATCAACTCTTAAAGGGGGAAAACGAAGAAAAGAGAGAAAAACAACAACAACAACAACAACAACAACAAAAAAAAAAAAGAAAAAAAAAAAGAGTAAACACGTTTTGAAAGGTATTCCTCGTCCAGTGAAATCAACAGAAAGTCAATTTTTGTCTCGCCTGCGAAGCAGAAGCGAGACATAGGTATTGCTTTTCCGGTGTCGTCGTCGTCGGCGGCGTAAACTTTCATCGGGTTTTTGCGTTTAGGTCAGTTTCACAAAGAGCTGACAGGCGAGACACCGCATTCCGCGGAATTCTTGTTTAAGGTTTTAAGTCGTTTTAGCCTTGTTGCCCCTGTCTTACTCCCATTGCTTGCTGTTCTGTTTTTTATATGATGTGCTTTGCATGGCTTGCTGCCCCCTTTGCGCTTTTGTTTCCTTCCTGTGTGATGAATTCATAATTCGATGCATGATATGCTAACTGAGATATGGGGAAGTTGCGTCTGAGCAGGGTAAAACCGATTTAAACCTGAAGTACCGTCCCGTATTTTATCGGTCAGATGCCCTTCCAAAACAGTCAAAAAATCTAGATCCATCTTAGGGGACGGATCTTAATTTTTGGGACATAGATATGTCATAGGAGACGTATCTAGATTTTTGGGTTCGTTTTGGCATGGAAATATCATCTTACAGCAAAATTTTATAAGGCTTAGATATTTGGGATCATTATGGAGAGGGAAGCCCCGTTTTCTAGCCGAAAAAAAATATACAGAAATCTCATAACCGATCGTTACAGGGCGGTTCCTATTGTTTAGACTTAATGTATATATTGCTACCAATGTGCTGTCTCGCTTTATTCTTCTACTTGAGAATCTTTGTGGCTGTGGCTTTTCCTGTGCAGGTGCATTTTTTTTTGATTGGCGTCCCGTGATGCATGACCATGAGCCACGTGCGTACAGTAAATACTCCAATCAGTCTGCGCATCAGTGCAGGCTTATTTCCTATTTTCAGAAGCGCCAGAATTGAATGATGTTATATGCAGACTGATATGAGTTTTAAAGTACCTTTTCACGCAACATCAATGTCATTTTATAATTAATTAACCCGAGAATAATACTTCTGAAATTCCAAATTACAAGATTTAAGCTGAGGAAACTTGATACAGTAAAGCCATAGGCATAAACCGTTTCATTACCGAGTACTCTTAACCCATTAATGCCTAGCGTCCCATGAGTGGACATTGGCAAACATTGCAGACCCAGATCAGACGCCGCAAAACGCGGCGTCTGATCAGGCATAAACCAAATCGATATTTCTCCTTAAAATAAAATAAAAACGATCAAAATCAACTAAACCAGAAACTATTTAACTGACAAATGAACTCGTCTATTTACAATGGATAGAACGGTCCACTGGGCATAAATGGGGTAATTCGTCTCAGAGAGAAGAAATGGTTGCCTCCTTTGCAAACAGCCGGGCCGGGTAGTGCAATCGGTAGGGCACCTGACTCGTAAGTCAGAGGTCCTGGGTTCGAATCCCGGTCTGGCCACATACTTTCGTTTCTCCTTCCGCTGATTCAAGAAGTGCAGTTGTCAGTTACTGGCGAAAGTATGTGCACTTAGTACTGGTTAACCGCTTAGGAGGTCTAAGCCTGTTACCGTGGACGTTAAGCATCAAATCAACCAACCAACCTTTGCAAACAAAGGCCACTCTAGCAGAAAGAAAATCTAGCCTGGTCGTACCTGACCCTTGATGCACAAGACATCCGGATCATGCAAACTTACTCGGCTTACTCTAGTCATTGCGCCACTGACGGAAATAGTGAATCATTTAGATATCCATGTGGTTCATGCCTTTATTGATTGACATTTGAACTCAGCTAAGGTAGTATGACTTCATATGCGTTCTCAGAACGTTGCTATGCCCCATTAAACACATGCTTTGTTGCCTAGTTTCAAATAAAATTTGAGTTTCCTTCCTTAAGTAAGGGTGGCATCTCAACAGTAGAGTTATGTATTAGCAAAGCATAAAACCTATCCTAATGTGATATAACCAATTTTAACCTTCCTAAAACTAGATGAAGGATTTTATAGACACTAAGATGCGTAAAAGCCCTGTCCACTTTTTGTTTAGGTTGAATGCTCTTGTTGTTGTTTGTTGCTTGTGTAGTTGTGCTTGTTCAACGAGGTACAGTCTCTGGGTGCGAAACCATACCAGGCACATTAACCTCAGTGTGAATGTGTGTGTGTGTAGTGGAGGGGGTGTTCATGCATATATTTAATAAAGCTGATGCCACCACCGACATTCAGCGACACTGAAATCACCGACCGCCATCGTGATAGTGCTTTTATCCGCATACTAGGGATGGATTTCTTCAGGGTATGGCGATAACTGACCATGACGCCATATTTGTTTACGACCAAAGAGGCAGCCATCTTTGGAACTTCACTTGTTTGATGTGAGTAATTTGCTATTAACGGTTTAGTTTTATTCAATTAGCTGTAATTAAGCAAACACCATATCCTGTAAGCCAGGCGCTCCGCTTCAGTTTCACGTTTTTTTTCTTTTTTGTTCTTCTTCATAAAACATAATAAAACTCTTTAATTACTTTTGCCCGCTCACTGACATACTGAGAGATAGTGTGCAGACGGAATAATTTTTCAAAATAAATATCAAAACCATTCCTTAATGCATAAGTTATCTGTTAATGCTGAAAACTTGAATATTGGCTTCCTAAAGAAGCTGCAGTGATTTGTCGAAAAATAAGTAAAGTGAATTACAATAATATTATTGCTCACTAGAGCATACACCCTTATCTGCAGCACAACCGAACAGGAAAATGTACAACAGTTTTTTAAATATTTATAACAAAAATGTTATTGATATTGCATCCTATTTTAAAAAAATTGAATATTCTTAATGAAAAGAATTTCCTCCCCTCTGGAAGCACTTTCTTTTCTATGCGCGTATTCCAAAACGGGGCGGCAACTATCAATCTCCCTATTCCAAAATAGGGAGGCAACTATCAATCTCCCTAATCAGTTTTTGCTGCTTAAAAACACAGCAGAGTTGGCGACTTGCTATATATATTTGTTTTAAGAAATAAAGTCTTACGTACAATGAATATCCAGAGCGGACTTCTGTTACGGCGTACCTAATATTATTTTGGGATGGTTTTATGATTATCACGATCTGACTGGCTTTGGGAGGGCAGACTGATCTGGCTTCTCACTGTATTGGTACTTTTTTAAACTTGCTGTCTAATCCTAATCTTTCAAACTGGCTAAGTTGCAGTGAAGATCCAGGTCAGACTGTCTTCGTATGAAAAATATACGGGCGGACATCTGTAAATTAAGATAACTTAGAAGACAAAATCAGTTCATTTATGCTAGTATATTATTCTCTGCTGTGTTAATTGAAGCCTGTGACAGTTACTTCCCTTGACCTACTAAACATATTTCTATTAGAGTCGGAGATCAGGGTAGGGGGAATCCTGACTGAGACGTGTGGGTAATTTATTGTCCATCTTTATGGGGGATAAGCATCAGGGTCCCACACTGGAACCGCCTTGTTGGACGCGATTCCGGTGTGGGTACTAGATTTTTTTTTCTTCTTTTTTTCGGTTCTAGGATTTTCCCAGTCCGGCTTCCCCTTGCCTGCCTCTCTGACTGATTGATGAAAACATAATTAGCCCGGTCGGTTTGTTATAACTGTTTTCTCATAAGAATGTCTCTCTTTCCCTTAAGTAGTCTGTTTTGTTCCCATTTATTTGTCTTTGATTCCGTGTCTCCACTTGGTCATGTCTTGACAGCTCTGTACCAACTCGTCCTCATCGATGCCTATCGTTACTTTCTTTTTTATGTGTTTATTCTAAATCGGTAAATAGATATGCATCGATGGGGACAGCATTTAGCGGTAATAGCAGAAACAGTATGCACAGGATTACCTTATTCCTCTCTAGTATTCTACTAGTGCATTTTCTAATCCTGGACGGTCAGCATACCCTTTTAGCTTTCAGTCTGGAAAGCGATTTAGCTAGAAATAAGAACCTGACCTCTCTGATTAAGTACCCGTATAGACGAATCCCAATACCACTCTGGAAAATACAAGAAACGTGGGACTACACTAAACGCTCAATCGGTTCATTTGGAGCATTACTGTCTCTTTTGTGGATATATTGTATATTGTTAAACAGTGGAGATATCCATCCAAATCCTGGACCCTACTCAGCCTCTTCATCTAGCTCAGAGTTCAGTCTTTCGAGTGTTACTATTCCACCATACGATAGCCATTTAAGTATCTGCCATCTGAACATTCAAAGCATTGTTCCAAAACTTGACATCTTACAATATGAAATTCAACCATTTGATATTTTTGTTTTTACAGAAACTTGGCTAAATAATAACATAAAATCGGAGGATTTGAAAATTTCTCATTTTAAAGATCCATATCGATGTGACCGGGATGTGCGATCAGGAGGGGTAGCTATTTACGTGAACGAAACTCTAGAGAGCAAACGACGTCCTGATCTAGAAATTAATGGCCTAGAGTGTGTTTGGATTCAGGTTAAAGTTCGAGGTCATAATGTGCTGGTTTGTGGCATGTATAGACCACCGAATTCAAATAACCAATATTGGAACTTAATATATGAGTCTATTGACAGGGCGAAAAACACAAATGTTGAAGATATATTTATCTTAGGCGATCTAAATAACGATTTGTTAATAACTAACAAGAGCAAAAACCTCACTGATCTTATGAGATCATTTAATCTATCGCAATTAATAACTGAAGCAACACATTTTACAGAATCTTCTTCCTCACTAATAGATGTAATCCTGGTAAGTAATAATAATAATATTCTAGCGAGTGAAGTATGTGACCCTTTTAATCCGGACTTAATAAGGTTTCACTGCCCCATTGCTGTATTGTTGAAATTTCTGAAACCTAAACAAACTCATTTTAAGAGGAAAATTTGGAAGTACGATCAAGGAGACTACGAAACCTATAGGCAATTACTTAATGAAACTGATTGGGATATAGTACTAAATGGTGATATTGAAACTGTTACGGAAAAGATAACCGGTACTATTCTGCAGGTTGCATCTACATCTATCCCCAATAAAATAGTTACTATTAGGCCACAGGACCCACCTTGGATGCATAACGAAATCCGAAAATTGATACGTCAAAGAAAAAGGCTACATAAAAAAGCTAAACGAGCTAACAGTAATAGAGTTTGGTCTAAATTCCGAAAACTACGTAATAAGATTGTTAGTGAAGTAAGACTTTCTAAAACCAATTATGAAAACCGTATAGCTACTACTCTAGCAACAAAAACAGATGATATCAAAACTTGGTGGAGATTGTCTAAGCAGGTTCTTCATCTAAACAAGAAAAATGTTTCAGTTCCTCCTCTAATTTATAATAATAAAACTTACGAAAGTGAAGAAGAAAAAGCAGAAATACTTAATACCTTTTTCATTACACAGTCACAACTTGATGATACCGGCACAAACCTTCCTGAACCTACACAACCACCGTATGAACAGCTTAAGGTGGTGATAATCACTGATTTGGGACAAAGACAAAAATCTGCATAAAATACTCAAAATAACACTGATCTTTCCAAAACTTAGCAGATGCCGGCTTTATGTTGTTTCTCATAATTTAGAATCCCAAAATGCAGCATTTGTTAATGTTAAAAAGTGTTTTTATAAGAGAAGATCAAAGGGTAATTTTCTGCCAATAAATCTGAAAAAATAATATCATTATTGAAAATATACTTAGTGCTTAGAGTACCTTGTTGCATAATGGAGAGCGTCCTAGCAATTATTTTTTCCATCTCTTTCACACATTCTCAGGCTGAGCAGTTGAAAAAAGATGCAGTCTGTGTCCAAATTTTTTTGTCAAAACACACAGGTGAGACAGGTGATACTGTTTTAACAAGGTTGAACAATTTCATCTACACACCACTGATCATGTCAGTAATGTATTATTTATATTGTAGGTGTTAACATAGGTATGCTTGCCTACCCTATATTTAATAAATGCGTCCAGTGTACATTGACTTTGTACATGGCTGAACATTGAGAAAAAGCTACCGTTTTCATCTGGTCTACATTACAATTTGAGAAAGAGTTGGAATAAATAATTGCTAGGACGCTCTTCATTATGCAATAATGCACCTTCAGCACTACGTAAATTTTCAATAACGATATCATTTTTTCAGATTTATTCGCAGAAAATTACCTTTTGATCTTTCCTTATAAAAACACTTTTTTAAGCAGCATGTACGTCTATTTTGTATTCTAAACTGTAAAGAACAATGAAAATAAGAAGTCTGCTAACTTTCAGGGAGATAGGTTCCTTTTTTATGGTTTTATGCAGATTTTTACATTTACCATAAATCACCACCTTAACACAATTTACGTTAGTCCTTCTGATGTACGTGATATTTTACGTTCTCTTAATGTCTCCAAAGCATCTGGTCCAGATCTAATAAGCCCACGTCTTTTAAGAGAAGGGGCTGATCAACTTGGAATTCCATTAAGTATTTTCTTCAATCGACTTATTGCTGCAGGAAAATTTCCACAAGCATGGAAGCATGGCAATATTATTCCTGTTCATAAAAAAGATGATACCCAGTTACCCAATAACTACCGCCCAATATCCTTACTAAGTGGACTAGGAAAGACAATGGAGCGTTCTATTCACAAATATGTTTACAACTATTGCATAACTAACCGGATCATTTCTCCACATCAGTCTGGTTTCATTCAAGGAGATTCCACTACATACCAACTACTTAACCTTTATGACTCATTCTGTGAAGCTGCTGACTCTGGCAAAGAAGTGCGTGTAGTTTTTCTAGATATAAGCAAAGCATTTGACAGGGTCTGGCATTAGGGGCTTCTACATAAACTTCAAACAGTTGGAATCTCAGGTAATCTTCTTGAATGGTTTTCAGATTATCTCTCAAATAGAGAACAGCGAGTTGTCCTGAATGGTAAAATGTCTAGTTATCTGCCTATACCTGCTGGTGTTCCGCAAGGGTCGATCTTAGGCCCTTTGTTATTCTTAAATAACATTAACGACATTGTTGAAAATCTAAATTGCAATGTGAAACTATTCGCAGACGATACTAGTTTGTATGTAATTGTTGAAACCTCAAACACTGCTGCAAATACTTTAAACGCCAACCTTTCGAATATTCACATATGGGCAAAGCAATGGCTAGTAGATCTAAATCCACTGAAAACTGAATCAATGATATTCTCAAGAAAACGCTTACGACCCAATCACCCACCTCTTGTAATGAACAATACTATTGTAAAGGAAGTCAATAGTCATCGTCATCTAGGCATAACCTTTTCTTCTGGTCTAACTTGGCACAACCATGTTACAGAAATTGCTAACAAGGCCTGGCAACGTGTAAATGTTCTGAGGGCTTTCAAATTTAAATTTGACCGAAAATCACTCGAACGAATGTATATTTCCTTTATAAGGCCGGTTATTGAATACAGCGGAGCAGTATGGTGCAATCTAACTAATGAAGATAAGACTCGTCTTGAATCAATCTAAATTGAGGCCATGAGAATAGTTACAGGAGCCACAAAATTATGTAGTATTGCCAAGCTTTACGATGACTTAGGCTGGGATACACTTGAGTCTAGACGCGAGAAACAGAAGCTCATAATCTTTTATAAAATGGTTAATGGACTTGCACCTGCCTATCTTAACCATTTAGTACCAGGTCTTGTTCAAGATCAGTCACAATATTCTCTTCGCAATTCTAACGAAATCTCTACAGTTCATGCTACCTCTACTTTATACTATAATTCTTTTCTCCCATCAGCCGTTAGAGCATGGAATAACTTACCCATGTTAATTAGGAATAGCGTTTCTCTTGCCGACTTTAAGAAAAACTTATACGCGGTAAGAATAAAGCCCCCGAATTATTATTACTACGGAAACAGAACAGCTCAAGTTTATCACGCACGATTACGCCTTGAATGCAGCTCTCTAAAATCACATCTACATAGGAAAAATATAATTGACAGCTCAACGTGTTCTTGTGGTCGAACAGAAACAGTAAAACATTTTCTGTATGATTGTCCAAATTATCTGCAACTACGAAATCAAGTATTATCTACCGTAATTCATCTTCCAGTAAGGACATTGACTAATGGTAATCCAGCCCTTTCCGACTTTGAGAACAAACAAATTTTTGATTGCGTGCACAAATATATTATCCAGTCCGGAAGATTCAGTACTCCTCATACGTAATTGACCTGTTCTTGCTGCTATGCCGATGGTACATCGTTGTCGAGAAGCGGTTGAGACACGGGACTGAACGGAAATGAATGGGAACATCTGTTGTTTTTCTTCTCTGACTCTCTCTCTCTTTCTTTCTCTATTAAGCTTACTTCTTATATATGGTTCGATTTATTCTTATTGAATGCTGTTCTCACATCAAAACTTTCCTAGTACATTAATGTATATGTTCATATAAACGTTTCTTAAATGTCTATTGCTTAGAAATCTTACGCACTCATATATCGTTGCAAATACATGTTAAATAGGAGACGATGTCTATAAGCTAGTTAGCTTGTTATCGAATCCTTTATATTATTCATGTATGAACTGATTGTGTATGTTTATATGTTGAATAAAATACTGTTTAAACTAATCTCCCTAATCCTAAATGGGGAGGCAACTATACTAGTATTCCAAAAATGTGGAAGCAACTATCATTCCCCCTTTTCCCAAATGGGGAGGCAACTATCAATCTCCCTATTCCAAAATGGAGAGGCAACTATGCGCGTATTCCAAAATAGGGAGGCAGCTATCAATCTCCCTATTCCAAAACGGGGAGGCAACTATCAATCTCCCTTTGACTTATATTTATTTACTTCAAAGAAGGCTCCCAATGTTACAATTATACTGTAAAGTTCTAAGTATTGGGACAGACAGGTCTGAGAAACAGTGCAGATCCTGTGTCTACCCAGTTTGCCACCCTGTCTGCATATTTTAGATGAATCACTGCATTATCAAACCATGCTGTTTATTATAGGACAATTACGATAATTGAGCCCCGACCAGACAAAACCAACAAAGTGGCATGTGCGCCCAGCGAAGACTCAGTTCAGCCTGGGCATCCGCCCAGTCTGATCAGAGTCATCGCTGGACACTTAAAGGGTAGCTAAGGGTCTCATCTAGCTTCATGCAGACAGCGGAGACTCTGATCAGACTGGGCAGATGCCCAGGCTGATCTTATTCTTCGCGTGGCGCACATGCCACTTTGCTGGCTTTGTCGTGTCGCGGCTCAATTATTTTAGGTGTCCCGATTTTTAGAATTGGAACGGTGGTCCTCTAGAGAAATTTTCAATGTTACTCGACTCCTGCTGCTTACTGAAGACCCAATAGGATATTAGCGAAGAGCAATAAATACATAGTAAAAGCAAATAAGACTCTTATTCCAGAATTCCAATATAGAAAATGTACCAGATTTATAAACAATGTCTTAGTTCATTCTCAGAACTATTTGATATTTGATTCGTTTAAATGAATGTGACCGTTAGATTTTAAAGTGTCTGCAATGACATTGAAACTGGAGTGATATTTTAAGCTGCAAAATTAGTTCGTATTCGATTCTCAAAAGTTCTTGCCTGACTTAGTTTAATTTTCGTACTTATAACTTGCATAGATCGTTATTATAGACTTACGATAAATCAAAGTACCTAAACATAACATTAAATCAAACTATAAATATGAAGATGCACTATAGACAATGCTGATATAATCAACTATCACCTCTTTTAACCATCATTTTTATTATCTTTAAGTCATACTAATTACTTTCTTGGCCTTGACAGATATATATATATGGACTATATTCTAAATTATTTGATTTATATTTGTGTTGAAATAAGACAAGCCATCAAAGGATGGTCTAATGAATTACTGATGGGACCAATATGTCTTTAGGGTTATAAGACTACGTGACGTTCCAGACAAGAGCCATACCAAAGAAGATATTCTGTAATTTCTTGGCATTGCGCGAAAGCGTTTTCAACCATAGCGAGATCATGGGCTTTGGATTATGGATGTTCCTGGTTATTATGACCATCATGCTGGTCTTTGCTATAGTGAGCAACAGTTTGGTTATCTACTGTGTGGTCAGATTAAAGAAACTTAGAACCATAACAAACGTATTTATTTGCAATTTGTCAGTCAGTGATATTTTGCTAGCTGGATTTATTTTACCTCAAAAATTACATGACATATTTCATAAGGAAGAATATTTTGAAGGTAAGTCAATTTATGTTACAATATTTTTATAAATGGTACCCTAAAGTGTTTAAGTACTGGGATACCTAAACCATTAATTTTCCATTTGTCCCAAATGAATATGAATGGCTTTAAGTGTTTTAATTTTCAAGCACACTAGGGTAAAACTGAAACAAATCAGCTCTCGAAAACTCAAAGTCGAAGATCAAACTCCTGATATCTAAAAGGCCATTTTCTGGTCCCAGAAAAGGAACTTTGAGATACAAGTAGTTTGATATTAGAGCGTTACAATGTATCGAAACATAGAAAAAATATGTCCAAACTACATACTTTGATGCAAGAGGGTACTTTGAGATATCCGTGTTCAAGATAACGAGATCAACTGTACTGAATGTGTTAAAACTGAAAGACAAATTATATTTAATTTTTGTGAGCGAGTACCCTTCCATGTAGTTTTCGCCATTTTTATGTAATATAACAATGTTTGTGACTACCTGTTTTCTTCCTTGGTGGATTCGAACTTTCTCCAAAGGGGTCTACTCTTATGGTAAAGAATTAGCTCCAAAAGGAGAAAATGATTTCCTTTAAGAACTGACTTCCATTGAGAAGGGAGGCAAAATAAAAATATCAGAGATACTCTCCCTGAACATATAGCCATTCACCTCAAATTTACTTTTCATTTATGTATATGTGCTTTTCTTTTTCATTTTGTTATGAGCTAAAACTGGATGATGAATTGATATTATTCGTCAAACGACTCGAACTATTAGAAAGACTATCCTTAAATTCAAAACTCTTGTTCTCTTTATTAAGATATTAAATTGCGAATGGAAAACTGCCAGATTGAAAGAGGAAATAAACACAATATTTCTTGAAAACAGCAATTAGTATTAATTATCCAGCGCCTAGTTGAATGTTTAAAGCAAGAAAATTCATCATTAAGACAATAGAATCACTTTATATAAGTAAACATGTACGGAAAAGTATATCCATCTGGTTTGTTAATAAAAACGTTTTACCTAATGTACATTACAACGACTTTTTCATTTTTCTAGTCCTCTCTATTCAACTCTATTCCATAACCTTGCATAGTCATTGGGACACCACAGATGAATTTGTACCAATCCCTTCCCGCTTTGTCAGGTTTTCCGCTGCCCCAGGTGTGCCGGCAAAGTCTATCTTTATCTACTCAATTGTCTTCCACTCCTTCTTCTGTCTACCGGTTCTTTGTCTTCTTGTGACCTGGAAAGATGTCTTCCTAAGTCTGAAGACCTTGAGATGTTGTCAGTCCATCTCAGATTCCGCTTCTTGACCAAAGTCAGGAGTTCGTCATATTTCTCAGGGCCTGTTTGGATCTTTCTGCGAACATCTTTATTAGCTTCGTGATCCTAGTAATCTTTGCTAGCGTATCATCTCAAAAGCCTGCACTGTTTTCTCTAAATCTGTTGCAAAGGCTTCAATTCAAAGGCATACAGAAACATGTATTCGACAAGGGCACTCATCAGTTTCACCGTAGTTTCCAAATGATTGTTGGTAACTCTTCAACTCGGCATCAGCTTTATCAGAGCTACCATGGCATATGTAATCCTTGGACGAATCTTTAATTTAAGATATTATCACCGACAATCGCTCCAAGGTATTTGAATCTTGACGGTTCTTCTATGTCTGTGTATCTAAAATATTCCGGAATAGTGTCTATACTTAAATGACTTACGAGTTCGGACTTATGATATGGGTATTTTGACCACTTTTATTTGGTACACTTCCCAGCCTCTGTTCTTTTACCCTTGTCTAAATCTGGATGCCACTGCACTTGCGTCATTAGTCTGGTCTTCTGAGACCTTTCTTTATTTTATACCTGTTGCAAGTTTCGTCGAACCTCTCAACGTCTGACTATTCTTTAACAAGAGCGACAGTGCCATCAGCGAACCGCAGATTGTAAATAGTTCTGCCGTCTATGCCAACCTTTCCGTCATGTTTTTTTAGAGCATTAGACGTTATTCGCTTCAGAAAATGGTTGGGTAGGGTGGGTGAGATAAAGCATCATTGCCTTATTCCGACTGTCATCATTGCTGCCACGTTGCTAAAACATCAGTCACCGTCTCTTTGCCAGCTGGAACAAGTACTGCTGGTAATTGCACATCCTGATCTACTTCCTCTTTTTCAGAGCTGCTACTTCAATCTCAACCTCCTAACGTCTTCATGATGGATCGGTTGTTTACCTTTTGGGTAGTGTGCTGAATGTGGTCCATATCGCATTGCTTCATTGTATGTCCATCTGTTCTTAATCTTTTGTTAGTCTGTTAGACAATTTCCAGACTTGTCCGGGATAGTTGTGGAACTGCCCTGTTTCTCTGAAGTTAAATATTTAACCAGCAAATATGCTATTTTGCAGGCAAGTTTCGATATTCCTGCACGGATTGCCTATTCAGTCTTCCTTTGCCTCCTTCCTCATAGCTTGCTGATTCCTCTTGTTAGTTTCCCTCACCTGTATTCTTTCTCTCCTCTGTTTGATACCACCTCTTCCGCAGATCTCATCTTTCATTACAGGTGTCCAGAACAGTTAGAACTGGTGACCCAATGCTTTTTCCTGCAACGTTTCATCCCAAATATCGCACTGGCTGTGACAGTTACTGTTGTATTATAGATGGTAATTATGGTAACTATATCATTATCCCTCGGATCGTTTAGTGATGCAAATTCCTACCTATTTTTTTGGCTTGAAATGTAAATGCAAAATGCGGGTCCATTAAAGTCTCAAGGTCAACCCGTTTTGGCTTTGCTGGCTTGTTTGCCCTTTTAAATAGACTTGAATGGTCATAATCAACAAGTCATGCCACTGACTAAATCTACTCTAAAAAGGCTCCATGTCCTATGGACGTATTCTCCTCTTTGAAATCGCTTTGTCGTTAACATGTAGCCAATCCGATTGTGATGCTTCCCGTCTAGGCTGTGCCATGTCCATCTTCTGGATAGTTTGTGGGGACCAAAGGTACTTGTCTCTACTGGATTGTTAAAGGGTGGAAACCTAGGAGTTGGAGACCTCTCTCATTTATCTTTGCAATGCAATGAAATAAAAAAAAATGTCCCAGTTTGCCTGTGCATCCTTTCCATCTTTAGCAATCCAATCCCCTTTGTGCAACCAGAATGTCCTAAACCTATATGATGATGACTTTGAAACAAGCTGCTCTCAAGCGGATCGAAAT
Organism: Ctena decussata; assembly: GCA_963989385.1. Lineage (NCBI taxonomy): Eukaryota > Metazoa > Mollusca > Bivalvia > Lucinida > Lucinidae > Ctena > Ctena decussata. The sequence continues at coordinate 47,245,372 of OZ022500.1, forward strand.
TAGTCTGCATCGGCAACCCAAGACAGCACTCACCATGTCTTTATGTACTTAAAATTCAATACCATACTCGTGTCTGTCCTCTTATTCACTCAAATATGCACCATGTCTTCCATCTGTTGACATGTTACCACAATACCACATCAGTGTTTCCAGCGATACTAGTCCATTTCATGATTTTGTTCTTCACGTTTCCTAGTTTGCCTTAGAATCCTTACCTTCCGTTGGGACGTTTTTCTTACCTCAAGTTTTCTTGATCTTTGTCATACTAGTAGCATACTTTACTTAAAGCCTACGTTCTGGCGCCCAACAGTAGGCGCGGGCATTGTTTACTTGTGCTGCGAGCGATCCGGTTCTCTCTGAAAGGACTGGCCATCATGACATTTCCTTTGCAAATTCAGCTTGACGGAGCCCGTCTCATTCCAGTCAAACAGTAAACAAACCGAACCATTCAGCCTTTGTTCATTATTTTGAGTGTGAAATAAGCTCTGTTCTTTGACACCCAGAAAGGGTATTTGTTTTAATGAAGCAAGAAAAACAGCGCTCAAATATCTATATATTTCAGATTCATAGTGCTATCTTTTACGGTTTTGAATTATATGTTATACAAGAATGTGTGGCGTCAGAAGGCCTTTAAAGATGTACAAACAACCCCTTCCAAATATATTGCCCATTACGTGTAGATTTTCCTTAAGTTATATAAAAAGATCGGTGTGATAATGTTGATTACTAGGCTAACTGTTTTTGAATTTAGACCTACGTTTTAAGAAAATATATGAAAGCAGAGTAACTTTTGGCTTTGGCTAATTTTCTCTTTTTGCCGATATTTTATTTGAAAACGATGGTCATGTCGATCGGGACAGAATGACTATATTAGATATAGACAAAATTATGAACGAAGAATGTTGGTTTAGCTAAAGAAGCGAGGGTGATATAAGGACCGAGCCTAACATAATATATATTTTATATAAGGAAGACAATAAAAGAGAAAAAGTAACATTTTTCTATATAATTCATATTATTTCGAGTTCACTGCCGTTTCGTCGTACACATGTATCTTGTGCGGGGCGATTTTAATGTGAATATTGTGTCACCTAGGACCAGTTACATGTCGAATTTAAATCCATATATAGTTTAAACCACGAATTATCCCATAGATCATAATGCAAAATAAATTTTATTCAGAGATTATTCGAAATTTTAAGGGACGTGAAACTGGACCTTAGAGTTTTTAATTCACTATAATGTGTTTGAAAAAATCTTAACTGAACTTCTAACATGGAATGAGCAGTACATTGAAACTAACACTACATCGGGAAGGCGACAATCGAAAACGCTTTTAACAATCGTTTAACGCGGATTAAAAACCTTTAGAAACAGTCCAAACTGTCGCAAATTTGCAATCGAAAACGCTGTTTCTAACGGATTTTTATCCACGTTCCTCTATTGCACGAGCGATTTCCATTGCCGCCTACCCGGTGTGAACACGTGTATTCATATGATTCTTTTTGTCATTTCAGGAGTGTTTTTGTGTAAGCTTGTGAACTTCTGTCCCATATTTATCATCAGCAGCTCAGTATACACATTAGTGTGTATTTCCTTTGAGCGCCATAGAGCCATCATAGACTCACGTGGACAGAAAATGAGCTCCCAGAAGCTTTATATACTGATCTGCTTCACTTGGACGTTTGCTTTCGCTATTTCTATTCCAACTTTACTCGAGTATACCGTGTTTGTGGTGCATGAAACAGTCGACAATGAAACAACAACACATTTGTCGTGTTCAAGTTGTGCTACACGGCACTTGACTTTGGCCAATGCTGTATTTGTGTTCATTATTTCATACTCCATACCTGTGATACTGATATTTAGAAATTACTTGCAAGTAGCATTATTTGTGTGGAGAAGAGGACGGCGGATAAGACATAATGCTGAGCCTACAGGACAGAGTTTGGCTAATTTCCATTTATTCAAACACAGACTAAAGCTTGTGAAACTTTTAGTAATGGTGGCGGTGATATTTGCTGTTTCCTGGTTTCCCTTCTTTGTTATGCTTCTGTATGCAGTAAGTATTTTAAAAAACATTAAAGACATAAAGATTGAAGACATATTTTGAATGAGTGTTACATGCAACACATACCTTACCTGCTAAACCGATACTTAACTTGAGAGTAGCCCAAAAATAAAACAATTTACTTGCAAAATTGTCAAACAGACCATTTCAAAAGAATCTTCTGACCTGTTACTACGATTTGTTAGATTAAGTATGTCTGCTGTCGAGAATGTGCTATTTAGGTGAACGGTACCATCATGTTTTCTGTCATTTTTACAGAAGGAAACATCTTTTGCGACTTCCTATTTACTTTCCTGGACTAAAAAAACTTCTAAAGTGGTTCTACTCTTAAATAAAATAAGAATTTATTCCTAAAAGATATAATTCTTTTTTGTTTAGGAGTTAAATCTAGCAGCAAAGGAGCAAACTGTTTCCTCTTAGAATTGGCCTCCATTGAGAAGGCAGGCAAAACTTAAAATAACAGAGTTGCTGTCCATGAAAGCATTCATTCCCCTTAAATTTGTCTTTTGTCTCACATTACTCTTCTCTGGATGCCTTGGATGGGGTGTGCTTTGTGAATATACCTCCCGCAAACTATGTTTGTGGTGGTATATACACCTTTCACGCTGTCCGTCTTTCCGTCCGTGACATTTTGTTAGTCAGGTTTTGATTTTTCAATTTCTTCTAAAGGTTTTGACAAAATTTCATGAAATTTTGCAGGAAGATTGACATCCACAAGACAAACATTTATAAAACAAAATTAAGGTCTAGGGGCCAATTCTGTTAAAGACATTTCTTTTGTCCGTAACATTTTTTCCGTGACATTTAGATTTATCAATCTGTTTTACTTTTTTAAATAACTTGTAAAGGAAATGATGGAATGTCATGTTTTTTGTAGGAAGATTGACATCTACAAGATATACATTTATAAGACAAATTAATGGCTATACTGTGTAATAGCCCGTCTGTATGACCTTCTCTCCGTCCGACTGTGACATTTTGACTTCAATTTTATAATGATGGAATTTCATGAAATTTTACAGGATGGTTGACATTCACAAGATCAACATTTACGAAACAAAATTACGGTCTAGGGAAATCTCAGTTTGCCAGTTGTAACAAGCCAGGTTTCTTTACTGACCATTACTTTGTGTCGAGAGGAGGGGAGAGTGAGGAGGCAGGGGGGGGGGGAGGGGAGCGGAAGGAAGGGTTTATTTATTGACCTTTCTTCATTGATGCCTGTCCTGGGTAATTTCACCTGATATTTAACCTAGTATAAGTCTGTACTTAGTTTTGTTTTTATACTATTTTGTTTCCTTTATTTTCAGAAAGCGACGGGAAATGATGCCAGTGAAAACGCTGCTGGATTTGTAAATCTTTTTCTCATTGCTCTTGCGACGTTCAGTACAGCCTACAATGTTGTCCTCTATGTCGTATTTAATCCCAGTTTCAAAAGAGCTATGAAGGGGATTCTTAAATGTTCGAAAGGTAGTGAAGCACTCAATCACGGTGCTGCAAGCTTACACACTCCACAATCACCACCACATGGAGAGAACTGGATAAAAGTTACGGATGATACAGGTGGTCGACTAATTACTGCAAAGTCTGAGTTAACTGCATTGAATTCACACATTTAGTGATACGATCTGAAATTTCTTTGTAATTTACGGATAAGAATCGTTGAAGGTGAATGAGTACACTTCCAAAGACAACAACTATATCATTTTTTGCCTCCCTTTTCAATAGGGGTCAACTCGTAGAGGAAAGAATTTGCTCTCAAATTCTATCCTGTACTATTAAATATCAAGTTTCGAAGGGCTACGTTGTCCAGGGAAGCAAACAGGCAGTCAGAAAACTTGTTCCTCTTTGTGAGATGGCCAAAATGGTGGAAGTATACCCATTCTCCTTAATTTTGAGGTTCTTGAAGATAATCTCAGGTAAAAAACATTTGCTGATATTCAAATACAAAAAAAGAGAAATACTGTCATTAAAGAACAAATAAAGGCATTGCCTACATCCAATCCATAGGTTTCTAATGTATGTATTTTTATGTGTATGTTGCCCTGAAATAGTGAAAGAATATAAATAAAATAAAAATATTGAACTGTTTTATAAGCTGATGTGAGTTAGGATGTATTAGTACACAGCCATGTTTTCCTTCAGTTCTACAAAGGGGAGATTAGCTGATCTGATTTCCTTTTTGCTTTTCTGGATGACAATACCCTTTCAAATAAGTGTCTGCTCATAAAGGAAAGACATTCCTCCTCTCAGAGCAAACTTCTGTTTTCACAGTTGATCCCCATTGAAAAGGGAGGCAAAATTGAAATTCGCAGAGTTGCTTCCCCTGAAATTGTACCCCATTATCTTTAAAGCGAATTTGCATACAGTGAAGTGTAAAAGTCCCAGCAGTCCAAATTCCAATTAGGCTGACGCTTTATCTGTTTAAACTGGAAAATACATTGGACACGTTCGACATATTACTTAATGGGTAAATACGGCGATGTTTGCTGGTGTACAATGAAATACTGACAGAGTAAAAAGAATGTAATCTTTGGATAACGAAATACGATCATACGAACAAACTGAGGTAGAGAAAAATACATGCTAATTACTATATTTTAGCTAGAGTAGTGTTTTTAATGACACTTTTTTCACAAAGTTACTTTAAAAGTGATAAAAAATCCAATTTTTCCATGATTTTCTTCTTCCTTTTTTTAATTCCAGAGTGAAAAAAAGCTTTCAGACATTACAACGTCAGAATGCATCTGTAATTTTATCTTTCAGACATCAAAACAGTATGTTAAAATCTATTTTTTTTGTCTACATGCGTAAGAAAGCCATATTTTCTCCTAACCATAATAAAAATCCATTTTTTGCCTAGTTGTCTTTCATAAACGTTTTAGTATGCGTTGAATTTCCTTGAAAATACCAGGTGACTGCATAAACACATATAAGCTGTCTAAAAAACACAACAAGAAAAATCTTCAAAAAAGGTAATCGGCGCAGATTAAATGGATGTGTGTTTTGTAATGTGTCTCTAGGTGAAGAGTGGACAATAACTTTCATGAATATGACTCAAATGAGCTATGTCGGTAGGCACCTGCAACAGTAATTTGACACTGCGTAGCGACAATGACCTATCTCAAAATGGAGCTGTCCAATTTGGAATTCCAAAATGGACCGCGGTCAATCTTGAGAGTGACCTGATTCTGAACAGTTACCGACATGATGCAATGTTTGTTTGTGTGTATTAAACCGAAAGTAGAAATCGAAAGGAGATCTGCAGTTTTGAATATCGGCGTCTGATTTCGATAAATTTACAAACAAGAGAAACATTTTGAATTGACATCTAACAGATTGCTAGTATTCGCGCAGTGCAGTACGACGGGAAAAAAACGAAGATAAGATATTCATTGACCTTTGATAAAAATGGCTTAATTTTGACATACGCGTTATTTGACCATTGAAATCTTGTGAAATGCGGAACAGTACTGAAATTATACGTTGCTGCGCCGCGAATAACAGACATATACTTTATTATGCCCTGATTTATGAGGCTTGAATAATACTACGAAGTAGACAACGAAAGTAATTCCCGTTCGATATCAATTGAACGTCATTTAGTGGGACGTCACTTTATGCCAGTTGATCGTCAAATGGAGATGGAGCTGAATCTGTTGCGTAGAAGCGACATCATCTTTTTGATTTTATTGAAATGAACGTATAAACAAGCTGATGTCCTGTAGCTCACCTGAGACCTTAATGTCAACAAACACGATTTTTCACTTTGCTCATTTGTTAAGAACTTTGAACCAGTGACTTTAGAAGAGTGCATATTATAATTTTAAAACCTCAGTGACCTTGAGCAAAAGTCAAAAAATGACCTTGACCTTTGGTGACCTTATGTCTTCATGATTTCATTTAGTTAACAATATTTTCCAATTATTATACTTCGCTTTAAAAGCTATATTTGAAATCCACTCTTTTGAAATGATTTACCATTTCTTTAGTAGTAGTACCCTGTTCAAGGACCCCATGGTACATGGTAGCAAACAAGGAATTCACAAAAGACCCCCCCCCCCTTTGTACCCATTTACCTTAAATAGATATGTTGAAAATGCACACTCCGATTATTTTTTCCTGTCTACAGCGTAGACGTAATCAGCTTTCATTACAATTAGAAGGGATCATGAGTTTCCATTTCAGACAAGACTGCCGATCATTACAGCAAACTGTATTAATTCTAGTCGTCTAAAGACACGTCAGTGAAAAAATAATTACCAAGTCTCTATCTTGAAAAATGAGAAGCAATTCAGGTAGCGTCCTTGCAAAACTATTTATCGCCCATCGTTTCCTATCAAGGCATACTATTTGAGTAGTTTTCGTGCTCTTTACTGCCGTTAGCCAGTAGTTTTTTATCCCCCCGTGACGACAGTCAGGGTGCATTAAGATTTGCTACTGTCCGTCTGTCCGTCCGTCCTTCTGTCTGTCTGTCTGTCCGTCCGTTCGTCACTTTTTACGGTATAGAGTTTGTGTAATCAACACCTCTCACAGTTTGTAATGGATCTTTTTCAAACTCTGCATACATATTTTGAACATATTGAAGATTGCATGTGGGTTTTTGATGGGGCAAGAATAAATTTTGACAAAATTACGGCCTTTTGAAAAAAGTCTTTTTCGGCAATTTTTTGCATCGTAGGATATGGCGTTTGTGTAATCAACTTCTTCCACAGTTTTCAGTGGATCTTTTTCAAACTTTGCATTCATATTGTGGACATATTGAAAATGTGCATGTGGGTTTTTGATGGGGCTTTAATTATTTTTTGACAGAATTAGGGCCTTTTGAGCTTTGTCATTTCAGACAGCTTTTTTGCATTTTAGTGTTTGGAGTTTGTGTAATCAGCTCCTTCATGGTTTTCAGTTGATCTTTTTCAAACTTTGCATACATATTATGGACGTGTTGAGATGTGCCTGCGGGTTTTTGATGGAGCTAGAATAAATTTTGACAGAATTACAGCCTTTTGAACTTAGTCATTTTAGGCAATATTTTGCATTCTATGATATAGAGTTGGTGTAATCAGCCCCTTCCACATGTTTCAATGAATCTTTTAAAACTTTGCTTACATATTGTTTACATATAGAAGATGATGTGCATATGAGTTTTTGATGGAGCTAGAAAAATTTTTGACAGAAAAATGGCATTCTCAACTTAGTCATTTTATTCACTTTTTAGCATTTATTATAAGGTATGGAGTTTGTGCAGGTAAAATTTTCAAAGGTAAAATTAATTTTGTTCAAGTTTAAAGCATTTTGATGACAGTCAGTTTAGAAGTAAAGTGCTTAGAATTAATGTTTGTTGATAATGGGCAATTAAATGATGTACACTGCCCTGTGACAGGCGCTGAACGGGTGCATCATTCGTGTCTTACAGCCACAATTTTCTATTTTTTTAAAAAAAAACATTTCTCTTTTAGCACAACTATATTGTTACAATGCTGTGACAACATTTTGAATGCTGTTATCGTATATTATTGCATAAATATCGCTGTCACACGCTATTAATAGGCATGTTTTAACGAACAAGAAACCATATACTGACATGGGTATGCGCCGATAATGACCACCTTAGCGACTTTTCGTATGCGAGTTGCAGGGCAATACTCCATCAGTACAGAAACGAGCGGCAAGACGGCAGTTGAAGATATCCGTTTAGACTTTAACGGAAGAGTTATACAAAATCGGATATTGTAAAAATGAAAGTGCAGACGACATCGAGCGAAAACTTTGATGCACATGATTATGACTTGTGAAATGCTGCTAAAGGTTGCACAAAAAATCACGGTAGCTGACCATGGCCTGAAACGAGGGTTTTTATAGACATGATAGTGCATGTAGGAATCAGCAAGGTAATGGCGATGAGGCCGAAAAATAGTGCGCCAACATTTTCGTTATTTTTGTAGCATTGTTGTTGAATTTACGCAATAATAGCGATCAACCATTTTTTCCAATGCATTATCGTTTGCAAGGTCCCTCGGGAGTTGCTGAAAAACTCGACGTTCGGCCTCAGTTTCCAACATCTCCCTCGGGACCTTGAAACGTTATTGTATGAATAAAAAAAACATGTTTGATCCCTATAAAGCATGCACATAGCTTTGTGGACTCCGAGATACAGTCAGCCTGGGCATTTGCGGGCAACAGTCGTGTTATGTATCAGCAATAATAAGCCAACTACATTTGAGCCGCGACATGAGAAAACCAGCCATGTGTTTGTGCGCCCAGCGCATACTCAGATAGCCTGGGCATTCGCTCAGTCTGATCAGAGTCTTCGCTGTTCCCATAGAGGTAGCTTAAACCCTTAGCAACCCTTTAAGCGCATAGCGAAGACTCTGATCAGACTGGGTGGATGACCATGCTGATCTGAGTCTACGCTGGGCGCACAGCCACATTGTTGGTTTTCTCGTGTCGCGGCTCATTTGTATTTGCATGTGAATGATATTTCGTTCACTGTATTCTTTATGACATTATCAAAACACCAGTTTTGTGTTGTTTTATGTACTTCTACATGTCAATATGACTTGGTGGCTGAAATATACGGGTGCTTTGTATTTTGAGGTGTAACAAGAACAATATGCACTCTTGTTCTGAATTACAGAAATAATTATTAGATATGCATAGTTTCTATTTGTGTTGTTGAATGAAAAATACGCAATTAATAAATTAGTCATATACTACCTTGAACTTTTCCAAATTTAGGAAACGTAGAACTCACCTCAAATTTCATAGCATCCGTATATTTAGCCATCAAGTCATTTTTACATGTACAAATACCTTAAATAATAGATTACCAAACAGCGTTTTATTTATATTATAGATAAGTATTGTTCAAGACAAAACATTATAGTAATTGTGTAAGCTATCAGGATTGTCCACTCTAAATGATCATGCTATAGCAGTAATTATCTGTGTATAATATTGTGTACCGCAGGCCATGCCATCAGTTGCATTTATGAAATCAAAACAATTTACACTTTGGTAATGAGCATATAGTAACATGACGTTGGATGTCACAAAGAACTTAACCCATTTATACCTAGCGTCCCAGAAATGGGCACAGGCAAACAGCGTAGACCCAGATCAGACGCCACATCTGATCAGAGATTGGACCGTTTGTATAAAATTTACAGCACTTAATTGCCAATTCCATTATGTTTGTGGCTTTGAATTAAAAGGAATATTTATTTGCATATTTCATTAGTTTCGTGGCTTTTCATCAAACAAAGCACTTAACTGCCAATTGAATTATTTGCGTGGCTTTCAATCAAACAGAGTGCTTAAGAGAGGCTGACTGTAAACATCGAGCATTGGCCCATAATAACGTGGAAAGTCGAAAATTACGGATTTGGCTCAAATTTTGGGAAATTGATATAGACCATGCATATGTTTGTTTGTATTTCACAAGTTTTTAGAGGTCAACGTTCGGCCGTTTCCATGGTAACCAGGAATCCATTTCGAAAATATCAATATTTAGACATGTATGTAATATTTCCTCGACAAAAATCAAACAACAAATATTATCCCATTCCTATTTGCTTGTATAGTTTGAAAATACATACGTATGTAATAAGATAACATGATATGAATGTTTTCTGTCCCTTATTATCAACGGGAGAGCTTTTACTGGAAAAAATCTACCCAATTTAGAGTGAAAAATTGGTGTTTTATTCGCCTGATAACTAAAAAACTAAAAATGGCAGTCACGTTTGACAATAAGGCAATATATGCATGATAGAGTAAGGTTTGAAAATAAAGAAAGTAAAAAAATTAGGTGTAAACTCGCAAAACTTTAAAAGTTATCCATCTTTGCAATGTGTCAATACTGTAAAATAGTAGGAAGGGAGATAATTCAAACTGGAATTATCTACCTCTCTTGACGATTACAAATCCGCGAACACTACAGGTAGTATCCATGATCTTTAATAATAAAAGATAGTATCTTTGAAAGAATAAGATTACTGTCAACAATGCTCACCATGACCTTTTCTTATCTATGAAATAGGTCCATTTACCAAGACTGCAGTTGCAGTTGTATACGGTACATTTGATGACAAGAGTTGTCCCGAGCAAAACGTCAGCAGAAATCACGGAATAGAAGAACGGAGTAAAAACGTTTTATTTGCAGCAACATTTTTGCCTTATCTTTATTTTATGTTGAAATAAATATATTTACTAATGTTTTTTGAATGAATTGCTTCTGTGAAGCAGGTAATACGCAAGAAGAGGCATTTTTGAGGACAGAAAATAGTGTAGACTAAGGCCTACAGCGTCTATTCACCGAGGGATACTGAAATTTTAAGCAATGTTCTTTTACCTATGATCGTCATACTACATAGAACAGCTAAAGTGGATGGATGATTGACTGGATTTTATGTCCTTTTTAACAGTATTTCAGTCACATCAGGACGATTGGGGAATGTGGTTGGGGGATGATGGGAAGTGTGTGTGTGTGGGGGGGGGGGGGGGGGGGGAGGGGGGGGGAGGGAGGGATGAGTATGAAAAGCTGTGCAGTGGAGCCAAATTTGCGATCGGAAGGATTAATGCATCAAGCAGATCTCGAACTCTGAACCACTTGATCAGCAGGCCAGGCCTTAACCTACTGTGCTACCCGGGGCTTCTAGAATAGCCAAGAAAGTCGTGTAATTTAGGTAATCCTGATAGGGGTGCCATCTTAAGTATACGAGTACTCATGAGTGATTTATTCATCCCATCTAATTTCATCCACTTTTCTGTAGCTTAGCGAGGGAAGCGCCTGCGTGCTAAGCTAGCAGTCCTTGTTCGAATCTCTTTTTTCTTTTTTCAATCACGGGGTGCCATTGCACACAGTCTTTAAAAATCACCCATGCCTTGTTGCATGACCTAAGTACTGTTGAAAGGGCCATAAAACTACAAACTTGTCATTAACTCTCTTCGTTTTCCAGTCTGCCATTTAAAGGTTAATTTGTGGTGCCATGAAAATGTTTGAAATGTCCATTTTGTTATGAAATTATTATTGGTTGAGTGTGTGATTTTTTGGCTTGTTTCATACATTTAGCTTTTCTTAACTCACACCGGCTTCGCCGTCGAGATATAAACTACGATTCGCGCTCAACACCATGTATACATCAGCGACAATTCACTGCTAAGAAAAAAAAATGTTCTTAATCGTGTAGTTCTATATCACGTATTTACATTTGTACACACTTTCTCTTCACAAAACGGTGATATTGCTATTGCATATACAGTGGGTGGCGTATCTAAGCAGCAACTTTAAATCTGTTTATTAGAAAAAAATGAAAACCATTTGAGATACGGAAACCAAGTACTGAACTACATTAAAACCATGTCGATTCTACTGCAAATTAAGAGTTGTATATTAGTTACATGGGTTTAGGGTCGTTTTGAACTGATGTTACACATTTTTATGCATCGTAACCATAGAAACAATATCAAACACTACATTTCTACGCCGTTATTTGCGAAGATGGGATAAAAATAAGACTCTTTATTTGTTTAATAAGCAAATTCAAACTGAAAGTGTGGAAATTCGGGTAAAGAAATCTAAAAAAATTGTTGTTTCTGTAAAATTGTAAATGCGACAGCGACACCCTTTGCACGTGCCTTTATTCTGTAGTCAGTGAAAGTTTACAACTAATTGCTTTTGCTATGTACCGTACTTATGTTGCTGTTTGAAGACATGTTAATGATATATTCAGGTCAGGCTGCCATTTTCAATAACCTCGATTTGAAAAGAGCTATTTTCACAAATTTTATTTTTTCTCCGATTATATGTACTTCCAGTTGCCATGGTTTCAACAACGTGCAGTAGCCAGTGCTCTGAAGGTGCAGAAATTGACAATTACATTTAGTCCTAAACACCATACCAGTTAACTATTTGATACTTGCTTCATGACAGACACGTTTTCCCTTTGAAATTCATGAAAATATGTAAAATTTGAGCGGCCTAAAAATGGTTGCCATGGCACAGTAATTGCATGGATATCTCGAGAACCGTTTGACATATTTCACTTATTTTTTCACTAATCTTCATCTTTCGTCGAGAGCTTTAAACCATGACATTTTAAGGAAAATACAAAATTTTGAGTTTCCATCCAATGCTCGATCCTTACAGTCAGCTTCTCTTAATTGCCAATTTAATTATTTTCGTGGCTTTTAATCAAACGGAATGTTCAATTGCCGGAACAGAACAGATCAGAACAGACCTTTATTAAAGTCAGACAAAACCCAGGCCATACGCAGATGGCATGAGGGCTGTTAACAAAAAGATACCATTACAAATAGTGACGTCACAATATGTGGTTATATACAGCATGATTTCAGAAACTGGAAAATGATATATTAGGTTCTTATAATGTTCCAATCACCTGTAAAATTGGTTCAAAGGCGTAGTTACGGAAGTACAAAAGGGGGAAGAATTCCTGTAATAAATTGATGGCAAAAAGAGGGGACTGAGATTTCACGGAGAGAGCATCTGTTGCTAAAAAACAAGTAGAGTACATATTGTTCATTACTGCCAGCCGGGCGCATAGCAAAGTAGAATCGACTTGAATACAACGTCATAACGTTTGATTAACGTCGATTCAACGCCAACGCCATTCGCCCGCTGGATACAATTAAAATTTAGCTTACATATTAAAGACGAAAAAAAAATCATATCAATTTTACGTCTAAGGGAACATGACAAGGCACAAAGTATACTTTCCAGAACATAAAAAACACTAGATCTATACAAAGTATATCTGCAAATGCTCGTGCCAATTTAATAATCTTTTGGCTTTCAATCAAACGGAGCACTTAGTTGCCGATTTAATTACTTTTCGTGGCTTTTAATCAAACGGAATGTTTAATTGCCGATTTCATTATTTCCGTGGCTTTTGACCAAACCAAATACGTAATTGTCAATCGCATTATAATTGGGGATTTTGCCAAAAAGAATACTTAATTGCCAATGTTCGCGACATTTAAATATCTTCAATTTCATTATAATCTTGGCATTTAAACAAACGGAATGCTTAACTATTAATGTCATTAGTTTTTTCCTTTTACCTTTTAAACAAACGGAATACTTAAATGTCAGATTTATTATTTTCTTGGCAATTAATCGAATGGGATTTTAAATTGTTCATTTCATTTTTTTTTTTGTTGCATTTAAACAAATGGAATACTTAACTGTCAATTTCATTATTTTCGTAGTATTGAAACAGATGGAATACTTAATTACCAATTTTACTATTTTCATGGCACTGAATCAAACGGAATTAATTTCTTATTTCATTATTTTTCGTGGCAAACTAGCTGTATTTGTTTCTATAACTGACATTACTAATTACATATAATGTATAACATTTGAATTTATTTCTTAATTACTTTGAACATGATGACAAAACAATAGCTTGAAATTGGAACATGGTATTTTGACCCGTCGACAGACGAAAGAAAGAGTGATAATTTTCCAAAGATAAAGCTGTAAAATTTCGCTAAGTTTGCTCCGGTTTTCCATTGTAAAGCTCTTTAGACCAAGCTTGCTTCAGGTTTTCGTTGTAAAGTACTTTATGCAAAGCTAGCAACACATTTTCATTGTAAAGTACTTTACGGTAAACTTGCCTCTTTTTCATTGTAAATTACTTTACGCTAAGCTTGCTTCCTTTTCTTTATTGTTAGATACTTTGAACATCCGACTTTGTCGTTAACGCCTGAAGAAGAGTGCATAAGAAGATAGTTTGTTATTATATCATCGTAGTTTTACAAAGTACAGGAATCTCGTATGCTTTGCAGTACTCATTTTATAATTTGAAGCTATTAAACGTTTATTTTGGCTCCATCAACCAAGCTGATTGTTAAAAACGTTCTGTGAAACGATGGTTTTGCAGATTATTGATAGAAGTTCGTGCATGCATAACAAACAAGCATCATTTTACAGTCTGCATGGTCTTCCGACAGTTAATTATGGGTCTCTTAATGAGCTGCGATAAGAAAAAGAGCGTTTTACGCATATGCGAGCAGCAAAGGTTCAGATCAGCCTGCACATCTGTGCAGTCTGATCAGAGCCTTGGTTGTTCACACACACCAAGAAAAGACCAAACGGAATCTACATAAATAAATGAAGATTGTAGCTAGACTGCGGTTCACAGGCTGGTTTGAGTCGTCCCTGTCCTCAGATACGTTACTTTTTTACGTGGCGCAGGTTATATAGCTTACCACAGTACCTTCTACTTTGGAACAGCTTATCCAGTTATTGTCATTACCTTACGTTTCCAACACTTTACTTCCAACTGTTATGTGATCCGAAATAACATTGCTGTCGGAATTGGCAAACATAACATGTCCAGATCAGAAAGTTCCTTATGCAGTTAGACTTTGTCGACATGTTTTGTTCAGGCACCTCTGCACGAGATCTTTAGGGTCATTATGGTAACTTTGTTAAGGAGAGGTTAGTAAGTCATGTTTCGATCCAACTGCTACAAATTCAAGACAGCTAGAAAACGAAATTTTATTTGCTTATATGACTATAGATTACAAGGGTAACTATGGGATAATTTTCTCACCATTTATTTCTCAACATACTCTGACTCTTATTGTTATGCACACACCGGGGCCCGGATTTTCAAAACGACAGTTGTCTTTAGTTAACGACAGATAGCAGTTTTCAAATGCATTACACTCGAAAGCACTGCCATTTTTGTCAAAAAAAAACATAAGGAGGCTAGTACCTTACAACCTTTCAACTGAAATGTTAGCAAACTTGATTTTATGGGTACTAGAAGAACTTAAGGTGGTGATAATCACTGATTTGGGACAAAGACAAAAATCTGCATAAAATACTCAAAATAACACTGATCTTTCCAAAACTTAGCAGATGCCTTCTTTATGTTGTTTCTCATAATTTAGAATCCCAAAATGCAGCATTTGTTAATGTTAAAAAGTGTTTTTATAAGAGAAGATCAAAGGGTAATTTTCTGCGAATAAATCTGAAAAAATAATATCATTATTGAAAATATACTTAGTGCTTAGAGTACCTTGTTGCATAATGGAGAGCGTCCTAGCAATTATTTTTTCAAACTCTTTCACACATTATCAGGCTGAGCAGATGAAAAAAGATGCAGTCTGTGTCCAATATTTTTTGTCAAAACACACAGGTGAGACAGGTGATACTATTTTAACAAGGTTGAACAATTTCATCTACACACCACTGATCATGTCAGTAATGTATTATTTATATTGTAGGTGTTAACATAGGTATGCTTGCCTACCCTATATTTAATAAATGCGTCCAGTGTACATTACTTTGTACATGGTTGAACATTTGAGAAAAAGCTACCGTTTTCATCTGGTCTACATTACAATTTGAGAAAGAGTTGGAGTAAATAATTGCTAGGACGCTCTTCATTATGCAATAATGCACCTTCAGCACTACGTAAATTTTCAATAACGATATTACTTTTTCAGATTTATTCGCAGAAAATTACCCTTTGATCTTTCCTTATAAAAACACTTTATTAAGCGGCATGTACGTCTATTTTGTATTCTAAACTGTAAAGAACAACAAAAATAAGAAGTCTGCTAACTTTCAGGGACATACGTTACTTTTTTATGGTTTTATGCAGATTTTTCCATTTACCATAAATCACCACCTTAATGAGTTATTTACTAACGACTTTGTTAGGCTGCTTGGAACCTTATATTGAAATGGCAAGAAAGATCCCAGCAGCCGTTGGAGAACTCCTCACCATTGTCGAGAAACGGAAACTGGGATGTTGTGGCCTAATCTCAAGACAATTTTACAGGGCAGAATAAAAGGAAAAAGAACAAGACACCTACAGAAGAAGAGGTGTGCAGACAATATAAAAGAGTGGACAGGGATCGACCTTGCTAGCAACTAGGGCTGCTGAAGATAGGACTAGGTGGACAGAGATTCGATGCTTCTTACACCCAGGCTCAGGCTTGTAAACAGATGGAGGCATGTGAGCATTGGTTTCATTATATTTCCTTCTTTTCAAATTGTATGGCTAACATTCCTACCTACAATGTCTCTTTTAGTTGCCATAAACTGCATGTGAGAACTGATCTGAATAAGTCGCTGTTGAATTCATATCCTTTATTTTAGTAGACCGGGTGCAGTCTATTTTGCACATGCCTTAATATTTTGGGTCAACCCATCGCCTTACTCTACTAAGTAAGTATATGAAAGATAGTGCATTATATGGCAACGGACATGGCTACACATTCCTGGTCTGGTCCCGTACCATCTTGTTTTAAAATGTATTTGCTATGAATAAATATTGTTTAATTAAACCAATACAGTTGCATTTGGATGATTCTGTATAATATTTTGACTTTATGTGTTACGGTGATAGTTATTTGTTTAGAGTCTGAAAGTCACTTAGTTTTGTCTCAATTTGTTTATTTTAGATCGATTTGAGGGCTTGCTAATTATACTAATTCAAGTATTTCTACATCATACCCAAAACACTTGACGTGCACCACCGCGTTATGGTGATACATATCTAATATAAGTGTCATGAAATTCCACTGACTGATTACTAAGTGACGGCTTACTTGTCGATTCGAAATCAATTCAAGGGTAATAACTACTGCATTACTGATGCCCTTCCAACAAAACTTTATGTACACCGCCTAGTTAAGGTGATGCATATTTTAGAATCATGAAATTCTTGTTCATTGTTTACTTAGTTATGACTTATTTCGTTTATTATGTCTCCCCCCTTCAGGGTCGGGAGACATATTGTTTTTCCCCGGGCGTCTGTCCGTCCGTCTGTCCGTCTGTCCGTCTGTCCGTCCGTCTGTCTGTCCGTCTGTCCGTCTGTCTGTCACAAATCGTGTCCGCTCTATAACTTGAAAACCGCTCAAGCTATATTCGCGAAACTTCATATAAATATCAATCAACATGAGACGACGTGCAGAGTGCAAGAATGGTAACTCTGGCATTTATACTTTTTGAGTTATTTCCCTTGGAACTTAGTCCATCACAAAATTGTGTTTCAATCGTGTCCGCTCTATAACTTGAAAACCGCTCAAGCTATATTCACGAAACTTCATATAAATATCAATCAACATGAGACGACGTGCAGACTGCAAGAACGGTAACTCTGGCATTTATACATTTTGAGTTATTTTCCTTGGAACTTAGTCCATCACAAAATTGTGTTTCAATCGTGTCCGCTCTATAACTTGAAAACCGCTCAAGCTATATTCGCGAAACTTCATATAAATATCAATCAACATGAGACAACTTGCAGAGTGCAAGAATGGTAACTCTGGCATTTATACTTTTTGAGTTATTTCCCTTGGAACTTAGTCCATCACAAAATTGTGTTTCAATTGTGTCCGTTCTATAACTTGAAAACCGCTCAAGCTTTATTTGCGAAACTTCATATAAATATCAATCAACATGAGACGACGTGCAGAGTGCAAGAATGGTAACTCTGGCATTTATACTTTTTGAGTTATTTCCCTTGGAACTTAGTCCATCACAAAATTGTGTTTCAATTGTGTCCGCTCTATAACTTGAAAACTGCTCAAGCTATATTCGCGAAACTTCATACAAATATCAATCAACATGAGGCGATGTGCAGAGTGCACAAATGGTAACTCTGGCATTTATACTTTTTCAGTTATTTCCCTTGGAACTTTGTCCATCACAAAATTGCGTCTCAGTCGAGTCTGTCTATAACTTTAAAACCATTCAAGCTATATTCATGAAAGTTCATACAAATATCAGTCAACATCAGACGACGTGCAGAATGCACTCTGGCGTTTATACTTTTTGAGTTATTTCCCTTGGAACTTTGTCCATCACAAAATTGCGTCTCAGTCGAGTCCGTCTATAACTTTAAAACCATTCAAGCTATATTCATGAAAGTTCATACAAATATCAATCAACATGAGGCGATGTGCAGAGTGCACAAATGGTAACTCTGGCATTTATACTTTTTCAGTTATTTTCCTTGGAACTTTGTCCATCACAAAATTGCGTCTCAGTCGAGTCTGTCTATAACTTTAAAACCATTCAAGCTATATTCATGAAAGTTCATACAAATATCAATCAACATCAGACGACGTGCAGAATGCACTCTGGCGTTTATACTTTTTGAGTTATTTCCCTTGGAACTTTGTCCATCACAAAATTGCGTCTCAGTCGAGTCCGTCTATAACTTTAAAACCATTCAAGCTATATTCATGAAAGTTCATACAAATATCAATCAACATCAGACGACATGCAGAAAGCAAGAACCATAACTTTTCCCTTAGAACTTTGTCAGTCACAAAATCGTGTCTCAGTCGTGTCTGCTCTATAACTTGAAAACCATTCAAGCTATATTCAGGAAACTTCATACAAATATCAATCAACATTAGAAGAATTGCATAGTGCAAGAACCATAACTCTTGCATTTATACTTCTTGAGTTATTTCCCTTGGACCTTTGTCAGTCACAAAATCGTGTCTCAATCGCTTTATTACTTGAAAACCGGACAAGCTATATTCATGAAACTTCATACAAATATCAGTCAACATATAAATAGACGACGTGCAGAGCACTGTAACTCTTGCATTTATATTTTTTGACAAAAACTAAATATGAATATCAGTCAACATTACATGACATGCAGAGCATAACAACTATAACTCTTGCATTTATACTTTTTACTTATTATGAATCCCTGCTTCAGGGTAGGGAAACATACTGTTTTTACCTTGGCGTCTTAATGACTGATCCTTTTGACATCAAAAAGGGGGGAGACATTCTGTTTTTTCGTAGAAAAACAATTCTAGTTTTCAAACTGATTCAAAGCCAACAACTCATGCAATTGTATGCTGAGGTAAAGAGCTTATAATCTGTTGATGACCTTCAAACCAAAGGCAGGGCCATCAACTTCAAATCAATATTTGTCATCTAGCATCGATTTTAATGTGTTAGTATACAGATTTTAAATCAACATTTGTCATATAGCATTGATTTTATGTGTTAGCATACGAAGCTTAAATCAACATTTGTCATCTAGCATTGATTTTCATGTGTTAGCATACAGATTTTAAATCAGTATTTGTCATCTAGCATTTATTTCATATGCTAGCAAACATATTTGGTATATATCTGCTGGTTGGACAATGATGCAGGAAATGTAGAATTAACTCTCAGGCTGGTGAATTAAGTGCTGACCCTGACTATGTTTGCAGTGTAACTTTGCTGCACTCTTTAATTGCACACCGGTGGATCGGGCGTCAGACTCTATGATGGCCCCGACCTAAAGCTATATATTTTAGTTGGTTGGGACCGGAGCCTTTTTGTCTGTTGCTTGGTCCACCGGGGCTCAACTGGTGACCTTCTTTTGCTTCAGATTTCAAGTGGGGTTGTTTGGCAGGCCAGGGATCTCCACCTGTCAGACGGCCCGTTGTATCTGTTGAGTCCTCGTCTTTGCTTCTTCATGGTGTTGAAATTTGATTTATGTGTTTACCGTGATGATTCATTGACGAGTTAGAGGGTTATCATGCGAACCGAACAACCAACTAAATATTTGTACCACTTCAGAAACTGAGGGTGAGGTTGGGCCCGTAAAATCGATTTAAGCCCCCCAGTAATTCATTCCTGACCGTTCCAAGGCGGTAGTTCTGTTGTGGTTCTCTGTTGCCTGTTTTTGGTGTCAGAGTTTCTGTGATGTTTTACCTTATGTATGTTCTAATTATTTTTGGTTCGGTTTGGGTTGCTGAGTGGCCACCTTTTGGGAACAAGCTGCTCACTCGGTTGGTTGGCCATATGTTCTCTGTATCTTGATTATTTGTAATCTTAGTTGTTTCCAACTATGGTTTGAGGGCTGGATTTTGATTTTGATTGTTTCAGTTCCTGGTCTTTGCATACTTTTTACTCACTTAGCCATAACAAGTGCTTTCTTCATACAGACTGACGATTGAAATGGGGCTTATAATGAGGTGCCTCCGGTTCATGCAGATTTACCCCGCCCATATACCTAGTCCTATTATTCCTAAAAATAGAATGTAATGAGCAAACACATTATGGGCTAAGCTAAGCCGACACACTAAGCTCATCATCAGGTGAAAAGAAAAGGGTTTTGCTGTTAGGTAGAAATAGGATCTTATGGACCATACCGGTTTTATAACATCACTTATAACATCACTTATACTAGAAATGGATCTGCTCGAATTATGATGTATTGGATTGAAGGGGATCTATCTATTTTAAAATGCAAAAGAGTAATTGCCAACACTCAAGCAACGACAAAAAGCTGAAAAAAGTGTTGCTACTGTTATGTTCAAATCGTATACGATCAAGCAAACGCAGCCAAAGCACCAAATCCACAAGCAAGAACTCGTAAACCATAGACACACTGAGAAATCCAAAACATCCAGACACACAGACATGGACTCCGCCAAACAAAGTGGCGATCATACGCCCGCGAAAAGCAACCCAAACTTGCTCATCATGCATTCAAGGGAGTCGTCAGTGACACTGTAAGTCCGGCAACCGGAGATTTGCCCGTGACCATCAAATCGGAAGTAAGTGTAGAAACTGCCATGTTGTAGTGATCAACGAGGTTGTGATTTCTCCCATAGAACTAACTTACTTAAGATTTGCTCAAGAAATGACAATAGTTTGAGAACTGAATTATATCATACTTGTATTAGTTCGTGGATACACACAATGTCATTAACAGTTAGAGAGCGAGAAAAACATTTATCATCACAGAACTATATTCTTGGTTCTGAAATCAAGATAATGTCAAATAAAGCAGTTCTTTTTCTCTCTTTTTTAATCAAAATATCAAAACAAAACATTTACACAATAATTCAATTAGAACGATTATATCGGACAGAGAGGAAACTTTTCTAGTATTTTTGTATCAGACGACAAAACCCTTCCAGAAAAGGGCCAACTGTTAAAAGGAAAGAATTTGATCGCAGTGGAGCAATTTTTGTCTTTAAGATTAGACCCAGATTGAAATTAGAGGCCAAAAAGAAAATGCTAGAATCCTTTTTTCTGAAAGTTAGCTCATTCACCTAAAGCTGTTAGAGGCTCGCCTTGACTCTGTTACAGAGAAAAGACTTCCTCGACAAACAAAAAGTCGATCAATTTATTCTGTAAGGAAATGTATCTGAATTTTGTATCTGCTCTCCTTCAATTATACTCCTTCATTGTAATGATGGAAACTTGAAAAAAATAAGGGTTGTTAATCAGTTATTACAGTTTAAGCTTATTACTCTATTTACTGTCACTTGATCACTATAGTTGTAAATAGGGAAGATATAATTAGTGTCAATGACTGGTTAAAGATTGATTAAGCCTTTACGTCATAATGAACTTAGTGATTGCAAGCATTGTAATAATCCTGCGGCACACCTGATGCTTTGAAAATTTCATTACCATAAGATGCTACGAACTTTCATGTGCCTCAGAGGTCCTGTCAGCCCGCTACAAATGTCGTGAATGATTTGAAGCTTTTTGTTGCATGATACTTTGCTGTACACTCGTTCAGATAAATCGCATTTTACTTTCATCATCTAGGGTTTTTTTCCTGCCAAAAATTCTAGATCTTTATAATAAACTGATTTAATTGTAAGGAGTTTTGTTTTTTTTAACAAAATAATGTATTTAGATGAACGAATACACGTTCAGGGGAAGCAACTGTTTCATTTTCAACTTTTTAAGAAAAGAACTAGCTCCTTTTGGAGCAAGTAAAGAAGTTGCTCTTCTTCAGCAAATCCTTTTCGTTGAAACTACAACCTAGTTGGAAGTGTTTCGTCATGTCAGGGCATAGACGTTTTCCTTTGAAAAATGGCGGGAAACATGACGGTGAACCCGTTCACCTTAGTAAGTTTAATTTCATATTCCCATCGCAGGATGTATTGCAGAGAACGTTTTCAGTCTGTGGTTTTCCGAACAGGTCCTCATATCAACACAAGAATTAAAGTAAATGATTCACATAAGCTCTAAGCCTCTTTCAGATTCTGCTCTTGAAGGAACTCTTTAAGATTTAAAGTCTATTTCACCGCAGCTGGTGTTGTGCCTTGTGGCGGCCGTAAAACGTCTCCCCGTACATCATCTATAGTGCAGATTTTATTTATTTTAGTCCTTTGAGATCAGAGGATATTTTCTGAGAAATCTGAAATATTAATTGGTTTAGTCTCTTACTCTAGATCATCGTCTTTTATATTTTTGGACCCTTTTTGATATTAGACAGTCTTTGTAATGACTGCCAAATTAAAATTTAGAAATTCAGTATGCTTTTCTCTGGTTTCGTAACCAGATATTGTCAGATACTGATGAGGCTTTATTAGTCGAAAGTACGTAGTCTGGCCTATGTTCCTTCATCTGAATGTACTCCGTGCTCTTGAAGGAACTCTTTAAGATTTTAATTAAGCTAATGGGAATCGAAAGAGTTTCGCCAATAAACCAGTTTTATGCGCGGAACCTCACGCTATCTTCTGATGCAGCTTCAAAACAAGCAGGTGTTCGGTCTGCATTAAGGCCTTTAAACTCCCCAGTTAGACATCACAGTCAAAGATCAGAAAATTATGATGAAACCAAGTTTAGGACTCTGTGCAATGCGAATCAGAGTATAAGGAACTACTAGCTAGACCATGATGGGCGAGACCAAAGACACTTAGTCTAGTGTTGTACATATTCTGTACAACATATTAATGAAGGTGGTGTCAGTCAGTCTGAGGTCCATCTCACCGCCGTGCAACTGAAAAGGGAAGCAAAACTGTCAATACACAGTTCCGAGCTACACCCAGAATGCCACTCAAAGTGACCTGATTGTGTATATCTGACCAATGCAACGACAACTTAACACGTGACATAGTCTCACAAACAAAATCGCACGTGGTTCAATGTCTTACATAAGTCTGTGATTTTACCTAACAGTTAATGGAAGGGGTGTATACTTGTTAAAGGTAGGCGTGGTTGTCGGAACTATCAATAGTGATTAGGTAAATCACCATGTATGCAGTTTTTTTTTCAAATAGCACTTAAATTGTTACCTTTATTTTTTAATATTTTGAATTGGTCTGAAAAGAAGGTTTACAAGTAATTTTTTTGAAATTGGGCACTACCTCTCTTTAAAAAAATCAGGCTCCGATAGGCCTTGATGAAGAAGTGGTCTCAAGCCAACGTTATTTTGGAACATCAACTCGGAGAAAAAGCTTGACATATTTAGTGATATCTATAACCTTGTTTCAGAAGTTAAGCAGTTAAACGTTTGTTACAATGTGACTAGATGCTTTTGCAAAACGTATAAGCTGAGACGTATATACATCGTATGATGCTTCACGTGGAACGCCACAATCTGAAATCGGAAAAAAGTTATCTCGATCATAAATTTAAGATGAAATGAAGCCATATTCTACAGGTAAACGTAAATCCTAAAACTGGGCCTCGGCGTCATAACGATTCGACATAACAAGTTGAAGTTCTTAATGATAATTTTAATTAACCAGAATCTCAAAATAGATATAATCAATATTTAAAAAGCCGTATTAATGTTGATAAGTTGAGTTGAGTGCTAAGTGTAAACACAAGGCACTTTATTTCACAATGAATCAGGACATGCAAACTCGCCAAAAAATCGGGACACAGTACAGCACAAAAGTCCGCGCTGCTCGAAAAAAAATCTGGTATGTTGGATAGTACATGAAACTGGAAAATGTCTCGCCCGAAGAGCATGTTCCTTCTTCTGAATGTATTCTCTATTCTTGAAGGAACTCTTTATGATTTTCATTATAGTATTACGTAAATATTGGAAGAACCCGAGCCATTGGCTAAAATTTGTAAAAATAATAAAAAGCCATTACCAAAAGATAACTGAATACAAGAAGAAGATAGCGAAGGAGATACTTAAGATGAAATGCATACAGACTAGATCAGATTCAAGAAGATGAATATCTACACATACTGGTAGCAGACTTTGAAAATCAAGTAAAGTCACTCCAAGACAACGAGTGGATAACTAACTTATTGGTTAGCAATAAGAGCATAGGTTTCAGAAATAGACACAGGCCCCACATGCATTATCACTGTTACTCTGAATTTGAAAGCCTTACAAGTAATAATTAAGTGGAAATTCGGAAGTTAATAGAACTCTAAAAACATTATCAACCATAAAATGACCTAAGCGCTATACACACAGTCAGATTAATCGCTGTGGTAAAAATCTCGCCGATATATATTCCCGTATGTACCAGGCTTTAATCGTATTAAAGTGTTCAATGAACTCCTTGTTTTCTTGTTCAGATTTAGCGAATTAAAAATCATATGACCCTCCGGAACTGACGAGAAAATCTTAAGTTTGAAAATAGGTGCACCGCCCTCGTTTTCTGTTCATGAAATGCTGCACCTATAATGCAATAGCAGTGTATTAAGGACCACTCGTTTGACTTTAAGATAAAGTATATGAGAACGTAATCCTGTAAGACCAGAAAATTTAACAAAATGAATTTATATATCAAAGCACCAGGTGACTTTTACGACTTCAGTTGGTGCTGAGCGACAGCTTTTTTTGTCTGAATAATAATAAAAGAGGCGACTCCAGAAGTTTTAAAATTAAACTGACTTGGTTTGTGTGAGCTTCTAAATAGTGCACCATTCTTCACCACACCTATCATTTGACGCCAAAATGTTGTTTGATATTACTTTAAAACGTGAAACGAAATCATACACTTCAGTGTAATTCATAAATGAGCCGCGACACGAGAAAACCAACAAAGTGGTTGGCCGCCCAGCGCAGACTCAGATTATCCTGGGCATCCCCCAGTTCGATCAGACTCTTCGCTATGTACTTAGATTAGCTAAGGGTCTAAGCTACCTCCATGCAGGCAGCGAAGACTCTGATCAGACTGGACAAATGCCCAGGCTGATTTGAGTCTTTGCCGGGCGCACAACCACTTTGTTGGCTTTCTCGTGTCACGGCTCAAAAAAACGTAAAACAGCTATCAACATTTAAGGTTGTGTTATACTTATTGTCTGTAAATCATAATGACGTCCATCCTGGGAAATCAAGTTTCATTTTATGGCTGGTGAAGATTGCGATCAGAAGCACCTTGGGTGTATAAAATAACGGTCACAAACATTTGCTACCAGCAATTAGACTAATGGAGAAGTGAGTAAGTGTATGGTTTAAAGTCCGCTTGTGCTTAAACTTTGTTTTACATTTTTTTCTCCAAAATTTGCGAGAAATACCAGACTTTCGGATGGGTCATTCTAAATTTAAATCTCATTCATAGCAGAATCATAGTTTTATTTATTTCTGAATGCGAGGCTCTGCATAATATAGGCTCTATCTAAAAATGATCTAGTATAGCGATCTTTCTACTTGTCCGCGAGATGATTTTCGTGTGTTTTTCGTGAGCTGATCTGTATGTTTTAGTTGCCCAAATTCCCACTGAAGCACGTGGGTACTCGCTGCACTCAATGAGGCCATTGTATTCAATTAGTACCCCGACATATAACTAAGTGGCTAATGTTTCATCTAAAACATCTGTTGTTGTCATAAAGTCTCCACAGTAATCCCAAGGGTAGAAACGTCTTAACGCGACTTATTTTGTAAAGCAATCCAACCTTCACATTTGGTTTTAACATGTCGGTTGACGTGCATAGGATTATGTCATATAATTGGGGAACATGTTTCTTCAAAAATGGCAAATCGCTCCATAAAATACAATTTTCTTTTCTGTACTGGTTCCCCAGCGAGCAATGCAATATAAAAAGCAGGACTATGGCGCCTGTAATGTATAGTTTTATCATATCATTAATTTGGTTGCCAATTAAATGACCCAAACCAGTTTCAACATTTTTAGATGTAAAACGCAAAGATGTTTAAATTAATTACGGTCATTTACAATGAAAATCTTGCTGCGATATCTCACGATAAGGTATTTACCAATTTTTTAAATGATCTTGTTGATGTTGCTGATTATATAGAGTACAAACACGATTCAATGCATTATTTTCATATTTTTCTATTGAAACGAATGTTGTAGGTACTCAGCGTAACTGATGGCAACCGACAACATATGTTAAATCCAGTGTTCATTTCCCACACACTTAAAAAAACAACAAAAGAAAAAGGGTTGGTAGCCATCAATACCCCTGAGGTGAGTCTAATTCATGATTACCAACAACATATGGTTGAATGGATTATTTTCACCATACTCCATGTCGTGGAGACTTATCAAATACCATCAACATATTTTGGTGGCGAAATGAACAACAGCAGAGTTTACCCAAACATAAATGCCGCAGTGTATTAACTGGTTTGTTAAAATGTACCTTATAAGTGCACATGATATCAGTAAACGATAACTTGACAGCTATCTGAATTTATCAGCAACCATGGCAACTTCAAAGAAAAGTACTTCCAGTGTGGATAACTCTTTTATTATGTATGAGACTTCTGGATCAGCCATAGAACAATAGGTGTTTTAGTTGAAATACAGCCTTGCATGAATACTTCAACATTCTGTACTAAACAGAGAGAGATAAAAGCCTTTTATTGTTTTTTGTGTAGAGTTTCCATGTAAGAAATTAAAGTTTAGAAGGAGTAAATACTGACAAAGCAATATTTGGGCCATGATGGAAATCTAGCGATTACAACCTTTTGCACTGATCTTGCTGCTATCTTTACTCTAGAGATGTATAAGAAGCTTTACAGCTTTACAGTAATTCATCCAACTTACAACTATTAAGTGCAGCAATTGTTGGCTGTTACATTACGCACTACTATTCAGGATAAAATGCTTAAATTAGCAATGTCGATAATTTCTACCAAAGCGGACAAAGTTTATATGATTTCGTAACTTTTTGTAATGGAGAGTAAGACCACGATACAAGCTTCGACAGATTGTTACTTTCAGCAACGGAGACCATTACCTTCCCCTTATGGAGACGAACGAAACCTTATGAGGTTTAACGGAAATTCACAAAATCATACAAGGCTTGTCTATTGAAGTTCAACCATCGGAGGAGCAGTTTTCAAATGCTAATCAGATTAACCATTAGCAAGTCTAGACCATTTCAATTATCAATTTCACAGGCTTGTCTGAGTGCAGCTACCGCCGTTCCCGTGGGTCTTTTGAAGTTTCTGTCAAGTGCAAGAAAGCATCAGGAAGATTTGCAAGTTAAATAGACATTATAGATCAATAGACAATTAGCTAAGCTTAGAATTCAGACCTAACGTTAGTATTTACCTAATGAGAGCTCTAAAAAGGAGTTGAAACTCTTACGGTGTATTGGTATACGTCTATGGCTTTCCGATATTTAAACAAAGGGGGACATATTTTATGACACCCAGTTTGCTTCCCTTAGGGACAATACCTTTCAAAGGGAAGTTTGCTGTGAAAGGAAAGAATTTTCTCCTAGAGGAGCAATAGACCTGGGGCCGTATTCATAAAACCATTTAAGCCGTTGCTATGCTGTTGCTAAGGCCAAATTCCTATGAAGGAGATTGCCTACAACTATGAAAATTGCTCTAGAGGAACAGTCTAAAAAGACTGTTCCTCCAGAGCAAATTTCATAGTTGTGGGAAATCTCCTTCATAGAAATTCAGCCTTAGCAACAGCATAGCAACGACTTAAGTCGTTTTATGAATACGGCCCCTGACCTCCATTGAGACGGAAAGCAAATATGAAAGTGACAGAGCTGCTTCTCCTGGACGGTTATCTTAAATAAGTCACATCACAAGAATGGAGGCCTTACGGCAAATTCGAACTGCAAAGAGCCGAAATGCGTATCCCTCGATTTATGCCTGTTACGACGCAAATAAAGTTGCGTGGATGTGTCGGGTGATGCAAGACGTAGTGTTCGCACTGCCGTGGTGGCTAGAGAAGCATAGGGCATGGAAGCAAATGCATATTAAATGGATTCTTAAGGAAGATCCTTTTGAAGCAGAGGACACATCAAAGAAACGAAAATAGTAGTCTCACTGAGTTCACGTGAGTAATGTAATGTTGCAACAATGCCCATGCCCCCCCCCCCCCCCTAGTACCGGCTTCTATGTTTAAACACGATCAAAAAAAAACCCAGAGCATATAGAATCTGCACTATAATGATGTACCCGAAGACGTTGTACGGCCGCCACACGGCCGAACACCAGATGCAGTGAAGATAAAATAAATTTTATCTGGAGGAAGATCTTCTTGAAGTAAGGAACCTACCGAAGAAAAAAAAAGAAATGTCACAGTGTGTAAAAAATGCCCCCGAGACCCCTGAAACTGACCTTTGAGCCCTGGATGTGACCTTGACCTTGGGCATGGAGCCTGAGTCTTGCACATGACACCTTGACCTTGGGCATGGAGCATGAGTCTTGCACATGACATACAGTCTCATTATGTTTTACTTTTCTGTGACGTTTAAATGCACATCCAAAGTTTTAAGAGGATTCATGGAGATTCAATTTAACCTTTAACGAAACTGTGTTGTGTCCTTGACATTGGGTGTGGGAACCTAAATGTCGCGCCTGACATAAATTTACTTTAAAGTTATCATTTGATCTTGCTTTTCCTTTTTGTGAAATTTGATGAAATACCCTTCAGCAGTTTTGAGTCAGTTCAGTGACATGATTTGACCTCTGCACCCTGACTGTGACCCTGACCTTGGGCAACAGAACCGTATTTTTTGTGACATATTATCTTATTATTTTCTACCTTTTCATGAAGTTTAATTAAGTTAGCTTCAGTAGTTATTAAGTAACTGAAGATAAATGAGTTAACCTTTTCTCCTCTAGCTATGACCTTGACCTTGAGTGTGGGAACCAATGTCTTGTGCATGGAAAATCTTATCAGACTTTGTCAGTCTGTAAGGTTTGCTTTAGTACTATTCTGAGCAATTGCGAAGACATGATTTTACCTCTGACCCCAGATTGTGACTTTGGGATCATAAATACATGTATTGCATGTGACACACCTTCTCATTATGGTAAACCTTTCTGTGAAGTCTGATGAAATTGGCTTCAGCAGGTTTTAAGTTATGGTGGAGACAAAATTTGACCTTTTTAACCCCTGGTTGTGACATTGACCTTGAACGTGGTAACTCAAATCTTATATGTGACACATCTTCTCATTATGGTAAACCTTTCTGTGAAGTCTGTTGAAATTTGCTAAAGCAGGTTTTAAGTCATGGTGGACACAAGATTTGACCTTTTAGACCCCTGATTATGACCTTGACCTTGAACGTGGTAACCCAAATTTAATACGATACACGCCTCTTTATTATGCCTTAACTTCATGTGAAGTTTCATTTAATTTGCTTCTGTAGTTTATAAGTTATCGCTGAGACACGATTTTGAGACACCATTTGACCTCTGACCCAACTGTGGCCTTGACCCTGGGGATCAGGACCTACGTCTTGTGCGTGACACACCTCATTATGTTTTTTCTACCAGTGAAGATTCATCAAATTTGTTTCAGTAAATTAAAAGTTATCGATGAGAAACAACTTTGAGACAAAATTTGACCTCTGACCCAAAAGTTATCGCTGAGACACTATTTTGAAACAAAATTTGACCTCTGACCCAAATGTAACCTTGACCTTGGGGATAGGGACCTAAGTCTTGTTTGAGACACACCTTCTAATTATGCTTTCTCTAACTGTGAAGTTTCATCAAATTTCCTTTAGGAGTTTTATAGTTATCGCTGAGATACGATTTGTAACGGACGGACTGGCGGACGGACGGACAGACGGATGGATGGTGCGATTTTAATATGCCACCCAAAGTTCTTTCGGGGCATAAAAATGTGCAGAAATATAATGTTGCAACACTGCCTACACTTCCTCGCACTAACTTCAGCGGAAATCTATATTCAAACTGACTCAGAATTAGCCCAATGATTTCAAAGGACCAGAACATATACATGTATATAATCTACACTTTGATGATGTACAGGGAGACTTTGTACGGCCGCTACACAGCCCAACACCAGCTGCTGTGAAGATAAAAAAATCTGAAGGAAGTTTCCACGATATTTTTCCATATAAGCTTTTCATCGCTTGAGGCAAGAATTATCCAATCAGAAGATAGTTCATTAAGGTTAATTGCTTTTGCATCTGGAAATATACGGACTCTTGCTCTCAGTTTGTTGCTAGTGTTAATAATGACAGACAGACAGACAGACAGACATACAGTCTGTCTGTCTGTTTGTCTGTGTGAAGGGAAGAAAACCACAGAAGACCTAATTAACAGAAAAACCAATTGAGCTATACTATTAAAAACAAACCATATAAGCATGTGCAATAAGCAAACACCGAATTGAAATCATAATGTTATCCTCATTGGTCATTTCCCAGCAAAGAGAAAGCTACAATTATGCAACTGTGCAAGACAAATGGCGGGAAATCATGAAATAATATGTTCTTTGTCCATATCGTCGAAAAACAAAGGGAATTCAACAAGAAAAAATATAACATGATTTATCATGTTAGAATGGGCGGTGTCTCTGAATAGTCTGGAAAGCAGTTATGGAGTCAACTTGGGCAGGTCACTTGTATTAATATATTTTAAGGTAATTCTTGATCCTCATAATTTTCATAATTAATTTAGTTATTTGCTCTATATATTTGGAAGCCCTGAATGAACAAAATCATGTGAGAATGAGGCGTTCATATAGAAATGGTGTAATTAAATTCGAAAAGAGTAGCCCTATATGTCACACACATTGTTGTCCGTCGATGGTTTAGATTGGTGAACTTTAACCCACATTTTTGTCAGTTTTAGTTCCACATTTTAGGTTTTAGTACTATTCAAAGAAAACACAAATGTAAATATAACAAAAGGTATTACAGGATCTGACGGTAAGCATTACGCCTTTTTTTAAAATAAAAACGGACTTTTATGTGACATGCTTTTGAATTACCAGGGGCCGTATTCATAAAGCAACTTAAGTCGTTGCTATGCTGTTGCTAAGGGTAAATTTCTATGTTGGAGATTCCCTACAACTATGAAATTTGGTCTGGAGGAACAGTCTTACAAAGACTGTTCCTCCAGAGCAAATTTCATAGTTGTAGGGAATCTCCTTTATAGAAATTCAGCTTTAGCAACAGCATAGCAACGACCTAAGTCGTTTTATGAATACGGCCCCTGGTATTATACCTCATCTGTTGCGCTGTCTAAACAAATCACAAGAAAACCAATGATTTGAAAACAAACAAACCATAAAACATGAGAACAATATTCTGAAAGAGAGAGAGAGAGAGAGTGTGAGACCGAGAGAGAGACCGAGAGAGGAAGGGAAAATTGAGAAAACTATTCGGCGAGACCTGGGGTTGAACGAGGGGCCTCATATATTTCTTTTTCTACTACTTACGCACCAAGGAATCAGGTGTATTGAGTGTGAAAGTACTCAGTTATTTATCTCTTACAACATTTACAATGCTTATCAAGCGAAGTAAGGACTTCTATGCTTAAGACGTGAATGTTCCCCATGATTAAAAAGTTATAGGGATAACAGACTTTTGCTTTGCATTTATGATTATGACATGTAACTTGCATGACAAATGAATTTTCAAGTGTTTGTGACTATGCAAAGTACGTTAAACATACGTTGACGTTGACGTCATTGTTGAGATAAATTCTAAATTATCCTCAAACTGATCGTTGAAATAATGATTTATTGTATATATTTCACCCTTTTTAACTCACATTACTTACGTAACAGACAACACTTGATAGTTTTGACTATATGTACGTGACCTTGACCTCATTTCAAGGTCATGGTACGAAATATAATCCTTGAAGATCACAGTGCTACTGTTGACCATTCTTCTTCTTTGACTTACTGAGTATCGTCCGCCCCCCCCCCCCCCCGTGACCCAGCTTCCCACTCATACATATTGCATATTTGCATCGCATAAGTCTGCTGCATGAAAGAAATGCTGGGTCACGGGGGGGGGGGAGGGGAAGTACTTGTATTCTAGTTATAGTGATAGTGAAGCGTTCTATTTTGGCCGTTTTGACCGGAAGTATAACTATGGTTTTGCATGGGTAGATGCCAATCAGGCGTAACAAGAATAAAATCATTGCTTTGTATTGTTTTATGCGTGTATTTAGCATGCATTCATGACAAAAAATTATAGAATGACTGACTGATTTCAATATTTTTATTACCTCAAAAAATAAGGTATGCAAAAACCTTTGATTTAGGGTAGGTAGGGTCAGACTGGATTATCTCCCCATATATTTGGGTCTGAATCACAAATGATCTGATTTCATACGGTTTAAATATTTGTGGAAGCTCTGCTAAGAAAATTTGCCCACTTTATGACTTTGAAAATTCGGACCTGTCGCGCCGGTCTAATGGGGGAAAGTCCTCGCCTTAATCATAGAAGTACTTTATCACAGACCGTAATGGTTCCAACTTCCAAGGCGGTACTTCTGGCCCAGAGGTTATAAAATTTGAGTACATTCTCAATCTTAAAATAAAGCACACTCATTGGTTGCTTCCGAGTGGTCATTTCATATGAAATATATGAAACGAGCCTTCTGCAACTTTTATAAATTTCATTATGAGATGACCATGAGTGTAAGATTCTCTTCATTATATGACCCTTTAAATGGAATTTTCTGCCGTTCCAAAGGAACATTGTTGTCGTTGTCAATGACGATACATGAATGCGCCAAACTTGTGGTCATAGGATTTTTATGACAAGACTGAATAATAGTGCCGTCATATGATAAATTTGTTTTCTTACTTATTACTCAATATTTTGTACTGTTACATACTTCTTTCTCGATATAACCAGAAAGGTTACAACATTGCTGCAATGCATGGTAGTTAACAGAGATGTACAGCACATACTACGAATATTTTGTCACATTCTGGACTGTTTTCCGTCTGTGTTTCAGCTTAAGCAATAACCGAAGACACTATGTTACGACATCAAGTGTATTAAACCAGATCAAGGACAGAGTTATGAGCTCTCACCATATGCATCGCCTGTAATGGAACAATACTTTAATCGCCAATAGTTGACATGTCATTTGCTTCCTTTTCAATGGTTTGTTTGTGTGCAACAAACTACGATTTCCTCCAAGAAAGTGCTAATTCCAAGCCATATCGCCATTTTCTTCCGCTCTAGTTACAATTTTAAAGTCTCAAATGCTACGGAAATTGATGATATAAATTCGTGCAGGCATAGCTAACAAGCAAAAGCGTTCATTAAAGAGATTTGCAATGCGACTTAATGCTTATACGTTTCCAAGGGATGTCACTCCGATCAGGAAATATTTGTTCTCTCTTCTCAGAGGGGGTCGGGGTACTATTAAGGAAACATTTTTTTCTAAGAGAGCCGTTGTTTGGAACCCTCATTGGAGAATGCACTCACTAACAACGAAATTGTTAAAATTGTCTCCTTTGAAACATGACTAAACTGTAATTGTGTATACATACACGTTATTTGAGAAAATAGGTTTGTGGACCGTCGTTTCTGTCAACCACACTGCAACCAGTACGCAAATATTATCACTTGATCATCAAACAATTTTTTTCTCAAAACGGAAATACATTGAAAGAAACATAAATATGCGAAAAAGGCGAATCGGTAACACGGAAACAACAATTATATTTGCGATGACAGACACATGCAGTCTAAGAACGAGGAGTTCCAACAGCTCCGTAGATTCTTCAGAAGAACCTGGCGATGTCAGTAATTGTTGGTATTTGCTACCCATGCTTGATCCAGGTTTTCAAAAGGCCCCCTCCTATCGCAAAACATTCAAGCTTTTGCTCTTTATCCCTTTTATCGCATAACACATGGCATAATTTTGCAAACCCCTCTTTTATCGCAAAAATAGGGACACCTGATAGTCTTATTATCCCCTTTTATCGCAAAATCTGTCACTCGTTTTTGTCTGATTTACTCTCTTTTTCGTAAACCTAATCACTATTACATGTTTTTATCCACTTTTATCGCAGATTTGTTAAAAGAGTTCAAAAACAGTCCTTAAGAAGCAAGGCCGTCCATAAAACTTTGTAAAAATAAGTAGGCATCTACATAAAGAGACAGATAGATTTTTTTTACTTCTGGTGAATTGCGAAAATTTCCGTAAATTGCAGTCTGAGACATAATCCTAGAGAGATAGTATGCAGAGTAGCAGCATGTATAGAAAGAAAGAATCTGTTATTTTTAAGAAAGTACTTGTACTGATTTGTACAAAAGTTTCAACCTCGTGTTCTTCCAAGGCTCATGATTTGTTCGAGCGCAACCACAATATGCATATCTCACACACCCGTTTTCGGACAGGAATTTGCTGTCGGGACAATTTAAACCCTACCCCGATGGATTCCTTAACAGTCAACGTTCATTTTGGACGAACAAAATACGATGTAGGCTCCGTGTATTCTCATCGTCCATTGGTCGGTTAAAGCGTACAGTGAAATTATGATCTAATCCGTTTGTCATGACAAATCCAGACTGGCTCGCATTCATAAATGCAAAACGTAAATTGTCGATTATGGATTTCGGAAACCCCAGCGCGGCGATTTTTGCACCGAGTATCCCTATACACGGGTACATGACAAAATTTAGAAAACACCCTTTTTATAAAATACACGGATTAAGATTTTTTTTAAATACCACTTTTTAATGTAAAACGCAGACCACATTTTGAAACGAAACGAAAAACTGTCCCCTTTCCGCGTTCTCTTTTTTTTTTTTTTTTGCAACACGCAGAGTTCAGAAAACTCTTGTTAGTGACACCGCTGAGATGAGAAACGCTTTGGACCTTTATGGTGTTTGGGTATCAACACCTCTACTGCGGAGTCGTATCCCCTGAGAGTGTACCCATTAATCTCAAAGGCATTTATGCCGAAAACAACTAAAAAATATTATATGACTTGTCCATTTGGGACATCAGATTTAAAGAAAAAATATTTATTTGATTTGAATTCACTGCAAATTGTTTCGTTAACAAAACGATTTAAATAAAGCATCAACATGGGTTACCTGAGTATTGTTTTGAAAAAAGATTTTTGTCCCACCTACAAATTTACTTGTCCTTAATCATCATGGTATCTGTCTGTGGATGAGAGAAATTCGTCTTATTGAGAAATATATTAAAATTGACGAATAAGAGTCGTCTTTATACGAGCATTTAATTGATCGAATACCTCGGAGTTTAGTTCTGCTTTCAGAGAAATTTAGAGTTAAATTAATATGTAAGGCATAAGGTCAAATATCATTTTTGGTTGTGTGTTGTTCGATTCACCGACAAAGCAGTATTGAAATTGTGTTTCATTCGCCGGTTGCATCTGCATTTCAGAAACTTTGAACGTTTTTTGGTTGCTATATGTTTAGAAAAATCTTTGCGCCGTGACGACCCATTCCCACTGGCATACTACAGACTATCGAACTTTATTTGTTTCCTGACGTGGCTCTGGATGCAAATCCGAATGTGCGTGGAGAAATTATATATATTGCAAAACATATCAATATGTGCCTGGGAACTCAAACAGGCATCAGGTCCTGGCCTCGGACCTTAACTAAAATACATGTCCTAGCTTTTAAGTTTCTGTTGTTTTTTTTTATTCAGATATTAAATTTATTTACTTATTATCATTTTATTTTAAAAGACTAGTTTGAATATGGAAATCAAATAATCCTGTTTTACTATAGTTTTCAGTTATATATTTTGTTCTTAAGTAAAGGCCGTCTTTTACATTTTTATAGTGTTCACAGCATTGAACCTCTTCTGCGTTAACCAGAGTTGCTTTCTTCATAACGCCATTGAACAATAAATATTGTACCATAAACCGAACAATGAATTTAATTTTCAAGACAGTTCACTTGAAACTATGCCATAAGCTATAAACTCTTCTATAAGTAGGGCGATTAGACATCTGATTTTATTTTTAACACTTAAGATGTCAGTCGCATCCTGCACGAAGTATTGGATGTGCAGCAAACAATTATTTCTTCACGGGAAGTTATAATTTAAAGCCATCTCATGTTATTTCATTCCACTCAATAGTCACAAATTTTATATATTTTAGTTGGTTGGGACCGGAGCCTTTTTGTCTGTTGCTTGGTCCACCGGGGCTCAACTGGTGACCTTCTTTTGCTTCAGATTTCCAGTGGGGTTGTTTGGCAGGACAGGGATCTCCACCTGTCAGACGGCCCGTTGTATCTGTTGAGTCCTTGTCTTTGCTTCTTCATGGTGTTGAAATTTGATTTATGTGTTTACCGTGATGATTCATTGACGAGTTAGAGGGTTATCATGCGAACCGAACAACCAACTAAATGTTTTGTACCACTTCAGAAACTGAGGGTGAGGTTGGGCCTGTAAAATCGATTTAAGCCCCCCCAGTAATTCATTACTGACCGTTCCAAGGCGGTAGTTCTGTTGTGGTTCTTTGTTGCCTGTTTTTGGTGTCAGAGTTTCTGTGATGTTTTACCTTATGTATGTTATTATTATTTTTGGTTCGGTTTGGGTTGCTGAGTGGCCACCTTTTGGGAACAAGCTGCTCACTCGGTTGGCCATATGTTCTCTGTATCTTGATTATTTGTAATCTTAGTTGTTTCCAACTATGGTTTGAGGGCTGGATTTGGATTTTGATTGTTTCAGTTCCTGGTCTTTGCATACTTTTTACTTTTAAATAAAACGATTGTTTTGCAGACTGACATTTAGAGTTTCTGCACGAATAGCAAACAAGTATCACTTTACATTTTTGAACAATCTAGGACTTTGGAGTCATAAGGTGAAGGTTTTATTCAATTTAATTCCAATAGTCCAATAGGACTTTGAGGATACAACATTTGCACATATATGACAGACAGTACAGAGTAATACATTTCAAAACAAAACCAAAATACATGTACAATGAAACACCGTATCTACTATATGTGACACATACTATAATATAACTCACACTGTGACAGAGTGGTGTAAGTTGAGGAAAAGTAGGAAAAGTAGCGAGAATAATAGACACCCAGAGGTGCATACAACGTCAAAAATGACGTCGTGTCTACCTCGGTCTGACGTCCTGGCGCATAACCGAGCTCGACACGACACCACCCCGACACTGCATGACCGATCTGAAGTATGCATAGTGGGGTCGAGTTGGTGGGTAATGGGGGAGAAAGAGATAATGCCATATACATTTTCTATAAATATGCATTACAAACATTCGTATGATTTACGTAAAATTACACACTGTTATCAACAGCAAAAAGTGCATTCTCTCTTACCTTAAATGCTTTATATGTATAGATAGCTAAATTTGACAAAAGTTTAGAATTACTGGATTTGATAAGTTCAACAAATTTGTACATGCTAGGTCTGTTCCAATAAAACTGATCTATATACTTACGCCTTAAAGAATCATACAATCGGCACTCAAGAACAAAATGATATTCGTCTTCAAGACAATTACAAATATTGCATAATCTTTCACTTACAGGCTTATAAGGTCTAGCCCACCTTCCGGCCTCAATTTCTAGCCTATGAGAAGAAACGCGTAATCTGGCTAGAGCATTACGAAATTTCAAAACTTTTATAGAATCAAGATATACTTTTGGGCTGAAATCGGCTATATTAATATAAAAAGTTGCACAACTTGAACCATTAAGCCTTTGATACCAGTTTTGAAGAAAATTATCATTTAACCTTTGCTTAAACAAACTTAAAAACAATTGTATATTCCCAACACCTTGATTCAACCATACCTCGTTAACAGTTCTTTATCGAGATGTACATGTACCACAAGTTACAGATAAATATTAGCACTCATTCACAAATGCCGTAGTTTGTTGATGATGTGGCAGGAAATGGCATTTATAAGCTCAAAGCTTACAGCCAGATCCTGGAATGTATAAAACTGTATATTGATGTACTTATGTTGTAACTGATAAATAAAATATTGTTTAAACCAACCATACCTCGTAAAATCCCATTTTCGATAACAAGTAACTTCACTAACCATGCCCAATTTACCTTATTTGGCCGCACCGCTAAATCTGACAGCATCATTTTATAAATATACTTAATGTACTTACAATCATCACACATTAATATTTTGAACCAGTATTTAATAACAATATAACATCTCCTAACAGAAAGTGAAGTTCGGCCCAATTCTCCATAAATAAAATCATTTTGCGTACTTTTTTTTAACACCGAGTAACTATTTACAAAAATGTAACTGTACACGTTCAACCGTATTAGCAGGAATAAATCCCCAAACTTCACTACAGTAATTTAATATAGGTAATATTAATTTATCAAACAGATCCATGAGATGACTTGTAGTTAAAGTTGTAAAATTATAAACATATTTTTCCAAAATGAATAATGCTTTTCGGGCCTGCCCAGCTAACATGTTTTGTGTTTCTGTAAACGAACCACCGGTTGTAAAAACTACTCCTAAATATGTGAACTTACTCTCAATTTTTAATTTTGTATTTTCAAATGTAAACTCTAAATTTCTTGGTAATATTCCACCCTTCCTGAAAACCATTACTCTGTTTTTGTTGTATTTACTTTAAGTTTCCATCTCTTTGAGTATAATTCTAGCAAATTCAAACCATTTTGTAAACCTTCAGCATCACTTGAAAATATAACTATATCATCGGCATAAAGTAAGATAAAGAGTTTAATCAATCCAATATCTATACCTTCAATGCCGTGGGTAATGAATTCTTCTTCCAGATCATTTAAAAACATAGAAAATAAAAAAGGGGGATAAGCATTCCCCTTGTCTAACTCCAAGCATACAGGAAAATTCGTTACTAAGTTGATTTTCATACCTTACTGTTGATTTCACACAATTATACATTGACCTGATTATATCTAAAATATTTCCCCGAATACCTAATTTAATTAATTTGAACCACAAATTGTCTCTTACAATATAGTCGAAGGCCTTGGTAAAATCTATAAATGCACACAATAACTTTTTACCTTGATTTAACATGTGCGATATTAGACCATGTAAAATAAAGACATTATCAACGGTACTCATACCTTTTCTGAATCCAGCCTGTGCTTCAATGAATACATAATAATTTTCTGCCCAATCATATAATCTGTTATTTACAATGCAAGTAAAAAGTTTACCTATACAACTTAATAAAGTTATTCCTCTATAATTATTTACATCATTTAAACTACCCTTTTTATGCAATGGAACTACTAAACCTTCAGACCATGACTCTGAAAAATATCCAAGTTCAAAAATATTATTAAACATAGTATGAAATGTGTTTAGCAAAGCCTCCTTCCCGTAGTATAAAAACTCATTGATAAACAAACCTGAACCACCACTACGGCCAAGTTTAAGTTGACGTAATGCATTTTCTATTTCTGAAAAAGTAATCTCTACATTAAGTTCGCTGAACATAACTTGTAGCTCATTTTGTAAATATCTCTCATTAAAAAACAGCACATCTTCATCAGGCACAAAAAAAGGGATCGGAAGGATTATTTATTGCCTTAAAATATCTTTCGAAAATACACAAATTGACATTTGACGAGGATTTAATGTTAGCCGATTCTTTCAACAATTTCCAGTATAGTTTAGCATTACCAAATTTAGCATTTTCCAGCCGTAAAGTTTTCTGTTTATCAAAATCATACCTTGCTCGGCGAATAGTTTTCTTAAAATCTGATCTAGCCTTTGCCATCGCCTCACGTGACGCGGGATCTTTATGTAGTCTAAATAAGTTTAATTTTTGTAAAAAAATATATACCATTTTTCTTGACAAAGTTCGTTAAACCACGGATTTTCCCTGTTTTCATCGTAATCAAAATTATAACCAATTTTACATTCCTTGAAAAACGGGGAACAAACATCTGATAAGATTTCATTGAAGCTCGTTAAATAAGAATTTACTGCATCTTGATCGGTGCTGTTGGAGATAGTTTCGTTAAGATTCTGTAGTTTTTGTTGAACACAATTTGACCTACATTTCGACTTGTACTCATCAACCAGATCAGCATTCCATAAATATTTACCATTTACAGTTTCAAAAGAAGAGCTACTATCCGAAATATTCGTATTTTTGACAGGAAATTCTAAAACCAGTTTAACACAACAATGATCAGACAAAATATTGGGATCCTCAATATCAAAGGAACATATAAAATCAAACAATTCTTGTTGTGATGACACATAATCAATGACGCTACTGCCGTTTGAACTGATGTACGTGTATTTGCCGACGTTAGCATCGCTCCCCATTCTACCATTCAAAATGCGTAATCCAGTTTGTCGACATAATTCCAGAAGTAATAGACCGTTCGAGTCCGGGCGTGCTGTGTCTTGCGATACGCGCTGGGAAATATCAAAATCGACCGTATATTCGTCAGGAAATACAGGTACATGGCGAACAGTATCGTCAACAACATAATCGGGACATGTATCGGTCCGTGCATTAAAATCGCCGCAGACTAGTAAGTGTGCTTTTTCATTTGCAATATTCTCAATATAAACTATAGAGTTCATCAAACGATCAAAAATATTGGTTTCGATCATCGACTGTCGGCTAGAACCATCGGGAAGAACGTACAACAAACATATATATAAATCTCTGTCTAAATCAAACATTTGTCCATTTAATTTTACCCACAAAATATCGTCTTCCTTGAAAGACTAAAGTATCAGAAGATGTAATTTTTTCCCTAATGAAAATAGCAATACCGCCGGAGTCTCGCTTGGCATTTTTCTTTTTCAATTTTCTATGTAAAGCATAAGAGTGAAAACCAGAGTATTGTAAATCTGAAAATTCATTTGTCCATGTTTCGGTGAAAAGAACAATGTCACTATTCGAAAATACATCATGTAATTCTTGACTTTTAAGTTTATTTACTCTTTTGGTGCAAAGTCCTTGAATGTTAAGGAGAGATATGCGTAAAGTCTCTTTCTCCTTCCTGGCCTAACAGTTCGCATTGCCAGAAGAGTCCGATTTAGTCTTTATTTGTTTACCGTCGGGTTTATCCGACTCACCTGACCCTTGACCTTTATTTCGCGTTATGCTATTGGACAGTTTACGTCGTCCGGGTGAAGTCTTTTTAGTCACAGACCTAGATCTTGACACGTGACCTCCCTTACTACTGTCATTCACAGGTGTAGTAATACTATTACGCCGTTCACGATGTTGACTGTTACTACGAGAAGAACTGGGCACATTAACTGGCGCACTTGATCGATAGATAGACTGGTCAATTGGGGGAGGCAGTTTAAAAGTGCTTGCCTGCGTGGGTAAGAGTACATCCTGACTACAAGTGGGTACATTCATTTCAGCATTATCACTACTGCCAATGGGACTCCTACACTGTTCACGGCTCAAGCTTTCACTCAGAGCAATATAGATCACTTGATAAAAGCTCATATTTCAAATACTACTGAAGATTAAGAAGAGATTTTGGCATGTAATATCAGTAACTTTAAACAATGTTGTCTTCAGGTTATGAGAGTTCCAGCATGACTTTTAACCTTTTACACAAGGTCAAGCGAATTTATGCTTCTGCAGTGTATTTTTCAGGAACAATGTGATCAAAAAGAATAAAAAACTTAAATAAGATAAACGAATTGATTGAATCATATATATAAGTCTATAGGAACTTATGCCATCATGCAAGATTGCCACTACGCCCATATATGATAAAAACATTCAATACTCTTCTCCTGCAGAACCGAGCAACTGGTGATCTTTAGTCTTGGATTGAAATATCGGTACACCGGACCCTACCAAGTTTGTCCAAATGGTGAATATAGGTTGACCATTGATCTGACTGCAATAAGGTCAAACTTGCTTCTAAATGCATTTTTATAGGAAAGTTATTTCATAATTCTGCATGTATTTGTTTTTCAGGAAAAATGTGATTTAGAAAAATCAAAACCTCAAATAAGATAAACAAGATAATAATTGAATAATATTAGTACATATAAGCTGATGGCATCAAACAAGATGGACGCTACATGTATGCCCATAGGTGGTAAAAACATTTATTAATCTTGATTTCTATTTTCGAAAAACCGGTGACCTTGAGTCTTGGTATGAAGCATAAGTACAAAGAATCCAACCAAGTTTTTCAAATGATCAGCCTAGGTTGACCTTCGAACTTACTGCAAAAATTTCAAATTTGCTTCGCAATGCTAATATATAGGAAAACTATAAAAAAATCGTATTTCGAACACAACTGAAGACTAAGAAAAGATATTTGGTATGAATGAGGATTAAGGTGAAATTGTGATTTTATCGGGTTATGTGAGGTGAAGGATGCACTTTGACCTTCGACAAAGGTCATATTAATCTATGGGCGCAAATACAACGTTACCAATATATAAACGATAAAGATAATCGGGTTCTCAGGGGAGAAATACAGGATATCATGATCCTCTTGTTGAACGCTCTGATCAGACTGCACTTGAGATCAGAGCCTTCACTTGTCGCATCAGCAATCTATAGAACTGATCCAGACCACACAGCCAATAGCGAGGCCTCTATAGACCCGGTGCAAGCAATAAGTATAATTTGAATATCACACTACGAAACTGCCACATTGTTGGAAATCACATGATTTGACTCAAATAAGGAAGAAAAAATCTGATACCTTGACATAGTATTTTAAAAGAGCGTCAGAATAAGGTGCTATAGGCTTTTCTGCGTGCAATTTCATAGCCCATCCTACGACATTCTATTGGGAATAAGACAAACGTGCACCGGGCTAAGGTTTCTAAAAAGACAAAAAAAATCTCTGGTAAATGGTTTTGCTGAAATATTTATTTTCTGTCATTTCATGTGACTTCTCAAATACAGTGAATATAACTGAAACACAGCCGTCCTCTTTAAACTACATCACCGCATCATTTGTGTTGAAAACTGGCAATAGCTTCATATTCGTATCCAAATATACATATTGCTGCTGTAGAAATCAAGGTTTTTTATCCGTTAAATCTATTTTCTACAAAGCATTAATGTTACCTAACCGAATATTCTATGACAATATTCTGTACAAGCTACTTTGAAAAATGTTTAATCGCTATTATGCATAACTTCAACGAAATATTCTTAAAATTTGCGAAAAAATATGATATTAGTTTTTGCGTCGTTTGACAGTCAATGCCTGGGTGCATCTTTTCATTAATATCCGCTCTCCGGGACAAAGTGATATGTGAGCGATTAACGGATCAGCTGTGCATGGCGGAATAATTTTAATGGTCCCGGAACGACTATGTTGAAAGTCGATAAGCACGTATTTCACAGCACGTGAATTGTCTTGTAACTTTTGAAGATTACCGTTATGAGAACTGGAAAAACAAGTAGCTGATACATGGTTTTGCGTCCGTTAAAACATGCCTGTTAATAGCGTGTGACACCGTTATTTATTAAATAAAAGTTATTTCTTATCTATTATCTATCTTCTGTAATACTAAATCTGCTGTCTGCTCTCAAAGTCTCAGAAGCGGTAGATATTACTAGCTTATCTTTTTTTTTGAATACTGGTGTGTTAAAATTTTACCCTTATTCATAAGTTCAATGTGAACTTAGTTAAGTATTGTTTCGTTTTTTTTTTTATTGTTTTTTTTTTTCGTGTTTTTTTTATATAAAATGCGGTTGTGTACATCAAATTCTCTCATCTTTTTACAGTGAAAGTCACACGCCCACCATCGACAATGAGCGCAGTTCGAAAGTAAGCGTTGCGCATGTTATATTCTGTTGAAGTTTTAAATGCTCCGAGCAGACAATATTTCAACCGACACATTAGTTCATCTCGGTAGCGCGATTGGCTGAACGGTTGTACATGTATATGTAGAAACACTGACAATAGGGGTTCAAATTCCCAGCGGGAACTATTTCTCTTCTCGATTGTTTGTTGCTTTCCTTTTGTCTTTCTACTATTTCTTTATTTATTATAAATGCAATAGGAATGGCGTCAGCCAGCTCAGAGAAGTAATTCCGAGGTCGTAAGATGCTAAAACAGTTCTTTCAAAATATTCCTTAAGTTGTTGACAGTGTATAGGAGATGACGGGAATCCCCGCAGTGACGTCATCGGATGATCACGTGGGTAGCTTGGTTTGCAAAAGATTAGCAGCGGACAGTGTTTTTCTATAGGATAGTATGAAGTGTAATCGCTAAAATGCGTAAAAAAATAAAATGAATGCGAATAAATAGCTATCGATATAAAACAATTGGAAATAAGGTCTTAGTCACCTGTCATACGAAAAAGAAATCATTAAATTAATTGAATTCATCTTGTAAAACGCGTATTTGGGTATACCCATCAACTTAACCGGTCTGTTTTTAATAACTACGACTGAAAAAAATATTAACAGAAAAAATGAAAATATTGTAGATCCGTATCTGAATCTTTTCTACTATAAAGTATATTTATAAGTATAAATAGGATAAGATGGAAAAAAATAGAATATAATATCGTAGAGAACTTAAGCGGAATTTCTAAATAATGTCGATCGGATTAGGGACAAGAAAAATTGAAAATAACAGAAATAGTAATATCTATCAATGGTTGCGATTTCTTAAAATTTTATAAACAATTTAGAGAAAGATTTAGATAAAGAACTTTTTCTCTTTCGAAAAGAATATTATTGAGAAC
Organism: Ctena decussata; assembly: GCA_963989385.1. Lineage (NCBI taxonomy): Eukaryota > Metazoa > Mollusca > Bivalvia > Lucinida > Lucinidae > Ctena > Ctena decussata. The sequence continues at coordinate 47,290,049 of OZ022500.1, forward strand.
AATATTAATTTTCAAACGATAATTTACTCCGAGCTCATGAAATCTAAACGAAGATGCTACGCATAGATAAAACGTTGGTCTAGAAACTCTTTGTAAGACATAGCAATAATTGATACAAATGAAAAACCTTTTCTCTCTCTCTCTTTCTCTCTCTGAATATATATACCCTTGCACATTCTGGTTTCGAATTTTTATGTGATTTTAATGAAATAAAGAATAATATAATGATTTAATAAAAAAATCACGCTGCTAAATCATTGTATTACATGTAGTTTAATGTATTAACATGATTATGCTTTTAGCTATATCCTTAAACAAGTAAATGCCAAAAAACCTAAAATACTGATTTTTAAAACAATTTATAAAATTCTAAAATAGAGCTAAGCTAGCAGTACTTTTTGAAAGTTACATGAAGTTTAAAAGCTTGAACTAAGAAATATAAAAGAAAAAAAATATGCATATCTAAGTCATTCATCAACGATTCACTGCCATTTATTCATTCATTCATTCATTCATTCATTTAATGGTTTGTTTGTCCGTTCGTTCATTCGTTGTATTTTCCGTTTCCCTTTTTACACGCATCATTTAGACTTTTATAAATTTGCACTATGAACATGTGTGATAGAAAGGGGAAAATATATTTTTTGAAGCATCTAGCACGCAAATAAATCATAAAATTCAATTTCATTAAAGAAAATGTAAGCCTTACATATTATCTGTCTAAACCATTCATATTTTGCTGTTTTAAAGTCATATTTTACACAATCATGCGTATTAGCTGGATACTATAATACTGTATCAATCTTTCTGCCAACCATACTCGGGAAATCCCCCAAGTGTCTTATCAGTGACGTCACGCTTTTATCTCCTATACTTCATTGCGTAAGTTGTTTTATCGTATTATTTTCATCTGATCTTTAAATATGAAATAATTTGCAATGAATGAGCAAAAGTATTATATCTTGTGTGTGGATGCTGATCTATGTCAAAGAGATGTGTACCGGCCATTTGTTTTGTGTTGGAATTTGACACAGTCGGTGTGTTCAGCATAAGTTTGTGAAAAATCCAATCGGTCATGGTAGGAGTATTTGTTGATATTTCAAGAGAATAATGAACTACCTACTTTAGTCAGTTTGAGGAGTGTTTTAATTGACTGAATGTTAAGGAACATGTGACAGTTTCTGGAACTAGCAAAACATGCATTTATGAGGGAGTTATTTATGTGGCCTGACACTGAATACGACAGGTTCTATCATTCTCTTATATATTACATGTATTACAGCGATTCTTATTTTAAAAGCCCATATCCTGTGATCATAATTATATTTATTAAATTCGTTTTGTTTCCCTTTTTTCTCCTTTTAATTTGTCTACGACTCTTATATATATTTGAACTATCACTAAACTAGCACTACGGGCGAGCTCCAAACCGTATCTTAAATATTCAGATGTTGGACAATGAAATAGCTTTGTTCAAGCGTTTTGAAATCATTTCGTAGCTTAAGATATCCCTTAAGAGGTTTGCAAACGGAACGCATGGCCAAAAATGAGATAGGGTGCAGGTGTCATGTACAGACGTTTCTAAGGTTTCTCTTCTTAAGCAATTATGAAAAATGCCCATGCTTACCTGCTTTTGAGCAAGCCCTTTTCCATTGAAAGAATGCACAGACGAGTTAAAATAATGGTGAATTGCGCAAGTGTTGTGTACGGTCATCTCTACAGGTTTCCTCCCTTTTTAAGCCAGCATTTAAAGTTCCGTGCTTACCTGCGTGCGCGGGTCCTTTTCTAGTTAATAAATAAATAAATAAGAACGTTGGCGAGTCTGTCAGTTGTAGCTTCCTTCGTCCATAAGCTTGAAACAGCAATGCCGTTGACGTTACATCTTGTAGGAGAATTTATCATTTTTACGCTCTGTCAACAGACGGTCTAAAATGTTTTGAAAATTTCAATTTGCAGATTTACGTTTCAAGTTTGTGCATGCATAGCTAAGCTATATCTGATTACACACTGAAACGATTTCTTTCGTTTGATGTTACTTAATAACGAAAGCAAAGTTTTTATCAATCTTATGAAACGATGTTTTAAGCCCAAATCAAAAGAACTGGAGCTGTTAGTTGTTAGCCGTTAAATCTTCAAATAATCTCACAATTGAACGACAAATTTAGAAGTATAAGTTTAAAGTATTAAAGTACACCACCATGTTTTCCTACCATGCTTACAAAGAGGAACAACTTCCGTGACTGCCTGTGTGCTTCCTTAGATGACACAGCCCATCAAAAATGGGGTCTACTGTTAAAGAAAATATCAAATTCTTCTCTTTAAGAGTCGACCTCCACTGAGATGGAAGGCAAAACTGAAAATGACACAGGTTTTCCCCTGAAAGTGTACTCATTGGCCTTAATGCACGTATTTTGAAAGTACAAGTCATTAATAACTTGGTTCTTAAATCACTGCGTCCGTTAATATTTTTCGGATATTCCTTTTTTTAATGTTGTTGCATGTTGCCCAGTCCCGGATCCAAGGGGTAGGCTTTGGGGCAAAAGCCCTGCCACCTGAGGCTCTGTGTACAATATAATGCAGAAATGTAGGTAATAAGGAGAGTACCTGATGATAATTTGAAATGGTATTCCATAAGGTGAAATAAAATGTATACTTGCTTTTGCCTCTGCGTGTATGATTTCTGCTTGCCACAGAGCATTTTTGCAAATGTATTCGAGGTAGGTGTGGTTTGGTGCCCGTTGTCATTTTTGTCCAAACTTCGAAGGATTTAGAGCACATATTCTAAGAAATCAGAAATTTTGATAGGTTTAGACTCTTATGCTAGATCATGCTGTTTATTCATTTGAACCCTTTTTGGTTTTAATAGTAACCCTTTAATTTACGTACACTACGCAAAGGCAACGTCAAATCAGTCGCGTTTTCTGCTTTCGTTTCTTGTTGTGTCCATTGCCTACAAAAGATTCATATTTCTTTCCTTGCAAGCAATTTAAACCGATTCAGAATAAATGAAATATTTGATAGTTGCACCGTGTTTAGAAGACAGTCTGTAGTCAACCGATAATTTGGTCGGGAAGCGGCCCGAACGAGTGTTTGAATGCTCAAATATTTATCTACTGAAATATTCAGTTTGATTATTTATTCTTTTCAGTTTGAATTCTGAAAAGTTAATGTCACATTAGGCGTTAAAGATGGTTGTATTCCTTAATTATTCATTGATGTGTAATCCAGTTCATACCCTAAGCCAGTAAAAGTCAGCAAGCTTTGCACATCAAAGGGTTTAATTATTCTTCTTTATTTTTTATCTCTTGATAACAGAAGTTAAAACGCACACGCGCACCATATCCTATTTAGTCCCCAGCGAAACACAAAGTGTGATGGGATAAGGATGTCATAGTCAAAGAAATTAGCCCGATGTTGTGGCGAAAATTTGGCCCATCATTCGAAAGAAATTTGTTTACTGACTTGTAAGGAACACATATTGAAATAAATGATTCAGGTCGGTATTTATGGGGTGTTTGATTTTTTACTAAATCCGTGGATTTCTGGACGTTTGATGGAAAATCCGTAAAATACGCTGAAACGCTGTGAAAAGTAGAATGATACTTTTACATAACTTAACAAAATAGCCAATACTGTCAGAGGGTAGTTTTTCCCGTCTCCAACTTCCCCCATCTCATCACTGAAAAACGATTATTGACGCAAACTAACGTTTGCGAAAACACACATGTACGCGTATAACACACACACACACACACACACACACACACACACACACACACCTATGCTCACAACCAAGAACACACAAACATTTTCGGACAGACACAGAGAGACAGAACATTTTGCTCATAGCATTCCTGTAAGTTTGATGAAGACTGAATTCATAGAAACTAAGAAAAGATGGAGACACCATTTTCCCCATTCAAAGTCAATGGAAACGCTCAAGGGCCAATAACTGTTCTATTTCTTTAACAGAAATTCGGCACCAAAAGACATTTCAACAGTGATAACGTTTGGAAAAGTTTCGCAGGATCTTCATTAACCAAGTTTCTGACCCGAACATCAGAACGTGTTACTGACCCCTGATACACACCTTCCACAGATTAACTTCGTTACTACAAGAATCAACAAGCCATTTGTTGGGAAATAAACACCAACAATAGCAGATTTGGCTCATCAACTGTCATAAACAATCTAATTATCAGCCGCTGACCATATCATTGTCATGTACACTGTGGTTATCGTCATATGACACCTTGAATCGGATACTTAAAAATGATTTGTCAGCAATAGATCATAAACAATCTAATTATCAGCCGCTGACCATATCATTGTCATGTACACTATGGTTATCGTCATATGACACCTTGAATCGGATACTTAAAAATGATTTGTCAGCAATAGATAATTGATATTTATTAAATTCGTTTTGTTTCCCTTTTTTCTCCTTTTAATTTGTCTACGGCTCTTATATATATTTGAACTATCACTAAACTAGCACTACGGGCGAGCTCCAAACCGTATCTTAAATATTCAGATGTTGGACAATGAAATAGCTTTGTTCAAGCGTTTTGAAATCATTTCGTAGCTTAAGATATCCCTTAAGAGGTTTGCAAACGGAACGCATGGCCAAAAATGAGATAGGGTGCAGGTGTCATGTACAGACGTTTCTAAGGTTTCTCTTCTTAAGCAATTATGAAAAATGCCCATGCTTACCTGCTTTTGAGCAAGCCCTTTTCCATTGAAAGAATGCACAGACGAGTTAAAATAATGGTGAATTGCGCAAGTGTTGTGTACGGTCATCTCTACAGGTTTCCTCCCTTTTTAAGCCAGCATTTAAAGTTCCGTGCTTACCTGCGTGCGCGGGTCCTTTTCTAGTTAATAAATAAATAAATAAGAACGTTGGCGAGTCTGTCAGTTGTAGCTTCCTTCGTCCATAAGCTTGAAACAGCAATGCCGTTGACGTTACATCTTGTAGGAGAATTTATCATTTTTACGCTCTGTCAACAGACGGTCTAAAATGTTTTGAAAATTTCAATTTGCAGATTTACGTTTCAAGTTTGTGCATGCATAGCTAAGCTATATCTGATTACACACTGAAACGATTTCTTTCGTTTGATGTTACTTAATAACGAAAGCAAAGTTTTTATCAATCTTATGAAACGATGTTTTAAGCCCAAATCAAAAGAACTGGAGCTGTTAGTTGTTAGCCGTTAAATCTTCAAATAATCTCACAATTGAACGACAAATTTAGAAGTATAAGTTTAAAGTATTAAAGTACACCACCATGTTTTCCTACCATGCTTACAAAGAGGAACAACTTCCGTGACTGCCTGTGTGCTTCCTTAGATGACACAGCCCATCAAAAATGGGGTCTACTGTTAAAGAAAATATCAAATTCTTCTCTTTAAGAGTCGACCTCCACTGAGATGGAAGGCAAAACTGAAAATGACACAGGTTTTCCCCTGAAAGTGTACTCATTGGCCTTAATGCACGTATTTTGAAAGTACAAGTCATTAATAACTTGGTTCTTAAATCACTGCGTCCGTTAATATTTTTCGGATATTCCTTTTTTTAATGTTGTTGCATGTTGCCCAGTCCCGGATCCAAGGGGTAGGCTTTGGGGCAAAAGCCCTGCCACCTGAGGCTCTGTGTACAATATAATGCAGAAATGTAGGTAATAAGGAGAGTACCTGATGATAATTTGAAATGGTATTCCATAAGGTGAAATAAAATGTATACTTGCTTTTGCCTCTGCGTGTATGATTTCTGCTTGCCACAGAGCATTTTTGCAAATGTATTCGAGGTAGGTGTGGTTTGGTGCCCGTTGTCATTTTTGTCCAAACTTCGAAGGATTTAGAGCACATATTCTAAGAAATCAGAAATTTTGATAGGTTTAGACTCTTATGCTAGATCATGCTGTTTATTCATTTGAACCCTTTTTGGTTTTAATAGTAACCCTTTAATTTACGTACACTACGCAAAGGCAACGTCAAATCAGTCGCGTTTTCTGCTTTCGTTTCTTGTTGTGTCCATTGCCTACAAAAGATTCATATTTCTTTCCTTGCAAGCAATTTAAACCGATTCAGAATAAATGAAATATTTGATAGTTGCACCGTGTTTAGAAGACAGTCTGTAGTCAACCGATAATTTGGTCGGGAAGCGGCCCGAACGAGTGTTTGAATGCTCAAATATTTATCTACTGAAATATTCAGTTTGATTATTTATTCTTTTCAGTTTGAATTCTGAAAAGTTAATGTCACATTAGGCGTTAAAGATGGTTGTATTCCTTAATTATTCATTGATGTGTAATCCAGTTCATACCCTAAGCCAGTAAAAGTCAGCAAGCTTTGCACATCAAAGGGTTTAATTATTCTTCTTTATTTTTTATCTCTTGATAACAGAAGTTAAAACGCACACGCGCACCATATCCTATTTAGTCCCCAGCGAAACACAAAGTGTGATGGGATAAGGATGTCATAGTCAAAGAAATTAGCCCGATGTTGTGGCGAAAATTTGGCCCATCATTCGAAAGAAATTTGTTTACTGACTTGTAAGGAACACATATTGAAATAAATGATTCAGGTCGGTATTTATGGGGTGTTTGATTTTTTACTAAATCCGTGGATTTCTGGACGTTTGATGGAAAATCCGTAAAATACGCTGAAACGCTGTGAAAAGTAGAATGATACTTTTACATAACTTAACAAAATAGCCAATACTGTCAGAGGGTAGTTTTTCCCGTCTCCAACTTCCCCCATCTCATCACTGAAAAACGATTATTGACGCAAACTAACGTTTGCGAAAACACACATGTACGCGTATAACACACACACACACACACACACACACACACACACACACACCTATGCTCACAACCAAGAACACACAAACATTTTCGGACAGACACAGAGAGACAGAACATTTTGCTCATAGCATTCCTGTAAGTTTGATGAAGACTGAATTCATAGAAACTAAGAAAAGATGGAGACACCATTTTCCCCATTCAAAGTCAATGGAAACGCTCAAGGGCCAATAACTGTTCTATTTCTTTAACAGAAATTCGGCACCAAAAGACATTTCAACAGTGATAACGTTTGGAAAAGTTTCGCAGGATCTTCATTAACCAAGTTTCTGACCCGAACATCAGAACGTGTTACTGACCCCTGATACACACCTTCCACAGATTAACTTCGTTACTACAAGAATCAACAAGCCATTTGTTGGGAAATAAACACCAACAATAGCAGATTTGGCTCATCAACTGTCATAAACAATCTAATTATCAGCCGCTGACCATATCATTGTCATGTACACTGTGGTTATCGTCATATGACACCTTGAATCGGATATTTAAAAATGATTTGTCAGCAATAGATAATTGAGCATGGACACGACAAAACCAACAAAGTGGCATGTGCGCCCAGTGAAGACTCAAATCAGCCTGGACATCCACCCAATTTGACAAGAGTCTTTGCTATGCGCATGAAGGGTAGTTAAAGGTCGAATCCAGAGAAGACGCTGATCAGTCTGGGCGGATGCCCAGGCTGATCTTAGTCTTTGTTGGGCGCACATGCCACTTTGTTGGTTTTGTCGTGCCGCGGCTCAATTATGTTTTATCAATAACAGAAGTCATCCCATTAACGATTTCCTTTCTTGGGGTATAAAATTTGTTGAAAAGCTACATGTATGTTTTAAATCTAACAATATGCAAATAAGGCGCGCCACGAAGTATTTCGACAGCGCCTTCGCTTATTCTGTTGCTGCCGCTTTTATTGACCAAAACTTTGAAAAAATATTTAAAAAAACATTCAGGCCCTATTTCACATCACAGTAACTGTTATAACTCAGATTAACAAGTCCGCGGACTATTTTACCGTAAGCAGAGCTCTAGATAAGAGGGGTATTTGATGATAATTGAGGGATAATTTTTTTTTCTCATTGAAACTATATGTTGTGACCCCTCATCTGAACCGTCAGGTCGAGACGGTTCAGATGAGGGGCTCACAACATGTGTTTTTATTCAGAATTAACAAAAGTTATCCTTAATTATCATCAAATACTCCCTCTTATCTACTGCTCTGCGTAAGGCGCTATGTAAAAGGGTGGTATTCCGAATGCTAATCCGTGTACTTAAGTCGGTCTAAAATCGGGCCTAAGAATTTGAAAAATGGTTTCAGAAAATTTTAGTTGTGATTACTCCGAATTTCATACTTGTATACCAAGATCAATTCCAATCCTCAAGGGCATACATTTTACACAACAATGAAACAACATTGACTCATTAGTTATTCAACGTCATGGTGTTGAATCAACGTTGGTTTAATGCTGTTTCAATGCTCTGTATCCAGGCCACTAGAATATAAAAATTGTAGTGGTTCCATCTCAGCTTTTTTTTTGTATGTCAGACCAGCAAACCTGGCCTTTAGTTATGTTGTAGTAATGAAACTCTTACTTTAAACTTCACTAGCAATTACACATTTAAACTAAAATGGACAGGAGAGTAGTGATTTTTTTCAAACATGTTTTCTTCAAATAATGTAATTTATATTATTTTATCTTCAGAGGTGATAGAAAGTTTTAATTGTCGTAGCTACCAATGGCGCTACATAAAAGTATCAAGATAGGTATCAAATGTCAGGACGCTTCACTATATTTTTTGGTGGCATGTACTTCACATATAAAAAAGTAAGGAGGACAATTAAAGTAAGGAGGATAATTAGTCTTGTTATAAGGAGTATATGATTTACACATGCCAAATTCCAGTTGAATATGTGTAGTTATCAGAAGGCCATATCATGTTGGCTTACCCGAAAGTGATTATACTTGGACAAAAACGAAGCCCGAATGCAGCGACAAGACTGTGCATGCTCACAGGTTTACCCTGGCATATGCCATTTGCAAACGATAGACGGGCCAAATTATATGGGCCAAATTATATCGGTTCTGGCGTTAGAAATAAGTCAGTTATATAAAACAATAACCAACGGTCACAACAACGCTTAATCATGTGTAGAAGACAGCCGGAAGTGATAGCGATAGAATCATTGAAATAACATAAAAACTCACTCTTTGGTTTGAAGATTGATTAATTCCATCATATCAAAAGTTTACAGAAAACTAGCCCAGAGCTGGCTTGAAAATCGCACGACTTTGATTTATCTCGTGTGACGCATGAGATAATACTGATCCTGTGTTTCTACCTCGCTCGGGTCGTTTGTGTAAAATCCAAGCTCTGTTAGCGGGAGGTCAGGTATTTGTTCCGCGCGATCCTGCTTTGGCAAAATTAAAATAATGAAAAAAAAAAAACCTAACAAGCATTAAGATGCATTTTCTACTTTATTTGTTCGAGTGAGTGATACCGAACGAAGGAAACAGCAGTCATTCTAAACAAGAGTGAAAGTGTGAAAGCAACAGTTTTGGAAGTGTCCGGCAACTTAATTTCTTTATTTTATTTTGTTTATTTTTTTATTTTTATTTTTTGTCTTTTTGTTTTCAATTGAAGAATTACAAAATCTAAGCCCATCTAAATACAAATGGATAAACTGTTTCAACCCAACAGAATCCCTTGACAGAGGTGAAATTTCTATGTACGTCATAGTCAAAAGAGACACTGTACTTTGGAACCTATTGTAGGAAGGATGCATATTCAAAGCTGGATGACTTACGGCATCTTTGTTTTCGAAAAAATGACTTTAACGCTTGACGTTTTTTTGCGGATGCATAGACGCACTGACATACCAGCCAACAAAAATCCAAAACGTCATATTGCACCTGCTTACTTGCCAAAGGAGGTGCAACAAAAGCTTGATTGTGCATATGAGCCGCGACACGACAAAACCAACAATGTGGTTGTGCGCCCAGCGCAGACTCAGATCAGCCTTCGCATCTGTTCAGTTTGATAAGACTCTTCGTTAATGGCTCAAATGGTAGCTAAGGGTCTAAGCTACCCCCATGCGGACAGTGAAGACTCTCATCAGACTGGGCGGATGCCCAGGCTGATCTGAGTCTGCGCTTGGCGCACAACCACATTGTTGGTTTTGTCGTGTCGCGGCTCATATACATTTGCGTTTCTTTTTGTTTCAATAAGCAGCTTGCACCTTAAGCACCGAATGGCGACCAAGCATGGCAAGATGAAATCCAGTGCCAACATGACATTGGCTTTATCAGTTCTTTGCTTCAAGGAAATAATTTGCTTCAAGTTTCCTTATTTGCAAATAATCATTCTCTCAAAGGAATTAGCTAGACATCTTACATGAAATGATTGCAGAAAATTATTCAGAGCCTGCGAAGGAAAACTCTGTATTATTATTAAAATACTGTCTGTCACATGCTTATTTGTAAAAGTTCTAGGAAAACAAATCTGTTTGTTCTGTTGGCTGTAATAAGTTAACTATCAAGGCTGCAGATGATTGCTTTGTAAAGAACATATTTATTGTATATCTTCTGAACATGTTTTGGCCGCGGAATGGTTGAGTTCTTCAGTAAATGTATTCAGTAACTGATACAATCTCCACATCATATCCGCAATACCAAATGACAAAATAAATGGAACATCATGTGACAACCCTAAATGTTAGACAACATATACGTAAAACTGATAGAAAAAAACTTTTTTCCCAAATGGGTGGCCACTAAACTATCTTCAACATGGGTGCACGACGTTTGGTCGAAAGTCATTTCGTTAACACGACTTTTGGTCGAATACGACATTTGGACGACACGATGTTTGGACAGCGCAGACGGCATCCAGAGGGAGATCAAGGTAAAAGGGCAGAAGCTGGGTACCGTAAGCAGCTTCAAATACCTTTGAGCAATTGTCTCAGACGATGGCTCAAAACAGGAGGTTCTCTCAAGGATTGCACAAGCCACTTCAGCTCTTACTAAGCTGAAACCAATTTGGAGAGATAACAATATATCTCTTGGATCAAAGGTAAAACTTATGCGCTCACTTGTCATTTCCATATTTCTGTACGCCTGTGAATCAGTTAGAGAAAAGAATGCAGGCTTTTGAGATGAGATGCTACCGAAGGTTACTGAACATTTCGTACAAGGACCATATAACCAATGAGGAGGTTCGCAGGAAGATCCAAGTAGCCATTGGAGAATATGATGAACTCCTTACGCTGGTCAAGAAACGGAAACTAAGGTGGTTTGGCCACGTCTCAAGGTCTTCTGGTTTAGCAAAGACAATTCTTCAGGGCACAGTGAAAGGAAAAAGAAGAAGAGGCAGACAGAAGGAGAGGTGGGAAGACAATATCAAGGAGTGGACAGGAATGGATTTTGCCAGCTCAACTAGGGCAGCTGAAGACAGGACAAGGTTGAAAGGGATTGTTTTGAAGTCATCTGTGGTGCCCCAACGACCTAGTAAGGTTATGGGATAGAATACAATAGAATAAAATAGAGATGTTTGGACGACATGACGTTTAGGCGAAGACAGGTCAGGTACGACATTTGTTCGAAATGGTAACTATCTAATTTTTTTGAGTAACTACGAATTTTGTCACGGAAAAGTCAAGAAAGAATACGCAACTATTTTCATAATCGCTATCGAGTGAAAAATACAGGTATCGCCGATTTATCGATAATACCAGCAGGTCTCTTGAGTTACCTAGCGTAGCAATCTACTTGGCAACAGGTAGTGATTAAAACAGGTACAATATCGATTGTTTGACTGTGGGAAGTGTCATAAAAGTTAAACGCCCTTTTCTGGTTCTTTGCTTAGTTTATATGCGACTGATCAGGCTGCGCATCAGTGCAGACTAATGAATGGTCACGGGTTCTGGCGATTGATGTTCCTCTGGGGTATCACTCGTAAACAATTCTGATTCCAATTTAGTTACTTAAAATAAGACTGCGCAAATGCGCAAACTAACCAGAAACCGTGGCCCCGTCTTGATCAGTTTGCGCAGGCTAATCAGAATAGCTTATAAAACGGTTGAACATTCAACTAAAGCAGATGCGCAGATGAGCAGGTTTCAAATGTGCATACTGATTGTTTTTATTTATTTTTTTTCTGTTCCCATATTGCATATTCAAATATAAAACCAAAATTATTTTCAAAAATTAAATAAATCGGAGTTTTAATGGCAAAATGGTAAATTCGTTGGCTGAAGTTGTCAGTGTTGAATCATCTGTTGATAGCGAAGGGTAAATGTCAAGCGTGTTTATTGCACGTGAATATATCGATTATCGATCATAAAATCAGAGATTACCTGGACAAAGCTATCCTTAATTATTCGTGAAATAAATAAACTAACTAAAAATAAACGATAAATCGGGGAAAAAATAAATAAAATAGATAGATAATAATAAAATAAAGATAATTAATTTTGCAGAATAATTAAGTATGTGTGTGTTGTTTGCCAAAAAAAAAAAAAAAAAAAAAAAAAACCAGATTTTTTTCAAAACGTTTTAATGCGTGTGCCCAAATCAGCCTGTGCATGTGCGCACACTAATTGGGAAATCTGTTCTATGTTTGCGCGCGATCTCAGGGCAACTGTCGGGAGACAAGCTGTAGAACTATTTGAACCGCAACATGAGAAAAACAACAAAGTGGTTGTGCGCCCGGCGCAGACTCAGTTCAGCCTGGAAACCCTTTGCTACCCTGTTAGCGCTTAGCGTAGACTCTGCTCAGACTGGGAGGAGGAAGGCTGATCTGAGGGTGCGCTGGAATCAGAACCACGTTGTTGGTTTTCTCGTGTCGCGGCTCATTTGTCCCTCAGAATACCAATAAATATCAATGAAAATAGTGCATCTCAGACCAGCCTGCATATTTTTGCATGTTATTATTTATTATTATTATTTCTGCTTTTTCTGCAACACACTCTCTGAATACCCGATCAGACTGCGCAGACTTATACTGTCTAGTTGAATCTAACAGATCATAAAAATACCTCCCCATCATTCAGCGCTTTGTAGTTAACATTCTGATGAGACTTTAATCGATGCTTGCACACTTTTTGTGTACAATTAACTTACCTAGTTTGAGTTAAAGCTGAGTAAAGCGAACAATAATTGCCATTAATTGGCATTAACACCTTTACTATCAACATTAGTTCTCTCCGTTTCAAACTGTCGTCTACAATACCATCAAAGTCTTTACCGATGCAGCAAATATTGAAGCCAAAAGATGCAAAAAGGATCTAAGTCATAATTGGTTTTAAGCGTTACTAAGATTGAAATACCGAAGATCACAATACTGTCTTCTCAGTTTAAGCAAATAATAATAATAATAATAATAATAATAATAATAATAATAATGTGATGAAAAGAAAGAACAGAAAGAAAGAATAGGAATCAACTTATTTGTCTTAAATTGCAGATTTGATCATTGCAAAACGTATCGTATGATTTGGATTTTACGGCAACATATAAATAAATACAGTTAATATACGCACCTATAGCATGCAATGATCCAGTACTTCAGTTATTCTTAAGTTTCTCAACCGTTCGTAAACCGTCGGCATTAACCGTACACCTCCGGAATGTGATTCTAACTAAATTTGAAATTAAATCGCAAAATAGACTAAATTTTATATCAGTATAAAGGCCTAATATTAAGGGAACTGGAGCCGCCAGCACAGAGTCAATTAGATCTCAAATCGTGGACTTATCTTAATTTAAAATGTATCAATCTGTCAAATTTATGATGATTTTGCTATATATTTAATCATTTTACTGGTCATAACAAATAACCCGAAAATAGACCAAAATGTTCTTACTCTAAAATTATGAAAAACATATCAGCGTAATCGGGAAATAATGTAGTTTTCTATGCCGCCAGCACAGAGTTTCTATCTTTTATAATTATTTTAAAATCGGTTGTTAAAAAGTCACCTCCTATCTAAATCAATGCATTTTTGTGTATCATGTCGCCCAGGTATTGGTGAGACTCAGTTATTGGAAAGTTGGCCATGGTAATAATCTGATTTATCATATGACGTCGCATCTGAGAGTGTAATAAAGCCATGCATTAAAAACGATAATCCACTAGTGGATTAAATATGCAAATTACGCCAAAACGTTATGCGTTGACGCCCATAAAACGTTGCGTTGTCTAATGGCAAAATAGTGATGTTTTAGTGCAAAATTTGCTAATAAAATGCGATTTTAGAGTCATATGATAAAAAGAATCTTGCATTCGTGCTCCTGTATTATTGAATTTATTAAACTCGTTAGTGAGCCTCGCATCTTATCTTTTTCCCCAACTCGTTTAATAAATTCAATAATACATGAGCACTCATGTAAGATCCTCTATTTAAGTAATCCTGTCAACATTTTGCTGAGCACACTTAGTTATTTTTCCGGTCATACAACTGAACATGCACAATGTGGTGGCGAGAGGTTCATGATATTTGGAACCGACCAAACATTAAAACAGTTCAGGAGAAGTAAGGGATGGTACGGTGATGGAACCTTCAGTTCTTTCTTTCTATATATCCTGCAACACCCTCTCAGGAGGATTACGTGCAGCTGCGCGCGCCTTGAAAAGTGTGATAGGAGAAAGTTGAAATAAGTTTAGTAATGACTTAAAAGTAAAATAGTATTAGTATGAGAAAGAAGTAGACGTTTAAAATCTGATGAAAACAATGTTTTTCAATTTATGGCATACAGTGATGTGGGCTGCAGACGATAGACCTGTTGTTGGTCAGGTCATCAAAAAGGACAACCGATGAAGGAGAGGTTGTTCCACTGCACAGTGACTAAAGGAAAGAATGAATGTTTAAAGTAGTTAGTTGATGTATGGATCTGTATGAAATGACATGGACGCATATTCCGGGTCATTTGGACCTGGCGCTGAATGTATGGAGGCAAAGAAATCTCAGCCTAACTCCGTTCATTAATTCTGAAACTGGGGTTTTCGCTGCTCATACTTTAGTCATCAAATTAATCCAAGTAAGAATGTGCATAGTGATAATGCTAGACTTCAACTGATTTCTCATCATTGTGTCCTGTTACTCTGTCCTTTATAGGATTCTGGGCAAACCTGCAGAAACATGCAAATAACAGATTTTCAACCCGAGACTTAGTCCATCGGATAGGTTGGAAACGCCCTTTAATACCATATTATATAGAGTGGTCGCTATAAATAGTTCTGTATACGAGTCGGGTTGGTTTTCTAACACATGCTCTGCGCGTGCGAAATCAGTCGGCATGACAACATGCTTATCATCCAAATAATTCTGTATCGATTTGAAATTGATCACACCGCATAAATTTGCACTGGAGTTTCATCATTGTCCTTCGCTACCGACAAACAATGTCTACACGACGTCATATCAGCGTCAGTGCGACGTGATGATATTCACTGGTGCTACAGTTTTATCGCAAATATTGTAGCTTTCCACAGTATATGCCATAACGTTCTAAAGCTCCCAAACATGCAATACCAATGTTGCGTTAGAACTGCAAATTTAAACAAGAACCAAACCGTGCACCTCTTAAACTTATTACAGCTCCCCTCAATCAATCTTCTCCTCCTCTCCCCCCCCCCCCCCCCACAAACTCTAAAACTTATAATAAGATAATCTACCCCACACTACATACAACCCCTCCCTTCAATTGATATGCCATCAAAACTCCCATCCTCGATATGACCCCCAACCCAAACACACACCTTATTCAGTCTACCACCTAAACCTCCACCCTAGTCTCTAGACACGCCTCACCTCTTTTCAAAAAACTATTCCCTCAACTTGTGTACTACTCCGACTACTCTTCGGCACGAACAAGACCTAAATGTAAATATTACATCGTCGAACCTTACGGCTTGCGCAAACAGGATGCAGTCTGATCAGAGTCAACCGGAAGTGAAAGTCACCCTCACGGTACCGAGTTTAAAAGAAAGCTGAGAGCTTACTTTTTTGCGATTTACTTGATATATTTGATTTGCGTTATGTGAAAAGGATATAAGTCATATGCATACTGTAACTATTCAACTGTACAGGCTGTTCATTTTTATATTATCCAAGAAGGCGTATGCAAAAATGTAGACTCTGATATAACTGCACGATGCACAATGGTACATTTCCACAAGTGTGCAAATCATTTACTTGTTAGTAACTGTATTCATAGACATCAATTTGACGTACAAAGATGAACCTGCACACATACACGCATGCGTGCAATATTTCTTTTCGTAAACGCAAAAGCTGATCTGACCTTTGCTTTTTCGCATTTCCAATGTGTGGCTGTATGGGCCCAGAGACACATGACGAAGTCTCTAGCTGACTGGTTTGAGATTTTGCCGTTCGCAGATACGTTATGCCACCTTTATACGTGACGCGTCACTATAAGAACAAGAATATTCCGCGGAACGCTCTGTCGCACCTGCTTAACACCTTTACTTTATGAACTTGATAAAAGTGTCAATATTTGAAACATATTTGGTCAAAATCCATTGAGTAGTTTATGAGATATTATCGTTTTCATGTTTTCCGCTATTTTTAGTAATGGTGGATGGTTGCCATCTTGGATGGTCAATTTGAAAAAATCATGAAACAGCTTCATGCAAGGATCATTTTGATACACGTTTAGTCCAATTCCATTCAGGGGCTCTTGAGATATTATCATTTTTATATTTTTCTATTTTTAGTAACAGTGGTTGGCGGCCATTTTGAATGGTCTCCTTTCGCTAAAATTTCAAAGTAACTCCATTTAAGGACCATTCTATCTCAATTTGACCTAAATCTGTTAAAGGTTTTTTGAGATATTGGCATTTTTGCAAACTCGGACTCGTAAACAGGAAGTAGGTCACTGTGACCTAATTCAGCTACAGATTTTTTTATTTAAATAATTTTTAAAACCAAGGTTTCATTAATGCTCCACGTAAAATTTCAGCCAAATATACAAAGTGGTTCTGGAGAAAAAAGTGATTTTAATGTTTTTGCTATTTTTAGTAACAGCGGTCATCTTGGATTCTGGCCCTGCGGTCTTTCATGCAGCATGTGAAATTTGAGAACAATGGATGCAGTGGTTTTAGAGAAAAAGCTATTTGAATGGACTTAAAATTTAGGGTTGACGTAAATGTGAACGGACGGACGGACGAACGGGTTGACGGACGGACGGGCCTGACTATTGTATTGTAAGCTGCTTGGCATATGCCTTTATGTTTGGTGCGGATGTTTCTTCTTACGAAGCCCATAGTCCGATTGGGTTCAGTGCCAATCTGCAGCATTTTTATCAATGGTCTACCATACATGGGTAGTTATGGATCAGCTTCTCAACATAACCCCCAAAATAGCTGAAGATGCAAAACAATCGTGATCAGCAACAAAAATAAACCAAAACTGGGACGGTCAGTATTTCATTTACCCATGCCTTAAACCGGCAATTGCCGCAGCAAGCTCCGCCCAAGGTTGTTTGGTCCGCATTGAGGCATACCATATAAAATGTCTGGATACTTAGAAATCTGTTGGCAGTACCTTAACGCTTACAATACTTGTAGATATCTTTTATCAGTTGTTGTGCCAGTACAGAAAAAGTACGTAATATTATATTTAAAAGAAGAGTAGCTTTGTCTTTCATGAGAAAAAGTCAGGTCATTGTTTCTTGTAGAAATGTGAACTTCCATATTTATGTGTGTCAATCGTTCCAATGAGAACAGAAAAGTTACATGTCAGGGCAGATGATTGGATTAAATATTTGTTTTATGAGTAAAACCAGGAACAAACAAGTCACAGGAATGAGTGTGTTGTTTAATTACTTCCTTTATAAATGCTCTATGATCTGCCTTAAGAGAAAAACTGTGGTAGGGTAAAAGCAAATTATTTTCAATCTTTGAAATGTTCTCGCAAATGCGGAGTAAAAGTTTGCCCAGACAATAACTGAACGTTCTAGATAACACTTTCCGGCTGGGAATGTAAACCTCACAGAGATTACAAGATAACATACAGGTTGTAACAGGAACCACAATATAGGCTGTCTTATTATTCCTCCTGACAGTGTGTTCTCATAATTTATTTCATACAAATGGGTCTGTTGTTTAGGGTCAGGAGGTTTCCAAATGTTAGTCCGATGTTTAAATGAGTTTCAGATTTAGGATGGTTTGGTGCAGAAAAGCAAAGAGATGCTTGTGACATGGTGTATTTGGGGTAAAACTGCCAGTTTGTTTTATAAACCAACACGGGAACAAACACGTCACAAACCAGAAATTGCATTTCAGCTGGTTCTTCGATAACAAGTTTGTGCTTGAAAAAAAAAACTTGTTTGAAGGCAGAGTAAACAGCTTGCGAGTTCTCTTTGAGATCCCTACGAGCTTGCAAGGGTCCTTTGATACCCAAGCGAGTTCGCAATTGGCCTTCGATGCCCAAGGCAGACTGCACATGTCATCGGATATGCAATCGAGCTTGCGAATGTCCATCGAGACACATCGCGCTTGAGAGTGGACTTTGATATCCAATCGAGTTTGCGAATGCCCTTCGATACCCAAGCGAGGTTGCGTGTGTTCTTCGATATCCAAGCGAGCTTTCAAGTGACCTTATAAACACCAAAGCATGCTTTCGAATATCATTCGATATCCAAGTGAGCTTGCGCGAGTCCTTCAATACCCGATTGAGTTTGCGAGTGCCCTTCGATACTTCAACGCGTCTGCGAATGTTCTTCGATAACCAAGCAAGATTGCTTTCAATATTCCCCAATATATATTCAATAACATTTCATTACCCAGCAGGCACACATATTGAAACAATGACAAAGCAACACATACTCAACGTTATAACGTTGCATCATTTTTGATTCAAGGTTCGTTTCAATTCCTTGTGCCGCACGGACAATCAAAGACATAGACTAGTTTATCTATGGCTTTGCTGGATATTCTTAAAGCAACAACATTTATATATGTACAAAACAACGTATCACTTTTGTAATATCGTTCGTGATACTCCTGTCACAGGGTATAGGTTAGGCATATCATACACTTGTACTGCCAGCTTTCACAGCGACGTGGTAGAGTGATCGACTTCAGATCAAAGGGTCCTCGGTTCGATCCTCGGCCGGGGTGAAAGATTTTTTAAGAGTTCGTGACAAATGGCGCCCAACGTAAATGACCCACATGTGCATAAGATCTCCCAAAGTCTCATTTCCAGTGATTATTGTAATATGGAGGGGAGAATGTCACAGGGTATAGGTTAGGCATATCATACACTTGTACTGCTTTGCGGTACAAGCTGACTTTTATAGCGACGTGGTAGAGTGCTCGATTTCAGATCAAAGGGTTCCCGGTTCGATCTTCGGCCGGGGCATGAGATTTTTGAAGAGTCCGTGACATTCCGATATCAGTATGCTGATAAATCTGCGCGTTCGATTCACATTAGCTAATTCACATCACGTGTATTGAAACTCTAGGGGCATAGGGAATTCTACAATAACGGCGTGTACAACACTGTATCTACTTAAGTCTTTTTCCTTTAAAGTTAATCAAAAATATTTATGGTTGTTTAATCGTCAATTTGCATTAAGCTGCTTTACCCGTACAATCTTACATCAAAGTATATTGCGGAACTGTGAATATGTTGCACTTATTAACTTGTTGCGATGTTACTGTTGAAATAGTTATATCGAGCAAATAGGAACGCTAATATTTCTTACGTTATCCTATTACTTCAGTTCGTTTAAATATTATCTCTTCCAGAGTCTTAATCATGCACAATATTAAGTGTAATATTCTTAATTAACCTAAGAAAATATCAGAAATGTAAAACTTCTCAACTCAAGTTTCTAAGAAGCATGAATTGCACTCAACGGCTTATTAAACTTAATTAAACTTAAAATTAAGAAATTACAGTATGCTTCTTCTGGTTTTGTCACCAGATATTCTCAGGGTCACTGACGAGGCTTTATAAGCCGAAACTACGTAGTCTGGCCCATGTTCCTCCTTCTGTACATATTCTCTGCTCTTGAAGGAACTTTTTAAGATTTGAATTTTACCTCACTGCAGCTGGTGTTGTGCCGTGTGGCGGCCGTAAAACATCTCCCAGTACATCATCCATAGTGCAGATTATATTTTATTTACATCCTTTGAGACCAGAGGATAGATTCTGAGATATCTAAAATTTGAGATCGATTTAGACTATTATTCTATATCATCGTCTTTTATATTATTTGGATCCTTTTGAAATTAATCAGTCCTTGAACCGACTGCCCAATTAAAATTAAGAAATTACAGTATACTTCTTCTGGTTTTGTCACCGGATATTCTCAGGGTCACTGACGAGGCTTTATAAGCCGAAACTACGTAGTCTGGCCCATGTTCCTCCTTCTGTATACATGTATATTCTCTGCTCTTGAAGGAACTTTTTAAGATTTGAATTTTACTGAAACTTAGTCTGGTATTGCAATAGTTCAGTCATACGCTATCGACTTTTGGTCTATCCCCGTTGTGTCAGGAATGCTTTTGTGATATTTTCGCCATCTATGGTTTGCTAAAGTCTTCTTTACAGGATATTTGATCCTGGGATGGCGTGTCAGAAGTTCTGTTATGTTTCAATTCTCGTCATGACGTCCCCCAAGTGGCTCAGTGGTACGTAACCATAGTTGCACAACCTGGCACCGAATGCGTGTAATGAGCCGCGTTAAAGCAAGCAAAATACACACAGATATTCAAAACGAACGTGTAACTGAATTAAGATATTCAGTTTATTTTCTCAAAACTATTAGAGTATCAACAGGGTTAGATTCTGTTCAGCTTTAAAAAGATTCGATTTTGTTTCCTAACAGAAATTCGTTTAAAACGAAAGTAAAGGTCTTACTCTATGTAGCGCTTTAAGCTATAATATTATAAGAATTAACAACCGCAGCCGGTGTGTTATAGTCGTGCTTCAACAAAGGTACATATCGTATTTACTTAAGGAATGAATTTCATTTTTCTGATGTTTATCGATGTATAGTGAACCCCGAAGGGGTTCATGTAAACTTTGCTAACGACCCAATGTAGTTTATACTTCGATAAACACCAGAGAAATTAAGTTCATTGCTTATATTTAAATTCTTTTCTATCTATTATATGACTACAAATTTGCGTAAGGGTCTGCAGTTGAAGCAGAAAAAACATCTATACGCTGTTTTTTTCTACTGATAGTCGAATTGCGTCAACGACGTCATAACGTCGCCTGCATCCAATCATATTGACGAGAACCATGGGTTATTTTGACGTCGCTTAACCTCATGTCAAGTCGCGTGAACCGATGTAGCTATTGAAGTATAAATTACATTACGTTCTAATGGTTTACCATATGGCTTTTCAATAAATGCACTGAGAATATAAATATTCAGCTATGTTTACATTTTTTACGCAAAGCTCTCTGTTAAACCATTTAAGTGATGCGGGAGTCAATGTTGTTTACAAATCAATAATTACATTGTACCACGTGGTTGAAACTTTCGACATGATTTCTAAATTGGGAACTGACCTCAAATTTTGAGTGACATCTCACCTCCCTATCTAGCACGTGGAATCTACAACATGGCATGTACTTGACTGGCTAGCAAATATTGGGTGACAGCTCGCTACGCCTGCTTGCATATGAAATCTACAGCAGCACGTAGATATTACTGGTAGGTAGTAACAATGCGGCTGTTCCAAACTATACTAAAATATAACCGGCATTTTTAAACAACAAATTACTAGTATAAACTGCAAAGTTTGAGTAAACCCTTCGGGATCCACTTACTTTGCTCGTGACCCAATTTAGTTTATAGTTCAGTAAACGTTAAAAAATAACATTCATTCCTTCAATTAACGGTGTTTTCTATTTCTAGACTCATTTACGAGTTTTCGCAACTTTCCGTGCAAGACGTGTCAAAGTGATTGAGTTTGAAAACGGCTTTGTACGAAAACTGGCATCTGTACAAAGTACGATGCAAGCCATGCCGGTGTAACGAAGTAAAGTTACCCCCATAGTTAAACAACACCAGGCCATTATTCCACGAAAAATATGACTCCTTTCATTTTTATAGAAAACTGACTCCTGTAACAAAATGAAGACCCCTTGATAACATCTATAAAATATTGACCCCCGGTCCTTATTCTTTAAAAAAAAGGTGACCCCCACGATCATTATAATATGACCCAGCCCCCCCCCCTCCCACGGTCATAATACTCCCCAAGAAGCAATGCTGTCTTTATATATCTTCATGGAATATATAAATACATAATGTTGTGTTCGATCTGTTACAACTCTCTTACTTGTTGGTGGATTTTAAAATACTTTGGCACATGTTTCCAGATGAATTTTCGCGCGCAAGACCCAAGTATCCAACTCAAAGATCAAGATCACGGAGATCATTTAAAATATTTACACTGCCACGGATTCCCTAGATAAACCTTTTAGAGAAACTATGAACGACTGTTGACCATATGACCTTGTCATCAAGCGACGTCTAAGGTAGCCTAAACAAACATGTGACATTCGCCTGACGTAATTGCCGAACACGTCGTTACTAACTTTTCTGACTTGTTTCAAAATCACCTGAGTCTAAATATATATTGTTCTTGTGGAAAATAGTATTGCAAATGCATCACATTTTTTCTTTGAATGTGAAAACTATACAGCAGCAAGAATACGTCTGTTTAGAGAAACAAGGGACTTTCATCCTCTCAAGTCTTGAATATATATTAAATGGTAAGCCTTCATTGTCTAATGATAGTTATTTTCTTCTTTATCAGACTGTCCATCGTTATATAAAGGAGTCTAGAAGGTTTTCCTGATTTATTGTTGTGTCATAATAACAGAAAATCCTCCCTTTATATCCAGCTATAGCAGGATACGAAACCTACCAAGGTGTTCGCAGCTCACACAAAGTACTGTCTGCCTTTCTTTTTTGTTTGTTTTTTGTTTATTATTTTTCTTTTTTTATTTGGTTGATTTTCTCAGATATTACTTCCGATCTTCTGATAGTGTAAGCAAACGTCTGCTGAGAGGCTTGAAAACGCTCACTGTAGGTGTTTGTTTTACATTGCAGTGATCGATTGCTGCCAGGTTCCGACAGCATGGGCTAAATGTGTTATTCTTGTGGTCATTGCATTTGTTACCATGGTTAAGTTGTTCGTATTTTGCAGTTTTCTATGTTTTAGCAGTCGGAGCGGGGCTGTAGTCGGGTGGCTGTATGTATGGAGGCATATATATAGGTGGCGTTTTGAAGCTCCTCAGCAGCATGGTTTACATTGTCATTTTAATTCTGTAATCAGAAAATTACCTGCCATTTTGATATGCATACTATTGTTGTAGGGGAAGGGCTGTAACTAATGTTGTAAGAACTTGTAGCCCGACCCTTTTGCTATGTTATTTAGGCAATAAAATATGTTTAAACTAAACTACTACTTTTCTTCGATACATATTCTGCATATTCTAGACTAAATTACTACGAAAGTGGCACAGAAAGGGTCTAAAATGAAGTGTAAATATAAGAATAAAATTTTGTTTTCAGCGTTCGTCGTGTGAAGAAGCCAGTGGTCGTCGCTAAAATTCTTCAAGAAGTGCTTTGTGCTTCATGGAATTTTAGCTCTGCCTACTGGTTTCATTTAAATAATGGTGCCCTGCAGTATGGTTCTTGCCAAAAATAATGTAGTGTCTGACCTGTAGCTATATCGTTTATTCGTAGAATTTAAAATAATTGATAACAATTGTTAGCTACATCAAGACAGTTTATTGCGCGCCAGATCTAGATCCCAACATCAAAAGTCAATGTTCTTTTAAGATAACTGACAACGTGTTTATTTTGACTGGTGGTTTAGTGTAAGATTTGTTGTTTTGCTTCTTCCCGTGAACAACCCGAAATCACACAAAATTTGGAACAGGAAATGCACTTTATATGCGTAAACTAATAATGTGCATTATGCTTGACTTAATTACTTTTATAATAAATCGCTTTTTTCAACATTCATACAATAATAAAATAAAACAAAGAAATAATTGTCGGAAAATGGACGATGTATATAGTAAACGAATAACTAAAACATTATATGAGTAACATCTTCTTCAGTACGTGCAATGTAGCTAAGATGTTGAGAGATGTGTTTATCATTTCTATTTGAGTTTTACTTGGACTCATTGTTTTATTTACTTAAATCTCTCAGCTTTCATTTATTATTCATTAAAAGTTTACTCAAGATGCTATTTGAGATATTTTAATTCTCACTGATCTAACTCGGTCATCATGTATACTCATTATCCTTGAAATATCTGGGATGTAAACGGAATTATCACTCGCCTGTCATTAGCTTAAATTGAATTATAATGGCTCAAGCCTTCGGGGGCTTGAGCCATTATCATGAAATTTCGGTTTGATGCTGAAAGCTTTTCGTTCATCTAGAATTATCATGATTTAGAAAAAAAGTACAGATGATTTTTTTTTGCATCAAAACTCGTTTTCTAAGAATTTACCGCCAAAAAGCAGAAATGAGAGGCATAAGCTAAAAGTTGCTAGCCATTGCCTTATTCTGTCTTCAAACACTCATTCCATTCGCTTGCAATATCTTTAGGACAAAAAAGCCATGACCTGAACACGTAACACTCGTTTCTAGATATTATTACAGACAAAGTAAAATTTTACTACTAAAATAAAAAGAAAGGGTTGATGATAATATAAAAGCACATCAGTGTGGTCAACAGTCAAGCAGTATGATGGCTGGACCAGTTTTCGGGGCATTAACATTTGCACGCAACACAAAAACTGTGTGATAAATAAAGATCACAAATGATAGTCTGTGTGGACATAAAGTATGTGTTAAGTAATTTGTAACTTACATTTCATGTCTGCATGTCTCCGTGTTTACACATTTCATCAAATCCGAACAGTTGTTCGGCTTTTTCTGCTCTCTGAAACTGCCCAAGTTTTCGGGGTACGTTAAAGAAATCGCATTCAAAGTGTTTTAGCTGCAGATCCTATGATATCAACTGCTTTCGTGAGACTTGCAATTCTTAAGGCTGAAGAAACGATTTTTGAATGATCAGAAAAAGGTTCATAATTGATTAAATCGCCGTTATCTTCGTCGGTACTTTCCATTGTTGTTGTTGTTGTATATTCTGTGAGCCAATATAACACTGGCAAGGTTCTCTCTGTGCTGTAAAAACTCTCATGCAGACTCTTGGTGCTTTTCTTATATGCGAAACAGGTGTCGAGCAAGTTTTGTTTTCAAATAAGTTAAGATTGTTTTTTTTTTTTTTTTTTTTTTTTTTTTTTTTCATTTTAAATGTTATGCCCCCTATGCTTAGTTGTTTGTAGATCTAGAATTCCTGTACTTTTTATATGTTCCCCAAAGCTTTCCTTAGTTCTGTATTTGCCTCTCTTGGTACATCCCCAATGTTTCCAGTCAGTACTTGGAAGTTAAGGTTTGTAATATGTCCCGAACCATATTGATTGAGAATGCCTTTTATTGTCTCTTCCAACAACTTATAATAAACTTTGCAGTGTTTCCAATATGGCCGCTCCACGTTCACCAACGACAACGTCACGGATGACGTCAAAACTAACGTGCTATCGCGCGTCAATTAATGTATGATGAAACATGCTGATTCAACTTTCTGTTAGCAAAAATAATCGTCTTTAGAGGCCCCCGACAAGAGGAGCGGTATAATCTGTTAGAATACCCCGAATTCTGGAGCACCCCGAAAACAGGTACATCGACCATACATAGATTATTCCTGAATAGCACAAAATTCTGCATTTATGTTCAACCCAACCTGTATGAGTACAACATTAAAATGTAAGTTGTTACAATAATCAGTTTTATGGAATTCTGCCAGTTTAAAAATAAAATAAAATTAAGAATATGTGTTAATTTTTTTGCGTTTTTAAATGACGTGTCCTACATCAGATAAGCGTTTTTTCTTTGCGTTAATTATTGTCTTTTTGGATCACGTGACTCTTTGGACAAAATTTTGGCGTTGGCATATAGGTATTGGTTAATATTTGGTTTGTACACATTCAATGATTTAAAAATAATTTGCATTCAACCGCTGTCATCATATCACAACTGTTCAAAATTTTACTTTTAATCATCTAAATGTTCACTATGGTAAAAAGGGTACCGGTTTGCGTCCGGTGGTGGCCCCAAATCAGTGGCAGCCACTTTCTTTTTCATTTTTTTTCGGACATTAAAGTTTTTAAGTAGCCATAACTAATTGTGTCTGAAATTTTTTTTTTCGTTTTGTAAGAAATGTTATGAAAAATACATCGTACTTATCTAAAGCAACATTTGTTTTGTTGTGTGATTGAGTTCTTATTAATAATCCATTAATGCATAGCGTCCCATAAATGGGACACATGCAAATAGTGCAGATCCAGATCAGACGTCGCAATACGCGGCGTCTGATCAGTGTCTACACTATTTGCATAAATTAAGTGGGTATTTTTCCTTAGAATAGAATAAAAATGATAAAGATAAACTAAACCAGACACCCCTTAATTGAAAAACGGGTTCGTCCATTTGATAAGGCTGGAATACACCACTGGACATAAACGGGTTTAATGGGTTAAAAGTACATATATCTCGATAAAACAGGTGTTTTTGTCTAACGAAGATAATACGTTTCTATATGACACTCATCATTCTTATGGTCATCTGTCACCAGTTAGATCCTTAAAAGAATATAGCCCTTGACCACGGATGAAGAAAATGTCTTCAAACTACTATTTATTTTCTCACATTATTTATTATAAGCCTGGATAGGAATTTATATGCCGTAAACAACTGCCTTTCCTTTCATAATTGGGTATAAGCAAGATGTAAAGGCAGTTTTAGTTGAGGCATTAACCCATTTATGCCTTATGGAGTCTTCAATCCTTAAGAATTGGATTTTTCAGGGGGTCTGATTTATTTATCTTTTTCTAATTATTTTGTAGAAAATGCAAAATTTTATGCAAATAGTGTAGGCTCTGATCAGACGCCGTGTTCTGCAGCGTCTCATTTTGGCCTGCACTGTTTGCCATAAGAATCTCCTTCTTATGGGATGCTAAACAGTAACGCGTAAATGGGTACGGTTTTCGGTGTATAGACTTTCATAGAGGAAGAACCCTAGTCTATTTCTTTGAATGTATTCTGTAGTAGAAGGCATGGACTATATTTGCAGAATGTCCTCAAAATGCACGCGTGGGCCTCCGCAGAGAAGAAAGTTTTGTTTTACCTTTTTTTTCGTAATGCATTTTTATGCCAGTAACGTGTTCCAAATAAAACTGCGCCACTCATATTTTTTATCTTACACGGTATAAGCTCGTTTGCTCCAAAATGCAAACGTTTTTTTTTTCTTCTTATTTTCTGGAAAACGATGAAAGTTTCATTAAATGTTCTATCCTAAGGATTCCTATAATTATACATAATAGAATACGAAAAATCAAAATTTTTGGAGGCTTTTATAAAATATCTTTCATTAATAATAATGCAATAACTGAGCAGTATCACTGAAGGGCGTCGTGTGCTTCTTAGAATAGCCAAACTATTATTGATGGGCAACAGCGTAAACTCGTTGTTTACTACAGATGTGGGCTTATATGAATGAAATAGTAAAACGTATTCACCTGTCTGCACGCGTAATGCATGGTGTCACTGGTTAGATGAAACTATGTTGTAATTTAACATTGAACTTTTATGTGATTTTGCGAGTAAAAACTGTATGTTTCAAAATTTCATAATATATGGGTGAAACAAAAAGTAGAAAAAATGGATTAAGAATAATATTTCAATTAATTATGCAAATTTTGTTCTAGGGATAGCATTCATTGGGCACATGCTATATGATACGTAAGACTAGCGGGAATCCCAACAGCCAAGTTTTACTCCCTTGTAATTATGAGTCAAAAATGACGTATCTTAGATCCATTTTTTTAAAGAAGCTTTTTTATGCAAAGCCTAACATTTCTACAAAATTATGATTTTGGTAGCAGAAACTTACATCGCCAACAAGTCGTCAGTCGAGCTTATCTTAGGCGATAACTGTATTCAAAATTATCGGTTTTATGGTCGGAATTTTGTTTTACGGCGACGCTTGAGCTGAGCCGTAAAACGCAATTTGCGACCATAAAACCGACGATTTGCCTCCCCGTATGACAATTTTCAATATAGGTATCCCCATTCTAATGCACCTTTTCACATCTTCACCTTACAAAGTGTACTTTTTGCACCCATTGCTAGCGCTTTCAGCAGCTTAAAACCAAAAGTCAGCCAATGAGAAGCGAAGTTTAATAATGACGTCGGGTTTGCGACAGTATATCGCAGAATATTTACACTTGCCACTGACTTCCCATATGTGTACCCTACAGAGCAACTAGCCATATTCACCGATGAAGGACAATTGATCATTTGACGTTGTCGTCAAGCGACGTCTTATGTAAACAAACCCCTTGATTGGTTCTTGAAACGTTCGATTGACGCCACGTCAGGGCGACGGCTGTTTAACATTATGGCCGAACACGTCGTTACTAACTTTTCTTCGATCCATATTTTTCCTATTCTACACCAAATTACCACGAAAACGTCACGGAGAGGCTCACAAATAAAGTGTAAATATAAAAATAAAAAATTGATTTTTCAGCGTTCATCGTGTGAAGAAGCCAGTGGTCGTCGTTAAAATTCTACGAGTAGCGCTTCGCGCTTCATGGAATTGTAGCTCCGCCCACTGTGGTCGTTGCTAAAATTCTACAAGAAGCGCTTCGCGCTTCATGGAATCTTAGCTCCGCCCTCTGGCTTCATCACACGATGAACGCTGAAAAATCAAAAATTTCAATTCTTAGATATACTGTCGCAAATTTTTGACGTTATTTCTTAACTCACTTGTTTCTCTCATCTACCTACCTACCTACCTACCTACCTATGACATGTTATTATTTTTAACTATTTTTACCTTTTGCAAGGATATTTTTATCATTTAAGTAACTTTTGTAATGTTATTCTTGTATCTTTACAATTTAGTATGTTTTACATTGCCAATGGTAGTCGAGTGGTTACAGTGGCTCGGCTATTGCGCAGAAAGTCACCGTAAGGTCGTGAGTTCGCGGCTCACTGTCGCCATACGATGACTGGAAAACTCTCTCTGTCAACCCAGCAGTAAATGGGTACCTCTTTCGAATCAGGGAAGGATAAGGCAGCGAAAGGAGAGGGATGGGCTCCGCCTTTCATCAGCTGTGCCCAAGATACAGTGGGTCTCTAACCCCCACTGCCCCTACGGCTATTAGGCTATGGGAAACCTTTACCTTTTTTACATTGCCAAGCTCTGCAATAAGGGGACATCGTCAAGATCACTCAGATTCTGACGTCTGGATTATGCACTGCTAGCAGAGTTCTTTGCTGTAAACAATAAAACAATGTCGAAAAGGAATAACTTTTCGGTAGATAGCTTGCATGATAAATTTGTGATTCTGCAAATTTGCAGAGAGCAAGAATTACTTCAGTCATAATGTCTGATTCGTAGTTTCTTGACACAAAAAATTCATCTCCGAGAACATCTAAAATAACCTTACTTTCATATACGGGCTGGTTCTGATTATAAACATAATTCGACAAAAAGCCAATCTGAATAGATCTGCACGACGCCTTTTTGCAAATAATGG
Organism: Ctena decussata; assembly: GCA_963989385.1. Taxonomy (NCBI): domain Eukaryota; kingdom Metazoa; phylum Mollusca; class Bivalvia; order Lucinida; family Lucinidae; genus Ctena; species Ctena decussata. The sequence goes on from OZ022500.1 coordinate 47,319,590, forward strand.
TGTACTATAGTCTAAAAGTCGATAGTGTAAAACTGAAAAAAGATTTGTTACACAGTCATATAATTGAGTGTGTGTGTGTGGGTGGGTGGGGGGGGGGGGGGGGGGGGGTGAGGTCGCCCACAGTAGCTGGCCAGCGTATGGTTCTTAGGTTACGTGAATAAATGTCAGAATATAAATAAATAAATAAATAAATAAAAGTTAAAAAAATCGTAATTTTACTAAATTCCTCAAGATTATGGTCAATATCAACCTTATCATGAATTAGTGAATTAGTATTTAAGCCGATACATTTAGCTATTTAGCAATTTTTGAACGGTCACTCGGCGCCAGATGTGTGCAACTATGGTTACGTACTGCTGAGCCACTTGGGGAACGTCGTTAGGAGAATTAAAATAGAACAGAACAGAATATTTAGCTAAAGTCACAGTTGGGCGACAACAAAAACATGGCGACTGGCAAATGGCTGGAACAAGAAAATAGAGGCCATAAAACCAGCATCGGCATATTATTCACAATATATGTCAGAAAAAGCTATCCGTGGTTTGTGCATCTAATCGTCTATTAAGAGTCTTGGTTGAACTCTGTACAAAAGCAGCAAAAATAGTTAATTTACAGGAAGGACACCAGCGTCCACACACTAGTACTCATTCGGCAAGCACATTGTAATTCATATTTCAGTGGACGTATATTCTGTTCCACACTTTAGTATGACTTACGTTGCGGCGATTTCAGTCTGATAATAATTATGCTGAATCTTGCTATGACCATAAATGATCAGAATAGTTATTTTTCTTTTAACTCCAGTTCTTCTTTTTTTTCATGCTCCTATAAGAAAAGAGTTGTTTTCCGAACCTAAAGGTTAAACTTAAATAGATAAAAGACTGTAATGATATAAAATGTTCTTTTATGTGTTCAGTAAGTGACAGCCAAACACAAGGTGAAATTCTCCTCTCTGGTGCTATTACGGACATCTGAGTCAATATTGTCTGTCTACAAACAACTTTTAATGACCATCCTTTCGGCGATACAGAGTACTCCGAATTAGGAATGTCTCGCAGGAAATAAAATCTTACGTTACATTCACTTAAGCTTATTCCATATTTGTATCTCGAGGATGCGGTGTCGTTCAGCCTTGATGTCTTATATTTGGGCTTTATCAATTTGAATAATGTCAGTTGATGTTACGACTAAAAGTATGATCAACCTAGATCAAACAAGACATTCATAATTTCAGTGATTCCTGAGGGAAGCAAATGATGTCCCTTAAGAGTTCACCCGCCGAGTGTCCGTCCAATTATGCTGTGGTAACGAAACTATTACTTTTTACTTCACTACCTTTTATACATTCACACTGACAAAAATAGTGTTGTTCTGAAACAGTTTTTGTTACCTCATCTAATGTAATTTATATATAATTATTTCATCTATAGAGGTGACAGAATGTTTGCTTCGCATATCAAAGGTATAAAAAGGTGTCATGACTGCATAACTGAACCGGTAACCATTATAAGCCATGTTAGGATTGAATGTTTTGCACATGCCAAATTCCTGAATATGTATAGTCAGATCAACTGGCCAGGTCACAATTGCATACTCGAAAAGTAATTACACTTATTAAATAACGAAGCGCAAAGGCAGCGATGAGACTGTGCATGCTCATAGGATTGTCATGATGTATCAATAAGTCGATTATATAAAGTGATAACCAAACGTCACAACAACGCTTAATCATGTGCAGAAGACAGCCGGAAGTGATAGCGATAGAATCTTTGAAGTAACATAAAAACTCAATCTTGTCTTTGAAGATCGATTAATTTCATCATATAAAAAGTTAGCAGAAAACAAGCCCCGAGCTGGCTTGAAAACCGTTTGCCTTTGATTACCTCGTATGACGCATGATGTAGTGTTTCTAGCCTCGCCCGGGTCATTTTTTATAAAATCCATGCTCTGCCAGCGAGAAATCAGGGTTTTTTTCCGCGCAATCCTACTCTGGCAATAAATAAATAAATAAATAAATATGAAATAATAATAATAATGATAATAAATAGACCAAGCAGTAAGTTGCATTTTCTATTTTACAGGTTCAAGTGAGTGATGCCGAACTAAGGAAACAGCAGCCATTCTAAAGAAAGTATGTAAGCAGCATTTTTGGAAGGGCTGGGAATTTAGCAAAATCTTTTTTTGTTTTATTCATTTTTTACATTTATATTTTTGCCTTCTGTTCAGTTGAAGAATTTAAAAAACCTAAGCCCATCTAAATTTACATGGATAAACTGTTGCTACCAGACGTATTCACTTAGCAAGAGTGACATTTCTAATTTATCTGCGATTTTTTTGTCAGTTCGCTTAAAGTACTAGATTTTTACATGCGTAGGGAAAAGTACATTTTGTCGATAACCTAATATATGTACTCAACCGCATGTAATTACCTAATATATATGCACTCGATTATATAAAATTAACTAATACAAGTATCCCACCACATGTAGTTGATAACATACATGTATGTACTCAACAACATACAATTTACATCTATGTGTACTAAACTAATATATGTACTGAGCTATGTACAATTACATTTTTAAATTAGCGAATAGAAACTTGTGACAACGATCCGAGTGACATAACTGAAGCAGATTAAGGACAACTTTGTTTAAACATGGATACATTGTGCAAACTGAATCATTGTTCGTTACAATTCGGGATATTTAAGATTTTTTAAAGTTGAAATTTATGTTCCAACATGGATAGTGCAAGTTGCATACAAAAATAGTCCTCCCATGCGAGATAAAGTGTGACAGATAGAATTATCAAACCCGTCTCAATTTTACTACAAAAATTAGATAATGATAATATTAACGAAGTAATGACCACTGTAAACGACCAGTCGGAGGAACGTCAATTCAGCTGAGCGTGGTTGCGGTCGGGCGATAATGCTGGGTTACTTTCGGTGCCGGGGCGTCCTACTAATTTGGATAGAAGTAGGATAAGGGCCTACTGTGCTTGCAGCAGATGTGGATAAGGTTTTTTTTGATATTTTATCTATCGCCTATCATAACCTCCTTTCTTTCTCCCTCTCTCTGGGAGACGGCTTGATATAGATTTACATATTGTCTCAAAGAGCCGTTAAACCCAAAACAACCAACCAGCCAGCCTTTGTAGCTACTTAAATGACTAAGTATGCAGGTCAAACCAAAGAAGACACTGTATTTTGAACTAATTTTAGCAAGGATGCGTTTTCAAAGCTCGATGACTTAAAGCACTTCTGTTTCCGAAAAACTGATTTTAACGCTATGCTCGGTGTAAATGTCTGCCGATGCCCGGACGCACGGATATACCAGCGAACAGAAATCAAGAACTTCCTATTGCACCTACTTACCAAATATGATTGTGCATATATATTTGTGTTTCTTTATAGTTCTGTAAGCAGCTTACAGGTCAGTTCTATAAGCAGCGGGTGAGGGTGAAGGTTTGGGCCCAGTAAAACCGGTTTAACCCCCTTCCCCCCCCCCCCCCCCCCCCCAGTAGTTATTACTGACCGTCCCAAGGCGGTACTTTCGTTGCGGTTGGGGATAGGGTTTGGGATCTGATTCAGCCAGTTTCTGAATTGTAGTTACTCTTTAAATTTACACCTTAAGCACTGAATGAAGACCAAGCATGGTAAGATGATATCGAATGCCAAAAAGATATTGGCATCATAAGTTCGTTGCTTTTAGGATGTAATTCACTCCCATTTTCCTTATTTGTAAATAATCGTACCCTCAAAGGAATTAGCTAGACATCTTACATGAAATGATTGCAGAAAATTATTCAGAGCCTGCTAAGGAAACACTCGGTATAATTATCAAAACAAAAGGGCCAAGAGTGGCCCAGAATCGCTCACCTGAGCAAAAAGGTCAAAGGTCAAACTAGGGTCATCATTTGAACAAACCTGATAGTTTGCAACCTTTTCCAAATGGTTCTGAAGAAGAAGATTTTTGAATATATTTCTACGTATTACTAATGTTCAAACCCTGGGCACCCTAGGATCGGGCCATTTTGGACCCTTGGGCCATCATTTGAATAATCTTGGTAAAGAACCACTAGGCGATGCTGAAAGCTAAATTTCAAGCCTCTGAACCAAGTAGTTCTGAAGAAGATTTTTGAATATTTTCTACGCATTTCTATGGTTCAAACACAGGACTCCCTTGAGCAGGGCAATTTTTGACCCCGGCGCCATCTTTTGAACAAACTTGGTAAGAGACCACTAGGCCATGCATCATTCCAAATTTCAAGCATCTGCATTAAGGGGTTCTGGAGAAGAAGATTTTTAAGTACATTTTAATTTCCAACCCAAGACTCCCCACCCCAGGGCCATTATGGATCCAAGAACCACCATTTTGGTAGGAGTTCACCAAGCAATGCATCATACCAAATTTCAAGCATCTGAGCCAAGTGGTTCTGAAGAAGAAGATTTTTGAATAGTTTCCTATGTATTTCCATGGCTCAAACTCAGGACTTCCTGCCGCAGGGCCATTTTGGACCCTGGGGCCATCATTTGAACAAACTTGGAAAAGGACTATCGGGCAATGCTTCCTACCAAACTTCAAGCATGCGGTTCTGATAAAGAAGATTTTTGAATATTTTTCTATGTAGTTTTATGGGTCGAACCTGGGCCTCCCTGACCCGCGGCCATTTTTGACTCTGGGGCCACCATTTGAACAAACTTGGTAGAGGACCACTAGGCAGTGTTGCATACCACATCTCAAGCATCTGAGCCAAGTAGCTCTGGAGAAGAAGATTTTTAAGTATTTTTAGTTTTGAACCCAAGACCACCTCCCCCAGGGCCATTTTGGACCTGAGGCCACCATTTGCACAAACTTGGCAAAAGACTAGTAGGCAATGCATCATACCAAATTTCAAGCATCTAAGCCTTGCGGTTCTGAAGAAGAAGGGTTTTGAATATTTTTCTTTGCATTTTTTATGGTTCAAACCTTGGACTCCATGCCAAGGGGCCATTTTGGACTCTAAGACCACCATTTGAATATAGTTGGTAAATGACTATTAGGCAATGCTACATACCAAATTTCAAGCATCTGAGCCTTGCCGTTCTGAAGCTGAAGCTTTTTTAATATTTTTCTATGTATTTCTATGGTTCAAACCTGGGACTCCCTGCCCCTTGGCCATTTTGGACCCTGGAGGCACCATTTGAACAAACTTGGTAGAATACCACCGGGCAATGTTAAATACCATATTTCAAGCATCTGAGCCAAGTAGTTCTGGAGAGGAAGATTTTGAAGTATTTTTTAGTTTCGAATCCAAGACCCCTCTGCCCCAGGGCCTTTTTGGACTTTGGGGCCACCATTTGAACAAACTTGGTAGAGGTCTACTAGACAATGCTTCATACCAAATATCAAAACCCTAGGCCTAGCGGTTTCAGAGAAGATGTCATTTAAAGCAAATTGTTTACGACACACGACACACGACGGACGACGAACGACGGACACTGAGTGATCGCAAAAGGCTCAGGTGAGCTAAAACTGTCTATCACATGATTATTTATAATAGTTCTAGGAAAACAAATGTGTTTGTTTTTGTTTGGCCGTAGTAAGTTGACTATCAAGGTTGCAGATGATTGCTTTTTAAAGAACATATTCACTTTACTGTCCTCAAATCAAACTACATCTTCTGAACATGTTTTTTTGCAGAGGAATGCTTCAGTTCTTCAGTAAATGAGGCGCGAAACGAGAAAACCAACAAAGTGGCATATGCGCCCTGCGAATGCTCAGATCAGCCTGGACCTATCTTATCAGAGTCTTCACTGCCCGCATAGAGGTAGCTTAGACCCTTTAGCTACCCTTTAAGCGCACAGCGAAGGCTCTGATTAGACTGGGAGATGCCCAGCTGATCTGAGTCTTCACAGGGTGCACATGTCACTTTGTTGGTTTTCTCGTGTCGCGGCTTAAATGTATTCAGTAACTGATACAATCAAAATTTCCCATTTCACCCGCAATTCCAAATGAAAAAAAAGGAACATCAGATGACAGCCCTTAATGTTAGACAACACGTGCGTAAAAGTGAGTGAAAATCCTTTTCCCAAATAGGTGGCCACCAAGATATCCATAGTGAGTGAGTGAGTGACTTGATGCTCAACGTCCACGGTAAACAACTATGGGCATGTCGGGACGGTCAGTTAACCTAACTACACTATTCCTGGGCAGGCTTAGACCTCCTAAGCGGTTAACCAGTACTAAGTGCACATACCTTCGCCAGTAACTGACAACTGCCCTTCTTGAATCAGCGGAAGGAGAAACGAAAGTATGTGGCCAGACCGGGTTTCGAACCCAAGACCTCTGATTTATGAGTCAGGTGCCCTCCCGATTGCACTACGCGGCCCGGCAAGATATCCATAACATATCCCGCAAATAGTCGAAAACGTAAAACAAACGTGAATACCAAAACAGAAACACCGCTTTGGGATGCCAGTATTTTCTTTACCCGACTTTTGCCACAGTAAGCTCCGCCCAAGGTGCTTTCATGGTATCTCTAGTTGTTTGGTCCGCGTTGAGGCATACCATTTAACATGTCTAGATACTAGAAAATCTGATAGCAATACATTAACGCTCTTCAATACTTGTAGGTGTCTTTCAACATTTGTTGTGCCAGTACGGAGAAAGTACGTAATATTCTATTTAAAAGAGATCTTTCTGTTTTATGAGAAAATATCCAGTGATTAATCCTTGCAAAAATATGAACTTCCACATTAATGTGTGTCCATCGTTTTGAATGAGCACAGAAAAGCTACATGTAAGGACAGATCCGGTCAATTCTTTGTTTTATGAATAAAATCAGGAGCAAACAAGTTTCAAGGATGAATGTGTTGTTTAATTACTTCCTTTATAAATACTTTATGTACTGCCTCAAGAGAAAATCTGTCTTAGGGTAAATGTAAATTATTTTCAAGCTTTGGAACACTCTCGCAACTGCGCAGTAAAATTTTGCCCAGACAATATCTGAAAACTACATATCAGTTGACACTTTCTCCTAGTGTCTTGTAGACCTGCTAGAGGTTATAGCATCAATCAGATCGGAATATAGGGCTGTCTTATTATTCCGTGTTATAGTGTGTACCCATATGTTATTTCTTAAAATGACTCTGTTGTTTTGGGTCATGAGGTTTCCAAATTTCAGTCCAGTGCTTCAATGAGTTTGAGATCTTCGATGGTTTGGTGCAGAAAAGCAAACAGACCCATGGGCTGTTGCGAAAGTGTCTTTAGGGTAAAACTGCCCGTTTGATTTATAAACCAACACGGGAACTACTAACACGTCACAAACCAGAAACTGCATTTCAGTTAGTTCATCGACACTAAGTAGCTGCTTGAAAAAAAAAATAAAGAGTAACTACACTCCAGGAACTGACTGAATCAGATCCCAAACCCTTTCCCCAACATCAAAGGGGAAGATTGACAAAGACATCCTAACAAATAATAAATTACAAATGATAAGCCGAGTCAGCAGCTCTTTCCTAAATAGGTGGCAACTTGTTTGAAAGCAGATGTAGCTGTAAACAGCTTGCGAGCTCTCTTTCAGACTCCGACGAGCTTGCAGATGTCCTTTGATACCCAAGCGAGTACCCGATTTCCTTCGATACCCAAGGCAGTTTGCACATGTCACTGGATACCCATTCGACCTTGCGAGTGTCCGTCAATACACATCGCGCTTGAGATTTTCCTTCGACATTGAGTTTGCAAACTACTCTCTTGTTGAGGCACTCCAGCAAGTGGTTTTTCGAAGTTTATACTTAAAGGATAAAGAAACAGCAAATTCCACTTACATGGTTCAGTTTACTACCATTTCTCGTAGTTAGATATGTCCAGTAGAGTTTTTGAAATTCATTGGCATGCTCTCAAGCTTGGAAAGTAATCTCTTGCAATGTATTTTTTTCAGTTTCATAATGGCCGCCTCAAGATAACCATTATTGCTGTAGGGGTGGCATGTTTCAAGCACATTCTTGAAAATTACCGTTTCATATAAAATTAACATGAAATCATTTCAGAAGAATTTATGCTTATATCTTATAGCAGTTATTTTCATAAGTAATATCTTTTTGGAAAACAAAAAGATGCATAAGTGTAGCTGACACTGCAAACAACCCTTTGCTGAAATGGTCATATTCCAAAACAGATCAGGTTATTAGTGATGACATCATTTCTGTTGTGATGTCACAATGGGTGGTTCCCAGCTTTATTAAAATTAAAATGAACCTCATCAAAGGCTGGAAACCAGAAGGAATATTTTTACTATTGAAAAACCCACCTCAAAACAAGAAATGATAAAAATAGACAAAAGAGGTCATGCAATATGCTGCAAGTCAGTATTTAGCTACGAGAAATGGTTTTGGGTATGTTAAACCTAAAATTTTGATATTTAAGCATCTTTAAAGAAAAAAGTTCCACTAAAAACCACTTGCTGGAGTGCCTCAACAAGAGAGTAATTCCCAAGCGAGCTTGCGTGTGTTGTTCGGTATGCAAGCGAGCTTGAAAGTGACCTTATATACTTAAGCAAGCTTATGAACATCATTCGATATCCAAGCGAGCTTTAGCGAGTCCTTCGATACCGGTTGAGTTTGCGAGTGCCCTTCGATACCTCAGCGTGTCTGCGAAAGTTCTGCGATACCCAAGCGAGGTCTTTCGTTACTTTAGCGAGTTAGCGATTGTCCTTTGATACCCAAACGAAGGACAATTTCCCCCACTATATATTCGGTAACATTCCAGTACCCAGGAGGCAAACATAATGAAACAATGATAAAGCAACATTAACTCAACGTTATGACGATGGATCATTGTTGATTCGAAGTTCGTTTCACTGACTTGTGCCCTCAGGCACTTATCTATGGTTTTGTTGGATATTTCTCTAACAGTTTATCTTAATATCATGAAGAGAATCCGTGTAGGGATAAGAAACATTATATACTCTGAAAAGTCACTCTTTATTTATGACGTTTCGGCATACTGCCTTTATCAAAATTATGAAATTTGTACAAGACTACATTTGAGCGTTTACATTCTTCTCAGCATTCAAACATTGAATCACGGAAATGACGTTGCGTGAAGACAACGTACGGCGCGCTGCCGTCAGAGGTAAACATTGGCGTGACGTTGACCCCCCCCCCCCCACACACACACACATAGTGCTGCGGACATGGGTGTAAGTGTCCTAGAGCTAATCAAGGACAAGTCCAGATACTACAGGCAAATTCGAGAGTTAGATTGGATTGACAAGTTACAGACAGAAATGCCGAATGGTGTTAATAAAAAGGCAAAAATGGGGGTACTGTGGCGAGAATATCGGTAAACTTATCAAAATGATCCTGAGGCTTTGGGGGTGGGGGAGGCACAAAAGAAGGGGAGGGATGGGGATGAGTATACGCCTTCTGATACCTGTGTGCATGGCTGCTGCATGCATGTGTTAATGGGTGTTTAACCATCCCTGTGCACTTTGAAGGGAGGGGGTGGGGTGGGGGCGGAATAGAATTGCGCGTTATCATATGGTTCTTTATAGATAGTATGGCGGTAATATTCGACTCGTATGTATGTGACGCATTTTGGTGACAATATATGATTTAAAGCTAAGAGGTCGGTGGAGTTTCTCGGAGCTCTGGGGAGAAGCTAATCCAGTTCTTTCATGAGCTCTCTGGTAAGTCCTTCTGGTTATCTTACAAGTATCCAAAGACTGATATTGATGTAGTTTACATATATACGAGTGTTCTGCCGTTTTATTGGTCAGTTTTTATTTCTCTCATGGCTAAGGCCTGAGGTTTCTAATTCCTGTGGGAATAGAGTTGCGCGATTACTGTCGTATAGCACTCGTTTTGGTTTAAGCAATACTTTGTTAAACAATTGCCGTATATAAAGTACAGTATGAAGCAGCATGATCTGGCAATAAGCTAAAAGCTTATTATATTATCATGATATGAATGTGGAGGTGACCACATACACAGCATTAGTGTGGGTGTGGTCGTCTTCATATTTATACCATGATTAAGATAGTTGTCTAGGATGAATTCTGTGCATAATTTGGAATTTTCGCTTTTCAGCAAGGGGTCTGGTGGAGTGGTCATAGATCTCCTGAGAGCAGCTAACTGGTAGTATTGTGTTAGCTGCTTTCGGAATTTCTGTTTGCCTCCACCTGGCTGTTTTTCTCAAGGATGGTGTTTGGCATAGATGTGGGTCGCTTGCATGTGGGTGGTATGACGATATTACTAATGCGGTTGTCTATTTGGGGTGGAATATTTTTTTTACTTGTGCGTGGGAATGGGGTTGCGCGTTTACTTATTAGGCAGTATTTATCTGATGGGGATACCTACCGGCCGGTATGTAAGCGGCACACATTTGTGGGTACTGTTAGAGTTGAAGCAGATGTACTAGTGTAAAGCAGAAATGCGGGTTTGGCTGTTGCATTTTTTTTTGTGCTTAGTGAGCAGATAACCCTTATTATGAGTTAAGCTGTGCATTTGCAAGAGCGATGGATTTTTTCTTGAGTGGGTGTATATGTTTTTCTGAGTGGGAACAGAGTTGCGCGTTTGTTTGCTTCTTGTGCAATTTTCATAATTTGTTCATGCTGGATGATGACACACACTGGGCTGTGCATCTTCAACTGTATTGACTGATTATTATTTTAATTACTTTGAATGTTTGTAGATTATATGCGCCATCTGAATATTTGATCGATGAGCATTTGAGATCCTGTTGATGTTACTTAGTCTTGTAGGAATGGACAGGTTCTCATTTCTTTCATCCTGTCAACGTCACGCCAATGTTTACCTCTGACGGCAGCGCGCCGTACGTTGTCTTCATGCAACGTCATTTCCGTGATTCAATGTTTGAATGCTGAGAAGAATGTAAACGCTCAAAATGTAGTCTTGTACAAATTTCATACTTTTGATAAAGGCAGTATGCCGAAACGTCATAAATAAAGAGTGACTTTTCAGAGTATATATAGTTTATCTTATGGTAACAAATTTTTATCGGTATAAAATGGTATCACTTATGTGTCTTTTGTAATACTGCAATATCAGTAAGATGTATTATCACATTACGTGTATTCACCCATTGGGCACATAATGTTTAATCAACTTTGATTCAACCTTGATTCAACGTCTTGACATTGAATCAATGTTGATTCAATGTTGATTCAACGTTATGTGCCTGAAGGGTTGACGGATTGTTCGGAAACTCTTGGTGAGAAATATAAGATAACTGCGTGATAAACTCGGTTTCTACTAATTTTTTTCCTTAAAGTTAATAAAAAATATTTATAGCCATTAAATCGTCAATTTGCATTAAGCTGCTTTACCCGTACAATCTTACATCAAAGTATATTGCGGAACTGTGACTATATTGCACTTATTAACTTGCTACGATGTGAATATAGGAACAGTTACATCGAGCACATAGGAACGCTAATATTTCTTATGTTATCATAATACTTCAGTTCGTTTAAATATTATCTCTTCCAGAGGCTTAATCATGCAAAATATTAAGTGTTATTTTCTTAATAAACCTAAGAAAATATCAGAAATGTGAAACTTCTCAACTCAAGTCTCTAAGAAGCATAAATTGCACTCAAAAGCTTATCAAACCTACTGAAGCCGAGCCTCGCATTGCAACAGATTAATTATACGCTATCGACTTTTTGTTTACCCCTGTTGTGTATTGTACATGAAAACGCTTCGTAATACTTTCGCAATTAGTGGTTTGCTAAAGTCTTCTTTTGCAGTATCTTTGAAAAAAAGTAAAAAGTATGCAAAGACCAGGAACTGAAACAATCAAAATCCAAATCCAGCCCTCAAACCATTGGATTGGCGTGTCTTAAGCCGCGTTATAGCAAGACAAAGACATACAGATATTCAGCCCGAACGTGTAAGTGAATAAAGATATGCAGGTTATTTTCTCAAAACTATTAAAGTATCAACAGGATTCGATTTTGTTCAGCTTTAGAAATAGATTCGATTTTTGTTGCCTAATAGAATTGGTTTAAAGTGAATTTGAAAGTCTCTCTCTTTGTAGCGCTTTAACATGTAAAAATTACCAACCGCAACCGGTGCCTTGCAATCATGCTTAAACAAAGGTACATACCACATTTATTCAGTTATATTTACAGTTTTGGTGTAAAGCTCTCTGTTAAACCATTAAAGTGATGCGGGAGCCAATGTTGTTTACAAGTCAATGATTACATTGTGCCATGTTGTTGAAACTTTCGGCATGATTCTAAATAGGGAAAAGACCTCAACTTTTGAGTGAAAGCTTACCTCACTAACCAGCACGTGGAATCTACAACATGATATGTACTTGACGGCTAGAAAATATTGAGTGACAGCTCATTACGCCTGCTTGCATGTGAAATCTACAGCAGCGGGTGGATATTACTGGTAGGCAGTGACAATGCGGCACAGTGTTCCAAACTATAGCAATATATGAACACCATAAAATAACGACCTCCCCCCCCCTGTCATTATTCTTCACAAAAACTGACCCCTTGGCTATAAATACTGACCCCCTTTAGAAAATAATTATCCCTCTGATGTCACCCCACCTTGCTCATAACATTATGACTCCCCATGAAGCAATGGTGTCTTATATGCTAATGACATACAGAATGTTGTGTCCGGTTTGTTACAACTCTCTTGTTTGATGATGGATTTTAAAATAACTTGGCACTAGTCTTAGGTACCTAACTCAAATTCAAGATCAGAGAGATCATTCAAAGATAATGGTGTCCTGCTATATGACTCTGGCAAACAGAATGTCGTGTCTGACATGTAACTTTGTCATTTGTAGGTAGACTTTCAAATAACTGGAAACAAATGTTATCCACATAAAGAAAATGTATCGCGTGCAAGATAAAAGTCCCCACCTCAAAACTTGAAGTCAATGTCACAAATTAAGATAAATGACAATGTGTTAAGTTTGAGTGAGTGAGTGAGTAATCTCGGGTTTTACGTCCCATCAACATCAAGGCCATATGGAGACGGAACCTCGGTTTAAAGTCTCATCCGAAAGACAGGAGAAGAGGGGGATCGATCTTGTGATCCCTGGATTGATAGTCTGGAGTGTTATTCACTACGCTACAGCCGCTCCTGTGTGTTAATGTAATATAAGATTTTAGCATTAACATGTAGACTTATGCACTATAAAGAGGTTTTGCTGTTGATTTTGAAAAATTATCACGTCTGCACACCTACTCTCACTGGCTTTCTCGATAGGGATAGTTTTCCAAATATATTTTTAGATATTTCTTATTTACTAAATTTATTTTGTTAAAGTATGCAATAATTTGTAAATGAATATTATGCTGGCCTTATTCTAAGATGCAGAGGGTCTAATTACCCCACCCACTTTTCAGTTTTCCAGCTGTATACTATCTCACCCTCCCAAGCATGCCACTCACATATAATGTATATATTAAAATTTAAAGAGTAACTACACTTCAGGAACTGACTGAATCAGGTCCCAAACCCTATCCATAACATCAAAGGGAAAGATTGACTAAGACATTCCAACAAACAATAAATTACAAGTCCACGCATACATGCAAAGTGGCTTGCTGAGGCACGGGGGCTAGGGGAAAGTATCTCTATAAAACATTGCTTATTTTCAATATATTCAATTTTATAAACCCCGAAAGACTAAGTCTATCTGCTTGAAAATGAAAAGAGTGCTATTTATAGAGAATTCATAGCAACACCGTTTGAAAAGAAATTTTAAAGTATACCGAAGTTCATTTTTAACCCTTTTATAAGCAATTTCTTTGCGAATCGTCACTTCGCATAGAGAGGCATAGTATTATGACCAGGGTACTTTTCTTTGAAAAAATAATGGCCGGGGGTCCATTTCGTTAAAAAGATGACAGTAGTCGTTATTCTAGGCGGTCACAATTCTTCGTGAGGAGTCATTTAACTTCACGTGGGAAGAGGGTATGTTTGTGTTTGGCGGTGGTGGTGGTGGTGGTGGTGGGGGAGGGGGTGGGGTCATAATGTTATTATGTGATATGAAGCTATGTGCTCCTGCTACTGCAATGGCAGAAGCAGCTGCAGTAGCAACAACATTTTCAGCAAGTATTACTAATAAGAAAACCTGCAGTAGTTAGTCAGTTAGTGGTCGATTAGGTGGGGCTTAATATTTTATAGCTATCATCGAGGGAGTCAACGGGAGTCAGTATCTTTTAGAAACGGGGTCATTTTTTTCTATTGAAAAATGACCTGGGGTCGTCTGATCTTGGTCTGCACGTTTGCCTCTGTTTTTTTAGGGACGCTAGGCTTAAATGGGTTAATAAATTCGTATGAGCCATAGGTGCGGTGCGTACAGTATACTCGGAATGACTATGTTTTACTTATATATTTATTTATGTATGTATTTATCTTTAATTTATTTATTTATTAGTTTTGTACGGGGTGCTTGTGGAGAAGGCGAGGGCCGGGGGGGGGGGGGGGGGAGACGGGGCGACGTTCTTTTCTTTTTTCGTGAATTGTCATTTAACTTCGCGTAGAGGGTCATAATATTATGACCGGCGGGGGTCACTTTTTTAAAGAATAATGACTGGGGGTCGTTATTCTATGGGGGTCACAATTCTTCGAGAGGGGTCGATTTATTTGGTGCTTAGGGGTCATAAAATTATGACCGGGGAGTTTCATACACCGATGAACGACTGTTGATCATGTGTCGTTGTCGTCAAGCAACGTCTAAGGTAAACAAACGTCCTGATTGGTCCATGTGACGTTCGCTTGACGTAATGGCCGAACACGTCGTTACTAACTTTTCTTCGAGACATATTCTGCATATTCTATACTAAATTACTACGAAAACGACACAGAAAGGGTCTAAAATAAAATGTAAATATAAGAATAATAATTGTGTTTTAGCGTACGAGTGTGAAGAAGCCAGTGGACGTCGCTAAAATTCTACAAGAAGGGCTTTGCGTTTCATGGAATTTTAGTTCTGTCCACTGGCTTTGGCTCACACGATGAGCGCTGAAAAATCCAATAATTTTAATTCTTAAATAATGGTGTCCTGCAGTATGATCCTGGCAAAAATACTGTAGTGTCGGACCTGTAGCTTTGTCGTTAAAATTATTGATAACAAATGTTAGCTACATCAAGACAATTTATCGCGAGAAAGATCTAGATCCCAACCTCAAAAGACATTTTTTTTAAGACAACTGACAATGTGTTTATTCTGACTGATGGTTTAGTGAAAGATTTGTTGTTTTGCTCCTTCCCGTGAATAACCCGAAATCACACAAAATTTGGAACAGGAAATATACTTTATATGCGTAAATTAATGATATGTATGATAATTGATTTCAAAATTCATACATAAATAAAATAAAATAAAGAAATAATTATCAGAAAATGTACAATGTATAGAGTAAATGAATAACTAAAACATTATAAATAACATCTTCTTTAGTCCGTGCAATGTAGTAAAGATGTTGAAAGATGTGTTTATGATTTCTTTTTGAGTTTTACTGGGACTCATCGTTTTATTTACTAAAATCTCTAAGCTGTTATTTATTATTCATTAAAAGTGTACCCAAGATGCTATTTGAGATATTTTAATTCTCACTGATCTAACTCGGTCATCATGTATACTGATCATCCTTGAAATATCTAGGATGTAAAGTGAATTATCAGTCGCCTTTTCATTAGCTTGAATTGAATTATAACGGCTCAAGCCTTAAAGGGCAATTCTGGTTTCGATGTTGAAAGGTTTTCGTTCATCTAGAATTATCATTATTAGAAACAAAGTACATATCTTTTTTTTTGCCACCTAAGCTTGTTTAAAGTACAGGTCTTTTTTGCACCAAAGCTTGTTTTCTAAGAATTATCTGCCAGAAAAGCAGAAATGAAAGGCATAAGCTAAATGTTACAAGCTATTTGCTTTATTCTGCCTTAAAACACTCATCCATTCGCTTGCAGTATCTTTAGGACAAAAAAGCCATGACATGAGCACGTAACACTCGTTTCTAGATATTATTACATCCAAAGTAAAATTGTACCACTGAAATAAAAAGAAAGTGTGGATGATAATATTAAAGCACATCAGTTTGACCAACAGTCAAGCAGTACATGAATAATTCCTGAACAGCACAGAATTCGGCATGTATGTTCAACCCAACCTGTAGGAGTACAACATGAAAATATGGTTTATCACAATAACTGCTTTTATGGAATTCTGCCCGTTTGAAAAAGTAAAATGAAGGATATGAAAAAAAAAAAATATGTGTAAAATTTGTGTTTTTAATTTATGTGTTCTACATCATCGAAGTGTTTTTTTTTTTTCTTTTTTTTTTTTTTTCGTTGTTTGCCTTAGAATTGTCTTGTTTGGGTGACGTGACTCTTTGGTCGAAATTTTGGCGTCGGCATTGGTTAATATTTGGGTATACACATTAAATAATTTAAAAATAATTTGCCTTCAACAGTGGTCATCATATGGCTCAAAAATTTACTTTTAATCATCTTAATGTCCATAATGGTAAAAAGGGTACTGGTTTGCGTTCAATGGTGGCCCCAAATCAGTGCCAGCCATTTTTTTCGGACTTTAAAGTTTTTAAGTAGCCATTACTAATTGTGTCTGAACATATTTTTTTTTCGTTCCGTAAGAAATGTTATGACAAATGCATCGTACTTATCTAAAGCAACATTTGTTTTTTTGTGTGATCGAGTTCTAATAATTAACCCATTAATGCCTAGCGCCCCTTAAATGGGACACATGCAAACAGTGAAGACCTAGATCAGACGCCGCAAAACGCGGCGTCTGAAGAGGGTCTACACTATTTGCATAAATTAAATGGATATTTCTCCTTAGAATAAAATGAAAATGATGAAAATAAACTCAACCAGACATCCCTTAATTGAAAAACGGGTTCATCCATTTGATAAGGCTAGAATAGACCACTGGACATTAATGGGTTAAATGGGTTAAAAGTACATACAGATCGATAAAACAGATGTTTTTGTCGAACGAAGATAATAAGTTTCTATATGACACTTATCATGCTTATGGTCATCTGTTACCAGTTAGATCCTTAAAAGAATCTAATCCTTGACCACTGATGAAGAAAATGTCTTCTTACTACTATTTATTTTCTCACATTATTAATTATAAGCCTGAGTAGGAATTTATTTGCCGTAAACAAGTGTCTTTCGTTTTATAATTGGGTAAACGCAAGATGTAAAGGCAGTTTTAGTTGAGGAGTTAACCCATTTATGCATAATGGGGTCTTCAATCCTTAAGAATTTGATGTTCCCATTTATCATTTTCAGGACATCTAGTTTATTTAATTTTTTTTAATCATTTTGTAGAAATTGCATTAAATATTATGCAAAGGGATAGACCCTGATCAGACGCCGTGTTCTGTGGTGTCTGATCTGGGTCTGCACTGTTTGCCCACAGTATGTCCTTTTTCTGGAACGCTAGGCTTTATTGGGTGAAGTGGTACGGTTCTGAGTGCTTAGACTTCGTAGAGGAAGAACGCATTGTCTATTTCTTATTGGCTATATTTGTGAACGGCGTGGGCTATATTTGTGAAATGGCCTTTGAATGCAAGCGTAGGCTACCTCAGTTCAGAGAATTTAGTTTTTCTTAATTATCATTTAAATTCTTTCATAATGTATTTTTATGTCAGTAACGTGTTCCCAATAAAAACGCGCCCCGTACATTTTTTGATCTTACGCGGTCAAGTCCTAAAGTGGTGTCGGCAAATTCAATCTAACGAATTCAGAATATGTTGAATCGACCAGCCGTAACTCCTGCCTGAAAGTCTTGAAAAGACGTTTCTGTCCAATAAATCTGATTCGTATAAGAGGCAGTAAATTTATCACTGTGTCCTAGACTAATGCAGAAACTTAAGTCACCTACAAGTCGTCAGTCGAGGGCATATTTAGCTAATAAAACTACCAATTCACAGTTCCGAAAAACACGCCTACTTTAAACAGGTGTAAAGTAATATCACTAATGCAGAAACTTACGTCACCTAAAAGTCGTCATTCGAGGGTATATTAAGCTAATAAAACGACCAATTCACACTTCCGAAAACCACGCCTACTTTAAACAGGTATACACCCCTCCATTAACTGTAAGGTAAAATCACGGCCTTATGTGGGACATTGAACACATGCGAATTTGTTTGTGAGATTATGCTACGTGCTAAGTCGCCGTTGCATTGGTCAGGTATACGCTATCAGGTGACTTTTGAGTGACATTATGGGTGTGGCTCGGAACTGTGTATATTGAGTATATTGAGTTCACAGTATCGGACGGACACACGGCGCCAAGTGTGTGCAACTATGGTTACGTACTGCTGAGCTACTTTGGGAACGTCGTTAGGAGAATTGAACTGAATTGAACTGAACACAGTCTTTTACACAATTTGTTTCAAGAAGGCGTCGTGCTGATTTATTCAGATTGATTTTTTATATCAGATTATGAAGTAAATAACCCGTATATGAGACAGTAAGGTTGTTTTAGATAAATGTAGTCGGAGATGAAATTACAGTGGCAAGAAACTACGAATCAGATATTTCTCGCGGGCGGAATGACACAAGTAATTCTTGCTCTCAGCAAATTTACAGAATTACAAGTTTATCAAACAAGTTATCTACCGAAAACTTGTATTTCCTTTTCGACATTGTTTCATTATATTTAGCAAAGAATTCTGCAAGCGGCGCATACTCAACGTCAGAATTTGGGTGACCTTGACGTTGTCCCCTTATTTGCTGAGCATGGAAAACAGAGATTTAGATTATTTGAGAACGAATTATAGGTTTGAGAAAATCATACTTTTCCATTGTATGAATTTCAAGTATCATCTCACACATAATTCGAGAGGAGCGGCATGGCATACACTATATGCCATGGTCCTCTCGAAATGTAAGTGAGATGATGCAATAGATGTTATCATAGCAACTATGGAATTACCAACTGTGTGCTTCGTACTTTTGTAGAATGACGTCTTGATGACGTCACTTTGTTATCATTATGAACTCTAAGTTGCTATGGTATGCCATGCTCCGCCATTTTTTCAAAGACATTGCCGTGCTGGCAATGTGAAAACATACTTAAATATACAGATACAAAAATAACATTACATAAATTTATTCAATGATAAAAGTATCCTGGTAAAAGGTACTCAGATATTAAAAGATAGATAGATAGATAGATAGATAGATAGATAGATAGATAGATAGATAGATAGATAGATAGATAAGAAGAAAGCCAGAGGTCCTATTTTACCATTATAGTACCCATTCGGACAAGTAGTTTATATCTGATGCGTATTCTGTTCTGCACTTTATTAACATAAGACGATTTCAGTCTGTTAATACTGAATCCCGCCATGACAACGTAAATGATCACTTAAAGTATATAAAAGACTATAATGATAAAAAAGCTTGTTTTATGTGTTCAGCATGTGTCAGCCAAACACAGGAATTCACATATGAGCCGCGACACGACAAAACCAACAATGTGGTTGTGTGCCCAGCACAGACTCAGATCAGCCTGGGCATCCGCCCAGGCTGATCAGAGTCTTCGCTGTCCGCATGATGCTAGCTTAGACCCTTAGCTATCCTTTGAGCACTCACGAAAGAGTCTGGTCAAACTGATCGGATGCCCAGGCTGATCTGAGTCTGCACTGGCCGCACAACCACATTGTTGGTTTTGTCGTGTCGCGGCTCAATTATAAAGGTGGTCTTCTCCTCTCTGATGCTATTACGGACATCTGAGTCAATATTGTCTGTCTACAACTTTCAATGACCATCCTGTCGGCGATACAGAGTACTCCGAATTAGGAATGTCTCGCAGGAACTAGAATCTTAGATTACATACACTTATTCCATATTTGTATCTCGAGGATTCGGTGTCATTCAGCCTTGATGTCTTATATTTGGGCTTCATCAAATTGAATAACCAGCTATTGCAGCTATGCACGGCCCACGCGGTCTGCCCTATGGGCAAAGGAAAAGTAATATTTTAAGTGCGTTTCGGTAAATTCAGATTCGATTTGGTGTTTCGTGCATTTCGGTTATTCTATGGGTCGCATTTTGGGGGTGTGGTGCTTTATGACCAATAAAGAACAGACTTTTCCGGTATAATAACTACCTTGGGGTGTATCTTGGTTCCCGACGTTTATCGAGGTTTTCGTTATAGAACAACGGTAGTATTCTGGACAGGGTACCAGACTTGGGGGTGTGGTGCATTGTGGCCAATGAAAAACAGAAATTTAGGAACTGGCCAATAACTAGATGTCTCCTCAAAACCGATACAAACTTGGTTTAAATATAGAGCACTACATCAAACTGGTCTATCGACCAATATTGACGGGCCGTGCAATGTTAGGTGATGTTACGACTAAAAGTATTATCAAGAAATTCTGTCAACTATTTCTGAGAGGAGAAAATGCTTCCTTTAAGGATTGACCCTCATTGAGAAGGGGCAAAATGAAGAGGTGCTTCCTCTGAAAGTGTAGTCATTCTCTTTATACGATGTAGAGCGCCAAAACACGTGATATTACTTTGAATATACGGTCAAACCTGTCTTAAGGGGTAACCCAAGAGAAGGACAAAAGGTGACTGCTTAAGACAAATGGCCCCTTAATACGGGTTCCTTTCCACTATATTTTGGTTCAAGAGACCAAGAAAAATGGTTGCTTAAGACAGGTGATCTCTTAATAGAGGTGACCTCATAAGCAGGTTCGACTGTATTTATGTACTAAGTAACCAGATTGTAAACATAAACCGCCCTAATCCGGATGCTAATATACGTACGTGGTCTAGTAACATTATTTGCAAGCTTGTGGAGCTCCTGAAAATTGATATCATGATAGGAGAGGCGTTGCAAGTGTACGTTATAGGAATATGGATTGCTTTATTCTATGGTATTTATCATATATTTGCACATCTTATTGGATGTCCCCGTAAATGGTAATTAAGTTCTTAAATGTGTTGACAAGTTTATATTTCCTGAAGTGTGAGAAATTTTTAACGCGATAAGTTTGCATGTTACTTTTGCAATTAATGCATTGAACTCGATATGTTACACAGGTCTGCCTAGCGACCCATAACAAGGCACAGGCAAACAGTGCATACCCAGATCAGACGCCGCAGAACGCGGCGTCTGATCAGGGTGTACACTGATTGCCTAAAATTTACAACAATTTCTAAAAAATGATACAAAAATAATATTAAAAACAAAACAGACATCCCTGAAATGATAAATATATCCGTCTTATTTGTAATAGTAGAACAGTCCACTGGGCAAAATGGGTTAGAGCATACTACTTCCAAGACAAAGTTCAGCGCCTTATAAAAGCTTGATTAGCCATAAATGTGAAACTGATTACGGTTATCATACAAGTGAACGAGCATCTTCTGGCAGACTATCAGACAATATTATGTAAGTGAGTGCACTGGACCATTAATTGATCGGACGCTAAATGTAACAAAGTGCGATGGACCATATTGATCAAACATTATAACAGATTACATGCTGAGATATAATTCGCTATCCAAACACAAACAACGAATTTCTTAAACTGTAGCCTTACTAGTAAACGTGAGCAAAATACCGAAATCATAAGTCAATGAAACATGGACAAATCCGAAATAGTAATACCTGCTCATGCGGTCACCTCTATTAAGGGATCACCTGCCTTAAGCAGCCACATTTTCTTGGTCTCTGAAACCAAAATACAGTGCAAATGAACCTGTATAAAGGGGTCACCTGTCCTAAGCAGTCAATGAATGTTTTCATTTCCTTAAAGACAGGTTTGACACTATTTAAATACAGAAAACAGAGCTGTGATCAGATGCTCGGGAGTGCATCATCAACCTATGGCATTTTAAGTGGATATATATATATTCTTTTCTAAAAGTTATGGTTTACGTCAGTTCATATCATTTATACTATGATATTCTTCTGATTCTCAGCATCTAGCTTTGTTATGTTCCCCGAAGGGTAAGCAGATATGATACAAGTTGTCTAAAAACGTGGACCTTTCTTGAAATCGCTGTAACTTCTTTATTTATGGAGGAATCGCTTTAAAATTATGTGTGGAAATGGCAATGTGATAGTCCTTTGCACTAATGATGTTTTACTACTAGGCTTCACTGCTAATAGTAAGTGACGTCAAAATGTTGTTAGCCTATATTTTTTATGACATCATTTCCTGCTGTCTGCACTATTGGAACTGCAAACTGTTCTTAGGTGAAATATTAGTTACAGAGAGTTACCGTGCTTACATTCCAAGAAAAAAATCAGATACATGTAATAGATATTCTGAATAGCTCAAAGAGCTGGGAGACAAATAGTCTGTTTGTTACAAAAATGGAGATCTCAGCAGGGAAGATTTAGACTTCAAAATCATAGAAATTATGTCAAAGTATGGAAGTTGTTCAACTAGAAGAAAAAAATAGTTTGAAACTTAAGAGAAAAGGACAAAATGTTATTTAGTACTTTGACATTTTCAGTTCTTCAATAATTTGTAGATTATGACCACACACAACGTCAAAAGTTTCCTTGATCAATAAAGGAGTTACAGCAATTTGAAAAACAAGCCAACAGTTTTTCAAGACATCCTGTAGTCGCCGCTCTGTCCGTCTGTCTGTCAGTCACACTTCTGTCCGGAGCATATGTCTGAGAGTATTGTTAAAGGGAACTAAATAATACATTGATAAAGGAATGTAAGAGGCAGTTCAGAGCGTAATCATAACCGTATTACGAAAGTGTTTTCCCTTCTTATTCGTTTTAAGTATATTGCTTGTCCGGAGCATATCTCTGAAATTATTTCAGAGAACTAGTTGTAAAACCACACATTGATAGAGGGCAAAGAGAGAAAGGGCACACAGCAAGCACCATAACCATGTTACAAGAAACTTTAGGGTTATTTCCATTTCTAGAGTGGTTTTTTTTTGCAGTTTGCTTGCAAGTCTCTAAAACTATCAAAAGGGATGTTATGAAACTTAAAATATTGATAGCGGACAATAAATTGAAGTGCAGAACGCAAAAACCATAACCATATCCCAAACATATCCCAAATTATTTTGGAGTTATTTCCCTTTTTATTTTTTCTCAGTTGTATGCTTGTCCATGAAATTTTACTGAGAATAAATGAAATTCCACATATTAATAGAGGTCAAACAGAGAAAGTACACAACACTAAACCCATAGTCCTATCGTATGAACTTTTAAAGTTATTTTCTTTATTTATCCCCTCATTTTTACGCTTGTGTGGAGCATATCTGGAACTAAATAAATTTCACATATTAATAGAGGGCAGTGAGAGAAAGTGCAAGAACTATAGTTCTATCACAAGTAATTTTGGAGTTATGTCCCATCTTTTTGGTTTTGCTTGTTCAGAGTAAATTTCTAAAACTGGTCAAGGGAATTTAATGAAATTTGAAATTTGATAGCTGGCAATGGCCTAAAAAAGCGATTCATGCGCCATCCCTGCGTGTGATTTGTCATAAAATATATTTTAACAGTACAAGACAGTGTGCTTGTGACTGACTTATTTCTAAAGTTCGCACAAGGACGAACATATTTACGTAGTTTCAGTTGTTGCTGTTTTTTTAATCCGATACCAGCTGTTTTGTAGAGATAACCTTATTCTACATCTTAATAATGGTCATCAGCTGTTTATTAGGTTGTTCTTATAATTTTCACCATGGTCCTCTAATGAATCAGTAAATTTGATTATATTCTCAGTGCTAGATTGTTTATATTATTGTCCGAGGAACTAATTCTGCTTCACTAATGAATATAATTACATGCTAGTATTTCTATTTTCTGATACTCTAGCTTGAACTCCTTCAATTATATGTTTGTATCGTGTTCCCACACTTGATAGTTTATACTAGTATGTTAAATGCGGTCAATAAGACGTCACAACGAACTCAGGTCTGCAATTATTGAAATGCCTTCTTAAAACAACGGCGCTTTTAATAATTAGGTTTAGGGTGTTTGCACTTTTATATTGTGGGTTTGTTTATAAATCAACGCTGATTGTTGATTTTCAACATACATTTTCCCGATAAAACGGGTTTAAGCGTCAGTTCTGATTATGCCCAGTGGACTCTTGTACCCTTACAAATGGATTGTAAATTCATCATTAAGAGTCGAGTCGGGTAATTTCGTACAGCGGGTAAATTCGGACATACCATTGCAAACAGTGAAAATCCAGATGTTGTAAACAGGATTTTTACTGTTTGCCGAGTTAATTTCGTTTTAATACTAAACAACTGACTTATAAAGCAAACAATGTCACTGTCCGAATTTACCGGCTGTCCGAATTTACCTGACTTGACTCTAAGGGTGTCTGGTTTATAATTGTTATTCATATTATTTCGTAGAATTTCTTGTAAATTTTGTGCAAACTGTGTATACTCTGATCAGACACCGCCACCTGTAGCGTCTGATCTGGGTCGTGTCCTTTTCATGGAATGCTTAAGCAATAATGGATGGAAGCACGCGTTTGCGGTTTGTTCATGTGGTTACGAAAAGCATTCGTCATGGCTGTAATATAAGCAAAACACCTTGTTTAAGATGTAGGTATGGAGTAAATAAATTATATGCTTTTATGACATGTATAGCTTTTGATGTTGTTTTATCGATAAACAGCCATTCTCT
Organism: Ctena decussata; assembly: GCA_963989385.1. Taxonomy (NCBI): domain Eukaryota; kingdom Metazoa; phylum Mollusca; class Bivalvia; order Lucinida; family Lucinidae; genus Ctena; species Ctena decussata. The sequence goes on from OZ022500.1 coordinate 47,344,252, forward strand.
GTTGGATTTCTTGTATCCATTACTGAAGATTGACTGTTCTATTTTGTTAATTGCATCTTCCCCATTTTTCTTATGTTGTCTTGGGATTTGTGTTTGTGACCTTTCCTTAGTATCTTTATTTAAATTTTCGCTGCTGCAGGTCGCGGATTTAAAATATAAATAAAAGATGACATGCACCTTCTCGGAAGGTAGCCCAAATATAGTAAGGGTCTTGTTTAATTTGTTAAACCAGCTATTGCAGCTACATGTATGCACGGTCCGCACAGTCTGTTTTCGATCTGCACAAGTTCCGATCCCATCCGCTAATTTGGCCCGTTTTGATCCGTTCCGGTAAATTTACTCACCGTATGGTGACCAATGAAAAACAGATATTTTTATGGAACTGACCAATTACTACATGTATCCTCAATACCGATAAAAGTCGGATTGATTATAGGGCACTAAGCAAAATTTGCCTATCGCACAACATTGACGGGCCGGGCAATTGCATAATCTAAAGCAGTTTTACGATGGTTGGTAGATCTTGCTACTCTATACACGGGCGGAAAATTGATAGTTTAGGTGGTTGGGTATATATCCATGCTTTACCACCATTTGTACAAACTTGAAAGGAAAACATCTATATGCTTCCCTTGACGACGCAACCCTTATAAAATGGGATTTACTATGAAAGGAAAAAACTTGCTTCTCTAGGAGTAAATTCAAACCCTTTAATGCTGTCCTCACACCTAGCCGAATATTCTTCCGAATATAAAATTTGGAAATTCGCGGCAAAAACTTGCGAGTACTTGCAAATGCATAAGAATGCCATACAAAAATTAAAATTGTCATGCGAATGTCTTGCTAATTCCTAGCGACTTCAGTGCAAATAGTGCTCATTCGTCTCGGTCGGGTCATTAGGGTAGCAAAAATGGTGTAATTCCCTTGTCCTCTATACATTTCTTGTTCAGGCATGACTGAGGCAAGTGGCAACAATGCCCAAGTTGGTTTCTGAACATGCTGTTGTTACGCCCCGTGCTGCTGTTGCTCTGCAGCAAGAAGAGCAATAAAGAAGGCAGCAGCAGCAGGCCCAACGTAGAAGACTCAGACAAGGAAGTCGAAGGGCATATTGGGTGAGAAAAGTAAGAACGAATGCTAGTTTAAAACATATTTTATTGTCCAATAATATTACAATAGGGTTGGGCTACAAGTTCTACCAACATTAGTAACAGCCCTTCCCTTAGAGCAATATATACAAATCGTCAACAAGGCTATATATTTTAACAACTTTGACTTTGAATATAAGGAATAACAATATAATATGACTGAAGAAACGACCAACAGGTCAAAGAAAGATGAAAAATAGCTAAATAGGAAGGTGAAAAGAAAATGGATATGAGTAAAGTTAGAGAAAGTGGATTACAAAGTAACATGAATCTGAATAATCCGGGGGCAACATCCAGTCGCTCCCGAACTATTCGTTTCCATGTTTACATACGAATGTTTGTCTGTTTCTTGGCCCACCGGGGTTCAGCTGGTGGTCTTCTTTTGCTCCGGTGCTCCGGTGGTGTTGCTGGCGCCCCGGGGGTCTCCGGGTGTCTCGGCACGTTTTGGCTGTCGGGTCCTCGTCTTTGCTTCGTCGCGGTCTTTTCTTGGTCTTAATTGTTGGCCGTGGTGGCTCTCTGGTGGGTTGGGGGGCCTCCGTGCGGGCCGGGCTGCCGGCTGGTTTTGTGCGCCGCGGCGGGGGATGGGGGTGGGGGTTTGGGCCCAGTAGGACCGGTTTGGGCCCCCAGTGGTTGTTGCTGACCGTCCCGGGGCGGTGCTTTTGTTGCGGTTGCATTTGTTTCATGTTCGGTGCTGTTTGGTTTGTGGTGTTCTCAGTTTGATCCTTCTATCATAAGGATAGAGAATGGGTGAAAATAATTGTTAGGTGTTTTTATATAATTTGCTTGGTCCGTTGTAGCCCGTCTGTTGGTCTGGGTTGTTTAGTTCAATAAAGATAGCTGAGTTGCCATCTATTTGGGAAAGAGCTGCTGACTCGGCTTATCACTTGTAATTTATTGTTTGTTGGGATGTCTTTGTCAATCTTTCCCTTTGATGTTGGGGATAGGGTTTGGGATCTGATTCAGTCAGTTCCTGAAGTGTAGTTACTCTTTAAATTTACATACGAGGTGTTCGGCTTCGCATCTTCCGTCTGCCCGGAAAGAAAGCATGCACCCAGAAGATAATACTAAATTATTTGACACGCCCCGTATCTTTTATATAGGATTCGACCTCTATAAACAGAACATCGTTATCGGTATCGCTGAGATTGTCGTTACCAAACAAAAGTGCATTTATACTAAGAGGGTGATAGCATCTTGTTCTTGTGAAAAAAGTAAGTCGCTGTTCATCGAAAAGGGGACATTTAAAAAAGAAGTGATTGGCTGTTTCGTTACCATTATTACAAGAACATAAAGGTGACACATTGAGATGATTTCGAAATAAATCATTGTTGAGATTACTACAACCGTTTCGAATTCTACAATGGATTACGGATAGGTATCTATTTCCCTTACTCGAGAAGGTAGTTATTTTAGGAAATAATGAAGATTTTAGTGAATTTTTAAATCCTTTAAACGAATCAATGTCTCAAACAGAGCTGTCTAGGCTATTCCACAATGCAACTGAAGAAGGGACACAACTCTTCCGAAATGTCTCCGTTCGTGTTCGAGGAGTCATAAAATCGTTTGCGTTACGAAGAGGATAGCTAGAAATTTCACCAACGAAAGGTGAAATGAGATCAGATATATAATCAGGAACCATATTATTGTTGCATTTGTACATGAAGCAAAGTTTTTGAAATTTTCTTCTTTCATGAAGCGGAGCCCATCCACATTCCTTATATAAATCATCCAAAGAAACCGAGCGTGTAAGGCCGGTTACTATTCTTGCTGCTTCGTTTTGAAGTTTTTCGATAGATAGATGAGTACTCTAAAATGGGTCTTACGTATGCTAAATATATTTGATTAAGTGCAACTGTCGATAATGTGAACTTAAGCCTGCGCATAATACATATAACTTTGTTAGCAGATTTGATTATGTTTTGTATGTGATCATGCCAGCGAACTTTGTTGTTCAGAGTTATACCTAAATGTTTGTGGTTATCAACGAACGTTATGGGAGTGTTGTCAAAAATCAGCTTCGGTACATCAATTTGGGAGAGACTGAATGAGAACAACATTGCTTCAGTTTTACTGGGATTAAACTTGACCAGCCATTGTTTGGCCCATTGTGAGATGATGGCTAGGTCATGATTGATGATTCCTTTTAAGTCGTTCAAATTTGAGGCAGAAAAATATAAGGAACTATCATCGGCGAATAATCTTGTTAAACTTAAAAGATGTTCAGAAATATCATTGACGTAAATTAGAAAAACACAGAGGACCGAGGACAGAGCCTTGGGGAACACCCGCAGTTACGTTCCGAAAGGATGAGAAAGGTGAATTAATAACAACCCTCTGTTGTCGGTCTGATAAATAACTACTAATCCATTCGAGGACATCAGCGTCAATGCCATATTGTTGAAGTTTGAATAAGAGGCCCTTATGCCATACGCGGTCAAATGCTTTGGAGATGTCGCAAAAGACCATACATGAATGCTGTTTCTCGTCTAGCGACTGACATATATGATAGAAAATATCGACAAGCTGATAAGTGGTTGAATGTCCGGGTAGAAAGCCGGACTGGTACTTATAAAATATATTATTAGGTTTTAGGTAATTGTGAATCTTTTTAAAAACTATTCTTTCCATTACTTTAGCTACATTACCTAATAAAGATATGGGTCTGTAATTTGAAGCTAACGTTTTATCATCTTTCTTATATATGGGTAAAACAAGGGATTTTTTCCAGGAAGACGGGAAGGAGTGATCACGTAAAATTCTATTATATAGTATGCAAAGGGGTTTCAGTAAACTGTGGGCGGTTCCTATTAACATCTTATTGCTGACAAGGTCAGGACCTATGGCTTTGTTTGGATTCAGATTTTCGATAATATCCTTAATTTCACCTTCTTCAATTGCTACAGTGCTTAATGTTGAATTAGTTTTCATTTCAAAAGGTGGCAAATATACTTGTTCATCATTAACAGACGAAATTGACGCAAAATAATCATTTAAACAGTTCGCCTTTGCTTCGTCGGTAGAATGAACAACTACATTGCCATCAGGAGACTGAGAACTTAAGGGGGGCATTGCAGAAGTTTTAGTATTACCTTTGACAAAATGTCGTATGATCTTCCAATAATTACGTTTATTGCCACTATAAGATTCAAAGAGAAGGTTTTCAATATTGTTAAAGAAAGCTTCCTTGGCGTGCTTTAGGAGATTATTTACTTTATTACGTGCGTGTTTATAATTAATCCAATCAGTTTGCTTACCGGAATTTGCTCCTTTTGTTTTTAAACGATCACGTTTCGAGAATAACGTCTTATCTCCGAATCATACCAAGGTTTGTCCGATGGACGTATGGTTACTTCTTTAGTGGGGATGCTTTCTTTAGCAAAATTCATAAATTTATCGGTAAACGTATTACAAGCATCATCTATACTGCCATCATTCAAGCAATCCCAATCCTGAGATAAATTCTTTTGATTAAATAAATCGAAATCTGCTCTTTTATATAACCAAACAGTTCGTGTATAAGCAAAGGATAGAGTGTAGTCATGGGGAATGCAAATGTATGTTGCAGAGTGGTCAGAAAAATCATTTGGGGAGGCAATTATACCCGAATCAAGAACAGACATTTCGTCTGGAACTATTACTGGGTCTAACAGAGCTGTATTTCTTGTAGGGAAAGTAATGACGTTATGCAAGGAGTTCATAAGCATGACATCTTTAAGATTGTTTACATTAATAATTATAGTTTAAGAGGTCTTCATTTAGATCTCCAACCAATATGATATTTCCAGACGATTCAAGTGCCATTTCAATATTTCTGTTGAGGGATTCGAAAAAAGTGACATCCGAAGTACGAGGACTATAAAAAGTTCCGATTAAATATATTTGTTTATTAAGTCGGCATTCAATCCAAATAGATTCCTGGCAAAAAATTTCCAAGTCAGGTCTTTGATTGTGAATAATTTGGTTAGATACATATGTTAAGATACCACCGCCATGATTTGTCCGATCTTTCCGATAAGGTGTACCATAAGTTTCGTTTAACAGTATAGTATCGGTTGGTACAGTAAAATCCAAGTGAGTTTCGGTAAAACATAAGATTTCAAAATCTAAAAAGTTATTCCGAATATAGTCAAGTTTATTCCTAATACTTCGCGTTTTACAATGCAGTATCGAAACTGAGCCGTCGTTTAGATCTGGACCGGGGTTCAGCTCAACATCCCCTGATAAAAGAACTAACATGACAATAATAAAAGATGTTTGCAAGTTGAATGTACCCAGCAATAAACGGTATAAATTATAAGTAACGGACGAGGTTTTACTCTGAAGCGAGGAAAGAAAAGACTTTAAATTAAATACAACCACAAAATGAGCGTTTCTACCATAACGAAGGCTATAAGCGCGATTATAAAAGTTTCCTATGGCCATTCGCCAACACATCAAAGTATTACCCATTGGGTAAGAGAATAACCAGGACACAGAGAATGCAAATGGCCATAGGTATCTTAGATCTGTATTCCAGAAAAAAATGCTTGATTTCCAGGGCAAGACCGAGGATGCGGAGTCAGGAAGAAAGAATTAGTAAATGGTGACATATGAAACAAGACAAACTTTCACTCGGGATAGCAACAGCTGCAAAAACACACAGGTTTACAGCATTAGTTGGTGACAATTGGCGTGTGACTTCCAGTAAGCATACATACGAGATACTGTCAGTTCTCGGTATCTCAAAGTCAGGGTTCATCTCAAACAGCTGATATCTCAGGGCAAGTCTTCTGATCCCAGAAAAACCTACTCCGCTACATCAGCAGTTTAGGACAGCAGTTGAAATGTGAATAAAAATGGGAACTAGTACAAACATGAGAAGGTACTTTGAGATATCGGTTTACGAAATATCGAGAAATGATTTTATCTGTGGGCAAATTTTTGATATATTACCGAATAACTTAGGATTACTCCGAGACAATTTATGCTTTCCCGCCTTGGGTCACTGGGTAAGGTCCTCAACTGAACCCCTTATTTAGAGCATGCTATTTAGGATCAAACGCCAATGGCTTACCGGAGAGAATAGGCGTATAGTTGAAACAACGTTATTAAATGAATAATAACTGTATCTGTAGGATGGATAAAAGCAGCGTCAGCAGCTAAGAATACTGAGCCAGTGACTGTTACTGGAGCTGTATATTAAATTCAGGGATCAGCAATACAGTTTGTACATTACATGTAAAACGAGGAGCGGGGGACATATTACCTACCATAAACGAAACCGCTGCTTGTTGTATCCAACTTTTAACTCTCCAGTTTCATTATAAAATTTATCACGAGTAGACTGCATCAGCATAAAAAAGACAGACCGCAGCCGCTGCTTATGAATTACAAGTTTAAATCGATAGGGTATGTTTTTTTATATCAAATATTAGCGTCCGTCCCCACCACTGACGCTTGCTACCAGGTTCCAGTCTCCGCGGCTGCTGGCAGAGACTGGGAACCAGCATTTATGGCAAACACAAGAATATACAGGGATCGAAAGTTATCCCAAGCCCAATCGCTATATCTGTCGGGCACACAACGTTGACTCAACATTGAGTCACGAACAACGCCAACTCAATATTGACTGAACGCTGCGTGCCCAACGGATAGCACTATGCACTATCAATAGATCTCCGCGGTTATACACACACTTTTGGTAAGTCAAGAGAAAATTGGCTCTGCCGCCCAAAGTGAACAACGAAGACCCAGATCAGAACGCACACTGGTGCGTCTAATGCGGGACTTCCCTGCTCGCAAGTAGATTATGGAAAGGCCAATATCTCACTGACTACCACGCAAACTTTTACTATCATTTTACTTTTACTATCAATAAGAGGCCTATGTTACTAGCCCAAAGCTTGGCCTCACACTCGATAATTTTATGAATGGATAATACAGTTAGGTAGACCTCGTCCGTGCTTCCTCAGATATGTGTTGTAACTGGTCACATGACAAAGTGAAAGAGCTCCATAAAATACACATAATATTAGGGCAGTCACTCATCTCTCTAATTTCTAAACCTGAGCACTGACAAAAAACAATTAATACGGGGATAGATACATCCGAGTTGCCTCTACCGGGCGGCTCGGACGGGATCCCACCACCTTTAAAACGGGTTACAGAGAGAAGAGAGACCATCCCCCATTTTTGCTAGCGAAACATCAAGTCTGTTCAGAGTTCGGTAAATTATGTTAATCACAACACATTTTGCTTGGGGTGACTTAAAGGGGCAAAAGTATATAGGAGACAACAATATTGAGACACCCTTGTATGGAAAAAAATACAGAAATATAAATGGCTCAGTCAGGGTTTAGAACCACTAAGTTTGTATGGTTGGAAAACTGCGAAAATGTGTCATACAAAGGCTAGTAACTCTGCTGATCATAGTCCATAGCCTGGGCCATCACTGGGATAGATTCCTCTGAAAGTTTGGTTTCAATTTCAGATTCACTAGTCACTCTTTGAGGGCGAGCTCTTTCAACTGCTTTGAAGTAGATTTTGCCGTCGATCGTCCAGAAACTATGAATACGTCCCGACTTTCTCAACTTTAAAAGCTCCTCAACGATCTTGTGATTACGCCTGGTTAGATCCTCAGTTAAGAAGATCTTTTTGGGATTTCCTTTCAGGTTTTTCTTCGCACCATATACCTCAGCCTTAGTTTTATAAGACCTAAACTTGCAGATAACTTGCTTGGCACCTAAAGGATGGCACCGTTCAATATCTTCCGAGGAGATATTTACTTTCAGGGTCTCATTACATAATCTAACCACAGCATCCTCACAATTATTGGCGGATTCAGAAGGCAGATTAAATAAGCGTATGGACGATCGGCGGCCATACTGTTCTAGTTCGTCCAACTTTTGGTCTTGAGCACGGAGTTGATCACGTAACTCTTTTATTTCTGACTCCTGCTTATTAATCAGCGTCTCCTTTGACTTCATTTCATTTCAGATTCAACTGCTTCAAGCTTTTGATTAAGATCCTTGTTTTTCTTTTTCAGGGGACCTATTACATTCTTCTCAACTGTAGAGACTGCATTAGTAACAGCTTCATTAATAGCCGATCGTATTAGAGGCTGGAAAGCGCTCATTAGACCTGGGCTGATTTTTTTTCTATAAAGTCTGGTTTTTGAAATGTTTTATAACTGTTATTCGTGATTCCTGGCCATCAGATAAATACTCCGGGTCCATGAAGGAAGAAAGTTCATTTGCTGATGCTGATTTGGTCATCTTTAGGTCTGGGGATCTTTCCTCAACAGATTTTTCCCCTGGGGAGCCTTCCTGCTCCTTAAGTTTTCTCGTGTTATAGTTAGAATCTAATTGTTTGTTTTTAGGAGTCTCTTGAGACATTTTCAATACGAAAGCTTGTTGTATATAATACGTAGATAACGGATATGTTTGTAAGTGAATGGAGCGATGTAACCAAGATAAAATGACTCACAGCTCAGAATCCGATTCAAATGTCCTCAGAGTGTACACAACAACAGTTATTACACATATGCACATAGCACAGTCATGTATGCCCAAAAACTGGAATATTTCAATTTGTTTTCCTCTTAAATCATAATGAAGTTCACATTAGTCAGCCAACCTATATCTCTATCCACAACAACAGAAAATATCCATGCTATAAAACATCAAAACACCTAAAAGTTCTCAGCACTCAAGTAATGGGTGCAGCCATGTTAACGACCGGAAGTCAGAAAAAGAGAAGAAGCGTTGGCTCAAAAGAGTGCCCAGGAGAGCATGTGACCAGACTCAAACGAATGCTAACAAATGCCTACATACGTCTTACGATCACTACAAATGCCTTGCCATCAATAAGAATGGCTTACGATTGCTTATGCTGCTCTCACACCTAGCCGAATATCCGGCTTGCGAATGGGCGTACGAATGTAATTCGCCGCCAATTCGCAATGATCGCAAGACATTCGCAAGCGTTCTCAAGCTGTTGCGAAGATTAGAAACATGCCCCTAAAATTCGCAAGGAAAGCATATTCGCAACGTGTTTGTAAGCAATCGTAAGCCAATCTTATTGATGGCAAGGCATTTGTAGTGATCGTTAGACGTTTGTAGGCGTTTGTTAGCATTCTTTCTTATATTTCCCACTCAATATGACCTTTGAATTCTTTGCCAGTGTCTTTTACATAGGGCCCGCTGCTGCTGCTGCGGCTTTCTTTTTTGCTCTTCTTGCTGTAGAGCAACAGTAGCACGGATCGTAACAACATCATGTTCAGAAACCATCTCGGGCATTGTTGCCACTTGTCTCGGTGATGCCTGAACTCAAAATCTATGGAAGACAAGGGAATTTTGCCGCCCTAATTCACCGACCGAGACAAATGTGCAATATTCGCACTGAAATCGCTAGGAATATGCAAGACTTTCGCATGGCAAGCGTAATGTTTGTATGGCCTTCTCGTGCATTTGCAAGTACTCGCAAGTGTTGGCAAGCCGTTCGCACGCATTCTCAATACATTCTCAAGAAAATGTAAAATAAATCGTAACCTATTCGCTTTATTCGTAATGGATTCGCAAATGTTTGTTCGCATTCGTATGGCATTCGTAAGGCCTTACTTTTTTCACTATTTCTCCCAACCGGTCGTATCATTTTCGACGATTTTGCCGCAAATTTCAAATTTTCATATTCGCAAGGAATTCGGCTAGGTGTGAGAGCAGCATTATGAATATGTTGCGAATATGCTTACCTTGCGAATTTTAGGACCATGTTTCTAATCTTCGCAACACCCCGAGAACGCCCGCGAATGCTTACGAGCGCCTATGAATGTCTTGCGATCATTGCGAATTGGCAGCGAATTGCATTCGTAAGCCCATTTGCAAGGATATTTGGCTAGGTGTGAGAGCAGCATTAAGCCCCCCTCACACATAGGGGAATCCATTTAACGAAGCCTTGCGAACATGGAAAATTTGTAAATTATAGCGAATTCTGACAGAAACCGTTTGAGAATTTGTTGCATCGTTACGCGAAGTAAAAAAGTAAACGTAGGGGAGCTATTTGTTGCGAATGATTTACGAAGTGTGACGAACTGTTACTGTAATTCGCTAGAATGCGATGGGTCGCGCTAACAATGTCCGTTCTTTCCGTTAGCGATTAGAAAAGATTAGGAGCGAAAACATACGAACTTAAGCGCAACTTTGCGCATATTGGCGCACACCTCCGAATGTTTCCGAAACGGTATTTCCGCATCCGATCGTTAACGGACACTATAACTAACTAGTATTGCTGTGACTGCTGATTGATATAAAACTGTTTTGCAAGTCAAAAGAGTAAGAGAATACTAGAGCGAGGAAGGTTGCTGTTATAGAGTCTGAGAAACCTATAGAACCTGAGGTGCAGTCTGATGAAAAGCATGTTTATGTTGAGGAGAAAATACCCTGCATTCCTTCCGTGTTAGTTTTTACTGTAAGATTTGTGTTTTATGCTCTCCAAAGGGATACCATATACATGTAGTGGCTGATTTGTCTGTCTGTCTGTCTATCATTCCGTCTGTCCGTCACACACAACGGTCTCCGTAACTCTGAGTTCAATAATTTTGTTTTGTCCCTTTTCATATTTTATATTGACAAGGAGCATTATCTGTGTGATTGACCCTTGATAAACTAATTCAAATCTTGTATCGTATGTCCTGCTTATATGTTAGGTGTAGGTTCAAGTCAGCTGTAGTCTTTATTTGACATGATTATATGTCAGTACTGAAGTGCAGGTTTTAGTATTTATAGCCCAGTAATGGCACCTATTTTGCATTTTTTTTTAAATTCTAGTGTCTACAAGTTACTATGCCATGTTTAATGAAAAGGAGTTTGAGTAAATTTAGTCATTATGTTGGTATATACACAGTAAAACTGTTCCCAAGTGTTTGCTTACAGTCAGTTATATTTGTTTTGTACAGTTTGATGTTCAGTGGCGGTGATATACAGCAGTCCGCCCAAAGTTCCCCTACCCAATATTCTGAGAAGTCTGTGGGCTTGACGGTTTGGACACCTGTTTGGCTACCCAATCTGCCTTTTGTTTTGTTTTGTTTTGTAAGTTAAAAATAATAAAGATAAAAAATAGATGTTGATGCTGTTTTGATTAGGGTAGTTGAATGACCACCTGTTTGGGAAAAAGCGGCTCATTCGGTTTAAGGTGTGTGTCTTTCGTGAACTTGTGTCAATTTTTTCCTGTGTGTGTGCTTCTTCCCCTATTGGTTTTGAGAGCGGGATTTGGGATTTGATCGTATTAATTCCTGATCATTGCCTATCTTTTTACCTTGGAAATTTAAAGAGTAACTACACTTCAGGAACTGACTGAATCGGAACTTGACAGTGAACACAGAAAAAAGACTCTGACTGATAAAGAGTTCTTGATGGGCTATAGCAGCAACATACTCAGGCGTTGTAGATTTTCCATTTTGACGAAGGAATAACTAATTACCTTAAGGTGGTGATTTATGGTAAATGTAAAAATCTGCATAAAACCTTAAAAAAGTAACGTATCTCCCTGAAAGTTAGCAGACCTCTTATTTTTGCTGTTCTTTACAGTTTAGAATACAAAATAGACGTACATGCTGCTTAAAAAAGTGTTTATATCAGGAAAGATCAAAGGTTAATTTTCTGCGAATAAATCTAAAAAAATAATATCGTTATTGAAAATTTACGTAGTGCTGAAGGTGCATTATTGCATAATGAAGAGCGTCCTAGCAATTATTTATTCCAACTCTTTCTCAAATTGTAATGTAGACCAGATGAAAACAGTAGCTTTTTCTCAAATGTTCAACCATGTACAAAGTAAATGTACACTGGACGCATTTATTTGTCGTAGACATATCAGAGCATGCATGACCTGCATCCGGGTTTTTATTGTATGGGGGATAATAAACACAATCTACCATTTGTGAAAAGAAACAGTTTTAAAGTGAAGTTTTATGAATATAAACTTTATTTTGGCTTCGTTTCCTTTTTAATTTAATCGCCGTTATTTGCGGATAGACGTGTTTTATTCAATAATAACGAATGACGAAAAGTGTATTTGCAAATTTCATGACCCGTTTGAGCAGCCGTAGATCAGGCGCACTCGAGATTTCCAATCGTGTATTTAAAGGTCTAGTATGAAAGCCATAACCGCACCGCGCTTTCGATCTGCCGCACCTTCGACAATTATCTTTTTTAAAGATGTTTCTTGTTAAATATAGGGTAGGCAAACATACATATGCTAACACCTACAATATAAATAATAATTACAGAGATGATCAGTGGTGTGTAGATGAAATTGTTCAACCGTGTTAAAATAGTATCACCTGTCTCACCTATGTGTTTTGACAAAAAATTTGGACACAGGCTGCATCTTTTTTCATCTGCTCAGCCTGATAATGTGTGAAAGAGTTTGAAAAAATAATTGCTAGAACGCTATCCATTATGCAACAAGGTACTCTAAGCACTAAGTATATTTTCAATAATGATATTATTTTTTCAGATTTATTCGCAGAAAATTACCCTTTGATCTTCTCTTATAAAAACACTTTTTAACATTAACAAATGCTGCATTTTGGGATTCTAAATTATGAGAAACAACATGAAAAAGGCATCTGCTAAGTTTTGGAAAGATCATTGTTATTTTGAGTATTTTATGCAGATTTTTGTCTTTGTCCCAAATTAGTGATTATCACCACCTTAAAACTAACCACCTCCTTTATATATGAACTACAGGCATATATGTCTGCACAAAATTTTGAAGTACTCAAAACTACTCAAAATTTTTTGGAGCGCTATGAATCGCATGGATTCGTTCGTCGTAGTTACCCTTCGTATTGTTTCGTATGCAAGCGTATAGACGTAACGTCACATGTTAGTGACAATTTCATTTTCAAGCCATCTTTATAATTTTCCCCTGATACAGTATTTCAAACGGACGAGCTAACGTAATAAATTTTATACCACTTAAAAGGTTATTTATTGAGTATTTGGAAGATAAAAAGAATATCTTTATTAATGAGACATAAAAATTAATAGACCGTCTTGACATACCAAAAACCGCGTCAGTTTTTACCCGGTAAGACGTTGCAAAGCACTCGCAATGCAAATAAGTTATTTCTGCTTAAATTGAAAACCAGAGATCAAAAACCGACAAAATTTTCGCCGTCGATGCGAGTGAAGTAATGTAAACTTAAGTCAGAACAACAACATCTTAAGCCTTTCCATCTAGAAGAAAACTCAAGATTTAGCTATTCAAGAAAAAGGTAAACTTCAGAATTTTGGCACTAAAAAGTGGCACCCGACAAAGATCAAGGCACCACTAAAGAACAATACGAAGCAGAAGTAGAGTTGAAAATTTACTGGCATATAATACCAATTTTGAATTTTTGAACTGTGAAATCAGACTTCGAAATGTATGATCCAGTTTAAAGAAATACTAAATTTTCCAAATCTAGCAGTTTTGTCCGCAACGCCAGATTTCTTTATTTTGCATACTGGGTGGTATTTTCTGCGCATAAAAATCATATTAAAAAATAGGCAGTAAATTTAAATCAGGTGGACATGGAATACCTATGCCGAATGATTGTTTACCAGGAATGTTTTTGGAATGTATTTCTGAGAGCCGATGTAAGATACGAGTAAGCAAATCTAGCGGTTTTGTCCGCAGCTGAATTTGTACGTTGGCTACGTTTTATGGAAATCAGTGGATGGATGGATGACTTGCAATTTTACGTCCTCTTCACCAGATTTCAGTAAAATCAGGACGATGAGAGATTGATAATGAAATGCTGTGTGCAGTGGAACCCCGTTTATGTTTATAAAGATTTTCGCCGCAAGCGGTGATCGAACCTGGGACCGCTAGGTCAGCAGGCTAGCGCTTAAACTACTGAGGTAACGGGACTCCCTATTGAAATCGAGCAAAATCGTAAGTTGTCTTGAAAATTAATATCTTCCAAATATATTCTGCTAGCAGTTTCAGTTGGCAATTAAATTTCCATTTAATTAGTATTTATTTAAGAAAATATCTGAAGAAATGTGCTGTGGTCATTGCAGTCAACTGGCAACAAAGCTCAAAATCTGACGTTTTCTGACGTTACGCTAACTGTTACCAACATCTGACGTTAAGTCATACCGTTCGTTTTCTGAACGTTAACATATCGTTATAATTTGCTTTCATGCGTCGGATTCAATTCGCTACAATACGCAAATATTCGCTACAGTTCGCAAATTATCGCAAAGATTCGTCTTGGGATCGTCCTCTTCCGCTTGATATGCAAATCAGTCGATCAAGATATGCAAATCAGCTGAGAGCTGCGATCTCTAACGCCAGTTCACGAACGCTATGCGAAGACTTTCCGATTGGTCAACGTATTGAAACAAATTCTAACGAATGATGGACGAAACTTTTATTCGCCACAAAATTATCAACATGTTGAAAATTTCCCAACGAACAAAACTAATTGGAACGGACGCAAAAGCTCACAAACGCATCCATACGAACACCACCAACGATGTACAACGTACATATACTAATGAGAACGAATTTTGCTGAAGTCCTATTCGCCAGTATACGCAAGTTTACGTCGGGGGATTTTCGTCTATGTGTGAGGAGGCCTTAAAGCCCCCCTCACACATTGGCGAATCCATCTAACGAAGCCTTGTGAACATGGAGTGATTTCTAGCGAATTCTGACCGGAACTGTTTGAAAATTTGTTGCATCGTTACGAAAGTAAACGTTGGGGAACTATTTGTTGCGAATGATTTACGAAGTGAGACGAACGGTCACTGTTATTCGCTAGAATGCGATGAGTCGCGCAAACAATATCCATCCTTTCCATTAACGATTAGAAACGATTAGAAGTGCAAACATACGAACGTAAGCGCATGTTAGCGCATACTCGAGCATGACTCCGAATTTTTCCAAAACGGTATTTCCGCATCCGGCCGTCAACGGACGCTATAAACTAATTAGTATTACTATGACTGTTGTTTGAAAGTCAAAAACAAGCCACCTAGAAGAAGAGGATACTAGAGTTAGGAAGGCTGCTGCTGTAGAGTCAGAGAAAAATAAGGAACCAGAGGTGCAGTCTGATGAAAAGCCTGGTAATGCTGAGGAGAAAACACCCAGTATTCCTTCTGTGTTAGTTTCTAGTGTAAGAGATTTACTTTTTATGCCTTCCAAAGGGATACGATATACATGTCGTCGCTGATTTGTCTGCCTGTCTATCATTCCGTGTGTCCGTCATTCCGCTCGTCATGCACAACGGTCTCCGTCACTCTGAGTTCAATAATTTTGTTATGTCCCTTGTCATATTTTATACTGACAAGGAGCAGTATCTGTGTGACTGACCCTTGTTAAAACTATTTTCAAGATCTTGTATTGTATGTCCTGCTTATATGTTAGGAGTAGGCTCAAGTCATCTGTAGTTTTTATTTGATATGGTTATGAATCACAGGTTTTAGTATTTGTAGCCCAGTAATGGCACCTACTTTGTCATTTTTTTTTTAAATTCTGATGTCTACAACTTACAATGCTATGTTTAAGGAAAAGGGTTTTCAGTAAATGTTTGTAATTATGTTGGTATATACACAGTAAAATTGTTCCAAAGTTGCTTACAGTTTATTATATTTGTTTTGAACATTTTTTATGTTTCGGTGATATACAGCAGTCTGCCCAAATGTCCCCTACCCAATCTTCTAAGAAGTCTGTGGGATTTGAATTAACAGTGAACACGGGGCAAAAGACTCCGACTGATATAGACTTCTTCGGATGGGTCATAGCAGCAACATACTGCAGTATCAGGCGTTGTCTTCCCTTTTGATGTTGGAATAACTAATTACCTTGAAACTAACCACCTCCTTTATATATGAACTACAGGCATATGGCTGAACAAAATTTTAAAGTACTCAAAACTACTCAAACAAATTATGAGCGCTATGACTCGCATGGATTTGTCTGTCGTCTTTACCCTTTGTTTTGATTCGTATGCCAGCGTAAACCGTTCGTTTTCTGAACGTTAACTTATCGTTATAATTTGCTTTCATGCGTCGGATTCAATCCGCTACAATACGCAAATATTCGCTACAGTTCGCAAAAGTTCGCAAATTATCGCTTGGATTCGTCTTGGGATCATCCTCTTTCGCTTGATATGCAAATCAGCTGACCAAGATATGCAAATTGGCTGAGAGCTGCGATCTCTAACGCCAGTTGACGAACGCTATGCGAAGACGTTGCGATCGGTCAACGTATTTAAACGAACTCTAACGAATGATGGACGAAACTTTTATTCGCCACAAAATTATCAACATGTTGAAAATATTCCGACGAACAAAACTAATCGCAACGGACGCAAAAGCTCACAAACGCATCTATACGAACACCACCAACGATGTACAACGTACAGATACTTATGAGAACGAATTTTGCTGAGGTCCTATTCGCCAGTATACGCAAGTTTACGTCGGGGGATTTTCGTCTATGTGTGAGGAGGCCTTGAAGAGTTAATTATCCCCTCACACCACGAAGTGGTGAGGGGATATAGGTTTTGTCCCGTACGTAAGTACGTACGTACGTACGTACGTATGTACGTACGTACGTACGTACGTATGTTCACCTTTTGTCAGCGCTCTAGCACCTTCATTTCTCAACGGATTTTGAAATTACTTCACACAAGTGTAGGGCATGACAATATCTCGAGCAAGTTCGACTTTCAGGGTGCTGCGCCCAAGGTCAAGGTCACTGTGGCTATTTTTAGAAAAACTTTGTCAGCGCTCTAGCGCCTTCATTTCTCAATGGATTTTGAAATAACATCACCAAGTGTAGGGCATGACAATATCTCGAGCAAGTTCGACTTTCAGGGTGCTGCGCCCAAGGTCAAGGTCACTGTGGCTATTTTTAGAAAAACTTTGTCAGCGCTCTAGCGCCTTCATTTCTCAATGGATTTTGAAATAACATCACACAAGTGTAGGGCATGACAATATCTCGAGCAAGTTCGACTTTCAGGGTGCTGCGCCCAAGGTCAAGGTCACTGTGGCTATTTTTAGAGAAACTTTGTCAGCGCTCTAGCGCCTTCATTTCTCAATGGATTTTGAAATAACTTCACACAAGTGTAGGGCATGACAATATCTCGAGCAAGTTCGACTTTCAGGGTGCTGCGCCCAAGGTCAAGGTCACTGTGGCTATTTTTAGAAAAACTTTGTCAGCACTCTAGCGCCTTCATTTCTCAATGGATTTTGAAATAACTTCACACAAGTGTAGGGCATGACAATATCTCGAGCAAGTTCGACTTTCAGGGTGCTGCGCCCAAGGTCAAGGTCACTGTGGCTATTTTTAGAAAAACTTTGTCAGCGCTCTAGTGCCAATATTTCTCAATGGATTTTGAAATAACTTCATACAAATGTAGGGCATGACAATATCTCGATGAAGTTTGACTTTCAGGATGCTGCGCCCAAGGTCAAGGTCACTGTGGCTATTTTTAGAAAAACTTTGTCAGCGCTCTAGCGCCTACATTTCTGAACGGATTTTGAAATAACTTCACACAAATGTAGGGCATGACAATATCTCAAGCAAGTTCGACTTTCAGGATGCTGTGCCCAAGGTCAAGGTCACTGTAGCTATTTTTAAAAAAACTTTTTCAGCCCTCTAAGGCCTACATTTCTCAACGGATTTTGAAATTACTTCACACAAGTGTAGGGCATGACAATATCTCGAGCAAGTTCGACTTTCAAGATGCTGCGCCCAAGGTCAAGGTCACTGTGGCTATTTTAAGAAAAACTTTGTCAGCCCTCTAGGGCCTACATTTCTCAATGGATTTTGAAATTACTTCACACAAGTGTAGGGCATGACAATATCTCGAGCAAGTTCGACTTTCAGGGTGCTGCGCCCAAGGTCAAGGTCACTGTGGCTATTTTAAGAAAAACTTTGTCAGGGCTCTAGTGCCTATATTTCTCAGCGGATTTTGGAATAACTTCACACAAATGTAGGGCATGACAATATCTCGAGCAAGTTCGACTTTTAAGGTGCTGTGCCCAAGGTCAAGCTCACTGTGGCTTTTTTTATAAAAACTTTGTCATCGCTCTAGGACCTACATTTCTCAGCGGATTTTGACATAACTTCACACAAATGTAGGGTATGACAATATCTCGAGCAAGTAGTCTTGTGTGAGGGGATTTGTATCGCCTGCGATGCCTTGTTTCTTAAAGGAAAGAATTTGCTCCTCTAAAAGCAAATACCAGCCACTGTAGTTGACCCTAATGAGAAGAGAGGCAAAAAATAAAAAGGCATTGGTGCTTCTACTGAAAGTTACTCATTTAGAGTAAAGTCGGGTAAATTCGGACAGCGGGTAAATTCGGACATTGTTTCCTTTATATGTCAGTTGCTTGGAATTAAAAAACAAAATTAACTGGGCAAACAGTGAAAATCCTGATCAGACGGCTCATTATGAGCCGTCTTATCTGGATTTTCACTATTTGCAATGGTATGTCCGAATGTACCCGCTGTCCGAATTTATCCGACTTTACCCAACTTTAAAGAAAATAAAAGCAATTCATTCTCGGAATTCACAAAAAATAGCTTTTATTTCAATGGTTCTTCCTGATTTAAAATGAGTTGTACAGCCAAGCGTTAAAAGTCTTTCCCCAAAATATTTTCTTCATTGACTTAGGTGCATTTGGAAGTGTGAAAGAAATTATACTGTGAGATTTGTGTTCAAGTGTTCATAATAATTTTTGCATATCTAGAAATCTAAAAGATTTCTGCAATATAAAATAATTTTAGCTTGCCCTAAACCTACTCACAATTAAACTGCAAGTGTTTAAACTTCAATAAGGTTTTCAGAAATGCAGTTTTCTATTGACGTCAATGGTGACGTTGTCCATAATTTGCTGAAAAAAAGTACTCGAGTTGTCTTTAATAGCATATTTCCAAAAGAACAATTAATTATAGTTCAAATCAAAATTACTACATGTTGTCAAAATTATTGCTCTTTCTAATCATATAAAATTTAATATCGTACGATAAGCAGTGATGCTACAGCAAAATTCCCCGCACACTTGAAAATGCATTGAAGTCTATGGAAAATATATTTTGGGGAAAAGACTTTTGACACTCGGCTGTACAAAGGATTGGCTGAACAACAGTGATGCCGTCATCGTTAAGGAATATATACCTTTTTCAAGTCTATACGTAAACACTTAAGCGCAACATATGAAAATAGCTGAATTTGTCAACAACGAAGATTCAGATGAGGCGGCTCATAATGAACCTCCTCATCTAGCCATACACTCTTTGCCCTCTAGTCTTTAAAATCTGAATAACAAACATCTTGTTTTAAATTTTGCAGACCTAGTTTTGTTTTGTTTTATTTATTTATTTATTTATTTATTTTGCACTTTAATGGTTAAAATCGTGTTTAATACAAGAAGTTCAGTAGTACAATGTACTAGGCGATGTTTTTGTCTCTTTTACATAATGTGCACTATTTAAAGCAGGAAAATGCCATAAAGAAGTCCATAAAATGCTTGAAGAAGCCTTTGTTGAAAATCTTGTCTGTTGTCTGCTATTAACAACTGTCATATCGTGTCGATTCGGTTTCTTTATTTAGAACTTTTAAGTTGGTAATCATTAACACGTGAGGTTGTCTTACATTTGGAACGACACCGATATGATATGATTGATTAGGTGGTTCAAGGACCGTGGTTTAATCAATCTGTACATTACTGAATAAAAACAGAAGGTTCATTACTACAGTCGTTATTTTCAGAATTATCAAATCTTATTTACTGTAAGTTTGAGAAAAACTGCTGTTTCTTAATTAGAAATGTATCAAAATGAAGCCGTTGTTCTGCAACATAAATGCAAATTTTAGATACCCAGGAAGGGCCAAATTAAATTCTGAAAAGAAGATCCTATGGAAGGAAGGAACGCATCATAGAAAAAAGTCACAATGCACAACCCATCCAAGTTGCCAATGTGGAACACTAACGGTAAAAAGGAGACAACACAAATACGGTGACAGACACACGGGGAACAATTACTTGGGTAAACCCGAGAAATACCCACACTGTAAAAATTCCGTAGATTTTACGCTAGAATAAACGGCAACTAGCTGCCAGTCCATTTCCCTTATTTTTACGGACAAATGCCTGTAGAACATTGTCTGAAATTACAATATGGTAGTGTTACGTTTACTGGTCGCACTCGAAAATACCTTAATAGTGTTGAAGGGCAATATGACAAAAACATCACCTAATATTTACATTATCAGTGCAGAGCTCTCTGTTAACCCAATTAAGTGATGCGGGAGACAATGTTGTTTACAAGTCAATAATTACATTGTGCCACGTGCTTTAGAGTGACAGCTCATCTCACTAACTAGCACGTGAAATCTACAACATGCCATGTACCTGAATGACTAGTAAACATTGAGTGACAGGTCGCTACGCCTGCTTGCACGTGAGATCTAAAGCAGGAGGTGGAATTTACTGGTAGGCAGTGAAAATGCGGCTGTTCCAATCTATTGCAAAATTCGGCCGGAAATGTTTTTAAAACGATTCTTACATATGTATTTCCTATTTTTGTTTATCTTTTTATTGACCAAAAGCATCGTTTAATAATATAAATATAAGGAGTGAATGTTATTTTTTGAAAGTTTACTGAAGTATAAACTACATCGGGTCACGAGCAAAGTTTACGTAAACCCCTTCGGGGTTCACTTACTTTGCTCGTGACCCGATGTAGTTTATATTTCAGTAAACGTTAAAAAAATAACGTCCATTCCTTAATTAACTTCTGATTATTTCTGCAAAGTTTACGGGTGCCCGTAAAATGACGGGAAATGGACTGGCAGCTAGTTGCAAGTTATTCTACCGTAAAATCTATGGGAATTTTTTACAGTGCAGGTATTCCTCGAGCTAATCATTACGTGGGTAAACCCGAGCAATATCCAGGTACTCCTCGGGCTACTCGACGATAATGCCCGAGGACTACCTGGGAATTGTTCGGGTTTACCTAAGTAATTATTAGACCGAACATGCCCACCTAGTCTAACAAAGGAAATCTGCAACAGGTAAGTCTTAAATATTAAACTTTTTTGGTTTAAACAGTATTCTATTCGTATACTATATACATGACACAACAAATACAAATACTACAAATTCAATGGGTATACAAAAGGGGATTCAGAAGAAAGTCGATTGGCTTATATTGACTCGATCTGTATCCCATGATTGCAATACATACAAATTTCATACAAGTGCGATTGTAATTAATTAAACATTTTGATGCCATAGCACACTGGTAGGTTCTAATGAGGGGCTTCAACATATGTGTTCGTTGAGAAAGGAAAATTATCCCTGCATTATCCCTGTTACTCCTTTTTTCTGTTATCTGAAGAACTGTAATATGGCATCAAGCAGTCTTATATCACATGTGGCAGATCCTCCTTGTTAGACCGTTTCGGATTTTTCTCGTTAGTCACGTGAGTAGTGTTCTAAGAAGGTTATTCCGTATCGACGTTTGCTATTTGCATGACACCTTCTTTGACTGTCATGGGTGAGCTGTGCTTTGTGGCTGTGGCACTCCTGTGTATCTCGTCAGTGTTTTAGGGCCGCGATAAGACAAAACCAACAAAGTGGCATGTGCGCATAGCGAAGACTCAGATCAGCCTGGGCATTAATCCAGTCTAATCAGTCTTTGCTGTTCGCATGGAGGTAGCTTAGACCCTTTGCTACAATTAAAGGCTCAGCGAAGACTCTAGTCAGACTGTATAAAGACATCAACCGAGCAATGGTTTTAGGTTTTTAGGGAAGGGTGGGGCGAGGCAGTTCCTATAGTTTTGAATATATTCTTTCCATATAAAAGAGTAAGTACAGTACCCAAATTAACATTTTCCTCATTATCAATCATCTTTGAACTAGGCGTATAATTGTAACGACAGCATGGACTCAAAAAGCCGACAGCGCCTATCAGCAAAAATGATATAAAGAAAAGCAACAATTACAACGCATAACTCAATCAAGAAACTGAAAGAAGAATCGTGTACGCAAACGACAAAACAGACCAAGTATCTTTGCGGTAACAGATGTACTCAAATAGGAACTGCAACATAAGCATGTCATGGTATGGTCAGTAGGTGGAATATTTGTGGTAATGATGGTAATGGGGAATAGCGACTAGGGTGGGAGGTGGAGGGTGGGGGTGCGTCGAGGCGGGATCGTTCAATAATCTTTGCGGTAACAGATGTACTCAAACAGGAACTGCAACATAAGCATGTCATGGTATGGTCAGTAGGTGGAATACTTGTGGTAATGGTGGTAAAAGGGACTGGGGTGGGAGAGGGGAGGGGGTGCGTTGAGGCGGTATCATTCAATTTTGTGCATACATATCATCATAAAAATGCAATCTCACTCTCTTAATTCTGATATAGTAAAGCGAAAAATATATGAATGGCATCACGTGAAAAAGAACCTTATGCCTTGTGCCTAGACTACTGTAAATACTAAACTCAGTCTGTGTATCAGCCCAGACCCACAGGTTATAAAACTTGAGTACATTCTCAAACTCAAATTAAAGCACACTGATTGGCTCAAGTTTTATAACACCGAACCCTGATTGCAGAGTCTTCACGTTTAACTTTTTAGATTCCCCAGTATTCATAGATTGTACATGTTAAAGCCAAGTCTCTGATCAGACTTCGCGTATGTGCAGGCTACTCTGATTCTTTCCTGTTCGTAAACGCCATAAGCATGATACGGCATATTTTGCGCAATGCCAATCATGTTAAGAAATATGAGGTCTAAACACAATTAAGACTGAATACACTGCCTAACAGTCTGGTCAGACAATTAAAATCTATGAGATAAATTTACTTTCTGAATAAACTGTGAGCCCGAATGCACCGTTCAAATATGTACGTAACGTTTCACTAACCACTATTATTGAATTCATTTAGGCACCACACGCTATTGACGGGCATCTTTTATCGTACAGAGAACCGTGTGTTAACAAGGCGATTCACGTGCTATAATGACCGCCTATGCGACTTTTTGGATGCAAGTTGCAGGGAAATACTCCGTCAGTACAGAGACAAGCAGCAAGTTTGCAGTAGTAGCTATCGATAAAAATCTTGTATGCAAGAGTTATAAAGATTCGGATATTATAAAAATGGGAGAGCAGGCGACACAGAATGAAGAATTAAACAAAAATGATTTTGACTTTTGAGCTGCTGCTAAAGGTTGGACAACAATTCACGATAGCTGACCGTGGCCTGAAACGAGGATTTTTATAGAAATGCAAAGTGCATGTAGGAATCAGCAGAAGCGTCAAGTTGGTTACTTATTCCCTATTCCCTATTCCCGATTATAATAACCCATAAAGATATCGGTACTTTTACGTTGCGACATTAAATACTCTTGGAATATTAATCTTTTCTCTAGTCTGTAGTTGTCTGTCTGAGTACATCTCTACTCAGTCAGGTTGTTTGTCCGTCTGTCTGTTCGCATGTATTTACTTTCGCATATGAAAAGGGTATATCTGTTCACTTCGAATTCTATCAAGCATCGCCCCAAAAACTTCATGGAGATCATACTTTTGTTTTGTTGTGCCTGTCCATGCGTTCCTTCATTATTTTGTCCGTCCTTGCGTCTGCCTGTCCTGGAGGTATCCTGTCCTTTTTGTCTTTTGTCTGTACAGTAATAGCAAAGCCGGTGTTTAAGTTAACTAAGGCATTGGGAGGAACATACTGGTGCAATTACTATAATGCTATAACAGGCTGTCGTTGTTGTACATCGATGCGATCTTTTATCTGTCCGTATGAGTATGTCTGTTTGTCCGTCTGATTTTGTTTGCATATACATGCATGTATATACAAACAGCAGCAAAACGAATAGGATGTATTGTTGTTACCCATTTGGAAGGTTTTTCGTGGTCCTGATAAGCAAACAGCAAGTAACAGAAGTTGTCTCCCTTTGAAAAAATAGTGGCGAAAAACATGGAACAGTTACCCGTGCACCTTATGGAAATACTGCTGTGTCCGTCTAGGTATGTATCCGTGTAACCGTCCGTCCGGTTTTGTTTTCATTTATGCATATCCAATTAGCAGTAGCTAGTAGATACATCCTTTTGCATGCAAAAAGACACATATATGGAACATATGATATGAACAATTAAAGGAATTTCGTTGAGCCAATTTTTACAAAAAAGAATTAAAAAAACGTTTTCTTCTATATGAAATGAAGTGAAACAATGTTGACGATTTCACCCTAACTTTATACGTGAGAGGGAGTTTTGAATGATGCAATGTTTGGCATGCAAAAAGACATGTATATGGAGCATATGATATGAACATTTTAAGGAATTTCACTCAGCCAATTTTGAAAAAAAAAAAGAATAAGAAATTTTCTTCCATATTAATTTACGTCAAACAATATTGACGATTTCACCGTAATTTTATAAGTGAGAGGGAGTTTCGAATGATACAATCATTTGCATGCATAAAGACACATATATGGAGCATATTATATGAACATTTTAAGGAATTTCACTGAGCCAGTTTTGAAGAAAAAAAAAATAGTAAATGTTTTCCCCAGTATGAAATAAAGCGAAAGAATGTTGACGATTTTACCGTAACTGTATAAGTGAGAGGGAGTTTTGAACATGTTGAATGATACAATCTTTTGTATGCGTAAAGAGACATATACGGAGCATATGATATGAACATTTTAAGGAATTTCATTGAGCCAATTTTGAAAAAAAAAATATATGAAATTTTCTTCCATATTAATGAACGTCAAACAATGTTGACGATTTCACCGTAACTTTATAAGTAAGAGGAAGTTTTGAATGATACAATCTTTGGATCCAAGAAGACACATACATATGTAGCATATTATATGAACATTTTAAGGAATTTCATTGATTGTATCATTCAAAACTCCCTCTCACTTATAAAGTTACGTTGAAACCGTCAACATTGTTTTACGTAAATTAATATGGATGAAAATTTCATATATATATTTTTTTTTAATTGGCTAAGTGAAATTCCTTAAAATGTTCATATCATATTCTCCGTATATAGTGCTAGGCCCGAAATCTGTATCTACGCTAGAAAACACTTTCGCTCTCCCTAAAGAGTAGAGTTTGGCACTCATGTGGATGAAATAGCCTGTACCCCTCTGGACATAATAAAGCCCGGAGACATTCTGAGAAATTCCTCTGGGGCGCTAGAGGAGTGAATTTGTAGAAATGACAAAAAGTGACTTTTTTCCTTCATTTTTTTAAATTTTGAAAAAAATCCGGTTGTCTTAATTTTGTATTAAATTACACCCATATATATGTTGCCACATATGTCTTCTAATAAATAAGACATTCCAAGGTGATGTAAGTGTCACCAAAGGGGGCCCACGAAGGGATAATTACCAGTAGTATAATTTTCGTAATTTTGACCCCACCCTTGAAAAATGTTATGTTCTGAATCACTTCTAAAAGATTTTGATTTTATTTAAGTATGGAGGTTTTGCATATAGCCTGTGACAGTTTTTAAGTGCATAGCATTTTTGTTCGAGATAACGGGCGTGTCACGGTAAAATGAAATATTTGAATGCAAAATTCTCCTAATCCAAACTATTTAAATTTAAACTACTACTGTCTCTCATTGACATGGAATAAGGCATTTTGGTTGGAATTTTGTTCACGAACACTGAAATGTTTAAATAAATATATAAACGTCTAATTTGATGCAAATTTACTACACATGTCAGTCATAAATATTAATTTTATATAAACCCTGAAGAAAAAGGCTACCCTTCATTAAGCCGGAACCCTGTTTAATCTGTATCATAATAATGTAGTAAATAGACATTTTATAAAGTTCCCTTACAAAGTGGAAGCTTTTTAAAGGAGAAAATATACATATTTATATGTGCTACTGATTTATATATGTTACATATTTATGTACGTTTTATATGAACATATTTGCATGTAAAATACAATTTATGCAAAATGTACAATATGATTCGATTATACTGTATAAAGATAAAATTTCATTTTAAAAACTTGTTGAACCAGGGCAATTTCGAACTTAAAAGTGTATAAATGCATAGTATAATATAATCGTCATGGTACCATGTTGTCCAAAACTAACGGTTGCACGTGGGCAGATGGATCTCATCAGCCTGGGAGGGTAATAAGATCTACATGTAGAAGGGTAGGTGCAATCCTTAGCCTTGGTTGGCAGTCCACCTAGGAATTCATTGCTAGGTCTGTGGACAAAACGTGCTAAAGAACACCTGTGAAAACAGCATCACTGGGTTGAATTTAAAGAGTAACTACACTTCAGGAACTGACTGAATCAGATCCCAAACCCCATCCCCAACATCAAAGGGAAAGATTGACAAAGACATCCCAACAAACAATAAATTACAAGTGATAAGCCGAGTCAGCAGCTCTTTCCCAAATAGGTGGCAACTCAGCTATCTAATTTAGACCAACAGAAGAGTTACAACAGACTAAGCAAATTATACGAAGACTTCCTAGAAGAAGTCAACGGCCAGTATAGAGCACCAACATGAGTTCAACAGTCATGTGTTATCTGCAATACCCGAGCGAGCCTTGCTCAGCTTGGTGCAACATCTAGATTTCAGAGATCACTGTTGATTAGGATAGGCCTAATCAGCTTGGCCCTTTCCGTATGTTGTGTATTATATTTAGTGGCTTGCTTGGAGAAACCAAGAAGCCACTTCCACCTCCATAGGTCTCCCAAGCCTAGGGGTCAATTTGGGTTGGTGAACGTCCTCCTAGAAGAGGTCAACTCCCGGGCAGGAATAATACTTTTAGCTAACCGACACGTGCTCATGACCAGGGCGAGCCGTATAATTTTCTTTGAATTCGGTTGTGGTCAACATAATCAGCCTGAAAAAGTATGGTCTCCATCAGGTTGACTTTTGCCCAAGTAACATTTTGGAAGACAAACCCAAGGATACTTTTTGTTGTTGTGCTATTGTTTAGCGTCCACGGTAAACATCTATGGCCATGTTCCTGGGCAGGCTTAGACCAGTACTATATCATAAGCGCACTTACTTTCACGAGTAACTGACAACTGCCCTTCTTGAATCAGCGGAAGGGGAAATGAAAGTAAGAGGCCGGATCGGGTATCAAACCCGGGACCTCTGGCTTATAAATCAGACGCGCTACCGACTGCGCTACGCGGCCCGGTCCCCAATGATACTAAATACTGGGTCTGTCGGGGCCCAGCTTAAGAATGATCACGCCTACCGTTTGACGTTAGTAAGTACATGTAGTTGATAAGTGTGCGACTGATGTGACTAAGGTCGAGAAAATGAGAGGTAGGGAGAACATCTCAGTAGAAAACTGGTATGTGAGGGCTCTGAGGCCATCCGGGAAACTTGAAGAGCTGATCCATAAAATGGACAGGTACTTCTGGAACATACTGGAGCTCTGAGATATGCATTGAGAACTTTGGTGACATGTCAACGGATGACCGACACAAGGTTTGCCAACCAGTCTGCAGCAGACTCTCCGTTTGCGAGCAGCTCATTTCAATGCCACAACACAATCATAAAGATCTGAGCAAGATGACAAGAAGGTAGACTATTTCTACCAGTAACTCCAGTAAATTACGAAGGACATTCTGGTTGTACAATGTGATTGGAATGGCAAGTGAAGGAATCACAAACAGTCTAGAGAGACGTATTAGGACCCTACTGCAATGCCGAGACAAATGAGCGAGGTCTCAAACTCCTAAATTAGCATCTTTAACAACCTGTACTGACAAAAACCTGGGCCCCACAAACCATTCAAAAGATGGATATAGCACAGCCGAGACAGGAAGCATTAAGACCAGATTAATTACATCTTGATTAGGAAGCTGTTCCAACGAGGAAGACAAGGAGCTTTTTCAGCGCAGACATATGAAGTGTACATTACCTGTTGATGATTACCTCTCAAGTTCGTCTGAAGGAGACCAGAAAGACAACCCAGCCAAGACTGAGGTTTCACCGTGAGAAGTTCAAAAAACCGAGATGTGGACATGCACGTTCCAAGTAACAATAGGCGGGAAATTTGCACCATTCATCAGTCTGAGTGATGATGACAGACATAGATAGCATGATAACAAACTACAATACAACATTGACTGACAAAGCAAGTGAGATACTTAGGAAGGAACGTCAGAGGACAACGGCCTGTGTCACCAGATATGTTCTTGATCTCGCTGTGATGAAGGTGAGATTCGAAGAAGAGCCGGCATGAAACAGAACGAGTGAAAGAATACAGGACAGCCGACAAGAGTGTTCAAAAGACCCCGAAGTAAGCAGAGGAGGACAGTACGAGGAGATTGAAACTTGCCTAAACAAAAATATCAGCTTAACAGATGGTGAAGGATCTAACTTCAGGGAAACAGGGTAGATCAACAAATATCCAGGACTCGTCTGGAACATGTCTGAAAGAGCACCAATTTGTCAGCAGATGGACAGAATATTGCTCAGAGCTATACAACAATGTGCCATGGTGACAATACAGTTCTGGACTGCACTTGGCACTCAGAAAAAATCTACAACCGATCCTTCGCGAGGCAGCTTAGATTGTAGTAGCTGCACTGAAAAAGGAAAAGTCTGCCGGGGTTGATTATATTTCCGTATAATTTGTTCAAGCAGGCAGGAAAACCATGAAAGGTTTGTAAAAAGTTCTGAAGAACAGAAGAATGGCCGACCCCAATGACTCCGTCGCTGATTACTACGCTCCCTCAAGAGGGCCAACTCTGTCAGAACTACAGAACCATCAGCCTCAAAATAAAGGCATGCTGAAAGTTATTTTTAACAGGCTCAAACCCCAAGTTGCAGAGATTATCACTGAACAAAGGGCTGATATCAGTGTCGGAAGAAGCACAACAGAACAGATAAGCCTATTCTCTGTAGAAATTATTCAGGTGAGCAGATGGTCATTTTTGAGTCTCCTGGGCGTTTCTCGAAATGTCTCCGGGCCAAAATCTATGGTAAAATAAATGTATATTTTAATGCACAGGGTTGCCAAACTCTACTATTAAAGGAGAGCGAACCTCTTTTTTTCTCTCCTGGGCTCCTGGACTAATATGTGTCTTTACGCATGCAAAAGATTGTATCATTCAAAACTCCCTCTCACTTATAAAATTACGGTGAAATCGTCAACATTGTTTAACTTCATTTCATATGGGAGAAAACATTTTTTTTTTCAAAATTGGCTCAGTGAAATTCCTTAAAATGTTCATATAATATGCTCCATATACATGTATGTGTCTTTATGCATGCAAAAGATTTTATCATTCAAAACTCCCTCTCACTTATAAAGTTACGGTGAAATCGTCAACGTTGTTTTACGTAAATTAATATGGAAGAAAATTTTATATTTTTTTTTCAAAATTGGCTCAGTGAAATTCCTTAAAATATTCATATCATATGCTGCGTATATGTGTCTTTACGCATGCAAAAGATTGTATCATTCAAAACTCCCTCTCACTTATAAAGTTAGGGTGAAATCATCAACATTATTTTTTTTTTTTTTTTCAAAATTGGCTCAGTGAAATTACTTCAAATCTTCATATTACATGTATATGCTCCATACATGTGTCTTTGTGCATACAAAAAATTGTATCTACTAGCTACTGCTAATTGGATATGCACAAATACAAAGAAAACCGGACGGACGGACGTTACACAGATACATACCTAGACGGACACAGCAGTATTTCCATAAAGTGCACGGGTACTGTTCCATGTTTTTTCGCCACCACTTTTTCAAAGGGAGACAACTTCTGTTACTTCCTGTTTGCTTCTCAGGACCACGAAAACCCTTCCAAAAGGGTAACAACGATACATCCTATACGTTTTGCTACTGATTTTATGTACTTGCATGTATACACATACGGACAGATAAAAGATCGCATCGATGTACAACAACGACAGCCTGTTATAGTATTATAGTAATTGCACCAATATGTTCCTCCAAATGCCTTAGTTAACTTACACACCTGCTTTGCTATCACTGTACAGACAAAAGACTAAAAGGACAGGATACCTCCAGGACAGGCAGACGCAAGGACGGACAAAATAATGAAGGAACGCATGGACAGGCACAACAAAACAAAAGTATAATCTCCATGAAGTTTTTGGGGCGATGCTTGATAGAATTCGAAGTGAACGGATATACCCCTTTCATATGCGAAAGCAAATACAATCGAACTGACAGACGGACAAACAACCTGACTGAGTAGAGATGTACTCAGACAGACAACTACAGACTAGAGAAAAAAATTAATATTCCAAGAGTATTTAATGTCGCAACGTTAAAGTACCGATATCTTTATGGGTTATTAGAATCGGGAATAGGGAATAAGTAACCAACTTGACGCTTCTGGAATCAGCAAGGTAATGGCGATGAGGCCGAAAAAATAGTGCCCAGTTTATTTATTTTTATAGGACTGTGGTTGAATTTATGCAACAATAACGATCAAAATGGATTTTCATTGACTAAACATTTGCCAGGACTCTCGGGGCTGTCAAAAACCTTGGCCTTTGGCCTCGGTTTTCAACAGCTCCCTCGGGACATGTCAAATTTGTAAAATGCATAAAAACCATGTTTGATCCTCATATCCATTACCGACATGTGGATGTGATGTGACCGTCTGAACTGCATTTAAGACGACATTTCTGTACTCTCCTCCTGTAAATATAGGATGCCTATGATTACAATGACATTTGCTTGATTACGTATTTTCTTGAAGGGAAACGAGTTTTTGTTAGTTCCTTTTTCAAAAGTAATTTAATCTAAGATGAAACAGCGGCTGTCATCAACAAAGCAATTGTATCAAAATTCTCAAGAACTTGCGGGCGACAAAAAAAAAGCGTTACCGTAACTCCCCAAAATGTTTGGGCATCTCCATCATGTCTCACTTCTTAGTCACTAGAACTAGAAATTGAGAACTACGAAATTGGAAATAAAAGTCAGAAAACACTTCTAATTTGCATGCATTGCTTTAATCAATGGTGAGATCAAAATGTTCCAGCAAAGT
Source organism: Ctena decussata (assembly GCA_963989385.1). Taxonomy (NCBI): domain Eukaryota; kingdom Metazoa; phylum Mollusca; class Bivalvia; order Lucinida; family Lucinidae; genus Ctena; species Ctena decussata. The sequence goes on from OZ022500.1 coordinate 47,375,449, forward strand.
TAAGTTCCTTTCTAGATAGAGCAGTGTAGTTATTTCAAACTATAATTGAAAGCGTGTACGCGACACATCATCATGAGCTGTCCATACTAGGGTCAAGTCGGGTAAATTCGGACAGCGGGTAAATTCGGACATACCATTGCAAACAGTGAAAATCCAGATGAGATGGTTCATCATGAGCCGTCTCATCAGGATTTTCACTGTTTGCCCAGTTAATTTTGTTTTAATTCCATACAGCTGACATATAAAGGAAAAAATGTCACTGTCCGAATTTACCTGCTGTCCGAATTTACCCGACTTGACCCCACATGACTGTGAAGTATCATGGCAATATACCAAAGGGTGTTCAAGTCATGGAATGGATGCGAATCTGCCAAAGCTGCATTAATGGAGAAATGACTAAATATGTGATATTCTTATATGCGATACTTTCTCAAGTCCTGTTCTACATAACTGTGAACTACCACGAAAATATTCTTAAGGGTTCAAAAGTTATTGCCCAAAACTCACAAACTGACCACGAACAAGAAAAACGTCGATTTCAAAAAGTATGAAAGCAAGAGTTATCACTCTTGTACGCTACATATTTTCGAGACCTGTTCTACATAGCTGTGAAGTATCATGAAAATATTCCAAAGGGTTCAAGAGTAAAATGAACACGGACAGAGTGAGTGATTATAATGCAGAAATCGAAGCCAACCACCACCCTTCTTGTCGACCGATTTCGATGTGTCGTGCTAGATGCTGTTACATACACATCAAGCCCCGAGGTTATAAAACTTTTTTATGCTCAACTCAACTGAGCACGAAATTTTACCAGCTAATACATAGCAAATTACTGATAAGTACAGTTGTTTTCATGCTCAGTTTAGCTGAGTATGAAATTTTCTCTGCGTATGAATTAGAAAATGCCAACACTAGTTGGCATTTTCATATTTATCAGCAGAGAAATTTTCATGCTCAGCTGAGTTGAGCACACAAAACGTTTTATAACCTCTGGTACAGGTTCAGCGGTAGCTATTTGGAGTTAGTGGAGCAGTGTTGAGATTAATAGAGCGCCAAAAGGTTCTGATTTAAACCCCGCCAAGAGTCTTTCGTTTTCAGTGACCTGGAGCAAGTCAAATATCCACAGCTAAGTTTATAAATAGTAAAGTCTAAACCAATCACAATAAAGCTTTTCGAGTTTATATTCATTGTTAATATTAAAAGTTATACTAAATGTTTTCCAGCTTGGTTGGAGACGGAAACCTGAAAAGGCTTATCTAGCTCAGTATATCTTACTAGCGGTTCTGGGCCGCTACATCCTACCAAAGTGTCAATTGTGCCATATAGTTAATTGTCGAGGCCTAGTTCAGAAAATTGTCTACAGATATGCTCGTTTTATGTTTGATTCGTCTTCCTTTCCTATACACGTAATTCTGTCAATATTTTAGTCTACTTTGAAAACTAATAAACTTAATGAAAATGGAAGATGTGTTGTTTCCTATGACGCGTTACATAATGATAACTGAGCAGAGATACGACAAAACCAACAACGTGGTAGGTGCGCCACGCGAAGACTCGGATCAGCCTGGGAATCCGTCCAGTCTGATCAGAGTTTTTGCTGTGCGCTTACTTGAAGGGTACCTGAGGGTCTAAGCTAGCCCATGCGGACAGCAAAGACTCTGATCAGACTGGGCGGATGCCCAGGCTGATCTGAGTCTTGGCTAGGCGCACATGCCACTTTGTTGGTTTTGTCGTGTCGCAGCTCATATTGGTTTTAAGCTGACATTTGGATGATTAGTTCTTTGCTGAAAGGAAACAAATTTCTGATAAGTTTCCCGTTCTGCAAGTAATCTTAATCGCGAGAAATAAGCTAGACTTGAAATCCAAATAATTACATGAACTTCTGAGAGGTCTGTCGAGGAAATAACGCCATTCCTATTATATAAAATAATGTGTCAGGTCAAAAGTTTATTGCAGGTGGTTGTTGACATTTATATCAGTACAAACAGGTAATTAAGTAGTTCTTCAGGAAAATACAAGCACGATCACAGTCTTTAAACTATATATAGAGCAGAGGTGATTAATATACTCAGCATTTACAAGTTCTATAGATTATTTCTATCAGACTATGGATCCACCAAAATGACATAAAATGGAGAGAGAGAGAGAGAGAGTACATCTCCTTAGTTTCAATAAATCCACCAAAATCATATTTAAATGTAACAATACGGTGGACAGAACTGTAGGAGAAATTGCAGTTATTTTTAGTACACTAAAGTATAACTTAAGAAAGTCTTAAAATTATATATTGATTTTGTATTAGTTTTTTCACCTGATCGTGCAGCTATTCAAGTGTGTGATACGGGGATATGATAAGAAGAGGGCTTCCGGGATGCTATAATGACCGCTAACATGGATTAGTTTAAACATATTTTATTCATAATTTCACTGACATGCAACATAAGATAAACACAAAATAGAGTTAATGGGATTGGAATGAAAGCAAAATGCTTATATGATTCTTATTTGAAGGCAGTATCACACATACTGTTGATTCCTGTCCTTAAGCCTCTTGGCGCAGTTATGAATTCGTTCCCTTGAGCCTCTTGGGGAACAGGCCCACTTCGACTCGAACTGTAGTAGCTACTATATTGACTAAAGTTTCAATCAAAGTGCGATGGTAGCTACTAAAATGACGCCATGAACTAACTAAAGATCAACTGAGGTCTGAACCGCCGTTACTCTAGTTGCAAGATGGCGGCCGCTGAAGACTCTCAGGTTATGTCGGTGTACAACAAGTATTTGTTTTACTGAGTTGTTTCTTTTCCATTATTTTAGGGCACATTTTATCATCACAGAATTGGCCGAGCGGTGCTCCGATTGACTATCACCGAATAAACGTCATGATTTCAGGAACATTTCAAATAAGTCCGGCAATAAAACATGCTTTGTAAATAATGTAGGTAATACACTAACTGTGATAAACATTGTTGCTTTGCCATGTACGTCAATGCCATTTTTAGACTGCAAAATATTGTACATTTACATGAATAATCGAAATAAAAATTTAACTTTGTAATACTCTCAGCAACAAATTTGATAAATTATGTTATCTTTCCATTGACTATAACACACATTATTAACATGAAATATGTTCACTTCTGAAAAAAATAATCAGGTATGTACCCGTACCACTACGGGATAACAGGTGGTTAAATTATCGTACATCAATACTGACTGTGACTGAATCATAAGACTAAATCATAAGACTGAACACTAGCTTAACATAACAACATTGCCATAACAACAAGAGTATATGCATTATTCACGATGGCCAATGCCATGGTCTAGTTATTTGTAGCTGATAATATGCCATTTATTTCGTCTTGGTGGGCTTCTTAGCTTGCAGTAGCACTCCCAGTGAGAAATCACGCTGCACTGAAAGTTGGTTATACAGCGTTCACAACAGCGGGAAAGCCAGAACATCCCGATTCTTGCTCCAACATTGTTGGTCAGATACAGGCACAATATAAGAAGAACTAGAAAGGATGAAGTTTTCATCGTTGGTCAGTTCCTGAAGGCAAAAAACAAAAATAAATAAATTATTTTCGACATAGTAAATAAATAAATTTGAGCCGCGACACGAGAAAACCAAGATAGTGGTTGTACGCCCAGCGCAGACTCAGATCAGCCTGGGCATCCGCCCAGTCTGATCAGACTCTTCACTAAGCGCTTATAGGGCAGCTAAGGGTCTAAGCTACCTCCATGCGGACAGCGAAGACTCTGATTAGACTGGGCGGATGCCCAGGCTGATCTGAGTCTGCACTGGAAGCACAACCACTTTGTTGGTTTTCTCGTGTCGCGGCTCAGCTCTTGGTGTTTCATTCTTCTGTCACGATATTATGATTGTCTGGAGACGCAGCTGATACATCTATAAAGGCAATTGCCGTATTCATCCTATTAAACGCCCCGGGGCGTTGCATTTTACAAACGGGTGGGGGTTAACAAAAGGCGAAAGAGAACTTTACATGTATCAATATTTCCAAAATACTTTTAACTTATATCAACATTTTTAAGGTGACTTGATAAAGAGAAGTATAGCAACTCACTCCAAAATGTTTTTTTTTCTCAACTTATATCAACATTATTAAGGTGACTTGATAAAGAGAAGTATAGCGAACCATTCAGAAATACTTTTAACTTTTATCAACATTATTAAGGCGACTTGATAAAGAGAAGTATAGCAACCCATTCAAAAATACCTTAAACTTTTATTAACATTATTAAGGCGACTTGCTCCAGTGTTCCAGTGGTGTTGCTGAAGCCCCAGGGATCTTCAGGGGTCTCAACACGTTTTGGCTGTCGAGTCCTCATCCTTGCTTCATCACGGTCTTTTCTTGATCTTAATTGTTGACCGTGATGACTCTCTGATGAGTTAGGGGACCTCCATACGAACCGAACTACCAACTAATTGTGTGCACCGCGGCGGAGGGTGAAGGTTTGGGCCCAGTAAAACCGGTTTAATCCCCCCAGTAGCTATTACTGACCGTCCCAAGGCGGTACTTTCGTTGCGGTTGTATTTGTTTTATGTTCGGTGCTGTTAAATTTATTGTGTTCTCATTTTAACCCTTCTATAATAAAAACTGAAAATAGGTAAAAATAATTGTTAAATGTTTTTCTTATAATTTGCTTAGTCTGTTGAAACCCTTCTGTTGGACTAAATAATTCAGTTCAATAAAGATAGCTGAGTTGCCACCTATTTGGGAAAAAGCTGCTGACTCGGCGTATCACTTGTAATTTATTGTTTGTTGGGATGTCTTTGTCAATCGTTCCCTTTGATGTTGGGGATAGGGTTTGGGATCTGATTCAGTCAGTTCCTGAAGTGTAGTTACTCTTTAAATTTGATAAAGAGAAGTATAGCAACCCATCAAAAATACCTTAAACTTTTATCAACATTATTAAGGCGACTTGATAAAGAGAAGTATAGCGAACCATTCAAAATACTTTTAACTTTTATCAACATTATTAAGGCGACTTGATAAAGAGAAGTATAGCAACCCATTCAAAAATACCTAAAACTTTTATCAACATTATTAAGACGACTTGATAAAGAGAAGTATAGCAACCCATTCAAAAATACCTTAAACTTTTATCAACATTATTAAGGCGACTTGATAAAGAGAAGCATGGCAACCCATTCAAAAAAACCTTAAACTTTTATTAACATTATATGGGTGACTTGATAAAGACAAGTATAGCGAACCATTCCAAAATACTTTAAACCTTTCATCAACATTATTAAGGCGACTTGATAAAGAGAAGTATAGCAACCCATACCAAAATACTTTTAACTTTTATCAACATTATCAAGGTGAATAAATACGTTGAGTGATCATTAAGTAATGGAAACACCTTTGTAGATTAGTTGATTTTATACAGAAATAGGTATCCTTCATGTAACACCAAAGAGTGTCTTTTAAGCTTTCGAATCCATGTTTGAGATCAAAATTTAAACGTGTTACCATAGCAACACATGACGTCACGTTCATGCCGGGTACAACTTGTGAATTTTTTCGACGTCATTTTGGTAAGGAGGTGTTTTTATTATGCTCATTATGTACAATATGTAAAGAGATATTGGAAATTTAGGATCACCTTCAGTTAAAGTTAGGTTTTGGCTTTAGATACACACATATAATGATTGTAAATGAAAATGTTCTGAAATCTGGCATGAATTAAAGCTAAAGAAGGGGTTGAAATAATTGTTTTCTATGGAATTCGACATTTTATTCCGTAAATGCCAGTATAACGCTAAAGTTAATTGATCAGTTATCAAGTACAGGATAATTTTGGTTCTTTCTGCTATACAATTATCCCAGGACATTGCTTATTAAAATGCAATGACGTCACAATTGTGGTCCCTATGGCTTAAAATCGGCGAAAAACGTCAAATTTTGCTCAATCAAAAGTCTTTCACGGTCTGTATTTCTGCCATGTTTGAGTGCAAGGCATGAATACTTATATATTTCTTTAAGTATCTGAGACTTGCATCAAGCCATTACACAATCACAAACATTTATCCATTCTTTGTTACTTATCAGCAGTAAATATACATGAAAATATGCAAAAATTTAGAGACTAAACCCTTTGAAGTTTAAGGCATCGTTGCCATGGCAACGATAGTTCTAAAAAAGTACTTTAGAATTTAATTAAATGTCATATGCTTGCTTCTTAGGTTTTATATATCTGGAGCACTGTTTTTATACATAGCTAATGAAATAAATGCTAGTTTCCATTATTTAATGATCACCTCACGTATACCAAGTTTCAGATGACGTGATTCTACTTTTTTCCCTTTTTGCTTCCTTTCTCAATAGCAGTCAGCTGTTAAAGCATTTGTTCCTCTGGAAGTAAATAAGCCGCGACGCGAGAAAACAAAGTGGTTGTGTGCCCATCACAGACACAGATCAGCCTGGGCACGTACCCAGTCTGATCAGACTCTTTACTAAGCGCTTAAAGGGTAGCTAAGGGTCTAAGCTATCATCATGCGGACGGCGAAGACTCTGATCAGACTAGGCGGATGCCCAGGCTGATCTGACTTTGCGCTGGGCACACAACCATTTCTTGGTTTTCTCGTGTATCGGCTTAAATTTAATTCTTTCCTTGAAGAGTGGATCCTGATTGGAGAGCTGCTTCCTCCAGAGAAACAAACAGGAATTCATGTTGTTCCCTTATGTAAAACTGATGGAAACAGTAAATATAACATTATTGTTGGCAAGTAAATACATGTATAACACTATTGTTAGATTATTTTTGGAACAGATGCGAGGCGTTTATTAGAGCAGGGGTGTTTATTAGGATTAATACGGTGTGTAAGAGTACTGGCAACAGAAACAGTCGCGAGACAAACATATTATACGTACGTCATACAATTATTATTTTCACTGTCGGAGGCGTAGCTACTGGCAATTTCACGACACGTACAGTCATGTTTTATACCCCAGCTAGAAGGAAACATCATCAGGGGCGTAACTAGGGGCAATTTCATAATACGCACAACCATGTTTTATTCTCTACTTCTTGAAGGGAAAGCTAGTATTTCAGTCACTTTTGTAATTGGTATTGAAATCTTGTCTAATTTATAAATTTTCAGCATGCAAATATGCAGGTGCGTTTTGAAATTTTGTCAATTTTGACAAAATTTCAATACGCACTTGCGTATTTGCCGTATAGGTAGCTACGCCCTTGATCATGGGATATTCCACACAAGATAAATAAACCTCGTACATATATTCCCCTTTCTCACGCTTATATGAGCCGCGACATGACAAAACCAACAAAGTGGCATGTGCGCCCAGCAAGGTTTGAGATTATACTCAAGTTTTATAACCTCGGACCCAACATGCAAAAGGGAAAGGATCTCGTTTCAGAAGCCGGTGACAAGCAAGGGCGTAGCTACCTATACGGCAAATACGCAAGTGCGTATTGAAATTTTGTCAAAATTGAAAAAAAAAATCAAAACGCACCTGCATATTTGCATGCTGAAAATTTATAAATTAGACAAGATTTCAATACCAATTACCAAAGTGGCTGAAATACTAGCTTTCCCTTCAAGAAGTAGAGAATAAAACATGGTTGTGCGTATTATGAAATTGCCCCTAGTTACGCCCCTGACAAGGATGATCTCAAAATCAACATGAAAGAGAAATAGCCCGCACCGGAAAAGCCTAACATTATCATAAAATAACAGGCTGCTAGTTGAAGATAATTTTACACCATCAACATCTGTGCACCTGGAGACATCTGGGCATCTGCGAGACCTGGACAGTTTAATAACGGCATGCAAAAGACAGACAAACTTACAAGGGTTGATCAAGAAGTAGTTCTTGTTCTATCAGTTATGTGCTGGGCTCCTCTTGAGCATCTTCGCACAGTTACTATTTACAGGCGTGTGACAAGGGGTGTGAAGTCCTGTACAGTTAAAAAAGTAATGTCATTGCGTCCGTTGCGCGCTTATTCATCGTAGTTTTTTTTTATTTTAGAAATTATATACAGCTACAATGTAACTCAGTTCTGTTTAACAGAATAAATATAACGTTGGAATCTTTTTCCGTTCCTATAATATAGACGTTCAAAGTATGCCGCCGACGCCATCGCGCCGCACGTTAGAATAACGTTAATTTTCAAAGGCAATCACAAATCAAAATAAAACTAATTATACCCTGATCCAAAAGAAATGTCAGGGCGGAGTTATCTTTGTACCTTCCCCTAGACTTTTCTATTGTATAAAAAGGGGCACAGGACATACACGCTGCTCACTCACCGGTAACAAAAATTATTTAGCTGTACAAAACTTGCAAATACAACGTAAAGTTATGCAACAACTGGATATGCGGTATAGCTAACAATAGACGCACGTGGCTAGCCATATTATCTGTCCTTGTACAACGTCGATCAAAAAGGGATTAAATGACTTGCGATTTTACGTCCTTTTCAGCAGTTGTTTTGTCATATCAAAACGATGGGAGGGTGATAATGAAAGGCTCTGTGCAACGGAATCCGGTTTACGATTGAGAACGCTTTCGAGAATCAAGCTCGGGACCGCTAGATCAGCAGACAGGCGCTTCACCCTCGACTGATCAGATACACATGCAGGCTGATCTTATTATTTACTTTTCGCACATCCAATACGGTATCTATCAATGCAACGCCAATCATTTACTCTTTAAATTTACCAGATTAGCTGCGAGGATGCACAGACTGACCTGAGTCATGTTTGTTCACACTTTCAATAAGTTTCGCCTTTTCAGTAAGGAAATAAAGAACATAAGTTGTGGTTGCCATATACATAGATAGGGATGAAATGAATGCACAGGCTTATCTGAGTCTTCGCTATTCGCACATGCTATCTTAGTACATGTACAGCCCAACTCCTGATCTTCATGTATGATCATAGGGCCTGTCATCTTCGCAAGCCAAGTGTACTAAGTCCACTTTGTTCCTTACGTAATTAACAAAATAAGAAGCAAAGTGGACTTAGCAGCCTTTCTTGCGAAGTTTACAGCCTGTGTGACCAAATACACTCTGTATATTCCTTATGATCGAAATATCGTCTATGTGAACAGAGACGACAGCATGTCCTCATGATCCAAATATTTTCCTTTCGAACTTTCAGAATGTACAGGCTTGTGTTTTTCTTCCCATTTCAAGTGTTAATAAAAGGCCCAACAATGTGTTATGTCTGAATCCATCATGTACAAAATAGGAAAGAAGCTGATTACTATACAGGGAGGATGCGCAGGCTGATCTGATGCTTCGCTTTTACACCGATAATCTGCACATTGTATAAAAAGCATTATTTTGGCATGTCGCAATTATTGCAGTTGCGGCAAAACATCCAATGGGCACAAACCCGCTGAAAGGTCGTCGTATTAATGTCAATGTTGGCACAATGTTGTTTTCAGATCTAGAGTGCGTCACCGTTGATACGACGTTTTTCAATATTGCTTTGGCACTTTACATCCTATGATTTAAGCGTTCCAATATTCTTGAAATGTTTCATTTTGCGAGCCAAGAGAGACTCGCGAATATAAGCGTAAACAAATTGTCGCGAGTATTTATATGCCCGACTTAGGCACTACGATGACTCTTATTTTAAGGTTTTGCATACAGGGATGATGTTATATAAACGTCGGAAGCGCACTCTGCTAAAACCTGGCTTACCTTTTTCGAATCTCACGGCGGCGGAATTAGTCACACCGTTAACGTCGCTTCCTTGCGGACAGAATATCATTATCATCTTAATAAAATGCATCTTCCTTCTTACTATTTTGTATCAACATAGATACGTCTTTCATACACGACAGTATAGGTGGTGCCAACAGAATACAATAACAATGCGTTATGCTTAGTGAACTTGAACAAGCGTGCAAAATTTATTTTACCGAATCTTCTAGTGGACTGATCGAATTTGACAGTGATTGCCAGCGCATATTTGTTACCGCCCTGACATTTCGTTTGGATCAAGGTATAGATGAAAATTAAAATGACGAAATATATCTCTGCCTCCCACTGTCATAATCGCAGGTTCGTGCTATTGCTTGTTACTGCCGAGTGAAACAAATGTTGATTTCTGGCAAACGCGTCAGCGAAATATATGCAGGTTTGCCATGAATTAGGAATATCGCAGGTGTAATCAGCGCTGTAGTGATGCAGATGCGTCGTTATAGGATCGTCTGAAAACCGGAAGACGTTTATGTGCAATGTACAATAACGTCTCATGATTGGAGTCCATATAGAAGAGCGATGTTCTGCAACTCAAATATTGTGTAAATTCTTGATCATGAGCTGCGAGGCTGTTCGAATAATGGGGAAAGACGAAATAAACATGGGTAAACACACATTAGGGCTATGCTGAAACAACGAATATGCTAGTTTGGTCATGACACAAACTCGAAACCTCATCTGGCACGTCAACAACAGAATTGACGTGCGGCGCGGTCATGTCGTTACCATGCCTTCTGTCTATTATAGTGCACTGTATTGAATGACATTTTCAGGCCATAATGCAAATAGTTAAAGGTAATTGTATATGAAATTTTGTTGCTCTCTTATTATTCTACACGATTTTATAGCTGCAGTACCATTACTTCTGGATCACTCTCGTATATACACTCTGTCTTTTGAAACAGCTTAAGATCAGGTGGAAAGACAGGTTTCAAGAAGAGGGCAGGGACGTGAGGCTTATATGAGCCGCGACTCGACTAAATCAACAAAGTAACATGTGCGTCAAATGAAGACTCAGATCAGCCCCGGGCATCCGCATGAAGTTAGCTTAGCTATCTATAAAGCGCACAGCGAAGACTCTGATCAGACTTGGCGGATCCTAGGCTGATCTGAGTCTTGGCTAGGCGCACATGCCACTTTGTTGGTTTGGTCGTGTTGCGGCTCATTGTGCCGTTCTGAAGCTGGTACCGCCATGATGATCTTACCAAGTCACCAGAATGCAGCCAAATCTTCTATGGAGATCTTCAGGTGGGAAGTAAATTGATTGATTGATTTGATGCCTAACGTCCACGGTAAACAGCTATGGTCATGTCAGGACGGTCAATTAACCTAACCACACTATTCCTGGGCAGGCTTAGACCTCCTAAGCGGTTAACCAGTACTAAGTGCACATACTTTCGCCAGTAACTGACAACTGCCCTTCTTGAATCAGCGGAAGGAGAAACGAAAGTATGTGGCCAAACAATGCACTTTTTAAGCTTTTCCCATTCAAAAGCCTAAGGGACCAAATTTGACCTTGCCATAAAATAAGTCAAGGTCAACCCAAGGTCATCATCTATAAAAATTTTGTAGTACTAGGGTCCAAGATGCTACATACCAAGTTTCAAGGCTATCAGTCCAGTGGTTCCGGAGAAGAAGATTTTTTAAGGTTTTTACCATATATGGGCATGGCGGCCATCTTGGTCATGTGACCTGGGCCAAATATATAAACTTTTGCTTCCCCATCCTATTAAGGCTCCATATGAAATTTGGCTTCAACTGACCCTGTGGTTTCTGAGACGAAGATTTTGAAAGAGTGTGGACGACGACGGACGACAGAGGCCTGCCTATACTATAAGCTCAACTGGAGCTTTGAGCTCAGGTGAGCTAAAATATATGAAGCTGAGCGAGAGCGGTAAAAGAGCAAAGTCAGAACTCATGGATCAGCGGCAGCGTTTTTTAATTCTTCAGGACTATATTGCTATATTTGTAGCATTCAATTTATAACAAAGCGTCTACTAAACGAAGGTCGTAGAAACTAGCAAAGACACTGGCACTGCAATCACGTAAGAATAATAAGGTCATCTAACCAGTTGTGCCTAACATCAAATTTCGCTGCATTTTAATAAATAAAAATATCTTACCTTTACAGTTTCAGAAGTCTAACAGATTCTCTTTGTAATGCAACAGAACGCGTTCTTTCATTTAGTAGTCGTATGTATATTTGCTCCCACTGCGCCCAATCGTGTTTTATCAAGCAAATGCTGCTAAAAGCGACACAGAAACTGTCACTGTGTGGGTGACAATAGTCATGCCGCTGGTAATTAACATGACTGTATAATTCCAACTCAATTTTCTACTGCTAATTTAGCGCAATTTGATTGGTCAAGAGCGTACAGAAAACGGCGTTTATACTTCGATAACTCCCTTGAACCAGAAATCGGGAACTACTTGGACTATTTTCTTTGGGACAGTTTCTAAAGTGCTCGGTATGGCTGACATTTTTAAGAAAAAAAAAATGACCGAGTTGGAATTATAAGAAATGAATTTTATTTTTGTGGATTTTATGGATGTGTAAACAACGGCGAATCACTCACAAACTTAACATAAAGCCCTTCGGGCTTTATTCAGTTTGTGAGTGATTCGCCGGCGTTTAGAAGGGCTTTATGTTAAGTTTGTGAGTGATTCGCCGGCGTTTACCCATCGATAAAATCCACAAAAATAAAATTCATTCCTATAATAACAGTTGCCTTATCATCCTAAATACTGGGGTATCTTAAGGTGAGTAAGTACAATTCCAAATAAGCCGCGACACGACAGAACCAACAAAGTGGCATGTGCGCCCAGCGAAAAGTCAGTTCAGCCTGAGCATCCGCCCAGTTTGATCAGAGTCTTTGCTGTCTGCATGGAGACAGCTTAGACCCTTCGCTACCCTTTAAGTGCACAGAGAAAACTCTGATCAGACTGGGTGGATGCCCAGGCTAATCTGAATCTTCGCTGGGAGCACATGCCACTTTGTCGGGTTTTGTCATGTCGCGGCTCAAATGCAGAAAACTAAATTATTACTTTGCATACATGCATGTCGAACAGCGTTTTACGAAAGCTTTACATATATCTGATAACTGTAAGGCTTTTATTTTGGAATTATCGATGGTGATTAAGCGGGTGTTCTGTTGATTCGATATGGAAGCCTTAGTCTGAGTATTTGCCCGTGCAGACAAATTGCTGAATACACATGGTCTGCCGCGTCTTCCCTACACATGGCTTGACTGAAGTCTTTAAGATTATTGAGCCATTTATACAGAACATCTGGGGTTTATAATATACTTGTTCATTAAAAGACATTTATACAGAACATTTGGGGGTTATGATATACTTTCAAACGTAAATCGATTTTGACTCATTTATTTTACAAACATAACAGTTTTCACAAACAAGTAAATAAATAAACAAAAGCGACACGATAGCTCTAAATCGCAGCTCACATGAACCACTTCGCAGCTCACATGAGCCACTACGCTAAACAATTTCTCTATCTGCATCTTATCGATTTCATATATATAAATAACCACAATCACCTAGTTCTTAAGAGAAAATATAAGGACGAAAACCCAGCCGTTTGAGAAAGGGCCTGTGAAAGCCCTAGTCCGTCCGTTATTTCTCCTCAGCTTGGAGCTCCTACACCACATAACACATATACAGACAGGGCGTAAGACTGCTGGGTGGACTTTAAGCAGTCATTCCTTCTTTGTAAACGTAAATGGTTGGCGATCTCTTCGTCAGGAAAGGTCAAATACCCCGCTTTACTTGTTTTACATGACTGCCTACTAATCATTTGCTTTTAAGTTACTACTGCATGTCCAGTATCCAACAGGAATCCGAAAAAACTCATATGATTTCTCATAAAAATTATTCATACGATATCTCATAAAAATTTCTCTCCAATTTTTAGCCATATGCACAGGCTAACACGTAATATCATAAATTTCAGGGCGCTGTTTTAACTTCTAACTCATTATAAGGCCCACTTTGAATTTTAATATTTCAATACTGTCATTTTCAGTCCTCTTAAATTTTACCGATGCGCACCTGCACGTACAGTCCTCGCAAATAGGTGATGCAGTACACAGTATGACGGGAAACTATTGATTTTTTTTGTACCAAATTTCGTGCTTGAGAAAAAGCTTTGCTATGCTGTTGGTATTTTCATTTGCCAATTAAACATGATACGAATCATCTCCCTTTTAATTAACCAAGCGTAAAGTTAGCGCAGATGCGCAAAAAAAAGAAGTAATTTCAAATAAAATGTCTAGTAGAAAATGCTAAAGAACTGTAATATATTAAGAAGTAATTTCTATAGACACAGAAATAATACTGCTGCTCAGGTACCGGTATGTGTGTGGTACTGCCTTTACTTTACATTAGAATATTTGGTTCTAAATGATATTTTAACCAAATTCTACGAAAATCATAAGGTCTATTTTTAGAAAGTGGATTCCAAGATCTAGTCACTGAAGTAATAGTTATACCATGGTTTGTCCGCCTGTACGGGAGATAATCCACTCGCTAAATATACCATGGTTTGTCCGCCTGTACGTGGAGATAATCCACTAGCTTTAGCGAGTGGATTATCTCCCGTACAAACCATGATATAACATTTTATACCACCCTTACCAGTGTAGACCTTGCTCATTGCGAAATATTTCGTGCTAAAGTTGGCGTTTTCTGGTAAAGGTGGTATAATGGAAAGTAATAATGGGTAATACATGTAGTTGTAAACACTACTAAAACATATGTAATAATTACACAAAATGTAATATGAAGTCACAATATAAGATCACTCGTAATGAAGATTCATTTCACTGTCTTGACGGTAGCAGGGTCCAATATCTATGACATTTTACCGTTACAGTGCCAAACCCAAATTTCAGTTGCCTGAGAAACTTAATTATCAACATCAAGGCTTGAGTATTTTAAAATGAATAATTTTATTTATAAACATGCTATTGCTGAATAATATCTAACACCAGACAGACTGAGTTACCTTGGAGCAGTGCCATCTTGTATAAGGGATGTACTTCTGGAACGCTCTCATTCTCAATAATGTTAGAATCGAAATAATTTTTCCTCACCTGTGAACATACGATGTTGGAGGGCAAATTGCGAAATATTCATTCACGACAGCGAAGCCGGAGTGAATTAATATTCGCATCTATCCAAATCAGCAATGATTCACTGTTAAAGAAAAAGTATTTCGATTCTAACATTATAAAGAAATAAACTATGAAAATATAAATATAAGTTTATATACAAAGAAAATACAGTCACAGATCAAATAAAAAGTAAAATGCAGTTTAGTGTAGTTTTAACAATATTCAATTTATACAATCAGATCTATACAACTATGATAAAACATTCATTTTACAGCAAAACCATTGTAAGTTTCTTCAAATCACAGTATTCTGTGCTTTATATGGACATTAAACAATATTTTAAGTTGAATGGGTATACTTTCAGGGAAAGCAACTCTGCCATGTTTGTTTGCCTCCCTTCTCGATGAAAAACATTGGTAAAGCAAATGGTTCCAGGAGCAAATACTTTCCCTCAAGTGTAGACCCTTTACAGCGGGGGTTTTCTTACAGGAAAGCAAATACTTAGCCAACACAATTTTCTCCCTTATAAACAAGGCCTGGCAGCGCACCAAATAGCTCAATTGACTGCCTTGCCCATCACATATAAACTTTGACCCAAACTTTAACGCAAAGTGGCATGCTGACACAGACATCTGAGCGAATGCATCACTCTTCACTGTAAGCTATATTCGTACTGGCAAGCAAAAATGGCAACAAACATAAACGTGTTAGCTATTTACCTTTTATAATTACAAACCGCAGTTACTCTCACGATAACAAATATTATGAGACTGCCACTTGCTCAATCACAATAACTTATCTGTCACTGAAACAGATGAGCCGTTGTGCATTAGCAAGTTACTGGTATACTTGTTGCACCCGTACTTATCATTCTAAATGAGCATTAAACTAGGAAGTCTAGGCTACCTATGTAGTAGTTCTGCATTTCCGGGGATCGATCTCACGACCCCCGGTCGGGGCGCTCGACAAAATTTTCTTTACTGATCTTTCTCATCCTACTACGCCTATATAACAATAATAACAGAATGAAATTGCTGTCAAAATTACTACCCATTCGTGTAAGTATGCCTTTCTCTATTTTGGCCATTCTGTATACGAAAAATGAAAAACAAACCCGTGCACTGTAGGCTCAGAAGGACACTTATGCATGCTCCCAGAACAAGATACAGTCTCCATGTTGGTAATAGTTCAATTGAAACAATAAATGAACTAACGAAAGAGAGCAGAGATTCATGTATACTCTCGACCAGCGTCACTGTCTCAAAAATCACCACCTAATGAAGCCAATCTCAATACATGGTATGAACCTAGAAGAAAGCTTGGTCAACAAGAGCTTCGCAAGCGGTGCACAATATGTCCGTATAAGCATCAAGGAGTGAGCAGGAAATTTATGCAAGGGCAGTTAATTAAAAAGTAAGCAAGCCATAAAAGTGGTTCTTCCTCATCATACATCACCCCAATATCATACACATTTCTAGAAAGTCCTTTAAAATATACAGTTTAGCAGTCAAGGAATAATGAACAATATTGTTTACAGAAGGATGGACAGGCAGACAAACAGGGGCAACAACACTGTAATTAAAGAATGCACCTTTATTAAAACATTTGACACAACAAATACTCAGAAGCTGACAAATGCTGACAAGAGTCAAACAAGAATTCCGCGGAATGCGGTGTCTCGCCTGCTGGCGCTTTGTCACAAAACAGAGCTAAATCAGCAAAGATGTATGCATGAACTAAGTTTCTTGGCTCTACTAGCCCTAACAGTTTCTGAGAAAACTTGACAAAAACCTGCAAAGTCAGTCAACCACAAAATGTAGGTAAAGACTCAATATTGATGATGACTTGAGTTCTCTTCCAGATGAATGCATGAACCAAGTATCATGGCTCTAGCCCTTAAAGTTTCTGAGAAAGACCTAAAGCTTGACAAAAATATTGCAAAGCTTGACAAAAAAATTGCAAAGTCAGTCAACCGTAAAATGTAGGTCAAGACTTGATCTTAATGATGGCTTTGAAATTTACTCTTCGAGATGTATGCATGAATCAAGTTTCATGGCTCTAGCCCTTATAGTTTCTGACAAAATGACCTAAATGCAAAAACTCGACAAAAAATTGCAAAGTCAGTCAACCATAAAATGTAGGTCAAGACTCAATATTGATGATGGTTTTGACATTCACTCTTCCAGATGTACGAATGAACCAAGTTTCGTGGCCTTAGTGCCTTTAGTTTCTGAGAAAATGACCTAGACCTGAAAACTTGACAAAAACTGCAAAGTCAGTCAACCGTAAAATCTAGGTCAAGACTCAATATTGATGATGACTTTGAGATCTACTCTTCCAGATGTATGCACGACCCACATTTCATGGCTCTAGCCCTTATAGTTTCTGAAAAAATGACCTAAACCCGAAAAAATTGCTAAGTCAGTCAACCGTAAAATGTAGGTCAAGACTCAACATTGATGATTGCTTTCAGCTGTACTCTTCCAGATGTAGGCACGACCCAAGTTTCATGGCTCTAGCCCTTATAGTTTCTGAGAAAATGACCTAAACACCAAACATCGACAAAGTTTACGCCGCCGCCGACGACGACGACGACACCGGAAAAGCAATACATATGTCTCGCCTCTGCTTCGCAGGCGAGACAATAAGGGAGATAATTCATAAACTTTGGAATCCAGAGTTACCATTCTTAGTCCTAATACATTCCCCTGACAATATACTAATCACCATTTAGTTTCATTGAAACATGTATAACTATTAAGGAGTTACAGAGTGAACGGGAAATTTATGCGAGGGCAGATAATTCAGATAATAAGCAAGCAAGAGTTGTGGTTTTCGCTCAAGATATATTGCCCAAGTATTATACACATTCATACAAAGTTTCATTTAAATATTTCAAAGGGTTAAAGAGTTATAGAGTGAACAGAACACACTTAAAATAATCGAAGGGAAGTAACTCCAAAATTAAGTAAGGGGGAGCATCCATTCTTATAAACAACACACCGTTTTTGACATCATACACATCCATACAAAGTTTCATTAAGATATTCCAAAAGGTTACCAAGAAATGGCACGCACAAGAAAGCCTAAGAACTAATCTAATGGACCTAACTCCAAAATGAAATAAAGGAGAATTACCATTGTTATACGCGACACATAGTCTAGAGGTTTCGCCAACAGCGATACTTTTATGGCTGATGCCGACGGGGATCTGCCCACGAATAGATACTAACGGGCCGACGGAGATATTCTGACGGGTATGCCTGTGCTGCTGATGTTTCACGTGCAGGAGTACTTCGCACGTGGCTGTTACCTGTATATATATATATTGAAATTTTGAATATTGATTATTATAAAATAAGAAAGAATAGATTGTCAAAAAGGTAAATTTTGTGTTTCATTCTAAATAATTCTTAAAAACTTGTAGTAGAGAAATAAGAAGGATTAAAAAGGATCGCCGCTACAATTTGGTGCCGGAATCCGGGAAACAACTCGTTCGAAGTAAGTGAAAATTTGTTTTCTTTCTTTGCCACATGAAAGATGACTACAAATTCCACAAATGTAACCTATCTGAAAGGTATACGGACAAGGTATAGAAATTACCTTGAAAAAGAAATTGAAAATGGCACAGGCATGTTAAGAGTCGATCCTCAGGAGATCGACTTTGAAATTGCCATGATTGAAAAGTGTATAGAGAAAACTGAATGCTACAGTGAAAAGGTGGAAATCCATATGGAAAAAGTATCTAGTGTTCTGGAAGAAAATGAATCTGAGTTTCTTGATTCTGTTCTGTGTCAGGATAGTCAAATCTGTGCAGACGCTATGGAATGTCGCATAGATCTGAAACAACTAAAAGCAAAACTAATTGAATCACAGGAAACTGCAAATGGTGTTAGTATAATTGAAGAGAAATCAGATACTGAAAAGCTTCCTGATATGCAAAGTATTATATTAAGTCAAATGAAGCAACAACAGGAATTTATAGAGCAACTACAATATAAAATGAAAGAACAAGAATAGAAAAAGGAAAAGGAAAAAGCTAGCTCTGTGAAATTACCGAAAATAGATATAGTTTCATAAAGTGGTGATAGGCTCAGATGGAATGAGTTTTGGGATTCCTTTGAGTGCACTGTTCACAAAAACACCGATTTGTCAAATATTCAGAAATTCAGCTATCTGTGAAGTATAGTTGTCTGGAGAAGCTTCACGTGGTGTGTCTGGTTTAGCTTTGTCAAATGAGAATTATGATTTTGCTACAACTGTATTTGGTAATAATCTGGAGATAATTGACCTGCATCACAATGAGATGACCAATCTGCAATCTGCCGGTAATACCACACAGAGTTTAAGACTCTTATGGATAAAGTACAAAGACATCTGCGCAGTCTTGAGGCGTTGAAACAAAACATCAATCTAGATGTGTTTGTCTCAATGGTGAAGCAAAATTGCAACAGGAAGTGCTCCTTCAGCTTGAGATAATGAACGGAGCAAACAATATATGGAGCACAATGAAATTAATTGTGAAATTGCGTGATTATAAAGAGTGAAATAAAGTCAAGCCCGACGGAGTCAAACCCGACGGAGTCAAATGCTAAAACACTCAAACCCGACGGAGTCAAATGCTAAAACACTCGGTCTTAAAAACAAACCGACATATAACCATGATCGAAATCGTGGTAGCAAAAAGCCTAATTTTCAGGTAAAGGGTAAAAATTGTGAAGCGCCTCAGGTTTCTAAAGCAGATGCGCTTATGACAAGTGCATAGCAGATTGCAGTGAAAAATTATTTCGATAAGTGTCGCTATTGTGAGATAAAAATACTGAAGCGACGAATGCCCGACCTATAGAACTGTGAAGGAAAGAAAACAGCAACTAAAAGACAGCTGTTTCAAGTGCCTGAAAACAGGCCACATTGCCAAGGACTGTAAACGGAACAAAGTCTGTGCTCACTGTGGAAAGGCTAATGCACACCATAGGAGCTAATGTCCAAAGAAATTCAAACAATCAAACAGCGTCATTCCATCACCAGAGGTAAATGCTTTGACGAAGCAAAGCAACAGTGTGAATGAAAATGCTCTTATTTCATCAGGAGAGTTTGTTCTAATGCAGACGGCAAAGACAGAGATAAGAAACCCAAAAAATGATAAAAGTGAGATTGTACGGCTCTTACTAGATTCAGGTTCTCAAAGAACGTACATCACTGAAAACCTGGCGAAGAAACTAAAACTGAAGAAAACTGGTGAGCAAGAAATCAAGCTTCCACTTTTGGAACTGACACTCCGAAAGTGATAAAGACAGCATCAACGGAGATAAGCATTTAGCCTAATAATGGGAAATATTTGAAAATCAGTGCAAACATTGTGCCTACAATAAATGGAACAATTCAAAGGAAATCAATAAGGTTGTCAATGGAAAACCTTAAACATCTTGTGAAGAGTGTTGAGTTAGCAGATAGCATCCCGTCAGAAAATGAATCCTATTGATAGGAAACGATTTCTACCTCGATTTGGTGATGTCACACAGGATCGAAAAACACCCTGATTTGTACCTCCTTGGATCGATATTTGGTTGGATCCTCACAGGTCGTATAAATGAGGGTGCCTTTGACACTTGTGAGTCTAGTTTACTTATTTTGACATATGGCAACAACGTCTCAAAGACAGCAGTATTCGCTAGTGGTGATAAGGTTCTTCCAACAAAGCCAGAGCTAGAAGATTTTTGGAATGTTGAAGGGATAGGAATCACGGACAGTCCTACATCTTCTGATGATGAACGGGCTTAACAGCAATTCAACGACACATTAAAGTATGAGGATGGAAGGTACCGAGTCACTTGGCCTTGGAAAGAGACAAACCCAGAACTACCCATGAATCGAGAGCTGGCAGTTGGTCGACTAAAATCCATCGTGTCAAAGCTTAAAAATAAACCCGAACTGTTACAGATGTACAACTCCGTCTTGGAAGATCAGCTGAAAAAGGGGTTATAGAGAAATAAGAAGACACAGGTGGTAGAACATTAAAACACTATCTCCCACATCATGCTGTATTCAATCCAACCAAGTCAACAACAAAGTTTCGTACAGTTAACGATGCTTCCGCAAAAACTAAGACTGACAATAATAGCTTGAATGAGTGTCTATACAGGGGACCTGTACTGCTACGAAACCTATGTGGTATTCTAATGAGGTTTAGACTGTATAGGACAGCACTGATAGCAGATATAGAGAAAGCTTTCTTACAGAGTGGCTTACAGCCAAGCCAACGTGATGTCACCAGATTTCTTTGGCTGAAAGATGTAGACTCTCCAAAAGTGGATCGTGAAAACATACAGGAGTATCGCTTCTGTCGTGTGCCCTTCGGAGTTGTTTCAAGTCCATTTCTCCTTGGAGCTACGCTTGAAACTCATCTTTGTTCTCACAATTCAGAGCTTGCTAATAAGCTAAAGGATGACATCTATGTCGACAAGGTAGTGTCAGGTACGGACACAGTGGGAGAAGCGCTGGCCTTTTACATCGGAGCAAAATCTATTTTTTCTGACGCTTCAATGAATCTTCGGGCATGGACATCTAACAGTGATGAAGTGAGAATGTTTATACCTTCAGCAGATAAGTCAGAAAATGAAACTATGAAAGTGCTAGGACATATTTGGAACATTGTAAACGACAGTCTATCTTTAAAATCAATTAATGTTCCAACAGAGACACAAAATCTAACAAAACACAGCGTATTAAAAACAGTTGCTACAGTGTTTGATCCTCAAGGGTTGTTTTCACCAATGATACTTCGTGGTAAGGTACTACTTCAGACCTTGTGGAATAAAGGTCTCAAATGGGATGATAAGATATCTCACGAAGATTCAGTTCAGTGGTTAAATATTCAATCGGAAATTGAAAAGATCTCAGAATATCAAGTGCCTAGATGTGTTAAGATGAAAAATGTCAGTGACATGAAATACATGCTTTTATGATTCTGTGATGCCTCAACATGTGCATATGCTGCTTTAGTGTATCTACATCAGACAAATGGATATGAGTCAAAGGTGGATCTACTGTTTATTAAAACTAGACTTACGCCAATAAAAGGAATGACTGTACCCAGAGCAGAGTTAATGGCCGTACTAATTGGTGTAAGTGCAACTGACTTCAGGTCGTTTACTGGGAAGTCCGTTTATTCTTTTGTTCCCATTGGAAGTGTCTGAAACTAGTGCAAGGGAATAAATAGATAGATGTCAGTCCGTCAGAAAATGTTCCAGTCAAACAGCGACTAAAACGGAGCACCGTATAAAAAAGCGATGCAACGAATTAGGCAAAGTTTACACTGCTTATATGCACTGCTAACCTGGTGCATACCTATAATGTAGCATTTACGCAGTTCTAAATCCCGTGCTTTCGTTGCTGTCGTTTCTCCAGCGGAGCATATAAAGTATACATAGTTATTGTCAACGGAGCAAGTGTAATGTAAATAACGGAGTCGATTTATAGGGCCACGTTGTGCACGTGGAATTCATTCCTTTAACGTATAAATATTTATCAGTTTTAGTTCTAAGAGGCACAATTTGTTAATAGGTGTATAACAGTACAGATATATATTGTTTCAGAATGAAATACTTTTGTGATACGTGTGGCAAGTCATATAAACATAAGCGCAATCTTAAGCGTCACATCAAGGACCGTCACAGTCAAAGTGAACATTGGAACTGTCCAGAAATAGAGTGCAAAACCAAATTCATAAGACGAGAGTACTTATCGAGACATCTCGTTTGGAAACATGGCCATAGTCAGCCCGACGCCAGGGAGGCCGCGATTTCAGCAAGCCGTGGTGGTCAGCCTGTACAACATGGTTACATAGAGGACATAAGTGAGGATGATTCCATAATGGACTTGATGGATCAGAGGGAAGTAAATGTGCATGATTTCTATGAAAAGGTGAACGATTTTGATACAACTGTGTTTGATCGAGGTTCGACTGGGACAGTTAATGTTAATGAAATGGATATATCGCTGGATGGTGATGTGGATGTGGAATTATTAGAGAGTCTTGTTGATGAAGACGTGTCTGGTGATGTCAGTGGTCAAGTTTGTGATGACCTTGACAATGATCAAGCTGGTCGTGAGGATTTCAGTGGTGCAGGTGGATATAATGATGACATTAGTGATAGTGTTAATGGTGTTTCTAATGACGGATATGCTGAGACTCGTGCTGACGATAAGGTAAGTTTAGACAATGATGTTGGTAATAACGCTAGTGATCATGATGATGAAAGTGTTATAGTTATAAGCAGTGATAAAGACGATATGGATGATACTGATGATGTTTTAAATGACGATAGAAGTGTAGAAGTTTCCAATTCGACAACTGTAATTCAAACATTTGTTCTGACAGTTTATAACGTATGTCGGTACGTGAATGGAAATTTGGTAGAGTCGAGAATAACGATGGACAAAGACTATTATCAATATACAGATCAGTGAAACCTAGAATCTGTTTCCTGGTGGGAGTGTCGCGAACAGCGATACTTTTATGGTTGATGTCGACGCGGATCTGCCGACGGAGAGATACTTACGGGCCGACGGAGATATTCCGACGGGTATGCCTGTGCTGCTGTTTCACGTGCACGAGTACTTCGCACGTGGCTGTTACCTGTATATATATATTGAAATTTTGAATAAGAAGAAAAGATTGTTAAAAGAGTTAATGTTGTGTTTCATTTTAAATATTTTTTCAAAACTTGTAGTAGAGAAATATGAAGGATTAAAAATGCTCTCCGCTACAAGAGGCAATAAATATTGCTGTGAAGTTTCATCAGGATATCCCAAACAGTTATCTAGTTACGGTGTGCCCGAGTCTAGTCTTGGAAAAAATAGTCAAAGGGGAATAATTTAGAAACTAAGAAAGAGAGAGCAGCTAGGACATATTTGGAACATTGTAAACGACAGTCTATCTTTAAAATCAATTAATGTTCCAACAGAGACACAAAATCTAACAAAACACAGCGTATTAAAAACAGTTGCTACAGTGTTTGATCCTCAAGGGTTGTTTTCACCAATGATACTTCGTGGTAAGGTACTACTTCAGACCTTGTGGAATAAAGGTCTCAAATGGGATGATAAGATATCTCACGAAGATTCAGTTCAGTGGTTAAATATTCAATCGGAAATTGAAAAGATCTCAGAATATCAAGTGCCTAGATGTGTTAAGATGAAAAATGTCAGTGACATGAAATACATGCTTTTATGATTCTGTGATGCCTCAACATGTGCATATGCTGCTTTAGTGTATCTACATCAGACAAATGGATATGAGTCAAAGGTGGATCTACTGTTTATTAAAACTAGACTTACGCCAATAAAAGGAATGACTGTACCCAGAGCAGAGTTAATGGCCGTACTAATTGGTGTAAGTGCAACTGACTTCAGGTCGTTTACTGGGAAGTCCGTTTATTCTTTTGTTCCCTTTGGAAGTGTCTGAAACTAGTGCAAGGGAATAAATAGATAGATGTCAGTCCGTCAGAAAATGTTCCAGTCAAACAGCGACTAAAACGGAGCACCGTATAAAAAAGCGATGCAACGAATTAGGCAAAGTTTACACTGCTAATATGCACTGCTAACCTGGTGCATACCTATAATGTAGCATTTACGCAGTTCTAAATCCCGTGCTTTCGTTGCTGTCGTTTCTCCAGCGGAGCATATAAAGTATACATAGTTATTGTCAACGGAGCAAGTGTAATGTAAATAACGGAGTCGATTTATAGGGCCACGTTGTGCACGTGGAATTCATTCCTTTAACGTATATATATTTATCAGTTTTAGTTCTAAGAGGCACAATTTGTTAATAGGTGTATAACAGTACAGATATATATTGTTTCAGAATGAAATACTTTTGTGATACGTGTGGCAAGTCATATAAACATAAGCGCAATCTTAAGCGTCACATCAAGGACCGTCACAGTCAAAGTGAACATTGGAACTGTCCAGAAATAGAGTGCACAACCAAATTCATAAGACGGGAGTACTTATCGAGACATCTCGTTTGGAAACATGGCCATAGTCAGCCCGACGCCAGGGAGGCCGCGATTTCAGCAAGCCGTGGTGGTCAGCCTGTACAACATGGTTACATAGAGGACATAAGTGAGGATGATTCCATAATGGACTTGATGGATCAGAGGGAAGTAAATGTGCATGATTTCTATGAAAAGGTGAACGATTTTGATACAACTGTGTTTGATCGAGGTTCGACTGGGACAGTTAATGTTAATGAAATGGATATATCGCTGGATGGTGATGTGGATGTGGAATTATTAGAGAGTCTTGTTGATGAAGACGTGTCTGGTGATGTCAGTGGTCAAGTTTGTGATGACCTTGACAATGATCAAGCTGGTCGTGAGGATTTCAGTGGTGCAGGTGGATATAATGATGACATTAGTGATAGTGTTAATGGTGTTTCTAATGACGGATATGCTGAGACTCGTGCTGACGATAAGGTAAGTTTAGACAATGATGTTGGTAATAACGCTAGTGATCATGATGATGAAAGTGTTATAGTTATAAGCAGTGATAAAGACGATATGGATGATACTGATGATGTTTTAAATGACGATAGAAGTGTAGAAGTTTCCAATTCGACAACTGTAATTCAAACATTTGTTCTGACAGTTTATAACGTATGTCGGTACTTGAATGGAAATTTGGTAGAGTCGAGAATAACGATGGACAAAGACTATTATCAATATACAGATCAGTGAAACCTAGAATCTGTTTCCTGGTGGGAGTGTCGCGAACAGCGATACTTTTATGGTTGATGTCGACGCGGATCTGCCGACGGAGAGATACTTACGGGCCGACGGAGATATTCCGACGGGTATGCCTGTGCTGCTGTTTCACGTGCACGAGTACTTCGCACGTGGCTGTTACCTGTATATATATATTGAAATTTTGAATAAGAAGAAAAGATTGTTAAAAGAGTTAATGTTGTGTTTCATTTTAATTTTTTTTTCAAAACTTGTAGTAGAGAAACAAGAAGGATTAAAAATGCTCTCCGCTACAAGAGGTAATAAATATTGCTGTGAAGTTTCATCAGGATATCCCAAACAGTTATCTAGTTACGGTGTGCCCGAGTCTAGTCTTGGAAAAAATAGTCAAAGGGGAATAATTTAGAAACTAAGAAAGAGAGAGCAGCCATTTTATACGATACAAATCGCCCTGACCTAAAACATATTCCTATAAAATTTCATGAAGACATCCCAGACGGTTACTGAAATCTGGCGTGCACAAGAATGTTTATGGCCGGACAGATGGACAGCGCTCTGACAAAATACGTCCGGTTTTTTTTTTTCAAAATGAGCGTACAAAAAGCAAATCTTCCATCAAAGTATATTACAAAATACCAGAAAAGAATACAAATTTAAATAAAACGTTAATGATAATGTATAACTCTGTAATCCTGACGTTGATAAGCAGCAGCACCCAGAAAATGTCAACTAATCTACAGGAAACTAGAAATAAAGTTTATCACATATCAAGAGTGTCCGTCAAAGAATATTGGAAATGTAAGTTAAGAATATGAACTTATCACAAAGCTTTAATGCAAATATTCAGTCTCTGACTTTGACCTTAGTTCAGCCCCAGAATCCATATGCTGTCAGCCAATCTGCATGAGCCCGGTCGAATACCTTCTCACCTACCAACATGTTCAATCAAAGGATCATTGGAACAAGACATGTACCCGTACAGGAAAGCTCGCCAGACAGTGCCTTGCCCATCAAATAAAAAACTTAAACGTAAAACTTTAACATTTTGCTAACGCCGACGCCGCCGTCGCTGCCGGGGGGAGTGCAATAGCTCTTCCTGTACATTCGTACAGGCAAGCTTAAACAGACAAAGAATATAACTTAAACGCAACTGTATAATAAGTCAGTGAAACTGACCTTAGGTATGCCGTTTAGCAGCATCTAGATGGATGCTGTAAACCTGCACACCAAAGGTCAATGTCACAGACATCAATAAAGGAGGAAAAACGAATTAAGAGAACATAGGAAAAGCAAGCAAAAAGTATAAATTTATCGCAGAAATGAAACAGACAATTTTAAAGGGCTACTGCACTGTTTCTTCACTATTTCCAGAATTATTTCCAATTAACAGATATTTATGAGAGAAACAGATTGCTGAAAACCCCATCGAAAAATTCCTACCCAAACTGTAATTATTGACAATTAAATTTTATGCAAATTAGATTTTAAGCCCCGCCCACTTTTTCATTTCTACAGCTTTAATTGCATAATGTGAATTTGATTCCAGTTATTATTACCATATTCTGTTCCAAAATATTCAAACTTTTTCATGAGATGATGTAACTTGTCTCACTAAATCTATTTTAGGGGGAAAATGTGTAAAAAATGTTTTCAATATACATGTTTTTTAAAATTTAAATTATATGAATGACTCAAATGACGTCATAAGAGTCCTTGCATATTTTTCAGCTAATTAAAATTTAAATTGCTTATAACTTTTTAACCATTTGGAATTTTTCCTTGTAGTTTTCGACATTCTTTTAAACAAAACAATACCAGTTATTTCCAGTGTTTTTAATGCATGTTGAAAAACAGTATAGTAGCCCTTTAAGTCTGTGACCTCGATCTTAGGTCAACAGAATCATCCTGGTAATGTCAAATAATCTGCATGACCCTGGAAGTAAACCTAGTGATGTTTGTAAACAATTCCATCGCAAGATATTGGAAATATGAGCAACGATCGTAAATGCAAAACTTTAATGCAAATGTTGACCGACGGACCGATGGATGGACGACCGTATGGAAAGACGAAAACTATATAACCCTCGACATACGTCGGGGTATAATTGTTGAGTAATTTGGTAGATTAACAGCTGATCTCTTGCTAGAGAGCTTATAAGATGGGCTCTTTTAAAATTAGTTGTTTTGTAACAGTTGTTGTCTTCATTAGTTGTCTGTTTTAAATAAATAAGTAACCACAGACAAGTTATTGTTTTTTCTGCATGTCTCATTGCCCACAAACCTTACATGGTTCGAAGGAGTTAACCTGGACATTACTCAACAAATAAATAATAACTGGATAACAAATGGCGAAAACCTTCGTTTTCCTGAAAAAAATAGTTGCTGACTTGAAATTTAAAGGAAAATTACAGAAAACTCAAACAACAATTTGACATTATTACTGCAGCTGAAACTAAAACTCAGACGGAAGATGTCAAGTGTGTGACTTTGTTCCATGCCATCGGATCAAATGCTACTGGAATATTCAATACAATTTAATGGACCGAGGAAGAAGATAGCCCAAGTAATGGCACTAAAACTGACAAAGTTTTCGGTAAATATGAGAAATACTGCAGCCAAAAAATGTCGCCTATGAGAGACATAAGCTTGATATCAGAAACCAAAATGACAGAGATACAACTGATTCACTTGTAACATCCCTTAAGATTCCGATGAAGGTAAGTGAAATGGGTAAATTGATGGCTAACGTTCAAATTGCAAGTGGTAGGGAATCAGACACTATTCCAAGTTCCCACAGGCGACCCCAAATAGGAATATAAAAGTCAAGCCACGTGGTGACAGCTTTAAACTTTCAGAGAGAGCACGCTTAGTATTCTGCTATCCGTGAAAACTTAAAAGAAATGCTGGAGAGCTACTAAAAATACTGAAGAAGTTCAGGGATGAACAAAATTCCGACATGGGATCAGTTGATGGAAAACAATATGAAACACTGTTAAAGGTGGAGTGTTTGGAATTTTCACAGAAGTGCGGCATTGATGGCTTATAACTGTGTAGACTTGGAAATATTAACCCTTTGCCGGAATATATGTGCAAGCTGGCTTTCTATTCCGGACAAATCGGCCCGGTGGGTGGGGGAAGTTCGGAAGAGCAAAAAACAGAGGAGCCTCCAAAAAAACAAAAAACAAAGAGGGCTGAAATGCCGACAGCAAATTTTTTTTTTCATCAACGTTTTGTAATAGAGTTAGACAGGCGCATATGTGCATATAGGTACAGAGATTTTTTTTAACTAGTTATATTTATGCGAAGAGAAAGGTGCGAATATATATATTACAAAAAGTTTTAACAGATTTCATCAGAGATATGACGGCTATCCAATGATTGTACCGCTGAATAATATGGAAAATTTTTATGTAAAATGTACTTGGGAGGCGGTATTTAATTATTACATATTAGTTTAGTTTAAACATATTTCATTCATAATTTGACTCACATGCAACAAAAGATATACACCAAAAAATAGTTAATGGGATTGGAATGAAAGCAAAATGCTTATAGGATTCCTCTCCCTCATTACATATTGACCAAAGAAGGAATTCATTAATGATAAGAATGGTTAGGGCAAATGTATCATTGTTCTCTAAGTAAACCTACGGGATGCTGGATAAAATGCAATGTAAAAGGGATGTGCGGTCGGCACGTCGTGTAAAGAAAAGAATAATCTGTGATAATTCTGTACCAAAATAACGGTACGTGGCTATCAAGTTTTATATTTGGGAAGTAACTCATAAATTGAGCCTAGAACATGTGTTATATAGGCAGATGGGTGTCCGGTAACATGTTTAAGGTACGTGATGCTAGAAAAGTGCAAAGTGCGCTGAAAAAGAAACAGGACATACAAAAGCAATATTATGACTGAAGCAACACCACCACCAGAACTCAATCCATGAGACTTGAGTTCCGAGTAAGGAATGAAGGGTCATAGGAACCGGGCAGGTAGAAAGTAAAGACGACACGCCAATGTCGTATGACATTCAGACAGCTACAGGTCAAAGATTATTCAGAAACCGACGTCATCTGCATCTGCTGAAAACGACAGAAAATATGATGCCCGGACAAAAAACATTCTATGACTGTCAGGAAGAAATCCATAGTGAGAAAAACTCAGTTTCGTATGAAAACATTTTAGATTCTGTTTCACAAAATGACACAGGAAAGGTCACATCAAGTGGTATGGAAGTGAAAGTTCAAAAAAAGTATGGGGATTTTATGATGAAGTGATTCGAAATTGGGATTTTAAAAAGGTACAATTATCTCCAATTCTCAAAAGTATGGTAAAGGTATGTAATCTTAAGCTTCCGTTACAATAAAGCATAGAATTATCAAGTGTGCTGTGAAATTACAATTTTTTGAAAATAAGGTACCTTTTCTTTCTTTTTTTTTTTCTTTTTTTTTTTGCTGTAAGAGTTTTTTTAACTTGATAGGTTATACTACTTTATGTATCATAAAATGTTTATTAAGAAAGTGTTCCTCCGCACAATTTTCCTGTGTAGAACCCCAAGATAATTTCCCTGTAGAGAGCCTCCAGTAGCGAGACGTGTGAAGGTCATGAGCTTGTTTACATTTGTGGTAGATTACGTGGGTTAGGCCAATCAGCTGTATGGATTTTTTCATGTGACCACGCTTTGTTTAGCTGGGACAGCCATTTCGGAGAAGCGGACAAGGTATGAGTTGTAGTTTCAGTCTCAACAATTTTGTAATCCTAAAACATCGCGTATTCCAGTACATCAAACTACACATCAGAGACAGCGAATTCCGATACGGCACACTACATTTCAGAGACAGTTGCACATTGAGCAGTCAACCGTATAAAAACACATGCAACAGTGACTTTTCTGACTTGTCAGAATCAGAGAGTGAAGTGCAATACCACGATCTCAGAAATCAGGTTCACAAACATCAGGTCACTGTACCACTGAGGAAAAAAACACAAAAACGAACACTGCCTGATACAAATGGGGAGACATATGGTCTGGGTCAGGACCAGAAAAACAACAACGCAGAATAGATAAACCTACATGTAGTGCTACCGTAACATACACGGAACATAAAACAGCAGGAAAACAGAAAAAATCGAAACAGACTCAAAACACACGTGTACCCTCACATTCAGTGGATGATAGAAGCTTCCCAGTCTTGACTGCGTTTACTAAGGATAACGATTTATCGTCAAGCAGTTTTAGGCAGAAGCAGCGAAACAGTCAATCTCTTCAGCCTAAGACAAGTCGTCGAAAGACTACACCAAAATCAGAGTCCAGTGAAAGCGACAGCTCCGATTCCGATTCAGACGATGAAAACCTGTATGAAGTGTCAAAAGTGCATATTGATAATTTGGCAGGTGGGCATTCCAATGTTGGCTTAGAGTCGCAAATTCTATATGCCGAACCCATTTAAACGTCTATTTCATTACAAATTGAAGAAAAGATCGAAAGAAAAATCTGGCGCCGAAGTGATACGAGACATACATTACCGTAGAACAGGTAGGGCCTGGTATCATTATGATATACAGTTCAGACAAATGCGTCGAGCAATCAGGTATCGATGGGACAGAATGCACATGGAGCTGTGGTTCAGTTGTGCAATGGGGCAACGTTTAATAAACAAAGATCCCCCTTTCGTGATCCCTCATTCCGCGACTCCTCATTTCGTGACTCCCACAATTCTCTCGGGCATGTCTTCTCACAAAACAAGGAATTTCCTTTCAACAGAAACAGTTGCTGGTCATACAATCGCACCGGAAACTGCGGTAGACCGGCATGCAGGTACTACCACGCATGCAGTAGATGCAAAGGTCCCCATCTATCATCAGATCAACATTGTATATGATTCTGCGTGCGTGCAGCTCTTAGAGTAGTTGTTCTGTCATAGTTGTCTTCAGTTGTTGTTGTTTTGTTGCTTAACGTCCACAGTAAACAGCTATGGTCATGTCGGGACGGTCAGTTAACCTAACCACACTATTCCTGGGCAGGCTTAGATCTCCTAAGTGGTTAACCAGTACTAAGTGCAAATACTTTGCCAGTAACTGACAACTGCCCTTCTTGAATCAGCGGAAGGAGAAACGAAAGTAAGTGGCCGAGTATCTTCATTAGTTGCCTATATAAATTAATTGTGTTAACCATAAAGGTGTCGTTTTACTGCATGCCCCATAACCACAAACATTATAACTACCATTCATGACTCATTATAATCACTAAGGACCTCTGACAGTATCAATGCATATTTGCCCTTTTTTCGACAAATTAATGCACCTTCCTCGGGCAGCAAAAGTTGAAATATTTGGCATTAATATGTAGCCTTGTGTACTATAAAGATATTTTAACAGTGATTTTGAAAAATTATCATGCCTCTAGACTAACATAGACCAATTTTATCAAGAGGGGTATGTGAATTTTTCAGTCTCTGAAAAAAAAGTCCATTTATTTGGTTTTCTAAGATATCAAAATCTTAATTGATAACTATGCTAAAACTGACATACACACTACTGTTACTGATATTATGCAATATTTTTTCAGTACTAAGGACTTTAGCCTATTTTTAGATATAAAGGGTGTAAGTACCCCACCCACTTTTTCAGTTTTTCAGCTGTAGACTATCTTTTCCCCCCGTGCCTCAGCAAGCCACTCACATATAATGTGTATTATGATGATACGCACATACACGCAAAGTGGCTAGCTGAGGCACGGGGGGGAAAGTATCTTTAAAAAACTTTTCCTGTTTCCATTACGTTTAATTACAAAATTTGGCTTTTTCCACCAAAAATTGAAGTCTATGTTCAAAATAATCAGAAATTAAATTCATGGCCAGTTAGGGGAAGTTGAGAGCAACAAATTTCAAGTGAAATTCTTGGGTATAACAAAAATTTGATTTTGACTATTTTCATAGGCAAATTAACATTACAACCGTCAGAGGTCCTTAAACTTTTTCAATTGCGAGCGTGCTCTAAAACTATCAAAAAGGAAACACTTCAAATGAAGTTATGAGGCAGGAATGAGAAAATTAAAAGTTGCTAGTTTGAAAAATTGGGCGAAGCTCTAAAATAAAAATTATGAGTAACTTTTGTTTTGGCTCTTCTTGGTTGTTTTATGTGTTGTTTTTTGTTGCTTTGTCTGTTATTGATATATTATTTGTGATGTTAGGAAAATGGCTGTCACATGGCTGCCACTGATGATGATGTCTTGGTGGTGACAAATTTTGTGTTGGCTTTTTCCCACATGGCGTCTTGGATGGGATCTGGGACTGAATTGTGTCAGTTCCTGAGAATTTCCTGTTTACTTTTGAAATGAAGGTTCAAATGGCATTGCATTGGACCAGTTCATACTCAAAGAAGGTGCTAATCGAGTCATGTATGAACTAAACAAAATCTTTACCACTGGGGCCATTCAAGTTCAGGTAAACATGGAATGAGTCATTCATTGAATTGAAATCTATTCTGTCAGAAGCAATAGTAAACTGTTAGTTATAACTGTAATAGACTGTCATAGACAGAACTGTTGAAATACGCAGATTCTGAGATATCATTCAAACAAGCCCCGGTTATACTACATACGATGAAGAAACAATTCTCAAATATATGCTTTTGTCTGGCTTTCGCCACCAGATATTGTCAGGGTCACTGATGAGGCTTGAGTAGCCGAAACTTCGAAGTAAGGCCTGTTATATTATGAACAAATCGTAGTGCCTGCTTCGCTTAACTGGACCGCACTGCTAGGTCGTATTAATACTTAACCAATGCTATACTGTGGATTTTGAATTGAGAAAGTCATTTTAATCAGTTCACTCTACGTCGTTTTATACTGTGTTATCACTTATTACATAATAAGTTTATACATGTACTATTACATGATGTCAGAAGTGCGATTAATTAATTTTTGTATAACTTATATATTTCCAAACTGCTTTAATTCTGTGCCATTAACAATGGACTTACCAGGCATTATTCCCTAACCGCGCATGGACTGGGAGTCGGAAAATTTCCCCGAAGCATGGCAGACTTTTAAGCAACATGAAGAACTGGATTTTGAGGGGCGTATAAAAGACAAACCCGAAGAAGTGACAGAAACTAGACTCCGTTTATGGCTGAGGGGGAAGGCAGAAAAATATACAGCGCATGGCCACTGTCTGCGGAAGAAAAGAAACAGATTGAGTCCCAATATTACAGATTCTCGAATAATGTACGGCCAAAGTTAAACCCTGTGTTTGCAGGTATAAGTTCAATAATGAAGTGCAGGGCTGAAAAATTGCATACCAGTTTACTACAAAGCTAGAACTGCTGGCCAAAGACTGCAGCTACAATGACAAAAACAACATGGCACGAGACAGAATTGTTTTTGGGGTAACCTTTCCAAAAATCCGAAGAAAGCTCATAAACGAGGGCGATCAGCTTACATTGGACAAGGCCATTCACATAGCCCAAAGCTATGAATACGCACTAGAGCATCTACATATACAATTTCCGCTGCTCCTGTAGTGGCTCACGCCGTGCAAACGCTAAAAGATGATGATGAACGGGGGTCAACTGACAAACCTCTTCAAGAGGCTGAGGAATGGGAAGCCGAGACCGGCACATACCACTAGCGGGATGACGACTTCTGGTGAAAAGGACATATGCGGCAACTGCGGGTATAGAAACACAAAGAAGGAGACTTGTAAAGCGAAGAGTAAATAGTGTAATCACTGCAAAAAAGTGGAATCATTTTAAGTCAATGTGAAGATCAAAGAAATCTCTGAAATCAGTGCACGAAGTTTCTGAAGAGTTCAGCGAGTTGCAAGTGCAAAACTCAAATAGTGATAGTGACGATTTCTTCTTTATCATTGTGTTAAATGTAATAGTAAAATAGATCAGGCTTTTGTTGAAATCAAGGTAGGTCCAAATTCCTTTCCAATTATATTCAAAGTTGACACTTGTTCCCAAACAAATATATATTGCCACGTCAGGTATAGTCACAACTAAACCTGGGCCTCCCACTTAAACAACCCACAACAAGACTAACCACCTAAGCAGTGAAACCTTAAACACTCTAGCTTGTGTAAAGCTCACCTGTACAAGCCAGGTAAGCAGCAAGAACTTACTTTCTACGTGGTAAAAACATACTCATCACCAATTATCGGTCTGAGATCAAGTATCAATCTCAATTTGATCAAGCTATTTTTTCATGTGAAATGCCAAGGGATAACCCGCCTCTAACGAAGGACGCAGTACTAAAACAGTACTCCGAGACGTTCAAAGGTAAAGGCTTACATCATGGTGAATGTAAAATTCACTTAGACCCGTCCATAACTTACACCTGTTGTTAATCCGCTGAGACGCATACATGTTGCACTACACGATAAAGTTTAACCGGGTAGAGAATCAAACAATCACTGAACCTACCTAGGTTAATTTCATGGTCGCTGTAGAGAACAAACAATCAGGTAAACAAAGGATATGTATTGAGCCTGAACACTTGAACAAAGCGATAAAAAGACCAAGTTCCCTATGAAGACGCTTGAGGACGTACTGCCTCAGCTATCTGTCCTAACTTGCTTCACAAAACTCAATGCCCGTTGCAGGTATTGGAACAAAATAGCAAAAAGAGTCATCGTTGCCTACAACATTCAACACGCTGTTCAGTAAGTATCCTTACCTCCGACTTCCGTTTGGCTTGAGGTTAAGTCAGGGCGAATTTCAAACCAAAACTGATGAATGTTCCAGGCGTTTTAGCCATATTAGATGATATACTTGTTTATGGGCGCCTCGGGAAGAACGTGATCAGAATCAACAGAATGTTATTGAACGAAAGATAGTCGTTTCAATGACGATAAATTGGCTGTAGGTGTGTTTGAAGTAAATTACTGCAGCAATGTCTTGTCATCTTAAGCTGTGAAAGTGTCCCAGAACATGGTTCTGCCCACATGCAGTGAGTGCACTTTGTATTCTTCTAGTGAAAGACATTATCTTTTCGTGGGACACACCTCAAGCTGATGCATTTCAAAAGGTCAAAGACCTTATTATCAAAGCACCAGCACTGGTTCATGACGCTATTGTGATACCCCTATCACTACAGTGTGATACGTCAAAATCTGGAGGAGGCTGTTCGCTTATGCAGGATAGTAGGCTTATTGTCTTTGCGTCGAAATCTCTTAGGCAATCAGAAATAAATTATGCCCAGATTGTGACAAAATTGTTTGCAATATCATTTGGGTGTAAAATATTCCATCAATATGTAAACGGCCGCAAGATAATCGTAAAACCGATCATTTTGCGTCTCGTATCGGTAAAAAAAAGAAAAGTCTGCACGCAGCGCCATAAACTAGAATGCTCTGCAAAATAACCTTGACATTACTTTTGTGCGAGGAATCGATTTACATATCGCCGAATCGCTGTCCAGAAATATTTTGAAAGACACATATCCCGAGCTCTCAGAAGGCATGGATTTACTTGTACACGCTGTAGTGTACAGCCTCCCTGTAAGGGATCGGAGAATGCAAGAGATCAAGACTCGCACCGAGCTCGATCCCCTAATGGATCAACTTTAAGGTCATTCTAAAAGGTTTCGGCACAGAGGCAAGTAACATTATTGCTACACTTAGCAGAATATTTTCGCGTGCCACGGCTTGCTGGAAACAGTCGCTAGCGACAACGCTACAATGTGCAGCAGAGAACTTTCTCAAATTTTGCTAGGGAATGGAATTTTACTGGCGTTACCATTTCTGCAAAACAGAGTCAATCAAACGGAATGACTCAAAAGTCTGTCGGTATCTGAAGTAAACATTTACAAATACCAAGGCAGACCGAGAGAACTCTTATCTCGGGATACTCCGATTTCCTACTTCCAAAACAAGTTTGGCTACTCTCCTAGTCAGCTGATCTTTTTCAAGGCGCTTATGCTCTGATCTACCTGCCATTCGCGATCAGCTGCTACCACAAACATCAAACCACGGGGAAGAAAAAGACAAACTCGAAAGATCAAAGGAAGATCAAAAGAAATATTTTAATGGCCATACAAAGCCATTTAAACCGCCGGAAGTAGGGGAATCTGCAGGAATCCAGCAAAACGACGAAACCTGGAAACCAGCTGTTGGTACGGAAAATACACAATAAAAGGTTATATTCTATTTAGATCCCAGACGCACACATTGACATGTTAAACTCTATATTCTCTTCCGATCCCAGACGCACACATGGACATGTTAAACTCTATATTCTCTTCCGCCATTTTATAGCAGGGACTTAAAATGAATTAAACCGACTCAAGAAAATGAGGGTTATTGATAAAGTAATAGAGCCTATTGAAAGGGTAAATTCCTAAGTGGTGGTAGAAAAAAACCAGGAACATAAAATTATGTAGGTCTCAGAGACTTGAATAAAAGTGTTCTAAGGGAACATTATCCAATAAAATTGTAGAAGTTGCTGTTAAAAGTCAACACGGCAAAACTATAGTCATCTTCATGCTTCAAATGGATATTGGCAGAGTAAATTGTCTGTTCAGATTTAATGGAAGTAACAAATGTTTGGCAATGAGTTGTTGAAATACTGGCTCAGGGGAGGAAACTACATCAAGTAAAGTACAAGCCATAAAGAATTGATTAAACCAAGCTACAGCTTTATACAAGAAGTCAGTAGATCGAAAGTCACATGTGTAACAAACACATGATTTCCTTGTACAAATATTTTCTTAAAAATTATTTAATGCAGAGATGTATATATATGTTTACTTGACAGACGTATAATTTGACTGCATAAATTCCTTAACCTCGCCTATCTATTTTACTTTTCCTAACGCCTACTGTGAATGTTGTTGCTAATATGATGAAGAATTATCCCGAAAACATTTTTTGACTTTGGCATTCAGATTTGTCAGACCAAAACTGACATTGCGAAAAAGTGCCTTATGCCAAGTGCAAAAAGGGCAGACAGATCAGCCTGTGCTTTTGTGCAATCTGATCAGAGTATGTTCGTTTTGAATGTAAACAAAATAAATATTGGGGAATGTGAAGCCTCTAATCAATCTGAACGGATATCCATACTGATTTTAAACAAAGAATTAAATAATTGAGAATGAATTACAGGTTTGAAACAAGAGCTTTGCAAGTGGTGCATAATATGCCCGTTTCAGTGACGTAGAGTTACAGAATGAACAAGATTCTTTATAGAAGGACGGACAGGCAGACTAACAGGGGAAACAACTCTAAAATAATAACTGCAATGTTATTAAAACATCTAACACATCAAATACTATAAGTATACCAAAATTCAGCCAAGGTGAAGCAGCTCAGAAATTGAGAAAAACCACTGTCAAACAAGGGAGATAATTCATAAACTAAGAAAACTTGAGTTACCATTTTTGGTCCAAATATATTCCCTTGACAATATACACATCACCATTAAGTTTTGTTAAAATATTTCTAATGGTTAAGGAGTCACAAAGTAAAACTGAAACTGATGCAAGGGCAGATAATACAGGAAGTAAGTAAGCCAGAATTGTGGTTCAAGATATCCCAGTTATCTAGTTATGGTGCGCACAAGACTTGTCGGGAAAAAAATAATCAAAGGGGCATAACTTGGAAACTAAGACAGGGGGAGCAACGCAACAATTTGCCCCAACCTAATATATATTCCTATAAATTTTCATGAAGATATCCCAAAAGGTTTCTAAGATATGGTGCGCACAGAAATGTTTACAGACGGATGTCTGGACAGCATCATGTCATTACACGTCCGGGTTTTTTTTAAAATTTCAAAACAGCCGTATGAAAATCACAGGTAAATATCAGGTAGCAAGTATTTTAATTTGTGTTTTTTACAGTATACCCGCATGTCCTTTTTCATGCAACAACAAATTATTTTTTGCATATTACTTTTAGAGACGCATGTTGCCAGCTGAAATCACCACCCTTGTCAAAGCTCATAATTTCTAAATTTCCTCAAGATATCTGAAGCTGGTTCTCTTTCCCACGGCACATCAGGTCTTGAACTGTAATCCCTCTGTATTGCTGCTAAGACAAAATAAGGAATATCATGAAAAATTGACAGAAAAATAAGCAATTTACAATCCATACAGCATTATCTCTAAGCTATCATTTCAATAGGCATGTGTCAGTCCAGTTTGTCAACTTCAATACTAGAATCTCTCTCTGCATTTTTTTTACAATTTAAATGACAAAAAAATGAAAACAAGACCTGTGCCCGTACAGGATAGCTCGCCAGCAGTGCCTTGCCCATCACATAAAAAAAACTTTAACGTAAAACTTTGAAGTGTGATGCCCATGCGCTCGCCAATGCCGACGCAGACGTCCAAGTGACAACAATAGTTCTCTGTACTTTCATATAGGCGAGCTCAAAACAGTTGAATATGCATATAGCATAGATCCCAAGGAGGGCGGAGGTGACTCATCATGAGCCATCTCATCTGATCTGATAGTTTTTGAATTTTAAATATGATATAG
Source organism: Ctena decussata (assembly GCA_963989385.1). Taxonomy (NCBI): domain Eukaryota; kingdom Metazoa; phylum Mollusca; class Bivalvia; order Lucinida; family Lucinidae; genus Ctena; species Ctena decussata. The sequence goes on from OZ022500.1 coordinate 47,414,576, forward strand.
CTTGGACTTAACATTTTTAGAAAATTTGAAGACGTAATTTTGTCTTCTGTTTTGACACTTTAAGGATTAATTTCAAGAAATTGTTTATATTGTAGTTTAATCCCACTTTGTGCATGCATTGGGTGGCTGAGAAATTAAAAAAAAAGTGCAAAAAGTGCAAAAATGCTCTAAAGTTTTTTCAAAGCTCCAGATAAGGTTGGATTTTTAGGATATTTATGAGATATGTTTTCTTATTTCTGAACAAAAACATATGTTGTGACCCCTCATTTGAATCGTCTAATACAGACGGTTCAAACCAGGGGTCACAGCATATGCTTTTATGCACAAATATGGAAAATTATCACTAAGTAATCCCTGTTACCATTGTATCTAGTGCACTGATCTTATACAGTCAACTCCCGACATCTCGAACATTGATATCTCATAATATCTTCTTATATCATAGAATATATTTCGTATTTTTATTTAGATTTCAACTCCTGTTATCTCAAACTACTGATATCTCAAAGTAAATTTTCTGGTACCAGTAAATTTACTTTGAGATATCAGTAGTTTGGGCTGAAATTAGACTTCGAGATATTGAGTTATCAGTAGTTTGGGCTGAAATTAGACTTCGAGACATTGAGAGTTGACTGTACACTTACCATCGCTAATAAGATTCATGTCAGCGCCAGCCTGACCTCGACAGGAATGACTAGAGCTTGGTGAGGTATGTGTAGTTTCTTGTGATCTCTCTGCACACTCTACCATACACTCTTTCTTCGGTGCTGCCCAGTGCATGGACTGTAAAAGAAACAAAATATGAAGTTTCTGTAACATGGCATTTGGTACGCTGCATTTAAAGTGAATGGGTATACACTTCCAGGGAAGCAACTCTGCTATTTTGATTTTTGTCGCCCTTTTCAATTAAGGGTCACCTCTCAAAGTAAAGGATTTGCTCCCTGGGAGCAATTTCTTTCCTCAGAATCTCTTCCTCTTTCCAAGAAAGCAAACAGGAAGTCTAAAAAGGTGTCCCACTTTGCAAAAAGAGGGCCATGAGGCCCTGAATCACTCACCTGAGTAAAAAGGTCAAAAGTCAAACTAGGGCCATCATTTGAACAAACCTGATAGTTTAAACTATCAAAATGTGAAATACATTGATTAAAAGTCCAAGACTGGCCTTGATGTCTATTGCTAAAAATGTTCATTTACTCATTTATTTTACTAAATTTATTAACTTTTGCACCAAAATCTTCTACAAATTCAGTCAACTCTTATATTTAAGCATTTTTCCACATAAAACTATGATAAAAGCACCAAAAAGTAAATTTGACCTTGCCATAAAGAAGGTCATTGTCAACCCAAGGTCATCATTTGAACAATCTTGGTAGTACTCGAGTACTCAATGCTACATACCAAGTTTCCAGGCCATCAGTCAATGGTTATGGAGATGAAAATTTTCAAAAATTTAATAACGTATGGGGATGGCAGCCATGTTGGTTAAGTGACCTGGACTGTTTGAACAAATTTTCCTTCTCTCAGCCCCTCGAGGCTCTGTATGAAATTTGGTTACAATTTGCCTAATGTCTTTTGAGGAGATGTTTGAAATTGTAAAAATATGAGAGACCTGGGTCAAAAGTCAAAGAATGACCTTGACTTCGAACTCACAAATCTTCATCTATTTATTAGGAAGACTGTATATACCAATTTTAGGCCAAAATCGTCAAAACTTTCCATGAAATTTTCCAATATCGGACCTTCCCATTTAAAAAGGTCAGGCTCAACCCAAGGTCGTCATTTCATAAGTGTTGGTAGTACTCAAATACACAATGCTACGTACCCAGTTTCAAAGCCATCTATCATTTGGTTCTGGAGAAGAAGATATTTAAAAGTTTTTTACCATATATGCATGGTGGCAAGGTTGGTCATGCGACCTGAACTGATTGAACAAATATTTGTTCCCTCAGTCTCTGGAGGCCCTATATGAAATCTGGTTACTACTGACCATGTGGCTTTTGAGAAGCTGTTTGATATTTAAATGGCAAAACATGATAGTAGAATGATCTTGACCTCTTGTACTCACGAATCTGCATGTACTTATTAAGCTGACTCTGTATACCAATTTTTGGCCAAAATCTTCAAAACTGTCCATGAAATCTTATGCTCTAGCATTTTCTATATCTGACCTTGCCATAAAAAAAAGGTCGAGGTCAACCCAAAGTCATCATCTGAAAAATTTTGGTATATATAGAACTCAAGTACCCAATGGTACATATCAAGTTTCAAGGCCATTGGTCAACTGGTTCTAAAAAAGATGTTTAAAGGTTTTTACCTTATCTGGGCATGGCGGCCATGTTGGTCATGTGACCTTGACAGTTTGAACAAATTTTTGTTCCCTCAGCCCTTGAGGCTCTATATAAAATTTTGTTTCAATTTGCCCAGAGGCTTTTCAAGAGATGTTTTGAATCGTTGATATTGAGAGACCTGGGTCAAAGATCAAAGAATGACCATGACCTCTTGTACTCACAAATCTTCATATACTCATTAAGATGACCATGTACACCAATTTTAAGGCCAAAATCTTCAACAATTTCCATGAAATCTTAAGTTGTAGCATTTTCCCAGATAAAAGCACCGGAAAATAAATTTGACCTTACCGTAAAAAGGGTCAAGTCAACCAAAGGACATAATTTGAACAACCCTGGTAGTGCTCACATACCTGATGCTACATTCCAAGTTTAAAGACAATCAGCCTATTTTGATTCTAGAGAAGGTTTTTATGGGTGTGGCCATGTTGGTCATGTGATCAGGACTGTTTAAACAGTTTTTCTGTTACCCCGACTCCTGTAGGCTACACATATAATTTGGTTACAATTGGCCCAGTGGTTAAATCAGAACAGAAGTCATTTGAAAGAGTGGACAGACAACAGACAGACAACAACGGACGACACCGCCTGCCTATACTATAAGCTCCACAGAAGCCTCCAGATGAGGTGAGCTAAAAATGGTGGAAAATTACAGAGCTGTATCCATACACTTTTATGAAACAAGCACAATGTTATGAATTTGGTTGGTTGGTTGTTTTGGGTTTAACGGTCCTTTGAGACAGTATTTCAGTCTATATCGGGCCGTCTCCCAAAGAGAGGGAGAAAGAAGAAAGAAATGATAGACGAGAGAAAAAACGTCCGAACAGCCCCCACCCGCACCTACTGCAAGCACAGTAAGCCCTTGCCCTACTCCGAGTCAAATAAGTAGGACGCCCCGATACTGGAAGTTACTCGCAGCACCTTTGCACCACCCAACCACCCCCCACAATGTTATGAAATAATCAGGAATTTGGACTTCACTCTTATGAATGTTTTCAATGCTCTCAGTGGGCTTTATCTTTGGAAAAAAAACTTTATCTGATAGAATATTCAGTACCTGTGAACTTTGAGAGCATCTGCATAAAGATAGTGATAAGGAAATAAAGCAATTTCCCTATTTTAAGCTCTCTTTAAATCCTTAGACATCAGTAATCCAATACCGATTACTTTCAGAAGTTCATAATTATCTCCAATCCTTACTCCTAAATAATAATATAAAACATCAATTCAATGCTTAAATTGGTCCATAAGCTTATTGCTGTAAAGCTAGTACAACTGTACTAAAGGTTGACTGGGTATTAAAAGGTGTTTTGCTACAACCCATAGGCCCAAGATCATTGAAACTCAATCCGTGTGTGCACTTCACCACTCTAGGCCATCCACACAAAACTAGGTCACTGTGACCTACTTTCACAAAACAGAACATATGTTGTTTTTCATAGGTTGGTGGCCTCTGTTCATGGGAGATAACTTAAGCAGAATAGTGTTACTTTCTTGATACCTGAATCCTTTCCCTTTTCTCTACAAGTAATTCCCATATAAGCAGCCAATTTCTAGAAAGTTTTATGAATTGCTGTTAAAAACTTTGTATGTGAACTGAACGGATTTTCATTAAGCTTCCATGAACATATCACTGAGACAAGCCAATAGCTGGTTCAGTCATGGTGCCCTTGACCCATATTTTTATGGTCGCAGGACTCAGAATGTGACATTTTAAGTTATCTCTTGAACTAGTGGGAGGATTGCCACCAAACTTGTAGGAACATATCAGTAGGACATGTTAAAGAAATGTTTATATTTTTGTCACCTTCACATCTATTTCAACCCAAAAGGACTAAAATGAAAAATCATTTTACCTAAAAAAATAACCTGTGTCCACCATATCCTTTAAACCAGTGACTTTATTTTCATTTCATAGCTATAATCACTGGGATTAGCAACAGAGATTTAGGTGACCTTAAATCTATTTTCAACGTCACAGAAGGACTGAAACTTAAACCGTCAGTACAAATGCTTGTAACTTGAATGCATCATATCTCTTGAACTTACTAACAGATTTTGACAACACTTGATAGGTTATATAATTTGTAGTCAGTAACTTGGTAAAATTAAGGTGACCTTGACCTTATTTTCAAGGTAATGTGCCAACTTAGCAAGCTTGAGGGGGGGGGGGGGGGGGGGGGAAATGAACTGCAGAAAATATGCTGGTGGGGGAGGGGACAATTTTTCACACAAAAAAACAAACAATTCTAGCAATCTCACTGCTTTTGACCTGGCTCCATGCTTGCATAAGCAAGGCAGCCAGACGATATTGATCTTTTATTATGTCGGGGGGAAATGATCAAACTACACATTAACTGCGAAAGTTTCAATGCTTTTAGTCCCTGTTAAGAACATTGTAATTATATTATGACAACAATACAGAAATACTATATCATGGACCCACCTGAAAATTGCAACAAAATAAGTTTATATTAACAAGAGGCCCAAATGGGCCTTATATCGCTCACCTGGCTATTGTGCAACGGGACCATTCTGATACAAAATTGGTCCAATACCACTGAGATTTTCTCATTTTCACATTTTGCTACTTATAGTAACAGAGGCCAACTTGCCTTGTCTTTAAATATTTACTTTTAAAACATTTCAATGCAAGAATCATTTTGCCACAAATTTCATCAAAAATCCATTCAGCCGTTACTGAGATATTGTCGGTTTCATGTTTTGTGCTATTTTTAGTAATGGCAGATGGCTGCCATCTTGGAATGCGAAAATACAAAAAAAATTGAAAAGCCTTCATGCAAGGACCATTTTGACACAAAATTGCTCCAGTTCCATTGAGATTTTCTAATTTTCACATTTTGCAATTTTAATTAACAGAGGCCAGCTTGAGGGGTCTATAGATTTGTTAATTTGTTATTTGTTAATTTTTGAAACATCTCAAAGCAAGAATCATTTTGCCACAAATTTCGTCTAAATCCATTCAGCCGTTACTGAGATATTGTCATTTTCATTTTTTTTGCTATATATAGTAACGGCAGATGGCGGCCATCTTGAAATGCCAAAATGCAAAAAATCGACAAAGCTTAATGAAAGGACCATTCTGACACAAAATTAGTCCAATTCCATTGAGATTTTATAATTTTCAATTTTTTCTATTTTTAGTAACAGAGGCCAACATGACTGGTCTATAGTTACTTATTTTTGAAACATCTCAATGCAAGAATCATTTTGACACAAATTTCATCAAAATCAATTCAGCGGTTACTGAGATATTGTCATTTTCATGTTTTGTGCTATTTTTAGTGAAGCAGATGGCGGCCATCTTGGTATGCCAAATTGCAATTAATCGAAACGACTTCATGCATGGAACATTTTGACACAAAATTGGTCCAATTCCATTCAAGGGTTCTTGAGTAATTGTCATTTTCATATTTGTGCTATTTTTAGTAACGCCAGATGGCAGCCATCTTGGAATGCCAAATTGCAATAAATCGAAACCGCTTCATGCAAGGAACATTCTGACACAAAATTGGTCCAATTCCATTCAAGGGTTCTTGAGTAATTGTCATTTTTATGTTTGTGCTATTTTTAGTAACTGCCCCCATGGTGGCCATCTTGGATAGTCAACTGGCACAAAATTGAAATAATTCCATTCAAGAACCATTTCTGACCAAATCTGATCATATTTGGTTGCATTTTCTTGCGATATTGACATTTGAGCAAAATCGGTCTTGTAAACCCCACTGTGACCTAATTCCGCTATAGTTTTTTTTCATCTTTATTATTTTTAATTCCAAGATCCCATTTATGTTCCACGCAAACTTTCAACCAAATATAACAAATGGTTCTGGAGAAGAAGATGATTTTGTTGTTTTTGCTATTTTTAGTAACAGCAGCCATCTTGGATTCTTGACCTGACCCAATTTTATAATTTTGAAACCCTGCAGTCTGGTCATGCTCCATGTTAAATTTGACACCCGTGGGTTCAGTGGATTTAGAGAAGAAGTTGTTTGAAGTTGTTAAAATAGGTCTTTTTTGACATTGGCATTTGAGCAAAATTACACTCGTAAACAGAAAGTAGGTCACTGTGACAAAACCCGGCTACAGATTTTTTTTCATTTTTACAATTTTGAATACCAATGTTCCACTGATGTTCCATGCCAAAATTCAGATAAATATACCCAGTGGTTCTGGAGAAGAAGTTGATCTTGTTGTTTTTGCTATTTTTAGTAATGGTGGCCACCTTGGATTTTCAACCTGACCCAATTTTACAATTCTGAGACCCTGGAGTCAGATCATGCTTCATGTGAAATTTGAAAACCATGGGACCAGTAATTTTACAGAAGAAGATGTTTGAAATTTTGTTTTTAGGTTTTGACGGAAGACGCACTACGCACGCATGACGCATTGGTATGACAAAAGCTCACTATGGCCCTTCGGGCCAGGTGAGCTAACCAGAGGGCCAATGGCCCTATATCGCTCACCTGAGCACTGAGGTTATGTTGGAAAAACTAAGTTGCCACAGCAACAAAACAACATGCACAACAGCAATAAAACACACCATTTATGTAGAGGATAATATCACAAACATTTATGCAAAAAATAAGCTTTATCCCCCCTTAATGGCTTCTGAGAAGATCTTTGGCAAAAAAAAAAAAAAAAAAATGAAAATTTGGCCCTTCAATTGCAACGGCAACCAATCAAAATCAGGTCTTAGGGCAAAATTCTTATAGCTGATAGAGGACTACTCTAGGAACATTTCTGTAAAGCTTTTGTCAAAATATCTGCTGTAACACAGAAATAAATACCAAATGTCCACTTTCCCCATTGTAAGTCTATGGAAACTTTAAGCTGCCATAGCAACCAGTTCACATGGGCAATGATTATATGAAATATACTTTAGGTAGAGGCTAATGTTATTAATATGTATGCAAAGTATCAGCTTCATCCTCCTCATGGCTTCACTTTCCCCATTATAAAGTCAATGGAAACTATAAGTTGACATAGCAACCAAAGTTCTTACTGGGTTGGAAGAAAAAAACAAAATTCATGTAGAGGCTTCTGTCATCAACATGTTTTAACAATATCAGCTTTATCCCCCATATGGCTTCTGAGCAGAAGATTTTTTCAATTTTTTTTTTTTCGAAAATTTACCCTATATTTTGCCATGGCAACCAATCAAATTCAGCGATTTGGAGAAAATTCATATGAAATATAGAGGACTATTCAAGAAACATTTCTGTAGAAAGAAAACCTAAATAAAAGCCGTGAGACAGCAAAAATTGCCAATTTCCATTTTCCCCATTATAAGTCAATGGAAACTCTTGGTTGCCATAGCAACCAAACTGCTGGAGTAATTGCCATGAAAAACAGTAGTTCTATAGAGGCTAGTACTAAGATTCTTTCTGTAAAGTTTGAGCTTTATTGGCCACACAGTTTATGCAGAGATGATTTTTTAATATTTTGCCATTTTTAACTATTCGGTTGCAATGGCAACCAGAACAAGTCGCCCAAGGGCAACGATCGCTCACCTGTCAGTATATGCATGCTCAAATTATCTGGCCGAAATGAAAGCTTTCGGCTCAGGTAGGCTAATAAACAGGCTGCAATTCTATAGGATTGGATGGTGAGTGTGTAAACTGTTCCACCATGGCCACTTCTATAAAATAACGAGTTGTTGTGGTCTTAAATTATGGACCTTGAAATAATAGTGCCCTTTTAAGGTGGACCTACATAAATGTATTTTAAGGGAGGAGCTGTAAGCAAAAGCAACAAAAATTGACTTTTTCAGTACTTTACTCTAATACAGAGTTTGTATATGAATGAAATAATAAACTTTTGAATTTTATAAAAACAAACACAGTTACTACTTGATTAAACATACCGTAAAAATTGTAAATATTGGGACACCAAGAATAATTACAACAAGTGTCCTAAAATTGGAACAGTTTGGTTTTACAGTGCAGTAATGTGTCCAAAAAATGCAAATGGGATGGCAAATAATGTAAACCCTGATCAAACTGTTCCTTGATGAGCAGTCTGATCTGGGTTTGCATGATTTGCCTAGACCTAACTGTCCCAATATATAGAATTTTTAAGGGTAGTTAAAATTCTACTAGTGAAGAATGATGTCAGCAACTGCGATCAGAAACTTCTAACAGGTATGATACAGTTAAGGAAACCCAGTAAGGGTAATCTACGAAAATAAGATGACAACTAGAGCAAGTGTTTTGAGGTATCATCAATATGGTAATAATCACAGAATTATGAAATATAAGCCAATAAGGCTGACATTTTTATCATGTCAGTCTTTGTATTTCATGAAGCCCACATTCTGGGGTCAATCTTTGTGTCACATACAACAAATTCACCTTTCCAAAGCCACACTTACTTTAGCCAGGTATGTATCTCTTCATTAACTGAAAGGTAAAATCAAGGACTTAATTATTGTGGGATATTCAACAAGAGAGTTTTCTTTGTGGGACAGCCACATGCTTAGTTGTCTTTGCATTGGTCAGTTATACAGTATCATGTGACTGTTGAGTGACAAATCTGGGTGTGGCTCGGAAAGGTATATATATATATGTCCAAAATAAAAGCACATACAAGGAAAGTCTATAAAAAAACACAACTGAGTCTGATTTCACAGTAACGTATGATTTATTTCGCTGTTTTCTGCCGGTTTCACTGTTATAGTACAGATCATCAGGAACAAAGTCGCCATATTTGTTCCTGATGATCTGTACTATAACAGTGAAACCGGTAGAAAACAGCAAAATAAATCATACGTTACTGTGAAATATATAGATATATATATAGCTAAAACCGATAAAGACTTCACATGCTATTTTTTTGTTTAATCGTCACAAAAACAAATGCATTTCGTACTAACTCATCAGTGTATCGTGACAATATATATATATATATAAATCGTCTTCAAGGTATAAGACAAAATCATTAGACTGTGGCATATAGGTCACTCTGGTTTACACTTGTATACATGTACATTATTATATCAAACTCTTCTTTAAAAGGAAACACTCACTAAAATATGAATCAACCTAAAACTGAAGATTTTAATAATATATAAAGTTTGTCCAAAATTTCACGAAAATCCGACATAAATTCAGAAAGTTACAGAGGTTTATAAATATAAAAATCCGAGCTGGGATGCAGCAGACCTGTGAGTAAATGACGTCATTCTAATGTGATTTTTGTAAAAAAAACAGTTCCTGGATAGACATTCTATCTCATCCTCTAAACCCCAAAGTGCAGGTAGGTTCTTTACCATCATTTCAGCTCATACTAAAGTTTTTAAAGGTAACTAACCAGACTTTAAAATAACTACACCATATTTGTAAGCTGATTTTTCTGCGAACATTGTTCTTCCAAGGCTTGTACAGTAAATACACTTATATCAAAGAATGCTAGACAACGAGCCAGCATTTGCCATAGGTCCTCATCCTTCAAGTGACAGTGTGGACACACAGGGTCCACCGTTCCACCACTAAATGACTGTCTGTGCTTCTGTACCTGGTAAATTCCAGTCAGAATTCTGTTTTTTTGTATGATCTCTTTTGTACTGTCTGTTACTGAGAAGTCCAAACTAGCCAAACAAGGTGAGTTGTACTGATCAGCAGATTATAAACAGAAAGATACTTCAGTTTTCTTCGTTTTAATTTCACAAACTGCTCCCTCAGAAAGGTATTTATGGCTTTAACATATATGTGCTTCCAATGAAGTTTACTGTAGCTACTACGGACAAGCTGGCTCAAAGATGTCAATCCATACGTTTCTAGAATTGACTCACAATGAAGAAGAAACTGTTTTGAATTTTAGATGAACAAGCCAGCTGCCTCTGAACAAATCTTTCAGGCATTCATTATCACTGGATATGACACCATGTAGTAGGTGTAACAGTCTATCATGTATCTCAGTCTCCAAGAGCAAGTCACCAAGGAGCGTAATATTTAGCACCAGCAGTACTTTGTGGTAAAGACTGAATATTATGTAATGTCTGCATATAAAATCTGATCCAACTGTCCCAGCTGAGGCTCAATACCTCATGATCATAAAGTAGATTCGGTAACATGTATGCTCTATAGATGCTGTAGGAAGTCTCAGGACTAAGGCCATTCGTACCATGTAACCCGGTATTCATAGAGATTAAGAGGTTTTTCTAACAAGACTGATTCTTTTCTTAATGTTCAATGACGACTCTTTTTTCCCTGCTCTAGTATTCTAAGGTGTAAAAAACTTTCAGTACAATTTACTACATTTTCAAGAAGTGTCAATTTCAAATTTTCATTCAGTTTATATATAGAGATGAATTTATATTTTAGTGAGTTTCTCCTTTAAAGTGAACCAATATCCTAAATATGTTTACCATGAAAAAGTATTCAAAATATAAAGCAAAACTACTAGACCATCAAATTCAAGTCACTATCAGACTCTCACTACTGAGGTAAAATAGGTGCCTTCCTGGAAAAGTTAAACTTTTACAATATGATTAAAATATAAACTTTGCAATAATTTGTAGCAGACAGCAAATTTAATATATGTTGATTCACAGAGTAGTTGAGCTAAAACTTTTTCGACAATTCCGTAATAGACTACTAGACAACACAATATGCTCAATAATAGCAAATTACATGTGCATCACAGGTTACTGGTAGTTTTTAAATTCTTGCAAAATAAGCACTGGATCATCATATACTGCTCAAAATGAAATACTAAAATTGCAGTAGCTGTTTGACATATGTTTTTTGGCAAATACAATGCGTTTGAAAGAGTTCAATAATATCAGGAGAATCTGGCAATTTTAAGGTTTTTATTTGCAATGTATTATTGGTGGTTTGTGAAGAATTTTGCCTCCAGCGAGCCTCAAATTTGTTTATCCATAATAATAAACAATCTGAAAACTGATCCTGTGTATATGCGGCATCCAAAGTATGAAAACAGCAAACATGATTTGATTAAGTGTAAGTCAGGAGTGCTTATAGCTTGGCCGCATGCTTCTAACCTTCTTTTGTTTTGGTGTAAAATTGATAAGTTTCATATTGACAAATTTGTTTATGCTGACAGCAGTATGTTAACAACTGGCCTGCTAATATAGGGGTCTGGGTAGTGACCTGTAGGAGGCAGAAACCTTTCAAACCCTACTTCACAAAACCTTTCATTATCATCCTTCCAGAGTCCTGACATGACTAAAATACTGTTAAAAAGGACGTGAAATTGCAAATCATCCATCCATGCTAATAAATGCCTCTGCTCTAATAAATAGTGCCTACCTCTTTTCTGAAAAAAAAATGCTACACTGACTTGCCAAAATTACAAAATCCCAAGCATAAAGTCTTAATGACAAGATATTTCATGCAGCTGTCAACTATCTGAGTGATGACAAAAAACAGCTATTATTCCTAATTTTAAAATCACCCAAGATCTATGGGCATACCTCCATGTTTTCCATCAGTTTTACAAAGGGGAACAACTTTCCTGAGTTTCCTTCCCAAAGGACTCCACTGTTTAAAAGAGGAATTTTTTCCTTTTGAATTTGCTCCTAAAAATTCCTCCCTGAAAGTGTTTACCCATACTGATATATTAAGAACAGAGGCAAAAAACTGCTACCTCTGTGCGTAAATTTGGCAGTTCTTGATTAACTACTCTTTAGGCTCTATATGATACTCAAATTTTCGTAAAATGCAACACCCCTAGGACATTTAGTAGCATCAATAGGGTATTCTTATGGATCAAACTGATTGTCAGCAGTACTTCTACTGAACATAAAAATTATATTAGGAACAAGTTACTGTTAAACAATAATGACATTAGATATACTGATTTAAACAGGTTAGAAAGAAATAATAGAATTACAACAAGGTATAAAACATTGATTACTTAAGAAGTATGGTGGCAACCCCAGTAATGCACAAACCACCTGATAGCAGCTTCTTCAGTTGTTACAATGTAATAGGCTATCAAACAAGACAGTCAAATGTGTTAAAATAACATGATCATTAGCAATTATTAACAGTTTTTGTGCCAATGAGGTATATAAATTGAGATATGTTATATGTTTAAATGACCTTTAAAAATCCCCACATGAAATAATTCTAAAACTAACAAAATGATTCTCAGTCAGATTGGTATTTGTTTTTCAAAATAAAAACTGTGCAGCATTTATAACAATGTAATATATGTAAAAATATCAAAGTAACAAAAGCTGATTATCAACATTCAATATAATAAGCTTGCTTTATACATTTGGTTAAAAACCCCTGAATGAACAGAGAGAAAATACTTGAAGAACATATGAAGAAGCTGCTAGATTTGAAGTTTGAGCTGTTACATGAACAAGCTAATCAAAAGATCGTCTTCTCCATAATCATTTTATTATAAATATTCAGCTAGTCAAAGAAGCTAATTTGCCTTCTTAGAGGCATCTACTTTGACCAGTCCCTGCACAAGAAAACAGCAAAAGATTTGGCGAGACTGCGATAAATCGCAGCATCACCATTCATTTTGCTGTTTCCTTGTGCAATAATAATTTAAAGAGTAACTACACTTCAGGAACTGACTGAATCAGATCCCAAACCCTATCCCCAACAACAAAGGGAAAGATTGACAAAGACATCCCAACAAACAATAAATTACAAGTGATAAGCCGAGTCAGCAGCTCTTTCCCAAATAGATGGCAACTCAGCTATCTTTATTGAACTAAATAATTTAGACCAACAGACGGGTTACAACGGACTAAGCAAATTATATGAAAAACATTTAACAATTATTTTTACCAATTTTTCATGAAACAATGAATATAAGCTTGACACTATGCAGGGTTGAATATTAAGATAATGCCATCAGTATTTTCAAAGCACCATAATGTAAATTTGTAGTCAGACCAGTATATTTCAACATCAAAGAATTCGAAAATGTAAGTTCTAATATTGATTAATCGTCAGTGGGCTTTCGAATGTTAGCATTTTGTTTTCAGTGACTTTTTCTGCGGATACATAGATATGGCAGGTGTATCATAATCAGCAGGTGGTGCGTACTACTTGCAAGCACCTGTTCACACCTCTGTTTCTGGGTCCATGTCTGTGTATCTAAAATATTTTGGCATTGTCACTATTTATATGATTTACAAACTTGGCTTATTATTATATTATGATTTGCATAGTCTGACCACTTTAAATTGTAGGCCACCAAATATTTTGATGACAATTAAACAGCGTTTCCTTGAAATCAATAAAAGATGTCACAGTATCATTTACTTGTATATTAAAATCAGATACCATATAACTTTGCTCTTGGATCCAAAACTGGTCTAATGTGTTGTTATAAACATTTTCATGAAACTGATTAATATAATTTAAACTAATTGGGGTTGAATATTTAGATAATAGCATCTATATGTCTAAAGCACAATATATAAGTTTGTGGTCAGACCAGTATGTTTCGATAACATCACAAAATGCATTGGAATTTGAAAATACCAGATCTAATACAGATCCACAATCAGTTGTAGGCTGTTGAATATTTTGATGACAATTAAATAATGTTTCCATAAAATTTACAAAAGGTGTCTCGGCATCATTCACCTGTACATTAAAATCACCCAATATAACTAATTTTGCACTTGGGTCTACAACTGGCATCAGATGGCTGCGCATTTCCCTTTTCAAATCAGTCTGTGAGCTTTTTGGATATTTGTAAAGTATAACAACCTGAACATATCCCTTATTATTGCTATGCAAGGTAGTTAAAATGAATTCACACGATGAAGAATGATGTTTAACCACCTTCTGCATTTCAAAATATTCTTTTACATACAAAGCAAGTCCATGATGTGGCCTGTTCACTGATTTGTTTCCTGTTTCATCCAGTCTAACAAGTCTGAATCTATTAAGAGCAAAATCAACATTTTCATCTCTTTCACACAGTCTAGATTCAGCAAAACCTATGACATCTGCTGCTAACACATTTGGTTCGAACTGTATATCCTTGAAATGTTTATGTAAGGATCTTACATTATTAAATGCCAACTTGATTTTGCATGGATCAATTTTATACAATGGAGTATAGCTAAGTTCTAGTGCTGCTTCTGCTCGTAGCCGCTGCATCTCTACTGTCACTCTTTCATCTAAAGCCATAGCAGCTTCATTTAGATTTAGAATATATAAATTTTCTAATTTTCTTACTCTACTAAAAGCAACATAGTGGATATGTTGTACTTGTCTTATCACTTTCTGAGACAAGTCAACTACAACCTTATCTACTGTGGATCCCTGAGCTTTGTGGACTGTTTTTGCAGCTGCTGGTCTCAAAGGGAATTGTATTCTCTGCAGCATTTTGTATCTGTGAATAAAAGTTCGTTCTACATCAAACACTGGAGTCCACTCTCTTTGAACATTTGAATTGTAAAACCCCCTTTGAATATATTTCTCTCTTGTTGACCTGCCAATTCTAGGATCTTCGAATAAAATCCATACAATGCTTGGACGGTTAGTTCCTTCCATTTTGTATTCAATATATTTCACGATACCTGTAGATCCATTTGTCAGACCATCTTCTACATTGACATTTACTGTCATTACATATATCATTCCAACTGCTATAGTCAAGAACTTCTCCAAATTGGCTGTTTTTGAATAATCCAGTGGAACTGAGCTAATAAGCTCCTGGCACTTTTTTGCTGAAATGTTTGCTGAAACAACAGTGTCAAAGCACGGTATAACAACCTTTTCCTCTGCCATATTGTTCAAAACATCCTCATTATGTTTATCTACAAAACTGTTTTCAGCAAACAAATGCAAAGCATCTCTTGGATAGTTACCTAAATGATGATCAACAGTATGTTTCTGCAATGTGTTTTTGTCGTCTTCAGTCAGTTCATTCAGCCGAAGTCGATTCAATAAATGTGCAAACTCAAGATCATCTTTCTGCCTCATGACATCAACTAATTTGTACATTCTGAAATGATCCTTCCATAAATTTGGTGCAAGTGCAGATGCATCGTTGTCAAGATCTAAAAATACCCATTTGTCACCTACTGGCTTTAGCTGGTACAAATCACCAACTGCGATTACACTTAAACCACCAAAAGTTGCTCTTGTCCCTGTCAGCTGCTGAAGTCGTTGGTCTATAAAGCTAAAAGTCTTTGTCCCTACCATAGATATTTCATCAATAATAACAACCTTAAGATGTCTATATTTTATCCTGAATGTATTCAGTTCATCGGCTGACAATATCTGATGCCCTTGGTATATCTTTTTGTGGAAAGCAGAGGCAATGGTTTGACCATTTATATTGTACGCAGCCAGCCCCATGTAAGCACAAAGAAGAATTCTTATATCATCAGGGTTTTCTCCTTCTCTCAAATTCAATATTCTGTACAGACTTTGATAAAGTGCTCTTATGACTACAGATTTGCCAACACCTGCGCCACCAGATAGGAAAGCATAGAGTGGTTCTTCCCTGCATTTTATCCAATGGATTATATGATTGAGGAATTCACGTTGTCTTATATTCAAGCTTCTCAGTAGACTCAAGTATTCCTCATCTGGTAACATGACTTTACTTGCTTCAACAGCTGGAACAGAACATGTGAACTGCAGCTCTATACCAATATCACAATGCCTATGTTCTACTACTCTGTCTGGATTAAAATATACAAAGTTTTCAGCTTCTTTTTCACCTTCTTCTTGTGCTTCTCTGTTTTCTTGTTCAGCATTAGGAGCAAGTCCATCATAAAGAGCTTCTTCAGCTTCCATCATTTGTCTAGCAAGCTCAAGTTCTTCAGTGTGATGTTCATACTCATTACGCTTATGCTCAAGGGACTCTTTCATGGAAATGTAATGAGCTGCATATGTTTCAAAAGTACTTATTAAGTCTTTTTGCTCATTTCGCCATGGCATAAAAAGCATAAGCTGTTCTCTATAATAATTTTCTGGGTCCTTCTTCAAATTGTATCTAACATAGCGTATTACTCTAGGTACTTTCCTGTACTTATATTTGGTTCCATTCGTTGCTACATGCAAAAGACCTGATGGTGACTTTTCATTTTCAAAGCTTTCTTCATCTACACTATCTCCTGTTTCATCACTAGATTCAACATCACTAATACTGTCATCATTTTTTTCTTCCAGTTTGTCAGGCAACCGATTTCCTTTTGGATAAAAAACATCAACTTTGGAGACATAATCAGCTAAGCAAAATTTTTGAAGATGCCTAGGTCTTTTAGAATACCTTTGAATGATAATATCTGATTCTATATTGGTAGACTGAGCAGGCATTTCATCAAGGGCAGATTTAGCTTTCAGGAGAAACACACACTCTTCAGGAATACAAGTATTAATGTAAACAACGTCTCTTGTACATTTTGTCAAAGGAATCTGCAGAGCAAGATAAACTGCTTCTTGAGCACTAACTTCAACACAGTTTGAAAAGACATTTCCAATATGCCTAACCTGTTTCTTTAAATCAAAGTTTCCTTTACGTGCCTCTTTTACAGCTGCTTCAAGCTGTGCACTCATACCTCTTTGAGATTTGCTTATATACCCAACAACATATGATGCACAACCATATGGTTCAAGAACTACTTGAATGTCAAGATTTGCTTTCCAGGCAAGAAGAATTTTGGCATTGAACAAATTAATTCTCATTTCATTTGGCATCCTTTTCAAAAATACTTTCGGAGCATTCAGTGAACTTCTTATACATTTGATGTAATCTTCAAAATTCATTTTGGCCACATTTTCTAAGAAGTCATCAAATGTTATTTCATTAGTATCTTTGAACTCATTCATTTCTTTTTGAAGCCCTGTATATTTCTTTTTGAACTTTTCAACCTCTTCCTCTAAAGGATACAACAGCATTGTCTGTGGTAGAGGAGGCAAAGGAAATCCAAATCTACATATTGTTTTTCCTCTTTTTCTGCAAGTCCTTGAATGCTTATGTGTTTGAAGTTCAACAAGATGTGCAGTGTCTTCATTAGTTGCACTGCAAGTAAGATACTGGTCAACAAAGGTCACAATTTCCTGCATTGAGCTCTTCTCTAACGTTGGGGCATTTTCAATCCAAACAAGCATATGGATATGAGGCGAACCACGCTGCTGAAACTCTACCTTATAAAAGTAATCTCTGAGTTTTCCCACTGGTTCAAAAGTGCTTTTAAGAACTGTATTCAAGAATTCTTGTACTCTGTGATCAAAATATCTCGAACATGTAACTGGATCTTTCTGAACAAGCTTAGTTTTTTCTTGCCATGTCAACCCCTGTATATCTTCATCTGAATATTCTATATCATTATTCAGTTTTGCCAACATTTTCAAAAGATCAATCCATCTTGTATCAGCTGCTGACAATGACATAAACCATGTTGGCAAAGAAAGCTGTCGTATCATTGCGAAAATGTCTTTCTTTCTGGCTTGTAAATAAGCAGGTGAGTTTCTAAGCTGTCGAAATATATAATAACCTTCATCAAGTTGGACAAGTTTATGTAAATATTCTGAACTTCTGGCTTCAGCTGCTGTTATTTTGTTGCCTTTGTTTTTACATCTCCTTATTGCTAGGTTAACTTTGTCACTGATTTGTTTCATCTGCAACTTCTTATGTTTAAAAAACAGGTTTGGGACAGATTGTGCAGACCTCCTATCAACACTGCGTAATTCCCACTTTACTATATCACTGTAATGCACTGGGACAATTCTTTCCTCTTTACTGGGACGCCGCTGGCCACAAAATAAAGTAGGAAAGCATAAATACTCTGCATCCACATCATGATACAAACTAAGAGGATGCTGTCCTTCTCCAGGTGCAAAGGTAAATACTTGATCATATTTGTTTTCAATATTTGCATCATCTACTAGAGTATCGACATTTCCAATATGCTCAATGGCATCTATCTCGCTGAAATGATCAGTATCATAATCATCAGTTCCTTCACTATCTTTTGACAATGGAGAAATACCCCTATCTGGTTCAAGTATGGAATGCTCTTTTTGTTTGTCCTTCCTGTGTGTTGTAGACACGTCTAAAAATTCTTTGACAGTTTCTTCAGCACTTTCAGTAACTTCCTGAAACCAGTTGTCATCAACTACTATGCCTGATTTTTTTATACAATTCACTGTTATTTAATAGGCAATGTAATGCAGTCAAGACTTTCAAAGGTCTTACATTCTCTTTAAAGTCCACTTTCTTATATGACAACTTCTTTTTAAGGTGGACAGCAATTGTAAAATTTTCATCCATGGGTCTTGGAAGAGAGCTAACAGTGGGTTGAATATCAACTGGCACATTAATTACACTGCCTTTCAATGAGTATTGGCCTCCACGTGGCAACTCTCTTATCTGCATAAATGGAATACGTAATGCTATTAGTCTTTCTTCAAGCTGATGTAAATCTAGTTCTGGTGGTCTATCTGGCCATTTCATTCCATTGGCTACAGATAATTTTGGCACTTTACCATCTCTTAATGCACCCACACACGTGTGACAAATCCATTCTTCATTATTAACTGAAGTAAACTTAGTGCAGTAGAGTCTTACACTGCTTGCAGGGATACTGACATTCTTTAACATGGAGACACTTTTTCTAAACCATGTCTGGTGGCAGCATGTACATACAAACACTGGTCCAACAGCAAAACTTGAATGAAACTGTTTGATACATTCTTCAGTGTTCTGTAATTTTGGGTCATCTGAATTCTCTTTGTCACTTTTATGTCTTTTATAAACGTTAGTAAATTCAGTAGAATCTTCCAATTTTCGCTTCTCTTTCCTTCGCTCCTGTTGCTTTATTCTTTCACACTCTAGTAGATACCGATTTTTTCTTGCATTCTGCTTAGAAATCCGCTGATAAGCAAGTTCATTTGTTTTGAAAACAGCATCTTGTCTTGCCATCTGCTTTTTAGCCCTTTCTTTTGCTAACACACCTGGTCTCTTTCTGGATTTCTGCTTTTCAGCTCTCAATTTTGCTAAAACATCTGGTTCCTCTCTGGCTTTTTGCTTTTTAGCTCTTTCTTTAGCTAAAACACCTGGTTTCTCTCTGGATTTCTGCTTTTCAGCTCTCAATTTTGCTAAAACATCTGGTTCCTCTCTGGCTTTTTGCTTTTTAGCTCTTTCTTGAGCTAAAACACCTGGTTTCTCTCTGGATTTCTGCTTATCAGCTCTCAATTTTGCTAAAACATCTGGTTCCTCTCTGGCTTTTTGCTTTTTAGTTCTTTCTTTAGCTAAAACACCTGGTCTCTTTCTGGATTTCTGCTTTTCAGCTCTCAATTTTGCAAAAACATCAGGTTCCTCTATGGCTTTTTGCTTTTTAGCTCTTTCTTTAGCTAAAACACCTGATCTCTTTCTGGATTTCTGCTTTTCAGCTCTCAATTTTGCTAAAACATCTGGTTCCTCTCTGGCTTTTTGCTTTTTAGCTGTTTCTTTAGCTAAAACACCTGGTTTCTCTCTGGATTTCTGCTTTTCAGCTCTTTCTTTTGCTAAAACACCTGGTCTCTTTCTGGATTTCTTCTTATCAGCTCTCAATTTTGCTAAAACATCTGGTTCCTCTCTGGCTTTTTGCGTTTTAGCTCTTTCTTTAGCTAACACACCTGGTTTCTCTCTAGATTTCTGCTTATACAATTTGTAGTATTCATTACGAGAGTCCTTTTTCTTGGCTTTGGGAATCTGACTTGAAGCAGATATACTAATCACATTACTCTGTGCTTTCTCTTGTTGTCGCAATTTCTGATCCTTAAAGTAACCTTCCAAAAGATTTTCAGGCTGATTTTCATTGGCAATTACCTGTTCAGTTCTTCTCAAAGCAATAGGTTATAAATCAAACTGTAAACTCATATTGATTGCCATACTATCATACAAAGCATATAGGTATGCAACAAGGTCTTCAATACAAGAGAAAGAGATCAAAACTGAGGTACCATCACATGATGACAGTCCATTTTGTCCATGAGAATGAGAATCAAAAAATACATACAAGTCATTATTTTTACTGATAGCAGAACATATAGCTCCAATAATCAAAAGACCAAATGATGCTCTGGTAAATACCGACTGTAAGGCACAATGAAGTGATGGTAAGCCATGATCATCTGAAGTATCCACAAGAACACCACTTACAATAGGTTGTTTTTCAACTATAAACTGTCCTATCTCAACATCAAAAATATCTGGAATTTCTTCTAAACTCAACAGTGAATTCACAAATTTTCCTTGAGCCTTTAAACTGTTAATAGTGGTTTTATACAGAGTATCTCCATGAAGAAGAATATCATCTAACACTGAACTGTTGTCTATTTCATGACATGATGAGTGTGCTAACATACATAATGCATTACATGTACACTGAAATCCTCTAGACTGCTCAGAAAATCTCAAGTTATTCTGATTGAAACTGCCATGCACAATATGTTTTGCATTCCACAGCACTGAGGATGGTGTAGATGCAACCTCCGAATGACTGTCAGTAACTTCAATGTTGGTATCAGGAATTATTACTATCTCATTATCAGACAATTCTTTATTATTTCTACAATGTATACCAGTAACACTTTTAGCATTGCAATCAGCCTTATTTTCAAAATGTCGTTCCTTTAACCCAGGATGCCTTTCAGCAATCAGATTAGAAAATGCATCAACAAAACCATCATCAAAATCTTTCTGAATCTTTAAACAATCATTAGCACATAAGTCTGAAAAAAAGTTTTAATGTTGGCATCAGAGCCTATTTCAGTGTTGGCACCAGAGCCACTTTCATTGCTGGCATCAAAGCCAATTTCACTGTTGGCATCAGAGTCAGTTTTAATGTTAGCATCAGAGCCTGTTTCAATGTTGGCACCAGAGCCGGTTTCATTGTTGGCATCAAAGCCAGTTTCACTGTTGGCATCAAAGCCAGTTTTAATGTTAGCATCAGAGCCTGTTTCAATGTTGGCACCAAAGCCACTCTCATTGTTGGCATCAAAGCCAGTTTTACTGTTGGCATCAGAGCCAGTTTTAATGTTAGCATCAAAGCCTGTTTCAATGTTGGCACCAGAGCCGGTTTCATTGTTGGCATCAAAGCCAGTTTCACTGTTGGCATCAGAGCCAGTTTTAATGTTAGCATCAAAGCCTGTTTCAATGTTGGCACCAAAGGTACTCTCATTGTTGGCATCAAAGGCAGTCTCACTGTTGGCATCAGAGCCAGTGTTAATGTTAGCATCAAAGCCTGTTTCCATGTTGGCACCAGAGCCGGTTTCATTGTTGGCATCAAAGCCAGTTTCACTGTTGGCATCAGAGCCAGTTTTAATGTTGGCATCAAAGCCTGTTTCAATGTTGGCACCAGAGCCGGTTTCATTGTTGGCATCAAAGCCAGTTTCACTTTTGGCATCAGAGCCAGTTTTAATGTTAGCATCAAAGCCTGTTTCAATGTTGGCACCAGAGCCGGTTTCTTTGTTGGCATCAAAGCCAGTTTCACTGTTGGCATCAGAGCCAGTTTTAATGTTAGCATCAGAGCCTGTTTCAATGTTGGCACCAAAGCAACTCTCATTGTTGGCATCAAAGCCAGTTTTACTGTTGGCATCAGAGCCAGTTTTAATGTTAGCATCAAAGCCTGTTTCAATGTTGGCACCAGAGCCGGTTTCAATGTTGGCATCAGAGCTGATTTCAACAACACTATCAATAACAGAATCAGTGAATATATCAGTTGGAGTACAAATGCTTTGATCAAAGTACACAGATGGCCGAAGCGCTAAACCAGTAATCAAAAACTGGTTAGCAGGGTTGGCAAGACCCCCATCTGATAAACAACTGCCAGACTCTCTCTGCTTCTCTTCATTTGCGGCCTGCAATGGAGCTGTTGACTTGGCCTCTTGACACTTCTCTGTTCTCAACCATTCTGACTTTCGGGCTTTAGACAGTCTCCAACTCTTTCTCCGCGGCATCGTCAGTCTATCTCAGTCTATCTAGTCCTGATTCTGAATGTCCACCATACGGTGTCACAGCACAATAGTTTATCACTTTACAACACAAATGTTACACAATCAATATTATCTCAGTGTTTATATAAAGATATGAAGAAATCTTTTGAAGATTCTTGATATGATACCTAGAAAATTAGAAAAAGTTTTATTAAACAGGTAGAAGTTATATGATGAAATAGTTTTTCAACCCTAGTATTATATTTCAGTTTGTTCTACTTAGAAAAAATTATGATATGCAAATTCTGAAACAAATTAGCGAAACATGTATTGAATAAAATCTCATCGCTTAACACAAAATAACTGTTCTATTGATCAAATTGTAAGACCATGAATATTTATCTTTTTTTTCTATCATTACTGGAAGATTTTACTATTATCACATTGAATCAAATATTATTTCTATTATCAGTATTAAAAAGGTTAATTTTATAAAGTAACATGAAAACTGAAAGTGAATATAATAGTATCGACCATGATCAGCAAGGCAATTATATCCAGTAGGAGGCCCTTACTCTGCACTGGTGAATGTATCACTATATTCTATGTGATGCAGCAATGCAAATGCTGTATGAAATATCAGTTCCTGGTATAACATATAGCAATTTCATCAAATGACTTTGAAAACAGAGTATTTTTCACCAGTGGCACTACATCACCTGGTACATACACGCCTGCAATTACCCCTGTATGTAACTAGGTGGGTACGCTTTTGAGTTGCCCCTTTGAGCAATGTATTGGGACTTGTTCTTGCCAGTCCCTGCAGAATGACAGGGTCTGTGGTCTACACTGAAGCTGTTGACGCAGTAAGAAACTCGTCTATTCTTAGCCATTCCGTCTTTCAGGCTTCAGATTATCTCCAATCCTTTCTCTGGTGCATAGTTAAGTCTGTCTGTTCCTGATTTCACCCTACAGTGTCACAGCCCATTATGTATCTTGTTTATCGCATCACAATAGTAGCACAAACAACAGTTGTATCTCAGTGGCTATATATGAACAACACTTTGGCAGATTCTTGATTTAGTACCTAGAAAATTAGAAAGAGTGTTATTTAAGAGGTAAAAAATATAGAACAAGCAAATTCTGTGATTTAATATCCCCGGCCGAATGGCCGATGTATTTATGGTTTATTTTAAGTTACATAAAATTTTGTTCACTGGTTACTTAGTTATGGCTGAACTTGTGGATTGTAAATAAAATCAAGGGTAATAACTCTGGGATAAGAGAGGCATAAGCTGAAGCTGTTCTTAAACACTTGTCTCAGCATCACTGCACTATAATGATTTACTTTTCATTCAGTTTTAAGAAATTTTGTTCACTGATACCTCAGTTATGGCTAATTTGTGGATTTTAAATCCATTCAAGGGCATTAAATCATGCATTACTGGAGCGATTATGTCAAAACTTGTTGTGCTCTGTCGTGTCATGACAATACATAATTATTTTAAGTTTCATTAACTTCCATTCATTGATTACTTAGTTATGACGCAATTTGTTGATTTTAAACAAATTCAAGGGCAATAACTCGTTGTTTACTGAAGCAATTCCGACAAAACATGAGATACACCAATGTGATATGGAGATACATATGTAGTATAAGTGTCATAGAATTCTATTCATTGATTACTTAGTTATGGCTGAATTTGCCAACCTTAAATTGATTCAAGGGTAATAACTCATGCACTACTGATGCCCTTCTGATGAAACTTTATGTGCATAACCATGTTATGGTGATACATATTCAGTTTAAGTTTCATGAAGTTTTGAGAATTGGTTTCTTAGTTATGACTTATTTTATTAATTTTAAGTCCATTAAAGGGCAATAACCCATGCACTTCTAAAGCCAGTCTGATGAAATTTCACGTGCATCAGCGCATTATAGTGATACATACTCAGTATAAGTTTCATGAAGTTTTGATAATTGGTTGCTCAGTTATGACTCATTTTATTAATTTAAAGTCCATTTATGGGCAGTAACTCATGCATTACCAAAGCCAGTCTGACAAAACTTCACGTGCATCAAGGCGTTATAGTGATATATATTTATCTTAAGTTTCATGAAATTCCATCCAGTGGTTACTTAGTTATGGTTCCGGACGGTTGACCATGTCGTCAATTAATTCAAGGTCAACACATGGTCATCATTTGTATAAACTATGATGGGCCAGCATGCCCGATGCTACATACCAAGTTTCAAGGTCATAGGCCTTTTGGTTCTAGAGAAGAAGATTTTCGAAGGGTTTTTACCATATATGGGCATGGTGGCCATCTCGGTCATGTGACCCAGACCCCGGGTATAAACTTTCGTTCCCCCATCCCACTGAGACTCCATATGAAATTTGGCTTCAATCGGCCCAGTGGTTTCAGAGGAGAAGATGTTTGAAAATCTTGATGACGGATGGTCTGACGGAATGACCTTGACCTTTAGTGACATAATATCTCCATCTGGTCATTTAATCAACCATGTATACCAAGTATTGTACCTAATACTTAAATAGTTTCTGAGAAATCCACTGTTTAAGCGTTTTCCCATATAAAAGCCTAACGTACCAAAGTTGACCATCCTGTAAATTAGGTCAAGGTCAACGCAAGTTCATGATTTGTATAAAATATGATAAGCCTGCATGCCCGATGCTACATACCAAGTTTCAAGGTCATAGGCCTTTTGGTTCTGGAGAAGAAGATTTTTGAAGGGTTTTTACCATATATATGGGCATGGCAGCCATCTTGGCCATGTGACCTGGACCAAATATATAAACTTTCGTTCCCCCCATCCCACTGAGACTCCATATGAAATTCGGCTTCAATCGGCCTAGTGGTTTCAGAGGAGAAGATGTTTGAAAATCTTGACGACGGATGGTCCGACGGAATGACCTTGACCTTTAGTGACATAATATCTTCATCTGGTCATTTAGTCGACCATATATACCAAGTATTGTACCTTAGACTTAAATAGTTTCTGAGAAATCCACTGTTTAAGCGTTTTCCAATATAAAAGCCTAACGTACCAAAGTTGACCATGCCGTAAATTAGGTCAAGGTCAACGCAAGGTCATGATTTGTATAAACTTTGATGGGCCCGCATGCCCAATGCTACACACCAAGTTTCAAGGTCATAGGCCTTTTGGTTCTGGAGAAGAAGATTTTTGAAGGGTTTTTACCATATATGGGCATGGCGGCCATCTTGGTCATGTGACCTGGACCAAATATATAAACTTTTGTTCCCCCATCCCACTGAGACTCCATATGAAATTTGGCTTCAATTGGCCTAGTGGTTTCAGAGGAGAAGATGTTTGAAAATCTTGACGACGGATGGTCCGACGGAATGACCTTGACCTTTAGTGACATAATATCTTCATCTGGTCATTTAGTCAACCATGTTTACCAAGTATTGTACCTTAGACTTAAATTGCTTCTGAGAAATCCACCGTTTAAGCGTTTTCCCATATAAAAGCCTAACGTACCAAAGTTGACCATGTCATAAATTAGGTCAAGGTCATCACAAGGTCATGATTTATATAAATTATGATAGGCCCGCATGCCCGATGCTACATACCAAGTTTCAAGGTCATAGGCCTTTTGGTTCTGGAGAAGAAGATTTTTGAAGGGTTTTTACCATATATGGGCGTGGCGGCCATCTTGGTCATGTGACCTGGACCAAATATATAAACTTTCGTTCCCCCATCCTGTTAAGGCTCCATATGAAATTCGGCTTCAATCCACCCAGTGGTTTCTGAGAAGAAGATGTTTAAAATTGTGGACGCCGACGACGCCGACGCCGACGCAGACGCCGACGCCGACGCCGGACGACGGACCAAGTCTATACTATAAGCTCACCTTGAGCTAAAAATAGCCCAATTTGTATAAATTTAACAAGGCTGGTTAAAGACTACTCCAGGTACATTTCTATAAAAGTTTTGTCAAAATATCTGCAGTGGCATAGCAATAAATGCAAATTTTCTATTTTGCCATTATAAGTCAATGGCAACTTTAAGTTCCCATAGCAACCAAACTGCTAGAGCAATTGCCAAGAAAACTAGAAATTGTGTTTGTGAAACACTATGCCCCCAACCTTATGCTTGCCACTATAGGTGTCAAACTTTAGCATGTCTAAGTCTGAAAAGGAGTCACCAAATCTTTACTAAAATATTAAACTCATCAAAAACTGCTATTATACCAAATATCAGCTTCCTAGATTAAGCAATTCAGAAGTTGGAAAAATGCCATACTCAAACAAGGGCTGTAACTCCATCAAATTTTTTACGGAATTCTCCCAAAAGTTAATCAGGTAATGTACGCTTCATATCTGATCAGTATACGAAATATCAAGGCCATAACTGAAATACTTTTTGAGATATCTTGCTAACAAGACATCCATCTCATGTTTTTGAAGCGGCATAACTCCAAAATGAGGCATAACTTGGAAAAATAAGTGAATAAATATCAGTTATTTTTCCATGAGGAATCCATATAAAATTTCTAAACCCTATGCCCAATGGTTCTGGAACACAGTAGCTGCATAAGTATTGAACATCAGGGGAAGTAACTCCATTATTGATGAATGCAGCATTACCATACCTGTACTAAAGTATCTAACTCATCAAGAACTACCACTATACCAAAAATCAGCTTCCTAGCTTATGCGGTTCAAAAGTTGGAAAATGCCAAATTTAAACAAGGGCCATAACTCCATCAAAACTTTTATGAAATTCTTCCAAAATTTAATCAGGTAATCTACTCCTCATACTCACGCAGTGTACCAAATATCAAGACCATAGCTCAAATACTTTTTGAGATATCTTGCTAACAAGATCGTCATCTCATTTTTCTAAAAGGGGCATAACTCCAAAATGGGGCATAATTCGGAAAAGAAAAAAAATACGGGTCAGCTATTTTTCCATGAGGTATCCATATGAAATTTTTAGACCCTATGCCCAGTGGTTCTGGAACTCAGAAGCTGCATAAGTATTGAACATCAGGGGAAGTAACTCCATTATTGATGGATGCAGACTTACCTAACCTGTACTAAAGTATTTAACTCATCAAGAACTACTACTATACCAAAAATCAGCTTCCTAGCTTAAGCGGTTCAAAAGTTGGAAAAATGCCAACTTCAAACAAGGGCCATAACTCCATCAAAATTTTACGGAAATCTCCCAAAAGTTAATCAGGTAATCTACTCCTCATACTCAGTTAGTGTACCAAATATCAAGGCCATAGCTCAAATACTTTTTGAGATATCTTGCTAACAAGATCGTCATCTCATTTTTCTAAAAAGGGGCATAACTCCAAAATGGGGCATAATTCGGAAAAGAAAAAAAATATGTGTCAGCTATTTTTCCATGAGGAATCCATATATGAAATTTCAAGACCCTAGCTAGCAGGGTTCCAAAGTTACAGCAAGCATGAAAAAGTGTGACGCACGCACGGAAGGACGGACGGATGGAGGGACGGACAAGCCAAAAGCAATATGCCCCACCAACTTTTTCAAAGTTGGGGGCATAAACAGTACTTTTATAGAGGGCAGTGCCAAGATCCTTTCTGTGAAGTTTGAGCTTTATTGGTTGCATAGTTTCTGAGGAGATGATTTTTGAATATTTTTTCTATTTTTAACCATTCGGTTGCCATGGCAACCAGCCAAATTGTGCAATTGACAAAAATTTCATGTGGTTGATGGAGGACTACTCAAGGAACATTTCTGTAAAAGTTTTGTCAAAATATCTGCAGTGACATAGCAATAAATGCAAATTTTCAATTTTTCCCATACAAGTCAATGGAAACTTTAAGTTGCCATAGCAACCAAAGTTCCGAAGCAATTTGGATAAAAAACAGTATTATTGGTTCCCCCTGCCTATAGATGCTATATATGAAATTTAGTTACAATGGGCCTTGTAGTTTCAGAGGAGATGTCGTTTGAAAATGTTGACGGACGACGTACGACGTACGACGGACAACGGACGACGGATGCCTGCCTATACTATAAGCTCACCTGTGAGCCTTCGGCTCAGGTGAGCTAAAAACCAAATATAATTTCAGTGTATCTAATCAGAAGCAGAGTAAGTATTTTCTTACTTTACGCATTTAAAACTTACACTCTTTAATGGTTGCAATGAAGAAACTCACAAATTATGCAGATTGCATAGTAGGAAATTTATCCTAATTAAGGTCAAGCTCACAACATATAAAGAAGAAATTCTGGTTGTTATGCTGCTATGGAGAAATTTTATGACTAAGAAGGTTGTATCTGTATTAATGTATATGGACACATCTCTCTGTATCCATAGTTTGAAAGCCATTGAAGATGAAAGGGCTCACTTTTAGGGAGAGCAACTCTGCCATTTTCATTTTTTGTCTCCCTTCTTGGTCGAGGTCAAATCTAAAAAGCAAAAATTCTGCTCCAAAAAGAGTCCATTCTTTCCATAACGGTTACCCCCAATTTTAGAAGAGTTTTGTCATCCACGGGGCAAACAAAGTCAAAAAAGTTATTTCCCCTTGTTAAATGTCAGAAAGACATGGAAATGTATCCAAACACCTTAAACATGTGCGACAACTTACTTCTCTAGTAGATGAAGCCCTTCTCCTAGGTGAGAGCATAAATTTATATCCTATTGTGCTTATGTATTGGGACACCTGAAAACTATTAATTTTCCATTTCCTCCCAAATGGAAAATTAATGGTTTTCAGGTGTCCCAATACTTAAGCACATTAGGGTAATGGAGAGTAATCCCCTATGAGAAGGGCTGTAAATAATTCTACATTAGAGTGACCTCCCTTGGTCCATACACCTTGAGGGTACATCTCCAGGTTTTCTGCCTTTTTTCACAGGGAGCCAATTTTGTGACTTCATATTTACATTTCTGGAGCATGAACCCCTTCCAAATAGCGGTTTACTCTTAAAGAAAAGAATTTTTCCTAGTGGAGCAAATTCATTCCATTAAGAGCTGACAAGGAGCTGACCTTTCTCCTCTATTGAGAAAGGAGGTGAAATGAAAATGGCAGAGTTGCATCCCCTGAAAGTGCAACCAGTCACCTTAAGAACTTACAGTGTGGACTGAATCTCTCATATTGCACCACTTTCTGAAAGGTATTGACAACCCTGCATGTCTCCACTTATCATAATACTGTCGCTTCTCTGGGTCACAAAGTACATCCTTGGCTGTCTGAATTTCTTCAAATCTTTTAGCTGCAATAAGATTAAAATATATGCTAATTCAGATCTCAAAGTTCTTCCTTAAATACATGACCATACTATCATGCATATAGTATCCTGACACAATTTTAACACTGAGAGGATCTTACACAAACCGTCATGTCATATGAATTTATGAAACGAGCATTGGAGAGTTACCGGGTATGTGAATTTCAAATGAAATGACCATGAGGGTAAGATTCTGTTGGAATTTCATTGCCTTAAACATTGATATTATATCAGAAGAAAACATAACAGTGTCATGTTGGCACACATATGCTATAATAAAACATGTATAAGTAAGAGCAGACATTCTTAAAATAGATTTTACAAGGGAATTTTTCTCAAGCATACTTTGCATGGGAACTAACTTCATCCATTTTTGTTAAATCTATGAACTGTTGCCTTCATGATAAAAAATTTGTTCCATGTAAACATTTAGGTTATAGAATTTTAGTAAAGTATAGTTATTTTAATAGTGGTAAGAAATACTTAACAAATTTCATTGTAAACAACAATACATTCAGAGAATGGTGTGTAATGAGATCATACTAAAATGTCCAAAACTTTTGTTTTCAAAGTAAATATGTAATTTCTGTATATATCATATGACGTCGCATCTGAGAGTGTAATAAAGCCATGCATTAAAATAGATAATCAACTAGTGGATTAAATATGTAAATTACGTCGTAACATTATGCGTTGGGGTCCATAAGAACATCACGTTTTCTGATGGCGAAATTTTAGTGCAAAATTTGCTAAAAAAATGCGATTTTAATGTCACATGATAAATAGAATCTTGCATTCATGCTCCTGTATTATCAAATTTATTAAACTCGTTGGAGAAAACTGATGAGATGCTCGGCATAGCCTCGCATCTTATCTTTTTCCCCAACTCGTTTAGTAAGTTCAATACTACATGAGCACTCATGTAAGATCCTCTATGTAATGCATTGAGACACTTAAGATAAATGGCTTTTAGGTAATATATGACAATAATGTATGGAAAAAGTAATACAATCCACATAGTTGGGAATCCAGTATGTGTGGGAAATTATGTGACCCATCAAGTGCAACTTTTGTCCCTCAATTTTCATGATCTTTCGTCCACGTGATTGGAAAAGTGCTTTTTGATCATATGCCTGTAGGTATTTTGATTGGAACAGTATAGTTTGTTTTTGATGCAAGCAGTTTTTCAATAATTAAAGTATGGTGAAAACATGGGCCCAGTTGTACAAAGCACCATTAGCCTAACAAGCTTGTTTCTATGAGGTCAGCTTATCAAGTGTTTGAAGACTTTATAACCAAACACACTGATAATTTTGTTTAAAAAATTGGGGGAAGCTTTTGCAGTGCAAAAACTTCTCTCATTTTTTTCAACATAAGATACTGGTGTATTTGAGACACTGAAGTTTGAAGTTTTAACAAAATGTTAACTACATGTAATGTCATTAGTTTTGAACAACTGGGTTCAGTTGTCAATACATGTAATTTGCATAATAAATAAATTCCATTATTTCTTAAATTTGTGTTATCTGGAGTTCTGTTTTACCAGCATCTTGGTCTCCTGGGTGCTTGTCTGGATGGCATTCAAGAACCCTCGCTTTATACTCAGCACAAATCTGCTCACTCTGCAAAAAACAGTAAAACAGCATGGAAATAAGCATAACCACATAGGCAAAGAAGTACGATTGCTAACAATATACTTAAGGACAAAAGTTCTGCACGGATGTTAATTTAACATCCGTGCAGAACTTTTGTCCTTAAGTTTACAAGGGGCAATCAAAAAGTTGCATTAGTCTGGGCATGACTTTGTCATTTTTTGAACAACTAACATGAAAGTTTACAAGCATAAACTCTGATATACTTCCGACAATACCATATTCGACCTAATTAGCGCACATGCCCCTATAAGCACACATCATGGTAATTGATGAAGCATATGACTATAAGCGCACATATGTTTACTGGTTTGTCCCTTTTCTGCTGATTCACAAGAGCAGACAAATGCTACAGAATCTTTCATTTTTCATTGTAAAAGATTCTCTATCTTTCTATGACCATAAGCAGCTTTTCTCTTATGATTAACCTTTAAATTTGTTTCCTCAAGTTAATACATAATAATTCATTGAAATGTGCGCTTATTAGAAAGAAAACCTACTACAAGTAATTGCCGCCATTTTGAAAAAGTTAAGGGCACAGGGCGCTATTAAATTAGGTCTAATACGGTATATCAAGTTGTTGGTAAGACTGAGATTATTTCTTAATGCTTTTTATATGCCCATTTAAAAATTGGGACATACTATGTTATGGCACTATTGTCCATCCATTTTTAATTATTTTGTTTCTGGAAAAATTCCTACTACAAGAGTTTACATCTGATATAGCTGAGCCTTGGTATGTAGTAAGGTTATGAGGTGGACCAGCACATGGTTTTGAGGTTATGCTTCAATGATTTTTAGCAGAGCCACAGCATTTCTTTTATGTATCCATGACTTATCTCGTTTCATTTAATTTGAGCTGATAATAATTTTTGTGCTTATAACTTTTGTAGTTTTGATTTTTATTACAGCGGTAATACTTTTGGTATTTACATTTCTAAGCCACAGAAACCAAATATCAATGCTATAACTGGTATATATAGTTTTCAGAATAGTAGGGTATAGTTTAAGACTTGGAATGAAATATAGTGGAATGGATGAGATAATCTATATCCCATTGGCTACAATATGCCCCCAGGGCCCAGAGCCTCTGACAGAACAATTCTTCATGTAAGAGTACCATCCCAAATCCATGGAATGAAATGGGGAAGATTATCCCTGCCGTTCCTTTCCATTCCATTCCAGATTTTAAACTGACTCACACTCAACATAAATAAACTAACAGAGATAGTTTTTCCTGAAATTTGATACGATACTCTGAAGCTAATCAACATCTGTTGTTTTAAAAAATACGCCGATAATAATATTTCTTACAGAGGGACTAACTGGGCTATTCAGGTCAAGTCACTCTTGGATAAACTGGGTCTTATCTACATATGGCAACAATAGACAGATACTGCATGGTATTACAACTCCTCTTAACTTAATAAAACATTGTATACTTCAATCATATTACCAAAGTTGTTATGCAAACATTAACAATTCTAACAGATTGCAGATGTATTCAAGATATAAACATAACTTTCAGTTCGAAGATTACTTAGATTTTATATAAGAGAAAAAATTTAAACCTGCTCTTACAAAATTTAGGCTTTCTTTCCACTATTTAGCTATCAAGCATGGTCCATGTGAAACTATACAGAGAGATGAAAGAATATGTAAAAATTGTAATTCAAACATGGTTGAAAACGAGTTTCATTTTTTATTAGTTTGTCCAAAATATAGGGATCTGAGGCGAAAACACCAAAAAAGTATTATTGCCATTGGCCAACACTAAATAAGTTTGATGACCTAATGAGTAACACTTCAAAACCGGTTATCATCAATTTGGCTAAATTTTTATATTGTGCTACGAAGTTAAGGAATAATGTATAAGACGTAAATATGACTATGAACATGCCACCTTAATGAATATGAATAAAGAACTCAGTTGCTCCTATGCTTATATTTGATATATGCTATTTTTGATATATGCTATGTTTTCATGTTCTCATGTTCTGATGTAGGCTTTAAACATATTTTGTATGTTTAATGCTGAATAAATTTATTTGTATTTGTATACATGTATTTGTATTTGTTTTACAAAATCAGGCCACCGTGCGGAAAATGTGGCTGAACGTCATGGTGTCAATGGTTTTGAGAACATTATAGATCTATTCTAGCTGAGTTAAAACTTAATTTCCATGACAAAATTTATTACGACAGAAGGGAGTATAGGTTCACACTGTGCAACCTGTGCTAGTATGATTCTACTCAGTTCTCACACAGAAAATATAGATTTTTTCTCTCACAATGCCCCTTATTGATTTACAACACTATTATAATCTGCGCAGTGAGATTGTGCAGTTACATAGCTAGCCGGCATAAGAAATTTAGTATGCGGGAAAATGGTAGGTGCCTCACCTATAAGCATAGCTTAGGGGACGTTACTACCACATTAACAATATGAGCCACTCATACCCTAGACAATTATGTAGGGAATGAGTGGCTCATATTGTCTGCAATGGAGTGCCAAAAGGCTAGGTCGATATGGCTAGTTTGAAACAACAAAAACATGCAGTTGTAGCGCTAATCACCGTTGACAGCTCATCACACCCAAGTATCTTGTAGTAATCTTCCTCTTCACATGGTTTATAAGCAAAGAGATCTTCCATTTCAGCTTAGAGCAGTGTTTAAATAAGAGCAATTTTATGCTCGCATCTGTCAAAATGTCAATAATAATTTTGGGAAAACTTATTATTTAGCATAATGACATAAATCAGTTTTCCGTATGTTTTATATTTTCTGTCAAATAAAATCAGAATTAATTGTAAAATATGTCATTTTAATAAAATTATAAATTCTGGAGTCATTTATGAAAGAAAAAATATTCTGTTTGAGCAGGCTGCTTAGAAATTAATGGTGGATCCCTGAATGTAATTGTGCGCGAAATTGAATGCGCACGAAACAGCGTCAAAATGGCGGACGACGTTGAATTGGAAAATCCAAGCAAAAAAGCTCGATTAGATGGGGATTTTGGAAACACCGTGACCTCAGACCAAGCGGAACTCGAGACGAGTCATTATTCTTCCTTTTCGCTGGGTGAAACTGATTTGAAGAACCAAAGGAATGGTAATCTGAACGAAAATTTCAATTTTGGTTATGATGTTCCGCGAGTACACTCCCCTGACAATGGGATGAGTGTTCTCCCTTAATACACAAAATGATTTTCATGATTTTGGTTGTTGCATCTTTTGTTATTATAAAATTAAGGCATTGCCTTTATGCAAACACACTCTCAATCACTGTCATTTCCTTTATCCAAGGCATTTTGGCCAGTTTCAAGAAAAATGAGCTAAAAGGCTTTTATATATATTCTGATAGTGAAACATTTTCTTCAAAGACCTAAATCTATACTGCATCACCCCCTCCCGAGGCTAATGTGCAGGTGCGCGCCTGTGCGGTGTTAGTAGAAGAGTTGATAGCTTAGGCACCCTGATAGTAGTCCCATACATGAGACTTCTGCAGTCAAATATCTGTGTTTATGTTTTCATGTTGTTGTTGTCATTTTCTATTTTTAGTGACTGCAGAGTCTCATAGTGGTAGAAAAAAAGGCGTAGTTTCATTACTTGCAATGAAAAGTGCCAATCGCTGCATAAAGAGATACAAATATATGTAGCAAACTTTGTTTTAATCCTTCTTCTTTTCTTATGTCGGAATAATGTCACAGAAGGTCCTTCTTTGGGGATTTTCAAAGTTTTGTTTCCATTGACGGCCATCTTTATTTCGTCATACAGGTTAAATCAAAAAGTTTTCGTTTTGGGCAAAATTGTTGTTGTTGTTGGTGTTTCCCTCCACTGCTTGGAGCACCTATGAAGGGGTTGACTTGTTGAGTGCGTTACTCATCTCACCTATTTAAAGTTCCAAAGTAAATTACTGATAATTACTCGTATGGACTAGGTTCAAAACCAACTAAGATACCTTGTACAGGGTAGAATTTCTGCAAAATACCGCCAGGTAACTAGTATCACACAACAAAATATGGGGTACATACCTCTACATGTTATTATGAAAGCGAATCAAATATTGAAATTCCTTAAACAAAACTCCAAGGGCCATGACAAGGACTTAATTCAGTCGCTACTGAAACATTCCTCAGACCAAATTGGGTGGTAGTCATAAAAGCTTCCATTACAGTCAGCTATGCTCTTATTCTTTTATTCTGAGTATTTACGAGAGAAATAGCAAGAAGCACCAAAATTATTGGAGTGGGAATATCAAAACCTATCAGAAAATATCTTTCAGTTTGCAACTCATGACAGATAAATTGTTTATATCATTTATATTATTATAACTCTGAACAAGAGAGACCCATACTTGAACCCTGAGGCACTCCATTTAACAGGGTTACCAGGAGAAGATATAAATAAATAGGTTTGTAGTTTCTGTTTTCATCCTAAATATTTTTTTTCAAAAATAGTAGTGTATCGTGTATAAAATATTGAATATCTATATATTGTTGAAATTAAATAGGTTTAAACTATCACATCAGACCCACAAGAAGGTAGACACTACCCCTCCACCTGCCACATTCATCAGATCCATATAAAAATAGTCCTCTTAGTTAATGATATTACAAATAAATCAAAGAATAGTCGTAACTGAAGTAGTGATGCCTTTGATATTTTATACACACTGTGCGTGTCTGAGGTGTGCAGATACTTATGTCTGTTAAGTATAAACTGAATCTAAAAGGAGCGGATCACTTCATATACCTGTTGGTGATGATAACTTTCTTGATCATGGTATTTTTATCTGCCCCAACACCTGTTCGAGCCAATTTGGGTAAAAACGGGTATATAAATTGGAAGGGATTATAATACTAAAGTTCAAGCAACATATCCAAACATGCTATGTTTCCTATATTTGAGGTAGACTCTCTAAATTTTGGCTTTGAAAACTCAGGAGGACCTGACTTGTCGAGAAGGCACTGATCTAGAATCGACACAGTTTACACAGACATAGTGGCATTTATCTTTCCTCTTGTCTTGTGTTATGGATTCCAAAAATTAATGCATATCTAGGAAAATGTCTAAGGCTGACAGTCTATCAACATAGACCAACGAGAGAGTCCTGGCACAACTCCAATCAGTACCATGTAAATGAAAGATTAAATAACATGATTAGTGTGATTTTTGCAATATGCGTCTACTAGGGAGTAGTATAGACACAAAGTTGAAAACTTCAAGAATATAACACTGTTTCCAGGCATTACAGTAATATAATTGCACACCTAGTAACAGTCACGCCAGAAAGACATATTTGAAAAAGCATTTAGCTCAGTACTTTAGCCTCTTAGCTCATGTAGCTGTAAAATTAGGTTTATTTGTGAAAAAAAAAAAAAAGATTTATAAATCCGCATTGGATAAAAAAAATCTTGATTTAGGGCGCGTTTACACGACCAAAGTTTCTATGACAAAGTAGGTTGGTCACAGAAAAAATTGCTCGTGTAAATGCCAAAATATGACAATGTTTCTTTGACAAATAAATATGTTAAAGTTACTTTGATAAATTAAATTTGTCCGTGTAAACGGAGAACTTTGCTAAAGATTATGTAACAAAGAACATTGCTACAAGCGTGGAAAATGTGACAAAGATTTTGTTTCATCGCTGCAGGTAACTTTGACGAATAATATTTGGTCGTGTGAACACTGCAGCAAATATTTCATTGCCAAAGTTTATGTGACAAAGATTCTATGGCACATTTTCTTTAACAAATAATTTGCTCCGTGTAAACGCAAAATGTTTGTCATACTTTCTTTGTTAAAGTTTCTGTGACATAGAAACTTTGCTCGTGTAAATGCGCCCTTATTCACTGCACACATGTGGCATGGTAAAGAAACAGCACAGACACTGTTGTTGTTTTTTTTCTATCATAGAGATATGTTTCTATCTATACATAGTTTTAATGTGTTTAACTCAAAGTGACAAGTGTGTCAAAAGGCCACATAATTATACATGCTCTTTCATTGCATTAAGTCCCTTTAGAAACACTCAAACATCCTAAATATCTGAATAAAGAGAGCAGACCTACAAGCTACAGTTTGAAAATGATTATATAACATGCAGTCATGCTGTTATCTGGGGGCTATAAGCACTCAATATAAGTTTCTGTAGGTTTCGGTGAGGTGCTGGGTTTTACCAATAATATTGGATTTCGTCAAGATTAAAGCTTATTGTTTTTACTTTTCCTGCTTGAAATCAAAAGAGCATGGAGGGAATATAAAAGGGATTAAAAACCAGGATTAAAGTGCTAATTTATATATTCTTTCAAAAGGTAAGGCTAGTTTTAATAAGTTTTATTGGTTTATTTGATGATTATACTATTTATTTGAGGAAAACACATGTCAGAACAAATCGAGCTGGCATTGCTCGATCGGTGCAAATGAAAAACGGTACAATCACGATGAGACTTCGCGGTCACTAAATATAGAAAAATGAAAATAACAACATGAAAACATAGAATATGGACATTTGACCGCTGAAGTCTCATATATGGGACTACCCTGATAGCTACCCTGAAACAGAAGTATCATTTATATAGTTACCAGCTAGGTTGTCTTGCAACTAGCTAGATTGTCTTGCAACTACCTGTATAGAATAAAAGGACATGACTTCGCACACCTCAAAGGTTTCTTAGTATGTGTCAGTATTCAGTGCTGGAAACTCGCATGATCAGTGTGGTGGC
Source organism: Ctena decussata (assembly GCA_963989385.1). Lineage (NCBI taxonomy): Eukaryota > Metazoa > Mollusca > Bivalvia > Lucinida > Lucinidae > Ctena > Ctena decussata. The sequence continues at coordinate 47,452,458 of OZ022500.1, forward strand.
CCAAAAGCTTAACAGGCCTAACTTTCAGTGACCCAAATTATCCACTACCTAATGTTCCCATTTATTTAAAGCATTGCCAGAAAGATAAATTTGGGCCAGTAAAGGTCATATTTTGGAGATTTCTAGTAGCCCTAAACAAAAATTAGGCGCATTTGGCCACCGGGCCACTGGCCGTTTCCAGCACTGTCAGTATTCAGTAATTGTCTTAACATCACTTTAATTTTCAAATATTATGCACCTGTCATTTGCAACTTGTGCACTTGTGCGTTAGAACTTGTGGTCTGACCCAATTGCTTGAATGGGGAGGACCGTAACTAATGTTGAAAGAACTTGTGGTCCAACCCAATTGCTTGACATATTAAGAGGCAATAAAATATGTTTAAACTAAAATTTGCAACCATGGCCCCCATGAGCAGGGGATAGTGGGTCCATGTTTTTACCTAAGAGGTGTCCCTGCAGTGCCATGGATACGCCGGGCTTTTAATTCCCGCCAAAACAGCGGGGAAAATAGTGGAGTGTTTTTGACCAATTTACCTCAACACATTGTCAAAATATGGATTTATAGAGCACCTTTGCCGATTGCAAAAGAGAGCTTATGCTTTTAACCCTTGGCTTCCCTGTCGAAGTACACATTGGCGTTTGCGTTAGCACTAGCGTTAGCATCAGTCATTTGCAACCACGGCCCCAGCGTCCTTGTCCTCGTATGTGATCAGGTTAACCAATGTTAAGAAATTTTGTGTTTAACTGGATGTTCAACTCTGTATCTTACAAACTGCAGCAGCTATGATCATCATACTTGGTACATATATACATCCATATGACTGCAGCAGATGCATCACAAACCGTCTGTCCTTGACATTTGATTTACTCCCATGTAAAATAATAGGCAAAAGCTGGCCAAAATAAATGCATTTTTCTAAAAAAAAATCTATCGTTAAATATATTTTTCTACAAAATACAAGATAAAATCTAGAAGTGCTATTCATTCTGCAAAAATTAAATTATTCAGCAAAATGAAAGCATATATATGCAATATACATATGTTACCAGTATTACAAATGATCAAAATCTTATCTGTTGCTCTGAAAACTACAATGTAACACACACAACAAAATCCATGTACCTGCCGACATATACAGCAAAGAGGTAAGTGTAGTGTGGACATTTTGAAAATAGATTTTCCAAGGAATGGTACTCAAATCTTCTTTGCAAGGGAACTAACCCAAATACTACTTCTGATTTTCACTGAAATTCTACTCACTAAAATTTGCCTTAATGATAATTGTGATTTCATTATAATCGCTGTCAGAGTAAATAAATATGCAACTTTTTTTCTGTTTTCAGTGGGGGAAGGTGGCCAAACAGATGATGAACACCCAGAAACTTCAAAGGTATTGTGAAGTCTAGATAAGGCATGTTGGAACGTATGTGCCACGACAAAACCAACAAAGTAACAATTGTGCCCAGCAAACACTCAGATCAGCCTGGGCATCCGCCCAGTCTGATCAGAGCCTACTCTGTCTGCATAGGTAGCAAAGACTGATCAGACTGTGTGGCTGCTCAGGCTGATCTGAGTCCTCGCTGGGAGCACATGCCACTTTGTTGGCTTTTTTGTGTCACAACCCATATGGGTTTGATATCAGATTATTTTTATACCCCCGACATACGAAGTATGTCGAGGGGTATATAGTTTTCGCCTTTCCGTCTGTTCGTCTGTTATTCCGTCTGTCCGTCCGTTCGTCTGTCTGTCCGTCCGCGCGTCCGTCCGTTAACATTTGCGTTAAAGTTTTGTGTTAAGTTTTTAATTTTGCTTATGTTTCCAATATCCTTTGATGAAGCATGTTGGTATGTGCTTAGATTTACTTACAGGTTCAAGCAGAATACTTATCATCATCTGGATGCTGCTGCTGACCTAAGGTCAAGGTCACAGACTTAAACATTTGCGTTAAAGTTTTGCATTAAGTTTATAGTCTTCTTTCATATTTCTTATATCCTGTGATGGAACCTTTTGATATATGACTAGGGTTACTTTAAGGTTCATACAGAGTAGTTTACATCTTCTGGATGCTGCTGCTTACCAAAGGTCAAGGTCACAGACTTGTGTATTTGCATTAAAGTTTTGCGTTAAGTTTATATTCTTTGCTTATATTTCCAACATCCTTCAATGAAACCTTTTGATATATGACTAGGTTTACTTAAATGTTCATGCATAACACTTGACATCATTTGGATGCTGCTGCTGACCTATGGTCAAGGTATTAGACTTAAACATATGTGTTTAAGTTTTGTCTTAAGTTTATATTCTTCTTTCGTATTTCCAATATCCTTTTATGGAACCTTTTGATATTTGATTAGGTTTACTTTTAGGTTCATAGCTGCTTACCAAAGGTCACAGACTTGTATATTTGCATTTAAGTTTTGCGTTAAGTTTATATTCTTTGTTTACATTTCCAACATCCTTTGATGAAACCTTTTTGATATACGACTAAGTTTACGTCTATGTTCATGCAGATTAGTTGACATCATCTGGGTGCTGCTGTGACCAAGGTTATGGGCACAGACTTATATGTTTACATTAAAGCTTTGTGTTTGCTGTTTGCTGATATTTATAATATACTTTGATGGAACCATTTGATAGGTGACTAAGTTTACTTGTAGGTTCAAACCATGTATAAGATTGGTTTCATTAGGCAGTAGTTTAATAAGGCGGTGGCGCTGGTCGGGGGTATACGTGAGTCCCTGCTCACTTGCTCTAGTTCAATATTTTTTACATGTATCTGCACAGAAACCTATGTTGCTGCCCCTGTTTGAACCACATTTGCCAAGATGGTTTGTATAAGGGGCAACAATATACAATTGATCGTATGAAAAGATACTTTAGCAGAGCTAGAAAATTCCACAAGTCTACTCGCCAAGAGAATGCCTCATGCTGGAAAACGAGTTATAAGTTAGATTGTTACTTGGGTATGCTGCTGAAATCACCATACACTTTATCATGGTGGATGAGTGAAAATTAAAAATTTGTTCCAGCTGTGCAGTGCATAGGGCATTTGTGACCAGGAAAGCCTCAGATCAGCCTCCACATCTGCACAGTCAGATCAGAGTCTGCCCTGTTCACGTGAACAATCTATTATTCTTGGAGACTCCAAAAAGTGGCAAGGGAAAACTCTGAGTAAAATGGCAGCTCTAGGTTTCATATAGTTCCCCATGTTGGTTTCGTTTATATACTACATGTATTTCATATTCACACTTAGGAGTTTAAGTCATATTCGCTCCATAACTTTGATAGTCTTCTTCATGAGTAGAATGATCTGGGTCTCTTTGCTTAACATTTTCTGTCTAGGTCAGTGCTCCAGATAAGAAGGGGTAACAGAGATAATTTAGGGATAATTATCATTATTTCTCCACAAAAACATATTTTGTGACCCATCATTAGAACCGTCTCGTCGAGACGGTTCTAATGAGGGGTCACAACATATATTTTCGTTGAGAAATAAGAAAAATTATCTTTGAATTATCCTCAATACCCCCTCTTATCTGGAGCTCTGTAGGTTTATGGGTTAACAGTATTATCTTCCATCTCTTCCAGTCTTCAGCTGACCCATCCCCGGACAGTGATTCAGATTCCAATGTGAGTGCTATCAGTAATATGTCAGGTCTCAGTGGCGAAGAATCTTGGAAACCTACTTCAGGTTAGTTCTACAAGTTCTCTGTCAGTATATATGAGCTGTGGCACAACAGAACCAAACAAACATCTGCCCAGTCTGATCAGAGTCTGTTTGGTGCACTTGAAGGGTAGCTATAGGGTCTAAGCTATCTATTTGCCGACAGCAAAGACTGATCAGACTGGGTGGATGTTCAGACTGATCTGAGTCTTTGCATGGCGCTCATGCCACTTTGTTGATTTTATCATGTCATGGATCATATTATAAATCAGCTATTGGTCAGTCTCATAGAACTCCTGATGGAGCTGGAAGAGAGTGGAGAGGGGACTGGGTGGGATGAAACTGGTTGTGGCAAGACAATTTTGCTTATTTTTCTGTAAGAAGATACCTTGTGGAGCAACTAGCTGTGATATATTTAGAATTTTTGGCAAGTGAGTCATTTTTAGCTCGCCTGAACGAAAGTTCAGGAAGAGCTATTGTTGTCACCACGGCGTCCGTGTCAGCGTCGGCGTCCGGATTGGATGTTTTGGTTAAAGTTTTTTAAAGACCTATATCTCCCTAACCCATGGATGGATTCTTTTGATACTTGCACTGTAGTTAGATATTGGTCCAAAGTTTAACATGGTACCACCCCCACCCCACTCCTTGACCTTGATGTCAAGGTCATGGACTTAGAAAATTGGGAGTTTTTTGGGACTGGATGTTTTGGTTAAAGTTCTCTAAAGCCCAGTATCTCCTTAACTCATGGATGGATTCCTTTGATACTTGCACTGTAGTTAGATATTGGTCTGAAGTTTTCCAAGGTACCACCCCCACCCCCCTCAGTGACCTTGATGTCAAGGTCATGGACTTAGAAAATTGTCTTTTTATTGATTGGATGTTTTGGTTAAAGTTTTTTAATCAAGTCAAGTCAAGTCAAAAGAAATTTATTTAGGCACAAACATATAAATGTCCATTGCCCTCATCATTATGAGGCGATACATATAAGAGAAATGTATGATACTCGATATTTTACCACATATATACAAACACATTACAACCAAATACTCCCACGCATTGCAGCAAGGTAAACACAAACGTAAAATAATTCATTCATTATTCGTAGTAGTAATAGTAAACGTAAAATTGTAGCCTGAAGGCAGTTGACCAATTATTATAATCCAAAGAAATTCCTACGCACTAGTCAATGAACTATGTCACAATACACTACATGAACCACGTGGTTTCTGTGTAATATACATTGTCAGTGGATTATTAAATTGACTCGCAGGTAAGAAACAAATTTTTCACTTTAACGCGAGCGCAGCCCCTAATTACAAACGACGCAAAATATGTCACCGTTTCGTTGATGTCGAAACGCAACGTCGAAACGTTTCGTTGACGTCGAAACGCTGCGTCGACGTCGAAACGATAAAGACAACGGTGAGCTGCTCTCAAGTGTTTCAAACAGAATTTTGCTGTCAACGTCTTAATAATACGTTGAGTAACGTCTAAGTAAAACGCCGAGTCAACACCGTCTCAGTACAACCCTCTCGTTAATAATAGCAAGTTGGTTCACTCATTTTACAATCTTATAGTAATATTTTATAGTAATTAACCCACAGGGCAACAGCAGTGAAACAACACAGAATCAACGTTGATTCAACGCCATGACGCTGAATAAACGCTGATTCAACGCCGGGAATCCTCTGAACTACTATTTCTTAGTTAAGCAAATTGTATAATTGTCGGTATTTTACAAGATACCAGAGCGCCGCAGCTGCACCGCCTCGAGCCCACGCAGCGTCAAACGCTCCCGTGGCCTTGAAACGATACAGTTACCACTAGGCGTCCGCACTGGTAACTATCCTAATGAGTTTTATAAAAATAACACAATTATATTATTCAGCACTGGATAGGTGCTGTCTCAACGTTTATTAAACGCCGAGACAAGCCAATCCCATCCGCCCTAACACAATCGTACCATTCAGATAAGTTATAAGTAATACAATTTCTACGTACATTAATCAGTTACAAGATCGCCCAAGGCTTCTTCGCGTTTCTGTTTTGCAAGATATAAAAAATTAGCTAATTTTTTCAGAACGATTTTTTTTTCAGTGGTAAGCAACAATTTAAATTTGTTTATATTTGGCCATGAATGATAGTACCTGGGTATATATTTTATACGTATTTCACGGTAAAAAGGACATGTGAGTAAGAAATGATATTCATCTTCTACCACTGACATCTGACAAAAAACACACAACCTTTGTTGCTTTTCAATATTTCGGTATCTACCCTCTTCCACAGCTAGCTTATGTGCAGAACACCTTAACTTAGCTAATTCAGATCTGTGCCTACCGTCTGTAACACAGTTAAGGTACTTTTCTGCAGCGAATTTCGTTTTGATTATACTGTATGTGCATAATTTACTTGATTTTCTTAAAGCTTCATACCAACTTTGGTAATATTGGTCATAAACCCTTTCAATAATGCGTGTCAGCTGCAAATATGTAATATTATCATTATTCCACAGAAAACTGAATCCTAGTTCATTTAAAAGTTGCTTTACCTTTGATGCCCAACTATCTGAATAACTATTAGCAATTTGGTCTTGAAAAATTTTATGTAAAAGCGAATTCGGGTTTTTCATAATCTTGAACCAAAACTTTAATATTCTTATTTTGCGTATAACAGACAGCGGTACCCTTCCGACCTCCCCGTATACTGCATTATTACAAGTCTGTGTTCTTACACCAAGAAGTTGCTTTAAAAATTTTAAGTGTACTCGTTCAACATCAAGCGCGGCATGAAACCCCCAAATCTCACATCCGTAGCACAAAATAGGCAAAACCATTGTATCGAAAATCTTAACTTTCTCAGAAACATTAAGTGACACTGAATCAAACAAAGAATTTATTGAGAACAAAGCTTTCATTGCTTGATCAGATAAAGTTTTTTGTGCTTGATAAACTTTACCATTTGCAGACAATGTAACCCCTAAATAAGTAAACTTTGCGACATTTTTTAGTCGCTCATTATTAAAATATATATCAACATTTTCCACACGACAGCCCTTTTTAAATGTCAAAACAACCGTTTTATCAATATTTACTTTTACGTTCCAACTAAGACAATAAGCATGTAATTTATTCAACAATATTTGTAAACCCAGAGGTGTATATGAAAATAAAACGGTGTCATCAGCAAACAACAGCAGAAAAATTTGCAGATCCAGGCTTACAAGTAGTCCTACTTTTTCCTACTTTTTCCTACTTTTCCTATTTTTTTGCCCTTTTCCTACTTTTTTCCTACTTTTTCCCAAAATATTCCTACTATTCCTACTTTTTGAATGAAAATGAAAATAAAAAAATGTATATTTCAAAATATTTTAGTCTGTTGCAGAATGAAACATGCTACATGATATAAGGACTGATGGCATATACTACTGATGAGGTTCTTACAGTCTTTGAACATACTACTGTTGACATCTTATGCAATCTGCATGGTGCCTTTCTGGGAAATGTGTTGAATATTTTGAACATGCATGTTGCTTAATGTGAAGGATGAGGCCCTCCCAGAGGTTTTGGGTAGCTGGGGAGAATGGCCATTTATTTTCAGGGAGCTGGGGAGCACTAGCAATTATTTTCAGGGAGCTAGGGAGCAAGCTCTTAATTTTAAGGAGCTGGAGAGCACTGTCAGAATGTGATTTTCTAAATTGTTTTTGGCTTCTGGGGGGCTGTGCCCCCCAGACCCCCCATTTATATAGAAATAATATCATTTTAGTCAGTCTTTTTAAGCCAAAACTACTTCTGGTGGGCATTCAGACTTACAAATGCTAGCATTTCGGGGGCTGACTAGAGGTGGAGATGACTGCTTTTACTCATCTTGCATAGTTGTGCTTGTTAATCAAAGTAAGATGTTTATAATCATATACTCATTCTAACGCATGTACCAGAGGAAGACATTGGGATGCTGTCCATTCAACTCTGAAATGAATTTTCTGACTGCTCTCATCCCCTGTTCCCTGACAGATCATACTCAGGTCCTCCTATTTCATATAAACTACCATTATATCTTGTTCAAAGCAACATTTTCATATAAGGATCTTACCACCTGGTTCTCTTTCTCTCTCTCTAGAACAACATTGAACAGTTCTTTCACTATGTTTTATGGTGTGTTTAAATGTTCAATTTGATTAATAAATAAAAAAAATCAGGTTGACAGCAGCATATACAGTAGGATTTCAGAGCTTCCTGAAGTTAAACAGCCCTTAAATCTTGTGACTGGAGTTTTTCTGAACTGTTCTGCAGCGTTAAAGTGATTTAATATATACGAGATTTATTGGTATGTTGGTATATATAATTCCTACTTTTTATCATAAAATTCCTACTTTTTTCCTACTTTTTTCTTGAAATGATTCCTACTTTTTTCCTACTTTTTCATGAAAAGCCACTTGTAAGCCTGCAGATCATCAATGCTTATAACCTCAGCGGTGTCGTCACTAAGTGAAGTGGACATATCATTAATAAACAAAATAAAAAGTAATGGAGACAGCGGTTCCCCCTGTTTGACCCCCATGTAGCTATCGAAATATTGTGTTAAAGACCCATTTACCTTTATGCAAGTTTTAACTGATTTACACATTGCTTGTAAATATTTAACAAACTTGCATGAAACACCAGAATTTAACAATTTAAACCATATGCCATCCCTATAAACTAAATCAAAAGCCTTCTGGAAATCTATAAATGCGCAGTACAGTTTCTTCTTTTCATTATTAATGACCTTATTAATTATCGAATGGAGAATAAAAATGCAGTCGGTAGTACTTTTTTGCTGTCTGAACCCAAACTGATAGTCAGTTAAGACGTTGTTTTGTTCAGCCCATTTTCGTAAATGTGAATCCAGAACTTGTGAGAATATTTTAGAAAAAATGCTAGATAAAGAAATACCCCGATAATTGTTTACATCTCTCTTGTCACCTTTCTTCGGAATTGGCACCAACATCGATTTGGCCCAGCATTCAGGATATAAACTGTTGTCATACATGAAATTAAAAATCTTACATAAAAGAGGGGATAGAATATCACGACCTTCAATAAATATTTCTGGCAAAAGCATGTCAACTCCAGGACTTTTTCTCCGCTTAAGTGTGTTTATCGAATTTTTAAATTCATTAATGCTAATACGGCAATCAAGTTCATCAACGGAAGTATGAATCGAATCCTGATTTGATAAGAAGTTTTCAACCTCTTCATCGCGATAAACGTTTTCAGACGAATAGAGCCCCTTAAAATGGTTAAAAAATTCTTCAGTTGATACCTGAGGAGAACATTTATTTTTGCCCTTGATTTTTCTTATTTCATCCCAAAATTTCTGTGGGCCATTTTTCGCTGTATCAGAAAAGAATCGCTTCTGTTCATTTTTATACCGTATTTTTGCTGTGCGCTTAGCTTTACAATATAATTTACGTTTCTCGATCACAACATTGCGATATTGACTTGACCTGTATTTTCGGTAAGCTCTATTAGCAGCTTTCAATTGTTGTCTCGCTACGTCACATTCACGCGTAAACCACGGACTATTGTATTTTCGGCTAGGAGCATCGCTCACTTGTGTGAATCGTTTTGTTACTCCGAATACTTTAAATGCTGTCGAGTACAGTACATCGCCAAAAGTTTCGATACCAGCATTTACATCGGTTTCGTCATTTAAAACTTTATTAACAACAGAATTTAACAAAGGAATTTCCTCGTTTAAATAGTGCTGAAATTCATTAGTTCTTTCATCATCCCAAACAATTTTATCGATTTTAATATTTTCATTGCTAGGTTGTTTATTTTGATAACTAACTTTTAAGTTAACTTGTATTGGGACATGAGAGGAACAAGCATATAAATCATGGACAACAAAATCAGAAATCATAGGAAACAAGTTAACTGCCATGATTACGTAATCAATAACGCTACTTCCGCGCTGGGATACAAATGTATATTGTCCTATGCCCGCATCATCTCCGATTCTTCCATTAACAATTCTTAAATCAGTGCTTTTACAGAGATCTAAGAGATTCACTCCTGATGCATTACATATCATGTCCATTGAAAATCGTTCGCTTAGTATTATTTGCTCGTCAGCATTACTGTTAATATCAATATTTGGGATATATCTAGCATACTCTTCTGTCGTATCTAATACGTCAGATCTCTGACCGCATCTAGAGTTAAAATCACCAACTAACGAAATTTTACCGACATTTGAATATTTCCTTATATCCGACTCCAGCGATTCAAAAAAACCCTGTTCATGTAACCTAAAATAAACCGAATCTTGTGGTGGTATATACAAAAAGCATATACAAATATCATATTCTAAGTCAAAAAAATCTTTACATAATTTGACCCATATGAAACCTTTTTCATTTTTTTCTAAAATTTGAATTCCTGCTGCAACATTATGGCTAACAAATAAACAGACTCCACCATGCCCTCTCTTACACCTTTTATCCCTTACAGACTCTTTTCTCGGCACATCAACACAATCATACCCATTCAGATCAAAACGCTCACCCTTTCGCTGCCACGTCTCACTACAAAAAACAAGATCAAAACTTTGAACAATATTTAAGAAGTCCTCATCATCTAAACAGTTCTTAAGCCCTTCCACATTCCACGACAGAATGCTCAACTCAGACTCAGACATTTCTCCGCTCCCCTAGCTAGCCTCTGCACCCCCCGACTGGGGCTGTTGCTGAGCCACTGGACCCACATACGGTCTTCCATTTATGAGAAGTTTATCCTTAACCAGGAAAGCTGTTTTACCACTATTTCTTGCTTTAATCATTTCCGGAATCAAAGCTTTCCTGCGTTCTTGCACTGCCTGAGGATACTGTTCAAAGACCGCAAAAGAAGTAGTTTTTAAATTAATGTTTTTCAAGGCACTTTTAACAAGCATTTTGGAGTTTGTGTCCTTGAACTTTACGACTATAGCACGCTGCTTACCGTGTTTGAAAGCACCCATATGATGGGCTCTGTCTATATATATTCTTGTTTTAGCACTCTCTATTTTTAGCACCTGTTCACAGAAATCAAGAATTTTCCCGGCACAGTCCTCTCCCACTGTTGCCTGCGCATATGTAGACTGGGATTGAGACGGCAGAAAGGTGCCCTGAGATGAATCATGGTCATTTGCTTGTTCCATGGGAACCCCATTTTGTTGCATAAGTGGTGTTGCTGTTTGCATGACGACTTCCGGTATCCCCAGAAACACGAGATTATCTCTCATTGACCTGCACTGAAGGTCTATAATATCTTCTTGGCATTTTTTATTATCAGCCATTAGGGTCACATTATCCTTTTTCAAAGTTTCATTTTGTTTAGTCAAATTTTTGAGCTCACCCTGTAGCTTATCGTGTTGTTTTTTGTTGTGATCGGCCTGTTTACTCACTGACTCGTACTTTTCATTGATAAAGTTTTGACTTTTCTCAATTTCATTAATTTTTCGATTTGCAGTGTCAATTTTGGATTTGTTTTCAGCAATACTGGCTTCAATACAGTTCAATCTGGCTATAATAGTTTCTTGTTGAGTTGCCATAGTGTCAAGCTTCTGAACTTTGCTTAATATAAAGTCAATCTTCGAACTAAGATCAGACATGTTCATATTTGGGGGATTCCACCCAGTACCTGGTGTCGGAAACGACGGTTGCATAGGAAAAGTCATTGGAAAGTCAGGTATTCTAGGGCCTTGATATATTGGCTGACTACTTACAGACCCTTGCTCGGACCCTGATTTCGGTACCTCCTTCTCTTTATTTCCTTTGTTCGACGCCATATTTGACCCTTGTTCGGCACTGTCCTTTTTTGTGCTTCTTCTTCGACGCTTTTTAGCAGGTTTTTTAACAACCTTATTGTCCGACATATGTATGAAAAGCACTAATTAATGCACTAGTACATCCCCACATGTAATTTTTCACCAAAAAAGTCCAAAAACAACAATTCTATTTGTAAAAATTGATGAGCAAATTTAAACCGTTTTGACCGCCTCGAGGTCACGTGATATAATGATAATGACACATATCTCCTGAACCCATAGATGAATTCTTTTTATATTTGCACTGTAGTTAGATATTAGTCCAAAGTTTTACAGAGTACTACCCCAGCCCTGCTCGGTGACCTTGATGTCAAGGTCAGGGACTTAGGAAATTTGGTCTTTATTAAAGTTTTCTAATTGTGTACTGATTCATAATGCTTGGCAGAGATTTAGTTTACACTTGAACTGATGTTAGACACTTTTTTGAGTTTTTACAAAACACTATATACTTACCCGACTGGATGACCTTGATGTCAAGGTCATGGACTTTGAGTTTTGTCTTAAAGATTTTGATTAGTTTTATATTAATGAAGACATAATTTCACAGTGCCACAATGGACTCAGTTGATACTAATACTTGGACTGATGTTAGATTACGGTTAAAGGCTTTGATACATCCTAGCCCTGCCCTCCTCCCCCTACCCCTTAGTTCTTTGACTTCAAGCTCATGGACTTTGAAATTTCATGTGGATTTTTTTTTATTTTAAGACATTTCTGAGATAGCTTTTGTTTATAAATGTGTTGTCATTATAGACATGCTTGCCTGAAGTTTTATACATAGCAGTCCACACCACCATAGCGACTGTGTGATGGGCAAGCACCTATTCAGGCGAGCTATGCTGTCAGGCGACAGCTCTTGTCTAACTTTTTGCTCATAACAGTGAGTCAGTCAATACAAAATGAAATGTCAGTAAGTTGAAATTAAATCAAATTAGGCTTGCATGTGAGATATATGTAGGGATACCTATGTCTAAACACCTTGATCACGTATATTGTACACATTTTGTAGATGTATTGTCACGTTTGGTTCTGACAAGGTTGGGATTGAGTGTAGGCACATCAGAAAAGTTCTCATGATCTAGAAGTGAACATGAAATGAACCGCAACATAAGAAAATCAGTAAAGTGGCATGTGCGCCTCACTCAGACTCAAATCCACCTAGGCATATGAACAGTATGATCAGAGTCTTTGCTTTGCACTTAAAGGGTAATGGTCAAATCTTCCTCCATGCCGACAGCAAAGACTCTGATCAGACTGGGCAGAAGCCCAGGCTGATTTGAGTCTATGCTTGGAGCACATGCCACTTTGTTGGTTTTGTCATGTCGCAGCTCACATGTTTAACTAGAAAGTGACAAGGAAGTGGCGTTGGAGAGGTGTAAGAGTGTAGTTGGGGTATAATCTTTTGCTCATACATGTACCTTTCAGAACAGCACACAAGCCTTGAAGGAGTTAAAACATTTCTCATAATTGTGATGAAAATCTGTCTGTATCTAAGGCTTTGAAATAGGAATTGATTCCTTTTTTAGGTCCTATGTCATGGGTGTATAGACAGATGTCTCTAGGGATGGATCCACGAGCTCTTCTTAGACAGATTATCCCACATGAAACGCACATTCCTGATCTTGATGATCTGACCCTTTGGAAGCTAGTCATCAACATTGTGTGTGAGCCTCCTCCAAGATCTAAACTAGACAATGTTACTACTTTGGCGGATGTTCTACATTTGATGAAGACTTGTAAGAAAATTATGGTGCTTACAGGAGCTGGGGTAAGTATACAGGAACTTTATATGGTAGGAAAAGGTAAGGTGTAGAAGATCAAGACTTTGGTTGTACAATTTCTTGACGTATTGAAGATAAAATGGTGCCATTTTATGCTATGCCTGACATCAACTAAGGACCAAAGTTAATGGAAACTTGCATTTGATTAAACTGTGCATTTCAGCAAGACTAGTTCTACATTTAAAATCAAACATTAAAAATCAAAGGTATTCAAGAAAAAGTAGGTTTGGGATAGAAAACCTGCCTCTCAGGATCACCATTTAGCAGCATGAGGCTTGCTGAGTGATAAAGAATAGTGATCCGAGGGATGGCAGATTTTTATGCCCCTGTGACGATAGTCAGAGGGCATTATGTTTTACCCCAGTCCGTCTGTCTGTCCGTCTGTCCGTCGCACATTTTAGTAGTAAGTTTGTGTAATCAACTCCTCCCACAGCTTATGTTGGATTAATTTGAAACTTTACACACATGTTGCAGACATATTGAAGATGTGCATGAAGATTTCTTTTGGCCAAAAAATTATTCTTGACAAAATTCCGGGCTTTCGGACTTAGACATTTTCAGTGTTGGTAAGTGATATAGGGTAGCAAGTTTGTGTAATCAACTCCTCCCACAGCTTATGATGGATTGATCTGAAACTTTGAACACATGTTGCAGACATATTGAAGATGTGCATGGAGATTTCTTATGGCCAAAAAATTATTTTTGACAAAATTACGGGCTTTTGGATTTAGACATTTTCAGTGTTGGTTAGTGATATAGGGTAGCAAGTTTGTGTAATCAACTCCTCTCAGAGTTTATGATGAATCAATTTGAAACTTTGCACACATGTTGTAGACATACTGAAGATGTGCATGAAGATTTCTTTTGGCCAAAAAATTATTTTTGACAAAATTACAGGCTTTCGGACTAATCAGTTTTAACAGTTTGAGACCATGCACACTTCTTTGAATTTGTGATGGTGGTGGTCAGAGAGAAAGGGATGCAAGGGTTAATGGGGAACACGGGGGCATCACCTGTGTCTTACAGACACAGTTTTCTAGTTTAGTAGTGCATCTCACACCCTTGAAAGATACTTATATTCTGCATATTTTAGATGTTCATGTTTTATTTTTGTGTCCCAGATAGGAGTGTGTTTTGATGCTTTTCTGGGCCAATTTCTGCTCATTCAAAATTGGTTTTTGAACACAACATAAGCATTTACGAAAGAAAAATTTCAGACTTCCCATATATATACATTGTATATCGCGTGGAAAAGGGTATTGCAATATATTGTGATACAGCAATTCTGTGTTTCAGTACATATTGAATACATATCAGGGTAAGAAACAGTCACTGAAAATGGTTTCTGAGTAGGTATATTAACCTGAAATGGTACCAAATTGAACTTTTTTGCATCAGTATTTTTCACGCCAAAGAAATCTACAGCATCAATCTTGCAAAGCACATTTATTCAATCTGACTGGTTTTCAGATAATCATCTGTCTAAATTTATGTTAGGTACAGCTGAAAGGACTTAGTCTGTAAGTCTGCTATCAATTGGTGCATGTTTTATTAGTGTTTAAAACCTGGGATAAAGCACTACAATATACTGGCATACAATTCGGGCCTACCAAAATACTACACAATAAAAAATACATTGCAGTATACCTATATACATGTATCAGGATATCCTTATACCCCAACTTCTTTATGTTAGGTACAGCTGAAAGGACTTAGTCTGTAAGTCTGCTATCAATTGGTGCATGTTTTATTAGTTTTTATAACCTGGGATAAAGCACTACAATATACTGGCATACAATTCGGGCCTACCAAAATACCACACTATAAAAAATACGTTGCAGTATACCTGTATATCAGGATATCTTTATACCCCAACTTCCAATCAATCTTAAGCTCAGTTCACTAAAGATGTCATGCTTATTCGGTTACAAGATGGTCTCTGCCCACCAAAACAACCCTAGAAATCCAGATGGATCTATATTTCTGTAATTGGTTTGAAAGGGATACCCCATCTTATACAATGTAGCAGAATTACATAAAACTGAGTTAGATATATTGGGTCATTTTAAAGGGGGAAACCTTTTCTTATAGCTGACTTATTATATAGTTGATTGAATTGTCTGTTGCAGGTTTCTGTTTCATGTGGTATCCCAGATTTCCGATCAAGAAATGGTGTGTATGCCCGCCTTGCCGTAGATTACCCTGATTTGCCAGATCCTCAAGCTATGTTTGACATACACTACTTCAGGAGTGATCAAAGACCTTTCTTCAAATTTGCAAAGGTTTGTTTACTTACATGTAGATCTAGTTTTAACATATAACTCCATAATGTGGGGAGTGTTTGATAATTCTGTACAGTTTTTATACGCCCGTTTTGAAAAAACGGACGTATTATGTCGTGGCGCTGTCCGTCCGTCCGTCCGTCCGTCCGTCAACATTCTTGTACACGCCATAACTCAGTAACCATTCGGGATATCTTCATGAAATTTGGTAGGCATATGTATCAGGGTGGGGGAACGTGTCGCGTACAAGAATGGTTGCTCCCCCTTTCTTACTTTTGAAGTTATGCCCCTTTGATTAATTTTTTCCCTGTAAGTCTTGTACGCGCCATAACTAGATAACCGTTTGGGATATCTTTATAAAACTTCATAGCAATGTGAATGAAGTCCTAACAATGTGTCGCGTACAAAAATGGCTGCTTTCCCTCTCTTTGTCTTAGAGTTAATCCCTTTCATTAATCTTATTGGCTATTTTGTGTATATTACAAAGAATATATTTTCAGGGGAGGATAGTAGAACAAAAAATGGTTCATCTAGTATAATTAGGTTATTTCCCTTTCCCTTGTTCTACTTTGACAAGCAGCTTAAACAACAGTATTTGAGGTGTTAAATATCTAAATAATGTTGCAGTCATTATACCCCTGCTTTGAAAAAGTGGGGGGTATACAGGTTTACATCTGTCCGTCTGTCCTTCCGTCCCCTTTTAATCAAATTTTTCATCAAAGATTTCTTCACAACCATACAAGCTAGACTGGTCATATTTGTCATAAAGGTTGATTATGACATGTTGTACTGTGGGATTGAGAACCAGCCTTCTCCTGCTTATTCTTCCCTGTATTTGTCCAATTTTCTTTCTTTCCATACTTTGAATAATGAAATTTTACGTCTAAGATTTCTCTACAACCATGCAAGCTAGAGTAGTCATATTTGGTATGCAGGTTGATGACGACATGTTGTATCGTGGGATTGAGAACCAGCCTTCTCCTGCTTATTCTTCCCTGTATTTGTCCAATATTCTTTCTTTCCATACCTTGAATAATAAATTTTTTCGTCAAAGATTTCTCCACAGCCTTGCAAGCTAGAGTAGTCATATTTGGTATGCAGGTTAATGATTACTTACTGTATCGTGGGATTGAGAACCAGCCTTCTCCTCTTTTTCTTCCCTGTATTTGTCCAATTTTCTTTCTCTCTTTACTTTGAATAATGTAATTTTTTGTAACAGATTTCACAGCAACCATTCATATTTGGTATACATGGTAACAATGATTTCTCTCTCTCTCTCTATGCTTTTTGTTACGAAAATAACACCATTTGATGTTAGCAGTTAAGCAGGGGTATAGTCGGATTCGCCAACAGTTCTACTTAATTATAGAGTGGTTGCCTCTGTTTGTCTGCCTGTGTATCCTTTTGTAAACAATTTTGTTCATTCTGCAACTCCTTTAGGACATTGAAACGGGCGTATTATGCGCCGCTTGCGAAGCCCTTGTTCTCATTTTCTTTTAAGGTCAGTGACATGAAAAAAACAACTAAGTGGCATGTGTGGCACGCAGACAGATCAGCCTGGACATCCACTCAGTCTGATCAGAGTGTTCCCTGTGTGCTTAAAGGAGCACTATTAAGAGTTTAAGCTTCCGCCATGCCGAAGCAAAGAATCTGATTGGACTGAGTAGACACCTATGCTGATCTGAGTCTTTGCTGGGCGCACATGCTACTTTGTTGGTTTTGTCGTGTTACTGCTCAAATATATGTTGTGGGCTTACACAAGAACTGACTCGCCAAAGCAGGAATAAGGTGTTTAGTTACACATCTATGTTTGGCTACCATTTTTAGAGACAATTTCAACAGAACAGTGTTTGTTTCAGTTATAGGTGAGTCTCTTTTCCACTTGCCCATTTGCAAGTAAACTTTGATACAGGGCGTATAAACGTTTGAGAATTTTAGTCCCTATTTTATCATTTTTAGCATCTAAATGAAAATTTAGACTGTAAGGATGAGTTAGTTTACAAGAAGTTTTACACCTATGCAGGGGGGTGCTACTTTTAGAAGAGTTTATTCTAAGAGCAAATTATCTTTTGAAATGTATGGGAACACTTTCAGGGGAAGCAGCTTTGCCATTTTCATCTTTGCCTCCCTTCGCAATGGGGGCCACCTCTTACAGGAAAGAATTTGCTCCCTAGGAGCAAATTCTCTCTTTGAAGAGTTGACTCCATTTCAGAAGAGCTACGCTGTCCAAGGAAGCAAACAGAAAGTCACAATAGTTGTTACCCAATTGTAACTTGGATGAAACATTTTTTTTGAATTTTGCAGAGGTAAATTTTGTCGCCTGCTTATTTGGTGCTTTAAGGGTTAACAGAATTAATAAAATAGGATAAATACAATATTTCAAATCTGTATTGTTTTCAGGAGATATTTCCCGGCCAGTTTGAACCTTCTAAATGTCACAAGTTTATTCGTCTGATAGAGGACCATGGTAAATTATTGCGGAACTACACCCAGAATATTGATACCCTGGAACAAGTGGCAGGAATCAACAGAGTCATTCAGTGTCATGGTGAGCTGCTTAATGTATTTTCTGCTGTTTCAGCTGAAAGATTTATAATTTAATTTAGTTTGTCATTGCATCTTTCTCTGGGCCCCGATAGTGCAGATTTACTGCTCTAGCAATACGAGATTTGAAACCAGCCGGCAGCCAAATGCTGTCCACCGTAACACATCAGTCTGTGACTGTCATACTGAAATATTGTAGAAAGGGATGTAAAACTCAATTTTATTCATCCATACATCATCTTTCCAAATATTTTGCAGTATAGTCATGCCAAGATCAAGGATGGAAGACTTGCAGTTGTACTGCTCATTCAACAATATTTCAGTCATATAGAGCCAATGGAAGGGTGATAATGAAAGTCTATGTGCATTGGAACCATTTACGTTCGAAAAGAATTCTGCCTCCAGTAGCAGGCTAGCACTTAAATCAACGAGCCATGATAGATACAGGTTTTGGGATTGTGTTGGAGGGGGAAAACCCAATCTCATAGCCTAATGAATAAGGGATAACTGTATTCAAAATTGTTATTTGGGGAGGTAAATCGTTGGATTTATGATTGGAATTTTCATTTTATGATGACGCGCAAGTGGAGTGGTAAAACACAGTTTGCAATCATAGAACTGACGATTTATCTCCCCAAATAACCATTTTTGGTTTAGTTATCTTCATTCTAATGCACTTTATCATTTTTCACCTTTCAAAATGTACTACTTTATAGGGATGCGCAATAATACCGATATATCGGTATATCGCAATACGTTCAGAATAAAATACGTATTGCGATACGGTCCGCCCGTATCGATACGCTGACGATATTTTAGCTCCTACATGATATAAAAGCCATAACGTATTTTATTGTTATATAAACATTTTTCTTATTCCTTAAAACGTTACTGAAAAGATCGTTTACAAAATCAAAATCATAATTTATATTTCACGCCTAACGCTTCTGACCTAATGGCGGTGCTTTGATCAACCGGTTTAAACCAGTCACTGGAAAAAATATATATCGCTTGACCGCACGGCATGAAAAGATTAATAAAAATTGATTGGCTTAAAGACTTTGATAATTGCACAATCAGCGGTAATAGCGTTAATTGAGTAGATGGACAACGAGGTTTACTGTGATTGGCTTCGCATGATAAAGTAACTATCGGAAAAACAAAGATCAGCCTGCGCGTGTTCTCTGTCTGGCCATAGACTTCCTTGTTCGCATATTATGAATCCTGGGGACTCTATCTAGTAAAATTGATGACGCTGTTTGCCAAGCACAGTTGCGCAGGTTTCATGTATATTCTCTATACGCACATGGCATACGGTCTCTTATCGCCCAGACACATCCTAAATGAACTCTCCCGTCTTCGTTTAAAGATTTGTCAAATTAGCCGAATCCGGATTCGGCTTTACGAGAGCAATGTGTTACGAAAGGGAACTATCACGCATCAAATTCGGCATCAGCTTCGCAATATACCCGAATTCGTTTCACAAATTATACCGCAACCAGTCAGGGCTAAAAATAGATTGATTGACAGGAAGGGCGCGTGACTTGGTAAACTTTCGCAGTATTTGAAAAACGTGTTGAAAATGTATTTCTCTGTTTCTAAAGATGAACATTGACTTTGATAGTTGGATCAGCCGTACAAACATGCTTTGGCTGATAGGTATGGTGCCTTATATGGGCTAGATATATCTAGATTGAACGTTGCAAGTTATCGTAAGATGAAAACACCAACTGGGCGTTTCAAACAGTGATTTTCTCCGAGAAAATGTTCCCTAAAAAACTTGTTCTGCTGTATAAGCCGCACCGCTATTTCAGTCCTATATCTGAGGCATAATTCTGTACATGCCTATCTACCATTACTGAAAATGTTGCAGTGTGCCGCAAATGCGATATGGTTGTCAAACATTCATGAAAATAAACGGTATACTTACAGTTAATAACTAAAAAACTTGAAATCTTAGTTTTCCTGCTGATAAAAAGCTACCTTAAGGAAAATGCATAAAAACCTAGATATAGGATTGCCCTTCTTTTTCAGACTAAGCCTTTAACCAAAATCTTAGCCAGACAATTTATTTAGAGGAGTTCCACTAGTCATTCCCTTGTCCAGTTCAAGTCACACTTTATGAAGGATAAATGAAAACACCGAAGTTAAACATAATACAACCTTTTTATCTTATATCTACTTCCATGCAAAGCCCTCCAGTGTACTTTACATGTAGAAAACAAATGTCACAATATATTGTGATACGTATTGCAATACAGTGTGAGTGTATTGCAATATATCGCAATACGAAAATTCTGGCAATACCCATCCCTACTACTTTACACCCACAGCAAGTGCTTTCAGCAGCGTAAAACAGTACGACAGCCAATGAGAAGCGATTTTTCCTAATGACATCAGCTTCTCAACAGTATATCGCAGAATGTACTACAGCAAATTTTTGACGTTATCCAGTCAGATGTGGCGTTAGATTTGTAAGTGCATTAGAATAAGGTATCTGAAGCTCTTACATAGTCACATAAATCAGTACCAAGTATTCTCTCTCTACACTAGGGTCAAGTCAGGTAAATTCGGACAGCAGGTAAATTCGGACACACCATTGCAAACAGTGAAAATCCAGATGAGACGGCTCATAACGAGTTATTTTTGTTTTAATTCCAAACAACTGACATATAAAGGAAACAATGTTATTGTCCGAATTTACCTGCTGTCCGAAATTAGCTGACTTGACCCTATTTTCCTTCTCCAGGATCTTTTGCCACAGCTACTTGTATGGTATGTGGTCATAAGTGTACTGCTGATGATATCAAGACCAACATCATGAAGCAGGTCAGTTGCATCAACACCCAAAGCACAAAAAATGAAAACAGTTGAATTGGCGAACAAGATAGATCCAGATGAGGCAGCTCATAATGAGCTGCCTCATTTTGATCTGTGCTGTTTGCCTTCTTCTGTTCGAATTCTCAAAAAGATAAAGCTTGGGCAAAACATTTTTTTTTCTAAATTTTGCAGAATAAAATTTTGTTATCTGCTCCATTGGCAATTTTAAGGTTAAACAGTGTTGGTGCTGAAAATGATCAGATTCGCTCAAAAGCATATGTATGCAAATTTCCTTTAACTGTTATAGTGTACAAGAAAAGGTTTAAATACCCAAGAGTCAGTTCCTAGATATTTCGAAAGGAGTCAACAACCAAACTGCTACAGTACAAATTTGTCAATTTCCTACATTCATTGAAGAAAGTGTAACAGCAGATGTGCCTGAAGAATAATGGTTAATCTCCATACACTGAAAGTCTAACAAAAGTCCGAAAATTTTGAGCATTAAGCAATTGGATGGATGAATGACTTGCAATTTTACGTCCTTTTCAACATTATTTAAGTCATATTATGCTGATGTGAGGGTGATAGTGAAAGGTTGTGTGCAATAGAACTCCATTTATGATTGCAAAGATTCTTGCTGCCAGCGGGAAACAAACCCGGGGCTGCAAGATCAGGAGGCCAGCTCTTAACCCACTGAGCCACGGGGGCTTCTGTGAATTAAGCATTTTAAATGCGACGTTTGGTAGAACAAAAGATACATTCACTGAATGAGATCTTACTTTTTCTTCCTTAAGACGTTACCACTGTGCCCACAGTGTCCTGCTGACACACCGCTTGCAGTAATGAAGCCAGATATTGTGTTCTTTGGTGAGAGTTTACCGGAGGAGTTCCACAACCAAATGGCTGCAGACAAGGAGGAATGTGATCTGCTCATAGTCATTGGGTCTTCACTCAAAGTCAGGCCAGTGGCCTTGATTCCTAGTAAGTATATTTTAGGTGTATGGGTGCACCTCCCTGTTTTATTTATCATTTACAAAGGGGAATAACTTAAAAATTTGTGACTTCCTATTTGCTCCATAGATGACAAAAACTTTCTAAAAAGGTGTCTATGCCTTAACTCTTTCTGTGCCAAGTTTATATTGAAATGCACTTTCCAGGGCCAAATTTATTTTACAAGATTGGGTGTTTCTGGTCAATAAAAACCCTTGAAAGTCTCTAAATTTCATCAAAAACGGCCAAATTCTATTTTTCTCACAAATATCTTTGTTTGCCATATCCCAGTCATAGACTTTGAATTATTTCCCTTGGTAATGTCGTAAAATTTAACGGGGCTGTGCTGGTCGCATTAAAGTGACAATGGCACTCTGCCTAGCAGTGCCGTCTGGGCGACAATAGCGCTGAAAGAGTAAAGGAAAGAACTTTTTCCTAGAGGAGCAAATTTTTACCTTTAAGAGTTGACCCCCAGCAAAAAGGGAGGCAAAAATGAAATGACAAAGTTGCTTCCCCTGAAAGTGCGCCCTGTTCACCTTCAGCCCTTACTACCAATAACCTTTCAACACCTGCAAAATTTCTCTACCATTTGTAGAATTTATTATCTACAATCTGAATGCTGTATTCAAATTGGCAATGTTATTGTTTTGTTTACTTATATTTGGTTTGGTGAAGTAATCAGCTATACCTGAGTTTAGCTGATCTAGTTAAAGATAAACAAAGGTTATTTAGATATTCAAGCACTTTCTTTTTTGTTATCAGTGACATAGAAACAATACTGGCTTCCATCAAATGGCATTATTCTGAGGTATTGAAATTGCCAATAAATCATCAGATGCCCATATCTAGATTTGGATGGCTGGGGGTGTCATACCAGGGCATGTTTTATAAAGCTTACCATATTAATTCAGTTGCAGGATTGCAGGACAGGATTTTTTCCCCTCTTAAACAATCCCAAAAATCTGGATCCTTTGTATGAGATGGAGTTTGATTCTTTGGATTGTTTTGGAAGGGAATGTACCCATTCATCTTACTTTCCCCATTTCAGATTCTTTACCAGCAAATATTCCTCAGGTCTTGATAAACAAAGAGCCATTGAAAGCTCTCAACTTTGATGTGGAACTGCTAGGTGACTGTGATACTATAGTTGGTGAACTCTGTAGGCAGTTAGGTGAGGGTTGGAATGATCTTGCTGAAAACACAGAACCATTATATGAAGTCACAGAAGACCAGTTACTTACACCTCCACTCACACCGGCTGATACGGAAACTGTTGATCAGAATCAGTTTAAGTTTGAAGGTGGTGAAGTAAAACCTAAAGACAGTTCCGATGTTGAATCTCAGGTAGACAGTTCAGGAAAACAAGGTCAGGGTTCAGATGAAGATGGTGTTAAAGGAGATCTAAGCATTAAAGATAATGGTGTTAAAGAAGATCTAAGCAGTAAGCAGGCAGGCTCTTCCGGTACTGCTGACACAAGCTGTGCTTGTGCTGGTTTGGAAGAGGAAAAACCTGAGGCTTCTGAAAATAATATCAAAACAACAAAAATGGCCAGTGACAGTAAAAATGGTGGGAATATAACAGAACCATGTGACGGTTCAGATCATTCTACCTCAGCAAATAAATCAGACTCAGCAGATAAACTTCAAACTGAAGCTAACAAAAGTGACAATAGTGCAACTATTATAGAAACAACTGAAGGTGCTGTTTCTGAATCACAGGGCAGTAAAGATGAACATCTTACAGAAGTCTCCACAACTAGTGGAGACCCAGCTATAAGTTCAAATGAAGCTGAGTCATCGGACAGCAATAAGAATAATGATGCAGAAAATCAGGAATCAATGGAAATTGGGGAATCAGCGGAGACAAATGAGTCTCGTAAATGTTCTTCTAGTGTGTGTTATGGTGACAAGGATACATGTGGTTGTTCCGCTGATATAAATGAACTCAGGAAAATGTGGAAACCTGCTGTTGTGAGGTGTAGTGTTTCCAAAAGACTTGGACGTAAGTATGCGTTTATTGTATCATGATATGTTGATACCTAACGAGCATGGGCATATCTTGATATCTTACATCTTTTATCACCAACAAACTGTCAGCCTTCACAAAATCATGCAGGTTCTGCTCTTGACTTTTGATTAACAGCGGAATGCTTGTAATCATAAACTTGGTTCCTTATATAGGAGTGTCAGATCTTTGACAAGGAAAATGCATTAATTTGGTAGAAATGAATTGAAAATAGTTTAAAGTAAGTATGTTAGAATAACAGTCAGCCACTTATTTTCAAGTGATTAATGTTTGCTCTGGCCTTGGTCGATCTTAATGACATGCGCTTTGCGTTGGTCGTTAACATCAACCTCGAGCTGCAACAAACATTAAACACCTCCAATCCATGTTTAAATTTTATATTCAGAAGCACAGAAGAGATTGAAGCAATGGGCTTAATGATGTATACCCTAATGTGCATAAGTATTGGGACACCTAAAATAATCAATTTTCCATTTGTCCCAAATGGAAAAATTATTATATTTGGGTGTCCCAATATATACGCACATTACGGTAATAGTCTTGATTTTGTTTTTCAGCCAACCAGTATTGTTTCATGCCGCCAAGACGGTATGTTTTCCCAGAAGCGGAAGTATACACAGTAGTCGAAGGTGTTGATTCGGACACTAATTCTGACAGTGATTCCGATTCTGATGACGGTCTCGATGACCTGTCAGACATTGATGGAAATTCTGATCCCCTAAATACCTCGGATGAACAATTTGATAAAAACAATAGCTGTTCTGAGCAGGACAATGAGCTCTCGGCAGCTGAACCAGATTCTGAAAACTTACAAGCAGGTCTTGATGGTGTTCAAGAAGAATCTAATACTGTTGAACAGAATGTAGAAGACAGTTCTGTGCTGCAAAAAGAAAACAGTGACATGGGTTCTGTTGAGGATCCTGATATCCCAAAAGAATTTGGGAATGTTAGTCCTAGTAAGGATATACAATACCCTCTTGTTACTACCTCTAATGAGCTGTCGGAGTCTTTAATTGACAATATGGATAATCTTGCTAAGTTGGATAATAGTATAATAGAATAAAGACATAAATGAGGTTGAAAGTTACAAGAATTTAAGATGTATAGGTGCACCATGTTCTTCTGCTATTTGTACACAGGGACACAGTGTTTGTTACTTACATTTGCTTCCCTAAATGACAAAGCCCTTTCAAAGTGGGGCCTACTATTAAAGGAAAGAAATTGTTCCCAGAAGAGCAAATTCTTTTCTTTAGTAGATGACTGCCATTGAGAAGGGAGGCAGAAATGAATGTGAACGGGTTTCGTTTCGCAAATAGGAAGTCTCAGAAGTTGTTTCCCTTTGTAACAATGGCAAAAATATATAGCGGTGTACCCATACTCCTTAAGTACTGTAAAATACTTATATTTGGCGGTTACTTTATTTTGGCGATATTGGCGGAAAAGAAGAAAATCGCCAAATTAAAATGCCGCCAATATAAGCTCATGATACCGAAAGAAGAAAAATATTATTGAGCACATGATCCTATTTCCTCTACCAAAATATCAAAGCTAATACAAATCACATATATAAGCGCAAAAGAAGATGCTTCCCAAACAACAACAGGGGGGAAACGGAGTATGAAAATGTTCTCACCATACTAATTAGTATTTCAATTAAGTTGATTAAATCAGAAGGAACACAAAATCTGTTTACTTTAAACAATTAACTACCCACACTGTAAAATGACTATAATAATAATTGCTTTTGGTTTAATCACCATGACAATATAGAACTCAAATAAAAAGCAAAATACGATGTCAGAAGAAATATTTTGTTCTTGAGAATCATAAAACCGCCAAAATAAAAATCCGCCAAAATGTCCATATTTAAAAACCGCCAAATTTTGCTGCCGCCAAATATAAGTGTTTTACAGTAGAGCAGTCAAACAAAATAGTTAGGGTTTTAAAGTTGCAGTTCAAAAAAGGTCAACCCCTAAATGAATGGCTACATGTAAATGTTGTGTAATGGGTTGCACAGTACAATTTACTTGTACATGTGGCCACATTACACACATTTACATGTAGTCATGTGTACAAGTAAATTGTATTGTGCAACTCAACTTGGTATGGTGCTAGGAGGACAGTGTTTTGACAGTTGTAGATTAATTTGAAGGCACATCTTGTGGAACTTTATCAGAAATGCTGATTTGCAAATTATAATTCATGAGAAAAATATTTAGATGCAATACATGTACAGTCATAAGTAGCTTAAATATGTTTCTGTTATACAGCCTGGCATGAAAATGTTATCAAAATAAACTAAAAACAAGAATGCATTGATGTGGTTTGATATGGCATGGTGACAGTGTCAGTCTGGAAATCAGTATATTCAAATACACATAGCTGCATAATATACTTTTGCACATAGCCAGCCTGTTAGGATGGAAATTGCATTGGTGACAATATTTAGGTCAACTCATGATATGAGAAAAACGAATTTAGAAAATTCTGAGTTAGTAGTTTTAGTTTGTAAGATCACTCATATAAAACTTGTGCAAATGCTAATTTATGTATTTTGCACAATTTTCACATACCTAGATACCTCAGTATATATGGTATCCAGGTTCTTTTTTTTTTTTAGCCAATTTTACAAACGAAAACTACTTTCCAGACTTCATGCTTGCTTTTCTGAACAGTGAATTTCTTCCAGACAGGTATCTACCACTAAAGGAAAAAAAATCCTAGAGGAGGTAGTTCTTTTCTTTAAGAGTTGACCTCCATTGAGGAGAGGGGCTGAAATGCAAATTACAGTTGCTTCCCTTGAAAGAGATCATCTTATATTAAACATGTTTTTGGGTATGCAAATGTACATGAGCTGCGACATGACAAAACCAACAAAGTGGCATGTGCGCCCAGTAAGGCTCAGATCAGCTGCCCAGTCTGAGTGTCTTTGCTGTGCACATGGAGCTAGCTTTAGATCCTTAGCTACCCTTTAAGTGCACAGTGAAGCCTCTGATCAGACTGGGTGGGCACACATGCCACTTTGTTGGTTTTATCTTGTGGCGGCTCATATATTGTTTTGTGAACTGACTGCTGCTAATTATATACTTCAGGTACACGTGAAGCAATTTTACTATCAAAAAGCTGCTGTTTAATGTTCAAGGCAGCTTAGTTCCAAGTTAAAATGGCATACATTATATACATTGTATATACTTCCACATACACTTGTAGATAAGCGAATCATTTTTCGATGTACAATTCTGAGACTACTGTAACGTGGGCCGACCTGCAAACAAACCCCGTCAGTGGAAAAGCATGCTCACCCACCAAGGGCGGTTTATTTGCTTATATACCCCAACATTTACTCGACCACAAACTACCGAGTTTGTAATTTGCATATCTATTTATATCTGTGACCTTCTACCGTCACATTACTTTCCCTCCGAGAAGTCTCGTCCCGAGACTTGGCCTGGGAATTACATGGGTAAGGCAACTCCGGTCTGGCAGTTGTCATTATCCCACCGCTGCCACCAAATGTAATGTGGGCCGACCTGCAAACAAACCCCGTCAGTGGAAAAGCATGCTCACCCACCAAGGGCGGTTTATTTGCTTATATACCCCAACATTTACTCGACCACAAACTACCGAGTTTGTAATTTGCATATCTATTTATACCTGTGACCTTCTACCGTCACACTACAATGTACAATTCGATGTACAATTCTGAGACTACCTTAGTCATGTCTTACAAATCAATGAGTGTAAGATTTACCTTATTGATTCAGCTGTGAAATAGGGTGTTTCCTCCCTCCAACATGATCCCAAATACAGAAGAACTTCAGTGGCATGCACCCTGATGGCTCATTTACCCTGCGTGACTAGATATTGTTCTTGGGTCCCTAGAGGTCAATTTATATAGAACCTAACCCTGGATGGCTGGAACTACTTTTGCCTGGAACTAAGTTTCATGGTCCCAAGCCTGTTCCAGCCATTGAAGTCTTACTGTATTCAAATCAGTCCTGCATTAATTTTGTTTTGTGTTTTTCTCTTCCAATAACTATCCCAAAAACCTAGATTCATCTTATAAGATGGATCTAGATTTTGGGAGGGGGTTGGGAACCCTGTCTTATAACCAAATAAATACAGGATAGAGATTTAACTGCAAAACAAAAATTGTGAGATTTCTTAAGAACTGCTTCGTTATAGAGGCAAATCTGTTGAGATCCCACAACATGTTTTTATGGATATATGCTTTTGCACCCAAAGTTACAGAATGTCATAAATTCAGGAGTCCAGCAACACAGTGGGTAAGCACTGGCCTGCTTAGCTTAAGGTAGTGGTGTGGGTTTCGAATTCTGATTGAGGCAGAAATCTTTTCAGCTGTTAACAGGCTTCCACTGCACACAGCAGAGCTCTAGATAAGAGGGAGTATTTGGTGATAATTAGGGATAATTTTTGTTAATTTTGCATAAAAACATATGTTGTGACCCCTCATCTGAACCGTCTCATCGAGACGGTTCAGATGAGGGGTCACAACATATGGTTTCGATGAGAAATAAAAAAAATTATCCTTAATTATCATCAAATACTCCCTCTTATCTAGAGCTCTGACACAGCCTTTCATTCTCAATTTTCAACCTAAAAGGTCCCTTCCATTGGCTCAATATAACTGAATTCTGTTGAAAGGGCAGTAAAAGTGCATGATTCTCTGTAGACTGGCGATCATGAAAAATTAACGGTATTGTTGTGGTCAGTGGGTCATTTTGGACAGGGAAACTTTATCTAGGAGAGTACTGTATTAAACACTGATATGCATGCGTTTTAACAGATGCATATACATGTACATACCACACATACAGTAGAACTTAAATGGCTCGAACCCTGATGGCTTGTTAGCCCTGCCTGGCTGAAACTCCTTCCTGGCTCCCAAGAGGTCACTTTATATAGAAACTAATCCTGGATGACTAGAACTACTGGCTGGAACTAATTTTCATTGTCCCAAGCCTGTTCGAGCCATTGAAGTTCTGCTGTATATTATAGAGAATGTTATATACTGTAATGTGCTTAAATTTTGGAACACCAAAAATAATGGAAAATTATTTTTGGTGTCCCAATACTAAACCATATTAAAGGTAGGTTCCTGGACTAGCGATAACAATTATGTTCACAAAATAATTTCGCCTTTTTCTGGGTAGAATTGAATTCTCTTATTTTTCTGAATCTGTTGCTACTGAGAAAATTGTCAGATGTTGAAGAAAATAGTCGTTTTCCCTTTTGGTTTATTTTCCTTCGTTGGAATTCCAGTTCTAAAAATAGATGTGTTATATGTCTATAAGTGCGCGATTTCTGATGCCTTTCTCCAAAGGTACATTCTCTCTTGCCATGAGCTCTCCTAGAGGTTCTGGCATGGCAGATGGGTTAAAACTATCCCAAAATGCAATGCAGCATGACGTCAGCTAACGTTATCTATTTTGGGCGCGAACTAAAAATAGCACTAAGTGGTGTGCGAAGCAGAGTTAGAAAATCCCTTGGAAAACATCTTTTCTAATAATATTTTGATTTACTCTTTAAGTGAAGCTTATTCATTCCCTTCTTATAAGTGCTTTCCAACAACTTGGATGAAAGATGATCAAAATTATGATGCATTCCAAAGTACAGGAACCTACCTTTAAGTGTATAATAAGCGGAAAACCCTCAGGCAGATACTGGTACAGAGCAGATACGGGATGTGATATGAAATACCTGTATTGTATTCTGTTTATCATAATGCTTTTTCTTCTTCCTCATTTGTTTCATTCTCTTTAAACACATATGGACAGAATCATGTACAGATACAGATCAGACTGCTCCTTTCGGATGCTCCTGTATGAACAATCTCATCAGGGTCTACACTGTTTGTCATTCTGTCAGCTGATTTGTGACATATTGTGGAACACAGTCGTCAACTTGTTCAAAATTTTGGATGATTGTAGAAACTCCTGAGTCATGCTAAATTTTGAACAAGTTGATGGTTGTTTCTGAAAGTCTGCAATCATCGTAAATTTTGAATAAGTCTGTCCTAAAATTTGGGGTATTTATGGTAAAATCAGATGTTGTTTTCTTTGGCTTGTTCCCAATTTTAATGAAAATGCGGCCCTTCAGTATCCTGAGAACAGCTACAGGACTGAAATTTCCATAGTCTTAAAATATACTTAAGGACAAAAGTTCTGCATGGCTGTTAATTTAACATCCATGCAGAACTTTTGTCCTTAAGTATTATAGTAAGGTGCAGATAAAGGCGGCCAGGTACCAGGTAGTAAAGTATATAATAAAACTTTGTATTTAAAATGCACTTTTACCAAATGTACATTGTAGGCGAATTGGTTAATAAGATATTGTCTAAACCAAATTGGTGTGACAGATGCACATTTGTTTATTTAACTTCTTAGGTATTGCTAAACCTCAAAAATTTGAAATAATAAGGTGACAGAAAGGTCTTAGTAGGCAACATATATTACTCTACGAGCCACATTCGCTGATGTCCTTTGCAAGGCAGGGCAGTCACAGGCATCAGGCAAGACCTGACAGGTATGGATATTAGAATAAAATACGCAAAGTTTCAAACAAATCTGTTGAGTTGCCATGAAATTAAATGAAAATTTTGCCCTCCACTTCTCTGCAAACAGCCTATACTTAAATCACAGGCAGAATGTTCAAGCCATCAAACTCTAGTCCCGCTGAAAATTACCAATATTTTCGGAATATGTCATAACTTGCATATTAGACTCCTCGCCAAAAGTATAGTATATTTTTTAAATAAATGTACAAAGATCAAAAATGTAAAAAGAAATCATAATACTTAAGTTCCAATTTTCAGTATTAAGATAAATGCATTCTTTCTTCAACACCAATGTTTAAAGATTGCAAAAACACCAAATTTAAATTTATTAGAGCAAGCACTGCATAAAGAGAGCACATAAATGAATGCCCCCTAAATTCACGTTTTCGAGAGAAAATAATGCTTCGTTTTGATGGTTGTAAAAGCAGTAATTTCGTATTCGCCAAAAACATTTAGCATTTAATACCAAACGTTAAATTGATGTAAAAGAAAAGTTGCTCACGTCGCATTAAAATTTTTTTTTTCTTCCCAAAATGTGTTTTTTGGACATGTGCGTCAAAGGTTGCCCTGTGCAGTTATTTCTCAAATTCAAATCAAACTTGCTAATTCCATGAAGCTGAATTATTGGTGTTATTGATAGAATACATTAAAGGAAAACACTCACTAAAATATGAACAGACTTTAAATTGTAGATCTCAATTAGTAATTAAATTTGGTGAAAATTTCATGAAAATCGGACTTAAAATAAGAAAGATATGAAGATTTTAAAAATTCAAAATGGCGGTCTTGTAGGCCGCTATTTTGGAAGTTCCTGTCACGTGATAAATATTTTAATCTAGAAAAAGTGCTTAAATTGCTTACTTATACAGTATTTTTTAGATTAAATCGTTTCTTTATGAAGTAAAATATAGATATGTGCATTTCCTTCACCTACAATTTGTTTGAAACTAAAGTTATTTAGGATTTTCATTTTTGACTGTGAGTTTATGACATCATTAACTCACAGATTTCCTGGTTCCCAGCTCAACATTTTAATATCTATAAATTGTCATATCTTCCTTAATCTAAGTCTGATTTTCATAAAATTTTCGGCAAATTTTATGTTTTACTGAAATCTTCAATTGGAGTCCAACATGCATTTTAGTGAGTGTTTCCCTTTAACTTACACTGACAGTCTTAATTATTGTTATTATCTCTTTATATAATCTTATTATTGCTATCACAATATGCTAAACTTATGGCAAGGAGTATATTTAAACTCAACTTTTGAATGAAAATAACTGTCATGCTTGTCAGAATCTGTGAATTTATGTTTATTGGTCAGTTACACTTGTAAATAACATCAATATATTTTTACATTGTACAGTGTCTGTTTGTCTAATGACAGTAAATTTGTTACTTCATTTATAACTCTGTCTGCATTTTATACATTGTTAAACTGTAATGACTCAGCCTCAAGATCCATCAGATTTTAGGATTATAAGTCTTCTGTCATT
This sequence comes from Ctena decussata, assembly GCA_963989385.1. Classification (NCBI taxonomy): domain Eukaryota; kingdom Metazoa; phylum Mollusca; class Bivalvia; order Lucinida; family Lucinidae; genus Ctena; species Ctena decussata. The sequence goes on from OZ022500.1 coordinate 47,484,490, forward strand.
TTGCGATAAAATGGATAAAAACAATCCCAAAAATCTAGATCCATCTAACAAGATCTAACAAGATGGATCTAGATTTTTGGGATTGTTTTGGAAGAGAAAAACCCTGTCTTATAACTAAATGAATACAATGCATATGGTAAATTCACCTCTTAAGTGGAGCCCCAGCTTGTAAGTTGGCTCTGTTGATTCAAACACAAGATGTCTCAAATATCCCATTATACACGTAGGGATAAATCCTATAACTTACACTTACTATGTAAACGTATTCTGATCATGTTCTGCACTTTTAACCTCCTACACAACATTTTTCGTCCTTGTTAAATTCCTTTTTAATGGGTATGGGTACATGGCCATTTTTTTTATACGCCCGTTTTGAAAAAAACGGACGTATTATGGCATGGCGCTGTCCGTCCGTCGGTCCGTCCGTCAACATTCTTGTGCGCACCATATCTCAGAAACCGTTTGAGATACCTTCATGAAATTTTGTAGGCATATATATTAGGATGGGGCAAAGTTTCGCGTATAGTAATGGTTGCTCCCCCTTTCTTAGTTTCAAAGTTATGCCCCTTTGATTATTTTTTACCCTACTAGTCTTGTGCGGGCCATAACTTGATAACCGTTTGGGATATCTTGATGAAACTTCATAGCAATATGTATGAGGGTGTGATGATGTGTCACGTATAACAATGGTTGCTCTCCCCTTCTTCATTTTGGAGTTGCATCCCTTTGATTAGATTTTTAGGGTATTTTTGGGTATTCTAATTTTGTGCATTCAATAACTAAGTAACCACTTTGTATATCTTAATGAAACTTTATAGCAATGTGCATGATCACAAGATCGTGTCGCATATAAGAATGGTTGTTCCCCCTTACTTAATTTTGAAGTAACCTCCCTTTGATTAGTTTTTTAGGCTAACACATACCCCCATAACTCTTAACCCTTTGAAATATTTCAATGAAACTTTGTAGGAATGTGTATAAGAATGGGGTAATGTATCATGCGCATGAACCACAACTCTGGCTTACTTCCTGAATTATCTGCCCTTGCATCAATTTCCGCTTTACTCTGTATCTCCTTAACCATTGGAAATATTTTAACAAAACTTTATGGTGATGTGTATATTGTCAAGGGAAAGTATTGCGACTAAGAATTTATGAATTATCTCCCTTGTTTGACTTTGGCGTTTCTCAACTTATGGGCTGCTTCACCCTGGAACCTGATTTTTGGTTTACTAGAGTTGTTTCCCCTGTTTTGTCTGCCTGTCCATCCTTCTATAAACAATCTTGTTCATTCCATAACTCCTTCATGACACTGAAACGGGCGTATTATGCGCCGCTTGCGAAGCCCTTGTTTTTAATTATTTTTACAAATGGAAACAACTTTTGTGACTTCCTGTTTGCTTTCCTGGACAATGTAAGCCTTCCAAAAAGCAAATTGTTTCTGTCTTTGGGAAGAGCAGCAGACAGTGTACCCATTAACCTTAATACAGTCAAACCTGGATGATGGATGACTTGTGATTTTACGTCCTTTTCAACAATATTTTTGGTTATATCAGGATGATGGGAAGGTGATAATGAAAGGCTTTGTGCAATGGAACCCTGTTAATGATGAAAAAGATTTCCGCATCTGGGAATCGAGTAAGCCTTAATCAACTGAGCTACCGGGGCTCCTCAGTTAAACCTGTCTTAAGGGGTCACCTAAGGGAAACACAAACCTGTCTGAAGGATTCACCCAATTGCAAGTGAAACACAAAAATTGACTAAGACTTGCATGTTGTGTCAGTGTATCTTTAGTTTTTGCTGCCACTGAAACATTATCACGGGCATATATTGCCCAATTTTGTGGAGTTCTTGTTTGAGAGAGCTGACAGTGAAAATGTTAAAACATTACTGTTTAATTGTTTGAGCATTTATGGTAACATTTTAACCCTGCACATCAGTATTGAAAGCATTACTGTAGTGTGCCTAAATTTTGGGACACCTAAATTAATTTTCCATTTGGAACAAATGGAAAATTCATTATTAAGGTGTCCCAATACTTAAGCACATTACTGTATTATCATTTTGTATATCATCATTATCATATTCATTGTCATGGCAGTTATCATTAATAAACACCCTATTATTGTTAAAGCTGTCTTTATTTTACTATCCCCAATCTGTAGCTATTTCACTAACAATTCTGGATAATGGATTGTAATGTGCCTAAATTTTGGGACACATAAAATAATTGTGCCTAAATTTTGGGACACATAAAATAATTGTGCCTAAATTTTGGGACACATAAAATAATTTTCCATTTGGAACAAATGGAAAAGTGCAGGGGCGGATCCAGGAATTTTGGATAGGGGGTTCAAATTGGGTGAAAGGGGGGTTCGATTTATGCAGTTTGACCAATTTTTCCTGAAATTCCCCATGAAAACAGGATAATTTGAGCTGAGAAGGGGGTTCGTTTGAACCCCCCGAACCCCCTCTGGATCAGCCACTGAAGTGATTGTTTTAGTTGTCCCAATACTTATGCACATTACGGCATATAGCAGGTGGATGGATGGATAACTTGCAATTTTAAGTCTTTTCAACAGTATTTCAGTCATATCAAGACAGTTGGAGGGTGATAATGAATATAAAGTGTTGTATGTTAGTCTTTCCCATTGCAGAATTTTGACTGAATTCCATGGAGGCAACACAACATACCGTAAGGATTTTGAAAATAAACCTTGAACTCAGATAGTCTACTGATATAGTTTATTTACATTGCATTGATCAGATATGAACTCAAAACTTTAATTAATGACTTTTACAGAGCATTATTGATGGGCAGATCAGACTCCAAGCCCAGAACTGTGCATATTTGGTTGTTACAGAGCTCACTAGCTAAGCTCTGCCAGTATGATAAAAGGTTTGCTTATTTTTCTTCAAAAATAAAACGTAGCCCCTTGCAGGCTTTTTATGGTGAGTTAACATCAATAATAATTATTATTCCACATTATATGGACAGCTCCGACAAATAAATGATACAATGAACAGAACAAAAAACTTATTTACATATTTACACATGAGCCATGACACGACAAAACCAACAATGTGGTTGCCCAGGCTGATCTGAGTCTGCACTGGCCACACAACCACTTTGTTGGTTTTCTCGCGTCACAGCTCATTTATGTAATGGAAGAGAGACGACGTGATGAACAATGAAAAAAAAAAAAACACAAGAATACAAAAAACATGCAAACAGGAAACCCAGTGGGCATAAACGTTGAAACAACATCAAATCAACTTTGATTCAACATCATGATGCTCAATCAGCATTGATTTAATGTTGTTTCAATTTACACCTGCTAAGAAAGCATACAGTTTAAACTGTTCTAGGCCTTGCCATTGCACATGCTTTAATTAGAGGTTCACTCTCTTTGTCTCTCTGACTCTCCGCTGTCTCCTGTGATGGTTCATAGAATAAAGTATTGCTAATGATGAATAGCTCTCAGCAAACATTCACAGAAATCACTTTAACTCCTAAAACTGAGTAGTCATTTATGAGTTAGTTGTCTGTTTCACATAATGTGCAAGCCATTTAAATCCTTCACCATAGCCCATTTGCTTTAAAATGCTGCATGGGAATAATTCCAATGGTCGCCCTGGTAACTCAGATTTGTTGACTAATTTCTGGAAAAGAAAACACTCATATGAATATGATAAAGAAGAACAATCTTAATTATATTGACATATGATTGGTGAATTTGTAACTGTTAAAGGACCAAAAATAATTCCACAAATTATATTTGAGCCGCGACACGAGAAAACCAACAATGTGGTCATTCGTCCAGCGCAGACTCAGATCAGCCTAGGCATCTGCCTAGTTTGTTCAGACTCTTCGTTAAGTGCTCAAACGGTAGCTAAGGGTCTAAGCTACCTCCATGCGGACAGCGAAGACTCTGATCAGACTGGGCGGATGCCCAGGCTGATCTGAGTCTGCGCTGGGCGCACAACCACATTGTTGGTTTTGTCGTGTCGCGGCTCATTTCTCCTCAGACTTAAGCATGTTTTTTTTATGATTTTTTGCACTATATCATTACATGTATTTTGGTCCTGGTATAGAAAGTCTGAATATTACAAGCTGCATTCTTATTTTTTCCATTTGCAAGAGACCCAACTTTCTACCATATTATAGAAGACAGTAAAAGTTTTGCTGTTGTTTGTCCAGTTGTGCTTGTTTTTAAGCGAATCACCGGGTACAACTCATAACAGTCACATTACCTTGGTGTATGTTGTGTTCGGCGTGCTCATGCAGGCCTACATTTTTGCCGGTTCAATAAGGCGGACTCCACCAAGGACGTACAGCAAAATGCAGACACCCACACTCCCTGTTACCACATTTTCCAGCTCAGGGCACACTGGTGCGTATTTTCTGGTCAGTGGATTAAAGTAATCACCACATTGTCTAAACAGATTCTCTGGCTGATGCATTTCAAGGTAGGTTCAGTTGGGAAGATAGTGAGTTCCCTCCGTTTATCAAATATCTTGTAAAGATAAATACTTTGCCAAAGGAGGGACTTATGAATTGTCTCCCTTTCCAAAAAAATGTTTCCCTTACATCTACTGTTTTCTCTCTTTGCATCTGTCTTGGCTCAGGGAGGCAATCCAATTCCTCCCGTTACTGGAGTGCACCCCCTCCACCCCCACCCCCTTCTCATTAAGTAGGTATAAAACGAGGGAAGTAAAGTATAAAGGGAATTAAAGTGAACTGGTACACTTTCAAGGTCAGCAACTATCATTATTAAGCAGCTCTTCCCAATGGGGATCAACTTTTGAAAAAATTAACTCCCCTGGGAGCATTTGTTTCCTCTGAGACTAGACTCCATTTTAGAACAGCTACCTTTGTCCAGGGAACCAAAAAAGTCACAAAAATTGTTTTCCTTCGTAAAAATGGCAGAAAACATGGAGGTGTATCCATGTTCTGTACCTCAAATAATGCAATATTGTCTTCATTTCGAACTAGGTATGTACTCATTCGAGCCAATGAATCTTTCCTACCTTTTCTGTTCTATAAATAGATAAGCCCAGTATGTCTGCAACTGCATCCTCGGGCCCTGCAGCTTCTTTTTTGTCTGTTTTGTTGGCCAAGACGAGTATTGGTACATCTAATATATTGTCATCTTGCAGCAAACTCTGATAAAACAAAACCATAAGAGCCTGGGCAAAGAGTGTAAATTCAGGGCCCAGGTTCACAATCAATCTTAAAGTTAAGGACTACCTTAAAGTTCACATAAAAAAAAAACTATATCTAAATCATATTCAAAATTATAGTTTTTGCGTGATCCTCCAGAGAGTGTTCATGAGCTTGTTATAAGAAAGACACATCCTATTAATTTTGTTTTAGTGAGCTTTTATTTACACATGGAATTTTTTACCTTGATACTTAAGATTAAGGGATAATTGTGAATCTGGGCCCAGATCAGACTTTTCTGTTAGCGGTAGTCTGATGATCTAGCTTGGGCGAAACATTTTTTTTTTAATTTTCAGACGTAAATTTTGTTGTGCTTTTTGGCGTTTTAAAAGCGCGCATTCGCTTCAACGTCATAAAGTTTAATCAAGGTTGATTCAAAGCTGGTTTAACGTTGTGTGCCTGCTGGTTTAAGTCACTGATGAGCTTTGGTTCTTTTAAGACAGAATACCTTCAAGACATCGCTGCCTAGTTGTCTCGTACCATGAAACAATGTACACGTCACACAAGGCAGACAGACGCAAACTGGTAGACCTTTGCACAGTTCGCCTAAACTTAAAGATGTGATTTCTGGGGTTCGGTTCAGGTCCATGTCGATGCTTTCACCAGAAAAATTTCAGAATCGGCAAATTCATAATAAAGTCCGCACTACCTTTTACCATGTCTAAGCGCAATTAAAATCTTATCGATCCGTTCGCGATATGGGTATTGTGAAACTATGGCCTTTAGCTGTTGATTTTGCATATAAAGAATAGAGGCACAATTTAGGCTTTATCTAGACTCGACTACTAACCTCAAGTTCTGCACGTGCTTCTGGAAATCGAGAACTGTCTGCAACATCCACCATGAATATTATACCGTCGACTGCCGGGAAGTAGTCCCTCCATACCCGTCGTGCTGAAGGTGGAAAAAATAAATTTATATTAATATGTGGGGAAAACATACGCATCCGGAAAGTGACTTTTCCGTTTTCTCCATACTTGCATACAACACACACGCACGTACGCACGCAATAAATAAATTAAAAAACGCACGCACGCACGCAATAAATAAGATAAAAAAACGAGCTGCCACGAGAAAAGATACTTAGAGCATGTGTGAATATGGAGGAATATGATTAGCCCGCATGGATGTGCAGGCTGATCAAATCCTTCCATATTCGCATCAACAATGATCGCTGTTTCAGACTATAGCCAGTCTTACCCTATCACAGACGGCTCAGTTTCTATCTGTGTAAAATATTCATACACCCTTACTCGAATTATTCAACAAATTTTCACTCAGTTGTTGTTGAACCTAAAGTCTGAAATTTTAGTTTCCTTTTTCAACATTATCATAGTGTATGCGTACTTTCGAGTCCAACATCTCAACCTTATGTTTCTGTATGCACTTTTCCCTCTTTCGATTTTGAACATGTCCACGTATTTTTACTGTCACGGATTGTTTCAGTAATCTATTCAAACAATTGTGCAAGCTCATATCAGAATGCTTTCTCAGCCGCTATTCTGTCCGAGTACCCAGGGTAAATACCCTGCAGGTACATACCATTGAATCCCAGTGGGTAGGTTTTCGGAGAAAGGGTTTGGACTGACCCTCGCGAAAAAGCACCAGTTTTCACCACCCTTGGCTGTGCAGGACTGACAGACGGGAAACAGACGACGTACAGGCTCGGACCCCGTGCGGTGCCTGTTATGAATGCGTTATCCGAAGCCGTATCGAGAGCTCCGTTAAGAGCTATGGGGTAGGGCGGGGTAGCCATACACCTTGACTCACCTTGTCTGTGACCGCCAAGATCGTATGCGGTAAATGTTAGCGCCCCAGCCGTCAACTCTTTGCATCCTAAAAGCAAAAAGAAAAGGAAGCAGTTCAAATATATTTTGATCAGAGCTCCAGGCCGTAGCTACATTGGCATTGGTTTGTCAAATACAAACGTAGACATATCATACTGTGGCAAGGTACAGCGCATTTTTTTTTCTACCAAGCTTCTTGAAAACTGAGCAATTAAATGCTTTCTGAAACTCGACTCTTGCTGTTTCCGAAACAGAAAGAGAGAAATAAACATCAACAGTGTGAGCCGCAACACGAGAAAACCAACAAAGTGGTTGTGCGCCCAGCGCAGACTCAGATCAGCCTGGACATTCACTCAATCCGATCAGACTCTTTGCTAAGCACTTAAAGGGTAGCGAAGGGTCTAAGCTATCTCCATGCGGACAGCGAAGACTCTGATCAGACTGGGCGGATGGCCAGGCTGGTCTGAGTCTGCGCTCGGCGCACAGTCACTTTGTTGGTTTTCTCGTGTCGCGGCTCAATTATTTTCTTTTTTCACTTGATAAAGGCATGTTGCGCGATATTACTTTTTCACGATACTTGTACTTGACATAGCAAACAAATAGTGTTATTACGGTACTTACTGCACTGACTCGTCGGTGGATGTTGTATCATGCGTCCACTGGCGAGGCGATCCAACAATGTCGACTTTCCCGCATTGTCCAAACCAATAATCAGAAGTTTGGCTTTTGACTTCCAGCCTGGAAAAAATCACAAAATGGTCAGTAAAATTCCGGCAGTAGTAAAGGGCGCCACTATGGCCCCCTTCGGCCGGAGACTAAGTCCGCAACCTGGGGCAGTCTCCGGCCGGGAGGGGGGGGGGGGGGCATAGATGACACCGCTTTAGTAAACTTGAAAAGGCTAGTTTGAAATAACTTAGTATTTTTTCAGGGTAAAAGTGTATGTTAAATTGCATAGGAGATGTCTTAAGAGGCTATACAGCAATATGCGTCTGCTATGAGTCTCTTGGCCTTGTATCTCAAGACCTCACTATACCAGAGGCATAACTCTATAGCGTCAGTTGATGGTGTGAGTTGCTGTGGCATACTCTTGTTCATTCTGTTCAATTTCTGAGGCTTTACAGTAATATGCGTCTGCTATCAGTCTCTTGACCCTGTATCTCAGGGGCTCACTATACCAGAGGCATAACTCTATAGCGTCAGTACTTGTTCTTGGGGATTATAAAATCTTGTATCTCAAGATTTTAATGTTCTGGACTGAAATTATTTCTTACTAGCCTTCTAAAGCCTGACTTCTACATTTGATGACGAGAAGATCTCTGCTCCCAGTGTGATTGAACTTGTGGGAATCTAGTGGAAGGTCCACATATCCACATTGAAATTGTGGTGCTGATGTGGATGTCAAGTGGAAGGTCCACATATCCACATTGAAATTGTGGAGCTAATGTGGATGTCAAGTGGAAGGTCCACATATCCACATTGAAATTGTGGAGCTAATGTGGATGTCAAGTGGAAGGTCCACATATCCACATTGAAATTGTGGAGCTGATGTGGATGATGTGGACTTGATGTGTATGCAATGTGGAGGTTATGTGGATGATGTGGATCCACAATGTGGAGTTTCCACATGTCCACATCTACACATTAGACAAATCGGCTTACCCTGTCCCATTTCTGACAGACTGACACAATGCATCTCAAAACCTCACTGTTACAATAATAAGAACTGGGAAGAAAAGAACAATTAACAACAGTTTAAATTCAGAACAACTTTATTTGTCCCGCTCACCTATTCATTACGACAGACAGAGGATTAGGACCGTCCCTCTGTCTTCGTTTACATAATGATCATTAGTCTTTTATAGTAAATAAAACTCTTTTGATAGGTTCCACTGCAAGTCTACTATTATTCAAATGATCTCAATGCTTTGCCATCGCTGAAATGGTTAATTTCAGAGACCTATCAATAATCAATGTCACTGGGTTTCCTCTTCAACAGTTAAAGTTGGTCTTTCATATTCGTCAAGTTTTCGTTCAAGTAGATATCTTCTTTTTTTCACTGCATACTGCATCGCCTCTTCTTCATCATAGTCTTCATCTTCTTTCAATCTGTGAGCTGTTGATATTACTTTCTTGTGGATAGGATCTTTTCTCAAAGCAGACCCGAGTGCCACGAGGTCTTGATACTTGGTAACCAGCGTTGATCTGTATTTTGGTTTCAGTTCTTCATATGCCATTTCCTCAGCTGATTCAACATCGATGTTAGGTGTGTCCTGCATGGTATTTTCCACTGTTTCATCGAACTGATCTTGATTGTCTCTGTAAGTGCTTCTCATTAGTCTATCCCAAGGACTTGTCTTTTGAATTTTCCTGCGTTTGGCTTTCTGTTTTTCCTCTTTACTAGCAGACTCACTGTCTGTCTCGACTTCTGACGGTTCTGTATCTGGATCGTCTGAGAGTTTACTATAATCATATTCTCCAAAGATATCATGTCCTTTCATTCCCTTCAAATATTTTCTGTTTGTAGTTACATCTGACACTTCTGAGATAGTACTTTCTTCGCTGTCAGACATAGTTGTAGTTGCTTTACAAACACTACTGGATGTATGTCTTCTCAGGCTGTCTGATCGAGCAAATTCACGGAAGCACTGCTTGCACTGGTATCGACCCATTAACGACTGGTTGAAGAATGAAGTTATATCCTTTGACTCTTTCTTTTATAGTCTGTAATAGATATTGAAGAACTTGTGCTAAGTTTGTAAAACCACTGCAATTCTTACATTTTTACCAATTGCATGCACTTTTGTGAACTAAATAATGTAGTAAATTGTGAAAAAAAAAAGTGTATAATTTAAAATCAGTTTTGTTTTATTAATTCTGTCAATTATTTAAATACCAACTGAATTCTAACAAACCTACATTTAGAAAACTGATACAAGTTTCCAATGTTACTCAATCGTCATAGCATTTAAAAAGTGACTAACACTTTATTTGATTGTTTTTAACTCCAGCTTGTTCCCTGTCTGTCTGTTGATATCCTCTTTAGCTCCACTACGTCTATGACATTTCTGACCCCCAGATTCATTCTTTGTCCGTCTGGAACGTCTTAAATGTTTATTCTTCTTGTGTATGTATCCTTTGAGTTTGTGTTGTTTTTCTTTCTCCTCACGACATAATGAACGAATTTCCGTTCTGCATAGTCGGCAATACTTTAAAGGTCTACCCTCTCTGAGCCTTTTGTCTAAAGCAGTTGACAATCGTTTCATGAGGTATCGAATCTGTCCAAAGGTAGAAGGATTTCTTTTTCTTTTCTGTACAACAGGAATGATAGGCAAGCCTGAAGATTCAGAAGTTAGCCCACAGTGTGCTTTTGTTAGGTTATTGGAACTACCAGACATTCTGCTTTCTCTCATGATTTTACTTGAAATGGTGACGCTTGTAACAGTGTGTTGTATTTATACTTATTTCCTGTTTCTTATTCAACAAGAAATCAAACAATTTTCTTTTTTTATTTAATTTGCCGCCTGAAATGTAACTTAATTAAAGTCTTTCCAGAGCTGAACTGAATATTTTTACCGGTATCACCTTTGATACTGATATGAACTTGATCAATATAAGATTTTCCTACTGGGACGTAGTGCATGTTGACAAATTCTTTGTGTGACTGCTGAGAGCGTTTTGAATTCTCAAATGGTACAACTCTCAAAATAGGGGCCGTCACGTCACCAAGGTATGTATAATCAACTACATCTGAGTACACGTACAAGCGATTATGCAATATATTTAGGTCTACTCCATATTTGAAAGCATATGATTCGTTTCCAATGGGGTTTTCTGACATATCCGGATTAACTCCAAGAGCTTGTCCAAGTGAAGCTGGAAAGCGAATCCTGACCTGGTTTGGATTTTGTGCAACAACTTTTAGACGATTTGTGCTTTTAACATAAGTAATGCTGATTGAATCATTTATTTGTTTCATTAAAGATCCATGTTTTGTATCTATTACAGATTGCATCTCATCCACCAAATGCTGTGGAGAGTTGTAATTTCCTTCAGGAAGAAATAATTTATATTCATGACAGCCCTCTCCACTAGCACACAAATCTTTTGTCGTATCTATTCCTTGAGCATTTAATACTGCTTGGTCCAGAAATGACAAAAAGAAAAAGTTATTGTTTTCTGAAATATTGTTGACTCGAGATGGTGTAATTAATTCCACCAAAGCAACTTCCCACTTTTCGCTTTCGATATTTATCGGGTGATCTAGTCTCACAGTAAAAGAGCTTTGTGTGTTTTGAGGGAAAGTTTTCAGAGAACCATCACTCAGAAGTGTTAGATAGAAGTCCTTCATGATCAGGAGATGAATTATAACTCATCAAATATCTTTAACTGCTTTGTTTTTTTCTCTTGCTTCTTACTTCTCTGTTCAAAACTAGAATGAATTCATATCTGAACATCACATTTATATACCGGATAGCATTTTGAGTTTCATATATTATTTCACACAATTCTCATCAAGATTATAGTGCCACAAAAATGCAATCTTTATTTCTTGCATGCCAGTAAAGACAAAAATATGCACTTAAAAATTTAGCAAGAAGAGTGTGCTGTACAGCACTATTTCTTCCCCGGTCGGTTACCCTATGCCTGGGAAGCCCTGGCGATTTGAAGCCATATCTACATGATCACAAGTCCTGAATGTCGCTATGGACCAGAGACCTGCCAGCGGAGGTACCTTTTACGGAACCATGGATGTTCCGACCCCTTAAGCCATAGGCTTCTACTGTTTCACATGTAATCGATAGACTTCGCATCTGCGGGCCCAGGCGGTATAACCGTTGTGCACACCAGTTCCAGTCCAGTGGTGACCGGCAAACCAGCAATATTAATATGCGAGTTCCCAATATATATACCTAAACATAAACCAGTTTACTTGAGACAAGATTGGACATTTGCATATCATATATCTAATTTCAATAAAGGTCATGTTACTATTTATAGTAACACATTTCAAAATATAAAAATTAATTAGAGAATAATAAAATCTACATTTTGGTGTTTATTTTATCAAAATCGGCCGAAAAATAACAAAGTTATTCAATTTTTCATATTATGGTGTTATTACAAGGGAGGTAAATCTGTATTGACTTTGTTAATTCTATTAATAGACAAAACAAGTAGTAGCTTTCAGAAAAATGATACAAATGAAAAGTGAATACCTGTATGTATTTATCACTTCAGTTATGAGTATATTTTGTGTTAACTACTAGCTCTAAAATAAAAGAAGCATCTTTTGCCAGGCATGTGCACTGCGCATGCGCGGAATTTGGAGGGTAAGAAAACTGTAATAACTCCAGATTGCCTTGATGGATTTTCATAATTCTTTTTTTATTGGAAAGAGCAAGTAAAAACCTACCAAACGAAATTAAAATAAATTGTCAAACTGCGCATGCGCGGAATATGGAGGGCAAGAAAACTGTAATTACTCCAGATTGCCTTGATGGATTTTCATAATTCTTTTTTTATTGAAAAGAGCAAGTCAAAACCGACCAAATACTCTTAAAATAAATTGTCACATTGCACATGCGTGGAATATGGAGGGTAAGAAATCTGTAATAACTCCAAATTGCCTCAATGGATTTTCAAATGTTTCCTTTTATTGGAAAGAACAAATCAACACCTACCAAATTTTGTTTCAAAATAATAAACCACAATATGCATGTACAGAATAGAAGGTAGGAATCAGATATAACTCAGAATCAGGATGTATGAGGAACAAGTGAACCCCTTGGCAGTTGGCATTGTAACAGTGAGGTTTTGAGATGCATTGTGTCAGTCTGTCAGAAATGGGACAGGGTAAGCCGATTTGTCTAATGTGTAGATGTGGACATGTGGAAACTCCACATTGTGGATCCACATCATCCACATAACCTCCACATTGCATACACATCAAGTCCACATCATCCACATCAGCTCCACAATTTCAATGTGGATATGTGGACCTTCCACTTGACATCCACATTAGCTCCACAATTTCAATGTGGATATGTGGACCTTCCACTTGACATCCACATTAGCTCCACAATTTCAATGTGGATATGTGGACCTTCCACTTGACATCCACATCAGCACCACAATTTCAATGTGGATATGTGGACCTTCCACTAGATTCCCACAAGTTCAATCACACTTGGAGCAGAGATCTTCTCGTCATCAAATGTAGAAGTCAGGCTTTAGAAGGCTAGTAAGAAATAATTTCAGTCCAGAACATTAAAATCTTGAGATACAAGATTTTATAATCCCCAAGAACAAGTACTGACGCTATAGAGTTATGCCTCTGGTATAGTGAGCCCCTGAGATACAGGGTCAAGAGACTGATAGCAGACGCATATTACTGTAAAGCCTCAGAAATTGAACAGAATGAACAAGAGTATGCCACAGCAACTCACACCATCAACTGACGCTATAGAGTTATGCTTCTGGTATAGTGAGGTCTTGAGATACAAGGCCAAGAGACTCATAGCAGACGCATATTGCTGTATAGCCTCTTAAGACATCTCCTATGCAATTTAACATACACTTTTACCCTGAAAAAAGACTAAGTTATTTCAAACTAGCCTTTTCAAGTTTACTAAAGCGGTGTCATCTATGGCCCCCCCTCCCGGCCGGAGACTGCCCCAGGTTGCGGACTTAGTCTCCGGACGAAGGGGGCCATAGTGGCGCCCTTTACTACTTCCGGCTCATTCCAAGTTATAGGGTTATCAGTGCTTTCCCCGAGAAGAATGCCGAGGGAGGGGATAGGGGATGGCAAGGAATTACCTTAGGGTAGTTTTAATCGACAATGTTGCCTAATTTCTCGTCCTGAAAACTAAAATTGCTGGTTTGGGGGTGGGAGTCGGCGGTGGCTGTATTTATGCGCAGGGAACGGGGGGGGGGGGGAGGCTCGTATGGGCGGGGAAGGGGAGCGTCTCTATTGGTTGTGTGTGTGCTTGTGTATGTGAAGTGGGGGAGTGGCGGTGGTGGTGGTGTGTGTGTGGGTGTGGGAGGGGGGTGAAATTTTCCGACATATTTTTCTACGACACAATATCCGTTATATGCGCAGTGACCAGAAACTTTTAGACATAAGCTTAGTATCAGCCCGAGTAATATAAAACAACTAACAGACCTAGCCTACGACTGTTGGTTTTAAGGTAAAATGGGCACACTTCCATTTTTCTGCCATTTTCACAAAGGGAAACAACTTTCAATACTTCCAGTTTGCTTCCCTGGAGGTCGCCACCCTTAAAAAGGGGCTCCATTCTTAAAGGATTGAACTTGCTCCTAGACGAGCAAATTATTTTCTTTTGGAATTGATCCCTATTCAGATGGAAGGCAAAATAGAAATGGCAAAGTTGCTTCCCCTGAAAATATACAATTTCAACTTTTAAACAATTGATGTTTTAATTACAATGACATAAACTTGTTAGAAACAAAAATATAAAAGAAAACGCTCTCCCGATTTAAAAATATATCGTTTAATTTCAGTGAGAATAAATAGCGATGCATCGTAATACAAGAATTGAATCAACAACAACTACTACAGAATTTAATTGCAGTTATGTACCAAAAAATGAATAAACAGTAAAACAAAGATAAATAAATAAGTAGATCTAAATAAATAAATAAAAATGAAATAAATAAAGTCGCATTTTTTTTTATTTTTCATCGGATATTTGTATCTAATACCCGAGAATGGATCGCAATCTTTCAATATAAACACACGCATGCAAAAATAAGTTTTAATAATAATAATAGTAATTATACTAAACAAACATAAATGAAGCCCGGAGGTCTTACAAAACTAAGTTACCAAAATATGAGAGTAAACTCCAAAACCAGTCAAATAGAAACATTGTAAGTTTTGTCTCTTCACTTTTCTCAGAGATGTGTGTTTAAAATATAATGGTTCTTAATGAGTGATTTGAATCGATATATACAATATAGTCGATGACATGGACATTTTTATGTCACGACAGTCGCAATTTACACGTCATTTTACAAAATTCATCGGCCGTACATTACGCTACTTCAGCGTGCTTGTTTAATGCTGTGGCCAGTAAAGTTTCTGAGCGGCGCACTTCGCGCATACAACATAAATGGACAATGTACACAGTACTCGTCATTACAGCTCGTATTTCGAAGGTATGGAGATTTTCACCAACCATTTAATGATCTAAAATTAAGGTTGCATACAGAACGAAAGACTGCAAACCGTTCAAACTATAACTGGTAAACAAATCGATTTGAACAGTTGGGTATTTGTTATATGGAAAGCAAATTATATCCCAGAATGAGGGCCCTTTAAATTCTTCTACATCTGCTTGTTACTCTCAACAATCAGATTCAGACTATAACTGGGAATCGCTCGGGAAACAGCAAGAAAATAGGGGAAGTGAAAATTGTGTTAAAGATAAAAGAACATGACCATTGTGATGACATTAAACGAACTACTGTGACTAAAATTAAAAACATAGAGAAGCATTAGAATTTGATAGTGGCTAGCCCAGCAGTAAATCCACACAAGCTGGGACTGGCCTTGAGGCTGTAGGGGAGACTGTTCCAGTATCTGATCGTTCTAGGAAAATACGAGCTCATGTGGTACTGGGGCCGGGAAGACTGTACAAGGAAATTTAGTTTTCTGATTTCAGTGAGATGATGATGATCCAC
This sequence comes from Ctena decussata, assembly GCA_963989385.1. Taxonomy (NCBI): domain Eukaryota; kingdom Metazoa; phylum Mollusca; class Bivalvia; order Lucinida; family Lucinidae; genus Ctena; species Ctena decussata. Next base: position 47,500,204 of record OZ022500.1, read on the forward strand.
TGCAATAAAGTGGTATTTGATTGAGAGAATTTTGGATTTTTCTGTTTTCAAGAGTTTGCCAGTTTAAAGTATTTGACATATCAGTTACACTCCTGGTGAAATTATAATCATTTAGGACGTACCTAGCTGTTGCCGTCTTAACTTCTTAACTCTCTCTATCTTAGGGACGAGTCATTTATTATCAGGAAGGAGGAGGGGGGTACATATAGTGTGTGTGTGTGTGGGGGGGGGGGGGGGTCGTCGAAATTTTTTTTGGTGATGTACTGGGGGGGGGGTCGGAAATCAATAAGCCTCGGAGCAGGGGGGGGGGGGGGCATGTATTTTGTTAGGCATATTGGAGGGGTCAGAATTCTTCCATCAGTTTTCATTTTTTTATTTTTAAAAATGTCTCAGCTTCTGATGGGGGAAGGGGGAGGGGGGGGGCAGAACCCCCACTACTCCTAAAATTTCAGACTCTTTTCTTTCAAACTCGAAACTTAAAGACATTTATGGAAATGACACACAAAACTTGGGCAGCTTCATATCCAAAAAATAGATCTTTTCATTGATTTGCTACAAGAACAATATGATATAAAATCATGTCGAGTAGATAAGTTTGTTCTCAATTAAATTTAATGTCTGTATTTGTGAATCAGCTCTCCATGTGCCTTTTCATCAGCAAAACTACTGTGGCTTCTGGGGGCTGCACCCCCAGACCCCCCCCCCCCCCCCCCGAAGCCCAATTACTTAATATTATCAGCAGTTATAATTATCAAGCATTCGACAAAACATGTTTCTGGATGCCCATAAGCTGAAGAAAGAGCAAGAAATATAAATATTTAACAGACCATGGTTAATTAACCTGTTAGAATAAGAAAATATTCTTTGTGTTTCGTAAAGATTTTGATTGAGGTAAGTCTGACACAAAATAGGTAATATTGTGTGTGTGTGTGTGTGTGTGTGTGTGTGTGTGTGTGTGTGTGTGTGTGTGTGTGATGAAGGCTAGGGGATGGGGGCGGGGGTTATAAATTTTTTGTCACCTATCTGTTGGGGGGTCGCACAATAATTCTGGTGAGACTGGGGGGGGGGGGGAGTTTGGTGAACCATATGAAAATGTACACCCCCCCCCCTCAACCAGATAATAAATCACTCCTCTCTTACAACTAAGCGTTTGCTGTCATTGATGCCAAACTGGGGCGCAGTATCAAGCTGAGGGCGAACATAAGTATAAAAGGCAGTTTCTTTTATTTTCTGATTGTTTATCTAAATGTTCCTTTTAATACATTTTAGGGTGTTTGAAGCTTTGGAAGTCATTTTTTCAATGAGGGGTTTCAAGTTAAAGTCCTTACTAATTATGACTCCCAAGCATTTGGCATTTTTGGTAGATTTTAGTTCAGTATTGTGAAGTGTGTATGGGAAAATGATCGGATTTTTATATTTAGTCACGCGAATTACTGCACATTTGTCAGTATTAAATTCCATAGACCAGTTTCATTCCCACTGTTCTAGTTTGCATTTGAGGATCAGATTTAGAATTTATTGTCAGATAAAATGATACGCATACAAGAAGTATTTTTTGTGAGGCCTCACATGGAATACGCCACATTTATATGGTCCCTCTATTACGTGTATCTAAGGGATGTAACTGAAATAGAGAATGTTCAACGTACTGGGCAACTAGGATGGGAACTTAAATCACCTTCCGTATCAGGAAAGGCTCAGGGATTTAGGGCTCCCTACCCTAGAATACAGACGGGAGCGTGCTGATATGATAGAGCTATATAAGATCACACACTGTGTCGATAAAGGGAATAAGGAAAAGGTTTTTCGTAGGAACACATACCAACGTACCAGAGGATACAGTTTTAAATTATTCAAGGAAAGAGCAAGAACGGAGGTCAGGAAGGGTGTGTTCAGGTCCTGGGTGGTTGGGCCCTGGAACTCTCTTACAAAGGAAGTGGTAACAGCACTAACTCTTAATTCATTAGGCAAGCCTTTATAAATTTTGGTCATCCCATCCCCATAATTTCAATGCACCCTGTTCAATTAGTAGCATTCTGTATAACTTATTACCGGTCTGACAAAGCATATAATAAAGGGTCTTAAAAACTATTAGTTTATGTGGTGGTTTAGGCTACCACAATTGGCTTCAAAACTGTGTAAAAAGTGTAAAATTTGATGATGTTATGCCTAAAGCCTTTTTCTTAGCTCTCATCGGGAGAACCGTAACTAATGTTGTTAGAACTTGTGGTCCGAACCAAATGCTTGTACTTTTTTGTGGCAATAGAATTTAAAATATGTTTAAACTTGCTTGACTTTCAAATTTTGGCGCCGTTACTACCGGCTAACGCCAATGTGCAAACAGCGTACGCAAAACATATTAAACAACATTCAAATTTTGTTTACTTCCTGTTTTGTGTGGAAGCCGAAAATATAACTCCAGCTCAGAAACACGTGTACAAAAAGGGAAACTTCCAAAGTTACGCATTATTTGTTGTCAGAAAAGTACAGAAGTTGTCAAAATGTTAGACTTACATCCATTTTTCAGTCTTGACAAAATATTGAACGAGGACACAGAACGAAAATAATTTTGACAAAAGTCGGCCAGGGTTTCGTCTTGCACACGAGAAAATCTGGCACGCCGTTGTTTAGAATACGTTACAGTGTTTGAAAACGGTTTGTATTGCTGTTAGCATTCTTTTGTAACCTGCGTATTCATGCTGAATCTGATCTGTTCTGTAGGGTAAATAGGGGGCTGCCTTTGAGCAATGAAATAGCACTCAGGGTATTGTTTTCTCAACAGAGTTGCGTCAATTTATTAGACTAGGGACTGGCTACATCTACCAATTAAGTGCATGGGCAATATTGGCATAATCACACTATGAACAACCTTAAAACATTCGTGCTGGGAGGTTCTCTAGAGCAAAGAAATTGCACTCTGGGTATTGTTTTTATCATTTTGTCTTTTTCTGAAATACCCGTAGCAGACCAATCCAAAACTAAAATCAGAGTTACAGCAAGATATTAGACTAGGAGGTTCTCAAGTACAGTTAAAATCAGCAAGTCCCTAAAAATTGGCATTGACATGATTTATTGTTGACTGGCACCTCAAAACTATGAATAAAAACCAGGAATATCTGATACAAATCCAGAAATAAAGATAGGGCCAGTTACGTTCTGCATTGTAGAACTAGGGTTGGGCAAGACACAGGAGTTGGCTGAACATTGTCAGTTTGACTGGCCCAGCATTACTTTGCTCTTCGGCAGAGTGTTGCTCCAACATGTTAATTTAACGTTACAAGTTAATCCCTACAATGTGGCCCAGCTTTATGCGAACATGTACCAACATTATGCGAAAAATATGAGTAAGACACATGATGAACCAATGCAGAAATTTCACTTTTAGTCAAATTGTGCCACCTTAAACCAGCACATAGTTTGCAATAGTTTCCCTCTATTTTAAGCATCCATCCCAGTAAAAGTAATCAAATCCGTGCTAACAAAGAAGGTTCAGTGATTTAAACTACTCTCAGAGTAGATGTCAATAAGTTGCAAAGCTTGTTATCTAATCCGGTTGTATATCTATTGTGGTAATACATTTGTATTGATTTATTTGAATAAATTATTGTTTAAACTGAACTAAAGTACAGTCATTTAAATGCAATCCTGAATACATGTTTTTATGCTGATCTCTGATCACTTTACAGAAGTTTCCATATACCTGGTTTTGTAGGGATCACCCATGCCAATGAAATTTGATTTCCTCCTACTGGACCTTCTTGTGCAAACAGGGAGGACTTTGCTCAGCCTGCACATCCACTTGTCAGATTTTTCCCTCTTGGCATACACAGTTATCTATTAATAAAACGTGCTGGATCTAAAAAGTCATGTGAAGATAAAACCGAGCATTAAGATAAATGTCCAGTGAAACAGTCAGATGAAAGTGATGATTTTAATTTAGAACTGCAACCTATACTTAATTCTGTGGCAGCATGATGCTAATTGAAAGGGACACAGAAAAGCGTTCTTTTGATCTCTTACTGATAACCGCTTAATGATCATAATCAGGTGAAATTCAGAATATAAATGATTTGTTAATCACCAAATGTCCAGTCTTATCTCTCAGTATATGTCCCATCCTCTCCCTCTCAGGGTTAGGGTGATGGTAGAAGTGAGGATAAATGGGTAACAGTTTGATGGGTTTCTAAATTTCTGTGTTGGTGAATGTGAGACCATTTTAATAAGGAGCCAATGTATACTGTTTTACAGTATATAGAAGTGAAGAAATGATCTCAGGCAGATTAACCATACTCATAGGCTGAATATTTAGGACAGCTCGTCCAAGCAAACACTTACAGTGTAGTACTGAATGAGACTGCAGCAGTCTGATCATAGTCTGCATTCTTTACCAGCAGTTAATGTAAGACGTTGTCTGAAGGGACAGATAGACTTGACCTTATTTGAACCTGGTAGGTTGGAGATACAGTTATAGACATACATGTAGTTGAGGTGTTTGAATCCTAAGGGTATTATAAAAATACTAAGTGTTGGGACATATAAGTCTGCGCATACAGTGCAGACCCAGATCTGACTGCTCCTTGTGGAGCAGTCTGATCAGGGCCTACACTGTCTGCCATTCACTTCCATCTGCAACTTTTGGACCCATATATTACTGCATTGTACAACCAAACTTACATTTGTAGGACAAATGCAGTAATTACCGTTAATTAGGTGTCCCAATTTTTAGAACTTTTACGGTAAATACCGTATTCAAATTTCAGATGGTTGCCGCTGTGGTTGTGAGCATCATGATTGTCGTCATGTTCATCTTGATGTACATGTACAGGAGATACCGGCAGCAGCACTATGACGTACTTGTTTATGACATCACAAAAGGTCATCATTGGATGATGATCGATATTTTTCCAGACTCTGCATATTGCAATGTAGGTCATTTTCCGATTAAGCATGGAGCAAAATGTGATTCTTGTGGTATATGTGTTGCGGATCAGAACATGAAAAAAGCCAACAAAAGCATTCCATGTAAACCGTCATCCTTAAAGGGGGAGGTAACTTACCATCAGTGGATACGTGGTAATCTCCCTTTGATTAGTAAATGTTATGTTTGTTCAAAAGAATGCATAGACGCTGGTTTGAATGACCTCCGATGTTGTTGGTGTAAGCGGTGTGTTCATGAGAACTGTTTACAGGAAAATGAAGCCTGCGATTTTGGACAATACCATCAAATTGTGGTTCCACCAAACTGTGTTGAGTTGAAAAAAGTTGGAATTAAAGGGAGGAGACGTTTAGCGGTTGCCAGAGCTACGAGACCTAGAATTAAAGACTGGAAACCGTTGATAGTCTTGGGTAACAGGAAAAGTGGGAATAACGATGGAGAGAAAATACTGTGTTCATTTCGAGGCATATTGAATCCTGCTCAGGTGAGTTCAATATATACCATAATTACTGTAGGCCGGAAAAAGAAATTTTGTGTGTTTCCCATTTCATGCCAGAATTTCTCTGGGCATGTCCAGAGAAATTCTACCATGAAATGGGAAACACACAAATTGAATTTACATGAGGAGAATGGAAATTGTTAACAATTCAGAGTAATTTTTTCCAGGAATGCTGATAAAAATGTAAGGGTCAGGTTGTTACATGTGTGAAGCAGGGGCGGTTGGAAAACAGGAGACAACTGTTTTCTTTGCCTTACTTTAATATTATGTCATTAATTTGACTATCCAGCAATGTATCTTAACACTTAAAGCACCAAAAAAGACAGTAGTTGAATTTACAATCAACGTAGATCCAGATGAGGGGGCTCATAAAATTTGCTCCTATAGCCTGGGTTGGTACTCTTACAGGAAATAATTTGCTTCTTTAGTAGGAGCTGATTCTTTCTTGTGAGTGAGCAATCCTAAATCAGTGGAATGAAGTGGATCAGATTTTCCCTGCCAGTCCATTCTATTCGATTCTGCATTCCCCTCCATGTTTTATACTATGCTGTTACAGTTACTGTTTTTACAATAAGTACTGTATTAATCCTAACACACGCTCCTGCTCTAAGAAATGCCCCCTGCCTCTTTTCGAGAAATAATGTTATATTAACTTTTTGTGTTTTCCATCAGTTTTACAAAGGGGAACAACATGAATTTCTGTTTGCTTCTCTGGAGGATGCAGCTCTTCAAATGGGGTACACTCTTCAAGGAAAGAATTTGCTCCTAGAGGAGCAAATTCTTTCCTTTAAGAGCTGACCCCTTTTGTGTTTTCCATCAGTTTTACAAAGGGGAACAACATGAATTTCTGTTTGCTTCTCTGGACGATGCAGCTCTTCAAATGGGGTACACTCTTCAAGGAAAGAATTTGCTCCTAGAGGAGCAAATTCTTTCCTTTAAGAGCTGACCCCTTTTGAGAAGGGAGGCTATAAAAGGCAAAATAGTAGAATTGCGTCATCTGGAAGTATATCCATTAACTTAATACTGTTTATTACAAGTATTTTGTAGTGGCTGATTTACTAACTCTTTAGGCTCTAAATAACACCCCCTTTTGTAAAATGCTACGCCCCTGGTGCGTTTAATAAGATTAATACGGTATATTTCAGGTAATAGATCTGTGTGATATGCATCCTGAAAATGCTCTGGAATGGTGCCATTTACTGCCAGATGTTTTATTTCGAATTCTTGTCTGTGGTGGGGATGGGTCCGTAGGCTGGGTCCTGAATGCTATAGAAAACCTGAAACTGAAGGTAAGTAGTCCAGAACTTTGGGTACTGAATTTTGTGATGATAGTATGGAATAACTTAGCTTATTTTTTCTCCTTGAAACTTGTCCTAGCTTCTCATTTAAACGGCTTTGCTATTTCATGGCAGTTTTGGAGTACAATTTAGCATACATCCGATTTGCATATACATGTATTTAGGCACCTTATTAGAACCACCTCAATGAGCAGTGAGGAGGCTCTAATTAGGGGTCTCATCCTGTTTGAAGAATTTGAAGAGCAATTATTTCAAAGGTATTGTCAGATACTCCCATATCTTGAATTCAGAGCTACTCTGTGCAATATATTAGCCATGACACTACAAAATCAACAAAGTGGCTTGTGCACCCAGCGAAGACTCAAATCAGCCTGGGCAGCCGCCCAGTCTGATCAGAGTCCTTGCTATCCTCACAGAGCTAGCTTAGGCTCTAAGCTACCCATTAAGTGCAAAGCCAAGACTCTGATCAGACTGGGTGGATGTCCAGGCTGATCTGAATCTTTGCTTGGCATACATGCCTATTTGTTGGTTTTTACGTGTCGTGGCTCAATTATGTTTTCATAAAGGCTAGAGAAAAGAACAACTGGCTTGATATAATCATTATGAAATCTCGTCTTATTAATTAGCATGAGCGCTGTATCTAGTTTTGGATCATGATCAAGTATATTTCATTGGCGTCACCTGAAAAGGGACCTTTAACCATGTTCCCACCGCAAATACTCAAATCAGCCTGCACTTTTCACTTACTACCAGTATATGCAGTCTGCACTTTTGCGTTTTAATTCCTCAGGGTTCATAATTTGTTTATATGAAAATGGATGGCTGTACCTTGTAAATTTAGATTTTGCTGCATATCGCTTTTTTTGATCACTAATTTACTAAGTTATCAAAAACTAGATAGATATGAAACATTAGCAATCTTATTTTCTTTTTATGTTAATTTACAAGATATAAAGTGGATACTGCCCTGGATGATAATCAAACTATATCAAGCTCTGCATATTTAAAGATAACCTGTAAAAATTCAAAGATAAAATTTTTGATGAGTTGCATTTTGGCTTCACATCAAATAACTAAATGAAACTGAAAAAAATCTGTTTTATCATCAGCGCAAGAATTGTTATTAGGACTCCAAATTAAGGGGTATGGATACACTACCGTATTTTTCTGCCATTTTTTCAGAGAGACAACTTCTGTGAAATCTGTTTTCTTCCCTGGATGACAAAATTCTCCCAAGGAAAGAACTGGCTCTTAAGGGAGCAAGTGCTTTCCTTGAAGGGTTGACCCCCATTGAGAAAGGAGGCAAATTACAAATATGAAAATGTCAGAGTTGTTTCCCCTGAAAGAGTATCCATTCACCTTAAGGAAATAATTTGCAGGTTACTGCATATTCTTGGAATAATTTGGAAAAAAAAAAAAAAAAAATAACTAAAACTTTTTTTCTCTTCTCAGATAACTCCAGAAGTTGGTATATTACCTCTTGGAACGGGTAATGACCTTTCTCGTGTCCTTGGTTGGGGTGAAGGTCATGACACAGATGAAGATATTAATGAGGCTGTCGAACAAATTATAGCTGCCAAATCTGTTCACTTAGACAGGTATACAAGTAATAAGTAAGGGGAATGGGTGCACCTACACGTATATGTTTTTCTGCCATATTTACAAAGGAGAACAACTCTTATGACTTCCTGTTTGTTTCCCTGGGCAACAAAACCTTTCCAAAAATAGGTCTGCTCTTAAAGGAAAGAATTCGCTCCTTGCCCCCCATTGAGAAAGGAAGCAAAAATGAAAATGGTAAACTTGCTTCCCCTGAAATCGTACTCATTGACCTGATATCAGTAAATTGAGTATTTTGAAGATTTTTTATTACCTTTTGGGATCTGCACAATTCGGATAATGCACTGCATTCACCATAAATCACCTAAATCTTTTGATAGAAATATCTGTAGGTCCATACCAGACCGCTCCTAACTTAGTAAGCTAATTACGTTGACCCAGGATCAGTTTGTTCAACTTCAAGTTTGAACTGTTTGCTGACAATTTTCTTCAAAGGAATGAACATGCTCAGATTTGAAGGTTCCATTACAGGTACAGTTGGCATGCAAAGGCCTAAGAATTATGTTGTTACCATATCAAGCCTGATAAATGCTCAGTCCATTCCCACTTGGAAATTTAAAGTTCAAGCTTTTGTTAGACACATATGAGCCACGACGCGAGAAAACCAACAATGTGGTTGTGCGCCCAGCGCAGACTCAGATCAGCCTGGGCATCCGCCCAGTCTGATCAGTCTTCGCTGTCCGCATGGAGGTAGCTCAGTCCCTTAGCTACCCTTTAAGCACTTAGCGAAGAGTCTTACCAGACTGGGCGGATGTCCAGGCTGATCTGAGTCTGCACTGGGAGTGCTACCACATTGTTGGTTTTCTCCTGTCACGGCTCATATGTATTTAAGGAATGAATTTCATTTTTCTGATGTTTATCAAAGTATAAACTACATTGGGTTGCATACAAAGTAAGTGAACCCCGAAGGGGTTCATGTAAACTTTGCTGGGGACCCAATGTAGTTTATACTTCGATAAACATCAGAAAAATTAAGTTCATTGCTTATACAGTGGACCCTCTTTACAACGACAGCATTTGTACACCAAAAGTTTGACGTTAAACTGAATTTGCTGTTGTAAAGAATGCATATTTAGAACAATTTATCCAATTTCTGTTCAAATCAAAATGCCATTATAAAGAATTTGCTGTTGTAATGAGTGCTGTAAAGAGGGTTGACTGTATTTATGTTCTTTTCTATCTATTATTTGACCACAAATTTGCACTAAGGGCTTCAATTGAAGCAGAAAAACATTTATACGCAGTTATTCTACTAAAAGCAAAACAGCGTCAATGACGTAACGACGACATCATATTGCCTACATCCAATCAGATTGGAGAACCATGGTTAATTTTGACATCACTTAACGGCATGTAACGTTGCATGGACGATTGTAGTTATTGAGGTATAAACTGCTTACTTATTGAGGTATAAACTGCTTACATTCCCTATGATTTACCATGGGCTTTCCAATACCGGTAAATGCATGGATAATGTAAATATATTAAGTATATTAGTAAAAAGAATCAGGTCTGTAAATGATAAATTGGTGGCATTGTCACAAAAATCCTGACAGTGGCCAAACTGAAATTTCAGTTTGGCCACTTTCAGGAGTTTTGTGATAATTCAACAATTACAAATATTACACATGTACATACAAATCAAATAGCATTGTTATATTTTGGCTAACTATTTGAAGAAGCTTGAAATTTTAATTGCCAGGTGGGAATGGAATTGAGCATTTATCAAGTGTGCATTTGTACTAAAATAACAAGCCAGACCTGCTCTGAAATGAATGAGAAATGTTCATTTCAGATGGAAAATAACTGTAAACCACAAGAAACATCTAGGAATAGCAAGACCTAAAAAGGTAGGACCCTGTTGCAGTGCTCAAGGTAAGATGGTGTTTAGAGGATAATTCTGAGGTAACTTTTCTCAGCATATGTTGTGACTCCTCATTAGAACTGTCTCGGTGAGACAGTTCTAATGAGGGATCACAAAATACGTTTTTATGGAGATATATGGGAAATTGTCTCTAAATTATCACTGTTATCCCTTCTTATCTGGAGCACTGCTGTTTACATGAAAATCAGGATGCTATACAATACTGACCCTAATGACTGGGATGGACATTTTCAAAGAAACCCAAAAATCTAGGCCAGACTCATAAGATGCATTTGGGATTGTTTTGGATTATAGCTGAATTAATATTAAACTGATTTAGCTATTTGACATTTTGGAGAGGGAGGGTGGGGGAGGGTTGCAATAAAGGCCTGGTTATGAACAAATTATGATATGATGCTGAATAAAAATCTTGTGTGTAACTCTGGTAGTGTTAGTACTATATGTCTAAACTGATTATCTCCCTTGGACTAAATGTACATGTGACATTGGTGTTCTTACAGGAATGCCTACAACCTGGGTCTAATGAGGGGCCAAAACACGTTTTCATGGAGAAATAAAAAATCAATCTCACATTTTCCTTATCATGAGCTCTGGAAATGCATTTACATTACACATTATTATGCCCCCAATTCCGGAGAAATTGTGGGGGCATATTGGTTTGGGCCTGTCTGTCTGTCTGTCTGTCCGTCTGTCCGTCTGTCCTCTAACTCAAGAACCGTAAGAGCTAGGAGCTTGAAACTTTATACACATGAACAGTATGAAAAATAAGCGAACATGTGTTTTTTCTTTTTTCCGCGGGTCACATATTTCAAGAGTTATGCCCCTTTTTCGACTTAGCCTGTGGAACCTTGTGAACAAAATATCTCAAGAACCCCTGATGCTAGGATCATGAGGTTTTGCAGGATGAGAATGCCCAAGGTGTAGATGACCTGATTAACTTTTGAAACAAATTTGTGAATTTTTGACTGAGTTATGCCCCTTTTTCGACTTAGTGCATTGTAAGCCTATGGCACATTGTGAACAAAATATCTCAAGAACCCCTGAAGCCAGGAGCATGATTTTTTGCAGGAAGATACTGCCTGTGATGAAGATGACCTGATTAACTTTTGAAAAAAAATCGTGAATTTTTGATCGAGTTATTCCCCTTTTTCGACTTAGTGCATTGAGGCCTATGGTACAAAGGTACCCTTACATATAGTCAAGAACAATAAGAGCTAGGAACTTGAAACTTTATACACATGATCAGTATGGAAAATAAACAGACCCATATTTTTTTATTTTTCCGCCGGCAATGTATTTCCAGAGTTATGCCCCTTTTTCAGCTTAGCCTGTGGAACCTTGTGTACAAAATATCTCAAGAACCCCTGATGCTAGGATCATGAGGCTTTGCAAGATGAGTATGCCCAAGGTGTAGATGACCTGATTAACTTTTGAAACAAATTCGTGAATTTTTGACCGAGTTATGCCCCTTTTTCGACTTAGTACATTGTAAGCCTATGGAACCTTGTGAACAAAATATCTCAAGAACCCCTGAAGCTAGGAGCATGTTTTTTTGCAGGGAGATACTGCCTGTGGTGTAGATGACCTGATTAACTTTTGAAAAAGATTCGTGAATTTTTTATCAAGTTATTCCCCTTTGTCGACTTAGTGCATTGAGGCCTATGGTTCAAAGGTACCCTTACATATAGTCAAGAACAATAAGAGCTAGGAACTTGAAACTTTATACACATGTTCAGTATGGAAAATAAGCAGACCCGTATTTTTTTATTTTACCGCTGGCAATGTATTTCCAGAGTTATGCCCCTTTTTTGACTTAGCCTGTGGAACCTTGTGAACAAAATATCTCAAGAACCCCTAATGCTAGGATCATGAGGCTTTGCAAGATGAGAATGCCCAAGGTGTAGATGACCTGATTAACTTTTGAAACAAATTAGTGAATTTTTGACCGAGTTATGCCCCTTTTTCGACTTAGTGTATTGTAAGCCTATGGAACCTTGTGAACAAAATATCTCAAGAACCCCTGAAGCTAGGAGCATTTTTTTTGCAGGAAGATACTGCCTGTGGGGTAGATGACCTGATTAACTTTTGAAAAAAAAATCATGAATTTTTGATGAAGTAAGAGCTAGGAACTTGAAACTTTATACACATGATCAGTATGGAAAATAAGCAGACCCGTATTTGTTTATTTTTCCGCCGGTCATGTATTTTCAGAGTTATGCCCCTTTTTCGACTTAGCCTGTGGTAACTTGTGAACAAAATATCTCAAGAACCCCTGAGGCTAGGATCATGAGGTTTTGCAGGATGAGAATGCCCAAGGTGTAGATGACCTGATTAACTTTTGAAACAAATTCGTGAATTTTTGACAAAGTTATGCCCCTTTTTCGACTTAGTGCATTGTAAGCCTATGGAACCTTGTGAACAAAATATCTCAAGAACCCCTGATGTTAGGAGCATGATTTTTTGCAGGAAGATACTGCCTGTGGTGTAGATGACCTGATTAACTTTTGAAAAGAAATCATGAATTTTTTATTGAGTTATGCCCCTTTTTCGACTTAGTGCATTGTAAATCTATGGAACCTTGTGAACAAAATATCTCAAGAACACCTGATGCTAGGAGCATGATTTTATGCAGGAAGATACTGCCTGTGGTGTAGATGACCTGATTAACTTTTTAAAATAATTTGTAAATTTTGGATTGAGTTATGCCCCTTTTTTAACTTAGTGCATTATTTGCCTATGGAAGCTTGTGAAGAAAATATCTGGAGAACCCCTGATGCTAGGATCATGATTTTTGCAGGTTGATATTGCCCAAGGTGTAGATGACCTGATTAACTTTCGAAAACAATTCGTAAATTTTTGACTGAGTTAAGCCCCTTTTTCGACTTAGTGCATTGTAAATCTATGGAACCTTGTGAACAAAATATCTCAAGAACACCTGATGCTAGGAGCATGATTTTATGCAGGAAGATACTGCCTGTGGTGTAGATGACCTGATTAACTTTTGAAAATAATTTGTAAATTTTGGATTGAGTTATGCCCCTTTTTCAACTTAGTGCATTATTTGCCTATGGAAGCTTGTGAAGAAAATATCTGGAGAACCCCTGATGCTAGGATCATGATTTTTGCAGGTTGATATTGCCCAAGGTGTAGATGACCTGATTAACTTTCGAAAACAATTCATAAATTTTTGACTGAGTTAAGCCCCTTTTTCGACTTAGTGCATTGTAAGCCTATGGTACAAAGGTACAAGCATTATTGGATGAACCTTCTCTAGAGACAAGCATATGGTTGGGGGCGTAGTGTTTCATAAACACATTTTCTAGTTGATTTGATTATAAGATGGTGTTTTCCCTTCCAAAACAATTCCGAACCCCTAGATCTGTCTAAGACAGATCTGGTTATTGGAAGAGAAAAACCCATGTTATAGCAAAATTACTTAACAAGATATAGGTTTTACGTCATTCTTATAACCAAATAATTATGGTATATTATCTTTTTTTTTTGTTGCCAGGAGGTGATAATGAACAACTACGCATCACTGGGAGTGGACGCCCTGGTCACACTAAACTTCCATAAACAGAGACAGTCGAGACCATGGTTGTTTGCAAACAGACTTATTAATAAGGTATACTATTTCTTCTTAAGACTGACACAGTATCAATAATAGTTTAGAGACAGTACAAGGGTTGAGAATGCTAAGGAGCTCTTTGCTTATAAATTTTATATGCACATGGCCCCTTTTCATTCTGAATTGTCAAGTGTATGTTGAGTCTCTATCAAACAAATTTATGTTACTTATACTCTATGTTACTTATCTTTAAGGTGTTAGGGTACACCTTCACATTTTTCTGCCAGTTTTACAAAAGGGAATAACTTCTGTGACTTCCTGTTAGTCCTTCCTAAAATGAGTTGGCTCCTATGGAGCAAATCCTCTTTTTTAAGAGTTGACTCAATTGATGAGATAGGAAGGCAAAAAGAAAATGACAATTGCTTTCCTGGAAGTGTATGCATTCACATTAAATTTATTTTACATACCGTTAAAAAATACCAAATTTTAGGTCTTCATTAAAATAGCCTATTTTGAAGCAGCTATAATGAAGAGCTGTAATAATATGTAAACCTAACTATACTGAATTTACTGTGACATATTCGTGTTTCTTTGTGCTGCTAAACCCCAAAAGTTTGCAACGAAAAAGGTGATGGGCAGGTCAATGAGCAGCCGTCTCTGAGCCACACTTACTGACACATTTAGCAAGAAACAGTAGCAATTATCGTACAGAAGCCAGGGTTCGCACAGACCTTGAAAAGTCCTTGAATTTGACTCTGGTCCTGGAAAACTCCTGGAATTTGAAAATAGTGTCATTTGTCCTGGAATTGTCCTGGAATTTTGTAAAATTGCCCTTGAAAATGTGAAATTGTCCTTGAAAATAATAAAATACATTGATTCTTTTTTATTCTTTCGGATTTATGTGATGCGCAAAAGAAAACCGAGTGAAAATCGCTAGATACATCGAAGAGGTGCGACCGTATTCAGATTCATTTTAACCGGTAGTCCCGGTATTTATCAATACCATCATCCGGTTGTAGAAATAAATCTCTAGAAGAACTAGACAAGAAACTTGCAGAACAACAAGAAATATTAAAAAAACAATGTTAGGTGAGTGACTGATTGAGTCCTTGAAAAACGAAAAAAGTCCTTGAAAAGTCCTGGAAAAGTCCTGGAATTCTGTTCTCTTATTTCTGTACGAACCCTGGAAGCAGGCTGATCTGGACTGCTCAGGCATTACAGTAGTTATTCAGTTATAAGAAACAGTAATAATTCTGCTATTACATGGGTTTGCCTACTCTTGAATGACCCCAAGTATCTAAATTGGTCTTGTATAATTCTGCCATGAGATGGGATTTCCCCTCTAAAACAACCCCAAAAATTCAGCCTTGTCTTTTTAAACAGATCTAGACTTTTCGGGGTTTTTTTGGTAGGGGAAAAATATCAGTCTTATAAACAAATAAATACGTGTGTATGGTACTGTCTTGTTATTTAGGATCATAACAGTATAAACAGAGCACCTGTTTCTAACAGTATACAATAATTAATGGATTATATGCCACTTGACTTTAATAAATTATAACTTGTTTTATCATCTTCATATGTGAAAACTTACAGCCTGAGGGCTTTAAATAAGCAAATATTTATGGAATGAATTCATATTTCTTCCAAATAATCATACTGTGGAATCTTATTTCAGTTGGTTCTATTGCAATGCACAAACATCAGTGCTCCCAAGGGGATAACAGGGATACTTTGGGGATAAGTTTCTTTATTTCCCCTTAAAAACATAGACTGTGACCCTTCATTAGAACTATTTGGTTATAATGAGGGGTCACAGCATATGTTTTCATTACCTTAGAAAAAATTATCTCAGAATTATCCTTAAAACCCCACCTTATCTGGAGCTCCGAATGTCTAAAGGTTTTTATTTATTCTTTTTTCATATTCTGAGAAAATAAAGTAAAAATAAACAACAAACAAAAAAGTAAAAAAAAGAATAAACAAAAAAACCACCAACAACAACAAAACAACAACAACTAAAAAGAATAGAAAATAAATAAATGAATAAATAAATAAAACATTTGATCTCCAAAATTTGAGCTTCTCTGTAGCGCTGAGACAAAAACAAAAAGTTCAAGCACCTTAAGCCACCTCAAGATTTTTTTTTCATGCCACCATTAAGCAACAAGTACCCTAGAATACAACCACTTAGCCATATGATTAGGTAAGCATCTGTTTTAGATGTCAAAAATCATTTCACAGAAAACTTCAACCTCATTTTGTTGCAATTAAATGCCTCATTTAAATAATCAGTTTTAGTTTCTATTCCATGAATAAAGTACAAAATAACATACAGATCATTGTGTACTTAATTTTAAGGTGAGTTGGTACACATTCTGGGAAAGCAACTCTGGCAATATATTTTTGCCTCCCTTCTCAATTAAAGGAAAGTACCGTAATGTGCATATATATTGGGACATCTGAAAATAATGAATTTTCCATTTGGGACAAATGGAAAATTTAGTATTTTAGGTGTCCCAATACTTAAGCACATTAAGGTATTTGCTGCCTTAGGAGCAGAGTCTTTCCTTTAACACTATACCTTATTTCGAAAGGCTTCCGCAGGCGTAGCAGCCTATACGCAAATTTGCAGGTGCATATTGAAATTTTGTCAAACTGACAAAATTTCCATGTGCCCTTGCATATTTGCAAGCTAAAAGTTTGTGAAATGGACAAGAGCCAATAAATATGACAATATCAAATATTTAAAGGGCTAAACCCTATATAATGAAACATGATTGTGCATCTCAGTTAATTGCCCCTAGCTGTACTATTGGCTTTGCCATCATGTTTAAATGACCGGTGACAAAATTGCATGTGTGACCACCCAAGACTCAGATCAGCCTGGGCATCCGCCAAGTCTGATCTAAGTCCTCCTAGCTTTGCACTTAAAGATAGCAAAGAGTCTAAGCTAGCTTCATGCGGACAGTGAAGACTCTGATCAGACTGGGCAGATGCCCAGGCTGATCTGAGTCTTTGCTGGGCGCACATGCCTTATTGTTGGTTTTGTCGTGTTGTGGCTGAAATAGTCTGTAGCATGTGTCTCTCATAACCTGCTGTAAGTGGTAACAGTTATGTCTATCAATTTTGGAGTTAAAAAAAACCTGTGGCAAAGAATAATATGATTAAACGTTAGTTGAAGAACACTTGACAACTACCATTGCATGTAATAAATCATAATTGAACTACTTGAACATCTGTTGTCTGTAAATATGAAATATGTAATGGCAGTAAATATTGAGACAGATGTGCTTAAATCAATAGTGTGGACCATGATCAAACTGCAGCTTATCTGGAGTTGACAATGATTATGCGGAAAGACAGCTTTCAGTTCAGTTCATTTCAGTTCTGCTAACGACGTTCCCCAAGTAGCTCAGCAGTACGTAACCATAGTTGCACACGCTTAGCTCAGTGTGCCCATCCAGTCATACTTATGAGCTTTATAACCATTGAAACTATTAATATCTTATAAAAATAAAAACTTTCTGCATTATACGTCACCAGACAGAATTTCTGGCTTCAGGTAATCAGATTTGGAAGTCCAAGAGAGATTTTTGGGAGATTTTCATCAGTGCAAGCATCACACCTTTTGTTCAGGGGATATCACACTGGGTAGGCGGCAGTCCAAAACTCTTGTGCAATTGACGAACGTGGATCAAAGCGGTTAGGAACAGCATTTTCGATTGCAAATTGGAAACCATTTGCAATCGAAAACGCTGTTTCTAAAGGTTTTTGATACACGTTCGTCAATTGCACAAGCTTTTTTGATTGCAGCCTACCTTGTGTGGATATTATCAGATGATGTAACATATCTAACTTTTAGGTCAGGAATAGGCCGTTTGCTGTCTATAAAACAGGTCATTTTGCTAAATATCTCCAAAACTACCACGCTGCTATCACGGTGAAGTAAAGCGCATCTTTAATGTCTATCTTATACATAACTAATCTATAATTTTCCTCAAAATTTTATTTTGAAGCTAAAAAGTTTCTTTTGAAAACTGCCCATTTTTAGAAGATATTTTAACTGTATTTTACAAGGGAGTAAGTTTATTTATGTAACAGCCTTTGAATGGTCAAGATTTACCTATGTCCATTGTTAGTTAATTGTACAGAGTTACTCAATGGCACCTGTATACCTGTCAGTCTATTCATCTGAGTACAAATGAAGTTCACTTATTTATTGGTTAGGGTGATGAATAGGATCAATTTATCTATAGAAACATTTCTTGTTTGTGATGCATATATGGGCACTGCTTATAGCTATTACATTAAATTATTGTACTCCCCTTTACTTAAGCTGAAAATTTTGTAAATTTTTGTAAAGGATTTGATAGACAAAAGCAAAAAATTGACAAGATAAAATTCTGAAAGTCAGTTTCCAGTTTAATATGTATTAGTTTGAAAAAAAAATCATTTTATAGACAGCAAATGGCCTATATCAATATCACTTTAAACAAGATTGGCATTGACCTTTTGTCAATTCAAATTCCACTCGTAAATATTTGCTCATTCACAGATGCAGAGAAACCACAGTCTAGTCACTTCTTTTGAACCATAGTGATTCTGTTTTTATCATTTCTTTACCATGAAATTTAGTCTGTTACCTGTTGATTTCAAAATAGATAAAAAGGCATGTTTCTGTATTGCTGATAAGCCTTTTGATATAATTTCTGCTGTAAGTAGTTGGACACTTCCAATGGTTGTTTTGTTTTCTAGCTTCAGCTTCAGACCAGTCCAGTTGTTCTGCTAGGGGTGTTGAATAAAAGTATTTGCAAGCATTGGAGATGCAGATCAGACTGCTCTTTAAGAGCAGTCTGATCTGGGTCTGCACCTCTTGCTTTTACATTCTGCTCAGATGTTTATTTTTAAATACATGTAAGATAAATCAGCATAAATGAAGGTTAATTATTCTGATAAGATCTCCAGAACATTACCCCACACTATGAATTGTTCAGAGTGAAATAGTTGGGAACTGATTTGTAATTGACAAAGATAAGATAAAATGAAGACCTTGAGAAAAATTAACCACCCATTTGGAATTTCACTGTTCAAAGAAATTGAATGAAAAACTTCATTCTGAGCTGTATTTGATTTTTAGCTCACCAGTACGAATGTACAGGAAGAGCTATTGCACTACCCCTGGCAGCAGTGGCGGCCGCGGCAGTGGCGATGTTAGCAAAATGTTAAAGTTTTATGTTACAGTTTTTAGCTCAGCTGAGCCGAAGGCTCACAGGTGAGCTTATAGTATAGGCAGGCATCCATCGTCCGTCCGTCGTCCGTCCGTCAATATTTTCAAACGACATCTCCTCTGAAACTACAAGGCCCATTGTTACCAAATTTTATATATAGCATCTATAGGCAGGGGGAACAAACAATACTGTTTTTTATCCAAATCGCTTGAGAACTTTGGTTGCTATGGCAACTTAAAGTTTCCATTGACTTTTATGGGAAAAATTGAAAATTTGCATTTATTGCTATGTCACTGCAGATATTTTGACAAAACTTTTACAGAAATGTTCCTTGAGTATTCTTCTATCAACCACATGAACTTTATGTAAATTGCACAAGTTGGCTGGTTGCCATGGCAACTGAATGGTTAAAAATAGAAAAAATATTCAAAAATCATCTCCTCAGAAACTATGCTACCAATAAAGCTCAAACTTTACAGAAAGGATCTTAGTACTAGCTTCTATAAAAGTACTGTTTTTCTTGGCAATTGCTCTAACAGTTTGGTTGCTATGGGAACTGAAAGTTGCCATTGACTTATAATGGCAAAATGGAAAATTTGCATTTATTGCTATGTTACTGCAGATATTTTGACAAAACTTTTACAGAAATGTTCCTTGAGTATTCCTCTATCAACCACATGAACTTTATGTAAATTGCACAATTTGGCTGGTTTCCATGGCAACCAAATGTTTAAAAATAGAAAAAATATTCAAAAATCATCTCCTCAGAAACTGTGCAACTAATAAAGCTCAAACTTCACAGGAAGGATCTTAGTACTAGCTTCTATAAAAGTACTGTTTTTCTTGGCAATTGCTCTAGCAGTTTGGTTGCTATGGGAACTGAAAGTTGCCATTGACTTATAATGGCAAAATGGAAAATTTGCATTTATTGCTATGCCACTGCGGATATTTTGACAAAACTTTCATAGAAATGTACCTTGAATAGTCTTTAACCAGCCATGTTAAATTAATACAAATTGCGCAATTTGGCTGGTTGCCATTTCAACCGAATGGTTAAAATTAGAAAAATATTAAAAAATCATCTTCACAGAAACTGTGTGGCCAATGAAGCTCAAACTTTACAGAAAGAACCTTAGTACTAGCCTCTATAGAATTACTGTTTTTCATGGCAGTTGCTCCAGCAGTTTGGTTGCTATGGCAACTAAGAGTTTCCATTGACTTATAATGAGGAAAATGGAAATTGGCAATTTTGGCTGTCTAACTAACTGCAGTTATTTAAATTTTTTTCTACAGAAATATTTCTTGAGTAGTCCTCTACGATTCATATGAATTTTCTCCAAATCGCTGAATTTGATTGGTTGCCATGGCAAAATATAGTGTAAATTTCGAAAAAAAAAATCTTCTGCTCAGAAGCCATATAGGGGATGAAGCTGATATTGTGCAAACGTGTTGATGACAGTAGTTTCTACATAAATTTTATTCTTTTTATTCCAATCCCATAAGAACTTTGGTTGCTATGGCGACTTATAGTTTCCATTGACTCATAATGGGAAAAGTGAAGCCATGAGGGGGATGAAGCTGATACTTAGCATACATATTGATAATTTTAACCTCTACCTAAAGTATGTTTTATATTATCATTGCCCATGTGAATTTGTTGCTATGGCAACTTAAAGTTTCCATAGACTTATAATATGGAAAGTGGACATTTGCTATTTATTTCTGTGTTACTGCAGATATTTTGACAAAACTTCACAGAAATGTTCCTGGAGTAGTCCTCTACCAGCCATATGAATATTTCCCAAAACACCTGATTTTGATTGGTTGCCATTGCAGCTGAAAGGCCAAATTTTCACATTTTTTTTTTTTTTTTTTTTTTTTTTTTTTGCCAAAGATCTTCTGAGAAGCCATTAATGGGGGATAAAGCTTATTTTTTGCATAAATGTTTGTGATATTATCCTCTACATAAATGGTGTTTTTATTGCTGTTGTGCATGGTGTTTTGTTGCTGTAACCTCAGTGCCTCACTGCTCAGGTGAGCGATATAGGGCCATTGGCCCTCTGGTTTATGTGATGGGCAAGGCGCTGTCAGGCGCTATCCTGTACCATGGACAGGTCTTGTTATTACTCTATATTGCATAATCCTTCTGTGAGATCCCCTCCCCTGTAATAAATGGCCCAAACTTATTTTTTTCTGTAAGAAAGTGGCCCAGTCTCACCAAGATTTGTTATTTATTGCCTGGATCATATCACAAGAATGCCATTTATAAGACTTGTGAATGCAATGCCCAGGGACATTTATCAGAAAAAATATGGTAAACATTGGAATCTTCACAGCTTTGCCAATGAGAGCAGTCAGTTTGTGATTTTGCGCAGGCTGATTTGAGTATTAACAGTACTGGCATGGCTTGATTAAAATATACCTTTTTAGGTGACTCTCTCAACCTGTAACTGATTAAAAATTTATTATGCATGAAATTTTTCATTGATGCTTCATAGAATCTAGTTGTTTCTGAGACACTGCACATAGAGCTCTTATCAAAACCAAAGTTTTTGGGGACATTGTTTTCGTATCTACAAAACATATGCTGTGGAGCCCAGTAGTGTACTTTACAGGCCCCCCCCCCCCCCCCCCCCCCCCGATACTTTTCTATGAGGAAAAATATCAGACTATATGAGCCGTGACAGGACAAAACTAAAAAAGTGGTATGTGTGCCCTGTGAAGACTCAGTTCAGCCTGGGCATCCACCCAGTCTGATCAAAGTCTTCACTGTCTGGTTGGAGATAGCTGAGACCCTTAGCTGCCCTTTAAAGGCACAGCAAAGACTCTGATCAGACTAGGAGGTCTTTTCTTTTCTTCTTTTTAGTTTTTAGGCTGGTATCTTTTCACTGGCTTTTTCCCATTTTGGCATCATTTTCAGTGCTTTAGAATCCAGTATCTTATTACAGATAGTCTGTCATATCTTATCAGATACATTTATTACTGTATTATCTTTTATCTTTACATAATAGAAAACAGAAATAACAATCCGTGCCAGATCATGCTGGCATGTAAATCTTTTGTTTCAACGATAAATTGCATTTGTAGCCTTGTAAGTTTCCAGACTGAAAGTGTGACTGTGATAAAAAAAAAATGGGTACTGCAAGTTTTGAATCTTCAGGTGAAGTTCCAAGCAAACCCATTTTCAATACCACCCTTACTGAAAATGTCAACTTTAGCATGAAATATTTCGCATTGAGCAAGGTCTACACTGGTAAGGGTGATATAGAATAGTTATACCATGATTTGTCTGCCTGTACAGGAGGTAATCCGCTTGCTAAAGCTCAAAATAGTTATACCATGGTTTGTCCACCTGTACAGGAGATAATCCACTCGCTAAAGCTTGTGGATTATCTCCTCATACAGGCGGACAAACCATGGTATAACTTGAACATTTGGTAATAGGTTTAACTTGACAAAGCATTAAGCTAGGCATGACAAATGCCTTATCAAAACTTCCAGCCTTCCAGCTTTTGTTTTTTGATTGGTAATTTTTGACTACCTATGTCCCAAGATTCTTCAGTTTCAGTCTGGACCTTTTCTGAGGCATGTGGTTGTGATAACAAGATCTGTACAGTTTAACAATTGGGAAGTGATAACAAAAATCACTGTACAAAGATCTGTATAGTTTAACAATTGGGAAGTGATACCTTTACAAAAGCTGTACAATTTAAGAATTGGGTAGTGATAACAAATGACACAGAAATCTGTACAGTTTAACAATTGGGTAGTGATAACAAATGGCACGGAGATCTGTACAGTTTAACAATTGGGTAGTGATAACAACTGGCATTGAGATCTGTACAGTTTAACAATTGGGTTGTGATAACAAATGGCACAGCACAAGACCTATACAGTTTAACAGTTGCATAGTGATAACAAATGTAACTGTACAAGACCTGCACTGTTTAACACGGTAGTGATAACAAATTTCAGTGTACAAGATCTGTACAATTTAACGCGTGGTAGTGATAATAAGTATCACTTTACAGTATCTGTTCAGTTTAATGTGTGGTAGTCATAATAAGTATCACTTTACAGTATCTGTTCAGTTTAACATATGATAATGATAGCAAAAGTCACTGTACAAGATCTATACTGTTAAACAGTTGCCTAGTGATAACAAATGTCACTGTACAAGATCTGTACAAGTTTGATGTATGGTAGTGATATAAAAATCACTTTACAAGATCTGTTCAGTTTAACAATTGGGTAGTGATGAAAACTGTCACCATACAAATACTGTTTAACAGTTGCCTAGTGATAACAAATGTCATTGTACAAGACCTGTTCTGTTTAACATGGAGTGATAACAAAAACACTTTACAAGATATGTACAGTTTAACGTGTGGCAGTGATAACAAAAGTCACTATATAAGATCTGTTCAGTTTTAAAGTATGATAGTGATAGCAGAAGTCACTGTACAAGATCTATATAGTTTAACATGTAGCAGTGATAACAAAAAATCACTTTACAAGATCTGTACCGTTTGATATGTGGTAGTGATAACAGGAGTGACAGAACAAGATCTATACAGTTTAACATGTGGTAGTGATACCAAAAGTCAGTGTAAAGATCTATACAGTTTAGTATGTGGTAGTGATAACAAAAGTCAGTGTAAAGATCTAAACAGTTTAATATGTGGTAGTGATAACAAAAGTCAGTGTAAAGATCTATACAGTTTAACATGTGTAGTGATAACAATAGTCAGTGTTAAGATCCATACAGTTTAACATGTGTAGTGATAACAAAAGTCAGTGTAAAGATCTATACAGTTTAACATGTGTAGTGATAACAAAAGTTAGTGTAAAGATCTATACAGTTTCATATGTGTAGTGATAACAAAAGTCAGTGTAAAGATCTATACAGTTTCATATGTGTAGTGATAACAAAAGTTAGTGTAAAGATTTGTACAGTTTAACGTGTGTAGTGATAACAAAAGTCACTTTACAAGATCTATACAGTTTAACATGTGTAGTGATAACAAAGGTCAGTGTAAAGATCTATACAGTTTAACTGTAGAGATCTTATATAATGACCTCAGTTATCACCACAACATGCTGTAGAAAAGGTCATGTAACTGTACAGACCTTGTACAGTGACCTTTGTTATCATGACTGGTTTTGTAAACTTTGTATAAGACTTCACCTCTCTTCTTGTTTTGCCCCCTTATCTAATGCCAGTCCTTTATGTAACAAACCTTATTAATTGTACAGTGTGTTCTGAAATATACAGTGTGTCCCAGCCAGCTCTCTGCCTTAACCTCCATTGTGGAGTACTCCATAATCTCCTGCCAAAGAGTTTTTGCAGTATGTCATAGTATGTTCATATATTACTGAAAGTTTACGAGACAAGGTGTTTTATGGTTGCCTGGTAATGTTCTTTCAAGTGTTATCATTAGTTTAAAAGCAAGTTTAACCTGTGTGCATGTCTTTGAATCATCAAGGCACCATAATTACTGTTAATATGCAACCACCACTGTCATTTCTGTATTGAACTCTTCCATACCAAATTTGGACAAATCTTTGAGCAGTCTTTGGGAATTTTGTTAGAAGTTTCAGCAAAAAGTGAAGACCTTCGGCAAAAAGTGAAGACCTTGATCAGACTGCTCCACAGGAGCAGTCTGATCTGGGTCTGCACTGTTTGCTCACACATTTCTGTCTAAGAATTTAGGGTATCTACGGCATGCAGAATTTTCTCACAAAAGCATCCACACTTACTTTGTTTACAACTTTTTATAGTGAAATGTCTGGTATCTTTAAAGCTAGATCTAGTTCTCAGGGGCATCTGTTACATAATATTGCAATCTTTAAAATTGTGACCTGATTCTCATCAAATTTGCAATGTTTTATGGAAATGCTTATATTTCTTGAGATATTTGTGTCAAGTGTACTTACTCAAACACTACCAGATACTTTGTGAAGATTTTTTTTTCTCAGTTTTAACATGATCTGCATACATTGTCATGCAGAAAGTTAAAAAACTTAAGATTAAAGTATCATCATTCTATCTTAATTCTAGACCCATTTTAGTTAGCTGGTCAAGACCTCATATTCCCATACCAAACAGGGTAGAGCTAGAAAAGTCTTAAAATTTTCTCTAGTAGTGTCTCATTACAGTTACATCAGTAACTTACAGTAGCGACAAAGAAACAGTCAAAATTTTTACTCATCCATCTGCAAGAGTCACTTGCAGGAGCTTATTTCTGTCACCAACAAAAAACTAACTGTTGCCTCTAAGACTCGAGGAGAAAGTTTATAGAGTGTTAGATGAACTTGACCCTACAGGCGCACACTGTTGGATCAACATTGAATCAACCTTGATTCAACATCATTGATTTTCAATCAAGGTTGGTTCAAGATTGAGTCAACATTGTGTGCCCAGTGGGACTCTGATCTTTATAAAACTTGTTGCAAGATAGGACTGCACCAGTCCAAACTTTCTCCATAAGCCTCATTTGCTTGTGCCATCTGATCACAGTCTGCAATGGTTACACTTGCCAGAAAGGCTGAAAAATATTTTGTTTTGTCTGTTTCAGCTGTGTTATTTCACCTATGGTACAAAAGACTGTCTGGAGAGGGAATGCAAAAATCTACATGAAAAAATTACGGTAAGAATTTTACAAGATTTTTTAGTATAACTGCAACTGCATGTTTGTTTTCATAGTGTTGTACTTTGTAGTATAACTGCAGCTGCAGCTGATGGAACACATTCTTGCTGTATTAGTCATATAACTAAAAATGCATTATTATTGGAACACATTAAGGCATATATTCTTACTAGTGCCTTGAAAGTGATTACTTTTGGTAATCACGAACAGTGGGTTCAAGTTGGTATGGTGACATGGGCAAAAATTCTTTGTTTAATACCAGTATAATAAAGCAGATTTGAGAAAATTTCTCTAAGCTCTTGCGCAAAATATCTATTTTTGAATGCCCTTTAGTTTTCTCATCTTCCTAGATAAAAGGCAGACAACTCCATTTTTACAAGATATGAACAGTTCATATTGATTGCCAAAATTCTTGACAGAATTGATCTTTTATATCAAAATTATGTAGTACTGGCAATTTTCTGAATTCCAATTTATCTAGAACTTTTGGAATGAGAATTAATTTTTGGCTTCAGTAAAGTTCAGTTAGTATTTTAACCCTATTGCACTCAGAAAGGCCAAAACTCCATGGAGTTTTGGTCGTTCTGAGTGAAATAGGGTTAAATAAGGTCTCTGTTGTACATTGTCTGCAAATATGAACTCAGCTTATTACAGCTCATATTCTGTCCATTATTAAGGTGTATGGCTACACCTCCATGTTTTTTGGGCCGATTTTGCAAAGGGAAACAACTTACTGCTTCTGTGGATGATGAAGCCCTTCCAAAATGGGGCCTGCTCTTAGAAGAATGAATTTGCTCTAAGAGGAGCAAAGTTCTTTCCTTCAAGATTTTACTGTAAAACATTTAATATCTGCGGTATCAAAATTTTGCGATTTAGTGAAAATGACATATTGGTGCAGATAAATTTTGGCAGTCATGATATACCATGGCTCCAGATATATAAAAACAAATTTATGACAATTTTTCTTACATATTTCTATTAAACTATACATTGAGGCATCTGTCAGAATCACCTCTTTGAGGTGATTCTAATGGAATGCCACAATGTATGATGTAATGGAATGGTACAGAAACTAAAAAACTCAGTTGATACTTCTTTATATCTGAACCTCTGTGATGCTTTCCGTTTGTGAATATAGTAAAACACAAATATAAGCGGACTTATATTTTAGCGCTCTTTTGTCATAACCGCCAATATCGCCAAAATTTAGTTGCCGCCAAATATAAGTGTTTTACAGTACCTCCAATGTAAAGGGAGGCAGAAATGAAACAGACTGAATTGCTTCCCCTGAAATGTACCTTTTTACCTTAAGCAAAGTTACATTGATGTCCCAAAGCAGATTTTTATTTATCATTCTTCATTTATGACATGTTATTTTCAGGTGGAGTTAGACGGTGAAGAAATAGAACTGACAGACATTGAGGGTATAGTTATTCTAAATATAGCCAGTTGGGGTGGGGGCTGTCGCCCATGGGAGCTGGCAGAAAATAAAGATGACTTCAAACCTGCAAGGTCAGTATTTATCATTATCATGCTCCTGGCAGTGATCCAGATAAGAGAGGGTAACAGAGATAATTTAGGGATAATTTTAAGTGTTTTTTTTCCATAAAACATATGTTGTGACCCCTCTTTAGAACCGTCTTACAGAGGGGTCACAACATATGAGCCACGACAAGATAAAACCAACAATGTGATTGTGCGCCAAGCGCAGACTCAGATCAGACTGGGAGATGCTGACTTCCCTGTCTGCATGGAGGTAGCGCATACCCTTAGCTACTCTTTGAGCACTAAATGAAGAGTCTGATCAAACTTGGCGGCTGGCCAGGATGAGCTAAGTCTTCGCTGGGCGCACAACCACATTGTTGGTTTTGTCGTGTTGCGGCTCATATGTTTTGGTTGAGATTTAAGAAAAATTATATTTTAATTATCCTCAATTCCCCTCTGCTATTCATGCCATCTCAGCTGTGGGCTATGTAGATCTAAAGGAGCAGGCTGAAGTTGCCTTTGATGGGATAATTTAAAACATGGTATGGAATGAATGTGGTACTTTTTATACACTGCATCAGCTACAGTTTACTACCTGAGCCTGGGATGGTACTCTTACAGGAAAGAATTTGCTCCCTTATTGGGAGCAAATTCTTTCCTGTAAGAGTGCCATCCAAAAGCAGTTGAATGAATTTGGAACACAGATTCTCTTTGCCTGTTCATTCCATTCTTTTCCATTCTACATTTTAAACTATGCTGCATTTGACATGTGACTGTATAGCAAAATCAGCTTGTGGGTGGGTTACAATTTATACTTACCAGCAGAAATTAACCTGATTTGGGTGATTGAAATATGGTTCACAGGGGTAATACCAATTTGGCTACCTGTTCTTTCGACCGAGTCAGTTAGTTACCATACATGCAAAAATTGCTGTCAACCGAGACAATTGACAGCAATATCAGCTCGGATGACAGCCATTAACAGTAGTACCATTTACCGTTATTGGTAATGCTTACAATCATATTCTCGGTCTAAAGCCATGTCTTTGTATAGTACAGACCAAGTCGAAAGCACAGGTAGCCAAATTGGTATTATCCCTGTGGGGTGGTGGCGGTAGGAGCAGGACTGGTTGGGCATAGGGTGGGTTAATTTGGATGAGTCTTTATTATATAATAAAAAGGTCTGCTATTAGACGAGAAATTATGTTCCAGGTGAAATAATTGACAAATAGACAAAATATGCAGTTTTATGATCATTAACAAGGTTGCTGAACTAATAATTCTTGAAATTTAATGTGTTGCATTCAGTTATATAATTATCATGTGACCATTAAACCCAAATTTATTGGGAAATTTATCATGCCAAGGTGTAAACAAATACATTATTGCTTCACTACACCTGCTTTTACATATCAATTTAAATAATGTAGTACTTATCCAAAATATTTAGACAACAGTACCTGAGCAAACAGGGTACACCCTGATGGGAGCAGTCTGATCAGGGCATACACTGTTTGTTAATGGTTTAAAGAACTGGTCCAAATTTGAGGATAAAAAAAGTCCATATGTTCTATTAACTAACAAATACAGTACTTATATGGCAAAAGTAGTCCTCATCATACCAGTCATAAACTGGACTTATTTTGACAAACTCGGCCAATACAAGTGAAACTCAGCCAATACAACTTGGCCAATATCAATGACGTCAAACTCGGCCAATATCAATGACAGTAATTAAAAAATTGTCGTTAATCAAGAAAGGACCTGGTATGATAAGGGCCGTTTTTGGCCCCCATTCAAATTCTCTTAAAAATGCATGGTTTCTATTGCTTATTATTTGTGCGTATGGGAACAAGCAGAAATAATATGTTTCGTGTTTGTTAATTCTCAGGATAACATGATTTCTGACATGCCTATGTTGTTTCAATAAAATGAAGGAAAATTGCGAAAAAAATTGAGTTTAATACATATTCCTTTAAAGAAATAAGTCATTTACAATAACTTTTGAAAGCTCTTAACAACAGGCTTTTGATGAAATGCTTATATGTAAGATTGCACTGCTAATTACCTGTGCACTGCACAAGGCCTCTCCAGGTACCCCACCCACTCAAGTTTGCACGTCCAGCGACGCTAACCAAAAAATTCCAACAGATCAAAATTAAATGTATACCAGATTATTCCTTGTGTTCTAACTAAGAAAATGAATACCCACAACATATGTTTATTTTGTCTATGAGATATGGGAGTTTTTATGTTGAGAACACTAGGAAAATGTTCCAAACGCTGCCAGTTTGGTAACAAAAAGTTAAAAATAAACATTGAGCCCGGTCTCCAGCACATTTAATATTTTCATGGCATGTAAATATATTAAAATTCTATCTGTATACAAAATATTAAATGTGCTGGAGGCCGGGCTCATATATTTTGACAGCCACAAAGGCTACCAAATTCGTCATTTTCGTCAGAATCCGCTGGGGGTATGGGTATGTTCAGTAAAAATATCACAAATATTTTGTGCAAGAACTGGTTAATTTTGTGTTTGCTGTTACATTCAAGGTTTAAACTTTCATATGAATGCATTTTTATTAGGAAAATAAGACTTTTGAAAAATGAGTTTTCTGGGGGCCAAATATGGGCCTTATCATACCAAGTCCTTTCAAAGGTCCTCGGACTGATGTATTTGCCCTCGACCTTTGGCCTGGGGCCAATACAGCATGCCTCGGACCTTGAACTGGGCCAATACAAAATTTCTTGATTAATATTATAATATTAACAATGGATATGCTTTAAATGACCATGGAGATGCATGGGTACATCTCCATGCATTTAATGCTATTTTTTACAAAGGGAAACAACTTCTTGAGCAATGAAAACCTTTCAATGTTTGCTTCTTGAGCTACCAAAACATTTCAATAAAGGGTCTACTCTTAAAGAAAAGAATTTGCTCCTCTAGAAGCAAATTCTTTGCTTTAAGATTTAACCCCCATTGGGAGGGGAAGTAAAAGAAAAAATGGTGTAGTTGCTTTTCCTGAAAGTTCATCCTTTTGTTTTTTGGAGTCCCAATATTTACAGAAATTTTGGGCAGGTGCCAAAGAAAAGCAATGATAAAGTACAAAATCATTAAAACACAAGAACTGTCTTATTTTGACAAGACACAGAGCTTAACACACAATTCTATGTATATTCAATTACATCACCAGGGTGGCAGCTTAATTTGACATAATTAACTTATGTCAGTTTCTGTGTTTATGGATGAAGGGAGGAACATTTCACACCTGCTGAAGTTATCAGTTTTTGCTGCATTGGACAAAGAACTTGCCCTTTGCTGAATAGAGTCAACTTGGATCAGTTTGAGCATTTGCTCCAGGATAGAATGGAATGTGCAATGGAATGGACTAGCAGAGAAAATCTTCTACACTTTATTCAATGTATTTTTTGCTAGGGTGTTTATTAGATTTAATAGTGTAATTACAGACTTTTGTTAATTCTTCATATGTACATAAATTATGTTGTAGGCCCTTTTTAGAACCAGACCTTTCAGTCTGCAAATTCAGAATTTTGTCTTTAAAGATACATTGGATAAATGGCTATTTTAGGCAGAATTTTAACTATAAAAAGAATTGATAATATTTAATGCAAATAACACTCATTTTACATGCTCATCATCTGCCCATATCCAACTGAATATGGCTCTCAGTTGCAAATTGACTGTCTATGCCCCTGCAGTAAAAATTTTAAATATTGGGACACCTAAAATAATTACCATATTTGTCCTGTAGGTAGAACTGTTTGGGTTTGTAATGCAGTAATGCATCCAAAGGGTACAGACGGAATGGCAAACAGTGTTGACCCTGATCAGACTGCTCCTTTGGGAGCAGTCTGATCTGGGTCTGCACTGTTTGCGCAGACCTGTCTGTCCCAATTCTTAAATGTTTTACGGTAATGTATTAATGACCTTAACATACATTTTCATTTAATTCCGCATTAAAAAGCATTGAAATTTGAATGGAAACACATTTAAGATAGCCATGTGCTCAGTTAGTAATTACAGCTATTCAGATGACTATGGGTAATATTCATAAATATTCCTTAATGTTTTCCATGGAAACACTAAATCTCCGTGGTGCAATTATCTTCCCATAAAAAGATATTTATCAGTAAAATATATCTGTCATTCAAGAACAATTTATAACCATACTTTGATATTTTGAACATGTGTCCTGGGCATTTTGACTCTACAGGGTGTATTTTCAGTGAAATACTGGTGTATGTGTTGAAGTCATTTTTGTGATAAATATGAAAAATTTGAAAAATTACATTGAAATTTTAGTACTCAAATGGCCTGTAGGACTTTCTGAAGAATTTAAATCAAGGACACGTAATCAAGTGACATATATGCTTATATTGTCAAATGCATTATTTAAATGTCAGAAAAACATAGATAAAAGTCATTATTTTCTTGATACATTTGTTGTTACTGTGGTCATTAGTTCTTGTTAGATTCTGTCAAACACCATTCAAAACTGACATAAAGATATCTATCAGAAGAAATCCTTAATCCTGGGAATATTGCTTATTATTTTGCTGATGTTTAATTTGACCTGTAGATTTCAAAACAACCTGACAGTTGTTGTTTTCACATGTTCAGTTTGACAGGTTCCCATCAATAAATTGGAATTATGATTTGATAGCAATTTACACATGTTGGCTCCATTTGCTTATACCAGAACAACGCTAAATATTGGGGCAGAAAAAAAACTTGAGCAAACAGTGACGACTTGTGATCAGGAGCAGTCTGATCAAGGGTCTACACTTTTTGCCAATCTGCCAGCAATTTTCAACATATTTCAGGATAGTTAATTCAATTTGTTCAAATTTTAGGATAATAAGGGTTATGGGTTTATTTGTCCAGATATTGAGGAGAATTTCAGTTACGATTCGGAGAAAAAGTACAGACTGTTGGAGTCTTTTACGTATAGCTGGAATTTTCACAGAGCTGAAAGTTGATAAAAATTTTAGGGTATTTTCCCCATATTTCCATTTATACGAGGGGTGTTCGAAAAGATTTGCAAATGGCCTCATGACTTTGTTTAGGGACAAGCTGGGTACAACTGCTTTGCATTTACTAAAAGCACTGCATTTTGGCTTTAAGATGATACCAAACACTATACAAAGACACTTTTCCTTATTGAGTTACAACTCATTTTAATAGGTCCCAGTCATACCACTGGGCTAATTTTATATATAAAATCTTTTCAGTGTTACGCATTCAAGTCGAATATCCTTGTAAATACAAAATTAATTTTTGTCATTTCTTGTCCATCGTTTTCTACAATATCCATACAGAAGTTAGAAGCGTTGCAACTTTTATCGATTTATTCCTTGCAAAGCAATGCGCAGTTCTAATGACGTTACTGAAATTTACTTCAACGTCATTTTTGAAAGCTTGCAGACGCTTCGTTTGTGGTATTAATTTGAATTTATTGACTGGTTTTCATTGACCCATGTAAATGCTCTTGCTAACAAGATTTTAAATGCTGATACACTTGTTTTCATTACAAAATCATCAAATTTTGGTAGAAAGTGTTAAATTGCCACAACATAAAGTACGGATAATCCGTATTTCCGGGCCTGTAGGGAACCTATATTAAAAATAATTTCCGCGATATTTACAGGACAGCATTGTTTGGGCATTGTCTTTAATGAACAAAGATAAAGAAAAATCAAAGACTGCTGATATATAAATTACGGCCTACTAAAGTAAAATTTTGCAGTGTCTTTAGGGTATACCTCTTTCAAAGAAGATAAAAATGCAACCTTTTTAAAACAAATGCACCGGTTTTTCAGACTTCTCAACGCATATCATAATTTTATGTGTTTCTGCAATCAGAAGTTCTGTCTGTTTGGTGGTTATCGAGAAATTACGTCATTTGCAAAACTTTTCGAACACCCCTCGTATATATGTTCTTCATTTACCAATTTTAGCTCACCTGAGTCAATGCTCCTGGAAGGGAGTTGGGTGGGGGAGGGAAGCTTACAGGATAGCCAAGCTTCATCGTCCACCCATCCATCAACATTCCAAATGGCTTCCTCCAAAACCACATGGCTGCATGGAACATACCAGATTTCATATGTAGCCTCCAGCGGGTGGGGAAATGAAAGTCTTTTTCAAAATCTAATGGTACTGGTCACATGACCAGCATGACTGCCATGCCCATATTTGGTAAAAAGCCTTTAAATATCTTCTCAAGAATCAAAGACAGAATGATGAAACTGAGGAACAGCATCAAGGGCGTAGCTACCTATATGGCAAATACGCAAGTGCGTATTGAAATTTTGTCAAAATTGACAAAATTTCAAAACGCACCTGCATATTTGCATGCTGAAAATTTATAAATTAGACAAGATTTCAATACCAATTACCAAAGTGGCTGAAATACTAGCTTTCCCTTCAAGAAGTAGAGAATAAAACATGGTTGTGCGTATTATGAAATTGCCCCTAGTTACGCCCCTGAGCATGGGGTATGGTGCTATCAAGTTTGCACAGTCACTAATGATGACCCGAGGTTGGCCGTGATTTTTTTTACCACAAAGTCAAATTTATTCTTGAAGCTTTTTTATGAGAAATGCTATATACATGTACTCTATTTTATACCCAATTTTTTGTTTTCATGCTATATACTCTATTTTATACCCAATTTTTTGTTTTCTGAAGCTCATAGCTTATAGGCATAGTGAGACCTGCAACAGTCTTTTGTATCAAATTCACAGAATTTGTATTTTTAATAACTTTGCCCTCTGAAAAATGTGCAGATTCACATGAACATGTTTTGAGTAAATTATTTAGTACTGAAAGTGTGTCGATTTGACCTCATGTAAATTTCTACCAGATGTATAACAGCCCTGTGAAAGAGGTTATCTCTTGTTCTCATTCAATTTTACCTTTTTTTCTTGGGAAAAACAAAATAAAATCTTAAACCTTCTGTCTATCTTAATTCAAAATTGACAGATTTCTTCTTCTGCTGTTGCTAATAAATATATTTGTTTTGGGGTGTGGGAAATTCTAGAATTCAAAAATATATAATTAAAATACATATTGACATGTTTATAAGAAAATAAACAGCATTTTAGAGATGCTAGATTGGTTTGATCTATAATAATAAATAGCCTGATTAATTTTCATGAATAGTTTTGGCTTTAAATAGACATGCACATATTATGTTTGATTGGGAAAATTATATGAGCCGCGACAGGAAAACACCAACAAAGTGCCATGTGGACCCAGCTAAGACTCACTGCCTAATCAGCATCCACCCAGTCTGATGAGAGTCTTTGCTGTGCACTAAAGGGTAGCTAAGGGTCAAAGTTAGCTCCATGCGGACAGCAAAGATCCTGATCAGACTGAGTGGATGCTCAGGCTGATCTGAATCTTCGCTGGGTGCACATGCCATGTTGGTTTTGTCATGTCGCTGCTCATATGATAGGACTTCAGCATAGACCGAGAGCAGTCTGATGTGGGGCTACACATGTTGAAGGTTAAGGTGTATGGGTACACCATTATGATTTTCCGCCATTTTACAAAGGGAGAAAACTTATTGTATTTCTTGTTTGCTTCCCTTGGCAACAAACTCCTACCAAAAACATGTTGATTTGTAAAGGAAAAAAATTCTCCAAGAGCAGCAAAGTCTTGCCGCAATGAAGAGCTGGGGCCGTATTTATAAAACGACTTAAGTCATTGCTATGCTGTTGCTAAGGCTAAATTTCTATGAAGGAGATTTCCTACAACTATGAAATTTGCTCTGGAGGAACAGTCTTTTTAGACTGTTCCTCCATAGCAAATTTCGTAGTTGTAGGGCATCTCCTTCATAGAAATTGTGCCCTAGCAACAGCATAGCAACCACTTAAGTCGTTTTATAAATACGGCCCCTGATGTCCAGTGAAAAGAGGGGCAAAATTGAAATGGTAGAGTTGCTTCCCCTGAAAATTACTCAATCCCCTTAAATCTGTTGGATGGGCAGTACTTATTCTTATAATATTTAGAAATACCTGAAAATTAATTAGCAGAGCCTCCCAACCCCTCTTCCACACATCATTTTTGCTGATACTGTCTTTTTCAGATATGATGATGGCTATTTAGAGGTGATGGCCCTTTATTCCTCATTTCATATTGCCCAGTTACAGGTGGGAATGGCATCTCCCTTGATTCTGGGACAGGCCAAAATGGTCAAGGTATGTACAGTTAACACTGGCTTTTTCTAAATGTGGAATTTCCACTACTCTGCAAAATATCGCAAAAATTTGGAACTTGCCTTAAACAAGGAATAAGATTGTGAAATACTCTGTGATTTTTTTTTTACAGATTTGCTTCTTACAGGCCAGAAAACTTGGCATCCCAAGCTCAAAGCTGTGCATCCCTTCATGGACTTCTTGATCATAAAAATTGTGCTTCCCAAATGTTGCATTTTCAAGACCCATTCAAAGAAGCCAGTTTGTAAGCAAAACCACAAAATGTTGCATCCTCAGCAAATTATATGCATCTAGGATTGCAGAATGCAGAGGTTTTGTTTAACAAAATCACCGAATACTAAGACTTGAGGGTATATTCCTGAAACCTAGGTTCTGGCTGCAATAGTGACTGAAATACGTGTATGATAAAGCCACTCATCATGTATCAATGAATTATTTCAAATTTTTAGCTCACCTGAGCCAAAGGCTCAGAGGTGAGCTTATAGGATGGGAGTCGAGCCGTCGTCCGTCCGTGGGAGCGTGGGTGCGTGCGTCAACACTGTCAAACATAAATATCTCAGAGACCAGTGAGCTGATCGCAATCAAATTTTATCTGAAGCATCATTTGGGTGGGGGAAAGGCTGCATTAGGTTTTGGTGCCGATCAGCTCAGAACTCTGGTTTCCATGGCAACAGATAGCCCCCATAGGGTTATAATGGGGAAAATGGCGTCATCAGGTTTTCTCGACTGTTTTTGATTAGATCCTTATCATACTTGCAGGTAATGATGACATACACAAGAGCTTGGATGAGTTCGAAATTTGGCCGGATTCGAGCTCAGACTACGGAGTTAGCTGCCCTTGAGCGTTTGGAAAAAATCCCATAGTGTTATAATGGAGAAAACAACGTCATCACATATTTTTAGAAAAACTTTGTCATCGCTCTATTGTCTACATTTCTCAACAGATTTTAAAATAACTTCACACAAATGTAGGGCATGACAATATCTCGAGCAAGTTTGACTTTCAGGATGCTGCGCCCAAGGTCAAGGTCACTGTGGCTATTTTTAGAAAAACTTTGTCAGCACTCTAGCACCTACATTTCTCTGCAGATTTTAAAATAAATTCACACAAATGTAGGGCATGACAATATCTCGAGCAAGTTCGACTTTCAGGATGCTGCGACCAAGGTCAAGGTCACTGTGGCTATTTTTAGAAAAACTTTGTCATCACTCGAGCGCCTACATTTCTCAACGGATTTTAAATCAACTTCACACAAATGTAGGACATGACAATATCTCAAACAAGTTTGACTTCCAGGGTGCAGGGCCCAAGGTCAAGGTCACTGTGGCTATTTTTAGAAAAACTTTGTCAGCGCCCTAGCACCTTCATTTCTCCATGGATTTTGAAATAACTTGACACAAATGTAGGGTATGACAATATCTCAAGCAAGTTCGACTTTTAGGATGCTGTGCCCAAGGTCAAGGTCACTGTGGCTATTTTTAGAAAAACTTTGTCATCACTCTAGCACCTACATTTCTCAACGGATTTTAAAATAAATTCACACAAATGTAGGGCATGACAATATCTCGAGCAAGTTTGACTTTCAGGGTGCTGCAATCAAGGTTTTTGATTAGATCCTTATCATACTTGCAGGTAATGATGACATACATAAGAGCTTGGATGAGTTCGAAATTTGGCCGGATTCGAGCACAGACTACGGAGTTAGCTGCCCTTGAGCGTTTGAAAAAAATCCCATAGTCTTATAATGGAGAAAACAACGTCATCACATTTTCATTTTTCATCGGATCCTCTACATACTTGCAGGTAATGAGGATATGCATAAAAGCTTGGATTAGTTAGCATTTCGGCTAGATCCCACAACTGACAATGGAGTACCTGCCCGGAGCATCCAAAAAATCAATGTCGCCACTTTTTCTTGGTTTCTACTGATCCGATCCTTTTCAAACTTGCAGGTAATGAGGAAATGCATAATATCTTAAGCAAGTTCAAATTTTGGCCAGATCAGGCCAACCACTACGAAGTTAGCTGCCCTTGACAGCTCTGTCTATTGTGCTCTTGATCGGATACTTTGTAAGGTTATTTACTCCACTATTCATAAAATGCAGGGCGTGCTTGCAGAAACGCCTTTTTATTCCCATGTGGGAGTCAATCAATTTATAACGAAAGAATGTTCATGAATATTCAAGAAGGGTTTGCAATGATATATCGTCTCTGCCTCCGTACCAAAGACTTTTTGGATGAAGATTTTTTGCACAATTCTTAATTGTGTTGCATACAACTAATCCGTTTAATTCTTTTGTGGTTATTGCATAATGAAATACAAGGGAGTATACCTTTAAACTTGCATATATTAAATGAGAGCATACATAATGTTTTGGATGAGTTTAATTTTCAGCCTGATTGGACCACTGACTGTGGAGTTAGCTGCCCTTGAGCATCTTAAATATCCCTATAGGTTTACAATATCTCTCAGGTGAGCAATTATTGCCCTTTGGGCTACTTGTTTTAGATTGTTGAGGCAAGTGTCACAGGTTTAATGGCACTATCTGATTTGGTTGTACATGTGTAATTTTTTTTTTACAGAAGCTCCTGTATTTAAAACAACCAGTATAGGCCCTGATCAGATGCTGCATTTCATGGCATCTGAATTAGGTCTACGCTGTTTGCAAAGATCATTTTAATGAGATTCTAGGCATTAATGGATTAAAGAAGACGTATGAGATAATTCACAGTTCCAAAAACCATGCCAGATATGCATCCCTCCATTAATTGTAAGGTAAAATCACGGACTTACATTAGACCTGTACACAGGGCCCTCCGTAGCTTCTTGCACATCGCTACCTCTGTAGCTTCTGAAGCGAAACGTAACATCAGAGGATCGGGACTAGTGTAGCTTCTGAAGCGAAACGTAACATCAGAGGATCGGGACTAGTGTAGCTTCTGAAGCGAAACGTAACGTCAGAGGATCGGGACTAGTGTAGCTTCTGAAGCGAAACGTAACATCAGAGGATCGGGACTAGTGTAGCTTCTGAAGCGAAACGTAACAGAGGAGGATCGGGACTAGTGTAGCTTCTGAAGCGAAACATAACGT
Organism: Ctena decussata; assembly: GCA_963989385.1. Classification (NCBI taxonomy): domain Eukaryota; kingdom Metazoa; phylum Mollusca; class Bivalvia; order Lucinida; family Lucinidae; genus Ctena; species Ctena decussata. The sequence continues at coordinate 47,538,712 of OZ022500.1, forward strand.
CAGAGGATCGGGACTAGTGTAGCTTCTGAAGCGAAACGTAACGTCAGAGGATCGGGACTAGTGTAGCTTTTGAAGCGAAACGTAACGTCAGAGGATCGAGACTAGTGTAGCTTCTGAAGCGAAACGTAACAGAGGAGGAACGGGACTAGGACTTATATGGAAAATTGAACACATACAATTTTGTTTGTGAGACTATATCACATGCTAAGTTGTCGTTGCATTGGCCAGTTTTCACTATCAGAGGCCTTGAGTGACATTCTGGGTGTGGCTCGGAAGTATGTATTTCAGTGGATTTCACAATGAATTAAGAGTCTGAGAAATCCATTGACTAGCTGCATAGGGTGAGACCAAAATCAGATGGCGCAAGCATATTTCCTCAATTTAACATCTTGCTGGGCAAGTAAAAAAAGGAAAGAAGGTTTTTATGGTTCTCAGCAAATAGCTGAGTGCCATAAAAAAAAAAGAGAAATGATTAACTGCGGATAGTTATTTAGTCAATACAAACATCTCGAAAAAAATGGGACACATGACCACATGTATATTGATATGATTTAACTAAGAAATAAACGTAATTTTTCAGATTTTCATAGAAGTATGAAAGCATTGGGTAAAGTTCAAAGTAAGTGGCGCCTGAAGGATGTCACGTTAAACTTTGCACAGAATGCATTGGGTTCATACTTTCATGAACTTCCGAAAAATGAAAAACATCTTATACTAAGTTTTCGCATCAATTTTGTTACTTATTGCACAACCCGCAGGTTTGCACTATAATCACTGTGCGAGTCCGTCCCTCCGTCCGTTATCGGTTAGCGAAAACCGTTATCAGTTAGCGAAAACGCTTAAAACTCTTGAACCGCATGGGATATTTTGACAGAATTTTGCATACTTATACATTAACGACTCGCATGCATAACAACTTTATTTGATGGACGAGGCTTTGCTGAGCACAAGTTGAAAATTTACGTCCAACTACTGAAAAGCTCATAACTCTTGAACACCGTGGTAAATATGGTTCAAATTTTGTATGCTTATGCATTTTAACATAGTCCAGCCACCGGCATGCCAAACAGTGACGAGGCTTCACCGAGCATCAATTTGGCCGGTCAAGCTCTTTTATTGAAAATGCTCATAACTCTTGGACCGCTTGGTACATTTGCTTCAAATTTTGTATACTTATGTAATTTAACATTGCCCAGCCACTGGTATGCAAAACAGTGATGAGGCTTCACCGAGCATCAATTTGGCTGGTCGAGCTTTTTTATTGAAAATGCTCATAACTCTTGGACCGCTTGGTATATTTGCTTCAAATTTTGTATACTTATGTAATTTAACATTGCCCTGCCACTGGCATGCAAAACAGTGACGAGGCTTCACCCAGCATCAATTTGGCTGGTTGAGCTCTTTTATTGAAAATGCTCATAACTCTTGGACCGCTTGGTATATTTGCTTCAAATTTTGTATACTTATGTAATTTAACATTGTCCAGCCACTGGTATGCAAAACTTCTTATTGCCCAACCCGCAGGTTTGCACTATAATCACTGTGTGAGTCCGTCCATCCATTATCAGTCAGCGAAAACGCTTATAACTCTTGAACGGCATTCTATATTTTGATAAAATTTTGCATACTTATACATGTCAACATTATCTAACGACTCACATGCATAACCGTCTTTTTTGATAGACGAGGCTTTGCTGAGCACAAGTTGAAAATTTACGGTCAAGGAGTGAAAATGCTCATAACTCTTGAACTCGGTGGTATATATGGTTCAAATTTTGTATACTTATGTATTTTTACATTGTCCAGCCACCGGCATGCAAAACGTGTGTACTTTAATGGCTGTGCAAGTCCATCAGTCTGTTTGTCCTTCCACTGTAGTCAGTGAGTGAAATTGCTCATGACTCTTAACCACATGGTGTAGTTTGATAAAAATATGCATCATTTTACAAGAAATGACCAATTTCATTTCCATACATTCTTCTGGCACCAGAAACTGATTATTCTACATTCACCACGAGTTGTGGACATTACCATTAGTTGATTGGTTATATTTATACTATGTTTTCACATCAGTTTTGTTACTTATTGGTTAAGTTTTGACTACTTTAAAGCCAAGGAAAGGATGAAGAATAGTTGTTAACCAACATGTTTGGTTACGATATGCAACAGCCGTCACTATGTCATGATGTGTATCAAACATTACGTTGGCCAATCAACTTCTTGAAGTGTCTGTGATATGGCTTACACAAAACATCACATGAACCAGTGTTGTTCATGGATGTATGACCATTGTCAGGTCAATATAGGTTCATCTAATGCCCCTATTCCACACAGACCAAGAATCCCAAGAATCGCCACGAATTGACAAATATGAGGATTCGTGGCCATTGTAAATATTTTGGTCCAATTCGTGATGCTCTACGATGCAGTTACGATACAAGTACGATAAGGTTACGAATATTCGTGGGATTCGGCTGGAATTGCAGGAATATTTCAAGAATTCAGTACAATTAACAAGGATCTCTTTGGAAATACTGCAGGATGTTTAGAATTAGTTGCAAATCAGTTAAGAATACGCTGAATGCAGTTACGAGTCCGGTACGAATAAAATGAATTTGTGACTATTCTTGAAAATTCGTGGGATTTTCTCTCAAGATATGTATAAGGTCCAAAGCCTGATCAGACCCTTTGCTTTACGCACATATTAAGTATGTATCATCAAAAATCTATGGCCAGAAAATGCAGTCTCTACCCACCAAGCACATGACGTTGTAACGACGTCATACTAAGGTCAGTGCAACGTAGTGATGTCTCATTGACGTCAGGACGACGCCATTTGCCCGCTTGGTAGATAAATGCATGCGTCCAGAGTCTTCACTGTGCGCAAATGCATCAAGGAACAATTTCACGAATCCCCAAATGAGCTGAGAACACCTACTAACGCCTCTGAATCAATTTCGATTCATTTACGATGCCTAAGAACACACTAAGTATCTGTTACGAATTAACTACGAATTTTTGGAATCGGGAATTCGTGGCCAAAATTTTGAACAGCTCAAAACTTTTGCCACGAATTCCCGATTGCTCAAGAATTGTAAGAACTGACTACGAATATATACGATTCAGTTAAGAACTTCACGAAGTGATATCGGTTCAGCCACGAACTCTAAAATTTATCAATTCGTGGGATTAGTGGTCTGTGTGGAATAGGGGCATAAGATAATTGTAAATGAGTTATGTAGACAGTTATTGATAAGTGCTCCAGATCTGCAGTCTTATAATAACAGCTGTTACATAACACATGCATATGCACATGGGTTTTGTTTAGGTGTATTAAGGTAAATGGGTTAGCTTTCAGGGGAAGCAACTCTGCCATTTTCTTTTTTGGCTCCTTTCCCAATGGGGGTCATCTGTTTAAAGAAAGAATTTGCTCCCTGATGAGCAACAGTTACTTCTTTCCTTCTAGGGTAGACCCTATTTTGGAAGGGCTACACTATCCAGGAAAACAAACAGGAAGTCACAAAAGTTATTTCCCTTTGTAAAAGTGGGGGAAAAGCATGAAAGTGTCCCCAAGATCAGAGGTTCAACTGGGAATGTAATGCAAAGTAATGACGTAACATGATACCTTTTGAATTAACCTTATTGCAGTCAAAACGGCCAAAACTCCATGGAGTTTTGGCTGTTCTGAGTGCAATATGGTCAAAGTAAGTGACTGATCCTATCATCAGCTGAATGTTCAGACTGTCTATTCCTTTTTATTGCTAGATAACACTGAAAGATGGTAATGCCCCAATGCAGGTTGATGGAGAACCCTGGGAACAACATCCAGCAGAAATTATCATCAGACATCACAGGAAAGCTACTGTGTTAGCGAGACCAGATGGGAACTAACAAAACATCAACTTCTGACATCACAGGGAAGCCACTGTGTTGGCAAGACCAGCTAGGAACTAACAAAACAATATAATCACACAACACAAAAACTACTGTGTGGAAACTTATAAAACAACAGCTTCTGACATCACAAGAGAGCTACTCTGGTGGTAAGACCAGATGAGAACTACCAAAACAACATCATCTGACATCACTGGAAAGCGACTGTGTTGGCATGATCATATGGGAACTAACAAAATGACATCATCCAACATCACTGGAAGCTACTGTGTTTGTAATACGGGATATGAATTAACAAAACATCAGTCAACATCACAGGAAATCTTGTGACTTTGTCAGCAAGACCTAAATCAAACAATTCTTTATAAACTTTCCACGCTTTTCTCATGAATACTCATCTCAGTGGCTCACACGGTTGAAACTACCTCATATCAGTACAGATATGATATCAAAACATCACATCACTGTTGATATAAAGTTTTTTCAACATTGTGTGTCAGCTGTACATGTACTATGTCTTTTTATGCCCCTGTGACGATAGTCAGGTGCCATTATGTTTTACCCCTCTCTGTCCATCTGTTTGTCCATCACACATTTAAGCAGCAAGTTTATGTAATCAGCTCCTCCCACAGCTTATGATGGATCAATTTGAAACTTTGCACACATGTTGCAGACATATTGAAGATGTGCATGAAGATTTTTCATGGACAAAAATTTATTTTTGACAAAATTACAGGTTTTTGACTTACACATTTTCAGGGTTGGTTAGTGACATAGTGTAGCAAGTTGGTTTAATCAATTCCTTCTACAATTTTCGATGAATAAATGTTAAACTTTGCACAAGTGTTGCAGACATATCGAAGATGTGCATGAAGATATTTTATGGCCAAAAATTTATTTTTGACAAAATTAAAGGCTTTTGAACTTAGACATTTTCAGGGTTGGTTAGTCATATAGGGTAGCAAGTTTGTGTAATCAACTCCTCCTACAGTTTATGATGGATCAATTTGAAACTTTGCACAAGTGTTGCAGACATATTGAAGATGTGCATGAGGATTTTTTTATGGTCAAAAACATATTTTTGACAAAATTATGGGATTTCCAACTTAGACATTTTTCATTGTTGGTTTGTGATGCAGGGTAGCAAGTTTGTGTAATCTCTCCTTTAGTTTTGGATGGATCCATTTGAAACTTCCCACACATGTTGCAGACATATTGAGGATGTGCATGAAGATTTTTGTAGGTCATGAGTTAATTTTTAAGAAAGTTATGGGCATTTGAACTTAGAAAATTTTTGTGTATGATATCAGTTTGTAATCAACCTCTCACAGTTCATGATGGTTGCTTTGAAGCTTTGCACATATGTTTCAGGCATAACAAAGTTGTACATGAAGATGTTTTAAGACAGAAAATTTGTTTTTAGCAAAATTGCAGGCTTTGGATCTTAGAATTTTTCCATCTTTGTTCAGCGGTATAGGTAACAAGCTAGTGTTATGAAGACCTACACATACTACAGTTTATGACTACCAGTAATTCAATCAGAGACTATGAACACTTCTTTGAGTTTGTGATGGGGGTGTGTGTGTGGGGGGGGGGGGGGGGAGGGAGGGCCAGGGGTGCAAGGATAAATGGGGAGCTTGGGGGCATCACCTGTGTCTTTCAGACACATTTTTCTAGTTTTATATATAAGTTTGATGAAATCCATGACCCTCCTTACAAACTGTGATTGTATCAAGGTTGTGATGATGTTACTGATAGTTATAGTTATCACTTAAAGTGCCAAAACTGAAATCAGTCAAATCTGCAAACAGGGTAGATGCAGATGAGGCAGCTCATCATGAGCTGCCTCATCTGTATCTATGCTATTTGCCCTGTACTCTTTGACCTCTCAATATGATATAGCTTGTACAAAACATTTTTCTGAAATCTTGCAGATGTAGTTTTGTCGTCTGCTGTTTTGGCACACTTTAAGGGCTAAGCATTTTACTGGCTCACTGTTGGTTGGCAGAAAGTGAGACATAGGTTTGCTTTTCTGCTGCTTTTTCCTCATTGCCATCTGCATAAAATTTTGTTGCATTCTATGGTTACGTTTTATAAAAAGTATAGGGGCCTCTTAGTGAGAAGGGGCTGATAGGCAAGACAAATTGTTCCATAGAATTTTTGTTCCACTGTTGATTATAATAAGATGAGAAGTGTTAGCGAAACTCTATTTTTTTTTTAAACTTTGTGAATCCAAATGTTCATAGATTCTTTTTTTTATTATTTCTATGGTGTTTGTCAGTGCAAATAATGATATAAGAAGTACAAATTAAAAAATTGAGAATTATTTCCTTTAATTCAAATTGGTGAAGATAAGCTTTTATGGAAGTTTCTTTGTTACTGTATTCTGATTGGTTTTTCATGTGATGAATTGATAGTTAGGCAGTTGACAATATCCGGTACAGTTATCCCCATTCTAATGCACTTTATCATATTTTCACATTTCAAAGTCTGCGAATTTACAACCACAGCGAGTGCTTTCAGCAGCGTAAAACCAAACGTCAGCCAATGAGAAGCGATGTTCCTTTATGACATAGGGTTTCCAACAGTATATTGCAGGACTATCCCAAACTTTTAACGTTATCCAATCAGGCATGGCGATACATTTGCAAGTGCATTAGAATCATGTTAAAATTTTATTGTTACACCCTTACTTATAACAGCTGATCATTAATTGATGTTTTTGTTTTAGTCTTTTGTATGTTATCTTCAGTATGATTGAGTATTTATTTATTTTTGAAAGTCGTTACTAATTTTGAACAGTGTGAATCACAAGAGTATGTTAATTGTTGCTTTTATAGTCTTCCTTAATATCCGATTGTATGTGGAAAAGATGTTTTATGGTTAGGGTGTAGTGTAACCTACGCAACTATATGACTAACAAAAGTTTTGCCCTGAGAAACATTCTCTGATTAAACATCAGAGAATGTTTCTCAGGGCAAAACTTTTGTCAACGTCACTTGGACGTTGGCATCGGTGTTGGCGGAGACGTCACACTTTAAAGTTTTGCGTTAAAGTTTTTTTATGTGATGGGCAAGGCACTGCAGGCGAGCTATCCTGTACGGGGACAGGTCTTGTTAACATGGTATGGTGAATGGTTTCACTTCTACGGGAAGCTACATTACCATCTTCATTTTTCCTCCCTTCTCGATGGGGGTCAACTCTTAGAGCAAATAATTTTCTCCTCAAGGAGCAAATTCTTTCCTTTAAATGTAGACTCCCATTTTGGAATGGCTTTGTTGTCTAGGGGAGCAAAACAGGAAGTCACAGAAATTGTCATCCTATGAAAAAATAGCTGAAAATTATAGTGATGTACCCATTCACCTTAACACAATAAAAAAGTCAAGTTCAGAAATTATTTTACACCATTGTTTATGACAGCTGGTTGATATATCATATTTGTTGCTGTTTATTGTGTTAAATACTTGTTTGTATCCTTATGTCAGATTGCATGCTTGCTAATATATTCTTTTATTTTTATTTCTTTTTCACTGATAGTGACAGCAAAGGTTGAACAGAGAGGCAAGAGTCACAATAATATTTTTTTTCAACTCAGTAAAAAAATTTTGATTGGTATGTGAAAATGTGAAAGGACTTTCAAAGTCAGGGAATTTGGAGATTAATGGCTATGGCAGTCTTAAAAAAATATATTTTTTCTTCTCAAGAAGAAAGGATATACTGTCAAGAAGATAATCCATGCATAGAGTTATTTATTTTGATCCTCATTTGGGCTGTTGTTGGGAGAGGGAGCAAATTCTTTCATTTAAGAGTATCCCCCCCACCAAAAAAAAGAGGATACCTTTGGCACTGTTAAAGTATAAAAGTATAATCACCTTTTGGAATCATAAAAGGGTATGGAAAATTTGAAAACATCAAGGAAGAGTCAGGGGGTGGGGGTAGGGTTGGGGAAAGCTTTGAAGTGGAGGATGAGTGACAACCCTGAATTTATTAATAATCTGGGCCCAGTTATTCAAAGCATTGTCAGCTTAATAAAGTTGTTAGTTGAGGATTCTTTAAGTCTTACAGTACTCACAAAATCAATTGCAGTATTATTTTTTGCTGAAAAATTCCTTACATTTTTTTCAGCAAAAAAAGGGCAGTGTTTTACGTATATGTTTGAAAATGGAACGTCATGTTAATTGTCGACGTTGTAAGTTTTGAACAATCTGGCTCTGGTCCGGATCTACACTTTTTGCATGTCAGATTGTGATTTTCTTTGTCACAAGACCCTTTGTCTGAATAAATAATAAGGCACTTTTCCAACTTCAGATATGGAATTGTTAGTTTTAGATATTTAGGGATGAAAGGAGTATGGCTGCACTTGCAATTTATGTTGGTGTATTTTTTATGTTTTTATTTTATATTTTTCATCAAACATGTTAATGTTTTCACAGACAAAGACTAGACAGCTTATAATTTATTTATTATTATTTATTATATTATACATGCTCAGTAAAATTGATAAAGTTGTAATTTGCTTTCATTTTTTTTTTTTCATCTATGTTTTTACTCTTTTTTTTTCTAGAACTAATAGTAGTTAGAGATTATCTTTATGGGTTGATATTGTGGAAAATTAATAATTCGTATTTATTTGATATTTTATCAAGTTATATGACATGACTGGATGTAAAAGTATCATTGGTAGACAACCATTTTTTTCCGCCATATTACTGTGGAGTGCATGGCAGGTGCGACATAGCATTCCCCAGAAGGGAGAGAATTTAGTGGCCGCTTTGTCTGTCCATCACACATTGTCTAAAGTATTAAAGGGAAATAAATGAAATTGACACATTGAAAGAAGGCAATGAGAGGAAGTGCAGAGTGCTAGAACCATAACCCTATCACAAGCAATTCTGGAGTTATTCCCTTCATAATTTTTCTGTATTTTGCTTGTCTGGAGCGTATCTATAAGCATTAAGAATGCAAGAACATAATATATAACCCTATCCCAAGTTATTTTGGAAGTACTTCCCTTCTTACTGTTTCTCAACCACAGTCTGGAGCATATCTTTAGACTTTTAATAGAGGGCAATGGGAGGAAGTTCAGAGCACAAGAAGGATAACCCTATCATAAGTAGTTTTGGAGTTATTTCCCATCATATTATTTCTTATTTTCCTTCTTGTCCAGAGCATATTAAAGTGACATGATAATTTGGTGCAAAATTATTCTCTAGTTAGTTATCAGCATCAAAGTTCACACTGCACTGTATTACAAGAGGTCATAAAGAAAATTACCAGCCACAGGGTCTGTAAGTTTTTGTGTTGACCTTCTTTGTGTTTCTCCTGAAATGATAGAAAAAAAATGAACTGCAAATCAAATTATATAAAAAGACAAGATGACAGTTTAAAATATATTGAACATAATAAGTTTATTTTACCTAGAATGGAGGACTTAATAAGGTCCACTTTCCGGTATTTCACTGGGGTCAAATGGCTTCTATTCTCTGTGTTTCAACAACACAGGCGGAGCTTATCTTCTTGGTGAGTTCTTGATGGTATGGAAGAAAACATTCCATTCAGAAGGTGTATATTTACATATCAGACAACATATACATGTACTGTTCCCATCCGCACAATATATTCATGAATTACAGAGTGTAGAATGTTGACATACCTATGCAGGTATACACCACATTGTGTGCATACGAAGGTAGTCTCCCTGCCTCTTCTGCTGGGTGTTTTAGATGCGTACCTTCTGCAGTTGCAACAAGATCTCTCGTCCGGCCTTGACCATGGTTTCATGCGCAGCTGGAAAACTTGCATCTAGCAGGTCTTCACCAAGATCTGATTGCCTTAAGTGCTTGTGCACATGCTCACAATAGCGACAGATGAAGTTGTTCCTGACAACAAACACGATATGAGCCGCGCCGCGAGAAAACCAACAATGTGGTTGTGTGCCCTGCACAGAATCAGATCAGCATGGGCATCCACCCAGTCTAATCAGACTCTTCACTAAGTGCTGAAAGGGCAGCTAAGGGTCTAAGCTACCTTCATGCGGACAGTGAAGACTCTGATCAGACTGGGCGGATGCCCAGGCTGATCTGAGTCTGCGCTGGGTGCACAACCACATTGTTGGTTTTGTCGTGTCGCGGCTCATATTATTATTTTACATGAAATTGAAGATTCATCTAAGTCATCAAATCTAACGATGATTACTAAATTTGCATATTTAGTGGTTTAAACACCATAAACGGTTAATTACAAAATCAATTACTAAAGTAAACAAACCAGGTATATAAAGAGATAATATTTTGATGAAGAAATGAAACTCAGATAAATTCGATATTGAAACGAAAACCTCAAAAGAAACAGTGGGAAGGTTTAATGGGACACATTTTGATATGCCTCTTTGTATATCAGGTAGCTGTACAAGGTTACGTCGATTGCAAACCACTCAGCATATGTCCACTAGCGAGTAGATGCAGTTGCTTCGTAGGTGAACATTCCTGTCCACTCCCCTGTTTTTTAGCTCACCTGAGCCGAAGGCTCACAGGTGAGCTTATAGTATAGGCAGGCATCCGTCGTATGTCGTCCGTTCGTCATCTGTCCGTCCGTCAACATTTTCAAACAACATCTCCTCTGAAACTACAAGGCCCATTGTTACCAAATTTCAAATATGGCATCTATAGGCAGGGGGAACCAATAATACTGTTTTTTATCCAAATCGCTTCAGAACTTTGGTTGCTATGGCAACTTAAAGTTTCCATTGACTTGTATGGGGAAAATGGAAAATTTGCATTTATTGCTATGTCACTGCAGATATTTTGACAAAACTTTTACAGAAATGTTTCTTGAGTAGTCCTCTATCAACCACATGAAATTTGTGTAGATTGCACTATTTGGCTGGTTGCCATGGCAACCGAAAGGTTAAAAATGGAAAATATATATTCAAAAATCATCTTCTCAGAAACCATGCCACCAATAAAGCTCAAACTTCACAGAAAGGATCTTAGTACTAGCTTCTATAAAAGTACTGTTTTTCTTGGCAATTGCTCTAGCAGTTTGGTTGCTATGGGAACTTTACCGTAAGTTACCATTGACTTTAAATGGCAAAATAGAAAATTTGCATTTATTGCTATGCCACTACAGATATTTTGACAAAACTTTCATAGAAATGTACCTTGAGTAGTCTTTAACCAGCCACAGCCATGTTAAATTTATGCAAATTGCGCAATTTGGCTGGTTGCCATTGCAACCGAATAGTTAAAAATAGAAAAATATTAAAAAATCATCTCCGCAGAAACTGTGTGGCCAATAAAGCTCAAACTTTACAGAAAGAACCTTAGTACTAGCCTCTATAGAATTACTGTTTTTCATGGCAATTACTCCAGCAGTTTGGTTGCTATGGCAACTAAGAGTTTCCATTGACTTATAATGGGGAAAATGGTAATTGTCAATTTTTGCTGTCTCACTGCATTTATTAAGATTTTCTTTCTACAGCAATGTTTCTTGAATAGTCCTCTAGGTTTCATATGAATTTTCTCCAAATCGCTGAATTTGATTGGTTGCCATGGCAAATTTTCAAAAAAAGAAAAAGAAAAAATGAAAAAAAATCTTCCGCTCAGAAGCCATATGGGGGATGAAGCTGATATTGTGCAAACATGTTGATGACAGAAGCCTCTACATGACTTTTGTTTTTTCTTCCAACCCCATAAGAACTTTGGTTGCTATGGCAACTTATAGTTTCCATTGACTTATAATGGGAAAAGTGAAGCCATGAGAAGGATGAATCTGATACTTTGCATACATATTAATAACATTAGCCTTTACCTAAAGTATGTTTCATATTATCATTGCCCATGTGAACTGGCTGCTGTGGCAACTTAAAGTTTCCATAGACTTACAATGGGGAAAGTGGACATTTGGTATTTATTTCTGTGTTACTGCAGATATTTTGACAAAAGCTTTACAGAAATGTTCCTAGAGTAGTCCTCCATCAGCCATATGAATTTTGCCCAAAGACCTGATTTTGATTGGTTGCCATTGCAACTGAAAGGCCAATTTTTTTTTATTTTTTTTTTCCTTTTTTTTTTTGGCCAAAGATCTTCTTCTCAGAAGCCATTAAAGGGGGTGGGGGGGGGGGTGGGGGGGGGGGGGGGGTAATGCTTATTTTTTGCATAAATGTTGTGATATTATCCTCTACATAAATGGTGTGTTTATTGTTGTTGTGCATGTTGTTTTGTTGCTGTGGCAACTTAGTTTTTCCAACACAACCTCAGTGCTCAGGTGAGCGATATAGGGCCATTGGCCCTCTGTTTTTGTGATGGCTTGAGGACAAAGGCAGTCTGTCTTTTCCCGTTTTCCTTCCTAACCAATGCAGTGTCTTCTCTAGCATTTGTTTTAGAACCGTGCCGGGCCGCGTAGCGCAATCGGTAGGACACCTGACTCATAAGTCAGAGGTCCTGGCTTCGAAACCCGGTCTGGCCACATACTTTCGTACCTCCTTCCACTGATTCAAGAAGGGCAGTTGTCAGTTACTGGCGAAAGTATGTGCACTTAGTACTGGTTAACCGCTTAGGAGGTCTAAGCCTGCCCAGGAATAGTGTGGTTAGGTTAACTGACCGTCCCGACATGACCATAGTTGTTTACCGTGGACGTTAAGCAACAAATCAATCAATATAGAACCGTAGCATGAACACTAACTTCGAGTCTTTTTAGACTGTTGCTGCAAGTTTACTGCCAAGGGTTGGTCTTATGAGGTACTCTCCCATTAAATCGTTCGTAGCTTGTACATCTTCTTTCTTTCTTTCTTTCTTTTGTGCATAGCAACTTTGAGGTCACTCGGCCACAGCTTGTGTCCTGTATTGAAGGCAACAGTCAGAATTGTTTACCGTTCAAGAAAAGAGATGGCCAGGGGAACAGACGTGTAGAATTCATCTATTAGCTCGCCTGTACGAAAGTACAGAGAGCTATTGTTGTCACTTGGACGTGGGCGTGGGCTTGGGTGTCATACTTTAAAGTTTTACGGTACGTTAAAGTTTTTTTATGTGATGGGCAAGGCACTGTAGGTGAGCTATCCTGTACGCGGACAGGTCTTGTTTCGAGATTACTGTAATTTGCTTAAGCACTGGCACACCTTAAAATAATTAATTTTCAGTTTGTTCCAAATGAAAATTAATTATTTTAGGTGTCCCAAAATTACAGTATATCATTCCTCCCAGAAACTGACACTGTCAAATTTGCCACAACAAGTGGCATATAAGAGAATCTCTTATATGTCACTTGTCCACAACCAGTCTCTTTTTGTTTCCTCATACAGATTGAAAAATTCCAAATCTAGCCAGAGACACCATATGATCAGCAGCAATAAAAAAATCAAACCACATTTAGCTGCTTTGTTTGGTGCGCTGAAGATCCCATAATGTTGAATGTGACATTTTATCATTGCCTCATCCATGGCAATTTGGGGAAGGTCATAGAGTGCCATGCTGTGACAGCTTCCTTTGTAAAGTGGATTCCCCTTGAACCGACCTCTATCTACCACAGTTATTCAGCAGAGGACAATAAACAGAACAACAACTGACTATAGATTCAGTTGGAATGTTCCTTTGAGCAGGAACGCCACTGTTATACACAGATGAAAGTTTTGTTTGTTTTTATACGCCCGTTTTGAAAAAACAGACGTATTATGCCGTGGCGCTGTCCGTCCGTCCGTCCGTAAACATTCTTGTACACGCCATAACTCAGTAACCATTTGGGATATCTTCATGAAATTTGGTAGGCATATGTATCAGGGTGGGGGAACGTGTCGCGTACAAGAATGGTTGCTCCCCCTTTCTTACTTTTGAAGTTATGCCCCTTTGATTAATTTTTTCCCTGTAAGTCTTGTACGCACCATAACTAGATAACCGTTTCGGATATCTTTATAAAACTTCATAGCAATGTGAATGAAGTCCTAACGATGTGTCGCGTACAAAAATGGCTGATTTCCCTTTCTTCGTTTTAGAGTTGATCCCTTTCATTAGTTCTAAAAGGCTACTTTCGTGTTTTCTTGTACAATATATTGTCAGGGGAAAAAACTAGAACTAAAAATGGTGTAACTTGTGTATTTAGGTTATCTCCCTTGTCCTACTTACCTTGGAATACTAACAGTATATCATGTGTTAAATATTTAGATGATGTTGCAGTCATTATACCCCCACTTTGAAAAAGTGGGGGGTATACTGGTTTACATCTGTCTGTCCGTCCATCCGTCCATCTGTCCGTCCTTCCATCTGTCCTTCCGTCCCCATTTGATCAAATTTTTCATCGAAGATTTCTTCACAACCATACAAGCTAGACTGGTCATATTTGGCATACAGGTTGATGACGACATGTTGTATTGTGGGATTGAGAACCAGCCTTCTCCTGCTTATTCTTCCCTGTATTTGTCCGATTTTCTTTCTTTCCATACTTTGAATAATTAAATTTTTCGTCAAAGATTTCTCCACAACCACGCAAGCTAGATTAGTCATATTTGGTATGCAGGTTGGTGACGATATGTTGTATCTTTGGATTGAGAACCAGCGTTTTTCTGCTTATTCTTCCCTGTATTTGTCCAATATTCGTTTTTTCCATACTTTGAATAATAAAATTTTTCGTCAAAGATTTCTCCACAACCAAGCAAGCTAGAGTACTCTTATTTGGTATGCAGGTTGATGACGATATGTTGTATCGTGGGATTGAGAACCAGCCTTTTTCTGCTTATACTTCCCTGTATTTGTCCTATATTCTTTCTTTCCATACTTTGAATAATGAACTTTTTCATCAAAGATTTCTCCACAACCATGCAAGCTAGATTAGTCATATTTGGTATGCAGGTTAATGATGACTTCCTGTATCGTGGGATTGAGAACCAGACTTCTCCTCTTTTTATACCCCGCCACACGTTAGTGGCGGGGTATTATGTTTTCCCGCTGGCTGTCCGTGTGTCTGTCCGTCCGTCGTCCGTCCGGTCGTCCGTCCATCCGTCCGTGAGCACTTCGTTTCCGTTCGATAACTTGAGTATTTATTAACGGATTTTATTCATACATGGCATGTGCATTGGTCTTAGAGAGAGCTCGGTTGGGATTGTTAATGGGCAAATTTCGATGTCTTCTTATGGAGTTATTGCCCTTTTCATGGTCTTGAAAACAGTTTTTGGTCTGTAGTTCTTTTACACTTTGAAATATCTTGATGAAATTTCACAGAAATGATCGAAGTAACATAAGCTTTCAGTTATAAGCAGAATTTTGTCCACCTGGATTATCTGCCCCTGCCCTAGGGCTATATACATGTATGAAATAATGAAAAAAAATGTATAAAATTAGAGTAGAAAGGGATTTTTCTGAAACTTGTAACAATTTATCATATTGATATAAGCTTTATGTCTTGATCAAAATTTTGTCCCCCAGTGGTTATCTGCCCCTGACACATGCTGTATACATGTATGAAATCATGAAAAAATCAATATAAAATCAGATTTTCGGTATATCTTGATGAAATTTCATAGAAATGATTAAAACAACATAAGCTTTCTGTTAGTAGTATTAAGTCCACATAGGTTACCTGCCCCTGCCCCAGAGCTATATACATGTATAAAATTATGAAAAAATTCTGTATAAAATCAAAGATTAACAGGATTTTCCTGAAACTTGCAACACATTATCTAGGTAATATGAGGTTCATGTCATGATAAAAAAAAATGTATAAAAGATAGAAGACGGGGTATTGGTTTGCAGTGGCGGGGTATTACGCAGTCGTTTACGATGCTTTTATTATTCCCTGTATTTGTCCGATTTTCTTTCTCTCTTTACTTTGAATAATGCATTTTTTTGGCAAAAGATTTCTATGCATCTGTAAGTTAGGGTAGGGATTTTTGTATGCATGTTGATGATAACTTGTTGTATTGTGGGATTGATAACCAGTCTTCTCCTGCTTATTCTTCCCTATATTTTTCCAATTTTCTTTCTCTCCTGACTTTGAATAATGTAATTTTTCTAACAGATTTCACAGCAACCATACATTTTTGGTATACATGGTAACAATGATTTCTCTCCCTCTTTATGCTTTTTGTTACATTTGATTTAAGCAATTAAGCGGGGTATAGTCGGATTCGCTGACAGTTCTAGTTAATTATTATAGAGTGGTTGCCCCTGTTTGTCTTCCTGTCTATCCTTTTGCAATCTTGCTCATTCTGTAACTCCTTTAGGAAATTGAAACGGGCGTATTATGCGCCGCTTGCGAAGCCCTTGTTCGAGTTGGTTGTATCGGATGTTGGCCCCCATGGTCAACAGCCACTGGAGCATCATATTCACCCTGGGGCATCCGGAGTCCATCTGTGTCTTCTGTCTGTCGATGAAATGGTGCTGTTGCTGTGACTGTTTAGGCGTGTTTTTGTTCTGGAGTCTTGCCTTGTCTGTGTTGTTGATGGCTGTGGCGATGCTTTCCTTTAGGACCGCGTGGTAGTAGCGGTGAAGGTGGAGGTCAGTACGTCAACTAGCTGGAGTTTTTTTTGTTGCTCTGTCCTAGAGCCGCGTCGGATGTCGAGATGTAAGACTGCAGAGAAGTAGAAACCTAGGCACTGGCTTGGTCTGGAGGCCAGGCATAAACGAGCTTCTTGTCTCGGGTGAGGTCCACTGCTGCACGAATCGCTGTGATCTGTGAGTCCGGATCTGGAGCCTGTTCGAAGCGTTTCGTGAGTTTTTGCCAGTGGTTCTTGTGGTGTCTCTTTCTGTCCGGTCCCTTCATGACCATGAACCCAATCGTCAGCTGTGACACCGATGCAGTGCGTCTTAAACTGCACCTGAATATAAAGAAATAAGACAAGATTTCTTTGCAGATAGCAAGATTTATACGTCGACCGTGGTTCCATAGAAACAAGTAAACAACGTCATTCATATGACATGATATGATACTGAATGCATAACTGCTTGTTAGCGTAATTCCCAAAATATACGTAATCGTTTTGAAATACATCACGTACATATATGTTTCGAATTAGGAGACTTTATTATGAAACGTTTCTAGAATCGCTGCGAGCGGGCTACCCAACCCTACTCCCTTTTAGGAAGGGGGATGTAGGTTTATCCATGCTCAAGACCAGCAAGATCGCATACTGAACATTCTTTACCGATCCCTTGGCTTATCGATTTTGTTATCTCCCCTGTTTTCCTGTCTTACCTGTCCAATATCGGGTATTAAGTTTGTATAGAAATGTATAGGGAATATTTATATTTATATGAATTTTTTATCTTTTTCAAAATATTTGAATCTTTTATAACCTATATTCTGAAAGTATAATGCAATACCTACACGATGGTGTTTTTATTTTTCGAAAAAGTTAATGTTTACTTGCTTCCTTTGCCGTTTAAATTACAGACCTATACTGATCATTATACTTAATGGCACATACAGCAGAATTACGAAATTTTCCATTTTCAGAGCATATTTCTGATAATTTGGAGCTTTTCAAATATTTTTTATAACCTAAATTCTGAAAGTCAATAGTCTAAGGATTAATATGATACTTTAATTTTTAAAATAACATTATGTCTTGATGCTTCCCGATGCGTTTAAAAAACGAAACTTTAAGAGTTTGGCGCTGAAAACTCAATCGCCTAAGTTATAGAAATCATGTGCACTCGTGCATTACTCTTTATATGGATCGGAACTAACGATTCAAATTAACCATACTAGGATGAAATGAAATAAATAAATGAATTAAAGAATTTGATCATTTTGATTCACTTTTTCTGGAGAACGAAGAATTATGTTTTAAATTAATTCTAGAAATTCAAAATCAAATGCATGTCATTGTTTAAAAAAAAGGTAAATAAATAAAAGTAAAACAAAAGAAAAGAGACAAAAAGGGGGAAAACTTGGTAAACGTATATGTATTTATTGATTTGTTTGTTTAGTTATTTAAATTAATGTAAACACATTAAATGGCAGCTAGCGGTCCTTTTAATCAGCGATGTAAGCATAAATAATTGACAAATTAATGATGGCGTCAAAAAGGTTCGGCGGCTACAAAGAACGTAAGCAATTAGGTAATTCAAATCGCAAATATGTTTTGGACAAACTTAATTGATTTCGGCAGATAATGCCATTGTCATTTTAATTTGTTTGTATAGGATTATAGACACATCATTTAAAGCTCAAACAAGTGAAGCGGTCAGTTTTAGAATATAATTGACTTGTTTTGCTCATCATGTCACAAATTAAATTTGTACTCTGATACCATATGTTCGCCAAAATGGCTTCATCTAAACGTGTTCGTAATAGTGTAGATTATAAAACTTTGCATGAGGGAGAAGTTCTTCCTAGAAACTGTTTCAAAAAAAGTGTTAAACCGCGTTTCGTTCTTCCAAAGACCTACACAGTAGAGAGGATTATTGCGAGAAAAGAAACGAATCAGGTAAAGTATATTTATTTATTTATCTATCTATCTATTTATTTATTTATTTATTTTTATTTAAATATTTATTTATTTATTCATTCATTTAAATATTTATTTATCTAAATATTTATTTATTCTAAATATTTATTTATTTAAATATTTATTTACATATTTAATTATTTATTTAAATACTTATTTACATATTTAATTATTTATTTAAATAATTATTCATTTATTTTGTTAAATCGTATGTGTCTCCTTTTTACTATATATCTATCATGATGGACAAATAATTGATTTGCAGATGTCTTTTTTCAGCATCAGTACTTTTTATTCTAGTTACTACCAGTAAGCTTTATGCTTGAAAATAGTTTTTTTGTCAAAACATATAGGAAATCACAATTTTTCTTTCTTTTTTTTCCTTTCTGTCACTCGGTTTCGTTTCTTTCACTTGTTCCATTCTTTCTTCATTTCATTATTCAATCGGGAGTTATTTTAAGATGTATACATTATCCAGGTCTTCCTGTTTATTTTAAACCAAAATTTTCTTATAATGTATTTAAATGTTGCTGCCTACTAAAACCGGGGCTTTTAGGCTTTTATATCAGAAATTATATCTTAAATTGAATCTAATACTGCAAATTGAATTAGTTATTAAAGTGGCATAAGTAAAATGTCAAAACAGATAATTGAGATCTCTTTCTTCTTATTGCGGTATGGAATTTGCCTAATTTGCCTAATCTTACTAATTCTCTCTTTCTTTATTTCTTTCTTTCCTTAGAATTACATTTTCTGCATATAAACTGATCAAGTTGTTATAATTCGCTTCGCTAGTTTAGATTCGGGATTATTATAATTTGCGGGATTAACAATATAGTAGGGACAAGTCTGCGCTTTTGATAAATAGCTCTGTTCATGACTATACTGCATATTTTACCCATCATTATTTAGGTCCCAAAAAGTGGAACGTAGGCAAACAGTACAGGCCCAGACCAGACGGCGCAAAACGGCGTCTGATCAGGATCTTCACTGTTTGGATAAGACAAATGAAATTACCCCCCCCCCCCCTTAAATGACAAATAAACTCTTCCAATATATGCAAATAGGAGAGTCCACTGGGCGTACATTGGGTTAAAGTTAAAATTTACGTAATTCAGAATAATCCATGACACGCAAAAAAAGGTCAACGAAATATGTGCATGTATGTAGCGCGCTGACTAGTTCTCTTATAAATTATCATTAATAACTATAACATATTAGGCAAAAATGAAAAGAACATGTACTGAAAGTTCACAAAATAATTATGTTGTGAAAGAGACAGCTTTTTCAAAGAATACTGAAATAATACATGTATGTATCTTGGATTCATATTGTCTATTGATAAATTGATGCAAATGAACATGTACTTCAAAAAAATTATAAAATGCTATATCTGTATTAATATATGAGCCGCAACACGTCAAAACAAACAAAGTGGCATGTGCGGACAGCGAAGACTCCACTCAGTCTGATCAGAGTCTTCGCTGTCCGCATGGAGACATTTTAGACGCTAAACGCAAGCCAAGACTCGGGTCGGACTCGGCCACTGCCCAGGCTGATCTGAGTCTTCATGGGGCGCAAATGCCACTTTGTTTTCTCGTGCCGCGGTTCAGTTATTTTATGTATATTTTTGCACAAAACATTACCCTCCTTTGATGGATGGATGGATAACTTGCAATTGTACGGCCTTTTCAACAGTATTTCAGTCATATCAGGACGATGATTAGATGATAATGAAAGGCTGTGTGCAATGGAACCTCGTTGCAAGTTAAAGTTTCTAATTTTCAAGAACACAGTAATATAGCCAAAATTCGGGTATACATTTCACCAGATTCATAAACCTTAACAAATTATCACTTTCAAAAAACAGCATTTATGTTGAAAAATCAACTGTCTAGAATTTCTGGAGGGATGTAAATAATTACCAACAAAAGAAAAACACCTGTTTTTGTAGAGATTATTCACTTTTCCATGCAGTTTTCAGCTGTAGTGAACAGATTTTTTGTGGAAGCATAACAGTACTTCACTTTCCCCAGCAAACAGCAGTGAAAATCTGATAAGCACACATATCAAATACACATAATTACTTCCACGATTTGGAAGTAAATAAAGGGGAGAATGATAGACTGATAACTTAATTCTACTTTTACAGATGATTTAATAGGAAAATAAAAAATTTCGGAAAATGGTCATAATTGCAGTCTTAGTCACTTTAATCTGTACAGAGCAATGGAGATACGTTAACTGGTTGTCGTTTTGTCCATATTTTGTCATTTCTTTTTATCAACAATCACCATCACAGGGTATAATCGATTCCGCCGATTTTCGCTTCCTGCAGAGACTGTCCGTCATATTTGGCTTCCACCGAGACTGTCCGCGAACTCTTGCTTCCTGCAGAGACTACTGTCCTCGAAGAATGGCTTCCTGCCGAGACTGTCCGCGTGATTCTGCTTCCTGCCGAGAGCCTCGGCAGGAAGCAGAATGTCCGCGTGATTCTGCTTCCTGCCGAGAGCCTCGGCAGGAAGCAGAATCATGCGGACAGTCTCTGCAGGAAGCCATTTATCATGTACAGAAGTCTCGGCAGGAAGCAAGATTTCGCGGACAGTCTCGGCGGAAGCCAAATATGATGTACAGTCTCTGCAGGAAGCGAAAATTGGCGGAATCGATTATACCCTGTGACCATAACCGTTGCCGGTAGCTGAAGCTTATAAAGCCAGTTTGTCATCGTTAATTGCAGTACTTGATATATGACTCGTTTAGTCATGGATTTGTACAATTATATTCGAAAAAATATTAAGGGGTCAAATATTAACCCTGCGATTTCTGTAACATTTTAAACATTTGGTATAATAAATAATTTCTACCTACCATTTTATTCAATTTGCAAGTTTTGTACACATGAAGTTTGAACCTATAGCCTTTATCTTGACTAAGTCCAAGCTTTCAGTCTGACTACCCCTAAAATGAAAGTGGTTTGAATGCCCATAGAGAATTGATAATTTGTCAGTTTGGTCGGGCATAACTTCTAAAATTGCTACGAGTTTTAAACTTGTTACAGCTTGCTGACCGTAAAAATAATTAAATTTGATGATTATTGAACAATTTTTGACCCCATAATATTTTTTCGAGTATATTTTAAATTTCCTCACGACTAATTTATATAATAAGGCAACTTTTCTGTGTTTGGGATAAAGAATGGCATTGTCAATAATAAATATAGAAATGCGAAAATTTATATTTGGTGCGCATTTGTAATGAAATGAAGGGTTCATTCAGGTTTGCTCGTCTCCGTCCGTCTGTCTGTCAGTTCGTCAGAGTTGTGTAATCAACATCTCCCATTGTTTTACAAACGTTGTACACTTAGAGTGGAAGTACTGAAAATGTATGCATGTGGCTTTTTGATGAAGTAAAATCAAGTTGAACAGAATTAAGGCCTTCTGAACGTATTTACGGCCCGTTGAACTTAGTCATTTTGGGCTGCTTTTCTCTCTCTCATATATATATAAATTTAAAAGTTCAAATTTTATTTACCCTCAATTCATATGACATAGCGAAAGTTTTATTAGAATTTGTTTCAGACATCCAAAATAAGAATAAAAAATTAACTATTTTAAACCTTCTACTATTAACTGAAAGGTCATTAAATTTTCAAACTAATCCTTAATAAACAAATATCTGGTTTATAATCGCAACGAAGTGTGACTGATTCCTTCAACCCCTAAGGCGGGTCAGTTTATGACGCTGTGTCGCATTATTTCACCACGTGTCGTCTATTTTTATGATAGCCGGTTGGTGCTTCAGATTATCGCCGAAGATTCCTTGATAAGATAAAAATGAGAAGAGAATAGTTTCATTCAGCAACAGACTAAACAGTCTGATCATTGTCAGTGCCTCAGATAAGAAGGGGTAGCAGGGTTTTTTTGGAAATAATTAATAAAGCATATGTCATGACCCCAATTAGAACCGTCTCACCGAGATGGTTCTAATGAGGGGTCACAATATATATTTTCATTGAAGAAAAATATAGTATCCCTGAATTATCCTAAATACCTTCTCTCATCTGGAGTCCTGTGATCTGGGTCTACACTGTTTAGCCGGGAATGTCAGTCCCGATATTTGGAATTTTTATGGTAATAATTATTTATTTAATGGTCGGTTGCAGGGTAACCAGTATCTTGTAAAGTGGGCCGGTTATCACAAGAACCAATCAACATGGGAACCCTCATCACATCTGTCTTCAGAACTGATCAGTAGCTACTCGTCTCCAACCATCTGTTCAGTTCGGCTTGATTCAGCAGCACAGTCGTTAGAATCAGCATTTCAGCAACGTTTAAGTTCAGGTGTTACTCGTGTGACCACACAAATTGAGCTTGATGTTTATAGATATGTCTTCAATACTGACCAGCCTGTCATTGTCTCAGAATATACTGATCTAACAGATAAGTTACCACTGGGTGAAAACTGGTACTATAAACTTAAATCTTCTGGAAATGGAGTCAAAATCTCGTTACCAATGAGACTTACCCCTAGCTTAAGACACAAGTCTGTCTGGGTTGTGCGTAATGGTGTTATTGAAAGGACATTACAACCCGTGGAAAAGGTGACTATCTGTTGTGCGTTGGAGCCGATGGTAATATGAACATGATCTATGAAGCAGAACTATAGTTAAATATCAAAAATGTCTGACAATATAGGGAAAATCGATGAAATTAAATTGGAGGACAAAATATGCATTGGTCCGAAGTCACCTTTTCTCCCAAAGAAGTTTATTCAAGACAGTCCAATTGCTCTTTCACTACATATTACCAACAATTTTTTTCGACATTTGTTTTTGTCCCATAAAGAGACTGAACTTCACTATCTTACCATCATAAATTCTCAGTTGGAAGGTTTTCATTTAAAGACAAGTCAGTCAAGACTAGAAACGCGGTTTTCACAAATAGCATATAGAGTTAACGCTCAGTTAAAAGGTAAATTCAGAACTGGTAGAAAAAGAGACACGTATTTAAAGGAAACTGTTACAGTAGCAGTGTTTGAAAATGAAATTGAAAATGTCAAGAATTTAACATGCAAATTGGACAGGTTTAATGAACAAAATGTGGTTCTGGAAAAACGATGTCAGGATTTACTTCAATCGCTTAGTGAGGCAAAATCAGATCAAAGTAATCTTTTAATGGAAAACAACCTTATCAATATAAATGTAAATTCTGAAAAGAAATTCAAGGAAAAATACAAAAATGAAAATGAAAAACTTCAGTGCGAGGTCGGAAATTTGCGTGACCAAACGATGGTGTTGGAAGAAAAGGTTTCTGTCATGTCGAAACAATTAAATAAAATAACTTCTGAGCAAACGCAGATTTTACAAGAAAATCAGAAATTTCGTCTACATATGAACGAAAACGTATCAGTTCAAAATAAAAGAAGTAATATAACACCAAATCGCAAGAACATGTTTAAAAGTGATTGTCAGAGGGCTTTGTGGTTTGCAGATTTATATGGCTTGTCCCCAAAAGTGTTAACATGCTCATCCAGTGACGGTTCAGATGTCAAAGTGAAATTTACCGATTACAGTACTCTTGAAAATTGTGAAAAACAAAAACTCAGAAATCTTATTTACATTTTGGACAAATTTGCAATCAGCGATCGCGCGTGTCAGGAATTATCAGTGATGAGTGACGATTTTCCAACACGTTCAGCCATTTTGAATGAAAGGAAGCTGCTTGACGAGAACTTCACGATACAAAGGTGTCCGGGAAATCAGCCCGGGGCATACGTAACTGTAAAAAGTGAAATTGAAAAATATGTTGAAAATAATGGTGCAAAAGAGCTTCTGAAAATTAAATTTTCTGGCGATGGTACTAGAGTAAGTCGTGTAAGCAATTTCGTTAATTTATCAGTGAGTTTTATAAATGATGATAAATGTGTGTCACAACAGAACATTAAAACAATCGCAATAATAAAATGCAAAGAAACATATGAGGAATTAAGTGTTGCTTGTGCACCTATATTCCGTGAAATAAATGAGTTGGTATCAAAAGGGTCAGTAATGATTGATGAAAAACAGGTTCCAGTTGAGATTTATTTTGGGGGTGATCTGAAGTTTATTCAGATATGTCTAGGTTTGCAAGGATCTATAGCAAATTATTCCTGCGCTTGGTGTCACATTCATAAATCGGAAAGAACAGAAGTGAACAGGCCTCAAGAATATTATGACTCTAAGGAAATGAAAAGAACGGCAGAAAATCTTCAGAGTAACTCTTCTTGTGATAAGTTCGGGTGTAAGAGAAAACCATTAATACAAATTGACCCTGAATATGTTGTGCCAGACGAACTACATTTGATGCTGAGGATAGGGGATGTGCTAATGTCAAATTTAATTGACGATTGTAAACAATTAGATAATAAACGGGAAGTATTGGGTGAGAAAAAGAGGCATATTGATGAACTTGTATCTAAAATTCGGGAATGCGGGATAACGTTTTCTATGTGGACAGATAAAAATACATCAGAGCTGAACTGGAGCGCACTTAATGGCCGAGATTATCAAATTCTGTTTTCAGCACTGCCAGAAAAGTTGTTATTTGTGGTTACTAATGATACACAAGAGGATGTCGTTTTTTTGTGGAAGAACTTTTGGGAACTATATGACATGATTAAACATGGAAATGAAGAAGACTTTGACAAATTAGGGTTATTTAATCAAATTCAAACGTGGATGTTGAAATTTCTTGGTTTGACGAAAAAAGGCCGTCTCGGATATAATCGAATAACACCATACATGCATATATTGCAATATCATATTCCTTCTATTATTGAAAAACATGGGTTTCTACAGAAGTTTTCGGGACAGGGCGTTGAAAAACTGAACGACGCAATAAAACTTATTCATCAGAAATCATCAAACAAATTTGACCAGACATGTGATGAATTGATAAAACGAAAACGTATGGAGCTATTAGCTGATTCGAGCTGCGAAAGAGAAAAGAGAACTTATTCTAAACATAATGGACAGTACTGGGAAAAAGACATTCATTTGAGACATGCTGCCAAAAAGAGGAGAATAGAATTGGAAATGACAGCCGCACACGAAAACTACAAGGAATGCATGAAAGAAAACGAAAAACCATTATCAGAAATGTCTGTATCAGAATTAAAAGAAAAACTAAAATCACTGGGAATTTCGACAAAACTTAGAAAGAAGGAAAAATTAGTTGAATTATTGCAGAAACAATTAGCTGCGTGAATTCCGCTGAAAATCCATTGTGGCGAGTTACCACTTTTGGGGACAGGTCATATAAATCTGCAAACAGGGATGATCCTGATTAGACCGCGCAAGTTTATCTGAGTCTTCTGTGTTCGACAATGTAATATACAAGTACCCATTTTGAGCAAAATAGTTGTAACATTTTTCAACTCAGTTAAACACAGTCTGGTCCGATTACATCCTGTTTATAACCATATTCCCTTTGTTATTGACATTGACAGTTGATTTTCCTTTATCTGGCCCCTTCCTGTATTTCAGTCACAAGTCTTCTAGGATGTCTTATCTCTGAGCAGCATGTTTCAATAAAGGGTCATTAGGGTATTATGCAATCACAACTGTGTCTTTGAGGCAAACTATGCAGACCATTTGCGTCTGATATGGGTCTTCACTGCTCGCCAGAGCCAAGAACTTTGCTATAAGCGTGGAAAATGTGACTAAGATTTTGTTTCATTGCTGCAGGTAACTTTGACGAATAATATTTGGTCGTGTGAACACTGCAGCAAATATTTCATTGCCAAAGTTTATGTGACAAAGATTTTATGCCACATTTTCTTACACAAATAATTTGCTCCGTGTAAACGCAAAATGTTTGTCATACTTTCTTTGTTAAAGTTTCTGTGACATAGAATCTTTGCTCGTGTAAACGCGCCCTAAACGGGCTGAGTAAGCTTTCCGAAACTGTACATGGTGTATATTGTGTCAACTATCAAAACATTTCAGCCGCGACACGACAGAGTAAAAAAAGTGGCATGTGCGCACTGGGAAGACTCAGATAAGCCTGGACATTCGCCCAGTGTGCTGAAAGGCTTTACTGTCCGCAAAAAGCTGACATCATTGGCTACCTGTAGAGCGCACAGCGAAGACTCTGATCAGTCTGAGGAAGCTGAGTCTGCGCTAGGCACACATCGCACCTTGTGTGTTGGTTTTGTCATGTTTCTCTTGGCGGTTAACGCTTATATTTATTTGGTTTCCAATTCTGTTTTGCACTGAATATTTATAGTAGCATATGTAGTCTTTTTCTATCTGCATAATAAAAGAAGATTAATTTAATTTGTTGATTATTTTTGTTTAATACTGGTATTCTCGAACAGGCGCACGACGTTTAAACAACATTGAATTGACGTTGGTTTTATAGCATTATACTGACTCAACGTTGAGGAAATGTTGATTAAGCCTTGTGTGCCAAGTGAGTTATTCTTTCTCTACCCCTTTTTTCAATTCTGACTGCGTTCTAAAAATGTATCAGTATTTCAATGACATATCAATGACATATCAAATTCAGTAAATATTAAAAACGCATTCAGTTTTGAAAAAAAATGCGAAGTAGCTAAATTAGTCTCCCATGGCGCAGTGGGTAAAGACAATCCAAAGTTAACTTGAACCAGAGCATAGCAAATTCTACAAAAATGCGTATGGGGAAGATTCAGGGCAGGATGAACGGGATTATCCCAAGAGCGCCCAGCGAGGGTGGATGCTCACTGATCTGAGTCTTCTCTGTGCTCGAATATCGTCTTGTAGCTTTTACTATGCTAGGCCTCATATCATATGACTTGCGATTTTACGTCCTTTTTTCAACAGTGTTTCAATCATATCAGGACGATGGAACGGTGATAATGAAAAGCTGTGTGCAATGGAACTCCGTTCACGGTTGCAAAGATTGTCGCCACAAGCCGGGCTCGAACCTGAGACCGCTTGATCAGTAGGCCAGTCCTTAATCTAATGAGCTACCGGGTCACCGCCTCATAAAGCCAGTATAAATTATTACTGGAAAAATTAGTTTAAATCTGTTTATGCCAACCTGAGTCTACTAATACATCCATTTCTATCTGGTAATTTTCATTTCAATATATTTGACTGACTTTAAACAGTGTAGACCCGGATCTGCGTCGTCCGATTTGGGCCTACACTGTTTACCAAATTCCCTTTAAATCAGACGATTGGCATTGATGGATTTTGCTAATTTTAAAACTCGTCCGCCATAAAGTGTGAGAAAACACTGATCGCACTTAATCCGATAACTTGAGCTGCCATAAAGTTATCTGATATACCACTTAGGTATGTTTATTCTACTGGCGCTTAGCGCTTAGTGGCGAAATCGATAATCCCCTAGATCAGTGTGAAGGGAAATAATCCAATTGACAATGCTGTACAGGTAAACAGGAACGATTACTCGTCCAAAACCCCGTAGAATGTTCAACATGTTTGCACAAACTGTCAAAATGCCTAAACCCAAAATACAAAACCATTCTGTCACCAACTAATGTTCGTCTACTTCGGATTTCAGGCATTTAATCTCAAACAAGTGCCCTCGGTCTAGAAACTGTTGTCTCACTCTGCATAATAAAATTATAATACAAACCTTTGCAAAATTTAAAACTTCGACTGTCGAACGATGTGTTCGGGTAGAAATCTCGCCTAGAACTGAAAAACTATTTCCCGCCCAAGCCTTAATATGAAACCTGTCACATGACTACACACTACTCAAACCTGTTATAGAACCGGTTCTGTTAAGACATAAGCTCTCCGCTATACGTTGTAACGCGGAGAACTAGTAATTCTGCTTTCCTCTTCTTCGGAGCTTTGTCACTGTCATGTTTTGGGATATTTAAGCCGCTTCCACCCTGTACTTTTCCAGCGGCTTCTCCTCGGAAAAGGATACGTGGGTGCGGGCGATTTCATTTCCTTGTCGATGGAGGTGGAGGTGTTGATGCCGTCGTTGTAGTAGCTGTCTTCTCTGGCGTTCTTGGAGCTGGCGCTGGTGCTGGCGTTGGAGCTGGAGTGTGCTTCTGCTTTAATTATGGTAAACGTCGCCTATGAAAATTCACGACCAACAGTCAACAGTTGAAAAAAAGCAATTACATACCACCGGCATACCCAGATCCCCCATCTGTCATATTACCAGCCATGTTATCTCTTGTTTGATGCCTGTAAAATACAAAAAACTGACATGTGTTTAATCAACCATAAGCATATCTTAAAGGCCAAGATACATTAGGAGCAGTTTGCAGTTGGCTAATAGGTGTTAATAATGTAGCATAATAGGGATAAGTTCATTAATTGGGACCTGATGTGGCCAAATTTAACATACAATCTTGGTTGCAGGTATATGCATAAATTATCTCCCATTTTAGACAAAGGAAAAAGAACACAGATGGACAGCTAATTAGATCCAGAGCTAACACCGTAAGAACTTACTGATGAAGCTGGTATATTCAAAGAATGAATGGAGACATACATAGCTGATT
Organism: Ctena decussata; assembly: GCA_963989385.1. Taxonomy (NCBI): domain Eukaryota; kingdom Metazoa; phylum Mollusca; class Bivalvia; order Lucinida; family Lucinidae; genus Ctena; species Ctena decussata. Next base: position 47,567,552 of record OZ022500.1, read on the forward strand.
TTCAAAAAGTTTATTTATTGCCCTAGAATAAACAAGGTGTATGTATGATTTCTCAGACCTGAAAGTATGGTTAAAAATTAATTCCTTTTTTTTAGCTCGCCTGAACGAAAGTTCAGGAAGAGCTATTGTTGTCACCCCGGCGTCGGCGTCAGCGTCAGCGTCCGCGTCCGCGTCGGCGTCCGGATTGGATGTTTTGGTTAAAGTTTTTTAAAGACCTATATCTCCTTAACCCATGGATGGATTCTTTTGATACTTGCACTGTAGTTAGATATTGGTCCAAAGTTTAACAGGGTACCACCCCCACCCCACTCCGTGACCTTGATGTCAAGGTCATGGACTTTGAAAATTGGGAGTTTTTTTAACTGGATGTTTTGGTTAAAGTTTTATATAGCCCAATATCTCCTTAACCCATGGGTGGATTCCTTTGATACTTGTACTGTAGTTAGATATTGGTCCAAAGTTTTCCAATGTACTACCCCCACCCCCCTCAGTGACCTTGATGTCAAGGTCATGGACTTTGAAAATTGTCTTTTTATTTTTTCAATGTTTTGGTTAAAGTTTTTTAAAGAAACATATCTCATGAACCCATAGATGAATTCTTTTTATATTTGCACTGTAGTTAGATATTAGTACAAAGTTTTACACAGTACTACCCCAACCCCGCTTAGTGACCTTGATGTCAAGGTCAGGGACTTATGAAATTTGGTCTTTATTAAAGTTTTCTAATTGCATACTGATTCATAATGCTTGGCAGAGACTTAGTTTACACTTGAACTGATGTTAGACACTTTTTTTAGTTTTTACAAAACACTATATACTTACCCCACTACCCCACTGGATGACCTTGAAGTCAAGGTTATTGACTTTGAATTTTGGTTAAAGTTTTATATTTATGAAGACATAATTTCACAGTGCCACAATGGACTCAGTTGATACTTATACATGTACTTGGACTGATGTTAGATAATGGTTCAATGTTTGATACATCCCAGCCTCCCTCCCCCACTCCTCCCCTACCCCCTTAGTTCTTTGACCTCAAGCTCATGGACTTTGAAATTTCCTGTGATTTTTTTCTTATTTTAATTTTATTTTAAGACATTTCTGAGATAGCTTTTGTTTATAAATGTGTTGTCATTATGGACATGCTTGCCTGAAGTTTAATGCATAGCAGTCCACACCACCATAGTGACTGTGTGATGGGCAAGCACCTATTCAGGCGAGCTATGCTGTCAGGCGACAGCTCTTGTTTCTCTTATTTTGAATATTGAACATTTTTAATCGAAACCTTACTCCTAGCAGCAGTAGCCTAATTGAAACTAAATTGAACATCTACATCTCTTTAACTTTACTTTCTTTTTATGCCGAGTTTGTGAGTTTATCCTTTTATTTTGTTATAGACATGAAACTTTGGTAAGTTTCACAGTTGTTTTCGGAATTTCCTTCATCCTAGTTTGCAGCATATAACTGACAATCACCAGCCTGCATCATTCAGGCAGCATGAGTCTACATACCGTAATTTTATTAAAGCATCTTATTTTTCCAAAAAATCATAACAGCTAGCTAGCCTTTTTAATCCTCTTGATTCATGGTCAAGCAATTTGTAGTTCCATACCACAGAAAACTGAGGGGGGCAGCTTGTCACATCATTCTCCCCATATTTTTTGGATAGTCATACTTTGTTTAGGAAATTCATAGCCTTAAATCGATTTTTTCAATTTCTGAAATCCATTTGAAATTTTAAATATATTTTTGGAAATAAAGTAATCATCTAAACGGCGGAGCTGGTGTTGATGTTTCAACAAGTTTTGGCTTAGGAGACGGCTGCTCCTTTGCCTTCGAAGGAGTAGGCTTAACCTTCCTATCCTTCTTTGGTCCGGGCTGGCAAGAGCGCTTGCCAGCTGAGGGTGCAGGCTTAGAGGGGTCAGACTTGCAACGATCTGCGCCCCCTCTCCTACTTTCGGCCCTCTAGCTAACTTGACGAGACTGGGACAACTGCCCATGTCAAAGTTAGCCGGACAACTGTGAATCCCTGATGCAGGTCTACTTCAGGGATGCCACTAAGTCGGACTGCCTTCATTCCCCTGACGGCGAGTACTGGAAGCTTGTAATTCTTCATAACTGTAGAAGCGATGTTGTCTCGTCGACGATCAACACAGGAATGTGTACACAGATGAAAAAGGTCCCCCTCTCCTGTTATTGGGTCTCTTATTCTTCTTTTTTTAGCTCACCTGAGCCGAAGGCTCACAGGTGAGCTTATAGTATAGGCAGGCATCCGTCGTCCGTCGTACGTCGTCCGTCGTCCGTCCGTCCGTCCGTCCGTTCGTCCGTCCGTCAACATTTTCAAACGACATCTCCTCTGAAACTACAAGGCCCATTGTTACCAAATTTCATATGTAGCATCTATAGGCAGGGGGAACCAATAATACTGTTTTTTATCCAAATCGCTTTGGAACTTTGGTTGCTATGGCAACTTAAAGTTGCCATTGACGTATGGGAAAAATTGAAAATTTGCATTTATTGCTATGTCACTGCAGATATTTTGACAAAACTTTTATAGAAATGTTCTTTGAGTAGTCCTCCATCAAGCACATGAAATTTATATAAATTGCACAATTTGGCTGGTTGCCATGGCAACCGAAAGGTTAAAAATAGAAAAAATATTCAAAAATCATCTCCTCAGAAACTATGCAACCAATAAAGCTCAAACTTCACAGAAAGGATCGTGGTACTAGCCTCTATAAAAGTACTGTTTTTCTTGGCAATTGCTTTAGCAGTTAGGTTGCTATGGGAACTTAAAGTTGCCATTGACTTATAATGGCAAAATAGAAAATTTGCATTTATCGCCATGTCACTGCAGATATTTTGACAAAACTTTTATAGAAATGTTCCTTGAGTAGTCCTCCATCAACCACATGAAATTTATATAAATTGCACAATCTGGCTGGTTGCCATGGCAACCGAAAGGTTGAAAATAGAAAGAATATTCAAAAATCATCTCCTCAGAAACTATGCAACCAATAAAGCTCAAACTTCACAGAAAGGATCTTGGTACTAGCCCCTATAAAAGTACTGTTTTTCTTGGCAATTGCTTCAGCAGTTTGGTTGCTATGGGAACTTAAAGTTGCCATTGACTTATAATGGCAAAATGGAAAATTGGCATTTATTGCTATGTCACTACAGATATTTTAACAAAACTTTCATAGAAATGTCCCTTGAGTAGTCCCCAACCAGCTGTATTAGATTACGGCAAATTTCACAATTAGGCTGGTTGCCATGGCAACCGAAAGGTTAAAAATAGAAAAATATTAAAAACTCATCTCCGCAGAAACTCTATGGCCAATAAAGCCCATGGGAAATTGGGCCATGGGAAAAAATGGAAATTGGCAATTTTTTGCTATCTCACTGCAGTTATTTGGATTTTTTTTTCTACAGAAATGTTTCTTGAGTAGTCCTCTATGATTCATTTGAATTTTGACCAAATCGCTGAATTTGATTGGTTGCCATGACAATATATAGACTAAATTTTAGAAAAACATATTCAAAAATCTTCTCCTCAGAAGGCATAAGGGGTATGAAGCTGATACTTTGCATACATGTAAATGACATTAGCTTCTACATAAATTATGTTTTTTCTTCGAATCCCATCAGAACTTTGGTTGCTATGGCAACTTATAGTTTCCATAGACTTATAATGGGGAAAGTGAAATTGGCAATTTTTGCTGTCTCACACCAGTTATTTAGAAATTTTTTTCTATAAAAATGTTTCTTTAGTAGTCTTCTATGATTCCTATGAGTTTTGTCCAAATTGCTGAATTTGATTGGTTGCCATGGCAAAATAAAGGGAAATTTTTTTTAATTAATATTACAAAATCTTCTCCTCAGAAGCCTTAAAAGAGGGATGAAGCTGATACTTTGCGTACATGTTAATGACATTAGCGTCTACCTAAATTGTGTTTTATTTTACCTTTGCTCATGTGAATTTGTTGCTATGGCAACTTAGAGTTTCCATAGACTGACAATGGGGAAATTGGAAATATTGCATTTGTTTCTGTGTTACTGCAGATATTTTGACAAAAGCTTTACAAAATGTTCCTGGAGTAGTCCTCTACCAGCCATATGAATTTTGCCTAAATCCCTGATTTTGATTGGTTGCCATTGCAACAGAAAGGCCAGATTTTCATTTTCATTTTTTTTTTTTTTTGCCAAAAATCTTCTTCTCAGAACCCATAAAGGGGGATAAAGCTGAATCTTATTTGCATAAATGTTTATGATATTATCTTCTACATAAATGGTGTGTTTTATTGCTGTTGTGCTTGTGGTTTTGTTGTTGTGACAACTTAAAGTTTTTTTCAACAAAACCTCAGTGCTCAGGTGAGCGATATAGGACCATGGGTCCTCTGGTTTCTTTCTAACAGCCCGTGCTTCCGCTCTCTTGATACGGCTGTCATCCTCACTGTCATCTGGTAGTGGGTTATTATATACTGTCTGACTGTCTCCCAACCCTCATCTGAAGAATCCGCTATGCGAGTCAGTTTCTTACGGTTTTTAAGTTTCTCAATAATAGCGTCATTCAAGCACTCTTTCGCGTAGTTAATTTTATTGTTTTCCAAAGCCCACATGGTCTGTTTGAGGATATCCTCGATTTCTGAATTAAATTGGAATGAAGCTTGCTTCCTTCAAATTGCCAATTTAAGTCTTTTTCAGTCTTCAGCTTCTTAACTTCAGTAGCAACATTTTCTTTGTGATTCGCTGTCAAAACATGTTCTGGAGCGAGATGAAGATGAGTTTTAGCTCGCCTGTACGAATAGAAGAGCTGTTGTTGTTACCCTGGCGTCAGAGTCTGTACAAATGGATGCTTTGATTAACTCTATTGCACTCAGAACGGAGTTTTGGCCGTTGTTAGTGCAATAGGGTTAAATGTTTTATGTGTTGAGCAAGGCGCTGTCAGGCGAGCTATCCCATGCGCGGACAAGTCTTTTTCCCTCGAGGTGGTACAATGACTGTTTTGGAAGTAGGTAACTATCCAATCATGACGAAATGCGAACCAAGCATTTTCGCGCCCGGTTTAATGTTTGATTCTTTTCCAAATTGGCGCGTCAAACACAGTCACTTATGCTTAATATATTCATGTAGTTTGTTTTTTGGAGTCGGATGTTCCTTCTAGAAAGACCAAATGGTAGTACTCAGTTACTGTTACCGCGATTGGGTATAATGGCACAATAAATCCGTCTCAGTCTGCCATCCAAAGTCAGATACAAGGTGAATAGTGCACTTTCAGGGAAATAAACTCTGTCGTTAATGTTTTTGCTTCCCTTATGAATTGGTGTCATCTCTTGTTCCTGGCTTGGTACCCACTTTCTAAGTTCTTTTAGAAGGAGTATATTTTTCAGGTCAAAACCTAGAGAGTTTGTTAGCTGTAAAGTCGTCTAGGTGTTTGCAAAAGTGCCCCTAAAGCAATTCTCCCAGTATTTTACCAGTGATCTGCACTCTCCAAAACTCGGGGTTTAGTTGCTACGTTGACACAGTTTGTATGGGCTTTGAAATAATATATACTGAAAGGATTTAAAAACTTCCACTTTTTACTGCTGGCTGCTGATGCTTTCACTTGTGATAGTGTTAAGTATTTTACGATAAAATGCTTGTAACTTCTCAAATTTAAAGATAACGTAGTTTATCCGGACCATTTACTTAAATGACGTCAGAAAAGAGCATTACGTCACTGAAACGCATGAGGCAATAACGGCGTTATATTATGCCACACTCTTTTTGACGATTTCTTACTGTCTTACTATTGTTACGTCATCCACGTTGGTTTGCAATCATTATTGCAGTTGACGCTGTGACGTAAAACCTATCACGGAGACGGCGTCGACGTGAGTTAACGTCATGACCTCTGGTTGTTCATATCGGGTAGCTGCTTTACTGACGGTCTTTTGACCTTCCTTTAAACCGTGCACGTCGTCTGAGATTGTAAATTGCCGTAATTAACGCATAAAATTTTCTCGCGACGTCACTTTCTTAAATTTCAGCACTTAACTGGCCCAAAACTGTGCACCTGTTTGCGATATTTTGGCGCGTTGAGCCAAATAAAGCCACAGACCGAGTTCAAACTTTTAAAATTCAATTTGATATTGTAAGCGAAATCTGTCATCAGAAAACTGTATACATAAAGTGATCCGTCTGTATGTAAACTGCACTAAAAACATGAGGAGCACGTGCTTATTCCTAACCGATTCGGTTGAACGATTTCAAGTTCAAGATACGGATATAATCAGGTATAAAAGAAAATATTTGCTGTAAAATTTCGATGAACGTAGCTGCATTTGTTTTTGAGATATTCAAAATTAATGGGTGGAAGTTTTTAAATCCTTTCAGTATATTAAAGCAAGTAAATAATATATTAAAACAAGTATGCGTTTTTGTTTTGTATGCCAAGACAAATGTCTTTTATTAATTTATATGAAATGACATGAAACAGAGTAACCTATATTTTAGTTTTACTTTTGGTGCCAACTGATGCTGAATTATGTTAACCAATGGATTTTTATTTTACATGACAGGATTATTAAATTTAGCAGCTTAAGTATGTTACTGTATGTGATGATATGTCAGCTTTCTTCAGCTATTATTAAATTTTACAATATATTTTGCTCAATTTTGTCTTGTTTTGTTAAATATTCCATGTAACAGTAAAACATGGGTTCCCCCTCAGCTGCTTGGAATTTCAGTATTGGCATAATGCGTGAGACTAGTATAGTTTACTCCCACGCATTATGCCAGTCTTGAAACGTACCCTAACATCAAACTGTAAGAGCTGGTACTTAAAAAAATCCTGATTATTTGCATAAATTTTATAAGACACACAGATCTACATAACATTGTGTTACAGTATTGAACATGCTATCATCTTACCATATTGACTATGAATATGGCTGTTTATGAATATGGAATCAGCTGACCAGTTCTGAAATTGACTCTTACGGAATAGATGCTCAGCTAAAATAGCATCGCACTAGATGTATAAAATGTCGTCAGAATTACGTATATAAAATGTATGAGACACTTGCATGACATAATCAGCTGAGCGAAGTTGAGGCACGATATGTTGTTTTGAAAACAAACTACAGGACTAATATAAGTAGAAGTCCAAGATTCTGAATTGGCCAGGCGTAAATGTGCTTTTATGGCTGGTATTTTTGAATGGTTTTAGATTATCGAGTACTTCGAACAGTTGATGTTTTCCTTTCACACTGGGCATACAACTTTGAATCAGCATTGAATCAACATTGATTGAACGTCATGGCATTGAATAAATGTTGATTCAATATTGTTTCAACGTCGTGTACCTACTAGGATATGTGATTTTATTGTGTCTTTGAGAGGTGACATCGAAGTAAAAATGTACTTTTAATCCATTAAACACTTTAAATATCACATTTGTCAGGGTATCGTTATCTTTAATGGGCCATCTTTTTGACCAGAGAATTTTAATTGCCTCTACTAAGTGTCCTAAAGTATGGTAGATTTTTTCGCTTGATTTTGCAAGGTTAAAAGAAACGGAGACAGATTCTGTGATTTGGTTGCCTTCTGCTGTGTACACAGCTGTCGTGTGTCTAATTAATGACTACCTATAAGAATGGATCTGTCATAAAACATATATTTGTCTTAGATACAGTTAAGAATATTGGCGGGAGCATGCACGCGCTGGCAGGAAGGTTGGGAGAGTTTGAATGAAAAGAATAGTTTTTCGGCGTTTTTTGAGTGTTAGAATCGAAATAGATCAGCTCTAGCAGTGAATTGTTGAGTAATAATTCACTGTTTGGAGGTCAGTTGTAAAGTAGATCATATCTCGAGCGCGGAGCGCGAGTGATATATCTACTTACAACTGACCGACAAACAGTGAATTACAGCTGTCGTGTGTCTATAGCTAATTAATGACTACCTACCTATAGGACAGGAGTTATAGGTTATTGAATTTATATCGTGAAATATTCGGCACGAGTTCATATGGCGAAGGACGCACGAGCTTGCGAGTGCGTCTCCGCCATATGAACGAGTGCCGAATATTTCACGATATATATTCAATAACCTTTTTATTATATACCTTTGATATTAATCTGCTAGTTTCATCAGTGCTCTCTACGTACGAAATCAAAATATTATATCGGTATAGCAACCACAACTTGTTTTAAATTTGAAATTACATTATGCCATTTCGTGTCTTCATACACGCTAAAAGCCACGCCTGATAGCGCGAAAGTAGATATGACGTTACGTTCACGGACGTGACGTCAGAAAAACAAACGCTGACGTTTACAAGAACAGGGCGCCATTTTCGAGTCTTTCTCTCAGCAGCTCTGACGAAAATCTCCGTTATTATTGCAGAATATTAATTGAAAGAGTGACAGATAAAAGGTAAATAATATTTAATTGTCTTTTATTTAATTTATACACTGAAACCGACACTATTGTCATTATTCTTCTCGTTTTTGAATTGCAGTCGACGACAAAATGGCCGCCAATTTTTTTCTTCTTTCAAAACAAAAGTAGTTCTTGGGAGCGTGACTCCTTAACTCCGTGCAATATGCACTTGACTCCGTGCAATATGCAGAAAATATTGCACGGTTAGGGGAGACCGGGGCTAGTTGGTCCGAAAATTGCATTTTTTCAAATGCTGACGTTAACATTCATTTGCTAGTATTATTTTTGCATTGTGTAACTAGTATAATCATTTTTCTAACTTATTCTGTAGTTTTTCATTCGGAAAATGACAGGTTCTGATAAATATAGCCGTTTTCCGAGACGAGGTCAACTGGACCAACTTACCCCGCTATCGGGGTAAGTTGGTCCGGACAGCGGGGTAAGTTGGACCGACGGGGTAGGTAAGAACGAAAATAAATATAATCCTAGAACAAATATATTTTCATAACAATAAATAGTATGAAACTATTTTAAAAGAGTGCGCATCTATGTTTTTCACTGATACCTCAGCCACGTAAAGGCTTCGACGCCGATTCGGTGTGATTTTGTGGGGTCGAAAATAAGAAAAAAATCTTAATAACGTTAGTCTTCTTTTTTTCTTCGCAAGCGTGTTATTTTACATAAATTTTATACAAGAGTATACTTTTGCCGAAGACGCATGTTTTATTGTAAACATACAGTGGCAAAAAAGTGGTCCGCTGGCAATCAAAGGCTTAAACCTAGAATATGTTTGACAGCTGATTTTCAGAGTTTCATGGGATCACATTTTATCATTTATTATAATGCCGCCTTTTTGCGATTTTATAGTTATCTGGACACCGAAATTTCACTCTGATGTTCCACTTGTTGTTATGTCATGTTAATTGTGTCTGAAAAGTCTGTTAACCCTAAAGGGGTGGACATGTAGAGGAGACCGGGGCTAGTTGGTCCGAAACTTGTATTTTTTCAAATGTGGAAGTTAATGGTATTCATTTCTGGTAGTATTTTCGCATTGGATAACTAATATCTACTGGTAATCATTTTTTTCTAACTTATTTTATAGTTTTTCGTTTGGAAAATGCCAGTTTCCGACGGACCAACTTACCCCGTCGCAGATGGACCAACTTACCCCGACCATACCGCACTGTAAATCTTCACTCATGACCGAAACGCCATTGAATTTGGAAACCGAAAATATGCACGATTGAATACCAAAGGTGATGAGCTTTCAGGAAATGTATAACATTAGTGTGTTATTCGATACATAGGAAATACAAAAACATAACATTAAGGGTGCATGAAAGTTACTTGTTTGGTACAAAATCAGTTTTTCTTCTCAAATTTTAATATGCGTTCTCCGATCGTCATCTTCTTTTCGTCAGTAAGCGTAACGTGGTTAAAGATTCCTTTGCGTCATATACTGTCGTCATAATTTTTCTCAGTTTAGAGGAATCGCCCTCGGACCAACTTGCCCCGCGGACCAACTAGCCCCGGTCTCCCCTACTCTAATGTAAAGTGAATGGGGGACTTTTTAGGTATATAATAAATTAAAATATATGTATCGTCGCCGTTCAAAAATACTTTTTGTTGTTTATAGAGTATTTAAATGAATAACAATTTGATAGGACGAGACAAAATGTTTAGCTTGCTTCACAGCAGTCTTGGGGCAACTACTTTTGCAGTTTGAAAAGACTATAAAACCTGGGCCCAGAATTACAATCATTCCTGAAAGTTACGGTCACCTTAACTTTAAGAGAGGTAATTTTGTGTCTTGAAAACTTGCGTTGAATAAGTAGTTTCCATAATAGTTTTGTGTTTTATCGATTGAGCTCATCACAACAAGGTTTTCATGATTATTATTAGTATACAGGTACAATATATGACCTAGAAATTTCAGACCAAAACTTAACTTTTAGGAATAATTGTAATTCTGGGCCCTGATATTTTACAAAGTTTGTTACATCTCAAGGACTGAAGTGAGGTCACATGCAAGCTGTGTCTTATCTTAAAGATCGAAGGAAATTGTCACATCTCACATTTATTTATAAGCGAAGATATGTAACCATTTCTTGAAGACCTAGGGCAAGGTTATATAAACGAAGATGTGCATGGGGGTAATACTGAATTCCCTACATGTGCCCGTCGACCGAGCCAATCAAATATCATACTTGCAAAGAAAAGTACGAATTGTGTCCAAACTGTTTTTCTTTGCCTAAGAGGGTACTTTGAGATATCAGTGTTTGAGACAACGACAGTCAACTGTATATCGTATATCAGCATGTACCTTGAACAGTTCCTCTGAAATCTGTTTAAAATATTTCAAATTTTCATTGGAGAGAAAGAATAATGAATAAGAAAAAAGAAAAAGAAAACAAATACATGCGACAGAATAAGCCGGACAAGAGAAAGGCTGGTATTCAATCCAACGATACAAAAGTCATTGTAAATACGAGCATTCCTGCTCGTGTTGCCGAGAAAGCGTTTGCAATAAAATTGCATTGTATGAGGCATGAAGAGAAAGAAAACGAAGAAATACATGTAGAATAAGTAGGAAAAAAAGCCGTGTTTGGTCCCGCGATACAGTATTCACTGAGGCAACCTGTACACCAAATACCAACATTCTAGATAGAATATTTCGTTCTGTATACTCTGTAACGAAAAAAAAAAAAAAAACGCATGGAAAGAAAGAAAATAGAGGAATAATCTGGAGATCCCGCGATGCAGTGAGTCCGTTCTCAGCCTAATAATCTCAAACGCTTGTGGAAAAATTCGATTGCGGACGGAATCGAGGAATTACAGAACCGCGGAACTACGGACGAGGATAATCCAGTATACCCCTATTTTTCGAAGTGGAAGTATAATAAAACTGTATGAACAATTAGAAGGTTTGATGTTCCAGTCTAAATACCCCTACATACCCTCACTTTTAATTAAAGGTCTAAGACTTCATAATGACAGTTTGAGAGTTTGGTCTGATAATTTTTACCATCAGTGAGATTAACCCGAAAGCTCGTGCTACTACTACAGTAGTCAATATACCATTACTAAACAGAAGTCTGCAAACTGCATAATACCTGACGCAGTCTGTGCAGTTTATTAAGTAAGGGAAACAACTCAAGTTGGCTAATTGACTTTACAGTTATCATTCTTTACAAATATACTTGTACGATGGCTCATAAAGTAAGAGATGAAAATAATTCCCGCATTTATAAAAATAACGAAAGCTATAAAGCAGTATTCCCAGCTTCAAAAAAATCATGTTTTCGTCATGACGCTAAGAGTAAGGCTTTACTGTTCTCGTGATATATGTTCATATTTTTGAATAAATCAAAGGCAATGAACTCGTTTATATTTCTGTCGCACGACAATTAAGAGAACAAGCCCATAGATACAGACAAATCCGCTTTCTTTGCCTTGACGAAAACCTTCTGAGTACCCTTAAATTATTTCGGACACGCCCATCATAGAAGAGTCTTTACAAACCATAGATAGGTTTACAGTTTAATTTAAGGTTACGGAGAGGAACAGCCAGTAAACTAACTATTAAAAAGACTAGCACAAAAGATGAAACTTCTTAAATGACACAAAGACCACTTTCTTGTCACTTTGATTTGAAAAACGTTAAGCCATAAGTTTTGAACTTCGTTCAACTTTTCATATAACAATTTAGGGTGCCTTGAAAAAGTTTTCGTCTAGGAAAACAAAGTTTGATTAGAGCATGCCGTGGCAGGCTGATTTGAAAAACATGAAATACGCATAGCCTGGCCAGGCTGCGAATTAGTATATGCACAAGGCTGGTCTGGGCATGCGCAGTAAAGACATGTTAACCACAACGCACCAAACGATACATGCATATTGGAAGTAGGCAGCAAAACGTTTTTCATTATGTCCCCCCACCAAAGGTGAGGGGGGACATATTGTTTTCAGTGCGGATCCCGTCGGCGTCAGCGTCGGCGTCGGCGTGACAGATTCTTGTATGCGCGATATCTCTTGAACCAATCGATGGAATTTCACCAAACTTGCAAGGATATATCATTGGGACAAGTGTAAGAGCTGATTAGATTTTGGTACAGGAGGATTAAGGTCACAGGAGGACTTAGATGACAATTTCTTGTATGCGCGATATCTCTTGAACCAATGGATGGAATTTCACCAAACTTGCATAGATACATCATTGGGACAAGTGTAAGAGCTGATTAGATTTTGGTAACCTTGACCTCATTTTCAAGGTCACTGGATGACTTAGATGACAATTTCTTGTACCCAAGTTCTTGTATGCGTGATATCGCTTGAACAAATGGATGGAATTTCACCAAACTTGCATGGGTATATTATTATGACAAGTGTAAGAGCTGATTAGATTTTGGTGACCTTGACCTCATTTTCAAGGTCACTGGAGGACTTAGATGACAATTTCTTGTACCCATTACATCTCCTGAACTAGTCTGGCTACAGACCCTATGTTCAATATATCCCCTGCAAAGGAACATAGGGTCTGGTTACTTGCATTTCAGATTTTTCCCAAATCTTGGTTAGCGAACTTTGCTGACCTTTTGTCCAGCCTTTCATGATGCTGCAGTGGCAGATTTTTATGTAAGAAGCAATTTGAAGATGTAAACACAGATGGTCAATCTGATAAAGCTAATGTTCTGTGGCAACTCTACAGGCTTTGAGAACAGGAAACTAAATACAATAAACCTGAACCACCAATTTTCTGTAATGGATTATTCTATCTTTTGATTTTGGACTGGTTCATTTTATAGTTAAGGGGGTGTTTAACAGAAAAAAATAAGTAAAAGCAAAAGAGTGCTTATACCTTTCCAGAGCAGTCTCATCATGGTCTACACTGTTTGCAGATTCAGGTTTGTCCGACTGATCTGATCAGTATTAGTCAATACCTCCACCCCACCCCCATCCCCTCCGTGTTTAGAAAATAAGAAGCTATCTACAGACAATTAATTCCTGAGCCCATTGATTTTTCCAAAAAAAAATTCTACATTTAGGTTTTGGACTAATTCATTTTATGCTTGAGTGAGTGTTTTACAGAAAATTAAGTAAATGCCAAACACTATTTATATTTCCCCTGAGCAGTCTTATCTGGGTCTACTCTGTTGAAACTTGTAAGATTGACTGTGTGTTATCACAATGAAGCCTAGTCACCTAAGAATTATGACACATTGATTTGTTCAAATTAGAATAGGGAGAAAGACATATATGTAGCTCATTGTTGAAGAATTTAGAATAAAATAATGTACAAAAATTCAAACACCTCTGGAGAAATTTTAAGAACAGACATTTAATACATCTACATTCAAATGTATAAAAAAACATATTTTGATCTGATCAGCACCAATCAAGATCCAATGCATACACGTCTGATTTAAGAGAAGTCCTACTGTCATGAATCATATCATGACTAGTGAGGACAGAATCTGTTTACATTGGAATGAAAAATGTGATACAGCTGATCGCCTGTTATTGGTTTATAATGTAAATTAGCCACTGTTGAAATGATTCTAATATGGCGTTGTTTAAAATGTGGAATGGAACACAGTGGACTGGAATGGTCTTGTCCACCTTTTTCCATCGATTTGGAATTGCACTTTTACAGGAAAGAATTTTCTCCCTCTGAAGAAGTCATTTCTTCCTGAAGAGAACCACTGTCCCATGCTCTTGGAGCAATTGTAACCAATTCACAGTACATTATGTCATCCATTCCATTCCATTCAAGGTTTTAAACTATACCCCTAAAATTCACAGACAGATTGAGAAACCAAAACTAATTCATTTCTGAGGGTGATGGAGATAAAGATCTCTGCTAGTCTAATGGGCACTTTATGGCACTTGTAATGTTGCTTTTATTAACTCAAGAATTTGTGAGAAGAGTATCATATTGCAGAGCCTCTTCTGAAAGTTACCAGGCGAATCTGACCACCAGTGTAATATACAGATTCGACTGTAGCCAGGCTACTCCTGAACCAATGGATGGAATTTCACGAAACTTTCCTGGATACATGATTGGGACAAGTTTTTGGGCTGATTAGATTTTGGTGACCTTGATCTCATTTTCAAGGTCACTGGAGGACTTGGATGACAATTTTTTGTACCCACTATATCTCCTGAACCAATGGATGGAATTTCACCACTCTTTCCTGGATACATGATTGGGACAAGTTTATGAGCTGTTTAGATTTTGGTGACCTTGACCTTATTTTAAAGATCACTGGAGGACTAACATGGCAATTTCTTGTACCCGCAATATCTCCTGAACCAATGGATGGAATTTTGCCAAACTTTCGTGGATACATGATTTGGACAAGTTTAAGAGCTGAAAAAAGTTTGGTGACCTTGACCTCATTTTGAAGGTCACAGGAGGATTTAGATATGTGAAAATTGCGCTAAAATTGATGTATCTCTTTAGCCTTTGGCTTGATTTCCACTTTACTTTCATAGATATACAGCCTCAAGAGTGTACTATGTATTGATGACCTTGACCCCATTTTCAAGGTCAAAAGCTATCTTAAAATGCGTATTTTTCTCTCTTAAAAATGAGATATCTTGAACCAGTGGATGGATATTCATCAAACTTGCATGAATGTATCGTTGTGACAGGTTTAAGACATGTTTAGTAGTTGGTGACCTTGACCCATTTTTAGCTCACCTGAACCAAGTTCAGGAAGAGCTATTGCGCTACCCCCGGCGTCGGCTGCGGCGTTGGCGTTGGCGTTGGCGTCGGCGTTAGCAAAATATTAAAGTTTTACGTTAAAGTTTTTTATGTGATGGGCAAGGCGCTGTCAGGCGAGCTATCCTGGCCCTGTGACAGGTCTTGTTGAAGGACGTAGTCTTCTATGTAGGATATCTTTAGCTACAGCGGATGGATTTTGTCCAAACTTGCATAGATATTTTATTTGTACAGGCTTTTTTATTCATTAGAGGGGATGGGAAATGGGCAGGTGGGGGGACTTCAGTTTTTCTCTGAAAAACATTTCTAGTTGTATGCTACATGTAGGCCAGGTTCGACCAAGTTTTGCACTTAATTTTAGTCGTATTCGACAAAAGGCTGCAGTCAGTCTTGTTTATAGACACATTGTCATGCATCGTGTAAAAATTCAACTACATTTGACTCTTTTTATCTGAAACAATGGTATCCCAAACTAGCCTCCTGTATCAAAGTATATAGCTTGGACACCTTTCATATTTTTTTTTACTTTTAAAGTCCTCTTATCTCAAACTACTCGTATCTCAAAGTAAATATGTCGCAGAAAAGTCACTTTGAGATATCAGGAGCCATATTCATGAAACGACTTAAGTGGTTGCTATGCTGTTGCTAAGGCTAAGTTTCTTTGAAGGAGATTCCCTACAACTGTGAAATTTGCTTTGGAGGAACAGTCTTTGTAAGACTGTTCCTCCAGACCAAATTTCATATTTTAGCCGCGACACGAGAAAACCAACAATGTGGTCGTGCGCCCAGCGCAGACTCAGGTCAGCCTGGGCATCCGCCTAGTCCGCTCAGACTCCTCGCTAAGCCCTTAAATGGTAGCTAAGTGTCTAAGCTACCCCCATGCGGACAGCGAAGACTCTGATCAGACTGGGCGGATGCCCAGGCTGATCTGAATCTGCGCTGGGCGCACAACCACATTGTTGGTTTTCTCGCGTCGCGGTTCATTTGTAGGGAATCTCCTTTATAGATATTTAGCCTTAGCAACCGCATAGCAACGACTTAAGTGGCTTTATGAATACGGCCCCAGTAGTTTGGGATGAACTTAGACTTAGAGAGATCGAGGGTTGACTTATGTGAAGATGCATGTGCGGGAGAAGTTATTACAGGACGTTCACCAACATCTAACATATTGATTAGAAAATTAGCAACAACAAAAACGACAACAACGTCATTCACATCTGGTACGAGACATGTTTTTCTTTTCTTTTTCTTTCTTTTTTTCCCCAACAGTTTTCGTATTAACAATTAAGATTTCTCTTTAGAGAATAGAATAAAACTACTTCAAAATTATTTGAAGGTATCACATTCAAGAGTGATTTAGACCACACATGCGGTGTGGAACTCCGTTACAGTTGCAACCATTTGACTATGGTATAATTTCGTGACAGTAGAGTATACAGTACAAAAATTTCAAAGGCACTGCCACTTTGTGGTAATATAAATTACTCTTTTACTCCACAATAAATAAATAAATAAATAAAAAATAAAACGGACTGATTGCCTGCTCCAGCCTGAAACAGTTTTCATGTTTGCATTTAATAAAATCCCAAGAATGCTTAGATTATGCAAACTGGATTTACTGTTATCAGACTCCGAGGATGTGCGGAAGTCTGACCAGTGTCAGGCATGCGAATAAGTCTTTCAAAAAAGTGAACTTTGCGTGTCCTATTAGACCGCGTGCGTGTGCGCTAGAAATTCTTGGTCTGCTTTATAGGGCAAAGTTTACAGCTTGAAATGGAAAGAACTGCAATGACATTGAACTGCAATGACATGAAATGGACGAGATATCTACATTAATTTGGATACAAATTGCTACCAGACCGTGTATGTATGTATGTATGTATGTATGTATGTATGTTTGTATGTATGTATGTATTTTACATGAAGCAAGTTCATCTCTTTCACTTTCAGAAAGTATTTGCTGCTTCAGAGGGAGTATTTTTTTCTACAAGAGTTCCATCCAAGTCAATCATCGGAAATTAAATGGAGGAGATGATCCTTTTTACTCCTTTCCGTCACCGTTCCTTGTTTTAAACTATGCCGAACTATAGAACACAGATCATAAACTTAGCACAAAATGTAGGACTCCGCCTTGAAATTCTCATCAAAAGTCTCATATGTCTAAGATAATTTGATTTATTATGTAATCAATTAAATCTTCTTGAGAAAAAACATGTTCTTGACGTATCTGTCAACCTCGCAGCGAAGATTGTTATCCAGTTTACGTCACGCTGAGCAAAGGCATCAGAGGTTGAGACAGTCAAGCTAAAAGACCCCGGTTGCCGTGGTATCGTTGCCAGTAGGAAAACAACCACATATGCAAGTCTGACGGAGCGAACAGAGCAGTCCCAAATTAGACGGCATCTAAGAGTTTGCCATTAAATGTATGGTCTGACAAGTGCTTTGATTAACCCTAAGTGCCAAAAAATAAAACTAGCTGAATTTGCAAATATCGTAGGTCCAGATGAAACGGTTAATAATGATCCGCCTTATCGAATTTTACACTGTTTACCCTCTAGTCTTTGAACTCCTAATATTACATGGCTTGGGCGAAACCTGTTTTTATTTTGCAGAAGTACATGTTTTCGTCTACCGTTTTGACACCCCCTTCCCACCTCCCCCCATTTGTTCACATTTTAGAATTTGTATGTCCAGGAATGAATAACAGTGTCCAAATAGTTCTTTAAGTGCGATTTCGACTACTTGGACTTGTTGCGTGGAAATGTAGATGTAGAGCCGTATCTGAATATGCCTGCTATTTGTACGTGAAAACGGTATATTTAGAATGACACTGCTCTTATCGAAAAAAGCAAAACATTTATCAAATGCTTGTTAACTTCAAACTCACAGTATGTATGTCATGTAACGTATATAACAGTTTTCTACGAGGAATCCAGCTGTTGAGAAATTGAGTATCTAAGCTTGGGAATTAATGCCGTGATACCCTAAATACTGGGGGATCCACTT
This sequence comes from Ctena decussata, assembly GCA_963989385.1. NCBI lineage: Eukaryota > Metazoa > Mollusca > Bivalvia > Lucinida > Lucinidae > Ctena > Ctena decussata. The sequence continues at coordinate 47,585,700 of OZ022500.1, forward strand.
AAGATCACCCTGATACAAGTACTAGTTGTTTAGGGAACTTATCGTTCTGTTACAGTTCTTCTACACAGAGTGCCGGTAACGGATGTACTATACCAGAATCTTCTGATATATTTTCTACCAGAAACGCAGTTCCTTTAGATCTAACCTTGGTCAAAAATACACAGAGGCCCATTATCCCGTAGTTTTGGGACGGTTTAGCTACCTCGTACCTAGCGGCCCAATTCCTGAAGATCAGAGATTGTTCCAGAGACACAGAACTTGTCGTCCAGAAAGGTTTACCCACCCATCGAATCTGTACCTGATGTTTTGTGACTGTTCTGCTACCTTAGAGGTCCAGTACATTTAGGTTTGTGACTGATCTCTATATCCAGTACCTGTAGTTATGAGACTGCTTTTTGTTAGCTGGTACTATGCAAGATGAACCATCCAAAAGAATTGTAAAATTTTAAAACAGTATTAAACAGTATACTTATGCAAGATTCAATGCTTATTGTAAAACCCCTGTGTGAATTTTCATACCGACTCGATTATTGTACAACATAAAAGTAGTACGAAGTTCACAGCGCTAGTCAAATTATAGTAAGAAAATAAGAAATTTCATGAGTAAAACAGTGTTATAATAAACATATAATTACAATATTTTTGAAAGCTATACAAAATATGTACTATTTGAAAAGCCACAAACATAGTTATCCCACGAGAAAAATGTATCACAAGTCATGGCGCAACAAGCAGAAACATGCATTAGTTTGATTGTAGGGATATGTGTGTTTTTACAATTATCAACAAAGGGTACAAGTGGTTTGTGATGTAACTGAGCGAGAGTAAGTAATTAGGCCAAGCAATGTTTCTCTTTTGTTTCTCTGTCTCTACAAACGACCGGACAGAACTTTCCGTTGTGAACTAAATATTATGGCTTACGAAAAAAAAAATCATGCTCAGTTTCGGGATCAGTTGTTTAGAAATTATCTCGATGCAGGAATCATTGCGCAGGCCCGATGTTTTTGTTACTTTTTCTTCGAACACATTCTGATTTAATACAGTTAAACCTGTACTAAGCAAGCACCTAAGGGATAATCAAAATCTGATAGACACTGCTTTATATACTTGAAACCATTAAAAGTGCAACTTTTTACTTCTCGTATATCCAGATTAAAAGTAATGCCACAATGCTGTAATATACTTCATGCAATTTGCCTTTCGTCCGGCAAGATTTTAGCAACAGTTAAGCTTAGGTCTATTTGTCTGAGAAAAGTTGTGAGAAAAACATTAAAAGCAACAAAGTTCAATTTCAAGTAATCAGGAAATTAAGATTCAGTCAAATTTTATTGAGAAGATCTTAAGTATGATGCCTAAAATTGGAAAACAGTGCAAAAACTAAAATTATACTGCGGATGCGGTTTAAAAGATTCTGACATTAAACCATTTTTTCGTAAAATTTTCACACATTTTGAGAATCTTGTAAAATTTCATCTGAGGCCCGGATAATAGGCTTTTGAGAAAAAGACACATGAAATCTTGCCAAACACTTTACATGGGTATCAGTATTTATCCAAAAAAAATCGCCCCCTTTACAAGCACTTCCGTGTTGAAGGCGCAAACTTTTGTCGGCATTTACGCGGGCGGTAGTCTTGGAGTATTAAAGGAAACAACATGCGTGCAGAGACTTTGAACCGTTATTGGAAACATCGAGAAATTTTGCCAAAACGAACCAATGTAAAAGTTACATGGAAGTATTCATTAAACGTCAATATCGCTTTAGCCTCAATAAAAGTCGGAGTTAAGTCCCTTTATATACAAATGCAGTCCTCATTAATTGGACCGTTGTCAGCATTCCGACAATACTGCTGTTAAAAACTAGTGTGATAAACACCCTGGTTTCTTGATAAAGAAGCGTTTCTGTCATAAATCCTTACGTGGGCCAAAATCAGAAAATTGCGTTTTTACTGGCTTCAAGTGTACATGCTTAATACACAGGCATTTCAATGAATTTGCCTGCACATGCTTGGTAAATACAGGTTGCTTGCTTAATAGAAATAGCCACTAAGACAGGTCTTACTGTACAAGGGAATAATTTGTGGTCTATTTTGGCAACAAGGGAAGAACACAAAAGTCCATATACACACTCTGAATCTGATTTATTCGATTTAACAGACCCCGTTATCCGAAGAGAAATGCATAAACAAAAATGGTCACCACAGCAACCGAATGATCAGAATTTGCTAACATTAAGTAGGAAAAATATGCGCCTCATGAAAACAAGTTTTACGTTAGTTCGGCCTTATTCAGAAAGCAATGTCTATGAGACATTCAACAAGTATGTGTTCCCATGCTGCGCTGTCTCGTCCAACCGTTTGTCTGTTCATCTCATCTCTTATGTAAATCATTGTGCAAGATACCTTTGATGGAATTACCATCTGCGAGTTCAAGAATTTCTCACTGGAATTAGACTAATAACTTGTTTTGACTGTGTTACCAATGTTTGAAACATTTTTATCCGAAATCGCTCGGTGGTGGATGGCATGCAGTTTAAATTTTGGGATGGAATATATTAGAATGGAATGGAGTGGAAGACAAAATTTAACATTCCAATAGCTACAATTTGCTCACAGAACTTGGGATGGTACTCTTAAAGGCAAGCCTCATCCCTGGTTGAAATTACGAACCCTCTTGTGAGATTTCTCTGTCCTACATGGACACTCATAGTCTAGGGCACTCATGGTGGAATTCTGTATACTCTCTCAGTGGGAATATCTTTTTTTTTGTCACACTCCATTGCATGTGTCCCACGTGTTTTATTCTGCCACCGACGTGTGATAACACTGAAGCTGCTTCTCAGCGCATTAACAGAATACTGAAACCACCCAGCGGGCACATGACGTCAAAATGACGTCATACTGACAGTATGACGTCATTTCGACTCCATGTGCATGCTGGGCAATTAAGTTTAGATTATATCGATGGAACCTATCTGGCTGTGGAATTTATTGTTATTACGATGAATCAAAGAAAAGAAAACTGCAGGAGATGACTGTACTTCCTATCAGTTCTTGGTTCCCATTAAAGCTATGCATATATAAGTTGAATTTAAATACTGTTTAAACGTTTTATACCAGCAAAGCCTTGATGGATGGATGACTTGCGATTTTAGTCTTTTTCAATTGTATTTCAGTCATATCAGGACGATGGGACGGTGATAATGGAACTCCCTTTACGGTAGGAAAGATTTTAGCCTCAAGCGGGGCTCGAACCCGATCCGCTAGATTAGTATAGGCCAGCGCTTAACTCACTGAGCTACCGGGGCTCCTAACAAGGCTTTGATAGCCTTGACCATATTCGAGTGTTCGGCACTGGCTGTTAGCCTTTTTGTCTGATTTGAGGTCTGAGTAGATTAGTATGCAATATGAAAGACCGCATATGTCATATGATCTCGAAAACAATAGTATAGAGCATATTTTTCAGGTAAGAAAGTATTAGTTTTTAGTTTTAGTCAATTCATTTAAAAGTTTGAACTTAAACATGTTTTACGATTCAAAATCCAATCTTGAGTGAAAAAAAGGTATCTGTTCTTTGTGTTGAAATATGGCGATTTCTGCTTGCTGATTTCTTCAATAAGTGCCAAGCTTTTACCATACATAAGGCGGACATTGACTGGCTATGCTTCAAACAGACCATCTTGAAAGCTGACTTGTGGGATTGTTGACTCATATCAGAAACCTTAACAGAATCGACTGAACTATACTCGAAAAGAATATTAAGGGGTAAAACTTTTACCGTGCGATTTCTGGCTTATTTCAAACATTTGGTAAAATAAATCATTTCTACCTTCCATTTCATTCATTTTGCAAGTTTTGTACACATAAAGTTTGAAACTATAGTCTTTATCTTAACCAAGTGCAGACTTCAATTCACACTGCCCTCAAAATCAAAGTCGTCAGAAGTCCATAATGAGCAAATTCACCAAAATCTTCGATTTCGCCAATTCATGAATTTTTTGCAAACTTGCTCGACAGTCATCAAATTTAATCATTTTTAAGGTCAGGAAGCTGTAACAAGTTTAAAACTCATAGCAATTTTAGAAGTTATGCCCGACCAAACTATCACACTATCAATTTTCTATGGCAATTCAAGCCACTTTCATTTTAGGGGTCGTCTGACTGTAAGCCTTGACTTGGTCAAGACAAAGGCTATATGTTCAAACTTCATGTGCATAAAACTTGCATAAAACTTGCAAAATGAATAAAATGGAAGGTAGAAATGGTTAATTTACTAAATGTTTGAAATGTTTCAGAAATCGCAGGGTGAAAGTTTGACCCTTAAATTATATTTTCGAGTTTATTAGGTTTTAGTCAATTCATTTAAAAGTTTGAAATTAGACATGTTTTACGATTCAAAATCCAATCTTGAGTGAAAAAAAATGTATCGGTTTTAAGTGTTGAAATATGGCGATTTCTGCTAGCTGATTTCTTTAATAATTTCTTGAATAAGTGTCAAGCTCTTACATGTACCATACATAAGGCGGACATCGACTGGCCATGCTTCAAACAGACCGTCTTAAAAGCCGACTTGCTGGATTGTTTACTCACATTAGAAACCTTAAAAGAATCGAATGAACTATGATAGTACTTTAGTTAGTTTTAAAAAGCTGTAAAGAAGTAGAAAATAAAAGTTAGACAAAATTAATTATATATAAAAAAAACTTGCTGCGCCACTTGAATCTGTGTTTACAAAACCAGACTTTGGTTCAGGTTCCAAAACAAAGGTAAGCGTGAGAAAAAATTGAAATCTGTTTCTGATTAAAGTTTACATACAAAAAAAGTAAAGAAGTACAGACTTCTCTTCAGCCATGACAGAGAGATGATTGACTGCAGGTTTGTTTGAGTGTATAATTACCTGTAATTTCTTGGAACTTATGAAGAATGTCTTTCAAGTCTTACAGTTGTTATGAATATGGTGTTTAAGTTGGTGTAAATATTTTCTTTTACCATGATTTTGCAGTTTTTAGATGTTTACTAGGTTTGAAATAAACAAGTTGTTTACATTGTACTTAAGAACATTCTGGAATAACTATTTTTAGTACTGAGAAAATATTAGACCTTTCTGTTGTAAACATTAAGAATCTTCTGGTATGAAATTATGTCAGAATTGAGTACTTTTTGGTAAGATCTATTTTTGGTTAGTTCCGGAATGTTCCTAGATATTATATAAAGAGGACAGATTTTCATTTAGATGATCTTTGTAAGTTTCGCCAGTCTATAGTTAAATAAGTTATACTGGAATTTAAACATACTGGATTATTTTTTTTTGACTATTGGAAATATTCATGTGCTCATACAGACTTTATTTTCTGGGATCAGAAATTATTAAAGGACTTGTGTTTTAAATTCTGAGGGACATTCAGACTAAAATAAGGTATCTTAATTACATATTTTCTTGATTAACAAATGACTGTTTTATTTTGATGTACATGTAAATAAATTTTGTTAAGTTTAAAAACAGGCTTGTTGCTGGTTTACTTCCATCTTTTTGTTACCTCCGCCAGGTCGTAACAAATTGGGGGCTCGTCCGGGATTGAAATTTCTTGTGCATCAAACAATTTTGAATTAAAAAAAAAAAAGTTTTCACTGTTTGCTATTCAAATAAGTTTATCCAGCAAAAAGCTATCATGTCTTTTGATCCTGATAAATTCATTGCTGCGCCTTCTCAAGAGCTGCTGAACTTGGCCAAAAAGACAGATTTATTGGATATTGCAGCACATTATGAATTATCTTCAGTCAAAAGATCCATGTTGAAACATGAAATTAAGAATATTTTGATTCAGTTCTTTGTTGATGAGGAATTTTTTTATTCCTCTGCAACTTCTCACATTCTCGTCACTCAAACTGATTTGCAGATGAGAGAATTAGAAATTCAAAGACAAATTGAAATAGAAAAATTAAGATTGGAGCATGAAGAAAGAGTAAGGATTGAAAAAGCTGAGCGTGAGGAAAGAATTAGGCTTGAAACATTAGAACGAGAAGAAAGGTTGCAGAAACAAACATTAGAACATGAAAAATTAAGGTTAGAAATGGAAGAACGAGAAAAAGAAAGAGAAATGCAAAAAGAAAAATTAGAAAAAGAAGAAAGAATTGAAATAGAAAAGGAAAAATTAAAATTTGAAAAAGAAAGAATTGAAATTGAAAAGGAGAAATTGAAATATGAAAAAGAAGAAAAAGAGAGAGAAAGACAATTTCAAATTAGAATGAAAGAAATTGAAATACAAGACAAGACTAGATCAAAATCTTTGCCTTTGGACTTAACCAAAGTTTTTGATGTTACTAAACACATCAGACTCGTTCCTCCATTTCAAGAAAAAGAAGTTGATAAATATTTTCTTCACTTTGAAAAAGTAGCTGAAAATTTGAAATGGCCAAAAGAGCATTGGACTTTGCTTCTTCAGAGCGTTGTGATCGGCAAGGCTCGCGAAATTTATACTCAACTTTCTCTCGAGCAGAGCTCAGATTATGACAAAGTAAAAGAAGTTATTCTTAAGGCTTATGAGTTGGTCCCTGAGGCTTACAGGCAGAAATTTAGGAACTGTAGAAAAGAAAATGACAAAACTTATGTTGAATTTGCTAGGACAAAAGAGCAGTTATTTGATAGATGGAGCTCATCAAAGAAAGTAGGCTCTGATCATGGTAAACTTAGACAGCTCATGCTTGTTGAAGAATTTAAAAGGTGCATTAATTCTGACATTAAATCATTTTTAGATGAAAAGGAAGTCGAAACGTTAGAGGCAGCAGCTCGTTTGGCTGATGATTATGCTTTAACTCATAAGACTTCTTTTGTGCACAAGCCTTTTCCTAAAAAGACCTTTTTCCCTCAGTCAGGTCCAAAATTCAGTCCAAGTAATCCATCTGGCAATTCCAGTCCCTCATATACTCCAAAACCAAAACCCCCTGGTGAAAACAAAGGTCAAAATCCCTTATCTCAGCCTATTTGTAATTATTGTAAGCAAACGGGACATATAATTTCTGAATGCTTACTTTTAAAGAGGAAGAGAGAAAAACAAGAGGGTCCAAAACCCACAGGTCTTACCTCTTTACGGTCAATGCCACAGTCTTGTGTTCAGGATCAAATTCCTATTCAGGCCAAAATTTCTGAGACTGATTCTGTTATGGAGATTTATGAACCATTCTTATCAGAAGGTTTTGTGTCACTAAATTGTGACTTTGCCCAGTCTACCCCTATTACTATCTTACGAGATACTGGAGCTTCTCAATCCCTAATTTTGGCAGATACCCTGCCATTTTCCGAGAAGACTTCTTCTGGGACAAGTGTCCTTATTCAGGGTGTAGAATGTGGATTTGTTAGTGTACCGCTTCATAACATTTATTTATCCTCAGACTTAATTTCTGGTCCAGTGGCTGTTGGTATTAGACCTTCATTACCTTTTAAAGGTGTTCACTTATTGTTAGGCAATGACCTAGCAGGAGATAAGGTTGTGGTTAATCCACTTTTGACCAACACACCTTGTGTTGATCAACCACCTGACCCCATTGAGCAGGAAATTCCTGACCTTTACCCCTCGTGTGCTGTCACTAGGGCTATGGCAAAGAAAGCCATATTGAATGATGGGAATCAGGACATTGATTTAACTGATACTTTTATAGGTCAGTCTTGTAATGATGAGATTTCAAAATCTCTTTCACCCAGCCTGTCTGACATGCAGACAGACTTTACTCACACCTCATCTGTGTCCAACCCAGATCGCTCTCCTTCATTTTCAAATGACCAAGGTAATGACCTGCTGTCAAGGTCACAGCTTTGCAAAGAACAACACAGTGATCCTGAGATCTCACCTTTATTTGAAAGGGTTTTAGATGAGAATGACATGTCCCAGGTTCCTGTTTGCTATTATGTCAAAAATGACATTTTGATGAGAAAATGGCGTCCTCCTGATGTCTCAGCAGAAGACGAGTGGACTGTTAACCACCAAATTGTGGTTCCAAGGGTTTATCGCCCTGAAATTTTAAACTTAGCTCACGAAACTCCCTTGTCAGGTCATTTAGGTGTAAACAAGACCTATCACAAGATTCTTAATCATTTCTACTGGCCAGGGTTAAAATCGGATGTTTCTAAACATTGCAAATCTTGCCATACATGTCAAATGGTAGGAAAACCTAATCAAACTATCCCGAAAGCCCATTTGCAGCCAATTCCTGCATTTGAGGAACCTTTTAGCAGAATAATTGTTGATTGTGTAGGTCCTTTACCCAAAACAAAGTCAGGTTGTGAATATCTTTTGACCATAATGTGTGCTTCCACACGTTTCCCAGAAGCCATTCCACTTAGGAATATCAAGACAAAGACCATAGTTAAGGCTCTTGTGAAGTTTTTCACATTTGTAGGTCTCTCTAAATCTGTCCAGTCAGATCAAGGATCTAATTTTATGTCAGGAATATTTCAGCAAGTGATGCATGAATTAGGCATTAAGCAATATCGGTCATCAGCATATCATCCTGAAAGTCAAGGTGCCTTAGAACGATTTCATCAAACACTGAAAAACATGATCAGATCTTACTGCTTTGACACTGAAAAGGATTGGGATGAAGACATTCATTTCCTGTTATTTGCAGCTAGGGAATCCGTACAAGAATCACTTGGTTTCAGCCCATTTGAGCTTGTTTTTGGTCACACAGTTCGTGGACCACTGAAACTTTTGAAAGAGAAATTTCTTTCTGATGATGACAGTTCTTTGAATTTGCTTCAGTATGTTTCTGACTTCAATAACAGATTGTCAAAAGCCTGTGAAGCTGCTCGGTACAATCTCAAATCAGCTCGAAACAAAATGAAATTTCATTATGATGAAAATGCCAGGGAAAGAAATTTTAAACCTGGAGAGAAGGTACTTGCTCTTTTGCCAATTCCTGGCAGACCTCTGCAGGCCAGATATTACGGCCCTTACACTGTTGACAAAAAGCTCAGTGATGTAAATTATATTATCAACACACCTGGGAGGCGCAAGGAAAAACAGTTATGTCATATTAATATGTTGAAAAAGTACATTGATAGGGATAATTCAGTTGTTTCACCAATAAGCGTAGTAAATTCTGTCCCTCAAGAGCAATCTGAAATGGACTCTGAGGATATGAACTTTATAAAATCTGATCCCTCATCATCAAAACTCCAGAATTCTGACATCTTAAAGGATCTCGACCAGAAACTGTCACACCTGGATCCAGTCAAGAGACTTGAACTGAAACAGTTAATTCTTGAATATGAGCACTTATTTCCGGACATTCCAACCAGGACCGACAGAATCTTTCATGATGTTGACATTGATGGCGCAAAGCCTGTGAAGCAACATCCTTATCGAATGAACCCTGTGAAGCAACAGTATCTCAGGGAAGAAATTAAATATTTGCTGGAAAATGATTTTATAGAACCAAGTCAAAGTGACTGGAGTTCTCCTTGTATTCTGGTGCCAAAACCTGATGGAACTTTTCGCATGTGTACAGACTATCGAAAAGTTGATTCTGTGACTAAAACGGATACATTTCCAATCCCACGTATTGATGACTGTATTGATCAAATTGGACAAGCCAAATATGTTACTAAATTTGATCTTCTGAAAGGATTTTGGCAAATTCCTTTGACAGACAGAGCTAAGGAGATTTCGGCATTTGTTACACCAGATGGACTCTATCAGTATAAGGTTATGCCATTTGGTATGAAACACTCTCCAGCAACGTTTCAGAGACTTATAAATAGCTTGACATCTGATCTGGGTGGTTGTAAAGCATACATCGACGATGCAATCATCTTCAACGATGAATGGAAACTACATCTACAGACTATCAGAGAATTCTTTCAAAGACTTAGTGATGCAAAATTGACAATCAATTTAGCAAAAAGTGAATTCTGTCACGCAAATTTGACATTTCTAGGACATGTTGTGGGTCAAGGTCAGGTAAAACCTGTAGAAGCTAAAGTGGAGGCTATCTCGGATTTTCCTGTACCTACATGCAAGAGACAACTGATGCGCTTTCTTGGTATGGCAGGATATTATAGGAAGTTCTGTAATAACTTCTCTGTAATTGCAGAACCCTTGACAAATTTGCTAGGTAAAGGAAAGAAATATATTTGGAATGAAGACTGTCAAAAGTCCTTTGATAAGCTTAAGGCCATACTTAAGAGTGCTCCAGTTCTCTTAGCACCAGACTTCAACAAAGCATTTAAAATGGCGGTAGATGCTAGTGACGTTGGTGCAGGCAGTGTTTTGATTCAAGAAGATAATGATGGTGTGGATCACCCTGTTTGTTACTTTTCTAAGAAGTTCAACAAACATCAGAGAAATTACTCTACTATTGAAAAAGAGTGTTTATCTCTCATCCTTGCTCTTCAGCAATTTGAAGTGTACTTATCTTCTTCAGCCACACCAATTGTTGTCTTCAGTGATCACAATCCACTGACCTTCATTCATAAAATGAAGAACAAAAATCAGCGGTTACTCAGGTGGAGTCTCATGTTGCAGGAGTACAATCTTGACATCAGACATATCAGAGGAAAAGATAATATTATCCCGGATGCACTTTCAAGAGCCTAAATTTGGCTATTACTACATGATGTCTGGATTAGTACTGATATATATACAGTGTATATGCATTAAACTTAATTTTGTTTCATAATTGGTCATATGGCAAAAGAAAGCTTTATTTCATAAAACTTTCTTTTCCTTGAAGAGGGGAAGTGTTATGAATATGGTGTTTAAGTTGGTGTAAATATTTTCTTTTACCATGATTTTGCAGTTTTTAGATGTTTACTAGGTTTGAAATAAACAAGTTGTTTACATTGTACTTAAGAACATTCTGGAATAACTATTTTTAGTACTGAGAAAATATTAGACCTTTCTGTTGTAAACATTAAGAATCTTCTGGTATGAAATTATGTCAGAATTGAGTACTTTTTGGTAAGATCTATTTTTGGTTAGTTCCGGAATGTTCCTAGATATTATATAAAGAGGACAGATTTTCATTTAGATGATCTTTGTAAGTTTCGCCAGTCTATAGTTAAATAAGTTATACTGGAATTTAAACATACTGGATTATTTTTTTTGACTATTGGAAATATTCATGTGCTCATACAGACTTTATTTTCTGGGATCAGAAATTATTAAAGGACTTGTGTTTTAAATTCTGAGGGACATTCAGACTAAAATAAGGTATCTTAATTACATATTTTCTTGATTAACAAATGACTGTTTTATTTTGATGTACATGTAAATAAATTTTGTTAAGTTTAAAAACAGGCTTGTTGCTGGTTTACTTCCATCTTTTTGTTACCTCCGCCAGGTCGTAACACAGTGGTTACAAAAAATATTATTAAAGCACCTGATATGAGGTGTTTCATACGAAAAATCGACTTGAGGCATATGGGTACAGTATTTGCCCAAGGACCAGCATACGCTTTTCTAGTATTGTACTATTCCAAAGCTGTAAGCAAATCAAAGCATGTGCATATAATATAGCTTTACATTTTATTTAGATAAGTTTTGAAGAGTTCTTTCTGTGTTTAAGTGGCATTTTAGTTATTCTGTTAGGTAGACACCAAACTCATGAAAAAGAGACATTTTTCTATTTCACAAAAGACCATGCGGTATACAAGAAAAGGCTGTGAATTTTAGGCTTAGTTCGTTTAGAACACCACGGTGTGGCGGTCAGTGTTACCAATGTGTGGCGATCAGTAATACCACTATGGCGGTCAGTGACCTGCAGTGTCGCTGAACAGGATCACCGGAGGTGGCGTCGACCTTTTCGAACTGCCAAAACTGTGCACGTGCCTGCAAAACGCAACACACACCGAGGTGATGTTCCTGTCCACTGACTGCGGCTTTGCTAATGATAGAATGGTGAATCAACCAAACGGCTGAGTTTCAGGAATGAAATTGTCTGTTCTGGAACTACACTGATTTCTCCGGCACTTATCTTCAACATGCACATAAGGTTGAATCAGCACTGAATCAATGTTGAATCAACGTTGAATCAATGTTGATTCAACGTTACGTTGAACCAACGTTGATTCAGTGTTGATTGAATCAACGTTGATTCCATGTTGATTCAATTTCGTATGTCCTCTGGGTTCAGCACTTGGCCTAGCACGACAAAATGGTATAAAACCTAAATGTTTGAGAATTTACTCACCATTTCATTGATTCTTATTGGCAGTAAGGCGCCTCCCCGGTAAAACATGATCTGTTAAATGCCATTCAACGTGTTCAGACGCCTTCAAGATATTTATCAATCATGACATCAGCTGATAACGTGTTCGTGTGTCAGTTTTTCCTGAGAATACCAATTTAAATTTGGTTTTATGACGTGGATGCATATGCTGTGTCACGAGAAGAAGGACCTATAGGATTGCGTGTACAGCATACTGCACATTAGCCTGGTCTTTGATCAGACAGGTATGTGTGTACAGCCACAACTAAGATTATACTGCAAATTAGCCTGGTCTTTGATCAGACTGCGACGCCGCCGTGGATGCGCAAGACGATCGGCACAATGTTCGCACATGCCTAAAGACAGCTAGCTCTCCTCTCTGAATTATGAAAGCCAAACATGACAATTGTACTACCTCTCTTCTCTTCTCCCAAAACGCGGACTTCAGCATTTACTGTACGCTACAAACTCTGGAATGTCCCTTGGCAAAAGGATCAGATAAATTTGTTATGGTGACTTGTAAACTAGCCTCCGTTGCATAAGAAAACAGAAAGCTCTTATACTGCTTGCAAAATCCTGAATATGAGACAGTTTGACCACTGTTTCGCAGCATGATGCCACTTAAGTAACAGCAACTGCTACTTATCAGCCATCTATGTAAACAAACAATCATGCTTAAAAGTTCACCAAAACCTGAATTTGCAGGCGGTAGAAAAAGTGCATTCCGGTGGTTTAAGTCGCGACCATATTGTCCATAATCCACTCGCCTCAGTTTGTGGATTAGGCGATGAACCATATGTAATGTTGTAGGTCGTCTTCTGGGGTTACGAAGCATAAGGTGCAGCAACTGTCGATGCTTGCTGTTTATGTATATGTATTTAAAAATGCTGAATATGTCGAATTACCAAAAGGAAAGAAGTAAATGTGCCAAACTGATTTCCTACGACCAGTTTGATTAGAGTCTGCCTTGTTTGTTTGGCCTATCCATACTGACTAAAATATTTGAGCCGCAACGCGACAAAGCCAACTGTCAAAGACAACTGCAAAGACTCAGATCAGCCGGTGCATCCCCCAGTCTGATCTGAGTCTTTGCTGTGCGCTTAAGAGGTAGCTAAAGGTCTAGTCTAGCTCCATGCCAGCAGCGAAGACTCTGATCAGACTGGGCGGATGCCCAGGCTGTGATCTGAGTCTTCGCTTGGCGCATTTGCCACTTTGTTTATTTCATGGTGTCGCGGCTCATTTACAGTGTATTAGAAGTCTTTGATATTAAAAGTACTTATGGTAAAAAGATGACAGGCCGTAAGTTAACCTGTAAATGATAGTTTTGATGGCATGCGGCAGGCTCCGCTGAGGATATGACTATATCATCCTGGTGAAATATTTCTATAGATGGGTGTTAAAATATTCATTGAAGCAGGTGCGTGCGTAACGTAATATATAGATGGGAAGTGGGGTCACTTTGAAAAAGCTGGGGTCACTTTGAAAAAGTAAATTGGAACAATTATACTGCTGTTAAAAGCTCTTAGTGTCAAAAACATGCAAGTAAATTCGGCATTTATAAGTAATATTGTAAATGTACTAAATACTGGGGCAGAAATACCCGAACAAAACACGCCCACATGGAAATTGAAAAAAAAATAGCTTATGCAAATTAACAATGATATTCGACTCATATGTCTAGTCTAGTCTATCCAATAGCCTTGCAAGGTCGTTGGGGCATCACAGATGACTTTACAACTATACCATTCCATCTACTCCTTCTTCAGCTGCCCTGGTTATGCTGACAAAGTCCATCTCTGTCCACTCTTTAATATTGTCTTCCCACCTCTTTTTCTTTTTCCTTTCATGTGCCCAGTAAAATCGTCTTTGCTGAGCCAGACGACCTTGAGTTGTGGCCAAACCACCAGCCACCAGTAGATATGACCACTATAAGCTTTTAGCCTGTCAAATCCTGATACTAAATTATACATGTGAAATGATTAATAAAATATTGTTTAAACCAAACCGCCTTACGTTTCCGTTTCTAGACCATGGTCAGGAGTTCGTCATATTCTCCAATGGCTGCTTGAATCTTCATTAGTTACATGGTCCTTGTACGAGTTCAGTAAGCTACGGTAGCATCTGTATATGCTGCTGACAACCTCCTGAAAATGGCCAAACCAAAATTTCGGTGTTGCCATTTTCAGGAGTTTTGTGGTGACATCATCATACTATTTACGACTCCTAAATTTGTACTAATATTTTTACATATACGAGTCGAACAGCATCGTCATATGAGCCGGGACACGACAAAACCACCGAAGTGGCATGCACACCCCGCGAAGACTCAGATCAGCCTGGGCATCCGCCCAGTCTGATCAGAGTCATCTCTGTCCGCATGGGGCTAGCTTGGACCCTTAACTACCGTAACTAACAATCTTCGCTTGACACATATGCCACTTTGTTGATTTTCGCGTATCGCGGCTTATATTTTGGCAATCAATTTGAAGAAGAGCTTGAATATTTAATTTTCAAATAAGAATAGAGCTGAGAGTTTACCAGGAGTGGAAAGAAGTGTAAACTCAGATCAGAAAGAAGCAGGATTAAGCAAAATATGCACTGTTTGTCTCGGCGCTAGCACATTCTGATGCAACGTCGGTGCCGGATACATTTTTCAAAAACAGAACAGAACAGAATATAACTTTTATTTCTTTCAGATGTCAAACTTTCAAATGTAGGTGAAATCATGACCCGACATTTTGGATATTTACGGTCCTTTATAAAGAAAATTATGCTTTTTGATGCAGAACTTTACGAAACTGCACTATTACTTAGTACGAATGGTACATAAAAATGATATCCGTAACTGAAGACCCTATCAAACTTTATGAATGAAATTTAAATGAGCTACTGAGACAAAATTAGCTGTCTGTATGCAGATCATTTACATAAACGGTCGACTATGAATTAAATGCAAATTAGCATCATTTTATTACGTAACTTGCGACTTGTCTTTCAAGTTTATTTCTGATAAATATGGTGAAAATAATATACTTCTAAAAATCTTCATATAGATTTCAAAAGAAGCCTTTAGCAAGGTATGGCAATCAGCCTTATGGGCCACCATCTGGAAGTACACTATCATTGCAAATCTAGTTTACGCCACAGAGCACCTCACAGTCACTTTAGCATGCCATAAGCTCTATACAGGGCCCTTCGAGCAACCCTAAATACAACAGCGATGCTATTTGACTATAAGGAAAAAGTGGACGTCTTGCTGCATCGAGCTACAGCAAAATTGGCGTTTTCAGTTTTTGCCTCCCATCTCAGTAGGGGTCAACTCTTAAAGGAAAGAATTTGCTCCTTAATTCTTTCCTTTAATGGTAAACTCTTTTCGAAAGGCTTCGTCTCCCAGGGTAGCAAACAAGAATTCTCGAAAGTTATTCCCCTTTGCAAAAATGGTGGAAAGCCATGGAGTACTATATATGCACCTTAAATATCAACAAAAAAAAGTTTAGACTGAAATCAGACTGTTCCAAACACTATTTCATCAAGCAAATCAGTCTAAATACACAGGGTAACTATTAAGCCTGGTGTCATGTAATGCAATAAGGTGTGAAATGTATCATTTTCCTGGCTAAAATGAAATCTACATCATCGCACCTGCTGACGTGTTGACAGTTCAAATCATTGTCTGTTTTAATTATATGGTATAAACTTCTTAGACATGGAAATGGGAGTGTAAGTCCCTGTCATATGTGTCAAGTGATATTGTCAAATTCAGGGTGAATTCACATCTGCAAATGTAGCGAAAGCAATCGACAGAGTCGAATTCACCGAAAGGAAGAAATTGACATGATCCTTTAAATTTATGTAAATTATTTTTGGTGACAGTTAATCGCTTGTGCCAAATTTACCTTCCAACTGGAACATTATTCGTCACGCTCTTGGATAAAACTGACCATCTGCGTCCATTCGCGTTGTGACAAAATCTCTTCTAAAACTCCGGGTTCAGTTGTTCAAAGCATCATTACAGTACTGTAGCTTAAGAAAATCGTTAGTGTTGTTTTTTGGCGTACAAAAATATGTTGAAAATTAACGTCTCGTTAACTACAGGCCAATTTAGTTTTGAACAACCGGGCTCAGATTCGTATATTACACATTGATAGACTCAAAAATGCCTTCACCGAGAAGTCGAATGCAGTCCATCGATTATGCTTCAAGGTAGGCCAACTCTTCGGCAAGGCGTTATAAGCGTCAAAGCATTTCAGTCATAATGGTGTACGCTAATGGAATGGTGTTCACATAATATAACTTCACGAGCTGTTTACTAAATAAACAGCTTGCAAATGAAGACCCGTCATAAATGAAAATATTGCAAGTGTGCTTCTTGTGTTCTGATATCGGCAACTGTATTTGATTAATATGTCCAACGCTACCATTACACGCAGCATCGTAAGGACTCTCCTGGATGCTACTTAATTTTCAACCGGGTATGTTATAGGTTGCTATAGCCATTTGATAAAATAAACCACCTGTTGCTCTTAAAGTGCAATATTCATTGCATCTTGCTTTCTTGAATGGTCTTTAAGAAGCTATACAATTATCGTGCCCAGGGGTCATATTTGATAATGTATTCCATGTGGGCTCAATATGTACTTGCAAATGCTGCACACGAGTATGCCCCGCCAATGTTTGAAAACAAAATGTTCATCTCTAGACAGCTGAAAAAGTTTCCCCACAAACTCTGAAAAGCCGCTGATAAGGATATAGTAGCGCATAATATATCCGAAGAACCGAGAGGCTTTTTTTATTTTGACCTCGATATCTACTTGATATCCCAATACTTCAAACCTTTCTTTTACATATTTCCTTGAGTTTTCAAAGTATGCCGATCTAAGGTCTGCCGGCGCCTTGCGCGCCATCAGATCAGGATCCGCATCAATTGTGCTTTAAAATTAATTTCCGTGATATATCCATTTGAAGGAACACATCAGACGGGATTATAGAAAAATAAGTTCTAAATAGTAAGATCCTTTGGAAGCAAGGGATACATCAAAGAACAGAAAATAGCAGACTCGGTTTAATTGAGTCTGTCCATGATTAGTACTGAAATGTGCGACACCAGCCACGCTCCCCACCTAGCACCAGCTTAAGCGGAACTCTATTAATGAACTCAATGATCCCAATATTCTGCACTATGACGATGTACGGGGAGACGTAAAAGAGCCAAACTTGACATAAATCCGTTGAGGCAAAGGTGACAGAGAGTTTATGTGGTTAGCTCGTTAGAGATGATTCCAATAAAGATTAATAAGACATAAAATATCATGATCATCCAGGGGACGAAAGATGGCGAGAGATAGAGGACTATACTGTCTATGGTATTAGATTTAAACTTTGAAGACTTTATCAAAATGCACAAATCTTTTCTGAGTTAACTCACATAAATGGACTCAGATTAATGTCAAGGTAAGAAAAGATAGAACCTTTGGAAGCAAAGACAACAGTACCAAATGAAAAAAATGACTCACCTCAATGATGATGATTCGAGGGCGTTTTGTTTTAGTTTGGTTCTAAACTGGTACACATGGCTACAAGAATGTTTTGATATTATAAATTCTTCCTCTTCACACACACACACACACACACACACACACACACACACACACACACTAAACATCTGCCTGCCCTTAGAGTTATGCTTTGTTATATATCATTAGACTCTAAGTTACACATTTTATCATTTTATCATTACTTATTCATATTTTTTTTTCTATTTCATTCGCCCCAGGATGGAGACAAGATATCAAGTATCATGTTCACGGTTAAATTGTACCAACATCAAACAACTCCCATTAAGCTCAGGTCATTTGGTCGTTAATCATTTCTGAGGTACTGTCTGTACATAAACATCTTAGCATGAAAACTTACCTTCGGGCATATACAAACTGTGAATGTCTTGACCAGACTGCGCAGTCTGGTCAGCGACTGTGCAGTTTTTTCCAGACAATGTTTAGTGCTAATAAATTAAAGGAAAACAATGTGACGAAATGCACTTGCTTTGCCAGCAGATCTGGGCATGCTTATAAGACATACAATGGGTTTTATCTTGAGGTTTCAAATATATATTAGGCTTCAGCATTTTATGGAATACTAATAAATATAAGATGCTATCATAAGATATTTACCTCCCAAAATCAAAAAATCATTTTTTTCAAACATGAGATTCAGGTCATGCGTTAGCTAGTCGTTGATCGTTTTTTCACGACAGCTATTGAAGTTGACTGTTGCATTTAATATTAAGGGAAACAATGATTAATTCTAAAATGGTGAAATACTAGTAACAATAGCGATCTTTCAAAAATACCAGTTGCACGAACACCAGAGAGAGCCGGAGAGAGAGAGAGAGAGAGAGAGAGAGAGAGAGAGTACAAGTGATGAAAACAACAAATTTTCGGCCATTTGATACCAACATAATCAAAAGCATTGCTGTGTTGAATAATTATATGATGAGAAAGATATAATAAATAAGAACCCGGGTAAGGCAATATCTAAGCAAATGAAAAACACAAATTCGATTTAAAAAAAGACTGGTCTACCGGTGATATACTTTGTACATGTAGTATGAAATCAGCATCAAGCAAAATGCTTGAAAAACAATTCTAGTATAAAACAATGTGTCCCAATTGCATACTAATGCTTTCATAATGTCAGCACAAATGAATAGTGGTAACATAGTGATGTTTCCTATATTCATACTTTCTGAAAAGTTCAAATAACAGGGGCGTAACTAGGGACAATTTCATAATACGCACAACCATGTTTTATTCTCTACTTCTTGAAGGGAAAGCTAGTATTTCAGCCACTTTGGTAATTGGTATTGAAATCTCGTCTAATTTATAAATTTTCAGCATGCAAATATGCAGGTGCGTTTTGAAATTTTGTCAATTTTGACAAAATTTCAATACGCACTTGCGTATTTGCCGTATAGGTAGCTACGCCCTTGAATAAGTGTACTGTTTTCATTGTCAACGTTGCGCTATCCTGAACAAAATTATTTGGCCGTTTCTCTTACCGTCAAAGAACTGTTATATTGTCAAGATGCTATCAAATATTTTACATTTTATCGAGTATATGACAAAAAGAAAACCCCGTGAAAATCTACATTTTTATTGCTTGTTTAGCAAGAGAAAGGCTCATATGTCAAGCCTATAAAAGATTAAATCTGGGCTTCTCTTTCCTAATCGACTATGAAATCTAATGGAAATTCATATTTGAAATGAAATATACCAAAATGATGTACGCGTGGATCTGGTTGCTGTTTATAAAAGTTACCAAAGTTTAGACCTACACCTAAAGCGCCAAGAATGAAAATACAGTCAACTCTGGATATCCCGAACACTGATATCCCAATATACCCTCTTATTTCAAAGAATATACTTTGGACACAGATTTTATTTGTTATTAAATTTCAATGCCGGATATGTTAAACAACTGATATCTCAAAGTAAATTTTCTGGGACCAGTAGTTTTGGTTAATTTTCGACTTTGAGATATCGAGAGTTGACTGTAGTTGAATTTGCAAACGCCATAGATCCAGCTGAGGCCCATCTTAATTTACACTGTTTGCCCTCGAGTCGTCTGATATGGCTGGGACAAAACATTATTTTTTTTCAATTTTGAAGACGTCAATTTTGGCGTCTGTTTTTTTTTTTTTTTTTCCTTTTTTTTTAACATTTGCGCTTTAAGGGTTAAGAAGTTAAGAAATTTCATCATATCTAGCAAGATTGTTCTATCATTCTTCCCCACGTGAGTAAAATGTGTATATTTACATGTAAACTTTAAAAGTAAATGTGAAGACAGAATGCTAAGGTTTGATGAATATGAATTAAGAATAATCTTCAAATTAAAATGTAAATTAAACGATCTATAATATCGTATGTCATGCCCTTGTTCAGCAATTCCACGCGTGTAGCTTACAATCGTCACATGGGAAAGTGAAAATCAATTCATGTTTCTTAATGTAATCAAAAAACACTAAACCTTTGGAGAAAATAAGGGAAATTTAATAAATTTAAGGGTATCTGAACAGCAGGGAAGAAACCTGAACCAAATTTGTTCATGGCCAGGAAACAAAAAATACAAGGTCTCACAGAGGAGCATTAATTATATCATATTATTATAAAAGGGTTGATGAGAAATCACATTGATTGTAGTATGAGCTCTTTATACGTAAAGATAATCAACTACAGTTAGATGATAGCCTTGAGAAAGTATAACATTTCAAGATTCTCGTTCCTACTCAAGTAAAATCCTTACGCAGCAAGGTATACACGACAGAACGAAAACAGAATTTGTTGAAGATTAGCAATGCAGTGCGCGACATTGGGCACGCCCCTAGCACCATCTTAAGCAGACCCCTCTTTCCAAAATTACTAATTATATCAAATTCTCCCTTATTTACCTGCACTATGATGAAGTACAGGGAGACGTTTTATGGCTGTCTTACGGCACTAACCATCAACTGCAGTGAAGATGAAAATTTATTTAGTTTTTAATGGTAAGATCCTTTGGAAGCAAGTCATGTTCTGCTCAAGCTTGTGCTATCACTGCTGATTAACAGACTCAGTCAAACAGAATCTGCTTATTTCGTTTCTCTAGAGTATTCCTGACTTCCAAATAACATCTCTCTTTAGAATCGGAAGAGGGGGGAGGGGTTGCAAACTACATAATAAAATTTGTGCAGGATTATAACAGCAGGTGAATAATAATAATAATAATAATAATAATAATAAAAACAAAAACAAAATAGCAACAGAACAGTGAATAAAGTTCAATATACCTTCGCTTTATACTGGCTGCAATCTGAAACATTGATTTGTATTTTCTTTCATATTCTTTCTAAATAAACCTCATGCCTCTAAAATCCCTCTTTTATTTTGGTCCGTTGTTAAAAAAAACAGAGACAAAAAAGACTTGCTACAGACCCCTTGGATAGACTAGCATCATTTCAGAGAATGAAATAAAGAAAATATGTTTCATCGACTGAAGCCAGTCTAACCGTCACTTATGCTTGATTGTCAACAGATTTTTTTTTCTAAATGTATGTCGAACTGTTTCCACTATGTTGATTTACTAAACCTTGTTACCTTGGAAAGAGAAATGACAGGAAATTCGTAATCGATCAAATTTTCGTTATTGAAAACGCTGTTAGTGATATGACTAAAGGGGCAGTTAAAACATAATTTATCAAAATGCACAAAAGAATCCACAGTGCAAGCGGAATGACGCAAGGTTGTATTATAAGTCCTTTCTTATATTTATTTCTATCGTTTAGTTTACTTTAAAAGAAATTATATTGCATACAGAAAATCCAGACTGTTTATATAAAACCTGCTGAGATAAGCAACGGGTTATCGTTATTGAAATGGTACATGAAAGGAAATGCAAGAGAAAAAAATTCTAATTTAGAAAAACCTTTTTTACAAAAAGATTGCCCGGGTAGCCAAAGCTGTAATTGTCATGCTGTGACAATAAAGGAGTGGCTGGGCTGTTTCGCTGCACCATGAAACGACGAAAATTACAGATGTAAATTAGGAATATGCGTTATAATAGTCAATTTGATATAAAAAAAGTGAACAAGATATTTTGAAGCAAAATGAAAATTAAAAAAAAAATTCTAAGTATACAGCAGCTGATTAAAAATACTCGTTTTCCACATCTTAAATGTTGTGTAAATTACGAAACAGCCGCTATAGGAGACAAGTTGTAAGTTCAGAACATTTCCTGTACGATATCAGAATGCAACTTTTGACAGAAACTAGGCTAGATCTAAAGCCTTTTGATACGTAATTCCCAAGACTGACATGACTTTATTTATATCTCTGCACTTAAAAGGTCCAAAATTGTCACAGATAGTGCACTTGACGGAACAAAATCGGTGTGCCTGTGGGCACCTCTAAGACAACTCACTCAGATATCAGACCCTAGTGAGCACATGACGCCATATATCAAATTGACGTCATATGGCTGCCTGTTTATTCTCACGGGAGACTGGTACTGAAAATGTGATTCTAGAGAGATACTTATTCCATTAAAAACAAGGTATTCATCGATTAATGCAGCAGTGCTAATCCTACTATGCTTAAGTTTTCTGTTTTGAAAATGGCGGCCAAAACATGGAACTGGCACTATGCACCTTAAATAATTTAGCCTACATACATATACTTTTATTTTACGAGCCTCGCTAGCCCAGTAAGCACTGGTTTCTAGGCTAGCGGTCCTGGTTCGAATCCGGCTGGATGAAGTCTTTCTAACCGTGAATGGGATTTAATTACGCACAGCATTTCATTATCACACTTCCGTTAGATCGACATTAATGCGATATTGTTGAAAGGCCCGTTATCCAATAAGTCATCCATCCATTCATCAATAGCAGTTTTACCTGACATATTCTTTGAACAGTCCTGGTTCATCTCGAATTTGGAGAAGCAATGTTTCAGAAAACTGCTGGTACAGGTTTGAACCACAGGCACCTGGCGAAAAGATTGTAGCCCTTGTTCGTCTGGGTTTTTTTTTTCGTCAGAATTTATAAAAAATGTAGGTCTACAGCCGTATTGTATTGTACCATTAGGAAACGGCTGTAATTCTACAAGTTTTGTGTGTGTGTGTGCGTGTGTTTTCCATTCTGACTGAAAGAAAAGAAAAACGAAAAAGGCTAAAAAGCCTTTCGTCAGGTGTCTGTGGTTTGAACGAAATAGCTATTTTCTACAAAGTCTCCCTCTTTCAATTTCAACATCTTTTTCTTTCCATAGTACCTAGGGCCATAATTTTATAGTTATACACTTAGGGACCGTTTTTGTGGCACCCGCAACTATCGAATGGTTTACAATTTTGTCAAGTCTGAATATCAGCTGTTCGCAAAATGGCAAACGTGTACTCTTTATATACGCTGGGGCAAAATGAAGCATTCATAGTCAATTTATGTGCTGGAGACAAGTGAAATATGCTAATATATTGCAAATTCAACGGTTTCCTTCCCTTATTCAACATTTTCCTTATTTATTGTCATGCTCATGGGTTATAAAATTGGATAAGCATTATCTAAAGAGAATTTCAAAGGGAATCATATGTAAGGGATCAGACATGTTAGTGACATTACTCAGAAAGAATGCCCCCATTTTATGCATTCAAGTTGAACAGAGAACATAATTATCTTATTGTGTATTGATGAGTCAGTTCTGAAAGTAAGGAAACAAGGAATACATGAAAAGAAACAAAAATAGCAGACTCCGTTTAATGAATTGTTCATGACCAGTAATAAAATGTGCAATACCGGCCACGCTCCCAAAAACATCTTATAAGCAAGAATTTATTTTCAGAATGACTCTCAATAAACTCAATTATCCAAACAGACAAAATTTAATAGAAGTTATTGTTTGGCTGCTGTAAGTAACAGTGAGCGTACCAAGTTTTACCTCGTGCTAATAGTGTAACGGAAAAGCATACATACATCATTACTTATAAACAATTATAGTGTTCTTGTCCTCTTCAAATTGAAATAAAACATTATTAAGCTTTCATCAATTGACACAGGAGGGAAATACCATGGCCCGACAGGAACTCGAATCCAGGGTCTCGCAGACCGTGTGGACACTTAGCATACTGAGCTGTGACCGCGGATTTTTGCCTGTTTACATTTATCCCCGAAAAGCAGACCAACGAAACATGCTCCACCCCCAGCCGTGGACCCGACATAAGGTCCAAATGACACCGGTTAAGGTTATTCTGATTCAACATTTAACCATAAGACAAGGATGATGAAGTTACCTTAATAAACTGTATATACATAACATACATGTACCTGTATACACTTTCGCCACTTTTGATTTCAATTCCCACCAGGACTCGGCCAAGATTCCTTTGTATAGGTAGGTTTTCTTTTTCTTTTTCTTTTTTTTTTTCTTTTTTTTTCACACCTGCAGGACAAAATGTGTTCTTTCATAAGTTTCGATCAAAGATAATGTGCTAGACAGTAATGAGCAGCACTCTTGCTCATCTTGTGAAAATAATGCCAAGCTGTTTCAAAAAAAATGTTCTTTGACTCACACATTACAAAACAGTATCATTGTGGAAAAACAGTGCACTTACTTGATTAAGTTTTGGCTTGCATCCTAGTTTTATCAGAAGGTAGTGGATATCATTGAGAGAAAGGAGAATGCATATACATGTATTCAGTGTCATTCCATAAATCCTTCAACAAAGTGCTGCAACAAGAACAAACAGAAACAGTCCTCAGATTTTTGAATGATAACAAAGCACAATCTATTTCTCATCACAATGACTTAAAATTTCTTTGGCATATGGCGAAGAAAATCTGGAAAAGTTTGAAAGAGAGGCATTAACTTAAATCAATCTAATATGTGCAGAGAGGCATTAACTTAAATCAATCTAATATGTGCAGATATCTATGGATGGTTTGCGACTAGAGATTTGGAAGTTCTTGGATCAGCTGATTTAAAATAGGAAAGATGGTGACTCTTCTTAATTAACATGGAGAGTTGTAGGTTGCAAGTTTTCATGACACATTCAAAACTAGAATAAATTCAACAGACTAGAATAATGACATAATGCTGATTCTTCAAACAGGCCCCTGTAGGAGTAGATTATAGTATGTCAGTAAAACAAAAACTGAAAAGTCAAAGTTTGTTCCAAAAGTTGGCTGGAAGAGGCCATCTACAAAGCTTTGGCTTGGTGTTGTGGAGTTTGTCAGGAAAATTGCTGAAGGTCCTTAAAGCAAGCTACCAAAGAATTGAGAGCTTTTTACTCTGCAGGAAGCCATTTAGGACTCTCTAACAACTGCCAAGCTTTATTTCTTCTTCGCGAATTCACATGTGTATGCTTAAAACTTATCTAAAAATACCAGTCAGAGAGCCCTATGATGCCATTTGTAGCGGAAGACTTGTTTATGTCCTGGAGAATAGCATAAAGAAATTCTTTAAGACGTCTGTATTAGAAGAAGCCATAACTTCTGAAAAAAATGGCCAGCATCGACCTCAACAAGAAGGAGAAATTAACTGAGGTCAGCAAAGTTGACCTTGAAGCTTGTAACTGTTCCAAGCTTCTGTCCTTTAACCTTGATCTCCCTCTGGATGCCGCTGGCGCTGTTTGTCATTAGCTTTCTCCTTTTCTCCATCAAATATTTAAATGTATGTTTGTCAGTGTCCTTCTTTCCCTGCTTTATTTTTGTCAGTTATTTCGACATGTGGCACAGTCTCCTAAGTCGGTAACATAATTTCATATATATTGGTGTTTGTCATCGGTAATTATTTTAAATGTATGCATTTTGCCCTCTTTCTAAGGTAGATAGATTGTTTGATAATAAAGCTTAAATGTAAATCATGTCTGGGCCCTATATTTGTGACAAAAATTAAAATCAATATATATATTCCAGGAAGACCAGAATGCTAAATTGTAATGTATCTCCGAACAGCGTATACCTAACCATGCTGCAGGAAACTGTCTTACAATGATCTACACTTTCTGCAATTCTGCTTAATTTTTCATTTCAGCCATCAATTAATAATAAATGATCAATTCAAGGACTACGACTCCGATATGGAAAAAAAGCCGCAGGCTGAGGTTTCGCATAAGTAAGAAGGCCCGGTAACACAGGTGTTAACATGACCACAACCACTTGTTCTTGATATGGTTGTTTGTTTCTGATCAAGAGCCATCTGTGATAAATCACATCCTCGTCATAATATGCACTGATAGGTCGGGTATGTCTGATGATAGCGTAGCCGACTATTGATCACTGGTAATAACACACCGGATAGGCGGCAATCAAAAACGCTCATGCAGTCGACGAACGCGGATCAAAAACCATTAGAAACAGAGTTTTCGATTGCAAATTGGTGACAATTTGCAATCGATAACGCTGTTTCTAACGGTTTTCGATGGCGACAAATTGCAATCGATAACGATATTTCTGACGGTTTTTGGTCCGCGTTAATAGATTGTTTAAAGCGGTTTTGATTGCCGCCTATCCGGTGTGATGAATAAGCGTCTCGCCATAGGTATTATTAGGAAGCGATTTTCACATCCTCTCTAATACGAAATGGGAAAGAAAACAACAAAGGCGGCACACAACGCAAATCAAAACAAGCGAAAAATCAAGAGGTCACCTCTTTTTCCAGCAGTTTGCAGTCATAATGGAAAGAAGTCAAAGACTAATATGAAGCAGACAAACAATAACAGTAATAAGAAAATAAGAAAATTAAACAGAAGCACCAGGTCGGAACAGTCAGTAATAAATTAGGGTCTGTGTGGATGGAGGGGCGGTAAAGGGTGGGGGTGGTGGAGCTGTGTTTAGTAGAAAACCGGTCCATTGAAATACCGCAAACCACCACAAACTACCGCAAACCACCACAAACCAGCCCAAAATCACTACAAACCATCTTAAAACTATTTCACTGTACATTTATTCAGTATATTTGGTCTATTAACAACTTTACTGCATTAAGAGCCTTGGAATCTTTAATTTTATCTAAATGCATTTTCTAACGTGCCTATAACTGTGTGAAAAACTGTTAGAGATTCGTGTTATTACCTTCACAGTTAGGCCTAACCTACATGTCAAAAATCAAGACGGTTATTATTAATAAGAAAAGATTTATTGTCATTTCATATAAACATGTTAAAGCAATAGATAAAACTGTTAAATTAATTTTCCCTGGTTGACAACACGCGACCGGCGTACGAATGTCGTATATTACAAATTAACAACTTACCTTTAAGGTAGATGAATACTGAATAGAAGCATTGGCGGGGCATTTAAACTATTATACAATGTACCATCTTAATAACCCAAAAAGCTATAAAACATTTGGATAAGAAAAAATCACTGTTTTGTTTTCCTAAAAAACAATATTCTGTATTTCGACATACTTTTTCACACATTTTCCATTAAAATCATATCTCTAGCACATGAATGCACTTTAATTTCTGCAAATCAAATAATCTATAAAATAGGATATTTGAAACAAACTGGTAAAAAATGCAGTTATCTTGATAATAAGTATATTTTTACATTAAAAAAAAATTGCAAGATAATTGAATTTCATGAAAAACGTCATGAAAAATATATTCAATCGATGAGGCACTCTTTATGCATATTATTTTAGTAAAACTTACATTGTATATTACAGATAAAAAAAAATCACCGTTTCGTTTCCTAGAAAAACAATGTTTAAGTTAAAAAATATCCCCAAAACAGACAACCCACATTCTGCACCTGCTGCAAACACAGCCGGTCCTTGTCCTACTATTTATTTTCCTGTTATTCCGGTTCTACCATAGAGTAATGCCTACAAAAATACGCAGATGGGATGGCAACTTTCTGGTTCCTAAGGAACAGTCTGATCTCGCTTTTCATTGTTTGTACAGACATAACTGCCCAAAAACTTAGGATCTTTACGGTAGACATTGTTAGTGTGTGTTATAACTGTATTTACTCCACATTTGATCGATTTCACCAAGAACATTAACTCTTTTGTTTTAACAAATAAAAAACAGAGTTATTCAGTATACAACTACCTTAAACCGCTACAAATTCAAGAAAAGTCCATCATTTTGTTTAACGGCGGGTCTACATTTAAAGCAAAGCAGTTGCTCCCCTTGCAATAACTTCAAAAGGTCTTCGTCCTCTAGGGAAGCAAACGGAAAGCCCTTTGGCTTTGGTAAACACTGGCGAAAAATATGGAGGTTAACCCATACACCTAAATATGGATAGTTGGCTGGGCTATCCCCCTTAACTCAAGCAATATCAGTAAAAAGGGAAATAAATGTTTTGCAAGTTGAAAAGAGAGGATCAGTGTAGGCGAGGGAATAAAACTATTTTGTAAAGAGTTGCAGCATGTATTGCGCCTCTCTTATACAGGTTAGAGCAGTAAATGGAAGTAAATATTTTGCAATGTAAGGTAATGTAAATGGAATTAAATATTTTTTAATGTAAGGCAATTTCAATGGAAGTAAATATTTAAGAATTGAAATTTGATTTTTCAGCGTTCATCATGTGATGAAGCCAGTGGGCGGAGCTAAAATTCCATGAAGCGCGAAGCGCATCTTGTAGAATTTTAGCGACGACCACTGGCTTCTTCACACGATGCACGCTCAAAAATCAAATTTTTATTCTTATATTTACACTTAATTTGTGAACCTCTCTGTGCCGTTTTCGTGGTAATTTGGTGCAGAATAGGCAAAATATGGGTCGAAGAAAAGTTAGTAACGACGTGTTCGGCTATAACGTTAAACAGCCGTCGCCCTGACGTGGCATCAATCGAACGTTACAAGAACCAATCAAGACGTTTGTTTACAGAAGACGTCGCTTGACGACAACGTCACATGATCAGCTGTCCTTCATCGGTGTATGAAGCTAGTTGCTCTAAAGGGTTCACCTATGGGAAGTCAGTGGCAATTGTAAATATTTTGCAATGTAAGGCAATTTAAATGGAAGTAAATATTTTGCAATGTAAGGCAATTTAAATGGAAGTAAATATTTTGCAACGTAAGGCAATTTAATTGCCTTACTTTGCAAAATATTTAGTTCCATTTACTTCCCTTATGTGGCTGTCACACAGTGACGTATAGCATCAGCGTATGCCGACGTATGAGAAATTTAGTAAACACGCTGGTGTACGTTGAATAAGTTAGGGCTTACGTTATGAACAAGTTACGAGTACGCTCAAATACGTTGGTATAAGTTGTTGTACGTCGATTGCGGCCCAAAATTTTGTGCATGCATAAAATTTTCAACGTACGCCGACGTATTGTTTATAAGTTAGTCATAAGTTTGGTGTACGCAACAGGTAAGTTATGCGTACGTTCATGCACGTAACTTATAAGTTAATCATACGTTGACATACGTCGGCAGCCAGCAGGGTCATTGGGGAGCGTACGCGTAACTTATTTCTAACTTATAGGTAACGTACCTGTAACTTATACCGAGCGTATCCAGAACGTATCCAACCTATGCCTGACGACCTTAGAACGTATTCAACGTATCACGAACGCACTGAGCGTATTTAGGTAACATATCCGCCAGCGACCAGGGCTTCAGCTATATATATTGGATACAGATCAGCAATTCATCACTTTTAAATAAGGAATCTTCTTGGACCGCTTCTGCTTGTCGTTTTGGGGCTTGAGAGGGGGTTAATACTTCAGATGCCACCACAGCTGCTGCAGATGCCGCCACGGATACCACTAAAGAGGCATTGGAGTCTGCGCGAGAGGGAGGTTGGCTACCATCGTAGGCACGGCAGTCGGGTGATAATTGGGACGACGGTAGGCATGCAGGTGGTCAGCTACTACCTGCAAAGTTCTCTAAGTTTCGTTCTTTAGGCATGTCCATCGATCAACGTCCACTACAATAAAAAGAGTTGTAGAGAGCCGTCGCTTTACATCTGATCGTCGAAGCACGCTCCAACACGCTATACATAAGGTCGGCGTAAGTTAGACTAACGTTGTGCATGCGTTCGGCATAAGACGAGAACGCTACAGATACGCTGGGAACACGCTGTCATACGCTTGTATAAGTTATGTATACGCTAGGGATAAGTTGTGAATAAGTTATTTATACGTTTCAATACGCTATGTGTGCGTTCCTAAATCGGCTGCTGTTTGATGTTTTAATTTATCTCCAGCGTATGCCAGCGTATTGGATAAATTTTTCATACGTTGGCATACGTTGTCTGAAACGTTGTAGTGTGACAGGGCCTTTACTTTAAAGTCTATATAGACCTATCAGTGATAAAAATGTCTAAACTCAAATCATTGTACAAGGCGGTTCAACCTTCACGTTTGGTAAAAAATGTTGGTTGTTGTGCATAGATTGAGTCATATAACTGGCAAAAAGTGGAGAGAACAAGTTCCTGAAAAATAACAAATCGCTCCACAAATTAAAATTTCCTGTTCTGGTTTCCCGTCTAGCAATGCTATAGAAACATAGGCGAGATAGTAATTGGGACTCCACGCCTTAATATTGTATTTTTTCTATTTTTATTCAACTTAATGAAATCGAAAGTAGGTCATTTTAGTTGCCAACTAAAATGATCCAAATAAGTTTTCAAACCCTTTTTATCTGAAACTCAAGAATGTTTTATTTGTTTAAAGCTGGCTTATCACGGTCATTTACATTGATGAAACTAGACTTAGAACCTTGCAACGATACCTCCTGATAATTTTAGCAATGGGGCCTTTAACGGAAGTAAATATGTGGTTAAGGGAGGTAAAACATGAGGGAAGTAAGTTTTAGCATCCCAGTGTAAATATTTTTTACTCCTTTAGTAAGACATGATAATACTTTGCAAAACGAGCCGACTGTTTACTTCCATTCAAGTAAAATTATGGTAGAGTCGGGTAACTTCGGACAGCGGGTAAGTTCGGACAAACAATTGCAAACAGTGAAAATCCAGATGAGACGGCTCATAGTGAGCCGTTTCATCAGGATTTTCACTGTTTGCCCAGTTATTTTTGTTTTAATTCCAAACAACTGACATATAAAGGAAACAATGTCACTGTCCGAATTTGGCATGCTGTCCGAAGTTACCCGATTCTACCCTAATATTTCGCGAAGGGACACAAGAGTAAGGGAAGTAAGTTGCGTCTCTGAGGAAAGTATTTACTTCCCTTTCATGTACTGATTAGAGAGATGTCCTAGTACAGGTGTCTTATTAGATTTTTGTTTCCTTCAGTGACTATTTATTTATTTGTTTATTGCTTTTTAATCCAAAAATGTTTTTAAGTAAGTATAGAAATTAATGAAGTATATTGCTCGGTACGATTTCTCACAACATTAGTCGCACATGAATTAAAACTCCGAAGGAAAAGCCTTAACATTACTTCGATGGTTGTAAACCAGACAGGCATGAAGAAAATTAAATATGAATGGGGATATAATAAATTTGAGCCGCGACATGTAAAAGCCAACAAAATGGTTGTGCGCCCAG
Source organism: Ctena decussata (assembly GCA_963989385.1). Taxonomy (NCBI): domain Eukaryota; kingdom Metazoa; phylum Mollusca; class Bivalvia; order Lucinida; family Lucinidae; genus Ctena; species Ctena decussata. Next base: position 47,616,892 of record OZ022500.1, read on the forward strand.
CGCAGGTTCAGATCAGCTTGGGCAACCGCCCAGTCCGATCAGACTCTTCCCTAATGGCTTAAAGGGTAGCTAAGGGTCTAAGCTACCTCCATGTGGACAGCGAAGACTCTGATCAGACTGGGCGGATGCCCAGGCTGATCTGAGTCTGCGCTGGGCGCACAACCACATAGTTGGTTTTCTCGTGTCGCGGCGCATATTATCTATTCATATTAATATGGATATATTCGTAGGCTAGGTGCGAAATAATGCAGCCTCGCGGCTCCACGCGACAGTGCAACATATACTTGTACATGAGAGAATGAGCCGTGACATTGGCGAAAACTTTGCTCGTGTCCTGTAAAATACTTGCATATTCTCAGTGTGGCCAGGGAATACATGTACTTTTTCCACAGACGTTTATGAAAAAAACACGTTTCAGGTAGTTGTGCAGACTGCTCTGGGTATGCACAGTTAAGACATACTTCGAAGAGTACCTGAAACGTAGTTCTTTTCATAAAATGCGGGTTATCATTCTTAATTTTATTCGACTATATTATGAACAAAAAACAAAAAAAAACGTTTATAGATTACTATTTATAGTTGCGCATGCATGCATGCATGCAAGCGGACGTCTAGCTCGTTGGACTACTTGGAACGCAACTCGAAAGAGAACGACATTCCTTTTGGGCTTCCGTATAGCTCACTGTACACTGTGTTGTGGAGGGTGTGATATACCGCTCCGGTTCCCTCCTGTACATAACGTGGGTTATTATCCAAGTACTAACCGAGTACTTCAAATAATGGACACATTCGGCATCATAACTTGGGTAACCCCGAGCATTACAGTATTCCTCGGGTTACTCGAAGATATGTACAAGTAGCCCGAGGAATACCTGGGTATTACTCGGGTTTACCCAAGTAATTATGCCGAACATGCCCAAATTCCGGACATTTCCGTGTCATCATACAAGCCCGTTTCTACTGCATCAGAACATGCAGCACCCTCATTCTGTAATATGATTTTGTTGGCCATCATATGAGCCCTGACACAACAAAACTAACAAAGTGGCATGTGCGCCCAGCGAAGACTCAGATCAGCCTGGACACCCGCTCAGCCTGATCAGAGTCTTCCTTATGCGGCTAAAAGCTGGCTATGGGACTAAACTAGCTGCACGCGGACAGCAAAGACTCTGATCAGACTGGGCGGATGATCTGTGTCTTCGCTAGGCGCACTTGTCACTTTTTTGTCGTGTCGCGGCTCAACTAACATGCAACGAAGCAAAACTTTGAATACATTTTTTGCTCCATGCGAACAGCAAAGACTGATCAGACTGGGCGGATGCCCTGGTTGATCTGAGTCTTCGATGGGCACACATGCGACTTTGTTGGTTTCCTCGTGTCATAATCGATGAAATATACTGGAAGGGCAGTGAAAAAAGCAGCTAGCAACGGGCCTACAATTTCATAAAACAGTGTCTCGCCCTGTTTGTCGCCCGTTTATCAAAACTACTTCAAAGTACATAAAACAGAACTCAGACAAATTACAGTGACAAATTGCATATCATGCGCTTAAGGACATAAATAAGACAGACAAAAACTTGCTTAAACGTGCGCATTAATATTTTTCTACGTTTAAAGCAATAACAAGTCAAACATTATTGCAGATAACATGCAAATGATATTTTAATGCAGACATTTAATAGCTACATGTTAAAAGTAGGCGTTCGAAAGTATTCACTTTTAAAAAGGGTCAAAAATGAAAATAGATGAATTCGCAAACAACGTAGATCCAGATGAGTTGGCTCATGCCGAAACTTACAGCTAAACCAAACGGTCCCCAAAATGAGGGGAGCGTAGAAATAGTTTATCATAACTCGGACTTACAAGATAGGACCCGCCAAGCCGAAGGTCCGCTCAAACAGTGAGGGAAGGAACATGGGGTACACATAGGGACCAGTCTGCAATGTAGAACATTTTGGAACACTATGTTTATATACGATTATCTGCAATTTCATGGAAGCGACTTCATTAAGTACTTCTCACTTCTTGAAAGCCCATTTGTAGACGAATGTTCTAGCTGTAATTTCCTCTGGAATCTGCAGATCACAACGGGGCTGCTACCAGCAAACCGCTTGGATGTTGCTGGTATTAATTTTCTGTATTTTTTTTTGTTTGCCCAATTATGGGTTTAGACCCATAATTGGCCAAAACACAATAGGGACAAATTAAAACCAGCGACTTGCTGATTTAAGCTGAACAAACCAAAGTAAAACAAGAAACAAGAAAAAAGAAAAAAATCTTAAAAAAAAAAGATAATCTGCGCAGATTAAATGGAAGTGTGTTTTGTAATATGTCTGTAGGCGAAGAGTTGACAATAACTTCCAAGAATATGACTCAAGTGAGCTATGTCGGTTGGCACCCGCAACCGTAATTTTGGCACTGGGTAGCGACAAAAAACTATCTCAAGACTGAGCTGTCCAATTTGGAATCCTGAGATTGACTTCATTCCAAAACAGATACCAATATGATTTGCAATGCTTGTTTGTGTATTATACCGAAAGTAGAAATCGAAAGTAGATCTACACTGAAAAAAATAAAGTTTTGTATATCTGCGTCTGTTTTCGATAAAATATCCTTTGTAATTTACAAACAAGAGAAACATTTTGAATTCACTAACATCTGACAGTGCTCGTATTCACGCTGTGCTGTTCTCCTTCTTTCTTTATTTCCTCTTTCGAGAGCAACACATAACAAAACATACATACAATACAAACATATAATAGAGATTCATGTCTGATTAAAAACATGTTTTCCATAGCCCCTTTTCATCCTCTGTGTATGAAAGCCTTGCCGAAACGAAATGCAAGAATAACAAACTAGAAATGGAAGACGGCTATGAGAGAATAGTATGAGCCTTATTTCCTTTCATTTAGTCCAACGCTAGACCAAATAGAAGGAAAAGGTATATAAACTATAGCCGTAACTGCAACGTTAGTACATTGTCCAATCATATGCTAAATGTACAAAATCGCACATGTTTATACAATTATCAAGTATTGTAGTGAAAGCTGAATCAAGCAGTGTAGTAAGAGCTGACTGCGCAGTTAACGAACTTTGCACAAAGTTTTATAAATGTAAAATAATCTTTCTGTTCTGGAAATTCGTTTTCTAGTATGGTCAGACGTTTACCAAGTAAAACATGTAAAAACTCTTCATTGTCGAGACTACATAGAACTACACTACAGTTTGGTGTTAAGGTATCAACTAAGTAGTCCCACAGTGAAGTACGAATATTTAAAGTGGCTGTGCATGACGTAACAATATGATTTAATGGATCTTTATAGTCCCGGTTACATATCAGGCATAGCTGTGTTTCTTGTTTAGGTATTAGTATTAAACATTTGACTATAAAGTGCATTAGTTTAAGTTCAGCAGTATTAGTTACTGTTTGCCATATAATGCTGGGTCGTATGACATCATGGACTTCTTTAAATCGTACAAAATCATCGTCAGTATTTAGTGTTTGTTTGAAAGTCATTGTCTGAAATCTAAATAATGTATTTTTCACAATCTTTTTCCAAGCAGAGGCGTTTGGAAATGTATGATTTAAAGAATATTCATGAATAAAATTCAGAAGATTGTACTTTTGCAAGATTACCATAATATCTGGTATAAATCCTAGTGGAGTTAGGAGCCCCGGTAGCTCAGTGGGTTAAGCGCTGGCCTACTGATCTAGCGGTTGCGGGTTCGAGCCCCGCTGGAGGCGGAGTTCTTTCCATCGTAAACGGGGTTCCATTGCACACAGCCTTTCATTATCACAAGCCCATCGTCCTGATATGACTGAAATACTGTTGAAAAAGGACGTAAAATCACAAGTCATCCATCCATCCATCCTAGTGGAGTTCTATCTGTGATGTTCTGTAGATAGGTAAATAGACGTCGTAAGAAAATTTGTTTTGTGAGCGAATTTTCAGGCATAACGATCAGTTTATGTAGAAAATACAGCTTTCGCTTGTCTATCTCATGAGATAACTTTGGAAGGCCTAGAAGGCTTTCACACATATAAGATCGTGTTTGATTGGGTAGGCACTGTATTTTCTTGACGCAATAATGCTGGAGTTTTTCAATTTCTTGTACATCTGAAGTGGTCATTTGTGACCAGGTTTCGCAGCCGTATAGTGCGGTTGGAATCACGATTGACCTGTACAGTTTGGTAAGAGTCAAAGGATTGAGTTTAGGCGAATCTGAGGATAAATCTAGTCCAACTAAACGATGGAGGGCAGCTCTCCCTTTTCTAGATGCATTTTCCACTTTTAGACGGCACTTCATATTATTAGAAATAGGAATTCCGACATGTGTAGAACACTGTACTACTGTTAAAGTTTCAGTCTTTACTGTCCAAATATAATTGGTATTAATGGGAAGCCTATTTGTGGAAATAATCATTACCGAGCTTTTATTGCAATTGATTCTGAATTTCCACATGTCTGCATAATCAACTACCATGTTGATCATCAGCTGAAGGTTCAGTGGATATCTAGAGATGAGAGAGATGTCGTCCACTAAAGTTGGGTTATTTGTTGGGACATCACAGATAGATACACCAAGGCTTGACTTGTCCAGTTCTTCGATAAGGTCATTAATGAATACTAGATACAAAAATGACGATAAGACGCCACCTTGTCTTATGCCTTGTTTTATACTGAATGGCGTAGACTGACAACCATTTATTGAGACGACACCTTTTATGTTGTTATATGCATGTACAATTATGTCTGTATAAGTTGACGATATGCTTAAGATTTTTAGTTTGTGAAATAACCCACAATGCCATACAGTGTCGAAGGCTTTTTGGATGTCAAGAAAAGCTACAAAGGCTTTTTCACCAGTTTCTACAGTATTATAGATTGATTCATGTATGTTGAATGCTACTGTGCTGGATCCCATTTGCTTCTGATATCCCTGTTGTTGTTTATTGGGAAACTCTGGATGTTTAAAGTGAACTTCATTTAAAATGTTTTCATGAATGACCTTTTCGAACAGCTTATACATAGATGGGAGAAGGGAAATCGCTCTATAACTATCTGGGTTAACTTTGGATTTCGTTCCTCCCTTGTATATGGGTATTATTATTCCAGTCGTCCATGCCGAAGGTATATAATTATAGGTGAGCATGGCAGTATATAAATTTGATAGGCACTGAAATAGTGTTCTACCGTCATAAGAAATATGCTCGTTCAGTACCTTGTCAATGCCAGGAGCTTTTCTCTTCTTCAGAGTTTTAAGTTGTTTTATAATATCTTCAGCTGAGATGGATTGAGTGAAATCATTTGACGTGTATGTCAGATCGACAGGGTAGGTGTCAGAGTCATTATTAGATGAATATAAGTTAGAAAAATAGCTTGCAAACGCGTTCGCAATATCTCGAGGAGTTTTTGATATGTTACCGTTATACTGGAGTTCGTTGCAAGAGTTTCTTTTTCTGCCTTTTTTCGCATTTAATAATCGCCAGAATAAGCGTATGTCATGGTCGGCGGACTCGTCAATTTCGTTTAATTGTTTGTTATCGAACTCGAATATAGCTGCTTGCTGAGTGTTTCGAAAACTAGATTTTGCACGTTTGTATTCAGCATATGATGTATGCTGCATACCCCTTGGTTTTCCGTCATGAATCCAAAGCTGACGCTTTTGGGTTGCATTAGAATGGGCTGCCTTTACGTCTGAATTCCAATATGGTTTTGTGAAAGATTTAAATTTTGAATGAGGAATATTGCGGAGAGCCCATGTTTGCAAAGCTTGTGTTATAGTTTGAGAGTATTGGTCTATGTCGGCGGCGGACGCCGGCTTTAGGTTTACAAGTTGTGATAATTCAGTGTGCACGTCCAACTGATATGCAAGCAACATATCGCAAGTAGCTTTATGCCACGCTGGTAGTGAGAAATTATTCTCTTCGAAGAAATGTTTCACTGGCATTGACAGTGTACAGAATATAAGCAGGTGATCAGAAGCGATATCTATATCATTAGAACTAATAACCTCACAATGTTCAACATTATTGTATAATGTTTCATTGATTAGAATAAAGTCAATAGTACTACAGTTTGTAGTGTATGTGTAGTCTAGTCCGCTGCATTTTTGGCTTTTGTTAAGAGGGACGATATTATTAGACTGAACGAAGTTCGTTAATAGTCGAGTTTTCACTCGTTGTACATGACTTACTGGCGTTTCAGCATAACGAGCATTAAAGTCACCCAACACTATAACTTCCCCTTGTTCGTTGTATTAATTCCATATGTCCCAAAGTGAAGTAATGTATTGTGTATAGGATTCTATATCTTGATCAAACGGGAGATACACCCCGAAAATATACACAGGTGTGGTAGTTAAAGTACTTAATTTAATTCCGACTATTCTGTCCTGTTCACATTCAGGTAAGTATGTAACGGAAAACAGTAGTGACCTTTTTACCATGAGAGAAACATAATTGTTTGTTGCCACAGAAACCTCTTGGTTCTGCGGAAATGCAGTATAACTTTCGTGAAGTGTATCCAAGAAGAGGCTGTTGGCAACCGACAATTTATGTTCACTTATTACAGCAATATCCACATTTAACAAATCTAGTGTTTTACTGAGGCATAGGGCCGACGACATTATACCTCTAACATTCCAAGTGAATAGCCTAAGAGATGTAGCCATAATTAATATTGTGTATGATATGTAAAGTAAACTATACGATTTAATGCAATACATTTTTGTTCTATCCATTGTTTGTTTAATCTGTTAGTCAATCCAATTATCGTTATAATTGTTATCATCGTAATAATAGCTGTCGTAGTCGTCGTAGGTATTTGGTTCATAACGACTATAACCATATGTAACACGTCTGTTACTGTTCCGAAGATTTGCTTCGACATGTAAGGATTGTCCACCATTTTCATCATAGTCAGTTTCAGAAGTTTCAGCATCTTTACTGTTCTGTTTGTAATGCCTTTTGTTGTTCGAGCTTCGCTTTTGTCGCAGTTGATATTTTGACAGCCATTTATTTACGACAACTCCATCAGGCCATGGAATTTCACCAGACTCTAGTATTTCTGTCTGATCAGATGGAATATTAATGCGAGCAGCTGATTCACCATTGCGGGTTTTAAACATATAAACCATCGTGGCAGTTAAGTGCTGTTCTTCTAAGAATTCAATTAGACCACTATATGTGGAGCTTTTGTCTATATGACCTATATAGTACCTAATTGTATGTTTGCGACTTACACCTTTAAATGTTTTATCTTCACTGCCTTTGTTTTGGGTCGAATCGTTGTAACTGTTAATATTGTTATTACGACGCGGTTTGTAGGATTCCGATTGAACGGTCCCACGAAAGACGCTGTTCGGATTCGAATTAGGTGGGAGCTTTTTATTGCCCGTCGAGTTTGGAGATGTCAAATCAACGACTCTGTTTGATGGATTTTCTTCTGTATTTTCATCGGTTTGCCGAGCTGCGCCTACAGAAAAGTTATCTGCACAATTTGCGGCATTGTTATTTGCTTGTGAAGTTTCAGAGCTATTAACTTGGGGTGCACAACGTGACGCATTATCTCTGTTGTGCTCCGTTGTATGTGTAGAAGTCATTTGGGTGGCAACTGGACTCACTTGAGATGCACTTGTTGTTGAGTCAGACGTACTCGAAGACTTCATATTACTTGAGTTTGAAATCTCTTTCAGTTTACTTAAATTTTTCGTTATTAGATAATCTAATGACTGTTCTTCGTTATTGTTTAGGGGTGGATTCGTAGTGCTTTTTTGAGTGCGTATATTTGCAAACAACGATTGGTTGCGTTTTTCACAAGTTTTAGTGTTTGTAAATTCGTTTATTAATTGTTCATTAGATGAATTCAAGTTTCTATCATGTACAGACCGATTTGTAGCCTGTTTTGCTGTTGGGAAGGTCCTGCGATTGTTGCAGTGGACGATGGTGGATCTATACGGGAGTTATCATCAGCACTCTTTTGCGGGGAGACACTGTTCGCATAAGATTTCAGAGACAAAACCTGTTTCCTGACATAGGTTATTTGAGACAGCATATTCTGGTTGTTCTGTTCTATCGCCTTGATTCTCCGTTCATTGACAATGGGGTCAAAGTTTTCAAGGTGTTTTACTGTGGAATTAATCTGCTTTTTAAAAGCATCATAAGTAGTGAATTTTGCGCATTGTTCAGTTGTAATCTTTTCCAGGCTTTGTTTTAAAGTTTTAGCACGTTCGGTGTTTAGTGCGACCTTTTTATTTCGTTCCTCATTGTCTTGTTCGAAATTTTTTATGCGGTTTTCAGTTTCAGTTTTCTCATTCTGAAGAGTCTCTATACTTTGTTGAAGAGATTTGTTTTGTTGTTGAAATTCTGTCAGCTGTTTGTCACGTTCATCGATTTCCTTTTTAAGTTTGTTATAGTTTGTCTCGAGGTTGGATATTCGAGTTATTGCCGTATGTAATGTTGATTTCATTACTACGATAAAATTTTGTATAGCTGTTGATTTATTTATTTCTGTCTCTGAGGCAGATTGGTTTTGCTTCTTTAAGGTACTCGGGGCGAACACCATTTCTATTTCTGAAGAATCACCTTGTATAAACGTAGAGAGGATGTAGCAGTCAGTCGCAAATTTACGCATACTTGAACTTTTTGTGGTAGACTTACGTCCCTTTAATTCGCCTCTTGGGCAATTATCGAGCTGTCTCGCTCTGTCCGCAAGTATACGCCGGTACCAGAGCACTAAGTCACAGTCACTTCTGGTTTCGGTTATTAGCCTCTCAATATATAAATCTCTAGGTAAATTGGCCAGCACATGGTCAAGGTTACTGTAAATTTGTTGATTTGGTGGTATTTGGGAGTTGACCACAAGCGAGTCGTCATATAATATTTCACTGTTAGTATTTTCAAATATAACGGAATCTTGTTCATAATACTACTGATTGTCCTGTGTGTTACAGCCCGCAGGGTATAATGTTGTGTACGACAGGTCATCATGAGTTGTCGAACTTGAAGCCATCTTTTGATGTTTAGTCAAGCGTGACGAAAATTTGGCTGTGGGCTTTGTTGGAGTTGTGAATAAATTTATTCATAACCCCACCCAGTTTATATGCAGTGAGTTCTTTGTTTTGCAGAATTAAAGTGATTAAGAAATTTCGTGTCTATTGCACAATCACTTATTTGAGTATAATGTCAAAACTAAACAACTCACAAAGTCACATCCATATTTTAGTCCTTAATTATTAGAGAATTTTGATAAAATTGTCACCGATTTGAGAGTGTATGTTTACACGATGACGTCACAAAATAACTTCCGAGAAAAATAAATAAATATGATAAATATGCACTACTGTGGCCTTTTGATATTGTTGCTATTGCCTAACACTGCCGTTAATACCAATTTTGACAGATAGGTAAACATAGGGAATAACCTTTAACAGGATCAGTTGGAAATGCCATGTTAGTTTTAAACTTTAGATGACGAAGGATATTTACCCCTTCTATATCCCTTACATTCGTCACATATTGTGAATGTCTTAACATTTTCGTTGAAAATTTTGTCATCTCTGGTGGACGACAGACATAATGTAAATGATACATGACCGTTTTCCCATCTGTTTAAATGTGCCGAGATTCCTATACAACATGCCGGACCGCGTAGCGCAATCGGTAGGGCACCTGACTCATAAGTCAGAGGTCCTGGGCTCGATACCCGGTCTGGCCACATACTTTCGTTTCTCCTTCCGCTGATTCAAGAAGGGCAGTTACTGGCGAAAGTATGTGCACTTAGTACTGGTTAACCGCTTAGGAGGTCTAAGCCTGCCCAGGAATAGTGTGGTTAGGTTAACTGATCGTCCCATGACCATAGCTGTTTACCGTGGACGTAAAGCAACAAATCAATCAAAGAATCCTATACAACATACTCTCATTTAGGTAAGAATATCATGTGCAATGCACTCACAATGTTCTTGGAATTATGAAAACGGAACGGTAAATGTATGCTCTCATTTGCAGCTATAACTTAGCTTTATCATATTTATTGTATCATAAACTGTACATGATTACATTGTAAACTTGAAACAAAGAATAGGGTCAGAACGAAAGCATAAATGCTTATTTAGTTCTTCTGTTAATCCTGCAGCTAACTTGACATAGCAGGTGCAAAAACTCGGCGTACATGTAAGATGAAAAGCAAATGAATATGTTAATCACAGTAACAGGTGGTTTGTGTGTTTTATAATTTGAAAGTAATTTCTAAATCGTCCGGAAATCAAAATTAACATGATTTGCCGGAAGGTTATACTTGTTGCTTGACCTGGTAAACAACTCGACTTCTCTGGCGTTTTTTTTTCTTCTATTGTTTCACACAGGCCGCTTTTATGACAGTTAAACAGAGGTTTTGGAAATATTATATTTAACTTGAACTGACTGCCTTATCAAAATAAAGAAATTACAGTATGCTTTTCTCTGGCTTTCAATGCCAGATATTGTCCGGGTCACTGATGAGGCTTGAATAGCCGAAACTTCGAAGTATGGCCCATGTTCCATCTTTCGAATGTGTTCTCTGCTCTCGAAGGAACCCTTTAAGATTTTAATTTGATATTCTGGTAAAATGTATATTTTCATCTTAGAGACTCTTAGTACAACTTGTGACTGACAGTAAGGTTAGATTAATTGGCACGAAAATTCCATATATGATATGTTTAACAACTCATATTTGTTTTATTAAATGCATCTGTTATAATGTTCTGCTACTCAAAAGTGCATATTATTTGTTATAATTAAAACAGTTATAAAAACAAAAACAGGAATCCGTTATCAACTTGTCACAACACCTTTCATGCAGGCAGGTCGTAACACGTCTTAGTTCTGATCGTTTGAGGTTTGTATGTCCAATCAAGATTCTGTTTGTGGAAGCTAAAGCTCATGTTTATACAGACCGCATGCTTGATTGTTAATCCAAACATGCTTGACAATTTTGCTGACCTTTTAATTGCGCGCCGGTCGGTCGGACCTCATACTTAATGAATGCTTTGACTTAAAGCTATAAGGTTTGCATGTGTGTGTATGTTATTGGTCGGCATCTGATGTTTTGTCTAAAGGTCAAGCTCTTCGGGATTTAGCTGGTGGTTATTATCTAGTGTCTGTGTTTCTATACAGAGTCCTCAGCTTTGTTTCATTTGAGTTACATGGTTATTGTGATTATTCAGGCCCTGGTCTAGGCCACAACTAGCTGGTGGGGCTCTCTCTGGACACTTTGTGGGGCTTAAGGCCCAAAGAAAGAGGCCATGATCAGGGTTCAAGATAAAATAGAGCATTCGTCGAAAAATCAAGATAATATCATGCTTACCTATAAATATATGTTATGGCATCTCAATGGAATCGCCTCAGCGAGGCGATTCCAATGAGATGTCACAACATATATTTCAAGATGATATCGTGCTTACCTATAAATATATGTTATGGCATCTCAATGGAATCGCCTCGGCGAGTCGATTCCAATGAGATGTCACAACATATATTTCAATATGAAATATGATCTGAAATTATCATCAGATGCTCCTTATTACCAACATTCCTGCATTATACTGGACACAGAGCCACCAGGTGGTGGCTTTAGCCCCAACGCCCACCCCCTGGATCCGGTGTTGTGAGACAGAAGACCTCCACGCTGACGAACCAAATGTAAAAGAAATCACGATGGAAGCTAGGGCGAGGGTTGTTGGAGCCCCGTAAAATCGATTATAACTCTTTCCACCCCATCGATTATTTCTGACTGCTTTCGCTATGTAGAGTTTGCTCTGGCCGCTTGTCTACAGCATGTACAAGTACCCAGAGGTACCTATTAGGAGTATTCTAACAAACTTTGACTATAACTAATGCACCAATCATTTGCAACCACAGCTACCTCATGGCCGGGGAATAGCGGGGACTTTGACTTTTCTTTCTGCAGCCCTGCAATGTGAGGGCAAATGTGTAATATAATTCATCGTAAAAGCCATGAATTTGATCACACATTTGCCCTCACTATAACAAAAAGTACCCGAGGGCTTTGTTTAACAATTGGGGTCGCTATCATTGTCGTAGTTATTTTGACAGTTAATCCAAAACCCGAAACATGCACGGAACTGCACGGACAACGCTAAGGTTATAACATCTTAATACACAGTTCCGAGAATAGCTGCCAAGCTCCGCCTGCTTAGTTACTGTTACTACGTCTCACAAGCTTACACAAAGATGGCGGAAAAACAAATGACAAATGCAAGTGCCTGCTAAATGTTGGCGATCTATGGCGAAGAATCAGCCTCCTCATGGCCTACACATGGCAGTTGGCGCATCATGCATTTCCGATGCGTTCTGTTCTTGCAAAGCAGGGTAAATTTATTAAAAGTGGTGTTAGTTTTTTTTTCTTTCAACAGGTATACATCCCATCATTTACTGAAAGGTAAAATCACGGACTAATGTTGGTATTGACCACGTGCGATTTGTTTGTGAGACTATGTCACGTACTAAGTTGTCGTTGCATTGGCCAGGTATACGATATCATGTGATTTTGTGTGACATTCTGGGTGTGGCTCGGAACTGTGTATTATGCTGCGCTTTCTTCGGCAATTTCCCCGTCCTAGGCTAGCAGGGGTTGCAAGTTGCTGGTGCATAAATTGCTAAGTTTCTCCTACTTTCTAATTAGTAAACATATTACGAAGGGAGATGCAATAAGTCTGATGACTGCACTTGGTTTTATTTAAATAAAATTATCAATGCATAATATTAGTCTTGTTTATCGTATTTTATGTCAATAAATGCATTCAAAGTTTTGCTTCGTTGCATGTTATTTAAACCGCGACACGATAAAACCAACAAAGCGGCATGTGTGCCCGGCGAAGACTCAGATCAGCCTGGGCGTCTTCACTCTCCGCATGGAGTTAGCTTAGACCCTTAGCTTTCCTTTAAAGAGTCTGATCAGCCTGGGTAGATGCCCAGGCTTATCTGAGTCTTCTTTGGGTGCACACGCCACTTTGTTGAATTTGTCGTGTTGCGGCTCATATTAGTCTTATATCAATGACTGCATTCAAAGTTTTGCTTCGTTGCATGTTATTTAAATTTATGGATAATAAAACATCTGAAAGTGCACTAAGGACTCATCAGTTATTCCGAAAACTTCAAAAAGTTATTACTTTAATAATATTTGTACCATGATCAGTTTAAGCTCGCTCGTGTCTATCTGCCATTTTTTTTTATGCAGGCCTAGACCGACAAATACCTCGCACGTGATAAGAATGCTAATGTTATGTTCATGTAACTTAAAGTTGCATTTGACAGTATTTCAACTTCATTGCACGTTCTACAATAATAGGATTTCGCCTCTGTAAATGGCATTGCCCTTTCCTCAAAAGAGAACTGACCGGTTACATGCACAGTTACATCTAGAAAGAAATAGAAATGAATAAAAAAAAATAAAAAATAAAAAAAATATTTATATATATAGTGAACACGAAGACCAGTAAAACACATGTAAGCTTGCAGCAAGTTATTTTATGATTTCCAGATGTTTTAGAAATTACATTTGTAGGGTCATAAACCACATAAACCACCTGCTATTGTGATGATCATACTTTTTATGCTGTAGGTAAAATTTGTCTATTTTATTGCGGAGACACGCTTACTTGACTGTGCAGTTTATATACAGGCAAGACAAGCATGCAGTGAAGGATTTTTCCTGAGTGGGACTCAGGAATGTTTAATATGTTTAAAGTTGGCTAATCAGAGCCATTTAAAATGTCAAAACTTGCAGCGATACCATACGTTAAAATATTTAATGCTGATAGGACAAAAGGGCCTTTAATTATCAATATTTACACTTGCCACTGACTTCCCATAGGTGAACCGTATAGAGCAATTGGCTTCATACACCGATGAAGGACAGTTGATCATGTGACGTTGTCGTCAAGCTACGTCTACGGTAAACAAACGTCTTGATTGGTCCACGTAACGTTCGACTGACGTCACGTTATGGCGACGGCTGTTTAACGTAATGGCCGAATACGTCGTTACTGTCTTTTCTTCCTCGCATAATTCATATATTTAACATTAAATTACCACGAAAACAACACAGGAAGGGTCTAAAATAAAGTGTAAATATAAGAAGTAAAATTTGATTTTTCAGCGTTCATCGTGTGATGAAGCCAGTGGTCGTCGCTAAAATTCTACAAGAAGCGCTTCGCGCTTCATGGAATTTTAGCTCCGCCCACTGGCTTCATCACACGATGAACGCTGAAAAATCAAATTTCAATTCTTAAATAATTCCAGCACCAATCCCCGAGATCAATTTCTTGAAAATGTTGAACAGTAAATGAATATAAGTACCTAAGCAGCGTAATCGGCTTCCAGCACATTTGGTACACATTTTTCTTTTATTTTTTGTTTTGTTTCGTTTTGTTCTTGTTTGTTTTCTCCTCTCCAAATTTTGCATAAAGTCAAAGCTTGCAACCCTGATCAAATTGGTGCGTGAGAAAATGACTAATCGAGAAAAGGCTTTGGATATAGGGAATACCTACATGTTTTCATTGTTCTCGATACTCTGTTTGGTCTGAAGCTGCGTTGACAGGTCAGGCCCCGAGGTTATAAAACTTGAGTACATTCTCAAACTCAAAATAAAGCTCACCGATTGGCTGCTTCCGAGCATGTGCTCGGAAGCAGCCAATCAGTGTGCTTAATTTTTAGTTTGCGATAACCTCGAACCCAGTTATGATTTATAAACAACCTTTGTGCAATATATTAGCTACATTTTTGGTAACCGTAGAGTGAGATTTATAGTAGTTTCTATAAAGAAAATGATTTAAGCCTTGATTTGTTTTATTATCTAATCTTTATTTCCTTGAGAATTTCTTAATTCGACAGCCCTCTGGGTACTTGTAGGGATGTTGGTGCAGATAAAATAGTATGACGTCAGTCAAATACTAACTTCAATTTGTCAATGCACGCTTATAAAATGCCGCACACGTTATTATTTTTATAAAATATTTTAAGTATTTATAAAAGCCTTAAGTGCATTATAAAGTCGAATGCACTTGATAACAGAACCGTGTGCGGTAACACTCACTCGTGCCCAAAATGCCTAACTATCTTAATCCTATATGCAGAACTAGACCGAAAAATAGTTTCTACATGATATGTTTAATGATTCGATAGTAGCTGCAAAAGTCTTGTGAGTGCATTTGCAAACTTTCGCAAACAGTCTACGTCTTTAAACGTCTGATGGCAAATGACAAACCAAGCATGCCCATTTCTTATCTGTCCGGGTAACCATTAATTCCTTTATTTCGGTATTTGTTTTCTTCAGTATGACAGTTCTCTTCCAGTCCTTATAGTTTGACATACTTGAGATTAAAATAATAAATCCTGTCCTAAATCTAGCAACACTCCAACCTTGCCTAGCACGCATGCCTTTTACAATAAATCATATTAATTTTATACCAATTTATACCAGACTTTTTTCGCTCTTGTCTGTATCAAAACAGTCTCTGAATCAAGAAAACTGTGAATTCATATAGTATTTGGACGTAGCAAACTGTATAGAGGAGAGGGATGGGTTCCATTTTTCCTACGTTGTGCCCAAGATACGGTGTCCCTCTGACACTCACTGCCCCTAGGCCACAAGGCTACATTGAACCTTTACCCTTTGATAACCTTTTTATCGCAGCACTTAGTCCAATAAAAACAGGTCATGGAAAAAATCATTTCAATTCCCAGTTTACTTTTATGAATTTTTAGTTCTGAATAGTATTTTTCGGCTCTAGCTTCTATTTTAGTATATTTTCACTCTTTATTGGTGCTCCTAAAAGTCTGAATATTCTGTTCTAGTTTGCACTTCCCGCAGCTTCTCTTCCTTTCTGCTTTTCTTTCCTGTATTTTTCATTCTTTATTGATATATTTGAAAGTCTGACTGATTGAAATTTTATTTCGGGTTTTCGCTTTGTTCTTTTTATTCGCCATACTCTAGAACTGAGTCTTTGCTCTGAGCACATTTTGCTTTTTTCGCCCAACTCTAGAACTGAGTCTTTGCTCTGTGCACTATTAGTTTTCCTTACCATCAGCATTTTATCGAAACTATCGATTGCTGATAGGCCTAATTCATTTTGAGCCCAGCTCCTGCATGTCCTGATAATGTTTTCTTGCATGGATAACTTTCCACGCCACTCTCTGAAAATCGATAATCGATATTCGCGAATCAAACGGGTAATGAAATAGGACGGTGAAGTTGGTTTGCTTTTCGTTTTTCGCTTTTCGTTTTTCGTTTTTCGCTTTTCGTTTTTCGCTTTTCGTTTTTCGATAAAAGCTGTTTTGTTTTTCGCTTTTCGTTTTTCGCTTTTCGTTTTTCGATTTACCCTGTTTTGTTTTTTGTTTTTCGCTGTTCGTATTTTGATTTACGTTTTTTTTTTTGTTTTTTGTTTTTCGCTTTTTGTTTTTCGTTTTTTGCTTACGTTTTTTGTTTGTTTTTTTTGTTTTATCGCTTTTCGCTTTTCGCATTTCGTTTTTCGTTTTTTCGACATTCAAATTCTATTTTGACCTTCGTATTGAAGTTCATGTTCAATAACGAATTTTGAGATTGGAAATACTATTTTGATATTCGCACTAAAGCAGAATATCGAATTTTTAAATTCAAAATCCTATTTTCACATTCGAAATGTAGCCATATATGGTATTTTGACATTCGATATCCAATTTTGACATTCGCACTGAAGCTTAAAATGGTATTTTGAAATTCGAAAGCCTATTTTGACATTCGAATTCAGGCCGAATATGGTATTTTGATATTCGATATCCTATTTTGACTTTCGCACTGAAGCCGAATATCGAATTTTGATATTCGAAATCCTATTTTGACATTCGAACTGAAGCCAAATATGGTATTTTGACATTCAATACTGTATTCTAACAACAGCACTGAAGCCAAATATGGTATTTTGACATTCGAAATCCTATTTTGACATTCGAATTTAGGCTGGATATGGTATTTTGACATTCGAAATCCTATTGTGACATTCGCACTGAAGCTTAAAATGGTATTTTGACATTCGAAATCCTATTTTGACATTCGAATTCAGGCTGAATATGGTATTTTGATATTCGATATCCTATTTTGACTTTCGCACTGAAGCCGAATATCGAATTTTGATATTCGAAATCCTATTTACATTCGACCTGAAGCCAAATATGCTATTTTGACATTCAATATCATATTCTAACAACAGCACTGAAGCCAAATATGGTATTTTGACAATCGAAATCCTATTTTGACATTCGAATTTAGGCTGGATATGGTATTTTGACATTCGAAATCCTATTTTGATATTCGCACTGAAGCTTAAAATGGTATTTTGATATTCGATATCCTATTTAGACTTTCGCACTGAAGCCGAATATCGAATTTTGATATTCGAAATCCTATTTTGACATTCGAACTGAAGCCAAATATGCTATTTCGACATTCAATATCGTATTCTTACAACAGCACTGAAGCCAAATATGGTATTTTGACATTCGAAATCCTATTTTGACATTCGAATTTAGGCTGGATATGGTATTTTTACATTCGAAATCCTATTTTGACATTCGAATTCAGGCCGAATATGGTATTTTGATATTCGATATCCTATTTTGACTTTCGCACTGAAGCCGAATAACGAATTTTGATATTCGAAATCCTATTTTGACATTCAAACTGAAGCCAAATATGCTATTTTGACATTCAATATCGTATTCTAACAACAGCACTGAAGCCAAATATGGTATTTTGACATTCGAAATCCTATTTTGACAATCGAATTTAGGCTCGATATGGTATTTTGACATTCGAAATCCTATTTTTACATTCGAATTCAGGCCGAATATGGTATTTTGATATTCGATATCCTATTTTGACTTTCGCACTGAAGCCGAATATCGAATTTTGATGTTCGAAATCCTATTTTGACATTCGAACTGAAGCTAAATATGGTATTTTGACATTCAATATCGTATTCTAACAACATCACTGAAGCCAAATATGGTATTTTGACATTCGAAATCCTATTTTGACATTCGAATTTAGGCTGGATATGGTATTTTTACATTCGAAATCCTATTTTGACATTCGAATTCAGGCCGAATATGGTATTTTGATATTCGATATCCTATTTTGACTTTCGCACTGAAGCCGAATCTCGAATTTTGATATTCGAAATCCTTTTTTCACATTCGAACTGAAGCCAAATCTGCCATTTTGACATTGAATATTGTATTCTAACAACAGCACTGAAGCCAAATATGGTATTTTGACATTCGAAATCCTATTTTGACATTCGAATTTAGGCTGGATATGGTATTTTGACATTCGAAATCCTATTTTGACATTCGAATTCAGGCCGAATATGGTATTTTGATATTCGAAATCCTATTTTGACATTCGAACTAAAACCGAATATCGAATTTTGATATTCGAAATCCCATTTTAACATTCGAACTGAAGACGAATATGGTATTTTGACATTCGGTTTCATATTTTAACATTCGCACTGAAGCTTAATATGGTATTTTGACATTCGATATCCTATTTTGACATTCGCACTGAAGCTTATAATGGTATTTTGACATTCGATATCCTATTTTGACATTCGAACTGAAGCTTAAAATGGTATTTTGACATTCGATATCCTATTTTGACATTCGCACTGAAGCTTAAAATGGTATTTTGAAATTCGAAAGCCTATTTTGACATTCGAATTCAGGCCGAATATGGTATTTTGATATTCGATAGCCTATTTTAACTTTCGCACTGAAGCCGAATATCGAATTTTGATATTCGAAATCCTATTTTGACATTCGAACTGAAGCCTAATATGCTATTTTGACATTCAATATCGTATTCTTACAGCAGCACTGAAGCCAAATATGGTATTTTGATATTCGAAATCCTATTTTGAAATTCGAATTCAGGCTGGATACGGTATTTTGACATTCGAAATCCTATTTTGACATTCGCACTGAATCTTAAAATGGTATTTTGACATTCGAAATCCTATTTTGACATTCGAATTCAGGCTGAATATGGTATTTTGATATTCGATATTCTATTTTGACTTTCGCACTGAAGCCGAATATCGAATTTGGATATTCGAAATCCTATTTTGACATTCGAACTGAAGCCAAATATGCTATTTTGACATTCAATACTGTATTCTAACAACAGCACTGAAGCCAAATATGGTATTTTTACACGCGAAATCCTATTTTGACATTCGAATTTAGGCTGGATATGGTATTTTGACATTCGAAATCCTATTTTGACATTCGCACTGAAGCTTAAAATGGTATTTTGACATTCGAAATCTTATTTTGACATTCGAATTCAGGCTGAATATGGTATTTTGATATTCGATATCCTATTTTGACTTTCGCACTGAAGCCGAATATCGAATTTTGATATTCGAAATCCTATTTTGACATTCAAACTGAAGCCAAATATGCTATTTTGACCTTCAATATCGTATTCTAACAACAGCACTGAAGCCAAATATGGTATTTTGACATTCGAAATCCTATTTTGACATTCGAATTTAGGCTGGATATGGTATTTTGACATTCGAAATCCTATTTTTACATTCGAATTCAGGCCGAATATGGTATTTTGATATTCGATATCCTATTTTGACTTTCGCACTGAAGCCGAATATCGAATTTTGATATTTGAAATCCTATTTTGACATTCGAACTGAAGCCTAATATGCTATTTTGACATTCAGTATCGTATTCTTACAGCAGCAGTGAAGCCAAATATGGTATTTTGATATTCCAAATCCTATTTTGACATTCGCACTGACGAAGAGCTAAGAACTTGAAACTTTATACACACGATCAGTATGGAAAATAAGCGAATTAATGTTTTTCTTTTTTCCGCCTGTCTTGTTTAACTTAGTGCATTGTTAGCCTATGGAACCTTGTGAACAAAATATCTTGAGAACCCCTGATGCTAGGATCATGATTTTTTGAAGGAGGATATTGCCCAAGGTGTAGCTGACCTGATTATCTTTCGAATTTTTTCTTAAATTTTTGACTGAGTTAAGCCCCTTTTTCGACTTAGTGCATTGAAGCCTACGGTACAAAGGTACAAGCGTTATTGGATGAACCTTCTTTAGAAGCAAGCATATGGTTTGGGGCATAGTGTTTCATAAACACATTTTTAGTTTTATTTGTTGCCTAGGAAACTGAAATGCAAAAATAGAAAAAAAGGCCTTAAATCATCTCCTCAGAAACTATATGCTCTATGAGGCAGAGACTTTATACACTTTCTCACTATATTAGCCTTTACAGATTGTTTTGGTTTTCCATTGTCATTGTTCAAAGGATATGGTTGGTATGGCAACTTAAAATGAAACAAATGAACCCATTGCTAAGGCATTGCAGATATTCTATTCTAACGTTTTCAGAATTATTCCTTGGGTGGTCTTCTATCAGCCCTGTTTTTTACCTGCACACTACTCATCTTGATCAGTTGCCATGGCTAACCGAAAGGGGGAAAATAGCAAAATATCCTTTGAAATGTATTCTTTTTTGTTCCCATACCAATCAAAATGTGGAAAATAGTTATGTATTTTGTTATCAAGTTAACAGACTGTCAGACTGAAACTTTGAAGTTTTATGTTTTGTATTGGCCTGTACAAATGTAACCGCAAATTTGAGCCTCGTACAAATATGATACGTGTACCAACTTGGAGCTAAGATCTGGTTAGCTTTGTGGCCCGTGGGCCTCTTGTTTCTCTATGCCATAAATTGGAAATCAAAAATGTGGTTTTCGGCAATCGGAAAAGATATATATTTTCTTTATGCCGTAATTTGCCAATCGATAATTACGTAATTTGGCAATCGAAAATGTGGTTTTCGGCAATCGAAAATGTGGTTTTCGGCAATCGGAAAAGATATATATATAATCGAAAATGTGGTTTTATATATATATATATATATATATATATATATATATATATATATATATATATATATATATATATATATATATATATATATATATATATATATATATATATATTGCCGAAAACCACGATTGCCAAATTACGGCATAAAGAAACAAGAGGCTGGTCGATCGCCATTGTCGCCTAACCGGTGTGATTACAGCAAGGGCAATTATTGGCCCTTTTAATGTTTGCTTTTTACATGTTTTGATTTTAGTTGCAGAAAGTATGGCATATTTTTCGAGGTTTTACCTTTGATCGAAGTCTTTAACTCAACATATGCTATTATTTTTCTTCTTTTAATACATTAAACAGTGGCATGGTTTCCACACAATCCGTGGCTTTTTGTTAATTTTTCTGTCTTTACAAACCCCCGGAAAAGGTTTCGGGACTCCTTGCACATTTATCCAATCTACGAACCTCAATGCGAAAACACGTCCCTTGGATAAGTGACATCAGATGCATTTTACAAATAATGTTGCATCTTTATATTTGATTTCAATCTTTAGAGAAAATGAAGGAAGAGCATAGAAAATGTTTGGATTGGGGTTTATCCGCGGTCACGTGATACTACCCTCAATTTTCCTGTATTTTACAACGATCTTGTTAGCATAGCAACGACAAAGTCGCATGCAAAGCCAAAATACCTTTGGCAGATCGTCTACAAGGATGTTGTCCTATAACTGAAGCAATGATTTTGTATTAATCAAAAGTATTTGCAAGTCAGTATTGGGTCTTTTGAATACTACTCACGCTTAAGAAATTTATGCGTAACTTTCACCTCATTATTCACGAAAATGAAGACCGGCTTCTCTATTAACATCCAATTTTCGTTAATTTGAAATTTCAACGAAGGGACGTTTTCTCGCGTTGTGCCATATATTCATGAAAACTGTAACGTTATTGCTGGTTTAATGAATATATACTTGGCGAAAAAAAAAAAAGAAAAAAAAAAGAAACGCCAGATGTAATTTTAGGGCCCCGCCAGACGAAGTCTTCGGAAGCACTTGACGATATCATGACACACGGACGGACAGACAGCAGACGGACAAGATGTTCACTATAGGGCCCCTATAGAGAACATCTTGTCCGTCTGCTGTCTGTCCGTCCGTGTGTCATGATATCGTGTCCGCTCCGTAACTCTGAAACCGTTTGAGTTATTCGCACGAAACTTTGTACAATTGTAAAGCATCATCAAACGACGTGCAGAGAACAAGAACCGTAACTTTCCTTAAATTTTTACTAAATTTTGCCCCTTTGTAATATTTAGTACTCTATAATTTTAAAACTCTCAAAGAAATTTTAATGAAACTTTGTACAAATATAAGGCATCATCAGACGATGTGCGGAAAATAAGAACCATGACTCCATTTACTTTTTTTACAGGATAATGCCCTTTTGTACATTGTTATTTTAAGGATAGAAATCATGTCCGCTTTATATCTTTAAAATCGTCCAAGATTTTACGTGCAATTTTGTACAAATATAAAGCATCAGCAGACGATTTGCAGAAAATAAGAACTGTAACTCCATTTACATTTTTTACAGAATTATGCCCCATTGTAAATTTGAGGATAGAAATCACGTCCGCTCTATAGCTTTGAAACAAATATATTTTCATGATATTTTATTTATAATTTGTTTTTTTATAAGACGATGTGCTGAGAATAGGAACCATAACTACACCTTCATTTTTACAGAATTATGTCCCTCCATAACTTTAAAGCCTTTGAAGACGTTTTCACAAAACGTGTAACAAATATAAAGCATCATTAGATGATCTGAATGTGTGCAGAGTGCAAAAATGGTAACTCCAGTTTTCTGCTTCAAAGAATTGTTGACTTGCTTTTAATCAGCCCTGATTTTGTATTTTATCCATACCTTCATGATACCAGAAGCTTAAAGATTTACTCCCTTTATAATAGTAACAAAATATTTGATGAAATACTTCGTGCAATACCTCCGACATGGTCTAACTATACATTTGAATTAGAGTTTAGATAATAATATTTGATAAAAGTGACTTTAATAAAAAAAAAAAAAAAAAAATAGCATATTTGGCTTCAGTTCGAATGTAAAGATAGGATTCCGAATGTCAAAATACCATATTCAGCCTCAGTTTGAATGTCAAAATAGGATTTCGAATATCAAAATACGATAGATGGCTTCAGTGCGGATGCCAAAATACGATTTCAAATGTCAAAATACCATATTTGGATTCCGTTCGAATATCGAAATATTCGGCTTCATTTCGAATGTCAAAATAGAATTTCGAATAAAGATATTCGATATTCGGCTTCATCGTGAAAGTCAAAATAGGATATCGAATATCAAAATAACATATTCGGCCTGAATTCGAATGTCAAAATAGGATTTCGAATGTCAAAATACCGTGTTCAGTCTGAATTCGAATGTCAAAATACCATTTCGAATGTCAAAATACCATATTTAGCTTTTGTGTCATTCTTAGAATACGATTTAGGATGTCAAAATAGCATATTTGGCTTCAGTTTGAATGTTCATATAGGATTTCGAATGTCAAAATACCATATTCGGCTTCAGTTTGAATGTCAAAATAGGATTTCGAATATCAAAATTCGATATTCGGGTTCATTGCGAATGTCAAAATCGGATATCGAATGTCAAAATACCATATTCGGCATGAATTCGAATGTCAAAATAGGATTTCGACATCAAAAAAACATATTCGGCCTGA
Source organism: Ctena decussata (assembly GCA_963989385.1). Lineage (NCBI taxonomy): Eukaryota > Metazoa > Mollusca > Bivalvia > Lucinida > Lucinidae > Ctena > Ctena decussata. The sequence goes on from OZ022500.1 coordinate 47,640,608, forward strand.
ATTCGAATGTCAAAATAGGATTTCGAATGTCAAAATATCATATTCTTCGTCAGTTCTAATGTCAAAATGGGATTTCGAATATCAAAATTCAAGATTCGGCTTCAGTGCGAATGTCCAAATAGGATATCGAATATCAAAATACCATAATCGGCCTGAATTCGAATGTCAAAATAGGATTTCGAATATCAAAATACCATATTACGCTTCAGTGTGAATGTTAAAATATGATTTCGAATGTCAAAATACCATATTCGTCTTCAGATCGATTGTCAAAATGGGATTTCGAATTTCAAAATTCGATATTCGGTTTCATTTCGAATGTCAAAATAGGATGTCGAATATCAAAATACCATATTCGGCCTGAATTCGAATGTCAAAATAGGATTTCGAAAGTCAAAATACCATATTCGTCTTCAGTTCGAATGTCAAAATAGGATTTCGAATTTCAAAATTCGAAATTCGGCTTCAGTGCGAAAGTCAAAATAGCGTTTCGAATATCAAAATACCATAATACGCCTGAATTCGAATGTCAAAATAGGATTTCGAATATCAAAATACCATTTTAAGCTTATGTGCGAATGTCAAAATAGGATTTCGAATGTCAAAATACCATATTCGTCTTCAGTTTGAATGTCAACATGGGATTTCGAATTTCAAAATTCGATATTCGGCTTCAGTGCGAATGTCAAAATAGGATATCGAATATCAAAATACCATTATCGGCCTGAATTCGAATGTCAAAATAGGATTTTGAATGTCAAAATACCATTTTAAGCTTCAGTTCGAATGTCAAAATAGGATATCGAATACCAAAATACCATATTAAGCTTCAGTGCGAATGTTAAAATAGGATTTCGAATGTCAAAATACATTATTCGCCTTCAGATCGAATGTCAAAATGGGATTTCAAATATCAAAATTCGATATTCGGTTTCATTTCGAATGTAAAAATAGGATTTCGACATCAAAAAAACATATTCGGCCTGAATTCGAATGTCAAAAGAGGATTTCGAATGTCAAAATATCGTATTCGTCTTCAGTTCGAATGTCAAAATGGGATGTCGAATATCAAAATTCGAGATTCGGCTTCAGTGCGAATGTCAAAATAGGATATCGAATATCAAAATACCATAATCGGCCTGAATTCGAATGTCAAAATAGAATATCGAATGTCAAAATACCATATTAAGCTTCAGTGCGAATGCCAAAATACCATATTAAGCTTCAGTTCGAATGTCAAAATGGGATGTCGAATATCAAAATTCGATATTCGGCTTCAGTGCGAAATTCAAAATAGGATATCGAATATCAAAATACCATATTCGGCCTGAATTCGAATGTCAAAATAGGGTTTTGAATATCAAAATGCCATTTAAAGCTTCAGTTCGAATGTCAAAATAAGATACCGAATATCAAAATCCCATATTAAACTTCAGTGCGAGTGTCAAAATAGGATTTCGAATGTCAAAATACCGTATTCGTCTTCAGTTCGAATGTCAAAATGGGATTTCGAATATCAAAATTCAAAATAGGATTTCGACATCAAAAAAACATATTCGGCCTGAATTCGAATGTCAAAATAGGATTTCGAATGTCAAAATATCATATTCTTCGTCAGTTCTAATGTCAAAATGGGATTTCGAATATCAAAATTCAAGATTCGGCTTCAGTGCGAATGTCAAAATAGGATATCGAATATCAAAATACCATATTCAGCCTGAATTCGAATGTCAAAATAGGATTTTGAATGTCAAAATACCATATTAAGCTTCAGTTCGAATGTCAAAATAGGATATCGAATGTCAAAATACCATATTAAGCTTCAGTGCGAATGTTAAAATAGGATTTCGAATGTCAAAATACCATATTCGTCTTCAGATCGAATGTCAAAATGGGATTTCGAATATCAAAATTCGATATTCGGTTTCATTTCGAATGTCAAAATAGGATTTCGAATATCAAAATACCATATTCGGCCTGAATTCGAACCTCAAAATAGGATTTCGAAAGTCAAAATACCATATTCGTCTTCAGTTCGAATGTCAAAATGGGATTTCGAATATCATAATTCGCGACTCGGCTTCAGTGCGAATGTCAAAATAGGATATCGAATATCAAAATACCATAATCGGCCTGAATTCGAATGTCAAATAGGATTTCGAATGTCAAAATATCATATTAAGCTTCAGTGCGAATGTTAAAATAAGATTTCGAATGTCAAAATACCATATTCGTCTTCAGATCGAATGTCAAAATGGGATTTTCGAATATTAAATTTCGATAGTCGGTTTCATTTCGAATGTCAAAAGAAGATTTCGAATATCAAAATACCATAATCGGTCTGAATTGGAATGTCAAAATAGGATTTCGAATGTGAAAATACCATTTTAAGCTTCGGAGCAAATGTCAAAATAGGACTTCGAATGTCAAAATACCATATTAAGCTTCTGTGCGAATGTCAAAATCGGATTTCGAAAATCAAAATACCATATTCGTCTTCAGTTCGAATGTCAAAATGGGATTTCGAATATCAAAATTCGATATTCGGTTTCAGTTCGAATGTCAAAATAGGATTTCGAATATCAAAATACCATATTCGGCCTTAATTCGAATGTCAAAATAGGATATCGAATGTCAAAATACCATATCCAGCCTAAATTCGAATGTCAAAATAGGATTTCGAATGTCAAAATACCATATTTGGCTTCAGTGCTGTTGTTAGAATACAGTATTGAATGTCAAAATAGCATATTTGGCTTCAGTTTGAATGACAAAATAGGATTTCGAATATCAATATTCGATATTCGGCTTCAGTGCGAAAGTCAAAATAGGATATCGAATATCAAAATACCATATTCGGCCTGAATTCGAATGTCAAAATAGGATTTCGAATGTCAAAATACCATTTTAAGCTTCAGTGCGAATGTCAAAATAGGATATCGAATACCAAAATACCATATTAAGCTTCGAATATAAAAATTCGATATTCGGCTTCAGTTCGAATGTCAAAATAGGATTTCGAATATCAAAATACCATATTCGGCCTTAATTCGAATGTCAAAATAGGATATCGAATGTCAAAATACCATATCCAGCCTAAATTCGAATGTCAAAATAGGATTTCGAATGTCAAAATACCATATTTGGCTTCAGTGCTGTTGTTAGAATACAGTATTGAATGTCAAAATAGCATATTTGGCTTCAGTTTGAATGACAAAATAGGATTTCGAATATCAATATTCGATATTCGGCTTCAGTGCGAAAGTCAAAATAGGATATCGAATATCAAAATACCATATTCGGCCTGAATTCGAATGTCAAAATAGGATTTCGAATGTCAAAATACCATTTTAAGCTTCAGTGCGAATGTCAAAATAGGATATCGAATACCAAAATACCATATTAAGCTTCTCTGCGAATGTTAAAATAGGATTTCGAATGTCAAAATACCATATTCGTCTTCAGATCGAAAGTCAAAATGGGATTTCGAATATCAAAATTCGATATTCGGTTTCATTTCGAATATCAAAATAGGATTTCGACATAAAAAAAAAAACATATTCGGCCTGAATTCGAATGTCAAAATAGGTTTTCGAATGTCAAATTATCATATTCGTCTTCAGTTCGAATGTCAAAATGGGATTTGGAATATCAAAATTCGAGATTCGGCTTCTGTACGAATGTCAAAATAGGATAATGAATATCAAAATACCGTAATCGGCCTGAATTCGAATGTCAAAATAGGGTTTCGAACGTCAAAATATCATATTAAGCTTCAGTGCGAATGTTGAAATAGGATTTCGAATGTCAAAATACCATATTCGTCTTCAGATCGAATGTCAAAATGGGATTTCGAATATCAAAATTCGATATTCGGTTTCAGTTCGAATGTCAAAATAGGATTTCGAATATCAAAATACCATATTCGGCCTGAATTCGAACCTCAAAATAGGTTTTCGAAAGTCAAAATACCATATTCGTCTTCAGTTCGAATGTCAAAATGGGATTTCGAATATCAAAATTCGAGATTCGGCTTCAGTGCGAATGTCAAAATAGGATTTCGAATGTCAAAATATCATATTTGGCTTCAGTGCTGTTGTTAGAATACAGTATTGAATGTCAAAATAGCATATTTGGCTTCAGTTCGAATGTCAAAATAGAATTTCGAATATCAAAATTCGATATTCGGCTTCAGTGGGAAAGTCAAAATAGGATATCGAATATCAAAATACCATATTCGGCCTGAATTCGAATGTCAAAATAGGCTTTCAAATTTCAAAATACCATTTTAAGCTTCAGTGCGAATGTCAAAATAGGATATCGAATGTCAAAATACCATATTTGCCTTCATTTCGAATGTGAAAATACGATTTTGAATTTAAAAATTCGATATTCTGCTTTAGTGCGAATATCAAAATAGTATTTCCAATCTCAAAATTCGTTATTGAACTTCAATACGAAGGTCAAAATAGAATTTGAATGTCGAAAAACGAAAAACGAAATGCGAAATGCGAAAAGCGAAAAACAAAAAAAAAAAAAAAAAAAAAAAGTAAACAAAATACGAAAAACGAAAAGCGAAAAACAAAAAACAAAAAAAACGTAAATCAAAATACGAACAGCGAAAAACAAAAAACAAAACAGCGTAAATCGAAAAAACGAAAAGCGAAAAACGAAAAGCGAAAAACAAAACAGCTTTTATCGAAAAACGAAAAGCGAAAAACGAAAAACGAAAAGCGAAAAACGAAAAGCGAAAAACGAAAAATGAAAAGCGAAAAACGAAAAACGAAAAGCGAAAAACGAAAAGCGAAAAACGAAAAGCAAACCAACTTCACCGTCCTTAATGAAATACACTTCGAGATATGGGCAAGTCATCTTTATCTTCTAATTTTAATTTTCCTTATATTCCAATCCATTTTTCCGTGTTCATTTTGAAAACCGCATTAAATTTCGAACAGCCTGATATATTTTTTGAAAAGATTGCATAAGAAATACCGCGGTCATTTTTTAGTTTAAGTTGACTACCCTCAAAATGTATAGAATATATAGTAAATCATAACTTTTGCACTGCGTTGATCAAATTTTTTGCCCGCATATTTCTCTTGTTTTCATAAAATGATCATTTTCCGTGTTCATTCCGAAAAATACAATTATTCAGCATTTCGTGGATATAAAATTTTATTGAAATAGGAAGTAAAACAGTGCGGTCATTTTTACATTTTCCATCAGCACCCTTAGTTCTACGCCGGCCGCAAATATCCCACGAAATTCACACAATACTCCAGGTGGCCTAGAAAGTTGCGGACGAATTTTTATATGTTATCTGTGAATGAATTTGTGATGAGATGTATATTTTTGTGTCTTCTTCGCAGGCACTAACTTGTTGTTTTAAACTTTATTTCGTTCATAAAACATATACACACATTAGGCAATAGACGTCGATGGAAAATGCACACTTACACATATTACCTGAGGACAGTAAATACATCATGATATCATTTGGAATTTCTCGGCACCCTATTACAGTTTCATATTAAGCAAGCAACTGAGCTAGCAAGTGAATATCTCTTTCTGTCTCCAAACTTCTTAAAGCTGCAAAGTAACTGATGTCAGTCTGACGGATCAACGACCGAAATTGGTAGGCTATGATTTCATATGATTTATGAAATTAAAAAAAACAAACGCGGGAACTAGGATCCTTGGAGGCCAACAAGTGAAAAATGTTTACATTATGATTTCCAGATGTTTCAGAAATTAGATTCAGATATAAAACCTCAAATTACAAAATACATAAACAGTTAACTGCAAACCACCTGCCACTACCATTAACTTACTTATCTGCTACAGGTGAAATATGCTGTAAATGTATATCTGCAGTGTCACGGTTTGTTCATACACGTAGATCAGCTAACATTAATATTTTGTATCTACATTATTTATCAAGAATGTTAGGATGCTATGGTGTTATATAAATCATATATGGAGAGAGAGAGAGAGATTTTGAAGTCTACAATTGAAATTCTCTAATGCAGATATATTTTCGGTATTTGAAAGGGTAGTTACGCATATCAGCAAGAACGTAAGTGCACATTGTGTGTCTTTTTCATATGTATTATAGTTTTTAGTAATCGTAATAGGAAACAAGAAAAATCTTTAAAAAAAAAAAGATAAGCGGCTCAGATTAAATGGAAGTGTGTTTTGTAATATGTCTCTTATTGAAGAGTTGACAATAACGTTCCTGAATATGACTCACGTGAGCTATGTCGGTAGGCACTCACAACCGTAATTTGACACTGGGTAGCGACAATGACCTATCTCAAAATTGGGCTGTCCAATGTGGAATTCAAACATGGACCGCGGTCAATTTTGAAATTGACCTGATTTCAAAATAGTTATCAACATGGTGCACTGTTTATTTGTGTGTAAATGTAAACTTTTAAATGTAAACTTTATTTATTTTACATCGTTTGCACTGCAAGCTCACGCGAACTTATTTAAATACTCTCGATGGCACGGATTTTGGCGCGCTTGTGGTCCTATACTGGTGGAGAAAACCATCGACCTCGGACGGGCGACCACTACCCTCCCACATGACGACGCCATGATCCGGGCCCCTACTAGTACATACTAGTAAAAAAAAGAAAAAGAAAAACAAGAGGGCCAAGAGGCCCTGAATCGCTCACCTGAGCAAAAAGGTTAAAGGTCAAACTAGGATCATAATTTGAACAAACCAGATAGTTTGCAACCATTTCCAAATGGTTCTGAAGAAGATTTTTGGATGTTTTTCTATGTATTGCTATGGTTCAAACCCTGGACCCCCTGGGGCAGGGCCATTTGGACCCTGGGGCCATTATTTGAATAATCTTGGTAAAGGACCACTAGGCAATGCTAAAAGCTAAATTTCAAGTCTCTGAGCCAAGTGGTTCTGAAGAAGATTTCTGAATATTTTTCTATGTATTTCTATGGTTCAAACCCAGGACCCCCTGGGGCGGGGCCATCAGGACCCCCTGGGGCGGGGCCATTTTTGACACTGACATCATCATTTGAATAAACTTGGTAAGGGACCACTAGGCAATGTATCATACAAAATTTCAAGCATCTGCACTAAGGGGTTCCGGAGAAGAAGTTTTTTAAGTACATTTTAATTTCGACCCCAAAACTCCCTGCCCCAGGACCATTTTGGATCCCAGGGCAACCATTTACACAAACTTTGTAGGAGTCCACCAGGCAACGCAACATAATTTTCAAGCATCTGAGCCAAGTGGTTCTGAAGAAGAAGATTTTTTAATAGTTTCCTATGTATTTCTATGGCTCAAACTCAGGATTCCTTGCCGCAGGGCCATTTCGAACCCTGGGGTCATCATTTGAACAAACTTGATAAAGGACAACAAGGTAATGCATCAAACCAATTTTCAAGCATCTGGGCCAAGTGGTTCTGAAGAAGATTTTTTAATATTTTTCTATGTAGTTCTATGGTTCAAACCCAGGACCCCCTGGGGTGGGGCCATTTATAGACCCTGGGGTCATCATTTGAACAAACTTCGTAAAAGACTACTAGGCACTAAAAGTATAAGACTACTACTTTGGTACAAACCAAATTTCAAGCATCTGAGCCAAGTGGTACTGAAGAAGAAGATTTTTTAAATATTTTTCTATATATTTCTATGGTTCAAACCTAGGACTCCCGGTCCCAGGGCCATTTTGGACCCTGGAGCCACCATTTAAACAAACTTGGTAAAGGTCTACTTTTTAAGGCAATAATACATACCAAATTTCAAGCATTTGAGCCTTGTGGTTCTGAAGTAGAAGATTTTTTATTATTTTTCTATGTATTTCTATGGTTCAAACCCGGGACTCCCTGCCCCGGAGCCATTTTGGCCCTGGAGCCACCATTTGAACAAACTTGGTAGAGGACCACTAGGCAATGTTACATACCAAATTTCAAGCATCTGAGGCAGGCAGTTCTGGTGAAGAAGATTTTTAAGTAGTTATTAGTTTCAAACCCAAGACCCCCTGCCCCAGGGCCATTTTGGACCCTGGGGCCACCATTTGAACAAACTTGGTAGAGGACCACTAGGCAATGCCACATACCAAATTTCAAGCATCTGAGCCAAGTAGTTCTGGTGAAGATGATTTTTAAGTAATTTTAGCTTCGAACCTAAGACCCCCTGCCCCAGGGCCATTTTGGACCCTGGGGCCACAATTTGAACAAACTTGGTAGAGGACCACTAGGCAATGCTACATACCAAATTTCAAGCATCTGAGCCAAGCAGTTCTGGAGAAGAAGATTTTTAAGTATTCTTTAGTTTCGAACCCAAGACCCCCTGCCCCTGGGCCATTTTGGACCCTGGGGCCACCATTTGAACAAACTTGGTAGAGGACCACTAGGCAATGCTACATACCAAATTTCAAGCATCTGAGCCAAGCAGTTCTGGAGAAGAAGATTTTTAAGTATTTTTTAGTTTCGAACCCAAGACCCCCTGCCCCGGGGCCATTTTGGACCCCGGGGCCACCATTTGAACAAACTTGGTAGAGGACCACTAGGCAATGCTACATACCAAATTTCAAGCATCTGAGTCAAGCAGTTCTGGAGAAGATGATTTTTAAGTATTTTTTAGTTTCGAACCCAAGACCCCCTGCCCCAGGGCCATTTTGGACCCTGGGGCCACCATTTGAACAAACTTGGTAGAGGACCACTAGGCAATGCTTCATACCAAATATCAAAGCCCTAGGCCTAGCAGTTTCAGAGAAGATGTCATTTAAAGCAAATTGTTGACGACGCACGACGGACGACGGACGACGCACGACGCACGACGGACGACGCACGACGGACGACGGACACTGGGTGATCACAATAGCTCACCCTGAGCCTATGGCTCAGGTGAGCTAAAAAGGTAAAGTGGCACCCTTATGTGTGTACTTACAACTGACCGACATACTGTGTGTGAATTTTTACACAACAATTCACTGCTTGAGCTGATCTGTTTTGTTTTCAATACTGAAAATTGCTGAGAAATTATTATTTTCCTTCAAATTTTCCCAGGTCACATCGTCTAACGTTAAGGAACGTCATCGAAATGTCACATAAGGGACCGGTCATTTGATATTCTGGGGGGGGGGGCTGGTATATTTGATGGAGACACAACATTTTATTTCACTGGCCTCTGGAAACAATTTCTTTTTTTTTCACCTTGTGGGAGCTAATTTATTTTTTTTACAAACTAACTCAAACAGGTTATTTTTTTTTTAATTTTATAGCTGAACTACCAGATCCTTGTTTACTTGACCTTAATATCCTTTTATTTTAGCCACATCAGTATTTTTTACACCTTTTTTTCTCACAAAAAGAACATGGTGCTGTCTTTAACCAGGCCAAGGGCATGGCTTAGCTTGCATTTGCAAACCAGTGCCTGGAGCATGTTACTCTTTTCATCTAAGGTAGAGATACAAACATCCCTGTATGAGTTTGGCAAAAAATTAGGCCTTAAATTAGGGATATTTGGCCAAAATTTAGGGCTATTTTGGCAAAGTTTTAGGGCTAACATTAGGAATTTAAGTTTTTTTTCTATTCCAATATATATGCCCAAACATGCTTTATTCATACTTTAGAAAGTTTGATAAATACTTACATGGTAGAGTCACATTAATTACATGATAGAGCCACATTATACATGAACGGCAATTAATAAAATGGCTGAAAGTTATGTGCTAAGAAGTTAACAAAGGGGGGGGGGGGGGGGGTCTGGGGGGCAATGCCCCCAGAAGCTAAAGCAATTTTCCAACTTCAATGGCAATTTTAAGACTGGAAACAATAGAGAAAAACTAGGAATGATTGATAAAAATAAGGGTTTTTATATTGGGACTTTTGCCTTTTAGTGTGTTTATTTTGCCATAATGATTTTGTCTCCCATAAGCTAGTGACTCTTTTGCAATTCAGTTTTAGTGGAAACATTTACTTAGTAATGTGGCAGATCAATAATACATGTATGTGAATGTTGTATAGGAATTTTTTGTAAATGTATGCACATGCGGGCCCACTGGTGTAAACCAATTGTAGATAATATTAAAATATTACTATAAATATGGGGGTCTGGGGGGGCGCAGCCCCCCAGAAGGCCCCCAGAAGCCAGAGACATTATAAAAACTCAATTCCAATGGAATTATCTTCAACTATATTTTTTTTGAAATTTTAGATAGTGCACAAAAGGAGAGCGGATTTCCGGAAGGGCGCATTTTGTCACACCGTAACGGTGTAGACAGATGTAGAAAATGATTTCAGGCCTGCAAGCACATGTATCTAGTCAAGCTCTGTGTGTTTTGAAAAAAAAAATCAGCGACTCTTTTCCAAGAAGTGTAACGAGTGTATACAATGCAAACATATAGGAAAACCCCAGTCTCTGCCTGTATCAGATGTAGACAAGTGTATACAATAATAATATTACTGAAAAAAATTAGCACATCTTTTCAAAACAACTGTAACAAACGTACACAATAGAATAAGATAGGAAAAGTACCCAAGCAGGTGTAACGGATGTAGACAAGTGTATACAATTGTGATCCTACTCAAAAAATTAAATCTGATACACCATTCAAAAAGTGTGACGAACGTATACAATGCAAAAATATAGGGAAACTATCCCAGTACATGTAACAGATGTATACAAGGTCTGTGTGTTGAAAAAAAATCAGCGACTCCTTTCCAAGAAGTGTAACGAATGTATACAAAGCAAATATATAGGAAAACCCCAGTCTCTGCCTGTATCAGATGTAGACAAGTGTATACAATAATAATATTACTGAAAAAAATTAGCATATCTTTTCAAAACAACTGTAACAAACGTACACAATAGAATAAGATAGGAAAAGTACCCAAGCAGGTGTAACGGATGTAGACAAGTGTATACAATTGTGATCCTACTCAAAAATTAAATCTGATACACCATTCAAAAAGTGTGACGAACGTATACAATGCAAAAATATAGGGAAACTATCCCAGTACATGTAACAGATGTATACAAGGTCTGTGTGTTGAAAAAAAATCAGCGACTCTTTTCCAAGAAGTGTAACGAATGTATACAATGCAAATGTATAGGAAAAACCCATCCTCTGCCTGTTACAGATGTAGACGAAAGTATACAATGATAATATTACTGAAAAAAAAAAAGAGAGAACATCTTTTCAGAAACTGTAACAAACGTATACAATAGAATAAGATAGGGAAACCGCCCAAGCAGGTGTAACGGAAGGTGACAAATGTATACAACTCTGATCTTATTCAAAAAATAAAAACTGATACACCATTCAAAAGCGTGACGAACGTATACAATAGAAACATATAGGGAAACTATCCCAGCATGTGTAACGGATGTATACAAGGTCTGTGTGTTGAAAAAAATTTAGTTCATCTTGCCCAAAAATCGTAACGAACGTATACAATGCAAATGTATAGGAAAAACCCATCCTCTGCCTGTTACAGATGTAGACGAGAGTATACAATGATAATATTACTGAAAAAAAAAAAAGAGAACATCTTTTCAGAAACTGTAACAAACGTATACAATAGAATAAGATAGGGAAACCGCCCAAGCAGGTGTAACGGAAGGTGACAAATGTATACAACTCTGATCTTATTCAAAAAATAAAAACTGATACACCATTCAAAAGCGTAACGAACGTATACAATAGAAACATATAGGGAAACTATCCCAGCATGTGTAACGGATGTATACAAGGTCTGTGTGTTGAGAAAAATTTAGTTCATCTTGCCCAAAAAGCGTAACGAACGTATACAATGCAAATGTATAGGAAAAACCCATCCTCTGCCTGCTACAGATGTAGACGAGAGTATACAATGATAACATTACTGAAAAAAAAAAGAGAACATCTTTTCAGAAACTGTAACAAACGTAAACAATAGAATAAGATAGGGAAACTGCCCAAGCAGGTGTAACGGAAGGTGACAAATGTATACAACTCTGATCTTATTCAAAAAATAAAAACTGATACACCATTCAAAAGCGTAACGAACGTATACAATAGAAACATATAGGGAAACTATCCCAGCAAGTGTAACGGATGTATACAAGGTCTGTGTGTTGAAAAAAAATTTAGTTCATCTTGCCCAAAAAGCGTAACGAATGTATACAATGCAAATGTATAGGAAAAACCCATCCTCTGCCTGTTACAGATGTAGACGAGAGTATACAATGATAATATTACTGAAAAAAAAAAAGAGAACATCTTTTCAGAAACTGTAACAAACGTATACAATAGAATAAGATAGGGAAACCGCCCAAGCAGGTGTAACGGAAGGTGACAAATGTATACAACTCTGATCTTATTCAAAAAATAAAAACTGATACACCATTCAATAGCGTAACGAACGTATACAATAGAAACATATAGGGAAACTATCCCAGCATGTGTAACGGATGTATACAAGGTCTGTGTGTTGAAAAAAATCTAGTTCATCTTGCCCGAAAAGCGTAACAAACGTATACAATGCAAATGTATAGGAAAAACCCATCCTCTGCCTGTTACAGATGTAGACGAGAGTATACAATGATAATATTACTGAAAAAAACCAGAGGGCCAATGGCCCTATATCGCTCACCTGAGCACTGAGGTTACAGTAACAAAACACCATGCACAACAGCAATAAAAAGCTCCATTTATGTGGAGGATAATATCACAAATATCTATGAAAAAAAGCTTTATCCCCCCGTAATGGCTTCTCAGAAGAAGATCTTTGGCTGCAATGGCAACCAATCAAAATCAGGTATTTGGGAAATATTCATATGGCTGGTAGAGGACTACTCCAGGAACATTTCTGTAAAGCTTTTGTCAAAATATCTGCAGTAACACAGAAATAAATAGCAAATGTCCACTTTCCCCATTATAAGTCTATGGAAACTTTAAGTTGCCATAGCAACGAATTCACACGGGCAATGATAATATAAAACATACTTTAGGTAGAGGCTAATGTTATCAATATGTATGCTAAGTATCAGCTTCATCCCCTTCATGGCTTCATTTTTCCCATAATAAGTCAATGGAAACTATAAGTTGCCATAGCAACCAAAGTTCTTATGGGATTGGAAGAAAAAGAATAAAATTTATGTAGAGGCTACTGTCATCAACACTTCTGCACAATATCAGCTTCATCCCCCATATGGCTTCTGAGCAGAAGATTTTTTTTTTTTTTTTCGAAAATTTACCCTATATTTTGCCATGGCAACCAATCAAATTCAGCGATTTGGAGAAAATTCATATAAATCATAGAGGACTACTCAAGAAACATTTCTGTAGAAAAAAAATCTAAATAACTGCAGTTAGACAGCAAAAATTGCCAATTTCCATTTTCCCCATTATAAGTTAATGGAAACTCTTAGTTGCCATAGCAACCAAACTGCTGGAGCAGTTGCCATGAAAAACAGTAATTCTATAGAGCCTAGTACTAAGGTTCTTTCTGTAAAGTTTGAGCTTTATTGGCCACACAGTTTCTGCGGAGATGATTTTTTAATATTTTTCTATTTTTAACTATTCGGTTGCAATGGCAACCATTCAAATTGCGCAATTTGCATAAATTTAACATGGCTGGTTAAAGACTACTCAAGGTACATTTCTATGAAAGTTTTGTCAAAATATCTGTAGTGGCATAGCAATAAATGCAAATTTTCCATTTTGCCATTATAAGTCAATGGCAACTTTCAGTTCCCATAGCAACCAAACTGCTGGAGCAATAGCCAAGAAAAACAGTACTTTTATAGAGGCTAGTACTAAGATCCTTCATGTGAAGTTTGAGCTTTATTGGTTGTATAGTTTCTGAGGAGATGATTTTTTATTTTTTTCTATTTTTAACCATTCGGTTGCCATGGCAACCAGCCAAATTGTGTAATTTACATGAATTTCATTCGGTTGATAGAGAACTACTCAAGGAACATTTCTGCAAAAGTTTTGTCAAAATATCTGCAGTGACATAGCAATAAATGCAAATTTTCAATTTTTCCCATACAAGTCAATGGAAACTTTAAGTTGCCATAGCAACCAAAGTTATGAAGCGATTTGGATAAAAAACAGTATTATTGGTTCCCCCTGCCCATAGATGCTATATATGAAATTTGGTTACAATGGGCCTTGTAGTTTCAGAGGAGATGTCGTTTGAAAATGTTGACGGACGGACGGACTGACGGACGGACGGACGGACGGACGACGGACGACGGACGACGGACGACGGATGCCTGCCTATACTATAAGCTCACCTGTGAGCCTTCGGCTCAGGTGAGCTAAAAAGAGAAAAAATAAAAAATAAATAAATAAGAGAGATTAGATAAAAATAAAAATAAAACAGGGAACATTTAAAGAAAAAAAATTGTATCGGCCGGGAATCGAATCCGGGCCACCCGCGTGGCAGGTGAGCATTTTACCACTGTACCACCGATGCTTACAACATAACCATGATAACCGATTTTATAGTGTATGTTAAACCAAATGCAGAAATCAAAAGTAGATCTACGTCGAAAAAAAAGTTTTGAATATCTGCGTCTGTTTTCGATAACATTTCTACTGTAAGATTACATACAAGAGAAGCATTTTGAATCAATATATGACAGAGTGCTAGTATTCACAGTGCATGCGACGGGAAAAAATATTCATTGACCTTTGATATTATTGGCTAAATTTTGACATACGCGTTATTTGACCAATGAAATCTTGTGAAATGTGGAACAATATCGAAATTATACGCGTCTGCGACGCGAAAAAGTACGGAAGGCACTATAATTCTATCACTGAAACCTTATTTCAAATAATTTTAGGTTATACTACCAGTAATTTTTCATTTTCTTCAATAGTAAACTCTAGATTCTTTTTCTAGACAATATATTATGGTAAAGATCGATATGTTCTTTATTTCAGATGTCAGATTTCAGAGTTCTCTTGAAGTTGAAAGGGATGATACCTCGAGTTCTCAAAATACCGTTGACTCTTCTTATCTCAAACAATGACATATCAAAGTACCCTCTTATACCGAAGCATATAGTTTTGACACATTTCCTATTTTTCTTTACATTTCAACTCATGTTTTTTTAATCGTATGCACTTAAACATGATACCCGCTCTTATGTTACCCGTGTGTCTCACATACAGTAAAGTGTACTTTTTTCTGTCCAATTCTCCAAGAGACTCAAGGGAAAGAATCCATAACTTGCACCTCCTGACACCGAGTCTGTCTGTGCCTTCTCCGACTCGAAATGTAAAGGGCGTCCAGTAAAGTATACGCCTAGTTTCTTGCTAAATGAGGGTTCCCTGGCGGCTAAAGTAGCTAAACTAGTCAAGAATAAATGAAAGGAGACAATTGAAGCCTGCAAGGTAGGATCCAGTGCAACTACACCAGGCAGAATTTTTGTGAATATGCAGTTATTAAAACTTGCAGACAGCTGCAAGTTTTAATAACTGCATATACACAAAAGAATAGCAAAATATAGCAATATGTCTTAGGTGCCACATGTCTTTAATGAAATTTTAACGGTTTTAACATTTTAACAAGTGGAATAATTGACTGTTACAGTTATATAATAAATTATAATGCAACTGCTTAAACACCTGCTGTCTGCCTATAAAGAGTTATCAATGTTTCTCATATTCGTATCTACGAGTTAGAAAATAAGTCATGTGAAGTATTATGGGTGGTAAATAGGCCTACTGAAAGTTGGGGTTGTGCGGTAGTGTGGGGATGGCGGTTGGGTGGAGATGGCAGTTCTTCGATTACTGTCACAATCTGGAACTCCTGTGGTATATGAAAAGCAGTAGTTAAATGTCAACCCTTGTGATGGTGTACGGGGAAGCTAACGATGCCTGCTCGTTGACAATTATACGTACAAAAAACATTCCTTTAATGTCAACATCTTCTTGTTATCATGGGTACGAAATGGATTAATTTAATATCAAGGGGAATCCAATAAGAAGCCTTCTCGTTAGCATCATTACAAAAACAGTACTTTAAAATTCTTATGTCAAGGAGATGCTGGACCGCATATCGCAGTCGGTAGCGCGTCTGATTCAAGAAACCAGAGGTCCCGGGTTCCATACACGGTCCAGTCACTTACTTTCATGGAGATTAATTCTTCCCCTTCCGCTGACCCAAGAAGGGCAGCTGTCAGTTATTGGCGAAAGTATGTGCACGTAGTACTGTTAACTGCTTAGGAGGTCTAAGCCTGCCCAGGAATCCTTTGGTTAGATTAACTGGCCCTCCCGACATGACCATAGCTGTTAATCGTGGACGTAAAGCAACAACAACAACATAAAACCAACGAGAAGTCTTTCCGTGAAATAAGTACGTAAAGCATTGGTTTAAAGTCAACGAGATGCTTTCTTGTCACCTTAGTGAGAAAATTTAACCAGAAGCATCCGAAAGATGTCAGAAGCCAGAAGAAATATATTTATGATTTAGTTTCAGGACAAGGTGAATAAACAGATGTTCCTGTTTTGAAAACTTTAATACATGTGTTGTACCAAATTTCTTCTTGGGAAATTTTCGAGTGATTTGTTTGGCGCATTTGTTTTATCAATGTTTATTTACTCGTACATGTATTTGACCCATACATTTCAAAACAATCTGGCGGCTGTTGTTTTCTCGTGTTAATTTTGACAGGTTCCCATCAATAAAGCCATGATTGGGGGCATACATGTAGTTAAAAACTTGGAATGGAATGAGTTGAAATTGAATGGAATGGAATGGAATGACCTAGGATGGCAGTCTTACGGGAAATAATTTGCTCCCTGACTGGGAGCAAATGATTTCTTGCAAGAGTGCCATCCAAAATCAACAGATTTAAGTGTAGAAGATTATACCCCCAAATTCATTCTATTCCTGAAAGTCCACTCTACTCTATCATTCCATGTTTCAAACCTTGCCATGGTTGGGAAGTGAAATAAACACATTGTGGCTCAGTTTACTGACAGCTGGATTTTTTTAATGCGGTGAGAACTGACTTTACTGCAACTTAGAAATTAGTATCATATTTGTATTAGCATCAAAATATTTTGTACAAATCAGCCTAATTCACATGAAAATATTCCGCAGTAAATGAGTTAGTACCGAATGTATGTCATATCGACCCTTTGCAAACTTCCAACAGATGTAAAAACAGCCATGTGAAAGGGGTTATCTATCATTCACAAGTATTTTTCTTTAAAAGAATTCCAGATGTTGCATTTTAAAATGGCAGTGCTAACCAGTATGCAGTACATACGACCTTTTGATCTTCTCGTGCATATCTAGTACATTACAGCGCTATATTGTTTATCTTTAAAAGGACTCCGTTGACTTTTGGAGAAATACGCATCCTTCCGATACTGTGAAAGATCGGGTTCTAAAGAGAAAGCATGGACGCATTTGCAATCAAAGTTATCTCAAGATTGCAAAGATATACAGAGGCGCATAGGTCAAAAGCAGTGAAAATGTGTGTAGAGTTAGATGTACCTATGGGCAAAAAGGAGTATTCCCTTCATGACTCTGGTCAGGTAGCAAATAAACAGGGGCTAGGAAGCTAGGAGATAGATTCTACCAGAACAAGGGTTCTGATTGGTTAAGATTTTCTGTCAAGATAACTGATCCTCTGTAGTAAGAAAAACAGCTGTGGGGAGTAACCTAAGGTCAAATTGCCTATTGCAGAAAATTTAATTGATACCAGGCGCATTTAGACAAAGAATTTACTTCCACAGTGACTGTCTGAATGTTTCAGTTTTAATAATGAATATGGAAGGATACTCAGTATTGTAATATTAAAACGTGTTTTAATAGATCGGATAGAAATGTTAGCACACTAGTGTGGACTTCATTGAAACATTTTCACTAAGGAAAAGACTTAGTGATGTCTACATTGTTTTACTATGAATGTTTTTAAATGCACCAATTAAAATGAGCCATGACATCACAAAACTAACAAAGTGGCATGTGCGTCCAGTGTAGACTCAGATCAGCCTGGACATCTGCCCAGCCTGATCAGTCTTTGATGTCGGCATGGAGGTAGCTTAGACCATTGGCGTCATGTTTTCAATATACTCTTGATGAAACAGTAGTGAATGAAATAATATATTTCTCCATCACAATTTTTCAGACTGTAATTCTATGTTTGGCTGTAATCCGCACTGTAACTTTTCACATTTGACACTGTACTGTAGCTAAGAGAATAGAAACTGTCGAACTGGGAAAGAGAAAAGGTGCAAACATGCATAAGTGTGCAAATGCGGTTAGAAGTTTGCTGATCTTATTCCACAGCATCTAAAGCCAATCCTTTAAACCCTAAAACATTTCCTAAGGTTGATAGACATATATAAATATATAATGCGAGATTGATCCAGCCTTATCTTCCGTAAATGCAATGCTACACTTCCTTTTCTCTAGACTGCCTTTTCTCGGGACAGGTTCTAAATTGTTTAGTTTAGGGAAAGTGTAAACTCATTAAGCTGCCAGCTTAGCATTCTGATATAAATAATGGTTTCAACATTGAAACTTCACAGATAATAATCACCAATGATCTGGCAGATATTTGCCTCTTCTGGTAGAAGCATGTCTCTATGGGCCGAAATGCAACTTGCTAGCCCCTGTTTATTTGCTACCTGCTCTGGTATTATATTATTTAAGCACACACCTAATTGAGCGTCAGGCCTCTAACATTCAAACATACCGATTTCTGTCTGCCATTGAGAGCCTTCCGGTCATATAAATGAAGTACAAAAGTTGTGCTCAAATGAAACACAATTTTGTACTTAATTTAGAAAATTAATCGAGAAGCCAAATACTGATTAACAGCAAAATAATATCGTCCAACAACCCCGGATCCAGGGGGTGGGCTTTGGGGCTTGAGCCCCGCCACCTGGGCTTGGTTAGATTAAAATATATGTTGTGATATCTCATTAGAATCGCCTCGATGATGAGGCGATTCTAATGAGATATCACAACATACATTTGAAGCTAAAAAGACATTAGTAAAAATTCTCATCAAACTGATTCGTAATTGTGTCATACATTTTCAAGCCCCACTCCCCAGCCCCCCCCCCCCCACCCCCTTGGCATCTAGCCCCACCAGGTATCCAGAGCCCCACCAGTACGTGGTGGACTGTATCCGGGCCTGGTCCAACCTGATGCACGTTGAACTAAGTACGTAAATAGTGTCGCTAGGTCAGCATTTCGTATCTTGCGTAACACTACAGTGCTTACCATATTGCGGAGCAATCTCTTCCGAATCGAAACAGATATCGTCTAAAACAGAGTATCTATTATGTAGAATTTTAGACCTGTGCAGGAAAAGTGAATTAAATACGGACATTAAAAAAGTGTAACTTTCTTTTGCCTCTTAGTATACTCTGATATTTCTTTCTCATTATTTGTTGACATCTCATTAGAAATGTAACCGTGCACACCTAGCCTGGCTCCAATCGAATCTGCATGTTACTCTGGCGGCCATATTCCACCTATGTTCCTTTGCAGAGGATATATTGAACATAGGGTATGAAGCCAGACTAGTGCACACCGTAAAAAGCTAAAAATTGGGACACCTAAAATAACCGTAATTGTCGTAAAGTGAAACAGTTTGGTTTTATGATGCATTATTGAATAAATATCTCGGTGTCATACTCGATTAACAGACATATTTGAACGGACACAAATCCATGCATTAACAAGGCAATTCACGTGCTGTTAAAATCTGTTTTTAATTTACTTAATCCAGGAGACGGTTCGAATGAGGGGGACAACATGTTTGATTACCATAGTGATGCATCCAAAAGATGCAGATGGAACAATAAACAGTGTAGGCCCTAGTCAGATCTGGGTATGCACTATTTTCCCAACCTATCCCAATAATTAGAATTTTTAACATTCTAATTATTGGTATCTAGACCAGGGGCCGAGTGCACAAAGCAAACGTAAGCCTACGCCCGACGTACGTCCGTCGTAAAATTGTCGCAGATTTTAATCCGTGTGTACAACCGAGGTGTGTCGTAAACTAAGTCGTAAAATAGCTTCAGAACTCACAAATTCTTTCGTGCACGTAGATTAAAATACAGTCGTAGTACAGGCTTAGTTGCGCCGACGTTCGTAAGCTACGCCGGCGTAGTTTACGCCTCCTTTGTGCACTCGGCCCCAGCACAGTAACGGAATTATAACGTTTTTCATATTATTATTGTTAATAGTAGTAGTAGTTATTGTATATGAGAGATAAATATAATAAACTGTCAAAGCTTCACACAAAAATTTAATGTTTTGATATAGCCCTTGATGCATTGTGCAAATAGCAATCTATAACGACTGCCTTTGGAAACAAAGAGCGCAAACAAGAACGTAACTCTATTTCAAAATGTATGCACCCCGCCCAATTAAAAACAAAGCAGAGAATGTACACGTACGAATTAACGTTTTGTTAGGCCTCTACACAAGCACTTCACGAGAGCTAAAGTTGTCTCCAGGAAGTTTCGAGAATATCTAAACTTTGAATTTATTTGAGTCTGGCTTTGAGAAATCCTGAAAAGCACATCCTTCTCGGGCAGTGTACATGTTATTATAATTCTATATATGAAGGATTTTGCTTTCTGTCCGAAAAAGAAGTAACAACTAAGCATTAAAATAGTGAACCCATTGGTTATAACGTTTACATTCATTACGTGCCATGAAGCTGATCAGTCACCTAAAAACGCAAAAATGGCATAGTTTAAAATCTGGTACGGAACGGAATGGAAGGTATAATCAATATTTCATTTGGCTACATTTCATTGGCTACCTAGGATGTTATTCTTACATTTCACTTCCTAGGATGTTTTTCGTACAGGAAAGATTTTTGAAAAAATATGAGTAAGCAAATTCTTTCCTATAAATTTATGGGATGAAGTGGAGAAGAATGGTGACTGAAGTATCACTGCTATTCCATTCAATGTCTTAAACTATGACAAGAAAAAAAAGAGAATCCCCTGAGACATTCAGCGTATTTCTGTATTTTGTTTAGTCTATAGCTCAACATTAATATAAAGATAATTATTAGCCGCTGACAGATAGGTTATGGTTGTTACAAATGAGCACGTTACATGCAAGGTACGCAATATGTGTGGTACCCATTCTAGCAATAAAATGTTAATATTTACTCAATCCTGCAGCGCACCAAAATCTCTATTAGAACACGTGAACCGAAATGTTCAAGAGGTGTTCTTTGGTCGAGTCTTGTAACTTCGGACAGCGGGTAAATTCGGACATACCATTGCAAACAGTAAAAATCCAGATGAGACGGCCGTCTCATTATGAATTTTCACTGTTTGCCCAGTTCGTTTTGCCGGTTTTAATCCCAAACAACTGATATATAAAGGAAACAATGTCACTGTCCGACTTTACCTGTTGTCCGAATTTACCTGACTTGACCCTACTTCAGCTGTAAACTTTGTAAGGCAAGATTATTCTTGGCCATTTCCTTAAGTCAGAGAATATTATAGAATCAAACCCAAATGCTACTTTGGATATCTGAGAAAAATGTCTGTAACGTAGCAGCGGAGGTTTGCAAAGTTTACCCGAACATAAATTTAGTTTACAGCGTATACTTACTATATAAAGGATCTTGCTATTCAAAACTTTACTTTTCTATCTCTCAAGAGCGAGTTTTATTTCTGTTCTCTATTATTATAACAAAGTCGAGTAGACCGGTCAAAATATGGACAAAAAACGAAAACAAAACAGAAAGTAATAAACTGTTTATTAAATCATTCATTACATCAACGGGATGGTTGGTCCCTTTATCATATCTTTTAGAATGCTAAGTTCTTAAATACAGTTTAGTGCAATGTGCAGACGGGGAATCATTTTATTAGGTGTCGAAAATGATAAACTACAGTGCCATCTTCCTCACAAGGGACAAACTATAACAAAATTAAGCATTTCCAAGTTTCCTAGTTTTATCAAATATTATCAGTTTTACCACAGACTGTTTCATCTCTCCTCTGTTATTATGTAAAGAGCCACACAAATCTAGTCAAGACAGAATCAGCGAAACGATTGAAACGCTGCGTAAATACCCAGAATCAGAAAAAGGACATGGTCGTTATTTAGTCTTTAAAAGTCTATAGAATCTGTGTTTATGCACATTTCAGACACACACAAGTGTCTTAAATAAATAACGGATTTCTAAAACTAATATATTACAAAATCCACTTTCCTGCCACAGGTGTGCTATTGCAAAAGCAATAAGTTCAAAGATAAATTAAGAAATAAGTTACTTCAAAGACTGCAAAAGCAGAGACACAAAGGAAGAAAACATCCAATTTTAAGAAATTGTGACAATCTTATTGCTATATTGGTCTAAAAGCATTATTTGAGCCGCGACACGAGAAAACCAACAAAGTGGCTGTGCGCCCAGTGCTGACTCAGATCAACCTAGGCATCCGCCTAGTCCGCTCAGACTCTTTGCTAAGCGCTCGAAGGGTAGCTCCTCCATGCGACAGCGAAGACTGATCAGACTGGGGGAATGCCCAGGCTGATCTGAGTATTCGCTGGGCGCACATGCCACTTTGTTGGTTTTCTCGTGTCGCGGCTCATTTGTTTACAATGAGATAAGACCACCCGGTCTGGAAAATTATGTAAGAATACTGAGCAAACATTTAATAAAGTTTCAGTCCTTGTGTAAGAAAAAATAAGAAGTAGAAGAAGAAGAAGAAACGCCAAAAGAAAAAAAATGGGCGAAGGGCCAATTCAGGGACAAAGTTAAGAAAACAACAGTTTGTCTCATTCATTGGATAAATTCAACAAGGGCTGTTTCGCTGCTTTTTCATACGAAATAAATGTAATCCATCATAGAGTTGTTCTAAGAATGCAAGTTATGCAATTCAACTGTTACTTTGTGGATTCCAGCTGTTGAGAAAGGCGATATAATTAATTGTTTTACAACTGCCTGAGAGGCTTTTAAGTATGAGCCACTACACGAGAAAACAAACAAAGTGGCATGTGCGCCCAGCGCAGACTCAAATCAGCCTGGGCATCCGCCCAGTCTGATCAGAGTCTTCGCTCTCCGCATGGAGCTAGCTTAGATCCTCAGCAGATGGATGACTTGCGATTTTACGTCCTTTTCAACAGTATTTCAGTCATATCAGGACGATGGGCTTGTGATAATGAAAGGCTGTGTGCAATGGAACCGCGTTTACGATGGAAAGAACTCCGCCTCCAGCTCCTCAGCAGATGCCCCTTTTGTTGGTTTTGTCGTGTAGCGGTTCATATCTGGCATGCCACTTCATGTTTTAAAATATGTCAATTTCTGCCTATTGCATGAATTTTCTCAAAGGAACAAAAATTGATTTGTTAGTCATTTGATGCCTGGGCGGTTGTCATGTCAGCTCATTCTTGCAATTCAACATAGTTCACAGGATGCTGCCATAATGTATGACCTCTCTCAAACCAAACTAGTTCTCAACACTTCCTACCTCGTCCATAGAAAATCGTGAAACGGGCTGTGGTCGGGGTAGAACGTGTATCTTTGGTCTAATATATATATATTACGATTCTAGTTCGCTCATAAACAGTCCTCAATTTGTCCATCTCGCCTATATCCCATCCGCAGTCCGTTCGTATCAAGTTCATATCGGGTTAGATTGCCCGTTCATTTCTTGCAGAGACCGTTTTCCAAACAGCCAAAGCATGTCCGTGGTCAGTACAACCCCGTTCGTAGCTTTTTTACTACGTCCCCTATACGTCCAAACCAGTTCGTAACTCGACTACCTCTTTCAAAAGCAGTTCTCGTTCTAATTACGTGGAGCCCCGGTAGCTCAGTGGGTTAAGCGCTGGCCTACTGATCTAGCGGACCGGGTTCGAATCCCGCTTGAGGCGAGAATCTTTCCTACCTTAAACGGGGTTTCATTGCACACAGCCTTTCACTATCATCCGCCCATCGTCCTGATATAACTGAAATACTGTTGAAAAGGACGTAAAATCACAAGTCATCCATCCATCATCTAATTACGTCCTCAACTCGTCCCTAGTGCGTGCAAAACGTAATTGAAATCACGTCCTGGTCTGACGGGTACAATAATCGAACGTGTTCTACCTAGTTCTCTTTCGCGTTCGTCACTCCAAGCTATGCGAAACATCGCATCCTTGTGATTATTATGCCTCCAAAGAAGAGCGGAGCTAGAAAGACGGGCCATACTAAAGCAGCTACTGTTAGATCCCAAAGCTGCATTTACTATGAAGCCAATCCAGCTCATCTCAAAGTTACAGAGCCTTTTCCTGAGCCTGGGAGTCAAGGGAAGAAGAGTGCTGCATATCCTGGACCCTCTGGACGAGTTAGGTCTGTCTGCGAATATGATGAACGAGCTAAAACGGACTGGTCAGTTTGCACGCTTACACCCCCATCACACCAAACTCGTTCTCAATACGTTCTGGAACTTTTTGCTTAATGTGCTCAAACTGTGTGCGAACGGAGTGGACGTAGCATCAACGTTTAAATGTCTGTTTACGAGCCTCATGGTAGGGCTTGGACGGGTTCGGACGGGAAGGGTGTGCCAGAACGTCGAGCATGTTTAAAATTTTCTGGCTACCATCCCGTTCTGGAATTAGACGGAGTGGCAACGTTTTTAACCTACTAGGCCGTATTACAAAGTGGTGCGGTCGGGAATCAATTCAATTGGCAGTACGTGTGCAAACTGACTAGTCCGTTGTAGCTCGTTTTCCGATTCGCAGACAAACCAACCTCGACCAGGGTATGCAGCTCTCTTCTTCTCTTGACTCCCAGACTCAGGAAAAGGCTCAGGAGACTCTGCAACTTGGGGATGAGGTGAATTGGCTTCAGAGATGATGCAACTTTGGGATCTAACAGTAGCTGCTTTAGTATGGCCCGTCTTTCTAGCTCCGCCCAAGTTTTGAGGCATGATACTCACAAGGATGCAATGCATTTTCATATCTTAAAATGACGAACGAGAACGAGAACTGAGTAGAACGCGCCGGATTTTTCAAGCCGTCGGACCAGGACGTGATTGCAGTTACGTTTTGCACGCACTAAGGGGAGATGAGGAAGTAGTCAGAACGAGAAGAACTGCTTTTGAACGACGTAGTCGAGTTACGAACTAGTTTGAACTTATTGGGGGACGTGGTAGAAAAAGCTACGAACGGGGTTTAACTGACCACGGCGTGGTTGGACTGCTTAGAAACGGTCTCTGCACGAGGTGAACGAGCAACCTGACCCGATATGAACTTGAAACGAACGGACTGCGGACGGGATACAGGCGAGATGGACGAATTGAGGACTGGTTATGAACGAACTAGAATCGTATTATAGACATTTCAGGCCAAAAGTTAAATGTTCTTCCTCGACCACAGCCTGTTTCACCATATTCTATCAACGGGGTAGTTCGTGTCGAGAACTAGTTTGGTGTGACAGGGGCCGTACTGCCAATGATGCCCGACTGCACCCAGTTTTAAAGTTTTTTGTACGTCCATCTCGTTTTAAGTACGTTGCCACTCCGTCTATTTCCAGGACGGGATGGTCGCCAGAAAATTTTTAACATGCTCGACGTTTGGAGCACCCATTCCGTCCAAATCCGTCCGAGTCCGTCCATTAGGTTCGTAAACTACTAACGTTACTACGTCCATCCCGCCCGTTCGCACAC
Source organism: Ctena decussata (assembly GCA_963989385.1). NCBI lineage: Eukaryota > Metazoa > Mollusca > Bivalvia > Lucinida > Lucinidae > Ctena > Ctena decussata. The sequence goes on from OZ022500.1 coordinate 47,666,240, forward strand.
AGTTTGAGCCTTTTCAGAAAGTAGTGAGTACAAGTTTGGTGTAATGGGGGATAACAGACATTTTAAAATATTTACAGCTATATAAAGTCAAACATAGTTAGTCGGTATCTGTGCACTATTTTGTTATCAGTAATTGCGTACCCATGTAAGCATATGTTTGAAGCTTACAAAATAGTTCTTATTTTTTTTTTTGCTCCGAATTCGTGCAGTAAATGATTAAGTAACATGATGTTTTTATCATGTGCTTTGCTTTTTCAAATTGTTAGTTAAATTTACAACCACTGCGCACAGGTGATAATATAAAACTGCAACAACAGTATCATAAAAACTGAATTGCTTTATAAATGATGAATAATTTTAAGACGATTTCGCAACTTAAGACGACTCACCGATGCATAAAATAAGTTGGTGAGGAAACTAAATTTTGATAAATTAAAGTATAAAGCAGGTTTTGCATGTAATTTATCTTGGTTTCACCATGAATCCATCAAAATTAATTTTATGCAAGACAAGGTTTTTTTACTTGATATAATATTTCAGTCTCGGCATGATAAAATATTGCATAATAGTTATTTGAGGCTTGCCTTGGGTAGAGTCGGGTAACTTCGGACATGGGGGTAAATTCGGACATATCATAGCAAACAGTGAAAATCCAGATGAGACGGCTCATAATGAGCCGTCTCATCTGGATTTTCACTGTTTGGCCAGCTATTTTTGTTTTAGTTCCAAACAACTGACATATAAAGGAAACAATGTCACTGTCCGAATTTACCCGCTGTCCGAGGTTACCCGACTCTCCCCTAATTGCTGTAAAAAAATCTAAATAATCGGACAAACGACAAAACCAAGAATGTGGCAGGCTAATCTCAGTAAGGAGGAAAATTCTCAGAAACTGATACAATTCAATTCCAGATCCGAAGACACCATGTGGGAAAGAGAAAACAAAAACTTGTCACCACCGAAGACAACACCAGCGGCAGCCATGTGAACAGCCATTTCCCATGTAGGTGGTCAACGGGCTAACCTGAACATCACAAGCAGTAACAGGCACACATAAAACAACCAAGGGGAACCAAAACAGAACTGCTTCGCTGGGCGCACACGCCACAAAACCAAAAAGTGGCAGGCTAATCTGAGTCTTCGCTGGGCGCACATGCCACCTTGTTGGGTTTTGTCGTGTCGCGGTTCAAATTGATCTGAGCGTACAGTGCAGACCCAAATCAGACTCCTTGACCAGTCCGATCGGGATTACTCTTTTTGTCATGCCATCTTCATATAGACACCTAAAACATTTACCATAACTTCCTAAAAATTGAACAGTTTGTTGTTCAATGAAGTAATGCGTAAATTTTTGGTGTTCCGAATGCTAATCCAGGTGTTAAGCTCGACGTGAGATCGGGTCTGAAAGATGAAATGGTAAACAGTGTAGACCCTGATCATTCTGATATGAATCTGCACTATTTGCTCATACTGATCCTTCCCAGGACCTAGAATGTTTACGGTTTTCTAATTTGATCACATGACAGCTGTTATCTACCTCGGGGAGAGTCGGGTAACTTAGAACAGCCGGTAAATTCGGACAGTGGCATTGTTTCCTTTATATGTCAGTTGTTTGGAATTTAAAATAAAATAACTGGCCAAACAGTGAAATCCTGATGAGACGGCTCATTATCATCATTATGAGCCGTCTCATCTAGACTTTCACTCTTTGCAACGGTATGTCCGAATTTACCCCCATGTCCGAAGTTACCCGACTCAACCCTACTTCAGGTTCGTACAAAGGCCATAGAAAACTTGAAAAAAAGATACAGCCAACAGCGATCCGACGACTGATGCATGTTTACATTAGTACTTTTTGATCTGACCCTTACATGTTGACTTGAATAATTAATTGCGCGTTATGCAGTGTAATATACATTTGTGCATTTGTGAAAAAGTAAAGCTTCGCAATTTTAATATATCTGTGCAAGCTTCAGTGCTATGTGAGACCGCAATATTCACAGAACGCATTTTTCACATGCGTGAGAAATGCGTTCGCATTTTTCACACGTGTGAGAAATGCGTCCGCATTTTTCACATAATTTGAACGCATTTTTCACATATCTGTGAAATCTGCGTTTGATATGTACCATGAAAACGTAATTTTCCAAACGCATGCAACACCCCTAAAATGTGACAAAATATCACAAAAACGCATTTTTCACTTCTTGACATTTTTATAACCCTGTTATTATGAAAGTTACAGTGGACGGAAAAACGGTACAGTAAGCAGAAAAAGAGGACTAGAAATCTGCTCTGCTCTTCCGTGCAGAAGGTCGCTGGTTCGAGTCGCCAGCCAGGCCAACGACTGAAAAACTCTCTCTGTCAACCCTGCAGTAAACTGGATACCTTTTTCGACTTAGGGCAGGTGACAGGCAGCGAAAGTAGAGGGATGGAATCCGTCATTCGTATGCTGTACCCTAGACACGTTGGGTTCTAACACCAACTGCCCCACGGCCACAAGACTACGGGAAACCTAAATACTTTTGCATTTTAGTCTACTTTTGCGTTGCAAAACGCTTCTTAAAGGTCGACAAAAGATTGAGGACGATAGGCAGAGTAAAATATCAGCATTTTCCCTGAAAAAGGAGAGAGGGGTTGGAGAGAAGAGCTGTCCTTAGAATAACCACCGCGTCAGTCTAAATGTTCCATTATTAAGGATGATATGGTGGTAATTGTAAAGATATTTTTTCTCCACACACCACTGCCCCATCCTAACTTTTTTATATTCTTTTTTGTTATCTATAATGATATGGCGTCGTGATGTCATGACGTGAAAACGGTGTTTTAACGCCTTCTTAGTGATGCAGGAAAAATAAAAGTAAAATAGAAATAAGGCAGAGCATCTTTGTGGTTTAAGGCATTTTATATCACTGGAAAAGGAAAACTTTTCAAGCCTTATAATGTATTATTTATCTTCCCTTTTTGGAACAGAATTTACCAGTAATTAATAATAAAGTCAAAAAAGGAAGGTGTTATGATTATCAAGAGGTCAATTAAAGACTTCATCGGCAATCGTGGGGACACATGATTTCGACATTGTCGGTTGGATCTGAACAAAAGTCAAATGCCTGCTTTAGTTATCTGTAAGTTTCAAGAAGCCCGGCTGGTAAGAAGCATCTCTCAGTTATTAGTCTGCGGGATATTTCACTTGTCATAGCAACCAAAATCTCAAGCAACTGAATTAAAGGACACGTCATCGTTCCCCAGCCTTGTGAATGCTATATATGAAATTTGGTTTTGATTGACCCAGACGCTTAAAGATTTATAGTAGCTCGAAGGTTTTGACAGACGACGGACAGCGGAGACTGCCTTTCCTATAAAATCCCCAAGAGCCGAAAGCTCGACGCAGTTGAGGCTCAAAATCATAGTTGTAGTTGGAAAGGGATAACAAATCATTCATTCTAAAGCTTCCATTTCCGTATGTGTGAAAAATGCGTTTCTAGTAAAAATCGCTACAAAATCCGAACGCATTTGTCATACTGGCAAAATGTGAAGAATACGACCGTATTCACCACACACGTGTGACAAATGCGTTCTGTGAATATTGCGGTCTCTCAGTGCTAATAGATGATACATCTAGAGTTGTTTTTAGCAATCAAAAACACTATTACCTCCCCGCTAAAAAGCACGACTGGACAAATTAAAATCTTAAAGTTCCTTCAAGAGCAGAAAACGCGCGTTCACCTGTGCGTTGTATACGTGTCCGTCTGTCACGGTCTGTCTGGGAAGAAATAAGGATGAAGAAATGATCAAAAGTGTTTCCTCTGTAGCTGTTGCCAAGCAAAACAAACACAAAAACGATATATGTCCTAGTTTTCGTACTCATGTGGGCATGAATACGATCTTATGATCATGCCAATATGAGTTCGTGCGTGTATGTGTTTGTTTATGTGTCTGTGTATTCAGTCAGGTATGATGAGAACTAGGAATCCCACTATATATCAAGGTCTCTGATGGCCAATTTTTGGGTGGGGGAAAAGAGGACAATGGGGGAAAAGCGTTACTCAGAGGTCCGGACAATCCACTATATAGTAGCCCTTCCTATAACCACTTTTTCGGGGGAAAAGGGGGGAAACTACTCTCTAACAATATCCATTCACATTATTTTAAACAAGTGTACACCAGCCTTTCGTATGAAAGTGACTCTGAAGTTTTACTTTATTTTTGTCCATTGGTTAGTGTATCATCTATACAATGCTACTTTAAACTTTTCAAAGACGATGAATTAACTAACAGGAAATGACTGTGGTCTTATCATTTTCGACATCATAAAAGGCTATGTTTTGCATAAGTGTGCCTCTCTTATTTCAGTATCAACTGACATGCATCATTAAAATTGTTATTGTAGAAATAAAGTGAAGAGATATGAAAGGTACAAGTAAATTAGACGGAGACATCGCCACTAAGTGATGTCTTTTTGACACCGTGAGGTGGCGACATATTCCGCCAGTGTCATGCTGATATTTTTAACGAGGATCGTAATGACTCCAATATTCGACCATCAGATATTTGACCATATTCTTACCATTATATTTCAGGGATCACGCCACAGAAGCATGAAACGTGGCTGCTTTAGACGGGTTACATCTTGACAGAAGTCCATTTGCACTGCATTCTAATTTTCCATGAATTAAAAATGCACGACAACATAACAGCAAAGTCACGATAACTCATACCGGTAGTTTTCAATACAAGGCATGTCTTACAGACATGTCATTACATTTTAATACTTATAAAGTCTGACGCAAACTGTAACCATTTCGTTCTCGCTACAGTACTGTCTAATTTCCTTCTTGCTTTCATATCTCAATGAGTCGTGTCAGGCCACCATTTGAAACAAGATACGCACACTTATGCCAAAGAATATGTCTTTCATAACACAGAAAAAATTAAGGCATTCTCATTTTTTATCATTAATTTTGTTTTTTGAAATTTTAACGACGCAATTTTAACGTAAAATTACATGAAGGATACACTATTTGAGATAGTAAAAACTTTTGCCAAGTAAAATTTGAAAGGCAGTTTAATATACGCAATACACTGCATAACCTGTATTATTCTATTCAAAACTGCATGTTTCGTCGTACTGCATTCGCCTGTAAAATTTATTCAAATTAATCTTTTTAAATCATCATCAGATTTATTTGATAATTTTTGAGTTGGTTATACAAGAAAAATATTTCAAAGGTGAATGGATACACTTTCAACGTGTGTGTGTGTGTGTGTGTGTGTGTGTGTGTGTGTGTGTGTGCAATTCTGCTATATTCATTTTGCCTCCCTTGGGGTGGTTGCAGTCGGGCTATGGTGCTGGGTAACTTTCAGTACCGGGACGGCCTACTAATTTGGATAATACTGGGGCAAGGGCCTACTGTGCTTCAGTAGGTGCGGGTGGAGTTTGTTTGGAAAGTTTTCTCTCACATATCACGTTTCTTTCTTCCTTTCTCTGGGAGACGGCTCGACATAGACTGAAAAGCTGTCACAAAGAGCCGTTAAACTCAAAACAATTAACCAACCAAAAATCTAAAAAATCTAAATGGGATCAACTCTTAAAGGAAATAATTTGCTCCTAGAGGAGCAAATTATTTTCTTTAAGAGATGATCCCATTTTGGAAGGGCTTTGTCGTACAGGAAAGCAAACAGGGAGTCATAAAACTGTTCCCTTTTTATAAAATTGATGGAATAAAACATGAAGGTATACCCATGTACAGTAAGACTGCTGGTGGAAGGGCATCTGTGATCACATCATGACAAACTTTCTCCAGTTCATTCTGTCGTTTACTGCCCCCCCCCCCCCCACCCCCACGGGACGATAGAAGGTTCATACCTGTTAATTCCATGGTACTGTTCCTTGTCAACCTCGCCTTCTAATGGTTCAGTACGTAGGGTATTGTTTGGATAGGCCTGTAGAATAGATTGGCATGACTAACCATTTATGCTTGCGCTTCCTAACCGTTCTAAGAACAGCTTCAAGATGGACCCGTAATGTCACCATCCTCATTATTGCTGCGATCTCTAAAAGCTCTAGACGCTCAGTTATCTTCTTTCGCATCTTCCCTCCAGAAACCTCACAAGCAATTAGAAAAAGTTGTGACTGGTCTTCTACTATTTCTGATAGTTCTTCCATTTTTTATTTTATTTATGTATTTTTTTTCAAGGGCTTCGGTCATGATTTTACCAGAATGATGTTGAGTCAGGACTCTATGACAACTCACCGACAGACAACTGGCCGACACGACAAGTCACAGACATACTTTTTTCACCGACAACCAACTCACCGACACGACCACTGGCCGACAGGACAAGTCACAGACATTTTTTTAAAAAACTCACCGACGTTCGCCGACACTCACCGACACCCATCGACAGAATCTTTCCTAGAAGGATGAAAAAGAAATATTTTTTTTGTTTAATTTATTTCCCGAACCTGTTGTGCCATCGAGAAAATTGTTTGTACGTGGATCATCAACAAGGACGCTCGAGCATACACAGACACAGACCAAGTCGAAGGGACAAATTTAGCGTCTTTCCAGCACAGACGAATGATTTCTCCCGGCTTACTCACGAGTTTGGGCATACCTACATACGTTTTCTCGAAGTATTTGAGAAATTCTTGGAATTCTTCGGGCATTATCATACTAACCTCCTGAAAGCCATTGTATATTTTGTCAGCGGGCATAAACACGAGAGCAGTCACCCTTTGAGATCGGATGTACGAAAACCCGGTCGCCATTCTTAACCAAAAGTCGAAATATAAGAAAAAAATATCCGTTATACATGAGCTTTAGGGGTTATTGAAGTTGTATTCACTTTTGTAAAGAAATATAATAGGATATTGTCTGTGAGTTGTCATGTCGGCGACTTGACTTTGTCGAGCAGTTGTCGTGTCGGTGAATATTTTTTTGTCTGTCAGTTTTTGTCTGCGAGTTGACTTTCGGTCAGTTGTCTGTCGGTGAGTTGTCGTGTAGTGGAATAAGAATGAAAAAGAAAACATTCTTATCTTACACCATATTGTTAAAATTCACTTACCTTTACATTGATAGCCAGACAGCTGATTTTCTGTAATGATTATGGTATTATTGATGGTCCTGTTTTCAGCTGCCTTGCTTGTGCTGGCAAAGTCCATCCCTGTTCACTTTAAGGTCCCGCAGATATGCATTCTAAAGAAATCGGTTGCAACCTCAATTTCTTTTCTAGGGATGGGCGGAGGCTTATAAGCCTATCAGGCAGTTTTCTTGTCTTGTTCCTAGGACTGTAGCAGAGTGGCTTTACTGCTCTGCTCTTGCTAAGAATTGTTGCTATTGTTCTTTGACAGTATTTTTCAGTGCCCTCAAATCTATCCTTTGTCCAACGATCTTTTACGTAATTCATAATCTCTTTTCTTTCTTTAATTGATATCACTATTATAGTGCACGGCCCCATCTGGTCCCGAACGTTTCCCTTTAACGTTTTCCTCATTAAATATGTCGTTTCTGACCATGACATTTTGGTCTTAGCGTGATGCAATGATACCATTGTTAATTTACAGTTAGTTTATCTTAATTGTGGGGCTCTGCAATATTGACTTTTGGATCGTTTTCTTAACTTTAGATACATACAAACTATTGCCAGTGGCATGTTCTATTCTCTAGCCCGGCCTGGCCTGGCCTGGTCTGGCCCGATTACACAAAATGACATAAGAGCTTATCTGCTGACGTAACACATGGGACCAGGCCAAGCCAGGCCAAAATATCATTTGAAGAATTATACTTGATGCCTTATTTAATTAGAGGAGCCACTGTTGCAAATGCTGATAAATAAACAAAATAATCAAGCATAATGGCCATAAAAATTACCATGGCAGTTTGAACAAGCTCCTTTGGGAGAAGATAATGCAGTCTGTTGAAACAAATTAGATTTTAAGTTTTGAGTGTTGAAAAGGGTATATGTTTGTATTCATTGGCCTGGTCTGATCTGGCCCAAAGTGTTATATCATCAAATAAGCTCTTATGTCATTTTGTATAATCGGGCCAGCCCAGGCCAGGCCAGGCCAGGCTAGAGAATAGAACATGCCATTGCCAGTGTAACTTTATGCACTCATTTGTAGCTGAAAATTTTGCATGAAAGGTTATTATCATTGGCATGTGGATAAGTCAAGGAATTGGGATAGATAGGTCTGAGCAAACAGTGCAGGCCCTAGATATGACTGCTCCTAAAGGAGCAGTCTGATAAGGGTCTACACTGTTTGCCATTCTATTTATATCTTTTTAGCGCATTGATGCAGTGTAAAACCAAACTGTTGCATTTTAGGACACTAAGGTGTCCTAATTTTTGGATTTTTACGGTAACGTGGCTGTGTGTGGCATAACGTGCAGGGTACTACCAAATCGTACCCTATATGTCGATAATAATCTCAAACTCTTTCTTAATATTGAAACCGATATTATGTCAAAGATATTTTTGTTTGATAATGAGTTTGATTGACAGTTAGTAATACATTGCTTGGCTTGTAGATTTATCAAGCTCAAAGAAAATTAACACCGTTTTGTGTTTAGTTTATCTATATCAGTTGACATGAAATCAAGAATTATTAGAACAAATATGGCACGTTCTACTGTTAATTACATTTAACAGAGGTCCCAGAGCAAAAGCTTTAACAGACAGCACTACATCTGATACGAAAACTTTTCCATGCGTACTAAGTTTCGAACTTCCAAACAGATTCTTGTGCATACCTCGTTCCCTAAGAAAATTACAGAATTCAGAAAACAAGTCCAAAGTGAACCTCATAACAGTGTTCTTTAGGACAAGGAGATGAATCAATGCCAACTACCGTTCAATGTCCCAGGCACCAGGGGCCGTATTCATAAAACGACTTAAGTGGTTGCTATGCTGTTGCTAAGGCTAAATTTCTTTGAAGGAGATTCCCTACAACTATGAAATTTGCTCTGGAGGAACAGTCTTACAAAGACTGTTCCTCCAGACCAAATTCCATAGTTGTAGGGAATCTCCTTTATAGATATTTAGCCTTAGCAACCGCATGGCAACGGCTTAAGTGGCTTTTTGAATATGGCCCCTGGACTCATCCGATAAAATGGTTACCTTGCAACATCGGAAAGGTGGCACTGTTTCTAAAAGATCACATTTAACGCTACAATCAACAGGATCTTGTTCGTACGGCATATCTCTAGCGTCATAGCGGAAACGAGGAACCGCATCAATGTGTTCTTTCGAGATTCTGTCTCAGGCCGGGGTCAACAGGTCATCAAAAATTGTAGTTAGGCGTTTGACAATTTCTCATCTTTTGGAGAGTCGTGTCCTATATGCCTTGATCATATGTGTTTGTAGGCACCACATCGGCTCTTTTTTTTTTTTTTTGTTACAATAATATCTCTTATTTTTACCTACAGAACAATTTTTAAATGGTCGTCGAATGAATAGTTCCGACATCTGCGTAATTACGTAGGTTGTTACACCTGATACTACCATCTTTTATTTATTTTGTTTGTATCATTCTTTTTATTTTTTATTTTTTTTTATATATATTTGTTTTCCGGGGTGGTTCTACTTGTAATTTGATAATCAGTAGTTACATTGTCACAGTTTTGTAACCGTCTTGAAGTATTGAAGTACTGAAACGCAGAAGAAGCGCACCTGCTAAAGTGTTGACAGTGTTTAATTATTGTCTGCATAATTATTTGGTATAGGATCCTTAGACATGGAAAAGGGAGTGCAAAGTCACTGTCAAATCTGCCAGCTGATATTGTCAATTTCAAGGTGACATCATTTTCCCTTAATGTAGCAGAAGCGATCTGATTGTCACCCTTGTCTCGAAAGTATCAAAATTGAAATGATTCTCTTAAACATGTAAATTGGACCCTTTTTATTACTGTCACTAGCGTTAAAGTGGATTGAAAGGCTCTAAATTAAAACGTATGGTTTCAAACATATGAGCCGCGTTGTGAGAAAATCTGAAATTCTGACCAGAATGGGAGGATGCTTAGGCTGATCTGAGTCATCACTGGACGCACATGCCATTTTGTTGCTTTTCTCGTGCCAAGGCTCATATATAGAATGGAATGGACTGGGGCAAAGTATTCACTATATGAGTACCATCTGAGACTCTGAGAGCGAATTGTAGTCGATGAAATGTAGATTATCTCGGCCATTCCTTTCCAACCCATTTTAGGTTTAAGGACAAGATTAAATGTTAAGTTCTGTTAAACGATTTCGAGAGTTAAAGCATAACTTCTCAAAGATAAGTTTGTTACTCTCATTATTTGATCATGGTTTTGATCACATGCTTTCCTCAAGAGTTATGACCCTTGATCTGTCCACTGACTTATAACTTACTGTAGGAGCCCCCAAATGAAATTTCAACTAATGTTCATAGAATTTACCAGAAATTGTGATTTCAACAACTCATAGTGAAGAAACTGCGTACTAGCACTTCTACAGGTGTGAGCCAATTTGACATATACGAGTAATAAGGGAAAGTTTCATTATCACTTAATAACTTCTTTTTTTCTTAACATATTTTTACATCACAAACGGTATCAGAAAGTAAAATTCTTCATCTGTAATACTGTGTTTTAATTTTGATTTTAGCACAAGTACAAAATGGTCTTTTTTGGGGTGATTTTCTAGAGGTACATAATTAATTAAAACAAATAACAAAATCTCCGTAAAACCGGTAGGGCACATGAATTCAACGACTTATTTCGAATCAAATTGATACAAAATGTTATGCATCACGAATAGATCAGATGAGAAGAAAGAATATATTTTCATCTGGTATAAATTTTATTAGTGTAGCTAAATGATAAAATGGTCTTTTTTCAATATTTGTTAAAATTTCAGTTGATTATTTTTTTTGTCGATGGTTTCCGTGCGTTTCCGTAAATTGCGACGCTAGGACACGACTCCGGCTTTCAGGTAATAGCTCCAGGCGGAGATTAACATGATAAGATATGATAGAATGTTGTAAAAATGAATTTTATTCAAAATGTAGATTTATCCAGTACTGTGTCTAAATTTTGCTTGAACTGAAAGATAAAAGTATATTTATTTAGTTTTTATTTTATTTTTCTGGTCCAGAGCTGCACTAGAGAACGTTTTTGATTTCTGATGTTAGAATAGAAACGAAACCGCGCTAGTGAAATACAATTATAACTGATGCCGATATTCTTTGGTCCTATTAGCAATCATATGAAGAGCAACGGTCGGCTAACTTCTTTAAATTGGCGAAATAATTGGTATCACTGGTGCCGAATTGAAAGACACAATATAAATTATCTTATGATTGTATAATGCCAATTAGTAATGTCGGTATGTTTAGAAATTAAGCTTTTGCTCAATTGTTGCTCATTTATGTAATTATTAATGTGAGGCAAAAAGCCACACTATCTGCATATTCAACTCTAAAACCCAAACAAAACGTGTATTACAAATTACTAAATGAGGGTGAATTCCAGAAACTAAACAAGAAAACCTGTGGTCCACTATGAGAGTTATAATGACGAGAGGCTTATGGAAGGACGATAATGACAGGTTGTATAATGGAACCCGTTTACGTCTGAGAAGGTTTCCGCCTTCGGAAATCGAACTTGGGACCGCTAGATCAGCGGGTCAGCGTTAAGCCTACTGCGCTACAGGGGCACCTCGAAGATAAAACTTTGGCGGTCTCTAGCGATTTAGTATAATTTTGTTAGTAGGAAACAGAACACTAATTTTTCTACAGCATTTAAGTTATATTTGTTTGTTGATTTTTTTTATATCTCAAAGAAAGTATACTTTAAATTACAAAGAAGGTCTATATGTATGTTTTTTTTTATTCATTTGTTTCATTCTTCTATTTAATGCATTTTTCAAATCCGTAATTCCAAGGAAAGATATTATTGTAGCAAGGTTGATCTCTCATGTTTATTAATATTTCAAAATCTGTAATCTTATTTTGATCCAGTTTCATCAATTTCATTTTATTTTAAATCAAATATTACTCAATGTCAAATCTAATCAATCTGAGAATATACACTATTACTGACACGGCACGCGCATAACTGTGTGGCAGTATTTAATTGAGTCGCGACACGAAAAAAAAAATCAAGAAAGTGGCATGTGCGCTAGCAATGACTAAGATCAGCTTAGGCGTTCGCCAAGTCTGATCAAAGTCTTTGCTGGTGGCATGGAGATAGCTTAGCTACCCTTAAAGTACACAGCGAAGACTCTGATCAGACTTGCCATATGCCCAGACTGATCTGAGTCTTCACGTAGACCACATGACACTTTGTGGGTTTTGTCCTATCGCGGTTCGACGTAAGAATGTGTGAAATATATATGCCACGACTCGCCAAAACTAACAAGGCGGCATGTTCGCTTCGCGTAGATTCAGCAGTCCGAGCAGAGTCTTCCTTTTTCGCGTAGAGGGAGCTGAGAGTCTAAGCTCCCTCCATGCTGACAGCGAAGACTAAGATCAGCCTGGACATCCGCCCTGGACATGCGCTTACAAGATAGCATACGGTATCAACTATCTCTTTGCGGACAGCGAAGACTGGTTAGATTGGATGGATGCCGAGCCTGATCTGAATCTTTGCTGGGCGACTTTGTTCTTTTTGTCATGACGTGGAAAAAATCTGTCCTCTTTAACGATTAAATAAATGCATAATGTTTACTCAATCATTAAATTATAGGTTTTTATCATCACGAAATTTTAACTAAAAGACTTTGTTTTTATTATCATTTTTGAATCAAAATTTTGTGCAATTAATCATATTTTTGCTTGACTGTTCTAACGAAACCCTCAGTTATACAATTGTGTGACATTTGTTTATTTATTGTTCTTGACAATGTTGAACTTAAATTCTATGTTTGAATCAAACATACATTGCGTCTTATTTAATGTTTTAGAGAGAGAGAGAGAGAGAGAGAGAGAGAGAGAGAATTTAGTCTCGTTTAATTTTGATTATCATTGAATTATGAGACTAATGACATGTCATTGAACTGTTAGTAAATAACCAATAGCACCTCTTCCCCCCCCCCCCCCCCCCCCCCCTTATTGGTGGCAAAATCATTTTGGATTTTTGGAGCGTGACAATTCCTTTTAAGAACCAAACATCTTTGAATAATAATAATAATAATAATAATAATGATGATAATTATTATCATTATCATTATTATTATTAATATTATCATTGTAAAATATCATCATGATGTGTTCTGACAGCAGCGTGCAAAGGAAATCCAAAAGGTTTAATTACATTACAATGATTATTTTATGCATGAGTCTGACTATTCTAAGAGACTCATGAAATGTGATCAATATTCAATTAAAGTCATAAAGATCGATATCTTATCATGATCGAGATAAGAATATTAGCCTCAGGAAATACCTTGACACCTGTGATTATCGCATACTGTCGTTAAGTTTCGGAGATCAACCGAAAGATCTCTGGAGATTTACCTGTCCAAGACGAAACTCAATAACCTAGATGACGAAGTACGAATATTCTGCCAGATGGATCTTAAGTTGACCATTTGATCAGATCCTTTCTATCAGAGTTCTAGATTCTGATCATTATTCAACACGTAGCCACGACACCTGTCAAAAATCACACACACAAAAAAAAAAAAAAAAAAAAAAAAAACAGTTTCTGACATGCCAGTTCGTCGGGGGAGGTTTGGCCATTTGGCCTTTGTTCCTTTTTCTGTTACTTACCTTACGGTTATTCATATTCGAAAGTTGCGGACACTTACTTAATTACATGTTTTGGTTTTACACATTTCGTCACTGTCTGCGGCTGTGTGATGCAAGACGGACAGATAGATAGATAGATAGATAGATATTGAAAAAGGTGTGCATGTATTTCATCACACCGGGTAGGCGGCAATCGAAAACGCTATGCAATCGACGAACGCGGATCAATAACCGTTTAGAAACAGCGTTTTCGATTGCTCTAAACGGTTATTGATCCGCGTACGTCGATTGTACGAGCGTTTTCGATTGCCGCCTACCCGGTGTGTTCATGTGCAGTTGGGTTTTCAATAAGAATACCTTCAATTTTAGAAACTCTGTTTCCATATCATTCGATCTAAAATTTTACCAATAACTTCAAAGCAACGAAACTGGACGACTAATAAAATGTTTAATAAATGTTTAATAAGCAATTTATTAGCAACCAAATTTGTGCACTTGGCCATTAAATCATTTTATCACAGAATTATAAAAATTCCATGGTTGATTTGGCAGAAGATTTAACATTTTTATTAGGTGGTTGGGTCAATTTGATTGTAATAAAGATGAAAACGCTTGCAGATAATGAAGGAACGGCGGGCATTTGTATGCTGAAAATTCGCCCAGAAGCAGTAAGCTGAATCTGGTCTTTGAAGTTAAATTCAATTACCGTTCGAATAATGACTCTAAATGTTGGGACAGGCAAACAGTTTGGTCCAAACTGTTTGCCTGCCCCAACATTTAGAGTCATTATTAAACTTTGGCTTCTAAATATTGGGGCAGAAGTGCAAGAGCAAACAGTGTAGATACAGATCAGAAAGAAAGAAACTTACTGGCATCACAATATGAGAAAATGGGTTGCATATGATCACGTGATTTGAAACAAAAATCGATTATCTCAATTGCGTAGAATATTCGTTAATTTCGTTTTCAACGCGGTTGAACCCACGGTGGTTGAAACCATCACCTCCTCTGATATTTTATGAACAAAAACAAAAACACACAAGAAAAAACAACACAAAAACTGTCAAGCAGAAGGAAAAAATATTTATATAAGACGTGAGAGACAATCAACAGAAACTACGTTTTTCTACTTGTAGCAGGCTGAAGTTTGGTGAATAAATAAATATATAAACAAGCAGTGATTTATGTTTTAATATCTTGATGAAAACCTCTTTTTGCGACCAACGTGTAATGATCGTCATTATAAGTCCATTTCATGGATCATAGGTGAGGCTGATAAGAATTGCTTCGGGGAAATTTCTGTGTTACTGCATGGTAAAATATTGAACTTTGAGGACACCGGTACCCGAATCTGATTCAACAAAACGTCCTCGACATGGTAATCTTATTTTTATTGAATTCGACATCAATATTTTCTTTTTCACCTTTTTATATTAAGTTGTAAATTAAGTCTGTCTGGGTCTTCTCTGTTCACACTATACTATATTTCAAACGCCTGTCCGCGTGCCCCGATGGCAATGGCGCGCGTCATAGATGGAATCACCGGTTCAGGTGGGGCCATTTTGAAGCAACAGAAAGTAAGTTTTTGATGAACTGTTGTAAACAATGACAAACTTTCCTCACCTACAAACACTTCGCTACAGCAATGTGACGCTGCGTTCAGGAAGTTTGCCAATAGGTAGTCGCGTAAAATTCTGACAGCGGGTAAATTCGGACAGTGCCATCGTTTCCTTTATATGTCAATTGTTTGGAATTAAAACAAAATTAACTGGGAAACAGAGAAAATCCTTATGAGACGGCTCATCTGGGTTTTCACTGTTTGCAATGGTATGTCCGACTTTATCCAAAGTTACCCGACTTGACCCTATATCACTTTCCAGGTGTCTTTTCCAAAATATCTAGATCACAATTTCGGCACCAGCTTCTTTTTTGTGTTACATCCTAACTCTTTGGAACGAATAGGCTTTTATATATCTCTAAATTTTTACTGACGTAAAATCGTATACATTTCAAAATGGCCGCCGTTTAAATGGCAATACTCGCGATACTGGGAACACAGTATCAAGCTGGGCAACTTACGTCATCGACACGTGATAAAAACGTAGGGTGTCGAACATGATCTGCGCGTACATGCATCAGCCGACATCAGTCGTACTGAGGATGCGGAGATTAGTGACACTGAAATGTAAATAAACAACACCCTTGATGTCTAAGTTATCTCCGCTTGAACAAAGATATCTTAATCAGCTAGATTGTTTGCATATAGATACATGCTTTGATAGCTACTACCTAATTCGTTGTAGTCCTAGGTCAAGAAGATACGTTGTCAGTGGCACATACAAGTTTCGGACTCGTTCGTAATGTAATGAATAACCAAGGGCATAAAATAGGTATTACTGAAATTATATGAGTTATGAAATCTACTCATTCACTAATATTCAGTACTTAATAATGATACTTACATAAATATCGGTGTCAATCGCCATTAACAGGCATGTTTTAATGAAGACAAAACCATAAAAAAACATGGCGATTCACGTGCTGTTAATGACCTGTTTTGTGTTTTTTCGTATGCAAGTTTTAGGGCATTACTCCATCAGTACAGAAAGAAGCGGGATGCAAGCGGGTAGTTTGCAGTTGCAGTTATTAATAAAAGACCTGTGTGCGAGAGTTATACAGATTGAAGAGCAGGCGACTTAGTGAACCTGACTTTGACTTGTGAACTGTTGCTTAAGGCTTAAGAGCTATACACTATAGCTGACCATGGCCTGAAACGAGGATTTTTACAGAAAAACATATGAGTGTAGGTAATGGTGTAGACTGATATTCAGTCTCATATTCAGCAATATGCCTCTCTGATCCCGTTTTAAGGGCAGGTGAATACTTCGAGCCAATTCATAGCTGGAGCTTGATAAAGATTGAAAATATTCAGAAAAGTAAAATACGCTTTAAAGGGCTACTGTACTGTTTTTCAACATGCATTGATATCACTGGAAATAACTGGTATTGTTTTATCTAAAAGAATGTCGAAAACTGCAAGGAAAAATTCCAAATGGTTAAAAAGTTATAAGAAATTTAAATTTTAATTAGCTGAAAAATATGCAAGGACTCTTATGACGTCATTTGAGTCATTCATATAATTTAAATTAAAAAAAATATATGTTTTGAATTTTTTTTTACTCTTTTTCCCCTAAAATGGATTTAGTGAGACAAGTTACATCATCTCATGAAAAAGGTTTGAAAATTTTGCATCAGAATATGGTAATAATAACTGGAATCCATATCACATTATGC
Source organism: Ctena decussata (assembly GCA_963989385.1). Lineage (NCBI taxonomy): Eukaryota > Metazoa > Mollusca > Bivalvia > Lucinida > Lucinidae > Ctena > Ctena decussata. The sequence continues at coordinate 47,683,245 of OZ022500.1, forward strand.
AAGTAAAGCTTTAGAAAAGAAAAAGTGGGCGGGGCTTAAAATCTAATTTGCATAAATTCTAATTGTCAATAATTACAGTTTGGGTAGGAATTTTTCGATGGGGTTTTTAGCAATCTGTTTCTCTCATAAATATCTGTTAATTGGGAGTATTTCTGGAAATAGTCAAGTCTAGTAATGGTGATGAGGCCGAAAGATAGTGCATAAACGTTTCCATATTTTTGCAGCATTGCCAGGTCCCAAGGGAGATGTTGTAAAACGCGAGGGACCTGACAAATGTTATTGCATGAAAAACCATGTCTGTCCATTATCATAATAAAGCAAGAAAGAAAAATAGGGAAGGAATAAAATAGATAAAAAGTCACGTACTCCCGCGGGTTTCGGAATGACGATCGTCGGTTTCTGAATCCGATACTGTATCAGTGGGACTATCTCAATGAGTTGATCATTATTTGTAGAGATACAGAATACCGCCCCTCTCTCTCTCTCTCTCTCTCTCTCATCATCGACAGATTAACCTTGCATACCAATTTATATTCAGATTCTCTCTCTCTTATCATTGACAGATTAATCTTGCATACGAATTTATACTGACTTTTCTGGACTTCTAAGCCAAATTATAATGATGGACAAGTCCACTTGTCAAAAAAGGGTAAAAGATAAACTACACCAGCAACAATGTGATGAATTAAACAGAAAAAAAAAGGAAAGACAAGACATGCCTAATCATGACGTCTTTTTTTCCCCTTGTTTGCTATTTTATCATCGTTGTCATCAGTTACGCGTCTTCTCCCTTCCTTGTCACCTTTCCTTTTTGTTTCTTTGTTTCTCTTGTTGTTTTTGCACAGGAGTGATGTTGCTTGCCCCGAGATACAATGTATGGTCAATTTGATATATCTTCGTTACCGTATTTTTTCTAAATATTGGGGCGCCTAAACTTTGGGACACAATAATTATAAAACAAACAATACTTATACATGTATCTGTTTGACTATACGGTGGGGTATTAAAAGTTTCGCTGACGGAAAGACAAACAGTGCAGACCCTGATCAGACTGCTCCTTGTGAGCAGTCTGATCAGGGTCTGCGCTGCTTTGTCCAGTCTCTTCTGTGCATCACTGTAAGTTGCTCCAAACTTCGAACAGATCACATAAACTTTGGGTCATTTGGTCATTAATCATTTCTGAGATATACTTAATATGCTCAGTCATTTAATGGAATATTAATGAAAAAAGATGCTATCATGAAACAGGGAACGAGATAATTCACCAAAAAATGAAACATTCTTGAATTTGATACGTACTCACTTACGGATCATGCTTTCACGAGTCGTTCATCATGTTGAACAGTTTTGACATGGCCGCTTGATACTGGCTCCATTGGACCTTTGAGGTCGGTATGTAAAAAACATAAAAACGCAGCGATTTTACAAGGAACATGTGCAACTTTTTATCAGTAACATGCGCAACTTTAGCACTATATTGGCGGTCTGTAACACGGAAGGGTGCAGTAAGTGGCATCTCGCGCGCTCAACACACAGGGGCGGGTTAAGATGATCTCGAGTTTAGTCGATATAAAATGCACGGCTAACCTTGAGGTTAACGTTCAACTAGACTGAGCACTCCGTACACGAATAAAGTACACAAAATTCACATGCATACAGACGTTAAATTTTCAGAATAGATTTTACGTTTCGGAACTATATGAGATATACTCGATGCGGTCAAAACAATCGCAAAACAATACCCATACCGAGGAGATGACAGTTATGTAAAACAGACCGCCATCGAACCCCCTCTGGATCCGCCACTGCATCCGCGGTTGCGCCCGCGGCACCTTTAAAAGTCGGTGGACGCAAAAACTCCACACATAACAAGGTAATGGTACCCAATGACAGTGACTTCGACTGGACAAACTGTTCATTTGTGTGGTAATTTAGTTAGAATAGTATCCAGCAAAGCTAAACGGCGGACTCATAATCCTGCTAACAGTTTTCTACTGGAATTATGACACATGTTATACAATAGCCGAAGATTAAAACAGCTTAAATTGCAATTATTGGTACAGCCACACCGTATATGTTATAACTTTGGTCACCTTTTATGTAAACTGTGCGAATAATAAATACCTTTTTATTGTCTAGCTGACACCTCTGCTCAGCAGCAATTCCCACTTATTCAACGGGTTGGTTTGTGTCCCTGTAAAGAACTTATGAGCTGCAGCAAGACAAAACCAACAAAGTGGCATGTGCGCCCAGCGAACCCTCAGATCAGCCTGGGCATCCACCCAGTCTACTCAGAGTCTTCAAGACGCATTGCTGGGTAATTTCATGAAATCTTGCTGTTTCTAAATTTAAAGTTTTCCTTCTTGGAAATGCAGTGTTTTTGCGCACGTTTGATGATGTAACGTCTCCTTGACTATCGACGTTTTTGGTTTTGAGTTTAGTAATTACACTGTAAGAAAATTCCGTAGATTTTACGGTAGAATAACTGGCAACCAGCTGCCAGTCCATTCCCCGTAAATTTTACGGGCGCCCGTAAACATTGGCAGGATTCAATGCGCAGAGTAGGGTAGAATAAGACAGGTATTGTTTTGGTCATATAGCCCTTCAACACTTAAAAGGTATTTTCGAATGCGAAAAGTTAACATAACTCTACCATATCGTGATTTCAAAAAAATGTTAGACTGACAGATGCCCGTAAAAATAACGGGAAATGGACCGGCAGCTGGTTGCCAGGTATTTTACCGTAAAATCTACGGATTTTTTTACAATGTATAGTAGCGGTCTTGTGACGGCAGCTTCATCTTTGCAAGTTTTGCTATCGTGCAAAATCTAACTCTTTAAAGCTTCTTTGGGGATTTATTAATTTAAATATCAACATTATTGATGTGTTTTTCGTGTTAATGTTACTTAGGAGATGAATTTCTCGGGAAAATGATCAAGGCTAGTTTGAAGCAAAATCCCCAAAACCCATTGAAGATCTTTATGACTGATTAACAAAAATGATATAGCACTTAAAACGTATCGTATACCAGCGATGTTTGAGCCGCGACACGACAAAACCAACACAGTGATTGTGCGCCCAGCGCAAACTCATATCAGCCTGGGCATCCGCCCAGTCTGATCAGAGTCTTCGCTGTCCGTATGGAGGTAGCTTAAACCCGTATCTGCCCTTTAAGCGCTTAGTTAAGAGTCTGATCAGATTGGGCGGATGCCCAGACTGATCTGAGTCCACGCTGGGCACACAACCACTTTGTTGGTTTTCTCGTGTCGCGGCTCAAATTTTTTGTTCAACCCATTGAAGCTTGTATTACTTTTCTGATGTATTGTGCAAAAGCGTCTTTCGAGAAATTTTATTGCGTTTATGTGACGACGTACTTAAAGATTGTCGTATATGTATACACTGAACCCATTAATTAAAAAAAGACAACAAAAGAACAACAACAACACGTATTGTACAAACACTGTAGATGCAGATGAGACGTCTCAAAATGTACATTCTGAATAAGGTATACACTGTTAGGTATTCTAGTATATGTGCACCCGTTGAGCTGTACATGGCTCGATCTACAATAAAAGATGAAATCATGATTTCATTATGAACACTTGAATATGAACGGTCTAAAACGCTCAGTTTGTATGGCCCTCATAAATGGTGTGCGATGTACATCTCAAGAAACAAATGACGCCGGCGAAGACCATAATGTTAATAAACGAACAGCCAGACTTTGTATCAAAAGCAAAATATATGAATAAATGCAACATTGCTTGCAAGGATGCCTGTATGAGTGATTCGTCTAAAAACCCGTGATTTTCGTAAACTGTAAAAGAAAATTGGTGATTTTCCATCCGAGTCAAGGATGTCAGATTAATTGGACCCGGGGATTGTTCGGACATTTTTTCACTCGCCTATCATTTCTCTTTTCTTTCTTCCGCTCTCTTGGAGCTGGCCTGTCTCAAATAGCCGTTTTACCCAAAACAACCAACCAACACGCCAGGGGGGGGGGGGGGTTGAATTAGGCTGTGCGTTTTAGCCATTACTGAAAAAAAATCAGTTCGTGTTTGAATTTCACACCCGCACCTACTGCAAGCACAGTAGGCCCTTACACTACTATCATCCAATAGCAGAACGCCTCGGCACTGAAGGATCGCCCGACCTAAACACCCCCTCTAGCCTGTTGGGAAAGCTTGTGTCACTGTTTTACGATATTTTTGATATTGCTATCATCTTATTTGCAGAAGGCGAGCGAGTTATGGCTTCCGCTGAAATTTTCTTCCGCTGAAATTTTCCTGTGTAATTCGAACGCGGGGATCTTCATCATCAAGGCTTTATACATATGTCATAAGGTGAATGGATACACCTCCAGGGGAAGCAACTCTGTCGTTTTCAGATTTGCTTTCCTTCTCTATAGGGGTCAATTCTTAAAAGAAAGAATTTGCTCCTCTAGGAGCAAATTCTTTTCAATAAGAGTGGACCCCATTTTGAATAGCTAGATCATATAAAGCAAAGAGGAAGTCACGTAGGTTGTCACGAAAGTTGTCTCCTTTTGAAAAAAATGGTAAAAACATGACCGTGCATCAATACATCTTAAAAGTTCTTTATTTCACAAATCAACAGCTATTTTAAACGTATCGGACCTTGTATCTCACAAATCATTCAGGTATTGAAAAATATCTTGGTGACGTTATGGAACAAGACTTTTTTAATGCGAAATTAGTTAAAAAACATAAAAATACCAACCGTGTTTGAAGCGTGACAAAAACTAGGGTGCTGTTATAATACCCATTATTTCATTTTATTGGCAAGGCTTTTTTCGGGCTGCGCTTTGTGGGCTGTATTGTAGTTATATTGCCATGTGCGAGTAGTTGATTGATTCTTACAGGTGACTGAGCTCAAACATGAATGTGCAGGTTGATCTTCCCTCATATCCATACTATATTAAGTCATAATTTAAAACAAAAATTAAAAAGGGATTGCTAGGGAATCTACAATATCCTAGCAATCCCTTTTTAAACATTTTTTTTTCTATTTTATAAATCAGATTCCATATTACCCGCATCCACTTCAAAATGACCCATGATACTTTGCCATTTTGCTTGCAAATATTTTATTTTGTGATTTTCCAAAAATGACGTCTTAACTTTGTCACATTTTAAGTGAAGCGCTAAGAAGAGGTTAATTTGTTAACCTTTGGGTCCCAATATAGTTCACTCTTCTGTTCACTTTTAAATGTTCAACTATTACGTCTTGTCACCACAGGGTATAATCGATTCCGCCAATTTTCGCTTCCTGCAGAGACTGTCCGTCATATTTGGCTTCCGCCAAGACTGTCCGCGAACTCTTGCTTCCTGCAGAGACTACTGTCCTCGAGAAATGGCTTCCTGCAGAGACTGTCCGCGTGATTCTGCTTCCTGCCGAGAGCCTCGGCAGGAAGCAGAATCACACGGACAGTCTCTGCAGGAAGCCATTTATCATGTACAGAAGTCTCGGCAGGAAGCAAGAGTTCGCGGACAGTCTTGGCGGAAGCCAAATATGACGGACAGTCTCTGCAGGAAGCGAAAATTGGCGGAATCGATTATACCCTGTTGTCACGGGACCTGACAGGGCGTCAAATGTATCGTTAGCAATGCTGTGATGGGACAGCGATGGTGCAATGATGAAGTTGGTGCTGTCAAGCTGCCTGGATGAAAAAACGGTTTGTTAAATGCTTTGCTCCTTTAATGGATGAAAGAAAAAAATCTATATCAAGATATGGGGAAGAAAACATTAGGCTCTAAGTGGGTTCAATGCTCACATAAAAATTAAAAGTTCAGTTGAAATATGAAGCATTGCTATAAAAAATGTGTTTTTGGTCTTTAACAGCAGATATTAAAAGATTATCAACTCATATCTCATTTTTTAACATACCGTATTTACCCCAATTTTTTAGATTGTAGGGTCAAGTCGGGTAACTTCGGACAGCGTGCAAATTCGGACATACAGAGGGTGGACAGAAGTGTTCGTTAAATCATGACGTTTCCATTGACTTTAATGCATTTTTTCTTTTAGCGCATAAAATATTGTGAGAAAAGTATAAAAGATATTAACATGAAAATTGCACCAATGTCCAGCTACATCATTTATGCAATATTGTTAAATTTCTTGTTTTCCTGGTATCTATAGTTTCTATTTGGCATGCCTTTAACCTCATTTAGGTATTTTTTGCGGTAAATTTTGCTAACGTCACCATCGACGTCAATGGAAACAGGGTTTCTAAAAAAAATTACGCGCTCTTTAAGATAATCACAACTTTGCAACCAGAGATCACAAGCATATAAAAATGTTTTGTATATTGCATAAATCATTTAGCTACACATTAGTATAATTTTCATGATGGTATATTTTATGCTTCTCATATAAATAATTTTTCAGCAAAAGTGGAAATGCACTGAAGTGAACGGCAACGTCACGCTTTAACGAACACTTTTGTCCACCCTCTGTACCATTGCAAACACTGAAAATCCCAAAAAGACGGCTCATGATGAGCCGTCTCATCAGGATTTTCAGTTTGCCCAGTTAGTTTATTTCCAAACAACTGACATTTAAAGGAAACAATTTCACTGTCCGAATTTACCCGCTGTCCGAATTTATCTGACCTTACCCTACTGCTTGAACAAACAGTGTAGACCCAGATCAGACTGCTCAGACTACTCCTCTGATCATGGCCGACACTGTTTGCCAGCATTTTTATACTCCTACTCACCGGAATTGCTCTGGATGCAGTTAACGTGTATGGAAACACCGTCTTCTTCTACATTTTTTTCAAAGGGACACAACTTTTGTTACTTCAGTTACTTCATGTTTTCTTCCCTGGATCATGCAAAAAGGGGTTTGCTCTGAAAGAAAATAATTTGCACCTATAGGAGCAAATTCTTTCCTTCAAGAGTTGACCCCTACTGAGAAGGGAGACAAAATGCTGAAAATGGCCGAGTTGCTTCCCATACAACTGTGCCATTAACCTTCATGAGAAAAAAATTGTGGTGTCCGAATATCTAGGCTATATACGGTATGAATACACAAATAAAGGGGAAAAATAAGGGAATCAAGACACATAAAGAGTCATCTTTCATAAAACAAGGCCTAATTTATGCAGATTAACCATCTGAGATCAGGTAATCTTATGCTAATTTCGTGTCTGATTATTAATCATCATGAATTTCGGTGATAAAATGGTTTTCTGAAAAGATAAGGCGCACTTTCAAAATTTGTTAAACTGAGCCATAGAGATAATAAAATGTTTCATTGCTTACAAGGTGGATGCATCATATTATTTAGAAAAAAAACTATAATGCATATGGTAATTTTACATGGCGAGCTTGTGAAACTGCTTTTTGTCGAAGACGGTAAAAGTTTGCGTTTGACCTCGCTCATTATGTCAGCAAATTGATACCATAACAATTTGTAACATATCCGAATTACTAGTATCTAAATTGTCTGGAAAATGATCGAACACAGTTCTGTTAATTCAGTTTTTTTTTTTTTTTCAAAATATTTTTTCAAGCAAAAACAGATATCTCTCTCTCGCGCGCGCGCGTCCCCCGCCCCGTCCCCCTCCCCACCCTTTCATCAAAAATGTATGTTGAGCTATGGTTCTTTTTCTTTGAGCATTAACTGACTATGTATCACATTTGTATCAAGTTGTTTCGTGTAAATATCTTCAACGGGCTAATGGCTCTAATTCTCTGAGCATCAACTGACAATGTATTGTATTTGTACCAAAATTCGTGAAAATAACTTAAACAGTTTCAAACTTCAAAGTTATGAAGAAGGCACAAGTTCAATTCAAAAAATAAAAAAATAAGGAAATAAAATAAAAAAAATACAAAGGGACATAATTCCATCAAAATGTAGATGGAGTTACGGTTCTTGTTCTTTGCACATAGTCTTATACGTTACTTAATACATGTACCAAGTTTCATATAAAGGGACATAATTCCGTCAAAATGTAGGTGGAGTTACGGTTCTTGTTCTTTGCACATACATGTAGTCTGATGTGCCTAAATAGTTGTATCAAGTTTCATGAAAAAGAAATAACTCCCACAAGTGACAAGTGTTGCCACCATAGAGTATGCAAACAACTTGTAGACGGATCAAGGCCAGAAACTTTTAACCACGTCCAATAGACCATCCACGATACAGCCTGGTAAACGCGCGATTCCATTCTTAGGTGAAAGTAAATGAATTCAAGCTTCTTCAAATGCAAAAGCCAAAACTATAATAGTACTGTTTCATATTTGAGTCGCGACACGAGAAAACCAACAAAGTGGTTGTGCGCCCTGCGCAGATGCAGATCCGTTTGGGCAAATATGGTGCACACATGTGATATGCTAAAGTCGGATGGCGTTGTCATAGCTTGACTCACCATTTGCAAAAACTCTAGGTAGGAATGGAATTGCGCGTTTACCAGGCGTGATAAAGATGTTTTGAATTAACCCTTTTATGATAAGTGGACTTGTTCATCCGCCACATCATGTGGCTGAGCCCATTTCTAGCTTTAGGGATTTCTGTGAATGTTTTCACTTTTAACTGTATTTTGCATTGAAATTCCTGTAAGTAAACAGTGTGGACCCTGATCAGACGCCGCGTTCTGCGGAGTCTGAACTCGGTCTTCACTGTTTGCATGTCCCCAAAACGGGTTTCCAGTATATGAGCTTTCTAGTGTAGGCTATATTTTGTTTGCTTTCAAAAAGATTATATTCAGAATTCGCAAGTATCGAAAGGCCATAAGTAAATATATCATCCGGCGCCCCTTTGATAGTTCATGCTTTTATAATCTGAAGAGATTAATTTGACATTGCAAACGCAAAAAGTAAATATTAAATTTAAACTATAAATTTACTTGGTAATGATTGTTTACCCTCGGAAATGGATAAGAACGGGGCCCGCTATTTGAGTGCATTGTCAATAAGCGAGAAGTGTTGCACAAAATTTGCATTTAACTTTATTTTGATGGATGTAAACTGTTTAAGGGTGCTCAAGTTGTTAACAATATCATTTAGTATTACATGTAAGATGAAGTTAAGTTGATAAAAGAAAATTTCCGACAATGGAATAGTTTGTTACTATATTACCTCCTTATCACTTTGTCTGATTTCTCCCGAATGTTAAATCATGGAAATCATCCCCAGTTCGTACCTACTCTCTCATCTCCTTGATACAAAATAGCACTTACAGCGACGCACCTGAACTCCCTTCACGACCTCGTGAGAGGGCGGAGCCATTAGGGCAATCGTGAATAATTAAGAATCATTATGTTTGTATTTAGCTTTTTCATATACTAATTACAAACTGGTAGCTACCATCTGGTTTTGTCTTGGTAGTTTAGCCGACCTATTATCATTTGAGGGGATGTTTCGAGAATTATCGCTGAAGTTGCGACTGTCTGTTACAGCGGCACCAATGAAATAACAGTCTGAGCCAACCTGACCCGTGACACTCATATCCGGGACAGAAAACCATTAATGAGCCGTGACATGAGAAAACCAACAAAGTGGTTGTGCGCCCAGCGCAGACTCAGATAAGCCTGGGCATCCGCCCATTCTGATCAGTCTTCGCTGTCCGCATGGAGCTTGCTGAGATCCTTGGCTACCCTTTAAGCGCAAAGCGAAGACTGATCAGACTGGGTGGATGTCCAGGCTGATCCTTGGCTATCCTTTATGCGCAAAGCGAAGACTGATCAGACAGGGCGGATGTCCAGGCTGATCAGAGTCTAGGTTTGGGCACACAGCCACTTTGTTGGTTTTCTCGTGTCGCGGCTCAATTTTCTCGGTCTTCTTTTGTCTTTTCCACAGTGCCACTGACCTTCAATCGGAACACCGCTCGGCCAATTCCGTGATTCACGGAATTGGCCGAGCGTGCTCCGATTGGGCGATCCTTGAGATACCCGTACGGCTCTTGCCTTAATTGATTGACAGATGAACTCAACTCACGTAAGACGATTTTAGTAGCGAGCGAAAGACGTTGGCAGGCCGCCATTACTAGTACCCATGAGCCCCGTTGCGTAGGAAAGGGCGTAGCATGTCAGAAATGGAGTCATGCATGCGGGCATGCATAGTAAAAAGCATGGACGGTGGTTTTCTGGTAGGCGTAACTGGAGCTAGGTTAAACCACAGGCTACAGTGACGACAATTTCTTGAGATTTTCAAATATAGCGCGTTTTTGTTTAGCTATATGTAATGCATAAGCTGTCTGTATGACGGAAAAAACGGATAACGAAACAAAACGAAAGATAACAAAAGAGGACAATCCCTTATATAAGTTTTATGTATCTTTTGTTCGTTTGGTTTGCGCATACGCAGTTCGATAAGTCGGAAGACAGGTTTTCGAACTATACTTCTCAAGTACCGTATTGTATTCACGGCGTGTCCTACGACCGTTTTCTGTCCCCTCAAGTGTTTGCTAAGTAAACAGAATATAACCAAAGAATCTTTTCAAAATCCAGAAATGTACAGAAACACTTTTGGATCGCTGAACGCAGGTGTAATTTTGACACGTGTGGACTCGGTCATGTTATGACAAGATTTTAATTTCAAATGTAAACACATTTCAGTTACATAAATCTCATGTACGCCCTTTTCATGATTTCTAATAAGTAAAGTTTACATTGGGGTTTGTTAGTCTTAGACATAGCCACCCGTGAACTAATAACACGTCGGAAGCGTTAAAGCACAGTTGGGCCGTGGATTGGGAAAAAAGTACAAACCGGAACAAAATTAATGAACAGGGAGACTCTGATGACCTTGTACCGTGTTGTTTAGTGTCAGCTGAATAGACTGTCCAGTTAGTGTATTTGGCCGAACCGTCGAACCAATGTTTAAGCCTGGTTGGTTTACTAGTAATTGTCCCTCGTTTATGGGCAGTCTCACTAAGCCCCGTTTCCCAAGCAAACCCCTAGTGATAATAAATTAGAATTAAATTGCAGTGGAGGTCTCTAAACTTGCAGAAATTATCAAAAGGTCTCTACAATAAGTAATACGTCAAATAAGAAATTGATTGAAAAGTAATCCTTAATAATAATTTTTCTGGGTAAGAATCGATATTGTAAAGCCCATTTTACTTTTGGCTTCCTTTGATTGAAAACATTATTCAGCCCAAATTATATAGATCAACCCATTGTATGTGCGAACAGCAAGTACGCCCAGTGTGCACGGTCGCGTGGGTTGGTCCGAGTCTTTGACGTTCATATGCGGCTCGGACCCTTTATTAATCTGAAGCCCAGGGCGGATGAATGTTGCAAGGGCGTTACTATGGGCAATTTCATGATACGTACACTTATAGGTTATACTCCTCGGGGGGGGGGGGGGATTCCAGGGCAGTCAAGTGCTTGTTGAATTTTTGTCAATATGGCGAAATTTCAATATGCAATGAGGCGAAATTTCAATATGCACCCTAAATAACAAACTATCAAAAATTATTAGAATTTACAGAATATATGTCAATTCAGCCGTTTAAGCTGATAAACACACCGCTACAACGTACAATTTTGCCACAGACTCTGAATATACGTTTTGTACCTGCGTAATTGATTCCTGATGCCCTTTGAGAATGTGTTTCAGTCTGTCCAAAGTCAGAACAGGTAAAGCCCGAAAATGGGGATGACAGCCAGCCCCATCCCTCACCTATTGCACAACAAATCCTTGACTTATTTACTTTATACACGCATGTCAATTTCAATAGAATGTCCGACACTGAATGTCCGCGTTACTGTGTACATTTTTTTGTAACTGATGGCTGACAGAAAACAACCAAAATGGCGTACTTTTGAAACAATAAGCATGGTGAAAATACAATGTACAGGACGAAGGCTTTCATTTTGTATTCTAGTTTTTTTGTTTATATTTCATTGATCGTCTAAAAACCAGGAAAAAAAACATCTTTGGAAGCGATTTGTCATTTTTTCAAAAACGTATTCTTCCTAGTGTTTGCAAGTTATCTGACTCAATGTATGCATACCAACGTTGTTATGACTCCATGGACTCGCTCCCATACAGGCAATTGGAGTCAAATGGGTCCGCAACTGATATCTTCCATGTATTTTTTCTGCTAAAAGCCATCTGATAAGATGATATATGACCACATTGTTTTATATATGCCCGGAGTTATATATGAAATTCTGACGCTTATACATAAGTAATGCAGTCTTTTTTTTGTCAAAGCTCGTGAAAAATTTACTACAATCTTAATTTTTCCACAACGGTGCACATGTTCATTTTTATTACTTTGGCAATTCGGTTATACGTGTTTGACAAACCTTAAGATTCTTAAAGGCCCCATTGCTCTATCAGCATGAAAATTTTTATCATGAGGTATCGCTGCAAGCTTCTCACTATAGTTTCGTCATTGTAAATGACCGGGAATAGCCGGCTTTAAAATAACAAAACATCCTTCAGTTTCACAGAAAAAGGATTCGAAAACTTATTCGGGTCATTTTAGTTGGCAACTAAAATGACCTACTTTCGATTTCATAAAATGGTAAAAATACAATGTACAATGTGGAGTCCCAATCACTATCCCGCCTATGTTTATATAGCATTGCTAGACGGGAAACCAGAACAAGAAACTATATTTTGTGTAGCGAATTGTTATTTTTCAAAAACTTGTTTTCTCTACTTTTTGCCAGTTATATGACTCAATATATGCACACCAACCCACATTTTATTACCAAACGTGAAGGTTGAACAGCTTTTTACAATGATTTGAGTTTAGGCGTTTTTACCGCTGATAGGACTATGGAGACTTTAATTTATAATTTATAGAATGTTATTAACCCGAAAAGGGACAGGGCACGAGACGTGATACGGTGTGCGAACAGAGAAGACTCAGATCAGCCTGCGCGTCCGCGCAGTCTGACCAGAGATTTTTTGTTCGCAATGACCATCAATTTATATACAACATGTAAAATGTCAACAGCAATAGCTCTGACCAGTTGGCTGATTTCAGTTCTTGTTTAAAGACTCCTTTCCTTTTGACATGGCCAATTTGCAAATGCTAAATAAGAAAATAAACCTGTTGAATTGGTTTCCACGCTGGCGAGAACACGTGACAGAAACGCGAGTGTCAAATATCTATATGTATTATTAATTTGTTTATTAACATATTTTAAATGACAGAAAAAATGCAAAACTGAGATTGCCCAAGTTTGTTGACAACGTATTCTGGACACCCCTAAAATGATGAATGGATCCATCCAATTTATAAGGGTAGAAGAGTCCACCAGCCATACATGGGTTGATATTGTAATAATGGAGATATATAGGTGAGTAAAAACATATAGTTTCAGGAGAAAGAAATGTGTCCCAGGTTTGTTTTGTACGTCCTATTTTGTTTGACACTTCGAGAAATTTCAAACTTAATCAGCGCTTTTAAATGTTTTGGATTGTAAAAGCGTCTTTCAAATTAAAGGCACAGGATACTGATAGTTTGAATGTATTACTGGTGTGGAAACCAAAACATCAAACAAGCGGACCGGTGCTCTTTCTAATATAACTCGTCCTGATTGTTCTGGTTGACCATAAGAGACAAATTATGTCAGCAAAATAGTAATATGTTTGATTAATAAGGGAATTTGTAATAGAAAAATTTCATGTACCGGCCAATATTGTTCATCTGAATGGGGAATATTTGTCCATATTCGCCCTCAAACAAACATGACCGAAAGCCTGCCCGCAATTAGTTTGTTTTATCAGACACTGGTCGGTTTGACCTCTTTGGTGAGACCTGCGCATCCGCTAAGAGGTCGGATTAAGAAATTAATCATACTATCAGGGTTGCCATTTCATTTTCAGGTGTCCTGTGATATCCCTTGAGAACATAGCTTACAGTCTTAACCTTGTCTTCAGATCAAGAAGATTTTCTGTAAAATGTCTGATCGAAAATGTCTCAAAAAGGTCGAGGCTGGTGCTATGACCATTCTCTATATTTATATTAAAATTTTATTAAATATATACCGTATTATTCCTATTAAACGCCCCTGCTGTAATAAACGCCCCCTGTCTGTTTTCCGAAAGAATTTTATATCAACTTGCATAAATTCATGTTTGCTTCTCTGGATAAGGTAGCTCTTGAAATAGGGTCTACTCTGAAAGGAAAGAATTTGCTCCTATCTTCTTTAAGAGTTGACCCCCTACTGAGGTGAGAAGCAAAAATAAGTATAAAGTCACTACACCTGAAAGTATACCAATTCACCTTAATACTACTTAATTAAAGGAAGTTTGGCAGTAGCTGATTAACTACAATTTAAGCTCTGAATAAGCACCCCCCCCCCCCGGCCCACCCGTTAGAAACAGCGTTTTCGACTGCAAATTGTCGCCTATCGCAATCGAAAACGCTGTTTCTAACTGTTTTTGATCCGCGTTCATCGACTGCACGAGCGTTTTCGATTGCCGACTATCTGGTGTGTTTTGCGGGGTCATCATAAATTTTATGCCATACTAAATAAGAACAATCCGGACCATATCTGGATCACTGTAACACGACGTCCTGCTTGAACTTTCCTTACCGTAACAATTCTAAATATTGGGGCACCTAAAATAATGACCGTAATTGTCCTAAAGATAGAACTATTCTGTTTTACAATACAAGAATGCGTGCATGGGGCAGACGGAATGGCAAAAAGTGTTGACCCTGATCAGACTGCTCCTTCTGGGTCTGTGCAAACAGCAAAAAGTGTTGACCCTGATCAGACTGCTCCTTAGGAGCAGTCTGATCTGGGTCTGCACTGTTTGCTCAGACCTTAAGGCTATACGGTATTATTTGCAGGTAAATGAAATATGAAGTTACCACCTCGCACTTTCAACTGAATGCCTACTTTGTTCACTGTGCGTTTCTTGCAGTTTTATGGCCGTGTCACGAAATGAGATATAATGAACTCTTTCATTCTAGAATTCATTCTCATTTTTCAAGTAAGAATATTGCAACATATGCCGTTTAACGGGCTGAAAAGGCAAGCATAAACAGTTTCAATAGAAAAAGTGATTTATTAATAAAACTTGATACAAATTCCATTGACACTTGGAGGCCCCACGCGCCACCGGGACATGCTTCACATACCTGATTGTTATTTACCACGATTTATATGAAAGTTACTGAAAGATGATATTACATGTATATTTTACTGTTTTGCAGTGTGACTTAAGCAGCCATTAGAATATATGACGTACTCCTGATCATGGTCAAGTATTACACTCCGGACTACCAATCCAGGATTCGCAAGATCGATCCCCCGCTTCTCCGGTCTTTCGGATGAGACTTTAAACCGAGGTCCCGTCTCCATATCACATCGTTGTTGGTGGGACATTAAACCCGAGTTCACTCACTCACTCACGATGGTCAAGAAACGGAAACTAAAGCCGTGTTCATGTGCACAATTTGCACCCGGGTGCAAATCTGCACCCCGGGTGCAAATTTGCACCCCTGGTGTAGTTTTGGCCATGTGAACGGTGTTTTAATAATTTGCACTTCTGAGGTGGTGCAAATTTATTTGCACCCGGGTGCAAATTTGCTCCCGGGTGCAAATTGTGCACATGGACGCAAAATGTTTCAATTCTATGCATTTTGATCGGGGATTTTGATATATGGCAGACCTTTTCTATGACGATCCTGTATAAACATCTATAAAAATACATTTTAAATTGTCTTTATCAAATTGAAAGTCGGGCTTTATATTTTGGCTGAATAGACATCAAAATTAACGAGAGTATTATTTTGGCCATTCTTAAGCAATATATCTTAACTTGAATGGGTACCGTCGATCGACACTCTCCCCCTTGTCAACCTCCTGAATTTTCAGGAAGGCTGCTAACAGGTCGTCAACGCAAACCAAGCAAACCCGTTTAACACATTCAATCACATAGACTTGGTTGAGGAGGATCCTCTGACGTCCCAGCTAAATAGTACACGTGAGAGGGAGTGCACTTCCTCTATAGGTGAGGAAGCTTCCCTGGTGCAGTAGAAAAGCTGCCCCCCCCCCCACCCCTCTCTCTCTCTCTCTCTGGCGAGACTTAAATTCGAGGCCACGTCTACGTATATGTATAACCTGGGCTGTTGGAGGGACGCAACTTAAAACTAACACAGTTAACACCATCGCCACCATTCCTTTAAATCTGTGATATTATATGAGCCGCGTCACGAGAAAACCTGTCTTCGGGGTTTCCTATCAGGTTCGACACTCCGACACAAACCCTGTTGTACAATCACAGAACATGGCCAGAGGCTTTAAATTCCGGAATCAGGAGAGGGATTTTACTATCCTTGTAGCAAAACTAAAGGCGCTGCTTAGTTGCGCTGAGCTGTGGCTATGTTTTTGCAAAATGCAGGTTTATTGATGACGCGTTTCATATGATAAAATAAGTTTTAAATTCTAATTATGAGCAGCCTCTGATTATTTCAATTGGGTGCAACTATAGTTTACACTGCAGACAAAGCTTCTTGTAATTGCTGCTGAGAGAATATAAGATTAACAAGAGGTTTGTAAGTAGTGTGCATTGTGAACATCATGACACAAGGATTTACCTCTGTGCGACCCCTTCAAGGGGGCTTATTAGTTTGCAGCCAGTGTGTGGGGTGGGCAGGCTTGGTTGGGTTGAGGAACGTAATTGATTGAAATACAATCATACGAATGGATATGGTTTTCATGTCGAATTATATAAAAGTTTCGGGCGCACTCGCCATAGCAAAATCGAGGACGACTCACCCATCCACACACACACACACCAACACGATAAAGAGTTATTGTCATATAGAACATACAACCACAAATATCTCCTAAAACTGAATACATTGTGTTAAATCTAAAATCAAATCTAGTAGTGTATGGACACAATTTATTGGCATATGAACGCGACATGAGGGGGTGTAAATTTGCACCCGGGGGTAAATTTGCACCCGGGTGCAAAATGTGCACATGAACACGGCTTAAGATGGTTTTGTCTTCTGTCTAGGCAAAAGTAAAGTAAAGGGAAAATAAAGAAGAGATAGACAGAAGAAGAGGTGGAAAGATAATATTGAACAGTGGACAGGGTTGGACTTGTCAGCACATATAGGGCAGCTGAAAACATGACTAGGTGGAAAGGGATTGTTGCAAAGGGTGCCACATCGACCTTGCAAGATTATGACATAGAACAGCATGGAATGAAACGGCACTCACATCTAAAACTGAAGTCCGACTGTTGCTGTTATAAAACTGTTTGTGTACTTTATTATGATTGTTCCACACCGCTTTACAGTTCGGAAAAGAACCACATGCAAAACTGTTGAGCAACAAAGCACGGTTTGCGCGATCACGGACAGTCTGACGAATGAGCATTCGTTGAACATTACATGTATGCATGTGCATCTTTACAGACGTTGATGGCAAGTTTGGTCAAAATCTATCCAGCGGTTCTAAAGGAATTTCACGGTAAGGCCATTATAACCTACTTGCGCACTAAAGCGGATTTTTTTAAGCTTCACTTATAGTGGAGCAAACTTAATGGGCTATCTTTCAAGGGGGTGGTCTACGAAGTGTAACATTTGTTTTTATATATCAAACTGATTGTCTGGGTGTCTAGTTATCAAATTCAGCGTTTGCCACCTTGGCAAACCTTGCATAACTCTGTAGAGGCCAGTTATTTACGTTACCCCATTAAATTTTGAATATCAAAAATATTTATTGAAGTCAATAAGAAAAGTGTTAAAACTATGTAAATGTATCAAATCTAAATATTTTCTTTAAGAACAGTTAATATGCTAAAAATTAGGCTGCTCAGGAAACAGTTCAGAGCTTTGGTGTTGTTACTTTCGTTACAATATATCATGTACCACTTGAAAATTTAAAATTGGAACTTAAGTTGTTGCATTTTACAAAGACTCTCTTATAAAAAAGGCCCAAAATGATCATTTTTCTCACTATTTAATTGGCACTTTCAGTGCAATTATAGCAAAACAAATATGAGGTCTCTAGCAGATATACTTTTTCAACCACGTCCTGTTGAACAGTTACTCCTATTCCCTGTTTTTTGGCTGAAAAGTCATTTTTCGTATAATTGTTTGTCCAAAAAATGGCTAATAACCAATTTTAACTTGACAAAATGGGGCCTTTTGCAAAAAGATCATGTTAACATTGATATAACACAATAGCTTAAAAATTATTTTTTACCTTACAACACATTTTAGCCAGAGTAACGTACTTAACAGATAAAAATGTTTGTGTAAAGTGTCTGTCATTCACATCAGGAAAACACTCTTTTCAAATTCTGACTTTGAAACAACGCAGTTGTGATAAATATGTTTATTGTTTATCGTAAAATGAAATTTTTGCATAGTAGTCGCGTAGACGGAAAATAGTGTTATTTACATGACATGCGATGCTCAGATTGCACCGATGTTCAAATGAAGCCTTCATGAGTTAATCTGTACATGTTTTTTTTCATTATATCCAAATAACTTTCACAAAATATCAAATAACTTGTAATAATGTTCAGTTTTCTATTCAGAAAGGTAACGTTTGTAACATTTGAAAAAAACTCCCGAGATTAAATATTGCTACTGCCAAATATGCGTAAGCTTTATTATTTTGAGTAAAAAACATTTTAGATCCACTTAAATCCACTCATGTAACTCATTATTGACAGCCCCAAGGTGGAGCATCAGTTCTGATGTATCTTTATCATCATATGTGTTGCCCGCTTATCTGTCGTCTTCGAAAACTCGATTTGTTTCATATGTGTATTTGCCATCATTCTGGTGTATAACTGGCATATATGGAAAACGAAAGAAAATATATGAAAATTTTGTATGCCTCATTTTGTTTGTTTAAGGCTAGCTCTGTACCCATGAACTTGTAAGGGGCTGCATTTTTATCTGGCTAGCTGCTAATATCGTCTAACTACTTGTCTTATATCTTTATGCAGCTATATCCAGTTTGGTATCGTAGTAGTTGTTGTCCAGATAACATTAATTCCTGCTCATTGCCCCTTTACTCTAATTTACCTTTTCTATAAAAACAATGTATAAACCCAAAGTTGCCTTGTAGCATATATTTTCACCAAAGTAATGTACATAACAGGTTAAAAGTATGTGTATTTTTCCCTACTGCAGCTATAGTAAAGTACCGTTGGCTACTGTGGAAAGCTTCTTCGTACTTCATCATATTGAAAATTATGTTTGGAATCATCTGGGCTCAATTTGAGTCAGTTAAGCTGAAGCTGGTGCTAGATACACCTTATTGCATTATATCAAACAGAAAATGTCATTAAAAGTCATAAATCTAATCTGACAAATCGTTTACATTTGAATGTTGTATACGTTACCTTTTTAAATACCAAACCAAGAAGTCAAAGTAAGTGAACTATCATTGACTCAATTAAAAAGGCATTTTGGTAATGATTTTAAAGTAATAACAATATGCCATAATCATCTTATCCGTGCCTCTAGGCAATATCATCCGATTTTGAAAGGAATCAGTTAAACTGAGTCTGCTATGTTCTTTCTCGTGTGTGTTCCTCGCTTCAACATGATCTTCTGGCAAGTCTTTGCAATAATACTGTATTAATATGAAATGACACACCTCAGTATTTTACTGCAATTTGTTAGAAAGAAACAATATTTATTTCCGTAGATGTTTCCTATTCGCTTCTGAGAAAGCTATAACCTTTCCAAAAATGGTCTGCTCTTAAAGGAAACATTATTTTTTACAGCAGCAAATTCTTTTTTAAAAGTTTACCCCGTTCAGAAAGGAGGCCAAAGTAAAATTGGCAGAATAACTTACGTGAAATTGTATCCCTTCACCTTAAATTCGAAGACTGATAAAAACTTAATTAAATTCTGAAGGCTGAGTCTCTGGAAGCAAGGGATGAATCACAAAAAATAACAGCAAACTCGGTTTAACAAAGGAATGTAATGTTGCGACACTGCCAATGCCACATAGCACCAGCTATTTCCTTTTTCAAACTGACTCAGAAAGAGCCCAGGTGATTCCAAATGACCAGAACATGAAGTACAAGGAAGCATTTCACCTTAGCCACATGCCATTTTACACTAGCAGCAGTGGGATAAAATTACTTTTTCTTTTTAAACTGTTATATTCGTTACTTCGTTTTAAATATATTCTATACGGCCAAAAGTAATAAAACTATGGTTTCATATATTGCGTTTATAGGAAAAGGCCATTACAGGAAAAGACGTGTAAAAGGGCCATGATCAGAAACTGATTCAACTAGTGCCACAACCCTCCCACAACACAAAACTAAAAATAGTAATATAACGCATACAAAAAGCACTCAAGCGATACTAGTGGGTAGCAAAATATACATGCGCCCATTCCATGCAGATGTCCACAAGTTAGCTTTCATCAAGCATACCCAGGCACACAAAATGTATATTTTCACCTTCTTTCTTTCTGTTTTACATACATCAGAATGATGGCGAATAAACAGACAAAACAAATCAATTTTTCGAACGCTACAGATAAGTGGCCAACACATTTACTATAACATCGTTACACAACAAAAGATGCATCGCCGTGGAAATTTCACTGATAAATTACATAGGATGGGTTTAAACCAGTCCAAAGTGCCGCTTTAAAAATATTTTTAACAAAACTAATGCGGTTTAGACATATTTTTCAGTAACAACACATAATCTCAGTGTGTTTTTTTTTTCCAATAATTGTTACAAACGTTACATTTCTGAGTATACAGCAGTAAGTTCTGATTAGTAAATTTCTTATGGTGTGATATTTTTTTTATGTCATTTGGATATTAATGGGGTAAAAAATAAAAGTGTTCTATGCATAGTAATTCACGAAGGTTTTCTTTTCTAGTTTTAGGACAATCTGATATTTGCATGTCATGTAAATAACACTGTTTGCTGCCCGATTAGTTTATTAAACAATGCAAAAATTTCATTTTACAATAGAAAATATACATATATATCACAACTGCGTTGTTTAAAAGTCAGAATTTGAAAAGAGTTTTTTTTTTTTTTTTTTTTTTTTTTTTTTTCTGGCGGGAATGATAGACGCTTTATGCAAACATTTTAAACTGTTAAGTACGTTACTCTGGTTAAAATGTGTTGAAAAGTCAAAACAATTTTAAGATATTATGCTATATTATGGTTCACATGATCTTCTTGCAAAAGGCCCCAATTTGTCAAGTTTAAATTGGTTATTAGCCATTTTTGTACAAATAATTATACGAAAAATGACTTTTCAGCCAAAAACAGGGAATAGGTGTAAATGTTCAGCAGGACGTGGTTGACAAAGTATAAAAGCTAGAGGCCTCATGTTTGTTTTGCTAGAAACGCACTGAAAGGGGCCAATTGAAAAGTAAGTAAAAATGATCATTTTGGGCCTTTTTGTAATACAGTCTTCGTAAAATGCAACAACTTAAGTTCCAATTTTAAATTTTCAAGGGGTACATGATATATTGTAACGAAAGTAACAACACCAATGCTCTGAACTGTTTTCTGAGAAGCCTAATTTTTAGCATATTAACTGTTCTTACAGAAAATATTTAAATTTGATACATTTATATAGTTTAAACACTTTCTTATTGACGTCAATTAATATTTTTGATATTCAAAATTTAAAGGGGTAACGTAAATAACTGGCCACTACAGAGTTATGCAAGGTTTGCCAAGATGGCAAACGCTGAATTTGATAACTAGAGACCCGGACAATCATTTTGATATATAAAAACAAATGTTACACTCCGTAGACCACTATCTTCCTTTTCTAGGCCCCTTATGCAATCAAATTTGCTCCACTATTACTTCTGCATCAGAGCTAAAGATTTTCGAATACTCGAAGGACATTAATGCAAGAAAAGTTGTACCAAGTTTTGTTAAAAGCCATTCAGCTGCTCATTGGAAGTTACTTAAAGAGTTTTATGACGTTGCTCATAACTAACTTGTGCATGAGAGCAAAATTGAGCCGCGACACGAGAAAACCAAAGAAGTGGTTGTGCGCCCAGCGCAGACTCAGATCAGCCTGGAGCTAGCTTAGACCTTTTGCTTCCCTTTAAGCGCAAAGCGAAGACTCTGATCAGACTGGAGCTAGCTTAGACCCTTTGCTTCCCTTTAAGCGCAAAGCGAAGACTCTGATCAGACTGGGCGGATGCCCAGACTGATCTGAGTGTGCGCTGGGCGCACAGCCACTTTGTTGGATTTGTCGTGTCGCGGCTTAAATATTTCTGGTTAATTTGATGCTTTACACCAAATTTGGTCTAATCCATCCAGCCGTTCATATGTAATCGTTTAAGGATTTTCACGACGTCGGCCTTTATGACCTGCTTAATGTTTCCCTGATTTGAGACACATTGGTGCAGAGATGCTTCATACCAAG
Organism: Ctena decussata; assembly: GCA_963989385.1. Taxonomy (NCBI): domain Eukaryota; kingdom Metazoa; phylum Mollusca; class Bivalvia; order Lucinida; family Lucinidae; genus Ctena; species Ctena decussata. The sequence continues at coordinate 47,705,600 of OZ022500.1, forward strand.
TATAGTCAAAATCCATCCAGTCGTTTAAAAGGTTCCACGGTGTCAGCCATTATAAGGTATTATGACCAGAGCTGATTTATATTTCGCAAACTTGTTACATGTATAATATTATAATAAGATCAGCTCTAACTTGGCAGAACAGCAGAACGAAATGGTAACTGTATTATATCAAGTTTGCGAAATATAAATCGGCTCTGATGCACATGGTCATCATACGTAATAATGGCTTACACCGTAAATCTTTTAAACGGCTTCTCATAAACGGCTGGGTGGATTTTGACTATACTTGGTATGAAACATCTCGTATTATATTGATGCAAGAATGAGTAAAAAAAATGTTTACGATGTCGGCCATTGTGAACTTTTTGTCCATCAGAAATGATTTTTTCGCAAACTTGAGACATTGTTGATGCAAGGATGCGTCAAAAAAGTTTAGTCATAAAACATCCAGCTGTTCATGAGAAGTTGTTCAAAAGTTTATACGATATCGACATTCTGACCACTTGAGTTTGTCTGCAAAATTGAGAGACATTGGTGCAGTGTCGCTTCATATCAAATTTGATGTCTTCTTAACAAAACAAAATCACAGACGGCCGACGGACAGAGAGATGGTCATGAAAACTCGGTCGAGACTTCGTGCTAAAAAATCGTTGAGATTTATCACAGTCGGTACATGTGTTTGGAAATTATACAATGTGCCTGTTTCCACACTTTTTGATGACGACAATCGTTGTAGTCTTGTTTCCCAACAGCGACAATGGTAGATGTCTAAGGATTCATTGTGACTTCAGTATAAAAGGGATTTGATATAAAAGACTCTATATGGTCTTGGTTTTAACATATTTTATTTCAAACTGTTCAAACAAAACAAATTACAGGATAAGAACGAGAGCACGAATGCCTATAAAGTGTTTTTGTAATCATTTATTTGACAAATGACACCATTTCAATAAATGTAATCCGACTGACATCTGTGCATAGGATCAGAGTGTGCCACTTGGCAAGTTCTCGATTGCAGGTAAGATGCATAGGTACATTTACAGGGGAAGCAGTTGTGCTATTTTTCAGTTGTGCCTCCCTTCTCCATGGAGGTATACTTTTAAAGGAAAGAATTTGCTCCTCTAGGAGCAAATTCTTTCCTTTAAAAGTATACCCCTACTGGATCCATGGGAGCAAACACGAAAGCTTTACTCTTTTGCAAAAATGGCGGGGAAACTCATTTTAATACCTTAAGACTGTATAATGCACATAGCTTGCAATCTAAGGTACGAGCCGCCACACATTTCAGCAGCATTCGCAATCAGATCTCAGTCTTTCCTGTTCGTATTAACACTGATATTTTAGATCCTGCTGACTCTGTACAGCGAAGACTCGAGGCAATTTCGTGCATGGTAAGTAAGGCCCTTTTTAGTTGTACGGTATTAGCACTACAAAAGATATAACACGGGGGAAACACCAATTTGGCTACCTGTGGTTTCGACCGAGTTTGTACTATACAAAGTCGCTTTCGACCGAGAATACGATCGTAAACATTACCAATAACGGTAAATGGTACTATTGTTACTGGCTGTCGACCGAGCTGATACTGCTTTCGATTGTCTCCGTCGACAGCCACTTATATATGTATGGTAATTGACTGGCTCGGTAGGCAAATTGGTATTACCCCCGTGTATAAGCTGGTCACATTATCTCTATCTTGCTACTACTCTGAATTAACGGGTAGTCTCTTGAAAATTTTGAACAAAACGTCGAGTCCTTTAATGTAAATTTCGAACAAAACGTAGTCCTTTAATGTAATTTTCGAACAAAATGTATCCTTTAATATTAATTTCGAACAAAATTTACTCCTTTAATGTCGAACAAAAATTTAATGCACACACGTCTTTGAAATAATCACAAACGTCCTTGAAACACGGTACTATTCCATAGTTCATTCCCGAGATCAGATGTTATGAACAGCATTGTGGGGTGAAGAAAAGTCTTGGACTTCACACACATTCTGTATCTGTATAACCTGCAAAACAAGAAGTAGACAATATTTATGTGTCTTACAATTTTTGTACATGGGCATGTAAAACATGGACCATACGGGCATAAGTTTGCCATCGGCTAATGGGTTATAGTCCAGAATAAACAGGTTGGGTTCCCATTACCTAAGCGCTATGCTTCCCAATTCCCGTAACAGAACAGAACAATAAAAGACAACGCAGAAATGACGAGTTTGATGCAGCCAGTTCTTCAAGCATATTGAATAAGCTATCTTTTATACTGAATTTATGTGTGTTAGAATGTCAGACCGACATAAGTGCAGCTTTATCGTAGGTGGAAACATGTCATCTGTCATCTACGCATTTTAATCTGAATTCTTTTCTCACAAAACATTATGAACCACGAGCCTCACTGAAGTTTGTGATGCTTGTATTACATACTGACAACAGTGGAGGATCTGGGTACGAGTATTAGGCATTTCCCCGACACAAACGTACAGCGCTACTTCAGAAATGATAGTCATAAACAGGAAACTCACCATAATAGCCTTGCTTAGATCATTGTAGGCTCCTTTGGCATCTATCAGGATTGTAAACGTAGCTTTCTCGCCGGGACTGCAAAGACAAAACAAACTTATAGTTATTTCTTTGTAAAATTTCTTGTTCAAAATATCCACTGGCTAGATTAGATATTTTGAACCTGTAGACACACAAAGTGGTGATCATTTTGCTGGTGACATAGGTGGTGTGAAATATTTCTTGAAAAATAACATTAGAGTGTTTCACTGTATGCAAGAGACCCAGTGGTGCATGTAACGGTTAATGGATTGTTTCAACTAAAGCTTACATCCTTGTCCGTGTTAATCATTGGTTTTCATAACGCAGACAGGAGGTTGTTGAAACACACTCTTTATATATGTAGTACAGCATCACTCACATGATTACTCCTGTGGACCAACGTGGTTGCATTGACTCGCACAGGTTACTCCTGTGGACCAACGTGGTTGCATTGACTCGCACAGGATTACTCCTGTGGACCAACGTGGTTGCATTGACTCGCACAGGATTACTCCTGTGGACCAACGTGGTTGCATTGACTCGCACAGGATTACTCCTGTGGACCAACGTGGTTGCATTGACTCGCACAGGATTACTCCTGTGGACCAACGTGGTTGCATTGACTCGCACAGGATTACTCCTGTGGACCAACGTGGTTGCATTGACTCGCACAGGATTACTCCTGTGGACCAACGTGGTTGCATTGACTCGCACAGGATTACTCCTGTGGACCAACGTGGTTGCATTGACTCGCACAGGATTACTCCTGTGGACCAACGTGGTTGCATTGACTCGCACAGGATTACTCCAGTGGACCAACGTGGTTGCATCGACTCGCACAGGATTACTCCAGTGGACCAACGTGGTTGCATCGACTCGATGCAACCACGTTGGTCCACTGGAGTAATCTTGTGAGTGATATTCGACGTTGATCGATACATAGTTGCTTCAAAGCGCTATGCTTACCGGATTTGCATCCTATAATAGTACGTTACATATAAAAAAAAGTAAGCACTTTAACTGAATTCTTCACCAGGGCGTACGCATAATGCAATCAATGTATATGGGAATCAAACACACAGGATTAAACAAAATGCAGTCAAGGGCTTAGAAATTACACACACAGGAATATGCATTACATGTAGACACACAGACAAACGTATTATGTATGATTCCTTTGCCCCTTGACGTTAAAGTACTTACAAAGTCCATTTCCAAAGATACAAATGAGGTTCCTTTCATTTGCTCTCATCCCTAGAGCCCTTAGTCCCGTATGCGTCGACACGCCATCAACCAGTGGCCTCTGTCGTCGACTCAGTTCTGTATGTCGTCAGTGGCACCACCTCCGCTCTGACGAGTACGTCTGGTACCTTTAGTTGACTGGTACCATTTTCATTAGGTCACTGACTGTTGCTATGACGTCAGTTCAGTCCCGCGTACATTCCATCCGACCGTCTGATGTCGCAGCTCGAGCAAGGGCCTCCCATTCACTCAGGAAGGGTGCACATCCCAGCTTTAACTCTCCAAACCTCACCTTCCCCGTCATAAGAAACAGGCCGTCTCCCTTGACAACCCCACATTTTCTAGGGCTCACGATGATTCCCTGCAAGGTTGCCGAGTCCCGTCTGTGCCTGTGGAAGTGTGATCCCCTCTGACGAATTATCTGGGCAACAGCAACTTCAATGTGGGTTTTATCGGTGTCCTCGACATTTTCAACAGATTCAATACTGCCCACAACAACTGAAATTGGGAAAAATAATAATATTTTATTTATTTTGTTATTAAGCAAAAGGCTTTACTAGTGAAGGCAATGCAAACCGGAGTTCTGAACATTATATGCAGAAATATGGAAAACTATCCCTAAATTATCCCTGTTACTCCTTCTTATCTGGAGCAATGATCGCGACAATCAAACTAAGTTCATGGTATAGCAAATGTTTCGTTCAATGAAATGATTTTGTCGTAATTTCAGAAAAACGGATCTGTGCTGATCTGAAACTGTATATTTACTGAAATCTGATCAGGTAATGTTTTTTTATTTAAAAAAGAACAACAACAACAATAAAAAAATTCTGTAACAAAGTAACATCGACATAAAAATCGGTTACAGTATGCGATCATGGAGCGATGTGCCCCAAACTTGTGTTATATAGTTATTAGTAGAGCGAACGACTTAAATCGTTTACCAGGCATTTGGGACGTGCCATTTTAAACCATGTAAACGCGTGCTTGCCTCGCTGTAGTGTAAAACCTGGCTTGGCGTTCAAGAGACTAAGAAAATACCGTGCAGCAAATGTCGTGTTGGCCGAGGCACGAAAGCCAGAGGTTGTGGATTCGAACCCAACTTAGCCGAGATTCCTCCCTTCTTCTTAAACCTTTAATTTAGTTCATCAGCCGTTTCAGCCGTGACCGTCGGCTCAGGGTAATTGAAATACGGTTTAAAGGTCAGTAAAACAATAAATTATTCATTTAGCCGCATACACAAATTGTACCTACCGAAATCACTGGAGCAATATGCACGTAGCAACTCCGCTTCGCTGCACGGTCGGCAATCTGAAATTGAAACAAACATGTACTGAATACAATAGATCCTCGCAAATCTACTTTTGCCTGTTTCTAGTTCTAGTTGACATAATTATGACCACACATTAAAACAAGCAAAGGTTATATTTTTCTACAACTTACACAGTTAAGAATTTTTCATGGGCCTGGAAAGCCTGAGGACATTTTCCTTACCCACCCTGGTCTGCGAGCGCATGACTTTGCCCTCATATAAAATTCTCCCATGCTCCTTTGACTCTTTTGACTTTTGTCAACTGCAATGTTATTGTGACATTTTACAAGTGTTGCTGTTTCATGCCTATTGTAAGTCTATAGTATAATGTCATAGTGACAGATGAAGTCAACCTTTAAATAAATACTGTTGAAAGTACATGCGTTTCAAAAATATAGAAATAATTTACCAGGAAATATCTACAAAGGTAGGTATTTCCTGCTAAATTATTTCTATTTTTATAATATCTACAAATTTAATAAAAGAGCAAATCTTGTATTAGTGTGCTATCTATATGCACAATGTACTTTGTTTCAGGGCACAATCAACAGAGCAATCAACAGTGCAAATGAAAACGCACAGCACTTTCTTTTCCACGTTGCACAATGACGTAGTATGTGCTTGTCTTCATTATGCGCGAGCCTGGGTCGCGTTATCTCGACATCTTAACAAGTGTCCGTTTAGAACGAACAATAGCAAGTTCTCAGACGGTCAAGTATTAAACTAAAGAAATGCCAGAGAAGACACGGATTACTGTGATAGCTGATCGGCATGCGTAGAATGTCTATTCAAAATCTGTTCTGTTCGCATGCTGCTACAGTAGCTGTTGGGCTTTTTTTTCAGGTGAAGGATCATTTATGTTTGGGGCTCATGTATTTCCACATCAGGGAGTGTTAATAACGCTTTTTAACAGGACTGAAAACCATTTTGCACGAACACATATTGAAATACCATCCGTGAAGTTCGATTGTGTCTTTTATCTCCACATAATTGCTGGTTACTTTCAGCATTCATAAAGACGCTATTGTCTGTTCGACCGGACAAGTCCCCAAACGACCCCAATTCAGAACTGCAATAACACTGAAATTAATGAACCTTGAAAAAGAAGATATTTTACTCCAATCACAAAGATTTCAAATGAGAATTTACTACAGCAAATGGTTTTCAGGCTAATGAAGAAAAAAAAAACTAGACAATCACTAAAGGTGATAAATGCCCCCGCCATATGCCTTACTAGATGGCTATTGTGTTAAGACATATTTGTGTGAAATTATATCAAAATCTGTCGATAAATAAAGGTGCTAGAGGGATGAGAAAGTTTTTTCTAAATACAGCAACTGTGACCTTGACCTTGGATCCACAACCCTGAAACGTGAACTCGTCCAAGATATTGTCATACTTAATATCAAAATCAGTTAACAAATAAAGGTGCCCGAATCATGACAAAGTTTTACATGTACCTATAATAGCATCTGTGACCTTGACCTTGGACCTTCAATGCTGAAATGCTGACATGTGAATTTGTCCCAGATATTGTCATGCTTAATATTTGTGCCAAGTTATGTCAAAATCATTCCAGGGGGATGATAACATATTTTCTAAAAAAAAAAAAAAAAAAAAAAATAGCAAATGTGACCTTGACCCTAAAATTCAGGATTGCTAACTTGTCCAAGATATTGTCACACTAAACATTTGGGTGAAGTTACATCAAAATTTGTCAATGAATAAAGGGGCTAGAGGGATGAAAAAGTTTTTCTAAAAATAGCAACTGTGACCTTGACCTTGGATCTGCGGTGCTGAAATGGTAATTTATTCAAGATATTGTCATACTTAACATTTTGTGAAGTTATATCAAAATCGATCCAAAAATAAAAGCGCTAGAGCGATGCCCAAGTTTTTCTGAAAATAGCAACTGTGACCTTGACCTTGAACCTACCAACCTGAAACACAAACTTGTTCGAGGTACTGTCATATCCAATATGGCTGTGATGTAATATCAAAATCGGTTAATAAATGAGGACGCTACAGCGATGACAACAGGTGAGCTTATTACGTATAAGCCATGGAAATATGGTCAAAATATGTATGTCATTCAAGGGGATATAACTCTGCAATAAAGACCTAAATCAAAGTAGTTCGGTTTCCCTTATGCACATGTTCAATACATGTCTCAACTGTGTTGCAAGTTTCAAATCCCTACATCAACTACTATTGGAGGAGTTGCAGAGACAAGAACAGTACTACCAAGTGTTAAATATGGTCAAAATATGTATGTCATCAAGGGGATATAATTCTGCCATTATGACCTGGATCAAAGTTCTGTTTCCCTTATGCACATGTTCGGTGCATGTCTGAACTGTGTTGCAAGTTTCAACTCCCTGAATTAAATACTGTAGAAGCAGTTGCGGAGACAAAAAAGGTACTACAAGTGTGAAATATGGTCAAAATATGTATGTTATTCAAGGGGATATAATTCTGCAATTAAGACCTGAATCAAAGTTCTGTTTCCTTTATGCACATGTTCAATGCATGTCTGAACTGTGTTGCAAGTTTCAAATCCCTACATCAACTACTAGTGGAGGAGTTGCAGAGACAAGAACAGTACTACAAACTACAAAGTGTGACGCACGTATGGACGGATGGGCGTATCATATCGTAGTGCACCCGTGTGACAAGGGCAAAACTATATGCCCCTCCCCACTTCGTGGCGGGGGCATAAAAACGGGTAGAATTTGGTCTGCCCACACAATCTAAGACGAGCGACTGTAAAGAGGGTTTGCAAATGAAATCCATACAGAGATGATTATTTTTCTATTTCTCAATAAAAACATATGTTATGTCCACTCATTGGAATCGTCAGTCCGTGAGACGGGTCGTGAAATATGGAAAATTATCCTCGTCACCCCTTCTTATCTGCGGCACTGAATTGAATGTTTTCTAAAGATGGATTACAACGTCTAGTTTGTTAGTTATTTGTTTATTTGTTTATTGACTGTCTTAGAACTGTCCCAGAATTATTATCGCTTATCTGTTGCCCTGACTCACAGCCTCGTCCCCTCACCCCACTTACCCTGTCCCCAAAGAAAAGGATGGAGAGAAAGGAGAAGAAAAAGTCAGTGAATTTAGTCTGATTTTTCCGAATGAAGTTAGACAAGAGTCTCATATGCTACTTGATTTTATCATGTTCATGCATTCTAGACATGTTCAAAAGCATGGTATTCTGTCAGTTTAATGAATGACTCTATTTTTGAAATTGCTAATCATTTAATAAAAACCTTGATATGCCAGCCATTTGACACTCTACAAAAAAGTCATTAGTTATTCGAGAGATCCCTAATTAGTATTCATAAGCACTAAGCAGACCTTGTGCAGTTTAAATTTTCTATGCCATAATATTATGAGCATGCGTTGCTTTTCTGCATGACTGATACGATCATTCGGAAAGGTATTTCAGCCATAAAACCAGAGTTCACTTGAGCAAACGGTTCTGCATCTGAATCGCGCTTCCCAAGAAGTGTTCCTGTATTTGAATAGAAAGTAATATGTGTTTTCACTTGCACTAATGCGTAGTGCAATTGGAAAATAAGATGCACATATAGCTGTACAAGAACCAAGCGGTTATAATTAAGTACTGAAAAGTAGTTAATATACAATACCTTCCATGGATGGTTCCACAACTTTTGACAGAGGAGTGACGTCATACTGAAAGAAGACCTTCTGGTAGCCGAGATTTTCTGTAAGTTCTGGTTCGATGAAGAGAGTAATGGGTTCTTCAGATGAAATGCAATGTTCTTTGCTTGCTCCTGTAGCTGTCACTATAGTTTTCAAGTTACTATCATCCAGGATATACTGAGATGGTGATGTTGTAGTGATAACCCCGTCACTTTCTTGAGAAACTTTAATTATTGCGTGTCCTGTATCCATGACAAAACATAGTCTGAATGCCTTTGTTAGGGTCGGTGAAAATTCAAGTCTGAGGGCTCCAACCGGATTGTACCACGTGACAGAACCTTCGTGGCACGTGAATTTGGTGGTCCGTACCCCTGGCGGGCCGTCGAAGTCCTCACTGCAACACAATATATGATTACATAATCATTGTGCAAAGAGAGGCAGAATATCAAGATATATTGTAAACCGATACCCATAGCATGCAGGGCGAACAAATGACACAGTCATAGCATTCCTTCGACAAGTTGTGAGACCTTTTTGCACTGATACTGTGAAGTTAAGAGGACGGTGAAGTTGGTTTGCTTTTCGTTTTTCACTTTTCGTTTTTCGTTTTTCGCTTTTCGTTTTTCGCTTTTCGTTTTTCGTTTTTCGCTTTTTGTTTTTCGATTAACGCTGTTTTGTTTTTCGCTTTTCGTTTTTCGATTTACGCTGTTTTGTTTTTTGTTTTTCGCTGTTCGCTTTTCGCATTTCGTTTTTCGACATTCAAATTCTATTTTGATCTTCGTATTGAAGTTCAATAACGAATTTTGAGATTGGAAATACTATTTTGATATTCGCACTCAAGCAGAATATCGAATTTTTAAATTCAAAATCCTATTTTCACATTCGAAATGAAGCCAAATAAGGTATTTTGACATTCAATATCCTATTTTGACATTCGCACTGAAGCTCAAAATGGTATTTTGAAATTCGAAAGCCTATTTTGACATTCGAATTCAGGCCGAATATGGTATTTTGATATTCGATATCCTATTTTGACTTTCGCACTGAAGGCGAATATCGAATTTTGATATTCGAAATCCTATTTTGACATTCGAACTGAAGCCAAATATGCTATTTTGACATTCAATATCGTATTCTAACAACAGCACTGAAGCCAAATATGGTATTTTGACGTTCGAAATCCTATTTTGACATTCGAATTCAGGCTGGATATGGTATTTTGACATTCGAAATCCTATTTTGACATTCGAATTTAGGCCGAATATGGTATTTTGATATTCGAAATCCTATTTTGACATTCGAACTGAAACCGAATATCGAATTTAGATATTCGAAATCCCATAGAAATAGGATTTCGAATGTCGAAAGACCATATTCTGCTTCAGTGGGAATGTCAAAATAGGATTTTGAATGTCAAAATACCATATTCGTCTTCATTTCGAATGTCAAAATGGGATTTCGAATAAGAAAATTCGATATTCGACTTCAGTGCGAATGTCACAATCGGATATCGAATGTCAGAATACCATATTCGGCCTGAATTCGAATGTTAAAATACGATGTTTGGCGTCAGTGCGGATGCCAAAATACTTTTTCAAATCTCAAAATACCATATTTGGATTAAGTTTGAATGTCAAAATAGGATTTTGAATATCAAAATTCGATATTCGGCTTCAGTGCGAAAGACAAAATTGGATATCGAATATCAAAATACCATATTCGGCCTGAATTCGAATGTCAAAATAGGATTTTGAATGTCAAAATACCATTTTAAGCTTGAGATCGAATGTCATAATAGGATATCGAATGTCAAAATATCATATTAAGCTTCAGTGCGAATGTCAAAATCTCAAAATACCATATTTTGATTTAGTTCGAATATCAAAATAGGATTTCGAATATCAAAATTCGATATTCGGCTTCAGTGCGAAAAACAAAATTGGATATCGAATATCAAAATACCATATTCGGCCTGAATTCGAATGTCAAAATAGGATTTTGAATGTCAAAATACCATTTTAAGCTTGAGATCGAATGTCATTATAGGATTTCGAATGTCAAAATACCATATTCGATTTCAGTTTGAATGTCAAAATGGGATTTCGAATATCAAAATTCGATATTCGGCTTCAGTGCGAATGTCAAAATAGGATATCGAATATCAAAATACCATTTTCGGCTTGAATTCGTATGTCATAATTGGATTTCGAATAACAAAATTCGATATTCGGTTTCAGTTCGAATGTCAAAATAGGATTTCGAATATCAAAATACCATATTCGGTCTGAATTGGAATGTCAAAATAGGATTTCGAATGTCAAAATACCATTTTAAGCTTCTGAGCGAATGTCAAAATAGGATTTCGAATGTCAAAATACCATATTAAGCTTCTGTGCGAATGTCAAAATAGGATTTCGAATATCAAAATACCATATTCGTCTTCAGTTCGAATGTCAAAATGGGATTTTTAAATATCAAAATTCGATATTCGGTTTCAGTTTGAATGTCAAAATAGGATTTCGAATATCAAAATACCATATTCGGCCTGAATTTGAACCTCAACATAGGATTTCGAATGTCAAAATACCATATTAAGCTTCAGTGCGAATGTCAAAATACCACATTCGTCTTCAGTTCGAGTGTCAAAATGGGATGTCGAATATCAAAATTTGATATTCGGCTTAAGTATGAAAGTCAAAATAGGATTTCGAATATCAAAATACCATATTCGGCCTGAATTCGAATGTCGAAATAGGGTTTTGAATGTCAAAATACCATTTAAAGCTTCAGTTCGAATGTCAAAATAAGATACCGAATATCAAAATCCCATATTAAACTTCAGTGCGAATGTCAAAATAGGTTTCAAATATCAAAATACCATATTCGGCCTGAATTCGAACCTCAAAATAGGATTTCGAATGTCAAAATACCATATTAAGCTTCAGTGCGAATGTCAAAATACCATATTCGTCTTCAGTTCGAATGTCAAAATGGGATGTCGAATATCAAAATTCGATATTCTGCTTCAGTGCGAATGTGAAAATAGGATATCAAATATCAAAATACCATATTCGGCCTGAATTCGAATGTCAAAATAGGGTTTTGAATGTCAAAATACCATTTAAAGCTTCAGTTCGAATGTCAAAATAAGATACCGAATATCAAAATCCCATATTAAACTTCAGTGCGAATGTCAAAATAGGATTTCGATTGTCAAAATACCATATTCGTCTTCAGTTCGAATGTCAAAATGGGATTTCGAATATCAAAATTCAATATTCGGCTTCAGTGCGAATGTCAAAATAGGATATCGAATATCAAAATACCATATTCGGCCTGAATTCGAATGTCAAAATAGGATTTTGAATGTCAAAACACCATTTTGAGCTTCAGTGCGAATGTCAAAATAGGATATCGAATGTCAAAATACCATATTAAGCTTCAGTGCGAATGTTAAAATAGGATTTCGAATGTCAAAATACCATATTCGTCTTCAGTTCGAATGTCAAAATGGGATTTCGAATATCAAAATTCGATATTCGGTTTCATTTCGAATGTCAAAATAGGATTTCGAATATCAAAATACCATATTCGGCCTAAATTCGAATGTCAAAATAGGATTTCGAATGTCAAAATACCATTTTTTAGCTTCAGTTCGAATGTCAAAATAGGATTTCGAACGTCAAAATACCATATTTGGCTTCAGTGCTGTTGTTAGAATACGATATTGAATGTCAAAATAGCATATTTGGCTTCAGTTCGAATGTCAAAATAGGATTTCGAATATCAAAATTCGATATTCGGTTTCATTTCGAATGTAAAAATAGGATATCGAATATCAAAATACCATATTCGGCCTGAATTCGAATGTCAAAATAGGCTTTCGAATTTCAAAATACCATTTTGAGCTTCAGTGCGAATGTCAAAATAGGATTTCGAATGTCAAAATACCATATTCATCTTCAGTTCGAATGTCAAAATGGGATTTCGAATATCAAAATTCGATATTCGGTTTCATTTCGAATGTAAAAATAGGATTTCGAATATCAAAATACCATATTCGGCATGAATTCGAATGTCAAAATAGGATTTCGAATGTCAAAATACCATTTTAAGCTTTAGTGCGAATGTCAAAATAGGATTTCGAATGTCAAAATACCATATTTGGCTTCAGTGATGTTGTTAGAATACGATATTGAATGTCAAAATAGCATATTTGGCTTCTGTTCGAATGTCAAAATAGGATTTCGAATATCAAAATTCGATATTCGGCTTCAGTGCGAATGTCAAAATAGGACATCGAATATCAAAATACCATATTCGGCCTGAATTCGAATGTCAAAATAGGCTTTCGAATTTCAAAATACCATTTTAAGCTTCAGTGCGAATGTCAAAATAGGATATCGAATGTCAAAATACCATATTTGGATTTATTTTGAATGTGAAAATAGGATTTTGAATTTCAAATTTCGATATTCTGCTTTAGTGTGAATATCAAAATAGTATTTCCAATCTCAAAATTCGTTATTGAACTTCAATACGAAGGTCAAAATAGAATTTGAATGTCGAAAAACGAAAAACGAAATGCGAAAAGCGAAAAACAAACAAAAAAAAACGTAAACAAAAAACGAAAAACGAAAAACGGAAAACAAAAAAACGTAAATCAAAATACGAACAGCGAAAAACAAAAAACAAAACAGCGTAAATCGAAAAACGAAAAGCGAAAAACGAAAAGCGAAAAACAAAACAGCGTTAATCGAAAAACGAAAAGCGAAAAACGAAAAGCGAAAAACGAAAAACGAAAAGCGAAAAACGAAAAGCAAACCAACTTCACCTTCCTGAAGTTAAGTGGAACTGAATGGACTGGTATATGGAGGGGTAACTCTTTTTATTTTTGCGATCTGTAAAAGAACAATCCAAGACTCTGGAAGCAAAATGTAGCAAATGGAAGGTAGATTATCTCGTCGATACAATGCAAGGTTTCAAATATCTCGTCCATACAATTCCAGGTTTTAAACTACGCCATTATAAGGGGGATTTAACCCCGACAGGTCATAACTAGGTGGTGTTTGGATCGGATCTAAATTTCAAAGTTTGTCTGTGCGTGCGCGTGAGTGTATGCACATACTGTTTTCGTGCTGGTACCTTTGTGTCTATGACAGTTTATGATTTATTGGTTGCATCGGATATGGCTCGGTCACCGAAAGTATCGGTTTGAAAAATCTTTTTAGTCATTATTACACTAGTCTTGTGTACTCCAGTCCACAAGATAAAGGAAGGCCTATTTCTTTTATACCTGAGTCATTATGAATATTGATAATATGATCATCTTCGAGATTGTTAAGTGTCTCAAAGTCCTCTTAGATTTAATACTGACCTACTTACGTCCTTACCCAAGTTACCCCTATGATCCTGTTTTTGCAAACAGAGTAGACCCGGAGCAGTTATGTTGCTCATCCTGAGCAGTGTCATTATGATTTTCCGTGAGCAGTTTCTGACGCACAGACTTGCTGAAAGTTATTATACTTGATACATGTAGGTCGATAACTTAAAGCGCCAAAAAGCAGACGACACATGTTACGTCTGCAAAATTTCAAAAAACGTTTCATCCAAACTGTGTCGTACGAGAATTCAGAAGAAAAGAGGGCAAACAGTGTAGATCAAGATGAGGCGGCTCATTATGAGCCGCCTCATCAGAATCTACGTTGTTTTCAAATTAAGCTATTTTCGTCTGTCGAGTGCCTACCATATTTGCTCTAAACATTGGGATGCCCTCAATGGTCACGGTACCATGGACAAGTTTATTTATCCATAAACTCGAAAAAGTTGTCTTTCCTATTTATTTATTATTCACAATTTCATGGCAACATATATAGAAAAGTACATACATGAGCCAATGGATTGGACGTATCTTTCCTATCATGACCATCCGGCTATGTTTCAAAATGACAAACAGGGCAGCCCCTTATCACAATGCTCCATGAAGAGCATCTTGTTTGCTCACATACTTGCCAATACTTACAGACATTATGGTATGTCTGAATGTTTTTGAGTCTATGCATTTGTCATTTTTGGACGAGATTATGACAGCAAAACTTGGTTGATTAATGTACCATAGCATGATGCGAGCATACCACGATCAGACTGCATATCCGGACAGTCTGGCCCAGATCATTATTTATCATTAAATCTATTTTGTGGAAGAGGATGAAAGGGGAAGGAGTGGCTTGACATCGTGTAAAAGAGGATCGTAATCACATCCCAGTTCAATTTTGCCCTAAGAAACATGAATGAGGGATAAAACATAGTCTCCTGACACGACCAATTTTGATAAATGACGCGCGTGCCTGGAGGCGTCAAGGATTTTTATGACTTAAAACATACAAAAAATGTCTTACCTAAGTTTATAAGTTTTGATGAATATTGAGTAAGTAATTTTTGAAGCATAAAGTAGATATTTTACCTACTGTAGATAAGTATGTAAATGACAGTGGCAGGTGGTGTCTATTTACGGTTTTTCTATGTGGTTACCTGAGACTTTATATTTGAAAGTAATTTCAAAAACATCTGTTTAATAAGAAAATATGTTTGCCACATGCTTACACTTGTTGCCCGTTTCTTTATGAAACTACTTGAGGGCATACTTTAAAACCTGGAATGGAATGTTCTGGCCCCGGACTGGAATGGAATGAACCGTGATAATCTACATTCCACTACCTCTGAAACACCATGCATGGTAAATTGGTAATAATTAACACCGCAAACGTTCTTACTCCACCGCAGCGCCAGTTATACGCATTATTTTACGTCACGTAATAATAACGGAGGCTCGGAGCCAGTCTAAGTCTGACGCGATGGAGTGTTCCCGACTTCTGAAACTAAAGGTCCTGTCGTATTGTCGTGGTCGCGAGCTTAACGCTCTCTGGTAGTAATTCCATGGTCATGGGTTCGTGTCCGATCATGGTCTTGTTTTTTAAAGCTTTATAATTATTTCCTCCTTATCGTCATTCACCCATTGCCCCATCGGCTCGATAAGAAAAGAAAGAAGAAAAAAAGAAATTGAAGAAATATCCATTTACAAATCACCCGTGTGTCCATCGCAAGAGTCCTTGTACTGTGTTGCTCATGCGAAGTTTGTGGATGCAGACTTTCTCAAGACCCTATATTCATCTTAATTTCACTTTCAAACAGGAAAGTCTCTTTCAGGAGTTACCTCTGAATTGACAACAACTGACAGACTTTCCTGTCTCAGTGAAATTAGATGAATATAGGGTCTAACCAATCATGTATCTTATTCAATACTTCTTGACATTTTGGAGCTGTTTAAAACTGTGTAAACTTTACACAGTTTTAAACAGCTCTAAAATGTTAAGAAAAAGTTTACACAGTTTTAAACAGCTCCAAAATGTTAAGAAATAATAAAATGAAATATTAATTTAAAGATTTGGGCAAGCCTAATTGGTTTGTCAAGGTGTAAGGATAGACTTCCTGGGGTAGCAGCTCTTTCTTTCTCATTGTTGCCTCCCTTTGTTCGTTAGTGTCTCCTCAAAATGGATCAACTGTTAAGGAAAAGAATGTCCTCTAATAGGAGCAAATTCTTTTCTTAAGGAGTGAACCCACTTTGGGAGGGAACACGTCATCCAAGAAAGAAAACTGAAAGTCACGATGTCCCCTTTTGTAAAAATGATGGAAAATATGGCATGTACATCTTTGCTAATAAATTATGGAGCAAAAGAAACAATATTCGAGAATCTTCTTCAACAGTCCTCCCTCGAAAGTTTATAATGATCTTTTTGAGACCATCACCATGGAATCAGATGAGCATTCATCTATTGGACTACTTGTTTCTGACTGCTTTGATTATTACAAGAGATTTCTGTGTTCTATAGTCTACTTTATTCTATGTTTTCTTTTCATTCGTTTTTATTTATTTGTTTATTTATTTATATCTTTTGGCAACTCTTCACAAAATATACAAAACCCCCGTCTAAATTAGGAAAGCACCATAAAGGGATTGGCCCTCCTCTGCAACACTGAGAAAACACCAACCAAAAACTGTATGTAGCTTAAAGGCCCCATCGCTCTATCAGCGTGAAAAAATTATCATGAGGCATCGCTGCAAGCTTCTCAGTATGGTTTCGTTATTGTAAAAAATCCTTGAGTTTCACATAAAAAGGGTTTGCAAACTTAACTGGGGCATTTTAGTTGGCAGCTAAAATGACCTACATGTACTTTCGATTTCATTAAGTTAAAAATGGTAAAAATACAATGTACAGGCGTGGAGTCCCAATCACTATCCCGCCTATGTTTATATAGCATTGCTAGACGGGAAACCAGAAAATGAAAATTTAATTTGTGGAGCGATTTGTTATTTTTCAAAAACTTGTTTTCTCTACTTTTTGCCAGTTAATAACTGGCAAAAAGTCATATAACGGAGTTACATGACAATAAATGCACACAAGCCCACATTTTATTACCAAACGTGAAGGTTGAACCGCCTTTCACAATGATTTGAGTTTAGACGTATTTACCACTGATAGGACTATGGGGACGTTCATTGCTCATATTCAGCATGTAAATCCCAAAAAGGTAAAATAAACAGAGTAAGGGGAAGGGGGTGGGGTGGGGGGGGGTTATTAAAAACAGAAGACTTATGTTACGTGTACAAAGGCCTCCATTATTTTTTTTTACATTTTCAGTGTTCCAGATAAGAAGGGGTAAAGGAAGGGGTAACAGAGATCTTTCCATAAAAACATGAATTGTGACTCTCGCCGAAACAGTGTAATGAGGGTCACAACGTATGTTTTGATTGCGGTATAACGAAAATTATCTCGGAATTATCCCTGTTGACCGACTGAATTATTTTTTCATTTACTTCAAATAATTACCTTATTGTACAATCACATCCATTACAAGTGTATTGAATAGAAAGTCCAATGAAATTCGCCACAAACAACACAATCACCCAATATTTCTCCATAATGATTTTTTTCAACAATTAAAATAATTCCAAGATTAGAACAAGCTCAGTTTTTTATGTCATCACTGTAAATGAATCACCACTCTGACTCAAGTTCTGTATTCAAACTAGAAATATAAATTAATCCCAACTTGTATGAAAACAGTTTTAAACTGGTATTAAAGAGTCTATATCCGTGTCGATACACATTCTAGTACACTATGGTTGTCAACTTTCAAAGTTTATCGGTATGTTGTAGTCTGCACTATTTTCTGATTGGTTGTGAGTAGGCGGAGTAATACAACTACCTTGGCCAATGAATATTTTGGCACGCGTCTCGGAGTCTGCACATTTGCATACGTGAAATTTTACCTCTTTTGCAGATCTTTTTAGCAAAATTCTGGTTATTCTAGCCAAACAACATAGGAAATGTTACAATATTAATTTAGGTGGGGAAATTATTTTTTTTCCTGTGCAATTAAAATTTTTAAAATAGTATGTTAATTTTGGGACAGAAAACTTTTCAACTGTGAAACTGGGTTCCATTCCATTGTCACCCATCGTCTTCATATCACTGAAACACTGTTGAAAACGACGTAAAATCGCAAGTCATCCATACTCGCGTGTTTTAATAAAAGTATCAGAGCAGGAATAAATATGCGCAATACATAAAACAGCCAAACATTAAATTAATAAAATGCTGAATAAAACAGAAGTAAACAGTATACCAAAATTTGGTAATAATGGAAATACACAATGTAATGACAAAACAAGCATTAATAATCTAGCGGCAGTACGGTAGCTCCGAATGACTAAGACTGGAATCAGTCCAAAGGACAAAAAAATAGTTCGGTCTAAAATTTCCATTTCACCTAATATTTCGAACAGAACAAATATTTGGAGCTGTCAGAGTAGAGTTTTTGTAGAATAGCAGCATGATAGCAGGTCTTTATTTTCTTGAGCATGAGGCAATGACGGTACTAAACTTGGTTAATTAATTTGTTAAGTGTTTCCCCAAAGCAAAGCGAAATATAAGAACTAATCCTTATTCGGTTCGAACTTACGATCACTGGCTAGCAATCATGAGCCCGGGAAGTTATATATGGTGATAATATATTTAGAACCACGATCGTACCGGAAGACAGTCATACGACGGTATTTAGATTAATAGTACGCCAGCCTCGTACTGCAGCCCGCTAAGGTGCGACAGAGCATCAATAGGAGAACTCAAACACACACACACACACAAAGGGATTGCTTTCATATGCTCGAAGTCAAACCTCTAGATAGAAATTTCCATTGTAAACTTACTTGCAGGCACATACTGCTAAAACTACAATGACTCAAAGTTGATTCAAGGACAATGCGAATGAATCAACGTTGATTCAATGTTGTTTCAACGTTTTGTACCCAGTGGGTCACATTATCTTGAGTTCTAAAAATGACATGGTTATACAGGATGCTTAGTCTGATAAAATCAAGGAAGTGGGTGTGCATAATACGATTCACTGGGATGACTAGACAAGGAAGAAAGAAGATACAAGTAAAAAGAATAAAACGGAAAAGAAAAAAAGTCCACACATTACTGAATTGTTAAAGAAATATGTGCTTCAGCATTTGATTTAAGTAGAAAACTCTTGTTCTATACGGATTTCTCTTGTTTAAAATTTTGAATGTAAATGCCTGCATTATTTTACAAGGGGGTTGTGAAAATTGAATTAAATAAAAAGGTTTTATAAAACCATGTCTTCCATATTTGAGTATTTGGTATTTGAAGAATGGCAGGGCTACGTGTAGAGCAGATCCAGACCAAGACAGCTCATACCTAAAGTTTTTCAGTCCTTACCCAGATTTTTTTTAATGTATAAATTTCGTCAATTTTCCGTTTTGTTTGGGTCAGAGTTTGTGATATTAAGGTGTAGCCGATCAGAATTTCAATATTACTTTTCAGCCTCTGGAGGGGTATTTACTCACCATAATGCTATGGCTTTTTCCGTCCAAAACATAAAATTGCTAATCTATCTTTCAGTTGAAATGATCAACTCTTTTGTCAATTTAAACGGGTGAGTATTACTAAATTGCAATCAAGAATTATCATCCTCAAATGCTGGCGAAAACAATTATCAGTTTGTCGTTTCTGACTTTTCGCTGCACACTTCTCACCCCACCCCTTTTATGGAATATAAACAAGGCTATCAAATAAGTACAATTAAAATTCTTTAAACATATTCTTAAACTGAAAAAAATCGACTCCATCATATATGGTTTATGGAGAGCTTGGCATTTATCCGTTAGAAGTTGATATCAAAGCCAGGATGGTTTCGTTCTGGACTAAATTACTAGATTTTAATAGCAATAAATTATCAACAATGGTTTATCAAATTATTTATAGTTTAAACGAACAAGGAAAATGCAAATCTAACTGGATCGGTAACATAAAAAATCTGATAGTAACAAACGGTTTCGGAAATGTATGGATGTCCCAAAGTGAAATAAACAAGAAATGGTTTTGCCAAGCTTTCAAGCAAAAAATTAGAGATCAATTTTTACAAAAATGGGATTCACTTTTAAATAAATCAACAAGTGGCATAAATTATAGATTAATCAAAAATGAATTTGGTATAAATAACTATTTCAAAAACTTGCCAAATAAACTTTGCAGAATATTAACTGCTTTCAGAACCAGAAATCATAAGCTACCAGTCGAATTGGGACGCTGGCAATCTAAACAAGTAAATGAAAGAATTTGTAATCTCTGTGGTTTTGAAGTAGGCGATGAATTTCACTACATAATGAAATGCGTATTTTTTACTGAACAAAGGAAAAAATTTATACAACCCTACTTTACACGATACCCAAACATCTTAAAGTTTAATGAATTGATGAACAATCAAAATGCATCAACTCAAAGAAACTTGTCAAATTTCATTGAAATAATTATGAAAACTGATTACAATACAACACTTATATAATATTTCTATAATTATAGTTTCGAAAGAGGTCCTTGACTATGCGACGAAATATATTGATGTAGCCTTTTGTGCATTATACATTCTAAAGAATGCGCGCATCTGCGCAGACTGATCTGAGTCGTCACTTGTCTCTTATAGATGCCTCAGGATTCATAGATTGTACGAATATGAAGGACTCGGATGAGGCTGCGCGGATGCGACGGCATTCATACATATGCATATGTTGTACAAATGTTGAGATAGATATTTGTGAATCTATGTATCACTTCGTGAAATTAAGGCAGCAATTATGCATTTATCCCCTTGTTTTCACATCATGTATTTTAACAGCTTTTACCTGCAATGTAGTAACCTGTTGCGAGATTCTTTTTGCTAAAAATACAATAAAATCTTGTAAGAAAGAAAATATGCTGCCAGCTATAAACTGGTTATATATATGTATGTCTTTATGGGATCTGATTCGCTCATGCTGGCGCATGCGCGGGCGGTGTGATCTCGCGGCGGCGCGTGCACAGTCCGATCAAAGTTTCTAATATTCGTGCTGATGATTTCCTGAAATTCGTGGATTGATAGGTACAAAAGCAGCTCTGATCGGACTGCGCAGGTTTGCAAGCTGATCCTGGTCGTCTGTGTTCCTGTATTCATGAAGCGCCTTAGCGTGCGGCAGCATCAGTATATACATACTAATGATAATGCAGTCCAATTTGAGACTGATGAAATTTAGCAATATTTCTGGTTAAATCCGTTTTGTCCCGGAAAAAAGTATAATTTACGTTCCTACGACGATGTAATGACGTCGCAATGACGTCGGTGCGACGCAACGACGTCGCATCGACGTCAATCCTACGCCATGCGCCCGCTGCGGCGGAAGGGGGCAAGATTTTGTAGTCTAAATGTATATGAAATTCGGCGTGAACGAATGTGCGTGTGTATGCAAAGCGTTTTATAACACAAATTATTATGTATCTTTTTAGTATTCCATTACCTTCTTTATAGCATGATCGATTTTTCCCCCTAAAGATTTGGACATCTCCAGGCGAACTGTGCAGACCGGGGCCAGAGTGCTGAAAAGCACTCGGACCGGGGTCTGCACTGTTAGCTCCCTCGTTTTGTTTGTTGAAAATTTCCTATTAGACCAGGTGGACTTTCCCAAGTCGGAAGATGGAAGAGCCCACTTGAAAGAGTTGGAAATGTCCAGAGGTTTAGGACGAAGACAGTGCAGGATAAGTAGAATAGCATAAGTATTAAAACTCACCATAAAGTACTGGTTAAAATCCATTTATTATTATTATTATTACTTTTGGTCTACAACAGCAATATATTCCATTCACAAGAATTAGAATTGTACAACACGCCTCTTGCTCATTCATGAAATGCACGGACTGAATCAGCCTTAACCGGTTAAGGCGTTTCGGTCCACTGCATTTCTTGAATGAATGCAATGAAGGCGTCTAACAAAAGTTATAAACATGCAACAGTAAAGAATTCATAGCTACATAGAAAGTAAGGATGTACTAGTTATATGTGATGATTGATTGAAATGCTCTCTCTCTCTCTCTCTCTCTCTCTCTGGGCACACACGAGGTTGGAACAACCTTGATTTAACCATGATTCAACGTCACGATGTTGAATCAGGGTTTATTCAAGGTTGATTCAACATTGTGTGCCTGTTGGGCTCTCTCTCTCTCTCTTTCTTTCTCTTTCTCGGAATAGTTAAACTTTATTTTCAGCTCTTATTATATAATACCTACGATGTTGCCCTCGAGTATGTATGTTGGAATTGTTGTGAAAATGTTCGCCATAAAGTTGTTTTGAAATGCACATATAGATTGCTCCTTATGTTGTTACATACATGTGTAACCTAAGAGTAATAAAGAATTTGAATTTGAATTTGAAATTTGGGATTTTTCTCACGATGTCATCTATCTACCGAGAAATAATCAAACTAAAACTTGCAATAAACAAAACCCTATTGTTTCTCACCGTAAACAATATTTTATTCAATCAAAATGACATAACTTCGACAGCACAAGTTCAACAAATATTGCAAACCGACAAAACGTTACACAGGCGAACTGTCGATTCGATTTATGGGAAAGAAATTGCACAACCCGCAGGTTTGCACTGACGTAACGTCAGATGTTGGTGACAATAAGCGTAACGTCAGAAAACGTTAGATTTTGAGCTCTGTTGCCAGTTCACTGCAACGGCCACAGCGCATTTCTTCAAATACTTTCCTAAATAACAATAAATACTCATTAAATCTGAATTGAATTGCCAAATGCAACTGCTAGCAGAATATATTCGAAAGATATTAATTTTCGGGACAACCTACGATTTAGCTTGGTTTCATAAATGAGCCCCGGTTACTCAGTAGGTTAAGCGCTGGCCTGCTGATCAAACCGTCCCGGGCTCGATTTCCGCTTGAGGCGAGAATCTTTTCGAATGTAAACGGGGTTCCATTGCACACAGCCTTTCATTATCAACCTCTCATCGTCCTGATATGACTGAAATACTGTTGAAAAGGATGTAATATCGCAAGTCATCCATCCATTCATTGATTTTAATAAAACGTTACCAACGCACAAATACAGTTGCGGACAAAACCGCTAGATTTGCTTATTCGTATTTTACATCGGCTCTAAGAAATAAATTCCAAAAAACATTTCTGGTATAGAACTATTCGGAACAGGTATTTCATGTCTGCCAATTTTAGATTTTATTTATATTAAATTTTGATATGATTTTTATACTCAGAAACTACCACCCAGTATGCAAGACAAAGAAATCTGGTGTTGCGGACAAAACCGCTAGATTTGGAAAATTTGGTATTTCTTTAAATCGGATCATACATTCCGAAGTCTGATTTCACAGTTCAAAAATTCCAAGAAGGTATTGTATGTCAGTAAATTTTCTACTCTTCTTTGGCTTCGTATTGTTCTTTAGTGGCATCTTGATCTTCGTCGGATGTCGCTTTTTAGTGCCAAAAATCTGAAGTTTACCCTTTTCTTTAATCGCTAAATATCAAGTTTTCTTCTAGACGGAAAGGCTTAACTTGTTGGCGTTTACTGGCGTGCGACCAGTGGTGGCCGCGTACCAGTGGTGGCCGTTTTCATTTTGCACGCACAATTACGTATTTGATCCGCCTCAGATGTGGCCATGTCCTAAAAGGAAACAAAAGGAACTCCCACAAAAAAGACTGGTTAAATTATCTCCCCGGAAGACGAAAGGTTAACCATTTCCCCTTGCTACCCTCATGCCAACAGTATTGCCTTGCCGGGGATCACAACCCTTGATACAGGCATAATTAAATACAGAAATAAACATGAACAAATTGCTTTATTAATGTTTACCTATGACAAAAACGGTATAATCTGCAACCAGCATGCAAAAAAGCATCTAAATTCTTGTAAATGACAGCACACGTGTAACCATTATTCATGTTTCTTTTCGACGTAATGTAGCGTGTGCCTTCGAAATGACTACGTCAGAGTTTTAAAGTCCGTTTCTGACTGTTGCTTATATTCTATCTGTGCTGAACGCAATAAAACTATTAAATTCTGACAAAGACCACAGACTTACAATGACATATCATCAAAGTTTAAATCCACAACAAGGTTTTGAAAAATGCATCATTCAACGCATGGTAATCCTGACGGCCATCACTGGTACGCTACGCTCGTATTTCAATGCGTTTTGGTGACCTAGTTTGAGGATCTGTCACAGGCACATGTTATAGTCTATTTCAAAAAATAAATCAGTATTATAACGACAGTTACCCCAAGTTTATTAAAACAAAATATAGAATCACTAATCACAATATGTCCCTTATAAGATAAAAAGTGTAACAAAAAAACGGCCACCACTGGTCGCCAGCCAGTAGACGTCAGTTTATATTACTTCACTCGCGTCGACGGTGAAAATTTTGTTGGTTTTTGAGCTCCGGTTTTCAATTTAAGCTGAAATAACTATTTTGCATTGCGAGTGCGTTGCAACATCTTACAGCATCAAAACTGACGTTGTTTGGAATTATAAGACGGCGTATTTATTTTTATGTCTCATAAATGAAGAATTTCTTTTTATCCTCTCAATACTCAATGAATAACCTTTTAAATGGTATAAAATTTATTACGTTTAATCGTCCGTTAGAAATACTGCATCAGTGGAAAATTATAGAGATGACTTGAAAATAAAATTGTCACCAACATCTGACGTTACGTCAGTATAATCAATGTGTGAGTCCGTCCGTCCGTTATCAGTTAGCGAAAACGCTTATAACTCTTGAACCGCATTCTATATTTTGATAAAATTTTGCATTCTTATACATGTCAACAATAATTAACGACTCGCATGCATAACCGTCTTTTTTGATGGACGAGGCTTTGCTGAGCACAAGTTGAAAATTTACGGTCAAGTAGTGAAAATGCTCATACATGTAACTCTTGAAACCCGTGGTATATATGGTTCAAATTATATATACTTATGTATTTTAACATTGTCCAGCCACCGGCATGCAAAACGGTGACGAGGCTTCACCGAGAATCATTGTGGCCGGTTTAGCTATTTTGTCAGTCCCGTGTCCGTTATCAGTTAGCAAAAACGCTTACAACTCTTGAACCGCATGGGATATTTTGACAAAATTTTGCATATACTTATACATGTCAACATTATTCTTTTACGACTCGCATGTATAACGACCTTATTTGATGGACGAGGCTTTGCTGAGCACAAGTTGAAAATTTACGACCAACTACTGAGAATGCTCATAACTCTAGAACACCATGGTAAATATGGTTCAAATTTTGTATGCTTATGTATTTTAACATAGTCCAGCCACCGGCATGCAAAACAGTGACGAGGCTTCACCGAGCATCAGTTTGGCCAGTCGAGCTATTTATTGAAAATGCTCATAACTCTTGGACCGCTTGGTATATTTGCTTCAAATTTTGTATACTTATGTAATTTAACAATGCAAAATTTCTTATTGCACAACCCGCAGGTTTGCACTATAATCACTGTGTGAGTCCGTCCGTCCGTCCGTTATCAGTCAGCGAAAATGCTAATAACCCTTGAAGCGCATTCTATATTTTGTTAAAATTTTGCACACTTATACATGTCAACATTATCTAACGACTCGCATGTTTGTCCTTCCGCTGTAGTCAGTGAGTGAAATTGCTCATAACTCTTAACCTGATGGTGTAGTTTGATAAAAATATGCATCATTCTACAAGAAATGACCAATTTCGTTTCCATACATTCCTTCTGGCACCAGAAACTGATTATTCTACATTCACCACGGTTTGTGCACATTACCATCAGCTGATTCTCAGAATAATCAAAAGCGCATGAATAAATGAAGTTTTTAAGCTAATTTACAAACATGTTCCCAAGTTCTAGTTACCGTTTATAAATATATAAACTCCTGATCTATGAGATCAATTTCATCTAAATTAGCACGTCACAAGAAGACGTGCTTTACGTCATATATACGAGATACAGTCTAATTAGGATTTTGTATGGTTAGTTGACAAGGAATGTAAATACGCAGTTTTTATTTTAACAAAACCATTAACTGTTTTTAAGCAAACAGCCAATTCGCTTCAGACTGGGTGACGATGCGCAGACTGATTAATTCCAACAAGTCGCAGGCATCGTTTTGGGGGATACAAGTCACTGGACTGAACCTGAGTGTTTGTACAGAATGGCTTTAGGAAATACTGTAGATTCGGATCAGACGGCTCACTGGGGCCAGTCTGATCAGGATTTACAGTGTTTAATATTCCTCTATCAATGTTTGGCATATCCAGGAAAGTAAGACTTACTTATTCAAATTTTGGTATATTAAACATATAAAAATTTCCCCTTGTTTCAATATTTAGGATAATGTGAAATGCTAAAACTTTGGACACCAAAAATAATTACCGTGATTGTCCTTAAAATGGAACAGTTTAGTTTTACAATGCAGTAATGGGTCAGAAATAATGCAGATTGAATGGCAAACAGTGTAGGCCCTGATCAGACTGCTCCTAAGGAGCAGTATGATATGGGTCTGCACTGTTTACTCAGACCTATCTGTCTTAATACTTAGATTTTCTCTGGTAGTTACGGGATATCAAAATCTGTCACAGCTAATAACAAAACCATCTTTTGCATGTTGATGTTTATAGACAAAGAAACAAGGTAAAGTTTCATTGAAATCAGGTACTCTCGCAGTTTCTCACGATAATTAATAAAACTTCTATTTGTTTCATTGTTTCGGAATTTTTTCATCTAAATATTTCACACGATACCTATCTCTAGGTATCGCTCTAGATAGGTGCATGTCTTGCAATTTTACGTCATTTTCTATAGTATTGCAATCATATCATTACGATGGGAGGATGATAGGGGAGACCGGGGATAGTTGATGCACTTTTTAGACTTTTCGAGATATCCCGTGACCGGACTGGCCAAGTTTGATCATCTGTGTATATACTAAAAGCTCTGTCTTTTCTGCATATAAAATCAAATAGCAATCCTTGAATTTTGGTATATATTTCCCCTTCGTTTCAGTAGATTTCTTTGGCAAGTCGAATGCATCAACTTGCCCCAGTAGTGGGGCATGTTGATGCAATGCTTGGGGCAAGTTGATGCAGATATTTTTTCTAGCCTTTACTAGTCCATGCACCGGATACTACAGTAAATTGACCGTTTCTATGGACAAATCGGGGTTTTCTTGCTTTCTAGTTAGATGCCGCGATTTATCAAAATTATTTTAACCATTGAAGTTATCTCCCGCGAAAGATCTCTAGGAAGGATATATGTATATGAATATGATCAAAATATTCTGAACTTTTATTTATGAAACTTAAGAACATTTTAAACAGGAAAATATCATTTCATTGTCATAGTTGCTATATCAAATGAGCCGGGCTCCCAGCTATTCGTACAATTTACATGTGCGTCCAGCGAAGACTCAGACCAGCCTGTGCATCAGCACAATTGGGTCAGATTCTTCGCTGCCACACGAAAAGGTATTTGACCTTAGCTATCCATAGAGCGCACAGCAAAGACTCTGAACAGACTGCGCGAATGCGCAGGCTGTATTGAGTCTTCACTGTGCGCACATGTAAATTGTTGGCATTGCTGTGACATGGCTTGAATGCCATTGTATGTTTTTTGTTGTTTTTTAATAAAACAGATACTACAAATCTGAAATGCTTAATAGTCCTACATCAGTTAGAGATCAAGCTCATCCAAATATTGTGAACAGCTCATGCAGTCCTATAGGATTTTATGGTGTATCAACTTGCCACATGCTCATTGCATCAACTTGCCCCAACCATGCCCCACGCGGCATTCAGCAAGATAGACAACTATTACACAATGTTTTCCTTCAAAAAAGCGTATGATTTTGAAGATTAAAGATTTGTCTACCTGTGTGCATTAATGAATTATGAACAACCAGATACAAATGCGCTCTAAACGAAAAAATACAAAATACCCGTAAATTTACTTAGATGTGTCAAAAATGAACTTTTCTTCACCAAATTCTTATTTGTTGTCCAAACTGCGCAAAACTTCGGGAAAACATGGCGTCTGTCAATGACTACTTTAATTCGTCATTTCTGACATCCATTATGACCTCCTTGTCTT
Organism: Ctena decussata; assembly: GCA_963989385.1. Taxonomy (NCBI): domain Eukaryota; kingdom Metazoa; phylum Mollusca; class Bivalvia; order Lucinida; family Lucinidae; genus Ctena; species Ctena decussata. The sequence continues at coordinate 47,733,938 of OZ022500.1, forward strand.
TTTATTCCCACTGCATCAACTTGCCCCGTGCATCAACTATCCCCGGGCTCCCCTAATGAAAGGCTTGTGAGTAGTAAAGGGTGACACTCTGGACACGCCGTCCGGAGACTAAGTCCGCAGCCTGGGGGCAGTCTCGGGCCGGGCGTGTCCAGAGGTGACACCGCCTTAGTAAGCTTGAAAAGGCTAGTTTGAAATAACTTAGTCTTTTTTCAGGGGGGAAGTCTATGTAAAAATGGCATAGGAGATGTCGTAGGAGGCTATACAGCAATATGCGTCTGCTATGAGTCTCTTGGCCCTGTATCTCAAGACCTCACTATATCAGAGGCATAACTCTATAGCGTCAGTTGATGGTGTGAGTTGCTGTGGCATATTCTTGTTCAATCTGTTCAATTTCTGAGGCTTTACAGTAAAATGCGTCTGCTATCAGTCTCTTGGTCCTGTATCTCAGGGCCTCACTATACCAGAGGCATAACTCTATAGCGTCAGTACTTGTTCCTTGGGGATTATAAAATCTTGTATCTCAAGATTTTAATGTTCTGGACTGAAATTATTTCTTACTAGCCTTCTAAAGCCTGACTACCACATTTGATGACGAGAAGATCTCTGCTCCCAGTGTGCTTGAACTTGTGGGTATCTAGTGGAAGGTCCACATATCCACATTGAAATTGTGGAGCTGATGTGGATGTCAAGTGGAAGGTCCACATATCCACATTGAAATTGTGGAGCTGATGTGGATGATGTGGACTTGATGTGTATGCAATGTGGAGGTTATGTGGATGATGTGGATCCATAATGTGGAGTTTCCACATGTCCACATCTACACATTAGACAAATCGGCTTACCCTGTCCCATTTCTGACAGACTGACACAATGCATCTCAAAACCTCACTGTTACAATGCCAACTGCCCAGGGATTCACTTGTTCCTCATACATCCTAATTCTGAGTTATATCTGCTTCCTACCTTCTATTCTGTACATGCATATTGTGGTTTATTATTTTGAAACAAAGGACCTGGTATGATAAGGCCCATATTTGGCCCCCAGAAAACTCATTTTTCAAAAGTCTTATTTTCATAATAAAAATGTATTCATATAAAAGTTCAAACCTTGAATGTAACAGCAAACACAAAATTAACCAGTTCTTGCACAAAATATTTGTGATATTTGTACTGAACATACCCCTACCCCCAGCGGATTCTGACTAAAATGACGAATTTGGTAGCCTTTGTGGCTTTCAAAATATATGAGCCCGGCCTCCAGCACATTTAATATTTTGTATACAGATAAAATTTTAATATATTTACATGCCATGAAAATATTAAATGTGCTGGAGACCGGGCTCAATGTTTATTTTTAACTTTTTGTTACCAAACTGGCAGCGTTTGGAACATTTTCCCAGCGTTCTCAACATAAAAACGCCCCTATCTCCGCTCATAGACAAAATAAACATATGTTGTGAGTATTCATTTTCTTAGTTAGAACACAAGGAATAATCTGGTATACATTTCATTTTGATCTGTTGGAATTTTTGGTTAGCGTCTCTGGACTTGCAAACTTGAGTGGGTGGGGTACCTGGAGAGGCCTTGTGCAGTGTACAGGTAATTAGCAGTGCAATCTTACATATAAGCAGTTCATCAAAAGCCTGTTGTTAAGAGCTTACAAAAGTTATTGTAAATGACTTATTTCTTGAAAGGAATATGTATTAAACTCAAATTTTCTCGCAATTTTCCTTCATTTTATTGAAAAAAGATAGGCATGTCAGAAATCATGTTATTCTGAGAATTAACAAATACGAAACATATTATTTTTGCTTGTTCCCATACGCACAAATAATAAGCAATAGAAACCATGCATTTTTAAGAGAATTTGAATGGGGGCCAAAAACGGCCCTTATCATACCAGGTCCTTTGGTAGGTTATGACTTGTTCTTTCCAACAAAAAAAGAATAATGAAAATCCATCAAGGCAATCTGGAGTTATTACAGTTTTCTTACCCTCCATATTCCGCGCATGCGCAGTGTGACAATTTATTTTAAGAGTATTTGGTAGGTTTTGACTTGTTCTTTCCAATAAAAAAAGAATTATGAAAATCCATCAAGGCAATCTGGAGTTATTACAGTTTTCTTACCCTCCAAATTCCGCGCATGCGCAGTGTGACAATTTATTTTAAGAGTATTTGGTAGGTTTTGACTTGTTCTTTCCAATAAAAAAAGAATTATGAAAATCCATCAAGGCAATCTGGAGTTATTACAGTTTTCTTACCCTCCAAATTCCGCGCATGCGCAGTGTGACAATTTATTTTAAGAGTATTTGGTAGGTTTTGACTTGCTCTTTCCAATAAAAAAGAATTATGAAAATCCATCAAGGCAATCTGGAGTTATTACAGTTTTCTTACCCTCCAAATTCCGCGCATGCGCAGTGCACATGCCTGGCAAAACATGCTTCTTTTATTTTAGCGCTAGTAGTTAACACAAAATATACTTATAACTGAAGTGATAAATACATACAGGTATTCACTTTTCATTTGAATCATTTTTCTGAAAGCTACTACTTGTTTTGTCTATTAATAGAATGAACAAAGTCAATCCAGATTTATCTCCCTTGTAATAACACCATAATATGAAAAAAATGAATAACTTTGTTATTTTTCAGCCGATTTTGATAAAATAAACACCAAAATGTAGATTTTATTATTCTCTAATTATTTTTTATATTTTAAAATGTGTTACTATTAATAGTAACATGACCTAATTCAAATAACATATACAAGCTATGCAAATTTTCAATCTTGTTTCAAGTAAACTGGTTTATGTTTAGTTATATATATTGGGAACTAGTATATTAATATTGCTGGTTTGCCGGTCACCACTGGACTGGAACTGGTGTGCACAACGGTTATACCGCCTAGGCCCGCAGATGCGAAGTCTATCGATTACATGTGAAACAGTAGAAGCCTATGGCTTAAGGGGTCGGAACGCCGTGGTTCCGTAAAAGGTACCTCCGCTGGCAGGTCTCTGGTCCATAGCGACATTCAGGACTTGTGATCATGTAGATATGGCTTCAAGTCGCCAGGGGTTCCCAGGCATAGGGTAACCGACCGGGGAAGAAATAGTGCTGCACAGCACACTCTTCTTGCTAAATTTTTAAGTGCATATATTTTTGTCTTTACTGGCATGCAAGAAATAAAGATTGCATTTTTTGTGGCACTATAATCTTGATGAGAATTGTGTGAAATAATATATGAAACTCAAAATGCTATCCGGTATATAAGTGTGATGTTCAGATATGAATTCATTCTAGTTTTGAACAGAGAGAAGTAAGAAGCAAGAGAAAAAACAAAGCAGTTAAAGATATTTGATGAGTTATAATTCATCTCCTGATCATGAAGGACTTCTATCTAACACTTCTGAGTGATGAGTCTCTGAAAACTTTCCCTCAAAACACACAAAGCTCTTTTACTGTGAGACTAGATCACCCGATAAATATCGAAAGCGAAAAGTGGGAAGTTGCTTTGGTGGAATTAATAACACCATCTCGAGTCAATAATATTTCAGAAAACAATAACTTTTTCTTTTTGTCATTTCTGGACCAAGCGGTATTAAATGCTCAAGGAATAGATACGACAAAGGATTTGTGTGCTAGTGGAGAGGGCTGTCATGAATATAAATTATTTCTTCCTGAAGGAAATTACAACTCTCCACAGCATTTGGTGGATGAGATGCAATCTGTAATAGATACAAAACATGGATCTTTAATGAAACAAATAAATGCTTCTATCAGCATTACTTATGTTAAAAGCACAAATCGTCTAAAAGTTGTTGCACAAAATCCAAACCAGGTCAGGAATCGCTTTCCAGCTTCACTTGGACAAGCTCTTGGAGTTAATCCGGATATGTCAGAAAACCCCATTGGAAACGAATCATATGCTTTCAAATATGGAGTAGACCTAAATATATTGCATAATCGCTTGTACGTGTACTCAGATGTAGTTGATTATACATACCTTGGTGACGTGACGGCCCCTATTTTGAGAGTTGTACCATTTGAGAATTCAAAACGCTCTCAGCAGTCACACAAAGAATTTGTCAACATGCACTACGTTCCAGTAGGAAAATCTTATATTGACCAAGTTCATATCAGTATCAAAGGTGATACCGGTAAAAATATTCAGTTCAGCTCTGGAAAGACTTTAATTGAATTACATTTCAGTCGGTGAATTAAATAAAAAAAAGAAAATTGTTTGATTTCTTGTTGAATAAGAAACAGGAAATAAGTATAAATACAACACACTGTTACAAGCGTCACCATTTCAAGTAAAATCTTGAGAGAAAGCAGAATGTCTGGTAGTTCCAATAACCCAACAAAAGCACACTGTGGGCTAACTTCTGAATCTTCAGGCTTGCCTGTCATTCCTGTTGTACAGAAAAGAAAAGGAAATCCTTCTACCTTTGGACAGATTCGATACCTCATGAAACGATTGTCAACTGCTTTAGACAAAAGGCTCAGAGAGGGTAGACCTTTAAAGTATTGCCGACTATGCAGAGCGGAAATTCGTTCATTATGTCGTGAGGAGAAAGAAAAACAACACAAACTCAAAGGATACATACACAAGAAGAATAAACATTTAAGACGTTCCAGACGGACAAAGAATGAATCTGGGGGTCAGAAATGTCATAGACGTAGTGAAGCTAAAGAGGGTATCAACAGACAGGGAACAGGCTGGAGTTAAAAACAATGAAATAAAGTGTTAGTAACTTTTTAAATGCTATGACGATTGAGTAACATTGGAAACTTGTATCAGTTTTCTAAATGTAGGTTTGTTAGAATTCAGTTGGTATTTAAATTATTGACAGAATTAATAAAAAAAAAACTGATTTTAAATTATACACATTTTTTTCACAATTTACTACATCATTTAGTTCACAAAATTGCACGCAATTGGTAAAAATGTAAGAATTGCAGTGGTTTACCAAACTTAGCACAAGTTCATCAATATCTATTGCAGACTATAAAAGAAAGAGTCAAAGGATATAACTTCATTCTTCAACCAGTCGTTAATGGGTTGATACCAGTGCAAGCAGTGCTTCCGTGAATTTGCTCGATCAGACAGCCTGAGAAGACATACGTCCAGTGGTGTTTGTAAAGCAACTACAACTATGTCTGACAGCGAAGAAAGTACTATCTCAGAAGTGTCAGATGTAACTACAAACAGAAAATATTTGAAGGGAATGAAAGGACATGATATCTTTGGAGAATATGATTATAGTAAACTCTCAGACGATCCAGATACAGAACCGTCAGAAGTCGAGACAGACAGTGAGTCTGCTAGTAAAGAGGAAAAACAGAAAGCCAAACGCAGGAAAATTCAAAAGACAAGTCCTTGGGATAGACTAATGAGAAGCACTTACAGAGACAATCAAGATCAGTTCGATGAAACAGTGGAAAATACCATGCAGGAGACACCTAACATCGATGTTGAATCAGCTGAGGAAATGGCATATGAAGAACTGAAACCAAAATACAGATCAACGCTGGTTACCAAGTATCAAGACCTCGTGGCACTCGGGTCTGCTTTGAGAAAAGATCCTATCCACAAGAAAGTAATATCAACAGCTCACAGATTGAAAGAAGATGAAGACTATCATGAAGAAGAGGCGATGCAGTATGCAGTGAAAAAAAGAAGATATCTACTTGAACGAAAACTTGACGAATATGAAAGACAAACTTTAACTGTTGAAGAGGAAACCCAGTGACATTGATTCTTGATAGGTCTCTGAAATTAACCATTACAGCGATGGCAAAGCATTGAGATCATTTAAATAATAGTAGACCTGCAGTGGAACCTATCAAAAGAGTTTTATTTACTACAAAAGACTAATGCTCATTATGTAAACGAAGACAGAGGGACGGTCCTAATCCTCTGTCTGTCGTAATGAATAGGTGAGCGGGACAAATAAAGTTGTTCTGAATTTAAACTGTTGTTAATTGTTCTTTTCTTCCTACTTCTTATTATTGTAACAGTGAGGTTTTGAGATGCATTGTGTCAGTCTGTCGGAAATGGGACAGGGTAAGCCGATTTGTCTAATGTGTAGATGTGGACATGTGGAAACTCCACATTATGGATCCACATCAGCCACATAACCTCCACATTGCATACACATCAAGTCCACATCATCCACATCAGCTCCACAATTTCAATGTGGATATGTGGACCTTCCACTTGACATCCACATCAGCTCCACAATTTCAGTGTGGATATGTGGACCTTCCACTAGATACCCACAAGTTCAAGCACACTGGGAGCAGAGATCTTCTCGTCATCAAATGTGGTAGTCAGGCTTTAGAAGGCTAGTAAGAAATAATTTCAGTCCAGAACATTAAAATCTTGAGATACAAGATTTTATAATCCCCAAGGAACAAGTACTGACGCTATAGAGTTATGCCTCTGGTATAGTGAGGCCCTGAGATACAGGACCAAGAGACTGATAGCAGACGCATTTTACTGTAAAGCCTCAGAAATTGAACAGATTGAACAAGAATATGCCACAGCAACTCACACCATCAACTGACGCTATAGAGTTATGCCTCTGATATAGTGAGGTCTTGAGATACAGGGCCAAGAGACTCATAGCAGACGCATATTGCTGTATAGCCTCCTACGACATCTCCTATGCCATTTTTACATAGACTTCCCCCCTGAAAAAAGACTAAGTTATTTCAAACTAGCCTTTTCAAGCTTACTAAGGCGGTGTCACCTCTGGACACGCCCGGCCCGAGACTGCCCCAGGCTGCGGACTTAGTCTCCGGACGGCGTGTCCAGAGTGTCACCCTTTACTACTCTTGTGCAATGGAACGCCATATTTGTTTTCCGATTGAAAAGAATTCGGCTTTCAACAGGAATCGAATCCGGACCGCTAGCTAAAGCAAGCTAGCGTAACCCTCTGAGCTGCCGGGCTTCCGCACTCTGTAAGAGGTGCCCACTGAACCACAGAAGGCGTACGGAATTTTTCACTGGTTAAGTATAATTTTGTTCAAAAAAACAATGGTCATTATACTCTGGAAAAAGGGAAACATGAAAAGCTATTAATTAATCATATATTATCCTTTATTCACATATATTATCCCATCACGGAAGGACTGCTCTTTTTTCTCACGACAGAAACCCTTGTTAAAACAAACACCCCATTGAGCCGGTCCCGCTAAATTCTACATCAAAGAAACCCATGTTTGTTTTTCAAAATCACTTTTATGAGACCCGTTAGCTCTAATTTGAAATTTGCCAAATTGTCCATTTTAATTGAAAGAAATCAAACAGCAGGCGTTGATATCTAATCAAAATAATTATTCGATTATTTATATACCCGAAAATTAAATCGTGTATTTAGTCCGGGTTGCTATCTTCACAAGCTGGTGTAACCCAATAGTTTCGATACCGTAATTGACCAAATTTGGACCCCATAACCAATAAGTGTTACTGTTCTAAATTTTGGTTAGTGCAATCTTGTTCTATACTGTTCGTCCGGGCACCTATCCACGTATGTCCCGATATTTAGGATAATAAATGTATTTATCATATGGCGTCGGATCTGAGAGTGTAATAAAGCCATGCATTAAAAACGATTAAATATGCAACGTTGTACACGTTATGCGTCGACGTCCCTAAGAACGTATCGTTTTCTAATGGCAATTTCGTGACGTTTTAGTGCAAAATTTGATAATAAAATGCGGTTTTAGTGCCATAATGATAAATAGAATCTTGCATTCGTGCTCCTGTATTCATTTGTATAATTGAATTTATGAAACTCGTTGGAGAAAACCGACAAGATGCTCGGCATAGCCTCGCATCTTATGTCTCCCCCACCCCCACCAACTCGTTTAATAAATTTAATAATAATAGAGCACTCATGTAAGATCCTCTATTTAATGAAAAAGAGATGAGTTCTTTATGCCATGTGCTCATCAAAGTCTTAACTATACACAAAGGCTATAGGTTCAAACTTATGTGTATAAAACTTGCAAAATGAATAAAATGGAAGGTAGAAATGATTTATGTTACCAAATGTTTGAAATGTTCCAGAAATCTCAGGGTAAAACTTTGACCCTTTAATATTTTTTTCGAGTATATATGGATTCCTTAAGTTCTAGAGAGTGCCGAGTGATAAGAACATGGAAACGACAGCTATTGTGAGTCTTGTTTCTTCGTTCACATGTGAATTAACCGGCTCAAAAGAAGACGGGTGCCGAAGATACAGGAGAGTGACGATAGAAGGCTTGTTAGTGTGGGTTGGGGCGGCTTGATTGGGATGATGTTGGAATGACACTAGCCAAAATATTATAAAATATACTTAAGGACAAAAGTTCTGCACGGATGTTATATTAACATCCGTGCAGACATTTTTTCCATAAGTATAGATTCTAAAATATGTTTAGCACCAAGATATACATTTCACATAGTTCACACAAGCTCATAAATATGCAGATGTCAAAGGACAATGAAATAATTGCCAAAAATATACAAAAATATCTGTGTCGCTTAGGTTGACAAATGACCATAAATCAGTTGTCTATCAAGGTCAATATTAAATATCAATTAGTACAGACATAAGACCATTTATCTGATCAAAACGGACGTAAAACTGTCTCGTTATGTAAGCTCTGTCACGAAGCAGGCAAAATTAGTTTTTAAAATTATCTCGCTTTGCGGCTTGCGCCTGATCTGACCATCAGACATGTTTTAGCCTGTAGTTAGAATGTCCAGTTTGGTGCCAACATGACCCCACTGAAAACGGACGCAAACATGAAAACATTGGCTCCCCCCACCACCACACACGTGCACCACCGTAGTAGGTCTTGAAAGAGAGTGCAGAGGCCCTAGCTATGCATGGGAGTACATATCTAGTCTTCTTATTTTATAAAAAAAAAAAAAAACGATTGAATAGGTTAACAGATGTCTGTCCCGGCTGATTTCTGTCCCGGGCTACATGTGGTTTGGCTGGCTGGCTGTTTTGGGTTAAACGGCTCTTTGAGACAGTATTTCAGTTTGTATCGAGCCGTCTTCCAAAGAAAGGGAGAGAGAAAGGAGTGATATAATAGGCGAGAAAAAAGTAGCCAAACAACCCCACCCGCACCTACTGCAAGCACAGTAGGCCCTTGCCCTACTATTATCCAGACTAGCAGGACGCCCCAGGCTGAAAAGTTACCCAGCTCCTTCGCCCGATCGCAACCGCCCTCGGCTAGTTTGGGTATAAACAGTTCGCAAATACGGATTTCGTGACGACGCTCCTTCACTACAATAGCAGTTATTTTAGACATTTTCGTGTTCATCCAAATAAGGAAATGTAAAACGATACGGAATTCAAAATATTTGGAACAAAACAGATCCTAACATGAGTAACAGACAAGATAGTTTAGTGTCGCATCCCACGAATATAAGTGTCAAACTGGGAAAGAAAATAACATAGTCACGCGGCTGCCCTGTCACGACACGAACAGGGGTCAAAGGTTAAAAAGAAACCGGGCCGTGTCCTGGTTACAAGATATAAGGCGATTTCCTTTTTCATTATAATCAGTCATCAGCTAATTTGATATTATTGCGCCGTGTCACAAGAAAATTTCAATGGGCGTATTCGGCTAGACATCACGTGGTTCACGATTCTTAGGGAGAAGCACGAAACACCCAGTGATTCACGATTGTTAACGTGTAAAGTCGTGTAAATTCGGACAGCAGGTAAATTCGGACGGTGACATTGTTTCCTTTATATGTCAGTTGTTTGGAATTAAAACAAAATTAACTGGGCAAACATTGAAAATCCTGATGAGACGGCTTATTATGAGCCGTCTCATCTGGATTTTCTCTGTTTGCAATGGTATGTCCGGATTTACCCGCTTTCCGAAGTTACCCGACTCTACCACTATTTTTTGTATAGAAAAAGTGCTTCACGCTAAGAATCGAAAAGCACGACGCGCCCAGCCGAATACACCCAGTTCTGGCAAACCTCGAATGATTCCGTACACGGAGTCATATTGGTGTACGCACAGTTTTTGACAACGTGCATGCCAGCTTCATTTTTTAGAATCTACGGTATCTGATTATTGTCTTAGTATAGCGCTGATCAGATTGCGCACAAAAATGCGTTCATGCGCACCCTGGCATGGACATACTTGGTGGTGGGATGTAGAATAGTCCGCTAAATGTATGACCAACACATACACGCAAAATAAAAGATCATTATTTGTCGCAGCTTTGACAGTAAATGGTGTCTAGCATGTTTGACGTCGAAGAATTAACATTTTATGAAAAGCTTTCCGTGAAAAAAAAAAAAAAAAAACACACTAACACACACACACACACAAAAAAAACAAAAAACAAAAAAAAAAAAACGATCACACATAAAATGGCGACAAACTTATTTGTCAATAATGTGAAACTTATCATAGACACGACTCCAAAATATACATCCTACTTATTCAAAATCCCCTTTTAGAGCATTTAGGAGACACCCCTTTTTTTACTGATAATGGAATCTCTGACGACTGGTAGGCAGTCGGAAAATCCTGGAACTACTTTCTGCCGATACTATGATTGGTACAGCAGTCGGTTGTAGCTCCTCCCTAAAAAAAATACAAAAAAAAAAAAAAAAAAAACAATGTTGCTAACCAGATAACAGTATTTATCCCCATGTTATGGATTCGTTCCTAAAAATTGGGAGAAAGAAAATAGAAGCTGCATGGACAGGGTCCGTTACATAATAATTTTAATGTGAATAAGGTAACAGCATTCTTAAGGGTTGTCCCTGTTTACGGACTGATATGAAAATTAATATCATTTTTACGCAAATACTTCATTTCATTATTAGATTTTGCGGCGATTAGATGTTTTATGTCACTTTGCTGATGACATTTTTGGTGTATTATTACAAATGGGCTAGGTATTCTGAAAAGGTGGCTTGTATGTGCGAGCAGCGAGGACACAGATATGATCAGAGTTTTCTCTGTTCGCACAAGTAAGTTATGGCTCTTAAGGTTAATGGATCCACTTCAAGGAGACGCAGCCCTGCCGATTCCGACCATTTTCGCCTCCCTTCCTAATGTGATCACCTCAGTCCTAAAAGAAAGAATTTGCCCCCCCTCCTTTAAGTTCAGATCCTCTTTTGGAAGGACTTCTTCCTCCAGGGAAGCAAACAGAGAGTCTCTAAAGCTGACCCCCTTTATAAAAAATGGGAAAAATAAGGCCCCCATGTTTATCCATACACGTTAAAGAATCCACTCTCTGCAGTCTGAGTTGATGCACATGCTGATCTGCGTGTCAACATGTGCGTCATTGTCCTTGTCAAAAACGAGATCCTTATACATGCAGCAACGCTGTTGCGTTGTAACCTTGGATGATTTGCATGGGTCGACTGCTGGTCAAATGGACCTTAAGATATGAACGATCACTCGGGTTTATGGTGTACCAAAAGGGTCAAAATCACTAGACAGATGTACCTTATCTTAAAATATGTGTACACCTGTCAATTTATAGGTACACCTTAAAATTTTACAAGAACCTTATTTATTCGATTATAAGACGAATTTTACCCTTCAAAATTATGGCAGATATGTAAATCAGTTTTGTGTAATTCAGCTATAAGATAGGGTTTTCTCTTTCTCAACAATCCCAAAGCTCTAGATCCGTCTTAGAAGATGGATCTAGAGCTTTGGGATTGTTTTGGGAGGGGAAAATATCCGTCTTATAACTGAAGAAATGCGGTTCCTCTGTATTCTAGGGCTAGCAGTCTAATCAGTCATTGCTACATGCGAAATTCAAAGAATCTGTTCGGTTGATGGCTGCACATTGGACCGTTTTCGAGGAATTTCGTCATGAGCATAACTACAAATCTGAGGGATACTCTTTTCGTGAATGCAAGAAAGAAAACAAAAAGAAAATAGAACGTATTCAGCGACTATCATGACTACAAACAGATGGCTCGGCACAACACATGCGCATTTAGTAGGCGGAAAAAAGCAGAAAATAGTCACATTGTATACGAAGACAGACCTATGGTTCTAGTTTGATTCCTAGCGAGCAGCACGTAAGACAAGCCCAAACACCAGGAAATCCGGACGTAGTTGTGCCCAGAGCAGGAAAGAGAAGTGTCAGGATGGCGGCCGTTGATAGCAGTGTCGATGAATGTAGGCGGGGGCATCCGCATTATCAAACCGGTAAACAGGAAAAAAAAAAGAAGAAGAAAGAAAATTAACACAATAGCGATGAGCTTTCGTATCCAAGTAACAAGCAAGACTTGAATAATAACAACTTTTGTTATTTTGAGAGGACATATTACACCCTGTCCAATCGAAACACCGGTTACACGGTCAAAACACCGGATAAACGTTATTGTAACACCGGTTTACGGCTGATTCGCGCATAAAATACCATGGCGGCGCCCATACTAGATAGCCACTTGGGTAACGTCGATAAGAGAATTGAACTGAATTGAACTGAACCATACTAGATAAGAATTTTGTTGTTTCTAAGCTTTCAAATAAAAGTTTTTGCTGAAATAAAAATTGAAATCGGTGGAAAATTGATTGGTTTTACCATGTATGGTTCGATGCAGCGTGATTTGTAACTGATTTCTTCAAACATTTGATCCGGAGTTGGCGCAGTAGGTTCGGCCATGAACACTTTTGCCGATTTGTCTGCAAACAGTTCGTACTTTTGAAAATGTGCAGAGCTTCTGCTCATGTGAGGTGCTTTCGATGAATGTTTGGGTACATTTAATAGTAATTTTACCTTTTATAAACAAAAGATGCGTTGAAAACCCGTTATAAAAATTTAATGGCCAAAATGAAAAGTAACACCGGTTAAAACGGTACGAGAAGTTAAATTAACCTAGTAAAGGTGTACTAGTATACCTCCATGTTTTCCTCCATTTGTACAAATGAAATGAATTATGCTTCACCTCGTTTACTTCCCTGCACAACTATTGTAGGAAGGAATCTGCTTCTTTGAGAATTGATCCCAACTAAGGAAGGATCTTAAAAGAAAACAATAGATTTGCTGTCCCTGAAGGCATACCCATACACCTTAAAACAATGTGAAAATTACTATGAGGTGTGTCTCGAGACACCTGTTTTTATACCCCGCCACACGTTAGAGGCGGAGTATTATGTTTTTACGTTGGCTGTCCGTGTGTCTGTCCGTCCGTCCGTAGTACGTACGTCCGTACGTCCGCACTTCGTTTCCGTTCGATAACTTACGTATTTATCAACGGATTTCCTTCAAGTTTTGCATATGCATTTGTACTAAGAATATCTCGCTTGGGATTGTTAATGGGCAAATTTCGATAATTTCTGTCAGATTTATGGCACTTGTCAATGTACAAAAAATGGTTTCTGGCTCTAGTTCCTTTACTACTTGGAGTATCATGATGATACTTCACAAACATGATCAAAGTAACAAAAGCTTTGTGTGAGCAATAGGGCTATATACATGTATAAAATCATGAAAAATTCCATATAAAATCAGAGTTAGAAGCAATTTTTCTAACACTTACAGCAAATGATCAGAGTGATGAAAGCCTCCAGTGATGCTCAAATTTTACCCATGGGAGTTATCTCCCCCCGCCCCCGGGCTATATACATGCATAAAACGATGATAAAATCTATATAAATTCATGTGAATCAGATTTTCAAAAATTAACACATTGATAGAAGTAATAAAGGCTTCTTGTGGTGATTAGAATTTGCCCCTTTTGGGGTAATATGCCCCTGCCCCGTGGCCACATGTTTAAAATCACTAAAATTGTATTTGATTAGAGTGGTAAGTGATTTAATGGAAGCTTATTGTAAGTGATCAGAGTAATGAAGTGTCCTGTCACGACAAAGATCTTTTATCCGTGTTCAATGGGGTCAGGCTGCTCCTGCCCTGGGGATATACAGAGAAAAAATACATCTGGAAAAATCGTTGTGTGAAAAAGGTTTGCAGTGGCGGGATATCACGCAGTCGTTTGCGATGCTTATATTTAGCATGTAGGAATGTGCAAGCCCTGACTAGTCTGTTCACATACAAAGTCTTGTCAGGAATGAAACGTTTTTTATGTGAATAGATACATATTTAGGTGTGTGTGTGTGTTTAAGGGAGGCGGGGGGGGCGGGAAAGGGGTGCAACTCTGTCATTTATTTCACTTTGCCTTCTTTTTAATGGGAGTCAACCATTCAATGAAACGATATATTCCTCTAGGAGCAAATTGAATTCTTTCGTTTAATGGTTGATCCCATTTCTGCAGGGCTTCATCACCCAAAGAAGTGAACAAGTGACCAGGAAGTCACAAAAACGGGTTCTCTTTGTAATAAATGGCAGCAGATCATGGTGGTGTAGTTATGCATCTTTAATTGTACAAGGTTGAATTGTTGTATAGGCAATGCGTGCATGTCCTACATGTAACTAGAGTCTGTTCATACATTGGCTGGTCTGGGAGTGAATTATGGTGAAGGGATACACCTCCATATTCTTCCACCATTTCTAAACAAGTAGCCCAAAGGGCAACAATTGCTCACCTGAGAGACATTGTAAACCTATAGGGATATTCAAGATGCTCAAGGGCAGCTAACTCCACAGTCAGTGGTCCAATCAGGCTGAAAATTAAACTCATCCAAAACATTATGTATGCCCTCATTTAATATATGCAAGTTTAAAAAGTATCCGATCAAGAGCACAATAGACAGAGCTGTCAAGGGCAGCTAACTTCGTAGTGGTAGACCTGATCTGGCCAAAATTTGAACTTGTTTAAGATATTATGCATTTCCTCATTACCTGCAAGTTTGAAAAGGATCGGATCAGTAGAAACCAAGAAAAAGTGGCGACATTGATTTTTTGGATGCTCAGGGCAGGTACTCCATAGTCAGTGGTGGGATCTAGCTAAAATGCTCATTAATCCAAGCTTTTATGCATATCCTCATTATCTGCAAGTATGAAGAGGATCCGATGAAAAATGAAAATGTGATGACGTTGTTTTCTCCATTATAAGACTATGGGATCTTTTTCAAACGCTCAAGGGCAGCTAACTCCATAGTCTGTGCTCGAATCCGGCAAAATTTCGAACTCATCCAAGCTCTTATGTATGTCATCATTACCTGCAAGTATGATAAGGATCTAATCAAAAACCTTGATTGCAGCACCCTGAAAGTCAAACTTGCTCGAGATATTGTCATGCCCTACATTTGTGTGAATTTATTTTAGAATCCGTTGAGAAATGTAGGTGCTAGAGTGATGACAAAGTTTTCTAAAAATAGCCACAGTGACTTTGACCTTGGGCACAGCATCCTGAAAGTCGAACTTACATTTGTGTGAAGTCATTTCAAAATCCATGGAGAAATGTAGGTGCTAAAGCCATGACAAAGTTTTTCTAAAATTAGCCACAGTGACCTTGACCTTGGGTGCAGCACCCTGAAAGTCGAACTTGCTCGAGATATTGTCATGCCCTACATTTGTGTGAAGTTATTTTAAAATCCATTGAGAAATGTAGGTGCTAGAGTGCTGACAAAGTTTTTCTAAAAATAGCCACAGTGACCTTGACCTTGGGCGCAGCACCCTGTAGGTCAATTTTTTCGAGATATTGTCATGCCCTACATTTGTGTGAATTTGATTTAAAATTGGTTGAGAAATGTAGGCGCTAGAGTGATGACAAAGTTTTTCTAAAAATAGCCACAGTGACCTTGACCTTGGGTGCAGCACCCTGAAAGTCGAACTTGCTCGAGATATTGTCATGCCCTACATTTGTGTGAAGTTATTTTAAAATCCATGGAGAAATGTAGGTGCTAGAGCGATGACAAAGATTTTCCAAAAATAGCCACAGTGACCTTGACCTTGGGCGCAGCATCCTGAAAGTCAAATTTGCTCGAGATATTGTCATGCCCTACATTTGTGTGAAGTCATTTCAAAATCCATTGAGAAATGTAGGTGCTAGAGCGCTGACAAAGTTTTTCTAAAAATAGCCACAGTGACCTTGACCTTGGGCGCAGCATCCTGAAAGTCGAACTTGCTCGAGATATTGTCATGCCCTACATTTGTGTGAAGTTATTTTAAAATCCGTTGAGAAATGTAGGCAATAGAGCGATGACAAAGTTTTTCTAAAAATATGTGATGACATTGTTTTCTCCATTATAACACTATAGGATTTTTTTGAAACGCTCAAGGGCAGCTTACTCCGTAGTCTGTGCTCAAATCCGGCCAAATTTCGAACTCATCCAAGCTTTTATGTATGTCATCATTACCTGCAGGTATGATAAGGATCTAAGCAAAAACAGTTGAGAAAACGTGATGACGCCGTTTTCCCCATTATAACCCTATGGGATTTTTTTCAAACGCTCAAGGGCAGCTAACTCCGTAGTCTGTGCTCGAATCCGACCAAATTTCGAACTCATCCAAGTTCTTGTGTATGTCATCATTACCTGCAAGTATGATAAGGATCTAATCAAAAACAGTCGAGAAAACGTGATGACGCCGTTTTCCCCATTATAACCCTATGAGGGCTATCTGTTGCCATGGAAACCAGAGTTCTGAGCTGATCGGCACCAAAACCTAATGCAGCCTTTCCCCCACCCAAATGATGCTTCAGATACAATTTGATTGCGATCGGCCCACTGGTCTCTGAGATATTTATGTTTGAAAGTGTTTACGCACGCACGCACCCACCCACGCACGCACGGACGGACGACGGCTCGACTCCCATCCTATAAGCTCACCTCTGAGCCTTCGGCTCAGGTGAGCTAAAAAGGGTAACAATTTTTATGACCTCCTCTTTGTAACAAAAATCCTTCCAAAAAGGTCTACTAAGAAAGAAGAAAATTTTCTCTTAAAGGTGTAACTTCTTCACTTAGTGAGTTAAACTTGACTGAGATGGGAGGCAAAATAGAAAATGGTCGAATTTCTTCCCCTAAAAGTATACCATTTACCTCCAGACTCTTTTTTCATGGCTTTTAATCATGATACTGCAAACCTAGGAATATTCAGAAAGAACAATTGAGCGATACTGTAGACCCAGAGCAGACTGCTTTTAAAGTTCATTCTGTCAGGGTCTACATTGTCTACCAGCATTTAAAAAAAAAAAGTTTACTCTGACAGGGCTATCAGACTTGTCCATAGATGAAAATGGGAACGTTACTTATGTAACAAAATAGGGTCTGTGTGCATTTCCAGGGGGAAAAAACTCCATGTATGCCATTTTGCTTCACCTTGGAGCCACCTTTAACAGATATAGAGAAAACTTTTCTCCCATAGCAGCAAAGTTTTCCCTTGATCCCTTCTCATCCGAGGAATAGGACAACCTAAATGGCACGAGACTTAACTTATTCTTTTTAGTCCGTTTTGTTACTGTCAAAGGCTGTTCCTTTAGGTCATCTACATCAGCACTACAATCTCTACACCATGATGCCCAACTACCCCACAACCACTATCCCTACTTCTAAAGAATCACACTAAGCGCATTTCCTGTCTTTAATCGGTGTAGTTGATAGGGTGTGTAGAGACACTCACTATGACTATAAATAACATTATGGTCGTATGGATCCAGGTATTCCATGTATATACCTGAATGTATTCGGACAACTTAATCGAGTAGCCCTATCCGAGAAAGTACAATGGTTATATGCACATGTTGATCTATAAAAGAATACAAAATAGCTTTGTACCAATTAAACGAAGTAAATCAAAATTAGGAGACACTTAAGTGGGAATCTCTGAAAAAGAGGCGGAAGATAGTAGGCTCATAATGTTTAATAAAGGTCTGAAGGGTGCAGCCAGTATACCCACAAATGACCTTGTTCCCCAAGCAGGCATACCAGGAAGCATCATTCACTGGTATTTCAAACCCCATCGGCTGGGACTGACTTTTACAAGTCCAGTTTCTTCACCCACACTTTTTGAGATCAGACCTCCCTGGCGAATTCCCTGACTTCTGCTACTGAATGTGCAGAGGGTTCAGTTACTAAGTTTACTTCTCTTTTAAATGCTATGGACATGCTCTCCCGATCACAGGTCCTAGTAAATGATTGTCTTTGGACATAACACCAGTAAACAATTATGATTCTGATTCTGAAACCGGATAGAAGACAACTTCTTTACCGTTTTATCAGGTGTTACTTTTTATTTTGGTCATCAAATTCTTATTATGTGGTTTCAACGCATCTTTTTATTATAAACGGTATAATTACTATTAAATGTACCCAAAGATTCACCAAAAGCCCCTCACATGTACATAATCGCTGCATATTTTCAAAAGTACGAACTGTTTGCAGACAAATCGGCGAAAGTGTTCATGGCCGGAACTGTTGCACCAACTCCGGATCGAATGTTTGAAGAAATCAGATACAAATCACTCTGCATCGAAGCATACATGGTAAAACAAATCAATTCTCCACCAATTTCACTTTTTATTTTAGCAAAAACATTTATTTGCAAGCAAAGAAACAACAAAATTCTTACCTAGTATGGGCGCCGCCATGATATTTTGTGCGCGAATCAGCCGTTATCTGGTGTTACAATAACGTTTATCCGGTGTTTTGGTCGTGTAACCGGTGTTTCGATTGAACAGGGTGTATTAGCATTGACAAACGTGTCGCGATATGTGATATTCACCTTGGAATGTCATAATTAGTAAAAATTCTATACCCTTAATGCGAAATTTGCCAAATTTTGAATAGTCCATTTTCTATCTGTCTCACTTAAAACCTGTATTCGTTTACAATCCTGCATGTAAGAAAACATTAACTTATCCGTACTGTGAAAAAAATGCCATTCGGGGTATGCATACTACGCATGCCTAGCCCATAATGTAGTTCACCAAACACTTATTCGACGTTCTAGAGTTCAAGACGCTAAATGCGCATGCTCCGATTTGCCAACCCATGTGCGAAGGCTGGTCTGAACATAGACAATAGCGTATGTCCGAAGCCAGGTTCTTAGGACGTGGCGCATTTTTATTACCAACAACTTTAAGAGTAAAGTAACACATTTAAATGTGCAATTTTGGAAATGAGTCGGAAAAATAGGCGTTTTCTTAAGTGTCATCTAGCTTTATTTATAAATGTCAGTCTAAACTAAAATTCAAAACAAAGTTTAAGTTACTTAGTTTATTACTGAATTCGTTTCAAAATCCGAGTACTTTAAGGGAAGGGAAGATGTGTCGAGGACTATGCGGTCATGGTGATGTCGGACCAACCGATCATTTTTTACACCTTAAATTAACGAAATACAGCCGAAAAAGTTTGCCACTACACTGCTTAAAAATCACGGGATTGCCCATAAAGGCAAATGCATACATAAAAAATATGGGAACACACGTAAAGAATACCCGTAAAAATCACAGGAACGCCCTGAGTGTCAAGTAAATCCGTTAACTACGGGATACTCAAAATGTCTACCCGTAAAAAATACGGGAACAAACGTACAGGCAGGTCAGTATTAGTGTGAAAATCACGGACAAATCCGTAAAGTACTCGTAAAAATATTTGGAATATTTGGAATACCATAATATACATGTACGTTCGGCCATTTGCATTGTAACTAAGGGCAAGAATTATTGAAATACCGGTAGATCCCCGAAAATTACATGAAAACCTAAGCACTCAAGTGTACCTGTAAAAATCACCGGAACATCTGAAAGGCAATTATACCCGTGAATAAAACCACCGTAAATGGTTCTGAAAACTTGCCCTATTCTCTCTGTGTGTATTTACACTGTTTAAGTGAATGGAGATAAACCTCTGGACAGGTTCCTAGCAGTATAAAGGGAAGCCAGTACATGTATATCTGTAAAAATTACGAGAACAACCGTAACAGCAAGCACACCCAATAAAATTACGGGAATACCCCTAAAGGGAAGTAACAAGATCATGCGAAGATCTGTTGAGACAAGCATATCTGTAATTGGGCATTTCCTTGATTCTTTACAGGCAAACACCACAGGAACTCCGAAAAGGCAAGTGCACCGTAAAACTTACGAGAAAACTCAATTAAGGCAATTATACCCTGAAAACTTCGGAACAGCCGTAAAGGCAAATGTATTCGCAAAAATCACGGGACTACCCGTAAAGACAAGTTTAACCATGAAAATTACGGGAATACCCAGACTTGAAGGCAAGTACGTTCATAAAAATCATCGGTTAAGACAAGAATATGCGTGAAAGATATTGAAGCACCCATAAAAGCCAGAGTATCCGCGAAACTTACGGGAACATCCATATACATGTAAGCATGTATACTCGGAAAGTCATGGGAACATCCGTGAAGGCAAGTATACCCGTAGTAACTTTATGAGAACACCCGTGAAGGCAAAACATAGTCGCGAAAATTTCCGAAAGACTGTTAATGCAAGTCTACTCGTCCAAATTACAGGAATACCCACACATACAAGTACCCGTAAAAATCTCAAGCACACCGTAAAGGTAAGTGCCCTATAAACCACGGGCAAATCCGTAGTGGCAAGTATATCAAAAAAATCACGGGATCATTCGTCAAGGCAAGTACACGTGTGAAAGTAACGGGGACGTCCATTAATGCAAGTATATAGCCGTAAAAATTACGGGAACACCCGTAAAGATAAGTACTCGTAAAGATTATGGGAATGTCCGGAATGGGAATCTAACCGTAAAAATCTGGAAACACCCGGAATAAAGGCTAGCGTACCTCGAAAGTTTTGGGAATATAATTTGAGGCAAGGATATCTGTTAAATCAAGGAAACTCTGGGGCCTTTTCATCAAATTCAGCTGCAAACAAAAACTTCAGTAGGCCTATACCTAATATTTCCGAAACTTCGTCCAAGTCCCTTGCTTCAGCATCTGACAAACTTTATCATTACTTGTTACATGTAACTAGGGTAGGAAAACAGATAACTCTTACAAAAACGGTAAAATCTCTGACTTCAAACAGTTTTATATGTTAAGAAATAGTTACTACATGTCCTTATCAACCATTTAAGTAAATAAACAATTTCATGCTAGAAAATTGAACAGAACCGGAATGGCCACTTTGCAAGTACAACAGAGGTTATAGTATCTCTGCAGTTGCATTAACTTAATGTAGATAGACAAACTTCAGAGGGATGTTTATTTACATTTTGGTGTCCCTAATCTTTTCTATGATATGTATATCCTAATCAACTAGAAAATGGATTACGCGGACTTCGATGAAAGACTAGCTGAGTAGGCAGGACCGCCTGAACTTGCTAATCTACGCAGCAATCTACCATAGTTATCCCAAATGTTTAGACAGAAATTCTTAAGCAAACCGAGCAGAGATCCCGGTCAGACTTTTCATCGAATGTTAAGCGATATCACAACCTACATCCTACTAATGTAAAGCACTGTGGGCATTAACAGGGAGCAAATGACCGTGATCAAAACCTTATAATTTCTCTGAAATTGAGAATTGTCCCACAGTGGCTATAGATTACTAATCCTACATATACTCGAAAAAATATTGAGGGGTCAAACTTTTACCCTGCGATTTCTGGAACATTTCAAACATTTGGTAAAATAAATCATTTCTGCCTTCCATTTTTTTAATGTTGCAAGTTTTAAACCCATGAAGTTTGAACCTATAGCCTTTGTCTTGTCCAAGTCCAGGCTTTAAATCAATCTACCCCTAAAATGAAAGCGGTTTGAATTCCCATAGAGTAGTGACTTCCCATAGATAGTGTTTCAGTTTGGTCGAGGATAACTTCCAAAATTGCTATGAGTTTTAAACTTTTTTACAGCTTGCTGACCTTAAAGATGATTAAAGTTGACGACTATCGAGCAATTTTGCACAAAAATAAAAAAATCATGAATTGGCGAAATCGAAAATTTTAGTGAAACTGTACCTAATGGACTTCTGACCTCTTTGATTTTGAGGCAAGTTTGAATTGAAGTCTCGACTTGGTCAAGATAAAGGCTATAGTTTCAAACTTTATGTGTACTGAATAAAATTGAAGGTAGAAATGATTTATTTTACCAAAGGTTTGAAATGTTCTAGAGATCGCAGGGTAAAAGTTTGACCCCTTAATATGTTTTCGAGTATATGTAGGATTAGTAATCTATAGCGACTGTGGGACAAATAACCGTTGAAATTGGAACTTGGTAATCATATGCCTTTGTTCTAATATTAGCATCCAACGTATCGTGCAACTACGCTCTGATTGAAACAAAAACATTAGTGTTGATGGTCCTTGATCAATATGTCAAGGTATGCGATTTAGGTCACAAATTAGGCGTGGATCTCCTATCTCAATCTGAATCTTCAAGGTTGTTTTCTTAACCATAATTACCCGGTGAGCAACACAGACACATAACAGTTGAAAATTGTACGTTGATATTATCTCAGAATATGGTCTATTTCTAACGGCAAACAACAACACAGTACCTTTATTTCTCCATAACATTGGTATGTTTGTATACAACTAAATGTTTTAAGAAAATAATATTTGGTTGATACAAAGAAACAGCGAATATGAGGTCATCAGCATCATTTTAAGACGACGCTTCAAAAAACGTCAAGATGCAAAGAAGATTGGTGTGATTGCACTCATGCAAGGTGTACATGTTTTCAAGTATGTTACGTAACGAAAAAGAGCTGTTACGAAACGAAAAAGAGTCATAGTTGCCAAACGACCTGGTCATCAGGTCATTTGGCAACTATGACTCCTCTTCGTTTCGTCAGGTCGTTTGGCAACTTTGACTCTTTTTCGTATCGTAACAGCTCTTTTTTACGAACCGAAAAGGAGCCATAGTTGCCAAACGATCTGATGACCAGGTCGTTTGGCAACTATGACTCTTTTTCGTTTGTAACAGCTCTTTTTCAGGTCGGATGGTAACTATGACTCTTTTTCGTTTCGCAACAGCCCTTGTATATACATAGTTAATTAGGGGTGGTGTATGCTTCAAGAGCAGCATTTCCTTTGATCTTGACAACATGTCCGCTCACAGAAATTACAATAATAATAATAACAATAACAGTACTGAAAGAAATGTGATTTTCGTTTCCTGATTCTCTGTTACATGTATTCAGTATCATATTATGCAATAAACCTCCCTGGTCCTTTTAACCCATTTATGCCCGGTGGAGTCTTCTGTTCTTATAAATTAGATAAGTCCAGTTGTCAATTAAAGGATGTCTGATTTGTTTATTATTATCTATTCGTTTTGTTTCAGGCAGAAATAAACATTTGCCTTATGCAAATAGCGCAGACCCTATACAGACGAGTTTTGCGGCGGTTTGCCATTTTTTCCTTTTATGGGACACCAGTCGTAAATGGTTGAACAGCGACTGACAGTAGAACTTCAAGCCAGTCTAAGCATTTTTCCAGTTTCCAAAATATTCAGAAAACTGAAAACGATGGACGCTTTTGTTCATTAAGTCAATTAAAAGCGCTGTGTATGTATGGGCGCGGACATTTATTTGACCATCTTCATTTTTTTGTAGTTGCTGTACGGTCCCTTTTCTGGTGTCAGGTTCAGTTTTTCTACATACCCCAATAAGTTGCTTGCAGACTGCTCCTTGTTCAAAATAAGCTACTGGAAGGCATATGGGTACAGTGACCTACCTGTCTACATGCTCGAACTGGCAAAGCATGCTCAGTCCGCCCAGAAAATGACTACACCGGGTGTACATCATAATGCGTACTGCGCTTTAAACAGACTGGTCCGCATGCAAATACAGGCTGGTCTGCATGCTTAGGATTCGCATGAGTCCATGCACAGGTATTCTCATGACAAGTTTCAAAATTCCTTTGAAGTGGCAAACGCGTCCGCCACGAAGAGATAGAGTGAATTGATAAAATCACTGTCAATGACAGTTACATTGTGCAACTGAAGAAAACCATTGCCTCTTTGGAAATGACGTGAAATGAACCTTTCAGTCGTTTTTCAATAAAGGTATTCATTAGATAGAAATATGATAAACAACCATTCAAAACGCCACAATTCAAAAACGGCCATAACTAATAACCCTGCATGGTTCTCTTAATATCTCATTCAGTTAAGAAGAATATTGAATGATTAGTGGCAATTTGAAAGAAATGTCAGTAATGTTATGAGTTTAACGTTTTCCTCGCACCTGGGGATGAAAAGTGGTGTGTTTTACACCTGGGCAGTACTCGAGTGCTCCAAACAATTTATTATTATGCTTGTGCATGTTTCGTGCTCGTAAAGTTGGAAGATTATATTGCTATGTGTGTGTGCTGAGGACTCCACTAAGGTCATAACATCTCATTAGATGGATTGGTGTTTTGGTGTTTTGCGACCGTTCAACTTTTTTGACCACAGAGTCACTTATAAAATTTGAATTGTGAAATTCAAACGTTTTAAATGCAGATTAACCAGACCCTGAGCCACTGTTGTCATTCCCTGGTGGTTTTGTCGTCGGAGTAATCATACATGCAACACTCATAAATCCTAGTTATCGCATCTGCAAAGTTCTACACAGTTAGCATATGACGTCAAAATGACGTCATACTTACGTCGCTGCAACGTAATTACGTCGCATCGACGTCAGTACGACGTCATTTCAACGCCATGGGCCTACTGGGTAAATTGTTCCACTGTGATACATTTAAAAGTTTGAGCTTGCAATGGCTAGACAATAAACAATGGATGTATGGGTGGATGGATGATTTGCGATTTTACGTCCTTTTAAACAGTACTTCAGTCATATCAGATGATGAGTGGATGAAAATCATTGAAATGCTGTGTGCAATGGAACCCAGTGTTTGATCGAAGAAATACCCGCCTACACTGGGACTCGAACCCGGGACCGCTAGATCAGCAGTCCAGTGCTTAAACGAGCGTTGTCGACCAAAATTTGGCGAAACCCATGCTAGGCAATACCATGCTAGCCAGTACCGTGCTATAGGCAATACTATATGAATGGGATTCAAATGCCGCCATATCACATGTATTATATGTACCTTTCGTGGAGTTACAATGGAATTGCAATGAGGAAAGGCTTGCTATTTAGGCTCGGTAAAGTTAGCAGAATAGCAGAATAGCAGAATGAAATGGTAAAGTTAGCAGAATGGCAGAATAGCAGAATGAAATGGTAAAGTTAGCAGAATGGCAGAATAGCAGAACGAAATGGTAAAGTTAGCAGAATGGCAGAATAGCAGAATGAAATGGTAAAGTTAGCAGAATGGCAGAATAGCAGAACGAAATGGTAAAGTTAGCAGAATGGCAGAATAGCAGAACGAAATGGTAAAGTTAGCAGAATAGCAGAATAGCAGAATGAAATGGTAAAGTTAGCAGAATGGCAGAATAGCAGAACGAAATGGTAAAGTTAGCAGAATAGCAGAATAGCAGAATGAAATGGTAAAGTTAGCAGAATGGCAGAATAGCAGAACGAAATGGTAAAGTTAGCAGAATAGCAGAATAGCAGAATGAAATGGTAAAGTTAGCAGAATGGCAGAATAACAGAACGAAATGGTAAAGTTAGCAAAATAGCAGAATAGCAGAACGAAATTTTTTGTTCTGCCCATTCTGCTCATTCTGCTAGCAGAATAGCAGAACGAAATGGTAAAGTTAGCAAAATAGCAGAATAGCAGAACTTATAATGTTGTGACTCAATGACGCCCAGGTGAAAAGGAGGTACTTGTAGGTAAAATATACCACAGGTAGTAAAACCGGATTAAAATAACTATCTTCACCTGAGACGTAATTTAAAACGGGTTGACCTAAACCTAAGTATATTTCAAACGACAGGATAAAGATTTTAATCTTTACAGAAAATCTTTACAACCGCCTTTCATTGTCATATCTTGTCTAATGACTAAGAAGCTCTTTTAAGGGCCTTTTGAGCCGTACTAAATGGGATGTGTCACGAGAAAGAAATTATGATAATGATGATAATAATGATAATAATAATAATATAAATACATAAAATAAAATAAAAAAGTCATAATCACGGCAGGGAAAGCAACTCTGCTATTTTTACCGCCCTTCTCAATAGGGGTCGATTCTGAAAGGAAATTCTTTCCTTAAAAAGAGATGACTTCCTTTTCTTTGGAATGGTTTCATAAACAGGAGTTTTGTTGAATCCATAATTACACCGACATGGTATAATCTTCAACTCTAAATATCGAGGGAAATGCAAATGCCATTAAACCAGCAAAATCAGCCTTCTTTCCCCATTTAGGCAGATACATGTATAACAGCATCAGATGTATATCACATGGAGAAACAAGATGAAACTTGATTGGATTTTTCTTTATCATATGTCGTCGCTGTTATTCAGTGGATAACGTCGTGTCATAAAAATCGTATGACCACACGTGTTATAACACTTTGGCGCGTACACGTAAAGTCATTGACAACGTTCATGTCAACAAAGCATTTTCGTACTGAAATGATATTCAGTTTGAAGGCGTTACAATCAATTTTAAAGGATCATATGATAAACAGAATCTTACACTCGTGGTCACTTCATATGAAATTTATGAAACTCGCCGAAGGCTCGTTTCATAAATTTCATATGAAATGACCACTCGTGTAAGATCCTCTATATTTGTCAACAATATACATGGCTATTCGAAAAGTTCGAATATATGATAGAATTTGTTTACTAACAGCGAAAATAATTGATGTTCACGGGTAGGATATCGACATGTTTTGATGTAAATTAGGTTTGATTTGTGTTCAGAAAGCATCAAATTGAAAGTTATCCATGTGAAAATTGTAATCTGACCGTCCGGAAGATCTCTAATTGGCCACAAAAGGATGCAGAAAAACTGGCTGTCATAATAACCCTATTGTATATAAAAATAATGGTTCCCTTAGCCTGTCGCACGTGGGTGTTAGAGACCCATCTATCTTGCCCACCCCCTTTCTTTCGCTTTCTTTATCCTTCCTTTATTCGAAAAAGTTACTGCTGAGTTTTCAGAGTTTTTCAGTCGTTGGCGGCCACAAAGGGGTCTAAACATGCGACCTTCTACACCATAGCCGAGTCGACAACGTGGCTCTCTCACTGTTGTATACTGGGGCATATTTATCATTTCCCTGCTGCTTTTTTGTAATTTCTGAAATGTACTTTATTTACCTCTCTGAATTTTGAAAATACTTTAGAAAACTTTCGGCCGAATGTCAAGCAGCATAGACCCTGCTCAAACTGTTCCTACAAGAGAAGTCGGATCTAGGTCTACACTATAGTGCATGACTGTCCCAGTGCTCTAGAGTTTAAATGCTAATTGAAATGCTTTCACCTTTAAACACTCAATATTTGCACCAATCATGATCAGATGGATAGCAGGATGCTTTGATGGTTGAAGCCTTTCCTACAGCAATTCAGTTATAGGAGATAACGGGAATCCCCGCAGTGACGTCATCGGATGATCATGTGGGTAGCCTGGGTGGCAAAAGATTAGCCTCTGACAGTGTTTTTTTTCTATAGGATAGTCTGAAGTGTGATCGCTAAAATGCATAAAAGATTATCAAAATAAGTACGAATAAATAGCTACCGATTTAAAACAATTGGAAATCAGGTCTTAGTCACCTGTCATACGAAAAAGAAACCATTTAATTAATTAAAATCATCTAGTAAAACGCGTATTTGGGTAACCGGACTGTTTTGCTTAATAACTATGACTGAAAAAATATTAACAGAATAAAATGAAAATACTGCAGATCAATGTCTTAATCTTTTCTACTATTAAGTTTATCTAAAAAAGGATAAGATGAAAAAAATAAATAAATAAAAATTAGAATATTATATCTAAGAGAACTTAAGCGGAAATACTGTAAAATGTCGATCGGATTTAGGGACAAGAAAATCAAAAACAAAAATAATAGAAATAATAATATCTATCGATGGTTGCGATTTCTTAAAAAATTTTTATAAACAATAAAGAAAGAAAGAAAGAAATAAATAAAATAGAGGAAGCCATACGTTTGTGCTGACGGATAATTAGCCGCACTCGGCGCACAAACAGTTTATGTTAGATACACTTTTATTTCAAATTGTCACCACGGGACACAGTCTTTTGAACTATGATAAGACGTCCTTGATCAAAGAATTCACCGAAGACAGCGTAGACACTATTATACAACAGGAAACAAACATTTTTAATTCAGAAAATTAACATAGGATACAGACTCATATACTTTTTATAAGAGTAGCTATGATAAAAAGTATATATTGTATTTTGTGAATGCGAGATCTAACAAGTTAAGAACAGTTTAATGCTAACAATATTTCAATGATAAAATTGAATTTCGCATTTTATCTCGTTTCAGTGTAAGCTTTTAGCGGTGCTCGGACATTTCGGCCTAGGACGTTTCGGCCACGGACATTTCGGCCACAGAAATTGTCAAGGGTGGACATTTCGGCCTTTCTCAAAAATAACTTTTTATAATTAAATTAAGGAGTCATATGAGTAACTTAAAGCTAAGTCTTAATAAATGCCAATGATATGTTGTTGTTGTCTTGAAGTTTTATGGACCTTCAACATCCTTAAGATCATTGTGAGCATCTAAAGGTGAAAAACACGGTGAACAACTATTTCAACTACTTTAACTAGGGCCTTCATATGATATTTGCTTAAGAGTTTCGATAGGTTAATATCCCTTAAACACTTTTAAAGTCATTTTGAGCATAATCTGGCACATTTGCCATCCCCATCCACGCGCCAGTGTGGCCTTTATCATTCATGTGATGCCTATCATATCTTTATAAGCAATTATATGGCTGATGAATCTGTGGTGCACCCATATTTTGGCTTTAAGAGAGATGGTTTGAGCTATTTTGAGCCCAGTCACATATTTTTGTGTGCAGAACAAACATGTATGTCATTTTAAAGGTTTACAGTAGCATGTTTTCATGTCCCCATTTTTTTCAGATTTGTCTCAAACGTCCATGGCCGAAATGTCCGTGAATGAAATATCCATGGCCGAACTGTCCTAGGCCGAACTGTCCGTGACCGAAACGTCCGTGGCCGAAATGTCCTACATTCGCTTTTAGCTATATCCTAAAACAAGTAAATGGCACCTAAAATATAGATTTTAAATCAGTTGATAAAATTCTATAAGAGAACTAATCCAACAGTACTTTCTGAAAGTTACATGAAGTTCAGTGCAATGGGAGTAGTTGAGATGATGATAATGATGATGAAAACACCCAACGGCAGGCGAAGGATCAAGACTTGAGGCGGATTCAAACCAACGATCGAATTGACCGGACTTACATAAT
This sequence comes from Ctena decussata, assembly GCA_963989385.1. Lineage (NCBI taxonomy): Eukaryota > Metazoa > Mollusca > Bivalvia > Lucinida > Lucinidae > Ctena > Ctena decussata. The sequence continues at coordinate 47,763,127 of OZ022500.1, forward strand.
GGTACTTTTTACGTTAAATGGTCATCTGTTTGCAATGGCGTAAAAAGGTATGAAAATATGGAGAGGGGAGGGGGCAATGAAGGAGGGAGAGGGGCGGTGTGGACGGCAGAGTCCTTGTGAGCCAAATTATTGCAGAGGGCAACCTTATTTTATAGAGGCTATCTCAAATCATAAGGGGCGGAAACTGGTTAATGCTGTACCCTAGGCTCCAGTTGCTTCGCCTTCGGTTCGTTACAGTGTTTGACAAGCTACAATACATTTTTTCGTGTTCTTAGCACCAAAATTCTAGCATTGTGTATTACGTATTACAGAATACCGATAGGGCTATGCTCCCTTTGTCACATATGGTGTTAAGCACTTTGACAAATGACCTGTATTCGTTTCCAGATCGCCAAACATGTAGCGAAGCAGAGATTTAATGCTTTAATAATCTGACAGAATCACTTGCTTTTAATGGATTTTATGTTTTAAAAGTAGGTGTAATTTTACAACTGATGTAACATTAATCACTGGAGCAGGTAGGTTTTTGCAAAACCCAAACCAATATATAAATAAATAAAAGTACAACCACTTCTACGAGCCATCATGACATTATCTCACGAGGTACCATGCCCCCGTAAGCTGTTTCAGGCGACGAGTTTTACCGTGGAGCAAATATGGGCAGTCCTTAATACTAATAATTCGGTGATACCAACATGCATGGTTTCCCACAGGGCATACAAAACTGAATCAACCTTAAATACATTGATTCAATGTCATGGCGTTGAATCAACGTCGATTTTGTGTGGATTCAACTTTGTGTGTCTGCTTGGTGTAATACATCTGAAGAGAAGTCCAACTGTCATCCTTTATGTCTTTTAACGAACATGTAGATGTGTTTTCAAATTTTATGAAATTTTACCTAATGGACAAAAAATTCGATACAATACTGCGGATTTTGCGCACTGCAGTTACGCACCTGGTAGTGCGATTTTACCGGCAAGCTCACTGCCATGCTGAGTAGGCACTGGCTTAAATTTTACCTTGCCCGTTTCTACGTTTCATATAATATACAGTAATTCAGAGCTCCAGGTCAGAGGGACCCTCTTGAAGATAATTCAAAGATAATTATTCTTATTTCTCAACTACGTACTGACCCCTCATTAGAACCGTCTTGGCGAGACGGTTCTAATAAGGTTTACGACCCAGTTTTGATGCAGAAATATAGAAAATTATCCCTAAAATATCCCTGTTATCCCGTTTTTTTCTAGAGCATTAATATATGTAACCTTGTTTAAATGTTCACCACATTTGCATAAACAGGTTATATAGACCAAAGCATCATAGAGAACATACATGAAAACTTGCTGCATTGATGAAATGTCTGTGATTTTTTGTGGATATTTTAAAAGATGGACTGATAAAGCTAATAAAAATATGACTTGTCAGCTAAGATATTTGGTCCATTTATTATGTTAATAGCCTACTGTTAGATGGTAAATCTTGATAAGTGAGTTTATAAATTGCGTAAAATTGAAATACTTAGGTGACCCGAATAAGGTTGTATACAAATTAAAAATGAAACCACCCTTTCTTACTTCTTATTTTCTTTCTAAGTATTTCATTATAGCAACATCCCAAAACATCCACCGCGCGCGATCTAAACTGCTCAAAATTGGTAGTTTGCAGAACGGAACGGAACACCGACAAACCTCCTCCTCCTCCCCCGTACACACCAACCCTCCTGATATCTTAACTTAGTAAATATTATATTTTGGCTGCTAAATTGGCATGTTACTTTACGGAATAAATCGCATTGAGAAGTTCCATTTTCAATCTTATAGATTAATAATTCGATTTATTCCGTAAAATTTCACTGTTCCGTTCCGTTCCACGAAATACCAATATCAGACAAGTCTTTATATAAATCTCTTCATCAATCGATGCCTCGCCGATTTATTAGCTTTTCTACATACATTCCTTTGCAGAATATAGGCCTGTGGCCAGACTACCGTCCCTCCTAATGTAAGTCAACTCTCAAAGGATATGTTTCGTTTTAAGAGTAGACCCCCGTTTTAAAAAGGGAAGCCAACTGGAAGTCACGAAAGTTTTTCCTTTGCGTAAAAATGGCAGGAAAGCCCGGAGGTGTACACATGCACCTTAAGCAGACCAGGATGCTCTGTGGTGCCTTATAGGACAACTGTGTGCGTCGCTTGCTAACATTATCCATGTATCGAAATGTATAGTTTTTAGAAAACGGACATCAAGTTTATTTCGTCCGGTCTTTATTTGGATATGCTGACATTTCCTTATTTTCCCATTTAACCCTTTCTTGACCAGTGGACTTGTCCATTCTTATTATTTGGATGAGTCTATTTGTAGTTTTAGAGGTTTTGTATACATTTTTTTCCATTTTTTATTGTATTTTGCAATGGAATTTCTGTAAACAAACAGTGCAGATCCTGTTCAGACGCCACGTTCGGCGGCGTCTGAACTGGGCCTGCACCGTTGCATATGTACCCAAAACGTTCTCTGGTCTGACAAGGTTTAGAAATTTGCTATAATGCCTCATAAAACTATTCCTACATTTTTCTTAGATGCATTTTTTAAACTATATTTGAACACCGCAACCCTTTTAATTTCGAGACATGGGCTTTTGATCGCCCAGCAGAAAACCCATAATCGTTTGTACTTGTTTATTCTTTAACTGAAGCTTGAACTTAAATATTGCCGAGTTTAACTTCCTTCGTCCGCTTCTTGATTTGCATTGTAAGAAAATCATTCACTTGTCAACTGCACCAAGATTTATTGTTTTAAATTGTTTTTATGCACTTTAAATTGAGGTTAAAGAAGATATTATTTTTGTTACAACAAAGCAGGCTAGTAATCAAGCGCCCGCCACTTTGATATCGACATTTTGACTATGAGGCCCTGCATATGGATACAATCAAAGCAAAGTTTTTGTCCACGTTTTCATTTAAAATAGTTGTCTGCGGTCACACAAGGGAACATTTTAAGCAACAACTATAATATCCACAGCAGCAGAAACAACAAAATAGTAAAGAAATAAATCTAGAGTAACTACTACTAGTAATTCTACTAATATTAAATTTATTAAACATCTTCGGAGAACCGGGTAGGAGGCAATCGAAAACGCTCATGCAGTAGACGAACGCGGGTCGAAAACGCTGTTTCTAACAGTTTTTTATCCGCGTTAATCGATTGCAAAGAGCGTTTTCGATTGCCGCCTACCCTTCCAAAAACGGGTCTTTTGTTATAAGGTAGATAGATAGACAGATAGATATTTTATTTTCCTCCAATACAGGAGAGCATACATGTAACAAACGAACATATATACAATTACAAAGACAAAAGACAAGAACACAAAATGCAAAAAGAAAGGAAAAACATACAAGGTAAATAAAATATTATACAAGCATGATACCCGTAAAGCATACTATTGAATACCATACTATGATGCTTGAACGCATTCCACGCCGATGTGAGTAACAGCCGAGACTACAGCAAGTCCAGACTGTCACTCAAATCAGCATAGCCATACAAGCATGATATCCATGGCACTTATAATGGATACTATTAATACCATCTATATTACCATTTCACGATGTTTGAATGCACTCCACGCTGAAATGTGTAACAGCCTAGACTACAGCGAGTCCATACTGTAACGCACATCAGCATAGCCATACAAATACGATACCTATGATATTTATAATTCATATTGTGAGGCAAATATAAAGTCACAAAAGCGGGTTACCTGTGAAAAATGGCTGAAACACGCGGATGTATGCACGCCGGAAAAAAAAAAATGGGTTGGCATGAAACTGTATGAATCAGTTAATGTACATATCGAGGAAAAATGTTCATTTTAATTAATCTGAATTCCAATGATTAAACAAGGCTATTAATTAAAGTCTTGATTATATTGGAGACAGTTGAAATTACAAGAGAAATACATGATAAATTCCACCTTGTTCGTGTGCCATTGTCCCTATTGTGGTTGGCCTTAATTACAAACTGCGGTGGTCAGTGTGAATGCACGACAGGGCAAATATTTGCATAAATAATTGAAATGGATACTGCCGTTAAATTCCAATTTTGCATATTTGACATTTTGGCATTCTGCTAATGGAGGGTCAGACAGCTTTGGCCTGAAGTCGTTAGTACAAATTAGCTGAAGTTGGTTGGTTGTTTTGGGTTTAACGGCTCTTTGAGACGGTACTTCAGTCTATATAGGACCGTCTCCCAGAGAGAGGGAGAAAGAAAAGTGATAGGCGAGAGAAAAATACTGCAAGTATAGTAGGCATTTGCCGTACTACTATTCAAATGAGTAGGACACCCCGGCACTGGAAGTTACACGCAGCACCATCGCACCACCCGACAGCCCCCATTAATCGGCTGAAATACTTCTCCTTTGCACAAAGATCTCTGGTATTATTATTGATTGATTGATTGATTCATGGTAAACAGCCATGGTCATGTCGGGACGGTCAGTTAACCTAACCACACTATTCATGGGCAGGCTTAGCCCTCCTAAGCGGTTAACCAGTACTTAGTGCACATACTTTCGCCAGTTAATGACAACTGCCCTTCTTGAATCTGCGGAAGGCGAAACGAAAGTATATGTGCTCAGTCGGAAAACAAAAACTGCAATGTCATCAGAAAGTGTGTAAAGCGGATAAATTGCCTTATATTCGAATGAAACTAATAAACAAAGCAGACAAATATCATCGATTGTTTTTGCGTCTATGCATTTTCCATAGTGACCTTCATAAATTTGCCTGCCGGAATACAATGCCATTTACCTGACTTTTTTTTTAAAGTACATGTATCACAAATTTTATATAAATCAGTTCTTTCACGGAATCGCAGGTTCGAGTCCCGCTGGAGGAGAGATTCCGTTCTAACCTAAACGGTGCTACATCGCAAAGACCCTTTCATAATCACCCTTCCATCGTCCAGGGCCCAGGTTCACAATCACTCCTTAAATTTAAGGAAGACCTTAAAGTTAAGGTATAAAATTTCACGTGTAAATAAAAGCTTACAAAAATTACATGTATTTAATGTTTCGTTTGTATTACATTTCTATGACAATTGTCTGTAGATTCAGGCAAAAACTGCAAATTTTAATATGGTTTAGATATGGATTTTCTGAGGGCCAAATTTTCCACCTTAACTTTAAGGTGGTCCTTAACTTTAAGAATGATTGTGAACCTGGGCCCTGATGTGAATAAAATACTGTTGGAGGGCGTAATCCTCATCAATCCCCTTAACTACATGCATTTACAATTTCACAATAAGATTTAAAATGTCACTTAAACTGCCGTGATGGACAGAAATCCCTCACTGAAATGACCGGATTTAATCGCCCATCAACTTTCAATAGGCTGCGACATGTTTGGCATTGATTTAACACACCCACTGTCATGTTCACGTGTTTTTACAGACAATTTAGAATAAAATAAACCCTTACCTGTCAACAGAATGCAGGTGCATTTGTGTACATTTCACCTGTAGCATTCAGTTTAGGTACACTTGTACACTTTCAGGGGAAGCAACTCTGTTATTTTCAATTTTTTTTTCTCTACTTTCTCAACCGGGATCAACTGTTAAAGGAAAGAATTTGCTCCACTACGAGCAAATTATTTCCTTTAACAGTAGACCCCTTTTTGAAAGGGCTACGTCCTCAAAGGAAGCAGACAGAAAGTCATAAAAATTATCCTCCGTTCTAAAATGGCGGCGAAACGTGGAGGGGTCCGCATACAATTGACGCCGCCGTGACATGACAAAACCAACAAAGTGGCATGTGCGCCCAGCGAAGACTCAGCTCAGCCTGGGCATCCGCCCAATCTAACTAGAGGCCTCACTTTCGGCACGGAGAAAGCTAAGACTCCGAGCTACCTTTTAAGCGCACAGCGAAGGCTCTGATCAGACTGGGCTGATGCCCAGGCTGATCTGAGTCTTCGCTGGGCGCAGATGCCACTTTGTTGGTTTTGTCGTGTCGCGGCTCAATCATATACACTCCATAATTAGGGAGACATCTTAGTCAAAATATTATTTGCTATCGTAGTACATGTAGCTGACCCCCTTCTTCGATTTTGGAAAAATTTGCTTTCTGAGACCAATGTCTTTCCTTTTGGAGTAGTCCCCCATATGCAAATATTTTCAAGCCACAGTGATCGTCTTTGGAGGTGTATTCTACACACCGTAATGCAGACTTCTTATACAACGAATTGTGAATCCAGTGTCAGCCACCCTGTTGTTACTCTTTAGCACTGACTGACCCAGAGGTGTGGCCTGAGTGGCGTTTTGTGCGGCAGGGCTGTATAAGCGCTCAGTTCAAGCAATCCGTGCACGTGCACGGAATACTGCCATTCTAGCTAGACGATGCCTGCTACGGTTTAGTGTCCTGCAAGCCTAATAAACGTGCAGTTCCATTCCAAAATGAAAATTTAAAAAAATATTTCTGCAATTAGTTATTCAAAATATCACAGCGCTATTCGACTCGTTTGCATTTAAAAATTGCCTTTTAGGGACCGGAAATAGTGGAGTTATTACAAAACTCCTAAAAAAACTTAAGGAGTTACGTATATCACAAAACTCCTGAAAGTGGCCAAACCGAAATTTCGGTTTGGCCACTTTCAGGAGTTTTGTGAGTACTCCATGAGTTAGTCTTTAACAAAACTGATATTTTTTTGTACTGATAACTGTTCATAAATATGAGTCGGAACAACATCGTCGTATTGCGGCTGTCATTTGCAGAAATTTGAATTTCTAATTTCCGGGCGGGAATGGAATTGTGCGTTTATTAGGCGTATACTGGGACTTATAAAATTGCTTAACACACATGGGTTGTTTCTTTTTCAGGAGGGTTTAGCGGCTCCTTCAGACAATGTTTCAGTCTTTATCGAGCCGTCTCCCAGAGAGAGGCAGAAAGAAAAGAAAAATGATAGGCAAGAGAAAAAATATCCAAACAACCCCCACCCGCACTCACTGCAAGCACAGTAGGCCCTTGCCCTACTATTATCCAAATTATAGAACTCTCCTGCGCTGATAGATACCCAGCACCTTCGCCCGACCCGATCACTCCACACATTTCAAGGTTTTACAAAAATGTTACGGGTATAGCTGTCTGTAATGACACAGCTAATCTGTTACAAAATAACTTCCCCGATTAAAAAGATACCAAATCCTTGTTACGGCTAAGCTCTTGACAATGCGGTAACATCCTTAACGATTCGATTGATGCGCAAACTGATAAAAACTATGAAAATGGATGCCGTAACTTCAAGATCTCGTTAGGTGGTTCAAATTTAATCTTAAAATTGAGTGATACAATTTAAAAGTACCGATAACCGCCTAATAGGCTCTTGTTACGTCTTGAAGCTCTCAATCTCGTCCTTTGCTCCGACTGGCACACAGTTCGCCCCGGGTACTTCGGCTAATTTGGTTTAACAGATACTACTTGAGCCACGACACGAGAAAACCAACAATGTGGTTGTGCGCCCAGCACAGACTCAGACCAGCTTGGGCATTCGCCCAGTCTGATCAGACTCTTTGCTAAGCGCTCAAAGGGTAGCCAAGGGACGAAGCTATCTTCATGCGGATAGCGAAGACTCTGATCAGACTGGGCGGATGCCCAGGCTGATCTGAGTCTGCGCTGGACGCACGACCACATTGTTGGTTTTCTCGTGTCGCGGCTCACTTGTTTTCAGGTCTGATAGTTTTTCGTCATCTTGTTTGAACCGAGGCTTAAATAAATTCCACTGTTCTGATGGATGGATGAATTGCGATTTTACGTCCTTTTTAACGGTATTTCAGTCATATCAGGACGATAGGTGGATGATAATGAAAGGCTGTGTACAATGGAACCTCGTTTACGATTGAAAAAGATCCCCGCCTACAGCGGGGCTCGAACCCGGGACCGCCAGATCAGCAGGCCAGCTCTGTTAAATAACATCACTTGTTCAAGTATGAAATCTGAATTTAAAATATATTTTTATATGCGCTGGTGAAAAATGTAAATGACAGCACACGTTGGGCAGGAGGCTGCAATATCTCACCTTTTTTTTATTAAAAGTAGAAATTCCAACATTGGTCAAAACTGCGGAAAACTTTTGCATCAGAAACGAATCATTCGAGAATGTAGACCAACCGGGAAGCATCTTTCAGATTTACAACGCCATAAGAGCCGCGACACGAGAAAACCAACAATGTGGTTGCGCGCCCAGCGCAGACTCAGATCAGCCTGGGCATCCGCTCAGTCTGCTCAGAGTCTTCGCTGTCCGCATGGAGGTAGCTAAGATCCTTAGCTACCGTTTAAGCGCTTAGCGAAGAGTCTGATCAGACTGGGCGGATGCCCAGGCTGACCTGAGTCTGCGCTGGGCGCACAACCACTTTGTTGGTTTTGCTGTGTCGCGGCTCAAATAACGAGGGGCACACAACAACCTTTAACGTCTTCATTGCTATCAATTTACCCGAAACACAAAACAAACCTTTAATCAATCAGAAACTTGAGTGCGCTATAATTTGTTGCCGCGCCCGCACTGCATCAAAATTATACGTTTTTGCGGTTAGGCGAAAAATCGACCCGAAATGAAAACCTCTGGTTTCGCCTTTTATGTTCTTTTTAGTGCATTGTCAACATATAGTGACATTGCTGAAGAAGTACATTAAAATCGAAAGATTTTTGAAGGAAAATAAATGAAGTATTTCTTGTTACGGGCGAAATTGTTAATGATACAGCAAGCATATGACAGAGCATACTGGTTACCGAGCCAGTTATAGACCGTAGGAGTCGAACGAACTTAGCTGCTGTAATTTACATGTATACAAACCAAATAGTAATAGCGCATCTTCGTTTAAACGACAATATATGTGATCTCCTTTAAAAGAGGTGTATCTATACACCCAATAGCAGACACCAATCTGTGATCTCTATTAGAGCTGTATCTATACACCTTGTTGCAGACGACAATTTGTGATCTCCTTTAAAAGAGGTGTATCTATATACCTTGTTGCAGACGACAATTTGTGATCTTTAAAAAGGGTGTATCTACATGTATAAACCTTGTTGCAGACGACAAGTTGTGATCTTTAAAAAAGGTGTATCTACATGTATATACCTTATTGCAGACGACAATTTGTGATCTTCTTTCAACACTGTACTGCAGATCTTCTTTAACAAGTTAAACACTTGACGCATTGATTACAGGTTAAATTAAAAGTTTTAAAAACCTAATGCTTGTAGTTTATGATATCTTGATGTTTTATAAAAAGAACATTATTTGCATTCGAACACCTGAACAAACAGTATCACATACCATTATTATCCTAAACTTTGGGCAGAGTTTGCTGAACAAACAGGGTACAGGCTGCTCCTATTGGAGCAACCCGATCAGGACCTGCTGGCTGTTTGCCCTAACGCCAGGGTGCACATCGCACATATCAATATCTTTTCTTCTTTTCTTTTTTTAGTTTTTGCACATTTACAATGACTGGTTAAGACTGCACTTATTTATCATTACGGTATAATAATTGCCGCTTATGACATATTAAGATGCCTAAAATAAACACTCCATGATGGTTTTTGAGAATGTTTTATTTTTTAAGCGTTGAAAATGCCGGAGATGCAAAATTTAATATCGGAAACAGACTGTGCCATGTCATGAGAAAACATGCCTTAAATGTACAAATGGCTAAGATTTTAAGGTGAATGAATACAATAATTTCAGGGTAAGCAACCTTTCGATCTTTTGCCCCCCCCCCCCCCCCCCCCCCCCCATCCCCCACCACCTCTCAGTGGTAGCCAACTTTTAAAGGACATTACATCCTTTAAGAATAGATCCGATTTTAGGATTTGGGTTGGTTGATTTGATGCTTAACGTCCACGGTAAACAACTAAGGTCATGTCGGGACGGTCAGTTAACCTAACCACACTATTCCTGGGCAGGCTTAGACCCCCTAAGCGGTTAACCAGTACTAAGTGCACATACTTTCGCCAGTAACTGACAACTGCCCTTCTTAAATCAGCGGAAGGAGAAACGAAAGTATGTGGCCAGACCGGGATTCGAACCCAGGACCTCTGACTTACGAGTCAGGTGCCCTACCGATTGCGCTACCCAGCCCGGCCCGATTTTAGGACTTTGTTGTTCAGGGAAGCAAACAGGAAGTCAGAAAAGTTGTTTCCCTTTGTAAAATAGCAGAACAAAAATGTTGGTGTACCTTTTTCATGGTAATACAATAAAATAATTCCCATAGCTTACATTGAATAGACAGCATCTTTACTTACAGCTACCAGCAACAGCTTTAACAAAATAAATATATGAGTGTGTATGTCCCATCACCCCTCCCCCCCCCACCTCACACACACCCGTACATTTTTCTCTCCCATGACAAATGCAGCAAAACATTTTTGTAAATAAACTCCATTTTAATGCATAATAAATAGAGGATCTTACACGAGTGGTCATTTCATATGAAAGTCTTCATTTTTTGGAGACGAGCCAGTTTCATGAATTTTATATGAAATGACCACGAATGTAAGATTTTGTTTATCATATGACCCTTCAAAATGGAATTTATCGCCTCCAAACTGAGCATTATTTTCATAAGAAAACGCATTGTTGACATGGACGCTGTCAATGACGTTACGTGTACGCGCCAAAGTGTTATTACACGTGTGGTCATACGATTTTTATGACATGACGTTATCCACTGAAAACCAGCGACCTCATATGATAAATAAAAATACATAACAGTCATAACAATAATTAATTTGATAATAAAACTAATCAGAAGCCGGCAAATTTTCATTAGGGTAAAGTCGGGTAAATTCGGACAGTGACATTGTTTCCTTTATACGAGGGGCGTTCGAAAAGTAATGCAAATGACGTAATTTCTCGGTAACCAACATAAAAACAGAACTTCTGATTGCAAAAGCACATAACGCTGTGATATGCGTAAAAAGTCTGCAAACATGGTGTATTTTTTTCAAAAGGGCGTATTTTTAACTTCTTTGAAAGAGGTATACCCTAAAGACACTGCAGAATTTTAGTTTTTTAGGCCGTAATTTATATATCAGCAGTCTTTGATTTGTTTTTATTTTTGCTACTTAAAGACAATGCCCAGGTAATGTTGTCCTGTAAATACCGCGGAAATTATTTTTAAGCTGGGTTCCATACTGGCACAGGAATATGGATTATGTTGTAGGAAATTCTCCATGTCTACCAAAACTTAAATAATTTTGTAATGAAAACAAGCGTATTAGCATTCAAAATCTTGTCAGCAGGAGCATTTACATGGGTCAACGAAAACCTGTCATTGAATTCAAATTAATGCCAAAAACGAAGCCTCTACAAGCTTTTAAAAATGACGTTAACGTATATTTCAATAACGTCATAAGAATTGCGCATTGCTTTGCAAGGAATAAATCGATAACAACTGTAGTGGAGTTGCTTATGTAATCCCGTGTCCACTTTTTGTTAATCAGGAATGTTATATACCAAAATGTTTGTTTTGACAAGTAGTTTTCAAAAATGGTTCCTGCGAATTTTTTCTATCACTTTTCAAGGTCAAGGTCAAAGGTCAAAGGTCAACTCTTCAAAATAGAAAGGAAAACTTTAAAAGTCGTGATTTATGGGGGCACAGTGTAAGATATGGAACTAAATTTTGGTATTATCGAAAGAAAATAAATGTTTGTAATTAAAAATTCATTTTACAATTGACTTTGACCGCTAGTGTGGCAAGGTCAAGGTCATTTCATTAAAGGTCGAGAGAAAATATATAGATATAAACACTATGATTATTGTTTCGTTAAACGCGAATTAGATATGGCATTTCTAAGATCATTCTTACGGTTAAAATAGTTTAGCAGGCCATTGTATTTAATATTATATCTTAATTATCAAATCTGTTGCCATGGCATCAGATTTATGCAAGCAAATTTCTAAAAACTTGGCATTTTAAAGATAAGCATTGGAGTTTGTTGTGGAAACCTGATGGGTTTTGAGGCAGTAAATCTTGATTGTTATATGCGAAACGGTTTGTTTTGAGCATAGATGTTGGACTCCTGTAATGTTTTAAGAAGGAAATGTGTATATCTTTATTCTTAGCAACCAGTTTCAGCCCTTAGCAACCAACCTTTAACAGATTTGAAACCTTTGACTTCATTCCACGAAGAGTAGCTATTATGTGTAATAAATCATGATAAAAACTGTTGTAAATATTTAAAGGACAGCTGATAGATTTTCAGTTGGTTGAAAAAATGCATTTAAATTTGTCTTAGCAACCAGTTTCAGCCCATAGCAACCATCTTTAGTAACAAATTTGGAACTTTTGATTGAATTTCAAATGAGATATCTTCTATTTGCAATGTGTTATGCAGAAAATTGTAAGTAATATTTAACAAACAACTTTGAAAATTAACAATGTGTTGAAAAACCTGCGTATACGTTTGTCCTTAGCAACCGGTTTCATTCCTTAGCAACTTCCTATCAACAGATTTTAGACTTTAGATTATCTTTCATTCTGGATATCTGTTATGAGCAACAAACTATAAAGACAATTGAAAGAAATATTTAAAGCACAGCTGTCTGCCTTTGAAAATCTGTTGAAACATATAGGTATCTATGTGTCCTTAACAACCAGTTTGAGCCCATAGCAACCACCGTTTAATAAATTTGGATTATTTTTACTTATTTCTAAATGAGATATCTTCTATTATCAATGTATTATGCAGACAATTATTAGTTAAATTTAACAAACGAGTAATGGATTTTAACAAACTGTTGACAAACCAGTCTATACATTTGTCCTTAGCAACCAATTTTAGTCCTTAGCAACTTCCTATCAACAGATTATAGACTTTTGATTTACTTTCATTCTGGATATCTGTTATGAGCAACAAACTACGAAGACAATTGGAAGTAATATTTAAAGCACAGCTGTCTGACTTTGAAAATCTGTTGAAACATATGGGTATCTTTATGCCCTTAGCAACCAGTTTGAGCCCATAGCAACCACCTTGTAACAAATTTGGATTTTTTTAGTTTATTCCAAATGAAATAGCTTCTATAATTAATGTTTATATAGATAACTGTCAGTTATGTTTATCAAACCAGTTACAGACTATTACAAATTGTTGAAAAAGAGGCATATATTTGTCCATAGCAACGACCCTTAGCACTTAGAACTTTCTCTCAACAAATTTTAGACATTGTACTGAACTTCATAAGGGATATCTTTTTTGTGCAACAAACTTTGAAGACAATTTGAAGCATTGCCGGCTGACTTTGAAAAATCATTGAAACAATATGGGTATATATTTGTCCTTAGCGACCGATTTAAGCACTTGACAACCATCTTCCAACAGATTTAGAGCTATTGAGAGAATTCTAAACAAATCATCTTCTATTTACAATGTATTATATTAACTGTTGTATATACTTTTGAAGTGTAAGTATTGGACTTAAACAATTTGTTGAATAAAAAAAACTATATAATATACACTTGTTCTAGAACAATTGTTTATACATTTATCCTTAGCATCCTTAGCAACCAGTCTTAGCAACTAACTCTTAGCGAATTCGAGACTGTTTACTGAAATCCATCCGGAATATATTCTACCTGAAACAAAATATGAAGACAGTGTTGTAAGAAACTGTCGGTCTTCTACAATCTGTTGATAAATGTGTCCTTAGCAACCGGTTGGAGCCCCTAGCAACGAACTCTTATGAGATTTGGAATTTTTGACCATATTACACTAAGATTATCTTTTGTGCCCTACAAATTATGTAGGCAAAATAAAGTCGATAGAGTTAAAAAAGAAATAGCTTGAAAACCTCTATGTATCCGCTCACGGCTTCCAATATGTGCCTTAAGCGACTAAATTTAAACAGCGCTCAAACCTTAACTGAATTTCTAACAGAACATCCTATATGTGCAATGAACTAGATTGCAATGTTTGAAGTGCAGCTGTGTGACTTTTAACTCTCTTGAAGAAAAAAACCTGTTTGTATTAGACTTGAGCAACCAGTTTGAATCCTCAGCAACCAACTCTTAACTGACTTCAAGCTTATGAATGAATACTAAAAATAGATCTTTACGCTCAACAAACTAGTAATACAACTGTACTCGCAAGTAACGATTTCACTTTTAGCATATGTGAGCCGCGACACAACAAACCCAACAAAGTGGCATGTGCACCCAGCAAAGACTCAGATCAACTTGGGCATCCGCCCAGTCTGACCAGAGCCTTTGCTGTGCGCTTGAAGGGTAGCTCAGGGTCTAGGCTAGCTCCATGCCGACAGCGAAGTCTCTGATCAGACTGAGCGGATTCCCAGGAGGATCAGAGTCGAGCTGGGCGCAAATGCCACTTTGTTGGTTTTGTCGTGTCGCGAAAAATATTATCGCTATAACATACGTTCATTTCTTAAGAAAAAAGTTAATCAATCACGAATATGATATGAACCAGATCACAGGTGGTTGTCTATCCACTGCCTTTCCTCCTCCCACCCACTTCCCATTCTGACGGGGTGGTATATTACCCCGTCTGTAAATGGAAATGTATCGAACTGTTATCTTTCTATTGTACCATGAAAAATTACATGATTTTCACAGCTTTTTATCAACGATCTGTGCGGTAGAATATATTTTTCTATGACAGCTGGTGGGGGTTCGACACATTGAGCATTCCAAATCAGATTTTTCGGTCTCTTTTTGTCCGCTTCTTGAGTCTTTCTGACATAGAGATAAACAACCTATATCATAGCTTCCATATGGATTTATCGTGTGTTTTGTGTGATCTGGCACAAGTTTTCGAGGCTTTTCTAAACCTTGCAACATATCACATTACACCATACCGATATGTCTGATATCAGGGCAGTTAATTATGTGGGAGCAGTACACGTAATTCCAGAATCCTCCATGTCATCATACTCCCTATTTTTAATTTCGCGACTTCGATGCTTGTAAGTTAGTGCACCTTGCTAATATTTTCGAAACAATTACTGGCAGGATAATAGGTCTTTATCTGTTATCTTTTTATACCATCATGTCGGGGATCTGAATATTGACAATACAGCTATTACAGATTGAAGAAATAAACCCTAAAACTGAAACAGTCGGCTGGCAGAGGATTAGGTATATAATGTATAAATTATTTTATTCAGTCAGAAAAATGTTCGCGTTCGTTTGTTAGAACACAAAATCTTTTGTTAGGTAATATTAGGAAATATTCGGCAATGCGGCAAAGGTCCTCTAGAACACTGGTATAGTAATGACAGGTTTTACAAGCAAAACAAAATTTTCATGTAAAATTATGTCTCTCATTTCGACTCATATTTATAATGGACACAAACCAGCATTCGCTGCAGAAGTGCGCATGGCACGATACAGAGACCCAATCCTTTTTGTACTTTTGATATTATTTCCTTTAACATTTTAGGCTACTTAATATAATAGCATGGCGAGATATCTTAGTCATCTTTGATTACTTGGTATTCTCGACTTGGGCTATGAACGCTGTTTCCTAGTCTGTGCAAGCTCAGTCCTCGTTTCTTATATTTATCTGCTTGTAAATCTCTTACACTACACTAGTATTGCTTTAAAACAGAAAACAGACATGTACAGCAAGCTTTCATGTACCCTAGACTTTCTCCGAAATCTCACACCTACGATATCAGTTTATACGGTGTTTAGTGTGACCATTCGACTTACGGTATTTCCACTTACCTGAAAAAATAATAAAAAAAAAAGGTGCTTAGTGTTACCAGCCTATGGGCCTTCTGCCTTCTGCATATTATTTCTCCATCTCGAACGGTTGACCATAAAATGAATCAGCTAACGCATTGCGGATATAGAAATCCGATTCGATATAAGGTTTGCTGGCCGAAAATACTGGTTGCCATGGCAACAACTGTGTTCGTTAGGGCCCAACCCTATTTTTCATAATTTAAGGGATTGCTATATTATACCATACGAAGTCTGTAACCGAATGTTTTGCCAACCCAGTCTATATAAAGCTCTATTTTCATTGTATTTATGTGGAAAAAGTACTGCAAATACCCGTAAAATGCTCGCTAAAGCTCTCCAAAATCAATTTTTCTTATCGTTTTCCTGATTTCGTCCATCAAATGATAATTTTCATGAAACAAAATTCATTTACGCCTTTAAAACACGACATTAATTTCTTCAAATGGAGAGAAATGAAATAATGGTGAAAAATTATAGTGCCGTGCATTTGACCTGGACCTTGACCTTATAAAGGTCATGAAAAAATTCGCAGGAACCATTTTCTGACTCTACTTAGATTGACAAACATTTTGATGTATATAAACCCTGATTAACAAAAAGTGGACACGGGAGCATATTTTTGTGACATAAGCAACTCCACTACTGCCACCCTTCCAACTTTTGTATGAATATTGTAGGCAACAATGGGCAAGCAACTGACAAAGATTAATTTTGTATTTTCAATGATATTTGACTTGAATGCCCAACACTGAAATGATTTTACATATGAAATTAGCCCAGTGGTATGACAGAGGCCTAATAAATTGCGTTGTAGGTCAATATGGAAAGGTGTCTTTGTACAGCCTTTGGTATCATTGTAAAGACAAAATGTAGTGTTTTCAGCATATGCATAGCAATTGTACCCAGTATTCCCCTAAACAAAGTTATGAGGCCATTTGCATTACTTTTCGAACGCCCCTCGTATGACAGTTGTCCGGAATTAAAACAAAATTAACTACATGTAGGCAAACAGTGAAAATCCTGATGAGACGGCTCATAATGAGCCGTCTCATCTGGATTTTCACTGTTTGTGATGGTATGTCCGAATTTACCTGCTGTCCGAAGTTACCCGACTCGACCCTATCCGTCGGCATTGTGCATCAAAATGATCTGAGTTCGTCTAAGGGCAAGGCTCGCAGCAAGTACAAATTGTAACGTTACCGTTTCAGCATTGCAGTTACGTTGTCTGCCCTCTTTTGTCTCTCACCCTTTCTCCAATTCTCTCTGCCAGACGGCTCGATAATATACAGTCTAAGGACCGTTGTTACAAGCACGGCAACCGTCGACAGCGGAGTCATTTTATAAAATGTACTGCAATGAAATCAACAAGACGAGTAAATAAAACGGAAAAGAAAGTGAAAGGAATTCCTCGACTCTCATAGCAACAAATCACAAAGCTTAATTTCCTCTTAATTTAAATGTTCGAGTGCCCAGTAACATAGGAATGGTCTTGACGAATTACGGCTCTGAGTTGGAAAAAAGATCAAGTTGGCAGACATTAAAATCAAAGGCCCGAAGCCTCCGCATTACTGCAGTCTGAATGGAACTGCTTTAATCTGCCGTCATTTTGACCTGTCAGGGCAAAGTTAAAGATGGTCCTATCAGACTGCGCGAAACTGTAGCCTTCGCTGCTCGTTGTTGTCCCTTTTGACATTTATAAGTTAAGTTTCCAAAGTTCGTATAATTTGAATGGGTAAACTTTCAGGGGCAGAGTTGCTGCCATTTTCTTTTCTGCTTCCCTTCTCAACGATGGTCAACTTTTAAAGGAAAGAATCTGCTCCTATGGGAGCAGATTCTTTCCTTTACGAGTAGACCCCATTTTCAAATGGTTTCGTTGTCCAGGGAACAGAAAGGGGGAGTCATAAAAATGTCCGTCGAAGAAAAACATGGAGGTGTACCCATACACCTTTAATGATCTTAAAACGTTTTCTTAAAAACATTCTGGGCGCAAGAGGACCAATAAGGGTCAGTGCAGGGTGCAGACAATGAGGGCCCAGACTACTCTGCACATCTGGTCCTTTATCGCTTCTCAGCATAATATCTGGATCTTATAGAAAATATATTATGAATAGCAAAGGTTCTGATCAGATTGCGCGCGCAAGCGCAGGGTGATCTGGGCAATTGCTGTTCGCATATATGCGAAAAATTAGTTTCCATTTTCCTTGCCCAAGCTCAGGTCCTTAATTTATAGCAATTTATTATGGTATGACGGCGAAATCAAATTTACTTTTCTATTTCTTATCTATTGCAAACAAGAAATTGTGTAACTTTCTAACCTCACAATGCTTTTAAAACCCCTGGTAATAACCTTATATGATGTCAGTGTTGCGGTTGGGCCAATATTGACTGGGTCATCACCTAAAGGCTTACCACACACATACACAATATAGTAGTACTGCAGCAGTTTTGCTGAAAAGACACACCCTGTTTTTGCCCACATTCCTTGGTACAATGGATATATGGATAGATAGATTATATGGCGATTATATGTCCCAACAGTATTTCAGTCATATGCATGTATGCATCAGGACGATAGGTGGGTGATTACGAAGGCTCTTTGCATTGGAGCGCCGTTTAGGTTTGGACAGAGTCTCGCCTCCAGCGAGGCTGGAACATGGCACCCAGTGAACCAAAGTCCGGCGCATAACCACTCAGCCACGCGGAGGATAATCATTATATACCTATACAGAACGTATGTGCTGGTCTTTGATTAGCAAATTTGACCACTTGAAAATGGGCTTTTTGCTTGAATATTGACTTTTGCTGATCTGGTCCGAAATTGAATGTGGAATTTGACTGCCGAACGCCGTCGGAACTTCGAAATAAGATTCCTTCCCCCCCCCCCCCCTCCCCCCACCCTCCTCGAAAATGCCTGTTTGCCTTCGTATTTTGACTTTACTGGTGGAACTGAGTGCTGGTTGATATTCGATTGCTGACCTACCTCGAAACTCTCTTGCTTCGACTGCTTACAAACCTCGATTTCACGACACTTGGCACGTTGGTATGGCCCGAAAATGGGGAGTTATGTAAAAGACAAGATCTGAAAAAGATGGCAGCTTATGAAAATTTACCAAATTACTTCCATGACAACAAATTTAACACCATTTGAAGGAAATATTACATTATTCTATGTAAGGGGGTCTACTCTTAAGGAAGCAAATTCTTTCCTTTAAGGGTTGACCCCTATTCAGAGGGCAGCAAAGTCAAGAGTGACTGAAGATGGCAGAATTGATTTCCCTGAAAGGGTATCATGCACCTTAAAAATTGGAAAAGCAATTCACAGACTCTAAAAAATGTAGTCAGTAGCTGATACCATCGCCGACGCTTATTCCGTAAGGCCTTGGTTGGCTGTGCAGATTAAACTTCTTAACGTGTCAAACTTCAGATATGTTCCGCATACCAAACTGTAATCGTATTTGAATGGATTAAAGAAATCAAAATTATTACCTCATATTGGCGAAAAGGACTAAATGAGCATTTAGCACTAGCCACTTAGAGGATTTATATATTTTGAATTCTCCAGTGTCATGAAAAATATGAATCATGGCCAGTCATATGGTTATACCGTAGGTTACTAAATGTCGTGTTTTATTTATTTACTTATTTTTTCATTTTCTTAAACAGTATTCTTCCAAATAGATGCCTTCAGTTCGCTTTCCAGTGGCTCCACCTTTCGATCCAAGGCCCGGATCCAGACCAAAACTAGCTGGCGGGGCTCTCTCTGGATAACTAGTGTATAATTATTAGTTTGAGAAACCAGACGGGTGGGTCGTTACGGTTCCGTTCCGTTCCGCAAAATACCAATAGCCATCAGAGTTGAGTTCACCTGCAACTCAGTTCAAGTATTCTCAAGAATGACGTCATTACCATAGAGGACAAAATTAAGCCAAGAAACGGTTTCCTGAGCTGGACGTATGCACCGTGCGCAAGCCCGGATCAAGACCACCACGTACTGTGGAGGGGCTAGTAGGTGCCGAGATATATACGTTGGGCGGAGCATGGGGTTAAATATATATGACATAATTAGGGATCCATTTAATGATAATTTTTGAAAATGTCTTTTTCGGCCTTGTAATATATACTGTTCACAAAAAGTAGGGGATATTCGTGTTTGAAAAATTGTAGCATCTACAACAAATGTGATATCCATTAAAAACGCTTAGTATCGATAAGATAAATATCCGTTAAGACACTTTTCACGAAAGTTTGGACGATATATCCTGTCACGTGATCTGCATACAATTAGTTTCAGACAGGGGGTCAAGGCAAAAATGTGGTAAATTCGAACAAAAAATTATTCAAATTCTTTAGCTAAGCTAACCTTTCAACGCATTTTTAAGTTTTGTATGCTAAAAGATTATTTTTTCTTTTTCAAAACGGTCATTTTGGGAAGAAAACCAGAAAACAAAAATCGTACAGGTGCATCGAGTCACCGAAAAATTTAGACGTTTATGGCTTGCATTCTTTATTTTGATGAAACAGTGTGCAAAAACAATTTTCAGTTTGTTAAATGACTAATGTGTCTGTGTAAATTTTGTTATCTGAAAAGGATCTGTTTCTACAGCAGATCCGTGTGAAATTTGGGTGTCGACCCCGTCTAAAATGATTTACACGCAGATCACGTGACAGGATATACCATCAAAATTGTAATGCAAAATGTCTTATCGAATATTTGTCTGATGGACACTTGCCGTTTCAGATGGATTTGATATTTTTTCTAATTTATACAATTTTATTATCTTAATGTCCCCTACTTTTTGTGAACAGTATATGTTGTGGCACCTCATTAGAATCGCTCTGCTTAGGCGATTCTAATAAGATGTCACAACATATATTTTAATCTAACCCCATGGATAAATATCACATACTCCTTATTATCTGAAGGCCAACATATTATACATAACACAGAGGCCAAATTGGCGGGGCTGAAGCCTCAAAGCTCACCGGCGTTGGTGCGACTGGTTTCTGTCAGAGAGTGGCTCCCCCCCCCCCCCTAGTAGTTCCCCCCCCCCCCCCCCCCGGATTATTGACTATAATTTTCCATAGTAGAATTTCCCACCAGGAAAATGGCTATATAGTAGAATTTCCTCCCGGAAATATGACTATATAGCCAATTTTCCCCGGGGAAAATCTATTATAGGTGTTTTTGCAGAACCGTTTTTCCACTCTATAGTGGATTTCCCCCTAGTAATATGATTACAGGAAAACACGCTACATAGTGGAATCTGCTCCTTCACCAATCATAATAATGAGGTTCATAACCGAAACAGAAATACGAGTGTCTGTCTGTAAAATATCGATGGATAACAGATGTCAGAACCGCATGCATGTGTCCATCAGTCTGCCTTATTTTTGTTTTGGGGAAAACAGGTAGGCATTTTGCTTTTCCGTGTTAGCCCCAAACGGCTATGAGTGTACGTGGTTGTGGGCATAAATTTGTATAATTTTATGTTTGTACAAGCGTTTATCTGTGCGTGCGCGCAGCGGGATGCTTGGACTAGCGTTCACCTTTCATGCAGGAGTCGAGGGCTCGACTCCCATCGTTATCATTTTCAATGTAATAAACCGTGCCTGCTAAATCAATCATGACTGGACAAAGCACCATCTTCCTGTAAGCATGCATGCGTATGTGTACCTATATAAATATCTGCGATGAGAAGAAATCACACACCCGTCGTTTCTAAAATTAGTAATTATTGATTATTATAAAAATATGGTCGTTAAATTTGCATATTGAAATTTTGCAATTATATGTAATCACGTATATTACCTCGGTTGAAAAACTGAAACATTTCTGATGCAATTAATTCCGTGAAATGTCTCTGTCCCATTCCGTTCCGTTCCGCAAAATACCAATAACCATGTAAAATTGACTAATAGCCAATTTCCCGGTGGGTGAAAAGGACTATGGGGGAAAAGTGGCTCCATGAGGTCCGGACAATCCACTATATAGTCGTATGGTTGTCCTTCCTATAGCCATTATTCCGTGGGAAAGGGGGAAAAGCCACTCTCTGACAGTTTCATCCGACTTAGTTGCTTTTGCAGACCAACTTCTTATGAAGGCATGTAACTGACAAAATGAACATCTTGTCTGAGTAGACAGCGGTCTTCTGCAATTCAATATCCACTGCCACGTAAAAACTTGACATTGGTTTTACCGACCAACTGTCATGTTTGCGGGGAGTTTATAGCAAATAATTGGACGAAGTATAAATGACATGTGTCAGAAGAAATGTCCCTTTGACCAGGCCCGAAAGTGGGGACTTATATCTGCCTGTGCAAGATTCTAATCAAAGTTACCCCTCTTGGCATTTATCTATAAATCCTAAAGAAACAATAAAGCAAACAGCAAACAAGCGCGAACGCGCGGGCTGATCTGAGTCTACGCTGTTGGACCTTTCCATTAGTTGCATTTTTTGGGCGTCACTGAAAATGTTAAATTGTCAACACCAACCTGACGCGTACCTGAGCCTTCCACTTAACATTTAAACTTGATTTAAAAGATTTTCAAAAGCAAAGCACTTGAAAAAGCATACACGAAAACCGTTCAATTAAAAACCTGTCGCCATCTTGAGTGGTCTTGTCGGCGGCTGAACCCACGTGTGCACGCGCGGAGGAGCAGACGACAGTTTCATTAACCTTTTAAACTCTAAACACACTACACTAGCCTTTCTGGGGTCAGGTTCATAATCTTGCGGTATTTTCGGAGGAAAAAAATAAAAAGGCTGATATAAAACAACAACAATAATAACAACAACAACAATTTCATTCACATACATGATGTAAGGTATTTCGATTCGGTGGTTTTTGCGTATTATTCCTGAACCACCCTAATTTTGTTAGAAAGCACAGATTTAAACGCTCAGCCAACGCATGTATACGTATATATCCATAAATTGCCTCATACGCAGGGATTCGATTCCTCCCAACGACAAATGTTCGATCAATGTCCAATTTCTGCAATCTAATAGTCCATAAAAACGCACCCAGTGTCGGTCGTACTAAATACCGCAAAGTAGCACAAGATACCGCAAGGGAGTACAAGGTACCGCAAGGTAGGCACAAGGTACCGCAAGATAGGCACAATGTGGTACAGGAAGGATAGAACAAAATTGTTGACTGATTGAAATCACTAAAAATGTGAACAATAGTTACATTCATAAGTGTCTTTGATCACTTTCTGGTCAGAGCTAACACTGAAAGGCCATCACAAAAAAAGGAAACGAAAAATAAATCAGGAGTTAAGCTTTTGACAAAGGTTCGCAAAGTCTATTTTTCTATTATAGCCTGATACTCTGACAGGTTTTCAGTGAATAGTACACAAGCCTTTCCAAATTCCAAGACAAGACAAGCGTGAGAACGAGTAAAAACGCTAAAATAGAATAGGTACTGAATTGGTTGACTATTATGTAATTCCCTGCACCACCTTGTGCCTACCTTGTGCTACTTGGGTACTTTGTGCCTACATTGCGGTACCTTGTGCTTCCTTGCGGTACCTTGTGCTACCTTGCGGCACCTTTTGTCTACCTTGCGGTACATTGAGCTACTTTGCGGAATTTAGTATGATACTCTTGTTTGCCATGAGCGGCATAGGGAGCCACTATGGACACGTTCGGCCAGAGACTAGGTCCTCACGATCGGCCGAGGAGGTGTCCAAAGATCAGTGATAACCCTTCGCCTCAAGTAGGGCTCGAACCCGGTCCGCTAGATCAGTAGGCCAGCGCTTAACCCACTGAGCTACCGGGGCTCCCGAGTTGCTGTGGCATACTTTTGTTCAGTCTGTTTAACTTCTGAGGCTTTACAGTAATGTGCGTCTGCTATCCGTCTCTTGGTCTTATTAGATCTCACTATACCAGACACATACAATGTAACTCTATATCGTTAGCAATTTACCAGGGCGGTGGGTGGGGAGAGTGGGAGGGGGGGGGGCGGTTGCGAGGGGGATATTCAAAGCATCGGACGTTATTTCTTGCCATGGGCAACTTTTTTCCTCAGCCCCGTATAATCTACCTGTAAACGACGATATCGCGTGAGCTTGAAATAGCATTGAATTAGATAGGACATTGACAGTTTTTCTTTTTTTTTGTCTTCCCTGAATAAAAAATGAAAAATGTTGTGTTAGGTCAATATAGTGCTCTTTTTTAGCTGCACATAGATATTTTTTTCAAAATTTTAAGTTTACATTTAATGCGGTCATTTTTGCTCTGATTGATATGGCCATCATTTCCTAATAGTATATAGGGAAAATAGAGAAAATGAGCAAAAAGTTACTCAGTTTTCTACGTTTTTCTTAAAGCACGGATCTTAAGTCAAAAATGTTGTGTTATCCTAGTATTCTACACTATCTTACAAATCTTTTGATATATTTTGTAGGAAAATCAAAGAAATATAAGTGCGGTCATTTTTTACAAACTTTATACTACCCTACATCCAAAAACTGAATTTTCAGTACCGCGCGTGACTATATCGAGGTGAGGAGAATTGTTGGGGACGAGTCCAGGTGGCGTAGAAAGTTGCGGACGCTAAAGGCGTTCTACAAGGGGAATATTCCAGTGCTCACTGTCTTATATGATCCGGTTGCTCTTGTAAGGGGAGGAGAGTTGGGGGGGGGGGGGGGGGGGGGGTGTCCTCCCTGGATTTTTCCAATAAATAATACTATAAGATAAGATGAACAGGACATATATAATATCATTAATCTTACTGTTTTCTTCAGAAAAAATGCGTTTTTTCTACCAAATTGTCTGCTCGGTAACGTTTGTTTTCCGCTGAAATGCATTAATTTCGTCCGACATATAAGTTCGGCAAAACCAATGTTTGGCTTCTGAGACCAGAGTTGTTAGCTCGGTTTGACAAGCTGATTACCATATTAATTCGGCCATAAGAGGAGTTTCATCCCCCCCCCCCCCCACACACACACACAAACATAATGACCCCAAACATCTGAAACCTACAGTAATTGTGCTGTAAGACGGGATTTCTCTTGCGGTCTAAAAAAACTCAAGATCCATCTTAAAAGATGGACCTAGAATTTTGTCTTCTTCTTTGGAGGATATCCCGTCTTATAACTGAATAAAAGTTTCATTATGTGCGAACAGAGAAGATTCAATTCCAACATTTATGAGAAGGTTGTTCTGTAATGTGCGTTATTAGCTCTTGGATTGGGAACCTGACTGCCAGATTAATTCGGCTATAAGACGGGGCTTCCCTCCCCACTCCCCCCCCCCCCCAGTAAAAAACCCACACACAACAACCTCCAATGCGTTCAATAGTAATTTTGCTATAAAACCGTTAATCTCGTACAGTCTAAAGCCTACATCCATTTTAAAAAGATGGAACTAGAATTTTGTCTACTTCCTTGGAGGGAAATCCGCGTCTTATTACCGAATAAAGACATATATCATGTGCTATTAGCAAAGACTATGATCCGACTCATATGTACAGTCTGTTCTGTGATGAACGGTTTGTATATTCCAAAACGCATGCACAAATCAAAATTAAACATTTCAGGCGCGTCATGAAAAATGTATATGCATACATAGGATAAACGCACGAGTTAAGCTTGTCTGAACCAGCCTGTACATGGTACTGCACAGTCTGATCAGACCTGCACAGTTCCCTTTCAAAACTGTGCATGCCTAGATATTTTCTTTGCGAAGGTCTCACGCTAAATCAGTATATTTTGTATGTGTGCAGGTTGGCAGTTTTGTATATGCAGACGGTAGTTTTTGCAGGATGCGGACAATAACACCTTTTAATGTACAAAGTGATAATTAATTTGACGCTCGATTAACTTACCAATATACCTGTCTTCTCGATGCGAATTTGACCTTCCAATAATGCTTTTATTCGCAGTTTGTGATCAGCATGCACAGTTTTTCGAGACTATGTACACTCTCAAAAAAAGGTTAATATGTGCCATGCTGGTCTTTGCTGGGTATTCACCGTATACACTCAAGCAGGATTTCATAGAGGTACTCCCTACATGCAACCATACCAAGCAATTTGATCAGCATGCACACTTTTGTTCGAGACATACATAGACTCTAAAGGCGGCTTTAATTGTTACAACAACATGGTACCGACGTACCGATACAATCAGGCTGCGTCAAAGATGATTGGCACCGCATAAGCGCAGTCTGACTAGAGTGCATATATGCGCTATATTGCATATGCCTCAGGGGAGGCTTTCTTCGGATAAGATAATAAACGGACATTTTTATTAAACAGCAATACACACTTCTAGTAATCATGTCACACTAAAGACAAAATAATCACAGCCGGAAAACCAATACAAATACACACTTTGACAGGTTTGAAACCTGCTCAAATTCATAAAATCAGCAACTTCACCATACACAATCAAATATTAGCAGTTTGGGAATGGAATTGCGCTAATTTTCGCTTCCTGCAGAGACTGAACATCATATTTGGCTTCCGCCGAGACTGTCCGCGATCTCTTGCATCCTGCCGAGACTTCTGTACATGATAAATGGCTTCCTGCAGTTACTGTCCGCGTGAATCTGCTTCCTGCAGAGGCTCTCGGCAGGAAGCAGAGTCACGCGGACAGTCTTGGCAGAAAGCCAATGTTCGAGGACAGTTGTTCCTGCAGGAAGCAAGAGTTCGCGGACAGTCTCGGCGGAAGCCAAATATGATGTACAGTCAAACAAAAATCCCAAATGGGGTCATAACCATAGAAGTTTTTTGCAGTATTTCAGTATGAATACATGATAAATGGCTTCCTGCAGAGACTGTCCGCGTGATTCTGCTTCCTGCCAAGGCTCTCGGCGGCAAGCAGAGTCACGCGGACAGCCTCGGCAGGAAGCCAATGTTCGAGGACAGTGGTCCCTGCAGGAAGCAAGAGTTCGCGGACAGTCTCGGCGGAAGCCAAATATGACGACAGTCTCGGCAGGAAGCGAAAATTAGCGGAATCGATGTGATCAGGCCTATTTCTCTCCACGAAGTTGTCTGCTGTGATTCGACATATTCGCCGTTACTTAGGGGTTTCCTCTGACCACAGGGTTTAATCGATTCCGCCAATTTTCGCTTCCTGCAGAAACTGTCCGTCATATTTGGCTTCCGCCGAGACTGTCTGCTGACTTGCTTACTGCAGGGACTACTGTCCTCGAAAAATGGCTTCCTGCCGAGATTGTCCGCGTGAATCTGCTTCCTGCCGAGAGCCTCGGCAGGATGCAGAATCACGCGGACAGTCTCTGCAGGAAGTCATTTATCATGTACAGAAGTCTCGGCAGGAAGCAAGAGTTCGCGGACAGTCTCGGCGGAAGCCAAATATGACGGACAGTCTCTGCAGGAAGCGAAATTAGCGGAATCGATTATACCCTGTGCTGACTGATCCTGACTAGTAAAGCTAACAGCAAATTTTCATAACCAGTTCCAAGCTGAAATAACTACCCTTTCTACAACCTTACAAATTAAAGAAATATTAAAAACCTCAATTTATTGGAGCAACCATGCTTTTTCTAAGCCTCTACCAAAAAATATCATTTTCCTGACCACTGCCAATACGAAACTATCCCGAGACCAACGGTATTTGCAGAGTCAGTAATCTTGTCATGTCTTTCAAAGTTTTACCTTATATTTCAGTAAATTTCACAGCCTAGTGGTTACAGCTCTAGGCTCCTGATCTTCGGGTCGTGAGTTCGAATCTCACCGCTTTTATTTATCTTTTTCATTTTTTTTTTCATTAGATTTTTTTATGTTATTATATGATGTTATTAAGTTTTTTTATCATTTAGCTTCTAATTTTACTTAATAAGTCACATGTATTAGCTTTTGCAACACCACGATTAGATTAACTTCCATGGGCAACTTTTTTCCTCAGCCCCGTATAATCTACCTGTAAACGACGATATCGCGTGAGCTTGAAATAGCATTGAATTAGATAGGACATTGACAGTTTTTCTTTTTTTTTGTCTTCCCTGAATAAAAAATGAAAAATGTTGTGTTAGGTCAATATAGTGCTCTTTTTTAGCTGCACATAGATATTTTTTTCAAAATTTTAAGTTTACATTTAATGCGGTCATTTTTGCTCTGATTGATATGGCCATCATTTCCTAATAGTATATAGGGAAAATAGAGAAAATGAGCAAAAAGTTACTCAGTTTTCTACGTTTTTCTTAAAGCACGGATCTTAAGTCAAAAATGTTGTGTTATCCTAGTATTCTACACTATCTTACAAATCTTTTGATATATTTTGTAGGAAAATCAAAGAAATATAAGTGCGGTCATTTTTTACAAACTTTATACTACCCTACATCCAAAAACTGAATTTTCAGTACCGCGCGTGACTATATCGAGGTGAGGAGAATTGTTGGGGACGCTAGTCTTAAGCCTGACTACGACCGTTGAGAAAGAAAAAAAATGCTTGAATTGTATGGATGTTGACTAGGCTTGACAGACCTCTCCTCCATGGCCACACTAAAATTGTGGCCGGACATGTCACACATCCGCAAAGAAATTGTGGAGAAACCTGAAAAACTGGTTTTATCGGGGCGATATTCCAAAAAGACTCTGGCGAAATATGCTTCATATGAAAAGTCTGATCTGTGTCTACACTGTCCAGATAAACTTCTGTCTCAAAATTAGGCTTAATATGGTAGACTAGATAAATAGCTGGCTTTACAAAATGGCATCTGAAAGGATCGAATAATCTTTGAAAATAAACATATGGCAGGAATACTAATTCAAGGGGTGCGAAAAGGTTTTATAGTTTTTATGAAAAACATTACAAAAGGGGCTTTAGATTTTCATATCCTCTTCATATTGCATATGTCTTTTTTAAAGCGTCGGTTACGCTTGCGCGACACCCTCCATTTATCTCAGCTTGATGTCTGGCATTCGACTGTATCCTATTTATCCTAAATATTGGGATTGTGACGCCCAGAACAGACACCCTTTTTCGGATATGACCAAGTCCGTTTTATGATATCAGGAGAGTGTTTATTTGTTTAATTATTCATTTACTTTGTTTATGTTTATCCTATATAAACTTCTCCACAAGAGCAGTTTGATCTAGATCTACACTATTAGCTATAGCATTTTGTCTGAATAGTTTGACTAAAGTCAGTATATGCGGTTCAAAGTTATTATAATTTAAAAAAAAGTGGCTTTATAATGTCGCCTTGCATTAATCCTCCGTCATAATGTCACGGTATTCTAAAAGGTCAGCTAAATTGGAATGTTCGATGAATATTTTTTTCTGAAGAATTGAAAACGTTGGCAAACCGCTGTTTGCAAGTATAAGGCGTACATTTCAATATAATTTTACTGAGCTATTTTCGTTTTGTTTACTTCTCTAATTATTTAATTTCTACTCCTTTTATCAATAAATATTTTTTTATTCTTTTATTCTTTTTTTTTAATTTTAGAAGACATTTGATATATTTTTTGTTTTATTTATACTGAGGGACTTTAAAAACGCACCATTGTATATCTTATTATTTCACCCAGAGTTTGCAATATTGGAAACGTTTGAGCACTCGTGCGGGTTAGCATGTTTGAGTTCTTTAAGTCTGCAAACGCTTACAGAGAGTTTGCAACCATGCATAGACATTTCGAGAAAATGGAAATTTGGTTACTTTTTCGCATAAAATTTTAACTAATTCACATTTTTTTTTATATTTTTGTCCTCAATTTTCAATATTTCTTGGCATTATTGTTAAATAAACAGACCAGTTAACATCAAACTCATGTCAAGGAAGCACCTTGACCAGGACATTCGGACGATGTGACCAGAATTTCACAATGACCTTGTTTTTTATGGTTGACTGAACACATAAACTTGCTTGGAATATGGTTTTTCATTCAATTTTGACCTAGATTACGAAACTTTGGTCAAATTACTATTTTAACTGCTATATTATGCCCTATAAACCCGCCAATAAAGGTGAGAGGATACATATTGGCTTCAGTTCGGATCTCCTTGTCGTCTGCATCTGTGTCTGTGTCAAACATTAAGTCCTTCTTTTACCTTGGAAACAAGGTCAAGGTCAGATTTTGATGACCTTGACCTTGTTTCCAAGGTCACAGAAGGACTTAATATGTGACACATACACAGATGCAGATGCCAACAAGTTCCGCACTGAAGCCAATATGTATTCCCTCACCTTTAGTGGCGTGGGCGTGGGGCATAAAATAGCAGTTAGAATAGTAATTTGACCATAGTTTCGTAATTCTAGGTCAAAATTGAATGAAAAAAAAAAAAAAAAAAAAACATCTCCAAAGCAAGTTAATGTGTTCAGTCAACAATGAAAACTAGGTCATTGTGAAATTCTGGTTACATCATCTGAATGTCTTGGTCAAGGTGCTTCCTTGACATGAGTTTGATGATAATTGGTCCGTTTATTTAACAATAATGCCAAGAAATATTGAAAAATGAGGACAAACATATAAAAATGCTGAATGTCAAATGAAGTCTTTTTTGACAACATATGCTCAAATTAAACCAAATAAAATGATATGGAAATATATTTTAGATGTTCTATTAATCATTTTATTAAATCCTGTCTGTCTTTTGTACTCTTCTACCAAATGAGAATGTTTTTACAAGACAGGCTAAAACCATATTGGATTACCCCACCCACTTCTGTGGACCCATAGCTCAGTAAGTAGGGCTTTCCGACCAAAGTCACATATGGTTCAATAAGCTAGACACATTGGAGTATACCATCAGTTAAGGTGGTGATTTATGGTAAATGTAAAAATCTGCATAAAACCATAAAAAGGTAACGTATCTCCCTGAAAGTTAGCAGACTTCTTATTTTTGTTGTTCTTTACAGTTTAGAATACAAAAATGACGTACATGCTGCTTAAAAAGTGTTTTTATAAGGAAAGATCAAAGGGTAGTTTTCTGCGCAATAATCAAAAAGATTAACATCGTTATTGAAAATTTACATAGTACTGAAAAAGCGTTATTGCATAATGAAGAGCGAGCT
The DNA here is from genome assembly GCA_963989385.1 of Ctena decussata. Classification (NCBI taxonomy): domain Eukaryota; kingdom Metazoa; phylum Mollusca; class Bivalvia; order Lucinida; family Lucinidae; genus Ctena; species Ctena decussata. Next base: position 47,793,870 of record OZ022500.1, read on the forward strand.
AGCAATTATTTATTCCAACTCTTTCTCAAATTGTAATGTAGACCAGATGAAAATGGTAGCTTTTTCTCAAATGTTCAACCATGTACAAGGTAATGTACACTGGATGCATTTATTAAATATAGGGTAGGCAAGCATGCCTATGTAACACCTACAGTATAAATAATACATTACTTACATGATCACTGGTGTGTAGATGAAATTGTTCAACCTTGTTAAAATAGTCTCACCTGTTTCACCTGTGTGTTTTGACAAAAAAAATTGGACACAGACTGCATCTTTTTTCATCTGCTCAGCCTGATAATGTGTGAAAGAGTTTGAAAAAATAATTGCTAGCTCGCTCTCCATTATGTAACAAGGAACTCTCAGCACTAAGTATATTTTCAATGACAATATTATTTTTTCAGATTATTGCGCACAAAATTACCCTTTGATCTTTCCTTATAAAAACACTTTTTAACATTAACAAATGCTGCATTTTGGGAGTCTGAATTGTCAGAAACAACATAAAGAAGGCATATGCTAAGTTTTGGAAAGATCAGTGGTATTTTAAGTGTTTTATGCAGATTTTTGTCTTTGCCCCAAAATAGTCTCACCTGTTTCACCTGTGTGTTTTGACAAAAAAAATTGGACACAGACTGCATCTTTTTTCATCTGCTCAGCCTGATAATGTGTGAAAGAGTTTGAAAAAATAATTGCTAGCTCGCTCTCCATTATGTAACAAGGAACTCTCAGCACTAAGTATATTTTCAATGACAATATTATTTTTTCAGATTATTGCGCACAAAATTACCCTTTGATCTTTCCTTATAAAAACACTTTTTAACATTAACAAATGCTGCATTTTGGGAGTCTGAATTGTCAGAAACAACATAAAGAAGGCATATGCTAAGTTTTGGAAAGATCAGTGGTATTTTAAGTGTTTTATGCAGATTTTTGTCTTTGCCCCAAATCAATGATTATCACCACCTTAAAAAAAGAAAACTTTGGTAGGATGCAGAAAACCCACCTTATTGATACCCCCCCCCCCCTTTGCATTCATTTTGAAAGCTTGTGTTCCCGGTTAAAATTGGAATAAAACAAAAGTACAATGGCTGTATGAAACAAAAATTATTTTTCTAGCATATCCAAAGCTACAAATTGGTGCGTTTCTAAAGTCGCTCACTATATTTCTTGACTTGAGTATACTTCTCCTGTTTTTTTTTTTGTTCCTCTATTGATAATGCAGAGTCACCGCTATAAATTGGAGGTGGATCTCCATGCAGCGTAAATACTTGTAAATACAACGCCTGCAAATAATATAGCGTCGAGATTCAAAGGTGTGAAAATACGCACGATGTCTGCTGCTGAGGAGCACCTCATGAATATTAAATTTCGACATTTTTAAAACATGATTAATGACCAGATTCCATATTGATACCCCTTCCACCCCTTTATTGTAACGTTATTGTCTTCAACAATGACGGAAGCCAAAAGGTGCAATGTTGCATACCAAAATTGTCGCAGCTGTTGATTTTCATGAGATTTGGTGGTTTGATTAATGACCATACATGTTCGAGCCGCGTCGCGAGATGCATAATGGGTTCTGCGCATGCTCAGATCAGCCTTCTCAAATGGGCTGCCCAGGGCATGCTCGCTTTGCTTTGTGACAATACACAAAGTGTAATTATTGTCTAACCGAAGTGCGCAAGCTCTGACCAGACTGCTATGCAGTCTGGCTTGGGCTTGCGCATTTCGAAAATGCTGAAAGACAGGTTTTTCTCACGGAATGTTCTGAAGAAGATTACGATGATAATGAAAATGATAGCTATGAATTTGAATGCTTCTTCGAGTTTTTATCGATAACTTTTAAATTTGGCCAAAACAAACACCTTATCAAGGAAGTGACCGACAGCAAACACTTCAGTACATTAATAAAGGAAAATGGCCGTTCAAATTGTTCTGACCCATTGATTCCGATACCCTGTCAGATCTGACTTTTGTGTTGCCTGATAGGTTTAAAGTCATAATTTTTCATTACAGAAATGAGCAACTTTAAGCAACTGAAGACAGCAAACCGCGTAAAATCACCTTTAATTATTTCAGAAATGTGTACATGTGCCGGGGCGTCCTACTAGTTCTGATAATGGTAGGACAAGGGCCTACTGTGCTTGCAGTAGGTGCGGTGGGGGTTGGTTGGACATTTTCTCTCCTCTGTCATTATTCTCTTTAGGAGACGGACCGATATAGACTGAAATACCATCTCAGATGGCCGTTAAACCCAACAACGTACACATATTATAATGCCTATACGTATTTCTGTTTCAGAAGAAGGAAAGTGTACCAATGCGGAATCGAGAATTTTGACTCACAAAGGTTCAAACAGAGATTCAGCCGGACCGTCTCAAGGTTATAAAACTGTTTTCATGCTCAAATCAGCTAAGCATGAACATTCAAACTCATACTAAATAAATTCGGAGAACTGCAGAGATTCTTATTGGTTCCAACATTTGCTTTACACATAATTTTGCTTGAAACAAGCCTTGCTTTGTATCATAAATTTTATTCAATATTGAAAGTTGAGCACAATCTCAGCTGAGCACGAAATAAATGTTTTATAACTTCAGGACCAGGTCGATGAAAAGCCCACAAGGGCTTGGTTAATTTTCTCGCTCATTTATAAGAATAGACAATGCCCTAACTCCATTACCAGCTGAATAAAATCTTGGTATCATTAATTTTGTGGCCTTGGCCCTTGAGAAATGAAAGCCCCTTTGAAACCCGAGCGAGTCGAGAGCGGATGATACAGTATCCCGCTGGGCAAGTGAGGGACGCCATTGAGCTGGCCAAATAATACACATGTATGAGCCGCGACACGACAAAACAAACACAGTAGGTGAACGTCAGCGCAGACTCAGATCAGCCTAGGCAACCGCCCTGTCTGAACAGAGTCTTGGCTGTCCGCATGAAGCTAGCTTAGACCATTAGCTACCTTTAAGCGCTTAGCAAAGGGTTTGATTAGACTGGGCGGTTGCCCAGGATGATCTGAGTTTGCGCTGGGCGCACAACCACTTTGTTTGTTTCCTCATGTCGCAGCTCAACTGTGGTCTTTACAATCCTGATATGTCAATGATACTTGATCTGCAGCACGGAAAACGATGTTTTATGGCAAACAGGCAAAGACTGTGACCAGACTGTGCATTGTTTAACGAGACAATTTTATGCTCTTTAGGAATCTGTAAGTGAAAATTCAAAACACCACTTGCAGGCGAATAAACATAACGGAGTGGCTATTTACAGTTAACTGTAAATAGCCAAAAAACGTTAAAATGGCTATTTACAGTTAACTGTCAATAGCCAAATAACGTTAAAATGGCTATTTACAGTTAACTGTCAATAGCCATATTAATGATTTTTGGCTATTTACAGTTAACTGTAAGTATAATATGGTTATTTACAGTTATGTTTTCTCACATTTATTTAACAGAGGGCTTCCACGATACAGTTGGAGTCCCAAGGTAGGATAAGATTCTTTCCTCCGTTATATCAACTGATAGCTGTTGTGGGCACCTAAAATGGGCATCTCAAGTGCGTGCCACGTTGACTCTGGGCACACTCTGGGAGGAGAGAGACATCGTTACTGCATCGACCATGTGGCTTGGTAGGTCATATGGCAGTGTGTTCGCAGAGCCCTCGGGTTCGAGTTTGATAGCGCCATGATTATTTTCTTCTGTGATATTATGTATGCACATATTCGTTTGTGTTAAAGCTCGCAAGTTTTGTGTATATCTATTAAAAGTAAAGGTTTCCCAGAGCCTTGTTAGAGACCCATTGTATCTTGGGCACAGCACATGAAAGGTGGAGCCCATCCCTCTCCTTTAGCTGCTTGCCCCTTCCCTGATTCGAAACAAGTACCAATTTTACTGCAGGTTTGACCGGGTGAGTTTTCCAGTCGTCAGATGGCTAAGCCCGGATTCGAACTCATGACTTTCCAGCGACTTTCTGCACCATAACCGAGTTGCTCTAACCACTCGACCACAGCGCCTCTCTCTTCTGTATCGTTATAAAACCATTGTATTTGTAAGTAATTTAGTTATAAATAAGATATAAAAGGGAGATAAGTGCCGAGAAGACAAAACTAATGACAAATAGCACCAACGAAATCCAGAGGGAGATTAACGTATAAGGACAGAAACTAGGAACTGTTCAAACACCTTGGTATCACTGTCTCAGATGATGGCTCAAAACCGGAGGTTCTTTCAACGATTGCACAAGCTACTGCACCTCTGACAAAGCTGAAGTCAATTTGGAGAGATAACAACGTATCTCTTGGATCAAAAAGAAATTGAATGCGCTTCCTTGTCATGTCCATATTTCTGTATGCCCGTGACTCATGGACCTTGACAGCAGAGTTAGGAAAAAAGCTCAGGTCCTTGGGATGAGAGATTAAAGAGAGTTACAGAACATCAAATACAAAGATTATAGGCGTTCGCAAAAAATCGGATCCGAGCAGCAACTGGAGAATATGACGCCTGACCGTGGTCAAGAAACGGAAAATGATGTGGTTTGGCCACTGGCCTATTGAAGACATAATGCATTGCACAGGAGAAAGAAAAATAAGAAGAGGTAAATAGGAGAAGATGCGTGGCCGTTGAAAGACTATTTTAAGACAGTCTTCAAGATTTTAATTTATACCGTGGACAGGGTTCAACTTTGCCAGCACAACTACAGCAGCTGAAGACAGGAATTGGTGGGAAGTTGTTTTAAAGTCAAACGACATTGAAAGGTTATAGGATAGACTGGACTAGACTAGAAAATGAAAACCGCAAGCAACAAAGTGCAGACAGTGCTCAGACCTTTGGGTGCAAATCAGTACAATACATTTTTCGTGCAACCAATCAAATTTAATTATGAAACATGAATGACATGAATTGCTCTATAGCCAGCAAAATGGGCGTGGATTTATGTTAATCAAAGTATCCTGTTGGAGCTGTTTAAAAACGCGACCAATAAAATAGTTAAATCTTAAAAGGGGGCGTGGTTGTATTTTAGATAATCAGGATAGGCGTTTAGTATTTTTATTATTCTTGTTTTCATTATTATCTCATTATTTGACAATAACTGTATTACACGGCCTGAACAAAGTTAACGTTGCTTTAGAAACAGGAAAAATATAGTACGTATAAGTAAAAGTATGAAAATCAGCTTTCATTTGAGTTCTTTGTTTTTTTTTTTGTTTTTTTTTTGTTTATTTTTTTTTTGCCAGAAAAAAAATAATAGAGAGTTAATGTTTACTTTAAATTCTTCGGCAAACAGCTTGTTTGAAAATTCCCTGTCTATCCTTAGAAAGGAATCGGAAAAGTTCAGATTTAAAAACAAAAAAAACAAAACAAAAAAAAAACAGGAATTTCCAAAGCGGAAAATTCGTGTCGAAATAAGTAATTTATTTATAAAACCACTGCATAGGAATAAATGAATTTAGAATGGCTCATACTTTTTAGTTGTACAGGCTGATCAGATTCTTTCTTGCTCATAAATGTCTTAATATGCCGCTGTACTGACAGATTTTGATCGGATTATCGATTATACAGCCTATGATATCGATTAAATTAGGCACATGCGATTAGACAAAGGTGTGATGTATAAATTGACACACACAGAGTGTCAGCTGGTATAGATCCTTTAATTTTTTGTATCGGGCACAGATAATCGGCGCAGATCAAATGGAAGTATGTTTTGTAATATGTCTCTAGGTGAAGAGTTGACAAAAACTTTCACGAATATGACTCAAGTGAGCTATGTCGGTAGGCACCCGCAACCGTAATTTTGACACTGGATAGCGACAATAACCTATTTCAAGACTGATCTGATGGATGCCATGCAACATTTCACAAGAAATAGCCCGGACACAATCGAACTTGACCTGTACTTTATGATTATATACCTGTGTATAAGATATGAATTCAAAACACCAATGTTTTTAAAAGATAATGAACGGAAACCAGTTTTTCATACAAAATGAAGTCGAAAAAGGGCCATAACTCCCACAATAATCGACGGATTTTGTCCAACATCGAACTTGACCGGTGTTTTATGATTATATACCTGTGTATAAAATATGAATTTAATACTACAATGTTTTCAAAAGATAATGAACGGAAACCAGTTTTTCATAAAAAATGAAGTCGATAAAGGGCCATAACTCCCCTTTGTAAGTTTATGGCAAGTCAATCTTACATTTTTTGGGAGGAATAGGGGCAGGGGCGTTTATTAGGAATAATATGGTAATTACATATTTAACCCATTTTTGACCCCTTAAAATTCATATTAAAAGAACCACAGGGCAGCCATGGATATGGCTTTAATTCATTCATTTTCATTTGATCAACAGCTTTTGAACCAGTGTACTTGTAACAAATAAAGTATGCTGTTTTCTGGGAAACTTAAATTTTTTGTGCAATTTTCTGCTATTTGACGCCTTTTTGGCTCCTCCTGGATACAAAAAAGCAATTACTTTGATCCCCATAATATATTTCACGTGCCTTACCTTAGACTGATGTTTGCCTTTATACGTAACGGAAAATGGTTCAGATGCTATTTGAAGAGTGTATGTAATTACCGGGTAATTTTGCTGATTTTACCCCTTTTATGGCCCCTTAAGAGAATATAACTAAATTAAAAGAACACTCCAGTGCCATGTTTAAACCACTTAGTATTTGACTAATGGTTTCTAAACCATTGTGATTGTATGCACTGTTGTAAGTTTTGTTTTATGAAGGAATTCATGGTTTTTGGTCGAGTTTCCCATTTTTACCCCTTAGTTTGGACCCCTAAATGACCCCAGAATATTCCAGTGCCATAGTTTATATCTGTTAACTTCACACATATATTTTCACAACATATTAAAGAGAAATCAATAATTAGTTTTGCAGTTTTATGATGAAAATTTGTTATTTTGGAGAAAATTAGCCATTAAAACCCCTTTCGGAGCCCCATGAATGATTTTTATGAGGACCCCGTTACTGCCCCTTATAATATTTATATTTTTTAAACTAAAACCGATATTTTTACAACTATTGTGAATACAATAAATGCTGTATTTTAATTGTTTGGGCTAACAAATAAGTGATTTTATGCCCTAATGTGTTTTCTTGTTTTTTGAGTAGGATATTGTTCGTCTCCATGGTTACGGTAATAAGGAGGTAACTTCCCAAACATGTTTCTTCAGTTTATGATACTAGAGATCCTCCTCTTATATTCTGCCATGTGCTTATATATCAGATTGGCCGGCCGAAACGGTAGTACGCGCTTGAAAAGGCCCCAAAATTGGGTTTTTCGATACCTCGATACCCCACCCCACATTAAAGGGTAAAAACAGTACCAAAGAGCTAACAAATCTGATTTATTTTTTCCTCTGTATTCTTATATTGGTTCATATTTTGTCGATCAAAATGTTTTTAGACTAAAGAGAATGACTTCTATGATATATAAATGTTTGAAAATTGGAAAATTCCACTATTTTTTTTTTACTATTTTTTGGGCAAAATCTTTGGAGGCCGTTGCCATGGCAACGGACACAGAACAGAAGGAATCGACCATCACTTAAATGTATTTGCGTGACAACAAACAAACTGAGAAAGTTTGAGAAAAATCTGAGACCATGCGTGCCGAACCCCCATTATAAAATGTGAAATGGTTACAGAGAATTGCTATTAATTTTGATGTATACTTATACCTTTTGTGAGACTCAAATATGAATTACTTTTCTTTCCGTATGTCCAGCCCGCATATTAAAGACAGCTTATCTTGCTCTGTGAATTTGTTTATAGCTCATCGTTAAAAGTATCACACCTGCAGTTATCGTGTATATTCGGTAATCGATGCCGCGTGTCACGATTAATCGATACCACCTACCAACCTGGCGTTTGAATGTCATTCAGATGGACAGAGTGACGAACGGGCCAAAATTAGATTAGTTAAAAAAATACGGGTCTTCTACTTTTCTATGGTCTATCCACCTATTTGATATCGTGGCTCCAGCGGTTGTGGTTCTTGAGAAATAGACCACCCATAATGTTTCATACAGGTCAGAAAATGGGCATAACTCTGTCAAAAGTGAATGCAACAAAACGCAAATTCGCAATTATCATCAAAATCATTAGCAAATTCTAATAGTTTTCCAAAAATTAGGGTTCTAGGTCAAACGGTCCAAAACTTGGAAAAGCTAAATTCAACAAAGGGGCATGGTTCAGGCATTTTCTTTTACAAAAATAACCCAAAAGTTAATCAGGTATTCTACATCTTAGCTCCTAGCAGTATGTCAAATATGAACATCCTAGCTCAAACCGTACTACCAGGAATTGGGGATAAAGAGTCTATTCCAACAAAAAAAGGTGCGTCATGAAATACGTCGCACTGCCCTACAAGTAATTACAGGTCAGTTGCAGTGTCTGGGTGCCCCACCATCCCAACATGATGTTTGGAAATGCAAAACAAAATCGGTTGAACTTGTCATGTAGGTTGCACTAATCTACAAATAGAATGGGGTCATTCGTATTTGTCAGATATTCATATTCAATACTGCTCAATATATAAGGCAAAATCACTGAACCATGAAATATAGGCTACAGTGAACTGCATGCTGTACACAGTCTGTCCAGACAAACCCTCCCCCTCCATCCATCCATCCTCCTCCCCCCGCCCTGCACCTTCTACGAGCACAATAGGTCCTTGCCCTGCTGAAGATGGGTGGATAGCTTGCGACTTTACGTCCTTTTTAGCAGTGTTTCAGTAATATCAGGACGATGGGTGGGTGAAAATGACGGCGGGATTCGAACCCAAGACCGCTAGATCAGCAGGCCAACGTTTAACCTACTGAGCTACCGGGGCTGCTGCTCTACTTTAATCCAAATCAGTTGGACGCTCTGGCACTGAAAATTACCAGCAGCATCGTTCAACTATGGCGAACCCATGACCCGTTCTACACACCTGTGAAGTAACATGAAAATGTTTCAAGATGATATTCAAGTTCAAAAGTGGAGATAATTCGCAAAATATGAAAGCAAAAGTTACCATTCTTGTACGAAACACAATCTACATAACTGTGAAGTATCATGAAAAGACTTCCAAGGGTATTCAAGTTATAAGGCAGGCGCTAGGCTCATCGCTATACGACCCCACCCCCACCTCCCCGTCCGAACCTTTCGGTCGGGGATAAAAAAGGTTAAATTTCTAGTGTTAAGTAAGGCTAATGCATATTTTCGTGAATCTGTCTGGGTGCTTGTTTATCTTTCTTTCTGGTAAGAAATAAGGATAAAGAAATGATCACAAGGGCTTTCAGGTTTTTTTCTTCCGCAGTTAAAATAAAGAGAAATAAATATGTTTAAACCAAGGAAAGAGAAGAGCCCCGGTAGCTCAGTAGGTTATGCGCTGGCCTGCTGAATTAGTAGTCCTGGGTTCGATCCCTGCTTAGGGCAAGAATACTTTCAAACGGGGTTTCATTGCACACAGCCTTTAATTATCATCCATCCATCGTCCTGATATGACTGAAATACCGTTGAAAATGATGTAAAATCGCAACTCATTCATCCATCCATACCAAGGAGAGACTTTACCCTGAGATCCGATTTTGGAAGGGCTGTGTCGTCCAGGAAGTCACGGACTTACTTCTCTTTGAAAAAAATGGCAGAAAACATTGAGGTATACGTGTACACATTTAACATTGATAAGAGCTAGTTAGGGGTAGTTGGTTCCGGGATGGTGCTGTGTAACTTTCAGTGCCTGGTATTTCTACTCATTTGTATATAGCAGGGCAAGGGCCAGCTGTGCTTGCAGCGGGTGCGGGATGGAGTCTGGGTATTTTTTAGTTTCATCTATCGTATCTGTTCCATTCTCTCCCCCCCCCCCCTTCTCTCTCTCTCTCTCTCTCTCTCTCTCTCTCTCTCTCTCTCTCTTTCTCTCTCTTTGGAAGACCTCTTGCTAAAAATTGGAAAACTGTCTAATGATACCGTAAAACCCAATACATATACAACCAACCAACCACGGGCAAATAGTTTATTTGAGGTTGCCCGGGCCTTTTAGCAGATTTTCAGGAATGGGAGAGATGAATCTAAATACTCTCTTTCAACGGTATTTCAGGCTTTTCGAACCGATGTTGGTGGGAAGCGAGGAGGCGAATGATTATAAGGATAAAATAATCTTCAGGCCGGAGATTTTACGATCTGGCTGAACTTGCCGAACCCGCATCTAGAGCTTTAACCCCTGGGCCAGCACGACCGGACATAATTTATTATAACTGAGCAGCAACCAGCAATGGCCTTGATGTCGCGCTTAAAATAATAAAATGACTGTAAATAGCCAAAAAACGATAAAAGCGATATATACAGTCAACTGTTAATAGCCATTTTAACGTTTTTTTGGATAGTGACAGTTAACTGTAAATAGCCGTTTTAACGTTTATTGGCTATTTACAGTCAACTGTAAATAGCCATTTTAACGTTTTTTGGCTATTGACAGTTAACTGTAAATAGACTCAGCCTAAACATAAACGCACGGTTTGAGAGTTGGCAGCTATGTCGCACTGCACCCTAATGGCACATTTTCATGTGGAGCATATCTCTTAGGAGCCACCCGAGAGCGAGTAAATTAAAAGATCAGGACCACCGAATGTAAAAAAATTACACCTTCTTCAAGAGCCAGCAGACTAACACCAGATCTATGGTCTGTTTCAGGCCTTCTGTGCCTGATGTAGCTCATTGGCATGTATCGGTAACCAAGCGTTGAGGAGGACACAAGTCTTCATATGACAGAGGAACGCACAAGTTATTTTGCTGATAGTGCTTATGCATAAAGACTCGTCATACCATTCACAAATGATGTTGTGACCTGGTGGTCTGAGTGCCTTCATTGTAAAGATTGGAGGTTACAAAGACACGATTAGCAGCTCAAGAAACAGGGACACGTGCAAAAACAGTATGGTATATAAGAAGAACAAACAGAGGAGGTTTCATGTATGTTCATGTAAAAACTCTCCACCAGGAGGAAACGAATGTCTATCTATCTAGGCGTTAATTAAGTTCTTCGATGTTAGAAAATGAAAGTACTTCGTTTTTCTTTTTTTTTTTCTTTTTTTTTGGCATTATGGTGTGGTAATTGTGGAGATGAGCAACCGCACTAGGCCTACGTTTATATAGAACTAACGCTCAAACTGGAATAATCTCCTGAAGACTTTGATGTACTTCCCAACAGTGCCGTCAGATCTAAACCACTGGAATATGACTCACGGAATCGTAGTTTTCAAGGATCCTTTCCGGAAAAAAATCGCATGGTACATGTACATTCCTATTTCGCTCAAGCGCCGCCTCATCACGAACAGTCTGACCTGAGTATACATGTTTTGCATAAATCTGTCTGTTAATACCCAGTCGGTTTAAAGGTTATGGGGTTTGAGTTAAATTGCCAGAATTTGATACGGAATCTATTCAGATCATATGACTTGGACATGCATTGACAAGCTAGTGATACTGGCTTGGCTTTAATTTCTATTTCGTCCGCGTGACATTGATCGTCCGCCATGATGGACATAATCCTCTCACTGCACTACCCGGATGTAATGTAAGCGTCTAGTAACAATGCAGATTGACTTGTGTGACATTGATGGTACACACCCACTGACATGTCCGCGGGTTCCGTATCAGATAATTACACGGACATTTAATGCAAAACTATCAACAAATGTCCAGACGCGCAGGCGTGAATTTCAGCGATTTTCGTATTAGTTTCAGTCAAAGTCCAGCAGGCACACAATGTTGAATCAATATTGATTAAACCATGATTCAACGTCATGACGTTGAATCAAGGTTGATTCAATATTGATTCAACCTTGTGTGCCCACTGGGAGTCTCAGTCTGCCGGCAAAGTTTTTAAAACCAGGTTCATGAAGGAAATGTAACGTGACCCGATTTGCAAACCTCGTGGGGTCGCGGTGGCATGCATGATACAGGACCTTGTCGCTCGTTAGCTGGTATTGTTTCATTTCATCACTGACATAGACACACCGGCATTATTGTAATAGCAAAACTCGAATGAACGAAATGTTTACCCAGCAGGCAAATGATGTCGTTATGACGTTGTATTTCGACGTCATGTGCCCGCCGAGCATTGTCTCCGTGATTTTTAGGATAACCATCATTATCATTATTATTACTGTGTTTAATCTTGGGGTTAAGGTGACCCCCAGTAGCATTAAAATTCATCTTCCGATAAAATTAATCGAATTTATCGATTCCTATTGATAGTCTATGGAGTTGGACTGTATGGAACGCCACAACTGTCTTATATTCGGACATGTCATTATGTTATATGGACAAGCATTATATGCTGTTCAGTTACATTATGTTTTGTCAGTTTGACATGCTGTCTTTCTCATTCATTATTATATGCTGTTCATTTTCAATTTGTCTTGTCTGAAAGCCATAATATCATCTCGGTTTAACATGCTGTCTTCTTTACTCGTCATTATATGTTGTTCATTTTCATTATGTATCGTCTGAAAATCATTATACCTTGTTAATTTGACATGTTGTCTTCTTCACTCGTTATTATATGTTGTTCATTTTCATTATGTATTGTCTTAAAGTCTTTATTAGTCAGCTTAACAGGCTGTCTTCTCCACTCGTTATTATATGCAGTTCATTTTGCATTTTATCTTGTTAGAAAGCCTTTATGTCATGTCTGAAAACCATTTTATCCTGTCAGTTTTACATGCTGTCATCTTCACTCGTTTTTATGAGCTGTTCATTTTCATTGTGTCTCGTCAGTTCGACACGCTGTCTTTTTCAGTCGTTATTATATGCTTTTCATTTTCACTATCTCTTGTTAAAATCACATAACGTCTTGTCAGTTGGACATGTTGTCTTGTCCACTTATTATTGTGTGTTGTACATTTTCATTATGCCTTGTCAAAAATAGTATGTCTTGTTAGTTTGACATGTTCTCTTGTCAAGTCTTGTGTTGTGGGGTGCTGTGGGGTGGGACGTGCCGGTTGGCAGGACAAACAGGAATAGAATACTTTACCTCTAACATCTTATCTGCCCTGAACCCTCTCCCAGGACCCCACCCTACCTCTTCCCTAGCCTACCCTTCCCTACCCTAACTCACCATTTTCCACCAAACCATTCTCACCATACCCTCATACCCAAAGTCAAAAATGAAAAATGCTTATTAAATTCGAAACCCTTAAGTAAGACAGTTACTGAAAGTATAAAGAGGCACTCCACAAGCCTCAGCCCCATCTAACCACCACCACATACCATTCCCTCCCCTCCCATGATCTGCTCTGCTTTACTCCATTTTACTCTACCCTACATACACCCAACAATACCCAAACCAAGCCCCATCCTTACGCCTACCTCCTCTATACGCACCAATATCTCAACCTCTTTCCCTACCCTTCTCTATCCTACTATTCATTATGCTAACACCTATGCCTACGCCCACACATATTCAACCCAATGCTTCCATCACCCTTACAATCCCACAACAAACCCTAATCCATCCCAATCCCACCCAGTCCTCTTCGATCCCAATCGCACCCAGTCCTCTTCCCATATCCCGTCCTACCCTACATTACCATACCCAAATGCTCCAAGCCTTACCCAGATATCCACCCCACCATTTGTCCTTCCCCTTGCCATGCAATCCAAACCCCTTCACATATCTTACCTTACCTACTCTTCCCCTCCTCACTCCCCCCGTTTACGCCCGTCCCACCCAAACCCTCTTATACCATATCCTATCATACACTACACGATCTTACGAACATGCTCTCGGCTCCACCCTAATCCCAATGTCAAAACTTGTTCTTTCCCACACCGTGCCATCCAAACCTCTTCACTCACCCTACCATACTTATCACACCCCCCAGTATATAACTACCACAACCAAACCCCTACTCTTGAAGGTTACCCGCCCGAAACCACTCCCATCCAGATCCCTATTCCCGCCACTAACGGTTCTATACACAACGCCAGCCAAACTCATTCACCTATCCTTCCGAAGTTTAAACACTCACCACTACCCCACCACCACTCCTTCCTCACAGCCATTCTTACCCCTCTCACTACCCATGTCTTTCCTTACCCTATCCTGTTTACCCTACCCACTTTATCCCCACAACTCCAAGCATACACTCTACCCATCCCAAACAATCCCAGCCCATTCTCCTACCCTACCTTCCCACTCATTCATACCACAAATTTTCCACATCCTCGCCCCTGCCCTATGTATGATTTAGAATACCATGACTCCTATCCCCTTCCCCCTCCCCCCAACGCTAATCTACCGTGTAATACACAAGCAACGACAGGCATGCAGGCAGACCGGAAGATAAATAGACGGATTTCGGGAGGAACTAGAAAATGTGTTTATGAAACACTATGCCCCTTATGCTTGCCTCTAAAAAGAGTTCGCTTTGCAGAAAGGGGTATTAACCGGTTCGTTTACATCTTAGTCGGATATTTTGTCGCAAGCACGGCTTATTTTTCATGAATATGCCACACATAGAATTTCAAGTTCCTTTCTCTAATAGTTCTTGACTGTATGTAAGGGTACTTTTGTACCATAGGCTTCAATGCACTAAGTCGAAAAAGGGGCCTTACTCGATCAAAAATTAACATTTTTCTGTTTCAAAAGTAAATCATCTACACCTTGGACAATGTCTTCCTCCACAAAATCATGATCCTAACATCAGGGGCTCTCGAGATATTTTGTCAACAAGGTTCCATAGACTTAAATGCACTAATTTGAAAAAGGGACATAACTCGGTCAAAAATTCACAATTTTTTTCAGGTCATCTACACCTTGGGCAATGTCTTCCTGCAAAAAATCATGATCCTAGCATCAGGGGTTCTCGATTATCTAGTTATGGCGCGCACAAGACTTGTAGGGAAAAATGATCAAAGGGGCATGACTTGGAAACTAAGGAAGGGGGAGCAACCATTCTTATACGCGACTATACAAACTGTCCCAACCTAATACATATTCCTACCATATTTCACGAAGATATCCCAAACGATTTCTGAGTTATTGCGCGCACAAGAATGTTTACGGACGGACGGACGGACAGTGCCATGACATAATACGTCCGTTTTTTTTCAAAACGGGCATGTAAAAACTAGGCATGATGTTAAAGAATAAGTTTTTTTTAGGAATTTTGCCTTTTAGAGTGTTTATTTTGACCCACAATGGGTTTGTTGTCTCCCATAAGCTAGTGACTCTTTAGTGGAAACATTTACTTAGTAATGCGGCAGATCAATAATACATGTATGTGAATGCTTGTATAGCATTTTTTGTAAATGTATGCACATGCGGGCCTGCTGTTGTAAAACAATTGTAGTTAATATCAAAACATTACTATACCACAGAAGACAGCCACATTTTAAAAACGCAATTCAAATGGAATTAACTGCAGACTATTTTGTTTTGTTTTGGAAAGTTTGGGTGGAGCCAGATTATTTAATTTTTCACTTATTTTTGAGGCAAGAATATTTATTTAAATCTCCTCATGAACCAATTCATTTTTTCTTGCACATCCATAGACAGAGATTTTTTTTGCAAAATATACCAGCCCCCCCCCCCCCCCCCCCCCCCCCTCGGAATATCAAATGGTCGGTCCCTAAATGTTTTACTTCTCTTTTTTTCTTTTTGTTTTATTATACCCCCCCCCCTCGGAATATCAAATGTTTGGTCCCTAAATGTTTTACTTCTCTTTTTTTATTTTATCATACTCTAACATCTTCGTTTGGGGGTTTTAGGGAGGTATAAAGGGATCAGAGAGGCAAGTGAGATTTAATGTGAATTTCTAACATCTTGGGCTGACAAAAGTCTACCCATACCAATGTCAAAGGTCGACCAAGTGGCTCGGTAGCTCAGTTGGCAGAGTGCTCGCACGGTAAGCGAGAGGCCCTGGGTTCGAGTCCCGGTCGGGCCACGATTTTTTCCTCCCCTGTGACATTTGGTGGTTCAGTGTGGGTCCACGGCTAGGGCTGCGAGCATCAAAAAGTGCATGTCTCGTTGGTTCCTCCGTGGTACCGTGTAGATTCGGGGACGAATCTTATTAAGCAGGGGGAAAATGTCAGAGGCCGACCAATAGCTCAACAACCTTGAGTTCTCCCGGATAGCGAGAGGCCCTGGGTTCGAGTCCCGGTCGGGCCACGATTTTTTCCTCCCCTGTGACATTTGGTGGTTCAGTGTGGGTTCACGGCTAGGGCAGCGAGCATCAAAAAGTGCATGCCTCGTTGGTTCCTCCGTGGTACCGGGTAGATTCGGGGACGAATCTAATTAAACAAGGGGAAAATGTCAAAGGTCGACCAAGTGGCTCGGTAGCTCAGTTGCCAGAGTGCTCGCACGGTAAGCGAGAGGCCCTGGGTTCGAGTCCCGGTCGGGCCACGATTTTTTCCTCCCCTGTGACATTAACCCCTATACTTACCGTACTCTTTCTACCATTCCTATGTCATCCCCAAAACTCCCAGCATATACTCCACCCATCCCAATCAACCCCAACCCATTCTCCTACCCTTCTTACCCACCCATTCACACCACAAAACCCCACGTCCTAGCCCCTGCCCTATGTATTACTTAGCATACCCTGATTCGAAATGCTCCCGCCCTAAGCTACTGTTTAATACACGAGCAACGGCACACAGAAAGATGAATGGATTGATCTCGGGAAGAATAAAAAAAAAGTGATGAGCTGACAGACAAATGGCCGATCAGATGAATGCGCATATGCACGGATGGACAGCTGGACTGGCAGACATACACACACACATATACTGACAGGCAAATCGGCGATCGGAAAGATGCATGGATAGACCTACAGAAATACACGCACATATATAAACATATGGACAGACGGACAGACGCATGTATGCCCTTGCACTGCGCCAAAACCCCGAATGATTGACGGGGGGATTGATGGAATGCTGGACGGGCGACATTCAAACACTATTATATTGTCTAGTGAATATTCCGTGTAGGTACTGTACTACCAGACGCCCTAACAGTTACCGGGTTTCTGGTACAGGGTTTTATCGATTTCTGGTGCAGGTTTTATCAAGGCAACTTAACACAACAACATATAATGATGACTTAACAGCAGGTTAAGATAAGTTGAAATGATACTCTATGAATGAACTATGTTGATTTAATCGCATAGAATGATTCTTTAACTTTACATAACGGCAAGTTAATGCAAAAAATCAGCCAGTTAACAAGACAAGATGACAAATTGACAAAACATGATGATTTTCTGACAAAACATAATAGAGAGTAACAGCATCAAATAACAAACAAAAAAGACAGTACAAAAAGCGACTAGATGAAATTGGGTCCTGAAAATACATAATGAAAACGAACAGCCTACAGCTGCACGTTAAAAAGACCGAATGACAAACTGATAAAGCACGATGGTTTCTGACAAGGCATAATGGTTTCCCAACAAGACATAATGGTTTTCTGACAGTACATAACAGAAGAGAACAGCATATACTAACGAGTCAACCAGACTACATGTCATGGTGGCAAGACATTATTGTTTTCTGACAAGCAATTATGAAAATCAGCAGTATACAATAGCGAGTTAACCCGACAGCATATCAAACTGACAAGAGATCACAGTTTTCAGACAAAACTTTATAGAAATGAACAATATAGTAGTGTTTGTTAAAAGAACGTAATGACATGTCCGAATGTAAGATAGTTGCGGCGTTCCATAGTAATGGAAACTGTTTCAATTTAGCTTTGTTTATTAAGAATTAAGTGTCGGAGACTTCAATACCTACGACTATCAGACTATTTTGTTAAACTATAGCTGTAAATCACATTTAATTCTGTAAATTCGATCAAATGAGCCCCAGCGACCATGAGACCGCGCCTAGGCCGTAACTTTATACATGTGAATATGAATTCATTCCGTTTCTCAAATATAAATGAATTAACTTCGCTAACCCCACCACCCTAATAACGAGGTGCAGATTTCCTAAACCAACAAAATGTTTGTTTGAATTAGTTTTATTGATAAAGATCTCAAACAGGTTCCCTTGACCTCATAAATCTATAAAGATGTTTTATTTTGGACTGGTGTCTGAAGAACGAGTACTTCATGAGAAATGATGCAAATAGAATATCCCCCACACCCTACCCCACCCCTCTCTCACTCTCTCTCTCTCTCTCTCTCTCTTTCTCTCTCTCTCTCTCTCTCTCTGTTTCTGTACGCATTTATGAGTGCAAGCGTTAATAAGTTAGGCGGTAGTATGGATGATACTGCGGTTATGTAATGATAATAATAACAACAACAATAACAATAATTATATAGAAAAAAACAAAAAGCATTGTAAGAACTAAAATTACTCGTTTGAGTGTCCATTAGCGATACCTTTAAATCAAACTGGTGAGTAAAGTAAAAAAATAGATAAAATAATAATAATAATGATAATAATAATGATAATGATAAAAAATAATAAAAAAGAAAATAATAAAAAAATAAAATAAAATTTTTTTTTTACTTTAGTTTCTTTTTTTTTCATTTAAAAAATGAATAAAGATAAAAAAGTGAGTTAAATGAAAATGAAGCCAGAAGCACTTTAAAATTCCAATTTAAACAGTTCCAACAATCACCAGTCATGAAACGATGCACGTTAAGGTGAATGGATATACTTTCAAGGGAAGCAACCTTGCCATTTTCATACTTAACTCCCTTATCAATTGGGGTCAACACTTAAAGGAAGGAGCAAATTCTTTTCTTTAAGTGTAGACCCCATTTTTGAAGAGACTCACATAGAGAATAAAAGAGGAAGCCACAAAAGCTAACCCCAACCCCTTTGTAAAATGGTGGGTAAACATGGAGGGAGGGGGGGAGTGGGGAAGGGATGGTGTATGCTCCGACGTTGTCAGCCATACTTAATCTGATACTTCCTAACTGTGAAAGGTTATCAGTTTTTATCAGGGATAAATTAAGGTTCTGAGGACTTGTGAAAGTGGTACCTGATAAGATAGGGATAATTTCAAAGGTCATATCAGTTCTTTCAGATCTTAGCGATGTTATAAATTAGTTTTCAATGTCCCTTTTAAATCACCCGTCTCCGCTTTTTGATAAAATTTAAAAATATGACAAAATAATTTGATAGTATTGATTACTTTGAAAAGCGGATATGAAACACAAGGAAAGAAAATGAATGTTTTCTTCATCATATTATGCTCTTCTAACAGAAAATCATTCGCTTATTGGTTAACCTAATTATTTCATTTAAAGGATTTGGACATTTTGGAGCATATGAGCGAGTCACTGGAAGGGTGTTTAGGGATACAGGGCTATGTATATGATATGAAACATATTTACAGGTATATGGCCCACTGAGCACACAACGTAGAATCAACATTGCATCAACGTTGATTCAACGTCATGACGTTGAATCATCGTTGATTCAATGTTGATTCAACGTTGTATGCCTGCTGGGTGAGACACTTATGAAGAAACTAAATGATGGACTTTTAGGGATATTGGGATACAAGGGATACATGTATCAAGGGATTTTAGGGATGCTTGGCAAAATACTCTGTATCTTAAGGGATACATTTCAACATATTTTCAGGATATGGAGTGTTTGATACCCCTCACTCCCCAACCCTACCACGCCGCACACACACACACACATACGCACGCACGCATACACGCACGCACACCTTCTAGGACCTCATGAGCCTAGCCATGATAAAATATGGCAAACTGTTTCACGCTAATCGTCACCATTCCAAAATGAAGGTAATCGAAGTCTTCGGAACATATACGTGCTTCAAAGACGAGCAACCATCTAATAGTGCAGGAACTTGCAAGGGCATAATGCAGCAATGAACAGTCTAGACACGTTATTTACTGTTCTAGGGGAGACAACTGCGACAAGAACAGTCTGGTTTTACGAGACAGTAATGCGTCCAAAAGAAGCAGATAAAAGAGTAAACAGTGTAGGCTCTGATCAGTCTGATCTGTCCAGGCCAGGATCCAGACCAACACCTGGTGAGGCTCTGGATAACTGGTGGGACTGGGAGGTACCCAGATGTGTGTGTGTGGGGGGGGAGGGGGCATTTTTTTTTTTTTTTTTTTTTTTTTTTTGGGGGGGGGGGGGTGGGGGGGCTTAAAATATGACATAATAAGGGATCAGATTGATGAGAATTTATGAATTTTTGATAAAGTCATTTTTGCCTCGACATATATTTTGTGAAATCTCATTAGAATCGCGATTCTAATGAGATGTCACACACAACATATTTATGTATTTTTTAAATTAAGCAACATGGATAAATCATCTTAAACTGTCATCAGATACTCCCTATCATCTGAGGGTCTACATATTATACATGACACAGAGGCCCAGATGGCGGAGCTGAAGCCCAAAAGCCCGCCCCTGGAACCGGGGCTGTCTGTATCTTCACTGTTTGCTGAGATCTTGATGTAGATTGAAAGTACAAACATAAACAAACTATTTAAGGTAAACGGGAACAGTTTCACGGGAAGCAACTCTGCCATATTCAATTTTTGCTGCCCTTGTCAATTGGAATCTTCTCTTAAAGGAAAGAATTTGCTCCTGGGGAGCAACTTCTTTCCTTTAAAAGTAGACCTCATTTTGGAAGAGATACGTAACCCAGAGAAGAAAACAGAGAGTCGCAGAAATTATTCTCCCTTTGTAAAAAATGGCAGTAAAACATGGAGGTATACCCATTCACCTTAAAGTCACGTATAAGACGGTTCATGATAATCACAGCTCATCGTAGGCATCATCTGGACCGTCTTTCAACGATTATATGTCAGGGTCAAAGATATATAGGGTTCGAGTTTGCGAAACGTACCCGACGGCTTATGGAATAGACACTTTCGATAAAAATGATGTGCATGTGTAGGCTGTTAGGGATAGATGGATGGATTGCATAGGTATTTCAGTTTTTCGAGGCGACAGTAGGGTGATAATGAAAGGCTCTGTGCTATGGAACCCTGCTTACCGTGTGAAGAATTCCGTCGCCAACTGGATTCGAACCTGGTACCGCTAGCATAGACTGGTTCAATATATGGAGCACTGGTAGCTCAGTGGGTTAAGCGCTGGCCTGCTGATCTAGCGGTCCCGGAATCGATTCCCGCTGGAGGCGGAAATGGATTCTATCGTAAACTGGGTTCCATTGCACGCAGCCTTTCATTATCACCCTCTCATTGTCCTGATATGACTGAAATACTGTTGAAAAGGACGTTAAATCACAAGTCATCCATCATCCAGCTTAAGCCCGATGCTCGTACTAAGAGGAGTAACTCAAAATAAAACCTTGTAGGTTAGGTATGCTGGGTTATTGTTCTGTAACTGCGATTATGGTATTTAGCTTTAATTACTTCGTCATTTTTTTTTTTTTTTTTTTTTTGCTTACTTAATGCCTTTTTTAAATTGTGTAGTATTAATTCACTCAGATGAAGGTTTTTTTATACACTGCAATTTACGTTACTCAATATGTTAATATCTAGATACTACAATCAAACGTCCGACTGAATGAGCGACGAAAACGTCAGTTCATTTTCAAAGAAGCGTACATATCTCTGTCTGGTATTCACAAATGATCGCACATACTGAAAGGGTCTTTATGCTTGCCATATCTACGTGTTCACGAAAAACAACTCAGGCGCTTGCTTTCGATTTGTTTTACGAAAATTAGCCTGACACTAATTGTCTACGCTCGTGAGCGTAATCAATCTAGTATTTGGGGGGTGGGGGGGGGGGGGGGGTGTGACCTGGCGTGACCTTATCAACGGCCATTTTTGAGTCATATGATAAGTGAATCGATTATTGGCCATCCAGAGTCATGTGCCATCATAATATTGTCCTCATATAAGATCGAACCATCGACAAAGAAATAAGCCGAAATAAAAAAATAAATGAAAATGATAAATAAATAATTAAATAAATAAATAAACCGCATCGAGCATTGGTTGGCAAAAATATTACGCCCTGTGTTTAAGACCCTAGTCAGTTTTCTCTCTCTCTCTCTTCTTGGTTTTAAAAATGTTGACATTTGGTAGACTGATTATGTTGACTCGACTTGGCCGTTTGGTAGTGGATCATTTAGGCTTAACCATTGTACCCTTGTCTTTTAGTGTCCGCTTTATAGGTAAGGAGCAGAACAACAATATTTATGATGTTTTTTCTCCCTCTCTTTTTTTTTTTTTTTTTTTTTTTTTTTGCATATAGGGCTACCTATTGTTTTGCGTAAGTTTCACGCGTTTTGATCGAAACTCGGAGTATTAAAACCCACCATCCTCACCCGCACCCGTGCTTGAAATCCACGACTGAAAATCCATACAAACTACCCATAATCATAATAATATAGCGAATTACTGTCTTGTCTTTAAAAATGTCATTTTCTAGCAGGTGGAGCAGATGATTTGGATGTACACTTTGTACACTATGCCATGCATAAGTAGATTAAAATAAATTTACATACATCATTCTTCATGTAGGGCTATTCATAACCAATTAGTGGTAAGGATTTATACAGGTTAGTATCACACGATTGCAAGTATGGGCTTTTTTTTAATGAAATTTATCAGAATATTTACTAATGGCAGTGGCAAGCTTATTGTTGACGAGAGTGTTTCCACAAATGCGTGCCTTTCAAATACTGCCAGAATGTTTACTTTGGTCTTTCAAAGTAAACGACAATCCTCTGCTTACTATGTGTTACAGCCTCGCCTGGTCCATTGAAAATTCTATTCTATTCTGTCCCATTACCTTTCTAGGTCGTTGGGGTACCACAGATGACTTCGAAACGATCCCTTACCACCTTGCCCTGTTTTAGCTGCCCTAGTCGAGCTGGCAAAATCCATTCCAGCCGTCTTTGAAATTGTCTTCCCACCTCTTCTTCTGTCTACCTCTTCTTCTTTTTCCTTTTCAATGTGCCCTGTAAAATCGTCTTTGTTAAGCCAGAAGACCTTGAGACGTGGTCAAACCACCTAAGTTTCCGTTTCTTGACCACGGTCAGGAGATCTTCGTGTTCTCCAATGGCTGCTTGGATCTTTCTGCGAACCTCCTCATATGGTCCTTCTACGAAATGTTCTGTAGCCTTCGGTAGCATCTCATCTCAAAGGCCTGCGTGCTTTTCTCTAACTTGCTGTCAAGGTCCACGGTTCACAGGCATACAGAAATATGGAAATGGCAAGGAAGCGCAAAAGTTTCACCTTTGATCCAAGAGATATGTTGTCATCTCTCAAAATTGGCTCCAGCTTTGTAAGAGCTGAAGTGACTTGTGCAATCCCTGAGAAAGCCTCATATACATGGTCAGACATTTGAGAAAAGGCTACTGCTTTTATCTTGTCTACTTTGCAATTTGAGAAAGAGTTGGAACAAATAATTGCTAGGACGCTCTTCTTAATGCATTAAAGTATATTCAGAGCTTAGCACATTTTCAACAACGAATTTTATTTTTTAGATTTCAGCGCAGAAAATTACCCTTTGATTTTTCCATATAAAAACACTTCTTTAAACTGCATGTCCCTCTATTTTCTAATCCAAACTGTAGAGAACAACAAAGAAAAAAAAGTCTGCAAACTTTCAGGGAGATACATTGTTTTTCATGGTTTTATTCAGATTTTTGTATATACTACAAATCGCCACCTTAAACGGTGAATTTGATGTAGACCGAGCCTTTTGTGAAAGCGGGAAGGAATAGAAGCCGGGACCCGGGACCAATTTTTGTTGGCCTCAAAATTGTACTTAACATGCAAATAACGAGCTGAAAATTGGACCATAAGTAGATTATAGTCTCTTCTCAAAAATGCATATAAAGTGTTTATAAGACTTGCAATATTTATTGATATTTTAACAAAAATACAGGACCACATCGAGCTTTTTCGACCCGGGACCAGTTTTTGCGGGATTGACGATGTCAAGCAAATCTCAATGTTTTCCTACAGAAACATTTTAAATCCCATTTTTTTACATTTCGTCATCTCTAAACATACCAAAGAAGATAAAATTTTAAAAGATGTGAAATTTAACTGTGAATTTCACTAAAAATTTCACCCGGGACAAACCCAGGACCAAAACTGTCATTTATCTGTTGTGCGGTGTTAACAATGTCAATGAATTTTCAATTTTCTTTTACATTATCGTTTAAAATCTCATTGTTTTACTTTGTGTCATATCTAAAGATGCCACAAAAGTCAAAAATGCAAAAAATCGTAAAATATATCCCCTTATTTTAAGAGAAAACATACCTGGGACCATATGGTCATTTTCTGCGGTTTAGACATTGTCTTGGTACGTTGCCATAGAATCTGAACATTCCACAAAAGCAGAAATTGGTCAGCTTCTAAAATAAATAGGGCCGAATTTAGACAAAAGAAAGAAAGGACGGCGTTTTTTTAATTTAAAGCTCTTAAAATCATTAACGAGACTGGAAACATGTTTGCACAAGTTTAATATTGGGCTTAACAAGAATTGCACATAATTGTATATAATTAATTATTAACTAATTAGATTTAAATGTGATAGGGGCTCACATTAAAATGATTTCTTTTTTTTTTTCATTTATATTTATTTTGCATCTCTACATACGAGTAAATGTAAAATTAATGGGATTTTAAACGTTTATAGAGAGAAAAACTGAAATTTCCTTCACATCATGACGATTTTGGTCCCGGGTTGGTCCCGGGTCGAATTTTTCGCAAAAATAATAGATAAATTTCGCATTTTTTTTTAAATTTAATCTTCTTTAGTATGTTTACATATGATGAGATGTAAAATAATTTGGGTTTAAAATGTTTCTGAAAGAAAAAACATGAGATTTGCTTGACATCGTCAATACCGCAAAAACTGGTCCCGGGTCGAAATTGCTTGACCTGGTCCTGTATTTTTGTTGAAATTTCAACAAATATCGAAAGTTTTATAAAATCTTTATATGCATTTCTCAGAAGAGCCTATAAACTACTTATGCTCCAATTTTCAGCTTGTTATTGGCATGTTTAGTACAATTTTTAGGCCAACAAAAATTGGTCCAGGAATTTGGTCCCGGTTCCCGGGCGTTGGTCCCGGCTTCTATTCCTTCTCTGTGAAAGCTATACTTGTATCAAAATCTCAGTGTTCAAGGTCACGTTGGCATAAGTACGTGAATGAAAAAGAAACTGGACTGTTGAACTGAAATGTAAGGATAAAAACTTACAGTCTAGACTAAGTAAGAGGTACGATTTATGTTATTTGATATTTTTATGGTTATCTGAACAAAACGGTTCATGTTTTTAGTGAATTATAGGTGAATTATAGGTCGTTAAATAAAGTAAAAGCAAACTGATTTAAACTTCCTGATTGCTAATTTTAAAGCCTTAACCATGTAAACGCAGAAGTGTCACAAGCACTAAATAACGAAGGTGGGGGTGGGGTGGGGGGGGGGGGAGGGGGGGCAAGGTGATGTCAGCTGCTGTCGACCAATCCGGTTCTGTGCAAAGTGGTACCACACCAATGACGGTAAATAATACGGCTGTGCCATTGCTTTCGATTCGGTTACTAGAAATACCGGAATACACTTAATTTACGTGAATATACCAAAATACACCGGAATATACCGGAATCTACCGGAATATACCAAAATTTTTATTTACCGAAATACACTATAATATTACCAGAATAAATGTAATATTATCCAAAATATGTCTTTTAGTAACAGCTGCATGTAAAAAACGGCAAGTGAATGACCCATACAAAGAACCTAACCAGCTTGCAATCTGCACAGTGATACCATGGAAGTATAAGACATTCTCTTACAATTCCCCGGTGATACCTATCCAAGGCCCATACCCTGGTCCATTTATTCTCACTAAAGATGCAAAAATAGCAATATCTGAGCTGGAAATAGTTCTTATTTATCTATTCTACCAATATTTAAGTTAATTTTGATAACAAAAATGTTTATTTTGGTGTATTCCGGTATATTCTGGTATATTTCGGTAATAAGGTGTATTCCGGTAACTCTAGTAACCCCTTTCGATTGGATCTCGGTCGTCATCAGACCTCATCTTTCTTAGTCTAACGACCATTTGATTGAGCCACAAAGATTCGCTTTTTGGGCAAGGACTGTCACATTTCCTGATTGAAATTTTATGAGACAGTCCTTGACCAAAGAGTGAATCTTTGTGGTTCGGTAAATTGGAAAGTGACAAATTGAATAGAAAATATTTCAAGAGGAATAATGTTGTTGTTTCTTACTTTTACATAAACAAAGATTTACTCACATTTATCCGTGCAGCGTAGCAAAACTACGGTGATCAAAACAAGAACCATGTAATCGCCCACCCTGTTCTGGAGGGCTCCCAGACCCCTTCATACATTATGATTCACAATTTTAAGGACCCCTTGTTGTGTACTTTTGGTGTTGTAATATTCACCTGTGCGCACACAAGCATGGCACCCTCTTTTGTTGATAGTTCCCAATCACAACAAGAATGTCGCTCAAAAGTCACTTGATAATTCATTACTGGTCAATGTAAAGCCAACTTAGCACGTGACATAGTCCCACAAACAAAATCGCTCGTGTTGAATGTCTCGCAATAAGTCCGTGATTTTACCTTACAATTAATAGAGGGAAGCTGCCTGTTTAAAGTAGGCGTTGCTTCGGAAATGTCAATTGGGCATGCACTCTGAAGTATACATTAGTTCAGATACACCGTCCATGTTCATATTTAATAAGAAAAAAATCATTTGTACCTCATACTGTCTTTCATGAAAAATGCTTTGCAGAAAATGAGTGAGAAAAAGCACACACCACATAGTAAGAACGGGGTTTCTTGTCTTATCATACGTGTCCTTGTGGCGTAGTTCCTATCTTCTCTACTTTTGTTCGTCTGAATGTAAAATGTAAACACTGGTATCAGGAGAAGCTGATTGTTTGGGCTATTAAATCAAAAGCTCCTGCCCAAAGATCCCCGGCCTTTTAAAAGCTGCAAATTTATTTCATGCAGAAGGTAATAGGGACAAGAAAGCAGTCTTGTATGCAATTAAAAATGAATAAACAAAAATGTTAAATTTCATACTGTTGGCATTGCATGGCTTATATTTTCATTGTTTTTCACCTTGTTTTCTCACTTTTCTGCTGTTCGCTCTAACTTTTCCCTACGTTTTCATGATGAGTCACCTGAAAGCCTGCAATTATGCAGGTTCTGATGATATGTTCACATGAAAGTTTTTCACATACAGTAATGCAGTTAATGGCATAGCTGAAGACAAAGTAGTGTTTGATGACTTTTGTTAGCAAAATTAAAATAAAAAATGTGCTTAAGCCTGGACGACAAAAAATCCCGCCTTTTCTTCAAATTTTATGACTAGCAATGCAAAGAAAATATCTCGAACACTTAAGCTTAATATTTATACATTGCCAAGATACGAAATAATGCATACTGGCGTATGAATAAGGAATAGCGTCACAAAATCTTGCAATAGGTTTTATTTCTGCCAATTTCATGAAAATTCCTACAAACTAAAGATATGGCGCTGACACGGCCAAACGTCTTCCGACGTATGTATATGTCAGTACGGGATATTTGATTTTGAAAGGAACCATGACTACATGTACAAGTTGAAAACTGAAGGAGGAGTTGCTGCTACAAGACTTAACCAGGCTTACAAAGGGCTGTAACTTTGACAGAAAGGGCCAAATCATTACCCAAATAAAATGTGATCAATGTCAAATCCTGAAAGTTTGATGAAAATTGGTTGAAAAATGAAAGAGGAGTTGTGGCCACAAGACTTGACCAGATTTACAAAGGGCCGTAACTCTGTCGGAAAGGACCAAATCATGACCTCAATGAAATATGGTACTCGTCATGTAGTGACATTTATATCCTGAAAGTTTGATGAAAATCGGTTGACAAAAAGGAGTTGCGGCCACAAGAGTTGACCAGACTTACAAAGGGCCTTAACTCTAACATAAAAGGTCCAATCATGACCCCAATAAAATATGATCTGACCCTCAATACAATCATGGGTATAGGGAAGACTTGACGATTTGAATGGAACACCATCTTGACAATTTGCATGGAGTACCAACTTATAGTACTGAATACCTTGGTCTTGGTGGTAGATGCGCCATTACGGTGTAGCACCGAATTTCTTCGGCGGTTGGTTTGGAGGTCAAATTTGGTCAAACCAAAATGGCTTATCCGCAACAATTAACAGCATTTCAAAAACGGCTTCTGACAAACTTTAAGGTGCAATGAGCTCAGGCTTGGAGCATCATCTCATGATCTAGTACCAAATTTCCTCATTTCCCCTGGGCCACAATTAATTTGATCAAAAGAGCTGTCAGCAATTTTAACTTTGTGTGTATGGAAAAATTTATTCTCGAAAGGTACATTGAGTTTAGGCCTGAAATATATTGCAAGGAGCATCATCTCATGGTGTGGTACAGATTCCTTAACGGTTTGGTCTTTGGGTTAAATCTAACTAAAGCAAAACAACTAATCAGTAATTTAAAAGTATTCCGTCAAAAGGTACAATGGTTTTAGGCTTGATATTTTGAATGGAGGATTAACTGAGGCTAAAAGACAAATGAAATGATCTTGTCTCAAAACTGACCAGGCCCCGAGGTTATAAAACTTTTTCGGCTTTAGCCGTATAACCCTTAGTATTGACCTAAATTTTAAGTATTCATTGGCCAATATGAATACACCCGGGATTTTGATGTAAGTATAGCTTACTTTCGCTTTCTCTTTCTACTTTCAGTTTCACTTGACTGTTGGCCTATAAACCGTGTCGTGAGGGTCCAAATCGCTTTTTGCCAAAGAGCACATTTCGCCTGTTATTTCGCTCATGTAAATTATAAAACCAACAAGATAACTTAACGCAGAAATCGAAGACGAAATTAAATAATTGTTACTGGCTTTGTTCTTGAGGTTGTGTTGGAACAGCGATGCTTTTAAGGTTATATGTGGGTCGGTCAGCCAACCAATCCTCATTGTTATGTGCAACACAGACAGACCCCAATCAAAATTCAATAGCATTTTCGAAATCGAAATCCCAACACCAACAACAAAATCTAATGTGCATATCAGCATGCGCATCCGTTCAATCTGATCAGCACATTCGATATCTTACATGTACTTGACTCATACATATTACAATACACACTCCTATTTAATCTAAACCGATTATCTTTTTTAAAGATATTTATTTCATATTTATCAGCAGAAATAATTTCATGCTCAGCGGAGTTGAGCACGAAAAAAATTTAATAACCTCGGGACCAGATTGTATTCTTGAACCAGTTAAGGGATTCAGATCCTCTTGGGCCTCATAAAAGATGAATAGACTACCCAACTTCGAAGGTACAAGAATGAAAATTGAAAATAGAAAACAGCAGGCTGATGGTTTATTTTCAACATAATTTATTGCCGCACACTGCACACAGTTGGATCGGCCCTAAGGTATTTTACATCTGAGCTGAGACACGATAAAAACCAACAAAGTGGCATATGCTCTCACTGAAGAATCCGCCCAGTCTGACCAGAGTCTTTGCACTCCGCATGACGCTAGCTTAGAGCCTTAGCTACCCTTAAAGCGCTCATCGAAGACTCTGGACAGACTTGGCGAATAGCCGAATATTCAGACTCATCTGAGTCTTTGCTGGGCACACAAGCTACTTTGTCGGCTCAATTATAAACAAACTATCACATGTACACTTGCATAGAGGTTCATCAAAATAAAAGTAGGGGAGAGTCGGGTAGCTTCGGACAGGCGGGTAAATTCGGATATACCATTGCAAACAGTAAAAATGAGCCGTCTCATCAGGATTTTCACTGTTTGGCCAGTTATTTTTGTTTTAGTTCCAAACAACTGACATATAAAGGAAACAATGTCACTGTCCGAATTTACCCGCTGTCCGAAGTTACCCGACTCTACCCTAGTGTAAAAAGGCAATGATCAGGAACTGGTACAACGAAATTCCATTTTCCACCAAAGACACAAAACGGGAAATCGTCATACGATACATTACCATCATAGTAAGAAAACACGAACGGATAGCTTAATGAAAACGTCTTTCCTAAATCTGGGCTTTACCAAATAAAAATGTTTATCATATGACGTCGCATCTGAGAGTGTAATAAAGTCTGCATTAAATGCGATAATCCACTAGTGGATTAAATATGCAAATCACGTCGTTACGTTATCCGTTGACATCCATAAAACGTCGCGTTTTCTAATGGCAAAACCTTATGTTTTAGTGCAAATTCTGCTGATAAAATGCGATTTTAGTGTCATTTGATAAATAGAATCTTGCATTCGTGCTCATATATTATTGAATTTACTAAACTCGTTGGCGAAAACGATAAGATGCTCGGCAGAGTCTCGCATCTTATCTTTTTCCCCAACTCGTTTAATACATTCAATAATACATAAACACTCATGTAAGATCCTCTATATGAGGCATACAAGCAACATCTATTTTTACATAGTGTTATTACCTTGATATAGGAAAAAAAATACATTAGAATTTAAAAGAACAAATATACAAAACAGACCGAATGTAGAAAGATTACAAATAAGCAGATACACGAAACAATAACATCCATTAATTACAATGGAAACACTGCATTTGTTTTGAGGGCCTCATGGAAAATTGGGGCAACCGAAATGAGTAACCCTCTATAAATAAAGAATTTACTTACTTACTTACTGGAAAGGCCAGTAATAAAGTACCCCAGGCTTAAATCGATTTTACGGAGATCCAACCCAACTTTCCATCGCAGTGATAATCAAAGGGCCAATGGCCCAGAAATAACAGATTCTATCAGAATAAAGTCATGCTACATCGGCTCAAAATAATTTCAAACTTCAGTCCTGTTGTTAATGGTCCAGCGCCATTAATGTAAATAAGCCATTTAGCGCAAATCACCTCATGCAACTGCAAAAATTTTATCTCTTGTACACAAGTAATATTTGAATTCTGACAACGGTTATTGCTTTTCACTGACTTTAAAGCGCTCAGTGTATGCGGTATTTCGCATTACCTTTGGACTTCGAGGAAGTCCACTCCAATGTTTACAATATGGCAATTTTATAAATAGCCACCGATAAACACACAATGTTTAACACACAATTACCGTATGATGTCCAGTATAACACTTGCGAGATAAGTGGATAAACCTTCAGAATTTCTTTTACATTACATTCTCTGCAATGATTGACGTGCTCGGAATACTGTTTTAGGCAAGTTTACAACTGTAAAACAGTTTTTTCAGCGGCAGCTGATTTATTTACTTGATAAAATATGAGGGGCGCTTGAAGAGGAGGCTAATACGGTAATTGGCGGATTGATTTCTAAAATTCAGTTTGTATTCGTTATATTTTTTGACCGCTGCTGTCATTAGTTGGATACTTCTTATTTTACAAAACTACTTAAATAATTATACTTGTACAAGAATACGTTATATAAGTTCTCATTTAACTTCGTACAAAAACTATTTTCAATTCCAGACGGTTTTTTAGCGAAATGACCTTACGATCACTTCATTTGTGAGCGGAAGAACACAGCTGTGAAAGCCACTTTCCAAAATACGCTTGTGACAGCATTGAATGACTGATAGAATCAGTCATTAAAAATTACATTACGTTCGGTCCGCGTGGGGGTCTTCCGGTTCATCAGTGAACAGAAGAAAAACACCAGTTGACAAGTAGTCCAAAAGAGTAATGATCAAGAATTGATATAGTTAAATTCCCTAGGAATAACATTTTTAGCTTATCAAACTTGGCTGTATGGCAGGATTCTTAGTAGACACACGTTATTAAAAAAGCTTTGTACTAACCTCGATGCAACTCCATAAAACAGCAACATATCGACGAAGTCACAACGGTATGACATTAAAATTGTTTCAACGTTGCGTGCCCGTGTCATTCAAACCAAGACAGATATATAACCCGAGCGTGAGAATGAGAAACCGTGTTGCAGTTCATGTTGCCTGGCATTCAATTAAGATCTGAGTGCAATGTTAAACAGAGAACGTTTAAACTTTTGTTGTCTCCTTGTTTCTTTATAATAACAGCATTTGATAAGTACTAATTAGGGGAGAGTCAGGTAACTTCGCACAGGCGGGTAAATTCGGACAAACAATTGCAAACAGTGAAAATCCAGATGAGACGGCTCATAATGAGCAGTCTCATCAGGATTTTCACTGTTTGGCCGTTAATTTTTGTTTTAGTTCCAAACAACTGACATATAAAGGAAACAATGTCACTGTCCGAACTTTACCCGCTGTCCGAAGTTACCCGACTCTCCCCTAGGTAACATTACAACGCGGCCGTGACTGTTTGGACTGGCAGTGACTTATATAAGAAACCAATATTTGCTGCAGAGAAAACCCTGAAATTGCACGCACCCAGGTGTGGGATCAGATTTTGAAAAAGAAAATACATAAAAAATCCCCAACGACACGATAGGATGCCAGACAGGGACTTGAGAAAGGGACAGGAATGCCTGCGAGCTGACCTAAGTTTATATATAGCCTTGTTTTACGTAGGAGTATATTTATGAATATTTACATTATCATTGCAAAACTCTCTGTAAACCCAATAAGTGATGCGGGAGTCAATATCGTTTACAAGTCAATAATTACATTGTGTCACGCGCTTTAGAGTGACAGCTCATCTCACTAAGTAGCACGTGAAATCTACAACATGCTGTGTACTTGAATGGCTAGTAAACATTGACTGACAGCTCGCTACGCCTACTTCCACGTGAAACATACAGCAGGAGGTGGAATTTACTGGTAGGCAGTGTCAATGCGGCTGTTCCAAACTATTGTAAAATTCAGCCGGTAATGTTTTTAAAACGATTTATATATATGTATTTCTTACTTTTTTTTAACTTTTTATTGATCAAAAACATTGTTTAATAATATAAATATAAGGAATAAACGTTATTTTTTAAACGTTTACTGAAGTATAAACTACATCGGGTCACGAGCAAAGTTTACGTAAACCCCTTCGGGGTTCACTTACTTTGCTCGTGACCCGATGTAGTTTATACTTCAGTAAACGTTTAAAAAATAACATTCATTCCTTAAATGAAAACTAATTTCATTTTCATCTTGATTTCCCCTTTTTCAGAACGTAACTCATAGTGATGGCATCTGGAGACTCAGTGGGATCAAGGAATCAAGCCACTCAAGATTTTGATAGATCAGTCGTAACAGGATCTGAAGAAAGCTTTACCTACGAATGCGATGCCTGTAAACTAGATGGAAAAATACAAGAGGCACAGTATTATTGCAATGAATGTTATGATTTTCTTTGCGACAGTTGTGAGACGTTTCATAAAAGAGTTAAGGCTACACGCTTTCATGAAGTATTGACAGGTGAAATGATGCCAGCCAAACCGTCTTTATCTAAAGCTAGATCAACTCAAAAGAAGCAGCAAAGAATAATGAAAATATGTTCTTGTAATCAACAGAGAGAGGTGGATGTCTACTGTGCTGACCACGATGACGTCTTTTGTTCTGTCTGCAAGACTGTACTTCACAAAAAATGTCGAACATCTACCCTAGAGGAATGTATTGCCAAAATTCCGATCTTAGACGTCTTTAAAACCACTTCGGAGAAGGTCAGAGCTCTGCTAGAAAAAGCTATGAAGTTACAAAAGAAAAATCAAGAAAATGTCAGTAGACTGCAGCAAATGGAAATCACATGTAAAGATGAGATAAAGGACCTTAGAACTGAAATTAATTTGCTACTTGACAAGCTGGAGGTGAATGCTTTGGATGAACTGAAACATCATGTTAAGATTCAGTCGGAGCGTCTGAAGGATGAAACAGAGACTATAGAGAGCATGCGTCAGTTGTTAGAGTCGGATAAAAATGAATGCGACGAGATCAACTTAACAAAGGACAAACGGCAAATGTTTGTGGCAAACAATAAAATCAGTAAACTTCAGCATAAATATGAACTCGCTTTAACAGAATGTGACAACAGTATGACTTACCCCAGTATTACATTTGAAAGAAATGAGCTGCTGCCGTCCTTAGAAACTCTTGGTAAAATAGTTACATCTGCCAAGACGAGACCTAATCTGTTTGATGCAGAGGTAAAGACACACAGGACAGTTGATGTTAAACAACCTACTGACACAAATACGCCTTGGATAACAGGTGTTGCATTCATGCCAAATGGTGAACTTTTGATCGCGGATAACAAAAACAGAAGGATAACTTTGTTTGACAGTAAGATTAAGATAAAGGCTTACAAAGACTGCCCTGTAAATCCATGGGATGTAGCTGCTGTCAGCGATAAAGAAGCTGTTGCAACCCTTCCAGACGAGAAAAGGTTATATTTTATTCAGATAGACCCGAATCTGAAATTTGGTCGAAGCATACGCGTAAATGGACATTGTTATGGTGTGACGATGATTCATGATCAGCTCTATGTTTCTTCGATGTACGACCATGAAATACAAGTACTAGACAAGAAAGGAAATGTAATCCGGAAAATTGGTAAAAGTCATATAAGCCAAAGTTTTGATCGCCCATATTACATTGCTTCAAATATGCAGAGAGACCAATTGTTCATTTCTGAAGAAAAGAAACTGACTTGTATCACATCAGCTGGTGTTTTGCGGTGGGATTCCGGAATCTCCATGGCAACGCCAAGGAAAATATTCGTTGACAACGAGAATAACCTACTTGTATGTAGTCACAGTGCTGATAATATTCACGTTTTAAAACCGGACGGCACACAGCACAAGAAACTTTTAACAGAAAGCACAATGATTTCAAAACCGTATTCGATCGACTATAGAGTTCGAGACGGGTTATTAGTAGTCGGTGATTGGGACAAAGGATATCTGCACCTTTTAGAATTATGTTAATAATATAGAGATTCTCTAATTTCAAAGCAGTTTACGAACTTCTGGTTTTTAGGTGTTGATGACAGGTGGTTACAGTGCTGAAATATGAGTAGTCTAGAATCTGCAAAGAATCTATAACGTGAAGTTATGGAAGTTCAGAGCTCGAGAACTCTGATAATGATGATGTGTTTTCCCATATAAATCCATTTTGACGTCCTAGCATTCGGGTTCGAAATAATCTTACCGTTGGCAATATTTTAAAACAATAAAGCAGTTGTGAAATCTGAGTGCGAGCATATACTTGCCGCTTTGTCCGTCCATAAGTCCGTCCGTCCTTCTGTCCGTCCGTCACACTTTTGTCCGGAGCATATCTCTGAAAGTATAAAGGGGAACTAAATGAAACTTAATCCATTGATAGAGGACAATAAGGGGAAGTGCAGTGCACAAAAACTGTAATCTGGTCACAAATAATTACGAAGCTGCCTTCCTTTTCAGTTTTTTTTTTCAATATTTTGCTTGTCCGAAGCATATCACTGAAAGTATAAGGGGGAATTAACTGAAACTTCACACATTGATAGATTGATTGATTTGTTGCTTAACGTCCACGGTAATCCACTATGATCATGTCGGGACGGTCAGTTAACCTAACCACACTATTCCTGGGCAGGCTTAGGCCTCCTAAGCGGTTAACCAGTACTAAGTGCACATACTTTCGCCGGTAACTGACAACTGCTATTCTTGAATCAGCGGAAGGAGAAACGAAAGTATGTGGCCAGACCGTGTTTCGAACCCAGAACCTCTGACTTATGAGTCAGGTGCCCTACCGATTGCGCTACGCGGCCCGACTCACACATTGATAGAGCATAATAGGGAAAATGCAGTGCATAAGAATCGTAATCCTGTCACAAGCATTTACGAAGGTCATTCTCTTTCCAGTTTTTTTCTCAATGTTTTGCTTGTCCGGAGTATATCTCTGAAAGTATATGGGGGAACTAAAGAAACTTCACACATTGGTAGAAGACAATGAGAGAAAATGCAGTGCACAAGACCCATAACCCTATCACAAGTATTTACGAAGTAAGCTCCCTTTCCACTTTTTTTTCAATATTTTGCACGTCCGGAAGACATAAGGAAACCAAATGAAACCGCACACCTTAGAGGACAATGAGAAGAAGCGCAGTGCAATAGAACCGTAACCCAGTCGGAAGTATTTACGAAACTAGCTCCCTTTTCAGTTTTTTTTTTCAATATTTATCTTGTCCGGTGCAAATCTCCAAAAGTATTGAAGGGCACTTAATGAAACTTCTTATATTGAAAGAGAGCAATAAGAGAAAGTGCAGAGCACAAGAACCATTACCCTATCATAAGTCTTTACAAAGTCAGCTCGCTTTTGAGTTTTTACAGTATTTTGCTTGTCCGGAGCATATCTCTGAAAGTATAAAAGGGAACGTAATGACACTTCACACACTGATAGAGGGCAATAAGGAAAGAGCAGAACACAAGAACCATAACACTGGCATAAGGAATTACAGAGTTATCTCCCTTCTTAATTTTGCCTCCTTTTGCTTGTCCGGAGCATACATGTATCTTTGAAAGTATCGAAGAGAACTAAATGAAACTTCATACATTGATAGAAGGCAATGACAGGAAGTGCAGAGCTTAAGAACTATAACCCTGCCTTTAGTATTTACGGAGTTAGCTCCCTTCCTATTTTTCAGTTATTTAGCTTGTCCGGAGCATATCACTGTACATATTTAAGAGAATGAATGAAACTTCGCATATTGATAATAGAGGGCAATGACAAGAAGTGCAGAGCAGAAGAACCATAGCGGTTACCCTAAAGTGTGAAAAGGACTCTTTTTCGCGAAAAGGACCTTCTTGTTACGAAAAGGACTCATAACATTAATTGTATGCGTATCATAGGGAATATATTTGCTTTATCTGGTCATGAGTTTATCCATGACATCAAAGTTAAATATATATTAAAAATGATTATAATATTTCGTATATTTTTCATGTTGTTGTTCTTTTAAGTATGGTAGATTATACGTTAAATATATGTCGGGGTTGGCTTTTTAGCTACATTGAACAAGACCCATGCAGTTCAGCTATTTCTAGTCTAAATGATATTCATAACCTTTATCTTAATTAGTTTAATTTAAATATGATAATACTTTTACTAGAATTAAGATCTTTTCATAATGGAAATAGTTCTCTGTACATTTACTTAAGATAACTTTTGCTGCAATGAAACGAAGAAAACTTACTGAATTAATCATAATCTTTGTAGAAAACTGGTCTAAATAGATACCAAATATAGTTATCCAACCAGTTATAGCAAAAATAATCGCCCTGTCCCTCTTATGATTAATAATATGAGCCCTTTTCGTAACAGGAAATTCTTTTTCGCGAAAAGGAGTCCTTTTCGCATATTAGGGTAACCCGGACCATAACTGTATCCCAAGTTATTTTGGAGTTTCTTCTGTTCTTATTTTTTCTCAGTTGTATGTATGTCCAGAACATAGCTCTAAAAGTATTGAAGAGAATTATTTTTCCACTTTAATTTGCATTTAGTTTACTCAGCAAATCACTCCTTCACCAGGATACCCATTCCCCTATTCCAAGCCTTCGGGGAGCATCCATCGATTCCACCGATTTTCTTGTTGATAATGAAGAGGCATCATCCAAAAACGGAACCTATACCGACTAAGTATAAAGACTGTCAAAATACATGCTAGTACGTTTAGTAGAGACGCCCGATTTAGCTACTGCATACGCTAGTGTCAGCCATTGACAAAACGACACGGAAGCGATTATTTGCATGGTCGAATGCTTGCTTTGGTATACTTAGTGGAAATGGCCGTACCAGAAAATATTAATATAAAGTTGATAATGTAGATATGTTATAACAAAATTCATCCTGAAAGGTACCTACTAATGAAGATGTGTTGGATGAGGACAATAAAAGTTTTTTTAAGTACGTTTATTTACAGAGCAGTGCAAGAAATATGTCAGCAGCATGAGCTAACCAATCAATAGTCAGATAACTCTGAGAAACGCAAAATCTAATCAGTCAACCATTACTTTTCGATGTGTGCATTCATTAGTGTCGAAACACTGTATGTGCAAGCAAAGAAGTCTCTAATCAGAATCAGCCGAGGCGATTCTCGAGATGTCACAACATATACATGTATTTTAGTTAAGCAACATGGATAAATCATCTCAAACTGTCATCAGATACTCCCTATCATCTGAGGGCCTACATATACTAAGCACAACTTTTAACCGACCACTTGCTTTGTCTTAAACACTGTCGTTTGAAGATGCTATCCGGACATAATTTTCTTATATTCAGTACTCCCAATGTGTCATGTAAACGTTGTAAAATGTTTGAGTAAATACCTTTAATATCGTTTTCCTGGCAGCAAAGGATGCACATGTACCCCCATTTTCGAACTTCGCAAGGATTATGACTGTGGCGGAGACAGTTTTTTAATTGTGACTAAAATTTTGAATTCTGTGTTGAAATAATGCCTTATTATGAATTCTCAAGTTCTTTTAAACATTTTCTAAATATTCGAACAAATCATAAGCATATGCTGACAAGATTCCGAAATGTGGTTCTGTCCGAATCGTGAAATCTGATGAAATGTTGCGATTTTCGGAAACAGGGGTACCATTATCTTTCACTTATTCAATGGTACACGGATAAGATTTTTATTTCAGAGTTACTTGATTTAGATTACCAATACTACAACTTAATTAAAAATGGAAACATATGTTCGATTGTCCTTTTCATTTAGCAGAAAACAGGCTATAAATAAGTGGTCGGTTAGAAGTTGGTTCTAGTATATTATACATGACACAGAGGTCCAGTTGACGGGGCTGAAGCCCCAAAAGCCCACCCCCTGTAACCGGGCTGTCTGTGTCTTCACTGTTTGCTGAAACTTTGATGTAGATTGAAAGTACAAACATGAACCAACTATTTAAGGTAAATGTGGACAGTTTCAAGGGAAGCAACTCTGCCATATACAGTTTTTGCTGCCCTTGTTAATTAGGATCTTCTCTGAAAGGAAAGAATTTGCTCCCTTAGGAGTAAAATTCTTTCCTTTAAAAGTAGACCCCATTTTGGAAGAGATACGTCCTCCAAAGAAGAAAACAGGGAGTCACAGCAGTTATTCTCCTTTGTAAAAATGGCGGTAAAACAGGCAGGTATTCCCATTCACCTTAAAGTCACATATAAGTCGGCTCGTGATAATCACAGCTCATCGTGAGCATCATCTGGGCCGTTTTTCAACGGTTAAACGTCAGGGTTAAAGATATATAGGGTTCGAGTTTGCAAAACGTACACGACGGCTTATGGAATTGACGCTCTTCCGATAAAATTGATCTGAATATGTATAGGCTGTTATGGCGAGATGGATGGATTGCAACAGTATTTCAGTTTTTCGAGGTGACAGTAGGTGATAATGAAAGGCTGTGTGCTATGGAACCCCGTTTATGGTGTGAAGAATTC
Organism: Ctena decussata; assembly: GCA_963989385.1. Taxonomy (NCBI): domain Eukaryota; kingdom Metazoa; phylum Mollusca; class Bivalvia; order Lucinida; family Lucinidae; genus Ctena; species Ctena decussata. The sequence continues at coordinate 47,833,273 of OZ022500.1, forward strand.
CGTCGTCGCCGACTTGATTCGAACCTGGTACCGCTAGCATAGACTGGAACAATCATATGGAGCCCTGGTAGCTCAGTGAGTTAAGCGCTGGCCTGCTGATCTAGCGGTCCCGGGGTCGATTTCCGCTGGAGGCGGAAATCTTTTCTGTCGTAAACTGGGTTCCATTGCACACAACCTTTCATTATCACCCTCCCATCGTCCTGATATGACTGAAATACTGTTGAAAAGGACGTAAAATCACAAGTCATCCATCATCCATCTTACGCGTGATGCTAGTACTAAGAGGAGTAACTCAAAATATGTAGTCAAGGTATGCTGGGTTATTGTTCTGTAACTGCGGTTATGTTAAGCTGTTTGAAATAAATATCAAACATGATGTCATTTTTGCCTTTCTTACTTAAGACAATTTTGTACTCGTGCTGTATTAATTCACTCAGATGAAGAAGTTTTCGATACACTGCCATTTACGTTACTCAATCTATTATTATCTAGACACTATACAATCAAACGTCCGGCCGAATGAGCGACGAAAACGTCAGTTCATTTTCAAAGAAGCGTACATATATCTGTCTGGTATTCACAAATGATCGCACAAACTGAGAGGGTCTTTATGCTTACCATATCTACGTGTTCGCTAAAAACAAAACTGATTTCGATTTGTTTTACGAAAATTAGCCTGACACTAATTGTCTACGCTCGTGGGCGTAGTCAGTCTAGTATTTGGAGGTGACCTCATCAACGGCAAATGTTTTGAGTCATATGATACGTGAATCGATTATTGGCCATTCAGAGTCATGTGCCATCACGCTATTGTCCTCGTATAAGATCGAACCATTGACAAAGAAATAAGCCGAAAAAAATAAATAAAAATAAATAAATGAATAAGTAAACCGCTTTGAGCATTGGTTGGCAAAAGTATAACATCCTGCGTTAAGACCCTATTCAGTTTCTTCTTCTTCTTCTTTTTAAAAATGTTGACATTTGGTAGACTGATTATGCTTGAGTCTGACTCCTGGTCTATTTTGTAGTGGATCGTTTAGGCTTAACCATTGTACCCTTGTCCTTTTAGCGTCCGCTTGATAGGTAAGGAGCAGACCAACAATATTTATGAAGGTTTTTTTGGCATTTAGGGCTACATATTATGTTGCGTAAGTTTCACGCGTTTTGGTCGAAGGAGTAATAAAACCCACATCCTCACCCGCACCCGTGCTCGAACCCCACCATTGTAGATACACACAAACTACCCATAATCATAATAATATAGCGTATAGCGGATTACTGTCTTGTCTATAAACAAGAAAGATATGACACAATCTGCCATATCAATAGACTCGACTTACTTAAATAGCATTGAAGATGAAAGTTATTCTTGTCAGGCTAGTGTAAGCGACCCTTTGATTGAGCCACAAAGATTCGCACTTTGGGCAAGGACTGTCACCTTTCCTGATTGAAATTTTATGAGACAGTCCTTGACCAAAGAGTGCGTCCTTGCGGTTCGGTAAATGGGAAAGTGACAAATTGAATAGAAAATATTTCAAGAGTTTTTTTACCTTCACATAAACAAAGATTTACTAACATTTATCCGTGCAGCGTAGCAAAACTACAAAACAAGAACCATGTAATCGTCCCCCACTATTCTGGAGGGCTCCCAGACACTTTCATATATTATAATTAACAAGTTTTATGACCTCTTGTTGTGTACTTTTGGTGTTGTTATATTCACCTGTGCGCACACAAGCATGGCACCCTCTTTTATTGATAGTTACACCAAGATTGTCGCTCAAAAGTCACTTGATAATTCATTACTGGCCAATGTAAAGCCAACTTAGCGCGTGACATAGTCCCACAAACAAAATCGCTCGTGTTGAATGTCTCGCAATAAGTCCGTGATTTTACCTTACAATTAATGGAGGGATGCTGCCTGTTTAAAGTAGGCGTGGCTTCGGGTGGGTTAATTGGGCATGCACTCTGAAGTATACATTAGTTCAGATACACCGTCCATGTTCATATTAAATTAAAAGAACTTCATTTGTACCTCATACTGTCTTTCATGAAAAATGCTTTGCAGAAAATGAGTGAGAAAAAGCATACGCTACATAGTAAGAACGGGACCTTCTGGTCTAATCATAATTACTTGTCCTTGAGGTTAAAACGTTATAATTCGGTCTAATGTGCAATGATTCATGGGTGCTTCAGTTCAACGCAGAATCAAAGCCCGAGAAAAACCATTAGGCTAAAAGGAAACGCCACACCATGATAAATTTAACTGTGAAGTTTCTTCATTGAAGTGTAACGTAACTGTGAGAAATTGATGATGTTCGTCGGAGACTTTTGACTTATGCTCAGTAACCGGGAAGAATTTTCTTTCTGAATTGTTTACGTTATCATATTTAATTTGGTAGATACCAAACAATCAGACACTCGAAAGGGATTCAAGAAGAACACTTAGAACACTTTTTAAGACGATAACGTAAAAACAAGGGAAAACGTCAAATTTTCGAACTTCGTAAACCTAATGCTCGTAGCATTTTCAAATGTTTTAGAGCGTTTTCCTTTATTTTAACAGCAAAGCAGCCGCCTCATTATGGTTTTGGCTTTTGTACGTGATCAAAAATGTCCTTCAGATACAATGGTCATAAAAACTGATGTCACGGTAGTTCAGACGCTGCAATTGAACAATCTTGAATCTCTTACCTGCCAGTCCTTCTCGAATGATCGGCCTTTGTATCTTTATGCAGTAAAGTGACAATAATATCCTATTCTAATGCACTAACGAATATAACGCGACGTCTGATTGGATAACGTCAAAAATTTGCGACAGTATATTCTGCGATATACTGTCGCAAATCCGACGTCATTACGTAACGTCGCTTCTCATTGGCTGACGTTTTTGTTTTACGTTGCTGACAGCGCTTGAAATGGGTTCGAACTAGTACATTATGAGAGTTGAAAATGTAGAAAAGTGCATTAGAATGGGGATAATTGTATTGAAAATTGTCATTTGGGGAGGTAAATCATCGGTTTTATGGTCGCAAATTGCTTTTTTATGGCTCCGCTGGCGCGTCGCCGTAAAACGAAATTTCCGACCATAAAACCGATGATTTACCTCCCCAAATGACAATTTTCAAGACAGTAATCCCCTAAATATAGTGGATCTGACACATACAAAAAATGCTATATTTATTGTGCATAGCATAGTTAAATTCCCTGGGAATTACATGGTTAGCTTATCAAACTTGACTGTATGACAGGATTCTTAGTAGACACACGTTATTGAAAAAGCTTTGTACTAACCTCGATGCAACTCCATAAAACAGCACCATATCGACGAAATTACAACGGTATGACATTGTTTCAACGTTGCGTACCCATGTCATTCAAACCAAGACAGATATATAAACCGAGCATGAGAATTAGAAAACGTGTTGCAGTTCATGTTGCCTGGCATTCAGTTAAGATCTGAGTGCAATGTTAAACAGAGAACGTTTAAACTTTTGCTGTCTCCTTGTTTCTTTATAATAACAGCATTTGATAAGTACTAATTAGGGGAGAGTCGGGTAACTTCGGAAAGCGGGTAAATTCGGACAAACAATTGCAAACAGTGAAAATCCAGATGAGAAGGCTTATAATGAGTCGTCTCATCAGGATTTTCTCTGTTTGGCCAGTTAATTTTTGTTTCAGTTCCAAACAACTGACATATAAAGAAAACAATGTCACTGTCCGAATTTACCCGCTGTCCGAAGTTACCCGACTCTCCCCTAGGTAACTTTACAACGCGGCCCTGACTGTTTGGACTGGCAGTGACTTAAATAAGAAACCAATATTGGCTGCAGAGAAAACCCTGAAATTGCACGCACCCAGGTGTGGGATCAGATTTTGAAAAAGAAAATATATATAAAAAAAAAACAACGACACGATAGGATGCCAGGCAGGGACTTGAGAAAGGGACAGGAATGCCTGCGAGCTGACCTAAGGCCCGATTTCACGTCGCATTTAAAATGCAGATTAAGCCTTATTTGACTGTTTTCCCCGAGGTAAAATACAAAATGCATTTCACGTGCGCTAACTAATTTAAAATACGAACTAAACAGTGTTCTAACTTAGTACGCCGTTATCGGAGGACTAACTTTTTTGTATACACATTTTCGTCAAAATATGAAGACCATGAGTATACAAATCTCCATAATGTACTCCAATAAAACCTATCATCTCAACACCAGTCACAACACGATTGGTACCAGTCCGTTTGAGAGCAATCAGTTGAAGGCCCATGCCAGTCCACTGTTCGGGCTGGCATTGATTGTATGAAGGACTGTTCTTAAATATAACTGGCATAGATCGTACGGCGATATAATATGATCCGTACCAGTCCATCGCGGTAATTAACAGTTTCGACAGAAAAAACTGACACAGCTGTCAGAGATCATAAAACAACCCGGCTCCAGCCAAGTTAAGTAACCCATCCAGCGGGCACATGACGTAGAAATGAAGTCCTACCGACGTCGATACGGCGTTGTTATGTCGCATCGACGTCATACTGACGTCATCATGACGCCATGTGCTTGCTAACCACGAGTATATTCTACTTAGGCTACCGGGTGTTATATCCTGATAGGCATTAGTGCCTCGACAGCAAATTAATTTATCTGGAAAACGGGCTTGGAAAACACTTTACTGTTCACCAACAGATTATATTATTCACCAAGTTGTTGCTATATAAAATGATTTTGCGGAAAAGTAAAAAAACAAAACAAAAAAACTCAGCCGAATATTTACAGAATACGCTAAAACACCAACAAGTAAGCCGTAACCGTATACGCTAAATTCAAAGATCCTTTTAACAAGTTTTCAGATACAATATTTTGTTTACAAGATTGTTCCAGATCGGAAAAGAGACATAACTCAACCCGATATGGAATCTCAAAATTTATGTTGCCATTTTCAGGTTGACCTTTTGGGCGTGAGAACTCGGGTTTAACGTCCCAACAACAACAAGGTCATATATGGAGACGGGACCTTGGTTTAAAGTCTCATCCGAAAGACCGGAGAAGCGGGGGGAGTGGGGGGGTTGCGGGGGTGACCTTCTCTCGTATGCCCAAACATCCAAAATTGAGCGGTTCTTCAAATATTTTGTTCACAATTAAACTAAATGTTGCTCCTGAAGTTAGAAAAAAGAAACTAATAACTCAACCAAGATTAATACATTGACAATGAGACAGATCATCTACATCTTGATTAGTAATTGTATGCCAAAAATATGATATACCGAGGAAATGCTTATGCCAGAACGTGAATAACAAGACTGGTAGAAAAAATGCGGATCTGCTTGTTTTCATGTTCATTCATGAAAAATATCAAGATCCTAGTAAAGCCGTTGATAAGTTTCACAGTAGCCCACAAAGCACTGCGGACGGACAGACAGATGAACAGACGGCTGGCCCCAAACCATTTCGCTCTTTCAACTTGATTTTCAAAATAGATCCATTACATTTTTTTATATTCTGCTAATTCACATTTTACCTATATGATCGACTAGTTCAGTATGTGAAATCGGAATAAAATAGTAGACGTACTAAGTTAGTATACATATTAGTTAGTCAGTGACTAGCGTTAGTCAGTGACTAAATTAAGTCGTTGACGTGAAATCGGGCCTAAGTTTATATGTAGCCTTGTTTTATGTAGGAGTATATTAAGATGGTAATTATAACTGATTTGGGGCAAAAAAAATCTGCATAAAATGCTGAAAATACAACAGATCTTCCAGAAACTTAGCAGATGTCTTCTTTATGTTGTTTCTCACAATTCAGAATCCCAAAATGCAGGACCTGTTGATATTAAAAAAGATCTATATAAAAAAAAGATCAAAGGGTAATTTTGTGCGAAAAAATCTAAAAAATGACCATCATTATTGGAAATGTAACTAGGTCTGAACATAAATTAATGCATTATAAAGAGCGTCCTAACTTTTTTTTTTGTGCGTTAAAAAGGGTGTGGCCTGTGTCCAATTATTTGTCTACAATGCACAGTAGAGTCTATTTTCAAAGTTGAATAATTCCAATAACACACCTGTAATGGTCATTGTATTGTATTATCTATACTGTGAGCATGATATAGGTATAACTGACCTACCTGCATTTCATGAATGCAATATCTCATGTACTATATCATGGCCAGACATTTGAGAAAAAGCTACTTTTTTATTCGGTCTACCTTACAATTTGAGAAAGATTTGGAACAAATAATTGGTAGGACGCTCTTTTTAACTCATCAAAGTACCTTCAGATCTAAGTACATTTTCAAGAACAGATTTTATTTTTCAGATTTCTGCGCAGAAAATTCCCCTTTGATCTTTCCATATAAAAACACTTTTTAAACAGCATGTTCCTATATTTTGTATATCAAACTGTAGAGAACAACAAACATAAGAAATCTGCTTACTTTCAGGGAGATACGATAATTTTTTATAGTTTTATTCAGATTTTTGTATATACCACAAATCACCACCTTAATGAATGACAGCTAACTTCCTTTTCATCTTGACTTCCCCTTTTCAGAACTTTACTCATAGTGATGGCATCTGGGGACTCTGTGGGATCAAGGACACAAGCCACTCAAGATTTTGGTGGATTAGTCTTAACGGGGTCTGAAGAAAGCTTCACCTGCGAATGCGATGCCTGTAAACTAGATGGAAAAATACAAAAGGCATTGTATTATTGCAATGAATGTGATGATTTTCTTTGCGAAAGTTGTGAAACGTTTCATAAAAGAGTTAAGGCTACCCGTTTTCATGAAATATTGACAGGGGAAATGATGCCAGCCAAATCGTCTTTATCTAAAGCTAGATCACCTCAAAAGAAGCAGCAAAGACTAAAGAAGATATGTTCTTGTAATCAACAGAGAGAAGTGGATGTCTACTGTGCTGACCACGATGAAGTCTTCTGTTCTGTCTGCACTATACTTCACAAAAATGTCAAACATCTACCCGAGAGGAATGTATTGTCAAAATTTCGATCTTATACGTCTTTAAAACCACTTCAGAGAAGGTCAGAGCTCTGCTAGAAAAAGCTATGAAGTTACAAAAGAAAAATCAAGAAAATGTCAGTAGACTGCAGCAAATGGAAATCACATGTAAAGATGAGATAAAGGACCGCAGAACTGAAATTAATTTGCTACTTGACAAGCTGGAGGTGAGTGCTTTGGATGAATTGCAGCACCATGCAAAGATTCAGTCAGAGCATCTGAAGGAAGAAACAGAGAGTATCGAGAGTATGCGTCAGTTGTTGGAATCAGATAAAAATGAATGCGACGAGATCAACTTAACAAAGGAAAAACGGCAAATGTTTCTGACAAACAATAAAATAAGCAAACTTCAGCATAAATATGAGCTGGCTTTAACAGAATGTGACAATAGTATGACTTACCCCAGTGCTACATTCGAAAAAAATGAGATGCTGCTGTCCTTAAAAACTCTTGGTAAAATATTGTCATCTGCCCAGACCAGACCTATTCTGTTGGATGCAGAGGTAAAGACACATAGGACAGTAGACGTTAAACAACCTACTGACACAAATACACCTTGGATAACAGGTGTCGCTTTCATGGCTAATGGTGAACTCTTGATAGCTGATTACAACAACAGAAGGATTACTTTGTTTGACAGTAAGATAAAGATAAAAGCTTCCAAAAGCTGTCCTGGAAGCCCGTTTGATGTGGCTGCTGTTAGCGAAAAAGAATATGTTGCAACCCTGCCCAACGAGAAGAAGTTACTTTATAGTCAGATTGATTCTGATCTGACATTTGGTAGAAGCATATGCTTAAGTGGAAACTGTCATGGTGTGAAGATGGTTCATGACCAGCTCTATGTTTCTATGATGGGTGACAATGAAATACAAGTACTTGACAAAACAGTAAATGTAACCCGAAAATTGGTACAAGTCACATACGTGGAAGTTTGGCTAGTCCATATTACATTACATGTAATATGCAGAGAGACCAATTGTTCATTTCTGAAGAAAAGAAGCTGACTTGTGTCACATCAGCTGGTGTTTTGCTGTGGGATTCAGGAGAGTCTTTGGAAACGCCAAGGAAAGTGTTCGTTGATAGCGGGAATAACTTACTGGTATGTAGTCACAGTACGAACAATATCCACGTTTTAAAGCCGGACGGCTCACAACACAAGAAACTTTTAACAGAAGGTACAAAGATTTCAAAACCATATTCGATAGACTGTAGAATAAGAGACAGGTTATTAGCAGTCGGTGATTGGGACAAAGGATATCTGTACATGTTAGAATTACATGTACGTTAATAAAGGAGGAAAGTGTAAGAAACTCTGGTTTCAGAAATTGAATCCAGGCGGTACTCAAGGCAATGGAGAAACTCCAGAATTGTGGTAAAAAATGCCGTGATTACTCTGATAAACCCGTAGCATTTGAATCTGTTTAAAAATAGAGTTCCGTTGAAGCCGTGCTATGGGCGTGGGCAGTTAGCCACTACGCTTATTGTGCAGGAACAGACTCAATTAAACCGAGTCTGCTATTTTCGTTTCTTTGGTGTGTTTCTTGCTCCCAGAGGAACGTCCTTCAGTATTTACTTCGAACTAATCTTACAGTTTGTAGTATTTTAAAACAATAAAGAAGTTGTGAACTCTGTTTTGGAAGAACCTATAAGGGCATTTAGAGAGAAGATAATATAAATAAAAAGTTTTGATCTTTAGATACAGTGGAAACAGTGATAAGAGATATCTCTATGATACTTAGTCTTCCTTTTACATACGAATGAGGGGTACGGAGGGGAGCCATCCCATTATTGTTATTGTCACAATTGAAGAGACATTATCCAAGAGTCATTATCCGCCCCATCCCATGTATCTAGGACTCAAATAACTAAGGAATGAATTTCATTATTCTGAGGTTACTACATTGCTAGCGACCCAATGTAGGTTTTACTTCGATAAACACCAGGAAAATTAAGTTCATTGCTTATATTTACAATCTTTTCTATCTATTAATTGACCACAAATTTGCTTTAGGGCTACGGTTGAAGCAGAAAAAAGATTTATACGCAGTTTCTCTACTAACATTGGAACAGCGTTAACGACGTCATAACGTCGCCTACGACCAACCAGGTTGGAGAGAACCATGGTTTATTTTTACATCACAACAACTCATGCAACGTCGCGTGAACCGATGTAGTTATTGAAGTATAAACTACAATATGGTCTAATGGAGTACCATAAGGCTTCTCAATAAAAGCACTGAAAATGTAAGGATTAATATATAACACGGAGAAGTCTGAAGTTAGATGGACATTTAAATTATTTACCGCTTACTATGAATACTGTCGAACTATTGGCAGAGCAGGTCTATTTAGCTACTTGCTTACGTTAGTGCTAACCATTGACAAAACGCTACGGAAGTTATTCTATGCATGTTCGCATGCTGCTACCACGATGCTCCGTTGACATAGCCCAGTCTAACAGAAGCCTTAATTTAAAAGCTGATATAATTGAGCCGCGACACGAGAAAACCAACAAAGTGGCTGTGCGCCCAGCGCAGAATCAGGTCAGCCTGGGCATCCGCCCAGCCTGATCAGAGTCTTCGCTGTGCGCATGGAATAGCTTAGACCCTTAGCTACCATTTTAGCGCTTAGCAAAGAGTTTGATCAGGCAAGGCGGATGCCCAGGCTAATCTGAGTCTGCGCTGGGTGCACAACCACTTTGTTGGTTTTCTCGTGTCGCGGCTCATATATATGAATAGGTTATTGACAAAGCCATCTTGAATGGTACAAACTAATAGTGCAGTGGTAGGTCAAGAATTTTTTGTTTCCTAAAGAAAGTTTATATAGACAGCAGCACGAGAAACATGTCTTAAAGGCATGAGCAGACAGCCAACAGTCGAATAACCCTGAGAAACGCCCAATCCGATCTGTGTCATCGCTTTTCGATGTATCCATTCATTAGGATCGGTACACTGTTTATCCAAGCAAGGAAGCCTCCAATCAGGCCCCAAAGTTACAAAACTTTTTTCATGCTCGACTCAGCTAAGCATGAAATTTTCTTTGCTGATAAATATGAAAATGCCAACTAATGTTGTCATTTTCATATTCATAAGCAGAGAAAATGTCATACTCAGCTAAACTGAGCAAGAAAACAACTGTACTTATCAATATTTGCTATTTATTTTATGTTCAGCTGAGTTGAGCATAAAAAAAGTTTTATAACCTTGAGGCCAGACCTCGGAGTCTGACTACAGACCCGATGCTTTGTGTCGCAGAGAGAAAAATGTTCCGGATTTAAGTGGTTAAAACCAGCTTCGATGCAGAAGACCGTGGGTTCGAATAGTATCGAACCAACCGACTAAAACCGCTCCCTGTTCACCGAACAATGAATGGGTAGCTGATGTGATGGAAAGTTAAGGAGGCAGCTGGGCTTTTCATGTAATGTGCCTGAGATACAGTGGGCATTTAAAAACCTACTATTTTAACAGCATAATGCCTCTAAGGCTACTAGACTAGGTGACACCTTTACCTTTTTAGCTCACCTGAGCCAGCGGCTCCGGGGGAGCTTATAGGATGGTAAGGCTCCGGCGTCCGTCGTACGTCGTCCGTCCGTCCACAATTTCAAACGACTTCTCCTCTGAAACCGCTGGGCCAATTGTAACCTAATTTCATATGTAGCCTCTAGGGGACTTAGGAACTAAAAGTTGTTCAAACGGTCCTGGTCACATGACCAACTTGGCCGCCACGCTCATATATGGTAAAAACCTAGAAAAATCTTCTTATCCAGAACCAATAGGCCGATGGCCTTGAAACTTGGTATGTAGCATTGGGTACGCGAGTACTACCAAGATTGTTCAAATTATGACCTTGGGTTGACCTTGACCTTTTTTACGGTAAGGTCAAATTTGCATTCTGTAGCTTTTATATGGGAATATGCTAGAACATAAGATTTCTTGGAAACTGTTGAAGATTTAGACCTGAAAATTGGTATATTCAGTCATCTGAATGAGTACATGAAAATTTATGCGTATAAGAGGTCTAGGTCATTGTTTGACCTTTGACCCTAGTCTCTCATATTTTGACAATTTCACACATCTCGTCAAAAGCCACTGGACCAAATTTCTTACACAGCCTCTTGGGGGCAGGGGAATGAAAATATGTTCGAATGGACTGGGTCACATGACCAACATGGCCGCCATGCCCATATATGGTAAAAACCTTTAAAAATCTTCTTCTCCAGAACCAATAGGCCAATGGCCTTGAAACTTGGTATGTAGCATCAGGTACATGAGTACTACAAAGATTGTTAAAATTATGACCTTGGGTGACCTTGACCATTTTACGGTATGGTCAAATTTGCTTTCTCTAGCCTTTATATGGGAAAATGCTAGAACATAAGATTTCTTGGAAACTGTTGAAGATTTTGACCTGAAAAAAGGGGAAAAAGTCACCTTAATGAATGGATGAAAATGAATGCGCACAAGAGGTCAAGGTCATTGTTTGACCTTTGACCCTGGTCTCTCATATTTTGACAATTTCACACATCTCGTCAAAAGCCACTGGGCTAATTGTAACCAAATTTCATTTGGAGCCTCAAGGGGCTAAGGGAACGAAAATTTGTTCAAACAGTCTTAACATGGCTGCCATGCCCATATATGGCAAATCCTTTACAAATCTCCTTCTCAAGAACCAAGTGATCGATGGCATTGAAACTTGGTATATAACATCAGGTACTTGAGTACTATCAAGGCTGTTAAAATGATGACCTTGGGCTGACCTTGACCATTTTTAAGGCAAGGTCAAGTATTGGAAAATGGTAGAACATAAGAGTTCATGGCAAGTTTAGAAGATATTGGCCTAAAAATTGGTATATACATTCGTCTTAGTACATTGAAGATTTTCGGGTACAAGAGGTCAAGGTCATTCTTTGACCTCTGACCCATGTTTTTCATATTTTGACAATTTAAGACATCTTAAAAGCCACAGGGCTAATTGTAACTAAATATATGCACAGCCCCCAGGGGCTGATGGAACGAAAATTTATCAAGCGGTCTAGGTCACATGACCTACATGGCCACCATACTCAGGTGAGCCTCATGGCACTCTTGTTTGTTTATATCGAAACAGAATAAAAACCTTCGAAATCTTTTTTGTGTGTGCATATAGGTTAGAGTGTCAATTATAGTCCTAGTCACGAAAATATATGTGCTAATTCTAATAAGGAGCCGGTCACCATAACTCTGAGGAGAAGTACCACGAAATACATTGACTCTAGGAATCTGCAGCGAAACACAAAAGGGATTGCACATGCGACTTTCATATATGGTGTTGTTTAATAAAATAAAACAGTTGCGTGTGCAGTGTCTTATGCAGACCAAATGCCACTACTCAGTTTGCGCTAGATGCCGCTAGGAAAAACAAATCATCAATCTGCTCTTAAGTCAGCTTGTGTTGGTAGTTATTCTTTCGATAAACGTCGAAGGTGATATCCTATATAGTCTTGGGAAATATTCAATTGCATTGATGCAAAAATAAAGTTTTTCATTATCAAATATTTTAATACACTTGCCACTGACTTCCCATAGGTAAACCTATCAGAGCAACTGGCTTCATACACCGATGAACGACTGTTGACCATGTCACGTTGTCGTCAAGCGACGTCTGAGGGAAACAAACGTCTTGATTGATTCGCGTAACGTTCGATCGACGCCACGTTATGTCGACGTTTATTCAACGAAAAAGCCGAATACGTCATTACTACATTTTCTTCGACGCATATCTTGCACATTCTACATTAAATTACAACGAAAACACCACAGGAAGGGTCTTAAAGTAAAGTGTAAATACAAGAATAAAAATTTGATTTTTCAGCGTTCATCGTGTGAAGAAGTCAGTGGTCGTCGCTAAAATTCTACAAGAAGCGCTTCGCGCTTCATGGAATTTAAACTCCGCCCACTGGCTTCATCACATGATGAACGGGCCAACTGAACAATCAAGGGAAAGCAATTTTTGTCTAATTCATTTCATTCAAACGACAAAAAAATTATATATTACTGGTCTAAGGGAGACAACTCCGACAAAAGCAGTTTGGTTATGCGTCCAAAAGAAGCAGATAAAACAGTAAACAGTGTAGGCTCTGATCAGTCTGATCTGTCCAGGCCCGGATCCAGACCACCACGTAAGGCTCTGGATAACTGGTGGTGGTGGGGCTGGGAGGTACCCATGTGCGTGTGTGTGTGGGCGTGGATTGGGGTGGGGGGGCTTGAAAATAGGACCTTATAAGGGATCAATTTCATGAGAATTTTTAAATTTTTCTTGCAAACTTAAGACATTAATTTTGATTCATTCAGATGAAGATTTTGCCATTTTCTTTACCCCGTCTTTTATTATCTAGATACTACATGCAAACGTCCGGCTTAATGCAAAGAAGCGTATGTCACCCCGCAAAATGTTATAAAAAACGCAAAATGTTATAAAATTTATAGCAACGCCAATTGTTATAACTTTATAACATTTTGCGTGGAATCTCAAAACTAATTAAAATGTAAAAAGTTATAAATTTCTTCACCCCCCACCTCCAAAACAAATGTTATAACGTTATAGCAAGACACAATGTTATAATAATTATAGGAACGCAAAATGTTATAACTTTATGATTTAGCGTCAAATCTCAATACTAATAAAAATGCAAAATGTTATAAATTTCTTCGCCCCGCAAAATGAAATAACAACGCAAGATGTTATAACAATTATAGGAACGCAACATTTTGTGTCGATTTCGACGCAAACAGTTTGCGTTGTTATAAATTTTATAACATTTTGCGTTTTTATAACGTTTTGCGGGGTGACAAATCGTACATAAATATCTGGTTTGCGTATCTACTATCCACAAAAGATCGCACATACACAAAGAGTCTTTATGCTTGCCAAATTTACGTGCACTTTTCGCGAAAAACAAATAAGGCGCCTGCTTTCGATTTGTTTCACGAAAATTAGACTGACACTAATTAGGACTAGTCGGCGTAGTCAGTCTAGTATTTGACTTTATCAACGGCAATTTTTAGTCATCGATATTTGGCCACTCAGAGTGATGTTATTCTCATATAAGATCGAACCATTACAAAGAAATAATAATAAATGAACAAAATACAACCAAAATAAATAAAGAAATAAATAAACCGTATTGAGCATTTTGTTGGCAAAAAGTATTATGCGCTGTGTTTAAAAAATCCTAGTCAGTTTTTCTTTTAAGTTGTTGACATTCGGTAGACTGATGTCTTGTCTTTAAAATGGTCAATTCCTAGCAGGTGCAGCAGATGATATTTTTAAACGTCATGTATAAGTAAATTACAAAGAGATTTACATACACCATTCTTCAGGTAGGGCTATTCAAAACCAATTACTGTAGAACACTTATTTTTGGCGATTACTGAATTTTGGCGATATTGGCGGTTAAAGCGAAGAGCGCTAAAATATTACATAGATTTAATACACTCGTATACGGAGGTTTAAATAAAAAGAGTATTTGATGAGATTTAAGATTTTTTCCATTTCACTATACATTGTGGCAACCTATTAGAATCGCCTCGATGAGGCGATTCTAATAGATGCAACAATTTATAGTTTAATGGAAAACAGATTTTTTCACAAATTTATATTAAATTTTCTTTATTATCTAGGGCTTTTGTGTATCATGACCGCCAAAATTAACATGCGCCAATATGTCATTTTATTTAAACCGCGAAATTTTGATACCGCAGATATCAACTGTTTTACAGTAGTGGGAAGGATTTTATACAGGCTAGTATCACACGTTTGCAAGTATTTTTTTTTCAATGAAATTCATCAGAATATTTATTAATGGCAGTGACAAGCTTATTGTTGACGAGAGTGTTTCCACAAATGCGTGCCTTTCAAATACTGCCAGAATGTTTACTTCGGTCTTAGCAAGAAGACCACAATCCTCTGCTTACTATGTGTTACAGCATCGCCTGGTCCATTGAACATTCTGTTCTATTCTATCCCATTACCTTTGAAGGTAGTTGGGGCACCACAGATGACTTCGAAACGATCCCTTTCCACCTTGTCCTATTTTTTAGCTGCCCTAGTTGAGCTGGCAAAGTCCATTCCAGGCGACTCTTTAAAATCTCTTCCCACCTCTTCTTCTGTCTACCTCTTCTTCTTTTTCCTTTTCACTGTGCCCTGTAAAATAGTCTTAGTTAAACCAGAAGACCTTGAGACGTGGTCAAACCACCTAAGTTTCCTTTTCTTGACCACGATCAGGAGTTCTTTATGTTCTCCAATGGCTGCTTGGATCTTTCTGCGACCTCCTCATATGGTTCTTGTACGAAATGTTCAGTAGCCTTCGTTAGCACCTCATCTCAAAGGCCTGCGTGCTTTTCTCTAGCTTTGCTGTCACGGTCCACGGTTCACAGGCATACAGAAATATGGAAATGGCAAGGAAACGCAAAAGTTTCACCTTTGATCCACGAGCTATGTTGTCATCTCTCGAAATCGGCTTCAGCTTTGTAAGAGTTGAAGTGGCTTGTGCAATCCCTGAGAGAGCCTCCTGTTTAAAGCCATCATCTGAGACAACTGCTCCAATATATATTTGAAGCTTGTTACGGTACCCAGCTTCTGCCCTTTTACCTGGATGTCCCTCTGGATGCCATTGGCGCTGTTAGTCATCAATATGGTCTTCTCAGCACTGATCTTCATCTTATATCTTGTGCAGGTTTTGTGGAGACTTTCAATTAGGGCCTCTAGTTTCTGCGTTTCCTCAGCCTGAGCTAGAGCGTCTATGTCATTGCAGGCAAATTTCAGATTGGTAATATTTCTGCCGCCTAAGCAAACTTTCCCGTCATGTTCTTCCACAGCAGCAGACATGATCCCCCCGAGAAAAATGTTGAAGAAAGTGGGTGACGGAAGACATCCTTGCCTTACCCCAACTGTTGTTCTCAGTGAACCATTCTGCGATGCTGCCATTCATCAGGACTGCACTTGTAGCCCTGTCGTAGAGAGGAGCGGCGGTAGTGTAGAAGATAATGCGCTGGACAACCAATCCAGGGATCGCAAAATCTATCCCCTGCTTGTCCGGTCTTTCGGATGAGACTCCAAACCGAGGTCCCACCTCCGTATGACCTAGTTGTTGGTAGTACGTTAAACCCGGGTTCACTCACTCACTCACTAGTCGTAGAGCTGCTCGGTGGTGCAAAAGATATTGTTTTTAACTGCAAATTTGTTATGGTTATTTGTTAATAGTCTCTAATAGCATATGAAAACAGAAACTCTTATATAGTACAGCCCACAAGAGCAACAGGCCACACATATCGCAGCAGATTCCTTTTGACCTCATCACTCATTCCAGACTGTGATTGTAACAGTACATAAAGTGCTGGTATTTATTTAGCCCTATAATATGTTTGCAGTTTAAGCAGTATTTGTTTATATTTTACTGCAATGATACAAGAAGTTTGACAACTATATCTCATTATCAAAACATTATGGGAGTCTGGCATGTGGTAGTACTGATGGATATAGAGATACCTTGTAAAGGTCACTGTGAAAAATCTTCACACTTTCTGGACCATGTGAGCCATACTGTTTACAGCTGCTAAATCTTTGACTTCAAACGGTTTGACCACAATATTGTTGAAGGTCGCTACTTAAGTTAAGTAACAGTTACAACTGCTTATCAGCCATCAATGTTAACAAAGAAATCCTACCGTAAAGCTTACCACAATCTTAACTTGTAGGCCGTGGTCAGAAGTGTGCAGAGATAAATATTCCTTTATGTCTTAAGGTGGTGATTATCACTGATTTGGGGCAAAGACGAAAATCTACATAAAATGCTGAAAATACAACAGATCTTCCCAAAACTTATCAGATGTCTTCTTTATGTTGTTTCTCACAATTCAGAATCCAAATATGCAGGACTTGTTGATGTTTAAAAGGATTTATATAGGAAAAGATCAAAGAATAATTTTGTGCGCAAAAATCTAAAAAATGAACATCATCATTAAAAATGTAATTAGGTCTGGACAAAAATAAATGCATTATGAAGAGCGTCCTAGCAATTATTTTTATGCCCCCACCACGAAGTGGAGAGGGGCATATAGTTTTACCCTTGATCGTCCGTACGTCCGTCCGTCACACTTTGTGGTACTGTTCTCATCTCCGCAACTCCTCCTACATTATTTGATGCAGAGAGTTGAAACTTGTAACACAGTTCAGACACGCATTGAACATATGCATAAAGAAAACAAAACTGTGATTCCGGTCATTATTGCAGAATTATGTCCCCTTGAATAACATACAAATTTTGACCATATTTCACATTTGTAGTACTGTTCTTGTCTAGGCAACTCCTCCTACAGTATTTGATGCAGGGAGTCGAAACTTGCAACATAGTTCAGACATGCACTGATCATGTGCATAATGGAAACAGAACTTTGCTTTAGGTCTTCATTGCAGAATTATGCCCCCTTGAATAACATACATATTTTGACCATATTTCACATATATAGTACTGTTTGTGTCTCCACAACTCGATCCTTCTACAGTGTTTGATGCAGGGAGTTGAAACTTGCAACACAGTTCAGACATGCAGCGAACATGTGTATAGAGGAAACGGAACTTTGATCCAGTCATTATGGCAGAATTATATCCCCTTGAATGACGTACATATTTTGACTGCATTTCACACTTACTAGTACTGTTCTTGTCTCTGCAACTTTTCCAATAGTATTTGGTGTTGGGATTTGGAACTTGCAACACAGTTCAGGCATGCATTGAACATGTGCATAAAGGAAACAGAACTTTGAGTCAGTGTTTATTGCAGAATTATATCCCGTTGAATGACATACATATTTTGACCTTATTTCCATTGCTCATATACAAGCTCATTGTTTATTTACTGAAGAAAAAAAATAGAATAAAAAATAATTTTCTGAAAACACTTGTGGGGAGATAAATCTTGTCTGGAAGAAATTGTCTCCTATTCTATGGGGGTTTCTCTCAAAGAAATAAATCTGCTCCATCGAGTAGTAAATTCTTTCCTGTAAGAGTAGTCCCCATTTATTTAAATTCATCATTTGACAAAAAAAA
This sequence comes from Ctena decussata, assembly GCA_963989385.1. Lineage (NCBI taxonomy): Eukaryota > Metazoa > Mollusca > Bivalvia > Lucinida > Lucinidae > Ctena > Ctena decussata. Next base: position 47,851,378 of record OZ022500.1, read on the forward strand.
AATGATATAGGTATAAAGGAACACTTACAGTTGCTATTTTTAGAAAAAAAAACAACTTTGTCATCCATTTCGCACCTTTATTTATTGACAGATTTTGATGTAACTTCACATAAATATGTTTGAACACATTACTCATCTAGTGAGCCATATGGCGAGGGCATTCATCACCTTTAGTAATTGTTTAGTTTCCAATTTTTTCGCATATTATGAGGCTGCGCATATAAAGAAAAGATGTAGCCTGTGTCCGAATATTTGTCTAAAATACACAGTAGGTTCTATTTTCAGGTTTGAATAATTTCAATAACACACCTGTCTTGGTCATTGTAATGTAATATATATATACTGACACAAATAAGAAACGTCCGTTTTCTAAGGTTCTGTATCTGCTGAACCAGTACAGTTGTAGCCTTAAAAAATAAAACTAAGTGTGTCCCGAGCGTCTGGCACACATTAAGTTGTAACCGTTTTATTTTTTCTCCATAGCCACAAGATTTATCGAGCCTAATGTCAAAACACCATTTTTCTTCCTCAGCAGCATTTTATCCATCAAAACCTGAAACGGTTTGCGTTAAACGAGGGCCAGAAACATTGTAAAATGAAAAATCAGCTTTTAAAAACAAAAACTGCTTATTAAATGAACGAGAAAGCAGCCCAAAGTCTTTAATTTATAGAATTATCTCCCTTATAATTAAATAAATAACAATTTTAGAACTTCCGTATCGCCATAACCGTTCATCATTTTGACCCCGTTTTTGTTTCAATTGACTATACTTGTGTACAACAATGACAACATGCATCAGAGAATAAAAATCAAGGCTGAAATCTAAAATTCCGGTGCACTAAAACCACGTTTTATTAACCCATCTCTTTCAGAAAAGTAATCAAGTAATTTTATAACCAAATTTTTGCAATGCTAAATGATGCTGATTCCAATGCTATTGGTGGCTTGAAATGAATTTTGAAGTAGTCCTATGCCATTGATTTCCAAACTGATGGACCAACAAGGTAATGTTTGCGTCTACACGGTCGTGATCGACGTTTTGTGACCATGGTGACGTCACTTTACATGACAGATTTATGCAAGTGGTCATGACAATAAAGAATGCATCCAGCACCCATAAAATCTCAGCAGCGTGTCTGCTCAGTGATGCTAGGATGAGTTGCGATGGGTAAAACGAGAAGAACACACGAGAAACTGATTTTGTGACTTTCAAAATTTGGGTACTGGCGCTTGCGTCATTGTCATTGTCGCCGATGTTCATTGAACGGATTTTCGTTCAGCGCACACCATTGCTGAATGATTGACGTTATTGAAGCAAAATATTTAAATGAAATGTCTGAGTGCATTTGGAATTCAGAGACACAATTGTAAAGCGGACGTTTCTTGTTTGTGTCAGTATACTATGAGTATGATATAGGTATAACTAACCTACCTGTGTTTTATGAATGGAACTAGTATATATGCACTATACACATGGTCAGACATTTGAGAAAAAGCTACTGTTTTTATTTTATCTGGTCTACTTTGCAAGTTGAGTAAGAGATGGAACAAATAATTGCTAGTATGTTCCTTTTAATGCATTAAAGAATATTCAGAGCTAAGTACATTTTCAACAACGATTTTTATTTTTTAGATTTCTGCGCAGAAAATTACCCTTTGATCTTTCCATATAAAAACACTTCTTTAAACAGCATGTCCCTCTATTTTGTAATCCAAACTGTAAAGAACAACAAAGAAAAAGAGTCAGCTAACTTTCAGGGAGATACATTGATTTTTCATGGTTTTATTCAGATTTTTGTAGATACCACCAATCACCCCCTTAAACGGTGAATTTGATAAACATGAACAAACGTAGACCGAGCCTTTTGTGAAAGCTATACTTGTATCAAAATCAGTGTTCAAGGTCACGTGGGCATAAGTCAGACTAACCTATACGTAAATGAAAAAGAAACTGGACTGTTGAACTAAATTGTAAGGAAAGAAACTTACAGTCTAGACGAGTAAGAGGTACGATTTATGTTATTTAATATTTTCATGGTTATCTGAACAAAGCGGTTCATGTTTTTAGTGAATTAGGTTGTTAAATAAAGTAAAAATAAACTGATTTAAACTTCCTGCTTGCTATTTTTAAAGCCTAAACCATGTAAACGCAGAAGTGTCACTAAATAACGGGGGCAAGGTGATGTCAGCTGTCGACCAATCCGGTTCTGTGCAAAGTGGTATCACACCAATGACGGTAAATGATACAGCTGTGTCGAGTCGATATCGTATTGCTTTCGATTGGCGATTATCTCGCAGTTGGATCGGCCCTACGGTCTTTCACATCTGAGATGCGACACGACTAAACCAACAAAGTGGCATATGCGCTCACTGAAGAATCCGCCCAGTCTGACAGAGTCTTTGCACTCCGCATGACGCTAACTTGGTGCCTTAACTACCCTTAAAGCGCACATTTGAGACTCTGATCAGACTTGGCGAATAGCCGAATACTCAGACTGATCTGAGTCTTGGCTGGGCACACAAGCTACTTTGTCGGCTCAATTATAAACAAACTATCACATGTACACTTGCATGAAAGTTCATCAAAATAAAAGTAGGGGAGAGTAGGGTAACTTCGGACAGGCGGGTAAATTCGGATATACCATTGCAAACAGTTAAAATCCAGATGAGGCGGCTCATAATGAGCCGTCTCATCAGGATTTTCACTGTTTGGCCAGTTATTTTTGTTTTAGTTCCAAACAACTGACATATAAAGGAAACAATGTCACTGTCCGAATTTACCCGCTGTCCGAAGTTACCCGACTCTCCTCTAGTGTAAAAAGGCAATGATCAGGAACTGGTACAACGAAATTCCATTTTCCACCAAAGACACAAAACGGGAAATAGTCATATGATACATTACCATCATAGTAAGAAAACACAAACGGATAGCTAAATGAAAAGGTCTTCCCAAATCTAGGCTTAACCAAATAAAAATATTTAAGGCATACAAGCAACATTTATTTTACATAGTATTATAACCTTGATAAGAAAAAATTACATCAGAATTTAAGAGAACAAATATACAAAACAAACCGAATGTAGAAAGATTATAAATAAGCAGATACACGAAACAATAACATTCATTTATTACAATGGAAGCACTGCATTTGTTTTGAGGACCTCATGGAAGATTGGGGCAACCCAAATGAGTAACCCTCTTTAAATAAAGAATTTACTTACTTACTTACTGGAATGGCCAGTAATAAAGTACCCCAGGCTTAAATCGATTTTACGAAGATCCAACCATCGCCCTACTTTCCATCGTGATAAAAATTACATTATGTTCGGTCCGCGTGGAGGTCTTCCGGTTCATCAGTGAACAGAAAAAAAAACAGCAATTGAAAAGTACACTGTAAAAATCACGCTTAGCTATAAAACCCAAGTGGTTACATGTTTAGGTGTAAACATGTTTAGGAATACGTCAAAAAGATAAACATGTACGCCTTTTCTATTATTTTCCCGGAAAAAAGTCTGCTAAACACGTTTTATTCTGTTACGCGTTTCGGATGAATCCATTCTCACTTTTCCTCGTTGAAGAACGAAAAAAAGTGACGAAAATGTTGACAGAGGAAATTTTCAAAATAAAATGTAAATATAACCAGTTTTGTACATGTTTAATTTCTAAACATAAACCTAAACATGTTGCAAATTGGACATGTTACGATTTAAACACATAAATATCAGACTGCATTTTTTGCATTGATTCTAAACACATTTTTTACAGTGTAGTCCAAAACAGCAGTGATCAGGAATTGATATAGTTAAATTCCCTGGGATTTACATGTTTAGCCTATCAAACTTGCCTGTATGGCAGGATTCCTAGTAGACACACGTTATTGAAAAAGCTTTGTACTAGCCTCGATGCGACTCCATAAAACAGCACCATATCGAGGAAGTCACAACAGTATGGCATTGTTCCAACGTTGCGTGCCCATGTCGTTCATACCAAGACAGATATATAAACCGAGCGTGAGAATGAGAAAACGTGTTGCAGTTCATGTTGCCTGGCATTCAATTAAGATCTGAGTGCAATGTTAAACAGAGAACGTTTAAACTTTTGTTGTCTCCTTGTTTCTTTATAATAACAGCATTTGATAAGTACAAATTAGGTACGTTACAACGCGGCCCTGACTGTTTGGACTGGCAGTGTCTTATAATTATAAGAAACCAATATTGGCTGCAGAGAAAACCATGAAATTGCACGCACACAGGTGTGGGATCAGATTTTGAAAAAGGAAATACATAAAAACCCCAACGACACGATGGGATGCCAGGCAGACACGTGAGAAACTGCGAGCTGATCTAAGTTTATATAAAGCCTTGTTTTACGTAGGAGTTTTTTTTACGAATGAAAGCTAACTTCCTTTTCCTCTTGATTTCCCCTTTTCAGAACTTAACTCATAGTGATGGCATCTGGAGACTCAGTGGGATCACGGAAACAAGCCACTCAAGATTTTGCTGGGTCCGTCTTAACAGGATCTGAAGAAAGCTTTACCTACGAATGCGATGCCTGTAAACTAGATGGAAAAATACAAGAAGCACAGTATTATTGCAATGAATGTGATGATTTTCTTTGCGACAGTTGTGAGACGTTTCATAAAAGAGTTAAGGCTACCCGCTTTCATGAAGTATTGACGGGTGAAATGATGCCAGCCAAACCGTCTTTATCTAAAGCTAGATCAACTAAAAAGAAGCAGCAAAGAATAATGAAGATATGTTCTTGTAATCAACAGAGAGAAGTGGATGTCTACTGTGCTGACCACGATGACGTTTTTTGTTCTGTCTGCAAGACTGTACTTCACAAAAAATGTCAAACATCTACCCTAGAGGAATGTATTGCCAAAATCCCGATCTTAGAAGTCTTTAAAACAACTTCAGAGAAGAGCAGAGCTCTGCTAGAAAAAAGTATGCAGCTACAAAAGAAAAACCAAGAAAATGCCACTAGACTGCAGCAAATGGAAATCGAATGTCAAGATGAGATAAAGAGCCTTAGAACTGAAATTAATTTGCTATTAGACAACCTGGAGGCCAAGGCTTTGGATGAATTGCAGCACAATGTAAAGATTCAGTCAGAGCGTCTGAAGGAAGAAACAGAGACTATCGAAGGCATGCGTCAGTTGTTAGAATCAGATAAAAATGAATGTGACGAGATCAACCTAACAAATGACAAACGCCACATGTTTGTGGCAAACAATAAAATCAGTAAACTTCATCATAAATATGAACTCGCTTTAACAGACTGTTACAATAATATGACTTGCCCCAACATTACATTTGAAAGGAATGAGATGCTGCTGCCCTTAGAATCTTTTGGTGAAATATCGTCATCTGCCCAGACGAGACCTAATCTGTTGGATGCAGAGGTAAAGGCACACAGGACAGTTGACGTTAAACAACCTACTGACACACAAACACCGTGGATAACAGGTGTTGCTTTCATGTCTAATGGTCAACTCTTGATTGCTGACAGAAAAAACAGAAGGATTACTTTGTTTGACAGTAAGATAAAGATAAAGACTTCCAAAGACTGTCCTGGAGAACCATGGGATGTTGCTGCTGTTAGTGATAAAGAATCTGTTGTAACCCTGCCAGACGAGAAAAAGTTACTTTTCATTCAGAAAGATTCCGATCTGACATTTGGTAGAAGCATAAGTATAAGTGGACGATGTCATGGTGTAATGATGGTTCATGATCAGTTCTATGTATCTGTAATGGGTAGCGAAAATGAAATACAAATACTTGACAAAACAGGAAATGTAACCCGAAGAATTGGTACAAGTGATGTAGGTCGAAGTTTAGTTAGTCCACATTACATTGCGTCAAATATGCAGGGAGATCAATTGTTCATTTCTGAAGGAAATAAACTGACTTGTGTCACATCAGCTGGTGTTTTGCTGTGGGATTCGGGCAACTCTCTGGAAAATCCAAGAAAAGTGTTCGTTGACAGCGGGAATAATCTACTGGTATGCAGTCACAGTACGAACAATATCCACGTTTTAAAGCCGGACGGCACACAACACAAGAAACTTTTAACAGAAGGTACAAAGAATTCAAAACCATATTCGATGGACTGTAGAATAAGAGACAGATTATTAGCAGTCGGTGACTGGGACAAAGGCTATCTCCACATTTTAGAATTACGTTAATAAAGGAGGAAAGTGTCAGAAACTCTGGTTTCAGAAATTGAATCCAGGCGGTACTCGTGGCAACGGAGAAACTTCAGAATTCTGATAAAAATGCCGTGATTACTCTGATAAACTCGTAGCATTTGAATCAGTTGAAAATAGAGTTCCGTTAAAGCTGTGGTAGGGGCGTGGGCAGTGTGGCCACTTTGCATTACTGCATAGGAACAGACTCAGTTAAACCAGAGGATGTTCATTCAGGAGTTACTTCGAACAAATCTTACACTTTGTAGTATTTAAAACAATTTAGCAGTTGTGAACTCTGATTGTTTTGGAAGAACCTATAAGGGCATTTAAAGAGATTGTAATATAATTGGAAAGTTCTGGGCCCAGTTGTTCAAAGCATCCTTAGCCTAACGAGCTCATTAAGAGGTCAACTCGTTAAATGTTTTACAACCTTATAACGAAATACACTAATATTTTTTGTTGAAAATATGTGAGAAGCTTTTGCATTGCAAAAGCCTCAAATTATCAGTGTATTTGAGATATTAACGTTTGAAATTTTAACGTCTCGTTAACTATCGATGTCATTAGTTTTGAACAACTAGGCCCTAATATATAAATAAAGGGGAAGCAGAATTACAAGATATCTCTTTGATATTTTTCTCTTCCTCATATATACGTATGAGGGGTACGAAGACGAGCCACACAGTTATTGTAATCGTCACAATTTTTATTATTATCATATTAGTTATTATTCTTGAGGATGAAGAGACATTATCCAGGAGTCATAATCCACCCGATCTAGGAATCGCGGAATCTGAAGTTAGATTGACACTTAAATTATATACCGCTTACTATGAATACTGTCGAACTATTTTAGCAGTGAAGCTCTATTCAGCTACTGGCATACGTTAGCGCTAAACAGTGACAAAATGACACGGAAGTTATTCTATGCATGTTCGCATTCTGGTATCGGTATGCTCCGTTGGCATATGATAGGTCGTAGCCCAGTCTAACAGAAGGCTTAATTTAAAAGCTGATATATATGAGCCGCGACACGACAAAACCAACAAAGTGATTGTGCGCCCAGCGCAGACTCAGGTCAGCCTGGGCATCCACCCAGCCTGATCAGAGTCTTCGCTGTGCACACGGAAGTAGCGTAGACCCTTAAGCGCTCAGCAAAGAGTTTGATCAGACAAGGCGGATGCCCAGGCTAATCTGAGTCTGCGCTGGGTGCACAACCACATTGTTGGTTTTCTCGTGTCGCGGCTCATATATATGAATAGGTTGTTGCCAAAGCCATCTTGAAGGGTACCAACTAATAGTGCAGTGATAGGTCATGAAATTAAAAGTTTTTTGTTTCCTAAAGAAAGTTTATATAAACAGCAACACGAGAAACATGTCTTAAAGGCATGAGTAGACAGCCAACAGTCGAATAACCCTGAGAAACGCCCAATCCAATCTGTGCCATCGCTTTTCGATGTATACATTCATTAGGATCGATACACTGTATATCCAAACAGCAAACCTCTAATCAGGTCCCAAAGTTACAAAACTTTTTTCATGCTCGACTCAGCTAAGCATGAAATTTTCTTGTCTGATAAATATGAAAATGCCAACTAATGTTGCCATTTTCATATTCATAAGCAGAGAAAATGTCATACTCAGCTAAACTGAGCAAGAAAACACCTGTACTTATTAATAATTTGCTATTTATTAGCAGGTAAAATTTCATGTTCAGCTGAGTTGAGCATGAAAAAAAGTTTTATAACCTTGAGGCCAGACTTCGTAGTCTGACTACAGACCCGATGCTTTGTATCGCAGAGAGAAAAATGCTCCGTATTTAAGTGGTTAAAACCAGCTTCGATGCAGAAGACCGTGGGTTCGAATAGTATCGAACCAACCGACTAAAACCTCTCCCTGTTCACCGAACAATGAATGGGTAGCTGTGATGGAAAGTTAAGGAGGCAACGAAAGGTGATGATTGGGCATTTCATGTTATGTACCCGAGATATAGTGGGCATTTAAAAACCTACTATTTTAACAGCATAATGCCTCTAAGGCTACTAGACTACGTGACACCTTTAACTTTTTTGATTATATCGAAACAGAAAAAAAACCTTCGCAATCTTTTTTTTGTGTGTGTATAGGATAGGGCGTCAATTATAGTATAGTCCTAGTCACGCAAATTTTTGTGCTAATTCTTATCAGGACCACGAATATCTTGACTCTAGATTAGGAATCTGCAGCGAAACACAAAAGGGACTGCACATGCGACTTCCATGTATGGTGTTGTTCAATAACATAAAACAGTTGCCTGTGCAGTGTCTTGGGCACATCAAATGCCACTACTCAGTTTGCGCTAGATGCCGCTAGGAAAAACAAATCATCAATCTGCTCTTAAGTCAGCTTGTGTTGGTAGTTATTCTTTCGATAAACGTCGAAGGTGATATCCTATATAGTCTTGGGAAATATTCAATTGCATTGATGCAAAAATAAAGATTTTCATTATTAAATATTTACACTTGCCACTGACTTCCCATAGGTAAACCTATTTGAGCAACTGGCTTCATACACCGATGAACGACAGTTGACCATGTCACGTTGTCGTCAAGCGACGTCTGAGTGAAACAAACGTCTTGATTGATTCGCGTAACGTTCGATCGACGCCACGTTATGGCGACGGCTATTCAACGAAAATGCCGAATACGTCGTTGCTACATTTTCTTCGACGCATATCTTGCATATTCTACATAAAATTACAATGAAAACACCACAGGAAGGGTTTAAAAGTAAAGTGTAAATACAAAAATAAAAATTTGATTTTTCAGCGTTCATCGTGTGAAGCCAGTGGTCGTCGCTAAAATTCTACAAAAGCGCTTCGCGCTTCATGGAATTTAAACTCCGCCCACTGGCTTCATCACACGATGAACGGGCCATCTACCATGCTATATCTGAACAATCAAGGGAAAGCATTTTTGTCTAATTCATTAAAATTATATACATTACTGGTCTAAGGGAGACAACTCCGACAAAAGCAGTTTGGTTATGCGTCCAAAAGAAGCAGATATAAACAGTAAACAGTGTAGGCTCTGATCAGTCTGATCTGCCCAGGCTCGGATCCAGACCAACACGTGAGGCTCTGGATAACTGGTGGTGGTTGGGCTGGGAGGTACCCAGATGTGTGTGTGTGTGGGCGTGGATCGAGGAGGGGGTGGAGGGCTGGAAAATTTGACATTATAAGGGATCAATTTCATGAGAATTTTTAAATTTTTGATAAGTCGTTTTTGCCTTGAAATATATTTTGTGATATCTCATTAGAATCACCTCGCCGAGGCGATTCTATTGAGGTGTCATAACATATTAACATATACATGTATTTTAATTAAACAACATGGATAAATCATCTCAAACTGTCATCAGATACTCCCTATCATCTGAGGGCCTACATATTATTCGTGACACAGAGGCCCAGATGGCGGGGCTGAAGCCCAAAAGCCCGCCCCCCGGAACCGGGGCTGACTGTATCTTCACTGTTTGCTGAGATTTTGATGTAGATTGAAAGTACAAACATAAACAAACATAAACAAACTATCTAAGGTAAATGGGAACAGGTTCACGGGAAGCAACTCTGCCATATTCAATTTTTGCTGCCCTTGTCAATTGGGATCTTCTCTTAAAGGAAAGAATTTGCTCCTAAGGGAGCAAATTCTTTCCTTTAAAAGTAGACCCCATTTTGGAAGAGATACGTCCTCCAGAGAAAAAAAAAAAACAGGAAGTCACAGAAGTTAGTCTCCTTTGTAAAAATGGCGGTAAAACAGGCAGGTATAAGTCACATATAAGACGGTCCATGATAATCGCAGCTCACCCTGAGCATTAGTCTGATTTCCAGGCTAAATGGTTATCTGTATTCAAATGGTAAAAGTTTAATGTGGCTCTTTTTTTCCTGAAGACCAACCATTTGTCAGAACCAAAAACTGGAGCCAGTCTACTGGAGCATCATCTGGACCATTTTTCAACGGTTATATGTCAGGGTCGAGGATATACAGGGTTCGAGTTTGCGAAACGTTCACGACGGCTTATGGAATAGACTCTTCCGATAAAAAAAGTGATCTAAATACATGCATAGGCTGTTAGGGTTATATGGATGGATTGCAACAGTGCTTCAGTTTTTCGAGTCGATAGTTGGATGATAATGAAAGGCTGTGTACTATGAAACCCGTTTACGGTGTGAAGAATTCCGTCGCCGATTGAATTTGAACCCGGTACCTCTAGCATAGACTGACCTGATACTGGAACCCTGGTAGCTCAGTGGGTTAAGCGCTGTCCTGCTGATCTAGCGGTCCCGGGTCGATTCCCGCTGGAGGCAGAAATCTTTTCTATCGTATATGTAAACTGGGTCTATTGCAGACAGCCGTTCATTATTACCCTCCCATCGTCCTGATATGACTGAAATACTGTTGAAAAAGGCGTAAAATCACTTCAGCCATTCTCCAGCATAAGCCGGATGCTAGTACTAAGAGAAGTGACTCAAAATAAACCTTGTAGTCACGATATGCTGGGTTATTGTTCTGTAACTGCGATTATATTTAGCTGTTTGAAATAAATATCAAACATGATGTCATTTTTTTTTTGCTTACTTAAGACAATTTTTTACTCTTGAAATATTAATTCATGCAGATGAAGATTTTTTTTCGATACACTGCCATTTTCGTTACTCAATCAATAATTATATAGATACTACAGTCACACGTCCAGCTGAATGAGGGACGAAAACATCAGTTCACTTTCAAAGAAGCGTACACACAGTGAGCCTTCATAACTCTGTCTGGTCCACGAATGATCGCACACCGCTTTGTTGGTTTTCTCGTGTCGCAGCTCAATTAACGTTATTATGACGTTAAAGACGGGTCACACGTCCCACAGTAACAGGCTTTAAAGCAGATAAAATATAGTAAAGAAAAAAGATAGGCAATGATCAGGAATTAATACAATAAAATCCCACATTCTGCCCTAAAAAACCAATAGGGAAAGAAGCACACACGCACACACACACACACACACACACGGAAAAATTGACACAAGTTCACGAACTACATTTTGTCAAAGGACTACAGCATTAACATTAACTCTCCGAAAGTAGGTGACTCAAGACAAGCTACAAATCTATCTAAGATCTATGCCAGATCTGGATGTGTCAAACAACGTTCAAACAACGTCATATCGACGTCGATGAAATGTGATTATGTTGCAAACAGGTTTATACGACGTAGTTTCAACGTTATACGCCTGCTGAGTACTACTGTAGCAGTTTCTGGCTTTCTTATAACCCTTTCTTTCTGTTATAGTACCTCCTACGTAGGAGATAATAAGTCCTACGTAGGAGATAGTAAGTCCTACGTAGGAGATAGAAAGTCCTACGTAGGAGTTACTAAGTCCTGCGTAGGACTTATTATCTCCTACGTAGGAGCTAGTAAGTCCTACGTAGTACCTAGTAAGTCCTACGTAGGAGTTAGTAAGTCCTACGTAGGACTTATTATCTCCTACGCAGGTGTTAGAAAGTTATACGTAGGACTTATTATCTCCTACGTAGGTGTTAGAAAGTCCTACGTAGGACTTAGTAAGTCCTACGTAGGAGATAGTAAGTCCTACGTAGGTCTTATTATCTCCTACGTAGGAGTTAGTAAGTCCTACGTAGGAGTAAGTAAGTCCTACGTAGGACTTAATATAAAGTTATTATCTCCTACGTAGGAGTTAGTAAGTCCTACGTAGGAGTTAATAAGTCCTACGTAGGGGTTAGTAAGTCCTACGTAGGAGTTAATAAGTTCTACGTAGGACTTCCTATCTCCTACGTATTAGATAAATATTTTTAACCTGTCACTAGGACGCCATACCTTGTGGCTAGGTATATTAAACGGTGAATTTACAAGCGTCTAGACCGAGCTTTTTGTGAAAGCTATGCTTGTTTTAAAGTCTCGGCGTTCAAGGTCACGTGGGCATGTCAGAGTTATACGTGAATGAAAAAGAAACTGAACTGTTGAACTGAAATGTAAGGATAAAGAAAAGTAAGAGGTACGAGTTTAATTTGTGTTATTCCAATATTTTTATGGTAATCCGAACAAAGCGGTTCATTTTTTTTTTTGTGAATTAAGTCGTTAAATAAAATTAGGACAAATTGATTTAAACTTCCTGATAGCTAAGGCCTAAACGCAGTAGTGTCACGAGCAATAAAGTAAATGAACTTGAACTATGAACGAGGTCCTGGTGTTGTTAGCTGTCGACCGATAGTGGTACCACACCTATGACCACGGTATGTAGGTCAATTTACGTAAACGAATGTATTAGTTACGAGACATTGCGGGAAATTGCGCGTGACAGGCAAACAACTTTTTTTCTGATAGTTTTTCTTAAATATATCTGTACCGATAAACTATTTTGCAGCTCTGTTTTTACAATGATACTGGGTATATATCCTATCTACAGCCGAGTGTCAAAAGTCTTTCCCCAAAAACATATTTTCCATAGACGTCAATGCATTTTCAAGTGTGCGGGGAATTTAGCTGTAGCAATACTGCTTATCGTATGATATTAAATTTTATATGATTCGAAAGAGCAATAATTTTGGCAACATCTAATAATTTTGATTTGAACTATAATAAATTATTCTTGTAGAAATATGCTTTTATAGGCGACAGCAATGCTTTTTCGGCAAATTTTGGACAACGTCACCATTGACGTCAATAGAAAACTGCATTTCTGAAAATTTTATTGAAGTTCAAATACTTGTAGTGTTATTGTGAGTAGGTTTAGGGCAACCTAAAAATATTTTATATTGCAGAAATCTTTTAGGTTTTTAAGCATATAAAAATTATGAAAATCTGAACACAAGTCTCACAATAAAATTTCTTGCACACATGCAAATGCACTAAAGTCAATGGGAAAAATATTTTGGGAAAAGACTTTTGACACTTGGCTGTAGAAACGTTTAGACACTGAAGGTACGCTCACCGTATTGAGTCTGTTTTTATTTATTTATTTATTTTTTTTTTATTTTTTTTTTTTGGGGGGGGGGGGGGGGGAGGGGCGGGATATGATCTGACCGTCGATACAATCATGGGTATAGAGATTAAGGTTACAGGGTGAATATATTTATTTCATCTTAAAGATCCTTCCATTAATTCTCCCACAGTCCAATTTGTCCTACATGTATATTTCATGTCATTCCTCTCATAAGCTCAAAATACTCTTAAGCATTAACTTAAAAGTTAGCGCATATCCATTTCCGGGTTTTGTCCTTATGTAATTTAGCGCACGCGATTCACTTCACTGACTCACGCTTGCATCCGCACGCACAACCTTTGCGCCCTATCAGTCTTCCGGTGTCTCTGGCAGGGGTAGGACTTATAATGTACGTCCACCTTGAAAAAACAAAGCTATATATGTGTGTCCTTTTAACTAAGGAACATATTTTGTATATTTTACAGGTATTTTCTTACTATTTCTTGTCTTCATTTAGTGATAATTCAGATAATTATGCCATTCGTGTCCATTTGTAAATTTCGCTAAATTGTGTATTTCCCCTCTTTGGGCCCGTAATGCCCAAGCCGTCTGTCAGTCTTCCATTGTCTCTGGCAGAGGTAGGACTTACGTCCACCTCTAAGAAAAAAGTTATGTAAATGTGTCCTTTTAACTAAAGGCCCTGTCACACTACAACGTTTCAGACAACGTATGCCAACGTATGAAAAATTTATCCAATACGCTGGCATACGCTGGAGATAAATTAAAACATCAAACAGCAGCCGGTTTTGGAACGCACACATAGCGTACTGAAACGTATAAATAACTTATTCACAACTTATCCCTAGCGTATACATAACTTATACAAGCGTATAACAGCGTGTTCCCAGCGTATCTGTAGCGTTCTCGTCTTATGCCGAACGCATGCACAACGTTACTCTAACTCACGCCGACCTTATGTATAGCGTGTTGGAGCGTGCTTCGACGATCAGATGTAAAGCGACGGCTCTCTACAACACTTTTTATTGTAGTGGACGTTGATCGATGGACATGCCTAAAGAACGAAAATTAGAGAACTTTGCAGGTAGTAGCTGACCACCTGCATGCCTACCGGCGTCCCAATCAATCACCCGACTGCCGTGCCTACGATGGTAGCCAATCTCCCTCTCGCGCAGACTCCAATGCCTCTTTAGTGGTATCCGTGGCGGCATCTGCAGCAGCTGTGGTGGCATCTGAAGTATTAACCCCCTCTCAAGCCCCAAAACGACAAGCAGAAGCGGTCCAAGAAGATTCCTTATTTAAAAGTGATGAATTGCTGATCTGTATCCAATATATATAGCTGAAGCCCAGGTCGCTGGCGGATATGTTACCTAAATACACTCAGTGCGTTCGTGATACGTTGAATACGTTCTAAGGTCGTCAGGCATAGGTTGAATACGTTCTGGATACGCTCGGTATAAGTTACAGGTAAGTTACCGATAAGTTAGAAATAAGTTACGCGTACGCTCCACAATGGACCTGATGGCTGCCGACGTATGTCAACGTATGATTAACTTATAAGTTACGTGCATGAACGTACGCATAACCTACCTGTTGCGTACACCAAACTTATGACTAACTTATAAACAATACGTCGGCGTACGTTGAAAATTTTATGCATGCACTAAATTTTGGGCCGCATTCGACGTACAACAACTTATACCAACGTATTTGAGCGTACTCGTAACTTGTTCATAACGTACCCCTAACTTATTCAACGTACACCAGCGTGTTTACTAAATTTCTCATACGTCGGCATACGCTGGTGCTATACGTCACTGTGTGACAGCCGCATAAGGAACACATTTTGTATATTTTTTACAGTGTGTACTGGCCATGGGAGTCAGGGAAACCCATTAAAATTCATCAACCATCAATATGCTCTGGTTATTTCTCCCCCCGAACCCCCTCGAGGCAGAATGGGACATGTCATCCCATTGTTCTATACCGCGACATTGGCGCCCAACGAGGATCGAACCGGGGACCCTTTGATCTAAAGTCGAGCACTCTGCCACGTCGCTATTAAAGCCGGCTTGTACCGCAAGGCAGTACAAGTGTATGATATACCTAACCTATACCCTGTGACATTACGAAGACTGGGTATTTGCATGGAGCATCATCTTAACAATTTGCATGCGGCATCATCTTATAGTACTGAATACCTTGGTCTTGGTGGTAGATAAGTACCGAATTTCTTCTGCGCTTAATTCGGAGGTCAGATTTGGCCAAACCAAAAGGGCTTATCCGCAACAATTAACAGCATTTCAAAAACTGCTTCTTACAAACTTTATGGTGCAATGAGCTTAGGTATGGAGCATCATCTCATGATCTAGTACCAAAATTTTCTCAAGCAATTTAACTGCGTGTGTATGGAAAATTTTCCTCTCGAAAGGTACATTGAGTTTAGGCCTTATGTATTGCATGGAACGTTATCTCATGGTGGTACAGATTCCTTAAAGGGTTGGTCCTTGGGTAAATCTAACAGAAGCAAAACAGCTTATCAGTAATTTAAAAGTATTCCGTCAAAATGTTTTGTTTTTTAGGCTTGATATTTTGCATAAAGAATGACATGATCTTGTCTTAAAACTGACCAGGTTGTAACTCTTGAACCAGTTAAAGGATTCAGATCCTCTTGGACCTCATAAAATGCAGACTGGACTAACAAACTTCGAAGGCACAAGAATCAAAATTGAAAATAGAAAAGAGCAGGCTGGTGGTTTATTTTCAACATAATTTATTGCCGTACAATGCACACAGTTGAATCGGCCAAACCGTCTTTCACATTTGAACTGCGACACGACAAAACCAACAAAGTGGTATATGCACTCAGTGAAGAATCAGCTCAGCCTGGACATCCGCCCAGTCTGATCAGAGTCTTTGCACTCCGCTTGACGCTAGCTTAGAGCCATAGCTATCCTTAAAGCGTACATCGAAGACTGAGCAGACTCGGTGAATACTCAGACTGATCTGAGTCTTTGTTGGGCACACATCTACTTTCTTAGTTACATTTGTATATCGTGTCGCGGCTCAATTATAAACAAACTATCACATGTACACTAGCATGAAGGTTCATCAAAATAAAAGTAGGGGAGAGTCGGGTAACTTCGGACAGGCGGTTAAATTCGGACATACCATTGCAAACAGTGAAAATCTAGATGAGACGGTTCATAATGAGCCGTCTCATCAGGGTTATTACTGTTTGGCCAGTTATTTTTGTTTTAGCTCCAAACAACTGACATATAAAGGAAACAAGGTCACTGTCCGAATTTACCCGCTGTCCGAAGTTACCCGACTCTCCCCTAGTGTAAAAAGGCAATGATCAGGAACTGGTACAACCAAATTCCATTTTCCACCAAAGACACAAAACGGGAAATAGTCATAAGATACATTACCATCATGGTAAGAAAAAACACGAACGGATAGCTAAATGAAAAGCTCTTTCTCAAATCTAGGCTTAACCAAATAAAAATATTTAAGGCATTTTTACATAGTTTTGGTTTAAACATATTTATTGTTTCTCAATTACAAGTAATATACAATCAAATATAAACAGTACAGGCTTAGGGATTGGGACGAAAGCAAAATGCTTATCGAGTTCCTCTCCCTGGTAGTTTTATAACCTTGAAATGAAAAATTTACATCAGAATTTAAGAGAACAAATATACAAATCAAACCGAATGTAGAAAAATTACAAATAAGCAGATACACGAAACAATAACATCCATTAATTACAATGGAAGCACTGCATTTTTTTTGAGGGTCTCATGGAAGATTGGGGCAACCCAAATGAGTAACCCTCTTTAAAGATTTACTCCCTTTATAATAATAACAAAAATGATTTGATGAAATATTTCATGCAATACCTCCGATATGGTCTAACTATACATTTGAATTAGAGTTTACATAATAATATTTGATATAGTGACTTTAAGCAAAAAATAAGATAAATTTTTATACAGTCGCGGACAGCGGTTTAAATCGCATTATTGGACAAAAATAATTTATTCATACGTCACAATCACGTGCACGAATAAGAAAAATACCTCTACATGATCACATGACACACGTGGTCAAAATCGATATTCTTACAGGCCGTGAGGAATTAGGTAATTTGCATTTTATTTGAAGATTATTTTTCATTCCACATTTATCAGATAACATGCATCTTCTCAAAACTTTTACGGCTAATTATGAGACTATTACATATTGTCTAACAAAATTTTGTTAAAATATTTGTTTCTGAAAACATGAAATAAACGAGGGAGAAAATCTTTAAATAAAGAATTTACTTACTTGCTTATTTACTGGAAAGGCCAGTAATACAGTACCTCAGGCTTAAATCGATTTTACGGAGATCCATCCATCGCCCTATTTTCCATCGTGGTAAAAAATAACATTACGTTCGGTCCGCGTGGAGGTCTTCCGGTTGATCTTTGAACAGAAGAAAACCACCAGTTGAAAAAGTAGTCCAAAAGAGCAATGATCAGGAATTGATATAGTTAAATTCCCTGGGAATTACATGTTTATCATATGACGTCGCATCTGAGAGTGTAATGAAGCCATGCATTAAAAACGATAATCCACTAGTAACTTTATACGTTGACGTCAATAAAACGTCGCGTTTTCTAATGGCGAAATCGTGACGTTTTAGTGCAAAATTTGCTAATAAAATGTGGTTTTAGTGTCATATGATAAATAGAATCTTGCATTCGTGCTCCTGTATTATTGAATTTATTAAACTCGTTGGTGAAAATGATAAGATGCTCGGCAGAGCCTCGCATCTTATCTTTTTCCCTAACTCGTTTAATAAATTCAATAATACATGAGCACTCATGTACGATCCTCTATTTAGCTTATCAAATTGACTGTATGGCAGGATTCCTAGTAGACACACGTTATTGAAAAAGCTTTGTTTTTATTGATTGATTTGATTGATTTGATGCTTAACGTCCACGGTAAACAACTATGGTCATGTCGGGACGGTCAGTTAACCTAACCACACTATTCTTGGGCAGGCTTAGACCTCCTAAGCGGTTTACCAGTACTAAGCTTTGTACGAACTTCGATGCAACTCCATAAAACAGCACCATATCGACAAAGTTACAACGGCATGGCATTGTGTCAACGTTGCGTGCCAATGCCATTCATACCAAGACAGATATATAAACCGAGCGTGAGAATGAGAAAACGTGTTGCAGTTCATGTTGCCTGGCATTCAATTAAGATCTGAGTGCAACGTTAAACAGAGAACGTTTAAACTTTTGTTGTCTCCTTGTTTCTTTATAATAACAGCATTTGATAAGTACTAATTAGGGGAGAGTCGGGTAACTTCGGACAGGCGGGTAAATTCGGACAAACAATTGCAAACAGTGAAAATCCAGATGAGACGGCTCATAATGAGCCGTCTCATCAGGATTTTCTCTGTTTGGCCAGTAAATTTTTGTTTCAGTTCAAAACAACTGACATATAAAGGAAACAATGTCAGTGTCCGAATTTACCCGCTGTCCGAAGTTACCCGACTCTCCCCTAGGTAACATTACAACGCGGCCGTGTATGTTTGGACTGGCAATGACTTATATAAGAAACCAATATTGGCTGCAGAGAAAACCCTGAAATTGCACGCACCCAGGTGTGGGATCAGATTTTGAAAAAGAATATACATAAAAAAAAACCCTAACGACACGATAGGATGCCAGGCAGGGACTTGAGAAAGGGACAGGAATGCCTGCGAACTGACCCAAGTTTATATATAGCCTTGTTTTACGTAGGAATATATTAAGGTGGTGATTATCACTGATTTGGGGCAAAAACAAAAATCTGCATAAAATGCTGAAAATACAACAGATCTTCCCGAAACTTAGCAGATGCCTTCTTTATGTTGTTTCTCACAATTCAGAATCCCAAAAATGCAGGACTTGTTGATTAAAAAAAGATCTATATAAGAAAAAGATCAAAGAGTAATTTTGAGCGAATAAATCTAAAAGATGACCATCATTATTGAAAATGTAACTAGGTCTGAACATAAAATAATGCATTAAAAAGATAAAGATTATAAAGCTCGTCTTAGCAATTATTTTTTCTATTTTTTTTTTTTTTTGCATGTTATCATGCTGTGCAGATAAAAAAAAAGGGTGTGGCCTGAGTCCAATTATTTGTCTACAATACACAGAAGAGTCTATTTTCAAAGTTGAATAATTTCAATAACTTACCTGTAATGGTCATTGTAATGTATTATTTATACTGTGAGTATGATATAGGTATAACTGACTAACCTGCATTTCATGAATGCAATAAGTATACACGCACTATATCATGGCCAGACATTTGCGAAAAAGCTACTGTTTTTATCTGGTCTACTTTACAATTTGAGAAAGAGTTGGAACAAATAATTGCTAGGACGCTCTTTTTAACTCATCAAAGTATCTTCAGAGCTAAGTACATTTTCAAGAACAGATGTTATTTTTCAGATTTCTGCGCAGAAAATTACCATTTGATCTTTCCATATAAAAACACTTTTTTTAAACAGCATGTCCCTATATTTTGTATATCAAACTGTAGAGAAC
This sequence comes from Ctena decussata, assembly GCA_963989385.1. Classification (NCBI taxonomy): domain Eukaryota; kingdom Metazoa; phylum Mollusca; class Bivalvia; order Lucinida; family Lucinidae; genus Ctena; species Ctena decussata. The sequence continues at coordinate 47,871,165 of OZ022500.1, forward strand.
AACAAAAATAAGAAATCTGCTAACTTTCAGATAATTTTTTATAGTTTTATTCAGATTTTTGTATATACCACAAATCACCACCTTAATGAATGAAAGCTAACTTCCTTTTCATCTTGACTTCCCCTTTTCAGAACTTAACTCATAATGATGGCATCTGGAGACTCTTTGGGATCAAGGACACAAGCCAATCAAGATTTTGGTGGATCAGTCTTAACGGGGTCTGAAGAAAGCTTCACCTGCGAATGCGATGCCTGTAAACTAGATGATAAAATACAAGAGGCAAAGTATTATTGCAACGAATGTGATGATTTTCTTTGCGAAAGTTGTGAGACGTTTCATAAAAGAGTTAAGGCTACACGTTTTCATGAAATACTGACAGGGGAAATGATGCCAGCCAAACCGTCTTTATCCAAAGCTAGATCTCCCCAAAAGAAGCAGCAAAGACTAAAGAAGATATGTTCTTGTAATCAACAGAGAGAAGTGGATGTCTACTGTGCTAACCACGATGACGTCTTCTGTTCTGTCTGCACTATACTTCACAAAAAATGTCAAACATCTACCCTAGAGAAATGTATTGCCAAAATTCCGATCTTAGACGTCTTTAAAACCACTTCAGAGAAGGTCAGAGCTCTGCTAGGAAAAGCTATGAAGTTACAAAAGAAAAATCAAGAAAATATCAGTGGACTGCAGCAAATGGAAATCACATGTAAAAATGAGATAAAGGACCTTAGAACTGAAATTAATTTGCTACTTCACAAGCTGGAGGTGAGAGCTTTAGATGAATTGCAGCACCATGTAAAGATTCAGTCAGAGCGTCTGAAGGATGAAACAGAGACTATAGAGAGTATGCGTCAGTTGTTAGAGTCGGATAAAAATGAATGCGACGAGATCAACTTAACAGAGGACAAACGGCAAATGTTTGTGACAAACAATAAAATCAGTAAACTTCAGCATAAATATGAACTCGCTTTAACAGAATGTGACAACAGTATGACTTACCCCAGTATTACATTTGAAAGAAATGAGATGCTGCTGTCCTTAAAATCTCTCGGTAAAATATCGTTATCTGCCCGGACCAGATCTAATCTTTTGGATGCAGAGGTAAAGACACACAGGATAGTAGACGTTAAACAACCTACTGACACACAAACACCGTGGATAACAGGTGTTGCTTTCATGTCTAATGGTCAACTCTTGATTGCTGACAGAAAAAACAGAAGGATTACTTTGTTTGACAGTAAGATAAAGATAAAGACTTCCAAAGACTGTCCTGGAGAGCCATGGGATGTTGCTGCTGTCGGTGATAAAGAAGCTGTTGTGACCCTGGCAGACGAGAAGAAGTTACTTTATATTCAGCTTGATTCTGATCTGACATTTGGTAGAAGCCTGCGTTTAAATGGTAGATGTTATGGCGTGATCATGGTCCATGACCAGTTCTACATTTCTATAATGGATAGCGAAGATGAAATACAAGTACTTGACAAAACAGGAAATGTAACCCGAAGAATTGGTACAAGTCATAAATGTCGAAGATTGGATAGCCCACATTACATTGCTTCTAATATGCAGGGAGATCAATTGTTCATTTCTGAAGGAAAGAAACTGATTTGTGTCACATCGGCTGGTGGTTTGCTGTGGGATTCGGGCAACTTTTTGGTAACGCCAAGGAAAGTGTTGGTTGACAGCCGGAATAATCTACTGGTATGCAGTTACAGTACGAACAACATCCACGTTTTAAAGTCGGACGGAACATTACACAAGAAACTTCTAACAGACAGTACAAGGATTTCAAAACCATATTCGATAGACTATAGAGTAAGAGACTGTTTACTAGTAGTGGGTGATTGGGACAAAGGCTATCTGCACCTTTTAGAATTAAGTTAATAAAGGAGGAAAGTGTAAGAAACTCTGGTTTCAGGAATTGAATCCAGGTGATCATCGCGGCAGTGGAGAATATTAGGGGTTTTGGAATCTGTACAGAATCTATTAGCGAGATTTAGACAGACGGTCATATGAAATAAAGTTCGAAACTCCAGAGTTCTGATAAAAATGCCGTTATTACTCTGATAAACCCGTAGCATTTGAATCTGTTTAAAAAAAGTTCCACTGAAGCCGTGCTATGGGCGTGGGCAGTTTAGCCACTTTGCTTAATGCGCAGGAACAGACTCAATTGCACCGAGTCTGCTATTTTCTTTTCTTTGATGTGTTTCTTGTCCCAGAGGATCTTCATTCAGAAGTTACTTCGAACTAATCTTAACAGTTTGTAGTATTTTAAAACAATAAAGAAGTTGTGAACTCTGTTTTGGAAGAACCTATAAGGGCATTTAGAGAGAAGGTAATATAATTAGAAAGTTCTGGGCCCAGTTGTTCAAAGCGAGCTCGTTAAGAGGTCAACTCGTTAAGTGTTTTGCAACTTTATAGCGAAATACACTGATATTTTTGTTGAAAATATGTGAGAAGCTGTTGCAAAAGCTTCTCACATTTTTTGAACAAAAATGCAAAAGCTTCTCACATTTTTTAACAAAAATATCATTGTATTTGAGATATTAACGTTTGAAATTTTAACGTCTCGTTAACTAACGACGTCATTAGTTTTGAACAACTAGGCCCTGATCTTTAAATAAAGGGGAAGCAGTAATAAGAGATATCTCTATGATATTTTTTCTCTTCCTCATATATACGTATGAGGGGTACGAAGAGGAGCCACACAATTATTGTTATCGTCACCATTGTTATTATTATCAGATGAATTATTATTCTTGAGAATGAAGATACATTATCCAGAAGTCATTATCCGCCCCATCTAGGACTCAAAAAATAATATACATGTATCACGGAATCTAAAGTTAGATTGACACTTAAATTATTAAACGCTTACTACATGTATGAATACTGTCGACCTATTAGCAGAGGCTCCATTAAGCTGCTTTCATCGTTAGTGCCAACCATTGACAAAAGACACGGAAGTTATTCTGTCCATGTTCGCATGCTGCTATCAGGGTGCTCAGTTGACATAGGCCGTAGTCCAGTCTAACAGAAGACTTAATTTAAAAGCTGATATAATTTAGCCGCGACACGAGAAAACCAACAAAGTGGCTGTGCGCCCAGCGCAGACTCAGGTCAGCCTGGGCATCCGCCCAGCTGGATCAGAGTCTTTGCTGTGTGCATGGAGGTAGCTTAGACCCTTAGCTACCCTTTAAGCGCTTTTTAATAGAGTTTGATCAGACAAGGAGGATGCCCAGGCTAATCTGAGTCTGCGCTGGGCGCACAACCACTTTGTTGGTTTTCTCGTGTCGCGGCTCATTATTATATGAATACGTAATTGCCAAAGCCACCTTGAAGGGTACCAACTAATAGTGCAGTGGTAGGTCAAGAAAATAAAAGTTTTTAGTTTTCTAAAGAAAGTTAAAAAAACAACAGCACGAGAAACATGTCTTAAAAGCATGAGCAGACAGCCAACGATTGGATTACCCTGAGAAACGCCTAATCTGATCTGTGCCATCGCTGTTCGATGTATACATTCATTAGGATCGATACATTGTTTATCCAAGCAAGGAAGCCTGAAATCAGACTTCGTAGTCTGACTACAGACCCTATGCTTTGTATCGCAGAAAGAGAGAAAAAGATGCTCCTTAGCTGAGAGGTTAAAGCCAGCTTCCATGCAAGACCTTTCCCCGTTCACCAAACAATGTAATGTGCCCGAGATACAGTGGGCATTTAAAAACCTACTATTTTAACAACATATCGCCTCTAAAGCTACTAGACTACGTAAAAACCTTCACCTTTTTTCTTTATAGCCAAACAGGAAAAAAAAAACACACAAAAAACAACAACACCGCAATCCTTTTTTTTTTTTTTTTTTTTTTTTTGATTTGCTTAAGCCTATTATATCATGCTAATTAGGGTGTCAATTTTAGTCCTAGTCACGCAAATATATGTCATAGCGCTTCTCCCAAGTGCTAATTGTAATGCGGATTCAGTCACCGTTACTCTGAGGGGAAATACCACGAAATATATTGACTCCTGATTATGAATATCTGCAGCGAAACACAAAAGGGACTGCACATGCGACTTTCATGTATACATGGTGTTGTTCAATAAAATAAAACAGTTACATGTGCAGTGTCTTGGGCACAACAAATGCCACTACTCAGTTTGCACTAGATGCCGCTAGGAAAAAAAATCATCAATCTGCTCTTAAGTCAGCTTGTGTTGGTAGTTATTCTTTCGATAAACGTCGAAGGTGATATCCTATATAGTCTTGGGAAATATTCAATTGCATTGATGCAAAAAATTAAATATTTACACTTGCCACTGACTTCCCATAGGTAAACATATTAGAGCAACTGGCTTCATACATCGATGAACGACAGTTGACCATGTCACGTTGTCGTCAAGCGACGTCTGAGGGAAACAAACGTCTTGATTGATTCGCGTAACGTTCGATCGACGCCACGTTATGGCGACGTCTATTCAACAAAAAAGCCGAATACGTCGTTACTACATTTTCTTCGACGCATATCTTGCATAACAACGAAAACACCACAGGAAGGGTCTAAAAGTAAAGTGTAAATACAAGAATGAAAATTTGATTTTTCAGCGTTCATCGTGTGAAGAAGCCAGTGGTCGTCGCTAAAATTCTACAAGAAGCGCTTCGCGCTTCATGGAATTTAAACTCCGCCCACTTGCTTCATCACATGATGAACGGGCCATCTACCATGGTATATCTGAACAATCAAGGGAAAGCAATTTTTGTCCAAACGACAAAAATTATATATTACTGGTCTAAGGGAGACAACTCCGACAAAAGCAGTGTTTGGTTTTACGAGGCAGTAGTGCGTCTAAAAGGACAGATAAAACAGTAAACAGTGTAGGCTCTGATCAGTCTGATCTGTCCAGGCCCGGATCCAGACCAACATGTGAGGCTCTGGATAACTGGTGGTGGTGGTGGGGCTGGGAGGTACCCAGATGTGTGTGTGTGTGTGGGGGGGGCGTGGATCGGTGTGTGTGTGTGGGGGGGGGGGGGGGGGGGGGGGGGTGAGGGCTTGAAAATATGACATTATAAGGGATCAGTTTGATGAGAATTTTTAAATTTTTGATAAGTCGTTTTTGCCTTGAAATTATATGTTTGTGATATCTCACTAGAATCGCCTCGCCGAGGTGATTCTCATGAAATGTCACAACATACACATGTATTTTGATTTAGCAACATGGATAACTTATGAATCATCTCAAACTGTCATCAGATACTCCCTATCATCCGAGGGCCAACATATTATACATGACACAGAGGTTCAAATGGCGGGGCTGAAGCCCCAAAGGCCGTCCCTGGAACCGAGGCTGTCTATTTGTCTTCACTGTTTACTAAGACTTTGATCAGTCTGGGGACTTATGGATTTCCGTCACGCATATTTGTGATGGTCAGCCATACTTCTTACATTTTTCAGTCCAACTCACTAAAATGGCAAATTAACCTACTGGCAGTGTTCAGTCTGACCTGTCTACACTTAAAATTAACATTTGGTCCAGCCCTTAACTATTCTCAGTATTAACAGTTTTATTTTGGTTATGTCTGAAGAATTATGGTCAAAATTAGGCAAATATTGCTGTGCATTTGACGTGTTTTATTTCCAAGAAAAATATATATTTACTTTCAATTTTTTATAAAGTGTTACGGTCAAAATTGTCTACAATGCTTGCTTTTTTGTAACGGATGCTAACCGTACGAGTTACTCAAGGTTTTGCATCAGTTACGCGACAGAAAAGTACTTGGGTTTTTTAGCCTTTATTATGGTCAGCCATAACACCAGAAGAAACCAACGTTATGGCTTTCCATCACGTTTCATCCTTCGGACATGTAGTGACATCTTGTGGTAAAAATTTCAGTAATTACATTATGGTAAGCCATCATGTCAGTTCATTTAAAATGCATGGTTAACCATCACAAATATGCGTTATGGAAATCCATAAGTCCCCAGACTGTTGATGTAGATTGAAAGTGCAAACACATAAACTATTTTTAAGATAAAATGGGAACACTTTCACGGGAAGCAACTCTGCCATATTCAATTTTTGCTGCCCCTTGTCAATTGGGATCTACTCTTAAAGGAAAGACTTTGCTCCTAAGGGAGCGAATTCTTTCCTTTAAAAGGAGACCCCATTTTGGAAATGATACGTAACCCAGAGAATAAAACAGAGAGTCACAGAAGTTGTTCTCCCTTTGTAAAAATGGCGGTAAAACATGGATGTATACCCATTTACCTTAAAGTTACGTATAAGACGGTTGGTGATAATCACAGCACATTGTGTTCATCAGCCTGGCTGTTTTTCAACAATTGTATGTCAGGGTCACAGATACAGTGTATAGATTTCGAGTTTTATTAAACGTACACGACGGCTTATGGAATAGACGCTTCCGATAAAAAAGGGTGATCTAAATGCATGTATAGGCTATAGGGTTAGATGGTAATGGAAGGTTGTTTGCAATGGAACCCCGTTTACGGTGTGAAGAATTCCGTCGCCGAATGCACGCCTGGTAAACTATCACAGGTACCTCCGGCGGAGGTACCGATAAAAAGTTGTGACAGGCACCTGGAGCTGCCTGTGACTGGCACCTGGAGCTGCCTGTGACTATCCAAAAATAGACAACAAACGGTAGGTATTTCTCTTTTTTGACAAAATATAAAATAACCAGGGGGTTTATTAAAAATCAAAAAGTGCTATTCGACACTTATAGACATAAAGTTTTGTCACACATTATATCCTCCTGAACTTTCCATATTAACCAAAGATACGACTTTTGAAGTGGCTTTGATGTCAGCCCACAGTACTCAAAACATAAAGAATTCGGCCGTTTTGGGTCTTAAATGCAGTGATCTTGCATACGAATCTGTTTTTCTCGGCACACTGGTTTTAAGCTAACCTCCTTGCTCAAATATAAACGTCGACTGACTACAAATAAGGCTTGATTTTTTTCAAAACAACAGCTGGATGTGCCTGAAATGGTGTGGAGGTTCCTGTGATGTAAGCAAATATAGTGAAAATCTGAATAGTTATTGCAGCTGGAAATATTGACATCTTCTCTAAACCACTGCCTGGAAAGAATTTTTCATTCAACGTCCCATTAAGCTATCGTAATGCGTATATCATGAAATTCCATGTTAAAATTTCTAAAACACCATCTCAAAGAGTTATTGCCCAATTTGTTTCCGCTTCTGTTAGTCAAATAATTGACGAATTTTTTATAGTTGCTGAAAATTAACTGCCTAATTCAGTGTAAGAATCGTCATGAGTCAACATTTTGTGACTGGTGATTACTGTGATCGGGAGGTGCTGGCTGTGAGTCATTCCAACTTGTCAGAAATTGTCGAGGTCACACGTCATGCCTGCTACATGTACTGGTGTGTAAAATGTCAAAATTGCCCGGATACTCGTCAACAGGCATACTGGTATCTATAGTGTTGATCCTTTTTGTTTTCCCATATGTGTCGCTCGCATGTGTCGTATGACGCTCGCTGTATGTGTTAATTTTGTGGTAACTGGAGTGGTAGGTGCTACAAGTGATTCAGTCTGGGTAGTTTTGAATTGTTGGCGCTAGAATCCAAATACATCCGTAAGGCCTACAGATTACATCATCGGCAGATGACATGTTCTCAATATTACACCGTTTAGTATATTGAAGTGATCGGAATCTTACTGTAAATAACGTGTAATTCAAAGTCTCCGAATAGCCACTGCATCGAATTTGGTAACAAAAGAGCACTTTTACTACATAAAAGTCATCTTCTGAAACGTTTTTTTGCAAACGTTTCGAGTAGTTAGCATGGCGTGCGACCTCGACAATTTCTAACGATTTGGAATGACTAACAGGCAATCATCACCATTCACAAAAACGCTGCCTCTTATTTAAGCGCATTTCATTACTATTCTTACACTGAATTAGGCAGTAAATTTTCAACAGCTACGTACAACTCGTCAATGTTTTACTAACAGATATGGAAACAAAACGGACAATAACTCTTTGAGATGATCTGCTTTGAATTTTGGATTTTTGTCGTGAAGCATCCATGTTACGTGTTCTTATGTCCGCTTGTCTGTAGTCTTCTGGCAGTAAGGTCCTGTACAGCTGCCCACTTTGCTTTCTGGTTTGTTTTGTAATTTAAAATATAAAATAGGTAAAACAGAAGTTAGCGTCGTTTTCATTTGGGGTAGGTGAATTTCCATCTGTCTGGGAAAGAGCTGTTTATTTGGTTTACCATGTGTGTCTTTTATGAACTATTGTCAACGTATATTTACTTCCATCTTTGTTTTTGAGAGCAGGGTGTAGAATCTTATTGAATAAGTTCATGGCCATTGTCTGTCGTTTTAACAAAACTATGCTTGATATTCGCATTATGACAGATAAAATTGCGACGTTGAATGAACGATTCTTTCAAGGCAGTGGTCTAGAGATGAAGAATATCAATATTTGCAACCGCTATAAATCTTCAGATTTTCGCTATATTTTCTTACATCACAGGCACCTCCATTCCGTCACAGGCACTTCCAGTTGTTTTATTACCGATCCAGGCTAATTTGGAGTTTATCGACATTTATATTTGGGCAAGGAGGTTTACTTTACGCCAGTGTATCCAGATCAACAGATTTTTATGCAAGAAAGGTGCATTTAGGACCTAAAACAACCGATTTGTTCTTGTTTTGAGTATTTTCGACTGACCTTAAAGCCACTTCAAAAGTCATATCTTCTGTATATATGTAAAGTCCCCGGGGATATACTGTGTGACAAAACTTAATGTATATAAGGGTCGAATAGCATTCTTTAATTTTCAATAAACTCCCTGGTTATAATGTATTTTATCAAAAAAGACGAGTACCTACCGTTTTTTGTTTATTTTTGGTCCGTCACAGGTAGCTCCGGATGCCTGTCACAACATTTTATCGGTACCTCCGCGGAGGTACCTGTGATAGTTTACCAGGCGTGGAATGGGATCAAACCCGGTACCTCTAGTATAGACTGGTTTGTGGAGTGCTGGTACTAAGAGGAGTAACTCAAAATAAAAATTGTAGTCAAGGTATGCAGGGTTATTGTTCTATAACTGCGATTATGTTAAGCTGTTTGAAATAAACATCAAAGTGCTTATTTTTCGGCTGTAGCCGTATAACCTTAGTACTGTCCTACATTTTAAGCATTTTATTAGGCAATATAAATACACCAGGGATTTTTATGTAAGTAGCTTACTTTCGCTTTCTCTTTCCACTTTCAGTTTCATTTGACTGTTGGTCTATAAACCGTGTCTATTTCGGTCCAACTCGCCTTTTGCCAAAGAACAGTTCGCCTGTTGTATCGCTTGTTTAAAATATTAAACCAACAAAACAACTTGACACAGAAATCGAAGACGAAATTCAGGAATTGTTGCTGGCTTAGTCGTTGATGTTGCGTTTTTAAGGTTATATGTGGGGCGGTCAGCCAACCAATCCTCATTGTTATGTGCAACACGGACAGATCCCAATCAAAATTCAACAGCATTTTCGAAATCGAAACCCCAACACCAGCAACAAATATGCATATCAACATGCGCAGCCGCACAATCTGATCAGCACATTTGATATCTTACATGTACCTGACTCATAAATATAACAATACACACTTCTATTTAATCTAAGCCGATTATCTTTTTTTAAAGATATTTCTTGTTTCATATACAGAACAAAATAGCTTCAATTACATGTACTCGTTTTTTCTTGCAAACATAAGACAATTCTGTACTTGTGTAATATTTATTCAAGATTAAGAGTTTCCCGATACACTGCCATTTCTTTAATCAAACGTCCGGCTGAATGAACGATGATAAAATCAGTGTATTTTCAAAGAAGCGTACCTCGATGTCTGGTCTGCATATCTGCTATTTACAAATGATCGCAAACACGCAAGAGTCAGTATGCTTTGCAAATCTACGTATGCACGAAAAACATACGAAAATTAGCCTGACACTAATTGTCTAAGCCCATGGAAGTAGCCAGTCTAGTATTTAGAGGTGACATGAAGTGACCTTATCAGCGGCAAGTTTTGAGTCATATGATAGAAGGTGAACCGATTATTGACAATCAGAGTCATGTGCCATCATGTGATCCTATTGTCCTGACGTAAAACAGAAACATTGACAAAGAAATAAGCCACACAAAAAAAAAAATAAAAAAAAAATAGAAAAATAAATAAACCGCACTGAGCATTTGTTGGTAAAAGTACTACGCCCTGCGTGAAGACCCTGGTAAGTTTAAAAACATGTTGACATTTGGTAGATAGATTTGTGTTTGAGTCTGACTCTTGGTCTTTTTGGTAGTGGATCATTTAGGCTGAACCATTGTGTCCTGGTCTTTTTAGTAGCCGCTTTATAGGTAAGCAGCTTATGATGTGTTTTTCGGCATTTGAGGCTACCTATTATATATGTTGCGTATGCTTCTCGCGTTTTTGATCGAAGTGGTATGAAACCCACCATCCACACCCGTGCTTGAAACCCACTACTGGGAATCCACACAAACTACATATAATCATAATAATACCGTGAATGATACAGTGTCTTGTCTTTCCTAGCAAGTGCAGCAGATAATATGGGTCTACACTCTTTTCCACGTTTTTAAACTCCATGTTTAAGTTATACTTGAATGAGATCTTCGGGTAGGGCTTTTTCAAAATCAAAAAGTGGTAAGGATACGCAGGAAACGTTTGCAAGTTTGGACTTTTTAATGAAACGCAGCAGAATGTTAATTACACAAATAATGCTGTTAGAAATGAAAGAATAAATAACATGATAAATTGTACACCACAAGCCTTTGTTGAGGTAAATATTCATTTATGTCTTAGTATATAACGGTTTATCTAGCGTAGACCGAGCTTTTTGTGAAAGCTATACTTGTCTTACAAAAATATGCGTTTCAAGGTCACCTGGGCATAAGTGAAAAAGAAACTGAATGTTAATGTAAGGATAAAGACTTACAGACCAGAAAAGTAAGAGGGGTAAGAGTTTGAGTTGTATTTTTTTTTGTATTATTCGAATATTTTTATGGTTATCTGAACAAACCGGTTGTTTGGCCGTTTTAATAAAATCAGAACCAACTGATTAAACTTCCTGATGTGTGTGTTACTGTTTACCTAGTTCCATAACATAAAACTTGCCACTCTCTTATTTAATATTTCATTTTATTATTCCTATTTTTATTCTGACATTTTCATTAATTCTTTCATTTTCATTTCTTGGAGAGTGACATCGGGTATTCAACGAAAGTAAAGATGTAAATATCAGCATAAAAACATAAAATATGGACGTCAGAATACCCGATATCTCATATTATGGGAGTACTGTTTACCATGTACTAAGTGCAGCATTATAGTACCACAGGATAGTCACAAGCAATAATGAACTTAACCTGTGAACGGGGGCAATATCAGCTGTCGACCGATCCGGTGCTGTGCAAAGTGGCACCACGCCAATAACGGTAAATGATTCGGTTGTATGGGCAATTAAGGTTAACCCGGACGGTTTTTGCAGGGTAGTCACGATTCGTATTGCCAATGGTTTATTTGACTCTGATCACTGTTTCGGTATTCCGTAATGCCAGAGGTAGACTGGGTCGCCTGTCCCTGACAAATATAGGGACAGGTAACGTCTACCGCCATTGCTGACGTCTAATACCTATTTGTAGCTCACAGCGCTGGGAAATATGGACTGTTTCTCTACTATGGTGTATACACAGCATTGTTCTTGACTGTGAAAGAGTCTATGGGAAATACACTTGAACTTGTTGACTCCCCGTTATTTGTCTTTGAACTTGTAGCCCTCTTAGAAGCGGCTGTAGTGTAGTGGATAACACTCCCGACTACCAATCCAGGGATCGCAAGATCGAACCCCCGCTTCTCCGGTCTTTCGGATGAGACTTTAAACCGAGGTCCCGTCTCCATATGACCTCGATGTTGGTGGGACGTTAAGCCCGAGTTCACTCACTCACTCACTGTAGCCCTCTAGCGGCGTAGTGTCTAAGGGAACTAGTCTATGCCAGAGGCATCCTAATTCCCTTAAACATAATACCGTCTCTATAACGAAAAACAACAAACTACATAACTTGAAAAGCACATCATATAATTTGGCCTGAATCACTTGGGTTGCCGACTGACTGGCAGGGTGACATAATAATCTTTACATTGCACTTTGCACAATACCATCACTTAATAATCATACTACATCAGTGCTGCAAAGGCTAACATCCTGGAATAACTGATTAACTTTAGAAATTATGCAAAATACGTCTTTAGAATAACACCAACATAGAATATAAAAAATTTGCTGTCAACTTGTCGGCGTCCCAAAGCTGAATGACGATTTCACTCAATATCTCGAAAACCTCGTGTAACAAACCGCTACACCTAGCGGAGACGATATCCCATTCAAGGGAAACAAATTTTCTTCTTATTCATACTTCAAACGAAGAAAATTATATTTCCCTTAAACATAATACCGTCTCTATAACGAAAAACAACAAACTACATAACTTGAAAAGCACATCATATAATTTGGCCTGAAGCACTTGGGTTGCCGACTGAAAACCAAAGAACGGGAGCAATGCCAAATTCAAGGAAATAGTAAAATTAGACAAGCCTCACAACACTGGTGAATATGATTAAAAATTCCTAACAATCTAGCCCAATAAATGATAGTAAATCTAAGCTTTAACCACGTATATGTGTGTTAATGCCTAAAGGCCTAAAGAAAGTGAAACGGCTAATCTTTCTTTAAGATTATCTTTGATATATCCATCTTTAGCAGAATCACTAACCCAACGGCCATGACGTTTAAACATGCGATCTTTAATACCATTATTTGCAGCTACGGAGGCTCCTCCAGATCGCAGCGAATGCAAACAGTATTTTGAAACATCTTTCACATGCGGCGACAATGCCGCCAAAAACTCCTCACGTAAATTAGTATATGACATAACTTTATGGTCACTTCTGACTTTATAGCCACATCTAGATTTACTTAGATTACAGAACAAGAAATCCTCAGAAGACAAATTTGCCCACTCAATGTATTTCTTAACATTAGTCACAGGGCACAAACATGTTCCAGTTTTTGCAACCATAATCCACGAACCATCTCTATATTTGTCAGTCTTACTGCTTTCTATGAAAATGGCCACATAGTTTTTATCAAATGCGATATCGGAGACTTTGATATTTAACAACTCTGAACTTCTCATGAAGCCGGAATATGCTAAAAGACAAGCACAAATAATCCTTTGACTCTTTAGATTTTTCTCCTGATAAAGACGTTTAAACACAGCCATCAGAATATCAACCGAAATAGGCTCCTTTTTGTTCGTAGGTTTTGCTAAAATTCATTTAGCAGCTTCAAGAACATTTATTACAATATGAGAATCAGTAGGCGATTTCATACCGCAGATCTCATGAAACCATTTTAAAGCATAAAACGCAGAAATTACTGGACTAGGTGTACTAGCTGTCTGAATTATTGACACAAGATATAAAGCAACCGGAAACACCTCAGCAGGCAAAATGATCCTACTCCCCACCCCGTTACATTCCGCCCATTTCTTCCAAAGTAAGAAACCCAATTCATACAAATGTACTTCCTACATGTGTTATCAGCTCTCGATTGTCTTAAAATCTCCGGGAGTAGGACCACTTTGTCTGCCAGTATCTCGGGTAGATCTTCTATTTCCTCATGATGAGACTGTAAAAATAAATGTATAAAGAAAGAACATTCACTATTATTGCCAAATTTCCTTCGCTATTTCTGGCGATGCCGCCATATATTTACAACACTAACTTTGGCGATGCCGCCGTATAAGTACAACACTATTAAACTTTTGGCGATGCCGCCATATATGTACAACACTAACTTTGGCGATGCCGCCATATATGTACAACACTAACTTGGTGCTGCCGCCATATAACTTGTACAACACTAAATTTTGGCAATGCCGCCATATATGTACTGCACCTATTTTTTCCGTGTAAATGTACCGTCTCGGCGACACCACCACTTGTGAATGAACAAAACGTAATTGAAACTGCACTGTCTTTCCATACATTTGATGAAAGGACAACGCCGCCTCAACCGTTTTCTCTTCTTTTTTTTTCTTTTTTTTTTTTGATGAATTTTCCTGGAAATTCACTTTTAACGCTAGCATTCTGAATTTCAAATCGACATGCCCAAACATCCCCCTGCCATTTTTACACCTAGTGTAAAACTCCTTACCCGTTGGAAGATCAAACCAATCAATAACATTGGGTATGAAATTTCCGTCTGGGCACAGAATTGGCCAGAACGACGCAGATCTCCAACAGGGAATGACTAGAACACCAGATGCTCTGTCAGCTACCATTTTCTTAATGATTCTAGTAACTAGAGTTATAGGGGGTACAAACAACCCGTATTCCAATGCCCAGTTTTCAGTAAACGCATCAACCCCTAAACAGGATGAATTCCAAAATCGAGAGAAAAAACTCAGGAGTTTAGCATTATAATCCGATGCAAACCAGTCAAAACTTAAAATTCCAAATTTACACTGTAACATATTTAAGATATGCACTGATATTCCCCAGTCGTCATGATCCTCAATCTTAGAAACATAATCTGCCATGCTATTTTCCGATCTTGGAATCCATTCCATGTTTAAATGAATAGACTTCGAAATGCATACACTGAATATTTCAAAAGCTATTTCTTGCAACTCTTGTTTCATTGAACCCTTTCGAACAATTGATGTGACCCCTTGGTTATCGGAAAAACATTTGACACTCTGATTTGACAAAAAATGGCCAAGGGACTTGAGAGTTCTGCATACAGCCATTAATTCTCTCCATGTTGAAGACTTTGTACTTTCTTCAGCTGACCAAAGCCCATGTGAAATACCGTTGATGGTGTTTACTTCATAACCAGCAAACCCAGTTGAACTCGCATCAGAATAAACAATCCTGGTACATTTATGCGACTCATAAATATCCTTAATATTCAAGTTCTGAAGATTGCTTTTCCAGAATTTCAACTGTTCAATACTCTCACATGAAAGCGAAATAAATGAATCCCAAGAAAATGCCTTCAAAATATTTATACTTAAATACCTGGTCATAATTTGACTAATATGACCTATGACTATTGACATTGAAATGATCTGACCCACAAAGCTTGCAACTTTCCTGACTGCTATTCTTCTATGAACTTTCTGAGCGATCAGTAATTCAGAAATGGTATTATGAGCCTTTAAGATTCTATGTTCAGGAATAAAAATAGTTCCTTCTTCAGAATTTAAGGTACAACCTAAAAACTCTAGCACTTGAACAGGCTTCCAAATTAGCTTTTTCTGCCTTAGGAATAAACCCTGACTGGAGTAAATCAGATTTAACTTGACAGCCTAACTCTAAAGCTTGTCTAAAACTTGCTGCACACCCAAAGCCATCATCCAGATACATTAGAATCATTCTCCCCTCACCCCTCCATTTAGCCACTAAAGGGCGAGTAATCTTGGAAAATAAATAACAAGCACTGGATAAACCAAACGGGAGTACCAAAAACTTATAATACCTTCTTTTTCCATCCTTATCTGACCAAGAAAAACCTAGAAATTCCGTATGAGGCGAAAAAATTTCTATGAAATGATAAGCACTGGTAATATCAAATTTTATCATGTGAAAACTCTTCTGTAAATAAGACAATGTTATCTTCAAATCGTCATATTTCACAGATTGTTTCCAAATGTGCTGATTTACAATACGTAAATCAAGGATAAGCCTTTTCTTACCAGAACTTTGCTGTGAAACAGTTAATGGGTTGACAACTCTGGGTGGACTTTCACACTCTTCGATCAATGACCTATCAAGCAGGTCTTTGATAGCTTCAGATACAAATTCATGTTCAGACATGGCTGATCTATTATTGTGACTGAAATATTGTGGGGACATAGAGAACAATGGTATTTTGTACCCATTTTCAATAACATCTAATATAAAATCACTAGCGCCAATCGCTTGCCAAAACTGAATGTTTTTCTTTAATCTGCCTTTAATCGTTTGTAAAACGCCCAAAATCAAAAGAATACTCATCTTTCAAATGTTCTCTATTGGTCTGTTTTACTGGCTGGCTGGTTCCTGGCTGTTGTGGCTCTGTTGATGTGTGGACACTGCCTCCGAATATGGTTGTACTCCCCACAGGCGAAGCATGGTCCTGTAGTCCCAAACCCAAAGGCAGGGAAGAGTGTAGGGGTGCCGGTGGGGGCACGAAAAAACCTCCCAGTCGGAAACGTTGGCTGCACCGTAGATCTTGGAGCATAGCCCTGCGTCCCCCATGGTTTTGGATAGGGTACAGAGCCAGAATCAGAAGTACGAGACCCAGAAGTAACCGTGGAAGTCTTCCCCCTAGAACTAGAACGTTTGCGTTTAAGAGCACGATTTTCAGCCTTATAGATCTTGGACTCATCATCACTGTCACTAGCTATAGGATTTGTCTCATACAAACGGACAGTGTCCCAGCCACCTGCTGACGAATCAGCAATTCTGATTAGCTTATTACGTTTTCTCAGCTTTTCACAGAGCTCTTTCAAAAGTTCTTTACAATAATCAAGCTTCCCGTGCTCAACTGCCCAAGATGTTTGCTTCGCAATCTCATCAACTTCGTAATTAAATTGAAACTGATTTTTGTTACCCTGATATTTCCAGACTAAGTCCTTGCCCGTCTTCAATTTTTTCACCTCCGCTGCGACGTTAAACGCACTCCCCTGTAGTTCTTCTTTTAACGACTGTACTTCTTCACGCTGGTTACGTAACTGTAACAAAACTTCCCTCAATTGACCGTTAATGTCTATATTGTCACCCGCCGCCACGTGTTCATCTTCTGCCATGACAAATACCCACAGCGATCAAATTTTGCTGTTAACTTGTCGGCGTCCCAAAGCTGAATGACGATTTCACTCAATATCTCGAAAACCTCGTGCAACAAACCGCTACACCTAGCGGAGACGATATCCCATTCAAGGGAAACAAATTTTCTTCTTATTCATACTTCAAACGAAGAAAATTATATATGTACTATTTTCTGTCAACTTTTGACTTCTTATGTCAAAACAGTTATTCAAAGAGCCGATCTGTCGAGTAAGGCAATTCCGGACATAAAGGTAAATCCGAACAGCTGCTTTTTAGCTCGCCAGAAGAGCTATTGTTGTCACCATGGCGTCAGCGTCAGTGTCAGTGTCGGCGTCCGGATTAGATGTTTTGGTTAAAGTGTTTTAAAGACCCAATGGATTATTTTGATACATGCACTGTAGTTAGATATTGGTCAAGAGTTTTACAGAGTACCAACCTCACCCTGCTCAGTAACCTTGAGGTCAAGGTCATGGACTTATAAATTTTGCATTTTTTCCTCCACATTGGATGTTTTGGTTAAAGTTTTTAAATACCCATATCTCCTTAAATCATAAATGGTTCTTTTGATACTTGCACTGTAGTTACATATTGTTCTAAAGTTTAACGAAAAACACAACCCACCCCACTCAGTGCCTTCTGTCAAGGTCATGGACTTAGAAATTTGGTGTTTTGTTTGTCCACATTGGATGTTTTGGTTAAAGTTGTTGAATACCCATATCTCCTTAATTCATAAATGAATTCTTTTGATACTGGCACTATAGTTAGGTATTGGTCCAAAGTTTTACAGAGTACCACCCCTTCCTACTCAGTGACCTTAAGGTCAAGGTCATGGACTTAGAAATTTGGGGTTTTGTTAAAGTATTATGATGGCATGCGGTTCTTTAATGCTTGGGGCAGATTTAGTATATGCTTGAACTGATGTTAGATAGTGGCTTGAGATTTTACAAAATGCTACCCCCCCTCACTCCACACCCACCCACTAGGTGACCTTGAAGTCAAGATCATTAATATTGAATTTTATCTTACAGCTTTTGTTTATAAATATGCTGACAATACATGATTGCATGCCCAGAAATAGTGTGGTTAGGTTAACTGACTGCCCGCACATGACAACAGCTGTGGCCGTGGACGTAAAGCAACACAACAACAATACAGGCTTACTCGGCCAATCGTGACAGGCCAACTCGGCCAACACAATCCAAACTCGGCAACTATTGGCCAATACAGAGCTAAAAATAGGAAAAAAACAACAACTAGAAATGTTTTTTGACAAAAACAGATGTCTCCCCACCTGCCCTTTCCCATCAGTATCATTTTCCCTAAATGTTGCGAAGTTAAGACCTCCTGTGACCTTGAAAATAGGGTTAAGGTCACTGAAATATAATCAGTTTTTTTTACCTCCCGATTATACACTTGTCTATGTTTGGTCGTAAGCCATCAATCCCTTCAGAACAGTGGGAACGCGTATCCATAGCGGAGTGATATTTTTATACAGATAGCAACGAAATAACGTTCGAAATTTCTCAGACTCAGATTCAATCGACGAACGTGTCGCAATTTCAGTGATGCTTTGTCGGCGAATCAAGCTACACAAAGCCGAAAATAAGATATGGTTTTATTCCATACATCTTAATTTAATTCTCTATGCCTTTAAGAGCAGAGCTAAACACCGAGATATTCTGCAACCGAACGTTTTACGTGATCATGTAAAGACGACTCTTATCCGCCAACTTCAACAGCAATTTTCAAAATAAATCGACTTTCTCCCGTCGGCGGACATATGCCATGAAAAACCATGGTGTCTGCCCTTTCTCCATTATAAAAATTAAGTAATTCGGTGTTTGGGACAATTTCCTTTGCAAAATAGTGTTTAGGTACCATATTTCATGTTCTCAAATTAATGGCGGATTTTTTACCTGATCGATAGACAGCAAAATAATCTGTAATAAATTTAAACATTGCCGAAATGTTCTTGAATCCTGAAATCCGACACACGAAGAGGAACGCATCTAGTAATTCAACATACAACAATATTTTTTCTGTACTTTCTTCAGAATGATTGGGAAAAGAATTCTGATCAGTAGCCTACACCATACTGTAAACAAATCGATCGATTTATGACAGTTGTGACGCAATTACAGAACTGCGTCAACTGTTTCAAACTTCGCATTTACTTGCTTATAAGTTATTAAGACCGGTACATTGTGGTCACAATCAGAGGGACTGCTAGAAAAAAATAATTTTGCCATCCAATTAATCCTGCACGTGCCAATATTTCAAAGCCTCTCCTGCAACTCACACGATCACCCTACCCAACTTAAGGCCCCTCTACCCCCCCCCCCCCTTCTCCTCCACCCTTCCTCCATCCCCAACCCCCACCCCTACACACACACACGCACACAACTTTTAACCTTTCTTTTACATGAAAAACTAAGCAAAATATAATAGATGTTTAGCCATGTTTAGCCATAACAAATACTTGCAAAACTTCATTGACTAAAATCCTTGATTAAAAAGTGCAGTGTAGACCTGGGTTAGACTGTACTATCAAAACAGCAGTCTAATCAGGGTCAGTACTATTTGATTTTCCCAGCAATTTCGACACACTGTCAGATGGTGAAAGTGGTAGGACAATTGCAGTAATGAAGATTCTGTTTCAACTTTAAGCTTAGAAAATAACTTGGCCATACATACTTATACACTCCTTTACACTCCATATATAATTTCAGCCAACATTGAGAAGCAGCATATGTACTGTTAAATGAGCTTTTTAGCATTAAAATTGCAGTATGCATTTTTATAACATAGGTTTTGGCCCTCTGTGGAACTACCTTAATGAGGAGTTCTAATAAGGGGTTACAACATATATATTTACTTGTTAGTTGTTTATCCCCTTTTTAAGAGTGTAAACAACTAACAAGAATTTATTGATTCTTCCTAAGAAGAAACCAGGGATTTAATAAAATACATATTTATTATGAAATGCCAGGTGTGTCAAATACTAGCTCACCAGGTGGGGATGGGGGCTGTCAGCTCTGCAATGCCCTTGGTTCATAAATGAAAATGCCACAGTGTGTTTATATACTCAGTGATCTTTTGAGGGATTTGCTCTAACTGTTGCCAAAAATCTCATGGAAATCTATCAGTAGGGGCAAATCTCATGCAAAAATTATATAATTTATAATGAATGGTACCTTAACTTTTCATTGAGAATGGAGAATTTCTCAAAATTTTAGTTCAATGTGATGTGTTCTCTAATATGATTCTGAGTCACACTCACAAAATACAAAACAAATAAAAAGCACAGCTGTCCAGCAAACCAGAAAACTTGATTAAATATGTGGCAAAGGCTCAGGACTTGGTAATCTATTCTCTAAGTTGAATAATGGTAAGATATAAACATGATTAAACAAGAAAAATAATAGGCCAATATCTAGTGAGCCAAAGTGGAGTTATTCTTTATCATTTCTCTTCAAGTAAAATGTACAGTATGTTGTGGTGTCTCATCACAGTTGCTTTTGATCAAAAATTAAAATTTAACACAATTTTCAAATGAACAAATTAGTACTATATAGGTATTCTAAATGTATAAAGCTCTGATCAAATTATTATATTCACATGCAGTCTGACATTGCCTTTCAGTGTTTTCCCTATAAGTATAAATAAATAAATAGCCAAAATAAATTATAACATATGTACATAATAAGAAAAAAAAATCTGGAGACAGTTCCACAAGTGATGGTTTTATGATAATGATTATACAAAGACTCAGCTGGAGCATGATAGCAATTCTGGGAATTCTGTCTTATTCAGCCATAAAAACATTTGTTGTGATCCATTAATAGAACCATCTATGCTCTTGCTGAAGTGCTTCTAATGAGAGGGCACAACAGATGTTAATATGAAGCCCATTGATGCTGGTGCAACAATTATGGTGGAACTGTGTAATTGTTTTCATTCTAACATAGTCTTGACTTGTAGAAGGACAAACAGCATTATGCAACATTCCACATAAAGTGCAGGGTCCATCAGTTAGCACGGCATGCCCCATTCATTATTTTGTGCACTTATAATGATATAAAAAAGCTTGCTAGCACAATAAAGTCCTAAATATTTGGCCAATAAAATCCTCTGTGAAAATGCTTTTTAATAGGTTGGTGTGTGTGTGTGTGTGTTTGGGGGTGGGGATAGACAGGAAGGGGCTACCTCTCATTCAACTGCACTAAACTGCATCCCTTTACAGTCATGACTCATCATTTAATGTCTGTCATCAACCTTTTCTCTCTAGTAATTACAAGTTTCTTTGCTTTGGTCAGAAGCTGCAAACATTTAAGATGGATTAAATTAATCAGGAAATATATATATATATATATATATATATATATATATATATATATATATATATATATATATATATATATATATATATATATATATATTTCAGTTTATGGTATCATTTCTATTGATATAACTTCAATATGAGCCTTTTAATTTTCTTTATGAGATTTAAGCTAAAACATAACTTTTGGCATTTAATTCTATAGAATATGTATTTCTTCATGCCCCTTTCCCCTCCTCCCATCTCAGCCACAGGCCAATCATAAAAAGTATTTTGTTTGCAGTTGCCTATTAACTAGGATTTTTGGAAAGTACTTAGGTAGGTAGGCTTTCTTTTTAATCCCTGCAAACTATGAAAACTAATAGTTCTACAAAAAATGTCACACACAGTTACAGTAATTACCCATAATACTAAGATAACAGCATCCTACATTTTGAACATATCTATATCACCCACAAATGGAGTACCCAAAATGTGCAGGTATTAAGGAAAAATTGCTGACCCAGATCAGACTGCTCCTGGGTCTACACTGCTTGCTCAGACCTGTTTCTCTTACTATGCAGGTTGATCACGGTAAATGTGCCGTTAAATAAAAAAAAATAGATCTAGGGTGTCCCAAGTGGCCATCTTTTTTTTGTGGGGGGGGGGGGGGGTGGGAGTAGGGAGGGCGGGGGGAGGGAGGGGTAAGGTGAATTTTGGTGTGTAGGTAAGCAGTTGCTATCTACTCACCAAAAGTGCAGGGTCCAGACTCAGGGGTAAGGTGAATTTTGGTGGGTAGGTAGGCAGTTGCTATCTTCCCACCAAAAGTGCAGGGCCCAGACTCTTTTTTTGGAAATTTTGGGTGGAGCCAGGTTATTATTATTTTTTTTTTTCACTGATTTTTGAGGCCAGATTATCTTTTGAAATCCCCTTATGAGCTGATTTATTTTTTACTTCCATATTTTTTCTTCCAAAGACAGGGATATTTTTTTCGAAAAATATACCAGCCCCCCCCCCAATTCCCGCCCCCGCCCCCCCCCCCCCCCAAGAATATCAAATGGTCGGTCCCTTAGCGCCTAGCGGGACAGGGTTTTGGCAGATTTATGAGGAAGGACAAGCCACAGGCATCTGACGTTTTTGGGGTCTTAGGAATACACAGAAACCTCGAATATGGCCAGAAATCGCATCTTCTATAATTATCTTCGTATCTCATTATAGAAGATGCGATTTCTGGCCATATTCGAGGTTTCTGTGTATTCCTGAGACCCCAAAAACGTCAAATGCCTGTGGTTGACCAGTGTGTTTGTTTTGGTTTCTCTCGTTCTCGGCGTGTAGCCTAAATTCAGAAGCCCAAAAAATCGCAGGCAGACAGACTAACGCAAAATCTTAATAAATTCACAGTATGCTAAATGATTACAAGCTTTACTATACCATAAATGAAGAAACAGTTGGTCTCCTCAAGTCGATCCAGCTGAAAAAATGTCTGTGTGTTGACGAACGCACGTGCCATGTATACGTAAAAATGACCAACTTCATTATCGAATTTCAAACTAAATAGACTTTCTCCCGAAGATATACCACGCTAAAAGACGGTCGAATGTATGAACTACGGTTCAGTTATAATGGCATCTAATTTGGTTTTTGGGACAATTTTCTTTGCAAAATAACTTTGGGGAACTGTCGTAGGGTTTTACTTTTCTGAAAAAAACGGTTGTCAAACTGTGATCGTTGTTTTGGGTGTGCAAACTGCATTGAGGTATCGATATGCGTCTGATTTCAATAACAAAACATCAAATTTCATTCTGATCTGGTCCGTTGGAAAATTATGACTGCAATCAAACGAGCATTATTTTGGGACTGTTTCTGTTCAAAATTTCCCGCCATTTTTTTCCGGCGAAAAAAGGGATTATTTCTTTGTGCGTAGACGACCGCTCAGAAAATGATTTACTCAAATGTGATGAGTCTGCGTTCCAACTGGAAGATATGGTGCAGACAAGCCAGTTTTAGCTCGCCTGAATGAAGTTCAGAAAGAGATATTGTACTACCCCAGCCGCGGTCGTCGCCGTCGGCGGCGGCGGCGTTAGCAAAATGTTAAAGTTTTATGTTAAAGTTTTTAAGAACTCATTGTTTCTGAAGCCTTTGATCGATTTCAGTCATATTTGGTATGATGATAGATATTGGTCTGAAGTTTTATTCAACACCGTCCCCACCCCTGGTCATGACCTCTAGGTCAAGGTCATAAACTTAGAAGTTGTCTGTTGAAGTTTTACGTTAAAGTTGTTTAAAAGATCTCATAATCTCTAAATCCTTCGATTGATTTAAATTGTATGTGGTGTTGTGATAGATATTGGTCCAAAATTTTATTCAGCAGCATCCCCATCCCTGGTCATGACCCGTAGGTCAAGGTCACAGACTTGGAAATTTATGTTTAAGTTTTACATTAAAGTTTTTAAGATCTCATTGTTTGTAAACCTTTTGATAACTTTAAATTATATATGGTATGATAAAAGATATTGGTCCAAAATTTTATTCAGCCCCATTGTCACTCGTGGTCATGGCATATAAGTCAAGGTCATGGACTTAGAAATTTTCATATTATAGTTTTATTTTAAAGTTTTTAAGATCTCATATTTTCTAAACCCTTTGCTCCATTTTAATTCTATTTGGTATGGTCATAGATGTTGGTCTGAAATTTTATTCAGAACCATCCCCACCCCCGGACATGACCTTTAGGTCAAAGTCACTGACTTAGAAATTGTTATATTTAAATTTGTGCTTATCTTGGCTAAAGATATTACAGACATGCTCTCCTTAACCCTTAGATACATTTCCTTTATGCTTCCATAGCTGTTTGGTAATGGTCTAAATTTTTGTGCAATACCCTCCCCCCCCCCCACACACACACACACACAAACCCCACTTGATGACCATTAAGGTCAAGGTCAAAGCCTGAAGGTTTATATTTTCACAGTGTCTGGATAAAAAGTTATACCAACTGATGACAGATACTGCTCCAGAGTTTTAAATAGTAGCAGCATCACCTTCCCAGTAGACCTTGAAGGTCAAGATCATATTCTTAAAACTTTGTGTTCATGATGGACAAACACCTGTTCAGGCGAACTATGCTGTCTAGTGACAGCTGTTGTTTGACATTTTTCGACCCTCTGTGACCTTCAAAGTAAGGTCAAGGTCACTAAAATATAATCAGTTCTTTTCCATCTCTCAATGATATATCTGTGCAAGTTTGGTTAAAATCCATCCATCCATTCAAGAGATATGGTGCAATAAGCCATATTTCAACATTCGTTGACCTTGAAAATAGTGTCAAGGTCATCAAAATATGATCAGTTGTTTTGTATCTCTTAATGATACATCTGTGCATGTTTGGTTTAAATCTATCCTTTCATTCAGTAGATAGAGAGCAGATAACGCATTTTTCAACATTCTTTGACCTCCTGTGACTTTGAAAATGGGGTCAGGGTCACCAAAATCTAATTAGTTCTTTTCCATCTCCCAGTAATATATCTGTGCGAGTTTGGTAAAAATCCATTTATTTCTTCAGGAGAAGGCATTTTTCAACACTCTTTTACCTCCTGTGATCTTAAAAGTTCGGTCAGGGTCACCAAAATCTTATCAGTTTTTTCAGGTCCCAGTGATATATATGTGCGAGTTTGACGTCGATGCAACGTAATGACGTCACATCGACGTCAGTATGACGTCATTTGACGTCTTGTGCCTGCTGGGTGAGTATAAAATATTGAAAGAGAAATATTTATAGGCTATTTACCTTAACATAAAGAAAGGTTTTCTACCAGTATCCGTGTACCGTATCAAGACCTCAGTGATCAAAGCAATTACAATTAGGATTACAATAGTTTATTGTTGCATCTCAATTTACAAACGAGACATTAACAATTTCAACAATGACATATATCATAGCAAGATCCACATGATCCCCGACCCTGTTCTGGAGGGTTCCCAGACGCTTATTAACAATTAATGTTCTCGTTGGGCGCTGCATAACGAACATTTGCCATATGTCTTACACGCTGGCGTGTGACGGGAGGTAAGCCAAACAAACAATTTTCATGACCTCTTGTGTCCTTCTGGTGTTATAATATTCACCTGTGTGCGCGCACACAAGTATGACATCCTTTTTAGCTCACCTGAGCCGAAGGCTCACAGGTGAGCGTATAGTCAGTTGTAATGGGGAAAATGGAAATTGACAATTTTTGCTATCTCACTGCAGTTATTTAGATTTTTTTCTACAGAAATTTTTCAGAGTATGTTCCATATGCATTATGTCCAAATTACTGATATGAATTGATTGCAGTGATTTTTTTCTCTATATAAGTGGTGCCCATAAAAGGCACCAATCCAAATTCAAAATAGTATCTTTTTTTCCCAACTGCAAGTTGAAAAATTCCCAATTGCAGGAAGAATTTTTCTAGGGACCATTCTACAAGCATAAATTTACTTGCTAGCTTAGAGAACTGGCAGATATATACCTGTAGCTATAATTGAATTTAAATATTATATATTTAGTTTCATGGCCCCTATCCCACTACTTTAGCCAATAAGGGTGTTTCTGAAATTCCAAATTTAAGGAGAATACGACGCTATTTTTCCCAATTCTGTGCGCACCGGCGCCATTCCCAAAATAGTGAAAAAAAATCACTGATACGAAATTTCAAGCATCTGAGCATTGCGGTTCTGAAGAAGAAGATTGTTGAATATTTTTCTTTGCATTTCTATGGTTCAAACCCAGGACCCCTGGGGCGGGGCCATTTTGGATCCTGGGGCCACCATTTGAACAAACTTGGTAAAGGACTATAATGCAATGCCACATACCAAATTTCAAGCATCTGAGCACTGCGGTTCTGAAAAAGAAGATTTTTGAATATTGTTCTATGTATTTCTATGGTTCAAACCCAACACCCCCTGGGGCGGGGCCATTTTGGACCCTGGGGCCATCATTTGAACAAACTTGGTAAAGGACCACTAGGCAATGCTACAAACCAAATTTCAAGCATCTGAGCCAAGCAGTTCCGAAGAAGAAGATTTTTGAATATTTGTCTAATGTATTTCTATGGTTCAACCCTTGGACTCCATGCCCCGGGGTAATTTTGGACCCTGAGGTCACAATTTGAACAAACTTGGTAAAGGACCACTAGACAATACTACAAACCAAATTTCAAGCATCTGAGCCAAGTAGTTCCGAAGAAGAAGATTTTTGAATATCTGTCTATATATTTCTATGGTTCAACCCTAGGACTCCCTGCCCCGGGGTAATTTTGGACCCTGAGGTCACAGTTTGAACAAACTTGGTAAAGGCCTATTAGGCAATGCTACATACTCAGTGATTTTTCTCTATATATACTGAACAAAAAAAGAAACGTTACATGCACTTTCAATGCACATTTTCTTTGAACTGAATTAAGATTTTGCCAGTTCTATTTTATATCTAACTGACAAAAAGTATCTGTATCTCAGAAAATGAATATCACAACAAAAGCTGCGAGATTATTGTCGGCAGATCAGTTTGATTCAACGAGGGGTCAGAGTTTGAAAGTGCTATTTTGAGGTGCTTTTCGAAGACCCGTATTTCACTCAAGTAATCAGCCCATGTGAGCAAGTCACCTCTGAGACCTTTACCAGGCACTAGTTGTTACAAAAACGGTCCAATTCGTCGCTTCCAAAGAGTTGATCAGAGAAGCACAAGGCTTGGAAAATTGCTTTCCATGACACTTGACTCTGACTTTCATGCTATGCACTGAAACTCCCATTGACAATGCAAGGTGATATAACATTGACAATTAACCAGTTTGATCAAACTTTTGCATCTTGAACCATTATCAGGAGAAGCGGGAATAAGAGCCATGAATTAAACTTGAAAATTTTATTGAAACGTACTGGTAAATCGGAATAAACGATTTGCTAAACTTTTAATTGCAAGGGAGACAATTTCAAAGACACAGCATTTTTAACATCTTATTTCTTTGAGCTGCTGATAAATGTCATAAGGTTCATAAGGTATTTTATTGGCGGTTACAAGGCAAATCCGAAAGTGCAAAAATTTAAGCGCTTGCGCATGCGCATCGAGCGTTTCACATTGTCTGTGGTGTGTTCAGTCAAAGTGGAATAATTCTGTAACAATTAATGCAAATCAAAAACCGATTAGTTCGTTAAGTTGTCTTACGTCTGGCACATAGGAAAATAACGTATCATTAATTGAAAATATTGTTCTTTAGCTTAAAATTCATGAATAATCTATGTAACGTTTCTTTTTTTGTTCAGTATATAAGTGGTGCCCATAAAAGGCACCAATCCCAATTCAAAATAGTATCTTTTTTCCCAACTGCAAGTTGAAAAATTCCCAATTGCAGGAAGAATTTTTCCAGGGACCATTCTACAAGCATAAATTTACTTGCTTGCTTAGAGAACTGGTAGATATATACATGTAGCTGTAATTGAATTTAAATATTATATATTTAGTTTCATGCCCCCTATCCCACTACTTTAGCCAATAAGGGTGTTTCTGAAATTCCAAATTTAAGGAGAATAAAACGCTATTTTTCCCAATTCTGTGGGCACCGGCGCCATTCCCAAAATAGTGAAAAAAAATCACTGGATTGGTTGCCATGGCAATATACAGAATTTTTTTTTTTTTCGAAAAATTATTTAAAAAATTATCTTCTCAGAAAGCATAAGGGGGAATGAAGCTGATTCTTTGCATACATATTCATGACATTAGCCACTACATAATTTTTTTATTGCTGCCTGTGTGGTTTCATTGCTATGGCGTTTCAAAGTTTCCGTAGACTTGTATTGGGAAAAGTGGAAATTGGCATTTATTTAACAGCAACTTGAAACTTGATCAAATTTGCTGATAACCAGGACATGCATAAACTCTCTGACAAGTTAGAAATTTGGCTATATTGTGTATTTTGCCTTGGAGTTACTTGCCTTTGAGTGTTTAAATAGCTCATATCTGACCTTATTCCGGGCATAGCGACTTTATTTCTTTAGTTGTAACTTCATCAAACTTGCTGATATTAACTAGGACAAGCATAACAACTCAGACGAATTTAAAACTTGGCCATATTGTACAATTTACTTTAGAGTTACTTACCCTTGAGTGCTGAGGCTGAATGGACTCAGGTGAGCTACAGGACCAATGGTCCTCTGGTTTATTGATAGTTCCGAGCCACACCCAGAAAGTCACTCAAAAGTCACCTGATAATGTATAATTGGCAGATGCAACGACAATTTAGCACATGACTTAGTCCCACAAACAAAATCGCACTTGTTGAAAATCTGTGATCTTACCTTAGAACATTTGTGAATGTAAGTTCTTCATTTTTAACCATTTTTAACCCTGTATTTTTTTCCAGAAATTCTGAACTAAAAACTCGTGGTGATGGCAGCTGGAGACTCAGTGGGATCAAAGATACAAGCCGTTGAAGATTTTGCTGGTTCTGTCTTAGCAGGGTCTGAAGAAAGCTTTACCTATGAATGCGATGCGTGTAAATTAGACGGAAAGAGTCAAGAGGCAAAGTACTATTGTGGTGAATGTGATGACTTTCTTTGTGACAGCTGTGAAACATTTCATAGAAGAGTAAAAGCAACACGTTTTCATGAGATACTGACAGGGGACAGAATGCCAGTCAAAGCGTCTATGTCCACATCAGGAACAACTCAAGAAAAACAGCAAATTAAGATAGATAAATGCGTTTGCAATCAACAGAGAGAAGTGGAAGTTTACTGTTCTGATCACGATAATGTTTTCTGTTCGGTCTGCAAGAATGTACTTCACAAAAAATGTAAAACGTATTCTATTGAGGAAAGTAGTTCCAAAATTCAGATTATTGTAGTTTTTAAGGCGACATCGGAAAAAATCGGAGCTCTGGTAGAAAAAGCCATTAAGCTGCAAAAGAAAAACAAACAAAATACCAGTGAACTACAGCAGATGGAAGTTAAATGTAAAGACGAAATAAAGAATGCTCGCATAGAAGCCAGTATGCTACTAGATAAGCTGGAAGTGAAGGCTTTGGGTGAATTGCAACAACAGGTAAAGCTTCGGTCAGAGCCTTTGAAGGACAAAACAGAGACAATAGAAAGCACGCTTCAGTTGCTGGAGTCTGATAAAAGTGAATGTGACGAGGCCAAGATGACAAATGACAAACGGCAAATGTTTGTGACTAATAATAAGATCAGTCAGATGCACCAAATGTACGAACTCGCTTTAGAAGAATGTGAAAGTAATATGATTTGTCCAAGCTTTAAGTTTAACAGAAATAAATCACTGATGTCTATAAAGACTCTTGGTACAATATCGTCATTGAGTCTGTTGGATGCTGAAGTAGAGACACATAGAACCATTGACGTTAAACAGCCTTCCGACAAAAGAACTCCGTGGATAACAGGTGTTGCTTTCATGCCTAACGGTGAATTGTTAATTGCTGACAATTACAATGACAGGATCACCTTGTTTGACAGCACCATAAAGATGATAGAGTCTGTGGAATGTCCCGGACGACCATTTGATATCGTAGCTGTTAATGATAAAGAAGCCATTGTAACCCTGACAGATAAGAACAAGTTGCTTTATGTTATTTTGGATTCTAAACTGACGTTTGGTCGCAGCATCGATTTGAGTACTAGCTGTTACGGTGTGACAATGGTTGAGGATGAATTGTATGTTGCTGTGTATGGCAACAGAGTGATAACAGTTCTTGACAAGCACGGAAATTCTGTTCGCTCAGTTGGTGAAAATGAAATCGGCAATCCATATTACATCGCTTCAAATATCCAAGGGGACAAACTGTTCATTTCTGAGGAAAGGAAACTCACATGTATCACTCCAACGGGTGTTTTGCAGTGGTCATATTCGGACCTATCTCTGAGAACGTCAAGGAAAGTATTTGTTGATAGTGAGAATAATCTGCTGGTGTGTGATGCTGAGTCTAATAACATCCATATACTGAAAGCGGACGGGACTAAACACAAGGAGCTTTTAACACAAACAACAAAAATTTCAAAACCATATTCAATAGACTGTAGAGAAAATGACGGATTATTAGCAGTTGGCGATTGGAACAAAGGACAGATACACATTTTAGAATTGCGTTAATAATATGTACTTCAGTTTAGAGGAGTATTTGACAAAAGAGAGAATTTCATGGCAGTTTGGTGAATAATAGTGATCCGGCATCCCAAAAGGTACCATCTGGGAGCCCAAGTATAGGGTAAAACATGTGGACGAAAAAGATAAGTCATTATTGATATTATTTATTTTGCAGTGAATAACTAAGTCTAAAGTGTTTTGGTGGAAAACAATCAAAGCATCGAATTTACATAAACTGGTGCGTGCGAAAAGTTGATATGCCATTTTAATAGTTGTGAATCTATTCATCAACTGGTCAACAAGCATAAATTAGTTCCTTTCGTTAGACATTTTTCGCCGCTAGAGGGCTACAAATTCAATTGAACATGTAGTCCTCTAGCGGTGAAAAGTTCATGTCTAGGGGGAAACTTGGAACTTGTATCCCTCTAGCGGCGAAAAGTGCATGTTTAAGACTTTGAACTTGTAGCTTTCTAGCGGCGAAAATAATCTAAGGGAAGACTTTGACCTTGTAGCCCTCTAGCGGCAAAAAGTGTATAGTGTAGACTTTGAACTTGTAGCCCTCTAACCCTCTAGCCCCCCAGCGGCGAAACCTGTCTTAGGGTAGACTTTGAACTTGTAGCCCTATTGCGGCAAAAAGTGTCTTAGGGTAGACTTTGATCATGTAGCCCTCTAGCGCCAAAAAGTGTCTAAGGGTAGACTTTGAACTTGTAGCCATATAGCGGCGAAAAGTATGTCAGGGAAGACTGAATTTGTAGCCATCTAGCAGCGAGAAAACTTTGAACTTGTAGCCCTCTAGCGGCGAGAAGTGTCTAAGGGCAGGAACTAGTCTAGAAACTAGATATAATACCGTAAGCAGACTAGAAAATTAGACCGGAGTAAACAATAAATATAGGAGGTGTTTCTGTTTCCACGTTTACATGAGTCATTCAAACTGTCCGCTAATATGGATTCCACTAGGAAAAGTGCATTTACAGAATTTACAGAAGAACAGAATAGAACAGAACAGAATTTTTTAACACTTCGGTCTATACAGACATATGATGATATGACCAAGTATAAGGTGGCATATACATTTACATGTAGAATAGCATCGCAGAAATATTTGACACTTTCTTAGCAGGAATAAAGTTTGAAACAAATATGAAGCTTATGTGGGGAGAATGAATATATATAACAGTTGGAACGCAGCTCCAAGGAGTAGGGATATAATCAAACACATAGCAACGAATTTTTGTTCGAAATTGTCGCCATCAAAATGGCTATCGACGAATCCCATTGTACTTTCACGCCACCATACAGATTAATCAAATCGCCTCACCGCTGGAAATTTTAAGAGAACTTTTCTGACTTCCATTATTAAATATTTCTGTTAAAATAATTCCAAGACATCATTTTCCGCCTGTGTAATTATTGACCAAACAGTGCCCTTTACGTCAGCGTCTGACATGTGAACAAAAATTCGCGATTTACAGCTTATTCGACTTTCTCCAAAACGCAGACCTATGCCATGTAAAACATTGATATATACTCTACTATTATGTGAAATTTCAGAAAATTTGGTTTTGGAACATTTTAAAATTGCAAAATAACATACAGCTACTCAGTTTGTAAAAACAAAATGGCGTCGAAATCATGCCAGCTTTATGTGACATCGCGCGCTGTGTTCATTGCAAAAACAACAATATCGCAACTCTGCCTGTCCGAAGAAACTTTACCACGTAACATAGATTAGTTTCCGACCAAGACAGAATAAAACAGACAAGCAAATATATTTTATTCTTTTATTGAGAAGGAATCATTTCAACTCTCACCGCCATACAGACCCTTGCAATTTGTAAACACGACTAACATGACTAAGTATTGACAAACTTCTGACGTAAATTTGAATCAATAAGGAGTTTGTTTAGTACCTTAGAAGACGGACTTAATCAGCATTGAATGTCTATTTAGGAACAGGTCATGCTACCGCTCATGGTTAACCTAAATACCTAAAAATTTGACACTTAAATTTATTCAATTAGCAGATCACGCGCTTGAGTTCAAAACTTAAATTATCGACTGCATTTCAGTTACTGGGTGGGACAGTTAGAAGGGGTTGGGTGCACTCTGCAGGTGGTATGTTTGAAAAAATAACACGCTCCAAACTGAAATTCACACCCTGTCAGGTACGCGATTCAGTATTTTTCTAGAGTAGATGTATTTTCTTTTTCTTTTGAACGCGAGGGGCGGGGGAAGAAAAAGTGTGTGTCGGAGGGGGGGGGGGGGTGTTGGAGGGTGTGCGGTTGTGGAACAAGATGCTATGCACTTCATCTGAAAGGGGTTTGGGATGCAAACTGTATCCTTTAAGAGATGGCCCCCAAACCTACTAAGAAGGGAGGCAAACTATAATAATAATAGTTACATCCTCTGAATGTATATTCATTCTGTTTATTAGAGGTATTTCGCTAGTGACTTAGGTCCGACAGTTCACCCGTTTCATAAAATGCTTGGCACTTGGGGCGTTTAATAGAATTGTTGTTTTTCACAATTTAGAATCCCAAAATTCGCATGAACCTTGTATACTTATTCAAGCAACCCATCGTTGCCTTCATTTAGCAAAATGTGCATGAACAAAAAAAGCTACCAGCCAGGACTAAGATAGCCTGCACTAAAATTTTTATAAAAGTTAAGATGAACAGCTTGTATGTGTGCATTCTATTATGGATCTTGGCTGGTAGCTTTTTTGTTCATGCACATTTTGCTAAATGAAGGCAATGATGGGTTGCTTGAATAAATATACAAGGTTCATGCGTATTTCAACAGTTCCTCACACGCCCGCTATTTTCAACTTTCAAACAGATTTTTTAAGTATACTGTCAATGGTCTTTACGCTTATAATAAATTCGGGATGTGTAATTTGCCAAAGTGGAGCGATTTGTATACAGTTTAAGTTCATGTACAGTGCTTTGCTTCCACGGAATAAATGGCTGTTTTTGTGCCACATGCCAAACGTCGGATGGCACGTAGCAAGCCTCGAAATTTTCCCCACACCTCCCACATCCGCACACCCCGACACATTTTCAGGCTAATAATCGAACACACGAAATGCTCTTCGTATCTCAATTTAAGACGGAAAGTGTTTGCTTGCAAGCCAGTCAGGGTTTCGCTATTCGCTTAATACAGCTTTGTATCTTGAAGCGGTCTTGTTAGACTAAGCAGATTTTGTTGTTATCGTATCCGACAAGATTCCTCTTTCCCTGTTGCGGCTCAACTGTTGGTAAGATTCAAATGATTGTAATAAATCTCAGTGTGTGTAACATCTGGCAGAGAGAGAGAAGTGTGTGTAACAACAATGAATCCAAATCGGGCAGAGAGAGCGGGAGTACGCTTTCACAGCAACGACTGCTCAAGTCATGTTTGGGACCTTTACATCACTCCAGGCATCAGTCAAGACGAATTCGCCCACTTCCTTGGCCCCCACACACCCCCACCCTCGTCACCAACCGCTTCCTTCCATCCTCACCTGGCTTGTTTCTTTCTAAGTAGCTTGATCCGCGACGCGAGAAAACCAACAATGTGATTGTGCGCCCAGCGCAGACTAAGATAATCCTGGACATTCGCCCAGTCTGATCAGAGTCTTCGCTGTCCGCATGAAGGTAGCTTAGACCCTTATATAGCTACCCTTAAAGCGCTTAGGGAAGACTGCGCAGACTAGGCGGATGCCGAGGCTGATCTGAGTCTGCGCTGGGCGCACAACCCATTTGTTGATTTTCTCGTGTCGCGGCTTATATGTTCTCTGTAATTGTTGAGCAAATTATAAAATCAGATCGTAAATTTTTCGAAGACTAAACAAACACAACGACAAGAAAGAAACTCTTTACTTCGTACTTATGCATTTTATGTTCGACTTATAATCCATTTACATGGCATGCGGACTGGCAATCTAGCTCAAGGCAATATACGTCATTTTCTTTTATTACGTCACAACATTGACCTAAAACTTATTTGACAGAAAACAGATGACTGTTTGAAAGATAAATAAAACATGTATTAGAAAAGGATATTATTTCCACAAATTTGAGTGGCAGAACGTCAGATTTGTACAATGCCAATCAGTTCAGGAGTTAGGTAAGGTACGTTCTACCAGTTTGTAATCTATCTATTTTAACTAAACTCCGTAATTTTTCTCCTCTTCAAGTATTTAGCAATCTGAGCTAATGTTTGACAAGCTGTCGAACCCAATTTTCTGTCTAAATTGTGGCTGTCCGGCAAATATTGCTGGTGCTCATATCACGTGCAAGACCGTTTCCTGAGCGTTAAAACTACAGATGTCATCTTTTATTTTGCAATTTAAAAATGTTCCAAAACGATATTGCTTGAAATTTCACATGCAAAAAGAAGAAATAATAAAGTTTTCGATTGCATGGGTGTGCGCATTGGAGAAAGTCTCAGCTTTCTGTAAATTATGTTTTATGTTGATGCAAGTTTTCGGTAGAATCAGGATAGAGTATTGTACTTTGACGATGAATATTTAGCATTTCGAGCAATTTTGGCCCTGTTTTTTGTTGAGAAAGCCTGCTTAATACTGGTTAGCAAAACATTTTTATGTGTTGAATCATTTTAATATAATCATTGCCTCTATATATATTTGAGAATAATGGGAAATTTCGTCAAGAACCATGTTCGCCATTTTTAGGGCCTATTTTTTATGTGGAAGGATGCACCGTTGTAAATACAATCACCGCTTTTCGAGGGTTTGCGTTCCAACTGTAAAGCATAGCTTCTGTTTGCGGTGTAAGCGAGGTAACTCATGATTTACTAAGGCTGCAGTACGGACTTATCCAAAGACAACACAATTACTGTTCTCAAATTAGGCGAACAAATGGCTTACAACAGTACCGACTACACTGCACGGACAAGCCCGCTGAGTCCGCGTCGATACATAATAACTTCTACGTCATAGCCATTTGCGACACAACAATTTCGTTCCCGGCGACATTTATCAATGAATTCTAACACAGTGCGCCAAAAGACACATGATAGAGGCAATGGAAAGTTTCCGTGTTTTATTCTGCAACAATTGACTGTTTCGAAGCGCGTTAGTCTATTAGCTGACGTCACTGGCATTACTGACGTAATTTTGTGACGTTTTGAGACTTTAGACGATGTAACGTCTCTTTTTCTTTCTGAAATCGCCATAAAAACCTACATTTACCTTAGATACAGTTAAGAATAATGGCGGGAGCATGAACGCGCTGGCATAGCTTCTGTTTGCGGTGTAAGCGAGGTAACTCATGATTTACTAAGGCTGCAGTACGGACTTATCCAAAGACAACACAATTACTGTTCTCAAATTAGGCGAACAGATGGCTTACGACAGTACCGACTACACTGCACGGACAAGCCCGCTGAGTCCGCGTCGATACATAATAACTTCTACGTCATAGCCATTTGCGACACAACAATTTCGTTCCCGGCGACATTTATCAATGAATTCTAACACAGTGCGCCAAAAGACACATGATAGAGGCAATGGAAAGTTTCCGTGTTTTATTCTGCAACAATTGACTGTTTCGAAGCGCGTTAGTCTATTAGCTGACGTCACTGGCATTACTGACGTAATTTTGTGACGTTTTTAGACTTTAGACGATGTAACGTCTCTTTTTCTTTCTGAAATCGCCATAAAAACGTACATTTACCTTAGATACAGTTAAGAATAATGGCGGGAGCATGAACGCGCTGGCTGGAAGGTTCGGAGAGTTTAAATGAAAAGAATACTTTTTCAACGTTTTTGAGTGTTAGAATCGAAATATTTCAGCTCTAGCATTGAATTGTTGAGTAATAATTCACTGTTTGTCGGTCAGTTGTAAGTATATATATCACTCGCGCTCCGCGTGATATGATCTACTTTACAACTGACCTCCAAACAGTGAATCATTACTCAACAATTCACTGCTAGAGCTGATCTATTTCTTAATTAACCAGCTCTGTGCCAGAGGGCCACTTCAGTGACCACAAATAGTTCCAAGTTAAAATGACAATAAATAGCAATTCTTTTGAGGGAATCTGGGGCAGAATATTCGTAATAATGCTATTTTGGTCTTGGTTATTCGTTTTATTGTGTTATAACAGAAAATAACGCTTTTAAAAGTTTTACTGTTTTTATGACGTAACGTCCGGGAGGTTTGGCCTCAGTAATGACGCGAAACGTCCCGCCATAGATCAGGGTTGTTTGAAAAGTACTCTTCGTCGGTGCTCATATAAAGTTTACTTCTTTTGAGTCAGACACGCATGTAGATCAGCTCAAACGGGATGTTCCCATTTCGCCTACTCCCTTTTCGCCTACTCCCGTTTCGCCTATTCCCATTTCGCCTACTCCCATTTCGCCTACTATCAAATATAACCTCATTCCCGTTTCGCCTACTCAAAGAAAATTTTTCATATTATGATTTTTTATTCATTTTTTTTTTTTTTTGAATATACTTGTTTTCTTTTGTTGTTGTTTTTTTTATTATTATTATTTTCAAACCTATTTACAGTACCTGTTAATCAGGACTTTGGTTGATTGATAATTAGTGAAGGATTATGAATTAATGTAAGCCTGTTTATAATTAGCTCATACTGTGAGCTAGTAAAGTGAGTACATATCATTATATGATATATTTACAACAGCTTGGACTTTAACTGGGAATTACATATTCTTGTATTATTTCTATTTACCATGGGTTTTATTGAAACTAAAAGAATGGGGAGGGAGGAGAAGCGGGACCCTTATGTTAAACATATAAACAACTCCTTACAACTCCTAACTTTCTATATTTTGCTGTTGTTGTTTTTTCATTATCTTATTTTTGATTATTTTTTTTTTTCATTCTTGATGTAATATTTTACGCAGCATGTTTTCAAAATGTATGTTAAAATGAGAAATGTAAATAAATAAAACATTAAAAAAATATTTTTCATTACCATTTGTATGAAAAAAAAATGAGTAGGCGAAACGGGAATAGTGATATATTTTAGAGTAGGCGAACTGGGAGTAGGCGAAATGGGAGTAGGCGAAATGGGACAAATCATAGGCGAAACGGGAGTAGGCGAAATGGGAGTAGGCGAAACGGGAGTAAACCGATCAGCTCAAACATTATCCGTATTTGAATATACTGATAAAATTCGGCAAACCCTTACATGCTGTTAAAATTGAATGGTAAATATTACAGTAAATAGACAAGTTTCTCATTGTTCAGCTTTTCTAGAAATACAAAGGTAAAAGCGTGGCATGAACTACTTCTTTCAGGCTGCATATAATTATAATCCTTTTATTATTATTGCTGTTATTCTTATCGGCAACTTGTACCAAATTTTGATTTTTTTTTTCAGAAATAGCACCAGATTTTCCGTATCAGTATCCAAATGAATGAGGCCATCCAAATATTCCACTCAGTCTGTTGTGGAAAAGTAGTACTTGTTGTGGCCGCATGCTGGCAAATAACTATAATCCGCAATGTATGCTTCGTACACACGGGCAACGTTTCTGTGACAAAGTAGATTTGGCATAGAAAAATTTGCTCGTGTGAATGAAAAATATGCTACATTTTCATTGCCAAATGTATATGGTAAAGTTTATATGACAAACACAATTCGTCCGTGTGAACAGAAAATTTGCCATAGAATATGTAACAAAGAAACTAGCTATGGAAATTAACAAAGAAAACTTAGCTCCTAATTAAATCAGTTTGATTTTGAACAAAGAATATTTTATAAAGAAAATGTGCCACAGTTGGCCGTTCACACTAGTAAAGTTTGTTTGTCTATGTAACTTTGACGAGAATTGTTTGTTCGTGTAAACACGGCAGCAAATATTTCATTGCCAAAGTTTATTTGACAAAGAATTTGCACCGTGTGAACGTAAAATGTTTGGCAAACTTTCTTTGTTACATTTTCTGTGACCAAGAAACTTTGATCGTGTGAACGAGGCTTTACGTGCTAAATCTGATCAAGGCATCAAACTACAAAACTAACTTGCCGTGACTAGACAGACTGTGCTGTGTTAGATCTAATTTGGGCTTAGGGAAATAGTGGCCAAGTGTGTATCCCGGACTAATACTTTGTTGAAGCAAACATTTTCAATTATGATTATACATAGACCTAGGAAAGGTGGGGTGGAAGGGGGCGCAAATTATTGAGAACTACACACATTTGAAGTTCATGCGTCGATCGCACAAACCTTGATAGTATTCTAAAGGGGTCCAATGCAGATTATTAGTACATGTAGGAGGGTAGGGGCGGTTGGGGGGGGGGAAGAAAGGGGCGGGGCGGGCGCATATTATTCTGCTTAAGGTGTCTGAAATAGCTGACAGACCCTCATGAACTACATGTAGCCATACACAGTAAGGTTTATGGATATAGTTCTATGTTTTTCGACCATTTTTACAAAGTCTAACAGCTTTTGAGACTTCCTGTATGCCGCCTTGGATAAAGAGTCCTTTCTAAAATTGGGGTCTATTCTCAAAGGATAAAAATCCTTTGAAGTAGATTTCTTCGTTCAGGAGTTGATCCCCATTGAAAAGGGAAGCTAAAAGTCAATTGAAATGTTGCTTGCGTTGCAAGTGTACCATTCACCGAACATTGTTCCTCTTGGTTCCCTCTGGCTACGCACCTGCCGAAATGTATTGCTGTTTGGTTTCCGGTACGGGTAGTAAGTAAGCGGGGCTTTACTACGCATGCCCAGATTAGCAATTAACGAAAAGCAAATGCTTGGAGTATTGAACTACGTTTAACTGCTGACCACCCTGTGAAAAACCATGTCTAGTTCATTAATAATTCATGAACCATTCATGAACCTTTTTTATGAATAGTCCATGAACAACAACTGGCAAAAAAGATAAAAAAAAAAAGAGTAAATACAATAACAAATTGAGATACGGAAAGAATTCCTTATTTATTTATTTAGTTTTTTGTTGTTGTTTTTTTGTCTTTCTTTTCTTGTTTTTCTTTATTGAAATCTGTAGCACTGTTAAGAGATGTCATAGTAGCAAAAGTTTGTTTCGCAAAACGACACGTCACTGACGATGCGGGCACACCTATGAAAAAATATGCCAATTGTAAATGTAATCTTGTGATCTCGGAAAAAAATGTAAGAAGCCATGGCATAATTTCGTAGGTAGGAGAACCAGTTGCTGATAAAAGTGGAATATTCGAAAATACTCAGCTAGAGACAGATAGCCAACAGTCTGCTGTATTTCAGTCTTTCAGAGAGAGCGAGAGAGCGAGATATACCCTTCGTGGCTTGATCTCTCTCTCTCTCACACACACACACACACACACACACACACACACACACACACACACATGTTTCGGTTATCCAAAATTGATAGTTTAACCGATGATTCGACATGATGTTACTTGCACTTTGTCACACGGTCTAAGAGCAGATATGGAGGCCCGGTAGCTCAATAGGTTAAGCGCTGGCCTGCTGATCCAACGGTCCCAAATCCGGCTGAAGGCGGAGTTCTTTCCAACCGTAAACGGGGTTCCATTGCGCACAGCCTTTCATAATAACTCTCCCATTGTCATGATGTGACTGAAACACTGTAACAAGAGCTGTCGCCTGACAGCATAGCTCGCCTGAATAGGTGCTTGCCCATCACACAGTCGCTATGGTGGTGTGGACTGCTATGTATAAAACTTCAGGCAAGCATGTCCATAATGACAACACATTTATAAACAAAAGCTATCTCAGAAATGTCTTAAAATAAAAAAAAAATCTACATGAAATTTCAAAGTCCATGAGCTTGAGGTCAAAGAACTAAGGGGTAGGGGGAGGAGGGCAGGGCTAGGATGTATCAAAGCCTTTAACCGTAATCTAACATCAGTCCAAGTATTAGTATCAACAGAGTCCATTGTGGCACTGTGAAATTATGTCTTCATTAACATAAAACTAATCAAAATCTTAAAGACAAAACTCAAAGTCCATGACCTTGACATCAAGGTCATCCAGTCGGGTAAGTATATAGTGTTTTGTAAAAACTCAAAAAAGTGTCTAACATCAGTTCAAGTGTAAACTAAATCTCTGCCAAGCATTATGAATCAGTACGCAATTAGAAAACTTTAATAAAGACCAAATTTCCTAAGTCCCTGACCTTGACATCAAGGTCACCGAGCAGGGCTGGGGTAGTACTCTGTAAAACTTTGCTACAGTGCAAATATAAAAAGAATTCATCTATGGGTTCAGGAGATATGTGTCATTAAAAAAACTTTAACCAAAACATCCAATAAATAAAAAGACAATTTTCTAAGTCCATGACCTTGACATTAAGGTCACTGAGGAGGGTGGGGGTGGTACCTTGGAAAACTTCGGACCAATATCTAACTACAGTGCAAGTATCAAAGGAATCCATCCATGGGTTAAGGAGATACTGGGCTTTAGAAAACTTTAACCAAAACATCCAGTCCCAAAAAACTCCCAATTTTCTAAGTCCATGACCTTGACATCAAGGTCAAGGTGTGGGGTGGGGGTGGTACCATGTTAAACTCTGGACCAATATCTAACTACAGTGCAAGTATCAAAAGAATCCATCCATGGGTTAGGGAGATATAGGTCTTTAAAAAACTTTAACCAAAACATCCAATCCGGACGCCGACGCTGACGCGGACGCGGATGCGGACGCTGACGCGGACGCGGACGCCGACGCCATGGTGACAACAATAGCTCTTCCTGAACTTTCGTTCAGGCGAGCTAAAAAGGACCAGATGCCTTGTAACTCGAACTCGTTCAACCGTTTGGCGACATACTAGAAGCAACATGCAAGTTTGATGATACATACAGAGAGAGGTAAGCGTTTCCTATGGCCTAGTGATCGTAGGGGCAGTGGGTGTTAAAGGCACACTGTATAATGGGCACAACCTTTGCTGCCTTTATCCCTCTCTGATTTGAAAAAAACATACCCGTTTGCTGCTGAGTCGATACAGTTTTTCAGACCTGGATAGTCCAACAAAGGTTATAGAACCCGCATTATGCACAATAGCCGAGCGCCTCGAATCACATGACGACGCGCTACTCTGTGCGGTAACAGAAACTCATAATAATAAACATTTCATTATGTCATATTTCTGGCAGTAATCTTGGACATGCTTTGTACCTAAAACATTTCTTTAACTTTTCTATCGGCCCACACTGTTTGCGCGCTGACACAAGTGACGTTACGGCGGACGCGCAACGTTATTTTGGTAAAATAAACATAAACAAACGTAATTAGCCCGACGTCTCCGCGGCCTGAAATGACGTCTGGCACTGAAAGGGTTAAGCAATTTCCATAATCCATCTACAGACACACAACTGTATTACCGGCGAACTTTTATCACTATGTTGTTGTTATATGGACAGTCGCGCACAGATTTCGTCTTTACATACCAGCGATATTATGCATGATTATGTTAGTATATACAGTTGACTCTCGATAAACCAGACACTTGTATCTCAGAGTACCCTCTTTAATAATCAAAGAATATAGTTTGAATGTATCTCCTATTTGTCTCTGCATTTCAACTACGCATTCCACAAGATACTGGTATCTAAAGGTAAATTTTCTGGAACCAGAAAATCAGCTTGGAGATATCTGAAGTTTGAGATGAACTTCGACTTTGAGATATCAAGA
Source organism: Ctena decussata (assembly GCA_963989385.1). Classification (NCBI taxonomy): domain Eukaryota; kingdom Metazoa; phylum Mollusca; class Bivalvia; order Lucinida; family Lucinidae; genus Ctena; species Ctena decussata. The sequence goes on from OZ022500.1 coordinate 47,913,173, forward strand.
GTTGACTGTATTGAGATAGATTTCGGTGATCTTGAGACTCTTTTGTTATGGAAATGAATTTCATTTTTGTTGATTTTATTGATGAGTAAACTCCGAAAAATTTATAAGTGATTCGCTTGCATTTACATATCGTTAAAATCCACACAAAATAAAAAAATGAAATTCGTTTCCAGGTTAAATCTGAAACTGTCAGCTTTACTGCACTATGTACTTTTGAGAACGCTGTAAAGAATGTCTCTGGGGATTTACAGCAGAATAAGTTTTCTCCCGATTAATCAAATTACATTAAATTAGCATGTGAAGTTGGACGATAGTGCATCAGGTTGTCCACAGCACCTCGGGGCGATAGATTTGACTTGGCCTAAAGTGGTATATGTATGTAATATTTGTATACTATATTCATGATGCAGAGGTTGATTTTAGTTCTCGCTGTTCGAAAATACAATTTGGCATATTTTTTTCTTATTTTTCTGGCGAAAGTAATGTGTAGGTGTAACTTTCATGTTATTTTTCCGCCATTTTTACAAAGGGAAACAATTTATGTGACTTCTTGTTTGCTTTCTTGGATAGCAAAGCCGTTAAAATGGGGTCTACTCTTAAAAAGAAAGATTTCGCTCTTCCTTTAAAAATTGACTCCCATTGAGATGCCTCTTTTGAAAGTTTACCCTTTCAGCTTAATACATTGATGACAAGCGTCTCATAATAGGGTTCTTGACAGTCAGTGTAGACCCAGTTCAGACGTCACAGAAAGCGGCATCTGATCAGAATCTACACTGTTTGCATTCACTGCAGTTACAAAAAAAAAAAACACGATCAATCTCTACTAATCCACTAATATCGGAAATAGACCTTCCCAAATCCAGAATTTGACATAGAAGAGTCCACATAAAATCGATGGGTTAAGAACGGAACGAATGAAAAAGCAATCCGATCGTATAGAAAATGTCTCCAAGGCAAGGAAAGCAAACGGGGAAAACATTTAAAAAAAGGCTTGACGCTGTAGCCAAATGTCTAGTCTAAAATGTTATAAATGAGCCGCGACACGAGAAAACCAACAAAGTGGTTGTGCGCCCAGCGCAGACTCAGATCAGCCTGGGCATCGGCCCAGTCTGATCAGAGTCTTCGCTCTGGGCATGGAGGTAGCTTAGACCCTTAGCTACCCAATAAGCTCACTGTGGTGACCCTGATCAGACTGGGCGGATGCCCAGGCTGATCTGAGTCTGTGCTGTTCGCACAACCTCTTTGTTGGTTTTCTCGTGTCGCCGCTCAATTATGTATACAAGTGCTGACTAGAAAAACACAATCATGGAAACGTGGACAAGGCTTCTTACGTGTGCTGTCATATTTTGCATTGCACATACAGGTTAGTTCATTTTTTATTTTATCTTATTTACTTTTTTATTATTTTTATTATTTGTTCTTTTATTTTATTTTTGAGCAGCATAGAGGGATAGCGTATGCCTAGGATGTGAATGTACCATATTATTTTGATTATAAAATGGGATTTTTCCCTCCCTGGAATGACCCCAAATATCTAAATTAGTCTCAAGAAATTATGCTATAAGATCATGAAGATGATGTTTTCTCTTCCAAAACAACCCCGATTCGACTAGATATTTTGGATTTTCAAGGACTCAAAGCAATTCCAAAAATCTAGATCCGCCTTATATGACGGATCTAGATTTTCGGGATTGTTATGGAAGAGAAAACCCTCCGTCCCTCAGTATCCGAACTGACTGTACCATCTCTTCTGGTTTTCATAGCGTTGAATCGAGAGTACAAACATTCGCTTATAACCAGTAGTCGGAAATCATTATGTTTTGAGATTTATCCGGAACCTGCTGCGTCATTTATAGTTATTCAGCTTTTAAAATGTAAAGAGGTAAGTTTAATATAATTTGCTAGTCGGTCTTTTACTTTATTGCCCTGTACAATGTCGTGTATGGGTGGGTAGTAATTGGTACAGTATTCAAATCGCCCTTGGCATGATTCTAAAACCATTTTGAGCCTTTTTTACATGTTTTATAAAAAATCTTTATAATAAACGGAAGGCATTATCAATCTACAGTTTGATATTTTTGATAATAGGATGATAGCTAGGGTTTGCACGACACAAACACGTGTTGAACTAAGCTGCTCGGAATAAAAAATCTGTGACGGCCATGAGGTTTTCATTGTACAGGGTAATAAAGTAAAAGACCGAAGAGCAAATTATATTATACTTACCTCTTTGCATTTTCGAAGCTTAATAACTATAAATGACGCAGCAGACTCCGGATAAAATCTCAAAACATAATGATTTCCGACTACTGGTTACAAGCGAATTTTGTACCCTCGATTCAACGCTATGAAAACCGGAAGAGATGGTACAGTGAGTTCGGATACTGTGTGTCCGTCTTATGACCGAGGAAATACGGTTAGTCTCACCCAGATCCGGTGCTCGCTTTAAGAGTCAACGTGATCAAATACTGGGCGAGATAATTATTGCTGACCTGATTTTACGTTGCATGTATTTTGTGCACACTTCACACAACCCCTAAATGCATTAAAATACCGAGACAGACAGACACACACACACACGCGCACGCACGCACGCACACATGCACGCACATACACGCACACACACACACACATATTAAAGATATTCTATGCGAACAGCTGAGCGCCTGGCTTAGAGGATCGAAATTCGTAGCCAGTGTGCCCTGAGCTTGAAAAAGTGGCATCAGGGTGGCGGTCAGTGATTGCCTTGTCCCTGAAGGTCCGCGGTGGGGTCCGCCTTATGAAACCGGTAAGACTGTACATGTGCACGCAAAACACAACACACTCTAACGTAGCGTGCCTGTTATGATTTCATACCCAGGAACGTTGGCCCTGTTAAACGAGCACGGCTGAACAAACAACAAAAGGACATTGTGTCTCTGCTATAACTTTTATCCTGAAGTGAAATCAACACAGGGTATAAACCAGTCCGCCAATATTCGCTTCCTGCAGAGACTGTACATCATATTTGGCTTCCGCCGAGACTGTCCGCGATCTCTTGCTTCCTGCCGAGACTTCTGTACATGATAAATGGCTTCCTGCAGAGACTGTCCATGTGATTCTGCTTCCTGCCGATGCTCTTGGCAGGAAGCAGAGTCACGCGGACAGTCTCGGCAGGAAGCCAATTTTCGAGGACAGTGGTCCCTGCAGGAAGCAAGAGTTCGCAGACAGTCTCGGCGGAAGCCAAATATAACGGACAGTCTACGCAGGAAGCGAAAATTGGCGGAATGGTTTATACCCTGTGATCAACGGGATTGAAGACTTGCCAGCATCGTTTAAAATCTCGGTAAACCTTGCCTGGCATGCAAAAACTGGATGGTCATGATTATGATTTAAATTATTTTTCACATTTATTCATAAAGGGCTCGCCCAGTTCAGCGATGAAAGTTGCGGCGGCAACGAAAACTGTACGGCTACTGTTGTCACTCCGTGCTGCGATATACAGTCTTTGATGTGTGTTGGTAAGTTACAGGCACCCAGTTTATGGTGGATGGGTACACTTTCAGGGGAAGCAACTATGCTAATTTTATTTTGTCTCTCTTCCTAAATGGGGAGGGGGATCAAGTCTTAAAGGAAGAATTTGCTCCTCTAGGAGCAAATTCTTACCTTTTAGAGTGGATCCCCTTTGGAGCGAATTCTTTCCTTTTAGCGTGGACCCCATATTGGTGGGTCCACGTCGTCGAGGGAAGGAAACAAGAAGTCATAAATGTTGTTTCCCTTGGTAAAGAAAGGGAAAAACATAAAGGTGTATTCATACCCATTAAGATGGTAGGCCCATGGTGGCAAATATATGCAAATCCTTAAATGCCAATCATCGACAAAGTTGAAAACCTCGTTAAAAAGAGTTCCGGTAGCTCAGTGGGTTAAGCGCTGGCCTGCTGATCTAGCAGTCTACATTGCACACATTATTTCATTATCAACTTCCCATCGTCCTGATATGAATGAAATACTGTTAAAAAGGACGTAAAATCGCAAGACATCCATCCATCTTCTGATCACATACTTTTAAATGAACCATGATCCGACAACTATTTTGTGTTCTCAATTCTCCATTAATTTCAGCCGATTTTAGAAGCTTACTATAAATTGTATTCAGTCTTAGGGCCCAGTCTCACTGTCACGTTTTGAGGGCTAGGTTGCACTACGTTTCCCGCCCTATGTTTGGCAAAGAAATAGCTGTACACAAGAGTGGGCTTGGATGCCGTGACTGCGACATAAATTCTATTTCCTTGCTCTATTTGTTATCGTTGCAACGTGTATCGTGACGTTCATCAGAGCTGCTTCGGTGGGGCGGTTCCACTAGGGGCCACGCCTCATCTCCTCTGAAGGACGAAGAAAAAAAAAAAACAAAAAAAAAAACAGATTCACACAGAACTTTCACCGCCCTTGATTGCAACTCTCTTACGTGATTGGACTTTGTCTTACTGGCAATACCTTGCGAACGCTTTCCAATCTTCTCTAAAATAACCAGTCTATTTGTTCTGATTTTTTCTTCATTTCTCCTTAACTGCTTCATCGAAGATGCTTATTTAACAGATCCGATCCAAACGAGATCCATGGCAGTCCGAAGGTCGGCGTGGAATTGGAACCGTATATTCGGCTGTTCGTTTGTCCAATAACAGACTGACATGAATGGTGTGATGACTTGTAATGATTGGACCTGTTTATCTGAATATAAATATATATAAAAGCTAAATGGTTCAGGGGCCTTTATTTCTCACCATTGGACACCAGTATCCCTTTCTAGAGCTGTCTGAGAGTTTTGTTTCTCACCCTTAGGCAAAAATATATCCCCTTTTAGAGCTTTCTTCTCACACACTGGACAAAATATCCCTTATTTTAGAGCTGTCTGAGATTTTTCTATCTCGGCTTGCTGTCTCAGCCTTAGACTCTGAAAGCTGTCTCAAAATGTCAATCATGGCTTAATATAGCACAGTTATGTTAATTTCCACAACACTCGTTACTTGTCATGTAGTTAACCGCTTAGGAGGTCTAAGCCTGCCCAGGAATAGTGTGGTTAGGTTAACTGACCGTCCCGACATGACCTGAGTTGTTTACCGTGGACGTTAAGCATCAAATCAACCAACCAACCAACTTGTCATGTAAATTATATCCACAATACGACATTGACAGCCAATGATATGCATGAAATTTGGCTGTCGATTTTTGATGTGCTGCCAGTCATGACAAATGCAGGCACAAGCTGAAATAAACAGTACATAACTATTAATAGAAAATTAGCTTGAAGTTTATAGGAATGGCCTCAATAAAGAGTTAAGAATTCAATAAACATTTTGTTTTATAAAGTATAGTTGGTAAGAAAAAGTGAACAATCTGTTTTATAGAGTAATATTTACACTTGCCACTGACTTCCCATAGATAAACCTATTAGAGCAACTGCACTGCAAAAAAGGTAGATTTTACGGTAAAATAACTGGCAACCAGCTGCCAGTCCTTTTACCGTTATTTTACGGACGCCCGTAAAAATTGCAGGAATCATCAAGCTGAGTGGGACAGAATAGAGCAGGTGTCGTTTTGGTCAGATATCCCTTCAACAATACAAAGTTATTTTCGAGTGCGCCAAGTTAACATAAAACTTCCTTTGCATGATTTCCAACAATGTCTTACAGGCAAACGCCCGTAAAAATAACGGGAAAAGGACTGGCAGCCGGTTTCCAGTTATTCTACCGTAAAATCTACAGTTATTTTTTTACAGTGTGGCTTCATATACCGATGAGCGACAAATGATCATGTCATATTATCGTCAAACGACGCCTGAGGTAAACAAATGTCTTGATTGGTCCGCGTAACGTTCGACTGACGTCACGTTATTGCGACGGCTGTTCAACCTAATGGCCGAATACGACGTAACTACATTCTCTTCGATGCATATCTTGCATAATCTACATCCAATTACAACGAAAACACCAAAGGAAGGCTCAAAAAGTAAAATGTAAATATAAGAATAAAAATTTGATTTTTCAGCGTTCATTGTGTGAAGAAGCCAGTGGTCGTCGCTAAAATTCTACAAGAATCGCTTCGCGCTTCATGGAATTTTAGCTCCGCCCACTGGCTTCATCACACGATGAACGCTAAAAAATCAAATTTCAATTCTTAATTATTGGTAAGAAAAATATCAATGATGGGTTTGCGGACTCGACAAGGTAAATTCAGGCTCGTTTTTAGATTATTTAAGTCTTATGCGAGGCTCTGCCGAGCATAAGACTTAAATAATCTGAAAACTAGTCTGGAATTTCCTAGTTTCGGCCTCAGCCCCATCATTTGTATTTTTCTTACCAATAATTAAGAATTGAAATTTGTATTTTTCTTACAAATTATACTTTTTTGCTATTAATTACAATTCTGCTATTATTACAATTCTGCTATTAATTCCAGAATGTTGTGCTGACTCTTACTGTCCACCGGAGCTGGGTAATCCAACGTTTTGTAACGTTTTAACCCACACATGCGTTGGTAAGTTATTAGTCACTTTAACCCATTTATGTCTGATGGAATCTTCTTGCAATATATGTGACAGTGCCTGGCATTTTGAGCCTTGTGGAGGTGCGACGTTTACGTCACAAAACGTGGAATGAAAGTGACGTCATGAAATTTATAGTAAAATCAATTGTATTTCCGCGCACTGACCTATAAATTTCAATGCGTCACCTGAAGAAAGTGATTCAACATTTCTACCAGCGTCTTTAATTTTCTTGATCTACACCCTATTAAGAATGATCGCATTATAGATCTTTGGAAAGCGATGTCACGAACCAGAAATATAAAGGCTTATCCAGCTAGTATGTAAATTGTATAATTGCTTTTAAATTTCCCAACTACATGTATAATTTTACGACTTCCTTAAAGTTTGAGCATAGTTTTGATAGGTAAGAGGGTCACTTATACGGATAACGTTGCCAATTTACAGAAAAATCCGAAACAGGCCGTTGACTTGTTCATATGCTTTTACACAGGTTTCATTACATTTTCTTCATTTTATCTCTTCCAGAATGTAAAGAAAATGACGATTGTCCACCGACTATGCCTGTATGCAATCAGATGCACAGCTGCGAAATCGGTAAACTTTGTTAGTCTATCATGTGCAGATCCTCTAATTTTGCTTTGAATGGATGAATTGCGATATTAAGACCCTTTCAACTATATTTCAGTCATATCGAGCCGATGGAAGGATGGTGATGAAAGGTTGAGTGCAAAGGAAATCTGTTAACGGTTGAACATATTTCAATCTCCGAAAGCGGGATTCGGACCCGGAATCCTAGTTTAGTAGTCCAACGCTATCGGTGCGGCCATGCGTATTGTGAGTTCGTCAGGTTTGTTGTACATGTATGAGCAGCTCTTTCCCAAACAGATGGTCACTCAGCTACCCTAATACCAGCATCAACATCTATTTTTACTATTTTTTTTTATTTTAGTTACAAAACAAAACAAAACAGAAGGCAGATTGGGCAGCAATACAGGTGACCAAACCGCCAGAGACCATCTACAAGCGGACACAGTACAATATTACATCAAGGAACCGCAGTCTATTTCTGAGCAATCTGATCAGAGGTTTTGCCTGCCCTGTTCGTGCACTTACTGCAATTTGGAAAAGATTTAAGAAAATGCAAAATTTCAAGCCAGTTTCATCAAGCCGCCACTCTTGTGAGATTTTACATACCCGTCAAGGTTTTTTTTTTTTTTTTTTGCATGAAGTCATAATGGAGTTTAAAAGAAAAAGTTACCATTAATATAGGCCTAAGGGGTTTAGAGTAAAAACATTTTAAAGATAACATACAAATGCATGGCATATATAAATTCAGCTGTTCGTTCAACTACTTGCAGCCCGCAACCAGCTGCCTGCAGCCCGCAGAATAGTCAATCTGCCTACATTAAAATTAGAAACAAACTTTTCATACCGGGATGAAGCTAGCACCCAGTAAGCATGTGCATAAGACGTTACCCCAATTTCCAATTTCTAATATTTAATTGGTTTGACAACGGGGAATATGTCACTCAATAGGCAATCAAAACAGTGGAGTTAACATTGGAGCACTGACATTTAGAAAATCCAATCTATATCCACGCCGAGGACAAGAAAACAGCTTAAACTGCGCTGCGGAGTGTAAAACATAAACAACTTTCTCAACCGATACCGTATTAGCATCACGGTTTTGCGCCGTGGTACAGATTAGCATCTAAATTTGTACAGAAGCAGTTTTAATAGCGTCAGAAGGTGAAAATCTGTGGAAGATCATTAAATAACTTCTTTCTAAGACAAAAAATGGACTCACTCACCTTCTTTTCTGAGTAAATCGATTCCTAAGTAAAGTACTGCGCCGCGGACAGGAACGCAAACCTCCGCGCCCATGAAAACATTACCAAAGAATGCTCCGCGGTCATTATTCGCACTAAGTGAAGGGGTCGTGTCCCAAAAATGATATTTTTCACTATTTGTGATAGATTTCTGAAAAGAGCTCCCATATGGAAAGTTAAAATTGATTTTTTTCTCAAATGCCCAAAGGCAAACCACCACCATCATTAACACAAATGGGAGTTATTGCTGGCCAAACCCAGATTATTGTCATTTTTTTGTTTCGATTCGGATATTTTGTCCCGATGCACAATTATTTCTTCTAGCAACAAATTTTAATCATTTTGACCTGACGGAGAAATCATTTTAAATGACATGTATGTCTACATTTAGTGTTGATGGCCGTTTGTTCTGACTTTATTATTTCTTAAACTGACCGCCTATACTTACTCCGAGCTGAAAAAACTCACGCCGATCCAAGATTAGCATGAAATACGCCGATCCCAGAAAACGGTATGATACCTGTGCATGCCAGTGGTCGTCGCTAAAATTCTACAAGAAGCGCTTCGCGCTTCATGGAATTTTAGCTCCGTCAACTGGCTTCATCACGCGACGAACGCTGAAAAATCAAATTTTAATTCTTAATTGACGTCATAAAATTTGCACGTAAAGTTAATTGGATTTCCGCACACTGACTAATAAATTTCAAACCTCACCTGAAAAAAGTGATTCAGCATTCCTAACGGTGTCTAATTTTCTTTATATACACTCTTTCAAGAACGTTCGCATTTCAGATCTTTAAAAGGGATGCCTTGTAATAACAAAATACTAATTATACTTTTTCTCTGAAAATGATATCAAGAAAATGTATGCCCTTTCCGGCATTCCCTAACTATATATCTGCGAAATTCTTGTGTATTTCAGAATGTGATCTTCCGACAGACTGCTCATCTAACGAAACGTGCAACAATGGACAATGTGGTAAATTCTTTATAATGTAAATGCAAATCCAACATAATGTGTTTCTTAAATAATACATGCTTAATTACAATGTAACACATGCTATTTTAGGGCAGATCGCGAAACATAAATTCACGACGGCGAATATTCGCATCTGCCCGACTACACGTGTTAAGCAGCTATAATTTATCACTTTTGAGTCTGGTATTACAGAGACTGAAACTGCAACCTCTAGAGAATTATTTCAGCAGAAGTAAATCTTTTTTATTCGACGTCATCTACTAAGGTTCGAATTTGCAAGCCACTTTAGCAATGTGATTTATCACTCAAACGACGCACCTTTCTATCCGCTCAATGGTGTTAACGTTAACGTAATGTTAGAATGGAAAATAACTAATTATAATATGAAATAAGCCCTGCTTATAGACGAGCGCATCGCTCTTTTACAATGCTCTCCAGCGTTACAGAGTTGAGTATTATTTCTTCATTGTATCATTTCTTCATTGTATCATTTCTTCATTGCAGTATTTACACATAAATTCATGTACAGCATTGCTTTCCCTACAGATGGTGTTTTTGTCGTAAGGAATTTGCAATAACTTATTGCAATTCAGCAGCAGCGAATTCCGTCTGACACACTGATGAGAAACTGTCAGAAAAAAAGCTTTTCCCTTGTAGCGTTTCCTCACGGAAAACGGGCTGTATTTTTTTTCATTTCTCCTCTACGTCACTTTCTAATTCCTTGTAATTTCACCCGATGCTCATACTTCTTGCATTTTGTGTACTGACCATGTAGTGATCTACCGCCACAGATGCGGTTAATGTTGACGCCATCTTGTCATCTTGTTTCTCTCAAACGGAACGTTTGACGTCTTTACGTAACGTAGCGACAGGAAGACTGTCCGACCTCTATTTCTTAATTATTGTGTGAATTTCTACTCAAACCATGCAGTCCAATTTGGATAATACGGAAGCGGAAGTTGGTGTCGTAACGAAAGAAATTTCATTGAAAGTAATGTATTTTGAAGGCAAAAATATACCTTACCCATCTTCTACCATAGAGCTCCCGCTCTTTCAAAGCTCCTTCGGAGCTTTGAATTGCAGGGCCTACGCGCCTGCAAGCGAGTGCTAGCTTTAAGTAACCAATGGACAAAAAATCGCGTGCACTAACAATGCAAACACTGCGACCTTACAACACTGCGAAAATTGGAAACATGAAACACCACACCAAATGGTGTGTCGAATCAATTTGTTAAAAAGTTGTTTTCAACATCTGATTGGTTTAAACATTATTTATTATTTCACTGTTACACTTTACATACAAACAAATACAAACAGTACAAGATAATGGATTGAAACGGAAGCTAAAATCTTATCGAGTTCCTCTCCCTTTGAACTGCTTTTCGTAAACTGATCAGGATAGTATTTCACTTTTTTCTCTTGAAACTGAAAATAAAATCAGCCAGAAAGAATGCGTTTGCATAAAATGCCTTGAATTTATTCAACCCGTACAGACTGGCTACGTGGAAACGCGTGTAGCACGGGCAAGTGTACTCGTAAATCGTGTAGCACGGAGCCACAAGGGGTAGCACGGCGATTGTTTACCGAGGGTAGGTCACTTTAGATGACAAAGACAAAAAGGAAAGAGGTAGGTTGACATGCTGTTTTACTTAACTTGGCTTGTTATACCTTGGTGAGTATATACACCAAACTTTGAAATCCGAATTTAAGCTCATACAGTATTGCATTTGTCAATGAAAGTTTCATCAAGATTTTTTATGATGCCACCTTGAAATGGATTATTGCAAGACACTAACCATTTTCAAAGTCACGGTGTAATAACGGATACCTTTCTGTGACGGTTACGGCTTTACCCGGAGCAGGCATCGGTATAACCCGGGTAACGCAAACACAAATTCTTTCCTTTCCGGTCTTTTTGTCCCATCTAGAGCGAATAGAATCCTGTTTTAGTCTAGTAGTAGACAATGAAAGATTTCTTAGACAAACACTGCTGATATAGGCCAGGTGCATAGTGTTTACCTCCAGTATTACTGTAAAGACCGTTTCACACTGCCCGAAAAAATGGATGGATGGATGACTTACGACTTTAACGTCCTTTTAACAGTATTTCAGTCATATCAGGGCGATGGACAGGTGATAATGAAAGGCTGAGTGCAATGGAACCCCGTTTACGATTGAAAAGATTCCCGTCTACAGCGGGGCTTTAACCCGGGTCCGCTTGATCAGCAGGCCAGCGCTTAACCTACTGAGCTACCGGGGCTCCCCCGACAATATGAAGGTATTGACAAAGTAAAAAAAAATGAACCTCGTTTGTTCAAATATACATCGACACATGCATTTGCACAAGGCAGGCAGAGTAGTGAAACGTTCAAGGCCACCAAATTAGCCAAGAGTAATGTGTTTTTTCGTCCACACCTATTTGAGATGGGTATCACACTACGTAAGCAGCGAACAAAACTGCGAGAACTACGAGACTGATTTGCGTCTTTGGTATTCTCGATTGGCATTAGCAGGCTTTGTTGAAAGATTCAGACTAGCATGCGCAACTAAAATGTGTCTGCTTTAATGATACCGTAGATTCTTCTTCTTCAGAGAATTGTTGACGCAAGCAATAAAGACTGATCATAATACGAGTTGCAACATGGAGAAAGGATGCTCAATGTATAGGCAAACAGCAGAGACTAAAACCAGCCTGTGCATCCACACAGTTTGATCTGGCCCTTTGCTGTTTGCATACAACATGTATGGACTTTGTGGAATCTACATTTTACAATACAGTCTACCTAGATCTTACACGGTGGTAATACCAATTTCTCAATCTGTGCTGTCGACCGAGCCGTACATTTACCCTACATGAAAAAATGACTGTGGACCGAGGCAATTACAACAGTATCAGCTCAGTCGACAGCTATTAATAAAAGTAACATTTACCGTCAACGGTAATGCTGTCGACTGAATTCTCGATCGACAGCCATTTTATAGTACCGTCTACGGTCGACAGCTTAGGTGGCAAAATTGGTATTACCACCGCGGCTGCAAAGACATATGTGCAACCAATCAAACCCTATGACAGCAGTTTAAAAGTTCTACATATTAATTGAAATACACCAAGCCACGTAAGACTGCATGGGTGTGCAGGATGGGCTTAGCTGTTGCTCACACACAACGAGCGTACACAGTTAATGCTTTTCAGGTACTCTACTCCAGCCAGCTTCACACATATGCGCCGCGTCAAACAATAAGCGAATAGCAAAGACTCAAACCAGTCTGTGAGTCCATGCATCTACGAACAGCGTTCATTTTGTGTCTGTACAATTCTGAGGACACCCACATATGGTCTTCGTGAGCAGCAAAGACTCTGATTAGACTGCCAAAATGCAGACTGATCTGAACCTTTGCTATTCGCATTTCCCATAAGCACCATGCTGCGTATCGTGCATGGCTCATATAACAGCGCCTAGCACAGGTCGAGGCGCCAGCAAACTAAATTGAGACGTTTATTGATGAAGATGCAAAAGTCTATGCTCAAGCAAGGAACCCAGTACATGATCAGTGGTCCGCATCCCTGCCCGCACCTGTATATATGAGAGGCAGTTAAAACCACTGAGACATGTTCGTACTTTGGAAACCAGTCAGTTTTTGCCTGCCCATCTATCTAAAGATGGAGACACGTACAGGGACCTCGCATCGTGTATAAATGGATTCTCGGCTTTACAACTACTTCGCCTATTAAATGTTAAAGATTTCCGGAAACAAACAAGTTAACATTATTCATTTCTTCCCTTTTATTGATTCCAAAAGAAAAACGGTGCCCGTTTATACCGTAGTCTTTCAAAAACACTGAGCCGTGTTACTCCGTTGCCACACCCGTGTTATCCTGCAGCGCCCATTGAGGTATATTCGCAATTTATGTTTGATTCTGGTCGGTTCAGCGTAGGGATTCTAACTTGCTGAAGATGCTGATGCATGATTAACATGTAAAAAATAGAATTGTCAAGAATATTGCCTCAAAAGAGCTGTTTGAAGGGAAAGTGGTGAGCTTGACTTTGTGGCAGCATACTTAAGGATGTCCGCTGGTGACGAATTTGACACTTCTGCGCAACGCGAACTGCCAACAACTGGTCGGAATGTCAGGCGTCGGCTGTCGTAATTTTGCTGTATTACAATTAAGAAATAATATAAAATCACTATGTTTTTAAAAAGTTTGGATGCTGTTGTACAATTTTCATTCGAGCGCTACCATTTTTTCATTCGCTCAAGAGATATTAGGTCCCACGAACCCGTGATGTCGTTATTTGTCTGCACACCAGGCACTTTACTATGCCTTTACAATTTGCAAAATATATCCTTGGGGGCTCTAACCACACTGCATTTAGTTTCTATGTCATCCGGCATCCCATCCGTCAGACAGTCTCTGGTTTTACTTGACAAAATATTCGACTGTCTTTACGAGTTTCGGGGCAAATTGATGCATCCCATACACCCCACCCACATTAGGCCGCGAGAGGCCTAATCCCTTAGACACCAAATGAGATCTGATGAGCTGGGGGCTATACATGATATAAAAAATATGCCTGTTGACAGATATAATCTTACTTCAGCTAACATGTTCTGCTACGCAGGCCTAGTCCTAGGCATACGGCTAAAATTCTCTTATCTCTTCAAATACACTGCAGCTGGTTTGTTTAGATTCGTTGGTACACGTAACGATGACGTGTGATGTTGCTGTCAATTAGAATCTACAGCTGACTTCATCTGAAACTGTAGTGAATTGCCAAGTGGTGTGTTTAATTTTACTTTGGTATCAGTTAGAAAGTGGTTTTTCGCGCACCTGCAACAAACAGCTAGCACATTCAAGCGCAAAAACTGACCAGAGTGACCACAGTGGCGGAGTGAAGTTTCTGTCATAGTGAATTAACTGCGCTGAAAGCCTACATTAGACTTCACTAGTGCACGCATCAGGCTGCTCCAAATCTCCTCTACGAAAGCACGTCACAGTAAAATAGTCTATGTTCTTGAGACCCGACACCATATCAAAATTTTGAGGTTAGTACTTTATCCTTTGGGCGGTATTTTACTAAATCAAAAGTGTTGATGTTATCCGATCACAGCGACATGATTATTACGGACGTCATTTATGATTAGGTGGGGGACCGGGTACATTCAGTGGGGATGGGGTGTCGGGTGGGGGGTCATATATTTTGTCAGGCATATGGGGGGTGGGGGTCAGAATTTTTGTATCCGTCTACATTAAAAAAAATAGTTTCAACTTTGGAGGTCGAGGGGCTACCTCAGACTTCCCCTCCCCTCTCACCACCCCCACTACTACTACATTTTCAGATTAGTTCTATTCAATCAAACTTGTCTTCAAAACATTTACCGAAAAACAAAAATTCGCGTACCTTATGTCCAGAAAAAATCATTCTTTACTAGTAGAACAGTATGACTTAATCTATGAAAATCAAGCCAATCAGTAAATTTAATGTCTGCGTTTGTGACATCAAATCTCCAGGTGCCTGTCCTCAGAAAAAATACTTATCATTTATGCGTATATTGGATCAAACAGAAATAATAGACGCCAATGGAAACCAGGTTTTATAAAAATTACGCGATTTAAAAAAAATCTGCCACTAGAGATCACAAACATACAAAATTATTTTTCTTTACATTGCATAAATCATTTATCTACATATTAGTATAATTCTCATGATGGTATATGTTGTGCTTTTCAGATACGGTAATTCTTCTAAAATTTCGTACACTCTAAAGTTTCGGACACCTAAAATTATTGCCGAAAATAATTTCTGAAAGTTCTCCAAAATTTCCATCCGTGGTCATCCTTGGAAAGGTGAATTTCTAAAATTTCGAGCAAAAAATATGGGACTTCGTGGGACTTCGTTTTTTGCTTTCTCGGCTTTTTTTATACTTCCAAGTCTCAGAACGCAGTTATTTTGCGCGAATCTGCCCGTGCGTAAAAGCGCGTGTGACAATAGGTATGCGAGTCGAAATGTTTTTGGGCCGTGCATCGGAAAGGTGCTTCATACCAAATACGAACAGCGAAGACCCAGATCAGCCGACATATCTGTGCAGTAACATTAGCCTGGTCTATGTCTGCATCAACAATCTATCATGGAAATCCGAACGAGGATGCGCGGTTGTGCAGACTGAAGTGGGTCTTTGCTTTTCGTCTATGCTCGGGATAGGATAAGGCGCCATTTCTCACAACAAATCTATTTTTGAGCGGGAATGTGCACGTGCGTCAAACTACGCAGGCATCTGTTGTTTTTTTTTGTGTGTGTTTTTTGAACTTCAGTTGTTAAAGAATATACACTTTCAGAACGAAAAACTGCTTTGTCGTAGCTTTTCATTTAAATTGACAGCGTCCTGACAAAGTCTGTCGGAACGCAGCCGCAAACAGTGAGAGCACCGACCAGCTATGTGCACGGTCTCTGCATTCAAAGTTCGCACTTCCAATAGCACATTTGTCCCCAGTCCTTAATCTGACTATACGCAGTTTCCATACATGATACATGAACTGCGACTAAAACAGACATCGGAAGGGCGTCTCAAAAGAACTTAGAACATGTACGATCAGCAACCACCCATATCACACTCAACATTTGCGAACATTGATCAATCTTACAAATCTCCGGCATTCACTGACAGTTTTCAGTGCACATGCTGTTTGCTGTTCGGACATGTAAAACGTCGCCTTTTTCATTTAATTACTGTTATGGTGTATGGTACACCTCAATCTTTGTTCGCCATTTTTTAAAAAGGGGAACAACTTTTGCGACTTCCTGTTTGCTTCCCTGGACGACTTGGCCCTTCAGTGACAGGACCTTTCGATTCACTATTGTCTTCACAAGAGAAACCCAACAAGACTACGGGTAAACAAACTGCGCCTTGTAAATGCGCAATTCTATTCCAAAGTAGAAATTTAAACACCATCTTCTGCAAACGGACTTCTATATAATATAACGATGCCATTCGATTCGTATAAGATTTAGTTTTGCTAAAGATACATACATGTATATGTAAACTGACCTAAACTGGTGGAGTATATCACAAAACTGCTGAAAGCTCGTCTTGATCACTTTCAGCAGTTTTCTGATATGCCATTAGTTCCTATACGAGTCAGATAGCATTAATATTTATATTTTGTTTAAGCGTTGAAGAGCCTTGAATCCTTCACTAACGACTTCGTCATCTAACAATACTTTGAAAAAAAAAACTGCCCTCTCACTTTTTTTTCGACGAAGGCCTCGTGCAGGCAGTTTTTGTCATAATGGGCTAGCCTATAACGACGACAGACTAGTGTGGACGTGTAAATAGAGAGAGAGAGAGAGAGAGAGAGAGAGAGAGAGAAAAGAAGGAAATTCAAACACATTTTAATGCACACTAAAACTAACGCAAAAACATTATTCATGAAAACGGGCTTTATATTACGCGCGAACAGGGAAGACTCAGATCAGCCTACACATATGCACAATCTGATTAGCATTTTTTCTAGCAAGCATGCACATATTGAACAGAGCTGTGCGAATGTTCAGACTGATCAGAGTCTTTCCTATTAGCACTTGCAATAAGGCACAGTTTCTCACGGCTGAGGAGCAAAAAAACACACAAAATACAGGTTTTTCTTATGCCGCAAGTTTGGGCAAATTATGTGGTTACACTGCATCGAGAATTCAATTCGAACTGGAAATAAACTTTTTCTGTCTTCTAATTACATGGCATTTTTGTTATTATTATTTTTAAAAATATATATATTTACAACTGCGCATGCCCAGGATAGCTTGCGCACATGCGCAGTGTGGGCATTCACAGTTCGTCAAGCGAATAACGCTCGGTCTGCGCATGCGCAGCTTGCATGCGTACAGGCTGGTGAAGGACAAACATACGCCTGAATACATTTTTTTAATAACGCGGCACTCGTTTGTCAAATTTTGGTGCAGGTACACGTATAAACTGTGTGTATTGCCGACTGGCACTAAACGAGATTTTGCCACGTGTCAGGTGTCACGTACAGGTAGTGATATGTTTAACTGAATCGTGTACTGCATGCCAAAACAGGCGAGCACCTGATCACACCTCCTGTTTTTGGGTCCATGTCTTTGCATCTAAATATTTCGGATTTGTCGACGTTTATTTCGATTAAATGAGTCCGGACTTAAGATTTAGATACTTTGACCGCTCTGCTATTTAAATGGCTAAACGGTTTGACAAAAAGGAAACAGAATAGTGTAGGTCTCGAGATGCGCAGGCGTCTGGGCGTTGGCGGAGTAGGGGTTGGGTGTAGATCTGTATGATGCATTATAGGCCTCATTCTCCCCATGTTACTAATAGCATGACCAATACTGAGGAACGCTGTGGGAAAGTCAACATTATCACAAAATACACTAGCTTTCGTAGAAATTATTGAATCTAATTTGTAGAGAGATTTGTTTCATTTGATGCGAACTCAGATATAGTATCCGCTCAGTCAATTAGTGCGCGCGTGCCAACTTGTCATTGTGACGTCACTGAACTGACAGTTTAGTTCAACATTACGCAAAACTATATTTTTCTCTTCAACCCGACAGGTGTTTCTTTCTATTTTCCTCGGGCAGTCGTCCAAATCGAGTGCATTGTTGACCCGTGTAGACTGAGATCAAGCTGCTCATTACACTGGCTTATTTAATGATTCAAAAGATTTAAGGTAATACAATAAAATGCTACCCGACAGTAGCATACAAGCAGGGGGAAAATTAGAATATCTTCTGGAAAAAAAACCAAACAGAAAAAAAAGAAACAGAAAAACGCTGATTGAACATTTTATAAAAGATTGTACTCCAGCCTTACTGCATAAAGAAGATGGAACCAATCCTCTGGAACAGTGGCGTAGGAAGAGGGGGTCCCTTCCCAATAATTTTGCGGGGGGGGGGGGGCAAAGACTGTTTTGGCCCCCCAAATATTTGAATAATTTTCCCATTTGCTCTTCTAAAAATGTCCCATATAGTATTGCCCCCCCCCCCCCCCCCTCCAAAAGAAAAAAAAAATAAAATATGTCGAACCTTCCTACGCCTATGTGGAATAATGAGACCCAAAAAACCTATGCATTCGTTCATGTGACATTATGTAGCTTTCCCTTTTTAAATCTCCAACTTTTGCTTGCAAAAGCTCGAAAATATGCAGATTACCAAATCTGTTGAGTGTCACGCTTATATTACATGTATCTTGCATCTAAGACTATCTTTCATGTGTCAATAAATTTAAGGCTCATACAGATAGTTTATGAGATTCAGACTGACTTTTCACCTTTTTTTTTTTTTTTTTTTTTTTCAATTCTCTATCAAGCTCGCTCAAGCTCGGAAATAATGTAAAGTAGAAAACTGTTGAGTCAAATCATACACATGAGCATGCATCCAAGAGCATTTATACATGTATAAATTTACACGTACCAGAGATTGACCAAGAAATTTACGTTGAGTGTGTGTCATGTTAAAATCAGATCAGTCAGTCTTGAAGTGGGTTCCGAAGTGGGTGGGGTAATTACCATTCTAAAACTGCTTTTTCATATGACACCTTATTTTTGTCATATTTTTCTGTATGCATGTTAAGGATATATTAATATCTAGTAAAGAAAATAGACTTTGGAAATGATTTTATCATAAACATGAAAGAAACACATTGTAGTTTACCAACACAGGCAGCCATTGTTTCTACATGGGGTGGCTTAGAATCTGCTTCAATTAGCCTACGATCCAATTAGTTGTTTATCAAGTACTCTTTGGTTATGAAAAGGCTATATAATTTTAGAGTAACATGGCTGTTTTCAGTTTTACATTAAAATTCTTTCATCGGATTAGATAGATAACTGAGATGCAGCCGTGATTTTTCTATTAATTTACACACAGCCAAAAATAAAAGGGGGTAGGCTTAAAATTTTCAAGTTTTCTTTCTTATTTGCAAACTAACCTATATTTTTCTACTAATTTTCCTGAAGATAATTGTCTGAACGATAAACTATCAAAGTTTAAGAAAAAGTTAGAATCTGCTTCTGTTATATTTCATCACTTTGGTGCAGCATTACAAAATATTAAAAATTTTGCATTCTTTTGGGGGTAGGGATAAATTTTGTCATTTTTTGCCAAGGCATTTACAGTTTTTAATATAAAATCTTCAATAACTTGTTTAATAATAAACTTTGTGTCAGGTATAGTCAAATTTTAAATGAAATGTCTTTATTTATTCAATATTTTGTCTTTTTTTCCACAATTAATCTTATATTCAATTTGAAGAGAAAATATCATAATACCAACATATCTCAAGTGCTAGTTAATAACAGAGTGTTTCAGGACATTATTTTTTGCTTAATTATCTTAAGACAAGACCCTAGCAATATAATATTATAAACAGAAATATTGCGCTAATACCCTCTGTAGCTATTTTTTGAAAGTGGCCTGCGTTCATTTTTATGGCTTCAGAAATAGGCCAAAGTCAAGGGGGTGGGGTAACACTTCCTTTAAATTTTTTGGAGATTAACAAAATACTGTGCAAAAATTATGCTTGAAATCAATATAACATTGTGTGGTCGTCAGAGGAAACGCATGCAATTAGTTATTCAATCAACTGATTCCTCTTCTTAAAAGATTTAAACACATGGTTAAATATTTTTATATTATGCTCAAAATTTTCAAAATGGCCGGGTACCCTCACAAGCTTCCATGGCGTGTACTGCAAAAAAATCCACACTAACCTATACTTTATTTTGCATTTTTGGACTACATATTGATGGAAGAATTGAAATAATACAAAAGTAAAAAAAGTTTGAATAAATGATTTTCACCAGCGGACATCCTTAAAAAGATAGTGTACGTTTTGCCAAATAAACCACAGTTGGTTTATGAAAGATATATTGGTTGAAATAAAAAAGTGTTAGATGAAACTTACATCTTAATTTGTCGATGAAATCTAACATTTTCTGAAAAGTCACCCGTTAACAATCGCCGTGCTACGCCGTGTTTCTCCGTGCTATACAATTTACGAGTACACTTGCTCGTGCTACACGAGTTTACACATATGCGGCCAGTCTGTACGGGTATTGTCCTTAAATCAATTTAAATACACAAATTTTCGGTTAGGAACCAAAATTATGTTATTTCTGAAACACAATTGAAATACCGATCGTCATAATGCTATAATGCACTCCCGATTTTCATGTTAATGGCCCAAATACTGCCAGCTTTATTGCCCTTTATCTGATACGAATTCGTTAAAGGACCTCTGACAGTTTCAATACAAATTTGCCCTTTTTTTTTGACAAATTACTGCAGCTTCCATAAGAAGCCAATGTTAAAGATTTTTGCATTTATAGGTAGACTTATGTATTATAAAGACGTTTTGATACTCATTTGAAAAAATATCACGTCTGCACTGACTTTCTCAAGAGGGGTTAGTGAAGTTTTCGGTCGTCCAAAATACATCTTGTTTTCGATTTTTAATATTTACTGAATTTTATTTGGTTAAATATGCTTAAAATAAAGGAAGTGGCTGCTGACAACCGGTTGCCACCGGCCTCACAGGCTGCTGACAACTAGTTACTATAAAACCTATTATTTTCAAATAATAAAACTCAAGATATTTTAAGAATATTAGTTTTATGGTATTACTATTATATCATGATATTTGTTGATATTTGTTTTCACTCTGATCAAGTTTTTAGTTGATTGTAGAAAGCAAGAAACTATTAAACCAATCAGATGTAAATTTCTGCTTTTTTTTATTTATTATTATTATTATCTACATTATTATTGACTGGAATTCATTGAAAAACTCATACAAATAGCTAAAAGAATTTATGCATCACATGGACACAAATTATACGTTTATCTTGATGTAAAAAAAGATTTTACAGTTACTATTACATGCTCTTCCCTATAGTTATATTCTTGCTGTTCAGTCAAGCAAATTTAATTATTTACTGATTCTATCCACTAGCAAAAATAAACTACAAATGCATAATATGAATACAAGTATAACTACTATAAATCATGGCGGCAATTGTGCAAACAGAATTAACTGGTACATGTAGCACATAAAACTTCAGAGGAAATTGTTAAGTGGTATTTTGAGTTAGTTCCCATACAAAGTATGATTTGAGTTACTTCCCTAGGAAAATCTATTTTTGGAGGATATCTCTTCTCCATATTTTTGCTTTTTTATTTGCAGATATTTTGTTGCTGTGATTCATATGTAGCTTGATTTAAAGCATAAACCTATTGAGAATTACTTGTAATGTTTTTACAATGAATCAATGCTTCCTGTCCTTTAAAATGCATTTTAATTTATTAGCCGGTTGTCAGCAGCCTCACAGGCTGGTGACAACCGGTTGTCTCTAGCCTTTGAGGCTGCTGACAACCGATTGTCACTAGCCGCCGCCTAAAATAAAGTAAGCATTGTAGTTGCTCATAGTATGCAATAGTATGTGAATAAAAAGTATGTTAGCCTTATTTTCAGACACAGAGGTTCTAATTACCCCGCCTACTTTTCAGTTTTTCAGCTGTAGACTATCACCCCCTACCCTCCCCGTGCCTCAGCATGCCACTCACATATGATGTGTAGATTGACATTACACATATGCATGCAAAGTGGCTAGTTGAGGCACGGGGGGGGGGGGAGTACCTCTATAAAAGTATTCCTTTTTTCCATTGATTTTATTATAATATTTTGCTTTTTACATCAAAAATCAAAGTCTGTGTGCTTGTTAATCGAAAAAGTCTTTTTGTGTTAACTACAGGGTGTTCAGAGCAACACATTTCAATAGAAATTTTGAAACATACCGATTTCATTTTTGACCATTTTTATAGGCAAAGGACGAGTTGCATTAAGGTGCAATAACGGCCCAATTTTTTCGCGAAAATTCAAAACGCAGTAATCGAAAAAATAAAGACAGTTCGAAACATACCAATCGTTATATTTTGAAGATCTGGTTTTGAATTTTTGACAATCATCCTAGAACATCGTCATTTTTAGCTCACCTGAGCCGAAGGCTCACAAGGTGAGCTTATAGTGTAGGCTTGGTCCGTCGTCCGTCGTTCGTCGTCCGTTGTCCGTCCACACTTTTAAGCATTAATATCTGCTAAAGTAGCTGGCCAATCTTGATCAAATTTTATGTGTAGCATGGTTGGGGTGGGGGATTGATTGGATATAGTTTTGAGACAGACTGGTTTAAAACTGTGGTTACCATGGCAACAGAAAGGTCCCATAGACTTATAATGGGGAAAATGTTGTCCGGGCCCTAGCGTCTTCATTTTTGATCGCAACTTCTTCAAACTTGCAGGTATTCAGGACAGTCAAAACATCTCGAACCAGTTCGAATTTGGGCCAGGTTGGATCATTCTATTCAGAGTTACTTGCCCTTGAGCGATAAAATATTTTCCCATAGACTTACAATGGAGAAAATGTTGTCCGGGCCCAGCTTCTTCATTTTTGATTGCAACTTCTTCAAACTTGCAGGCATCCAGGACAGTCAAAACATCTCGGACCACTTCAAATTTGAGCCAGATTCGATCATTTTTTTCAGAGTTACTTGCCCTTGAACGATAAAATATTTTCCCTTAGACTTATAATGGGGAAAATGTTGTCTGGTCATCAGTCTATTGCCTTCATTTATGGAATGATTTCAAGTGTACTTCACACCAGTGATGAGTTTGACAATATCTTGGACAAGAACAGGTTTCAGTGTTTGTGGGTCAAGGTGACGGACACAGTGGCTATTTTTAGAAAAACTTTGTCATCGCTGTAGCGCCTTCAATTTGTGGACTGAATATCATTGGATATCATACAAGTGATTAGTATGACAACATATTGGACAAGTTGGCATTTCAGCTTTCTTGGGTTAAGGTCAAGGTCACTGTGGCTATTTTTAGAATAACTTAGTCATCGCTTTAGAGCCTTCATTTATTGACCCATTATGATTAAAACCTTCACACAAATGTTCAGTATGACAATATCTTGAACAAGCTCGCGTTTCACCATCCTGAGATCAAAGTCAAGGTCACAGTGGCTATTTATAGAAAAACTTTGTCATCGCACTAGCAATTTCATTTACGGACCAATTTCGATTTAACTTCACACAATTGATAAGTATGGCAATATCTTGAACAAGTTTGGGTTTCAGCGTCCTGGGATCAAGGTCAAGGTCACAGTGGCTATTTTTAGAAAAACTTTGTCTAGAGCCTTCATTTATGGACCGATTTTGATTTAACTTCACACAAATGTTTAGTATGACAATATCTTGAACAAGTTTGCGTTTCAGCATTCTAAGGTCAAGGTCACAGTTGCTATTTTTAGCTCACCTGAGCCGAAGGCTCACATGGTTTGCTTATAGTATAGGCTTGGTCCGTCGTACGTCCACACTTTTAAGCATTTATATTTGCTAAAGTAAGTGGCCAATCTTGATCAAATTTTCTATGTAGCATTGTTAGGGGGGGGGGGGGGGGGGGAGATTAATTTAATATTGTTTTGGGGCAGATTGGTTTAAAACTGGGGCTACCATGGCAACAAAAAGGTCCCATAGACTTATAATGGGGAAAATGTTGTCCGGGCCAAAGCATCTTTAGTTTTGACTGCAACTTCTTCAAACTTGCAAGTATCTAGGACAGCCATAAAATATTGGACCAGTTCAAATTTGGGCCAGGTTGGATGATTCTTGTCTTTTTCATTTTCCACCCTGAGGCTCACAGGTATGATACCACCTTTGTGTCCAATTTGCCTTAGAGTAACTTACCCTAGAGTACTGAGGCTGAATAGACTCAGGTGAGCTACAGGACCAATGGTCCTCTTGTTTACCATAAACTACCCTAGAAATGGCAAAAACAGCGAAAAGTCACCAGTATGCGAACTTTAACACGAGTGAGAAGTATCAGCACACTGAGGCAAGACCCAACTTAAAATTTTGACAGAATGTGTCATATTATAGTATATGCCTACAGTGAAAAAATCTACATGGGTCTCGCCTGTGCTCGGTTTCAAAACATAACTTTTATGAAAAAAAATCTTCAAATCGCATGGCAAGAATTTAACCAACGCACGCCGGTGTGCCTCAGCGTGATAAAAGAACTGATTTTTCGCCTTACCTTGAAGAATAAAATGGACAGATCTTCATATCCGACTTCAAAATGTTTCTCCTAAAGTCTACCGGACCGACTGACATATATTAAATGTGTCTGATATCGGGACAAACAACGAAAAAAGTCGTCTGTCAGGAAAAGGCTTAACATGTGTTAAAGACAACTCTTCACTTCTTATAGCTGCAACTGTCACTGTACTATTTCATCGATTATCTAAATACGTTGCACTATACACAAGAAAACCCTGTGTAATGTTGATGTTCTATGTTTTTATGATCCCATCCCTGTCGTGCAGAGGGGAGGGGGGGGGGGGCTTATGTGATGTGTTAACCTCGTTCATCGGTCCATTCGTCCGTCCGTCTGTCCCCTCCAAAAATTGTATATTCAACACCTCCAACAGTTTTTAACTAATCAATTAAATTAAATATTTACAGACAAATGAGAGCATGCATTTGATTTTGCATTTCTTTTTAAGAGAATGCTATTCTGTGTCTTGGGGGGGGGGGGGGGGTAGTAGGTGTAGGGGAGGATGCCACTATATGGGGGCAGGCATGGCGCGGGAGACAGTAACTGTGTCTCACAGACATAATTTTCTATTTTTTTTAGTTGTTTTCCAATTTTCTTTTCAGACTGTGGGCGTTGCTATCTGCCCGCATATTATACCCCTTCAATACATTGTGTATTATTTATACACAATAAAGAGTGGGCGTTGGGGTGGGGGAATGGCATGTCAAAATGCCTCTTAAGTAAATGTAAGAATCTATCTGATTTAGGATAATTGGGAATACACTTTTTTTTTTGTAAAGGAAACAATGCTGTCTAAAACCTTAACACTTTCACCTCATAAAAACATGGTGAATTAGCATGATTGCAGATTTTTATGCCCCCAACTTCGAAGTTGGGTTGGGGGAGGGGGTGGCATATTGGTCTGGCTCCTTCCGTCCGTCTGTTTTTACAGGCAAATGAGCATAGACTGAATACTTTTTAGGTTCCGAATGTCTCTATTGGGTACGTATTTATTGTTGGGTACATTCTGTTGGGTGTAGGTTTTTATGTCCGAGATATAATGGGTAGGGTGTCTAGATTACTTTGGTAGATTGTTGATTCTAAGCCAACAGGGTGTTGACAAATCTGTGTTTGAAAATGTCTGTGTATCTTGGGAATATTCTGGTGTTTTCTTTTTGAATCCGATAAAATTCGGACACTGTCCATTTAAGACCCAACAAGATTTAGACACTGTCCATATCACTTGGGTACATTATTTGAGTGACAGGTATCCAATAAACGCGCTTTTAAGCCCAAACAAAATAATACCATCCACTTAAACTTGTGTTACTACCCAATACAGTCGAAATACTACCCAGCTACTCTGGACATACCCAACGAAATTAGGACACCTTGTCTTAGACAGTCACAAGACATACGCAATGTGTTATTTCGACCCAATAAACGAAGTTCAAGAAGTTTTGTTAACAGAATGGCTCATTTGTGGAAACGTCTGACCGTCTGTCTGTTACGCCTCTCGCTCAGGAGCGGATAGAGGCAGGATCTTGATTTTATTTAAGTATATATGAAAAATGAACGGATACATAAATTTTCAGTCGGGATGGTCGTCGAATATTTTTTTGACTTGGGAACAAGGTAGTAAAGAATATAAAGTATATTATGAACAACCTTGTGAACAAAATACATCAAATGTGTAGGGTAGTGATAGTTGGCATACTGTTTTGACATAACGCAAGGATGATCTGGGTTTGAGGTTATAAAACTTGAGAATAATCTCAAAATAAAGCACACCGATTGGCTGCTTCCCAGCATGTGCTCAGAAGCAGCCAATCATTGTGCTTTATTTTGAGTTTGAGAGTGTACTCAAGTTTTATAACCTCTAGGCCTGAGTAACTTTTGAGCCTATTCTTGGCTGACTTATGTCCTTTTTCGGATTTAGAAAAAAAATGACAGAAGAGCCACTTTTGAGCTAGGGTCATGGTATATTGCATACAGACTGTGCTTCAGGTGTAGTTGACTTTATCATTACTATAATTATATTGCAATACGCCAATACTCAACCCAATGTGTGACGCGATTTTACGTTCTTTTCAACAGTATTTCAGCCATATAAGGGCAATGAGAGGGTTATCATGAAATGCTGTGTGAAACAGAACCCCGTTTACCGGTGAAAAGAGTTCTGAGTTCCGACTTTAGCGGGAATTAATCCTGGGATCGCTAGCTCAGCAGGACATTGCTTAACTAGCAGCGCTTTCGGGCTCCTCTCAGCACAGTTGTATCCGTTTACCAAGTTTCATGATAAACGCTCAGGTACTTTTTAATTGATTAAAGTTTTATTGTTCTTCCATTATTAACCAATGGTAACTTCTGAGTAGCAACATCGTACGTTAGTATATTCTGTCATTTTTTATCTGCAACATCATTATGCGGGTACAACTTTGGAAAACTCTGTTTGTCACACTAGAAAAAAAAACATAGAAAAAGGCTATCTCCTCTATTGCTGCAACAGTGCATGACTCGACTTTCAATAAGTGTTTCTGGTACTGTACTCCCTAGGTCAAGGTTGATACAAGATTCAAGTCAAGATTCATTAGGTACTAAATATATTGACCAGATAAAGCAATGTACTAATATACCATCACAATTTGACTTAGGGGTGGATGGGGCCGGGGTGGGGGTCCTGAATTTAGCAGTTATTTTCAAGCGAGAAATACTTAGTTACATAATGTACACTAAAGGCTTGCAGCTGTTTCCTTAACTTTTAGGTTGCAGTTTGTTTCTTTATATAGTTTCTCAACTATATTTTTTACGTTAATACTGTGCCAGATATTTAGATATGTATTTTCAATTATAAGGCAATTTGAATGTTTTTTATCGGGACAACTCTTAAAATTATAATTTTATACGAAACAGGCTCCAACTTTATCAGACCAATTATTGTCATTCTTTCTATTGGATGCCCTTTATACAAACAAGCTGGCTTATGATAGCAGTGGCTTTATATTTTTTTCTGAAGCAATGTATCTTTTTTTTTTTTTTTTCTTAGCAGCTAGCTCTATATAACAAATTGTCACGTATGTTCTCTCTAAAATCGTAAAATTGAGTAGCTGGGCAATAACAGCAATGACTTTAAATGTATTGATTTATGCTTTCAGAATAATCAGACAAACAGCAAATCTTTTGTCCTTCTCCAGAATACTTCAAGTCTTTCGACATGTCAGTTCGAGCTATTCTGTGTTTGTCACGTATAAAACTTACAACATGAAAGCCTAAAAATATCTGCTAAAATGCTTGTATATTCAAGTAAACAATATTGTCAGAATTGTTCTCTGAGAGAGGCAGTAAAGAAATTTTATAAGTGGTATTGAAATGGATTACCTAATCAATTAATGTTACTTACGTTACTACCAGTCATGTCTTCTTATATAAACAAACAAACTAACACTGTATTTTTTTCTAATATTGTAAGATTATTTTATGGAGAAATTTTATATGAAAGCATAACAAAAATATTTTTCCTTCTAATTTTATGATTTTAACGAAAATAATTACAGGTAACGTATATTATTGACCAATACGCCCAAAGGTTCTTCAGAAAAATGGCAACAAGTGCTGTTTTTAATTTTTTCCATTTCGTATGCACCACTTCTACAGTTTATATGTATTGCCAAAATATAAACAAGCATGTCCATGGGAATACTATATGCACCCGGAATATATGTGGCATAAAAACGGTGAAATACTTTAAAAACGCTTTAGAAATGTGTAAGTTTGAAGTTGTTGCCATGGCAACGACAAACATACCAAGTCTACATTATTATTTTTCGATGAAACTAACTTATTCATACATCTTATAACAGTTTAAACATTTAACTTTTACTCGCTAAAACTGCCAGTATTTTTGTTTTACAAGCCTATTGCTTTGAATAATTCTACGTGCATTTTAGTAACAAGATGCTGAGTTATCGCCCTTTAGCACTGAATATGTCGACGTCATATATGTCAAAATTATATGAGCATTAACATCAACAAATCTTATCATAGTTTCACCGCATTAATACTTGATGTGTAGCCAAGAGGGAAAATCGTGCAAAAAAATGCTTCCCTACTCCCCTTTTTTCACTCAAATCTCAAGCTACATGTATCTACCATTCATAATAAATTACAAATTTTCGGACAAGCAAGTGCAAGTACAGGAGTAAAAATTATATTTCTTGTAAGTATGGTTACTTGACTCAATTTTTATGACAACAAAATTCATTTCTGACATTGGGCCAAAATCGGCCCTTATTGCACCTCGTCCTTTACATTACAACTGTCAGAGGTCCTTTGTCTGTTCGGAGCGGCGACTAAATGCCTGATGAAAGGAAGTTCATGACGAGAGACGGTAATAATTCATACACTGCATATGGATTACCATATTGTGGTGGTACAAGTGCAGCTCTCAGTGGGATTTCCTCCGCTATGCCGAGTTATTGCCCTTGAATTTAGGAACTCGACAAATAAAATCATTACCAACCTCACTATGTCGAGTTCCTCAATAGCAAGCATATTTAGCAAGTATATCACAGGATATAAACCAGTCCGCCAATTTTCGCTTCCTGCAGAGACTGTCCGTCATATTTGGCTTCCGCCGAGACTGTCCGCGAATTCTTGCTTCCTGCAGGGACTACTGTCCTCGAAAAATGGCTTGCTGCCGAGACTGTCCGCGTGACTCTGCTTCCTGCCGAGAGCCTCGTCCGCGTGACTCTGCTTCCTGCCGAGAGCCTCGGCAGGAAGCAGAATCACGCGGACAGTCTCGGCAGGAAGCCATTCATCATGTACAGAAGGCTCGGCAGGAAGCAAGAGATCGCGGACAGTCTCGGCGGAAGCCAAATATGATGTACAGTCTCTGTAGGAAGCGAAAATTAGCGGAATCGATTATACCTTGTGTATATGTTAGCAAATATATTCACACATTTTGGACACACCTCATTGTCATATACACAGTTCCGAGAATAGCTGCTAAGCGCCGCCTACTTAGTTACTGTTACTACGTCTCACAAGCTTTGCACAAAGATGGCGGTAAAACAAATGACAAATGCAAGTGTCTGCTAAATGTTGGCGATCTATGGCGAAGAATCAGCCTCCTCATGACCTACACATGGAAGTTGGCGTATGATGCATCTCCGATGCATTCTGTTCTTGCAAAGCAGGATAAGTTTATTGAAAGTGGTGTCAGTTTGTTTTCTTTAAACAGGTATACATTCCTCCATTAAGTAAGGTAAAAATCACGGACTTATGTACAATATTGACCACGTGCGATTTGTTTGTGAGACTATGCCACGTGCTAAGTTGTCGTTGCATTGGCTAGGTATACGCTATCACGTGATTTTGAGTGACATTCTGGGTGTGTCTCGGAACTTTGTATAGTAACAGGCGTACTAATGTGTCAAATTCGAAACAAATCAGAGTCTATTCAACGGGGGATGTAAAATCTAGTCAAACTTCTTGTTGTTTCCCTGTTTCCTCAGTGACCTTTGACTAGATTTTACATCCCCCGTTGAATAGACCAAGTGCGCGTTTGTAAAACCTGTTCCTGTATTATATTACAGTATGTTCAAATGACATGGACCCTTGTAATGATGATCACGAAAGCTGTGACGAAAACGGGAACTGTGTATGCGATGATGGCTTTCTTCAGGATATGGTATCTGGTGACTGCGTATCAGGTACATGTTCAGTTCAGAGGGATATTAGGATTTATTAATCAAGCGTTTTAGCATTGGCCCAGCTATAAGTCGAAGGTCTGACATCATCGGGATAAAACAACAACCTTTAGAATCTATAATTAGACCAATAGGACTCAGCTATTGGCCCCCCAAGTTCGAAGTCTGCTTAATAAGCCAAAAGCAGAAGGTCTGCCTCGGGCTACTACTGTAACTAGACCACTATGAAAACATCTGATTCGTAACAGTTTTAGTTCACCTGAGCCAGCGGCTCCGGGGGAGCTTATAGGATGGTAAGGCTCCGTCGCCCGTCCGTTGTCCGTCCGTCAACATATTCAAACGACTTCTCCTCTGAAACCGCTGTGCCGATAGTAACCAAATTTCATGTAGAGCCTCTTGGGGTCCGGGGAACGAAAAGTTGTTCAAACGGTCCTGGTCACATGACCAACATGGCCGCCATGGCCATATATGGTTTAATTAAACGTTTAAAAATCTTCTGGCCAATGGCCTTGAAACTTGATATGTAGCATCGAGTGTGCGAGTACTACCAAGATTGTTCAAATTAAGACCTTGGTGTGACCCTGAACTTTTTTACGATAAGGTCAGATTTGTTTTCTGTAGCTTTTATATGGGAGAATGCTAGAACATAGATTTCTTGGAAACTGTTATACTTAGGGGGAGGACTGTAACTAATGTTGTGGGAACTTGTAGCCCAACCCATTGTATATAAAGGCAATAAATCTAGATAATTCAAATTATGACCTAGGATTGACCTTGACCTTTTTAGGTAAGGTCGAATTTGCTTTCTGTAGCTTTTATATGGGCATATGCTAGAACATAAGATTTCTTGAAAACGTTGAAGATAGTGACCTGAAAATTAGTATATACAGGCATCTTAATAAGCAAATGAAAATTTTTGCGTATAGGAGGTCAAGGTCACTCTTTAACCTTTGACCGTGGTCTCTCATATTTTGACAACTTCTCACATCTCCTAAAAAGCCACTTGGCCAATTGTAACCAAATTTCTTATAGAGCCTTTAGGGGCTGAGGGAACGAAAGTTTATTCAAACGGTCTGGGTCACATGACCAACATTGCCACCAGTCCAATATATGGCAAAAACCTTTACCAGAACGAAATAATTGATGGCCTTGAAACTTGATATATAGCATCAGGTACTTGAGTACTATCGAGATTGTTCAAATGATGACCTTGGACTAACCTTGACCTTTTACAGGCAAGGTCAAGTATTGGAAAATGCTAGAACATAACATTTCATGGCAAGTTTAGAAGTTTTTGGCCTTCAAATATATATATACAGTCGTCTTAATTGGTACATGGAAGATTTGCCGGTATAAGAGGTCAAGATCATTCTTTGACCTCTGACCCATGTCTCTCATATATTGACAATTGCAGACATCTCCTCAAAAGCCACTGGGCTAATTGTTACCAAATTTTATACACAGCCTCCAGAGGCTGAGGGAACGAAAATTTATTCAAGCCGTCTAGGTCACATGACATACATGGCCATCATACTCAGGTGAGCGACTCAGGGCCTCATGGCCTTCTTCTTATCAATCAGTTATATAAAAGACAATATTGGGTATAACTAAAGGTGACCTCAGCTGAAAAGCCCTTTTGCTCCGCCAGTGACGTACTTTAGGCATTGTAAATAGCCATGATTGGCCAGCTTAAACCAATAAAACATCCATGCTTTTGTCATATAATAAGCAAGCAGTGAACAACTATTTGGGTCATTTTAGTGTGAGGGGGCCTTATTTAATGAGATATTTTTCATTTTTCAAAAAGCTGTTCTCCCTACTTTTTGGCAGTAATGTGGCACAAAGTATGCTTATCAACCAACATGTCGTGATATTACTACCTCTGTTTATAAACGTGTACCGCTGTGAGTACAATGGTGACTTTAATACGACTAACCCATCTTTAATGCAGTTCAGTGACCTCTTTAAGATATTTAAATAAATTCCATACCAAAGCATGTCAAGATTTCCGTAAAATTTGGATACCATTTCTGCCTTGTCCCTACTTATTACGTGTGACTTGTTGCAAACATCACAGTTCATTTGCTGTTGAAAGTTTCCTTTTTTACGTACAAAAATGAAATAGAGAAAAAAAAGTATCCGAAGAATATATCTCAAATTTTGATATGTGATTTAAGGAGATTGTGAAATCATATTGAGATTTCGCCGCGTAGCTATTTCTTCGGGTAGATTCAAATAACGAAGTTCCTGTCAAAGTAAAAAACAGGGGTTTCCGATCTATTTTTTTACTTCCAATAAAACACTAACGAGTTGATCTAGAGAATTTATCAAGAACATATGAAAAACGGAAAGATGGAATAAATACCTCATTTCCTCTTTGAGAGAGGGTGGTTCGAATACATCAGGGGTCTATTTTTCAAGGTGTGTTTCTTCAAAGAAGACTTTGCGTTACGCGAACGAAATGTCTTTGCAAAATTGAACCACTGACGTATTTGAATAATTCTGTCTGGAATACAGAACATAAATAAATACATGGAATAAGATATTTATTTAGTCTTTTCATTTTTCATGCACTTAAGTTTTCGAGAACAGTCTATAAATGTTTTTACTCGAAAATAATTACATGTCGGAAACACCGTTTAACGCAACGGCTTTTTTGGAACAGGGGGTTTACATTTATTAAACAAATCTGTTTTGTGAAAAATGTATTCGGTGAAACCTTAATTTTTACCGAAAAGTACATGTACCTGTAAATACATTTCATTAAAACATATTAAAACTTCGGATATGTTTCTTCGGAAAAGTTTGTTCTCTATTAAATCTTTTATGTCACTTTGAAAACAAGAAATATTCAACGGCAAATGAAAGTTTGTGTTCCAATAAGTCAACACGTAATGTCAGAAGGTTCGACAAAAGTTTAAAGACCTTGATCGCACGCACTTTGGTATGAACTTTTAATACCTTCAATACCTTACGGAGAGTAAAACAAATGCGAAAAATATGTATATTCGAGCGCTATTTATTTTGCATACAAAAACATCAAATTCTCAGATTTTCACGACGTCTTGAAAAAGATCTATTTTTTCACACTCGAATGTAAACCATTTCGTAAATTAGAAAATGCTGGACTTCTCGATATTAAGAAGCTGCGCATCGAATACAGGCCGCAACAAACACATGGTTGAATCCTCTATTATTAGCCGGGCCGGGTAGCGCAATCGGTAGGGCACCTGACTCGTAAGTCAGAGGTCCTGGGTTCGAATCCCGGTCTGGTCACATACTTTCGTTTCTCCTTCCGCTGATTCAAGAAGGGCAGTTGTCAGTTACTGGCGAAAGTATGTGCACTTAGTACTGGTTAACCGCTTAGGAGGTCTAAGCCTGCCTAGGAATAGTGTGGTTAGGTTAACTGACCGTCCCGACATGACCTTAGTTGTTTACCGTGGACGTTAAGCATCAAATCAACCAACCAACCTCTATTATTACGAAATGTCTAAAATGTGTATACATGCGTACATGCATATTTATTTGCATGCATAGACGCCTGGGGCTGTATTCATAAAACAACTTAAGTGGTTGCTATGCTGTTGCTAAGGCTGAATTTCTATGAAGGAGATTTCCTACAACTATGAAATTTGCTTTGGAGGAACAGTCTTTTTCAGACTGTTCCTCCAGAGCAAATTTTATATTTGTAGGGAATCTCCTTGATAGAAACTTAGCCTTAGCAACAGCATAGTAACCACTTAAGTTGTTTTAAAAATACGGCCCCAGGAGTTTGGACTTTGGTCAGTACAGCTTCAATGAAATCTCAATTTATAAATTTTATACTTCATTGAGGTTCTACTGATCAGAGTTCAAACCCAAAGCGCCTGGATTTGCATGTGTACATTCAAAAGAACCTGTGCATACCTTGCAGATTGTGATCCTGCTTGCACCGGAGGCAAGATCTGTACCAGAACGAGAATGTGCATTTGTCCTGGAGGAACGGAGGAGGCTTTGAATGGCACCTGTCTTCCATGTGACATAGGTAGGATGTTTCTTGAATATCGAATGAGGTTCTGATATGAGCCGCGACACGAGGAAACCAACAAAGTGGCATGTGCGCCCAGCGCAGACTCCGATCAGCCTGGGCATCCACCCAGTCTGGTCAGACTCTTCGCTAAGTGCTTTGGGTAATAGAACTACACATAATTGAAGAAGGTGGATTACTATATTGTGGTGGTACAAGTGAAGCTCTCACACGGAAGAAAATGAATACGAAATTGTATGTTTTTGTTTTTATGAACCTCAAATTGGGGCCATTATCCTAAAAAGCGTCCAAAATCTAAATTACACCAAGTGGTGTGTCCGAAATCAAATGTCTTGAAACTTTAATTGATATGAAGACACTTTCTGTGTTCCTTGGTCCATAGGCCCTGGTGCGTTTGGGACGAAGTGAACGCTTGCAAACATTGAAACTGATAATTTAAGTCCGGACCGGCTGATATTATTGAATATTGAATTTCCGTTCGAATGTTCCATCTGTAACTCCAAGAAGCATTCTAGAGTAAAGATCACCTTCTTCGACGTCTAATGTGACTTGTTGGAAAGGAATGCACACAATGGTCAACTGCAAATGAATATAGTGAGGTGGGGATTGGTTGGTTTGGGTTTAACGGCCCTTTGAGACAGTACTTCAGATGAGAGAAAAAATATCCATACAACCCCCGCCCGCACCTACTGCAAGGATAGTAGGCCCTTGTCCTACTTTTATCCTAATAAGTAGGACGCCCCGGCACCGGAAGTTATAACCAGCACCGTCGCCCGACCACCACCCCCGTGAGGTGTGGGAGAGGACCGGCAGTAGGGGCCGTTACATGCAAAAAAGTCTGAGATTTTCTTCACTTATGCCACTCTCCTGGAGAACAGAAGACGACATATTTGCATGATATTTGTACTTTTCTGTTCGCAGCTAAATAGTCATGACAAGGATGCATAGGAACTGAATTTCCGACATTTTCCTGTCGGCGACAAAACCTAGATTTTTTTAAAGCGACTTCAGCGAGTTCAGATCCCATAGCATTGCCTGACTGTACTAATTCAATAAAATCATATCAATACCCTAGCCCATGACCAAATGAGAAGGACACTTTTTCCGCGCTAGGAAAAGTGCAGAAATTTGCCTGAGATATTAAATATCGAACTCCAAAATAGGCATCGCTCAGTTCCAATCTGACTAAGAAAGGACTTCTATGATTAAGGCGAGGATTTTCCCCATTAGACCGGCGCGACAGGTCCGAATTTTCAAAAGCATAAAGCGTGCAAATTTTTCTTAGCAGAGCTTCTACAAATATGTAAACCGTATGGAATCAGATCATTTGTGATTCAGACCCAAAGACATGGGGAGATAATCAAGGCTGACCCTACCTACCCTAAATTTAAGGTTTTCGCATACCTCGTTTTTCGAGGTAACAAAAATATTAAAATCTGTCATAAATTCCATAATTTTTTGTAATAAATGTATGCTAAATACACGCATATCACAATACAAAGCAATGATTTTCTTCTTGTTACGCCTGATTGGCATTTAAACATGCAAAACCATAGTTACACTTCCGGTCAAAGCGGCCAAAAGAGAACGCTTCACTATAACTAAAATACAAGTACTTCCACCCCCCCCCCCCCCCCCCCCCCTCTCCCGTGACCCAGCATTTCCTTCGTGCAGCAGACTTATGCGAAGTAAGTACGCCATATATATGAGTGGGAAGCTGGGTCACGAGGGGGAACGATACTCAGTAAGCCATAGAAGAAGAACGGTCAACAGTAGCACTGTGATTTTCAGGGATTATATTGTGCACTATGACCTTGAAATGAGGTCAAGGTCACATACATATAGTCAAAGCTACCCAGTGTTGTCTGTTATGTAAGTAACGTAAGTCAAAAAAGGGTTAAATGTATACAATTAATCATTATTTCAACGATCAGTTTGAGGATAATTTACAATTAATCTCAACAATGACGCCAACGTCAACGTATGTTTTACGTACTTTACATAGACACAAACACTTGAAAATTCGTTTGTCATGCAAGTTACATGTCAAAGTCATAAATGCAAAGCAAAAGCAAGTGATTCGTATAACTTTTTAATCATGGGGAAAATTCACGCCTTAAGCATAGAAGTCCTTTCCTTTCTCTATGAGAGATTTCATCGCTTGAATACCTTTCATTGTTATGTGTTTGTATTGGTAACTGGGGCCGTATTCATAAAGCAACTTAAGTCGTTGCTATGCTGTTGCTAAGGGTAAATATCTATGTTGGAGATTCCCTACAACTATGAAATTTGCTCTGGAGGAACAGTCTTTTTAGACTGTTCCTCCAAAGCAAATTTTAGACTGTTCCTCCAAAGCAAATTTCATAGTTGTAGAGAATCTCCTTCTTAGAAATTCAGCCTTAGCAACGGCATAGCAACCACTTAAGTCGTTTTATAAATACGGCCCCTGGTGTCTGTGCCAAATCTTGATTTGAAACATGGAAGAAAAAAACTCAAAAAGTAATCTGAACAAGAGCAATTTCCTTTAAATTTAAAGCCTCTTTTAAAATAATAAGTTCTTGATTTTTGTGTTCTATCAAATGCGTGTTCTAGCAAGGCAGTTCTGGCCAAAGCGTATGATTCATTGCGATATACATGTATTTCATTTCAGAATGTCGTGTGTCTTCTGACTGCCCAAACGAGGGAGAAATCTGTAATTCCGAGTTTCATTGTGAATGCCCAGCTGGAGTGAAACTGTTCAGAGGAAGATGTACCAAACGTAAGTTCGAGTTTACCGAGCTTAATTATTCATAACACGAACATGACGAATGATTGCCTACATCAAATTGTCATTTGCGATTGTTAAGAACTCGACCACTCGGTACGAGTTTGAGGTAATGCGATAGCACAATCCCCACTTACTCTATAGCTAAAAGACTATATGACGGATGACCGAGATACAGAACAATCAAGACTGCTTAAGGACTTCCACTCGGTCTTGAGTCCCTTTAATTTGACTCCGAAAATACAAATGAGACCTATTATTTTCTTAGATATATTTACATATACGTCATAAAACTTACAGCATACGATAAGAAAAAGAGAAGAAAAAACAACGAAAGAAAAAAGACATGAAGCGGCTTTTATATAACTATGTTTATGTTTTCCGTCAATCCTGACATTTTTCATGTATGTTTGGTAGAAGATGTGCGTGGTCTAGTAGGGAGGCGCTTGGTTGAGTGGTTAGAGACGCTCAAATAT
This sequence comes from Ctena decussata, assembly GCA_963989385.1. Lineage (NCBI taxonomy): Eukaryota > Metazoa > Mollusca > Bivalvia > Lucinida > Lucinidae > Ctena > Ctena decussata. The sequence goes on from OZ022500.1 coordinate 47,950,601, forward strand.
GGTGCGAAGGTCGCGAGTTCGAATTGCCATTCGGCCAGCCGATGACTGGAAATCTCTATTTGTCAACCCAGCAGTAAATGGGTACCTTTTCTGAATCAAGGAAAGACAAGGCAGCGAAAGCAGAGGGAGTGGCACCCCTTTTCATATGCTGTGCCTAAGATAAGGTTGGCCTCTAACCCCGAGTGTCCCCTACGGCCACTAGTCTACGGGGAACCTTTATCTTTACCTCTTACATGTACCTTGTGAAAAATATTCTGTGAAATAAAAACTTTAAAAATAATCAAGCTCGGGCCTCAACCCCTGTTGTTGGTGTCTTGCAGATGTTAATGCATAGGAAACCAAGTTTGATTCCTGTAACGGGAACACAATATTAAAGTGGGCGAGAACTTTACCATTTTTCAAATGACACATACATGCAGAAAATTCTTACCGACTGCGTGTGAGTTCAAAATAGTTTCATGCTTTGTAATGAATTCAGATATATTTACAATTTTAATGTCATCGTCTTGAAAGATGTGCTGTTTTGGTTGGAGGGGGGACTGTTAAAATGATTACTCTATCTGTTGCAGCTGGACGACTCGGAGGTCAGTGCAAATCCGGACGATGTCGCGGGAGAGGGGTTGTCTGTAACCGTTCAACAAATATGTGCATGTGCCGTAGGGGTTGTGAGACGGAACCTGTATGCCTTAAAAAACGTAAGAAGTGCATGAATACTCTTTTGCTGTGGTTAGCCTACTATACCGTATTACTTTGGTTATAAGACGGAAATTTTCCAATACCAAAATTACCATAAATGGGTAAAGCAGGCTCGTGAAATTCAGCTCCCCCACCTCCCCTAGCCTCCTTCCCCACCCCCTACCCTTCCCATATTTCTTTTATTCTTTGTCAAAATATATTTGCTAGAGAGCTCAGAGTTGTAGGGACTGTATTTTAGGAGTTGACTGTTTCAAAACCTGTGCACTGTATAGAAAAAACAGTCATTCAGCCGTGGAACAAGTCATGTCGATATATGTATTTCAACAATGCCTAAAGATTGGATGCATTTTTGTCACGAAGCCCATGCTACCTTCAGTTGGGAGAGTTATCATTTCCTCTCGTGGCGAATTTTTCTTGAACCATTTCACTGGCTCGATACGAATGAATGAAAGTACTGAAAGTACTGAATAAATTTTCATAACTCATGAACAAAACATGAACAGTGGTAGGGGACTCTGTATTGCTCTGCAATACTTAAGCATTTTGTCCTGTATAAGTGACATTGATCTTGTCATATACTTCATTTAGTTTCAGTGGCGGACACGGGTGTCACATAAAAGACACATAGACGAAAAGAACTTTGTCTCATGTGACATAACGGTACGGTGAGTGAGTGAACTCGGGTTTAACGTCCCACCAACAACGAGGTCATATGGAGAAGGGACCTCGGTTTGAAGTCTCATCCGCAAGACCGGAGAAGCGGGGGATCGGTCTTGCGACCCCTGGATTGGTAGTCTTGAGTGTTATCCACTACACTACAGCCGCTCCTATAATGGTACGGTATCGAACCTATTACTTTTCACATAGACCCTAGCATTTTCTTAATCATCCAATTTAAACTGGAAGCCACTTACTGGTTATTCTGTTTTCTATGAGATATCAATTTTATGTTAAATAATAAGTGGGTACTCTTGAACTAATTTGGTAATGTAGAAAATTTCAGATTTCAGGCTTTTTCTATCAAAGATTTCCCGCTGCATGTGGTGCGAAAATCGAGCAGAAAAACCAAAAGCTGTATAACGCTATGAAATGCTTATTTGTATTGCATTTGAGCCGCGACATAACAAAACCAACAAAGTGACATGTGCACCCAGCGTAGACTCAGATCAGCCTGGGCATACGCCCAGTCTGATCAGAGTCTTCTCTGTGTGCTTAAAGGGTAGCTAAAGTCATAAGCTAGCCCCAAGACGACAACGAGGACTGATTACACTGAGCGGATTCCCAGGCTGATCTGAAGCCACATTGTTGGTTTTGTCGTGTCGCGGCTCGTTTGTCAAATGACATTGTATGGATACGCCCAATTTTTGTTGTTGTTGTTGTTATCGTGCTAACTTTTGTGAATTCCTTCTTCCTTAGGCGACGAAACCCATCCCAAAAGAGGGTCTACTCTTAGAGGAAAGAATTTGCTCCTGTAAGAGTTGATCCCAGTTGGGAAAGGACACAAAATTGAAAATACATTCAACTCTCGATATCTCGAACACTGATACCTCAAAGTACCTTTATATCAAAGAATAAAGTTTGGACACATTCCATATTTTTATTGGCTTGCCGTTTCGGCGGCAAGCCAGTATTCATTGACAAGTGGTTTAGTGATACCGAGTTATTTTCGGAAGAAGCGATACGTCACACTTAGTCGGAAAATACCTGGAGAGTGTGTACTGCAGTGTTTATATATAGCAATAGCGCAAAGCATTAGCTTTTCCAAAAATCATGCAGCGGCGTCGCGAAAAATAGGCCTTAGGGCATCGCATAATCTGACTGGTCAGAGCAGCCGGCACACTGTCCAGCGTCGGTGCCTTCATGGGATCTGATCAGTCTTTTTCGGCATACATATTCTTCATGATGATCCATGATGCAGACATCTTTCATGCTGAGGATAGACTGATAAGACTGCGCTTATGCCGGAGTGGGCTGATATGTGTATCTGTAAAAACTGAAAGAGCAGAGTTCAAATTTATTGTTTAGATTTAGAAACAAGCGCTTTTGACGATTTTCTTCTCTTATCACATTAACTGAAAAAATGTATTCCATCTATCTAGAGTTTATAGTCTAAAGTCTCATTTTGGTGTACAACATCACAGTACATACATGTTTATATACAGACATATAAAATACACCAAACCATTTTGTACAGAATTATAAGAGACTATGTAAATCATGCATTACATATAGATTTATCTTATCACCGCGGATAAAGGCTCCACAGAGGTAAAAAAAAATAGTAATAATAAAAAAATACAGCGAACATTGAATATTTTTTCCACTTACGTGGCACTGCATCCATGGTGCCAGAGCACAGTCACTTCCTAAAAACTACACACTGGAATCAATGGTTTCCCCCTCCTCAGCCACACGGCGCATGAATTTACCAAAAGCGGAACAGTCAGGTACAGAGAAACATGTGGCGGAAACCAATGTCCAAACAGAATCCCCCCCCCCCCCCCTGCACCGTAATACATGCTCCGTGAGGATGAAAATGGGAAACACCTTGGAAAAAAAAAGTCTACTATGTGGGAAAAAAATGAGGCAGTTAAACGAATAAATATGCTGGACTGAGTAAACAGAATTTCCGCCGTGTGCATCCAAGATACGCATTACAAAAAATGTGTGGCTTAATTGCTTGTATGTAGAACTGACCGTGTTATGTATGTAAAAGTCGGTAATGTCGGAGAGTACTTAACGCTTACGCATTGCAACAGGCCTTTCCATGGCACAAAGCGATATATTATGTACACATTTTTAGCATCTGATAAATTTCCTTTTGGCCATCAACATGTTCATGAATAGCCTGAACAATGATACAGAAAAAGGGAACAATTCAGAGTTGTTAATATTTGAAACTCGGAATTGTTAAAATTTGAAACTGTTAGGGATTCATTGACAGCTTTATGACAAGGGAGGGGTTGGTTGGTTGGTGCGATGATGCTGGGTATAACTTCCAGTGCCGGGGCGTCCTACTTATTTGAATTATAGTAGAACAAGGGCCTACTGGGCTTGCGGTAGGTGCGGGTTGGGGTGTGTGGACATTTTTCTTACTTTTATAACACTCTCTAATGTTGCCTTTTTAGTTCAGCTATACAAATGTACAGAGAAATATTTACACTCAACGACGATTTCCTTAGATGAACCTATACTGGGCTGACGATGTTCATACATCCACGAACAACACACATTCATGCAATCTTACGCGTAAGCAACGTCACGGATAGTTCAAATAGATGATTGGCCGACATTACGATTGATATACGTCATGTCATAGTGACGGCTGCTGTACTTCATTACCAAACACGTAACTATTATTCGTCCTTTGCTTGGCGTTTAATTAGTCAGAACTTCACGAATGAGTAAACAAAATTGATGTAAAAACATAGCATAAATATAAAAGATAAATTTCATTTGTCGGGAGTTCATGGAAATACGAACGCAATAGGTTCCGTGCTTTGTTGTTCTCAAATGGTGTAAAGCAAGTTATTGTCAAAACAATAACAGCATGCATTTTCTTCTCAGAGTGTCAAAGTTTTGTTCCAGTCACTGCCACTGATGCCACTTAAACCAAAAATAAACTTCAGTAAATATTAATTTATTTCTTCTGTTGATGCCAAGTTCAGATGTGCCAAGGGTTTGAAACAGTCTTTCCTAAAATTTTGATTCAGACTAAATCTAAATGTGACTCAACAGCCGTAAAAAAAGACTTGAAATAGGTCATTTAACTTGAGGCATGCCTAAAACGGCCGGCCAAAACGCTGGAAAACTGTTTTTATTGTTGTTGTTATTGTGTGTGTGTGTGTGTGTGTGTGTGTGTGTGTGTGTATTCAATTTGTTTTTCAAATAAATTCTACACTTGTTTTTACCTTACACCCGTGGATAATGCCACTATTCAAGAAGTTAGAAATTAAATACTTTGCTAAATAAAAGTAAGCAACAGAAAGTGCACTATTAATCGGGTTCACTTCAATAACAACTCATGAAAATTTCATTGTTTTAGCTGTTCAAGCCTTCCTTTTAAAAGGAAATTTTATTTACATTTCAACTCCTGTTGCCTCAAACTACAGATATCTCATAGTAAATTTTCTGGTACCAGAAAATTTACTTTGAGATATCAGTAGTTTGGGATGAACTTCGACTTCGAGATATCGAGAGTTGACTGTAGTAGAATTACGTCACCTAATTGTGTCTCCACTCACCTTTAAATAGTCTGTTTCCGTTATTTTAAAACATTTATTTGTTCTAATTTGCAGGCTGGTGATCAGGTGCCTGACAATAAATCCTTACAGTCGACGTTTCTGGGAACATTGCGATAAATTCAATTAATATTTGAGAATCGGCCAGTTGCTGGTATCATTGATATGATTACACCAGTGTAACCTCCGAGGAAAATCACTGGGCACGATTGACAAAATTACTTGGTTAAACTCGAGCAAAGCCAGGTATTTCTCGGGCTACCCGAAAATATGTATAATGCCAGGTATTCCTCGGGCTACCCGAGGATATGTATACATGTATACATATCTTCGGGTAGCATACATATCTTCGGGTAGCCCGAGGAATACCTGGCAGTGCTAGAGTTTACATCTTCGGGTAGCCCGAGGAATACCTGGCAGTGCTTGAGTTTACATCTTCGGGTAGCCCGAGGAATACCTGGAAGTGCTAGAGTTTACATCTTCGGGTAGCCCGAGGAATACCTGGCAGTGCTAGAGTTTACACCTTCGGGTAGCCCGAGGAATACCTGGCAGTGCTAGAGTTTACACCTTCGGGTAGCCCGAGGAATACCTGGCAGTGCTCGAGTTTACATCTTCGGGTAGCCCGAGGAATACCTGGCAGTGCTTGAGTTTACACCTTCGGGTAGCCCGAGGAATACCTGGCAGTGCTTGAGTTTACACCTTCGGGTAGCCCGAGGAATACCTGGCAGTGCTATAGTTTACCCAAGTTATCATGCTGAACGTTCCAACTCTGTCACCGAAATAACTAGTCATAAAGGACAGAATTTGCTCTCAGAGACAGTATATACATCATGGAATCATATATTAGGGATAGTCTGGAACAAATATCTTGTCCTATTCTAAATGCATTTATACAGAGCATATTGGTTACTTCCGCATTGAAACTAAGCTTTTACTTTCTCCATGTTTGCATGCTGAAAACGTCAATGGCTGTTTTCAAAATTGATTTGGAATTGTGACTGCAAAACACTGACCAAGGTAAAATAAATTATCGATGGCCACTTTAAATTTGCTAATGATTCACACTATTCAGGGCTATTGCTGTCGAAACACTACGCTGTCGCATACTTGGGGCACATAAGCGTACTTTTTTTCGGCGTGGCCGTCTTTATTTTTGTATGTAATAGAAAATGAACGGCGGTTTGAAAGAAGAAAAAAAACTGATGAAATACTTATCAAGCTTCTTCTTAGCATTTACATAAAAAAGAAGATATTTCTTTGAAAAATATATTATAACATGTTTTCTATACTCCTCTTCTGCAATAAAGGGGGATGACTTAACCCATTTATGGCTAGCGTCCAATAAAAAGGGGCATTTGCAAACAGTGCAAAACCATATCAGACGCCGATAAACGTGGCGTATGATCAGGGTCTACACTGTTTGCATTAGACAAATGGGTATTACTGTTTTAATCCTACTAAACACACCTGGGCGATGCATTTTATGAAGGGGGGTGGGGGCGTTATTTAGAGCGTAAAGTGTAGTAAATCAGCCTCTGCCAAAAAACCTCTATTTAGGTGAAAGGGTATACTTTCAGAGGAAGCAGCTATACTTTATTGGCTTGCGCTCTCGGGCGCAAGCCAGTATTCATGTGGTTTAGTGATGCCGAGTTATTTTCGGAAGAAACGATACGTCACCGCTTAGTCGGAAAATACCAGGAGAGTGTGTACTGCAACGATTCGTTCAAAACTATTTTTAGGGCCGCAATTAAGCGGCCAAAGAGATCGGAAAGTTCGTTCCTGTTTGACACAGCATTTCTGCATTATTTTCTTCACAGACATAACAAACAAAGACCTCGTCCGATTTTGTCTATTTTTATTCATATCCAATTTGCCTACTCTGCTAAAAATAACAGACAGCTGGAAACTTTATTCTATTTTTGATACTACATGTACTTTTTTTTTGATATTTCCGTTAAAAAGGCACGTTTTTCTTTTACAAGTGCCTTGAATTTGGCTACATTTCTTTTGCTTTTTATAAACTGATTGCATAAAAAATGAAACTCTGAATGCAATGCAAAGTATTTGGCTTTGCATCCTAAGAAATATACCAAAACTTGTGTAAGAAACAATGTTTATATGTAGCTTAGCACAAAGCATTAGCTTTTCCAAAAAATCATGCAACAGCGTCGCGAAAAATAGGCCTTAGGGCATCGCCTAATCTGACTGTCCAGCGCCGATGTATTCGTTGGATCTGCTCAGTCTTTTTCGGCATATACATATTCTTCATCTTTCATGCTGAGGCTAGACTGATCAGACTGCGCTTATGCCGGATTGGGCTGATCTGTGTATCGGTGTAAAAATCTGAAAGAGCAGAATTCAAATTTATTGTTTAAATTTAGAAACAAACGCTTTTGACGATTTTCTTCCCTTATCTCATTTTACTGAAAAAAATGTATCCCATGTATCTGTATGGCTTATATGTACAACGGACCGTGTTATGTATGTAAAAGTCAGCAATGTCGGTGAGTATTTAACGCATACGCATTGCAACAGGCATTTTCATGGCACAAAGCGATATATTATGTACACATTTTTATCATCTGATAAATTTCCTATTGGCCATCAACATGTTCATGAATAGCATGAACTGGAAGCCTCTTACAATGACACAGTTACAGAAAAGGGGGACAATTCAGAATTGTTAAAATTTGAAACTGTTAGGGGTTCATTGACAGCTTTATGACAATGGAAGGGTTGGTTGGATGGTGCGATGATGCAGGGTATCACTTCCAGTGCCGAGGCGTTTTACTGACTTGGACTATAGTAGGTGCGGGTGGGGGCTGTGTGGACACCTTTCTTGCTTTTATAACACTCTCTAATGTTGCCTTCTTACTTCAGCTATACATATGTACAGAGAAATATTTACACTCTTCGACGATTTCCTTAGATGAACCTATACTGGGCTGACGTTGTTCATACATCCACGAACAACACACATTCATGCAATCTTATGCGTAAGCAACGTCACGGATAATTCAGACAGATGATTGGCCGACGTAACGTTTGATAATTGTCTTGTCATAGTGACGGCTGCTGTACTCCATTACCAAACACGTTGGTTAATAACTATTTTTCGTCCTTTGCTTGGCGTTAAATTAGTCAGAACTTCACGCATGAGGAACAAAATTGATGTAAAAAACGAAGCATAAATATAAAAGATAGATTTCATTTGTCGGGAGTTCATGGAAATACGAATGGAATGGGTTCCGTGCTTTGTTGTTCCCAAATGGTGAAAAGCAAGTTATTGTCCCAAACAACAGAAGCATGCATTTTCTTCTCAGAGTGTCAAAATTCTGTTCCAGTCACTGCCACTGATGCCACTTAAACCAAAATTAAACTTCAGTAAATATGAATTTATTGTCTTCTTTTGATGCCAAGTTCAGATGTGCCAAGATTCCATAGACATGGGTTTGAAACAGTCGTTCCTAAAATTTTGATTCAGACTAAATGTGACTCAACAGCCGTAAAGAAAAGACTTGAAATAGGTCCATATAGCTATTTTCCTCCAGACATGCCTAAAACGGCCGGCCAAAACGTTGGAAAACTGTTTTTTTTTTTTTTTTTTTTTTTTTTTTATTTTGGTGTGTGTGTGTGTGTGTGTGTGTGTGTGTGTGTGCTTTTAAATATTTCTTCAATTTGTTTTTTCAAATAAATTCTACACTTATTTTTACCTTACACCCGTGGATAATGCCACCATTCAATAAGTTAGAAATTAAATACTTTGCTAAATAAAAGTTAACAACAGACAGTGCACTAACAATCGGGTTCACTGTTACGCAGAAGGTTTTACACACGGTTGACACAGGTGTAGAGCCTTATGCGTCGCCAGGACGGCGGAGGGTGACTTCCGGTTAAAGGGTTATCGACCAGTGTATTACATTAACAAGGAAACTCTAACAACGTTAGAATTTTTAAAGTTTATATATATGGTAAAGTAAATCCTATATACATGTACAAACGATACAATTTACAACTGTCACAATTACAATAATATACAACACATATCAGTTCATGTCGCTGGCCCAAGTAACACACTGGTCTGGCAGTCAACATAGACAACGAAGACAACGTCAGGAATCTTGCTTGTTCCGCTCACCAGGATAAGTTTGTTTCAGAAGTATAGTCTCACGGACCATCCGATCCCCGGCTCTTGAAATAGGAATCAAAAGTTTTACTGAATTCATATGCATAAACAAGAAATGCTTGAAAACAATTTTTGGACTACAACGTCTATGCAACGAATCGGTAAAGAAACTTACTCAAGCACTGCATTTATACTAGACGGAATTTCTTCAAAAATCTGGTCTGACTAAGAGGTATAACAAACTGCCGGGTCCGTAAAAATAATAGTTTAAAATTAATCTAAGGGATATGCGAAAACAATCAAGTTTTATAGTACGTTGCCTTCGTTGGCTGTGTTGAATGCCAGACCAGTGTGAAATAAGGTGTTTCAAAACTGTAATCGATCTGCGAACGATACGCAAATAGATTACCGTCTGACGTCAACATCGTACTCGGCTCAGCGCCATGAACTTAAAGGAGAATACAAAGAACAGAAACGTTAACTGAGCTCACAACAAAAAAATAAGGCATTATGCCGGCTGAATTTAACTGGTCGCTACCACGGGCCAGTCCATATATTATGGGAAACACCCACCTATTCCATATCGCGCACGCACTTATATACTGGTCGCTCCCTGGATCGTACCAGGGACCAGTCTATATATTATGGGAAACACCTTAGAGGACGAACACTACTGGTTCACACTGTCCCACACTTTAATCAACAACCAATCACCTCGACGACAACGGCCGACTTCGCCTAGTATAGGTGCATCCCGCCGTGGCTAGGACTCCTGGGCACGTGGCGTGGTCATTGTGCCCCTACCCGAGTTAGTATTAACCTGGAGATGTATAGTATCTCCAGGTGAGACGTGGCTTTAAGCCCAAACAGCTGACTGCCGGACTTGAAGTGCCTAAAAATAACGAACTTACACTTAATACATTATAACTACATAATAATAATACATAAAATTTGGGCCTGTCTTGGAAATAACATACAACGCCCTCGACGAATGCCGTGCATAACACGCACACGCCAGCCGTGTCACTAGACACAAATCGCGCTCACGATGTGAAGCCAAAACTGTGCTTACCACTTCCGCTAATGAAGAGACGTAGATCCTAACACGCATGTGCGTCGAAGGATATGACGTCAAACATTGTCAAGAAGTCTACTGACGTCAGCAGGTATCACCATAACATATCCCACATAAAACATGAATGATCAAAACAATGACTTTTTTTTACATTAAATTGATTTCCCCAAAATCTAACTCGCATATGTGTTTATTCATTTCTTTAAACTAAGCGTATGACAATTTGCCATAGAATATACCCTTTGAATAGCTTAATAAGCGTTTCTATCACATTTGGGATCATAACGTTTGATCTGACATCATGACGCCAATGATGTCATATTATATGACGTCATCTAGTGAAGGCAAATGAAACACATGACTACCAAATGTTACCGTTATAACATATGGAAAAAACCTTAATGCGGTGCATGCTTTGATGTCAATCGACGTCGCGAGTATGTAAATTAGTTCCATTACAAATCTATCTACTTCTATAGGCCTCGTATACGTAAAATATAAAAAGTGCTGACGTCGCAATAACATGAATGCAACGGACGTCACATGACTAACATGAATGCAACTGACGTCACTCGACGTCAAATAGACGCACACCATTGCAACCTACTGACAGGATTAAAAAAGAATTTCAACGACATAGATGAGAATCTGATTCATTTCGTAACATAGGTTTCCCCTTAGGGAGAAAAAAACATAACAAAATGTTTCTTTTCTGAAATAGTACGAAATGCGATTGAATCGTAGGCTATGTCAAAACTGGAAAAGTAGCTATATACACAACAACGGTGCGATGCATAATGTGGCCAAATTATCTACTAAGGTAGTGCGCCCCAAATTATCTTGGCCGCGGATTTACCTAATCCCAAAAGTCAATCAATCTCTGTGTCGTACCTGCCGTGCCTCAAATGGAATGGGGAAGTATGAGTAAGTATGATCGAACCCTAGATGGAAATCGCCACCTTTAAGTGTATCAGACGTATAATTAACGCTGTCTTTGACGTTACACCTACTTCGCACGACAGATCCCACAGGATCCGTTGCCTCTGCCTCTAACCTACTATCACCACCGTGTTCTTCCATGTTCGCTTTCTGAGTTGACGTTACGTCGTCGGGCTTTACGTTTTCACGTATGAAGTCATATAGGAATACGTCCTCTGACGTACAAATGTTTCTTCTATGGACATTCAGATCACTGTGCATCTCCGATCCAACATTGTCACGTGCATTAACAACTGCAGACGACACGTTCTTTTGACGTTGAACGTACCGCTTAATAATGTTAGCAGGATAAGTATTCACGACGCCCTTGACGTTAATATTGTAGTTCATTACATTGACTACTTCGACAACTTCATATGGCCCGTTCCATTGAAGTAACAATTTATTGCACTCATTCGGGAGTACATGTAGCAAAAGTACTTTGTCTCCGACGTCAAACTTTCGCAACCTCGCGCATTTATCATAACAAGCATTCTGCTTTACGTCCATTTTCCGGACAATATCCTGTGCTAACTTACACGTTCTCTCTAAACGTTCTTTTAAATCAATAACGTACTGATACGTCAATATCGCACATTGGTCAGTTTCCTCTACAGACCACAATTCCTTTAATATTTGCATAGAACCCCTAACATTACGTCCATACAACAGTTCAAACGGGGAAGAACCTAACGACTCCTGCGGAACTTCCCTGACTACGAACAGTAATAATGCTGGGAGATACCTGTCCCCGTCATTCTGACGTTCTACGCACATTTCACGTAATATCTGTTTGAATGTATCATGTAATTTCTCCACGGGTCCTTTACCAGTAGATTGATAAGGAAAAGTTGTCATATCTTGAATCGACAACAACCTACTAATCTCTCTCATGACGTCAATCGTGATCTTACTATCATGCTCGATTAGCATTTCACTCGGTATTCCTAATCTACTGAACATTTCAACTAACGCTTCGGCTACTCGTTCCGTTTCAATGCCGGGTAACGCTACCGCCTCAGGATATCTCGTCGCATAGTCTATCATTGTTGAAATATAGCGGGATTTCCTATATCTGTCGGTCCGACTATATCAACAGCGACTCGTTTAAATGTTGTGTCAGTGTGTGGCAACTTTCCTACAGGTACCTTAGTACACGACCTTTTTGAATAGTCCTTTGACAAATGTCACAAGATTTACAAAACCTTGCCACATCACCACAAACTCCAGGCCAAAAGAACTCAGTTAACACTCTATCCATCGTTTTCTTTATGCCCAAATGTCCTGACATCAAGGTTTCGTGCGCCAATCTTAACACCTTTTCACGAAAACCTTCAGGGATAACTAGTTGCAAAGTGACCTTATTTCCATTAGTAAACTGCCTATATAATAAATCTTTCTTTCGGATAAACTTAGTTTCACCTCGGTTCAATCCACGACTAACAGTCACATTACCAGATTGCACTCTTTGCCTTATGCCATTCAATTTAGGGTCAACAACTTGGGCCTGCCTCAACGCCTCCTTATCACTATCAATAATTTGATCAGGAACCTTAAGTTTCCTATAGACCTCTTCACCTTGCTTAGCTTGTGACCTAGTCACTGCCGCCATTGCAAAATGGGACATATCGGGAAGTTTTGACTCGTCAATACATGTATTTCCAATAACTAGGTCATACAATGTATCTTCCATACACAATGCCTCAGTTTTTTCCTGTGAAAAATGGAAAATCTATGTCAACCATTGCTAAGGGATACCTTTGGGTAGATTCATCAATCAAGGTTACATCAGATTCTCTACCAAGTAACTGATCATTAGAAACCAAGTTTCTACGAACGACACACCCAGTACAACCTGTGTCCCTTAAAACTACAACTGTCTTACCATTAACCGTACCCTGTGCTGTTGGTAAACGCGACCTTAAAAAGTAACAGACACCTTCCTTATATACGTCATCATCGACTAATGGACTTTCTTCCTTACTCTTATAGAGACCTTCAATTTCATGAGCCTTATTCATTGTAGTTTTACAACAGCTCATTTGCTGTCCGCCACCCCGACCACGTCCGCGGGAATATCCCCGACCACGGCCACGATCTGAATTACTACCCTTCGTCTGCACAGTATCGCTCTTACTCTGTGATTTTTGTGTCTCATCTTTCGGTGCATAACTACTCCCCTTATTGCTTCCTATCGGGATTCTTATAACATTTATGTGTTACATGTTCCTTACCACAAATACTACATTTTATCTCTGGTTTCGCACTCGGCTTATTATCAGATCTACTCTGAGTTACGCCCTTACTATCACGCTGCCCCTTATTAACACAAGCGTAGTTACCGCCACGTGCTTCTGCAAATAAATCTGCTTCCCAAGCCATCTCACCTAGATTTTCGGTTTCTAATGAACGTATAGTTCTTTACAGTTCTTTACTACAGGATTCTAAAAACTGATCTCTAGCGAAAAAATCGCAAACAGCTTCATAAGACTGGACTACTTTCGCCATTTTCAACCATTTATTAAGATACGACCTAAGTCTACTACTAAAGTGAATAAACGTTTCGGACTTTTAAGGCCTATCACAGCGAAATGTCTTCCTAAATCCGCGTTCAGTCATATCGAAATTCTTAAACAACGCATCTTTCAACTTGTCATAATCTGCTGCATAATCTACGGACAATCTATCATATACATCAAGCGCGCGACCTTTAAGTATTGCGCTTAAATATGCAGCCCAAACGTTTTTATCCCATTTATTAACCGTCGCGTATTTCTCAAACCTTGATAAGTAACTATCCATTTTGTCCTTACTTTCATCAAAATACGGTAACTTCGGATCTCGCGCATGCGCTAACTTTTCAGCCTTCTGTTTTTTCTAATTCAACTCTAAACGTTATCTTCTGCAACTCTATCTGATTCTTTAACTCGCGTTGCTGCAATTCAAAACTATACTTCAACTTTTCTAACTCAACTTCGCTCGACAACTTCGCTTCCTTGTCGCTTTCGACTTGAGCAACCTAACTCCCTATCTTTCTCGGCTTGCCGCTCTATACTTTCAATCCGCACCATCTCGATTTCCCTATCCGCCACAATCTTAGCTTCTTCCGTCGCGATTTAGCCAATTCAATTTGCCTATCTTGTTCGGCTTGCGCGATCCTCTCTTTCTCAGCCGCGATCCTAACTAACTCAATTTTCCTGTCTTTATCGGCCTGCGCAATCTTTACTTGATCAAGTTCCCTTACCGCGTGCCTTTCTGTCCTCTCAGTCTCTTGCTGATGCTTCACAAATTCCTGCATAGCCTGTCCCTCATAACCTAACTCCTTTCCCGTCTTAACTTAACTGAAACCGACGTTCACTTATAGTCACACACGTTAACTAAAACGTTAACAATAATAATAACGAACTAATCCAACTAAAACGTTGATTTATTAGTATACTCGCGATCTAGACGTATCTATTAAAGTTACGTTCATAACAGACCGAAAATGACGTCATAAACTGACGTTGACTTTGCCAAGAACTACTTTCACTATCAAATGACGTAATTAGATGACGCAAAATAACCCACATTACAATTACGCCCAAATTGATCTAGCGCATTGTATGTACAAACGTAACGTATGTAACGCAACGTTTTAACACTGACATGACAACTGTACGCCCTACATTACAAAACCTTATAAGATACCAACGGTAAATCAAACTTAAGATTCTGTTATTAGGTTTAATTCATTATAACGATATTATACAACGTTACGGGTGACCTACGTTACTAAATCAGGACATAAAATGGACCTCGGTAACGGTTACGACACAACGTACAATACGTTTAAATTAATAAACTAACAGAGTGTCATGCAACAACAGAGCCAAGGTACTCAAACGGACCTTAAAACTAAATATGTATCATCCGTGCCAAGATTTTTCAGGTCTATATACCTCAGTTTCCCCACTCAAATATGCAACCTGTTACATTCAATCACAAATTAATGCATGGGCTATCGCACTTCATCACGCAGGGATAAGGATAGTTGACCTTAATTGAGTGTAGGTTACATTTACGAAGAATTTAGTGGCAAAATTGCTCTCCTAAAATTCACATTAAGGCAAACAGCCTTACGTCACCTTAGAAAAGAACACTCAGAAAGTCAATAAAAAAATGACTGACAAAATAGTGCCTAGATTCTATAGATATTGGCAATGTCTTACACTGGCAGATATCAACCGGAAACCAATCCCGTTACTTATGACACCATGTTACGCAGAAGGTTTTACACACGGTTGACACAGGTGTAGAGCCTTATGCGTCGCCAGGACGGCGGAGGGTGACTTCTGATTAAAGGGTTATCGACCAGTGTATTACATTAACAAGGAAACTCTAACAACGTTAGAATTTTTGAAGTTAATATATATGGTAATGTAAATTCTATATAAAAAAGATACAATTTACAACTGTCACAATACAATAATATACAACATCAGTTCATGTCGCTGGCCCAAGTAAGGTGTTTGTTTCAAATCTGTAATCGATCTGCGTACGATACGCAAATAGATTACCGTCTGGCGTCAACACCGTACTCGGCTCAGCGCCATGAACTGAAAGGAAAATACAAAGAACAAAAACGTTAACTGAGCTCACAACAAAAAAATAAGGCCTTTTGCCGGCTGAATTTAACAAGTCGCTCCCTGGATCCCACCATGGGCCAGTCCATATATTATGGGAAACACCCACTTATTCCATATCGCGCACGCACTTATATACTGATCGCTCCCTGGATCGTATCAGGGACCAGTCTATATATTATGGGAAACACCTTAGTGGACGAACACTACTGGTTCACACTGTCCCACACTTTAACCAACAACCAATCACCTCGACGACAACGGCCGACTTCGCCTAGTATACGTGCATCCCGCCTTGGCTAGGACTCCTGGGCACGTGGCGTTGTGATTGTGCCTCTACCCGGGTTGTTATAAACATGGAGATGTATAGTATCGCCAGGTGAGACGTGGCTCTAAGCACAAACAGCTGACTCCCGGACTTGAAGTGCCTAAAAATAACGAACTTACACTTAATACATTATAACTACATAATAACAATACGTAAGCTTTGGGCCTGTCTTGGAAATACCATAAAACGCCCTCGACGAATGCCGTGCATAACGTGCATACGCCAGTCGTGTCACTGGACACAACTCGCGCTTACGATGTAATGCCAAAGCTGTGCTTACCACTTCCGCCAATGAAGAAACGTAGATCCTACCACGCATGTGCGTCGAAGGATCTGACGCCAAACATTGTCAAGAAGTATACTGACGTCAACAGGTATCACCATAACATATCCCACATAAAACATGAATGATCAAAACAATGACTTTTTTTACATTAAATTGATTGCCCTAAAATCTTACTCGCATATGTATTAATTCATTTCTTTAAACTAAGCGTATGACAATTTGCCATAGAATATACCCTTTGAATAGCTAAATAAAGGTTTCTAACACATTTGGGATCATAACGCTTCATGTGACATCATGACGCCATTGATATCATACCATATGACGTCATCTAGTGAAGGCAAATGAAACGCATGACTACCAAATGTTACCGTTATAACATATGGAAAAAACCTTAATGCGGTGCATGCTTTGACGTCAATCGACCGTCGCGAGTATGTAAATTAGTTCCATTACAAAACAATCTACTTCTATAGGCCACGTATACGTGAAACTAATACAAAAAGTGATGACGTCGGAATAACTTGAATGCAACTGACGTCAACACATGAATAACATGAATGCAACTGACGTCACTCGACGTCAAATGGATGCACACCATTTCAACCTACATCAGTGTATAAACTATTTCTGTAATTTACAAAACTTCGTAATATGCAAATACCATGCGCAGCATGATCATTATCAACAAAATCAGTCGATACAGTTAATCATACCATATCAATCAGAAGTCACATTTTACATTCTTAGCCAAAACTATTATGAATAAACATAATAAAATCTTACCCCTCAGGTGTTAACACTGAATCCAGGCATTAAAAATATCATAGCATTCCACTTTTGAATTTCAAGCCACGTCTAAATTTTCAATAGTAATTTACGATTATAAATACTATGTATCTCACCTTAAAATCATGCGACTTAAGAATCATGCTTTTAATGTGAACAGACCACGTGTGGTATTCACCAATAATCCATGCATGACATAGCCACAATTTCCGTAAATGTTTTATTACCACAGTTACCCTAAAAACTGTAGCCCTACTAATTGAAAGGACAAAAACGAATTTCAACGATATAGACGACGATCTGATTCATTTCGTAACATTCACTTCAATTACAACTCATGAACATTTCACTGTCTTAGCTGGACAAGCCTTCCTTTTATAAGGAAATTTTATTTTGCCTCATTTCTCAGCGGGGGTGAACTCTATAAGGAAAGAATTTACATCTAGAGTAGACCCCATTTCAAAGAGCTTTGATCTGAGTGTTTGCTTGGCGCACATGCCACTTTGTAATCACAAACACAGCGCATCACTTGTTGAATTTTAAAATTATGTTAACATAAACACAGCGCATCACGTGTTGGATTTTAAAATTATCTTAACACAAACACAGCGCATCACTTGTTGGATTTTAAAATTATGTTAACACACAATAATGTTTGTGTTAATATAATTTTAAAATCCAACAAATGACGCTCTATAATTGTGATTTATTTGAGCATGACAAAAAAGGAAGAGGTCTTGGATGCAGAGTGTACAGCAGGTGAATGTTTGCAGGAAAATGGATAATAAAAGGCAATGGATAAATAATATGGAGTTCTGTAAACAAGATAGGCTTACCTTTACATTTACCATTCTGATGAAATATTAATTAAAAAAAGAATGAAGGAAAAACTTTTGGCTGTCAAAGCAGATGCCATGTCAGATGTGACGGCGCAAACAGGACGAATCTGGCCACATAGTTTAATTATCACCCTTTCATGGTTGAAATACTGTTGAAAAGGACGTAAAATCGCAAGTCGTCCATTCAACTGTACCTTGTGCTACCTCGCGGTACCGTATGTAGTTGTGCGGTATTCCATATGTCCGCTCACGACATGTATGCGAAAACGTCTTCGTCAATGAAGCTCTCTTATACGTTTACTATATGCTCCAGCGTATGGAATGTCCCTTGAGTCAAGGATCAAATAAAATTGTTATAGTTATTTGTTAACTAGCCTCTAATAGTATAAGAAAACAAAAAGCTCATATACAGCATGTAAAATCTCGAACATCAAACAGTTTGACCACTGCTTGGCAGCAGGATGCCACTTAAGCAACAGGTTATAGCTGCTTATCAGTCATCTACATAAACAAACAATTTTATGCTGAAAAGTTCACCAGAATTTGAACTTGTAGGCTGTGGACAAAAGTGCGTTAAGACGATAAGGTCGCACGATAAGGTCATGTCAGGCCACCTTTCAATCACTACAATTGTCTACGCCCGTGGGCGTAGCGAACATTGGATAATTTTGAGCTGCGACTTGAGAAAACTTGCCGTAAGAAATGCGAGCTGCAAGTCCAGATCAGCCTGTGTTCATGAGCAGTGGCGCAAAGATTACGAGCTCATTTTTATTGCCAAGGACTCCTCGTAAATGACTATTTGTTATATAATCCTTTAGTCTTCCTGTTTCCAGTTACATATGACAACACAAGGCGTGCCAGTCTCAAAAATAATATTAATGGCACTAATTAAATCGTTTAAATGGAAACCAAATACGCTCATAATATGCCAGGTAAACGCAGAACAGAAGGTTTACCCAGAAAATTACTTAAAAAGTGTCTTTTATTGTTTGTCTTCACAGCGAGGACGTCGTGATATCATCAATTATTGAATACATCTTTGTACCAGGTTTTGCCTCGGCTCTTAATCGAAATTTCAATTGCTCAAATAATAAAAGCACATTTAAAACGACAGATAGCAACCTTACCATTTAATTCATAGATCCTGAGTCATAGATACTGTTTATTCAAAAATATCAGAAAAATATATACATTTTCACGTATCAAAATTTCATTGCAACCAATGCCTATCATATATATAAATAATAGAGGACTGCGTGCGCATTCCATGTTTGCTCATCGGGTTAACTAACATTTTCACTGATAAACATATTTATCATGCATCTGCAGCAAAACTCACCTGATAACAGGGGTATGATAACATGATGTGACAGCATGTCACTTTAGAACTGCCCTTGCGCGAATGTTATCGGGCGATGCCTGAAGAAGCGATCTCTGAAGACGATTGGCTACATACTGACGTTAGCTGTGATAACAGCGTTCGATTGATTAAATTACGTAACTGACTTACGTCACAATGCATTCGCGACGCCAGCAAGTGGGTACAAAATGCGTTTGCTTCTAATTTGTCTGACTCTCTTTACGCCGTAAACTCTTCTTATGATGCATGATAAATAGAAAACTATGACAGTGTCTTTTGATATCAAGTTTATCAGGCTCGACCAGAAACACGTCGGACTGGCTCGGCAAGCATCGCCATTCCTACACTGTTTCTGGTCTGGCAAGATAAACTTGATATTAAAAGACACTAACATGGTATTCTCTATATCTAAGATAGCAATTTAGTAATTTGAAGTTTGTGTTTCCGTGTTTAATTTTTCCGAACTTAATACATGTAATGCCATTAAAGCAATTTTAGCTATCTTTAATAAAGTCTCGAACGATACAAAAGACATGTTACATGTATATAGAGATGTTTTTTGTTGTTGTTGTCTTTAGATTCCGTAATTTGGCTTGATCTTACGCAGGTTTGATATCATGAAAGTAGAAAATTGTGGAATCAGTACTCTAGATAAGAAGGGGTACATGTAACAGGGATTCTTAAAGTATACTTTTTTATATTTGTGCAAAAAAACATATGTTGTGACCCCTCATTCTTGCCGAGACGCTTCTTATACTGCATATGTGTGTGTTTACGATTCTAAAAGAATTTTTTATGACGATGAATATTTATGAAATAAAATAATTAAATCTGAAGATACGGTTTATTAAAAAATATCTTGAAAATATCCTAAATCCTCTATCAGACTTAAAATCTGTCGTATAACTTGTGAAATTTTACATCCATTCCGCAGCTACTGCAGAGAAGACTTTAGGCGAATACTAAACATCTAAGATGTTTTGGATGATTTGTTTCCTTGCTGGACTGGCTGTTTGTACGTGCTCTTTGGACGTTAAACGGGACACACAGGTATTCCGTAAAACATATTGAGTGTCTGAATTCGGGTTGAATGTCCAACCAACAGTAGGTTATACGGAGACGGGGACCTCGGTTTAATGTCTCATATAAAAGACTGGAGGAGCGGGAAATCGAACTTGCAAGCCCTAGAACACTGGAACATACAGAAACACACAGGTATCAGCATAATCACACAGTCTGCCCGGCACCGTTTCTGTTCTCTTTGTATCATCCAAAATATGTAGGTAGGCAAGAAGCAACAGTTAAGCCTATTAAAGTTCGATTTCAATACAAGCATTATTTTCTCATGTCTAAAGTAAGCTAAGCCTATAGATCTATTCTAGTACCTTCAAAATATCAGTCTATCGTCTAGACCTTGAACTAGCACCGTGCAATAAATTCATTTTAAGATATTTAGAACAATCGTCTCAAAAGTTAAGTTTCAGTTTGAAAGTGCGCAAACTGTTTTTTTTATTTTTTTATTGTTGTCTTGGTACTGCAAGCAGCTGACACTATTGTATGTTTATATTTCTTTTTATTTTCACCAAACTTTTCTCCGCTTCCGTTATGTCCATATGCACACATGTCCATACAATGTATTCTGGATGGACAGAATCCATGGTGGCGGAGTAATGCTCCTCATTCATTAGGACATTCTGCGCATGCCCTTGTCTGAACTGGAAAACGACTCGGAATCTTTTTGGGCTAAAATACTTGCAAACAAAACTTCTTATCATGTAGCAAGTTGGTATCGCCAACCTGGTGGCTCAAGTGAGCGATTCGAACTGTTTCATGATCAGTTAGGTCATATTAGGACAAAGCATAAAGGCAATAAGCTCTCCCCAGTTCATGTCCTAGGGGATTTCAAGATATTGATCGGCCGGATCGACTTTATACATGTAAGTCAGGATCTGTTTAAGTAAGACAAAGGAACAAACGTCGATTGAGGTCATGAATGACCTTGGTTTAGAACGATTGGTGCAGTATCCGACTCGAGAGAAAACCACATTGCATATAATTCTCACTTCTCTGCTTGGTCAGTTTCAAGAATACACCCCCTGACAAACTTAGTGGTCATGATGTGATCACGGGAATATTAAAATTTTACATCACCCGAAAGATTCTTCGGCGAAAGGTATTTTTTGCACCGAAAGGGAGATTTTGAATCAAAGAGGAGGAGAGATGAGTCAGACTTTGCAAAAGATAAGTACGTCAATGGTTACTCACATAATCGCTGAGTTGAAGAAAACTTTGACTTGATAACTATCTTAACCGGGAATCTGCTGAAAAGCATGTCCCATATAAACCAGTAGGTCGACCTCTTCTGTCCCCTGTATAATTTCCGAGGTAAGAATGAAATAGGACACATGCTATGGCTAGAAAGACTGGCAGTAGCGATCGTAGATAAAAATTGATTCTTTTAGGAGGGATTCTTGCCTCAGCTGATGCCGCCAGATACCTGGGTGTTGAGATTTCAAATAACCTGAATTTTAGTCCGCATATCAATAGAATTACTTCTAATGCTCTTGGTTCCTTGATAAGAAATAGTATTCGGACAAAACACCCAGGTGTTCGTGATTCTGCATACAAAACTCTCGTAAGACCCCAACTCGAGTATGGTTCAACCATCAAAACCATGGTTCAAAGACGAGCCGTAAGATGGACTCAGAGTAAGTACTCGTCTTACGATAGTGTTTCAGCTATGCAGTCAACGCTAGACTGGCGGTCGCTTGAACAGAGGAGGGCAGATGCAAGACTAACCATGCTGTACAGGATTATAAATGGTCTAGTGGCCATTCAGCTGCCACCATACTTTCAGCAGCCTACCAGACTGACAAGGCATAACCACCCCCTCGCCCTGCGCCAAATCCATACATCTGCTAATTTCTATAAGTACTCCTGCTACCCATTGACTGTTGTGCAATGGAACAGATTACTTGAAAATATTGTCACACTGCCTACACTTGATCAGTTTAGTGTAGCAGTTCGGTCACTTGACGATCCAATACCTTCAACATGAGATACACTGTTTTCAACCTATTTTTAACTTTTTCACTCTATTTTGATTAACTAACACTGTCTCACTTTTATTTCATATCTTCCTCACATTGTATACTAACTTGCATTGGCGCGCATCCAGTCCTGCACGTAATCCTCTCGAAGGGTGTTGCAGTATCAATAGATAGAGATAGATAGGCAAATTTAATGTTCAGTTTACGGGTATTTTAACAAAAGTGAACGCACCTAAGGCCCCCACCCCCACTCCCAATCGCTCGACTTACTCCATGGATGACATTCTTGTTTCGGCTGAAGGAGTGAGAAAACTTCTTAAGGACTAGAACTCCTCCAAAGCTTTAGGATCTGATTAACTGCATCCTAGAGTCTTAAAAGAATTTGCTTCCGAATTAGGTCCAATGCTTGCTCACCTCTTCTAACAATATATTTCCTTCAAAAAGGCGATAGGCCTTCAGCTTGCAATTATAGGCCGGTTTCTGTAACTTTTGTACATGCTAGTTAGTTGAACATATTGTTTGCGCATTTGGATGAACATAATGTATTCCGGAATAGCATAGTTGTAAAACTCAGTTTATAACGGGTTTGAACGACTTGGCTAAAATCTTATTTAAGGCCGGACAGTTGACATTTTTATCTTGGACTTCGAGATACCGTTTAATTGGTAGGGCACCTGACTCATAAGTCAGAGGTCCTGGGTTCGATACCCGGTCTGGCCACATACTTTCATTTCTCCTTCCGCTGATTCAAGAAGGGCAGTTGTCAGTTACTGGCGAAAGCATACGTACTGGTTAACCGCTTTGGAGGTCTAAGCCTGCCCAGGAATAGTGTGGTTAGGTTAACTGACCGTCCCGACATGACCACAGTTGTTTACCGTGGACGTAAAGCAAAAAATCATTCAATAAATCGTGATAGCGTTCGATATACCCCCTCTTTAATTACCTTAATGTAAGCTTTATGGTTATAGGCAGCAGCGTGGAGTAGCAAATGGCGGTAGATTGGGCATTTGTCATGTGTCTCCCTGGGTACTGTCATTGGACTACTGTTGTTCCCGTTGTACATTAACGATATTACAGAAGATATTGACTCAGAATTGAGAGGGGTCCAAATCACGAGCTGCCGCTGCTGTCCCCAACAGCAGCTGCTGATCTCCCAACAGCAGCTGCTACTGCGACAATAGCTGCTGCTGAGGATTTCTCTGTAAATTATAGTTTTTGACTAAAATTCATGCAGGAAAGTATGTGTGAAGCCGTCATACTCTAATATATTGCAATTCTACCTAATGAACGATTGCTACATGCCTTGATTTGAAACAAAAACAAAAATGCCAATCAATTGATATTTGAGAGTGCAGCTGCATGTATTATATAGAAAGTGTGAGACATTAGCAGTTCTCGTTCATTTTACAAGTATTTGCTTTTAAAAAAATGCCAACGCTCATTGGGCATACCGTTTAAAAGACAAATTTATGTGTAGGGAAAGAGTTTTTTGTATGTTTTTAATCAGCTAAGTGCTTGGGTGAAGCATTAATGCTAAACAATATCTTGCAATGATTTATGGTATTTATACACAAGAAAATACTGAAAAATTACGGAGAGTCAAACGTCATGTAACATTTTCAGTAGTGTTGTCATTGGGTTTTTGCAAATTTCAAACTGTAAATTCTTCAGTGAAAAGGGTTTATCCTACTATCGGTTGTCTCCTCACAGCAGGCACACAGAGTTGAATCAACACTGACTCAACGTTGATTCCACGTCGTGACATTGAATCAAGGTTGTGTCAATGTTGATTTAACGCGAGGTGCCCAGCTAACGCTTTTCTGTCCAGTCGGAACGTATAGGGAAGCTAAATGCAGCGGGTTGGATTCACGGCATATATTTCATTTATTTTTATTTTCTTTCTTTTTGCGATAAATACACGTAACACTGACCAAGGATTGATTCGGATCTGCTTAAGAAATGACATTTTCAGGTTATATTTTTTTATTCTTTTCCCACTTTTTTTCTCAGAAAAGACCTGCGATTTTACGATCTGTTCAACAGGTTTCAGTCATATATGTACATGTATCCGGTCGATGGGAGGGTGATGATGATAGGTTGTGGGCTATGGGACCCCGTTTACGATTAAAAAAGACTTTTTTTGCGAGAACTTAGACGTTGAAACTATGTCGCCTGATCATGTCCAACTGGCCAGAGCTCACAGTTGTAAGAGTTTGATTTTGAGATAAGAGTCTTTATTTAAAGATTGACAATTATAAGCAATTCCAGCAATGCACCATGTCAACTAGACTATGAAGCTTGCTTAAGGGTTCTTGAGGTATATGATAATATATTCCGCAACACCTTTTGTCCATCCGCCAGTCTATGCGTCCGTCTGTCACCAGCGGATTTCCTATATCTTACGTAAGTAATATAAGACAGATATCACCGAAATTCTATGGAGTGCCGGTTAACTATTCATTATCGTTTTATGATATCGATAAGTGAAAAAGTGCTATCCACTATACAAATAAGCGACATCCATAATTATTCATGAATATCCGTGATTCGACTAATAGATGTACAGTATTCGAAGTATGAATATCAACTAGTCTAACTACTTTATGGATATCACCGATTCGATTCATGAATATCCATAAATCGATTTATAGATATCAACAAATTTGCCCATTTATGGATATCACTAAGTCAAATTACTGATGTCAATAAATCGAAATTGTGATATTTATAATTCGAATTAGTGCTATCCATTTTTCATTTAGATTATTGGATATCCACACTTTGGATTATTGATATCCATAATTTGTGGACTGCCTGCTGTTGAAGTTAGGTAGTGATAGTGGTATCTGCTGCTACTACTGTAATGATATCTGTATTTGCCATCTATTGGTGGACTGCTTGCTGTTAAAGATAGGTAATGCGAGTGACAGCTGTTGATACTGCTGGAGTGATATCTGTATCTGCCATCTGTTGGTGGACGGCCTGCTGTTAAAATATAGGTAATTAGAGTGACTTTAGTTTTATTGCTGAAATGATATCTGTATCTGGTGATGGTAATGATAACAGGGGCTGCTACTGGAACAAAACTTACCGTTGATAGTGCTACTGACCACCATCAGCAGCTGCCAAAGAACCATCAGCAGCTGTTGCTTTGGTCAAATGATGCAGCAAAAACTATTCTTACTACTTAAAGTAGCCGATGATGCCCCTCTGTTCTTCCATATCGTCAGATGATGCGGTAACTTATGATATCAGCAGGAGCTGCTAATGCCACCACCATCAGCAGCTGCCAAACCACCATCAGCAACTGCAAAACCACCATCAGCAGCTGATGCTTTTATCAGACGCAGCTGCAGCAGCAGCTGCCATACCGCCATCAGCAGCTGATGCTTTCCTAAAAAGCAGCATCAAAAGTTTTTCCTACTACTAATGGCAGCAGCTTATGTCCTTTTTGTTCTCCGATATCGGCAGACGATGGTGTCATTAACAGTAAGAGCAAAGCTGCTTATGTCACCACCGTCAGCAGCTGCAAAACCACCGTCAGCAGCTGCAAAACAACCATCAGCAGTTGTTGCTTTTATCAGACACAGCTGCAGCAGCAGCTGCCATACCGACATCAGCAGCTGATGCTTTCCTCCAAAGCAGCATCAAAAGTTTTTTCCTACTACTGATGGCAGCAGCTTATGTCCTTTTTGTTCTCCGATATCAGCAGATGATGGTGTCATTAAAAGTAACAGCAGCAGCTGCCAAAGAGCCACCTCCATCAGCTCCTGCCAAAGTACCATCAGCAGCTGCTTAACCAACATCAGCAGCTGATGCTTTTATCAGACGCAGCTGCTACCGCCATCAGCAGCTGATGCTGATTAACAGTAACATCAGAAGCTGCTTATTGTACCACTGATAATAACAGCAGCACCTGCTTATGCCACCAGCATCAGCAGCTGCCAAACTACCATCTGCAGCTGCTCAACCACCATCAGCAGCTGATGCATTTTTTCAAAAGCAGCTGCAGCAGCAGCTGCCATACCGCCATCAGCAGGTGATGCTTTCCTCAAAACAGCATCAAAAGTTTTTCCTACTACTGATGGCAGCAGCTTATGTCCCTTTTGTTCTCAGATATCGGATGATGATGGTGACATTTACAGTAACATCAGCAGCTGCTTACGTTACCACTATCAGCAGCTGCCAAAGAACCATAAAGAGCTGTTGCTTTCATCAAACGATGCAGCAAAAACTATTTTTACTAGTTATAGTAGCCGATGATGCCCCTCTGTTCTTCCATATCGGCAGATGTTGTAGTCACTGATGATAACAGCAGCAGTTGCTTATGCCACCACCATCAGCAGCTGCCAAACCACCACACAGCAGCTGCTAAACCACCATCAGCAGCTGATGCTTTTATCAGATGCGGCTGCAGCAGCAGCTGCCATACCGCCATCAGCAGGTGATGTTTTCCTCAAAGCAGCATCAAAAGTTTTTCCTACTACTGATGGCAGCAGCTTATGCTCCTTTTGTTCTCAGATATCGGCAGATGATGGTGTCATTAACAGTAACATCAGCAGCTGCTTACGTTACCACCATCAGCAGCTGCCAGAAAAAAAACATAAGCAGCTGTTGTTTTCATCAAAAGGTGCAGCAAAAGAAAGTCTTACTACTTATAGAAGCAGTTGATGCCCCTCTGTTCTTCCATATCAGCAGATGATGTGGTCGCTGATGATAACAGCAGCAGCAGCTTATGCCACCACCATCAGCAGCTGCCAACCACCATCAGCAACTACTAAACCACCATCAGCAGCTGATGCTTTTATCAGACGCAGCTGCAGAAGCTGATGCTTTCATCAAAAGCAGCATCAAAAGTTTTTCCTACTTCTGATGACAGCAGCTTATGTTCCTTTTGTTCTCCGATATATGGTGTCATTAACAGTAACATCAGCAGCTGCTTAAGATACTACCATCAGTAGCTGCCAAAGAACCATTAGCAGCTGTTGCGTTCATCAAAAGGTGCAGCAAAAACTATTCTTTATATTTATAATAGCAGCTGATGCCCCTCTGTTCTTCCTTATCGGCAGATGATGTGGTTACTGATGATAACAACAGCAGCTGCTTATGCCACCACCATCAGCAGCTGCCAAACCACCATCAGCAGCTGATGTTTTTATCAAACGCAGCTGCAGAAGCTATTCTAACTACTAATAGCAGCAGTTGATGCCCCTCTGTTCTTTCATATCGGCAGATGATGTGGACACTGATGATAACAGCAGCAGCTGCTTATGCCACCAACATCAGCAGCTGCCAAACCACCATCAGCAGCTGATGATTTAATCAAAAGCAGCAGAAAAAACGATTCTTACTCATGATGGCAGCAGGTGATGTCCCTCTGTTCTCTGATTACGGCAGATGATGTTGTCAATAAAACTATCATCAGCAGTTGCTTTGTACACCAATATCAGCAGCTGCCAAACCATCAGCAGCAGCTGATGTTTCCATCAGCAGAAGCGGCAAAAGATATTCTAACTTCTAATGGTTCTTCGACATCGGCAGACGATGTGGTGACTTATATTAACATCAGCAGCTGCTTATGACACAACCATCAGCAGCTGCCAAACCATCATCAGCAGCTGATGCTTTCATCATAAGCAGCATCAAAAGATTTTTCTTACTACTGATGGCAGCAGCTTATGTCCCTTTGTTCTCCGATATCGGCAGATGATGGTGTCATTAACAGTAACATCAGCAGCTGCTTATCATACCGCCATCAGCAGCTGCCGAAGAACCATCAGCAGCTGTTTCTCATATCAAAAGATGCAGCAAAAGCTATTCTTTCTTCTTATGGCAGCAGCAAGTGTTCTTCTGTTTTTCCATCTCGGCAGATAATTTGGTCACTGTGTAACGGGACGAGCCCCAAAAATGTAACTGGACGAGCCCCAAAAATGTAACGGGACGAGCCCTTTAATAATTCAAAGGGGCAAAAACGCAATAGGTTAGCTCTCAAATTAAGTATTAAACTGTCCTGAAATAGTATATCGCACTATTTCTTCTATCATATTGGCTCTCTTATGCTTTGTACAAGTTTATACTCATAAGTATTTGTCCGTTTAGCCCCAATCAGCACCCCCGGGCAGGTCAGTAGCCCTGTCTAACACTAAACACGAACAATAGTGTTGTACGGACTAACGATATATACTGTCCTACAGACAGACAGACAGACAGACAGACAGACGAACAAACCCAGATAAGGACAGACAGACGGACGACCAGTCCCAGTCAAGGACAGTCAGACAGACGAACAATAGCAAACCTTCTCCACACGGGTTCTTCTTTTGAGTTTGTCTGAGAATATGAAATAAAAGTAATCTGTATTCAATGATTTTATTTACATTAATGAAAAATGGCATGAGTTCAGATAATGTTTCCTCTATAGCCTAACACTAACTAGCAAGCTTATTTTAGTTTAAGTGAACGTATTTTGCAGCCCAACCCCAGAGTTAGGGGGTGAGGAAATTTAGCAAAGATCAGATTTCAGAAATTTGAGATCAAGTAAAACATGGTAGGCCTACTTGTGTTCCTGAGAACGACTTTTTAGGCAAAACTTGGTATCTATTGGAAAACTTATTAATTGTATCAGAATATACAATCACACTTTACCGTAGCATATGAATTATTATAAGTATAAACCAGATATTATAGACAAATGCCAACTTCATTAGCATAATTTCCAATTCTCGGCCGTTTTAACTAAATTATACTAACAACACAAAATGAAAGCACATGAGATAATACATAATTCAGGCAGATTATATTGCTAATTGAAGAACGGCTTTTGAACCTGTAGACTGCACAATAAATAGCATTTTCCGGACATAATTCTCTGAGTATTTCGCTTCAAGGGAGACTATAGATTCACACCTAATAAACCGTTTATGTGATAATTCTCTTCCAACCGAGAATTCTGCTTGCCAAGTATATACTACCCTTACAACTGATGTTAAAATCAGCAGTTGCTTATGACACCAGCACCAGCAGCTGCAAAAAACACCATCAGTAGCTGTTGATGCTTTTATCAAGATCGGCAGCAAAAGCTATTCTTACTCATGATGGCATCAGCTGATGTCCCTCTGTTCCGATATCAGCAAATTATCAGATAATTAGTCATAAATACTGAGATGAGCTGTTGCTTATGATACCACCATCAGCTACTGCTAAACCACCATTAGCAGCTGATGCTTTTATCAAACGCAGCTGCAAAAGCTATTCTTACTAATAATAGCAGCAGAAGCTATTCTTACTAATAATAGCAGCAGAAGCTATTCTTACTAATAATAGCAGCAGAAGCTATTCTTACTATTAATAGCAGCAGAAGCTATTCTTACTAATAATAGCAGCGGGTGATGCCCCTCTGTTCTTCCATATTGGCAGATTATGTGGTCACTGATAATAACAGCAGCAGCTGCTTATGCAACAATCACCAGCTGCCAAACCGCCATCAGCAGCTGATGCTTTCATCAAAATCAGCATCAAAAGTTTTTCCTATTACTGATCGCAGCAGCTAATGTCCCTTTGTTCTCCGATATCGGCAGATGATGGTGTAATTAACAGTAACATCAGCAGCTGCTTATGTTACCGCCATCATCAGCTGCCAAAGAACCATCAGCAGCTGATGCTTTCGTCAAAAGATGCAGCAAAGGCTATTTTTACTTCTAATAGGTAGCAAGTGTCCTTTTGTTCTTTCATATCGGCAAATGATGTGGTCGCAGATATTAACATCAGCAGCTGCTTATCTCATCACCACCACATCACCACCAACAGCTGCCAAACCACCAACAGTAGCTGCTGATGTTTTCATAAAAAAGCAGCAAAAGCTATTCTTTCTCATGATTGCAGCAGCTGATATCCCATTGTTCTCCAATATCGCCAAATGATGTTGTCATTAATACGAAAATGAGCACCTGCTTACGACACAACCATCAGCAACTGCTAAACCACCATCAGCAGCTGATGCTTTTATCAAACGCATCTGCAGAAGCTATTCTTACTACTAATAGCAGCAGCTGAGTGTCAGCTGTTGCTGCTGTTGGATTAAATATCTGTATCTACCATCTGTTGGTGGACTGCCTGCTGTTGAAGATAGGTAGTGAGAGTGTCAGCTGTTGCTGCTGCTTGATTGAATATCTGTATCAGCAAGCAGCTTGTGGATTGCCTGCTGTTGAAGATAGGTGGTGACAGTGACAGTGCCGCGGCTGCATTAAATATCAGTATCTACCATCTGTTGGTGGACTGCCTGCTGTTGAAGATAGGTAGTGAGAGTGACAGCTGTTGCTGCTGCTGGATTAAATATTTGTATCTACCATCTGTAGGTGGACTGCCTGCTGTTGAAGATAGGTAGTGAAAGTGACAGCTGTTGCTGCTGCTGGACTAAATATCAGTATCTACCTTCTGTTGGTGGACTGCCTGCTGTTGAAGATATGTAATGAGAGTGACAGCTGTTGCTGCTGCTGGATTAAATATCTGTATCTGCCATCTGTTTGTGCACTGCCCGTTTTGAAGATAGGTATTGAGTTACAGCTGTTGCTGCTGCTGGACAAATTATCTGTATCTGCCATCTGTTTGTGAACTACCTGCTTTTGAAGAAGGGTAGTGAGAGTGACAGCTGTTGCTGCTGCTGGATTAAATATCTGTATCTGCCATCTGTTGATGAACTGCCTGCATTTGAAGATAGGTAGTGAGAATGGCAGGTGTTGCTGCTGCTGGATTAAATATCTGTATATGTCATCTGTTTGTGGACTGCCTGCTGTTGAAGGAAAGTAGTGAGAGTGACTTCAGTTGCTGCTGCTTGAATTATATCTTTTTTCTACCATCTGTTGGTGGTTATACTCATGATACCAGGAGCTGCTTCTGGAGACGAAACTAACCTTTGCTGCTGCCTTCTGTTACGAGGGTGATAGCTGCTGCTGACAGTGGACGGAGTAATATCTGCAATAAGTTTCAGTGAGAGTTACTACTTCTTGTGGTGTACGTGACTAGAGTGATATATTGTGCTGTTGTTTATCAACGAGTGAAAACTGATGCTGATGGTTTCTGTGATATTTGCTGTGACAACAGCTGCTGCTGTTGTATCTTCAAATTAACAGCAGTAGAAGTTATTTCATTCCTCCCCTTAGACAACAACAGCAAATCTTACTCTCCACCTAGGTTGCAGGATGCGGCTCTTTTACAACCAGCTGCAGCAGCGTGTGAATTAAAAAAACCCCATAAAATCTGCTACTTCTATCACCAGAAAAGAATAAGACAAAAGCGATAAGCCGTACTAACTGCAACTGCGGCATTAGCAATTGTACCAATTTAGGCAGATGACAGTGTCATTTACTAAAAGCAGCGGCTGCTTATGACACCACCATCAGCAACTGACATCACCATTAGCAGCTAATACTTAATCAACAGCATCCGTAATGGTTATTCTCAATACTAATGACAGTAGCTGATATCCCTCTGTTCTCCGATATCGGCAGATGGTAGGGTCACTGTCACTAAAAATAACATCAGCAGCTCATTCTGACTCCACCATTTGCAACTGACATCACCATCAGCAGCTGATGCTTTCATCAACAGCAGTAGTTATTCTAAATACTTATGGCAGCAGCTAATGTCCCGCTGTTCTCCAATTTCAAAAGATGGTGGTGTCACTATCACTAATAAACAACATCAGGGGCTGCTTATGACACCACCATCAGCAACTGACTACATTATCAGCAGCTGAAGATTTCATCAACAACAGCAGCAAAAGTTATCCAGAATACATTATGGCAGCAGCTGATGTCCTTCTGTTCTCCGATATCGGCAGATGGTGGTGTAACTATAAAAAACACTAGCAGCTGCTTATGACACCAGCATCAGGAACTGACTTCTCCATCAGCAGCTATTGCTTTTACTTACAGCAGCAGCAAAAGTTATTCTCAGTACTAATGGCAGCACCTGATGTCCCTCTGCTCTTCAATATCGACAGATGATGTGGTCTCTGGTACAAACATCAGCATCTGCTTATGAAAACTGGCGGAGCAGCAGATGTTACTCCTGTCAAACCACCAACATTAGTGTCTGCAAATACTACACACGGCAAAAACAGTAATATAAGCCTAAATCCTTTCTATAAACAGTGGCTGACACTTTTAATAACACCATTATCACAGGCAGCATATATCAATCTTAAAAAAAAAGAAAAGAATATTGAAAACATCAGCATCAGTTGTCACTATCATACCACGAACAGAAGCAGCAGTGTAACAGTGTAACAGCAACAAAGTTGAAAAAGTTGCAACACTCTCTATCAACAACTAGAAACAACAAATATTAGGCCCCAGCACAAAATGTCAAAAGATGTCAGTCTTGCAATAAAAAGAGTGTCAGGAAGTGTCTCTCTCACTACCAAATGTTGCATCACAAATTCTTTTCACACCCGTAGCATTTATATATATATATATATGAAGAAGAATATTTATTCAAGTGCTAGATAGGTTATGTAGTCCTTGAGCATATACCTGTACATACATGCAATACAAATATAAACGGTGTGACAGGTAGTACAATAAGTGCCTAATATCACCTTAATAAATACAGAATAGTATGTGAGTCAAGAATCATTAATACTTAAAGCTATTAATTTCTTTCCTCTGAGCTATATCCTAACCTATCCCACTTAGACCTTATCTTTGCTTGGTGAAAACTGTATGGCTCTTCTTGTAATATCCCTTCGGGCACTATGCCTTACCTGCATTGAACCAACGTCGATTCGACATCATGACGTCGAATCGTCTTCGGTTCAAAGCTGATCAAACCCCATGTGCCCGACGGGTTATTTGTAAGGTAACTTAATTTGTTGCGAGCCTTAAACTACATAAAAGGCACATCTGTCATGCGAATTGGAGAGAACTGTGTGTCTCTTCTTGTAATATCCCTTCGAGCACTATGCTTAGCCAGCATCGGACCAACGTCGATTCGATATCATGACGTCGAATCGACGTTGGTTCAAAGCTGATCCAACCCCCATGTGCCCGACGGGATATTTGTTAGGTAACTTAACTCGTTGCGACACAAGGTGCGACACTACCGCCATTTTGAAAATATGCTCATTGACGGAAGTGATGAAATCGGGGGATTTTCCACGGATTTTCTAGTAGCGCGTGCTTTGATGACGTAGTTTTCCCGAATTGAAAGTTTTCAAATCACGCGGAATTTAAACTTGTTCGTTCGTTGACCAATCAACGAGCTCGCCTTTGTGGATTTTCCGATATGGACTGCAAGGCGCAAGCCCGGATTTGTTGACTTCCGTCATTTTACTCTGTGTCTCGTCGTGATTTAGAATTTCGGTGTAAATTTCGCATTATCCGTCACTGCCTGGAAATGATTTGATTGCAGGTAAGTGTAGAGATGTACATTGTTTTCCAATATGGAAGTATGGAAGTGAAATGCTTATTATATAGGTGAGAATAAGGTGACTGGAAAAGGTAAACATATTTTCAAAATGGCGGTAGTGTCGCACCTTGACTCTATTAAACCACGGAGTGGGATATTTAGTAACTTTCTTATATCGCAACAGATCGACTTGAAATTTGATAGAGAGGTGGGAGACAGCCTAACATTTCATAATATATGAGAATTTCACAAACTTTTCGTCGAGTGCCTGTGATTTCTACATATAATAATTCTTTGAAATGTGCGTTTATTAGGAAGAATGTCTACTGAAAGTATTTAATGCACAGTGCGCTAAACGGGTCGAATACGGTACACCTTTATTTTTTTTATTTATAATTTAGAAGCTTATTATATTTTGTTGGTATGTAAGGGAAGCAAACTATTCCAATTCAGTCTCTTATATGTACCATGTTTTAATCTTTGCCAAGGAAATAGATTTATTTTTTATTTTTTGTATTTATTTTTTTTTTTAATTTATTTTTGTAGCTATTCCATTCTAGTATATATTATTCTCGCAAAGGAAATAAGTTAACATGTCTGTAAACTATATATAGGCACAAGGGAGAAGCCTGCGAAAGATAAATCCTATTATTGTATAACTGCAACTACAGTTATTCATTTTAAACACAGACGTTATTATTATTATTATTATTATCATCATTTGTCATTATTATTTTGGGCTTTACAGCCCTTACAAGAACACTTACCTATATCGAGCCGATCGTTCCTAAAAAGTGGGCTAAAACCAAACTGAATGGGGTAAAACGTCATCAGCTGCTGCGAGGCTATTAGCAGCTGCTGCGAGGCTATCAGCAGCTGCTGCTGAGGCTAGCAGCGGCAGCTCGTGATTTGGATGTTACTGGAAGAATTAAGACTCCCTGCTGACGACTGTGTTTGCCTTTTGTGAAATCAGAGATGGTGGGGACACCATGAAACTTCAAGGGTATATAGACCGTTTAGGGTGTTGGGCAAGTAAAAGAGGTATGAGATTCCAACCTGTCAAATGCAATATAATGCAGATTACAAGACAACTGACCAAGACGATAAATGCTTCCTATACCTTAGAGGGAGCGATTCTCGATAACGCACAGCTTGGCATAACCATTATCAACGGCATTTTCACATGACGTTAAAGAGTCAGCATACAAGGGACTGATTTGGACAGTCCTGACGTATGGAAGCTCAGTTTAGGATTCCCCAAAGTATACTTCTTTTAGATGAACTTGAGAATGTGTAGAAAAGGGCAGCTAGATTTGTAAACGGCAATTACACCTCTGAAACTGGGACTCAGTGTGACTAGCATTCTGAGACAAAAATGAAAAATAAATAAATAAAAACCATATGTGGGAATTTCTGAAAAAAAGAGGAAAGATAGCAAACGCATAATGCTTTAGAAGGGTCTGAAGGGTGCGGCCAGAATAGCCACAAATGATCTTGTTTCCCCAGGCGTGGGAAAGTCTGAAAAATAGAGGAAAGATAACAGACGCATAATGCTAAGGTCTGAAGGGTGCAACCAGCATAGCCACAAATGATCTTGTTCCCCCAAGCAGGTGCCCACTGGCTTTCTGAAAAAGAGAGGAAAGATACCAGAAGCACAATGCTTTAGAAAGGTCTGAAGAATGCAGTCAGTATACAGCCACAAATGATCTTGTTTCCCCGAGCAGGGCCCCAGAAATCATTATTTCCTGGGAGTTCAACCCCATTTGGCTGGAAGTGAAATTTATAAGTGCAGTTTCTTCCCCCAGACTATTAGAGATTGGAAATCACTAGCAGATTTCCTGAGTGCTGCTGCTGAGTGTGCAGAGGCTTAAGTTACTAAGTTTTCTTGTGAGAGCTAGGGACTAGCATCCCTGATCACAGGTTCTGGTAAATGATTGTCTTTGGACTTATCTCCAGTAAATAGTTCTGATTCTGATTATTTATTTATTTACACTTCTCTATCTATTCATGTTTAGACAAGCATCTGTTTTTTTTTATCCACCGCTTTCTGTACTTTTGTCAAGTTGATTTTAAATGTCCTCCATACTTCGGCTACCAATTACATAGATAAGCATCCTCAGATGTATATCAGCTCATTTCATATAAGCTGTGAAAGCTTCTTATTACATCCTGTAAGCTTCTTATTACAGCCTGCACCTTACATTCATGCATATATCATGTGAACCTTTTGAATAGAATATTGTTAAAATTATGCGTGACTATAATACAAACAGGTCTCGTTTAGAGAAAAACATCATTTATTTGCAAACAGTTAAAATTTATACTCGCCTTTTTTCCGCTCGTTTGCATCAATATTGAAAAGGTTTATCTTTATTAAAAAATGCATCATAGTGAAAGTTTTTAATATACTTAATGACAGATAATTACGTCTAAAATTTAAAGCGCAAGAAAGCATAAGATCATATAAAATAAAACTAAGAATAAATATCAAACATGTAAAAAAAAAGAAGCTAGACATGATAAATTATCGATATGTTTAATGATCACCGATGCCGATCGACACGCTGATTGGAATATTTATGTGCATGTCAAATGTTTTCTATGTTATTGCTACTGTTACTATTATCATTTTGTCAAACTAACTTTAAATAATAATTTAAAATCATTCTATAATTATAAATCTCATTTTTATTCGACATGCACATGATTATCTATATATAAAAAAGCCTTTGACATGTTGCTGTATCTGATATTTTGCCCCATGCGTGTGAAGTAACACAAAATCTCGCTAAGACTAGGGCCTTGAGACTAGGTGAGATAAATATGTAAAAAAAGGTCTATTGCAGACATAAAATTTGCCTTTTAAACCCTGATTGTGACCTTGACCTTTGGAACAGGAACCAAGTCTTAGGCATAACTAAACATTTCATTTTAGTTTGTGTGATCAAAGTTGCTTTAGTACTTTCGAGTAACCATAGATACTCGGTTTGGAATCTGATCCATAGAATGTGACCTTGACCTTAAGCATGGAATCCTTAATATTGTGCGGGTTTTTTTTTTTTCATCATGCATTTTTTAACGGTCATATTTGAAAAGGTACATAAATTCATTATGGATTCAAAGCGTTTTTGAGTAGCATATTCTCGTAGAAAATGTCAAGCGGCTGGTATTCTTGCTAGTTTTGGTAGTTGTTGTGTTATATGCGACTGTCGCTGCGACTCTTCATCCCTCTCTCATCTTCAGTTGCTTTGTTTGTATCTCTCTCTCTCTCTCTCTCTCTCTCTCTCTCTCTCTCTCTTGCCTTTTTATTTTATCTTATTGTCTAGATATTTCTCTCTGTTACTTAGTTTCACTTTCTAACTTTCTATCATTGTTTTTTCGAAAAAAATATTTTACAATGCATTAATATGAAAATTTTTGTTAACATAATTTTGTGAAACTATCGCCATGATGTTTATTTGTTAGATATGTCCTAGGAGAGGAACTTTATAAGTACTAGTGCTTCCGTTCCAATCCTATTATTTGTATTTTGTCAATGTTTATACGTATTGGATAGATTGAAATAAAATATGTTTAAACCAAATGTATAAAGTCTTAAAAAAATCAATATAAAATCAAAAGAATTTTCCCGAAACCTTCAACAAATTGTCAAGGTAGGATGAGCTTCCTAACATGATTAAAATTTTGCCCCCAGTGGTAATGTGCCTGAGACGCAGGACCGTATAAATGTATAAAGGTACATAAAATCCAATAAAGAAGGATTTTCTTTATTAAATAATTAACAAATGGTCATAGCAATGAGAGCTCTCTGTGCTGGTCAAAATTTTATCCCAAGGAGGATGTACCTGCCTTTACCATTAACCTAAAAATCATTCAAAAATCTATAAAAGGTAAAAGATAGGATGTTGATTTGACGATGCTTTTATTTCAAATTCTTGAAGCACCTCTTATATGAGCTGCGACAAGATAAAACCATCAAAAAAGGCATGTGCGTCCAGTGAAGACCCCGCATCCGCCCAGTCTGATCAGAACCGTTGCTGTCGGCATGGAGGTAGCATAGACCTTATCTATCCTTGAAGCTGATACTAACAGCAAAGACTCTGATCAGACTGGGCAGATGCCCAGGCTGACATGAGTCTTAGCTGGGCGCATATGCCACTTTGTTGGTTTTGTCATGTTGCTGGTCATATGATAATCATTCATCATTTCATTCAATAACAGGTATCTTCCAATACACTGATGACAAAGCTGAATTATATCAGTAAAGAATTGGCTGTTCTACCAGAAATAATTGGTGAAAAGGTCGACCACACCCGCGAAAAATATGGAATAAAGATGGAATTGCTGAAAGATATCAAAGAAACATTGATATATCTAAAAGAAAAGCTTGATATGCCTAGAGGAGATGAACTTCTGAGGGGTAAATATAAGGCAATAGGTCACTAAAATATGAAGTTATAGCATGGGCTGCTTTCGAATGAGAAAAATATGATTTTGAAATAAACTTATCCCCTACAAACCATATAATAATTATGAGTTGATCCTGATTCTAAGAATGAAGACCAACATGGCTATCAGTGCGTCATTATAGGCCGATTTCGCTTGGAGTGATAGACTGGCTATTGCCTGGCTATAGTCTCAATCGAACATCAAAAGTTCGGCTATAGCTCGGTCGTTTCGTTTGCAGGTTATCACTTCACAGATCCTAAAGCAAATGACATTGTGCAAATTTCCTATATTGTGGTGGTACTTATTGAATGCTCTCAAATAAAAGGTATCTCTCTTTAGAGATAGTTGTAGCACTGGTTGGGAGCGTACAGTGCATGTGCCCCGTAGTCCGATCTGTATAATGGACAAATATTTGTCTGTTGTTATGAACTTCAGGAAGTGTTTGCGTGAGCTGTGGTTTCTTTATTGATATTTTACTTATTGGATTTAAATCATTTGGTAAGAGTTATTATCTATTTATGTTTTCCAAAATGGTCGTCTTTGGAGATGGTTAGATATTGCTTTCTTTGCTCTAAATCCATTTTTCATCTGCAAATCACTGGTGTTTGTAATAAGGTCACTTCCCCTTTAACCAGAAAATTGACCGATTTAGCGTTTTAATTCGAAAAAAATGTCAGTTAATCCCTTTTTAGGATAGATTAATAATCTATGAAGATATTTACTCATCATAAATAATCTTACAGTACGGAACGAAACCATACGACAAGCAAGACTGAGCATCCCCAAATGGGATGTCTCACTAGGAATCGGTTTTGCGGCACACGATACAACATAGTTTTTGACCCTTCTATCGTTTTCTTTGGAAATAATGCCATTACATAGCATGATACCTAATCCTGAACCGAAAGCAACCATAAAATATTTGTAATAACGATGCCGTTGTGTCGTGTAAAATTGATGGCAAAGTTTGAAGAAATGGTACCAGTGCATATTTTGAAATCGAAGGTAGAATTGTGATTCTCTCAAGTTAAATGTAGAAAAAAACAAATCATAACAATATACAGAAAATTTAGATGGCATGTCAAAAAGACCTGTAGTTATGCTTGTTAGGCTATCGGTATTAACCATATTTAAAGCCGCGTACATGTACACTCGAGCAAAGTTTCTATGTCACAGAAACTGTAGCAAAGAAAGTATGCCAAACATTTTGCGTTTACACGGAGCAAATTATTTATTAAAGAAAATGTGACATAGAATCTTTGTCAAATAAACTTTGGCAATGAAATATTTTCTGCAATGTTCACACGACCAAATATTATTCGTAAAAGTTACCTGGACATATAAACTTTATCCGTGTAAACGGCCAACATTGTCGCAGTTTCTTTGTTAAATAATCTTTGTTCAAAATTGTTCAGTGACCAATGCAGCAATGAAACAAAATATTTGTCAGACTTTCCACGCTTATAGCAAAGTTTTTTGTTGCATAATCTTTAGCAAAGTTCTCCGTTCACACGGACAAATTTGATTTATCGAAGTAACTTTACTATATATATATTTGTAAAGAAACATTGTCATATTTTGGCATTCACACGAACACATTTTTCTGTGGAAAACCGTCTTTGTCACAGAACTTTTGCCCGTGTAAAAGCAGCTTAATAATTTTAAAACACGAAAACAAACAATTCTGAAACTTATTCGACATATTGGAACAAAGATATACACATCGGTACTACAGGTCACTTGTACTGTACGCTCCCAACCAGTGCGTAGGCACATGCTTTGTTTTGTAAACGGGCTTCCGTGGCCTTGTGGTTATGATCGCAGACTTTCAAACATTACATGTATTTTACTCGTCGCTGTAAATTCGAGCCTTTGCCAGCGTTCAAGTGAGAAAGCTACGTTCTGCTTGCGGAAGATCATGTGGTTTTCCCGGAAAGATCCGCTTTTTGCCCATCTTTGCTTAATTGTCGGCTGGACATTATGAAAAATCCTTTAAAGGGCTGTAAAACTAATATAGATAGACTTTGTAAATTATCATCATATCATCATCTTTATCAGTTATTGTTTGACAGGGTCTGGTGCTACATACGTTCGCTGGGGAAGAAAAAGCTGTCCGGATGTAAACGGAACAAGAAAAGTGTACGATGGTAAAGCAAGTTTTAATTTTATGAAATTACTGGCATTTTATGTGCTATATCGATATTTGGTGTAACAGATTCTTTCTAACTTGATACAAACATGTGTGTGCGTAAAGAAAACATCTAAAATTCGAACACAGTGCGCCCATAGAAGCAATGGAAAATTACCGTGTTTTATTCTGCAACAATTCACTGTCTCGAGGCGCGTGAATCTAATTGCTGACGTCACTTGCATTACTGACGTAATTTTGTGACGTTTCGAGACGTTAGACGGTGTA
The DNA here is from genome assembly GCA_963989385.1 of Ctena decussata. NCBI lineage: Eukaryota > Metazoa > Mollusca > Bivalvia > Lucinida > Lucinidae > Ctena > Ctena decussata. The sequence goes on from OZ022500.1 coordinate 47,991,265, forward strand.
ACGTCTCTTTTTCTTTTTCAAATCGCCATAATAACGTACATTTACGTTAGATACAGTTAAGAATATTGGCGGGAGCATGAACGCGCTGGCTTAAAGTTTGGGAGAGTTCGAATGAAAAGAATAATTTTTCAGCGTTTTTGAGCGTTAGAATCGAACAAGTTCAGGTCTAGCATTGAATTGTTGAGTAATAATTCACTGTTTGTCGGTCAGTTGTAAGTAGTTATATCACTCGCGCTCGACGCTCGTGATATGATCTACTTCACAACTGACCTCCAAACAGTGAATTATTACTCAACAATTCACTGCTAGAGCCGATCTATTTCTTAAATAACGGTTCGGTTCTGTATGTTTTACACGACCACACTTTTAACGACTGTCATACTGGTATCTGGATCTGTATGCGTAATCTTTGCATCACAATCAGAACTTTTAAGCTAACTTATTTTTTCTCACATCCGTTTTTATGCCCCCCGTGACGATAGTCAGGGGCATTAAGATCTGCTCTGTCTGTCCGTCTGTACATCCGTCACATTTTATGGTATAGTGTTTGTGTAATCAACTCCCACAGTTTTTAGTTTGTCTTTTTAAACTTTGCAGACAAATTGTGGACAGATTCAAGCTTTGCATGTGGATTTTTGATAGCTTCGGTTAATTTTGACAAACTACGGCCTTTTGAATTCTGTCATTTTAGGCAGTTATTTTGCATTGTAGGCTATGGGGTTTGTGTAATCAACTTCTCCACCATTTTCAATGGTTTTTTTTTTTAAACTTTACATACTTGTTGTGGATATATTGAAATTGTGCATGTGGATTTTTGATGGAGCTAAAGTATTAATAAAATTTAGACAGAACTACATTCTTTTTAAATGTAGTCATTTTAGTCAGATTTTAGCTTTGGAGTTATGAAGTTTGTGTCATCCACTTCCCCCATCCTTTTCAGTGGATCTTTCTTGAATGTTGCAAACTTATTGTGGATATATTAAAGATGTGCATGTGGGTTTTAGATGGGGCTAAAATTAATTTTGACAGAATTACAGCCTTTTTAAATGTAGTAATTTCAGGCGTTTTTGTGCATTGTAGGGTATGGAGTTTGTGTAATCAACTCCTCCCACCTTTTTCAATGGTTCTTTCTCAAATTTTGCATCCATATTGTGGACAAATTCAAAAAATGTGGATGTGATTTTTTTAAAAAAGCTTGAATCAATTTTCTTTGAATTAGGGCATTTTGAACTTAGTCAATTTCTGACAATTTTTGCATTGTAGGGTATGGACTTTGTGTTTGCAATGGATCTTTTTCTGTTGTGGACATATTAAAGATGTGCATAGGGGTTTTGATTGAACTTGAATTAATCTTGACTGAATTACTGTCATTTGAAGTTGGCCATTTTTGGGCATTTTTTCGGGTGGGGGAGGGGGTGCATTGTAGGGTATCGACTTTGTACCCAGCTAACAAGAAACGTTTTCGCAACGTTTGTGTTTGGTTGTATGAAGGTTTGTTTGAGACCAACGTTTAGTAAACGTTATTTCAACGTTTGAACATGTTCCACGCTCTATGGTATAGTTGCAGTCAACGTTTTATGAACGTTGCTCCAACGTTATATTTTTCCGTCCTAATAATCGTATCCCATTGGCGATATCATGAATATGTGATGTAATGTGTGGGCCACATTTCATGCCATTTTGATGACTATTGCATAATTAATGCCCCTTTTTATTCTGAAATGTGTATTTCCTTGATTTCGATGGGTACCAACTTATTCCAAATAAGCTGCAAGAGCCTTCTTAATTATGCAAATATAGGAAATCTAAAGGTGTCTGGTTAAGATAACAAAAGTCTTGAAAGAGACAGAGAGGGGAAAGGACAGACTTTATCCGTGATTTTATTTGAATACGATCTCTCTGGACACAACGTTTTCGTAACGTTTTTTAAACGTTGGCTAAATCTTTTAGAGCACGTGGCTTAATCCTTTAGAGCACGTGGTAGATATTCACCACAGTTTCGTATTTCAAAACTTTCTCAATTCCAAATTGAATCTTAATTAATCGAATTTAATTACTAAGATAAATCACGTGCGTTTAATAATGCTTATTTTAACGCAAGCGTACCAAGAAAATCTACTTTTGAAGCCGAAACTAATAAATACAAAACTACCGACTTCCTTCTTTCCAAATTTCAAATTTTGAAATTGGAATTCAAATCAGGTACACAATTAGCTATTTTATGCGAGTATTCTTTCCAGTAGCATGTACTCTAATAGATTGTAGGTTATGAATAAGCATATTTCCCGATCGACCAGTTTGCTTGTAAGGTAATTTTAGCTGCAACGCCGATTTTAAAGTTTCCATCTTATATTATTTAATATTGTCACACATTTCCGCGACCCTTTGTTTCGTGCATGCCAGCATTCCAAAAACACGGGATACAGAGGATCCTCATCATCGGAAGTTCCACTCATTTTCTTTTCTTCATTTTCAAAAAAGATCTGAAAATTAAAATTGTTTATTGCCAGCTATATTATTAATTAAAGTTAATAACTAAGATTTAGACTGAAGAAACGTTTCCTAAACCTTTCTGCAACGTTACTGCAAAAATTATTTCTAATGGAGAAACGTTTATCACATACTTTTACTAGTATTGCCCTTGATACGAGATATTTGGCTAAACCAATATAGCCGTGTCAGAAAGCGCTGTCCAGCCCTGTAGTCCAAAGACCACGTGTAGGGCCGAGATCACATCACGTGTATGGCGAGACAGAAATTTCATGCACAGTGGATAAGGATATCCGCGTGTTTCCCCTGTACCTACAAATCTTATCTCACCCATGTTATCTCACCCAGGGCCGGATAAAAATCACAAGCATTCAATGCACAGGTTTTGTAATGGAGGTCACGTTTATGCGTCAAAGGACGTTGGCTTTTTACATGATGACGTAACGAAGACGACAGAAATGACGTCAGTTTATGCACGGCAGACGTAGACATAAAGAACCGAATGGCGATCGTTGAAAGCGGCGCCTTCTTTCAAAAGCAAATAGAAACTTCTCAAGCAATAAAATTAGGCATTTTAACAAGTTCTAAAGTTAAAACAAAACGTGATGTGCAAGAAAAAGTATCTGTCATGGATGGGTGTGAGGTGCGGATAGAAAAATCCGTCACTCGGGATTACTGTTCGGCATCACTCGGCATGCTTCGTGATGCCGATCAGTGACCCTCGTGACAGATTTTTCTAGCCACACCTCACACCCATGAAAGATACTTATAATCTCAGCCGTAATATCAGCCCTCAAATTTGGAGCTAACTTCAAGTGTTGTCGCTGACGTCATCAAAACAACTCAGCGGGCCAAAGGACTTCTGCCGCCCTGTTTTATTGCCGCACGTCGACTGGTTGGAAGTGGACACACAAAGGCTGTGTAGCTTGTTCTACTTCCAGAAAATCATTCTCGGTAAGTTTTATTTTGTAATTTGAGCCATTTACGATTAAAATACCTAACGATTGTGTTGTGTTTTCTTGATTTTATACTCAGTTGTTTTTCCAGCTGAAAGAAAAATGGCGCTAACCAACCATGATCTTCCGACTTGATCATCTCCATGTTATTTCATCCAATAAAAAGGGGTGGACGGGTGGTGCGATGGTGCTGCGTGTAACTTCCAGCGCCGGGGCGTCCTACTGATTTGGATAATAGTAGGGCAAGGGCCTACTGTACTTGCAGTAGGTGCGGGCGGGGTTGTTTGGACATATTTTCTCTCGTCTAACATTTCTCTCTTCTTTCTCCCTCTGTCTGGGAGACGGCCCGATATAGACTGAAATACTGTCTCAAAGGGCCGTTAAATCCAAAACAATCAATCAGTCAATCAATGAATCAATCAATCAATCAATCATCCAATAAAAAAGAGAAAACAGACATATTTTATTGGAACAAAATATGCACTTTTTCTTACAAAAGTTTAATTCTATTAAAAAAAGTATATGATAAAAAGAGCATTACACGGTTGTTTTGATCCCAGCCCTGATCTCAGCCCGAGTTGACGGTATCAGCCCTCGCCCTTCGTGCTCGGGCCGATACAGTCAACTCGGGCTGGGATCAGGGCTGGGATCAAAACAACCGGGTAATAATCTCTATTTCTTACCTACGAGACAAAGTTTCTTCTATTTTTAGCGGTGCTGGAAAATTCTATCTTGCCCATGGGCTGGGACTGCTCACACGCGCTTGAATTCCGTGTATCAATACTCGCTCAATGAAATGCGATAAGCCCGGCTCGGCGATTCTACATTTTTTAAAGCATTGAATTTCCTCAATAAAATCCCAAGAAAGAAATTCACTCTTTATAATTCCATTATTATCTGTTTCTATGTCTTAATGTCGACAAAAAATCCGAAATAGGCAATGTTTCACACAAACGATGTCGAGGGTGTCGTCATTTTGAAGACGTTACCAACTGACGTTTGAAATAACGTTGACGTTACGTCACAATTAGCGTCATACATGCGCTTGCTGTGGTCGTCAAAATACAAATTTTGCTCTTTATCATGAATTTCAATTAGAAATTCCCAAAATGCAGATTTGTCAAAGATTAAGTCGGAAGAGAAAACGCTGTTAAGCAGTTATTACTTGTTTGTTCACACCAGGAGCCATGTGGCTGGCACGGTTGTACTACTTACAGTTGTACACGTTCGCATGACATAATAGTTCTCCGTTCATTTTGAAATAATTATTATCGCGGGTATGAAAAATGATAATAAAATGAAGTCAGGATGCGAAGACATCTTTTCGTTTCAAAGCTGGCACTGCAAACCTTCGACAATCTAACGGCGCACGCTGAAACCAGTCGGCGCCGCGACCTATCAAAAGAAACCATCCAAATAAGTCTACATAAAACCTCAAATCAAAATGTTTTTTTATAATCAAAACACAACGTTTAGCTAACGTTGCAACAACGTTTTTGCAACGTTTTATGAAAACGTTTAGCTAACGTTGCAACAACGTTTTTTTTGTAACGTTTTATGAAAACGTTTAGAAATCCCAAATAAAACCATCCAAAAAACCCTGCATAAAACCAAAAATCAAAACGTTTTCACAACCAAAATATAACGTTGCACAAACGTTGCAACAACGTTATTTTGTTAGCTGGGTACTTAGCTGTTTTGACTGTCAGACTAGCAGGAAAGTTCTTTGAAATAAAGTTTGTTGATAGTGGACAATCCAGTGATGTGGACTGGTCTATGACAGGCGCTGCAAGGGGAATCATTTGTGTCTTACAGACAAAATTTTCTAGCTTTTTTGTTTCATAACGTAGCAAATTATAGCGTATGCATAAACATATGATCTACATTTTTGCCCATTAAAAAACCTGCAGTTTACATGTGTGCATCCGTGTCACACAATGTGTTTTATTCTATATAAAAGAAGGGTGTAAATAATAAATATTTTAGAAATCAGAAATAGAACTGCTCTACTTTAGAAAAAAAAAGTAAGTGACGATAGTTTTGAACAGAAATACTTATTTAAACACTGCACAAGAAAACCCCATTTATTAATTCATCAGTAATGCATGTGGTCAATGTAAACGATTTGAATAACTTTCGGTGGTACACTTGGTTTCTAAGCAGGGATGTACAGAGCTTAAAAACTCAGATTACAATAAAAGGGTTAAAGTGACACATTGAATATAGTTTTTATATTCTATTAATAAGAGTTATTTTTATTGGCATAGGTTTTGCTGCCGGTGGGGATTACCGTCATCCAGGTGGACAAGTAGAGCTGATCTGCCTACCTAAACAGCCGATCTGGGGACAGTATAATGATGCTACATCTGGTGGCGCATATGTCTACGGAACTGAATATGAGATAACCTCGTCAAACTCGCAACTCCTGTTTGGAAATCCAAACCTGGCCAACGAAAATGTACCATGTGCTGTGTGCCAGTCAGTCGGTCGAGTAGCTTCTCTAAGAATCCCAGGTAAAATGTAGATAAGGCTGTTACCTCTATGGGGAATCACAATATCATATAAAATATGTATTTCAAGAACGGAAAATAAATTCACAACAGATTAAGCGTTTCCTAAATGAAATTCATTTGTTATCAAAAAGTGCCCGAGAGATGCCGAAATGAAAAGATATATGAAAATAACGTTTTATAAGTTACAATATAAAAGATTAAAATACACGCATATCAGGATACTTTATTACATCTATAAAGTAGAAATGTTTTGACAAATGCCACCCGCCCCACTCCACCCGCACCTGCTCCCACCACTTTTCAAGCAGTGTCACTTTGCCAAAATATTGCTAGATTCACATGTCGACTTAAAAACTGTTACATTCTAAGTCCTCCTGTGATCTTGAAATTGAAATCAATTTCTCCAAAGCATAAGATCTTTGGCTTTTTGGCTTGTCCCAACGATAATTCATGTACGTTTGATTACCTTGAGAATGATGTCAAGGTCATCAAAATCAAAGTAATCCTGCACCTTTTGTGACTGATGATTCCACGCTAGCTTTGTATACGAGTCCAACATTTCGTTCGCTACTTGTAACATTTTAAGTCCTCTTGTGACCTTGAAAAATATGGCTTAGGTCACCAAAATGTAATCAGTTCTGCTATTTCTCACAGATGTTTCCATGCTAGTTTGGTACGAATCCAACATTTTGTTCAGGAGACAAGGCGCAGAAACCCCATTTTAAGAAGACGACAAGCTCAACAAGTCCTAATTAGCTCTGCGCCTTCTTCCAAATACTGTTTTGTGCAAGTTTGGTTAAAATCAAACAAACCCTTCAAGAGGTATGGCGGTAAAAAGCTTTTTAGGGATTTTGATTAAGTCCTCCTGTGACCTTGAAACTTGTGCCAAGATCTCCAAAACCTTATTATAACTTTTCCACCTCTTATTTAATGGATTTCTTTACGTTTAGCAAAAATACAGTATTATTCCTAAAAATTATTTAGAATTGCAGTTTGGCACATATTTGCTAGCCGTACATGTTCAACAATATTTTAACTGAGAAAAATACAATAAAAGAAACTCAGTTTCAAGTTTGATATACAAACATGACAATAAGATGCACTTTCTTGCGTCAGTGGAAAGTAAATATAGACAAGGGTACACCCCTGTAAAAATATGTCCCTTGATTTCGACTGTGTTTTGCTATACAACCTTTGCAGAAAATAGACTGTCTCATGTAAAATGTTTTATTTTCTCCATTGTTCAGCATCATCTATATTTGCATGATTTAATGTTGCTAATTCCAGTTTCTGAGCCAGGGACTGGCTGTTATGATATACGAAGAATATTGAAGGCTTGAGAAACAGCAAAAAATCTGATCTGCCTGTGATCTGAACGAAATATTTCTGGCAAGGTATTGATAATCATGTCAAAACTCATATCCCTAAAAGCAGGTTTACTATGCCTTTACAAAAGCTATGGGTTGTTTGCCGTTTCCGTCGAGATGTATAGAAAAAGACTGAATCAGAGCAATATACGCTCTGTCAAAATTGCAGTTTTCCCCAGTTTTGGGCATTTTTCGAAATGAAATCGCATATCTGAAAGCCGGCAGCATCTAGATCTGACAAGCTCACATTAAATTCTGTTTTCAGTTCGCCAGCACTATAACAATTGATGAGACAACCATTCAAAAATTAACTGATTTGTCATTATCATTTCTACAAATATTGATTTTATTCGGTAAGGTACATAATTTTCTAGTCAGACAAAAATTCTCTGGGCGGCACAAATCAAGGGGAGATCATATTTGTGACTCAAACATACGAGTTATACTGGTATAATAAAAAAATTCACAGAGGGATGTTGTTTACTTTGTTGTTAAGCTATAAAGTCTGTACATGATCTGTCAACTGCCAGCGCTTAATTTCACAAAGCGAAAAATTCTCAATAATTTTGAGGAATACTATACATCATTCCCTACAGGAGTCGTGGTGCAGATCAGTGCCAGCGCTGACACTAAAGACGGTGCTAACGCAATTCACACTATATCAACATGCCCCCTCGTTTTTTTAGTGGAAGACGGACATAAACACATAGAAATCAATTTGTTAAAATTGTACACCTTCCCCCCCTCCATCAACTCCCCCCACCCCCATCAAAAGCATAAACTGCTGGTATATACATTCCTATTCTTCTTTAATTAGGGAAATTGCATTCTTGCCCTATTCAATAGCAACGTCATGGTTTCGTTTTCTGCAACGTTTTATTTCCTCCCTAACGAAATAGCTATTTTTGCTCTATTCTTTTTATATAAAACATTGCAAATCTTTTAACAATAAAACTGGTTCAGACTTTGTCAAAACATTTCATGGTTCTTGGACTAGTCTGTGTTGACTAAGCATGCAAGGCTTATGTTGCTGTGATAAAATGTACTTAAAGACATTTGCTAGGAAGTCGCCATTTTTATGTTATCGTCAAAAATGAAAGTTGTGCTAGGGTCAGTATTTTACTATAAATGGATAAGGAAATGGCTAAATATTGATGTCTAAATAATATTTCCGGGTCATTTTACCACTGTATGTGTTAAAATTAACCCTAAACTTTAGGAAAAAAGTAAAATTAGGACTTTTTGCAATGTTTTATTTTTTGACATTTATTCAAGTTGTGATTATACTTGGTGGTTTATAACTTTCAAAAATGACTATTCTTTTATTCATATCATGGCAGCTTATGGTTTGCAAGCACAATGGAATTTATCTGAATGCGTTACATTATGTTTTTACGTAGTTTTATGTAAATTTTTCCAAGTGATTTATGTGGGGGTAGTGGTAGAGTTTGTTAAGTAAAAAGAAATAAGCTCGATGACCTCTGCTTTTCTTTTAATTTTCTGTTTGCTGAATAGTTCTGCTTTTAAAATAAACTTGTTTAATTGAAATTGCAGTGTATGGTCCAAAATATTGCAGAAAGGCAATTATTTTTGAGGATTTTTCGGATCGTAATTAAAATTGATTTTAATTCATCTTGTACCAATTTGGTGATTAGGCCTTTGATGGACAGGAGTATCTTTTCCTGTATCATACTGACATGACTGAGTTATTTAAAGGTAGGTTCCTGTACTTTGGAATGCATCATAATTTTGATGATTTTTTTATCCAAGCTGTTGGAAAGCACTTATAAAGAGGAAATGAATAAGTTTCACTAAAAAGTGTAAATAAAAAAACTGTAGAAAAGTCGTTTTGCAAGGGATTTCCTAACTCTGCTGCGCACACCAGTTAGCGCTATTTTTAGTTCGCGCCAAAAATAGATAACATAGCTGACTTCATGCTGCATTGCATTTCGGGATAGTTTTAATCCATCCGCCATGCCAGGACCTCTGGAAGAGCTGACGGCAAGAGAAAATTAACCGTTGGCAAATGACATCAGAAACTGCGGACTTGTAGACATATATACATATCTATTTTTAGAACTGGAATTCCAACAAAAGAAAATAAACCAAAGGGAAAACGACTATTTTCTACAACCTCTGACGATTTTCTCAGTAGTAACAGTTTCAGAAAAATAAGAGAATTCAATACTACCCAGAAAAAGACAAAATTATTTTGTGAACACACTTGTTATCGCTAGGCCAGGAGCCTACCTTTAAAGTAATATAAAACTTATTTTGGAACTGATATTTACCTCTTGGATTGTTTAGGGATATTTTCGGAAGAACAGTCTAGGGGTGTATCTTCTTAAAATTTTGCACGATGATGTATATATTTCATTTCATCATTGGTGAGCCTATATATGAAATAGAACATACACGGAGTCTTAGACAGGTTCCAATGTACGAGGTATTTCCTAGCAAATATCCTTAATGGGAACAGTGCACATAAGAAGTATCATAATGGCGAATTGTGGGTTTAGTTGCATTTGGATTAGAATGTGAGTAAGCATTTACATTTTGTAGGTCGGACAGAATGCTATTCCGGCTGGACAAAGGAGTATTTTGGATTTTTGATGGCAGGTCATTACAATCATGCCTTACCCACAGACTATACTTGTATAGATGCAAAGCCTGAAGGGGTACAAGGAATGTCACGCTCCCAAAATGGGCGTCTTCTCTACATTGTTGAAGCAGACTGTGGTCCGACATCGCTTCCTTGCCCGCCTTATGTTCATGGCAGAGAAATCCCGTGCGTTATTTGTACACAGTGACATTTTTGAGAATTCCGTGCGTTATTCGTACACAGTGACGTTTTCATAATATTTATACAATCGCATTTTGTATCTGTTTTCTGAAAGAGCTTAAATTGATTTAGATACAAAGAACTTGACATTGCATTGTATACTCGAGGACTTTAAAAACGCCTCACTCCAAAATGTGATGTATTGTATTAATTCCATATTTCAAGTTATTAAATATGACCTGGTTTTATTAGAAATTGTAAAACTAATCAAATTAAAGAAGTTAAAGGAATTTATGTCATACGTGGCGACCTTTGTACTTAACCGGTCAACGTCACTGCCCTTTCATTTAATTTACATATTACAGCCCTTGAAGTCTACTCCAGCTTTGCCATGGAAGTTATCCTACAGCAATAACACAATATAAAAGTCAACATGACTTTATATACTGTCCGAAAGCTTAAACTGAAATCTGGAACATAATTGTGATCTCAAAAAGTGATTTTCTGGAAAATAACGTTATTTAACGTCTAACACTTCACATGAACAGTATTCGATACAAACATCTCAAGATGTACTTTCTAAGCATCCGTCAACATCAATGGATACTTTGATACGTCTTTTTATCAGCAAGATAAATGACGTCAACGTCATTTACTCCATTCTTAACGAACTCTAAAATTCACGTTTTAACTACACGCGTTTCTATAGTAGATCACTGTGAGCCGTAACATACTGTATGAGTGAATTTATTGCAGTCGGTTTCGAAGTTTGATGCCATGTTGAAAATGCCATTATTGCATTCCACGATCGTTTGTTTACCTCGCTTCAGTTCAGTAATTGATGAAATAAAGTGGAAGACCGGATCCACGCTATACTCCGATTAGCATTCGGAAGGTGCATTAAACCGTTTTGGTGAACTACCACGTTTTTAAACACCCTTTTATCTTTGTCCCGTCTATTTTAACATTTTAAATTCTACAATTACACTGATAATTATCTCATGCATTTGATATATCATTATGTATCATTGGTTTTATTTTGGCTGACAATAAAACAAGCGCAGCATTTCAATTTCTTTCAGGTGAGACGTTTTTAAAGTCCTCGAGTATATGTACGGCCTAAGTATACTGTTTTATGATATCCATTCGAGTAAAGTATTCTTGTTCAAGGAGATTTGGAAATAACACCATGTTCTACCCAATAAAATCATATTCTTGGCACATATTGATAGTACGCTTTTGTATATGGATTATCTTTTCTGATATTAGGGAAACATACCTGCACAATTCAAGCCAAAGGTCGGATGCCTCGATTTGCACCACTACAAAACATACCGCATGAATATTGAATCCAGTTCTAACACTAGTAGAACACCAATCATGATATAAACAACAAGCTGAATAACTCTTTAACTTTCGGTTCAAGCTTCACCCATGAATCCGCTTTATCGAATACTGCATTACTAACGCCAGTATTATCCATCCTTCTCTTGAACTTCTACATGCTCTCCAGACAAACAAATAACTTTCGATAAATCTACTTATACTGAGGGCCTGGAAGGGCATTTAGGTAGATTGATCTGGGATAATTTGAATAAAGTGAACGGAATTTTAGGGATATTTGGATACAAGCGAGCCTGGATTTAAATAAATACTCTTCCAAATATTTTGGGTACATGGAATGCTCGAGGACCGTCTTCTAAGACCCCAGCACTGTTATTAATTTTTAAAACTTGTAACCGGGACTTGCTAATAAATTTCAAAACTTGTAAACGGGAACTTGCTTGTAAATTCTTAAACTTTAGTTTATATTTATTTTTGTCCTTTGAGATCAGAGCATATATATTAAGAAATCAGAAAAATTTTGGTTGGTTTAGACTCTTATTGTAGAACATCGTTGACCCCTTTTGATACTTACTAATCAGTATTCTGACCGACTGCATTATTAAAATAAAATATTTACACTTGCCACTGACTTCCCATAGGTGAACTATTTAGAGCAATTAGCTTCATATACCGATGAAGGACAATTGATAATGTGACGTTGTCGTCAAGCGACGTACTATGTAAAAAATGTCTTGAATGGGTCTGTAACGTTCGATTGACGCCACGTCAGGGCGACGGCTGTTTAACGTTATGGCCGAACACGTCGTTACTAACTTTTCTTCGGCCCATATTTTGCCTGTTCTGCACCAAATTACCACGAAATTGGCACAGAGAGGTTCACAAATAAAGTGTAAATATAAGAATAAAAATTTGATTTTTCAGCGTTCATCCTGTGAAAAGCCAGTGGTCGGCGCTAAAATTCTACAAGAAGAACTTGGCGCTTCATGGAGTTTTAGCTCCGAGCATTGGCTTCATCACACGATGAACGCTGAGAAATCAAATTTTAATTCTTAGTAATGTCAGTATGTGTTTTGGTTTTCGTCACCATGTCATGCCAGGGTCACTGATGAGGCTTGAATAGCCGAAACTTCGAAGAATGGCCTATGTTTCTTCTTTCGAATGTGTTCTCTGCACTTGAAGGAAATCCTTTAGATTTGAAATTGTAAAAAAATGAGTGCAAGGTTTGTCAATACTTCCACATACTATATACGAGGGGCATTTCATAAATAATGTAAATGATCTCAGGGTTTTCTATTGGTTGATATTTTGCAGTAGTTTTATATATCATTGGAAAGGTACATTCAAGTGCTTTAGAATCATATGCTTTAAAAGAATTTCTAAGTCACTCATGCATGACAGCACGTGCTTATACGTCATAAGGGTCTGGATACTGGAAATTGTTTATTTGCATTGCAAGTCTCTTGTGTTCTTTTGTTGTATTTACCTCCATGAGACAATCGTATATTTAGCTTTGTCTGCTAGAGTGGAATACCGAAATTCATACATACAGACTTGAAAGACTTGTTTTTATCATGCCATACTGACGTAGAAATGTGTGGATGGGTGGGGAAAATTATCGTTAAAAATCAGGTTTGCCTCTGACAAAAGATCATAAGGTGCCATAAAAGATTTAAAAAAAAAAAAAAAACAAGTATGAGGAATTAAATTCTACATGCATAAGATATCTTGGAAACTGTTGAAGATTTTGGGCTAAAAATCGGTACCTACAGTCAATCTTAATGACTACATGAAGATTTACGAGTACAAGAGGTCAAGGTCATTCTTTGACCTTTGACCCTGAACTCTCATATTTTGATAAGTTCTAACAATCCCCTCGAAAGCCACTGAGCCAATTGAAACCAAATTTCATATAGAGCCTTCAGGGGTTGAGGGAACAAAAATTTATTCATATGGTCCAGGTCACATGACCAACATGGCCACCACGCCCATATATGATAAAAACCTTTAAAAATCTTCTTCTCCAGAACCAGTTAACCGATGGCCTTGAGACTTGGTATGTAGCATTGGGTACTTGAATACTATCAAGATTGTTCAAATTATGACCTTGTGTTGACCTTCACCTCTTTTACGGCAAGGTCAAATATGGGAAAATGCTAGAACATGAGATTTCATGATAAGTTTTGAAGATTTTGGCCTAAAAATTGGTATATATAGTCATCTTAATGAGTACATAAAGATTTGTGAGTACAAGAGGTCAAGGTCATTATTTGACCTTTGACCCAGAACTCTCATATTTTGACAATTTCAAACAATCTCCTCAAAAACCACTGGGTCAATTGTGACCAAATTTTATATAGAGCCTCCAGGGTTTGAGGGAATGAAAAAAAATTCTAACGGTCCTGGTCACATGACCAACATGGCCACTATGCCCATATATGGTAAAAACCTTTAAAAATCTTCTTCTCCAGAACCAATTGACCGATGACCTTGAGACTTGGTATGTAGCATTGGGTTCTTGAGTACTATCAAGATTGTTCAAATTATGACCTTATGTTGACCTTGACTTTTTTTACAGCAAGGTCAAATATGGGAAAATGCTAGAACATAAGATTTCATGGAAAGTTTTGAAGATTTTGGCCTAAAAATTGGTATATACAGTTGTCTTAATGAGATCATGAAGAATTATGAGTACAAGAGGTCAAGGTCATTATTCGACCTTTGATCCAGATTGCTAATATTTTGACATTTTTAACCATTTCCTCAAAAACCAAAGGGAAATTGTAAACACATTTCATATAGAGCCTCCAGGGGTTGATTGAATAAAACTTTGTTCAAATGGTCCAGGTCACATGACCTACATGGCCGCCATTACCACTTATGGTTAAAATCTTTAATATTTTTCTTCTCCAGAACCAATACACCTATGGCCTTGAAACTTGGTAAGTAGCATGGAGTAATAGAGTACCACTAAGACTGTTCAAATGGTGACCTTGGGTTTACCTTGACCTTTTTTGCGGCATGGTCAAATATGGGAAAATGCTAGAACATAAGATTTCCTGGAAAGTTTTGAAGATTTTGGTCTAAAAATGGTATATATGGTTGTCTTAATGAGTACATGAAGATATTTGAGTACAAACGGTCATGGTCATTCTGTGACTTTTGACCCAAGACTCATATTTTGACAATTTCAGACATGATAAGAAAAAGGCACCTTGCCAATTTCCCAGGTGAGCGATTCAGGGCCTCATGGCCCTCTTGTTTATATGTGTTATCAAACATTCACTTTGACATACACTGACCTCAAAACCGAGGTTTTAATAAGTTACTATACATTTCAATTAAGCACAGGAACTGACGTCAACACATTGTTTCATAATTAATCTAATATTGTAGCAAAACCGATATAATGACTATTATGCTGGAATACTTTCAGTATAACAAGTAATATAGGTATCAATCTAGAGCTCTTTGTATCTTCTGGTAAGAAAATATGAGTTTGTCTTTACGTAAATATTTCGTCCGTTTCTACTCAGTATCTCCACCCAAACAATAATTGCCAAGGTATACTTTGAAGAAAATACCAGTACTTAAAATGTTTTGAGTGAATGTGTTTTTGGTGATATGTAAACCTAAAATTTAAGACATAAGTTTCAAAAATCGGTCAACATTCCTAGGAATGGCACTATTTCTGAAATGTCCCTCGTATTTATTTACATTCTCTTAGCCATTTAATAGACTCCTAGCTAAAGAACATATTTTGTTCTGAATAAACCACTCTCAAACAGGTAAACACCAGGCCAAGAAGCGTCATCAAGCCAAGTAAGCTTGCAAAATGCTAAACTTCCGGTTACCAGTTTGCGATTATTTTTTTTTTCAACTTGCTCGTCTGTCACTTAATCGCAATATATTCTTAAATAGCTTAGCACAGGTATACACGTTTTAAATGTTAAAAGTAAAAAGTATGCAAAGACCAGGAACTGAAACAATCAAAATCCAAATCCAGCCCTCAAACCATAGTTGGAAACAACTAAGATTACAAATAATCAAGATACAGAGAACATATGGCCAACCGAGTGAGCAGCTTGTTCCCAAAAGGTGGCCACTCAGCAACCCAAACCGAACCAAAAATAATAATAACATACATAAGGTAAAACATCACAGAAACTCTGACACCAAAAACAGGCAACAAAGAACCACAACAGAACTACCGCCTTGGAACGGTCAGTAATGAATTACTGGGGGGGGCTTAAATCGATTTTACAGGCCCAACCTCACCCTCAGTTTCTGAAGTGGTACAAAACATTTAGTTGGTTGTTCGGTTCGCATGATAACCCTCTAACTCGTCAATGAATCATCACGGTAAACACATAAATCAAATTTCAACACCATGAAGAAGCAAAGACGAGGACTCAACAGATACAACGGGCCGTCTGACAGGTGGAGATCCCTGTCCTGCCAAACAACCCCACTGGAAATCTGAAGCAAAAGAAGGTCACCAGTTGAGCCCCGGTGGACCAAGCAACAGACAAAAAGGCTCCGGTCCCAACCAACTAAAATATATAGCTTTAGGTCAGGGCCATCATAGAGTCTGACGACCGATCCCCCGGTGTGCAATTAAAGAGTGCAGCAAAGCTATCAACCGTGATTGGGTTAATCACTAAGCATGCAGACTGTCGCATAACATTTAAATTATAGCCAATACGTTTGTGACGTATTATTATTTTTCGGAATTGATCAGAAAAATCAGTCCTACCCTTAATCTTTTTAAATTTGTATACTAAGTCACCATAAAATTCTGGTTCCGATAGGCCTTGGTGTAAAAGAAATTTTAATCCGACATCAAATTTTGAAACCAATTCATGGTGTCTGCGATAGAATTTAGAAAAAGCCTTTCTAAGCTTATGATACCGATAGCCCTGTTGAAGAAGTTTAGCAGTTAAACATTTATTACGAGCATTAAAGTCATCTACATGACTACACACTCTAGCAAATCTTATAAGTTGAGAAATATACACTCCATAAGAGGGACGACGTGGAACGTCACCATCCAAAAATGGAAAATTAACTATATCAAAGTCAAAGTCATCACGTTTATCATAAATTTTAGAAGATACAAAACCGTTATTTTAGGGTTCGAATTAATTCGAACAACAACAATTGTGGCATCTTTGAAGCATTAGTTATCACAGTGGTAATACCAATTTCCCTACCTGTGCTTTCGGCCGGGACGGTACTATACAAAATGGCTGTCGACCGAGAATTCAGTCGTAAGCATTACCAATAACGGTAAAAGATACTTTTGTTTATGGCTATCGACCGAGCTGATACTGTTGTCGATTGGCCCGGTCGACAGCCACTTCTGCTTATATGGCTCGGTCGAAAGCACAGGTAGGGAAATTAGTAATACCATTGTGAGTATTTTCTACATTATTTTAATTTGATATATTTGTACGATGTATTTAACATGTTTAAGACTGTAATGTGTCGTTCACTACATGCACTTTAACGGAGAACATCTTTTTTTTTTTTTTTTTTTTTTTTTTTTTTGTTGTTGTTGTATTTTTTTATTTTTTTGCTTGTGCAGTCTTGCTTTATTAACGAGGCCACAATCCATTAGAGGCGCATCACCAAGATCTAGGTGCCACTGGGGCCTCTTTTGGTTCTGTGATACATATGGATAGTAAAGGAGCTACAGGCAACTCCCGATATCTCGAACACTGATATCTCAAAGTATCTTCTTATATCAAAGAATGAATTTCCTATTTTCATTTACATTTCAACTACTGTTATCTTAAACGACTGATATCTCAAAGTAAATTTTCTGGTAAGAAAATTTACTTTGAGATATCGGTAGTTTGGGCTGAAGTTCGACTTCGCGAGATATCGAGAGTTGACTGTATATGATTATACCGATAATTTTACAGTGCTTCTTTCTTCACTGTTTGCTGTCGTTGCTATTCGAATTAATTCAAAACCTGTAATATTTAATTGGCGTCACTAGAAATCTTCATTTAACTGTCGTTGTTGTTCGAATTAATTCGAACCCTAAAATATGTGATAAGTGTCACAAGAAAAGGTGCAGTATAAGCGAACAGCCAAGACTCAGATTGACCTATGCCTTCCCCAAAACTGACAAGGATCAGTGCCTTTTGGCACATAATATAGCTTCTCCAGGACTCAAAGACTCTTCATTCAAAAATGAGAGATTCTCACTATTAACGTCGCAGCGTCAGATCTAATATGACTTTCCGCTGTTTGTGTGTCATACGGCTTTTTCATATTGATACATTTTTTTTCAGTAGGAATTCAAAGCACAATCACCTGGTTGTATGCACGTTCGGTTGTTCAAGTTACCAGTGTACGTTTGGTCAACGTTGTCAAAACGTCGCGTGCTCACTGAGCTGGTTACCACCTCAAGTGAAACAAAGGAAGCGAAGTGTAAAATGTGGAAATTGCTCAGTGTTTCCATATGGCGCGGAAATATTAGGTTCACTAGACTGAGGTGCACATATCATACTTTTATTAATTTCTTTTGAAGTTACGTGTAGGGTAGAAATATCATAAATAGAAATATAGGCGTGCATTCAGCTAAATAATCCTAAAAGGGCTGGTAAAACATTTGGATAAGAAAAAAATCACCGTATTGTTTTCAAAAAAAAAAAATGTACTTCATTATACTTTTTTCGCATTTTCCATTTCTAGCTCAAGGATGCACTTTCATTTCCGCATAATTATCATATAATCTATAATAGAGGATATTCGAAACAAAGTGGTAAAACAAAAGTGCAGTTATCTCGATACATGTAATAAGTATTCTTTACATTTTTTTTAAATGAAAAAAAAATAAATTTCATAAAAATATTCATGAAAACTATATTTCATCGATGTCCCTTGCATGATTCTGCATATTATTTTAGTGAAACTTACATTTAATGTTACAGACATGTTAAGACAAAAAAATCACCGTATCGTTTCCTTGCAGAGCAATGTTAAAGTTTATAAACATCCCCAAATCTGAGAAACTGGGAGAAGTAATGTTGGAGTGAATTCCCTTGAATGGCTGTTGGTTGGTTATTTTGGATTTAACGGCTCTTTAAAAATTTTAGTCTCTATCGAGCCGTCACCCAGACAGAGGGAGAAAGAAACAAAAAAAAGATAGATCGAGGATAGAGGGGACAAAAAACACTTCTCAAACACTTCTTGGGATATCGTGGTAACAAGATTTCATTTTAATTTTGATAAAGGGGAGGTATCATCTCTAAAGGTGCAAGGCCGAAGAGGAGAAAAATACGGGTCCGTTCATTTTACATGACCTTTTCATAGACCATAGGCCCACTGGTTTTTGCTCCCACAAGCTGCTTAAGTAATTAATATAAGGGGAAATTACTCCACAATTAAAGAACATAGAGTACCTAACCTTTACCAAAATATTTAACACATCAAGAACTATTAATATACCAAAAAATCAGCTTCCTAGGTTAAGCGGTTCAGAAGTTGGAAAATTGCCAAATCCAAACAAGGGGCATAACTCAATTATTGTTTGACCGAATTTGCCCAAAAGTTAATCAGTTTTTGTACATCTCACCCCAAAGCTGTATACTAAATATCATTTATCTAGTTTAAATGCGTCTTTAGATATCATGGTAACAAGACTTCATTTCAATTTTGATAAAGGGGAGGTAACTCTAAAAGTTCAAGTCTGGCAGAGGAAAAAATACAGGTCCGCTCATTTTTCAGGGCCGATTCATAAAAGAAATTTCAAAACCCTAGGCATAGTGATTCGCGCTCCCAGAAGCTGCATAAGTAATGACTAACAGGGGGAATAACTCCGTAATCAATAATCACAGAGTTACCTGACCATCTACCAGAATATTTAACACATCAAGGTCTACTTATATACCAAAAACAGATTCCTGGGCTAAGTGGTTCAGAAGTTAGAAAATAACCAAATTCAAACAAGGGAAATAACTCATTTTTACTGAATTCGCTTAAAGTTAATCAGTCATTGTATATCTCACCCAAGCTGTATACTAAATTTTATCATCCTAGGTCAAATACTTCTTGAGATATCATGGTAACAAGATTTCATTTTAATCTTGATAAAGGAGAGGTAACTCCAAAAGTACAAGCCCTACGAAGAGAAAACAAATACGGGTCCGCTCATTTTTCATGACCTTTTCATATATGAAATTTCAAAACCCTAGGCCTAGTGGTTCTCTGGGAATATAGCTGCAGCCTATGGCACTGACGAACGGACGAACGGACAAGGCGAAAGCAAAATGCCCCTTCGAAGTTGGGGGCATAAATAGATGGCATAGATGAGACTAAAAAGTCAAACACAACTCCCATCCGGCACTTACTGCAAGCACACCAGGTCCTTGTCTTACTATTGGACGCCCAGGCACTCAAATTTACACAGCACCATCGCCCGACCCGACCACCACTTCAAACGTCAGACAGCTTGAAAACAAATACCTAAACAAAGCTCGTAAAGTATCACCAAATTATTCCAGTGTTTCATAGTAGCTGTAACTACAAAGACTACAAGGCAAGGTGGTTGCACAGAAATGTTGGAATGAAACAAACGCACATCGACATTGATTCAATGTATTTCATGACAGTTTAAACTGTTTTATTTGTGCATATAGTACAAAAAGCAACAAACGAATAGAACAAATCGTTTCATAATGAGACTGCTTTCACCATGCTTATGGCAAGCAGTACTACTATTTAAAAGTTTCGAAATAGTTGAGGCGTCCCAATCTTTAAGCTGTATGGGTACGTCACCATATTTTCCGCCAGTTTTACACAAAGGAATCAAATATCATGTTTGCTTCCTGGATGACAAAACACTTCCAAAATAAGTGTCTACTCTTGAAGAAAAGAATTTGCTCCTCTAGGAGCAAATTCTTTCCTTTAAAAGTTGACCCTTATTGAGAAGGGAAACAAAAAAGCTGATTTTACAGTTGCTTCCCCTGAAAGTGTGCCCATACACATAAAGGCAAATAAGGTAATGTCCCACAAAACAAAAACAAGCAAAAAAAAATGCATCTCCCTCCGGTATACTCTAAAAGAATGCAACAATCAGCTTGCATAAGCCTGCACATCGTGTTTACAGAGCGGGCATACAACATCAAAATGACGTCTTGTTGACGTCAATGTGATGTCACAATTTTGACGTCGTATTAACGCAAATGTGATGAGATAATAACATCACATTGACGTCAATACGACGTCATTTTGACGTCATGTGCTTGCTGGGTGGAAATACCCTTCAGAGACGGCAGACAAATACAAATCAAGACCTTGACATTTCTTGCTTATTTCTCCATATGGTGAATGGGTATACCTTCTTATTTTTCCGCCATTTTACAAAGGAAAGCAACTTTTGGGACTCCCTGTTTGCCTCCCTGACCGGCATACCTCTCTCAAAATCGGGTCTACTTTTAAAAGGAATTCTCATCTATAGGGGAAGCATTTTTTTCCTGTAAGAGTTGATCCCCATTGAGAAGGGAGGCAATATTAAAAAATAGCAGAGTTGCTTCCCTTGAAACAGTACCCATGCGTCTTGAACACATGAGCGGCGACACAAACCAACAAAGTGGCATTTGCACCCAGTGAAGACTCTAATCAGCCTAGGCGTCCGCCCAGTCTAATCAGAGTCTTCCGTGGCGCTCATGAATGCCACTTTGTTGGTTTTGTGCATAGAGGTAGCTAAGACCCTTAGCTACCCTTTAAGCACAAAGTGAAGACTCTGATCAGATTGGGCGGATGCCCAGGCTGATCTGAGTCATCACTTGGGGCACATGCCACTTTGGTGGTTTTGTGTCGCGGTTCATATGGTGTGACTCATCATTATAACTTAATCAACATAGTAGTTGTGGTGGTGAAATGCCACCATGTACGCTTGATGCAGAATTCAGGAAAATATTCACAAATTATTTTGCTCTACTGCATCAATCTGCAACACTACATTATATTGCCTGTTTGTATGCCTGTATTTAGACCTAGACAGATGTTAGAGATCAACTCCAGAACAGCTTGCTAATAGTTCAACTCCAAAACAGCTTGTTAAGTGTACAAGTCCATAGCAGATGTAAAGTGTTCAACTCCTGAACAGCTGTTAAGTGTTTAACTCCCGAACAGCTTGTGAAGTGTTCAACTCCTGAACAGTTGTTAGTGTTCAACTCTAAAACATCTGTTAAGTGCTCAACTCCCGAACAGCTGTTAAGTGTTCAACTACCGAACACCTGTTGAGTGTTCAACTGCCGAACAGCTGTTAAGTGGTCAGCTCTACCACAGGTTTTATAAGTGTCAACTCCCGAACAGCTGTTAAGTGTTTAACTCTCAAACAGCTGCTAAGTGTTAAACTACAAAGTTGTTACGTGTTCAACTCCCGAACAGCTGTTACGTGTTCAATTCCCGTAGAGTTGTCACGTGTTCAACTCCCGACTAGTTGTTAAGAGTTCAGCTGAAGTAGACAGAAAGGTACTGGTCTGGCACGGACACAGCCGAAATATCTCAGGTCGAAAGTATGACGGCGAAAAACATAAGAATCATGTTTTGTGACTGATGAAGAAAATGTAAACTTGCACCTCCAAAAATGTTGGCTTGTCAAAGCTTACTAACAGCGAGGACTCAAACCAGATTGTGCAATATTTCCGCTAACTAAACAATTCATTCAATGTAGATTCCTCTATGCCCACCAGGGTGTGTGAGAACAGAAAATGCTCTGACCAAACTGCGCTGATGCACAGACTGCTCTGGATTAGTTCTTTTATAGAGGATCTTACACAAGAGGTCATTTCATATGAAATTTATGAAACGAGCCTTCGGCGAGTTTCATAAATTTCATATGAAATGACCACGAGTGTAAGATTCTGTTTATCATATGACCCCTTAAAATGGGATTTTAACGCCTTTAAACTGAACATTATTTTAATAAGAAAACGCATTATTGACATAGCGTTACTTGTACGCGCCAAAGTGTTATTACTCGTGTGGTCATACGATTTTTATTACACGACGTTATCCACTGAATAACACCGACGTCATATGATAAATATGTTTTCTACATACATGTACCTTTTTCAGTGACATTGTTCACGCAACTTTGCACCAGAAAGAACAGTGAATTACAAAAACGTCAAGATATAGATATAAACTCGTGAAATTATATTATGTGTATTGAATGCATTTACTGTCTCCATTTCATCGGCAAATATCATTCCAGTGGGCACACAACGCTGGAACAACACTCATTCTAACATGACGTTAAAGTTTTCCCCTAATGAACGCTTAGAAAGTGGCGTCGTGTGAAAGTGTGTGATAATTCACGTTGCTAATGTCGCGACATGCCAATTTCGCGCCTTGATGGTTGGTTGGTTGATATAATGCTTAACGTCCACGGTAAACAACTAAGATCATGTCGGGACGATCAGTTAACCTAACCACACTATTCCTGGGCAGGAGGCTTAGACCTCCTAAGCGGTTAACCAGTACTAAGTGCACATACTTTCGCCAGTAACTGACAACTGCTCTTCTTGAATCAGCGGAAGGAGAAACGAAAGTATGTGCGCCTTGATGATGTTGAATGTAAATCTTCTGTCGACGTCCGCCTCAATACTTGTCTCTAAGTAAATGTTGTAATATACTTGAATTTTCATTTTGTATAATGTTAGAATCGAAATAATTTTTCCTTACCCGTAAATTATCGCTGATTAACGCGTGTGTGTCGGGCAGATACGAATCGGCCTCGCCGTCGTGAATTAATTTTGCGTGATCTGGGGCAGTATTCATAAAGCCACTTAAGCCGTTGCTATGCTGTTGCTAAGGTTAAATATCTATGAAGGAGATTCCCTATAACTATGAAATTTGATCTGGAGGAACAGTCTAAAAAGACTGTTCCTCTAGAGCAAATTTCATAGTTGTAGGAATCTCCTTCATAGAAATGTAGCCTTAGCAACAACATAGCAACCACTTAAGTCGTTTTGTGAATACGGCCCAGTCCTCCAACACCATGTGTAAATCAGCGATAGTTCACGGGTAAGGAAAATTAACTTCGATTACAACGTTATGGCGTCACGTCGACTTTAGTCCAACATTTGTTTCAACAGTGTGTGTCTACTACAATTGTCATTGTAACAATATAACTTATTTTTTACTAATAAACTCTCTTCTGGGCGGCTTTTATACGATTTCTGTGAATCTGGCTGTAACCCTGATGGTAACTGAACCCATAAGTTAAACGTCCTTCCTTCTGCAATTCTGGAAGGCTTGGACTCGAATCTGCCGGAGACGGCGGTGATTTACGAAGGTCTTCTAGACTTCTGCTAGGAGACAACGCAGTTCTTAATTCTTTCTTTTTGGTATGTGGTTTTGTTAATTTCACGGGACTGGATTTAGTAAAAGGGACTCTACTTTTCTGAATCATAGGCTGAGGTGCTATTTGAACTCTCTTCTTACCGTGTTTATTTTCGACAAACACGGCTTTCTGTAAAGAAGCTGTTTGATCAGGGTCATCAACCCATGCTTCGCGACCCCTAAGCGTTTTCTCTATTGCTGGTGCATTGTTATTATTAATTAAGTGCTTATCTTCTAAAGAGCCACGCAATCTTCGGTTTTCCTCCATCAAACGTTTATTACTGGCTTCTATGTCATTAATCTTATCACGTTTAACTTCCCACTCTCGTTTATCGTTTTCAACTTCACGTTTATCTCTGTCAAGCTGACTGATTCGTTTTGTCAGTGAATCTATTTTCATATTTAGTTCAAATATTTGTTTCTCTAAGGCGGATATCTTATCGTCCTTATCCTCCAATTCGTTCAAAAGCTGCTCTTTTCTGTTTTCAGACTGTTCTAATTTTTCAACAAAGTGTTTAAGTTCCCTCTCCATAGTGTTGATGTGTTTCTCAAATATTTTAAGACGCTCGATTTCGGATATAAGAGTTTCCTTCTCGTGGTCGAAGTCTTTCTTTTCAGCATCTTTCTCGGTCCTAAGATTATCTACCTGTGCTATAAGCTTGCTGATTTGGCCTTCTTTATCTGACACAACAGACTGCAACTCTTTATTTGTATCTTCGAGTTTAATATTTGCATCCTTTAAATTGGTCGCAGCATTTTCAGTCTCATGTTTTAATCCATCTAATTTCTTTTGTATATCAACCAATTCATTCTTTAATCTCTCAATTTCCTTCTTAAGCTCGTCAATTTCTTTATTTTGAGAATCACGTGTTGTAGTCAGTGATTTATTTTCAGACACAAACTTTTTATTTTTAGTCAACAGGTCATCGTATTTGATTTTTAGCTCATCCGATTCAGATTTTGATTTTTCATATTTTGATTTCAATTCTTCAAGTTCTTCCTGTAATTTCCGTTTCTCGACATTAGTTTTCATCTCTACCTCTTTCTTGTCCTTTTCAAGTTTAATAAC
The DNA here is from genome assembly GCA_963989385.1 of Ctena decussata. NCBI lineage: Eukaryota > Metazoa > Mollusca > Bivalvia > Lucinida > Lucinidae > Ctena > Ctena decussata. The sequence continues at coordinate 48,016,152 of OZ022500.1, forward strand.
GAGATTTTTCAGGTCTTTAATTTCATTATCAAACTTATTTTCATCCTTCATCACTCCAAGCAGCTCATCAAGTTCAGATTTCTTTTGCGTGAGACTTTCCGATAGTGAATTGTTTTCAAACTCTAGGGCATTTAGCTTCTTTTCTAATTCGTCTATTTTATCTTTTTGGACTTGATTTTCCTTTTTCATCTTTAAATGATCCTTTTGTAAGTCTTGAATTTTATCCAGTTTTTCTGACTCCACTGCTGTCACACTATTAGCTAATGACTTTTTCTCCTTCTCCATGGCATGCACTTTCCTGCTTTCACTCAAAAGTTCTGCTTTCACTTTGATAAGCTCTTCGTTAACGTTTTGATTTTCGGTCTGCAACTTGACTACTTGTGCTTTGAGTTCTGTCATCTGATTAGCTGTTCCTTCAGTGCTCTCATTTGTATTGCTTACACTTTTGGAAGCGTTTTCCAGTTCCTTGACTTGTTTCTTTAATACTTCGTTTTCTTGCTCTAGACTTAATGATCTTTCATCCATATTATTATCTCTTGAATTTTTCAGTTCACTTTCCAAGATTTCGAGTCTTGAATGCATTCGATTATTTTCAGCTGTAAGCTCTTCAATAGTTTTTAGAAAACTGTTTGCTTCATCTTCTAGCTGTTTTATTCTTCTTTTATATGCCATTTCGGCCTTGAGAAGAGTGTTTCTTTCAGCATATATAGCATCATACGATTCCCCGCGCCGTATATCTGAACGAACTGAGCCTGTATTAGCCATTTTAGCACTTTCGCTAGAGCTTGTGGGTTCCTCGGCTATTTTATCTGATATAGTGTTGTCTGCGGTAAAGTCCAAGTTTTCTTTAGAAACTGAAGGAGTTCGTTCAGAGAGTTGCTTGACGGTTTCAGTTTCTAATTCAGACACCTTTACGGTTGTAATCTGGTTAACAATTTGTTGTTTTGATTTGGTAGCTAACGCATTACTTGTTTCCCGTTGATCCTTGTTCTGTTGTGCCCCGCCAAGTGTTGTTATCCTTGGGGCACTACCGACTGTTAATTTAGATACTGGCGCATTAGACTTAGTACTATTTTCACTAACTTTCGGCGATGCTCCATTTGCAACGACTATACCTGAAGCTGAATGTGCGTCTTTATTCACACTTATGCCAGCTTTAGCAGTAGAGCTAACAGTTAATTTTTTATTATCTATAGATTTTGTTTGATCAGTTTTATGAGAATTGTCATTCTGTTGACTAGAAGTTTTACTCTGGTTATCAGTAACAGTCTTTACAACGTCTTTTTGTGGATTAACAACGGTTTTTAACGTTTCTTTAGTTGCATGGCTTGATAGTTTTGAACTTTTTCCTGCTTTTGCGGAAGTATTGTCTACTTTTTGTATATTAACCTGAGCTAACGCAATAACTTTTGCATGTTGTTTCTTGTTTGTTTCTTCGTTGGAATAAGTTTTCTTTGTTTTACTACTTTCATTAACTCTGTGTACTGGTGCTGCTTTTGTATCGTTACTTTTCTTATTCACGACAACAGAAACTGGTAATTCTTCTTGTTTTGCTTTACTTCTGTCTTTGATAGCCTTCACATTAATGTTTATGTTGTCTTTCTTTTCAGTAACTTCTATATTAGGCTTACTGTTGATTTCTTCCTCGTTTACTCTAGCTAATTTCTTACTTGTCACAAGCCTTTCTTGTTGTTTTCCTTGTGGTGATTTAGTCTTTTCATTTACTGCCTTTAACCCAACTGCTAAAGGCTCTCTTTTTCTATTTGATAGCTCTGTATGATTAGTTTTGTTCACAGTAAAACTGGGGTTCTTAGAAGCATTCGTGTCACTATCTAGATTTTTGAGTCCATCTAATTGTTTTTGTTCTTTTTGATGGGTCCTAGTCTTTTCACTTACCGATTTTTCATTTACAACTGTGTCTTTTCTTTCCTTTATTTTGTCTGATTTATAACCTTCTTCTTGACTTTCAGTTTCCTTAGTACCACTCGTTGTCTTGTCATCATCAACCTTATTTCTTTGTTCTTTATGATGCGCTTTAGCTTTTTGGCTTATGGCCTTGACACCAGTTTGAATGTCAGCTTTCGTGTCAATAACCCGAGTTCTATTTTTCTCATTTATTTTAAGCACAACTTCATCTCGTTCATCTATGTTTTGCCTTGTAATATCACCACTTTCCCCCTTTAAGTCAATTTGTTTGATTTCTCTGTCTCCTTCGATTACAGGTAACTGAATATGGGCACCCTGTCCCCTTAGATTTATTGGATCAGTATCGAATGTGGCTTGACGCAGAACGAGGACGTCGTCCGTGTTTGACATATTGTAATCTAGAGATGTTTAGATCTCCGAGCCAGGTGACAGCTGCCATTGTTTGCTGTAGTCAGACTGAACAGATAGTTGATGTCGCACAGAAAATACTTGAAAGCCTGAAATGCAAAGACAGTGAAATACAATAACATGTAATCTTGTGTACTAGTACCTATAGTACGTATGTGTCCTCTAATGTATTTTCTGAAACAGTTTTACTTTATATTTGAAGCAGGAAACGATAGTTTGTTCTCTCACTGCACAGTTTAAGAACTGTTAGGTAAATAGCAAACTATCGACACACTTTTTTAAACCGTTTTAGGTGGTTATGCTTTTTATAAAACCCGAGTAACGCATATAAGAAAATCTGTTATAATTTGACTAACCTGTTTGCTTTTAAGTATCCTTCACGGTGGCTTGCGAATGGTTCGAAGATATATATATATAAAGGCCTTATAAATGCAAGACCGTTCCATGCTTGAAAAAACCATACTTCATGGTTTGTGTGAACTGTAGAAGATCAGATCAGCCTGCTCATCATCGTAGACAGATCAGGCTTTGGAGTTTTGCCAGTTAGATCCGTTTGGATATATACAGATTTTAGGTTTGAGCAAGGAAGACTTTGATCAGTCTGCGCGGAAGCGCAGGCTGATCAAAGTCTTCACTGTTCACACATCTTAGAAGATACCTTACCTGTGACCTAAAGCAAAAAACAGACGGGACACGAGAAAATCAACAAAGTGGTTGTGCGCCCAGTGCAGACTCAGATCAGCCTGGGCATCCGCCCAGTCTGTACAGAGTCTTCGCTGACTGCATGGAGGTAGCTTAGACTCTTAGCTGCATTTATGCATTTAGCGAAGAGTCTGATCAGACTGGGCGGATACCCATGCTGATCTTTGTCTGCACTGGGCGCACAACCACTTTGTTGGTTTTCTCGTGTCTCAGCTCGAATATTAATTGATCTGAGTAATTGCTACGTGCAAAGCTGTTTTGTTGACTTAATTAAAAATCAATGAACAAAATCTATAACTGAGGTCAAATTTGTCGTTTCGTCCAATATCGTAAGAAACGATGTGACAAAACATGTCTTTTGGGAAGTAAACAACTATGCGTGCCCAGACCAGATTGCTTCCATGCACATTCTAATCAGGGTAGGCACTGTCCGCTTTTCGGTGGGGGCTGCTATGAAATGTGTAAATTTTTTAAGACTGTACGCAGAATGACCATAATAAGTTTACTTCGCATGTGCCTCAAGACAGATTTTTTTAAGGAAGCAACATTGTTTATCCCGATGATCTTTGCAACTGCCAATATAAAAATTATGATATTAAATTTATTTCTTTATGATCCGTGTATTATTTCCAAGTTCAATAGATACCCTAAGAATATTTCAGAAAGAATGCGCCGCTATTATCCGAATTATTCGGTCAGCCGGTCGGAAAACAGAACAATGTAGACCTAGATTGGACTGTTTCTAGGAAACACCAATCTGATACGGTTCTACAATATTTGCCAACATGTCATAAACGTATGTTCACGGACCAACAGGCTTGTCCAAGTTCGAAGTGTGAAAGCTATAAACAATGCCCGTATATAAGGACAAACATGTAATTTGTGAAAAAAAACACACTGTTTAAGGTGAACTGATTCGCTTTCAATGGAAGCAACTCTACCACATTCATATTTGCCGCCCTTTACAATGGGAGATCAACTCTTGAATGAAAGAATTCGCTCCCTTAAGGAGCGAGTTCTTTCTTTTAAGAGTAGATCCTATTTAAGAAGAGCACGTCATCCAGGGAAGCAAACAGGAAGTCACAAAAGTTGTTTCTCTTTATAAAAATGGCGGAAAACATGGAGGTGTACCCATACACCTCATATATGAGATAATCTTAAATCATTTACCTGCTTGTCAATTAAGTTACATTTGTTCCTTTGCGAAGGAATGCAGATGATTACATTACAATCGGTACTGTAGTCGATTAGATGTTGAAATTGTGGAAATTTCTTTATATCTACATGTTAGCAATTTGCTTACTGCCAAATCCTGTGGGCTGTTACATATGGCGCTGTATTACAGGATATGTATGAAATGCCATGAAGTGTTAACTAATGAAATGTTTGAAACCAAAAGTTATGGTGACAGATGTTTCCATTCGTTTACAATACAGCATTGCATAATAAATGTACCTATCCCCAATTTATTGCAACGGATCCCCATTTCCTATACAGTCAGTTCTCGATAGCTCAAACTACTGAAAATCATTCCAAACTACTGATATTTAAAAGTAAATTTTCTGGTCCCAGAAAATTTACTTTGAGATATCAGTAGTTTGAGGTAACAGGATTTGAAATTAAATAAAAATATTGAATGTCTCCAAATTTTATTGTTCGAAATAAGTGGAAGTTTGAGATATCAGAGTTCGAGATATCAAGAGCCGACTGTATCTAATTTCTTCAGTCGCCCTAAGAAAAGGTAAATGGCAGATCTCGGCAGGGTAAATGACGTCCCCTTCTGAACAGATGCGTATCGACCGGCCGATCCGCGAGACAGATCAACCGCAGATATCTGTCGTTAGCTTAACGAAGTCGTTAGTAGAGGATTCGTTAAGTCTTTCAGTTCCCACAAAATCAAATGCGGTAATATTTTTTGCTGAAAAATTGTTTGCACTGCAAAAGCTCCTAACATTTATTCGGCAAAAAATGGCAGTGTTTGTACGTATAATCGTTTGAAAAATTAACGTCTCGTTAGTTAACGACGTCGTTAGTTTTGAACAACCGGGCCCTGATTTTAATACGAGTTTTTGAGCGCAGGAATCGCCCACCAAGGTCCGAGAAAGATGGCAGCCAGGGGCATACGCATGAGATGCCAGATGCAGCAAAAACTTCAGTGCAACAAACCAAATAATACAAAAAAAATCAGAAAAAAAAGACAAAATGTAGTTCTAACTGATAAAAAGAAAGACGAAGATATAGACATACGTACCCACAGGCTTACAAACGTTATGCACCAAAAACTATGTATATCCAATCATGAACCAAACTTGACAAAAAATATATGCTTTGGTCGTTCGTACAGGTTTTAACACATTTTCTGTTAAACCAATTTTGAGTATTTGCATACCCAAACCATATAAGTTATATCGTACAGAATAAGTCATGTAGAGATATCTACTATAACAATACAAATACACATTTCAGTGAATAGCAAACAATGTTAAACAAAAATATTTACTCGGATTAGAAGGGGTACCGAATCAGATAACCCGGGCAGGTTTATGGAACGGTGCATATTTAAGGTGACTTCAAAGTTTAAAGTAACGTTTTCCAACCCAGCGACGTCATATCAGCAGTTTCCAAGTGTTTTGTATAATTTAAAACGCATTTGCAATGTTTCCCTGTCAAAACTATGTGAAAAGGAAAGTCAGCTGGCAAGAGAAAATGTACCTTATAATATGGGCACAAAAATGAAAACTCCTGGTATACTCAGGGTCAGTCACTTTTCCATGTTCACACTGCAAAGATATGGATCTGGGGAGAGGGGGTGGGGATTTATTAGGCAAAAAGCAAAGACTATGCAGATATACGGGTTGATTTGAGTTTTTGTTGTCCGAGCATATTGTCCCTTTCTTCGTTCTTCGTGATGTTGCGAATAACTATAACTTTTTTTTTCTCTCTCTCTCTCTCTCTCTCTCTCTCTCTCTCTCTCTCTCTCTCTCTGTGTGTGTGTGTGTGTGTGTGTGTGTGTGTGTGTGTGTGTGTGTGTGTGTGTGTGTGTGTGTGTGTGTAAGTGTGTGAGGGGGGCAGGGGGTTCAAAGAGAAACAACTTTTTCGGTGTTAGTACTAGGCCCTGTAATCAGAGCAGAGCCCCTACTCGCAACTGGTCCACTTTAAAAAAAAAGAATTTGCTCTCCTTATCTTTTGGGAGCAAATTTATACCTTTAACAGATGACCCCACAGAGAAGGGAGTTAGGACATGAGAATGGCGAAACATGCGGAAAACAGTCAAGAAGATGTAATGTTACGGTATAATGGTACTACTTTTTTTCCTCTTTTCCAAAGGGAGACAACTTTTCAACTTTTTAGCCACGACACGAGAAAACCAACGAAGTCGCAGGTGCGCCCAGCGCGGACTCAGATCAGCCTAGGCATCCGCCCAGTCTGATCAGAGTCTTGACTATGCGTTTAAAGAGTAGATAAGAGTCTAAGCTACCTCCTTGTCGACAGCAAAGACATTTATCAGACTGGGCGGATGTCCAGGCTGATCTGAGTCTGTGCTGGGCGCACATGTCTCTTAGCTTGTTTCCTCGTGTCGTCAGTTGAGGGTAGGCGACTCTGAAAAAGTTAAATACAGACAAGCGCAACTGTTGCACTAATTTCGGAAGACTTATTTCAGTCAAAAAAGTACTTTATTGAAACTTTATTTCATCAGACGTCGACTCCAAGGTGTTGAAGGCAGGTATAAACGTATCAGAGAGGCAAATTACACCCAAATATGTGAATGTCTATCATCATAGACTTACAAAAGTCTGGAATTTTGGTAAAGGTACCTGTACGTGCATATTGAAATTAAACAGTAACGTCTTGTAGACTTTTTTTTATCAGATTAAGATTTTGTATCAGACACTTTGTGGAGGGTCCCAATCAAGCTGGGGCAAATAAGTAATAATAAGTAAAGACCAGAGAAAGAAAGAAGTTATACAATGAAAGGAAGAAAATAATGATAAATCACACCGTACATTCGATTATTAACATTTTGTAAAAAGACAGGCGGTACGGAATAAAGCAGTTGTTTATGTGCTCACGTGCATTTTCGCGGGTAAGTCATTTTCTTATTTTCTGGTGAGCTAGCTGGACTTTTTCTTCAATTTTCATAGCGAGAGTTCATATTTTGTCTCATTCTCTGAAACGGTGCAAATAGATGAAAATAATTCTGGGCCATTATCTTTTTATTCGGTTGCCAGGTGACGCTAAATATACGGGAAATGACAGTCGGTATCTCTTGATTTGGTAAGGAATATAACAGGCGGCAAATACGGAAGACACGGTCGTTTTTATTCATTTTTATAATACGGTTCTGTCACAGACGGGACTAAGTACTAAATTCTAATTGCAAATTCATAATTGAGCCGCGACACGACAAAACCAACGATGTTGTTGTGCGCCCAGCGCCGACTCAGATCAGCCTGGGCATTCGCCCAGTCTGATCAGAATCTTCGCTGTCCGCATGGAGGTAGCTTAGACCCTTTGTTACCCTTTGAGCACTTAACAAAGAGTCTGGTCAAACTGAACGGATGCCCAGGCTGATCTGAATCTGCGTTGGGCTCACAACCACCTTGTTGGTTTTGTCGAGTCGCGGCTCAATTATGTTATGCCATTTTCATTCCCTATTTTATATCTTAAAGACCCGGAGTTATTTACATGTACTAAATTGGTCATACATTTGTCGTGGACAGAATTGTACTGTATCCTGTAACTGGATTTTAGATAACCAAATAATTGGTTAACATAATTATAACTGTCAGTAACATAATGCCATCTTGAACCATCAAGCTCCGATAAAGTACTAGTGAACCTCTCTCATCAACGTCTGTGACACCAGGAGAACCAAGCCCCGAGGTTATAAAACTTTTTTCATGCTCAACTCAGCTGAGCATGAAACTTCTCTGCTGATAAATATGTTGGCATTTTCATATTTATAAGCAGAGAAAATTTCATACTCAGGTAAACTTAACAAAAAAAAAACAACTGTACTTATTAGTAATCGCCATATATTTGCAGGTAAAATTTCATGCTCAGCTGAGTTGAGCATCAAAAAAGTTTATAACCGTGGGGCCTGGTTAAATCTTAAAGACTGTAACCGACTTGAAGGACTTAAAGCTATCGCTATAGCTTAACCTGCTTATTATCAACGTTTCCCGCCGTTTTACAGGGTTTTTAATTTTTTGAGAATTTTTCTGCTCCCTAGAGAAAGAAATCCTTCCAAAAGACTTACTCCAATTGAAAAGGACAGAGGTGTCTTCCTCTGAATTGAGAATGTGTGCATGCTGTTACGTCATGCGCAGTTCTCTTCTGCTACATGACAAGGGCATAATATGTTCTGTATGAAAAGATCGAATATTGCACAACAAGCTTCTATTTTCTTCTTTTAACACAGCATGCATACAACGTCTAAAAAATTTTGTGATGACGTCAATGCAACGTTATGACATCGCAACAACCTTGTATAGATAATAATAAAGCGTCATAACCATGCATCCACGTCGTTAGAACGTTGTTTTGACGTAATGTGTCAGAACGAAATGTCTCATTATTTGTGATGACCAATAGGGTTTACTAGGCATTTTCAATCTTACAAGTATGCGTAACAACTCACGCGCATGCTACTTTACCGATTTTTCATGTGGACATCTCGGTTTTGACACTGAATGGCAAGCTTCTAATATTTTCGCATTGTCTTCTAAAATGTTAAAGGACGATGTGATTCATACACAGCCGATCTGAGCAAAGCCTGAACAATCTGATTATGTCCACATGATGATCTGGATATGCATAACTCGGAGTTCCTCTCGTGTGTTAAGAAATCACATCTATGACAACCCGGTATAACTAAGTTACTGATGATGCTTAAGCTGATATGAGCTGGTCTAGTCTAGTCTAATCTATCCCATAACCTTGCAAGGTCGTTGGTGTACCACAGATGACTTTACAACAATCCCGTTCCACCTAGTCCTATCTTCAGCTGCCCTAGTTGAGCTAGCAACTCGGATAGAGTAGTGGATAGAGCACTCGCTTTCCACCTCTGCGACCCGGGTTCGAATTCCGGCGTCGTCATGTGGGAGGGTAGTGGTCGCCCATCCGAGGTCGGAGGTTTTCTCCGGGTACTACGGGTCCTCCACCAGTATAGGACCACAAACGCGCAAACATCCGTGCCATCGAGAGTATTTAAATAAGTTCGCGTGAGCTTTCAACGCAATCGATGTAAAATTTTACAAAATGCATTAGAGTCCACTAATCCGATGTTGTGCATATAGCCAGTTTAGGTTATTTACAACCATTTACCAACCAATGCATTTGGCACACAACGTTGAATCAACATAGAATCAACGTTGATTTAACGGAATGACATTGACTTAACGATGTTTTAATTTTGAGTGAATGATACTGTGTGCCTGCTGGGTAAGTTTTCTAACAGGAGTTTTTTTTTGTAATTTTGAGGAAAATACAATATTTATTCATTCATCATCATCTCATACTTATTAGTTTAAATTATTCTTTAAATCAGTCAGTTGATTAGCAGATAGTACGAGTCTGTTTGAACTTGCCGGGCCGCGTAGTGCAATCGGTAGGGCACCTGACTCATAAGTCAGATGTCCTGGGTTCGAAACCCGGTCTGGCCACATACTTTCGTTTCTCCTTCCGCTGATTCAAGAAGGGCAGTTGTCAGTTACTGGAGAAAGTATATGTGCACTTAGTACTGGTTAACCGCTTAGGAGGTCTAAGCCTGCCCAGGAATAGTGTGGTTAGGATAACTGGCCGTCGCGACATGACCATAGATGTTTACCGTGGACGTTAAGCAATAAATCAATCAATCAATCAAAAAAACTGTTTGAACTTTGTTATATATCAACCAGCAGGCACAAAACGTCGAAAAGGCGCTTACGGACGTGAGTGCGACGTCATTATGACGTATCGACGTCAGCTTGACGTCGGTAAGACGTCATTCGCCTGCTGGACACGTGGAAATAGAAGAAAAGACTAAGCACGACGTAAATTCCTGGCATTATGAGCGTTATCTTTCTTTGTTGTACTAAACGCCTATAGATATTAGGTCTCGACACAAAAATAAAATTTGCAATGTTAATTTTCATCTGCCATCATCTCAGTGCGCTCGCACGAAGTCTTACAATAACCGCTGAAAGATCAAGAGATCGCCAAAATCCACCTAGTAGCATGTGAAAGGTAACCTATCGAGTCGAGTACCTTTCACACCCTTGGTTAACTATGTATATACAAGGGCTGTTACGATACGAAAAAGAGCTGTTAGAAACGAAAAATTCATGGTAATCAAACGACCTGATGATGGCCTGATGACCAAGTCGTTTGGTAACTATGATTTTTTCGTTTCGTAATGTTCAACTCATTTTCGTTTCGTAACATCCTTGGTTGGTTGGTTGATTTGATGCTTAACGTCCACGGTAAACAACTAAGGTCATGTCGCGACGGTCAGTAAACCTAACCACACTATTCCTGGGCAGGCTTAGACCTCCTAAGCGGGTAACCAGTACTAAGTGCACATACTTTCGCCAGTAACTGACAACTTCCCTTCTTGAATCAGCGGAAGGAGAAACGAAAGTTTGTGGCCAGACCGGGATTCGAACCCAGGACCTCTGACTTACGAGTCAGGTGCCCTACCGATTGCGCTACCCGGCCCGGCCGTAACATCCTTGAAAACAAAGTATGAAAGTTAACATTGCAGCTCAAATCCAAAATAAAAGGCGATAGTTGGACTAAACATAAGCCTTCCCAGCGGGCACAGGATGTCGAAATGACGTCGAACTGACGTCGATGTGACGTCATAATTTCTCGACAACGTCAGTACAACGCCATTTTGACGTTATGTGCCTGCGGGATTATTTCAGCGCTCCTATAGACGAAATACCAACAAAGTGGTATGTGCCTCCAGCGTAGACTCAGATCAGCACTGGAATCTTCCCAGTCTAATCAGAGTCTTCGCTCTGCGCTGAAAGGGTAGCTAAGGGTCTCGGCTAGCTCCACGCAGACAGCGAACACTCTGATCAAACTGGGTGGATGAAATACCCCGCAACGTGCAAGGTCTACACTGGGTCTCGCTGAAGCTGCTAGATTATCGACCCTACCTGCGGACGAATCATACTCTATCTCACTTATAGCACGATACCCAGAGTAGAGCTTACCTTACATGTTGCGGGGATCTCATGCTAAACATTCGGGAATACGGGGATTGTACTGAGAGAGAGAGAGAGAGAGAGAGAGAGAGAGAGAGAGAGAGAGAGAGAGACTTGTTTAAAGTGGGTCAAATGTAAAAAAAATATTATGATAGAATACAGCCTTTCCTATATCTACACAAAATACAGTTTTATATATACACATATGAGAGAGAGAGAGAGAGAGAGAGAGAGAGAGAGAGAGAGAGAGAAAGGTCAGTTGTGAAACATGTATATAGTAGGTCAAAAAGTATAGAAAAATAAATATTTGGACAGATAACGAGAGGTTGGAAAAGGGAGAGACACTTTGAAACTTCATTCAGTAAAACGAAAAAAATATAGTAGTTATCTTAAAAAAAATGGGACAGAATTATCTGCATTTTTCGGTTTCACCCAGATTACACTGCCTGTCTAACTGGGATCGGCATCATTAGCTAGTCCGCTACCAGTTTTGAGAAAACTGTGGCTTGAAATTAACATTATAATTAAAAAGTGTCCCATAATTTATTAAGGGAAATAATTATGGTAAGTGGGTATTACTTTTTCGATTTACCCGTAGATACATTGTTAACTAGATCCTTAATTATCCTACTGTAAAACATGCATGTGCATGCGCAGACACAATCATGTCAGTTTTAAAAAACACAATCAATATTTATATCTTACCAACAAATAAAAGCATCGCAAACGACTGCGTGATACTCCGCCACTGCAAACCTATTTCATTCACCGATTTTTCCAGATTTATTTTTTTCTCTGAAAAACGCCAGAGCATGGGCAGCAAGACCTCGAAGCTTTTTTCATGACAGGACACTATATTACTCTGATCACTTTCTATAAACTTCCAAAATATCACTTACCACTCTGATCATACACAATTTCTGTGATTTTATACATGTATGTGACCATGGGGCAGAGGCAGACAACCCCCTAAGGGTCAAATTTGGATCACCACAAGAAACTTTTAATACTTCTATCATCAGTTGTGAGTTTCTGAAAAATCTGTTTATGATTTTATATAGATTTTATCATTTTCTACGCAGGTATATACCTGTAGCCTGGAAGAGGAGGAGCCTCAATGGAAGCTTTCATTACTCTGATCATTTGCTGAAAGTTTTAGAAAAACTCTGATTTTATACAGATTTTTTCATGACTTTACACGAAATATAGCCCCAGGGCATGGGCAGATAACCCGCGAAGATAACATTGCTTTGCTAATACAAAGCTTTCGTTACCTCGATCATGTTTGTGAAGTTTCATGAGGATACTCCAAAAAGTAGAGGAACAAGAGGCCAAAAACCATAAGTGCCGTTACTCTGTCAGAAATCATCGAAATTTGCCCATTAACGACCTTAAGTGAGACATTCTTGATACAAAGGCATATGCAAAATTTGAATGAAATCCGTTGATAAATACTTAAGTCATCGAACGGAAACTAAGTACGGACGGACGGATGGACAGACACACGGACGGCCAACGTGAAAACATAATACCCCGCCACTACCGTGTGGCGGGATATATAAAGAAAATCCATTAAAATCCATAGACCTTTGGATCCTCATATTTTAGGCTGTAGCTATTCATCCTGACATAATGACCATTGCATTGAAAACCAAAGGTATATTTTTAAACAAGGTGGCAAACAGTTAAAACCGCAAGTACTTTACATGTGACATGGCAGGAGGGTAATCACGGGGGTAATACAAATTTCCCTATCTGTGCTTTCGACCGAGTCAGTCAAAAACCATACATGCAAAAGTGGCTGTCGACCGAGACAAGCGACAGCAGTATGAGCTTGGTCGAAAGTCTTTAACAATAGTATCATTTACCGTTACCGGTTATGCTTACGATCGTATTCTCGGTCGACAGCCACTTTGCATAGTACAGAATCGGTCGAAAGCACAGGTAACCAAATTGGTATTACCCCCGTGGTAATATGTGTCTTGAGTTTACAAAAATCCTAGCATTGATCAAGGAGATGTAGAGCGGACATGGAAGTTAATTGACAGACGGACGAACTGCAACTAGACGGATGGATAACGCCACGACATAATGCGACCCATCTTTCGAAAGGGGTATAAAAATGATCATAGCTGATACCAACCAGTGATGCGCTACCTAAACGCATCATCAACAGCAAACTTCTCTTTATAAATACAGGGTTGATTGGTTGATTTGATGCTTAACGTCCACGGTAAACAACTAAGGTCATGTCGGGACGGTCAGTTAACCTAACCACACAATTCCTGGGCAGGCTTAGACCCCTAAGCGGTTAACCAGTACTAAGTGCACATACTTTCGCCAGTAACTGACAACTGCCCTTCTTGAATCAGCGGAAGGAGAAACGAAAGTATGTGGCCAGACCGGGATTTATAAATACAGGGAAAACTCTGCTACGATCATCTTTGCTAGCCAAGGATACTAAGTCCACTTTGTTCCTTACCATTTGCCGACGACCTGTTCGCAAATCAGATTTCCCACAGCGCCGCCCTTTGGCTGCAGCTAGTTGCTCCCCCGGCGTGTTATCTTTAGATCAGAAGATCTGTTTCTAAACACACTTTTTGCACAACTGCGCATGATCGTTCAAAAAACACTAATGAATTGGTTAATCTTGACCGTCTACTCCTGTTTTGTTGTTGATTGGTTGTTTTGGGTTTAACGGCTCTTTGAGGCAGTATTTCAGTCTATATCGAACCGTCCTGTTTGGTAACTGCTAACGGTATCCACGATGTTTTCTGTTCTGTTCTGTTTCAATTCTCGTAACGACGTTCCCCAAATGGGTCAGCGGTGCGTTACCATAGTTGCACACACCTGACGCCGAGCGTCCGTCTATCACGATATTTTCTACCGACAAAGCGCCTATTATGCGGAAAATATTTTGTTACGGATAATTTGAGTGGCTGTGATGGATGTTATTCGCATCCAAGAAATGATGCAGTGGGAAAAATCGTTTTACGAATATGCCGTTGGCCAAGGGTACGTAATGCCTCATTCACACGATCAAAGTTTCTTTGTCACAGAAACTTTAACAAAAGAAAGTTTAATTTGGCATATTTTTTGTCATTCACACGAGCACATATTTCTATGACAAACCTACTTAGTCACAGGAGCTTTGCCCGAGGCTTATTAAGACATCCCTTGCTTGTGACGATGTGCTACGACATAAAATCGTGCCTTATCAATTCAAATGTTGAAGACAACAAGTACATTACAGAAATAGGAGCGAACTGTCCAACACCTGCGGCCAACAGTGCCAAACGTTTTACTTCAATATGACTGTTATACTCCGTATCGAAATGTGTTTCATCCGTCCGTTTTCTTCCGTAGAAAGCGACTGCCATGACCCGTATACGTGAAAATTCCATATGGTATGAAAGACGCCGCTTTTGCTCAAGTGTTATCTATCAACGTGATCTTACTTACAGTGGGAACGCAGACTCATCACATTTGAGTAATTCATTTTCTGAATGGTCGTCTACGCACAAAAAAGTAATCCCTTTTTTCGCCGGAGAAAAATGGCGGGAAATTTTTGTCAGAAACAGCCCCAATATAATGCTCATTTGAAAAGATATGCAGTCGTGGTTTTCTGACGGACCAGATCACAATGAAATTTTATGTTTTATTATTGAAATCAGATGCATATCGGTACCTCAATGCAGTTTGCACACCCAAAACAACGATCACAATTTGACAACCGTTTTTCCGAAAATTAACCCTAAGACAGTACCCCAAAGTTATTTTGCAAAGAAAATTGTCCCAAAAACCAAATTAGATGCCATTATAAGTGAACCGTAGTTCATACATTCGACCGTCATATCTACGGGAGAAAGTCTATTTACGTTGAAAATCGATAATGAAGTTGGTCATTTTTACAGCACGTGCGTTTGTCAACACACGGACATTTTTCTGCTGGATCGACTTGAGCCAGTTTAGGAGACAAACTGTTTCTTCATTTATGGTACAGTAAAGTTTGTAATCATTTAGCATACTGTGCATTTATTAAGATTTTGCGTAAGTCTGCCTGCCTGTGATTTTTTGGGCTTCTGAATTTAGGCTACACGCCGAGAACGAACGAGAGAAAGCAAAACAAACACACTCGAGTATTAAAACCACAAAGTTTGACAAACGAAAAACATTGAGTGATTGACCGGCTGTTTTTTTAATAGTGGAACAAGAAAGAGCAAGCGGAATGATAATAAATATTTCAAGTGAAACCTACGTGCTTTAGTCGAATTACGGACAACTCGCCCCAAGACAACTCGCCCCACAAAAATCTCGCCCCAAGACAAGTCGCCCCTCCTTCAGGTGACAACTCGCCCCACATTCTGAGACAACTCCCCCTGACAACTTCCCCCAAGACAACGCGCCCCACATTCTGAGACCACTCGCCCTTCTAAAGAATTCTGTCCCGGACGACGCCCCCCGCCACTCCCCCCCCCCTCCCCCAACACACACGTACCCTTTCAGAAGGCATCCCACAAAAAATACAAGAGACAGCTTGCTCTTACTCATAAATCTGTCAAAATCCTGTCCCGTTAGGCGCTAAGGGACCGACCATTTGATATTCTGGGGGGGGGGGGGGTGCTTTGGATATGCAAGAAAAAAAAATTAGCTCATAAGGGGATTTAAAAAAAATCAGACATCGAAAAACAATGAAAAAAAAACCTGGCTCCACCCAAAATTTCTTAAGAAAAGTCTGCAGATAATTCCATTTGAATTGAGTTTTTAAAATGTCACTGGCTTCTTGGGGCGCAGACTCCACATATTTATAGTAATGTTTTAATATCTACAATTTATTTTCTTACACCAGCAGCACCCCCACCCCCATACACATATCATATGTTCATACATTTTACCAAAAAAATCCTATACAACATTCACATACATGTATTATTGATCAGTCGCATTACGAAGTAAATGTTTCTACTGAATAAAACTGAATTGCAAAAGAGTCACTAGCTTGTGGGACACAAAGCCATTATGGCAAAATAAACACTCTAAAAGGAGGCAAAATTCCTAAAAAAAATAAAAAAACCCTTTATTTCTTTTATCATCATTCCTAGTTTTGCTCTATTTTTTTCCAATCTTAAAATTGCCATTAAAATTGGGAAATTGCTTTGGCTTCTGGGGGGCGTTGCCCCCTAGACCTCCTTTGTTAACTTCTTAGCAAAGAACTTTTAGCCATTTATTAACTTGCATTCATTTATAATGTGACTCTATCAATAAGTATTTACAAGTAGCACATCACACTTGTGTGATAGGCTCTTGGTATTTATCAAACTTTCAAAAGTGCGAATAAAAGCATACAGGGATGTTTGCATCTGTACCATAGATGAACAGGGTAACATGCTCCAGGCACTGGTTTGCAAATGCAAGCTAACCCATGCCCTTATTCTTATGATCGGTCCCTAAAGGGGACAACAAATACTAATAAGCATTAATGCATGATTTTAGCATGCCTCCCAGCCACAGTTTGATAATTACTCTGCAGCTGCAGAACCCTCAAAACCTCGCTGCTCAGCCCCTGGGTGTACCAGGTTATCGTTGAAGTGAAGGGTATTTAATGTATTTACCAAGGTCCACCCATTCACAACCAGGGTCACGACGAAGCTCTTCCTTTTTTTGGGGGGGGGGGGGCACAGGGGTGGGGGGAGGGGCGAGTTGTGTTCTGCATCGGGGACAAGAACGTAGATATTCTAGTAAGGTGAGTGTCTGAGAATATGGGGCGAGTTGTCTTCTGAAAGTGGGACAAGTTGTCTTCTAAAAGATGCAGTTGTAATGACAAACAGCGTAGATCCTGCTTCGGGATCTATCGCACTTTCATCGCACTTTAATCACTTTTTTCATCAAATTCGGTAATTTTCCTTGAAGGAATATGGAGGCTTCAATTCAATTCATTTCAATTCAATGTATAATTTAACATTGATTCAACACTGAATCTCAACATTTTGCTATAACAGGTTTACCCAAGGGAAGTCAGTTTCTGTGCACAAGGCAGTAAGTATCTGCCATATTTTTGAATAAGTGGGTCAAATTTTACCAAACTTCCATGGATATATCGTTTGGACAAGCCAAATAGCATCTTTGCAAGTCAAGGGTACTAAGGCCACTTTGTTTCTTATGTATGTAAGGAACAAAGTGGTCTTAGTACCCTTGGATTGCATAGTGGTCTTAGTACCGTTGGTTTGTAAAGATGTCTAAAAAGTTGATTAGGTTTTGGTGACTTTGACCCCATTTTCAAGGTCACAAGAGGCCTTAGACTTGACCTTCTGTGGTCTGCGTCAGCATGACAATTTCTTGTACCCACAATATTTCTTGAACCAATTTCACCAAACTTGCATGGATATATCATTAGGACAAACATAAGAGCATAATAGATTTTGATCACGTTGACCTTATTTTCAAGGTCTTCGGAGGATTTAGTCTACATATGTGAAAATTTCACTTATACAGTATGCTGTATATCTCTTCAGCCCCCACTTTCAATCTCTTCAGTAAGGGAAAAAAAGGAGACCGTGTTTGGCAACACATGGGAAGAAACTCGTGCAGAAAGAATTATAATAGTGATTTGATAAGTAACTTCCCTTATATTGAACTGGCTGACGTACCATAAAGTCTCTAAAGATTGGAGTGAGTGAACTCGGGTTGAACGTCCCACCAACAACGAGGTCATATGGAGACGGGACCTCGGTTTAAAGTATACGAAAGACCGGAGAAGCGGGGGATCGATCTTGCGACCCCTGGATGGGTAGTCCGAAGTCTAAAGATTGGAATTAAGCATAACTGTCTTAAATTTTTCACTGCAGTAATGCGTCTAAAGATGCAGATGGAATGACAAACAGCGTAGATCCTGCTTCGGGATCAGTCCGACCAAGATCTGAAGTGTTTGTCTCTATATTATATTACTTTGTATCGAACTGCCCAAATGTACTCACGAAAACGCTAGAAATAGGCTAAAACTTTTGCGAATTTGTTAATGGAGTATTGAGGCTTCAGTTCAATTCAATGAATAATTCAACATTGATTCAACACTGACTCCCAACATTGATTCAGCATTGAATGTCTGCTGGGCCTTTAATACTTCTGTATTCCATGTCAGTCCATTGGCTATCACCCCATGAATGCCATAGGGCCTAACCTATTTTGAGTCGACATTTATTAAAGAGAAAGTCGACTGATCAAGTAAATTTTACCGGCGAGACTCCACTTGGCAGCTGCGCTACCGAGACTCTTTGGACTGTGGGAGTCGGTATGAGCCGAACAAGAGTTGCAAACAATGTTTGGTTTGTAGATTCAGACTCTAGAATGGGTTGAGTTTTCATACGATTTCTAGAATGAGGAAATTACAAATTTGTAGATCTTTGTAATCGTGTCTGTTCCGCGTGTTGTCGCTGATGACATCACACCAAAAACACACATACACATACTTTTCGTTATTTGTTTTATATTTGACCTGAGAAAAGGTGCAGACTTGTCAAAGCTGCCAGGCGACAGAGTCGATTCCCCCTTACCACCCCCCCCACTCCGCCTCCCCGTTCCTCTCACCAACCAACACACCGGGCCTGTACGACGGAGAGCGGAGGGTGCACCTCCCATAACCGAGCAAATTACATAAAAAACCTGCAGTTTTCTGTCAGAAAGCGAGTTTACACCCCTAAACTAAAGCTCTAAAAGTGTCCTTAAAATCTGGATTTTCTTAACTTTCTTACCCCCTTTAACCCACCCCAACCCCCACCACCCTAGGACACCCCTCCCCTCCCGCCACCTCCCCACTCACACTGAAATTCGTTCCAGCCACACCTTCTTACCCTCCGCCCCTAATCCCTTGGCAAAAGTATGTGTACGGGCCTGCACAACCATTCCATTTGATCCTTCAGATGTAGGACCCATTAAGTTTTCTCTCCCAAAGTGAAATTTCACGTGCTGTCTTAGTGGTGTAGCGATATTTGTCTTGCTTTAATTTTTCAAACAGGGTCGCGCGATATAGCATTTGAAATATTGGCACACTGGCTGTCAGCCGACTCACAAGTTGATATCAGTAATACAATCAATTTACTGTTTGCGTCACAATTTCATGACGTAACCAGCACTACTGAGCTAGCTTCCTTGTTTACAAACTCTGCGGGTGGGTATGGAATTGTGGTTATTTGTGAATAAAATATAAAGATAGACTTCTGGCATGCATTGTATTTTTAATAAACATATTTAATTTAATCGCGCTTGGTATTCTAGCAAGTACATGGAATAATGATTCTCTCGATTTTGTCGCAAACGTTGAAATGCATAGCCGGGCCAGTGATGTAAACACTGTTGTCCGCCATTTTGTTGAAAACAACAACAACAAATTGCGTAGAGTACCCGAAGATTATTTTGCAAAGAAAATTGTCCCAAACACCGAATTACTTGATTTTTGTCACAGGGAAAGGGCGAATACCATGGTTTTTCATGGCATATGTCCGCCGGCGGGAGAAAGTCGAATTGTTTTGAAAATTGCTTTTGAAGTTGACTTAAAAAGTCGTCTTTCGACGATCGTGTCAACTGCTCGAATGCCGAGTATCTCGGTGTTCAGTTCGGATCTCAGAGAACTAGGAAATTAAACTAAGATGTAAGGAATAAAACCGTGTATTATTTTCGGCTGTGTGTAGTTTGATTCGCCGACAAAGCAGCACTGAAATTGCGACCCGTTCGTCGATTGAATCTGTATCTGAGGAATTTCGAACGTTTTTTCGTTGCTATCTGTATAAAAAAATCACTCCGCCATGGATACGCGTTCCCACTGTTATGAATTTATATTTGCTATAGATACCTGGCTACCAAAAACCATCACTTTTTTTTAATAAATTATTTACTTATAGGAGAAATTAAGATTACAAAGACAAAATTCGATGGCAAAATTCATCCTTTTCATATTCTTGGGAAATTTCTCGTCAGTAACGAAGATAAAAACGAAAACGATGGCATGCAAATATGAACATGATTACATACAAAAACGATAACTACCTATCTGCCACAAAATACATGCATAAAGTAGAAAAAATAAAGAAAATAACTCACCCGCGAAAAGGCACGTGCCTCGGTAAACATCTGTATTTTCCGTACCCGACCGGATTCTCCCAAACTGTTAAAGGTCGTATGTACGGTGTGTAAATATAGTATGTCAAATACAGGGACATATTCAAACACAAAGAATATAACACAGGGACGAATTCAAACACAAAGAATATATATTCATAATAATTATAAAAGTGAATACTTAAAGGCTTTGCTTCAGAAAGAAGTTTTACAGGCTGTCAAACTCGAATTTGCTCTAATAGTGCAATCACACCATAGATCTGATTGTTCGTTTACTTTAGGCAAAGTGCTTTAGCAACTTTTCCATTAGTCGCCCTTAGAGCAAAACCATAGAATGGTCGATATTCAAGATTTGAAGAAAAACAGATTCACAATGTATATTTCTATACAGCGAGAGCTCTCCTCATGAGCAATTATCCCATCTGTTCTGTATAGAAAACAAAATCTTGAAACCTGGGTTAAGCTGTAGACTGTGCAATCAACTCTCGATATTTCGAACACTAATTCATGTCTCTCAAAGTACCCTCTTATATAAAAGAATATTGCTTGGACACATTTCCTATTTGTATTTACAATTATTTACAATTTACTGATATCTCAAATTAAATATTCTGGAACCAGAAAATTTTGCTTTGAGATATCAGTAGTTTGAGATGAACTTCGACTTTGAGATATGGAGAATAAATGTAAAAAGAAAAGGTAGACAAAACAGATAGATTTAGAATTTGACAGATTAGGAATCCAGATGTTTCAAAGTTAGGACACTACTAAAATCTAAACAGACCTTTGAGCATGCAAAAGAAGCTGGAGCCATAGGAACATAAAGTCAAAACTTAGGCAACGACACAGATGTACATGTATACATATTCAAGACAAAAAAAAAAAGGAAGTCAAAAAGTATGGTGGCTGGTTTGTGCCATTTCGTCTTTTCGCCGCGAAAAGACGCCGCGCGAAAAGACGAAAAGACGCCACGCGAAAAGACGAAAAACGCCACGGGAAAATACGAAAAGACGAAATCCGCCACCCGAAAAGACAAAATTGCAGTGCGTAAAGACAAGAGAAAAAAGGCCACGCGAAAAGACGCCATTTAAACCTTTGATTTTGGCGTCTTTTCGCGTGGCGTCTTTTCATCTTTTCACATGGCGTTACTTCGTCTTTTCGCACATGGCGTTTTTTTCGTCTTTTCGCTTGGCGTTGTTTGTCGTCCTTCGTCTTTTTGCACGGCGTATTTTCGTCTTTTCGTCTTATCGCGTGGCGTCTTTTCGCGGCGAAAAGACGAAATGGCACAAACCAGCCACCAGAGAAAAAAGTGGTTAAGAGGAGTAGAATGTATAGATATGGAACGTAGAGGAGTAACATGTAGCACGACGATCTGAGTGGAACTGATACTATTTATTGCCAGGCTTGAACACAAGACATGAAGATATACGGTAAACTGGTAGATAAAGATTAGAAAGAATTATGAACAAGTAGAATTGTCGTTACAATACAAAAGCATAAAAAAACGAAATTAGACATGTGCAAAAAGATTTTAAGAATCGAGGACGAATGATGAAAGAGGGAGGGCGAAAATAGGATTAATCCTTAAAGCTGTTAAACAGGCAGACGACAAAACTGCAAAATTAAAAAAAAAGTTTCGTTACAGCTATGTCATATTAAGAGGACAAACAGTGAAGATCCAGATGAAACGACTCGTATTCAGCCACCCCATTTAGATCTACTCTGTTTGCAAATTCAAGAATTTTCATTTTGACGTGTTTTTTTTTTTTTTTTTTTTTAAGTTTTAAAATGCATGGATAGACCCCAAGGATGATAAATCTGAACTAGAGTTGTGTGGTGTTGAGGGGAAGCGAGTGGCGGGCTGGTGTGTATGTGTGTGTGGAGGGATACCCCTAAAAAGAGGTCGGATCCTCTCAGATCCACTCCTAGACTATCGGTCTAGCATTGAACGTATGAATTTTTGTCTTTGAAACGGACTGGCATGTATCGTACCATGACTAGTGTCGACAGGGATCGTGTACGATCGGATATATGAACATATAGATGACGGTGTCACCAAGTTAGTTACTCATAGCAACTTTTACCTTGACGCGAAATATTTTGTCTGAAATGACAGTTTATTTATGTGCAATGTATAGTGAATGCATGACTACTTGAAATCGATCAGTATAATTAAAATGTACATTGTTGACTTAAAATCAATATTGTAGTTAAATGGATATGTAAATTAGTATATACAGTCAAAATGTTTTTTTTTCTATTATGACAATATGAGCCATTAATAGATTTTTGCTCTTATATCCTGATATAGCTTTCAGTTCATGTTGATTTTCTAGAAATCTACAGAATGCACATTGTGTATTATTATTTATTAGTAATGAGCCGCGACACGAGAAAACCAACAATGTGGTTGTGCGCCCATCGCAGACTCAGATCAGCATGGACATCCACTCAGTCAGATCAAAGTCTTTTCTGTGGGCTTAAAATGTAGCTACGGGTCTAAGCTAGCTTCATGCGCACTACGAAGACTCTGATCAGACTGGGCACAAGGGGTGCAACGTATTACGGTTTTTACGGTCAATAGGTCGAAAATATATCGCCACAGGTCAAAGATGGCGTCATAACGTATAAAATTTGTGAATTTTGTTGGACAAAAATACAAATTAAGTATGTTTGCTGGCTCTGAAATATTATATCATCTCGCGCAGGATGTGGAGAAATTATGCAGTGTCTCTGGAAAATTAGCCATATCTTCTGATCTTTCCTCAAACTTTAGTGATGTCCGGTCAGCTGCGAAGCTCGAATCGGCGAGAAAATCGGAACCGATTTTGACCTGTATAAAATCAGCCTTAGCAGCGAAAATCAGGTCATTTAGGATTTAATTTTAGTGTCTATTTCACTAAAACGATAAGCCCCACATTCTTGTCCTAATTTAACTCTAAGAGCACCCCTCCATCTCGAGGAATCAAGGTTTAAGCCATTTAATGTTGCTTCTGGTCAATTGTAGGACACTTATGTTGTTTACTGGTCAATAAGTACAGTCAAACCTGCCTTAAGGGTCACCCCATGGGACCCACAAAATTGGCTGCTTAAGACAGGTGACCCCTTAGTACAGGTTCATTTGCACTGTTTTTTGGTCCAAGGGACCCCCAAAAAGTGGCTGCTAAAGACAGGTGACCCCTTAATACAGTGACCCCTTCCCAGCGGGCACCGGACGTCAAAATGACGTCATGCTGGCGTCAATGCGACGTCGTTACGTCGTACCTACGTCAGTACGACGTCATTTCAACGTCATGTGTCTGCTGGGTTAAGACAGGTTCGACTGTAATTGCAATCAGCACTTCTAGCTAGCCTCACTTTCGTTTCAGAATCAAGATTACTGAATGTCCCATAATACATGCGACTATTCCTCGGTTTAATGTCTCGGGTATACAGGCACATATAAAAAAAAACCTGTAATATACGTTGCAACATTCAGAGTAGGTATGTTTATGTGTTCGGTAGTAGTTCGTTCTCTTGGCGCTAAAAGGCTGTAACTAAAATTGTGGTGGAAAAGCTTTTTTTTTTTGCATAATTTGGTGCTTAAGAACACAATACATTTAGAAAAGAAGTATTATAGCTGGATTGTGTCTACATCTTGATGATTATTTCAGCATTTTCACAGTTACTGTAGCTTTTGTGCATTTTTGTCAGTAATAGCATTTCTGCACTAAATTTTTGCACAAAAAATATAAATGCTCTTACATCCGTTTTACGCCACCGTTTCGAAAACTTCAAAATATTAAATCCTGCTGCTTTATATTGCAAAATAGGAGAATTAGTACCAATCAGAAGCTATAACACATATCATATAAGATTTCCAGTGCCTTTAATTTACTCCGGTACTATGAAAAATGCTTAACAAAAAAGTTGGAGCGAAAAAGTTGTAAGTGCATAATCCAGATTTTTCTTCCTGGAGAGAACATACTGGAGAGTAATCATCCTGGAGAGAACTCACTGGAGAGTTTTCATACTGGAGAGAACTCCGAGTCACTGGAGAGTTCTCATACTGGAGAGAACTCACTGGAGAGTTTTCATAATGGAGATAACTCACTGGAGAGTTTTCATCCTGGAGAGAATTCACTGGAGTTTTCATACTGGAGAGAACTCACTGGAGAGTTTTCATCCTGGAGAGAACACACTGGAGAGTTTTCTCCCTGGAGAGCAATCACCGGAGAGACATAATTGTGGGGGTTATTCATTAATAAATGTCTCCTGATGAAATTTTAAATCTGGTGTTTACTTTTTATCTCAGAACAAGGCTAACCTATTTCCGGCTTTTAACATTTTCGGGCTTCTCCTGCCTTCAGATATCAGTATTCTACCTTGAAGCATGTTCATGCTAAGCAAAGTCATTAGTATTTTAGACTTAAATGGCTTTACATTCAACAAAGAAATGTGCCATATTCAATCTTAAACTTTTAGATTCAATTCTGGCAGAGGCAGAATAGGTTCTAATTTTCATATTTTGCAATATAAAGCAGCAGGATTTTAATATTTTGAAGTTTTTGAAACGTTGGCGTAAAAAGGATGTAAGAGCATTTACACCTTTTTGTGCAAAAAATTTAGTGTAGAAATGCTATTACTGACAAAAATTGCACAAAGGCTACAGTAACTGTGAAAATGCTGGCATAATTCAAGATGTAGACATAATCCAGCTATAATACTTCTTTTCTAAATGTATTGTGTTCTTAGGCACAAAATTATGCAAAAAAAACCTTTTCGACCACAATTTTGGTTACAGCCTTTTTGAGCCAAGGGAACGAACTACTACCGAACACATTAACATCCCTGCTCTGAATGTTGCAACGTATATTCACAGTATCCGAACTGACTGTACCCTCTCTTCCGGTTTTCATAGCGTTGAATCGAGGGTACAAAATTCGCTTTTAACCAGTAGTCGGAAATCGTTATGTTTTGAGATTTTATCCGGAGTCTGCTGCGTCATTTATAGTTATTCAGCTTCGACAATGCAAAGAGGTAAGTTTAATATAATTTGTTCTTCGGTCTTTTACTTTATTACCCTTTATAATGAAAACCTCATGGCCGTCACAGAAAATTTATTCCGAGCAGCTGAATTTAACACGAGTTTGTGTCGTGCAAAACCTAGCTATCATCCTATTGTCAAAACTAACAAACTGTAGATTGATAACGCCTTCCGTTTATTTTAAAGATTTTTTACAAAACAAGTAAAAAAAGGCTCAAAATGATTTTAGAATCATGCCAAGGGCGATTTGAATACTGTACCAATTACTACCCACCCATACGCGACATTGTACAGGGCAATAAAGTAAAATACCGAATAGCAAATTATATTAAACTTACCTCTTTTCATTTTCAAAGTTGAATAACTATAAATGACGCAGCACATGCCGGATAATATCTCAAAACATAATGATTTCCGACTACTGGTTATAAGCGAATGTTTCTACTCTCGATTCAACGCTATGAAAACCGGAAGAGATTGTACAGTCAGTTCGGATACTGTGATATTACAGGTTCACAGTATTCGAACTCACTGTACCATCTCTTCCGGTTTTCATAGCGTTGAATCGAGAGTACAAAGTTCGCTTATAACCAGTAGTCGGAAATCATTATGTTTTGAGATTTTATCCGGAATCTTCTGCGTCATTTATAGTTGTTCAGCTTCGAAAATGTAAAGAGGTAAGTTTAATATAATTTGCTCTTCGGTCCTTTACTTTATTACCCTGAACAATGAAAGTAAAAAGTATGCAAAGACCAGGAACTGAAACAATCAAAATCCAAATCCAGCCCTCAAACCATAGTTGGAAACAACTAAGATTACAAATAGTCAAAACCTCATGGCCGTCACAGATATTTTATTCCGAACAGCTTAACTTAACACGAGTTTGTGTCGCGCAAAACCGAGCTACCATCCTATTATCAAAACTAACAAATTGTAGATTGATAACGCCTTCCGTTTATTTTAAAGATTTTTATAAAACATGTAAGAAAAGGCTCAAAATGGTTTTAGAATCATGCCAAGGGCGATTTGAATACTGTGCCGTTTACTATCCACCCATACAGGAAATTGTACGGGGCAATAAAGTAAAAGACCGAAGAGAGCAAATTATATTAAACTTACCTCTTTTCATTTTCGAAGCTGAATAACTATAAATGACGCAGCACATGCCGGATAAAATCTCAAAACATAATGAGTTCCGACTACTGGTTATAAGCGAATGTTTCTACTCTCGATTCGACGCTATGAAAACCGGAAGAGCTGGTACAGAGAGTTCGGATACTGTGAGGTTTTTAAATATGCCTTTATAAACGAGACATTAAACCGAGAAATAGTCACATATATTATGGGACATTCAGTAATCTTGATTCTGAAACGAAAGTGAGGCTAGGTAGAAGTGCTGATTGCAATTACTTATTGACCAGTAAACAACATCAGTCTCCTACAATTGACCAGAAGCAACATTAAATGGCTTAAACCTTGATTCCTCGAGATGGAGGGGTGCTCTTAGAGTTTAATTAGAACAAGAATGTGGGGCTTATCATTTTAGTGATATAGACACTAAAATTAAATCCTAAATGACCTGATTTTCGCTGCTAAGCGTGATTTTATACAGGTCAAAATCGGTTCCGATTTTCTCGTCGATTCGAGCTTCGCAGCTGACCGGACATCACCAAATGTTGAGGAAAGATCAGAAGATACGGCTAATTTTTCAGAGACACTGCATAATTTCTCCACATCCTGCGCTAGATAATATAATATATCAGGGCCAGCAAACATACTTACTTTGTATTTTTGTCCAACAAAATTCACAAATTTTATACGTTATGACGTCATCTTTGGCCTGTGGCGATATATTTTCGACCTATTGACCGTAAAAACCGTAATACGTTGCACGCCTTGGAATAACAGCGACGTCATATGATATAAAATTTCCTTTTAAAAGGAAGGCTTGCAAAGCTAAGACAGTGAAATTTTCATGAGTTGTTATTGAAGTGAACCCGATGGTTAGTGCACTTTCTGTTGCTAACTTTTATTTAGCAAAGTATTTAATTTCTAACTTATTGAATGGTGGCATTATCCACGGATGTAAGGTAAAAACAAGACTGAAGACACACAACAAAAAAAAACAACAACAGTTTTCCAACGTTTTTGGCGGCCGTTTTAGGCATGTCTCAAGGAAAATAACTATATGGACCAACAACAGTTTTCCAACGTTTTTGGCGGCCGTTTTAGGCATGTCTCAAGGAAAATAACTATATGGACCTATTTCAAGTCTTTTCTTCACGGCTGTTGAGTCACATTTAGTCTGAATGAAAATTTGAGGAAAGACTGTTTCAAACCCATGTCTATGGAATCTTGGCACATCTGAACTTGGCATCGAAAGAAGACAGTGAATTTATATTTACTGAAGTTTATTTTTGGTTTAAGTGGCATCAGTGGCAGTGACTGAAACAAAATTTTGACACTCTGTGAAGAAAATGCATGCTGCTGTTGTTTGGGACAATAACTTGCTCTACACCATTTGGGAACAACAAAGCCCGGGACCCATTGCGTTCGTATTTCCATGAACCCCCCCGACAAATGAAATTTATCTTATATATATTTATGCTATGTTTTTACATCAATTTTGTTACTCATTCGTGAAGTTCTGACTAATTTAACGCAGGACGAAAAATAGTTATTAACCAACGTGTTTGGTAATGATGTACAGCAGCCGCCACTATGACATGACATATATCAAAGTTACGTCGGCCAATCATCTATCTGAATTATCCGTGACGTTGCTAACACGTAAGATTGCACGAATGTGTGTTGTTCGTGGATGTATGAACAACGTCATGTTCATCTAAGGAAATCGCCGAAGAGTGTAAATATTTCTCTGTACATTTGTATAGCTGAAGTAAGAAGGCAACATTAGAGAGTGTTATAAAAGCAAGAAAGGGTCCACACAACCCCCAACCGCACCTACTATAATCCAAAATCCAGATCAGCCAACTCCGGCATAAGCGCAGTCTGATCAGTCTAGCATCAGCATGAAAGATGAATATATATATGCCGAAAAAGACAGATCCAACGAATGCATCGGCGCTGGACAGTGTGCCGGCTGCTCTGACTAGTCAGATTATGCGATGCCCTAAGGCCTATTTTTCGCGACGTCGCTGCATGATTTTTTTTGAAAAGCTAATGCTTTGCGCTAAGCTATATATAAACACTGTTTCTTAAACAAGTTTTGGTTTATTTCTTAGGATGCAAAGCCAAATACTTTGCATTGCATTCAGAGTTTCATTTTTTATGCAATCAGTTTATAAAAAAGCAAAAGAAATGTGGCCAAGTTTAAGGCACTTTTAAAAGAAAAACGTGCTTTTTAACGGAAATATAAAAAAAAAGTACATGTACTATCAAAAATAGAATGTTATTTTTAGCAGATGAGGCAAATCGGATTTGGATAAAAATAGACAAAATCGGACAAGGTTTTTGTTTATGTCTGTGAAGAAAGTAATAAAGAAATGCTGTCTCAAACCGGAATGAACGTTTCGTTTGTTATGTCTGTGAAGAAAATAATGAAGAAATGCTGTCTCAAATCGGAACGAACTTTCCGATCTCTTTTGCTTAATTGCGGCCATAGAACGAATCGTTGCAGTACACACTCTCCTGGTATTTTCCGACTAAGCGTGACGTATCGTTTCTTCCGAAAATAACTCGGTATCACTAAACCACTTGAATACTGGCTTGCGCTCGAAAGCGCAAGCCAAAAACGAGATCAGTGTTCAGGCCCGG
Organism: Ctena decussata; assembly: GCA_963989385.1. Taxonomy (NCBI): domain Eukaryota; kingdom Metazoa; phylum Mollusca; class Bivalvia; order Lucinida; family Lucinidae; genus Ctena; species Ctena decussata. The sequence continues at coordinate 48,045,294 of OZ022500.1, forward strand.
ATCCAGGGAGTGGGCTTTGGGGCTTCAGCCCCGCCATCTGGGCCTCAAAATGTAGGCTCCCAGATAGTAAGGAGTTTGAGATTATTTATCCTTGTGAGTAGATTAAAATATATGTTGTGACATCTAATTAGAATCGCCTCGGCGAGGCGATTCTAATGAGATATCGCAACCTATATTTCAAGGCAAAAAAGACATTATCAAAAATACAAATCAATTGCTCCCTAATTATGTCATATATTTTTAACCTCCTTCCCCACATACACATACATATCCGCACCTCCCAGCCCCACCAGTTATCCAGAGCCCCACCAGTACGAGGTGGTCTGGATCCCTGCCTGAGTGTTGGCTCTAAATTGTGTTATGAATAGATTTGGGACGTTAACAAATGACGCGCCTGTACTACTGGAACTCAGAAATAGACTCGTTTTAATGCCCCAGTCACACACACACATTACGGACTGGGCGGATAGTTGTGGATAAAACTCCACAATAATCCGCAGAATTTGTGGGCGTGGCTTATTTTCTTGATTAATTTACGGATACAGTTACCTACAGATGCCTATGATTAAGGATAAATGCGGATGTCTGCGGTCTGATAGTTTCCCTTTGAATCAATCGGTGAGAGATGATACGAATGTATACGTACTACTTACCTTCCATTAGCTTCTGTTACTTCTTGATGCGGAAAGATGTTGTTGATGCTACGGATGGCCCGTTCGTATATGTCCGTTTTTATGCGTAATGGTCCGTATTGCATCTGCGGATGGCCCATCCGTATCTGTCCGGTGTCATTCGTAAAGGTCCGTATCGCATCCGCAGAGTCTGTAACTGTCCGTATCGTATCCGTAGTCTCCACAGGATCCGATTCCAAATTTTGAAAATTTTCAAAATTCAGTCGCGGACGAGTAAACCGTATTGGTCTGTAACAAAAGGTAACTGAAGGCATTCATTCGCATTTATCCATATATAATCCGTATCTAATCCGTATCTTATCCGTATATAAACCTATCATTCCGCAGCCCAACCCAAAGTTGTGGACTGATACGGTTTTGCACAGATAGTTACCTTCAATTACGGTTAGTTACGGGTCTCGTTCGGGTTTTTTTTACGGACTTTTACCTTCAGATACGTTTCTATACGGATAACTTACACTTCAATACTGACAGATACGTATTGGTGAGGATAATTGCGAACAGCTAATCTGACTGGGGCATTGGTCCGTAACAATACGCAGAACGAGACCCGTAACTAACCGTTACAATCCGCATGAAACCGTATTTGTCCAAAATTTTGGATGGACCGCGGAACGATAGGTCGAGATACGGATTAGATACGGATTAGACATGCATAAATGCGAATAAATGCTTTCAGTTACGGATCATTATGGTTAACTCGTCCGCGCCTGAATATTTAAACTTTTCAAAATTTGGTGGCATATCCTGCGGACCTTGGGGATACCATACGGATACGATACGGATTCGATATGGAGAGAGACCACGCCCACAAATTGTGTGGATTTAAAGTCCGCAACTATCCACCCAATCCGTAATGTGTGTGTGTGACTGGGGCATAAGAGCTAGTGATACGGATTAAAAAAACATCAGTTTGATACGGCTGTCTGTATTAGATGGCCAGAAAACAGGCAGTTCAAAGGGTGTATCATTGATAGGTATATAACAAGAACTCTTAGTTGCTATGATAACAGATATATGACGGCATTGGTTTCAGAGCATGGCAAACAATGTATGCCATGCCCCACCATTTTTTTTTCAATCATATTGCAAACCGAAATTTTTTCAACAGAAATTTCAGATTTTCTCAAACAAATAATTATTCCAAAGTCATTCAATTCCGTGTCTACAGTCATCGTCAGATTAACGACAGCTTCGTGTCACTAACGCCAGGACGACGACGCTCTTCTAAAACACAGGGTAAAAGCCAGTCCGCCAATTTTCGCTTCCTGCAGAGACTGTTCGTCATATTTGGCTTCCGCCGCGACTGTACGCGATCTCTTGCTTCCTGCTGAGACTTCTGTACATGATGAATGGCTTCCTGCAGAGACTGTCCGCGTGATTCTGCTTCCTGCCGAGGCTCTCGGCAGGAAGCAGAGTCACGCGGACAGTCTCGGCAGGAAGCCATTTTTCGAGGACATTAGTCCCTGAAGGAAGAAAAGAGATCGCGGACAGTCCCGGCGGAAGCCAAATATGACGGACAGTCTCTGCAGGAAGCAAAAAAAATGGCGGACTGGTTTATACCCTGTGTAAAATGGGGGTCCACTCTTAAAGGAAAGTATCTACTCATAGGGCAGTAAATTCTTTCGAGAGTATAGCAAATACTTTCTCTAGAAGTGGAGCAGATTCTTTCCTTTGAGAGTTGACCCCCACAGAAAAGGGAGGGTAAGTGAAAATGGATTCTGCATTTTGATGCACTTAAAAAATGTAACCTAGCGTTACATTTTTAAGTGCATTAGAATGCAGAATCTAGTCTGACTGAATTATAAAAAAATTTGCGGCAGTAATTCCTGTGATATACTGTTGGAAATCCCGACGCGTGGCCATAAAACGAAATTTGCTACTATAAAACCGACGGGTTATCCTCCAAAATAACAATTTTGAATACAGTTATCCAACTAAATTCTATTGCACTTAATAATATGTGACGCGACGTCTGATTGGACAACGTCAAAAACTTGCGACAGTCTTGAAAACCCGGCGTCAATACGCAACGTCGCTTCTCATTGGCTGATTTTACGTTATGAAAAGCGAAAAAGGTTTTTGAAAAATCACACACACACCCCCCCCCCCCCCCCTCCCCCCGTGAAAAAAAGCATTAGAATGGGGATAACTGTATTGAAAATTGTCATTTGGGGTGGTAGATCATCGGGTTTACATTTATCCTCTAAATAAAGCAATTTTTCAGGTTAACATATTTAATCTTATCGGAAACACATATACCTACCATTGTTCCTTATGTATTTTATATCCAACAATGCGTATTATAAGCCTTTAATCGTACACAAAATCAACTTGATTTTGAATAAAGGGACCAATATTTATGAAATGATACGGTTTCAAACCTTAATTAAACACGACGATCATATTCGATGTTCCCGTTTGTTTATTTAGACACGGGTTATAATATTTAGTATCGAATAATGTACACAAGAACCAAGGGCTAGAATTTTTCACACCATAGTTCCTTTGATGGATCTTGAGAGCGTTGAAAATTGACAATTAATTCTGATAAAAATAGCTATATTTATTCCAAATTTCTCCCGTTTTAATCACATTTTCTGATACAGTATTCAGTAAGACCTAATAAAACGGGTTGACTAAATAAACACGGACTGTCGATTTCGTATTGATTTGTAATAAACGGTTTACTATAAGCCAAAACTTGGCTAGAATGAAAAAAAAAATGCGGTCCATGTCAAGACCTATTGTACTTTACGTAATAGGGGACCAGGAAAGACCCATCTGCATGCAGTCTAACTGGAACGTTCGATTGTTACTGTATATTTCTTGAAAACGACAGAAACTTTACCAGACGAAGATTTGGCTGTATTCGTTGATGGTTTGTGTTATAAGGTCATGTTTATGGTATAAGGCCATGTTCCCGAAATGTTATGCAGATGGCACCAACTAAGAATTATTTGTGCAGAAACGTCTTTAGAAACAGCTTGGGTAAACTCTTATCGGACTAAAGTAACGGTCTGGTCGAATTATAAATCGTCTAATATAAGAGATAGCAAATGGACATCTTCAAATTCGAAGATAGAACAGCTCTTTCCAAAAAGTTAAGGTGTCCGAATACTGTCTGTCATAGCGGTAACTCCATTGTCCCAACATTACTAAGTACTTATTATGGGAAATCAATGAAAAGAAGATTATTTGGTTGACTGTGAAGTTAAACATGATAGGAGTTATTGTTCCAGGCGGGTCACTGACAATAACAGATTGCTTGGTGAATGGGTGTTTATCGGCGATCTTTGACGTTCTATGAATGTATCTGATACGCTCTCTAAACACTGGATCAGGCCTCTGCCAAATTAGGCCTTCGAAAAGCAAAACAGACCTTACCAAATCTGCGAACGGCAAATTGAGATAAGGGTTTTCAATGTCCTCAAACAGAGAAATGTTCTCCCTAAGGTTCGGTCAGTTTCTCGATAAACAGCAGACAGACAGTAAATGGGCCGTGACACGACAAAACCAACAATGTGGCATGGCGCCTAGAGAAAACTCAGATCAGCCTGGGCATCAGAGTCTTGGCTGTGCGATTTAAAGGAAGCTAAGGGTCTAATCTAGCTCCACGCGAACAGCAAACTCTGATCAGACTGGGCGGATGCCCAGGCTGATTTGAGTCTTCGCTGGGCGCACATGCCACTTTGTTGGTTTTGTCGTGTCGCGGCTCAAATAGTGTGCAGTGGACAATCAACAGTATACTTACAGAAAACAGGGCTCAATGTAAAGTTAGCATGTACACTTGGTTTTAGACATGGGCAAAAGTCAGTGTATTGACAGATGACGGGAGATTCAGAAAGCAAATCCGAAGTCCATCGTAGGAATGGCGAAATACCAAAACGACGCGAACAAAACACCTGGTCCCCAAACCCATACAGACCGACGGCGTAGAGAAGAGTATTACGTAGTATATTGGATTTCTTACCTAATACCGTCGCCTTGGCCGCCTTTAACGTTCTTGTTCTTGAATAATTTAGATGGCATTTTCAGGTTAGGTTGGCTATCAAAGAATAATAAAAGCTAACTGTGACATTATTTTATCAACATATTTTCTTATGTTGAAATCATTTGGCATTTTTTTTTTCTTTTTTTGATAGCCTTTTTCAAGATTTTGGATAATAGAAGCACAAATCAAATAAATACAGTCGACTTTTGAATAGCTGGCATAATCCGATATGACACGACGAAGAACGCTCAATTTTGGTTTCCTGAGGCGAAATCTTCGTGATGTGAATGACTCTTCAGCAGACAAGTCCGGTGCTAAGCTGCAATGTTATCAATATAAATCTACTAGCAAAAGAAGTCACCTCTTGATACCTCAAACACGGATATATCAAAACACCTCTTATATCAAAGAATATAGTTTGGACACATTCCCTATTTTCATTTACATTTAGACTCCTGTTATCTCAAACTACTGATATCTCAAAGTAAATTTTCTGGTACCAGAAAATTTTCTTTGAGATAGCAGTAGTTTGGGATGAACTTCGACTTTGAGGTATCGAGAGTGTATTTTCCATACTTGTCATCATTTTATTAAACCAAAATTCTATAAGTTGGCCCATTGAGAAAATCTAATGTGCCCTTACATATTTCACGGCTCATCTTCAAAATTCATCACTTTTGCATGAGATAAATCATTGTTTGCCTATGGATTTTTGTCCTTATGAGGTGTAAGTTTACCCTTTGTGTGCGATTGAATTTTAAACCAGTATGGTTAAATCAGGATGGTTTAAAATTTAATCGCAAGATAAATGATAAACTATATTGCATTTTTTCATCGATCACTAATGTTCAGTGTCAATCTGGTTGGATTCAAAAGAAATGTTTGTGCCTTACCGCATGAGCAAACGGTGAGGAATAAGATCGGACCGCGCATCCAGTCTGATCAGATTCTCAAGGTTGCCATCAATTTATACCACTCATGCCAGAAAGCACAAACTTAGGCATGAAATTTCGTAATATGTAAGGTCAACACTGATGAGTGGTATACTTATACCATGGTTTGTCCGCTAGTACAGGAGATAATCCACTCACTAAAGCTCGTGGATTTTCTCCTCGTACAGGCGGACTCCGTATAACTCTGGGGAAGATGCACATGTGAACATCATCAAAATATAAGCGTCATTTGCATCACAGTCAGGAGAAGTTGCTAATGTCCTTGGTACACACAGTCACAAAGGGTCTTGAGAATATTTGAAGGCATTATATATGAGCCGCGACACAGGAAAATAGATAGCGAGCAAAACGTAGACTCAGGTCAGCCTGGGCTTTCGCCCAGTCTGATCAGAGCCTTTGCTTTTAGCTTAAAGGGTAGCTAAGGATCTAAGCTATCTCTTTGCGGCCAGCGAAGACTCTGCTCACTCTGGACGGTTGCCCAAGCTGATCTGAGTCTTCGCTGGGCGCACATGCCACTTTGTTTTCTCGAGTCGCGGCTAATATGCTGATATTTAAGTCTACAAAATTCTGTCGAGTTTGGGAGGGATATACTTTTGACGTTACACAGATATTTCAGACATTTAGTATATATCCGTACATGTACATAGTATATATTTTAAACAATGCAAAATGGCAAAAAGATTTCAAAATCGGTGGATAACTTTATTTTTTTTCAACTTTGGTGGAACTAAAATAGAAGAGTCGCTTTCATTGTGCATGACTTGTGCAGAAATGTTATCACTACCCACCTCCCATAACACCGGCTACAACGGAACTGTATTTTAAAACTGACTCAGAATAAGCCCAATGATCCCAAAGGCCTTAATTTTCAACTATTTTGTGGCAGAAATCAAAATTACACGAAGTTTCAAACTGAAACACGATATTTTAGTTTCGACGATGTGCTTTTACAAAAAGTGAAGACTTATGGGGCACGCTTTCACGAAAAGCAACTCTGCTATTTTCAGTTTTTCTCAATGGGGAACATTTCTTAAACAAAAATAACTCCTTAGCTAATACGATGCGAAAAGTGTTGTGGGTTTAGTGACTGTATTGACGGGATTCAAACAATGGACCTTATGATGTGAAAGCTGGTTCGCTAAACCTGACGGGATTTTAAGGACTCGCCCAGATAGGACCATTTTCTGCACGCATGTTATAAAATAATACATGTACAAGAATTCCGCAGAAGGCATTAGCTCGCCTGTCAGCGCATTGCCACATACATGTAGCTAAACCAGAAAACAAAGTTTATGCCCCCACCAAAGAAATAATATATATTTCGTCAAAGGCGAGACAACAAAGTATGGGATAAGCATAAATATTTCCAGCCTTTTGCCTGGCCTGGGTTTGAGTGAGTTTTCATGCATTTGGCCTGGGCTGAACTGACAAGCTATTGGATTTTGAACTGATCAGCAATTAATATAATACTTTAAAATACACACCTTAATCGTATTATATTGTGTAAATATTAGCCAGTTGTTAAGTGTTATTAAATTATAATTTGTTCGAAAGCCGTATATTCGTAATTATCCTAATTATTGGAACATCTGCCCATAAGGCAGACGACAGATTTTACGTCTGCGAAATATTGAGCCGTGACACAAAACCAACAAAGCGGCATGTGCGCCCAGCGAAGACTCGGAATAGCCTGGGCATCTACTCAGTCTGATCAGTCTTCGATATGCGCTTACAGGGTAGCTAAGTATCTAAGCTAGCTTCATGCGAACAGCGAAGACTCTGATCAGACTAGGCGGATGCCCAGGCTGATCCGAGTCTTTGCTGGACGCAGATGCCACTTTGTTGGTTTTGTCGTGTCGTGGCTCAAATATTGTTTCGTCTAGGCTATACAATATCGAGAATTTAAATAATAGACAGCATACACTGTAACTCCAGGGGAGACGGCTAATCTGGGTCTACGCTGCTTGCAAATTCAACTATATTTTCCGTTCTGGCACTCAGTAGCTTTAGCGACTGACGCCCATACAAAAGTAATACATTTGTCCTGCTTCTGCTTATCAAAAGCGAGACATAAATGGTATGTTGAAAATTCAGATGGACGGCAACCACTGGTGGCCAATTGCCTCATAAGCTCAGTGGGTAAAACTCATGCCTTACGAGTTAGTGGTCAGGGTTCCAATCCCACTGGAGACTGAATTCTTTCCGACCATAAACAGGGCTCAAGCCTTTCATTACCACCCTTCTATATCGAGATGGCTGAAATACTGAATCGCTCACCTGAGTAACAATCTGACCCAAGGCCCCCACCCCCGACCCCCTCTCGGTATGGTAAGTTTTGACCCCAGGGACTTGGTTGGCTGGATTTACGTAGGGGACCACTAAACTTCACTGTCTTCTAAATATATAAGCTCTGGGTCTTATGGTTTCACAGAAGAAGATTTTTTTTTCAGTTTTTTTTTCTCATTATAAGTCTATGAGAGCTAATGACCCCCTGGGGTGTGGCCAATTTGAGCCCAGGGGCATGGTTGGCAGGATTTATGTTGGGGACCACTAACCATTGCTACATACTCAATATATAAGCTCTGGGCCTCATGGTTTCAGAGAAGAAGATTTTTGAAGGTTCTTTAGCTATATAGTTCTATTTAAACAAAAGACCCCCTGGGGTGTGGCAAGTTTGGACCCAAGGGGCTTGATTGGCAGGATTTATGTGGGGGACCACTAACCATTGCTACATTCTAAATATATAAGCTCTGGGCCTCATGGTTTCAGAGAAGATTTTTCAAGATTTTACCATAGTAAGTCCATGGGAGTTAATGACCCCCGGGGCATGGCCAGTTTGGACCCCAGGGGCATGGTTGGCAGGATTTATGTACAGGACTACTAAACATTGCTACATACTATGTCTTTGCTCTCGGCCTCATGGTTTCAGAGAAGAAGATTTTTGAAGGTTATTTAGATATATAGCTATATTTAAACAAAAGACCCCCTGGGGTGTGGCCAGTCTGGACCCCAGGGGCTTGATTGGCAGGATCTATGTGGCGGACCACTAACCATCGCTACATACTAAATATAAGCTCTGGGCCTCATGGTATCAGAGAAGAAGATTTTTGAAGGTTCTTTAGCTACATAGCTCTATTTAAACAAAAGACCCCCTGGGGTGTGGCCAGTTTGGACCCCCGGGGCTTGATTGGCAGGATTTATGTGGGGACCAGTAACCATTGCTTCATACTAAATATATAAGCTCTGGGCCTCATGGTTTCAGAGAAGAAGATTTTTTTAAGATTTTCCAATTGTAAGTGCCTGGGAGCTAATGACCCCTGGGGTGTGGCCAGTTTGGACCCCAGGGGCATGGTTGGCAGGATTTATGTAGAGGACTACTAAACATTGCTACATACTAAATGTCTTTGCTCTCGGTCTCACCGTTTCAGAGAAGATTTTTGAAGGTTATTTAGATATATAGCTCTATATAAACAAACGACCCCCTGGGGTGTGGCCAATTTTGACCCCAGCGGCTTGATTGGCAGGATTTATGTGGGGGACCACTAACCATTGCTACATACTACATATATAAGCTCTGGGCCTCATGATTTCAGAAAAGAAGGTTTTTTAAGATTTTCCCATTGTAAGCCATGGAAGTTTGGACCCCAGGGGCATGGTTGGCAGGATTTATGTAGAGGACTACTAAACATTGCTCCATACTAAATGTCTTTGCTCTCGGCCTCATGGTTTCAGAGAAGAAGATTTTTGAAGGTTATTTAGCTATATAGCTCTATATAAACAAAAGACCCCCTGGGGTGTGGCCAATTTTGACCCCAGGGGCTTGATTGGCAGGATTTATTAGGGGGACCACTAACCATTGCTACATACTAAATATATTAGCTCTGGGCCTCATGGTTTCAGAGAAGAAGATTTTTTTAGTTTTTCCCATTATAAGTCTATGGGAGCTACATGTTGCAATGGCAACCAGAGTTCCAACCCATTCTGCCCTTTAACCTTATGCAGCCAATCCCCCACCCCAACAAGACTACATATAAAATTTGACCAAGACTGGCCAGGTGGTTATGGAGATATTCTTGTTTGAAAATGTGAACGGACGACGGACGACAGGGCCTCCCTATACTATAAGCTCACCTTGTGAGCCTACGGCTCAGGTGAGCTAAAAAGGGCCATAAAACCACAAGTGTTATAGAGAGCTACACTGTTTGCCAAGTTCATTAACGGGCTTTGATATTGGCTGCCAACTTGGACCAGCCACGATTGAAAAAAACAACGTGCAACGCATTTCCCTTTTGTACTTCTTTATTATACAAAAATATGGTATATGAAATAGTATTGCTATAAAATTATATTACAAAACGATAAGAAGTTATATACAAAGTCCTACATATTCACTTGCACCTTATGCTAGACCTGGCATACTGACATGTATCGCTCTGAGACACAAAAAATGTACTTCATTCCCAGCAGGCACATGACTTCGTGATGACGTCACACTGACTTCGATGCGACGTGATTACGTCGCATCGACGTCAGTACGACGTCATGTGCCCGCTGGGTCATTTAAACCAATGTGTAACGTTTCCTTCTGATTAATGCCCCCTCTCCAATATTACTATTACCTTTTCGGGTAGAAACATGATAGCAAAATACCATCAAGACTGGCTCAAAGGCAAAATTTGTCCCGCGACTGCCATTAAAAGGACGGTTATCATCTCTTGTCATCATTTCAGCATGAATTCTTTACATGAAAATCAGTGCACTAGTATTGTTCTTCTTGCAGTATAGGTATCACCAGTAAAATACTTTGCACTGAACTGTAAAAATGTTGTCAATTTAACACAAGAAGGCCGAAATTCGACAAAAAGGACAAACTGACTTACACCAGGAGCTCAGGATAATTGTCAAGTATCAAAATCTAGCAGAAAATAAGATACCTACATGTTTAGCCATCTTCAAGTTTGTCGTATACATTGATCGAGTTTAACAGGAACCACCTTTTTTTAAACACAAATCTAAAGTATATTCTCCTCATACATGCACTTCCATCTTCCATCCCAATCCAGATTTGGAGATGATGCATGGACAAGAGCAGAGATTTTCAAACGCAGTGTACCTATGTGCAGGTACACTAAAATGATCGATGTTTTTCTTTACTGTGACCCCATTCATCCAAATGATGAAGTGCAGTAGTCATATAATTTTCAAAGCCCTGGCGCGTTTATTGGAAGAAATTTGGTATGTCAGTTGGTCCAGGCGATGCTACGTGTTTTGTGTCGAAAGCATAATTAGCACGAATCAAAACATTTATAAAATTGAAAATATTAGCAAATTGCCGTTTTTTAATATTGAAAATTCTTTCAGCTCTGCTGGGTTGGATTATAATGCATTGCTGTAGATATGGGTATCCCAAAAGGCACATGATGAGGAAACGTCGTCGTAATAACGTCGACGCCACGTTATTACGTCACATCGATGTAATGTGCCCTCTGAGAAATTTATGATGATAATGACACAACTACCTATAATTACTCCATAAGATACATATGGTATATTGTGGCCTTTCAATACAACAACTTCAAATGAGTGACCACAACCTACAATTCCAATGAGTGACCACAACTCATACGAATAACTCATGAAATATTTGCCATATCTACACCAATGCATCATTTGGACAAGACTGACATATTTCATTTACAATCAAAAGAACTTTTATAACAAGAGCTGTTGCCTGACAGCATAGCTCGCCTGAATTGGTGCTTGCCCATCACTCAGCCGCTATGGTGGTGTGGACTGCTATGCATAAAACTTCATGCAAGCATGTCCATAATGAAAACACATTTATAAACAAAAGCTATCTCAGAAATAAGTCTTAAAATAAAATTAGAATAAAAAAAATGAAACGAAATTTCAAAGTCCATAAGCTTGAGGTAAAAAAAGAATTGACGGGTGGGGGTGGGGGTGGGGGGGGGGAGGGGGGGGGCTATGTGGACTGCTATGCATAAAACATGTCCATAATGAAAACACAAAAGCTATCTCAGAAATAAGTCTTAAAATAAAATTAAAATAAAAAAAAAATGAAATGAACTTTCAAGTCCATGAGCTTGAGGTAAAAAAACTGATGGGTAGGGGGCCCAAGTATTAGTATCAACTGAGTCCATCATCGTGGCACTGTGAAATTATGTCTTCATAAATATAAGACTTTAACCAAAATCTTTAAAACAAAATTCTAAGTCGATGACCTTGACTTCAAGGTCACCCAGTGGGGTAAGTATAAGGTGTTTTGTAAAAACTCAAAAAAGAGTCTAACATCAGTTCAAGTATAAACTAAATCTCTGCAAAACATTATGAATCAGTATGCAATTACAAAACTTTAAAAAAGACAAAAATTTCCTAAGTCCCTGACCTTGACATCAAGATCACTGAGCGGGGTTGGGGTAGTACTCTGTAGATCTAACTACAGTGCAAATATAAAAAGAATTCATCTCTGGGTTCAGGAGATATGTGTCTTTAAAAAACTTTAACCAAAACATCCAATCAATAAAAAGACAATATTCTAAGTCCATGACCTTGACATCAAGGTCACAGAGGGGGGTGGGGGTAGTACCTTCGAAAACTTTAGACCAATATCTAACTTTAGTGCAAGTATCAAAGGAATCCATCCATGGGTTCAGGAGATATTGGGCTTTATAAAACTTTAACCAAAACATCCAGTCCAAAAAAACACCAATTTTCTAAGTCCATGACCTTGACATCAAGGTCACAGAGTGGGGTGGGGGTGGTACCCTGTTAAACCTTAGACCAATATCTAGCTACAGTGCAAGTATCAAAAGAATCCATCCATGGGTTAAGGAGATATAGGTCTTTAAAAAGCTTTAACCAAAACATCCAATTCGAACGCCGACGCGGACGCGGACGCTGACGCGGACGCCGTGGTGACAACAATAGCTCTTCCTGAACTTTCGTTCAGGCGAGCTAAAAATAAGTGGAAGCCAACCAAAAATCATTTAACTACATTTTCAAAGGGAGCTTCACAAAAATGGCCTCACCATCTCACCCAAACCCTAGGGTATTCTGATCAGGATCTGAACCATCTGACAACAGTTGTACGCAAGATGATTACATCCCCTGACATGACAAATAGTCCAAATACAAAGATGAAGAACTTCATTACAAAATATTTGATATGACTGCTTTTCTCCACAATCACCACATCTAAATGAAAGAGGTCAAAGTACCCAAATCATAAGTCTGAACTCATAAGTCATTTTAACATTGACATTTCCGGAACATTCTAGTTACACAGACATAGACCCCAAAATAGAGGTGTAAACAATGCTTATTTGCATAATGTGTCGGTATATTCGAAAAGCAAAGAATCACTAATTCAAGCCTAATTATAACTACTTTCAGTGCAATTTCTGGTAAAAATCCATTTTCAGTTTTGAATTTTCAACTATTATTTTTTCTTTGTTTTTGTAAATTGATATCCACCATCATCATGTGTACATAGCATTAGATATTTAGAAAACTGGGCAAATTATGCAGATTGATTTGAATTTTAAAGTGTATATTAACACTAAAGGGTTGAATTACATTGCCATTTCTGAACAAAAATATCGGTTGGCTGATTAGCCACAGTTTTTTTTAATGGTGATAGATGTGGAGACAAGCAGCATAGATAAAAAGCCTTATCTATGTAGTTCACAGAAGACAGAGATATGTTTTCTGTTACTGATATGATCGTGGAATGTTGTGCTCTATTTACAAATGTATTTTTGAAGATGAGTTTAAACTGGACTATCTATGATACATACATGACTATACTTTAAAACATGAAATCTTGATTTATACACTGAAATGACTTTTGTCGTAAAAAAATGCATAGAAACTGAGATTGATAACCTGATTAATAAAATCAATGATATGTAAAATGTTAAGAGTTTCTTGATATCCTGATATCCCTATACACAAAACAGTCCAAGATACAGTTGGGGGTCATGATAAATTCTGGGAAAAATTCATTTCTCCTTTAAATGTATGTACAAAATTTAGTGTTTCCCTTTTTGGAGTAGCCTTTTCCTTCCTGATCTGTATAAATTATCTGCTTTCTTTTAACAAACTAAATGAGATCTTACAACAAATGTTTCCAGTCAACTTTATCATTATAACTGTATACTGGGACACCCAATTCATCATTCCCATGTTTTCAATTTTGATTCTAAACCACCCCAATTTTGGAAGCTCTTGCGTTTCAAAAATTGGTTAAATGGCAGAGTCTTTGGACTCTAATCAGACTCCTTGAGGAGCAGTCTGATCCGGGAATGTAGCGTTTTGGGTCACAGTTCTGCAACAGATCCTCCAGAATCCAGTTTAATACATTTTGGTTCAAGGGAGATAATGCATCCAATACTATATCTTGATGTTGCAAAGTTTGTAACTCATTACCCAGTGAGCGCACAACACTGAAACAACATTAAATCAACGTTGATTGAACGTCATGACGCTGAATCAACGTTCATTTTCATGTTGTTTCCATGCAGGTGTCTGCAGGGTAAATACTATGAAATGGCTAAAAACTCTTGGACGAAATTTGACACTATGATAATAGTTCTTAGTATAGCACATTTTGAAAAGAAGGCCTATAATTCTGATTCGTCTGTCCCCTGATGTTGTAGCGTGACTGTGGTGGTGACTTGAACAGTTCTATTTCCCTCTACATCAACCCCTCGCTCCTCCCCTTGTGACTGGGCCCTAGAAATGAAATAATATTGTGAATACTAAGCCGTGACACTATGGGTCAAATTGCTCAGATCTAGTTTATTGTTAACCCCAAAGTTAGCCAAACAAATGATAACCCTGGCTAAACTTGAGGTTATCTTACACTTGGCTGAGCAATCGGTCCTAAGAACTTCTCAAAGCATCAGCACCCTACACTGAGTAACACATTTGTATGTAAACTGATCCCATCCCCACAAGTCATGACCAATACCAGTCCGTTGTCAGAACTATCTTTCATAAGCTCCATGTGGACTGGCATGGAACATATAAAAGATTATTTGAAACCGACTGGGATGACTCGTTTTATGACTCGTATAGATCGGATCTGTTTACATTAAGATTCGATTATGATTATGATTCGAATACATAGGGTGAGAATGGCACGCGTGAGCAAATCTCAGATCCGCATCTGCGCAGTCTGATAGGTGTCTATCATTTTTTTAACAATCAGCGGAAACCTGAAGAAAGCGAAGACTGGTCAGACTGCATAGCCGCATGGACTGACCTCAATCTTTGCAATCTTTATATGCAATAGGATTATGGGCACACTTTCAGGGGAGCAGCACAGACAGTTTTGACACCCTTCTCGATAGGGCTCGACTCTAAAAGGAAAGACTTAACTCCGCCGCAAGCAAGTTCTTTTCTTTAAGAGTAGCCCCTTTTTGGTAACCCATGTGATCGTCTACACATACAACTTAAAGACACTGCTCCTTTTTGCTAATCTCAGTGATCCACTTTGGCTTGTAGCCTTGTACCAACATCAAATGCCTGGATAAGTCTGCGCATTTCATCAGCCTTTCTAGTTCGCATCAAAGATTGAGGCAAGAAAATGCATTACATGTTTAAGTTATGGATAATGAATATATGATCACTCAACACACATGCACTGGCTGATTGCAAATTCAACTATTTTTTGACTATGTTTGGAGCTTTCAGCATTAATTCATGATACAGCTCAAATTTCAGGGCCACAAAACGGACCGCAGGGCGTGTTGGACCTAATATTTAAACTGCTTCAATATTTTTTTGTGCTGGTTACATGTACACGTATTGTTTCTCGACCGCTGGTTAAAACTTACGCAGCAAGGTCTGCTTCTGCCTGTTTACGTAGTTGTGCCCTGCGCCTGTCCTCCTCATATCGCCTCCTAGCCTCGGCTCTTCGTCTTTCTTCCTCTGGTGGACGTCTGCGCTCACCGCTCCTATCCCTGTCCGGATCTCCCCGTCTGCCCCGTCCCTCAGCCTCCCGGCGCTTGTCATCTTCTCTCCTGCGTCTGTCATCATCAGGTGGTCGCCGTCTGTCATCTCTGTCCCTATCCCGTCGCTCAGGCCGATCAGGTCGGGGTCCACGGGGTCTGTCGTCTGGTCGACGTTCTCGTCTGTCGTCCGGTCGACGTTCACGTCTGTCCGGCCTGTCCCCGTAATCTCTACTGTCGTAATCGCGGTCCCGTTTTTCTCTATAGCCATTGTTGTCGTATCTGTAACCGCGGTTATCATAGCCAGATTTGCTATAATCACCCCGGTGACCTCGGTCGTTTACGCCCTGAAACGCAAACAGAAACACATGGTTAGAATCTTGACGCAGGGTATTGTGGGAAGGATAAAGGATACAGGAATGTGTTTCTATGATAACCGCGGTTACTTGTGCTTCTGTGGGAGGGGTAAGGCAATAAGCTCCTGTAACCAATACCTCTAACAATTCCCTGGCAAGATATACAAAAGTCTAAAACACTACCGCTACACCAAAACTTTAACCATGCATAAAACAAAAACACAAAATACATGCAAAACATGCAGCGTCTGTCAAAATCACAACATGGGTACTATTTTTTCTTTTGCTGCGTAAAAACACTGGGCACACATCCTTGAATCATGGCAGCGATGATTCAACGTTGATTCTACGTCATGATGTTTAATCAATATTGATGCAACGTTGTATTCCTGCCGAGTTAAGAAATTGCATCCCAGCAGTCAGCAGAATTGAAAGAACGCTGTATCGACATTGATTCAACGTCATGATAGTGTTTATACATGGCCGTTTCCATGTTGTGTGATTGCTGAGATGACAGCTACGACACTTTGTCTGTATTTGATCATCAAAGCGTGTTTTGTAATTCGTCTCCGTTGATCATCAAAGCGTGTTTTGTAATTCGTCTCCGTCAGGCATTACTACAGTTGAACATTAATGTGATAGATTATAATCGACATTATTAGAAATTATCTAAGGATTTATCACCATCGTCTCCATTGCTTTTATGCAGGATATAGTTAAAATATGGCTAGGGTAGAGTCGGGTAACTTCGGACAGAAGGTAAATTCGAGCATACCATTGCAAACAGTGAAAATACAGATGAGACGGCTCACAATCAGGATCTTCACTGTTTACCCAATTAATTTTGTTTAAATTCCAAACAACTGACATACAAAGGAAACAATGTCACTGTCCGAATTTACCTGCTGTCCGAACTTACCCGACTTGATCCCATACACAGTCTTCGTCGACAAGTTTAGGACAGAGGCTGCACGTTGTTAAGTTTAAATCCGAGCTTATAGAAAGCTGTCTTATGGCACTGATCGAAGTATGCCGTGAAACAGGATACGAGCCTTCCATTCTAATCGTTTTAGTTTAGAAAAGAGCAGGATCAAAATAACTTGAGTGACTTCTCCTGCTATATAGCAGGCACATGACGTCAAAATGACGTTGCGCCGACGTCGATTCAACGTGATGACGTCAGTATTACGTCATTTCAACGCCACGTGCCCGCTGGGATATGTCCTCTGTTCTTGACACGAGGCAGCCTTCTAGAAAGCTTGTGTTTGACAATAACAGATTTAAAAACTTCTGGATAAAGTTTTGGTTAGCATACTGGATAACAACATAACAGAAAATAATAACATGCATATTCATAAAAGTTTCTAACATTCGAGACAATAAAATAATCATGCAACGTTAACATTTTAACACTAATGTTCAAAACAACTAAGTAAATTCAAAACTGACTGGACCTGTTGAAGAAGAATATTAGGCAAAAGCAAAAACGCATGAAAGAAAACGTCATTTATAACGTAAGAAAACAAATATCGTTAGACTGCTCAAAACAGAGCCTAAGAGGCATGGTCTACGAAGAAACTGTTAGTAATGGTAAAGACTTAATTTGGTATCATTTGGAAGGTTACCTGCAGAACCCTGAAATAAGATAACAAGCCCTTCACCGCGACTTTGTGTAACTAACAGATCAAATCTTACATCATTCCAAAAACAGTGCAGAGCCAAGACCATGCGCTGTCTCAACTACATCTGCACATTGTTTCCAGCGGGGAAACGTCAAAATGACGTCGTATCACTGGTGGTGCGACGTCCCGTCGCATCAACACTAATATGACGTAATTCTGTTTGTAGTTCTGATAAGCATAATCATTTTCTAACGAATTGCCTAATAGTACATTTCAGATATTTAGGGGTGAAAAAGGGTGTAGTATAAGACATGCGAAATACACGAAGGTATACAAGTTGAATTGGATATTATGGCCACTTGTTATATCTGGAACAATGAGGTTGTTATAAAAGTTGTAAGTTAGTACACACTCAGTGAAATGAAGTTTCAAAAGAAAGATAGCCGGAACTTGACATGAATGGAGAACTAACGTGTTTAGTGTCCTATCTACAGTATTTCGATCATATTAATCTGATGGAAGGGTAATAATGAAAGCTGAGTGAAATGTCACCTCATTTACGACCGAAAAGAATTCCATATCTAGCAGAATTTGAACCCGAATGAATGAATGTTTAAGTTATTTATAGACGCTCAACCCTGGTAAGGGCATATAGCGTCTAACCCGAACTCTAGCTTAGCAGGCCAGTTCCTAATCCAATAAGCTAATGGGGGTTCCCCCGGAACATCAGATACCGGTTTGTGCAAACTGCCAGTATTATCAGACCAGTGTGTATAAAGGTACAGTTAGTAAGGGCGCGTTTACACGACCAGTTTCTATGACAAAGTAGGTTTGTCACAGAAAAATTTGCTCGTGTAAATGCCAAAATATGACCATGTTTCTTTGACAAATATATATGGCAAAGTTACTTCGATAAATTAAATTTGTCCGTGTAAACGGAGAACTTTGCTAAAGATTATGTAACAAAGAACATTGCTACAAACGTGGAAAATGTGACAAAGATTTTGTTTCATCGCTGCAGGTAACTTTGGCGAATAATATTTTGTCGTGTGAACATTGAAGTAAATATTTCATTGCCAAAGTTTATGTGACAAAGATTCTATGGCACATTTTCTTTAACAAATAATTTGCTCCGTGTAAACGCAAAATGTTTGTCATACTTTCTTTGTTGAAGTTTCTGTGACATAGAAACTTTGCTCGTGTAAACGCGCTCTAACAGTCTTCACAGTCGGTCAAAATATTAATCAGATCGTGTAGATTTAAAAGTGAATAGGTACACATTCTGGAGCAACTTTGCAACTTTCTTCTTTGCCTCCTTCAAGCTGCTCACAGTGGTGGGGGTGGGGAGGAGGGGGTGGGGGGTGACCTCTGTCTCAAACTAAGCAATTATCAATCTTTATCAATCTGTTCCAAGCAACAAACATCACACTGTTAAAATCGTCTAGCAAATGTAATACATTAGCCTAGTGCTTATATACGTAGTAAGGGAAGGTAGCATAAAACTCAAAGATAGATAAATCAATGAATGGGTGACTTGCAATTGTATGTCCTTTTCAACACTATTTCAGTCATATCAGGACAACGAGGGTGATACTGAAAGGCTGGGTGAAATGGAACCCCATTTACGTGCCTCCAGCAAAAACTGACCGCAGACTGCTAACTTCGAAGGTCGGCACAGAACCCACTGAGCTACCAGGACCCCACTCTGCCAAATGGTTTGATTCAAATTGATACATATATTTAAACTTTACTAAGACTGGCAGAGCACTATACAAAGTTACCATCTCGGCCAATATCGAAGAGTTATACTGATAATGGACGGCTGTCCTACCACCCTGAAAACAAATTATTAGTAAACTTTACAGAACCTTAGTTTGCACTGATCACCGAGTGACACACAAAAATGTATGTTTAATAAGTGATCAGTGCAAACTAAGATTCTCTTAGTTTGCACTGAACACTGAATGAATATACATTTTTATCAGAAAACAGGACTTTCATCAGTGATCATTCTGACATGTTTCAGCATCAGGCCAGCAAATAAAGTATGTGGAAAGAAATACTCTGAAATGACTAACCACCAGGGTTGTAGACTATGAAGCCCGTTACAAATAAACCTATATTTGAAATAATGCTAATGAATTTTCAGAAGCAAAAATGCCTAACTGCGACTACAACATCTAAAGCTCAGGCCCCATACTGACAAAGCTTTTCCAAGCCTGAAATGCCTGCTGGTGCAGCCTAAAATAGCCTTTTTTAAGCAGAAAAACACTGAAAACGTAAAAAGCAAAGCCTGAAATCAAGTAAAAGTCAAGAAATGAAAGCCTGAAATCCTGCAGAAGCCTGAAAAGTATGAGGCCTGAAAGCTAAGTTTTGACATGCTCTTTCATCACAATCGCACAAGCCTAAGCTTCAAAGTCAATCTGCCATAATAAGTGACAATCACCAAGCAAACTTTATCCATGCAAGCCCACCTACTAAAGTCAAAGTATTTCTCATCTGGGCCAAAGCACATACAGACACATCACTAGTTGTGCTTTTAAATAAACACTGCAACTTGATTCTAAGGTAAAGATAACAATTCATAATATTGAAGGTAGATGGGCAACCTGCTTCCGGATAATTAAGAAATAGATCAGCTCTAGCAGTGAATTGTTGAGTAATAATTCACTGTTTGGAGGTCAGTTGTAAAGTAGATCATATCACGAGCGCGGAGCGCGAGTGATATATCTACTTACAACTGACCGACAAACAGTGAATTATTACTCAACAATTCAATGCCAGAGCTGAACTATTTCGATTCTAACACTCAAAAACGCTGAAAAAGTATTCCTTGCCTTCAAATTCTCCCAACCTTCCTGCCAGCGCGTTCATGCTCCCGCCAGTATTCTTAACTGTATCTAAGATAACTGTGCGTTTTTATGGGGATTTTAGAAAGAAAAAGAGACGTTACACCGTCTAACGTCTGAAAACGTCACAAAATTACGTCAGTACTACCAGTGACGTCAGCAATTAGACTCACGCGCTCCGCAACAGTGAATTGTTGCAGAATAAAACACGGAAGTTTTCCATTGCTTCTATAGGCGCACTGTGTTAGAATGTGATTTTAATGGACTAAAGAAAATTATCTGGATACGAGTAAAATTATTGCGGCTATATATCAGTCTAAGAAGGCTTAGTTTAATTTTACAAATGCATGTACCCCATAGCAGTGTCCTTTTTGTTTAGTTATATACTTTTCTTGTTTCACAAAAGAAATCCAGTAGCCTGAATTTTCAACAAAAAAAATATAGCCAGAGAAAGTCCCATACATTGTATTTTGAAGTGTTCTGAGAACTGGTTTAGTCCAATAAAAACAATGACTAATCTGCTATAACTGGCTGTTAACTGGCATTTGCTACAAGGTACATTTAAATTACTATAGGAAACATGTACAGTATTTTACAAATTTCAAACAGACAGTCACTGCCAGACCTGAGACACAATAGTTTTCTCATACAGTAAAACCTGCCTTAGTGGTCACCTCCATTAAGCAAGCATATATTCAGTTCCCAAAACAGGCAAATACATTGAAATGTAACTGTATTAAGCAAGCACCTGTCTTAAGCAAGCAGATTTTGATTATCCCTTAGGTGCCTGCTTAATACAGGTTGGACTGTATGTATCTAGAGTCTGACTGTTTCTTTCTAAAACTGTCTTGTCTACCATTAGAATCATGGTATCGTGACTCAGGTTGTCCATCGTGAATACAGTGATGCATAAACCATGCAAAGCAAACAGACAAGATGTGTAAATGAAGACTGCAAGCTAACTGTGGCACAGAAGCAGAGCTCTAGATAAGAGGGAGTATTTGGTGATAATTAGGGATAATTTTCGCTAATTCTGCATAAAAACATATGTTGACTGACCCCTCATCTGAACCATCTCTATGAGACGGTTCAGATGAGGGGTAACAACATATGGTTTCAATGAGAAATAAAAAAAGTATCCCTCAATTATCATCAAATTCCCCACTTATCTAGAGCTCTGAGAAGTTTTATATAAAATGTGCAAATAAGGTGAATGGGTTAATCTCCATGTTTTTCCTCTAATTTTTACCAGAGGAACTAATGTCACTTTTTGTTTGCTTTCCAGGGCCCAGTTGTTCAAAACATCGTTAGCCTAACCAAGCCTAACGAGCTCGTTAAGAAGTCAACTCATTAAGTGTTTTACATACTTTATAGCTAAATACCCTGATATTTTTTGTTGAAAAAATATGAGGCTTCTCACATTTTTTCAACAAAAAATACTGGCGTATATTAAATATTAATGTTTGAAATTTCAACGAAACGTTAACAACGTCCTTAGTTTTGAACAACTGCGTCCTGGACAACAAAGCCCTTCCTAATGGCGGGGTCTACTCTAAAAGGAAAGAATTTTCTCCTTTAGAAATTGACCCACACACAGGAAAATATTGAGGCAATACTGAAAATGGCAGAGTTGCTTCCCCTGAAAGTGTACCCATTCACCCTCCTTCCCAGCATAATTATCAGGACCAGACAAGTAAAATTCTGATGGTTTTCTAATATTCTTTTCACAAAAATATGATATAGGACCTTAATTCACTCACCAATGTGAGCTTAATGAGATGCTAAGATATAAATGTATATATGACAAATAAGTAAATCATTTAAAAAGACAATGCATTATAAGAAGCCATGAATCATGCACATTTCAAAATGTCTGGGCCTGGTTGTTCAAAGCATCCTTAGCCTAACGAGCTCGTTAAAAGGTCAACTCGTTAAGTATTTTACCACTTTATTACCAAATAAACTGATATTTTTTGTTGAAAAAATGTGACAAAGCTTCTCACATTTCTTCAACAAAAAATGTTGGCGAATTAAAATGTGAGAAGCTTTTGCAATGCAAAAGCTTCTCACATTTTTCAACAAAAAATGTTGGCGTATTTGAGATATTAACATTTGAAATTTTAACGAAATGTTAACTAATGAGGTCGTTAGTTTTGAACAACTGGGCCCAGATTTGCAAGATACAACATAAAATCACATGTTGTGACCACTATATATGCCAGTATAATTTATCTCTGGTTAAATAAAGCATGCACATGAAATATGTCATCCCAGGTGAATAAGTCAAAGAAATTTCACTGCAATTTCACCAAATTTAAATTGATGTTTAACTGGATTTTTATACAAAGAATATTGATAAAATTGGTCAATAGGCCCCTATATCATCAGAATTTTCTGAAATTTCAGAGATATTTTCTGAAATTTTACTAAAACTATGGTGATATTAGATAATATAATTTCAGAATATATCACTGAAATTTCAGCAAAAGTAGCTCTGATTTGTGAATGTTTTATTTAAAGTTTCACAAAATTTCATTCATTGGTTACTTAGTTATAGTTAAACTTGTGGGTTTCAAATTCAATCAAGGGCAATAACTCGGGAATAAGAGAGGCCATTTAAAAAAAAAGTTTGCCCCAACATTACATTTATATAATGATACATATATTTATATTCAGTTGCAAGAAATTTCATTCAAAGGTACATACAATAATTAAAGCTAATTTGTGGATTTGAACTCAATTTAGGGGCAATAACTCATGCATTGCTAATGCCATTATGACAAAACTTGATGTGCACTGCTCTATAATGACAGTATACTATGGTTTAAGTTTCATGAAATTCCATCCAGCGGTAACTTAATTTGTTATGACAATTTGTTGATTTTAAGTGATTCAAGAGCAATAACTCATGCATTTCGGACGTGATTCCAACAAAACATGAAATGTACCACTGTGTTATGGTAATACATATTCAGTATAGGTTTCATAGAATTCCAGTCATTCATTTCTTAGTGACGGCTGAACTTGTCTGCTTTAAATTGAGTAAAGAGAAGTAATTCATGCATTAAAATTTACAAATGCATTGCAATTCTAATGAAACTTTATGTGCACACCTGTGTTATAGTGATACATATTTTGTTGGAAGTTTCATTAAATTCCAGTCATTGTTTACTTAGTTATGGCTCATTTTATAGATTTTAAATCAATTCAAAGGCAATAACTAATACAATAATGGAGCAGTCTAAGGACACTTGACATGCATCAGCAGGTGAATTATAGTTATATATTTATATTCAGTTTCATGAAATTCTGTTCAATCATTGCTTAGTTATGGCTCCTGAGAGACGGAAAGACAGATGGACATACACACTTGGACTAAACAATATCCCTCAGCTTTCGGTAGGGGATAAAAAATCCTTACATGAAAATGAGCCTTTTCACATAGAAGGGACTCTTTACCATATTTATATAGTTGTGACAGTTTTCCTCTCCAAAAATTTAAATCTGTCTTATAAGACTAGTCTACATTTTTAGGGATTGTTTTAAATGGAAGCAGCCTATCTTCTAACGGAATTACACAGCACTGGTTTAGATATTTGGGTTCATACTATAGGGTCAGAGAAATACTGTAAAAATTCTTAATATTGGGACATCGAAAACAATTACCATAATTATCTTTAAATTGGAACAGTTTGGTTTTACAGTGCAGTAATGTGTCCAAAACATGCAAATGGGATGGCAAATGGTGTAAACCCTGATCAGACTGCTTCTGATCTGGGTTTGCACTATTTGCTCAGACCTAACTGTCCCAATATATAGAGTTTTTACTGTACTTGAGGGAGAAACCTTTTTTGTATTCAAATAAAATGAAAAATTTGCAAAATGGCCACATTTGAAGGTATACATTGTTGTGTTGTTGCTTTATGGTTAACTGCTATGGTACTGTCAGGATGGTCAGTTAACCTAACCACTTTATTCCTGGACAGGCTTAGACCTCCTAAGCAGTTGTAACCATTACCAGAGGCTTATGAATTACTCAGTAGTTATAAGCCTCTGCCATTACTAAATGGATATAATTTTGCCAGTAACTGACAACTGCCTTTCTTGAATCTGTGAAAGTCCTGAAGAATCAATCTCCATGAAAGTAAATGGCTAGACCGCATACGCATTACTAAACCCGGAAACTCTGGCTCTTGAGTCAGGCGCACTACCAACTGTTCTAAACAGCCAATCAGTTAAGTTCTTTTACCTCCAAATACGGTCAAATTTGTGATAATCACAAAAACTAGCATTTTGTAGTAGGAAGCATTAAAAGCAAGAAAGGAATATATTATTACCGGTCTTCCAGGATGGCGAACATTGTGTGGTGTTGTCCCTGACTTCAAGTCACTCCTGAAATCAAAGCATAACAAGGCATATAATATTATATTATGGTTAAACAGAGGCTACAACCTTATTTCAGCCATGATACGACAAAACCAACAAAGTGGCATATGCACCCAGTAAAGACTAGGATCAGCTTGGGCAGCTGCCCAGCCTAATGCTCAGGCTGATCTGTCTTGCTGGGCACACATGCCGTTTTATTGGTTTTGTCATGTCGAGGCCCATTCATTCAGGTATAAGATGAGGTGTCCCCTAAAAAATTATGCTTTATCCCAGCAGGCACATGACGTTGAAATGACGTCGCATCGACGTCATTTTGACGTCATGTGCCCGCTGGGTATTAAGCATATTTCAGTTTTATATCATTCTGTTATAAGATTGGTTGTTATTCTTTTAAAATAGTCCCGAAACTTTAGATCCATCTTAGTACATGTGCACTAACAGGATCTAGATTTTTGCATGGGATTGCTTTTGAAGAGAAAAACCTTGTCTTACAGCTGAATAATTATGGTATATACTTCATTCTAGCCAGTTTTCCTTAATCTAGGCTCACTTTGGAAGTTGAGACCTATAATAATGGCAAATATTTACCATTATTCATGTACTGATCCCATCACCATCCATCAGAGTTCCATACCAAAGTCAAAATCACTTTAATCACTCATGCAGGTCACAAAACAAGACAAGAGGAACTGTACATATACAAAACATAGCAGTTACAGGCAGCTTCCGAACATATAAATCTAAATGTAATGACTAAATGGGTCATATTGACGTTCGCACAAAAGAAATCTAAAAATTATTAGCAAGTCAAGCCTCATCTTAACTTTAGTTCTGTATTTGAATGGAATACAAAGTCAGTCTCAGCCTTAATCTTGAAAATTTGGAGAATTTAACCACACACTGCTGACCCTGATCAGACTGTTCATACAGAAGCATCTGATCGGTGCCTTATACACTGTTAAGTGTCATTTCATCTGCATCTTTGGGACACAACCTCACTCGGAGCTCCTGATAAGAAGGGGGTAACGGGGATAATTTTCCTTAATTTTCCATAAAAATGTATGGTGTGACCCTTCATTAGAACCATCTCGCTGAGATGGTTCTAATGAGGGGTCACAACATATGTTTTCACTGAGAAACAAGAAAAAAATTATCTCTGAATTATTCTTGATACCCCTTCTAATCTGAAGCATATGGCACTAAATTAAATTAAAGTGACGCCGGAGCCAAACTGTTCCAATTTTAGGACTAATTTACAATGACTATAATTAATTGGTGTCCCATCTTTAGAACTTTTACATACTTGGAGTTCTAAAAACCAACAATAAAACTTACTTTTTCTGTTCATCATATGTAAGCTGACTTTTATGGACCACAGCCACACCATAATCACCTATTGGTCGAAACTGAAATTGAGAAGGAAAAGCACTCAAAGCCAAAATTTATTTCAACAGAGAAGAAAAATTTCTCTGTAAAACATGTTTTGGGTCACTTCCAACAATGTCATTCAATGCATTCCAACCATAAATCATGAAGAAATTGTAATTCAGATGTCCTATTTTCACTGATCAGTCTTAGGCTCAGCAGCACTTTTAAAAAAAAGTTCATGATGAGCCTTATAAATTCACTTCTTTGAATACCGGCAACAAGTCAACAACTCTTTATATTATGACTATATTACAACTGTTTATACAGTTAGTTTGGATATAATTTGCTATGTTGTAATGGTTCTCAGACAAACTAGAAGGAATTTAACATGGGCATAGCTAGAGGCAATTACATGATATGCACAGTCAGGCTTTAGGTGGCCCTACATGAAAAATAAGGGTGAAACCGCCAGGATATTTCATATTGTCATGTCAGTTGGCAATTGGTATTGACATCTGGCTCATTTTACAACATTTCAGAATGCAAATATGCAGGTGCGTGTTGAAATTTTGTCATTTTGATAAAATTTCAATACGCACCAGCGTATTTGCGTATGGGCAGCTACGCCCTTGTTTAAGGCAAATAAGAAATGCTTGTTTACGATATCATTTCTTTGTAGTTTAATCTCATGGATTCAAATACATGTATGCCAGCCCAGGATCTGATTCTTGCCTGATTATGCAATCCCAATACAGCACCAGTCCATTCAGCAGTATTTAATGCCTGAAATTCTGCTGATAGAGTCTGCTTATTTATAGCCACTGTATGTCTATATATAGCAAGGGCGTAGCTACGTATACGGCAAATATATAAGTGCGTATTGAAATTTTGTCAAAATTGACAAAATTTCAAAACGCACCTGCATATTTGCATGCTGAAAATTTATAAATAAGACAAGATTTCAATACCAATTACCAAAGTGGCTGAAATACTTGCTTTCCCTTCAAGAAGTACTGAGTAAATTATGGTTGTGCGTATTATGAAATTGCCTCTAGTTACGCCCCTGTATAGCCAGAGCTCTAGATAAGAGGGCGTATTTGATGATAATTAAGGATAATTTTTTTTATTTCTCATCGAAACCATATGTTGTGACCCCTCATATGACCCGTCTCGTCGAGACGGTTCAGATGAGGGGTCACAACATTTTTTTTTATGCAGAATTAACTAAAATTATCCCTAATTATCACCAAATACTCCCTCTTATGATCTTATCTAGAGCTATTATAGCCAAAATAAAGACTCACAGGAAAGAATATTTACAACTGAGTTGAAAGCACATGTGGGAAAACAGAATATTAGAGACATCAGACGTATGTCCTTGATAGCGGAGGAGCCCCGGTAGCTCAGTGACAGTAAGTTAAGCGCTGGCCTGTTGATCTCACAGTGTGGGGTTTGAGCCTTGATGTAGACAGGAATTTACTCAATCATAAAACAGCCGGTTTCATTGCACACAGAGCCTAGCTCTCATTATCATCCACCCATCGTCCTAATATGACTGAAATACTGTTAAAAAGGACATAAAATCCCATGTCAACCATCCATCCTTCAGACAGCGAACAGTCCTCTACATTCTGGGACCCTACCTCACCTCCTAAACTGCTAGCTAATTGCTACTTTCATATTGAACATGGTGAAAAGCAAATTGTCTGTACAATCTGTTCAGAAATGGGTGTTCTGATCCAAGGTATTTCCTCAAGGCACATTTGTGTGCCTTGCATTATGGAAAAGTTTCCCATAGCCTAGTGGCCATATAGGAGCAGTGTGGATTAGAGACCCACTTTATCTACAGGACACAGCATTTGAAAAATAGATTGAGCCCATCCTTATTCTCAATCCCCCATTTGAGAACGTTACAGTACCAATTTATAGCTGGGTAGACAGTTTTCCAGTTGCTGGCAGGCTGAACCCAGACTTGATATATGGCTCAGAGTCTTGGCTACGACCACCAGATTGGTCCCTGGGATTGTTGGAGCGCTCTGGTTTTTATTGAAATGAAAATCACTACCTAATAGCCAATCCCTACCATCAGCCATTTTATGTAACGTTACATGTACAACATTGTTTCTACAGTTCCTAGAAAGACATCAAGCCAAACAGACCCATGTGCAGTAGGAGTAAAAATGGGTTCGCTAGACAATCTTTCAAATAGAAACCATAAACACCTGATTACAAAATCTTACGCTATAAATTGTAAGTATAAACTATAAAGGCTTAATTCTCACTCCCTAGTTTTGAATCAACGGAAGTATGTCTGGTTCTCCGTTCCTCAAGTGACTTTTGGACTGATTGTCGTTTTATGCTATTGAAGTGTGCAGATAGTTTCCGAGGTTTCACCAAAGTTGCTTATTTCTTTTAGTTCTCCTTTCTTTTGAATGGTTTATTTTAAATTCAATATTTTAATATAATTTCAAATTGTTGATTCTTTTGTTTACAACCGCTTTTTATTACAACAGTGTGTCTTTACCAGAACGTCCGCATAATTATGCCAGTAGCATAAAACGACAATCAGTCTAATAGTCGCTTGAGGAACCGAGAACCAGACATACTTCGGTTGATTCAAAACTAGCGAGTGAAAAGCCTTTATAGTGTACACGGGTTACTAGAATTACCGGAATCTACCTTATTACCGGAATACACTGGAACACACCAAAATATACATTTCAAAATAAACTTAAATATTGCAAGAATAAATGAAATAAGTACCAGTTCCATCTTAGTATTAACTTTTATTGATTGGCAGTGTGAATAAATGGACCAACGTATGGGTATTGAATAGGTATCACTGTGTATATATATAGATTGCAAGCTGGTTTGTGTCTCTGTTTCAAACAAGGTTAATTAAACCCAAAACCCAAATTCTGCACCCACATTGGGTGTCTAAAGTACGGTTATCAATGCAGTTTTGAGTATCGAACGTTAAACGGGGTCCCCAAAATGAAGGAAGACGTTGGTAGTAATATTATTTCTAGGTTATCAAAACTAAGCCCGAATATACAACGGACTCAAACCTGCAACCTTCAGCACCTTAACCAAATCACTCTAACCACTCGACCACAGCATCTTGCGTACGAAACACATGAACTTACTGCTAGAGACTCTCTGTAATCATTGGTTCTTTTTCTGGCAAGTATAAGAAGGAATGTTGCAGCAGCCATACAACCCAAAAACACAATGATAAAGAAAGGTCCCAAAAACTGAGCATTCCAATCCCACAAGTAAACATGTCTATGTCTCAGTGTAATCACTAGAATCCCTACGACCATGAACACCAAGCCAATAATGACGAGTCCCACCGCGGTTTTGAACAAAACCCGGCCAGGACCAATGCTCAGTCCATTGAGTTCTCCCTGTATGCGACCTTGTATGAAATCATGATACGCGACAACTGTGTCCTTGTCGATTTCTTTCTCCTTCCGAGCACGATTCGTCTTCGGCTTCATCTTTCCGGGATGATTTTGGTCAGATCATTTGGCTGTTTTTAAGTTTACGAGTAAAATTCGAAAAAAATGGAGGACAGTTTACATTTCCTGATTAAAATGAGTCATAACGCATGCGCACCTGTAATACCTGTAAAATTTACACCTGAGGCGGGTTTACTAATACAGGGTAAAATCTTGATTAATCCGACGCTGTAAACCGTCGTTATTTAGTTATAAGCGTCTCTGTGACGGGGAAAAATGGGAGGGTGGGTAAGATGAATAACCCGCACCCGCACCTCGAATCATTCGCGTAAGGAAAAAAAAAACCTAGTAGCAATAAACGCCGTAAAAAACGTTGAAATACTTAGATATATTGCCTGACCAGTTCAAACCAACTCACAAAGTACGTAAATCAAATCAAATTGGGATTGCTAGAGTGCTAGTCATGTAACTCCCCCCACCCCAGGTGTCTTTTTTTAAACTTTTGTCAATGAAGATCTGAAGGGTAGAGCCAGTTTACCCGTAAATGACCTTGTCCCCCCCCCACCAACCAGGCGTACCAGGAAGCATTCATTCCCTGGCATTTCAAAACCCATTTGCTGGGACTGATATATACAGGTCCAGTTTTTTCCCCAGACTATAAGAGATTGGAATTCCTTGGAAGATTCCCTTTTATCTGCTGCTAAGTGTGCAGAGGATTCAGTTACTAAGTTTACTTCTCTTGTAAGGGCTAGGGACTAGCTCCACTGATCACAAGTCCTGGTGAATGATTGTCCTTGGACGTATCACCAGTAAACAATTCTGATTCTGTAACTGGCTTTAATGTCCGGAATAAAATTTTTAACTGCCCCTCTGAATTGGTTAGAGAGACGCCGTAGTCGAGTGGTTAGAGTGGCTCGGTTATTGTGCAGAAAGTCACCGGAAGGTCGTGAGTTCGCGGCTCACCGTCGCCATCCGACGACTGGAAAACTCTCTCTGTCAACCAGCAGTAAATGGGTACCTTTTTCCGAATTAGGGAAGGATAAGGCAGCGAAAGGAGAGAGATGGGCTCCGCCTTTCATCAGCTGTGCCCAAGAAACAGTGGGTCTCTAACCCCCACTGTCCCTATGGCTATTAGGCTATGGGAAACCTTTACCTTTTACCTGAATTGGTTTCTAAATTCAAGATCGGATTAAAAAGGCTTTTGCAAAAGGGCCTTCCAGAACCAGAACTTTATGGTGACTTGGTCTATAAATTCCAAAAACTAAATAAAATAAAAAAAAAAAATAAGTAAATTGAAAAAAAAAAAAAATAAACGAATGAGAAGGTCTGACTTTTCTGATCAGTTCAGAAAATTATTATACGTTACAAACATGCTGGATATAACATAAATGTAATGCTACAGTCTGCATGTTTAGTGGTTGACCCAATCATGGTTAATAAAACTGCTTCCCTCTTTAAACTTGCACGCCGTTTGGTCGGGCATCAGAGTCAGTGATGGGCCCGACATATGCTGTTTGAGCCGGAGCTGACCTCTTCTGTTGCTAGGTTATTCGGGGTTTCAGTTGTGTTGTTTGACACCCCAGGGATCTCCAGGTGTCGCACAACGTTGTTTTCGTCGAGACCTCATATCAGATTCATAATATGTCTTTCCGTTATTTATTTGTTTACTGTGATGCTTAATTGATGGGCTAGGAAACTTTTATGCGGACCAAACAGCTAACTAAATGTTTCGAACCATCGCAGAAGCAGAGGTCGAAGTTTGGATCCAGTAAAACAAGTTTAATCCCCATCCCCTTCCCCACCCTAGGTAATCTATTGTTGTTTCTCAGAGTTACATGTTAATGTCCGTTTGTCTATTGTCTCTACCAGTCTTGTCACCTAGCTGCCCATTCTGCTTTCTGTTTTGTTTTCTATAGTATCTTTAAATATAAAATAGTTAAAAATAGATGTTGGTGCTGTTTTAATCAGGGTAGCTTAATGACCACTTGTTTGGGAAAGAGCTGCTCGTTCGGTTTTCCGTGCGTGCCTTTTTCTAACTTTTGTCAATTTGTGAGTGTGTGCTCCTTTCCCTGTAGGTTTTGAGAGTGGGATGTGGGATATGATTGTATCAATTCCAGACACAAGCAGTTATGGAAGACAGTTTGAGGTATTTGCCTCCTATTCTATTCTGTTATATCTCATAACCTTACAAGGTCGTTTGCGCACCACATATGACTTCGAAACGATCCATGGCAACCTTGTTCTTTATTCAGCTGTCCTATATAAACTGGCAAAGTCCTTTCCCGTCCACTCTTTAATATTTTCTTCCGACCTCTTCTTCTGTCTACATCTTCTTCTTTTTCCTTTCACTGTGCCCTTTAGAATCGTCTTTGCTAAACCAGAAGACATTGAGACATGGTTAAACCACCTAAATTTCCGTTTCTTGACCACGGTCAGGAGTTCAACACATTCTCCAATGGCTGCTTGCATCTTTCTGCCAATATCCTCATTGGTTATATGGTCTTTGTATAAAATGTCAACTTACTTTCAGTAGCATCTCATCTCAATGGTCAGAGAACCTCCCGTTTAGAGCCATCATCTGAGACAACGGCTCCAAGGTATTTGAAGCTTGTTACGGTACCCTACTTCTGCCCTTTTATCTTGATCTCCTTCTGGATGCCATTGTCGCTGTGTGACATCAGTTTGGTCTTCTCAGCACTGATCTCCATCTTATACCTTGTGCAGGTTTTGTCGAGGCTTTCAACTAGAGCTTCTAGTTCCTGCTCTTCCTCAGATAGAGCGTCTATGTCATCGGCAATCCACAGATTGGTAATATTTCTGCCGCCTATGCTAACCTTTCCGTTATGTTCTGCCAGAGCTATGGACATAATCCTTTAGAGAAAAATGTAGAAGAAAATGGTTGACAGAAGACATCGTTTCCTTATTCGAACTGTTGTTCTGAACCATTCTCCCGTGCTGCCATTCACCAGGACTGCAACTGTAGCCTTGTCGCAGAGCCACTCAACGGTATGAATATAAACGTATCCATACCAATTTTAGTGTGGCAGACGCGCGTTTCTGTATTTAACTACTTCAATGTCGCTACACCCTAAAAGCTACACTTACTGTCGCATTCCGCGAGCTACGAACTAGATTTGCACTGATAATGTACTTTCGCATGGTGGCCAATAAGTCCGTATGCCCTACCCCGTCAAAGGCTTTTTTTAATCAATGAAGACATGGTACAGATTTTGCTGATGTTGGAGATTCTTTTCACACAGGATTCTTAGATTAAAGGTCTGTTCTGTGGTTCTCCTGCCGGCTCCGAACCCACCTAGTCTTCAACGATTATCTCTTTGGCTTGGGGGTTCAATTAAAATCTTAAAAAAAGTTCCTTCAAGAGCAGAGATTACATACAGAAGTAGGAACATGGGCCAAACTACGAAGTTTCAGCTAATAAAGCCTCGTCAGTGACCCTGACAATATCTGGTGACGAAACCAGAAAAAAAAAACATACTGTAATTTCTTATTTTTAATTGGGTAGTCGATTCAAACACTGATTAGTTTCAAAAGGATCCAAATAATATAAAAGAAGATGATCTAGAATGATAGTCTAAATCGGTCTCAAATTTTAGATTTCTGCGAATCTATCCCTTGATCTCAAAGGATGAAAATGAAATATAATCTGCACTATGGATGATGTACGGGGAGACGTTTTACGGCCGCCACACGGCAAACACCAGCTGCAGTGAGGTAAATTAAAATCTTAAAAAAGTTTCTTCAAGAGCAGAGAATACATACAGAGGTAGGAACAATGGCCAGACTACGTAGTTTCGGCTAATTAAGCCTCGTCAGTGACCCTGACAATATCTGGTGACGAAACCAGAAAAAAGCATACTGTAATTTCTTATTCTTAATTGGGCAGTCAATTTAAAGACTGATTAGTTTCAAAAGAATCCAAATAATATAAAAGACGATGATCTAGAATAATAGTCTAAATCGTTCTCAAATTTTAAGTCTGTTCAACATTACTTTCAGCATGACTTTGCTTGAATGGCTGATGAGGCTGATTGTTCTGCAGTTCTGGCAGAGATGCACGTTGTTCTTTTTTAAGGGAGTGTAATAATTAGCGACTGAGTCCATGAGGGAGGCCATTCTCCTGTACTACAGATACTGTTACAGGTCTCTGTTAAAACATCAACCATGGTTTCCCCGCCTACTTCTGCTGGTATATTATCAACTCCGGAAGACTTCCCCTTCTTGGGTGCTGCTACTTCAATCTCAATTTCCGCCCGAAGGACCGATTGTAGATCTTCTTCTGGGGCTGATGGCAGTCCAGAACCACATTGTCACTACATGTAACTCTCATAGTTTTATAGTGCTGAACAATATTCTGTCCTTCTGCTGAGAATCTCTTGTTCTTCGATAAGACATTTCCCAGACCTCTCCTAGGCCTGCCCCTTTTCTCTGAAGTAAGACCCTTCACAAGCAGGTATGCTCCCTTGCTGTTGTTTTTGTTCAGGCAAGTTTTGACCTACTCGCACTGAGTACCTATCCAGTCCTCCCTAGCTTTCTTCATTGCCTTCTAAATCATCTTCTTAGCTTCCCTGTATTCTTTTGCTTCTTCTGCTTCACACCACCTCTTCTTCAAATATCTCTTGTCATCACAGAGGTCGAAAAACTCTCTGGTGACCCAGGGCTTGTTCCTGCGACGTTCCTTCCAGAGTATCTCACTGGCTCCATCAGTCACTGCTGTATTGTAGGTGGTAATCATGGTATCAATGTCCATGTCATCATCCCTCAGACCAATGAGTGATGCGAGTTACCCACCCATTGTGGTATGTCACATCTGGGTCCCTTAACATCTCAATATCAAATGTCAGTCTTGGCTGGGTTGGCTTTCTCGCCTTATTCAACCGAACTCGGAAGGTCCTCTTCACCAGGTCATGGCCACTTTCTTTTTTGCTACAGGAAAGCTCCTTGTCTTATGGATATTAACTTCTGATCAGAGGCGCTTCCTCGCCAAGATGTAATCAACCTGGTTGTGGTATTTCCGATATGGGTTGTACCACGTCCATTTTCTGGATGGTTTGTTAGGTCCAGTACTACATATTTGCCTTACATATGTAAAACCGGACATTTGACTAAAATCTCAATTTTATCGAATTTACGTATTTCTGAGTGTTAGCTAACCGACAAGCATGGCATATCATTGCTCGTTTATGACATATTTTTACCGCTACATCAGCAGTTCAGTGATTTTAAGCAAGTTCCAACGCGAGTATTTTATCGCTGGTGCAGGTTTCATATTTTATCCCATTTGAGATCGACTTTTTGTATTCATAATCCCTATTACATTCAATTTACGCATTTTCTGAGTTGATTTGTAATTTCGGGTCTTATATCTACGTGTCTCATTGCTTTTACGGAGATTATTTTGCTGATACATAAGTTTTACAGCGATTCATAAAATTCCACCGCGGTCACTTTAAGACGGATGCGGATGCGAGTTCACATCTTACCCACTCTTAGAAAAAGAAAAAAAAAACACCGAAATAGCAAAAGTGCATAGAAATACCGAAAAACATATGATGCTATTTAGTACTACTTGTTGCACGTAGGTAGATGAGGCCCATCAGCTCGCGACGGTGACCCATCTAACAGTTAGGGACGAGTCATTTATTGTCAGCTGGGGGGGGGGGTACATTTAGGGGGAGGGGGTCGGAATTTTTTTTGGTGATGTACTGGGGGGTCGGAAATAAAAAAGCCTTGGAGCAGGGGGGGTCGTATATTCTATTTGGCATATGGGGGGGGGAGGGGGTCAGAATTCTTCCATCAGTCTTCATTTTTAAAAATGTCTCAGCTTCTGGGGGGCTTTGCCCCACAGACCCCCCCATTACTCATAAAATTTCAGACTCTTTTCTTTCAAATGCACAATTTAAAACTTAAAAGCCTTTATGGAAATGACTCAAAAAGAATGGGCAGCTTCATATCAAAAAAAAACTTTTCATTGATTTCCTAGAACAGTACAAAAGTGTCTATAAAATCATGTAAAGCAGATGATTTTGTGCTCAATTAAATTCAATGCCTGCATTTGTGATATCAACTCTCCACGTGCCTTTTCATCAGCAAAAACACAGACCCCAGACCCCCACCACCCAGAGGCCCAATTAATATTATTTATAGTTATAATTATTAAGCATTCGACAAAAATATTTCTGGATGGGCATTAGCAGAAGAAAAAGTGCAACAAATGCAGACAAAATTTAAACAGACCATGATTACATGTAATTAACCTGTTACAATAAGAAATGTTCTTTGTGTTTCATACAGCTAGGTTTTGATTGAGTCAGTCTGACATAAAATAGGTAATATGGTATGTGTGTGAAGGGTAGCTGGCACTGGGGATAGGGGGGGGGGGGTCATAAAATTTTTTGTCACCTATCTGGGGGGGTCGGAAAAATAATTCTGTTGAGACTGGGGGGGTCGGAAAATTTTTTGTGAACCATATGAAAATGTACCCGGCCCCCCCCCCCCCCCCCCCACCTGATAATAAATGACTCGTCCCTTAAAATACAAGTTTGGTTGAACAAGTTCAGCTCGTAAATTATCAACATAAGGCCTACTCATTGTGTCCGGGCACAATAATAATTATTCAGTCATTACAAATTATTAAAAAAAGCCTTTGACGTGATTTGACATGTATGGAGACCACCATGCGGAAGTACAATATCAATGTATTCGCGCCACTGAGCACCTCTAAATTGCATTCTAAAATGAATGGAAGCACGGAGGGCTTAGAACAACAGCCGGAGTTTGATAAGGATGCATTCTCCCAGGCACCCACCCTCTTTGACATTTTCTCTCGAAATGATTATGTATGATGCGCTGGAAAAATATCATAGAACGGTTAGGATAGGCGGCAATACCAGCAACTGTAGTTCTCACAAAATCGAAGCCAATTTGGAGAGATAACAATATAATAACGTTTTGGATCAAAGGTGATCCCACGTGCTCTCTTGTCATATCCATATTTTGTATGCCTATGTTTTTCAGAATATGACTATATTTGAGCCGCGACACGAGAAAACCAACAAAGTGGTTGTGCGCCCGGCACAGACTCAGATCAGCCTGGGCATCCGCCCAGTCTGATCAGAGTCTTCGCTGTCCGCATGCAGGTAGCTTAGGCCCTTAGCTACCTTTTAAGCGCATAGCAAACTGTGTGAGTGGACTGGACGGATGCCCACACAGATCTGAGTCTGCCATGGGCGCACAACCACTTTGTTGGTTTTCTCGTGTCGCGGCTCATTTGTAGACTGTTGCTTGTTCAACATATTTTACAAGCTTCTGCAGGTTGCTTACACGATAGAGAAATTTTAATAAGTCGAATTTTCAAAGGCACGTGTCACGTTTATTTATGTATTTCTGTATTGCAACTATGGCAGCGCTATATGTCAGTCTATCTGAAAAGAAAAGAGTACCGGTATTTGATCTAGTTCTTTATACGAATGAATAAATACACGTAACACGCTTTTGGTGACTTTTGTCGTAGCAACACCGGCACGGTTTAGGTGTTTTCTTTATTTCTGGGATTTTCGGTATTTCTGCACTTTTTTGTATTTCTGTGCTTTTCGATATTTCTGTGCTTTTCGGTCAATCGGTGTTTTACCGTGAGGAAAATTGAAAGGTATGTGGCGCAGAATTATGGTGAAGAGAGAGAGAGAGAGAGAGAGAGAGAGAGAGAGAGAGAACATGCATGTATTATCATATAAATTACTTGAGTATAAAGTGCTGGATTCTTGATGACTTCCTGACAGCGACTCTGACTCTTGGGAAAGAAAAAATAGAAATGCGAGTGTAATCCCAATCTGCATTTAAACCATGCGATCTGAACTGTGATCGTTTAAAGACTGCTTCGTTTATGTTTTGGTTATTCTCGTTTTAAATGTTTATTTACATTTTTATAATAGTAACGCTCACGTCACATTCATTATTCAATAAGCAGTTATTGAGCCATGGCGCAATGGATAAGGAAACGGCTCGTGTTGAAGAAGAAATGTAGAAATTAGATCAGGAAACAGAAGCTTGGCGAATAGAGAAAAACTAGACGCTATGAAGAGAGAGAGAGAGAGAGTTGAAGAGATAAAAAGTGCAGGAATTAAGAGGTATGCTGCAAACTGACAGTGCGGTTTAAACAGGGGCGTAGCTAGAGGCGATTACATGATGCGCACAGTCAGGCTTTAGGCGGCTGTACATGAAAAATAAGGGTGAAACCCCCAGGATATTTCATATTGTCATGTCAGCTGGCAATTGGTATTGACATCTGGCCCATTTTACAACATTTCAGAATGCAAATATGCAGGTGCGTGTTGAAATTTTGTCATTTTGACAAAATTTCAATACGCACCTGCGTATTTGCGTATGGGCAGCTACGCCATTGAGTTAGGCCAAAAATATCGGCCACGAAAATCGGTGACAACACCAAAATGAAAATGAAAGTAGAAACTAGTAAACCCGAATAAAATTGGTAAAGCTGAAATACACAAAGATGGTATCCGCATGCAGCAGTTTAACTTGAAATGGTTTGTATACAAATTATAAATCTGAAAACCAGACTGTAGAAATTAAGCATGAACTAATTACCGTATACAAGATATTTTCGCCGTGTTCCATTTTCGCGGTATTTCGCGGTCACTTAGAAACCGCCAATATTAAAATCGTGAAATAATTTTCTGTTTCTTTAAAAGACTTATAAAGAATCTTCTGTAGACAAAGTGTTCATATATTTTGTTTCTGTTTGCTTCGGTAATTGCTGGTACTTTTCACTTGAGCCAGTTCTTTCATTAACCTGCGGCAGCCAATTTACGAACAGGCTCAAGTGAACAAGAAGTACATTGTAGTTTTGCTTTTCACTCATGCTGCCAACCGCGAAAATTAAAAATTGCGAAAATTAATGTTTATGTTTTTGAACCTTAACCGCGAAAATTTGAACCCGCGAAAATTACCGCGTATACAGTAACACATTTTCCCAGAATTTTGGTTAAGACGTGAAGGTAGAAAAGATAAAGACAATAGTATTAAAGATGATTATTCAAAACATATATGTAAACAGTCAAAATTTGTACAGTAACGGCCCAATATAATTTAAAAGACATTGAATTTTTATTAGAGACACACAACAAAGTTAAAGATTCTGGCAAGTATAATCTTGAAGGATGCAGAATTCCGATAAATACAAAAAATGATGTTCAATTATGACTCAACAGTACGTTCTATGTTGACCTATTTTTAAGATCAAGAGTTATGTGAATTCTTAGAGTTCGGTTTCTCAGTTGGATATACATGTACAGGGGGAGATAATGTATTAAAACAAGTTGATAAAAATTTATGGAAATACAAAAATCGTAAAGGGACTGAAGAATTTTCATCTGAAGTTTTGTTGTATTTAGAGAAGGAAAGTATAAACCAAAGCCATTTTAGGGCCTTTGAGAGATAATCCATTTAAATCTGGTTTGAAAATTAACCCATTAAATTCATTACCAAAAAGAAGGAAACAACATAAAAGCGTGTTATTTTTTATTTCAGTTTTCCAAAAGATTTTGCTGTGAATGATTTTTTAAGTATTATCTTCGAGAAAAATTGAAACAGAACCAAAACAGAAGTGCGCCTTGGAACGGCCAGCAATGAAATTGTTTGGGTGAGGCGGAGGTGGGGGCAGGGAGGAGGGGCGGGGGTTGCGGTCACCGATTTGTGATCGACCAAACCTCGTCCTTGGTTCTGCTTTGGGTTCATCAGATAAAGTAAAACAATAACCACCCACACAACAGATCAACGAAAGCATCAGTTTGGATAATAAGAACAAAAAATTATACGAGTTTTCGGAAAAACATTAGACATCTATTTTTACTTATTTCTATCTGTTTATATAGTCCGGAACTACATACATGTAATTCTAACACAGTGCGCCTATAGAAGCAATGGAAAACTTCCGTGTTTTATTCTGCAACAATTCACTGTTGCGGAGCGCGTGAGTCTAATTGCTGACGTCACTGGCAGTACTGACGTAATTTTGTGACGTTTTGAGACGTTAGACGGTGTAACGTCTCTTTTTCTTTCTTAAATCGCCATAAAAACGTACATTTTTCTTAGATACAGTTAAGAATATTGGCGGGAGCATGAACGCGCTGGCAGGAAGGTTGGGAGAATTTGAAGGCAAGGAATACTTTTTCAGCGTTTTTGAGTGTTAGAATCGAAATAGTTCAGCTCTAACATTGAATTGTTGAGTAATAATTCACTGTTTGTCGGTCATTTGTAAGTAGATACATCACTCGCGCTCCGCGCTCGTGATATGATCTACTTTACAACTGACCTCCAAACAGTGAATTATTACTCAACAATTCACTGCTAGAGCTGATCTATTTCTTAAATATAATTCGCAATACGTAACGTTTCATGTCACCATCTTGCTATTTCCAATCACCATTTTGCCATCCACTCCGGTCCTTGCATTTCATGTCACCATTTTACCATCCACTTTCATCTTTGCAGACTAGAACTGGGGCCGTATTCATAAAGCCACTTAAGTCGTTGCTATGCGGTTGCTAAGGCTAAACATCTATAAAGGAGATTCTCTACAACTATGAAATTTGGTCTGGAGGAACAGTCTTTGTAAGACTGTTCCTCCAGAGCAAATTTCATAGTTGTAGGGAATCTCCTTCAAAGAAATTTAGGCTTAGCAACAGCATAGCAACCACTTAAGTCATTTTATGAATACGGCCCCTGATTGTATGATAGGTCCGTCAAATGAGAGTTTCTGATAGGTGTGGATTTGGATGGTAATTCTAGAATAAAGCTCCTAATTTCTCATTAAAACATATGCTGAGACTCCTCATTAGAACCGCCTTAATATGGATCAGGAGAAGCAACTTTGCAATTTCCATTCTTATTTCCCCTTTCGATGGGGTTCAACTCGTAAAGGAAACAAGAAAAATCTTTAAAGATTTACTCCCTTTATAATAATAACAAAAATAATTTGATAAAATATTTCCTGCAATACCTCCGACATGGTCTAACTATACATTTGAATTAGAGTTTGGATAATAATATTTGATAAAAGTGACTTTAAACAAAAAATAAGAGAAATGTTTATACAGTCGCGGACCGCGGTTGAAATCGCATTATTGGACAAAAATAATTTATTCATACGTAACAATCACGTGCACGAATAAGAAAAATACCTCTACATGATCACATGGCACACGTGGCCAAAATCGATATTCTTACAGGCCGTGGGGAAATAGGTGATTTGCATTTTAATTTGAAGATTATTTTTCATTCCACATTTATCGATTAAATATGCATTTTCTCAAAACTTTTACGGTTTATTATCAGACTATTACATATTGTTTAACGAAATTTGTTAAAATCATTGTTTCTGAAAACATGAAATAAACGAGGGAGACAATCTTTAAAAAAGAATAATCGGCGCAGATTAAATGGAAGTGTGTTTTGTAATATGTCTCTGTTGAAGAGTTGACAATAACTTTCCTGAATATGACTCACGTCAGCTATGTCGGTAGGCACCCACAACCGTAATTTTGACACTGGGTAGCGACAATGACTTATCTCAAAACTGGGCTGTCCAATTTGGAAATTAAAAAAGGACCGCGGTCAATTTTGAAATTGACCTGATTTCAAAATAGTTATATACCAACATGGTGCACCGTTTATTTGTGTGTATTAAACCGAAAAGAGAAATCAAAAGTAGATCTAACTCGAAAAAAAAAAAGAAGAAAGTTTTGAATATCTGCGTCTGTTTTTGATAACATTTCTATTGTACAATTTTAAACAAGAGAAACATTTTGAATTAATATAAGACAATGTGTCAGTATTCTTAGTGCATGCGACGGGAAAAAACGAAGATTAAATATTCCTTGACCTTTGATGTTATTGGCTAAATTTTGACATACGCGTTATTTGCTCAATGAAATCTTGTGAAATGTGGAACAATATCGAAGTTATATGCGTCTGTGCCCCGAAAAAATCGCTCCTGTTGGAGCAAATTCTCTCCTTCAAGAAAAGGCTCCTATTAAAAGAGATTCGTTCTCCACGCAAGCAAGCAGGAAGTCTCGAAAGTTTTTCTCCTT
Organism: Ctena decussata; assembly: GCA_963989385.1. Classification (NCBI taxonomy): domain Eukaryota; kingdom Metazoa; phylum Mollusca; class Bivalvia; order Lucinida; family Lucinidae; genus Ctena; species Ctena decussata. The sequence goes on from OZ022500.1 coordinate 48,087,074, forward strand.
GGTAGAATTTGGTAAAAATGACATAAAACATGGAGATGTACCGGCACGCCATAATATTCATCCTAATCCAAACCGCTGAACTGTACAAGAACCATTTTTGACCCTTTTGGTCCACCATAACCAGGGTTCGAGGTTATAAAACTTGAGAATAATCTCAAACTCAAAATAAAGGACACTGATCGGCTGCTTCCGAGCATGTGCTCGGAAGCAGCCAATCGGTGTGCTTTATTCTGAGTTTGAGAATGTACTCAAGATTTATAACATCTGGGCCTGGACTGATCCGATGTGGAGGATGATATGAAACTCTTTTGTTTGAATACTTCACAGAGCCTTGGCTTACTTAGGGGAACAGACAAGTAACGATTCAGGAGATATGTGATCTTCTATAATTCGTTTCTTTCTTTTTTTTTTTTTTTTTTTTTTTTTTTTATCATAAGATATCGTTGAAAGAAAGCATACAATTATTTTACAACTGTCAAAATCAAATGTGAAATACAAGTTAACGCAGGAAAATTTTCTTTAAAACAATCAAAGTCAGGTGTTGTAAAGTAACTTATTAGCGGAAAAATCTGAAACAATCCCAGCGGGCACATGACGTCGAAATGACGTCGTTTGACGTCCACGCGACGTAATGACATGACGCCAAAAAGATGTCGTAATGACGTCTATTTGACATAACTACGTCGCATCCAAACATGGCATCAAACTAACGTCGAAATGACGTATATATAATGCGACGCCATTTCGACGTTATGTATTTGCTGGGATGCACCTGACATGTCTTATGTGAATAAACTAAATTGATACGTGTATTCTACCGAAAATATATTAGGTGATGAGAAAACAAAAAGGAAGTAACAAAGGTATCTACTCCAAAATATCACATTTTTCTCTTAGTTTCTTACTTTCAGTGAAAATATCATTTTGCTCTTAGTTTCTTACTTTCAGTGAAAATATCACATAAAGGGGGTGGGGGCAGGTGCCTATAAGGCCTTTTTCTGCCCAAAAGCAAACTGTTTTATTTTCAGATGATGATAATCTTATGGTGACTGCTATACTGACACAATAGTTGTTAAGCTACGTAAGCGCTACTTTTGGAATGATGGGGTTATAAAATTTGGCGGAGAAACTCAGCATGAACCATGGGAGTCGTATTGTAAACTATATTTCTCCTTCAACTTAATGGCAGTCACACATACAAGTTAAAATAATGTATTTGGTAAATTCCTTTCTCAATTTCTACCTTTTGAAGTTAAGTTTAATGTCTTGAAGTATCCATAGTCCTATCAGTGGTAAAAACGTCTAAACTCAAATTATTGTAAAAAGCGGTTCAACCATCGCGTTTGGTAATAAAATGTGGGTTGGCGTGCACATATGGAGTCATATAACTGGCAAAAAGAGAGAAGACAAGTTTATGAAAAATAACAATTCACTCCACAAAACACAATTTTCTGTTCTGGTTTCCCGTCTAACAATTCTAAATAAACATAGGCGGGATAGTGACTGGGGCTCCACGTCTGTACATTGTATTTTTACCATTTTATTCAACTTATTGAAATCGAAAGTAGGTCATTTTGGTTGCCAACTAAAATTACCCAAATAAGTTTTCAAACCATTTTTATGTGAAACTCAAGGATGGTTTATTTATTAAAAGTTGGCTAATCACGATCATTTACAATGACGAAACAATAGTGAGAAGCTTGCAGCGATACCTCATGATAAAATTTTTCATGCTGACAGAGCAATGGGGCCTTTAAGTATCTCTTTGAGAGAGATTTCAAAGAGATTTCAATTTTCGATTTTTTATTTTATTATTTTTTACTTATGTCTGAAGCATCTGAAAAAGACTGTCAGTATTTCGATTTTTTTTTTTTTTACTTTTTTTTGCAATATATTCCTGCTTTAATTGTGGCCTCATTCATATTAAAGGTAGGTTCCTGTACTTTGGAATGCATCATAATCTTTATGATTTTTTATCCAAGTTGTTGGAAAGCACTTATAAAAAGAAAATGAATAAGTTTCTCTAAAAAGTGTAAGTAAAAAAATATTAGTAAAGTTGTTTTGCAAGGGATTTCCTAACTCTGCTTCGCACACCAGTTAGTGCTATTTTTAGTTCGCGCCAAAAATAGAAAACACAGCTGACGTCATGCTGTATTGCATTTTGGGATAGTTTTAACCCATCCACCATGTCAGGACCTTTAGGAGAGCTCATGGCGAGAGAAAATTGACCTTTGGAGACTGGCATCAGAATCGCACACTTAATATAGACATATAACATAATTATTTTTAGAACTGGAATCCCAACGAAAGAAAATAAACCAAAGGAAAAACGACTATTTCCTACAACATCTGACGATTTTCTCAGTAGCAACAAATTCAGAAAGATAAGAGAATTCAATACTACCCAGAAAAAAACGAAATTATTTTGAGAACATAAATGTTATCGCTAGTCCAGGAACCTACCTTTAAACGTGTTTTATAGCATTTTAGCCGCGAAATGGCCTTTTTTGTGCTCATATGCCGTAAAACTCATATCACTCACTCACTCACTCACTCACTCACTCAATATATTCCACCATATCTCTGAAACCCATAGATGGATTCTTATCGACAAACTAATATGGTTTCACATCTTGGAGAGTGCAAAATGCTGATAAAGTTTTGGTGACATTGACCTCAATTTCAAGGTCACAGTAAGACATGAATTCTAATTTAAGTCGAGTTTTGACTACAGTCTACATATAATCTAACTCGTATTATGAAATTCCGACTGAAGTAGCTTAGATAAATAAGTTACAAAGAGTCAGAACACTGGTTATGTTTTAATGGCAATGAAATCATCTTCAAGATCAGGGTCAATGTCAGACCTAACTGAATTTTATCATAGATCTTCTGTAGCTTTGTCCAGACGGCCAGTCAGCAGCAATGTACCAAATCTGTATTTCCATGTGTAAATCAATTCTTAATATGCAAACAATGACCTTGACCTTGGTTTGAAGGTCACCAGTAGTTTCAGAAGCTCAGTATCTTACAACATAATTTTCTATTACCATTAACGTCAATGAAAGCTTAGGTTTAAATCAGTACTGGTTCATTATCTTTAGCTAATGTTAAGCCTATACTATTGTGTTTAAATTAACCATAATGATCAGATCTCCCCTGAGTGAACTTATGGAAATACATTATTTTACCAGTGAGTGGTGTATTTCTGCTAAGCTAATGCATAAGTACTTGTTTGCTGAAGTTCAGTAACGACGTGAAGTGGGTTCGTTGTAATACGCATCTTATTATTAATGGTATTCATATTTTTTTTAATTATTTTATCCCCCACCCCCTTATCTACCAAAGATCATCCGGAGCACATAATTTTCGATGCGGTCTTAGGCATGACAGTATTTGTAGGCATAATATCTCTTGAAACTGGCTAGAATTTTCACCTAATGTGCATGGATATATCATTGGGTCAAGTTTAAAACCTGCTTAGATTTTGGTAACCTTGACTATATTTTCAATGTCACAAGAAGAACTACAAGGTTACATTTTAAGAGGAATATGATATTTTTGCACTATTGTGTGTATTTCTACAAGACTTATGTGGCTATACAACTGGGGCAATCCAAATGGTTGTCTAGGTTTTGATGATCTTACCTCTATTGTCGAAGCACATACATAAAAATACAGTATTTCACCTGGATATATCAAGCTAAATAGATTAATATGTTTTGATGACAGTGACTCAGTTTTCAAGGTCATACTCGTAGCTCCTGTGACACTGAAAATTTAGCCAAGGTTATAAAAAACTTAATGAACTTATGACTTACACCAACCTTAAAGGTAATAGAAAAATCTGTTTTAAAATACCGAGCTTCTGGACGTATTGATGACCTTCAAACCTAGGTCAATGTCATTATATGCATATTCAGCATTGATTTACAGTTGGAAACACAAATATGTACATTTCTTCCGACTGGCTGTAATATCAGAGGTACTGGAAATCTATATTTAACTCTGTTAATTCTGATCTTGACCTCTAAGATGATGTCATTGCAATTAATTCATAATAAGTGCTCTAAATTTTCGTATCTTTTAATTCAAGCCACTCCAGTTTAATTTCATACTAAACTCCGTTCATTAATTCTGAAACTGGGTTTTTCGCTGCTCATACTTTTATAATCTAATCAATCCAGGTAAGACTGTGCATAGTGATAATGCTAGACTTCCGCCGATTTCTCATCAATGTGTCCTATGACTCTGCCTTTCGTAGGATGCTGGGCTAACCTGCACGAAAATGCGAATAACATATTTTCAACCCGAGACTAAGTCCATCGGACAGTTTGGGAACGCCTTTTAATACCATATAAAGTAGTCGCTATAAATAAATTTGTGTACGGGTGTGGTTAGTATTCAAACACATGTTCTGCGCGTGCGAAATCAGTCAGCATGACAACAAGCTTATCATCTAGATAATTTTGTCTCGATTTGAAATACATCACACCGCATAAATTCAGTGTTTCACCGTATTCCTTTGCCACCGGCCAACAACGTCTAAATGACGTTATATCAGCGTCAGTTCAACGTAATGATGTTCACTGACGCTAACACAAATATTACAGCTCCGCAGTTTCTAATACATTTCTGAATTTCCAAAACATTTATAACCGAGGTTGCGTTAGGACCAAATCGTGCATCTCTTAAATTATTACAGATCCCCTCAATCGGTCTGCTCCACCTCTCCCCCCTCCCCACCCCAAACTCAAAAAAAAAAATAATAATCTCCCCTTACCCCTTCCCCCCAACACACACTACCTAAAACCCCTCCCCCATTTGTCTATCATCCAAACTTCCACCCCCTCGATATGACGCCCCCCCTCTCGCAAACATACACCTTATTCAATTATTCAACCTACCACCCGAACCTCCACCCTAGTACCCAGATACGCCCTCCCTCCCACCCCACACCCCTGCACTTTTCAACAAACTATTCCCTCAGTTGCTAGATATGTGAATCGCGAAAAAGTAACCTCTCAGCTTTTACTTAAACTCAGTACCGTAACGTTGACCATGACCCCGTTTGACTCTGATCAGACTGCATCCTGTTTGCGCAAGCCCGTTAGGTTCGAGGATGTAGTATTTACTTTGAGACCTTCCTTGCATACATATGTTAGTGTCGAGGGGTAGAGGCATGTGCATACTGTTACAGGCTTTTCATCTTTTTATATTATCTAAGAAAGTTTATGCAAAAGTGTAGACTCTGATATGATAGCACGGTCTGGGTCTTCCCTGTTTGTGAACTACAAGGGTACATTTTCATAAGCGTGCAAGTCAATTACTTCTAATTAACTATGTCATATACATTTCATATACATTGACGTACAAAGGTGGACTCGCATGCATGCATGCATGCAATATTTTCTATCGCATATACACGCGATTTCAAGCTAATCTAAGTGTTTGCTTTTCGCACATCCGATGGGTGGCTGCGTGGGCACAGAGGCACAAAGTCTCTGGCTGACTGGTTTGAGATTTCTCTGTTCGCAGATACGTTCTGCCTCCTTTATGCTGGAAGCGTCACCATGAGAAAAAATGATAGAAAGGATGCAGGGACGTTTGTGGGCCTGAAGTATGCTTCTAAGTCGGATCACACAACTGTCCCGTTGTTCATATGTATACTACTTGTGATTTTTTTTCGTGACTGAGAAAACATGACACAAACAAATACAAGTGTTAAAAATATGGTAAAGATCCTGGGTCGGTTTTTCAATTGTAAAATCCAGCGTGGTCAAAACAGAGAAAAAAATGTAGCTCGTGCAGTAACTTTTTTTTAACCAGCCGGTTCAAATCATTTATTTCTGGAATTATCCTTCGTGTGACTTTGCTGGAGTGCCATCAGTTATTATCCGAATGACCAGCGTGATATCCACGTGGAAAGTGTGTGAATATGTATGACTTTAGGCTGTCAATTTTCATCAAATGGTCTTAGTCTGCGGACGTGTTTTTGAAATTTGCTGTTTCATGCATGTAACTGCAGCAATAGACGCCAGGCGAAGGTACATGAGACCTTGATGAGAAATCGGCGGAAGTCGAGCTTTATCACTATGCACAGTCTTACTTGGATTGATTAGCTTATAAAAATATAAGCAGCGAAAAACCCAGTTTCAGAATTAATGAACGGAGTTTAGTCAGGAGATGATATGCTGGCAGTAGTAAAAACCTGACTTAGATTTGACTTTAAAAGTGTTACTGTGACCTTGAAATTGAGATGAAGGTCACCAAAACTTTATCAAAATTTTGCACTCTCCCACCGATGAACCCATATTAGTTTAGTAAGAATCCATATATAGGGTAGAATATATTTAATTCAAAGTATGGTATGAAATTTAACGAAAATTGAGTCTCTCTGAAAGAGATACTTCATGCAAAATAGTTTACTTTGAAGGATAGGAACTGCAAAAAAATTCGCCGAAGGCATTATTTTAATTTGTAAAAGAAGGTATGTATGACTGGACTGCTATTAAATTTGAAGGAGAAATACAGCTCATAATACGACTCCCCTGGTTCATCCTGGTTTTACCCTCTCACTTTAACTATCCAATGATTCCAAAAGTAGTGCTTACGAAGCTTAACCACTGTTGGTTCAGTATAGCAGACACAATAGGAGAATCATCAGCTGAAAATCAAACATTCTGCTCTGTGGCAGAAAAAGGGCCTTATAGACACCCCATCCCTTTTATTTTCCAATCTGTTTTGAAACATGAATGCCAATAAAGCACTGAGAGGCCGCCAACTGGGTTCGACTAAAAATAAACACATGAACAGTGTCCCAGAGCTACCTACAGAGCTACATTAATATAACGTTTTACTTTACACATAAAAATTGTGTATTTCTTAGATAAGGAAAAAAATTTTTTTGCTGTTCCTAACCATAACATTTATCAAAAGCTATATATTGTTTTCAAAATCAAACAATGCAGTAAAATTTTGCGCTTTAAATTACAGGCATAAAAAATCAACATATGTAAAAAAACGACTTAAAAGTAAAAACAATACAAACATGCTCAGAGGTAGCCTAATTCTTTTGTCCAAACTCTTAGCAAATAATTCCTTCTCTTGATTTTCCAAAGCTAATCTTCTCTGTTTACTAATTTTTCTACTCATCATTTTCTGCTGACTCAATGTCTAAATTTCATTGATTTATGTGGGTTTTTTTTTTCGCAATTTTATTGCCTACAAATTTTTCCTTTATGTTCATATTCCTTCAGTTACGCCAGAGTCAAAATTTGTTCTTCTTTGTTTTCTGCAGTATCGGTAAGATTTCATTTTTTTCTTCTCTATAAATGTGATGTCAAGCAATTTTTACTTCTTTGTTTGTATTCTTTATTTATTTTATAACATTTTTCCTACTTTGTGCAGCGAAGTACCGTGTCTTTTGTTGTACAAATCTTGAAAAAGAAAACACACCAAAATTAATCTAATCCGCTGGGATGACATAGCTAAATGGAAAATATCCTTTCTTCTTTCTACCGAACTTTATCTTTTTCTCTCCAAATGCGAAGCCCTCGGAATTAGCTGGCATCAACAGTTTTACAAATTTACCTGCAAATAAAAGAAAATGTATAAGTTTTGAATAAGCTTTCCAGATATCGACAGCATTCCTGTAAACAGATAAATCAGCACTTAAAGTGTGAATTAAAAAAAAAAAAAGAAAGAGGTCGAATACGCAAACAGCGCGAATTCAGATAAGGCGGCTCCTGATGAGCTGCTTCATCTGAATCTGCACTGTTTGTCCTCTATGCGTTGGAAATTTAGCTTAGATGATCTGTTTTGTTGTTGTTGTTGTTGTTGTTGTTGTTGTTTTGTATTTTTCAAACGTAAATTTTGTCGTCTGCTTTTTGGGCACTTAAACATATATTTATGATGAACCTTGGGTACTCCACTGAAATTATTTCACGTTTTTATCATTCAATCCATTTTCTTGACAGCACTGTGTGCGGTGGTTGGGTAGTGCGATGGTGCTATGTATAGCTTTTAGTGCCGTGGCGTCCTACTGATTTGGATACTAGTGGGGCAAGGGACTACTGTGCTTGCAGTAGGTGCGGGTGGTGGGGTTGTTTGGAATTTTTTCTCTCGTCTATCATTTCTCCCATCTCCTTGGGAGACGGCCGGATATAGACTGAAATACTGTCTCAAAGGGCCGATAAACACAAAACAACCAACCAACCAAGCAACCAACCACAGCATTGTGACCAAATAAACGTTTTGTGATACTGTTTATACAAACTGAAAAAATGGGTTTTATTATTTGGGAAAAATAGATCAAGAAAAAGAGGAAAGTTCCTTTAAATTTGTGTTAAACTGGAACATTCTTATTCACACTTGGTTACTATATATGTTTTCAAGGATGTTCCGAAATGAAAAAGAGCTGTTACGAAACGAAAAAGAGCCACAGTTACCAAACGACCTGGTCATCAGGTCGTTTGGTAACTATGACTTTTTTTCGTTTCGTAACAGCTCTTTTTCGTTTCGTAACATCCCTTGTATATACATGGTTAACCAGGGGTGTACTTTGGGAGTTTACTGACCTTGAGTCAATGTAAGTTGGCTGGGTTTGCGGCTTTTGAAGGGTGTGGTCACAAGGAATTTATCCCCTACCCCGACAGCATGAGATGGTCCTGGAACAATAAATTTAGGTAAGAATTATATGGATCCTAAAAGTTTATTTGAGCTGTGACAAGAGAAAACCAACAAAGTGGCATGTGCACCCAGCGAAGACTCAGCTCAGCCTGGGCGTCCGCCCAGTCTGACCAGAGTCTTCGCAATGCGCGTAAAGGGTAGCTTAGGGTCTAAGCTAGCTCCATGCGGACAGCGAAGACTCTGATCAGACTAGGCAGATGCCCAGGCTGATCTGAGTCTTCGCTGTGCGCACATGCCACTTTGTTGATTTTCTCGTGTCACTGTACATTTTTCTCTGTGAGTTGGTTATCATCATGAAACCTTTATAAGGTGTATTGCATAACTTCCTTGTGTTTATACCATTTTGAGAACAACATTTGTGGCTTCCTGTTTGCTTCCCTGGACAACTCAAAAACGGAGCATTATCTTAAAGGAAAGAAGTTGCTGTTCGTGGAGAAAATTCTTTTATTTAAAAGTGTTAATTTCACATTGAAAAGGGAGAAAAAATGAAAAAAGAGTTGCTTCCCCTGAAAGGGTATCCATTCCCCTTAAGAGTCAACAAATAACATCTAACTGTATAACTCATTTATCATGCAATAGACCATCACTAAGGTTTTCATCTGGGCACTGTTTTGTGTTCCATCTAGACACTCTTTGACGCCATTTGGAAGTTTGCTCTGAGTATCTTAGCTTGTGGCAGTTTTTAGGAAAGTAGAGTAAAATGTTTCATGCTGCTATTTAAATGCACAGTTGCATGGTACTAAAATTTTGAAGCTTGAAATTTTTGAACGTCAAGATTTAATTAACTGTTGTTCGAGCTTGAGATCGATTTTCCTCGTCTCATATTCAATTTTTGACAGACTCGAAATAGTTACAACACCGTTGATACGAACACCATACCAATACGCTGAAGCACTGGAAAATATATTCGGTATCAGTTAAAGTTTAGTTTCACCCCTGGTTAACTATTCATATACAAAGGCTGTTAGAAAACGAAAAAGGGCTGTTACGAAACGAAAAAGTCAAAGTTACCAAACAACCTGGTCGTCAGGTCGTTTGGTAACTATGACTCTTTTTCGTTCCGTAACATCCTTGAAAACATAGTTAACCAGGTGTGAGTTTTACCTACCAGGAATCTCGGGGTTTTCTACAACAGTTGCAGTAGATTCTTGTTGACGGAAACCTGCCACTGACTTCTTCCTCTCTTCTTCCATTTCCAGCTTCATCTGTTGGAAGAGAGCTTCCTTGTTTTTTGTTCCTTTGTATTTCTACAAAAAATACCGTTATAATTTAGTACTGTATGATTATAATGAAGTATTTTTTTCTGTCTACAACAAAGTAAAAATATAGGCAATGATTGTACTATAATTAGTATAATTCTAACTACGTTATCTGCTAGAATAAATCTTCTTTATTCTTTGGCCTTTTTTTTTTCTTTCTTTTTTTACAATAAATCGCACTAGTGAGATGTCAATACATGTCTTGTTTATTCTTCCTTCCCTTGTATTTTACAATTAACCACGCCAGTGAGATGTCCATACATGGCATCTTTATTCTAACCACGCCAGTGAGATGTCCATACATGGCATCTTTATTCTTTTCCCATAAACCACGACAATGAGATGTCCATACATGGCATCTTTATTCTTTGTTAATTTTTGTTTCTACAGTAGTATGTAAATAAATTGATGCTTTATTCTAAAATAAAGTCACGTCTAACAGACGTTGGAAGAAATATATCTTATAAGGGGACTGTGTCACGAGTGGCAGAGGTGGGATTCATAAGAGGACGATTTTCACAAAGAGACAAAAAAATTTAGAATTGACAGAAGTATGGGGAACGAACAGATTTAGGTGTGCGCCAACATAAATGATACAAAACACTGAGGGGTAATTTAAATGACATATTATAAAATAGTGGTAAACAAATTTAATAAGTACCTCAATATCTTTAATGACGACAACTTCCTGCGGCAGACGACTCTTCAGCACTTCCATGATCCTCATGCCGTCAAAGTCACTTTCGCTGTAAAAAATATACAAAGGTTGATCCAGAAGTAACGTCACTGTGCCCATTGTGAATTTATTATCGTAGAAGTATTATAAAAATATATATATAGGTGTACTGTAATTCAGTTTAGATTAACAGGAATATAAGATCGTAGAACTTGCTATATACTGATGTGTACATTTTGTTTTGCAAGGTATGTTGGCTCTGTCTGATTGGTATGGTGTGGTACGGTATGGTACGGTACGGTAACATATTACATAGTAAGGTACTGTATGGTGCAGTAAGGAACGATATAGTGCGATATGTTACGGAACTGTCTGGTAACATATGGAACGACACATTAATATGAAACCGAGTATAATTTGTAATAGTTGTTTTGTGTAGTGTAGTGTAGTGTCGTGTAGTTAAGGATAATGCAGCGCACTAATGCGTAAGCGTGTCGTAGTATAGTGTAGTGTACATAATGTAATGTAATGCAATACAGTATGTTGCAGTAAAGTGTAATACAACGTAAAAAGATGGGCAATGATCAGGACCTAGTACAATCAGATCCCAAACCAAAAAGGGAAAATACGTGTCCATGTATATATATAAACTTATAACAGCTCACAAAAGATTTGCACGGCAAACCCAATGAAATCAGGTAATCATTATAGTATAAATTGCAAGACAAAAACAGAAAGCAGAGTGGGCAGCAATACAGGTGACCATATTGCTAGAAAACCACAGAACGGACAGTTGTGTAAATAACTGCGGGCTTAATTCAGTTTTATGCGCTTCTTCATAATGCAGCTCAACCAAAAAGTGCATGTACGTGTCAAAAACAACAATTACTTACTCAGCGTCCTCTGGTCTCATGTGAATCTCTTCCCCATATTCTTTAAGGGTTCTCAGGATAAACTCTGCCCTCTTGCAGTCAACCCTCATCTTCGCCTCTGTGTACCTATAGGAGTCCTAAAGAAGAGAATACAATTTAAACTTTAACAATCCTACTGTATTAGAGTATCAATCCTATTAAAATCTAAGAGTTTGCTGTATTACCGTATTGATCCTATTAAACGCTCGGGGGCGTTGCATTTTACGAAAAAAAGGGACGGGGCGTTATTTAGAGTCTAAAGTGTAGTAAATCAGCTACTGCCAAAATACCTATGATAAGCAATATAAAGGCCATGGGTATACTTTCAGAGGAACAACTCTATTAATTTTGCCTCCCTTCTCAGTAGGGATCAACTCTTAAAGGAAAGAATTTGCTCCTCTAGGAGCAAATTCTTTCCTTAAGAGTAGGTCCCATTTCTAAGAGCTGCCTTATCTACAGAAGCAAACAGGAACTCATGCAGGTTAATAGAACATGACTTTCGGAAAATAGGGAGGGGGCGTTTATTAGGATCAATACTGTATATATAATAGTATTTTAGTAAAAGGACTTTCCAAAATATACATGAATTCGAAAAGAAAAACGACTGACCAGGCACAGACCGTTCCGTATGGTGACTTAAAAATAGATACCAAATAATTGAAAACCAATTAACAAGTGGAAAATGTACAAAAATGAACATAGAGCAAGTGAGCGGAAGTTAAAGTAGTACTCCCTCAGCCTGTGACAACCCCTAATTAGTTCCTTACCCAAAGGCATGTCCATAAAATGTAATGCTATTCTTTCCAGTGTGATGCTGTATAGTGATGTCAAAAGAATCTGATATTAAGTGATTACAGAGATGACAGTATGAGCAAAGCAAACATTTAAGGTAAAAGTTGACCAACGAACGTACACAAGAACAGATGAGACAACAAAAGCTATATAGATCCAAGCACTTCGTATTACGGGGATGTAAATGTACCAAAGACTCGGTAGTATTCCACATATTAAACATATTTCATAAGCAATTGATACATATATGTGTATTACATGTCTCAAAAGTGCTATTACTGTCAAAATAGCCTTGCTAAAGGCTTAGAAATATACACATTTGGACTTTTCATAAATTTTCTTCAATATACATTTTTTTCTTTGTGCTAGTCTATAGTTATGGGGCTGATTTCTAAGCCTTGTTACAAGCAAGGATGGACCCTCAGATTCCTGAGGGCATCCCAGCAGAGCTATAGTGGTTGTATTGAAAGGTTTATGAGCTTGTGTTTAGACAGGTAGTTGATAACATCTTGCAGCTGATAAGAACTGGTTCCTGAATTTTACAGTCTTAAAGTAATATCTGTCAGTTTGACCTGGTCATTTAACCCTGTGAAAAAGAATGTGAAACAGAAATAAAACCTTGAAGAACTTATTCCAGGCGTAAACAAATCAAAGGGCTGATAGCTCTGAAAAAAAAAGATTCTATGAAAATAGAGCTGGTCACTAGATCTGAGACAGGTTTTACTGTATTCTATGTAACTCTAATTCATAAAATAGATTTTTGTTAACAAGTCTTTAACGCACATCAATTCATATCATACACCTGCCAAAATGCTATATCCTGTATGTACGTACATATCTGGACTTGAATTGAATTGTTTCAGTTTCTGCATTGTCGCCTACAGTACGCCATGTGTTTTGTTCAATGAATAGCCACCGATAAACATATAGCTGCCAAAAGATGTCCAATAAATCGTTCCCGGGAGGCCTTAAAATATGAAAAAAAAAATACATTACGTTCTCTGCATTGATTGACAAACTTAGAATATAATTTTAAGCAAGTTTACATCTTTTCAACAGTTTTTAGGGAACAGCTAATTTGTTTTGCCTGAAAAAAAGTAAAGGGGCGAATAAGGTATGGTAAACACAATTGGTGGATTGATTTCTTATATGCACTTTGTTTTCACTACAGTTTTTGGCCCCTGATTTCATTATTCGGATATCATAAAACATTTAAACAAGAGTTCTCATTCAAATGCGTACACTCCAGACATTCTCAGCAAAATCGTCTTACGAGCACCTCATTGTACAGCTGTAGAATGCAACAGTGACAGCCTTGAATGACATACTGCGGCCATGGATACGTTTCGCTGAGGTAGGGACGGGGGTAACGTCGTTACGAAAATTGAAATGCACACACCATGAATGACAGATAGACTTTGACATTAAAAATGTTTACACAGTCTCAGGTCAAGACCAGTCTTCTCAATAGGAATGTCTCATTAACATTTCACCTGAATCATTCAGATTCAAGCTTACATGTAAAACTTTTTTCAGGCTAGGGGGATATCTGTTTCCACAAAGTGCAAAAAAGAGATATCTGTATTTCAATCTTAAAAGCAGATATCTTTATCTTCAATACAGATGTCAAAACTAGAAATCCAAATGATTCTATTTAAAGATAAAACAAATAGCTATATTTGAAATAGAGGTATCTATATTTTAATTAGAGATATCTATATTTTCAGTAGAGTATTACAATGTATAATTATGTTGAGATATATATAAAGATAGAGATATCTCTTATTTAAATACAGATATCTATATTTAATATATATATATGTCTATCTTCATATTAGGAAGAGATATCTCTAGTTAAAATTTCGATATCTGCATTTGAGTTAGAAATATCTGTAGTGAAATTAAAGATATCACTAAATGGAATAAAGATATCTGCATTTATACTTAAATGCAGATATTTCTATTTATAAATAGAGATATCTGTGTTTTGGATAAAGATATCTATATCTAAAGGGTACAAACCCAAATTATTTGCCATATTTAATGGATAAACACTATTGGAGACCGAGAGGTAAATAAAGATTGTAGCATGTGAAATGGAAATGTCTGTATTGCCAAAGGAGATATCATGAGATGTCAGTGTTGCAAAAGGAGATATCTCCATGCTTGAATACTGGTATCTTCTAGATATCTACAATCGGGAGGAATACAGCTCTGTATCTCATTTAGATGCAGGCAACTACATGTATGTCTGAGAATGATGTAGTGATGCCGCTTTTTAAATAAATGCAGATATTTCTACAATAAATTAAAGACACCTCTAGTTCAGTTAGATCCCGGAATTTGAAATATCTTGAGTTGAAGTTTAAATATTTAAACAAGGTACAAAACACAACCATTTTTACACCAGTAAATGGTATTTCTGAAGGGGAATGATTTTTTTCCAAGCTGGAAGCCTTTTTCAACACATGAATAAACTCAAATGCAAAATACACAGACTGCCTATATTGTTTCTGTAACCATAAAATAAAAATGTACCATGAGGAACACTTCTACAGTAGAACAATTTTATCAGCTTGATATCTCAGGGTTGTGAGGCTGTTAAACAATTAATGAATAGTTATGTAAACAAATTGATGCTGAGTTCTATAATCTGATCATCTAAAGATTAGCTACAGTCCATTTAATAGCCATAAACTGTCAATGACCTCTACTAGAAGATTTCGCTTAGCACAAGTCGGATATATCTCAGACAAACCAACAAGAGAAAAATTCATTTCTAGACTAGCCAAACATGGACCATAAAAAAGAAGTGAAATATCAAGTATGATAAAAAATATATGTGACAATTTAATATATCCGACTGGAGCAAGTCTACTGTCAAAACAACCAGCTTACCGAAGTTCATCAAAGTCATCGGCTTAAACTTTATGACTATCAATGACGCAGCTCAAAATGACTGTCGGATGATGTACAATGAACAAATTCAACTTTGTACATCTCTAAAAAATATTCCTGCTGATTTGATGCGGCTTTCGCTATTCAGTTGCATAGAGCAATGTTCTTTTTATATTGAAAAATCGCCATAACGCGGTTTCAAACGGGCTTTTATCACGGAACAGACTGCCATAACAGTGCCTATCACTATCTAAATGTAAGCTTAAATTTAAAAGAGCTGCTCTTGCACAACTGTTTGTGATTCACTAATCACTGACAGTTTTGTTTTATGTATAATATATAACAACGATTAAGAGTATTCTGTTACATATACCGATTTTGAAAAAAAAAAATATAAAAAAAATATACGCATTGAGAATGTACAAATTAAGGTTCCATCGGATCAACTTTATTTTCAGCTATGCACCGGCACCTGCTAATATATGAGCCGCGACACGAGAAAACCAACAAAGAGGTTGTGCGCCCAGCACAGACTCAGATCCGCCTGGATATCTGCCTAGGCTGAGCAGACTCTTCGCTAAGCGCTCAAGGGGTAGCTAAGGGTCTAAGCTACCTCCATGCGGACAACGAGGAGTCTGATCAGACTGGGCGGATGCCCAGGCTGATCTAAGTCTGTGCTGGGCGCACAAACACTTTGTTGGTTTTCTGGTGTCGCGGCTCAATTATATATATAACTTTGGTCCAATTGTCCAAATCATTCTTACCTTTTTCTAGTATACATAAAACCAAGTGTGCTAAAACATGTAAGGGGCTATCGTAGCGCAAAAGCTCCTTATTTTTTTGCAGATAAAAATGATATTGTTTTGGAGTACAGTGATTTGAAAATGTAACGTCTCGTAAACTAATGACAACAGTAGTTTTGAAAAACTAAATGAGCCGCGGCACGAAAAAACTAACAAAGTGGTTGTGAGCCCAGCGCAGACACAGATCAGCCTGGACATCCGCCCAGTCTAATTAAATTCTTCGCTGTCCGCATGGAGCTAGCTAAGACACTTAGCTATTATTTAAGCGTACTGCAAAGACGGGCGGATGCCCAGTCTGATCAGAGTCTTCGCTGGAGCGCATGCCACTTTGTTGGTTTTGTCGTGTCGCGGCTCATTAATACTGATTGACAGACTTACATCTCTAAGTTCTCTACCGGCCGCCATAAGCTTGTTTTGCTCTTCTTTGTACATTGCCATCTTCTTGTCTATCTTTTCTTTTAGGGTGTCGAACTTTTCTGTATATTTTCTTATTTCGGCCTCTTTCTCGGCGATTTCCTTCTTTATTTCGGCCTTCTCAGCCTCAAAGGCCTTTTTAAGGTAGCTCTGTAGAAATAATGAAGACTTTATCAATCTACCGAGCAAACTATATAGGTATCACAGGGTATAATCGATTCCACTAATTTTCGCTTTCTGCAGAGACTGTATATCATATTTGGCTTCCGCCGACACTGTCCGCGATCTCTTGCTTCCTGCCGAGACTTCTGTACATGATAAATGGCTTCCTGCAGAGACTGCCGCGTGATTCTGCTTCCTGCCGAGAGCCTCGGCAGGGAGCAGAGTCACGCAGACAGTCTCGGCAGGAAGCCATTTTTCGAGGACAGTAGTCCTTGCAGGAAGGAAGAGTTCGCAGACAATCTCGGCGGAAGCCAGATATGACGGACAGTCTCTGCAGAAAGCGAAAATTGGCGGATTGGTTTATACCCTGTGGGTATTTTAACCATGTCTGAAGAAAAGACTATCTGTAGAAACCATGAATGCATATTCTTACATCTATCTCCAGCGAGAGATTATGTTTCCTTAAATTATTATAATATTCCTAGAAGCCATATAATATTGAATCAACACTGAATAAACGTTGATTTAACGTCTTGGCGTTGAATCAACGTTGATTCAATACTGATTCAACGAAGTGTGCCTCGTTGGTTGGAGCGAGATTTTAACGTGTTCCCTCAGTCTTGCCGTATCAAACTAATATTTTGTTCCCTCAAAGGATAACATCGTTATATGTTGACATCGCAATATGAAATAAAGAGATCTCTGACAGACTTTTTAATTTGGACAAAATTCTATTTATTCTCTATTATTTCATGCTTCTTGTTCTCTATATTATCATGTAATCGATTCGTAGAGCCTTCCCACTGGGCACACAACGCTGAATCAACATTTAAACAACATTGATTCAACGTCATGACGTTGAATCAACGTTGATTACTGTTGTTTAAACATTATGTGCCTGCTGGGTTACCTCTTTCATCTGTTCCACCTTCACCAGCTGATCATGGAACATCTTTCTAGACTCTTTGAGATGGTCTTCAAAGTTCTTCAAGATAACTAGGTCCTTCTCGTCATCAGTATGACTGAAAAAAATAATTAATAATCATTGACGTAACTTGTTTGAAAAGTGCAAACTCAAATCAGTACACTGTAAAAAATCCATAGATTTTACGGTAGAATAACTGGCAACCAGCTGCCAGTCCATTTCTCGTTATTTTTACGGGCGCCCGTAAACAATTGCGGGACTCTTCACGCAGTGTAGGGTAGAATGTGATAGGTAATGTTTTGGCCATACAGCCCTTCTACACTATAAAGGTATTTTCGAGTGCAATCACAGAGTCGTTTCTATTATTTGCTGAGGACTGCATTTAAATTGATCAACGCTTTTGATGAAAATGGTTGAAAAAAACAACATTTATGTGTCAGAAAACCTGGTTGTCTGTGCTAAATAAAATTTTGGTTAGAAAATGATTCTTTTTTATGAAAAATCAATGGTGCCAAAGAAATCCTTACAAACTTTTTTATGATAAATACCATGCCATAAAGCTGCCGGCTTTACATAAAGTGTGGACTATTAGCTTTACATACTAAAATACAATCGTTTTAATATTTGGCTGTTGATTCTAGGGCATGAACTCAATGAGAAACTTTTTCAAGTTGTACCCCGAGGGATAGTCTAAGTATCCTATATAATTATCAAAATGAATATTCACACCAGTTTGATAACTTGAAATGATATTAGAAGGTTATTTGCAAAATCAATTTACCGCAAAATCAATTCACTGGTCCCCGAATTTCTGACATAACTAGGCAAATTATAAAAAAAGGGCACGAATCAACGAGGAAACAGCATAGTTGAAATGTTATGTCAAAATGTATAGGAAAAAGAGAGAGAATACCACTGGAATATTTTAATTGTTATTCAAGCAGGGTTATATTTTATCTTTCTTTACCAATTAATGTAACTGTAAACAAATGGCAATTAGAGACGAATTTCTTACTTTTTAAAAGCTGTCTTGATTCTGAACATGAGCCTAGAATCGTGCAAAGCTTCTTCAGAAATCCTCTTGTCCCAAGATCGAAACACTTCCAATTCTCTCTCCATCTTAGCATGGGCTGAAAGCAACAATCAAATGCAATGGTTATTGTTTAAGCTACACACATTTTAAAGATAAATAGACAAAAGCTTATGTCTACAAGTAAATAATAGACTCCACTGAAATGGGAGGCAAAATGTTTGATTATGCGACAAGTCTCTCCTGAATAACACCGATTATTCAGCAGTGCTATGCGGCAAACAAAAAATCCGTTTGATTAACATTAGTGTCAGTGACAACGTCGCAAGCACCAGTACCCCAATTTCGAAAATCACAAAATCAATCCCTCTTGTTTTTACCATTGCAGCACATCGCAGCATCGCTGAGTAGACACGCTGCTGAGATTTTATGAGTGCTAAATGCATTCCGTACCGTCAGGACCACTGGCGTAACTCTGTCACGTAAATTGACGTCACGAAACGTTAATCACGACCGTGCGTAGTTACACGCAAAGGAAGTCAGTGGCATAGGAGTACTTCAGAATTCATTTCTAGCCATCAATAGAATTGTAATTGTCAGCATTCAACATCTCAAAAAGTTGGTTGCAAAATTACTTGATTACTTTTCAGTAAGGTTTGGGTAATAAAGTCGGGCGTTAGTGAGCCCGGATTTCAGGGGTTTTTTTTTTTGTCTGATGCGTGTTGTTAATTCCATACACAAGAATATACGAATAACAAAAGCTGACACTTACAATTACCTGTATATAAGCTACTTACAAAAGTTGACAATCCTGTTATTGTCAAACTGACTTATGATTTTCTCCATCTCTAGCAGAATGTTCTTCATCCCCTCACCAAAGGCCCTCCACACCCCGCTCTTCAGCTTGAAGTATTTCTTCCACACGAACATACTCGTGAACGGGCTGAAACAGATAAAAGGGGCGCCTGGTTTATTTATTCATTTATTCAGTCATTCATTTTTATCATTTTGTAGAAATAATGGTAAATTTCATAATAAAAAAATGGTAAATTTTATAATTGAAATAATGGTAAATTTAATAAGTGAAATAATGGTAAATTTTATAATGGAAATAATGGTAAATTTTATGCAAACAATGTAGACCCCGATCAGACGCCGCGTGTTGCGGCGTCTGATCTGGGTCTTCACTGTTTTCCTGTGTCCTACTTATGGGAAGCTAGGCATAAATGGGTTGAGCAAATGCTTACAGATTAAATGGGGATGGTCGGGTGGTGCAATGGTGCTGCGTGTAACTGCCAGTGCCGGGGCGTCCTTCTGATTTGGATGATAGTAGGGCAAGGGCCTACTGTGCGGGGGTAGTTTGGTTATTTTTTCTCTTGTTTTATCTTTTTTCTCTTCTTTCTCTCTCTTTCTGAGAGACGTCCGACTGAAATATTGTCTCAAAAGGCCGTCAAACCCATATCAACCAATCAATCAACAGATCAAATGTAAGGTGTAGTGATGCACTTCCATGTTATCCCGCAATTTTCACAAACTTAAAAGGGGTGGAGAAACTTTTGAGACTTCGTGATACATTCCCTGGATGACGACGCCCCTCCAAAACAGGGTCTACAAGTAAAAAACTAGCCCCATTAAGAAGGGAGGCAAAAATGAAAATAGCAGTGTTGCTTCCCCTAAAGTCTTCTCTTTCACCTGAAGTTGTATAGGTATTATTTCCAAGGTTTGTCCGCCATTTCACAAGGGAGATAACCTTTAGAGAACGGTTTTGTGTCATTGGCAGTTTTTTCATTGCCAATTCCTCCTGAGATTTCCAACGATGGTTATGAATAGATGGATGGAAGTCTTGCGATTTTACGTCCTTTTTAACAGTATTTCAGTCATATCATTACGATGGGTGGATGATAATGAAAGGCTGTGTGCAATGGAATCCGTTTACGATTGGAAAGATTCCTGCCTACAGCGGAGCTCGAACCGCTAGACCAGCAGGCCAGCGCTTAACCCACTTAGCTACCGGGCCGATGGTTATGAAAATTCGCATATGTACAGGCATGCTGAACATTATGCCTGAAGAAGATTCATAGTGAAAAGAAGTATGAGAATTATGTTTTGACAGCAATACAGGCTTTCTAATCCAGGCATTTCCTTTTCTGTTATAAAAAATACAGGGATACAGTGCAGAACATGTTATCAACTTATCAACGTCTAGAAGTTTTAAGGAATGAGCTATTTAAATAGAAGTGTAAATTACTGGTAACGAGGTATATTGTAATTTTTGCTTCCTGCCAAATCTAGTTTTACCGTTATTGTCTGCGATTCGAGGCATATATAAAACAACTTACTCGGGCTCATCAGCTCTGCGAAGATCGTAAATAGGTATCTCTGTCATCGCTTTATTTTAATATATTCTCAAGAGCGCTTTTTTCTACGTCCAACTCACTATAGCCATGCCGTGCGGTTGCTACGCGATGACGTCTGAACGTCAATGACGTCGCGTAACCATTTACGTTTTGAAATGCCTTCGTATAATTCCAGGGTGTTATTTTTATCCGAATAATAGATTTTTAAGGTGGTGATTTATGGTAAATGTAAAAATCTGCATAAAACCATAAAAAAGTAAGGTATCTCCCTGAAAGTTAGCAGACTTCTTATTTTTGTTGTTCTTTACAGTTTAGAATACAAAATAGACGTACATGCTGCTTAAAAAAGTGTTTTAATAAGGAAAGATCAAAGGGTAATTTTCTGCGAATAAATCTGAAAAAATAATATGGTTATTGAAAATTTACGTAGTGCTGAATGTGCATTATTGCATAATGAAGAGCGTCCTAGCAATTATTTATTCCAACTCTTTCTCAATTTGTAATGTAGACCAGATGAAAACGGTAGCTTTTTCTCAAATGTTCAACCATGTACAAAGTAAATGTACACTGGACGCATTTATTAAATATAGGGTAGGCAAGCATACCTATGTTAATACCTACAATATAAATAATACATTACTGACATGATCAGTGGTGTGTAGATGAAATTGTTCAACCTTGTTAAAATAGTATCACCTGTCTCACCTGTGTGTTTTGACAAAAGAAATTGGACACAGACTGCATCTTTTTTCATCTGCTCAGCCTGATAATGTGTGAAAGAGTTTGAAAAAATAATTGCTAGGACTCTAAGCACTAAGTATGTTTTCAATAATGATATTATTTTTTCAGATTTATTCGCAGAAAATTACCCTTTGATCTTCTCTTATAAAAACACTTTTTAACATTAACAAATGCTGCATTTTGGGATTCTAAATTGTGAGAAACAACATAAAGAAGGGATCTGCTAAGTTTTGGAAAGATCAGTGTTATTTTGAGTATTTTATGCAGATTTTTGTCTTTGTCCCAAATCAGTGATTATCACCACCTTAAACTGTGCTAATGCGATCCTCTTTTTACTGTCCAGCACAGAAGCGCGGACCCTTGCGGTACAGTACAGTGCGTTCAGCGTGTCTGAAAATGAAAGCGTTCTTTTCCTTGCCAGATTTTGATGGTTACATGTAGAACAGTCTTAGCAGGATTTATCTTATTTTATTTTTTTTTTTGATCTCATCTCAGTTATAGTCTTCTCAAAAATGGCAGAATTTGTTCCCCTAGCACGAGTTCTCTAAATGAGCCGCGACACGACAAAACCAACAATACGGTATGTGCGCCCAGCGAAGACTACGATCAGCCTGGGCATCCGCCCAGTCTGATCCGACTCTTCGCTGTGCGCTTAAAGGGTAGCTGAGGGTTTAAGCTAACTCCATGCAGACAACGAAGACTCTTATCAAACTAGGCTTACATGTATGCCCAGTCTGATCTGAGTCTGCGCTGTTGGATTTTTCATGTCACGGCAAAATTCTCTCCTTCAAACGTGGACCCTCTTGGGAAATGCTTCATCGTCCAGGGAAGCATGCAGAAAGTCAAAAAATTGTTCCCGTGAATGAAACTGGTGCAAAACATGAAGTTTTACCATACCTACCTACCTACCTACCTACCTACCCTACCTACCTATCCGTATGTATGTATGTATGTATGTATGTATGTATGTATGTATGTATGTATGTATCGATCGATCCATCCATCGATCGATCGATCAGTCGATCGAATGATCCTGCCATACACCCTTGCGAGCATTATAGGCAGGTTTGCGCATCGTCTGTTAGAGTATTATACCGAATAAGGCAAGGCAAACTGTGATAGTGAAGGATAAACTAGGCGATATGTTAAAATAGTTAAGAATATCTAAAAGGTCTCCCATAGCCTAGTAGCCGTAGGGGCAGTGGGGTTAGAGGCCCACTGTGTCTTGTGTATCATAAATGAAAGGCGGAGCCCATCCATCTCCTTTCACTGCCTTATCCTTCCCAGATTCGAAGCAGGTACCCATTTACTGCTGGGTTTCCAGTCGTCGCATGTCAAAACCAGGGTATGATTTCCCGACCTTGCGACTTTCTGCATCATAGCTGAGCGTCTTTAACCACTCGACCATGGCGCCTCTCTAAGAATAGCTAAACAGATTAAGAAACAAGCTTTCCAGGATCTAAGGCCTTGGGTAATGCGGCTCGCAGACTGCGGCATTGAAAGCATCAGGGTTCTGCAAGCAAGCCTTTTACACGACGAGAGCATTCCAGCGGAAAGAATGTGTATTTGAGCCGCGACACGACAAAACCAACAATGTGGTTGAGCGCCCAGCACAGACTCAGATCAGCCTGGGCATCCGCCCAGTCTGATCAGAGTCTTCGCTGTCCGCATGAAGGTAGCTTAGACTCTAAGCTACATTGTACCCTTTAAGCGCCTAGCGAAGAGTCTGAACAGACTGGGCGGATGCCCAGGCTGATCTGAGTCTGGGCTGGGCGCACAACCACATTGTTGGTTTTCTCGTGTCACGGCTCATTTATAAAAGTCCCTTTACGTATGCGCCTGCCTGAAAGTCAGAGAATGGCAGTGCCTCGAGATTATGTTGTTATGTTGGTTTAAACAATATTTCATTCAATATACTGTACATATATGTGCATACATAGAGCAATCTTTTTATAACATGCAAACATACAGTATGAAAAGGATACAGAAGTAAGTCGTTGACTTATTTAAAATCTGTCTCCCAAACCGTAAATTTGAATGGCGTCGCCGCATGAAAGGGGAGCTCTAGATATGTGCACATAGGAAATACCCAAAGCAGCCTCCACATCCGCACAGGCCGGCTAGAGTCCCTACCTTCACTTTAGATTACCTAGGATTCGTAGACTATGTATGCGAAAGGGGAAGACTGTTGTTATGTTGGACATAGTCGGGAACAGAGACTGCCACAAGTCCATGAATAATTTTATAAAAAAAAAGTAAAGGCAAGCATCTGCCCGCCTTTGCTCCAAGGTTCGCCTTCTTGTACAATCCGAGTTACACTTGCCTACAGATCGAAATTATTAACTGTCCAGCGAGCTGCTCTACGAGCTGCACAGCGGAAGCATATTCCAGCTGGGGTGTGACCAAGGTGCTGTACGATGTTTCTCGGACCTTTGACATCTTGGTTTTGATATTGCGCCTGAGAAAGCCAAGAGATCGAATGGCATTTTCCACGACGCGATCAGTGTGGGTATTCCATGACAGGGCACTAGGTACTTCAACCCAAGATATCTGGCACCTGTAACAGTCTCAAGGATCTAGCCATTCAGTATGTAAATTGTATTTATTGGAGCCTATTACCTGCACCAGCTGGCTATTCGATGGGGTTGAATACCATGTCCCACATGGATTCCCACACCGAAAGTCTGTCAAGATCGCGTTTGAGTGCCGTTTCGTCATCAAAGGTGCAAAGTTGTCATTAGCAAACAGACGTGCCGGGGAGGAGTTCCCATTTGGCAGATCAATTATAAAGATGAGGAAAAGAATCGGACCAATGACAGAGCCCTGAAGTACACTGGATATGACAGGTATTGATTCCAATTCCGCCCCATCCAGGACTACCTGCTAGGACCTGCTCCCAAGGAAGGCTCGGATCCATCCCAGCATCTGACAATTTATACCGTACCGGAGGAGTTTCCAAAGAAGCTTACTATGAAGTACTTTGTCAGAATCTTTAGAGAAGCCCGAAAGTGTTATATCAGTCTGCTTGCCAGCACTCGCATTCCTAGCAAGGTCCTTGACCATCATGACGAGCTGAGCCTCACAAGACCACTTCCCTCGGAAGCCATATTGCAGATTATACATGATACCCCGCTCGTCAAGGTATTCAGTTATATTTGACGCCAATATATGTGCGAGGACCTTACAGAGAATGCAAGTGAGGGAAATAGGGCAAAAGTAAGCTGCTGTGTATTTATCCCCCTTTTTAAATACAGGGGTTACATTTTGCTTTAATTCCAGTCTGCAGAGAGTCTTCTTGTTTGCAAAGATCTTTGAAATAAAACCTCCATTATAGGAACAAATTCTTCCCCGAGCTCGTTTAGCAGGGGTCTAAGCATGTCTTGACCAGCAGCTTTTCCAGGTTTGTGGTTATTTAACAGTTTTATCAAGCTATTTAATGAAACATTTATATCTGGCATGACTGGCACAGAATTCTGAAGAGTATCTGGGGTGGAACCACGAGGCAAATGGAGCCAGGAAGCAAAGTTAACAACTTAACAACAACAGCAATTTTGATAGTTGATGCATGAAATATCTTAACCCTTTTTAGACTGGAAAACTATTTTTGGTACATATGCAAGCAGTGCAGATCCAATTCAGACGCCGCAGATCGCTATTTAATTACTATTTAAATGAAAACATTCACCAGAAAATCCTTACACTAGAACTATAGTACTACTATGAGAAGCCTGGTCATATTCGGCACTGTTTGCTATACTAGCGATTGATTTCAATAGGGGTCGATAAGCAAAATTAAGTTGAATGGGTATACTTTCAGGGGAAGCAGAGAAGTAAATAGGGGGCCACAAATTCTGGCTCCCTTTGAAAAAAAAAAAAAAAAAAAAAATGACAAAAAATGGAGGTGTACCCATACACATATCGGCTTAATTTTTTATTTTATTTCATTTATTTATTTTTTTTTCCTTTTCAAAGATTTTGATAAGTGCAGTGAATTTGATGTCCCTACACATAAAACAATAACGGCATGAAGGCGGAGACGTAAAGCTTTTGGTACGCATACTTATTTGTCAGTAGCTAGAGACTAAGATGGGCCTGACAGGTGATTAAAACATTCGTGACATGGCACGGTGGGATGGTGGGTACTAAAGAGCGTTCAGCTTTCCCTGCTTTTTATTGCTGCCTCTAAGACAAAGGTAAATAAATAGATATTTGTATAAAAATATATGTTAAATAAATCAAAGACAAATTTACTAGTTTGAAGATGCAAATAGGTACTGTAGGCTATTACCAGACTGTTCGCATACGTATTATGTGTCGAACTGACGCTTGCATGAAATATTTTCCTACGATTAAAAGCAACTTTTAACAAATGGAACAACGCCCTTACTTCTTGACGACGAAACCTTCCAAAAAGTCTTCTCTTAAAAAGTATTTGTTCTATTTCTACTTCTACTTCTACTTCTATGTTGTACGACACTCTGTCAGCCTTGACCATTATGTGTCGGGTGACCAAGAAAAGAATAAGAAAGATTGAATATAGGCAGAAAGAAGCTATGTATAGAATAATTATGAAATGTACAGATAAAATAAATAAGATTTATATCAGGACCAATAAGAGTAATAAAATAAGATAGAATAGGAAAAAGGAATAAAGTTTTCCCAGCTGAATTTTCACCACTCTGAGCAGACCAATCCGGCTACTGTGACGCTGGGGGCTAAGGGCACCAGGCCCACCGGCACAGCTCTACCCTTCATCACAGCTACTTAGCAACTGGGACCCTACCTAACGTTTAGAATGGAAGGTTGGAGAGCCCCTGCTTGAAGAGTACCAAGTCAGGGGCCTCAGCAGTAGATGCTGGCAGTTTCTTCCAAAGGGGGATAGTTCTAGGAAAGAAGCTGTATTTGAAGCAGTCACGGGATGTGGAGATCTGCCTGAACTTCTTTGAGTGGCTTGCTCTTGTCTTTGTCGTTACCGGTGTAAGATACAGGTCCTTATCGATGTCTACTATGTTGTTAACCATCTTGTAGAACATCGTTAATTGCAGCTTGCATCTTCTGGCCTCAAGTGTGTCCCATTGTAAGTGGTCTAGCATGTCTGTGACGGAGCTCGTGTTATAGAATCTATTGGTTACGAATCGTGCTGCACGTCGTTGAACAATTTCCAGCTTGTGTATGTGGTCATTTTTGTACGGATTCCATACTGTGGCACAGTATTCCAAGTTGGAGTGCACCATCGCCATGTATGCCATTGATTTAGTTTCTTGGCTGCTGATTCGGAGGTTGCGTCTCAGGAAGCCGAGCATGCTGTTGGATTTCTTTACTATCCTGTCTATGTGAGGTTTCCAATCCAGGTTGTTTAGAGATGGTCTCGGCCTGCAATTTGTATCGTTTTAGTTTATACGACAGCATGAGCGGATCTCTGGAGCTGGCCACTCTCATCACGCTACACTTGGCTGGATGAAATTCCATAGCCCAGGTTGACTCCCATCTTTCAAGGGCGTGAAGGTCGTCTTGGAGTGTCTCACAATCTACTTTGAGGAGAAAATTCTTTTCTTTACGAGTTGACTTCAATTAAGACGGGAGGCGAAAAAAAAAATAGTAAGAAAATTGGCAAAATTGCTTCCTCTGAAAGTGTACACATTCACCTTAAAATTCAAAGAAACGCCAACTTGTATTTATGGTGCTGAATCGACGCAAGTTTCCTTCATTAACATTTTTTTTTTCCAAATACCACATCTAAATTTTTTTTTTGATTGTCTCCAATATATCGAAACAAGCAAAACCTACGTTTATCGACCCTGGTGAACTGATAATCATATATCCCTTCTGCCCTGACATATTTAAATATATATCATTTTAGCCTAGCGATGGGGCTGGGATTTTTTCTAGTAAAGAAAGATTGACTTACTCGGGCTCATCAGCTCTGCGAAGATCGTAAATAGGTATCTCTGTCATCTTTTTATCTTTTATTCTCAAGAACGCTTATTTTCTACGTCCACCTCACTGCAGTTATGCTGAGCGGTTGCTAAGCGATGACGTCTGAACGTCATTAACGTCACAGGAACACCGGCTAGTTTAATGTGAATGACGGACTTTCAGGTAATTCTCCTTTGCCATTTCCATTCTTGCCTCCCTTCCCCAAGAATTTGCTCCCGTAAAGCAAATACTTGCCTTAAAGAGTACACCTCTTTTTCTTTGTCCAGGGGAGCCAACAGACAGACAAACAGTTGTCTACCAATATAGCTCAATAAGGATTTATTTAGGAGAGTATGACAGAATTACGGTACTAACTCTGTAACTGTACTGTCAGGCGTGAACGAAACAGCAGGCCATGTCGAGCCAGGTCGAGAGATATGATAAATTTGGAAAATCTGACGGTTTAAATAAAGATAGAAAGATAAAGATAAAGAAGCTTTAACGTCGTATTTTAGAAACAGAGAACGTAAGCTCTGTAGAGCTTATGTATATCCAGTGACAATTATATCTACCTGAAAACTTAACTTTATCTTCCGAGGACTACCCTTGATAGGCGAGCGTCAGCCAAGGGAGCTCCTAGTCTCATTTTTACGCCTGTGGTATGGCACAGCCGGGATTCGAACTCACGACCTTCCGTTCCCGAAGAGGACGCTCTACCACTGAGCTATCGGGGCCGGTATTAAGGGTTTAAATAAACCCATAATCCTCTGTAGCTGAAATTGCATCAGTTTACAGGACTATACACTTTTACTCTGCATGCCGATTATTCCAACGACCTTGTAGTTGTGTTATTGTTTAATGTCCAGGGTAAACAGCTATGGTCATGTTAAACTACAATGTAACCACACTTTTCCCTAACCATAGCGGTTAACCAGTACTAAGTGCACTTACTTTCGCCAGTAACTGACAAAAACTGCCCTTCTTGAATCAGCGGAAGTGGAAACGATAGTAAGTGGCCGGGCCGGGTATCGAACCCGGGACCTCTGGCTCTTGAGTCAGATGCGCTATCGACTGCGCTACGCGGCCCGGCCCAACGACCTTGTAGGCAATTACGAAAATAGTAAATGCTAGTTAAATCATATCATTTGAGAAGTGTTTTACTCAAAGTATACATTGTAGTACGTGATCAGGCGTCGGCTTTGGGGCTTCAGCCCCGCAATCTGGGCCTCAGTGTCAGATGTAATATGTAGGCTCCCAAATAATAAGGAGTATCTGATGACAGTTTGAGATGATTTATTCCTGTGATTAGATTAAAATATATGTTGAGATATATCATTAGAATCGCCTCGGCGAGGCGATTTAAATGAGATATCACAACATATATTTCAAGGTAAAAAGACATTATCAAAATTCTATTCAAATTGATCCCGAAGTATGTCCTATATTTTCAAGCTCCCTCTCCCTAGACACACATATATCTCGGCCCTCCCAGTCGCACCATCTATTCAGAGCCCCACCAGTACGCGGGGGTCTGGATCCAGGCCTGCATCTGTCAGCCTAACCAGGTTCGTAAGTAGCCTTTGCAGAAAGGTAGATCGGTTATGTGATTTAAAAAATCAGCTTCAAAAAATGGCGAGCGCTTTTAACGGAAATAATTTTGGTCAAATTAAGGGGTGTAAAATTTATTTTTGGCCAGACTGGAAAGAAGAGTGTTTTTTAATCCTTCCAGCTCTGCATTCTGCTATTTGAAAGTTAGTATTTCCAAGGGTACTCCGGTCTTCGCTTGCCTTTGATCAATAGCAATAAATAAATAAATAAATATTAATAAAAAATAGTGTTGTCCCCAACAGGTGACGGTCATGGTACTATTCTTTCATACCAGTCCGAAATGTTGCTGTTGGTGACCTGATGCACTAATATCCTTGATTTTGACTGTTCCCCTTAGTGTGACGTCATCACATGTACGACATCATGCGTCTTCTGGGACTATTCTAAATGTTGCCGTGGGTGACCTGATGCGCTAATGTCCCTGATTTTGACTGTTCCACTTAGAAAGCCAAAAACTGTTATAAATTGTCCATTTCTAATATGATGATAGAAACGTGATTTTCAGAATTGTACAAGGTAATATGTTTAAACAACTAAAAGCACCGCTAGAGGTTAAAAACTCAGAGTACATTACTGCATTGCATAACAAACTGCAGTTTACTGTAAATAATTTGAAATGAACCGAAGCACGCAAGAAGGAGCTTCATTGCGTGTGTGCGAACAACAAAGCTTAGATCAGCCTGTGCAGCTGCACAATCTTGACAGACTGTTCTCAAAAAGTATATATCTTAAGTCCAGGGTGAGCTTATGCGTATAGGGACAATTGATCGGGTATCTTTAGTACACGGGCTGATCCTAGTTTTCACTGTATATGTCTGAAGGCACCTCTTGTCGTAATTTTCAACAGTTTACCAATACTTACGATTTCTGGTTGTACTGTATTTTGTAACAATGGAAATAAAACTTGCCTGCCTGACGTCATACGTAGGGTTCAACATATAAGTCTCGTCCGTGGGCGGTCTTTGATTTTCGGAAAGCATAAACACTGAAGTGGTGAATGCAGGTGAGTATTCAACTGTAAAATTCTTCTATTATTTTTTTTCTTCTTTAATTTTAGTTAGTTAGTTAGTTAGTTAGTTATGTGTTTATTTTGCAAAGAACATTCCATTATAAACAGGAGCGATCTTCTGGCTCCATTCTGGTCTAACTCGTGAGAATATTTTGAATACGAGGACATAGAATCTTCAGGTAAGTGGATGTCGGCGTACATCCCCTGGAAGCAAAAACACATCGGGAAACAAAAATAGTAGATTAGAGCCTGTTAACGTGCATTATGTAATGTTGCAGCAAAACTGCCCATGCTCTACTAGCACAGTCTAAGAACGAAAATCAAGGCAATGAACCGCGTTCTGTAACATCTGATGCGAAGCTTTCCTTAATGAGTAGTTGGATATTTTAAAATTGGGCCCCCGCCCCCACCCCAAAAAAAATGTGTGTTCCAGGTTACATTACATTTTAAAATCAGAAAATAATTTCATTTTGTTAAAAGTTTTTACATCGTGATCATAGGGGAACAATATGGCTGAACTGGGAAATCCCTTGGAAATCCCCTATAATGCTTAAAAATTTTAGGGTCGGTGGCAAAAAAGGCACGGTCGGATAACCTGAAACACATAAGTTTTTTTAAGCTTTTGACTCTCTTGAGCTTGTAGCACATGGATGGGTGACTTTCAACAGCATTTCAGTCATATCAGGAAGATGGGAGGGTGGTAATGAAAGGTGTGTGTTATAGAATCCAGTTTAAGATGGATAGGATTTCCGCCTCCAACGGGACTAAAACCCGGGACCGCTTGATCAGCAGACCATCGGTTAACTTCCCAGAGCTGCTGGGGTTCGCTTGTCACAAGTTGTAGAGCGCTGAACCTATCATACAAAGTATATAGTGAGGCGGCTGAAGTTAGGTGTATTATCTCTTTATAGTGTTGAAACTAGGCAACTTCGTATTTGGAACACACAACGATGAAGGGAATACACCCAGTCGTACTTCTTTACTTTCTAATCTTTGTTCTTCGCCACGGAGAAGGCTACACGCTGAACGATTCTATGACCCTGATGAACGACATGTTATCGGGATATGATCGACGCCACAGACCGATTATGAATCAGTCGTTGCCTATTTCGGTAAGTATTTTTTTTCTTTCAATATACAGTAGATCTAGTATATTCGCACTACTGTGTTTTCAATATACAGTGGCATGAAAAGAAAACAGAACTGTATCCTTGCTTACTACTCTATATTGCTATTAAATCATGAAACGATCATGAAAACATTGTTAAATTACATTTCCTTTGATTTTCCTTCGGAGAAACAGGGTTTATACTTCCTTGAACAAACAGTCGGTCACGCGACGTCGTTGGTAGGCCACGTCACATGTAAACAAAAGACGTCATTGGCCGTTGTAATGTTCTAATGGCCGTCACGTCATGGCGACGACCCTTTAATGTAAACGGCTTACCTGTTGGTTAATGGCAGCTAAAAATCTTAAAAATCGAAAATGATGCTCAAAACAATTTTTAAATTATTGCAATAGTAAGAGATAAATTTCATTTTTCCGAAGTTCATGGAAGTATGAACACAAAGGGTCCCATGCAAAGTTAACGTGACCGCCCTTGGGTTGTCACTTTCTTTGCACGTGACCCATTGTGTTCATACTTCCATGAACAATGTAAAAATGAAAACTAATAAAGAAATTTCGTACTGGTCCAGATACAAGCCGCGGACTGCTGTATTGGCCCTCGGTGGGGTTGGGTGCTGGTCTTCTGATCTAACGGTCCTGGGTTCGAGTCCTGTTGTAGGCAGGAATCTTTTCAATCGTAATCTGGGTTCCATTTCACACAGCTTTTCTTTATCACCTACCCATCGTCCTGATACGGCTGAAATACTGTTTTAAATGACCATGTCATCCATCCATCCTATTATTGTCCAGATTTGATAGCCATTTATGCATAAGGCACCTTTTCACCATAACGGTAATCGTCAATATATCTGTCTGGTGTCATTGTGGCGAACTTCTTTTATGAATCTACAGCGAAGAAATAACTGTGAAAACAATTTTTCCTTAAAAAAAATGATTTTTTTTTTTCAAATGCACGTATCTGACATGTTTAAATACCTAGGCTTCAATATTTTGAGCTATAACGGTGAGTAGAAATAATTCGAATGTTAGTTTGAACAATATTTTCTTCAAATATTTACATCACAGGCACTCGACGAAAAATTTGTGAAATTCTCATTTATTATGAAATGTTAGTCTGTCTCCCACCTCTCTATCAAATTTCAAGTCGATCAACGTTACTAAATATCCCACTTCGTAGTTTAATAGAGTCAAGGGGCGACACTACCGCCATTTTGAAAATATGCTCATTGACGGAAGTGATGAAATCGGGGGATTTTCCACGGAATTTCCATTAGCGCGTGCCTTTTCCAGTCACCTTATTCTCGCCTATATAATAAGCATTTCACTTCCATACTTCCATATTGTAAAACAATGTACGAGGGTTGTTCAGAAAGTTCAGATTCTAGCCGCATAATTTTGTTTAGCGGCATGCTGGAGACAAATACTAAGCATGTATTGAAAGTACTACTTTTCGTCTTCATAATGATACGTAACACTATCCAAAGATATATATTTTTATTGAGTTACAACGCATGTTATAAGGCCCCCGTCATACCACTGGCCTAATTACATATGGGAATTTATTTTCTGCGTGTCATTCAAGTGAAAAATCATTGTCAATACAAAATTAATTTTTGTCAGCTTCTTGTCATTCGTTGTTTTCAATATCCATTCAAAAGTTAGAAGGCAGCAAACGTTATCGATTAAGTCCTTGCAAAGCAATGCGCAGTTCTTATGACGTTAGTGAAAACAACGTCAACGTCATTTTTGAAAGCTCGTAGCGGCTTCGTTGTTTATATCAATTTTGATTTTTCGATGGTTTCGAATTGGCCTATACAAAGGCTCTTCTTAACAAGATTTTGAATGTTTAAACCGTTGTTTTTGTTACAAAATCATTATAACTTTAGTAGAAAGGGAGAATTAGCTACTATGTAAAATGCTTATAATCTAAATTGAAGGACAGTATGGAACCTAGATTAAATATATTTTCCGCGATATTTACAGGTCACAGTTGCCTGGGGAATAAGTTTAAGTAGCAATTATGAAAACAATTCATAGACTGCTCATATATGAACTATGACCTTCTTAAGTGAAAAACTGCAGTGGCTGTAGGGTAACCTCTTTCAAAAACGTTAATAAATATGTCCTTTAGAAAATATGCACCACGTTTGCAGAGTTGTCCGGACATATCATACCGTTATATATTTTCGCTATCGGAAGTTCTGTATTTATAATTGTTACCAAAATAAGACGTCACGATCAGAACTTTCTGAACATCCCTCGTACATATCTACACTTACCTGCTATCAAATCATTTCCTTCCAGTGACGGATAATGCGAAATTTACACCAAAATTCTAAATCACGACGAGAAACAGAGTAAAATGACGGAAGTCAACAAATGCGGGCTTGCACATTGCAGTCCCTATTGGAAAATCCATAAATGCGAGCTCGTTGATTGGTCAACGAACGAACAAGTTTAAATTCCGCGAGATTTGAAAACTTTCAATTTGAGAAAACTACGCCATAAAAGCACGCGTTACTGGAAATTCCGTGGAAAATCCCCCGATTTCATCACTTCCGTCAATGAGCATATTTTTAAAATGGCGGTATTGTGGCACCTTGACTTTATTAAACTACGAAGTGGGATATTTAGTAACTGTCTTATATCGCAACCGATCGACTTGAAATTTGATAGAGAGGTGGGAGACAGACTAACATTTCATAATAAATGAGAATTTCAGAATTTTTTCGTCGAGTGCCTGTGATTTACATTATCCGCGCATTTATTGAAAAGCCTTATGGTAAACCATTAGAAGTAAGTGAGTAAAGAAGTTACTGGAGCCACCTCGCAAAGGTGGTTCTAGTGAGTGTTCGCTGCACATATTCTTATGGTGGTTGGTTGTCATTGGCCGCCCCTTATCTGGAAAATTACCATTTGCGTTTCAAAATTTATTTGTACATGTATTATTTTGTACGTCATTGCCTTATTGTCTTGATGTATATATTACTGTATGGGGAGGACCGTAACTAATGTTGAAAGAACTTGTGGTCCGACCCAATTGCTTGACATATAAAGAGGCAATAAAATATGTTTAAACTAAGTAAAGAAGTAAAGACTTTATTTTGTGAGGGTAACAACATTTAGCACATACAGAAATACATATAATAGCTAATTTTCCATGAGGCCCTCAGTATATACATATATACATTTACAATCACAAAAGTAAAAAGCATACAATTAATTTAACAAACAAGCAAATAAACAAACAAACAATTAGTCTGATAAGTTGATACAATGATAAGTATACTTTGAGATCTGAAGGTACAAGATATACACTTACCCCTCAATACAACATTATTCATTTAGCAGATATCTTTACGAAACGAAATGAAAGAGATCCAATGATATATTGTGTGAGACAATTGTCTTAATGGGAATGCCATAGACATTTGAGAACCTATGTTTCCTATCAATCTCAAACACACACACATAACAACAATTTTATCAGGAAAGAAGAATAAGCCCTGACATAGAAAACTGGAAAAAGAAAAAAAAAGTATATACATATATACAGATGATTTGAATGGACCATATTTTATAGTTAGAAGGTTTGGATAATGATATATATAAGATAGAAATATACAGAATTATAAAAACAATACAGTTTGAGAAGAAAAAAAGCTTCGAGGTTATGTTGAAACTATCCTTAAGCAGTGAATATGGTAATGGACCTAATACCAGTATATCAATATAAAACGGTCAACTCTAGATACCTCAAAGTCAAAGATCATCTTAAACCACTGATACCTCAAAGTAAATTTTCTGGGCCCAGAAAATTTACTTAGAGAAACAGTATAGCCTGGGATACCAGGAGTTAAAATGCAAAGAAAAACAAGAAAAGTGTCCAAAAAATTAAATAATTTGATATTAGGGTTTGAGATAGTGAGTCAACTGTATAATATAAAGAAAGCAAAGCAAAAAACGAAAAAAAAAAAAAAAAAAAAAAAAAACATAATTATAACAAAACAAGATTTTCCTAGCATTAATGATATATGGAAAACAAATTTAAAGTTCCCATTTTAAATGGTACAGTATTTGATACTGAGAATAATAGCAGATGAGAGAGAAAATAATAAATGAACACACAAGACATAATGAAGAACATAATTATATACTGTCAGTTGTAAGACTGATGATTTTATAATACTCATTTCAATTCATTAGCCATTTTAGACATCTGTTATGAAAATTCTATGGAATCTGGGCCTTTTAACTTCTTGTGGCAGGCTATTCCACACCAGACATCCAGAATATCTTAAACTATGCTCGAAATATTCCGTCCTAGGCTTAGGTGGGACAAAACAGCCAGCAGTCGATGACCTTAACATTATACCATTATTTCTTGAAGTGAACTTTTCCAAAATATATGTAGGCGTCATATTATTGGCATATTTAAACATAAATTTAGCTTTTCTAAGAAAAAGTCTATCATAAACATACATGATCTTCAAGGTTTTCATGGCTTCATGAATGTCATCCACATTATAATCAAGTATGACCCTACATGCACGTTTTTTTTTTAATTTAAATATTTTGAGTTTGTTTTTATCAGAAGAGCTTCCCCAGACAATGTTGCAAAGGTCAATATGAGGCCGAATGTACGACTTGTAGAACTGAACCCTATGAGGTTGAGACAAGATTTTTTTGATTTTAGACAAGAGCCTTGAAGTAATTTTTCTAGATAAGTGTTTAATGTGATCTGACCAATTCAAGTTCTTGTCAACAAATACACCTAAGATTTTATCATTAGAAATAATGTTAAGCGAGTCATTATTAAATTTGAGTGCAAGATTTTCGTTATGGAGTCTTTTCCGCTTTTGGGTAGTTGTTACAAGCATTACTTTTGTTTTTGATGACTTGAATTAAGAATCATACCATTATTTCTGCACCATATATGAAGGTTGTTCAAAGCAGACTGTGAGTTATCCTCAATCCGTTTCATTGAATCCTAAATATCATACAAAGTAGTATCATCTGCGTAAAGATCAGTACGCACGTTTTTTGTGTACAAAGGCAAATCATTTATAAAAAGCAGAAATAGAAGTGGTCCTAAAATAGACCCTTGTGGTACACCATATGAAATTTGTTTAAAACCTGACATACGCTTATTAACTGACACCTGTTGCTTTCTGTGTGTGAGATAGGTGTTAAACCACACTAAGGCTTCATCCCTTATGCCATATACAGAGAGTTTATTTAAAGTATATGATGATCTACAAGGTCAAAGGCCTTCTTAAAATCAACCAGCACAACACCAGTCATTTTGCCTTTGTCAATAGCATCTAACCATGAATCTATCATATTTACAATAGCAGTTTCGGAACGCAATGTAGTTTATACTTCAATAACTACATCGGTTCTCGCGACGTTACATCACGATAAGTGACGTCAAAATAAATCATGGTTCTCCGATCTATTTGGACGTAGGTTACGTTATGACATCGTTGTTACGTCGTTGACGCTGTTCCGCTTTTAGTGGAAAAAATGCGTATAATGTTTTTTTCTGATTCAACTGTAGCCCCTATTGCAAATTAGAGGTCAAATAATAGATAGAAAAGAGTGTAAATATAAGCAATGAACTTAATTTTTCTGGTGTTAATCGAAGCATAAACTACATTGGGTTTCTAGCAAGGTTTACCTTGCACGCGACCCAATGTAGTTTATACTTCGATAAACATCAGAAAAATGAAATTCATTCCTTAAATAAATCAGTACAAATTTAGTAAAACAACAGACATACAGCGGGATTTGATAAAGAGCTTTGCAACTTATAGATATCTTCTCCCGAATATTGGCATGTGGCATAAAGAGGTTTGTTCAATATTATCCGTGCGGGCGTCGCTGTCAGAAAAGTTAGGAAAATTTGATGTAAACAAACGCAATAAAATCAGAAAAAAAGCTTCGTTTTAGATCTTCATACTGGCAAACGAGCTCGGTAATCAAGGACTTTCTTCAATTTATAATGGAAGTTTTTTTTTTCTGAAAATCTTATGAGAGGATAAAGGCACCATTAGATTTTTTGTTGCGAAATCTTACTCAAAAAGTCTCAATTACAGTCTAACGTTTACCGTATGGTTCATTTTGTTTTCTCATTTTAGGATACAAATAACTCAAATACGATAACATACAAAGAAAAATCTTTGTGAGTGCCCATAAAATACATACATCCCAATTTAACCAATGAGCCTGTGCAGAGGCGCCGCGGTCGAATAGTTAGAGCAACTTGGCTGTGGTACATAAGATCGCAGATTCGAACCCGAATTGAGTCAGCTGGCGACTGGAAAACTTTGTCAACCCAACAGTAATTGGATAACTTTATCGAATCAGGGAACGATGAAGCAGAGAAAGAAGAGGGATGAATTCCGCCTTTCATATGCTGTGCCCAAAATACAGTGGACCTCTTACCCCGAATGCCCCTACGGCGACAAGGCTTTGGGAAACGGTTATGTTCTTTTAAATTGAGTCTAGCATAAGCAGCTTGTGCAGGAAGTGTTGCTCATCGTTTAATTAAAACACACTTTTATAGTGTAGCAAGAAGCTCAAAAGCACTAATACGGATCGATCCGTTTTGTTTTGTTCTTTGTGTTTTTTTTCTTTCTTTCTTTTTTTCTTTTCTATGTTTTTTCCTAGAATTATGGGTTGAACCATATCGATTCTTTTGACCTGTTTGATGCACGATAGGCTACTTTTGCTTCTTGGTTTTTGCAGGTCAATATAAGTTTCGGTATCCTTTTGATTCAAGACCTGGATGAGGTTAGCCAGAAGTTTTCTGTCAGCGGTAGACTGATACTTTCTTGGTTTGACGAAAAAATAGTTTGGGATCCCGCGAAATATGGTGGCATAGAGGAACAAATGTACCTGCTTTCTGATATTTGGTTCCCAAAACTGAATGAAGCGAGGGCCTTTGGGAATTCAGAGAGCGTGACTGATGGGGATCAGATGGAAGCAAACGTGCAATCTAGTGGTTTTGTCCACCTCGGCATCCGCACTGTGTTTCGTTCTACATGCCAGATGGATATGACCTATTATCCCTT
Source organism: Ctena decussata (assembly GCA_963989385.1). Lineage (NCBI taxonomy): Eukaryota > Metazoa > Mollusca > Bivalvia > Lucinida > Lucinidae > Ctena > Ctena decussata. The sequence goes on from OZ022500.1 coordinate 48,125,471, forward strand.
CGATACACAGGTAATATAGTGTCGAGTATAGTAACTTCGGACAGCGGCTTAATTCGGACATTCCATTGCGAACAATGAAAATCCAGATGAGACGGCTCATAATAATGAGCCGTCTCATCAAGATTTTCACTGTTTGCTTAGTTAATTTTGTTTTAATTCCAAACAGCGGACATATTAATGAAAGTGGTCAAAGTACCCAAATTATTAGTCCGAACTCGTAAGTTATTTTAAGATAGACAACTCCGGAATATTTTAGATGTGATCAGGTGCCCGCGGGTAGTAAGCATCGCCTGCTTATTAAAATCCACCCGCCATATCTATGTATCAGTGGAAAAAGTCAGTGAAAATGAAAGTCCGGTATTTGAAAGCTTAACTAAGTTTCGGCTGCGGCCATCGAATCGAAAATTAGTTTAGAAACGGCCACATTGTAGGGATCATCGAGGTCAGGGTGTCTCCCATAAAACTTTTTAACTTTTTTAAAGGAAACAATGTCACTGTCCGAATTAACCTGCTGTCCGAATTTACATGACTTGATCCCATATGAGAATAGCTCATCGAACAAAAAGTGTCATTGGACAAAAAAAGCCGAACTAGCTGAAAAAACGATCAAGGCTAATAACACAAGCCAAATTTTCTTTACAGAACACCAAAAAATACTAGCACTGCCACCTACTCACCTACTTATATCCTAAACCTTTCAAGGTCTTTCAAAAGCTTAACTAGTTTGAGTAATGTTAACAAAATAAGTATGATGCTAAAGAGATTTTTCTGATTTTAATATCTAAATAAAGGCGGCACACATTAATTGCTAAGGGATAACTTTTCAAGGTTTTTCAAAACCTAAACTACATGTAGTCTGAGTAATGTTAACAAACTAAGTGTGATATCTAAATAGTGTATCCTAAGTGATATATCTAAATATGAGCGGTACGCTTTTTTTCATTTTGTTTGTTTTATTTATTTATTTGTTTATTTATTTTAATATTCGCTCAGCAAACTGTACTGGATTGAACTACTCCAACGGCCTGCGTCGACTTTAAATGAGCCGCGACACCAGAAAACCAACAAAGTGGTTGTAATCCCAGCGCAGACACAGATCAGCCTAGGCATCCGTCCAGTCTGATCAGACTCTAAGCTATGTGCTAAAATGGTAGCTAAATTCTGAAAGTTTATATATTTTGGAATCAAGGATTTCACAAAAAGGGGGAAATCTGCAGATTTGGTTTGAATAAGTGCATTGTTATTGATCAGTTATGAAATAATGCATAAAAATTATTTTCAAACGACTCTAAATGAACTCCAGTAGAGTCCAAAGAATCCAGTAGATATAATGTGTTATATGAAAACGTACTAGGAGACGTCTTACGGCCGCCACATGGCACTTAACCTAATATTTTCATATTCCATGCATTTATTAAAAAGCCCTATGGTAAACCATTAGATCGTAATGTAGTCTATACTTCAATAACTACATCGGTTAACGCGACGTGATGTCAAAATAAACCATGGTTCTCTTATCTGAGTGGACGTTGGCGACGGTATGACGTCGATGTTACGTCGTTGACGCTGTCCCGCTTTTAGTAGAAAAACTGCATATAAAAGTTTTCTGCTACAATTGTCAGCCCTCGCGCGATTTTGTGGCCATTTATAAATAAAAAAAAGAATGTAAATATAATCAGTGAACTTAATTTATCTGGTGTTTATCGAAGTATAAACTACATTGGGTCGTGTGCCAAGTAAGTGAACCCCTTTACATGAACCCCTTTGGGGTTCACTTAGTCTGCACACGACCCAATGTAGTTTATACTTCGATAAACACCAGATAAATGAAATTCATTCCTTGAATTAACTGCCATAGCTCACTGAAAAATAAAAATAAAATAACTAGCTCACGAATATGCTCAGTACATACAAAAGTCTATGAGAATCGAGTTTTACGCCCAAAAATAATTTTGGTGGTGTCAAAAGAAAGAAACTACGCAAAATACAATAAAAACGTTCATTGCACGTGAAGGGATACAAATTAAATTCAGTCGCGTGATTTAGATATTATTGTGTCTTAAGCCTTTCAAGACTGGAAGTCTGTTTTGGGGACAAAAAAAGAGTGCAAACCTAGTTCAGACGCCGCCGTACGCGGTGTCTGACCAGGGTCTATACGTTTTGCCTACAAGATTTCCTATGTAAAATACACTAACATGAACACATCCACTAGAAGCCACTAAAACTAGAAATGGACCCATCCAAATAATAACGATGGACAAGTCCACCAGTCAAAAGAGGGTTAAGAGATGAAAATGTCACCAAACTTGGAAACACAAAACAAATGAAATTGCATGAGACGGACCATGCTGCCGGAAATCACGTAATATATCTATGGATACATTAACTCATTGGGCCCAGTTGTTCAAAGCATTGATATCTTAATGAAGTCGTTAGGCACGGATACGATAAGTCTTCTTGTACCCATAAAACCAATTGTTGTAAATATTTTGTGCAAAAGCTCCTCACATATTTTTGTTTAAAAATGCAGTGTTTTTGAATACAATACCTTTAAAAAAAATTCATTACCTAACGACGTCGTTAGTTTTGAAATATCGGGCTCTAATAATATCTTTGTTTTCAGGAATGCTGGATACGACTATATGCACCTTATGCTAGTACGCAAGAGTTGAAGCTGTATTCCTCCGCGTCACAAGTAGGCATCCAACGTTTCACTGAAAACGGAGAATGGATAATCATTAACAGAAATGCTTACGGTTCTCGATCAAACCGTTTTGTACAATTTAATATTTACATGAAACGACAACCGATGTTCCTTCTTGTGAACATCTTCCTTCCCATTGTTTTCATGGCTATCATTAACACGTTTGCATTCCTGCTTCCGGCTGAAGCAGGTGAAAAAGTGTCATTCACGATTACATGCCTTTTGTCTACTGCAGTATTTCTCACCCTGATCAATGATAATCTACCTAGCACATCTGACAATATGGCGAAAATATCGTATTATCTTGCGTCGACTTTGATCGTCAGTGCTGCGGTTTGTCTCTTGACCATCATTAACTTAAGAATCTTTCACACTAGTGATAATGAGCCAGTCTCCTCTTGGCTTAAAACGATGGTAAGACTGGTGAAGCTAAAGCAATGTAAAAGAAAATCTGGAAGACTGACAGTAACAGTACATCCAGCTTATGACGAAACAAACATAAAATACGAAGAAACCAATGAAAAAATGTACAAAGGTAGTGTCGCCAATGAACAACAGTCGAAGAGTCATGAAAGTGATATAACATGGCAGGACGTGAGTCGGGCATTTGACCTCATTTATCTGTTTGTTTTCATGTTTGTTAACCTATTGATTACGTTATGTTTCATTCTTGGTCTAGCTTTTTAACTGACGAATTCTTGTGTGCTTATCGAGTCTGAATATAGAATATATCTTGTCAATACGTATCTTTAAATAGGGACACGTTCGACATAATTACTTCGATGTGCCAAGAGCAATATTTTGGTATTACTCTGGCAACTTGAAGATATGTATATACCTCGGGCAACTCGAGGACATGTACATGTATAATAAATATCTTCGAAATGTCGGAGGAATATCTTGGTATTGCTTGGGTTTGCCCAAGTAATTACGCCGAACACGCCCACTTAAAAGTAGTCTTGTTTGTTTATATATGCCGCGCCACGAGAAAAATCTACAAAGTGGTTGTGCGCCCAGCACAGACTAAGATCAGCCTTGGCATTCGCCCAGTCTAATCAGTGTCTTCACTTTCGATATGGAGGTAGCTTAGACCCAAAGCGACCTACCCTTTTAGCGCACAGGAAAGACTCTGATCAGACTGGGCGGATGCCCAGGCTGATCTGAGTCTGCACTGGGCGCACAACCACTTTGTTGGTTTTCTCGTGTCGCGGCTCACATTCAGTCACGTGCTAGGAGCTGCTGATTTGCCATTGCATTTTAGGTGCATAGGGACACTTCCATGTTTTCTGCCATTTTTACAAGGACAAACAACTTTTGTGACTTCCTGTTTGCTTCGCTGGACAACTAAGAAAAAACATCGTCCTAAAAGGGATTGTGGGATTTAATTCTCTATAATAATTTGGGTATCTTTAAGTAATTAAATTTAACTGGACATTTTTATTATACTTTGGATAACTTAAGGCAATTATTTTATAGTGTTCAGGTAAATTACTTTATATCTAATACCACTTTACTGTTCTGTATTAAACATATATCATTAATATGCATGCTGTATACATTTAGTGGTTAATAAAAGACAATTAGAACAAATAGATTCTGAAATTTATCAAATTGTTGTTCACTCTTTTCACTCAGTCAAGTCAGAATTAGGCTGAAAGATAGTCATAAGTCTGACCTCACTTGGTAGCACGGATTTCTGACTTTCCTGTTAATAAAGTCAGTGGTGTCGGTCATCTTGACACTTGGTTGCAAGGATTTCTGACTTTTCTGCTAATAAAATCAGTTCTTTCGGTCATTTTGACAAAGCGAATTCACTCCATCTGAGTGCATTAACTTCACATTTACCAATATCCACACCCAAAGAGTGTAATCTGTCAGCCCAGCAAGGATTCTACATTTGTAACCCTGGGCATCTAGTCAAGATAATTTGAGACCATTTTATTTGGTTCAGCATACTCAGGGTTATCACGTCCTTAAACGTATTAATGTAATGTGATTAAAACACCAAATTTTTCACGAGTGCCAAACACGAGTGAAAATGTATATTATTTCCATCATATGAGATGAGGATTGATATGGCATTCAATATAAGTATTTTTTCTGGTTTTATTTTATGCTTTCTCAACAGCAGTGTTTCAGGATTGTATGTCGTTGGGACAACCAAAAGCTAGGACAACCAACTAAGTAGTGCATTTATAGCAATACTCTGAAAACTGATTTTGTCAGGGATTACCTATTCTAAATAATTCTGATGTCAGAATATATTTATAATTTTCCTGTCATAACGTTTCAGTACGGCGCCGTGTCGTCGGCTAGTTATCCCATCACTCATCACAATTGTGCAAAAATCGTAAAACAAGCAAAACTGTAAGATAATGGTATCGTCGGCAATTTTAACTTCTCCATCACTCAATACATTTGTGCCAGAGATGCATCTTCGGCTATTTTAACTTATCCCATCACTCAATACATTTGTGCAAAAAAATGTAAAACACACAAAACTGTATGATAGTGGTATCGTCGGCAATTTTAACTTATCCCGTCACTCAACATATTTGTGCCAGTAATTTTAACTTATCCCATCACTCAACACATTTGTGCATGAGATGTATCGTCGGCAAGTTTAACTTATCCCATATCTCAACACATTTGTGCAAGAGATGTGTCGTCGGCAAGTCTAACTTATCCCATCACTCGACACATCTGTGCCAGAATCAGAATCAGAATCAGAATTGTTTACTGGTAATACGTCCAAGGACAATCATCCACCAGGAAATGTATCGTCGGCTAGTTTAACTTATCCCATCACTCAACACATTTGTGCAAGAGATGTATCGTCGGCAAGTTTAACTTATCCCATCACTCGACACATTTGTGCAAGAGATGTATCGTCGGCAGTTTTAACTTATCCCATCACTCAACATATTTGTGCCAGAGATTTTAGCCCATCCCATCACTCAACACTTTTGTGCAAGAGATGTAAAACAAGCAAAACTATACGTTAATGGTACCAAACTGTTCGTCTCGATCTAGTTAAGAAAATATACTGACTCAAAAAAGTTCCGATACCAACTTCTGGCTAACTTTTAGTATGACTTGGTAATTACTGAACATTAACAAGGCTTTTTACTTGTCATATAGACATTCAGCTACAAAGAGCGCAAACATTTTTAAACCAGACCTTTCTGTTCAAGAGTTATCTTGCAATATTCTTGTGGAGTGATTTGGAACGTAAGCCATCAATGCGCATGCGCACATGTAAAACTGATTATGAAAAACAAAGGTCATTGTTCGTGGAACTCGGAAAACACCTTCAATTTACTGCATTCTGTATACAAGCGATGTTTGAATTTGTGAAATTCTCAGATTATCTCCCTTTGAATTAAAACTATAGCGATTTTCAAACTGTTATTTGTTCTATACCTGTCTAGTTTTCAGTGTCATTCCTTCAAAATAGCTTTCTAATCATTATCTCCGTTTGGTATTATGATAAATATTGAATAAAAGTCACGCACTTAACTTTCTGCCATTTCAGTTTTCTATGGAGTTTCTATTGAAAGTGACATTAAACACAGTTTTTGTGAAATGACGTACCTTTTGTCGTGGTTTTAGTTCTTGAACGTGAAGCGGCCGAATTTCCCAAATCGTTTTGCGGTCCGACACCCAAAGTGTCTAATTCAATGTAGCATTGGGCAATATGAGAAAATGTTTTGATGCAGAGAATTTTTAACTCATTAAGTATAGCAAATTTAAAGATTTTATTCTGCGAAAACGATAAATGACCCCTGTGGTGTTTAAGACATTCTTGTACCATGCTGAATTTCAGAAAATCAAATCAAATTGGACTGTTGCACAGACAAATGAATGCTCTTTCTTGCAGAAATAAAAATTTGAGCGTTTTACTTCTGTAGTGACTAGAGACTCAAATAATATTTCATGTATAGGAACTTTTTTGAGTCAGTATATATATCCACAGTCACGAATAAAAGAGTTGCAGTTTTAAGCGAGACTTTCAGCAGCATAGGAATGCATGAAGAAGATATAAGTTATCAGTATAAACAGTGATGTCAGTCACTAGTGAGCTAATGTGATATCAATGCACTTGTGAATAGTACTTTTCTTTAACTTGCATTCCCGTGAGTTTCAATGCTAAGAATAAAATGAAATTGAGCCGCGACACGACAAAACCAATAATGTGGCATGTGCGCCAAGCGAAGACTCAGATCAGCCTTGGCGTCCGCCCATTCTGACCAGTCATCGCTTTGGGCTTAAAGGGTAACAAACGGTCTAAGATACCTCCATGCCAACGGTTAAGCCTCTGATCAGAGTGAGCGGATGCCCGGGTTGATCTGAGGGTGTGGGCGCACATGCCATTTTGTTGGTTTTGTCGTGTCGCAGCTCAACTATGTTTATCATACCACTTATTTTGCTTCTTGTACATGTACATTAACTTCTGTAGTAAAATAGGGGATCTTACACTCGCGGTCATTTCATCTGAAATTTATGAAACGAGCCTTCGGCGAGCTTCATAAATTTCATATGTAATGACCACGAGTATAAGATTCTGTTTATCATATGACCCTTTAAAACCGCTAAATGGATTTTGACTAAATATGTGTCCGAATGATCTTTCAGACTTACACAAAATGAGCCATCAAAGCTGGTTACTGCTACTGAAAATAAAAAAAAAAAACATAAAAAGGAAGAAATATAACCTCTGAATGGATTTTTATCAAATTTGGTCAGCATCATCATTGCATGAACGTTTGCAAAATCAAGCGAATTGACCAACCAAGAAGTCAGCCAGCCTCAGGAACAAAAAAGACGTGATAACACACAGATGGATGAGAATGGAGATCTCAAGTATGCTCCTGTCTCCGGACCTTGAACGGGATATGGGCATGACCAAATCATAACTTGAAAGCCCTATTAATATTTATTCGTATGACCCAGGCGCTATTTGTTTAAGTTTCGAATACTTTTCAAAATTCATCTAATATCCCTTTAATTTCTAAGTAATTTCCTCGGTCAGAGAAGTTAATCTTTTTCATATTCCATTCATAATCATCTTAAACTTTCCATTTGATTCTACAGCAATACACGTGGTGAATGGTGCTGCAGCTTTTGTACCTAACCCATCTGTTCTCTCAGTGAATGGACACGTTATCAGCAAAACCGGATAAGCCCGATTGACCTGATTGCCATATCAACCGAAATACTGAAAATGGCTAAATACATGTACTCAACAATCAAATTCATGGTGACCGTGAAACTGAATAAGAGGGCCATGAGGCCCTAAATCCCTCACTTGAGTAAAAAGTTCAAAGGTCAAACTAGGATCATCATATGAACAAGCCAGATGCTTTGATACTGAGTCTGTCAAAATATGACAATTGGTTAATGGTCAAAGAGCGACATTGACCTCTATTGCTAAACAAAATTGAGCCGCGACACGAGAAAACCAACAATGTGGTTGTGCGGCCAGCGCAGACTCAGATCAGCCTGGGCATCCGCCCAGTCTGATCAGTGTCTTCACTGTCCGCATGGAGGTAGCTTAGTCCCTTAGCTACCCTTCAAGCCCTAAGCGAAGAGTCTGATCAGACTGAGCGGACACCCAGGCTGATCTGAGTCTGCGCTGGGCGCACAACCACATTGTTGGTTTTCTCGCGTCGCGGCTCAATTTAAGCTCATTCGCATTCTTAGTTTCGGCGATTTACAGACACTTCGGCCCCAAACCATCTCGGCCCCTAGACACTTCGGCCCCAAACCATCTCGGCCCCAGTCACTTCGGCCCTAGTCACCTCGGCCCCAGTCATCTCGGCCCCATGGACACTTCGGCCCCTAGTCATCTCGGCCCCTAAGACATTTCGGGCCCAGTTTTATTTTCGTATTTTTTAGTATATTTATGCGTAATATTATCGGAAACGGATTTTTAGAGGAATGCCAGTGTATTACGGCTTTGTTTTGCATTATTATTTAATGTAAACAGCTATTACTTTTGCAGTATCTTGAATAAAATGCTCAGGTTTGTTGGGTAGTGCTGGGTATAACTTTCAGTGTCGGGGCGTCCTACTGATTTGGATAATAGTAGGGCTGGGGTCAAGTGTGTTTGCAGTAGGTGCGGGTGGGGGTTGTTTGGACATTTTTCTCTCGTCTATCATTTCTCTCTTCTTTCTCTCTCTCTCTGGGAGACGGCTTTCATATAAACTTAAATTATTGTAACTCGCGTAATAGTTTTGCATTATAACTTTACAGTAACAATGGCTTTCAAGATATCAGCGAGTTCTTGAAATCACGATCATGCAGTTGTCACTTTGGAAGTTAATTTGTCGAACATCGGCGAGATTCTTGAATCCGATTCGCGAATACTGTATCAGCAAGAATGAAGGTATTGTAAAGGTAAGCAAAAACTGAAGGTATTGCGACTGTAAAACGATTTACAGTTTATGCGCATGTAACATTTCATCATATCCTTTAATATGAAAGCATTGCAGTTTAAGTCTAAAGAATCGACATGATAAAATGTTCGGTATAAAATAAATGAAAATCATAAATAAAATAAATGAATGTTAATTCAAAAATAAGAGAAAGAAATAATTAATAATAAGAAATAAATGGTCAAGTCAAGTTTTTAATCCGTCAATTCAGAGAAGGCACATAATTTTGCCGAAATAATGAGTCACAAGGCACGGGGAGTTTCTACCTCACTACAATAAGTTAGATAAAATTTGAAAATCATGTGGAAAGAGACATTCATTTACCCTGTGAAAATATTGATGATTGGTTCTACCTGCCTACAAAAATAAAAAGAAAAAAAAAAACAAAAAAAACAATAAAAAAAACAAACGAGAAACTCCATTTCTGATTTTTCTATAGATTACAAAGGAACAACAAATATCCGCACGCACGCATCCACGACGGTTCCCGCAAGACTTGGGGTGGATGCGGTTGGACGGTGGTGCTTGGTAACTTTCAGTGCCAAGGCGTCCTACTAATTTGGATAATATTAGGGCAAGGACCTACTGTGCTTGCAGTAGGACCTACTGTGCTTGCAGTAGGTGCAGGTTTCGGATATTTTTCTCTCGCCTATCATAATCTATCTTCTTTCTCCCTCTCTCTGGGAGACGGCTCGATATAGACTGAAATACTGTCTCAAAGAGCCGTTAAACACGAAACAACCAACCAACCAATACACGCAAGACTGGGCGGTAGACTGGCTACAGACTCCAGTCAGTAAAACTGAATAATCTTCAGGCATCACTGGAGTCTGGTAGGGTTTGGTTGTACTCACCTAAAATGCAGGTTAATCCGGCAGCCGTGATTCTATTGTCTAAAAGTTGTGACCTCTTGCATAAAGTTCATATTCTCCATGGTCATTCCACACATGCTATCATGTAACAACAGGGGTTTATTTATGAAAAAAAGTAAAAAGTATGCAAAGACCAGGAACTGAAACAATCAAAATCCAAATCCAGCCCTGGTATTAAGGGACATGAATAATGGGAAATGATTGCAAACAACCCCTGAGGATTGGAAGAATAAGAGCATTAAATGGATGTGCGGGGAGACTTTTTGGGGCCGCCACACAGCACAACCACAAGAACTCTGAAAATAAAAGTAAAAAGTATGCAAAGACCAGGAACTGAAACAATCAAAATTCAAATCCAGCCCTGCTGCTACAGAAAATATACAGAAGATCCTTATCAGATCAAGAATAGCCTCATTTACAAAGCCTTAATTTCATGGGAAAAGTACATTAGGACATTGGAGAAGTAAATATCTGGACCCGTATTTTCAAAATCCGTTTGATGAAATCTGAGTTTTTTTACTTGTTGCAATGAAAAACCTAATAAAAAGATGGTACACATATTGCACATGCTGGTGTACACCTTCTTTTTTAAATATGCCAACATTTACCTTTTCTCAACGTGTCAGTCTCATATGAATTTCTCTTAACAGACAAGAAGTTTAATAAGTTTCATTTGTATGGATGGCTGGATGGGTGGCTTGCGATTTTACGTCCCTTTAATAGGATTTCAGTCATATCAGGACGATGGGTGATAATAAAAGGCTGTGTGCAGTGGAATCCCGTTTATGGTTGTACAGATTTCCACCTCAAGCGGGTGTCCAACCCGGGACTGCTAGATCAGCAGGTCAGAGCTTAACCTACTGAGCTACACGTACCAATTTGATTTTTACTTACATTGTTAAAATCTAAAGACTCCCCCCCACTGGACGCACAACACTGTATCAACATTGAATCACCGACTGAATCAACATTGATTCAAAGTCATGACGTTGAATCAACGTTGGGTTGATGGGTTACTGTTGATTTAACATTGCCTGCTAAGATTTTCTATGCTGACTGGCTGTTTGAAGCTTAGAAAAGACACGCATGATGCGCAGTCTGATCATGCATTTATTCTCAAAGTTGTACATGTTAATTTTAAAATGACTAAATCTGCAGTTCTGGCCATTTTCTGGAAATTTTTATTTTGTCTTTAAATCATTTGTAAAAGTAGCATAAAATTATGCAACTATCATAAACCTGTTCACAGGAGCTGAAAACTGCACAGAGAAGTTGGCTTGCTGGCAATTATTTACATCCCTCCAGTAATTCTAGACAGCTTTTTGTGTGCATTATATGCTGATGTTTTGATAGCAATTATTAGTTAAGGTTTGTGAGTCTGGTGAAATTTATATCCCAATCTTAGCATATTTGTATATTCTTGAAAATAAGGAACAGTAATTTTAAAAATAAAAGATCAAAAGTTACAGATTTTGCAGCTTTAATTAAGTAAACAATAAAGGCCCTGATGAGCATGGTCTGATATGCAGGCTAGTTAGGGCTTGTTTGTGTTGTTTACATACACCAACTAACAAAATGTCTCATGAGTCCACTCAGGATCACCTTTTTATCTAGTTATTTAATTATTTATTGTTTTTATTATAATTATCATTTTCACTTTTCGGACTTCTAATTTTTCATCAGACAGATATTCTAGTTTTCCATATAACATTTGAAATTTTCAAAAGGAAACTATTAACAACTGACCACATGTTGACCCAGCTGATGTTTGGATTCTGCAGATATATAAATCTGATTTTTCACAGACCATCAAAATATCTTCAGCTGGGTTTATGTCAACATTTATTAATGGACAGACCGTTATGCCAATCTGATGCTTCTGTGTGGCTTTCTCGGATCCCACCAGTCTAATAAATTCAGCTATCAGAAAATCCATTCCTGTAGTTTTATATTTTTCGCATTATTTTATGTAAATATAATTTATTAGACTGAAGCCAGTCTAGACTGGGCGGGTACTGAACTCATAATTTTATTGGATGCTATTAGACTCTCGAAAAATACTATTTTTAAAAAGATATAGAATTTTAAAATGGGCAAAAAATAGTGAAAAAATATACAAATGTAGATATTATTTCAATTTGTCAAACTGGGGCCGAAGTGACTAGGGTTATGGGGCCGAGATGACTAGGGGCCGAAGTGACTAGGGGCCGAAGTGTCCAGGAATTTGTTTCTAGGTGGGGCCGAGATGGTTTGGGGCCGAGATGACTAGGGGCCGAGGTGTCTAGGGGCCGAGATGGTTTGGGGCCGAAGTGTCCTGTTACCGTTTCGGCCGAGAAGAGGATTTTATTGCTTAAACAGAGTTATCTGCTCTAGCTCCGAGGGGGTTTGTCGGGTGGAGGAGTGGTGCTAGGTAACATTCAGTGCCGGGGCGTCCTACTAATTTGGATAATAGTAGGGCAAGGGCCGACTTTGCATGCAGTAGGTGCGGGAGGGGATGAACATTTTTCTTTCGTCTATCATTTCAGCCTTTTTTCTCCCTCTCTCTGGGAGACGGCCCAGTATAGACTGAACTACTGACTCAAAGGACCGTTAGACCCTAAACAACCAACCAACCAAATCATGCTCCGAGTGCAGATGACTGATCATGACCAAAGATATATATTATTGTTTCCCCTATACCAGAAGTCTCTACATAAATTTTCACTTTGATATGCCAATTGCTTTCAAATAAAATAACATTTGTTCCCATTGTAAGTATATAGGATTTTCTTTCATGATTTTTACAAAGTTCACGACCCTGCCTCGGAGGCAAATGAAAAAAGCGTTCCTGATTTTTACAAATTTGATCGGGCAGGTTTCCCCGATGCTGCCTGCAAAATTTCAGCTCGTTCGCATTTCTGGTTTCGGAGAAGAAGATTCTTTCGCTAAAACAGAGCTATCTGCCCTTGCTCCCAGCGTAGTTGACAGATCACAACCAAAGTAACAGACTTCTGTTCCTCCCTCGCCTGGAGTCTCCACACACAAATTCACTTGGATCACTTGAATCCGTCTGTTAGTTTTTTAGAAGAAGTTGCTCAGGTATCTTAGACCGTTTGCTACGTTTGAACGACGGACGGTGGACGACGGATGACAACGGATGACGGACAGCCTAAATATACTGTAAGCTCCCCGGGAGCTTCGGCTCAAGGGAGCTAAAATCATCCGATTAAAAGTGAGAGAAAAAACGTTGAGACAAGAGTACCCATACAAAGTCTATAGAAACGCTCAAGGGCAACTAACTTCGCATTGGGAAAATTGGATCTGGATAAATTTCGAACTCATCTAAGCTCTTGTGCCTGTCCTCGTTTTCTGCAAGTCTTAAAAATTTCCTTTTAAAAGGAAAAGATTGCCAAGTTTTACAGGGTGTTAAAGACAACAGAAAGAAAATTATGGGAACTTAAGTACGAGGACTGAATGGAAAGTTCTTAGCCTAACTATGAAGTTGTTATCGTACACTTCTTGTTACATTTATTTCCCAACGTAACGGTATCTTAGGCAAGCGATGCTGCAGTGACTAGATCCCAAGGTTTTTCTTGCATGTCAAGAAACCCCTCTACAGTCGAAATGACGCCATAATCACTGGCATAATGCTTCCCAGCCACAATTTTCATCATACTGAGATAAAAGTGGAAGTGATCAACAGCCATGCAGTGCAGTCATAGCCATTGTTGATAAGTGAGCAGATGTACTGACATGGTGCGACAACACACTTTCGGTAGGCTTTCCTTAGCGATGGATCTTAAAAGCAAGGCGAGCGAAAGAATTCTTATTTTTATTTTTATTTTTTTTTTTTTTTTTAATTTCGATGAGGGAGTCCCGAAGAACAAGAAATCAAATTCTTATGATTTTAGAATTGGACAGATGTTAACTGGAAGGTGGAACATAGATCAACGAGAAACAATAAGCTAATATTACAGCATCGCAATTTTCCGTGCAACGTATTAAGACAAACACCACCAGCAAGAATCTTCAAATTAATTTTTAAATGGAAAACGAGTTATTGTATCGTGGGACTGAGAATGAGGCTCATAGCTTTTATTGCTCCCCTTATTTATCCATGTTTTCTTTCAATTCCTTATTGCACACTGTAATTTTGTGACAAAGTTTTCTCAGAAACTATTCTTGAAAGCTAGAATCTTAAGTACCGTTCGAGCTAAGAATCAGGCAGGTGGTAGCATATCGAGGTCTTCTTATTTTGACCAAAACTTGTGTATAAGTTCAATGGGTGACCAAACCTGCACCTGCAAAATCTTAGTTCAGTCAGTCAACGGTTGCTATTGAAACCAGGGGATAATTGTTTTCCTTAGCAACAAGCAAATTATGCTTGAACATTTATATAAAATACAACATTTTGGGGAAGCTAAAACTGTGTACAAAGCAAAGATAGTCCTTCCTGTAATGTGTTCACTAACACAATGCACATTATTGGCATCGAATTCTGTTTGAATGTTTATGAAATATACAGCAGCATGTGTGCTATTTGGGGTCAAAGGTCACCTGGGTCATCGTTTTTTACAGAATTTGTGAAAATGGTCAAAAATGCCGGAAACCAACCCACATATTTTCTATAGTATAAAAAATCGAAAGATACCAGCACTCAATGATTAAAGCACAGCTATGGGGCTCTCAAAATCTGTGATAAAATTACTATAAAAATTTCTCCTTAGCAACCATTTTAACACCTTAGCAACCACCCCTTAGGTGGTCTGTACATTTTGACTGAATTGGAAACAGTATATCTTTGACATAATTCAATGCAGGTAGACAACAGTTAGTTATGTTTCAAGTACAGGTATTTGATATTTGCAATTTGTTGAAAAACCTAAGCGTGATTTTCTCCTTAGCAACCAACTATTAACAAGTATGAAACCTTTGGTTTACTTCAACAAGGAATATATTTGATATGCGACAAACTATGACAACACATATTTGCTTTAAAGCAGACAAATATTTAAAATCTGTTGAAAAACGTGTATATATTTGTACTTAGCAACCATTTTGGGCCCTTAGCAACCACCTTTTAACAGATAATTTTTCAGTGAACTCAAAACCAAAAATCTTCTATTTACAGAGTACTATGCAGAGGATTGTAATAAATGACTGAAGAACAAGTACTGGGCTTTTTAAGATCTTTTGACAACCTTGTGCATATATTGCGCTTAGCATCCAGTCTGAACTCCTAGCAACCATCTCTTAACAGAAGACTTTCAACTGAATTTCATATGAAATATCTTTTATAAGCATCAAAGTACATGTATGAAAACAATTGCAAGTAACATAACAGCACTGGTGACTGACTTTTAAATTCTGCATGTGAGTATATATTTGTCCTTAGTAACCAGTTTAAGACTTTAGCAACCAACTGTTCGCTGATTCTGATTTTGAGGGCGTATTCTCTTTGTAACATACTTAAAAACCAATATTGAGTAATGTATGAACCACAAGTGCTGACTTTTACAATATGCTACAAGAGCTGTGTAAAAATTGTCCTTAGCAACCAATCTGAGGCCATAGCTACAAACTCTTCTTAATTTAGATATGTGACAGCTTTGACTGGTTTCCATACGGAATATCCTATATACGCAACTTCAGAAGACAGTTTAAAATGCTGGAAGCATAGATAGCTGACTGGCTTTCAAATATCTGTTGAAAGTTGTATCTTTTTTCCTTAGCATCCGATTTGTTGCCTTAGCAACCACCTTAAAACAGATCTAGAACTTTTAAGTGAATTCTAAATATACTTTGTTCTGTTTGCAGTATACTGTGTATACATTGTAATGTGTGAAGCAAACATATTGGACTTTTACCAGCTTTGAAAACCTTGTACAATCGAACCTGCTTATGTGGTCACCTCTAATAAGAGGCCACCTGCTTTAAGCAGCCACAGATTTTGGCGGGGTCAAAAAGGGGTGCGTTCCTTGAACTAAAATAGTACAGGACATGTATTAAGGGGTCACGTGCCTTAAACAGCCAATTTTTATGTCTCCCTTTGGTGGCCTCTTAGGACAGGGTTTGACTGTATATATTTTTGTTCTTAGTAACCGGACTGAGCCCTATGTTGAGCTGATCAGTAGGCAGAGGTTGTCAAAAGCCAGCTCTCCCAGGCAAAAAAAAAAACACCTGACCTTCCGTAATCCGTAAGCAGAACTTGGCTTCCTCACATGTGCAAGCCCGAGGCTTGAATACAAGCAGTGAGAGGTTGCACTATTGTGCTTATAAACATGCATCTTATGAAAATATGCACAAAGTAAATACTCATAATATCCTGCACTTCTGTGCAGTCTGATCAGCTTTCCTTTATAATCTATGAATACTGGGGAACGTAAAAAGGGACGTCTCTGATCTCACCAGATGTACAGACTGATTATAATATTTATAGTATGGCTTAAGATGCATACACCCCCATGTTTCTTCACCATTTTGGCCAAGGGATACAACTTTTGTGAATTCTTGTTTAATTCGCCAGATGAAAATACCTTTCCAAAGTGGGGTCTAGTGTTAAAGGGATTAATCTTCTCCTGCAGGGGCTTATTCTATCCTTTATCGGTTGACCTTTACAGAGAAGGTAGGCATATATGAAAATGACAGTGTTATCTCCCCTGAAAGTGTACCCATTCACTTTTTCCCATTTCACATTGACAGAAAAAATTTTGGAGCACCAATCAAATAATAAGATACCTCCTAAGGGTATGTTAAAGTGAATGACGTACCTGAAGTGGAAACAACTTACCATTTTCATTTAAAGGGAGTGAATTATAAAATGAAAGAACTGACTTACCTAGGAGCATTTTTTTTATGTTGTTTTTTTAACCAATAAAGCAGAATGTGGGTGATCTCATGCTTGAAAAGCTATTTGTCCAGGAGCCAAAAAGTAATAAAAAAAGTTGCTTCCGTTTGTGAATATGGCAAAGAAATAAAGATATAAAGATTTTTCAGTGTAAGATCGATTTTTTTGCTCGCCAGAACGAAAGTTCAGGAAGAGCTATTGTTGTAACCCTGGCGTCTGCGTCCGCGTCCGCGTCAGCGTCCGCATCCGGATTGGATGTTTTGGTTAAAGTTTTTTGAAAGGCCTATATCTCCTTAACCCATGGATGGATTGTTTTGATACTCCCCCACCCCACTCAGTGACCTTGATGTCAAGTTCATGGACTTAAAAAGTTGGGAGTGTTTTTAGACTGGATGTTTTGGTTAAAGATTTTAAAGCCCAATATCTCCTTAACCCATGGATGGATTCCTTTGATACTTGCACTGTAGTTAGATATTGGTCCAAAGTTTTCCAAAGTACTATCCCCACCCCCCTCAGTGACCTTGATGTCAAGGATATGGACTTAGGATATTGTCTTTTTATTGATTGCATGCTTTGATTAAAGTTTTTCAAAGACCCATATCTCCTGAGCCCATGGATGGATTCTTTTGATATTTGCACTGTAGTTAGATATTAGTCCAAAATTTTACAGAGTACTACCCCAACTCGGCTCAGTGACCTTGATGTCAAGGTCAGGGACTTAGGATATTTTGGTCTTTATTAAAGTTTTCTAATTGCATACTGGTTCATAATGCTTGACAGAGATTTAGTTAACGCTTGAACTGATGTTAGACACTTTTTGAGATTTTACAAAACATTATATACTTAGATGGATGGCCTTGAAGTGAAGGTCATGGACATAGAATTTTGTCATCTAAGTTTTATATTTATGAAGACATAACTTCACAGTGCCATGATGGACTCAGTTGATACTAATACTTGGACTGACGTTAGATAATGGTTCAGGGTTTTGATACATCCTGCCCCCCCTACCATCCCCCTACCATCCCCCACCCCATCCCACCCCACCCCACCCCAACCCTGCAGTTCTTTGACCACAAGCTTATGGACTTTGAAATTTCATATGGATTTTTCTTATTTTGATTTTATTTTAAGACTTTTTTCTGAGATAGCTTTTGTTTATAAATGTATTGTCATTATGGACATGCTTGCCTGAAGTTTTATGCATAGCAATCCACACCACCATAGCGACTGTGTGATGGGCAAGCACCAATTCAGGCGAGCTATGCTGTCAGGCGACAGCTCTTGTTATTTCACGGAATAAACACCAGAAGCAGTATTTTCAGGAGTCGTGAAGCCACAAGTGAACAGTGTGAGATAGATTTTTATTTCACCGAATAAACACCAATAGCAGTATTTCCACGAATGGCAAAGCCACTTTTGGTGTTCATGAGTGAAATAAAACTCAACCTTACAGTGAAATAGTCTTCTCCTTTTTTTTGTTTCCTTTATGCTTTGAAATTGCAGTAATTTAGTTTATTCCAATGCGCCAGCCGTCACAACAGAGACACAACTTTTTTTTAGCCATTTTGTGTCAAATTTGATGCTTCCAGCATGTTAACTGGGTATGATATAGGCTGTGAACCAGTTTGCAACTGAAGAAATAGCTTGAAATTAAATTTCGATAAATAAATCTAAAAAAAAATCGCTAAGACTGCCTGAGCTTTAGGTTTTCAAAAAGAATTTTAAGTCACAAAACTGATATATTTCAAACATTTCCTGCTGTTTTCTACAACCCATATGGCTCAGGGCACACAGAAGATAATGTGTTTGAAATTCGGTAAATACGTAAAAGGTCGTTGCTAAGGGGTCATACTGTTCGTTCATGTTTTCAACAAATCTCAAAAGTTAGGCAACGGTACTTAAAACCTTAATCATATAACGTCGCTGTTATTCAGTGGATAACGTCATGTCATAAAAATCGTATGACCACACGTGTAATAACACTTTGGCGCGTACACGTACCGTCATTTACAACGTCCATGTCAACAATGCTGTTCTTGTTGAAATAATGTTTTGTTTGAAGGCGTTAAAATCCCATTTTAAAGGGTCATATGATAAAGATAAACTCGTGGTCATTTCATATGAAATTTATGAAACTCACCGAAGGCTCGATTTATAAATTTTATATGAAATGACCACTCATGTAAGATCCTCTATTTTATAACTGTCTTAATTACTTGTAGGGCAAATGCAGACATTCTTTGTGGACTTCAGTAGAAAATTATTCTTCTTACCGTTAAAGTGCAAGACCGGTGGAACCAGCATTGTCGCACTGATGATTAAAGCTATACATGGCGAGTGGCCTAAGACTGGTTACAAACAAGCTAAAACAGGATAAAAACATCTTGGAGTCAAGGGTTGTATGACGGCTGAAATCCCTACCTTGAAGACCTTCAGGGATTCAGCGGCTGTCAGTTTCTCTGGTAAAATTCTAAGTCTTCTACGAAATGGTTGCTGAGGGCTTCAACTGGTTGCTAAGGACAACCACCTACGAATTTTCTTCAACAGATTTTAGAAGTCTAACCACTTTGATCCAGACATCACTTACACTTTTCATAACAGTTTGTTGCTTATAAACTGCTCTGTCCTGAATTCCGACATTAGTCTTACATCTCAAATGAGGTGGTTGCCAAGGGCCAAACCTGGTTTCTAAGGACAATAACATGCACATGTTTTAATCAGATGGTAAAAGTCCAGGTGCTTTAAATATTACTTATAACAAGATACATTGTTATGTTGCTAAGAGAGAATAGTTTGAATATAATTTACTCACATGCTCCAAATCTGTTAAAATATGGTTAAATCATGTGGTTGCCAAGGACTCAAACTTGTTGCTAAGGACATATACATGCACAAGTGTTTTTTCCTGAGTGATTTTTAAAAGTAAGTTAAATGGGTTTCAAAAATTACTACAACTGTCTTCATAGATAGCTCCTCATAAAAAGGTATTTTGTATGGAATTTCAACCGAATTTTCAAATCAATTAAGAGGTGGTTGCTATGAGCTCAGACTGGTTGCTAAGGACAATTATATACACAGGTTTTGCAACAGACTGGTTAAGTCCAGTACTCATGCTTCGTTGATTCCTTACCATTGTCTATATAGTACACAACAATCAGAAAGCATCAGATTTTGGCTTCACTCAAAAATTCTAAAACTGTTAATAGGTGGTTGCTAAGGGCACAATATTACTCTTAGTTGTATATCAGATATTCCTCATGCACGCCTACCAATCGCTCTCATGCAAAACCACGGTTCAGAACGCCAATCCATGAGAGGAGTTTCCGGTTCTGCATGAGGGGAGACAAAATCGTAAACAAATTTGACATCGGCACAAGGTTTGAGGTATTTATTTTCTCTGAAAACTATTTATGCAAAATATAAGAATGCTATTTTGTCACATATGCATTGGTATTTCGGCACATGAAAGGATTAGGCACATGGCCTTGCATTTTTCTAGATATGCATTTAGTACGGCGGAGCATGTGTTCAATGTCAATCTCGGCGATATTACATGTAGGGAAAAGTCGCAATCTCTTGCTTGATTTTGAGTCTCTGACCTTGTCAGTCGCAAAGAAGTGAACAGAACTACTGTATGCGTGAATCCAAACGTTGGAAGTAAGCTTTCCGTGATGGAAAGTTTAGAATTTAGAAAATATACGCAAAAACTTGGCATCGTCAGCCCGGTTCCGCATGAGATATTAGAAAATATAAGGAATTTTTTATCAAACACAAAAACAGCTTCTGAACAATAATTCAGGGATATTGCTGGAAATTTCTGCTGATGCAGAAATTTCCATGGGCCCTCATTGGGCCGGGGGTCTGGGGGCCGCCTAGGCCCCCAGTGGGGTCCAGGGGCAACGCCCCGGTAGGGGGTCCCAGGGGGGCGAAGCCCCCCGGGCCGAAAACGATTCTAGCATTGCTGGGAGCCTCTATCTCTCTTCTCCTTGACATGTTTGTAGCTATTTTCAGCATGTTTTTCATTCAAAATTTACATAAAAAATCTAACAACACTTTGACCAAATATTTTTTCCACAAAACTGCAAAAGAAATTTAAAAACATGTTTTGACAGAGTCCAAAAATTTTACCTACAGACAGCAGTTTTACCTGCAGACAGCTAAACTGACTTCAGCCACAGAAACTACAGCTAGAGAAATTCTAAAAAATCTAGGGTTTTCTTAAAAGATTTTTTCTTATTATTATTTTGAACCCTATCATTTTAAAAACAGTGGAACACTGTTTTTACAATGATAGGGTAATAAAAGGATTTTTTTTCTAGAATTAGTACAGCAGATTATAATACTTTATGTCTGTGTTTGGTTAGGCTTTGTAAGTCAGTCTGAATTTTATAATATATTACTTCAAATTCTAGGTTGCTTTCAAAACTCAACTGTCATAACTTTTGGGAACACAGTTTCATTTATTTTAATTTTCCTGATCAGCTGTTTTTTGAAAAATAATCCTGTCTTTCACTTTCCTCCACTCAAGTAATGCATCAGTGAATTCAAACTCTTTCATTTTATTTGGTGTTTCTAGCTTCACCCGCATTAACTGGTCACAAGTTTCTGTGCCCAGCCTATTCCGCAAAGCGGTTGTTACTAAGTTTTGGGAGCTGAATGCACGTTCACAGTCAGCTGTGTGAATGGGATGTGTCAAAGCTAGAGCGGCCAACAGCATAAGGTTTGGGAAGTCCTCTCGGTGATACTCTGCTATGATACTCCATAGAGCAGCCACAGACTTTCTTGGATAGCACTGTATCTTCACTAGAGACTTTAGTCGCAACCACTCTTCCTGAAATCAATTTAGAAAATGCATCTTAACATCTTTTAGTGCTTTAAACTGATGTACTGAACATGGAAGAGAAAGCTTATAATTCTGCTGCTTATTTTATGTTATTCTTTATGGATTGCATATTTAATGTATATTACAAAGTGACCCAAAGTGTTTCTTGTCACATTTCAACTTAATTTTAAAGTCAGATTTTCAAGGAGGTATGATATCACAAAAGGCTGTTATTGGATGAAACCAAAAATAAGTCATGTCCTTAAATTTATAAACCACTAAGATGAAAACAATTACCGTCAGTTGTATTGGGTGAAGGACAGCATCAGATTTGGAGGTATTCGTTGTTTTGGTTTCGGGATCTTTGTATGTGTGCTCCTTCTCGTTGCCATAGAAATCGGCCAAGCGCTGAATGGATTCGTTGCCCCAGTCATGCAGCTCAGAATCATCGAGAAAGGATATCGGCCTAAGACCAAGTACAGACAGATGTGTCATCAGCTGAGAGTCTGGAAACCTGAAATATGAAGACAAAAATACAATGTTTCTGGGAAATTCTGGCTGTGATATATCATTTATTGGCTACAATCGTAAATATATTTCAATTCAAAGTTGATAAGACTTAAGGTTATGTTTAATGTCTAAAATTTATAAATAAAAATCCTGTCAGCACTTTTTAAATCATCTTGAGCTGACTGCAACAATGGCTTGAAAAAGAAGAAATAAGGTTTAAACAAGCAATACTCAACCTCTTGGAAATATTATCCAACACCGCATTGATGAAGTCCTTCTTAACGTTGGTGAACTGTGTTTGGGACTTCAGTTTGGCAACATGGTGGCTCTTAAAGACACCATTGTGAAGGTCTTCTGGAAGCTTGTCTAGAAATGTTGGTTTTCCTAGTGGGTTCTTGTCATCTCGGATGTCTTCGAGGGCCTTGACACATTCATCTACAGACAGCTGCAGAAAAAAAATCATTATTTCTTATCTATAATAATGCTACTCTCCTTACAGCATCATTTGGAAACTGGCTTTTTGCATATCACCATGTTCTAAAACACCCACTTAGAAAAATGATCTTGTCATCCTTTTGCATTCCAATTTGTAATCTGATTTTCAGAATGCTTGCAGCACGTAAGACTTTTGGAATGCAAAAGGACAAGTTCATATTAGTGAGTGGGTGTTTTATGAGTGATATGCAAAAAAAATGGTTTCCAAATGATGGTGTAAGGAGAGTGGCTCTGAAATCTGACCAGGGCATGAAGTTAAAGCTCTAATCAGACTGAATTGAATATTATTTTGATTTACATTAAATTCATATTTATAATAGGACCCCCCCCCCAAAAAAAAAAGCCAGGTAGAATAGACAGATTCACAGATAGCCTGAAATAGAAAAGGCCCATACCCAGGGGGGTCCATTTGCAACCTCCATTTGGGTCAAATTATTTACAATCATACAATTTTTCACCAGGAACAATACCCTATTTTTGACCGCGAAATAAGTGTTTAATAAGCAAAAGTCTGCATATAAGCCTGTGGAAGGGAATAGAATAGAACTAACCAAGTGTGCACAGCTACAAAGACTGGCTGTAAGAAAGCAGTGAAATATACAACATAACATATGAGCCTCATCATGAGAAAATCTGTTTTATGCATATGCCAAAACAAATGCACTGATCAGCTGTGGGGTAATTGTGCAGATCAGGCTTTTGTTTTAGCTTCAATGAATAGTAAAGTCCCTCTATACTAAATCCAAAATGTCAAGCCTCTAGCCATCTTTTGTGGCTGTACAGCTCGGTTTGTGTCAGACCTGTTTGGTGTCAAATTGGCGACGTGGCACCGGAAAACTATGAAAGGTGCTGATCAACCAAAAATCAGATTTTCTCATGATGCTACTCTTGAGAAAAATAGTGATAGATATAAATATTAGTTTGGGAAATTACAGATTACAGGTATAAGTAAAGCAGAAGCAGAATAGCACCACTACCAATCCAGCCACCAGTAACAGAGTTTATCTCACCTGTTAAGACTCATCCAATAATAATATTCTGTTGAAATATAACATAAAAACTTATATAGACTGCTGATTTAAGCCTTCACTGCTTTTGCATTCTATCAAATTTATGTTTTATAATAAAACACCATCTGAACTTAAGAAAATAATTACAGGTAAAAAAACACATGCTTCGGCAACTAAATTAAGTTTTGGTTTTTTGAGATTTTAAGAAAATCATTATGATGTTAATCTAATGTTAAGTATGCCAAACTGATCTGAATCTGTAGGGAAAGTCCCTCTTCTAAAAATTCAAATTTCAAGACGAGCAAGTTGGTAGTTAATGGGGAAATAATGGGCACTTAATACTGCTAAATTGCCTGCAGGGGCTTGCCCAGGAAAGGTATGGTTAAGTAAAGTAACAGACTCTCCCAACATGACCTCAGCTGTTTACCATACATAAAGCATTAAATCAAATAACTAGCTCTTCTTGAATAAGCAGAAAGGAAAATTATTTTCCACAAACATTTTTTTATTAATGATCTGAATCTAAGCTTAACATTGCAATAACACAAAATAGGATAGCATACCTGTACAAGACCGATGTCTAGATCCTGCTTTTGGAATACGAGGCACAGTTTCATGATGGGCTGGAGAATATCCATCATGGAATATGTTATCGAAATGAAGAGTTCTTGCCCAACTCTTTTCTT
Source organism: Ctena decussata (assembly GCA_963989385.1). Classification (NCBI taxonomy): domain Eukaryota; kingdom Metazoa; phylum Mollusca; class Bivalvia; order Lucinida; family Lucinidae; genus Ctena; species Ctena decussata. The sequence goes on from OZ022500.1 coordinate 48,149,836, forward strand.
AATACCAGCAGCAGCAGGGTCAGAATTGGAGACAGATGTCAGATATGTGATAAGGGAATCCAAAGTTCGGTAAACCGCATCTAACGCCTCATAGAAGCTTAACCACCTAACTTGGTGAACTTCCCTGTACCGTAAGCTTGGTTCTTCCAGTAGCTTCTGGATGTTTTCGAGTTTGTCGACCTTATTTGGGGATTTCTTGAAATGATAGTACAACATTTCTAAAGTTCTCTGATATTCGGCCATGGCCGCAACCTTTTTGGCCGACTGTTCTGTGCAAAGGGCAAGTCTGTGAGCCACACAATGCGTATTGACCATGTGTGGGTTGTCTCTTAAAAACCAGCCAGTGAGGCCTTCTTTTGTTCCCGTCATCGTAGACGCTCCATCTGTGCCCAGACCCATCACCCTAGTTGTAATGTTGCGTTCCTTCAATTCCAACTGTATTTGATCATATATGGCCTTGCCTGTACCTCTCTCTAACCTTACGTCTGTAAGGAAAAATGTGGATGGCTGCAAGGAGACTGGGTCCACAACCCGACAACTGATGCACAACTTATGGTGCACAACAATGTCAGTGCTTTCATCTGTCAATATGGTCACGACTGGTGAAGCATTAATTTTTTCTGTTATCTGAGTGTCCACTACTTTTGACAATGATTTCAGAATTTCACTGGCAATGTAAGGTGATGTGTAATCAACTCTGTCATTCACCTTCAAGTGTTCAACAAAAGGTGTATTTAACTCTTTCAAAAAGTTTATAAAGTTTGGGTACTTCGACAAAGGAAGATCTTCTTTAACCAGAAAGTATACAGCCTTCATGGCCACAATAATAGCTTCTTCCTCCTTAGTTAGAGCTTTTTCCACTGCTGCTTTCATCTCTTTTCGCTGTTTGGGAGCTTGGATGGCTCGTGCATGATCAGCACTTTTGATATGCCTTGTGAGAGTGGAGGTCTTAAAATTTTGAGTCCCTAGGGTCATGGCATTGGAGAGTTTTGCATCAATACAAACTTGACAGAACATTTTATTGAGTTTGCTGTCAAACTTCAGCCATTTGTGCAGCTGAAGCCAATGTAGTTGGAATTTTCTCATCTCAGATGATGGACCATCACTGACATCGGTCTCGGGCATGTCAACATCGGGGGGTTCTGGCATTTCCGATGGATTTTCAGGCTCAGCAGATTCAGAATCCGCGGACGCGGGGGCATCTTGGGTCAATTCAGGGCCTTGTTGTAACATGGAAGTTATTTTCCTTTGGTTTGTGTCTATCACACGAAGCTTTTTCTTCGGCGGCATCGTCAGATACGGAGAAAAGCCAGTGATTTGTCGGAGAATCAAAAGCGAAAGTAACTTCACGCCAAAACGGAAGTAGCATGTGACCGGAAAGTGACTTGAGCGCCACCAAAGAAGTTTCAGCTTTTACAAAAGGCGCGGCGAAGCGGTACAACGGTCTACCGAAAAATCGGGGCGCGGACATGAAATACCAAAGCGCCGCACCGAACGAGGACGATTAATTGGATCAAAACTAATTTGAATTCTGTGATATATCATTATTTCATACATTGCAGATGACTTTCTGGCTGTTTTAATCCCCGTTTGTCTGCCTTTGATGCATGCAAGGGGGTTTGAAAGAGGGTTTGCAAAAGGTCATTAAAGACAAACGGGGAATAAAAAACAGCCAGAAAGTCATCTGCAATGTATAAAATAATGATTTATCACAGAATTCAAGTTAGTTTTGATCCGATTATTGTTCAGAAGCTGTTTTTTGTGTTTGATAAAAATTCCTTATATTTTCTAATATCTCATGCGGAACCGGGCTGACGATGCTAAGTTTTTGCGTATATTTTCTAAATTCTAAACTGTGCTTCACGATAAACTTACTTCCAACGTTCGGAATCACGCATACAGTAGTTCTGTTCACTTCTTTGCTACTGCCAAGGTCAGAGAAACAAAATCAAGCAAGAAAATGCGACTTTTTCCTAGATGTATATATCGCCGAGATTGATCTTGAACACATGCTCCGCCGTACTAAATGCATATCTGGAAAAATGCAAGACCATGTGCCTAATCCTTTCATGTGCCGAAGAACCAATGTATTTGTGACAAAATAGCATTCTTATATTTTGCATAAATAGTTTTCAGAGAAAATAAATACCTCAAACCTTGTGCCGATGTCAAATTTGTTTACGATTTTGGCTCCCCTCATGCAGAACCGGAAACTCCTCTCATGGATTGGCGTTCTGAACCGTGGTTTCGCATGAGAGCGATTGGTAGGCGTGTCAAGGAGTTCGGCCAAAAGTCTCAAATTTGTTAACGGTTGGTTGCTAAGGGCTCTAACTGGTTGCTAAGATGAGATATATGCAAATGTTTCTCAACAAAGTGTTAAAGTCTAGTACCTGTGCTTTAAACTTTTCTTACTATTGTCTTCCGTTATTGCAATACCTCGGAGATAAACTGTTTCTAATTCAGTCAAAATGTACAGATCACCTAAGTGGGTGGTTGCTAAGGTGCTGAACTCGTTGCCAAGGAGAAATATATACAGTAATTTTATTACAGAATTTAAAAGCTCCATAGCTGTGGCTCAAACATTGAATGCTGGTATCTTTCGATTTTTTATACTGTAGAAAATATGTGGGTTGGATTTCGGTCATTTTTGACTATTTTCACAAATTCTCTTAAAACGCTGACCCAGGTGACCTTTGACCCCAAATAGCACACATGTTGATGTTTATTTCATAAACATTCAAACAGAATTCGATACCAATAATGTACATTGTGTTAGTGAACACATTACAAGAAGGGCTATTTTCGCTTTGTATACAGTTATAGCCTCCCAAAAATGTTGTATTTTATATAACTGTTCAAGCATAATTTGCTTGTTGCTAAGGAAAGCAATTACGCCCTGGTTTCCATAGCAACTGTTGACTGACTGACCTAAGATTGTGCAGGTGCAGATTTGGTCCACAAATGGACTTATACACAAGTTTTGGTGAAAATCTGAAGACCTCGATATGCCACCCTATTAATGCAATCTGCCTGATTCTTAGCTGGAACGGTACTTAATCTTTGGTGAGCAGATGGACACTGTATTGTTGTATTGCGGGATTGAAATTTTGTTTAATTGCTTTTATACTTCCTCTTTTATTGCCCATTTTCTGTTATTTTCAAAGTAATGTTTTGTCATAGTTTCTCGGAAACCATTCCGTCAAGCTAGAATTTTCAAAATAAGTATTAGCCGTATTTCATTTAATAGCAAATTCTGGCTTTTCTTCTAAAGTTATTATGATTTTGTAATGAAAACAAATGTGAGTATTCGAAATCTTGTCAGCAAGAGCCTTTGCATGGATCAACTAAAATATGTCAATAAATTGGAATTAATGCAAAATATGAAACCGCTACAATCTTTCAAAAATGACGATGACGTCGATTTTTAAAATAGCTAGTGGAGTTGCTTATATAATACTGTGGCCACTTTTTGTTAATCAGGAATGTTATATACCAAAATGTTTCTTTTGGCAAGTAGTTTTCAAAAATGGTTTCTGCGATTTTTTTCAATCACTTTTCAAGGTCAAGGTCAAAGGTCAAAGGTCAATTCTTCAAAATAAAACGGAACACCTTTAAAGTCGTGATTTATGGTGGGCACAATGTAACATATTGAACTAAATCTTGGTATTATCGGAAGAAAATATATGTTAGTAATTAAAAGTGAATTTCATAAATGACTTTGACGACTAGTGTGGCAAGGGTAAGGTTATTTCAATAAAGGTCGAAAGAAAATATATAGATATAAACACTATGATTATTGTTTGTTTAAACGCGAATTGGATAGGGTATTTCTCAGACTATTCGTACGATTAGAATATTTAAGCAGGCCATTACATTCAAGATTTTATCTTCATTATCAAATCCGTTGCCATGGCAACAGATTAATGCAAGCATATTTCTGAAAACAGGGCATTTTAAAGATAAGCATTGGAGTTTGTGGTGCGAACGCGATGAATTTTGTGGCAGTAAATCTTGATTGTTATATGCCAAACGTTTTTTTTTAGCATAGATGTTGGACTCCTGTAAATGTTTAAGAAGGAAATGTGTATATCTTTTTTCTTAGCAACTAGTTTCAGCCCTTAGCAACCAGCCTTTAACAGATTTGAAACCTTTGACTTCATTCCACGAAGAATAGCTATTATACGTAATAAACCAGGATAACAACTGTTATAAATGTTTAAAGGACAGCTGATAGATTTTCAATTGGTTGAAAAGATGCATTTATATTTGTCTTAGCAACCAGTTGCAGCCCATAGCAACCATCTTTTGTAACAAATTTGGAACTTTTGATTGAATTCCAAATGAGATATCTTCTATTTGCAATGCATTATGCAGACAATTGTAAGTAATATTTAACAAACAAATTATGAAATTTAACAAAGTGTTGAAAAACCTGCGTAAACATTTGTCCTTAGCAACCAGTTTCAGTCCTTAGCAACTTTCAATCAACAGATTCTAGACCATAGATTGCTTTTCATTCTGGATATCTGTTATGAGCAACAAACTATAAAAACGCTTTAAAGCACTGCTGTCTGACTTTGAAAATCTGTTGAAACATATAGGTATCTATTTGTCCTAAGCAACCAGTTTGAGCCCATGGCAACCACCGTTTAATAAATTTGGATTATTTTACTCATTTCCAAATAAGATATCTTCTATTATCGATGTATTATGCAAACAATTGTAAGTTATATTGAACAAACAAGTTATGGAATTTAACAAACTGTTGACAAACCAGTCTATACATTTGTCCTTAGCAACCAGTTTTAGTCCTTAGCAACTTTCTATCAACAGATTATAGACTTTTGATTTACTTTCACTCTGGATATCTGTTATGAGTAACAAATTACGAAGATAATTGGAAGAAATATTTAAAGCACAGCTGCCTGACTTTGAAAATCTGTTGAGATATATGGGCATCTATGTGTCCTTAGCAACAAACTAGAAAGACAACTGTACTCGCAAGTAACGATTTCACTTTTAGCATATGTGAGCCGCGACACGACAAAACCAACAGAGTGGCATATGCACCCAGCAAAGACTCAGATCAACTTGGGCGTCCGCCCAACCTGACCAGAGTCTTTGCTTTGCGCTTAAAGGGTAGCTCAGGGTCTAGGCTAGCTCCATGCCGACGGCGAAGACTCTGATCAGACTGAGCGGATTCTCAGGAGGATCAGAGTCGAGCTGGGCGCAAATGCCACTTTGTTGGTTTTGTCAATAGCGCAAAAATATTATCACTATAACATACAATTAAACCTTTAATATATTTTAACGAGTTTCATTTTCATGCTTTTTCAAACCAATTTATTTTTAATCGCCATCTGTATCTAGTACGATGTATATTTTAAAAGTCACGCATAACCTTCTAGACGCAAATGGCCCGGTGGGTTGACGCGTCGTTAAATATGAAATCATCATCATCATCATCATCATCATCATCATCATCATTTCTAAAGAAAAAAGTTAATCAATCAGGAACATGATATGAACCAGATCACAGATGGTTGTCAATCCAAAGCCTTACCTCCTCCCACCCCCTTCCCATTCTGCCGGGGTGGTAGATTACCCCGTCTGTAAAAGGAAATGTATCGAACTGTAATCTTTCTATTGTAGCATGAAAAAGTTACATGATTTTCACAGCTTTTTATCAACGATCTGTGCGGTAGAATATATTTTTGTGGGACATCTGGTGGGGATTCGACACAGTTATCTTGATAATGAAGAGCGTAATGCATGTTTAACTCTTTTATCAGCATGAGCATCCCAAATCAGGATTTTTTTCTCTCTTTTTGTCCACTTCTTGAGTCTTTCTTATATAGAGATAAACAGCCCATATCATATCTTCCATATGGATTTATGATATGTTTTGTGCTATCTGGCACAAATTTCGAGGCTTTTCTAAACTTTGCACCATATCACATTACACCATATCGGTATGTCTGATATCAGGACAGTTAAGTAGGAGCAGAACACGTCAATGCCCTATTGCTAATTCCGCGACTTCGATGCTTGTAAGTATATGACTCATTATGTATTAAGCGTAGAGTGGCACATACGAACTAACAAACACTTCTGAACATTAGTATATATTCAAAACGCTCTTTTTTAGAAATTTAAATCGCAGGAATATAGATATAATATCTCCATAGAGAAATGAAATTAGTGCACCTTGCTAATAATTTGGAAACAATTACAGGCAGGACAATAGGTCTCTATCTGTTATCTTTTTATACCAACATGTCGAGGATCTGAACATTGACAATACAGCTATTACAGATTGAAAAACCCTAAAACTGAAACAGTCTGTTGGTAGAATAGAGGATTAGGTATATAATGTATAAATCATTCTATTCAGTCAGAAAAATGTTCGCGTTCGTTTGTTAGAACTTAGAATCTTTTGGTATATCCTCTAGAACCCTGGTATAGTAATGACAGGTTTTACAAGCAAAAACAAAATTTTCAAGTAAAATTATGTCTCTCAATTGTTTCTTGACTCATATTTAAGGTAGTTCGATACCTTTGTCGCATTTCAAGAAAAAAAATCGCACCAGGGAATTTAATGAAACTTGTTCTGATCGTTGTTTAACATCTTTAGTGTTTTCGACTGTATTCACTTGTCATGTAGTTTATTTAATTTCACCATGATGCGCCACCTAGCGGCAGTATGTCATTTTAGAGAAAATCTGCCTTTATAGGGTTACAATTTTGTAACATTTAGGCAAGCACCTTGGCAAATCTTCTCTACTAACACCTGTTTATTGCCTGCTGACCCGATCCTTTTTGTACTTTTGATATTATTTCCTTTAACATTTTAGGTTACTTAATATAATAGATATCTTAGTAATGTTCGATTACTTGGTATGCTCGACTTGGGCTATAAAAGATGTTTCCTAGTTGGCAAGATGATTTCTGTGCAAGCTCAGTCTTCGTTTCTTATATTTACCTGCTTGTAAATCTCTTAAACTACACTTTAGTATTGCTTTAAAACATAAAACAGAAATGTACAGCAAGCTTTCATGTACCTAAGACCACACCTATGATGTCAGTTTATACGGTGTTTAGTGTGACCATTCGACTTATGGTATTTCCACTTACATGTACCTACATAAATAAGATGTTTAGTTTTACTAGCCTATGGGCCTTCTGCATATTGTTTCTCCATCTCGATCATAAAATAAATCAGCTAGCGCATGGCGGATATAGAAATCCGATTCGATATAAGATTTGCAGGCCGAAAATACTGGTTGCCATGGCAATAACTGTGTTCGTTACGGTCCAACCCTATTTTTTTTTTTTTTTTTTTTTTTTCATAATTTAAGGGATGCTATATAATACCATTAGAAGTCTGTAACTGAGTGTTTTGTCAAACCAGTCTATATAATGCTCTATTTTCATTGTTTTTTTTTATGTGGAAAAAGTACTGCAAATGGCCGTAATATGCGCGCTAAAGCTCTCCAAAATCAATTTTCTTATCGGTTTCCTAATTTCGTCCATCTAATGACAATTTTGATAAAACTGAATTCATGTACACCTTTGAAACACGACATTAATGTCTAAAATGGAGAGAAATGAAGTAAATGTGAACAATCATAGTGCTGTGTATTTGACCTTGACCTTGAAAAGGTCATGGAAAAATTCGCAGGAACCATTTTCGGACTCTACTAAGATTGAAAAACATTTTGATATATATAAGCCCTGATTAACAAAAGTGGATACGGGAGCATATTTTGTGACATAAGCAACTCCAATAAGCGTCATAAGTACTGCGCATTGCTTTGCAAGGAATGAATAGATCGATAACAGTTGCCACCCTTCTAGTTTTGGTATGGATAATGTTGGCAATGATGGACATGCAGTGGACAAAGAAATATTTTGTATTTACATTTCTATTTGAATTGAGAGCCTATCACTGAAAAGATAATACATGTGAAATTAGCCCAGTGGTATGACTGGGGCCTATTAAAATGTATTGTAAGTCAATAAGAAAAAGTGCCTTTGTAAAGTGTTTGGTATCATTGTAAAGACCAAACGCAGTGCTTTTAATACATGAACAGCATTTGTACCCAGCATGCCCCTAAACAAAGTTATGAGGCCATTTGCTAACCTTTTCAAACGCCCCTCGTATTCACGGGACAGTATGGAACTTAGATTAAATACAATTTTGGCGATATTTACAGAACAATATTGTCTGAGCATGGTCTTTAAGCAGTGAAGATTAAAGAAAATTCAAAGACCGCTTATATATGCAATACGGCCGACTAAAGTAAAATTCTTCAGTGCATGTAGGGTATACCGCTTTCAAAGAAGTTTAAAAAACGCGTCCTTTAAGAAAAATATTCCGCGTTTGCATAACATAGCTTTATGTGTTTTTGCTATCAGTAGTTCTGTCTTTATGGTGGTTACCAAAAAATTACGCCATTTGCAAAACTTTTAGAACGCCCCTCGTATATTCTTCCACTTATGAGTGTGCATTGTCTTTTCAAAGTGTGACACAGTTTTCTCAGTGAATATGCAAGCTCGAAACTCTTGATTAACATATGAACGATCAGTAATTGTATCATGAGATTGAAAAATTTGCTCATTGCACTTATCCTTCCCATCATTTATCCATTTTTCTTTCTTTTCTATTTTACTTATTGAAATTTTGTATCAAAGCTTTCTGAGGAACCATCCAAGATATGATCTTTAAACTTACAATGCGTTGTATTATTGTGCGATTGAGGTTTGGGCTCATTGCGCTTATCTTCCATCTATTTATCCATTATCTTTCTTTCCATTTTAGATTTGTGTCAAAGGTTTCTCGGGAAGTATGCAGGCTAGAATCTGTAAACTTTGTATACATAAGTACGATGACTTGTTGTATTGTGGGATTGAGGAAGGGATTCATTGCGCATTTTTTCCTTTTATTGTTGTTGTTGTGTCAATTCTCAACACGATGTACCCCAGGAGGCTGGGCACACTTCCTTTTATTTATCATTTTCTGTCTTTTTATATTAAAAGTGTGTCACTATTCTCTCAGGAGCTATTAAAGCTAGACACTTCTAATTTAATATACAAATAAACGATGAGTTGTTGTTTTGTGGAACTGACAAGCACGGCTAGTGCTCTTATTTTTATTTTTGTCATTTATACACTTTTCTTTTCTTTCTTTTTTTATTTCTTTCAAATCGTGACAGAAATTGTCCTTAGATAGCTCTATATTGCACAACCCGCAGGTTTGCACTATAATCACTGTGTGAGTCCGTCCGTCCGTCCGTCCGTCCGTCCGTCCGTCCGTTAACAGTTAGCGAAAACGCTTTTAACTCTTGAACCGCATGGGATATTTTGACAAAATTTTGCATACTTATACATGTCAACATTGTCTAAAGACTCGCATCCATAACAACCTTATTTTGCTGAGCACAAGTTGAAAATTTACGGACACCTACTGAAAATGCTCATAACTCTTGAACCCCGTGGTATATATGGTTCAAATTTTGTATACTTATGTATTTTCGTAGCTTTTGAAACTTAAATTTAGCATTGATGTTTTCCTTTCTTCATAAGGATCTAACTATTGAGAACTTATTTTAGTGGGAAAAGTGAAATTGGCATTGCAGATATAATGACTAATAAACATATTTCTTAGATAATCTTTTATCAGACATGGACTCTGGGCTAATTACTTAGTTGGTTGTATTGCAACCAAAATGCCGAATAGGGCAAAGTATTAAAACTAACATTGACTCCTCAGTAGCCATCGGTCCATTAAAGTTTGAAGAAATGATTTCCGCGTAAGCGTTTTCCATGAAACTGTTTCATGCCAATAGCATTACTACTTTGGTAGCTATAGCAACTTAAAGTTGCCATTGACTTCCAGTGGTAAAATTGATTGATAAATTAGCTTTCACGGCCTTGACATTGCAGAGTTAAATGATAAAATGTTAACAAAAAAGTTTCATTGGTACTCCCCTATCAGATGTAAGGTTTTGTCCCAACTGCTAAATTAGTTTGGTTCCCAATGACACCGAAATGCCGAAAATGGCGGCACATTTAAAAATTTATTCGGCAAGAACCATAAGACCGGAAGAGCTGAAACTTTGTTGAAAACGAGAAAACCAACAATGTGGTTGTGCGCCCAGCACATACTCAGATCAGCCTGGGCATCCGCTCGGTCAGATCTGACTCTTCGCTAAGCACGTAAAGGGTACCTAAGGGTCTAAGCTACTTTCATGCGGACAGGGAAGACTCTGATCAGACTGGGCGGATGCCCAGGCTGATCTGAGTCTGCGCTGGGCGCACAACCACTTTGTTGGTTTTCTCGTGTCGTGGCTCAAATGTTCTTTGGATAAGCCTCCATGAAAAAAACTGTTTCTTGTACCAATCGGTTAAGAAACTTTACTGTGTTGGCAACTTACAGTGACCATTGTTTATCAGTGGTAAAAAGGCGAAACTTTCGGCAGTGCCGATATACTGACAAATCTTTTACTGTTCTAAATATTCCAGATAAAGTCCTGCATCAACAGCAAACTTGAGCCACCACACGAGAAAACCAACCATGTGGCTGTGCGCCCAGCGCAGACTCAGATCAGCCTGGGCATCCGTCCAGACTGATCAGAGTCTTCGCTGTCCGCATAGGGGTAGCTTAGACCCTTAGCTACCTTTTAAGCGATTAGCGAAGAGGCTGATCAGATTAGGTGGATGCCCAGCCTGATCTGAGTCTGCGCTGGGTGCACAACCAATTTGTTGGTTTTGTCGTGCCGTGGCTCAATTCATTATTGGCTGGATTTACATGTGTTTCCTTTTCCAAGCTCGGGAATGAGTATTAACTTCACTGAGCTCAGTTTCGCCTCGATCAATAGTATCAGTCTTCAATTAATAGTCATTCCCTCGGGTGAATTAATCGTTGACCACAAAGGAAGTTAAGGTAGTATAGAACATTTTTTTTCAGTTTTCTGGTCAAATAATATATCATCAGATAGTTCAGTCTTTTGTGAATCACTAAATGACTATCTATTGAGCATTAAACAAATATTTCCTTTATATAAAATAAATTCCATACCAAAGTACGAGGGAGGTTCAATATACATTGTATAATGCAAATAGGTTAATATCTCACAAAGCTTTAGTAGTACGAGACTTGGGTTAAAATCTATGCAAATATAGTGTATTTGGCTAAATAATGGTATCAGAACGTTACCAATTATTTGCGCATCTTTCAGACTGTCTGTTTCATAAGATGGGTACTGTCATAGCACTGACGTATGAGATCAAAGTGTGTTTTCAATGTTAGAATAGTGCACGACCGAAGCACCTTAGTGTCTTTGTTTTTCTTGTGCTAACTATTTCAGTAATGGTGAACAACACTTGCGAATAGTTGTAGTTTCTTTTTTTATAATGAAATTAGGGACCAATTTTTCGGGAACACAACACCACTTTGATGTAGTTTTTCGAAAATTAAGTTAACACTGCCCATTTTTGATGACGAATTATGCTGAAATCCCATTAGTCACGACTTAATAGTAGCTTTTCTGTGAAATATAGAGGGTCAAGTGTTTGAGCTAAGCAGTCGATTAGACTATAATGTCTGTTAACAGAACTCAAAAATAGTATCTAATTCAGTAACTGATTTAGAAGAAAAAAAATTTGGAGTCGAAATAGGAATACCAGCCACGGAAATGTCTTTGAAGATCCGTCAAGAGTAGGTTTTCTCGGCTATGCATACATTATTCTTTTTCAAATTTTGGTATCATCTCATATGGTCTATTTGCATTTCAAAGGACAGAATATATTATATGAAACATAAAGACATCACCATTTAATCGCTAAATTAAAAAAAAAAGCTGTATTCGTATTGTATGGTGACGTCGTAAACAGTCACAATAGTGACCAGCTTAATCAAACGTTTTCAATTTATTTATCTGCACATAGACTAAATATAGGTATGCCATTCACAATTTAGATATTTCATAATTGTTCATCTATATCAGAACTACAGCATTTAGGTTTGATGGTTAGGAAAAAAACATTTTAATTAGGAAGAAAAACATAGCCAGTGGGTTATGAGTGGACAGTTCTTGGGGGCTTTCTTTCGATGAAAAGTACATATTATGCAAATGTGTTGTGAATGTTGAACACCTTCAAGGTCTGATGTTGGTCTTTTATTTCATATATGATATATAATGCTATTGTGCATGTTGATCAAGTTATAAAGCTATTGCATTATATATTGAATCCCACGTCAAACCCTCACACTTTCATATCATAGAAAAAGAAGTATTTGTTTCGCACTAAAAAATCATTTCCCGATTTAGAAAAAAGGCTGAGCATCTTGGTTATTAATCTTTTTAAACGCCAGCTGATTTTTTTTTCATTATCTTGTCCTATTCCACCTCAATGATGGTGGCATGTCACGCCGTGCAATTTTTGTGTAACCCGGCCTAGTGATATGTTCTGTAAACGCATGAAAACGCCCAACAGACACACAACGTTTAATCAACATTGAATCAACGTTAAATCAATATAGGGATCAAACATGGATTTTCATGCATTAACGTTTGCAAGGTCCCGAGGGGGATGTTGATAACCGAGGCCGAAGGCCGAGGTTTTCAACATCTCCCAAGGGACCTGGCAAACGTTAATGCATTGGAAAAAAATGTTTGATCGCTGTTATTGCATATATTCAACGAAATATTCGTTAAAAATTGCGAAAATACGGCACTATATTTTGTCACCGTTTCACAGCCAACGCGTCGGTGCATCTGTTTTTTTTTTTAATATCCGTCTTCCTGGCCCGAGGACATCAAGCTGTTTAAAATGGCTGCCACCATCCTATTCAACCTCAGTATTTATGGAAAGAGTCCAAGATGGTCGTTGCAAATTCATCAACAAAAAGCAGATACCTTGATCAAAGCAAAATTTCCATACAGAACATGCCTGGCCCATTCAATCATGCACCATCCTGCAGTTCTTGTTTGCAGAAAGCTTAGGATGCATGTTTTCTTTAACACTTTTTTACTCTCCGTTTGGCATCGTGAGAATGAAGACAACATGGCTTTGAAATCCGTGTCAGTAGCCTACTTTATGACGTAATAAGAGTACAAAGTATGATGACGTCACAAGGATACATAGGTAGCACGCGACCAATTATATTGTTAATTAACCGAAAGGGGAGAGGCGCACAACCAATTTTTGTAATTCGACCGAAACGATAGAGGCAAAGGTGCATGGCGGTTTTTAGTGGCCCGGCACAAGCATAACGAAAGTGCTGTCATCATGTTTCAACAGTGCGTGAAAACCATTGTTGAAACACGGCTTTTCGCCTGTTGATGCACGGCTGTTAATACCTCTCGGCACTGCTTTTTATGCAATAACGTTGATTCAATGTTTATTAAACGTTGTGAACCTAGTGGGCAAAGCCTTGATCGATAAAGCGCATGGATAATTTTGGTGATTAATCAACCATTTCATGTTTTCGGGGAACGGTCGTAACTATCGTGCGCTCGTTGCCGTGGACGACCTGATGCAATATCGTCCCTGATTTTGACTGTTTCCCAGAAAGTTCAGCCCATAGAAGAACAGAAGGCCGAAAACTGTTGACACCTCCATTTCTAACATGATGTTGAAACACGTGATTTTCAGACTTGTACATACGGAAGCCTATATGTGACATTGTGTTTTGTGTAAGGACCTTTTGAGTTTTGCCTTTTAAATTTTGTGTTTTATGTTTTTGTGTTTGGACTTTGCTGTTTTGGTTTGGCCCATTATATACGTAGGGTTATGATTACTTTAAGCCTACGTAGCCACAACCATAATTTATTAAATTATTAAGTCTGCTTACATGCAGATATCACGAAAATCACAAGAGAGACAGCAATTATCACAACTTTTTCATATCAGCATAAAAATCATATGTTCCCAGACTCCTACACCCTCTATACGTAATCGACTAGCCCATACTAGGCACTTTTGTGTAATGACTTATGTATTCTGAGTTTTAACTTTTGTGTTTTGTGTTCTGACTTTCCTATTTATTCAGTGCGGTTTCTGATGTAAAATTCAATCATGTATTGCTTGTGTTGCTTATGAAATTCTCATCCTCATAATATATGACATCCTTTAAACACAAATTACTTTATATAAATCCCCGTTGATCGTTTAAAGTTACTGAACACATTCCAAAATCGTACAGTCAGAACACAAAACACAAAAGTTAAAACACAGGGACCGAGTGCACAAAGGAGGCGTAAACTACGCTGGCGTAGCTTACGAACGTCGGCGCAGCTAAGTTTGTACTACGACTGTATTTTAATCCAAGTGCACGAAGCGATTTGTGAGTTTTGAAGTTATTTTACGACTTGGTTTACGACACGCCTCGGTTGTGCACACGGATTAAAACTCTGCGACATTTTTACTACGGACGTACATGTACGTCGGGCGTAGGCTTACGTTTGCTTTGTGCACTCGGCCCCAGAATACATAAGTCATTACACAAAACACAAAACTCAAATACACAAGAGCCTAGTAAGGGTTAGTCGATTGCGTATAGCGGGTGTATGAGTCAGGGAACAAGAGAACATATGATTTTTACGCTGATATAAAAAAGTTGTATAATTAATTGCTGACTCTTTTGTGATTTTCATGATATCGGCATGTAAGTAGACTTAATTGTTTCATTAATTATGGTTGTTGTTACGTAGGCTTAAAGAAATCGTAGCCCTACGTCTATAATAGGCCAAACCAAAACAGCACAGTCCAAACACAAAAACATAAAACACAAAATTGAAAGACAAAACTCAAAGGGTCCTTACAGAAAACACAGTGTCACATATAGGCTTCCGTATGTACAACGTAATGTGTTTATACAACTAAAAGCATCCGCTTTCGATGAAAACCTCTGCGTAATTCACCTAATTGTATAATATAAATCCGCAAATGACTTGATATGAACCGCAGCAGGCGAAAAGGAACCTCACTGCGTGCTCTAACAGTGATATTGCGCCGTTCGCCGTGCTCAAAATGCATATGTATATTTAAGGTCCGTGGACTGTTTATGCGACTTGCAACTTGGGACTTGGGAAGTTTGATCAGGTATCGTCAGTGCAGAGTATAAGTTTCCACTGCATATATCTGAAGGTACCTCTTGTCTTAGTACTCAAAACTGTACCAATATTTACTGATTTTATTTTATTACAATAAATGTAAACTTGTCTACATTATGTGTACGGGGCCACCATACCCAAAAAGTCTTGTCCGAAGGAAAGTCTTCTATACCAAAAGTCTGAATTAGCAAATAGCGAATGCAGGTGGGTATTTGACTGTCTTTCTTTGCAGCGAAAAGTAGTTGCGCATTGATTTAGTTCAAAAGTTTTGACCATCGGTTCTAACGCGTAATTAAGAGGACCTAGAATTTCAAGGTAAGTGGCTGTACATTTTCGTCTCAAGATCTCTTGGTCCTTTTTAAACTGTAGACCTTTTGTGGGGACATATGTAAGCAGTGCAAACCCAGTTAAGACGCCGCAGAACGCGGCGTCGAATCAGGGTCTACACTGTTAGTTTACATGAATTTCTGATCAAAATACAATAAAAATGCAAACATACACCAGAAACTCCTCGAACTAGAAATAGACTCATCCCAATGATTAGGATGGACAAGTCCGCTAGTCCAAAAAGGGTTTTATCATTTACTGCCTTGCTATCCAAAAAGGGATCTTCACGAACAGTGTAGGGCCAGATCGGAGGCCGCTCAGTAACGCCGCGTCGGATCAGGACCTATACCGTTAGCATTACTCATAGGAATTTCTGGCAAAAATAGTTATAACCATATTATAAATCACACCCGGTAGGCGGCAATCGAAAATGCTCTTAACAATCGATTAACGCGGATCAAAAAACGTAAGAAACAGAGTTTTCGATTGCAAATTGGCGATAATTTGCAATCGAAAACGCTGTTTCTAATGGTTTTTGATCCGCGTTCGTCGACTGCATGAGCGTTTTCGATTGCCGCCTACCCGGGGTATAAATGGACTTGTCCAAAATGTGTTGTAGAAGAGCCCATTTAACTCAAGCAAATACCGTAATTACCTCAAATATTTTGTCATCTTAACCACTCAATGTTACTGTTCCAATATTTTACTAAATTGCTAATTCAACTGGTATGGAAACACGTTCAGGGTGCGCAACTCCGCCACTTTCATGTTTGCCTCTTCTGTATGGGGGTCAACTATTCGAAGGAATAATTTGCTCCTCTAGGAGCAAATTGCCGTATACGCGATAATTTTCGCGGTAGTCCATTTTTCGCGGTATTTTGCGATCGCTTAGAAACCGTGAACATTAAAACCGCAAAATAATTTCCTGTTTCTTACAAAGATCAGTTTAAGCATATTTTATTGCTATAAGTGACAAGCAATGGGGTTGGGCCACAAGTTCTCACAACATTAGTTACGGCCCGCCCCCTACATCATACATTAACAGATATAAATAAGCATAATAATGACAGCAAGCGAACATATTCATAACATAACTATAAACAGTACCAAATAAGAAAAAAAACTAGCTATACAAAGGAGTCTTGTCAGGTGATCCGGGCCAAATCTTGGTGGGAATTGAAAACGATGGTGGCAAAGAGTATACATATACATGTATGCATATACCAGCCGACTATATATATATAGCTGTAACTAGTCTAAAACCGCTTTGTAGACTTAATAAAATTATGGATAGCCTTAAAAAGAATTATGTTGTTTTCAGTACCCAATTCTGGTTTACCAAATAGTACAGTGTCAGTACTGAGAGGGTGAAAATTTCTTGTAGCGTTAAATAACAATAGCCTCTCCGTAGTGTATTTTGGGCATCGAAAGAAGTAATGTTCGGCATCTTCTATTTCATTTGAACAGGAAAGATCATCAGTAGACACAGCGTCCGTATAGTTTGTTTCTGTTTGCTTCGGTAAATTCTGGTATTTTTCATTTGAGCCAGTTTTTTTCATTAACCTGCGGCCTGCCGCAGGTTTATGAAACAACTGGCTCAAATGAAATGAAAGAAATTTTCTTTTTGTGCATGTTGCTAACCGCGAAAACAAAAAATCGCGAAAATTAATCTTTTTGTTTTTGCCCCTATTCCGCGTCAATTTGAACCCGCAAAAATTG
The DNA here is from genome assembly GCA_963989385.1 of Ctena decussata. Lineage (NCBI taxonomy): Eukaryota > Metazoa > Mollusca > Bivalvia > Lucinida > Lucinidae > Ctena > Ctena decussata. The sequence continues at coordinate 48,167,001 of OZ022500.1, forward strand.
TCGCGTATACGGTATTTCCTTTGAGAGTAGACCGCTTTTTGGAAGGACCATGTCGCCCGGAAAAGCAAATAGGAATTAATAGAAATAAAGTCTGGATAAAGATCCTCTGCAAGCAAGGAACACATCGGAAAAAGAAAAAAGTAGATTCGGGAATGTTCATGTGCCATACTATAATGTTGCTGCAACACTACACCCCCCCCCCCCCCCCCCCCACACACACACACACTCCGAGCGCCGGTTTACGCGGAACTCTATTTCAAACTAACGCAGAACGAGGCCACTGATCCGCGTTCTGTGACGCCTGATACAAAGGTTCCCTTCATGAGCCGCAAGGTATTATATAGCCTGGTACCAACCAACCACATGTTGGCCAGGAAACCCCCTCCATATTTTTCTCCAATGAGTGACTGCAATGCATGACTCCATTGCTAACACGCGACACATTTTCCTGTGTAACCCGACGCATTCCCGGAATGACTCCCTGCGACGTTTTGTGCGCGTCGCTAAAATCGTGAAAAGATGGACCAGGATTTGATCGAAAGCCCAAGGCTCATGAGGACCATCTCCGATAATGCTACAGTCTGCACAGCAAAAGATGTGGCGTGGCGTGTAACCAATGGAGACATTGTAGTCGTCTTATCTAAGTTTAGTCCACCTGTCAATCAATTGAGGCACGAGCATCATAGATGCCCTTCGGGCCGCGCGGGTCTCTCAAGAATGCCGTTCTTACCATGACTGGGGAAATAAAAAAGACAAAACCCAGCAGTCACACAAGGTTGAATCAACCTTGAATCAACCTTGATTTAACGTCGTGACGTCAAATCAAGGTTGATTCAATGTTGATTCACACAAGGTTGAATCAACATTGAATCAACCTTAATTCAACGTCCATACGTGGAATCAAGGTTGATTAATGGTCGATTCACACACGGTTGAATCAACCTTGAGTGCCCATTGGGAAGTAATCCACCCAGAAATAGAACTTTGGACAAAATTAAACCAGATTAGGTATTTTAAAATAATTTAACCTGCTGTTTCAAGAGCCTGTATGACGCAAAACCTATGGTATACAGTAAGGCGATTAACCTCTTCAAATTGAAAATAGGTTTATTTTCTCTTTACAGTGTTGAAATTTAGGCAACTTCGTAATTAGAACACAGAGCGATGAAGGGACTACAGTCAGCGATATTTCTTTTCCTCCTAAGCATGATTGTTCGCCACGGAGAAGGCTACACGCTAAATGACTCCATGACTCTGATGAACGACATGCTATCGGGATATGATCGACGACACAGACCCATACTTAACCAGTCTTTGCCTGTTTGGGTAAGTACTGCTCTTAACTGTTATATCGAATATAGTTTACAGGGGCGTAACTAGGAGCAATTTCGTGTTATGCAGAGTCATGTTTTAAACTTTAATCTTTGAATGGAAAGGTATTACTTCAGCCAATTTGGCAGTTGGTATTGAAATCCTGTCTAAATTATAAAATTTCAGCATGAAATCGCAGGTGCGTTTAGGAATTTTGTCAATTTTGACAAAATTTCAATACGCACCTGCGTATTTGCCGTGTAGGCAGCGACGCCCTTGCTTTAGATAATCATAATGCAATGTTTCTAATTACTCTGTATTTATGCAAATGTATTGGATGTATTTTTACCAAGTCTTGATGACAGGTTCTTGATCTGGTTGTAAGAACTTTGAAACGAAAAATTTCTTAACCTTGATCTTGCGCGTTCATTTCGTCTAAGGAGCATAAATGAGCCGCGACATGACAAAACCAACAATGTGGTTGTGCGCCCAGCGGAGACTCAGATCAGCCTGGGCATCCGCCCAGTCTGATCAGAGTCTTCGCTGTCCGCATGATGGTAGCTTAGTCCCGTAGCTGTCCTTTAAGCGTTTAGTAAAGAGTCTGGTCAGACTCGGTGGATGCCCAGGCTGATCTGAGTCTGCGCCGGGCGCATAACCACATTGTTGGTTTTCACGCGTCGCGGCTCAAATATTGTATTATGGTCGTTTCTTTCTTCTTTATCTCATTTCCATACCCCAGCAAACACACATCGCTGAATCAACAATTGAATCGACGTTGAATCAATGTGTCGAACTTGTGTCCTGTATATAAGAACATTTATGTTTAGTGTGTTATGAAATAAATTTTCATTCAACTAGTCATCCCCCTCCCCGCATCACACCCCCGACCCCCGCCCTCACATCTCGTCCTCCGCAGGTAATTTATAACTAACCGTTCCCAGGCGGTACTTAACCGTGTAATGCATGTCGGTGCTTTCGTTCACCTGTTGTGTGAGTGGTGTTTTCGTTTAAGCACGCAGTTTAAGCTTTCGATATTAAGCCGGCTCGTTTAATATTAACAATACCTACTGAAGCATTCAGTTCCGCGTCTCGATATCAAGCAACCTCATACAATATCAACATTATCTACTGAAGCATTTAGCTCCACGTCTCTATATTAAGCTTACCCGTAAAATATTAACATCATCTACTGAAGCATTAGCTCCAGGTCTCGATATATAGGAGATTCATAAAATATTAACAGTATCTACCGAAACATTTAGCTCCACGTGTCTATATCAAGCAGACTCATTAAATATTAACATTATCTATTGAAACATTAAGCTCCACGTCTCTATATCAAGCAGACTCATAAAATATTAACATTAGCTACTGAAGCATACAGCTCCACGTCTCTGTATCAAGCAGACTCATACGATATTAACATTATCTACTGAAGCATTCAACTCCTCGTCTCGACATCAAGCTGACTCATTAAATGTTAGCAACATGTACTGAAGCATTCAGCTCCACAGAGACTCATAAAATATCAACATTATCTACTTAAGCATTCAGCTCCACGTCTCTATATCAAGCGGACTCGTAAATTATCAACATTATCTTCTGAAGCATTCAGCTCCATGTCTCGATATCAAGCAGAGTTAAAAATGTTAACTTTATCTACTGAAGCATTCAACTCCACGTCGCGATATCAAGCAGACTCTTTAAATATTAGCAACATGTACTGAAGCATTCAGATCCACATCTCGATATCAAGCAGACTCAATTATATCAACATTATCTACTTAAGCATTTAGTTCCACGTCTCGACTCATGAAATATCAACAGTATCTACTGTAGCATTTAGCTCCACGTCTCTATATCAAACAGACTCATAAAATATTAACATCATCTACTGAAGCATTTAGCTCTTCGTCTCTATATCAAGCTGACTCATAAAATATTAACATTATCTACTGAAGCATACAGTCCCGCGCCTCGATATCAAGCTTGCTCGTTAAATATTAGCAACATGTACTGAAGTATTCAGCTCCATGCCACTGTGTTGGTTTTGTCGTATCACGGCTCACATTAAGGTGTAAAGGGATAGTTTGAAGAAGGAACATTCTAAGCTAAAACAGTGTACCGTTATAATTCTAAATACAGTCAAACCTGCTTATGTTGTCACCTCTATTAAGGGATCACCTGTCTTAAGCAGCCACCTTTTCTGGATCCCTTAAACCAAAACACAGTGCAAATGAACCTGTATTAAGGGGTCACCTGTCTTAAGCAGCCACTTTTTGTCCTTCCCTTGGCTGGCCCCATAAGACAGGTTTGACTGTATTGGGACAGACAGGTCTGAGCAAACAATGCTAAACTATGCTGAAGGAGCAGTCTCATCAGGAGCTTTACTGTTTGGTATTCTAGCTTCATCTTTTTAAGAGATTGAAAATTAACTTCCATGAACGGAATAGAATTGTAAAACCAGTCACCAAAGAGTATAGCGTATCTTACTTTAAGCTCATCTATAAAAAAAGTTTTCAGGCAGTAAATATCATCCAACAAATTTGCAACTATACAAAATAGCTCATTTACCTCGAGCTCAAACAATGGCCAAATAACTGCAAAACAAAACGGCAATTTACGTTACAGAATGTGATCAAAATACTGATAATGCCACCAGTTTCGAACTCCTATGTCCCCAGCATGAATCGCCAATGAAAAACTTTTCTACCTTTTTTAAACGCAAAAGCAGTTTTACTTAGTTTGACCTTTTGAACCTAAGTACCGATATTACCGAATACTCCACCCTTTTTATAATAAAAACCGTGCTTGTGTCTCATTTCATGTATTAATTTGCATTCGAAATGACGTTCGAGGTATTACATTTTTATTTATTCAATTTTGCTGCAAATTTCACTCTGAGACTTATGTCAAGTTTGATAACTGATGGCAAGACCAAGTAAGAGACGCAGATTGAAATAAACAGACATAAACGATCAAATGCGTATGAGGCTGAAACCCAGGTAGTGTCTGACTACTGCTCACTTATCAATACGTTGGGGCTGACTGTACTCAGTTTCCTGTCCAACAGCGATCCACTGATAGGAGAACCATTGCAGTCGCAAGGTACAAACTTTCTCTGCTGTTTTCGGCAACCCACTCTACATAGAAACTGTACCAAAAAGGGCGTGTGTTCAGAATTATCCTTGGTGTGGAAGCGGAGCGATATAACTGTACACAGGATTGCAAGTCCGCTGTGTAAAAAATGTAGTGCGACATACCAACCCAAAATCGATATTTCATCCGAAGATTCTGGAAGCGTATCAGTGATGATGCTTAGACAGAGAGCTATTGCTAGGAACGTGGAGATACTTAGTGTTACCTTTTCACCAGATGCCGCAGGAAGCAGACGACATTCAGCATTGGAATACAGGCAATAGGCGCAATTATGTTTAGCAAGTAGAAACACCACTTTCGGCAGAGAGTGAACGAGTATTTGATGTGAGCCAAGGAGTTATGTCCGTAATGTTGTAAAAATATCTAGTTTGAGTCCTTTCTAGCGTCCATTCTCCATTTTCAGTATACCTGTTAAGAGTGATCTCTTTCACAGACGTTCGAAGGTTGAGAACAGAGGAAGGCCTACTCCAGGATAAAAAGTCCAGCTCACATTGCTGAACATCAAAAGGAAAGTGGCGTACGTTTATTAAATACAGCCGACAGTGTACGATTTATAAGGACACATCGTTACAGTTCCAGAAAAATCTACAACAGCTCTACCATCAAGTTGCCCGAGGTTAGTCGAACAATCGTACATATAAAGCAGCGCGATATCTGGCTGCCATATTTTATGATTTGGAATATTAATCCGCGTCACTCCTCCGTACATATCCGATTCCCAAGTCAAAAGGTCGTCTTTCCATTTCATCTCTAGAAAGGCACGAACTGTGAACATTTGCAGCTTTTCGTCTAGTGTTTCGATCGACAACAAGCATATGTCCATAGTAACTTCAATAGGCTTAGAAGTATTTTTACGCGGCATCACTTCCGATTTATAGTCTTCGAATAATTTGTCCTGCAAGTTGTTTTCTGTCAACATGCCATAGCGAATGTACATGCAAATATAAGTCATTACCCCAAAGAGGTGATGCATGTTAAAGATTCGCCGTTAATAGATACTGATTTTTAAAGAGTCGTAAGTAATTGTTCTGCTGCCTTCCTCAGAAACTGAAACAGCCACTGAATATTAACATACTAATAAAACAGAAATTACGTGCAGGACAGGTACTATCAAACCGGCGGAACAGCAATTACATGAAGATGAGTATCACTAAACACTGACAAACAACTTTGTTTCCATTTTGGTGTTTATTAAAAAGTAGCGCATTAAAATTGTCTCATCAAGGTGACACTAACTAAATCACACCCCAAGTTGGTGTGACCAAATACTAAAACAATCTTAGTCCGAAGGTGGAGCGAGCTTTTCTTGTTCTCGTAAGATATATGACTGAATTCATGTAGTTACTCTGATAAACCACAATCAGTTTGATTTTCAAACCGACTAGTACAACTAGTACAACCTTCTTGCATAACTGGTAGATAGCTCAGTGATTTTACTAATGAACCTATTGAAATAAAGAGCCAAATAATCCCAAAGGGGTTTAATGACTTCACCCAATATAAAGGTGTCAGTCAATGAAAAGCACAGCGAAAATGGTTATTAATTATAGCATTTATTTAGTATACAATTATATTATATTGGGTTCTTCTAATGACCCGCTTAGAAACCGTTGCACCATTAGACTTAACATTCATTGGCTGTCTACTTGTTCCTTTTCACGAACAGTTGATAGTGCCCTGAGCAAAAGGAAAACAAAATCAGGAAAAACATTCCAAAGTCCAGATATTTGCAGAGTAGGGCGTATTTTGTGCATGTTCGTGAATAATTATGAAATGCGCAATATCGCCATAGCAAACTAGTTCGGCTTAATTATGAAGACATTTAAGCAGCAAAGCTTTTGCCATCGCTTTCTTTTTATGTGTTTTAAACAAAGTAGCACAGATACATTATTGGATAAGACAAAATACGTTCTTTTGAATGTTTTTGGTGTCTTTGAACCCATTTTCAAGGTCACAGGAGTTTATTTAATGTCAAAAATGTCTCGGCTGCACAATGTCAGCTGAAGGGGTGGGTGCAATTTGACTATCAAACAGACTCATAAAATATTAACATTATCTACTGAAACATTCAGCTCCACGTCTCGATATCAAGCAGACTCATAAAATATTAACAGTTTCTACTGAAGCATTTAGCTCCACGTCTCGATAACAAGCTGAATCATCAAATATTATCATTATCTACTGAAGCATTCAGCTCTACGTCTCGATATCAAGCAGCCTCATAGAATATAATCAGTATCTACTGAAGCATTCAGTCCCGCGTCTCGATATCAAGCTAACTCGTAAAACCTTAGCAACATGTACTGAAGCATTCAGCTCCACGCACACTCATGAAATATTAACATTATCTACTGAAACATTCAGCTCCACTTCTATATCAAGCAGACTCATAAAATATTAACAGTATCTACTGAAGCATTTAGCTCCACGTCTCGATAACAAGCTGACTCATAAAATATTATTATTATCTACTGAAGCATTCAGCTCCACGTCTCGATATCAAGCAGACTCATATAATATATGCATTCTCTACTGAAGCATTCAGTCCCGCGTCTCGATATCAAGCTAACTCGTACAATCTTAGCAACATGTACCACAGCATTCAGCTCCACGCAGACTCTTGAAATATTAGCATTATCTACTGATGCATTCAGTCCCGCGTCTTGATATCAAGCTGACTCATAAAATCTTAACAAAATGAACCGAAGCATTCAGCTCCACGCCTACTCATGAAATATTAACATTATCTCCTGAAGCATTCAGCTCCACATCTCGATATCAAGCAGACTCATAAAATATTAACATTATCTACTGAAGCAGTTAGCTCCACGTCTCTATATCAAGCAGACTCATAACATTTTAATGGCCCTATTGCTATATCAGCATGAAATATGTTATCATGCGGTATCGCTGCAAGCTTCATACTATAAGTTTGTCAGTGTAAATGACCGTGATTAGCCAGGTTTAAACAAATAAAACATCCTTCAGTTTCACATAAAAAGGGTTTGAAAACTTATTTGGATCATTTTAGTTGGCAGACTAAAATGACCTACTATCGATTTCATAAAATGGTAAAAATACAATGTACAGGTGTGGCATCCCAATCACTATCCAGCCTATGTTTATATAGCATTGCTAGACGGGAAAACAGAACAGGAAATTGTATTTTGTGAAGCGATTTGTTATTTTTCAAAAACTTGTTTTCTCTACTTTTTGCTTGTTATATAACTCAATATATGCACACCAACCCGCATTTTATTACCAAACGTGAAGGCTGAAAAGCTTTTTACAATGCTTTGAATTTAGCCGTTTTTACCGCTGATAGGACTATGGAGACTTTAACATTATCTACTGAAACATTTCGCTTTATGTCTGTATATATAGCAGACTCATAAAATATTATCATTATCTACTGAAGCATTCAGCTCCACGTCTCGATATCAAGCAGACTCATAAAATATAAGCATTATCTACTGAAGCATTCAGTCCTGCGTCTCGATATCAAGCTAACTCGCAAAATCTTAGCAATCTGTACTGAAGCATTCAGCTCCTCGCACACTCATGAAATATCAATATTATCTACTGAAGCATTTAGCTCCACGTCTCGATAACAAGCTGACTCATAAACTATTATCATTATCTACTGAAGCATTTAGCTCCACCTCAATATCAAGCAGACTCATAGAATATTAGCATTATCTACTGAAGCATTCAGTCCCGCGTCTCGATATCAAGCTAACTCGTAAAATCTTAGCAAGATGTACCGAAGCATTCAGCTCCACGCAGACTCATAAAATATTAACATTATCTACTGTTGCATATAGCTCCACATCTCGATATCAAGCAGATTCATAAAATATTAGCATTATCTACTGAAGCAGTTAGCTTCACGTCTAAATATCAAGCAGACTCATAACATATTAACATTATTTTCTGAAGCATTTAGCTCCATGTCTCTATATCAAGCAGACTCATAAAATATTAACACTATCTACTGAAGCATTTAGCTCTACGTCTCTATACCAAGCTGACTCGTAAAATATTATCATTATCTACTGAAGCATTCAGCTCCACGTCTCGATATCAAACTGACTCGTAAAATATAAGCATTATCTACTGAAGCATTCAGCTCCACGTCTCGATATCAAGCAGGCTCTTAAAATATAAGCATTATCTACTGAAACATTCATTCCGGCGTCTCGATATCAAGCTAACTCGTAAAATCTTAGCAACATGTACTGAAGCATTCAGTTCCACGCACACTCATGAAATATTAACATTATCTACTGAAGCATTCAGCTCCACGTCCCGATATCAAGCATACTCATAAAATAGAAACAGCATCTACTGAAGCATTTAGCTCCAGGTCTCTATAACAACCGGATCGTAAAATATTAACACTATCTACTGAAACATTTAGCTCCACGTCTCTATACCAAGCTGACTCGTAAAATATTATCATTATCTACTGAAGCATTCAGTTCCACATCTCGATATCAAACTGACTCGTAAATTATTAACATTATCTACTGAAGCATTCAGCTCCACGTCTCGATATCAAGCAGGCTCATAAAATATAAGCATTCTCAACTGAAGCATTCAGTCCGGCGTCTCGGTATCAAGCTTACTCGTTAAATCTTAGCAACATGTACTGGAGCATTCAGCTCCACGTACACTCATGAAATATTAGCATTATCTATTGAAGCATTCAGCTCCACGTCTCAATATCAAGCAGACTCATAAAATAGTAACAGTACCTACTGAAGCATTTAGCTCCAGGTCTCTATAACAAGCTGACTCATAAAATATTATCATTATCTACTGAAGCATTCCGCTCCACGTCTCGATATTAAGCAGACTCATAAAATATTAACACTATCTATTGAGGCATTTAGCTGCACGTCCCTATACCAAGCTGGCTCGTAAAATATTATCATTATCTACTAAAGCATTCAGCTCCACGTCTCGATATCAGACTGACTCGTAAATTATTAACATTATCTTCTGAAGCATTCAGCTCCAGGTCTCGATATCAAGCAGACTCATAAAATATAATCAGTATCTACTGAAGCATTCAGTCCCGCGTCTCGATATCAAGCTAACTCGTAAAATCTTAGCAACATGTCCTGAAGCATTCTGCTCCACGTACACTCATGAAATATTAACATTATCTACTGAAACATTCAGCTCCACGTCTCGATATCATGCAGACTCATAAAATATTAACAGTATCTACTGAAGCATTTAGCTCCACGTCTCGATAACAAGCTGACTCATAAAATATTATTATTATCTACTGAAGCATTCAGCTCCACGTCTCGATATCAAGCAGACTCATAAAATATAATCAGTATCTACTGAAGCATTCAGTCCCGCGTCTCGATATCAAGCTAACTCGTTAAATCTTAGCAACATGTCCTGAAGCATTCAGCTCCACGTACACTCATGAAATATTAACATTATCTACTGAAACATTCAGCTCCACGTCTCGATATCATGCAGACTCATAAAATAGTAACTGTATCTACTGAAGCATTTAGCTCCACGTCTCGATAACAAGCTGACTCATAAAATATTATCATTATCTACTGAAGCATTCAGCTCCACGTCTCGATATCAAGCAGACTCATAGAATATTAGCATTATCTACTGAAGCATTCCGTCCCGCGTCTCGATATTAAGCTCACTCGTAAAATCTTAGCAAGATGTACCGAAGCATTCAGCTCCACGCAGACTCATGAAATATTATCATTATCTACTGTTGCATTCAGCGCCACATCTCGATATCAAGCAGACTCATAAAATGTAAACATTATCTACTGAAGCAGTTAGCTTCACGTCTCGATATCAAGCAGACTCAAAACATATTAACATTATCTACTGAAGCATTTAGCTCCATGTCTCTATATCAAGCAGACTCATAAAATATTAACACTATCTACTGAAGCATTTAGCTCCACGTTTCTATACCAAGCTGACTCGAAAAATATTATCATTATCTACTGAAGCATTCCGCTCCACGTCTCGATATCAAACTGACTCGTAAATTATTTACATTATCTACTGAAGCATTCAGCTCCACGTCTCGATATCAAGCTGATCGTAAAATATTAATAAAATCTATTGAAGCATTCAGCTCCACGTCTCGATATCAAGCAGACTCATAACATATTAACATTATCTACTGAAGCATTTAGCTCCATGTCTCTATATCAAGCAGACTCATAAAATATTAACACTATCTACTGAAGCATTCAGCTCCACGTCTCGATATCAAACTGACTCGTAAATTATTAACTTTATCTACTGAAGCATTCAGCTCCACGTCTCGATATCAAGCTGATCGTAAAATATTAACAAAATCTATTGAAGCATTCAGCTCCAGGTCCCGATATCAAGCTGATTGGATAAATATTAACAATATCTACTTAAAGTCTCCATAGTCCTATCAAAGGTAAAAAAAACGTCAAAATACAAATCATTTTGACACCTGTACAGCCTTAAGAATTGATGAAAATATGTCGGTTGATGTGCTTTTGTAGCTGGCAAAAAAAGAAGGAACAAGGATTTTGAAAAAAGTGATAAGTCTCTCCATCAAAATACGGGTTTCGTCTTTGGTTCCACGTTAAGCAATGCAATAATGCAACAGCGGTACAATCAATGAGATCCTTGCCTAATTTGTTGTACCTTGTATTTTTATCACCTGTAAAACGCCTGTACCTTATATTTTTACCGCTTGTACGTTGTATTTTTATCACGAAATAAAGCACGTGAAATCGAAAGTAGGTCATTTTGGTTGGCAACTAAAATGACCTAGTTATTTTTTCAAATCTATTTTATGGTAAGCTCAAGGAATTTTTGATTTTTCAAAGCCGGTCTATCACGATAATAATCAATGGCGAAACTGTAGTGAGAAGTTTGCAGCGATACCTCACGATAAAATATTTCATGCTGATAGAGCAATGGGGCCTTTAAGCATTCAGTTCCACGTCCCGATATCAAGCTGACTGGATAAATATTAACAATATCTACTTATGCATTCACCTCCATGTCTCGATATCAAGCTGACTGGATAAATATTTACAATATATACTTAGGCATTCAGCTTCACGTCTCGATATCAAGCTGACTGGACAAATATTATCAATATATAAACGAGCATTCAGTTCCACGTCGCAATATTAAATAGCTGAATAATTAAAGGTAGGTTTCTGTACTTTGGAATGCATCATAATTTTGATCATCTTTCATCCAAATTGTTGGAAAGCACTTATAAAAAGGGGATGAATAAGCTTCACTTAAAGGAGTAAATCAAAATAGTATTAGAAAAGTTGTTTTGCAAGGGATTTCCTTAATCTGCTTCGCACACCAGTTAGTGCTATTTTTAGTTCGCGCCCAAAATAGGTAACGTTAGCTGACGTCATGCTGCATTGCATTTTGGGATAGTTTTAACCCATCTGCCATGCCAGGACCTCTAGGAGAGCTCATGGCAAGAGAAACTCTACCTTTGGAGAATGGCATCAGAAATCGCGCACTTATAGACAAATAACACATCTATTTTTAGAACTGGAATTCCAACGAAGGAAAATAAACCAAAAGGGAAAACGACTATTTTCTTCAACATCTGACGATTTTCTAAGTAGCAACAAATTCAGAAAAATAAGAGAATTCAATACTACCCAGAAAAGGCGAAATTATTTTGTGAACATAATTGTTATCGCTAGTCCAGGAACCTACCTTTAAATGGTAGATGGACAGAATATTGCTCAGAACTATACAACCCATGGGAGTAATGGTGACAATGCCATTCTGGACTGCAGTCAGCCCCCAAAAGAAGTTGTGTTTTCAGTAGCAGCACTGAAGAAGTGGAAGTCGGCTGGAGTTGATAATATACCAGCAGAATTTGTTCGAGCTGGTGGGAAGACCATAATTGATGTTTTAACAGAGATCTGTTATAGGATCTGGAGAACAGGAGACTGACTTACCCATGGATCCAAACTGGGCGGATGCCCAGGCTGATCTGAACTTTGCTTTGCGCAAATGCCACTTTGTCGTGTCGCGGCTCATTAGTCCATGGTTTGGTAGCAACGTGGCCACCTGGACAGCTGTCTACTTTGTTTCGTGTTACATTATGTAATAAAAAATAAAGAAAGAAAACATGTAAAAATAGATGTTTAATGATTTTCGTATGTTTTGTTCTTATTGTCCAAATTTATATTTTTGTTAGTCTGTTTTGTGGGTGGTAATGGTTTTAGTTGTGATGAACCATTGCGGAAACTAAGGGCAAGTTGGGATCCAGTAAAACTAGTTTATGCCACCAGTAATCGTTGGCTGGCCGTTCCAAGGCGGCACTAAGGGGTCCGTCGTGGTTCCTAAGTAAAACATGTTATGCCCGCTTGTCTAGTGTCTCTAGCAGTCTGATCACCTGAATAGCTGACCATTCTGCCTTCTGTTTTGTTTTGTAATTTGATTTAAAAAAAATAAGTAAAATATATGTTACTTCTGCTTTTAGTTAGGGTAGCTGAATTATCACCTGTTTGGGAAAGAGCTGCTAATTCGGTACATCGTGCGTGTCTTTCGTGAAATTTTGTCAATATCTGTGTTTGTGCTTTTGCCAAGGCGGCACTAAGGGATCCGTTGTGGTTCCTTAGAGTAACATGTTATGTCCGCTTGTTTATGGTCATTAGCAGTCTGGTCACCTGAATAGCTGACCATTCTGCTTCTGTTTTGTTTTGTTTTGTAATTTAATTTAAAAACTTAGGTAAAATAGATGTTGCTGCTGCTTTTAATTAGGGTAGCTGAATTACCACCTATTTGGGAAACAGCTGAGCTGCTCATTCGGTTCACCGCGCGTATCTTTCGTGAAATTTTGTCAATTTCTGTGTTTGTGCTTCTTTCCCTTTTGGCTTTGAGAGTGGACTGTGGGAGTTGATTGTATTAATTCCTGATCATTGCCTATCCTCTTACTTTGTTAATGACAGATTTTTGATTGATTAGGTATAAACTATGCAAAATAAATTTAGCAAATTATTTTTATGTGCCAGATCCACCATTTTAGGCTTTTACTGTCACTTTGTTGAATTAAGATACAAGCGCCGATCGCCCGAGATGGATTGCAAGGCAACAAATTCTAGAATGACCAATTGCAGCGTTTCACTATCGTGACGTCAGTTTTTAATACCACTGTATGTAAATGACATTTTTGATCATTGCATAAGCCAAAACCAAAATGACGCGGTTGTTTCGCTGCTCAAATAAAGCATACCGCTTTAAAATATTTTGAATATGCATCGAATTTAAGGTTGGCAAATTTAAAGAGTAACTACACTTCAGGAACTGACTGAATCAGATCCCAAACCCTATCCCCAACATCAAAGGGAAAGATTGACAAGGACATCCCAACAAACAATAAATTACAAGTGATAAGGCGAGTCAGCAGCTCTTTCCCAAATAGATGGCAACTCAGCTATCTTTATTTAACTAAATAATTTAGACCAACAGACGGGTTACAACGGACTAAGCAAATTATATGAAAAACATTTAACAATTATTTTTACCTATTTTCTATTTTTATGATAGAAGGATTAAACTGAGAACACAATAAATTAAACAGCACCGAACATAAAACAAATGCAACCGCAACAAAAGTACCGCCTTGGGACGCTCAGTAATAACTACTGGGGGTTTAAACCGGTTTTACTGGGCCCAAACCTTCACCCTCACCCTCCGCTGCGGTGCACACAATTAGTTGGTAGTTCGGTTCGTATGGAGGTCCCCTAACTCATCAGAGAGTCATCACGGTCAACAATTAAGATCAAGAAAAGACCGTGATGAAGCAAGGATGAGGACTCGACAGCCAAAACGTGTTTAAATCGTATGATAATTTTCTTAAATTGATCGGGAAATTCTGTTTTCCCTACGATTTTGCGTAATTTATATACTAAGTCACCATAAAATTCAGGTTCCGATAGGCTTTGTTGCAAAAGTGACCTTAACCCTATATTATATTTAGAAACCAATTCAAAGTGTCTACGATAAAATTTAGAAAAAGCTTTCCGAAGTTTATGATACCGATACCCGTGCTGTAAAAGCTTGGCAGTCAAACTTTTATTACGAGCATTGAAGTCAGCCAGATGACTAGACACCCTAGCGAAGCGAATAAGCTGAGAAATGTAAACACCATAAGAAGTGGTGCGGGGAACATCACCATCCAAAAATGGAAAATTAACAATGTCGAAATCAAAATCATCGCGTATGTCATAAATTTTAGATGAAACAAATCCATCTAAAATAAATAAATGTAAATCCAAAAATGGGGCCTCGGTATCAGAAGTATTTGCTAAAGTCTGAAAATTTGACGTTTTTCCTTGTTTTTACGCTGTCATCATAAAACAGTGTTTCTAATCGGTATTTCTTGAATCCCTTTTGAGTGTATGATGGCCTGGTACCTACCAATATGCTAACGTAAACAAGGCTGAAAGGAAATTCTTCCTGGATACTGAGGATAAGCTAAAAGTCTTTGACTAACGTCTTTATTATCTCACAGTAACGTTGCACTTCACTCAAGGAACTTCACAGTAAAATTCATCACGCTGTGATCTTTACGTTTAGCCTATTGTTTTCCTCGGGTTCTGATTCTCCATTGAACCGAAGTACCCGAAAATCGTTGCACATTGGATCAATTTATAACGGTTTCACGTCAATGACGCATGCTAAGGTTCGTCAGTAGTTAATCTTAATCACATCTTTCACACAATCAATAGCTTGGCAAGAAAAATGCGAATAAAAATGATGAGAAAGGTGGAACAAAAATCCTACATACTAGCAATTTTTGCGTTGATTTTAATGGGTGCAAATTTTAGCTACTGACACCTTCCGCGTTTAACGCTTTTCCCGAATATCGTTTTTTAAAGATGGCTTCTGTAATTCCGAGATACCTTAAGTCCCACATACGGTTCCATTCCTTGCAATTTAATTTTGCTCAATGTTGCACTTGAGTAATGAGAAGAAGATGCAAAACTTAAAAAAAAAAAAATAATATATTTTGCATAGTATATATTTGGTCGTGCCAGACGGTCAACAAAAGAATGTCTGTGAAGCGTTACTTATTAAGCCAGGGAATTAAAATTTTATTTTTTGTGTTAACAAAAAAGCTCCCTGGTCCGATTTTTTTGTTAGCTTAAGATTTTTTTTTTTTTTTTGAGGAACTGATTTCTAGTAATAAATCAAGCAGTTTGCCTATCATTACTTTGAAAGACACTAGAGACTTTATGCGAGATAATCTTACATTTCTGGTTGAGAAATTGCCTTGTTCATTGTTGAAGCAATAGCATTATTTCAATATTAATTTTGGATTTTCCTTTTCAAATGTATTTTGGTAGCCTGATTGTTGCCCAAGGCAAAATTATGCTGGTTGTACTATACACTCCTTTTAGTCATTTTAAAGAAAAACACATTCTACATTAACACAGCAATAACTGAACCCCCTATTTAATTCAAGTCTGTTTGTTTTATCTTAAGCAACTTTTACTTCTGTGCACTAACATCTTGGCTTTGCACATGTATTTTACTTTGATATGCATTCTTATTGATGTCTCTGTTGTGCTCCATGAACGGAAAATAAATCACATGTAGCAGTCAATATCGTTTGCTAGAACATCAAGTCACCACTTTGACCTTGGAGTTTTGAATACGTCATTATAATTTTGCCAATATTTATCTTAATTGTCTGAATGTACATGTAACAAAGAAATTAAGAGAGTTCATTAAAAAGTATAAAGTAAAACGTATTAGATTAGACGTTTTTCGAGGAAGTCACCAACTCTGCATCGCACACCGTTTAGCGCTGATTATGAATTAGCGACATTAACTGACAACGCGACTGACATCATGTTGGATTGCATTTTGAGTTTTAAGCCATCCACCTTATTTCACGGCTCTGTTGAGAATGAGATCAGAGGTCGCGCACTTATGGCCATGTCAAAACATACTTTTAAACCAGGAATGGCAAAAAAAGAATATGAACAAGAGAAAAAAGACGATTTTTAACAGAACCCGGAGGTTTTCTCGGTGCAACGTGCAGATTCAGAAAAATTAAAGTATTTAATATAACGCAAAAAAAAGAGAATCATTTTTAAACAATTCCAACTCAACCGATGCTTTTAACCCTTTTGGTGCACCATAGACTTTAGCCTATATTCGCTCTTTTGTTATTGCAGGTAAATGTGAGTTATGAACTATTTTTGATTCAAGACCTTGATGAGGTCACCCAACAGTTTTCTATCAATGGGCTACTGACGCTCTCTTGGTTTGACGAAAATCTAGTTTGGGATCCCGCAAAATATGGTGGCATAGAGGAACAAATGTACCCGCTTTCTGATATTTGGTTCCCAAAACTGGTTCAAGCAAAGGCCTTTGGAAGTCAAGGAAGCATAACAAATGCTGCTAGTGAGATGGACGCACAAGTAGATTACACCGGTTTTGTGGAAATCGGCATCAGCTCTGTGTTTCATACAACATGCCATGTGGATATGACCTACTATCCTTTCGATACACAGGTATGGTAGAGTCGGATAATTTCGGACAGAGATAAATTCGGACAGTGACATTTTTTCTTTTATATGTCAGTTGTTTAGAATTAAAATAAAAATATCTGGGCAAACAGTGAAAACTTGATGAGACGGATTATGAGCCGTCTCCTCTGGATTTTCAAGGTTTACAATGGTATGTCAGAATTTACCCGCTGTATGAAGTACCCGCCTCTATCCTAATATTAACAACAGTCATGTCACGCCGGCGATTAGCAGAAGTGACGCATAGTTATAACTTTTTTCCGGACTCGTCGATGGCGGGGGCGTAATCTTAGCGTTAGCTCTGTCTTGTAAAATGTGAAGACAAGCGAGACACCGCTTTCAGCGGAATTCTTGTTTTTACAAATGAGCCACGACACATTATTCTAGTAATTTATTTTTTCCGATCAGAATGTATAAATTTGGTGCTGAGTGATCGCCCAGTAAATGTTACAAGCAGATGAATAGTTCCTCAAATTATTATGTTAAATGACGTCACCCACTTTCTATCGATCTGAACGCATGATTTAACTTAAATTACCGCCAGTGTCTATACACCTATCCATTTCGAGCAGGCGCTGCACGTGCATGTCAAGGAATATTTAGACGATGTACAAATCATCCTGTAGCGGATGCACTCTTGTTTCCAAAATTATTTTTTCAAACTAATTTTGCAACTGATTTGTGTGTGCCAGAGTCACCATGTTTGCCTTTTTTTGTCACTTTATTACGCCGATCGCCCAATATGGATTCCCAGGTAAAGGTAAAAGAAAAATCATTTGCAGCGTGTGTACTACTGTGGCGTCAGATTTTAAGGCCTTTGTATGTAAATAACATTTTTGTTCATGTGGCATAGTTAAAACCAGAATCCCGCGGCTTTTTCGCTGTAAAAATAAAGGAAATACTTTTAAACATTCGATTTTGATTGATTGATTTTTTTTGTCGCTTTACGTCCACGGTAAACAGCTATGGTTATGTCGGGACGGTCAGTTAACCTAACCACACTATTCCTGGGCAGGCTTAGACCTCCTAAGCGGTTAACCAGTACTGTGTGCACATACTTTTGCCAGAAACTGATCACTGCACTTCTTGAATCAGCGGAAGAAGAAACGGAAGTATGTGGCCAGACCGGGTATCGAACCAAGGAGCTCTGATTTATATGTCAGGTGCCCTACCGACTGTACTACGTGGCCCGGCTTAAAACATTTGAATACGCTACGAGTATGAGGTTTACGAAGTTTGAAAATCTGACGTTTTCCTTTGTTTTGACGTTATTGTCTTGAAACATTGTTTCTAATCGGTATTTCTTGAATCCCTTTCGAGTGTATAAGTGTCTGGTGTCTAACAATGTGCTAACGTAAACAATTCTGAAAGAAAATTCTTCCCGGCTACTGAGAATAAGCCGAAATTCTTAGACTAACGTCGTCATTATCTCACAGCTACATTGCACTTCACTGAAGGAACTTCACATTTAAATTTAACACTCGGTGATGTTAAGTTTAGACTATTGTTTTTCTCGAGTTAAGATTCTCCGTTGAACTGAAGCATCCGCAAATCTTTGCACATCGGACCGATTTAATTAATTACGTTTTAACGTCTATGACGCAGACTAAGATTCGTCAATGGTTAAGCTTAATCACGTCTTTTACACAAGAAAGATGCGCATAAAAATTATGAGAAAGACGGTACAAAAAACACATTTCTTGCCATTTTTGTGTTGGTTTTAACCGGAGCGATTTTTATGCTACTGACACCTACCGTTCTTATCGATTTTCCCGAATACCGATTTTAAAGAAGGCTCCTGTAATTCCATGGTGCCTTAAGCCCAAAACAAGGTTCCCTTCCTTGCAATTTAACTTTGCTCAATGTCGCACTTGAGTGATGAGAAAAATGCAAAACATAAGAAATTGCTAAATATATTTTGCATAGTATATATACTTTGTTAGTATTTAATCGACGAATTGTAGAGTTACGGTGCCATGCTCAAATGCCCCTCGTATATAAAACAGGATTGTGTAATTCAGCTATTATATGGGTTTTTTCTTCCAAAAACAATTCCAAAAGTAGATCCGTCTACAAGAAATATCTGGATCTTTGAGATTGTTTTATTTTAAAAGGGAAACCCCAGATTATAAACGAACAAACAGCGTTCTTTTGAAAAGGTCACTCAACGCTAGGCAGATTGCTTGCTAATTAGGAGACACTAATTCTATGATATTCAATATGACTGTGATGTTATAGTCACCAAAAATATGCAAGAGGTTGAACATTATCACTGCCATGTCAGATGTTTATTAACTGATCAGAGAAAATGTCGCCACTTCGGTGTTATTAGGGGATCTCAGCGTTAAAATAAGAGCCAAATATGAAATTGTGAATTCGCAAGCACCGTTGATCCAGATGAGGTGCCTCATAATAAGCCGCTTTATCTGTTTGCCCTCTATTCATGACGGTTATGAAATAATTATGCAAATCTAGCCACGCCCCTAGTACCAGTTAAGCAGAACTCCGTTTTCTAAGCGACACTCAATGAACTTAACGATCCAAAAGGATCAGAAAAAATCCGCACTGAATTGAAGTAGGAGTAGTTCTGTTTAAATGTATTGTATTCATAATTTCACTGACATGCTCCGAACATCCAAAATATTTCTAAGAAAATCGAGCTGTTAGCCAAGAAACTTTTGTATTGTCAAAAAAATTGGCAAATACAACTATGAAGTTCACTGCACTTACCTTACAAGTACTAATACAATTACATTCAGTCGCGTGATTCGGATTATATTACATGCGTTACAGACACTCCTAAATGATGGAAATTTCAACAATCTTAGAAAAATAAAGAAATATTAGTTCGACCCTGCTGCTGTAAATTTCCCGATATTCCTCTGGCTAAACAGACCCGAAGGCTACGTATTTGTTCGTTTATAAGATGGGAGTTTAGCCTTCGAAACTTACCGTAAACATGTAAATCAGTCGTGTGTAATTCAGCTATAAAATGGGGTTTTATCTTTCAAAACAATTTCAATGGACGGACGATCGGCGCCCCGTTACTACGGCTATGGATCAGTTCCGCTGAGGTGCTGGGGGGTAGTGTTCGTGGATATGAGAATTGAAATACTACTACAAAACAATTCCAAAGGTCTAGATATGTCTTGCCTTCCAAACAATCTCAAAGGTCTAGTTCCGTCTTACAAGACTGATCTAGATCTTTGAGATTTTTTGGAAAGGCAAAATACACGGTGCATTGACTAACTGACTGATGATAAATTATATTGTTTTGTTTTCAGAAATGCCGGCTACAACTTGTCGCAGCTTTTACTAGAATTCAAGACGTAAAGCTGTATTCCACCAAGTCAAAAGTAGGTCTGACCTATTATACTGAAAATGGAGAATGGACGATCATTAACAGAAATGTTTATGCCTATATATTCAACCGTTTCATAAATTTTAATATTTACGTTAAGCGACAACCGATGTTTCTACTTTGGAACATCTTCTTGCCCATTGTCTTCATGGCATTTATTAACATTTTTGTATTCCTGCTTCCAGCTGAGGCAGGGGAAAGAGTGTCATACGCGATTACATGCCTTTTGTCTACTGCGGTATTTCTCACCCTGATCAATGATAATCTACCTAGCACATCTGACAATATGGCAAGAATTTCGTATTATCTAGCGTCGACTTTGATCGTCAGTGTAGCAGTCTGTATCTTGACCATCATTAACTTAAGGATCTTTCACAAGAGTGATAAGAAGCCAGTCTCCTCTTGGCTAAAAACAATGGTAAAACTGGTAAACTTAGAGTTTTGTAAAACAGAGTCTAAAAGGCTGACAGTAACAGTACACCCAGCTTATGATGAAAAGATAAAGCTCGAAGAAACCAACGAGAAAATGGACAACGGTAGTTTCGCCCATGAACAACAGGCAAGGAGTTATGAAAGTGATATAACATGGCAGGACGTGAGTCGGGCATTTGACCTGATTTATTTGTTTGCTTTCATGCTCATTGACATATTGCTGACGTTGTGTTTCATTCTTCGTCTAGCTTCAAACTCGTAAATGCTTGAATGTTTTTCAGGTTCGAATATCTTACTTGTTGATATATTGTAACGCAGTAGCTTTGAACAGTGGACACAGTTCGGCATAATAAAACAAACGCGCTTTGTATCACAGTAGCGAATTTGGCGGGAAAGTACATGTAGTATGATAGAAACGTTGTTTTTTGTTGTTGTTTTTTTTTTTTTTTTTTTTTTTTTTTTACTGTAGAAGGTATGTCAGAAACTAACTCAAAAGTTTGAGAAACACATTTCTTATTTCAGTAGTAAACAATCAAGACTAAGCAGTAGTATGATAAACACATTTCCTATCACAGTAGTATACATGTATGACTC
Source organism: Ctena decussata (assembly GCA_963989385.1). NCBI lineage: Eukaryota > Metazoa > Mollusca > Bivalvia > Lucinida > Lucinidae > Ctena > Ctena decussata. Next base: position 48,188,430 of record OZ022500.1, read on the forward strand.
CTCTCTAGTCTTAAAAAACACAGTAGCATTTGCTATAACACTTAGTCTAGTAATTGTAAGAGAAACAAACTCAGTATTGTGAAAACATATTTCCTATCACAGTAGTACATGTATAAGAATCAACTCTGTAGTCTTAAAAAACAGTAGTATAATAAGCGCATTTGATTATATGAGAAACAAACTCAGTATTGTGATAAACACACTTCGTATCACAGCAGCATGAGAATCAATCCTGTATTATATTATACACCCTTTTTATCAATGAAGCAAGCACATTTCCTATCACGATACTAAATGTATGAAGCTCAACTATGTAACTTGATAAACACCCTTTTGCTGCTATATCAACAAACCATTTTAGTTGTATGAGAACACATTTTATTTCACAGAAGTCGTAAAAGTTACTAAAAGTAAGTAGACCGAAAAACCATATCCAGTCGAAGTAGTATATACACGGGTAAAAAATCAGTATCAAGGAAACATCATATTTTTATATTATCGGCTACTGAGTACAATAAATAACTATTTTTGAAGTTTTTAAGTGAGTTTCTTTAGCAAAGGAATGCATGAAGAATACATAAGTTATCAAACATAACAGTGATGCCAGTCACTAGAGAACTGATATGGTTGACATCAATTTGCTAGTGAATGATACTACTTTTTGAACTTGTATTCTCTTGAGTTTCACTGCTAAGCGTACATAAATATCTTTTCCATACTACTGATTGTGTTTCTTGTACATTTACATGTACTTCTGTGGTACGAAAAGTGTTTATCACACTATTGAGTTGTAATACCTTTATAGGAAATGTGTTGATCAGACTGAGTTGGTCTCTTTTTATACATATCACACATTGAATAGACATATGTTAACATACGACTAAGTTGTTTTCTTGAACATTTTCTACTTTGACAAGAAATATATTACTGGCTAGTTTTCATATACATTTACTACGATACAAAATGTGTTTCCGTAAATATTTACTACTGTCATAGGTAATGTGCTTATCATAGAGTGTACCGATGAAAGGGTTTCTCATACATTTGCTGCTGTGATGAGAACTGTGTTATCATACTAATGCTTTGTATTCCTGTACATGTGGGGGGTGTTTTTTTTTGTGTTTTTTTTTTGTTATTGTTTTTTATATATTTCTGTCAGAGATATGATGTCTTAATATACATTCACTACTGCGACTGGAAAAGTATTTATAATACTTCTCAGTTATTACTTTAAACATTTACTACTACATGTATAATAAGATATTATTTTATCATACCTACATGTACTGAGGTTTTTTCTTGTTGCTATGATAGGAAATGCGTTTATTTTTCTCGTATTATTAAGATCGTTTCTTATGCATTTACTACTGCGACGAGAAAAGTGTTTATCACACTACTCAGTTGTTTTCTTGAATGTTTACTTCTGTTTTTAGTAATGTGTGTAATAGACAACTTAGTTGTTGTCTTATAGATTCACTACTGTGACAAGTTCCGAGTTGTTTCCTTTTAGATTTACTACACTGTCTGTACATTTTTACACTGTTTAGTCATTACATTGTACTTATACATTTACTACTGTCATCAGAATTGTTTTTCAGTTTGCTCAGTAGCTGTCATGCATACTATTTATTGTAACACAATATGTGCTTTTCACACTAATTAGCTTTTTGTCTGGTGCATATACTAATTTTATATGTCTGTTCAAACTTCAAACTTTTTAGCTCACCTGAGCCGAAGGCTCAATGGTTAAATTTTAATATACCAATGCCTCCATTGTCCGTCAATCCGTCCGTCCGTCCAACATTTTCAAAGAGCTTCTACTCCAAAACCGCTGGGAAAATCAAAGCCAAATTTCATATGGAGTGGGGTTAGTTCGTAGATTCTGGGTCACATGACCGAGATGGCCGCCATGCCCATATATGGTAAAACCCTTCAAAAACCTTCTCCAGAACCGATGGCCTTAGAACTTGGTATGTAGCACTGAGCATACGAGCCCATCTTAATTTGTTGAAATACTGACCATGAGTTGAACTTAACCTAGTTTATGGCACTGTCAACTATGGCACGTTATGCTTTAAAATTGAAAAATGCTTAAACAGTGGATTTCTCAGAAACTATTTAAGTCTAAGGTATAATATTTGGTATACATGGCTAACTAAATGACCAGATGAAGATATTATGTCACTAAATGTCAATGTTATTCTTTTACCCTTGTTCAAGGTCACTGTGGCCTGTCAACATTTTCAAACATCTTCTCCTCTGAAGCCACTAGGCCGATTGAAGCCATATTTCATATGGAGCATCAGTGGGTCAAAGGCAGCAAAGTTTGTTTCTATAGTCTTTGTCACATGTCTAAAACGGCCGGCACGCTTATACGAGGGGCGTTCGAAAAGTAATGCAAATGGCCCCATAACTTTGTTTAGAGGACAACTGATTGCAAATGCTAAGCATATGCTGAAAACACTACATTTTGTCTTTACAATGATACCAAACGCTGTACAATAACACCTTTCCATATTGACTTACAGCGCATTTTATTAGGCCCCAGTCATACCACTGGGCTAATTTCATATGTAAAATCTTTTCAGTGTTGGGCATTCAAGTCAAATATCGTTGCAAATACAAAATTAATCTTTGTCAGTTGCATGTCCATTGTTGCCTACAATATTCATACAAAAGTTAGAAGGGTGGCTACTGTTATCGATTTATTCCTTGCAAAGCAATGCGCAATTCTTATGACGTTTTTGAAATATACGTTACCGTCATTTTTAAAAGCTTGTAGAGGCTTCGTTTTTGGCATTAATTTGAATTTATTGACAGGTTTTTGTTGACTCATGTAAATGCTCTTACTGACAAGATTTTAAATGCTAATACACGTGATTTCATTACAAAATTATTTAATTTTTGGTAATAAAGGGGAATTTGCTACTACATAATCCATAATCCCGTGCCAGTTTGGAACCCAGATTAAAAATGATTGCCGCGATATTTACAGGACAACATTGCCTGGGCATTGTCTTTAAGCAGCAAAAATAAAAACAAATCAAAGACTGCTGATATATAAATTTCGGCCTACTAAACTAAAATTATGCAGTGTCTTTAGGGTATACCTCTTTCAAAGAAGTTAAAAATGCGCCCTTTTTTAAAAAATACACCGTGTTTGCAGTCTTTCCTACGCATATCATAGCTTTATGTGTTTTTGCAATCAGAAGTTCTGTTTTTTATGTTTGTTACCAAGAAATTACGTCATTTGCATTACATTTTGAACGCCCCTCGTATATGGTAAAAGCTTTCAAAAATCTTCGTCTTTAGAACCAAACGCCCAATGACCTTGTGACTTGATGCGTAGCAATGGAAAATAATCATGACCGTGCGTTGATCTTGACCTAATTTATGGCAAGGTCAATTTTGGAATGTTATGCTTTAACATGAGAAAATGCTTAAATAGTGAATTTTTCAGAAACTATTTAAGTCATTGGGATAATATTTGTTATATGTTAAGGGTTCATCACACCACCAAGTGGGTGGGGAATGGTCTGAAATTAGACTTTGATTTTTTTACAATACTTGTGAAATATGAAGTTTTGCCTATCCCAAATGTAATTGCTGTGTGTTAGCAAGATATATTGAGAGGAACTTTAAATATAACCTTTAAAATGAGAAATTAAAGGAAACATACAAGGTGGACAGGACTTCCATTAGAACTCATAAACCAGAGATAATGGCATAAAACTATTTCGGCATGTTCAACGTGTCAAGCATGAACTACAATCTCCCAGAGTTGCCAAGCCGCTAAATGTCTATTTTTTATGAAACCCGTTCAATGTTGGCCTCGTGTATCATGAAGTCACTCAAGTCGCCATTTTCTCATTCATTAAAATTGTAAAACAAAAACTTTTAGTATCCTTTCTCACCAAAGCAAGTATAGTACACTGCATGACTGTATCAGTTAAAGGCATGTACTATTCTAAATGCAAACATGTGCATGATATGGACGATCAACATTGTCGACATTGTAGCAGTATAATCTGCAAGGTCGCTGATAAGTTTTTGCATTGTTTTCATGCACACATGAAAACACACGAACCGCTTAACAATTTATTCTTGCGCATTTCGCGGGGTTGGTAGATGTTAGGGTTTTTTAGATGTTAGGGGTTCAACCATTGAATCCACTCTTATATACTGTATCTCTACGCCATTGCCTTTTATTATTTTGTTCTACATACGTTACTCATATGTCACTTTGTGACCTGAGATTAATAAAGTTGAGTTGAGTTGAGAGTTGAGGTAAAAACCAGAACCAGATACACAAATTTGGAACCAATTTCCCGGTACCAACCTCACATCAGTATGGTTTGCATTAATTAATAGCATAGAACTTCATGCGCCTGTGGCTAAGCAAGCTCCGTGCGGACAGTGAAGACTCTGATCATACTCGGCCTATGGCCAGGCTGATCTGAGTCTTGGCTAGAAGCATATGCCATTTTATTGGCTTGCGATGACGGTTGCAAGCCAGTATTCAAGTGGTTTAGTGATACCGAGTTATTTTCGGAAGAGACGATACGTCACGCTTAGTCGGAAATACCAAGAGAGTCTATTTTTATCCATATCCGATTTACCTCATCTGCTAAAAATAACAGACGGAAAATCTATTTTTGATAGTGCATGTACTTTGTTTTGATATTTCCGTTAAAAAGCACGTTTTTCTTTCACAAGTACCTTGAACTTGGCTACATATCTTTTGCTTTTTATAAACTGATTGCATAAAAATGAAATTCTTACTTTAATGCAAAATATTTGGCTTTGCATCCTTAAAAATATATCAAAACCTGTGTAAGAAACAGTGTATATTTATAGCTTAGTTTACAAGCATTAGCTTTTTCCAAAATCATGCAGCGGCGTCGCGAAAAATAGGCCTTAAGGCATCGCATAATCTGACTAGTCAAAGCAGCCGGCACACTGTCCAGAGCCGGTGCATTCTTGGGGTCTAATCAGTCTTTTTCGGCATATCTATTCTTCATGATGCAGACATCTTTCATGCTGAGGATAGACTGATCAGACTGCGCTTATGCCGGAATGGGCTGATCTGTGTATCTGTAAAAAAATAGCCAAGTTCAAATTCATTGTTTTAATTTAGAAACGTGCGCTTTTAACGATTTTCCCGTTATCACTCATCACATTTACTGAAAAAAGTATCCCATCTATCCGTGTGTGTGGCAACTGACCGTGTTATGTATGTAAAAGCTGGTAATGTAGGTGAGTAATATTAACGCATACGCATTGCAACAGGCATAAACGATATAATGTACGCATTTTTAGCTTCTGATAAATTTCCTATTCGCCATCAACATGTTCATGTATAGCCTGAACTGGAAACCTCTTACAATGATACAGGAACAGAAAAAGGGGACAATTCAGAACCGTTAAAATTTGAATCTCGTTGAGGCCGACTGTTAGGGAATCATTGACAGCTTTATGACCATGGAGTGGTTGGTTGGATGATGCGATGATGCTGGGTACAACTTCCAGTACCGTGACGTACTACTGATTTGGATTATAGTTGGGCAAGGACCTACTGTGATTGCAGTAGGTGCGGATGGGGGTTGTGTGGACATTTTTCGTGCTTTTATAACACTATCTTATGGTGCCTTTTTACTTCACCTATACAAATGTACAGAGAAATATTTACACTCGTCGACGTTTTCCTTAGATGAACCTATACTGGGCTGACGATGTTCATACATCCATGAACAACACTCATTCATACAAGCGTAAGCGACGTCACGGATAATTCAAATAGATGATTGGCCGATGTAACGTTTGATATACGTCATGTCATAGTGGCGGCTGTTGTACATCATTATAAAACACGTTGGTTTATAGCTATTCTTCGTCCTTTCCTCGGCGTTAAATTAGTCAGAACGTAACGAATAAGTAACAAAATTGATGTGAAAACATAGCATAAATATAAAAGATAAATTTCATTTCTCGGAAGTTCACGGAAGTATGAACAAAATGGGTTCCATGCTTTGTTGCTCCCAAATGGTGTAAAGCAAGTAGTAGTGTGTCTTTGGAGAGTGGAATGGAAAAAAAATGGATGAAATGATTGTGATTGGAAACGTTTTCAAACGTTTTTGAATGGGATTAGAAACGTTTTTCGAACGTTTTCGAAAACGTTTGCTAACGTATCCGAGACGTTTTAATCTGTTGCGCAATATTGCAAAATCGGGGTAAATATGACAATGAGATTAGTGATCAGTATTAGCGGATGATCGGATTATAATAAAGCGAGAAGAATAGGGCAGATACTAATCAGGCTTTACGTAGAACTATCGTCTGAAACGTTTTGCTAACGTATTCGAAACGTTTTGCTAAGGTCCCGGGACATCAAATTGCTGAATACACAGATTTGTTTCACCAATACCGACTAGAATTTATTTATACGGACACTTTCTTGAATAATTACTCATGGCTGAGACAATTAATGACAGAAATGCGAACATGCTAAGAGATGGTACTGCAAGCAGCGAAGAATACGACACGCCACTGGATAAATCACTGGTGAAATTTATAACACCTTTCACCATGTCTGTAATAGGTATATAGAACTTCTTCTTTCTATCTTAAACTCATGGAGTGTCAGCTGTTCATAAATAAATTCGAATTCCCTTCTTTCGGGAAAAAGTATATCTAAAGCTTAGCAATGACCACGGTTTGATAATTGACTCAGTATCAGTAAATTTTATCATAAAAACAATACCCCGTTCAGCTATTACGGCTGAAAATACCCCTTTATCATCGAACAAACTTAAACAGAAATTATATCGCAATCTATCTCTGTTAACTTATCTTTTTTCTGATCTTCCCGATTTTGTCGTTACAGGAATGTCAAATGCGGGTAAGACAACTTATATAAGGAAGCTATTAGAGTCGTCATCTAAGGTTTTCACAGAAGCCCCATCCCGTGTGATATATTTTTACAACGTATATTAACCCAAGTTCGCGGAGATGGAAAGCAGTATAGGAAACATAAGTTTTTTCAAGGACTTCCACAGCGAAGCGTCATAGAAGAGTCTGCCGGACCGGAAAGTCATTTGCTTTTAGTTTTGACGATTTATACCAAGACGTCATAAACTCTAGAGTTATAAGTGACTTAACCATAATGTTGTGCCATCATTTGAACATAAGCTGTATATTCACCTCTCATAACATTTTTACATGTGGCAATTTTTTAAAAACCATCGCAACCAATTTACATTATATTCTGCTGTTCACACTACGGAACCGACTGCAACTTTCTGTGCTGGCAACGCAGCTCTTTTGCCATAAGAAAACATCAAAGCACTTTGTCAATGTTTACGACGAGGTGATAAGTGAAAATCCTTATTCCCCATTAGTAATTGATCTGTCTCCTAAAACACCCAATACACGTTACATGTTGCGAACAAACATTTTCCCGGGGCAATATCCTATTATATACGAATTAAGGTAAATGTATTTGATCGCAAAGATATGTGGCTCGTGTCTATTGAATGCCGGAAAGGTGTAAGGATAAGACGGGGAAAATTGCTGCACAATGAACAGATTAACGACACACGTTTATTACTTCAGGTATTTGAGTGTAGCTACCAGCTATCAGCGAGGACACTTACTACAGACTGCTACGGCTGAACAGCTTAATTGTCTTTACGAAATAATCTTAAATGTGTTAAATGGAAATATTCCATTAACTGACGTTGAATACTCGAAGCTCTATAGGCACAGAAATGTACTAAGAAAGTTAGCGCTGAAAGAGATTGACTCTTATACCAAAAAGCAGTTAATTAGTAAAAATTTGATTGCCATCAAAGACTTGTTATGTGTTTTCTTTCACTACTATTCGGATCCTGAACAATCTATTACAGTAGATACTCGCTCATCTGGAGAAGAAGAAGAAGATTCTGAAGAAGAAGAAGAAGAAGAAGAAGAAGAAGAAGAAGCGCAACAGCTCAACCTAAATAAAACCGAGTATACAGATTATAATGGCCGACGACAATGGATTTAGGAAGTCAATTCTGATTCCACTGTCGCGATACCAGCAGCTTCTGCAGTATCAGAACAAGACCGCAAAAGCATCTCCACTGACATCAACTCAGAAAGGCAATCAGCCTGAGGAATCTTCTGAGAACAACGCCATGATACCCGATAATTCATTACGGACAGACAAAAAACCAGACACATCAGTCAAGCCGTTGAAATATCCCGCTGAAGAACCCTTGACAAACGACGACGACACCCATGAATCAGAGATTGAACGAAAAATACTGCATACCATAAACTGTAGTTTTTCTAATCCCCTAAGAGAAAAACTGTCACGGCTGTTTCTTTTTATTATTAACTTTGGTGCCCCTCATATCACTTTCAACGAACATGGGAACGTTCTTATACGCAATCGTATTATCGGAGGGCCATCTAATATTTTGGATTTGTTCCTCGCGTGTGTTAGCGCAACTGCCACTAAATCCGCTGGGTACGCTGTTTTTAAAGAGGCTTTGCAACAAATAAATGTCCCAAAACACTTTTTACACGGAAAGCCGTTCACCGTGCAAATGCCTGCGCAAGACAAAGCTCAGAAAGCTGGTAAAACAAAGCGGAAAACTAAAATAGAAAACTGGCAAACTTACTAAGTAGGTTTTCAATTTGTATTTCTTCATTTTTTTTCAAATTTACCTCAGTTTTGTTTAACGGGGAAATGGCAGAAACGCAAACACGCACCGAGCAAGTACGTATCCCAGTGGGCACATAACGTCAAAAAGACGTCGTACTGACGTCGATGCGACGTCATTAAGTCGCATCGACGTCAATATGACGTCTTTTTGACGTTATGTGCCCACTGGGATACTATGACGTCGCATCGACGTCAGAACGACGTCTTTTTGACGTTATGTGCCAACTTGGATACTACTCAAAAATAAGCAAAGCAGTACAACTGTAACCAGCAGGCACAAATGTTGAAACAATTTTCCATGGTCGTTGTTTCGGTGTCATGAAGTTGAAACAACAGTCATACAACGTTTCATTATAGTGTGCCTACTGGACAGTGAATTAGTTTTTTTTTTCCCAAAAAATGACAATTGCTAATTTTGAATAGTATGAATAGCTATATACAAATAAAGGAAGACAAACTGTAAATAAATTTCAACAGGTTTTATTTTGATGTTTTCCTAATTTCAACCAATTAAACAGTTACCAAAATACACATGACGCGCGCAATTCCATTCCCACATGGAAATTAAAGACAAAACAAATGAAAATGCCAAAACACAACTATGTTATTCCACTTCTATAAATGTTAAGTATATTTGTACAAAATTTCAGTTTTGTATAAATATCTTAAAACTCAGGTTACATTTTAGCTAACTATTTGCTTAAATGTTTTTAATGTTTATGCGCGTTTAGCAGGCATGAATCAAGAAACTCACTACCCTATTCAGAAGCTGTTTGGGACTCAAGAAAACATAAAATAAATCTTAAAAAAATCGTTTGTTTGACCAAAAAGTGCTGATCCAGATCAGACTTTTAAAGAAGTCTCATTAAAGTCTATAAACTGTTTGCCATTCGATCTGCTTATTTTGACTGCATTACTGCATTGACTACACGTCTTACTGTTCTGCAGCTTATCTTGCCTAATCGTATTAAAGCGTATTTTCGTAAGCGTTCTAAAATCAAGTACCTTTATTGTCATAAAAGAGAACAATATGGATTTAGAATGTAGTAATGCATTCTAAAAGGGCAGATGGATACAATGCATATTAGGACGGTTTTAAAAGGATCTGATATCATACCGTTTCAGAGAGATAGAAATGATTTCAATTCTTTATTACTCTAGGTTAACAAAAGTAAATAACAAGAGATATAATACGACAGTGAAAAACTTTGAATAGGAGTTAACAACTGCAAACAAACTGGGAGTAAAAGTGTCAGACTAATCTTTTCGATCATACCTGTTGTCCCGATCAAAGTAAATGTTAAACACATAACAAAAAGAAAGATGAATTAATACGTTTTACGGTTTAAAGGCAATCACTTGATCCTTATAAACTGAATGACGATATCTGTTAAAATCAAAGATCAGAGGGATTCCATACCGTTTCCGAAAGAAACGATATAAAGAAGAACGCAATAACTTGCGAAAAATAATGAAACTATAAAGCAAATATAATCCTATGAGACCGAAAAAGGATGATTGACATGATTGATACGACTTTGAATTCTAATCGTCTCTATTTACTATATACAATATATACACAAAGACACAGAAAGGTAGAAGCGTCAAGTTGGTTACTTATTCCCTATTCCCTATTCCCGATTCTAATAACCCATATAGATATCGGTACTTTTACGTTGCGACATTAAATACTCTTGGAATATTAATCTTTTCTCTAGTCTGTAGTTGTCTGTCTGAGTACATCTCTACTCAGTCAGGTTGTTTGTCCGTCTGTCTGTTCGCATGTATTTGCTTTCGCATATGAAAAGGGTATATCTGTTCACTTCAAATTCTATCAAGCATCGCCCCAAAAACTTCATGGAGATTATACTTTTGTTTTGTTGTGCCTGTCCATGCGTTCCTTCATTATTTTGTCCGTCCTTGCGTCTGCCTGTCCTGGAGGTATCCTGTCCTTTTAGTCTTTTGTCTTTACAGTGATAGCAAAGCAGGTGTGTAAGTTGACTAAGGCATTTGGAGGAACATATTGGTGCAATTACTATAATACTATAACAGGCTGTCGTTTTTGTACATCGATGCGATCTTTTATCTGTCCGTATGTGTATGTCTGTCTGTCCGTCTGATTTTGTTTGCACATACATGCAAGTATATAAAATCAGCAGCAAAACGTATAGGATGTATCGTTGTTACCCTTTTGGAAGGGTTTTCGTGGTCCTGAGAAGCAAACAGGAAGTAATGGAAGATGTCTCCCTTTGAAAAAATGGTGGCGAAACACATGGAACAGTACCCGTGCACTTTATGGAAATACTGCTGTGTCCGTCTTGGTATGTATCTGTGTAACCGTCCGTCCGTCCGGTTTTGTTTGTATTTATGCAGATCCAATTAGCAGTAGCTAGTAGATACAATTTTTTATATGCACAAAGACACATATGAGCCGCGACACGAGAAAACCAACAATGTGGTTGTGCGCTCAGCGCAGACTCAGATCAGCTTGGGCATCCGCCCAGTCTGATCAGTCTTCGCTGTCCGCATGAAGGTAACTTAGACCCTTAGCTACCCTTTGAGCACTTAACGAAAGGTCTGGTCAAACTTGGCGGAAACCTAGACTGATCTGAGTCTGCGCAGTGCGCATGACCACATTGTTGGTTTTGTCGTGTCGCGGCTCAATATGGAGGATATAATATGAACATTTGAAGTAATTTCACTGAGCCAATTTTGAAAAAAAAATATTAAAGTTTCCTTCCATATGAAATGAAGTGAAATAATGTTGACGATTTCACCCTAACTTTATAAGTGAGAGGGATTTTTAAATGATACCACCTTTTGCATGCAAAAAGACAACTATATGGAGCATATGATATGAACATTTTAAGGAAAATCACTGAGCCAATTTAAAAAAAAAAAGGATAACATTTTATTCTGTATTAATTTAAGTCAAACAATGTTGACGATTTCACCCTAACTTTATAAGTGAGAGGGAGTTTTGAATGATACAATCTCTGGCATGCAAAAAGACACATATATAGAGCATATGATATGATCATTTTAAAGAATTTCACTGAGCCAATTTTGACAAAAAAAATATTAAAAGTTTTCTTTCATTTGAAATGAAGTGAAAGAATGTTGATGATTTCACCCTAAATTTAAAAGTGAGAGGGAGTTTTGAATGATACATTCTTTTGCATGCATGAAAACAAAATTATGGAGCATATTATATGAACATTTTAAGGAATTTCACTGAGCCAATTTTGAGAAAAAAAAATATGAAATTTTCTTCAATATTAATTTACGTCAAACAATGTTGACGATTTCACCGTAATTTTATATATGAGAGGGAGTTTTGAATGATACAATCTTTGGCATGCATAAAGACATATATATGGAGCATACGATATGAACATTTTAAGGAATTTCACTGAGCCAATTTTGAGAAAAAAATTTTTAATGTTTTCTTCCATATGAAATGAAATCAACGAATGTTGACGATTTCACCCTAAAATTATAAGTGAGAGGTAGTTTTGAATGATACAATCTTTTGCTTGCATAAAGACATATATATGGAGCATACGATATGAACATTTTAAGGAATTTCACTGAGCCAATTTTGAAAAAAAAATGAAATTTTCTTCCATATTAATTTACGTCAAACAATGTTGACGATTTCACCGTAACCTTATAAGTGAGAGGGAGTTTTGAATGATACAATCTTTTGCATGCGTAAAAACACATATATGGAGCATATGATATGAACATTTTAAGGGATTTCACTGAGCCAATTTTGAGAAAAAAATATTAAACTTTTTCTTCTTTATAAAATGAAGTGAAAGAGTGTTCATGATTTCATCCTAAATTTTTAAGTGAGAGGGAGTTTTGAATGATACAATATTTTGCATGCGTAAAGACGCATATACGGAGCATATGATATGAACATTTTAAGGAATTTCACTGAGCCAATTTTGAGAAAAAAAATGAAATCTTCTTCCATATTAATTTAGGTCAAACAATGTCAAAGATTTCACCGTAACTTTATAAGTGAGAAGAGTTTTGAATGATACAATCTTTTGCAAGTATAAAGACATATATATGGAGCATATGATATGAATATTTTAAGGAATTTCACTGTGCCAATTTTGAAAAAAAAAATAAAAGATTTTCTTCCGTATGAAATGAAATGAACGAATGTTGACGTTTTTATTCTAAATTTAAAAGTGAGAGGGAGTTTTGAATGATACAATCTTTTGCATGTATAAAGACACATATAAGGAGCATATGATATGAACATTTTGAGGAATTTCACCGAGCCAATTTTGAGAAAACAAAATATGTACTTTTCATCCATACTAATTTAAGTCAAACAATATTGACGATTTCACCGTAACTTTATACGTGAGAGGGAGTTTCGAATGATACCATCTTTTGCAAGCATAAAGACATATATATGGAGCATATGATATGAATTTTTTAAGGAATTTCACTGAGCCAATTTTGAGAAAAACAATATGAAATTTTCTTCAATATTAATTTAAGTCAAACAATGTTGACGATTTCACCGTAACTTTATATATGAGAGGAAGTTTTGAATGATACAATCTTTTGCAAGTATAAAGACATATATATGGAGCATATGATATGAATATTTTAAGGAATTTCACTGAGCCAATTTTGAAAAAAAAATAAAAGATTTTCTTCCGTATGAAAAGAAATGAACGAATGTTGACGTTTTTATTCTAAATTTAAAAGTGAGAGGGAGTTTTGAATGATACAATCTTTCGCATGTATAAAGACACATATAAGGAGCATATGATATGAACATTTTGAGGAATTTCACTGAGCCAATTTTTAGAAAACAAAATATGTACTTTTCATCCATACTAATTTAAGTCAAACAATATTGACGATTTCACCGTAACTTTATACGTGAGAGGGAGTTTTGAATGATAACATCTTTTGCAAGCATAAAGACATATATAGGGAGCATATGATATGAATTTTTTAAGGAATTTCACTGAGCCAATTTTGAGAAAAACAATATGAAATTTTCTTCAATATTAATTTAAGTCAAACAATGTTGACGATTTCACCGTAACTTTATATATGAGAGGAAGTTTTGAATGATACAATCTTTTGCATGCATAAAACCATATATATGGAGCATACGAAATGAACATTTTAAGGAATTTCACTGAGCCAATTTTACGTCAAACAATGTTGACGATTTCACCGTAACTTTATATATGAGAGGGAGTTTTGAATGATACAATCTTTTGCATGCACAAAGACTTATATATGGAGCTTACGATATGAACATATTAAGAATTTTCACGGAGCCAGTTTTGAGAAAAAAAATAATGAAATTTTCTTTTATATTAATTTAAGTCAAACAATGTTGACGATGTCATCGTAACTTTATAAGTGAGAGGTCGTTTTGAAAGATCCACTTTTTTTACATGCATAAAGACACATATATTGAGCATATTATATGAACATTTTAAGGAATTTCACTGAGCCAATTTTGAAAAAAAAAATATTAAAAGTTTTCTTCCATAGGAAATAAAATGAACGAATGTTGACGATTTCATCCACAATTTATAAGTGAGAGGGAGTTTTGAATGATACAATCTTTTGCTAGCATAAAGACATATATATGGAGCATATGATATGAATTTTTTAAAGAATTGCACTGAACCAATTTTGAGAAATAAAAAATATGAAATTTTCTTCAATATTAATTTAAGTCAAACAATGTTGACGATTTCGCCGATATGAGAGGGAGTTTTGAATGATACCATCTTTTGCTTGCATTAAGACGTATATATGGAGCATATAATATGAATTTTTTTAGGAATTTCACTGAGCCAATTTTGAGAAAAAAAATATGAAATTTTCTTCCATATTAATCTACGTCAAACAATGTTGACGATGTCACCGTAACTTTATATATGAGAGGGAGTTTTGAATGATACAATCATTTGCATGCATTAAAACGTATATATTGAGCATACGATATGAACATTTTAAGGAATTTCACTGAGCCAATTTTGAGAAAAAAAAATGAAATTTTCTTCCATATTACTTTACGTCAAATAGTGTTGACAATGTCACCGTAACGTTATAAGTGAGAGGGAGTTTTGAATGATACAATCTTTTGCATGCATAAAGAGACATATATGGAGCATATAATATGAACCGTATTATCTACCGTATTAATTTACGTCAAACATTGTTGACGATTTCACCGTAACTTTATAAGTGAGAGGGAGTTTTGATTGATACAATCTTTTGCAAGCATAACGACACATATATGGAGCGTAGCATATGATATGAACATTTTAAGGAATTTCACTGAGCCAATTTTGAAAAAAAAGATATTAAAAGTTTTCTTCCATAGGAAATGAAATGAACGGTTGACGATTTCATCCTAAATTTATAAGTGAGAGGGAGTTTTGAATGATACAATCTTTCGCATGTATAAAGACACATATAAGGAGCATATGATATGAACATTTTGAGGAATTTCACTGAGCCAATTTTGAAAAAAAAAAATGTAATTTTCATCCATACTGATTTAAGTCAAACAATGTTGACGATTTCACCGTAACTTTATAAGTGAGAAGGAGTTTTGATTAATACAATCTTTTGCCAGCATAAAGACATATATATGCAGCATATGATATGAATTTTTTAAGGACTTTCACTGAGCCAATTTTTAGGAAAAAAAAAATGAAATTTTCTTCAATATTAATTTACGTCAAACAATGTTGACGATTTCACCGTAACTTTATATATCATAGGGAGTTTTGAATGATACAATCTTTTGCATGCATTAAGACGTATATATGGAGCATACGATATGAACATTTTAAGGAATTTCGCTGAGCCAATTTTGAGAAAAAAAAATAGGAAATTTTCTTCCATATTAATTTACGTCAAACAATGTTGACGATGTCACCGTAACGTTATAAGTGAGTGGGAGTTTTGAATGATACAATCTTTTGCATGCATAAAGACACATATATGGAGCATATAATATGAACATTTTAAGGAATTTCACTGAGCCAATTTTGAAAAAAAAATATTAAAAGTTTTCTTCCATAGGAAATGAAATGAACGAATGTTGACGATTTCATCCTAAATTTATAAGTGAGAGGGAGTTTTGAATGATACAATATTTCGCATGTATAAAGACACATATAAGGAGCATATTATATGAACATTTTGAGGAATTTCACTGAGCCAATTTTGAGAAAAAAAATATGTAATTTTCATCCATACTAATTTAAGTCAAACAATGTTGACGATTTCACCGTAACTTTATAAGTGAGAAGGAGTTTTGAATAATACAATCTTTTGCCAGCATAAAGACAAATATATGGAGCATATGATATGAATTTTTTAAGGAATTTCACTGAGCCAATTTTGAGAAAAAAAAATGGAATTTTCTTCAATATTAATGTACGTCAAACAATGTTGACGATTTCACCATAACTTTATATATGAGAGTGAGTTTTGAATGATACAATCTTTTGCATGCATTGAGACGTATATATGGAGCATACGATATGAACATTTTAAGGAATTTCACTGAGCTAATTTTGAGAAAAAAAAATATGAAATTTTCTTCCATATTAATTTACGTCAAACAATGTTGACGATGTCACCGTAACTTTATAAGTGAGAGGGAGTTTTGAATGATACAATCTTTTGCAAGCGTAAAGACATATATATGGAGCATATGATATGAACATTTTAAGGAATTTCACTGAGCCAATTTTGAGAAAAAAAATAGGAAATTTTCTTCAATATTGATTTACGTCAAACAATGTCTCCATGTTTAACCTTTGACTTCAGGGATGACTTTAGACTAAGTAGATCATGTTCATCTAATCTGCGAAGTTTAACCTTCTTGCTTATGCATTCCCCACACCCTTTACACTTTTGTCGCCTTGATTTTGGCATTTTATATCTGTTACTTCACAGACTTATACTAAGTATAATCAACAATTTACACAAATGTCTTGTCTACTTGACTTGAATGACTATATTCTACTTGAATATTAATGTAAAATGGTCAAAAAATAGTATGATAAATAGAAAATGATCAACAAGTATGATGAATATTTAAATGTTCAAAATGAGAGATGAATGTTCAAAACAATGATGAAGACAATAATAACAATACAAAAAATTCTAGAGATAAACAAAGTAAAATCTCTATATGTAAACTATATTTTATGTGAAGGAAATTCTTTTTCCCCAAAATGTGAATGTATACAGTTGTTATTCACTACAAATGCAAAATAGAATGCCTAATGTTAACACTAGCACACAATCGATGGCAGTATAGGAGCGAAATCACTATTTTTTACAACAGAAGAAGACTGAATAGATCAAAGGAATTCAGTATAGCTGAAATTATGCTTTTGAAAGGGTCAGTCTCAAAAATGGGTCAATGATGAAGGACAACTGCAAATATTTAGCTGTGTTAAGTACTTTGGTACAAACCTTGGATATTGTTTGCAATATTAGAGATGAATGTAATGATGGACAGTACCTTTATAAGAGATGAATGTAATGATGGACAGTTCCTAAATCTCTTAATTAAAAAGATGAATGAATCACTTGTCAGTTCAATGTGCTTGAAATATATGAAGATAAAGGACAGCTGCAAACATTTAGCTGTATGAAAGTACTTTGGTATGAGACCTTTGATAAAAGAAATTTGTATTTTTTTTGCTTTAACAGGCAAAGATCATGAAGCTCATAATTTAGAAAATGAACTTTGCATGAATCACTTATCTGTATTAAGTTGCTTGAAAATCAATCTTTACTGATTAAAACTTGTTGCAAAATACTGGCATATTTTGTATTTAACACACGTTATTTCGTAATGGCTACACAAGTTGTCACAATATTAAAAAGAACATACTCCCATTTTCAGTACTGTTGATTATACTTTGCATACTTATAAGTGTGAAGTAACAAATTTGCCCAAGATCAAGGCAACAAAGTGTAAAATGTGTAGGGAATGCTTTAGCAAGAAGGTTTAATTTTGCAGATTAGACGAACATGATCTGCTTAGGCTAAAGTCATCCCTTAAGTCAAAGGTTAAATATGAAGCCATGATTTATGGCAAATGTAATGGGGATAAAAGTGACCCTTGCCTGACTCCATCTTTAAAGAAATGGAACCAAATATAATGCCAAGTACCTCCATCAGAAACTACTGTCGAAGAGTTATTTGAAAAGAAAATCAAGCTGTATATATCAAGAACCACATCCTCTTCTAATAGTAGAATTGTATGCTCTTTGTGTAATGCATTTAGATCTCCTTTCGTAAAGAGCACAGATTCAGACAAAGTCATTGATGGCTCTAGCAAAATCTCCAAATAAGCTGCAGGATAAGGTCATGAAAAGTGGTTGGGATAAAAAACGGGTAATATGAAAAAAGATTGATGACACAAAGCTTGACAATTTCCCAGAGTTGACTGAGGATGACCTCAGGGACCTGACAATGGGAATATACCAACTTAAACAGGCCAAATCCTACACGGATGAACACTTTGACGAAAAGGGATCATATGAGATAATGGCACACAATGAAGATGACGGTGTTCTCAAAGCACAGATACGTTCTCGTCACACATCAAATAAAACATATAACTTGTGGGTTGAATACACTCAAGGGCTGAACCCAATCACTGGATGGTATTGTGGGTGCAGAAGTGGAGCTCGCACCGTTGGGTGTTGTGCACATGTGGCTTCAGTGCTTTGGTATTTAGGATATTATCGCAACGAAACAGAAAACAGTGAAGCCTAACCGAGCAAGATGCACATTGATTATGTAAAAGATGCTGCTGTTGACACATGGAGTACGTCTAGCGATTC
The DNA here is from genome assembly GCA_963989385.1 of Ctena decussata. Taxonomy (NCBI): domain Eukaryota; kingdom Metazoa; phylum Mollusca; class Bivalvia; order Lucinida; family Lucinidae; genus Ctena; species Ctena decussata. Next base: position 48,207,018 of record OZ022500.1, read on the forward strand.
TGAAGAAGATGAATAATAACCAGCGTAAAAACACGAATGGGCCATAAGGACTTTAATTTAAGCATTTAGCATGAGTTTAATGAGGTTGCAAAAACGAAGCAAACCCTGCTTGTAAGTCATTGGCAATTTGTTAATTTACCAGATGCGAGGTATCCTTTTTTCAAAATTACATAAAATATGACATCGTCGCATGCAAAAGTAACTCCAATGCCTACAAAAATCAACAAATATTTGCATCAAAAGGTGTTATTAACTTCCAAATGGAGTTTGGAGTACTATGGAATGACAAATGCATGCTGATATTGAAAAACGGACAAAATCAAAGTTCGTGGGGAGATAACTCTCATATTAATGATCATAAAATAAATTCTGACATATGCCTGCAATGACTATTATATTAACATAATAATAGCAAAAGATTTTTAAAAAATCTTGAAAACTGTGAACGTGTTGTGGTTTTTCGTAAAGTCGGAGAACAAAAAATACTGAAATTGGGGTACATCTTACAAGCGAATATAAACTCTATTCTGGTATGAATTTCAGAACAATATTATCGTCATCTTTTAAGTCCAGAAGTGTACTTTTCCCATTGCAACCACCATTGTGAAGCATGAACTTGGAATAGAAAAAATAACATTTTTGTAACTATACTTGTAATGGGGTGGAATTACCCCACCCATTTAAATCGTGCATACAGCAAAAACCAGTGAACCAAACAATCTGGTATTGCACCAAAAGACAGTCAATACATATCAGTTAAAGTATACAAAGTTTAAAGAAAATCGGTTTTAGCCATGAAAATGGCCTTGTAGGGACTGGTCCTTTCTGCTTACAAGCTGTGTGAGATCTTTGATTAAATTCTGTCTAGTCTAACCTTGACCTTGAAGATGATGTCATTGTCATTTGATCACAACCAGTGCTCTAACTACTCATAATGGTTAATTTAGGCCACTTTGGTCATAATTTCATACCAGTTCAGGAGCTAATGTGTAGACAATGGTCAAAACTTGACTTAAATTGACATTATAAGTCTTACTCTGACCTTGAAACAAAGGTCAAGGTCACCAAAATTTAATCAATAGTTTGCACTCTCCTAACGGTGAAACCAAGTTAGTTTGGTAAGAAGTCATCTATTTGTTCTGGAAATATGGTAGAATATATTGAATTCAAAGTACCAAAATTAATGAAAATTGAGAGTGACTCTAAAAGAAATTCTGCAGACATAAGATTTTACTTTGAAAGGTAGAATTTGAGAAAGGATATCACCAAAGATATTACTTCAACTAATAAAGGAAGGTATTTATGAATGTCATTAAATTTGAAGGATTAATATAGCTTATAGTATGACTTCCCTGGTTCATGCTGATTTACCCCATCCACTTTAATAACCCCATTATTCCAAAAGTCGTGCTTACGGAGCTTAACCACTATTGATTCAGTATAGCAGACACTATAGGCTAATCATCAGCTGAAAATAAAACTTTTTGCTCTTGGGCAGAAAAAGGGTCTTATAGGCACCCCCTTTGCTCAGCGACTGTTTTTACAAATTCTCTTATCGTAAACTCAATATACATGTCTTAAGAATGAAAAAGATTGTATCATTCAAGTTTCTCTCTAACCGCTCTCCTCCTGGTCAAATGTTCACTTTTACCTGAACTTTTTTATGAAGAAGATAAACTTTTCAGACAGTTGCTCAAAATAGGGTCAGTGGACTTTTCCAAATTATTTTGGTATGATGTACGCCATATATATGTCATAAACATGCAAAATATTATATCATTCAAACTCCCTCTCATAGATATATTTATAGTCAAATCTGCAACATTTCTGGCTTTAGTTAATATACAAGAAAGTCTTTTCAAATATTTTCTCAAAATTTGCTCAGTGGAATTTGTTAAAATGTTTCTATAATTTTCTAACTATACATGTTTTTAAGCGAACAAAAATATTGTATAATTCTCTAGATCCTTTTACTAGTCTAGCTAAAGTCAAAGATTCAGTACCATTTGGTTTTTACTAATATATACGATAAAAAAGCTCTGAAAAGTAAGATCCGATCCTTTGGAAGCAAGGAATACATCATCAAAACAGAAAATAGCGGACTCGGTTTAATTGACTCTATTCATGACCAGTAATGAAATGTGCTACACCAGCCACGCCCTGTAGCACCGGCTTCAGCGGAACTCTATTTTCAAAATAACTAAAATGAACTCAATGATCCCAAAGAACCAGAAAAATATAATCTGCCCTATGATGATGTACGGGGAGACGTTTTACGGCCGCACACTTTGCAAACATTTTCTCAAAATAGGTTAAGTGTTTTTTCCAGTTTTTTTTTATTTTGTCTATAAACACGCAGAAGATTGTATCATTCAAACCTCCCTCTCATCGATATATTTGTAGTAAACTTTCAACATGTTTGACTTTTAAAGATTTAATAATATATTTATACAAGAAAAAGTTTTCAAAGATTTACTCAAAATTTGCTCTGTGGAATTTGTTAAAATGTTCAAATAATATTCTCACTATACAGGTTTCTAAGCGTGCAAAATATCGTTTAATTCGATACATTTCCTTCCATTAGATTAGAAAAACTCAAATCTTCATGATTATTTTACTTTCACTAATACAGAAGATAAAGTTAGCATAACTTTCTTCAAAAGTGGCTCAGTGGATTTTTTCCATTTTTTGTGATTATATACCTTATATACATGTCTATAAAGAAGCAAAAGATTGTATCATTTAAAACTCTCAACGATATCTTTATAGTCGATTTTTCAACATTTTGACTTAAATAAATATACAAGAAACACTTTTCTTTTTCTTTTTTAAATTGATCCAGTAAAATTTGTTCAAATGTTCAATAATAATCTCGCTTAACCTGTTTTTAAGCGTGCAAAAATTGTATCATTCGATGCTTCCTCTCACTACTATAGTTAAAGTCAAATCTTCAACATAATTTGACTTTTATTAATATACAAGAAAATATAGTATCATTCAAAATTCTCACTCACCGCTATTCACAAAATTTGACCTTTAATGGATGAGTAAATGATTGCCAAAACTGTATCATAATTGGCTCAGTTTTTTTTTTTCAAATATTCTCAGCATAAATTCAATATACATTTCTCCATTGATACCAAATATTGTATAATTCAAGACTCTCTCTAAACGCTATACTTATAGTGAAATCTTCACTATTATTTGACTTTTTGAATATAGTAGATAAACATTTCAAATATATTCTCAAAATAGGCCCAGTGGAGTTTTCCGAATTTTTCGTATTATGTACGAAATATACACGACTATAAGCACGCAAAACATTTTATTAGTCAAAACTCTCTTTAACCGATATATTTATAGTCAAGTCTCCGACATTTTTTACTTTCATTAATATACAAGAAAAACTTTTCAAATATTTTCTCAAAATTTGCTCAGTGGAATTTGTTGAAATATTCAAATAATGTTTTCACTATATAGGTTTCTAAGCGTGAAAAAGATTGTTTAATTCAATATTTCCTCTCCCTAGTATACCTTAATTGAAATCTTCAACTTATTTGACTTTTACTGATAAAGAAGATAAAGTTTGAAAAAAAATTCTTCAAAATTGCCTCAGTGGATTTTTCCAATGTTCTATGTATAATGTACGCACTATACATGTTATATACTTCATTTCATAATGAAGAAAAGTTTCATATTTTTTTTTCAAAATTGGCTCAGTGATTTTGGCTTATATATTCATATAATATGCTCCATATATGTGACTTTATGCATGCAAAAGATTGTATCATTCAAAACTCCCTCTCACTTATAAATTTAGGATGAAATCATCAACATTCTTTCACTTCACTTCATTTGAAAAAGAAAATTTTAATATTTTTTTTTCAAAATTGGCTCAGTGAAATTCCTTAAAATGTTCATATAATATGCTCAATATATGTGTCTTTATGCACGCAAAAGATTGTATCATTCAAAACTCCCTCTCACTTATAAATTTAGGATTAACTCGTCAACATTCGTTCATTGTATTTCCGATGGAAGAAAATTTTTAATATTTTTTTCAAAATTGTCTCAGTGAAATTCCTTAAAATGTTCATATAATATGCTCAATATATGTGCCTTTATGCATGCAAAAGATTGTATCATTCAAAACTCCTTCTCACTTATAAAGTTACGGTGACATCGTCAACATTGTTTGACGTAAATTAATATGGAAGAAAATTTCCTATTTTTTTTCTCAAAATTGGGTCAGTGAAATTCCTTAAAATGTTCATATCATATGCTCCATATATATGTCTTTATACTTGCAAAAGATTGTATCATTCAAAACTACCTCTCACTTATAAAGTTACGGTGAAATCGTCAACATTGTTTGACATAAATTAATATGGAAGAAAATTTCATATTTTTTTTTCTCAAAATTGGCTCAGTGAAATTCCTTAAAAAATTCATATCATATGCTCCATATATATGTCTTTATGCTGGCAAAAGATTGTATTAATCAAAACTCCGTCTCACTTATAAAGTTACGGTGAAATCGTCAACATTGTTTGACTTAAATTAGTATGGATGAAAATTTCATATTTTTTTTCTCAAAATTGGCTCAGTGAAATTCCTCAAAATGTTAATATAATATGCCCCTTATATGTGTCTTTATACATGCGAAATATTGTATCATTCAAAACTCCCTCTCACTTATAAATTTAGGATGAAATCGTCAACATTCGTTCATTTCGTTTCCTATGGAAGAAAACTTTTAATATTTTTTTTCAAAATTGGCTCAGTGAAATTCCTTAAAATGTTCATATTATATGCTCCATATATGTGTCTTTATGCATGCAAAAGATTGTATCATTCAAAACTCCTTCTCACTTATAAAGTTACGGTGACATCATCAACATTGTTTGACGTAAATTAATATTGAAGAAACTTTCATATTTTTTTTTCTCAAAATTGGCTCAGTGAAATTCCTTAAAAAATTCATATCATATGCTGCATATATATGTCTTTATGCTGGCAAAAGATTGTATTAATCAAAACTCCTTCTCACTTATAAAGTTACGGTGAAATCGTCAACATTGTTTGACTTAAATTAGTATGGATGAAAATTACATATTTTTTTTCTCAAAATTGGCTCAGTGAAATTCCTCAAAATGTTCATATCATATGCTCCTTATATGTTTCTTTATACATGCCAAAGATTGTATCATTCAAAACTCCCTCTCACTTATAAATTTAGGATGAAATCGTCAACATTCGTTCATTTCATTTCCTATGGAAGAAAACTTTTAATATTTTTTTTTCAAAATTGGCTCAGTGAAATTCCTTAAAATGTTCATATTATATGCTCCATATATGTGTCTTTATGCATGCAAAAGATTGTATCATTCAAAACTCCCTCTCACTTATAAAGTTACGGTGACATCGTCAACATTGTTTGACGTAAATTAATATGGAAGAAAATATCCTATTTCTTTTTTCTCAAAATTGGCTCAGTGAAATTCCTTAAAATGTTCATATCGTATGCTCCATATATACGTCTTAATGCATGCAAAAGATTGTATCATTCAAAACTCCCTCTCATGTATAAAGTTACGGTGAAATCGTCAACATTGTTTGACGTAAATTAATATGGAAGAAAATTTCATATTTTTGTTCTCAAAATTGGCTCAGTGAAATTCCTTAAAATGCTCATATCATATGCTCTATATATGTGTCTTTTTGCTTGCAAAAGATTGTATCATTCAAAACTCACTCTCATATATAAAGTTACGGTGAAATCGTCAACATTGTTTGACGTAAATTAATATTGAAGAAAATTTCATATTGTTTTTCTCAAAATTGGCTCAGTGAAATTCCTTAAAAAATTCATATCATATGCTCCATATATATGTCTTTATGCTGGCAAGAGATTGTATTAATCAAAACTCCGTCTCACTTATAAACTTACGGTGAAATCGTCAACATTGTTTGACTTAAATTAGTATGGATGAAAATTACATATTTTTTTCTCAAAATTGGCTCAGTGAAATTCCTCAAAATGTTCATATCATATGCTCCTTATATGTTACTTTATACATGCGAAAGATTGTATCATTCAAAACTCCCTCTCACTTATAAATTTAGGGTGAAATCGTCAACATTCGTTCATTTCATTTCATATGGAAGAAAACTTTAAATATTTTTTTTTTCAAAATTGGCTCGGTGAAATTCCTTAAAATGTTCATCTTATATGCTCCATATATGTGTCTTTATGCATGCAAAAGATTGTATCATACGAAACTCCCTCTCACTTATAAAGTTACGGTGACATCGTCAACATTGTTTGACGTAAATTAATATGGAAGAAAATTTCATATTTTTTTTCTCAAAATTGGCTCAGTGGAATTCCTTAAAATGTTCATATCGTATGCTCCATATATACGTCTTAATGCATGCAAAAAATTGTATCATTCAAAACTCCCTCTCATATATGAAGTTACGGTGACATCGTCAACATTGTTTGACGTAAATTAATATGGAAGAAAATTTCATATTTTTTTTCTCAAAATTGGCTTAGTGAAATTCCTTAAAATGTTCATATCGTATGCTCCATATATACGTCTTAATGCATGCAAAAGATTGTATCTTTCAAAACTCCCTCTCATATATAAAGTTACGATGAAATCGTCAACATTGTTTGACGTAAATTAATATTGAAGAAAATTTCATATTTTTTTTCTCAAAATTGGCTCAGTAAAATTCCTTAAAAAATTCATATCATATGTTCCATATATATGTCTTTATGCTGGCAAAAGATTGTATTATTCAAAACTCCTTCTCACTTATAAAGTTGAGGTGAAATCGTCAACATTGTTTGACTTAAATTAGTATGGATGAAAATTACATATTTTTTTCTCAAAATTGGCTCAGTGAAATTCCTCAAAATGTTCATATTATATGCTCCATATATGTGTCTTTATGCATGCAAAAGATTGTATCATTCAAAACTCCCTCTCACTTATAAAGTTACGGTGAAATCGTCAACATTGTTTGACGTAAATTAATATGGAAGAAAATTTCATATTTTTTTCCCACAATTGGCTCAGTGAAATTCCTCAAAATGTTCATATCGTATGCTCCATATATACGTCTTAATGCATGCAAAAGATTGTATCATTCAAAACTCCCTCTCATATATAAAGTTACGGTGAAATCGTCAACATCGTTTGACGTAAATTAATATGGAAGAAAATTTCATATTTTTTTCTCACAATTGGCTCAGTGAAATTCCTTAAAATGTTCATATCGTATGCTCCATATATACGTCTTAATGCATGCAAAAGATTGTATCATTCAAAACTCCCTCTCATATATAAAGTTACGGTGAAATCGTCAACATTGTTTGACGTAAATTAATATTGAAGAAAATTTCATATTTTTTTTCTCAAAATTGGCTCAGTGAAATTCCTTAAAAAATTCATATCATATGCTCCATATATATGTCTTTATGCTGGCAAAAGATTGTATTATTCAAAACTCCTTCTCACTTATAAAGTTACGGTGAAATCGTCAACATTGATTGACTTAAATAAGTATGGATGAAAATTACATATTTCTTTTCTCAAAATTGGCTCAGTGAAATTCCTCAAAATGTTCATATAATATGCTCCTTATATGTGTCTTTATACATGCGAAATATTGTATCATTCAAAACTCCCTCTCACTTATAAATTTAGGATGAAATCGTCAACATTCGTTCATTTCAATTCCTATGGAAGAAAACTTTTAATATTTTTTTTTCAAAATTGGCTCAGTGAAATTCCTTAAAATGTTCATATTATATGCTCCATATATGTGTCTTTATGCATGCAAAAGATTGTATCATTCGAAACTCCCTCTCACTTATAAAGTTACGGTGACATCGTCAACATTGTTTGACGTAAATTAATATGGAAGAAAATTTCATATTTTTTTTCTCAAAATTGGCTCAGTGGAATTCCTTAAAATGTTCATATCGTATGCTCCATATATACGTCTTAATGCATGCAAAAAATTGTATCATTCAAAACTCCCTCTCATATATGAAGTTACGGTGACATCGTCAACATTGTTTGACGTAAATTAATATGGAAGAAAATTTCATTTTTTTTTCTCAAAATTGGCTCAGTGAAATTCCTTAAAATGTTCATATCGTATGCTCCATATATACGTCTTAATGCATGCAAAAGATTGTATCTTTCAAAACTCCCTCTCATATATAAAGTTACGATGAAATCGTCAACATTGTTTGACGTAAATTAATATTGAAGAAAATTTCATATTTTTTTCTCAAAATTGGCTCAGTAAAATTCCTTAAAAAATTCATATCATATGTTCCATATATATGTCTTTATGCTGGCAAAAGATTGTATTATTCAAAACTCCTTCTCACTTATAAAGTTGAGGTGAAATCGTCAACATTGTTTGACTTAAATTAGTATGGATGAAAATTACATATTTTTTTCTCAAAATTGGCTCAGTGAAATTCCTCAAAATGTTCATATTATATGCTCCATATATGTGTCTTTATGCATGCAAAAGATTGTATCATTCAAAACTCCCTCTCACTTATAAAATTACGGTGACATCGTCAACATTGTTTGACGTAAATTAATATGGAAGAAAATTTCCTATTTTTTTCTCAAAATTGGCTCAGTGAAATTCCTCAAAATGTTCATATCGTATGCTCCATATATACGTCTTAATGCATGCAAAAGATTGTATCATTCAAAACTCCCTCTCGTATATAAAGTTACGGTGAAATCGTCAACATTGTTTGACGTAAATTAATATGGAAGAAAATTTCATATTTTTTTCTCACAATTGGCTCAGTGAAATTCCTTAAAATGTTCATATCGTATGCTCCATATATACGTCTTAATGCATGCAAAAGATTGTATCATTCAAAACTCCCTCTCATATATAAAGTTACGGTGAAATCGTCAACATTGTTTGACGTAAATTAATATTGAAGAAAATTTCATATTTTTTTCTCAAAATTGGCTCAGTGAAATTCCTTAAAAAATTCATATCATATGCTCCATATATATGTCTTTATGCTGGCAAAAGATTGTATTATTCAAAACTCCTTCTCACTTATAAAGTTACGGTGAAATCGTCAACATTGATTGACTTAAATTAGTATGGATGAAAATTACATATTTTTTTTCTCAAAATTGGCTCAGTGAAATTCCTCAAAATGTTCATATAATATGCTCCTTATATGTGTCTTTATACATGCGAAATATTGTATCATTCAAAACTCCCTTTCACTTATAAATTAAGGATGAAATCGTCAACATTCGTTCATTTCATTTCCTATGGAAGAAAACTTTTAATATTTTTTTTTTCAAAATTGGCTCAGTGAAATTCCTTAAAATGTTCATATTATATGCTCCATATATGTGTCTTTATGCATGCAAAAGATTGTATCATTCAAAACTCCCTCTCACTTATAAAGTTACGGTGACGTCGTCAATATTGTTTGAACTAAATTAATATGGAAGAAAACTTCATATTTTTTTTCTCAAAATTGGCTCAGTGAAATTCCTTAAAATGTTCATATCGTATGCTCCATATATACGTCTTAATGCATGCAAAAGATTGTATCATTCAAAACTCCCTCTCATATATAAAGTTACGGTGAAATCGTCAACATTGTTTGACGTAAATTAATATTGAAGAAAATTTCATATTGTTTTTCTCAAAATTGGCTCAGTGAAATTCCTAAAAAAATTCATATCATATGCTCCATATATATGTCTTTATGCTGGCAAAAGATTGTATTAATCAAAACTCCTTCTCACTTATAAAGTTACGGTGAAATCGTCAACATTGATTGACTTAAATTAGTATGGATGAAAATTACATATTTTTTTTCTCAAAATTGGCTCAGTGAAATTCCTCAAAATGTTCATATCATATGCTCCTTATATGTTTCTTTATACATGCCAAAGATTGTATCATTCAAAACTCCCTCTCACTTATAAATTTAGGATGAAATCGTCAACATTCGTTCATTTCATTTCATATGGAAGAAAAACTTTTAATTTTTTTTTTCAAATTCGCTCAGTGAAATTCCTTAAAATTTTCATATCATATGATCCATATATGTGTCTTTATGCATGCAAAGGCTTATATCATTCAAAACTCCCTCTCACTTATAAAGTTACGGTGACATCGTCAACATTGTTTGACGTAAATATATATTGAAGAAAATTTCATATTGTTTTTCTCAAAATTGGCTCAGTGAAATTCCTTAAAAAATTCATATCATATGCTCCATATATATGTCTTTATGCTTGCAAAAGATGGTATCATTCAAAACTCCCTCTCACTTATAAAGTTAAGGTGAAATCGTCAACATTGTTTGACGTAAATAAATATGGAAGAAAATTTCATATTTTTGTTCTCAAAATTGGCTCAGTGAAATTTCTTAAAAAATTCATATCATATGCTCCATATATATGTCTTTGTGCTTGCAAAAGATTGTATCATTCAAATCTCCCTCTCACTTATAAAGTTACGGTGAAATCGTCAACATTGTTTGACTTAAATTAGTATAGATGAAAATTACATTTCTTTTTCTCAAAATTGGCTCAGTGGAATTCCTCAAAATGTTCATATCATATGCTCCTTATATGTGTCTTTATACATGCGAAAGATTGTATAATTCAAAACTCCCTCTCACTTATAAATTTTGGATGAAATCGTCAACATTCGTTCATTTCATTTCCTATGGAAGAAAACTTTAAATATTTTTTTTCAAAATTGGCTCAGTGAAATTCCTTAAAATGTTCATATAATATGCTGAATATATGTGTCTTTATGCATGCAAAAGATTGTATCATTCGAAACTTCCTCTCACTTATAAAGTTACGGTGACATCGTCAACATTGTTTGACGTAAATTAATATAGAAGAAAATTTCTTTTTTTTTTCTCAAAATTGGCTCAGTGAAATTCCTCAAAATGTTCATACCGTATGCTCCATATAAATGTCTTTATGCATGCAAAAGATTGTATCATTCAAAAATCGCTCTCACTTATAAGATTACGGTGAAATCGTCAACATTGTTTGACGTGAATTTATATGGAAGAAAATTTCATATTTTTTTCTCAAAATTGGCTCAGTGAAATTCCTTAAAATGTTCATATCGTATGCTCCATATATATGTCTTTATGCGTGCAAAAGATTGTATCATTCAAAACTTCCTCTCATATATAAAGTTACGGTGAAATCGTCAGCATTGTTTGACGTAAATTAATATTGAAGAAAATTTCATATTTTTTTCTCAAAATTGGGTCAGTGAAATTCCTTAAAAAATTCATATCATATGCTCCATATATATGTCTTTATGCTTGCAAAAGATTGTATTATTCAAAACTCCCTCTCACTTATAAAGTTACGGTGAAATCGTCAACATTGTTTGACTTAAATTAGTATGGATGAAAATTACATATTTTTTTTCTCAAAATTGGCTCAGTGAAATTCCTCAAAATGTTCATATCATATGCTCCTTATATGTGTCTTTATACATGCGAAAGATTGTATCATTCAAAACTCCCTCTCACTTATAAATTTAGGATACAATCGTCAACATTCGTTCATTTCATTTCCTATGGAAGAAAACTTTTAATATTTTTTTTTTCAAAATTGGCTCAGTGAAATTCCTTAAAATGTTCATATCATATGCTCCATATATATGTCGTTATACTTGCAAAAGATTGTATCATTCGAAACTCTCTCTCACTTATAAAGTTACGGTGACATCGTCGACACGGTTTGACCTAAATTAATATGGAAACAAATTTCAATTTTTTTTTTCTCAAAATTGGCTCAGTGGAATTCCTTAAAATGTTCATATCATATGCTCTGTATATGCTTCTTTACGCATGCAAAAGATTGTATCATTCAAAACTCCCTCTCACTTATAAATTTAGGATGAAATCATGAACATTCTTTCACTTCATTTAATAAAGAAGAAAAGTTTTAATATTTTTTTTTCAAAATTGACTCAGTGAAATTCCTTAAAATGTTCATATGCTACGCTCCATATATGTGTCGTTATGCTTGCAAAAGATTGTATCAATCAAAACTCCCTCTCACTTATAAAGTTACGGTGAAATCGTCAACAATGTTTGACGTAAATTAATACGGTAGAAAATTTAATATTTTTTTATCAAACTTGGCTCAGTGAAATTCCTTAAAATGATCATATCATATGCTCCATATATGTGTCTTTATGCATGCAAAAGATTGTATTATTCAAAATTCCATCTCACTTATAAATTTATGGTGAAAATTGTCAACATTGTTTCACTTCATTTCATATGGACGAAAACTTTTAATATTTTTTTTCAAAATTGGCTCAGTGAAATTTCTTCAGATGCTCATATCATATGCTCTATATATGTGTCTTTTTGCTTGCAAAAGATTGTATCATTCAAAACTCCCTCTCACTTATAAAGTTAGGGTGAAATCGTCAAAGTGTTTGACTTCAATTAATACGGAAGAAAATTTCATTTTTTTTTTCAAAATTGGCTCAGTGAAATTCCTTAAAATGTTCATATCATATGCTCCATATACGTGTCTTTTTGCATGCTAAAGATTGTATCATTCAAAACTCCCTCTCACGTATAAAGTTGGGATGAAATCGTCCACATTGTTTCACTTCATTTCATATGGAAAAAAAAAACTTTTTTTTTCAAAATTGGCTCAGCGAAATTCCTTTAAGTCTCCATAGTCCTACTATTGGTCAAAACGTCTAAACTCAAATTATTGTAAAAAGCGGTTCAACCTTCACGTTTGGTAATTAAATGTGGGTTGATATGCTTATATTGATTCATATAACAAGCAAAAAGTATAGAAAATTGGTTTTTGAAAAATAACAAATCGCTCCACAAATTAAAATTCCTGTTCTGGTTTCCCGTCTAGCAAAGCTATATAAACATAGGCGGGATAGTGATTGGGACTCCACGCCTGTACGTTGTATTTTTACCATCATATTCAACTTAATGAAATCGAAAATAGGTCATTTTAGTTGTCACCTAATATGACCCAAATAAGTTTTCAAACCCTTTTTATGTGAAACTCAAAGATGTTTTATTTGTTTAAAGCTGACTAATCACGGTCATTTACACTGACGAAACGATACTGAGAAGCTTGCAGCGATGCCTCATTATTAAATTTTTCACGCTGATAGAGCAATTGGGCCTTTAAAATGTTCATATCATTTGTTCCATATATGTGTCTTTTTGCATGCAAAAGGTTGTATCTACTAGCTACTGCTAATTGGATATGCATAAATGCAAACAAAGCCGGACGGACGGTTACACGGACACATACCTAGACGGACACAGCAGTATTTCCATAAGGTGCACGGGTAACATGTTTTCGCCACTATTTTTTCAAAGGGAGAGAACTTCTGTTACTTCCTGTTTGCTTATCAGGACCACGAAAACCCTTCCAAACGGGTAACAACAATATATCCTATACGTTTTGCTGCTGTTTGTATATACATGCATGTATATGCAAACAAAATCAGACTGACAAACAGACATACACATACGGACAGATAAAAGATCGCGTCGATGTACAACAAGGACAGCCTGTTAAAGTATTATAGTAATTCACCAATATGTTCCTCCCAATGCCTTAGTTAACTTACACACCTGCTTTGCTATATCTGTACAGACAAAGACAAAAAGGACAGGATATCTACAGGACAGGCAGACGCAAGGACGGACAAAATAATGAAGGGAATAAGTAACCAACTTGACGCTTCTCAGAAAGGTTTGGGATAAAAAAGCTATTCAGAATGTAGAAAGTATAACGCATTTTTTTCTGTTAGAATAACGATAAGTACTATCGAGCCGTCAAAGAAAATAAAAAAAGTAAATTAAAAAAAATAAATAAAACTAAAGTCAAATCATTCCAACGAGATGAACCTTATACGTCTGCGCATCTGTGTAAACTAATCAGAATAATCTTGTCACTTTACATATGAGCCGCGACATGGCAAAAAACAACAAAGTGGCATGTGCATCCAGCAAAGACTCAGATCAGTCTGGGCATCCACCCAGTCTGTTCAGAGTCTTTGCTGGCGCTTTAAGGGTAGCTAAGGTTCTAAGCTACCTTAACGGCAAAGAGTCTGGTCAGACTGGGCGGATGCCCAGGCTGATCTGAGTCTTCCCTGGGCACACATGCCACTTTGTTGGTTTTGTCTTGTTGCGGCTCAATTATTCAAACGCTTGTGATTATTAGGATTAGGCTGAAGAGATCCACATGCTGATGTATAGTTATTAATAAAACACAGAGCACTTTAATCCAGGTACCACATTATCAGGAAGAGAAGCCTGTCAAATGAACCTTATGCCATGTGCGACTAGAAAATACTCAAATTACCATGTGCATTTGCGTAAACTGATCAAAATTTCCTCTTCACTTTACATAAAATGTTTATGCAAACAGGGAAAATACTGATCACTCAGCGCAGATGCACATGCTGACAGAAGTCTTTTCATTTTCACACATGCCTTTAGGTTCATTTTCACGACGCGAACGTTTATATCCCAAACCTTTCTCTGTCACATAGCACATTGCATATTAATCCTTCTTTTCACTAACATGAAATAGTTCAACGGATTCAAAACTGTCTCCAGAGCTTCTGCCCACTAATCTCCTTCTACTAGGGGATAAAGGCACGTCCGAAGTGGAAGATACCTCCTCGACCTGCAGGGGATGTGTCTGAAGTTGAGACTGGCTACGTCTCGCGCGTCTCCGGACACACCTGAAGGTCACGAATGTACCTACCACCGCGAAAACTACCACAACAGTAATGATTATCGTAGTCTGGTTCAGTCTGAAGGCTGTTTATATGGCTGAAAGTATAAAAAGAAAACAATACATCAATGTTGGGTATTATAAAACACTACTTTTAACCCCACTGCACTCAGAACGGCCCAAACTCCATAGAGTTTTTGCCGTTCTGAGTGCAAAAGGGTTAAGTTCGAGTTGCGCCGACTTTGATTTTGCCAAAAAACAAACCAACTTCACAAAGGCCAAGCTATCGAAAATTCGACACAGACAGTACCTTGGCATGTTGTAGTGTAGCTGCTATATAGTTAAATGGTGCAGTTTCTAAAGGTATACAAAAAGCATATAACTTCCTTTTTAGATGTCACAGCCTGAGTTTAGCAAAAGTCTAATTTAGTATTAATTATTACCTAGCGGGCAAACAACGTCGAAATGACGTTGTTTCGACGTCGGTGCGACATCTGACGTTGCACCGACGTTGTTATGACGTCATTTGTCATGTGTCTGGTAGGTAAAATCTTGTACTTTCAAGCACATTGTTAAGCCAATGCTGGACTGTGAGAAATTCCGTGGCGTATTACGCATTTTCAAGTTTTAAGTACGTTACTTACCTATTAAGTGAGTGCTGGATGCAACTGAAATTGTTTCCGTGCTGACGGCTGTGGTTGTCATTGTTGTAGTTGTCATTGTTGTAGTTGAAGCTGAGAAGTTAAAACCCTCATCCCGTTGCCTCGGAATTTGGAAAGGTACCGGTATACATCTGTATGCCTGAAACGACAAAAATTGAGCAACCTGTCAATATACTAAAACCACAAAAAAATAAATAAATGAATAAAATAAGAAACGCAAATACACACAGTTAACTGTATTTCTCGAATTTGAACACAGTTTAAATGGCGAGGCAGGTTGCTTGCAGCTATGAATATTAAAAGATAAAACGCATTACATGTATCACGCAAAAACATAAAGTAAATCGAGTCGATCGGTAAGCAGAGGTGGGCCCGGGGGAAAACCCACCTGACCTTCCATAAGCAGCACTTGGTTTTCTCACGGTCTTAAACACACAGCGCTGAGAGACCTAATGTTTAAAAGCCTGCGCTCTTACCCATTAGGCCACTGAGGCCCGTACTGTAAAAAGACGAGATTAATACATTAATAATACCTTGGTTGTGGTGGTTGTTTCTGTGGTAGTTTTTCTGGGACACATCTGTCCATTGACTGACACCGTCTGTCCCAAGACGTCCTCACACTCGAGCGTAGATCTTGCTAATGTAACTATGTCCGCTCGACCCTCCAGCTCCGTCACCATCATTCCCTCTGTTGTCATCACTGTCTTCACGTGGCAAGAAATTATTAGACGCACAGGTTCGCTGACCGCCATGTCGTAGACAAGGCTCATAGATCCGAATTCTGCGCACTCTCTGCAGGCGTCTACGTTCCTCACTGCTATAACCCCTGCCCTGGCTGCCTGCAACGTACCCAAAAGAACAAGAATTGACCACATCTTTCTTCTTTGAGATCTACTAGCAGAATGATTGCCTATTCCAACATCTGCAGCATGCCTCAAGCAATTATGCGGTCTGACATAACCGCTTATCTTTGAGATGACACCGACTGTCCACTTCAAAGCAGCCGCCAATACCCCAAGTTTTGAGACGAGAAGCAAATGTTACGTAAGAAGGTGAATCACTTTAGCATTGCATGTTTATTCAGTTCCACTATTTGAGATGAAATACACAAGAAGGTCTATAAGCGCCTATGGGAACAGCAAAGTCCAAGACCAGCCTGCGCATCTGCGCAGTCTGATAAGGACCTTCGCTCCTTGTACACGTCTTGTTGCGATGAATGATGGACAAATTTCGTCACCGACATCAGGACGATAGGAAGATGCTTTATGAAAAGCTCTGTGCAACAAAGCGCCATTCAGGTCCAGGCAGAACCTCGGTTTACGAGAGACTCGAACACGCAACCCCGTGGTCCAAAGGTAGCAGCGCTTACCACTCCGACATGCCGAACGTTTCAAAATGTAGGAACCTTAAAGAATCTACATGTACACTTGCATGTGTGCGGTCTGTTTAATATCTGAGAAAAAAAAAGTTCCGTCATGCAAACGGAAGATGCGTTTCACGGCATACCAACCGTGTGGCAAGATGACTATTTCGGATGAGCCGAAAACATTTGAGCCGCGACACTTGTAAACCAACAAAGTGCCATGTGTGCCCAGCGAAGACTCAGATCAGTCTGGGCGTCCGCCCAGTCTGATCAGAGACCTACCTATCTGTGCACTTAAAGAGTTGCTTGCGGTCTAAACTAGCTCCCTGCAGACAGCAAAGACTCAGGCAAGCCTGGGCATCCTCTGATCAGAGTCTTCGCTGGGCGCACATGCACAGTGTTGGTTTTGTCGTGTCGAGGCGCATTTCATGTTGTCTTTGATCGATTGTAGGAGAATTGTGAGTAGTACAATCATACAATGAAATCCCAAGAAAAGAAATAATAATATCACATCTAATGATGACGATAATAATAATAATAATAATAATTATAGTAATAAAACTTACATACCTTATCAGTTTCATGATGGGAACGCAGTTATCAGTTTCCCTTTTGTGGTAATTACCACTTTCCCAACGTATAGAGGGCCTTTCTTTCTTTTGATACCTATCTGTTGTTCAAATCGTCTCGATAGGACCAATCTGTCCTGAAATTTTTCGTCTAATTTTACGATAGTTGCCGTATCTCTTTGTAATAATGTTTTAATGACGTATATGGCAACTTCTTTGCTTAAAAAGCGCGTTTTTCCGGCCTTTTTCTCTATATGATTTTTTATGATGTGTTGCGTCAAGATGTTCATTTTTTGCTTTAAGTATTTTGAAAAGTGGGCAACATGCATGTGTTTTATGTAGTAATGCCGCCCGCTCGTTTTTAAACAAAACTGTGAAAACGCAGCGGCAAAATTGTTGAAAAGAAAAAAGAAAATAAAATAACCAAACCTTTGCTGATAATTACTTGTTGCCGCTCTAAACTTTGTAGTCAGCCAAAAGGCGTGTATTTTTGATAACCATGTAGGCCGAGGGAAACAACCAGCGGATTATCTCAGTGTCTGACGTAAGGTTTACGAAAATTTATTTGTTATGCAGTCACCGATATAAGAAAAGGTGGATAAGCTTTATGCGACGTAGTCTATCCCAATTCTAGTTTGAATGCCAATCAGATATCTTAATTGCATATTGTGTTTGAATGAGAGTAAATGATGAGAAGAAATATTTCTATGAGAAAAATATGAAATAAAGAAATAAATTAAAAACCAAATTAAAACCCGATCAAAAATCTTTCCAAGTTTATGTAAACTGAGCTAGCAATGGCAGGAAATGATGACAATTTTATCAAAGACCTACTTGGAGTGCCAGATGATAATTTGTCTACAATAGACTCAAATTCTCTCGTTGAGGAAATGCAAAGACTCGAGAGTCTGCTGGTAGAAAATGACACTCATCCCAAATCCCGCGTGGTTCCATGTCCACAGTGTAAAAAGGTTTTTAATTTTAAACATAACCTGACCAGGCACTCCAAAACGGGAGTCTGTGAGAGTCATAAAAGAAAGACAGTAAATCACTGTCTTCATTGTGACAAGGCATTTATGTCAACCTTGAGTCTTAATCGGCACATACAATCAGCTCATGGTCAGCATGCTGAAACAGAGAACCAGGCGAATTTAAGCTGCTCTGGCTGTCAAAGAAAATTCTCGAGTGTTGCCAATGTAAAGAAACATATGAAAAATGGCAGCTGCAGACATATATGTGGTTATTGTTCGGAGAAAATAAGCTCAGTCGGAGGTATGCGAACCAACATTCAAGCACACATGAATAAAGAATACCTCAATGTGCCTCAGCTTCGCAAGCTTAGAACGCAGCTTAGGCAATTACAGAATAGAGTTCCAACTGCAAGAGAAAGTTCACCTCAACCCGGTCCTTCAGAAGCTCTATCGTCACCACATCAGCCACGCCAACCACCATCTTCATCGGCATCATCATCATCAAGTGATAGCAGTGATACAAGTGAAATAGCAGACGCTGAAAGTCACCAAAGACACGCGTATGCGCAGCAAGAACCGAAAATTTTAATCGTTTACTTATTAAATATCAAATAGCCCCAACTGGTACTGAAGTATATGATATGCTGCAGTTACTTTCCAACAGACGACAGCAGTTAAGCAGCAATATTACGCGCGAACTGATGCGCCTTAAATCTCTGAAATGGTATTTGTGTGTGAAAGTAAATCTGACGAAGTACGCAGCAAGTGGCGAGGTTAAAGACAAGGCCAGCCCGACATTTAGGTCTGTAACTCAGATTGTACTTTTGCCCGAGTCAGTACCCGATCAAATTGACACCGCCTACTTTAAGGTTTCGGACAGTATGGAGCGATTCAAGAGGGACGGCTCAGGCTGGCGAGTTGACGACATAGCGTTTCTCCAGCAAACGATTATCAAATATAATCCGCTGAGAGGCTCGTGCTCTACTTATGCAGTGCCGTCCTTTTTAAGGAAGAAAACATGCCTACTCTCTGTCGTGGGCTGCCCAGCAAACAACTGTTTTCGCTGGTCAGTCCTGGCAGGTCTTCGAATTGCCCCAGATGTTACTGGCGAGATACACTGGACGGAACTGAGTCAGTACAGCAACTTGCTAAATTTTGATAATGTAAAAGACCAAGGCGAGAGAATGTCCCTATCGCAAATTGTTGACTTTGAGAAGCAAAACGATTTAACTTTAAACATCATAGGCTATTCAGAGGAGCTGTTTCCTCTACACATATCAAGAAACTGGGATTCGAACACGGACAAGGATGTTAACTTGCTACTGATCAAGTCAAGTGAGGAGGGGGCCGACGAAGATACTCACACGTCCGATGGCCACTACTGCGTCATTCAAGATGTTAGCCGTCTTCTCAGTGGCAAACATAACGGCAGGCTGTTCTACTGCATGCGCTGCTTGAACCCTAAGTACAGCGCAGACAAGCTCCGGGAGCACGAACGCCTATGCAATGAGCTACAGCCACTGAATGTCGTTACCGTTGAGGAGGACAACAAATGGATGGAGTTCAGAAACTACAGACGACAGCTCGAATGCCCGTTCGTGATCGTAGCTGATTTTGAATGTTACAGCCTCAAACTCTACGATAAAGATGAACAAACACACGGGCAAACAGTCAGAGAAAGTAAGCTCGAACCGTGTGCATTCTCTTATCTAAGAATCAGCAGAGACGACTGCCATCCTTCCTCTCCTGTTGTATACGTGGGAACGGATCCCGAAGACACTATGATGGAGTTTTTCAAACGTATGGACGAGGAAGAAAAAACTGCCTTCGAAATCCTGTCACGAATCGAACCTGTTACCTGGTGCGATGAAGGTGTGAACAATTTGATGAAGAGTAACGATGCTTGCGACGCATGCGACAGCCCTTTCTTACCAAAAGCCAAAAAGTGCATAGATCACGACCACATGACAGGTGAGTGTACTTAATTTCTACAGAATTTCTAGAGAAAATGTATCATGCGGCTAAGTGTATTTGATAGCATTGGTTTCCCGCTCGACACCGTAACCATGACCGCTTGATACCGTAGCATTGAAGTTTAGCTATCAAAGTGCATATTTCCGCAATATCAATATCTACCTGCAGATCAAATTTCACTTATACATTATTTATAAGTGTGTACCCAGCTTAGAATCTCTAAAATCCCTGACAGTTTGGGCCGAGTCATGTGACAATGTGCCTTAGGTTATACTCGACTTTGCATTCCCAGATCAGCTTGCGCAATATTACTAGGCGAGTATCTGCAAATTCGCATTTCCGTGAAACCGGTTATTTTATTAGAGAATTATGGGTCACCCTATCAGACTGCGCATATATACGTGCATATTTCATACATGTTTTGGGGTAAATTCTCAGAAAATTGGGGTCAGTTTGATACACAAGGATTTTTGGCTAGGAATGTCAGTTAATTTCGTAAGCACTAACAAACCTTTTCTCGTCTTTTTAAGGTAAAATACGCGGCAACCTATGCAACAGGTGCAACCTACAGCTCCTAGAGGCCAATTTTCTGCCCATCTTATTTCACAACTTGTCGCAGTTCGACGGACGACTCATAATGTCAGCTGTAGGAAATTACGGACATAAGAATGTCACAGTGCTACCGCAGAGTGTCGACACTTACATTTCCATTACGATTAACAAGTACAGATATCTAGACAGTAAAAGATGCCTTAATGCAAGTCTAGCGACCTTGACTGAAAGTGCTTTGTCTGAGAGTGGATCAGATTCGTTCAAATATACCCGGAAGCATATGGGAGATGGGCATGTCAACTTGTTCCTGCGCAAACTAGCATTCTGCTACGATTATTTCGACGGACCTGAGAGGCTGACGGAAACTAGTTTGCCACCAAAATCTGCATTCTTTGATCGGCTCAGCGACACCGACGTATGTGATGAGGACTACGATCACGCGCTTGCTGTGTGGCGCGCACTCAGTATGCAGACGATGCGTGACTACCTCGTCACGTACATTAAATCTGATGTGCTACTGCTGGCCGATGTACTAGCCATTTTCAGAAAAACAATGATGCGGGACTTCCGCTTGGACCCACTGCACTATTTTTCTCTCAGTGGCTACAGCTTCGACTGCGCTCTACGATATTCCGGAGTCAAGCTTGAGCTCCTAACAGACTTGGAAATGCATCTGTGTATCGAGAGCGCTATCAGAGGTGGGCTGGCCATTGTTGGCTCTCCGAGATACGCAAAGGCCAACAACTCTGACATGTCTGAGGACGAGTACGATCCGACGAAACGGCCCTCTTATATACACTTTTTCGACTTCAATGGTCTGTACACATCAGTCATGCAAAAGCAGCGACTTCCGACCTACGGATTTAGGTGGCTACCCGACAGTGAAGTCGAACGCTTTGATGTCATGTCGATTGCTGTCGACTCAGATCACGGATACATTGTGGATTGCGATCTCGAATATCCCGACCATCTCCACGATTTGAATGACCAGATGCCACTAGCACCTGAGCGTATCAGCATAAGAGCCGAGGATTTATCAGAGTATTCCAGAAAAATAGCCCAGGAATGCGGCATAAGTTTAGACAATATGCACGAGATAGAGAAATTATGTCTGACCCTCAAAGACAAAACTCGGTACGTAACACACTACCTCAACCTTCAGCTGTATCTAAAGTATGGACTCATCCTGAGAAGAGTACACAGAGTAATAAAATTCACGCAGACGCAGTGGCTGCAGGATTTCATGACGTTCGTGGCGGAAAAGCGACGTACATCAAAGAGCAAGTTTAACAGTTTTATGTATACAGAGTCTATGGTAAGTTTGTTCTAAAAAACGTTTTCATGCTATATAATCACAGAACTCCAGATAATCTATTCCTTGGGCAACACACATCCCCAATATATATCTTATCAGAGTACCTTGGTCAATTGCGATTCAGTTTTAGAAGGAAACTCACGCCAACACACAAGCACGCAGACACGCACACACACACGCAAGCTCGCACACAAACAAACAACTATGATACCTAGCACTGATATTCGCAGGAGAATCTCCAATAATCTGGTTTAATTCTAAAACAATTAAGATAAAAGCAATACGTGTATGTATCTTACTTCTGCGTAAAACCACGCACAAGTGTCGCAATAAACTTTTTACCATTTTACGATGTTCATCCAGGAAAAACACAACATAAAAAACAACGTTGTTTCAACGTCGCCGCAACGTCATCATAAAGTTGGAAATGACATCGTGAAGCCGTTGTGTGTTTCCCGGGAAAGAGGTGTTTATCAGGTAAAATATTTTCTTGTAAAGTTCCGGTTGTTTAATAACTCTACTTTATTTTTCCAGGAAAACTGCTGGAATCAGTGCGAAGTCATAAAGACGTTAGAATTTGCACGACGCAGGAGAAACTCAAGAAACTCGTCTCCCTTCCAACGTTTGCGACATTGCACGAGTTTGATGTAAACTTAGCGGCCGTTCAGATGCACAGACAGCGTGTTGTTCTAAACAAGCCATATGCTGTTGGGTTCTGCGTGCTGGAATTAGCTAAACGAGAAACATACGAATTCTACTACGAGTTTGTGCAACCAGAATTCAAAGAAGGAAAAGTTTCTTTGCTCACGCACGATACAGACAGCTACGTGATTAAGATCGACGGTATTGATGACGTCAGCAACATTTTGAAGGCAAACAGTCATCGTTTTGATTTTTCCAATTTGCCCGAAGGCCATGCCTTAAAAAATGACACTAACAGAATGAAGCCGGGCTACCTTAAATTTGAACTAGAAGGACAAGTTTGTTATGAGTTCTGGGCTCTCAGCCCAAAGTGCTATTCCGTAAGGACTAACAGCGGGTTAAAGCAAACTGCAAAAGGCTCAAGAAAAAAACTGACCCATGAAATGTACAAAAACTGCCTTCTCGCTGATTCTTGTCATGTGGATCAAGTGCGCGAGATACGAAATTACGGACAAACGCTGTACCAGGTTTCTGTCATGAAAAGGATCTTAAGCCTGCTTGACACGAAACGGTTCTATATTGATGGAACAAATTCCCTGAGTTTTGGACACTACAGAATAAGAGCTAGACATGTCGAAGATCTTTTGTAGGATGGAAATTAAAAATAAATGATATTGCTGTTTAGAGTATTTTTTTTCTTTTGCGGGAACTTGGCATTTTGAAAATGGGGTCAACAAACGTCTTGTTTTTCTTTTCTTTGTTTTATTTTTAACATCATCTATTTTTTGTTTGTTTATAATATGCTTTTGTTTATTGTCAAATTAATTTACGGGTAGGCGTTACTTAGTGAGAGAAAAGTTAGTCACGTGATTCACTTTCAATACGTACCGCCCAGTACCTTTATATCCATATTATTATAAGTCACTGTACCGCCCAACGCCGCTCAGGAACCAATCACGGATCGAGCGATTATCGCTTTAAACACGGTGATTAGAAATATCACAAAGGTGAGTGGCGCATCAAAGGGATTAGCTAAACAACGAGGCGGGACCCAAAACTGTTGATACCAGTATACAAAAAAAATACACCAGGTTGGAAACGCACACTCAGTTAACAACACAAACGACGCACGCAGATCTAATAATTTACAGCATGGACACTGACAAAAGCACACAAAAGAACAACAGCATGACGATGCGGCTTTCGAGGTATAGAATTTTGAAGATCTGCCGTTCTGACCAGACCCTTGTGGCAAAAATTGTGAACACTTCCACGGGCCACACCATGACCATGAGTTACGGAGCGCTACTCAACATTATGGGAGCTTGCTCATTCGTAATTAATGCCAGAGAATCGCTTCTGACAGAGGAAGAGAGGCTTATGCTGAAAGACAATATGGTGTCTCCTAAATTAGCTGTGAAGAGGAAACTTAATTTTGAGGACAGCACTCCTGAGGGGTCTCAGAACAGTGACCAGACCAGCCCGATACCTCCCTCTCAAATATATACTCCTCGCCAAAAGTTTAGCATATTTCAGATCCATTATACCTTTGTTACAAATTCTGCAGAAAATTAACGAACTATAAAACAACGATATAGTTTATGGATTTTGAAAAACAGAATACTTTAGCGTATGCTTCATGACCTTTTTGTCCAAAATTATCAGGTAAAGGAATTTTTGTGGGTTGACATTTTTATGTAAAAAAATAGTTTTTTATCTTTTATTTTCTGTTTTTTAAATGTCGTGCCAGGAAAAAAATGTCGCAGGTCAGACAGGAGACCACGAAACAAGTAAGTTACACATAAAATTTGAAGTGCCAGTATCAAATACCGACAGTTCTCAGTAAGACAAAAATGATAAAAATTCATAGGAAAAATGCATTGTTAATGATTAAGAATACACGTATTGACAAGAATTTCTTTTATGTCTGATTTAGAAATGACTGAGACACAATCAATATAGCAAGTTACGATTTAACATGTCGTCTACAGACTATGGTAATTTGGTGTGTGCAAAAATAAAACTGATGATGTTTTGGAAACACTTTTCAAAAGTGTCAAAAATTGTACTT
This sequence comes from Ctena decussata, assembly GCA_963989385.1. Classification (NCBI taxonomy): domain Eukaryota; kingdom Metazoa; phylum Mollusca; class Bivalvia; order Lucinida; family Lucinidae; genus Ctena; species Ctena decussata. The sequence goes on from OZ022500.1 coordinate 48,231,941, forward strand.
TAATTACAGTGGTCTTAACTTTTGACGTTGTGTATCCAAACAGCTGCAGGGTTTCAAAAATTCAGTGTGTAGGTGTTTTCATCGTACATTACTGCTTCGGATAGGATCCATAACCACACGTGTTTTTACTAATAAGAGGTCCCCTTTATCAATTATTTCTGCTGCTACTTTCACAAATAATTATGCTAAACTTTTGGCGAGGAGTATATATGGGATTTTATGAAAACAGCCAGTGCGTGCATGGACATCGATAGTGACAGTGACAATGAGTTAGGGCAGATGACTATATGACTGGAACGACTGCCCACAGAAGTAATTTCCAAAATTTTGGACTTTTTGTGTATTTCAGAAGCCCTTGCCGTCGGCAGATGCTGCAAGCGATTGTAGAATTTGGTGGAAAATAACTCATTTTGGCCCGAGCGAATAAGACTGCATATAACTGTGATACAGTGAGATCTGCCAAGAACGTTTACGTGCTAATGCATGATGCATGGGACTCTGTCTCCGGCGAGTTTGATTTAAAATGATACTGACTGATTGCATATCTTAAGGCCCTACGCATTCGAATGATAATAGATACGACCAATACTAGTCAAGATACTGTTCATGCCAGTCCATTGTTAAGAACATGCCATATGATCCATACCAGTCCGATTATCGGACTGGTATGGAGCATATATTGCCCCCAAAATGATTGACTGGCATGAGGCAGTCGTCTTTGTTACTGAATGTTGATCATATCTATTGACATACAAATATGTAGGGACAGCAGTGTATTTATGTTTGTTGACAATATACTTTCTTGTTTGATGCCTGTGCAATAAAAATAACATAAATTTGAAACAATTTGTTATCTTTCATTGTCTTCGCAAACGATTCACTGGTTTAAATGAAATAGATTTCACCAGCAAAATAAGGTCGTGAAAATGAACCTTAAGGCATGTGTGAAAATGAAAAGACTTATGTCAGCATGTGCATCTGCGCTGAGTGATCAGTATTTTCCCTGTTTGCATAAATATTTTATGTAAAGTGAAGAGGAAATTTTGATCAGTTTACGCAAATTTGAGTATTTTCTAGTCGCACATGGCATAAGGTTCATTTGACAGGCTTCTCTTCCTGATAATGTGGTACCTGGATTAAAGTGCTCTGTGTTTTATTAATAACTATACATCAGCATGTGGATCTCTTCAGCCTAATCCTAATAATCACAAGCGTTTGAATAATTGAGTGGCATGTGTGCCCAGCGAAGACTCAGATCAGCCTGGGCATCCGCCCAGTCTGACCAGACTCTTTGCCGTTAAGGTAGCTTAGAACCTTAGCTACCCTTTAAGCGCCAGCAAAGACTCTGATCAGACTGGGTGGATGCCCAGACTGATCTGAGTCTTTGCTGGATGCACATGCCACTTTGTTGTTTTTTGCCATGTCGCGGCTCATATGTAAAGTGACAAGATTATTCTGATTAGTTTACACAGATGCGCACACGTATAAGGTTCATCTCGTTGGAATGATTTGACTTTAGTTTTGTTTATTTTATTTATTTATTTTTTTTATTTTCTTTGACGGCTCGATAGTACTGATCGTTATTTTAACAGAAAAAAATGCGTTATACTTTCTACATTCTGAGTAGCTTTTTTATCCCAAACCTTTCTGTGTCTTTGTGTATATACTGTTTATAGTAAATAGAGACGATTAGGATTCAAAGTCGCATCAATCATGTCAATCATCCTTTTTCGGTCTCATAGGATTATATTTGCTTTATAGTTTCATTATTTTTCGCAAGTTATTGCGTTCTTCTTTATATCATTTCTTTCGGAAACGGTATGGAATCCCTCTGATCTTTGATTTTAACAGATATCTTCATTCAGTTTATAAGGATTAAGTGATTGCCTTTAAACCGCAGAACGTATTAATTCATCTTTCTTTTTGTAATGTGTTTAACATTTACTTTGATCGGGACAACAGGTATGATCGAAAAGATTAGTCTGACACTTTTACTCCCAGTTTGTTTGCAGTTGTTAACTCCTATTCAAAGTTTTTCACTGTCGTATTATATCTCTTGTTGTTAACTTTTGTTAACCTAGATTAATAAAGAATTGAAACCATTTCTATCTCTCTGAAACGGTATGATATCAGATCCTTTTAAAACCGTCCTAATATGCATTGTATCCATCTGCCTTTTTAGAATGCATTACTACATTCTAAATCCATATTGTTCTCTTTTATGACAATAAAGGTACTTGATTTTAGAACGCTTACGAAAATACGCTTTAATACGATTAGGCAAGATAAGCTGCAGAACAGTAAGACATGTAGTCAATGCAGTAATGCAGTCAAAATAAGCAGATCGAATGGCAAACAGTTTATAGACTTTAATCAGACTTCTTTAAAAGTCTGATCTGGATCAGCACTTTTTGGTCAAACAAACGAGTTTTTTAAGATTTTTTATGTTTTCTTGAGTCCCAAACAGCTTCTGAATAGGGTAGTGAGTTTCTTGATTCATGCCTGCTAAACGCGCATAAACATTAAAAACATTTAAGCAAATAGTTAGCTAAAATGTAACCTGAGTTTTAAGATATTTATACAAAACTGAAATTTTGTACAAATATACTTAACATTTATAGAAGTGGAATAACATAGTTGTGTTTTGGCATTTTCATTTGTTTTGTCTTTAATTTCCATGTGGGAATGGAATTGCGCGCGTCATGTGTATTTTGGTAACTGTTTAATTGGTTGAAACTAGGAAAACATCAAAATAAAACCTGTTGAAATTTATTTACAGTTTGTCTTCCTTTATTTGTATATAGCTATTCATACTACTCAAAATTAGCAATTGTCATTTTTTGGAAAAAAAAACTAATTCACTGTCCAGTAGGCACACTATAATGAAACGTTGTATGACTCTTGTTTCAACTTCATGACACCGAAACAACGACCATGGAAAGTTGTTTCAACATTTGTGCCTGCTGGTTACAGTTGTACTGCTTTGCTTATTTTTGAGTAGTATCCCAGTTGGCACATAACGTCAAAAAGACGTCGTACTGACGTTGATGCGACGTCATAGTATCCCAGTGGGCACATAACGTCAAAAAGACGTCATATTGACGTCGATCGTCGATGCGACTTAATGACGTCGCATCGACGTCAGTACGACGTCTTTTTGACGTTATGTGCCCACTGGGATATGTTTTTGCTCGGTGCGTGTTTGCGTTTCTGCCATTTCCCCGTTAAACAAAACTGAGGTAAATTTGAAAAAAAAATGAAGAAATACAAATTGAAAACCTACTTAGTAAGTTTGCCAATTTTCTATTTTAGTTTTTCGCTTTGTTTTACCAGCTTTCTGAGCTTTGTCTTGCGCAGGCATTTGCACGGTAAACGGCTTTCCGTGTAAAAAGTGTTTTGGGACATTTATTTGTTGCAAAGCCTCTTTAAAAACAGCGTACCCAGCGGGTTTAGTGGCAGTTGCGCTAACACACGCGAGTAACAAATCCAAAATATTAGATGGCCCTCCGATAATATGATTGCGAATAAGAACGTTCCCATGTTCGTTGAAAGTGATATGAGGGGCACCAAAGTTAATAATAAAAAGAAACAGCCGTGACAGTTTTTCTCTTAGGGGATTAGAAAAACTACAGTTTATGGTATGCAGTATTTTTCGTTCTATCTCTGATTCATGGGTGTCGTCGTCGTTTGTCAAGGGTTCTTCAGCGGGATATTTCAACGGCTTGAATGATGTGTCTGGTTTTTTGTCTGTCCGTAATGAATTATCGAGTATCATGTCGTTGTTCTCAGAAGATTCCTCACGCTGATTGCCTTTCTGAGTTAATGTCAGTGGAGAAGCTTTTGCGGTCTTGTCCTGATACTGCAGAAGCTGCTGGTATCGCGACAGTGGAATCAGAATTGACTTCCTGAATCCATTGTCGTCGGCCATTATAATCTGTATACTCGGTTTTATTTAGGTTGAGCTGTTGCGCTTCTTCTTCTTCTTCTTCTTCTTCAGAATCGTCTTCTTCTTCTCCAGATGAGCGAGTATCTACTGTAATAGATTCTTCAGGATCCGAATAGTAGTGAAAGAAAACACATAACAAGTCTTTGATGGCAATCGAATTTTTACTAATTAACTGCTTTTTGGTATAAGGGTCAATCTCTTTCAGCGCTAACTTTCTTAGTACATTTCTGTGCCTATAGAGCTTCGAGTATTCAACGTCAGTTAATGGAATATTTCCATTTAACACATTTAAGATTATTTCGTAAAGACAATTAAGCTGTTCAGCCGTAGCAGTCTGTAGTAAGTGTCCTCGCTGATAGGTGGTAGCTACACTCAAATACCTGAAGTAATAAACGTGTGTCGTTAATCTGTTCATTGTGCAGCAATTTTCCCCGTCTTATCCTTACACCTTTCCGGCATTCAATAGACACGAGCCACATATCTTTGCGATCAAATACATTTACCTTAATTCGTATATAATAGGATATTGCCCCGGGAAAATGTTTGTTCGCAACATGTAACGTGTATTGGGTGTTTTAGGAGACAGATCAATTACTAATGGGGAATAAGGATTTTCACTTATCACCTCGTCGTAAACATTGACAAAGTGCTTTGATGTTTTCTTATGGCAAAAGAGCTGCGTTGCCAGCACAGAAAGTTGCAGTCGGTTCCGTAGTGTGAACAGCAGAATATAATGTAAATTGGTTGCGATGGTTTTTGAAAATTTGCCACATGTAAAAATGTTATGAGAGGTGAATATACAGCTTATGTTCAAATGATGGCACAACATTATGGTTAAGTCACTTATATCTCTAGAGTTTATGACGTCTTGGTATAAATCGTCAAAAACTAAAAGTAAATGACTTTCCGGTCCGGCAGACTCTTCTATGACGCTTCGCTGTGGAAGTCCTTGAAAAAAACTTATGTTTCCTATACTGCTTTCCATCTCCGCGAACTTGGGTTAATATACGTTGTAAAAATATATCACACGGGATGGGGCTTCTGTGAAAACCTTAGATGACGACTCTAATAGCTTCCTTATATAAGTTGTCTTACCCGCATTTGACATTCCTGTAACGACAAAATCGGGAAGATCAGAAAAAAGATAAGTTAACAGAGATAGATTGCGATATAATTTCTGTTTAAGTTTGTTCGATGATAAAGGGGTATTTTCAGCCGTAATAGCTGAACGGGGTATTGTTTTTATGATAAAATTTACTGATACTGAGTCAATTATCAAACCGTGGTCATTGCTAAGCTTTAGATATACTTTTTCCCGAAAGAAGAGAATTCGAATTTATTTACGAACAGCTGACACTCCATGAGTTTAAGATAGAAAGAAGAAGTTCTATATACCTATTACAGACATGGTGAAAGGTGTTATAAATTTCACCAGTGATTTATCCAGTGGCGTGGCGTATTCTTCGCTGCTTGCAGTACCATCTCTTAGCATGTTCGCATTTCTGTCATTAATTGTCTCAGCCATGAGTAATTATTCAAGAAAGTGTCCGTATAAATATCTTCTAGTCGGTATTGGTGAAACAAATCTGTGTATTCAACAATTTGATGTCCCGGGACCTTAGCAAAACGTTTCGAATACGTTAGCAAAACGTTTCAGACGATAGTTCTACCTAAAGCCTGATTAGTATCTGCCCTATTCTTCTCGCTTTATTATAATCCGATCATCCGCTAATACTGATCTCTAATCTCATTGTCATATTTACCCCGATTTTGCAATATTGCGCAACAGATTAAACCGTTTCGGATACGTTAGCAAACGTTTTCGAAAACGTTAGAAAAACGTTTCCAATCCCATTCAAAAACGTTTGAAAACGTTTCCAATCACAATCATTTCATCCATTTTTTCCATTCCACTCTCCAAAGACACACTACTGCAAGTTATTGTCTCGAACAATAGCAGCATGCATTTTCTTCTCAGAGTGTCAAAATTGCCACTGATGCCACTAAAACCAAAAATAAACTTCAGTAAATATAAATTTATTGTCTTCTTTGATGCCTCGTTCAGATATGCCAAAATTCCATAGACATGGGTTTTAAACAGTCTTTCCTAAAATTTGATTCAAACTAAGTGACTCAGCAGCCGTAAAATAGACTTGAAATAGGTTCATATGGTAATTTTTCTTGAGACATGCCTAACGGCCAAAACGTTGGAAAACTCTCTCTCTCTCTCTCTCGGTGTGTGTGTGTTTAAATATTTCCTCAGTTTGTTTTTCAAATAAATTCTACACTTGTTTTTACCTCACACCTATGGATAATGCCACCATTTAAAAAGTTAAGAAATTAAATGCTTCGCTAATTAACAGGTAGCAACAGAAAGTGCAACAACAATTGGGTTCACTTCAATAACAACTCATGAAAATTTCACTGGCTTAGCTGGGCTAGCCTTCCTTTTAAAAGGAAATTTTATCGCTTTGTTGTGTCTCTCATTTATGGACTGATTTCAGTTTACCTTCACACACAAGTATTGAGGTTAACATTACCTATAACAGCCTCTTGTTCGATAAATAGTCATTTCTTATATCACTGTAAAAGTTGTATATATAGAGCCCACGGCTTTGTTACTTTCGAGAAGTATCTTTTTTAAACATACTTCTTGTTTATACTTACTAGACTGTTGCGCAAAATAACACAAAAGGGATGTGTTGAGAACTGATTAGGGTCGAGTCGGGTAACTTCGGACAGCAGGTAAATTCGGACAGTGACATTGTTTCCTTTATTTGTCAGTTGTTTGGAATTTAAAAATAAAAAATAACTGGGCAAACAGTGAAAATCCTGATGTGACGGCTCAAATATATTGAGCCGTCTCACCTGGATTGTCACAGTTTGCAATGGTATGTCCGAATTTACCTGCTGTCCGAAGTTACCAAGTTTCAAGTTTATTGATACTCAGGTTGTACATAATATAACAACATGAGATCAAAGACTACATATTTATACTAAACATACATGTGTCTATGGCGGTGCTAATGACTCAAAGAATATCAAGAAAAAAAGGGAGGCTAGATTTGAAATAAGAGTGCAACAATTTGTTGTTTGTAAAAAGTCTACCACACTATCAGTAATGCGATAGTACTATCTTGTTTACGCACAAGCATTTTATTCATAACAGAAACTGCCTAACTTTGGACTATTTCATGCAAACTTCGTGCGAATGTCGCCTTGCTCCAGTTGACACACAGGTCAATGCACATCTGTGACATCAGTAAAAAAATATTGACACGTTGCGATTTTTATACTTTAACTTAAATTTTTGTGAAAAATAAGTTATATATTTTTTGTTTCTAACAGTCGATATTCTTTAAGTCATAATAACAACCATTATTATTACAATACAATTGTCAGTTCAACAACATATAGCCCCCTTAAACTTCTACTCTAACATGTCAGTGTATCGCCAACTTATACTCTAACATGTCAGTGTATCGCCAAATCTCGTTGGAACAGGGTAAACCTTTATTTAAGAACCCTTATAATCTTTATTTTTTTTTCATGAAAACAATTATATATAGTTATTCCCAGTACATGTATACCACATAGTTAAAGACCAGACGGTGTAATCACTCTTCACCGATCCTGTTAGGAAAACAAAATTATATTAAGCAGCTCATCAAGAAGTGAATGGACTAGACCACAATTATAAGTGGTTAACTTAATAATAAAAACCTGGAAAGATAAAAGTATTTTTTTTTCAGGTTAACGCAAAATTCCATTTTACAGTCATATGATACTTTCTTGTGTATAGTTATGTAATATAACTACGTATTTGTTTGACGTATTTCTTTCATTATGATTTCGATAAATGAACATAAACACTTTATTCGTTTAACATTATTCTGGTTCATAAGCGCATTAAATTTTATTGTATTTGGGTTTCGGTAGTAATAAGGTTTGACAAATTTCGACCGTTGACTGTTGAAGAAATTACAGGACATGGTGTAATGATATTCATCACCAATGTCAGTGGCACAGAGCATGCAGACTCGTTCGTTTAAAGGAATACTATTCCATCTTCCTATTTCAACTGGAAGACAGTGGTTTCTGGTTCTGAAAGCTGTGAGAATTTTACATTGCCGATTAGATAGGAAAGAGAAATATTTATTTATTTGGAAATTATCTTTAAAAATCCTGTAATTAATACCAATTAACGATTTATCAACTACTGAGTTCCCGTTTTGTAAATACTGAACTACAAGCTTTTGTTTAAAAGATTTAAAAAACCACTTAGCATTTATTCATTATGAGTATCCCATATATTTCCAAATCCATTAGAATTAACCAGATGTTTTACGTGTACCAGCTATTTGAATTTGTTTTGCCTTGTTCGTTCAAAATTTTGTACAAGTTTATAAAGTGAGAATGCAATTTCATTTTTTCCGGTAGCACCAAATTTGGTCCAAAAAGAAACCATTCTGCTTTGTATATCGATGGAAACAGGGAAAGCGCCTAGCTCTCCATACACCACAAACAACGGTGTAGACATTTTTTTTAAGTTCAGAATTTGTTTGAAAAAAATTATACTTGAACTCTTTCGATTACGTCCACATTTCCATACCCCATACCTCGCAGCCATATAGCAATATCGGTTTAATAACTTTATTTAAAAAGTCCACTTGTGCATCAATTGGTCGATTTGAAACCCTTATTTTGCGCAAAAGAGAATATAAAGCTTTATTTGCTTGATCGGCAATGTGTTTCTTTGTTTTTATGTAAGAGCCAGTGCGTGAAAGAAAAAAAACTCCTAAATATTTATATCCATTCATTACTTCTAATTCAATCCCTTTAAAATTTCTACCTTTAGAGATAATTAAGACTTTCGTTTTCGAAATAGTTACTGTAAGTTTCCACTTATCACAGTATTTTTTCAAAAATATTTAAAATATTTAATATTATTTGCAAGTCTTCCTTACTATTTCCGAAATGAACAGTGTAGTGTCATCTGCGAATAAAAGTATAAACAATTTTAGATAAACAACAAAGTTAGCATCATTATCTATCTCACATGTTATACCAGGGGCCATATGTATGTAAATATTGTTCCAAGTCATTTAGGTAGATCGAGAACATTACCGGCGAAAGATTTTCACCTTGCCTGTCCCCTGTCTGACAAGGGAAAAAAGCGGAATTGCCCTCAGCAGTGCGAATTCTGGATTTGATATTTTCGTACATATTCATTATGAATGTGATGCATTTCCAATTTATGTTAGTCTCTGAAAGTTTAGTCCACAACCCACCACTCCAAACCTTATCAAACGCCTGCTTAAAATCTATGTAGCAATAATACAGTTTGTGTTTATTTGCTTTTGTAATATCTAACAAACTTTGCATTATAAACAAATTATCGGTGGTTGAAAAATCTTTTCGGAAACCATGGAGCTTGGCAAGAACTAATGATACTGTTTTCTTCTAAATATGAATTTATTCTGTTATTCAAGATAGCAGTAAACAGTTTACCAAAACAGCTAAGAGGTGTAATAGGTCTATAATTCTCTGGAAGATTTGGATCTTCTTCGTTTTTTATAAATGGGCAAAATGTCTCCTATTGACCAACTTTCAGGGACAAGTCCAGAATCAAAGATAATATTGAACAGTTTTTTATAGATGTGTAACATTATATGTATAGACGTTTTTAAATGTTCATTTAATATATTGTCGAAGCCATTACTTTATTATTTTTCAAATTTTTAACAGCTGTCATTATTTCACTGTCCGTGAAAGGCATATTTATACGCATATTCGAACTGGTGTTCTGTGCGTTGCTTTGAGTATAGCTTGTGTGTAAATCAGCTATTTTCGTTTAAAGTTTTAAAATAATCGTAAAGTTCAAGTAAAGGGGCTGTACTATTTTCTTTTTTATTTACCGAATTTATGATTTTCCAAAAATCACGCGGTTTAGCATCCTTTAGATTTCTCAGTTTGTTTATCTTTCCGTTTTTAAAAATATTTAAATTTTTCGAAATTGCGCTTTTATATTGGTTACTCACGGTTTTCAAAAGATTTTTTTAAAATGGTCGGTATTATACCTATTATACTGCTTTCTCACGTGGTGATATGTGTTTCGAGCGTTGCGACACTCTTGGTTAAACCATTTCTTATTTGTATGTTTGTACGGTCGAGATATGTTCTGGCCCGTGTTTACACGTTTGAAACCAAATGTCGTTTCTGAAGCGGAGACAAATAAATTTTCTATTGAGCCGACGACACTGTTTATATCATTCATTTCTATGTGTTCCTTTAATGATAGTTCATCCAGAGATGTTTTTGTTCTTGATATTTCATCAAAATTGAAATTTCTGTGAAAGCATTTCTTTTACTTTCGTCCCAAAGTTTTACTCTGTGCTTACAATATCGAGTGTTACCGTCTGGCTGTATTTCAGTTAGAGTATTTTGAATCTTTTGTTCTAGTGTTAACGGACAATGAACGTCCGAATATAAATGGTCAAATCCCGGTCACAAAAGGAAGAAAATAGTTCGAAATTATGGGCCGTTGTTAAAATGTAATCAACTGTACTACTATTTTTTGCACATTAATTGTGGTAAAATTGCATCTTGACCCATCCTTCCGTTTACAATAAACAAGTTATTGTTTTACAAAAATCTAGCATCTGATAGCCGTATGCATTGGTTACATCGTCCACACTCTTTCGAAATAATGTTACATTACCCTTGTCCAGACACTGAAAAATATCTGAGCTTTCTCTAAATAACTCATCATCTCCGTAAACACCGCAAATGAATCAATTAGCACAAAATCATCTAGCTTCGATGTTCTAGAGTTAAAGTCACCTAGTAGTAGCACACTTTTTACTATTTGAACAAAATTTGTTAAGTCCGTTCTGCAACTCGAGATACGGATCTTGATTTGCATATCTTGATCCAGAGGGAGGAATATAAATTATCTTGCAAAACAGGTCATCACTTTTTCCAGTTAACAATTTTGAAATTGAGAAACACAGTATTAGCTAAATTTCACTTTTTATTGCATTATTGTATGGTAAAATATTATCTTTTACTATTAGAGTTATCCCTCCTAAACTGTATCTCGAGATTGCCGTACGATTTTCAACGAAAGTCTGGTAGCCTGGAATCGAAACAGAATCTAAATCACCCAGTCTACTCTCTTGGATACATATTAAATCATGCTGTTGGACTAGCAAAAGAAATTCCGGACAGTTGAGTTTTGACAGAAGCCCACATAATTTAGATTTAATATTTTCAGACTTTCAAAACCTGGACTACTGTTAACATTTATACTACAGTTCGTATATTCTGACTGAAATGAGTCATCGCGAGAGTTTATATTGTTGCCCTCCGCATACCGTTACGCATGGTTTACAGTTTCGTCACACGACTGGTTTTCCTTTTCACTCCTTGTAGTCATTCCCGAATTTACAGAGCTCTTTGACTTTGAAGCCTGTTTTTTCACTTCCAGTAGTTTTCTGTTTTATTTTTGGGGTTGTTTTGCCCTGATGACTAGTAGAAGAAACTGGGTCATTACATAAGTTAGTGTTACAACATATCTGACGTTGGTAAACTGAAAGAATTTGACTTTGATCTAGAAACATGCATCTCGGAAAAGTTCACATTTCGACTTTGAGTGCGTGGATAAATGTACCTAGTTTTACCATACCCTATATTCCTAATTCCGTCCTTATTTCGGAAAGTGTCACTGTAAGATGGCCCCGACAACTGTGAATTCTTACCACGCTGGTACTCACGCCTATCTGAGTTGAAGCGCGTTTGCTCGCGGTTTTGACTTTTTTGAGAATTGATATTTTCGTCTGGAACAAACTCAACGTTATTTATGAAAAACTTGTCTCCAAAAAGAATAACCTTATTTCTTCTGGCCTTTCTCATTTCAGGATATAGAGTTTTTCTCTTTTCTTCAACTACCTTTCGGAATTGCTCACCCTCACCGTAACGTTTTCTTTTAAGCATTTTGGGGCTGTGATTCTGACTTTCTCCCTGTCTTTGAAATGCTCAAATTTTGCCACCCGACTATACCCTACAAATTCCACATCCCCGCCTCGACACTGACAGGATATACTCTGTGTATGTATATCTCCTTTTATATCATAGAATATAATTTTGACTAATTTCCTATTTTTCTTTACATTTTAATTCCTGTTATCTTAAACTACTGCTATCTCAAAGAAAATTTTCTGGGAACAGAAAATGTACTTTTAGAGATCAGAGTTTCGACTTTAGGATGACGGTTCGTGCGAATAGCAAAATGCGCATCTCTGTTCCAGGTAGATGGATGCAAAGCTGGCCTTAACAATACATGAATATGCGAAATATCGCACAAAAGGTGTCTGATATTACACAGAAAAACTGAACGTTTCAGTCGCACTTGCTTTTGCCAGGAACAATATAGAGGTACAGCTTTCAGTTCGTCATTCATTCCTTTGATCTGCCCATCCACAATTGAGGAGTGGCGTTCGCGTAGCGGATAACTCGTTAGACTACCAATCTAGGGATCGCAGGCTCGAACCCCGTCTTTCGGATGGGGCTTTAAACCGAGGTCCCGTCCCCGTTTGAAACATGGAATTAAATGATTTTGGAATAGTTATTTGTTTAAGACAATCTGAAGTTTTTTGTTGAAAGAATTTCAGTTTGTCATTGAAAAACTTGCGGAGCATGACAAACGGTGTATGCTCTTGCAGACATAGATGATGTTGCGGCTCCATTACCATAGCAACTAGGAGTTCATATTGATGTAAAAGTGACGTCATCGGGACGTCGTTTTGTTAAAGTACTAAGCACAACGGTTGTGCTATGGCAACAGACAATATTGCCATGGTAACAGGACATTGATATCTGCTAGGGAAAACAGTGTATACCATGCTCCGCTCGAATTATAAGGTGGATGTTTTATGAAATTCATACAATTCAAACGTGTGATTTTCTCGAACCTATAATTCATTATCAAATAATTTTATTTTCCGCTATGACCTATGTGTTGGCACTTACCACTATTATCCGAATTAGCAGGATGCTCCGGCACTGAATGTTACCCAGCACCATCGCCAAACCCGAGCACCTCTCTTTATAGGGTTAAATCATTGTCAGTTATACCCCTGGACTTAATTCAATAGCTCCCATGCCTAAGTTGGATGAAACCGCTCAAATTCATGATAAAACCTGTATAAAGACGAAATGGACGAGTGTGTCTAAGTCGCTATCCTGACACAATACTACGAGGGTCATCCAAAAAGTTCTATCACTGGCTTATATCTCGAAAACAAAAAGTGCTATTCACCTACTGTGTAGACAATAAAAACCATTCAAAAACCCTGTTTTTATCACATAGCTGTAAAAAACTGATTCTTGTATCAATGACATAACATTCACAATCTGCTTCAAAAGAAGGGTACCCTCACCCTACTGGCAAATCAGTAGATGCAACTCCGGCAATAATCAATGAAGGGATGTCTATTATCGCTGCTCGGTGCCTACGTTATCTCAGGTGCTAATAAACACAACGAAAAAATCTCCAAGTGATTCTGTCCATTTTAAAGAGTTTACAGCATTTCGTAACCTCAACTTTATGCAAACAACGCCATTGGAAAATCGACTAGGTCATGTTCTAAGTTCAAAAGCTTCATAAACGTATAATATTTCAAATTCTGAAGCATATCTTTACTGAAGTAGATCATGACAATGTGTTCTCAATCAAAATTTCAGAAAAGATACCGAAAATGAAGGCACAGTGGGTCCTTGAAAATCACGCGACTTTGCATTTCACCATATTTCATATATCAATATTTTGCATCGCTTATAATTAACAGAAGTCGCTGATTTTTATGTAGTTTCCAACAAAATGCAACGGACAGCAACCCTGAAAATTTCAGAATCCTGCGATATGTAATTGACGAGATATGCAGCATGAAGCAAGCCAGCAGAAAAACAAAAGTCGTGAAAATAGGCCAGTGTCAAATATAAGGTCTGTATCTGAGTTTATAACTAAACCAGATGGCATGTTTTCACCATTTACCGGATATCAGTATAAAGATAAAAGATTGTTCTTTTGATTGTTACAAACCGTGTTATGAGACCAGTGACAGAACTGTTTGGACGATCCTCGTACAGAAACACAAATGAAATTATAGAGGCTATGTTGAAAAGCTGACCATGAGCATCTAAAATGGTGTCGATTTCCATGCGAAAAGGCCACTGTGACTATGTGATACGGGCAGTTCAAAGCAGTAAATTACGTCGGTATAATAGAGACTGATAATTGAGACGCGACAAAAGAAAAACACCATAGTGGTTGTGCGCCAATCACAGATTCAGATCAGCCTGGGCAGCCGCCCGGTCTGATCAGACTCTTTGCTATACGCTTAAAGGGTAACTAAGGGTCTAAGCTAGCTCCATACGGGTGGGTGTACAGCTGATCTGAGTCTTCGCTGGGCGCACAACCACTTTGTTGGATTTGTAGTGTCGAGGCTCATATGTGTCACTGCTCTCGAAAATTCAGGTATAAGAGGCCTGCTATTTAAGCCTTCGGAAACTGAACATCATGGCTTACCTTAAAAATGAATTTTGAAATAGGTATATGTCATATTTGCTAAAGTACGCCATAGCGACATTTATGTGTGATAAGAGCTGGAGCATGCAATTTAAGTTTCCAATACTTCAGGCTCATAAAATAATGTTACTGTGCTGACTCTGAAAAACGAGGTCACCGTAACAGGATTCGTGGAAATCCACGCCGGCTTGGACTTTCGCGAATCTTGTTATGTAGCCTTTTTTTGTTGGAGTCGAGCTCGGACTCTTTGGTACATGTATAATGCGAACATGAAGTTTGAAAGCCTCCAGTCTTATGGAATATACAGGTAGTATACAACGTCAACTTACGATTTTGAAAATAGGGTCAACGCCATCCGCAAAATTTCATTTATCCATGCAAGTTTGGTAAAAATACTAATTCTGTCAACAGAAGTATGTAACAGTCAGTCCTATGGCCTTGAAAATATGGTTCGACACCATAGCTTGATCATCGCTTAGGCTTGTCCCAATGGTGTTTCTATGCTAGCCTGGCGAAAATGAAAACATTTCTAATATAATAAAAATAAAAATTAATTGATAAAAAAAGGCCAAAAGGGATGTTGATGCTCAAAGACCTGCGACCTCAAAAATGGATTCAATATCAACCAACAGCATTGTGCCTACATAGAAGACTGTCCTTGAAAAAATGGGTCAAGGTCACTAACTACTAAACTTGTCTTAAACATGTCACAACAATTTTTTCATGCAAATCTGATGAATATCCGTCAATTGGTTCAAGATATAAGCCACTTTTAAGGGAAAAAATAAGCATTTGTAAGTTAGCTTTTTACCTTGAAAATGGGGTAATGGTCATCAAAACATCTGACAGCTTACATAATCATATACTCAGTACGTACGCAAATGTAACTTTAGCCCAATCTTCTTCTGTTCATAATAATCTGCTGAATGAAAATATGTGTCAGACCTAATACACACTTTGATAGCCACACGATATCAAATTTTATAATCAAAGATTGCTTAAAAGATCGTTTTAAAGTTGTGTCTGAAATAAGAAATCTATTATCAGTAAAAAGACGCCCCTTTTGAAGCCGTCGTCTCCGCTCTTTATCAAAAACATTCAAAATAGTGTGACGCAATTGTATAGCTGCACAAAATGCATACCAGTAAAATTCCTGACTTTTCTAACTGCAATAAATGCTCATTGATATATCTCTTGTCCACGGATCCTATGCGTCATGTCCTGCTAAAACCCCAATGAAAACAACCGCAAAGAGGACGTTCGCAGCAGTGAAAGAGAGCATACATAATTTATCTATAGCATAACTAACGTTCTGCCATGTTATAGCATCATCTTCCTGGTCACGTGATGACGGATTACGTGGTATCTGATAATTTGCAAACATACTTTTTACAAATTCTTTAGTAGGAGTATTCGTTGATGTCGCATGTGTTTTGCTGTCATCCGACGGGCCAATTTTATTTGAATCACCAGAAAACTTGCTTTTGTCACCACATTTGTAGCAAAAAACTGAGACTAAAGCCTTTCCCCAGCACGTGACGGATTTTTGTTTCTTCCGATGAACCAAGTTCATATTCAAGATGACTGCAAGACAGATGAGTGTACTCATTACAAGAATCAGCATCATGTAATATGATAGTGCAGACATCGGCTCTGAAGTTTTCGGCAGATTGTCGCCTACTAATGTCAGGAACACGGCTATGGACAGAAGAACAGTGATAGAGTACGAGATTCTTTCTCCTGATTCTGATGGTAGTATGAATACTAAAGCATTAATAAAGGCCAGAAACATAATGGGGAGAAGCACGTTTATCACGAGAAATGTGGGCTTTCTTCTAAGAGTGAAGGAGAACCAGACTGTATTGATACTGTCGTGGTATGCAGAAGTTGATTCTATTGTCCACTCGCCATTAGGATTGTAGTAGTTCTGAAATACTGTAGAGTAAGGGGACTGTAGTTTCAATTCTGCAGAAAAGTAACCCCAAGGAATAAATCGCAATTCACACTTCTGTAAAAGAAAAAAAAGGAATTGAGCTGGGACACGAGAAAACCAACAATGTTGCATGTACGCCCAGCGAAGACTCAGGTCAGCCTGGGCATCCACCTAGTCTGATCAGAGTCTTTGCTGTCCGCATGGAGGTAGCTTAGACCATTAGCTACACATAAAGCACTTAGCGAAGAGTCTGATCACACTGGGCAGATGCCCAGGCTGATCTGAGTCTGCGCTGGGCGCACAACCACTTTGTTGGTTTTGTCGTGTCGCGGCTCAATTATGTAAATATAGATACATTCACGTTGCATCAGGCTTTGCATTCTCTTGTGTATTTTTCTTTACTTTTGCTTTATTTGTGCGAATATTGCTATGTGCAATATTATACAGTAATTGACTTTTCTTGTGGTGAATATGCAGTTTTATTGACTGCAAACTATATATTTACCGACGCAAAGCGGAGGTCAATATGTTGTGTTTGCAGGTCAATAAAACTGCATATTCGCCGCAATAAAGATCAATAATTGTTTTAATTTATGATAATTCTGCATACAGTTTCCTTCGATATTTATGAACATGTATTATCTTACGACGTAAGGCCATTAACATTAACGAATAACGTATATCAAACGTTACGTCATGAAAATTCAATGACGTCAGCGTAAAAGTAATATTCATCGACTGGCCGGTGAGTATCGCAAAATATTGACCGGCACGTGGCGTCAAATTGGCCAATGAAATTGTGTGTTACAACTTGGTCATATAATAATATACAATTATTGACCTTTGTTGAGGTGAATATGCAGTTTTATTGATCTGCAAACAACATATTGACCGTTTGACCTGCAAACAACATATTGACCGACGCGAAGCGGAGGTCAATATGTTATGTTTGCAGGTCAATAAAACCGCATATTCACCGAAATAAAGGTCAACAATTGTTTTATTATATGTTAATTCTAAATACAGTTTCCTTAAATATCTATAATGGTACTACATGTTATTATCTCGCCACGTTACGCCATTAACATCAACGTACATCAGACGTTACGTCACGAAAATACAATGACGTCAGCGTTAAAGTAATATTCACTGACTGGCCGGTGAATATCGCAAAATATTGACCGGCACGTGACGTTAAATTAGCCAATGAAATTGCTTGTTTCATCTTGGTCATATAATAAAATTAAATATTTCTTGTACATATTTGTCCATGCCGGTATGAATATTCATTTTTAGTAGTACATAGTAGTACTATGACACTTTATTCAAACGATACCGTTTCAGTCGTGTTACCTAACCAGGAAACACTTCATTCTTCTCAAGATTCTATACATCTATTATAACGCAGACTGGCAATGTTCAGTTTGCTGAGCTTTGTACACAAGAGACCGAATATTTCGGTTTTGTAGTCAAAATGTGACGATAAAATTATCAGGGTGACAACGTACGCAACAATCATACAATTTAATGACAAATATCTCTAATTTGAGGAAGGAAACTAATCTGAAACTGGATAAGAAAACCAGTCATATCTTAGATCTTACAAAGCCGATTTTAATCTCCTTAGCCGCAGTATCCTTGCACTAATGTCTATTTTCTACAGCAAACAAGTGAATCCAGTTATCATGATTTTATAAAGCGAGATATCCCTATAAAGGAGCTCACTTTTTCGAAATGTACTAGTAACTAGCGCGTTAATTCATGAGGTGATGGCACTTGCTTCAGTTCAGATTAACAACGATTTACGACATCAAAAACTAAAAAATTGTGTCTGTAAGACACTAATGATGCCCCCGTGTAGCGCCTGTCACAGGACATGTGAACTTCCCTAAAGCACTTTTTAAGCGCAAACACCATCTACAATGAATCCACTGAAAACTTTACACAAACTTCAAACCCTATAGTGCAAAATGTAGCCCAAAATTACTAAGTTTAAAAGACCATAATTCCATAAATTAAAAAAAAAAACAATATGCATGTCTTCATTATATCCACAACAAGTTTACAATGTCTGAAAAACAGCGGCTGAAAACTGTGGGAGGAGTTGACCAAACAAAGTACTTACCCTACAATGCAAACATATGCCTAAAATGACTAAGTTCAAAAGGCGGTAATTCTGTCAAAATTAAAGCTAGCTCCTACAGAAACCTACATGCACAACTTCAATATGTTCACAGCATGTATGCAAAGTTTGAAAAGGATCCAATGAAAACTGTGGGAGGAGGTGATTACACAAAAAACATACCCTACAATGCAAGAATTTGCCTAAAATGACTAAGTTCAAAAGGCCGTAATTCTTTCAAAATTGATTCTAGCTCCAACAAAAACCCACATGCACATTTCCAATATGTCTATAACATGTATGCAGGGTCTGAAAAAGATCTACTGAAAACTGTGGGAGGAGTTGATTACACAAACTTCATACCCTACAATGCAAAAATTTGCCGAAAATGACTAAGTTCAAAAGGCTGTAATTCTGTCAAAATTAATTCTAGCTCCATCAAAAATCCACCTGCACATTTTCAATATGTCCACAAAATGTATGCAAAGTTTGAAAAAGATCCATTGAAAACTGTGGGATGAGTTAATTACACAAACTTCATACCATAAAGTGTGACGAACGGACAGATAGACGGACGGGCGGACAGACAGACAGGGGCAAATCTTAATGCCCCCTGACTATCGTCACGGGGGCATAAAAAACAAAAAAAAATTCTATGTTCGGAATTATTTCTTTCCAAGTATGAGTTTTTATCGTTTTAGTTACAAGATTGTGATGTACGTTGACCATATGGTATTGTTTTGCAAATATAGTGCAAGATATTTAGCATTTGTTTTAGATTCAGTGCTTCTGAACATCGTGTCTGGAATATTTGTGATCCTCAGAAAACTGATATCGCTAGTATTTTTCCGGGGGATTGCAGTACGTTCGGTCCCGTACTACAAAAGAATCTACAAGAAAAATACTGACCTGTGTATCAAACGGGTAATAAGTAACGTCAACGCTGCATGTTGTTTTGAACACCGATCCAGAAGAAAAATACGCATGTCCATCAGAGGAGAACCTCACACGAGTACTATTCGAAGCTATGTCCGTCAAGGAATCATAGGGGTTTCCAAGTACCAAAACGGGGTACCAAATATCCGCGGGCTGGTAAAGCTGTGTGTTTATGCCGCCGTAGGCACTGGGGTCCCAGATGATTTGCGAATCGTACCAATCCATAGTTAGCGCGCCAACAACAGAAAATTTCGAATCTACCTCGTCAAAATCTTGAATAGCTATAATGCTGAATGAAAGATTCACCTGCAAAAATATATATATAAATATATAAAATAAAAAATATCGATAATTGAACAGTTATCAAGACTAGTATGGGCCAGTGTAGGATAGAATCTTATAGAATAATAAAATAAAGATGCATTTAGGAACTACGATCCTTTTTTTAGTTAGAAGTATAAACTTAATGCCTAACATTCTGATGAAGAAATACTTTTTTCTTATCTGTGAACAATCGCTGATTCACAAATTATGTTGGAGGGCAGATCGCGTAACATTAATTCAAGAGTGAATATCAATAATCGCATCTGCCCAACAACACTAGACTTGTACAAGTCTCCTACTTAAAGCATATTTTACTTTCCTGGATATTTTCAATCTTTATCAAGCTCCAGCTATAGATTGACTCGAAGTAGGAGACTCTTATTCAGCTGCCCTTAAAACGGGATCAGAGAGGCATATTGCTGAATATGAGACTAAATATCAGTCTACAACAACACATGTGATAAGTGCTAGGGGAATATAGTTCAGATTCTTACATTATCGGGTCGATCAAGATCAGGTGTCCACAGAATTTTTTTGCATGTTATAACCTCATATCTCTCAAAAGAGAGAAGTCAGAGATTATTTTTTATGCCCTTAAACTCTGGTACGTGTGCCAAGGTTGCCCAGCAAAAACAAAGTTTGGTCCTACTATGCTAGAAATAGTACATGCATCTTTTTAGGTTGAAAAATGGTGTTTTTCAGCGTCATATGTTTGCAATGGGAATTAGCGATGATTTTATGCTTATTTTTTTAAGAAATATACCATTAATGAGCATAGAAAATTGCTTTATTTCAAGCACATATGTTTCACGAGTTACCATACTTTTGAATGAAAACAATCGGAATAACAAAACTCGAGCAGCTACAGCAATTTGATTCAAACCACACGTTCGTTATATACATTTTCTGTTCTGAACCATAAGTAATAAAGAGCTAGAGATTTTAAAGTAAGAAAAACAAAATGATTTATCCAAAATAACATTTTTGAAATTGAGAAATATAAAACTGTTTATTTACATGAGGACTGAATCTCCCATATATTGGAAATTAAAATACGAGGGGCTCAAAATCAGACTTAAGCATTCAGCTTAATTTCTTTAGAGTCCGTGACAGTCAAGACATCTCATTTCCTTGACACTGATATATGATCCTTGAACTAATAAATCGAAGTGAAAATATTCGATTTTCCCTGACTGAAGAAAAACTGCATTCAGCAGAGCTACTGAGATTGTAAAGTGCATGTACATTTAAAATATACAAATACTTTTGCGAAACAAGTCACAGCTGTTTATGTAGTGTCAGTGACGCTAATATGGTTGTTGCAAAAAAAGGTGATATCCGTTGATCCAGAGTCAAAGGCATCCAACAAAATGCCGTTTCCTTATAGGTATAATAGTAAGTTTTAGAAAGAGGTGGACATATAAGAACACAGTATAAAGTTATTAACGAAATCAAAAGTGGAATATGATAGCAACTTGCTTCATCAAGAATGCATTTTCTGTGCATTTTCATTTTAATTCTCACAAACTGTCAAAAATGTCACATTAGTTGAAGTCAGATCTATTTTAGCATCTGCTTCTACAATAGTTTTAATATCATAAGCATCAAAATTTTATAACATTTCTTTTGTGATACTTTTTAGCCCTGGTAATTATGGTAAAAACACTTTTGTAGTGTCCGTGGTGACTGAGGGGTATGTAGTTTCAAAAGCCAAATTTGTAAAAGTGGCTTTAGTTTAACTCATGAAATTTTTAGAACGTTTGTTCGATATATGGTACAACAAAGTTTCGATCATTTTTAAGCTTTATTTTCACATCTCAGTGCAAGGTTTTAGGGACACCTGATCTTGACAAGCCCGCGTATAAAATTAAAAGGCTAGAATATCAAGCTCTATTTTGAGTCGGATGTCGACAGAAGTAAAAAATTATACAGAAAACATCATCAAAGTCTTGCTTAATGTCTATGTTTTACTTTTTGTTGCTTTTAGAACATTTAATCCAAATGCGTGAACATAAAACTGTCCATATCTTCCTTCATATACTAAATAAATAAATATTGTTGTTATTTATTTTCTTAGTTAGGACACACGGAATAATTTGGTACACAGTTGGATTTTTGGGTTAGCGTCTATGGACAAGCAAACTTGAGTGGTTAGGGTAGATGGACAGCCCTTATCCAGTGTACAGCTGGTTATCATCAATGCTATCGCACACATAAGCATTTCAGCCAGACCTATTGTAAAGAGCTTTCGAAAGCTATTGTTACGTTCATGTTTCTTAAAAAAACTGTTTAATACAATTTTTTTCTTGAAGTTTTCCTTAATTTTATTGAAACAAGATAGCATATCAGGAATCATGTTATTCTGAGAATTCACAGTGCGGAACATATTATTTCTGTTTGTACTCATATGCACAGATAATAGGTTTTCAAAACTATGCAATGTTAAGTTCATATGCACAGATAATAGGTTTTCAAAACTATGCAATGTTAAGTTAAGTTGAATGGGGACCAAAATGACCAGGTCTTTCACAAGAACGTCGCTGCTTCATATACACTGAACGAGGAAAACATTTAAGTCATGTTGGAATATTGTGTAAAAAAATAAGTGGATAATTTTACGGCTTTCAGTTTTGGGAGCCCCTGCTGGTCACGGGCTGGATTCCTGCTGGGGTCTCCTGATATGACTGAAATACCAGTTGAAAGGACATAAAAGTCATCCATCCAACTTTCAGTTTGATCAAAAATTTGTCATAATGTGGTTGATTAGCCTACTACGTATAAATTTTGTCCAAAAATCGTTATTGCGCCTTTGGTGTCGGAAACAATATTTCACAACGTTTGGTCTGAATATCAGGAGTCCGCCAGTCGAAACAATCACACAACAACGTCTTTGTCTACAGTTTTAAAATAGCGAATTTATAAATCAGTATTTATTTATTTTCTGAAGACATCCAAACAGCGATTTCGACTGAAGGCAAAATAGCGACGCGATATTCATCGAAAGTGTATTAATCGAATTAATGTGTTTAATGTGTTGTATAATTAACTTCTTTTCGGTTTCAGCCGTTTAAGCTATGTTAAGTGAATAAACCCCAACGCAGCAAAACGCAATAGTATATGCACTTCATACTGCATTTAATATCAACGAAGCTTAATGGACAACCAGGACCCAGGTTATAAAATCTTATTCATGCTCAACTCATCTAAGCGTGAATTTTATCGGCTAATACATGTAAATAGCAAATTATTGATAAGTACAGTAGTTTTCTTGCTTAATTTAGCTGAGTACGAAATTTTATCTGCTCTTGAATATGAAAATGCCAACATCAGTTGGCATTTTCATATTTATCAGCAGAGAAAATTTCATGTTTTTCATGTTCAGTTGAGCTGAGCATGAAAAAAGTTTTATAACCTCGGAGCGTGGATCCCTTGATGACAGTCACTTCCGACCTGGCACACAAAGTTGAACCAGTTTTATTTAATGCTGTTTCAACAATGTGTGACAACTGGAAAATTAGATTTTACAAAGCGAGCTTGTCATAAGAGCCTCCAGTAAAACTGTATACGCAATTATGTAGACGAATACGTACAGCAAGCGCACAACAACCAGGTGACAAAGTGTTGAGTTCGGGGCGACGTCATTTCGATGTTTTGTGCGTGGTGGTACAAAATCTATGGGAAGGCGTAAAAGGAAGGAATCGTATACTTACCTGAATAGCTAAAGACTGATTAACTATAGGTCTTTGTCGACGGTCGTACCCTTTCAGCTTTTCGTTCATTAGCTCGATGGACTGGTTTAACGTTTGCCCACCGACGGAGGCAATTGTAATCCCTGCAAGATAAACGTAGGCTATAAAACCGATCCTCATGATTAAGATGTTGAATATCCTTTGAATATCTGTTCGTAGTTTTTGATTCTTTAAAAGTATGTTAACATATATGCTAAATAATCACATTTCGCTATATTCCGTAAATGTTTAAGGTCTTTTTATTTATCAGACGATTAAATAGCACCATAGCAGATATTGCTGTATGGATTTTTTCGTTCATTCATTCAACTTAAATTGTCTTTGAATAAGCACTTAACCGAATGAATCCCATAAAAAGAGGACAATTGTTTACGTATCTATTAGTCCCCACAGTTACATAAAAGATGACTTTCTACTTGTCCATTAGGCAAGCAGAACATAGGAAATCGAAGGACAGGATGGCTCGCTTGATGACGCATTTGTCCATTATTAAAAACTTAAACGTAGAAAAACTTGTTTCCATGTACGTGTAATTGGCCCGAAGGCTCAACAAAAGGAACATAAAAATTCAAAAACACCGCAAACATACACTATTGGGATGAATATAAACTCTTAAGAAATACAGTCGTTAATTATATTCGAAGATCTAAGAAAGATTATTTTGATAAGCTTGGGGATATGCTCACTAGCGAAAATCCAAATCCAAAGTTATTCTGGAACACTTCAAAACAATTTCTTAAAATCGGTAAAACCTCTTAGAATGTGCCCACACTTACACTCAACGATGAATTTGCTGAAACTGACCTTCAAAAAGCTGAAATGCTAAACAAATATTTCGCTTCACAATCGTACGTTAATGATAATAAGGCGTCAGCGTGTTGTCATGAACGGACAAGCATCTCAGTGGACGTTTGTAAAAGCTGGTGTACCGCAAGGGTCCATTCTCGGACCGCTGCTATTCCTAGTTTATATAAACGACATTGTTAATGAGCTTAATGCCTCTGTAAGGCTCTTTTCTGACGATACAAGCCTATATATTATTGTTGATAATCCAAATACCGCAGCTGCAACATTAAACAATGACCTGAGACATATCAGCAATTGGGCTAGTGACTGGTTAGCTGATTTTAATCCTTCCAAAACATTTTTCATACTGATATCAAGGAAACGCAATCCTGTAAACCACTCTCCTCTTATCATGAACAACGTAGCATTGACATGTACGTCAACCCACAAACATTTAGGTTTAACTTTCTCAGATACATGTAACTGGGCCAACCACATCACAAATATTACAGATGCTGCATGGAGTAGACTTAATCTCCTGCGTACCCTTAATTTTAAACTTAATAGACGTGCTCCCGAGAAAATGTATTTTGCATTCATAAGGCCCGTATTAGAGTATAATGACTCAGTATGGGACAATGTCACAGTCGAGAGCAAAAAACAGTTAGAAGCAATACACATTGAAGCGGCGAGAATGATCACAGGAGCCACTAAACTGTGTAGCACGGAAAAACTCCTGCCTGACCTTGGGTGGGACTCTTTGCAAAATAGACGCAACATACATAAATTAATAATTCTCTACAAAATTCTCAACGGCCTTACACCTGAATACTTGCAAAGCATTGTGCCCCCGCTTGTACAAAATGCTACAAATTACAATCTTAGGAATTCTAACAATCTTCGTAACATCCACGCTAATACAAATCTTTTCTATAACTCTTTCTTCCCTTCTACCACTCGCGCCTGGAACGACCTTTCTGAAGATATTAAAAACTCACCATCTGTGGCATCTTTTAAATACCGTTTAAATAGAGACATACACACACCACCCAAATACTTCAACGCTGGTTCCAGAATGGGCCAGATACTACACGCACGAATACGTATGTAATGTAGTGCGCTCAATTCACATTTATACAGAAAAAATATTGTCCCTAGTCCTTCATGCTCATGTGATGAATTCGAAAGCGCATATCACTTCTTTTTTAAATGTCCAAACTACTCCAACGTAAGAAACATGTACCTACCGCGTAATTTAAATGACTTAAACACACATCAGCTACTTCATGGAATGGCGGACGTTCCTAATTTTGCTAACGAACGCTTATTTCTGCAAGTACACGATTTCATAACTCACTCGAGAAGGTTTATCTAGAAATTACGGCACATCTCTCACCCAAATATAGATCTAAGTCGGTTGCAGCAGGAGTGGCGGAAACTCGGTCAACAGTGAATAGAATTATATTTCTTTATTTCAGTCCACTCACTGGCTAGCCACTCCTCTAATATTTTCACCAGTTCACGAAACAGATATATTTTCTGTCTAAACTTATCCTGATTCAGCTTGTGATATCATAAGCCAGTGCGGTCGTACTGTTGCTTTTATTATTATTATTATCATCATCATCATTTTGTTACGGTAGACACTTGTATCGCTTTATGCTATCCTGGCAAGTGCTACTCGTATACATGTGCCTGCCGAGGCTCCGCGGGGACAGGTGTCTGCGAAAGGCTTGTCTGTAGGTTCTCCCACACAGACCCTGGGCACCTGGTCCCCGTGGAGCCCCGGGGCACAAAAGCCTGCGAAGAGTACTTGCTGGCTACGGATATGTGTTTAGCCATGTGGTATTCTCTGTTTTAATCATTTTTTGTTTTCATTCCTTTCACCTGGTTTACTTGTTTTCTTTCCACCATTCACGTATGTTGCTGTATTCATATTGTTTCAGGAGATGATTTAAATAAGCTTCAGCTTTCTATCAGAT
This sequence comes from Ctena decussata, assembly GCA_963989385.1. Lineage (NCBI taxonomy): Eukaryota > Metazoa > Mollusca > Bivalvia > Lucinida > Lucinidae > Ctena > Ctena decussata. The sequence goes on from OZ022500.1 coordinate 48,258,307, forward strand.
CCTGTACCATATAATATTTTGTACAATTGTATAGCATCTTATTTGAATAAAATATTGTTTAAACCAAACCAACCCAAGGAACATCGATGCTGTTACGTCACATCAGCAGAGTCGTGCAACATGGGATTGGCGGGGGGGGGGGGGGGATTAGTCCATTATTAAAAATTTAAACGTAGAAAAACTTGTGTACGTGTAATTGGCCCGAAGGCTCAACCCAAGGAACATCGATGCTGCTACGTCACATCAGCAGAGTCGTGCAACATGGGATTGGCGGAGGGGGGGGGGGGATTAGTCCATTATTAAAAACTTAAACGTAGAAAAAATTGTTCCCAAGTACGTGTAATTGGCCCGAAGGCTCAACCCAAGGAACGTCGATGCTGTAAGTAACGTCAGCAGAGTCGTGCACCATGGGATTTGCGGCGGGTGGGGGTAGGGGGGGCTTGGTTGTTTAACTATACGCACACGGTTCGAGGTCTACTTTCCCCTTACCTCTTTTATAATGTCTCTTTCGTTTTCCTATGAAGCTGAAATAATATGCTTACCCTTTTTAATATTTATTGTTTTATATTTCAGAAGACTAGAAATTCCATGACGAAGTGACAGCTGCCAGACAGGCGTGGAGGCACCAGTGTATGCAAATGTATTTTTGGCTGCGACTGGCGTGGGGTGCCTTATAACTTGCTCGAGCGGCGGTGGCTTGGGTCGGTCAGCGCGTTCGTGCGATCTGATGGGAGTCTTCACCCTTCGCTTACCCATATGTGAATTTAGTTGACTTTATTAAGAGAAATGTGAGGGCTCTTATCAGTTGGCGTGGGCTAGTTAAGGAGTTGCCGTTCGCTCGAGTGCGGAGGTGCCGTTCCGCCTGACGCACTGGTTATATTCCATTGCTTGATCAATCTTATTTTTCGCATCGAAGACGCGTATAATTTCGATATTGTTCCACATTTCACAAGAATTCATTGGTCAAATAACGCGTGAGTAAAATTTAGCCAATAATATCAAAGGTCAATGAATATTTAATCTTCGTTTTTCCCGTCGCATCAGTGCACTGTGAATACTAACACTCTGTCATATATTAATTCAAAATGTTTCTCTTGTTTGTAATCATCGAAAACAGACACAGATACTTTTGATTTCTACTTTCGGTTTAATACGCACTTTTAAAATCGGTTAGATAGTTCAGTGGTAGAATGCTCGGTGGTTCAGTGGTAGAATGCTCGCCTACCATGCAGGCGGCCCGGGTTCGAACCCGGCCGCTGCAAGTTTTTTTTCTTTAAACGTTCCCCGTTTTATTTTTATCTAATATTCTTTGAATTTCAAATGGTACAGCCCAATTTTGAGATAGGTCATTGTCGCTACCCAGTGTCAAAATTACGGTTGTGGGTGCCTACCTACATAGCTCACGCGAGTCATATTCAGGAATGTTATTGTCAACTCTTCAACTAGAGACATATTACAGAACACACTTCCATTAAATTTTTGACGATTATCTTTTCTTAAAGATTTTTCTTGTTTAGATTAATTACATGCTTAGTGATTTCTTTATTTATTCTTTTATTATAGCTTCATCATTATTATTCTCACTATTTAACTGTTTGGTGTTCGCGTTCATATAAAGTGTTGCTATTCTACATATGATTTAGTTTGTGCCATGTTTGTGTTGTATTTCATGTTTTAGGGGAAGGGCTGTAACTAATGCTCAGAGAACTTGTAGCCCGACCCCATTGTTTGCACATTGTACACTGTATGTGAACAAAGACAATAAACTATGTTTAACCTAGCAGAAGAATGCGGAAAGATTTTTAAAGACATTGTTTGGGCAAAAACTAGTGCAAGATTTCAAAGCATATATGAATTGTCATAGTCATTGTCTGTCCTTTGCAGAAGATCTCAAACCGCAATGGATGATTAATTATATACTGAGCACTAAAACAAACGCCTACAATGTACCCGCCAAATCTATTTGAAGGTATAGGTACAGGCTTTTATTCAGACATTTTAGATTACTTTGTTTATGCTATCTATTGCGACATAATGAGCCTCGTAGCGCATCAATATTCCATGATATATAGACAAAACGCTTGCGGCTATGTGATTGGGTTAAACTTAAAGTAACCATACTTTCAGAAGCTGAATTTTTAAGTCCATAAATTTTTCGGCCAATAATTTTCTCCAGACATAATGTCCACAGAAAGGCTAAGAAAAAAGCAAAACATCAAAGCAATCAGGCTTGCGTATTAGAGGTTCCGTATTAATGCTAATAAACGCCACTACTCTAATAAACGCTTCCAGTCTTATGTACTATATTAATTTGCATGAATGCCTGTTTGCTTCTCTGAATAAAGTAGCTCTTTGAAATAGTGTCTACTCTTATAGGAAAGAATTAGCTCCTAGAGGAACAAATTCTTTCCTTTAAAAGTTGAGCTCTACTGAGAAGGGAGGCAAACAATTGTAGAGTTGCTTCGTCTGAAAGTATACCCATCAACTTTATAATGCTTATTAGCGGTATTTTGGCAGAGGCTGCGTTACTACACTTAAGGTTCTAAATATTCGCAAAATGCAACACTAGACCTTGAGCTGACCATAGACCCCCCTCCCCCCCCAGGGGGAATTTTGGACACTATGATTTTCTGAAACTACATTATATAAGAAACAAAATGACACATGTTAGCCCTCTGTACGTTGGGGCATTAACGTGTAACGTCAACGTTACTTACACTACCCAAATTTACATATTCACGTTATAATAGAAAATACACATTGGTATACAAATGTTAGTATTCGCCCTAAATAATGTTGGGTTTTGTCTGCTAGTACATAAATCGCTGTTTCAAGGTAATTGACATTGTCAACGATAAGTTGACTAACCCGTATAACGTAGTTTACGTTGTATTTGACGTTTTTCCCCTTCAGTGTCTAAATACATGTAATATAAGGAGAAAATTGTAAGAATGAAGTGAAGAGAAAAGTAATTGTTATATATATGACTGTTTCAATAGTCTGGTATAAAAAACAAACAAACTAAAGTCTTACAAAACTCATCAGCAGTCACGATAAATATGTAACGTATATAACCACTACAAAAATTCGGAAAAATAAAAACAGACTAAATCTCTGAATTGGTGGACTGAAGCTTATACGTGCTCCATCAATCTTCTTTGATTCATGCACAGCTTAGATAAGTTAGACAGCAGTTAGCAGTGGATATATTAAATGTGGACAGAAACTTATTTTTGAAGAATTTAACCTACAAAATGACGAGAAAAGCTAAGAAAGCCAACATCAGCTGCATTTCGTTTTTAATATTATTTATATTATGTCTTAAGTAGACACTGTTGTATATGTAAACACGAAGAAACGCCCGTTTTATATGTCCTCAAACTATAAAAAAAAATCATTTGGATAGTGTATATTTGAAATCAATCTAACAGTAATGTTACGTTACATAATTGTAATATGTCGGGGGATAAGATTTGTGAGTCATCTGTTATCAAAAATTTAGTTCCCGGGCAATATGAATTATTCATTGCTGTAGTATTTGCTTACCACTGGTAGTCAGATGGCAATTTAGCTCTTTGAAATACACAAAAACTCAGCAAGACCCACATAGATTGTTATAGCTGAAGCATTTCGACCTTGCCTTCAATTCAGTTTCACTTAAAAGTGACTTCATAAAGATGATTTTTTTAAATTTTATGCATAGAATGAAATAAGTAAGAGTTGATATATGCTGCAACTGATTAATATTTAGGTTCTCGTCATGATGGGGATAAAACCAATTTCGCGACCTGTGCTGTTGGCTGAGCCATTCAATTACCCTACATACACATATGCAACTGTTACTGCCAGCCGAGGCAATCAAAAGCAGTACCAACTCTCCCAACAGGGATAAACACCATTTTTCTATGCTGTCAGTCGAATCGTCAGCCACGAGCCTCTTTGCACAGTAACTGCTTTACATAGATTAGCAAATATGTGTGGCTCCCGTGATCATAACTTACATATTAATTTGTGTTCTACATGATCTGTTTATGCAGCTCCCGGCCATCAAATACATTACAAACTATTAACAATGTGTAATTTAAGGCTGATAGAAAGTGACATACTTTATAACGCATACATCATTCTGTAACAGCTTGTTCAGGAGTTCTATTTTTCATTATGTTGTTTCAAATATTTAACTGGTCAGGTAATTTTGCAAACCCCATGGTTTTATTTCCACTTGTTGTTACTATCACGGACTAAAGGTGTTACGAAATACAAATTTACAAATTTCAGTCAGACAATTTTTCAATATGGAAGCAACTAAAATTGTTGTTTGTATATTGCCAAAATGCTGTATTCCCTAACAGTATTTAATAAATTTGGACAAAGATGATAAGATAAGCAGTAAGATGTCATAAATAAGCAGTTTTCAACAATATTTATTGCTAAAAAGTAAACAATATGGTAATACAAGGTCACAGAGATCAAAAGCAGTAAGTTATTTAGGTTAACCCTTCCTTGGCATGTATAGGTATGCACTATTTCTATTGTTTGATTATTTGCTCTTTAGAAATACTGTATTGCTAGTTTAGGATATCGGAAATGAAGAATCAGTAAACTCGCAATGAATATGTTGTATACGTTACTTGTTCCGCCTTTCTTTTCTTTTTCTTTTTTCTCAATATTATGCTGCAAAGCATAACTACAGTGTAGGCGAATACATTCTGAAGGAGAACAACTAAGACTTGCTCATAGATATCTGAACAGCGAGGACTAACATTAATATATTCTGTCATTTTCATTTGCCATTTCATTATGTGTGCAGAGCTACTGGAACACTGTCCCTGAAACATTTTGTCCAACTAAATGTATCTTTATGTTCTTTGGTGAATAGATGCTTTAATAGATGGTTGAATGTAGTTAGATTCTTTAAGAGATTATCCAAAGTATTTAGACTTTAAAAAGAAAGAAACAAAAGCATAGAAATATAGATCATCTTAAACATAGCATTAATAGATTGCTAAAATATGCTAGTAAACTGCCAGTGCCTCTTTTCTGTATTAAATGTTTCTGATACTATTCTCCCAAACTCCTGGTTGACACATTATTGTTAAATACATAAATAAGATAAATAAAGCAATGTATTGTCACTACCATTAATTATTTTCAAAAGATTGTTTCTTAACTGTAACTCAGCAATGTTGTTTCCCTTGGTAACGTAAAATATACGATAGTCTTACAACAGTAAGAATACGCTGCCAGCAAATATCTACATTAGCTTCGATGCAGAACTGTATTTGGCTTAGGTCTTCAAACTTCAGGTTTACTGTTCTGCTTTATAGTTTTTTTCAGTGTGCACGTAAAAACTATACCAAATCCTGTCAGTAAACAAGGTGGTACTACATTTGCATTGTTAATTACTGATTGTTTCATAATTTTATACTAAACACGTCAAAACTCAAAAGCGCTTAGCTTTTAATGTTATCATACTGATTGTATATCATTTTACTCGAGCCCTATATGCAAAATCTATGCTGGCTTAGCTGCGGCTTTATCTTTTTTGTCTTTTCTGGTGTGGTATTTTGTTTATTTTTTTAAGTTGTATATAACAAAATTTAACGTATGTTACTGTCTTTAGAACTCAAATGTACAAATTGTAAAAGAAACAAACTGGGCAACGCCATTATGAAATACTTTTATCTTTGATATAATAACAAAGTTGCCAGCAAAAAAACCCCGTTTTACGTGTGCAAAATATATATATGCCCTTAACATTACAATTTGTAGTATACTGGTTTTAATCACGTATAAAACACACCTCATGAATCCCTAAGAGAAATAACCGAGAGAAGTGTGCTTGGTCCAAGTACACAGTATATCGTAAGAACACCCAGACTTATATATGTTATTGTTTTTTATGTGACAGTGGGAAAAAACCTGATTAAAGGTATTATAATGAAATATTTTAAATATTAATGTTATTTACGTTACTTCTAGTAATGACTTATCATAGAAAATAAACCAGAATGCATTTTTTCTTTTATATTTAAAGATTCTTTCATGAAGAAACTGCTACCAACGAAAATAAAATGATTCTATCATCAAATTATGTGAGTTTAACAAAATAGCCCTCGGTAACGTATATAATCGACCATTATGGCCGACTAAAATGCGTTCAAAATATTGTGGAACTGTTCCTTGCTGTTTAGATAGGCTGGCATATTCAATATTACCTTTTCCTGTTGTTTTTTAATTCAAAGAGTGTAGTTCAAGCACTTGAATAATACAGAAAGTGATAATTGTAATATGGAACATTTATAAGGGGGTACTGTGTTAAACATCCTATTTCTCCCAAAGTATACAAGATAGGTTAATAATTTTTGCAGATCTGAAAAGATCAATAAATTGTCTTTAACACAGTAACAAAGATATGGTCTAATAATAAAGGAGTAACTTACAAAAAGAAAGTATTTTGGATAGAAATAGCAATTTTAATGGAGTGTAAAGATAAATGTCACGTATATGACACCATGTGAGCTAAAGTGACCTGTCAAACATCATAACTTTTAGCTACTGGGCTGTTCTATTAGACTCCACTATAACTTTAAACATAAGAAAGTGATTTCTATTTTTTTATAATTTTTTATTATTTTTATTTTATGTTTATTTTTTTAATGGGTAACGTTTGTAACAGGCTGTTACAGCTTAACGCCCCACTCGCCAGAGGGCTAACATGCTGCAAAATACTTCTAAGATGCTGGGCTTTAAGAAAAGTATGGTCTACAAAATTCCCCCTGGGGGGGGAGGTAAACCATTTCTGGCTCATGGCCTACACCCCGGGGTGTTTGTTGTTATCTCTAAGTTTTGTGCAATCATTCGAGATTCACATGACCTTACACACCTATGCCAGCTTATCGCCGATCCTGTTTTACACTGCTAAAATTGTTCTGGCTCATAAAATGTAAATGCGAACAGGGAACTCTGACTAGATGCGCAGTCTTACCTGTATGCACATGTGCCGGCTTACCGCCGTCCCTGTTTTTAATACACCGCTAAAATTGTTCAGGCTCCATAAAATGAGCCGCGACACGACAAAACAAACAATGTGGTTGTGCGCCCAGCGCAGACTCAGATCAGCCTGGGCATCCGCCCAGTCTGACCAGAGTCTTCGCTGCCCGCATGGAGGTAGCTCAGACCCTTAGCTACCCGTTGAGCCTTCAACGAAGAGTCTTATCAAACTGGGCGGATGCCCAGGCTGATCTGAGTCTGCGCTAGGCGCACAACCACATTGTTGGTTTTGTCGTGTCGCGGCTCAAATGTAGATGCAAACGGGAAACTCTGATCAGATGCGCAGTCTTACTAAATTTTCATTTCGTGTACACGTCATACAATGTCTCCTAAGGACGCATCTAAATATTTTCAGAACAAACAGAAGTCTAGTCTGTTGAAAAAGGTGCTCAAACATTCGATTTCAACTGTGTTTAAAGAGCTCTCACTAATGACTATGTTTCATATTGAATTGCTATTAGAGATGCATGCTGTACCAACTAGGTTTGGGAAATTTCCATTAAATAATTAAATCCTCTGCAGGTACACGGGTATAGGCTAGGCAAATAAATGAGATGGTCATAATTCTAAATCGAAAGACCTGAAGAACGCAAGAAAGGAAAGGACTCGCACATCGCTACCAACTAGATCAACGTCACTTTACGTTTCGTTCCTACCCTGAAAATCGTTTAACAAGCACGAATACACCAGTGAGTGAGTGATATGGGTTTTACGGCACATCAGCACCAAAAGGGCTATTTCGCGCCGATCGAATACACCAGAATCGGAGTATCGGATTGCTTGTTCTTTTGTAGCCTGGCATTCGGCCCATGTATTTAGGTTCTGGCTTTGTGTATGGCAAGGTACATAACCGGTACATTACTTTCACCAAGATGTTTTATTACTTGCCCATTCCTGAAATACATTAAATCCAACATCTTTCGAAATATAGTGATAGAGTATGATATGTATACTCATTTTCATGTATTCATTTATGATCTTGTTTTATTTAATGGACTGACATCAGTCTAGTTCTTTTGTTACAGTACAGGAAAATTACACCAGGGTCCGATTTTATAAAAACTCGAGTATAATCTCAAACTCAAAATAAAGCACACTGATCGGCTGCTTCCGAGCACATGCTCGGAAGCAGCCAATCAGCGTGCTTTATTTTGAGTGTGAGAATGTACTCAAGTTTTATAACCTCTGGGCCAGATTTACTTACAAGACAATGGAAATCCAGATATAATGCTGGTAAAGCACATTACTCTGTACATGTTAGTTCTTAGAGGCAGCAGTCTGTCCTTTGAGCCGTGACAGGAGAAAATCAACAAAGTGGCATGTGCGCCCAGCGCAGACTCAGATCAGCCTGGGCATCAGCCCAGTCTGATCAGAGTCTTCGCTGTCCGCATGGAGCTAGCTAAGACCTTAGCTACCCTTTAAGCGCACAGCGAAGAGTCTTGATCAGACTGGGCGGACGCCGTGACTGATCTGAGCCTGCGCTGGGCGCACATACCACTTTGATTTTCTCGTGTCGCGGTTTATTATCAGTTTAGCCTTTGACGTTTTCCAGTAGGGATCAACTCCTAAAGGACAGACACCCTTAGGAACAATTTGTTCCTCTATAAGTAGACCCATTTCCGGGAGGGATTCGTCCATTAGCAGAGCAATTATGAAATAACAAAGGTTTTCCCCTTTTTGTTAAAATGGTGGAAAACATGGAAATGTGCCGTTTACCTTAAACCGGCAGGGTGATATCTCCGAACTAGGTTGTACATAAAAATACAGTCAACTCTCGATTTCTCGAACTCGTACTTCAGCCCAAACTACTGATATCTCAAGGTAAATTTTCTGATACAAGAAAATTTACTTTGAGATATCAGTAGTTTGAGATAACAGGAGTTGAAATGTAAATAAAAATAGGAAATATATTCTTTGATATAAGAAGATGCATTGAAATATCAGTGTTCGAGATATCGGGAGTTGACTGTAAGTCTTTTGAAAGAAGTGCCTACTGCAAAGTTAGCAGATAAAAATGCAACGGAATGTAATGCTTTAAATTCCTCGTAAGTTTCATAAGTGTTTCTTAATATTCGGAGAAACAATTCCCAAACCCCTCTGTCATCGGATCAGTTTACAAAGTTATTAATGAAAACATAGTACATTATTGAACCAGTGCTTTTTTCATACAATTAACTATCACAATAACAGGAAAGAAAAGGCGTCATCAGTTTAAAGCTAAAAATTAGCACATAATAAAGGTGAAAAACTGAGCTAATAGAGGTTACATATTGTACTGGTTGGCACTTTTATCCCATAAACTTGATCGATTAGCGCTTAAAATTATGCAAGTGTTGTTGTACGTACAATGTATTACCAAAACAACTTCCGCTTGCATTCAAGATATTGGCTTCAATAATTATTGTCCTAACGGCACTTAATGCAAATATGCATAGCGTTAACTGTTAAGCAATGTTTGCATTTCGTTCAGGTTAAAAAGCACTGATTAGATGGCGAGTAAGCCTATAAAATCGGAGAGGACTGGGGTTACTAGGAGGGTCTTTCCAAACTGGACAATTATTTGCGTAATCCCGAGCAATGCCCAGGGGCCAGTTTCACAAACGATCTAAGCAAGAACTTTTGACTTAAGTTATAACTTAAGTCAAAAGTGTATACTTACGTGGTTTCACAAAAAATCTTAGTTGAAACTCTTTGCTTAGATTTTGCTATAAACTTAAGTCAACCAGCGAGGTGACTTAAGTTCTAACTTAAAATATGTAAGGTAGATATGCTGATGATAGGCTGTCATAATTCAGGATATACCACAAAATGCGTTTATAAATGAAGACTGTTTTGTTCATTCGTTATGCGCTTCGAATTCTCACTTGTATTTTATGTTGTATTGTAACCTATAAGCGGTTCGGAACACAAGCAATTTTGCTACTGCGCGCCCAATATGTGGTTTCTGTTCTGATTCCTCTTTGTTCATTTAGTAGACACTGTACATGATAGAGTTTGATTTCGTCCTCCTTCAGTCTTCTACTGTTCGTGCTCCGAAAACCCTATGTTCTGTGATTGTGGCCATTTTTGGGTAAATTCACAGCTCTGCCACAGCTGTTTACATGAGTCATATAGACGAGTACTTCTTAAGGTGGTGAAGACAGGGCTCGGACAGGACCCATTCCCTGCGGCATTGAGTGCTTACCAGGTTAAACGGTATGTACATGGCAGCCTAGGCCTGTACATTCAGGACGTTTTCTCACGACACGGCCGATAAGTTTATGAAAGCCTTATACGAACGCATTCGTATACACACTGATGTGTGTCTCTTTTTATAAAATAATCAATTAAATACATCATCATCATCATCATCATCTCTCTCTCTCTCTCTCTCTCTCTCTCTCTCTCTCTCTGGAAGGGGTGTGGTTTGGGGATGTTGGTAGCGTAAAAGCATCAGCGAATGAAAATGACTTTATCATGTGATCGTACTCCATCTTATAGTCCCCCTTTCTATATTCATTACACATGGAGCCAATCGGGAAACACTTGACTCTCAAGTTACATAGTTACATAAAATCAGAATTAAACATTAGAGAGAAAAAAATGGAGAGCTGAAAGAAAGTGTGTGTCCGTATGTTTTATCTTTGCTCATGGGGAAACAGCTATCGAAATATTATCTCCGTCTTTCTTCGCCTGTCAGTCATGCAATGTGTGTGTGTGTGTGTGTGTGTGTGTGTCGGTGTGCGCATGTGCTCGTGTGTGTGTGTGTGTGTGTGTGTGTGTGTGTGTGTGTGTGTGTGTGACTTTGGATTCCGACAAGCGTGCATTTGCGTGTATGTGCATGTTTAGTGCACGCCCGCACGCAATGTATGTGCTAATTTTCATGTATATGTGTGTATGTGCGTTTGAAAATGCATAAATACTAGCTTTGGCGAAAGGGAGAATTTCCACCGAAAACTTCATGTTTTTTATTCATATTTCCAGTCAAAAGTAAGGCAGTTCAAATTTGTGTGTGTCTCTTTTGTATGTTTGTCCCTCTTTCTATCGATACGAAGAAATTATAAACTAAACCTGCACGCAGATTCCAATGTAGAGTGACGCCTAACCTGCGACTAGTTGATTGTTTTTACCTTAATGACAGATTTTACTCAAATACTGCACCTACTGCAAAAATAGCAGGTCCTTGCTCTTACTTGGGACGTCCAAATGTCGAAAGTTTCGTGGTATCCTTGTCATACTTATGTGCGAGTTTGTGGATGGTCTGCATGATCATTCGTGCGTAAATGTTTTTGTACGTGCGCGCCTACATAAAGGTGCATATTTTAGATCGAGGATTTCAGCTATAGTGAGAGTGGGAAATGCCAAAGTCCCACAAAATTCTCCTGTAGCCATGTTTCGGTGGAATACAAGAGTTAGGTGAAGTAAGGATGTGCCTATCCAATGTAGGTATATTCACTAAATAGTCGACTTTTATTTAGGAAGCAAGAGCAGTGCTCCAGATAAGAAGGGGTAACAGGGATGATTCTGAGAGATTTTTTTATTATTTATGAAGGAAAACATATGTTGTGGCCCTTATTAGAACCGCCTCGGTAACACGGTTCTAATGGGGGGTCAAAACGTATGTTTTTATATGGAGAAATATTAAAAATCATCCCTAAATTATCCGTGCTTCCCCTTCTTATCTGATGAACTGAAAGAGGGACCCTACTTTTTGGCACTGACCATTGTACACACTGCTGATAACGGCTAAACTAAACATTTCTTTTCCATTGATCAAGTTTTCGACCAGACACAACTCTATCACTTCCGCACTTACTGTGTCAGCCGCCACTGAACGAGGCATAAACGATTGGAGATTTAGTTGGTTGATCGTGTTTGGTTCAACGGCTCTTAGAGACAGTATTTAAGTCTATATCGAACCGTCTCTCAGAGAGAGGGAGAATGAAAAGAGATACGTAGGATAGAGAAAACTCTCAAAACAATGCCCGCCCGCACCTACTGCAAACACAGTTGGCCCTTGCCCCACTATTATCCATATCAGTGGGGCGCCCCAGCACTGAAAGTTACCCAGCATCATCTTCCGACCACGACCATCCCCAAAAGGTTGGAGAAACTTGAAACATGGTTTTCGATAACGGCATGCGTGTCAGGAAACGTTTATACTCGCTTTAGCTTTAGGATGAATAAAAATTAGGCCAGGGAACACATTCAAAGCCGTACCATATTAAATTAAAGTACTGTAAATAAATTAAAAAAAAAAATAAAATAAAGCAAACTGACAAAAAACGAAAGGGAAAAGTAACTGTCTGTGCTAGAGCGCAAAACGCTATCCACCACACCACCGTCTCAGGTACGTCGTCATGTTGTTTGGTACATAAAAGTATATTGCAGACTTTTAACACAGCTAAAAATAGACTCCTAAAAATAGACAAGACTTAAGTCAAAACAGATTAAGTTTTTGCTTAGATGAATTTGTGAAACGGCTTAAGTTCGAACTTAAGTCATTCTTACTTTTTTACTTAAGTTATAACTAAAGTTGTAACTTAATCACAAATCTAAGATATGTTCATGAAACTGGCCCCAGGTATTCCGCTGACAACATGAAGTTATTAGTCGCGGCAAGAGAAAACCAACACAGTGGCATGTGCGCCCGGCAAAGACTCAGATCAGCCTGGGCATCCGCCCAGTCTGATCAGAGTCTTTGCTGTGCGTTTACAGGAAAGCTAAGTGTCTAAGCTGCCTCCATGCCGATGGCGAACACTCCGATGACGTTGGGCAGGCGCCCAGGCTGATCTATAAGTATTCGCTGGGCGCACATGCCACTTTGTCGCTGCTCAATATATACACACCTTTGAGTAGCCGGAGAATACTTGGATATTGCTCGAAATTACGCAAGTAATCATGCCGAACGTGCCGTAACCCCAGTAGCTCAGGGTTTAAGCGCTGGCCTGCGGACCTTGCGGTTCCGAGTTCGATTCCGACTGAAGGCGAAAATATTTTCAACCGTAAACGGGCTTTCATTGCCCACAGCCTTACATAACCACCCTCCCATCGTACTGGTATGACTAAAATACTGTTGAAAAGGACGTAAAATCGCAAGTCATCCATTCAGCCATCCGATCGTGCAAAATAAAACCCATGTAAATGAAGGAGGGAGGTATTTTCGCACCCATGGAAATTGTGTTACTTTCTCTGTATAAGCTACAAGTATGGATAAAAGTGATATTATACTGTACTAATCCACGACTAATCCAGTGATGCTGTCCTAGGTCCGATCCCCAGTTTCTCCGTTCTTTCGGATGAGACATAAAACCTAGTTCCTGTGCCATCTTCTATAAGAATAGATCTCAGGCAAAGCGCATAAGAATGCATTTTGTATCTTCACTTGGCGTGTAATAGCTCGCACTTTTTGCAAACTTGTTAAAATACAGTTTCCAAGCGCAGAATATTCGCTATTCGCCTGGAGCTAGCTTAGACCCTTAGCTACGCTTTAAGCGAGCACCAAAGAATCTGATCAGGCGGCGCACAAGCCACTTTGTTGGTTTTGTCGTGCCGCGGCTTAATTATGCTTTCGGCTGTATATGCTGCAAAGAACTTAAAGCAGATACATGTAAATAGGTACGTTGCGATGTACATCAATCAGGTCTTTTAGTATGACAATATGAGCCGCATCATGTGGCAATTTTGTCATGTGATATTCAAATCATCCTTCTCGTTTATACAGGGTAATCAGAGGCCTCACTCTATGCCTTGACTCACTTCAATAATTGCATAGACGGCTTAAGTGACAGGCGAAGGCTCCGATCAGACTGCACTGCAGTGTCTATTCTAGGATGCGCGATTGCGGGATTCACGCTAATTTTTCTCATATCCCGCATAAATTCAGACCGAATGCGTGACAGTCCCGCGTAAAAAATAAACAATGAAAACGTCCCAAAACCAAGAATTTAATCTTGCCTCGCAGAAAATACCGCAGTTTTGAATAAAAAGGCATCAAGCCATCATTGCCGAAGTTGTTTTCGCCATAACTGTAACTGTAACTGTAGCACATAGATTCTGCCGATTCCGGCACACCTCCGTCGGAGTAGTAGTAGGTTGATAGGGGGTTAAAATGATGCAATCCGTCACCACTCTATTTACAGCTTAGCAATATTTTATTTACAGTCTATAAACTGGATAAAAACATTAAGTAGGACCCTCCTGTGTGTAGCTCGGTATGCCTCTATTTACGTTTACGTTTAGTTAATCTGGATATCGACTCAAGTCTCTTGTATCTTTCACAATGTAGAGAATAACAAAGTCTGCGGCGATGAAATTCCAAAGTCTTTAGATGCTGATGATTACAGTTCAGGCTATCTACAAGCTGAGTTATTGCTGTATAATCTAGTATAAGCTGAAGCAATCTAGCGGGTGATTCTGCTACCAGTTCTATAATGTTAACACTAGCACAAGCGTTAGTAATAGAGTCCATGATAGGGTCCCTGATACTTGAAAGCATCTCACAATCGAGGATAAAATGCTGAAGAGTCTCATTGTCCCTTCGACAAAGGAGACACACAGGGTCAATCTGATTTTGGTTGAATGCTGCTCTATTCTCCTGAAGAATGTAAGCCCCGGACACCATACGTAACTTCTCTTTCAATCTCGGGATTTCTCGAACACTTTGCACAGACTGGATCAGTGCATGACGCTTACCATACCGGTAATCATGAACATTCAGAAACCTTAGACTTGGATACAGGGCTGACTGCTCCTTAATCTTGTTGACCCAGTATGTATTCACATGTTTACTGACTGTCCGTTTCCAAGATTCTTTAGTCGGGGGATTACCGAGAAGCTCATAAGGATCAGGTAGTCCGTATTGCAAGTGCAGGCGCTTAATTGCCACGAACCAACTGTGACTCTTGAAAGATTTCACACACAATTGACGTTGAGCCAGCCGCTTCTCAACTGCTGTATCCGGCAGCCGACATATGCTTCCGTAGAAATTAAGAGCCCTCTTATGTATAGTAGCCTCAACTGGTATCATCCCGCTTATGACGTACACCCCGCAGTCCGCAACCGTGGTAGGTAGTGAGAGAATCTGTTTGAGGATTTTCTTAAAGAAGCGTTCAAGCATGTCCAGGTATTTTCGTCCAGGGAGAATAACCTCCAAGCCATAGACAAGTAACGGAAGTACATAAATCATCAGGAGTTGAATACAGGTTTCAGGGTCCAGACCATTCTGCCCATGCAATCCAGAGGACATCAGGCTGTAAACTGTACGCCTTGCTTTCTTGATGTTCTCAGTAACAGCTGACTCTTCTGTGCAGTGCGATCGTAGGATACCCATGTGCATAGCCTCCTTAACAACAGGCATTGGCTCATCATAAATTGTCCACTCCTCCTTTACTCCACCAAGTTTCTTGTCAACAGCACAGAGGTGATTGAGAATAACACTCTTGTTAGGCTGTAGTAGGAATTTCTCCATAATACTGTAATCCACCCCAATATTAACTAGCTGTTGAAGCGTCGAGGGTGAGTCACTAGATAGGGCAATGTCGTCAGCACAAGTTGGTGCAACACAGCAGATATCACCGATCCAGGTTCCCAATAGCGACGCAGACAAACGATCCAGCAGCTTGTTACCATATACTTTATATAAATCGGTGCTTAAAATCCCACCCTGACGGACACCTTGCTGTACCGTAAACTATCTGACACCCTATTATTCCATTTCACTGCTGTCTTGGCGTCAGAATGAAGGCTATTAATTAGGTTCCAGTAGCTTCCCTCTACCCCTATATGAAACAACTTCCTCATTAAGCTTGCATGGCTCACAACATCGAAAGCCGACTTTGAATCCAGAAAGGCTATATGTGTTGAGACATTCCTATCCTTATTATTACGTATTGATTCTTCTAATATGAGAGAACAGTTCATTGGGGAGGCCCCGTTAGTAAAACCTCTCTGTAGATCATTCTGCTGCTCCTGAATTAAGGGTTTGATCCTTTCACGTATTATAGTTTCTAATACTTTTGTTACAGTTGGATTCACCGTAATGCCACGGTAATTCTTTGAGTCGAGATTAGAACCTTTCTTCTTAAAAACAGGGGTTAAAATTCCTACTTTCAAGGAGTCTGGCACAATTCCAAATTTCAACATATGATTCAATAAAACAGTCAGCACAGGTATAATCTTTCCAGCTCCTTCAATTAAATGCTCTGCTGTTACACTATAACGGTCTGGTGCTTTCCCTTTATTCAAAGATTTAACCGCTGATAAAACTTCATCCTCAGTTATCCTTTGTATATTATCTTTAGAGTCCTTGCATAATCCAACAATTTCGTTCAATTCTGAATTTACGAGTTTTTCGTAGTCCTGATCAAATTTTGAGTCCTGAGAAGGAGTTGCTAGTTTTTTAAAATGTTGGCGCCAGCCCACTAATATATCGGCCTCAGATCTGAAAACCTGTTCCCCTACATGTAACTCGTTTATACACCCTTTTAATTTTCCCCTCTGTTGGTTAATGAGTCTATGAAACAGTGCCATATCTTGAGTTTTAGTATCCAATATTGCTTGTCTTTGATTCATAAAATCATTACTATGCTCTACTCTACACACCTGCCTAAGTAGTTTTGTAGTTTGTTTCTTGTGAATGAGAGTACTGTCATTGCTATCATCCGGTCTACCAGCACATTTCCAGTCATAGTATGCTTTTTTCTTGGCTTTCACCGCAGCCTGAACTTGTGGGGACCAGGAACGCAATTTAGCTCGACGTGGACGCTCCACACCCTTTGGGGCTGCCTCTTTGGCACAATCACTAATGATATGGTTGAATTTGATGACCGCACTGTCTAGCTTCGAAACCGTAGCCACATTGATGTCAAGCGTATGTAGCGACTCATCCAGCAGCCGACCGTATCGTTCTTTGTTAACTTTATCCCATTTGACTCTGTTTGATGGCTTCAGATTAACGTCAGTAGCATTCCTAGCAGAACGTTCAATATTCAGGTTCAGTTTGCACTGCAAGGGTAAATGATCTGAAACATTTGTATGTAAGGCTTCAAGTACTTGTATACTTAGAACATGCTCATTCAAGTCTTCGGAGTAGAATATATAATCCAATGTTGTTGCTTCTCGCCCATCAGGGGCAATAAAGGTCTTAGGGGTTTCTTTTGTACTCAGTCTATTTTCTTCAAGAAATTCTTTCAAAAGTTTAACTCGCCTCGTGGAACTACGAAGCATCATATCTTCATTCATATCGCCACCCAACAATATGTTATGGGTATCCCTGTATTTCTGGACGATTTCGTTCAGCTGATCAATGCAGTCACTGAAGTCTTCGACATTATCAGATAGTCCTCTGCATGGCATATAGGCTGATATAATCAGCAACGGTATCTCAGATTTCAACTGGATGCACTGTATACGATTACCACCATCCGGCAGTACTGTCACCAAATGATCCAACTCAGTTCGCCAAAGTATCCCTGTACCCCCGTATCCACGTGGCATCTGTATCGGTAATATAGGACTTCCAGTATCTACTGCCTTCCCACACCCAGTATATCCACTACTAATTTCTTTAAGTCTGTATAATTTACAATCAAACAACCAGTGTTCTTGTAGTAACACAATATCGACTGTTCTATTCAATTCATCCAGCACATGACCACAGGTATTAACATTTTTGCAGTTAAAGGTAGCTACCGTAAATTCTGATTGTTTTTCGATTTTATGCAAAGGCGTGGGCGCCTGAATGTTCGCTATCTTAGAGTTCGTTGAGGCACTATCTGGTACAAAAAAGGTTGCACTGGCTGAGCCGGCTGGACCGGGAGGACTGAACTAGGAACAACTATTGGTTGGCCTTGATAATAGGATAAATTGTCATTGTTTGAGGTACCCTGGTACTGTCTAAAGTTCTCGGTGGGTCCAGGATTCATGTTTTTATATGTATTCACACTATTACTACTTCTACTATATACACTATTCAAGTTCGCACCCCGTTTGATAGCATCACTCCTCTCCACCACATGAGGACCCGAATGCTGGGGCACATCACTCTGCATGGGCTGTAAACACTGTTCTTGAGTCTGAAAGCTATCGGGAGTAAACGCTCTTTGATCCTTGAATTTTAAGTCTGACTGTCCTGATACAAGGGCGTATTGGCTACTTATATCATTGCTCATCCTAGCACTGTTGAGTATTGGCTCAGGTGAGATGTTAACATTTGCTTTTTGCTGCGCATGCTGATTAAGAGTCGCTGTGGGTAACTGTGCTTGCATATGCCGCCACTGATTTTCATCTTTTGAAAAACGCTGCCTTTCAGAAAGCTGAGCTTGCTCCTCAAGTGCGGAAATTTGGCTAGACACTTTTCTCAACACAAACTTAGTCACCTGCTCCCTTATTCCCTCGATCAACTCGTCACTTCTATCTTGTCGAGAAAACACTGTATTTTCATAGCCCTGCACTGAATTAGTCCTTACACGACTCTCATTGGGATTCTCTAGAAGGTCTATTTTCCTTTGTAGGGTACGAATTGTTTGAGCGGATTCATTATTTCTAGCTTCTAGCTTAAAAATATAGTCTTCGAGCCTTTTTCGATCATTAGCTTGGTCCTGCAACCTTAATTCTTTATTCTTCAATGTTTCTTCCCATTTTTTCAATTTAAGTTCAAATTGCCTTAATTCACGCTGTTTAACACTCACACTATTAGATTCTTTATTGAGTCCTTGCTCCTTTTGCTTGACCTGATTGCTGCCCTTAACACTTTTAGTATCAATACTATTTAACTCGTGTGTTTGAGGTTCTTGTACCTGATTATCACTGGAAGTGTCCGAGTCATTAGGCAAAGTAAGCGTTAATTCCGCAGAACTATTAGGTGAATTATTATTACTAGTTTGCTTATTCATAGCATCAACTAAATTCATTTGTGACTCACTAGCGGCACACGCTGTACAAAGTTTCTCAGCACAATGACTATCCACCATACAATTTGCGTGACATATTCCGATGCACTTAGCACACACCTGTTTCTCATCCTCGCTAACGAGATTTTCACATACACTACATTGCAGCCCGAGCTCTTCTTCCAGAATGTCTTCCTCTTGTGTAGTAGCGCGTGATTCAATAGACGGGATTTTCAGTACTAGTTTGACATCACTATCCTGTTTGTTTTTGTTAGGACTAGTAGCTGGTACTTTTAACAAAGTATTGTCTTTCGTAAGACACGCTTTACAGTTAAAGATGACATCAGGATCTGAGAGCCTTCGTATTTGATCATCTGTAAGTCTTTCACATTTGTAATGTATTATGTCCATTAGAGTAGCTTCCCTTGACTTCACGGGTTCGATGAAATACCGGAACGAATTCCATTAGAGAGTGGGTAAGATGCATAACCCGCACCCGCACCTAGGTTAGCATACCCGCGGTGGAAATTTATAAATCGCTGAAAAACTATGTATCAGCAAAATAATCACTGTAAACCCATTGAAATACTTAGATATAAGACTAAAACCTTCAAATCAACTCAGAAAATATGTAACTAGAATGTGATAGGATTTAGAACAGGAATATCGATTTCAAACTGGGTAATGCAGGTCAGTTAAGATACATGTATTACTGTAAAGTCTTGGACAGGAATAAATGTCTGTCTAAAGTCAGTTCAGATTACTGTATAGTCTTGGACAGGAATAAATGTGTAAATGTCTGTTTTATGAGCTAAATGTTTTCTGTCTGTTCGAAAATTGTCCCCCCCCCTATTTTTTGAAAATCCCCCCTATTTTTGAGATGGAGGGGGGAAAATCCCCCCTCATTTTCAGTTTCTAGAATAGACACTGTGCACTTATGTGCATTCTGATCAGTGCCTTTGCTTGTCACCAATGCCACATTGTTGGAAATCACATGATGTGGCTCATATTTTCAAAAAGCACTTGCTCTGTTTCCATTCTCGTAACGACGTTCCCCAAGTGGCCCAGCGGTACGTAACCATAGTTGCATACACCTGGTGCCGAGTGTCCGTCCATCTGTTTTGTCTTGTTTGACCAGTGGACTCGTCCTACCTTATCATCTGGATGAGTCCATTGTTAATGTTAGGGGCTCCTGGCGGATATTTTCATTTTTATTGTATTTTGCGTAAAACTTCTATAAAGTAATCGAGAATGATCCTGATCAGACGGCGTTTTCTGCACTGGGTCTGTTTGCGTGTGTCCCCCAAATGGGTTTCCAGTCTGAAATAAAATAAAGAATTAGTAGGGTTAAAATAGAGAATTATGGCTTTATGAAAGACGTTTGCTGAACGAACGACAGAATAGAAATAACAGATATTTTGAAACCACATTTTGAATGGTTAGAATTGATTCAGACGTGCAAGATAAGCAGAGAAGAAATAGAGCGCCATTTACCCCACCTATTTAATTTTGCAAGCCTTGAGACGGAGACAAAAAATAACTGTATTCCCATTTTATATCTCCTAATTAAGAAAATTAAGAAATACATACATTATGAGTATGTTTTACTACTTATTCACTTAAGTTCGATTTATGGATATCCAATATTCATTTTAATTTTGTGATATCCAAAAATCGAATTATGGATTTCCAAGTAATATAGACACTTGTTCAACTTTACTATCTTATGATATCCATAGTTATCTTTACATATCCATAATTTAATTTTTGTATATATATTATTCGATTACTAGATATCCAATATTCATCCTGATTTTAGGATATCCATTTACCGCAATTTGTACCGTTGTCTGTTATTCGATTTATGAATATTCATAAATCGACTTTTGGATATCACTAATTCAAAATGAATGTAAATCGTATTAAGGGCATCCAAAAATTGAATGATAGATATCCATAAATCAGATTATATATTTAAAAAAAAATATTCGATTTGAAAAATCGAATGGATATCCAAAAATAAACAAGACTGTCCCTAATTATTGTGTTATTATCACAAAATAAAATAATGGATATCGGAAAAAAGGAAATATATAGTAAAGGAGCGCCCAATATATGTCTTGTGTTGGATAGAAGCAAAATGAAAATTTGCAGATCTCGTACTAGTTATTTTCTGATTTTAGGTGTTATCCCATTAAAACATACAGCTACTTTTTTTAATCAACTTTTTGTTTTCAAGGTGTCTGGGTATGCTTTCAAGATAATAAACTCTGCCATTTTCAAGATAATCAACTCTGCCATTTTCTGTTGATTTCAAGATAATCAACTCTGCCATTTTCATTTTTGCATCACTTTTCAATACGAAACCTCTCTAAATGGAAGAATCTAGGAGCAAATTCTTTCCTTTAAGAGTAGACCCCTTTTGATAGGACTAAAGCAAGAACAAAGTGGTTATGACAATCTGTGCTGTCGTCCGATCCCATGGACCCAACACTATGCAAAGTGGCTGTCGACCGCGATTTCGTACGACAGCAGACAACTGTAAAAATTGCGGTAAATGATACAATTGTTTATGACCATCGACCGAGTTGATATTGCTTTCGATTGCCTCGGTCGATAGCCTCTTTGTCTGGTAACTGGTTGGCTCGGTAATGAAACTGGTATTATCACGGTGGACAACCTACGTCATGATCACGTGATTCTGATGATATGGTGCACATATTTTGAGAAGCAAAACGTCTCGATTCGGGTAAGTAATTTATTTATATCTTCGGTCTTAGAATGCCGATTTTCATGCTGTAAAGTGCACGGACCCCGGACTTATTTCCTTTATCTATAGCATATGTCATCGTTTCATGAAATTAAGCCAGTTAACAGAACAGTTCCTAATAGCGAACTTTTTCGGTCGATATGGAACACACGATTACCAAACTTTGACACAT
Organism: Ctena decussata; assembly: GCA_963989385.1. Lineage (NCBI taxonomy): Eukaryota > Metazoa > Mollusca > Bivalvia > Lucinida > Lucinidae > Ctena > Ctena decussata. Next base: position 48,280,172 of record OZ022500.1, read on the forward strand.
AATTGCACAAATGAGAATATCTACGCCACATTTTGGACCTAAGTCATCAACTTATTTATAATCATGACCCCTTCCTTCAAGAGATTCTATGAATTTTGTGTTTTTAAAGAAAAATAACAAAATCATCTGATTTGATATGGGGCACACCATTGATTATGCTGATATGAAACACACGCCGAAATACTTTCAACACTGCCAGAGATATGTTGTACTACTATACAACTGCATTGTCTTTGGTTTTTATTAGTTTCTTTTATATTAATCTGTGGTATCAAACTTTTATTAAGACTTCAACAGTTCATAACTAATGACATGTAATAAGATATTCATGGAACTTTCCCTGTCTGTTGCTTGCCTACTGCATCATTTACCTTGCACACGCGTAAAAGCACGCGCAAAAAAAAATCTTTCAGCTCTGAACAGTCTACTGCCTTCTGTGCCGAGCCTATTTTTGACTGTCTATTGCTTATAGTGTTTCATCTGCTGCAGCTTTGGCTATGTTTTTGTACTGCGTAACTGCATCATTACTTATGCAGTACAGAATCTTCCGCATGAGCATAGCAATGTCATACAAAGCATTAATGCATAATTACTCAATGCTTTGTATGACAATGGCATTGCGCTTACGCTCATATTTGCAAAAGCGTGCCTACTTTCTACTCTTCACTGCCTACTTCGTCCTGCCCACTGTTTACACTGACTTTGCGCTTGCGTAAGCGCACGTGCAAGGTCACTATCGCATGAAACACTATACATGAAAAGTCGCGTATGGAATTCCAAAGGTTTGCAATAAATAGAAAATGTTATCTAGCTAGTTTCATGTCATATGCCGTATCTGCCTGAAACATATCTGCCCGAGTGCCGAAGGTCTAAAAACAGATATTAGTCTAGGACTGATACGAGAGGTTATATGAAATACCCATATAGAGGTTTATAGTTTTCTATGATAATTTCTTCATCACCGTTTTACTCCTCCTCTCCAAATACAATGTACACCAAGACAAAGTCATGTCCAGGCCTATATCAGACTGCTACTTTAAGATGCGTCTGCTCCGCAATGAACAGTTTTATCAAGGTATTTATGGTTTATCATTCCGTCAGCAATTTTAGGACACATTGTCGAAAACTGGCATCAACTTGTCAACTCTTAATATAATTGCAGCTGCCTTATGGAGTTTTGCCTTCCAAATCAATAGGTGTCAACTCATAAAGGAAGGTTTTTGTTCCTCTTGGACAAGACCTCATTTTGGAAAAGCTTCGCCGTCCACATTATCGCTGATAGGTAGGCTTTTTTGCCCCCACCTCACCCTAATTTTTCCGTCAGACAGGACGACTAGAGCAGATAATATTTGTCTTTTCCCAAGGTTAAAACATATTCAAACACCTACCACAGTATTTTCCGCTATTTTGCTTTTGGTTTAAACAATATTTATTAATGAATCTTCATGTATAACATATATATTTACACGTATACACATGATTATATAGTACAGGATCTGATAGGAAGCTTAACTTATATAAATCATCTCCTATTTTGCTTTTACTTTTAGACAGTAATCGTCTTCAAACGATTTTGTCTGTCGTCCGCTACTGATGCGATATATCAATGTCATAAAAACGGCACTTCTGGTTGAGGCTTTCAAAGGAATTATTATCCAGAGGGCACACAACGTCAAGATGACGTCAGTGTGACGTCATGACAGCAAATGAAATATTTTCGACGTTGACGCAATCTAGCTAAATTATTCTTTTTCCGCATGTTGATTCCTTTAGGGTCAATACATGGTATGTGCGAGCAGCAAAGGTGCCCGCCCTTTATAATAAGTTGTTGTTTTTATCCTCGTAACGATGTTCCCCAGGTGGGGGAACGTATAATTAATATCCATACTCTATAAGGTGTATGACGGACATGTTTGACAACCTACTCCACGATCCTGTGTTTCTAAAAATAAAATAATCTCGATACCTATGAGAAAATAAATTATATCTTAGGGCCCAGGTTCACAATCATTCTTAAAGTTAAGGACCACCTTAAAGTTAAGGTGGATATTTTTGCCCAAAGAACATCTTTATTTAAATCGTATTGAAAATCGCAGGCTTTGCGTGATTCCACTGACAACTGTCATAGAAATGTAATACGAAAGAAAAAATCAAATACATTAAGTTTTTGTAAGCTTTTATTTACATATGAAATTTCAGACCTTAACTTTAAGGTCGTCCTTAAGTTTAAGGAATGATTGTGAACCTGGGCCCTAGTATATAATAAGGCCGATTATAGTTTTGTAAAGTGCACGTACCCTGCAAAAATGTCCTCAGTCGGCAGTAAATAGCATTAATGAAAATAAGCCAGTAACCAGCATACACCAAAACAGTCATCTAATAGTCAGAAAAGTTCGCTGTTCCGAAGTGTTGTGGTAACTGACTTAATTTTTGTCGCACCTGCTTTAGCAAGGTGCGATATAGGATTTCACTTTTCCGTCCGTCAGTCATTCCGTCCGTCCGTCCACAATTACCTCGACCCTAGTGTTTAAGTCCATTTCTCTCAAACTGTGATACTTACAATCATCAATCTTGGCATAAAGTTTTATTTTAGAATGTTCTAGAGGAATGTTGCCCTTTTTTCTACCCTTGACCTATATATCACGCTCTGCTAACTTCGTAACATGTAATGTCCAAAATTACCTCGACCCTAGTGTTTAAGTACATTTCTCTCAACCTATGACACTTACAATCATCAAACCTGATATAAAGTTTCTTCTTAGAGTGTTCTCGATGTATGTTCACATTTTTCCACCCTTGACCTATATTTCATGCTCTGTCGACTTAGTAACATGTAATGTCCAAAATAACATCGCCCCTAGTGTTTAAGTCCATTTGTCTCAAATTATGATAACCTGGTGTAAAGTTTCTTCTTAGAATGTTCTCTAGGTATGTTGCAATTTTTTACCCTTGACCTATATTTCATGCTCTGCTGATTTCGTAAACTTTAATGTCTAAAATTACCTTGACCCTAGTGTTTAAGTCCATTTCTCCCAAACCATGATACCCATAATCATTAAAAGTAAAAAGTATGCAAAGACCAGGAACTGAAACTTTAAACCTGGTACGAAGTTTCTCCTTAGGATGTTCCTGAGTCATGTTGCACTTTTTTTTCTACACTTGACTTATATTTAATCCTCTGCTAACTTAGTAACTTTAACTTCTTTTTCCTATCAAAATTATGCGGAATAGGCTGTTTAAGCCGATTGATTGGTATTAATATTTCCTTGGTCATAATGATGACAATCTCTGCTAGCACCCCAGGTTACATTTTAATGTAGTTGGGGTGCTGTGAAGATATTCATACTTTTAGTCTCTAAACTTGAATGACTGAATACGTTTTCTGGCCTTTTCTTACTCCCTCCCTTTCTTTTCTGTAGTCTGAGTTAATGGGAGCATTACATTTAGATTTACGTGTCCGTAAGCTGCCTGTAACTCTTACGTTTTGTATATGTACAGTTCCTCTATGTCATATTTGTGACCTGAGTGAATAAAGTGATTTTGACTTGAGTAAAATTTCGTGTCCAAAAATTACATCGACCCTAGCCTTTAAGTCCATTTCTCTCAATTGGATTGCTTTACTACTGAATATTTTTCATTATTATTTCATTCTCTGTTTACTGTTGAATTTTATGTCAAGATTTGCATCCTTCTTAGCTTGCAAGTCCAGTTCGCTCAAAGGACCTCTGACAGTTGTAATGTAGATTTGCCCATAAAAATGGGGGAAAATGAACTTTCTGTATACTTCAAATTTTTTATTGAAATGTGTTGCTCTGAACTCCCTATAAGTGATACAAAAATAATTTTTAAATTCTATCATACGCAGACTTGGATTTTTGGTATAAAAGGCAAGTTTTTACCATTGAATGTATGGAAAATAGGAAAAGTTTTATAAAGATGCTTCCCCCCTCCTCCCCCCCGTGCCTCAGCAAGCCACTTTGCATGCATATGCGTACTGTCAATATACACTTTATATATGAGTGGCGAGCTGAGGCACGGGGGGGAAAGATAGTCTACAGCTGAAAAACTGAAAAGTGGGTGGGGTAATTAGACCCTATAAGTCTAAAAATAAGGCCACCATACTTTTTATTCACATATTATTGCATACTTTGAGCATCTATAGAGTTTTACTTTGTTTTAAGCATATTTAACAAATGAAATTCATTAAATAAGAAACAGCGAAAAATATATGTATTTAGGATGACTGAAAATTTCACTTACCCCTCTTGCTAGAATCAATGAGAAGTTAGTATGCAGATGTAATAATTGTTCACAAGCAATATCAAAACCTCTTTATAATGGATAAGTTTACCCGTTAATGCTAAAAGTTTCATTTTTGGCTTCCCAAGAAAGCGGCAGTAATTTGTCGGAAAATAGGCAAATTTGCATGGAAGCTGTCAGTTGGTTGTTGGTTGATTTGATGCTTAACGTCCACGGTAAACAACTAAGGTCATGTCGGGACGGTCAGTTAACCTAACCACACTATTCCTGGGCAGGCTTAGACCTCCTAAGCGGTTAACCAGTACTAAGTGCACATACTTTCGCCAGTAACTGACAACTGCCCTTCTTGAATCAGCGGAAGGAGAAACGAAAGTATGTGGCCAGACCGGGATTCGAACCCAGGACCTCTGACTTACGAGTCAGGTGCCCTACCGATTGCGCTACCCGGCCCGGCGAAGCTGTCAGAGGTCCTTTTTATACATGAATTCATCAAACCTAATCTAACCATGATCTCTGCTCCTGTGGAAGAGCAAGGCAGGTGCGACAAAGCATAATGCGGAATTGTTGTTTATAACGATGACACTTGCTACAAATAATGGACGTTGCTACGAGGTATGTCCATTTTATAATATCAAAATCGGCTCTGTAAGACCTAGCTCAGATATTTCTAATTTTCTTATCGGCATCTTGATTGTTTCTTTCCAAAAAAGATATTATTTACGGCAAAAATCAGGTTATCCACCGTGCAGTAAAGAAAATTATAAATAATATGTCCTTATGAAGGTATCAGATATATGTACATGTACTTTTGGTCTTGCCTTCTTCAGATGGCTCCAGTATTGAATAGAAGTTTTTCATCAGACAGCATGGACTGCGACATTCAGGGTCATCTCCATATACCGGTATGCTGCGGGAAGAACATTTATGCCCCCGCCATTTTCAATGTGGATTTGTGTGTGTGGGGGGGGGGGGAGGGGAGGGGAGAGGATGGTGGCATATAGCATCACCGCTGTCCCTACGTCTGTAGGTCCCGTTCGATCGTACAAAAATGATTTCCGTTCGTTATCTTTGATAAGATCAGCGTATTAGGTTCATTAGGTATATAATCACGAAATATAAGTCAAGTTAGATTAAGGGTAAAATCCGCTTATTATCATGAAAGTTGTGGCCTCTTTTCAGCTTTGCGAAAAGTTGGTTTCTATTCATTCCGCATATTATTTTGGGAGTTACGGCCCCTTTTCAACCCCATTTTGTGCAAAAAAAAATAGAAAAAATGGTTTCTATTTGTTATCTTTTGAAATGATTAATGTATTGGATTCATATTTTATACACAATGTCCACTGAACTCCAAAAGAAACGCCAACAAAGTACAGTGTATGCATTACAAATTAGCAAAAGTAAACTACATGTACCTCTCCATGTTTTTGTCTTGTTAGTTTGGCGCGTCCATGTGTTTTATAGAAAAAGAATGTCCGAAACACTCAATATCTTTTACATATAACAGGAAGAACCAACTCTTTAAGTATGGGGTAAAAGACAAGAGATGTTTAAGAGGTCACATTCTAAAAAGCAGAATGTTTAGGAATCGTGATTTACCTGTAGTTTTGTATCCCTGGATCTGAAGTCACAACCATGAGTAAGTTTGGTCTTCGGTTGTCAATTGTTCTTGAGACAACACACCAAAAGTTAGGTATCAGGTTAGCGTAAACATGCATTTCACTTTAACATAGGGATTTCTATTGAACGCGCTAACCCTGTTTTGTGCGTACAGAAAAGGAGAAATATTTGTATCAATAGTCATGCTGTAAAGTAACACATCACGGTAAATCATTCATAAAATAATCTGCAGCGTAAAGCCTCAAACATTGGCGATATCGGTCTTTAAAATTTACTCTTAGTTTAATGTAAAGGGAGGTAACCGATTTCAAAACGCTGTAATTCAAACAGATTTAACAGTTTTCTAACAGTTGCATATCAGAGAACATTTTTGGACACACTATGCTTTATTGGAAAAGAAAGACAATAATTGCATTGGAATTCAATGTGTTTCGAGAAAGTGAGATAACTGTTTAATTCAAGACTAAAATCATGAAATCTTCATCGTGTACTGTGGTTAGATGAAAATCATAAAAATCATACTGTCTGCACAATGATCCATTTGAAATTGCCAAGTAGCAGTGCCGTTAAAAAGAACATAAAGGACCTGGTATGATAAGGCCCATATTTGGCCTCCAAAAAACTCATTTTTCAAAAGTTCTATTTCGATAACTAAAATGTATTTATAGGAAAGATCTAACCTTAAATGTAATAGCAAATACAAAATCAACCAGTTCTTGCATAAAATATTTGTGTTTTTAATCTTGAATATACCCATACCCCCGGCGGATTCTGATGAAAATGACGAATTTGGTAGCCTCTGCCAATATATGAGCCCGGCCTCCAGCACATTCTATATTTTATATGCAGACATAATTTTGATATATTTACATGCCATGAAAATATTAAATGTGCTGGAGACCGGGCTCTATGTTTATTTTTTAACTTTTTGTTACCAAACTAGCAGCGTTGGAACATTTTCCCTGTTTTCTCAACACAAAAACGCCCATATCTCCACTCATAGACAAAATAAACATATGTTGTGGGTATTCATTTACTTAGTTAGAACACAAGGAATAATTTGGAACACATTTCATTTTGATCTGTTGAAATGGTTTGGTAAACGTCTCTGGACTTGCAGACTTGAGTGGGTGGGGTACATTTACAGGCCTTGTGCAGTGCACAAGTAATTAGACGTGGTACCCAACGTATAGTATAAACTTTTCATCAAAAGCCTATTGTCAAGAGCTTTCAAAAGCTATTGTAAATGACTGATTTCTTTAAAGGAAAAACTATGAAACTCAGCTTTTCTTTCAATATTTTCCTTCATATTATTGAACCAACATAGGCATTCTGAAATCATGTTATTCTGAGAATTAACAAAGGAGTAACATATTATTTCTGTTTGTTCCCATACGCACAAACGATAAGCAATAGAAACCATGCAATTTTAAGAGAATTTGAAAGGGGGCCAAACATGGCCCTTATAATACCAGGTCTTTGTGGGCGTTTCTTACTGTGAACACCACCAGTTAGGCCTATTATTGGAATTATTACCCATTTTCAGTTATACTTTATGAAGTCTTTTGTCTACAGCGAATGTCACAGTTTAATGAAAATAAGCCAGCTACAAGAGTACTTAAAGCAGTTATTTCATAGTCAGTTTATAAAAGTTAGATACCATAGACTGCTACAAAAGAAACTAATAAAAACCAAAGACAATGCAGCTGTATAGTAGTACAAAATATCTCTGTTAGTGTTGAAAGTATTTCGGCGTGTGTTCCATATCAGCATAATCAATGGTGTGCCCCATATCAAATCAGATGATTTTGTTATTTTTCTTTAAAAACACATATATAATATAATGTACAATAATTATTTAAATTACGGTTTACAATATAAATGGATTGATTTCATACAGCAAATATTAATATCAGTAGGAAAACCTGATCTTTTTAATCAACCTTTTATTCACAACCCTCAGGCTACTAAGTCTAAAATTGTTTCAACATTAAAAGATCTGTATGTTCAAGATTGGAATTCCAAAATGAATACATCGTCTAAAAGCAGAAATTATAACATTTTCAAACAAGATCAAATTTTTGAACCTTATTTGATAACTCTGCCTCGTTATTCTTATTTAACAATGATTAAGTTTAGAACTGCTAATCACAAACTGCCTATAGAAACCGGCAGATGGAAAAAATATAAGTCTTCAGGGACGAAAATGTAGCTTATGTGACAAAAATGACTTAGGAGATGAATTTCACTACCTACTTATATGCCCTTTCTTTGCAAATGAAAGAAAAACATTATTAAAAAAGTATTATAACACTAGGCCAAAATATTATAAAATATAAAGACTTATTAACCAGTAAAAATAAATCTGAGCTTCTGAATTTGTCTAAATTCATGAAAACAATCATGAATAAATTTCCTAAATGTGCTAATTAATTCGTTTATGCCTGGGTGTACTTTCCTAACCTACAAGGGCCAATTCTATGTTTTGGGGGTGTCAACTTATTTGCTTTTTTTCTATGATTTTTATAGCAATCATGGTAGGTTTTATGCAAACGTTGCAGACCCTGATAGTACACCGCATATTGCGACGTCCGGTCGGGGTCAGCACTGCTTATGTAACCTAAATGGGAAGCTAGGCATCGGTGATTGAAGGTACAAAGCACCAAATGTTGACGGGTCCTGTTGATAGTTATGGGATGGTTTTTGGTTAGTTATCCGTGGGGACATTTGTTTTGCTCAACACTGGAGCTGCCTTGAATGAGGCAGCACTTGTGGGGGATCATGACCTGTTTTTTATTCTGTCTTTGGCTTTTACTATTTTTTGGACGAAATTATAGTCCTGGGATTGTCAACGTCGCCCGTCAGCATCTGGAGCCCTTGGTTAGAAGAAATATAGTTACGGTTAACTGAAGAAAACTAGTAGTAAGGGTTCTTTTCTGTATAACTGTCTCAATGTTATTTTTTAACATGATATTTAAAGTATGAATAGTTACTTTTCGCATTGCTGAATGCGTTCATTCGCAGCATGCAGGCACACGGCGCCGGGGTGGTGTCGTATCGATGTCGATGCGACGTGAAAGCGACGCATCGACGTCAATGTGACGTCATTTCGACGTCGTGTGACTGCTGGGTTGTAATAGACATAGTAAAGTAAGAGTACTGATAACTACATAAATAGTGTTAAAGCTGTTGAAAATCATTTTAAAACATGTACTTATTGTAATATCTTTTTTCATTGTGTACCTTAATTATAACCAATGAGTTTGCATAACATAAAATGTACACTCCGCACATGAAAATCTGTCTCTCCCACTTCTGTTTGAAAAACTTTCCTATGCTTAAAGTTAGAACTGCTTGAGAGTTGAGGCTTATATGTATATTGTGATTGCCACTGTGTTACTGGTTTATTACATGTTTTTTCTCATATGCCACCTGCGAGTGGCCTGAGAGTGACTTAAAAATAAAGTTCTGTTCTGTTCTGTTCTGTTCACAAATTTCATAGAATCTCTTGATGAAGGGGGGTCATGATTATAAATAAGATGATGGTTTAGGTCCAAAAAGTGGCGTAGATATTCTCATTTGTGCAGTTATGTGTCAGAGTTTGGTCATCGTGTGTTCCATATCGACCGAAAAAGTTCGCTATTTGGAAGCGTTCTGTTAACTGGCTTAATTTCATGAAACGATGACATATGCTATAGATAAAGGAAATCAGTCCGGGGTCCGTGCACTTTAAAGCATGAAAATCGGCATTCTAAGACCGAAGATATAAATAAATTACTTACCCGAATCGAGACGTTTTGCTTCTCAAAATATGTGCACCATATCGTCAGAATCACGTGATCATGACGTAGGTTGTCAAGTCACTAAAATTCGCACCCCTCCCCTAACCGTCTGTAGGACCAAGACCGGAAAAAACATTGAGGTGTACTAACACTTTAAAATGACGTATTGTCTTCAGTGAAAATAAGCAAACTTTTCACCAATTTATGCCCAGTGGACTATTCTATTCTTATCAAAGCCTGAGTCCATTTGTCAATTAAGGTAGATAGATAGATAGATATTTTATTTTCCTCCAATACAGGAGAGCATACATATTACAAACGAACATATATACAATTACAAAGACAAAAGACAAGAACACAAAATGCAAAAAGAAAGGAAAAACATACATGGTAAATAAACTATCATACAAACACGATACCCATGATACCCGTAATGCATACTATATGATGCTTGAATGCATTCCACGCCGATGTGAGTAACAGCCTAGACTACAGCGAGTCCAGACTGTCACTCAAATCAGCATAGCCATACAAGCATGATACCCATGACACTTATAATGGATACTTTTAATACCACCTATATTAGCTTTTCACGATGTTTGAATGCACTCCACGCTGATGTGAGTAACAGCTTAGACTATAGCGAGTCCAGACTGTCACTCACATCAACATAGCCATACAAACACGATACCTATGATATTTATAATTCATATTATTTATTACTGACTATATTACCATAACACGATGTTTAAATGCATTCCATGCTGATGCAAGTGACAGCCCTGACTGCGGCGAGACCAGATTGTCACTCAACATCGGCATGGACATGCAAACACGATACCTATGATAGCTATAATTCATAATTATTTATTACTGACTATATTACCATAATATACACGATGTGTAAATGCATTCCATGCTGATGCAAGTGATAGCCCTGACTGCGGCGAGACCAGATTGTTACTCAGCATCAGCATGGACATACAAGTACGATACCTACGAGGGGCATTTCAGAAATAGTGTAAATGAGTCTGCAATTCCTTTGAATGTTGACCGATTTTTGAAATGTATGTCTTAACTTTTAGGTTTACATATCACCCAATGACCTTCACTTTAAAAAAATCAGTCACTAATTTTTTCTTCAAAATATACCTTGGCGATTGTTGTTAGGGTAGGGACACTGAGTAGAAATGGACGAAATATTTATGTGAAGACAAATTCACATTTACTAACTCTGGATACAAACAGCTCTTGATTAATACGTATAGGATATCGACCTTGTCCGAGGTGTTCATCCAGTGGGTAGACCTGCACGTGCGGATCGAGACACCGACCGCGCGGAGCGCGGGAGGTGTTTCGATACGCACGTTCAGGTCTTTCCACCGGATGAACATCGAGGACAAGGTCGATATCCGACTTACACACCGAATAGCAACATTGGCAGTACTATGAGTACATGTTTAGAGAATGCAGTCGCAGATCGGATGCGCAGGTAAAATGCTTTTATTTGAATTTTTCTGTTTATTGTACACGTATAGTATATCATATGAGGCTTAATACAGTGCTCAAGATAAGAAGGGGTAATAGGGATAATCTAGGGATAATTATCAGAATTTCTCCATAAGAAAACTAAGTTGTGATCCCTAATTAGAATCGTGTCGCCAAAACGGTTCTTATGCGCCACAACATAGGTTTTCTTTGAGAAATAAGAAAATGAAATTTAAAAATAATATCTCTGACACAGTTTACTGGGAAACGGGACGGATGGATGGATGATGCGATTTTACATCATTTTCAACATTATTTCAGCCATAACAGGACAATGAGAGGGTGATAATGAAAGGTTATGTGCAATGGAACTCAATTTACGATTATAAGGAATTCTGTTGCCAGTCGGGTTCGAACCCGAGCTAGTAAACGGGAGGAAATGATCATGAGGATAAGGGTAAAATAAACCATCGCTTAAAGAAGAATTACGATCTAGGCCGGACTCGAGCTTGCGACCTCTGGATTATAAGGTCTCGGCCAATACAGTTGTAGAGTGACAGAGTTGATGGTTTGCCGTTTTCTTCATTAGAAACGATAACTCTGGCCCCTCATTGGCCGTTATTAGAACAGTCTTGCAGAGTCGGTTTTAATGAGGAGCACCAGCATTATTAAAGTCTTCATAGTCCTATCAGTGGTAAAAACGTCTAAACACAAATCTTTGTAAAAAGCGGTTCAACCATCGCATTTGGTAATAAAATGTGGATTGATGTGCATATATTGAGTCATATAAATGGCAAAAAGGAGAGAATACAGGTTTCTGGAAAATAACCATTCGCTCCACAAAATACAATTTTTGATCTGGTTTCCCGTCTAGTAATGCTATATAAACATAGGCGGGATAGTAATTAGGGCTCTACGCCTGTACATTGTATTTTTACCATTTTATTCAGCATATTGAAATCGAAAGTAAAATGACCCAAATAAATTTTCAAACCGTTTTATCGAGAATGTTTAATTTGTTTCAATCTGGCTTATCACGGTCATTTACAATGACGAAACTATAGTGAGAAGCTTGCAGCGATACATCACGATAAATTTTTTTCATGCTGATAGAGCAATGGGGCCTTTAACTTATTTATTATTGTTTACGAGAATTTGCAAACAGTATCTTGCATAAACAGAAAAAAATCGAGTGTTACCTAAAGTTGTGATTCGTACGAACAGAGAAGACTCAGATCAGACTGCGCACATTTGTAGGCTCGTCTGAGTCTCCGTTGTTCGCAGATTGAATCTATGGAAGGATGGATGACTTGTGATTTTACGTCCTTTTCATCAGCATTTCAGTTATACCAGGACGATGGGTAGATAACAATGAAAGGCTGTGTGCAATGGGACCCCATTTCTGTTTGAAAAGATTCCCACCTACAGCCCGGGTCGAACCTGGGACGGGTGGATCAACAGGCCAGTGCTTAACATACTGAGCCACCGGGGCTTTTTGAAATGATGAAAGGTGCCTAAAGATCAGTTATTGCAAATGCGTATACATCTTTTTTTGCCCATGTTCTTTAGCTATATTGAGGTTGTCGGACTGGAGAAACAAAAGAAAAAAATGTTAAGGTCAGTTCGCTCTCTGGGCCTTTCCGTAATGAATTCTGATCTTTTGCAAATCGTGGATAGCTTAGTGGGTTAAGCGCTGACCAGCTGATCTAGCGGTCCCAATTTCGATTTTCGCTGGAGGCAGAAACCTTGTTAGCCATAAACGAGGTTCCAGTGCACACATCCTTTCATTACCACCTTCTGTCATCCTGATATGACTGAAATACTGTTGAAAAGGACGTCAAATTTCACGTCATCCAGCTATTGAAACGGCAGACAGGCATATGCAGCTAACATGTATTTCTGGTTTACCAGTGCCAAGTCTCATATACAATTGCGATGTTACACACAGAGAGGTGCTTAACGGCAAAAAGGCTCAAACCAGCATGTGCATCCACGCAGTCTGGTCGGAGCATCCACATGTATGAATCCGAAGACATCTGTAGGTGCACAGTCAGCGCATCGCAGACTGGTAAGAATAATCGTTGCTCTCAGATACGTTTAGTTTCGTTTTCGCGTGTTGGGGATAAATTCTGTTTTGCATGTGCTAAGCAGGGTTAATCGCTTCGCTGGAGGTAGGTTGATCACGGTGAACAACCTACCTCCAGTGAAGTGTAACCTATACCACCTATCCGCTAGGTGGTATAGAAAAGCATGCAGGTGTTTACGTGACATATAAACTTACAGAGATCAAAGGAGTCGGTGTGTAAGTATAATATCTGTTTCACTGAAATTATTCCAGTATGCAAGTCATTATATCAGCTTTGCTTAAACATGAGATTTACTTTGCAAGATATGCTCACCATGAAACAGTGCGCAATTCTTATGACGTCACTTCCTGTGCTAAATCGAAACCTAAAGTAAGCTTTTTAAACTTCGGTTTTGAGATCAATTAAGGTGAAAGTGAATATTTGATGGCAGATATGAATTAAAAAATGATTGAAATTGAATTCGTCATGCTAGTTTTCTATAATAGATAATCTTTTACGGCACCATATGCTCTTTTGTCAGTGGCCTACCTGAACTTTTACGATAAGTTATCCCACCCACCAACATGTTTCAATGTATGTATGCCATATAAAATAAAACTTCTATTAAGTCTTTATGTATACATTTTGTTGTCAATATGTCCCTCTAACTTTTGATATTAGACAAGGTGAAATATATTTAGCCGATATCCTTTTATAAGAAGGTAATTTCATTTTATTGCTTTCTATTTTACATGAATGGCTGCTACGTTGCAACTTCTGGTGTGGAGTTTGCAATTGTATCATCCAGTTTCATGAGTTATATCATGTTAATCGCAACGAAACATGCCGACCTAACCATTTCAGTAGTAAAATGCCGGTCGTTTGTCGTTTGTTGAAATTTGATGTTAATAAGTCAAACAAACCAATGTATTGATATAATGCGTTTATAATAATTTTGCAGTTATAACCACATAGCAGAGGAAAAAGCTCGCGTATGTTATTTGTGTAGAATCTGGAAACAATTTCTGTATAACTTTCTTATTTTACATTTAAAGGACAGTATTATGTCTTTCTTTGTTAAAATATATCATTGTCTCATTGAGCAAACAGCAAAAGAGCACAAGAGATTTCGGTGAAAATGTACAATTTCCAGTATCCACACCCTTATGACGTATCAGCACGTGCTGCCATGCATGAGTGACTTAGAAATTATTTTATTACATACCATTCTAAAGCACTTGAATTGATTTTTCCAATGACATATAGAACTACTGCTAAATATCAACCAGTAGGGTACCCTGAGTTCATTTACATTATTTCTGAAATGCCCCTCGTATGATATTTATAATTCACATTATTTATTACTGACTATATTACCATTATATACACGATGTTTAAATGTATTCCATGCTGATGCGAGTGAATTTTATGGCGACTTTGATATAAAAAGTTTGCGTATAATATGACTGTTTTGCGACAAACTGCTTACTTGATTGTTTTACCAATTAAGGTAAATAGCTTTGCTTACCTCTTCGGTTGCACGACGGTGGGTCGGGCCTCAGACTTTATGAAGGCGCCTACCTAAACCTAACTTAATACATGTAGTAATACAGACGGTTGGCGTTCCGGGATGTCTTGGGTCGGGCCCATGGTGGTTTAACTGGTAGGCTTCTTCTGCTCCTGAATTTCAGTGTTGGTATTTCTGTGAGTCCTCATGTGTGTTGTATCTTAGTTTAAATTTTGATTTCTATGTTCCTGAGATATTACACCAAGTCTTATGAGTTAGGAATGTTCCACGCAAACTGAACAACTAAGTGTCTAATGAACCAAAGCAGGACCAAGGGCTCAACCGCAAACCGGTTCAGCCCCCGCCCCTTACTTTGATCCATTTGTCTTATGCAGATAGTGCAGACCCTTTTCAGAGGCCGCGTTTTGCGGCATCTGATCTGGTTCTGCACTGTTTGCCTCTGTCCTATTTATGGGACACTGGACATTATTAGGTTAAGCACACCAAAACGATAATCCCTAATCCTTTTAACCCGACTGTGCAGGTAAAGAACGTTTTTAGTGTGAAGGGTCAAGTCAGGTAAATCCGGACAGCAGGTAAATTCGGACAGTGACATCGTTTCCTTTATACATCATGTATAAAGGAAACGATGTCACTGTCCGAATTTAATTACATGTAATTATTACATGTATGTCAGTTGTTTGGAATTAAAGCAAAATTAATTGGGCAAATAGTGACAATCCAGATGAAACGGCTCAAAATGAGCCGTCTCATCTGGATTTTCACTGTTTGCAATGGTATGTCCGAATTTACCCGCTGTCCGAATTTACCCGACTCGACCCTAATCCATTACCACAGATTTGTCAAAATTAGGACAGATTTCACGTTGCATTTAAATCACCATCTGTGGTTTAGACTACGAATGATCGCAAAGGCCATTATCATAAAAAAGTAAATAAAAAAAAATAATAAAAAAATGAAAAAATAAAAAATAAAAAATAAAAGAAAAATAGATAAAAAATCTTGTCCTGAGAGATTATCCAACTTGAAGGTTTTAAAGCGACGTGAAATTGGACCTTTAACTTGAAGAGTGAAAATATTTAGGGGTGAAATATTAATTTGAATGACTTCGCACTAATGTTACAAAAGAATTGTGAACTTAAAGAATTAAATTTTACAAGTCCAAATAATAGATTTTAATACAGCATTGTAATGAGGGATTTATATGTGATAGTAATACATATGCCATATTGAAGCGTATAAAATTTTATTTGATTTTCTTTGGTTTGTCGGATGATGTTGAATGAGGGACTCCAACGAAACAGGTAAGGCTACGAACGGGTACCTTATCGAGGAAGACTCAGACCATCCTGAGTATACAGTCTGAACAGTCTCATCCCGGTTCAGTGCAACTGCGAAAAGAGAAGACATGTATGGTTTTAAGAAAGTCAGGGTTTTCTGGATCTTTCTCTGATTGCAAGTCTCCCAGCAGGCACACAACGTTGAAACAACATTGAATCAACGTTGATACAACGTAGTGACGTTGAATCAACGTTAATTCAAGATTGTTTCAATGTTGCGTGGCTCCTGGGCTTTTACTCGTATGGGTCAAAACGATCATTATTTCAAGTAAAGCATAACAATGTCCTAGGTAACGTGTTTTTTACTAATATACAGGCATCCTTCAAAGTGAATGACTCAAATTTTCTATCTTTTTTTTCTTAAATTTAATTTATCGGAAAAAAGAAATATACAGCAGATTCAGCAGACAAATTACAAAAAATGCTTTTAACCCATTCTATTCGGGATACCCCTTTAGGGGAATCTGGGCAAACAGTTTGGATCCAGATCAGGCCACTGATCTGAGATCCAAACTGTTTACTGCCTAGACATCATTCCTACAAGATTTAGTTAGACCAATATTGTCAAAATATTCCGGATTTTTTATGCAGGCGACAATTTCAGCAGACGACAAAAATACCCAGAATGCAATGGGTTAAAAGGTATACTCGAAATCTATAGCCAGCGCTGGAAGCTCTAAAGCCCCGTTCTCACTGTCACGGTGCTGGTCTCAGGTTCGCTCGGTGAAGGAAAGCCGGTATACCACGATGATCCTTGACCTTTTTTCTAAAACAACAACAACAACAACAACAAAACCTGCATTCTCATATTACCGACGTTCTCTCGGTGTATTCCAGGGGCCAGTTTTACAAACGATCTAAGCAAGAACTTTTGAATTAAGTTATAACTTAAGTCAAAAGTGTATACTTACGTGGTTTCACAAAAAATCTTAGTTGAAACTCTTTGCTTAGATTTTGCTATAAACTTAAGTCAACCAGCGAGGTGACTTAAGTTCTAACTTAAAATGTGTAAGGTAGATATGCTGATGATAGGCTGTCATAATTCAGGATATACCACAAACTGCGTTTATAAATGAGGACTGTTTTGTTCATTCGTTATGCACTTCGAATTCTTACTTGTATTTTATGATGTATTGTAACCTATAATCGGTTCGGAACACAAGCAAGTTTGCTACTGCACGTCCAATATGTGGTTTCTGTTCCGATTCCTCTTTGTTCATTTATTAAGCACTGTATATGATAGGGTTTGATTTCGTCCTCCTTCAGTCTTCTACTGTTCGTGCTCCGAAAACCCTATGTTCTGTGATTCTGGCTGAACCAAAGCTACTTAAACTGTTTACATGAGTCATATAGACGAGTACTTCTGAAGGTGGTGAAGACAGGGCTCGGACAGGACCTTTCCCTGCGGCATTGAGTGCTTACCAGGTAAAACGGTATGTGCATAGCAGCCCAGGCCTGTACATTCAGGACGTTTTCTCACGACACGGCCGATAAGTTTATGAAAGCCTTATACGAACGCATTCGTATACACACTGATGCGTGTCTCTTATTATAAAATAATCAATTAAAATACATCATCATCTCTCTCTCCCTCTCTCTCTCTCTCTGGAAGGGGTGTGGTTTGGGAATGTTGGTAGCGTAAAAGCGTCAGCGAATGAAAATGACTTTATCATGTGACCGTACTCCGTCATATAGTCCCCTTTTCTATATTTATTACCCCTGGAGCCAATCGGGAAATACTTGACTCTCAAGTTACATAGTTATCAAACATTAGAGAGAAAAAATGGAAAGCTGAAAGAAAGTGTGTCTCCGTATGTTTTATCTTTGCTCAGGGGAAAATTATCTCCGTCTTTCTGCGCCTGTAAGTCATGCAATGTGTGTGTGTGTGTGTGTCGGTGTGCGCATGCGCTCGTGCGCGCGTGTGTGACTTTGGATTCCGACAAGCGTGCATTTGCGTATATGTGCATGTTTGATGCACGCCTGCACGCAATGTATGTATGTGCTTATTTTCATGTATATGTGTGTATGTGCGTTTGAAAATGCATAAATACTAGCTATGGCAAAAGGTAGAAGGACTTCTTCGATTAAGGCGTGAATTTTCCCCATGATTTAAAAGGTATACGGATCACTGACTTTTGCTTTGCATTTATGACTATGACTTGTAACTTGCATGGAAAATGAATTTTCAAGTGTTTGTGTCTATGTAAAGTACGTTAAACATACGTTGACGTTGACGTTATTGTTGAGATAAATTGTAAATTTTCCTCAAACTGTTCGTTGAAATAATGATTTATTGTATATATTTCACCCTTTTTTGACTTACATTACTTACATAACAGATAACACTGGATAGTTTTGACTGTATGTATGTGACCTTGACCTCATTTCAAGGTCATGGTACACAATAAAATCCTTGAAGATCACAGTGCTACTGTTGACCATTCTTCTTCTTTGGCTTATTGAGTATCGTTCCCCCCCGTGACCCAGCTTCCCACTCATATATATTGCGTACTTGCATCGTATAAGTCTGCTGCATGAAGGAAATGCTGGGTCACGGGGGGGGGGGGGGGGGGGGGGGGGGGAAAGTACTTGTATTTTAGTTATAGTGAAGCGTTCTCTTTTGGCCGCTTTGACCGGAAGTATAACTGTGGGTTTGCATGTTTAAATGCCAGTCAGGCGTAACAAGAAGAAAATCATTGCTTTGTATTGTGATATGCATGTATTTAGCATGCATTTATGACAAAAATGTATGAAATTAATGACTGATTTCAATATTTTTATTACCTCAAAAATTGAGGTATGCGAAAACCTTGAATTAAGGGTATGTAGGGTCAGACTGGATTATCTCCCCATGTCTTTGGGTCTGAATCACAAATGATCTGATTTCATACGGCTTACATATTTGTGGAAGCTCCGCTAAGAAAAATTTGTACACTTTATACTTTTGAAAATTCGGACCTGTCGCGCCGGTCTAATGGGGAAAATCCTCGCCTTAATCGAAGAAGTCCTTTCCACCGAAAAGTTCATGTTTTATATTCATAGTAAGGCTAGTTCAAATTTGTGTGTGTCTCTTTTGTATGCTTGTCCCGCTTTCTATCGATACGCTAAACCTGCACGCAGGTTCCATGTAGAGTGACTAGTTGATTGTTTTTACCGTAATGACCCCGTTAAGACAGATTTTACTCAAATACTGCACCTACTGCAAAAGTAGCAGGTCCTTGCTCTAACTTGGGACGTCCAAATGTCAAAAGTTTCGTGGTATCTTTGTTGTGCGAGTTTGTGGATGGTCTGCATGATCATTCGTGCGTAAATGTTTTTGTACGTGCGTGCCTACAAAAAGGTGCATATTTTAGATCGATGAATTCAGCTATGATGAGAGTTGGAAATGGCAAAGTCCAACAAAATTCTCCTGCAGCCATGTTTCGGTGGAATACAAGAGTTAGGTGAAGTGAGGAAGTGCCTATCCGATGTAGGTATATTCACTAAATAGTCGACTTTAATTTAGGAAGCAAGAGCAGTGCTCCAGATAAGAAGGGGTAACATGGATGATTCTGAGATATTTTTCATTATTTATGAAGGAAAACATATGCTGTGACCCTTATTAGAACCGTCTCGGTAACACGGTTCTAATGAGGGTCAAAACGTATGTTTTTTCATGTAGAAATATTAAAAAATATCCCTAAATTATCCGTGCTTCCCCTTCTTATCTGATGAACTGAAACAGGGACCCTACTTTTTGGCACTGGCCATTGTACACACTGCCGATAACGGCTAAAGATCTCAGCAGTTTTGCCGGGCCGGTTAGCGCAATCGGTAGGGCACCTGACTCGTAATTCAGAGGTCTTGGGTTCGAATCCCGGTCTGGCCACATACTTTCGTTTCTCCTTCCGCTGATTCAAGAAGGGCAGTTGTCAGTTACTGGCGAAAGTATGTGCACTTAGTACTGGTTAACCGCTTAGGAGGTCTAAGCCTGCCCAGGAATAGTGTGGTTAGGTTAACTGACCGTCCCGACATGACCTTAGTTGTTTACCGTGGACGTTAAGCATCAAATCAACCAACCAACCAACTCAGCAGTTCTAAACATTTCTTTTCCATTGATCAAGATTTCGACCAGACAACTCTATCACTTCCTCACTTACTGTGTCTGCCGCCACTGAACGAGGCATAAACGATTGGAGATTTAGTTGGTTGATCGTTTTTGGTTTAACGGCTCTTAGAGACAGTATTTAAGTCTATATCGAACCGTCTCTCTGAGAGAGGGAGAAGGAAAAGAGATAGGAGAGAGAAAAAATGTCCAAACAATGCCCGCTCGCACCTACTGCAAACACAGTTGGCCCTTGCCCCAGTAGTATCCATATCAGTAGGACGCCCCAGCACTGAAAGTTACCCAGCATCACCACGACCATCCCCAAAAGGTTGGAGAAACTTGAAACATAGTTTTCGATAACGACATGCATGTCAGGAAACCTTTATACTCGCTTTAACTTTAGGATGCATAAAAATTAGGGAACACATTCAAAGCCGTACCATAGTAAATTAAAGTACCGTAAATAAATTAAACTATAAATAAAATAAAACAAACCGACAAAAAATGAAAGGGAAAAGTGGAGATTCGAACCCGTAACTGTCTGTGCTAGAGCGCAAAACGCTATCCACCACACCACCGCCTCAAGTACATCATCATGTTGTTTGGTACATAAAAGTATATTGCAGACTTTTAACACAGCTAAAAATAGACTCCTAAAAATAGACAAGACTTAAGTCAAAACAGATTAAGTTTTAGCTTAGATGGATTTGTGAAACCGCTTAAGTTCGAACTTAAGTCATTCTTACTTTTTTACTTAAGTTATTACTTAAGTTGTAACTTAAGCACAAATCTAAGATATGTTCATGAAACTGGCCCCAGGTCTAGAATTTGATACATACCGGGGCATTCCGCAGCTTATTGTCTCTAACCGTGGTGGAGCCGGGAACATCCGACAAGAAACCTGTCAAACCGGATCAGTCCCTCATAAAACGGGGTTCTACCGGCCCTAACCGTACGTGTACCGCCATTTTCCGGGCACAAGCAGGGCTAAACCGGCTGATAAACCGGCTCATACGGTTCCTGTCCCTGCCTCCATCGGTACAAAACGGGGCTATACCGGTCTTCACCTGAGCTCTGACGCTCAAAGCCGATGTTCCACTAGTGTGGTAGTTACCTCCCCTAAACCTACGCAATGGCTGCGATTATAGGTGAGGCACCCAGTAAATCCTGCACGCAATATTTTCTGTGCGGGCTACTGCGCATTCTCAACGCGCAGATTATAAAAATCGTCTGCTAGAAGTACAACACTGCAGACAAAACCATGGTTTATCAATAAGGGGCCTTGTGAGAAAAATAAATATTTGTCTTGTTAGAACTTAGAAGAATCCGATTAGCACGGGTTACACTATGTGACCATACCCTCCATTCTTTCGTAATAATTTTGTGGTGGTTTGCACAGGTTGGATGACTCTACAATATTATTAAACCATTGATACCATGACGTTAAGCCACTTTTTCGCGTTGCGACCCGATTAACAGGTGTTGATACACTTCAGAGTTTTGTAGCAAATTTTCGGGAATAAATGTCAGTTGTTAAGTTATTTATGAGGTCTAATTAATTGGTATAGTTTAAACTTTGAACTGCTATTTTCTGAAGTGGAATGGAATGGACAATGTTCTCCACTTCATTCCATGGATTTGGGATAGCATTTAGTTGGTTTGCCCCCAAGGCGATAAATTCCGTTCAGTACGAGTAACACCCCAAGCCCTGGGGACATACTGTAGCCCCGGACTGTAGCCATTGGAATGTTGATTATCTCATCCATTCCATTCCATGTTTTAAACTATGCCCCGCTATCTTATGTAGCATGAATATTTTACGTTTCTATGGCAGTTAAGAAATATTTAATTCAAAACTATAATCATTAATTAATTAAAATCAAAGCTACAAAACAGTTAAAAGTGCCAAAATTTTCTATCAGCTCAGTAAAATGAAACAAGATCAACCATGGATATATAAAAGAAAAACACATTTTTCATGTTTTCAGTTCGTGTCCTAATATGATATCTCTCGGCGGTAATGCTAGTGAGTAGTGATAAAACTTGATTCTAAAAATATGGCAGTTACGCGATAGCTGGAGAAATACCACCCGCGGTGATGTTCGGTTTTCTTCGCTGGAGGTTTATAAAATGTCTGATTACTGGGTGTATGACCTCAAATCTTGTTGGTCATATATGATAAGACTAATGTTCCACATCACACCGGATTGCTTCGATTTATCACGTTATAGGGAGAGTAGAAACCCGGGCCTGCCCTGGAAATCCCAGGATTAAGCCGGCTCTTGATATCTTTTCCAGTGACTCCCGGTTGTATTAAACATTTTTAAACATCCGGGCTTTAAGCCAAATCCACAATGTTCAACAAGGATCGTCCAGGATGTTCAGGGTGTCGTCAGCGTTGTTATCCCGGTCCGACAGGGTTTCCCCTGGATCACAAACCGGGACCGTGAAAATGGGACTTAAAAATAAACTGACGATTTAAGAAAGAGAGGCAGAAGGCCAAAAAAATACAAGGTTACATGTAACCTACAATAAAAAAATATGGAGAAATCGTGAATTTGAACAAGTCATCAAAGGAGTACCGGTATTTGAACAAGTTCCATTTTCTGCCTGGTGATCTGTCAAACAATTACTGGAGAAATGGCAAATAGTGCAGACCCTGATCAGACTGCTCCTGATCTTGGTCTAAACTGTTCGCTAACTCATGTTCAAATATTTCTCGATTCTATGCTATATGTATATTACAGGAGTGTAGTGGCCAACAATGTATGGAATTATCTTGATTCTCCTAACCAGCGGCGTAGCCGTGCTGACCGGACAGACCCTGAATGAGTCCACAACCCTGATGACTGACATGTTGACTGGTTATGATAGAAGACAGAGACCAATTGTAAATCAGTCAGCGGCGATAGAAGTAGGTTACATGTATGACGTTTTTGCCAATTCAACAATTTTAATTTTTGGCGCTTTAAGGGTTAAATAGATATAAAAAAAAAGCAAAATATCGTGAAGTATATTCATTCTATATCACGATCTGGATCCAGTTTTTTGAAAGCATGGTTAGCTTAAAAACAAAGTCGTCAGTTAAAGATTCATTAAGTCTTCAAGTAGGCTTTAATAAAATCAAGTGGGCTGATATCTTTTCCTGAAAAATGTAAGGAGCTCTTCATTCAGAAGCTCTTCATAATTTTTCGGCATTTTTTTTAAAATAGCCAAAAAAAAATACGGAGTGGCTAGTGACAGACGACTGTCACTAGCCAGTTTTCGTTTAATTTGCTAGTGACAGACGTCTGTTTAATTAGCAAAACTCGATAAATTGCAAGTGGCAGATGCATTTTTGTTATGACTGTATTCATACTATTTTCCCCCATCATTTGTGATTGTAGTTAGGCATATATCTGTATGGCCCATCATGTTCCTTCTTTCGCATATATTCTCTGTTCTTGAAGGAACTTTATTAGATTTTAATTTTGCTTCGCTGCAGCGGGAGTTGCGCCGTGTGGCGGCCGTAAAACGTCTCCCCGAATATCATCCATAGTGCAGATTCTGTTTTATTTTTGTCCTTTGAGATCATAGGATATATTCTGAGAGGTCTAAAATTCTTGGATGTGTTAGACTTTCATTCTAGATTATCACTTTTAAATCATTTTGACCCTTTTTAATACTAATTAGTCAATGAATCGACTGCCTTAAAAAAAGTAAGAAATATTACTATTGATATTTATTCTGACGAATCAAGTGATGGTAGGAAATCTGGAGATTTGTTTTTCTCATGATGGTCGTAAACGGGGCGGTTTTGTGCATGTAAAGTTTGTTACCCGTGGACCTGACTTCAAATTTTCAAAACGATCTGGTATCCTGCTTTTTTAAGACATGAGTCCAGACCATCTTCGCGTAAGCCATCCTCTAGAGATAAAGTATTGTGTAAAATCAAACTTTGGAGTGCGCAAAAATACTTCATCATGTTTTCCGATTGTCTGTTCATCGGCTTTCCACATAATGTTGTACATTCTTTTCAACTGTGATCAATTTGTTCGGATCAATGATGATGTGGATGAAATAATCCATTATGTTATAAACAAAAGTCACGACCTATACCAGTCTCAAACCCAGGACTTCTGGACCCGTGACCGATGTTCCTTCGGCCATCCTGAACGAGGTTTAAACCTAGGTGGCTCATGATAATAATCATAACTTGTCTAAATGTACTGAAAATACAACTATTTGCCAAATTTCTAGATGTCTGTCACTAGCAAATTAAACGAATATTGGCTAGTGACAGACGACTGTCAGCAGCAAATTTAGCGATAACTGGCTAGTGACAGACGACTGGCAGTAGCAAATATAACGATTATTGGCTAGTGACAGACGTCTGTCACTAGCTTCTTCCAAAAAAATAAATAAATAAATAAAAAAACATAAAAAATCGGATTTATTTTTGTATGACATGCGTTTGTACATAATATTCACTGTTTTTAGGTGAAAACCAATTATATTTCACCGAGATGAAATATATTTGGTTTTTACCGAGAAAAAAAGAGTAAATTACCTTTTTCTTTTTTTTCCTGTTTAGGAAACTAACGGAAAACAGACCGCTTCTGAATCATAAAATAATTTTTTCTCTAGTCAGTTTTCTATAATTTTGCGTTTAGCGGGTATGATATTGGGCGTACACCCAGTTTGCACCTAGAAAATAGTTTATAATATCATTTGAATGAATGAACAAAACTTTAAAAAGCCGCTTGCAGCTGCCATCGGATTGACGTCGCATGTTAATTTGTGGTATGCCAGCTCAAAAGCTGACGTCAAAGTGTGACGTCAGTTGCTTGATTTGACGTGCTAACGTCCGTAGCATATTGTCAGACAAGGACGCTACCTTTTAAAAATTGGCGAAAACAGTCGCAGGTTGTTACAGTGAAAAAATATAAATCTTATAAGTAACCAGTATTTTTTTTTTACTATAGACAATATCACTTTTATCTGCTCAAGATATGCATTGAATTCACTGCTACTAAAACGTCTCGTTCACTAACGACATCGTTAGTTTTGGGCAACTTGGTCCTGGTGCCCATATCGGCAAGGGACTATATGTATGTATGTCCCTATACATGAAATTCTTATATCATAAACTGAAAAAGTGTTTTCAACTATCATTAATCTCTCAAATTATTATAGTAAAACATTAACAAAAGTTCTTTGGCCAAAGGATTTGACGTTTGACAATTTATTGAGTTTTATTTGATCAAGCCTCAAAATACATTATCGCATACAAATATCAGAAAGCGCTCGTTACGATGGCACAATGCCTGTTTTACTCATAAAATTGAAGGATTTCAGTTAACTTATCAAATCAAATAAATGATATGTGAAAAGTTTATATTGAATAGCTTATATGTATCGTTTATACTAGAACTTAAACGTGTAGTTTGTATCAATAGTCAGTATCAAACAGGTGAACGTTTGATTCAGAAACTTGATGCTGGGACGGTTCGTCATTCAAAAATATAATCAAGCATATAAATTAAACAGTTATTAGCTTTTAGGAACTTCAGTGTGTGAACGGTGTATCACTCATGTTGTTTGTCCAGTCGAGCTTGTTTAGGAGATCACAGTCCCTTGATACGATGCAATAACAGGCGCATTACTTTGATGTGCGTTGAGTTTTGCGAGCACGTGCAGTTTTGTTTATGTGATAAAAAAAAGGCGGATGGGTATGTAAGCCCGCGCCTAAGATATCACATACACATACTGGTAGCACCCTATATTTTCATATGTAAACAGATCCTCACCAGTCGTTATATGATCTTACTGCTCCGTTTACAGACAGTCTTTTAGGTCTTGCTTGATTAAAATATTGTGCTGAAAACGGACTGGCATAGATCGTGTCATGACCAATGTTGATCATATCTGTTTACAATCGAACGTATAGGGTGATGAGCAGCTAAATATTAGAAATTACCGATTTAGGTAATACCGGTATGCCGCTAATTTTACCAAAAATCAAACTCACCGATTCGGGTAACACGAGTATACAGGTACTCAGAGTAACTCATTATTAGATACAAGTCTGTTTGTACAATTGCGGATACTCATATTTCAAACTTTTTGGTGCACCATATGTAGAGAATACCATGTGTCGTCTGATATCAAGTTTATCAGGCTCGACCAGAAACAGCCTAGGAATGGCGGAGCTTGTCGAGCCAGTCCGACGTGTTTCTGGTCGAGCCTGATAAACTTGATATCAAAAGACTCTTATGTACAAGGGTTTCTATTTAGGGTAGTTCGCCCTTGAGTCGAACACCTTTTGTATTATCTTGCGCTTACAGACCCTGGCTATTGACCCACATGGTGTTTGGGTCATGCAACGGCTAGCGCAGCTTTCCAAGCGCCAAAAAGCTGCAATCGTTTACCCATACGTCGTGAAATAAGGGAATAACAAGGGGTTTTATCCACCTACCCAAATTAGCCCTTAAGTCGAACAGACTTGCCCCTGACTCGAACAGATATACTGATCCAGCCATTATAGGACAACCTCTCGTAGGGTCTGTGATATCCAGAAAATCCGCATTTTTTAAATTACATATTTTTTAATCATTTTTGTTTGATGTCAAATTAAAACACTCTTTAGGAGATAATGAGACACAGAGCAATGTACGTAAATGCATATAAATCCACCCTGTGACTCTTGGTGCATGTAGAAAAAACATTCATTTAAGGGGCTCAGTTACCATGTGTGCTATTTCATTTGTGATAAGGGTAGACCCTTATTACGTGCTTAAAAGAAAAGAGGAAGATGTGTTTGTGCATTTAGTCTGTGACTGAATGTATTTGCTAGTGATACAGTGAGTAAACCGTCTCTGAAACTCTATGCCCGTGTTCGACTTCGGGGCGAATTGGTGTTCGACTCAATGACAAAGCATAGGTTTGTGTTAATTGTTAAATTTTTTGTTAATTTTACATAGTTTGACCAATAAATAGTTATCTTTTCGAGCATTGAGAAACCATGGATTAGTTCAGCAAAAATCTTAAAATTCATAAACTAGGACCCTTTTTGCTACATAATATTAAGTATTTTACAAAATTTATAAAAACCAAAATTATGAAATTTAGAAACAGCTCGAGAGGGATGTGTTGTGACGACAGCTAGTCATATAATAATGCATGTTTTATATTTGGGAGTCTTTTATGCATATTGTTCGTAGATTAAAGTAACGTCTGGTACTTTAACAGGTAATGACCCACCAAGTTGAAATATTAATTCTATCAGTTCAATTTGTTCGACTTAAGGGCAAGTTCGACTTAAGGGCGAGTTACCCTATCTTGCATCATTAGAAGATTTTAAGGCGTAAAGAGAGTCAAACAAATGAAAAGCAAACACAGTTTTGTTCGAACTTGCTGACGTCGCCAATGCGTTATGACGTAAGTCGGTGACGTCATTTAGCCAATTGGACGTTCAAATTACAGCCGACCTCAGTATGTAGCCAGTTGTCTTCAGAGATCGCTTCTAAAGGCATGGCACGAGTAAAATTCGCGCATCTGCAGGTCTACAATGAAATGATATCACATCATGTTATCATACACCTGTTATCAGGTGAGTTTTGCAGCAGATGCATGATAAATACTGATCTTTCACAGGTTACCGCCGAATTTAGCCTCGTAGCCTTACAAGACATCGATGAAGTCGAGGAAAGATTTTCCGTGACAGGCATTCTTACAATGTATTGGTACGACGAAGTCATAACTTGGAATTCATCAACTTACGGCGGCATTACGTCCCAGTTGTATCAACTGACGGATGTTTGGTATCCGATTCTCTACCTTACAAACCCATATGACGCTGCTTACTCTGATGACAGTACCTGGATGAAAGTCATGATACAAGAAACAGGCCTTGCTACATTTTCCCTCCCATTGATTTTCAAAGCAACATGCGGCATTGACGTTGGCTATTATCCTTTCGACAAACAGGTAACTCATAATCAAAAATCACTTAAGCGACGGTAAATAAGACATATCCTGATCAGGCCCAGAGGTTATAAAACTTGAGTACATTCTCAAACTCAAGATAAAGCGCACTGATTGGCTGCTTCCGAAGCAGTCAATCAGTTTGTTTTATTTTGAGTATGAGATTATTCTCAAGTTTTATAACCTCCAACCCAGACTATTGTGTTACAATACAAACTTTGGTCAAGCGCCTGTAAGTGCAACATCATGACATTCTATCGCGGTTGCTATAGCAACATCAACACTTTGGATCGACGTTACTAAAGCATCATCGTAACGTGTCTCGTTGATTCTATAGCAACATGGCATGATGGCGTTGCATCGCTGTTGTTGTAGCAACATCATGACGTTGTATCACTGTTGCTACAGCAATAGCGATGCAACGTCATGCTTTTGAATTCACTGGTACATGACTGAGGTTTGCATCCAGTACGTTGCGTCTGATCAGGATCTACAGTGTGCATATGACAAATGGGTATTGCTCCTTAAAATAACAGTGATCAAAACAAACTAAAACAGACACCCCTTTATTGACAAATGGACTGTTGACTGGATAGAAGTGAAGATGCAAGTTGGAAGAATCTGGGTCCGAGGTTATATAATCTCAAACTCAAAATAAAGCACACTGATTGGCTGCTACCGAGCATGTGCTCGGAAGCAGCCAATCAGTGTGCTTTATTCTAAGTTTGAGAATGTACTCAATTTTATAACCTCTGGGCCGGGACAGTTTATTCGTTATTAATTGCCATTTACATGAGACCGAGTCATTGTTATGATTGAAATACTGTTGTAAGGGCCGTAAAATCGCTAGTCATCTTTCAACTCATACACCTGCTGAAAGGCTATGGAGTCACATTACATTACAGCAGGCATCAGTATTGCATCAGTACAAGGGATCCACAGTGTCCGCCTTGCTGCTAGACAGGATAAAATATGGCGTTCTTTATACGACCCTTCTTAACTTCGTACCACTGACGGCTGCACTATATACTTCGCAGCCCCACACCCCCCGCCCCCCCCCCCGAAGCCAAAAACAATTTAGAAAATCACATACTGACAGTGCTCCCCAGCTCCACAAAATAAAGAGCTTGCTCCCTAACTCCCTGAAAATAATTGCTAGTGCTCCCCAGCTCCCTGAAAATAAATGGTCATTCTCCCCAGCCACCAAAAAAACCCTCGGAGGGCCTCATCCTTCACATTATCATCTTTGACATTATGCAACATGCATGTTCAAAATGTTCAACACATTTCCCAGAAAGGCACCATGCAGCTTGCATAAGAGGTCAACAGTAGGGGAGAGCCGGGTAACTTCGGACAGGCGGGTAAATTCGGACATACAATTTGTAAACAGTGAAAATCCGGACGAGAGCCGACTCATCAGAATTTTCTCTGTTTGTCCATTTAATTTTTGTTTTATTTCCAAACAACTGGCATGTAA
The DNA here is from genome assembly GCA_963989385.1 of Ctena decussata. NCBI lineage: Eukaryota > Metazoa > Mollusca > Bivalvia > Lucinida > Lucinidae > Ctena > Ctena decussata. The sequence goes on from OZ022500.1 coordinate 48,309,782, forward strand.
AGGAAACTATGTCAGTGTCCGAATTTACCCGCTGTCCGAAGTTACCCGGATCTCCCCTAGCATGTTCGAAAACCTGTAAGAACCTCATCAGAAGTATATGCCATCAGTCCTTATATCATGTAGCATGTTTCATTCTGCAACAGACTAAAATATTCCGAAATATACATATTTTATTCTTATTTTCATTTTTCATTCAAAAAGTAGGAATAGTAGGAGTATTTCTGGAAAAAGTAGGAAAAAAGAAGGAACAAAGCAAAAAAGTAGGAAATTAGGAAAAAGTAGGAAAAAGTAGGACTACTTGTAAGCCTGTGGCTTACTGTCGAATGCACTGGTTGTCGGTCAAGCGTCATTGAATATATCTCTCGCGCTTCGGGCTCTTGATATGTCCACTTCACGACTGACCTCCAACCAGTGATATATTGGACAACAAATCACTGTAAGCAAGAATCTATTTTTTAAATATGACTTGGTGGCTAAAAATATAGGGGTGCTTTGTGTTTTGAGATGTAACAAGAACAATATGCACTATTGGTCTTAATTTAAGGAACAATCATAAGATATGCATATTATAGTTTATATTTTTGTTATTGAAAGAACAAGATAGAGGATATTTGACTTTTTCAGTGTAAGATCGATTTTTATTTCACCGAATGAACACCAAAAGCAGTATTTTCACGAGTGGCGAAGCCACGAGTGAAAATACCACTTTTGGTGTTCATGAGTGAAATAAAAATTCATCTTTCACTGAAAGAAGTCAAATTTTCTATTTCTTTTATGCTTGAAAATCGCAATAATTCTGTTTATTCAAGAGCGTCGACCATTACGACAGAAACACAACTTTTTTTCTAGCCCTTGTGCGTCTAATTTGATGCTTCCAGTGTGTTTATTGGGTATGATTTTGGTTGTAAACTAGTTTACAACTCAAAAATAGCTTGATATATCATTTTGATAAGCAGATCTCGAAAAATTTGCCAAGAAAGAATGCCTACAGGAGACTCAGGCGGCCTGACGTCGCGTGCAGTTAGAATGTTACGTTGGCGCTTTAAGTGACGTCATTAACGTCGTAAGGACGTGCAAACAAGTGTGGCGTCATTTTTGTTAAGCCAGATAAGATTTAGCCAATTAATCACCTAAAAACTTGAGGCTATTTTACAAAAATCCGATTTCTGAAACAGTGAAATCGAAAGTGATAATTTCACTGTTTGAAACAGTGAGATAATCAGTTTCGATTTCACCGAGAAATCTCTATAATTCATTGAAAAGTATAAAAGAAATACATTTACTGAATTAGTCATATACTACCTTGAACGTGGCCAAATTTGGAAACGTAGAACTCTCTTTTACTTCATCAGAAATACATTTTGTATGCACGAATATATTACATACTCCATGAACTAATGCAGTCGAAATGTTTTGTTGTTGTTTTTTCAACAAAAGGTCGTTAAAACTTATTTTCATGGTTAAAGAACCCCATCCCTCTTCTTTATACAAGTCACATTGACAATCAGGTGTACATGCTATCTACCTATGTAAACTTGCTAGTAAAGCTACCCCTCATTTATATACTTGTCATAGGCTATCAGATGAGTGTTGTGTGCTATCAAATAAGCAGAAACAGTGAGCTTGTAAAAAAAAATTTTTAAATTTGACGTTCCGACTGTGTTAGATCACGGATCACACTATACGTTGGTTCAAACATTTTCTGATGAAGTTAATGGAGTTCTGGATTTCTAAAATTTGGCCAAGTTAAAGATAATATCTGACTAATATAATAACCTAATTGCAGATTTTATGATTAGTTCTGTAATTCAGAATAAAAGTGGATATTGGTCTTGATACACCTCAAAATTTTTATCACCCATATATTTTAGTCACCAAGTCATACTGACATTTAGAAGTAGCTTAATTACAGTTTAGGCAGTTATACCTATATCATACTTACAGTGTAAATAGTATATTACTTTGACCAAAACAGGTGTGTAAGTGAATTTGTTCAATCTTAAAAACAGACTCTACTGTTTGTGTTTTTTGGGGGGAGGGGTGGGGGTGGGGGGGGGGGGGGGGGGGAGAGATTTGGACACAGGCTTCATCTTTCTTTGTCCACGCAACCTGATTGTGAGAAAATATCGGAAACACAATTGCTAGGACGTCTTCTTTATGCACTAAAATATGTTTGGACTAAATTACATATTTAATAACGATGGTTATTCTTTAGATTTTTGTCCACAAAATTAACCCTTCATCATTCTTTATATAAACCCTTTTACACGTCACAAGTCCTGAATTTTTGGATTCTGAATAGACTTAGTGTGAAAAGCTATAAAGAATGCATCTGCCAAGTTTTCTGAAGATCTGTTGTATTTTCATCAGCATTTTATGCAGATTTTTGTCTTCGCCTCAAATTAGTGATTATCACACCGTAATGGTAACTGTGAATACGACTGCGCATGGACAAATAAGGAAGGTACCTTGTCCTCATGATTGTCTACGACGTATTGTGTCCTGTCTACTGCTTACATTTCTGTTATAATTTCAGAATTGCTACCTGCTGTTTAGCCCTGCTGGCTATACGTCTGAGGCAATGACCCTAATATCGAGTAGAACTGACGTCATCCAAACACAATTTATACCCGGTGGAGAATGGGGTCTTCAAAGTACCGAGGCAGCGGTAATAGATGGCTACCTTAGAATCGACTTCCATTTCAAACGTAAACCCCTGTTTCTCATCGTTAACATCGTGCTTCCCATCATTTTCATGTCATTTATCAACGTGTTTGCTTTTATGCTACCAACGGCATCCGGAGAAAGGGTGGGATATTCTGTAACGTGCTTGTTGGCAGTCGCTGTTTTTCTTACACTGGTTGGAGACAACTTGCCAAAGACATCACAGCCGTTTCCAATAATGTGTTATTACCTTATGTTTATTCTTCTAATAAGTTTGATGATATGTGTTGGCGTGATATGTAACTGTAGACTGTTTTTTGCCGAAAATGACAAACCAGTAAGCTCATGGGGCTTGTTTTTCATTCGGGTTGCGACACTCTCTTGTAGGCGGCAAAATCAATCAACTTCAGTTTCTCCAATTAGAGAAGACAGGAATGGAATTCAGAGTGAGGCTCTAGAAACTGTTAAAGCCGTGGAAAGTGACAAAGATACAGAGGTAAAGGCAGCGGTTACATGGCAAGACGTGAGTTATGCAATCGATACTTTGTGTTGCATAGCTTGTTTCTCTTCAATCGTCCTGGTCACAATAGTTTTCCTAAGCATTTTGATGGTTGGTTAATAGAAATAATTACACACACGGGCATTGCCAAACCGGAGGTTGTCTATGCATAAATGTATTTTCCCAGGGCCGATTTTCTGGTGCTTCCCAAAAGATTATCATGCTATCTGGTGTTTATCGAAGAATAAACTACATTGGGTCGCGTGCAAAGTAAGTGAACCCCAAACGGGTTTATCTAACTTTGCTTGCGACTCATTGTAGTTTATACTTCGATGGGGTTCACTCACTTTGCACTCGACCCAATGTAGTTTATTCTTGAAGGGGTTTATCGAACTTTGCTTGCGACTCAGTGTAGTATATACTTCGATAAACACCAGAAAAATTAAGTTCATTGCTTATATTTACATTCTTTTCTACATATTAATTGACCACAAATTTGCGTTAGGGCCACAGCTAAAGCAGGAAAAACATTTATACCCAGTATTTCTACTAACAGCGGAACAGCGTCAACGACGTCATAACGTCGCCTACGTCATATCAGATTGGAGAGAACCATGGTTTATTTAGACGTCACGTAAACTCATGTAACGTCGCGTGAACCGATGTAGTTATTGAATTGTAAACTACATTACGTTCTAAGGGTTTACCAAAGGACTTTTCAATTAAAGCAATGAGAATGTAAATATTTTTAGTTATTCATATACTAGTTTACATTTTCATAGTTTTCTGCGGTATTCTTCTTCTTATGATATTTATTTATTATCATTATTATCATTATTATTATCCCCAGTTTCATATATTATTTGCATTTTAATTTTTGGGTCTTGGTTGAGTTTGCATGCATTTACTGTAGAGTTTGAGATAGATTTTTGTGTCATATAGGTCGCTTATACTGTCATTTAATCAAATCAGCTAAGTCGTCCAGAACAATCATGGGAGGACGATCGCGAATATTTCAGGTTTTACGGGTTGTTCATGGTAGTCCTTGAGAAGTACTCTTAGTGGGTATGTTTGGTATAATTGCTTGGGTTAAACCCGAGGAATACCTGAGTATTCCATGGGCTACTCGAAGATATGTATACATATCATCTTTCGAGTAGCCAAAGGAATGCCTGGGAATTATGTATACATATCTTCGAATGGCCCGAGGAATTCCTTGATATTATGTGTACATATCTTCAAGTAGCCCGAGGAATACCTTGGTACTATGTATACATATCTTCGAGTAGCCCGAAGAATGCCTGGGAGTTATGTATACATATCTCCGAATAGCCCGAGGAATTCCTTGATAATATGTATACATATCTTCGAGTATCCCGAGGAATCCCTTGGAATTATGTATACGTATCTTCGAGTAGCCCGAGGAATACCTTGGTATTATGTATACATATCTTCGAGTAGCCCGAGGAATATCTTGGTTTTATGTATGCATATCTTCGTGTAGACAGAGGATTAACTTGGTTTTCTGTATGCATATCTTCGTGTAGACAGAGGATTAACTTGGAATTATGTATACGTATCTTCAAGTAGCCCGAGGAATACCCGGGTATTATGTATACATATCTTCGAGTAGCCCGAGGAACACCTTGGTATTATGTATATATATCTTCGAGTAGATCGAGAAATACCTGGGTATTATGTATACACATCTTCGAGAAGCCAGAGGAATACCTTGGTGTTATATATACATATCTTCGAGTAGCCCGAGGAATTCCTTGATATTATGTATACATATCTTCGAGTAGCCCCAGTAACACCTTGGTATAATGTATGCATATCTTCGAGTAGCCCGAGGAACATCTTGGTATTATGTATACATATCTTCGAGTAGCCCTAGGATTACCTTGGTTTTATGCATACATACCATCGAGTAGCCGGAGGAACACCTTGATATTATGTATACATATCCTCGAATAGCTCGAGGATTACCGTGGTATTATGTATACTTATCTTCGAGTAGCCCGAGGATTACCTTGGAATTATGGATACATATCTTCGAGTAGCCCGAGGAATATCTGGGTATTTGTATACTTATCTTCGAGTAGCCCGAGGATTACCTTGATATTATGTATACATATCTTCGAGTAGCCCGAGGAATATCTGGGTATTTGTATACTTATCTTCGAGTAGCCCGAGGATTACCTTGATATTATGTTTACATATCTTCGAGTAGCCCGAGGAATATCTGGGTATTATGTATACATATCTTCGAGTAGCCCGAGGATTATCTTGGTATTATGTGTACATATCTTCGAGTAGCCCGAGGATTACCTGGTTATTATGTATACATACCTTCGAGTAGCCCTAGGATTACCTTGGTATTATGTATACATATCTTCGAGTAGCCCGAGGAACACCTTGGTATTATGTATACATATCTTCGAGTAGCGCGAGGATTACCTTAGTATTATGTATACATATCTTCGAGTAACCCGAGGATTACCTTGGTATTATGTATACATATCTTCGAGTAGCCCGAGGATTACCTGATTATTATGTATACATATCTTCGAGTAGCCCGAGGATTACCTTGGTATTATGTATACATATCTTCGAGTAGCCCGTGGATTACCTTGGTATTATGGATACATATCTTCGAGTAGCCCGAGGAATATCTGGGTATAATGTATACATATCTTCGAGTAGCCCGAGGATTACCTTGGTATTGTGTATACATATCTTCGAGTAGCCCCAGTAACACCTTGGTATTATGTATACATATCTTCGAGTAGCCCTAGGATTACCTGGGTATTATGTATACATATCTTTGAGTAGCCCGAGGAATTCCTTGATATTATGTATACATATCTTCGAGTAGGCCCAGTAACACCTTGGTATAATGTATGCATATCTTCGAGTAGCCCGAGGAACATCTTGGTATTATGTATACATATCTTCGAGTAGCCCTAGGATTACCTTGGTTTTATGCATACATACCATCGAGTAGCCCGAGGAACACCTTGATATTATGTATACATATCCTCGAATAGCTCGAGGATTACCGTGGTATTATGTAATCTTATCTTCGAGTAGCCCGAGGATTACCTTGGAATTATGGATACATATCTTCGAGTAGCCCGAGGAATATCTGGGTATTTGTATACTTATCTTCGAGTAGCCCGAGGATTACCTTGGAATTATGTATGCATATCTTCGAGTAGCCCTAGGATTACCTTGGTTTTATGCATACATACCATCGAGTAGCCCGAGGAACACCTTGATATTATGTATACATATCCTCGAATAGCTCGAGGATTACCGTGGTATTATGTAATCTTATCTTCGAGTAGCCCGACGATTACCTTGGAATTATGTATACATATCTTCGAGTAGCCCGAGGAATATCTGGGTATTTGTATACTTATCTTCGAGTAGCCCGAGGATTACCTTGATATTATGTATACATATCTTCGAGTAGCCCGAGGAATATCTGGGTATTTGTATACTTATCTTCGAGTAGCCCGAGGATTACCTTGATATTATGTATACATATCTTCGAGTAGCCCGAGGAATATCTGGGTATTATGTATACATATCTTCGAGGAGCCCGAGGATTACCTTGGTATTATGTGTACATATCTTCGAGTAGCCCGAGGCTTACCTGGTTATTATGTATACATACCTTCGAGTAGCCCTAGGATTACCTTGGTATTATGTATACATATCTTCGAGTAGCCCGAGGAACACCTTGGTATTATGTATACATATCTTCGAGTAGCGCGAGGATTACCTTAGTATTATGTATACATATCTTCGAGTAACCCGAGGATTACCTTGGTATTATGTATACATATCTTCGAGTAGCCCGAGGATTACCTGATTATTATGTATACATATCTTCGAGTAGCCCGAGGATTACCTTGGTATTATGTATACATATCTTCGAGTAGCCCGTGGATTACCTTGGTATTATGGATACATATCTTCGAGTAGCCCGAGGAATATCTGGGTATAATGTATACATATCTTCGAGTAGCCCGAGGATTACCTTGGTATTGTGTATACATATCTTCGAGTAGCCCCAGTAACACCTTGGAATTATGTATACATATCTTCGAGTAGCCCTAGGATTACCTGGGTATTATGTATACATATCTTTGAGTAGCCCGAGGAACGAGGAACACCTTGGTATTATGTATACATATCTTCGAGTAGAACGAGGAATATCTGGGTATTATGTATACATATCTTCGAGCAGCTCGAGGAATACCCGGAGTATTATGTATATATATCTTCGAGTAGCCCGAGGAACACCTTGGTATTTTGTATACATATCTTCGAGTAGCCCGAGGAATACCTTGGTATTAAATATACATATCTTCGTGTAGCCCGAGGAATACCTTGGTATTAAATATACATATCTTCGTGTAGCCCGAGGAATACCTTGGTATTAAATATACATATCTTCGTGTAGCCCGAGGAATACCTGGGTAATATGTATACATATCTTCGATTAGCCCGAGGAATACCTTGGAATTATATATACATATCTTCGAGTAGCCCGAGGAAAACCTGGGTAATGTATGCATATCTTCGAGTAGCCCGAGGAATACCTTGGTATTATGTTTACATATCTTCGAGTATCCCGAGGAATTACTTGGTATTATATATACATATCTTCGTGTAGCCCGAGGAATACCTTGGTATTATGTATACAGATCTTCGAGTAGCCCGAGCAATACCTTGGTATTATGTAAACATATCTTCGAGAAGCCCGAGGAATACCTTGGTATTATGTAAACATATCTTCGAGAAACCCGAGAATAACCTTGGTATTATGTATACATATCTTCGAATAGCCCGAGGAATACCTGGGTTTTATGTATACATATCTTCGAGTAGCCCGAGGATTACCTTGGTATTATGTATACGGATCTTCGAGTAGCCCGAGGAATACCTGTGTATTATGTATACATATTTTCGTGTAGCCCGAGAAATACCTTGGTGTTATATATACATTTATTCGAGTAGCCCAAGAAAAACCTTGGTATTATGTAAACATATCTTCGAGTAGACAAAGGATTACCTTGGTATTATGTATACATATCTTCGAGTAGCCCGAGGATTACCTTGGTATTATGTTAACATATCTTCGAGAAGCCCGAGGAATACCTGGGTATTATGTCAACTTATTTTCGAGTAGACCGAGGAATACCTTGGTATTATGTAAACATATCTTCGAGCAGACAAAGGATTACCTTGGTATTATGTATACATATCTTCGAGTAGCCCGAGGAATACTTTGGTTTTATATATACATATCTTCGAGTAGCCCGAGGAATACCTTGGTATAATGTATACATATCATCGGGTAGCCCGAGGATTACCTTGGTATTATGTAACCCTATCTTCGAGTAGTCCGAGGAATACCTTGGTATTATGTATACATATCTTCTTGTAGCCCGAGGAATATCTTGGTGTTATGTATGCATATCTTCGTGAATACAGAGGATTAACTTGGTACTATGTATACATATCTTTGTTTAGCCCGAGGACTACCTTGGTATTATGTATACATATCTTCAAGTAGCCCTAGGATTACCTGGGTATTATGTATACATATCTTCGAGTAGCCCGAGGAACACCTTGGTATTATGTATACATATCTTTGAGTAGAACGAAGATTACCTTGGTATAATGTATACATATCTTCGAGCAGCCCGAGGAATACCCGGGGTATTATGTATATATATATATATATCTTCGAGTAGCCCGAGGAACACCTTGGTATTATGTATACATATCTTCAGTTAGCCCGAGGAATACCTTGGTATTAAATATACATATCTTCGTGTAGCCCGAGGAATACCTGGGTAATATGTATACATATCTTCGTGTAGCCCGAGCAATACCTTGGTATTATGTATACATATCTTCGTGTAGCCCGAGGAATACCTGGGAATTATGTATGCATATCTTCGAGTAGCCCGAGGAATACCTTAGTATTATGTTTACATATCTTCGAGTATCCCGAGGAATTACTTGGTATTATATATACATATCTTCGTGAAGCCCGAGGAATACCTTGGTATTATGTATACAGATCTTCGAGTAGCCCGAGGAATACTTTGGTATTATGTAAACATATCTTCGAGAAGCCCGAGGATTACCTTGGTATTATGTAAACATATCTTCGAGAAGCCCGAGAATAACCTTGGTATTATGTATACATATCTTCGAATAGCCCGAGGAATACCTGGGTATATGTATACATATTTTCGTGTAGCCCGAGAAATACCTTGGTGTTATATATACATTTATTCGAATAGCCCAAGAAAAACCTTGGTATTATGTAAACATATCTTCGAGTAGACAAAGGATTACCTTGGTATTATGTATACATATCTTCGAGTAGCCCGAGGATTACCTTGGTATTATGTAAACATATCTTCGAGAAGCCCGACGAATACCTGGGTATTATGTCAACTTATCTTCGAGTAGACCGAGGAATACCTTGGTATTATGTAAACATATCTTCGAGCAGACAAAGGATTACCTTGGTATTATGTATACATATCTTCGAGTAGCCCGAGGAATACTTTGGTTTTATGTATACATATCTTCGAGTAGCCCGAGGAATACCTTCGTTTAATGTATACATATCATCGGGTAGCCCGATGATTACCTTGGTATTATGTAACCATATCTTCGAGTAGTCCGAGGAATACCTTGGAATTATGTATACATATCGTCTAGTAGCCCGAGGAATATCTTGGTGTTATGTATGCATATCTTCGTGAAGACAGAGGATTAACTTGGTACTATGTATACATATCTTTGAATAGCCCGAGGAATACCTTGGTATTGTGTAAACATATCTTCGAGAAGCCCGAGGAATACCTTGGTATTATGAAAACAAATCTTCGAGAAGCCCGAGAATAACCTTGATATTATGTATACATATCTTCGAATAGCCCGAGGAATACCTGGGTATTATGTATACATATCTTCGAGTAGCCCGAGAATTACCTTGGTATTATGTATACATATCTTCGAGTAGCCCGAGGAATACCTGGGTATTATGTATACATATTTTCGTGTAGCCCGAGAAATACCTCGGTGTTATATATACATATCTTCGAGTAGCCCAAGAAAAACCTTGGTGTTATGTAAACATATCTTCGAGTAGACAAAGGATTACCTTGGTATTATGTATACATATCTTCGAGTAGCCCGAGGATTACCTTGGCATTATGTAAACATATCTTCGAGAAGCCCGAGGAATACCTGGGTATTATTTCAACTTATCTTCGAGTAGACCGAGGAATACCTTGGTATTATGTAAACATATCTTCGAGTAGACAATGGATTACCTTGGTATTATGTTAACATATCTTCGAGTAGCCCGAGGAATACTTTGGTTTTATGTATACATTTCTTCGAGTAGCCCGAGGAATACCTTGGTATGACGTATACATATCTGCGAGTAGCCCGAGGAATACCTTGTTGTTATGTATACATATCTTCGAGAAGCCCGAGGATTAAACTTGGTATTATGTATACATATATTCGAGTAGCCCGAGGAATACCTGGGTATTATATATACATAGCTTCGAGGAGCCCGAGGATTACCTTGGTATTATGTATACATATCTTCGAATAGCCCGAGGAATGCCTTGGAATTATGTAAACCTATCTTCGAGTAGCCCGAGGAAAACCTTGGTATTATGTATACATATCTTCGAGTATCCCGAGGGATACCTTCGTATAAGCTATACCTATCTTCGAGTAGCCCGAAGATTACCTAAGTATTATGTATACTTATCTTCGAGTAGCCCGAGGAACACCTTGGTATTATGTATACATATCTTCGAATAGCCCGAGGACTACCATGGTATTATGTATACATATCTTCGAGTAGCCCGAGGAATACCTGGCTATTATGTATACATATCATCGAGTAGCCCGAGGAATTCCTTGATATTATGTATACATATCTTCGAGCAGCTCGAGGATTACTTCGGTATTATGTATACATATCTTCGAGTAGCCCGTGGATTACCTTGGTATTATGGATTCATATATTCGAGTAGCCCGAGGAATATCTGGGTATTATGTATACATATCTTCGAGTAGCCCGAGGATTACCTTAGTATTATGTATACATATCTTCGAGTAGCCCGTGGATTACCTTGGTATCATGTATACATATCTTCGAGTAGCCCGAGGAATACCCGGGTATTATGTATACATATCTTCGAGTAGCCCGAGGATTACCTGGGTATAATGTATACATATCTTCGAGTAGCCCGAGGATTATCTTAGTATTATGTATACATATCTTCGAGTAGCCCGAGGAATACCCGGGTACTATGTATACATATCTTCGAGTAACCCGAGGAACACTTTGGTATTATGTATACATATCTTCGAGTAGCCCGAGGATTACCTTGGTATTATGTATACATATCTTCTTTTTTTTTCTGTATATTCAATAGTTTTAATAAATATCATTCTGTTCTTTGAGACGAGAGACAAAGACATAACTGGCATCACGAGGAACCCAGTGCAAGCACACGGTCAAAACAACACCGACTCACTGGGCGTATTCGATTGGGCGTTAAAAATATATTGTGAAGCACGAAACGCCCAGACGAATACGCCCACTGTCATGACCTTTGATCCAAGTTACCGTAAATTCAAAATATTAGGACAGAAAGTTTTAACCAAACAGTGCAGACACAGAACAGACTGCTCCTAGGGGCAGTCTGATCAGAGTCTACACTGTTTGGTACACTGTTTTCCATTCCAACAGCAGTCTACCTAAAGTCTACACTGTTTGCCGTTCTATCTGCAGCTTTTAGAAGCATTACTGCATTGAAAAATCAACTTTACTGTTGAATATTTAGAATCATTACGGTAATTAACTCAAGCGTCTCAATTTTTAGAATTTTACGATATTCAATGTTGTTTCATTTTTTTGTGCTCTCAGAGAAAGTACGAACAGCAAGATCTCAAATCAGCCTGTACAAGCTGATCAGAGTCCACGTTTTTTCGCTCTTATGGACAATTCAGAATTAATATATTATCCATAGGTCGAACAGGGCTACAGTTCGTCGCTCTGAGCAACTTTTTGTTTGTTATTTTCTTCCAACATTCGCACTTCCATGGACGTTTAGGTGAAGTCCTCTCGCAAGCTCGATCCCTATGGCATGATCCATTGGCGTACCCCTTACACTGGCATCTGAAACAAACAAAAACTCCATTAATAGCAATGCAGTTTTTAGGCATTTCTGATTAAGGACCTCTGACATTATCATTGCAAATTTGCCTATTTACAGCTTCCTCGCGTAGCAAAAGTTTTTTTTTTTTATAATTTATTTTATTTTCCTCTGACAATTCCAATCTATAATACAACATTTTATATAAATACAATTTTTCAAAATTTCTAAATATAATATAACAAAATTGTCATCTCCTTTTCATCAAGGCATATACCCTGTCTTTCATGCATGTTATTATCCTATACAACAACTCCCTATTTTGCATAGTACATTATTTTACGTTTACCGACTGAAAAAAAAGCAGGAAAACAAAGGACTATACAAAATCTAACTACATCTAATTATGGAGTGCTACTGTAGTCATAATAGCGCTTAGCGCTTCGTTGAGCATTAACAATTTTATATATGTTATAACAAGTGTGGTATTTCACGAAGTTCCACGTTGACAACAATTGTTTTTTCAACGCGGTACATTCTGGATTCACAGTATCCGAACTACATGTACACTCTCTTCCGGTTTTCATAGCGTTGAATCGAGAGTACAAACGTTCGCTTATAACCAGTAGTCGGAAATCATTATGTTTTGAGATTTTATCCGGAATCTGCTGCGTCATTTATAGCTATTCAGCTTCGAAAATGTAAAGAGGTAAGTTTAATATAATTTGCTCTTCGGTCTTTTACGTTATTACCCTGTACAATGTCGTGTATGGGTGGGTAGTAATTGGTACAGTATTCAATTCGCCCTTGGCATGATTTTTAAACCATTTTGAGCATTTTCTTACATGTTTTATAAAAAATCTTTAGAATAAACGGAAGGCGTTATCAATCTACAGTTTGTTAGTTTTGATAAAAGAATGATAGCTAGGTTTTGCACGACACAATCTCGTGTTAAATTAAGCTGTTCGGAAAAAAGAATCTGCGACGGCAAGGAGTTTTTCATTGTACATGGCAATAAAGTAAAAGACCGAAGAGAAAATTATATTAAACTTACCTCTTTACATTTTCGAAGCTGAATAGCTATAAATGACACAGTAGATTCCAGATAAAAACTCAAAACATAATGATTTCCGGCTACTGGTTATAAGCGAATTTTGTACTCTCGATTCAACGCTATGAAAACCGGAGGAGATGGTACAGTGCGTTCGGATACTGTGGGATTATTGCAATTTAAGGTAAGACTATTTTAATAATTGCCGAGAGGTACATGTAACTCAGCTCATTAGTGCCTATCGTCTCATACAAATGGACACAAGCAAACAGCGCAGTCTCAGATCGGACGCCGCAGAACGGAGCGTCGGACGCCGCAGAACGGAGCGTCCGATCAGGGTCTACACTGTATGCATAAATTTTTTACCAATTTCTATAAAATTTATGAAGTATAAATACACCAGACAACCCTATATGAAGTATGCACTCATCTGGTTTGTGGATGGACTAAACCACCAGGCACGAATGAGTTAAGGTATACCATTACCAGTCATGGCCGTCGTTCAAAGTAGCTACGCCGTTTGCTATCAAAACATCAAATGTACACTGTCACTTTATATCAAAGAAAAAATAATAATGCAATTCTAAGGCTCTGCTCATTTTTTAAAGTCAGAAATATCCGCATCCTTAATCCGGCATGTATAAGAGTCCCTAACCTACGACCTCGTTGAGCTAACAACCCAGCAGGCACTTGGCGCTGAAATGACGTCGTAATGACGTCGATGCGACGTAATGAATGTAAACATATCTTCGAGTAGCCCGAGGAATATCTTGGTTTTATGTATGCATATCTTTGTGTAGACAGAGGATTAACTTGGTATTATGTATACCTATATCTTCGAATAGCCCGAGTAATACCTGGGTATTATGTATACATATCTTCGAATAGCCCGAGGATTATCTGGGTATTATTCATACATATCTTCGAGTAGCCCGAGGAATACCTTGGTATTATATGTACATATCTTCGACTAGACCGAGGAATACCTGGGTATTATGTATATATATCTTGGAGTAGACCGAGGAATATGTGTTTTATGTAATCATATCTTCAAATAGCCCGAGGACTATCTTGGTATTATATGTACAATCTTCGAATAGCCCGAGGAATAGCTTGGTTTTATGGAAACATATCTTCGAATAGCCCGAGGAATGCCTTGGTATTATGTAACCACATCTTCGAGTAGCCCCAGGAATACCTGTGTACTATGTATACATATCTTCGAGTCGACCGAGGGATACCTTGGTATTATGTATGCATATCTTCGAGTTGACCGAGGAATACCTGGGTATAATGTATACATATCTTCGAGAAGACCGAGGAATACCTTGGTGTTATGTATACATATCTTCGAATAACCCGAGGAATACCTTGGTATTATATATACATAGCTTCGATTAGCCCGAGGAATACCGGGGCATTAAGTATACATAGCTTCGATTGGCCCGAGGAATACCTGGGTATTATGTATACATATCTTCGAGTAGCCCGAGGAGTACCTTGGTATTATGTATACATATCTTCTTGTAGCCCGAGGATTACCTTGGTATTATGGATACATATCTTCGAATAGCCCGAGGAATACCTGGGTATTATGTATACATATCTTCGAGTAGCCCGAGGATTACCTTTGTATTATGTATACATATCTTCGAGTAGACCGAGAAATACCTAGGTATTATGTATACATATCTTCGAATAGCCCGAGGATTACCTAAGTAGTATGTGTACATATATTCGAGTTGCCCGACGAAGACCCGGATTTTCCCAAGTAATAATGCCAGTCGACCATATCGAGGAATACCTATTCCTCGGGCAACTGGAATTTATGTAAGCCTGGGTACTGCTCGGGTTTATCCAATTGATTATGCCCAACATACACAATAAAAAGATTAGCTTACATTGGATATATATATAAGCCAGACGCTCGGAAAGGGTTCCTGGGCCGGATCCGAGCACCAGAGGTTTGGACCGGCCTCTCCAACCTGTGGGACTTATGGGCACAGAATTAGACGCTCAGCGCAGGCTCAGATCAGCTTGGGCATCTGTCCAGTCTGATCAGGGTCTTCGCTACATGCTTAAAGGGTAGCTAAGAGTCTAAGCTACTTTCGTGGGGATAGCAAAGACTTATCAGACTGGGTGGATTCCCAGGCTGATCTGAGTCTGCGATGGGCGCACATACCTCTTTGTTGGTTTTCTCATGTCGCGACTCAATTGTGTTGTTGTCCTACTATTTACTTGATTAGCCTCACGAGAGCAAGAAGACTAGGCATGTTCAAATTATTTAATCTCTGGGAACGAACTAAAATATGTCAAATGTAAACGTTGTTTCAAGGAATGACAAGTGTATTGCTTCATCGCCAAGCTGATTTGCATGCTGCAAATTATTTCGGGTTTGAAACATCCAACATGCTTCTACTAACAGTTGTACAAACTGCAAATTTGAGTCTCTTTTGTATGTTCTTTTTTAATTTGTTGATATATTCTGTTCTTGTATGAACACTCTATAATACCATTTACTATTCTAACATGACGGTAACGTTTTCACTATTGAGCCTATAGGCAGCGGCGCCATGTGAAACTTTGTGATACCCATAGGCAGCGGCGCCATGTGAAAAATTCTGATAAATCATGTTGTTAATGCTCGGCATGCACATTTCGCGCCTTGATGACATCAGACGTAAACATTTAACTTCTGGCGACGTCCGCCTCAAAAGAGTCCATTAGAAAAAGTCCATGCAGTTTAATTGTATAGATCTATAATGTTAGAATCGTAATAATCTTTCCTTACCGTTAAATTCTCCCAGATTAATACATGTCTTGTCGGGCAGATACCAATATTCATTCACTCCAGCCTGCAGCTGTTGTGAATATTATGTGATCTGCCCTCCAACAACATGTGTTAATCAATCTGCGATAATTCACAGGTCAGGAAAAATCATTTCCTTAGGGCGCGTTTACACGAGCAAAGTCTCTATGTCACAGAAACTTTAACAAAGAAAGTATGACAAACATTTTGCATTTACACGGAGCAAATTATTTGTTAAAGAAAATGTGCTATAGAATCATTGTCACATATAACTTTGGCAATGAAATATTTGCTGCAGTGTTCACACGACCAAATATTATTCGTCAAAGTTACCTGCAACGATGAAACAAAATCTTTGTCACATTTTCCACGCTTGTTGCAATGTTCTTTGTTACATAATCTTTAGCAAAGTCCTCCGTCTACATGGACAAATTTAATTTAACGAAGTAACTTTACCATATATATTTGTCAAAGAAACATTGTCATATTTTGGCATTTACACGAGCAAATTTTTCTGTGACAAACCTACTTTGTCATCGGTAACTGTAATTACCGAAACGTACCGAAATACCGAAACGAACTGGAAATACCGAAACGAACAATTAAATATATAGGGAAAAATGGCATTTCGGTAATTGATTGTTTATACAGGTACAGAATAGGTGTTAATGATTGTTTGTACAGGTATAGAAAAGGTGTTGAAGATGTTTTCACAAGTATAATATACAGGTTGATGCGATTAAAGGGGTAGATTAAAGTGGCTTATTATCCCCTCACACCACGAAGTGGTGAGGGGATATAGGTTTTGTCCCGTACGTAAGTACGTACGTAAGTTCGTACGTACGTACGTACGTACGTATGTTCACCTTTTGTCATCGCTCTAGCACTTACATTTCTCAACGGATTTTGAAATAACTTCACACAAGTGTAGGGCATGACAATATCTCGAGCAAGTTCGACTTTCAGGGTGCTGCGCCCAAGGTCAAGGTCACTGTGGCTATTTTTAGAAAAATTTTGTCAGCACTCTAGCGCCTACATTTCTCGATGGATTTTGAAATAACTTCACACAAATGTAGGGCATGACAATATCTCGAGCAAGTTCGACTTTCAGGTTGCTGCGCCCAAGGTCAAGGTCACTGTGGCTATTTTTAGAAAAACTTTGTCATCGCTCTAGCGCCTACATTTCTCAACGGATTTTGAAATAACTTCACACAAGTGTAGGGCAAGACAATATCTCGAGCAAGTTCGACTTTCAGGGTGCTGCGCCCAAGGTCAAGGTCACTGTGGCTATTTTTAGAAAAACTTTGTCAGCGCTCTAGCGCCTACATTTCTCAATGGATTTTGAAATAATTTCACACAAATATAGGGCATGACAATATCTCGAGCAAGTTTCACTTTCAGGGTGCTGCGCCCAAGGTCAAGGTCACTGTGGCTATTTTTAGAAAAACTTTGTCATCGCTATAGCGCCTACATTTCTCAACGGATTTTTAAAATAACTTCACACAAATGTAGGGTATAACAATTTCTCGAGCAAGTTCCACTTTCAGGGTGCTGCGGCTAAGGTCAAGGTCACTATGGCTATTTTTAGAAAAACTTTGTCAGCGCTCTAGCGACTACATTTCTCAACGGATTTTGAAATAACTTCACACAAATGTAGGGCATGACAATATCTCAAGCAAGTTAGACTTTCAGGGTGCTGTGCCCAAGGTCAAGGTCACTGTGGCTATTTTTAGAAAAACTTTGTCATCGCTGTAGCACCTACATTTCTTAACTGAATTTGAAGTAACTTCACACAAATGTAGGGCATGACATTATCTCGAGCAGGTTCGACTTTAAGGGTGCTGTGCCCAAGGTCTAGGTCGCTGTGGCTATTTTAAGAAAAACGTTGTCATCGCTCTAGCGCCTACATTTCTCAAAGGATTTTAAAATAACTTCACACAAATGTAGGACAAGACAATATCTTGAGCAAGATCGACTTTTAGGGTGCTGGGCCCAAGGTCAAGGTCGCTTAGGCTATTTTTAGAAAAACTTTGTCATCGCTGTAGCACCTACATTTCTCAACGGATTTTAAAATAATTTCACACAAATGTAGGGCAAGACAATATCTCGCAAGTTCGACTTTCAGGGTTCTGCGCCCAAGGTCAAGGTCACTGTGGCTATTTTTAGAAAAACTTTGTCAGCGATCTAGTGCCTATATTTCTCAATGGATTTTGATATAACTTCACACAAATGTAGGGCATGACAATATCTCGAGCAAGTTCGACTTTCAGGGTGCTGCGCTTAAAAGGTCAAGGTCACTGTAGCTATTTTTAGAAAAACTTTGTCATCGCTCTAGCGCCTACATTTCTCCATGGATTTTAAAATAACTTCACACAAATGTAGGGTATGACAATATCTCGAGCAAGTTGTCTTGTGTGAGGGGATTTGTATCGCCTGCGGTGCCTTGTTACTTTATAATTGAAATAGATTTTAGTACATAGCGGACCTCCCATGGGTCAGATTTAGTATATGGCTTACCTCTCATGGGTGGACTGACGGACAGCTGGGCGGTCGGATAGAAGACGGACGATAGCTAGATCATAAACTTTGAGCCAGAAGATAGATAGATAGATAGATAATTAGATAGAAAGATAGATAGATAGATAGATAGATAGATAGATAGATAGATAGATAGATAGATAGATAGATAGATAGATAGATAGATAGATAGATAGATAGATAGATAGATAGATAGATAGATAGATAGATAGATAGATAGATAGATAGATAGATAGATAGATAGATAGATAGATAGATAGATAGATAGATAGATAGATAGATAGATAGATAGATAGATAGATAGATAGATAGATAGATAGATAGATATGCCCCAAAGAACCCATTTTATCATGGCACGACGCATTTTGTGATTTAGGGTAATGCATTTTTTTATGTGCGACTCAGTCGTGTCGGCTGCAGTAACCATATTACTGTTAGAAGTGTGCTTGCAATTTTTACTAATTTTTGTTTACGAGAGTCTGAAAAATAAATTCTTTCACTTAAGCCTCGTTCACGCCACCAAAGTTTCTTTGTCACAGAATCTTTAACAAAGAAAGTTTGCCAAACATTTGCATTAACACGGAGCAAATTATTTGTTAAAGAAAAATGTGGCATGGAATCTTTGTCGAATAAACTTTGGCAAGGAAATAGTTGCTGCTGTGTTCACACGATCGAACATTATTCGTCAAGGTTACCTGAACAAATAAATGTTGCCCGTGTGAACGGCCAACCATGCCACATTTTGTTTGTTAAATATACTTTGTTAAAAATCAAACCGATTTGATTATGAGCAAAGTTGTCTGTGCTTATCTCCATAGCTAATTTCTTTGGCAAATTTTCTGTTCACACGGATAAATTTTGATTGTCATAAAAACTTTACCAAATAAATTTGGCAATGAAAATGTGGCATATCATTTCATTCACACGAGCGATTTTTTCTTTTCCAAACCTACTTTGTCACAGAAACTTTGCCCTTGTTGCTTGCATCTTTTCTTTCTATGCCTATGTCTTGCTTTTCAAGTGACGTTTTCTTTCTTTTCTTTTTGGTCTGTTGACTTATTTCTTATTTCTGCATGAGGCAGTTTTAACGAGATAACGAAACAGAAATATAAAAATCGAGCAAAACCAAGTGGCATGTGCGCCAAGTGAAGACTCAGATCAGGCTGGGCATCCATCCAGTCAGATCAGAGGCCGGCGAAAACACAGATCAGCCTGAGCACTCGCCCACTCTGACCAGAGTCTTCACTGCCCTCGTGGACATAATCAAAGATCTATACATTTATACCAGAGTAATCAAACGTTGTTAAAATGCTAGAATTGCGGTCATTTCCATTACCGTGGAATGTCGTAAAACAGTATCAAATATGCATCTGAGTTCATGCGGTTTGAACGTTTATTTGAGAGAAAAAAATGACCCTTTGAATATCATGCCCTTCATTTTGCCTGTCTTTGACAGAATGAACCGCCATGACTAATTAATTGTACCATTATGAAAATTGCTAAAAAAAAGATCTTAATATTTCTAAAGCCAAAATAATTAAGCTTCTATTCCTCTTATTCAGGTAAAGTATTTGTGGGATAGTTAGAAAAAAGATTATCTTTATCAAAATTTCATGGTCCCAGCAAAACAAACGAACAATAAATAAATAAACAAATAAATAGTGGAAAGTGTCCCCCTCTATCATAGCGGCTCAGGTAACTATCTCCGATATTGCAACCGGATCTTTCCGTAGCCGCTCGGAAGAAGTGAAATAATGGTTAAATTACCGATGGTTGGTTAACAAAAATGAAAAAAGGACCAAAATGTTTTTATTTCACATTTTTGAAAGTTATACCAAATTAAGAAGAACTGAAATACGCTCATAATTCCATCAGCGCCTTGAAAGAATTCTTTGAAGTTATCATAAAATCATTGTTTAAAAACCAAAAAGCTAATTCCAAAATGAACATTCCCATAGGACTATACAGGAGCGATGGTAGTGTCCTTCATTATTAAAAAGGAGTAATTTGTAAAAGGAATAAAATTATGAAACAATGTTCTTTGAAAAGAAGAGGGATTTTTCTTTTAAAAACTATCAGCGCCTTAACGATTGAACTAGAAATAGTAGAGTTATTGCTGGATTTATATTAACTCCCCATTGACGCTAATGCAAAATAAATTATCGGTTATAATCCATTGTTGCATATGACCAGTCTGTGAATCCGTCTATATATGGTATGTGCGAACGGCAAAAGCTCTGGCCAGAATGCGTGGATGCGCAGGCTGATCTGAGCCTCAGCTTTTCGCATATACGACAAGCACTCTTTTGGAATAGCGTTCTATTAATGCGTATAGAATCTCATATATAATTTTTTTGGATCACTACTGTATATATACAGGTCCGAGCTTAACCCACTGAGCTACTGCGGCTCCACTGGTTTATTTGCACCCACTGTGTATCGCAAGATGTAAGATTTTAGAATCAGTAGCCACAAATGCACTTTCTTTACGGATGTGCCGAAGGGAGAGTCGCAATATTATGTATCTGACTAATATGCTTTTTATGAATATATGTCGTTAAACTTGTATGCCAAATAAATTGTTGAAGAAACTTTATCTTATTTGATAGTCCATTCTGAAGCTTATTCTCCAACTCGTGCATCATGCACAGAATAATTATCATAATAAAAACTTTCATTGACTTCGACTTACGCCACGAATGATTCTAGTTCCACTGACCTCCCAGCAGGCACATAACGTCGGAATGACGTCGTACTGACGTCGATGCGACGTCATTATGTTGCATCGATGTCAGTACGACGTCATTTTGACGTCCTGTGCCTGCTTGGCTTTAACATGTTGAGTGAAACAATCGTTTGTTGTTTGAATACTATATTGCATATTTCGCCAAAATTCATTTTTTCTTTTAAAGTTTATTCTAAATTATTAATAATCTTATTTTCGTTTTAATTGTACAGATTATCATCTTAAATGTTAGTGGAATTGAAATCTTTCTAGTCTAGTCTAGTCTATCCCATAAACTTGTGGGGTCGTCGGGCCACCACAGATGACTACAACAATTCCTTGCCACCAACTCCTTCTAAAATCTTTATGGTTCAGAAATAGACATGAAACTGTAGCTGGAAGCAGAAAGGTCTCAAACGATATTTCAGTTATCCAGTTGTGATATTTAACCATATTCCCGGCTTGAGATAAAACAGTAATCTCTGGTACTTAATTTTGTGATATCATTGGCAAGGCGATTCTTTTGAGATGACGCCCTGTATATTCTATGGAGAGAAGGCTTTTTAAGACATAAGTAGTGTCCCATATTCATTATGCTTAATCAGCAATATTTCAGTTACCCCTTAATAGTTTTAGCTTATAACGCGTTTCTACAATCCTACATTTTCCCCCAGTTCAGCTTCCACACTGTGGAAGTAAACAAACACATTCTCCTGTAAATCACCATTATTGGTATTTGAGGTCAAAGGTTGTGTTTATGCTGGGGAAAGTGAAGTACTGTCTAGATAATGGTGTTCATCGATAAGTGCGAGAACCATTTCTAATAAAACATGCTTTATATTGAGGTGGTTCCGTTCTGAGATACAAGACCTCATCAGTTGGCTAATGGAGGAATAAGCTGGGTTTTTTTTTCTCAGAATTATCACTTCATAATGACACACACACACACACACGCGCGCGCGCGCGCGCGAAGGTTAAATTGAGGCCTCTGAATGGACTACTTGCATAGAATTATATCTGCAATTATTGTATACTTATGCATATGTATATATGAGCGTTAGGAGATAATTATTATACAGCCCCTTTAATCTCTTTAATCTTTTTAACCTATGTATTGCACTTATGAAAACATTCTTTAACACCTATTCTGTACTTGTATAAACAATCAATTACAGAAATGCCATTTTTCCTATATATTCAATTGTTCGTTTCGGTATTTCCAGTTCGTTTCGGTATTTCGGTACGTTTCGGTAAATACAGCTACCCGTTTGTCATAGAAACTTTGGTCGTGTAAACGCGTGACATTAACATTTTCACCATTGAGCCTATACCTATAGGCAGTGGCGCCATGTGAATATTTGTGAAACCTATAGGAAGCGGCGCCATGTGAAAATTTGTGATACCTATAGGCAGCGGCGCCATGTAAAAATTTGTGATACCTATAGGCAGCGGCGCCATGTGAAAATTTGTGATACCTATAGGCAGCGGCGCCATGTGAAAATTTGTAATAAATCATGCTGTTAACACTCAGCATGCACTTTTCGCACCTTGATTACATCGGACGTAAACATTTTACTTCTGGCGACGCCCCCTTAAAAGAATCAATTAGAAAACAATTGTTAATTAATCTACAAAAAATCACAGGTTAGGAAAAAATTATTTTTTAATTCTAACATGACACTGAGCCTATACCTATAAGCAGCGGCGCCATGTGAATATTTGTGATACCTATAGGCAGCGGCGCCGTGTGAAAATTTGTGATACCTATAGGCAGCGGCGCCATGTGAAAATTTGTGATACCTATAGGCAGCGGCGCCATGTGAAAATTTGTGATAAACCATGTTGTTAACACTCAGCATGCACATTTCGCACCTTGATTACATCGGACGTAAACATTTTACTTCTGGCGACGTCCCCTTTAAAAGAATCCATTAGACGTAGAGTGTCCATGCAATTTGATCATATATTATGTTGGAATTTAATAATTTTCCTTACCAGTTAACTATCGCAGATTAACAGGTGTATTCTGGCAGATACGAATATTAATTCGGGCCAGCCTGCGGCCGTCGTGAATTAATATTTCTTGATCTAGTCCGGGGGCATAATGTAGTTCCCGTGAACATTCGTGTTAATTTTTGGCAACATATATCAACTTCGTCAGTGGTGGGTACGTAATGGAAAAACACATGTTGCATTTTTTTTCTAATGACCCTTTGGCCGTAACGATCAAATATATACGTTACATTTGTGTATATTCGTTAAATCATGTAATGTCAAGGTAGGCTCCTTATGTTTTATCTTTATTCATTGTTTTACTATAGAATCATCTGCAAGTATTAGAAAATACAACAATGTTTTTTATTATTAACTACCACAAATAGTAACGTAAATAACTCAATTATACAACATAGTCCTTTATAATACCAACTTCACTGTCTCTCACAGCTCAATAATAAAATATATATCCTGGTAGTTCTAATAGAATACTGTTTACTAAGAGCTATCAGCTTTATCAACAAGTAGTTTAAGAACTTCATGAGGTGTGTTTTATACGTGATGAAATTAAGAATATTTCAAATTGTAATAAATAAAGACTTGAACAATTCTGAACACGCACACCAGTTTTTGCTGTTTGCTTATTTTTTAATAGCATAAATCAAAATTTTAATTGATGGTATTGCGCTGCTTCTTAATTTTACGATTCTTGCGATAGTAATATACATGACATCTTTGTATATAGGGCAAAAACTGCTTAAACAGATATAGATTACTTTAAAGAAAAAACTTCTGGAATCATAAACCAGCATTTGATTTGTACAAAGGGACAAATGAAGTGAAACAGTCAACTTGATAAAGGTGCAACCTGACCAGCGAATGTCCTGGTAAGTAAAACATTACCAGTTATCAGAAAATTCAAAATATTATTGAAAAGATCTGGTACATTGCACGAACAAATTGAAAATTACTAAAACAGAAATATAACTCGAACCTTGAAGAATGAAACCGCACCGTTATCTGACAAAGCTAACACGAACATTTGCTGACAAAGGATACTTACGTTCGTAAGACTGTCACGTATTTTAGGAGACAAAAGGGAACATTGTTGTTCAGCTTAATTCGAGAAACAAACCCCGGTTAAAACGTTGCATAATTGGTTATTACATAGCTATATCTGTTCTACGTATATTTTTTTCCTAATGGTAATGTACCAGCCAGGACCCTGAGAGTACAGTGTCACAGACATTATTTTAAGTTCAAGAAAAAGAAAAAAAGTAGTCGTGTCACGAGCTATAACAGCAATATAGAAATACACGTATACATGTTCTTTGTTTAAAGACTATCTTTTTCCCATGCTACTTTTCCTTTTTCTTACTAGTACGATCATATACAACAGTCCTTTAAAAGAATTGATTCAGCATGGAACCTATGCTTACTTTTGATCTAACGATTAATTTATTTTTAAGGGACAGAGTTCAAAAGAGTTCTAAACCACATAACTAAATGGCAAGTAAAGATGAAAGAGTATTTTGATGTAGGATATTGCTGCCTAGTTATGTCTTGGCGAATCCCAGTTGTTCTTAATTATGTATTGTACCATAAGTTATTTTGCAGCACAATAACAAAACAAAGAGAAGGAAAACGGAACGAGTAACGAATACAACCAGTTACTGAGTAGTTCATAAATTCCTCATATCTTACATGCTCAAACAGTAATATAGTAGTTCTGAATACAAAATAAGCAAATGATACAAGTAATGTATATTTTACATATTAAGTATAAATCTGAATACCTGATTTTCAAATGATTTCATTGAATTTGAACTTCTTACTTATTAAATCTTACCGCTATTCTGAATTATCCATGTCCAGATATTTTAAAAACAATAAGTAAATGCTGCTTTATGACGCTGGTAATATCAGTATAACAACTGAAGAAATATACATATCAAAAGTTGAATGATCAAAATCAAATTTGTCTTTCGTTACATTAAGCTGTTTGCGATAATGTATCAGAGCACAGCAGTGATAATAATATGTTGCAGTGTAACCGATGGGAGCAACACAAACGGGTAACGTTGATTACAATTCAGCATGTAAGTTACAATAATTGGATTAACGCAAACTTGCTTATTAGACAGTACTGTGCAAAGGGCTATTGAATGAGAATGCAACCGACAGCATAGCAATAAGGGAGTTAATATCGATCGACTGAGCCGATACTTCTGTCACTTGCCTCAACTGACAGCCTATTTTGCCTGTAGGTTGTTTGATTGGCCCAATCGACAGCACAGGTAGGGAAATATGTATCACCTCTGTGACATTTCTAAACCTAGACATTAATCACTTATATCTAATATGAACTTATACATAGTTTCCTTGTTTGTTGCATGTAATTTTAAATGATGAGTTTTGTGCTCTTGCTATAAGTCAGATTAAATGTTAAGAAAGTTCTACGTGCTTCAGATGTAAAGATCTATATGCGTCTTGACGGTCTTGTTGAGTTCTTATGTGAATATAGCAAACTTTGCCATCTTGGTCCGAGTGGTAAGTTAAATGTTCTCTGGCATCTTAGAACTGAGCCTTTGTAAACTGCTTTCTCAAAAAAAAACCACAAAAATAATAATTCCTGACAGATTACAAACATGTAACGTAATGTTACTGTTACATTGTTTTTCAGGTACAGGACAACCCCATATTATCATAGTTTGAAAACATAAAACATCAGTTTTTCTTCACGGTTAGATGTTCATCTATCAACTTAAGACATAAAAAATTACACTGAAGGGCTACATCACCTACAGCTAGCTATTGCGCCATTTTAGAGAGAATTCCTAAGAAAAACAGTTGCATTCTTTCTTCAGCTGGCAATGTCACTGCCAACTTCTACCTAACTAATTCAAAATATACAAAAGTGCTTTCAAAGACGGGCATGATTCAATCAGAAGAGACAGAGTGATTTTATTTAAAACAACACATCTTAAATCCATTCAAGTGCTTCATTCACATAATGGTTGTTTTTTTATTATTTATTTTCAGTTATAGTAATAGACGTTACAGGTCTTGAATGACGGATAACTAATCTTTTAAAAATAGTTCAGATTTTTTTTATATCAAGATATTTAAAAAAAAGTCATTTTATAAATATAATTGTTCTCTACATTTCATTTATAACAGATAGCTGCTGTAAAGGCTAATGTTACCCCACCAACTACGTTGATACGTTTCTAGGTAAAACACAGAAATATAATGTGGCAACAACAATGTTTGAGCTTAAAAGAGTCTGTCCTTGACGACTATGATAAAGGCATAAAAAATAAGAGTTATGCTTACAGGGTCCCACTTGTATTGCACATGACCCGGGATTATTATCTCTCGGACAGAATACAGTTATGTAACGTAATGTTACTGTTTTGTCGCCTTTTAGACAAAACATCAATGTTATTATAGTAGAATAGAATGTAAAATGTCCTTTTTTCATGCTTACAAGCCCACTTTTCATCTTAACATATGATAGAGACTTCAACGGCCATTAGCTCTTCATACTAGTGTTTTGGGAATTCTTAAGAATTAAGTTATATTATGTCTTCAATTGAAATTGCCACTACTAACTGCCACCTAACTGATTCAAAATATATCAAGAAATTATTTCAAAGATAAGAGGAGCATGATTCAAAGACAAGTGCTAACTTCTGCTCATTAAGGACCACGTGAATAATCTTCATCCAAATTGTCATAATTCTCATAGTTCATTCGAAATTTTTGTTTACAGTTATATACGTTACAAATATATCATGGCAGTTGACCAAAATTTTAGGACTACATTTTGCTGTTTATGTATCTGAATACTCAAAAAGACATATTTATAACACGAAACATTTTCTACAACTGATTTATTACAACTGGGTGTTGTATTGGGTCAGTGTTACCCCACCCACTACTTTGGCCATTTTCTTGGTGAAATGATGAAAGAAAAAATGGCAACAACCATTTTCTAACTTCTAAATGATTGTCCTAAGTGACTATGATAAAGGCATAAAATTAACATTCATGTTCACGGGACCCCTTTTTACAACATATGCCCCTGGACTAATCTACCCACATGTGTTAGTCTGCGATAATTTACCGCCAAGGAAAACTTATTTGTTAAATATTAGCAGTATTTGCTGATAGCTTATTTTCAACTCTAATGATCAGTCTGTGGCTTAGTGGTTGAAGCACTGGCTTGTTGAGCTTGCGGTCTGGATTAGAATCCCACAGGAGGTGGAATTCTTTTCATTTGCAAGTGGGATTCCGTAGTGCACAGCATTTCATTATCACCCTTCCGTTGGCTTGATCTGAATGTGAGGGCCTTAAAATAGTTAGTCATCCATCCATTCAGCCATCAACTCTAATTCCTACTCGGCCTAATGATTAAATGCACTACATCTTATGCATTAGGTCACTCATTGAGCTTGTGCACCAATTTATGCTTGAAGGTCATACGTTTTCCTCCAGGAAATCTGGTTTTCATGCAGATGTGCTTAGCTGGCTCAATGGAAGTAAAACACTCTTAAAAGTAGTCCATAAAAACAACCTAGATATATCTGTCATGGTTCAGCGAACCACTCCAAACAATAAGCGAGTTCGGAGTTCCGCACTGCGCATGCGCGAACTCCGATTTTGCTCTCGGAGGTCAGAGGTCACGGTTGCCAAAAGCCGTATACGCAAAGCCTAACTCACCCACATATCGACAAATATTTCAATTTATAAACATTCCCTATCGATTACAGCTCGCTATAAAGTTTCCTTTTAAAAGGAAAGGCTTGCCAAGTTAGCGCTTTGTTTCTGAAATACATGTAGTTCAATGTTTGTGGTATTTTGTGGTTTATGGTTTGTGATCTTGGGAGATGGTATCTTACTTGGAGACACTTTCATCATTTAAAAACGTCCACAACTGTAGTAACAATGAGGTTACGCTACATTCTGGTTGTTCTGACAATCCTATGATAACCTTCAGTGAAACGGTCAATTTTTGTATTACTGCTAATGAAAAATATTTCATAAAAGCATTTAGAAATAAGGATTTTCGTATTCTATTTTGTATTGTTATATAAGAAATTTTAGGACATTAGAAGATTTACTGGGAGTTTCGTCCTGTTTTTTTTTTTTTTTTTTTTTTTTTTTTTTGTGAACTCATACCGGAAACACATCTTGTGGACACACGCAAACAGACCCAATTGAGACATTGCAGAACACGCCGACTGATCACGATCGCCAACTATTGCTTTCAAGAGTTTCGGCCCAAAATACAATAATATCCACCAGGAATCCCTAACATTAGTAATGAAATATTAAACGTATTCATACCAAATTTAGTACGACAGACGCTCGTTTCTCTATTTAACTTCTTCAGTGTCGCTAAACCCCGAAGGTTTAAAACAAAAGAGATGATGGGCAGTTCTTGGCAGGCAACGAGCATCCCTCTCCGAGCCACACTTACTGTCACATTCCGAGGGACACATTGGCTGCAGACATCAGGTGTTCTTGACGTCTACGTATGTACCCGCGAGCGCAGGCGTCCGCCATCGAGCCACCTCAACCCCTGCGTCTCGAGAAAGGCGACAGATGAGGGCATCAAGAAGGAGATGTCAGATACAGCAAGAACCCGCAAAAAGCCAAAACAACTCAAAAGAATGGAAGTCAAACTCCGCTAAGATTCATGTCACTATGACAAGTCATTGATTGATTAATTTGTTGCTTGTTGTCCACGGTAAACAGCTATGGACATGTCGGGACGGCCAGTAGACCTAACCACACTATTCCTGGACAGGCTTAGACCTCCTAAGCGGTTAACCAGTGCTAAGTGCACATAATTTCGCCAGTAACTGACAACTGCTCTTCTTGAATCAGCGGAAGGGGAAACGAAAGAAACGAAAGCCAGACCGCAGAGAACTAGAATCAACACTGAAACACTAATTGGGTTGATGATATCCTCGGGGACAAATTGTCCACCAGCAGTGATATTGGCCCAGTTGTTCTAATATAAACGTATTCATACCAAATTTAGTGCACAGACGCGCGTCTCTGTATTAAACTTCTTCAGTGTCGCTAAACCACACAGGTTTGAAAAAAAAGAGTTGATGGGCAGCTCTTGGCCGAGCCACCTCAACCCCTGCGTCTCGAGAAAGGCGACATATAAGGGCACCAGGAAGGAGATGTCAGATACAGCAAGAACCTGCAAAAAGCCAAAACAACTCAAAAGAATGGTAGCAAAACTCCGCTAAGATTCACGTCGCTGTGGCGAGTCAGTTTTAGTTTTAGAATAATTTAGAACTTTAATTAAATATACATCTAATTAAACAAGATATACTTTAAATCAGTATTTAAGAAGTGACCCCAATGCCAGAGAACTAGAATCAACACTGAAACACCGACTAACTGGGTTGATGATATCCTCGGGGACAAAATGTCCACCAGCAGTGATATTGGCCCAGTAGTTTTAATATAAACGTATTCATACCAAATTTAGTGCGACAGACGCGCGTTTCTGTACTTAACTTCTCAGTGTCGCTAAACCACACAGGTTTGAAAGAAAAGAGATGATGGGCAGCTCTTGGCAGGCAACAAGTATCCCTCTCCAAGCCACATTTACTGTTACATACAGCGGGAGACACTGGCTGCAGACATCAGGTAAGAGACGCCTACGTATTAACCCGCGAGCGCAGGCGTCCGTCATCGAGCCACCTCAACCCCTGCGTCTCGAGAACGGCGACATATAAGGGCACCAAGAAGGAGATGTCCGATGCAGCAAGAACCCGCAAAAAGCCAAAACAACTCAAAAGGATGGAATCCAAACTCCGCTAAGATTCATGTTATTATGACAATTCAGTCTTAGTTTTAGAATAATTTAGAAATTTAACCAGATATACATCAAACTGAATAAGAAATACTTTACATCAGTATTTAAATAGTGACCCCAATGCCAGAGAACCAGAATCAACACTGAAACACAGACTCATTCAGATGAATTTTTTCCTCTGGACAGACATTGTGCCTGCCGGGAAGGTAAGACAAGTCCACTGGTCACAAAGGAATGAAAACCAAGACAAACAGAGGCACTTATTGAAAAATATTGTCATACTGAAAGACCTAATTGATGTATATTGTAACATTGCGCACCTTAGATCTTTGGCGAATGAAACAGATAACAGGAAACAATACACAGATGAAGCCTACCGTTGGATATAAGCGTTAACTAAAACTATTAAACATAAAAGAATCAAAGGACTCAAATCATAAGCCCATTTTACGGCAGCTGAGCTAAACTGTAGACACCCTAGTGAAAAATGTAGACGAATTTTGTCGCCTAACAATTCGCAGGCATACAAGAATCACATGCTGTCATCCCTTTGCACCAAAATATTTGTACAGCATTAATCATATCAACAGCTTTACATCGCCAAGTGTCTTAATACATGCCCAAAACCCGTCACGTGTAGGTCACGTGCGATGGCAAGGAAATGCAATTGGCTAGGTTAATTTTATAAAGTATTTCAGTCTTCAAAAGGTTGTTAATTGCTTAAACCTTTATAGAATTAGAATCGACAGTAAAGGGCCGTTACACGATCATATTTTCTTGTACAACTTTACTGGACAACAAAAACTGTCATTTTATTTGATCGTGTATATAGCAAAAAATGACCATTTTTCGTATTGTACAAGAAAAAAACTGATGAATAGAAACTCATCCATTTTTTCAATGATAACTTATCAAACTTGCCATCAAATAGCCAATCTGAAGCAAGAGAATTTGTAGCAGCAGCATTGTAAACAAAAGCACATGACTAAAGGGCCGTATACACTATCATTTTTTCTTATTCAACTTCATTGGACAATAAAAAATAACATTTTACTTGATCGTGTATGATACACCTCATCATTGTCACTTTTTCTTGGTCATTTTTATTGTACAATAAAGTTGTACAAGAAAACACGATAGTGTATACGGCCCTTAAGAAACCAGTTTTAATAATTCTATAATTATAATTTGCTTTCGAGACAGACATTTAGCGAGCGATGCATTTTCCCCGCCCAAATATGACGTCATATGTTGGAGCGTTCGTCTGCAAACAGTGTAAAATGCAATAATTTCAACAAAATAAACGCAAAACAAAGTTGAATTATGGCCACTATATACAAGAATAGTAGAAATATTTCATATCTAGTGCCAGGTAAGTGTTTCTGATAAACTCCCCCTGGTCGCACTTATCTGCATCTGTGTTGACCTGAATATTTTGTTTGTAAATACAGACGCGTGTTTGCAGGTTTAGGATATCTTTGTCGTAATGATGCATGGGGAGCTTCTCCACAGATAAAAATCGGTTATTGTGCAAAATGTGCAAATTTTTTGGCAAAAATGGCATCGGAAGAGACCTACTCTTTGATCTCCCGTTCACGTTCTTACTGCGCAATGTTACCGGACGCGCAATGTTACCGGACTCTACTTTACCTATATACATGTATCTGTTTTAAGTTCTTTGCAGCATATACAGCCGAAAGCATATGAGCAGAGACTCGAGAAATCCAACAAAGTGGGTGTGAGCCCAGCGCAGACTCAGATCAGCCTGGGCATCCAGTCTCATCAGAGTTTTCGCTGTACGCTCAAATGGTAGCCTAGGGTCTAAGCTAGCTCCATGCGGGCAGCGAAGACTCTGATCTGACTGGGCGGATGCCCAGGCTGATCGGAGTCTTCACTGGGCGCACATTCCACTTTGTTGGTCATGTATAGTCGCGGCTCATATATGTTTTGGAGATTTTGAGTGTGTGAGGTGGGTTGTGGGGTGAGAGGGGTGGGAGGAGGGGGAGGTATTTTTCCACAATGTCAAAGTAAAAGTAAATGGAATGAATTTCCTTACTACCTTGTTGATCAAGAACTCTTTGTTTTCTACGAAAGCCTATAAGGACATTTTACAAACAAGAAAAAAATAAAGTTCTCGAAATAACGAGAAACCAACTCGTATTTACGAGAAACCAACTCGTTATAACGAGAAGCCAACTCGTTATAACAAAAAGCCAACTCGTAAAATCGAGAAACCAACTCGTTATAACGAGAAGCCAACTCGTTATAACGAGAAGCCAATTCGTTATAATGAGAAGCTAACTCGTAATAACGAGGAACCAACTCGTAATAACGAGAAGCCAAGTCGTTATAACGAGAAGCCAATTCGTTATAACGAGAAACCAGTTCGTAATAATGAGAAGTGATGTATCGAGAAACCAACTCGTTAATACGAGAAACCAACTTATTATAACAAGAAGCCAACTCGTAATAACGATAAACCATCTCGTTATAACGAGAAACCAATTCATAATTCCGAGAAGCCATCACGTATTAACGAGAAACCATCTCGTTATAACGAGAATCTAACTCGTAATAACGTGAAGCCAACTCGTAATAACGAGGAGCCAACTCGTAATAACGAGAAGCCAATTCGTAATAACGAGAAACCAACTCGTAATAACGATAAACCAACTCGTTATAACGAGAAATCAACTCGTAATAACGAGAAACAATCTCGTTATAACGAGAATCCAACTCGTAATAACGAGAAGCCAACTCGAAATAACGAGAAGCCAAGTCGTTATAACGAATAACCAAAACGTAATAACGAGAAACCAACTCGTTATAACGAGAAACCAACTCGTAGTAACTAGAAACCAACTCGTTATAACGAGAAACCAACTCGTAATAACGAGAAGCCAACTCGTAATAACGAGAAGCCAAGTCGTAATATCGAGAAACCAACTCGTAATAACGAGACACCAACTCGTTATAACGAGAAACCAGCTCGTACTAACGAGAAACCAACTCGTAATAACGAGAAGCCAACTCGTAATAACGAGAAGCCAACTCGTAATAACGAGAAACAAACTCATTATAACGAGAAACCAACTCGTAGTAACGAGCAACCATCTCGTTATAACAAGAAACCAGCTCGTAATAACGAGAAACCATCTCGTTATAACGAGAACCCAACTCGTTATAACGAGAAACCAACTCGTAATAATGAGAAGCCAACTCGTAATAACGAGAAACCAACTCGTTATAACGAGAAACCAACTCGTAGTAACGAGAAACCAACTCGTTATAACGAGAAACCAACTCGTAATAACGAGAAGCCAACTCGTAATAACGAGAAGCCAAGTCGTAATATTGAGAAACCAACTCGTAATAACGAGAATCCAACTCGTTATAACGAGAAACCAACTCGTAGTAACGAGAAACCAACTCGTTATAACGAGAAACCAACTCGTAATAACGAGAAGCCAACTCGTAATAACGAGAAGCTAACTCGTAATAACGAGAAACAAACTCATTATAACGAGAAACCAACTCGTAGTAACGAGCAACCATCTCGTTATAACAAGAAACCAACTCGTAATAACGAGAAACCATCTCGTTATAACGAGAACCCAACTCGTTATAACGAGAAACCAACTCGTAATAATGAGAAGCCAACTCATAATAGCGAGAAACCAACTCGTTATAACGAGAAGCCAACTCGTAATGACGAGAAACCAGCAATTCAGTATCAAGGGGAATGACCTAAACCAGTTGTCAAAAGTAATGTCTGTAAATCTTCAGTTATGTTTATATTAGCACGATGACAGGCTGCACGATAACTGAGGTCTAATATGTCTGAGTTCTAAGAATTTGCAAACATTTATGAGGTTATGTGCAAGACTATGTCTGATATTATTACATGGTTATATCTGATATTAAAGATGTGCAAAGCCATGTCTGAAAGCTATTTGACCATGGTAGCTCAGTATGATAAGCGCTGGCCTACTGATCGAACGGTCCTGGGTTCAAGACCTGGAGGCGGAAATCTTTCCAACCATAGGCGGGGTTCCATTGCACACAGCCTTATAGAGCCACCCTCTCATCGTCCTGATATGACTGAAGTAATGTTAAAAAATACGTAAAATCTCAAGCCATCCACGCATCCAATTAAAGCTGTTAAAAGCAGTGCACAATTACAGTATGAGGCTTAAGGCATATATTTTGTGTCGAGATCTGCATAGAAGGTGAGCAGACTGGTTAGTACCTGGCACTCTCGGTCCGTCACAGTAAAAGCATAAGTTTAGTAATGGTTACCATGGTTACAGCATCCTGACAGAAAAAGCTGCAGTTCTTCATGTACAGGCTCTCGTATTAGACGCGGACCAGCGTCAGCGATCCTAGTCATGGTTTACATAGCCAAAATCCCCCATCCTCACCCCCTCGCCACACACACACACGCATTCCGCACATTCTCTCAGAAGGCTCGGGAAAACGTATATACGTGATAGACGGATAAAAAGATTACAATGTATGTCCTTTTCAACAGTATTTCAGTCATATGATGAAGATGAGAGGGTGATCATGAAAGGTACGTTTGTGCAATGAAGCCCCGTTTATAGGTGGAAAGATTTCCGCCTCTAGCAGGGCTCGAACTTTGGACCTCTAGATCGGTAGGCCAGCACTTAACCGAAACGTATCTGAGTTAAATATGTTCTCGTAATTACGACTTGGCTTCTCGTTATAACGACTTGGCTTCTCGTTATAACGAGTTGGTTTCTCGTTAATACGACTTGGTTTCTCATTATTACGACTTGATTTCTCGTTAATACGACTTGGCTTCTCGTAATAACGAGACCCGAAAATTTACTATTATTAGATCAGCTAAAATTAGATGGAAATGGGTAATTCAACTACGTAACCCTTGTGCATTCAAAAGAAGGCAACTCAGACTCATCACTGCCATTTTCTTCTAGTATGATTAGCCCGTATACATTTCATACTTTCTTGTATACATATTACTGAGAACCTGTCTTTTGTTTTTGAAGTCTACAACAGTACATTGATAGTGGAAGAAAAGAATGCAAATTACAAGTGTATAACCTCTTACAAATTTTATAATATAGATATCTTAATACCGCCATATTCGGCAAAAATATATTAATTATTTATTTATGAAATTAAAATTAGTTTAAAATTTGAATATAGTGATCTTCTTTCCTTCCATTGGTCTATCGTTAATCTAATTAAGATAGACATCATACTACTGTAAAATAGTATACTCAGTATATGTAATTATTATCTAAAATACACTGATTCAGACTGAGGATATTTCTCATAAAGAGGTGGTTAGGGTGCGCAAATTGCTCTACCTCCCTTTTAAAAATACAAGTATGAGCTTTTAAATAAATACAGGTTTCAACATACATTATTAAACATAACTTTTATTTTCACTCGCAGCACACAAAGTGAAACATGAGGATAGAACATAAAGTATTTGATGGTAGTATGACGAATTTTAAACAATTTGCAATATACCTAATCCCTAATATTACAAGAATAGCCAGAAGAAAAAATGCTGTTACA
The DNA here is from genome assembly GCA_963989385.1 of Ctena decussata. Taxonomy (NCBI): domain Eukaryota; kingdom Metazoa; phylum Mollusca; class Bivalvia; order Lucinida; family Lucinidae; genus Ctena; species Ctena decussata. The sequence continues at coordinate 48,345,696 of OZ022500.1, forward strand.
AATACTCAGTGCTCCTGATAAGGAAAGTAGCAGCGCTAACCCAGGGACATCCTTCCACATTCCAGACTATAAAAATACGCTGCTATGACCCATCGATCATTAGAACCGTCTCGCCAGCGATAACCCAGGGACAAACTTTCGCATTGCTCCACGAAAAACGCATGCTATAACCCATCATTAGAACCGTCTCACTGAGACGGTTCTAATGAGGGGTCAGAACATACGCCCCGTCGAGAAACAAGAAAAATCATCCCGGAATTATCCTAAAAAAAGATCATTGTTGTTGTTGTCTTTTTTCCAAACTTTGAAATCAAGCACGTAATGGCTTATCGTTTACACATAAAATGTAGTGAAAAATGCATTGTTTCATTGTCACTATTCAGTAAACGTTCGATATCTCGAAGTTGAAGGTCATGCCAAACTATCATCTCGAAGTAATTTTTCAGGTCCCAGAAAATTTACTTTGAGATACCAGTAGCTTGAGATTGAGGAGTTGAAATGTAAAGAAAAATAGGAAATGTATCGAAACTATATATTCTGTGATCAAAGGATGCTTTGAGACATCAGTTGTTGTTCTTGTGTTATTGTTTAACGTCCACGGTAAACAGCTATGATCATGTCGGGACGGTCCACTATTCCTGGGCAGGCCTAGACCTCCTAAGCGGTTAACCAGTACACCAGTGTCTGAGAAAATGAAAGCCAGCTTCTGTGATTGAATTTCATACATGATGCCAGGGCATGATTCTTCCTACACCCTGAGCAGGAACAATCTTTACCAGTCATGATTCAGTCATCAATGGTTTGTGCTGTGAACAATCTTTATGTTGTAGTCCGTTCATGGGACTGACATGGACCGTATAAAAGATTATATGCCTTAAGAATGTATACTGCATTTACCTTTGTACTCAGCAGAATGAACAGAACACACCACTGGTTTCAAAAATTCCACCGCTATCTCCCTTTGTCTGTCTGTCTGTCTGCCTGCCTGTCTGTCTGTCTCTCTCTCTCTCTCTCTCTCTCTCTCTCTCTCTCTCTCTCTCACTCTCTCTCTTTTACAAGCATGTTGGTGAAGGAAGTTTTCGTCAACCCTATATATATGGTCAAGATTTTCTAGCTAAGACTGGAGAAGGGGAAGCAGGAAAAGAAGAAGAAACAGATAAAAATAATGATGAAATGAATAACGATTCTAAGCTTCAACACCAATTTGAGTCACGTGACCACAGGTGTCGATAACTCTTTCCTGCATTCCACCATGGACAGCACATTGTATTATTAACACCCGATGTAGCGTGTTAAATCATAATACCGTCCCTCAGACACACCCACACAACACTTAACATCTCAGTTGGGTAAAGAAACACAAACTTTTGGTCCAGCCGGTAAAGAATTTTATGCGAGTTATTGCCCTTGCTATTGTATCGTTGGCTTCTCGATGGTTTCTAATAATGATTAGGTTTCTCGTTATAACGAGATGGCTTCTCGTTATAACGAGTTGGTTTCTCGTTATAACGAGATGGCTTCTCGTTATAACATGTTGGTTTCTCGTTACTACGAGTTGGCTTCTCGTTATTTCGAGTTGGTTTCTCGTTATTACGAGCTGGCTACACGTTATTACGAGTTGGCTTCTCGTTATAACGAGTTGGTTTCTCGTTATTACGAGAAGGGTTCTCGTTATAACGAGTTGGCTTCTCGTTATTACGAGTTGGTTTCTCGTTATAGCAAGTTGGTTTCTTGTTATGACGAGTTAGTTTCTCGTTACAACGAGTAGGTTCTCGTTATTACGAGTTGGTTTCTCGTTATTTCAAGTTGGGTTCACGTTATAACGAGTTGGTTTCTCGTTACTACGAGTTGGCTTCTCGTTATTTCGAGTTGGTTTCTCGATATTACGAGTTGGCTTCTCGTTATAACGAGTTGGTTTCTCGTTTTTACGAGATGGGTTCTCGTTATTACGAGGTGGCGTCTCGTTATGACGAGTTGGTTTCTCGTTATTACGAGTTGGTTTCTCGTAATAACAAGTTGGTTTTTCGTTATTACGAGTAGGTTCTCGTTATTACGAGTTGGTTTCTCGTTATTTCAAGTTGGGTTCTCGTTATAACGAGTTGGTTTCTCGTTATAACGAGTTGGTTTCTGGTTATAACGAGTTGGTTTCTCGTTATTACGAGTTGGCTTCTCGTTATTACGAGTTGGTTTCTCGTTATTTCGAGAAATTTATTGTTTTCTTGTATTGAAAATGTCCTTATAGGCTTTCGTAGTTTTCTGCGTTTGGAAAGTGTATTTTAACAAGTACATGTATATGTACAAAGTGCGCTATTACACGCCAAATGCAGATACAAAATGCATTCTTAAGCGTTATATATATCCAAATGCTGAGATTTATTCTTAAAGAAGATGGCACAGGAACTAGGTTTTATGTCTCAGAGCGGGAGATCGAACCTGGGACATCATCACTGGATTAGTCAGACCCGAATCCGGACAACCATAGGTTTTATAACCTCCGGGCCTGGATTTCAATTGTCTTGAAATCGGGCGTTATTTTCGTGAACTTTAGCAAAAGAAAGGGTAATCTGATACTCCGATTCTGGTGTATTTTCGGTGCTTGTTAAACGATTTTCAGGTCGTGAAACGTACCCAAGTAGGAACAAAACGTAAAGTGACGATAATTTAGCTGGTAGCAATGTACGAGTCCTTTCATTTCTTGCGCTCTTCAGGTCTTTCGTAACCATGTATTCATTTAGAATTATGACCATCTCATTTTTGCCTATACCCGTGTACCTGCAGAGGATTTAATTATTTAATGGAAATTTACCAAACCTAGTTGGTACAGCATGCATCTCTAATAGCAATTCAATATGAAACATAGTCATTAGTGAGAGCTCTTTAAACAAAGTTGAAATCGAATGTTTGAGCACCCTTTTAACAGACTAGACTTTTGTTTGTTCTGAAAATATTTAGATGCGCCCTGAGGAGACATTATATGGCGTGTACACGAAGTGAAGATTTAGTAAAACTGCGCATCTGACCAGAGTTCCCCGTTTGCATTTACATTTTATGGAGCCTGAACAATTTTGGTTTAAACAATATTTATTTCAAGAAAACTATCCCATACAAATGTACAGAATCAATTATCAGGATTTGGTCGGAAGCTCTAGGCTTGTAAAGACCATCTCCCCAACAATTTAAGCAGTGTTAAACAGGATCGGCGATAAGCTGGCATAGTCATGTGAATCTCGAGTGATTGCACGAAATTTCAAGATAACATTGCAAGTGGCGCCAGTCAAACGGAAAAAAAAATCATGGTTATATCGTTAAATCGGATGAATCAGCATCAGAAGAACGCACTTAAGGATTACCGTATTAATCCTATTAAACGCCCCGGGGTGTTGCATTTTGCGAATATTTAGAACCTTAAGTGTAGTAACTCAACCTCTGCCAAAATACCGCTAATAAGCATTTATAAAGGTGATGGGTATACTTTCAGAGGAACCAACTCTACTATTGTTGGCCTCCCTTCCTAGTAGGGCTCAACTTTTAAAGGAAAGAATTTGCTCCTCTAGGAGCTAATTGTTTCCTTTAAGAGTATACCCTATTTCAAAGAGCTATTATTCAGAGAAGCAAACAGGAATTCATGTAAATTAATTAGTCGGGGAAATGAAACGCAAAAAGGCGTCTAGAAAGTGAAAAAAAATGGCCCATCGTTCGAAAGGACAAATTTGGTATCATTTGAAAGCTTATTGTCTCTGCTTTAATCTCCAAGGTGTTGTCGCCTTTGCAAGTGGTGCCGTAAGTCAGAAAGTGGGGAGATAACTCTGTATCCTAGCGTTCAAACAAAAAGATTTTTAAACCACTACTGTCGTCTAGAAACTGCATAAGAAAGCTTGCATAATTATTAAACATTTTATGTTTACAATGTATGAACTCTTAATACTGTGCAATTAAAACAATTAACGTTTGCTTTTTTAAATATGATCTCTTCGAGCAAAAATTGAGGGTGCTCTGACACAAATACATTACGTGACCAAAAGAAAACCTTTATGATGTCCCAATTACTTACTTTTTGGCAAATTTTGAAGAGGAAAGCCCTTCAAATATGTAAATTTGATAACCGTCGTAAGGACAATGCAGATTATTAAAAAAAGAGTAATCGTTCATGTAATAATAGATATAAATTTCAGCAATATACGTTACATTTGCTTACAACAAAATTTACTTAATCGAATATATAGAAGAAAAGAATGCATTAGAACTATTTAGTTACAGATGTACAAAAAGCATTATTCCGTTCCAAACATAATTAAATATTGTTTACAGCTTGTTCCTATTACAGATATGATAAGGAAGCGCCACTAATACGTATCTACGCGCCTGGGCGAAGACAGTCTAAAGTTAGTTTTCGATCATACTTTAGCCTGGTGTGTGTGCTTCTATTCCTTTCGGTTTTAAGAGGTGATGTAGGATTTGATTGTATTAATTCCTGATAATTGCCTATCTTTTTACTGTTCAGTCTGATCAGTTTTTATTGTCAAAATAACTGACGAAATCATAAACTGAAAATTATCTATTATTTTTACTTATACATGTGCTTCGTTAATGTATGATCTGTCGCATTTTAGTTCAAACCATTTTGAAGTCATTTTAACACCTGTCTGCTGCAATGCAATATTGAGCGCCAATACGTAGAAGATTATATAACTATTACACGAAGCAACTTGTCAAACGTTTCACAATGGTAACGTATGTAAAATATTAAGTGTTACTTAAATTCATTTAAGTGATGCAGAATTGTTTTCATTTCATGAAGATCATCTTATAATTTTGAGTCTGTCAGTGCAGACGCACAGTTACTGTTATACTAATCCATGGGCCAAAGTCCCATTTAGTCTAGAACTGAAGCAATATTTGCATTAATTTATACGTAACCTTATATTGTTTCTTATACTCAGTTATTGTAGTCATGAGTCAATTGTCTAACCTTTGCAGTATTATTTTCCATCACCTTTCACGTTGTTAAATGTAGAGTTTCTGTATAATTTTTGTTAGCATGAAGTCTTCCCGGTATAACTCCAGAGCTCTCTCTCTCTGTTCTCTGTGTGTGTCTCTCTCTAATATTTTGCATTTTAAATTGCCACTTATTTAGAAGATGTAGGTAGATGTAAAGAACACTGGGTAAAAATGTCAGTTAAAATTGGCGTACATGCGTATATTTATAGGCCAAAGATAGAATGTGGTTACAAATGCGCATATTTACAGGCCCAAGATATGATTTTGTCTGCAACGATACAATAGGGTTATAAGCATGTATCTTTCTAAAAGTTACATACGTTATTTACCATATCTGGAGTGTTTTATCAGTTCACACACAAATGTCTCTTCCGTAGGCAGAGAAATTACATACATTGGCTGGAAACTCATAGGTGAGTCTGCATTGTACTGTCAGTTATCAGATTTTATCAGTTTTCCCAGTTGCGTCTGTAATAAGGAGACACTTAACTAGTTCTGATTAGAAAAATAAAATAAAATAAGATAATAGAATAGAATTAGAGATATTAAGACTTTTTAGGGTTCATGTCTTAGTCGTCGTTTCTAATGACATACAAAATTTCAGTCCTATTACTTAACACTTATTGTTATCACTAGAATTTTACCTTATATTATATAAAGTCATCATGTTTGGACAAGTGTGTAATTTTAAAAGTTGCCATGTCAATTACAGAATAATTAACCGAAAAAAAAAGAATCCCCTCCCACCCCCCACCCCCAACCCTTCAATACTCAGTATCAAACACCGCAGCAATCCTGTAGATTAAAAATAATGTAACTGTTGGACAGAGTTAAGCCGCTTCACAATTATTGAATCGTTATTTCAAATGAAATTGTTACAGCAATGCTTCCGTAATGCAACATCAGATATTTACCATAGTATTGTAAATAACCAAAACAGTGACTTGCGTGGAGATATATTGAGATTTGACATTTCTGAAGCATCCTGATATTATAAGCCGTTTGCTTGCATATCAATATGTAACAAAACGCTTATTTTTATCGATAATAACAATTTTGTTATTATGCTTCGACTGATGACAGTTTTGTATTATAGTTTCTCGTAAGCATTATCTTTTTGGAAGAGTCCCGATATTGAAAATGTGATTAGTATTTTAAGAGTATCTTTCGTCACTTAAGAGGAAGTTTTTTCTTCTTTTTTTTTTCAAAAAAAGCGGCTAAAATTATAAGAAAGTTTCAATCTTTCGTCAAACAAGAGAACAACTTCTTATTTGACAAAAACAAAATCAATATGTAACTGTTACAGTTACATCCTAGAGTGTTAAAGTAAAAAGAGGAAATTGAGGATGGTTTATTGTTTTTTCTAAATCCTTTTAAATAATAGTTACTAAAGATATTTCTTAGTTTACTTTTTTCTCTACAGTTATTTGTGATACAAACAACATGTAGAGTAATTACATAGGTGTTTCTTATGAAAATGGTAGCGTAGACAACACAGAAAACGCACAACAATCCATAGGTCTGATAGAAAAAGAAGACGCCGTGTATAAATATTCAGTACTTGTTTGCATAATTCTCAATGATAGACAAAGAGTTCGTTTTGTATAAAAAAAATAAAAACAAAAGAGTACTCCAAATATCAAGCTGTGCTGCAAGAAAGGATTGTATCTGTTGGTAGGCTTCACACACGGTTTTTCAAGTACCGCATGTAATATCCTTTAAAAATTAAGAATAAAAGTACGTGAGATACATGAGAAGTCCAGAAAAAGAAAACATTTCAGAAACATGTCACTGACTAAAAGAAGGCAAAAGCTTCTCACAGCCTAATGGCCATAGGGGCTGTAGGTGTAAGAGGCACAACTCATCTAGCTCATCCCTCTCTTTTCGCTGCATTTTCCTTCAAAAGAAGGTACCTATCCATTTACTGTTGGGTTGATAGATTTATCAGTTGCTGACCGGCCAAGCCGTGTATCAAACCCGCGATCTCCTGCACCATAGCCGAGCGTCTCTAACCACTCGACCCAGCATGTCACTGATATAAAATACTAAAATATAGATTTTACGTTACTTTTTTTTTCTCCCTTTGCAGGCTGCATTTGCATGTTGTAAAAGCCTTTATATCCTTTGGAAATAACGTTACAAGTTACATTTTTGTACAGTTATATACGCTAAGACAAAATGATAACGTCAAACTCACGTGTAGTCTTCTGATAAATGTCCCGGTCTTCTGTCATTTGTTCATGATTGAAACAATGGGTTCTCTGCCCTTGAAGGAACTTTTTAAGATTTTTATTTTGATTTGTCGAGCGTTTTAAATTCTTCCATTTGACTCGGTTTCTTCCGTAACATTCCCGATTTTATAAAATATTTTAATTGCTTATTTCGTAAAGGATGGATACCCTTTACTATGGTTCTGTTAAGCAAATAAAAATTTGTAGCAGCTCAGTTAAGAAATATAATTCTTATTTCTGTTGATTGTTAACAAACAGCAATGTAATCCAAATAATTAAATGATTGTAAGATAAGGAGCTTCCTGAATAGCCCGTTAATTCAGTTTAATATTGCTTTAAGATTTTTAAGATTTTTCCAAACTTGAAATTCTTCTTCCGACTTGTTTTTTCGATGTTTTACGTCTGATGCTGTAAAATACGTTACGGTACCGTCACTGAGCCAGTCATTTGAGCTCAACAAAAAAAACCCTTTGCAAATATTAAAGTTTAGATTATCCGTTTGATAATCCAAGTAGAAAGAATCATTACAGATGCAATCTTGCACATTAATTGTAGAGTGCAACGGTTTTAGATAAAAATCTAAAGACAACAAACAGTGTTAAATGTTAATTCTTTAAAACAAAAGGTTTCACGTGAAGCTGTAAATGTTTAAATTTTGTTGGAGATAAACATGCATTGTTTAATATTAGAAGTTATGGCATACAAAAATAAATTCACGCGTTTAAGCACATTTTCTACTCTTCTTTCAGCTTATAGACAATTTCTTTCGCATGTTTCCGTTAAGTAACGTATTTGACTACAAACCAAGAAGAATGACTACAGAAATAAACATGCTAAATGCTTTTAAACTGGAATAGATATTAAATTAAGACACAAGAAGTATTTCTATGTAAACTTTGCATTTTTGTTCCCTTTTTATTATGGCAAAAATAATACGAGCAATATTTAATAGTTCGGTTTTTTTCTAAGTCAAATTGTTTCGACATTAATCATAAAGTACTTGTGATATCTCTCTTAAAATATTATAAAACAACCTATTTTTAACAAAAAAGATATTTTTGACATGCGTAAAACGTATGTACACATCAGTCATATCATGCAAATGACTTTCTTAATTTAAGACAGATTTAACAGCAATTAGCCATTTTGTTTAACTTGTAAATCTTATACCCCCACCCCATCCCCGGCCCCACACGCCCTTCTCCTCCCCCTCGCGCCACCCCTACCCTCCGCCCCCTTTTCACCGAAAAATTGACTTTGGTACTGTTCTTCATCCTTAAGCATAACCTTCCATTTGTCCTGTTAGAAATCAGATTTATTTTTAGCGATGGGTACTCTATTAAACTCAAACAGCCGACAATCGACTTAAAATACTACTTTAGGTACGTATATACGGTACAAATAATTTTTCGATAAAACAAGCATTTTTAATTATAACTTTCGTAAGCGTACTTTTTCAGCTTAAAAGATCATAATAAACACTACAAATGATATACTATGACGAAATTATCTGTTTTAAATAAAATACTTGTGAAGAAATGACCCCCTTTCATAAAAAAGCCCCCAAAAATGCATTTTAGCCCCATAAATTCTCATTCTGTAACCATAGTAACAGCAAATTTCTATATTTTTTCGCGTATAAACTTATATCAAAGGTTTTGCTATGTTACGCATAAGTATCATTCACATTTCGAAGAGTTTTAATAAATTTTATGGAGTTTCCATAGAAATTCCAGAAATCCACGATTTTATTCATAAATTAAATATTTTGCCCCAAAAATTTACTTTGGCACCACTTTGGAGAGCGACAACACCCGGAATCATAAACTTCAGTATTTCCTTCTTACAAATCAGTCAACAAATTTCTTTCGAACGATGGGCCAATTTTTCGCCTCAAAATTGGGATCATTTCCCCGACTAACATAGCGGCTAGCGTTCTATCTAAATTTTATGGAATGTCGATACGCCACGAGGCTCATTATGTCGCAATATCATAAACAAAGTAATTTGAAATGTCTAAATAAAAGCATGTACCTATACCTTCAAATAAATTTGGTGGGAACATTGTAGGCGTTTCTTTTGGTGCTCAGTATATAATTAATCATCCATTGCGGTTTGAGATCTTCTGTAACAGACAGACAATGACTATGACAATTCATATATGCTTTTAAATCTTGCACTACTTTTGCCCAAACAATTTCTTTAAAAATCTTTCCGCATTCTTCTGCTAGGTTAAACATTTTTTATTGTCTTTGTTCACATACAATGTGCAAACAAAGGGGTCGGGCTACAATTTCTCTCAACATTAGTTACAGCCCTTCCCCTAAAACATGAACTACAACACAAATATGGCACAAACTAAATCATATGTAGAACTGCAACAATTTTATATGAACGCAAACACCAAACAGTTAAATAGTAAAAATAATGATGATGAAGCTATAATAAAAAAAAATAATAAATCACTAATCATGTAATTAATCTAAAAAAAAATGATTGATCAACTTGAGCAATGGAATATAACCAGTGCGTCGGGCGGAGAGGCACCTCCGCACTCGCGCGAACGCCAACTCCTTAACCAGCCCACGCGCCCGTGCCAACTGATTAGAGCCCTCAATCTTCTCTCAATAAAGTCAACTAAATTCACATATGGGTAAGCAAAGGGTGAAGACTCCTATCAGACCGCACAAACGCGCTGACCGAACCAAGCCACCGCCGCTCGAGCAAGTTATAAGGTACCCCACGCCAGTGCAGCCCAAAATACATCTATATACACCGGTGCCTCCACGCCTCTCTGGTAGCTGTCACTCCGTCATGGAAAGTCAGCCACAATTCTATTCTTCTGAAATATAAAACAATACAATATTAAACAGGGTAAGCATATTATTTCAGCTTCATAGGAAAACGAAAGAAACATTATAAAAGAGGTAAGGGGAAAGGAGACCTCGAACCGTGTGCGTATAGTACAACACCCAAGCCCCCCCCCCCCCCCCCCCCCCCCCCCCCCCCCCCCCCCCCCCCCCCCCCCACACACACACACACACACACACCGCAAATCCCGTTGCACTTCTCTGCTGATGTTACTTAACAGCATCGATGTTCCTTGAGTTGAGCCTTCGGGCCAATTATACACGTACTTGGGAACAAATTTTTCTACGTTTAAGTTTTTAATAATGGACAAATGCGTCATCAAGCGAGCCATCCTGTCCTTCGATTTCCTTTGTTCTGCTTGCCTAATGGAAAAGTAGAAAGTCATCTTTTATGTAACTGTGGGGACTAATAGATACGTAAACAATTGTCCTCTTTCTATGGGATTCATTCGGTTAATTGCTTATTCAAAGACAATTTAAGTTGAGTGAATTAACGAAAAAATCCATACAGCAATATCTGCTTTGGTGCTATTTAATCGTCTAATAAATTAAAAGATCTTAAACATTTACGGAATATAGGAACGAAATGTGATTATTTAGCATATATGATAACATACTTTTAAAGAATCAAAAAAATTACGAACGGGTATTCAAAGGATATTCAGCATTGTCGTCATGAGCAACGGTTTTATAGCCTACGTTTATCTTGCGCTAGCAGGGTTTACAATTGCCTCCGTCGGTGGGCAAACGTTAAACCAGTCCATCGAGCTAATGAACGAAATGCTGAAAGGGTACGACCGTCGACACAGACCTATAGTTAATCAGTCTTTAGCTATTCAGGTAAGTATACAATTCCTTTCTTTTACGCCTTATCATAGATTTTGTACTACCACGCACAAAACATCAAACTGACGGTCGAACCGAAGTCAAAACTTCGTCACCTCGTTGTTGTGCGCTTGCTGTATATAGAATCGACATTATTACACGCACAGTTTTCTTAGAGGCTTCTATGACAAGCTAACACCGTAAAATTTAATTTCTCAGTAGACAGAAAATGTTTAATTTTCCACAGACGTCACATGTCACATATCATCGAAACTACATTGATTTAAGCTGGCTCAACTTTGGGTGCCAGTTCGGAAGAAACCGTCAACAAGGGATCGAGGTGTCCATTAAGCTTCATAGATAATAAATGCAGTATGCTGCAGTATATCTCGAACCATACGTTCTGTTGCCTTTGGGTTTATTCACTTAAACAGCTGAGGTCGAAAAGAAGTTAATTATACAATGCATTGATTAATACAATTTCGGCAAAAACGCATCGATTTTTTGCCTTTAAGCAAAATCGCTGCATGGCTGTCTTCAGAAAATAAATAAATACTTATTTATAACCCGCTATTTTGCCTTGAGATCATTAGATCATTAGTTTCAAAAGTTCAAAAGCCCTTTAGGATGCAGCAAAAATGTACACAAAGACTTTTTTGTGTGGATCTTACGATTAGCGGACTCCTGATATTCAGACCAAACGTTGCGAAATATTGTTTCCGAAAACAAAGGTTCAATAACGCATTTTGGTAGTCCTTTTCAACGGTATTTCAGTCATATCAGGAGGCTCCAGTAGGAATCCAGCCATTGAGCACCAGTGGCTCCCGAAACTGAAAGAACTAAGCCATATCCAGTTAATTTTTACGCAATATTTAACGTTTTGCCCCGTTCAGTGTATATGAAGTAGTGTCGTGTGAAAGACCTGGTACATGTATGATTAAGGTCCTTTTGTCCTCCATTCAACATTTCTTAACATCGCATAGTTTTAATGCCTGTTATCTGTGCATATGAATACAAACAGAAATAATATGTTTCTACTCTGTGAATTCTCAGGATAACATGATTCCTGATATGCCTATCTTGTGTGAATAAAATTAAGGAAAACTTTAAGAAAACATCTGTATTAAACAGATTTTCTTTGCGATAGCTCTTGACAATTGGCCTGGCTGAAACTCTTATGAGTGGCATAACATTGATAACAAGCTGTACACTGAATAAGGCCTGTCCAACAATCCTAACGTGTCCATAGACGCTAACCCAAACTTCCAACTGTTTACCAACTTATTCCATGTGTCCTTACTAAGAAAGTTAGTACCAACAATATATGCTTATTTGGCATATGAAGGAAGATATGGGCACTTTTATGTCGAGGCATTTGGATAAAAAGTTCCAAAAGCTGCAAGTTCGGGAACAAACGGTAAAGCATAAACATGGCGCAGGACCTTGATTATGTTTACTTCAGTCGACATCCGCCTCAAAACAGTCCTTAACCCTTAAAGCGCCAAAAACTAAAGTTGTTGAATTGGCACACAGTGTAGATCCAGATGAGGTGGCTCATAATGAGCCACCTCATTTGAATCTACACTGTTTGCCCTCTAGTTTCGAATTCTCAATATGATATCGCTTGGACGAGATAGTTTTTTGAAATTCTGCTGACGTAAATTTTGTCGTCTGCTTTTTTACGCATTAAGAGTTAATATTCTAGCATTTCAATTTTATATAATGTAAGAATCGAACCATTTTCCCTACTAATTTTAATTAAAATTATCGCTGCTTTAGCAGATGTGTTGTTGGGCACAGGTAAGATAAACTTTCCTTTTAAAAGGAAGGCTTGCCCAGCTAAGACAGTGGTTGGTTGGTTGGTTGATTTGGTGCTTAACGTCCACGGTAAACAACTAAGGTCATGTCGGGACGGTCAGTTAACCTAACCACACTATTCCTGGGCAGGCTTAGACCTCCTAAGCGGTTAACCAGTACTAAGTGCACATACTTTCGCCAGTAACTGACAACTGCCCTTCTTGAATCAGCGGAAGGAGAAACGAAAGTATGTGGCCAGACCGGGATTCGAACCCAGGACCTCTGACTTACGAGTCAGGTGCCCTACCGATTGCGCTACCCGGCCCGGCAGCTAAGACAGTGAAATTTTCATGAGTTGTTATTGAAGTGTGTATTGAAGAGTGCACTTTCTGTTGCTAACTTTTATTTAGCAAAGTATTTAATTTCTTAACTTCTTGAATGGTGGCAGTATCCACAGGTGTGAGGTTAAAACAAGTGTAAAATTTATTTGAAAAATAAATTGTGGAAATATTTATACACACACACACACGCACACAAAAAAAAAAAAGTTTTCCAACGTTTTGGCCGTTAGGCATGTCTCAAGGAAAAGTACTATATGAACATATTTCAAGTCTTTTCTTTACGGCTGCTTAGTCGCATTCAATTTGGATCAAATTTTAGGAAAGACTGTTTCAAACCCATGTCTATGGAATCTTGGCACATCTGAACTTGGCATCAAAAGAGGACAATAAATTTATATTTACTGAAGTGTATTTTTGGTTTTAGTGGGATCAGTGGCACTGACTAAAACAAAATTTTGATACTCTGAGAAGAAAAATGCATGCTGCTATTGTTTGAGACAATAACTTGCTTTACACCATTTGGGAACAACAAAGCATGGAACCCATTGCGTTCATACTTACATTAACTTCCGACAAATGAAATTTATCTTTTATATTTATGCTATGTTTTCACATCAATTTTGTTGCTTATTCGTGAAGTTCTGAGTAATTTAACGCCGAGAAAAGGACGAAGAATAGTTATTAACCATCGTGTTTTATAATGACGTACAAAAGCCGCCACTAGATCATGACGTATATTAAATGTTACGTATGGCCCATCATCTATTTAGATTATCCGTGACGTCGCTTACGCATAACATCGCATGAATGAGTGTTACTCATGGATGTATGAACATCGTCAGTTCAGTATAGGGTCATCTAAGGAAATCGTCGACGAGTGTTAATATTTCTATGTACATTTGTATAGGTGAAGTAAAATGGCAAAATTAGAGTGATATAAAAGCAAGGAAAATGTCCACACAACGCCCATCCGCACCTACTGCAAGCACAGTAGGCCCTTGCCCTACTATAATCCAAATCAGTAGGACGCCCTGGTTGGTTGGATGGTGCGATGATGCTGGGTATACATGTAGCTGCCTGTGCCCCTCCATTGTTATAAAGCTGTACATGAATTCATCCTCAACGAGAATCAAATTCTAACAATTCTGAATTGTCCCTTTTTTCTGTACTTGTATCATTGCAAGAGGTTTCCAGTTCAGCTTTTCATGGACATGTTGATGGCCAATAGGAAATTTATCAGATGCTAAATGTAAATATCGCTTCCTGTCATGGAAATGCCTGTTGCAATGCGTACGTGTTAATATTACACACCTGCATTACCAGCTTTTACATATAACACGGTCAGCCACACGCACGGATAGATGAGATACATTTTTTTCAGCAAATGTGATGAGTGATAAGGGGAAAAATCGTCAAAAGCGCCTGCTTCTAAATTTAAACAATGAATTTGAACTTTGCTATTTTTGATGCTCTTTTAGATTTTTACAGATACACTGAACACAGATCAGCACACTCCGGCATAAGCGCAGTCTGATCAGTCTATCCTCAGCATGAAAGATGTCTGTATCATGAAGAATATATATGCCGTAAAAGACTGATCAGACCCCAAGAATGCACCGGCTCTGGACAGTGTGCCGGTTATGCGATGCCCTGAGGCCTGTTTTTTTTTCGCGACACCGCTGCATGATTCTTGGAAAAGCTAATGCTTGTAAGCTAAGCTATATATAAACACCGTGTCTTACACAGGTTTTTGTTTATTTCTTAGGATGCAAAACCAAATAGTTTGCATTAAATTCAGAGTTTTATATTTATGCAATCAGTTTATAAAAAGCAAAAGATATGTGGCCAAGTTCAAGGCACTTGTGAAAGAAAAACGTGCTTTTTAACGGAAATATCGAACAAAGTACATGCACTATCAAAAATAGGTTTTCCATCTATTATTTTTAGCAGATGAGGTAAATCGGGTGTGGATAAAAACAGACAAATCGTACGAGTTCTTTGTTTGTTGTTAAAATGAAATTTTCGTGTTTTGGAGAAAATCATGAAGAAAGGCAGTCTCAAACCGGAACGAGCTTTCCGATCTGTACTGGCGAGCGACCAGTGGTGGCCGCGTACCAGTGGTGGCCGTTTGCATTTTGCACGCGCAATTACGTATTTGATTCGTCTCAGATTTGGCCATTTTGTAAAAAGGAAACAAAAGGAACTCCCACAAAAAAGACTGGTTAAATTATCTCCCTGGAAGGCAAAAGGTTAACAATTTCCCAAAGCTACCCTCATAACAACATTATTGCCTTGCCGGGGATCACAAACCTTCATACACACATAATTAAATACAGAAATAAACATGAACGAATTGCTTTATAAATGATTACCTATGACGAAAAAGGTATAACCTGCAACCAGCATGCAAAAAAGCATCTAAATTCTTGTAAATGACAGCACACGTGTGACCATTATTTATGTTTGTTTTCGACGTAATGTAGCGTGCGCCTACCAAATGACTACGTCAGAGTTTTAAAGTCCGTTTCTGATTGTTGCTTATATTCTATCTGTGCTGAACGCGCTAAAACTATTAAACTCTGACAAAGACCACAGACTTACAATGACATATCATCAAAGTTTAAATCCACAACATGCATCATTCAACGCATGGCATTCGCGACGGCCATCACTGGTACACCACGCTCGTATTTCAATGCGTTTTGGTGACCTAGTTTGAGGATCTGTCACAGGCACAAGTTATAGTCTATTTCAAAAAATAAATCAGTATTATAACGACAGTTACCCCTAGTATATTAAATCAAAATATAGAATCGTCAATCACTATATGTCCGTTACAAGAGTAACAAAAAAACGGCCACCACTGGTCGCCTGCCAGTATGGTTTGCGTCCCTAAAAAGGTTTAGAAGGAGTCGTCGCAGTTCAAACTCTATTGGTATTTTCCGACTAAGCGTGACGTATTGTTTCTTCCGAAAATATCTCGGTATCACTAAACCGCATGAATACTGGCTTGCGACCGTCATCGCAAGCCAAAAAAAATAATTCTGCATCAAAATGCTAGGCATTAAGTTAATTCTAATAACTAAAACAGTATCGCTAGCTCCTCAATACATCTTAAATTTTAATTTATTCACCTACATGTTCTTTTACTTTCTTCTTTTTGCAGGTGAATCTTTCATTCGCCATTTTAGCTATTCAAGATTTTGACGAGGTAGATTCGAAATTTTCTGTAGTTGGCGCGCTAACTATGGATTGGTACGATTCGCAAATCATCTGGGACCCCAGTGCCTACGGCGGCATAAACACACAGCTTTACCAGCCCGCGGACGTTTGGTACCCTGTTCTGGTACTTGGAAACCCATATGATTCCTTGACGGACATAGCTTCGAATAGTACTCTTGTGAGGTTCCTCTCTGATGGACATGCGTATTTTTCTCCTGGGTCGGTGTTCAAAACAACATGCAGCGTTGACGTTACTTATTACCCGTTTGATACACAGGTCAGTATTTTTCTTGTTGATTCTTTTGTAGTACGGGGCCGAACGTACTGCAATCCCCCGGAAAAATACTAGCAATATTTGTGTTCTAACATCAGTTTTCTGAGGATCACAAATATTCCAGACACGATGTTCAGAAGCAATGAATCTAAAATAAATGCTAAATATCTTGCACTATATTTGCAAAACAATACCATATGGTCAACGTACATCACAATCTTGTATCTAAAACGATAGAACTCATACTTGGAAAGAAATAATTCCGAACATAGAAAAAGAAAATTAGTTTTTTGATGTCGTAAATTGTTGTTAATCTGTTCTGAAGCAACTTCATGAATTAACGCGCTAGTTACTAGTACATTTCGAAAAAGTTAGCTCCTTTATAGGGATATCTCGCTTTGTAAGATCATGGTAACTAGATTCACTAATAGACATTAGTGCCAGGATACTGCGGTTAAGGAGATTAATATCGGCTTTGTAAGATCTGAGATATGACTGGTTTTCTTATCCAGTTTTAGATTAGTTTCCTTCCTCAAATTAGATATATTTGTCATTAAATTGTACGTTGTCACCCTGATACATGTAATTTTATCGTCACATTTTGACTACAAAACCGAAATATTCGGTCTCTTGTGTACAAAGCTCAGCAAACTGAACATTGCCAGTCTGCGTTATAATAAATGTATTGAATCCTGAGAAGAATGAAGTGTTTCCTGGTTAGGTAACACGACTGAAACGGTATCGTTTGAATAAAGTGAATACTATATGTACTACTAAAAACGAACATGTATACCCCAGCATGGACAAATATGTAAAAAAAATATTTGATTTTATTATATGACAAAGTTGTAACACACAATTTCATTGGCCAATTTGACGTCACGTGCCGGTCAATATTTTCCGATGTTCACCGGCCAGTCGGTGAATATTACTTTTACGCTGACGTCATTGCATTTTCAATACGTAACGTTTGATGTACGTAAATGTTAATGGCGTAACGTCGCAAGATAATAACATGTAGCACCATCATAAATATCAACGGAAACTGTATGCAGAGTTATCATATAATAATTGACCTTTGCTGCGCAGAATATGCAGTTTTATTGACCTGCAAACACAACATATTGGCCTTCGCTTCGCGTCGGTAAATATATTGTTTGCAGGTCAATAAAACTGCATATTCACCGTAACAAAGGTCAATAATTGTATTGCAATTAGCAAATTTCGCACAAATAAAGCAAAAGGAAACTAAGAAAAAACCACAAGTGAATGCAAAGCCTGATACAAAGTGAAAGTACCTGACAGTGTATAATTCCTTATTTTTCTTTCACAGAAGTGTGAATTGCGATTTGTTCCTTGGGGTTACTCTTCTGCAGAATTGGAACTACATTCCCCTTACTCTACAGTATTTCAGGACTTCTACACTCAAAATGGCGAGTGGACATTAGAATCAACTTCTGCATACCACGACAGTATCAATACAGTCTGGTTCTCCTTCACTCTTAGAAGAAAGCCCATATTTCTCGTGATAAACGTGCTTCTCCCCATTATGTTTCTGGCCTTTATTAATGCTTTAGTATTCATACTACCATCAGAATCAGGAGAAAGAATCTCGTACTCTATTACTGTTCTCCTATCCATAGCCGTGTTCCTGACATTAGTAGGCGACAATCTGCCGAAAACTTCAGAGCCGATGTCCATACTATCATATTACATGATGCTGATTCTTGTATTGAGTACACTCATCTGTCTTGCAGTCATCTTGAATATGAACTTGGTTCATCGGAAGAAACAAAAATCCGTCACGTGCTGGGGAAAGGCTTTAGTCTCAGTTTTCTGCTACAAATGTGGTGACAAAAGCAAGTTTTCTGGTGATTCAAACAAAATTGGCCCGTCGGATGACAGCAAAAAACTGGCGGCATCAACGCATACTGCTACTAAAGAATTTGTAAAAAGTATGTTTGCAAATTATCAGATACCACGTAATCCGTCATCACGTGACCAGGAAGATGATGCGATAACATGGCAGGACGTTAGTTATGCTATAGATAAACTATGTATGCTCTCTTTCACTGCTGCGAACGTCCTCTTTGCAGTTGTTTTCGTTGGGGTTTTGGCAGGACATGACGCATAGGATCCGTGGACAAGAGATATATCATTAGTTGCAGTCAGAAAAGTCAGGAATTTTACTGGTATGCATTTTGTACAGCTATACAATTGCGTCTAACTATTTTGAATGTTTTTGATAAAGAGCGGAGACGACGGCTTCAAAAGGGGCGTCTTTTTACTGATAATAGATTTCTTATTTCAGACACAACAACTTTAAAACGACAGCTTAAACAACCTTTGATTATAAAATTTGATATCGTGTGGCTATCAAAGTGTGTATTAGGTCTGATACATATTTTCCTTCAGCAGATTATTCGGAACAGAAGAAGATTGGGGTAAAGTTACACAGAGGATCTTACATGAGTGCTCATGTATTATTGAATTTATTTAACGAGTTGGGGAAAAGATAAGATGCGAGGCTATGCCGAACATCTTATCGTTTTTCCCCAACGAGTTTAATAAATTCAATAATACAGGAGCACGAATGCAAGATTCTATTTATCGTATGACATTAACATCGCATTTTACTAGCAAAGTTTGCACTAAAACGTCATGATTTCCCAATTAGAAAAAAGCGACGTTTTTATGGATGTCAACGCATAACGCTACGACGTAATTTGCATAATTAATCCACTAGTGGATTATCGATTTTAATGCATGGCGTTATTACACTCTCAGATGCGACGTCATATGATAAATTTGCGTACGTACTGAGTATATGACTACGTAAGCTCTCATACTCGTAGATGTGTCTTGTATTGTTGAGCTTATTACAAAACCTTCTGGCATGATGAGATCGATTTTGACTGTAACTGACTGTGATATTAAAAACTACCTTACATCAAAACACTGCTCGGAAGGATGTGTCTTTTTTCCTTTTTCCAAGTCAAAAAGAACTGTTGATGGAATTTCACCAAACTTGCATGCATACATATCATTTAAGAGGTGATTACATTTTGGTGACCTTGACCTGATTTTCAAGGTCACAGGAGTACTTAGATATGGGAAAAACTTACTAATATTGATATATCTCATTAGCCTTTGGCTTGATTTGCACTTTTCTTTCATAGATATACCTTTGGGACAATCTCAAGAGTTTACTATGTTTTGATGACCATGACTCCATTTTCAAGATCAAAAGATAACTTACAAATGCTTATTTTTTCCCTTAAAAATGAGTTATATCTTGAACCAATTGACGGATATTCAATAGATTTGCATGAAAATGTTGTTGTTGTGACCTTGACCCATTTTCTCAAGGACAGTCTTCTATGTAGGCACAATGCTGTTGGTTGATACTGAATCCATTTTTGAGGTCGCAGGTTTATGAGTATTAACATCCCTTTTGGCCTTTTTTTATCAATTAATTTTTATTTTCATTATATTAGAAATGTTTTCATTTTCGCTAGGCTAGAATAGATACATCATTGGGACAAGCCTAAGCGATGATCAAGCTATGGTGACCGGCCGTATTTTCAAGGCCATAGGACTGACTGTTAAATATTTCTGTTGACAGAATTAGTATTTTTTTGCCAAACTTGCATGGATAGATGAAATTTTGCGGATGACGTTGACCCTATTTTCAAAATCGTAAGTTGACGTTGTATACTACCTGTATATTCCTTAAGACCTTCATATTCGCATTATGCATGTATCAAACAGTCCGAGCTCGACTCCAACAAAACAAGGCTACATAACAAGATTCGCGAAAGTCCAAGCCGGCGTGGAGTTACGGTGACCTCGTTTTTCAGAGTCAGCACAGTAACATTATTTTATGAGCCTGAAGTATTGTAAACTCAAATTGCATGCTCCAGCTCTTATCACACATAAATGTCGCTATGGCGTACATTAGCAAATATGACATATACATATTTCAAAATTCATTTTCAAGGTAAGCCATGATGTTCAGTTTCCGAAGTCTTAAATATCAGGCCTCTCATACCTGAATTTGCGAGAGCAGTGATACATATCAGTTTCGACACGACAAAACCAACAAAGTGGTTGTGCGCCCAGCGAAGACTCAGATCAGCCTGGGCATCCACCCAGTCTGATCAGAGTCTTCGCTGTCCGCATGGAGGTAGCTAAGACCCTTAGCTACTCTTTGAGCACCTAACAAAGGATCTGATCAAACTTGGCGGATGCCCAGGCTGATCTGAGTCTGCGCAGTGCGCACAACCACATTATTGGTTTTCTCGTGTCGCGGCTCATATCAGTTTCTATTATATCGACGTAATTTACTGCTCTGAACTGCCCGTGACATAAAGTCACAGTGGCCTTTTCGCATGGAAATCGACACCATTTTAGATGCTCATGGTAAGCTTTTCAACGCAGCCTCTATAATTTCATTTATGTTTCTGTAGTATAATGTCAGGATAGCGACTTAGACACACTCGTCCCTTTCGTCTTTATACAGGTTTTAGCATGAATTTGAGCGGTTTCGTCCAACTTAGGCATGGGAGCTATTGAATTAATTCCAGGGGTATAACTAACAATGATTTAACCCTATAAAGAAAGGTGCTTGGGTTTGGCGATGGTGCTGGGTAACATTCAGTGCCGGAGCATCCTGCTAATTCGGGTAATAGTGGTAAGTGCCAACACATAGGTCATAGCAGAAAATAAAATTATTTGAGAATGAATTATAGGTTTGAGAAAATCACACGCTTAAATTGTATGAATTTCATAAAGCATCCAACTTATAATTCGATCGGAGCATGGTATACACTATTTTCCCAAGCAGACATGAATGTCCTGTTACCATAGCAACAGTGTATGTTGCCATAGCACAACCGTTGTGCTTAGTACCTTGACAAAACGACGGCCCGATGACGTCACTTTCACATCAATATGAACTCCTAGTTGCTATGGTAATGGAGCCTCAACATCATCCATGTCTGCAAGAGCATAGACCTTTTGTTTTTCAATGACAAACTGAAATTCTTTCAACAAAAAACTTCAGATTTTCTTAAACAAATAACTATTCCAAAATCATTTAATTCCATGTTTCAAACGGAGACGGGACCTCGGTTTAAAGCCCCATCCGAAAGACGGGATCGAGCCTGCGATCCCTAGATTGATAGTCTAACGAGTTATCCGCTACGCGAACGCCACTCCTCAATTGTGGATGGGCAGATCAAAGGAATGAATGACGAACTGAAAGCTGTACCTCTATATTGTTCCTGGCAAAAGCAAGTGCGACTGAAACGTTCAGTTTTTCTGTGTTATATCCGGTAAAATCAGACACCACACCTTTTGTTCAATGTTTCGCATATTCATGTATTGTTAAGGGCAGCTTTGCATCCATCTACCTGGAAAAGAGATGCGCATTTTGCTATTCGCACGGGCAGTTCAGGGCCGTATTCATAAAGCGACTTAAGTGGTTGCTATGCTGTTGCTAAGGCTGAATTTCTATGAAGGAGATTCCCTACAACTATGAAATTTGCCCTGGAGGAACAGTCTTTTTCAGACTGTTCCTTCAGGGCAAATTTCATAGTTGTAGGGAATCTCCTTCATAGAAATTTGGCCTTAGCAACAGCATGGCAACCACTTAAGTCGCTTTATGAATACGGCCCCAGTCATCCTAAAGTCGAAACTCCTCTTTAATTACTGATGTCTAAAAGTAAATTTTCTGTTCCCAGAAAATTTTCTTTGAGATAGCAGTAGTTTAAGATAACAGGAATTAAAATGTAAAGAAAAATAGGAAATTAGTCAAAATTATATTCTACATGTATGATATAAAAGGAGGGTACTTTGAGATTTATATATATGAGATATACATACACAGAGTATTTCCTGTCCGTGTCGAGGCGGGGATGTGGAATTTGTAGGGTATAATCGGGTGGCAAAATTTGAGCATTTCAAAGACAGGGAGGAAGTCAGATTCACAGCCCCAAAAACTCTAAAAGGAAAACGTTACGGTGTCAGTGAGCAATTCC
Source organism: Ctena decussata (assembly GCA_963989385.1). Classification (NCBI taxonomy): domain Eukaryota; kingdom Metazoa; phylum Mollusca; class Bivalvia; order Lucinida; family Lucinidae; genus Ctena; species Ctena decussata. The sequence continues at coordinate 48,368,295 of OZ022500.1, forward strand.
CAAAGGTAGTTGAAGAAAAGAGAAAAACTCTATATCCTGAAATGAAAAAGGCCAGAAGTGACTCGCGAAATAAGGTTAGGCTTATTAGAGACAAGTTGTTCATAAATAACGTTGAGTTTGTTCCAGACGAAAATATCAATTCTCAAAAAAGTCAAAACCGCGAGCTAACGCGCTTCAACTCAGATAGGCGTGAGTACCAGCGTGGTAAGAATTCACAGTTGTCGGGGCCATCTTAGAGTGACACTTTCCGAAATAAGGACGGAATTAGGAATATAGCGTATGGTAAAACTAGGTACATTTACCCACGCACTCAAAGTCGAAATGTGAATTCCGAGATGCATGTTTCTAGATCAAAGTCAAATTCTTTCAGTTTACCAACATCAAATATGTTGTAACACTAACTTATGTAATGACCTAGTTTCTTCTACTGGTCAACAGGGCGAAATAACCCCAAAAATAAAACAGAAATCTACTGGAAGTGCAAAAACAGGCTTCAAAGTCAAACAGCTCCGTAAATTCGGGAATGACAACAAAGAGTGAAAAGGAAAACCAGTCGTGTGACGAAATTATAAACCATGCGTAACGGTTTGCGGAGGGCAACAATATAAACTCTTGCGATGACTCATTTCAGTCAGAATATACGAATTGTAGTATAAATGTTAACAGTAGTCCATCAAATCTAGATGATTTTGTGCTTATTGAAGAATTCATTTGCGGTGTTTACGGAGATGATGAGTTATTTAGAGAAAGCTCAGAAATTTTTCAGTGTCTGGACAAGAGTAATATACCATTATTTCGAAAGAGTGCGGACGATGTAACCAATGCATACGGCTATCAGATGCTAGATTTTTGTAAAACAATAACTTGTTTATTGTAAACGGAAGGCTGGGTCAAGATGCAATTTTAACACAATTAATGTGCAAAATATAGTAGTTCAGTTGATTACATTTTAACAACGGCCATAATTTCGAACTATTTCTTCCTTTTGTGTCCTGGATTTTGACCATTTATATTCGGACGTTCATTGTCCGTTAACACTAGAACTAAAGATTCAAAATACTCCTACTGAAATACAGCCAGACGGTAACGCTCGATATTGTAAGCACTGAGTAAATCTTTGGGACGAAAGTAAAAGAAATGCTTTCACAGAAAATATCAATTTTGATGAAATATCAAGAATAAAAACATTTCTGGATGAACTATCATTAAAGGAACATATAGAAATGAATGATATAAACAGTGTCGTCGGCTCAATAGAAAATTTATTTGTCTCCGCTTCAGAAACGACATTTGGTTTCAAACGTGTAAACACGGGCCAGAACATATCTTGACCGTACAAACATACAAATAAGAAATGGTTTAACCAAGAGTGTCGCAACGCTCGAAACACATATCACCATTTTAAAAATCTTTTGAAAACCGTGAGTAACCAATATAAAAGCGCAATTTCGAAAAATTTAAATATTTTTAAAAACGAAAAGATAAACAAACTAAGAAATCTAAAGGATGCTAAACCGCGTGATTTTTGGAAAATCATAAATTCGGTAAATAAAAAAGAAAATAGTACAGCCCCTTTACATGAACTTTACGATTATTTTAAAGCTTTAAACGGAAATAGCTGATTTACATACAAGCTATACTCAAAGCAACGCACAGAACACCAATTCGAATATGCGTATAAATATGCCTTTCACGGACTGTGAAATAATGACAGCTGTTAAAAATTTGAAAAATAATAAAAGTAATGGCATCGACAATATATTAAATGAACATTTTAAAACGTCTCTACATATAATGTTACACATCTATAAAAAAAATTGTTCAATATCATCTTTGATTCTGGACTTGTCCCTGAAAGTTGGTCATTAGGAGACATTTTGCCCATTTATAAAAACGAAGAAGATCCAAATCTTCCAGAGAATTATAGACTATTACACTTCTTAGCTGTATTGGTAAACTGTTTACTGCTATCTTGAATAACAGACTAAATTCATATTTAGAAGAAAACAGTATCATTAGTTCTTGCCAAGCTCCATGGTTTCCGAAAAGATTTTTCAACCACCGATAATTTGTTTATTATGCAAAGTTTGTTAGATATTACAAAAGCAAATAAACACAAAATGTATTGTTGCTTCATAGATTTTAAGCAGGCGTTTGATAAGGTTTGGAGTGGTGGGTTGTGGGCTAAACTTTCAGAGACTAACATAAATTGGAAATGCCTCACATTCATAATGAATATGTACGAAATCCAGAATTCGCACTGCTGAGGGCAATTCCGCTTTTTTCCCTTGTCAGACAGGGGACAGGCAAGGTGAAAATCTTTCGCCGATAATGTTCTCGATCTACCTAAATGACTTGAAACAATATTTACATACATATGGCCCCTGGTATAACATGTGAAATAGATAATGATGCTAACTTTGTTGTTTATCTAAAATTGTTTATACTTTTATTCGCAGATGACACTACACTGTTCATTTCGGAAATAGTAAGGAAGACTTGCAAATAATATTAAATATTTTTGAAAAAATATTGTGATAAGTGGAAACTTACAGTAAATATTTGGAAAACGAAAGTCTTAATTTTTTCTAAAGGTAGAAATTTAAACAATCAAAAGTTTAATTATAAACTGATTGAATTAGAAGTAGTGAATGAGTATAAATATTTAGGAGCTTTTTTCTCTCACGCACTGGCTCTTACATAAAAACAAAGAAACACATTGCCGATCAAGCAAATAAAGCTTTATATTCTTTTGCGCAAAATAAGGGTTTTAAATCTACCAATTGATACGCAAGTGGACCTTTTAAATAAAGTCATTAAACCGATATTGCTATATGGCTGCGAGGTGTGGGCCTATGGAAATTTGGACGTAATCGAAAGAGTTCAAGTATTTTTTTTTTCCAAACAAATTCTGAACTTAAAAAATGTCTGCACCGGCTTTTATGGTGTATGGAGAGCTAGGCGCTTTCCCTGTTTCTATCGATATACAAAGCAGAATGGTTTCTTTTTGGACCAAACTTGAAAAAAATGAAATTGCATCCTCACTTTATAAACTTTAAAAAAATTTGAAAAATGAAATTGCATCCTCACTTTATAAACTTGTACACAATTTGAATGAACAAGGCAAAATAAATTCAAAATAGCTGGTACACTTAATTCATCTGGTTAATTCTAATGGATTTTGGAAATATATGGGATACTCATAATGAAATAAATGCTAAGTGGTTTTTTAAATCTTTTAAACAAAAGCTTGTGGATCAGTATTTACAAAACGGGAACTCATTAGTTGATAAATCGTCAAGCGGTATTAATTACAGGATTTTTAAAGATAATTTCCAAATAAATAAATATTTCTCTTTCCTATCTATCGGCAATGTAATATTCTCACAGCTTTCAGAACCAGAAACCGCTGTCTTCCAGTTGAAGTAGGAAGGTGGAATAGTATTCCTTTAAACGAACGAGTCTGCATGCTCTGTGCCACTGACATTGGTGATGAATATCATTACATCATGTCCTGTAATTTTTTCAACAGTCAACGGTCGAAATTTGTCAAACCTTATTACTAACGAAACCCTAATACAATAACATTTAATGCGCTTATGAACCAGAATAATGTTAAACAAATAAAGCATTTATGTTCATTTATCGAAATCATTATGAAAGAAATACGTCAAACAAATACGTAGTTATATTACATAACTATACACAAGAAAGTATCATATGACTGTAAAATGGAATCTTGCGTTAACCTGAAAAAAAAACTTTTATCTTTCCAGGTTTTTATTATTAAGTTAACCACTTATAATTGTGGTCTAATCCATTCACTTCTTGATGAGCTGCTTAAGATAATTTTGTTTTCCTAACAGGATCGGTGAAGAGTGATTACACCGTCTGGTCTTTAACTATATGGTATACATGTACTGGGAATAACTATTGTTTTCATGAAAAAAAAATAAAGATCATAAGGGTTCTTATATAAGGTTTACCCAGTTCCAACGAGATTTGGTGATACACTGACATGTTAGAGCATAAGTTGGCGATACACTGACATATTAGAGTAGAAGTTTAAGAGGACTATATGTTGTTGAACTGACAAATGTATTGTAATAATAATGGTTGTTATTATGACTTAAAGAATATCGACTGTTAGAAACAAAAAATATATATACTTATTTTTCACAAAAAATTAAGTTAAAGTATAAAAATCGCAACGTGTCAATATTTTTTACTGATGTCACGGATGTGCAATGACCTGTGTGTCAACTGGAGCAAGGCGACATTCGCACGAAGTTTGCATGAAATAGTCCAAAGTTAGGCAGTTTCAGTTATGAATGAAATGCTTGTGCGTAAACAAGATAGTACTATCGCATTACTTTTTCTTGATATTCTTTGAGTCATTAGCACCGCCATAGATACATGTATGTTTAGTATAAATATGTAGTCTTTGATCTCATGTCATATTATGTACAACCTGAGTATTAATAAACTTGAAACTTGGTAACTTCGGACAGCTGGTAAATTCGGACATACCATTGCAAACTGTGACAATCCAGGTGAGACGGCTCATATTGAGCCGTCACATCAGGATTTTCACTGTTTGCCCAATTATTTTTTTATTTTTAAATTCCAAACAACTGACATATAAAGGAAACAATGTCACTGTCCGAATTTACCTGCTGTCCGAAGTTACCCGACTCGACCCTAATCAGTTCTCAACATATCCCTTTTGTGTTAGTTTGCGCAACAGTCTGGTAAGTATAAACAAGAAGTATCTTTAAAAAAGATACTTCTCGAAAGTAACAAAGCCGTGGGCTCTATATATACAACTTTTACAGTGATATAAGAAATGACTATTTATCGAACAAGAGGCTGTTAATGTTAACGTGAAGGTAAATTGAAATCAGTCCATAAATGAGAGACACAACAAAGCAATAAAATGGCATATGCTTCTAGCCAATACTCAGATCAGCCTGGCCATACGCCGAGTATGATCAGAGTCTTCACTGTCCGCATGGAGCCTGCTTAGCCACAGGCGCTGGAAGTTCTGCTATTAAATATATTTCAATGATACCGCTAAACATCCAGACTATGATCCATTTTGTCAAGTTTAAAGTGTTTTGAGTTTTTTTGTGTTTTGAGCACAGAACTTCAAGCGCCTGTGGCCTAGCATACAATTTTCAGTTTTAGTCGAGTGATTTTGTAGCATACAATCTTCGAACTTTTTCGAGGCGCAGCCTCGTATAATTTCGATATTGTCCCACTTTTCACAAGATTCCATTGTTCAAAAAACGCGTATGTCAAAATTTAGCCAACAATATCAAAGGTCAATGAATATTTAATCTTCGTTTTTTCTCGTCGTACTTCACTGTGAATACTAGCACTCTGTCTTGCATTAATTCAAAATGTTTCTTGTGTTTGTAATTTTACAATAGAAATATTATCGAAAAAAGACGCAGATATTTTAAACTTTCTTTTTTTCGTCGTAGATATAATTTCTATTTCTACTTTCGGTTTAATACAACAGTGCAACCTGTTGATAACTATTTTGAAATCAGGTCAATCTCAAGATTGACCGTGGTCCATTTTGAAATTCCAAATTGGACAGCTCAATTTTGAGATAGTTCGTTGTCGCTACCCAGTGTCAAAGTTACGATTGTGTGTGCCTACCGACATAGCTTACTTATTCATGACAGTTATAGTCAAATCTTTAACTAGAGACATATAACAAAACACACTTCCATTTAATCTGCGCCGATTATCTTTTTTTAAAGATTCTTCTTGCCTGTGGTTGCTTTTGTTTTGCTTTGACTCCTAATTGATTTCGGTGAATGGTGACACCTACAATACAGCGAACTCTTTGTCGTACGGAAGCATTTATCAGCCACCAAATTTATTTTCACGTCCTTTTTGTAGATTTTCTATTCATCAATCATCGGAAAGGTTAATCTGTAAGATAATAAGACCACAAACAAATCGATGAAGTAAAAATCAAATTCGCTCTGATAGCATAATTATAGTCTGAAAACTGTACAGATTTTCTTGTTCAAATGTTTACATTCTACATGTATATAATTTAAAATTTGCTTTCATATTATCGAGACTCTGATCTATGTCAAACTTAACCTTATTTTGCCTTACGGCAAAAAATACACAGTCATTTGCAATCAAACTCCACACCCCATCCACATCACCAGATAAGGATTTGCTCAAGGTAGACGAGCGGAAAGACGGAAGGATGGACAGACAGTACGGACAGCCTTTGGCGGGCGGGGGAATAAAATTTCGAAGGTACAAGTGTAACTAAATTCAACATCCTTGTTTACTTAGATCTTGTTTTTGCAGCTCTCTGCCACATCTTTGACAGGGTTGACTGGAAATTATACAGAAAGGTTCATCACTGTTCATTAATTGTCTTGTCACATTTAAACTTTGGGTGACGCATGACTAATAAAAGTTTATTCCTAGAAAGGAGTTAAAGAGTTAGCCAGCAGTCACTTCTACCCTAATGTTTATTAACACCACCGCAGCAACCATGCTATAACAACCAACGCGACTGTTATAAATGGATTGCCCTGTACATAATTGAATCTGGCTTTTTGTGCGTCATTTGCAAAAATCTTCAATGCAAATCTTCAACCGGGATCCAATTGTCTCGTCAAACTCGCCGTTACCCAATGTTTTTCCTGTTCCATCGCCTGTTAAATTTTAGCTGGATATAATAATAACCAGATTTGAATACGTATTCATCATCATGCAGCATTACCTGTTTGCAGAAATTCATTTTTTGAGATGGAGATATATCCATTATCAAAGATGTGTTTTCCTCGACGAAAACCGACGTCCATTCTCTAATAATCGTCCATTGCAACAGTGTAACGAAATTTGAAGAATTTAGCTATAAATCTGTACGTATATCCATTCAATTTTATCAGCCATACTTTGGACAGGGCCCTTTTTAAGGTAAAACTTCCACGGCTGAAAATCATCCACATTGTTGCAGGCTGCACAATGCCTATTGAAATAAACAAATTCGGTCTTCGGAGAATATCCCGGAAACAGAGCTCGCCATGGGGCCGATGTCTTCTCCTTGCATATTTGTTCTGGACTAAGGCAGCTATCTATTACACGGTATTCTTTAATAAAAGGTATTAGACCGCCCGCCCCTGGTACAGTTGTCTTTACACATTCAGTAGTATTTTGTATTTCAGAACTGTAAGCATCATCCTCCGTGAAACAGCAGTCACCCCGCCGTCCACAATGTTCATCACCATGACAGGACTATAACAAGAAGTGTAGGGCTCTTCTACCTGTTCTTTTGGCCTTAGTTGACAAATGTCTGCAAAAGGACACAGTTCTTGTATATCATCGGCAAACTGATAGCTTTTAGCGACAGTATAATTTTTTATCATTAAACTGTTATTGGCTTGTTTTGCCGGTTCGTCTTCGTTACTAAGAAGGCGTCGATTTTTGTACTTACATGTATCTTCATGCATCTTTAAGGACATACTTCCAAAGTCTTTGTTGTCGAAGGCTGTTGAAAGAATAGGGTATCTCCCTTTCGCAACTGAACTGATATCCTTGGACTTTGAATTTCGTATTTCTTTCTTTTCGCTTTTCAGTGAAATCGATTTCATGGTGGCTGTATTACACTTATTGGCAAAGTGCATGATGAGACATAAGGCAGTTGTGACACAGAAGCACCGACGCATTGTAATGGGCATCTTGCTACAAAAAATAAAGCACACAACGTTGAAACAACAATGGATCTACGTTGATATAACGTCGCGACGTTGACCCAACGTTGATTTAACGCCGATTCTAAGTTGTGTTCCTGCTAGGATTCCACATGCAACAATTTAAGCAAATATTATTTCAAGTAACTTCGGCCGATTTTTTTATTAAATAGTTACTTTTCGTGCGTTCAGCTGTTAAAATATTGGCTGAGGGCTTTAAGTTGTAAGTTTATTATTCATCTTTTACATGCTTCGAATTGTGTCTCGCCAGAGACAAACACAAAGGCGATTTTAACGGAATTTGGTGCGTTAGGGTAAAGTCGGGTAGATTCGGACAGCGGGTAAATTCGGACAACGGGTAAATTCGAACATACCATTGCAAACACTAAAAATCCAGATGTGACGGCTCATGATGAGCCGTCTCATCAGGAGATTCACCGTTTGGCCAGTTGATTTTGTTTTAATTTCAAAACAATGTCACTGTCTAGAAAACCAGAAAACAAATTTAACCTTGCCGCAAAAACAAAGTCAATGCCTACCCAAGGTCATCATTTAAATAGTCTTGGCAGTACTTGGGTATCCGATTTACATACCAAGTTTCAAGGCCATCCGTCAGTTTCGCAGCAGTTTTAAGATTTTTACCATACATGGGAATGGCGGCCATGTTGGTCATGTGACCTGAACCATTTGAACACCGTTTCGTTCCCACAACCCCTGAAGGCTCTGTATGAAATTTGGTTATAATCGGTCAAGTCTTGTGACCTGGACCGCTTGAACAAATTTTGGTTCCCGAAAGCCCTGAGGGCCCTATATGACATTCGGTGACATTGGCCCAGTTGCTTTTGAGGATTTGGTTGAAACTGTCGAATTATTAGAGACCTTGGCCAAAGATCAAAGAATGACCCTGTCCTTTTGTACTCAAATCTTCGTGTACTGATTTTGATAACTGTATATACCAATTTGTAAGCCAAAATCTTCTATAATTTCCATGAACTCTTAGGTTCTAGTGTCTCCCCATATAAAAGCACCAATGAGCGAATTCGCCCTTTATATAATAAAAAATTGCCATGAGGCCCTGAATTGCTTACCTGGGTAAAAAGGTCATCAGTCAAACTAGGATCATCATTTGAACAACCCTGGTGGTTTGAAACCTGCAAAATATGAGATACATTGGTGAAGTGTCAAATACTGAAATTAAGCTCTGTTACTCAAAAACGTTCATGTACTCATTTAGTTGACTGTATTTATCAACTTTTTTCTACAAGTTCGTCTTATGTTGAAGAATTTTCTCATATAACTGCATTATAAAGCAAATCTGATATTGCCGTAAAAAAGTCAAAGTCAACTCAAGGTCATAATTTGAACAATCTTGAAAATACACGAGCCTCCAGTGGTACATATCAAGCGGCGTGGCAGCCACTTGAATAAATTTTCGTTCCTGCAAGCCCCGAATGCTTGTTATGAAACTTGGTTTCAATTGGCCCAGTGGCTTTTGAGGACTTGTTTGAAATTATCCAAATATGAGAGACCTAGGTCACAGGTCAAAGAATGACCTTGGCCTCCTATACTAACAAATCTTCATATTCTCTTTTAGATAAATGTATATACCAACCGTTTGGGCAAAATCTTCTATAATTCCAGGAACTCTTGTTTTCTACTTTGTTCCATATAAAAGCACCAGATAGCAAATTTCACGTTGTAAAAAGGCAAAGATCAACCAAAGTCATCATTTGTATAATCTTGATAGAACTCGTGTAACCGCAACTACATACCAAGTTTCGAGGCCATGGGTAAAGTTGATCTGGAGCAGAATTTTTTTTTTTCACCTAACATGCTAACATACTGAGACGGGCCAAAGAGAACACAAGTACAAAGGTTCCTGCAGTATGCAGCAAAAGATAATGCACGGCGCAAGAAAGATTTTGTTCAATTTTTGACGATGGAGAGTATTTGAGCCGCGACACGAGAAAACCAACAATGTGGTTGAGCGCCCAGGGCAGACTCAGATCAGCCTGGGCACCCGCCCAGTCTGATCAGAATCTTCGCTAAGCGCTTAAAGCGTAGCTAAGGTTCTCAGCTACCTTCATACGGACAGCAAAGACTCTGATCAAACTAGGCGGTGTACTCCCTGCAAACACAATGATACGAGGATCGTCCCAAAATGCTGTCACTGGCTCTATATCTGGAAAACGAAAAGTGATATTCACTAAAAATAAAATCATTCAGAAACGCTGTTGTTAATTTTTTTTATGCCCCCGAGGGAACTTTGGGCGGCATATTAAAATCGCCCTGTCCGTCCGTTACAAATAGTGTCTCAGGGATAACTTAAAAACTACTGAAGCAAATTTGATGAAACTTCACAGAAAGATAAAGCATAATTAGAAGGTGTGTCGCGCACAAGACTTAGGTCCCTACGCCCAAGGTCAAGGTCACAAATGGGTCAGAGGTCAAACTGTGACTCAGAATCGTGTCTCAGAGATAACTTATAAACTACCGATGCAAATTTAATGAAACTTCACGAATAGATAAAGCAGAATGAGAAGATACGTTGCGTTTAAGACTTAGGCCCCTACGCCCAAGGCCAATGTCACAATTGGGCCAGAGGTCAAACCATGACTCAGAATTGTGTCTCAGTGATAACTTATAAGCTACAGAAGCAAATTTAATGAAACTTCACAGATAGATAAAGCATAATGAGAAGGTGTGTCGTGCACAGAACTTAGGTCCTATGCTCAAGGTCAAGGTCACAATTGGGCCAGAGGTCAAACCGTGACTCAGAATCATGTCTCAGCGATAACTTATAAACTACTGAAGCAAGTTTAATGATACTTCACAGATAGATAAAGCATAACGTGAAGGTGTGTCACACACAATAATTAGGTTCCGAAATCCAAGGTCAAGGCCACAGTCAAATCTTGTCTCTGCAGTTTCTTAAAGCCTATATACTGAAGGGAATTTCATCAAACTTCTAAGAAAGGTAAACCATAATGAGAAGGTATGTCACACACAATATTAAAGTTCCAAAATTCAAGGTCAAGGTCACAATCTGGGGTCAGAGGTCAAAACAGTCTTGGCAATTACTCAAGAAAGTACCGAAGCAAATTTCATTTAACGTAGCTGACATATAAAGGGTAATGAGAAGGTATGCCAGGGTAAAACAAACTTCAAAGGTCAGCTCCTCTCTCTCTATGACACAGGCGAAACCACAGAAGTGATTTTTATTGATAAGTTATGTCAGGTACAAGGTTATATTCCTACACCCAATGTCAGAGACCACAGCACAGATTTGAGTAGTGGTTTATGTCCAGGTATACTCTTAAACTTCTGAATTGCATTTGAATGTCACAGAATAGTAAAGCGAATTGAGAACCTATGTGGTGTGCAAAACTAAGGTTGCATGCCTGTATGGTTACGGTCACATCATACAGATAGAAATAGAAATAGAAAAAAGCATACAAGAGAAAATATACCGCAGGAAAATGAAATACGAATTCAACACAAGAAGTAAAAAAAGATCGTCATTAATCAGGAATTAAAATAATCAGGGCCCTTAAAAAACGAAAAGGGAAAGACTGGCAAAGTATGTACATGAGATGACAGCTGTTCATGAAAGGCGTGCAAGGTAATCAGCTCTTTCTAAGTAAAAATAAACACAAGAAAAATGGGTTACCTGTGTTCTTCGTGGCCGGAAAAACTATGAATCATAATTATGAAGCACCAGCACTTTTATAAGAAGCTGTCGGAGAGAAAAAAAGGGCATTTACGTCATATAAAAGCAATGATCCCGATAACATGTTTTTTTTATTTTCAATAATCCGATCAAATATTCATTAATGAGCCGCGACACGACGAAATCAACAAAGTGGCATGCGCGCCCAGATCAGCCTGGGCATCCGCCCAGTCTGATCAGTGCCTTCGTTGTCGGCATGAAGCTAGCTTAGATCCTTAGCTACCCTTTAAGCCCAAGCGAAGACTCTGATTAGGCTTGACGGATTCCCAGGCTGATCGGAGTCATCGCTGGGCTATTATCATGAACTTAGCTGTGTTTGCTTTCTCGCCATGTGTTAAACTATTGCTAATTGCCACCGGAATGTCAGAGTGTTGATTTCAAAAAAGCCTTTGACAGGGTATGGCATGCAGCCTTATGGGCCACCATGAGGAAGTACAATATCAATGCAAACCTAGTTCGCACTATTGAGCAGCTATACGACAAGGCTACAAGTGCAGTCCTGATAAATGGCAGCACAGGAGAATGGTTCAGAACAACAGTTGGAGTAAGACAAGGATGTCTTCTGTCACTCACCCTCTTCAACATTTTTCTCGAACGGATCATGTCTGATGCTCTGGAAGAACATAACGGAAAGGTTAGCATAGGCGGCAGAAATATTACCAACCTGCGGTTTGCCGATGACATAGATGCTCTTGCTGAGGAAGAGCAGGAAATAGAAGCCCTAGTTGAAAGTCTCGACCAGACCTGCACAAGGTATAAGATGGAGATCAGTGCTTAGAAGACCAAACTGATGACAAACAGCGCAGATGGCATCCGGAGGGAGATCAATGTAAAGGGGCAGAAGCTGGGTACTGTAAGCAGCTTCAAATACCTTGGAGCAGTTGTCTCAGATGATGGCTCAAAACAAGAGGTTCTCTCAAGGATAGCACAAGCCACTTCAGCTCTTGCCAAGCTGAAACGAATCTGGAGAGATAACAACATATCTCTTGGATCAAAGGTGACACTTATGCACTCCCTTGTCATTTCCGTATTTCTGTATGCCTGTGAATCATGGACCTTGACAGCAGAATTAGAGAAAAGAACGCAGGCCTTTGAGATGAGATGCTACCGAAGGTTACTGAACATTTCGTACAAGGACCATATAACCAATGAGGAGATTCGCAGGAAGATCCAACCAGCAATTGGAGAATATGATGAACTCCTGACGCTGGTCAAGAAACGGAAACTAAGGTGGTTCGGTCACCTCTCAAGGTCTTCTGGTTTAGCAAAGACAATTCTTCAGGGCACAGTGAAAGGAAAAAGAAGAAGAGGTAGACAGAAGAAGAGGTGGGAAGACAATATCAAGGAGTGGACTGGAATGGATTTTGCCAGCTCAACTAGGGCAGCTGAAGACAGGACAAGGTGGAAAGTGATTGTTTTGAAGTCAGCTGTGGTGCCCCAACGACCTAGTAAGGTTATGGGATAGAATAGAATAGAATAGCTGTGTTTGCTTTCTCGCCATGTGTTAAACTGTTGCTAATTGCCACCGGAATGTCAGAGTGTTATGTGTTAAAATGATGACATCTTTCATTATCACCTACAATCCCTAAATCCCCGGTCCCACTGAGCTTGCGACCGCGCCGCGACCTATCCGTGACTAAAAAAACTGATACTCGCAGAGAAGTCGCAGCAAGGTTTTATAATGGTCGCAACAAGGTCGCCGAGCGGTCGTCGATCAAAATTAGTTGCAGCCAGTCTTTTTGAGCATGCACTTCAGATTAGCCGCGACTGATTTTGATAGCCGACTGGTTGCAAAGGTTTTCTGGAAGTCGCCGATCGCATTTAGTCACCGATCAGTCGCCGATCGGTCGCCGCTCGGTTTCATCAACACTTTGGCTCTGAAATGTTGCAACCTTGCTGCGACCTATCGGCGATCTGTCGGCGACTTTTCGGCAACTGCTTGGTGACTTATTGGCAACTGACTACTGGTGAGACGGCGACTGATCGGAGACCGATCGGCGACTGGTCGCCAACAGGTTTGCAGCGTGCGCCGATAGATCACCGAACGATTGACGACTGGTCGCCGACTGGTTGCAGCGTGCGAAGATAGATCGCCGAAGGTTTACCGTGCCAGCTTTAAAACGAAAAGATGTCTTCGCATCCTGTTACCGGGGTTCAAAGTGTTCGCATCATGATACGTAGAAGAAGCGAAATTCGCCGATCGATCGCCGACTGCATGCGAAAGCTGTCGCCGACTGTACTATTTTTTTTTCAAACTTATGCGCCACACCCCGCGCCTGCCATCATGGTCAGCTACTGACCGAGTGCAGTATCGAGAGAAAGAAATAAAAAGACTGGTCGGCGATCACATTTGAAGAGAAAAAATAGTTGCAATGGTCGCAGAAGTCGCAGGTCAGTCGCAGACGAAATCAGTCGCAAAGCGGTCGCATCGCATTCGCAAGCTCTTTGGGACCGAGGCTTTACTGAGATTAATTAATTTACAAAGGAGTGAGTGAGTGATATGGGTTTAACCGCACAGCAGCTAAACAAGAGGACCATGAGGCCCTGAATCTCTCACCTAAGTGAAAAGGTCAAAGGTCAAACTAGGGTCATCATTTGAACAAACTTGGCAGTTTGAAACTGTCAAAATATGAGATATTGGTTGAATGTCAAAGAATGACCTTGACCTCTGTTGCTAAAAATGTCCACACTGTAAAAAGTTTCCGTAGCTTTTACGGTAGAATAACTGGCAACCAGCTGCCAGTTCATGCCCCACTATTTTTACGGGCGCCCGTAAGCATTGGCAGAATCATCACACAGAGTAGGGTAGAATAAGTTAGGTATTGTTTTGGTCATATAGCCCGTCAACACTATAAAGATATTTTCGAGTGCGGTCAGTTAACACAACTCTACCATATCGAGATTTCAAAAAATGTTCTTCAGGCAGAGGCCTGTAAAAATAACTGGAAATGGACTGGCAGCTGGTTGCCATGTATTCTACCGTTAAATCTACAGAATTTCTTTACAGTGCATATACTCATTTATTTGACTGTATTTATTAACTTCTGCACTAAAATTTTCAACAAGCTGCATAACTCTTATATTTCAGCATTTTCTCATATAAAAGCACCAGAAAGCAAATTGTACCTTGTTATAAAATATGCCAAAGTCAACCAAAAATCATCATTTGAACAATCTTGGACCAAAATCTTCAAAACTTTCCATGAGACCATGTGTTCTAGAATAGTCTCATATTTGACCTTGCCGTAAAAAGGTCAAGGTCATTCAAAAGGTCATCATTTGAACAATCTTGTTTATACTCGAGTACCCAATGCTATTGGTCAGAATCAGAATCAGAATTGTTTACTGGTGATACGTCCAAGGACAATCATTCACCAGGACCTGTGAATCAGGGAAGCTAGTTCCTAGCCCTTATAAGAGAAGTAAACTTAGTAACTGAATCCTCTGCACCCTCAGCAGCAAAAATTAAGTGAATCTTCCAGGGAATTCCAATCTCTAATAGTCTGGGGGAAGAAAACTGGACTTGTAAATGTCAGTCCCAGCCAATGGGGTTTGAAATGTCAGGGAATGATGATTCCTGGTACGCCTATTTGGGGGAACAAGGTCATTTATGGGTATACTAGCTGCACCCCTTAGACCTTTGTAAAGCATTATAAGTCTACTATCTTTGCTTCTCTTTTTTAGGGATTCCCACTTAAGTTTCTCCAAAATGCCAGTCATACTCCCAGTTTCATATGTGTAACTTCCCGTTACAAATCTAGCTGCCCTTTTCTGCACCTTCTCAAGTTCATCTTGAAGAAGTATACTTTGAGGGTCCCAAACTGAACTGCCATACTCCAGGACTGGACGCACCAGTCCCTTGTATGCTGACTCCTTAACATCTTGTGGACATGCTGCCAAGTTACGTCTGAGGATGCCGAGGGTCCTATTAGCCTTTGTGCAAATATTACTGACATGTGTGTTCCATTTCAAATAATTGGCAATGGTTATGCCGAGATACTTGATAGTTTCTACATTACTGAGGACCGTTCCCTCTAAGGTATAGGAAGCACTGATTTTCTTGATCCGTTTCCTTGTAATTTGCATTATATTGCATTTAACAGGTTGAAATCTCATGCCCCAACTCCATGCCCAACAACCTAGATGATCTATATCCTCCTGAAGTTTCACCGTGTCTTCAGTATCTCTGATTTCACGATAGCAAACACAGTTGTCAGCAAAAAGTCTTAATTCCGAGTCAATATTTTCTGTTATATCGTTAATGTATAACGAGAACAACAATGGTCCAAGCACGGTGCCCTGGAGGACACCCGACAAAACCGGGGCCCAATCCGACTTAACTCCATTTACAACCACCCGCTGCTGCCTGTAACAGAGAAAAGAATCTATCCATTTCAGAGTCTTCCCGCCAATACCATAGCCGTATAGCTTACATTTAAGTAATTCATGAGGGGGTGTCAAAAGCTTTCTCGAAGTCCAAGATAAAAGTGTCAACCTGACCGCCCTTATCCAAGATTTTAGCCCAGTCATTTATAACCGTGATCAATTGAGTTTCACAGATATGTTTCTTACGGAAAGCATGTTGTCTGTCTGACAAAAGTTTATGTTCATCCGAATGTGCCATAATATTAGAGCTGACAATGTGTTCGAGTAACTTGCATGGTACACAAGTTAGAGAAACCGGTCGGTAATTGCAAGCCAAAGACCTATCTCCTTTTTTGAAAAGTGGGCATATATTTGCAAGAGACCATTCCTTGGGGATTTCACCCGTGTCAATAGATTGTTGGAAGAGATGAGCAAACATTGGGCCTAATTCAGATGCTAGTTCTTTTAAGACTCTAGGATCCAATTCATCAGGTCCTAAAGCTTTCGATGGGTTCAAGCCCTTAAGAAGTTTCGTTACACCTTCTGCCGAAACATGAATGTCCTCCATGAAAGGAGCCGAGCGATTAGGGAGGGGGACTTGGGTGTGCTCACTTTTGTTAAACACATCCGAAAACTGACCGTTAAATTCATCAGCCTGTTCCAACTCTGACTCGGCAACACCACCACCATTTCTCTTCTTTAGGGGTGGGATACCTTGGGTATCTTTCTTTTGACTATTAATATACCTGTAGAAGTCTCTGGGACTAGCCTTTATGTCACCAACCAAGTTATTGACATACAAATCATGTTACTTTTTCACATCAGCTTTAATTTCCCTTCTCAAAGATTCAAATTTTGACCAAATTTTGCTACTGCCAGTCTTTTTGGCCTTCGCATGTGTCTTATTTCTTCTACGAATCTTCCTTCTTATCTCTGGGGTTATCCAAGGAACAGAAGAGGTTGACCTACTGGTTTTGGAGGGGATATGCTTTTCAGCAGACTCCTGAATAAAGGAGGTTATCAAGTCAAAGTTTTCCTGAACTGAGCGATTGTCCGAGTAACCATTGAAATACCTATGTTTTGCGAAGTCTGACACTTCTTTCCTCATAGATTCAAAATCTCCCTTTTGGTACAAAAACACTTTCCTCCTAGGTTTCTTTTTTGGGGGGACATAAAGTTTCAATGTTCCTGATATCACATCATGATCACTAAGTTTGTCTGGGGAATGTAGTTCTTGAAACAGGCCAGGAAGCGAAGTGAGTTTTTAATCCAATGTGTTTTTCTCCCGAGTCGGGAAATTCACCAGTTGTTCTAAACCATGGTCATTCATGACATCAATCAACATTTGTCCCTCTGACTGACTTTAACACTGATCCTGACTTATTAAATCGGTCTGGCCAAGCAATATCTTTGAAGTTGAAATCCCCTAGTACATGTACTGAGGGGAGCTTATTTCCCTTGTGCTTTGTCCTAATATGATCTAACTGATCACGGAACAATTGAAATTCCTCACTTGAGCCACCATGTTAACGATACCAACTTGCTACATAATGACAAGTTTTGTTTGCCAAAATTTTAACCCAAACTGATTCCGAGTCGTTTTCTATTTCTGACAAGGGCATGTGCGGAATGTCCTTATGAATGAGTAGCATCACTCCGCCACCATGAAGGTTTCTGTCCTTCCTGAATACATTGTAGGGGAATGTTTCAGGGAATAATTCCGGAGTTGCAACTGAACTGTCAATTTTTGTTTCCTGAATAGCCTGAATGAGGTTGGTGGACATCAAGGAAAGCTAATAAATCAAATTTCTTACCCCTAATACTGTTTATGTTCAAACTAACAAGTTTCAAACCGCCAAGAGTCTTGCCATTAAAATTTGACTCATTTGAACTGTTTGATGAAAGCCTAACATTCTTATCCTTTGACAGTGGGTTAAATCGATTCTCAGTCACTAGATTCAACTGATCATCGAAGAAGGAGTCCGAGAAGTTGAAAAATTCACATTTTGGACAAATCCATGTGCACTCAGAAGTCAAAACATTTTCATAATCAGCGTCCGAAATAAAAGAACATTCATTGTGTAGCCACAGTTCACAACCGTCGCATTGAACTGCCTTATGACCATTGAGAACCGCACGACTGCACAGGCCGCAATCCGCCTTGCAGTTTGTGCAATACCAATCACTACTGCCAGTCTCAATCGCTAACAGCTCATAGTCTTGCATGAAAGCGTTTTTCGCAATCAATGCATTCAATCATTTTGTCCGATGATTTGCCCATTTTTTTTTGCACAAACCACACTTAGACCTGGGACCTGGGTTTGTTTCGATGTCCCCAGCCAGGATAGTCAAAAGAGCTAGGTTAGTGCCTTTTGATGAAGAAAAGCATCTTAACCTCTCTGAAGTTCTACAATTTCCAGGTTTCCTAATGATAGTGAAACACTGCGAAGATCTGTCCACAGACACTTCGCTACCAATTCTGCATTCCAAGTTTGGGTCAGGAGAGTTTGAACCTTGATTTGACCATTTCCACAGAATAAAACCAATAACTACCACCACTGGAAACATGAATGGGGGCCTTCTGGCATGCAATTTAGACATTTCCTACCGTTGATTGATGTTACTTGGCAAGAGGAGAGTTTTTAAAATAAGAATATCAAACACCGAACTGGATGGCAGTGCTTCGCAAGTGGCAGCTCAATTACTAAACATCAAGCTCCACACTACTGCAGAGTCGGTGTGAAAAAAACTCTACCCCTTCCAAGGTGCAATCGGACTGCGTTAGATACTAATTTCAAAAACAGACCAGCAACAATCCTGATTCTGAACTTGAGACAACAGAGCACTGACAGTTATAAAGAGCTAGTAGTAGTACTAGTTGTAGTATAGTTTATTCTTTAGTAACATAGGCCGCTGGCCCAAATTACATATATGAGCCACGACACGACAAAACCAACAATGTGGTTGTGCGCCCAGCGCAGACTCAGATCAGCCTGGGCATCCGCCCAGTCTGATCAGAGTCTTCGCTGTCCGCATGGAGGTAGCTTAGACCCATAGCTACCCTTTAAGCCCTTAGCGAAGAATCTGATCAAACTTGTCGAATGCCCAGGCTGATCTGAGTCTGCGCTGGGCGCACAACCACATTGTTGGTTTTCTCGCGTCGCGGCTCATATACATTTACATAATACATCAAAAAGAGTGACAAAATATGTTACGCATTTGAACAGAAAAATATCTGATCGGTGTCACGCAAAATGGTGCCCCACGATGTGCGAAGATAAAAGATCCAGATCAGCCTGGGCATCCGCGCAACCCGAGCCCTTCATCTTCAAACACCCAACTCTTGGAACCCAGAGAGTTTACAAAGATAAAATCAAAAGACTGCGATCATACTGCGCAAATGCACAGACTGATCACAGCTTTCACCTCCGAAGCACTTACCCAAAGGTCCCACTTCACGCTCTACCAATCACATATTGATACATTTTGAGCATCATCTAAGCGGTCGCACAGCGTCGAATCAACACTGAATCAACGCTGATTCAACGTCAGAACCTTGAATCAACGTCCATTCAATGTCGACTCAACGCTGCGCGCCGAACGGGACTAATGATCCTTAATTTACATCGTCGAGTATAATTTTTTCTCAAACTTTCAGAGCTGAATATATATATCTTGATACATTCAATATAAGTTTATCATTGTTTGAGGTACATAATTTAATAAATTTATCAACTGATGGGTATGTATACCAGATTGCTGAAAAATATTTAATTCTTACTGCCTTTAACATTGGACAAACGAGCAGAAAATGAAATTCCGTTTCAATATCTGTCTTACAAAGTGGACACAACCTATCATTAAAGGGGATATTATTAAATCGACCTACATTACACTGCAGTTTCGAAAATCCACCTCTAAATTTCGTAAATAAAATTTTAAAAATCCTACTCTGTTTACTGAAAAGAAACTGCTCGCAACCAAAATTATATTTGATAAGTTTGTATGTCCTTAACCTGTCCATAGCTTGTAAGTCTGAATTAAGCGTTTGTATGTTTATACGTATCAGTCAATTTTGTTTCGGTATTTTCAAAAATACATTTGCTTGCCCCACCCCCTGGTTCAACCAAACTTCGCAAAATCCCAGCCTAAATAATAATTGCTTGATATTAAATGCCCAGCAGTCGGTATCATTTACCAGCCGTCGCAACTGCATTTCATAACATAATTTAGGTAGTCGAAAATCTGGCAATGAAATAATTCTGAGCCAATATTTGAATGCTTTTGATACGTTGAAAAACATCAAGACTGTATCTTCCTAGTTCGCTACGAACAAATGCATTTGGTGCGTACAAAGGTAGGTGCAAAACATACTTGCAAAACTGATTGTGAACCTGTTCAATGTCCGGTGCGATATGGTTAAACCAAACTTCTGAGCCATACAAAAGTACTGGTAATATTTTGCTATCAAATATTTTAAACAAAACATTTACACTGATATCACCGTATTGTAATAAGTTTGTCTTAACAGAATACAGTGCTTTAGATGCTTGGCTAGCTAAAGTTTTCTGACACATTAACCAAACGTTCCTTGAAGAAAAAAGAATGGCTAGATATTTATAATATGTCACGGTTTCAATGTTCATGTCGCCGTATTTCCATCTTTCGTTCTCGCGCAATGGTCCCCCATTTCTGAAAACAATTATTTTTGTCTTTTTTTCAAGATTTATCTTCAAACGCCAGGCAACGCAATATTCCCGCAAGCGGTTAATTAATCGTTGAAGTTCAATCACAGTTTCCGAGAACACAACTAAATCATCGGCAAAAAGCAAAATAAATAATGTAACAAATTCAACATCAATGCCGTGACTTCCTATCGATATGTAGCCACCTTTTGGGAACAAGCTGCTCACTCGGTTGGCCAAATGTTCTCTATCTTGATTATTTGTAATCTTAGTTGTTTCCAACTATGGTTTGAGGGCTGGATTTGGATTTTGATTGTTTCAGTTCCTGGTCTTTGCATATTTTTTACTTTTAAGATCGTTTAGAAAGAAAGTAAACAAAACTGGCGAGATTATACATCCCTGTCGGACCCCGAGCGGACAAGAAAATATTTCGGTGAGATCTGTTGAGGTTTTAATACATGCTTTAACATCGGCGTAAATAGCCTTTAACATTCGGACCATTTTAGAGCTTACATTTTGAGTGAACAACTTATACCAAAGTGCACTTCGATCCACACGATCAAATGCCTTTTCGAAGTCTACAAAAAGCGCATAGAAGCGCCCACCTTTTCTACGAAGATATTTTGTTATTAATGTATGTAAAACAAACACATTATCGGTTGTTGAAAACTGCGCACGGAAACCTGCTTGTTCTTGACCTATAGTATTATGGCTGTTGCTCCAAATTTTCAGTCGTGTGTTAATGATACTCGTAAAAATTTTACTTATTTCAGGCAAAAGACTAACCCCACGGTAATTATTCGGATCGTCGGTATTTCCCTTCTTATGTATCGGTGTGATAATCGAAGTTGACCATTCAGGCGGGAAATAACCCTGCTCAAAACATTTATTAAATAAAACGGTAAGAAAGGGAACAATTTGATCAGTACATGACTTTATAACTGGATGGGAATTCCGTCTATTCCAGGCGACTTCCCAGTCTTAAGTTCTTTAAGTGCTCGGGATACTTCCGATTCGGTAATATCTTATCCAAATATTCATCTGTAATATTCATTTCTTGATTGTCAGCGTGGTTAGTAATATTACCCGCTGATGGGGGATTGAATACATCAAAAAAATGCGTATACCATGCGTCAGAGGTAATTTCAGTATTTAACGGCTTTCGACCTGATTTCAACATGTTCCAAATTTTTTTAGAGTTTTTGTCATTAGCCGCTTGTGACAAAAGCACACTTTGTTTTTCGAAATAATCAGCTTTCTTTATCTTTATTAACTCTTTATACTCAGACTTGCTTTCTTTATACTGATTAAGTGCATCCTGTGTTTTAACATGTAGTAAACTTCTTAGAGCCCATGGTTTCATACGTGACTTTTGACACTCTGGGTCAAACCATTGTTTCGTATCTTTTTTAATAAATGACCCTCCGAAAAAATTAAAAATGCGTTTTTTCATAACATCTGCTGCGTTATTAATCGCTTGCAATAATATTTTCAGCGACAGCTCACAATCATTGTTCGCTAAAGCGTCATAAAAGCTTTCAGATATGCTATTTAAATTAGCACTAATGCTATGATTATAATTCACTTGCTTATTTATGTCCCAAATAAACTTAGGCCGGCTAGGAACTGCTATTTCATTTACAGTAATGTGATTCTTATCCCATGTAAACTTAAATTGAAAATCAAGTGACAGTGGCATATGAATTGATTCTAGTCTATCATGAACATTAAAGTCTATAACAAATCTACTGAAGCTGTTTTCAACAAGAATGTAATCAATAGTACTAGCTGATGTATCTGTAATACATGTACACTTGCCAATGCCAGCGTCTGACCCAAAACGACCATTTGCAATCCTTAAACCAGTATTTTTACATAAACTTAGAAGGTTTCTACCATAAGCGTTTGGTTCATGATCATCCTGGTTACACCTCAGAGGTGGTTCTACATCCTCGACATAACCAAGATCATCTAGCAAATCAAAAGATTTGTCGTGCTGTATGAAATCGGCATCAGTAGATGTATATGCATTAAAATCGCCTGCAATGATAAAGTTATGGTTTATGGAAAGAGATTTGTGAGAAGCAATGTCGTCTTCAATAATAGCAAAAAGATCTTCGTCCGAATGCA
Organism: Ctena decussata; assembly: GCA_963989385.1. Lineage (NCBI taxonomy): Eukaryota > Metazoa > Mollusca > Bivalvia > Lucinida > Lucinidae > Ctena > Ctena decussata. Next base: position 48,390,938 of record OZ022500.1, read on the forward strand.
CTGATGGATTTTCGGGAGACATGTATATAAACCCGTATATGAACGAAGCCCCTTTACTGATATCAATAAAATCAAATTTTAACCAGAAAAGATTGTTGGTGGAACTTAAAGAATTGAGTTTCGTAATTGTACAATATCTAGTCATGCTCTCCTTGACAAAAACTGCGATGCCCCCAGAATTCCTCCATGCATTCGGATGTTTGACTCTATTTACCACAAACGGCGGCATATACCCTTCGACGTGAAACTGGTCTAACTTTTCCGCCCAAGTCTCAACAAAACATAGTATATCAAATGTATTAACAAGGCATCGCAGGCGATACAAATCCCCTCGCAAAAGACTAGTTGCTCGAGATATTGTCTTACCCTATATTTGTGTGAGGTTATTTTAAAATCCATGGAGAAATGTAGGCACTAGAGCGATGACAAAGTTTTTCTAAAAATAGCTACAGTGACCTTGACCTTGAACGCAGCACCCTGAAAGTTATTTCGAAATCCATTGAGAAATGTAGGTGCTAGAGCGCTGACAAAAGTTTTTCTAAAAATAGCCACAGTGACCTTGACCTTGGGCGCAGCATTCTGAAAGTCGAACTTGCTCAAGATATTGTCATGCCCTATATTTGTGTGAAGTTATTTCAAACTCCATTGAGAAATGTAGGCGCTAGAGCGCTGGCAAAGTTTTTCTAAAAATAGCCACAGTGACCTTGACCTTGGGCGCAGCACCCTGAAAGTTAAACTCGCTCGAGATATTGTCATACCCTACATTTGTGTGAAGTTATTTCAAAATCCATCGAGAAATATAGGCCCTAGAGCGCTGACAAAGTTTTTTTTTTAAAAAAGCCACAGTGTCCTTGACCTTCGGCGCAGCACTCTGAAAGTCGAACTTGCTTGAGATATTGTCATACCCTACATTTGCGTGAACCTATATCAAAATCCATGAGAAATGTAGGCGCTAGAGCGATGACAAACTTTTTCTAAAAATAGCCACAGTGACCTTGACCTTGGGCGCAGCACCCTGAAAGTCAAACTTGCTCGAGATATTGTCATGCCCTACATTTGTGTGACGTTATTTCAAAATCCATTGAGAAATGTAGGCGCTAGAGCGATGACAAAGTTTTTCTTAAAATAGCCACAGTGACCTTGACCTTAGGCGCAGCATCCTGAAAGTCAAACTTGCTCGAGATATTGTCATGCCCTACATTTGTGTGAAGTTATTTCGAAATCCATTGAGAAATGTAGGTGCTAGAGCGCTGACAAAAGTTTTTCTAAAAATAGCCACAGTGACCTTGACCTTGGGCGCAGCACCCTGAAAATCGAACTTGCTTGAGATATTATCTTTCCCTTACATTTGTGTGAAGTTATTTCAAAATCCATTGAGAAATGTAGGCGCTAGAGCGCTGACAAAGTTTTTCTAAAAATAGCCACAGTGACCTTGACCTTAGGCGCAGCACCCTGAAAGTCAAACTTGCTCGAGATATTGTCATGCCCTACACTTGTGTGAAGTTATTTTAAAATCCGTTGAGAAATGTAGGTGCTAGAGCGATGACAAAGGGTGAACATACGTACGTACGTACGTACTTACGTACGGGACAAAACCTATATCCCCTCACCACTTCGTGGTGCGAGGGGATAATAAAAGTATTAAAAACATGATTTTGTTTATAGAGTTTCGAACGCAATCCTGAGATATTCCAGACCCCTATTTTAAAGTTAACTATAAAGAAGTCCATTTGAGGGAGAAAATCTTCGTTTTTATCTGAACCTGCATGCTGAAACGTGTGTCGAGCTACACTAACTGCCCATCGGCATTCAGGCTGACTAATATTATTAGACTGCTGTATCAACTCCCTAGGATCAGAGCTTAAATTACCAGTTGAGCATTTATGGGTGCCCATTTCCTTACTAATAGAAACTAGACATTTATTATAGCTATCAGCCTGCATGTCGGCTGACAAAATATGTAAATCCACATCATTCTGTACACCATTCTTTACAGACGACAGTTGCTTATATATCGGATTATAAGGGTTCGACTTATCCGCATGTAAAAACTGATCTGACCTTTGCACCACACTTTCACTTTTGTCACAATGTTTACCATTCAAGCCAGGGTCACACCCCTAATCACTAATTAATTTCTTATAGACTTCGTCATATACATAAGCAACTCCGTCTACAATCAGTTTATCGAATCTGATATAGGCGTTTCTGTTCTGCTTAAGAAAGTCTCGCAAGAATGGCCGCAGCGACGCTCGTGCACTACGCACTCGAGCTGAAAAGTCCTCAGCAACCCTAACACCAGATAACAATGATCCAACACCCTGTTCATTTTGTTGCCCTTGACTTTGCTCATGGCCACCAGGAAGGTCATTTTCATCATGCTTCGACTTTCTTTCCCGGTACGTACGCAATACTTTCTCTTTATCTTTATACTGTGAAAATTTCACAATCACGGGCCTCGGTGATTTACGCGCGTTTAGGCGATGGGCTCTCTCAATCGATATACTGGTTTCGTCTAGTTCCAAATTTTCGGCCAAAAATTTCCGCACTTTTACCTCGGATTCATCCCACGATTCCCCGTCCGAATCATTCAGTCCATGAAAAACAAGATTCTCTCGCTCTCGCCTTGACTGGTTTTCCAGCTGGTCAATCTTTTTTGTAAGAGTCAGATACTCTGTCCTAATTTTCGTCAAACACCTAATTCTGAACTTGGTCAGTTGGTTCTGAAGAAAAAGATTTTTAAAGGTTCATACAAATATGGGCATGGTGGCCATGTGACCTGGACCATTGAACATATTTTCATTCCCTCAGCCCCGGAGGCTCAATATAAAATTTGGTTACAATAGGACCAGTGGCTTTTGAGGAGGTTTGAAACTGTCAAAATATAAGAGCCCTGGATCAAAGGTCAACCTTTTGTACTCACAAATATTCATGTACTTATTAAGATGACTATATTTTTCAATTTCTAGGCAAAACTTTCCATGAAAGCTTATGTTCTAGCATTTCCCCATATTTGACCTTGCCATAAAAAAAGGTCAAGGTCAATCAAAGGTCATAATTTGAAAAATCTTGGTAGTGCTCAAGTACTCAATGCTACATACCAAGTTTCAAGACCATCCCTCAATTAGTTCTGGAGCAGAGGACTTTCCATATATGGGCATGGTAGATGATCATGTGACCTGGACTGTTTGTACAAATTTTTGTTCCCTCAGTCCCTGGAGGCTCTAATTTGGTTACAATCGACCCAGTGGCTTTTGAGATGTTTAAAAGTTTGGAAATATTAGAAACCTGGGTCAAAGGTCAAAGAATGACCTTGACCTCTTGCAATTATAAATCCTGTAATCATTAACTTGACAGTATATACAAGTCTATAGGGCAAAATATATATTCAACAATTTCCATGAATCTTACATTCTAGCATTTTCCCACATATAAGCAACAGGAAGCAAAGGACTTCTATGCTTAAGGCGTGAATTTTCCCCATGATTAAAAAGTTATACGGATCACTGACTTTTGCTTTGCATTTATGACTATGGCATGTAACTTGCATGTCAAATGAATTTTCAAGTGTTTGTGACTATGTAAAGTACGTTAAACATACGTTGACGTTGACCTCATTGTTGAGATTAATTGTAAATTATCCTCGAACTGATCGTTGAAATAATGATTTATTGTATATATTTCATCCTTTTTTAACTTACATTACTTTCATAACAGACAACACTGGATAGTTTTGACTATATGTATGTGACCTTGACCTCATTTCAAGGTCATGGTACACAATATAATCCTTGAAGATCACAATGCTACTGTTGACCATTCTTCTTCTCAGGCTTACTGAGTATCGTTCCCCCCGTGACCCAGCTTCCCACTCATATATATTGCGTACTTGCATCGCATAAGTCTCCTGCATGAAGGAAATGCTGGGTCACGGGGGGAAAAGTACTTGTACTTTAGTTATAGTGGAGCGTTCTCTTTTGGCCGCTTTGACCGGAAGTATAACTGTGGTTTTGCATTTTTAAATGCCAATCAAGCGTAACAAGAAGAAATTAATTGCTTTGTATTGTGAAATGCGTGTATTTAGCATGCATTTACAACAAAAATTTATGGAATGAATGGCTGATTTCAATATTTTTATTACCTCAAAAAATGAGGTATGCGAAAACCTTGAATTTAGGGTAGGTAGGGTCAGCCTGGATTATCTCCCCATGTCTTTGGGTCTGAATCGCAAATTATCTGATTTCATACGGTTTACATATTTGTGGAAGCTCTGCTAAGAAAATTTTGCACACTTTATACTTTTGAAAATTCGGACCTGTCGTGCCGGTCCAATGGGGAAAATCCTCGCCTTAATCATAGAAGTCCTTTGATCTTGCCATCAAAAAGGTTGAGATCAACCCAAGGTCATCATTTGAACAATATTGGCAGTAGTCGTGTACCCAATGCTACACACCAAGTTTAAAGGCCAGACCTATTGGTTCTGGAGAATATTTTTTAAAGTTTTTGCCATATATGGCCCGGGAGCCATGCTGGTCATGAGATCCAGATCATTTGAACAAGATTTTTTTTCACACAAGCCCTGGAGGCTCTATATAAAATTTAGTAACTATCTGTCTAGCAGTTTCAGAGAAGAAGTCATTTGAAATTAAGCACAGATGGAAATGGAGGACGACGGAGCCTGCCTATCCTATAAGCTCGCCTAGAGCGGCTGGCTAAAGTGAGCTTAAAAGCTGGCATAACTGACTTTATTTGGATTTTTAGCTCACCAGAGCCGAAGGCTCCAGGGGAGCATCATCGTATGTCGACGTATAACGTCGTCTGTTGTCCGTCAACACTTTTAAACGACATCTCCTCTGAAGCCACTGGGCAAATTGGGCCCAAATTTCATCTGTAGCATCCTTGGGCTAACGGATTGTAAGTTTATGGGTTTTTTTTATGAAAATCTGCCCTTTAGTATGGTTGCTATGGCAACGTAGAGTTCCCATAGACATAATGTGGAAAACTGAAAAATGGCATGTACTGCCAAGCCATTGCAAATATGTTGACAAAACTTTTATAGAAATGTTTCTTGAGAAGTCTTCTATCAGCTGTATATTTTTGGCCCACTGCTTCTTTTATTGGTTGCCATGGAAACCAAACTTAAAAAATGGAAAAAATACTTAAAAAATAATCTCCACTGAAGCCACTGGGCCGATATTTCATCTGTAGTATCCTTAGGCTGTGTAATTGAAAATTTGTGTGTTTTTTATGAAAAACTGGCTCTTTCCTCCCCTGTGACACATGTTTTTTTTCTGAAAATCGGCTCTTTAGTTTGGTTGCTATGGTAACTTGCATTGACTTATAATGGGGAAAACTAAAAAAATGACATTTACTGCCAAGCCATTGCTGATATATTTGACAAAGCTTTTATAGAAATGTTCCTTGAGAAATCTTCTATCAGATGTATGTTTTTTGGCCCACTGCTCCTTTTATTGGTTGCCATGGAAACCAAAATGAAAAAAATGAAAAAAAAAAAATACTTAAGAAATGATCTCCTCTGAAGCCACTTGGCCGATTAGGCCCAGATTTAATCTGTAGTATCCTTAGGCTGGGGGATTGAAAGTTTGTGTTTTTTATGAAAATCTCCCCCTTAGTTTGGTTGCTATGGCAACTTAGAGTTGCATTGACTTATAATGTGGAAAATTGAAAAATGGTATTTACTGCCAAGCCATTGCAGCTATGTTGACAAAACTTTTATAGAAATGTTCCTTGATAAGTCTTCTATCAGCTATGTTTTTGGCCCACTGTACTTTTTATTGGTTGTCATGGAAGCCAAAATGCAAAAATGGGGGGTAAAAATGCTTAAAAAATTATCCAAAATATATATCCCTATAAAAAATTATCTCTTCTGAAGCCACTAGGCCGATTGGGCTCAGATTTTATCTTTAGTATCCTTGGGCTGGGGAATCGAAAATGTATGTGTTTTTTTATGGAAGATTGGCTCTTTCATTTGGTTGCTATATGACAAATTAGAGTCCCATTGACTGATAATGGAGAAAATTAAAATAGTATTTACTGCAATCAAAATGTGGAAAATAGTTATATGTTTTGTTATCAACTCAACAGACTGTCAGACTGAGACTTTGTAGTAGTATATCTTGCATTAGCCTGTACAAATGTGACAGCAATTTTAAGCCTATACTAATTTGATAGCAATTTTAAGCTAGAGATCTCTGGTGAGCTTTGTAACCTGTGGGTCTCTTGTTAACATTTACTTTCAACAGTGTAGAAAGGAGCCCCGGTAGCTGACTGTGTTTGAGCCCCGCTTGAGGTAAGAATCTTTCCTACCATAAACGGGATTCCATTGCACACAGCCTTTCATTAGCATCATCCCATCTTCCTGATATAATTGAAATACTGTTGAAAAGGATGTAAAATCGCAAGTCATCCATCCAACCGTCAACAGTGTAGAGCCAATTGTTCTAACATAATACTCCTTTCAAGGCAAAGAAATTTTTGCTTGTTTCACTCCACAACAAATTACTGTGTCTGAGTGCTGAATTGCTGATGTCATTGGTAGTTAGTAAGTTAACCATTTTTGTGATGTTTCAATGATGTTTCATGTCATTAGAAGGTGTAACATCTTTTATTTTCGACAGTCTGATTAAACATGCAGTTATCCATGTTGTTGTGTAGAATATTGGCTAGCAAAGGCTTCCGTTAATGAAAATGCTGGAAGAATTTGAAGGAAAAATATTTTTGCAGTGTTTTTATGCATTAGAATAGAAAAAGTGCAGCTCTACGAGTGAACTGTTAATATCTTAATGCTTATAGGTTAGGTTTAAATACTGAATTTTTACGAAACAATTCACTGCCTGAGCTGATCTATTATTTAATCATACAATAAAAAGTGCATAGATATTTTCTTCATATTCATAAAACCTTTATCGAGCTTGTTAACAATAACGTTACTGTTTACATGTTCCATAAACTTCATCTTCGCAAGCCAAGGGTACTGAGACCAAAATGTTTCCTTACCCACATGCATAAAAGAACATAGTGGACTCAGTACCCTTGGCTTTCGAAGATGCATGAACTTAAACTTGCCTTAATTGTAATTTGAAAGGGCCATAATTTGAGCCATGACACGAGAAAGCAAACAGAGTGGTTGTGCGCCCAGTGAAGACTCAGATCAGCCTGGGCATCCCCCCGTCTGATCAGAATCTTTACTGTCTACATAGAGCTAGCTTAGACCCTTAGCTACCCATTAAGAGCAAAGCAAAGACTCTGATAAGACTGGGCGGATGCCAAGGCTGATCTGAGTCTTTGATGGGTGCACATACAGTCAAACCTTTGTCAAAGACCACCTTTAAACAAAGACCACCTGTCTACAAAGACCACTTTAGATTCCTCCCACCCAAAAAAAAACTATATAATGCACCTGTGAACAGAGACCATCAGTCCTGTGCACTACAGTGGCGGATCCAGAGGGGGTTTGGTGGGTTCAAACGAACCCACTTCTCAACCCAAATTATCTAATTTTCATGGGGAATTTCAGGAAAATTTGATCAAACAGTATAAATCGAACCCCCTTAGCTAATTTGAATTCCCTATCCAAAATTCCTGGATCCGCCCCTGCAGTAGGACCAGAGGACAGTCAAAATCCTTCCTCAATGCATATTCTTACCCTGAACAAACACCACTTTTGATTTGAAAAGCATTGACCGAAGTTGTAAATTAGGCTATTTATTGTTTGTGAACACCTTTAAATGAGCCTAATTAAAATTTGGAGTGATTCATTTTTAAAACCTGAACATAACGTTGCCTTTAGGGGATTTTTTTCAGTTAGCCAGGTGTAATTGGGGTGAATCAATACATATCTGAACTAGAACTGTCAGAAAATCTGACTGTACCCCCGCTGTAGTGCTTCCAATGTTTATAGCTTGTATAAAAAAAACGACTTGAAATAAATAAATCTACCATGTATGAGTAGCCTATGATGAATCTGCTAGTTTCATTATACACAGCATTGGTAGAAGATAAATAACGTGACATAATAAGTAGAAGGCCTGTTCTCAATCCCACAATACAACAAGCCATTGTCAACTCATATACCAAATATGAACCTTCTACCTTGCACAGTTGCTGGGAAATCTTTTACGAAAAATTACAATACTTATTGCATGGAGAGAAAGAAAAGTGAAATACATGGAAAAACATATAAAAGAAGGCTGGTTCTGTATCCCATGATACAACTTGTCATTGTCAACCTGTATACCAAATATGATCTTTCTATCTTATACCATTGTGAAGGTATCTTTAATGAAAAAGTGTGGAGAGAAAGAAAAGGGGACAAATACAAGAAAAGCAAACAAGAGAAAGCCCATTTTCAAGCCCACAGTGCAACTTGTCATTGTCAACTCATATACCAGATATGAACTTTCTACCTTGAACAGTTGCTGAGAAATCTTTTATGAAAAATTACATTGCTAAGAGCATGGAGAGGAAGAAAAGTAAACAAAGACATGGATGAACAAACAGGAAAAGGCTGCATCTCTATCCCACTGTACAATATATTGTTGTCAACCTGTATACCAAATATGAATTTTCTATCTTATACCACTGTGGAGATATCTTAAATAAAAATAAGTGTGGAGAGAAAGAAAAAGGGACAAAGACAGGGAAGAACAAATAGGACTTGGCCCATTCTCAATCCCATTATACAACTTTTCATCACATTACAGGACGGACGGAAGGATGGATGTAAACCTAACCAGTGCACCCCCCCACTATTTCAATGCGGGGGTATAATAAATGCTATAAAATAACCCTTGTCTTCTTGAGTTAGAGCCTTAGGGTGGACATTTGGCTCCGGGTGTATGCAACTATGGTTACGTACCGCTGAGCCACTTGGGGAACGTCATTAGGAGAAATGAAACAGAACAGAACAGAACTGAGGTAGAGCAGTGGATGCAAAACTGACCCTATAAATAAAGACCACCTGTGAACAAAGACCATATTTCCTCTTTCCGGGTGGTCTTTGTAGACAGGTTTGACTGTACCATTTGTTGGTTTTCTCGTGTCACAGCTCGTGTTGTTGTCCTTCTTGTTACTGGAGCGGCGTCACGTGAGCATAAAGACTATGCATGTTCACATTAGTTAATCTCTGGGAAAGAAGTAAACTATGTCAAATGTAAATGTTGTTTCAAGGAATGACAAGTGTGTTGCTTCATCCCCAAGCTGATCTGCATGCTGCAAATTATTTCGAGTTTGAAAGATTCAACGTGCTTCTACTAACAGTTTGTACAAACTGAAAATTTGAGTTTCCTTTTTATGTGCGTTTAATTTTAATTTCTTGATAAATTCTGTTTCTGCATGAGCATATTACAGGTTTTATTAATATTAGCAGTATTTGCTGCTAACTACATTTTCATGACAACGTGGGTTGAGAGCTGGCCTGCTGAGCTTGCAGTCTCGATTAGAATCTCGATGGAGGCGGAATTCTTTTCATTTGTAAGTGGGATTCCATTGCGCACGTTTCATTATCACCCTTCCGTTGGCTTGATCTGACTGAAAGGGCTGTAACATCCATCAACTCTAAAACCTGTTGGGTCTAGTAATGGATGGCTGGATTACAATTGCACATCTTTTTCAACAGTATTTCAGTCATATCAGGACAATGGGAGGGTGATAATGAAAGGCTGTGTGCAATGAAACCCTGTTTAGGGTTGGAAAGATTACCACCTATAGCGAGGTTGTACCTGGGATCACTAGATCAGAAGGTCAGCACTTACCCTACTGTGCTATAGAGGCTCCTATTGGGTCTTAGTGACTAAAACCTTCTAAAGCCTGTGCATCAGGTCACTCACTGCTATGAGCCTGAGCACCAATTTCTGCTTGAAGGTCATAGGTTCTCCTTTGGGAAATCCTGTTTTCACACAATTGTGCTTAGATGGCTCAATGGAAGACTAGAAAAGGTGTTTGTAAAACACTATGCCCCCAACCATATGCCTGACCCTAAAAGCAAATGGTCTGTACTAAAACATATTGATAGAAATTGTTCAAAAATTAATCAGTCCATTTACTTATTATCTCCAATCTGCTCACCAAGTTTCAAGTCCCTAGCTCAAACACTTTCCAAGATATCTTGCTTACCAGTTTAAACTGTTGAAATTTTCAATGGCCCATAACTCCTAAAACAAATTGACAAAATGTGTTCGAAAGTTAATCAGTTCATCTACTTATATATTGCTCATTCATTTGTATTATTCTGTATCATACTGTATTATATTTTGAGAGCCTCATGGAAGATTAGCTTTGTCATTTGCTAAATGTTGTCACCCTCGTTAAATAAAGACTTTACTTACTTACTTCTCATATCAGCTGACCAAGTTTCAAGTCCCCTGCTCAAATACTTTTCAAAATATCTTTCTGACAAGCTTAAAATGTGGAAATTTTCAAAGGGCAATAACTACTTTAAAATTGAGTTTGTTCAAAAGTTTATCAGTTCATCTACTCATCATCTCTAATTATCTGACCAAGCTTCAAATCTCTAGCTAAAATACGTTTTGAGATACTTTGGTGATAAGCTTAAAATGCCAAAATTTTCAAAGGGCCATTACTCCAAATATAGCTTAATTTGTTTAAAAGTTAACCATTCCATCTATACCTCACCTCCAATCAGCTAACCAAGTTTTAAGTCCCTAGCTCAAACACTTTCAAGATAACTCGCTGGCAAGCTTAAACTGCGGAAATTTTTAAAGGGCCGTAACTCCAAAAATAAAATAATTTGTTCAGAACTTAATCAGTTCATCTACTCATCATCTCCAATCAGCTGACCAGGTTTCAAATCCCTAGATAAAATACTTTTAGAGTTATCTTGCTGATAAGCTCAAAATGCCATAATTTTCAAAGGGCCATGACTCCACCAAAAATTGACAGAATTTGTTCAAAATTTAATCAGCTCATCTACTCATCATTGCTGATAAGCTTGCCAAGTTTTAAGCACCCAGCCCAAATACTTTTAGAGATATCTTGCTGACAAGATTTCATTAAGATTTTGTCCAAAGAGGCATTCTTCCAAAATGGGAGACAACCTGGACAAGAAAAAACAAGGGCTTCGCAAGCGGCGCATAATACGCCCGTTTAAATGTCATAAAGCAGTAACAGAATGAACAAGATTGCTTACAAGAGGATAGAAAGGTAAACAAACAGGGACAGCCACTCTATAATTAATGACTCCAACATTATTTAAATATTTAACACATCAAACCAAAAATCAGGTGCCAAGGTAAGTTGCTTTGCCAAAGTGGAATAAGGGAGGTAACCTAAATATACAAGATGTACCTTTTTTGGTTCTACTATTTTCCCTTGAAATGATTTATACCATTTATTTGAATGGTTATGGAGTTAGAGTAAACAGGAAATTTATGCAAGGGCAGATAATTCAGTAAGTAAGCCAGAGTTGTGGTTCTTGTTCAGGATACATTGCCCCATTATTATACACATTCCTACAAAGCTTCATTCTAATATTTCAAAAGATTCAGGAGATATGGAGTGAATGAGAAACACCTGAAAATACTAATCAAATGGAGGTTACTCCAAAATTAAGAAAGAGGGAGCAACCATTCTTATATATGACACATTGTCTTGTGATCATGCACATTGCTATATAGTTTCATCATGATATTCCAAACGGTTACCAAGTTATGGCATGCACAAGATAGGTATACACAAAAATAGGCTAAAAGTACTAATGAAACGGACGTAGCTCTAAAACGAAGAAAGGGAGAGCAGTCATTATTGTATGCGACACATCGTTAGGACTTCATACACATTGCTATGAAGTTTTATAAAGATATCCCAAACGGTTATCTAGTTATGGCGCGCACAAGACTTGCAGGGAAAAAATTGATCAAAGGGGCATAACTTCAAAACTAAGAAAGGGGGAGCAACCATTCTTGTATGCGACACATTCCCCCAACCTAATACATATGCCTATAAAATTTCAAGAAGATATCCCTAATGGTTACTGAGTTATGGCGCGCACAAGAATGTTTACGGACAGACGGACGGACGGACAGCGCCACGACATAATACGTCCGTTTTTTCAAAACGGGCATATAAAAATAAGGGTCTGCTATTTTTTCATGATGAATCTACATGTGAAATTTCAAAACTCTAGCATGCATTGTTCCTAAAATATGGTATGCCTGACAAACTGATGCATGCATGCAGGTAATCATGGATGGATGTCCAACCCCGAAGCAATATGCCCTGTCAACTTCTCTAAAGTTAGGGGCATAAAAGAGGTGGTTGTTCTTGTTGTTGTTGTAATATTGTTTAATGTCCACGGTAAACAGCTATGGTCATGTCAGGACAGTCAGTTAACCTAACCACACTATTCCTGGGCAGGCTTCGACCTCCTAAGCGGTTAACCAGTACTAGGTGCACTTACTTTCACCAGTAACTGACAACTGCCCTTCTTGAATCAGCAGAAGGAGAAATGAAAGAGGCCGGACCGGGAATCGAACCCAGGACCTCTGGCTTATCAGTCAGATGCCCTACCAACTGCGCTACGTGGCCCGGCAAGAGCTGAATCTTTTCAATCACAAACAGGGCTCCATTGCACACAACCTTTCATAATCACCGTCCCATCCTACTGATATGACTGACTGTTGAAAAGGACTTAAACTTGCAAGTCATCCATCCAAACAATTTACGGTAATGAGGTTTGAAGATTCAATCTCTCATCTTAATATTATGTCCCAGCTAGGTGCCAAATAGATGCTTGAATCTGCTGGCATGGTCATCGAAACTCATCAGATTTCTCAAACAGAAGCAAGACTCGGAGTCTGCTTTTCCTATTTGACAGATCGTATTTGGTCTTATTTCCTTTTGAACCCGCTAGTTAATGGTTCTAATGGCCATGAGACCTCATATGTGTGATTTTGCTTTTTACTATGATGAGCCACTGCTAAGCTAGGATGTATGTACACGGATCAATCATCTACAACATACATTTCTTTACAATGAAAAGGTATAACACAGGTATATTTTATTATGTACAGGTACACTTTTGGTATAATGTAGGATACTAAGTTTTAGTGAATGTGGTTGGGAAATACAATGACACCAACAGATGTTTAGAAAGTTTATTTTTGAAACAAGAGACTAGACAAGTATTGCTCATAAATGGAATACCTATAAAGATGATCAAGGCAGCTTAAACTTACTTTAATGTGCCTAAATTTAGGGACACCAAAAATTAGTAATTTTCCAATTGAAACAAATGGAAAATTATTTATTTCAGGTGTCCCAATACTTAAGCACATTATGATAATCATATGACTAGTGTATACTTGTATCATTCACAAAGGTAACTCCACTTAATACCCCTATTCCACACAGACCACGAATCCCACGAATCGTCACGAATTGATAAATTTTAGGATTCGTAGCTGAATCGTAATTACTTCGTGAAGTTCTTAACTGAATCGTTTATATTCGTAGTCAGTTCTTGCAATTCTTAAGCAATCGGGAATTCGTGACAAAAGTTTTGAGCTGTTCAAAATTTTGGCCACGAACTCCCGATTAAAAAAATTCGTAGTTAATTCGTAACAGATTCTTAATGCATTCTTAGGCATCGTAACTGAATCGAAATGGATTCTGAGGCGTTCGTAGTGTTCTCAACTCATTCGTGGATTTGTGAATTAGTACCTTTGATGCATTTGCGCACAGTGAAGACTCTGGACGCATGCATTTATCTACCCAGCGGGCAAATGACGTCGTACTGACGTCGATGAGATGTAACTACATCGCACTGACCTTAGTACGACGTCGTTATGACATCATGTGCCTCGTGCGTAGATATTTCATTTTGTGGCCATAGATTTCTGATGGTTCATACTTAATATATGTACGTACAGCAAAGAATCTGATCAGGCTTGGGGCCTTTTCATACCTATCTTGGGAGAAAATCCCACGGATTTTCAAGAATAGTCACGAATTCATTTTTTTCGTACCGGATTCGTACGTGCATTCGGCGTATTCTTAACTGATTCGTAACTAATTCTAAACGTGCGTGCAGTATTTCCAAAGAGATTCCTGTAAATCGTACTGAATTCTTGACAATATTCGTGCCAGTCCAGCCGAATCCAGTCGAATCCCACGAATATTCGTAACCCCATCGTACTTGTATCGTAACTGAATCGTAGAACATCACGAATTGGACCAGAAAATTTACAATAACCACGAATTCTAATATTTATCAATTCGTGGCGATTCGTGGGATTCGTGGTCTGTGTGGAATAGGGGCATAAGGTATAAAAAAAGCTGAATTAGCCTTACAAAGTTAAAAGAAAAATTAACCATGGCACATTAAATTGCTAAGAAATATAAATATAGAAATCTTTAAAATATTTCAAAGTACATGTAAGGCTTTGAGCACTGTCAACAGATTATAAAAATATGGCACTTAAGAAACTGTGGAAATAATATACAATATATGAACATATATAATGTATATGTATCCTGTGTTATAATATAACAATTAAGTAATGCAACAGACTACTGACTTATTTTCATTTAAATGCCAAAATATTCGACTTTTGATATGTTTATAATAGTTAAACAAATCTAGTTCAGCGTACAAAACCAGTGCTCCAGAAAAGAAGGGGTAACAGGGATAATTTAAGAGATAATTTTTCAGATTTCTCCCTGAAAACATATGTTGTGACCCATCGTTAGAACTGTCTTGTCCATATGTTGTGACCCATCATTAGTACCGTCTAGTCCATATGTTGTGACCAATATTAGAACCCTCTAATTGTTGAGAGGGTCTAATGATTGATCACAACATATGTTTTCATACAGGCATGAAGGAAATTATCTCAAAATTATCCTATACTCAAAACCCCAGCTTAACTGAAGCTCTGTCACACAAAATGATGTATTGTAATCTACAATAGCTGCTGTTCATTGTCAAGCTGCATCTTTTCTGTACATCATAGGCCTGAAAACACAGAAAAAAAAACCTTTTTATTAGAAAGAACATGATTATGTGAAAAAACAACAATACATATTACAGCAGCACTTCATTATTACACAATTATAATTCAACTTAAGATATAACGCTATCATGTCATGGCTCCCATTTAGAATAAACTGTAGATGGCAGTAAACTGTAGATGGCAGTAACTTAATTTTGGCGAAAAATGCATTTTATGCAAAAAGAAAAAGAAAGGGGGGGGGGGGGGGGGGGGGGGAGGGGGGGGGGGAATTTTTAAATATTTTAATATGTATTTCTATGGTTCAAACCTGAGACTCCCTGCTCTGGGGCCTTTTTGGACCCTGGGGCTGCCATTTGAACAAACTTGGTAAAGGACTACAGGCAATGCTACATACCAAAGTTCAAGCATCTGAGCCTTGGGGTTCTGAAGACTGAGGAAGATTTTTGAATATTTTTCTATGTATTTTTATGGTTTTAACCTGGGACTCCCTGCCCCAGGGCCATTTTGGACCCTGGGACCACCATTTGAACAAACTTGGTAAAGAACCACTAAGCAATGCTACATACCAAATTTCTGAGCAAAGTGTCCTAAAGAAACAGATTTTTGAATATTTTTCTATGTATTTTTATGGTTCAGACCCAGGACTCCTTGCCCCGGGGCCATTATGAACCCTGGGCCACCACTTGAACAAACTTGGTAAAGAACCACTAGGCAATGCTTCATACCAAATTTCTGAGCCAAGTGGTTCTAAAGAAGTTTTTTTTTTTAATATTTTTCTATGTATTTTTATGGTTCAGACCCAGGACTCCTTGCCCCAGGGCCATTATGAACCCTGTGCCACCACTTGAACAAGCTTGGTAAAGGACCTGTGACTAGGCAATGCTTCATACCAAATTTCAAGAATCCCAGCCTTGCAGTTCTGAAGAAGAAGATTTTTGAATATTTTTTTCCATGTATTTCTATGGTTCCAAGATGTCATTTAAAGCAAATTGTTGACAACGCATGACGGACGACAGACACTGAGTGATCACAATAGCTCACTTAAGCAATAGGCTCTGGGTGAGCTATTGTGATCACTCAGTGTCTGTACTAAAACGAAGTTTCTCTCCTAGGACTATATTCTTTCCTTGAGCCACATCTTCTGGTGAAGCAAGCAGGAATTCATGTTGTTCCCCCTTTGTAAAACCGATGGAAAACATGGAGGTTGACAAGTAAATAGAACAATATTTTTGGAAAAGATGCTGGGGCATTTATTAAAGCATGGGCATGTATCAGGATGAACAATACAGTATTCAGTTTTCAATACATTTATATCCTAAATTGTTAACACACCAATATTAAATTGCATTAATATGCCGTTTTCTCAGAGCCAGCCAAAATATGATATTTTTAAGTGTTTTACAGTATTATGCCAATTAGCACTAATTTAACTAAAAGCCATATTGGGCTGCCATAAAGACTTAAGTGTAGTATATATTTCCATCCTTTGAGACCTATAATAGGTTTGTCCTGAAAACAGCGTTCTGATCAATTGATTGATCTGATGCTTAACATCCATGGTAAACAGCTATGGTCATGTCGGAATGGTCAGTTAACCTAACCACACTATTTCTGGGCAGGCTTAGACCTTCTAAGCGGTTAACCAGTACTAAGTGCACATACTTTCGCCAGTAACTGACAACTGCCCTTCTTGAATCAGCTGAAGGAGAAACGAAAGTATGTGGCCAGACCGGGTTTCAAACCCAGGACCTCTGACTTATAAGTCAGGTGCCCTACCGATTGCGCTACGCAGCCCGGCAAATCAGTAATAGATTGCGGTAGCAGAATTCCAAAGAACTAAGTACGGTACACTAGTTGACAAAAAAATCCTACCACGACAGAAACTATCCACCACTGCATCAACACTAGGTAAATTACTGTAGTCTGTTATAATAAAACTGGAACCAGGGGTTGCCATTGCCTCCACCTCTGTCTGATCTGTACCAATCACTGTCAAACCAACCCCTTTTTCCCTTAACTTTTCTGCCTTTGCGGCGGCAGTTGCACTGTTATCCGACATTTCATCCATCATTAACAGCCCTCTCAGTGGTACACCCCATCTTCTTTCTCTTGCAAATAGGGTATTCATCACTCTGAGGGCTCCGCATGCATTGACATTACTCCGTCGACTTTTTCTCCGAAGATGTTTGTCGATTTGGTATCCCACACGTCTGATACTAAAGCCATCCCGAAGATGTATGACGCACACAGGAGACTTTGCAAATTTAATGATACCAACACGTGTACATTTTTTGGAGGTTTTGAGTCTGCAAAAATAGAATAATTCCATAAGTTTTGAAAACTTGAATTGGTTTAAAATCACTCACAACTACCATGAAAAGGTGCTTAGTATAAACATTTGGCTACTATACATTTAGCTTTAAGGCAAGGAATTTTTCCGCCCTAAAAACGAAGCCAAATATGTAAATCAGGGCCCAGTTGTTCAAAGCATCGTTAGCCCAACAAGCTCATTAAGAGGTCAACTCGTTAAGTGTTTTGTGACTTTATAGCCAAATACACTTATATTTTATGTTGAAAATAAGTGAGAAGCTTTTGCAATGCAAAAGCTTCTCACATTTTTTTAACAAAAAATACGGGCATATATGTGATATTAACGTTTGAAATTTTAACGTCACGTTAACTAACGACGTTGTTAGTTTTGAACAACTGGGCCCAGCTCTTTGAATTCTGCTATAAATGATGTTCCTCTTCTGAAACAATCCTAAAACTCTAGATGCATCTCAGACACATCTAGATATTTTGGGTTGTTTACCAAATAAATATGGTATTTAAACCAAGCAAACCATAGCAAACTGTACATGCCTAACCAGAATCTGCATGTTTGCAGGCTGATCTTGCAGTACCCAGTCTGCTTATCTCAGCTTAAAATTGCTCCTATTTACCCTGAAGAAAGTACGTTTTCTTTTCGGTTACAAGTCAGTGAATAAGAATCATAAAGAAACTTCAGCTACCAGCCTCTTAATCAGCCTGCTTAGTCCTGCAGCTGGTCATTATTGCAAATATACAGTGGCAGTAAAAAGAAAGACCAGACTGCACAAAGGTTTCCCAGTAGGCTTTGGGGGTTTAGTGATATCACTTTTTTATATCATTTATGCTGCAGCCTAAGGAAATAAAATATGTAACTGTTGTAGTTTGTTGATAACAAAGCTAATGGATGAACTACAAAAAATCCATGAGGAGAAGTGGACCGATTTAGTGAGCCACACATTCTGCCATTTCTGGTTGCTGCCCAGGCCATTTACATAAAATATTTGAATAAGTATCCTCAAATTTTCTTTGGCTTTGGCTCCCAAATAAATGAACAATTTGGGGTTAGCTCTACGTTCTTATGACAAACTTCCAGAACAAGCCTTTATTTTGCTATGTTCTGAGTCTGAAGGAAGAAGAAAGGCATAGCGTTATTGGCAAATAGTGTTGTATTGAGAATAAACTACTGTAATGTGCCTAAATTTTAATTTTTGGGACACCAAAAAGTAATTATTTTCCATTTGAAACAAATGGAAAATCATTTATTTTAGGCGTCCCAATACTTAAGCACATTACGGACAAAGAAATATACAGCAAACTAGAAATGTTTTTCAGAGAAAAACTGATGTCCCCCCACCAGCCCACTTCCCATCCCCTCTAATGAATAACAAGAGGGCCATGATGGCCCTGGATCGCTCACCTGAGTATCCTGTGAACTTAACCTCAGAGACATCCATATGACCGACAGACAGACCTTCACAAAGATTAAATGGAAAATGAACCCTTTATTGTGTACCTAAGGTTTTTATAAGATTTAACCTAATGACCTAGATTTTGACCCCACATGACCCAGTTTCAAACCTGGTCTAGATTTCTTGGATATGAACATTCTGACAAAGATATCAAAACTGTGCCCTCTACAAAATGTTTTTCTAAGGTTTAACCTAGTTACCTACTTTTTGACCCAACATGACCAAGTTGCACCCTTGGTCCAGATTTGTTGGAGACAAACATTCTGACAAAGTCTCATGAAGATTAGAACAAAACTGTGTCCTCTAAAGCGTTCACACTGTTTTTCTAAGAACTGACCTAGTGACCTAGTTTTTGACCTGACATGGCCCAGTTTCAAATCTGGTATAGATTTCATGAAAATAAACATTCTGACAATGTTTCACGTAGATTGGATCATAACTGTGCCCTCCAGAGTGTACACAAGATTTTTCTAAGATTAGACCTAGTGACCTAGTTTTTGACCCCACAAGACTCAGATTCAAATTTGGCCTAGATTTTATATAAATAAACATTCTGACAAAGTTTCATGAAGACTGGATCAGAACTGTGCCCTTTAGAGTGTGCACAAGGTTTTTCTAAGATTTGACCCAGTGACCTAGTTTTTGACCCCACATGACCCACTTTCAAAGATGGTCTAGATTTCATTTAGATAAACATTCTGACAAAGTTTCATGATGATTGGATCATAACTGTGCCCTCTGTGTCATTCTAAGATTTATTTCTATTTTTAGCTCTGGCGGCCATTTTGTTCAGCGGAATGGAACCGTTTGAGCAACTTCTGTTCAAGGCCATGAGTAAAACATTTCTGTGAAATGTTTTTGAAATCGAGGCATTGGCTTCAGAGACGATGATGTTTAAAGCTTTTTTCTATTTTTAGCTCTGGTGGCCATATTGTTCAGCAGAGCAGTACCGTTTGAGCAATTTTGGTAGAGGGTCTCCTAAGGAACATTTCTTTGAATTTATTTCAAAATCGGCCCAGCAGTTTTGGAGGGGAAGACGTTTAAAGGTTTTTCTATTTTTAGCTCTGGCGGCCATATTGTTCAGCGGAGTGGAACCGTTTGAGCAATTTTGGTAGAGGGTCTCCTAAGGAACATTTCTGTGAAATTATTTCAAAATCGGCCCAGCAGTTTTGGAGGAGAAGTCTTTTAAAGGTTTTTCTATTTTTAGCTCTGGCGGCCATCTTGTTCAGCTGCGCGGAACCGTTTGAGCAATTTTGGTAGAGGAACATTTCTGTGAAATTATTTCAAAATCAGCCCAGCAGTTTTAGAGGAGAAGTCATTTAAAAGGTTTCTCTATTTTTAGCTCTGGAGGCCATTTTGTTCAGCGGAGCGGAACTGTTTAAGCAATTTTGGTAGAGGGTCTCCTAAGGAACATTTCTGTGAAATTATTTCAAAATCGGCCCAGCAGTTTTGGAGGAGAAGTCGTTTAAAGGTTTTTCTATTTTTAGCTCTGGCGGCCATATTGTTCAGCCGAGCGGAACCGTTTGAGCAATTTTGGTAGAGAGTCCCCCAAGGAACATTTCTGTGAAATTATTTTGAAATCCGTCCAGCAGTTTTGGAGAAGAAGTCGTTTAAAGCAAAAGTTGACGCCGAACGATGGACAAAGACTGATCACAATACCTCACCTTGAGCACTTCGTGCTCAGGTGAGCTAAAAAGCCTGTACAAATAAAATATCTGTGCAAGTTTGGAGAAAATCCATCCACTGGTTTTAAAGATAGCCTACATATAAGACTATATAATTGAAAAATGAGTCCTTCAGTGACCTTGAAAATGAGGTCAAGGTCATCAAAATCTAATCAGCTATTAAATATGTCCCAATAATGTATTCATGCAAGTTTGGTGAAATTCCATCCATTAGTTTACGAGATATCATGGGTTCAAGACATTGTCATGTAAGTGCTCCACTGACCTTGAAAATGAGGTCAAGGTCACCAAAATCTAATCAGCTCTTAAACTTGTCAAAATGATGTATGCATAAAAGTTTGGCCAACTTCCATTCATTGGTTCAGGACATATTGTGGGTACAAGACATTGTCATCTTACTCCTCCAGTGACCTTTAAAATAAGGTCAAGGTCACCAAAATCTATACAGCTCATAAACTTGTCTCAATCATGTATCCATGCAAGTTTGGTGAAATTCCATCCATTTATGCAGGAGATTTAGTGGGTACAAGAAATTGTCATCAAGGTCCTCCAGTGACCTTGAAAATCAGGTCAAGGTCACCAAAATGTAATCAGCTCTTAAACTTGTCCAAATGATGTATCTATGCAAGTTTGGTGAAATTCCGTCCATTGGTTCAGGAGATATTATGGGTACAAAACAACGGTCATCTAAGTCCTCTCGTGACCTTGAAAATGAGGTCAAGGGCACCAAAATCTAAAAAGCTCTAAAGTTTGTCCTAATGATATATCCATGCAAGTTTGTTAAATTCCATCCATTGGTTCAAGAGATATCCTGTATACAAGAAATTGTCATCTAAGACCTCCAGTGACCTTGAAAATGAGGTCAAGGTCACCAAACTGTAATCAGCTCTTAAACTTGTCCAAATAATGTATCCATGCAAGTTTGGTGAAATTCCATCCATTGGTTCAGGAGATATTGTGGGTACAAGAAATTGTGTTCTAAGTCCTCCAGTGACCTTGAAAATGAGGTCAAGGGCACCAAAATCTAATCAGCTCTTAAGTTTATCCCAATGATATATCCATGCAAGTTTGGTGAAATTCCATCCATTGGTTCAAGAGATATCATGCATACAAGAAATTGTCATCTTAGTCCTCCAGTGACCTTGAAAGAGAGGTCAAGGTCAACAAAATCTATTCAGCTCTTAAACTTGTCCCAATGATATATCCATGCAAGTTTGGTGAAATTCCATCCATTGGTTCAAGAGATATCGCGCATACAAGAAACTGTCACACCGACGCCGATGCCGACTGGATCCGCACTGAAAACAATATGTCCCCCCTCATCTTTGGTGGGGGGACATAATGAGCATTGACCTTACACCTTATATTCCTTTGTAGTGTAGTCTCAGTGGAAACCCCATGTCTCACATTCTGGGTAACATATTTTTGAGCCTTCCAGTTACTAATGAGTGAGTGGGTTAACTTGGGTTTAATGTCCCACCACCAACTA
Source organism: Ctena decussata (assembly GCA_963989385.1). Classification (NCBI taxonomy): domain Eukaryota; kingdom Metazoa; phylum Mollusca; class Bivalvia; order Lucinida; family Lucinidae; genus Ctena; species Ctena decussata. The sequence continues at coordinate 48,412,881 of OZ022500.1, forward strand.
GGTCATCCTCAGTTTAAAGCCACATCCAAAAGACCTGATTGGTAGTCTAGCGTGTTATCCACTAAACTACCACTGCTCCTCCAGTTACTAACCCAAATGAAACAAAGGAAGTGAAGTGTAATAACTTATTACCTTTTTATGATGGCACATAGGAATTCTTTAAGAGAAATGCAGTCGTTTCCTTGTAAACTTTTTGACAGATCCACTGCTATCACAAGATCTATACAACATGTTGAAGCTGAAACAATACATATTACTATTAACATATCAAATAAATATTGAAATATTATTTTAGTATACATTTCCTATTTTGTCCAGTCTAACCCTTTCTCTAAGTCAAGTCTAATCCTCTAATGAGCTGCGGCACGACAAAACGAACAACAAAGTGGCATGTGTGCCCAGCGAAAAATCAGATCAGCCTGGGCATCTGCCCAGTCTGATCAGAGCCTTCGTTGTGCGCTTATAGGTAGCTAAGGGTCTAAGCTACCTCCATGCTGACAGTGAAGTGTCTGATCAGATTTGGCAGATGCTCAGGCAGGTCTGAGTCTGTATTAGGCCCAAAAGCACTTTGTTGGTTTTGTCGTGTAGCGGCTCATATTATATCTGAATTGACTTTTAAATCTTTGAATTTGGACATGTTAAGTGAAGAAGCACTTCCTGGGGAAGCAACAGCGACATTTTCATTTTTGTCTCCCTTCTTAATGGGATTTAACTCTAAATAAAAAGAATTTGCTTCCATAGGGAAGCAAATTCTTTCCTTTAAGAGTAATCTCCAATTAGGATGGGTTCCATCCTTCAGAGAAGCAAACAGGAGGTCACAAAAGTTGGCTCCCTTTGTAAATACGGGAGAAAAAGACACAAGTATTCTCATACACCTAAACTCATGCATGGAAATGGTAAGAGATATGGGAGATACCAAGAGAGTACAGTAGGTACTACAGACAAGCACATCCATCAGGTAGGTCAGTTTATGTCACAATCACATGATTTAAACATCTAATATCTCATATTTGGAAATAAAATGAGCCGCGACATGAGAAAACCAACAAAGTGGTTGTACGTCCAACACATACTCAGATCAGCCTGGGGATCCGCCGAGTCTGATCAGACTCTTCACTAAGCACTTAAAGGGTAGCCAAGGGACTAAGCTAGCTTCATGCGGACAGCGAAGACTCTGATAAGACTGGGTAGATGCCCAGGCTGATCTGAGTCTGCACTGGGCGCATAACCACTTTGTTGGTTTTATCGTGTCGCGGCTCAAATAATCTCCAACTATATAAGTCACTTCGAAAAAGCTATCTTTGACTGAGTGTCAGCTGACTTCTTTCTGAGTGAGTGGCTCACTCACTGAACTGAGCAAAGTTTTACTCACCATTACACCTTGCTCTGTCAAATGAGGCAGTTTAAGGGCAGGGAATATAGCTTTCCTGTCCAGATAGCTTACAGTCACTCACTGTACTGAGCAACATTTTACTCACCTATACATCTTGTTGTACTAGCCAAGGCAGCAGAAGGGCAGTGAAAACAACTACCCTGTCAAGGTAGCTTAAAATCACTCTCTGTACTGAGCCATGTTTTACTCACCTACACATCTTGCTCAATCATCTGAGGCATCTGAAGGGCAGGGAAGACAGCTATCATGTCCCAATAGCTTACATTCACTCACTGTACTGAGTCATGTTTTACTCACCTACACATCTTGTTCTATCATCTGAAGCATCTGAAGGGCAGGGAAGACAGCTATCCTGTCCTGTCTCATTCTGAAAGGTACCGTCAGGACAAAACTCGCACTGCATTGCAGTTGAGTTAAAGAAGCTCCCTCTAGGACAATCACCTGAAAATATCATAAAATACACTGTAATGACCCCAAATTTTGGATAAAAATACTTCAGCAAAAAGAGTGAAGCCTTATCACACTGAAAAAGCAGACGACAATATTTGTGTCTGCAAAATATAAAAAAAAAGTTAAATACAAGCTTTAACATATTGAGAAGTCAAAGACCAGAGGGCAAAAAGTGTAGATTCTGATGAGGCGGCTCATTATGAGCTGCCTTATCTGGATCTATACTATTTGCAAATTCAATTACTTTGATTATTGGTGCTTTAAGTTCTAAACAAGATCAGATTACTCCAAAAACAGTCTGATCAGGGTCTGCGCTGTCAATCATCTCTCCAATAATATTTTACGTATCACGAAAATAAAGTAAATGGCTGCACTTTCAGGGGAAGTAACTCTGCCAATGTTTTTTTGCCTCCCTTCTATAAGGGGTCAAGTCTTAACCCATTCCATTTGGGATACCCCTAAAGGGGTATCTGGGCAAACAGTTTGGATCCAGATCAGGCTCCACAAATGTGGGGCCTGATCTGAGATCCAAACTGTTTGCTGCCTAGACATCATTTCTACAAGAGATAGTTAGACCGATATTGTCAAAATATTCTTGATTTTTGATGCAGACGACAATTTCAGCAGACGACAAAAAATACCCAGAATGCAATGGGTTAAGAAAACAATTTGCTCATTAAGGAGCAGTCTTCCATTTCGGAGCACCAGCAGACCCTATTTGCGGAATGAGTTTTGTGAACCAGGGAGGCGAACAAGGAGTCATAGAAGTTGTCTCTCTTTAATAAAATGGCAGAAAACATGGCAATGTACCACTACACAACAAATCAAATTGTGCAAACGTGTCTGATTACGGCATGTGCATTATGCCAGATAACTTGGATTTACTGTAATTATGCCAGATAATTTAGATTTACTGTAATTATGCTAGATAACTTGGATTTACAGGACTTATGCCAGATAACTTGGATTTACTGTTATTATGCCAGATAACTTGGAATTACTGTAATTTTTACTTGTAAGACAAAGCTTTTTTACTTCCAAAACAATCTCAACAATCCTTATTCTCAGGGTGCTACTCTTACAGGATAGAAAAAAGCTCTAAAAGACAGCAAATGATTTCATTTGAGAAAGAATGCATCATCAGTGATATGAATCATTCTGCTACAAGTTATAACCCTCATGAATTCTGCAGCTACACCATGGCTGTGTATTCATGATATTTCTTATTTATTTAATTATACATGTACAAAAATATGCCTATTACCATAAACACAATATTAACCATGACGTGACAAACCCAACAATGTGGTTTCTGCACCCAGTGAAGACTCAAATCAGCCTGAGCATCTGCCCAGTCAAATCAGAGTCTTCCCTGTCAGCATGGAGGCAGACTTGGACCCATAGCTACCCTTTAAGTCCTCAGCTAAGACTCTGATCAGACTGGATGGCTGCCAAGGTTGATCTGATTGTTCATTTGGTGCACATGCTACTTTTGTTGGTTTTGTGGTGTCACAGCTTATATACCCAAACAAGTTGTCCTGTCATCAGATGACACTGGTGCTGTATCTGGGCAATCTGTACACTCAGCCGAGCCCGCTTCTGGGGCAACTGACCCCTCCGGGCAAGCCATACACATGATCTGAATGCCCGGTGTATTAGCTGGTTGGAAGGTTCCTGGGTCACAGGCCACACAGTTACCCGTTGCCATATCCATCTTTTCACCAGGCTTACATCCTTGCAAAAAAAAAATATATATATAAATAAATAAATAAATAAACTACTGATTTAAGGTTCTTACACATTTTCAGGAGAAGCAACTCTAGCATTTTTCATTTTTATTGCCCTTCTCAGTGGGGGTCAACTCTTTAAGGAAAGAATTTGCCCCTGAGGGAGCAAAGTCTTTCCTTAAAAAGTTGACCCCCCTTTTGAAGTGGCCAATTTCTCCTGGGAAGAAAGCAGGAAGTCATGATAAGGCTGCTGACTCTTTAAACATTAGGTCTCTCTCGCTGCTGTGGGTTCATGCCTCAATCAGTGCACAAGTGAGAAAGCTGCTTGCAGGTCAGTTGTTTTACCCCAAGAGCTCGGTTTTTCACCCACCTCTGCTTAATTATTGGCTTGATTTAAGTTAAATATTCTTAAAGGGGCTGTACAACACATATTAGACAAATGCACCGCAGGCACTACATGATACCCCGCCACTGCTGCCATGTAACTTAATTTTTGAGATACATAATAGCTAAATAGCCACAGAACTTGGATAGACAAAGCTGTGATGCCATTACTGTAAACAGATATTAATATAAACCACCCAACAATGCGGGGCATTCTGACCAGTGCAGATTTAGATCAGGCTGTAAAGCATTTCTTTAAGCTGAGAGACTCTGTTTCTTATTCTATTGTGTTAAACATATCAGTGAAGTTTCATTCAGATATTCCATATAGTATATGAACTACAGGTCAAAAACCAATTTTCAGATCTATCAAGGGGGGATAACTCATGAACTGGAAAGGTAAGAGTGACGGTCCTTTGTCACAATATGAAACCTTTGATGTGAAACATATGTATTAAGTTTCATTCCGATATTCCATATAGTCAAGAATCTACAGTAAAAAAAAAACATTTTTCAGACCTATCAAGGGCCAATAACTCACGAACTGGAAAGGTCAGTGCAACAGTTCTTAGTCGCAATATGTAACCTTTGATGTGAAACATATCTGTAAAGTATCATTCAGATATTCCATATATTAAAGAAACTACGGGAAAAAAACATTTTTCAGATCAATCAAGGGCCAATAACTCATAAACTGGAAAAGTAAGAGTGCCGGTCCTTAGTCACAATAAGTAACCTTTGATGTGAAACATATCTGTGACGTTTCATTCAGATATTCCATATAGTAAAGGAACTACGGGAAAAAACATTTTTCAAATCAATCAAGGGCAGATAACTCACAAACTGGAAAGGTAAGGGTGACAGTTCTTAGTCACGATATGTAACCTTTGATGTGAAACATATCTGTGAAGTTTCATTCAGATATTCCATACAGGTAAAAAAAGATTTTTCAGATCAAATAAGGGTGGATAACTCATGAACTGTAAAAGTAAGAGTGACGGTCCTTAGTTACAATATGTAACCCTTGATGTTAAATATATATGTGAAGTTTCATTCAGATATCATAAACAGTAAAGGAATAACAGGCCAGATACCATTTTTCCAATACAAAAAAGGGCAGTAACTCTGTTAAAAATGGACAGATTTTGCCCATTTACAATCCCATACCACTCATCCCCAATAACAATATGTATGCAAAATTTGAAAAAATTCCGTGAATAAGTACTCAAGTTATCAATCAGAAATGGTGAGCATGGTCGGATGCACGGACGGACAAACAGACGGACGGATACCGGAAGGTATAACATTATACCCAACTACTAAAGTGTGGCGGGGTATAAACAAGAGTTGTCAGAAGACAACAAAGCGTGCCTTATGGGTGCCTGATTCTCACAGTCACCAAGACCTACAAATATATCAGGTCATCTGCAGTGTCAGACTGAGCCATTATCCCAGGTATATGATGAATACATACGAGGGTTGATCCAGAAGTAATGTCACTGCAGCTATAAAATCGTGTAAAATAAAGATGGAGCAACAAAATTTCGTATCCAAGTACCTTAATCTATTTGCATTATGATCTGAGAATATCATAAAAATACAGTGCAAAGTAACTGAGATATCGAGATAGACAGAAGACATGGTAACGAAACGCGCCGCACGTCAATGACGTCGTTGACGCACCAGACGAAGTTTCGATACTGTGTCATGTCCAAAGTAGCATATTCGTTGGTCCAGCAAAGCACTAATGTCTGTTCACCCATGTCTATCTCTTCTTTTAATATTACTTGAACAGCCCCGCGGCTCAGGTTTAAGAATTTACCTTATATTTGAATTGCAGGACATCGTTCTTCATATATGGGGTCAGAACAACAGTGACGTTATTTTTTGAAATTGTACATAAAGGTCTTCCGGTTTTCGGACTAGCCTCTAGGGACCCATCTGCACCCGTATCACGCTGATTGCACCTTGTCACAAGCCTGATAATATTTGTTATATCACCACATGTCTAATAAACAGCTCTAGAGGCTGTAATGGTGATATTCCAAATTTGAGGTAAAACCGCATATATATCTGCTGACGCGTTTGTCAGAAATCTACAGTTTTACTCTCGGCAGTAACAAGCATTAGCACTAGCTAGCGAATTTCAAACTGCAGTGACGCTATTAAAATTTCAACAATGGGCGGCAGAAATATATTTGGTCATCGTATCAAATTTTCATCTGATTTGGCGCGTTATTTTGATTTTGATTTGTGATTGCCTTTGAAACTTATGTTCATGTAATAAACGTTATTCTAACGTGCGGCGCGATGACGTCGGTGGCATACTTTGAACGTCTATATATTTGGAAAGGAAAAAGATTCGAACTTTATATTTATTCTGTAAATCAGAACTGAATTACAGTGTAGCTTGATATAATTTTTATAACAGTGCTACGATGAATAAGCGCGCAATGAACACAGTGACATTACTTCTGGATCAACCCTTGTACTAAATACACCTAAAATATGAAGCAAATCACTGAATGATAACATTTATGTTAGAGTACGTGACCTCAAATTCTCAAATATGATGTTAATCTATAAACAGCTTTGGAGACACAAGGCAAAATCACTGAACCATGAAATATAGGTCACAGTGATCTATAAATAAAATGAGGTCATTCGGGATGTCAGACCGATCCACTATGCCAGCTGTGATGTTAATCTATCAAACAGTGCTTGAAATATAAGACAAAATCACTGGACCATGAACAAAGGTCAAGGGCACAGGTGTCAGCATGGTAGCTCTGCAGCTGCTGCAATTATAGGGATATGCTATTTGACCAAGTATCAAGTCTCTTCTGTCAAAGGTTTGATCAAAACTAAAAATTTTGCCTTAAAAACAGTGCCAAACGGCAAAGTCAGTCAACCGTAACATATAGGTCAAGGATATACAATTGTGTCATGCAGCTGCTGCAGTCATATGGATGTATATATGTACCAAGTATGATGATTGTAGCTGCTGTAGTTTCTAAGATACAGAGTTGAACATGGAGCTAAACACAATTGTTAACATTGGTTAACCTGATCACGGACGCCGACGAGGACGCTGATGGGTACGCTAACGCTAACGCATACTCGGACTACGATGCCGGGGGTATAGCATAAGCTCTGCTTTGCTTCGCAAAGGCGCGCTAAAAATAAAAGTCATGAAAATTGGAAATACATTCTTGGGACATAATTTTTGCAGTGGGAAATTAAAGCTGTTAACTATTTTTCAACAATAAGTATCAGTGTACAATGAAACTAACAATAAGGGTAGGAGTCCTGGTAGCTCAGTGGGTGAAGCGCTGGCCCACTGATCTAGTAGCCAAGGGTTCCAGTCTCACTGTTTGAGGAAATCTGTCCAACTACAAACAGGGCTCCATTGCACACAGCCTTTCATTATCACCCTCTCATCATCCTAATATGACTGAAATACTATGAAAAGGACATAAAATTGCAAGTCAACCATCCACAAGGGTAAAGTGTAAAATTACATGCATATCTTAATCTTGAAATCCTGACTGAATGATTTTGAATTATCCAGCATTTGAATTATCAGAATATTAGATATAAGGAGTTACAAAATCTGAACATTAAGTGTAATGAGACTTCAGCTCTGGTACCTTCCATACAATCACCAGCTGCATCATTTCCTGTCCCAGCAGTAGTGGTACCAGTGGGACATGGAGTACACTCTTCAGTCCCCGTGCTGTCAGAATACGTTCCAATGGGACAAGGCTCACACGACTGGGTTGTCTGGTCATAATACTGACCAGTTGCACACTCCTCTGAAAAACAAAACACAATATTTACATTAGAAACGTCAAGACATATGTGACATTTTAAAACCCCATGTAGTTTACTCTTCAACAAGATGCCCACATGGGCCTAATATGGCTCACCTGAGTATTTTGCCCCAATGTATCTAATGAATGGTCAATGACATAAATTTGCAAATGTCCATGCAAACTGCAGGGGTTTTTGAAATTGGTCTTGTGATATTTAGTAACATTAGTAATACATGTAGTTGGTGGCCACTTTGGATGGTCCAGTTTTGCACTTTATGAAAGCATCATTTTCACATATGTTTTGTCAAAATCTGTTCAGCAGTTCACAAGACAGTGTGTCACTCATATTTTTCCCTATCTATAGACAAAGACATGTGCACATCTTAACATCCCAAACTCACTAATTACAGCTAAGACACATAAACATGATTCTAATGCACTTACAAATATAACGCAGCGCCTGATTGGATAACGTCAAAAATTTGCGACAGTATATTCTGCGATATACTGTCGCAAATCCGATGTCATTAAGTAAGGTCGCTTCTCATTGGCTGACGCTTGGTTTTATGTTGTTGATTGCCCTTGAAATCGGTGCAAACTGGTACATTATGAAAGGTGAAAATGTGAAAAAGTGCATTAAAATGGGGATAACTGTATTGAAAATTCTCATTTGGGGAGGTAAATCATCGGTTTTATGGTCGCAAATTGCATTTTATGGCCCCGCTGACGCGTCGCCGTAAAACGAAATTTCTGACCATAAAACCGATGATTTAACTCCCTAAATGACAATTTTAAAGACAGTTATCCCCTAATTCATAAACCTCTACAGGTGTCCCTGGTCTGTCTGGTTACTAGCACAAGACCTTCTGTCCATTTGACACTGATAAAACTGGACAAGCAAGACAGACCCTAATGTGTTTCCGATAAACTGCTATTTATTTTTATTTATTACAAATTTCTGACAAAATTACATACATTTGTGAAAACAAACATATATGAGCCGTTCTCTGTGAAAGCCGGGCTTAATGACATTACGTAATAATTGCGTTGTGAACGGATGAAAAGCACCAAAAATAATAATTTTTCGGACCTCTATTTCTTTCCATGAAAATACCTTAGGCGTAGAGATATAATAGAAAGCCTATGAATTCAGAAAAAATCCAGTCATAAATATGACATATGTTGCCATGACAACGCTTATCCCAAACTTACCCCAAAGCTTTGAAACAGATGGTATACCATCACAAAGACCTTTCTTTTGAGAAAGAATGTTAAATCATGCAAATTGTCATGTGTGTGCTATGAAAATACACTTTGAAAATTAGCAAACACACTTTTTTTCCGAGTTATTTTGTGTAACAAGCATAGAGAGCGCATTCAAACAAACGTTATGACGTTGACGTCAAAACATACTTCCATGACGTTAATAATGTCATAAAAAGAAAATGCATCATCTGTGTGCTTCTAAAGTCTATATCTCAGTAATAAATAATGGTAAGCACCTCAAATTTTCAGGAAATGTTCAGAAATGCTAATACGTTTCAGTGATGCAGTTAGTTAAATTTTTGTTTTTATGTCATTTAGCCCGCTTTTCATAGAGACTAGCTCATATATAAATGTCTACGAATTGGATGTAAGTTAGGCCTATATTTATCCTCTCCTAGACGGCACTGTACAAGTATATTATATATACAATACATGCATAAATAATTTTATTATAATCATACTAGACAAGCAAGCAAGACAGCCCCTTGTGTTTCCAATAAACTGCAATTACTTAAAAATACCGTAAGTGCAACAACCCTTGAGACCATTCTAAAGAAAAATTTTATGCCGAGGTTGATGACTGTAGGTAAATAGATCAGAAGAAATGGACTTTAACACTATGGTTGACATAATTTTGGATATAAAATATTACAAAGTCAGCAGAGCATGACTATAGGTCAAGGGTCAAAATAAGTGCAAGAACCCTTGAGATCATTCTAAGAAAAAAAATTATGCCACGTTTGACAGTTGTAAACATTATAGTTTAAGAGGAGTGGACTTTAATGCTAAGGTTGACGCAATTGTAGACGGACCGACAGATTGAAAATCTAATGGATTGACTGATGGATGGACAAAAAACCCAGACTCTTTTATGGCACCTCGTAAACGCAGATGGGACAATAAACATTCGCAGCATCTGGACTGTTATAGTTATTGTCTGATAAGTCACACTTTTCTGGTCAGTCTTGTGGTACTGATTGCTTTTAAGCCATTCTATTCCGGATACCCCTTTAGGGGTACTTGGGCAAACAGTTTGGATCCAGATCAGGCCCCACGAACGTGGGGCCTGATCTGAAATCCAAACTGTTTGATGCCAAGACATCATTTCTACAAGAGTTAGTTAGACCAATATTGTCAAAATATTTTTGATTTTTGATGCAAACAACAATTTCAGCAGACGACAAAAAATACCCAGAATGCAATGGGTTAAAAATCTCAAACAGAGTTCACCTTTACAGGCAGTTCTGTCATCTGTAGATAGTACTGCAGGTAGCATACACATGTCACATGTAGCCTGACCAGCATCTGGTTGGAATGTCCCCGGAGGACAATCCATGCACATTATAGCAATACCAGGATCGTTGCCTGATTGATTGGTACCCGGCTCACAAGGTACACACACCAAGGTCGTCATGTCCATCATCTCACCAGGAGTACAACCTATAGTACAGATAAGAAATTATTACCTGTATCCGAGCTGCAACATGCAAAAAGGTGCTTAACCTTTAAAGTGCCAAACAAGCAGATAACACAATTTATGTCTGCAAAATTTCAAAATTTAAAAAATTGTTTCATCCAAGCAATATCATTGTGAGAAATCAAACAACAAAGGACAAACGGTATAGATTCAGATGCGATATGTGGCTCATTATGAGCCACCTTATCTGCATCTATCCTGTTTGCAAATTCAACTATTTCTTTTTCATTTCAAGTGCTTCAAGGTTTATCATATAGCATGAGGGTACCCTCATCGGACAGGGTACCCCCATCGGACACCTTTACCCCCTTTTCTCGTTTTAAAGGAGTAGCACCTCGCCCAATTTAATGTCAATTATTATAATGTTTTGTGGTCTTTTTCTCGACACTGTCAAATGCCTTTCTCGTCTCGGGAGTGTTAACGCCATTTCCACAGACTGTATTTACCGAACAATGGTACGTACATGTCAGAAACATTTCAGTGAATCACAGTGATTTCTTATTACCTAAATACTGATCAATGATCTAATCAACAACATTGGATCAAGATTTTAGTCTTCTTACAAATGATGTAAGGCTTATATTGGGGTTCGATCTAGTTTTTAAGAAATTAGACAAAAATGCACACTTGTCTGCATCTTGACACCTGCTAAATTCTATAGTTAGACGTAAACAAACGTCATCATTATGAGGGAGTGCATATTATTTTACCTTTAATGTCAGACTATAAGTTCTGATTCAGAACTGATTTTGTCTATTTATCTTAAACAAATATATGTCTTTACATTGTTACATTTAATTTGTTTGTGCATAGTTTGTTTACATGTGTAAAAAATAAAGGTGTCTGATGGGGATACCTCTAACCAAGATTTTACACCTGTTACCTGTGTGATAATGAATACTCCCCGATTCCTCCGTATGACGTCATACAACAGCTGATGTTTATCGAATCCATACATGAGGTACCTATTTCGCAAGTCACATGAAGTTGTTAGACTTTTGATTTTACAGTTTGAAAATTTATTTGAAAAAAGCTTTCCTTAGGTGTCCGATGGGGGTACCCTTACGCTATGCAAACAGCAAATACTCAAACGAGTCTTTGAATCAGTGATGTCTAGCTACAGCCTTCATTTTCTGCCCATAGACTCCTCAGGGTTCTTATGTGTTAAGACTCTGACCAGACCATGTGGATTCACAGGCTGGTCTGATCCTTTGCTATTTGCATATGTCCTAAGGAGTGTGGGAGCACCTCCATGTAACCGGAGGATCATTGGTCTTGTAGCTCACCTGAGCCCACTCATCCTCAGTGAGCTTATCCTAAAGTGCTTATGTATTGGAACATCTAAAACCATAATTTTAGATGTCCCAATATTTAAGCACATTATAGTATGCTGGCATTATTTTTGACCTTGCTATAAATTAGGTCAAGGTCAATACAGGGTCATAATTTGAACAAACTTTGTAGGGCCAGGGTCCCTGATGCTACATACAAATTTTGAAGGTCACTGGCCTTTCTGTTTTGGAGAGGAAGATTTTAAAAGGGTCTTTAGCATATATTGGAATGGCAGCCATCTTGGTCAAGTGACCTGAAGGCCAGCTGAATACACTTTCGTTTCCCCCACCCAGGCAGGTTCCACATGAAACATGGCTTCAATCGGCCCAGTGACATCAGAGAAGATGTTTGAAAATGTTGATAGATGGATGGATGGACATATGGATGGACTGATGGCAGAGGCCTGGCTATACCATAAGCTATCCTATGAGCCTAAAGGCAAAGGTGAGCTAAAAATAGCAGAAAAACATAGACTGAGGTGTACCCATACAACTTTTATGTGAGTTACATCAAGCAAAACTCTGCTTGACATATCTGCAAACACTGAAGACTCAAACCAGTCTGAGAATCTCAGCATTTTATCCAGGGCCTTCATTTTGTGCCTATTAATTCTTTGGTGTCTATACATGGTGTATGCCAGCAGCAAGGCTCTTGTCAGACTGCACAGATGTGCTGGCTGGTCTGAGCCTTTGCTGTTCATACATGCCATAAGCATCCTTTTTTCTGTATCATGGCTCATATAAGTTCCAGGGGCCGTATTCATAAAGCAACTTAAGTCGTTGCTATGCTGTTGCTAAGGGTAAATTTCTATGTTGGAGATTCCCTACAACTATGAAATTTGGTCTGGAGGAACAGTCTTACAAAGACTGTTCCTCCAGAGCAAATTACATAGTTGTAGGGAATCTCCTTTATAGAAATTAAGCCTTAGCAACAGCATAGCAATGACTTAAGTCGTTTTATGAATACGGCCCCAGCTAGTTATCTTTATGCAGTAGCAAGATTGCATCAACTGGGCTCCACTTTAAAAAAATTACCCTTTCGTGCCACCGGTCAGCTACCTACAACCTCCAAGGAACTGGTTCATGCAAATAAACACACCATGGAATGCTACCTCACACCTGGCTGTGCATAGTCACAAAACAGAGCTACCCTAATGTCTTTAAATATTGGGACACCTAAAGACCATTAATTTTCCATTTGGGACAAATGGAAAATTAATGGTTTTAAATGTACCCATACATAAGCACATTAGAGTAAACCAGAAAACTCCACCCAAAGTTTATACCACTGCTGCCACCACTGATGTTGGGAAGGTACTTCTGCTAGTAGCAGGGGAGACAACAAACGATAAAACATTTAACACTAAAATTGCTGATACCTCTTTATGGATCCAAAGGCTAATCTTACACTTTACTTCAACAGTGCTAACTGTATCATTTGGATATTGGGGGTTTCTCTTAAGGTAGAGCGTTTTCAACCAAGGGAGAAAATTCTTTCCTATAAGAGTAGCCCCCAGTTACTCTTAAAGGAAAGAATTTTCTTTCCAGGGAAGAAAATTCTCTGGGGAGAAAATTCTCCCTTTAAGAATAGCCCGAGGTGAAGAAGAAGATATGCCTGGACTATCTTTAAAAAGTATATCCTTTCTAAATTCAAATTCCAGGACTTTTCCCTGACTTTTCAAGTCCTTTCCAAATTTCCCTGACCAATCTCAAAATTCCCTGACCTGAAAAAAAATTCATTCTTCCTGCTGTGAATCCATGCGGTCTAGCTGGAGCATTCATTTTATGCATGCAGATTCCTCAGGGTTTATACATGTTGTGTCAGAATAGTGAAAGCACTGATCAGGCCCAGAGGTTATGAAACTTGAGTACATTCTCAAACTCAAAATAAAGCACACTGATTGGCTGCCTCCGAGCACATGCTTTATTTTGAGTTTGAGATTATTCTCAAGTTTTATAACCTCGAACCCAGACTACACAGATTCCCAGGTCAATCTTAGTCTTTTGTGGAGGCATATGTATTAGCACTAGTTGTGTATTGTACCTCAGCTTCTGTGTAAAAACACTGCAGACAGAATTGTAAACAGTGCATACCCTGCTCAGGCTGCTTTTTAAGGAACAGCTTTCAGGAGTATCCTGACCTAGGTCTACACTATTTGCTAATTTAACCAGGATTGCTACTTATCCGCCTCTTATCCGCCACTTTGAGTTTTGCGCAACTATTTACAATTTTCAATATTTTATGGATCCCAAACTTAATATCCATATTTTTTTTTACGGATCCAAAAGTTAATTTTACTCTTTACTTCAGCAGTCCTAATTGTATCACTTAGAAATTGGTGGTTACTCATATAGGAAAGAATTTGCTTACCAGGAAGCAAATTCTTTTCATTAAGAGTAGCCCTCATTGAGGAAGGAGTTCTGACTGGACTACCTCTTTAAAAAGTGCACCCATTTACTGAGGACTGCCACAGCTGTTAATTTTTAAATTCCCTGACTTTCCGTGTCCTTTCTAAATTTCCCTGACTAGCCACAAAATTTCCTGACTTTTCCTTGACCTGAAAAAAAAAAAAATCCTGATGTTTTTCCGCGACAGTGGCCACCCTGCTCACTTCTGTCCTGATAACTGCAGTCATTAGAGTTATCTCCCTTACCCATCATACAATCAGCCATACTGGTGCTTCCCATAGACATTGTAGTTTCATCTGCCGGACAGTCAGTACAAGCTTCACTATTGGCTGTAGCTGAGAATGTACCAAAGGGACAAGGAGCACAAGCCCCAGCCTCTTGGTCATAAAACGATCCTGCGGCACAAGGTCCTGAAAAAATAATAACATTTAAGGTCACAAGAGACTTTTTCGTGGAAGCAACTCTGCCATTTTCATTATGGCTTTTCTTTTGATCTTGAATGTTAAAAACTAGGAATAATAAGCAAATTCGGTGAATTTATATCCCCTGCCGAATAGAGCTGTCATTGATTGGCCATTTGGCATATCGCGATATATCGATATACATATATATCGATAAATTGATAATTTTCTAAAAAAGGTTAAAATACAACTTTTATAGACCCTAACTGTTATTTTATGCCCCTTATAATCTGAATGATTAAAATATAAAAACCCAGCCTTCTCTTACCTTTTAAGGCCAGTATTAAATAAAGTTTCAGACTTCATTTGATATTTTATTTGTAATAAAGTCATAAACTCCAAACGTCATAAAACTTTAACAAAACATGTACCAAGTCAACAGTAACAGTAATAATACCTGGCATCACAGAACTTCTTTTCTGTAAGATACTGACTAGACTGGCTGGATTTTGTTGGTATATTGACAATTTGACATATTTCTCCATAAAACATTATGTAGTGGGTAGTCATTCGAGGCCCCTCAATGAGGCAGTTCTAATGAATATCCACATCATATGTATTTTATTAAAATATCTGAGATGGAAAATTATCCATCCTTATCTATAGCTAAATGTTTCTCCAACATTTTAATCCAAAGTACTATTGATTTCATCCCCAGTATGGGTGTTTCTCCAGTATGGATTGGCATTAGAATGCCACTCTTTGATACTGATTTTTGCCTTTTCTATATCGATATCAATATTGCAGCTCATTTTTATCGATACATCAATATCGTCAATATGGATGACAGCTCTACCGCAGAAGTGGCCCTGGTTTGTTTATTATTATCATTTATTTTAAGTTTCATATATTTTCGTTCACTGGGCTGAGTGGACTATTACTCTGGCATAAGTGAGGCATAAGCTGAAGCTGTTCTTAAACACTTGCCTAAGCATCACTGCACTATGATGATACATTTTTTATTCAGTTTCAAGAAATTTTGTTCAGTCCAGTATCTAAGTTATGGCTAATTTGTGGATTTTAAGTCAATTCAAGGTCATTAAACCATGCACTACTGATGAGATTATAATCAAACTTAATGTGCACTGCTTTGTCAAGAAAATACATAATATTTTAAGTTTCATGAAATTCCATTCATTGGTTACTTAGTTATGACTCAATTAGTCAATCTGTTGATTTTAAACCAAGTCAAAGGCAATAACTCATTGCTAACTGAAGCAATTTGGACAAAACATAAGATGCACCAATGTGTTATGGTGATACATATTTAGTAAAAGTTTCATAGAATTCTATTCATTGATTACTAGTTATGGCTAAATTTGTCAATTTTAAATTGATTCAAGGGCAATAACTCATGCACTTTGGATGCCATTCTAATGATACTTTATGTGCATAACCGCCTTATGGTGATACATATTAAGTTTAAGTTTCATGAAATTTCGGTATTTGGTTACTTAGTTATGGCTCACTGTAATGATTTTAAGTCAATTCAAGGGTAATAACTCATGCACTCCTGAAGCCAGTCTAATGAAATGTGACATGCATCAGCGAGTTATAGTGATATATAGTCAGCTTTAGTTTCATGAAATTCCGTCCAGTGGCTACTTAGTTATGGCTCATTTGATTGATTTTATAACAATTCAAGGGCAATAACTCATGCATTACTGAAGCCTGTTTGATGAAACTTCATGTGCATCAGCGGGTTACAGTATTATATATCTATTATAAGTTTCATGAAATTCTGTCCAGTGGCTACTTAGTTATGGTGCATTTTATTGATTTTAAAATAAGGGCAATAAGTCATGCATTACTGAAGCCAGTCTGATGAAACTTGACATGCATCAGCGGGTTATAGTAATGTATATTTATTATAAGTTTCATGAAATTCCATTCAGTGGTTACTTAGTTATGGCTCTGGACTGACAGACGGACAGTTGGACGGACGGACATGGAGAAACCATGCTGTGTACATGCTCTTAGAGAATTGACCCCGACCGACCCGATTTACTGCTATATAAACTAGGGTTACTCGGGGTATTGATTTCACATGTGTTTCTAATGAAACTGGTCGTATAATCCTCCGGTATACCAATAAATGATACAGAATTATGCAATTTCGCAGCAGTGCCCCAGGTGGTGAAGATAACGATGTTAACCGATTTTCTCTAGTTAAAAGTAAAACATAAATATCCCGCATCCTAGTCTTGATATAATCTAGAAAATCAAAATCCTCGTTAAAAGTTGTGTTGTTAAGGCGTTTTGAACGGATTTCTACGTTAAAATTTAAGCATTTTGTAATATAACAATTTTGTAATGGCACGGGAACCAGCGAAACAGTATTCCCTGTTTTACTGCCTTTATAAAAAAATAGTTCCAGTTGTATTGCAAACTTATCTTTGTGTGATACTTCAAAAATATGTCTTCAAACACACTGACTATTTAGAATAAAAGTAGACAAAACTTTATCATTGGATATGCGATTTTCTAGAGTATTTTATGAAAGCATTCTTTAAGCGGCGCACTAATACCGTGAATCATGTCTCAGTAGCACCGCTGATAAAAATACTATATGCTTGAATTACCTGTATTATGAACCGGGAACCAGAGATAATGGCAAAAGTAGTTCACAGAGCATGTTTAGCTGATACCTGCAGTGTCCAGATAATTAGGCGATGGCTAAAACTTCTGGTTTGATTATCAGTTAGGCATAATTTTTTTGTTATTTTTCTCTAAGAGGATGTACACATCATGTATATCCCTCCGCCTTCGGCGGGGGATAACAACTTAAGTTTGAAATTATGGACTTCAAGTCTGCTCTATGTCCCGCTAGTGGTCAAAGCAGTGATGTCAAATTTTAAAAATATAACAAGAACAAACAATAAGCACAGGTTTCCTTCGCCATATTGCCAAAGACAAACTTACTAGAACTAAAGACATCTTTCAATATTATGCAACCACAGGTTAAAGAATTAAATAGGACAGTCACAAAAGACAGAAAACCTATGTAGAATTTGAAGGTCAAAGTTCTCACAGCTCCCCATCCCCTCCACACCCCCTCCCCCCTCCACACTCTCCCAAAGCCCACTCCTGCTAACAAAACTGGAGACCTTGTGTATAATGTCTACCCCACACAATAATCCCGATTACAAGATGCAAACAGGGGCATAGGACAGAAAAATGTCCAAACAAAGTAACGATACATTTTGCCCTCCACATTAATGGTCATTGCAACCCCTTTTCCCATTGTAAAAATGGTAGTAAAACATGAACCTATATACCACAACAGTGACAGGACTGGGATTTTCAATGTCATACATAGCATCTGAACTGTCAGCTGATACTATAAAAATTCCAGTTTTGTTCATTCAGCTTTCTGTACTGATGTTATCACATTATGGAAAATTTCAACAGGACAAATGTTTACTTAAGGAATGAATTTCATTTTTCTGATGTTTATCGAAAAATAAACAACATTTACAAAGTAAGTGAACCCCAAACGGGTTCATGTAAACTTTGCTAGCGGCCCAATGTAGTTTATACTTCGATAAATACCAGAAAAATTAAGTTCATTGCTTATATCTACATTCTTTTCTATCTTTTATTTGACCACAAATTTGCGTTAAGGGCTACAGTTGAAGCAGAAAAAACTGTATGCATCTATACCCAGTTTTCTACTAGGAGTGGAACAGCGTCAACGACGTCATAACGCCGCCTACGTCCAATCAGATGTGTACAGAATCATGGTTTATTTTGACGTCACTTAACAGCATGTAACCTCGCGTAAAACCGATGTAGTTATTGAAGTATAAACAACATTACGTGCTAATAGTTTACCATAGGGGTATTCAATAAGTGCACTGAGAATGTAAATATTAATAAATACTTCTTGAATAGTTCCCAAGCAGACAGGCAAAACTGCACTTTTACAAAAAGTTCAGCCAGAAGTAAGGAATGTCACATATAAAGCAGTAGCTGATTTAACTGAAATACAGTAAAGATTCTAAAAATTAGGACACCTAAAATAATAACCAGAACTGTCCTAAGTGAAACAGTTTGGTTTTACATTGCGGTAATGTGTCCAAAAGATGCAGATAGAATTGCAAAAAGTAACTCAAGGCCAACCAATTTCCTTATCCAAACAATTTTAAACCTATCAAAAATATAGTCTTTGATGAACAAAAATCTTGGGAACTAGAAATATGAAAATGCTGAAATTTAAACATGCCAGATTTAACTTTTTAACTTTTTTCTTATTTTGCTTATAAAATATTCTTTCTTACCAACTGGTTAAACCACTCTCATTATGGGACACTAAAAAAGTAAAACTCATTTTCTCTTCTTCCTCACTGTTTGCCATGAAAAATAAAACCCTTCTCTCTCTTTTTTTACATTTATTCCTAAACATAATGTAGCCTAATTTTGACTGGCAACACAATCCATGCAAATCTGTGAATGAAGTATACGAGGGATGATCAAAAAGTTCCCGGAAAAATGCTGTACACCCTTTATTATTTTACTTTCTTCAATCAAATTTCATCCCAGGCAACCTTAATGTAATTGTGATTCATATCATACAAAACAATTGACTTATGTCTAACCAGTTGCACGCGCCACCAACGTAACGACCGGTAACGTGACCCGGCCCAGCTAACGTTACGTTTCATTTTTATCGTTTCTAACAGCAAACTTCGAATGTTGCTTACTCACAAATAATTAACGTAAACATAAATTAATTTTTATAAATTTAAAAAATACATATCTTATCTTGATGCTCATTACAAATTTTGTAAGTTGTTTTGATTCTTTCTACAAAATGATTGCTAAGTCCAACGTGACCTTTAATCAGTAAATATGTGGGGGTGGGGTAATTCAAGGACAGATAACTTACTTTACCTTATAATACTGAAGTGTTATGATAAGGTTTCATAAACTAGAGCTGATGGCAATTTGTTAGATATATGATTTATGCCTTTCAGTCAAACCATTCCAGCAATATGGCAATACAACCTGAAATCGGCATCATAATGAACTTCCAGCAGCAACGATGTATCGGCCATCTTTGTCATAATTGAGGTCATATTAATTTATATAATACTATGTGCAGCATTTAGTAGAGTGTGCTACATGAAGCTACTTATAGAAAAGGACTTATCTGAAGATTATGGCTGAATTTTGACAAAGCTTGCTGATGTAACCTAATTGTTGCTTGATTTAAGACTTTTGATAGACAGCTAATGCTGCTGGTGATATTAGATTGCGTTGTCTCATTGCTGGAATAGTTCAACTGAAAGGGTACATCACATATCTAACGAATTGCCATTATCTAAGGTTCATGACACTTAATCATAACAATTCCATTTATAACGTAATACAAATTATCTGCCCTTGAAATACCCCACCCCCACACACTTGATTTTTAAAGGGCACGTTGGAATTAGACATCATTTCGTTAAAAAGATCAAAACAAGTTACAAAATTTGTTATGAACATCAAGATAAAATATATATTTATAAGTTAAGGTGAATGAATTAACGTTTCTACATACATTTCATAGATAAACAACGTTCAGAAATTGTTATTAGAAACGATAAAAATGAAATGTAACGTTAGCTGGGCCGGGTCACGTTACCGGTCGTTACGTTGGTGGCGTGCATGAAACTGGTTAGACATAAGGCAGTTGTTTAGTATGATATGAATCACAAATACATTAAAGTCGGATAGTGTGAAATCTCATTGAAGAAAGTAAAATAGTAAAGAGAATACAGAACGTTTCCGGGAACTTTTTGATCATCCCTCGTATGTTACATGATAGATGATAGCTTTTTGAATGATTACCAAAATAGTGTTCTGTTCTGTTTCAAGTCTTTAAAGACTTGGGGAACATCATTATGAGAATTGAAACAGAAAAGAATACCATAAAGAACACAAAGCCCCTTTCTGTATGCTTATAGAACTAAGTAGTACCGTAATGACCCTAAAATTTGGGACACCCAAAAGTAGGACAATTATTGATAAAAAAATTATTTAGAAAGTGGATTTTACACAGGTTAATGCATCCAAATAATGCTTAGTGATTGACAAACATTGCAGACCCTGATCAAACTGCTCGCAGTTTGAATTGGGTCTACACTGTTTGCTCAGACCTGTCTGTCCGAATATTTAGGGTCATTACGGCATCTATAAAAGTTCTAAATACTGGGACAGATAGGTCTGAGCAAATAGTGCAGACCCAGACCAGACTGCTCCTTAGGAGCAGTCTGATCAGGGTCTACACTATTTACTATTCCATCTGCATCTTTTGAGTGCATTACTGCATTGTTATAACAAATTGTTCCATTTAAAGACAATTACTGTAAAAAGTTTAGGAGTCCCAATTTTTAAGATTTTGATAGTAAGTAGAAGGTTCTTGCTTAGTTACAACTTGAACTTACCAAAGCAGGCTGAGCCATCTGCTGTCGAAAAAGGTGTGCCACTAGGACAAGGCAAACACACTGACTGGCCAGAAGCAGGCTGGTGCATACCATCTGGACACATCGGACAGGAGGTAATGCCATGTGGTTGACTTGCTGGCTGAACAGTTCCAGGGACACAATCTACACACTGGGAGGCAGCTTCTACCCATCTTGTACCAGGGCCACAGTCTACACAAATATACATGGAATGATTTACGGCCATTTGTGCTAATAGTAGCCACAGCGCATAATCATTCAGCAATTCTGCTAAGACAAATGATTTTTTTCTTTTTATTATTACTATCGGATATAAAATTGCAATCGTCCTGCAGGACAAGCAGGGGAAAAAGTCCATACGTCCACCAAGAATGTCTAGATTGCCATGGCGAGCGTACAAGTGGAATTTTCCAGCCCTGCCAGGGCTCAGGAACTGCCTCTGTGCAGGGCTTTTGATTGCTGTCAAAACAAAAAGTACAAGTACGCAGGGCTTACTAGATCCTCCCCTCCACCCCCCCCCCCTTCAAAATCTATTCTATAACACAGTTTCGAAATCAACCTGCCCCCCCCCCCCCCCCCCCCCCCCCCCCCCCCCCCGCAGAATCTATCTATAACACAGTTTCGAACTCAACCTGTATTTTACTAATGGTCATGTAGCATATAAATTTATAAGAAATCCATTTATTTAAACTTAAGTTATTGAGTGGAAACCAAATATTTGCCATTTTTCAGACCTATCAAGGGCAATAACTCCGGTCTGAATTGATGCATAGCCTCCTATTTGAACCCAACTTGTATTTTGTCGATGGTCATGTACCACATGAATTTCAAAGAAATCCATTCTTCTAAACATAACATGTCACCAAAGTTTTTTATCTTTTGTAAAACAAAGATGTTGTGGAAGGCATCATCACACCTATCTGCCCTTTATACCCTCCCTTTCACCTTATATAATGTTCTCACTCAAAGTAAAGTGCCCCTCCAACTTACTTGGTAAGCAATCAGCCATAGATGTTGAGCCAGTACCCGCTGTCATTGTATCACCATGGCATGATATACACTCAGTAATGTCGTGAGGTGCAACTGCATCTTGGAAAGTGCCTTCCTCACACTCCATACAGGTAGAACCAGCCCACTTTTCTCCAGGCCCACATCCTTAAAGAAAGAAAATTAATTTGAGCAGCAACACAAAACAAGAGGGCCAAGAGGCCCTGAATCCCTCACCTGAGCAAAAAGGTCAAAGATCAAACTAGGGTCATAATTTGAACAAACCTGATAGTTTGCAACCATTTCCAAATGGTTCTTAAGAAGAAGATTTTTTAATATTTTTCTATGTATTGCTATGATTCCTACCCTGAAACCCTTGGAGCTAGGTCATTTTGAACCCTGGGGCCATCATTTGAATAATCTTGGTAAAGGACCACTAGGCAATGCTAAAAGCTAAATTTCAAGCCTCTGAGCCAAGTGGTTCTGAAGAAGAAGATTTTTGAATATTTTTCTATGTATTTGTATGGTTCAAACCCAGGACCCCCTGGGGCAGGGCCATTTTTGACCCTGGTACCATCCTTTGAACAAACTTGGTAAGGGACCACTAGGCAATGCATCGTTCCAAATTTCAAGCATCTGCACTAAGGGGTTCTGGAGAAGAAGATTTTTAAGTACATTTTAATTTCGAACCCAAGACTCCCCGCTCCAGGGCCATTTTGGATCTCAGGGCCACCATTTACACAAACTTTGTAGGAGTCCACCAAGCAATGCATCATACCAAATTTCAAGCATCTGAGCCAAGTGGTTCTGAAGAAGAAGATTTTTGAATAGTTTTTTATGTATTTCTATGGCTCAAACTCAGGACTCCCTGCCGCAGGGCCATTTTGGACCCTGGGGCCATCATTTGAACAAACTTGATAAAGGACTACAAGGCAAAGCATCATAGCAATTTTCAAGCATCTTAGCCAATTGGTTCTGAAGAAGAAGATTTTTGAATATTTTTTATGTAGTTCTATGGGTCAAACCCAGGACCCCCTGGGGAGGGGCCATTTTAGACCCTGGGGTAATCATTTGAACAAACTTGGTAAAAGGCTTCTAGGTGAAGCAACATACCAAATTTCAAGCATCTGAGCCAAGTGGTTCTGAAGAAGAAGATTTTTTAATATTTTCTATGTATTTCTATAGTTCAAACCTAGGACTCCCTGCCGCGGGGCCATTTTGGACCCTGGGACCACCATTTGAACAGACTTTGTAAAGGACTACTAGGCAATGCATCATACCAAATTTCAAGCATCTAAGCTTTATGGTTCTGAAGAAGAAGATTTTTGAATATTCTTATTTGCATTTCTAAGGTTCAAACCTTGGACTCCATGCCAAGGGACCATTTTTGACCCTGGGGCCACCATTTGAACAAACTTGGTAAAAGACTATTAGGCACTGCTACATACCAAATTTCAAGCATCTGAGCCTTGCGGTTCTGAAGAAGAAGAGTTTTTCTATGTATTTCTATGGTTCAAACCTGGGACTCCCTGCCCCAGGGCCATTTTGGACCCTGGGGCCACCATTTGAACAAACTTCGTACAGTACCACTAGGCAATGTTACATACCAAATTTCAAGCATCTGAGCCAAGCAGTTCTGGAGAAGAAGATTTCTAAGTATTTTTTTAGTTTCGAACAAAAGACCCCCTGCCCCAGGGCCATTTAGGACCCTGGGGCCACCATTTGAACAAACTTGGTAGAGGACCATTAGACAATGATACATACCAAATTTCAAGCATCTGAGCCAAGCAGTTCTGGAGAAGAAGATTTTTAAGTATTTTTTAGTTTCGAACCCAAGACCCCTGCCCCAGGGCCATTTTGGACCCTGGGGCCACCATTTGAACAAACTTGGTAGAGGTCCACTAGACAATGCTTCATACCAAATATCAAAGCCCTAGGCCTAGCGGTTTCAGAGAAGATGTCATTTATAGCAAATTGTTGACGACGGACGACGCACGACGGAGGACGCACACTTGGTGATCACAATAGCCCACCCTGAGCCTAAAGGCTCAGGTGAGCTAAAAACAACAAAGCGCCATGTGCGCCCAACGAAGACTCAGATCAGCCTGGGCATCTGCCAAGCCTGATCAGAGTCTTCATTGTCCGCATGGAGCTAACTTAGACCCTCAGGTACCCTTAAACTGCATAGAAAGTGTCTGGTCAGACTGGGCAGCTGCCCAGGCTGACCTGAGTCTTCACTGGGCGCACATGCAACTTTGTTGGTGTTGTTGTGTCACTGCTCATTTAAATTTTGTTACCTTAATATATTATCCAAAATTCCATGTGTGTGTGTGTGATAATAGGGCATAATTTTGTGAAACAAAAGTTGTCAGAAGACAACAAAGCGCGCCTCATGGATGCCTGATTCTTACAGTTACAAAGTCTTACAAAAATATGAGGTAATCTGCAGTGTCAGACTGAACCATTATCCCAGATATAAGATGAATACCTGCTAAACTATTCATCCATATTGCCAAGTATGATGTTAATTTCTTAAACAGTTTTGGAGATACAAGGCAAAATCAGTGAACCCTGAAATACAGGTCACAGTGACCTACAAATAGTATGAACTTATTTGCAGAGTCAAACTGAACCATTATCCCATGAATGATGGAATCTGCTAAATAGTGTTCAAGTTATGTCAAAAACCACTGAACCATGAAATGCAGGTCACAGTGATCTATAAATAGTATGAGGTCATTCGCAAAGTCAGACTGATCCACTATGCCAGATATTAAGATAATCCATCAATTAGTCTTGGAAATATAAGGCAAAATCACTGGGCCATGAATAAAGGTCAAGGGCAATGGAGTCTGCATGGATGCTTTTCAGCTGTGCAATTATGGGGATATACTATTTGACCAATTATCAACTCTCTTGTCTCAAAAGTATATGTATCATCAAAACTTAAACTTTTGCCTTAAAAATGGTGCCAAACATCAAAGTCAGTCAACCGTAACAATTAGGTCAAGGACATAGAATTGTTTCATGCAGCTGCTGCAGTCATATGGATGTATATATGTACCAAGTATGATGACTATAGCTGTTGTAGTTTGTAAAATACAGAGTTAAACATCGAGTTAAATGCAAAAGTTACCATACGTTAACCTGATCACGGATGCCGACGAGAACGCTAACACTAAAGCAAACGCTAACGGATACTCGGACCACCACGCTGGGGGTATCACATAAGCCCTCCTTTGCTTTGCAAAGGCATGCTAAAAAAATGAAAATGGATTTACAGTTCTTGTTCTCCATAAAGCATACTAATTAAGCTTTGTGAAAATTCCTTCAACAAAGTTAAAGATACAGAGCAGACAAAATTTCCAAACTAACAATCAGATAAGATTGCTGACTGCCTTTGTTTTAAAGAGGGATGTGACTTTGCTGAGAAAAAAAAAACTGCTTCTTTCCCTGAAGAAGACCTATGCCTAAAATTTGAAAATAGAAGAGTGTAGAGATTTATAATTAATCCCCTCTGAAACAGATATTAAAAGTAAATTATTTTACCTGGCACACAGTCAGTAATAAAGCTCTTGCCAATGCCTGTGGTTGTTGTTCCAGCTGGACAGGCTTCACATGTTTCAGCCAATGGCTTATCATTATAGAAACCTACGGGGCACCAGTTACAGGCTGGCGGTACTCTGTTTTTATTCCAACGCTCTCCAGAAACACATGGTGCTATAAAGTAAAGACAAAGAAACTGTGAAAAGTAGAGGGCCCAATTGTTCAAAGCATAGTTTGCTTAAAACAGTTTTTAGTAGAGGATTCCTTGTTTTAAGTACTCATAAAATCAACAGTGCTGATATTTTTGGTAAAATTTTTAGGAGCTTTTGCAGTGCAAAAGCTTCTACTGCAAAAGCTCCTCATATTTTTTCACCAAAAAATGGCAGTATTTTTGGATGCAATATGTTTGAAAATTTTAAAAATGTCTTTTTAACCAACAATGTCGTGAGTTTTGAATAACTAAGCCCAGGACAATTTGCGCATGTATACCATAGAAATTCAGCTTCCGTTGAACTGCAATGGCTAAAACAGACTTGGAACCATTAAAATTAGTTCCAGCCATAGGTAGCTCCAGCCATCCAGAGCTAGTTTCTATATCAATGTCCTCTAGGGACCCCAAAACGAGTTCTAGACCGGCAGGGTAAATGAGCGATCACAGTTAGAGCCATTGAAGTTTTCTCATCTATAATGACCATTAATATCTCATTCAGTCTTGTGTTTTCCCTCCCAAAACAATCCAACAAATCTAGATCCATCTTACAAGATGGATCTAGATTTTTGGGGATGTTTTGGAGGAGAAAATCCAGCCTTATAACTGAACAAATATGCTAATAACAACAGGTACAGGCCTGCATACATACCAGAATATTCCAATCAGAGGCTTTGTGTTTGGCAAACGCACTTTGTTTCACAATGAAATGACACATTCAGCTTGCAGATTCAGATTAAATTGATCAGCAAGACATAGAAACAGCCCAAGATCCAGGGGGTGGGCTTTGGGGCTTAAACTAGGCCACCTGGGGTGCTTTGTCCCATATGATGCAGGAATGTAGGTAATAATGATAACCTGATGATAATCTGAGATGATAGTCCATAAGGTTAGATTGAAATATATGTTGTGACATTTCACTGGAATCACCTCACCGAAGCGATTCCAATGAAATGCCAGAACATATATTTAAAGATATGCATGATATTGTCTTGATTTTTCATTGAATACTCATCCAGAATCCTGATTATGGCCTCTTTCTTTGGACCCTAAGCCCTACCAGTTGTCCAGAGAGAGCCCAACCAGCTAGTTATGGTCTAGATCTGGGCCTGTCAAAGGTATCTTAAGGTACAGTAAAGCCAGAGAAAGACTTGACACCCTTGTGCAACCCAGTTGCACATGAGTTGCACTACAGCTGAGCTAGCTTTGAGCATTGAGTTGCACCCCATTCTCAAACCGTAGTGCACCTGAAGTTCAGAGTTCAGATTGAACCTTTACACATACTTTTATGATTAGCCAGTCATGGAATGGACAAACAGTTTGTGCACTACCCAGATCATCTTCTTTTTTTTAATTTGTATTGCAAGAGTAAAGAAAATATAACAATTTTAAATTTGTATTGGTTTTAATTTTCTGATGTCTTTCTTTTTTCCTTTTTTTTTCTTTTATTTGCAAAAGTGAAAATTATCTTAGTTTGTGTATTTTTTGTCTTTTTTCTGTCTTTAATTCTTTCTTTGAGTATTTTCAGAAGCCAATTAAAAATAATACACATATATTAATTTATTCTTAATATAACAGAAAATAAAATAAAATATTGTAATAATCTATTTCAAGTAAAGAGAAGCCATGTGTTGTAAGCTATTGAACTATCAACTTTATTTTTAAAGAAAATATAAGATTTTTATATTTGTTTTTGCTTTAATTTCTAATGTCTTTCTTTCTTTTTTTTTTTTTTTTTTTTTTTTTTTTTTTTTACTTTTATTTGCAAAAGTGAAAATTATCTTAATTTGTGTATTTTTTCTGTCTTTAATTCTTTCTTTCAGTTTTTGAGAAAGCAATTAAAATGATTCATATCACATAATTTATTCTAAATATCATAGAATACAATTAAAATATTATAATAATCTATTTTAAGTATCAGAAAAGACATACTGATACTGATACTTTATTACTTTAAGCAATACATGCTCATGTGTAACATACATGACAAGTATACAACATACATATAATAATGTATATATGCATATACAAATACAATAGATCGGTTCAATGTGCTACAGTAATCAAAATACAAACTTACTAACTACAATGGGAGAAACACAAATACGGCGTCCAACTCCAATTGCAAAAATACAATAGTTATCCATAAATATCTCTCCTCAACTTAAAGGCCTTTTCGGTAAAAATGGCTAAATTAATCAACTTTTTCTTATTTTCGGTAGTTAATAATTCTTTTAGTTTCAACATATTCGGTCTGTTCCAAAAATACCTATGTATATATATTTTTCTTAAATCCTTATATAAAAGACACTCTAATAAAAAATGAAATTCATCTTCTAACTTATTACAATAAAAACATTTCCTTTCATCAATTGGTGTTCTATTAGGTCTAGACCATCTACCTACTTCTATTTCTAAACGATGTGAAGAAACTCTAAGTTTTGTTAATGCAATTCTAAATTTTTGGACATTGACCATTTCTAAATATAACTGATGATTGAAATTTGAAAACAAAGAATAAAAATTTGCTCTACTTGATTCAGTTATTCTACTATTCCAGTTTTGAACAAAATTATCAGTAAGTCTAATCCTGAGTTCCATAAGAAAAGCATTCTTGTTTCCGACATACTGGTTCAACCAGACCTCATAGAAACCTAAGTTTGACAGAAGATTCTTAACATTTGAAGCCCAATTGACAATATTTGGTTTATTTTCCATGTCTGTTAACATCATTTTATATGCAAATTTAATATATCTTGTTTCTTCACTTTCCAATATTTTAAACCAGTAACTAATAATTGAATAGAATAACTTTGTCTGTAAAGATACCCTTCCTAATTCCCCATAGATGAAATCATTTTGTGTGCATTTTTTCACAGCAAGTAACTTTTTACAAAATTGCAAATGTATTCTCTCTTGTTGATTTGGTTTTGAAAAACCCCAAACTTCTCCACCATAACATAGTATAGGAACAATTAGCTTATCAAATAAATCAAGCACGTGTTTTGGAGACAAATTCGTAAAATTAAATAAATACTGATTTAATTTAAAAATTGCTTTTAATGCTTGTCCTGATAGTGTTTTATGAGTTTCATTAAAAGATCCACCCGCAGTAAAGGTTATACCCAAATACACAAATTTTCTCACAATTTCAATATTTTCCCCTCGAAAGTTAAAACTTTCTGTCTTTTCTGTCTTTAATTCTTTCTTTCAGTTTTTGAGAAAGCAATTAAAATGATTCATATCACATAATTTATTCTAAATATCATAGAATACAATTAAAATATTATAATAATCTATTTTAAGTATCAGAAAAGACATATTGTAAGGTATTAAACTATCAACTTTATTTTATTCTTTTATTTGATCTTGAATCATGACAAAACTAACATAATGAGTTGTGGATCAAGCATATTCAAAGGTAAATCTGTTTGTTTGTTCTAAATCCACTTTCATTACGCTTTTGAATCTTAGTTTATTGTACTGTTGTTTTAACAATAAACTCTAAAACTGAGTAGATACATGTATTCACACTTCTGCGGCGTCTTAAGTAAACAAAGTCAGAAATAAATTAGCCGCGACACGACAAAACAAACAATGTGGTTGTTCGCCCAGCGCAGAAATGAAATGCATGGATAAGAATTCAAAGACTAGAGGGCAAACAGTGTAGATTTGGATGATGCTGGTTATTATGAGCCGCATTATCTGGATCTACGCTATTTGCAAATTCCGCGCTTTTCGTTCTTTAGCGCTCTAGGTGTTTAAAAAAATGGATAAGAATTCACAGACTAGAGAGAAAACAGTGTAGATCTAGATGAGGCTGCTCATTCAATTGATTATGAGCCGACACATGAGGATCTACATTATCTGCAAATTCAGCAATTTTCATTTTTTTTCGCGCTTTAGATGTTAAAGAAATGGATAACAATTCAAACACTAGAGGGCAAACAGTGCAGATCTAAATGAGGCTGCCCACTATGAGCCGCCTCATCAGGATCTACACTATTTGCAAATTCAGCTATTTCGTTTGTTCGCGCTATATTAAAGAAATGGATAAGAATTCAAAGACTAGAGGGCAAACAGTGTAGGCTTATTATGAGTCGCCTCATCAGGATCTACGCTATTTGCAAATTACGCTGTTTTCGTTCTTCAAAATATGAGATGCCTTGTCTGCAAGGCTCAAGACAGTTTACTACATGTAGTTTATCATGTTTTCCTGCAATTTTTTATCACGTTTTTTCCGCATTTTTTCTTAAAATGGGGAACGACTTTCGTGACTTTCTTGTCTGCTTTCCTAGACAAAATAAACTCATATAGGAAAGAATTTGATCATAGGGGCTCACTTCAGTTCTTTCTTGGGTTGAACCCTACATGTATATTGAAACAAAATGAAAATGATAAGAGTTGCTTCCTCTGAAAGTGTATCTGGTCACCAAAAGTAGACAAAACCCTCCTTTAGTTTATAAGCCCTCTAAGCACCTAAAAGGCAGACGACAATTTACTTATGCAAAATTTCGAAAAAGCATCACAAATACAGAGTTCCAGACTGCAACCCCTTATTAGAACCGTCTCGGTGAATCGATTCTAATGAGGGCTTACAACTTACTTTTCTATGGAGAAATGTGACAGATTATCTGTAAATTACCACACTACCCCTTCTTATCTGAAGCACTGCAAAACAACTATGTCTACCCCTGCAAATAGTTGAAGTGTCTCTAAATTCTCTCATCAAGCAAATTCTTTAGTAAGTTAATTCGATCAAACAGGTATCTGTTTCACGATCGCAAAGATTGTATATGAAGTGTGCCGACACTTCGCTTCACACCCTCAGGCTTATCAATAGTTGACTCCGGCTGATAACAAGATTTCATCGACTATTATGAAAAAGGGTTGGTGTTTTCCGAACACTCTTAGTTAAGATTTAAAAAAAATGAGGGAAAGAGAACACACATGGAAAAAAAAGGTGGGGGTAGGGGGGGGGGGGAGTAAGATTCATATTATGCTTGTCAAAACAGTGGTCCATGGCCGGTCCGGATCAGCCGCGACGGCCTTGAATACAGTTTGAATTGGTGATCATATGGATTTTGCATAAGAGATATGTGTAAACGTTAAACTTTCACGCAATACGGTATACAGTATTAAAGTTCATGGGTACACTTTCAGGAATAGCAACTCTGCAATTTTCAATTTTTACTCATTTCTCAAGTGGGTCAATTCATCAAGAAACTAGCCGCGACACGAGAAAACCAACACTGTGGTTGTGCGGCCAGCGCAGACTCAGATCCGCCCAGTCTGAGCAGACTCTTCGTTGTCCACATGAAGGTAGCTTAGACCCTTAGCTACCCATTAAACGCTAAACGAAGACTCTGATCAGACTGGGTGGATGCCCAGGCTGATCTGAGTCTGCGCTGGACGCACAACCACATTGTTGGTTTTCTCGTGTCGCTGCTCAAATGTGTCTACAGCCTGGCCAGAGTCTACACAATTTGCAACCCATTACGACATATAATGCAACAGGAATATGTCCTTTCCACGGTGACTACATGTGATACAAAGAATTAAGATGTCTTTGTAGATTATTTTTTTCATACCTTATGTCTTAATGTGGACTAGTTGAGGGAAATCAATAACAGATACCTTGCTTTAATCACTAAACTTATTTCCTCAAACTGGTTATCAATGATTTTCAAAACATATGTTTCACAATCTAATTGTAGTCTTAGGGATCTGTGCAGCGAACCTTGAAACAAAAATTTTATCTTTACAAATTGCGTTGTGTTTCTTTATTTGAAAATTCAAAATTTATTAAATTGCAGAATATTTCAACTACTAAACCAATAAATAAATAAATAAATAAATAAAATAAAAATGAAATAATGAATTAAAAAGTTAATCATATTAAAATTGAAAATTATAATGGCGATATATGTAAAATGGTAAAAAGTAAAGTAAGTACGATTTGTAAGTGATATACAAGAAAATATTAATATATATATACATCAAAATTTCTTTCTTCTAAATTACCTTTTTCAGTTCAATTCTATTTTTCTATCTATTTTATTTTTTATTTGCATTTTCTCCTTTTTATGTTTTTTTTTTTTTTTCAAAATATATGGTTCTGATCTCCATTTGTTTAAGGTTTTACTGGATTGATTCATGAATATACACCACCGAGAACCCTGAAGCTGGCAGCGGTCTCAGCACTGTAATATTTTATGACTCTAATAATGAGGAGATTAAGAGATGCATTCGATATTCTTATTACCCGTTTATTGAAGAAGATTCCATTATGGGTTTGAAGAGCAAAATCCAGACCTTTAAGTACACAGTAATCAAACATTTACACAAACAAGAAATCTTCTTGCCCAAGGATACATGTATTGACAGATGCCTTATTCAAATCCATCTCATTCGAGCCGCTGCGCGACAGATCCAGCAAAATGACTCCGCAAAGACTCATATCGGCCTAAGCATCCACCGAGGCTGATCAGAATCTTCTCTGACTGCATGAGCAAAATAGAGACAGATCAGACTGGACGGATTCCCAGACTGAAATGCGTATTCGCTTGGCGGACAGGGAATGTCATGGTTTTGTCAGATAGATAATCAATGATTATAGAGTTGTAAGGATATAAAATTATATATATATGTCCACAAATTTCTGTAATTACTTCAGAAATAGTGATAGAGATAATTAGCCAAATTTATTATCATGTAACGTTATGTAAATAAATGTATTGAAATATAAATAATTAAATACGCAGCGTTAAGCAAGCTCTTCCAAAACATCGATATACTAAAATAAACATATTTAAATGAGCATTACTAAACGAGGTGCTCTGCAATAAATAAGGTAACAATTAGATAAATACTTACCTGAAAGAGACTTCTGTCTGGCTGTCATCTTCTATTGTCTTATAACAACAA
Source organism: Ctena decussata (assembly GCA_963989385.1). NCBI lineage: Eukaryota > Metazoa > Mollusca > Bivalvia > Lucinida > Lucinidae > Ctena > Ctena decussata. The sequence goes on from OZ022500.1 coordinate 48,445,711, forward strand.
AAGCACTAAAGAAGTGTGTTGGGAATAACGCATTATATATACATTTAAATATTATGGCACTTCTCACTCCACCTACTCATAATTTTGTCACTAGGAAAAACTACTGACCAATTAAAGAAAGGGGTATTAGAAAAAATCATTGTTTGCGCACCTTTAAATTACTTTGATATAATGTTCTATTTAATGTAATTATCCCAACCTTTTACCACTGGTATTCATTAATAAATAGATGGTGATTACAGACTTCAAATGACATAAAAAGATCAAATTTGATATGTTTGGTTAAATAAAAAGAGGGAATGAAATAGATAAATAAAAAGAAATTAAAAAAGAAAAATTAAGAATAAATGGTGTCTTACAATGTTGAACTAAGAACTGTAGAGTAGGTTTATAGCAAATATACTGAACATGAATGTGTACATTGAATTCACAGGTGATTGCTGAGTTGGAAATTTGTCTAGTGCACTTGGGTCGCAAAGTCGAGTGCACCTGTGTCTCTGAGCTTACTCAAAGTCATGTGCACACCTCTCTCTGGGCTAGTGCACATCAGTTGCACTTTATGTCAAGTTTTTCTCTGGCTTTACTGTATCTGCTGTCAGCAAAAGCTGATACCAGCCTGCGCAACAATGCAGTCTGGCAGGTGTTTCCTGTTTAAATCAAATTCTACAAAAGTCTAGTGTAAAACACTTATATTTGGCTGTAGCAAAATTTGGCGGTTTCAAAATAGGGACCTTTTGGCGGATTTTTAATTTAGCGGTTTCCTGATTTCTGATAAAATAGAGTTTTCTGCTGCCATTATATAGCCCCTTGAGTTTGAGGTCTAGACTATCATGGTGAATACAGTTAATGCAATCATGTCTATTTTCACATTAAATTTTGCCCAATAAAACTGTTTATAGTAAACAGATTTAGTTCAAACATAGATTTAAGTGTCCCTTTTGATTAAATCAATTTGGCTTACCTGCAGGTACTAATTTGGAAAGAATGTTTAAAAACATTTTAACACTCCGTTTCCTCCCGCTTGTCGGGTGCTTGTGCTCTAATTCTTTATATTCATATATATATAATGTGTACTGGCTTTGATAATATGGAAGCAATAAATTATATAGACTATGCTTAACGGTAGTTTTTTTCTTTCACGATCAGTTTATGTTGGCGGCATTTGAATTTAGCGATTTTCTTCCTTTCTGCCAATATCGCCAAAATAACCTGACCGCCAAATATAAGTGTTTTACAGTACCTAGTGAAAGGCGAATATTTACATGCAAACTAAAGAGCCATCTCTTCCAACTTTTGTTGACACAGTGGAGTCTGATGTGGCTGATGACCTGTCATATTGGATTGGCTGCAGTGAGTTGATTATGTTTTATTTGATTGGTGTCATGTGAAAAGACCACATTTTTCTTTTTTTTTCTTGCATAAAAGACCAAATGAAATGTCTTAAACCTGGTCTGTTTAGTCTGGAAGAAACTTCTGCAAGAGTCTCACTAAATTCTATTAAATCCTTCTTAAAACCTCATCAAATCTCATAGGCTCAGACATGTACATATGTATATATTATGCTGTCGTGAAGAAAAATAAAAGTTAAGCTGAGATCACTTAAATACTTTAATGTGCCTAAATTAGCTGTCCCAAAAATAAAGCCCTTAAGATTTGAGACACCTAAAAATACTAATTTTCAATTTGTCCAAAATGGAAAATTAATGATTAATTTTCCATTTGTCCCATATGGAAAATTAATCATTTCAGGAGTCCCAAGATTTATGCACATTACAGTACATTACCTTTGCATCCTTGTCTATCATCAGTGTTGAATGGTGTTAATGGATCACACGGTGCACAGGGATCATCTGAGTAAGGGAATGGTTGAAAAGTGTTGTCAGGACAATCAACACAGACACCCCCAGTAAATTCTTGACCAGCAGGACAGTCAGCTGAAATATAGAGTAGTAGCACAATAAGAGTCGAGTCAGGTAACTTCTGATAGCGGGTAAATTCGGACATACCATTGCAAACAGTGGATTTTATGGCTCTTTGAGACAGTATTTCAGTCTATATTGAGCCATCTCCCAAACTGAGGGAGAATGAAAAGAGATATGAAAGGGGAGAGAAAAAAATGTCCTAAACAACCCCCACTCGTACCTACTGCAAGCACAGTATACCCTTGCCCAACTATTACCCAAATCAGCACTGGAAGTTTCCCAGCACCATCACCCCACCACAACCACCCCCAAGATTTTTGGGATTGCTTTGGAAGAAAAACCCTATCTAATAGCCAAACTATATAAGACTAATTAACATATTTGGGGTACTTTTGGAGATATAGCAAAATAAATATGAGCCGCTACACAAGAAAACCTGCCCAGTCTGATCAGAGTCTTTGCTGTCTGCATGAAAATAGCTTAGACCCTCAGCTGCCCTTTAAGTGCAAAGTGAAGACTGATCAGACTGGGCAGATGCCGAGGCTGATCTGAGTCTGCACTGGGCGCACATGCTATGTTGTTGGTTTTGTCGTGTCACGGCTCAATTACCAAATAAATTATGGTAACACTTACGAACACAATCAGACGGGTCTGTTGATCTAGGTCCAATCGTTGTAAAATTATCAGGACAAGAAGTACACAGGGCATCACCTTCTGGCTTGTACTTGCCACGTGGACAGTCTTCACACTTGTCACCTACAAATTCTGTTCCTGGCCCACAGATCACTGAAAACAGGAATAGTATTGTGCCTTTATTACTCTGTGGGGTTCCCAAACAAGAGGCCCAAATGGGCCTGATATCGCTCACCTGGCTATTGTGCTACAGTACCATTCTGATACAAAATTGGTCCAATTCCACTGAGATTTTCTCATTTTCACATTTTGCTACTTTTAGTAACAGAGGCCAACTTGCCTGGTCTTTATATATTTACTTCTGAAACACCTCAACGCAAGAATCGTTTTGCCAAAAATTTCATCAAAATCCATTCAGGGATTACTGAGCTATTGTCAGTTTCATGTTTTGTGCTATTTTAGTAACAGCAGATGGCGGCCATCTTGGAATGTCAAAATGCAAAAAATCGAAAAGCTTTCATGTAAGGACCATTTTGACACAAAACTGGTCCAATTCCATTGTAATTTTCTAATTTTCATATTTTGCTATTTTAAGTGTCAGAGGCCAATTTGACGGGTTTATATTTGTTAATTTTTGAAACACCTCAAAGCAAGAATCATTTTGCCACAAATTTCGTCTAAATCCATTCAGGGGCTACTGAAATATGGTCATTTTCATGTTTTGTGCTATTTTTAGTAACGGCAGATGGCGGCCAATCTTGGAATGCCAAAATGAAACAAGAGGGCCATGAGGCCCTGAATCGCTCACCTGTGTATGGTGGCCATGTAGGTCATGTGACCTAGACCGCTTGATAAATTTTTGTTCCATCAGCCCCTAGAGGCTGTGTATGATATTTGGTTACAATTGGTCCTGTGGCTTTTGAGGAGACGTCTTAAATTGTCAAAATATAAGAGACATGGGTCAGAGGTCAAAGGATGACCTTGACCTCTTGTACCCGCAAATGTTCCATGTACTAACTAAGACGACTATATACCAATTTTTAGGCCAAAATCTTCTAAACTTGCCATGAACTCTTATGTTCTACCATTTTCCCATACTTGACCTTGCCTTGTAAAAGGTCAAGTCAGCCCAAGGTCATCATTTGAACAATCTTGATAGTACTCAAGTACCTGATGCTATATACAAAGTTTCAAGGCCATCGATCACTTGGTTCTTGAGAAGGAGATTTGTAAAGGTTTTTGCCATATATGGGCATGGCGGCCATGTTGGTCATGTGACCAAGACTGTTTGAGCAAATTTTCTCTCCCTCAGCCCCTAGAGGCTCTGTATGAAATTTGGTTACAATTGGCCCAGTGGCTTTTGGGCAGATGTGTGAAATTGTCAAAATATGAGAGACCAGCGTCTAAGGTCAAAGAATGACCTTGACCTCTTGTACATATAAATTTTCATGTACTCATTCAGATGACTGTATATGCCAATTTTCAGGTTTAAATCTTCAACAGTTTCCAAGAAATCTTATGTTCTAGCATTTTCCCATATAAAAGCTAAAAAAAGCAAATTTTACCTTACCGTAAAAAAAGGTCAAGGTCAACCCAAGGTCATAATTTGAACAATCTTGGTAGTACTCGGGTACCTGATGCTACATACAAAGTTTCAAGGCCATTGGCCAATTGGTTCTGGAGAAGAAGATTTTTAAAGGCTTTTACCATATATGGACATGGCGGCCATGTTGGTCATGTGACCCGGTCCGTTTGAACAAATTTTCGTTCCCCTGCCCCCAAGAGGCTCTGTATGAAATTTGGTTACAATTGGCCTAATGGCTTTTGAGGAGATGTGTGAAATTGACAAAATATGAGAGACCAGGGTCAAAGGTCAAAGAATGACCTTGACCTTTTGTACACATTAATTTTCATGTACTCATTCAGATGACTGTATATACCAATTTTCAGGTCTAAATCTTCAACAGTTTCCAAGAAATCTTATGTTCTAGCATTTTCCCATATAAAAGCTACACAATGCAAATTTGACCTTACCGTAAAAAAGGTCAAGGTCAACCCAAGGTCATAATTTGAACAATCTTGGTAGTACTTGCGTACCCAATGCTACATACCAAGTTTCAAGGCCATCGGCCTATTGGTTCTGGAGAAGAAGATTTTTCTAGGTTTTTACCATATATGGGCGTGGCGGCCATGTTGGTCATGTGACCAGGACCCTTTGAACAGCTTTTCGTTCCTAAGTCCCCTAGAGGCTACATATGAAATTTGGTTACAATTGGCCCAGTGGTTTCAGAGAAGAAGTCGTTTGAAATTGTTGACGGACGGACGGACGGACGGACGGACGACGGACGGACGACGGACGACGGACGCCGGAGCCTTGCCATCCTATAAGCTCCCCCGGAGCCGCTGGCTCAGGTGAGCTAAAAAATTGAAAAAGCTTAATGAAAGGACCATTCTGACACAAAATTAGTCCAATTCCATTGAGATTTTCTAATTTTCAATTTTTTTCTTTTTTTTGTAACAGAGGCCAACTGGTCTATAGTTAGTTATCTTTTAAACATCTCAGTGCAATCCTGACCTAAACACCTCACCCGCTGGTGAGACAGGTCAATCCAAGTTTGCGCCAAAAAAGTTATTCTCATTCTTGAAAAACTCACGCCAGGAATCACAAGGTATTGGTCCTCTCTGTGACCCCTGTACCAATGAAGTCCATACATCCAACATTGACAGAGCAGATCTAATTAATAGTCATCTGCAATCAGTTTTCACCCCTGTTTCACCTCTGAGACTAAACCAACTCTCAGAGAACACCATACTAGACGGACTAGCGGAAGGCTCCCTTAAGGAAGAAAACATCCCTGGAAAATTCAGGCCTAAAGTTCCAGAGATGCCCCAAATTGAAATCTCACTGGCAGGAATCTTAAAACTGCTAGCCGGTCTCGACCCATCCAAAGCCGCTGGTCCTGATGCCAATAAACCTGTTGTGCTCAAATCCTTAAAAGATCAAGTAGCTCCCATGTTACAGATCATTTTCCAAAAATCCTTAAATACTGGCCAGATACCTTCAGACTGGAAGAAGGCTATCGTGACACCTCTTTTCAAAAAAGGTGACAAATGCGACCCCGGGAATTACAGGCCCATCTCTCTAACCTGCATAGTTTGCAAATTGATGGAACACATCATTGCATCAAATTTAACTAAGCATCTCAACAAACATAATGTACTATATGACCTACAGCAAGGCTTCAGGGAAAAAAGGTCCTTTGAAACCCAACTCATACAGCTCGTTGACGAATTCGCTAGAGGTCTTTCTCAAGGTCACCAAACTGACCTTATCCTCCTCGACTTTAGTAAGGCTTTTGATAAGGTTAGCTACACAAAACTACTCTTCAAGCTCCACCAGCATGGGATAACTCAGAACAATCTCAGTTGGATTAAGGCATTCTTACTCGGGCGTTCACAGTGTGTGGCTCTTGAAGGGGGAAAATCGTCCGAAATTCCGGTCACATCTGGGGTCCCCCAAGGTTCGGTCCTTGGACCAATCTTGTTCCTTTTGTACATAAATGACCTGCCCGAAAATATAACCTCACAGGTCAGACTATTCGCTGATGATACTGCTGTGTATTTGACAGTCACCAGCAAAAAGGATCCCCATACTTTGCAGCAGGACCTACAAAAACTTGAGCAATGGGAAAAGACTTGGGAAATGCACTTCAATCCCAGCAAATGCCAAGTCATACATATCTCTAGGGCCCGAAACCCCATCCAGACCCAATATGTTCAACATGGGCAAGTTTTAGAGGCAGTAGACCAAGCAAAATACCTTGGTCTTGAAATCAGCCACAACCTGAAATGGAATCATCATATCCAAAGCGTGACCACCAAAGCCAATAAGACACTGGGCTACATACGTAGAAACATACGCACAAAACACAAAGGCATACGTCAGACAGCATATCAGACTTTAGTAAGGCCCCAGCTAGAGTATGCCTCCCCTGTATGGAGCCCATATACCGACACCTATGTAAACATGATCGAAGCTTTCCAACGTAGGGCAGCACGCTGGGTCACACATGACTACTCATCTTACAGTAGCGTGACTCAGATGATCAACACCCTTGGATGGAGGTCATTAGAACAGAGACGTGCTGACGCATGGCTCTTAATGTTCTATAAAATTGTACATGGTTTAGTTGAGATTCCACTGCCAACTTATATCCTATGTCAAATCAGAATGACAAGACCAACACACCCATACCATTTTATTCAAATCATGACAACTGCAAACTACTACAAGTATTCCTTTTTTCCTTTGGCAATCGTGCAGTGGAACAACCAACCCCCCTCGGCTGTCCTATTAGAAGACCTGACCTCCTTCAGGTCTGCCATCTGCAGCCTTAACCACATTATGCCATAAACCAGGAATCATTGTTTTTATCAGCTTTTAACTTTTTACTTCTTTCTCATACTAACACTATCATACTTTTTATCCTTACTAAAATCGTTTTAACTTTCTTCTATCAAACTTTTCTTTGATGCGCGCAGCTGCACATAATCCTCGCGAGAGGGTGATGCAGGATATATAGAAAGAACGAAAAGAAAGTGCAAGAATCATTTTGACACAAAAAACATCAAAATCCATTCAGTGGTTATTGAGATATTGTCATTTTCATGTTTTGCGCTATTTTTAGTAACAGCAGATGGCAGCCATCTTGGAATGCCAAATTGCAATTTATCGAAACGGCTTCATGCAAGGAACATTCTGACACAACATTGGTCCAATTCCATTCAAGGGTTCTTCAGTAATTGTCATTTTTATGTTTGTGCTAATTTTTAGTATGGGCAGATGGCGGCCATCTTGGAATGCCAAATTGCAATTAATCAAAACGCCTTCATGCAAGGAACATTCTGACACAAAATTGGTCCAATTCCATTCAAAGGTTCTTGAGTAATTGCCATTTTTGTGTTTGTGCTATTTCTAGTAACGGCAGATGGCGGCCATCTTGGAATGCCAAATTGCAATTAATCGAAACCACTTCATGCAAGGAACATTCTGACACAAAATTGGTCCAATTCCATTCAAGGGTTCTTGAGTAATTGTCATTTTTATGTTTGTGCTATTTTTAGTAAGGGCCCCCATGGTGGCCATCTTGGCTAGTCAACTGGCACAAAATTGAAATAATTCCATTCAAGGACCATTTCTGACCAAATCTGACCAGAATCGATTGCGTTTCCTTGAGAAACTGACATATGAGCAAAATTGGTCTTGTAAACGCTAAGTAGGTCACTGTGACCTAATTCCGCTATAGATTTTTTCATTTTTACAATTTTTAATTCCAAGGTCCCATTAATGCTCCAAGCAAATTTTCAACCAAATATACCAAAGGGTTCTGGAGAAGAAGTTGATTTTGTTGTTTTTGCTATTTTTAGTAAAGGTGGCCATCTTGGATTCTTGACCTGACCCAATTTTACAATTTTGAAACCCTGCAGTCTGGTCATGCTCCATGTGAAATTTGAGACCCATGAGCTCAGTGGTTTTAGAGAAGAAGTTGTTTGAAGTTGTTTAAATAAGTCATTTTTGAGCAAAATTACACTCATAAACACAAAGTAGGTCACTGTGAAGAAACTCCACTACAGATTTTTTTTCATTTTTACAATTTTGAATACCAGGGTTTCACTGATGTTCCATGCCAAAATTCAGACAAATATACCCAGTGGTTCTGGAGAAGAAGTTGATTTTGTTGTTTTTGCTATTTTTAGTAATGGCAGCCATCTTGAATTTTCAACCTGATCCCATTTTACAATTCTGAGACCCTGGAGTCAGGTCATGCTCCATATGAAATTTGAGAACCAAGGGACTAGTAGTTTTACAGAAGAAGATGTTTGAAATTTTGTTTTTAGGTGTTGACGGACGACGCACGGGACGACGCACGAGGCACGACGCACGCCGGATGCATTGGTATGACAATAGCTCACTATGGCCCTTTGAGCCAGGTGAGCTAAAAAGCATAGCATCATTAATTTTGTGAATAGTATTATAATACAGTGCTCCAGATAACAACGGGTAACAGGGTTAATTCTTTGGTGATAACAAATGAACGGCGACATGACAAAACCAACAAAGTGGCATGTGCATCCAGCAAAGACTCATATCAGCCTGGGCATCCACCCAGTCTGATCAGAGTCTTCACCATCCGCATGGAGTTAGCTTAAACCCTTATCTACTCTTGAAGTGCTTAGCACAGAGTCTGACCAGACTGAACAGGTGTCCAAGCTGATCTGAATCTGCCGTGGGTGCTCAACCACTTTGTTGGGTTTTCTCATGTTGCGGCTCAATTGTTTTCATAGAGAAATATGGAAATTATCCCTAAATTATTCCTGTTACCAATTCTTATCTGGGGCGCTTATTGTATCACCTAAACTAAAGGAATATTATCGTAAATATTTTAAGTATTAGAGCAGATAGAATCCACATTATTGGACATCATCAGCAAGTGATATCCTAGACATGGGAGAATAACTTTTGATTTTATGTCCTTTTCAACAGTATTTCAGTCATATCAAGACAAAGGGAGGGCAATTTTGACGGGCTTTATGCAATGAAATGCCCTTTAGGTTCAGACAGATTTCGCCTCCAGAAGGACTCAAACCTATGACCCTGTGATCCGAAGACAGGAGTTCTGGCCTCTAGGAAGCACTCTGATCTGGGTCTTCACCGTATGCTCAAGCATTTTGTCCAAAAAATTTGAGTAAATGTAGAACTACTGTATTTATTCTAATAAACAACCAGCAGGAGGTGTTGCAACTCAGAAGTCCTACAAATGGCATTTGGAAACAAAATTTGCACAATAAATGACATTTTTTGGTTGTCATTTGTGGTTGCGTTTTTGCCATTTTACCTGGAAAGAAGAAAGAGGAAATTTAGTAAGGATAGGGTGTTTACAAGAAGAAATGTGGTACTTACGATCTGTGCAAGCATCTATGCTTGTTGCTCCCATTGATGGTGTTGTTGTGCCCACGTCACAACTCGTACACATGTGTGAACTCGCACTGTCTCGGAAAGTTCCTCTCTGGCAGAGAGTACAAATTCCTGCCGGGCTCATCTGCGACCCACTTACACACTGAGCTGAAAAAAGTGAAAACTCCTCATACAGCATAAAAAATACAAGTCTGTAGCAGAAAAGCACATCCCATCAAAATTTTCACTTATCCAGCACATGATAATTTCAACATAGATTACTGTATTAATCCTATTTAATGCCCTGGGAGCATTGCATTTTGCGAAAGGGGAGCGTTACTTAAAGCCTAAACTATAGCAAATCAGCCACTGCCAAAATACCTCTAATAAGCAATATAAAGGTGATAGGTATACTTTCAGAGGAAGCAACTCTACTATTTTTTGCCTCCCTTTTCAAGTAGGGGTCAACTCTTAAAAGAAAGAATTTGCTCCTTTAGGAACAAATTCTTTCCTTTAAGAGTTGACCCCATTGTTCCTGGGGACAAAAACTTTTGCAGTTTTGTAATTTCAGACGTATTCAAGGGAACTAAGTGTAGCAAGTTTGGTAAGTTTATCTATTATTTCTAATAAACTAGACAATCACTAAAGGTGATGAATGCCCTCGCCATATGCCTCACTAGATGAGTAATGTGTTAAAACATATTTGTGTGAAGTTACATCAAAATCTGTCAATAAATAAAGGTGCTAAAGGGCTGACAAAATTTTTCTAAAAATAGCAACTGTAACCTTGACCTTGGATCTACAACCATGAAAGGTGAACTTGTCCAAGATATTGTTACACTTAATATTTGTGTGAAGTTATATCAAAATCAGTTAACAAATAAAGGCGCTAGAACCATGACAAAGATTTACATGTACCTATAATAGCATATGTGACCTTGACCTTGGACCTACAATGCTGAAACATGAATTTGTCCCAGATATTGTTATGCTAAATATTTGTGTCAAGTTCTGTCAAAATCATTCCAGAGGGATGACAACATATTTTCTAAAAAAAGCAAATCTGACCTTGACCCTCGAATTCTGGATCGCCAACTTGTCCAAGATATTGTCACACTAAACATTTGGGTGACGTTACATCAAAATTGTCAATAAATAAAGGGGCTAGAGGGATGATACAGTTTTTTCTAAAAATAGCAACTGTGACCTTGACCTTGGATCTCCGAGCTGAAACGGTAATTTATTCAAGATGCTATTATACTTAACATTTATGTGAAGTTATATCAAAATCGATCCATAAAAAAATAAAAGCACTAGAGTGATGCCCAAGTTTTTCTGAAAATAGCAACTGAGACCTTGACCTTGATCCTACCAACCTGAAACGCAAACATGTTTGAGGTATTGTCATACTTAATATACCTGTGATGTAATACCAAAATTGGTTGATAAATGAGGCCATTAGAGCGATGAAAAAGGTGAGGTTGTATATGAGCCATGGAATATGGTCAAAATATGTATGTCATTCAAGGGGACATAATTCTGCAATAAAGACCTGAATCAAAGTTCTGTTTCCTTTATGCACATGTTCAATGCATGTCTGAACTGTGTTGCAAGTTCCAAGTCCCAATACCAAATACTATTGGAGGAGTTGCAGAGACAAGAACAGTACTACAAAGTGTGAAATACAGTCAAAATATGTATGTTATTCAAGGGGATATAATTCTGCCATAATGACCTGGATCAAAGTTCCGTTCTTTTATGCACATGTTCGATGCATGTCTGAACTGTGTTGCAAGTTTCAACTCCCTGCATCAAATACTGTAGAAGGAGTTGTGGAGACACAAACAGTACTACATATGTGAAATATGGTCAAAATATGTATGTTATTCAAGGAGACATAATTCTGCAGTAAAGACCTGAATCAAAATTCTGTTTCCTTTATGCACATGTTCAATGCATGCCTGAACTGCGTTGCAAGTTTCAACTCCCTGCATCAAATACTGTAGGAGGAGTTGTGGAGACAAGAACAGTACTGCATATGTGAAATAAGGTCAAAATATATATGTTATTCAAGGGGATATAATTCTGTAATAAAGATCTGAATCAAAGTTCTGTTTCCTTGATGCACATGTTCAATGCATGTCTGAACTATGTTGCAAGTTTCAAATCCCTGCGTCAAATACTGTAGGAGGAGTTGCGGAGACAAGAACAGCACTACAAAGTGTGATGGACATATGTATGGACGGACGGACATACGTACAGACAAAGGCAAAACTATATGCCCCTCCCCACATCGTGGCGGGGCCGTGGCGGGGGCATAAAAAAACACATCATAAGTGGGTATTTAAGTTTGTGCAATTAAGTTTATTGGGAAACTTGAAAACATTTATACACCACAAACATATGTATAATTAAAGTCTGGGTAACTACTGAAGACTAGCAAAGTCTGTGGTACAAATATTTTCAACAATGTTATTTTACTGCAAACATTCAAAAAAACTCAAAAACGCCTTTAAATGTGTTCATGTTTTTCTACAATTTTTACAAAGGGAAGCAACTTTTGTAACTTCTTGTTTGCTTCTATGGACAAAAAAAGCCCTTCCAAAATGTAGCCGTCTTGACTCCTACTAAGATGGGAGTCAAAAATGAAAATCACAGAGTTGCTTCCCCTGAAGGTCTAGCCATTCACCTCAAATCTGTGGACAAACAGTATTAACTCTCATCAGTCTGTTCAGGAAAATTTTCCTAAGTCTAAGACTGATATCAAGGTCACTGAGGATGTGCGGCTGGTAGTGTGTAAACCTTAGGATCACTATCTAATATCAGCCAAAATATAAAATAAATCTACGACGGACAAACAGATATATGGATCTCTAACAACACTTTAACCAAACCATCTTAAATACAGATGCAAGTCTGAATGCAAATGCCAGCTCTTCCAGAACTCAGGTAAGGGTATATATAGCCTCATTTTTTACAAGGGAGACTACTTCAATGGAAAATCATTTAATTTTCTGATAGTTTTATCCTTTTTCAAAGTGGACTGCTCTTAAAGAAAGGAATTTGCTCTCTAGAGAGAAAATTGTTTCCTTTACGAGTTTACACCAATGAGAAGAGAGCAAATACATGTACAGTCAACTCTCGATATCTCAAAGTCAAGTTTCATCCTAAACTATCGTAATGTGCATATATATTGGGACAACTGAAAATAATAAATTTTCCATTTGTCCCAAATGGAAAATTTATTATTTTCAGGTGTCCCAATATGTACGCACATTACGGTACTCATATCTCAAAGTGAATTTTCTGGTCCCAGAGAATTTACTTTGAGATATCCGTAGTTTGAGATAACAGGAGTTGAAAAAGAAAAATAGAAATACACTGTAAAGAAAAATAGGAAATGTTCTCTGATCTAAATTGATGTTTAACATATCGAGAGCTGACTGTATTTCTCTGTCACAATAATCCCACTTGTACTGTATACATACAACTTAATATAAGAAAAATCAATCACTCGGAATCACTGTTTGGCATCACTCGGCAAGCCTCGTGATGCTGAACAGTGACTCTTGTGACCGATTTTTCTATCCGCACCTCATACCCATGATAGATTCTTTTTCTTGCACACCACATTTTGTTTCAACTTTAGAACTTGTTAAAATGCATAATTCTAGTGCTTGAGAGGTTTCAATTTGATTTTGAAAGTGGTGCTCGCTTTCAACGACCGCCATTCGGCTCTTTACGTCAACGCCAGGCGTGCACAAACTGATGTCATTTTTGCCAGCTTCGTGACGTCATCATAAAAAAAGCCAACGTCACTTGATGACACAGGTACGTGAGCTCCAATACAACCAATGCATTGACAGCTCGTGATTTTATCCGGTCCTGGCTGAGATAACACGGGTGAGATAAGATCTGTAGGTACAGGTGAAGCACGCAGATATCCTTATCTGGTGTGCAAGAACAGAAGCTCTGAAAATGGTGTCTTACCTCTGCAACAGCCCTGCTGAATAAACCAGCTGTTAGCGGCACTGGCAAAGGAGTCCACTTCAAACAGAAGATCTTTATCAGAAACATAGCTTTCCCAAATCACGTCGGGCTCAGTTCTAGCATTAATCACAGCCACCAGAATACCATTTTCTCTCACAAGTTTTGTTGTTGCAAACAGCCCCGATGGATTTTCTATAAGCTTATCTGATATTATGAGTATCATTTTTGTAGAGTCAGTAGAAGGTAGCACCAGCCAGTCTGGTGGGGTTAAGGAAACTTGTCGTTTTGTGATATTCAACTGGGACAACATTTGTGGTAGCTGGAAGTGAGCTAGAGCCATTTCGACAGCTTCTTCAAGAGGTGTATTACCATCCAAGTTGAAAACTACGTCATTCAAGGTAGTAAAACTGAAAGAAATACAGTATTTATTGGGTTAAAAGGCTTGTTTTATCAACAGGAAGATTTTTTAAGTTTGTAAGGGGCCATACTTGAGCTGACAGAGGTCAACTCTTTAAGGGTTTTACAACTTTATAACCAAATACACTGATATTATTTGCTGAAAAAATGTGAGAAGCTTTTGCACTTCTCACACTTTTCAACAAAAAAAATGGTGTATTTGAGATATGAATGTTTGAAATTTTAACGAAACATTAACAATGTCATTATTTTTTGAACAACCAGGCTAAGTTCAGGCTTTTTTATAGTGAATTAACTGATACATCCACATGACAAAACTTATACATATTTGGGCAGATTTTACATCTTTCATGCAAAATTGACAAAGTTTGTAAATATGTACCTGCTTTGCATTTGTTGTCTAAAACGAAGAGCTTCCGCAAGCACATCAGTGTTTTGAACATGTCGGACAGTAACCATGTCAGTTGGTGTATCACACATGAACTGACCTAAAAAATAAAGAAGTTGCGCGAATTGATAGACTGATACTTTACAGCCAATAATAACAAGAATAAAATGCTTTGCCATCTACCACAATATATATTTTATCCATGTGTTTAACTGAATAAATTTCTGTTTTGGTACTCAAACTTGGCTTGAAGGTTATAAAACTTGAGTACATTCTCAAACTCAAAATAAAGCACACTGATTGGCTGCTTCCGAGCACATGCTAGGAAGCAGCCAATCAGTGTGCTTTATTTTGAGTTTGAGATTATACTCAAGTTTAATAATCTTATACCTTGTTTAACATTAAAGTGAATGGGTATACCACCATATTTTTCCACTCCTGTTTCCTTTTCTGGACCACAAAGCCTTTTTGGAAATGGAGTCTACTCTTAAAGGAAAGAACTTGCCCCAAGAGGAACAAACTCTTTCATTTAAGTATTGCCCCCGTAACAATTCACATCACAAATCTAATGACAAACATAATAGAAAATTTGCTTTGCTGGTTGGAAAAGGCCTTTTCAAAACTTTCAAAAAAGGGTTTATGCTTAAAAAGTGCAAATTATTTCCTTTAAGAGGAGTTCCTATTAACCCTATTGCACTCAAAACAGCCAAAACTCTATGGAGTTTTGGCCATTCTGAGTGCAATAGGGTTAAGAAGAGAGGCTATATCAAAGGTTCAAGGGCATCACACTGTTGAAACAATGAGGTATCAACATGGACATGAATGAAAAGGCGTAGCAGAGACAGATACATGTACTTTATTTTAATATTGTATTCCAGCCTGGTACACTCTTACCATAGCATAGGCAGTTCTACCCTCACATACCCAGCATTACTGTTAAAGTACCACTGACCCGGGATACAGTCACGTAAGCTGAAACCTCTTCATTTTTTTACTTTGCCACTGGCTATATCCGTAATAACTTGCTATTTTTGCTGACCCATCAATTTGTCAGATTGATTGATTTGATGCTTAACGTCCATGGTAAACAACTATGGTCATGTCGGGACGATCAGTTAACCTAACCACACTATTCCTGGGCAGGCTTAGACCTCCTAAGTGGTTAACCAGTCCTAAGTGCACATACTTTTGCCAGTAACTGACAACTGCCCTTCTTGAATCAGTGGAAGGAGAAACAAAATTATGTGGCCAGACCGGGTGTCGAACCTAGGACCTCTGACTTATGAGTCAGCTAGCCTGTGCCCTACCGATTGCATTACGCGGCACGGCCATCAATTTGTCAGACTTGCTAAAAACAATAGTTCTGGAGAACGCAGTGTCTTGCCTGTCTGCAGATTGTCACAATCAGAAAACTTGATGCAAAGTTTACACAAGTGCCGACACCAGCAAAGTAATACCTATTTCTGACTTCTGATTGTTCCAGGCACGACAACAAGACCTGTCACAGGGACAGGATAGCTCGCCTGACAGCGCCTTGCCCATCACATAAAAAACTTTAATGTAAAACTTTAACATTTTGCTAACGCCGACGCCACCGCTAACGCTAACGCCGACGCCGGGGGTAGTACAATAGCTCTTCCTGAACTTCGTTCTCGGGCTGAAGCGAGCTAAAAACAGCACAGTATTATAATGTCTTTCTTAAATGAATACACTCACACATTAAAAGATCCTAAATCTGTTTAAACTAGCTTAGAAGGAGCTATCGTGACAGTCTTAAGTTTATGAAATCTCATCTGACAATAAAATTAAATTAAATACATGTAGGTAAATTTGCAAACAGTGTAGCTTAGATGAGTGGCTCAATATTAGCCACCTCATCTGAATCTACACTATTTGCCATCTAGTTTTACATTCTCAATATGATATAATTTGGAAGAAGCAAATAATGCTGACATAAATTTTGTTTGCCATTTTGGCACTTTAAGAGTTTACACTTTAAGAAGTTCCAGAGATGAAAATAGCTGAATTTGCAAACAGCATAGATCCTGAAGAGGTGGTTCCTAAAAAGCCGCCTCATCTGACTCTATGCTGTTTGCCCTGCAGCTTTTGAATCCTCACTATGATATAGCTTGGAAGAAACTTTTTTTTTAAGTTTTGCAGACATAAATTTTGTTGTCTGCTTCTTGGCCCTTAACCCATTCCATTCGAGATACCCCTTTAGGGGTATCTGGGCAAACAGTTTGGATCCAGATCAGGCTCCACAAATGTGGGGCCTGATCTGAGATCCAAACTGTTTGCTGCCTAGACATCATTTCTACAAGAGTTAGTTAGGAAAATATTGTCAAAATATTCTTGAATTTTGATGCAGACGACAATTTCAGCAGACGACAAAAAATACCCAGAATGCAATGGGTTAGAGAGTAAAACCTCATCTGATCTCATAGATTGTTGTCCACAGCTTAGGGCCTATTTGCGACTCATACCTGGGCAGATTCTATCCAACACATTCTGAAATCCTACTGTAAACTCCAGTGCTGAATCATACAGTATCGTTGAATCCCGGTTTGTTGCAATTGCTTGAAACTCTGGATTAAGTGAATCCAGATCAGTCCCAAGTCCAATTCCAACCAAGACAGAGTAGGTGAAGTCTCGTCTCACTTCTTCTGCCATTTGTATTGTCTCCGTAGGATTAGCTGAAGCACCATCAGTGACAGTCAACAAGACACGAGGGACGTCTGTTCTTGATGTCTGAAAGACCCCTTGGGCTCGGGCTAAACCTTCAGCTGTATTTGTTAACATGCCTGCGAAAAAATACTTTGCATAACTAAGGCTCTGAAAAGCATGAAAACAAGTAAACTGAAAGCATTTCTGTCCCCTGACTTTACAGAAACAAGTAAATTCATTGAATTTATATCCCCCACCAAAATGGCTGATATGTTTATGGCTTATTTTCAGTGTGATAAAATTTCGTTCACTGGTTACTTAGTAACAACTGAAGCTGTGGACTTTAAATTAAGGGGGCAATGACCCATGTATAAGTGAAGCCATTCTAAACAACTTGCCTCAGCATCACCGTGCTGTGATGATATATATTTACATCAAGTTTCAAAAAATTTTGTTCACTGGCGACTCTCTGTGGCCAATTTGTGTATTTTAAATCAAATCAAGGGCAACAACTCATGCATTACTAATGCTATTATGACAAAACATGAAGTGCACTGCCATGTTATGATGATACATAATTGTTTTAAGTTTCATGAAATTCCGTTCATTGGTTATTTAGTTATGACTCAATTTGTCTATTTTAAAGCAATTCAAGGGCATTAACTCATGCATTACTGAAGCATGTTCAATAAAATAAATTTAACATACATCACCCTGTTATAATAATACATATTAAGTATAAGTTTCATAGAATTCAGTCCATTGATTACTTAGTTATGGCTAAATTTGTTGATTTTAAATTGATTCAAGGGCAATAACTCGTGCACTACTGGTGTCATTCTGACAGAACTTTACGTGCACAACTGTTTTATAGTGATACACATTTAAGTCTCATGAGTTTCTGATAATTGGTTACTTCGTTATGGCTCATTTTATTGTTTTGAAATCAATTGAAGGGCAATAACTCATGAATTACTGAAGCCAGTCTGACGAAACTTCACGTGCATCAGCATCTTATAGTGATATATATGAGCCGTTCTCTGTGAAAACCGGGCTTAATGACATTACGTAATAATTACGTCGTTTACATTTGAAAAATGCCAAAATTAATTATTTTTTGGACCTTTCTTTATTTCCATGAAAATAACTTTGTCGTTTAAATTTATTACAACACCCTTGAACTCAAACAGAAAACAGTTGTAAATATGACATATGTTGCCATGGCAACGCTTAATCTATAGTGACCCTGAAGCCTTGAAAACAGATAGTATAACGTAACAAAGACCTATAATTTGTGAAAGAACGTTGAATCATGCAAATTATCACGTGTGTGCTATCACATACACATTGAACATGAGTGAACACACATTTTGTCCGAGTTATTTTGCCTAGCACGCACCAAAAGCTCATTCAAACGAACGTTATGACGTTGACGTCAAAACATACTTGCACGACGTTAATAACGTCACTTTACGAAACTGCCCAACCTGTTCGATTCTAAAGCACATATCTTCGTAATAAATAATGGTAACCCTCTCAAATTTTCAGGAAACGTTTAGGAAAGCTATCACTTTCCAGTGATGCAGTTATCTTTATTTTAACTTCTATGTCATTAAGCCCGGTTTTCACAGAGGCTGGCTCATATTTATTTTAAGTTTCAGCATATTCTGTTCAATGGTTACTTAGTAATGGCTCTGGACAACAGACAGATAAAAGGATGGACGGACGGACAGACATGGACAAAACTATATCCCTCTGCCTTCGGCGGGGGATAATAAAAGCATTGTAAATGACTGTGAAACACCCCACCAATCCTTTCTTCTTCCATTTATTGATTTTTTTTTTTTTTTTATGACACTATGCATTTTCCACTCCCGGGCAGGGACAGATAACCTGCTGAAGATATATTTTTAACCAGCCTAGCAGGCTTTTATTGTTTTGACCATTTCTTGTATATTAAAACTAGAAATGTGTCCAATGGACACAGATGCCCCTGCCTAGTGTCTTAAGTAAGATGGTGCCTTGTTTAAGGTACTGGCACTTGTAGGAGAGAGGGGTGGTAGCCCAGTGGTTAGAGTGGCTCGGTTATTGTGCAGATAGTTGCCGGAAGGTTGAGTGTTCACAGCTCACCGTCGCCATCTGACGACTGAAAAACTCTCTCTGTCAACCCAGTAGTAAATGGGTACCTTTTTCGAATTAGGGAAGGATAAGGCAGCAAAAGGAGAGAGATGGGCTCTGCCTTTCATCACCTGTGCCCAAGATACAGTGGGGTCTCTAACCCCCACTGCTCCTACGGCTATTAGGCTATGGGAAACCTTTACCTTTACTTGTAGGATAACTAGGTTCACAGAGGCAGACTTGTGTGGTACATGATTTATTCTTTTCCTTAGGCAGGTGTTTTGTGCTTCTTGGATCTGGAGCAAGGTGGGATGGGGTGGGGTGGGGTGGGGTGGGCGGGGTGGGGGGGGGGGGCTTGTGTCATTTACGTGATAACATTTTGTTTTGTATCCTCCACAGATATGGATGCCTTGCAACTTTCCAAGAGAAATAGCCCGGAAACAAATATCTTTTCAAAAGATAACAAATGGAAACCATTTTTTGTACAAAATAAATAGTAATGATGGCAGCAGGTGAGTGGTCTGAATTTTGATGTACAACCTGAATTAAGAGAACATCTGTATTTAGAGACCACTTCTCATACTTCCCTTGGGTGGTCTCTAAATACAGGTTTGACTGTACTCACCTTATCTGGGCTTCTGTCACTTACCTGGCTCAGTATCCTGCGGCTGACTCTCTATTGCTACCTGCACTGTGTCTTTACTATCTGCTTCACTCAACAGCAGAATATCTCCTTCATTTACGGCATTTCCAAATGATATTACAGATGTTCGGATTCTGTCCTGCCCAATGTCAAGTCTGTAAGAGCATAATTATACAAAGCATGTCCTCGTACAGGACAGTGTTCCTTCTCATGTAAAAAAAACTTTAAACTTACCGCATTAATTCTAAAAAATACCCCTGCTCTAATAAACTTCCCTTGCATCTTTTCCGAAAATAATGTAATATTAACTTGCATGAGTTCTTGTTTGCTTCTCTGGATAAGGTAGCTCTTTGCCATTGGGGTCAACTCTTTAAGTAAAGAAATTCTTTCCTGTAAGAGTTGATCCCTACTGAGAAGGGTGCCAGAAACAGATGAGTTGCTTCCTCTGCAAGTATACCCATTAATCTTAATACTATTAATCTTAATACTGATTATCAGAGGTATTTGGCAGTGGCTGGTTTACTACATTTTAGGCTCTAAATAAAGCCCCTGTTTCGATAATGCAATGCCCCTGGTGTGTTCAATAGGATTAATATGGTAAATGAGATGTGGAACCCTGATGTTGACAGCAATTCTATATTCTAATGCACTTACGTATGTAACGCGACGTCTGATTGGATAACGTCAAAAATTTGCGAAAGTAATCATACGATATACTGTCGGAAACTCAACGTCATTACGTAACGTCGCTTCTCATTGGCTGACATCTGGTTTAACGTCCCTGAAAGTGTTGGCTATGGGTGCCAAAAAACACTTTTAAAGGTGAAAATGTGACAAGTCCATTAGAATGGGGATAACTGTATTTAAAATTGTCATTTGGGGAGGTAAATCATCGGTTTTATGGTCGCAAATTGCGTTTTACGGCTCCGCTGATGCGTCACCATAAAACAAAATTTCCGACCATAAAACCTACAATTTACCTCCCCAAATGACAATTTTGAGTACAGTTATCCCCTAACTGACTGCAGTGGCTCCTCCTGTACTTTCTTACAGGTGAGCTTAAAATGAACAGACATATTATATCAGGTATGAAGATGCTTTCAAATATGCCTAAACCAGCAAAAGTTTTTACTGAGTACTACAGTCAAATCTTCAAATCAACATATGTCCTTAGCAGCCACCTTTTAGGAGTCATAATTATAGCCTAAACAAAATGACACATTCACTTTGAAATAAGGGTTACCTGCATTCAGAAGCCAGGTTTTGTGTTCCCATTGGATGACCTCTAAAGATAGGTTTGACCATACTTACTTCAGCTGTGCAGGGAAGCACAGCTGAAGTGACTTAAATCAAGATAAGCTTTGCAATAACAGGCATGATCTAATTTAGCCTTTTCTTTTCTTTTTTTTTATTGGCTAGCATGGCTTAACAAGAGGGCCATGAGGCCCTGAATCGCTCACCTGAGCTATTGGCCAAGTGGCTTTTTCTTATGTTTGAAATTGTCAAAATATGAGTCTTGGGTCAAAAGTCAAAGAATGACCATGACCTCTTGTATTCATAAATCTTCATGTACTCATTTAGACACCGTATATACCATTTTTAGGTCAAAATCTTCAAAACTTTCCATGAAGTCTTATGTTCTAGCATTTTCCCATATTTGACCATGCCGCAAAAAAGGTCAAGGTACACCAAAGGTCATTATTTGAACAGTCTTGATAGTACTCCAGTACTCCATGCAACTTACCAAGTTGCAAGGCCATAGGTGTTTTGGTTCTGGAGAAGAAAAATATAAAAGATTTATACCATAAATGGGTTTGGCAGCCATGTTTGTCATGTGACCTGGACCGTTTGAACAGATTTTTGTTCCCTAAACCCCTGGAGACTCTATATGAACTTTGGTTACAATTTGGCTTTAGGAAATGTTTGAAAATGTCAAAATAGGAGAGACCTGGGTAAAAAGTCAAAGAATGACCTTGACCGCTTGTACTCATAATTCTTCATTCCCTCATTAAGATGACTGTATATACCAACTTTTAGGCCAAACTCTTCAAAGCTTCCCATGAAATCTTATGTTCTAGCATTTTCCCATATTTGACCGTGTCGTAAAAAAGGTCAAGGTAAGCCTAAGGTCATCATTTGAACAACCTTGGTAGTACTTGAGTACCTTATGCTACATACCAAGTTTAAAGGCCATTGGTCTATTGGTTCTGGAGATGAAGATTTTTGAAGCTTTTTAGCATATATGGGCATGGTGGCCATGTTGGTCATGTGACCTGGAAAGCTGGAACAAATTTTTGTTCCCTAAACCCCAGGAGACTATATATGAAATTTGGTTACAATTGGCCCAGTGGCGTTTGAGGAGATGTTTGAAACTGTAGATATATGAAAGACCTGGGTCGAAGATCAAAGAATGACCTTGACCTCTTGTAGTCATAGTTCTTCATGACCTCATTAAGACGACTGTATATACTAATTTTTAGGCCAAAATCTTCAAAGCTTTCCATGAAATCTTATGTTCTCTCACAAATTTGGATGCCTCTCGTGACCTCACGATCGTATTTTGAAAAATAGCCATAACTCACTCTTCTTTGGCTTGCTCACAATTTCACTTTAAACTGGAGAATACTAAAAACAATGTCTTTATTTTGCGCTCTCTGGATCGTCAAAAATCTGTTTTCTCTCAACTTCCGCTACATTCGAACAATCTCGGTCACCGAATCTATATTTATCTCTGGGAAAATTTGTCACCTGGTTTAAAAATAGGTAAAGGTAAAGGTTTCCGACAGTATTAAAATAGCCCAGGTAAAAATAACTCGAGTATTCGATAGCGATTAGAACCAAAAACGACCAATTAATGTGTACTTCTGTTTTTATGTACATGAAATATTGACAACATGAATTTCATGATGAAAACGCCAAAGAAAAAAAGGTTTATAAATCAAAGTACCAAAACGGATGGGAGATCGAGTTTACGAAGAGTGAGAAGGGCAACAGCTTTGCGTTTTGTAAACTTTGCCAAAGGCATTTCAGTGATTCCCACACCGGAAAAAAAATATGTAAAAAAAGCACGGTAGCACAGATCTTCATAGTCGGTCATTGAAAACGTCAAAACTTTTACAATTGGTATTACCAAGACAGACCAAGATGTTATCCGAGCTAAAACTCTCTTTAGCAACATCAGTGCAGAACATAACTTGCCATTTTTGATAGCACATCACTTTAACAAACTCAATGTATAAAATTTTAGTAAAATAAAAACTGTAAATAAGAATACTTGATGTTATCTTCATTTAAGAACTACCTACTGATCCTACTCCTCTGCACTGCCATCCCCAATCTCTTGTTTCACATAAAGAGAAAAAATGATACAAAAAATCTCACTCTTTTCCATTGTCAGTGGGTTTCTCCACGAATGAACTGACGTGGAAAAGGGGAATAAATCGAGGCTTCGCGTGCAGTCTCACTCTTTTGTTAATTGAAAACTTGGCAGGTATGGCTATATTGGTCATGTGAAGTTGAGCAAATTTCTGTTCCATCAACCTCTGGAGACTCTATATAAAATTTGGCTTCAATTAGCCCAGTGGCTTTTGAGGAGATGTTTGAAATTGTTGAAATATGAGAGACCTGGGTCAAAGGTCAAAGAATGACCTTGACCTCTCCTACTCATAAATCTTCATGCGCTCATTAAGATGACTGTATGTACCAATTTTTAGCCCAAAACCTTCAACAGTTTCCAAGGTATCTTATGTTCTAGCATTTTGCCATATAAAAGCACAAGGAAGCAAATTTGACTTTCCCATAAATTTGAACAATCTGGGTAGTACTCCCATACCAATGCTTCATACCAAGTTTCAAGGCCATTGACCTATTGGTTCTGGAGAAGATTTTTTAAGGTTATTACCATAAATGGCAGTGGTGGCCATGTTGGTCATGTGACCAGGACAGTTTGTACAGCTTTTCGTTCCTAAGTCCCCTGGAGGCTACAAAAGAAATTTGGTTACAATTGGCCCAGCGGCTTCAGAGGAGAATTCATTTGAAATTTTGGACTGAGGGACGGACCATTGAGCCTGCCTATCCTATAAGCCCCCCCCCCAACCCCCCCCCCCCCCCCCCCTCCCCTAAAAATGACTGATTTTTCCAGAACGCTAAATTATCACAGTTTGAATGATCAAAGTTAATTACTGTGCAATCAATATAAACTTACTGGGCAGCAATGTTGACTAGCCCTCCTTTTACAAAACTCATAGATGGTCCCAAACTCTCTGACGAATCCATCAGAAACACAATGTCAAGGACATTTGGACAAAACCCTGAAATAAATATATATCAGAGTTCGAGACACTGTTACTGGTTAAGTAGCTTAAGGAACCGTAATATGCTTAAGTATTGGGACACCTGAAAATTATTACTGTAATGTGCCTAAATTTTGGAACACCTAAAATAATTGATTTTCCATTTGGGACAAATGAAAAATTATTTTAGGTGTCCCAATACTTAAGCACACAATGGCAATTTTCAATTTGTGCCAAACGAAAAATCAAAGACTTTAAGGTGTTCCACTAGGGAATTCATTTTTGTGTCCTATTCCCCACTCTTAGAAACATTTAGAGCAAATTACATACATACAGTTTTTCTACCACTTTATACTCTAATATGCTTATATATTGAGACACCTGAAACCATTAATTTTCCATTTGGAACAAATGGAAAATTATTGGTGTTAGGAGTCAGAATGCATAACTCTTTTGGTGCCAAGCTAATATAGAAACGCACTTGCCAGCACCTAATTTATTTTACAAGAAATTTTAATATATGGGTGTTTCTGGTAAAAAAAACACTTAAAAAATCTAAAATTTCATCAAAAACAGCCAAATTTTGTTTTTCTCTGAAAAAAAAAATTGTTTGCCGTAACCTTTTGAATTATTTCCCTTGGTAATGTTGTAAAATGGAGCTGTCTAATGGGATTATGCCAGTCACATCTAAGCAACAATGGCACTCTGCCTAGCAGTCACATCTAGGCGACAATGGCGCCAAAAGAGTTCAGTGCATAAGGGTAATCCCTAGGACTGCCCATTATTCCCCTCTGTGAGAAAACACTAATAGATGCATTTTCACTTGTTGACATTAGCAAGTACTTTCTGTAGGCAAGCCAAAAGATTAATAAATTCTCGAGAATTGAAGTAAAGCAAGAAACTTTTGTCTTAATGATATGAATATTCATCATGTGGTCAGCTGGTCAGTTGTTTTTAAGTCAGGTGACTAAATCATTTTCAGGCCAATTTGGTCAGCAGTGGTTAGTTCTTGCAAAGCATTCTCAAGGTTCACTTCAGTTTCATAACTTGTTTTATCCTATGATGTTGCTGTTATTCAGTGGATAACATTGTGTCATAAAGATCGTGTGACCACACGTGTAATATACACACAACGTCATTGACAACGTCCATGTCAACAATGCGTTTTCTTATCGAAATAATGTTCAGTTTGAAGGCGTTAAAATCCCATTTTAAAGGGTCATATGATAAACAGAATCTTACACTCATGGTCATGGTCATGGTCATTGTATATGAAATTAATAAAACTTGGCAAAGGCTCGTTTCATAAATTTTGTATGAAATGACCACTCCTGTAAGATCCTCTAAATATAGCTAAGTTTAAATATGTGGCGTTGTATATACAGATACTTCTGATTGGCTATGGTATTTTTGGATGAGGTCGACGTCCTGTGCTGAGGTATGCTTTAGCATGGCTTTGACTCACATTCCAGAGCATTTTTCCTAAAAGTTTTTATCTCTGGTTTTCGAGAATGGCTAGTATACCTGAAAGAGCTTAAAATACCTGAGCATGTAGTGGACACTGACATGTAGTGGGCTCTATGACCTGTAAATGTTACCTGGGCAAGTCGAATTTTTCTTTCAGTCACGGCAAAACAAATTCTATGTTTATCCTTGCTCTGTTGCTTGCAGCCAGTGAACTACATGTAAATCGCTTTGTGTATTTTAACGGTTTATGATGATAGTTAACATACAGATAAATGAATACACTTTCAGCAGAAGCAACTCTGCGCCATTTCATTTTTGCGATCCTTAATCAATGGGGTGGCAATTCCTCAAAGGAAAATTCCATTTGCTTAAAAGTAGACCCCTTTTGAAAGTGCTTCATTCTCCAAAAAAGCAAATAGGAATTCATATAAAAAATGAAAGAAAAACATGGATGTACAGTAAAGAAGTAAAACAACACCTACCATCCAGTACAGGGGGCTCCACAGGGGCAACAAAATCTCTAGCAACTGAAATATATGAATTAAAACATTCACAAAATGAGCCGCGACCCAACAAAACCAACAAAGTGGCATGTGTGCCGCACAAACTCAAATAAGCCTGGGCATCTATTTTAATTTCAATTTTAATGTCTTGATAACTAATGAGGTCATTAAATGTTGATCAAATGGGCCCTGATGAACAAATGGAGGTACAAAAGAATTAACAGACATAGAACTGTATTTTCATACAGGGTTCAAGGTTATAAAACTTGAGAATAATCTCAAACTCAAAATAAAGCACACTGATTGGCTGCTTCCGAGCAAACTCAAAATAAAGCACACTGATTGGCTGCTTCCGAGCATGTGCTCGGAGGTAGCCAATCAGTGTGCTGTATTTTGAGTTTGAGATTATTCTCAAGTTTTATAATCTCGAACCCAGGTATGCATCTCTTCATTTTTAATACTGCACTGTAAAATCACAGACTTATTGTCGTACATTCAATACATGTGATTTTATTTGTGGGACTATGTCACATATGATAAGTTATCATTGCACTGGTCAGTTATACACTATCACATGACTTGTGGGTGACATTCTTGGTGTGGCTAAAAAAGGTGTATTATCATAAATCATACTGTAGGGTTGAGTCGGGTAAATTAGGACAGCGGGTAAATTCTGACTTACCATTGCAAACAGTGAAAATCCAGATGAGATGGCTCATTATGAGCTGTCTCATCAGGATTTTCACTGCTTGCCCAGTTATGTTTGTTTTAATTCCAAACACCTGACACATAAAGCAAACAATGTACTGTCCGAATTTACCTGCTGTCCGAATTTACCTAACTTAACCCTATAGTATATGTCTAGCAAATTAAAAAGAGTAAAGAGCTAGTTCACCTTGACAAATATCTTCCCAAACATCCGGCAAAGTAGTGAAGTCCAAAATGCTGCCCTCTTTAAACACCAGCTCTGGAGAACTGGCTATTCCAGTGAGTTCTTGATCATCAACTCCAGGTCCTATCCCAAGAACAACCCCCTCTATCCCCACCATCCGAGCTTCAGCAGATTTCATTTTTGTATCAAGCGGGTTTATAGAAATTCCATTTGTTATCAAGAATATGACTTTTGCCACATCATCCCTGCCGTCAGCTATGAAAACTTCCGCGGAGGCGCTTAGGGCACTAGCCATGTTTCTGAGTGATGGTCCCTGAGTGAGGTCATTTACGGCAGCCATTACATCCACTTCTGTCATTGCACCAGTTAAACTACTGATGTCCGCGGGGAATGTTTCATTCTGTATTGGGCCGCAAGCTACTCGTACTACGTCTGGACTAACATCAAATCTGAAAAATATTCATTCAGCTTTTTCATTACTCTAATGTGCTTAAATATTGGGACATCTAAAAGCCATTAATTTTCCATTTGGAACAAATGGAAAATTAATGGCTTTTAGGTTTGAATGTCCATATACTTAAGCACTTTAAGATATATTATAGCATTGCTTATTATAATGCTAATTTAGATATAAAGCAATGTTTACATGACTCCAACTAGGATACAAGGTTACGGCAAATAAGTATTCTGTATTAAGTGGCTTTACTGCCATGTTTTTCTGCCATTTTTATGTAGGGAGACAATTTTGTGACTTTCTGTTTGCTTTGCTGGATCACAAAGCCCTTCTAAATGGAGATTTTTTCTTAATAGGAAGAATATGCTCCTAGAGAAGCAAATGCTTTTTATTAAACGACTCCCATGTAGAAAGAGGCAAAAATGAAAGTGCAAGTTGCCTCCTCTAAAGTGTACCTGCTCACTTAAAAAGATTTTTTATTTATGAAGACAATAGCTTGAAGATTCACTTAAACATACATCAGCAAAAATAAAACCCAAGCAAATACTAATAATCAGTGATTTATGGTAAACAATCAAAAGGAATAAGAGAAAGACAAGAGAGCGAAAGAGACAGAGAAAACTAACCTATTGACCTGAGTCCCCAGGAAACTTTTCAGCAGATCAAAGTTGTCAGGTGGAATACTTGAAGATGTATCAACCAACAGAATCAAATCCATTGGCTCAGTGCACATACTTCCTGGAGAATAAGAGGTAATATCATTATATGAGCCATGACACGACAAAACAAATAAAAGCATCGCAAACAACTACGTGATACCCCGCCACTGCACATTTTTTTCACACACAGATTTTTCCAGATTTATGCATGTATATAGCCCGGGGGCAGGGGGAAATAACTCCCATGGGGTAAATTTGAGCATCACTGGAGGCTTTCATCACTCTGATCAATTGCTGAAAGTTTCAAAATAATTGCTTCAAACTCTGATTTTTTATGGAATTTTTCATGATTTTATACATGTATATAGTCTCAGGGCAGGGGCAGATAACCCCCGATGATAAAATTTCTGTGCTCATAAAAAGCTTTTGTTACTTCAATCATGTTTGTGAAGTTTCATCATGATACTCCAAGTAGTAAAGGAACTAGAGGCCAAAAACCATTTTTTGTACATTGACAAGTGCCATAACTCTGTCAGAAATTAACGAAATTTGCCCATTAACAATCCCAAGCGAGACATTCTTGATACAAATGCATATGCAAAATTTGAAGGAAATCCATTGATAAATACTTAAGTTATCAACCGGAAACGAAGTGCAGACGGACGGACGGACGGACAGACGTACGTACTACAGACGGACAGACACACGGACGGCCAACGTGAAAACATAATACCCCGCCACTAACGTGTGGCGGGATATAACAAAAGGGCATATGCGCCAAAAGAAGCCTTAGATCAGCTTTGGTTTCTGCCCAGTGTGATCAGGGATGCCCAGGCCAATCAGAGTATTCACTGTCCACTTGGAGCTAGCTACCCTTTAAGTGCATAGCGAATCAGAGTCTTCGCTGTCCACTTGGAGCTAGCTACCCTTTAAGTGCATAGTGAAGACCCTGATCAGACTGGGCAGACACCCAGGCTTATCTGAGTCTTCGCTGGGCGCACATGCTACTTTGTTGGTTTTCTCGTGTCCTGGCTCATATACCAAGTTTCACTGAGATAAAATGTCTCTTAGTTTTATCCTTCTGAAAACCTGTTGCTATATGATTTTCAAATTCTACTTCATATGGGGAATTTTTCCATGTAATTATGTCATCAGGGGCCAGTTGTTCAAAGCATTGTTAGCCTAACGAGCTTGTTAAGAGGTCAACTTGTTAAGTGTTTTACGACTTTATAGCCAAATACACTGATATTTATTGTTGAAAATATGTGAGAAGATTTTGCACTGCAAAAGCTTCTCTCATTTTTTCAACAAAAAATGTTGGTATATTTGAGATTTTAACATTTGAAATTTTAACGAAATGTTAACTAATGACGTTAGTTTTGAACAACCGGGCCCAGATCTTCATTTTGACTATTCTCAGCCTAGAACACTACTGGACTTCATGTACTTGTAAAAATTCTATATATTGGGACAGATAGGTCTAAGCAAACAATGCAAAACCAGATCAGACTACTCCTTTAGGAGCAGTCTGATCAGGGTCAACACTGTTTGCCATCCCATATTCATCTTTTGGATCCATTAGTATCTTGTAAAACTAAACTGTTTATATCTTTTTAAACAATTAGAGTTATCCCAAATTTTCAAGACTTTTATAGTATTTTGTTTTCAGACTGTCTGTGTGACAATGACAGACTGAAAGCATATGATATGTGAGCCAAGACACTAGGAAACCAACAAAGTGGTTGTGTGCACAGCGCAGACTCAGATCAGCCTGGGCATCTGCCCAGTCTGATCTGACTCTTTGCTAAGCGCTTAAAAGGTAGCTCCATGTGGACAGTGAAGACTCTGATCAGACTGGGTGGATGCCCAGGCTGCTCTAAGTTTGCTGGGCACACATGCATTTTTGTTGGTTTTGTTGGGTTGTGGCTCATTTTGAATACATTTTAAAACATATGTTCTGAGCCTGCACCGGGCACACAGCCACTTTGTTGATTTTCTCGTGTCGCGGCTCATGTGTTTTCTCACTATACATGCCATAAAGGGGCTTAACTCCACTTACTACATCCTGTCTTGTCCGGGGTTGGTTGTGTATTCTGTGGACATGGTGTACACTCAAACTGGGCAGACTCGGGCTGGTGTTCACCATCTGGGCAAGATTCACATGCCCCAACACTTGTATCCCAGTATGTTCCTGGTAGACAGTCTACAAAACATGGACAGATAAAAGTATAGGTCAATTCAGACCTTTTGCAATGCTATGTTTAGGGTACATAAGAATGACACTTTACTTCAAATTTTTGGCCTCCTGGCCTTTATCAAGAAGAATCAATATTAAAGCAAACTACATGTTTCACAGCTGTACCTCCATTACATTTTTAACCCATTGCATTCTGGGTATTTTTTGTCGTCTGCTGAAATTATCGTCTGCATCAAAAATCAAGAATATTTTGACAATATTCATCTAACCAACCTTTGTAAAAATGATGTATAGGCAGCAAACAGTTTGGAACTCAGATCAGGCCCCACGTTTGTGGGGCCTGATCTGGATCCAAACTGTTTGCCCAGATACCCCTAAAGGGGTATCCTGTATGGAATGGGTTAAAGGCCATGAGGCTGAAAATTTGAAATAAAGGGAGATTTGGATTAATATTATCATGATTAACTGCCCTTGTGAAGAAATAATGAAGAGATTCTTTACATGGACCATGTTATATTTTGATCATGTTATACAGGAATTTTTTTTCAAAAGAACTGCAGGAAAATGACAATTAAACTGTCATTTTCCTGCAGTTGGTTAGTAAAATCCTATATTTTGTGAACTTAGACATGACTTTGTTATTTTCAAACCTTTTCCGGTAAGCAGACTTTATAGGAAGTGGCAGCAGGCAGCTTCCTATATTTCTTTGTATGAGATCACTTTTCCTGTCACCTATCCATCTCATACTGTCTGCTGTGACACTTACTTTGCCCATATGCAAGAGATGCATGTTTACTGTCTACTTTGTACTGTTTACTGTCCTGTCTACAGTTCACTGTCTAATGCTTACTGTGTACTGTCCAATGTGACATTGCCTTAGCACAGGCCTAAGTGCATGAGCATGTGTGCAAAGTTATTGTCACAGTAGTGAGTTTAACTACTGTACACAACAGAGCAGTCTTACATGCTGACTGCAGAATAAGAAATATTCCATGGTTACAATGAGCAAGGCCATGCACATGTGGAAATACAGGCACCCATATTAAATGTTTACTATATACTGTTTATTGTCTACTGTGCGGGGGTGGTTGGGTCGGGAGATGGTCCTGGTAAAGTTTAAGTGCAGGGGCATCCTACCATTTTGGATAATAGTAGGGTAAGGGCTACTGTACTTGCAGTAGGTGCAGGTGGGCCGGGGGTTGTTTGGATATTTTTTCTCTGGGCTATCATTTCTCTTTTCTATATCCCTCTCTCTCTGGTAGACTTCCGGATATAACCTGACATACTGTCTCAAAGGGCCATTAAACCCAAAACAACCAACTAACCAAATATTGTCTGCTGTGTAGTCTACTGCAATACTGACTTCGCACATTCCCAAGTGTATAAACACTTGCACAAAATGACTGTCACAGTCACAGTGGTTAGAACACAGTACACGCAGACCTAAAGTTGTATAAAGAATTCCATATGTTTGGGAACAAAAACTATAATAAATCGTAAGGTAAGCAATTCTTTCATATAAGAGTTGACCCCAATTCAGAAAGGAGAGAAAAATGAAACTGGCAGAGTTGCTTCTTCTGACAGCATATCCGTAAACCTCCAACTTACCAACGATACAGCTGCTACTACTCAGAGACTCATCACCCACAGTGGTTGTACCCTCAGGACATTCAGTACACCTGTACTCTGCTGCACTGTCTCTGTAACTACCCTGGGGGCATGGGGAACAAGCTTCTGATAAGGTTGGGTCCACTTCAGATCCACTTGGACAAGAAGCTGAAACAGAGAAGAACCAGCATCAAACTTGTAACAATAATTTGAAACAAACAGTTCAAGCTATTATTGTAGCAATGATGTTTTAATGATGCAACATGATAAAATGAATGACAATCTATCTCCAGTACTTCCGTCAGTGACGTATGTGCCAGACATAGAGCTCCTATTTTATTATATACCTATCAATAATACACCCTGTGAACTGCATGTTTTCTTGCCATTTGATACAGAAGCCGTATCAAACTGACGTTTTCTGAATCCGTATCACTATCCCTTAAAATGAGGCTATGCCTGAGTTCCAGCTTCAGGCCTGTCATTTTTTTAACGTGCATCATAGAAACTAGAACCAGAGAAACAAGACAAAAGATGTAATGTCAACAACAAGTCTCGGATGATCCGATGGTATGAGCTCATCCACTCGACGTGATACAGTACGCCAGATCAAGTTACTATTACAATAATGTGTATATACATGTATTCAACCTTTAGCCTGTTGTATGTGATTCCAATCACCCCAGAAGGGTTGAGCATATCTTGATAATAAGAATTCTAACACAGTGCGCCTTTAGAAGCAATGGTAAGTTACCGTGTTTTATTCTGCAACAATTCACTGTTTGGGAGCGCGTGAGTCTACTTGCTGACGTCACTGCAATTGCTGACGTAATTTTGTGACGTTTTGAGATGTTAGACGGTGTAACTTCTCTAATCGCCATAAAAAAGTATATTTGTCTCAGATACAGTTAAGAATATTGGCGGGAGTATGAACGCGCTGGCAGGAAGATTGGGAGAGTTTGAATGAAAAGAAAAGTTTTTTTGGCGTTTTTTAGTGTTAGAATCAAAATAGTTCAGCTCTAGCATTGAATTGTCGAGTAATAATTCACTGTTTGTCGGTCAGTTGTAAGTAGATATATCACTCGCGCTCCGCGCTCGTGATATGATCTACTTTACAACTGACCTCCAAATAGTGAATTATTACTCAACAATTCACTGCTAGATCTGATCTATTTCTTAATTCAAGTACACTCTATCTGTGGTTGTTCTCCGACACATTATGAAATGCACTTTCTACCAAATGCCCAGGTTTTACCCACACTGCCAGGTGTTGGAGTTCATATCCCAAAGTAATGTCAGAATGAGATGATTTTTCAGATACCAGTTTTTTAAGGGTCAACACATACTCAATCCATTTAAATCACTTTTATTGAGAAGTAAGCAGCTATAACAGAGGCAGACAGGAAAGCTATGAGTTTCTTCCTACAAAGCATACACTGACGTTACTCTCTTGAAGGCTTTATATTTAGTGTCTCAAATGGTTCCTGGTCAAATCATATCACCTTCATATTTGAAAGTTATGTGACATCATTTGCATAAAAAATGGTGGCAAATATCTTGCCTGAAATATTTGAAAATATGAGCAAAGTTGGTTTAAGTGTATAAAAAATGATAGCTTCCAAGGTATGTGTACCCCTTCAGAGAGTCATATTTTGAAACTGCTTAGCATGCCTAGGGTCAATGAGCACCATGCTATGGGTCATAATAAATAACAAGAGGGCCATGAGGCCCCGAATCGCTCACCTGAACAATTGGCAAGGTGGCTTTTACTTATCATGTCTGAAATTGTCAAAATATGAGTTTTGGGTCAAAAGTCAAAGAATGACCATATGACCACTTGTACTCATAAATCTTCATGTACTCATTAAGACAACCATATATTGCAACGGGACCACCTGGTCAAGCTATGAGTAAAATATTCTTGAAATGTCAGGATTGGTGATCACCTATCACAATACTTCTTAAGTGAGTTCGACCTGTGTCGTGCTCAATACTACGTGGAAGTGTATAGATACCAAGCCATTAGTTCAGTTTTTATATTTATTCTTTATGCCCTTAACAAATGAATTGCATTAAATTTTATATATGACTAAGGGATGTATATCATGAACTATTACTATGAATACACCTAAACTATCAGAAATCTGCAGTTGCAGTTATAAGTTCCTATCACTGCAGTTGCAGCTATAGATTCCAATACCTGCAGTTGCAGTACAGATTACTTAAGTTATTAAAAAGGCCTATGATTCGACATTGATGCAAAAGACCTACAAGAAACCTTAAACCATCCTTATACAGCCAATCATATAAAGTATGTGATTGCATAAATATTAACCTGAATTTATACAAACATGCAGTTGCAAGTATACTTAATTGAGGCAATAAATATTGTTAGAGACGTAGTTACAGATTGCCGTTACACCTACGTTTGATTGAATAAACACTCAGAATGAAAGAAATAAGTCTACTATATAAGACCTACACCTTAAGGATACATTTGCATGGTGCCTTTACATTAATCTTCAAGTTATAACAGTCTCTCTACTTACTGATATGGAATACCTAACAGTAATTAATACAAAAATTTCTGAAATAAAACAACAATACTGTTTGCCTGTTTATAATCTGGACAACATTGATAATATTCCAAATAATGAACTGCAATTTTCAATAAATGATGAATTATTTCTGGATACACTTTTGATGGAAATTAGGGGTAAGTCCATTTCTTATGCAACATACAAAAAGAAAAATAAAAATAAGGAAGAAGAAGTACTTTTAAGAAAAATTCAAACTTTAGAAGACAATTTGGTGGAAGAAGATTTTCCAGAATTGGAAAAATTGAAAAATGATTTATATAGCTTAAGAGAAGATAAAATGTATGGAACATTAGTGCGTTCCAGAGCTAACATAATCGAAAATGGAGAAAAACCATCCCAATATTTTTGCAGTTTAGAGTCTAACCACTATACAAGTAAGTTAATGACTGTTTTAGAACAAGAAAATGGGGAAATGATAACAAAGCAAAAAGATATTTTAACAGAAACTGGAAAATACTATGAAAATCTCTACTCAAGTAAAGAGCACAACTTAAATGATATAGATTTGTCAGTATATATGCAGAACACTGACATTCCAAAGTTAGAGGAACAGGAAGCTTCAGAGTTAGAAGGCATCTTAACATTAGAAGAAGCAGGTCAAACATTAAAACATATGAAGAATAACAAAAGTCCAGGTACAAGTGGTTTTTCAGCTGATTTTTTTAAAGTTTTTTGGAAGCAATTAGGGGAATTTGTTATTAGGGCAATTAATTTTGGATTTCTACGGGGCGAGTTATCTATTACACAGCAACAAGGTTTAATAGTATGTATACCAAAA
Organism: Ctena decussata; assembly: GCA_963989385.1. Taxonomy (NCBI): domain Eukaryota; kingdom Metazoa; phylum Mollusca; class Bivalvia; order Lucinida; family Lucinidae; genus Ctena; species Ctena decussata. Next base: position 48,480,891 of record OZ022500.1, read on the forward strand.
GAAAATAAAAACAGACATTATCTTAAAAATTGGCGACCGATTACTTTGCTAAATACTGTTTATAAAATTGCATCTGGGTCAATTGCAAACAGGATAAAAAAAGTTTTAAATAAGCTGATAAGTACAGACCAAACAGGATTTATTGAGGGTAGATTCATTGGGGAAAACACACGACTAATGTATGATTTGATGCAATTAACAGAAGAACAAAATATTCCTGGATTAGTACTTCTTATAGATTTTGAGAAAGCTTTTGATTCACTGTCTTGGTCTTTTATCAATAAAGTTCTGAAATTGTTTAACTTTGGACCATCAATAAGACAGTGGGTAACAGTTTTATACAAAAATTCTTGCTCAGCAGTGACTCAGTGTGGATTTTTATCATCTTTCTTTAATTTAGGTCGTGGATGTAGGCAAGGGGATCCAATTTCCCCATATTTATTCATTCTGTGTGCAGAAATTCTGGCTGCTAGGATAAGAAATAACAAAAAAATTAAGGGTATCAAAATCGACAATGTAGAATTTAAACTCTCTCAGTATGCTGATGATACGTCAGCCTTTTTAGATGGATCAAAGACATCCCTAGAGGAAACTCTTATAGAGCTGGAAATATTTGCAGACATATCTGGATTGAAGATAAATTATGATAAAACTCAAGTCATTTGGATTGGAGCAAAAAAATACAGTGCAGACTCAATTAAAACAAGATGGAAACTTTCATGGGGAGCTACAAAATTTAAATTACTTGGCATAACTTTTGATGTGGACCTAAATAAAATCATAGGACAAAACTATTCAGATAAGATAGGATACCTTAAAAACTCTATAAAACAGTGGCAGAGAAGATTTCTTACTCCACTTGGAAAAATAACTGTAATAAAATCACTATTACTACCTAAGATAACCCATTTGTTAATTGCCCTGCCCAATCCAGATTCAGACATTTTAAATGACATAAATGGTTTATTGTATGATTTTCTCTGGAATGGGCGAGCAAAGATAAAACAATCTGTGGTGATTAAACAATACTTTGAAGGTGGTCTAAAAATGATTAATATAACAGCTTACGCTGAGGCACTTAAGATCACATGGATAAGAAGAATCTTACAGAAAGAGAGTAAGTGGCAGATACTTTTAAAAACATTAATATCAGTGGAAAAGCTTCTGTGTTGTGGATCAGAATATATAAAAAGTATCTTACCAGCTTTGAAAAATGATTTTTGGAGAGATGTATTTAAAGCCTTTTGGAAGTTTGAAATTTTACTGGAAGTGGATTTTGATAAAAGCCTATGTCATCAAACACCAATCTTTTATAATAAAATCTTAAAAATTGGGAGTAACAGTTTCTTTTATAAAGCATGGTTTGATAAAGGAGTGAGATATGTAATGGATTTAATAGATAATCAGGGTAATTTTTTCAATTTTCACTTATTTGTCGAAAGAACATCAGTCAAGACTAATTTCATTCAGTATCAAGGAGTAATAGAATGTATTAAGAAAGCATTAAGAGATGCAAATGGTGATCTAAATGGAGATATGCAAGGTCCAATAATCCCAAAATTAATTAGTACCTTATTAAAGCAAAATAAAGGTTCAAAAAATTTATACATTATCTTAAATAAGAATAAAGATACCCCATCAGGCAAAGTTAAGTGGAATCAGCTTTATAATAATAACATTAATGAAGATTCATGGGAATATATTTTTCAGGCACCTTTTCAGATATCTAAATGTACAAAGCTTAGATGGTTTCAGACAACAATTAATCATAGGGTACTCATAACAAATAAATTTCTGTATCAAATTAACATAAAGGATAGTGCTAAATGCACGTTTTGTGGCAATGTTGAAGAAACAATATCGCATTTATTTTGGAGTTGCACTAAAACACAACTCTTTTTACAAGATTTAGTTAAAAGATTCAAAGAAATGGATGTACAGTTGGATTTAAAGGAAATAAACTTTGTTTTAGGTCTCTATCCCAAATCTACATCTGAAATAATACAACTCTTAATGTTAATTGCAAAATACTACATATACATGTGTAGATGTACTAATACACCATTGAATTTTATGGGGTATAAAGTCAATGTACAGTCACTGTATCAAAGTCATAAAGAGATTGCAATTAAAAATAATGAAATACAAAACTTTTTGCAGGCCTGGAGCTCATTTCAGCAATTGACTGGATAAAGTAAAAATAAATATATAAATATTAGACATTGACTGAAACAGAATAAGAGGGAAAACTGAGTATTTTGTTTGAACCTTTTCATAAGGAATCACATGCATATATCTTATAGATTTGTTATATACTGCTCTACTCAAATGATATGTTTGTAATATATATGGAAGCCACCCTTACTTCTAAGCATTGTAGACAAACAAAACAAAAAGCAAAACAAAAATATCTGAAGAATGAAAAAAACGGCAGCCCTGTTTGACTGATGAAGAACATTTTTTTTTTTTTTTTTTTTTTTTTCAATATATACTTAATAGTGTGTATCTATAGGGAATTCTAAAGACGGGCATTGCTTGAGCAGGATCTTGGATCACGTGCATGCAGGAGGTATTCAGATCAGATAGGACAGGTGGGCAGACTGGTCAAAGTCTTCAGTGTTTATATTTTAGATTTCCTCGGGTTCCTCATCAGCATGTTTGCAGGTGGGGAGGATCCTGTTCGTTGGTTTATGTGGAGACTGATCAGGGTGCATCAGGCCTGCACGTGAAATAAGGTCCGCTTTACAAACCCTTCTGTAACGCTCTGTAAGTGATTTGTATATAAGAAGTTTTAATAGTTTGCTTATGATTTATATGCAGTATGAAAGGGTATGAGAGTTGGTACAAATGGTTCTGTGCTTTATACTTTTCATGCTTAATACCCTGACAGACGCCCCTGGGCTGTCTGGGATAATTGTAACAGGGGGTTTATCAGAATAAAGAAAACACACTGTGAAAAAAAAAAAAAAAAAAAAAAAAAAAAAAAACACTTTCACTGAATAATTGAGGTTAGTTGTATAACTCAATCTCCTTACGATCAATATAACTTAAATTAGTCCCTAACACTTGCAGTTATACAACTCAGTCCCTTACGATGAACAATAAAACACAGTTACAGATTGCCGTTACACCTACGTTTGATTGAATAAACACTCAGAATGAAAGAAATAAGTCTACTATATAAGACCTACACCTTAAGGATACATTTGCATGGTGCCTTTACATTAATCTTCAAGTTATAACAGTTTTGCCTAGGTAGGCGGAGTTTCTCCTAGGTAGGTGTAGCTTCGCCGAGCAAGTAGGAGCTTCACCTAGGTAGGTGGAATTTCCAATTCTGTGGTTGAAATCACAAAGACACGATCGTTGCAGAGCTGTTACATCAACTGACCATCAGAGGGTCACATCTGAACTCATACAACACTTGTATAATTGTGCTAATCCACAGTATAATACTTTCACCTACCTTGGCGGACAACGCCCAGCTAGGCGCAACGTAGGCCTACACTTATTGTAAAAACTACACAAACAGACAATATTTTATGCTAAGAGTGGTCATTAAATAATTAAAGTGCTTTCTACAATGTACTTTAGGTGAACCTGTGTCAACTTCGCTTATAAGAAGAGTGAAAGAATTAAGAGAGGGTTTTCCGCCAAGCTAGGCACACAGCTTAGAGTAGTATGGTGGGGTAATGTAAATAAACATTAAGATTATGAGACCTCTTTCGGACCAAGTCTACGTCTTTTGAGAGGCATACTTCGCCTACAAATTGTTTAGATCAAATATCTAAATACTCCAAGCTAGGCGAACAGCTAGGTAGCTACCACTGTTTGAGTGAAAGCTCAACAGGTTGCAAAACATTCAGCAACAGAACCGAATCGTCTGCGCTGCAGTATTTATAGTGTAGAGGGGTTTCCAGATATAATTGCGCCTACTGTAGAAAAGTATATGAAATCGGAAACCAGCACAAGGCCAGCGCGCGCTTAGCAACTTATGCGGGATTACTCGGCACTTATGGTTCAGTCTATATTGAAGCGAAACAAGCGCCAATGACAGCTCAGAGATCGAACATTTGAGCAGGAAAAGACGCAAAATACAGCTACAAAAATGGATTTAAGAAACTAAAAAGGGTATGCTTACCTCATTTAGCATTAGAACTTTATAATTTAACAGTGAAATCTTGCTGTCAGACCGTATTAACATGGACAAAGTGATGCGAAGTTGACACACATTTGATTCGACCATGGTTCGTTCCGAACCCAAGATCGTGTTTACGATATGAAAACAGAAAATACAACACTAGTTATGAAGAAATAACACCCAATAGCCAGACGCCGTTACAATATACCATTTTTAGGCCAAAATCTTCAAAACTTTCCGTGAAATCTTATGTTCTAGCATTTTCCCATATTTGACCATGCCGCAAAAAAGGTCAAGGTAAACCTAAGGCCACCATTTGAACAGTCTTGGTGGTACTCTAGTACTCCATGCTATTTACCAAGTTTCAAGGCCATAGGTGTATTGGTTCTGGAGAAGAAAAATATTAAAGATTTATACCATAAGTGGTAATGGCGGCCAAGTTGGTCATGTGACCTGGACCGTTTGAACAAATTTTCATTCAATCAACCCCTAGAGGCTCTATATGAAATGTGTTCACAATTGGCCCTTTGGCTTTTGAGGAAATGGTTGAAAATGTCAAAATATGAGTGATCTGGATCAAAGGTAAAAAAATGACCTTGACCTCTTGTACTCATAATTCTTCTTGAACTCATTAAGACAACTGTATATACCAATTTTTCAGGCCAAAATCTTCAAAACTTTCCATGAAATCTTATGTTCTACCATTTTCCCATATTTGACCTTGCTGTAAAAGGTCAAGGTCAACACAAGGTCATAATTTGAACAATCTTAATAGTACTCAAGAACCCAATGCTACATACAAAGTCTCAAGGCCATCGGTCAATTGGTTCTGGAGAAGAAGATTTTTAAAGGTATTTTCCATATATGGGCATGGCGGCCATGTTGGTCATGTGTCCAGGACCGTTAGAAAATTTTTTCATTCCCTCAACCCCTCGAGGCTCTATATGAAATTTGGTTTCAATTGGCCCAGTGGCTTTAGAGCAGATTCTTTGAAATTGTCAAAATTTGAGATTTCTGGGTCAAAGGTCAAAGAATGACCTTGACATCTTGTACTCACAAATCTTCATGTACTCATTAAGATGATTGTATATACCAATTTTTAGACCAAAATCTTCAAACTTACCATGAAATCTCATGTTCTAGCATTTTCCGATATTTGACCTTGCCGTAAAAAAAGGCAAGGTCAACCCAGGGTCATAATTTGAACAATCTTGATTGTACTTGAGTACCCAATGCTACATACCGAGTTTCAAGACCATCAGTCTACTGGTTCTGGAGAAGAAGATTTTTAAAGGTTTTTACCATATATGGGCGTGGTGGCCATGTTGGTCATGTGACCTGGACCGTATGAACAAATTTTCATTCCCTCAACCCCTGGAGGATCTATATGCAATTTAATTACAATTGGCTTAGTTGTTTTTGAGGAGACTGTTTGATATTGTCAAAATATGAGAGTTCTGGGTCAAAGGTCAAAGAATGACCTTGACCTCTTGTACTCATAAATCTTCATGTAGTCATTAAGATGACTGTATGTACCAATTTTTAGGCCAAAATCTTCAACAGTTTCCAATATATCTTATGTTGCAGCATTTTGCCATATAAAAGCATAAGGAAGCAAATTTGACCTTACCGTAAAAAAGGTCATGGTCAACCCAAGGTCATAATTTGAACAATCTTGGTAATACTCCCGTGCCCGATGCTACATACCAAGTTTCAAGGCCATCGGCCTATCGGTTCTGGAGAAGAAGATTTTTCTAGGTTTTTACCATATATGGGCGTGGCGGCCATGTTGGTCATGTGACCAGGACCGTTTGAAACACTTTTTGTTCCTAAGTTCCCTAGAGGCTGCATATGAAATTTGGTTATAATTGGCCCAGCAGTTTCAGAGGAGAAGTCGTTTGAAATTGTGGACGGACGACGGACGGACGGACGACGACGGACAGCGAAGCCTTACCATCCTATAAGCTCCCCCCGGAGCCGCTGGCTCAGGTGAGCTAAAAATCTTAAGAGATTCTTCAAAAGCAGAGCACACATTCAAAAGAAGGAACATGGGCCATACTTCAAAGTTTCAGCTATTCAAGCCTCATCAGTGACCTTGAATAAGCCTAGATAAACACTGAAACTGAAGTACCAGAGTGAACAGAAATAGTCTGATCTTAGTCTCCACTAAGCTAATTTTTCTTATAACGAAAAAATGGTATTGTTTACCTCGACAGAAACCTTTCTGTATAAACCAGGCATACTGCTCACTGTCAAACTGCTCCACTTCAAACAGAACCTCAACACCAGATACATACTCGCTCCAAGTATCTGTTGAGTCAGGATCAGCATTAATAGCCCCTACAATTATACCGCCGTCCAAGACAACATCCACAGCCAGGGCCAGACCTTGAGGATCTGTGATGTTCCGATCGGTCATCACTATGATCAAGCTGACTGCGTGACTTCGTTGAATGCCCTCTAGCATTTCTTGACCAGCTATGACGGCTTCTCCCAGTGAAGCATGATGTTCAGAAAAGACAGTTGTTACTTCTATATCAAGGAAACTGAAAATTTAAAGACAAAAGTAAAAGATCTTTAACACCTAAAACAGCAAAAATTAAACTACTGAAATTGCAAACAGCATAGATCCAGGTGCGGTGGCTCAGGATGAGCCACCTCATCTGGATCTACACTGTTTGCTCTCTAGTTTTGAATTTCATGATTAAGTTAGAAAGAAACAATTTTTTTTAAATTTTGCAGACATATATTTTGTCATCCAGTTTTTTGGCACCTTAAAGATTAACATGCCTACTAGAGCTACTTCATGATACAAAATAATGCAGAATTCTGGCTAAGAAATTTAAAAAAAAAAAATGACATCCAAGACGTTTTGGTGGCCACTATGCAATGTCCCATGACAAAAAACATGAGTTCAGGCATAAGAAAGTCTGAATGTGATTCCTTTGTTTGGTAAGACGATCATTAAGCATAATAAACATTCCTGGCTTACATACTAATAATTGATACTAACATTAAAATTATGAATCTTTTCACAATCCGTTTTTAAATGCATTTGCATGGGGTCTTCTGGCTTGAGGTCTTCTTTTATACTAGAATATATCTGATGTGAAGCTGGTTTTGTTAGTATGGCAGAGGAATAAATTAATATTCAATGGATGAGATTCCCTTTCGAAATCATCATTTTAATCATCAGTTTAATCTGACAACTTCCTGCTTGTCCCCAAAAATCACCAATGTGTTTACAGTATTACTGGTACATGCTCTGGTTTTCAGTAGTTTATAGATTGTTAGAAATATTAAACTAGTTTACTTAAATACTGCCACACTTTGAAACAACCCTGTGGTGGAGTGGTTAGCTCCCAAAACTTCTGATCACCAGGCCATAGGCTAGAGTTCCGCTGAAGGCAAAATTGTTTTAATCTAAACGACACTGAATTGCACAGAGCCTAACATAATCACCCTAACATTGTCCTGAGATGACAAACAGTGAAGACCATGATCAGATTGCTCCTGAGGAGCAATCTGATCTGAGTCTACACTGTTTGTCCAGATACGGACAATATTTCTACATTGTTAATTTCATTTCTTTCAGGAATTACCTGTTTCGAAGATCTTCAATCAAGCGCAGTGCTGAAATCATGCTGTCTTTAGATTGTAGATCCCAGATAAAGGCTACGTCAGTTGGAGTTGAACATTCAAAGGCTTCTGTTATGGAAAAAGGATGAAAATGAGTGTGCTCAAAGAACATAAGAAATGCAAAATTTTGATGAGGCTATTCCAGCTAAAAGTGGCTCCCTGGGCAGGTCCACTAAGAAAATTTTAATTATCCTTATTTTAAGAAATGGTACTATTCTATAACTTGTCACCCCCACCATTCTTTTTTGATGCCTCATAATTTAGGCAGATTACACAGGGGGATGCTGCTCAGGTACCTCCAAAAATAATTCACTTTCTATTTTGCTCAAATGGAAAATTAATTCTTTTTCAGTGTCTCAAAATTAAAGGCAGGATTTCTGAACCCCCCGGTAGAGGATTAGCTACCTGTATGAGGAATAGAGGGTGTGGCTTGGCTACTGTGCAAATTAGACCTAATTAGAGCTAAAGGCAGGAGTGGACTATAAAAGGCAAAATTAGCTACCTATTCTCAGTTTTCCAATAGCCACCAAAGGGTAAACATCTACAGTAGCTCCTGTAGATTTGTCTCTTATTTGATTGGCTGTTGATTTGCTGGGGTATTTACCTGTGAAAGTATTGGCAGCTCTTATTGGCTAAAACAGGACAGTGGTCTAATTTGCACAGTAGCCAAGCCACGCCCTCTATTCCTCATACAGGTAGCTAATCCTCTACCGGGGGGGGGGGGGGGGGGGGGGGTTCAGAAATCCTGCCTTTAAGGCACATTACTGTTTATAGGGTTTGCTCACCTCCTTCACAATATGTAGAGTCATTATCTGGAGTGAGCCACATCATGCATACATGTAAACACCAGTCACGGATAAATGCACACAACCTGTTGTGCATAAATATCCACAATACATTTGTAAACAGCGAAGTCTTGACCCAGTCTCTGCACAAGTGCATTAATGCTACAGCTTTCATTGTGGCCTTAGGGTCATACACTGGTATGCCAACAGTAATGACTCAGATCAGCTTGCACAACTTGTGCAGGCTGTTCTGAGCCTTTGCTGATTGCATATGCATTTATAAGAACTATTTTCCCTTGTTGTGGCTCACACAATATTTACCTGGACATATTTTCTCAACGAGCTGCATATCGCCACTTGTAAGGCTTGTTACCCAACCTTCTGTCGAGTCATACCTCACAATTGACTCAGGATGAGTAGCAATTGCCTGAATTTCTCCTTCAGCAACAGAAGACCCAATGGCAACCACCACAGAATAAATGAATTTGTTTTTAATTTCACTGGCAATGGCCAGCACTTGCTCGGGAAAATACGAGGCCCCATCTGTTATTGTCACCAGCACTGTTGGAATGCCAGGACGGCCTTCCTCGCAGAACTCCATTGCCATCAATAAGGCGGCACCAGTGTTTGTTCCTGTAGAAGAGTAACAGATCATAACCTGATTTGACAGTAAACACAGTCAAACTCGATATCTCAAACACTGATATCTCAAAGTATCCTCTTATTTCAAGAATATACTTTGGACACATTTCCCATTCTTATTCACATTTCAACTCCTATTATCTCAAACTACTGACAGAGCCCTAGATAAGAGGAAGTATTTGGTCATAATTAGGGATATTTTTTGTTAATTCTGCATAAAAACATATGTTGTGTCCCCTCATCTGAACTGTCTTGATGAGACGCTTCAGATTAGGGGTCACAACATTTGGTTTCAATGAGAAATAAGAAAAATTATCCTTAATTATCATTAGATACTCCTTCTTATCTAGAGCTCTGACTGATATCTCAAAGTAAATTTTCTGGAACCGGAAAATTTACTTTGAGATATCAGTAGTTTGAGATGAATTTTGACTTTGAGATATCGAGAGTCAACTGTTTATAAATGTACCCTCATCAAATTTAGTGTGACAGACACGTTTCTGTATTGAACTTCTACAGTGTAGCTAAACCCCAAAAGTTTGAAGAAAAAAAATTTGAAATATAACTACCCAGATATCTGGGCACATTAAGATGTAAGGGTACATTTTCAGGGGAAGCAACTCTGCCATTTTCATATTTATCTTCCTTCTCAATGGGTCTCAACTATTTAAAGAAGAAAAATATACTCCACTCTGTGTAATTTCTTAACTTAAAGAGCAGACCCCATTTGGTAAGGGTTTCTTTGTCTAGGGAAGGAAACAGGAAGTCACAAAAGTTGTTCTAATTTGTGTAAAAATGGCCTAAAAACGAAGAGATATTTGCAAAGACCTAGTATTCTGAACAATTTGGACTTCCAGTGACCTACAATACCTGTGATACTGCAAAATATGTCACTTCAAAAGTTTATAGAAACTACAGTAATGACCCTAAATATTCGGACAAACAGGTATGAGCAAACATTGTAGACCCAGATCAAACTGCTCCTCAAGGAGCAGTTTGATCAAGGTCTACAGAGTCTGCCATTGACTAAGCATCATTTGGATGCATTAACATGCGTGAAATCCACTTTCTAAGAATTTGTTAACAATTATTGTCCGACTGTTGGGTGTCCGAAATTTTACGGTCATTTCAGTAATTTTCAACATGGGAAAAGTGATAATGTCAATGACAGGATCTTGTTTTTAATTACAGTGATCCCTTACTTCTTACATGTTCATATCTAATTCACACAATGATTGACTGATTGATTGATTTGATGCTTAACATCCACAGTAAACAGCTATGGTCATGTCGGGACGGTCAGTTAAACACAACCACACTATTCCTGGGCAGGCTTAGACCTCCTAAGCGGTTAACCAGTACTAAGTGCACATACTTTCGCCGGTAACTGACAACTGCCCTTCTTGAATCAACTGATTCACACAATGATGTCTTATTTCCAATGGTATCTAAGATTTCTTGCAGTCATAAATGATAATTCATGATAATTATTAATTCAGGGCATATATCAATGTGAGCTGACAATATTAAATCCTTTAAGCCTTCGGGCAAGATTCAGCAGGCTAAGCATAAAGATTGTGACCATGAATGATAAACGTAACTCCTAAGTCATAAAAGAATAAGTTGATACAATGTTCCAGATATCATGGAGTAACTTGGATAATTAAGGGATAATTTGCAATATTACTCCATTAAAACGTATGTTGTGATCCATCATTATTATTAGAACTTTCTCAGTAAGATGGTTCTAATGAGGAGTCACAACATATGTTTTTCTTGAGAAATCAGAAAAATTATCTAACAATTATCCTCAAAATTCCAAGTTATCTGGAGCTCTGTTGGTAGCAAGAGACAGCAGCATCTTGGAGCATAGAGGAATAGACTACGATTCTAATGATGGGTCACAACATATGAAGAAATGTGTAAAGTTATCCCTTAATTATCACCATTACTCCTTCCTATCTGGTGCACTGTAAGTGGGAATGAAATAAATGAGCTGCGGCACGAGAAAACCAACAAAGTGGATGTGCCCCCAGCACAGACTCAGATCAGCCTGGGCATCCACCCAGTCTGATCAGATTCTTTGCTGTCCGCATGAAGGTAGCTTAGACCCTTAGCTACCATGCAAATGCAAGAGAAGACTCTGATCAGACTGGGTGGATGCCCAGGCTGATCTGAGTCTGTGCTGGGCGCACAACCATATTGTTGGTTTTCTCGTGTGGCAGCTCAATTACCATCTTCGGAAGCTCTGGCTGTGTTCAGCACTGCTTCACTAACTGCTGGGTAGTCTAACGAGTCTCCTAATCGCAAGCTGCTGTTCAGATTTACATCATCATCAAATGATATGATAGCTATACGAATCTTGTCTTGTCCAATATCAAACCTGTTTATAAATAGAAAGAGATGCTAAGCACAGGGCTGGCTATAGGTGAGAATAGCATTTTGATGATAATGAGAGAAAAATTATTATTATTATAATTGTGTTTTTTTTTGTTGTTGTTGTGTTTTTTTCTTTTCAAAATGAAAGGAAAAAACACAAAGAAGAAATAAGAAAACCAAAACAAAACAAGAGGCCCACTGGCCACAAAGCTCACCAGATCTCTAGCTCAAAACTGCTATATATATCACATTTGTAAATGCTTGAAATTACTGTCATATTTGTACAGGCTAAAATACAAAATATTCAACTACAGAGTCTCAGTTTGACAGTTCAGCCTTGGCTGGCTGATTTACTATGCTTTAGGCTCTAATAATGGCCCCCCACTTTAAAGACCTGGATTTTTGTCATTAGTAAGTTATGTAATCCTTATCTAATCCAATAAACAAACTTCTCTGGCTAGCCTGTCTTCTCCAGACCGGTGTCCCAGCAGTCTCTTTGGGAGGCCCAAAATGGGGAAAATCAATAACTGAGATACCTTGATTTAATTCTGGCATTAGTATCCACCAAAGTCTGATGTAGAAAAACATTTTAGATACATATATTCTGGTAATGTTTACAAAATCCTAAGTTCACATCTGTCCCTTTTCACAATCAAATTTACTACTAGAGAAGCCAAAATAAAATAATCTACCCTGTGGAAACAAAAAATTGATAATGATAAATCCATAGTCTTAAACCAACAAAACTGCAGTGTCGCTTGTAAAAACAAATGAACTTTGATCAATTCACTGTTTTCAAAAGGTGTCAAAAACATGTTTAATGTCACCAAACTGCTCAAAAACAGGTTTGGCAATCAAATTAAATTGTAGTCTTTTGGGTCCATGAAGTGATTCATGAGAAAAAATTTGTTCTTCAAATCGTGCATATTTTTTTCCTCTTGTCATTATTATAATGGTCAATGTATTCATTTGCAGACCATTTGTCTTACTTTAAAAAAAGTAAATAATTAAAATAAAAAAAAAATTATACAAATTAAAAAAAAAAATATGTAAATAAAATTTAAGAAAGTAAAATAAAAAATAACATATTGAAAATATATAAAAAAAGTGAAAGTAGTTAGTGATAATACAAGAAAATATTTGTAAAATATATTCAATTTTCAATTATTATTTTTTCCTTTCTTCCTTAAGTTCTTTTTTTTGTATTTATTTTTTTTTTTTCTTTTCTTTTTTTTTAGTTCATTTTTTTTTTCTTTTCTTTTTCTTTCTTTTTTTTTTTTGTCTTTTTTTTCTTTCTTTTTTTTTTCAAAATTAATATTTGAGTATTCTCTGACTGCCGCTAATCAGCAAATAATATTTTACTAATTGTAGAATTTATTGTTCCCATCTTTTACATGAATTTATCCCACTGGGGCCCCACAGGCAGGCAGTGGTTTCAGCACTGCATTGTTTTATGGCCCTAAAAATGAGGTTATTAGGAGGTGCCTTTGATTTTCTTATCACTTGTTTATTGGAGGGGATTAGATTGGGGGGGGGGGGGGGGGGGGTCAAAATGATAGAACAAAATCCAGCCCTTTAAGCAAAATGCAATGCCCCCAGGGGATTTAACAGGATTAATACCTCTATACACTGTTATGCTACTGCACTTTGTTCATACTCACTATACCTGAAATATCAGAGGTAAGGCAATAAAGTGTGATTGTAACAATATCTTGGGCTGTGTTCACTTATGATACTACAGGCCCACTGTATCTTTGGCAGAGCACATGAAAGGCAGAGCCCTTCTTTCTCCTTTTGATGCCTTATCCTTCCCTGATTTGAAACAGGTACCTATCCCACTGCCCCTATAGCCTCTAGGTTATGGAAAACCTCTACTGTTTACCTTTTATATTGGAAACTGAATGATCCCGTCATAAGGAAAACATGTACATGTATAGACAATTTTCAATGTGATGACTCACTTAGAAGCCAAGTCAAGAACTGCTATTTGCATCCATCCAATATCCCCTATGCCAAAGCTCGTTGAAACATCCATAAGTACAACCAGCTCAAAAGGATCAGCACATCCCACTGTAAGAGAAATTAACCCATTCCATTCGGGATACCCCTTTAGGGGTATCTGGGCAAACAATTTGGATCCAGGTCAGGCCCCATAAACTCGGGGCCTAATCTGAGATCCAAACTGTTTGCTGCCTAGACATCATTTCTACAAGAGTTGGTTAGACCAATATTGTCAAAATATTCTTGATTTTTGATGCAGACGACGATTTCAGCAGGCAACAAAAAATAACCAGAATGCAATGGGTTAAGGCAATTTACCTTTCCAAAGCCACGCCTACTTTAAACAGGTAGATCTACCGTGTTTCTTCGGTTATAAGGAGGAGGTTTTTTCCCTTCCAAAACAATGTCAAAGACCTAGATCCATCTTGTAAGATGGATCTAGATCTTTGGGACTGTTTTGGAAGCAAACACAACATAAAACTATGTTTTTTATGCAGAATTAAACTAAAAATGTGTCCATAGGACATGGATGCCCCCCGCCTAGTGCCCTAAGTAAGATGGCGCCTTGTTTAAGGTACTGGCACTTGTAGCATAACCAGGTTCACAAAGGCAGACTTCTGTGGTACATGTTTTATTGTTTTCCTTGGGCAGATGTATTGTGCTTCTTGGATCAAGAGAAGTGTGTGTGTGTGTGTGGGGGGGGGGGGGGGGGGAGGTGTCATGACTGTGATATGTGATAACATTCTGTATCTTATCGCAGAAATGGATCCCATGCAACTTTCCACAAGAAATAGCCCGGAAACATGTACTTTTTCAAAAACTAACAAACGGAAACAATCCATTATAGTATGAAATGAAGTCGAAAAAGGGCCATAACTCCCACAATAATTGACGGATTTTACCCAACATCGAACTTGACCTGTATTTTATGATTATATACCTGTGTATATAATATGAATTCAATACACCAATGTTTTTAAAAGAAAATGAACGGAAACCAGTTTTTCATACAAAATGAAGTCGAAAAAGAGCCATAACTCCCACAATAATAGACGGATTTTATCAAACATCTAACTAAACTTGTATGTTATGATAATATACCTGTGTTTAAAATATGAATTCAATACACCAAAGTTTTCAAAAGATAATGAATGGAAACCAGTTTTTCATACAAAATGAAGTCGAAAAAGTGCCATAACTCCCACAATAACAGACGGATTTACACCCAATATAAAACTTGACCTGTATTTTATGATTATATACCTGTGTATAAAATATGAATTCAATACACCAACGTTTTCAAAAGATAATGAACGGAAACCAGTTTATCATACAAAATGTAGTCGAAAAAGCGCCATAACTCCCTGAATAATCCTTAGATTTTGCCCAACATCGAACTTGACTTGTATTTTATGATTATATACCTGTGTGAATAAAATATGAATTCAATACACCAATGTGTTTAAAAGATATCCAACGGAAACCATTTTTTCATACAAAATAAAGTTGAAAAAGGGCCATAACTCCCACAATAACAGACGGCTTTTGCCCAACATCGAACTTGACCTGTATTTTATGATTATATACCTGTGTATAAAATATGAATTCAATACACCAATTATTTCAAAAGATATTGAACGGAAACCATTTTTCATACAAAATGAAGTCGAAAAAGTGCCATAACTCCCACAATAACAGACGGATTTACACCCAATATAAAACTTGACCTGTATTTTATGATTATATACCTGTGTATAAAATATGAATTCAATACACCAACGTTTTCAAAAGATAATGAACGGAAACCAGTTTTTCATACAAAATGAAGTCGAAAAGCGCCATAACTCCCTGAATAATCCTTAGATTTTGCCCAACATCGAACTTGACCTGTATTTTATGATTATATACCTGTGTGTATAAAATATGAATTCAATACACCAATGTTTTTAAAAGATATCCAACGGAAACCATTTTTTCATACAAAATAAAGTTGAAATAGGGCCATAACTCCCACAATAACAGACGGATTTTACCCAACATCGAACTTGACCTGTATTTTATGATTATATACCTGCATATAAAATATGAATTCAATACACCAATGTTTTCAAAATATATCGAATGGAAAAAAATTTTCATACGGGACGTACGTACGTACAAACAGGGCTGATACTATAAGCCCCCCCTATTTTTAATGGCGGGGGCATAAAAACATTATCCTTAATTATCATCAAATACTCCCTCTTATCTACAGCTCTGTTAAATGACAGAATCAGTAATTATTTCAATCCAACATTGAATGTGGGCTAAGTTCTCTGCCTGAAAAGTCTATCTGCGCAAACCTATGGAGGATTATCCATGCTACAAAATTAGTAAAGAATATTTGTCCATGTCTAATACTTTAGACCAGCATTATATTCAGGCGAGGAATGTGAGTCATAATTCAAACTATTCCATTACTAAGAGCCCAGAACACAAACAAGAATGCTGTGGAATGTGGGGTCTCCCCATCTGCACATTGTCATAAGCAGAACTAAGCGTGTACACTCGACTAAAGTTTATGCTGAAGACAACAAGGGAAGTAATACCTATATTTATTATACCTATCAATGATACACCATTTGAACTGCCTGTTTTCTGACCATCTGATACAGGACGCCATATCAAACTGACGTTTTCTGAATCCGTATCACTTAAAACGAGGCTATGTCCGAGTTCCAGCTTCAGGTGCGTCATTTTTAAAGTATATCATAGAAATAAGAACCAGAGAAGCGGTGCAGGTCTATGCATTAGAGCTGGCAAGTATGAATGTGTTTGCATCTTTTAGACATATTGGCTGTACAGCTGATGATGTCATGAAGACAGTAAATATGATGACAGCTTATGTTACACCGGATATTAATGTAAGAAACTGAATGCTGCTAATGTTAATGATGTTGGCTTCTCTCAAAATAAAACAGAACCTCTCAAATGCTACATGTACAATGCATTTGAGCAAGTTCTACAGTTATGCAACAAAAAGAATCTATCATGTTTGTGAGGAGTGGATTGAGAAATCCATCACTTGGGATCACTGTTAAGCATCACTAAGCAAGTCTCTATGCCTAACGGTGACCCTCATGACGAACTTTTTTGTCTGCATGTGACCCCCATGAAAGATACTTATAGTCTAAGGTGTCTAGATATTTTAAGTTATTCTGGTTTTACTCACAATCAAGAGTAGCAGGTTCTGGTGGTAGCTCATAGTTTGCTGCAGCTGAAAATAAACATTACTGCATTGTAAAAATGTCCAACTGACACTTTTAAAAAGATATGTACCACTAAACATTTCTGAAACCAACAATCAAGAGTGATATTTGGCTTCCATCCAATTTTTTGGTTTCAGAATTGAAATATTTTGCCTGAGATGGGGACAGATACCCCAACTCCCCCCAAGCCCCCTCGCCATTAGAAAACGCGACGTTTTTATAGACGTCAACATATAGCGTTATGACGTAATTTGCATATTTAATCCACTAGTGGATTATCGTTTTTAATGCCTGGCTTTATTACACTCACAGATGCTACGTCATATGATACACAAACTTTATTTATTTTGGTTAAAAGGCAGAGAATTTTCCCCCTCCAAAATGACCCTAAATACCTAAAAATGTTATAATTGAGCCGCGATACGAGAAAACCAACAATGTGGTTGTGCGCCCAGCGCAAACTCAGATCAACCCGAGCCTACACACAGTCTCACCAAAATCTTTGCTGTGCGCTTACAGGGTAGCTAAGGGTCTAAGCTACCTCCATGCGGACAGCTAAGATTCTGATCAGACTGGGCGGATGCCTAGGCTGATCTGAGTCTGCGCTAGGCGCACAACCACATTGTTGGTTTTGTCGTGTCGCGGCTCATATTAATTCTGCTATATGATTTTTCCCTTCCTAAACAAGCCCAAAAATCTAGATCTGTCTTGTAAAACAGACCTAGATCTTTGAGATTGTTTTGGAAGGGAAAAATTCCATCTTAGAACCAGATAAATGGGCCACGACCCGACAAAACCAACTAAGTGGCATGTGCACCCAGCAAAGACTCAGATCAGCCTGGGCATTCACTCAGTCTGATCAGAGTATTCACTGTCCGCATGGAGCTAACTTAGACCCTGAGCTACTCTGTACATGCACAGCAAAGATTCTGATCAGACTAGGCGGATGCCCAGGCTTATCTGAGTCTTTGTTGGAAACACATGCCACTTTGTTGGTTTTGTCGTGTAGCGGCTCAGATATGGTATTGAAATGAGACTGCTTATACATAGGATAAAGTGACTGTACGTCAGACAGGGTTTTTGTTTTTTTCGAACACATCTTTTGCCATACATCCTAGACACACCATGTTTATATATGGGTAAAACAACAAACCTCCTCTACAAATTTCCAGAATAAACTGATAGACATGAAAACTTACCATTGCATACTGTTGATGACAGATCCAAGGCAGGCAGTGCAGTAAACGTTGCTTCAGTAACCACATAGCTAGCATCCTTAGCGATAAATTCCAGCTCTGCTATGTCAATATCGGGACCAACACCAACAGCAATCACATCCACATTAAAGATAGCTACAAAAGCTGCCGCTAGTTTTGTTTCCAACAGACTATTGGATGAACCATCAGTTATCAACAGAAATATTTTGGGACTATCAGTCCTGCCTTCAAGCTGTATGAGTTGTACCCCAGCTCCAAATGCACTGGCAATATCCTTTGTTCCACCCCCAGATGTCAGATCGTCAATAGCTTGGCCAACAGTTGCATGTGACATGTTGGAATCATTAAGATGTGTCACGTCAGTTATAACTGTCATTGTTTTCACAGGAACTACTGCAACTCTTATTTTTTCAGGACCTATATCTAGACTAAAAAGAAAAAGAACATTTCAAGTACCATATTTCTTCTAATAAATGCCCCCTCTACGATACAGGTTTGAGAAAATCACACTTTTAGTATTTAGTGTTTTGTCTCAAAATGTCATTTCTAGAACTTGTAAATTACGATGCATTTTTTTGCCTCAGGGCCATGACTAAAAGAAATATGGTATTGTATTTAACCTGAATACGTTACATGTCATTGCTTTATTTTGCAAATTTCTTACTATAATAATTTGGCTTTCCCACTCAAAAATGACCCAAAAAATCAAAATCAGTTTTGTGTAATTCTACAATAAGATGGCTTTTGCTCTTCCAAAAAAATCCCCAAAATCTAGGTATGTCTTACAAGACAGATCTAGATTTTTGGGATTATTTTGGAGGAGAAAAATCCACAACCGAATAAATAAGGAATCTCTGAATTACTAGCATGTTCTAAAATTCATGGCAAATTATCCAAAAATGTTGAAACTGTGTTATAACGAAGGCATTCTCTCACTTGTATGCAAAATGGAAAACTCAAAGCAAAGTCGCCAACAGCATAGATCAACAGCAACACCAAACAAGAGGCCCACGGGCCACAAAGCTCACCAGATCTCTAGCTCAAAATTGCTATCACATTTGTATAGGCTTAATATTGTACAGGCTTATACAAAATATACAACTACAAAGTCTCAGTCTGAGTCTGTTGAATTGATTACAAAATACATAGCTATTGTCCACATTTGATTGCCATGACAACAAAAAAGGATCATTTTCAAAGGATTTTTACTATTTTTTCCTTTTGGTTGCAATGGCAACTGACTGAAATAAGCAGTGTGCAGAAAAAAACATAGGGCTGATAGAAGACCACTCAAGGAATATTTCTGAAAAAGAGAGCTCAGACTATTTGGGATTGCTTAGCAATGAAGCCCATTTTTTGTTTTTCCACTATAAATTGCCATACCAAACATGTCCTTTGAACAATGACAATTGAGAAGATAAAATCTGTAAAGACTAAGATGATTAGTATGTCTATAAAGTGTCAGCCTCATAGAGCATATGGTTTCTGAGGAGATGATTTAATTTTTTTTTGTTTTTTTTTGGTTTCCATGGCAACCAATAAAAAGAGCAATGGACCAAAATAACATATAGCTGATGGAAGCCTTATCAAGGAACATTTCTGTAAAAGTTTTGTCAAAATATCTGCAAAGGCTTGGCAGTAAATGCCGTTTTTCAATGTTCCCTATTATAAGTCTATGGGAACTCTAAGTTGCCATAGCAACCAAACTAAAGAGCCAATATTCATAAAAAACAAAAACAAAAAAACTTTCAATCCCCCAGCACAAGGATGCTACAGATAAAACTTGGGCCAAATCGATCCAATGGCTTCAGAGGAAATAATTTTTAAGTAATTTTTCGTTAAATTTTTGCATTTTGGTTTCCATGGCAACCAATAAAAAGAGCAATGGGTCAAAAAACATATGGCTGATAGAAGACTTCTCAAAGAATGTTTCTGTACAAGTTTTGTCAAAATATCTGCAATGGCTTGGCAGTAAATGCCATTTTTCAATTTTCCCCATTATAAGTCTATGGGAAATCTAAGTTGCCATAGCAACCAAACTAAAGAACAGATTTTCATAAAAAACACAAACTTTCAATCCCCCAGCCCAAGGATGCTACAGATGAAATTTGGGCCAAATCGGCCCGGTGGCTTTAGAGGAGATGTTGTTTGAAAGTGTTGACGGACGACGTCATACGACATACGACGACGACGACGACGGACAGCTGCCTATCCTATAAGCTCTCCCGGAGCCTTCGGCTCTGGTGAGCTAAAAAGTAATACTTATGTCTCACAATCTGTCAGCTGCAGGTGAAACAAAAATGAAGCAAAGTCATGTTGCTGCATCAATGTCGTCATAACATATTCAACACTGTGATGCTGAATCCACACTTTACTGTTACAGTCAACTTTCGATATCTCGAACAGTGATATCTCAAAGTACTCTCCTAAATCAAAGAATATAATTGGAAGCAGTTCCTATTTCTCTTTGCATTTCAACTCCTGTTATCTCAAACTATTGATATCTCAAAGTAAATTTTCTGGTCCCAGAAAATTTACATTGAGATATCAGTAGTTTGAGATGAGCTTCGACTTTATGATATCGAGAGTTGACTGTATGAGCTTGCTTGAAAGTTTTACTACAGAATTTACATTAACCCTTAAAGTGTAAAAATAAGCAGACGACAAATTTACATCTGCAAAATTCAAACAAAAAGTTTCATCCTGGCTATATCATAATGAGAATTCATAGAAAAGCAGGCAAAAAGTTTAGATCCAGATGAGGGGGCTCATTATAAGCTGCCTCATTTCCCTCTATGCTGTCATCTGGACAAGGACTGGGCAGTATCAGGCAGGGGCAATAGCTTTGTAGTGAACACACCAATAGTGCTAAAATCTGCACTTGTTCAAGACATTATAAATATTAAAAATAATACATGTATTATATAAAGGATCTTACATGAGTGTTCATGTATTATTGAATTTATTAAACGAGTTGGGGAGAAAGATAAGATGCGAGGCCTTGCCGAGCATCTTATCCTCTTTCCCCAATGAGTTTAATAAATTCAATAATACAGGACCACGAATGCAAGATTCTGTTTATCATATGACACTAAAATCGCATTTTAAAAGCAAATTTTGCACTAAAACGTCACGATTTCACCATTACAAAAGGCGACGATTTATGGACGTCAACGCATAAAGTTACGACGTAATTTGCATATTTAATCCACTAGTGGATTATCGTTTTTCATGCATGGCTTTATTACACTCTCAGATCCGACGTCATATGATAAATACTGTCAACAAGACACCTTGAAAAACGTAGCTAGACCATGAGGACTCGGTCTGTAAGTCAATGGAAACAATGGGCCAGTATGGCAGAACTGATAACGAAAACAAACTTTTTTTCTTTTCAAGAACTAACCTGGCAATTAACGACTGAAGAAATTCTTTTATCGACGTTAGCTCTCCCGAGTCAATACTGTCTGATGTGTCCACCACAAGAATAAGATCCATTGTCATTGTACATGGCAAGTCTACAAAATGAAAGCAAAGAATGTCAGTATCTAGAACATCTAGCTGCACTAATATGGTTTAATATTGGGACACTTAAAAACCATTTATTTTCCATTTGGGACAAATGGAAAATTAATGGTTTGAGGTGTCCCAATGCTTTAACATCCTATCATACTTCAATATAATTTTCTAATTCTACATATATATCAGACCTCACAAAATAGTCTTGACCCTGACCAGCATGCTCCTGACTAGCTGTCTGATCATGATCAGCACTGTTTGCGAACAGTTATATAAAACATATCCTGCTAGAGAGCAAGAGTTCTTGCTGGACAGGTTATCCTGGTTAACAGCTAGTAAAAGCACCAAAATGATATACCATGAAAATCCTAAAAATTCGGACACTCGAAGAGACTGCTATTATTACCCTAAAATCTGAACAAGACGGCTTTACCAAAGAGTAATGTGTCAGGAAGATGCAGATAAAAAACAGTCTAGGCCATGATCAGACTGCTCTTCTGGGAGCAGTCTGATCAGCGTCTGCACTGTTTGCTCAGGCCTGTCTGTTCGAGAACTTAGGATCAGTAATTTGCAAACAGTGCAGATCAGTAAGGCAGCTCATAATGAGCCACCTAATCTAGGTCTACACTGTTCACTCTCTAATCTCTGAAATGTCAAAATGAAATAGCTTGGGCAAAAAACATTATACATTCTGCAGATGTAAATTTGGTTGTCTGCTCTTTTTGTGCTTTAAGGGTTAAACTTGCAAACAGCCTTCATACTGACACATTCTCAAATCCAATTATGATGTATGTTGAATTAATCCAAATATTTCTTTAAAGTTTTTTCTTTGGTTATAAGACAGGGTTTTTTCTTTCAAAAACAATCCCAAAGATCTAGATCTATCTATCAGATGGATCTAGATTTTTGGGATTGTCTGAGGAGGTAAAAACCCATCTCACGCCTCAATTTCCAAAGACTGACTTAAATATCTGGGGATGAATACACTATTTTATAGTCCAATAAATATGTTATGTTTTTATCATAACTCCATAATATGAAAATAGGCACTGCCTATAGGCGAGCACATCGCTCTTTACAACGTGCGAGTGGTATGATCAAACCTCCCTATTGCTGTTGCCATGTTAATTCTAAGGTTTCGGACAAAAATGCGTGATCGAAGTGTAGACCCTGATCTGACTACTCATTCTAAGATTCTGGATTCAATTTCACAATTTTTTTTTTTTTCGTATGAAATTTGTAATAAAAGCATTGCAACACCACAGCTGTGAATTTTAAAAACAGATTTACCCATAGTAATCTATCCCCTCGGAAAACGGGCTATAACTTTTCAGTTTCTTCTCTACTGTTCTTTATTTCCTTTAAATTTCACCCAACGGTCAGCCTCCTTGCATTTTGTGTGTTCACAGAAGCGGTTAATGTTGAGGCCATCTTGTTTTTCTCAAACGGAACATTTGACGTCATTACAAAAAGTAGCGACAGAAAGAATGTACGCCCCGTATTTCTTATTTTTTCATTCATTTCTGTTCGAACCAGTCTAATTATAACTTCCATTTGGTGTCATTTCGAAAGAAATTCCATTGAAAGCAATGTATTTTACAGGCAAAAATATGCCTTACCAATCCTCCACCATAGAGCTGCCGCTCTTTCAAAGCTCCTTCAAAGCTTTGAATTGCAGGCCCTATGCACCTGAGTACTCCCTATAAAGAAGCACTGGTCTACTTACTACAATCAGTTCTATCTTCAGTTGGTTCTGAGCCAGCAGGACACGTGAGGCAGGAGAGTTGGCCATAATCAGGCTGATATTCACCTTCTTCTGTACAAGCTTCACATCCACTGCTATCTGGGTTCCAATATGTTCCTGGTGGA
The DNA here is from genome assembly GCA_963989385.1 of Ctena decussata. NCBI lineage: Eukaryota > Metazoa > Mollusca > Bivalvia > Lucinida > Lucinidae > Ctena > Ctena decussata. The sequence goes on from OZ022500.1 coordinate 48,504,328, forward strand.
CAGTCTTTCAAGAAAAGATATAACACAGGTAGCATACAATTTTTTTGGTGGACTTTAAAAATAAAAATATCTTTGGCTGGTGTAATACCAAGCATAGACATATAATGGACCCTCTTTACCACAACAGTATTTGTTTTGTTCCAAAACATTTTGGTGCTAAACTGAATTTGAATGATAAACCCACTCCCTGCATATCAAAATGATGTTATAAACAATATTGCTGTTGTAATGAATGCCCTTATAAAGGGGGTAGACTGTATTTGGACAAACTTAAGGTGTGCAGGTTCACTGCCTGTTTTTTTTTTTTTTCATCATTTTTTTCAAAGGGAGACAACTTTTCTGACTTCCTGTTTGCTTCCCTTGATGATGAAACCATCTAAACTAAAAGCAAAGAATTAGCTACTGGTAGAGTGAATTCTTTCCTTAAGACCCATTTCACGTCATAGTTATAACTCATTTTAATAAGTCTGTGTTTTTATCTTATTGTAAGGCGCAATGTAAAATTTTGGTGTTCCGAATGCTATTCGGTGTACTAAGTGTGTCGTGCAATCGGGCCTAAGAGCTGACATACGTTACGATGGGAGGCAAAAATGAAAATGGCAAAGTTCTTTCCGCTGAAAGTATACCCATTGCCCTTGCAGCTCTTTGGATTAATATTTAGTGAAAATTTTCTGGATGTTGTCATGACATGGTTATGTTTTAAATATGGTATTTCTTCTAATAAACACCGGTCTCTAATAAATGCTCCACACACTTTTTTTCTGTGAAAAAGTGGCAAAAATTCCACCAAACCTGGCTTTAGACCACCCAACTTTTCACTGCCCAAATTTTGTGTTCAAAATGCCATTTCTAGGACTTGTGAAGTGTAACACCCACTAACAGGGTGTCTTTTAGAAAATAGTAAGCATCACTATGAAAAGATCTACACGCAATGTGCTTAAGTATTGGGACACCTAAAATAAATAATTTTCCATTTGTTCCAAATGGAAAATTATCAATTTTTGGTGTCCCAAAATAAACGCACATTACAGTACTTACCACTACAGGCAGTTCTGTCTTCACTTGGTTCTGAGCCAGCAGAACAAGGGATGCATGAGAACTGGGCATAGTTAGGCTGATATTGACCCGGCTCTGTACATGGTTCACAGCTGCTGGTACCTGTATTCCAAAATGTTCCCGGTGGGCAATCTTTATTAAAGAAAAGATAAAAACATGTATGAGCCAAGACATGTCACAGATCTACATATAATACAGCTCTTAACCCCGCAAGTGCTAAAATAGCTCACAACAAAATTTATATCTGCAAAATTTCAAAAAATGTTTTGCCCAAGCTATATCATACTGAGAATTCAAAGACTAGAGGGCAAACAGTGTATATCCAGATGTAGCTCCTCATTATGAGTTTCCTCATCTAGAATTTCTTTGTTTGCAAATTTGACTATTTTCATTTTTGACACTTTAACGTTAATTAACATACCATATTTACCCAAATAGTCACCCAGATCAGCCTGCTCATCAGAAGAGAACTTGATCTGGGTTTGCACTGTTTGTAAACAATTTATTAAACATCCCATGTTGAGAGGATAATGGACTTACCCAGATTCCAAATCAGTAAAACTCCAAAATGTCCTTCCTAACAAGTGTAATACTGAATTATGTATGCAAACATATATACTGGTATGATGAGAGAAAGTATAAAATACTGATATGATGAGAAAAAGTATAACATACTGATACAATGAGTAAAAGATAAAGATCTCATATCAGAGCTTTAACCCTCAGCTAACAATACAAAATTCAGTTCAGTCAAATGTTAGAACTAATAAGCCCAACATACCCACAACACACATGCTGCTACTTGTCGATCCAGGTCCTACAGTGGTTGTATTCTCTGCACAGCTGGTACATCTGTACTCTGCCGCACTGTCTCGGTACATTCCCTGTGGGCATGTACGACAAGACTCTGACATTGAGCCATCCACTTCAGAACCACTAGGACAGGTAGCTGAAATATATAAACATCATGTAACATACTTTCAACCCAAGAATAAAAGACAACAAAAAGTGCAGACCCAGACCTAGAGGAGCAGTCTGATCTGGGTTTACACTTTTTGTCATTCAGCCAATAGTTTTGTGAAAAACCTCTTAAGCTCTTAAGGTGAATATGTACATTTTCAGGGGAAGCAACTCAGCTGTTTTCAATTTTGCTTTTCTTCTCAATGGGATACAACCTGTAAAGAAAAGAATTTGCTCATCTAAGAAATAAAAATAGGCTCCATTTCAGGATCAAACAAAAGAGCTGTCATCAGATAGAATAACTCGCCAGAATCGGTACTTTCAATCATGAATATGAAATTCTTAGAAAGTGACCTTGACCTTCAAGGTCAATCAGGAAGGTGATGCTGGTACAGAGTATCTGTATCTGTCATCAGCACAAGAATAAACTATTTCCAGCCATACACTGTAAACTATAAACCATCAGGAAACTTTACTGAACCGAAGTTCTCAAAGAATTTGAAAGTCTGTGACCTTGACCTAATGATCACTGAAGGAAGTGGAGTTGGTACTGTGTAAAACTCTGGACTAGCATCAAACAGAATTCTCAGCAGCAACTGAATCCATCCCATCTCGTGAAAACACAGTGCCTGTAGGTTAATTTAGCCAAAAATTAAAGACAAAATCCGAGTCCATGACCTTCACCTCAGTCACCAAGGCCAAATAGGGTGGTATTGCATAAAACTTTAGACCATTCTTTCGTATTTATGAAAGAACATGTATAAGGTAAATCCAGAATTATGTCTTCAAAAACTGTTAACCAAGAAAACCCCAAATTTTAAAATAACATTTTCAAGTCCACCCGAAAGCCTCTAAGTGCGGTGGGATGGCACTGTATGTAATTTTATACCACAATCTAAAAATCTGAAGTATAAAGTATATCCATCAATGGGTGGAGATATGTGTCTCTATAAAAACTTCAACCAAAAACTTCCCATGTTTTTATACAAAGACTCTTTCTCTAAGTCCATGACCTTGACCTTTGCTCAATGTCAATGAAGGGGTAGGGGGCAGTACTGGGTAAAACTTTTATGAGAGTTTTACCCTTCCAAAATTACAGAACTGTGTAAATCAGTCCTGTGTAATTCAGCTATAAAATGGGGTTTTCCTTCCGAAAACAATCCCAAAAGTCTAGTACTAGGATGGATCTTAATTTGTTAGACTGTTTTGTAAGGGAAAAAGGGTGAAACCTTGTCTCATACATAAAGGAATACAGTACTCTCCTTATGGCCTTCATCTTTATTCATCATTACAGAAATTCACTCTATCCTTTTAACAATTCATACATCAAATTCACTGAAAGCAGGTATGTGGTGATGGAATTCATGAAAATGAAAAATATAAGCATCACAAATGAATGCTGTCACTGCAGACCAATTTCCTTTCTTTTACCTTTATAGATTTTTTCCCATGATTTACACATTTTTTAGCTCCAAATAGGGGATAGGAGATAAAATTTTGACTATCACAGAGAGATTTTATTGCTCTGATTATTTGTTGTGTATTTCATAAAAATACCTATTAATTCTTATTTTATACATGGATATAGCTATGGGGCAAGGGCAATATAATGCCGGTGGAGTAAATTCTGCTATTAACAGAAAGCTTGAGTTACTTAAATCATTTCTGTGCAGTTTCATCAATATATACCAAATCTCTGATTTTATATAGGATTTGTCATGGTTTTATACATGTATATAGCAGGGGCAGATAACCCCTGTGGACAAAATTTTGATCATGACAGGAAGCTTTTACATTACTTTGATAAACTGTAGCAAGAGTCAGAAAACCCACAGTCAACTCTGATTTTATCTAGTTTTTCCTGATTTTATACTGGCATATAGCCCTGCTGCAGGGGCAGATAAAACCAGTGGTCTAAATTTTGCTTGTAACAGACATTAACCCTTAAAGCACCACAAAAGCACACACAACAAAATTTACACCTCCAAAGTTTCCACAAAATGTCTGGTCCATGCTATGTCATATCAAAGAACAGAAAGCAAATACCAGCATAGATCTGGTTGAAGCTGCTAACACGAGCAACTTCAACTGAATCTATGCTGTTTGCAAATTCAATTATTTTCATGTTTGGCCCATGGAAAATGAGCAGTATGTTTAGAACTTTCTGAAGTTCTGAGACAAAACAATTACCTCTTACCTCTACATAAACTCTTCTGTATGAACCAGGCAACATCCACCCGGTCAAACTCTTCCACCTCAAAGTAAACCTCAGGTCCAGATACAACATCACTCCAATCACCACCAATCGCAGGGTCTGTCTTAATTACTGCTAAAATTATACCGCTGTCCTTGGCACTGGCTGCTGCTAAGGATAGAGCCTCGGGGTCTGTGATGTCTTGACCAGTCATAACAAGGATTATACTAACAGCGTTGCTACGCTGTATGCCCTGTAGCATTACTTCAGCATCTGCAACTGCATCACCAATAGTAGCATGGTTTTCCATAAACACTGCTGTCACTTGTGAGTCTGAAAAACTGGGGAAAAAAATACAGTCAACTCTCGATATCTCAAACACTGGTATCTAAAAGGACCCTCTAATTTCAAAGAATATAGTTTGGACAATTTTTTTTAAATTTCAGCTCCTTTTATCTCAAACTACTGATATTTCAAAGTAAATTCAGTAGTTTGGGATGAACTTCGGCTATGAGATATCAAGAGTTGACTGTAATGCTTTACAAGACCTGTCACCGGGACAGGATAGCTCCCCTGACAGCACCTTGCCCAACACATAGAAAACTTTAACGTAAAACTTTAACATTTTGCTAACGCCGATGCCAACGCCGATGCCGGGGATATAGAGAATACCATGTTAGTGTCTTTTGATATCAAGTTTATCAGGCGAGACCAGAAACAGCGTAGGAATGGCGAGTCTTGCCGAGCCAGTCCGACGTGTTTCTGGTTGAGCCTGATAAACTTTTTTTTCTTTTTTTTTTATTACATCTTTATTGTTCACATTTCTAAGCATACATATTCTAAGCATACATATTGATAATCTTGGCAAAGAACATAATTTTGAGGTCTTACATAGGACTCCATATGGCATGTGCAACAGATAAGGCTTCGGGCAATTGGGTACACTTTCAGGGGAACAAGCTCTTCCAACTTCATATTTGCCTCCCAGCTCAATCGGGGCATGCTCCCAAAGGAAAGAATCTGCTCTCCAGGAAAGAATTTGCTCATGGAGCAAGTTTCCTTGCTCAAAGGGCAACATCCTTCCCTTATGAGCATATCCCTCTCTAAAAAGGTTTTGTCAGCCAGGAAAGCATACAGGAAGTCACAAAACTTATTCCCTTCTGTAAAAATAGCCATCAGAGGAGATGGCAAATCCCCCGACCGAAGACCCCCATAGGCCTTGGTAAAAAGGGTGCACTTCAAAACACATATTAGTAATATATTGTCGTTCTTTTATGCTTCTGATTGACATTAACTGTTAACAGATGCATGATTATCTAACACTCAGACTAAAACAGTATGCTTGACTGCTAAAAAGAGGTAATATCTCAAACAGCCACCATATACACAAATGTATAGCATACGATACATTCAACTTTCAAAATGTGTGAAAAACTTCTAAAGTACAAGCCCTACAAACCTAATTTTGAGCTCTCTAGTAAGGGAATTTGGACAAAGAATCCAAATCTGGAGAAAAAAAAAAAAAAAAATTTTTTGGGGGGGGGGGGGGGACGGGGGCGGGGGGGCGGCACGGGAATGTGGAGGGGTAAGAGAGAGTTAGGAACACTGATAAGATATCACAGCATGATCATCAATATTCTAAAAGGTTCACGGTTATTCAAATTCTGGAGCTGGCCAGGGTATACAGTTATGGAGCAGAGACTCTAACAGCAGCTCAAACTACCAAAGGGAAATAATTCACTAGGTCTAAAAGCAAGAGTTATCATTCATGTATGAGACAAATTGTCATGACCTGTTCTGCATATCTGTGAAGTATCATGAAAATATTTCAAAAGGTATTCAAGCTATGGAGCGGACACTTAAAATCATCAAAGGGAAATAACTCCAAAAGTAAGAAAGCACGAGTTGTCATTCTTGTTCGCGACACATCATCATGACCTGTTCTGCATATCTGTGAAGTATCATGAAAATATTCCAAAAGGTATTCAAGTTATAGAGCGGACACAAAATCACACCTAAAACCATCAAGGGGTAATAACTCAAAAAGTAAGAAAGCAGGATTTGTCTTTCTTGTTCGTGACACATCGTCATGACCTGTTCTACATATCTGTGAAGTATCATGAAAATATTCCAAAAGGTATTCAAGTTATAGAGTGGACACGAAATCATACCTAAAATGATCAAGGGGAAATAACTCAAAAAGTAAGAAAGCAAGAGTTGTCATTCATGTTCGCGACACACCGTCATGACCTGTTCTACATATCTGTGAAGTATCATGAAAATATTCCAAAGGGTATTCTAGTTATAGAGCGGACACGAATCTGCCAAAAAATCACACCTAAAACTATCAAGGGGAAATAACTCAAAAAGTAAGAAAGCAAGAGTTGTCATTCTTGTTCCCGACACATCGTCATGACCTGTTCTACATTTCTGTGAAGTATCATGAAAATATTCCAAAGGGTATTCAAGTTACAGAGCGGACACGAATTTGCCAAAAAATCACCAAAGGGGAGATAATTCAAAAAGTACAATAGCAAGAGTTACCACTCTTGTACGCGACACATCGTCATGACCTGTTCTACATAACTGTGAAGTATCATGAAAATATTCCAAAGGGTATTCAAGATATAGAGCGGACAAGAAAGTGTTTACGGACGGACGGACAGACGGACGGACGGACGGACGCCAGGCTCATCGCTATATCCCCCGAACCTTTCGGTCGGGGGATAAAAATGGCAAACGATATAGAGGTGCATCCATTTACCTTTATCAACCTGCACTTCTATGCAGCCTGCCCAGTCTTCCCCTCTCTATCAAAATCCCACAGGACAGAAAAACTATTGAGAGAAAAACTGAGCAGAACATAAGGCTACTTGTCTAGTCCGTCTTCCCTCTTCACACATGCCGTAAGGCTCCCCATTTCTTAACACTCTGATAAATCAGGATTTGCCAAATCAAATGACATGATAGATGCTACGATTGTAAAACAAAAAAACAAACAAAAAAAAAAAACATTTTTTTTTTTTTTTTTTTTTTTTTTGGACCTGGATACACAAGGGGTGGGGGAAGGGAGGGACAAGGGAGAAATGGCAAAAAGTCTGCCCAGCCTATAACATGTTTCAGATGCATGCATTTATTTATTTCTTATCCTGTTTTTCTTTTGTTTTGTTTTTAGAGTTCCATATATTGTACACAATCCACTCATTTACCATACATGACCAATAAACTTGATATCAAAAGACACTTACTTGGTTTTCTATTTATCATGCATCATTAGAAGATTTTACGGCCTAAAGAGCGCCAAACAAATGATAAGCAAACGCAGTATTGTTCGAACTTGCTGACTTCGCAAATGCATTATGACGTAAGTCGGTGACGTCAATTAACCAATCGAACGTTGATATCACGGCCAACGTCAGTATACAGCCAATCGTCTTCCGAGATCGCTTCGAAAGACATGACCTGATAACATTTGCGCAAGCGCAGTTCTACAGTGACATGATATCACATTGTGTTATCATACCCTTGTTATCAGTGGAATTTTGCAGCAGGTGCATGATAAAGTAAAATAGCTCTACCTGAACTTCGTTCAGGAGAGCTAAAAATCCAAAAATAAAAAAGTTGAATTTACAAACAGTGTTAATCAAGAACAAGAGGGCCATGATGGCCCTGGATCGCTCACCTGAGTATCCTGTGAATTTATCCTCAGAAACATCCATACGTCCAACAGACAGAGTTTCACAAAGATTCAATGGAAAATGAATCCTTTATTGTGTACCTTAGGTTTTTATAAGATTTAACCTAATGACCTTGTTTTTGACCCCACATGACCCAGTTTCAAATCTGGTCTAGATTTCTTGGATATAAACATTCTGCAAAAGTTCATGAACATCGGATCAAAACTGTGCCCTCTAGAGCGTAAACAATGCTTTTCTAAGGTTTGACCTAGTTTTTGACCTGACATGACCAAGTTGCACCCTTGGTCCAGATTTGTAGGAGAAAAACATTTTGACTAAGTCTCATGAAGATTAGAACAAAACTGTGTCCTCTAAAGCATTCACATGGTTTTTCTAAGAACTGACCTAGCGACCTAGTTTTTGACCTGACATGGCCCAGTTTCAAATCAGGTCTAGATTTCATAAAAATAAACATTCTGACAAAGTTTCATGTAGATTATATCATAACTGTGCCCTAAAGAGTGTACACAATGTTTTTCTAAGATTTGACCTAGTGACCTAGTTTTTGACCCCACATGACCCAGTATCAAAGTTGGTCTAGATTTCATTCAGATAAACTTTCTGACCATGATGATTGGATCGTAACTGTGCCCTCTGATTCATTCTAAGATTTGTTTCTATTTTTAGCTCTGGCGGCCATTTTGTACAGCAGAGTGGAACCGTTTCAGCAATTTTTGTTTAGAACCATGAGTCAAACACTTCTGTGAAATTATTTTGAAATCGAGCCAATGGCTTTAGAGGAGGTGTCGTTTAAAGGTTTTTCTATATTAAGCTCTGGTGGCCATTTTGTTCAGCAGAGCTGAACCATTTTAGCAATTTTGGTAGAGGGTCTCCTAAGGAACATTTCTGTGAAATTATTTCAAAATCTTCCCAGCAGTTTTGGAGGAGAAGTCGTTTAAAGGTTTTTTCTATTTTTAGCTCTGGTGGCCATATTGTTCAGCCGAGCAGAACCGGTAGAGCAATTTTGGTAGCAGGACTCCTAGGTAACATTTCTGTGAAATTATTTCAAAATCTACCCATCAGTTTTGGAGGCGAAGTCATTTCAAGGTTTTTTCTATTTTTAGCTCTGGCGGCCATTTTATTCAGCGGAACGGAACCGTTTTAGGACTTTCGGTAGAGGGTGTCTTAAGGAACATTTCTGTGAAATTAATTCAAAATCTGCCCAGCAGTTTTGGAGGCAAAGTCGTTTAAAAGTTTTTCTATTTTTAGCTCTGGCGGCCATTTTGTTCAGTGAAGTGGAACCGTTTTAGCAATTTTGGTAGAGAGTGTCCTAAGAAACATTTCTGTGAAATTATTTGAAAATCTGCCCAGCAGTTTTGGAGAAGTCGTTTTAAAGGTTTTTCTATTTTTAGCTCTGGCGGCCATATTGTTCAGCGGAGCGGAACCATTTGAGAAATTTTGGTTAAGGGCCTCCGTAGAAACATTTCTGTGAAATTATTTCAAAATCTGCCAAGCAGTGTGTTTTGGAGGCTAAGTCGTTTAAAGGTTTTTCTATTTTTAGCTCTGGCGGCCATTTTGTTCAGCGGAGCGGAACCGTTTGAGCAATTTAGGTAAAAGGCCTCCTAAGGAACATTTCTGTGAAATTATTTCAAAATCTGCCCAGCAGTTTTGGAGGAGAAGTCGTTTAAAGGTTTTTCTATTTTTAGCTCTGGCGGCCATATTGTTCAGTGGAGCGGAACCGTTTTAGCAATTTTGGTAAAGAGTCCCCCAAGGAACATTTCTGTGAAATTATTTCAAAATCCGTCCAGCAATTTTGGAGAAGAAGTCACAATGAGCCTCCTCATCTGGATATACAATGGTTGTATTCTCAATATGATACAGCTTTGACTCAACATCTTTTTTAAATTTAGCAGACATGTATTTTCGTATGCTTCTTTATTGCCCTTTAAGGTTTAAAGCTGTTTAAATCAGCTTAATGTACATACAAGTTATACCTACACCTAATCTATATTTTACTTTTTTCACCCCTAATATCATGACCCTTAATATCTTAACCCTATTGCACTCAGAACGGCCAAAACTGCTCTGGGTGCAATAGGGTTAACAGACAATATCAGAAGCATATTATAGGGCTTAAAGGGTGCTTGACTTTAATCTGCACAGAGACAATTTCAATTACCTGAAAGTACCAAAAAAGCAGATGACAAAATTTATGTCTGCAACATTTCTAATGTTTCACCTAAGCAGTATCCTATCCAGACTGCATACAATAGAAGCCAAACCGTGTCAATTCAGATAAGGGGGCGCATTATGGATCAATGCTGTTTGCAAATTCAACTGTTTTCAATTTCTTCAATTTTTAAGTCTTAACTTTCAAAGCTCCCAAAAACGTAAAAAATGCAAATACATGTAGTTAACAAGTTGTTAATTCCTGCAGGGCCTGACAAATCCATTGTCCAGCTGTCCGGGACCAGTCAAAATGTTTGCTGGGCAAGTTAAATATTTTCTTACTTGCCCAGAAAAATGCATAAGCTACATAGGAAAAACTGAAGAATTTCAGCATTTTGGAGCAGAAGCACTGTACTGGACAAGTAGATCAAATTTTGATTTGTCATGCCCTGATTCCTGAAATATAAGTTAAGGTCAACAAGGCCTGTCCCTGTACTGGATAGCTCACCTGACAGTACCTTGCCTAACACATAAAAACTTATGACCTTGACTTCAAGGTCGCCAAACGGGTTGAGTAGTATTTTGTAAAATTTCAAACCAGTATTTAACATCAGTTCAAGTGTAACTAGGTCTACCCAAGCATTATGAAAAAGTATGCCATTAGAAAACTATAACCCAACACCAAATTCTAAGTATGACCTTTGAAAAGCTTTGGACCAGTATCTAACTACAGTGCTAGTATCAAAAGAATCCATCAACAGGTTAAGCCGATATGGGTCTTTAAAAAACTTTTAACAGAAACATCCAGTGTGGACAAAAACACAAAATTTCTAATTCTATGACATTGACATGAAGGTTAATGAGCAGGGTGGGGGTGGTACCCTGTAACACTTTGGACCAATAGCTAACTACAGTGCAAGTATAAAAAGAATCCATCAATGCATTACGGAGATATGAGTCTTTAAAAAACTTTAACCAAACATCCAATATGGATGCCCAAGCTGATGCGGATGCTGATGTGGACGCTCATGCCAGGGTGACAACAATAGCTCTTCCTGAACTTACGTTCAGGCGAGCTAAAAAAAGACTGTAAAATATGTCAACGTCAAATATAAATGGCTGCATTACATTGGACTTGCATAAAATGTATATTTGAAAGTCCCATAGTTCCTGAGAAATAGCCTTCCATGCAAATTGTTGACACAGTCAATAAACTAAGAAATGTAAGTGGAAGTCAAATATTAAAGCTTGCATATAGATGATCTTAGATGATATTCCGTATATTTACCATCACCATAGGTGCTTTTGACCTACATACAAGAAGCAGACAACAAAATTTACGCCTGCAAAAATTTAAAAAATGCATTGTCCAAGACATTTTATATTGAGAATTCAAAGACAAGAGGGCAAACAGTGTATACCTAGATGAGGCAGCTCATTATGAGCCGCCTCATCAGGATCTATGCTGTTTGCAAATTTGGCTAATCTCATCACTGGGGCTTAAAGATTTAATATATGTTCAGTATGGTTGTATAAATTCATGGGCCTAGCAGTATAATGCTTGAATCCTGCAAATCTTATCAAGAGTTACCTGCTCCTTAGATCTTGAGTGAATCGAAGTCCCGAAATCGTTGCATCTTTTGATTGTAGATCCCATACAAAAGCTATGTCAAGAGGTGCCGAACACTCAAACGTTCCTGTATAGTATATGAATATGAAATAATTAAGCTCAAAGACACAAATGACTTACAGAGCTACATACATGTTAAAATTTGAGGTGAGATTAAAAAAAATTTTTTTTTTTTTTTGTTGTTCTTAATGGGCAGAAATGCTTCCAATGAAAGGTAAGAGAGTTCATCCCCACAGAAAAATGTGGCAAAACTGAAATGTCAGAGTTGCTTCCCCTGTAAGCGTACCTATTTAACTTTATATAGACTGTGATGAGGAATGCTTCCTATTTTCACCAAATTAGAGGTAACCATATCCTAGTAAATGCAAGAACTCAGACAGAAGAACATCTTCTGAAACTCAACTCTTAAAGCAAAAACAAAAATAGTTGAATTTGCAAACAGTGTAGGTCCAGATGAGACGGCTCATTGTGAGCCGCCTCATCTGGACCTACAGTTTGCCCTCTAGTCTTTGATTTCTCAATTTGGTGCAGCTTGGATGAAACGTTTCTTTAAATTCTGCGGGCATAAATTTTGTCATCTGCTCTCTTGGCACTGTAAGGTACAAATATTTTATTCTTTTATCCTCAAAAGTTTGATATAATCTACAGCTCTGTTCACAGGTGTTTGAAGCTAAGGCCTATAATGCTGCTAGTTCAACAGCCTAAATGGCCAAACTAATGCCTATAAACTTAATAACCTATAAAGGTATGAGGTACATCACTACTACACCACCTTGTTTTTCTCAACAATTCCCCCTCCTCTACAAATTGAGGTGTGAGTTATGGAGTCTTCCCTTTAACTCTTTCGGCGCCAAAGTCGCAAAAATGCGACTTTGCAAACAGCGTATATCCAGATCAGCCGGCTCTTAAAAGAGCCGTCTGATCAGGATCTACACTGTTTGCCATTCAAATATGAACTTAAAAAGCCTGATTTTATGAAAAATGTCTTTAGATTGTTAAAATTTCCAATTACAAATCTGTCGTCTGATGATTTGAGCAGACGAAAATTTGTCGTCTGAAAAATTTGGCGCCGAAAGAGTTAATCTCTAGGGGAATGTCCTTGTGAGAATTTAGACGTGTAAAAAGCTCTTGCTTTTTCTGCCATTTTTTCAGAGTTTACCCATTCAGCTTAACCCTTAAGAAAACAGTTGAATTTGCATATAGTGTAGACCCAGACGAGGCGGCTCACAATGAGCTTTTGTGACTTCCTGTTCATTTCCCTGGACAAAGAAACTCTTCTAGGTGGAGGTCAACTCATAAAGAGCAAATTCTTACCTTTAAGAGTTGACCCCCACTGAGAATAAGTTATACCATGGTTTGTCCGCCTGTACAAGGAGATAATCCACTCGCTAAAGCTTGTGGATTATCTTCCGTACAGGCAGACAAACCATGGTATAACTATTTTATACCACCCTTTCCAGTGTAGACCTTGCTCACTACTAAATATTTTGTGCTAAAGTTGGCGTTTTCTGGTAAGGGTGGTGGTACAAGAAAGGCAAAAAGAAAATGGCAGTAGTGTACCTAAATTCACTTAAATACATACCTGGACACACTGTCTCAACAAGATCTGCAATTGGGCTCTCTACCCAAGCTTGAGTTGTGTCATATGTCAAGATGGAATCTGGATCAGTAGCTATGGCTTGTATTTCTGAAACAGCTACTGAAGACCCAATTCCAACAACCACAGAATAGATAAAGTTATCCTTGACGATCTGAGCTTTCTCCAAGGTATCTGCAGGATTGGATGAACCCCCATCGGTGATGGTCACTAATACTTTTGGTACACCTGGCCTGGACTCCTCCAAGAAATCTAGCCCCATGAGTAATGCAGCTCCAGTGTTCGTTCCTGTCAGCAAGAAAACAAGAATCCTATAAAACCAGTTTTGATGATGATAAGAAGATTTCAGTTCCTATTCAACAAAAGCATATTTTCTCATCCCTTAAAGGCAGACCCGTATCCAGACCACTACCTACTGGGGGGTTTCTGGAAAACTGGTGGGGCTGGAAGGTGCCAGGATATATGTGTGGGGGTGGGGGAGGAGGGAGGAGGGGGAAAGGGGGTTTGAAAATAAAGGACATAATTAGGGATCAATTTGATGAGAGTTTTTGATAATGTATTATTTGCCTTCAAATATATATAATGAGATCTCATTTAAATTGCCTCACCGAGGTGATTCTAATGAGATGTCACAACATATATTTTAATCTAACCACATGGTTAAACTATCTCAAACTGTCACAAGGTACTCTTTATTATCTGGGGGGGGGGCCCAGGCAGCGGAGCTGAAGCCCCACAGACCACCCCCTGAATCTCAGGCTGGATGGGACAGTTCTAGCAAAGGGCCACTACATGAAGTTTTATTAAAAACTACCAAATTCATTTGGTATCAAGACAGAGGTTTTTCCCTTCTAAAACAATTCCAGAAATCTAGATATGTCTTATAAGAACGATGGATCCATATTTTTGTGATTGTTTAATTCTAGATCCCTTTTACAAGACAGATCCTAGATTTTTGGGATTGTTTTGGAAGCAAAAGCCTGTCTATCAGGGGAATCATATACAACTGATTTACATATTTAAGGTACTTTTGGAGAGACAAAAACCAGTCTTAACCCTTTAAGTGACAAAAAGCAGACGACAAAATATACGTCTGCAAAATTTTAGAAAAAGTTTTGTCTCAGCTTTATCATATTAAAAATTCAAAGACTAGAGGGCAAAGAGTGTAGATCAAGATGAGGCGGCTCATTATGAGCCGCCTCATCAGGATCTACACTGTTTGCAAATTCAGCTATTTTTGTCTCTGGCGCTTAAAGTATATGGTAAGAAAAATTAGCCCAGAATTATATTCAAAACTCCACTTTATCTGCAGCTCTGAAAGCAAGAACGTATACTGATATAACAGAGCTCCAGAGAAGGTGGGTTTTGAATACAGTCAACTCTTGATATCTCAAAGTTGAAGTTTGTGTCAAACTACTGATATCTCAAAGTAAATTTTCTGGTCCCAGAAAATTGACTTTGAGATACCAGTAGTGTGAGATATCTGCAGTTGAAAAGTAAAGAAAAATAGGAAAATGTGCCCAAAGTACATTCTTTGATATACTCACTCACTCACTCAAATCAAGGTGTGCATTTGCATGCTGCAACATTAGCAATGTGACTTATAACAAACTTTATCATATGACGTCGCTGTCATTCAGTGGATAACGTCGTGTCATAAAAATCTTATGACTACACGTGTAATAACACTTTGGCGCGTACCCATATCTTCATTGACAATGTTGGTGTCAACAATGCATTTTCTTACTGAAGTAATGTTTATTTTGAAGGCACTAAAATCCCGTTTTAAAGGGTCATATGATAAGCAGAATCTTACACTCGTGGTCATTTCATATAAATTATGAAACTCCCCAAAGGCTCATTTAATAAACTTCATACAAAATGACCACTAGTGTAAGATCCTCTCGAAGCTCTATGCAGAAAACATTACCATCCTGTTGGAATATGAAATGAAAAACAAAACTCTAAAACATTCACAATGACTAGTCAAACAGGATTTACTTTCTACATGGCTGCAATATGTCCAAATGACATTAGCCCTTAAAGAACCAAAAATGCAGAGAACGAAATTTAGGACGGAAAAATTAAACAAGAGGGCCATGATGGCCCTGGATCGCTCACCTGAGTATCCTGTGAACTTAACCTCAGAAACATCCATACGTCCAACAGACAGAGTTTCACAAAGATTCAATGGAAAATGAACCCTTTATTGTGTACCTTAGGTTTTTTTTATAAGATTTAACCTAATGACCTTGTTTTTGGCCATGACCCAGTTTCAAACCTGGTCTAGATTTCTTGGATATAAACATTCTGCAAAAGTTCATGAATATCGGATCAAAACTGTGCCCTCTAGAGCGTAAACAATGCTTTTCTAAGGTTTGACCTAGTTTTTGACCCGACATGACCAAGTTGCACCCTTGGTCCAGATTTGTAGGAGAAAAACATTTTGACTAAGTCTCATGAAGATTAGAACAAAACTGTGTCCTCTAAAGCATTCACATGGTTTTTCTAAGAACTGACCTAGTGACCTAGTTTTTGACCTGACATGGCCCAGTTTCAAATCAGGTCTAGATTTCATAAAAATAAACATTCTGACAAAGTTTCATGTAGATAATATCATAACTGTGCCCTAAAGAGTGTACACAACGTTTTTTCTAAGATTTGACCTAGTGACCTAGTTTTTGACCCCACATGACCCAGTATCAAAGTTGGTCTAGATTTAATTCAGATAAACTTTCTGACCATGTTTCATGATGATTGGATCGTAACTGTGCCCTCTGATTCATTCTAAGATTTATTTCTATTTTTAGCTCTGGCGGCCATTTTGTACAGCAGAGTGGAACCGTTTCAGCAATTTTTGTTTAGAACCATGAGTCAAACACTTCTGTGAAATTATTTTGAAATCGAGCCATTGGCTTTAGAGGAGGTGTCGTTTAAAGGTTTTTCTATATTTAGCTCTGGTGGCCATTTTGTTCAGCAGAGCTGAACCATTTTAGCAATTTTGGTAGAGGGTCTCCTAAGGAACATTTCTGTGAAATTATTTCAAAATCTTCCCAGCAGTTTTGGAGAAGTCGTTTAAAGGTTTTTCTATTTTTAGCTCTGGCGGCCATTTTGTTCAGCCGAGCGGAACCGGTAGAGCAATTTTGGTAGCAGGACTCCTAGGGAACATTTCTGTGAAATTGTTTCAAAATCTACCAAGCAGTTTTGGAGGCGAAGTCGTTTATAAAGGTTTTTCTATTTTTAGCTCTGGCGGCCATTTTGTTCAGCAGAGCTGAACCGTTTTAGCAAATTTGGTAGAGGGTTTCCTAAGAAACATTTCTGTGAAAATACATCAAAATCTGCCCAGCAGTTTTGGAGGAGAAGTCGTTTAAGGGTTTTTCTATTTTTAGCTCTGGCGGCCATTTTGTTCAGTGGAGCGGAACCGTTTGAGCAATTTTGGTAAAAGGCCTCCTAAGGAACATTTCTGTGAAATTATTTCAAAATCTGCCCAGCAGTTTTGGAGGAGAAGTCGTTTAAAGGTTTTTCTATTTTTAGCTCTGGCGGCCATATTGTTCAGTGGAGCGGAACCGTTTTAGCAATTTTGGTAAAGAGTCCCCCAAGGAACATTTCTGTGAAATTATTTCAAAATCTGTCCAGCAGTTTTGGAGAAGAAGTCGTTTAAAGCAAAAGTTGACGACGGACGGACGACGGACAAAGACCGATCACAATAGCTCACCTTGAGCACTTCGTGCTCAGGTGAGCTAAAAAAAACTTTCCTCCAGAGGGCAAACAGCGTAGATACAGATAAGTGGTTCATTATGAGCAGCCTCAAGTGGCTTTACACTGTTTGCCATACCAACTATTTTCATTTTTGGCACTGTAACTGTTACAATATCAAACAATATAAAGCTAAATAAAACAAGAGGGCCATGAGGCCCTGAATCGCTCACCTGAACAATTGGCAAAGTGGCTTTTTCTTATGTTTTGAAATTGTCAAAATATGATCATGACCATGACCTATTGTACTCATAAATCTTCATGTACTCATTAAGGCAACCATATATACCATTTTTTAGGCAAAACTTTCCATGAAATCTTATGTTCTAGCATTTTCCCATATTTGACCATGCCGCAAAAAAAAGTTAAGGAAAAACCGAGGTCATCATTTGAACAGTCTTGGTAGTACTCTAGTACTCCATGCTACTTACCAAGTTTCAAGGCCATTGGTGTATTGGTTCTGGAGAAGAAAAAATATTTAAGGTTTATACCATAAATGGGTATGGTGGCCATGTTGGTCATGTGACCTGGACCGTTTGAACAAATTTTCGTTCAATCAACCCCTGGAGGCTCTATATGAAATGTGATTTTAATTGGCCCTTTGCCTTTTGAGAAAATGTTTGAAAATGTCAAAATATGAGAGATCTGGGTCAAAGGTCAAAGAATGACCTTGACCTCTTGTACTCATAATTCTTCATGACCTCATTAAGATGACTGTATATACCAATTTTTAGGCCAAAAACTTCCCATGAAATCTTATGTTCTAGCATTTTCCCATATTTGACCTTGCTGTAAAAAAGGTCAAGGTCAACCAAGGTCATAATTTGAACAATCTTGATAGTACTGGAGTATCCAATGCTACATACCAAGTTTCAAGGCCACTGATCTATTGGTTCTGGAGAAAAAGTTTTGAAAGGTTTTTACCATATATGGTCATGGTGGCCATGTTGGTCATGTAACCCAGACCATTTGAAGAAATTTTCATTTCCTCGACCCCTGAAGGCTCTATATAATATTTGGATACAATTGCCGCATTGGCTTTTAAGGAGAAGTTTGAAATTGTCAAACTATTCTGAGAATTCAGGGTCAAAGGTCAAAGAACGACCTTGTCCTCTTGTAGTCATGAAACTTGATGTACACATTAAGATGACTGTATTTACCAATTTTTAGGCCTAAATCTTCAAAATTTTCCATGAAATCTTATGTTCTAGCATTTTCCCATATTTGACCTTGCTGTAAAATGGCCAAGGTCACCCCAAGGTCATCATTTTGAACACTCTTGATATTACTGGAGTACCCAATGCTACATACCAAGTTTCAAGGCCATCGGTCAATTGGTTCTGGAGAAGAAGATTTTTTTAGGTTTTTACCATATATGGGCATGGCGGCCATGTAGGTCATGTGACCTGAACCGTTTGAACAAATTTTCATTCCCTCATCCCCTGGAGGCTCTATATGAAATTTAATTACAATAGGCCGAGTGGTTTTTGAGAAGATTGTTTGAAATTGTCAAAATATGAGAGCTCAGGGTCAAAGGTCAAAGAATGACCTTGACCTCTTGTACTCACAAATCTTCCTTGTACTCATTAAAGATGACTGCATATACCAACTTTTAGACCTTAATCTTCAAAATTTTCCCTGATATCTTAAGTTCTAGCATTTTCCCATATTTGACCTTGCCGTAGAAAGGTCAAGGTCAACCCAAGGTCATAATTTGAACAATCTTGATAGTACTCGAGTACCCAATGCTACATACCGAGTTTCAAGGCCATCGGTCAATTGGTTCTGGAGAAGAAGGAGAAGAAGATTTTTCAAGGTTTTTACCATATATGGGCATTGGCGGCCATGTTGGTCATGTGACCTGAACCGTTTGAACAAATTTTCATTTCCTAATCCCCTGGAGGCTCTATATGAAATTTGGTTTCAATTGGCCCAGTGGTTGTTGAGAAGATTGTTTGAAATTGTCAAAATATAAGAGTTCTGGGTCAAAGGTCAAAGCTTGACCTTGACCTCTTGTACTCATAAATCTTCATGTACTCATTTAGATGACTGTAGATATTGATTTTTAGCCCAAAATCTTCAACAGTTTTCAAGATATCTTATGTTCTAGCATTTTCCCATATAAAAGCACAAGGAAGCAAATTTGACCTTGCCGTAAAAAAGGTCAAGGTCAACCCAAGGTCATAATTTGAACAATCTTGGTAGTACTCATGTACCCGATGCTACATACCAAGTTTCAAGGCCATCGGCCTATTGGTTCTGGAGAAGAAGATTTTTTTAGGTTTTTACCATATATGGGCGTGGCGGCCATGTTGGTCATGTGACCAGGACGGTTTGAACAACTTTTCGTTCCCCCTTCCTCTGGAGGCCATATATGAAATTTGGTTACAATTGGCCCAGCGGTTTCAGAGGAGAAGTCGTTTGAAATTGTGGACGGACGGACGACGACGGACGACGGAGCCTTACCATCCTATAAGCTCCCCCGGAGCGGCTGGCTCAGGTGAGCTAAAAAGCACGGAGGCTCAGTGGCTAGTGCACTTGACTCTGAAGCCAGAGGTTGTGGGTTCGATCCTCACCCGAGGCGAAATCTTCCTATGTCCGAACGGGTTTTTCTAGCATCATTTGCAGGGATGATGCTAACAAGTGTGCCGTCCTTCAGATCGGGACGTTAATTGGAGGCCCCCTGTGCAGGGAGAGTCATCCCCTGTGCAGGTTAAAGATCCCTACTATAGCTATATGGCTATACATAGGCTTTCATCCTGCAACACCGGAGTGTACAAAAGTTCACCATCTGTGTCCCCTCCGGGGGTTAAGGCGTAAATGGAAGAAAGAAAGACAGAAAAACCATACCCCATGCAGCATAGATATAAATCTATAGGCACAGAAGGGCTAAAAAGACAGTGATAGAAAAAAAAATTCTGAACCCATTCCATTCGGGATACCGCTCTAGGCAGCAAACAGCTTGGATCCAGATCAGGCCCCACAAAACGTGGGGCCTGATCTGGATCCAAACTGTTTAAACAAGAGTTGTCAGAAGACAACGAAGCGCACCTAATGGGTGCCTGACTCTCAAGGTTACAAAGTATCCTGACTCAAAACATTGTTAACATAGTTAACCAGGGGTGAATGTGGTAGCTAGTGCACAAATGAAGTTTGCATCAGAAGCTAGACTAAGTCAGTTGTTCCCTTTGGCATACAGGGTACACTTGTATGCCACTGTCTGGACACTTTGCGGACATTGAGGGTCGGGTCCTCGTGCACCAGACAGAGAGATACCAACTCAAGTCAAACTTATAATGCCTCATGGTGACAAAGGGTGGTATGGGTTTTCACACCACCTTTAACCAGTACTAAGTTGTCTGTGGACACCTCCTTACCCTTTGCAAACTTCTCATGTTTCCTTTGGCCTCACCCCATAACCTCACCCCTAGCCTGAACCAGTTGCCAAAGCCTGGTCTCCGTATAAACTATTTCATCTGTGATCATTATGTCCAGTTTCTAACTCTCCAGGGCAAGTAATGGTACCAGACTTATGATTTTATTCCCATTTTGCAAGTGTTTAATATGACCTGTTATACATTCTGACCCCTGGCCGCACCCAGGGGAACTCTACCACAAAGTCAAAGATGTTGGTCTGGGTAAGTATCATACTATAAGGTATTGAAGTTATGAGGTTGAAGCAAAATGCATATTCATATTGCATATTTATTAAATAGTGTTAAAGGTATAAGGCAAAATCACTCAACCATGAATAAAGGTCAAGGACACAAGAGTCTGCATGGATGCTTTGCTGCTGCTGCAAATCAATGATCCAGGGAAGGTCCTGGCCAAATATGAAGCAGGTAGTGATCTATAAGTAGTATGAGGTCATTCGCAATGTCAGGCTGATCCACTAGGCCAGGAATAATGTTAATTCATCAAATAGTGTTAGAGATATAAGGTAAAAATCAGTAGACCGTGAATAAAGGTCAAGGGCACAGGAGTTAGCATGGGATATGTTTTTTGTCCAAGTATCAACTCTCTTTTCTCAAAGGTAGTATGAAAATTGAAAATATTGCCTTCAAAACAGTGCCAAACAGCAAAGTCAGTCGACCATAACATATAGGTCAAGGACACACAATTGTGTGATGCTGCTGCTGCAGTCATATGGATGTATATATGTACCAAGTATGATGATTGTAGCTGCTATAATTTGTAAGATACAGACTTGAACATCCACTTGTTAACATTGGTTAACCTGATCACGGACGACGATGAGGACGCTGACGGGTATGCTGACACTAACGCATACTCGGACTATGACGCCGGGGGTATAGCATAAACTCTCCTTTGCTTCCCAAAGGCGCGCTAAAAACGTGGGGCCTGATCTGGATCCAAACTGTTTGCTGCCTAGACATCATTTCTATAAGAGTTAGTTAGTCCAATATTGTCAAAATAGTCTTGATTTCTGATGCCGACAACAATTTCAGCAGACGACAAAAAATACCCAGAATGCAATGGGTTAAATTACCTTGCACATTATTTCCCAGACTATCAAGAATTGCAGTGCTGACTGTTGGGTAACCATCAGAGCCATCCAACTGCAACATTGCCATCGGGGTAGCATCAAAGTTTATGATCCCAATACGAACTTTTTCTAAACCAATTTCAAACCTGTTTAAAGTTAGAAAATATAATATGTTTATATACAATATTTAAGTTTGTTAAGCCTTTTGTGTAACAGAGTGAAAATCTTCTACAATTTAGATATGATACATATGACAATTTAGAAATAGTGTCAATGACTTCTGAAAATCATACTGTTTGATACAAATGTTTTTTATATATCACTGGCAAGATATTTCAAGTCAACTGAGTGCCTTTTTAACCTTTACCCTGCTAGAGGCGACTATAGTTGCCCAAAGGGGGGTAGGTCACTTTGAGAGCCTGTCAGGCACACTAGACATCAAGGTTACCCCATCATTTGTGGTTGTCCTATGCAGGAGGGAATCTGCTTTCTCTTAGAGCCAGGTTTTACCCACCTAACCGATTTGTTGACTTTTAAAACTCAGAGAAAACGTCAAAAATATATGATATTTTCAACATCAGCTTTTCAGGTGGCTACCCCTACTTAGTTGATCCCGATTTTCTGAAAACTAGACTTTATCCTTCCAATCTTTCTATCTTAATTAATATTCAGCAATAACACCGGGCCTCAAACAAGCAATCATTTTTGTCATACAAAGCATATAACTGGCGCTAATATCTTGTATTCTTTTTTTTTTCTTCTTTTTTTAAGTGTCTATGTCATTTCCGGTGTATGATGTGACATCCAAATATGGCAGGTCACGTGACCTTGGTAACTACGGGAAAATGGCAGCTCACACATTGGTGTTATTGAGTGAAAATTTCAAGCAAATCGATCAGATTTTGTGGAAGTTATGGCTTCTGAGATACCCCTACCCCCAGTTTAGGGCCATGTGAATTATTTTTCCAGCAGTGTAAGGGTTAACATATTTTGTGACCCATCATTAAAACCGTCTCAACGAGACGGTTCTAATGATGGGTCACAAAATATATTTTTGTGGATAATTATCCCTAAATTATCTCTGTTACCCCTTCTAATCTGAAGCACTGTGGGTGTTCCCTTTTCACACAAGTAATCCCAGACTCCAATGGGTGGAACATCTCATATCAATTTTTTCCAAGCCAATAGATCAGGAAACCTGGACCCAGCACACTCTGGACATGAAAAAGTGGTGTCAGCGTGGCAGACGGTGACTGCAGCGTCACTGAACACTGGCGGTGGCGTCCGCCCTATCAAACTGGCAAAACTGTACATGTGCACATAAAAGACAACACACACTGAGGTAGTACGCTTGATATGGTTTTGTAACCAGGGTCAGCGGCCTCCTTTAATAAGCACAACTGGACATAAAAATTAAACATATTTTCAAGTGCTTTCTTATGGTGTACATTATAAGAATTTCTTAGTCATAAATGCATACATTTGTACACATTTGTACATCATATAAGGGTCTGACTGATAATGGCACTTTAAATATAAATTCCTTTGATTCATTCAAAATTAATTTCAACCTGTAAAGTGTCAAAAACACAGTCTAGACCACAAATTTTATGTCTGCAAAATTTCAAAAAAATGTTTCGTCAAAGCTGTATCACCTTTAGAATTCAAAAGCTGGAGGGTAAATAGTATAAACCCAGATGTGGCGGCTCATTACTTAAGCCTTTAATTTTCAAATTCCCTGACTTTTCCCTTACTTTCAAGTCCTTTCCAAATTTCCCTGACCTGCCAAAAAAATTCCCTGAGTTTTCCCTGACCTGGGAAAAACCCTGAATTTTCTGGATGTTTTTCCCTGACTGTGACAGACCTGTCGTAAGTATACAGTATCAAAGGTTCACTTACTGAGAGGCAAAGTTCAGTAAGGCAATCTGCATCCAGCCTATATCTGCTCCTTCAAAACTTCCCGACACATCCATGAGCACCACAATCTCAAGTCGATTAGGACATGATCCTGTAAATAGATGCCAGTAGTAATAAATAAATATTAATGGCTAAAATGTAATCAACAGAGTTCCCACAGAAACTGAGAAATAAAATTACATGATTTTTTTCAGGATGTTTCCATTACATGGTATACACAATCCTTGATAGTTTTAGCCCTTACAGCACCAAAAAAGCAGATTACAAAATTTACTTCCTCTCAATTTCAAAAAATATTTTTTTCCAAGGTGTATCTTATTAAGACTTCAAAGATTAGAAGGCAAATAGTGTAGATCCTGATGAGGTGCTCATTATGAGCCACCTTTAGAAATTTAGATATTTCCAAAATTTAGATACTTCCAAATATATCTGTTTTATAGTACTCACCTTAGCTGAAGCCCTTGTTAATACCCTTTTCACTCACCTGTAAGATCGTTTGCTATCACATCAGGTTCTTCATAAGCTATGGCAGCTGAAAATTAAGTCAATTCAAAATTAGTCCGGCAACAACCGGAGTTCATGTATAATGATGCATCTCCTCTGAGTTAATAAGTGTATGCGAGTAATACCCAGATGTTCAAAAGTAACAATGTCGTTAGTTAATGACACATTAAAATTTCAAATGTATTATATACTGACACAAAAAAGAAACGTCCGTTTTATAAGGTTCTGTATCTTTTGAACCAGAAAAGTTGTAGCCATACATAATACAATAAAATGTGTCCCGAACATCTGGCACACATAAAGTTGTAACGGTTTTAATTTTTCTCCATAGCCACAAGAGTTAGCCAACTTATGTTAAAAACAACTTTTTTCTTCCTCAGCAGCATTTTCATCATCAAAACCCGAAAATGTTTGCGTTTTAAGAGGGTCAGAAACATTAAAAAACGAAAAATCAACTTTTAAAAACAACAAGAGCTGTCGCCTGACAGCATAGCTCGCCTGAATTGGTGCTTGCCCATCACACAGCCGCTATGGTGGTGTGCACTCTATGCATAAAACTTCAGGCAAGCATGTCCATAATGAAAACACATTTATAAACAAAAGCTATCTCAGAAATAAGTCTTAAAAATAAAATTAAAATAAAAAGAAAATGAAATGAAATTTGAAAGTCCATGAGCTTGAGGTAAAAAAACTGACGGGTAGGGGGAAGGGGGGGGGGGGGGGGGGGGGGGGGGGGGGGGGGGAGGGGGGGCTACTAGGATGTATCAAAACCCTGAACCATTATCTAACATCAGTCCAAGTATTAGTATCAACTGAGTCCATCATCGTGGCACTGTGAAATTATGTCTTCATAAATATAAAACTTTAACCAAAATCTTTAAGACAAAATTCTAAGTTGATGACCTTGACTTCAAGGTCATCCAGTGGGGTAAGTATAAGGTGTTTTGTAAAAACTCAAAAAAGAGTCTAACATCAGTTCAAGTATAAACTAAATCTCTGCAAAGCATTATGAATCAGTATGCAATTACAAAACTTTAAAAAAGACAAAAAATTCCCAAGTCCCTGACCTTGACATCAAGATCACTGAGCGGGGTTGGGGTAGTACTCTGCAGATCTAACAACAGTGCAAATATAAAAAGAATTCATCTATGGGTTCAGGAGATATGTGTCTTTAAAAAACTTTAACCAAAACATCCAATCAATAAAAAGACAATATTCTAAGTCCATGACCTAGACATCAAGGTCACAGAGGGGGGTGGGGGTAGTACCTTCGAAAACTTTAGACCAATATCTAACTTTAGTGCAAGTATCAAAGGAATCCATCCATGGGTTAAGGAGATATTGGGCTTTATAAAACTTTAACCAAAACATCCAGTCAAAAAAAAATACCAATTTTCTAAGTCCATGACCTTGACATCAAGGTCACGGAGTGGGGTGGGGGTGGTACCCTGTTAAACCTTAGACCAATATCTAACTACAGTGCAAGTATCAAAAGAATCCATCCATGGGTTAAGGAGATATAGGTCTTTAAAAAACTTTAACCAAAACATCCAATCCGAACGCCGACGCGGACGCGGACGCTGACGCGGACGCGGACGCGGACGCTGACGCCGACGCCGTGGTGACAACAATAGCTCTTCCTGAACTTTCGTTCAGGCGAGCTAAAAACCGCTTATTAAATGAAAGAGAAAGCAGCCCAAAGTCTTCGATTTATGAAGTTATCTCCCTTTTAATTAAATTAATAACGATTTTAGAACTTCCATATCTCCATAACCGTTTATCATTTTAACACCGTTTTTGTTTTGTTTGGCTATACGTGTGTACGCAAATGACAACATGCATCAGAAAATAAAAACTGAAGCTGAATTCTGAAATCCCGGTTCACTAAAGTCCGGTTTAATTACCCCACCCCTTACAGAAAAGTAATCAGGTAATTTTGTTAACAACTTTTCGCGATGCTGAATGATGCAAACTTCAATGCTATAGATGGCTAAAATGAATTTTGAAGTAGTCCTATGCAACTGATTTCCAAACTGAAGGATCAACAAGGCAATGTCTGCGTGTATCTACGCACGGTCATGATCAATGTTTTGTGACGTCACTTTACGTGACAGATTTATGCCATTGGTCGTGACAATAAGGTATGCATCTAGCACTCATAAAATCTCACCAGTGTGTCTGATTAGTGATGCTGGGATGTGCTTCGATGGTTAAAACATGAAAAACACACGAGATACTGATTTTGTGACTTTTGAAATTTGGGTACTGGCGCTTACCGCATTGTCAGTGGCGCCAGTGTTCATACAATGGATTTCCGTTCAGCGCACACCATTGCTGAATAATCGAAGTTATAGAAACAATACATTTGAATGAAATAACTATGTACATTTGGAATTCACAGACACAATTGTACAGCGGACGTATTTTGTTTGTGTCAGTATATGACAAAGCGCTACCATTTTTTCGCCAAAAAATTATGAGGAACTTTTGCAGTGCAAAAGTTCCTCAAATTTTTCAGCAAAAATATATGAACCCTTTTGATTTTATGCATACTGGAAGATTTAACATATCACTGACTAATGACTTCGTTAAGCTAATGATGCTTTGAACAACCGGGCCCTGGATATTAAAACAAGGCTATTTTTGTCATCAGACCAGAGATCAAAGGCTGACCTTGACCTCTGGTACTCATAAATCTTCATATACTCACTTAGTTGCATAGATGTACCTACTTTTATACCACAGATTTAGACAACTTCAGAGAAATCAAATGGTTTAACATATTCCCATATAAAAGCACAAGGAAACATTCTAACCTGTCTGTAGAAAGATTAATGATCAATCTAGGGTCATCATCTGACTGTGTACAAATACACTGTGATAATATACATGTATGTTCATTTCAATTTTAAGAAATTGTGTTAACTATTCATTTAGATATCAGTCCATTTGTTGATTTTAAATTGATTGAGGGCAGTAACTCATGCATAGTTAATGCCATTTCCACAAAATACTATATGCCCTCAATGCCCCCACCCACAACATTGAAATATCAGGAGGGCATAAAAAAAAGTCAAGCGAATTTTTGTTCAGTCAGAAATTTCAGTCTGTCTGACAGAATGTCCTGTGAAAACAAAATCGTTTCTGTAGACTGGTTTTGTGACCCTATTTAAAACTGAGTGCATATGACAAGTAATACTTTGTAAATTTACGTGTTTCAGCAATGCTGATGGTAACTGTACATTGCTTAACTGCTCAGATGCCAGTTTATGGAAATGTGTCCAAACTTTTTATATAAAGAGGGCATTTT
Organism: Ctena decussata; assembly: GCA_963989385.1. Classification (NCBI taxonomy): domain Eukaryota; kingdom Metazoa; phylum Mollusca; class Bivalvia; order Lucinida; family Lucinidae; genus Ctena; species Ctena decussata. The sequence goes on from OZ022500.1 coordinate 48,531,605, forward strand.
AAGCTAACAGCGCTTGAGATAATGACAGTGATCAGTGTATGAAATATTTATCCCATTTATTAAGTACTAAAATGCAGGGTGCTCTTCCAAAACAACCATAAAATTCATGTACATCTTAGAAAACATATCTAGATTTTTCGGATTGTTTTGGAACAGAAAAGCCCATCTTACAGCAAAATTACACAAAAACAGTTTAGATATTTGGGGTCATTCTAGAGGAGACAAACTCCCCTTTCTATAAAAAAAATATAGCAGCCAAGCTTGCAACAACCTACCATCACACAAGAGTTCAGAAAGGAGAGCTACTGGCAACCCTGTGTAGTCAAGTTCAGTCAACACATATACTGGCTCTTTAGCTAGGAATTCCAAATCCTCTAGGTCATTGTCAATGTCTGGTCCAATTCCAAGGACCACGACATCTACACCCACAATTTCCGCAAAACTTGCTGCTAGTTTCGTTTCATATGAAATTTTGGCGCTACCATCAGTGATCAAGAGGAACAGTTTGGGAGTATCAGTCCTGCCCTCTAACAGTATTATTTCAACACCATCTCCAATTGCTTTGGATGTGCTTCCTGTGTTCGTTCCTATCGTAAGGTCATGGATGGCGAGGCTGACAGAGACTTGTGACATGTTGGCAGTGTTTAGATGAGTTGGACCACTTGGAAGGCTGACTAATCCACCAGATATAATTGCCACTCTGATCATATCAGCTCCAATATCCAATCTGAAAAATATATACTGAGGGACTTTAAAAACGCACCATTGTATATCATGTTATTTTACCCAGAGTTTGCAATATTGGAAACGTTTGAGCACTTGTGTGAGTTAGAATGGTTGAGTTCTTTAAGTCTGCAAACCTTTACAGACAGTGTGCAACCATGCATAGAAATTTCGAGAAAAATGGAATTTTGGTTACTTTTTCGCATAAAATTTTAACAAATTCATACTTTGTCGAATTTTAATGTTTATGCATCTGAATGAATACCACACACTGTAAAAACAATGAAAAATGGCAAAGATCCTTGAAAAAGTGTTTTATCGATGTTCGAAAATTGGATTTTTTTTTTTTTTTTAAAATTGGGTACAGTTCAAAATTTGGAGATGCTCGACTTAAAATTGATGGTATACCTACCCAGGTCATGAGAGTATGTCTTAATGTACCAGTTCCAAGCAAATTTGAATAATTATTCAAATGTTGTCCATTACCTTCACTTCCGGTTTATGTGCAAAAAGTCTGAATCTTTGCAAAATGACGTTGAAAAGAAACAAATGTAACCGATACAAAGAGAACACAAAGCATGAACAATGAATAACCTCTGATTTTTATGTCGTTGAAATCTGATCAGCAGTTACAAAATTGCAGCAAACTGAAAATCACACTTCAATCATCATTGGATAAATGCGAACTTATCTCCCTTTAGGAATATTCTAAATTCATTTTGAAAGCTTGTATTCCCGGTTAAAATTGGAATAAACCAAAACTACAATAGTTGATGGCTGTATGAAACAAACATTCATTTTTCTAGCATATCCAAAGCTACAAATAAACTAAAGTCTCTCAGTATAACAATGCAATCACCCAAATGTGCTTGAATACTGGGACACCTAAAACATTAATTTTCCATTTGATAAAGGGACACCTACCCGGAAAAAATTACTTTTCACTTGGAACAAATGGAAAATTAATAGTTTTTGGTATCCCAATACTTAAGTTGTGTCATGAAGAAATATTGCTTAATGTTACAGAAAAAGCGTACAATTGGCTTTCGTTCTCTAAAACACTTATATCTCAAAGTACCGTCTGATATCAAAGAATATAGTTTGGAGACGTTTCTTATTTTTCTCTACATTTCAACTCCCATAAACTCAAACTACAGGCATCTCAAAGTAAATTTTCTGGGACCAGAAAATTTACTTTGAGATATCAGTAGTTTGTCTTAGATGAACTTTGACTTTGAGATAATGAGAGCTGACTTTACACGGTAAATGCACATTTACATCCCCTTCCCTTCCCCATTGTACCAAACTTTGGCATTTAGTGCCTAATTTTGTTCTAAAATGCCAATTTTAGCCTTTTAAACTGATTTTAAAATTGGCAAATCTGTAAAAAAAATCCTGATCAGCTGCTCCAACCTGAGCAGTCTGTTCAGGCACTATACTATTTGCTCATATCTACTGCTTTCCCAATATGTATAATATTTATGGCAAGTAAAATACTGTAAATTCTAAAAACAGGGACACATGAAAAAACCACCAGAACTGTCTGTCCTAAAAATAGAACAGTTATGTTTTACAATGCAGTAATGTGCCCAAAAGATGTAAATGGAATGGCAAAAAGTGTTGACCCTGATTGGGACACCTAAAACATTAATCAGACTGCTCCTGCAGTCTGATCTGGTCCTATACTGTTTGCTCAGACCTATCTGTCCCAATACTTAGAATTTTTACTGTTCTGTAAAATGTGTCCAGAAAACTGACCTAATGACTAAGTTCTGAAGAAATCCCTTTACCAGCCCTAGCTGTGCTGCATCAATATTGCCAGATATATCCAAACCAATTACTAGGTCCATTGCCTCAGAACACGATGGGTCTACAATGAAAAATTTTGATTTAAATCCATTTTTCATCCCAGTACTTAAATACTTCAGTACATGCACCCATGTATAGACTGTCTTTGCTAATGCAACCTTCTGACCGGGCAAACAAAAACTTTGCAAAGACACTGTATCATAAGCACATAAATAAAATTTTTACTTTTGCAAAAACACTGAATCATATTTAACTTTTTCAGTGTAAGATCAATTTTCATTTCACCAAATAAACACCAAAAGCCGTATTTTCACGAGTGGCGAAGCCATGAGTGAAAATACCACTTTTGGTGCTCATGAATGAAATAAAAATTGATCTTACACTGAAACAGTCAAATTTTCTGTTTCTTTTATACTTTAAAATAGCAATAATTCAGTTTAATCCAATGCGTCAACCATCACGACAGAGACACAACGTTTTTCCTAGCCATTTCGCGTCAAAGTTGATGCTTCCAGCCCATTTTCTGGGTATGATGTTGGTTGTAAACATAGTTTGTAACTTGAAGATAGCTTAAAACTTCTTTTTGTTAATAAGATCTCAAGAAATTTGCCCTGAAAGATTGCCTACAGGAGACTTGGCGACCTGACGTCATGTGCACTAACAATGTTACTTTGGCACTCTAGGTGACATCATTAACAATGTCATGACGTGCAAACATGCCTGACATAACATGTCAAGCTGGATAAGGTTTAATCAGTTAATCAACAAATAAATGAGACTATTTCACAAAAATCCTATTTTTAAACAGTGAAATCTAAAGTGATAGTTTCACAAGTGAGATTATGAGTTTCGATTTTACCGAGAAATCCCTATAATTCATTGAAAAGTATAAAAGCGTTTATACTTTCTTCTTTTGTAAGGATATTGTATCAAAAGCACAAACCACATGTGTATCTTTAACAGGTATTTTAATTATATAGATATTGCAGTTACGAGTATATGCAAGGCTCTGTGCTGTATAAATTTGAAATAAATTGTCATTTTCTATTCCTGATATTTGATTTCCCATAAAATGTGTAGTAAATCTTGTCACAATTCAAAACAGGTCTGTCAAAGGATACTGCATACATAACCCAAGAATATAAGCTTAAAGCAAAACTGAATACAACTGTTAATTGATGTATGGCTGGACAAATGGGAGGAGAGACAGATAAAAACTTGACATACCGTAAAATTTCTAACTATTGGGACACCAAAACTAGTTACCATAATTGTCCTAAAATTTGAACAGTTGGGTTTAACATTGCAGTAATGTGTCCAAAAAATGCAAATGGGAAGGCAAATTGTGTAAACCCTGATCAGACTGCTCCTTCAGGAGAAGTCTAAGCTGAGTTTGCACTATTTGATAAGACCTAACTGTCCCAATATATAGAGTTTTTACGGTACTTACCATGCCCAGAAGTACATTTAGTATTGTCACAGAAAATTTCAGAAAGTTTGAACTTGTGCCTTCTAGTCTTCTTTGAATTGATATTGACCACAGACCATGGGTCGTATTATGAAAGCACTTTTAAGTTGTCGCTATGCTGTTGCTAAGGCTGAATTTCTATAAAGGAGATTTCCAACAGCAATGAAATTTGCTTTGGAGGAACAGTCTTTTTCAGACTGTTCCTCCAGAGCAAATTTCATAGTTGTAGGGAATCTCCTTCATAGAAATTCAGCCTTAGCAACAGCATAGCAACCACTTAAGTTATTTTATAAATATGGCCCCATATCAACATTTTGGGATAGCTACCTTGACAAAATCCAGTAACATCTGTTCCATCTTCCAATGTAAATATTGTGCTGCACTCACCACAGTAATTAGGTCTGAAACACAAATATGCATATGACATTTAGAGCTTTCTATTCCTAAATAAATATTTGTGACTTCCTGTTTGCTTTCCTGGATGACTTTAAGTATCTATCGTGGGTGTGTGGTGTGGATAGAAAAATCTGTCACGAGGGTCACTGACTGGTATCACGAGGCTGGTCGAGTGATGCCAAACAGTGATCCCGAGTGACAGTTTTTTCTATCCACACCTCACACCCATGATAGATACCTTTTCTTGCACACCACGTTTTAACTTTAAACTTGCTGAAATGCCTAATTTTAGAGCTTAAGCAGTTTCTTTTGGATTTTGAAAGAAGGCACAACTTTAAATGACCGCCATTTGGTTCTTTACATCAACATATGGCGGGCATAAAATGACGTCATTTTTGCCTTCCTCGTGACGTCATCATCTCAAAAGCCAACATCACTTGACAACGCAGATATTTGATTTCCTATACAACCAATGCATTGAATACATGTTATTTTTATGTGGTCCTGGATGAGATAGCATTGGTGAGATAAGATTTGTAGGTACAGGTGAAAGGCACGAATATCATTATCCGGTGTGCAAGAAATAATCTTTTGAAGGGGTCTACTCTTAAAGGAAAACTTCTGCTCCTCGAGGGGCAAATATTTTTCTTTTAAGAACTGACCCCAACTATGAAAAGAGGCCAAAATAAAAATAGCAGAGATGTTTTCAATGACATTAAAACAGCAAGTCAAAAGCAGCTTGACAAGGCAAAACAGGATACTTTTATTCATAGTACGACAAGAAACATTCAAGACATACTGATTTTAGAGGTTTTTATAAACCTATAAAAAGTACCCATGAATTATGAAAATAAAATGCAATTATTGTTCTAGGTTATCAAACCTGTATTTGTTCCTGCGTAAGTATGTCAATTATGCAGCAAATACTATTTACAATGTTTACAGATATTGAACTGAATTTTCATTTGTGTAAACTGTAAGTGGGTTATCTCCCTTTATCACTTTATCGACATGGCTACCCTGAATAACAGTTTTCCTGAGCAATTCATGGACTCAAAGTAGTTTTTACCAAAATCCCAGACTTTTCAAGGCTGGGAATAGCTATTTGCAAATTCATGGACATTTCTCAAATCCCCAGCTCTGTGGGAATCCTGTTATACTTTTCACAGCTGCTTATCTCCACAATCACAAACTATAACAATACAATGACTTCAGTCATTTTATATTATTTGTTTGAAAATGGCAACCAAACCACTTTTCTGTTAATGCATGTATCCACTTTAAACTTCAATCAGTCTGTACCTAATTTGGCCATTGTTCAAATATTTCCTAAGAAAAGTTGTGACTGTGGTGAGCACTTTATAAAAAATTTCATAAATGTTTTTTTTATTTATTTATTTTTTTCTCATTCTTATTTATTTATTTATTTTTCATTTTTGTTCTGTTTTGCTTTTTTGCTATAACTACATAAGGGAAATGTAACATCAATATGGTTGAATTTCATTCTTCTATTTTGGGAAGTATCAGCACAATTGGAAATTTTTCATTCTTTTTTTATAAGATCTTTAATCTTTCAGATGGGAACCCTGGCAATGTTCCCTTTACTGCAATGGGAAGCGAAAGTGTTTAACAGGACCTTTTCATGTAGTCATTTTGTGTAATTTTTTGTTTTTTACTTGACACTGCATGCAGAGAAGAAAACTTACGAGCAAGTGGCATCGGGATAGTTCACACAGGCTGTTAAATCACACGGATTGACAGGACAGTCAACATAATCACCACCTGAACATATGGCTGAAAGACAACAGAGACTCAGCTAAAGAAGAATGGTTAAAACTCTAAGGGAGGTAACTCTCATCTATATATTTTGGCCTCTTTATCCTTCAGGGACTACCCTAATGTGCTTAAATATTGGGACAACGAAAAGCGATTAATTTTCCATTTGGGACAAATGGAAAATCAATGGTATTAGGTGTCCTAATACTTAAGCAGAAAATCATTGATTTTCCAATTGAAACAATGGAAAATAAATGCTTGGTGTCCCAATATTAAGCACAAAACCATTCAATTTCCATTTAAAATAAATAGAAAATAATGGTTTTAGGTGACCCAATACTTAAACACATTAGGGTACTATTCTTTGAGGAAAGAATTTGCCCTCAAGAATTATAACCTATCTGCGCATTGTCACCAAACAGAGCTTAAACAAAATAAAACTTAGCGCAATGTTTACACTGCCAAAGACGGACCCCAGCAACTCAGTGGGTTAAGCACTAGCCTACTGATCTAGTGGACCCAAATTCGAGCCCTGCTTGAGGGACAATCTTTCCTACCGTAAAACTGGGTTCCACTGCATACAGCTTTTCATTATATTCCTTCCATTCTCCTGATATGACTGAAATACTGTTGAAAAGGACATAAAATCACAATTCATCCATCTATTACACTGCCAACAGTGCCACAAGAGAAGTAATACTAATGTCTCGTGTCTGATAATTGCAGGCAAGACAAAATTTTAATCAAAATGTCCTGTGCCGATGCCTATGCTGACATGGATGCAGTCACCTTCACTAAGGTAATAATGGTAGCTTTTCCTGAACTTTGTACCGGCGTGCAAAATGCATCAAAGTTTTCACATATTCTCCAGCCTGAGACAATCCTCCTAGTGAACAGACTAGTGGAAATTTCCAGCCCCCAGTCTGCAAGGATGGTAAGTCTACCCTAATGTGCATTAACTGTATTGGGACACTAAAACCATCAATTTTCCATTTGTCCCAAATGGAAAATTAATGATGTTTAGGTGTTCCAATATTCAAGAATAATAGGGCAGTTTGAGATTTTCCGTTTGCAGATGCAGCAGACATACATGTACCTTTTCCCGCTCAAACTGAAACATCAGACAATTATCTAAACAAAGCAGCATTCTGAATCACCTACCATAACAGTCTCCAGCGTCTGATGATCCTTCACCTGGAGTTGTCTCCCCAAATGGACATTTTTCACAGGTTTCTTCATTAGCTTCTGGCTGGAAAAATCCGGGTGGGCAGGGTTCACAAATCTCTGCTACTGGATCCCACTGCTCACCAGCTACACATGGAACTGGAAACCAGAAATATTACTGCAGCAGGGATCAAAATTAGATGTGGTTTGAGATAACCTTTCTAGATTCTCATCAAAAACTTGAATTGTGGCTCCTGATCAGAACTGCTTCAGTAAAGCAGATCTGAAGACGGGTCACAAGTTGTTTTTATGGTTTATAGACACATTTCATCTCATAGTTATCTTCAAAACTTCACCTTTAAGGAGACTGAGCAAACATTTAGGAGAAGCAACTCTGCCATTTTCATTTTTGCCTCCATTACCCAATTACCAAATTTTGTAAGGGGTCTGCCATCCACCATCCATGGAACCACACAGGAAGTCACAAAATTTGTTCCCCTTTATAAGACTGGTGGAAAGCAAAGTGTACCCATACACCTTAAATACAGAACTCTAAATAAGAGGGAGTATTTGCTAAAAATTAAGGATAATTGGGCACCATTTTAACAAGAGAAACATCTTTAAAAGAATTGTATTTGCTTCCTGGTAGAAAAGATTGTTGGGTAAACAGAGGCTACTCTTATAGGAAAGAATTTGCTCTCTCTGAGATTAGCCCCCCTTTGAGAAGAAAGACAACTAACTACTCCAGATCAGAGTGACCTACTTGAAGCAGTAGCCATACACATATGGTAATTAAGATCCCCCTCCCCCAGCTCCATCCCCACTCTAGTAAATCCTCAAAGGAGCATATAGCATCTGAAACAATATAAGATCTGAAAATAAACTTTTTTTCTTTTCATGTGTTTTCAAAAGCATGAAGCAAAGCTCCAAGCAAGAAGGGCGTAAATTTAGGGATAATTTTCCACATTTCTCCACAAAAACATATGTTGTGACCCCTCATTAGAACCATCTTGCAAGATGGTTCTAATGAGGGGGCACAACATATGTTTTCACTGCGAATGAAGAAAAATTATCTTTGAATTATCCTCAATCCCCCATTTATCTAGAGCTCTGAAGCATATGAAAAATAAAAAAAAATAAAAAAAAATAAAAAAATGTAATGAAATTGAACATGGCGTCCCAGTTCGGGTAATATCACATTGAGCACATTACCTCCCTGTGGGCATGTGACATCGAAACAACGTATGTTGCAATGACATCAGTGTGACATCATCACGACTTCATATGCCTGCTGGGCTTACCTACACAATCCTCAGCTAAAGCAGATCCATTGAAGAGAGTTATAAGCCCATTCAAACATTCCACACAACTTTCCTGGTGTGGCAAGGGCTGATAAAAGTTAACTGGACACAGGACACAGTCACCAATACCAGCATCCCATAACTGGCCTTCAACACATGGGGCTAAAACAGTGCAGAAACATAGTTACGAACAGTACACAGGGCAAGTAACAAACTCTCACATTCCAAAAATATGCCCTATTTTCACAAACCCTTATGCTCAGAAATTAGGCCCTACTTTCACAAGCTTTTATACTATGAAAGTAGGCCATATTTCCACAGATCCTTAGGCCTATTCCCATACAAAATGACTCTTGAAAATGGGGCATAACTCCTCATATGTGCTGTTTATTTTTATGTACATACCACAATAAAGTTTCAAGATCTAAGCTTAAATGATTCTTGAAATACACAGGTCTAAAAAATTAAGGGACAGGCAGACTGACAGATGGATGCCAGAATGATTTTCTGCTGTAAACTTGTGTTATGTAGAAAGACAAGCTAGCCTGCATGCATTTCATGATATGACCATAATTTTACATATCACAATTTCACTGGCTCATTCCATGTCACCTGCTGGCCAATATTTTGCAATGTTGACCAGTCAGTCAGACAATAGTACTTAATTTGATGACATGATTTGTATTTTCATGAAGTAACACTGCATATACCCTGATGTTAATGGTGTAACATTGTGAGCTAATGCATATCATACCGTCATATGTATCAAATAAAACTGCATTTTGAATTATCATATAATGAAACATTTATTGACCTTTATTTTGGTGAATATGCAGTTTTACTGACTGCCAGACATAGCAAACTGACCTCCATTTCACAAAGTCAATATGTAGTTTGCAGGTCAATAAAACATATTCACCTTAACAAAGGTCAATAATTGAGTAACAGTGACCAACAAACCATTTTAATTGTTACTATCATAGTCTATGTTCAGCTTACCCATCCTAATGTGTAGAAATAAATCATTTGAGCCACAACACTACAAAGCCAACAAAGTGGCATGTGTGCCCAGCGAAGACTCAGATCAGTCTGATCAGAGTCTTCACTGTTTGCATAGAGATAGCTGAGACCCTTTGCTACCCTTTAAGTGCAAAGTGAAGACTTTGATCACACTGGGTAGATGCCCAAGCTGGTCTGAGTCTTTGCATTGTGCAATGCCACTTTGTTGGTTTTCTCGTGTCATGATTCATATAAGTTTGTTTCATTAACATGGCTGAGATGATGGCAAGTAAATAAAGAATACTTACGGACACATGACGTAGCACCTGTAGACAGTGTGACCCACTGATTAAGACACTCTAAACACTCCAACTGGTATGGGTTAGGCTGGTAGAAATTTTCTAAACATGGAGTACACATGGTTACATTCCACTCATAGCCAGGATCACAGTTCGCTGTAAATATACCATAATCAATCTTTTGAGTGCCCTGTGTGCTTAATTTTTCCAAATGAAGTAAATGTTCTTTCTTAGAAGTGCTCATTTCAACAAAATGAAACAAAGTTAAAGGTTAAGCATGAAAACAAAAATCTACTTATGGTCATTATAAGATGGATAGAGATGCTGTTGAAATGAAAAATGTAAGCTTCTATAGCATTTCAGCTCTTCTAAACAAGCAAACAAAGCAATAAACCAGTAAAATATGCGTTTTTAGTCAAATCCCTCAGAAATTATCATGACGTGCCCTTATAGGGACATGTGCACTAGTTAGGTCAAATACTGTATACACAATCTTCAACATATTTTAAAATACTTTAGTAAAACTTTTGAGCTCATATGCCTCAACTAACATATTTATTTGGCTACAAGATAGTTTTTTTCCTCCAAAACAATCCAAAAAATTTAGATCCATCTGACAAGATGGATCTAAAAAATTTGGGAACTATTTTGGAAAGGAAAAACCATCTTAGAGCAGAATTTATATGAGCCACGACACGAGAAAACCGACAAAGTGGTATGTGCACCCAGCAAAGACTCAGATCAGCCTGGGCATCCACCAACTCTGATCAGAGTCTTTGCTGTCAGCATGGAGATAGCTGAGACCCTTAGCTACCCTTTAAGCACAAAGCCAAGATTCTGATCAGACTGGGCGGATGCCCAGGCTGATCTGAGTCTACTGGGCACACAGTCAACTGTATTTTATATTACAATTGTTCTGGCTTATATTTCCGTCATGGTGATACTCCTCTGTTTTATCATCAAATTATGCTTGTGCTAACTTCTGATAAACACATTATTATTTTGAAATATAATGGTTACACCTCTGCCAGCAGAGTCTGAGTAGCTAAAACAGTAAAAGTGCTGGCCTGCTGATCTAGTGGTTCCCGGTTATATGTCAGCTGGAGGCGGAGATCTTTTCAACCATAAACCCAGTTCCACTGCAAACAGCCTTTTATTATCACCCTTCCATTGATATCACTGAAACACTGTTGAAATGGATGTAAATTTACAATTTTCATCAACATCTCCTACTTTTGTAACTTCCTTTTGGTTCCCTGGATGATGTAATCCTATCAAAACGGCATCAACTCTTAAGGGAAAGAATTTGCTCCTAATGGAGCAAATTCTTTCCTTTATGAGTTGATCTCTTTCGAGAGGGGAGACAAAAAAATGAAAATTGCAGAGTTACTTCCCCTCAAAGTGTACCCATTCATCGTTAAAACAATGCTTTATCCTCTACTTTCATACAGGCAAGCTATTTTTTAAAGAGAAATAAAAAGAGAACTTACGGACACAAAATGTGCTGTCTTCCGCCATATCAGTGAGGGTTATAAAGCCTGTGTCACAGTCCTGACAGGCGTTATCTATATCTTTGTTTCTATATTTACCAAAACCACATGAAATACATATACTGCCATCCCAGGTTTTTCCACTGTCGCAAGGATCTGCAATAAAATTTTAATGCACAAAGCACTAAATATGAGTAATCTTGGTTACCAGGGCCCAGTTGTTCAAAACTAACAACATCATTAGGTAACATTTTGTTAACATTTCAAACGTTAATATCTCAAATATGTCAACATTTTTTGTTGAAAAAAAGCTTCTCTCATTTTTTCAACAAACTAGAAATGTGTCCATAGTACACAGATGTCCCCGCCTAGTGCCTTGAGTAAGTTGGTGCCTTGATTAAGGTACTGGCACTTGTAGGATAAGTAGGTTCATAGAGGCAGACTTGTATAATATAAAAGGCCATAGGCAAAGCATTGCCCAACATTTGAAATGTGACCCAAACTGCAGTCCTTAATACAGTTTCTGAGTCACTGTATGGCCAAAATATAAATATTGTGTATTACAGAACATAATTAGAAACCAAGTCAGGGGACCATGACATATGGATCATTATGACCTGATTCTTGTAAATTCCTGTTGTACTTATAGATATTAATCTTCATACAAAATTTCAAGTTGCTACAATAATAGGAACTCTAAAATCTACCTCTTACAAAAATCTTAACCTTGCAAATTTGGCTAAAGTCTGAAGTCAGTGAACCCTGACATATGGATCATCACGACCTGATTCTTGTAAATTCCTGTTGTACTTATAGATATTAATCCTCATACAAAATTTCAGGTTGCTACAATAAAAGGTACCCTTAAATCTACCTCTTACAAATATCTTAACCTTCCAAAATAAGCCTAAGTCCGACCGTGGACCGTGACATATGGATCATCAAACCTTGATTCTTGTGTAATTCTTGTTGTACTTATTAATATATATCCCCATACAAAATTTCAGGTTGCTACAATAATAGGAACCCTGAAATCTGCCTCTTACAAAAATGTTAACCTGAGTCTAACAGGATCACCTACGTATGTACGGATGGACGGACGTACAGACGGACATACATATGTACGTACGTACAAAATAACATACAGAGCTGACCTCTTAATGAGCTCATTAGGCTAACGATGCTTTGAACAACTGGGTCCAGTTTTACAAGTAATTTCGAACAAAAGAATTCCAAGAAAATTGTATCCCTTGTCTGCATATGGTCTCAATAGAGGTCCCTATACACTTATAGAGCTAAACCAGAAAACTTTGACAAAAGATTACATCAGTGCCAACGCTTGATAAGCAATATTTATGTGGCAGGAGAGATAAAAATCACTGTTCCTCCCAATATGAATTCCTTCTCCAACGAGTTCTGTAGAAAAGTTTTAGATCAAAGTGACCTCCCTCTCAGGTATTATCTATTCACTTCATGGCATTTATGTCCAGAGTCCAGTTGTTCAAAGCATTGTTAGTTTAAGCACAAAGCAGAGACAAGGATTTGTTAAGTCTTACAGTAATCACAAAATCAGTAAACTGTTGCGGTTATATGTTTTGCTGAAAATTGTTTTAAGCTGTTGCACTGCAAAAGCTTCTAACATTTTGTCAACAAAAAATGGCTGTGTTTCTGCATAAAATATGTTTGAAATGTCTCGTTAATAAAAGTTATCGTTAGTTTTGAACAACCGAGCCCAGGTACTTAATGGGTATGGGTACACTTCTATATTTTAGAATTGAAAAAAAATGCAAAAAAAGGTGGTATGCCATTACACATTAAAAAGGGAAGTTCTCACTGTTTTCAACTTAGAGTGCTCACTCTCTAAAGTACATCCATGCATGTCTCTTCGTGGTTCTATGTATAGAAACATGTAAAATGTTTTCACAGGCATCCCAGTATTTAGAAACTCATAAAAAGATATCACATTTGGACTGAGTAAGTGAGTAATATCATATTTATTGGGAATGCAGAAGAAAATAAATAATTTTCTTCTGTGTTCCCAATAGATATGATCATACAAAGTCCAAACATGAAATCTTAACTAACCGAAGCAGTCTGATATATTGGTAGTGCCATTCCCTGGTGTTGTCAGACCTTTTGCACACGGTGTACACTGAGTTTCATTTTCTAGGCTCTGGTACTGTCCCCGGGGACATACTATACAAGAATCTGAGTCTGCATCATAATAGGTTCCCGCTACACAGGTAACTGTGAAAATAAAAGAAGAAAGGATATTACAGTGATCACTCTAGCCTGAGTCAACAGAGTGTAGTCCTTTATCTGTATATTTCAGCCAAAGTAAATCAGGCTAATCAACAATGACAAGAGAAACGGAGCTATGAAATGCCGGAACTGTTGAAGAATGAAGGGCATGGAGTCCGCAGAAACTGAGATATGGGAGGCAAATAATCCCAAAATGTCCACTCCCATAATATCTAATCCCAAAACGCCTACTCCTATTTGGTGTAATGTTCCAGAGATCTGCTGTAATGTGCTACATTTATGGTATAGAAACATAACACTGACATCTAAATCAGAAATATCTGCAGGTATCTCTTTAAACACAAAGGCATGAATTAGGAAAATGAAGTCTTAATATGAGGTGGTAATTTGCTTAATATAGGCATGGATGTCACCAGGCTCAAAATTAAACTTCCTCTGGCTGTCACAGACCTCACTTATTGATGTTTCAACAACTTACAATAACAGTTTATGTTGGCAAATATTACATGAAGGTTAACCAATACTGCCTACTTGATGATCCATATTCATATTCTAAGTCCAAGCTCCATCCCATATACCATATAAACACCTATAACAAGTTGACACTCAAATGATATGAAGTTGACCACTTGGCAGTTGCCTCAGCTGGTTCTTATCTGTTTGCTCACGTTCATTTTTGGCACTTTAAGTATAAGATGAAACATACGGGAACATCTTTTTGCCATTCTCAACATGGTTCATTGAACAATATGGCCATATGTTTTTCATAATCATTTCATTTTTGTAAAACTTTGAATTTGTGATGTTTCATGAAAATCCTATTGTCATAAATATTTCCCAATATACAGCATGCAGTAACCTATTTATTCGGCTATAAGATGGGATTTCCCCACTCTAGAATGACCCCTAAAATCTAAATCAGTCATACAACATTCTGCTACAAAATGGATCCATCTTGTAAGACGGATCTATATTTTTGGGACTGTTTTAGAAGGGAAAGACCTCTGTCTTATAACCAAAGAAATAAGGTATCAAGAAAAGATTCCAATACTCACCAGGAGGCTTTGCCACTGAAACAAAAAAATAGAGAACATATAATAAAGACCGCCAGCTAAATCTACACAAAAAGTTCAATTAAAATTCAAAACATATAAGAAACTCTAGGATCTGTAAACGTCCAATAATATATACTTTGTGACATTACTCCTTCTGATTTTTTTTTTTTAAATTTTCAACAATGGAAAACAAAAGCACATTAATGAATTTTCACATTTTGAAGGTGTAGGGACTGTGGACTCTGACAAGCAGCTTCTTTAAGAAGTTATCAATATGCACCTACTCTTACGTCTTCTTAAAATGTAAGTAATTATTTCCTTAGAATCAGGAGGGTGAGATAATTTTTCTGGCAAATGTGACCAAACTAAAACTGTCTCTGCAAGCACTCCCTCCATATATGTTGTAATGACTGCAATAAGGCATTCGAAATTCATTCCTTTGCAATATATTTGATTTGGGAAAAAAGTCTGTCATTTCTATTTTTGTCTCCCTTCTCAATGGGGGGTCCACTCTAATGGAAAGAATTTGCTCCAAGAGTAGACCCCACGTTTGGAAGAGCTATGTCCTCCATGGAAGCAAACAGAAGTTGTGAAAGTTGTTCCCCTTAGTAAAACTGGCAGAAAACACAGAGGTGTATCCATACACCTAAATTTCTTTCTCTTTGCAATATTTTTATTTCCCTTTCCTAAGTTGGACAAGGGAGACAATCCAGTATTGTGTTTCAACTTATCTGGCTCTATTTAATACATTATACAGAGCTCGTGATAAGGTGGATTTTTGAAGATAATACTGGGACAATTTTTTCGGTGAGACGGTTCTAATGAGGGGTCACAACTTATGATTTTTATCGAGATGTATGGGAAATTATCCCTAAATTATCCCTGTTACTCCTTCTTATCAGGAGCAGTGTTTTGATACTAACCTTGACAAATGTACTCGTGAACTGATTGCAATTTATTAGTATTGTCGAAATCTGAAGTGCTGAACGAAAAGACTGCCTCTGTATTGTTGCCTGTTATTTCAAGAAGCTCATCAAGAAAGACATCATTAGAATCGGCTCCAACTCCTAGCGTTATCATGTTGATTCCATCTGCCCTTGCTGCTGCTGCCTCCTATCAAAATAAAAACAATGTCATGTGACATGAAAACAGTACCGTAATGACTCTAAATATTTGGACAGACAGGTCTGAGCAAACATTGTAGACCCAGATCACAGGCGCTTGAAGTTTAGACCGCAAGACTCTTCAAAATGTCAAAAATCGGAAAGACCATATGTCATTTAAAAATATTATTGTACAGTGATGTATTGGGCACTTTCGGATGACAAGGTTTAGAAACGTTTCTAAGCTAGAACTTCAAGCTCCTATGCCCAGATCAAACTGCTCCTAAAGGAGCAGTTTGATCAGGGTGTACAATGTAAGCTATTCACTAAGCATCATTTGGATGCAATGATATGTGTAAAATCCACTTTCTAAGAATTTTTGAACAATAATTGATTGACTTTCGGGTGTCTGAAATTTTGGGTCATTACGGTAAGTTCTGTACACTACTGGAATGTGTGGGTTGCACAGGTTCTACAGAACTTTACTTACAATCTGTACGACAGAAACCCTCCAAAAACCCAAAATTTCTGAAATAATTTACGAATATACGATATGCAAGTGAACTTTTTCCCATTAACACTTAAAGCACCAGTGACGAAAAAAGCATAATTTGCAAACAGCGTAGATCCTGATGAGGTGGCTCATAATGAGAAGCCTCATCTAGATCCACACTGTTTGCCCTCTAGTCTTTGAATCCTCAATATGAAATGTCTTGGACAAGGCATTTTTTTTTATTTTTGCAGACGTAAATTTTGTCATCTGCTTTATAGTGCTTAAAGAGTTAAACATCTAGGCATTTATATTCACTATTGCAGGTAGAAGCTGTTTTTCAGGAAATTGCTAATCTCCAGGTAATTCTTAGATTCCATATTTAAAGTCACATTCTATATTTGAGCCCCGACACGAGAAAACCAACAACGTGGTTGTGCATCCACCCAGTCTGATCAGAGTCTTCCCTAAGCGCTTGAAGGGTAGCTAAGTGTCTAAGCTACCTTCATGCGGACAGCAAAGACTCTGATCAGACTGGGCGGATGCCCAGGCTGATCTGAGTCTGTGCTGGGCGCACAACCACTTTGTTGGTTTTCTTGTGTTGCGGCTCATTTAGAAGATCCTGTGTTACAAGACTAAGATAGATATTTGGGCTCATTCTAGAAGAGGAAAAAAATCTGTCTTATAACCAGATGCAAAAAAAAATCATTGGCTCATCTGGACCTTTTCTGATCCTTGTTTACTTTTTTTACCCCTAAATACGGTAGATCAGTAAATAGATGACAACCACCAATCAAACTTTGTGTGTCTTTCCTTAAAAACTAACTTAAAAAAATCAGTATGTGCAAAAATTTCACAGTTCATAGCTTATAAAAACTTGGAGACTAAAATGCAAAGATATCTCAGTCTGCACATACAAACTTTCTCTATTATGCCAGGTAAATAATCATTCTAATGCACTTACAAATATAACACGACGTCTGAATGGATAAGGTCAAAAATTTGCGACAATATATTCTGCGATACATTGTCCCAAACCTAACGTCATTAAGAGACTTCACTTCTCATTGGCTGAGATATGGTTTTATGTAGCTGTAGGAGGTAAATTGTCGGTTTTATGGTCGCAAGTTGCGTTTTACAGCTCAGCTGGCGCATCACCATAAAGTGAAATTTCCCACCATAAAACCGACGATTTACTTCCCCAAATGACAATTTTCAATACAGTTATTCCCTAAATATGCCAGAAACCAACCAAATCAGGATGGTAACCAATGGCCAATAATGATGCCCAGTAAGTGATCTTGCCAGGTGAGTAGCTAAGAAAGCTTGTATACGCTACATTCAACTTAAACGATTTTGATCCAAAGTATAGACTTTAATGTCAATTTTTGTGAGTTTTGAGTGTTTTATTAAATGGCTTAAGATAACCAAACCAATTTCCTTATCAGATGTGACATTAATCCAGTTTTAGCCTTTGTAACCATAGTATAATTAAGGAATGAATTTCATTTTTCTGATGTTTATTGAAGTATAAACTAAATTGGGTCACGTGCCAAGTAAGTGAACCCCAAAGGGGTTCATGTAAAGTTTGCTAGCGACCCAATGTAGTTTATACTTCGATAAACACCAGAAAAATGAAGTTCATTGCTTACATTTCAGTTCTTTTCTATCTATTAATTGACCACAAATTTGCGTCAGGGGCTAAAGCTGAAGCAGAAAAAATATTTATATGCAGTTTTTCTACTAACAGCGGAACAGCGTCAACGACGTCATTATGTCGCCTTTGTCCAATTAGATAGGAGAGAACCATAGTTTATTTTGACGTCACTTAAAGTCATGTGATGTGGCGTGAACCAATGTAGTAATTGAAGTATAAACAACAGTATGTTCCGATAGCTTACCATAGGGCCTTTCAATAAATGCACTGAGAACGTAAATATTGAGGTATGACAGCAATTTAAATGACAAAGCCTGCCGCTGTTAACTTAAATGTTATCAGAATGATCAACACTTATGAAAGCCCTGCAGATTCTTATCAAAACTAGGACACTTAAATGAAGCCAAATACCATTTATTTGTGGACATTGCCCTTGTCATATCAGAATAAATAAGATTTTAATAGCTTTTATCACAATGTTGACAGGAAACATCACAGATGAAATGCATGGCAATTCACCTTTGCTTTGACTTCACTGCCAATGCTGACCATGAAAATTAGTATGTTTACCACAGCAACCATATATATTTTCGTTTTGTATATTCATTGGAGAAATAGGGAAAAATATTTGTAAACCAGGATCAGTTCAGTTTAGTTCAATTCTCCTAACGTCGTTCCCCAAGTGGCTCAGCAGTACGTAACCATAGTTGCACGCACTTGGTGTGGAGTGTCCGTCCAAAAACCAGGTAAAAATCGAGAGTCTTATTTTTTCTTTAAAACCAATTAAACATTGTTTTGTGGATAACAAAGTTGACAAGATATAAAGTTGCATTTTAGGCAAACATTTACTAAAAATTTATCTTTTCTATGTTTAAAATGTGGTATATTATGTACTTGAAAGATATTTGGCTGATGCACAAATGAAGATAAGGTCTAAGACTTTCAGGAAGCAATGCGCATACACTATCCACAAAATATCAAGGGAGGCCATTGCAACAAAAGCTGACTGCGCAACAAAATTACGGATCCAAATTCCACAAGGAAGTTTGTATTGGGTCTGTCTAAAATGTTTAAAGCCTTAGGATGAACAGGATCATTTTCAGGGGGAAGCAACTCTGCCAATTTTATTTTTGCCTCCCTTCTTCAGGAAGAACAAGAGCTCCGCAAGCGGGGCAATATACGCCAGTTTCTGAATGGGTTTTTTTGCACCGTTTCATCCTTGTCTACACTGCTATCAAGTTTATCAAGACATTCCAAACATTAAGGTTCTCAAAAGAAAAGCCTTAAAAAAGTAATCAAAGGGATGTAACGAAAAAAAAAAAATAAGGAAGGGGAAGCAATTATTCTTTTATTAGACGTACTGTCTCAACCTAATACACATTGCTACACAGTTTCGTCAAGATATTCCATACGGTTACCTAGTAATGACTTGCCCAAGAATAGCCGTAGAAATTAATCAAAGGGATGTAACTCCATAAATAAGGAAGGAGGAGCAATTGTTCGTATATAGACACACAGCCTCAACCTAATACACATTGCTATAAATTTTCATCAAGATGTTCCATACGGTTGCCTACTTATCGCTTGCATGAGAATAGCCTAAGAAAATATTCAAAGGGAGGTTACTCCAAAAATAAGTAAGGGGAGGCAATTGTTCTTATATGTGACATATTGTGTCAACCTAATATACATCACTATCAAGTTTCATCACAATAGTCCAAAGAGTTAGTTAGATATGAGGTGTACAAATATAGTCTGACAAAATAATCAAAGGGAGGTAGCTCAAAATCTAAGTCAAGGGGAGTAGCCATTCTTGTATGAGACACCTTGTCTTAACCTCATAAACATTTGTATAAAGTTTCATCATGATATTCCAAAGAGTAACCAAGCTATGGAATGCTAAAGAATTGCCATACAGACTGCCATAGTCAATTTTTTTCAAAGGGCTGTAACTCTGCTAAAAATCATTGCTCCGATCGGATGTAAACTGTAGGAGGAGTTATCCGGAAACGAAAAGTTTACGCCGGACGGACGGACGCCAGCCCCATAACAATATATGTCCCGTTTTTCAAATGGGCGTATAAAAAATCTAGTGCAAGTGAGCAGGGGCTCAGGTATAACCCCAACCAGTGCCACCGCCAAATGAAACCACCACCTAATGAAATTAATCTTATACATGGTATGAACCTAGATGTAAACTATGGTTATGAACCACTGAGCCACTTGGGGAACGTCGTTACGAAAATTGAAACAGAACAGAAACTTAGTCACCTATCAAAAAGTTCCATCAAAGTCTATTACAAATATCAGCAGAGAGTACCAACTTAACACAACACTTTAATGTAAACATATAAGTCTGTTTCCATGACTTGGTCAGTAGCATCCAGATGATGTCAACTAATCTGCATGAACATATAGAAGTAAACCTATTTATATATCAAAAGGTTTCATCAAAGGATGTTTGAAATATAAACAAAGAATTTAAACTTAACACAAAACTTTAACATAAATATACAAGTCTGCGACTTTGACCTTTGGTAAGCAGCTATGAACCTAAAAGTAAAACTAGTCAAATATCAAAAGGTTCCATCAAAGAATATTGGAAATATAAAAGAAGAATATAAACTTATTGCAAAACTTTAATGCAAACATGCTGTGACCTTAGGTCAGCAGCAGCATCCAGATGATGTAAACTATTCTGCATGAACCTAGAAGTTGTTGTTGTTGTGTTATTGTTTAACATCCACGGTAAACAGCTATGGTCATGTCGGGACTGTCAGTTAACCTAACCACACTTTTCCTGGGCAGGCTTAGACCTCCTAAGCAGTTAACCAGTACTAAGTGCACTTACTTTCACCAGTAACTGACAACTGCCCTTCTTGAATCAGCAGAAGGAGAAATGAAAGTAAGTGGCCGGACCGGGTAACGAACCCAGGACCTCTGGCTTATAAGTCAGATGCCCTACCGACTGCGCTTCGCGGCCCGGCAGAACCTAGAAGTATACCTAGTCACATACCAAAAGGTTCCATTGAAGGATATTGGAAATATAAACAAAGAATATAAACGTAATGCAAAACTTTAACACAAATGTTAACAGACTGACGGACCAATGGATGGATGAACGAATGCACGGACAGGCAGACGAACAGACAAACAAACAGAAAGACGGAAACTATATTACCCTCGACATACTTCATATGTTGGGGGTATAAAAATTGCCCCCCTTTGTATTAATGGCAGATAAACATGGAGGTGTACCCATACACCTAAAAAGATACAGGAAAACGTACGTTTATAGTATAAGTAGGATCCCCTGAAATACCATCAGAAACAACGATTCCAATCTTTTTCTCCAGGGTTGTTCCTGTAAACATTTCTTCCCTCATGAAATTAATGGCTGAGCCTGTTCCCGTTCCGCCGAACTCATCCGGCTGCATCTTCATTCTAAAGTTTATGTAGAGTTGTGGATAATTTGTTATGCTACCAAGAGGGATGTGGGTGGCAGTGATAATGTCCGTGGAAAATCCAATGATGCCGATCTCAACCTCATCAAGATCGAATCTGAAAGGAATAAAAAACTCTTTTATAAGTCATAAAGCCCCAAAAATGAAAATAACTATATTTGCAAATGGTGTAGATCCAGATTAGGTGGCTCTTAATGTATCTCCTCATCTAGATCAACACTGTTTGCCGTCAAGTCTGAATTCTTTATAGCTTAATGCAGCTTGGCATAAATTTATTTTTAAATTTTGCAGAGGTAAATTTTGTGATGACTTTTTTGGTGCTTTAAGGGCTAATATCAGAAAATATCCAAGACTGTTTTTTTCAATCCTGAAAAATTTTCGAATGCCGGAGAACACAAAATTAAGGTGAATGGGCACATTTTCAAGGGCAGCAACTCTGCCATTTTCATTTCTGCCTCCCTCCTCAATGTGACTCAACTCTCAAAGGAAAGAATTTGCTCCTAGAGGAGCAAATTCTTTCCAGTAAGAGATGAGCCTATTTTTGAAGGGTTCTGTCTTCCAGGGAAGCAAACAGGAAGCCATAAAAGTTGTCTCCTCTCGAGCAAATGATGTTAAAAAATGATGCTGTACCTATATGCCTTAAAACTTTGCAAATATTTTTGTTTGTAAAATAAGCAGTCACAAAAGACTTCGTAAAATAAGCAATCACAAAAATGAAAATTCATTTACACAGGCCTAACAATCTACTTAACAGCACAGATATCACAGCCGTTCACCTAAATGTCGTTTTGAAAAACCTAGGAAAGTTTTTCCATCAGCAAATTTCAGATGTAGGATTTACCATAGAGAAGGAGCAGATGCAAATCCTATAAACCCATAGGATCTAGGTATATAGGGCACAACCCTTCAAAAGGTGGGGTATAAGCAATGCCTCGCAACATTTTTTATGCCGACATCTCTCTCTGCTGAGCAGGCATTGAGTTTCATCAATACAGACTGCTGTTGTAAAGTGTTTGCAGATTAGCATATTTGTATTGGTTAATTTCTGGAGTCCAAAAATCTATGGGTACCACCCTGTTTTGTTACCAAATTGGGTGCTCATTTTTTAAAAAAAAAATTATGGCAAAATAAAAGAAAGACAGCTACCTACCCACTGAGCAGTACTCCAATGAAGTCCTTGATGCTATCCAGCAGAGGTCTGATACTGTCTGAGAGATCTATCAGAAATACGATACTAGCTGGGTGGGAACACTCCACTGAAATAATTAAATAAATGAGCTGCGACACAGCAAAACCAACAAAGTGGCATGTGCACCCAGAGAAGACTACGATCAGCCTGGGAATCTGCCAAGTCTGATCAATGTCTGCAGTGTGTGCTTAAAGGGTAGCTAAGTGTCTAAGTAGCTCCATGCAGACAGCGAGGACTCTGATCAGACTGGGCTGTACCCAGGCTGATCTGAGTCTACACTGGGTGCACATGCAACTTTGTTGGTTTTGTCGTGTCGTGGCTCAAATATAAATCAGGAATCAATGAAACTTGCATGCTACAGATCAGATACAGATCAAGGGTCAATGATACTTGCCTGCTACAGATCAAGTTCAGTATGCCTTATGTGGAAAATACAGAACAAGGATCAATAATACTTGCCTGCTACAGAGCGCACTTCAGTTTGCCTTACATGGTAAATTGTACAGATCAAAGGTCAAGATACTTGCATGCAACAGAATAGAGTTCAGTTTGACTTAAGTGGTCAATACAGATCAAGTGTCAAGGATACTTGCATGTTACAGAGATCAGTTTATTTTTTGTGGTAAATACAGATCAAGGGTCAATGACACTTGCATGCTACAGATCAGGGTTCAGTTTGACTTATGTGGTTATATAGATCTAGAGTCAATGATACTTATATGGTTATACAGATCAGGGGACAATGATACTTACATGGTAAATACAGATCAGGAGGCAATGATATTTACCTGCTACAGATCATAGTTATGTTTGACTAATGTGGTAAATACAGATCAAGGGTCAATTATACTTCCATGGTAACTACAGAACAGGGGGCAATGTTACTTACTGCTACAGATCAGAGCTCAGTTTGACTTATGTGGTCAATACAAATTGGGGGTCAAAGATACTTACAGATCAGGGGGCAATGATACTTACCTGGTAAATACAGATAAGGGCACAATAACACATACCTGATAAATATAGAGCAGAGGTCAATGACACATACCTGTTAGACGTA
Organism: Ctena decussata; assembly: GCA_963989385.1. Lineage (NCBI taxonomy): Eukaryota > Metazoa > Mollusca > Bivalvia > Lucinida > Lucinidae > Ctena > Ctena decussata. The sequence goes on from OZ022500.1 coordinate 48,555,310, forward strand.
AACCAGGTTCAATTACTTCTGGGTTAAACACTCCTTGGGACACTGAAAAACAGCAACAAAACATGATTTTTTTATTATTTTTACAACAATAAAATATAGGGTAAAGTAGGGTAACTTCGGACAGCTGGTAAATTCGGACATTACATTGCAAACAGTGAAAATCCAGATGAGACGGCTCATGATGAGCCGTCTCATCAGGATTTTCACTGTTTGTCCTGTTAATTTTATTTTAATTCCAAACAAGTGACATATAAAGTAAACAATGTCACTGTCCGAATTTACCAGCTGTCCGAATTTACCTGACTCAACCCTATGCTTGGCATCAGATGAAGAGGCCTCATGTGATGAAAACACCCTGTTCCCGTCACATGAGGCCACATTTCTTTATTTCTGACTTTATGTACAGTCAGTGGCCAAAAGTGTAGAGGCTTATGCAAAGAATATTTCAGCAAATTTTCTGTTTTTCCAGACAAATGTCTAATAAGAAGTTAATTTTTTAAATGTTTTGTAATTTTCAGCATTTCATCTGCTATGGCAACCCAATACACCTTTCCAAGCCACACCCAGAATGTCACTCAAAAGTCACCTGATAGAGTATAACTGACCAACAAAATGATAACTCAGCATGTGACATTGTCCCACAAATATTTACATTTTCAGTGCAGAGCTCTCTGTTAACCCAATTAAGTGATGCGGGAGTCAATTTTGTTTACAAGTCAATAATTACATTGTGTCACGCGCTTTAAAGTGACAGCTCATCTCACTAACTAGCACGTGAAATCTACAACATGCCATGTACTTAAATGGCTGGTAAACATTGAGTGACAGCTCGCTACGCCTACTTGCAGGTGAAATCTACAGCAGGAGGTGGAATTTACTGGTAGGCAGTGACAATGCGGCTGTTCCAAACTTTTGCAAAATTCGACCGGCAATGTTTTTAAAGCGATTCTTATATATGTATTTCTTATTTTTGTTTACCTTTTTATTGATCAAAAGCATCGTTTAATAATATAAATATAAGGAATGAATGTTATTTTTTAAACGTTTACTGAAGTATAAACTACATCGGGTCACGAGCAAAGTTTACGTAAACCCCTTCGGGGTTCACTTACTTTGCTCGTGACCCGATGTAGTTTATACTTCAGTAAACGATGAAAAAATAACATTCATTCCTTAAATAAACCTACATGTGTTAAATGTCTGACAGAAAGTCCTTGATTCTACTTTACAGTAAATGAAGAGATGCATACCTGTTTGAAGCAGGCATAGCTTTGGAAAGGTGAATTTTGCAGTTGGCACAAAAACAATATGTCTGATCAAACATTACCAAAGGAACATTTCTGTAAAAGTTTTGAGTTGCCAAAGCAACCCACAACACAAGTGCCAGAGCATTTGTGCTTCCCCCCCCCCCCACAACAACACACACACTCCCCCCCCCACCCACCCACACCCACACCCACACACCACACTCCCTACCACAGACGGAAATTTCAAGTCTTAAGTAACAAACCACTTACATGCAATAATATCAGCATCCATTCTAGCAGTAATGGCAAGCTGAGGCCAGGCTTGCTGCACGTAGGACAACTCATGGTTAAAGGCAAGGCTCTCCAGAATCAACTGATCTGACTGTCCAACACCCAGGGTCAACATTGAAATACCTGTAAATAATGAAGATTATATATATAAAGTTTTTCATCATCATTTATTTCCCATTGACATAATGCTCAATCAACTTAATTCCAAGAGGTATAACAGAAAGGCATGCCTCAGATTTGCTTAATGGTTCCTGTAACTCACACATTAATGTCTCTGTAAACACCAGACAAAATTGTAGACAAAACTGACCCCCGTCGGGGTAGCAACAAGTTTCGGACTGACTAATGGTGTTTGCTCTCAATTAAGATTTTACTCTTTAAAAACCTATATATACCACGGTGGATGGAACTAAAGACCAACTTTTCACATTTATAATTCTGAAACATAAGACTGTTAATCATACAAAAATAATTACCATGTGTTTCATTGCTACTCATATGACTTTTTACACAGGTGAAATATGAATGTTTTGCATTAGCTGTCAGAGCTCTAGATAAGAGGGAGTATTTGATGATAATTAAGGATAATTTTTCTTAATTCTCATCGAAACCATATGTTGTGACCCCTCATCTGAACCGTCTCGACGAGACGGTTCAGATGAGGGGTCACAGCCTGAACCATTATCTAACATCAGTCCAAGTATTAGTATCAACTGAGTCCATCATCGTGGCACTGTGAAATTATGTCTTCATAAATATAAAACTTTAACCAAAATCTTTAAGACAAAATTCTAAGTCGATGACCTTGACTTCAAGGTCATCCAGTGGGGTAAGTATAAGGTGTTTTGTAAAAACTCAAAAAACAGTCTAACATCAGTTCAAGTATAAACTAAATCTCTGCAAAGCATTATGAATCAGTATGCAATTACAAAACTTCAAAAAAGACAAAAATTTCCCAAGTCCCTGACCTTGACATCAAGATCACTGAGCGGGGTTGGGGTAGTATATGTACTCTGTAGATCTAACTACAGTGCAAATATAAAAAGAATTCATCTATGGGTTCAGGAGATATGTGTCTTTAAAAAACTTTAACCAAAACATCCAATCAATAAAAAGACAATATTCTAAGTCCATGACCTTGACATCAAGGTCACAGAGGGGGGTGGGGGTAGTACCTTCGAAAACTTTAGACCAATATCTAATTTTAGTGCAAGTATCAAAGGAATCCATCCATGGGTTAAGGAGATATTGGGCTTTATAAAACTTTAACCAAAACATCCAGTCAAAAAAAATACCAATTTTCTAAGTCCATGACCTTGACATCAAGGTCACGGAGTGGGGTAGGGGTGGTACCCTGTTAAACCTTAGACCAATATCTAACTACAGTGCAAGTATCAAAAGAATCCATCAATGGGTTAAGGAGATATAGGTTTTTAAAAAACTTTAACCAAAACATCCAGTCCAAAATACCCAAATTTTCTAAGTCCATGACCTTGACATCAAGGTCACTGAGTGGGGTGGGGTGGTATCCTGTAAAACTTTGGACCAATATCTAACTACAGTGCAAGTATCAAATGAATCCATCCATGGGTTAAGGAGATATAGGTCTTTAAAAAACTTTAACCAAAACATCCAATCCGGACGCCAACGAGGACGCGGACGCGGACGCCGACGCCGTGGTGACAACAATAGCTCTTCCTGAACTTTCGTTCAGGCGAGCTAAAAATAGCTTCAGCTTTCAACTCTTACAGATCTGTATAGGTCTCAAAGGCTCAATCTATTGGATCTTCCATCCAAGTACTAGCCAAGCAGACTGTTTCTGGTTTACCTGTCTAACTATAAATTTTAAAGCATGCTTGTACAGCAAAGTGATAGCAGTGTCATTTATACCCATTCACTACACATTCACTACACAAGTTGAGAGGAACAGTGATCGAGTGGTTACAGCTACTGGGTTATGGTGCAGAATGTCCCGGGAAGGTCAGGGGTTCAAATCGCATGGGGCAATCTGGCAGTTTGAAAACTCTGTCAACCCAACAGTAAATGGGTACCTGTTTCGCAAAAGGGAAGGATAAGGCAGTGAAAGGAAAGGGATTGGCTCTACCTTTCATATGCTGTGACCAAGATACAGTGGGCCTCTCTATCCCCCACTCCCCTATGGCCACTAGGCTATGGAAAACCTTTACCTTTTACACAAGTCACAGTGTCTTTATGAGTTTCAATACCCTAAAGTGCTTAAGTATTGGGACACCTAAACCAATTAATTTTCCATTTGTCCCAAATGGAAAATTAATGGTTTTTAGGTGTCCCAATATCTAAGCGCATTTTGGTAACTGGTATGTTTGAAAAAGTTATTCATTTACAAACCTGAATCTCTCGCCGTATTGAAATCCTCTATTTCAATATCAGTTGGGGTTCCCTCCACCATTAGCAGGGCCAGCTTATTAACACCTGCCCTTGGATTCCTGTCAAACATACTAATCATCTCGTCTAGGGCATCCTTGATGTTAGGGCCGCCAGTAGGGGTCAAGTTTGATAAAGACACTGCAAGAACTAAGGAGCCCAGATTGTCTCTGGTTCCCAGTTCTATCACACCTGTATTTAGTTCAGCACCAAAAGTAATCAGACCAACTCGAACTTTGTCGCTTCTTATCAGGTATCTGTAGGGTAAATGTATACAAGATATAAGATAAATTGAGACCAAATTATTGACGAAAACTTTTCAATTTAATACTTAATGTGCCAAAAATAAAAATACTTGAATTTGCAAATAGCTTAGAACCAGATGAGGCAGACCATATTGAGCTGCCTCATCTGGTTCTACTTGTTTTCCTTCTATCCCCAAATTCTTGAGGCCAAGCCCCCAAGGGACCTGGCAAATGTTAATGCTATGAAAAACCATGTTTGGTCATTATTATTGCATAAATTCAACCACAATGCTATAAAAATAAAGAAAATGTTTCGACACTATTTTTCAGCCTCATTGCCATTACCTTGCTGATTCTTACATGCACCATGCAGCTCTACAAAAATCCTCGTTTCAGGCCAAGGTCAGCAATCCTGAATTTTTGTCCAACTTCCAGCCGCAGTTCACACGTCAATATCATTTTCAATAAAATTTTCACTCAATGTCCCCTACACTTCCATTCTTACAATATCTGAATTTGTATAACTCTTGCATAAAAGTCTTTTATCGATAACTGCAAATGCAATCTTCCCTCTTGCTTCTGTACTGACAGAGTGTTGCCCTGCGACTTGCATACAAAAAGTTGCAAAAGTGGTCATTATAGCACATGAATCAAATTGTTAATAAATGGTTCTGAGTTTGTTAAAACTTGCCTATTATAGGTCGGTCGCGCTATAGTGGCAATGTTTTGTTTACATTTTTAATGTCAACAGTACCTGTACTATCATTACGGTGCAGTTCATGTAACTTCTTGATCTTTGGTCATAATGGCACATTACGGTAAACTGGCAGTTCTAATTTATCTAAATGACACCTTTTGAAAGCTTAAAGACAGGAACTCTCTCTAGTTTAAGAATATCATTGATAACAAAATTGATAGTAACAAAATTATTCAAATTTATTCTTTCATTCCCGTGAGTTGGATAAGCTGAACTCTGCTATATAGCCAATCAGTCACCAAATCAAAATAAACACAAAACAATAACATTGCCAACTTATCGCGACCGGACTATAATAGCGTGTGAAATTGATATTTATGCAGAGAAATTTGTCCACAGTACACAGCTGCACCCACCTAGTGCCTTGAGTAAGATGGCAACTGATTAAGGTACTGGCACTTGTAGGGTAAGTATATTTTATAGAGGCAGACTTGTATAATATAAAAGGCCATTGGCCCAGTGTTGCCAAAAATTTGAAATGTGACACAAACTGCAGCCCTTTATGCAGTTTAAGAGTCACTGTATGGCCATGGTAGAAAGTCAGTGGACCTTGATATATGGAAAATCATTACCTGATTCTTGTGTATTTCTGTTTCGACTTTTAGATATACATGTAATCCTCATACAAAATTTCAAGTTAGGAACCCTAAAATCTATCTCTTACATAAGTCTTAATCTTGCAAAATTAGCCTATGTCCAAAGTCAGTGGACCGTGACATATGGATCTTCATGACCTGATTCTTGTATGTTCCTGTTATACCCTGATACAAATTTCAAGTTGCTGAAATAATAAGAACCCTAAAAGCTACCTCTTACAAAAATCTTAACCTTGCAAATCTGGCCCAGGTCTGAAGTCAGTGGACCATGACATATGGATCATCATCCCTTAATTTTTGTATATTCCTGTTGTACTTATAGATATAAATCCTCAGAAAAAATTCCAAGCTGCTTCAATAACAGGATCCCTGAAATCTACCTCTTACAAAAATCTTAACCCGAGTCTAATAGGATCATGTCCTTCCATACGGATGGACAGATGGACAGACACCGTATGAACGTACGTATGACCAAAACACTATATGCCCCAGGCATCATATGATGCAGGGGCATAACAAAAAGAAAATCAGTCATGTAAAAGATAAACTGGTAGGGTTTTCATAAAAGTATTGAAAGAGGCCAACTTAAAATGTTTTGCTTTGGCCCCTTTCAGGAAGTTAGTGTGGACTCCACCAGTTCTTTTACTTTAAAGCAATAATCATGCACAATTGTGTCGCTTATACATATGAATCCTGTGGCATTGTTATATTTAAACAGTGCCACAGGAGCTTGGATTTTTAAAACCTACAGGCAAGACTGACAGTGCATTTTTACCAATTATGTATAACACAGAATTAGACTATCTGAGAATGGATTATAGGTTTGAGAAAATTACATTTTTCTACTGTATGAATTTCAGGTATCATCTCATTTATAATTTGAGAGAAACATGGCATACACTGTATGCATACACTATGATGACATAGATCTGTTACCATACCAACTGTTTTGCTTAGTACCTTGGCAGAATGACATCTTGATGACCTCACTTTGACATCAATATGAACTCTAAGTCGCTATGGTGTCAGATCAATGATGTCATTGGTATCAGAGTATAGCATAGACTGTATGTTATGCTCTGCCAATTTTTCAATGACATTACAAACTGAAATTCTTTCAGATTTTCTCAAACAAATAATTATTCTCAAGTCAGTTAACTCCGTGTTGTATAAGGACAATGTTATAATTATCAAATTCATACCTTGAAAAGAGACTGTTTAGAAATCTCTTTGTCTCCAGTCCCATATCAACCCTCCCTGCTTCATCATGCAGTAACACTATCAGGTCAAATTCTGCGTCGGTCCAAGGGACTGCAATATCAATTTTAAAACTATCAGTCAATTTAGTTCACTTCAATATCTAAAGTGCCAAAAAAACAGACGACAAAATTTATGTCTTCAGAATTTCAAAATTAACTGTGGTGGTAATCATGGTCAAGAAACAGATGATGATTTGGCAACGTCTCAAGGTCTTCTGGTTTAGCAAAGATGATTCTACGGGGCACAGCGAAAGAAAACAGAAGAAGAGGTAGACAGAAGAAGAGGTGGGAAGACAATATTAAAGAGTGGACAGGGATAGACTTTGCCAGCTCAACTAGGGCTGCAGAAAACAGGACAATTTGGAAAGGGATCATTTCGAAGTCATCTGTGGTGCCCCTACGACCTTGTAAGGTTATGAAATAGAATACAAAATAAAATAGAATGCAACTAAAAGATGCAAATGGAATAGCAAACAGTGTAGACCCTGATCTGGGGCCGTATTTATAAAATGACTTAAGTGGTTGCTATGCTGTTGCTAAGGCTTAATTTCTGTGAAGGAGATTCCCTACAACTTTGAAATTTGCTCTGGAGGAACAGTCTTTTTTAGACTGTTCCTCCAGAGCAAATTTCATAGTTGTAGGGAATCTCCTTCACAGAAATTTAACCTTAGCAACAGCATAGCAACCACTTAAGTCATTTTATAAATATGGCCCCAGACCTTTAGGAGCTGTCTTATCAGTGTCTGCACTGATTGCTCACACCTATCTGTACCAACACTTAGAATTTTATGTTAAAAACTTACATAGTTGGCCAATTCGTTTAAGTCCTGCATCTGGAAGAAAAAGAAAAGTACGAATTAGGTAAAACACATTTCACACCTGCAGTGTTAAAAGCACAGGAGGATGTAGATTTTTTATGGCTGTACAACTGGAAGTATCAAGCCACAGAATGCTATTCCTTGCACACCAGATAAGGATATCGGCGTGCTTCACCTGTACCTACAAATCTTATCTCACCCCGGACCAGATAAAAATCACGAGTAGTCAATGCATTGGTTGTATAGGAGCTCACGTACCTGCGTCAAGTGACGTTGGCTTTTTAGATGATGACGTCACAAAGATGGCATAAATGACGTCAGTTTATGCACGCCAGCCGTTTGCCTAAACAGCCGAATGGCGGTCGTTGAAAGCGGCGCCTTCTTTCAAAATCAAACAGAAACGTATCAAGTGCTAGAGCTACGAATTTTGACAAGTTCTAAGGTTAAAACAAACTGTGATGTGCAAGAAAAAGTATCTTTCATGGGTGTGAGTTGCAGATAGAAAAATCTGTCACTAGGGATCACTGTTCGGCATCACTCAGCAAGCCTCATGATGCCTAGGTGACCCTAGTGGCGAATTTTTCTATCCACACCTCATACCCATGAAACATACTTATAGTCTCATCACCCCTAGCAGACTCCCTCTCTACCCTCCATCTCTTTGGCCACTAAAAGAACTTTTGGGCCACTAAACTTAAAACTCTAGCAACCCAAACTTATTATTTTGGGCCACCAGCTTATTTTTCTGAGTTTCCAGGACTGAATATGATTCACTGCTTTCTGTTGGTCTTCTCTAGATGTAAATGTATGCAAAGTATGAAGCCTCGATCCCTTGTTATAAATAATGAAAAACTGACCTAAGCACAGCACCTGAACATTCTGAACACAAGTGCATATGCTTGCACAAGTGCTCAAGCACAAGGATGTGCACAAGGGTATCACATAAGCACTCCTTTGCTTCTGTATAGTAGGAACAGTTAACCCTTAAAGCGCCAAAAACTAAAATCGTTGAATCGGCAAACAGAGTAGATCCAGATGAGGTGGCTCATAATGAGCCACCTCACCTCATCTGAATCTACACTGTTTGCCCTCTAGTGTTTGAATACTTAATATGATATCACTTGGACAAGACATTTTTTGAAATTCTGCAGAAGTAAATTTTGTTGTCTGCTTTTATGCGCATTAAAGGTTAAAATTAAAATAACAAGAGGCCCAAATGGGCCTGATATCGCTCACCTGGCTATTGTGCAACGGCACCATTCTGATACAAAATTGGTCCATTATTCCACTGAGAATTTCTCATTTTCACATTTTGCTACTTTTAGTAACAGAGGCCAACTTGCCTGGTCTTTATATATTTACTTTTGAAACACCTCAATGCAAGAATCATTTTGCCACAAATTTCATCAAAATCCATTCAGGGGTTACTGAGATATTGCCAGTTTCATGTTTTGTGCTATTTTTAGTAACGGCAGATGGCGGCCATCTTGGATTGACAAAATGCAAAAATTCGAAAAGCCTTCATGCAAGGACCATGTTGACACAAATTTGGTCCAATTCCATTGAGATTTTCTAATTTTCACATTTTTCTATTTTTAGTAACAGTGGTCAATATGACTGGTCTACAGTTAGATATTTTTGAAACATCTTAATGCAAGAATCATTTTGACAAAAATTTCGTAAAAATCCATTCAGCGGTTACTGAGATATTGTCATTTTCATGTTTTGTGCTATTTTTAGTAACGGCAGATGGCGGCCATCTTGGAATGCCAACATGCAAAAAATCGAAAAAGCTTAATGAAAGGACCATTCTGACACAAAATTAATCCAATTCCATTGAGATTTTCTAATTTTCACATTTTTCTATTTTTAGTAACAGAGGCCAATATGACTGGTCTACACTTAGATATTTTTGAAACATCTCAATGCAAGAATCATTTTGACACAAATTTCATCAAAATCCATTCAGCGGTTACTGAGATATTGTCATTTTCATGTTTTGTGCTATTTTTAGTAACGGCAGATGGCGGCCATCTTGGAATGCCAAATTGCAATTAATCGAAACGACTTCATGCAAGGAACATTCTGATACAAAATTGGTCCAATTCCATTCAAGGGTTCTTGAGTAATTGTCATTTTTATGTTTGTGCTATTTTTAGTAACACCAGATGGCGGCCATCTTGGAACGCCAAATTGCAATAAATCGAAACGGCTTCATGCAAGGAACATTCTGACACAAAATTGGTCCAATTCCATTCAAGGGTTCTTGAGTACTTGTCATTTCTATGTTTGTGCTATTTTTAGTAACGACCCCCATGGTGCCTATCTTGGATAGTCAACTGGCACAAAATTGAAATAATTCCATTCAAGAACCATTTCTGACCAAATCTGGTCAGAATTGGTTGCATTTTCTTTAGATATTGCAGTGATTTTTTTACAAATCTCCTTCTTTGAGTCCCAGGACTCACAAGACCTAAAATCTTTGCATCCCAAACTCAAGGGTTTGCATCTTTACTGGGATGCAAAAGCAATATTTTCTCTGCATCCCAAACTTAAAGGGCTTCAAAGGACAAGCCCTATAAGTAAAAAATAACCAACGTCAAGCTCCTGTGGTCACAGGAATAAAATAAATCACCTGTTGTCTCATTGTCAGACAGCGTATTGGATTTGGAGACATCCGTTGTCATTTCGGATTCGAAGTTTGATCGGTCGCATCATGATCTGCAACATCTGGCCTTGCGTGTTTGTCTTGCCCAAGAAGACCAAATAATGTTTGCTGCTTTGAATCAAGTTTGATCTTTTTCTTGTTTTTCGGAGGCATGATTACTTATTGACCCGGTGTATTAATAAAAGTTTGCACTTAGGGAAAAGACATCACCGTGGTCGATAATACTATGTTCCTCCGGTACTGGACAACTACTATTGATTATTGGTATTACAGGTAGACTTCGGTATTTAGCGGGAGTAGGAAAGACTATGGTACTGTTTTTTACCAGTAATATAACAATCTGCTAATGCACCGTTGCTATATTCTTAAAAACGAAAGTAGCTTTGTAAACGAAGCCGAAATCGGAAGTTGGACTACCGATCGGCTATTTTTATGCGTCTCGGAACGCAGCCAAGGAAATATTTTGCGTCCTCTGGGAAAATTATGCGTCTAAGACGCAGGACGCAGGGGTAAAAAAATCACTGATATTGACATTTGAGCAAAATCGGCCTTGTAAACGCTAAGTAGGTCACTGTGACCTAATTCCGCTATAGATTTTTTTTATTTTTACAATTTTTAATACCAAGGTCCCACTTATGTTCCATGCAAACTTTCAACCAAATATACCAAATGGTTCTGGAGAAGAAGTTGATTTTGTTGTTTTTACTATTTTTAGTAACAGCAGCCATCTTGGATTCTTGACCTGACCCAATTTTACAATTTTGAAACCCTGCAGTCTGGTCATGCTCCATGTGAAATTTGAGATCCATGGGCTCAGTGGTTTTAGAGAAGAAGTTGTTTGAAGTTGTTTAAATAGGTCAATTTTTGACATTGGCATTTGAGCAAAATTACACACGTAAACAGAAAGTAGGTCACTGGGACAAAACTCCGATACAGTTTTTTTTCATTTTTACAATTTTGAATACCAAGGTTTCACTGATGTTCCATGCCAAAATTCAGACAAATATACCCAGTGGTTCTGGAGAAGAAGTTTATTTTGTTGTTTTTGCTATTTTTAGTAACGGCGGCCATCTTGGATTTTCAACCTGACCCAATTTTACAATTCTGAGACCCTGGAGTCAGGTCATGCTCCATGTGAAATTTGAGAACCATGGGACCAGTAGTTTTACAGAAGAAGATGTTTGAATATTTGTTTTTAGGTGTTGACGGACAAATTGTGTGACGACGCACGACGCACGCCGGACGCATTGGTATGACAATAGCTCACTATGGCCCTTTGGGCCAGGTGAGCTAAAAACGACAATAATTCTGTGGAATGCCCTGTCTCGCCTGTCAGCACATTGCCACAATACAGAGCTAAACCTGAAAACTTGACAAAGGTTTACCCTGCCACTGACGACGGCTACAGAACCAGAAAAGAAATTCATATGTCTACCTACTGCTAGTCATAGGCAAGACAAAAGCTACAAAAAGGTTCATGCCATTAAATTAATAATTAAATCTGACATAAAAACACAACACAACAGGCACACAATGGGTTGATACAACCTTGAATTGACATTGATTCAACATCCCAAAGTTGAATCAAATGTTGTTTCAACATTATATGCCCACTGAGATTATGCCCACTCACAGTCTTGTAAGTCTGATCTGAGTCTACCCAACACAGAGTCTGAGGCCATCAAGAATGGTGAAGTAAGTACCATTGGAGATTGTAAAATTCCAAACGGTTCAAACATCTGAAACAGGAGAAAACAGAAATACTGTACACGTAATCATTTGGCTATAAAACAGGGAGAATGACCCCAAATATCTATATCAGTCTTAAGAAATATGCACTGAAATTGTTTTTTTCGCTCTAAAACAATCTCAAAAAGCAATCTCAAAAAAAGTAATTCCTATAATTATCTTGCTAGTCATAGGCAAGACAAACAAAAGGTTCATGCCATTAAATTAAAATTAAAAATTTTCAGATTGTTTTGATAGGAAAAAAAACCCATCTTACAACCAAATAAATATGGAAAAGGAGGACCCTAAATTCTAGCACAGGAGAATTAAGAAAACAGTGCAGACCCAGATCAGGGCTAGTTGTTCTAAATTAACACCGTCTTTAGTTAACAAAATGTTGCATTCTCAAGTGCATTTTATGCAAAACAAATAGTAAACTTTTTGCACTGACTGCAAAATTTCCCCAGATTTTATCAGACTGCTCCAGTTCAGGGCCCAGTTGTTCAAAACAAAGAACGTCATTAGTTAACGAAAAGTTAAATTTTCAAACGTTACATACGGAAAAATGCCATTTTTTTTTCTGAAACATTATCATTGTTTGCATTTGGTTATAAAGTTCTGAAACACTTAATGACTTGACCTCTAAACAAGCTTGTTAGGGTATCAATGCTTTGAACAACTGGGCCTGATCTGGGCCCACAGTGACACTCCTTGTTCTTGTAGTCTGGCCCAGAGATGAAGCAATCCATTTAATTTTTACAGGTAGGTTCCCAACATATATCATATGAGCCGGGACACAACAAAACCAACAAAGTGGCATGTGCGCCTAGAGAAGGTTCAGATCAGAATGGGCATCCACCCAGTTTGATCAGTCTTCACTGTGCACTTAAAGGGTAGCTAAGGGTGTAAGCTAGCTCCATGTGGACAGTGACAACTCTGATCAGACTGGGTGGATGCCCTGGCTGATCTGAGTCTTCGCTGTGTGTTCATGCCACTTTGTTCGCTTTGTCATGTCACAGCTCAATTATAACGCTACCTGCACAGGTAGAGGTGTGAAAATTTATTCAACCAATCAGCTGACCAGAATAATCAAACATGATAATTTCATATGCTGACTTGAGGTGTTGACACTATGATATCAAGAGACTGACCTAGAAATGGCAATAAGCAAGACTTATCATAAAGCCCCCCAAATTTCAGGGGCAATCTATGATTTTGGATTGGTACGGCTAAAGACAAGGCGTCAAGGGGCCGCACCTCGGATAAGTTTTATTTACTTTTTTGCCAGTGCTTATCTGTTGATTGGTAAATTATTGGTACGGCCAAAGCCGTATCAGCCGCACTGATAGCTACACCTCTGAATTTAGCAGTTTGTCAGTTAATGTTGTCACGAACCATTTGCATACTTTTCAGGACTGTTTTGAAGCCACAACAGGGCACAATACAGCCTACACCCTTTCTAGCAAAAACTGAAAAATATGTGTCAGCTTTTTCCTTATGCTGCATCAATGAACCAAATTTGAAAAAGTCAGGGCAAAAATGGCAAACAGAGGCATAAGTCAAACTTAAAACTCTTTTGAGAAAAACAGAAAAAATATGAGCCGCGACAAAACCAACAATGTGGCTGTGCGCCCGTCGCAGACTCAGATCAGCCTGGGCACCCGCCCAGTTTGACCTGCCTCTTCGTAAAGTGCTCAAAGGGTAGCTAAGGGTCTAAGCTACCTCCATGCGGACAGCAAAGACTCTGAGTCTGCGCTGGCCGCACAACCACATTGTTGCTTTTGTCGTGTCACGGCTCATATGGAAACTCTTTTGTTAGGTTGCATGGATCAACTTTAACAAAAAATATTTCCTTTGCTGACAAGGGAAGCAAAATGAAAATGTCAGAGTTGCTTCCCTTACAAATATACCCATTCACCTTGAAATTTTTACTATTATGTTAAATCTGATCAATAAAGGAATCACACATTATTTTGAAACATTTTCAACCCTTTTACTTAACATTCATTTCACCTGCAGTTAAACGAGTGGCCTATTTTGACTCCTCTAAAAGATAGTGGCATGTCGCCTGAGACATGTCCGTCTGCTTTAACCTTTAAAGCACCCCAAAAAAAATTTCCAAAGGTGGTAGATCTAGATAAGGCGGCTCATAATAAGCCACCTCATCAGGATCTATCTTGCTTGCCCTCTATTCTTTCAACTCTCCATATGATATAGCTTGGATGAAATATTTTTCAAAATTTTGTCATCCACTTTCCTGACACTTTAAGGGATAATTGTGATCTGAAAAGACAATGGACTAAAACATGTTGCATGGTTTTAGCAGGACTGCTTCTCAAACTTTACCTGTAAACTTTGCAAATTCTCTTTATTCACACCATCCCCAACTCCGACCTCCAAGAGTTGTATCCCTTCTTCAGCAGCGGCCCTGGCATGAGCTTGTGTGAGGATAGGATAGGAGGAGCCACTCATAGTTATCAGGTAACCAATCTTAGCGGCATCTCGGGGCGCAGAGGAAAAGTGGTCCCTTATGGCTTCAACAGCTTATAAAAGAACGGAATACATACACAATACTACAACAGTTACACGATGGGACCTTCTGTATTATGTCAGAAGGATCACATGTGACGCTTCAGTCAAGGGTGGCCAAGAGATCTGGGCACATACTCAAGATGCGATACACAGTCAGGAGTCAGACCAAGTTATTGTAGTAATGACAAGTTCATTATATGCCTTTTAGTCTGATCTAATATCTTGATTTGGACGACAATTGCACACAGGAACCCAAACTATTGTCTTTCACCCAAATATTTTAATTTCAGTGATAAGACTGCTTCCCTTCTTTTCATAAATTCACCACTTATGGACATACAGAAGTGTATGACAGTCTTAAGTTTTTGGCACGACAACCATGCAAATAGCATTCTCACCTATCAAGGTAAGGTTTTATAATTTTAAGAATTTTGTTTCAAAGTCCAAGCCAAGTTACTGAAAAGCAAATAAAAGGAAATAAAAAAAGGAAAAAAACATTTTTATCAAATTTGGAACACACCATATTCCAGCAGATTTGAAGATCAGCAAAGAAGTACCCATGTTTTACCCTTGCAAATAATTTACCTATGGCATTGTCTGATGTGGCTGTCCTGTTAAGCGGCACAAGGTTTCGTATCTGCTCATACAAATCTTCTCTATCAAGGTAGTTCCCCAGACGGATTGTGGTGTATACTCCAGATGCATCAAGCAGGCTCAAACCCACACGACCGGCACCAACTCCTAGCTCAAAGCTGTAAAAATGACCATTTACCTTCATTATTACCTTAACTGATCTAATTTGCAAACAGGTAATGAAAATCTTTGAGCCACAGAGAAGGGCTAACAACAAGCAATGGAAAATAAAAGATGAATCGTGGCAATGTATTAACGAAAGCACAATCAGTACAAGAAGACACTGTACAGTGTTTTCTTTAATTCCAGTTGGTTAGTTATTCAAGTGTTCTGTCCATCTGGTAACTCTGTCACTTGACGCTTCTATAAAAACTCTGCGTTGAAAAAATGCTAAACCATCCATCATACTCATCACACCTGAGTCCATGTGACTTCTCTTTATTTCCAGGGCATAAGCAAATTCTTTCTGGGAAGTAATACAATTCCAGAAATATCTTGGCAGTGCTATATTCCAGTGTCTCCAACAAAGAGCAAAGGAAGACTATTTAACTGCATTCCACAACTGGGTAAAAAGGTTACAAAAATGTTTGGGTAAAGGGGTAAAGGGGGGGGGGGGGGGGGGGGGGGGGGGGGGGGGGGGGGGGGGCAGGGGGAGGGACTTTCGAGATGATGCAATATCAATAATACAGGCCAAGTTCAAAGATGAGACATGGTACAATGCTTTCTGTTGGCCTTTCCTAGATTTGTGTGCCAAGTATTAGGACTCTGTCCCTTTGGGTTTAGAGAAACTGACATACGTGCATATACAGGCGCAGGTCCACACATACATCAGAGCTCCAGATAAGAGGGAGTAGTTGGTGATAATTAGGGATAATTTCTGTTAATTCTGCATAAAAACATTTGTTGTGACCCCTCATCTGAACGGTCTCGACGAGACGGTTCAGATGAGGGGTCACAACATATGGTTTCAATGAGAAATGAAAAAAATTATCCCTCAATTATCATCAAATACCCCTCTTTTCTAGAGCTCTGATACATGGAAAAAGGCCTTGAGATATTACACAGCACTCCTTGCTGCCTCCAAGGCATACGGTTCAGATGAGGGGTCACAACATATGGTTTCAATGAGAAATGAAAAAAATTATCCCTCAATTATCATCAAATACCCCTCTTTTCTAGAGCTCTGATACATGGAAAAAGGCCTTGAGATATTACACAGCACTCCTTGCTGCCTCCAAGGCATGTTAGAAATCAGGCTTAATAAGAGTGTGACCCCAACCCATTTATTCATGTTCCAGTGTCTGGGGAAATAAGGATGGATTACAGTACTCACTCCTCTATGAGTGCCTCAATGACTGTAAGAAACAAGGGAAACTCAACAAATTGACGAACTTGGCCCGAACCATCCACAGCAAATACTATGTCAAAGGGAGCTGACCATCTAGTGGCAGGTGCTGCAAAGAAAGAACCAATTCAATGATAAAAATAGATTAACCCTTAATGCGCCAAAAAGCAGACGACAAAATTTACGTCTGCAGAAATTTCTAAAAATGTTTTGTCCAAGCTATATCATATTGAGAATTCAAAGACTAAAGGGCTAACAGTGTAGATCCAGATAAGGTGGCTCATCAAGAGCCACCTCATCTGGATCTACACTGTTTGCAAATTCAACAATTTTTCATTTCTGGTGCTTTAAGGTTTAATATTCAGTGCTCCAGGTTACTCCAGAAGGAGTAACAGGGTTAATTAAGGAATTAGGGGTAATTGTCTTTATATTTTAAAAACATAGGTTGTGACACCTCATTAACACTGTCTTGCCAAGAGGATTCTTATGAGGGGTTAAAACATATGTTTTAACTGAGAAATAAGAAAAATTATCTTTGAATTATCTCTGTTACCCGTTCTTACTGGAGCTCTACAGATAATGGACCTGTCCAGTTTTACATAAGACAATAATTCTACCTTCCCGTGCCAATTCAGGGATCAAGCTAGTTCAGAAATTTTGGGAGAAGTGACTTCAACCTCCAGTAGGGAGAAGTTTATCAACTCAAGTGAGAAGATTTTCAATATTATATCATTGGCGTATACAGTGAATGGATGGGTAAACTGAAGAGACTGGCAGATAGACACACAGAAGCTGAATAGTGTAAGTAGCAAGACAGTATGAAGATACATGAAGCATCCCATGCAATTCTATATATTTCGGCAATTCTAAAATACCTCATGTGCTTAAGTGTTGGTACACCTGAAATAATTAATTTTCCATTTGTCCCAAATGAAAAATAAATTATTTTAGGAGTCCAAAAATTAAAGCAGATTACAACAGTTCTGGGCCCTGTTGTGCAAAACTAACAATATCGTTAGTTAACGTTTTGAAATTTCAAATGTTTATATCTCAAATATACCAATATTCTTTGTTGAAAAAATATGAGAAGCTTTTGCAAAAGCGTCTGACATTTTTTCAACAAAAAATATCAGTGTGTTTAGTTATAAAGTGGTAAAACACTTAACAAGTTGACCTCTTAACGAGCTTGTTAGGCTGAACATGCTTTGAACAACTGGGCCCAGTTCTTGAGTTGACAGAGGTGGGTGCAATTATAGTATATTGTAAAGCTGGACTGACCCTGGTACTTCAGAAATGGGCCTGGGGTCAAAACTTAAACTGTTATGTGCCCAAAAGAAGCACTGGAAATGAAAGCAAGAATGCAAACTTAACACAAAACTTAAACATTAATTATGTATTAAGAGACTTGATGTTGATGGATGGATTGATAGAAAAATCGATGAACTGGGCCCAGTTGTTGAAAAATAACAACTTTGTTAGTTAACAAGATGTATATATTCCAAATGTATTGTACTCAAAAACACTTTCATTTTTTACCAAAAATCTGAGGAGCTTTAAATGCTCCACACATATTTTCAGCAAAAAATACGTGGGGTGATCATTAAGTAATGGAAACACCTTTGTAGGTAAGTTGATTTTATATAGAAATAGGTATCCTTAATGTAACACCAAAGAGTGTCTTTTAAGCTTTCGAATGCATGTTTGAGATCAAAATTTTGACGTGTTACCATAGCAGCACATGACGGCACATTCATGCCGGGTACCACGTGTGATTTTTTTCGACTTCATTTTGGTAAGAAGGTGTTCTTCTTATGCTCATTATGTGCGATATGTAAAGAGATATTGAAATTTTGGAACACCTTCCGCTATAGTTAGGTTTTGGCTTTAGAGACACACATATAATGATTGTAAATGAAAATGTTCTGAAATCTGGCATGAATTAAAGCTAAAGCGGGGGTTGAAATAATTGATTTTTTGGGAATTCGACATTTTATTCCATAATTTCCAGTATTATGCTAAAATTAATTGATCCATTATCAAGCACAGGATAATTTTGGTTCTTTCTGCTATACAATTATCCCAGGACTCTGCTTGTTGAAATACAATGACATCACAATTCTGGTCCCTATGGCTTAAAATCGGTGAAAAACATCAAATTTTGCTCAATCAAAAGTCTTTCACAGTCTGTATTTCTGCCATGTTTGAGTGCAAGGTATGAATACTTATATATTTCTTTACGTATCTGAGACTTGCATCAAGCCATTACACAATCACAAACATTTATCCATTCTTTGTTACTTATCAGCAGTAAATATACATGAAAATATGCAAAAAATTAGAGACCTTAGAAGTTTAAGGCATCGTTGCCATGGCAACGATAGTCTTAGAAAGTACTTCAGCACTTAATTATATGTCATATGCTTGCTTCTTAGGTTTTATATATCTGGAGTACTGATTTTATGCATAGCTAATGAAATAATGCTAGTTTCCATTATTTAATGATCACCCCTCATATTAAGACAACTGATAATATGTGTACTAGCAGACTAAACGATTACTTGACCAACAATTTTGTTGAGTAAATGATGCTCTGAACAACTGGGCCATGATGGGCAAGCATATGCCCCTCGACATACTTCATATGCCAGGGGTATAATCATCCCTGAATTTTTTCACCAGATTATTCACTTACCTGACTTTTGAATCTTTTGAAATCAACTTACCAACAGTTCCAGAAGCAACTGAAAAAGAAGAGAGCAAGGTCTAATGAGAGTATGATATAATAAATGAGCTGCGACACAAGAAAACCAACAATGTGGTTGTGCTCCCAGTGCAGACTCAGATCAGCCTGGGCATCCACCCAGTCTGATCAGACTCTTTGCTAAGCGCTTAAATGGTAGCTAAGGGTCTAACCTACCTCCATGCGGACAGCGAAGACTCTGATCAGACTGGGCGGATGCCCAGACTGATCTGAGTCTTAGCTGGGCGCACAACCACTTTGTTGGTTTTCTCATGTCGCGGCTCAAATATACTAGCATAATTACCATATCAAAACAGAAACCCTAACATGTGCTAATTTCCATTCTAACATGACATTACCATTTTCCCCACTAGCATATAGGAAGCGGCATCATGTGAAAATTAAGAAATAATTTTTCCTAACCCGTGAATTATTGCATATTAAAACATGATGTTGGCGGGCAGATCATGAAATTTAATTCACAAGGGCAAAGCCAAAGTGAATTACATGTAATATTCGTATCTGCCCAACAACACAAGTTAATCAGTGATAATTCACAGGTAAGGTTCCCCGTCATGAATTAAAATTTCCTGATCTGCCCTCCAACATCATGTGTTAATCAGCAATAATTCACAGGTAATGAAAAAACATTTTGATTGAGAATGAAAATGCAAGTATATTACAACATTGTCTAAAGGCATATTTCTGAGGTTATCATCATAGCAACTGTTTTCATTCGATGTCACCAAGGCACAAAATTGACACATCTCAACGTTAGCAACGTGAATTATCACAATTTTTCACATGACTCTGCTTCCTATGCGTTCAATGAGAATAACATTAACATCATGTTTGAGTTTTCATTCTTACACTGGTCGCTTTATATACCCAATGGTTAAATCTCCTCAGACTGTTTGCCCTCTAGTTTTTGAATTCCTAAAATGATGTAGCTTGCACAAAACATTTTTTGAAATTTTGCAGACATTAATTTAGTGGTTGGCTTCTTTGGTGCTTTAAAGGTTAATATACAAATTTCATCTTCACTTTCACAAAATGTAAACTGTGCTCACCAATTTGTGTTTAAAACAAACTTACGATTATAAATAGTGTTTCTGACCATAGCGAAGGTTGAATTATCTCCGGAGGGATTAACCAGCATCGGGAAACTTTCAACTAGAAATGTTGTGTTTCCATTGTATGACATGTCCATACGCTCATTCTGCCAGCTTACTGAATCACTTGCTGAAAAGAAAAATTAAGAATGTGGAAAAATTACAATACTCACTTTCTTTCTTTTCACGTTTTTTTTGTATGATACTTGAAACCGAAGGCCAATTTCCGTATGACATAATGTGGGACATTAAATCCAACTTCACTAACTGACTTCTCTTTCTTTAAGTCACCATAAAAATTTTAAGTATCTGGACAGACAGATCTGACCAAACAGTGCAGACCCAGATGAGTGTCAAAGGTCGACCATGTGGCTCGGTAGTTCAGTTGGCAGAGTGCTCGCACGGTAAGCGAGAGGCCCTGGGTTCGAGTCCCGGTCGGGCCACGATTTTTTCCTCCCCTGTGACATTTGGTGGCTCAGTGTGGGTCCACGGCTAGGGCCGCAAGCATCAAAAAGTGCATGTCTCGTTGGTTCCTCCGTGGTACCGAGCAGATTCGGGGACGAATCTAATTAAGCAGGGGAAAAATGTCAAAGGTCGACCATGTGGCTTGTTAGCTCAGTTGGCAGAGTGCTTGCACGGCAAGCGAGAGGCCCTGGGTTCGAGTCCCGGTCGGGCCACGATTTTTTCCTCCCCTGTGACATGAGACTGCTCAGTCTGATAAGGGAATGAGCTGTTTGCCATTCCATCTGCATCTTTTGGATGCATTATATACCAAAACAATTCCATCTTTAGGACAGTAGCTGTTGTGGTTTATATTCTAGGTGTTCCATTTTTTTTAATTTTATGGTAGTGCAAGCAATACACAGCAACCTAAAAAATTTACTTTATTCTAAAACTCCTCATTCATACTGACGTTATTAAAAACATCCTCCAAATAAAAGCTGAAAATATAACCACCATTTTCCATTGAATTATGACCTTTACATCAGCAAAACAACAATCTCAACAACCAGGGCCCAGTTGTTCAAAGCATCGTAAGCCTAACAAGCTTGTTAAGAGGTCAACTGGTTAAATGTTTCATGACTTCATAACCAAACACACTGATATTTTTTGTTGAAAAATGTGAGAAGCTTTTGCAGTGCAAGTGCAAAAGCTTCTCACATTTTTTCAACAAAAAAATATCGGTGTAGTTGAAATATAAATGTTTG
Source organism: Ctena decussata (assembly GCA_963989385.1). Classification (NCBI taxonomy): domain Eukaryota; kingdom Metazoa; phylum Mollusca; class Bivalvia; order Lucinida; family Lucinidae; genus Ctena; species Ctena decussata. Next base: position 48,576,892 of record OZ022500.1, read on the forward strand.
AAACTTTAACGAAACGTTAACTAAAGACGTCGTTAGTTTTGAACAACCGGGCCCAGGTGTTTAGACACCCATATAATTAGCTTTCAAAGGAGAGATAAGTGAAAGGGTAAGAAGCTTTCTCTGAAAGCTAACCCATTCCCATTAATGGACAAATTTAATATTCAATTTTTTACCTATAGAGGAGCTGAATAATCTTCATTCCAGGGCCAATTCCATTTAATTGAGCTATGACATGATAAAACCAACAAAGTGGCATTTGTGCCCAGTGGGGACAGATCAGCCTGGACAGCTGCTCAGTCTGATCAGAGTTTTTTCTGAGCAATTAAACGGTAGCTACGGATCTAAGCTAGCTTCATGAGGAAAGCTAAGACTCTGATAAGACTGGGTGGATGTCCAGGCTGATCTGTTGTTTTTAGCTGATGCACATGCCGCTTTGTTGGTTTCGCCGTGTTGGGGCTCAAATAGTTTATAAAAAGAAACAACTAATTGCCTCCTACCAAATCTTTCCTTCTTATAGCATGCTCTTCTTTTTTTTCCTTTATCATGCTAAATGAGAGGTTCCTGAGTTCATCAAGAGAGGTAACCCAGTAATTTAAGTACACCTTGTGTTTACCGTCCCTGGATGATTGAGCCCTTCCCACAATGGCATCTACCCTAATGTGCTTAAAAATTGGGAGACCTAAAAACCATTAAGTTTCCATTTGGGACAAATGGAAAATTGATGGTTTTAGGAGTCCCAATACTTAAGAAAACTAGGGTTCTCTTTCCTTCAAAAGATGACCTCCATTGAAAAGGGTGCAAAATGGAAAATGAGAGAGTTGTTTCCCCTGAACATATACCCATTCACCATAAGAATATAAAACATACCTGCCACTCCAATGACTACAGTATAAACACTTGGATTCTGTCTGGCCTTCAGTGCTTCAGCTTTAGCCACTGCATCAGCGGTATTCTCCGTCGGTCCACTCGTGATAATCACATTAACCACAGGCCTACTTGGAACAGAGTTGGCATTGATACTCTGTGTTAGAGTCCCCAGAGCCGCATCTAAATTACGGCCTGTATTGAAGACGTTATAGTGCAGGCCATCCAGTGCCGAAAAGAAGCTTGCTTCATCAGGAGAGGTACCAAGGCCGATAGTATAAGCAGGAAGAACTTGTGAGGCAAAATTAAGAACTCCAACTCTAGCTGAAGATTCACCTATTTCAAACCTGTAAATAAATAAATTGAGCTGTGACAAGAGAAAACCAACTAAGTGGTTGTGCCCCTAGCGAAGACTCAGATCAGCCTGGGCATCTGCCCAGTCTGATCAGAGTCTTCCCTGTCCGCATGGAGGTACCTTAGACCCTTAGCTACCCTTTAAGCACTTAGCAAAGAGTCTGAGCAGACTGAATGGATGTCCAGGCTGATCTGAGTCTATGCTGGCGCAAATGCCACTTTGTTGGTTTTCTTGTGTCCCGGCTCAAACTGGATTCGTTAAGATAATAATCTGGATATAAAAAGAAGCTTTCCCCCTCCAGAATAACCAAAGTATTTAAACTGGTCTTTAAACTGTAATTTTGCTAAAACAAACCTCATTTTTTTTTTGTTTTGTTTTAAGAGTTTATCCCCATTCCGTCTAATAAAACCCCAAAATTCCAGATCCTTTTAACAAAACCAATCTAGATTTTAGGAGTGATTTGGAAATGGTAAAACCCTTGTCTTATAAAAGACAACATGATAATACAGAGCTTCAGGCAGAGAGGAAATTTACTAAAAATCTGGAGATATATTTTCCTCCATGACAGCATGTTATGGCACCTCATCAGGTTTGTTTTTCCCCAGAAACTACCAATATATACCCCCTTTCCCTTCTTTGCATTTTAACCCATTGCATTCTGGGTATTTTTTGTCGTCTGCTGAAATTGTCGTCTGCATCAAAAATCAAGAATATTTTGACAACATTGGTCTAACTCTTGTAGAAATGATGTCTATAGGCAGCAAACAGTTTGGATCCAGATCAGGCCCCACAAACATGGGGCCTGATCTGGATCCAAACTGTTTGCCCAGATATCCCGAATGGAATGGGTTAATCTCCAAGGCCCAGTTATTTGATTTCTCACATGTCTGCTTCTTGTCACTAAACAGAGCTAAACTGGAAAACTTCATGAAAGTCTTACACCGCAGACACAAAAAAGGTAAAAAAATAATATGTGTTGCTTCTGTTAGTCATCGGCCAGATAAAAATGGACAAAACTTAACATTTTTTATACAGTCAACTCTCGATATCTCGAAGTCAATTTTCAGCCCAAACTACTGATATCTCAAAGTAAATTTTCTGCTACAAGAAAATTTACTTTGAGATATCAGTAGTTTGAGATAAGTTCAGATAATGGGAGTTGAAATGTAAATAAAAATAGGAAATACATGTATATTCTTTGATATAAGAAGATATTTTGAGATATCAATGTTTGAGATATCGGGAGTTGACTGTACTTTTGTTTTTTAACAAAAGAAAATGTGCACATACGTTCTCATGATCATTTTCACAAAGTCTTTCATGATGGCATAGTCGGGAGACAGCACCTGGTTGGATTCCTCCAACAGAAAATAGATGTCAAACAGTACGTCATCTTTGGTAACTGAAAATGAATTGAAACAATAGAAATTCTAAAGACACATTATCAGTGCTCCACATTAAAATAGTAACAGGGATAATTTAGGGATAATTTTCAATATTTCTCGATAAAGGTGAAAGTGGTCAGAGTACCCAAATCATAAGTCCGAACTCTTAAGTCATATAAACACTGACGATTTCAGAATATTTTAGATACACAGAAATGGACAATAAGCCAGAGGTGTGATCAGGTGCTAGAGAGTATACACCTGTCATATCTATGTATCTATGGAATAAGTCAGTGAAAATGAAGGTCAAGTATTTCAGAGCCCTACTAGGCTTCGGCTGACACAGCAGAGACCATCAAATCTGAGACCATCAAATAGGATAGAAGTTTAGAAACGGCCACACTGTACATATCTATGTATCTATGGAATAAGTCAGTGAAAATGAAGGTCTGGTATTTGAAAGCCTTGCAAGGCTTCGGCTGACATGGCTGAGATGATCAAATTGGATATAAGTTTAGAAATGACTTTGAAGTTCGGATGAACACGGTCATAGTGTCTCCCATAAAACTTTCTAACTGTTGACTGTGAGTGACAAGCTTTGTTCTGTGATAACCCTGTTAGGTGAGTAGCTTCCCTCTATCAACAGAGTCTTGGTATTTGAAACAGGCTCTAGCATTGCGGACTGAGAGACATAAACTCTATATGCAGGTGCTGAAGGAATATTGCTACACAAAAATGGAGCATGTGTTGTGATCCCTCATTATAGAACTGTCTCACAGAGACAGTTCTAATGAGGGGTCACAACATATGTTTTCATTGAGAAATAAGAAAAGTTATCTCAGATTTATCCCTGTTGCCCCATCTTATCTGGAGCCCGGATACATTAAGTACACCATAATAATGCTACATCAAGGTCTTTTTTTCTTCTGCCATTTTTGCACAGGTTAACAACTTCTGGCGACTTCCTGTTTGCTTCCTTGAGTAATGAAACCTTTCTGAAAACAGTTCTTTTATAAAAGGAAACAATTTGCTCCCTTTAACCCTTAATGCGCCAAAAAGCAGACGACAAAATTTACATCTGCAGAATTTCAAAAAATGTCACGTCCAAGCGATATCAAATTGAGAATTCGAACACTAGAGGGCAAACAGTGTAGATTCAGATGAGGTGGCTCATTATGAGCCACCTCATCTGGATCTACACTGTTTGCCAATTCAACAATTTTAATTTTTGGCACTTTAAGGATTAAGAGTTGACTGCCACTGAAAAGACATAACTGAACAATGGCAAAATTCTTCCTCTAAGTTTACTCATTCACCTCAATGTGAACGTAAGCAGTCAGATCAGGATCTGCACTGTCTGCAATTCTGCTAGCCTTGTTTTGAAATGTTACTAGACAGTAGCTCCATTTTATGACATTACCCAGGGAAATAATTCAAAGTCTACAACCAGATTATGGTAACGAGGATTTTTTGCAAGAAAAAACAAAATTTGGCTGTTTTTGATGAAATTTAGAGATGTTCAAGGGTTTTTATTGACCAGAAACACCCAATCTTGTAAAATAAATTTGGCGCTGGTAAGTGCATTTCTATATAAAATTGGTGCCGAAACAGTTAAAAAGTGCCAAAAGAGCAGAAGAAATAATATTTGTCAATAATTTTTTTAAAAAAATGTTTTGTCAAAGCTGTATCATACTGATAATTCAAAGAACAAAGAACAAACAGTACAGATACAAAGAGAGAAGCTCTTTATGCACCACCTCATCAGGATCTACAGTACCCTGTTAGCAAATTCAACTATTTTCTGTTTTTATGCTTTATGTGCTATTATATACATAGGTACAAGTTAGGGGGAAAAAACTACAAAAAAGAGACTGAAAAAGAACATATTACCATTTGGTGTCTCGAATTCAGTAACTGAAAAAGACAAATAAAACATATCAATAAAGTTCTATGTTTTCAAGGATGTTATGCAAGGAAAAAGAGCTGTTAGGAAACAAAAAATAGCCATTGTTACCAAACAACTTGGTCATCAGAAAAAGACAAACTAGAACTGTCGGAGAATCCAACTATACCCCCCGCTCAACAGCTTTAGTAAAATGGTGTTACTTTCATTACAGTCAAACTTCGGTAGTTTGAACGTCAATTCTTCGAATCCATCGGAAACTTCGAATACTTCCGAAGGTCCCGAATTTTTTGCAATGCATTCTATATAAATTTGCCTCGGTGATTTCGAACGTCGATAGTTCGAAAAATCGGATATTTCGAAAGAAAAATTCGGTACCGAACTGCAATTTCCATTAGAAATACCTCTTAAAATTCGAAGTCGCAATTATCGCCGCCGCAATCTACCGTCAGTCATGCTGAAAGGTCACGCACCAACCCGATGACGCGTGTCGTTGCTAATGACCAACTGCCAATAGCAGTTAATCTTATATTAACGAGGTATTACGACATAATCATACAGGTAAATGCTCTTTGTGACTTAATTAAAGATGTTTTTAGCATGCGATTAAAATTGAATTTGAGTAGAAAACGTCGTTAATCTTTTATCTCTGTTTGAACTGGGGGTGATCAAAGATACAGCGCCATGACTTAAAGGTAAGGATCGGCGATGCTCATTGCTCAAAATGTGATCCTTGTTTTACATGTAACCATGTTTAATTGAAAAAAGAATGTTCTGTTGCTGATGTAAATAAATGGAGAATACAGGTTATTTTGTTTCTTTTTTGTCATTTACAGTCCGATTTCTGAAGGCATAAGGGAAGATGACAGTCAAATTATCTGTTTGCATCTTCTTTCACGCCTTAAAGAAGAGGTAATTACCACAATACAGGTGCGTTTCACACATTTGACGCGATCACAAGGTCACGGTAGAGTTCGGACATTTCCGTTATTTACGGAAATAGCCAACTCGGTAACTTCGAAATTCAGATAGTTCGAAGTAAAATCGGGAGTCCCTGGCACTTCGAACTACTGAAGTTCGACTGTACTTTGAGTAACTCATTGTTAATATGTATATCCAGTATCTATTCTAGGATTGAAAAAATAGGGGGGAATTTTGACAGAGAAAAGGTATCACTCACACTTGTAACTCTAAAATTTGGCTTAAACTACATAAAAACAATTGTAACTAGTATTTTAGCTATAATTTAGTATCAAAGAGTACACACAATGATTTTAGATATCATTTAAATCTATTTTTATGAATGAAATAAAGAAAATAATTCCCCCCTTCTGCTAAGATTTAGGAGGGAATTGTTAGAAATGTGGGTGAATCCTCCCATCCCCCTCTCTAGAATAGACACTGTATATCCGATATCAAATATTCTATTTTGGAATAAATTTCACATGGACAGAAAAAAACAAGTCATTGTCAACTCATAAACCAAATATGAAGATTCTACCTTGAGCAGTTGCTGAGAAATCTTTTGCCTAAAAATTACAGTACTGAATGCATGGAAAGAATATATGGAGAGAAAGAAACGTGAACAAATACAAGAAAGAAAAAACCGGAGACTTGTCATTGTCAATCTGTACACCAAATATGAACTTTCTGTCATTGTCATCAACCTGTATACCAAAAATGACCACTTTATTTTGCATGGTTGTGAAGAAATGTTTGATGAAAAATGTTATTATTCATAGTATGGAAAGAAAGAAAATCAGACAAATAAAGGGATGAATAAGCAGGACAAGGCTGATTGGCAATCCCACGATATAACACATCATCACCAACCTGTATACCAAATCGGATCACTTTATCTTGCATGGTTGTGGAGAAATCTTTGACGAAAAATTTCATTATTCAAAGTACGGAAAGAAAGAAAATCCGACAAATAAGGGGAAGAATATGCAGATGAATGCTGGTTTGCAATCCCACGATTCAACACATCATCACCGACATGAATACCAAATATGACCATTCTGTCTTGCATGGTTGTGGAGAAATCTTTAACGAAAAATTTCATTATTCAAAGTATGGAAAGAAAGAAAATTTGACAAATAAAGAGAAGAATAAGCAGGAGAAAACTGGTTTGCAATCTCACGATACAACACATCATCACCAACATGTATACCAAATATGACCATTCTGTCTTGCATGGTTGTGGAGAAATCTTTGACGAAAAATTTCATTATTTAAAGTATGGAAAGAAAGACAAGAGTTGTCAGAAGACAACAAAGCGCGCCTTATGGGTACCTGATTCTCAGTCACAAAGACCTACAAATATATCAAGTCAGACTGAGCCATTATCCCAGGTATATGACGAATCCATACTAAATACACCTCAAAATATGAAGCAAAATCACTGAATGATAACCTCAAATTCCCAAATATGATCTTAATCTACAAACAGTTTTGGAGACACAAGGCAAAATCACTGAACCATGAAATATAGATCACAGTGATCTATAAATAATATGAGGTCATTCGTGATGTCTGACTGATCCACTATGCCAGATATGATGTTAATCCATTAAACAGTCCTTGAAATATAAGACAAAATCACTGGACCATGAACAAAGGTCAAGGGCACAGGAGTCAGCATGGTAGCTTTGCAGCTGCTGCAATTATAGGAATATGCTATTTGACCAAGTATCAAGTCTCTTCTGTCAAAGGTTTCATCAAAACTAAAAATTTTGCCTTAAAAACAGTGCCAAACAGCAAAGTCAGTCAACCGTAACATATAGGTCAAGGACATACAATTGTGTCATGCAGCTGCTGCAGTCATATGGATGTATATATGTACCAAGTATGATGATTGTAGCTGCTGTAGTTTGTAAGATACAGAGTTGAACATTGAGTTAAACACAATTGTTAACATTGGTTAACCTGATCACGGACGCCGATGAGGACGCTGACGGGTACGCTAACCCTAATGCTGACGCTGACGCTAACTCATACTCGGACTACGACGCCAGGGGTATAGCATAAGACCTCCTTTGCTTTGCAAAGGCGCGCTAAAAATTGGACAAATACAGGGAAGGATAAGCAGGAGAAGGCTGGTTTGCAATCCCACGATACATCACAATGTTATCAACCTGTATGCCATATATGACCATTCTGCCATGTATGGTTGTGGAGAAATCTTTGACGAAAAATTTGATTAAATGGGGACGGACAGAAGGATGGACGGAGGGACGGACGGACAGATGTAAACCGGTATACCCCTCACTTTTTCAAAGCAGGGGTATAATAAAACATATCAATAATAAAATCTATAGTATCACACCTGGTTAACTATGTTTTCCAGGATGTTATGGAATGAAAAAGAGCTGTTATGAAACAAAAACTAGTCATAGTTACCAAATGACCTGATCATCAGGTCGTGTGGTAACTATGACTCTTTTTTGTTTTGTAAACAGCTCTTGTATATAAATGATTAACCAGGAGTGATAATAGAGTTTCCAGCTTAACATGCTGTGTCAATTTTCTCTCACTCAAGTACAGTAAACAAGAATTCCGCGGAATGCTATGTCGCACCTGGATTGGGCTTCCACAGTAGTAAAGACTTTAGTTAAAAGAATTTGTATGAGAAATGGACAAAAAATGCTAGGGTCCACACAATTTTTTATGATGTAATATTTTACTGAGTCAGAAGAGCATAGAATATAGGCCAAGAGTAGGAATAATTGCAACATCTCTCATGAACGTTCTAAGAATAAACTTTATGCCAGGTGAGACGACTACAGGTATCATACTTTCAGACAAAAGGACTAAAACGCTAGGACTGACATAATTTTGGGTGTAAAATTTTGCAAAGTCAGCAGAGCGTTAAATATATGTCAAGGGTAAATTAATTGCAACAGCCCTTGAAAACATTCTATGAAGAAACTTGATGCAAGGTGTGATGATTCTAGTTATCATAGTTCGTGAGAAATGGACTTACACACTAGAGTCGACATAATTTTGAATATCAAATTTTTCAAATGCAGCAGAGCCTGAAATATAGGTCAAAGTAATAAAAGAGCAACAGCCCTCGAGAACATTCTTAGAAGAAGCTTGATGCCAGGTTTGATGATTCTAGGTATCATAGTTTGCGAGAAATGGACTTAATAGCTAGGGTCGACGTAATTGTTGAGGGGCCATTTTACGAAGTCAGCAGAGCATGAAACATAGGTCAAGGGTAAAAATAAGAGCAACAGTCCTCGAGAACATTCTAAGAAGAAGCTTTATGCCAGGTTTGATGATTGTCGGTATCATAGTTAGCGAGAAATGGACTTAAATGCTAGGGTCGACGCTAGGGTCGACGTAATTGTTGACAGACTGTTTTACAAAGTCAGTAGCGCATAAATTATAGGTAAGGGGTGAAAATAAGAGCAAAAAATATATGTCAAGGGTAAATTAATTGCAACAGCCCTTGAAAACATTCTATGAAGAAACTTGATGCAAGGTGTGATGATTCTAGTTATCATAGTTCGTGAGAAATGGACTTACACACTAGAGTCGACATAATTTTGAATATCAAATTTTTCAAATGCAGCAGAGCCTGAAATATAGGTCAAAGTAATAAAAGAGCAACAGCCCTCGAGAACATTCTTAGAAGAAGCTTGATGCCAGGTTTGATGATTCTAGGTATCATAGTTTGCGAGAAATGGACTTAATAGCTAGGGTCGACGTAATTGTTGAGGGACCATTTTACGAAGTCAGCAGAGCATGAAACATAGGTCAAGGGTAAAAATAAGAGCAACAGTCCTCGAGAACATTCTAAGAAGAAGCTTTATGCCAGGTTTGATGATTGTCGGTATCATAGTTAGCGAGAAATGGACTTAAATGCTAGGGTCGACGCTAGGGTCGACGTAATTGTTGACAGACTGTTTTACAAAGTCAGTAGCGCATAAATTATAGGTCAGGGGTGAAAATAAGAGCAAAAACCCTCGAGAACATTCTAAGAAGAAGCTTTATGCCAGGTTTGATGATTGTAGGTATCATATTTTGCAAGAAATAGACTTAAACACTAGGGTCGACGTAATTGTTGACGGACGGACGTACGGACGGACGGACGGACGTACGGACGAACGGAATGACTGACGGACGGACGGAAAAGTGAACTCCTATATCGCACCTTGCTAAAGCAGGTGCGACAAAAATCTTAATATGGGAAAATCGAAATACAGGACACCTAATATGATTACTGGAAGTGTCCTAAAATTGAATAGATAGGATTTGTAGTGTAATAATGTGCCTAAAAGATGCAGGCATAATGGCAAACAGTGTAGACCCTTATCAGACTGCTCCTGTAGGAGCAGTCTGATCAGGGTCTGCACTGTTTGGTCAGATCTATCTGTCCCAATATTTAAAAAAATGATGGCAAATACAATGAGGTAGAGGAAAACCCAAACAATAATGCTTCTTATGGTGTATGGGCACACTTACATGTGTTTCTACAATATTTTTAAAGGAAGAAAACTTTTGTGACTTTCTGTTTGCTTCCCCTGATAATGATTGATTGATTGATTGATTTGATGCTTAAAATTTTTAAGATTTTAATTGTACCTCACAGCAGCTGGTGTTATGCCATGTGGAGGCCGTAAAACGTCTCCCCGTACATCATCCATAGTGCAGATTATATTTTATTTACATCCTTTGAGATCAGAGGATAGATTCTGAGAAATCTAAAATTTGAGATCGATTTAGACTATTATTCTAGATCATCGTCTTTTATATTATTTGAATCCTTTTGAAACTAATCAGTCTTTGAATCGACTGCTCAATAAAAATTAAGAAATTACAGTATGCTTTTTCTGGTTTCGTCACCAGATATTGTCAGGGTCACTGACGAGGCTTTATTAGCCGAAACTACGTGGTCTGGCCCATGTTCCTAACTTCTGTATGTATTCTCTGCTCTTGAAGGAACTTTTTAAGATTTTAATTGTACCTCACTGCAGCTGGTGTTGTGCCGTGTGGAGGCCGTAAAACGTCTCCCCGTACATCATCCATAGTGCAGATTATATTTTATTTACATCCTTTGAGATCAGAGGATAGATTCTGAGAAATCTAAAATTTGAGATCGATTTAGACTATTATTCTAGACCATCGTCTTTTTTATTTGAATCCTTTTGAAACTAATCAGTCTTTGAATCGACTGCTCAATAAAAATTAAGAAATTACAGTATGCTTTTTCTGGTTTCGTCACCAGATATTGTCAGGGTCACTGACGAGGCTTTATATTAGCCGAAACTACGTGGTCTGGCCCATGTTCCTAACTTCTGTATGTATTCTCTGCTCTTGAAGGAACTTTTTAAGATTTTAATTAACGTCCACGGTAAACAACTATGGTCATGTCGGGACGGTCAGTTAACCTAACCACACTATTCCTGGGCAGGCTTAGACCTCCTAAGCGGTTAACCAGTACTAAGTGCACATACTTTCGCCAGTAGCTGACAACTGCCCTTCTTGAATCAGCGGAAGGAGAAAAGAAAGTATGTGGCCAGACCGGGTTTCGAACCCAGGACCTCTGACTTATGAGTCAGGTGCCCTACCGATTGCGCTACGCGGCCCGGCTCCCCTGATAATGAAACCTTTCCAAAAGGGGTCAGCTCTTAAAGGAAAGAAGGCAGCAACTTCTTTCTTTAAGGAAAGACAAAAAATGATACCACTCTTTAATGGTTTTCTGACCCTATTATGTCATTACCTTAATGAGATGAGGTATTTACTTTGATGAAATAGCAGAGTCACTGGTCTGTTAAAGGGATACATAAAAAATGATACCAGTCTTTAATGGTTTTCTGACCCTGTTATGTCATTACCTTAGTGAGATGAGGTATTTACTTTGATGAAATAGCAGTGTCACTGGTCTGTTAAAGGGATACATAAAAAGTGATACCAGTCTTTAATGGTTTTCTGACACTGTTATGTCATTACCTTAGTGAGATGAGGTATTTACTTTGATGAAATAGCAGTGTCACTGGTCTGTTAAAGGGATACATAAAAGTGATACCAGTCTTTAATGGTTTTCTGACACTGTTATGTCATTACCTTAGTGAGATGAGGTATTTACTTTGATGAAATAGCAGTGTCACTGGTCTGTTAAAGGGATACATAAAAAGTGATACCAGTCTTTAATGGTTTTCTGACAATGTTATGTCATTACCTTAGTGAGATGAGGTATTTACTTTGATGAAATAGCAGTGTCACTGGTCTGTTAAAGGGATACATAAAAAGTGATACCAGTCTTTAATGGTTTTCTGACAATGTTATGTCATTACCTTAGTGAGATGAGGTATTTACTTTGATGAAATAGCAGAGTCACTGGTCTGTTAAAGGGATACATAAAGTAAGCCAAAAAGTGGTACCACTCTTTAATGGTTTTCTGACCCTGTTATGTCATTACCTCAGTGTGATGGGGTATTTCCTTTGATGAAATAGCAGTGTCACAGGTCTGTTGCACAATAGGATTAGACACCCAATAAACAAGAAATGTGTCTTTAAGAGTTGACCCCTATTGAGAAGGGAAGCAAAATGAAAATAGCAGAGTTGCTTCCCCTGAAAGAGTAACCTTTTAACTTGAAGTAAGTGCTGAATTTCATAGGGCTAGAAAAGCTCAAAGCTTGAGGATAATTTTTTTGGCTTTTCTCCATAGTTTCTTGATAAACATAATTGCCTCATTGAACTGATTTTTACCACACACTTTTTTGTTCAGATGTCTAGGGATTATTCTGCCTGATAAGCAAGAGAGAAAAAATTGCAAGATAGAATTGTGTCCGAGACTTTTTTTGGCAGGGCTCTTCAAAAGATTTTGAAAGGAGCAGCAGGATTTTGAAACTTCTTTGGGATATAGAAGGTATCCCTCAATGTAATTTTTAATATTCTCTGAAAAAAAACAAGTAGCCCAAAGGGCAACAATTGCTCACCTGAGAGACATTGTAAACCTATAGGGATATCTAAGATGCTCAAGGGCAGCTAACTCCACAGTCAGTGGTCCAATCAGGCTGAAAATTAAACTCATCCAAAACATTATGTAAGCCCTCATTTAATATATGCAAGTTTAAAAAGTATCCGCTCAAGAGCACAATAGACAGAGCTGTCACGGGCAGCTAACTTCGTAGCGGTTGGCCTGATCTGGCGAAAATTTGAACTTGTTTAAGATATTATGCATTTCCTCATTACCTGCAAGTTTGAAAAGGAGCGGATAAGTAGAAACCAAGAAAAAGTGGCAACATTGATTTTTTGGATGCTCAGGGCAGGTACTCCATAGTCAGTGGTGGGATCTAGCCGAAGTGCTAACTAATCCAAGCTTTTATGCATATCCTCATTACCTGCAAGTATGAAGAGGATCCGATGAAAAATGAAAATGTGATGACGTTGTTTTCTCCATTATAAGACTATGGGATTTTTTTCAAACGCTCAAGGGCAGCTAACTCCAAAGTCTGTGCTTGAATCCGGCCAAATTTCGATCTCATCCAAGCTCTTATGTATGTCATCATTACCTGCAAGTATGATAAGGATCTAATCAAAAACCTTGATTGCAGCACCCTGAAAGTCAAACTTGCTCGAGATATTGTCATGCCCTACATTTGTGTGAATTTATTTCAAAATCCGTTGAGAAATGTAGGTGCTAGAGCAATGACAAAGTTTTTCTAAAAATAGCCACAGTGACCTTGACCTTGGGCACAGCATCCTGAAAGTCGAACTTGCTCGAGATATTGTCATACCCTACATTTGTGTCAAGTTATTTCAAAATCCATGGATAAATGAAGGTGCTAGGGCGATGACAAAGTTTTTTTAAAAATAGCCACAGTGACCTTGACCTTGGGCACAGCACCCTGAAAGTCGAACTTGCTCGAGATATTGTCATGCCCTACATCTGTGTGAATTTATTTTAAAATCCATTGAAAAATGTAGGTGCTAGAGCGCTGACAAAGTTTTTCTAAAAATAGCCACAGTGACCTTGACCTTGGGCACAGCACCCTGGAAGTCAAACTTGTTCGAGATATTGTCATGCCCTACATTTGTGTGAAGTTGATTTAAAATCCGTTGAGAAATGTAGGCCCTAGAGTGATGACCAAGTTTTTCTAAAAATAGCCACAGTGACCTTGACCTTGGGTGCAGCACCCTGAAAGTCAAACTTGCTCGAGATATTGTCATGCCCTACATTTGTGTGAAGTTATTTCAAAATCCATGGAGAAATGTAGGTGCTAGAGCGCTGACAAAGTTTTTCTAAAAATAGCCACAGTGACCTTGACCTTGGGCGCAGCATCCTAGAAGTCGAACTTGCTCGAGATATTGTCATGCCCTTCATTTGTGTGAAGTTATTTTAAAATCCATTGAGAAATGTAGGTGCTAGAGCGCTGACAAAGTTTTTCTAAAAATAGCCACAGTGACCTTGACCTTGGGCGCAGCATCCTGAAAGTCGAACTTGCTCGAGATATTGTCATGCCCTACATTTGTGTGAAGTTATTTCAAAATCCGTTGAGAAATGTAGGCAATAGAGCGATGACAAAGTTTTTCTAAAAATATGTGATGACGTTGTTTTCTCCATTATAACACTATGGGATTTTTTTCAAACGCTCAAGGGCAGCTAACTCCGTAGTCTGTGCTCGAATCCGGCCAAATTTCGAACTCATCGAAGCTCTTATGTATGTCATCATTACCTGCAAGTATGATAAGGATCTAAGCAAAAACAGTTGAGAAAACGTGATGACGCCATTTTCCCCATTATAACCCTATGGGATTTTTTTCAAACGCTCAAGGGCAGCTAACTCCGTAGTCTGTGCTCGAATCCGACCAAATTTCGAACTCATCCAAGCTCTTGTGTATGTCATCATTACCTGCAAGTATGATTAGGATCTAATCAAAAACAGTCGAGAAAACGTGATGACGCCGTTTTCCCCATTATAACCCTATGGGGGCTATCTGTTGCCATGGAAACCAGAGTTGTGAGCTGATTGGCACCAAAACCTAATGCAGCCTTTCCCCCACCCAAATGATGCTTCAGATAAAATTTGATTGCGATCGGCCCACTGGTCTCTGAGATATTTATGTTTGAAAGTGTTGACGCACGCACGCACCCACCCACGGACGGACGGACGACGGCTCGACTCCCATCCTATAAGCTCACCTCTGAGCCTTCGGCTCAGGTGAGCTAAAAACGGCCCAGAGGTTATGAAACTTGAGTACATTCTCAAAGTCAAAATAAAGCACACTGATTGGCTGCTCCCGAGCACATGCTCGGAAGCAGCCAATCAGTGTGCTTTATTTTGAGATTATTCTCAAGTTTTATAACCTCGAACCCTGATGTCCCTGCCAAAAGTAGAAGGAAAGCCTTAGTAAACGACTCAAAATACTGAGTTAACCAGAAGCCTATTAAGGGCTGGTTTTGAAATGAGCAAATAGCCTTGGCCTGTGAATCATTTTGGCATGGGATTTCTTCTCCCACAAATTTTCGTGGGACTGTGAGCAAAAAATAGAAAAACCTTGCCCGGAATGATCCCTGGATGTCAGGATATGACAATTGTTAAAAATATTGTGGAAGTAGTGTCTCACCTTTCCTGGCATCTTAAGGCCCTTTCAAAGTTTGCTTAAATTCAGATATGGAAGCTTCTATAGTAGAAGTGACAGTTGGGTCTGATTTGTTAATGGTAAATATACTTAAGGACAAAAGTTCTGCACGGATGTTAAATTAACATCTGTGCAGAACTTTTGTCCTTAAGTATAGTAAAAGTAAAAAGTATGCAAAGACCAGGAACTGAAACAATCAAAATCCAAATCCAGCCCTCAAACCATAGTTGGAAACAACTAAGATTACAAATAATCAAGATACAGAGAACATATGGCCAACCGAGTGAGCAGCTTGTTCCCAATAGGTGGCCACTCAGCAACCCAAACCGAACCAAAAATAATAATAACATACATAAGGTAAAACATCACAGAAACTCTGACACCAAAAACAGGCAACAAAGAACCACAACAGAACTACCACCTTGGAACGGTCAGTAATGAATTACTGGGGGGCTTAAATCGATTTTACAGGCCCAACCTCACCCTCAGTTTCTGAAGTGGTACAAAACATTTAGTTGGTTGTTCGGTCCGCATGATAACCCTCTAACTCGTCAATGAATCATCACGGTAAACACATAAATCAAATTTCAACACCATGAAGAAGCAAAGACGAGGACTCAACAGATACAACGGGCCGTCTGACAGGTGGAGATCCCTGTCCTGCCAAACAACCCCACTAGAAATCTGAAGCAAAAGAAGGTCACCAGTTGAGCCCCGGTGGACCAAGCAACAGACAAAAAGGCTCCGGTAAATATGGCAAGATCATACCTGCACACACTTCCTTTGTAACAGTGTCAGCAAGTCCATCTTCAGTCAAATCATCCACTACAATAGGTTCTATTGTTCCAGTTGCTATCTTTTCTAGTTCAATCTGGTCAATACTCAGTTCTGGACCAATCCCAATAGGAAATACATGTATTCGTGTCTGTTCTATATCAGCAGCCACTGTTTCTGTGGCATTTTGGTCTGATGATATACCTGAAAAAAAAAGAAATGTTACAGTATGTAACAAATGCCCCCGAAGGCCCCTTAAACCTTTGACCCCTGATTGAGTTCCTGACACACCCTCTCATTATGCCTTATCTTTCTGTGAAGTTTCATCAAATTTGCTTCAGTAGTTTGTAAGTTATGGCTGAGAAACGATTTATTTCAGACGGATGCACGCACGGACATACAGACGGACTGATGGATGGCTTGATTTTAATGTGCCTCCCAAAGTCCTTTCAGGGGCATAGAAAAAACAGTAGTCAGTGAGCTAGCTTAATCAAATTTATAATTACAGTATCAATGAGCAACAAATGATCAGAACAGCCTGCACATCCACACAGTGTGTTCAGAGCCTTTGTCATCCCCACATACAGTGTTAATGATCCCTGAAGAACCTTCTGAATGAGTAGTAAACCGAGTCTAGCTCAGACTAATTTCAGAATTGGATTATTTACAGATCTATTCACACATAAAGTGCCGAAAATGAAAATAGCTGAAACTGCAAACAGCTTAGATCCAGATGAGGTGGCTCACAATGAGCCACCTCATCTGGATCTACACTGTTTGTCTTCTGTTCTTTGAAATCTCAATTTGATAGTATATGACATGAAAAAAACACAACATTTTTTGCAAAGTTTGTCATCTGCACTTTTTGTGCTTTTTAAAAGGGTTAGCATCAATTTTGAATTGTTGCAACTCTAATGAGCTGTACCAAGAAAAAAGATTGCATTTATTGTAAAAGAAAATAAGTAAACAGTAGATGCCATATCATGTTATGTACTCTAAGCAAAGCACCAATAATCTAGATAATTACCATAATGACCCTCAAATTTTGGACACCCGAAAGTCGGACAATTATTGTTAAAAAATTCTTACACACATTTATGCATCCATATGATGCTTAGTGAATGGCAAACATTGTAGACCCTGATCAAACTGCTCCTTTGGAAGCAGTTTGATCTGGGTCTAAAATGTTTGCTCAGACCTGTCTGTCCGAATATTTAGGGTCATTACAGTACGGTGTTACACTACCCTGCTTTTTCCGCCATTTTTTTCAAAGGGAGGCAACTGTCATGATTTCCTATTTCCCATATAACAAAACTTTTCCAAAAAGGGGTCAACTCTTGAAGTGATATGGGCTGCAACTTTTAACAAATTATTTTGGGAATAGTTGTTTATAATTTTCAAAAATAAAATAATTTAGCCCAGATGGCCAGCAAACACTCATAAAAATAACAAACCTAGGCCGGTTACTGCTACAAAAACAACAAACTATTAGCTGTCTAGAATTTCATTCGGTCCGAACTAAATTATTTGAAAGTTAAAGGATCCTGTTTACCCAAAGGTAATCATAGTTTTTTATGCAATTTCAGGGAGAATGAATAGATTTATGATAAAAACTTACTTTTACTCAGCTTTTGCAATAGGTAAAAATAATTGTGTAAAAGTTGTCAAAATGATTAAAAATTGCAGACAATATAACTTTAAATGAAAGGATTTGCTCACAAACAGGCAAATTCTGTCTTTTGTGCCTAATGCTCACATCACCCAAACTGACCATCAGCTGACAATCAGTGAGGAAAAATAGGGCAAATCGGCCGATGGATAGGTGATCATTTGCCAATTTTTGTCCCTACTTTTTCGATCGGCCAATCACCCTTTTGTCGAAACATCCAAGATAAAATATTTTTCTCTCGTCAGCCAATGATTTCTGGAGATTTGGTGATTGGTGCTTAGTCGGGCAACAGTCGGTCTTCAGTCAGGTGATTTTATAGTGTCTGGGAGCATCTAATATAAACATCAGCTAATAGTCACTGATGGACGGCTGATCATCAGGTGACAGTCGAGCGAGCATTGATCTGATGTCAGCCAGCATTGGCAAAATACACGGATCATCTGCCATCTATCGTCTGACCTACAGCCAATGCTTCCTCCAGCGTTGGGACCTCAACAGCCCCAGTCCCTGGATAAATAAGCAGCTGGCAACATTTCTCCCAGCAGATTTGAAACAGGAATTCCAACTTGGTTTCAGAAACGCCACATTACAGCATCTGCGAGTGAGGCTACAGAGATAGGGTGTCAAAGGCATGACTTGATGCTTCTCTCTCAAACGCTCTCCAAAGAGATAGATGCCTGTCGCCTTCGGAGGGCCCTTTCTCTGACAGACCATCTTCAAAATGCGTCCCTACAATGTCACGCTACAGTAGAGATGGTTCAAAAGACCACCAAAATAGTAAAAAGTGTCATGAAAATGATATTAAACAATTTTTTGGTCCTTCCCTTCTCGTTTTCTAATGCTAAAATATTACCTCAAACCTCATTATCAACGGATTAAATCGTAAAAGAAGTGATGGTTTTCACTGCTTATCCCCACTTTGTTTGGAGCGACGAAAGTATAGTTTTCACAGCATTAAAAAGAACTCCAAAACCAAGCAAAATCATCCCAAAACTTTTATGCACCATGGAGTCATTTGCAACCACGGCCCCCTGGGGCCGGAGAATAGCAGGGATATTGACTTTTCACTCTGCAAAGCCCTGGTATATGCCCTGTACTGTAGGGGCCTTTTTTGTGTCAAATCCCTGGTCTCTGCCCCAAGGGGGCCATATAAATATAAAAATCCATATTCTGACAATGTGTCGCAGTAAATTTTGTTAAAAATACATGTACTCCACTATATTCCCCACTGTTTTGGCCGGAATCAAAAGCCTGGCATATCCACGGCACTGCCGGGACACCTCTTAGGTAAAAACACGGTACTTAAGCCCCGCTATGCCCCAGACCCATGGAGGCCGTGGTTGCAAATGCATTATTCTTATACATCAAAAAACTACTAGACCGTCTTAACCCCCATAAATCTTCAGGTCCAGACGACCTAAGTGCACGTGTGTTAAAAGAATGCAGTGCTGAAATTGCCCCGGTCCTTGCCTGCATTTTCAACCAGTCCTTGGCCCAGTCTAGAGTACCAGATGACTGGCTGCAAGCTAATGTGGCTCCCATTTACAAAAAGGGAGAAAAATATGACCCTGCCAATTACAGGCCGGTCTCCTTGACTTGTATTTGCTGTAAGTCTCTTGAGCACATTCTCGTGAGCAAAATCATGCAACATCTATCGGACCATAAGATTTTAGTTGAGTCTCAGCATGGCTTCAGAAGTGGTAGGTCATGCGAGACTCAACTGGTCCAGTTCATTCATGATTTGCAGGCAAACCTAGACAGAGCCAATAATAAAGGTCACAAACAAACAGACCTCATTATTATGGACTTTGCCAAGGCTTTTGATAAGGTCCCCCATAGACGATTGATTTATAAACTGGAGTATTATGGTATCCGAAATGATATCCTCCGGTGGATCTCTGCCTGGCTATCTGGAAGGACACAAAAAGTTGTTCTGGATGGTGTCTGTTCAGACCCTCTCCCCGTGTTGTCTGGCGTCCCCCAGGGTTCTGTTTTAGGGCCCATCCTGTTCTTAATCTTTATTAATGACCTGCCAGACAACATAAGCTCCACAGTCCGCCTTTTTGCTGATGACTGTGTACTCTATAGAAATATTAGACGGTCCGAAGACCAACAGATACTCCAAGATGATTTAGATAAATTGGCACTTTGGGAAGAGGCATGGCTCATGAAATTTAATGTTGCCAAATGTCACTCTATGAGGGTGACTAGGCATCCCCCTCCAAAGCAAATAATCCATGATTATACATTGCATAACCAAGTCCTAGAGAATGTATCGTCAGCCAAATATTTAGGAGTTGAAATTACGGATGACCTCGAGTGGGGTCAGCACATTAATGAAATTACCAGTAAGGCTACTAAGACTTTGGGTTTCCTTCGTAGAAACTTGACTTTTGCATCGAAGGAAATCAAGGCTGCTGCATATAAAACTCTGGTCCGGCCCAAATTAGAATATGCAGCGCCAGTTTGGATGCCCCATCACCAAGTTGATATTAACAGAATAGAAAAAGTACAGAGGACTGCTGCCCGTTGGACCTGTAGGCGCTGGCGCAATCAAAGTCATGTGGGAGAAATGTTAGAAGAACTCCAGTGGCCAGACCTGCAGGAAAGACGACAGCAGGCTTCTCTGTCTCTATTCTACAAAATTCATAATAATCTTGCCATTGTAGATAAGAATAAGTACCTATCTGAGGTCGGTGAAGGGAGCAGGAGAACTAGGTCCCACCCATTCCAGTACCACCGTCCAAACGCTTACACGGACGGTTTTAAGAATTCTTTTTTCCCCAGGACAATTGCAACTTGGAATGGCCTTACAACCGAAGCTGTCTCTTCGGAGACAGTTGATGGGTTTAAGGCCAAAATTTAATATCCTAGGGTAGAGCAGGGGTTAGGCATGGAATGCCTGCCCCTGAGGACTTCTTGTAAATAGTTTTAATCTGCTGGTGGCTATGTCACAAATTCATTTATTTATTTATTTATTTATTTTTTTTTGTGACAACTTATGCGCCACACCAAAAACCTGTCATCATGGTCAAAATTGACCGAGGACAGTATCGGTAGAAAGAAAGAAAGAAATCATCATAGAATTCGAAGCTTACTTTATTGTTGAATAATATTTCTCTATGAAAATACTGGTAAAATGGGCCATGCAAGTAAATAACTTATGACAGAAATTCCAGCTTCCTCCAGCTTGTTTTAACATTGGCGGGCTGGAAGGATCACTGCAGTAGCATGGGCCTAGAATAGGGAATATACAGAAACCATTCATTCATTTCTATTTAAGATTGCACTGTCCCAGTTGATGCAGGACAAACATGTCACAGAGGACTGAGAAACAGATCGACAGAGAACTACAAACTATAAAGTTTCATTCCCCGCTCTGGTCCGAAAATTAGGTTCCACTCGAAAATTAGCAGTTCTGTAATAACTTTACAGCAATAACTTTACAGTTTTAAATCTTGTGGCTTCCTTTAAAAAATTCTGATTCTACTATTGTTCAGTCTGAGTCTACAGTTTTCCCTATTATTTTAGATTTAGAACTCAACGTTACTAACTATTTCAGGAGTTCAAGAACACACCATTCAAATATTCTGCCAAAATACGTCAAACTGAAAGTAGCAAAGGGCAGGTAACTGCTCGTTTAGGTAAAAACCCACACCGCACTTATCTTGTTCTTGTTGTTCTCTGCGCCTCCGTCATAGGACAACTGCTCGTGCACTTGGTTTTTGAATACTTGTCTCTCAGACTGATTCCGGCTTTAGATATGAGAGAGTTATAATATAAGATCTCACTTCTTGTCCAGTGGAACACATAAGCAAATCCAGGCAACCCATCATTTTCCAGTATAGCCTCCATGGGGAGATTCTGGAGGCTGTTGAATGTGCAAAGTATCTTGGGGTATGTATATCGAAAGATCTTAACACCCACATAAATGAAATTACATACATGTATATACATATAAGTCTAATAGAACTTAAGGTTTTGTTAAAAGAAATATTAAAACTAAAATCACTCTGTGAAAAGTATAAAGTTTCTAGACAACCAGATGACTATAAATTGTACTGTGTTTTCAAGAAATAAAGTTACATGCTTAGTTAGAAACTCTTAAAGGAACTTTGAAAAGAATATATCTTCCAGAGTGAAAGACGACTCTAAAAACTTTTGGAAATATGTCAAATCGAAGACAACGGTCAAGTCTACGATTGGAAAATTGAAAAATGAAAATGGTGAACTTATTGAGGACTTCTTCAGGAAGGCCAATATATTAAATGACTATTTTGCGAATGTTTTTACGAGAGAAAATTCATCCAATATACCTGATATTCAGGAAAGGAACTATTCTGCTAGTCTAGAGCATATATATATTGACCAGGATATGGTTAAAAGATATTTGTTACAACTGAAACCAGGAAAGTCCATGGGAGTAGATAACATACATCCAGCTATCTTAAAGAATTTATCTGAGGTTTTTGCCAAACCATTGCCAGAAATTTTTCAGACTTCTATTGCCTTGTGACTGGAAGGATGCTTGTGTTACGCCGCAGTTTAAGAAGGGATCAAAAGTCGAGCCAGGGAACTATCGTCCAGGGAGTTTGACATCAATAGTTTGTAAAGTGTTGGAGAAAATAATTAGAAAACATATAATTGACCACCTGGATAACAACAGTTTTATATCTAATTCGGTCGGGTCGGTCGTGTGTTCTCCAGTTATTGGGTGTTCTCGAGGATTGGTCTAGTTATATAGACGGTGGAGTTTCTTTTGATACAGTATATCTCGACTTTGCTAAGGCTTTTGACACTGTACCTCACGAGCGGTTATTAAATAAAGTTTCATCTGGTAACATCCAGTTATGGATTGTGACAGGCGCCAGAGTGTATCAGTGAAGGGTTGCTTGTCTGACTGGAGGGAAGTTGTCAGTGGAGTGCCACAGGGGAGTGTATCAGGCCCTGTTCTCTTCGTTATTTATATAAATGACTAACCAGAAGTAATGCATAATGTTGTGAAAATGTTTGCCGACGATACAAAGGTTTATTCACCAATATTGGACTCGTCAGACAGAGAAGAACTGCAAGAAGATTTGTATTCTATGTGTGACTGGTCGGATAGTTGGCAGTTGTTATTTAGTGTTGGTAAATGTAAAATTATCCACTATGGTAGAGACAATCCAGAGTATACTTATTATATGGATTCCAAAAAACTTGCTTCGGCAAATGAAGAAAAATGATCATGGGGTAGTGTTCCAGAGAGATTTAAAATTCATTAGTCATATTTCTCAGAAGATTAACAAAGCAAATAGTGTGCTCGGTATCATCAAGAAGACTTGATTTTTCTGGATCAGGATATATTTCTAAAACTCTATAAGGCTCTTGTTAGGCCTCATGTAGAATACGCGAACGTTGTTTGGTATCCAAACTATAAAAAGGACATTGAGTCTTTTGAAAGAGTTCAGCGAGGAGCGACGAAATTACTTCCAGAATTACGTCATTTATCATACCGTGATCGTCTTAAGAGACTGATATTACCTACCTTGTTACACAGACGGAAACGCGGAGATTTGGTACAAGCTTTCAAAATTATTCGTGGTTACGAAAAAATACCCGCGGAAAGATTCTTTGTCTTGTCTAATACTAAAACAAGAGGGCATAACTATAAATTGGAAAAGAGCAGGGCAAACACCTCATTTAGATTAAATAAGTTTTTGCAGCGAGTGGTGAATCAGTGGAATGCATTGCCTCATTATGCTGTGAATGCTTCATCGGTTATGCATTTAAATCCAGCCTGGACAAATTTTACAATTCTGACATCATATATGAGTATTAGTAACAGTATAAATGTCAGCCAGTGTTTTTAAACAGTTGACTTACAGTAATATCCCCGGAAGCGACAATTACCAGTTATTTTATCCAAGAGGATATTATTCATCTACGAAGATTTTGCAACAAGAGTAACCAGATCATACCAGTAATAATAGTGCAACACGAGTAAATTTAAGAGGGTGGGCTAAAAAGAACGTCGTTCTTCAATTTGAGCCCCAGAAGTTCAAGGTTCAAGGTTTGTAAAAGAATCAGCTTATAAAACTCTTGTCCGACCCCAAGTTGAGTATGCCTCCACTGTCTCCACGAAACAGACTATTCAAAAAGTGGAAATGTTGCAAAGAAGGGCTGCCAGATGGTTGACAAGTAGATATTCCTAGTATGACAGTGTTACTGAGATGCTGGGTAACCTTGGTTGGGACCCCCTTATAAATCGCCGATACGATGCTCGCCTCGCGATGTTCTACAAGATCACGTATGGTCCTTTTGCCTTGCCAGTGCCTTCATATTTTGAGAGTCCCATCAGATTATCTGTGCATCCACTAAGTTTCCGCCAGATACACGCTTCTACAGATTATCATGGGTATTCTTTCTTTCCAGTGACTGTTGTTTTGTGGGAACCGGCTCGCTACTCCCTCATTACTTAGCTAATATTACTGACACTTTCATATTGTATTCTTATCTCAACATCATACTTTCAGATCTCACTATCACTTTATTTTTACTTTTATTCTTGCTAACCCTGCGCATAACACTCAGTAGAGGGTGACGCAGTAAATCTTGACAGAGAGAAACATTTCCTGTATTTCCTTTTGGTTTAAACTTTTAATGCAAACTACATGGTTACCAAAACAGTACAATATACAATTTGGTACAGGATCTGACGGTAAGCGAAACGCTTATATGTATGTCATCTCTTGTCCACACCGGACATTTGATACCACCATCAAGTAGCTGTATGAGTACAACAAATAAAGGGTATCAGAAGCATCATTAGAGAAATTGAGATTATTTTCAATGATAAGTATCTTAAGTTTTAAAGAACTCTGAGAATTTAGAATAGTCATGGCTGAAATCAGTCTGTCCGTCTCCCACTCTTTTATGACTGGTATCAAAAAAAATGTACCCTAGTCCCTATATCTAAATATAAACATACTGTCTGTGATTAGGATGCAGGCCCAGGTGGCGAGTCGACCCTCGTCATCAAATATTGCTTCCATTTTGTCTAGAGCAGCGGCTGTATTCGCAGAGAAGTAGGTCTGGGATGTCTGAAAAATAAAACGGAAACTGTTGCATTACTAGTAAAGTGGGGAGAGGTGCAGGGAGGGAGAGGAGGGGGAATATACAAATTGCATGCGCTTGGGCCAACGTGCGGAAGGCCAGTCTGGTAGGCATTTAGAAACATAAAAGTAACCAACGGATACACGCTGTAGTTATTTCATACAGTGCGTGAAAATCAACTTTTATCATGTTTTCTGTGGTATGGTTGAGTGGTTGTCACGCAAGCGGCCCTGATTACACCTTGGTAGTTGCATCCTAGTGGAGATACAACGATGAAACAATATCGAATGAACATCATCACTGAATCAGCATTGATTCAACGTTTCGACATTGTGTGCATACAGGGATGCCTAGGATGTTTTCACTTTTACTGCATTTTCCAAGTAAACTGTGTGGACCCTGATCAGACGCAAGGGTCAACACTTTTTGCTTGTAAAATGCAGTAAAAGTGAAAACATTCCCCAGAAACTAGGAATGGACTCATCCAAAATAATAAAGATGGATAAGTCCAGTGGTCAAAACAGGTTAATAAATTCAATAATACATCAGCACTCTTGTCCTGCAGTTGCCGGCAGCTACTATCTTCGAATTTGAACAGATCCGTTTCGCTTATCGTACAGTGAACTCGACAGTATTGGATCATCGACAGTATCGGATCACTCGTAAGTTATCACCCATTTTTCTCACAAATGAAGCTAATGTTTTGTACCATTATATTGCTGTCATCAAGTTAGACCAATGGCAAAGTGCAGGGTCAAAAATTCGATCGAAATCTGCGACTGTGAAACCAGTCAGAGTTGTTGAAAAGCTTGACCCCTCTTCAGCGGCGCTTGCATTTTGCCTGTTGCTCGGTACCTCCAAAATAGATTTCGGTTATTTAAACTAGTTTATCATAAGGCGATTGAAACCAATTTTGCTTTGTAATGTGCCCTGGCATCCCTAAAATTGCAGGCAATCATTATTTTTGTGACATCCCAGTATTTGATGAAACTAAAGACTTGAAAAGTGGGGTACCTATGTGCGACAGTAACGGATCATAATTTGAACTGAAATACAGGCCTCAGCTGGAAATTAAAACTGTATGTTGGATGTATGGTCTGATGCTGAAAACAAGTCAAAATCGACTACCTGAGTGGCTGCTGTGTCTTCTTACAAATAAGATCAGTATAAAACTAGGACATTTTTTTTGTAAAATATCCCTCATCCCACGCCCCACACACTAGCGTATGATAAGGAAGGTTATGCGTAGCACAACTAAGCTTCTGCTAAACATTCTGAAGAGACAGTCGAGATCAGCTCGCATGTGTGTGAACCCATTAATGACTGGCGTTCATCGGATGGACATCTGTACACATTGTAGGCTCAGACTAATGCCGGAGAACTCGTTGAATGACCAAGTACATGTATAGTGTTCATACACTAATTGCACTGAAATATCGTTAAGGCGGAAAATCCCCGTAAATTATTTGTTAATCATGATCAGACACTACGGTCTTATCAGGGTCTACACTTTGCAAAGGCAGATTATTGTTTCTTTACTGTTTGAGTAGTTCCGTGCTATGGGGCGCAGAGAATTTTTGAGTTAAGAATTTTTGGCATGCGTGTACTTTAGTATACATTCAACTTTTAACTTTTATTTAACAGACATAACCGTTGCTGGTGAAGAACCACATGAAAAATATCGTTGAAAGGCCGTAAATGTTTTCTCTGAGAGTTTAATAGGACCATCTGTTTATGTATCAAAACTATCGAAGCCAAGAAGGTTGGCAGAATACCTCGGAGGAACTCTCCTAAATAAAATAACATCATATGATCCGATACTGTCGCACCTGATTCGTTAGGGCGCGTTTACACGAGCAAAGTTTCTATGACAAAGTAGGTTTGTCACAGAAAAAATGGCTCGTGTAAATGCCAAAATATGACAATGTTTCTTTGACAAATATATATGGTAAAGTTACTTCGATGAATTAAGTTTGTCTGTGTAAACGGAGGACTTTGTTAAAGATTATGTAACAATGAACTTTGCTATAAGCGTGGAAAATGTGACAAAGATTTTGTTTCATTGCTGCAGGTAACTTTGACGAATAATATTTGGTCGTGTGAACACTGCAGCAAATATTTCATTGCCAAAGTTTATGTGACAAAGATTCTATGGCACATTTTCTTTAACAAATAATTTGCTCCGTGTAAACGCAAAATTTTTGTCATACTTTCTTTGTTAAAGTTTCTGTGACATAGAAACTTTGCTCGTGTAAACGCGCCCTTACTGTCGTAAGACCCTCCTGTAAGTCTCGATAAGTTATCTGGCCTTAAAAGAATAAATTTAGTAAATATTTTGACATGGATAGATAGAATGGATATTTTGCAATTGTTATGTGTAATAACATACATACGTTTAGCATTCACATACAAGGAAACAGGAGTTTTATTGAACTTGATCCGATACTGTCGAGTCCACTGTATCAGGGGATGAAAGGGATTGTTGTGAAGTCATTTGTGGTGCCCCAACGACCTCACAAGGTTATGGAATAGCACATAGCGTCACACATGTACATTCCCAGACACGAGATTTGGTTAGTTGGTTGATTTGATGCTTAACGTCCACGGTAAACAACTAAGGTCATGTCGGGACGGTCAGTTAACCTAACCACACTATTCCTGGGCAGGCTTAGACCTCCTAAGCGGTTAACCAGTACTAAGTGCACATACTTTCGCCAGTAACTGACAACTGCCCTTCTTGAATCAGCGGAAGGAGAAACGAAAGTATGTGGCCAGACCGGGATTCGAACCCAGGACCTCTGACTTACGAGTCAGGTGCCCTACCGATTGCGCTACTCGGCCCGGCCCCAGACACGAGATCATAATGATAAGCGTGGTTAATTAAGGTGTTAATTAAGGTACACTTACATGTTTTTTATTTGCCACTTCTTTACGAAGAATTAAGCTACAACTTTTGTGACTACCTGTTTGTTTCCTTGGATGACAAAGCCCTTCTGAAATTGGATCTGCTCTTATAGTAAAGAATTTGCTCCTAGAGGAGCAAACAGTCTTTCCTATAAAAGTTGGACCAAACTGAAAAGGAAGGCAAAAATAAAAAATGGGAGAGCTGCTTCCCCTTAAAGTGTACCCGTTCACCTGAAGATGTCCAAAAACATAGCCAAGTAGTAAAGGGCGGCACTATGGACACGCCCGTCCGGAGACTAAGTCCGCAGCCTGGGGCAGTCTCGGGTCGGGCGTGTCCATAGATGCCACCGCTTTAGTAAGCTTGAAAAGGCTAGTTTGAAATAACTTAGTCTTTTTCATGGGGAAAAGTCTGTGTAATGTGGCATAGGAGATGTCGTAGGAGGCTATACAGTAATATGCGTCTGCTATGAGTCTCTTGGCCCTGTATCTCAAGACCTCACTATACCAGAGGCATGACTCTATAGCGTCAGTTGATGGTGTGAGTTGCTGTGGCATACTCTTGTTCATTCTGTTCAATTTATGAGGCTTTACAGTAATATGCGTCTGCTATGAGTCTCTTGGCCCTGTATCTCAAGACCTCACTATACCAGAGGCATAACTCTATAGCGTCAGTACTTGTTCCTTGGGGATATTTCAAGATTTTAATGTTCTGGACTGAAATTATTTCTTACTAGCCTTCTAAAGCCTGACTACTACATTTGATGTCGAGAAGATCTCTGCTCCCAGTGTGCTTGAACTCGTGGGTATCTAGTGGAAGGTCCACATATCCACATTGAAATTGTGGAGCTGATGTGGATGTCAAGTGGAAGGTCCACATATCCACATTGAAATTGTGGAGCTGATGTGGATGTCAAGTGGAAGGTCCACATATCCACATTGAAATTGTGGAGCTGATGTGGATGATGTGGACTTGATGTGTATGCAATGTGGAGGTTATGTGGATGATGTGGATCCACAATGTGGAGTTTCCACATGTCCACATCTACACATTAGACAAATCGGCTTACCCTGTCCCATTTCTAACAGACTGACACAATGCATCTCACTGTTACAATGCCAACTGCCCAGGGTATGCGCGGAATATGGAGTGTAAGAAAACTGTAATAACTCCAGATTGCCTTGATGGATTTTCATAATTCTTTTTTTATTGGAAAGAACAGGTCAAGGCCTACCAAATAAAATTAAAATAAATTGTCACACTGCGCATGCACGGAATATGGAGGGTAAGAAACCTGTAATAACTCCAAATTGCCTCAATGGATTTTCAATTTTTTTCTTTTATTGGAAAGAACAAGTCAACACCTACCAAATTTTGTTTCAAAATAATAAACCACAATATGCATGTACAGAATAGAAGGTAGGAATCAGATATAACTCAGAATTAGGATGTATGAGGAACAAGTGAACCCCTGGACCTTCCACTAGATACCCACGAGTTCAAGCACACTGGGAGCAGAGATCTTCTCGATATCAAATGTAGTAGTCAGGCTTTAGAAGAAATAATTTCAGTCCAGAACATTAAAATCTTGAAATATCCCCAAGGAACAAGTACTGACGCTATAGAGTTATGCCTCTGGTATAGTGAGGTCTTGAGATACAGGGCCAAGAGACTCATAGCAGACGCATATTACTTTAAAGCCTCATAAATTGAACAGAATGAACAAGAGTATGCCACAGCAACTCACACCATCAACTGACGCTATAGAGTTATGCCTCTGGTATAGTGAGGTC
Organism: Ctena decussata; assembly: GCA_963989385.1. NCBI lineage: Eukaryota > Metazoa > Mollusca > Bivalvia > Lucinida > Lucinidae > Ctena > Ctena decussata. Next base: position 48,606,228 of record OZ022500.1, read on the forward strand.
TTGAGATACAGGGCCAAGAGACTCATAGCAGACGCATATTACTGTATAGCCTCCTACGACATCTCCTATGCCACATTACACAGACTTTTCCCCATGAAAAAGACTAAGTTATTTCAAACTAGCCTTTTCAAGCTTACTAAAGCGGTGGCATCTATGGACACGCCCGGCCCGAGACTGCCCCAGGCTGCGGACTTAGTCTCCGGACGGGCGTGTCCATAGTGCCGCCCTTTACTACTTAGCCATTTCGCAATCGGTACCCCGCTCGGCCAATTCCGTGAATCAGTTGATTCACGGAATTGGCCGAGCTGTGTTCCGATTGAGCCATTACGACGATACTGGGGACGATACACACCCTGTCAAAATCATGCACTCGTGAAAGTGCTCCCGCCTGATCGTCCGTCAGATGTATTATGTCATTCCCACCATCATACACGTTGGTCGCATACCAAATCACTCCAAACCGGAAGTCGTCTGCTATAGATGATCGGAAGAGATCGACTGCATCAGAGACGAACGTGCGCATCAGATCTATTGTGTCGTTGGTTATACTTGCAGAAACATCTAAGACAAAGATAGTGTCTAGCGTTCCAAAACATTCTGGAACTGAAAAACAAGAGAACAAAATATAGGACGAACTGCTGCTGGAAGTCAGATTTGTTAAAGAAGTCGGAAGCTATAGGTAAGAAGTCGGAAGCAGGAAGTCAGAAATAAAATGTTGGAAATCAGAAGAAAGAATGCAGAAATAAGTAGTAGAAAGTTAGAGGTAAGAAGTCGGAAGTTAGAAGTATGAAGCAAACAGTTGGAAATTATAACAAGTCGGAAGTCAGAAGAAGCCGGAAGTCAGAAGTCGGTAGGGAGAAGTCTTGAAGTAACGTAACAAGAGCAACAAATCCAATTGCACATACAGGCAAATTGCAGGGAGGGGGGGGGGGGGTTGGCGCGCAGAAAACATTGAATATTTTATAAATATAAGTAATTTCCTCCATTTATTCAACCTTTTTCCCCATTAAAATACATATATAAAAAAAAAAAAACATTGCAGATGTCGAATCCGTTGGCATAGAATATATAACTTTGTAAATTTAGAATTGGTATCGCGAAATAGAGTTGTCCCCTGCGTTATCAGTGCAATTTTCTATTTAAGAATGCCATTTGAGGGATCATATTACCCAAATTAAATATTATCATAAAATTATGAAAAATAATCACAACACTAAAAAAGAATCTATATGCATAAAAAGGCGATGTCAATTGATGTTTTGACAATCGTGTGAAACGTGGCTTTCCTATACAGTTCAATGCATTTCCCGCTGTTGATTCTGTTGCTACGTTATAAACCGAATGATGAGAAAAGTTGCGATCGAGAAGCAAGAAAAATAGTAGTTTGAAGTAGGAAGTCGTGAAGTTAGAAGCTCACTTTTAACTTCTCACTTCTTACTTTCTATTTCTTACTGTCGACTTGTTACTTCTGATATCCGACTTCTTACTTCTGACTTCCAACTTCTTACTTCCATCTTCATACTTTCAACTTATAACAAGTCGGAAGTGAGAAGTAAAAATTTGGAAGTCAGAAGTAGGAGGTCTGGAGTGAGAAGTAGAAACAGGGAAGACATAAAGTTAGAACTAAGTAGTTAAGAGGTTGAAAGTAGGAAGTCGTGAAGTTAGAAATTCACTTCTTACTTTTGACATCTAATTTCCCACTTCTTACTCTCTACTTCTTACTGTCGACCTCTTACTTCCGACTTTTCTTACTTCTGACTTCGAACTTCTTACTTCCGGCGTCCTACTTCTGACTTCCAACTTATAAGAAGTCCGAAGTAAGAAGCCTCGGAAGTAGGAAGTCGGAATTCAGAATAATAAGTTCAAAATCATATGTAAGAAGTCGTGAGTGAGAAGTACATGTAGGAAAAGGGAACTCATAAATCAAGAAATAAGAAGTGAAGAAGTTGAAAGTAGGAAGTCGTAAAGTTAGGCTGTTAATTATATACTTTTTAGTTACAACATAAACATCTAGCTTTAAGAGGGGAAATGAGTTAAAACAGGTCACACGTGGGTATGGTGGGCCTCACTGCTGTTTTAAAAGCATCCTGACCAGTGTCTGCATTTTCCCCATTTTTGTTTGGCACTATTTGTTTGATACAACCATTCTTTTTTATGTGTATTTAATTTTTCATATTCAAAGACTACTGAAAGGGAAAGACTGCTGAAGATTTTACTTAATCTCCTTTACTAATATAAATGGAAATAAGATGAAATATGATGTAAGAGCGAAAACTAGTGAATGAAATTGAAGCAGTAAAGGGAGGCAATTAAACTGCGCCTGTTTCAAATTATATTTACTTTCCTTGCTGACATAATTTTGTTAAGGGAGATTAACCCAGTAATATGTCTTATTAGTTGGTTCCCTTTATAGAAATGGAATTCACAGTTCTGAATTACTTGCCTTTAACAATGTCGGTAGAGGTGAATGTTCAGGAAGCCGCGAACGATAAAACCAACAAAGTGGCATGCGCGCCAAACGCAGATTCAGGTCAGCCTGAGCAGCCGCTCAGTCTAATCAGAGCCTTTACTCTGCGCTTAAAGGTTTAAGTTACTTCAATGCCGACAGCAAAGACTCTGATCAGACTGGGCAGATGCCCAGGCTGATCTGAGACTTCTCTGGGCGCACATGCAACATTGTTGTTTTTGTCGTATCGGGGCACATATAGGGTTGAAAAACAAGTCACTTACCAGCTTCACTGTATGGCACGACAGAGCAGAGGAGCAAAATCAAAACAAACCGTGTACCCAGCTTGTCTGTTAAAATGTGTGTATTTCTCTTTTGTGTCTGTAGATTGAGAAAAATGACAATTTGAGACACTTTACAATAAATAATACCATGTAGACAATTTGAGACACTTTACACTAAATAATACCATGTGTGCAAACATTTTTTTCAAATATATAGGCAACCAATCACATCACATAACACGCGCTGTTAAAGCTGACTAGCAATGGTCATTTTACACCCGCCCGGTACTCCTTTTTTAAGGTTTCATATTAGATATCACATCATCTTCGCAAGCCAAGGGTACTTACTCCACTTTGTTCCTCAAGCAAAGGGTACTAACTCCACTTTGTTCCTCACGTACGTATTAAAGGAAGAAAGTGGAGTTGGTACCCTTGGCTTGCGAAGATGATATCACATTGGATATAGTGATGTTCCAGTCTCAAGTTTAATACTTGTTTTTGGGTCCTACAAGTTTTCACGCTTACCAATTGGTTTGAAAACCAGTCCGAACTCTTTTCAGCTGTTGATGGACAGAGCCCTAAATGGGCTTTCTTTTAAATTGTCCAGATGGCTCAACGGAACGTATGCATTGTTTCCCAACCCTTCGGTCAGTCTCAACTTATTAAATTCTCCAGATTTGTTATACGAGGAACGATTTATAGAAACTTCTCAGCCCCAACATGTTCTGAAACTTTTAGAGTAGATTCGAGTTATTGATTTTAAACGGCCATTCTACAGAGCGACAAACACGAAATTTCGGGAATTTATCTTCTGTATCAATCGGATAACTCTTCACTTTTTACAGCCCCCCTCCCCTCCCTCCCCCCCCCCCCCCCCTGACTGTTCAACTCTTTGACCGACCATAACTTCAGGAGCATAGTCAATCATTTTGCGAGTTGTTTTTGCAAACATATGCCAAATAGCCCCCCCCCCCCCCCCCCCCCCCTGACTGTACAACTCACTTCAGGAGCATAGTCAATCATTTTGCGAGTTGTTTTTGCAAACATATGCCAAATAGCTTCCCTGTAAGTGATGATATATACAAGCATAAATTAATTCCATTTCAGAATAACAATTATTCAGTTGTTAGGAAGTGTCTATTTTCAGAGTTTCTGCAGATAGTGCACAATCGACATTAGAGTAGACCCCATTTCAAACGGATTTCGTCGTCCTGGTAAGCTAAGGGGGATTAATGAAAAGTTTTCTCCCTTTGTTTTTTTTAGCTCACCTGAGCCTTTAGGCTCATAGGTGAGCTTATAGTATAGCCAGGCATCCGTCGTCCGTCCGTCGTCCGTCCGTCAACATTTTCAAACATCTTCTCCTCCGAAACCGCTGGGCTGATCAAAGCCAAATTTTATATGGAGCCTTCATGGGTTGGGGGAACGAAAGTTTGTTCGGGGTATCTGGGTCACATGACCAAGATGGCCGCCACGCCCATATATGGTAAAAACCCTTCAAAAATCTTCTTCTCCAGAACCAAAAGGCCTATGACCTTGATACTTGGTATGTAGTATCGGGCATGCGGGCCCATCATAGTTTGTACAAATCATGACCTTGCGGTGACCTTGACCTAATTTACGTCATGGTCAACTTTGGAACGTTAGGCTTTTATATGGGAAAACGCTTAAACAGTGGATTTCTCAGAAACTATTTAAGTCTAAGGTACAATACTTGGTATACATGGTCGACTAAATGACCAGATGAAGATATTATGTCACTAAAGGTCAAGGTCATTCCGTCGGACCATCCGTTGTCAAGATTTTCAAACATCTTTGTCTCTGAAACCACTGGGCCGATTATAGCCAAATTTCATATGGAGTGTCAGTGGGGTGGGAGAATGAAAGTTTATACCTGGGGTCTGGGTCACATGACCAAGATGGCCGCCATGCCCATATATGGTAAAAACCCTTCAAAAATCTTCTTCTCCAGAACCAAGAGGCCTATGACCTTGATACTTGGTATGTAGTATCAGGCATGCGGGCCCATCATAGTTTGTACAAATCATGACCTTGCGGTGACCTTGACCTAATTTACGGCATGGTCAACTTTGGAACGTTCGGCTTTTATATGGGAAAACGCTTAAACGGTGGATTTCTCAGAAACTATTTAAGTCTAAGGTACAATACTTGGTATACATGGTCGACTAAATGACCAGATGAAGATATTATGTCACTAAAGGTCAAGGTCATTCCGTCGGACCATCCATTGTTAAGATTTTCAAACATCTTCTCCTCTGAAACCACTGGGCCGATTAAAGCCAAATTTCATATGGAGTCTCAGTGGGGTGGGGGAATGAAAGTTTGTACCCGGGGTCTCGGTCACATGACCAAGATGGCCGCCACGCCCATATATGGTAAAAACCCTTCAAAAATCTTCTTCTCCAGAACCAAAAGGCCTATGACCTTGATACTTGGTATGTAGTATCGGGCATGCGGGTCCATCATAGTTTGTACAAATCATGACCTTGCGGTGACCTTGACCTCATTTACGGCATGGTCAACTTTGGTATGTTAGGCTTTTATATGGGAAAACGCTTAAACAGTGGATTTCTTAGAAAGTATTTAAGTCTAAGGTATAATACTTGGTATACATGGTTGACGAAATGACCAGATGAAGATATTATGTCACTTAAGGTCAAGGCATTCCGTCGGACCATCCGTCGTTAAGATTTTCAAACATCTTCTCCTCTGAAACCACTGGGCCGATTGAAGCCAAATTTCATATGGAGTCTCAGTGGGATGGGGGAACGAAAGTTTGTACCCGGGGTCTGGGTCACATGACCAAGATGGCTGCCATGCCCATATATAGAAAAACCCTTCAAAAATCTTCTTCTCAAGAACCAAAAGGCCTATGACCTTGATACTTGGTATGTAGTATCGGGCATGCGGGCCCATCATAGTTTGTACAAATCATGACCTTGCGTTGCCCTTGACCTAATTTACGGCATGGTCAACTTTGGAACGTTAGGCTTTTATATGGAAAAACGCTTAAACGGTGGATTTCTCAGAAACTATTTAAGTCTAAGGTACAATACTTGGTATACATGGTCGACTAAATGACCAGATGAAGATATTATGTCACTAAAGGTCAAGGTCATTCCGTCGGACCATCCGTCGTCAAGATTTTCAAACATCTCCTCCTTCGAAACCACTAGGCCGATTAAAGCCAAACTTCATATGGAGTGTCAGTGCGGTGGGGGAATGAAAGTTTGTACCCGGGGTCTGGGTCACATGACCAAGATGGCCGCCACGCCCATATATGGTAAAAACCCTTCAAAAATCTTCTTCTCCAGAACCAAAAGGCCTATGACCTTGATACTTGGTATGTAGTATTGGGCATGCGAGCCCATCATAGTTTGTACAAATCATGACCTTGCGTTGACCTTGACCTAATTTACTGCATGGTCAGCTTTGGTACGTTAGACTTTTATATCTGAAAACGCTTAAACAATGGACTTCTCAGAAACTATTTAAGTCTAAGGTATAATACTTGGTATACATGGTCGACTAAATGACCAGATGAAGATATTATGTCACTAAACGTCAAGGTCATTCTGTCGGACCATCCGTCGTTAAGATTTTCAAACATCTCCTCCTTCGAAACCACTGGGCCAATTAAAGCCAAACTTCATATGGAGTGTCAGTGGGGTGGGGGAATGAAAGTTTGTACCCGGGGTCTGGGTAACATGACCAAGATGGCTGCCATGCCCATATATGGTAAAAACCCTTCAAAAATCTTCTTCTCAAGAACCAAAAGGCTTATGACCTTGAAACTTGGTATGTAGTATCGGGCATGCGGGCCCATCATAGTTTATACAAATGATGACCTTGCATTGACCTTGACCTAATTAATGGCATGGTCAACTTTGGTACGTTAGGCTTTTATATGGGAAAACGCTTAAACAGTGGATTTCTCAGAAACTGTTTAAGGTACAATACTTGGTATACATGGTCAACTAAATGACCAGATGAAGATATTATGTCAGTAAAGGTCAAGTTCATTCTGTCGGACCATCCGTCGTTAAGATTTTCAAACATCTTCTCTTCTGAAACCACTGGGCCGATTGAAGCCAAATTTCATATGGAGTCTCAGTGGGATGGGGGAACGAAAGTTTGTACCCGGGGTCTGGGTCACATGACCAAGATGGCTGCCATGCTCATATATGGTAAAAACCCTTCAAAAATCTTCTTCTCAAGAACCAAAAGGCCTATGACCTTGAAACTTGGTATGTAGCATCGGGCATGCGGGCCCATTATAGTTTATACAAATGATGACCTTGCATTGACCTTGACCTAATTTATGGCATGGTCAACTTTGGTACATTAAGCTTTTATATGGGAAAACGCTTAAACAGTGGATCTCTCAGAAACTGTTTAAGTCTAAGGTACAATATGTTGTATACATGGTCAAACAAATGTCCAGATGAAGATATCATGTCTTTAAAGGTCAAGGTCATTCTGTCAGACCATCCGTCGTCAAGATTTTCAAACATCTTCTCCTCTGAAACCACTGGTCTGATTCAAGCCAAATTTCATATGGAGTCTTAGTGGGATGGGGGAACGAAAGTTTATACCCGGGGTCTGGGTCACATGACCAAGATGGCCTCCATGCCCATATATGGTAAAAACCCTTCAAAAATCTTCTTCTCCAGAACCAAAATACCTATGACCTTGAAACTTGGTATGTATCATTGGGCATGCGGGCCCAACATAGTTTATACAAATGATGACCTTGCATTGACCTTGACCTCATTTACGGCATGGTCAACTTTGGTACGTTAGGCTTTTATATGGGAAAACGCTTAAACAGTGGATTTCTCAGAAACTGTTTAAGTCTAAGGTACAATATGTTGTATACATGATCAAACAAATGACCAGATGAAGATATCATGTCTTTAAAGGTCAAGGTCATTCTGTCAGACCATCCGTCGTCAAGATTTTCAAACATCTTCTCCTCTGAAACCACTGGGGAGATTGAAGCAAAATTTTATTTGGAGTCTCAGTGGGATAGGGTAACGAAAGTTTGTACCCGGGGTCTGGGTGACATGACCAAGATGGCCGCCATGCCCATATATGTTAAAAACCCTTCAAAAATCTTCTTCTCCAGAACCAAAAAGCCTTTGACCTTGAAACTTGGTATGTAGCTTTGAGCATGCGGGCCCATCATAGTTTATACAAATGATGACCTTGTGTTGACCTTGACCTATTTTACCGCATGGTCAACTTTGGTATTTTAGGCTTTTATATGGGAAAACGCTTATATAGTGGATTTCTCAGGAACCATTTAAGTCTAAGGTACAATATGTTGTATATATGGTCAACTAAATGACCTGATGAAGATATTATGTTACTGAAGGTCAAGGTCATTTTGTCGGTCTGTCCGTCATCAAGATTTTCAAACATCTTCTCCTCTGAAACCACTGGGGAGATTGAAGCCAAATTTCATATGGTGCCTCAGTGGGATAGGGGAACGAAAGTTTATACCCGGGGTCTGGGTGACATGACCAAGATGTCCGCCATGCCCATATATGGTAGAAACCCTTCAAAAATCTTCTTCTCTAGAACCAAAAGGCCTATGACCTTGAAACTTGGTATGTAGCATCGGGCATGCGGGCCCATCATAGTTTATACAAATGATGACCTTGCATTGACCTTGATCTAATTTACGACATGGTCAACTTTGGTATGTTAGGCCTTTATATGGGAAAACTTTTTGTCACTGAAGGTCAAGGTCATTTTGTCGGTCTGTCCGTTATCAAGATTTTCAAAACATCTTCTCCTCTGAAACCACTGGTCTGATTGAAGCAAAATTTCATATGGAGTCTAAGTGTGATCAGGGAATAAAAGTTTGTTCTCGGGGTCTTGACCAAGATGGCCGCTATGCCCGTATATGGTAAAAACCCTTCAAAATCTTCTTCTCCAGAACCAAAAGGCGTATGACCTTGAAACTTGGTATGTAGCTTTGGGCACTCAAGCCCATCATAGTTTATACAAATGATCGTGCGTTGACCTTGACCTAATTTATGACACTGTCAACTTTGATACATTATGTAGGCTTTTATATGGGAAAATGCTTAAACAGTGGATTTTTCAGAAACTATTTAAGTCTAAGGTGCAATATTTGGTATATATGGTTGACTAAATGACCAGATGAAGATATTTTGTTGTTAAAGGTCAAGGTCATTCTTTGTCTTTTGTACATGGTCATTGAGATTGTGTCACCCGTCAACATTTTCAAACATCTTCTCAGAGGCCACTAGGGTCAATTGAAGCCATATTTCATATGGAGCTTCACCGGCTTAAAGGAACCATTGTTTGTTCAGATGGTCTCGGTCACTTGACCAAGATGGCCACCATGCCCATATATGGTAAAAACTCTTCAAACGTCTTTTTCTCGAGAACTGAAAGGCCTATAACCTTGAAACTTGGTACCGGTACGTAGCATTGGGCACTCAGGCCCATCATAGTTTATACAAATGATTACTGTATTTCATATAGAGCTTTAATACTGGGTCAAAGGAATCAAAGTTTGTTCAGATGGTCATGGTCACATGAACATGGTGGCCGCCACACCCATATATGATAAAAACCCTTCAGAAATCTTTGTCCAGAAACAAAGGCCCAGTGACCTTGTGGCTTTGTATATAGAATTGGGACTCAACATTAATCCTCAAGGGAGCGGGGTTATCTGCCCCTGCCCTGGTGCTATATACATGTATAAAAGCATTAAAATATATACCAGGACCAAGTGTCAGGTGAGCTACAGGACCATTGGTCCTCTGGTTTCGTTAAGCGTTAGCAAATTCGTTCCGCCAAAAGCTTACCTCTGATTAGAAGATATGGTAGAGTTGCACCCCCGCACAGGGGTTGTCACATTAAAAAATCGTCTCGAGGGTCTTATATCGCGGGTTTGTTTCGTCTTTCCAATAATACTCATGGAGTTCAGAAGCTAGTCGTTTGTTTTACTTTCGCGATTTTTTAATATTTCAGTGTACTTCGTTAATATTTACAGACATGAAATCAGAAAAATGTACATTTCATAAAATTTCTTTGCCAATGACAGATAATTCTATATATGCATATAGTATTACTATACGTATTTTCCGGCATATCAATGAAAATAATAAGAGAGTGCGTGATGGAGAGTTTTACAATTAAATAGGTGTTCAAGAAATATAAAGAGATGTGAGTAGTCTGCTTAACCCTAATACGCCATAAAGCAGACGACAAAATTTACGTCTGCAGAATTTCAAAAAATGTCTCGTCCAAGCGATAACATATTGAGAATTCGAACACTAGAGGGCAAACAGTGTAGATTCAGATGAGGTGGCTCGTTATGAGCCACATCACCTGGATCTACACTGTTTGCCAATTCAACAATTTTAATTTTTGGCGCTTTAAGGGTTAAGATAACTTTGTTTTTGGTATTAACACGATGCTACAACTGTTTAAATTCATTACTTTGAATTATCGCCACTTAGAAGGCGAATATTTGAATATTTTCAATATGGACATAACTTGCAATTAAAAAGCATTAATCCAAAATGCATGAGTTCACGATCCTGTTAATTGACCGAAATTTCTAAACTTTTCCTTCAGGAGAAAGTGCCAGACATGTTAAGGTGAAACATGTTTTTCTGCCATATTTACAAAGGGAGGCAACTTCCGAGACTTCCCGTTTGCTTCCCTGGGTGACGCAACCCGTCCAAAATGGAGCCTTTTCTGGAAGGAAGCAATTCGCTTCTGATGGAACTTTTTCTCCTATAAGATTTGATCTCCCATTGAGAAGGGAGGCGAAAATAAAAATGACAGAGTTGTTTCCCCTGAAAATTCACTTTGAAGGAATTAATACAGAAATGTTGACATACCTTCATGTTTGCCATATAGTCAGTCCATAGTGAATTTTCTATACTTTTCCGTTTTAAACAACTTGTCATAAATATTGTTTTCAATTCCAATGCCAATATCAGCGTGTTCTTTTTCCGTTCTACGTGTAGTTTAAATTCCAAATTTTGAATATTCAATATTTCTTACAAACTGGACATAGATAAGTTACAGAAATTCAGATAAACCTGCTCTCTTTGCATTAAGATGTTCTGCACTATATGCCTAGGGCTGTAACTAATCATTAAAACACGCTTTAAATTAGTAAAACATAACTCGGAAATAGAAGTTTGATTTTAAATTTTGCCCTTTGGTTAAAAAAGGGGGCTTGTCTGGTATCTAAATGCGTTTAATTTATATCTTTTTCCTTTAGGATGGCTAATATGAAAGACATGTGTATAAAGTTGACAAATATAATCTAGATTAATGTCACTGTAAAGTACGCCCCGAACGCATATTATGGTGTTTCGCTTGATGTCTACAACTTACTTCAGTGCATAGATCTGTTGACATAGTCTGACCAATCAAAGAGTTCAAGAGGCAACTACACAAATACAAAAGTCCAGGGCCCAGTTGTTCAAAACTAACGACGCCATTGTTAACGTTTCGTTAAAGTTTCAAACTTTAAAATATCTCAAATACGCCAATATTTTTTGTTGAAAAAATGTGAGAAGCATTTGTAATGCAAAAGCTAACATTTTTTCAACAAAAAATATCAGTGTATTTGGTTATTAAGTCATAAAACACTTGTTGACCTCTTAACAAGCTCGTTTAACGATACTTTGAACAAGCGGATCCAGAACACCAAACACGGCCGAACAAGCGCGTGCGAACACACCCCACGGTAATGTATGAGCCTTTCATCCCAACATGCAGAAAAAAGAGAAAACGACCGAACCGATGAAAGAGCAGTTCTCTGATTTTAAAAATAAAATAGTAAGGTCAGGAGTATATGAGCCACGACACGAGAAAACCAACAAAGTGGTTGTGCGCCCAGCGAAGACTCAGTTCAGACTGGGCTTTCAGACTGGGTATCCGCCCGGTTTGGTCGGACTCTTCACTAAGCGCTTAAAGGGTAACTAAGGGTTTAAGCTACTTCCATGCGGACAGCGAAGACTCTGATCAGACTGGGCGGATTTTCTGGTGTCGCGGCTCATATACATTAGTCGGATCCATCTGTCTGCGCAGCCCACTTTTAGCACACTGCCCAATGTACCCTGTAGATAATACAAGGTATATATCAACAATAGTTAGCAACAATAGTTTTCTTCAAAATTCCCCCGTCCCCTCCCCAACAGGTCATATCACCCTCCTCCCTCCCCTGAAAAGGGAAGAAAAGTAAAGAAAAAGAATGAATAAACATATATTGTAATGATATCGAGGCCTGCATACGGCGTTACGAACGGAAGCAAAATGCCTATTCTTCATCTCCGCGTAAGATCTATTAACTATGGTTAATGATATTGTAATCACCAATATAGTGAAATATCCAATTAATAGAGCACCCGTGAAAAATATTTTAAGAAAGAACCCGAATTTTATAAGAAAAAAAATGTATTTATACAATGTTACGATAAGAAAGAGACCTCCATACCCCTCTATTACGAACACATACACGACCAAAACCAGAGCACATGCCAGAAAACTTCGGGACTGCTATCCCTCTCACTGGTTAACCCTTTCTTGTCCATCTTTTTATTTGGATGAGCTCAATTCTAGTTTTATGGGTTTGTGGTAAATGTATTCACTTTTATTGTATTTTAGAAATAGGATGGATGCCTTGCGATTTTACGCCCTTTTTAATAGTATTTCAGTCATATCAGGACAATCGATGGGTAATAATGAACGGCGGTATGCAATGACACCCCGTTTACGATTAAAAATATTCCTTCCTACAGCGGGACTCGAACCCCGGGACCCCTAGATCAGCAGGCCAGCGCTTAACCTACTGAGCTTCCGAGGCTCCTCACGGTAAGCAAACAGTGTTGACCCAGGCTGATCAGACACCGTTCTTCGGCGCCTGAACTGGATCGGCCGTAACGTGTAACATGTACCCAAACGGGTTTCCGGTCTAAAACTGGTTAAAAGAGAGAGAGACAGCAGCCATAAGACACACCGAGACGCGAACAAATCCCAGTCCAACTCAAGCGGCGGCAGAGTCCCTAACCATAACCAAAGAACATGGGGAAGTAACAAAAAAAAAAAAAAAAAAAAAAAAAAAAAAAAAAAAACAGGATGAGAACGGGAGTACTAAAACTTAACGGCTTCAACAAAAGTAAAGTTTTTTTTCCTGTTGAAGTGGTCTTTAAACATCACACCTATTCGAATTAATTCAATGGCAAATGTACTTTGTACTTATTTTTTTTTGTTCCAGAGCATCATACCGTCCCGCCAGTTTAATATAAATCACTGCCAAAATCGAGTCAGTGGAGTTGTCAGTTTAATCGCAGGTCTACCACTAAATAGGCTGACAAATATGCGTCATGATACCCGAACAAATCAGATGGTAGTCATTAAAAGTACTAATTAATGTGAAATTTCATCACCATTTATCCGTTACTATTACTATTAATTCATTCACCGAGTACGAATCGCTTCAGTATTACTGTAGATCAAGGTCGTGACGTTGATAGGTCATGCGACGATATATAACGTTCAGACGTCATTTCCTAGCAACCGCACAGCAAAGCAGCAGCGAGATAGATGTGAAAAACTATCGCTCTTGAAAAAACATATAAGATAACATCTAAAGATGACAGAGATACCAATTTACGATCTCCGTAGAGCTGATGACCCCGAGTAAGTACTTTACAGCTTTAGTGACCATGAACATAAAATATAAACAACAATTCCAGGCCAAAAGTAGCCTATTTTATCAAAATCTAAAATCCCATTGACTTGCATGCATTTCCATTTACTTATAATTTTTGTGGATTAAGATTAACTTTTTTCCATTACAGAAGCTAAGAATTCGTGGTCCAAAAAAGTAGAACTACTGTGCTTTTTTTGTTGATATTGCTTTAGCAACATGATCTCATGAAGATGCTCGTGGTGCAGATTTAGCTCTGTCCCTCGCTTATGGTTACAGTACTCAACTTCTGAACCTCACCACGCACCTCACTTACAATTAATATACTTGTGACCATATGGATCTACAGCCTGATAGCTTTGATACAGACTACAAAATATTCGCCCATATTTCGCTCTTATGTTCATCGGTTGAGGAAAGCGGTTATGTAAATAATAATAACAAAAATGGTAATGGTGTGTTTTAACGGTATTCATCTTTGCTAGTCGATGCTTTAGATTTATAGAATTAAAAGGAAATTCAGTTTTTGACAGAAGATCCACTGATCACCACTAGATATGAAAATAGCTCATCGGGCGTATGAATATGTATCATGGTGATCTTTTGCTGACCGTTCCGGGGCGGTATTTCTATTGTGATTCCTTGGTGCTACATTGTGCTGTGTCCGCTTGTCTATGTTCTTTGGCGTTTTGGTAACCTGTTTTGCTACCCAATCTGCCTTTTGTTTTGTTAGTGAAAAATGAAATAGATGTTGATGCTGTTTTTGAATAGGGTAGCTGAATGACCACCTGTTTGGGAAGGAGCTGCTCATTCGGTTCACCGTGCGTGTCTTTCGTGAACTTGTGTCAGTTTTTCCGTGTGTGTGTGTGTGCTTCTTTCCCTATTGGTTTTGAGAACGGGATGTGGTGTTTAATTGTATTAATTCCTGATCATTGCCTATCTTTTTACTTTACTTTAAAGAAACAAAATGCAAAAACAGATATCTTCCAAAGGAGTAAATCAGACGGGATTCGATATGCTTTTATTTGACATCGGATTTGGAACAGCAATTAACACTAGCTACATGGGCCATTTTCCGACATACGCGCGTGTAAAAAAAAAAAAAAAAAAAAAAAAAAAAAAAAAACAACAACTAAAAACAGCTGTTAAAGAAATAGAACATCAGTTTCACTACAAACATATCATTATACAATATAAACAGATTTAAAATATCCGGTGTACATAAAAATTATTGCACTTACACATTTAAATTAATCACAAACAATAGCCCAATCAACATAAAGAATAATTACAAAATCCCATATTTACAATCTATCTCCACAACAAACCTCATCTGAAAGAAATGCGAAAGTGTCACCAAGGACTCCTGCATCAATGTAAGTTGAGTTACAAGATTCTTGATATATGTCGAACATGCAGGAAAGCTAGGTGTTCGTATTTTAGATTTTTACGGTACAAGTGGCTACATCAAACATCATAGCATCATACATAGATGCTTCATACAGCCACTTGTGGCTTCATGGGTTGACTGATGCTCTGTGAAACTGTCGCAGTCCAGTGGGAAAACTTTATACAAACCGTGTGCATTGGTCTCAAACCGCGCTAGCCTTCAACCCAGATTTGGGCAAACGCTCTATCTAATGTACTATTCAGTATGCAAGCATATTTTCTGAAGTAACGCGACGTTACTGACGTTCAAACGCCATCTCTTAGCAACCGCTCAGCAAAGTTGCAGTGAGGTAGACGTGGAAAATAAGCACTCTTGAAAATTAAAATAAACTAATGGCAGAGATACCTATTTACGATCTCCGTAGAGCTGATGAGCCTGAGTAAGTTATTTAATTTATAACCGGCACAAAATGGAAATAAGTTCGCAAGAATTAAAAGAAATAATTGAAAAAATTATCTCAAAAAACTTCAAGTAGTTTCTATAATGCTAATAGTCACTTTTTAGGTTATTATATTTACACTGACTTAATCTAAATAATTATATAGAAAACCACGCTAGTGTCTTTTGATATCAAGTTTATCAGGCTCGACCAGAAACACGTCGGACTGGCTCGGCAAGCCTCGCCATTCATACGCTGTTTCTGGTCTCGCCTGATAAACTTGACATCAAAAGACACTAACACAATATTCTCTATTTTCCCGCACATTCTAGAGGCAAGAGAAAGGAAGGTTTGCAAGGTGCGTTTGCAATGCTTGTTGTTCAGTACTCTAGGGGGAGGGAGAGACACGGAGACAGGAGCCACTTGTAGCTGTCGTAGTGTATTTTTGTCGTAATGTATTTTTCGAAAGAGGAAAGCAGCACCATGATATAATTCTTATTAAATTACACTGTTTGCAATTCCATTTGCATCTGTTGGGCGCATTACTGCATTGTAAAATCAAAGTATAGTCAATTCCCGATATCTCGAACACTAATATCTCAAAGTACCTTCTTTTACCAAAGAATATGTTTCCTATTTTTATTTACATTTCAACTCCTGTAATCTCTACTACTGGTATCTCAAAGCAAATTTTCTAGTACCAGAAAATTTACTTTGCGATATCAGTAGTTTGGGCTGAAGTTCCACTTCGAGATATCGAGATCTGACTGTCGGATATTACGAGTTCAGTGATAATTTTAGTCAGCCCCGGATCCAGGGGGTGGGCTTTGGGGCTTCAGCCCCGACATTTGGCCTCTGTGTTATGCATAATATGTAGGCCTCAAGATAATAAGAAGTTTCTGATGACAGTTTGAAAGAAAAATAGCCAATGTGGTTAGATCAAAACATATGTTGTGACATCTCATTAGAATCGCCTCGGGGAGGCGATTCTAATGAGATATCAAAACATATATTTCAAGGAAAAATATTTAAAAAATTCTCTTGAAACTGAACCATAAATATGTCATATCTTCAAGCCCCCTCCCCCACACACATCATTTTGGCACCTCCCAGCCCCACCAGTTATCCAGAGCCCCACCAGTATGGGATGGTCTGGATCCGGGCCTGATTAGTTGTCTCAATTTTTGGATTGTTTACGGTATATACAAAGTTTATGTTTAAAGCGCTAAAAATGAAAATTGTTGAATTTGCAACATCGTAGATTCAAATGAGGTGGCTCATAATGAGCTGCCTCATCTGGATCTACACAGTTTGTCCTCTAGTCTTTGAAATCTCGTTATCATACAGCTTGTACAAGCTATGGACAAACTCAGTGCAAGGAGTGTGCGGCCATGGATACGTTCCGCTAAGCCTCCTGGGTTCGAGGATATAAAACTTGGGAATAATCTCAAACTCAAAATAAAGCACACTGATTGGCTGCTTCCGAGCATGTGCTTGGAAGCAGCCAATCAGTGTGCTTTATTTTGAGTTTCAGAATGTACTCAAGTTTCATAGCCTCTGGGCCAGCCAGGGGGACATCGTTATGGGAATGGAAACAACAATTAGTGGACCAGAATGACCTACTGCGATTGGTTGCAAATGTTTTCACACATTTATACGTGCATAGGTAGCATATGCTATATGATGGGAACCAGACCCCGACAGAGGAGTCCTGTCTTAAGGGTTAATTCTTACAATCTCTTATTGCAGCCCGTTCACGTGTGTGATCGTATGGAAGAAATATTTCAAGCTGAGGAGCGGGGTGTTCAGGGCCTTTAGCGAGGCGATGAAGAATATGCTACTAGATATGGAAAAAATCATCAGTCTGTTCGACAATAAGAGGATTGTCAACTTCTGTAAGTTGCTGGTAAAACTTGGATGTGTTTAGACTAAATCTGTGGTACGGTTTTTGTGAATTTTGCCAGGCCTGGCAGCCTGTGACAAGCGGAATATGAATATGTTTCCCAGCCCATTACTTCTTAGCGTATAAAGGACCCGCGACACGACAAAACCAACAAAGTGGTTGTGCGCCCAGCGCAGACTCAGATCAGCCTGGGCATCCGCCCAGTCTGATCAGAGTCTTCGCTGTCCGCACGGAGGTAGCTTAGACCCTTAGCTACCCTTTAACAACATAGCAAAGAGTCTAATCAGACTGGGCGGATGTCCAGGCTGATCTGAGTCTGCGCTGGGCGCATGACCACTTTGTTAGTTTTCTCGTGTCGCGGCTCATTAATCAAACCAGACACCCAAGTATTGGAATAGTAATGTAGCAGGGATGGGTTTAAAGCCTTCACGGTCAGTCGATCTGTGCATGCTCTAACAATACGGCAAATACTAATATATACCATTACGACAAAAATCCCAAAAGTAGTCGCACATTTTACGTCCTCCAGAATATCTCGTTTCATTCGTATGTTCATCAATCGCATATTCTGAGTTTATTGACCTCATCTATCCATGTGAACTTGAAATTAAGAGTCCACAGTTTCTCTGCCTCATCTCTATATTGACAATGAAATTGAATGTACAGCTGGCCCTTTGGAATTTTACTTTCATAGGCGAACGGGCAGGCTGATCTGGGTCTTAATCAATCTCATGCTAGCAAATGACGGTTTTATGTAATAAAACAATGCAATACACTGCAAATGTTACTTACACATGTATTGTAGGCGGAGGGTACACAAATAAACAATTATATGAATAGCTATTTAAACATGTAACTATAAACTATATATTTTTGTTGTTGTTGTTTTTTATCAGCTCATGCCAAGATGGAGAGAGAGTTCGATATTTACAGAGCGTGGGACAAGAAACTTTCCGAAGAAGCATTGCACGATTCCAGACTCATGTTCAGAATCAAGACAGCTTTTAAAAAGTGAGATTTTTGTCTTAAACTTATCTTGCCTTTCCGATTCTGATAACCATGATAACGAGGCTAACTCCGGTTGTGCATTTATTGCTTGCTTTAAATTTTCTCTACCCTAAATTGGGAACTAAGTCTTAGCCTGCACAACTGAACTTATTGGCCAGGGACTTCACTTTTAATGTTTACCAGTATGCATCGATGGTATAATCAGAAAAGGGAGACTGATCAGACTGCGCAGATGCGCAGGCTGGTCTGAGTATTGATTAAGCACATGCCGTTCGGAACCCGATCAGTTATATATTGCATTCACACTTAAGCACCATAAGCAATTTTGCCATTGATTTAAATGCAGGAACAAGAAAATTCATAAATAAGGCTGCTCCAATAAAAGGGTGAACAGTCGAAAGAACAAATAGTGTTGCTCGCTTTATGCTGTTGTTGCTATCCTCATATCCTACGTGTATTCCTTGTTTCCAAAGGATCTTACTCATTCAACTTTTGCTAGTAGCCCCTCCCCCACCCCATCCGTTCAAAAACATGTTAATAAGCCTACCTGGTTGAAAGTAAACTGTTCAAGATAAGTTAAGCTCAATGTGAATTTTCCCGTAGGCGCAAAAAGGGAAGTGACAACTGAAAACTTTTTCACAAAAATATCTCGACAGTAACTTTCTTTTTTTTTTTTTGTAATTTATTGTATTTTTCACATCTCCAATATTTACACAATATAGGTAAAATGTCTAAATCATTAACACATATATAGACTAAACATATCTAGGTAACATGTCATGTTTCCTAACAGTAATATATATCTATGGTAATATGTCCATCTGATCAAATCCCAATGTTATAGCAAAGTGAAAACCACATAGGCATAACGTATTTTTAATATCCTTACGGTGTGTTGCTATATGGATCATCTTGTTGTCTGTATCTACTATTGTACTGAGTTTATTACTACCCAAGAAGCAATCAAGCTGAATCAACACTGAATCAACGTCGATTCAACGTTACCGCGTTCAGTCAACGTTGGTTCAGTGTTGTGCGCCTGATGGGTAGGAATAACATCACACACACACATATATATATACAACCCAAATCAGTCTGAAGTAACAGTTTTAATAAACAAAGCGATATATGGAAGGATTAATAAAGCTTTGCTATATGATGATACACGTTTCAAAGATAAAGAAAAACCATTGTACAGTTCATTGAACATAACTCTTCCGTCATATCATTTAGGACAGTAAATATTTCACATATACCTATTGGCGATACGCTTTATCAGTTATTGTCGACGCAATAGCCCGTGCATACAGAGGTCATGTTTATAATACATGATCAGTTAAGCAGCTTTGTGTAGTGTACATCTTCGATATATCTGGAATATAATAAATCATTCTGTTGCTGGAACAAGCTCGTTTAGACAGTATATAGCTGCCAAAGGTATTTCTCATATACAGTTACTTAAATTTAATATTGATTTTTGTATATTGCCACGTCACATGAATGCGCGTCTCTAACACGAAGATGCCGTGTCTAACCCAGACATTCGAACAGAATTGCTTTAGCCAACAGTACAGTCTAAGATGAGACTGTTTCTCAGAATCAGTCTGGTCTGGGTCTGTACTGGTTAACGACAAACCTATACGTGAAAATATATAAAAATAAAAGGGCTCAGATATCAGAACATCAGGTCAGACACTGCTATATAAACGAAAACCTTCAGTCAAGTAACTATGAGACAAACCCAAATCAGTCGCTATTCAGCGTCCCCTCTTTTCACTTTCCCTTCTGGTAAATTGGAAAGAGGAGACGCCTATAAGATTGCGCGAATATAACTCTCTGAAACTGACTGACTGGCAATATATAAAGTCGATTAAATTTACACTAACTGGTTAAGCTATTTCATTTCGATTATAAAATGAACAGCAAGGCACAAATAAATAAGGGGCTACGCTTCAAACAATAACATCCATTTATTCCAGTTTCTATAAAACTTTTCAATGTTGTTATTTTTAATGGCAATCATTTTTTCTATTATCAGAAATTGCTTAACCTCCCTTCGCCACGTGAGAATATTCAAGTCTTTATTACTTATTCTACATTTATAAATGTAATAACGTGTTACTATAAGAATGTAATTTATAGGTTTATTTAAAGCTGGATTGGCTGTAATTCCAAATATAGCAGTTTGCTTGTTTATGTTAAGTAAAAACTGAATATTTTCTAAAATCCACCGCTCTATCGATTCCCAAAATTCCATAACTACATGGCAGTGCCAGAATAAATGTTCTGTTTTTTCAGGAAGTAAACCACAAAAACTACAAAGATCATTCTGTTTTATATTTAGCTTAAAAAGAAAATCATTTGTGGCTATAATTCTATGTAGAACACGGTACTGAAACCAATGAAGTTTTGTATTGTTACAGCATTTAGCCGGCAGACTGTTTATCATTTTCCAATTTAAATTTACGTTTTCAAAAATACTGTTCCACTTTTGTTGACTTTTAGAGTTGATGATTTTTTTATTTAAAATCATGTACATATCTTTACACCCTTTTTTACTCTTTAATATTTCCTTTATATTGAAAGACATATAGATGTTATTCAAAGAAACTGTTTCTAGGACAATTTGTTTACTTCTAATATATTTTTCAATCGCTCTTTTTACCCCCAGATATTCCAGAAAATTAACGCGAATTCCATGTCTTTCACAAAAGGTTTGTTCATCCATTAAAGTGCCGTCCTCATTAATTAAGTCATGAATAAAATATACATGTTTATCAAACCATCGCCTATAAAATATTGTATTGTTTGCTATTTTTATTTCTTTATTATCCCATATATTCACTGATAAAATATCTTCAAAGGTCGTAGGGTTTACCAGATTACGCAATTTTATCCATGAGTCTAACACTTCATTCCAAAAAATATTATTTTTGTTTGTTTTTAATCTTTGTACGAATTCTGTACCCCTTGTTATTAGATTGATAATGTTTGTGTAATAAATTTCAAAAATGTTTTTAAATTTTGTTTCTGAGGAGATTAATTTTCTTACCCAAGTACATTTTAACGAACATATATAATTTTTTAAATGAAGCATTTTTAACCCACCTTCCTGGTAATCTTGCATGAGTATATCTCTTTTAATTCTATCTACTTTTGACTGCCAAATAAAGTTGAAAAACATTGTATTAAGTTTATTTATCATTGCTTCTGAAGGATTAGGTAAAGCTATGAATAGATGGTTCAGTTTCGATATTATTAAAGTTTTCAGGACTGTAATACGACCAAAGGGAGTTAAAATTCTTTTAGACCACTGTCGACAGTAACTTTCTAACTGTCAGCTGTATGAGTCCAGTATATGGGGTCTTGTGTAAATTTTTGCTGGCCTATCTTTTATTATTATTATAATTTTGATATTTTTTATTATTATTATAATGATGGGGCACTAAACACGACTGAAATTCCTGGAGCATATTATTCTTGTTCCAGCTACAAGAGCAGCAGAAAATGAATTAACACATGTGTTTCTGATCCTTCGTTGAAAATTGATTTAAAATTTCCGTTCATTTAAAGGTTATGCTGAATCAAAATTTACGTGATTTTGTATTTAAACCTATGGGAAAAAGCGGGTGGGGCTTACCTTTTTTGTGCGGTTTAAATGGGAAAATAAGGCCTAAGAAAAGCCGTGTTTCCACAAACCCGACCGACCCTGCTTCAATCCCCCCGACTCCGCTATTTTTATCAATAAAAGAACAAAATTAAAACACCGACCCTACCATTTTCGATTTCCGACCCTACCCAGGTTCGTCTTTGTATCTTCCCATAGTAATTTCGGGTTTTCACTACGATTTTGTAGTTTTTGTCATTTAGTACCTTCCAAAATACAGATTGACTTTTTCGAGCATCTAAGATGAATTATCATATACAGTGCAAGTCTCAAAAATACAATTTAATCTACAAAATACATGTACAAAACCCAGAAAACATAAAAATTACAGGCCCGACCCTATGTTTTCGGGAGAAAAAATAAAACAATAAAAAAAGTTTTTCCTACCTACCGATCAGATCGTTTTTCAGCATGTTAGTGGAAGGAAACACAGCTATTTTTTACTGAAATACTTTTGACTCCAGGCTGTTCGTGCGCTTACGGAGACACTGGATTTGTGTGGCTGTGCTCTCAGACTTGAGTCTCCTTTCATCACATTCGTATATTATATCGTAAATTTAAAAAACCTGGGACACCCAATATAATAATCGTAATTGCCTTAAAAATGGAACTGGGGTTGTTTTACCGTGCAGTAATGCGCACAAAGCATACAGGTGGAATGGAAATCGGTATATTTAGTCAGGAACTGTACTGTTTGCTCCGACCAAATACTTAAAAGTTTTATTGTAAGTGGTAATATGTTTTATATTTTTCAGTCATACTGATGATGAGAAAGATTTGGTTATCTTGAAGAACTTTGAAGATCATCTCAAAGAGTCCAGAAAGATATTCCATGATCAGCTGATGAAAACAGAACAGATGAGAGAGGTAAGGCTCGAATATTATCAAACAGAACTGTAGCTGTACTGGAGTGGTGGAACGTCTCGTCAGGTACCCAAGTTAAGCAATTAGTCGGTTAACTAGTCAGCAAGACCATCAAATTGGTGCCCAACCTGGCAATAATTATGTAGACGCTGACCATACGCTGACCACTTCAGGAGCGGCATCAGAACTGGTGGGCTCCTATTGAAGTTATAAGTGCTTAAAATTCTTTTTAAAATCTTCGATTTCATTCAAAAAAGGGCGATATTTGGAGGATAATCCCAAATATTTACATTCTTGGTGTATTTACTGAAAAGCCCTATAGTAAACCATTGGAACGTAATGTAGTTTACATTCCAATAATTACATTGAGACACGCGACGTCAATGACGTCGAAATAAACAATAGCTCTTTACAACCTGATTCGACGTCAGCAACGTCATGACGTCATGCATGCTGTTCTGCTGTCGGCAGAAAAACTGCGTGTACATGTTTTACTGCTTCAATTTTAGCGCTTATAGAAGATTTTTCATGAAAGATTTGATTGAAACGAATGTAAATATAAGCAATGAACTTAATTTTTCTGATGTTTATCGAAGTGTAAACTACATTGGGTCACTAGCAAAGTTTACATGAACCCCTTCGGGGTTCATTCACTTTGCACGTGACCCAATGTAGTTTACACTTCGATAAACCTCAGAAAAATGAAATTCATTCCTTAAATGACTCGTTTTCAGGGGGTGTCTGAGGTTGAGCATTGTTATGGGTACTCAGTAAGCAGGTCTTCAGTTGTTGAAGTTTTTTTCTCTCATGCTTTGAATGACATCGAAATTTTGAAAAGAATTTCAAGTAGGGCGCTCTAGATCTGATGCCACTTCCAATGAGGTCAGTATGGGCCAGCCTCCAAATGTGACATGTTGGGTATCAATTTTATTGGTTTTGTTGACTAGTTCTACAACTATTTTGCCTAACTTGGGCACCTGACAAGACATTCCACCACTCCAAGAACGTTACAGTCTTGTTTGATGAAAGTAATATAAAATAGTAAGGGTTTCTTCATTCGAGTAATAAAATAGTCCAGTTGTTTTTTGAAAATCCATTGTGTAAGCTCTCTTTGTGGCATTTATAATTCATATCTGATTATGGAAATTTAAAACAAAAATATGATCTTCAAAATTCATTATTTTACTGAAAAGAAAACTAGGAGAAAGAAAGTTCAGATTCTCAAAAAGTTAACCGACATTCGTTTGGTAAAAGTCGTCCACCTAAGTTACCACTCAAAATTTTGAAATTCTTATTTTTGAGATGTTCCGTGACGGACGTCCCTTTTTTTTGTTATTGTTTTTTTTCTAATGTCGTTGTTTTTGTTTTTCACGATGACTTCAGCTATATTTTCCATTCTCCATGTTTTTTTATGTTTTTATTCAGTCACGAATTGGGTCCTTTTCCCTGTCATGCAAATATTTCAGAATAAGTCTATTCTGTCATCCTCCTAAAATGATAGTTCGGTGACTACTTCAACAACACTTAATACAACATCAACAACTCTACATTTTCACCAGAGGATCAGAATGAAGGCTTGTAAAATAACATTATCTTTTCCACAGAGCTACCACAAGAAGGCCTTCGAGGCTGAGAAGGCCGAAATAAAAAAGGAAATTGCCGAGAAAGAGGCCGAAATCAAAAAGTATACAGAAAAGTTCGACACTCTGAAAGAACAGATCGACAAGAAGATTGAAATATACAAGGAAGAACATAACAAGCTTATGGCGGCCGGAAGAGCACTTAGAGATGTAAGTCTGGACTGAAAGAATAAGTCATTCATTCTTTACTTGAAACGGAAATTGTCGGTCAGAATTCAAGATCGTTCCAGCTAGCAGATACATGTAGATAGTGAATGACCTTGTATTTATACATATCTGAAACTTCCATTACCCGAATTTGATTTTTTCATGTATATGTTTCCTGTAGGAAAATACGTTTGTTCAGCCCACCTTCACTGTTGAAGGATACAATCAGTCATGTTTTTCGCTTCATTTTGATCCTACTTGTTATAGCTACTTACAGCATGCTTATTCATTGACATATTTTATTTTATCTTCTCCACTTAGGGGAGAGTCGGGTAACTTTGGACAGGCGGGTAAATTCGGACATACAGTTGCAAACAGTGAAAATCCAGATGAGCCGTCTCATCAGGATTTTCTCTGTTTACTTAGTTAATCTTTGTTTTAATTCCAAACAACTACCATACAAAGGAAACAATGTCAGTGTCCGATTTTACCCGCTGTCCGAAATTACCCGACTCGCCCCTACTTAGTGGTGCTTGCTTTATTCTGTTGATATTGTATATTGTGCTGGCATAATGTTTTCGTAAGTTACCATTTTGACAGGCTAGTACCGTACATGTATATTGAGTGGACCATGCCTCTTTAGTTGATGTTGCATATTTTGCTACCATTTTTCTAAAGTTATTTTAACATTATGAAAGACTAGTGCCACGTACTGCATGGACCTCGCCTTCTTCTGTTAATGTTGTATTTTGTGCTCACATAATGTTTTCCAAAGTTAACATTTGATAGGCTAGTACTACATACTGATTGGACCTCGCCTTCTTCAGTTGATGTTGACATTGTGTTGGAAAAGAGTTTCCAAAGTTACTTGTATTTTAACACTTAAAGCGCCAGTGATGAAAATGGCAGAATTTGCAAACAGCGTAGATCCTGATGAGGTGGCTCATCTAGATCTACACTGTTTGCCCTCTAGTTTTTGAATTTCAATATGATATAGCTTGGATGAAACATTTTGAAATTTTTGCAGACGTAAATTTTGTCGTCTGCTTTTTGGCTCTTGAAGGGTTAACATTCTGATAGACAAGTACCACATGCAGAGTGCAGAGTGGACCTTGCCTTTTTCTGTTTTATGTTGTACATTGTCTTGAAATACTGTTTTCCAAAGGTATCTTTTAACATTTTGATAGGCTAGTACTTCATACTGAGTGGACCTCGCCTTTTTTTTTTTTTTTTTTTTTTTTTTTTGATGTTGTATAATGTGCATGCATAATGCTTTTTAAAGTTACTAAAACATTTTGGCTAGAAAAACATACTGATTGGACTTCGCCTTCTTCTATTGATGTTGTATATTGTGCTAGTAAAATGTTTTCTAGAGGTATTTTTACAGTTCCATAGGCTCGTAACACATACCGATTGATCCTCGCCTTTTTCTGTTGATATTGTACATTGTGATGGCATATTTTCTAAACGTATTTAAGCATTTTGGTTAATTACGGAACTATTACTAAACATTATGTTGTGATGATCGTTAAACTTTTATTTGTATACTATTTCCAAGGAATCAAATAAGTACACTGAAGCCAAGATGAGAGTGGACTGCAAGAGGGCAGAGTTTATACTAGGAACTCTCAAAGAATACGGAGAAGGGATCCAAATGAAACCAGAGGACGCAGAGTAAGTAACACTTGTTTGTTTTCAGTGGAACCCTTGGGAGCAATAACCACACACAAAATCTAGATGAATTAAGGTGTATGTGTAAACCGCCATTTTTCCTTTTCTAAAAAGGGGGACAATATTTGTGACTTGTGATCAGCTTCCCTGGACGACGAAACCATTAGATAAATTACCCCCGAAAAAAGCACAACCTACCAAAGGCACATTCATTTAAATGATAATTGCGCCGCGATACGGCAAAACCAACAAAGTGGCATGTGCACTCAGCAAAAAATCAGATCAGACTAGATATCCACTCAATCTGATCAGTCTTCGCTGTGTAGACCCTTAGCCAGCCTTTAAGTGCACGGTGAAGACCATGATCAGACTGGGCGGATGCCCAGGCTGATATGAGTTTTCGCTGGGCGCACATGCCAGGTTGTTGGTTTTGTCGTGTCGCGGCCAATATTAATTCGATATCAGCAAAACGTCTGTTAGAAACATCGATTTTGCTTGCTCTGTTCCCATAATGCTAAGAAAGCATAAAAATGCCTTATATGCGTTTATGTTGAAATTAATTTTTTTCCAAGACAATAATTCACTCAAGTTCTGTTCAGAGCAAAAGCAGTTTTGAAGCAGGCTGATAGGGGACTTGTCTGGTGTATATTATGGCCTTTTTCTAAGCCATATTCATGACGATGAATCAACAATGACTTAATGTCAACGCTATGTATGATCATATATAGGGTATTACTGTACTATACTGCTGCCAACAATACCACCACATATACAATACTCAGCTCTACTAATCTATACTATCTATACTATAAGATTCTCTACATTACCGTCACGTGCGACGCTATGCCATACCACAATGCATCCAGATGTATCATACTGCAGCATAGTTCTTTTCTTTTTATAGAGAAAATGATTTTGAAGGCGTGAGAATCATGGAAGTTCTAAAGAGTAGACTGCCACAGGAAACTGTCATCATTAAGAAAATGGAGGTATACTTATACGTATTAGCCACGACACGACTAAACCAACAAAAATCCTTGTGCGCCCAGCAAATACTCAGATCAGCCTGGGCAACTGCCCAGTCTGATCAAAGTCTTCGCTGTCCGCATGGAGACAGCTTAGACCTTTAACTATCCTTTAAGCGCACAGCGAAGTGTCTCACTTGTCTGGGCGGCTGCCTAGGCTGATCTAAGTCTTCACAGGGCTTATATGCCACTTTGTTTTCTCGTGTCGCGGCTCAATTAAATGTTTTACATCTTCATATCCGATGTATAGGGCTTATGATAATTTTGGCCCTCTGAAATAAATCATCACTATTCCTTACGCTTAAAGTTTTATTATTCCAAACTCATGATAATGTTTAGTCTCAGAAACTGGCCATTTTTTCATTAAAAATCGACTTAAAGGGTTTTGCTCAATTGTGGTAATAGGCTAATGGTTATGCCTTCAAAAACACGCCCCTCTTGGCTCAAATATCAACCACCAAATTACAGTGATTGTATGGTAGAAATACAAAGGAGCTTAGCACAAATTCTAAGTCATCTTCCAGAAGATGTAGTTGAAATTGCATTAATAACAGAGACTGTATTGCAGAAAACAAGGGAAAAATAATAAAGAATCCATATGTTCACATGATACTAAACTGTGATGCGATTTTATTGTAGAAATACAAGGGAACAAAGAACAAGGAAGCGCTCTTTCAGCAGATGAAGATGGAAATGGAAGAGGAGAGGAAAAACCATGTGGTACGTCTCCGTAAAGGTGAAGAAAGTGGAAATGTTGTAGAAGATCATGAGATTCCTGGTACGTTCAGCCTCTCTTTTCTGCTTTTTGCAATGGGCCTTAAAATACATGCTTAATGGGGCCTTAAAAACATGTTTCATGCGCATGAGGCTTGTGCGCATTAAACATGTATTTTAAGGCGCCATTGCTCTATAAATTCATCTAATATTTTATCGTGAGATGTCGCTGCAAGCGTTTCACTACAATTTTGCCGTTGTAAATAACCGTTATTGACTGGCTTTAAACAATTAAAACAGCCTTGAGTTTCTCATAAAAGGTAAAACGTGAAAGGTGTTGCAAAGGTATTTGTGTAATTTTAGTCGGCAACCAAAATGATGACCTTCTTTCAGTATAATAAATGGTGAATATACAAGGTACACGCGTTTCATATACTGTATAAATACAACATAGATCTCATACATTGCTCGTTTTTGTTCATATTGCATTGCTCAACGAAGAACCAAAAATAACAGTTTTTTCGTAGAAACATAAGTCATTTTATTCCAAAAAGAAATAAAAAAAGAAGAAGAGGGAAACGATTAAAAAAAAACGATTAAAATAATGGTCTTCCTACTTTCTATCAGTTACTCGACACAAAAAGTATATCAACCGACTAGCGGAAGTGAGATTCAATCTAAATCTAAGTAAGGGCCGATGCAATTTTATTACTTTTTGCATGATAATACATTGCACAATAAGAACTTTTTCGTTTAAGATTCATGTTATTCTTTGAATTTTTCCAGGACCATCTCATGCAACAGGGGTAGGAGATAAACTGCTCGTGACCACACCTTTTAGAAGCCGGAAATCCAACCAGCTTTCATTGTCACAAGGTTAGTAGGGCATTTACAATCATTGCTACCTATAACATTAAGACTATCTATAGGGATCATGAAACGATCAACAAAAATTCGTTTTCGATTATCGAAGGAATCATACTATGAAAAGCAGAAGCAGTCATGCATGTTTGTTTCCTAACATTAACATGTGTTGGTTCTCTCGAAAGACGTTTGAGCATTCGACTAACGCCTTGTTGTACAACTTCCTAGGGATCTGGAAAATGTAAATCATGGAAAAAAAGCTCCCCAATTTCGACGTCGCAGGCAAACTATGCACATTTTTTTGCAAAAGAGAAAATCTTTGCGTGTGAATTTCTGTTTGTTTCTCTAGCGACAACGCCCTTTCATGAAATGAATATCAACTTTAAATGAAAGAGTTGTTTCCCATTACAAAATTCTCCTACGAATCTCTCTCTCTCTCTCATTCTTTTAGTCACTGTGTGTGTGTGTGTGTGTGTGTGTGTGTGTGTGTGTGTGTGTGTGTGTGTGATTATTCTTCTATTCTCCCGTTGTAAACGGTGAGAAAAAATAGTGTGTTTTTTCTGCTGATGAGAGTCCACACTTAATAATTCCGTGCACCAATAATGATAAAGTGTCTTAATATCGCATAGGTCAAGCTAAAATTCATAGCCTCTCGACCTACTTTTATCATCGGCATAATAATAGATCATACAGATTAAAGCAAAATCTGCTTTGTATCTAAAGTCGAAATTTTAAACAAATTTCCTTTATTTTCAGGTAAATTTGTAAAGCTGTTGATGCCAGCCAAAACCGAGGGCTTTGCATTTGGAGAGAAGAAGCTGAAATTCGGCAGAAAGAAAAGGGGATACTTCCCTATTAGCCACTGCATTCCAGCTGATTAGTTCAGCTAATTTCTTCGTCAACACCCACAAAACGCTCTATAAAACCAATTTTTATTATAATTATTATTTTTTGTTTGATTAAACGGAAAAAATACGCAAAACAGAAAAAAAAATCGGGAGAAGGGATGAAGGAGAGATTACAGTTTTACGACAGGAAAGTAAAGGCGAGTATTTCAGTGCCGGGACTAAGAAATATACGGAGGATTGCAGGACAGCAAACATACGAGAAAATTGGCTTAGAGTAGAACAAAGAAAACCCAGGAGGCACGTTAGGTTGAAATGACGCCGTACTGGCGTCATTTCGACGTCATGTGCCTGCTGGGAAACAAGAAAATACCGACTTAGGGGAAAACAATTTGAAAACTGATAAAAGTGGTTAAGAATATCTAAAAAAATTGGTTTGATGGAAAAATCAGAAACAATTTACGGGCTTAGGGAACCGAAAAGATGAAAATTATATCACTAAAATTAAAACAAATGAAGGAGCAGAATTATCAGCTAGGAAAAGGTGAATTAAATCATGGAAGGAAAGAAAATATTTGCTCAAGACAGGTTCAGATAATCTCAGCCTGCTCTGTAGGTTTTACATATTTTTTTTTATTTACGTTTCAACCTACTATGTAGGTTTTATTTACATTTTTTTCTTATTTACATCTCATCCTACTATGTAGGTTTTATTTACATGTTTTATTAACTCTATTTCGCATGCTTTCTATTTGTTTTCATTTAAATTGCAATTTGTTGTTTTTCATTTTTGTTTTCTGACATTTTCGATTCACTTTACAGTTACATTTGAAATCAGTTGTGCATTTGATAAACTTTATTATTTAGAAAATTTAAAAAATAAGACTATAAGATTTGTTACATGATTTTCAAAAACTATTTAGATGGTGCTAAAAATGTTAAATATATCTATAGTCCTGGGCCATTGTGCTTGGATTCTTCTAGAATGAACCAAATATGGCGATTTCTTAAGTACTCTGTAATTGCCGTTTCTCAAAATTCAGATCGCTTTTATTTTTATGTCCTTTTTAAGAACCAACTCTCTGCTTTTGAATGATTTCTTAGCACCACAACTTTCGATATCGACATTTCTACAGCTTCTCATCAAATGTACATATACAAGGGTGAGAAACTTCATAATCGGAGGCAGTGACTCTGATAGGAATATGTTATGACGATTTTCCGGAGCACGTGCGGCTGCGACTACACAGGCTAAAAATTGAGCGGACAAAAGGATAAGTTTTTCATTCATGATATAGATTCGTTTTCACGACGGGAAATCTCAAACAAAGGAGAATGTATAAAGTTCAATGTTCTGGTCTTTTAACATCTTTTCTAGGCTAAGGTAAGTTGTCATATGCGTACGAGTTTGTCTTAATCATATGTGCCGTGGGGTGATCGAAGGTTAATCTAGGGAGAGGCAGCTAACTATAGCATTGATATTCTTGTTGAAATGATATAAAAGTGAGAATTTTGGTGGTCGAAGAGCGTGCAAAAATTGTCTGATCTTTCCCAAACGCAAAAAGTAAGAATTAAAAGCAAATAACAGAAGTTGAAAATAGATTAACCAAGGCTCCAATTATGTAGAACGGCTTTGATTATAGCAGCCGGCGCTGCCGTATGACAGCTTGTTTTGTAAGAGTCGGGTTTCTACTGAAATCAATGTCTTGTAGTAGTGCTATTTACTGTTTGAGCGTTGTAAAAGTGGGAACGAATATTAAGAATAATTTTACACTTGATGGAATTTTTTTATATTCTAAT
This sequence comes from Ctena decussata, assembly GCA_963989385.1. Lineage (NCBI taxonomy): Eukaryota > Metazoa > Mollusca > Bivalvia > Lucinida > Lucinidae > Ctena > Ctena decussata. The sequence continues at coordinate 48,637,667 of OZ022500.1, forward strand.
TTACCATGATACAATTCAAAAACTAAATGGTTACATTTTTTTAAAGTTTGCTACCATTTAAACATTTTAAGATGGCCTTCTTGTTCATGCCCAATAAACGACTTTTTGCGTGCATACTGACATGGAATTGAGTTTAAGTCTAACGCTGAAATATAATACTGTACCGTGGACAACAACAATCACTAACTTGAAATCTAATGCACTTATTAAAACCTCCTTTTCCTGGACCTAATAATATTGCGAAATCCATCATCTGTCGTGGATCTCATCATCTGTCTGGAAAGTTGCAAAAATGAATGCGCAGAGACAAAGCAACTACCATGATATAGATCATGACAAACAGGCTGTGATCATGGATCTCATCATCTGCAACTTATTTTGACGGACCTTAAAACCCAAATACAAATCAAACACCCATGTCTCTGATGTAGACTATAGTCCTGTTTTACAACGATCATACAGCAACTAGCACTATATGAAGACATTTACTTCAGTAGTAACCCATCTCTTACAAAGAAAGCCGTTATACGTAAAAGCCAACCGATATAATCAGAGCCGCTCGACATAATCGAAGCCTTGGGTTATTTATTCAAACCTTCAATTATTTGCATTCAATTCTTACTTTTTTGCGACTGGGAAGGATTAGACAATCACCGTATGCTCTTCGACGACCAAAATTCTTCACGTTTATATCATTTCAACAGGAATATCAGCGCAATTGTTAGCTGCCTATCTGTAAACTAACCTTCGGTCAGCCCACGGCACAAATGGTTTAGACAAAATCCTACGCATATGACAACTAACCGTTAGCCTAGAAAAGACGTTAAAAGACCAGGGCATTGAACTACTTTCTCCTTTTTTGAGATTCCGCGCCGTAAAAACGGATTTATACCACGAATACGAAACTTTTCTCCGTCCAATTTTAAACCGGTAAAGTCGGAGCCGCACGTGTTCCGGAAGACCGCCATAACCAATTTGCTCCAATTATTAAGTTTCTCACCCGTGCTATAATAAATTGAATATTACAATATGAATTGTTCTGTTCGTTTCTTTTTTCGTGGCTTGTCTCTCCCATTTATACCTTGTGGGCTATTTGAACAACAGAGTCTGATCACTGGAACCTGTAGTTTCAGGTCAATACCCATAAAACAGTCAAAAAGCGACGAGCCTACAGGTATGTAAGCTTGCAATAGCTGTTTTCGGCTTTTTGGCTGTTTTTATGCCCCATAAAAAGTTTGAAAGCCAAAAACAATGATGGCGAGGTTACAGCTTACAGGCATGTAGGCTTGCCATACCTTTTTTTTTTTTACTGTTTTCCTATAAGATGGCCATCACTGTTTCCGGCTGTTTGACTGCTACAAGTTCCTGTGGTCTGATGATACTGTCTCCTAAGCTAATGGTCTATATTTGAATGCCGCCAGAGGGCAATTTCTTTCAACCATAAACGGAACATCATTCTGCACAGCCTTTCATTATCAGCATTCTTTCGGCTCGATATAACTTTTACAGTTATAAAAGGACTGTAAAAGCGCAAGTCATCTGTGGAGTAGCAGATAAGACGAAGGCGATGATCCGACACTTTCTCAAATAACAATGATAAAAAAAACTCAGCGGAACATAACATTATAATTGTAACAATTTTTAGAACTCTTTCAGTATGATTCGTGGGAAATTCTTCTAGATTTTGTATCCAAGTAATAATTGTGACGCAGCTTAGGCAATGTCGTTAAGTTGTGTGAGTATACTTTCATGCGAAGCAACTCTGCCTTTTTAGCTCACATTGGCCCTTAGGCTTATAGGTGAGCTTACAGTATAGCTTGGCATCCGTCGTCCGTCCGTCCGTCGTCAGCAAATATTTTCAAACATCTTCTCATCTGTAAACGTGGGCCGATTGAAGCCAAATTTCATGTGAAGCCTCTGTGGGGCTAGGGGTCCGGATGTATGTTCGAGGGATCTGGTTCTCATGACCAAGATGGCTGCCATGCCACTACGTGGTAAAAGTCCTTCAAAAATCTTCTTCTCCAGAACCAAAGGGTCAATGACCTTGTGGCTTTGTATGTAGCATTGAAGACTCGGACCCATCATAGTTGGTTCAAATGATAATGCCAAGGTTATTTTTTTTTTTTGTTACGTTATTTATACGTATAGTTTGTTCTAGATTCTTTCGAGTGTCAACATTTTCAAGCATCTGCCCCTCTGAAGCCACTGGGCCAATTGAAGCCATATTCCATGTGGACCAGGAAAGCGGAATTTTGATCAGGTGGTGTTAGTCACATAACCAAGACGGCCGCCATGTCTATATTAAATAAAAATCCTTTAAAAAATTCTCCTGAACCGAAAAGCCAATGACCTTGAACATTTATACCTTCATCGGGGATTCAGACCCTAGAAAGTTCGTTCAAATAATGATCCTGCATTGATCTTGACCTAATCTATGGCAAGGTAAACTTCTGTACGTTATGCTTATATATGGAAAATACTTAAACAATGGATCCCCCAAAATAAATATTTCAGTTTAACTAAATGAGCACTTAATACATTGTGTTGCTAAAGGCCAGTGTCATTCTTTGACTTTTTTTCAAAGTCACTGAGATTCTGTTACCCATCAACATTGGTTGCAAGAAGGTTTCAAGCGCGCGCCAATAGATTTTATTATTGATCGCAGAACGGTCGCCGACCGGGCTCCGACCGGTCGCCGTTTAGTTGCAATCGGTCATCGAAGAGTCGCCGATTGGTCGCTGACTGGTCGCCGATTACTCTAAACTAGCTGTATCCTGTCGCCGATCCTATGGCGAGCAGTTGCAGAGAGGTCACCGATCGATCGCCGACTTCATGCAAAAGTATCCCGATCGTACGGCGACTTATCGATGATTGGTCGGCGATCATATCTGTAGAGGAAAAGTAGTTGCAGTCAGTCGCAAACGAATCAGTCGCATTTGCGGTCACATCGCAGTCGCAAGCTCTGTGGAGCCGAGGCTTTATGACACATTTACCGTAACTTCTAAATACTGGGGCAGATAGGTCTGAGCGAATAGTGCAGAGCCAGATCAGACGGCTCTCAATAAAGCAGTCTGATCAGGCTCTACACTGTTTCCATTTCAACAGCATCATTTGGATGCATTACTGCATCGTAAAACAAATTGTTCCATTTTTGGGACAATTATGGTAATTATTTTAGGTGTCCATTTCTTTTTATCTTTGCGGTACAGCTTTGTAAAGTTATCACAAACTACAGACAGTGGCAATTTGGCGACTTCCAAGTGTTTTGTGACAACTCCATCAGACCTTTTTTGTGCACAAAGATGCTACTTGTAATACGAGTCACCTAGCCTTGCTTTATTTTGATTAAATGTATGCAGAATTTTCCAGTTGGGATGGGATGGTGCGTTTACAAGGCGCATTTTTTACGTCCAATTCCAATAACGAGTTCCCCAGGAGGCAGTTCCTGGCATCGAGTTTGTTTGTGTCCGTTCCTCTCCAGTTTGATGAAGTGAATTGTTGACCATCCCAGCATGCACAAAGCCTTGAATCAACCTTGAATCGACCTTGATTCAACGTCATAGGTTTAATCAAGTTGTGAGCCCAGTGGGACTGATTTGGTAGTATGTACGTCTAAATACAAGGATACAAATTAAAAAAAAAAGCCTACGATTGATAGACTTGAAGGTGAAGAAATAAGGAAACGAAGAAGAGAAAGAAGACTTACCTCGAAGCATACCATTTTCCGACTTGTGTCTCATCAAGCGGTTGTATGAACGGCTCTTTAGAATAGGGTAGCAATTCATGTATACATTCATTTTGTTATTGCTTTGTTTGTGTTATTTCTTCAAATATAATAAGTTTATTCAAACTACTTTAGTAATACCGTTTCTTTCACAGAATCAGAAATTCTTGTCCGGTTTGAAGAACATGGTAAATATAGTTATTTATGGCATATTGCTCTCTATTCTTTCTTTTTTGAATGACGTTGCCGAGGAACAAGCACAGTACACTTCTCAATAGCATAAGAATGCGTAGACCTCTAAAGGACGGAAACTTAACGCTACAAATCAAAATTAACCCCTAAAGCGCGCGCGCGCATGCACAGAGAGAGAGAGAGAGAGAGAGTCTGCTAATTTTCAAAAATGTTTTGTCCAAACTAAATTATATCGAGAATTCAAAGTATAGAAGTTAAACTGTGTAGATCCTGATGCGCCGGCTCAGTATCTGGATCTATGCTAATGCAAATTCAGCTGTTCTAATGGTTGTTACAATTTAATAAATTAGAGCGTATCTCATCAGGTTCCTATGCAGCAACGGACGCCATGTCTCCAGACGTCATGTGGTCAAGATCCTCCTTCCAAACGGACAGACGTTGCCAGTTGTTATTTTTTCGGTCGAACTTCGAGAAACAAGCATAAAAATTATGAGCGAATGTCATTTGGAGTGTTGCTGCACACTACGAAAACATATAATACCGATTTTAAATTTAGCGGTTTGTTGGTAAAAACAAAACACGAAGAAGGATGAGATCACTTGTTGTTCAGACCGACTGGCTCACTACCAGAATAAACAGTGACCAAAGACACTCAAGCAACCTTAGCGTTATTGATTGGTGTTGGCAGAAAATTCAACAGCAAGTCCCACATGGCTTCAAAGTCCGGAATCTCTAGGTAATACAGGACTAAAATGAAAAGTTTACAGCAATAAAAACCTCTGTCTTCTGCTGTTTTAATGACTGCAAGTCTCTAACTTGGAATTCTGTTCTGCTCTCTCTCATCATTTTGCAAGTTTGTCGAGGTAGCACAGATGACTTTACAATAATCCCTTTCCATCTGGTACTGTTTGAAGAGCTAGATTCTGTATTCATCGACAAAGGATTAACTTGGGTGTCAAGAGAAATAGATTAGTTGTTGTTTCTGTTCTCATAACGATGTTCCCCATGTGGCTCAGCTGAACGTATCCATAGTTGCACACACCTGGCACCGTGTGTCCATCCAGAAATACTGAGATTAGTGTGTGTGTGTGTGTGTGTGTGTGTGTGTGTGTGTGTGTGTGTTTCAATTCTCGTAGCGATCCATAGCTGCAGTAACGGAGCGCCATTCGTCCTTCCGTCACTGAGATTAGCCTGAGTGTGTATATGCCCCACCCTGCACCTCGGATGAACGAATCCATCACCGCAGTAATGGGGCGCCGTCCGCCCGCCCTTAAGGAAAGCACTGAGATTAATTGTTTCAGTTCTCGTGCCGATGTTCCCCATGTGGCTCAGCGGAACATATCCATAGTTGCACACACCTGGTACCGTGTGTCCGTCCATCACTGAGATTAGTGTATGTGTGTGTTTCAATTCTCGTAACGCAAGTAGTAAAGGACGTCACTACGGGGACAGCCGTCCGGAGACTAAGTCCGCAACCTGGGGCAGTCTCGGGCCGGGCTGTCCCCGTAGATGACATCGCTTTAGTAAACTTGAAAAGGCTAGTTTGAAATAACTTAGTCTTTTTCAGGGGAAAAGTCTATGTTAAATGGCATAGGATATGTCTTAAGAGGCTATACAGTAATATGCGTCTGCTATGAGTCTCTTGGCCCTGTATCTCAAGACCTCACTATACCAGAGGCATAACTCTATAGCGTCAGTTGATGGTATGAGTTGCTGTGGCATACTCTTGTTCATTCTGTTCAATTTCTGAGGCTTTACAGTAATATGCGTCTGCTATCAGTCTCTTGGTCCTGTATCTCAGGGCCTCACTATACCAGAGGCATAACTCTATAGCGTCAGTACTTGTTCCTTGGGGATTATAAAATCTTGTATCTCAAGATTTTAATGTTCTGGACTGAAATTATTTCTTACTAGCCTTCTAAAGTTTACCTGAAAAAATAACAAAGACTGGATTTTTTTCAATAACAGAACTTTAATTACCCCGCTAACGAACTAACTGACGATTGACAAAGGATTAGGGTCGTCCCTCTGCCATCGTTTACAAACATATTTACAACATCGTATACATTGGATATTTCTTTGATAAACAATTGGTATATCTTAAGCATTTACAACTTTGAATCCTATGTTCAAAGAACTGGTCTGGTGGCGTTATTGTCTTTTTCACTGATAAGTACAGTCTTCCATAATTCAAACTGAACCACATTTCAATGTCTCTGTCATTTTGGTATGGATCTTCTCCTGTTCCCATCAGGTTCTCGTGAATGGCCGTCTTCAGATCTAGTCCTCTGCTTAGCTGATGTAATATGTAGATACAATACATTCCACACACTTTACTCCATGGACTCTGAAGCATCTCTGTATTTTCTATCCACGTCTTGGTATTTCTTTGTATGAATGGTAGAATGTAGTCTTCTAATGGTGGTTGTCCATATGAATCGAAGTAAATCGCCTTGTCATCTTTGAAGTATAAGGCCACCCAATGTTCTCCTGGTTGGTCCGAGTCATCTGTATTAATGATGTATGCTTTCACATCCAGTGGCTTCTTCTGTGGCAGGAGATCCTTCGAGACAACTTTGGCGTTCAAATGCATAAGTTGAGACGCCTTGGTCAGAAGGGCTGTCAATTCTAGCGTATTCATCTCTGTTGTAGGAGTCTAAGATTCTCAGTTCCCAGTATTTTTTCCAGTCTTCATTCAGTGGAGAGCAGTATTGGTTTTTCTTCAGAAACATCCAGTTTTTATAGGCTTCCACGGCTTCTTCCGGCGTGAGATGACTCATGCCTCTTGCATCTCTAGTGTCTTTTAAGCCAAATTTTAGGCACAGTTCATGGTTCCAGTCTTTGATGACATCGTAGATGTTGAGACATTCTAATGCCGGTTCGTGATAGTGTAAGTCTTTTATCCAATCATCTCCGGCTCCTAGACAGAGCATGTGATTTTTCTGGCTGGGATGATCTATTCTGCAACCTTCACACTCGTGTTGAGCATATTCTCTGACAGCTATTCTCAGGTTCTTTAGCATCGCAAATATCAAAGCAGTCTTGTCCTTGCCAATAAATGTTTTTGGTGGTGGCACATCAAATTGTTCTAGCAGTTCTCCATTTTCATCACACACAGATCTGATCTTTGGGTGTAACAGCTGTTCAAGTTCGTCCTCCAAGGAACCAATTTCGTCAGAGTAGGATCCATGTAGTTGTTCGTAGCATTCCACTCTAAACTTTAGTTCTTGTTCTACAAAGTATCCTTTGTTCATGGTCTCAGTAGTCTGTGATGACTTCTCTCAAACCGTTGATTTCTATTAGGTTGTCAAACTCTGCATATACTATGACGTTGATGGTCTTGCCGAGTGCTCTAGCAAACTGAAGTTCCACTCGCAGGTTGCCGGTTTTTATAGGATGTAGATGGCTCTGATCGGCTCCTTGGTCTGGCGTGAAATCGTATCCCCAGAAGCAGTATCCACCTTTGTAGTCGTCGTAGTCGATGTTACAATTCTGAATCTGATTTTGACTGCCCAAAGCTTGATACAGAGACATGTAAGATCTGAGATATTGATCCAAGTTAAATTTCGGTTCAAATGGTTTTCCATAAATGCTGTGACCGTCACAACTCACTTCAAGTTTGCTGAGACCGAAATGTTTGAAGTTGAAAGGATTTGTGGCGAACGATCCATTGAATGTTGCATTATCTACCATGCCAATGAATAATCGTTTTGGAAGTTGTCCCTGAAACAAGTGGTCCTCGACTTTTGATCTAAGACCGGTGCCTATGGTAAATGTCTTAACTTCTACACGCCGTATGGGAAATTTGGCATTGTGATGTGCAATAGTTTGATTGAGATCATTGGCTATGGCTGGCAAAAGTTGAACATTGCGAACTGATAAGACTGCTGCATCGATCTTAACCATAACAGGGTACTCATCCTTAGACATGATACAAAATTGAGGAGAAGCACGATTGAGACGAAGTCTTAATTCTATTCCATTAGGTAAATATTTTTCCTGCATGGCCAAATCTAGATGTAAACGCCCTTGAAGTTCCTTAGGGTTACTTAGTTCAAAAGGGGTTATACGGGCTGTTACATTGCCATGAGCAAAATCTTCAAAGTAACCAGGTTCATCTTCGTACCAAAATTCTGCAGCTTTAAGTTGATTGTCTTTCACATCAGATCCAAAAGAAAATAAGTTTTCAATGTAAGCCCTGTAGGGATACGTATCCATATTACTGGTCACCAGTTTATTGTTAAGATATAGATCAATTCCACTAAACATACTGTGAAAGAAGTTGTTGATGGGAGCAACTTTTTTATCGTTCTCAAGATTGTCACCGTTTGCTCTCAAAATCCTGAATTTCAAGTACAAATAAGTTTGTGATAAATCAGTGTAATATTCCGTATGGCCTGGTACCACAAATTCGATGGGTGCATGATAACTGTCTAGAGAAGCTATGGGATGATAATCTATCCACTGAGAATCTTGCATGGTGGTCAGAGTTGGAGGAACAGTTTGCATGTCTATTTCAGACTTGCTACATTCACAAGATCCACTTTGCATCATTTTCTTAGTCAAAAATATCGCGGTCAAATTTTAGATTTGAATATTTTTTCCTAATGGCTCTGTTTACAGAATTCTTTCCGCCTCTACCCTTTTGCAGTTTGTTGTGAACAGTTCGACGATTTGTCTTAGACTGAGTTTTTCTACGTTTCTGACTTGATTTTATACCTCCCGAAGCCAAATGATCCAAAGCAGATTTTCCCAAAGATTTTAAAGCTGATTTACCTCTACTTTTTAAAACTTGTTTGATATTTTGACCATCCAAGATGTCGCGAAGTGCATGAATTCCTTGATCTTTGGCTACATGTTTGATACTTTGTAAACCTGCTTTTGCAACAGGTTTTAAGATTGGCATGACCGTTCTCAAGGCAGTTTTAAACATGGACCCTAAACCATAACCGTACTGTCTCGATACACCTCTGTAAACTGGAAAGTTATTTCCACCCGACCCTTGTTGACACACTACACCACGAGTTTGGAAATACATTTTTTTGGCTAATTATCTTTGAGTCTGAAATGTAACTTGATCAAAGACTTTCCCGTGATAAATGGAATATCTATTCCCGTATCGCCTTTTATACTCACGTGAACTTGATCTATGAATGATTTTGCCACCGGAACGTAATGCAAGTTGACAAACTCTTGATGAGAATGATGAGAGCGTTTTGAAATCTCAAATGGAACAACTCGCAAAATAGGAGCAGTTATGTCACCTACGTAAGTGTAACTGGCAATATCCGAGTAAACGTACAGTTGATTATTAGCCGTGTTTAAATCTACTTCGTATCTAAAAGCATGTCTTTCGTTTCCGATGGGTCTTTCTGACATTTTTGGATTTACCCCTAATTTCTCCCCAAGTAGTTTTGGGAATATCAGTCTGACGACTTTTGGATTGTTGTAAAATATTTTGACACGTTTACTGTTATTGCCATAACTCATTTCTATCGAAGCATTAACACTTCTCAAAGCATTTCCGAAACGTGTATCGATGATGCCTTGTATTTCTTCCACCAAATGTTGTGGACTGCTGTAATTTCCTTTGGGAATTTTCAACTCGTATTCTGCGCAGGTGTTGTCTTCCGTACAATCCTCGCTCATATTTTCTACTCCGAATTCTTGAGCTAAGACTTTATCGTAAAATCTCAAGTAGAAAAAATTGGTTTCATCCGAAATATTCATGATTTGAGTTGGTGTAATCATTTCTACCAAAGCAACTTCCCACTTTTCTTTTTCGATGTTGATGGGATGATCTAATCTGACAGTAAAAGAACTTTGTGTATTGTCAGGAAAAGTCGTCATTGAACTGTCACTTAACAATGTCAAATAAAACCCTGTCATGGTGCTTGTTTGGAAGTTTCTTCAAAACCACTACGTTTTCTGAATTTTAACCCTGGGGAAGGAAGAATATAACCGACAGAGCTGCTCAATAAAATCAACCACAATTCTTTATCTGGACTTTGAAGACTGATTTGAACTAGAGAAGTGATGATGATGGCATAAACGATAATGATTTGAGATAAAAATGTCAATCTATTTTTGGGTAACTTGGCTAAACTTTCAGAAGATTGCAAAGAATCCGTGTCCCTTCTTATGACTGAAGATTTAAAATTCATGTTCGTGTTTTTATACAAGATCGGATTCCAAAATCCAACTGTCAAATTTGGATGGATAACCTTTCCAGTGAACTTTAATTTCTTTGACCCACTTTTTCCCAACTTTTCGTTTACGACGATCTAAGACAGATTCTATTTCGTAAATTTGATCTTTGTCCACACGTTGTAATTCTTGCGAATAAAAAGTACCTTTTATGAGTTCCCCGTCTAGATCTTCTATTTTATAGGTAACGGGACTCTGACTTTGTATGACACCCCTAACCTTAAACAATTCTTGCGTCCAGTTTGGTAAATAACCTTTTTCAAAAGTGCGTTTTGTTTTGTTGATGCGCACAAAATCACCCACTCTTAATTCAGGACTTGCAACTTTTTGCTTTTTGCCGTACAAAATTTGGGATACTTGAACTTCATTTTTGACATCGACAGATGCAGGCGTACGTTTAATGCTGCGATGATAAGCATGATTGTACCCGTGAACTAATTTTGGAAGTACATCGACATATTTCAGTGTACGATTATGAGTAAAATATTTCCACATGCGACTTTTCAGAGTTCTTTGAAACCTTTCTACAATACTTGCTTTTGTTTCTGGATTTTCTGTCGTGAAAAAATGAATATTTTTAGATTTCAAGAACTTTTGAAACTCTTTATTTTTGAATTCCGTACCTTTATCAGTTTGCAAACTTTTTGGAATACGTCCATGTTTCAAAACAGATTTAAAAGCTTCCACCAAAGTTTTTCCAGATTTGTCTTTGATCGGTACAACCCAGGCGTATTTTGAAAATACGTCTATCAAACAGAGCACGTAACGATATTTGTCGTTATATTTTGCCATACTAGATACGTCCGCCAAATCTCCCTGCCATTGATAATCTATTCCTGCCACCACAGTTTTGCGACGCACAAATTTTCTACGTATGGGTTTGTGCAAAGTGTAAGTTTGTTGTTTTCTCAACCAAGTTTTCACATCGTCAAGTTTGATTTTCTTTGAAATTTTCTTTGCTGCTTTATACAAAGCTTGCAACCCCGTATATCCCACTGGACTTTTAGGATCGTAATAAAGTTTTGATAATAATTTATTCATTGTTCATCATAAGATAACCATTTTCTGGGTGATTCAAACAGTTCTTCTTTTATAGGTTTGATAGAACTGGGTGTAAACAGTTCGTCTCTGATATGTTTTCTAGTGGCAGACAAACTTTGAGATAAGTCTTTCTTGATGTGTTTTCTAACCGATTGTGTAACGGGACTTGTTCTTTTTTTAAGAGTAGGCATGCGTCGATGTTTGGTTTTAGGAGTGACATACTCTTCTTCATCTTCGTGCTGAAGAGGAGTACGATGCATCCATTCCCATCGTTTCTTATTTCCCACAAAATCTTGAGGCACGTTCATGTCTCTAAGAGCCTCAGCAAAAGGTTCCCAACCCCTGGGCTCAGTGTCTTTTCTCTGTCTTAAAACATCATTGACTAAATCTATGATATTAGACCCTGCAACCGGTTTGCCATACATCTTAACCGTTCCGTCTTCGTCCCAAGATAAGTTAGGATTATTTTCTAACCAAGATATCAATAATTTAGCTTTCTTTCGCATCGTGGTAGGAACACTATCAAAAATACGTTGATTAATTTTCGATTCAGGCTCTACTGGGAGAGAAAGTTTTGTTTCTGTCAGTGCTTTGCGATGTGCCGTTTTAAATTTATGTAAAGTTTGACCAAACAATTGAGATTTTTCTGCCTCTGACAAATCTTCGTTGGCCATGACCGAAGACAAGTCTCTTTGAAGACTGGCCGTCGCAGAAACATTTGGATCGGGTGGAAGTCTTGGTTTTTGAATTTGTTCTTCTTTCCAGCGTTTCATGTCTTCCCAAAGTTTAAATGGTACCACGGCCATTTTACGCCCTTCCATTGCAATTTTTTTTACTGACCAAGAATAGATCCTAAGACTGAACCAAGCAAAGGTTTTAAAAGTAAACCCAGGAGTGCACCACCTTTCTGATTGAGAATTTTTTTCTTGTTTGCTAGTGCAACACGTTTTGTAGACAATAATCGAATATCATTCTTCCTAGAACGTAATTGTTCTTTCTGAGCTTTTGTGAGTTTGACATTGCCTTTTATAAGATTTAAACAACATTCCCCTACACAGTCTAATATCTCTTTTGGACAATCATTGACAATTTTTTGACGAAACCGATATGGAATGTTACATAGTCCTTCCAGAAAAGGACCATACTTTTTAATCAGTGAACCTCTTTTCTTTTTGATTTGTGTTCTTTTCTTACGTGCAGCCATGATAGCAGTCAAGAATTAAACTAGTAAAATATCATGTTAACCAAGTCCTTTTATAGTGAAAGTTTACGTTTAGCCAACATCTGTTTCATGGCAGCTTCAAATCCATGTTTTCTGGCAGTACGAAGATATTCGTTTGCAGGAGAAGAACTCCTTCGAGGAGAAGCCCTTAGAGGAGAAAATCTAGAAATTTCTAGAGCAGGTGATTTTGCAGCAGTGCGTCTTTCACCAATTTTTCTGAGACTAGAGTTTGGAGTAGAAAACTGAGTAGAAAATGGAGAAGGTGTTTTTGCAGGAGTGAATCTTTCACCTATTTTTCTGATACTTGAACTTGGAGTAGAAAATCGAGTAGAAAATGGACTTGGAGTTCTTAGACTAGAGTTTGGAGTAGAAGGAGTAAATGGACTTGGAGTTCTTGCAGTTGACGGTCCTGCAACAGGAGATGGAGGTTTTCTAGGTTTCTTAATTCTTACAGTGACAAACTTATCGTTCACTTTTATTTTTCTCCTTGATTTAGTCTTAGGGGATTTTTTCCTCTGAGTTTTTTTCTTTGGAGATTTTTTCTTGCCAGTTTTTTTCTTAGACTTTTTAGGACCTTTTCTACCCACTTTCTTTTTCTGAGAAAACCGTCTAAGTATTTTATTACCGTCCCAACGAATGAGAGATCTGATTATCACCCCACCAAAAAACCCACCGCCACCAGGTTTTAGAATGATTTCTCGTTTTGTATCTGCATTTACCAAAGGACTTGCTAGTTTTCTAACATCGTCTTTGCGTTTGTCCATGAATTTTTGAGTTTGTTTTGGTAATTTCATTTTATTTTCAGCTATTTTTCTAGCTGCTAAAGAAAACCATTTGATCATTTCCATCAACCCGGCATTAAGCAAAGTTTTTCTTTTGTTCGAATCATGCTCTCTACTCAAATTGTAGAGAGCCCTGATCAAGTTTGCCGATGCTTTTTGAGCCATGTCTGGTTTCATTCTGATCCATGTAAGACCAAACACACCATTTTATACTGGAAAATACACAACTGGACCTTGTTGATCCGATTTTGTATACCAGTTTGTAAAAATATCTGTTCTAAACCTCAAATGATTTGGTGTGTCTGGTTTTAAATCAATCAGTAAATAACCGTGTGGCTTAGAAGTGGCATCGTTGAAGGCAGACATCAAGTGTGGAGCTTGAAGTTGTTGTGCCAAAACTTTAATTTGCATTTTGTCTCTTGGACTTTGAAACAAAATCAAGTAATGGGCATTCAAACTGATGGTACGTGTCGATTTACTCTGCTGAAACAAGTTTTGTGTGATGTACACAACACTTGCATTTCTGTGATGACCTTTCCTCGTGAACCAAAGTTTAATTTTTTCTTCGTCTTTATCGCCCAACATATCGTCAAAGACAATCAAGTGAGTTTCACTCGTGTCTGTGACAATATCGTCGTCGTCATTTGGAATTCCTAAAATAAATCTGATGTTTAAATCTTTGCGTTCTTGCAAGATATTGTACACAGGTTGCCATTCTTTGTAACACCACACGATACGTTGTGGTAAAATATCAAACAAGTCTTCTTTGTACTGAATCAGTTTTTTAACAAATTCAGTTTTTCCCGATCCACTTGGACCCGATATGAAAATATTAGCAGGATGCTTAAAAAACAAACTACCAATATTTTCGTCTTGAACTGTTACCGACATGATTGAAAGATAAAATGAGAAAGAATAATGAAAGACATGTGTATATATAACATATTTTTATTTTTTACAAACAACAAATTGTTTTACTGACATACTTTACAAATAATTTTTCTTACTGAAAACACTGTTTCACAACAGTCTCTGATCTGATTTTCTTTGGTTTACAGTACATATCCATACGGAACAGTTTCACCACTTTTTAAAATCACACGTTTGTCATAAGTAAATCTATATGTCTTAGATTGTCTCTCAGTAGTAATTTTTCTGTCTTTATGTTTTCTTATACGGTGGTGATATTCCACAGATTCTTGAAAGTCCCTCTTCTCACTATGGGCCCATTCCATCATGTTGTAGAAATGGATTACTTGTGAAGTATTGTAATCCAGGGTCAGTCCTTTGACTTTACAGGTAGATTTGCGTTTCCCAGTATCGTGCTCCACATACTCGTAGCCATAATTTTTTGGTCCCATACCCACAAACTTGGTGATTTTCGCAGTAGGCAGTTCGTCTGTCCATTCGCCGAGTCTGTTGTTGATGATCTCTGGATTCCATAATTCTGGTTTGTGAATGTAGATGACAGAATCCGTATCGAAGTACAACACACGTTTGTCAAGTTGATGCAGGACACTGTATAACTTCAGTCTGGCTTGTGCTGTCACAAAGGATCCTACCACCACGTTGCTGCAAGCATGAGGTTCTACAATCGAGTCCAGATCTTCCCAGTTGACTAACAAAAACTCTTCTCCAAACACTTCGACATTCTTCACTTTCTTCAATGGATTAGTCACCAGTTCAAAGTAGTCAGAAGGATCTGACACATATTCTGTTTTGGTCATGTTGTCTCTCTGTGCTAATTTTCCCCACAAACTGTTTAAACTGATCTTGCTGATTCCACGTCGACCTTTGTTCTTTTCCACCTTCTCTAGTCTGATACCTTCTGCTTCGAAATAGTCCTGTTTGAATTTGATCTTGTCCAATTCTGTCTTGCACCAGTCGGGATATCCACTTGACTCTTGTTTAATCTTCAGGAAAGTATCGATATATCCAGCAAAGATTCCACCTTGTCCAGTTGACTTGTTGTACTGTGAAGATTGGGGAAAATGCCATACTTCGTACACATCTTTCAGCTGGTAACCCAGTTTCATCGCCTCAAACAATTCGATGCTCACCCAAGTTCCCACTAATTCTCTGTCTTCTTCTCTGTCGTGCGTACATAATTTCGAATTGTCAGATGTCTCTGCACAACTTCTACAGAGTGGAAACAGTAATTTGTTGTTGCACTTGTACGGCAATACCGGATGATACAAGTTTCTGGGTGGTAACACTTTACATTTGATCAGTCCAAAATATTGATGTATATTATCTCTGTCGATGTCTTCTTGTGAATAAATTTCCGGATGTCCAATAGGGAAGATTCCATACTTGCAGATGTATGGATAGAGTGAACACACATCGATATACTTAATTTCCTCGTCTCCTTCAATTTCGTAGAACAGTCTTGTAGAATTCGTACGTCCTCCAAACAGTGCATCTCTGGGTTTGAGTGGATCCAAGTTGGTAAATTCTGCATCCACCATCTCCCTAAAATCTTTGTCATCTTGATAATATTGGTCGTAATCGCATTCCCACATTTCTATCACTTGATACCCAGCTCTTTTCAATTTCTCGGTCTTCTCCACAGTCTGTTTGTATAGCTGGTACATCGTCTGGCAGTTGTAAGTATTGATCTTAGTTCTGTCGGGGAAATGTTTGGGACACCCGTGCCAGTAACATCCATGGAACTCGTACACTGTTTCTTTTTCTGGATCGTACCCATCCACATAATGTCCAAAAACTTTCTGTTCACCACCATTCAAAGCGTGACGAATTTGGATGTGATTCTTTCTAGCCACGGCTTGAATCCAGCGCACAGCTTTGATAGAATACTTCTTTTGGTTGGGATAGCCTTCTGGTGGAATGATGGCCACAGAGTTTTCAGGCATGTGATTCTTCCTCCATACTTGGGAACAAGCTTGAGCGATCGTGCATGCATTAGAAAAAGGATCCAAGTCGCTGATATCTATCGATTGTTTTCTAAAACATGCACAACCTCTCCTCAGGATATCCACATCGCTGCGACAGTATTCTTCCATTTCACGTCTGAAGTCAAAGATGGCATTGGATTCCACTTTCTGCTTGTGCCATTCCAGGAAAGCTTCTCTGTCTTTGACCGACATCTGTCCAGGATTGTACATCTCCACGGGAAAGTAAGGTCCCACGTAATTCTGGTTGGCATCAACATTTGCCAAATGTGGGAAGTAGCCTTTTTTCATCTCTGTTAATCCAAAGGTATCTGGAAAATTGGCTAATCTCATATGCAGAAAATGATACGAGTCCAAGAACTTGACTTTGGCAGCAGTCATCGTCACGATAGTATTTCCATTCATGATCACATCGGGCTTAAAAGTACCATTTTCTAGTATGTAGCGTAAAATAAATTGTCCATCATAGCCTCCAAAATTATGTGCAATGACTGTCACTCCTTCATTTTCTTTTCTAAATAACCAGGAACAGAAATCTGACAAAGTATTTTCACCTTCAAAGATCATTTCTCTTCCAAACTGACTACAATTGTCACAATACTGATCTACAGGTAAATTAACACAATGGTCACACGCTTTGTTTGTGAACTTATTACAAATTTTACATGGCTGTTCAATAGGTAAATCCATACACTCATCACAAGCTCTATGTGCAATACAAAAGTTGACAATATGTTCGCCAGAGTCTTGCTTGGATTCAAAGTCAAAAAATATGAATTGAGGTTGAATAACGGTACCTTTCTCTTCATCGATGATATCGTCCTCCTCGGCATCTTCTTGCAACACTTCGGTCTTGGGTTTGCACACGTAAGGTTGAATGTAACATTGATGTTCGGCTCCAACAATCTGTTTACAAAACTTACATTTCTTCTGTCCTGGACACACGTGATTTCTTTTATATCCTACAATCCTATTTCCACATTTCTCACAATTATACACAAGTTGACAAATGGATTTTTTCTGTCCTGGCTTGACTAAGGTATGATTAGCAAAACAAGATGCACTATGAAATGTTCTCTTACATTTTGTACAGTACTGGTTTTGTTCGTGAAGACATGGCGTTGCATTATAACAACTAGTACATCCATTCGAACAAGCATGATCCTCTCTATGATTAAATCCCTTGTCACAAAACTCACAATAGTATATACATCCTTGAAATCCTTTGACATTGGTGATAGTGTCATAGTGATCTGTGCCATTGTAATAGATATGAATCACTTTTGTTTTGTCACTAGGTTTAAATCCAAGTGGAAACAATAATCCGTCTTTAGGATGCTGTGAATGTACTTTGATCAAATAATCAGGAGCTAACACAGTTTGAATTTTCTTGTATTCTTCAAATCCACAAGGTTGGTTGTGAGGAATCTGAGCACGATCTAATAATTTCATGGCTTCTCTAGTCTGTAGCGGTCTGTCAGATTTTCGGATAAGTTCCCAAGTTTTCTTCCATGAGTCAGATGCGTCCCTGTCGGCATGATGTTTTCCTACCACAACAGCTCTGCCCATACACATGACATCTTTAGTGTTGTTGATTTGAACGATACTATGTTTCATCTTTCTCATATTGCGTGATTCAAAGTAAAGTCCATGGTGTAATGCCTTTCTTCCACTCCCAGTTGGTAACTTGGTGTGTGTCACTTCCAAACTCATCTGTCCATCATTGATTTTAAAGTCTTCATTGGATTGTAACACTTTCTCGATTTCTTGAGTCAAAGATTCGCCAGTCAGACTCGTCACATCTGTAAATGGTACAAAGATTCCTAATTTCAGTCCGGGATGATAAATGCTCATTCGAATCCTGTCATTGCCTTGAGCTTGAGAATGGGTCTTGATGTCATCCACCAACTGTTGAAACATCCGAGGTACAAATTCCAGCGGTGATACGTCTTCTGGAAATTTATTGACATCCACATTATACACATTAGCTCTTGTTCTGAAACGTCTCGACTCACGTTCTCTAACAGGCTTGATTACATAGTACTGTTTGTAATCATCTTCTTCATCGTCCGAATAAATCACCATAGGTCTTTTTCTTGGTGGTGACACCTCATCTTCAGATTCTTCACTGTCGGAATAATCCACAAGTTTCACCTTCTTTGGCGGTGGTAACTCGTCCTCCTCAGAGTCTGATGAAGTGGGTGGGGTACGTATTCTCTTCCAATGTTTCTTTGGCATGTTGTCTTGTCACTGTTCAAACGCAGAATGTCAGGAGATCTGAATAATTGACTTATATATCTATCATCAATTCATACAAGATCAGGCAGGCGAGATACATAGTACATGACTTATCAGGTTAGACTACATGTTCTATGGAACTCTTGTGATACAGGCAAGATACATAGTATTTGCTTTAACAGGCGAGACAACAGTCTTAAGGAATTTTTGTGGTACAGGCGAGACATGGGCTGTACGGAATTTTTGTGGTAAGGCGAGACAACAGTCTTAAGGAATTTTTATTAACTAACAGGCGAGACTACATGCTATATGCAATTCTTATCACCAGGCGAGACACTTAGAATTTTTGTGCTACAGGCGAGACACTAGTTTTACGGAATTTTTGTTATTTTGAAAAGAAGTGCAAGAAGAGTGTGCTGTTCAGCACCTTGTTCTTCCCCGGTCGGTTACCCTATGCCTGGGAAGCCCTGGCGATTTGAAGCCATATCTACATGATCACAAGTCCTGAATGTCGCTGTGGACCAGAGACCTGCCAGCGGAGGTTCAGTTTACTGGGATAGTGTCCCGACCCCTTAAGCCATAAGGCTTCTACTGTTTCACATGTAATCGATAGACTTCGCATCTGCGGGCCCAGGCGGTATAACCGTTGTGCACACCAGTTCCAGTCCAGCGGTGACCGGCAAACCAGCAATATTAATATGTTAGTTCCCAATATATATACCTAAACATAAACCAGTTTACTTGAGACAAGATTGGACATTTGCATATCATATATCTTATTTCAATAAAGGTCATGTTACTATTTATAGTAACACATTTCAAAATATAACAATTAATTAGAGAATAATAAAATCTACATTTTGGTGTTTATTTTATCAAAATCGGCCGAAAAATAACAAAGTTATTCAATTTTTCATATTATGGTGTTATTACAAGGGAGGTAAATCTGGATTGACTTTCTTTTATTCTATAAATAGACAAAACAAGTAATAGCTTTCAGAAAAAATGATAAAAATGAAAAGTGAATATGTGTATGGTATAAGAACTTCTGTTATGAGTATATTTTGTATGACTTTGTAACTCTTAAATACAAAAATATAAGTTTTGCCAGGCATGTGCACTGCGCATGCGCGGAATTTGGAGGGTAAGAAAACTGTAATAACTCCAGATTGCCTTGACGGATTTTCATAATTCTTTTTTTATTGGAAAGAACAAGTCACCATCTACCAAATGAAATTAAAATAAATTGTCAAACTGCGCATGCGCGGAATATAGAGGGTAAGAAAACTGTAATAACTCTATTTTGCCTTGATGGATTTTCAAAATTCTTTTTTTATTTGAAAGATAAAACACAGAGCTGTCACATAATCTTACAAAATAATATGCCACATCGAGAATGCGAGAATCAAGAGATATATAATGTGTACATTTCATTTTTGCAGCTCATAAAGTTTCAAGATGTCTGAAGAACTAGTCGATCTGGGTGTGTTACCAACTGAAATTAGAAGTATAATCTACTCAAGGCTCGTCAATATTTCGAGGAAAAGTAAAAAGTTTAGAGACGAACTTCAACTGACGTGGTTTAACATGTGTTTTCAAAGAGCTCTGTCTTGCAACAATTTTTACCAGAGCCTAGCACAGCTATTATATGACATCGATGGAATATCGAATCTTGACCAGAACATGAGATTATACTTTCACAAACGCATGATGGAAGTGTTGAAGGATACTCATTCTAGACATGACCGATGGATCTTTACGATTTACAATTTCAACAAGGAAACATGTGAACAGTTTTTTGAAAACTTGTTTCCTTTCCATTATGACATTTACGTACATGGAAAAATCGTGAATGGACATCTGACTGGGCTTCTAGTATTCTTTCAGAGTTTAGCATTTTTTTACTACTTACCATTTCTTTACCAGTTAAATTTTCCTGCACCTATGAACGATTTGTTATTATCAACCTGGGAAGAGCATATAAACAGTTTGCATGGTCGTGATGTGTCATTTGGAAACAGAGACGCATATGAACAAGTCATCGAGAGTGAAGAGAGATTATTACCATTACGTTTTCCAACAGTCTATTCAGACCTGTTACTTGGAATAAAACAATGAACGTGATCAAGAAATCTCCTCCAGTATCGTTAGGTCGAATTTTACAGTTTGACATTTATCGAGGGTCACTTGAACACACACTATCCTTACAACCTACAAGTTCAGAATTTCTGAAGTCAAAAGATGGACTCAGAACGTGGTTGGGACGATATGAAACATTCATGACCTTTCGACAAGCCATGTGTGAAACAGCTTTGATAATGAACACTATTTTAGACGCATCGCCTGTGAAGTATAGGCAATGGCTACTTCATGTGGCAAACAACGATGACGTGATTACTTACCTTTGCAATGTACTCAAAGATGTTGAAGAGGCTTCGAGAGAACAATCTATGGATATCGACTCAACAACAACAACAACAGAAAATATGGAAATTGAACAGGCATCACAGGAAGAACCAATGGATATTGACATGGATAAATTGACTGCAAAATTTGAAGCTTTGACACTATAAAGTGGAACTGTTTGTCTCTTGCAAAATCATTTATCTTAGGGCAAGCATGGAGACAAAGTGGTTTGAAATTCCTCTGACACAAATTCTGAGATTTAGACCTTACAGAAAATTACTAGTTTGTGTTTACATACTGCATTCACATAAGAACATTACTTTAGATGAAATTCAGATGAAATTAAACACAGAAGAATATTTCAAAGATTTTAAAAGACTCTGGTGTTCGTGTGCGAAACAGGAATTATCAGAGGAGACGGTCTTTACATTTGACAACTGGAAACTTCATGTGGCCAACAATTCAAAAGTGATTGACTATCTACAGTCGAAGACAAGGCGTATATAAGGACTACAACTAGATCTGCGAGTCATTTCAGCTCTGACTTTCAAACTGTCAAGATGGAAAGTAAACCTGTGGATCCAAGACTTAATAAATACAGTGATGCCAACAGTATTTATTATCACTGCACAGCATTGAAGAAACTTTTGAAAGAGAATGACAGAAAATTAATTCAGCCATTGGAAATTTCACTAAAAGAACAAGGCCTGTTGAAACCACCCTATGGTTATTGCTACAATTGTGGGTCATTGGATCATTGGACTGCCTCGTGTACCGAGGAGAAGAAGAAAACTACAAAGAAGCCACCGTATGGGACTTGTTACAACTGTGGCTCGCCTGATCACTGGCTACCCTCATGTCCTCATACCGACTTACAAGATGAAAGCTCGGGATCACCACAACCGGCCGAGAAGTCAGAAACTACGAGGAAAAGACGCCATACTGATGATGACTCTGATGTACCCAGTAAAAAGAAGTCAAGAACGGCTTCACCAGAACCGACAAAACCTACTGCTAGACAACATAAGAAGAAGAAATACTGTGTTGTGTGCAAAGAAGACACTCATATGATGAAAAACTGTCCTGAAATAGTGAAAAACTAGTGACTAGATAAGAGACCTATTGGATAGACAATATCTAAACGATATTGTGTGTCTACTGGACAGTGACTACTATTGTGTTCATAATGGATTAGTTTTCATAGTTACATGTAAGTTTTTATTCAATAAAATTGTTTTTTAAAGTAATGGTCTTTGTTATTTCATAAGGTTACTCTTTAAACGAAAGAGTTGGGTAGCCCTGAAAAGGGCTGTTTGGGTGTTCTAAGTCTTCACTTACTGTGAAGACTTAGACACAGGTTTTACAATCCCCACAACTGGATTCGTCTTGGATAAATTAATCCCTCTCCTCCTCATAAATACTTCAAACCCCATCTTATTTTGCTGCCTTTCAACTTCTTTCCAGTCTTTCTTCTTAAAAGCTTTACACAGTCGGCTGAGATCAAAAGGAATATACTTTGACAACCCCATATTTGAGAATGAAGTTGTTAAAGGCAGTTAAATATATATATTGACTCATGGCGGACGTGAAAGAGAGCATAGTCTCTTGACCAATCAAAACTATGCAAAGTAGTTATAGGGTTTTATGCAACAATCAACAAAGTATTTCTTTCTGATAAGTTGTGGTGGCCCTGAAAAGGGCCGTTTTGAGGTTTTAATAAACCTTTCTATGAGCAGGGACACCGCGAGGGCCTGCCACCACAAGCTGGACAGCGTACTGACCAGCTCGTGTACGTCACCGTCCTCCCTGTTGGCAAGTAGAATGGTGGCTGGTCAGCCTCCCTCTCCCAATCTTCACCGGATGGCCGTTCTTCGGGCTCTTGCTTCACTTCTTCGGGCTCTTGCTTCACCACAGCCATCTGTCTGTCGACCGTCACCATCCTTCTTACGATGCCTATCAGCTCTACGAGCCTCTCTGCACTCTCCATTACAGACCTAGTCTGTGTCTCCAAAGCATCGAGATATTCGTCGCTCAACATCTTCTCTGTGTATAGCATAAAGACAATGTGACGAAGTGGGTCAGTGTTCCAGTATTTATTCTCTCAGCACCGACCTGAAAGAAAGCACTTTTCGAAGTAGGTCAATCCGGTCTTGGGAGTATAAAACGGCACTGACCTACTTACAACTTCAGTCATGGAGCCACTACTGACCTTAGACGATCTTATGAAAGAACCAGACCTTCTATCGACGGCTATTAATACAATTGCTACTGATGGATCGTTAACTCAACAACAACAACCGAACGTGCAGACCTATTACTACCACCCACAGCAATCACAACTGCAACAAACACAGCCACAGGTGTCACAGCCAAAGACGGGAGCTGTAGAAGTCTTGCTCAAAGAACTCAATGATCTCAAGAAAAGAGTACAGCAATTAGAGGACCAAAAGCAACAACGTCCCATGGACTTAAATCCGATCAGAATACCATTAACTATAGAAGTAATGACACCAGAATCGTCTGTGACAGTACCAACTCAAAATGGACTTGGGTCGCATAGCAAGAACATAGATAATTCAAAAAGAAAGAAGAAACAATAGATTCTTCTTAGCTATAACCACAAAAAACAGTCCTTTTCAGGACTACCAATTACATCAGAAAGAATACCCTACTGGTTGCCCTAATACTAAGGAAGCTATAGAGTTATGCCTCTGGTATAGTGAGGTCTTGAGATACAAGGCCAAGAGACTCATAGCAGACGCATATTACTGTATAGCCTCTTAAGACATATCCTATGCCATATTACATAGACTTTTACCCTGAAAAAGACTAAGTTATTTCAAACTAGCCTTTTCAAGTTTACTAAAGCGATGTCATCTACGGGGACAGCCCGGCCCGAGACTGCCCCAGGTTGCGGACTTAGTCTCCGGACGGCTGTCCCCGTAGTGACGTCCTTTACTACTAACGCATCATCTAGGCCTTTAAGCTGCCCTAGATGTGCTGGCAAAATTCATCCCTGTCCACTCTTTAATATTGTCTCTCCACCTCTTCTCCTGTCTGCCTCTAATTCCTTCTCCTCAAGTCCATTATACCCTGAAGAATCATCTTGCAAAGCTAGAAGACCTTGAGATGTAGCATAAACCATCTTAGTTTCAGTATATAGAAACAAAAACTATCAATACTGAAAATTCTTTTAGGTCTGAAGGTACTTCATTGCATTGAGAGTAATGCCATAGCAATTATGTTTTTCTAACTCTTCAACACATTATCGGGTTAAACAAATAAAAAAATGGAGAAACCACAGGGGAGTCTACTTTTTTTATGGTCGAATACTTTTTTACACATCTGTTTGGGTAACAGTAATTTCGTTTTTATACTGTATGTGTGATATAGGTATACCTGCCTTCTCTTTGTTTAATGAATCCAGCCAGCTTACATGCACTCTATACATCTATGGTCGAAATTTTAGACTAAGCTGCTGTTTTCATCTGTTATACCTTTAAGTTTAAATAAGATTTAGAACAAATAATAATTTCTGAGACGTTACTCTCAATGTACTGAAGTACTTTCAGACATAAATGCCTTTTCAATAACCATGCTATATTTTTATTATTTCTTTTCTAGATTTTTGCGTCGCAAATTACCCTTTGATCTTTCCTTATAATAACACTTTTTTTTGCAAGTCCTTCTTTTTGTATTCTAAACTCTAGACAGCTACAAAAATAAGAAGTCTGCTAATTTTCGGGGAGATGCGTTAATTTTTTCTGCCCTGATTCAGATATTTATATTGACCACGAAACACCACCTAACTTAGAATGTTGCGAGAAACCGGCACAAAATATTCAAATTGGGGTGATGCTGTTTGATGATAGATGTTTGGCCATGACAAAACTATATGAAATTTATTCAGATATTTGATAGTAATTGCTTCATTTCAGACTCTGATCGGACTGCGAAAATATGCAGACAAATCTGAGTCGTTTTTACCGTGATGGGCCTCCGTGGCCTAGTGCTGACTCTTATTCTGTCTGTTGGTAGTGCAACACCCCCTCGCGAGGATTACCTGCAGCACTGGATGCGTGCCCATGAATGTTAATTAAGGTAGTCGGATACTGAATAGAAAAATTTGCGGGGCATTCAAACCATTATACCAGCTAAATAACCCAAAGAGCTATAAAACATTTGAATAAGAAAAAAATCATTGTTTTGTTATCCTAAAAAAAAGCACACAATATTTTGTATTTCTACATTCTCCATTTAAATTCAAGTCTCTAAAACAAGAATGCACTTTCATTTCTGCAAATCGTATAATCTATAATATAGGATATCTGACTGGAATCCCTATTATGATTCTTAGTGTGTAAGAGGTCTCCATGCACAGAGATTGAAGCCGGGAACCATGTATGTAAATTGGCTCACAGGATAATGTGTTGAGGCATTTTGTCATTTGGTGGTTAATTCATTTTAAATAAATTTGTAAAGACTAGACAAGCTTATGCAATGACATGCATATCATTGTAATGATAAATGACTTGTGAATCCACTGACACCAAATACTGACAGGTTTGTACTGATTATGGAGAGAAACAAGGATAGTTTCCTAGACTCATGCAACATGTTGCTCGCCAAAGATTAATATCTTGTTTAAATTGAGACTTCATTGAGGCTCTACTGATAAAATTCTAAACCCCAAGTGTCTGTGGTTTAATCAGTGTATCTCATGTTAACGGCACTGGGTGGTCGAGTGACCGAACTACTACATTAAACTGGTCAAGTGTAGGATGTATCCCATTATTTTCAGGTAATCGGTTCCATTATGGTCAGTCAGTGGATAAAAAGCAGACTGAATAGTCTAAACATGACCACTGTGGACTCGAGCCTCGGCTCCCAGGGGGTGGTGTTTGGGGGGGGGGGCGGGGGGGGATGGAGTGGGGATACTCTAATACTTTCCAGAAACATAGACTAGGCTTCTTAAATTTTGAATTTCTTGGGGGCAGGGGGGGGGGGGGGGGTCAGAAAGATGAGTATTTTGGGGTATGGAATTTTTGGTGGATTTTCCAATACACTACAACATTACATTAACAAAAAAGACAAGGCACGTAATGGGAATATATATTTAGGGTAAGCTAAAATTTCAAGTATTTTTCACTATTATTATTGGTGGAGAGTAGGGGGCGGGGGATGCCTGAATATACCTCACATTTTTATGCTCCCCGAAGGGTGAGCATATAGTTGCCGCTTTGTCCGTCCATCTGTCCGTCCTTCCATCCGTCCCACTTTTGTCCAGAGCATATCTCTGAAAGTATAAGGGGGAACTAAATGAAACTTCACACATTGATAGAGGACGAAAAGGGGAAGTGCAGTGCTTAAGAACCATAACCCTGTCACAAGTATTTACAAAGTTAGCTCCCTTTCCAGTTTTTTTTTTCAATATTTTGCTTGTCCGGAGTATATCTCTGAAACTATAAGGGGGAACTAAATGAAACTTCACACATTGATAGAGGACGAAGAGGGGAAGTGCAGTGCTTAAGAACCATAACCCTGTCACAAGTATTTACAAAGTTAGCTCCCTTTCCAGTTTTTTTTTCAATATTTTGCTTGTCCGGAGCATATCTATGAAACTATAAGGGGGAACTAAATGAAACTTCACACATTGATAGAGGACAATTAGAGGAAGTGCAGTGCACAAGAACTGTAACCCTGTTGCAAGTATTTACGAAGTTAGCTCCCTTCCCATTTTTTTTTCTTCAATATTTTGCTTGTCCGGAGCATATCTCTGAAACAATAAGGGGGAACTAAATAAAACTTCACACACTGATAGAGGACAATTAGGGGAAGTGCAGTGCACAAGAACTGTAACCCTGTCACAAGAATTTACAAAGTTATCTCCCTTCCCAGTTTTATCAATATTTTGCTTGTCCGGAGCATATCTCTGAAACAATAAGGGGGAACTAAATGAAACTTCACACATTGATAGAGGATAATGAGAGGGAATGCAGTGCATAAGAATGGTAACCCTCTCGTAAGTATTTACAAAGTTAGCTCCCTTTCCAGTTTTATCAATATTTTGCTTGTCCAGAGCATATCTCTGAAACTATTAGAGGGAACTAAATGAAACTTCACACATCGATAGAGGACAATTAGAGAAAGTGCAATGCACAAGAACCATAACCCTATCACAAGTATTTATGAAGTAAGCTCCCTTTCCTGTTTTTTTTTTTTTTCAACTTTAAGTTTGTCTGGTGCATATCTCCAAAAGTATAAATGGGAATTTAATGAAACTTCACATACTAATAGAGGGCAATGAACACAAGAACCATAACTCTGTCATAAGTATTTACGAAGTTAGCTCCCTTCTTAATTTTTGCTTTATTTTGCTTGTATAGAGCATATCTCAGGAAGTATTGATGGAAGCTAAATGACATTTCACACATCGATAGCGGGTAATGAAAGGAAGCGCAGATCATTAGAACCATAACATTACCTTTAGTGATTACAAAGTTAATGCCCTTCCTAATTTTTCTAATTTTTTCAGTTATTTAGCTTGTTGGGAGTATATCTCTATACATATTTAAGAGAACATGAATGAAACTTCACATATTGATAATAGAGGCCAATGACAAGAAGTGCAGAGCAGAAGAACCAAAGCTGTATCTCAAGTTATTTTGGAGTTACTTCCCTTCTTATTTTTTCATAGTTGTATGCATGTCTGGAGCATTGCTCTAAAAAGTACTGAAGAGATTTTTTTTCAATTTGAATTGCATTTAGTTTACACAGAAAATCACTCCTTCACCAGGATCCCCATTGTCCTCTTCCAAGCCTTCAGGGAGCATCCATCGGTTCCACCGATTTTCTTGCTTGGGAGGTATCCCGTCAGACTAGCTCTTTTGGGGAGGGAGAGGCGGGGTAAACAGTAGATGGTGGGGCCAAGCCTACGTAACAAGAAAAAATCAGAGTTCGCCTCGGCTCAATGTGTTCTATTCCATTTTCTTTTGCTAGACCCTATCTTTTACTTTCGTATTTGTGCCACTGATTAATTCTTTAAATTCGCTTTTAACGCTTTTAATTCATTTTAGGTGTTTTAAAGTCTATATACTAAATGTAATAATAATAACAATAGCAATATTAATAATAATAATAATAATAATAATAATAATAATAATAATAAAGATTTTATTTTCAGCAGGGGCGGATCCAGAAATTTTGGAAAGGGGGTTCGACCAATTTTTCCTGAAATTTCCCATGAAAATGAAATAATTAAGGCTGAAGAGGGGGTTCGTTTGAAACCCCCCCCCCCCCCCAACGAACCCCCTCTGGATCCGCCACTGTTCAGTAGGTAACACAATTAGCTAGAAGCTAGCTACTCTTCCTTCAGGCCCACTTACATTTGTAACAATGTACAATATACAAAAATGAAATTATTGAAATACAGACAATGAAAAAGAAATCAAATCTATACAAAAAAAAGGCTACACACACGTTCACATATTCACACAAGAAGATAATGTACATATTATCTGAAAAATAAGTAATTAGTTGGCTAAAAAGCTTGCTAATTACAAGTTGACAAGAATGAAAGATAGAAAAAAGAGATAGATCTTAACACTTCACCCTTCTGATACATGGAAAGTCGATATATTATTAGACCCTTTAATATACCCGCTCTGGTAAACCATTCCAAATAAGTGTACCAGAGTAGGACACGCTGTGTTTAAATATTTACATTCTTGGTGTATTTACTGAAAAGCCCTATAGTAAACCATTGGAGCGTAATGTGGTTTACCTTCCAATAACTACATTGAGACACGCGACGTCAATGACGTCAAAATAAACAATGCCTTTCTATAATCTGATAGGACGTCAGCGATGTAATGACGTCATGCTTGCTGTTTTGCTGTTAGCAGAAAAACTGCGTGTACATGTTTTACTGCTTCAATTTTAGCGCTTATATAAAATTTTTCATGAAATATTTGATTGAAACGAATGTAAATATATGCAATGAACTTATTTTTTCTGTTGTTTATCGAAGTGTAAACCACATTGGGTCACTAGCAGAGATTACATGAACCCCTTCGGGGCTCATTTACTTTGCATGTGACCCAATCTAATTTACACTTCGATAAACCTCAGAACCTTAAATAACTCTTTATATGAGTGCCCGAGTATGACCATACAACAAAGTCTTTGTTTGTATTTTACTGCTTTACGCCTTACGCTGTTTCGCACTACTTTACAATATATGTCCACATTTCACATTTACGAACCACAATAATGCGATTGTTTTCGTTCACGAATACATTTTCTTTTCGGTGATAACCAGCTTTCACATCCGTTTGCTCAAACTGTAGGAGTTACTTCCCTTGCAATGTCCAAGTCAAAACAAAATTGCTGGTTACCGAATCAAAATGGAAATTTCGCTTTTCTCCTTTAGTTGCAGAAAACAAGTATTCCGTCTGAAACATTGCGGAATCAGTTTCAGCCAGCAAAATGGCCGAGACAGTTGTTAAAGGTGTTCAAAGACGTGGAGCTTTAAGACAGAAAAATGTGGCAATTGTTAAGGACCACAAAATGGTCCCTAGGTTTTTCAAGCAACCTACGTTTTGCGGACACTGTAAGGATTTTATTTGGTGAGTGTTTTGTAAAAATAACCTGCCTGTTGCTTCTCGTCATAAATCTGAAAAATATCGAATGACAATAACTTGAATATGATCTGTCATAAAAAAATTAGCTTCTGTGATTGAGTGATTATCTATCTCCTGTTTTCTTCTTTTTTCAGGGGCTTTGGAAAGCAGGGATTTCAGTGTCAAGGTAAGAGCTCAGCGTGGGTGTGTCTGTTGGTAGTTTGTGAGTTAATTTGATCAACAAACAATAGCACTTCTATCTGAGCAGCAGTAATGTCAGGAACAATTATCATTATGCAGTCTTGGCCTAGTGCATGATTCTATCACTATGACTAACCCAACAAACTTATGGTTATTCTGATCAAAATAATCAATTCTTAAGCCACTTGTTGCTGTTTGCAAATTGCCTCAGGAATTTGCAATTTTTGTTTTTAATTTTTTTTGTTTTGTTTTTTTGAAAAACGGGCATGTGAGGTAGTCTGTCCAGTCAGCCATAAAGATTAAAATGTAAGACCTAGTGGTTCATTTTTGTGGCTGGCATATCTGAGCAGAGCTATTACTAAAACCTTAAATCACATTGATACAGAATTTCGGACTGCCTTAGAAGCAATTTGCATGTTTGTTTAAAGCTGAGCTTTAAGAGTCTTTATTTTGCCCACCAGTCTGGTAAAGGTTTTCCTGGTCTGATAGCATTTACCAAACCGTTGTTCTCAATGACCTCACATGAGTTACTTTGACGTTAAAATGGCAAAAGCAATGTAGCAAAACAGAAAATGTCCCATCCTTTCAGAGCTTCTATCTCTTGTATTATCCATCATAGACATAAAGTGTGACCACTCATTTTCTTAGTTAGATTGAAGGCAACACGGTGGTGTCAAAATAAATATAAAATAGCTGAATTTTTATGTTTCGCTACAAAACGGCAAGCACTACAAAAACAGGACGGGTGGGAACGTACATTACAGCTAGTGCAGTCATGCTGTGTGCGTTCACTAACACTTACTGCAAGATCCTTCCTGTCATTAGACACTGGTCGTCAGATGCTTGCATCGTTTCATTATACAACAAAATATTACACAAAAATTACAGTCACACTTGGGTGTCCCTGCTGTTGTGTTTGCTACATTCCCTATAACCCTAAAAGGCCTTGGCCTTCAGCTGTAGTAGCAAGTTTCCACCACTTCAAAAACGTTGATTTCTTGCAACAATTTCGGTACACTCTATATGATAAACAGATCATAACATCGGTTTTTCGTTATCACCCGATTTATCAGCCCTCAACCAATATCTGACCTGGCAAGCCCTCGGTCCGATATTGAGGTCTCGGGCTGATTAATAGGGTGAGAATGCAGTGGTAGAAATAAGGCCCAGACAGCAACTTGCCCGGGGGGGGGAGGCAACCTGAAATGAATTTCAACTTGCCCCCCAAGATTTCAACTTGCCCGCCTGTACTTCCTTGCAATTAAACTTTTTACATGTCATTTTCTTCCAAAGTCACATATGTAAACATAGTCCGAAAATGCTCTCCCTTTCTAAGAGGGCGAGAGGTGCCGTGGCCGAGTGGTTAGAGTGACTCACTTATAGTGCAGGAAGTCGCCGGAAGGTCGTGAGTTCGCGGCTCACGGTCGCCATCCGACGACTGGAAAACTCTCTCTGTCAACCCAGCAGTAAATGGGTACCTTTTTCGAATCAGGGAAGGATAAGGCAGCGAAAGGAGAGAGATGGGCTCCGCCTTTCATCAGCTCTGCCCAAGATACAGTGGGTCTCTAACCCCCACTGCCCCTACAGCTATTAGACTTTGGGAAACCTTTACCTTTTTTTTTTTTAAGCATGAATTCATGAACTTCAGAGATAACTGACCAACAGTTTTGATCACAGCTGCCTAATCATTTTCACAGAGCTACTTTGACTGGGATTCTTTTTATTTTTCTCCTTCAAAACATTATATTGGTGGGTTACAAACTTCTCATTCAAAACGTCAAAAAAGACATGAAACAAAATTATTTTCCAGAATTTTATCTTCCAGAATTTCAGGTTGTACAGGGGGCAATATACAACAGTAAAATATATAGCATGACATTCTCTGATTTTCGGAATACCTTTTCTAGCGAGAAAAATCTTGTCTGATTCCTGTCATTGGACAGCGAAAATTCATGACAGGATATATTCAAATTGCCTACTGCTAAAGAGTCAAATTGTTTTTCAATAGACCTCCGCGGAGGTCAGTTTGAAACTTTACCACCCGTGAATCATAATTAAACTTCCACAAGTATGTCTATGACTATAAGAACTTGATGAAGCTTAGTTGTGGGCCAAAGCAAATAATTTACACCAGAGTTATTGCCACTTAGTTACTTGAAAATGCTGTATATGATCTTTGTAAATAATAGACTAAGATGCTTTGTTTTAGGAGCATCATTACCTATCCAAAATGGGCATTTTTGATAAGTTTTTCACCATAATCTGCACACCACACCATACTTGGAATTTTTATAGTGTTAAAATCACTGCCTTGCAAAATCCATCTGACACACTGTAAAAATATTTTGGCAAGACAGATTTAATGAGAGGTCAAAACATATGTTTTTATGAAGAAATGCACTAAATTATCCGTGCTATCCCTTCTTATCTGGAGCTCTGATACTGTTTTATGAAAGCTTTTTTGAGAGTGGCTGATTTGTTACTTTTGACTTTAAACAATGCTTCTTTTTCATAAAACGCAACAACCCCAGGGTGTAGCCGCGACGCGACAAAACCAACAATGTGGTTGGGCGCCAAGTGCAGACTCAGATCAGCCTGGGCATGTGCCCAGTCTGATCAGACTCTTCGCTTTGCGCATATGGGGTAGCTAAGGCTCTAGGCTACCTCCATGCGGACATCGAAGACTCTGATCAGACTGGGCGGATGCCCAGGCTGATCTGAGTCTGCGCTGGGCGCACATCCACATTGTTGGTTTTGTCGTGTCGCGGCTCATTTGTTGACAGCTGATGCATGAGTGCCATGACAAACACAGCACACTTTGGTACATCAAAAGCTCGTCATGGCCCTTCAGGTCAGGTGAGCTAATAAAAGGTGTAATAATTGACAATTTTATGTGCAAACTTATTTCCGACTGCAACAAAACTGATCATACAATAATCAGTGACAAATCTTCTTGTATTGAGGAAAATCAAGTAGATTTTATTGAACATCCGGAAGCCAATTAGTTGCAACTAAGAATGAAATAAATATGTGAAAATTTTCGTGCAGTTTTATAAATGAATGGTTTTACATTGTAAGTGACGTCTTTATCACTTCCCTTGCATCAAAATCACTGAATTATCACAAAGAAAACTTGAGAGTTTACCTTAATGAGCTTAAGAATTGGTACACCTGAAACAATTAATTTTCCATTTTTTCCAAATGGAAAATTAATATATTTAGGTGTCCCAGTTTTTAAGCACATTAGGGTATATGCTTAAGTATTGAAACACCTACAACAATTGATTTTCCAACTGTTCCAAATGGAAAATTAACGTTTTTTAGGTGTCCCAATTTTTAAGCACACTAGGATTTGGTGAATAGGAACACTTTTCAGGAAATGCAACTCTGCTATTTTCATTTCTGAGAAATTCTGCCTCCCTTTTCATTGGCTGAGATCCTGCTACAACTAATAGCAGCTCTGCTGTAGACACCCTTGGTTAACTATGTTTTCAAGGATGTTACAAAACCAAAAAGAGCTGTTTATGAAACATAAAAGAGTCACAGTTACCAAAAGACCTGGTCATTGTGGCTAAACAAATTTGTTTAACCATGAAGACCAGGTCATTTGGTAACTATGACTTTTTCATTTCGTAGCAGCTCTTTTTATGTCCCCCCACCAAAGGTGAGGGGGGACATATTGTTTTCAGTGGGGATCCCGTCGGCGTCGGCGTGACAGATTCTTGTATGCGCAATATCTCTTGAACCAATGGATGGAATTTCACAAAACTTGCATGGATATATCATTGGGACAAGCTTATGAGCTGATTAGATTTTGGCGACCTTGACCTCAATTTCAAGGTCATAGGAGGACTTTGATGACAATTTCTTGTATGCGCGGTATCTCTTGAACCAATGGATGGAATTTCACCAAACTTGCATGGATACATCATTGGGACAAGTGTAAGAGCTGATTAGATTTTGGTGACCTTGACCTCATTTTCAAGGTCACTGGATGACTTAGATGACAATTTCTTGTACCCAATTTCTTGTATGCGCGATATCTCTTGAACCAATGGATGGAATTTCACCAAACTTGCATGGATATATCATTTGGACAAGTGTTAGAGCTGATTAGATTTTGATGACCTTGACCTCATTTTCAAGGTCACTGGAGGACTAAGATGACAATTTCTTGTACCCACTACACCTCCTGAACCAAAGGATGGAATTTCACAAAACTTGCATGGATACATTATTGGGACAAGTTTTTGAGCTGATTAGATTTTGGTGACCTTGGCCTCATTTTCAAGGTCACTGGAGGACTTGGATGACAATTTCTTGTACCCACTATATCTCCTGAACCAATGGATGGAATTTCACCAAACTTTCGTGGATACATGATTGGGACAAGTTTATGAGCTGTTTAGATTTTGGTGACCTTGACCTTATTTCAAAGGTCACTGGGGGACTAACATGGCAATTTCTTGTACCCACAATATCTCCTGAACCAATGGATGGAATTTCACCAAACTTTTGTGGATACATGATTGGGACAAGTTTATGAGCTGTTTAGATTTTGGTTACCTTGGCCTTATTTTAAAGGTCACTGGAGGACTAACATGGCAATTTTTGTACCCACAATATCTCCTGAACCAATGGATGGAATTTCGCCAAACTTTCGTGGATACATGATTTGGACAAGTTTAAGAGCTGAACAAAATTTTGGTGACCTTAACCTCATTTTCAAGGTCACAGGAGGATTTAGATATATGAAAATTTCACTAACATTGATGTATCTCTTTAGCCTTTGCCTTGATTTCCACTTTGCTTTCATAGATATACTTATGGGACAGTCTCAAGAGTGTACTGTGTTTTGATGACCTTGACCCCATTTTCAAGGTCAAAAGCTATTTTTTCTCTCTTAAAAATGAGATATCTTGAACCAGTGAATGGATATTCATCAGACTTGCATGAATGTATCGTTGTGACAGGTTTAAGACATGTTTAGTAGTTGGTGACCTTGACCCATTTTTGAAGGACATAGTCTTCTATGTAGGATATCTTTAGAACCAGCGGATGGATTTTGTCCAAACTTGCATAGATATTTCATTTGTTCAGGCTTTTTATTCATTAGAGGGGATGGGAAATGGGCTGGTTGGGGGACATCAGTTTTTCTCTGAAAAACATTTCTAGTTCATTTTGTAACAGCCCTTTGCCCCTTGTATAGTTTACCAGTGGTGGTAGAGGATCTATTTGATGGGGCCCTGATGTGGTGGTGCAGCTGTTTTTCAGTTTGGAGGCTTACAAATGTGTGATGGCTATCCAGAAACAGCAGCACCTGCCCATCTGACGGGCCCACAAAATAGATAGGCTGTCTGATGGCTTGACATGAAGGCTTCAGACATTCTCTGGGCATATCTTCATGTTTTGCATCAAACTTGAGGATTTCTTCATCATAAAACATAACAGTGGTTTTGAATGTAAACTTTGTGTAGGTAAAGGGCAATGGCATCCTAGTCACACAGGCCATAGGGGCAGTGGAGGTCAGAGACCCCAGTATATCTTGGCACAGCATAATTATGAAAGGGGAAGCCAAATCCTCTCCTTTCCCTGCCTTATCATTTTCCCTGATTCGAAACAGGTACCTGTCTACCTCTGGATTAACAGAGAGTGATTTCCAGTTGCTAGATGGCCTAACCTGGGTTTGAACCAGCTACCCTCTGCACCATAGAGACTATAACCATTTGACCATGGCGCCTCTCAAAAACTATTTGGTACATGTAAATTATAATTATGCTAGAGGAGGCCCTAGTTGTTCAGTGGGTTAAGCACTGGCCTGCTGAGCTTGGAGTCCTAGGTTTGTTTCCCACTGGAAGCGGAAATTCTTTCAATGTAAACAGGGTTACACAAAGCCTTTAATTATCACTCTCCCACCGTCATGACATGACTGTTGAAAATGATGTACAGGGCTCTAGATAAGGGAGTATCTGATGAGAATTAGGGATAATTTTTCTTATTAGCTCACCTGAGCACGAAGTGCTCAAGGTGAGGTATTGTGATCGGTCATTTCCCGTCGTCCGGCGTCAACTTTTGATTTAAATGACTTCTTCTCCAAAACTGCTGGACGGATTTCGAAATAATTTCATAGAAATGTTCCTTGGGGGACTCTCTACCAAAATTGCTCAAATGGTTCCGCTCCGCTGAACAATATGGCCGCCTGAGCTAAAAAATAGAAAAACCTTTAAACGACTTCTCCTCCAAAACTGCTGGGCCGATTTTGAAATAATTTAACCAAAATGTTCCCTAGGAGACCCTCTACCAAAATTGCTCAAACAGTTCCGCTCATCTAAACAATATGGCCACCAGAGCTAAAAATAGAAAACCCTGTAAACGACTTCTCCTCCAAAACTGCTGGGCCAATTTTGAAATAATTTCACAGAAATGTTACTTAGGAGATCCTCTACCAAAATTGCTCAAACGGTTCTGCTCTGCTGAACAATATGGCTGCCAGAGCTAAAAATTGAAAAAGCTTTAAACGACTTCTCCTCCAAAATTGCTGGGTCGATTTTGAAATAATTTCACAGAAATGTTCCTTAGGAGACCCTCTACTAAAATTGCTCAAATGGTTCTGCTCTGCTGAACAATATGGCCGCCAAAGCTAAAAATAGAAAAACCTTTAAACGACTTCTTTTCCAAAACTGCTGGGCAGATTTTGAAATAATTCCACAGAAATGTTCCATAGGAGACCCTCTACTTAAATTGCTCAAACGGTTCTGCTCCGCTGAACAATATGGCCCCTAGAGCTAAAAATATAAAAAAGCTTTAAACATCATCATCTCTGAAGCCAATGGCACAATTTCAAAAAAAATTCACAGAAATGTTTTTCTCATGGCCCTGAACAAAAATTGCTAAAACGGTTCCACTCCGCTGAACAAAATGGTGGCCAGAGCTAAAAATAGAAATATATCTTAGAATGACACAGAGGGCACAGTTATGATCCAATAATCATGAAAATTTGTCAGAATGTTTATCTAAATGAAATCTAGACCATCTTTGAAACTGGGTCATGTGGGGTCAAAAACTAGGTCACTAGGTCAGATCTTAGAAAAACCTTGTGTACACTCTAGAGGACACAGTTATGATCCAATAATCCTGAAACTTTGTCAGAATGTTTATCTAAATGAAATCTAGACCATCTTTGAAACTGGGTCATGTGGGGTCAAAAACTAGGTCACTGGGTCAAATCTTATAAAAACCTTGTGCACACTCTAGAGGGCACAGTTATGATCCAATCTTCTTGAAACTTTGTCAGAATGTTTATATAAAATCTAGGCCAAATTTGAATATGAGTCTTGTGGGGTCAAAAACTAGGTCACTAGGTTAAATCTTAGAAAAACCTTGTGTAAACTCTAGAGGGCACAGTTATGATCCAATCTACGTGAAACATTGTCAGAATGTTTATTTTCATGAAATCTATACCAGATTTGAAACAGGGCCATGTCAGGTCAAAAACTAGGTCACTAGGTCAGTTCTTAGAAAAACAGTGTGAATGCTTTAGAGGACACAGTTTTGTTCTAATCTTCATGAGACTTTGTCAGAATGTTTGTCTCCAACAAATCTGGACCAAGGGTGCAACTTGGTCATGTTGGGTCAAAAAGTAGGTCACTAGGTTAAACCTTAGAAAAACATTGTGTACACCAAGAAATCTAGACCAGGTTTGAAACTGGGTCATGTGGGGTCAAAATCTAGGTCATTTGGTTAAGTCATATAAAAACCTTAGGTACACAATAAAGGGTTCATTTTCCATTTAATCTTTGTGTAACTCTGTCTGTCTGTCATATGGATGTCTCTGAGGTTAAGTTCACAGGATACTCAGTTGAGCGATCCAGGGCCATCATGGCCCTCTTGTTTTTAATCAAAACCATATGTTGTGACCCCTCATCTGAACCGTCTTGATGAGACGGTTCAGATGAGGGGTCACAACATACATTTTTAAGCAGAATTAATGAATATTATCCTTAATTATCATCAAACTAGAGCTCTGGCTGTAAAATAGCTAGTCATCCATTCATCCATCTAATCATCCCCAGTGCTGGAAACGGCCAGTGGCCCGGTGGCCAAATGCTCCTAATATTTGTCTCTGGCCACTAGAAATCTCCAAAATATGTCCTTTAGTGGCCCAAATTTATCTTTCTAGCAATACTAAATGAATGGGAATTTTAGCTACTGGATGATTTGGGCCACTGAAAGTTAGGCCTGTTTAACTTTTGGGCCACCACATTAATCTGCGAGTTTCCAGCACTGCATCCCAGAATATTGTCATGATACCCACTGTTATCAGTATGGTGCTATACATTTGATTGTTATGGGTTCTGTATTTGGTTATACAACAGATTATTCCTTCCCCAAACAATCTCAGAAATTTAGATACCGTATATCTACAGAGCACTAGATAAGAGGGAGTATAATTTGGTGATAATTAGGGATAATTTTTGTTAATTCTCCATAAAACATATGTTGTGACCCTTCATCTGAACCGTCTGTCAAGACGGTTCAGATTAGGGGTCACAACGTACTGTTTGATGAGAAATAAGAAAAATTTTCTCTAGATCTAATTATCACCAAAACTCCCTCTTATCTAGAGCTCTGTTAAGATATCTTTGGAGAAGCACAGCCTGTCTTACAACAGAATTAAAGACTGATTTCGATATTTTAGGGTCATTCTAGAAAGGGGGAAAACCCTGTTTCATAGCGGATAAATACGGTATTGTTGGAAGCCAGTACACTTTCCTCGGCCATATCCTGGTATTACTGGCAGTATTAGTTGTTTCACCTGCTCTATTTATCAGGCAATTAGTTTATTGATGAGAGTCTGCTAAACAAATTGCTCTACAAAAATGAAAGAAGAGAAATTATAGCTTTTATTATATTTTAAACCATGTCCTTTGGGATAGCTTAATAGATTCTGCTGAAATCTTGCACAGATATATCCCTCAAGGTCTGCTATTTAGTTGTGTTTGTGTGAAAAATGGGACAGTCTACAGCCCTGAGTCACAAAATAGCAGCCATCTTGAATGTAGATACTATATAGCAGTCTGCTAGTCACTACATTCAAGATGGCTGCCATTTTGCCAGCCAATGAAAACTAAAAGTAGCTTTTGAAAGAAAAGCAGATGTCTCGATCCCCACTCCAGTGACTCCACCCCTCCTCCACATCCTAGCCAACCCTCATTGCTGTCTCCCCATCCCAGCCGTGTCTCCAGTTGCACATTCCAAAATTTTGATAATAATGGAAGGCTTTTGTAAATGGTAAACATGGAAACTTACCCTAAATGATCAGGTTTAAAACCTGATCATTTAGGGTAAGTTTCCCTGTTGTTGTTTCATTTCTGGTAACGATGTTCCTGAGGTGGCTCAGAAGGGAAAATTCCAAGAAAACTTTCAGTGGTTTTGATGAAATGAAGGCAAACACAGTTTCTGCACAAAAGATTACAATGTTGCATAATCCCATCTAGAAAAGAAAAGAGAGAGAGAGATTAAAAGTTCTTGTTTTCTGATTTGTTCCTTGTTTCATGGAAATGCCTTTAAAGTTTCTTCCATGCAGGCAGCAAATACTCTGATCAGACTGGGCGAACGCTCAGGCAGATCTGAGTCTTTGCTGGGAGCACATGCCACTTTGTTGGTTTCCTCGTGTAGCAGCTCAAAGTCGAACATCTGCTTTCTGGCATTTAGCAAGTTTAGGGGTTGTAATCTACAAGTTCTAGGAGAACTGTGCAAGCACTGATCAGACTGCAAGTGTGTTGGCTTGATTGAGTATGTGGAGTTTACAGATATTTCTTAGATGGGTTATTTAGTGAAGCAGTTCAAATTATGCTTGTTTGCCAAACAAGATCTTCCCAGAAGATAATAAATTACATTATAAATATCATATACGATGCCCTGAAAATTCATAGAGGAAATGCATTTTGGCTAGAAAAATTAATATTACATGTAATTTAAAGTGACACAAAACTCAATGCTGCAAGGCAGTACATAAGACAGTCTTGTACTTTGAAATGAAGACTAAATCTAAATGGAACTGCAGCATAACCAGCTTCGTTCAGCTGTATCTACTTCTGATATAGAGAAAACCATGTTAGTGTCTTTTGATATCAAGTTTATCAGGCGAGACCAGAAACAGGGTAGGAAGGGCGAGGCTTGCAGAGCCAGTTCGACATGTTTCTGCTTGAGCCTGATAAACTTGATATCAAAAGACACTTACATGGTTTTCTATTTATAATGCATCATTAGAAGATATCATGGCGTGAAGAGCGGCAAACAAATGATAAGCAAACACAGTTTTGTTCGAACTTGCTGATGTCGTGAATGCCATTATGACGTAAGTCTGTGACATAAAATAACCAATCGAACGTTGATATCATGGCCAATGACAGTATGTAGCCAATCATCTTCAGAGATAGCTTCTAAAGGCATCGCCTGATAATTAAAAGCATCACCTGATAACATTACCGCAAGCGCAGTTCTAAAGAGACATGATATCACATCCAGATATCAGGTGAATTTTGCAGCTGATGCATGATAAACACTGATATTTACGGAAAATACATTTAAGTCTGAAGGTTCTTCAATGCATTGTACTGTCCTATCATTCATGTTTTCCAGCTCTTTTGATTTTTATCCCCCGACCGAAAGGTTCGGGGGATATAGTGATGAGCCTGGCTTCCGTCCGTCTGTCCGTCTGTAAACATTTTCTTGTCCGCTCTATATCTTGAATACCCTTTGGAATATTTTCATGATACTTCACAGTTATGTAGAACAGGTCATGACAATGTGTCGCGTACAAGAATAGTAACTCTTGCTATTGTACTTTTTGAATTATTTCCCCTTTGGTGATTTTTTTGGCAGATTCGTGTTCGCTCTGTAACTTGAATACCCTTTGGAATATTTTCATGATTCTTCACAGAAATGTAGAACAGGTCATGACGATGTGTCGCGAACAAGAATGACAACTCTTGCTTTCTTACTTTTTGAGTTATTTCCCCTTGATAGTTTTAAGTGTGATTTTTTGGCAGATTCGTGTCCGCTCTATAACTTGAATACCCTTTGGAATATTTTCATTATACTTCACAGATATGTAGAACAGGTCATGACGGTGTGTCCCAAACAAGAATGACAACTCTTGTTTCTTACTTTTTGAGTTATTTCCCCTTGATTATTTTAGGTATGATTTCGTGTCCGCTCTATAACTTGAATACCTTTTGGAATATTTTCATGATACTTCACAGATATGTAGAACAGGTCATGACGATGTGTCGCAAACAAGAATGACAACTCTTGCTTTCTTACTTTTTGAGTTATTTCCCCTTGATAGTTTTAAGTGTGATTTTTTGGCAGATTCGTGTCCGCTCTATAACTTGAATACCCTTTGGAATATTTTCATGATACTTCACAGATATGTAGAACAGGTCATGACGGTGTGTCGCAAACAAGAATGACAACTCTTGTTTCTTACTTTTTATCCCCCGACCCGGGGGATATAGCGATGAGCCTGGCATCCGTCCGTCCGTCCGTCCGTCTGTCCGTCCGTCCGTCCGTCCGTCTGTCCGTCCGTAAACATTTTCTTGTCCGCTCCATATCTTGAATACTGTTTGGAATAATTTCATGATACTTCACAGTTATGTAGAACAGGTCATGGCGATGTGTCGCGTGCAAGAATGGTAACTCTTGCTTTTGTAATTTTTGAGTTATCTCCCCTTTGGTGAATGTTTGGCAGATTCGTGTCCGCTCTGTAACTTGAATACCCTTTGGAATATGTTCATGATACTTCACAGATATGTAGAGCAGGTCATGACGATGTGTCGCGAACAAGAATGACAACTCTTGCTTTCTTACTTTTTGAGTTATTTCCCCTTGATGGTTTTAGGTGTGATTTCGTGTCCGCTCCATAACTTGAATACCCTTTGAAATATTTTCATGATACTTCACAGATATGTAGAACAGGTCATGACAATGTGTCGCGAACAAGAATGACAACTCTTGCTTTCTTACTTTTTGAGTTATTTCCCCTTGATGGTTTTTTGTGTGAATTCGTGTCCGCTCCATAACTTGAATACCTTTTGAAATATTTTCATGATACTTCACAGATATGTAGAACAGGTCATGATGATGTGTCGCCAACAAGAATGACAACTCTTGCTTTCTTATTTTTTCAGTTATTTCCCCTTGATGGTTTTAGGTGTGATTTCGTGTCCGCTCTATAACTTGAACACCCTTTGGAATATTTTCATGATAATTCATAGTTGTGTAGAACAGGTCATGCTGATGTGTCTCGAAAAAGAATGACAACTCTTGCTTTCTAACTTTTTGAGTTATTTCCCCTTGATGGTTTTAGATGTGATTTAATGTCCACTCCATAACTTGAATACCCTTTGAAATATGTTTATGATACTTCACAGATATGGAGATCAGAATATGACAGTTTGTCTCATACAAGAATGACAACTCTTGCCTTCATACTTTCCCTCCCCCCCCCCTCTCCCCCCTCCCCCCCCCCCCCCCCCCCCCCCATTTTTTTTTTTTTCAGATTTGGATTCTTTGTCCAAATTCACTTACTAGAGAGCTCAAAATTAGATTTGTAGGGTTTGTACTTTAGAAGTTATTCACACAATTTGAAAAGTTGAATGTATCATATGCAATACATTGTCTAAATGGTTGCTATTTGAGATTTTACCTCTTTTTAGCAAACTGGCATACTGTTTTGGTCTGATTGTTAGATAATCATGCATCTGTTAAACAGATAATGTCAATAAGGAGCATAGAAGAATGACAGTATACTATTTATATGCGTTTTGAAGTGCACCCTGTTTACCAGGTTGCAGTTGGCCTTTGGTCGGGGGATTTGCCATCTCCTCTGATGGCTATTTTTGAGTTATTTCCCCTTGATTATTTTAGGTATGATTTTTTGGCAGATTCGTGTCCGCTCTATAACTTGAATACCCTTTGGAATATTTTCATGATACTTCACAGATATGTAGAACAGGTCATGACGGTGTGTCGCAAACAAGAATGACAACTCTTGCTTTCTTACTTTTGGAGTTATTTCCCTTTGATGATTTTAGGTGTCCGCTCCATAGCTTGAATACCTTTTCAAATATTTTCATGATACTTCACAGATATGCAGAACAGGTCATGACAATTTGTCTCATACTTGAATGATAACTCTTGCTTTTATACTTTGTGAGTTATTTCCCTTTGGTAGTTTGAGCTGCTGTTTGAGTCTCTGCTCCATATCTGTATAACCCTGGCCAGCTCCAGAATTTGAATAACCCTGTACCTTCTAGAATATTGATGATCATGCTGTGGTATCTCATCAGTGTTCCTAACTCTCTCTGACCCCTCCACATTCCCGTGCACCCTCCTGCCCCCCCCCCCCCCCCCCCCCCCCCCCAAAAAAAAAAATTTTTTTTTTTTCCAGATTTGGATTCTTTGTCCAAATTCACTTACTAGAGAGCTCAAAATTAGGTTTGTAGGGCTTGTACACACATTTTGAAAGTTGAATGTATCGTATGCTATGCATTTGTACATTTTGAAAGTTGAATGTATCGTATGCTATGCATTTGTGTATATGGTGGCTGTTTGAGATATTACCTCTTTGTAGCAGTCAAGCATACTGTTTTTGTCTGAGTGTTTGATAATCATGCATCTGTTAACAGTTAGTGTCAATCAGGAGCATAAAAGAATGACAATATATTACTAATATGTGTTTTGAAGTGCACCCTTTTTACCAAGGCCCATGGGGGTCTTCGGTCGGGGGATTTGCCATCTCCT
The DNA here is from genome assembly GCA_963989385.1 of Ctena decussata. NCBI lineage: Eukaryota > Metazoa > Mollusca > Bivalvia > Lucinida > Lucinidae > Ctena > Ctena decussata. The sequence continues at coordinate 48,681,022 of OZ022500.1, forward strand.
CTGATGGCTATTTTTGTCAAAACAATGTTATTTTCCAACTTCTAATTTATAAGGCCCTGGCCCCATTTTCAATAAGGGGTATGAGAGCCCTAAAAAGTCTTTAATAAAGTGCTATGTGTCTCACAGATGCTTAGCTCTGACAATAACTAAACCCAGTTACTCCCACTAGTAGCTAAATCCATGAAGAAAACTTCACAGTTCTTATAACAGAAACAGTTTTCATACAATTTAGCAATATATGGCAACAATAAATAGCATAAGAGTGGCAGAAATTAGACAGAAAAATTATTGTGGATCAATAGAAAAACCATGAAAGTGATATTACTGGTGGTTGCAGATATAAGTGAGAATTTATTTGAAATGATGATTGCCTCTGTCAGGGAATTAATGGGGAGAAACTTGGGTGTTTGTCATAAATGTTTGTACTCTTTGTGGTGGTTCCTGTCGTGAACTTGCTGTCCTTGGAGGACATGTTGTATTGTACATACTGTTGGCAAACAGTGTTGACCATGATCAGAATGCTCCTGTGGAGCATTCGTATCTTGGTCTACACTGTTTGACACTGTTAATTTCTCTGCAAATATTTAGGTTCAGTATGGTTGGAGAACTTTAAGTAGGAAATACACAAGGCATTTTATGATATGGTTCAAAAGTATAAACAAATTAAAGAGATAGATGCAGGTTGTAACTGAAGAAAAAGGCCTCATTCATTGTAAAGGGATGTGGGGCTCAGTTTACATGCAACTGAATTTAATAAAGACTCATTTTGCTTGCTTACAATACATATTGATGAAATTGTTGGGGCTCCATAATTTTCAGTCAGCATACCAGAATATCCATTTAAAAAAAGGAAAAAAAAAGAAATGAGTTAAGACATTACTTAATTCATGAATTATGACAAGATTTTGACTGAACTTTGTATGAAGAATTTTATTAAAATAATAATGATCCAGATGAATGGTATGTATCTCAGGCCCTGTTTGGACTTCTTGCATGGTTAAGGTTGGAAATAAACCTACAGTGAAATTTCCTACAAGTACAATGTATTAACCCTTAAAGAGCTAAAAAAAATAGACAAGAGAATTTACGTCTGCAAAATTTTATTATTTTTTTTTGTCCAAGCTTTAATTTTTTTTTTTTCTCATGCACACCTTTATGCACTTGTCTTGTATCTCTGTTTATACGTATATATATGATGCTCTCCTGTATTGGAGGAAATAAAGAATCAATCAATCAATCATTACGAGTTCATTGAGATGCCTCATCTGGATCAGTGCTGTTTGGAAATTCAGATATTTTCATTTTTGGGGCTTTTTGTGTTAATATAGTGCTTATATAGCACACTTTTTTGAGACATGGCTCAGTTTATTCAAGATATAAACTTGCTAATGGGAAGGTGTCTGCTTTCTTGGGATTCAAGTGGTTAGGCAATAGAATCTCTCTGTTCTGGTATTGAACAGTGTTCGCATCAATATAACTGAGCCACGACATGAAAAAACCAACAAAGTGATCATGCGCCCAGAGCAGACTCAGATCAGCCTGGGCATCTGCCCAGTCTGATCAGACTCCTTGCTTAGCACTTAAAGAGTAGCTAAGGGTCTGATCTACCACCATGGGGACAGCGAAGGCTCTGATCAGACTGGGTGGATGCCCAGGCTGATTTGAGTCTACGCTGGGCACACAACCACTTTGTTGGTTTTCTCATGTTGTGGCTCATATTTATATTTTATGTTTTCTATACCGTAATCGACCCATTTACCGCACATGCCCCTATAACCGCACACCAAGGCCATTTCCGGACAAACTGCACAAGCGCACACTGCTTTTTATCCCCCGACCGAAAGGTTCGGGGGATATAGCGATGAGCCTGGCGTCCGTCCGTCCGTCCGTCCGTCCGTCTGTCCGTCCGTCCGTCCGTCTGTCCGTCCGTAAACATTTTCTTGTCCGCTCTATATCTTGAATACCCTTTGGAATATTCTCATGATACTTCACAGTCACAGTCGCGTACAAGAATGGTAACTCTTGCTATTGTACTTTTTGAATTATCTCCCCTTTGGTGATTTTTTGGCAGATTCGTGTCCGCTCTGTAACTTGAATACCCTTTGGAATATTTTCATGATACTTCACAGATATGTAGAACAGGTCATGACGATGTGTCGCGAACAAGAATGACAACTCTTGCTTACTTACTTTTTGAGTTATTTCCCCTTGATAGTTTTAGGTGTGATTTTTTGTTAGATTCTTGTCCGCTTTATAACCTGAAAACTCTTTGGAATATTCTCATGATACTTCACAGATATGTAGAACAGGTCATGACGGTGTGTCGCGAACAAGAATGACAACTCTTGCTTTCTTACTTTTTGAGTTATTTCCCCTTGATGGTTTTAGGTCTGATTTCGTGTCCGCTCTATAACTTGAATACCTTTTGGAATATTTTCATGATACTTCACAGATATGTAGAACAGGTCATGACAATGTGTCGCGAGCAAGAATGACAACTCCTGCTTTCTTACTTTTTGAGTTATTTCCCCTTGATGGTTTTAGGTGTGATTTCGTGTCTGCTCTATAACTTGAATACCTTTTGGAATATTTTCATGATACTTCACAGATATGTAGAACAGGTCATGATGATGTGTCGGGAACAAGAATGGCAACTCTTGCTTTCTTACTTTTTGAGTTATTTCCCTTTGATGATTTTAGGTGTCGCTCCATAGCTTGAATACCTTTTGAAATATTTTCATGATACTTCACAGATATGCAGAACAGGTCATGACAATTTGTCTCATACATGAATGATAACTCTTGCTTTTATACTTTGTGAGTTATTTCCCTTTGGTAGTTTGAGCTGCTGTCTGAGTCTCTGCTCCATATCTGTATAACCCTGGCCAGCTCCAGTATTTGAATAACTGTGTACCTTTTAGAATATTGATTATCATGCTGTGATGTCTTATCAGTGTTCCTTACTCTCTCAGACCCCTCCACATTCCCGCGCCCCCTCCCGCACCCCCCCCCCCCACCCCCCCCCCCCAAAAAAAAAATAAAATTTTTTTTTTCAGATTTGGATTCTTTGTCCAAATTCACTTACTAGAGAGCTCAAAATTAGGTTTGTAGGGCTTGTAGTTTAGAAGTTATTCACATTTTTTGAAAGTTTAATGTATCATATGCTATATGTTTATGTATATGGCGGCTGTTTGAGATATTACTTCGTTTTAGCAGTCAAGCATACTATTTTAGTCTGAGTGTTAGATAATCATGCATCTGTTAAACAGATAATGTCAATCAGAAGCATAAAAGAATGACAAAATATTACTTATATGTGTTTTGAAGTGCACCCTTTTTACCAAGGCCCATGGGGGTCTTTGGTCGGGGGATTTGCCATCTCCTCTGATGGCTATTTTTCTTTGAAACTGTCACAAAACCCAATTTTTAACAGGGAACTCATGAAAAGTATAAACACAAAGTATTTCCAGTCCTACCCATGTTGCCTCTTTCCAGTCACCCTGCATTTCATTGTTCTGAGTGTGCAGCTATTAAAATACATTTTAACCACATCTTTTTGTTGCAATTTTGAAAAAGTTAAGCGCACGGTGCGGTAAATGGGTCGATTACGGTATCTGTATAAGTATGCCATTCTAGGGAAGCATTGCACAGTGCAATTGTCATTTTTGGCTTCCTTCTGAATGGGAGTCAACTCTTAGGGAAAAAATTTGCTCCCTCCAATAATGAATATAAGAGCAAAACACACATATTCTTCTTCTCAAAGTAAATTAGGTCACCAGCCTTCTTCTTAAAGTTTAGTAGTCTATTTTTGTATGATAGGAATATACATTTCAAATGTCTCCTTTTTTTCTTGAATTACTGCAGACATTAGGACTGAATTTCGGCTGGCTGCATGAAAACTAGTTTTACTGAATTTTCAATGAAATATCATTTTAAGCTTGTAGAATTTCCACCAAACCGATGAATATTGCTGATATTTCTCCATATCACCAAAATTTTGGTGAAATGTCAGTGAATTTTCAGTACCATTTTCAAATGGGACATGTTCTGAGCTGTTCAGAAATCTTTAAGCCAGAATATACATGAAATTACTGGTATTAGGTGAAAGAGTGTTGGATAAGTATACAGAGATCATGCTAAGGGGCCATTAGAGCAAAAATAGGTGCCCTGGGTTGCAAAACTTCACCCTGGAAGGCTGCAGGAAGGTTGATAAAAATTTGCCTGAAACTTTGGGAATCTTTTGTGAAAGCTGCAACTTGTCTTTCAAAGCTTTTCATATACTACAGCTTTCAAAAATTGCTTGAAAATGAAGTTTCATGACTATATCTATAGAAAAAGATGTAGAACAAAGTGAGGATAGTAATTGACCCATTTGGCGTAAGTATTCCTGACATATTGACAACTGTCATGAGTTTTCGTGATTCATTAAAAATGGTTCTCTGTTGGCCAAAAAGTGTGTAGAATTGAAGTTCAGTGAACTGAAAAAGCTGTAGAGCTAATTTTGAAAAGTGATATGACACTTTTAGCATTTATTATGTATATCTAAATTACTTAAAGCTGGAAATACTGGCATTGTTATTAGTATTTTTAGGTCATTAAAATGGCAATCATTTTGTCAAAAATCGTATGAAAAGGAAGTTTAATAGTCAGGAAGAGCTTGTAAAACATAACTAATCTAAGTAAAGCGATTTGACACTTTTGGTATTTACTATTTAGTCCTTCCATCCATTTTATATACTGATGAAATAATGTTGAAAAACTTCTCCCTGGAATTTAATAAACTTCTTGTATTTTCTGGTGGGAGAAGTCACTTCTCCCTAAATTTTTTGGGCTAGCTTGATTCCTGGTATAAACGAGAAATCCAAAAGTAGTACTAGTAGACTGTTATTTTTAAGTTAAAGAGATGATCTTTAATTTCATACCACTCAGAGACTGATAAGTTATCTCAGTGATTGTGTTTAGATTCATGAAATATGGGCAATATTCCTTTAAACCTTTAATTTTTGTCATTAAGGGATGCATATAGATGATTCCTTAATACTTATTACAGTAACTCACTGATTAAAGACTGAAATTACCGTATTTATCTGGCTATAAATGCTATTTCTCCATCTCTAGAATGACACCAAATATCTAAATCATTCTGCTTTGAGATTGGGTTTTTCCCTTCTAAAACAGTCTGTAAAAATCTAGGTCCATCTTAGAAGATGGATTAATCCATCTTCTAAGATGGATCTAGATTTTTTAGATTGTTTCAAAAGGTAAAATATTATGTCTTATAACTGAAGAAATTCGTTACTGTGCTGTGGTTCCAAATGAACTGAACATGCATAAATGATAGTCTGCGTTCATACAGTCTAGTCCTGCATGTATCAGCTCAGTCTATTATTATTTCCAATTCCTACGGCCATATTTTCTGTTGAGATGAGCCTAATTTTATTTCTAGTAAAAATTTAGACAACCTGTCTGATAGAAAAAGAAATCTGATCGTTGACTTGGATGGCAATCTAAAGGTCGATTCAAAAGCTCTTAAACCTTTTGAAGGAAAGGTTTGCTTGTCTTTGATATGTTTTGTGTCTATATATTCATAAAGGTCAGAACTGCCCTTTTTAAAGACAGAGTATAGGTTTGAAAATTTATTTAGCCAATCAGCAGACCACAAGTAGCAAGTTTAATAACTTACTGAGATCCATGCAGTCTAATGCTTGTTTAACAGGTATGAAGTAAGTACAACTTTCAAAAAAAAAAAGATGGCCACAGTTGATACTTATCAAATACACTATTACAACTGCAGAAACATAGACTCTTTTGTTTATATCTCACACTGAAATCTCCGGGGGTGCTAATCAAGCATGGATGTACTGCAGGTGAGGAAGATGGGTTTCATACCACTTCACTTTCATTTTCAGCCTTTCATTGTTGAAATACTGTTGAAACGACTGTAAAACCACAAGTTATCCATTCATCTGTACCTTGCAGTACATTGTGCTACCTTGTGATACCATATGCAGTTCTGTGGTATTTCGTATCACGGCTCACGACATCTATGCCATTTATAGGATATTTTGTAGACTGCAATGCCCGTTGTGTTTATTAGAAGAAATGTGATACATATTATATTTTCTTTGCAGGCTAAATATATTGACAAGGATTTTTTGCCTGTTTCAGTTTGCAGTTTTGCTGTGCACAGGAGATGCCATGAATATGTCTCCTTCCAGTGCCCAGGAGCTGATCAAGGACCAGACTCAGATGTAAGTCAGTAGAGCAGTATTCACGACTATTATTTTTGCAAAACTTGTGAAATTTTGCAAAAATAACACTGTCGTGCAATGCTTATGGTTTATCAATCCAAAGAAAGGTTATGAGAAAGGGAATGATATCAGCTTTGATGTTAAATCACAAAATACGATTTTTTAAAACTTTTCCAGTCACAGTAATCAGTTTTGATTGTTTCCATATTTATTGGGCTATAAGGTTCGAAGGTAGGGTTTGTGGGGGTTGGGTGGGTGGGGTGGTGTGGAAGAGAGGGTGGGGAGGGACCTTTCAAAGCAATTTCATCTTACAAGATGGTTCTTGAGTTTTTGTCGCACCTGCTTTATTAAGGTGCGGTATAGGCGTCTGGTTTTCCGTCCGTCTGTCAACTCGTTCGTCCGTCCGTCGGTCCGTCCGTTCACATTTACGTCGACCCTAGATTTTAAGTCCATTCAAATGACTTTTTCTCTGAAACCACTGAACCCATGGTTCTCAAATTTCATGCGCTGCATGACCAGACTGCAGGGCTTCTGAATGACAAAATTCAGCTTGGTCCAGAATCCAAGATGGCCGCTGTTACTAAAAATAGCAAAAACAGAAAAAATCACTTTTTTCTACAGAACCGCTTGGTATATTTGGCTGAAATTTTACATGGAGCATAAATGGGACCTTGGTTTTAAAAATTGTCAAAATGAAAAAAATCTGTAGTGGAATTAGGTCACATTGACCTACTTTCTGTTTACCAGTCCGAGTTTGCAAAAACGCTAATATCTTGAACAGATTTAGGTCAAATTTAGTCAGAATGGTCCTTAAATGGAGTGCTTTGAAATTTAAGGGAATGGAGACCATCCAAGATGGCCGCCAGCCACCATTACTTAAATATGAAAATATGAAAATGACAATATCTCAAGAGCCTGTGATCGGAATTTGACTAAATGTGTATCAAAATGATCTTTGCATGAAGCTGTTTCATGATTTTTTCAAATTGACCATCCAAGATGGCAACCATCCACTGTTACTAAAAATAGCGAAAAACATGAAAACGATAATATCTCATACACTACTGAATGGATTTTCACCAAATATGTTTCAAAATGACACTTTTATCAAGTTCTTAAGGTGAAGGTGTTAAGCAGGTCCGACATAGCGTTCCGCGGAATTCTTGTTAGATTGTTTCAGTCTCGAAGAAGTTCCCCTGTCCCTGGACCTCACCCACCGTCCCCTGTCTGTCAGTCTATAAAGTTTTGTTGATCATAAATTCATACCGTAATATCAAGAAGGAACTCTGCTGTTTCGTGGCAGAATTTTCGGCTGCGGCAAACATGGTTGATTTGTTCCAGTAGACGTTTGTTTATTCGATTTGTATACTTGTACATGTATTTTAGTCATGAAGAGAATAAAAAACCACAAAACTGTACCCTTAACCGGATTCTCAAAGCTGAATCATTGTTTGGTTTAGGTATAAATGGATCTTCATTGCTGTATCACTGTTCGGTTTAGGTGAATGTTAAGGTCTTAAGATTTACTCTGCCAGGGGCATGGATAAATTCTCCTGATATGGAGAAAGTTGCCTCCCATTCACAAACAGCTGCAGAACCATCATGGTTTATTCATTCACCTTAATACTATTGGACCCAGAACAGCCAAAACTCTATGGAGGTTTGGCTGTTCTGAGTGCAGTATAATTAAGGTGGAGGGGATAAACTTCCATGCCATGTTATTTGTACGAAGAGAAACAGCTTCTGTTACCTTCTGTTTGCTTCACTGGATATGATTAGCTCTTCAAAATGGTTTGGCTCTTAAATGATAGAATTTGCTCCTAGAGGAGCAAATTCTTTCATTTGAGAGTTAAACACCATGCAGAAGGGTGGCAAAAATGCAAATAGCAGGGTTGCCTCCCCCCAAATGCTTACCCATTCACCATAAATGTTTTATTTTGAGCTAGACTAGAATTACCTGAGAACAGGATCTGAAATTTTAAACTCTTGCCATTTTATTGAAAGGTGAAATATCTTATATCTCACAAAAAGAGAAGACATTTGATATGACCTCATTAGAAGCATCTTACGCTTGTATTCTAGAACGTCACTCCAGCTACACTCATTGAGTTAATCCTGAATATTGCTCAAATTTCAATGGGATAATCCTCCCCCTGGCTACAAAGTTGAGTCACTCACAGGTGAGTGAGGTCTTAGAATGCAGCCATATGAATATATGATTCTGACGCGGGGGTCGCAACCTATGTTTTCATTGAGAAATAATAAATATCTCAGAATTATCCTTAAAACCCTGCTTCCACTCTTATCACACTGTATGTATAGATGGATTACTTGTGATTTTACGTCCTTTTCAATAGTATTTCAGTCATATCAGGATGATGGGATTATGATAATGAAAGGCTGTGAGCAATGGAACCCGGTTTATGGTAGGAAAAATTCTCGCCTCAAACGGGGCTGGAACCCGGTCTGCTAGATCAGTAGGCCAGCCCTTAACCCACTGAGCTACCGAGGCTCCTCACACTGTATGTATGCAACTGGCTAATACGAATTTCTGTGATGAGGCAGTTTTCCGTGCGTGCTGCATGGGGTCACAACATAAGTTTTATGCAGAAATAAGGAAAAGTATCTCTAAATTATCCCAGTTATGCCTTCTAATCAAGAGCACTGCAGAGTCTTCACTGTGACTCCTGAAAAATCTTTAACCCATTGCATTCTGGGTATTTTTTGTCGTCTGCTGAAATTGTTGTCTACATCAAAAATCAAGACTATGGTCTGACTAACTCTTGTAGAAATGATGTCTAGCCAGCAAACAGTTTGGATCTACGATCAGGCCCCACGTTTGTGGGGCCTGATCTGGATCCAAACTGTTTGTCCAGATACCCCTAAAGGGGTTTCCCAAATGGAATGAGTTAAAGTTAATACAACAGACTACGATCTGATTGCATGGTTGTTTTAGCTGATTAGAGTCTTCACTAAGAGTAGAACCAATTTTCGAAGGGCTTTTTCATCCAAGGAAGCAAACAGAAAGTCACAAAAGTTGTGCCCCTTTTGTAAAAATGTCAGATAACCATGAAGGTGTATCCATACACCTTAAGTCCAGTGTTCCTTAGTTTTACAGTAGGAATACACAGAAACAAGAAAGTAGGAATACATAGAAACAAGAAATAGCTTTAAAAAAAGATATTGTTGAAGGTAAAAGAGTCATGGTGCCTTAATAAGTGTATTAGAATTTTCAATTTTATCAAGCAGCAACATATTGTTAAGGCAATGTTGCCCCAAAGTCAGTGCAACGTCATGACAATGCATTGATGTTGATGCTACATTGCATAAATGTCATGTTCTTGCTGGGATAAGTCCTGCTCTTTGATCTTATATCAGGTCTTTGTCCAGACTAGATAGTTCTTCTCAGCCCCAGAAGCATGGAGCTTTCATTTTGACTGCAGTTGTAGTTATACTTCTAGTCAGAAAACAAGAGGTGAATCAGTAACATGAAGAAGTTATCTTAGTATGCCTTCAATGAATAAATATGTTTTTCATTAATGTGTATAGGTATTTTTACAGAGGGAGACAATTTTTATGACAAGCAAATTCTTTTCTTTTAGTGTTCACACCCATAGATAGTTCTGAAAACCACCCCTACATAAAACAGGTATACATCCCTCCATTAACTGTAAGATAAAATCGCGGACTTATGTAAGACATTGAACCACGTGCGATTTTGTTTGTGAGACTATGTCACTCGCTAAGTTGTAATTGCATTCATTGCCCAGGTACACACTATCAGGTGACTTTGAGTGGCATTCTGGATGTGGCTCGGAACTATGTATTGAGAATGGAGGCGAAAATTAAAATGACAGAGTTGCCGCCCCTGAAAATATGAGTATTTGCCATAAACAGATGACACTAGAAAATGTCTGAGACTCTGAGTACTATGACAATGCTTTCGACAGGCTTTGTTACAGAAAAAGACGGTTGTAAAAGAATTCCTGCAAATGGAAGGTAATTGATAGAATTCTTACAAGGCAGCCAGACATTTACAGAATTCTATGACGCTAACTGATGCACTGCTTAAAGGACTTCCAAACATTAATTCCGACTTTATAGGGACAAGTTACATAAAACAGATATCTGTCACTATGGAAGCTTTCTAAGTGTCGTTTGTCTTGCCTGAACAGACATTAATTACCGTGGTTACCGTACAGATTGCGACAGAAATGTGGGGAAAACAGTTAGACGTAGACCAGACTAGTCTGAATATAGTCTGTACCTTTTGCCATTCCCATTTTGTAGTTTATTCACACATCACCATATTGTTGAATCGACATATTTACTTGTTACGATGATTACAGTAGTTCGTTATAGTGTCTCGATATGAAAGATAAATACTGTACGCAGATTCTAATTCATTTTATCGTCTTTTTCCCTAGCTTGTTTCTAGTCTGTGTAGCGTTAAGGGATAAATACGCACTTGTATGGTATTTTGGTTGCCAATAAAGGTAGCCGTGGATGAAATTGAGCCATAAATGGAATTGACCAGTCGTTTGTAAAAAATAGGCATTAAGATACTGAATATTAGGGAAATGGTGACATTAGTTCATGAAAATAGGGACTGTAGTCCAATTACTGACATTATTGAGAGTTGAGCAGTTTTAAATTTGATATTTTCCTTTTCTAGTAGTACCGTAATGACCCTAAATATTCGGACAGACAGGTCTGAGCAAACATTGTAGACACAGATCAAACTGCTCCCAAAGGAGCAGTTTGATCAGGGTCTACAACCTTTGCCATTCAATAAGCATAATTTGGTTGCATTATTGTGTGTAAAGTCCACTTTCTAAGAACTTTGGAACAAAAATTATCCGTCTTTTGGGTGTCATTATGGTAGATGAGGAAGTTGCCATATGTGTCTGTTTATGAAACAGTTCTCAAATTTTAAGTTCTCAGATTTATAGGAATTGAATGGAGTGGTAGAAATTGATGCGCCATATATTTAAGGAGTTAGTATATGGTATATGGTATTAAAGCAAGCATTAGCGAGCTTTGATTACTTTTGAATTCTTGAGAAGCCAGAATACGGTGATGAAAATTTAAGGTGCCCAAAGCCTATTAGTGCTCTAACCACTTGCAGCCATTGCACATTGTGTTTCCTTCAAGAGAAGCCCCAGTCAAATCCGAGACAAATTTTTCTTGGTAACAATTACCCCTCCTGGAAAATGTTGCCATTCCCTTAAAGTGCAAGAAATTTACACCTGCAAAATTACAAAAAAATATTTTGTCCAAGATGCACCATACTAAGAATTCAAAGACTAGAGGGCAGGCAATGTAGATCCAGATGAGGCGGCTTATTATGAGCTTCCTCATCTGGATCTGCGCTGTTTGCAAATTCATCTATTTTCTTTTTTTGGCACTTTAAGGGTAAAGAGTGTCCCCCATTAAGAAGGGAGACAACTATTTGCAGATCAGAGTGATCTCTTGATAAAATTGCTCCTTTAGGTTCAGTATTGGTTTTGGTAGGGCATTCTGTTCAGATATTTGAGGTCATTAGGTTAATAAGGTATTGAAGTTAGATCATTCACTGATAAATTCTGCCAAGTCTGCAAGATAAGCAATGTCATACAGACCTCCAAGACCATCTGATAATGGTGCCAAGGAGGGTTTCCTAAGGTGTTATAAGGTCATATAAGGATGATGGGAGTGTGATAATGAAAGGCTGTGTGCAATAGAACCCCATTTACATTGTAAAAATAAATTCCACCTCCAACTGGTATCACACTCAAGACCGCTAGATCAGCAGCTAGTGTTTAACCTACTGAGCTGTAACCTGGGCTCGTCCATTTAAGGAATGAATTTCATTTTTCTGATGTTTATCGAAGTACAGTATAAACTACATTGGGTCGCGTGCAAAGTAATTGAACCCCGAATTATCAAAGTATAAACTACATTGGGTCGCGTGCAAAGTAATTGAATCCCGAAGGGGTTCATTTAAACTTTGCTAGCGACCCAATGTAGTTTATACTTCGAAAAATTAAGTTCATTGCTTATATTTACATTCTTTACTATCTATTATTTGACTACAAATTCGCGGTTGGGGCTACAGTTGAAGCAGAAAAACATTTTACGCAGTTTTTCTACTAAAAGCAGAAAAGCGTCAACGACATAACAATGACGTCATAACGTCGCTACGTCCAATCAGATTGGATAACCATGGATTATTTTGACGTCACTTAATGTTATGTAACGTAGCGTGAACAGATGTTGTTATTGAAGTATAAACTACATTACATTCTTATGGTTTACCATAGGGCTTTTCAATAAATGCACAGATAATGTAAATATAGGGTACTGATTTGGTACTGCTGTATGTCCATGGGGGGATGTTATCCAAATACTTAGGAAATCCTCCTTGGCACCATTATTAAATGGTCTTCCTGGTCTGTATGACATTGCTTATCTTGAAAAAGGACCCATTTGCCTGAAATGTCCCAATATTTAAAGTACCGTAGTTATGGTGTTTATAAATTGTCATATTTTGCTACATTGGAAACTTGTGAAATTAAAAAGCTTTGCAGCTATGATACAGAAAGTATACTGAACATCAAAAGAAACGCATACAATTTATACGCCCAATTAATTTGAAGGTATAGGTATATGCTCTTATTTAGACATTTTAAGTTACTTTGTTTATGATATTCCGACAGAATAAGCACCTTAACACATCGATATTCCATAAACTTTAGAGACCAGAACGCTTGGTTTTGTAATGGGGTTAAACTTAAAGTCAACATACTTTTAGAAGCTGAATTTTTAATTCCATAAAATGCTCAGCCAATTATTTTCTCCAGACATGATGTCCGCAGCAAGGGTAAGAAACAGCGAAAAAATCAAAGCAATCGAGCCTTGCGTTTTAGAGAAACAATCAGGTGAAAGTTGGCAATAGAAACAGTAATACTGGCTTACCATTGGATTTCTATAGACCTTTTAAACACCCTGTATTTCTTGAAAAGAACAGAAACCATTCATACGAAGAGGTTAAATGAATTAACAAGAGTAAAGTAAATGATTTGCAAAGAAATATTTCGTAGCACTGCAGAACTTTTGATGCTATTGGACTTCCCAATTTGCTATTTGTTTAATTGCAAGGGAGACAATTTGAGAAATGTTCAACTTCAAACTACTGTCATGTTCCTAAGAAGAATACCATGGTAATAAAACCGACGTTTTTTCATAACCACACATTAGAGTCGCGTTTTGGAAACAATTTGTTATACTGCTAAAGGAAAGACAACTCTTACGACAACTGTGAATGTTTTACGATAAATTTATATAACTCTTTAATCAAGGTTTAATTTTATAAGATGCTAAGTTTATATTGTTGGCAGACGTCAGTAGTATATTCTGCTATATGTGATTTAAAAGCATAAATCAGCTGACAGAAAAAAGTGAACCTAAACTTGTAGGCGTTTCTTTTGATGTTCAGTGTATATCCACACGAACAGTAATCACAAAGAAACTGTTGTACGAACAGTTTACTAATTGCACAAGTTATGTGCCAAAGGTTGGGACTACTATGGCAGTTCTGTACAATGCTTCACCGTAACAGTTTCCAAAAATTTGATAAGTGTTCAACTTCAAACTGCTGTCATGTTGCTAAGAAGAATACCATTGTAATAAAACCGAGGGTTTTTTCATAATAACACATTAGAGTCGTGTTTTGGAAACAATTTGTTATACTGCCAAAGGAAAGACAACTCTTACAACAATTTTGAATGTTTCACGATAAATTGATATATCTCTTTAATCAAGGTTTAATTTTGCAAGAAGCTAAGTTTATATTGTTGGCAGACGTCAGTAGTGTTTTCTGCTACATGTGATTTAAAACCATAAATCAGCTGAGAGAAGAAAACTGAACCTAAACTTGTAGGCGTTTCTTTTGATGTTCAGTATACATATTGAATAAAGCCTGAAACTGATTCTGAGGTTGTGTTGACTTGAGTACAGGCTAAAAATGCTACAAGATTACTGTGTCAAAACTAAAAATCAAAATATGGATGGAGAAAACGGAATAAACAACCAACAACGGATGTGTATATCAGGATGTTTAATAGATAGACGTTTCGGTCATCCAATGACCTTTATCAAGACTAAACTAAAAATCGCTCCCCTGTCTCCTTTAAATAACAGGTTTTGCCGTGTTTTGAGCTGAGAAGAAATTTCAATACAGAGAATAATAGAAAATATGATGATCCAAACTCTGAGAAATTTCTCCAGGGTGTATATATATTTCTTGTGTCCGTAGGCCCAGGATGGACCCTTGAATATTGTAATAGTGATAGTGTATGAGCGGACCAAGATTTAATTTCTGTTTCAGTGTGATCTTGATTTTCTGCGTGCTTTATTGTTACTTTTTATTTTTAATACCACATAAAACCATTCTTTGCATGCATGGTCTTGAAATACATTGAGATTGGTATCAGAGCCCTAGATAAGAGGGAGTTTTGGTGATACATGTAATTAGGGATAATTTTTGTTAATTCTGGATAAAAACATATGTTGTGACCCCCCATCTAAACCGTCTCAAGACATTTCAGATGAGGGGTCACAACATATGGTTTCAGTGAGAAATAAAAAAAAATTATCCCTCAATTATCATCAAATACCCTCTTATCTAGGGCTCTGGGTATCGTACTTTCCCAGTCAAATGGTACTCATGAACTCTCTACAAAGTTGATTACGTTGTCAACTCTTTAATACTTTTGTCTCCTATTACACCGAGAACCAGATTTGTGAAACAAAATCAATCATTTTTTTTCTCTTGAACATGCAATATTATCGACCGGGCTTCCGGCTAAATCTGACAAGTCTTTTAATTAAACCTTGTGGAGTTTGACATTCACGTCATATTATCTTAAAAGATGAGGTGCCCTCGAACATATTATATTTTCAAACGATAATAACGTGCATGCATATTAATGCCGAAGCTTAAGATAACGGGGCAGATTTGGACGATAATAATGGGATATATTTTCTTATTTGCTCTTTCAAACATGTGTTATGGCTCTTAATTAGAACTGCCTTGTTGAGGCAGTTCTAATGAGGAGCCACAACATATGTTTTATTGAGATTGAACCATAAATAGCTCAGAAAATGCCCTCAAAATACCCTTCTATCTGAAGCTTTCTAATACATTTTTTGCTCTCGTCATAGAGCAGAGCAGCTAGGCTATATTCTCGACAGATTTGCAAAATATGATTTCTCCTGAGATGTCTAATACAGGCGACTATTTGTCGATTATTCTGTATGCAAATGTGAGCTGTTATGAAGGAGGAAAGACACATTATGTCATTTCGTGATCAATGGTAAAGGTATTGCAGCGAGTCAATGTCTTCACAGTTTGCGAGACCAATATTACAGTAATATCCCCAGAGTTGGGTATCATAGCCATACTCTTATGCCAGTTGGGGTGCCAGAAGGGTTTAAGCATGCATGGCCTCATTGTCCAAAAGTTGCAGGTTTGATTCCAAATAAGGTTGCAAACTTCCTCTCCATAGCCTCACACATTCCCTCGGGAGCCTCAGATATGACTGAAGTACCATTGAAAGGGTCAGAGAACCCCCAGTTCACCCATCCATAACATCTATCTGTATATTAATTCTTGTGTTTCCCTTGTATATGATTATTACTCAATACAGTTTACAAACGGAACGATGTCTGTGCAGTGAACACCAATTCTCAAGTACACAGGATGACTGAAATGTGTTCAGGCATCTATTTTGATAAAGCTGGTGTTGAATTACCAAAGAACTCTTCGGAGTGCTGCCGGCCATTTGCCTTGAACTAACTAACGGCTGATGTCTAACGCATTCTGATTGTGTAAATTATCATTGGCTTATCCAATGACACAACGCTTTGTATTGCAGTGATTTGCAGGTCTGGTAATATGAATGACACAAACCATTTTTACATGTCGGGGAAATAACGTAAAAATTCGATACATTTTAGGGCACCGCATCGATACAGATTGACGGCTGACGAATCGGCTTTTATTGATGCACCGATGAATTGTTCCTGCCCTATTTTGAACGAGGAATCTCAGGGAATCTTCACATTTTACTCAGTATCTTTGTTCATGTCTGCATATGCGTTCTTTTAAAATGAACCACAGAGAATGTGTAATCGTGAGTCCTTTCAGATGCATTTTAGCCTGGGTTTTATCATTTATACTTTTTGTATGTAATTGTCCCCCAATATCTGAAACCAAAAGTAGGCTTTGGTGTTCTGGATCTCTTTGAACTTGTTGTTGCTCTGCAACTGGGGGAAGGTTTAAACATGAAAACTTGTAAACTCTCAGTAAAGACAAGAATGCCAGTTTAAAGTACTTATAACTCTGCATTTTCTGCGCTATATTCTCTAAGACTGCATTCAGAAATAAAGAAGTTGTCTTGAAAAAAGTAACCATGAAGCAGATCATAATTGTACTGGAATTTCCAGTATTTTCTGTGACCTGAAACACCACGTGATCATCCACCCTGTGCTAATTCAGTTGTCAATAAATCTGTACAAATACCTTACTTTGTTACAGGTTTCATTAAACATTCATTACTTGCAGATTTTGCTCTTATGTGCAACTGTTTTTGCGGGGTGCAGCTTCAGATAGTAGTACTGAGTTCAATTTAGAGAAGGTATTGGTTTTTACTGTCAATCATTCCTGAAACACTAGTATAACCACAGGCCAAACTTCTAGAGGAGCAGCAGAGTGATGAGGGCCTGCACTGTTTGTCTTTACACGATACCAGCTCCCACACCGAAAAAAGGTACAAAATTGGTACATTTTTAGCTCGCCTGAACGAAAGTTCAGGAAGAGCTATTGTTGTCACCACGGCGTCCGCGTCAGCGTCAGCGTCCGCGTCGGTGTCCGGATTGGATGTTTTGGTTAAAGTTTTTTAAAGACCTATATCTCCCTAACCCATGGATGGATTCTTTTGATACTTGCACTGTAGTTAGATATTGGTCCAAAGTTTAACATGGTGCCACCCCCACCCCACTCCTTGACCTTGATAGTGATTCCCCTACAGAGGTTTAGAAGGGTGCTGCACCCTTCTGCCTTTTGGTCTTACCCTTCTGCCTTTTGGTCTAACCCTTCTGCCCTCCATTTGTGGAAGGTAATTTCATTCATAATAATGTTATATTTTCACAATATATAGCTTTCTGAGTAAAACAGGCTCTTTATCATGCAAATATTTGTATCTCCCT
Source organism: Ctena decussata (assembly GCA_963989385.1). Lineage (NCBI taxonomy): Eukaryota > Metazoa > Mollusca > Bivalvia > Lucinida > Lucinidae > Ctena > Ctena decussata. The sequence continues at coordinate 48,698,523 of OZ022500.1, forward strand.
GCTTAAAAGAAGGTGTTTTTTCCTGTTAGAAGTGTTTATGCCCTTAGTTAAATTGTCTCTGAAAAAATAGCTTTAGAAAAGTGCCCTTTAAGGAGTGTGCCATGCGCTAAAAGTGCCCTTTTTCTGGCCAGCACCCTGCCCTTTTTTCAGACTGGGGGAAACACTACTTGATGTCAAGGTCATGGACTTAGAAAATTGGGAGTTTTTGGGACTGGATGTTATGGTTAAAGTTTTCTAAAGCCCAGTATCTCCTTAACCCATGGATGGATTCCTTTGATACTTGCACTGTAGTTAGATATTGGTCTAAAGTTTTCCAAGGTACTACCCCCACCCCCCTCAGTGACCTTGATGTCAAGGTCATGGACTTAGAAAATTGTCTTTTTATTGATTGGATGTTTTGGTTAAAGTTTTTTAATGACACATATCTCCTGAAACAATAGATGAATTCTTTTTATATTTGCACTGTAGTTAGATATTAGTCCAAAGTTTTACAGAGTACTACCCCAGCCCTGCTTGGTGACCTTGATGTCAAGGTCAGGGACTTAGGAAATTTGGTCTTTATTAAAGTTTTCTAATTGATTACTGATTCATAATGCTTGGCAGAGATTTAGTTTACACTTGAACTGATGTTAGACACTTTTTTGAGTTTTTACAAAACACTATATACTTACCCGACTGGATGACCTTGATGTCAAGGTCATGGACTTTGAGTTTTGTCTTAAAGATTTTGATTAGTTTTATATTAATGAAGACATAATTTCACAGTGCCACAATGGACTCAGTTGATACTAATACTTGGACTGATGTTAGATAACGGTTAAAGGCTTTGATGCATCCTAGCCCTGCCCTCCTCCCCCCTACCCCTTAGTTCATTGACCTAAAGCTCATTGACTTTGAAATTTCATGTGGATTTTTAGCTCACCTGAGCCAGAGGCTCCAGGGGAGCTTATAGGATGGTAAGGCTCCGGCGTCCGTCGTCCGTCCGTCCACAATTTCAAACGACTTCTCCTCTAAAACCGCTGGGCCGATTGTAACCAAATTTCATATAGAGCCTCCTGGGACCTTAGGAACGAAAAGTTGTTCAAACGGTCCTGGTCACATGACCAACATGGCCGCCATGCCCATATATGGTAAAAACCTGAAAAAATCTTCTTCTCCAGAACCAATAGGTCGTTGGTCTTGAAACTTGGTATGTAGCATCGGGTACACGAGTACTACCAAGATTGTTCAAATTATGACCTTGGGTTGACCTTGACCTTTTTTACGGTAAGGTCAAATTTGCTTACTCATGCTTTTATATGGCAAAATGCTGCAACATAAGATATCTTGGAAATTGTTGAAGATTTTGGCCTAAAAATTGGTACATACAGTCATCTTAATGACTACATGAAGATTTATGAGTACAAGAGGTCAAGGTCATTCTTTGGCCTTTGACCCAGAACTCTCATATTTTGACAATATCAAACAATCTCCTCAAAAACCACTTGGCCAATTGTAACCAAATTTCATATAGTTCCTCCAGGGGTTGAGGGAAAGAAAATTTATGCATACGGTCCAGGTCACATGACCAACATGGCCACCACGTCCATATATGGTAAAAACCTTTAAAAATGTTCTTCTCCAGAACCAGTTGACCGATGGCCTTGAAACTCGGTATGTAGCATTGGGTACTCAAGTACTATCAAGATTGTTCAAATTATGACCCTGGGTTGACCTTGACCTTTTTTACGGCAAGGTCAAATATGGGAAAATGCTAGAACATGAGATTTCATGGTAAGTTTTGAAGATTTTGGCCTTAAAAATTGATACATACAGTCATCTTAATGACTACATGAAGATTTATATGTACAAGAGGTCAAGGTCATTCTTTGACCTTTGACCCAGAACTCTCATATTTTGACAATATCAAACAATCTTCTCAAAAACCCCTTGGCCAATTGTAACCAAATTTCATATAGTTCCTCCAGGGGTTGAGGGAATGAAAATTTGTGCATACGGTCCAGGTCACATGACAAACATGGCCACCATGCCCATATATGGTAAAAACCTTTAAAAATGTTCTTCTCCAGAACCAGTAGACCGATGGCCTTGAAACTCGGTATGTAGCATTGGGTACTCAAGTACTATCAAGATTGTTCAAATTATGACCCTGGGTTGACCTTGACCATTTTTACGGCAAGGTCAAATATGGGAAAATGCTAGAACATGAGATTTCATGGTAAGTTTTGAAGATTTTGGCCTAAAAATTGGTACATAGAATCATCTTAATGAGTACATGAAGATTTTTGAGTACAAGAGGTCAAGGTCATTCTTTGACCTTTGACCCAGAAATCTCAAATTTTGACAATTTCAAACAATCTGCTCTAAAACCACTGGGCCAATTGAAACCAAATTTCATATAGAGCCTCGAGGGGTTGATGGAATGAAAATATTTGCTAACGGTCCTGGACACATGACCAACATGGCCGCCACGCCCATATATGGTAAATACCTTTAAAAATCTTCTTCTCCAGAACCAATTAAACGATGGCCTTGAGACTTTGTAAGTAGCATTGGGTACTTGAGTACTATCAAGATTGTTCAAATTATGACCTTGTGTTGACCTTGACCTTTTGCAGCAAGGTCAAATATGGGAATATGGTAGAACATAAGATTTCATGGAAAGTTTTGAAGATTTTGACCAAAAAATTGGTATATACAGTTGTCTTAATGAGTTCATGAAGAATTATGAGTACAAGAGGTCAAGGTCATTTTTTTACCTTTGATCCAGATTGCTCATATTTTGACATTTTCAACCATTTCCTCAAAAGCCAAAGGGCCAATTGTGAACACATTTCATATAGAGCCACCAGGGGTTGATTGAATGAAAATTTGTTCAAACGGTCCAGGTCACATAACCAACTTGGCCGCCATTATCACTTACGGGATAAATCTTTAATATTTTTCTTCCCCAGAACCAATACACCTATGGCCCTGAAACTTGGTAAATAGCATGGAGTACTAGAGTACCTCCAAGACTGTTCAAATGGTGACCTTGGGTTTACATTGACCTTTTTTGCGGCATGGTCAAATATGGGAAAATGCTAGAACATAAGATTTCATGGAAAGTTTTGGAGATTTTGGCCTAAAAATGGTATATATGGTTGTCTAATGAGTACATGAAGATTTATGAGTACAAGTGGTCGTGGTCATTCTTTGAATTTTGACCCAAAACTCATACTTTGACAATTTCAGACATGATAAGTATAAGCCACCTTGCCAATTGTTCAGGTGAGCGATTCAGGGCCTCATGGCCCTCTTGTTTATTATTTGCCTATGGAAGCTTGTGAACAAAATATCTGGAGAACCCCTGATGCTAGGATCATGATTTTTGCAGGTTGATATTGCCCAAGGTGTAGATGACCTGATTAACTTTCGAAAACAGTTCGTAAATTTTTGACTGAGTTAAGCCCCTTTTTCGACTTAGTGCATTGTAAGCCTATGGTACAAAGGTACAAGCATTATTGGATGAACCTTCTCTAGAGACAAGCATATGGTTGGGGGCATAGTGTTTCATAAACACATTTTCTAGTTGAAGTTCGATATTGACCATACCGGTGGCAAAAGTTCTGGTTGATCCTCATGCCAAAGACAGAATAGTCATCATAGATCAAAGCTGCCTCATCGCCCACTTGCAATGTTGGTATGTTTCATGAGAGAAGGGGCTTCAGTTGGAGGTTTTGCAGTATCTATTGCTAGGAAAACATGAAATCTTTCAGCCAATGGTCAGTAGTAGTGATTGACCTTGAATTTGACTTTTTACACCTTATGACCTCATTACTCAAGGTGCTCTTACCTTTGTGATGGAAGCAGAGAATTGAGTTCAATATATTGATTTTCCCATATCTTTCCCCTACTTTTACCCTTTAAGTGCCAAAAGGCAGAATTTAAAAAAATGCCTTGTCCAAGATAATTCATATTGCGAATTCAAAGACTAGAGGGCAAACAGTGTAGATCTGATAAAGCAGCTCCTAATGGGCAAACAGTGTAGATTCTGATGAGGCAGCTCATTATGAGCTGCCTCATCAGGATCTGCACTGTTTGCAAATTCTGCTATTTTTAGCTCGCCTGAACGAAAGTTCAGGAAGAGCTATTGTTGTCACCACGGCGTCGGCGTCCGCGTCCGCGTCCGCGTCCGCGTCTGCGTCGGCGTCCGGATTGGATGTTTTGGTTAAAGTTTTTTAAAGACCTATATCTCCTTAACCCATGGATGGATTCTTTTGATACTTGCACTGTGGTTAGATATTGGTCTAAGGTTTAACAGGGTACCACCCCCACCCCACTCCGTGACCTTGATGTCAAGGTCATGGACTTAGAAAATTGGTATTTTTTTGACTGGATGTTTTGGTTAAAGTTTTATAAAGCCCAATATCTCCTTAAGCCCTGGATGGATTCCTTTGATACTTGCACTAAAGTTAGATATTGGTCTAAAGTTTTCGAAGGTACCACCCCCACCCCCCTCTGTGACCTTGATATCAAGGTCATGGACTTAGAACATTGTCTTTTTATTGATTGGATGTTTTGGTTAAAGTTTTTTAAAGACACATATCTCCTGAACCCATAGATGAATTCTTTTTATATTTGCACTGTAGTTAGATCTACAGAGTACTACCCCAACCCTGCTCAGTGATCTTGATGTCAAGGTCAGGGACTTGGGAATTTTTTGTCTTTTTTAAAGTTTTGTAATTGCATACTGATTCATAATGCTTTGCAGAGATTTAGTTTATACTTGAACTGATGTTAGACTCTTTTTTGAGTTTTTACAAAACACCTTATACTTACCCCACTGGATGACCTTGAAGTCAAGGTCATCGACTTAGAATTTTGTCTTAAAGATTTTGGTTAAAGTTTTATATCTATGAAGACATAATTTCACAGTGCCACGATGATGGACTCAGTAGATACTAATACTTGGACTGACGTTAGATAATGGTTCAGGGTTTTGATACATCCTAGTAGCCCCCCCCCAACCTCCCCCCTCCCCCCTTCCCCCTACCCGTCAGTTTTTTTACCTCAAGCTCATGGGCTTTGAAATTTCATTTCATTTTCTTTTTATTTTAATTTTATTTTTAAGACTTATTTCTGAGATAGCTTTTGTTTATAAATGTGTTTTCAGTATGGACATGCTTGCCTGAAGTTTTATGTCCATATAGTCCCCCCCCCCCCCCCCCCCCCCCCCCGCCTGAAGTTTTATGCATAGCAGTCCACATAGCCCGCCCCCCACCCCCACCGTCAGTTCCCCCCCCCCCCCCCCCCCCCCCCCCCCCAATCAGTTTTTTTACCTCAAGCTTATGGACTTTGAAATTTCATTTTATTTTTTTATTTTAATTTTATTTTAAGACTTATTTCTGAGATAGCTTTTGTTTATAAATGTGTTTTCATTATGGACATGGACATGCTTGCCTGAAGTTTTATGCATAGAGTGCACACCACCATAGCGGCTGTGTGATGGGCAAGCACCAATTCAGGTGAGCTATGCTGTCAGGCGACAGCTCTTGTTTTTGTCTCTGCCGCTTTAAATGTTAGAATCTATGCCCAAGCCAAGTGGACGGGCCGGGGCCATGCTGACATCCTTCATGATTATTTCTTGCCAATCTGCAATATTAGCTGTTATGGTCAAAGTACATTTTTCCAAAATCATAAGTCCAAACTCATAAACCTTATAAACATGGACACATATGAATATTTTGATACATAGACATGGACCTCAAAAAAAGGAAGTGTGATCAGATGCTTGCGAGTAGTTAGAAAGTGAGCAATACTGCCTCACTTTGAAAAAGTGGGGCTACTCTGAATTTGGTCTGTCCGTAATTCCGTAATGCTGTAACTCTGTAAGTCCGTAATTGGGTAACACTTTTTTTTTGTCACAGTTTTCTCAGGAACTATTGAAGCTAGAATCTTGAAACTTGGTATACATATGGACAATACATTGTTGTATTGTGGGATTGAGAATTGGGCTTATTGCTCATATTCTTCCCTTTATTTGTCCATTTTTCTGTCTTTTCAGGGTAAATTTGTTTTTTTAGTTTTCTCAGGAACAGGGCTGTAGTGTAGTGGATAACACTCTGGACTACCAATCCAGGGGTTGCAAGTTCGATCCCCCGCTTCTCCAGTCTTTCGGATGAGACTTTAAACCGAGGTCCCGTCTCCATATGACCTCGTTGTTGGTGGGACTTTAAACCCGAGTTCACTCACTCACTCAGGAACAGTGCAAGCTACAATCCTCAAACATGGCATACATATGTTGAATGAGTGATTATATTATGGGATTGAGATGGGGCTCATTGCTCTTGTTCTTCTATTTTTTATCCATTTTTCGTTTTTTTTCATATTTTGCAATATTGAAAATTTTAGTTAGAGTTTTCTCAGGATCAAAGCATTGAAGCCAGAATCTTGAAACTTGGTATACATATGAACAATGGGTTGTTGTATTGTTGGATGGAGAATGTGGCTCATTGCTTTTATCTTCCTTTTATTTGTCCATTTTTTCTGTCTTTTTAGGATGAATTTGTGTCACAGTTGAGTTGTTGAACTGTGGGATTGACAAACAGGATTATTTATTAGCCGAAACTGCATAGTCTTGCCCATGTTCATTCTTTAGAATGTATATTCTACTCTTAAAGGAACTCATTAAGATTTTAATTTTACTTCACTGTAGCTGGTGTTGTGCCCTGTGGTGGCCATAAAATGTCTCCCCATACATCATCCATAGTGCAGATTTTATTTTATTTTCGTCCTTTGAGATCAGAGGATATATTCTGAGAAATCTGAAATTTTAAATTGGTTTAGACTGTTATACTAGATCATCGTCTTTTATAATTTTAGACCTATTTTGATGCTATTCAGTCTTGGAATCGACTGCACAATTGAAATTAAGAAATTTCAGTATGCTTTTCTCTGGTTCCTTCACCAGATATTGTCAGGGTCACTGATGAGGCTTTATTAGCCGAAACTACGTAGACTGGCTCATGTTCATTCTTTAGAATGTATATTATACTCTTGAAGGAGCTCACCAAGATTTTAATTATTATCCAGTTATCCAAGCAAAACTGGACTTTGAATTTCCATGGGATACCGTGATAGTTCATGGTCATACAACCAATGAAAACCATGGTGGACCATGTTTTGTTACATGGCACCAGGGTTTTTGATGGTGGTCAACCTGACCATGGTTGACCATGGTCAGAGACCATGATTAACCTGACCATGGACAACTGTGGTCAGAGACCATGGTCAACCATGGTCAGGGACCATGGTTTGCCATGGCCAGTTAGACAACCATCAAAAAGTGTGGTGCCATTTAACAAAACATGGTCTACCATGGTTTTCCATTGTTGTATGACCATGAACTGTCATGGTAATCCATGGTTGTTCGTGGTCACCTGACCACCATTAATGTTAAAATGGTTGACCATGAACTATCATGGTAGTCCATGTTTCATGGTCATCTACCCTCATTTTTTAAAATGCTCATTCATTGGGCATTTAAAAGAGGGAATCTACCCTGTGAGTGAGTTGTTCAACCTTGTTATTAGTTTTATTGATATTAGAGTTCATTTCTCTTAATAGAAGAAGGCACCCCTGGTTAAAAGCTGTACTGCCAAAAGAAGTGGAGGGAGGTGGGGTAGACACATTGGTTTTCCGGGAAGTCGCAGGTTTTTTTTTGCCTTTCCTGCACTCGCAGGATTACCTGACGCTTTGCCTTTAGACGTTGACGGCTTGTTAGAAGTCTCCGACTCCTCATTAGAACCAGCGACAGTTCTACTGTCTTTGTCTTTAGCTTTTGTCTGTTGAATTAGCGAACCCTCCGCCATATCTTGTCAAATGTGGCTTTGTTTCTCAAATCGTTAAGTGACATGTACCAATGTAAAAACTGGTTATGCTTACTACGTAAGCGAACAATGTGTAAGGAAAACTCGACTTGGTTTCTAAAAATAAATAATACAGCATAAGCAAAAGTAGAATTTAATTACTGTCTTCCGATGTTGAAGGCAACAACTGGCGCTTCCCTTTCTTGCTGGATTTATCTGTATCGCCAGCTGATTTCCTTTTCAAGGACGACATGTTGTCTTTCAGAGTAGACATATCTTTCCGCAACGCTTTCAACGATTGTGCGTGAAGGGAAATCGTATTGATTCCATCCTGGAAGTTAGACATAATTCGCTCTCCTTTCTCCAGGAACTTGTCCCATTTTTAGCTCACCTGGCCCGAAGGGCCATAGTGAGCTATTGTCATACCAATGCGTCCTGCGTGCGTCGTGCGTCGTCACGAAATTTGTCCGTGAACACCTAAAAACAAATATTCAAACATCTTCTTCTGTAAAACTACTGATCCCATGGTTCTCAAATTTCACATGGAGCATGACCTAACTCCAGGGTCTCAGAATTGTAAAATTGGGTCAGGTTGAAAATCCAAGATGGCCGCCGTTACTAAAAATAGCAAAAACAACAAAATAAACTTCTTCTCCAGAACCACTGGGTATATTTATCTGAATTTTGGCATGGAACATCAGTGAAACCTTGGTATTCAAAATTGTAAAAATGAAAAAAATCTGTAGCGGAGTTTTGTCACTGTGACCTACTTTCTGTTTACGTGTGTAATTTTGCTCAAATGCCAATGTCAAAAAATGACCTATTTAAACAACTTCAAACAACTTCTTCTCTAAAACCACTGAGCCAATGGATCTCAAATTTCACATGGAGCATGACCAGACCGCAGAGTTTCAAAATTGCAAAATTGGGTCAGGTCAAGAATCCAAAATGGCTGCTGTTACTAAAAATAGCAAAAACAACAAAATCAACTTCTTCTCCAGAACCATTTGGTATATTTGGTTGAAAGTTTGCATGGAACATAAGTGGGACCTTGGTATTAATAATTATAAAAATAAAAAAAAAAATCTATAGCGGAATTAGGTCACAGTGACCTACTTAGAGTTTTCAAGGCCGATTTTGCTCAAATGTCAATATCTAAAGAAAATGCAACCAATTCTAACCAGATTTGGTCAGAAATGGTTCTTGAATGGAATTATTTCAATTTTGTGCCAGTTGACTATCCAAGATGGCCACCATGGGGGCCGTTACTAAAAATAGCACAAACATAAAAATGACAATTACTCAAGAACCCTTGAATGGAATTGGACCAATTTTGTGTCAGAATGTTCCTTGCATGAAGCCGTTTCGATTAATTGCAAATTGGCATTCCAAGATGGCCGCCATCTGGTGTTACTAAAAATAGCACAAACATAAAAATGACAATTACTCAAGAACCCTTTAATGTAATTGGACCAATTTTGTGTCAGAATGTTCCTTGCTTGAAGTCGTTTTGATTAATTGCAATTTGGCATTCCAAGATGGCCGCCATCTGCCGCTACTAAAAATAGCACAAAACATGAAAATGACAATATCTCAGTAACCGCTGAATGGATTTTGAAGAATTTTGTGTCAAAATGATTCTTGCATTGAGATGTTTCAAAAATATCTAACTGTAGACCATTCATATTGGCCTCTGTTACTAAAAATAGAAAAATGTGAAAATTAAAAAATCTCAATGGAGTTGGATTAATTTTGTGTCAGAATGGTCCTTTAATTAAGCTTTTTCAATTTTTTGCATTTTGGCATTCCAAGATGGCCGCCATTTGCCGTTACTAAAAATAGCACAAAACATGAAAATGACAATATCTCAGTAACCACTGAATGGATTTTGACGAAATTTGTGTCAAAGTGATTCTTGCATTGAGATGTTTCAAAAATATCTAACTGTAGACCAGTCATATTGGCCTCTGTTACTAAAAATAGAAAAATGTGAAAATCAGAAAATCTCAATGGAATTGATCCAAATTTGTGTCAAAATGGTCCTTGCATGAAGGCTTTTTCGATTTTTTGCATTTTAGCAATCCAAGATGGCCGCCTTCTGCCGTTACTAAAAATAGCACAAAACATGAAACTGGCAATATCTCAGTAACCCCTGAATGGATTTTGATGAAATTTGTGGCAAAATGATTCTTGCATTGAGGTGTTTCAAAAGTAAATATATAAAGACCAGGCAAGTTGGCCTCTGTTACTAAAAGTAGCAAAATGTGAAAATGAGAAATTCTCAGTGGAATTGGACCAATTTTGTATCAGAATGGTCCCGTTGCACAATAGCCAGGTGAGCGATATCAGGCCCATTTGGGCCTCTTGTTTTTTTATTTTAAGACATTTCTGAGATAGCTTTTGTTTATAAATGTGTTGTCATTATGGACATGCTTGCCTGAAGTTTTATACATAGCAGTCCACACCACCATAGCGACTGTGTGATGGCAAGCACCTATTCAGGCGAGCTATGCTGTCAGGCGACAGCTCTTGTTGCGGGTACTATTTTGTACAAATTTGCCAAAAATATCTGAAATATGGCCAGTTTGATACAAAATAGGTACATAAATACCTAAAATGTACCCATGTGCCTAATATGTACCTAATGTGTACCTGATGTACCTAAACTGTACCTGATGTACCTAAAATGTACCGGATGTACCTAATATGTGCCTGGGTACATTTAAGGTACACAGTGTATGAAAATGTGCCTTTTATGTACCTGAGGTATATTACAGGTACAGATACTGGCCAATCAAAGGAATGCAGGTACACTTCAGGTACATTGATAGCCCACTTGTGAAATGTACCATTATTGTACCTGATAGGTACATAAACTGACCAATCATACTATGTACCTATAATGTACCTGAGGTACACCTGTACACCTGTTATTCAAATATTTTTCTTCAAAGTAACTGACGAATCATAAGCTGTTTCTTGGCTATACCTCGGGTACATTTTAGGCACATAAACGGACCAATCACATGCAAGAGCCATGGGGGCGTTCTTTAGAGCTTGAAGAGTAGTAAATCAGCCACTGCTAAAATACCTCTAATAAGCAATATAAAGGTGATGGGTCCCTTCAAAGAAAGCATTTCTACTAATTATGCCTCCCTTTTCAGTAGGGATCAACTCTTAAAGGGAAGAAATTTTGCTCCTCTAGGAGCATATTTTATTCTTTAAGAGTAGATCTCATTTCAAAGAGCTACCTTATCCAGATAATCAAACAGGAATTTATGCAAGATACAATATACATGTAACAATGTTTTCAGAAGAGGCATGGGACATTTATTAAAGCTGGGGTGTTTATTAGGATTAATAATGGTATATTGGAATTGTTAATCAAGCATTTAGACAGTTTTAGAGATGGTACCTTAAACTACCTTTTTTGTTTCCAGATGTTGTAAAACTAATGGCACTTCATAATTATTAGAAACATGCATTTCAGGTGCTAACAATTTGTACCTGCTTCTTGATGAAAGTAAGAAATGTTTCGAGCTGTGGAGTTTCAGTTACCTGCAGTAATTAACTTGTCAAACTTCATTTTATGAGGTAACAAAATGTTTTGGAATAAAATATTTGCAGGATGCAGGATGAAGCCCAATCTAGAAGCTTGGAAAGATAAACCTCCTGAGCATATAGGCCATTGATTGGCACCAGTTGGTGGCTTAACATCCTTTTCAGCAGTATTTCAATGAGGAGAATGAAAGGGTGATAATCAAGGACTGTGTGCAATGTTAGGACTGTGTAGGTTTGGATATAATCTCGCCATCAGCAGGATTTGAACCTGGGACCCAAATTGATCTGAAATTGGGAAAGTAATAGTCCCTTAACCAGGCTTATATCTTTTGGAAAATCCTTTAGACTTTCACTACCTTTAGCCATTTATCAAAAATAACTTGTCTGCAGGATATGACTTGGATGGATTTTTACCATATTTGCATGAATATATCATAGAAAGTTTGGGTGGCCAAAGGTCAGACAACTTGGGCCTGGTTTCAGATTGCCTTAAATCACTGGCTAGCTTTATCAAATATCTTACCTTTACCGTAATGCAACACTATAGTCTTGATTAGTGCTTAAAACGTGTTTTAAGCAGGCGACATGAAATCAGGCCTTAGAGAGTTATATTTTCCTTAATACATGTAGCTTGTCTGCAACATATATCTTGAACCTATTGACAGATTTTTACCAAACTTGATAGTTTATTCGCCAACATGCATGTAGCAGGCACGTCCGAAAAACAACTCTGCCTGAGAGGCATTGTGGCAGAATCAGTGGCTTGACATCTGATCACACAAACTTCAAACATATATCCCTAGAGCACAGGATGTTTGCCCATAATGGGAAACTGCACTTTTCCTGACCAAAACTTTACCCATTGTAAGGCTGATCGAGTGTTTTGCGTAGACATTTTTTAGCTCCGACGCCTGTAGGAATGTACAGGAAAAACTATATTGGACTACCTCCTGTGGCGGTGTTTTACGTTAAAATTTTTAATGCAATGGGCAAGGCGCAGCATCAGGCCAGCTATCCTTTATGCAGACAGGTCTTGTTCCTTGGTATCATATTATATGATTGGTACTATAGGGGTTAATTTTTTTGCTAGACATTTTTCCACAGTGCCATTATAAGAAAATATTGGTTGAAATGCATCAGTTTGTGACGGCTGTCATTATACTTTGTCCCCAGTGACTTCACTGTCAGAAAGTTCAAGGAACTAACACTTGTTTTGAGCTTGAGATCAATTAGTGCCAGGAATAATTCTTGTTGTAAATGACTGTCTACAACTATATACATATTTATGACTGTTTAATGGAGCCAATCACCTGATGTCATTGCCATCAGAGACTTCAGAGGGCAAGATAATTTCATAATTTTTGGATACAAAAATTACTCATTTTTTGAGCCGCGACACGAAAAAACCAACAAAGTGATTGTGGGCCCAGCACAGACTCAGATCAGCCTGGGCATACGCCCAGTCTGATCAGACTCTACGCTATGCGCTTAAAGGGCAGCTAATGGTCTAAGCTACATTCATGCGGACAGCGAAGACTCTGATCAGACTGGGCGCATGCCCAGGCTGATTTGGGTCTGTGCTGGGCGCACAACAACTTTGTTGGTTTTCTCTTGTTGCGGCTCATTTTTTTTTTAAGCAAAAAAGATGAGGCTCTGCAGTCATCTTAACACTTAAAAGTGCCAGAAATGAAAATAGTTGAATCAGCAAACAGTGTAGCTCCAGATGAGGCAGCTCATTCGTCTGGATATACACGATTTGCCGTCTATCATCTGGATCTTCATGGTTTGCCGTCTTTGAATTCTCAATATGAGATAGCATGGCGGAAACATTTTTTGAAATTTGTAAATTTTGTCTTCTGCTTCTTTGGGGCTTCAGGGCTTATGGATGGATGACTTGTGATTTTAAGTTAACAGTGTTTCATTCATATCAGGATGGTGGGAGGGTGAAAATGAAAGGCTGCATGTATGCAGTGAAACCCCGTTTAAGGTAGGAAAGAGTTTCTTCTCAAGTGGGACTCAAACCTTGTCTGCTAGATAAGTTAAAAACCAGGGCTTAACCCACTGAGCTACCAGGGCCACTCAGGGGTTATGGGTTTCCACAATATAATGTTTATTTGAAGATGTGAAAATTAACTTTTGATCCAAAAATTTTATAATATAAGGAGCTCAGTCTTCAGTTGCATTGTCTTGAAAGTTTGTCAAGATATGGAAGATCAAGAAACAGTTGGCGGCCTCTGAACGTCTGACATCAGAACTTTAGTTGCACTCAGTTTTTGCAGAAGTAATTAGCCTGACAGGGTGATGTCAGTGAAGTAAATGTTATAGCAAGAAACTAAACCACTTTACCCTTAACCCTTACACTGCTAGAAAAATAATTCTTCTGGCCCTAAACTGGGGGTAGGGGTATCTCAGAAGCCATAATTTCCATAAACTCTGATCGATTTGCTTGAAATTTTCACTCAATAACATGGATGTGTGAGCTGCCATTTCAGAAAGTTACCAAGGTCACTTGACCTGCCATATTTGGATGTCACATGATACACCGGGAACAGACATAGACTTTTAAAAAAAAAAAAAAAAAAAAGAATACAAGATATTAGCGCCAGTTATATGCTTTGTATGACAAAAGTGGTTGCTTTCCTGAGGCCTGGTGTTATTGCTGAATATTTGTCAAGAGAGAAAGTTTGGAAGGATGAAGTCTAGTTTTCAGAAAATCGGGATCAAGTAAGTAGGGGTAGCCACCTGCAAAGCTGATGTTGAAAATATTATATATTTTTGATGTTTTTTCCGAATTTTAAAGTCAAAAAATCAGTTAGGTGGGTAAAACCTTGCTGTAAGCAAAAGCAGATTCCCTCCTGCATAGGACAACCGCAAATGATGGGGTACGTGTACTTGATATCTAGTGTGCCTGACAGGCTCTCAAGGTGACCTACCCCCTTGGGCGGCTATAGTGGCCTCTAGGAGGGTAAGGGTTAACACTTAAAGCACCAAAACGAAAATATTTGAACTTGCAAACAACATAGATCTATAGATGAGGCAGTTCAGAAGGAGCTCCCTTCTGTGGATCTACCCTCTTTGCCCTCTTGTCTTTGAAATTTTGCAGGCATAAATTTTGTTGTCTGCTTTTTTTGGCGCTTTTAGGATTAAATTAGTTACAGATTCTTTCTGCTGTAACTGTGAGCGTGTACTAGATCATTTATTATCTAAAGGGATGATTTACAGAAAATTGAAGGCCTTCTATATTTGCCAGAGTTACAACCCCTTGATCTGTGGGACCTTAGGGTCAATAATTAGGACTCAGGGATTTTTTGGTTTAATTGATGTCAAGGTCACAGACTTGGAAATTTGTTGGCAGTGGCCCTGGTCGAGGGCTTATATATGAGCTGCTGTTTATTTGTTCTAGTCATGATCAGGGTATAATCAATTCCGCTAATTTTCGCTTCCTGCAGAGACTGTACATCATATTTGGCTTCTGCCGAGACTGTCGGCTATCTCTTGCTTCCTGCCGAGACTTCTGTACATGATAAATGGCTTCCTGCTGAGACTGTCCGCGTGATTCTGCTGAGGCTCTCGGCAGGAAGCAGAGTCACGTGGACAGTCTAGGCAGGAAGCCATTTTTTGAGGATAGTAGTCTCTGCAGGAAGCAAAAGTTTGCTGACAGTCTCTGCAGAAGCCAAATATGATGGACAGTCTCTGCAGGAAGCGAAAATTGGCGGAATCGATTATACCCTGTGATGATGGTGATGGGTGTTATGTCAGTATTATGAAACAAAAGATATTTAGAAGAAAAACAACAACAACACCATCTCAATCTGTTTCTAAGTGTCTGTCGTCATACAGTAAGTTCAGTTTTCCGATAGTTGTAATCCTCATACTTGTAATTCTGATATATTTGATTGGTAGTCAATAGATCCTCTTTCAGAACACTTGTTCAAGCCGACAGCTTTTACTAAAGATAAGAAAATTATCCTTCAGTTAGGTTTGTTCTCCCATCAGCTTAAGTACGACTTCATGTCTACCATAGAAATCTAATTATTTGGCAGGCTTAGATAGACTTCAACCTTGGTGGTGTTCTAAACCATCCCCTGACATATAAAATGAACTCATCCAAAAGTGTTCATTAGAGACAGTTAATGAACACTTGAAGTGTCAGAAATTGAAAGAGTTGAAAATAGTTGAATTTGCAAACAGCGTAGATCCAGATGAGGTGGCTCATTGTGAGCCACCTCATCTGGATTTACACTGTTTGCCTTCTATAGTCTTTGAATTCTCAATACGATATAGCAAGGATGAAACTTTTTTTTTTTATTTTGCAGACATAATTTTTTTGCATGAAGCCTGAGTGTGGCTTCTGTGGTGCTCATGATTGATGGTGGTGACATTACATGTAATTCTGGAATAAAGTTTTGTTTACCTTCCATCAATGGCGCCTTTGTAAATCAGTTATAGTTCGGGGGTCCATTCCATTGGTTTTGCATCCAGGGTGGTTCTGATGTGGGACCAGTGCATTTGTTTTGCATTCAGGGTCGGTCATAATAATGAGGAGCAATAACAAATGAATGGTATCATGTGAAAAAGGGACATTAAACCATGTGGACTTGTACATTGAGCAGGCATGAATCTGCCAAGACTCAGCTGTGACTGCTTGAAGGACAGTCAGATCTGAGTCCACACTGTTTACACATTTGTCTCAATATTTAGGGTAAAAACTACTATATATTTACGGTGAATTTGTACACCTTCATGGTGTCCTGCCATTTTCACAAAGGGAAACAACTTTGGCATCTTCCATTTTGCTTTCCTGGATAAGATATAGCCCTTCTAAAGCAGGGTCACCTCTTAAAGTAAAGAATTTGCTCCCCTGGAGCAAATTCTTTCCTTTGAGAGTTGACCCCTTATTGAGATGGGAGGCAGAAATGAAATTGGCAGAGTTACTTTCCCAGGAAGTGTATCCATTCACCTTAAGTGGCCTACTAAATTAATTAATGTCCTATTTATTATCTGTATCAGTTTTAAGTTTTATGTGAACTAAATATACTTCCTTTTGAGGGTTAAAACAATCACAGTTTCATTACTGTTGAGCAGATCATTGACCTTAAAGTGTGTGTCACAAAAAATGTTCCTCACCACTCACAGAAGCAGAAAGGCTTACAGACTGCAGAGCTGTATAAAAAAGGTCTGTGAATACTCTTCCAAGGGAGATCACTAACAATCTGAGAGTACTGTAAAAATTTTGATAAATGTCGCATTTTAACTTGCCGGTAGGAATGGAATTGCAAGATTAATTTGGCATGATTCTGCTCTACTGATTCGAATGCAAAGCAGGGAGCATTCTAATCAGACTCAGTGAATGCACATACATCTAAGAATGATTTCTGCTTGAAAGTGCCAAAATAGCAGACAACAAGATTTTAAAATAATGTTCCATTTAAGTTATATTATGATGAGATTTCCGAGACTAGAGGGCAGAGCCAAATGAGATGGCTCAGTATGAACTGCCTCATCTGGAACTATGATACTTGCAAATTTAACTATTTTTGTTTTTGGCACTGTATGTGATATTGAACATGATTAAAATTTTATTGAACTTTCAAAAACAATTTTTCATCTTTTCTGTCTCTTCCGTGATGAAATCATTAAACAACAACAACAACAAAAAATCAGGCCTTGCAGGATTCTTTCAAAGAAATATGGCTGGATACCAACACACTGTTAGTGCAAGTAAGAATTTCACTTATAAAAAAGAGGTTTTCCCAGTCTGCATACTATATATCTCATTTGAGTCTGGAAAATCTATTAAGTTGTGAAAATGAACACATTTGAAGAACTTACTGTCTATCAGAATTTGCATACATACCAAGTTTCTATTTATTTCATGGTTCCCTACCATGAAAAAAATACACAGTTTTGGCTTTATTTTTATCCATTGACTGAATAGGTTCAGGGGATAAAGGGATCAGTCTGGCATCTGTCCATCCATCCTTAGCTTCAGGGGATAAAGGGATCAGTCTGGCATCTGACCATTTGTCATTCCATGCATAGGTTCAGGGGATAAAGGTCTCGCATCTGTCCATCCATCCATAAGTTTAGGTGATAAAGGGATCGGTCTGATATCTGTCTATCTGTTTATCCATCCATAGGCTCAGGGGATATAAGGATCAATCTGGCATCTGTCCATTTGTCCACCATTCTTTAGGTTCAGGGGATAAAGGGATCAGTCTGGCATCTGTTCATTTGTCCATCTATCCATAGGTTCAGGGGATAAAGGGATCAGTCTGGCATCTGACCATTTGTCATTCCATCCATAGGTTCAGGGGATAAAGGTATCAGTCTGGTATCTGTCCATCCATCTATAGGTTTAGGGGATAAAGGGATCAGTCTGACATCTGTCCATCTGTTTATTCATCCATAGGTTCAGGGGATATAAGGATCAGTCTGGCATCTGCCCATTTGTCCCTCCCTCCATAGGTTCAGGGGATATAGGGATCAATTTGGCATCTGTCTGTTTGTCCATCCATCCATAGGTACAGGGGATATAGGGATCAGACTGCCATCTGTCCACCAGCTATAGGTCCATGGGATATAGGGATCAGTCTAGTATCTGTTTATCTGTCTATCCATCCATAGATTCAAGAGATATAGGGATCAGACTGTCACCTGTCCATCCATCCATAGGTTCATGGGATATAAGGATCGGTCTAGTATCTGTCTATCTGTCCATCCATCCATAGGTTCAAGGGATATAGGGATCAGACTGGCATCTGTCCATCTGTCCATAGGTTCATGGGATATAGGGATCAGTTTAGTATCTGCCTATCTGTCCATAGGCTCAGGGGATAAAGGGACCAGTCTGGCATCTTTTTGTCCATCCATCCATAGGTTCAGGGGATATAGGGATCAGTCTTGCATCTGTCCCATCCAATACCCAGGGGTGGGGGGCATATCATATCATCTCATCCCATCCTATCCCCATTCCCATCCAACTCTTATACTCGGGTACAAATTTAGAAAGTTGAGTAGCCATGTCATGTACAAGAATTGCTGACCTTGCTGTCTTAGTTTTTCAGTTTCCTGCCGTAGTATCAAAAGCTTGTGCACTCTATGATGCCTACACCGTGCATACATTTTGACAATACTCAGTACAGTGAAGGTCAGGTTGAGTACACATGTCTTGCACTAAAATTATTGCCCTTGCTTTCTTTCATTTTTTTTGGTTATCTGCCCTTGTTACAAATGCAAATATGCACTCCATAGTTCCTATACATGTGCATTATATTTGATTATAATATTTGATTACACGTGGTACAAATGTAGATGTGATGTAAATGTAGGCAAGCTGAATGCAAGAATTACTGCCCTTGCTTGCTTTCCAATTTTCTTCCCAAGTAACTAGAGTAAATTGTGCACTCTACAAGTCACACCCTGTGCATTTGATGGTATTTGGTACAAATATGGATCAAGTTGAGCATGTATATCTTGTACATTTTCTTACTATTCCAGTTCTCTCCTTTAATTACAACCTTTCAGTACATTTTGATGTTGTAACTTCCTTGTCACAGATATTTTTGTGCTCTGTAAAACTAGTAACATGTCTCTGTGTTTCTTTCTACACTTTTGTTCCTAACATTAGAAATGGCACCATCAAATAATAGGAAACATAGTCTGGCTATTTGTATTTGACTGTATTTGTATTTGACTTCATACTGTATTTGTTTGCGGGGACATAAGATCATGGTTTCAGAACTCTGGACATATTTGTAGGTACTACACTTTGCATATTTGTTTTTTTTTTGTCATTCCTTTTAAACATTTTTGTGGGTATTAGAGTTCACAAATGTATTTTGACCATGAAAATTGTGAGTGCATGCTCATTAATACACCCCAAACATTTACAGCATATGTTGCGAATGATGTCAGCATTTAGCTTCACTCTCGCACTTTGGTACAATATGTTCTTTTGTTCCTGAAGGAATTCAACTACAATAATGTGCCTAAATTTTGGGACACCTAAAACAATTAATTATCCATTTTGGACAAATGGAAAATTAATTATTTTAGGTGTCCAAGTACTTAAGTACATTACAGTACCTTAAAATGCCGTAGCCCAAAATTTTTGTCATATTTGGAGCTGTGATGCTCTATTCAGCATGTTCTGAGCATTTAGCAATCAATATGATAGGAACAAAGCAATGGCATTAAGAAAGTACTGGGAAACATGATCTAACACTTAAATTTAGCTTCAATCAACTGGTTACATTCTTGTGGTTGGATGACCATGCAACATCCCTGAACTGACATTGAATAATTTATCTTTTGTTATAATTTTCCCTACTATATTTAATATTGGAAGCAAATCATTGTAGAGCTACTTGATCAGCCTTGTTTGGTTTCATATAAGGAGCCAATTATTGAGGAAGTAATCTTGGGCATTTTCGATACCACCAGGTCAGGTGTTAGAGTTGACAGAAAAGCTGCAAAGCAAGAGGTCAATTTTTAAGAATTGGATCAAAGCAGCAATTAATAAATAATTTTACCGAAGTCCTGCAGGCCCAGGTAGCACCTTTGGTATATGGATACACCGCCATGTTTTTTTCAGTCATTTTTACAAAGGGCAACAACTTTTATGACTTCATGTTTGCAGTCCTGGATGATGAAGCCCTTCGACTTAGAGGACTGAAATATCTCCTAGCAGAGTAAATTCTTTCTTTAAAGAGTTGACCCCCATTTAGAAGGAGGCTAAAATGAAAATGACAGAGTTGCTGCCCCTGAAAGTTTACCCATTCATCCAATATTTAGCAAACGTGCAGTCTGTGCCAGTGTTGGCAAACACCATTATAAAACATTGGACAATAGGACTTGTGTTACATTATGGTGGCACATGTTACATGACACGTGCATATGTACAGACTGCACTGCAGAGGCCTTTGCAGATTTTGAGTATTTTGGGTACACCCTCGGGAGAAGGTGAATGGGCCAAGCTCACTTTCAGGGGAATTGATTATCTTTGCAATTTTCATTTTTGCTGCCATCTTCAATGGGGATCAACTCTTAAAGGAAAGAATTTGCTCCCGGAGCAAATTCTTTCCTTTAAGAGTTGATACCATTTTGGGAGGGCTTCTTTGCCCGTCACCAGGAAGCAGATTGGAAATCACGAAAGTTATGTCCCTTTTAACATTGCTGAAAAGAATCATGGAGGTGTACCCAAACACAGGAAGGCTCCTATTCACCCATGGCCAACCTCATGGTAGGTTTTCGGATGATTTTATGAAATAATTTCTGTGATTTTCTCCTAGTTTATCATGAAGCTACTGTTACAAAGGAGGTGATCTGTATCAATTATCCCCTTATTATGTCAATAAAATGGGAGTTAGATGTCTGCAACTTGAAAAACAGTATTGACTTATTTTGCAGTTCATTTCTTTATTAACACTTTTATAGCAGAGCTTGGGTCTGTGTAGGTTAAAGGAGTGTCACTCATCAATTTTAGAATACTTCAACTTCTTTTTATAGTAATTTTGAAAATAAAGCCTTTTTCTCTCTGTGTGGATGGATGCTTTGCCATTTTGCGCCCTTTTTAATAGTATTTCAGTCATATCAGGACGATAAATGGGTGATATTGAAAGGCTGTGTGCAATGGAACCCTGTTTACAATTGAAAAGATTCCCACCTCCAGCAGGTCTCTAACCCAGGACCGTTAGATCTACAGGCCAGCGCTTAACCTACTGAGCTACTCGAGGGCTACTTTTTTCTCTGTGAGCGACAGAATTTAAATTACTTCAAGCTACTGTCTGCCTCAATCATGTTCAGTTTATGTGAATGTGAACGCATTAAAACAAAAAGAATGGAAAAGCAATTAAATTATACTATCAAGACAAAATATAATAAAAGCATGTTCACATAGTTATTAGTCTTACTAAAAGAGAATTAATAAAAGTTATTTGAAAATTTATGGTAAATTGCTAAGAATGTTTGTTAATAACAACAAAATGAGAAGAATAACCGTATGATATGTGAGAATGTACTTTAATTTCCAGCAAGCCCCGTTCTCCCTTACAATAGTAGTCTTCCTTACAGTAGTTTTCGATCTCGGTGCCTCAGTATTCGGGGAATTATGGTACTGAGACTAATTGAAATCCCTTTTTCGATTTCAGAGGCACCCTCACAGATATGAAGAATCATTATAAATCTGCTGTCTTCTTAATTTACTGGTCTAAGGGTAATTAGTCTGGAATTGCAGAATTAAATCAAGTCAGGCACACAGAGGTTAATCATCCAGAGAGTTTAAATTCTGATATTTTATTTTATTTTGGTAAAGCTGACAATTTGCTCTGTTGGCCAGTTGGGATCCCATAGTCAGTGTGTTGCTATGTACTCTGATCTTCTTGATGCTTAGTAGAAGAGGGCTGCAATCTTGGAATTGGCTCAACCTGAGGAGCTGTCCATTATGACCCCACACTGGGGACAGTTTGCAAGACAGCAGCTGGCTTCAACAGACCGCAAATACTCAAGCTCAAAGTGACTTTGAGCTTGAGTATTTGCGGTCTGTTGAAGCCAGCTGCTGTCTGAGCATGTAACTACCATGGCTCATTGTATCTTGGAAGCAAATCATGCTAACATTTAATCTGCCTGTAAGTCCAGGAGTATATAATATGTTGTCATTGTCAATTACTGATTCTGTCAATATAACTGCAGGGATTATGGTATTATTAACAAAATTCATAACCTTATTGTAGGGAAGTTCCACACTAACAACATCCATAAAGCACTTTCTTATCCTCATTGTTTTGCTTGTAAACAGAATTCTCTTAAGGAGCCAATTATGGTGGGGTGATGTGAGTCTCTCAAAGGGTTATTAACCCTTACAGTGCTAGAAAAATAATTCACCTGGCCCTAAACTGGGGGTAGGGGTATCTCAGAAGCCATAACTTGCACAAACTCTGGTCGATTTGCTTGAACCCGAAGTTACCAACGTCACGTGACCTTCCATATTTGGATGTCACATGATACACCGGGAACCGACATAGACACTTAAAAAAAAAAGAAAAAAAAAATACTACAAGATATTAGTGCCAGTGATATGCTTTGTGTAACAAAAGTAATTGCTTGTCTGAGGGCCGGTGTTATTGCTGAATATTTATCAAGAGAGAAAGTTTGGAAGGATGAAGTCTAGTTGTCAGAAAATCGGGATCAAGTAAGTAGGGGTAGCCACCTGAAAAGCTGATGTTGAAAATATCATAAATTCTTGACGTATTCTCCGAGTTTTAAAGTCAACAAATCAGTTAGGTGGGTAAAACCTTGCTCTAAGAGAAAGCAGATTCCCTCCTGCATAGGACAACCGCATATGATGGGGGGTACTTGATGTCTAGTGTGCCTGACAGGCTCTCAAAGTGACCTACCCCTTGAGCGCGGCTATAGTTGCGCTTAGCACTCTAAGGGTTAACTCTTTAAGCACCAAAAAGCAGACAACAAAATTTACGTCTGCAAAAATTTAAAAAATGCCTTGTCCAAGACATTTCATAATCAGAATTCAAAGACTAGAGGGCAAACAGTGTAGATCTAATTGAGGCGACTCATTATGAGCTGCCTCATCAGGATCTATGCTGTTTGCAAATTTTGACATTGGGGCTTAAAGAGCTAATGAAGTAAAGCACAACAGAATGCACACTTCTGAATATATGTACCCATGAAAGATAAGAGATTTTCACAGATAGGAGAACCACTCATCAGATTCAAAGCTACACGAACAGAATTCAGGTTTTAAAGATGCATCATAGATTCAGACATTCGCTCACTACAGATACAAAGCTTCCCCACACCGATTTGGGCTGCAAGGTGCCTCTCTGGCTGGTAGCTTTGGCATAACTTTATTACATTGTTCATCTCAAGATTGAATGAAAGTCCCGCAAGCTCAGATATGACTAAAACATTGTTGAATCAGACCTTGAACCAGTGCTTGCTCACTCACTGACTCTTAGACTGACTCAATGACTGACTCACAGACTGACTGATTGACTCACTCACTCACTGATGACACTAACTGACTCACTGACTCCCTTGCTTGTATGTGCTTGCTCACTCAATCACTCACTCAATCACACTCAGTCACTCACTTGCTGTCTCGCTCTCTCATTTGCTCGCTGGGTCACTCACTCACTCACTCACTCACTCACACTCACTCACTTTCACTCACTCACTCACTCACTCACTCACTCACTCACTCACTCACTCACTTTCACTTGCTCACTCACTCCACTAACTCACTCACTCACTCCACTCATTCACTCACTCACTCACTCACTGTTATGGCATAATTACATATACTTACAGCAAAATCAAAGAGATTTGATTATAAACTCACAGGAAATTCAAATATGTGCTAGAAAGAGATTCAAAGATGAATGCATATCAGATAAAAAAAGTTAAAAAGATGTACTCATATCAGATACAAAGAGATTCAAAGATGAATGCATATCAGGTAAAAAGAGCTTCAAGGATGTACTCATATCAGATATGAAGACATTCAAAGATATACTAATATCAGATACATAGAGATTAAAAGATGTACTCATATCAGATAAAAAGAGATTCAAAGATATATCAGATACAAAGAGATCAAAAGGCCTACACATATAAGATACAAAGAGATCAAAGATATACTCATAACAGATACAAACAGATTAAAAGGTATACTCAGATACAAAGACATTCATAGTTATACGCATATCAGATACAAAGAGATTAAAAGATGTACTCATATCAGATACAAAGAGATTAAAAGATGTACTCAGATACAAAGAGATTAAAGATGTACTCAGATACAAGGAGATCAAAAGATGTACTTAGATACAAAGAGATTCAACTTAGATGTTCGGGTAGTCACCTCCTAGAGGAGCAAATTCTTACCTTTAAGAGTGACCTCAATTGCAAAGAGAGGCAAAAAAAAAAATATTAGTGTTGCTTGAATCCTTGAAGGTTAAGCAACTCATCTTAAAGAATTATGCTCATACCAGATGTATTAAGGTAACAGTAAAGAGATTCAAACTTTTACTCATCACAGGGTATAATCGATTCCGCTAATTTTCGCTTCCTGCAGAGACTGTACATCATATTTGGCTTCTGCCGAGACTGTCCGCGAACTCTTGCTTCCTGCCGAGACTTCTGTACATGATAAATGGCTTCCTGCAGAGACTGTCCACGTGATTCTGCTTCCTGCCGAGAGCCTCGGCAGGAAGCAGAATCACGCGGACAGTCTCGGCAGGAAGCCATTTCTCGAGGACAGTAGTCTCTGCAGGAAGCAAAAGTTCGCGGACAGTCTCGGCGGAAGCCAAATATGATGTACAGTCTCTGCAGGAAGCGAAAATTGGCGGAATCGATTATACCCTGTGCTCATAAGAGGATTAAAAATTAGTTCTGTGACATAAGATTTGAGCTGCGACACTACAAAAGCAACATAGATGCATGTGTACCAGCGGAAGACTCAGACCAGCCTTGCCATCCACCCAGTCATATCAGAGTCTTTGTATTGTGCACAAAGGGTAGCTAAGGGTCCAAGCTAACTCCATGCTGACAAAGAAGACACTAATCAGACTGTGCAGATGACCAGGCTGGTTTAAGCCTTTGCTGGGCACACATGCCACTTTGTTGGTTTCGTCATGTCACAGCTCATTTGTTTTTGTCAAAGCAGGTTTGATGAGCGATAGTCCCATAGCTTTGCTAACAGTAGAAATCATTACAGACTTTCATAATACAGTAACAGATTGTTTGATTGACCAATATATTGCTCAGTAAACAGTCTGATACGGCTGACTTTTGCCAGGTTGCTGCTACTTGAGCTGGTTGCAGACGATCAGTCATCAGAGTTTGAATTGCTGCCTAAGGCTCTCCTATTTGTCTCACCTGTGCCTAGCAGAATGCGAGATATTGGTATTATGTTGCTGGCTGTTTCAGCCTTGGTAGCATAAGCTTTTGTAGAGGTTTCTGGTTTTGTCTTTGTTTTGTTACCTTACAGTGACAGGGGAGACACTGCCTTCTGCAGATCTTAATAGAGCCGTGACAAGACAAAATCAACATAGTGGCATGTGTGCCCAGCAAAGACTCAGATCAGCTTGGGCATCCGCCCAGTCTGATCAGACTCTTAGCTGTGGGCTTAATGGGTAGCTAAGGATTTAGGCTGCCTCAATGTGGACAGCAAAGACCCTGATCAGACTGGGAGAAAGCAAACAGTAAGTCTTAGAAGTTGCACCCCTGTGTAGAACTGGCCAAAAAAAAAAAAAAATGTATGGCAATATACCCATACACCTAAAAGTTCTACACACACTATAATGTTGAATTTGGTACTTAAAGCACCCAAAAATTTGCCTATTGAGCTGCCTCATCTGGAATTATAATACATGTATAGAACTTGGACTTAACATTTTTTAAATATTGCAGACCTAAACTTTGTCTTCTGCTTTTTAGCACTGTAAAGGCTTACACCAAAAAATATTTTATTCTTCCTGTAATACTGGTTCTTGTTAAACAAAGTTGGCCTATAGATAGTTTGTGATGTTTGTCATTTTTTGGATTTGCTAATATGCATATATTAGTTTGCCATTAATTATGGGTGTGACACCATGATTTGTCTTCAATATTATGAGCCGCAAAACCAACATTGTGGTTGTGATCCCAGTGAAGACTCAGATCAGCCTGGGTGTCTGCCCAGTCTGATCATACTCTTTCCTAAGCGCTTACACACGGTATGTAGGCAAATTTACGTACACGAAAGTATTACTTATGAGACATTGCGGGAAACTGTTAAGCCTGATTTTGAGAAAAACATGTAGATTTTGCATTTTTCGCCAGGAAGCAGCATTTAATTTCTTTATTCCTTTATCATTTGCAAAACTGAACCCATCCGCGGGTGGCCTATTTAGTGCTCTTTACATCCACGGTTATGTCAGATTCCAACTTTATACAGTACAAGAACAAACAACCATGTTTCACAGGAGGGGTCTACCTTTTCCCATTTACGACCATCTCAGCATTCCTTTTAAACATTTACGACCATCTGCGCAATGTTAACACGAATCTTGACACGACCATCGACAAAACTCTGGTATGAAATCATCTGTATCAGAAAGTTTGCATTAAATCACGTCTTCTTCTCAATCCAGATCTGTAGTAAAGCGTTCCAAGACAGTTTTGCCGAACTTCCATGACTAAAATAAGCATAATCTCCCTTTAATACAGTTAAAACCTCACTCTAAAGCTATTCGATCGTCTAATAACTATGTTAGTCATGGTATTTCGGTAAAACAGTTTTGTAACGTTTGACTGCATATCTAGATTGAGGAGAAGACATGATTTAATGCAAAACTTCCAATATATACCATATCATACAAAACTTTTGTCGATGGTCGTGTCTAGATTCGTGTTTTGTTGCGCAGATGGTAGTAAATGCTTAAAAGGAATCCTGAGATGGTCGTAAATGCGAAAAGGCAGACCCCTCCTGTGAAACATGATTGTTTATTCTTGAAACGTATAAAGCTGGAATCTGATTAAACACTGGTTGTAAAGAGCACTAAGTAGGCCATCCCTGATGATATCAGTTTTGCAAACGATAAAGGAATAAAGACTGTACATGCTGCCTTCCGGCGAAGTAATAGACAAATGCAAAAATCTACATGTTTTCTCAAAATTAGGCTTAACATGGTGAGTGTATCTTCAGCGTCTATATGTTTCTAGATAGAAGGAAATATGCCCAATATTATTGTAAAAACAGATCTGTAAAATATTTTGTCAGTGCAGATATATTCAAGAAAAACGGTCAGAAAGTAAAGTTGTTTACCTCTCACGCGCAGTTTCCCGCAATGTCTCGTAAGTAATACTTTCGTGTATGTAAATTTGCCTACATACCGTGTTACAGGTAGCTAAGGATCTAAGCTACCTGCATGCTGACAGCGAAGACTCTGATCAGACTGGGCGGATGCCCAGACTGATCTGAGTCTGCTCTGGGCGCATAACCACATTGTTGGTTTTGTCATGTCCCGGCTCAATTATTACTGCTTCGCACCATGTTTTGTGAGAACAGTATCAGAGCAGCAGCATGGATTAGCGATGCGTAAATGCACTTTGAATGCAAAAGTTCATCATTTTTGTCAAATCATGAAAGTTTATATTTAGTTTATTAAGATTCCAGTGAAAAATAACCTGTGACTATATGTGTAATTACAGTGCGAACATGAGACGTTAGTCGTGTCTTCCACCAGAGTCTCGCCTACCAGAAAGCTGAAACCATACATGTTTCTGAGAAAGATCCTATAAGCCGTGACACGAAAAAAACAAAGTGGCATGTTTGCCCAACGAAGACTAAGATCAGCCTGGGCATTCATTCAGTTAGTTCAGTCTTTGCTGTGTGCTTAAAGGGTAGCTAAGGGTCTGAGCTAGCTTCGTGCGGACAGCGAAGACTCTGATCAGACTGGAAGGATGCCCAAGCTGATCCAAGTCTTCGCTGGGCGCAGATGCCAATTGTGTTTTTTTCATGTAGCGGCTCCCATATCAGTCATATAGCTCAAGTTTTAATACCATTTAGTCTTGAATATAGAATTTCAGAGCACTTGTACATGACGTTGTATGAGACATTACTTCTTACCGTGGCACTATTGAGTAAGTCCACATGACTGTGGATCCTTGAGATGTAAAACACCAGGGCCCAGTTGACGCCATTAATTAAGGAGACGTTAAATTTTTAAACATAATATGTATAAACATTTACCTTTTTTTTGCAGAAAAAAGTGAGGAGCTTTTGCAGTGCAAAAGCTCCTCTCATTTCTTCAGCAAAAAAATATTAGCCCACTTAATTTTATGTACACTAGATGACTTAATGAATCCTCAATTAACAACTTTGTATAGCTAACAATACTTTGAACAACTGGACCAAGAAGTCTAGAATAGTATGAGACAGTGTGAGAATGCTTTGTATCAAGGCGTTGTGGCATATAGTTTAGTCTAGTTTATCCTGTAACCTTGCAGAGTCTTTTGGGCACTGTAACAGATGACTGCAACAGTCTCCAGCTGGCCTTGTTTTCTGCTGACCTAGTTGTGTGGGCAAAGTCAATTGATGTCCACTCTTTCATATTGTCTTCTCATGCCTCTTCTTTTGCTTTGAACTATATCTGGTAGGATTGTCTCTGCTAAGGCAGAAGGCCTTTTATATTCAGTTTTTCTCCTTATAAAACAATCTCAAAGATCTAGATCCATCTTGTGAGATGGATCTAGATCTTTGGGACTGTTTTGGAAGAGAAAACTCCATTTTATCGCTGAATTTTTACAAGGCTGATTTACATTCAATGTCATGTACCAGTGTTTCTGGTAATTTTGAAAGGGTATAATCCAGTTTTATAGGGGAGAGTTGGGTAACTTCGGACAGCGGCTAAATTCGGACAGTGACATTGTTTCCTTTATATGTCAGTTGTCTGGAACTAAAACATAAAAATAACTGGCCAAACAGTGAAAATCCAGATGAGACGGCTCATAATAGTGAAAATCCTGATGAGATGGCTCATTATGAGCCGTCTCATCTGGATTTTCACTGTTTGCAATGGTATATCCGAATTTACCCGCCTGTCTGAAGTTACCCGACTCTTCCCTAACCAAATAACTAGTTACTCATGGGTACCAGCTGTGAACTCATTCAGGGCTGTTGCTTCCTTCATACTTTAACCCATTGGAACTTTTAGCTTATGTTTTTATTCCTAAAACAACTGAATTATGGAAATGTGATTAGCTAGTGGCCTTTCAAGTGATCTTATTCCTCATGATTTATACCTAGTCTATAAATTAGGGAATCTATAGACAGCAGAATATCATCAATCATGGCTGGGTACAGAGAGAAAACTATTCTGGTAATGAGTGCTACTGTGTGGAGCAAATCAGGAGATGGTCTGGAGGAGATGTGATGGTTGAGAGAAATTGGGGTCTGGTCTCGAATAGATTACAGTCGACTCCCGATATCTCGAACACTAATATCTCAAAGTATCTTCTTATATCAAAGAATGTATTTTCTATTTTTATTTACATTTCTCCTGTTATCTCAAACTACTGATATCTCAAAGTAAATTTTCTGGTACCACAGTGATTTTTTTACAAATCTCCTTCTTTGAGTCCCAGGACTCACAAGACCTAAAATCTTTGCATCCCAAGCTCAAGGGTTTGCATCTTTACTGGGATGCAAAAGCAATATTTTCTCTGCATCCCAAACTTAAAGGGCTTCAAAGGACAAGCCCTATAAGTAAAAAATAACCAACGTCAAGCTCCTGTGGTCACAGGAATAAAATAAATCACCTGTTGTCTCATTGTCAGACAGCGTATTGGATTTGGAGACATCCGTTGTCATTTCGGATTCGAAGTTTGATCGGTCGCATCATGATCTGCAACATCTGGCCTTGCGTGTTTGTCTTGCCCAAGAAGACCTAATAATGTTTGCTGCTTTGAATCAAGTTTGATCTTTTTCTTGTTTTTCGGAGGCATGATTACTTATTGACCCGGTGTATTAATAAAAGTTTGCACTTAGGTAAAAGACATCACCGTGGTCGATAATACTATGTTCCTCCGGTACTGGACAACCACTATTGATTATTGGTATTACAGGTAGACTTCGGTATTTAGCGGGAGTAGGAAAGACTATGGTACTGTTTTTTACCAGTAATATAACAATCTGCTAATGCACCGTTGCTATATTCTTAAAACGAAAGTAGCTTTGTAAACGAAGCCGAAATCGGAAGTTGGACTACCGATCGGCTATTTTTATGCGTCCCGGAACGCAGCCAAGGAAATATTTTGCGTCCTCTGGGAAAATTATGCGTCTAAGACGCAGGACGCAGGGGTAAAAAAATCACTGTACCAGAAAATTTACTTTGAGATATCGGTAGTTTGGGCTGAAGTTCGACTTCAAGATATCGAGAGTTGACTGTACACCATGGAATTGCTTAGAATACACTTTCTTGTCACCATGATCTCTACTATTGTGGAAGGCAGGTGCGACATACGCTCGTAGCATTCAGCAGAATTCTTGTTGTCGAGTCAGTTGCAGCATCTGGACAGGTTAGCCATTGAACCAACTGTTACTACCCAATGGTTTGTTTGAAAAACATTGATTTTAATGGCTGACCTATTGTCCGACATGCTGCAGCATAATAGGTCAGGATTGATAGTAGTATGATCTCTATGATAAATTGTTATACTAGAAATTATGTCATACTGCAGACATAAAATGAGCCCCGACAAGAGAAAACCAACAAAGTGGTTGTGCGCCCAATGCAGACTCAGATCAGGCTGGGCATCCACACAGTCTGATCAGAGTCTTCACTGTCCGCATGGAGGTAGCTTAGACCCTTAGCACTTAGGGAAGAGTCTGATCAGACTGGGCAGATGCCCAGTCGTGTCACGGCTCAAATATTAATGGACTTGATATACATTGTTGGGAGCTCAATAATAAAGTTATACTTAAACCTTAAAAAGGCAAACAAACAAAAAAAGATGGCAAAGTTTATGTCTGCAAAATTTAAAAAAATGTATTGTCCAAGCTATATTATATTGAGAATTCAAAGAACAGAGAGCAGGCAGTGTAGATTCACATAAGGGGACTCTTTATGAGATTGCCTCACCTCGGTATACCCTGTTTGCAAATTCCGCTATTTTCAAATTGTGTGATGACAGAAATTGAAACTTAAATAATAGCTAGCCTATAATGGCAAAAGTTTCTTGCCATCAGCCAATGAAATAACTGCAGAATTATAGTTGCAAGCATCTACTAACAAGTTTAAGATTTTCTGTTTTCCCTGTGCACATCAGAAACATCTGTATGTTTTGTTACATGCATGTAACAAAAATATAAAAACTTAGTGCCAATCTAGTTTGTGCCAATGAGCACCTCTGTGACAATTAGAACCAGGCCACAAGTGCAGTCTAGATGAATGGCAGTGCAGGAGAATGGTTTATAACAACATTTGGAATTTGGCAAGGATGCCTAATCTCTTGCTCACCCTCTTCAGCAGTTTTTGTCGCACCTGCTTTAGCAAGGTGCGATATAGGCGTCCGGTTTTCCGTCCGTCCGTCAACCCGTTCGTCCGTCCGTCCGTCCCTCAGTCCGTTCACATTTACGTCGACCCTAAATTTTAAGTCCATTCAAATGACTTTTTCTATGAAACCACTGCACCCATTGTTCTCAAATTTCACAAGCTGCATGACCAGACTGCAGGGCTTCTGAATGACGAAATTCAGCTTGGTCCAGAATCCAAGATGGCCGCTGTTACTAAAAATAGCACAAACAATAAAATCACTGTTTTCTCCAGAACCGCTTGGTATATTTGGCTGAAATTTTATGTGGAGCATTAATGGGACCTTGGTTTTAAATATTATCAAAATAAAAAAATTCTGTAGCGGAATTAGGTCACAGTGACCTACTTTCTGTTTACGAGTCTGAGTTTGCAAAAACGCCAATATTCCAAAAAAACTTGAACAGATTTATGTCAAATTTTGTCAGAATGGTCCTTAATTGGAGTTCTTTGAAATTTAAGCAAATGGAGACCACCCAAGATGGCCGCCAGCCGCTGTTACTAAAAATAGAATAACATGAAAATGACAATAACCCAAGAGCCCCTGAATGGAATTAGACTAAATGTGTATCAAAATGATCCTTGCATGAAGTTGTTTCATGATTTTTTTCAAATTGACCATCCAAGATGGCAACCATCCACCGTTACTAAAAATAGCGAAAAACATGAAAACGATTATATCTCATTAACTACCGAATGGATTTTGACCAAATAGGTTTCAAAATGACACTTTTATCAAGTTCTTAAAGTGAAGGTACATCGCAGGTGCGACATAGCGTTCCGCGGAATTCTTGTCTTGAAATGGTCATGTCTCATAAATGTTTTAAAAGATCATGATAAAAAGGTTATCATAGCCTGCAGAACTATTTCAAAACTGTGGTTTATCAATGACATGGATGCTCTTGTATAGGAAGAACAAGAACTGGAAGCCCTAGTGGAAAGTCTTGACAAAATCTACATAAGGTAAGTTCTGAGAAGACCAAGATGATGACAAACAGTCCAAATGACATGCAAAAGGAGATCAAGGTAAAAGTAACAGTGAAAAGTTTAATCAAGCTACTGAATCCCTAATCCAGCTGAAGCCAAATTGGAAAGATAATAACATATCTCTTGGATCAGTGGAGAAACTGATGTGATTCCTTGTCATATCCATCTTTCAGTATGCTTGTGAAATGTGAACCTGGACAGTATAGTAAGAGAAAAGAACACGGGCTTTTGAGATAAGAATTGCTTCCATAGGTTACTGAACAAGCAAGGACCATGTAACTACGTACATGTAATGCGTAACTAATGTTCAAAGAAAGATTCATGCAGCTATTTTAGAGCATGATGAACACATGACCATGGTCAAGAAATGGAAACCTAGGACATAGGTGTTTTTGCCACATCTCAGGATCATCTGGCTAAGCACTTTCAAGATGAGCCTGCAGGGCATAGTGGAAGTTAAGAAGTAGACAGATTCATCATGTAGAAGAAGAGATGGTAGGAGATCTGTGGTGCTCCAATAGCCTTGCAAGTTGATGGGAATATACTAGACTAGACTAAGCTAAACCATTGCTATGTGGACACTTCAGCTATTATAATGTCTCTAATGGACCATTTGGAAAAGCTAATTCTACTGCACTTTGTCTTGTTTTGCTAAACAATTGTCAAACAGTGCAAACCCTTATCAGGCTGCTCCTTTAGGAGCAGTCTGATCTGGGCTTACACTATTTGCCCAGACAGGTAAGTCTATTTATGGTAAATTCAGTATGCATGCATGGTCTGGTAAAAGTCAAAAGATCTGCCATTCATATGACATTTATGAAGTGCTGATCGAATTCCCAGTTTCCAAGACTTTCTGATTATATTACTCTGCCCTTTGAATTACCATTCCGCTTCATTGGAGGGAGAAAATTCCAAATAAGATTAATAGAATTAAAAGCTACTTTATGGGAAGGAAACTAGTGTTTATGATAACAGCTGACCTTTATTAAGCCAGAAATATCATATTTTGCGGTATTTAGTCTAAAGTTCTGGACAGTTTGCATTTAATCAATGTAGACCCAGATCAGACTGCTCCTGTGGAGCAGTCTGATCAGGGTCTGCTCTGATGCCCGTTTGGCCAATAGTTATATGAATAATTATTTGACAGGATGAACAGATTTGTCCAAATTCCAAGAAAGATGAGTCCAGTACTGAATGAGTTGACGGGTTGACATCAACAATTATTTGTAATAAACATGGTCGGCCATAAGTGAGATATGCAGCTTTACAGTCGTTTCGGTAATTGATACACCCATCAAACCAATAATTCTTGCACAACAATGATAACGAAGCTTAATAGCTTTAGAAATTGCGGGGAAATTACTGAATCAATTTTCAGTTGCCATAAAAGGTGGTAGCGATGGCAAAATCAATGCTTGTTCTCTCAGATCTTTTAATCAGTGTGATGACAGTTACTAGACCACAGCCGCTAAAGACAAACACTGAAATGGAATCAGTTGATGTCCCTGGGGACGTGCATTAGCGTTGATGAATTGCGAGGAATGCAGGTTGTATATGGCTGTATATTAGAGAAGGTGAGAGGCACAATTTGCCATCGATGGGTCGCTTGTACCTCTGACCTTGGATTATGTATGAATATTCATGCATGTACATGCCAATATTTCTGAATTAGGAAGTATAATTCTCCCTTTCAACAGTATCATAAAATTCTCCAAATTTAAAAACAACCCAGACTCAAGATACTTCTCTAAAAAAGAAATGTGGGTGTAAAATATATCCTTTCTTTTAATCTAGGTGAGGCACAATTAAGCAATCAGTCAGAGATAGAGAGATCCCTTCTTGTAGCAGAATCATTACAAAACAAGTGTTCAAGTTTTTATGTTAAAAAATTTAATATGAGATGGCAAAATACAGTTATAGGAAAGACAGCTTGTTCAGCGACAGCTTGTCATGGGGGTGGTTGAAAAAAAAAACTTAGAGAAGAGCGATTGCCTGCTGTTTATCATATTCACCCACTCACTTGCCTAAAATGACGAAGAAATTTCAAGGATCAGTGCAGAATCCCCAAGAGTGAAATATTCTTGCCAAATTTAGGCATCAAACCTCCTCAGTCCTGTGGCTCACCATTAATCATAGGAGCAGGGTACCATAAGGACTCCAAATATTGGGATAGAAAGACCTTGAAATTTATGAAATGGAGTTTTACATCCCTTTCAACAGTATTCCAGTCATCGGTGTCCATCGAGACATTTCAGCCATGTCGAGACAATAGTACAGGTAGGATGATAATGAAATAGTATGTGCAGTGAAATACTGTTTACAATGTGAAGAATTCTGCTGCCTTTGATTTGAAACCATTTCTACTAGTACAGTAATCCAGGGCTTAACTGACAGCGCAACAGAGGCCTTGACAGGCTAGACACAGATCAGACTTGAAAAAGGTATTAGTCTGCACTTTTTGCAATCCTCCAGCATTTCTTTGCACATCATCAGATATTAACACTTTTAGCACCAGAGACGAAAACAGCCAAATTTTTTTGCAAACAGCGTATATCTTGATGAGGTGGCTCATCATGAGCCTCCTCATCTAGATCTACCCTGTTTGCCCTTTAGTGTTTGAATTCACAGTATGATATGGCTTGTACAAAAATTTTTTTTGGAATTTTGCAGACGTAAATCTTGTCTGCTTTTTGGGGCTTAGAGGGTTAAGGTGAATGGGTATACTTTCAGGGAGGCAACTCTGCCATTTTCAGTTTTGCCTCCCTTTTCAGCAGGGTCAACACTTTCAGTGTAGACCCCTGTTCAGAAGGGTTTTGTATTCCAGGGAAGCTGTGGAGTGAACAAGTAATGCCCCTATTCCACACAGACAACGAATCCCACGAATCGCCACGAATTGATAAATATTAGAATTCATGGCGATTGTAAATTTTCTGGTCCAATTCGTGATGCTCTACGATTCAGTTACGATACAAGTACGATGGGGTTACGAATATTCGTGGGATTCGACTGGATTCGACTGGACTCGCACGAATATTGTCAAGAATTAAGTACGATTTACAGGAATCTCTTTGGAAATACTGCACGAACGTTTAGAATTAGTTACGACTCAGTTAAGAATACGCCGAATGCACGTCCGAATCCGGTACGAATAAAATGAATTCGTGACTATTCTTGAAAATTCGTGGGATTTTCTCCCAAGATAGGTATAAAAAGGCACCAAGCCTGATCAGATCCTTTGCTGTACGCACATATTAAGTATGAATCATCAGAAATCTATGGCCACGAAATGAAATATCTACACACGAGGCACATGATGTCGTAACGACGTCGTACTAGGGTCAGTGCGACGTAGTGACATCTCATCGACGTCAGTACAACGTCATTTGCCCGCTGGGTAGATAAATGCGTGCGTCCAGAGTCTTCACTGTGCGCAAATGCATCAAAGGTACAAATTCACGAATCCCCGAATGAGTTGAGAACACTACGAACGCCTCAGAATCGATTTCGATTCAGTTACGATGCCTAAGAATGCATTAAGACTCTGTTACGAATTAACTACGAATTTTTTGAATCGGGAGTTCGTGGCCAAAATTTTGAACAGCTCAAAACTTTTGCCACGAATTCCCGATTGCTCAAGAATTGCAAGAACTGACTACGAATATATACGATTCAGTTAAGAACTTCACGAAATAATTACGATTCAGCTACGAATCCTAAAATTTATCAATTCGCGACGATTCGTGGGA
The DNA here is from genome assembly GCA_963989385.1 of Ctena decussata. Taxonomy (NCBI): domain Eukaryota; kingdom Metazoa; phylum Mollusca; class Bivalvia; order Lucinida; family Lucinidae; genus Ctena; species Ctena decussata. The sequence goes on from OZ022500.1 coordinate 48,734,760, forward strand.
TTCGTGGTCTGTGTGGAATAGGGGTATAAAGGACAGTCATTGATACATTTGAAATATAAGGTGCAAGACTATCAATACAGGGGTTGCCAGTGCGATTCCCCTCTTCTGCAGTGTTTTGGATGAGACTTTAAACTGAGGTGCCGTCTCCGTATGATCTTTGTGTTTGGGGGACGTTAAACCCGAGTTCACTCGATCACTGATGTTTGAAATAGCTTGACGTCTTGATAACTGGATGGATAGATGATTTATGATTTTACTGTCCTTTAAACAGTATTCCAGTCATATTGAGCCAATGGAAGGATGATAATGAAAGGCTGTGTTTAGTGGAGCCCCAGTGTATACTGTTGGAAAGGGAGATAAAAAAGGTAATGGTTTCCCATAGTGTAATTGCCATAGGGGCAGACTGGAGGTTTAGAGCCCACTGTATCTTGGGCACAGCATAGGAAAGATGGAGCTCATCCCTGCACTATTGCTTGAATACTACCAGCCAATTTTGGCTTACAAATCTAAATTATTAATGTTAACATTCCGTGCCCTGTATGATACTTCAACCTAGAAGACAGAATAGAAGTGAGAATGAATGGTTTTAAAAAATTTAGAAATTAAACTGTCTGGGATTTGATTTTCAGGTAATTTAGATATACAGTTTTTGAGCTTCTTTTATACAAAGTTCAAATTAAATTGTTGCAAAATTACTCTGTCTGAACAGAAAAGGTTGAAAGCATTATCGAAGGTATTAAAATACCCAAAATATTGGGATGAAACAGAATTAATCCTATTAAACGGCCCGGGGGCGTTGCATCTTACAAAAGGGGGGCGTTATTAAGAGCCTGAACTGTAGTTACTAGCCACTGTCAAAATACCTCTAATTAGTAGTATTATAGACTTGCCCCCAGTCCCTTTGTTTTATTTTTTGGTTTTGAATGGTTGGCCATCAGAATAAAAGGAGCCATGTTAAGACTTATACCATTTGAATGCATACGAGGGGTACTCTAGGAGCCAAGTCAGCTAAAAATTGAAAGAGGTGGCACCCTCTGCTATCCTTGGTTTGACTACGTTTTCTTCTAGCCATAACCTTCAGAAAGGAGGTTTGATTGTTCTGCTCTTAAAATTTTATTGTCATGATACTTTTTTTCACATGTGTTTCTTGGTACCCTACGGCAGAAAACAACACCATTAAGGTATGTATTGTTGCATTGTTACACTTCAGTGGAAGTCATGTTTTGAAGCAATGTCATTCTTTTTCCACTCTAGGGATATCGTTTCAATACAGGTGTTACTTATTAGAGCCATAATGCGTCAAAACGATTTTCTGCTTTCTTTCTTGAGCATTTTTCTAAATGAATTTACCCCACCCACTTGAGAAACAGGTAGGCTAAATTGTTCAATGAGATAACCCTCAATAATCGTGTCCATTAAATAGCATAGTGGTTAGGCAGATTTAAATGTCCAAAAACACAAACAAAATATGTTCCGCACTCAAATATGATTGGCATGGTATTGTGTATTTAAAGAGTGATTCATGCTACCCATGCAAAAAAATGTCCAAAGAAATAATGAAACATGTAAACAAACACCATTTTAGGTCACATGCCTACTCTTTGCCCTTATAATACTTAACTGTGGTCTGCAGGTATTCAGTTATAACAAATCAAAACAGACTTCGGGCTGCAAGTCTATTTTACTACCCCATAGTATCGTCTTACTACTCGTCTTAGTACTTTACCTTTATGGTGCTATTTCCAGTTTGATGACGTGGGTTGGTTGTTGCACAGAGAATCAATTCCTAAATGTTGCCTTTTACACTATTTGATCTGTTTTGACCTTTTCCCATAAAAAACTTTATAATAAATCACAGATTTATTGCCTTATCACATGTATTTTCACCAAAGTAACGTATATAACAAGTTAAAAGGTAAGAGTTTTTTTACTTTACTGCCACAAGCGTGGCTAGAGTGAATAGCTCTCTCTTACTTCATCATAATGAAAATCACGTTTATGATCATTTGGGCTCATTCTGAATCAGTTTGAAAAAAAGACTTTAGCTCAAGCTATTGCTTGGAGGCATTGGCAGTGCAGTAACATTACATTACTGAATACACACTCAGTTAAAACCAAGATTAATGTAGTGTTTTCTCTGATGGGTATCTTGCTGCCGGAGAACTTTTCTTTGGAATTTAGTTAAGCTTTTATCATTCCTACAGAGCTAAAAGAGAACTGATATATTGTGGCGCAATATAACTCTGCTATTTTTTTAGCCTCCTTTCTTAATGCGGGGAGGGGGAGAGGGGGATTACGAGTTGACCATTTTTGGAAGGGTTTCATATCTAGGGAAGCAAACAGGATGTCACAAACGTTGTCATCCATCAAAAAATGGCAATAAAAGATAGAGGTGTGGCCATTTACATTTACACAGTATTGTTTCAATGGCATGCTTGAAGATAATCTAAAAGCAAAAACTACCTGCGAGAAAAGAAAGTAGATTTGGTTTCATTGATTCTGTTCTTGAAAGTGCAGATGACATTTCCAGCCATGGGTAATATTGTTATGACATATTGTCATTATCTTCAGTTCATTATGAACATGACTTTTAAATTAAATCAATGAAAAAATCACTTCCTTAAACTCCTAGTTAGGAAGTCAAAAACGGTAACGTATACAACATTAAACAATAAAAGAGTTATCAGATTACATACACTTTTACTGTTAACAAGTGTTGATATTTATGCTTGAGTAGCCTTTAGCAGAAAGAAACCCGTCCTAAAGTAATCCTCAAATGTTGAAAGCAAAACATTGGGCTTCCGAATGTTAACATAACAGCAGTATAACCATAAATCTCTGAAGAGATTTAAAAATTTGATTTACCCATTTCATTGCTTCAAATTGCCATTGTTACAAACAAAACGTGTAATAGTAGCATAAATACACATAAACTTTCTATATAGTGCCTAATTTGCATCGGTATAATGCCTATTTAAGGTGTTTTGCTTGCAAACGGTTATTTTCTGCACATGGTAACACGAGCATTAATATGAAAAGTAAATACAGTAATATGAAAAGTAAATACAGTAAATACATCCTGCCCTTGAACCAAACGGGAAAGAAGCACTCACACAAATTGACAAAGTTCACGAAAGACATGCACGGTAAACTGAATTAACAGTTCTTTCCCAAACAGGTTGTCATTAAGCAACCCCAACTGAAAACAGCCAGAAAATATATGTTTACCTATCTTATATTACTAAACAAAACAGAAAGCAAAATGGGCAGCTATTCAGGTGACCATATTGCTAGATGGCCTTAAATAAGCCTACTTCTTAACAATAAAAGAGTTCGTTCGGAGATCTGACGAACCGTCAATGCTTCATCTTATTGAATTTCAAACATTATTTAACGGTATCATTACATACCACAATATTTAATCTCACAACTTCTTTACATTTAAATGTTGTATGCGTTACCTTTTTTTACTATCAAACAAATGAGAAAAGGTAAGTGAATTATCATTGATTCGATTGATTAATATCATTTTGATAATTCATAATCATATCAGTCGGGCCTAGACAGTATCGTCTGCACTTGCCAATAATCTGATATGTCCTTACTTCCAGATGATCTTCAAACATGTTATGGAAATAATACTGTATTAATGTTAATGGACAAACCTCAATGTTTTACTGCAATTTGTTAGAACGGAAACAAGATTCTCGACCTCTTATTTTCTTCTGTGGCTGGTTTAACCTTTAAAGATTTACTTTTAAAAGAAACACTTTTCTCCTACAAAGGCAAATTCTTTCTTTTAAGAGTTTACTCCCATTAAGGAGGGAAGGAAAGGTAAACTTGGCAGTTATTTCACGTAAGATTGTATCCATTCACCTAAAATTCTTGAAATGATAGGAGCTTAACTAAATTGTGATTGAAGATTCTCTTGTAGTAAAATACACATCACAGAAAACAAAGACATCAACCTCGGTGTCTGGGAATAAAATATTATAACACTTTCAATGCCCCCCCTAGCACCAGCTTCGGCTGATTTTTAGCTCACCTGAGCACGAAGTGCTCAGGGTGAGCTTTTGGGATACCGTGATGTCCGTCGTCCGTCGTACGTCCGTCCGGACGTCCGTCCGTCCGGACGTCCGTCAACTTTTGCTTGTGTACACTCTAGCGGGCACAGTTTCGATCCAATCTTTACGAAACTTTGTCAGAATGTTAGTCTTTATAAAATCTAGGCCAAGTTCGAAACTGGGTCATGTCGGGTCAAAAACTAGGTCACTAGGTCAAATCTTAGAAAAACCTTGTGTACACTCTAGAGGGCACAGTTTTCATCCAAAGTTCATGAAACTTTGTCAGAATGTTTATCCTCATAGTATCTAGGACAAGTTCGAAACTGGGTCACGTCGGGTCTAAAACTAGGTCACTAGGTCAAATCATAGAAAAACCTTGTGTACGCTCTAGAGGACACAATTTTGATCCAATCTTTATGAAACTTTGTCAGAATGTTTATCTCCATTAAATCTAGGCCAAGTTCGAAACTGGGTCATGTCGGGTCAAAAACTAGGTCACTAGGTCAAATCTTAGCAAAACCTTGTGTACGCTCTAGAGGGCACAGTTTTCATCCAAAGTTCATGAAACTTTGTCAGAATGTTTATTCTCATAGTATCTAGGCCAAGTTCGAAACTGGGTCATGTCGGGTCAAAAACTAGGTCACTAGGTCAAATCATAGAAAAACCTTGTGTACGCTCTAGAGGACACAGTTTTGATCCAATCTTTATGAAACATTGTCAGAATGTTTATCTTCATAAACTCTAGGCCAAGTACGAAACTGGGTCATGTTGGATCAAAAACTAGGTCACTAGGTCAAATCTTTGAAAAACCTTGTGTACGCTCTAGAAGGCACAGTTTTGATCCAAAGTCCATGAAACTTAATCAGAAAGTTTATCCTAATAATATCTAGGATAAGTTTGAAACTAGGTCACGTCGGGTCAAAAACTAGGTCACTAGGTCAAATCATAGAAAAAACCTTGTGTATGCTCTAGAGGACACATTTTTGATCCAATCTTTATGAAACATTGTCAGAATGTTTATCTCTATAAACTCTAGGCCAAGTTCGAAACTGGGTCTCGTTGGGTCGAAAACTAGGTCACTAGGTCAAATCTTAGAAAAACCTTGTGTACGCTTTAGAAGGCACAGTTTTGATCCAAAGTTCATGAAACTTTGTCAGAATGATTATCCTTATAATATGTAGGACAAGTTTGAAACTGGGTCATGTCGGGTCAAAAACTAGGTCACTAGGTCAAATCATAGAAAAACCTTGTGTACGCTCTAGAGGACACAGTTTTGATCTAATCTTTATGAAGCTTTGACAGAATGTTTACTTCCATAAACTCTCAGCCAAGTTTGAAAGTAGGTCATGTAGGGTCAAAAACTAGGTCACTAGGTCAAAGCATAGAAAAACCTTGTGTACGCTCTAGAGGACACAGTTTTCATCCAAAGTTCATGAAACTTTGTCAGAATGTTTATCCTCAAAATATGTAGGACAAGTTTGAAACTGGGTCATGTCGGGTCAAAACTTGGTCAGTAGGTCAAATCTTAGAAAAACCTTGTGTACGCTCTAGAAGGCACAGTTTTCATCCAAAGTTCATGAAACTTTGTCAGAATGTTTATCCTCGTAATATCTAGAACAAGTTTGAAACTGGGTCTCGTCGGGTCAAAAACTAGGTCACTAGGTCAAATCATTGAAAAACCTTGTGTACGCTCTAGAGGACACAGTTTTGATCCAATCTTTATGAAACATTGTCAGAATGTTTATCTCCATAAACTCTAGGCCAAGTTCGAAATTGGGTCATGTCGAGTCATAAACTTGGTCACTAGGTCAAATCTTAGAAAAACCTTGTGTGCGCTCTAGAAGGCACAGTTTTGATCCAATCTTCATGAAACTTTGTCAGAATGTTTATCCTCATAATATCTAGAACAAGTTCGAAACTGGGTCACGTAGGGTCAAAAACTAGGTCACTAGGTCAAATCATTGAAAAACCTTGTGTACGCTCTAGAGGACACAGTTTTGATCCAATCTTTATGAAACATTGTCAGAATGTTTATTTCCATAAACTCTAGGCCAAGTTCGAAACTGGGTCATGTCGGGTCAAAAACTTGGTCACTAGGTCAAATCTTAGAAAAACCTTGTGTGCGCTCTAGAAGGCACAGTTTTGATTCAAAGTTCATGAAACTTTGTCAGAATGTTTATACTCATAATATGTAGGACAACTTTGAAACTGGGTCATGTTGGGTCGAAAACTAGGTCACTAGGTCAAATCATAGAAAAACCTTGTGTACGCTCTAGAGGACACAGTTTTGATCTAATCTTTATGAAACTTTGTCAGAATGTTTATCTTCAGTAACTCTCGGCCAAGTTTGAAAGTAGGTCATGTCGGGTAAAAACTAGGTCACTAGGTCAAATCTTAGAAAAACGTTGTGTAAGCACTAGAAGGCATAGTTTTGATCCAATCTTCATGAAACTATGTCAAAATGTTTATTGTCCATATATCTAAGCCCCCTATGAAACTGAGTCACGTCGGCTCAAGGTCAAATCTTAGAAAAACTTTGTGTACACCCTAGAGGGCACAGTTTTGATCCAATCTTCATGAAACTCTGCCAGAATGTTTATCTTAATGAAATCTAGGTAAAGTTTGAAACTGGGTCGTGTCGGGTCAAAACATTGGTCACTAGGTCAAATATAAGAACGACCTTGTATACGCTCCAGAGGGCACAGTTTTAATCCAATCTCAATGAAACTGTGTCAGAATGTTTATTCTTACAATATCCAGGCCAAGTTTGAAACTGGGTCATGTCGGGTCAAAAACTAGGTCAAATGTTAGTATGGTAAAAACTCTTATAAATCTTCACCAGAGCCAGTGAACTGATTAATGCTCAGGTGAGCGATTCAGGGCCACCATGGCCCTCTTGTTTTTTTCAATTGGCTCCGAATGAGACCAAATAATACCAAAGAAACACATATTTTTCAATAAATGAAAGTACAGGGAAGCATTTTGCCGTAGCCATATGGCACTTTACACTAGCAGCGGAGTAAAAATAACACTTTTTAGCGAGTTATATACGTTACTTTGGTTTAAATTTATGCTAAACGCCCAAAATATTTTTAACCATGGTTTTAATATTGCTTTTAAAAGAATAGCTAAAAACAGATAAAGTAGTGTTAACTGGCAGCGATCAGGAATGGATTCAATGGGTGCCACAACCCTCCCATGATACCAAACTAGAAGAAATAACATAAAGTAAAACGACAAGTACTCAAATAATACTAGCAAGTAGCAAAATAAACATGCAGTCCATTCCATGCAGATGACCTCATAGCTAGCCTTTTACCAACATAACAAGGCACACACAACGCCTATTTTCAACAGGATAATGGCAAATTACAGACGAGATAAACCAATGTTTCGAAAACAACAGAACAGTGGACAGCACAAACTTTAACATAAATATACCACAATGAATAAACCGCCTTGGAAATATCGCTGATTAATTACATACGGTAGGTTTAAACGATTTCACATTCATGTAAAAAATAACTCAACCTAATATGGTCTTGGCGTATTTTGCATTTGCAACATCTAATCTCAAGGAATATTTTTAAATAAAAGTTACAAACGTTACCTTTCTAAGTACAAAACTGTAACCTATCAAAACTTAGTTTGTATTGGGTGATTCTTAAAAATAATTAAGATATTAATGAATATAAATAAATTTAGTACTTTTCCATGTGCAGATTAATTCACGGGCGCTTTCTTTAGTACTTTTCCACGTGCAGATTAATTCACGAGCGCTTTCTTTAATTTTTGGGACAATTTAATTTTTTCTTGTCAAGTAAACAACATTGTTTGCTGTCTGAGTAGGCGACTAAACTATGCAGATTTTTTTTTTTGATAAATAATAAATATAATTAGCTTATCTTTGTTAATTTGTTTAACAGGCAAAGTTCCAAATGAATGTATTCCTGGAGGAATGACAGTCTTTTTATGCAAACATGTTAATCTGTTAAGTACTATACTTTGCTAAAGAAATGTATTGTATTGTTTAAAACTTATTTCAACTATTGTGTTGCATCATGTTTAGTATGATCTGAAGGAAACAGGTCAACTTTTCTGTTTACAATAACTTATTAGCTATGTTTTATCAAACAATTGCGTTTTAAGTTTTAAAGGGGTACATGAACTGTTATAACGAAAATAACAGCCCTGATGTTCTTAACTGTTTTCTGTGCAGCTTAATTTATAGCATATTAACTATTCTTAAAGAAAATATTGAGATTTGATACAGTTAAATCATTACGGCATATTTCTCATCGATTCTTATTTTATATAATTAAAATTTAATAGGGTAACGTAAATAACTGCCCATTACAGAGTTATGCAAGTTTTGTAAAGGTGGCAAACGCTGAATCTGATCACTACAGGTCAAAACAATCATTTTAATATATAAAAACAAATATTACACCCGATTGACTACTATCTGTCTTTTCTAGGACTCTTATGGAATCATATTTGCTTCACTATAGGTAGTCACACCCATCGCTTATTTTGACTATTTTGACAATAAAATTTGACGAGCAGAACAATCAAACCTAGTTTCTGAAGGTTCAGACTATTCAAAAATACATTCAAACTAAGTATAGCAGAGGGTGCCACCTCCGACCCTTATTTTGGCAAGATAGGCGATTTTGGCTCCTGGAGTAGGAGTAGTTCAATAAGTTTGTAGAACTCTGTATTTTTCTATACAATTCAAGATTTCTTTTTTCATTTTTGTGCAGTGTAAACCTTTGTCAGTTGAATCTAACAGCCATTCAGTCAACACGTACATTTTTTGCTCTTACTTTTTGTTTGAAAACCTATACCCATAGGCAAAAATAGAAAGTCAGATTATTGAGTTCAGAGCGGTCATAAAGTTCCTCACTAAGGAGGGTGCAAACGCCAAAGAAATCCATCGGCGCATGGCTGATGTGTATGGTGATAGTAGCCCAAAGTATTCCACAGTGGCAAAGTGGTCAGCAGAATTTAAACGTGGGTAAGACTCCTAAGAAGATGACCTGAGGCCAGGTCCCCTGCTGATGTCATCAGCCAGTGGATGATCGACCGTGTTGAGAGACTTGTGCTAAACGATCGCCGAATCAAAGTTGCCGAACTTGCTTCAGAATGTGGTATTTCTAATGGAAGTGTTTACACTATAATTCATGAACATTTAGGAATATGTCAAAAGTATTTGCCAGGTGGATACCCAGAACATTTAGGCATATGTCAAAAGTATTTGCCAGGTGGGTACCCAGAAACCTGAACATGCAAGATCGTCAGCAAAGGGTGGCGTCCAGAGTTGCACAAGCGGCTATTCGTGAGTGCAAGTTCGAGCAGTTAAATCATCCACCATACAGTCCAGACATGGCCCCAAGTGGTTATTATCTGTTGCGAAATTTGATGTCCCACTTGGTTCGGGACGATGATGAGCTCAAAGCTGCTACAGAGGCTTGGTTTGAGGACCAAACAGGCGACTTCTGTTTCAAAAGCATAGACTGCTTAACAGAAAAGTGGGCCAAATGCATTGAAGTAAAGGGGGATTATATTGAAAGATAATGTTGAAACCATCTTTCAATCTGTGAGTTAAACCCCGAGTTCTACAAACTTATTGAACTCCCCTCGTATAACCATTTAGCCTGGAAGCCAGGCTAACAGCATTACAATGGATCCTCTTAACAATGACGGCAATGAAAATTGGAAGAGCTTGTTCCCCTGAAAGTGTACCCAATTGCCTGCAAGTCCTATCTGTTGCATATGCCATATGGAGTCCATGTCAGACTTCAAAATTATGTTCTTTGCCAAGATTATAAATATGTATGCTTAGAATATGTATGCTTAGAAATGTGAACAATAAAGATGTAATAAAAAATAAAAAAAAGATAAAATATATGTTGTGAGATCTCATTAGAATCGCCTCGGTGAGGTGATTCTAATGAGATCTCACAAGATATATTTCAAGGCAAAAAGACACCAAAAATTTTCATCAAATGGAAAAAAAAAAAAAAAAAAAAACAATGACGGCATTGGTTCCCAAACATTTTGATGTCGAACTGAATTTGCTGTAATAAAGAAGACATACTTTGAACAAAATAGCCATTCCGTGCATGTCCAAATGACGTTTTAAAGAATTTTGCTGTTGTATGAGTGCCGTTTTTAAGAGGGTTGATTGATTAGCTTATTCAGCATATTCTGTGAACTCACTGAATCATGCACCCATATATAGAAATGCTACAACACAATAATTACGGATAATTGCATTTAAACTACCATAAAATCGTATGTTGTGACCCTCATTAGAACTGTCTCAGCAAGATGTTCTAATCAAGGGCGTAGCTACCTATACGCAAATACACAGGTGCGTATTGAAATTTTGTCAATTTGACAAAATTTCAACACAAACCTGCGTATTTTCATGCTGAAATGTTGTTAATTGGGCATAATTTTAATACAAATGCCAACAGACACGAAAATTTGGAATCTCTTAACCACCGATTAATGCCCTTAATAAGTATAAAACATGAGTGTGCGTACTTTGTAATTGCCCCTAGCTACGCCCCTGCTAATGATGGTCAGAGTGTGAAAATTTGGATTAGAATTAAGAAAACATTATCCCAAACTTTTTGTTGAATGTAACTCTCCTTATATGGGGCAATGATTTCAGGTCATGCAATTGTACACAAAACTGACCATACCCAAACCAATTATCTGTGCTAGGCACAGGTTTAAGGATGGATCATGACTTGGTGGTTTTACGTCCTTTTCAACAGCTATTCGGTCATATAGGATGATGGGAGGGTGATTATGAAAGGCTCTGCGGAATGAAGGGCCATTTATTTGTGCAAAGAATCTTGCCTCCAGCAGGACTTGAGCTTGCGACCCGTGATCCTAAGTCAGAAGCACTAACCAGGCTGATGCTTCAAGCATTAGGACAGAAAAACAGCACAGGGTATAATCGATTCCGCCAATTTTCGCTTCCGCAGAGACTGTCCCCGAACTCTTGCTTCCTGCAGAGACTACTGTCCTCGAGAAATGGCTTCCTGCCGAGACTGTCCGTGTGTTTCTGCTTCCTGCCTAGAGCCGCAGAATCACATGGACAGTCTCTGCAGGAAGCGCTCTTGGCAGGAAGCAGAAACACACGGACAGTCTCGGCAGGAAGCCATTTATCATGTACAGAAGACTCGGCAGGAAGCAAGAGTTCACGGACAGTCTCGGCGGAAGCCAAATATGATGTACAGTCTCTGCAGGAAGCGAAAATTAGCGGAATCGATTATACCCTGTGAACAGTATCTAAGTTCAACAAGTATATTTTAATATGCACAGTGCAAAACATACTGTCATACCAATGTCTTCAGCCGTGGTGTGATGTCATTAATCATGCCAAATTTCCTGCCATGGAGTCGTGTCCATAGGGGAAACTTTGGCTCAAATGGTAATCTGTTGCCAAGGTAACATAGATATTAAAACAAAAGACAAAAACTGTCTTAATGTATTTAGTGCCTAGAAGGTGCCGCAGTTGTTCCAAATTCATCTGCAACTCCTTGGAGGACCAATCCTTGCTAAAAAATTGACAGAAAAAACTCCTTAAAGATGGGGGAAAAAACTTGATTATTACATTTACTTCAGAATAGGCAGTTTCGTTAAACGTATGGGGTGTTATGATCATACTGTGAGTTGATGAATTTAATTTTTCTCTGACAATTATGATATGTTAAAAGTCTTGTAAAACCAAATTTGCTGTAAACTACTTGAACTTGCAGTGGTGCCTTTATGTTATAGGAGCGGCTGTAGTGTTGTGGATAACACTCCAGACTACCAATCCAGGGGTCGCAAGATCAATCCCCCATTTCTCCGGTCTTTCGGATGAGACTTTAAACCGAGGTCCCGTCTCCATATGACCTCGTTATTGGTGGGACGTTAAACCCGAGTTCACTCACTCACTCACTCTATGATAAAAGTGGCCAACTTCCACAAACTTGGGCTTCAGACCCCAAAAAATTTATTTTTTGTCCAAATTTTGTGTCAAGAATGGCATTTATAGGATTTGTGAGTACTAAGCAATGCCCCAGGAGCAGTTTATTAGAAGATATATAGTAAGCAGTAGGTCCCTTAAGACTTATTGCCTGTTGGAGAAGTTTTTGCAAGAGGATTGGAACCAAGATAATAATAATTTGAGCCACATCATGTGATTTCCAAAATGTGGCATTGGTGACAAGCGAAGGCTCTGATCAGACTGCACATAAGTGCAGTCTGATCAGAGCCTTAGTTTGTCACATCAGCCTTCTGTGGAAAAGACCCAAGCCACACAGCCAAATTGAGGTCTCTGATTACCCTGTGTGGAACAGGAGAATGATCTGAAAATCACATGACAAAATGGCCACATTGTTGGAAGTCACATGACTTGGCTCATATTATATTATTTCCATTGATAGTAGAGCTCCAGATAATGTGAGCCAAATTTTTGATGGATAGATGACTTGCAATTTTACGTCCTTTTCAACATTATTTCAGTCATATCGGGGACCATGGGTGGGTGATAATGAAAGGCTGTGTGCAATGGAACCATTTATGATAGAAAAGATGTCCGCCTACAGCGGGGCCCGAATCCAGGACCGCTAGATCAGTAGGCCAGCGCTAAACCTACTGAGCTACCGGGACTCTCCCAAATTTTTGGGAATGGTCATGAAGTTCTTACAAATATATGTGATATCTCATTAGTTGTTCATGAACTAAGTTTGTAAATTTTGTATTTAGTTCAAGAACTGCAGTACTTTAATGGTTCATGAGCAGGCAGTATAGCGTAGTCGGTAGCGTGTCTGACTCAAGAGCCAGAGGTCCTGGGTTCGATACCAGGTCCGACCACTTACTGTCATGCAGATTGATTCTTCCCCTTTTGCTGATTTAGGGAAGGGGAGTTGTCAGTCACTGGGGAAAGTGTGTGCACTTACTACTGGTTAACCACTTAGGAGGTCTAATTGAAATCTTAAATAGTTCCTTCAAGAGCAGAGAAGCCTGCCCAGGAATAGAATGTTAAGGTTAACGGACTGTCCCGACATGACCAAAGTTGTTTACCATGGATGTAAAGCAACAACACAACATAATGGTTCATGAACTATCAGCTTATGAACATCATATTCATTAATGGCTCATGAACAATCATTAGACATTCATGAACAGTTATTGAACCCATAAGCTCTTTTTTACCGCAGTGAATGAAATCTGCTTCAACAAAGCAAATTCTTAATCTCCTTTACAGAAAACCCATTTTGGAAGGTTTCATTGCCAAAGGAAGCAAACAGGAAGTCACAGAAGTTATCTCCCTTTGAAAAAATGGTGAGACAACATGGTGGTGTACCCATATACCTTTAGGAAAGAATTTGCTCTCTCTGAGAGTGGAATCTCTGTTGTATACAAATTCAACCATTTTCATTTTTGGCACCTAAAATACTTGAGTGTTTTTATCTCTGTTTTTCAGGCAACCAATTTGCACAAATTCAAAGTACATACATATGGCAGTCCAACATTCTGTGATCAGTGTGGCTCTTTATTATATGGCCTTCTACATCAAGGACTTAAGTGTGATGGTGAGTGAAATTGTATTATTACTGGACACCAGGCTTCAAGGACTTGTGAATGTGAGTACGGTGAGTGAAATTGTATTACTATATGACACCACGCTTCAAGAATTTGTGAACGTGAGGTAAGTTGTATTGTAATAAGACATCATACGTCAGTGTGACGAGTTGTATTATTATAAGAGGCTATACATCAAAGGACTTGTGAACTTAGTTTTATAAGAAACCATGAATCAGGTGTTGTGATGGTGAGTAGTATTAGTTTAAGGCATTATGTATCAAGAAATTGTGATGACCGAACTATGATGTATTTTTGTATCACGCAGCAGGGTCATGGTGAGTAAAATTGTATTCTTATAAGACATCATGCATAGAAATTCTGATGGTAAGTAAAATGGTATTATTGTAAAGCATCATGATGCATCAAGATGTGGTGTGTAAGCACCAACATCAAGCCATGATGCGTAATGTATCATAATAATACACCATGCATCAAGACATGGTGTGTAAAACTCAAGCTTCAAGACATAATATAAAGTTGTATAATTATATGGCATCAAGACATGGTGTGTAAACACCAAACATCAAGACATGACGGTGTGTAAAGTTGTTTTATTATGCAGTACATCAAGACATAGTGTGTACACACTATGCATCAAGATATGGTGTGTAAAATTGTATTATTATAAGGCTCAATGCATCAAGACATAGTGTGTAATTAACATGCACCCAGACATGGTGTGTAAAGTTGTAAAGTTGTATTCTTATAAGAAACCTTGCATCAAGAGATGATAATCACCATTCATCCAGACATAGAATGTAAAGTTGTATGTGGGTTGATCATTATATAATGGAAACATCTTTTTAGATTAGTTGATTATTTACTGAAAGAAGTATCCTTCATGTAACACCAAGGAGTGTCTTTTGAGCTTTCGCATCCAAGTTTGAAATTGAAATTTTAACGTGTTACCATAGCAACATATGACGTCACGTTCATGCCGGGTACTGCCTGTGAATTTTTTCGACGTAATTTTGGTAAGGAGGTGCTTATATTATGCTTATTATGTACGATATGTAAAGAGAAATTGAAAATTTAGGAACACCTTCCGTTTAAAGGTAGGTTCCTGTACTTTGGAATGCATCATAATTTTGATGATCGTTCATCCAAGTTGTTGAAAAGCACTTATAAAAGGGAATGAATAAGTTTCACTAAAAAGTGTAAATCAAAAAAATATTAGAAAAGTTGTTTTGCAAGGGATTTCCTAACTCTGCTTCGCACACCAGTTAGCGCTATTTTTAGTTTGCGCCAAAAATAGATAACATGGCTGACGTCTTGCTGCATTGAATTTTGGGAGAGTTTTAACCCATCCGCCATGCCAGGACCTCTAGGAGAACTCACGGCAAGGGAAAATTGACCTTTGGAGAATGGCATCAGAAATCGCCCACTTATAGACATAATAAACATAGTTATTTTCAGAACTGGAATTCCAACGAAAGAAAATAAACCAAAAGGGAAAACGACTATTTTCTTCAACATCTGACGAGTTTCTCAGTAGCAACAAATTCAGAAAACTATGAGAATTCAATACTGCTCAGAAAAAGACGAAATTATTTTGTGGACATAATTGTTATCGCTAGTCCAGGAACCTACCTTTAAGTTAGGTTTTGGCTTTAGAAACATACATACAATGGTTGTTTATGAAAACGTTCTGAAATCTGGCATGAATTAAAGCTAAAGCAGGGGTTAAAATAATTGATTTTTAGGGAGTTTGACATTTTATTTTGTAATTTTCAGTATTATGCTAAAGTCAATTGATCAGTTATCAAGTACAGGATAATTTTGGTTCTTTCTGCTATACAACTCGCATAGCTAATGAAATAAATGGTAGTTTCCATTATTTAATGATCACCCCTTGTATTATTATAAGGCACCATGCATCATGAAGTGTTGTGTAAAGTTGTGATATTATAAGACACCAAGCATCAAGACATGGTGTATAAACACTAAAAATCAAGACATGACATTAAAAGTTGTATTATTTCAAGCGACCATGCATCAAGACATGGTGTGTCAAGATGGTGTGACCGTCCCGACATGACCATAGCTGTTTACCGTGGACGTTAAGCAATAAATCAATCAATCAAGATGGTGTGTAAACTTGTGTTTATTATAAGTCCAATGCAGCAAGACATAATGTGTAAACATCACACATCAAGATGGCGTGCAAACTTGTTAGCTCGCCTGAGCACGAAGTGCTCAGGGTGAGCTTTTGGGATACCCTGATGTCCGTCGTCCGTCGTACGTCCGTCCGTCCGGACGTCCGGACGGACGTCCGTCAACTTTTGCTTGTGTACACTCTAGCGGGCACAGTTTTGATCCAATCTTTCTGAAACTTTGTCAGAATGTTTATCTCCATAAAATCTAGGCCAAGTTCGAAACTGGGTCATGTCGGGTCAAAAACTAGGTCACTAGGTCAAATCTTAGAAAAACCTTGTGTACACTCTAGAAGGCACAGTTTTCATCCAAAGTTCGTGAAACTTTGTCAGAATGTTTATCTTTATAATATCTAGGACAAGTTCGAAACTGGGTCATGTAGGGTCAAAAACTAGGTCACTAGGTCAAATCTTAGAAAAACCTTGTGTACGCTCTAGAAGGCACAGTTTTCATCCAAAGTTCATGAAACTTAGTCAGAATGTTTATCCTCATAATATCTAGGACAAGTTTGAAACTGGGTCACGTCGGGTCAAAAACTAGGTCACTAGGTCAAATCATAGAAAAACCTTGTGTACGCTCTAGAGGACACAGTTTTGATCCAATCTATATGAAACGTTGTCAGAATATATATCTCCATAAACTCTAGGCCAAGTTCGAAACTGGGTCATGTCGGGTCAAAAACTAGGTCACTAGGTCCAATCTTAGAAAAACCTTGTGTACACTCTAGAAGGCACATTTTTCATCCAAAGTTCATGAAACTTTGTCAGAATGTTTATCTTTATAATATCTAGGACAAATTCGAAACTGGGTCACGTCGGGTCAAAAACTAGGTCACTAGGTCAAATCTTAGAAAAACCTTGTGTACGCTCTAGAAGGCCCAGTTTTCATCCAAAGTTCATGAAACTTTGTCAGAATGTTTATCTTTATAATATCTAGGACAAGTTCGAAACTGGGTCACGTTGGGTCAAAAACTAGGTCACTAGGTCAAATCATAGAAAAACATTGTGTACGCTCTAGAGGACACAGTTTTGATCCAATCTATATGAAACATTGTCAGAATATATATCTCCATAAACTCTAGGCCAAGTTTGAAATTGGGTCATGTCGGTCAAAAACTAGGTCACTAGGTCAAATCTTAGAAAAACCTTGTGTACACTCTAGAAAGCACAGTTTTCATCCAAAGTTCATGAAACTTTGTCAGAATGTTTATCTTTATAATATCTAGGATAAGTACGAAACTGGGTCATGTTGGGTCAAAAACTAGGTCACTAGGTCAAATCATAGAAAAACATTGTGTACGCTCTAGAGGACACAGTTTTGATCCAATCTTTATAAAACATTGTCAGAATGTTTATCTCCATAAACTCTAGGCCAAGTTCGAAATTGGGTCATGTCGGGTCAAAAACTAGGTCACTAGGTCAAATCTTAGAAAAACCTTGTGTACGCTGTAGAAGGCACAGTTTCGATCCAAAGTTCATGAAACTTTATCAGAATGTTTATCCTCATAATATGAAGGACAGATTTGAAACTGGGTCATGTAGGGTTGAAAACTAGGTCACTTGATCAAATCATAGAAAAACCGTGTGTATGCTCTAGAGGACACAGTTTTGATCCAATCTTTATGAAACTTTGTCAGAATGTTTATCTCCATAAACTCGAGGCCAAGTTTGAAAGTAGGTCATGTCAGGTCAAAAACTAGGTCACTAGGTCAAATCTTAGAAAAACCTCGTGTACGCACTAGAAGGAACAGTTTTGATCGAATCTTCATGAAACTATGTCAAAATGTTTATTGTCCATATATATATGCCCCTGATGAAACTGAGTCACGTCAGATCAGAAACTAGGTCACTAGGTCAAATCTAAGAAAAACTTTGTGTACACCCTAGAGGGCACAGTTTTGATCCAATCTTCATGAAACTCTGTCAGAATGTTTACCTTTATGAAATCTAGGTAAGTTTGAAACTGGTTTGTGTCGGATCAAAAACTAGGTCACTAGGTCAAATATAAGAATGACCTTGTATACGCTCCAGAGGGCACAGTTTTGATCCAATCTCAATGAAACTTTGTCAGAATATTTATTCTTACAATATCCGGTTTGAAACTGGGTCATGTCGGGTCAAAAGCTAGGTCACTAGGTCAAATTTAAATTAAGTTATGTTGCAAGAATCAGAACTAACATTGCAATGATGCCAGCCACAAACTCCTTGGAATACATTAGTTTCACCACAGTGAGATAATGATGCTACCATTCTATCATCTGTGTTTGCCTAGTTAAGTCTAGTTCAAATCCATCAAAGGAACTCAACATGATTGGGAACTTTTCGGAGAAGCGACTCTGCCATTTTCAGCTCACCTGATCGAGCCTTACAGTATTGGTGTTAGCTGCCTCTTTCATCCATCCATAAACATTTTCAAACATCTCTGAAACCACTGGGCAGATCAAATTTCATATGGAGCCTGCACATGGGTCAAAGGATTGAAAGTTCGTCAAATGATCTTGGTCACATGACCAAGGTGGCCGCCATTCCCATGTATGGTAAAAACTCTTATAAATCTTCACCAGAGCCAGTGAACTGATTAATGCTCAGGTGAGCGATTCAGGGCCACCATGGCCCTCTTGTATTATTATAAGGCACTATACATCAAAACATGGTGTGTAAACATTACACATCAAAATGGTGTGCAAACTTGTATTATTATAAGGCACAGTGCATCAAGACATGGTGTGTAAACATCAGACATCAAGATGGTGTGCAAACTTGTATTTTTAAAGGACACAATGCATCAGATCATGGTTTGGAAACAAACTACACCAGTATATGGTGTGTAAAGTCATATTACTATTAGGCACTATGCATCAAGACATGGTGTGTAAAGTTGTTTAATTATAGGGCACAATGCATCAAGACATGATTTGAGAGTATTATTCATCAAGAGGACATGGTATGTAAAGTCTTATAAGGCACCATATGTCAAGGAATTGAGATGGTGAGTAAAATTGTATTTGTAGAAGGCACCATGAATCAAGACATAGTGTGTAAAATTGTATTTCTATAAGGTACAGTGCATTAAGACATGGTGTGTAAACACCATGCATCGAGACATGGTGTGTAAAGTTTTATTATTATCAGGCTGCATGCACCAAGACAGTGTGTAAACAGCATGCATCAAGACATGGTATATAAAGTTGTACTACTATAATGCACCATGCATCAAGATAGTGTGTAAACAGCATGGATCAAGACATGGTATGTAAAGTTGTACTACTATAAGGCACCATGCATCAAGATAGTGTGTAAACAGCATGGATCAAGACATGGTATGTAAAGTTGTACTACTATAAGGCACCATGCATCAAGATAGTGTGTAAACAGCATGCATCAAGACATGGTATGTAAAGTTATATTGTTATAATGCAGCATGCATCAAGATACATTGTACAATGACGCGAAGTACAGCATTCCATTATGTAATCTATAAAATGAAAGGCATTTCATTGATTCAGAGGTTAATCAAGCGGCCAACAATGATGCATGGTGGTGACATAACATGGTCTTAATGTCGCATGGTTTGTGAAATAATGTCTACCCAAATTTGACTTCAGGTCCACTAAAAAGATAGGTCTTTCAGCTGAAATTATCCTAATTGATATAATAAAACAATTGTTGTCATTTGCTTCTGTGAAATGACATGCCGTTGAACAGTAAACAATCTCACTGACCTCCGCTTCAGTCAATCAATATGAAGTGTACTGTTAAATATCACTTCATGCCACCTGAATAATTTTCAACTATCATGCATCAAGGCATTGTGATGATGAGTAAAGTAGCAGAAATAAGTGCAATGAGATGTTCTAAAATCTGGGCCCTGAATCGTTCAGAACATCATTAGCTTAACAAAGTTGTTACTCAAGGATTCATTAAGTCTTTTGGTAAACATAAAATCAAGCTTATACTTTTTGCTGAAAAAATGTGAGGAGCTTTTGCACTGCAAACACTCCTCACATTTTTTTGGCAAAAAATGGCAATGTGTATGCAGCCAATATGTTTGAAAATATAATGTCACATTAACTAACCCTTAATGCGCCAAAAAGCAGACGACAAAATTTATGTCTGCAGAATTTCAAAAAATGTCTTGTCCAAGTGATATCATATTGAGAATTCGAACACTAGAGAGCAAAAAGTGTAGATTCAGAAGAGGTGGCTCATTATGAGCCACCTCATCTGGATCTACACTGTTTGCCAATTCAACAATTTTAATTTTTGGCGCTTTAAGGGCTAACAGTGTTGTTAGTTTTGAACATCATGGCCCTGTTGGTTATGGGCATTTGCCAATAATGGCTAAGAAAACAATTGATCAATCACATTAGTACGTTATCATGTCTTCGCCTTAATTACTGAGTAAGCCATTGTATCAGGCAATTGACTAACCTATCATGGTACACACATTTTATTTATAGTGGCGGATAGAAGCCGTAATTATCCTTTCACCAGGGAATCTTAGAGCCAGATTGTTTGCGTATATTATTCTAATTCTAGCTTCGAATGATAGATGATACACAACATGGGAGAAAAAGACAGATTTCCTAAAAGAGATTGGTTTAACCCCCATTAGCTTTGGCATCTTTGTTGCATATGCTTAAATAGATTTATTTTGTCAACAAATTGATTTATTCTGGAAATCCTGGAATTCAAGCCTACACTTGACATTTCATTCAGATGCGTTGTATGGATACAGAAACAGTGCTTAGGGCTTTGAGCATTTCAAACATGAAAAAATCAGGCTAAACAGTACATCCTGGCAGGCTGTTCTGGGTATTTGTCACACTTGCTTTAGCAAGGTGCTATATAGGAATTCAGTTTTCAGCCCTCTGTCAGTCAGTCAGTCCATCTGTTCTTCTATTCGTCAGTACATCCATCCATCCACAATTGCACCAACTGTAGCATTAAAGTCCATTTTTCTCAAACGATGATACTTAGGTCATCAAACTTCAATTACTTGGCATAAAGTGTCTTCGAAGAATGGTTTCTAGGACTGTTGCATTTATTAGCTTACCTGAGCTGAAGGCTCAAAGGTGAGCTTATAGCATAGGCAGGCCTCCGTTGTCCTTCATCCATCATCGTCCAGACTCTTTAAACATCTTCTCCTCCGAAACTACTGGGCTGATTGAAGCCAAATTTCATATGGGGCCTTTACAGGACGGGGGAAAGAAAGTTTGTATATTTTGTTGAGGTCACATGACCAAGATGGCGGCCATGCCCATATATGGTTCAAACCTTAAAAAATCTTCTACTCCAGAACCACTCAGAGCTGATTGCCTTGAAACTTGGTATGTAGCGTCTAGGACTCTGGTACGACAAAGTTTATATAAATGATGACCCTTCGTTAGTTGTCCTTGACCTATTTTATGGCAAGGTCAAATTTGGTCCCTTAGGCTTTTGACTTGGAAAATCTGAAAAAGTGCATTTTTCTGTTGCTATTGTGCTCTGTGATATGGAAACGCAGTCAACTTTCATCCCTATGAATTCTAGAAGTCAAGGTCCAAAGGTCACTCATCTGTCCTCTGACACAATTTTTAAAAGACTTCTCCTCTGAAACTACTGAACCAATTTCAATTTTTAGCTCACCAGAGCCGAAGGCTCCGGGGGAGCTTATAGGATAGGCAGTGTCCGTCGTCGTCGTCGTCGTCGTCCGTCGTCGTATGTCCGTCAACACTTTTAAACAACATCTCCTCTGAAGCCACTGGGCCGATTGGGCCCAAATTTCATCTGTAGCATCCTTGGGCTGGGGGATTGAAAGTTTGTGTTTTTTATGAAAATCTGCCCTTCAGTTTGGTTGCTATGGCAACTTAGAGTTCCCATAGACTTATAATGGGGAAAATTGAAAAATGACATTTTCTGCCAGGCCATTGCAGATATGTTGACAAAACTTTTATAGAAATGTTCCTTGAGAAGTCTACTATCAGCTGTATGTTTTTTGGCCCAGTGCCCCTTTTATTGGTTGCCATGGAAACCAAAATGAAAAAAAAAATGGAAAAAATACTTAAAAATTATCTCCTCTGTAACCACTGGGCCGATAAGGCCCAGATTTCATCTGTAGTATCCTTAGGCTGGGGTATTGAAAGTTTGTGTTTTTTATGAAAATCTGCCCTTTAGTTTGGTTGCTATGGCAACTTAGAGTTCCCATAGACTTATAATGGGGAAAATTGAATAATGGCATTTAATGCCTAGCCATTGCAGGTATGTTGACATAACTTTTATAGAAATGTTCCTTTAAGAAGTCTTCTATTAGCTTTATTGTTTTTGGACCCACTGCTCCTTTTACTGGTTGTCATGGAAACCAAAATGCAAAAATAATGGAAAAAAAAAACTTACAAAATTATCTCCTCAGAAGCCACTGGGCCAATAAGGCCCAGATTTCATCTTTAGTATCCTTAGGCTGGGGGGGGGGGGGGGGTTGAAAGTTTGTGTTTTTGATGAAAATCGGCTCTATTGTTTGGTTGCTATGGCAACTTAGAGTTGCATTGACTTATAATGGGGAAAAATGGCATTTATTGCAATCAAAATATGGAAAATAGTTATATATTTTGTTATCAACTCAACAGACTTTCAGACTGAGACTTTGTAGTTGTATATTTTGTATTAGGCTGTACAAATGTGACAGTAATTTTGATAGCAATTTTGAGCTAGAGATCTGGTGAGCTTTGTGGCCCGTGGGCCTCTTGTTTTCATATGCAACCTTCAGGCAAAAGGGGAAAGAAAGTTTATATATTTGGTCCAGGTCACATGACCAAGAAGGCCACCATACCCATATATGGTAAAAACCTTAAAAATATCTTCTTCTCCTGAACCACTGGATCGATTACCTTGGAACTCGGTATGTAGCATCTGGGACTCAAGGACCAAAAAGTTTATTTAAATGATGACCCTGGATTGACCTTGACCTATTTTATGATAAGGTCAAAGTTGTTCCCTTAGGCTTTTGACTGGGAAAATCTGAAAAAAATGCATTTTTCTGTTGCTATTGTGCTCTTTGATATGATATAGAAATGTAGTCAACTTTAACCTCAATGAGTTCTAGAGGTCAAGGTCATTTAGTGACCTTTTCCAAAGGTCACTAGTTTATTGTCTGTCAATATTTGCTAAGGGTTTCTTCACTGAAATTACTGGGCCACTTTATATTAAATTGCTAATGCCGCAATCAGGTAAAGGGGGGAAGAAAATTTATGTATTTGGTACAGGTCACATGACCAAGATGGCCGCCATGCCCATATATGGTAAAACACTTTAAAAAAAATCTTCTTCTCCAGAACCATTGGGTAGCTTGCCTTGAAACTTTGTATGTTGCATAGCTTGCCTTGAAACTTTGTATGTTGCATCCGGGACTCCAGTACTACAAAGTTTATATAAATGATGACCTTGGACTGACCTTGACCTGTTTTATTGCAAGGTCATATTTGAATGGCTTTTGAATGGGAAAAATGGGAAAAAGTGCATTTTTCTGTTGCTACTGTGCTCTGTGGTATATAAATGCATTTAACTTCATTCATTTATCCCATGTATAGCGCATTAAATTTCTAACGAAACATCATCAAACTTGCTGATTACTAGGACAAGCATAAAATCTCAAGAAGCATACGAAACTAGAACAGATTGTACAGTTTGCCTTACAGAAACTTATCCTTGATTGTTGAGGATGAATGGACTAAGGTGAGCTACAGGACCAATGGTCTTCTAGTTTTGACTCTTGACCTATATGTCTTGCTCTGCTGATTTTGTAAAATTTTACATCCCAAATTACTTCAGCCTTTAAGCACTTCAGTCATACAGTCATCAAACCTGGGGTAAATTACTTCTTAGAATGGTCTATTTATGCCTTTGGCTTTATGTTATGCTATGCTGACTTTGTAAAATTTAACATCCAAAATTACATCGTCTCTTGCATTTAAGTCTATTTCTCTATAGCTACAACGCCTACAGTCATCAAACATATGGCATAAGGGTTCTAAATCTTAGAATGGTTTCTAGAAATGTTACACTTACATGTCTTATTGGCCTTGTCCTACTTTTTATGCTCTGCTGACTTCTTTAAATTTTACATCCAAAATTATATGGACTGTATCCTTCCTGACTGTCCAGTTCACTCAAGTTCTAATACATAAATTCATCAAACATTGCAAAATGAAGAATCTGTTTAGATCAAACAGGTGGCAGGTAAACTAAACATCCTTTTTGCATTTTTGGTTCAGTTGAAACTCACCAGATACTAATATTAAGGCTGCATTAGTACAGAGGTCTGAAAACAAAACAAAGAACAAATTGTACCAATTATCCCGCAAAAGGGCCAAAGATGCCTCTCGATGCGAAAAGATTGTAATTTTACAATACCATACTATATACACATGTATGTGCAAATGGGACAAGGACTCTCCATGTCACTGAGAGTCCTGAAAGTATTTATATTACCATCTAGAATGACGACCCTTAACAGCTAAATCAGTCTTCAGCAATTCTTCTGTAAGAAGTGATTTCTCCCTTTGAAAACTACCCCAAAAATTTAGATCTGTTTTCTAAGATGGATCTAGAATTTTTGGAATGTTTAGGAAGGGGGAAAACCCTGTCTTACCAAATGAAATATGGTAGATACAGGGATTTCAATGATTATTCCTATACACTTATATTATAGAGCTGCTCCGCATGAGCAATTTTCCCATCTGTTCTGTATTAAAACAAAATCTTGAAACCTTGGTTAAACTTTAGACTGATCTGAGGATTTCAGTGGCAAAGACCAAATAACAATACACGTAATTGGTAGTTCAGATCCTACTTAATTGTTTCAGTGTAAACAACCTGTATTTGTATAGTGTCTGTGGGGTTTCAAGATGCTAGTCAACACTTTGATGATTTCTATGAAGTATTTGTGAACTGTGGCTGAATGGTTATTAAGGCCGACACAAGCAGACTATTGCATCAAATATTTATGACATGAAATTAAGTTCTTCCCAAGGTTTTCATCATATGTCATCGCAAGCCGGAAATTGTTCTCGCCTTTCCTGGCCTCACATATTAATACACGAAATGAGGTGTTAAATTAGAGATGGAAGTGGTCTAGGTCTCCTATTGGTATTCTCAAGAGAATTACCGCCTAATGGTTTAATTGAGTAGTGCAGTTCACAAAGGTGCTCCAGTGCTGCAGATAACATTTAGAAGGGGTAACAAGGATAAGTTATTGATAATTTTTCAATATATCTCCATAAAAACATAAGTTGTGACCCCTCATTAGAACCGTCTCGGTGAGACGGTTCTAATGAGGGGTCACCACATATGTTTTCGTTGAGAAATAAGAAAAACTATCTCGGAATTATCCTCAAATCCCCACATTATCAGGAGCTGAGGTGCTTTATGCTGTATTTATGGTAAACAGGAGGCAGTTCAGCAGCTCTGTATTCTGTATTTGGTAAGAATTGCTGATAAGGTGAATAGATACTCTGTCAGGCTCAGCGGTCAGTCAGTCGTCTGTCCATCAACATTTCAAATGACTTCTCAGACTGAGCCACTTGCTGCCATGCATGTCCATATATAGTAAATCTTCTCTAGAAGCAATTTCTTGAGTACATTGGACTTTGATGTACACTATGTAGGACTATCTGTTTATTTGAAGCCAAATGATATTGAGCAGCTTAATGGATCAGGAACAAAAGTATACTTTGAACCATTGGGGTTTACAATAACTTATATGGCCTTCATGTACATATATGGCTTAAACTTTGGTACATGATCCAAGATGGCTGCCACTCTCACATGTCACAGGAGAGATGCATCATCATAGATGAGGAATTTTTAGCTTCATGGCCTTCTTGTTCAAACTTATGAATTAGATTTAGGGTTTATGACTTCAGCAGCCTTCATGTACATATATGGTAAACGCCTTGGTACCTGATTCAAAAAGGCTGCCTTCTTGCATGTGGCAGAAGAGATGCATCATCATAGATGAGCTCATTGCTTCAAAGCCTCCTTGTTCAAATTACTCTGGCAAAGGTGAGAAGGGGGCTTATTCTGTGGTGCATGTAAAGCTGCTGTTTTACAATTGCAGCAACAGTAAGACAAACTTGTTAAAATATAAGATTTTTTCATGGTAACTATTATACAGAAGAAATAAAATGTATCTAAAGGCTAAGAGGATGAATGGTGTGAAGGCTGTTGAATGTAATTTTTCTGAAAAATCTTCAAATTTGATTATGGTACGGTAAATACCATAACTGTTATTTTCAGACACCACAGCATGTCAGTAATGGACATTCCCATTTTGGAACTGGGAGAAAGCTCTCTGTTCTATTAGAGCTGTTGGCAAACATGTGCAGACCCTGATCAGACTGCTTCTATAGAAGCAGTCTGATCAGGTTCTGCACAGTTTGCCCAAACATGTTGACTGATTATTTACGACAGATCCGTATTGTGGTAAATCATTGACAAATCCTTTAAATTGGATCAAGTGTGAGAACTCCTGACTTTTAAAGTGGAAAATGCTCAACTAAAATTGAATAAGCTAATTACGTAACTAAAACAATTTGCTCTATCAAATAATTCTGAAAAATGGAGAGAGAATTACCTAAGTGCTGAGTAAAAAAATCCTGATAATTGGAGGGAGATAATAAGAGGGTTGATGCCAAATCAAATGGGTAATTTAGTATACCAGATTTTACTAAATTATTTAGACAGCTATCTGAGCAATCAGTATAGACACAAATCAGACTGCTTCTTCAGACTAAGGACAGCTCTGATGGTTCTGCTCTGTTTGCCATCTTCTGGCTGGGTGATGGCAAACATTGTAGAACCATCAAAGGAGGATGATGGCAAACATTGTAGAACCATCAAAGGAGGAGGATGGCAAACATTGTAGAACCATCAAAGGAGGAGGATGGCAAACATTGTAGAACCATCAAAGGAAGGTGATGACAAATAGTGTAGAACCATCAAAGGAGGATGATGGCAAACATTGTAGAACCATCAAAGGAGGATGATGGCAAACATTGTAGAACCATCAAAGGAGGAGGATGGCAAACATTGTAGAACCATCAAAGGAGGAGGATGGCAAACATTGTAGAACCATCAAAGGAAGGTGATGACAAATAGTGTAGAACCATCAAAGGAGGATGATGGCAAACATTGTAGAACCATCAAAGGAGGATGGCGGCAAACATTGTAGAACCATCAAAGGAGAATGATGGCAAACATTGTAGGACCATCAAAGGAGGATGATGGCAAATATTGTAGAACCATCAAAGGAGGATGATGGCAAACATTGCAGAACCATCAAATGAGAAGGATGGCAAACATTGTAGAACCATCAAAGGAGGATGGTGGCAAACATTGTAGAACCATCAAAGGAGGATGATGGCAAACATTGTAGAACCATCAAAGGAGAAGGATGGCAAACGTTGTAGAACCATCAAAGGAGGATGATGGCAAACATTGTAGAACCATCAAAGGATGATGACAGCAAACGTTGTAGAACCATCAAAGGAGGAGGATGGCAAACATTGTAGAACCATCAAAGGAGGAGGATGGCAAACATTGTAGAACCATCAAAGGAGCAGAGATCGAGTGTTTTATGATAAATGGGTACAACACTATGATTTTCCCCCATATATCCAAGACAAGACAACTTTTTGACTTCCTGTTTACTTCCCTGGTTATCAAAGTGCATTAGTAAAAAGGAGTTTACTTAAAGGAAAGAATTTTCTCCTAGAGGTGCAAATTCTTCCCATTAAGAGCTGACTGCCATTGAGAAAGGAGGCAAAAAATGAAAATGGCAGAGCTAGTTTATATCCTCACAATAGACGTACCAAATTTTGAAGATGAAAGAGTCCATTACAGAAACTAGTAGGATAAGGAAATTCTTACCCTTTTACCAAGCAAGACAAGCTTTTCCTGCAGTGTGTAAACATCATTCAGAATTTTCTTGTCCCATACCACATGACTTGTCCCCGCACCCCAGGACATGTTTACTCTGGGGTAAATCCTAAATCCATTTAAGATAGATTTAAAAACATAAAATGATGCTGAAAGTTGCAGGTTTCAGTCCCCATCAGGAGTGACTCTTTCGGCCCACCATTTAGGAGTGACTCTTTCGGCCCACCATTTAATGGAGCACTCTCATATCAGGGATGGTTAAAGGCAGCAAAAGGAGAGGAATGGTTTCTATTTTTCATATGCTGTTCCAAACAAAGACCCACTGCTCCATGGCCAAAAAGCTAAAGAAAACTTTTACCATTATAGTTATAATGCAGTGCAGTGTGCATCATCATTTCATAGGTTTTACCATATTCATACTGTATTGACTTTGTAAATTTGTATGTATCAAATGGCACATGAATTTGTATGTTGAGCCTGCTTTCTCTCAAACTAGGAAGCATGAATACAGTCAGGTTTACTGTATTATTAAGGGGTCACCTGTCTTTGACAGCTACCTTTTCGGGGTCCCATGAACCAAAATACGGTACAAATGAGCATGTTTTAAGGGATCACCTGCCTTGCGCAGCTGCTTTTATTGTGTTCCCTTGAATGATCCCTGAAGACAGGTTTTGACTGTAGAGTCATGATCAGATCAACCTGAAAATGTCTGGAGGGTGAGGCAGTTGCAACATAGCATTTGCAGTGTTTGCTAAGTTATTTCTTGTTTTCTGCCCACATGGAAATAAGCTGTCCTGAGAGACCTTAGAAGCTGTATTAAGGCAGCAGCCACCAGGGATCTTGGAGCTGTCAGAAACATCACTAGAATCTACAGTGGGATCTACCGCCAGGTCTTTAACTTCTCATTGATTAGCTGAACTGACAACCACACTTGTCTTTGAGAGATGAAGAAATAATCTAATATGACTGATTCACTTATCTTTTCCTTTTGCCAACTAATTAAAGTATAAAGGAACATCTCCATGTTTTCTGCCATTTTTACAAAGGGGAACAACTTTTGTGACTTCCTGTTTGCTTCTCTTGAGGAAAGAAAGCCTTCCATAAAAGGGTCTACTCTTAAAGGAAAGAATTTGCTCCTAGAGGAGCAAATTCTTTCCTTTAAGAGTTGACCCTCATTGAGAAGGAAGGTAAAAGTGAAAATGGTAGAGTTGCTTCCCCTGACTTTGAATTCTTACACCATTACAATGACTGGTTTGTCTTTACTTGCTGATTAATTAATTGAAAGTGACCCCATTTTTTTCTTGGCAAACACAGCAGTTCCATTTAGATGTCAAATGTATAAGGCAAGACACGCTGGTGTCATTGATTGATCATCTGTTACACCTTGTTGGACATTTTCATCAGTGTTTTAGGCCTTGCTCAGCTTTCTGGCAGAAACATGGAGTGGTTGAACTATGGAAGCATGAATGGTTGAATAGGAGCATGGAGTTGTTGAGTGGTCTAAACTTATGAGCATTTTAGCCCTCTCGCTCAGGACCTCAGAGCATGGCAGATTTTGTTTTTCTATCAGTAATTTTTAGTATATATACTTTTCACAAAAAGTAGGGGATAATTCAGGTATAAAAAATTGTAGCATCTACAACAAATCTGATATCCATACAAAACGCTAAGTATTGATAAGATAAATATCTGTTAAGACACTTTTCATGAAAGTTTGGACGATATATCCTGTCACGTGATCTTCATACAATTTGTTTCAGACAGGGGGTCAGGACTAAAATGTGGTAAATTCGAACAAAAATTATTCAAATCCTTCAACTTAGCTAACCTTTTTATGCACTTTTAAGTTTTGTATGCTAAAATATTATTTCTTCTTCAAAACTGTCATTTTTGGAAGAAAACTAGAAAACAAAATTTGTACATTTGCATCGAGTTACCAAAAAATTTAGACGTTTATGGCTTGCACTCTTTATTTTGATGAAACAGTGTGTTGTTAAATGAAGCATGACAAGTGTTTCTGTGTAAATTTTGTAATTTGAAAACAATCTGTTTCCACAGCAGATTCGTGTGAAATTTGGGTGTCGACTCCCTGTCTAAAATGAATGACACGCAGATCACGTGACAGCATATGCCATCCAAATTGTAATGCAAAATGTCTTATCGAATATTTGTCTGATGGACTTGTCGTTTTAGATGGATTTGGTATTTTCTAATTTGACTTAATATCCCCTACTTTTTGTGAACGGTATATATTAAGAAATTCTTAGGAAAAATACCTCATTGGAAAACTCGGACAAACTATGTGGTATTGGCATGAGAACATATGTAGGAATGGTATTGGGTATTTCTGAGAATCTTAGAATGTACAATCAATTTTAAATCCATTGAATGGGAAAACAATAAAATAGAATAATAATCTTGTTACAATTTCTGACTTTGTATAAATAATTTTGTCTGTCTTTCTGTGCTAGCTGGTTATCAGAATGACAGCTGACATTTCATAAGAAGAAAAAGCTGTATCATCCTGAGTGGTATCCATTTAGTATGTTTGATTTTATAAATGGAAGGATCTTGTCTTGTCCAGCCAGAATATTCCTCCTCATAACTTCTTAGATAAACATTGTGATGAGAGCTTGTATTGAGAGTGTATTTGATTGGTGGCATATTAGAAACAGGACCTTAAGCGGCCGTGTGCATACAGTGAATACTCAAATCAGCCTGTGCATTTGGGCAAACTCAGATCAGGGTCATCTTTTGTCACAGTTTAGATTCCCTATTTTTCGTTGCTTCTCTGTGCAAAATAATTACTTCCCATACATATATGGTTAAGAAAGGTAATCATTTCTTCACTTCTTTTGGTATATCTGTGCATGGTATGGTTCCTTATCCCATGGCTACATATGTAAAATGAATATGAACAATGTCCTGTTTAATTGTTCAGCAATAAAAGATATATCAATTTTGGTTGCTATGACTACTAAAAACTTGGAAAAATTATCAGAACTTAATTGACACCTTAATTGGCCATAGGAAATGGCTGCAATAGCTTTAAGTTGTCTGGCATAAGAACTGTATCTAGCATAAGAACTGTCAGCTCTTAAACGGCCGGAAAAGAAAATACTTGAATTTGCAAACAGGGTAGACCCAGATGAGGCGGGTCATGATGAGCTACCTCATTTTGGAGCCACACTGTTTGCTTCTAGTCTTTGAATTCTCATTGTGATATAGCTTTGTTGGACGAAACATTTTTTGAAATGCTGCAAATATAAATTTTGTCGTCTGCCTTTTTGGCACCTTCAGGGTTATAATATTTTCCAAAGGTTTATGGGTTATATCATCTATGAACAGGCTCAACTATCTTTGAATCACAATGGCCATTCTACTGAGGGGTCATGACAAATTTATTTATGCAATACAAACAAGTCTTAGTGGTTGCGAGTAGGGTGTATAGCTTCTGCACTCAGCCCAAAGCCTCAGGTTTGAATCCCACAAGTGACTGACAAACTCTCTGTCAAGTATACAAATATAAAAGGGCAAACAATGAAGATCCAGAATGAGGCTGCTCATTATGAAACACCTCATCTATGCTGTTTGCTTATTAAACTGTTTTCATTTTTGGTGCTTTAACCCATTCCATTCGGGATACCCCTTTAGGGCTATTTAGGCGAACAGTTTGGATCCAGATCAGGCCCCACAAACGTGGGGCCTGATCTGAGATCCAAACAGCTTGCTGCCTAGACATCATTTCTACAAGAGTTAGTTAAAAGAATATTGTCAAAATATTCTTGATTTTTGATACAGACGACAATTTCAGCAGACGACAAAAATTACCCAGAATGCAATGGGTTAAGATATCAGTTGGAACCAAGAAACGAAGGAAAGGCAAAATTTACACTGTAATAAAGCCATTTTCAATTTCCTATGTCTTGTCTCCGTCTCGGGACAGACAACTACATTCTGTTTTTGTAACTTATTTTTGAGACAGTTTTGATGCAGTGTGCAATCTATCCAAGGATCAATCACCAAATCTCATCCGACAGAAGCTGTGTCTGTTTCATTGTGAAACTTGATAAGTCCGCTAATGTCAATATCTATCCTTTCTATATATTATCAATTACATATCAATTTAGTAGTAACAGCCACCGCAAAATCAATTTTTCCACTTAAGGATTTTCCTGTGAAAGCACTGTCGTGATTATGTAATGGATCTTTGTATTGGGGCAGAAATGTCTGTGCATATAGTTAGATCCAGATCAGACTGT
Organism: Ctena decussata; assembly: GCA_963989385.1. NCBI lineage: Eukaryota > Metazoa > Mollusca > Bivalvia > Lucinida > Lucinidae > Ctena > Ctena decussata. Next base: position 48,766,806 of record OZ022500.1, read on the forward strand.
CCTAAATTCACACTTACCAAAATAGTTGAATTTGCACACAGCGAAGATCTAGATGAGGAATGAGCCCCCTCACCTAGATCAACAATGTTTGCACTCTGTTCTTTGAATTCACAATATGATACAGCTTGGACAAAATATTTTTTTAAATTTTGCAGACGTAAATTTTGTTATCTGCTTTTTTGGCACTGTAAGGATCAGCATTATTATCAGTATTTCCATTATTTGAAACTCTGCTGAACTGCTTTCCCAACCATCCACTAATTTCCTGGAGGAAACTGTAATGTAGGAAGCAAAGTTAAAGTGAAAAAAGCAGACGTCAAAATTTTGGCTTTTTTCAGGGCTAAAGGAGCAGTCTGATGAGGATCTGCACTGGTTACTATGTTGCAAGCAATTTTTGGACACATTGCATTATGATCTAAAATCAAAGCAACTTACTGAAAAAAGAATATTTGCCATAATTATTGGTGTCCAACTGTCACAATACTTAGCGTGCTTACGGTAACGATCTGTTGTGTAACAAATGCATTTGTTATCTTTTCACTTCATTTCCTCATTATTAGTATTGTTCAAATAAAACTCAGATTTGTTTTCAATGAAATCAAAGTGGAATTGCAGCAGTAATTAAATTTTATCAGGTTCCACTTGAACTGGAGTTGCAGCGCCATTAATTGAAAAGCACCAAAAATGAAAATAGTTAAATTGCAAAAAGTGTAGATCCAGGTGAAAAGCCAGCTCATCTGGATTGTTGCTGTTTGCCCTCCAATCTTTGAATTCTATATATGATCTAGCTTGGACAAAGCCTATTGAAATTTAGCAGACGTAAATTGTGTTATCTGCTTTTTTAAGGCTTGAAGGGTTAACAGTTTGAAACCATGACTAGTAATATGCTTTGATAAAGCCTTAGATGGCTAGTTACATGCCAAAGTAACTAGTATTAGATGTTATGCACCAGTCATTTGTAACGATGTCTAGTTATAATGCTTTGGTAAAACATTAGATGGCAGTATGGTTTGGTAAAGCATTAGATGGTTAGGTATGCATTTACGTAAAGCATTAGATAGCAAGTTTTGTGCTTACGACTAAAGCATTTGATGTCAAATTATGTGATTTAGATAAAGCATTAGCTGGCAAGTTATTTATTAGGATGAAAAATAAAGTTATATAAAGTATTGTAGATGGCAAGGTACGTGATTAGTATAAAGCATTTAGATGATTAGCTGTATGCTTTTTTTGCAACATTAGATGGCTATTTATACAGTTTGGTAAAGCATTAGATGGCTATAAATATGTGCTTGGGTAAAGCATTAGATGGCAAGTTATGTGATTAGATAAAGCATTAGATGGATAGTTATACGTGGGTTGATCATTAAATAATGGAACACCATTGTAGATTAGTTGATTATATATAGAAATAAGTATCCTTCATGTATCACCAAAGAGTGTCTTTTGAGCTTTCGAATTCATGTTTGAAATTGAAATTTCAACGTGTTACCATAGCAGCATATGACGTCACGTTCATGCTGGGTACCCCGTGTGATTTTTTTTTCGATGTCATTTTGGTAAGGAGGTGCGTGTATTATGCTTATTTTATGCGCTATGTTAAGGGAAATTGAAAATTTAGGAACACCTTCCGTTTAAGTTAGGTTTTGGCTTTAGAAACACACATATAATGATTCTTTATGAAAACGTTCTTAAATTTTGCATGAATTAAAGCTGAAGCAGGGGTTAAAATATTAAATTTACTTTTAGGGAGTTTGACATTTTATTCCGCTATTTCAGGTATTATGCTAAAGTTAAATGATCAGTTGTCAAGTACAGGATGATTTTGGTTCTTTCTGCTATACAATGCTCCCGAGACTCTGTTTGCTAAACTGCAATGATGTCACAATTCTGGTCCCTCTGGCTTAAAATCAGTGAAAAACGTCAAATTTTGCTCGATCAAATGTCCTTTACGGTCTGTACTTCTGCCAGATTTGAGAGCAAATCATGAATAACTGTATATTTCTTTTAGTATCTGAGCCTTGCATAAGGCAATCACACTATCACAAACTTTTATCCATTCTTTGTTACTAATCAGCAGCAAATATACATAAAAATATGCAAAAATTTAGAGACTAAAGCCTTATAAGTTTAAGGCATCATTACTATGACAACGATATCCTTAACCAGTACTTTTGGACTTAATTATATGTCATATGCTTGCTTCTTAGGTATTATATATCTGAAATACTGTTTTGACACATAGCTTATGAAATAAATGCTAGTTTTCACTATTTAATGATCACCCCTCGTAGTGCTTTGGTAAACATAAAATGGCTGTATGGTTTGGTAAAGCATTTGATAGCTAGGTAGTATTAGGTTGCAACTTTTGTGCATAGAACTAAAGCATTAGATGGCAAGTTATATCAATTATGATTAAGTGTTAGAGTTATATTTTTTACTAAAAAAGGGCTGGCTAGTAATGTGCTCTTAGGTAAAGCATTAGATGACAAGATATATCAGTAGGTAAACCATTAGATGGTATGTTATATACATTGGAAAACATTACTGTAGATAGCTGTTTATATAGGCTTGATAATTATGTTTATGTATTACAACATGCTATAGTTTTCATATTTCCAATAAACGCTGTGGGTTTCATTGGGTCCTGATCGATTACTAGAGTATTTGTAGTCTCTCGCTGATCAAACATCCAGTGATACCAGATTTCTCTGTTGTCATAATTTTTATCAGATTGCGTGATGGTGTTGCCAACGAGAATAAACTGAGTAAAGACAGAATTATGTGTGGCAAAAAAACAATTATTTTATCAATATGGACAGTTTAGACATACTGATTGTTAGCTCAGCCCAGTAGCTTGGCTTTCATAATTCCATCATTGTATGTGGCAAACGGAGCCTCCTGGTCAGCTGCCTGAAAACTAGGTCAAGATGACCTGCTTTTGTGAAAAACAACAATATGTCCTTTTCGCTAGCTTGGTCCTCTATCTGGGTATCCACAAGCCTCAGCCTGGAAATTCTTTCAGTGCAAATGTACCCAACAGGTCATAGTCACCTGCAGCAAAACTGGGTCATAGTGATCTACTTTCACAAGAAAGGATATGTGTGGTATTCGAGCATGCTCCTATATCTGGGTATCCATTAGCCTCAGGCTTTTGAAACTCCAAACAGTTTCTAGTGACCTAGTACAAATTACCTAGGTCACTTTGGCCTACTTCCCCAAGGAGGAACAATGGCCAAGTGAAAGATGGCAAGACAGACGTTGACATGCCAGCTGCAGCCAGAGACACCAAAGAGTGCTTGATTTTTATTATCGGTTTGATTGACAATAATATTACCAAAAATACCCAAATGACCTTAGTTATTGAGACAGGCATGCCTGACCATTCAGAGACTAAGTCTTATAAGGTTGTGCCGTGTTTGCATATTTTCCAGCAATTTTATGATGAGTAACCTTGGTAGAAAATTTAGCATGTTAGAATTTCATGATCATTATCATTACTGGTTGAGAAAAGGTGTACTGTTTTTAAGATGAATGGGAAAACTTTAAGGGGAATCAACTCTGGAATCAACTCTGGCATTTTCAATTTTGCCTCCTATCTCAGTTGGGGTCTACTCTTTAGGAAAGAATTTGCTTCTCTAGGAGGAGCAAATTCTTTCCTGTAAGAGTAGACCCCAATTTGGAAGGGATACAACTTCAAGGGAAACAAACAGGAAATCACAAAAGTTGCTCCCCTTTTGTGAAAATTGAGGAAAAAACATGGAGGTGTACCCGTACACCTTAAGTATGGCCATGGAAGTGCCAAGTATAGACATATTCAGGTCGCAACAGTCCAACTCTGCCTGTTTTATTAGTCCCCAGATAGTTATCATTCACCAAGACATTATACCATGGATGGCAGTAAATGCATAATGATTTCCCAGCCAGATAAATAAGTGCTGTTTTTTATGACCTGTCGCTTTTTCCAGCTTTTAAATAACAGATACAGAGGCTAGATGAGACAGAAGTTTTGTGGAAGAAAATTAGGTTGATTTTTATGCCCCCACCATATGCCAGGGGCACATAAACTGTTTAGGTTATTGCGCAGGGTTGCATAGCATTACAATGTGTATGTCAGCTGTTTGCTTGTATGTATCACTACAGATATGACCTGCAGTATGTTAGATCTGATGAGCTTTTGAGCAGGTTTGGTAAAATCTCATTTTTAAAGGTTTGATAAAACCTTTGGTTTGGCTCTTATGCAAGAAACAAGCAAAACATATTAAAAAACTTCAAGACACCAACCTGCTGGTGGTTGTGAGGGGGGAGGTGGGGATGGAGTGGGGGGGCATCTGTTTTTCTCTGAAATTTATTTCTAGTATTGCTGCTGGAAAACAGTGCACTCTGAAAAAATTGCTTCCTATATCAAATAATATTCTAGTTTTAAGGTGTATGGATACTCTGCCTTGTTTTTTCACCACATGTTTCAAAGGAAAGCAACTTTGTATGAAAATAACTTTCATGACTTCCTGTTTGATTCCCTTAGCAAGGACACTCTTCGACATACAGGTCTGCTCTTAAAGGAAAGAATTTGCTCCTAGGGCAATAAATTCTCTCCTGTAGTAGTTGACTTTTATTGAGAAGGGAGTCAAAAAGAAAATGGTAGAATTGTTTCCCCTAATTAAGGTGTACATGATCACCTTAACATACAAGTATCATCTAGATACTGAGGATGAATGGACTCAGGTGAGCTGGTCTTCTGGTATTGAGAAGGGATTAGCAAAAAGAAAAAGGTAAAATTGCTTGCCCTGGAAGCGGCCCAAATCACCTCAACACAAGTATCATCTAGATGCATTAAAATCCTATGCAAAAAGTGACATGCAAATTGTGAGTAAGATTTGCATGTCTTATGCTTTCCTTAATTGAAACTGTGCATGAGCTATGTGACATGCAAACTACATAAAGTATTTGAACAGAAAATTCTGTGAAAACAGTGTAGATCCAGAAGGAGCAGTCTGATCAGGGTCTGCACTGTTTGTCATTCTTAAAGGGATTTTCAGTATGCCATCCACCTATAGTTTAGACTTGTCCAAATCTCACGAAAATTGCCAAAACTGAATAAAGTTTTCCAGTATTTAGGGTAAATATGTTGGATATGATTTTAATGCCGAAGAAAGTTCTATTTCCAGTGCTTAAGTTATCCAGTTTCAGCTGCCGCTTGAGCATGGCATTTCATGATTAATTTTATATGCAATTTCTAATCATCTGAGGCATAGCAAGACAGAACGCATCTCTTTGCAAAATATGAGCTTGCCTTGGCATAATGGAGCCCCGGTAGCTCAGTAGGTTAAGCGTTGGCCTGCTGATCTAGCGGCCCCGGATTTGATCGCTATGGAGGTGAGAATCCTTTTAAACATAAACATGAGTTCCATTGCACACAGCCTTTTTTAGCTCACCTGAGCCAGCGGCTCCGGGGGAGCTTATAGGATGGTAAGGCTCTGTTGTCCGTCCGTTGTCACTTTCAAACGACTTCTCCTCTGAAACCGCTGGGCCGATTGTAACCCAATTTCATAGAGAGCCTCCTGGGACCTTAGGAACGAAAAGTTGTTCAAACGGTCCTGGTCACATGACCAACATGGCCGCCATGCCCATATATGGTAAAAACCTGAAAAAATCTTCTTCTCCAGAACCAATTGGCCAATGGCCTTGAAACTTGGTATGTAGCATCGGGTAGACGAGTACTACCAAGATTGTTCAAATTATGACCTTGGGTTGACCTTGACCTTTTTTACAGTAAGGTCACATTTGCTTCCTTATGCTTTTATATGGCAAAATGCTGCAACAGAAGATATCTTGGAAACTGTTGAAGATTTTGGCCTAAAAATTGGTACATACAGTCATCTTAATGACTACATGAAGATTTATGAGTACAAGAGGACAAGGTCATTCTTTGACCTTTGACCCAGAACTCTCATATTTTGACAATATCAAACAATCTCCTCAAAAACAACTATGCCAATTGTAACCAAATTTCATATAGATCCTCCAGGGGTTGATGGAATGAAAATTTGTTCATACGGTCCAGGTCACATGACCAACATGGCCACCATGCCCATATATGGTAAAAACCTTTAAAAATCTTCTTCTCCAGAACCAGTAGACAGATGGCCTTGAAACTCGGTATGTAGCATTGGGTACTGCAGTACTATCAAGATTGTTCAAATTATGACCCTGGGTTGACCTTGACCTTTTTTACGGCAAGGTCAAATATCTGAAAATGCTAGAACATGAGATTTCATGGTAAGTTTTGAAGATTTTGGCCTAAAAATTGGTATATACAATCATCTTAATGAGTACATGAAGATTTGTGAGTACAAGAGGTCAAGGTCATTCTTTGACCTTTGACCCAGAAATCTCAAATTTGACAATTTCAAACAATCTGTGCTAAAACCACTGGGCCAGTTGAAACCAAATTTCATATAGAGCCTCGAGGGGTTGAGGGAATGAACAAGGTTTTCCCTCAGCCTTGTATTTAAAGAGTTTTTGGGACCCACATACTAATTTCTTAAGAGTCCAATGCCAAAAGTAAAGGGTCCTGTACTCTGAAAAATGTTATAAAATGTCCAAATCAATTATCAAAATTGCACAAATACTTTATTTTGAAAATCATGACTTTTAATTGTGCCAAGAATAATATAATTTTTATAAGAATTCATCACTTTGAATTGGGACTTGGATTTTGTTTTGAGAGTCCCAGTGGATGCACAGATTTGTTGTCTGGGAGTCCCATACACCATTTTGGGGGTCTGAGACTCTCAATCTTGAGTCCGGGAAAACCCTGGAATGAAAAAAAATTTCTAACAGTCCTGGTCACATGACCAACATGGCCACCACGCCCATATATGGTAAATACCTTTAAAAATCTTCTTCTCCAGAACCAATTGACCGATGGCCTTGAGACTTTGTATGTAGCATTGGGTACTGCAGTACTATCAAGATTGTTCAAATTATGACCTTGTGTTGACCTTTACCTTTTACAGCAAGGTCAAATATGGGAAAATGGTAGAACATAAGATTTCATGCAAAGTTTTGAAGATTCTGGCCTAAAAAATTGGTATATACAATTGTCTTAATGAGTTCATGAAGAATTATGAGTACAAGAGGTCAAGGTCATTTTTTTACCTTTGATCCAGATCGCTCATATTTTGACATTTTCAACCATTTTCTCAAAAGCCAAAGAGCCAATTGTGAACACATTTCATATAGAGCCTCCAGGGGTTGATTGAATGAAAATTTGTTCAAATGGTCCAGATCACATGACCAACTTGGCCGCCATTACCACTTATGGTATAAGTCTTTAATATTTTTCTTCTCCAGAACCAATACACCTATGGCCTTGAAACTTGGTAAATAGCATGGAGTACTAGAGTACCACCAAGACTGTTCAAATGGTGACCTTGGGTTTACCTTGACCTTTTTTGCGGCATGGTCAAATATGGGAAAATGCTAGAACATAAGATTTCATGGAAAGTTTTGAAGATTTTGGCCTAAAAATGGTATATATGGTTGTCTTAATGAGTACATGAAGATTTATGAGTACAAGTGGTCATGGTCATTCTTTGACTTTTGACCCAAAACTCATTTTTTGACAATTTCAGACATGATAAGTAAAAGCGACCTTGCCAATTGTCCAGGTGAGCGATTCAGGGCCTCATGGCCCTCTTGTTTTATCACCCACCCATCATCCTGATAAGAGTGAAATACTGTTGAAAAGAATGTAAAATTGCAAGTCATCCATGCCTTGGCATAATGCTCAATATGGTCAAGAAACTGCATTGTACTTCTCATAGATCCCGTAGATGCGTTTTATTCTGCTTAAAAGTATAACTAGGTACCACAGCATACATTTTTATGGAAAAATATGAAAATTATTCCAGAATTCTCAATCAAAGGAGGAGCGGCTGTAGTGTAGTGGATAACACTCCAGACTACCAATCCAGGGGTCGCAAGATCGATCCCCCGCTTCTCCGGTCTTTCGGATGAGACTTTAAACCGAGGTCCGTCTCCAAATGACCTCGTTGTTGGTGGCACATTAAACCCGAGTTCACTCACTCACTCAATCAAAGGAACCGAATCCTATTAGATCAGTGGGGTAAGTGCTGGCCTGGTTAGCTAGCAGTCTGGGTTCGATTCCTGCAGGAGGTAGAAATCTTTTCAACTGTATTAACCCATTGCATTCTAGGTATTTTTGTCATCTGCTGAAATTGCCGTCTGCATAAAAAATCTAGAATATTTTGACAATATTGGTCAAACTATTGTAGAAATGATGTATAGGCAACAAACAGTTTGGATCTCAGATCAGGCCCCACGTTTGTGGGGCCTGATCTGGATCCAAACTGTTTGCCCAGATACCTGTGAACACAGGGTATAATCGATTCCGCTAATTTTCGCTTCCTGCAGAGACTGTACATCATATTTGGCTTCCGCCGAGACTGTCCGCGAACTCTTGCTTCCTGCCGAGATTTCTGTACATGATAAATGGCTTCCTGCAGAGACTGTCCGCGTGATTCTGCTTCCTGCCGAGGCTCTCGGCAGGAAGCAGAATTACGTGGACAGTCTCGGCAGGAAGCCATTTTTCGAGGACAGAAGTCTCTGCAGGAAGCAAGAGTTCGCGGACAGTCTCGGCGGAAGCCAAATATGATGGACAGTCTCTGCAGGAAGCGAAAATTGGCGGAATCGATTATACCCTGTGGTGAAGGGGTATCCCGAATGGAATGGGTTAAACGGGGTTCCATTACACACTGTTTTTACCTTGATATGATTGAAATACTGATTGAATTGATGTAAAATTGCAAGTCATTCATCTATCCATCTCGCTTATCAAAAGCTCTGCTTTGTGATCTAAGATAGGTTTCGTCATGACACGATTAATTTTATATCGGGGTGAAATGCCTTTAGTTTGCTATTCATGGAAGCAAATTATCGTTAGGCTATTTTTGCTCTTAAACCTGTTAGGAAATCAATAGGAACAAACACCGCAGAGCATTGTCAACTGAACCTGACGAGATTACATCTCATAAAGGTAACAGTATATCGTGAGTACGTAGGTAACAGGTAACGCGTGATTGTGGTTTTATGATGTTGAAAGCAGAGTTAGGAAAGAAGAGAGCTTGAATATTTAGTCGCTCTTCTACATGTTGTTATAACAGAAATGCATTGAGAACATGAGTCCAGATCTGTAATATAATTTCCTGCCTTTGTAAGCGTTTACTTACCTTTTGGCCTCATTCTTTTACATGTCAAATCACTCATTTGACAAAAGAGATATGTCATGGACAAGATTTAAAAGTAAATTCTTTCCTATATTAAGATCCTGCCATTCCTTGAGTCAGATCAGGGGTGGAAGATGATGAGATAAGTCCATCATTCTCAGTTTAACTCTATCCAGGTCTTTGTGTCAATGAAGTCAGGGTCAGATTTATAGGCAAGATGTTCCTTGTCTTATTCCTTCCATCAGGTCATGCAGATCATTACAGAATATGTAACAGAACAGAAAATAGTTGAACTTCCAAACAGCCTATATCAAGATGTCTAAGCTATATCGTATTGAGAATTCAAAAGACTAGAGAGCAACAGTGTAGCTTCAGATGAGGTGACTCATTATGAGCCACCTCAGTTGGATCTATAGTGTTTGCAAATTCAACCATTTCCATTTTTGGTGCTTTAAGTGTAAAATCATGTCAAAACAAGTTATCCCTTATGTCAGATCATGTTTTGACGACTCATTATCGGCAGGTAAGTCGTTTCTTTTATGTCAGCTGATCCTTCTTGATGCTAGATGTGCATACCGTAATGTGTGTATATATTGGGACACCTAAAAATAATGATTTTTCCATTTGGGACAAATGGAAAATTTATTATTTTAGATGTTCCAATACTTAAGCACATTAGGGTATTTCAGCAGGAGTCAGATTCAAGAATGGCAGGTAAATGTTTCCTTTTAAAACACTGGATCTCTCCTTAATTCATGTCAGGTGGCCCAGCTACGTATGGTAGTAGGATAAGCACAAAATCTGGCTTGCTACATTTCATATGTTGAGTTCTATATAGTCCAGCACTGAATGGATCAGAGTACAACATGGAGTGCTATATCTTATCAAAAGACATTATTCTACGGGTATGCATGTTTGTGGTGGCAATAGCATTAACTCTTTAAGCACCAAAAAGCGTACAACAAAATTTATGTCTGCAACAATTAAAAAAATGCCTTTTCCAAGACATTTCAGATTGACAATTCAAAGACTAGAGGGTAAACAGTGTAGCTCTAGATGAGGCGCCTCATTATGAGCCGCCTCATCAGGATCTACACTGTTTGCAAATTATGCTATTTTCGTCACTGGTGCTTAAAGTGTTAAAGAGAACTCCAAGCTTCAAAGTGTTACGAAGAAGGCAGTTCTGCCAAGTCCCTGTGAAATACTTCCCATGAGTTGTTGACTAAATCTATAATACTAAATAAACGAAGTAACGCATAAACTGCAAAATTGGTGGCATTTTCAAGCGTAATTTCTATACTGGTTCTTTCGCATATTGCTATCATTGATAATTTCGGTTAGCGTGTGTTTTAGTTTCACGTAGATTTAAAGAATTTGGGAATTAAATTCGTCTTTCATTTTAAATTCTCCCAAGTATTTTTCTAGAAACTTTGACTATTGGTCGAATTTTTTTTATCAACAATGGGTGCGTTCGAGTGAAATTATCGTGTACTCGAATACACGTTTTAAATTAATCCGGTCGTTTCGGTTCTGCGTCGTTATATCGGCGCGCTGCTTAGCAAGTCCAACTTTAGCAGGTTCTAATGCAAAAATCCGACCCATGAACATATGTCATTCCCCATAAATAACAATTTATTTTTGTATTTTTGCTCATATGTCTAAACGGATGAAGAACTAAATGGTCATAGTCCCGACGGTCCTGGCTCGAAACCACCCATTTTCTTCCAGAACGATAGTCAATACAAGTAGCCAATCAAACTCGCCCATTGAAGAATAAGGTCTTTCGAAAAGTTGGACGGACACACGGCGCCAAGTGTGTGCGGCTATGGTTACGTACCGCTGAGCCACTTGGGGAACGTCGTTAGGAGAATTCAAACTGAACTGAACTTTCGAAAAGACAAAAATTAAAAATGTCTAAGGTTAACATACATGCGCCAGGTAAGAAAAGGCATTTTTTTCCAGCGAAGCAGACAAATCAATTTCAATGATTCAACGAAGCTAAATAAGCCTTTAGTCTTCAGAGGGCTTGAATATTTTCCCCAAAAAAGGTCCAGGACCCAATTTTTCCAGAAAAAAAAAACCCAGGACAGGTCACATAACCAAGATGGCAAACATTTATTATGGTAAAAAATTTCAAAAATTTTCTCCCCCAGAACCACGCCGGGCCGCGTAGCGCAATCGGTAGGACACCTGACTCATAAGTCAGAGGTCCTGGGTTCGAAACCCGGTCTGGCCACATACTTTCGTTTCTCCTTCCGCTGATTCAAGAAGGGCAGTTGTCAGTTACTGGCGAAAGTAAGTGCACTTAGTACTGGTTAACCGCTTAGGAGGTCTAAGCTTGCCCAGGAATAGTGTGGTTAGGTTAACTGACCGTCCCGACATGACCTTAGCTGTGTACCGTGGACGTTAAGCATCAAATCAACCAATTCTCCCCCAGAACCACAAATCCTATGATCTTGAAACTTAGCATGTCGCATCAAGGACTCAAAAGCTCAACAAAATTTATATAAATGATGACCCTGGGATGACCTTGATCTGTTTTACAGCAAGGTCAACTTTTGAGTCACTTAGGTTTTTCTATAGGAAAAAGTGAAAAAAGTTGATTTTTTTTAGAAACAATGCAGTCTGCTACCTGAAAGTTTGTAGATGCAGACAACTTATTAGGTAAATGAAGCTTTAGTGAGTATTCACGGTAAAGTACATATCTTCACCTGGGCCTAAGGCCATTTACATTGAAAAATTAAAACTCGCTTTTTTATATAAACTTGACCATCATGAAATATTTCCGCGCTTGCGCGGCCTCTTTTCTAGTATACCATAAATATGTCTGGTATGAGACTGGGTTTTCCCTTCCGAAACAATCCCAATTATCTGGATCTATCTTCAAAGATGGACCTAGATTTTTATCCCCCGACCGAAAGGTTCGGGGGATATAGCGATGAGCCTGGCGTCCGTCCGTCCGTCCGTAAACACTTTCTTGTCCGCTCTATATCTTGAATACCCTTTGGAATATTTTCATGATACTTCACAGTTATGTAGAACAGGTCATGACGATGTGTCGCGTACAAGAATGGTAACTCTTGCTATTGTACTTTTTGAATTATCTCCCCTTTGGTGATTTTTTGGCAGATTCGTGTCCGCTCTGTAACTTGAATACCCTTTTGAATATTTTCCTGATACTTCACAGAGATGTAGAACAGGTCATGACGATGTGTCGCGAACAAGAATGACAACTCTTGCTTTCTTACTTTTTGAGGTATTTCCCCTTGATAGTTTTAGGTGTGATTTTTGGGCAGATTCGTGTCCGCTCTATAACTAGAATACCCTTTGGAATATTCTCATGATACTTCACAGATATGTAGAACAGGTCATGACGGTGTGTCGCGAACAAGAATGACAACTCTTGCTTTCTTACTTTTTGAGTTATTACCCCTTGATGGTTTTAGGTGTGATTTCGTGTCCGCTCTATAACTTGAATACCTTTTGGAATATTTTCATGATACTTCACAGATATGTAGAACAGGTCATGATGATGTGTCGCGAACAAGAATGACAACTTTTGCTTTCTTACCTTTGGAGTTATTTCCCTTTGATGATTTTAAGTGTCCGCTCCATAGCTTGAATACCTTTTGAAATATTTTCATGATACTTCACAGATATGCAGAACAGATCATGACAATTTGTCTCATACATGAATGATTACTCTTGCTTTTAGACCTAGTGAATTATTTCTCTTTGGTAGTTTGAGCTGCTGTTTGAGTCTCTGCAACCCTGGCCAGCTCCAGAATTTGAATAACCGTGAACCTTTTAGAATATTGATGATCATGCTGTGATATCTTATCAGTGTTCCTAACTCTCTCGCCCCCCCCCCCCCCCCCCCCCCCCCCCCAAAAAAAATTTTTTTTCCAGATTTGGATTCTTTGTCCAAATTCACTTACTAGAGAGCTCAAAATTAGGTTTGTAGGGCTTGTACTTTAGAAGTTATTCACACATTTTGAAAGTTGAATGTATCGTATGCTATACATTTGTGTATATGGTGGCTGTTTGAGATATTACCTCTTTTTAGCAGTCAAGCATACTGTTTTAGTCTGAGTGTTAGATAATCATGCATCTGTTAACAGTTAATGTCAATCAGAAGCATAAAAGAACGACAATATATTACTAATATGTGTTTTGAAGTTCACCCTTTTTACCAAGGCCCATGGGGGTCTTCGGTCGGGGGATTTGCCATCTCCTCTGATGGCTATTTTTAGGATTGTTCTGGAAGAGAAAGAAAAATGTGACTCACTCAGGATCACTGTTGGGCATCTCTCAGCAAGCCTTGTGATGCTGAACAGTGACCCTCATGATGGATTTTTCTATCCACACCTCACGCCTATGAAAGATACTTATAATCTTACACTCTGTTTAGACGATACCTGTTTCGATTCGGAACAGATTGCTCCACAATAAGATAATCCGAAGTGAACCCACTTGTCTGTTTAGTTTAGACTACACCGTTTTCAATTCAGTGTAAGTTACTTCACAGTAAAGTAAAGGCAGCATGCTCAAATGTTAACATGACTTAAACATGCGCGAGGTCAGTACAAAAATAAATTTTAATGCGGATTTGCTTCGCTTTGCTGTTTAGACACGACTTTTAATCCGAAGTAAAAGTTAATTCGGATTCGATCCAAGGTACTCTGTAGGATTAGTTTACTCCAAATTAGTTTTTAATTATGTCCCCCCACCAAGGGTGAGGGGGGACATATTGTTTTCAGTGCGGATCGCGTCGGCGTCTGTGTTGGCGTCGGCGTGACAGATTCTTGTATGCGCGATATCTCTTGAACCAATGGATGGAATTTCACCAACCTTGCATGGATATATCATTGGGACAAGATTATGAGCTGATTAGATTTTGGTGACCTTGACCTCAATTTCAAGGTCACATGAGGACTTAGATGACAATTTCTTGTATGCGCGATATCTCTTGAACCAATGAATGGAATTTCACCAAACTTGCATGGATACATCATTGGGACAAGTGTAAGAGCTGATTAGATTTTGGTGAGCTTGACCTAATTTTCAAGGTCACTGGATGACTTAGATGACAATTTCTTGTATCCAATTTCTTGTATGCGCGATATCTCTTGAACCAATTAATGGAATTTCACCAAACTTGCATGTATATATCATTGGGACGAGTGTAAGAACTGATTAGAGTTTGGTGACCTTGACCTCATTTTCAAGGTCACTGGAGGACTAACATGGCAATTTCTTGTACCCACTACATCTCCTGAACCAATGGATGGAATTTCACAAAACTTGCATGGATACATTATTGGGACAAGTTTTTGAGCTGATTAGATTTTGGTGACCTTGACCTTATTTTCAAGGTCACTGGAGGACTTGGATGACAATTTCTTGTACCCACTATATCTCCTGAACCAATGGATGGAATTTCACCAAACTTGCATGGATATATCATTGGGACAAGTGTAAGAACTGATTAGATTTTGGTTACCTTGACCTCATTTTCAAGGTCACTGGAGGACTTAGATGACAATTTCTTGTACCCACTATATCTCCTGAACCAATGGATGGAATTTCACCATACTTTCCTGGATATATCATTGGGACAAGTGTAAGAACTGATTAGATTTTGGTTACCTTGACCATATTTTAAAGGTCACTGGAGGACTAACATGGCAATTTCTTGTACCCACAATATCTCCTGAACCAATGGATGGAATTTCACAAAACTTTCGTGGATACATGATTTGGACAAGTTTTAGAGCTGAACAAAAGTTTGGTGACCTTGACCTCATTTTCAAGGTCACAGGAGGTCAAAAGCTATCTTACAAATGTGTATTTTTCTCTCTTAAAAATGAGATATCTTGAACCTGTGGATGGATATTCATCAGACTTGCATGAATGTATTGTTGTGACAGGTTTAAGACATGTTTAGTAGTTGGTGACCTTGATCCATTTTTGAAGGACATAGTCTTCTATGTAGGATATCTTTAGAACCAGCGGATGAATTTTGTCCAAACTTGCTTAGATATTTTATTTGTACAGGCTTTTTATTCATTAGAGGGGATGGGAAATGGGCTGGTGGGGGGACATCAGTTTTTCTCTGAAAAACATTTCTAGTTCGAATTAGATTTGCTAGTGAAAACAGTAAATTCGAAGCAAATTCAGATTCGATTCGGATTAAACCTCTAGTCTAAACAGGGTCTAATATACCAGAAATATAGAACTGATTTACCTGGTGATTCTCAAGGAGGAACCCTCTCTTTGTGGTAATAATAATTGTTGATTCAACAATGAAAATACATAGATCTAAAAATGATTTTTCTTTCTGTTTTCAGCATGTGATATGAATGTACATAAAAGATGTGAAAAGAACACACCAAAATTATGTGGTATTGACCACACAGAGAGACGGGGTAGAATCAATCTACATATTGTACAGGAAGGAAAGACACTACATGTCGAAAGTGAGTTCTTTACTTACAGATTGAGAACTCTAGATAGGAGGGAATGTTTGGCAATAATTAGAGATAATTTCTGTTGTCATGAAATATATGTTGTGGTCAACCCCTTGTCTGAACTGCTTTGAGGAGACATTTTAGATGAGAAGTCACAGCATATGTGTTCAAGGAGAAATAAAATAAATCATACCTCAGCTATCATCACTCTATTGCTCAGCAGAGCTTTCCCTCAGTTATCATCACTATTGCTCAGCAGAGCTGGAATAAGCCAAAATGGGTATGAAATATGATTCTATCGGGACAAACCTTCTCTTGGAGCAAATTCTTTCATTTAAGAGTGGACCCATTTTTATATGGAAGCAAATAGGAAATCACAAAAATTGTCTCTGATTGACAAAAATGGTGGGAAAATATGGAGGTGTACCCATACACCTTAATTAAACCTGGTGTTAGCAGGATGGACCTACCATAAAACTTGTAATTGATAGGTCTAAGCAAACAGTACAGACCAAGATCAAATTTTTAGTAGCAAAATGATAAGGGTCTACACTATTTGCCATTCCACGTGCATCTTTCAGATATATTATTGCATTGTAAAATCAAACTGTGCCATGGATGACTTGCGATTGTATGTCCTTTTCAACAGTATTTCAGTCATATCAGTATGATGGAAAGGTGATAATGGAAGGCTGTGTGCAATGGAACCCCGTTTACGATAGGAAAGATTTTCGCCTCAAGCAGGGCTCGAACCCGGGTCCGCTAGATCAGTTGGCCAGCGCTTAACCCACTGAGCTAATGGGACCCCTTTCATTTGAAGGACAGTTACGGGAATTATTTTAGGTGTCCCAATTTTTCAAAAAAAATTACGACAAATATGGTATATATTTCAGTACGAGAAGCAAAGAACCTTATTCCAATGGATCCTAATGGCCTCGCAGATCCTTATGTTAAAGTGAAGCTGATTCCAGATGAAGACAAAAGTTCAAAGAAGAAAACAAAAACTATCAAAGCAACACTAAATCCTGCCTGGCTAGAGAAATTTTCATTGTAAGTATGGAGCAAACATTTTGCTGTTTAGCTGCATTTCATTTACCATATTTATTTAGGAAATAAATTTCATTTTTCCAATGTTCATGGAAGTAAGAACACAATGGGTCATATGCTAAAAAGGGTGTTCTCGTTAACTTTGCACGTGACCGTTTGTGTTCATAGTTCCATGAACTTTGGAAAATGAAATTTAACTCTTATAATTACATTTAATTTTAAAATTATTTTGAGCATCATTTTCGATTTTTAAGAGCAACATTTGTAAACTATATGACAAAAAGCTGTCATTAACCAACAGGTAAGTTGCTTAAGGTAGACGGCCATCACCATGACGTGACGTCAAACAGAAGTTACAACGGCCAATGGCGTTGTTTGTTTACATGTAACTTTGCATACCAATGACGTCGGGTGACCAATTGTTGTTCATGGAAGTATGAACACTGTTTCTCCAAAATAGGTTCACCTAAGGGAAACCAAAGGGAAGGAAATTATTTGGCTATAAAACAGTGTTTTTCCATCTCATGAATGACCCCAAATATCTATATAAGTCATATGAAATTCTGCTGTGAGATGAGATTTTCCTCCAAAAACAGTCCCAAAAATCTAGATCCATCTTATAAGATGACTGTTGTAATTCTAAGATACTTAAAACAACTAAAAATCGTGGCATATCTTTTCTTGGTAAGTATATATATCAAATCAGTATTATTGCATTTTTTCAAAATTTTCATGGCTCATAGACCACTTTAAGGGAAAACAAGTTGTTTGACACTTTATAAAAAGTAGCCATAATTATATTGGGGTTGGGTTGGGGTGTACCTGATAGGGTGAGGTGGGCTTGGATTAGTGGAACCATCTTTCCTGAATGAGCAGCATGGACAATGGTGTAATAACACTTCCTTGAGCAACTCTTATTTTCTTTTTGGAATGTACAAAAATATTATTTATTCTTTTTAACTGCTGAGGGCAAAAATCTTTGAGAGCATATTAAAGCTACTTGTTAATGTATACCTGTAACTAATAAGCTTCCCTCTCGGAAGAAATAGTAGTCATATAAAGTATCTTAACAGGAAAGAAAGTACGTCAATGATGTCTGTTTTAAGTTACTCATACACATAAGAAAGGCTGAAATATGAGCCTTTGTACTATTTAAGATGAACTTTGAGTATTTCAGCTCACCATATCCACAGACTATGGGACTTATTGTCTTGTTTTCAACCATATGGCCATCAGTAACCCTTAAGGTTTCCTTGGCCCAGGGAAGTGAACAGGAAGTCACAAAAGTAGTTTCCCTTTGTAAAATTAGCAGAAATCAAGGCAGTGTATCCATACACTAAAATGGTGTGAGCAGGACACTATGAGATCGCATGAACAGGGTTTAAACTAAGGCCTGAAATAGAGCTCATCCACAGGAATCGGGTGGAGTTGGTCCTACCGGCTTGACTTGTGTTCTTTAATATTCCCTTTCACATCACATAGAGAAATCAGCTGGTTTTAGGGACCAGCTACGTGTAAACTTAAGTGGTGCTACACAAAATCCACTGGTCCTGGACCAACAGATTTGTGCTTATTTTAACTCCTGATGAAAATTATGTGCAACCTGTATTATGCAAACAGGATGCATCAAGTGCTGGCTGAACTGAGTCTTCATGACTCAGTTCAGCCAGCACATTGATGCATCCTGAGAAATGACAAGCAAAGTCGGTAGGGCATCTGACTTGTAAACCAGAGGTCCTGGGTTAGATACCCCGTCCAGCCACTTACTTTTATTTCCCCTTCTGCTGATTCATGAAGGGCAGTTGTCAGTTACTGGTGAAAGTAAGTGCACTTAGTACTGGTCAACCGCTTAGGAGGCATAAGCCTGACCAGGAATAGTGTGGTTAGGCTAACTGATCGTCCCGACATGACCTTACCTGTTTACCATGGACGTTAAACAATAACACAACAAAAACAACAAGCAAAAGACTGAAAGGATGCACAGGCATATCTGAGTATTTTCTGTTGGCATATGGGTCAACATGATGCCATTCACATTATACCGTAATGACCCTAAATATTTGGACAGACAGGGCTGAGCAAAAATTTGTAGACCAGATCAAATTGCTCCTGAAGGAGCAGTTTGATCAGGGTCTACAATGTTTGCCATTCATTAAGCATCAATCATTTGGATATATAAACTTGTATAAAACCCACTTTCTAAGAATTTTCAAACAAAAATTGTCAAACTTTTGGGTGTCCGAAATTTTAGGGTCATTACGGTATTTCGTGCCATTTAAAATAGTGTAATTTACTGACAATTTAACATCCTTTGCAGTGATTTATCGGAAGCTGATTTTTCTAAGCGATTGTCACTAGAAGTATGGGACTGGGATAGAACATCACGCAATGACTTTATGGGTGCATTATCATTTGGAATCTCAGAAATCGTGAAGGAGCCGGCGGAGGGATGGTTTAAATTGCTCAGTCAGGAAGAGGGAGAGTTCTATGGAATACCCGTCACGGACGATGTTACCCAAAATATACAGATGCTTAGGTCAAAAATGGAGGTAAGCGGCTATTGGAAGGGTAATGATCAGAGCTCTATATAAGAGGGAGTATTTGGAGATAATAAGGGATAATTTTTGTTAATTCTGCATAATAACATATCTTGTAACCCCTCATCTGAACCGTCTCATTGAGACGGTTCAGATGAGGGGTCACAACATATGGTTTCAATGCGAAATAAAAAAAAATATCCCTCTACTATCATCAAATACCCCTCTTATCTAGAGCTCTGTAATGATGCATCTTACAAATTATTCCCCCTGAAGGAACTTCAAGGGGCGTGTTAAAACTGCTCCATTCATCTGCCTTATTGTCTGTCAGTCAAACTGTCCTTAACAATTGTGTCTCAGCAAGGTCTTAAAAAATACGGAAGCAAATTTGATGAGAATGCGTATTGTGCACAAGACTTAGGTCTCTTGCCCAAGGTCAAGGCCACAGTCTGTTCAGAGGTCAAATTGTGGCTCAAAATTGTGGGTTAGTGATAACTTAAGCAAGTTTAATGAAACTTCACAGAAAGATAAAGCATAATGAGAAAGTGTGTCACACACAAGATAAAGGTTCCTACATCCACGGTCAAAGCCACTGTCAGGGGTCAGAAGGCAAATCATGTCTCTGCAATTACTTAAAACCTTTTCAAGCGATTCTTCGTACACTAGCTCAAAAACAGCTGAAGCGAGTTTGATGAAACTTCGCAGAAAGGTAAAACACATTGAGAGGGTACATCATGTTCAAGATGTAGGCTCCAATACCCACGGTCGATGTCACAGTAAGGGATCAAAGGTCAAACCTGTCTCCATTACCAGGCAAAACCACATAAGGGAATATGATCAAACTTCATAAAAAGAAAAAGCTTGGTGATAAGTTATGTCAGATGCAAGATTTATATCTTTTGAATATCACAGAAAAGTAAAGCAAAATGAGAACCTATGCTATGTGTAAGACTCAGGTGCATGCCTATGGTCAAGGTCACAATCAGGGGTCAAAGGTTAATTTTAGGGGCCTTTGAGGGCATTTCTTACATAATGTAACATTTCTTGTTTCGAAATTCATGAGGGCCTGTAAGCATTAATAAATAAAGTGTCCAACTTTCAGAAAATTGCGGTAATAATGATTTCAGGAAATATTCAGAACTGAACTGAAAAAGAGCTGAATTCATAAATCTGAACAACAGATAATGCAAAGGAAATGTAGAGATCCTTGTCAGTTGGATTTACGAGATTTGACTGTGTATAGCTTGGACGAAAAAATGTTTTAAATTGTACAGATAGAAATTTAGTTGTCTACTTCTTTGGAACTTTTAAGGGTTAAGGTGTGTGCTGTAGATGAATAACTGAGGATTCTTTCATTCATCTGTGGGTAGTGATGCTTTGTTACTTATGTAAATTCAAGCACCATTGAGTCACTTCTTTCCGTCAAAATGTTCCACATTTTCTTCTGCTATTGTTAAGTTTTCATTCAGTTTCTGACATGTTCTGTAATAAAGAGAAAAATGACAAAACACAATCAGATGCATAATGAATCCACTGTCTAGATAACCTCATTATTCACTTGTTTGTTCTATATATCCTGCGCTGGGGCCGGCAATAATGACCTTATGATGTCTTTGTCTGGTAAAACCCCAGACCAGCCTGCAAACCTATGCAGTCTGGTTATGATCTTCATTGTTAACTATAAACTTTCTGAAGTGTTACAGATTGAATTGGTAATCAGTGATGGATTTGAATAGATTGCAGACTAATGCAGGCTGACCTGAGTCTTTCCTAGTGGTACTCCCCGAAAGTCACCATTTGCTCATGACTGACCAATCTCTCAAGCTGGGAGAAGATCAACACTTCCAGTCTTTTTTCCTGTCCCCAGGGACTTTGGCGGGATATGTATCATGATTACCAATAAATCCTGACAAATGAATCTGGGAATCTTACAGCTTCTTTTTGTAGTATCATTTAAATGTCTTTCATTCACAAATAAGGCAGCGTTTAAAGTGCTTCTAAATATGGAATGGGAAACAAGATTATCTTGTATGTAAAGAAATTAATTGTGTTGGTCTTCCAGGGCTTCAGATAAGGGAGAATTTGATGATAATTCTGAGATATTTCTAGTTGTTCTCCATTTAAGGGGAAAGAGAATACTCCTATTTCAGGGGAAGTAACTGTGCCATTTTTCATGTTTGCTTCCCATCTCAACGGGGGTCAACTCTTAAAGGAAAGGCCATTTGCTCCTCTAGGAGCAAATGGCCTTTCCTTTAAGAATAGACCATTTTTATAAGGGCTTTATTCTCCAAGAAAGCTGACAGGATGTCACAAAAGTTGTTTCCCTTTGTTGTTGCTGAGTTGTGGTTTTACATCCCGGTAAACAATATTTTAGTCATATCAAGAAGTTTCCTCCAGATTTGTAGGACTTTAATCCAACCTGAGGTAAATGACACTTAGGCCCTGCTACAACTGCAGAGGCACCAGGCAGCCTATCTATTTTAAGGGCCGTGATTGTTGGGAGCCTGAAATGGCTGAAAAACATTCACCTCAAACTTTTGTTGTGATCCATCATTAAAACCCTTTACTGAGGGATTCTAAGGAAGGACCACAATATCTATACGTTTTATGAATTAATTGAAATTAAAAAAAATCCTAGAATTAGCATTTAAAAGCACCCCTTATCTGGAGCTCTAAATCTAGGTCAGCTATTAAGGCCATATGTGTAAGAAAAATCCATCTTTGTATTGATTGAAAATCCTATTTATTTCTCTAAGTGATTTACTGCACATAAAGTAGCTGAGCTGTCTCCTAGAAATGCAAATAGAGTCAGGTATCAAGGTTATAGCCCTCAGAAAATGCAAATCAATTCAGGTGTCAGTTTACAGCATTAACTCTTTCGCTACCAAAAAGCAGACGACAAAATTTACGTCTGCAAAAATAAAAAAAATGCCTTGTCCAAGACTTTTTATATTGAGAATTCAAAGACTAGAGGGCAAACAGTGTAGATCTAGATGAGGTGGCTCATTATGAGCCGCCTCATCAGGATCTACGCTGTTTGCAGATTTTGCTAATTGCGTCACTGGGGCTTAAAGAGTTAAAATATCTCATTTTCAATAGTGAAGTCTGCCAAGTAAAGTCACGAATCATGTTGGAGCTAGAAATGGTAATGCTCTAGTCACGAACTGAGAGAACCAGGTTGCTCTAAACTTTATTAAATCTAAAATAGATACCACAAAGTCAGATACATGTGAGGTTTGCAATGAGAAGGAAACTATACAGCATTACATTTACAGTCAACTCTCGATATCTCGAACATTGATATCTTAAAATATCTTCTTGTTTCAAAGAAAATATTTTCTATTTTTATTTACATTTGAACTCCTGTTATCTCAAACTACAGATATCTCAAAGTAAATTTTCTGGTACCAGAAAATTTACTTTGAGATATCAGTAGTTTGGGCCGAAATTTGACTTCGAGATATCGAGAATTGACTGTATGTATGCCAGAAGTACAAACTAGAAAAGGCAGTACTGGAAAGGGACACTGAAGAGATAGTAGGCCAAGCCAGAAATGACATTAAAATACCAGTTATAAGCCATAAAACATTAACTGGTAATCTCAAAGGGGTCAATGGAACTAACAACTATGAGCTTAGGATGGCTTTTGGGAAGTTTCTTCATTCCACAGGACAATTAATTAACAGCCATTAATTTTATTAAAAAAAAAATAAAAAGAAAAAAAATTGTGAGGGTCTGATATTTTTAAGTTTTCTTATAGCTCGCTAAAGGCCTGATTTCAAGTACTTAGTGAACTGCACCTAGTGAAAGTAAAGAAGACTTAGAAGCACCTTAGAGGATACAGCCAGTGTTACATTGGCTTATTAATCAACAGCAACAGCAACAAGATGTTTTATAGAAATACAATAAAGTTCTAATGAAACTAGGGGATGCCAGTCTAGCTAAGAGCTAGAAGGATCATAGAAATTCTTGTAAAATCAATCATGTTCAATCCAGAACAGTACATGTGAGAAGGCAATGATTAGGGACCAACAACAGTGCTCCAGATAAGAAGGGGTAACAAGGATAATTATACCCCCGGCATACAAAGTATGTCGAGGGGTATATAGCTTTTGTCTTTCCGTCCGTTTGTCCGTCTGTCCGTTAGTCCGTGTGTCCGTCCGTACGTAAGTTAACATTTGCGTTAAAGTTTTGCGTTAAGTTTTTTATTCTGTTTCTGTTAACAAGAACTTGTTCATAGATGTTTATTATTTTATTAGAGGATGGATACTGATTAATTTGCATCGTCTAGATGCTGCTACTGCTGTCCTAAGGTCAAGGTCACAGACTTAGAAATTTGTACAATAGCTGCGTTAAAGTTTTGTGTTAAGTTTTTTTGGTATGCTTCTTTTATCATTACCTTGTTCAATGATGCTTAATGTTTTAGCTGAGGATGGATACTAATTAGTTTGCATCATCTACATGCTGCTGCTGTCCTAAGGTCAAGGTCACAGACTTTGAAGTTAGTACAATAGCATTAACATTTGCGTTACAGTTTTGTGTTAAAATTTTTTCATTTCCTTCAATTCTCCAGACCTTGTTCAATGGCGCTTAGTATTTTAGCTGAGGATGGATACTAATTAGTTTGCATCATCTACATGCTGCTACTGCTGTCCTGAGGTCAAGGTCACAGACATTGAAATGTATACAATAGCTGCGTTAAAGTTTTGTGTTAAGTTTCTGTTTTTGCTCTGTCTTTCTGAAAGCCTTTACTGGAACTTGTTCTTATGTGCTTAATGTTACTACAGGAGAGATACATATTAGTTTGCATCATCTGGATACTGCTGCTGACCTAAGGTCAAGGTCAGATACGTAGGAATTTGTGTACCATTGTGGTTGTACGCTTTGCTTACTGTATATTTCAGTATACTTGATTGGAACTTTTTGCTTTGTTAGTAGGTTTACTGCTAGGTGGAAACTGATCAGTTCAAATCATTTGGATGCTGCTGCTGACTTTAGGTCAAGGTCACAGACATTAAAGTTTGTATGTAAATTTGTGTTTAAATTTTATGTTAAATTTGTATATTCTTTTTTTTATTGTTGCAAATTTTTAATGGAACCCTTTGGTATTTGTCTATAGTCCTTTCACTGGGTATGTTATAGATCGTCCATCTGTCTGTCTGTCTGTTTGGTAACATATGCTTTAATATTAGGCGTGGCACTGGCCGGGGGTATACGTGAGCCCCTGCTCACTTGCTCTAGTTGAGGGATAATTTTCTAAATTTCTCCATAGAAACATAGGTTGTGACCCCTCATTAGAACCCTCTCACCGAGACGGTTCTAATGAGGGGTCACAATGTATGTTTTCGTTGAGAAATAAGAAAAATTATCTTTGAATTATCCTCAGTACCCCCTCTTATATGGAGCACTGCGGGGACCAACAGAATTTATAAGCACATCCTGCCCTAAACACTAAATGGTAGAGGAAAAAGCAATAAAGATGGCACATAAAACAAGACAAGACAAGAGGTCAGCTTTATCCCCAACAGATGGCCGCGAGGCTGTCCTAAATAGTGTACAAAAAGTTAAAAACTAATGGAAAGCCTACTTACAATGACAGTAACAATAATGTCAGGACGGTCAGTTAACCTAACCACACTATTCCTGGGCAGGCTTAGACCTCCTAAGCGGTTAACCAGTACTAAGTGCACTTACTTTCACCAGTAACTGACAACTGCCCTTCTTGAATCAGCGGAAGGGGAAATGAAAGTAAGTGGCCGGACCAGGTCCTGGGTTCGATACCCTGTCCGGCCTCTTACTTCCATTTCCCCTTCCGCTGATTCAAGGAGGGCAGTTGTCAGTTACTGGTGAAAGTATGTGCACTTAGTACTGGTTAACTGCTTAGGAGGTCTAAGCCTGCCCAGGAATAGTGTGGTTAGGTTACCTGACCGTCCCGACATGACCATAGCTGCTTACTGTGGACGTTAAGCAATAACACAACAACAACAGTAACAGTAAACAACAACAGGAGCTATGCCTTGGAACAGACTCAGAGAACAAGATAACCTATCAAAATTCTAGTAAAAATAGGAATGCTGCTTGAGATACAGATTCAATTTTAAAAAAAATCATAGCCCTAGTATAAGACTCTAGCAAATAGGCCGGATGTCCTATCAATACTATAGTAAAATCAAGGATAAGGCAGATTTTGTCATAAAATTCCTAGTAAAAGAGGGAATAAAGCTAGAAATCTACTTGGTTATTTGAGCTGGTAAAATTAGGATTCAAGGTAGAGGGCTGGGTATACCATGGAAGTCCTTGTAGTATTAGGATTTTAGAATAAGAGGGCCAGGTGTTCCAGTTAAATCACAAAGCTTGACAATTAAGCTTCTCCACATCATAGAATAATTTGTGAACTAGTCTTGAGAGACGCCTGTTAAAGGAGTCTCATGATTAGCTGTTAATCCATCGGAATGATTCTTCAAACTTTCAGATTCCTTTGTAATATTGTTTAAGTGAGCCGCGACACGACAAAACCAACAAAGTGGTTGTGCACCCAGGGCAGATCTACTCAGATCAGCCTGGGCATCTGCTCAGTCTGATCAGACACTTCACTAAGCGCTGAAAGGATAGCTTAGGGTCTAAGGTATCTCCATGCAGACAGCGAAGACTCTGATCAGACTGGGCAGATGCCCAGGCTGATCTGATTCTGCACTGGGTGCACAACCACTTTGTTTGTTTTTTCGTTTCGCAGCTCAATTATTATTGTTTAAGTATGATTTCTTTCTGTTTTAATCTTAGCATTGCGACCGATGAAACTGCAGTTTTAATATTGTTTAAGTGTCTTTCTTTTCCATTCCAATCAGAGCATTGTGTGAACAGTTGAACCTGTAGTTGTTTCAAATTAGGGTCTCTGGTGAGATTTTTAATTTAACAGAGAAATAAAGGTGATGCACCGCAATGAAAAGTGCAACAGCATCACAGACAATAGTGACATAGATCAGTCAGTCCTTAGCAGTTAATGCACCAAAAATTAAAAAAAAAAAAAAAAAAAAAAACTGCATACAGTAATGGGCCCAAATTTTGGGACATCTAAACTAATTAATTTTCCATTTGGAACAAATGGAAAATTAATTAGTTTAGGTGTCCCAATATTTACGCACACTAGGGTAGTCCCTCAGTGATAGTTCCCTCAATGATAGTCTTGAATTAAAGTATTGGCCCCAAAGATAAAAGGGTGGCAAAAATGGAAGTGATTAGGTTGCTTGCCCTGAAAGGGTATCCATTCATTTTAAGACTGATCAGGCTGTTTGGAAGGACATGCCATAAGACACACTCTTCCTCGTGATAGCATAGCAAATAGCAAAAAAAAAAAAAAAAGCAAAGAAATTTTATTTGAGTCTGGAGCCTTCAGGAGACAGATTAAGAAAATTTCCTTGACACATCCGCTATTTCTGTCATGCCATAGTTGTTATCTCCGGATTTTTATAGCCTCTCGACACTTGCAAAGATTGTTGTTTGTGTCATTTGGATCTCAAGAGACTGCTGTAGAATGTTTCATGTTTAACAGTTGATCCATCATTAACTGACTCTATAAAACCTGAATTTCTGTAGAGTTTTGTAGCATTTAAAGGTATTTGAGTTGAGTGACTTGGAGTTGAACAGATGTTGTTAGTAAGATCATTGTAAGTCAAAAGCTACGGAGTTCCATATAGCTAAAATAATACTTCACTGATAGCCATACTATTTGTAGTGCTATCGACAGTTCTGTGTAGATAGCTTTTACCTAAGGACAAACCCAGAGATTTTAATTCTCTCAGCTTATGATACACAGGTCATGATGGGCATTGCTCCTGCTCCAGAGCAGATCATGAGCTGTCTTTTGGATTATTTTGTTCATGTCATCATCTTCCTCATTTCTAAACCTGCTCAATACAAGTGAAAATACTTTCTGTCTTTGTGAAATCATCTTCATTCCGTATTTCACAGAAACAGATGTAAGTAGAATACTTCTGTTGACAGTCTTTCTCTGTGCTCTTTATTACAAAAAGCAGTTAAGCGGGGGTATGGGCGGATTCTTTGACAGTTCTACTTTTCCATTAGCCCAACTATATCTGAAATAGTGTTAAAACACAGAAATAACCCATCTGT
The DNA here is from genome assembly GCA_963989385.1 of Ctena decussata. Lineage (NCBI taxonomy): Eukaryota > Metazoa > Mollusca > Bivalvia > Lucinida > Lucinidae > Ctena > Ctena decussata. Next base: position 48,794,241 of record OZ022500.1, read on the forward strand.
CGATCAGATTCTCATCCAAGAAAAGTATCAGTGAGATCTCAAGAGACCTCTGCTGAAGAAATCTCAAGATTAACAGTTAATCTGTTATAATGATTCAGGGAAACCTGTTAAGATTCCTATGTAGTGTCATTGAAGAGTCAGTCTTTACTCTACTGTTGTACAAGACTTTAATACTGAAAGCGCCAAAATTCAGATGACAAAATTTACGTCTGCAAAATTTCAAAAACATTTAATTCAGGCTGTGTCATATTGAGGATTCAAAGACTAGAGGTCAAACAGAGTAGGTGCAGAAGAGGAGCCATCTCGTCTGGATCAACGCTGTTTGCAAATTTATACAACTGTTTTCATTTTTGGCTCTTTATAAATTTGCTGATCTTTGATTGTTTGTGTGTGATGCAAACCTTTCCTTATCATGAACCCTGATACTGTCCTGTACATGTATTTCTGTGTGCTTCAGTATTATTATTTGTTGGAAGACTTTATAGGCTCCTTACGCCTGGAATACTGGTTCTCCCAGTGAACTTTCGGTCTCTTGAGAGGTACGCTGCAGGAATACCCTGATTAACCGTTAATCCATCTGAATATGTCTGGAAGCCTTTCAGATTCCACTGTAGACTCAGTCTCTTTATGTAGCAATTCACAAAGCATCACTTGATCCGATGTTCGAGTTTTAGTCCTTAAAGCGGAAAAAATGCAGACAACAAAATTTACGTCTGCTTCATGTAAAAAAAATGTTTCGTTCAAGCTATGTAATATTGAGAATTCAAAGACTGGAGGGCAAACATTGTAGATTCAGGTGAGATGGCTCATAATATTCAGAGCCACCTCATCTGAATCTACGATATTTACAATTACAACTATTTTCATATCTGGCACTTTTTAAAAGTATTAGACATTCTATAAATCATTAAATATTCACAACAATTTTATTTCATACAAAAACATTTTCAAGAAATTAAAACAGTTAAAATGCTTGTGACATTTATTATTGCATGCTGTTACCAGCCATGCTATGATGGGCTAAAATCCATGTTTGCTAACCCTATGTTTCTCTGTTTTCAGAAAGCAGTTATAGACAATCAGCCACCTCAAGTAGACATGGTGGGCCAGAACATGAGTAAACAAGACATAGTTCGAGCCTCTGATTTTAATTTCCTTACAGTTCTTGGCAAAGGCAGCTTTGGAAAGGTATGAATAAATTTATAATCCAACATAGGCATCAGTTCTAGGTAAAAAAATTCAGCTCTTATGAGCCGAAGTTCAAGTGAGAGCCAACAGGATAGGTACAGGGACCTGCCAAAAGTATGTCATAATTTTCTAAAATTGCTTGACTTACATGTATTTTTGATTTTGCAAGAAAATCCATTCCTTTGCATCTGTTTTTAGCTCACCTGAGCACGAAGTGCTCAAGGTGAGGTATTGTGATCGGTCTTTGTCCGTCGTCCATCGTCGGTTGTCCGGCGTCAACTTTTGCTTTAAACGACTTCTTCTCCAAAACTGCTTAACAGATTTTGAAATAACTTCACACAAATGTTCCTTGGGGGACCCTCTACCAAAATTGCTCAAATGGTTCCGCTCCGCTGAACAATATGGCTGCCAGAGCTTAAAATAGAAACACCTTTAAACGACTTCTCCTCCAAAACTGCTGGGCAGATTTTGAAATAATTTCACAGAAATGTTCCTTAGGAGACCCTCTACCAAAATTGCTCAAACCGTTCCACTCTGCTGAACAAAATGGCCGCCAGAGCTAAAAATAGAAAAACCTTTAAACGACTTCTCCTCCAAAACTGCAGGGCCGATTTTAAAATAATTTCACAGAAATGTTTCATAGAAGATCCTCTACCAAAATTGCTCAAACGGTTCCGCTCCACTGAACAATATGGCCACCAGAGCTAAAAATAGAAAAACCTTAAAACGACTTCGTCTCCAAAACTGCTAGGCCGATTTTGAAATAATTTCACAGAAATGTTCCTTAGGAGACTCTCTGCCAAAATTGCTCAAACAGTTCCGCTCCCCTGAACAATATGGCCGCCAGAGCTAAAAATAGAAAAACCTTTAAACGACTTCTCCTCCAAAACTGCTGGGCCGATTTTGAAATGATTTCACAGCAATGTTCCTTAGGAGACCCTCTACCAAAATTGCTCAAACGGTTCTGCTCCGCTGAACAATATGGCCACCAGAGCTAAAAATAGAAAAAAGCTTTAAACATCATGGTCTCTGAAGCCAATAACTCGATTTAAAAAAAAATTCACAGAAATGTTTTACTCATGGCCCTGAACAAAAATTGCTAAAACGGTTCCACTCGGCTAAACAAAATGGCCGCCAGAGCTAAAAATAGAAATAGATATTAGAATGACACAGAGGGCACAGTTGTGAAGCAATCATCATGAAACTTTGTCAGAATGTTTATCTATATGAAATCTAGACCATCTTTGAAACTGGGTCATGTGGGGTCAAAAACTAGGTCACTGGGTCAAATCTTAGAAAAACCTTGTGCACACTCTACAGGGCACAGTTATGATCAAATCTTCATGAAACTTTGTCAGAATGTTTATTTATATAAAATCAAGGCCAAATTTGAATCTGAGTCTTGTGGGGTCATAAACTAGGTCACTAGGTCAAATCTTAGAAAAACCTTGTGTACACTCTAGAGGGCACAGTTATGATCCAATCTACGTGAAACATTGTCAGAATGTTTATTTTCATGAAATCTATACCAGATTTGAAACTGGGCCATGTCAGGTCAAAACTAGGTCACTAGGTCAGTTCTTAGAAAAACAGTGTGAACACTTTAGAGGACACAGTTTTGTTCTAATCTTCATGAGACTTTGTCAGAATGTTTGTCTCCAACAAATCTGGACCAAGGATGCAACTTGGTCATGTTGGGTCAAAAAGTAGGTCACTAGGTTAAACCTTAGAAAAACATTGTGTACACTCTAGCGGGCACAGTTTTGATAACTTTGTCAGAATGTTCATATCCAAGAAATCTAGACCAGGTTTGAAACTGGGTCATGTGGGGTCAAAATCTAGGTCATTAGGTTAAATCTTATAAAAACCTTCGGTACACAATAAAGGGCTCATTTTCCATTTAATCTTTGTGAAACTCTGTCTGTCGGTCATATGGATGTCTCTGAGGTTAAAGTTCACAGGATACTCAGGTGAGCGATCCAGGGCCATCATGGCCCTCTTGTTGTCTTACCTGGGACTAGCAGAAGTGAGATATATGTATGACTTCTCCATTGTCAGTGTACAATTTTGACAAATTTTAGCTCTGTTTTGTGACAATTAGCTAACAGGGGAGACAGGGTCGCGACACGAGAAAACCAAGAATGTGGTTGTGCGCCCAGTGCAGACTCAGATCAGCCCGGGCATCCGCCCAGTCTGATCAGAGTCTTAGCTGTCAGCATGAAGGTAGCTTAGACCCTTAGCTACCCTATAAGCACTTAGGGAAGACTCTGCTCAGACTGGGCAGATGTCCAGGCTGATCTGAGTCTACACTGGGCGCACAACCACGTTGTTGGTTTTCTGGTGTTGCGGCGCAGTTATGAAGATCAAATACTGAGATGAAATAAAATAAGCACTCAGGAGCAAGCACATCACTGAGAAAGTGACCCAAATGAAATCAAGGTTGTGATTCTGCCCCGACTGCTTTAGCAAGCAGGAGCAACATAGGGGTTACTTTCGGTGTTGGCGTTGTAGTTGGCGGTGCCATCACCAGTGTTTACCCACTGCATTTATCTCCATTTCTCCAAGACTAAGAGACCGATTGTAATGAAACTTCACACAGGCTTACATCTTGACATTGTCTCCGCAACACCAGTGTCATTTTCAGGTGAAAGTCTGACCTTGATCTTCTTCTCACTGTCTGTTCAACATAGCCAAATTTACATCTTCCCACTAAGTTTAGGGTAAAGAAAGTTTCATACAGGCTTACACCATGATATCTACACAACACCAGTGTACAGTAGAACTTCATTGGCTCGAACACGCTTGGGACCATGAAAATTAGTTCCAGCCAAGGGTAGTTCTAGCCATCCAGGGTTAGTTTCTATATAAAGTGACTTCTAGGGACCAAAGAAAGAGTTCTAGCCTGGCAGGGTAAACGAGCCATCAGGGTTCGAGCCATTGAAGTTCTACTGTAGTTTGCTGACCCTGACCTACATTTCACGCTCTGTTGAACAAAGCCAAATTTGCCTTTACCCACTGCATTTAGCTCCATTTCTCAGAACTAAGAAACCTTTTATGATAAAACTCAAACTTCACACAAACATACATCATGACATTGGCTATGTAGTGTTAGTGTTATTTGCTGACCTTGACCTACTTTCACACTTAGTTGAACAGAGCCAAATATACGTTTACCCATTACATTTAACTATGCACAAACATACACCATGACATTGTCTCTGTTCTATCATTGTTCGTTGCTGACCTTGACCTACTTCCAGGCTGTGTTGAACCTAGTCAAAGTTATGTCTACTCACTGTGTTAAGCTTCATTACTCAGAGACCAAAAGACTTTTGTGAGGAAATTTCACATAAGCATATATCATGACACCATTAATGCAATGCCTGTGCATTTGCTGACCTTGACTTACTTACATAGCCAGTAGAGTAGTCTGGCGAAAAATATCTTTTTGCAGTTGCGACAAAGCCTTCTGCAGAATTCTTGTTCATTGGACCAGCTAGAACTAATCCTGAGATAATCTTACCCATATTAAAGTCCCAGTGCAGTGCTAGTCACATCATTAATTTGTCTGGTCAATGATTTGGCGCCAGCAAGGAAAGGGTGACCCAGATGCTTACTGTAATTAACATGTCCATTAGCCTGGGACCATGACCCATCCCTGCCTCCCTGTCTCTTCTGCCCTTTAAAGGAATATATTGTATGAATGAGTGAGAATATGAGGTGATCATTCTGAGCTAATCTTTCTTACTTCTCTGTAGAAGAGTCAAGACTATAAGTGGTGACCTCATTGGAACAGCTAGAACTGGCCCTGAGATAAAATGATATCAAACCCTTAAAGTGCCAAAAACCATAAGTGCCAAAAACAAGCAGACGACAAAATTTACATCTGCAAAATTTCATAGAGTATTTCGTTCAACTTTATTATTTTGAGAATTCAAAGACCAGAGGGCAAACAATGTAGATCCAGTTTAGGCGGCTCATTATGAGCCGACTAATCTGGATCTATGGTGTTTGCAAATTCAACAATTTTCATTTTTGCTGCTGTGAGGATCAAAGTCCCAGTGCAGTGCTAGTCACATCATTGATTTGTCTGGTCAATGATTTGGCAGCAGGCGGGTGACCCAGGTGCGTACTGTAATTAACAGGTCCATTAGCCTGTCTGGTGGAGCTAAAAAATCTTCTGATATATGCTGGTGACTTTATTTTGCCAACTTACAACCCTCTTGTGTGTAATTACTTGCATAGTCTGCTTAGTTTGGTGAAAAGAGATATAAGGCTAGGATAGGGTAAAGATGTCTAGCTCATCTTACCAGTGCGGCCTGAGTTCAGCACTCTGAGTTGACTTGTGGTCACTTATCTGAGATAGCTGGTTTTCATCAGGTTCTCCTGTTTTCAGGTTAGGATCAGTCTGATGCTGTGCACTGTTTCCACCCACCCCAAATCCCCTTCCCTCTTTCATTTTTACATACACGTAATTTTATTAATTGAATGGATGGATGGATAACTTGCGATTTTACGTCTTTTTCAACAGTATTTCAGTCATATCAGGATGATGGGTGGGTGATAATGAAAAGCTGTGCCCAATGGAACCCCATAATAGTAATAAAGTGAATTTATCATCTAAACCTATTGCACTTTGTTAGATTTTCCCAACTGCAGTTAAGACATACAGGTAATACTGTCAAAGCCCAGTAACACAGGGTATAATCGATTCGGCTAATTTTCGCTTCATGCAGAGACTGTACATCATATTTGGCTTCTGCCGAGACTGTCCAAGAACTTATGCTTCCTGCTGAGACTGCTGTACATGATAAATGGCTTCCTGCAGAGACTGTCCGCATGATTCTGCTTCCTGCCGTGGCTCTCGGCAGGAAGCAGAGTCACGCGGACAGTCTCGGCAGGAAGCCATTTTTCGAGGACAGTAGTCTCTGCAGGAAGCAAGAGTTTGTGTACAGTCTTGGCAGAAGCCAAATATGATGTACAGTCTCTGCAGGAAGCGAAAATTGGCGGAATCGATTATACCCTGTGAGTAATGTAGCCTCTTCCACAATAAGTGATCCCAGCTACAAAAGCTATAGAAGCATATAAAACATCGTACATAAGTCGTCAATGTCATTGAGTTTGAGTAAGGCTTGTACTGCCATCAGCCATTGTAAAACTGGCCAATATTGCTATAAAATGCTTCATGTGCAACTCAAGTATTTATTTAGGCCGAGATAAAATCCTTTTCAACTAAATTAATTACACTGTATGTTCTTTTAAGCAAACACAGGCTATTTCCGCTATTGATATTTCTGATCGAGTAAACTTCCGGAAAAGTTAATTTTATCAAAAAAACATTCAGTCTTGCATTTTCTGATAACAATATGATTTTTGGTGCACAAATTAGATTGGTATTGATTCTTTAAAATGACAACAAAAAGTGCAAGTGTGTTTGTTAGGGACTGAGATTATGCAAAATTTTGGGGTTGAGAATTAATTTGAGCTGTTTTATTTTGTTCAGTATTGGTACATCTACTTGTTTTTCTGCCATTTTTACCAAGGGAAAGTAACTTTACTGACTTCCTGTTTGCTTCCCTGGATGACATCCCCTTTCCAAAATGGGTCTACTCCTAAAGGAAAGGATTTGCTCCTGCAGGAGCAAATTCTTTGCTTTAGGGGTTGACCCCCATTGAGAAGGGAGGCAAAAAATTAAAAAGACGGAGTTGCTTTTCCAGAAAGTGTAGCCATTCACAATAAAATCACCTTGACATTAAAAATGGATGGATGACTTGCAATTTTATGTTCTTTTTAACAATGTTTCAGTCATATCAGGACAATGGGTAGGTGATAATGACAGACTGTGCGCAATTGAACTCTGTTTACGATTGAAAAGGTTCCCACCTACTGCAGGCTCAAACCCGGGACTGCTAGATCAGCAGGCCAGCGCCTAACCCACTGAGCTACAGGGGCTCTTCCTTACCAATAAAATCCCACAACAACTGTTAAACCTTAAAGTGCCCAAAAAGCAAGACAACAAAATTGACATCTGCAAAGTTTCAAAAATGTTTTTCCAAGCTGTTTCACTGGTTTCAGAGAGAGGGAGAAAGAAGAGAGATATGATAGGGGAGAGACAAAATGTCCAAACAACCCCCACCCGCACTTACTGCAAGTACAGTAGGTCCTTGTCCTACTATTATCCAAATTAGTAGGACGCCCCGGCACTGAAAGTTACCCAGCACCATCACTTGACGACGACCACTCCCAAAGCTGTATCATATTGAGGATTTAACGAACAGGGAGCTAACATTGTAGACCCAGATGAGGCAGCTCACTATGAGCAGCCTCATCTAGATCTACACTGTTTGCAACTTAACTTTCCATTTTTGGCGCTTTTAATACATCTTGAATGAGAATAAAAGAAAAAAAGCATGTCATCCTGAACATTTTTGCTCCTTGGGAGCTGTTTTATATATTGGTTGTTGTGCAGTGATAAGATTTTCAAAGATTCATTGGAGATTTTGAATGGAAGCTAACCGCCAATTTACATGATGGATTGGCATTGTCTGCTTGATTTATCACTGTTGTGATGTAATTTGTACAAATTATTCCCCAGTGGGCCATGTTAAGCTTCGGTTGATTCATATTGCAAGGGAGACAGCTCAAATATTTCTGTTGAAAAGTTGTCACTGAGTTGTATTTCCTAATACAGATTAGATTTGATAAGCAGTATAAAAGCCTCTTTGTGACAGTAGGGGGACAGGCAAAAGACAGTGTTCTGCAGAGTTCTTACTTAGCGAAATGAACAACGTTTACAAGAATCAACAGAAACCCATTGTCGCCAACAGTCGGGACTTTCAACACTGATATTTTGCAATTTTTGTGGGGAAGTTGGGAAATTAACATTCATTTTACTTGACAACTATTCTTTTAAGCTTTTCATGCCATATTTAATCAACAGAAATCCATTGTTGTCAACTGTCTGCACTTTCCAAACTGATCTTTTGCATTTTCCAAAACTTGATAAGTCAGTGCACCAAATACAAGACAGTGCACCAAATACAAGAGGTCATATTAACAAGCTATGGTTTACCTTTCATGAGAGGAAAACAAAATTCAGCTCAGAATTGTCATTTTATGTTGCACTGTAATATGCCACTGCTATGCAAACATAAAAATTTAAAAAATGGGACACCAAAACTAGTCAGCATAACTGTCCTAGGTTCCTAATATGTTCAAAAGATACTGATGGAAATGGCAAACAGTGTAGACCCTGATCAGACTGCTCCTGAGGAGCAGTCTGATCTGGGTCTGCACTGTTTGCTCAGACCTATCTGTCCCAGTACTTAGAAATTTTACAGTATTTATGAGCAATACATCTCTTTGCAGGTGGTTTTAGCCGAAAGAAAAGGCACAGATGAACTATACGCCATTAAAATTCTCAAAAAAGATGTGATAATTCAGGATGACGATGTAGAATGTACGATGATAGAAAAACGTGTCCTTGCAATACCTGGTAAACCACCATTCCTTGTTCAACTGCATTCCTGCTTCCAAACTATGGTAAGTATTGGGAAACTTGATACTTTAGTGAGTTATTTTCCTTCTTGATACAGGATAAGAAACTTCGGAATGAATGGATGGAAGACTTGGGATTTTACATCCTTTTTAACAGTATTTTAGTAATATCAGGATGCTGGAGGATGAGAATGAAAGGTTGTGTGTAGGAGCACACCGTTTACAATCAGAAGGCCACCTCTTAACCCACTGAGCTACAGGGGCTCATGAAAATTTGGAAACAAAATACTTTAGTCAGTTATTTTCCTTATTAATACAGGATAAAAGAAATAAATTCTTAGCAAAAGGTGGCAACTTAATTACCTTCCCTTGCAAAATATTATCTGCCAGTTAAATTGTGTCCAGTTGCACAATGTTTATTTCCAATCCCCTGTTGTTAGCGTTTGAAATATATTTGCTTCTAAGAACTGCTCCCCTTTGAGAATATTTACTTTCCATACCTTATGTTAATTAAGGTACATGCAGTGCTCCATATAAGAAGGGGTAACAGGGATAATTTAGGGATAATAATACATATTTCTCCATAAGAACTATGTTGTGACCCCTCATTAAAACTGTCTCGCTGAGACGGTTTTAATGAGGGGTCACAATATATGTTTTCCTAGAGAAATAAAAAAAAAATATCACTGAATTTTTCGATGTTACCTCTTCTTATCTGGAGCTCTGGACCATATATGATATTAGTTCCCTCCATTTGCAAAATATTTACAGCCCTTACTCTGTAATGATTAAAGGAGATAACTTGTTTTAAGTCTGGCCTGCGACTTGCAAAATTTTCTCATGGTGCTGCTAAATAGAAACCATAAGAATTCCACGGCAGAAGGGGGTGTCTATCCTGTCTATTTTTATGCAGTACCACCCCAACCCCCTTGATAACTGAGGTCAAGGTCATGGACTTATAAATGTTTTGTAAAGATTCTGGTTAAAAGTTCCCTAAAGGCACAGTGTTTTGTTAGTGTGTGGATGGATTCAGTTGATACATAGAATTCCATTAGATGCTAGTCCAGAGTTTTACACAGTACCAACCCCACCTCTCTCATTGACCTTTAGGTCAAGGTCACAGGCTGACAGTTAATAGTTTCACACTGCCTAGATGTAAAGTTATATCCAGGCTGATGACAGATACTTTGCATGGTAGCAGCATCACCTTCCTAATTGCCTGTGGAGGTCAAGATCACATTCTTAGGACTTGGTGTTTATGATAGGCAAGCACCAGTTCAGACGAGCTATGCTGTCTGGTGACAGCTCTTGTTTTTAATAACTTATGAAGCTAGTACAGTTAATTTACTCTACAGCCTCTAATTTAGTATTCAGTTGTTCATTGAAACAAGAAAAAAATTATGTTTTATCAGGCAGAAAATAGATTTGAAATTGTGTATTTAAGGGAAACATCAGAAATATTCAGTGCTCCAGATAAGAAGGGGTAACAGAGATAATTTATGGATAATTATCCATATTTCTCCATAAAAACATATTTTGTGACCCATCATTAGAACCATCTCATTGAGACGGTTCTAATGAGGGGTCACAATATATGTTTTCCTTGAGAAATAAGAAAAATTATCTTTGAATTATCCTCAATACCCCCTCTTATCTGGAGCTCTGATATTGGTTTAGGTGTGCCAGCAAGCAAACATTGTAGACCCTGATCAAGACTGATCTGCTCCTAAGGAGCAGTCTGATCAGGGTCTGCACTGTTTGTCATTCAGTCATTAATTCAGCCTTTCTGAGATGGCTGATTTTTGTCTGGTCTGGGACAAGGAAAATGTGAGACATAGGTGTAAGTTATCTGGCATCAGAGTTGTTGTCGTTGGGGGCATAAACTTGTGTCAAGTTTTCTGCTTTAGCTCTGTTTTGAGGCAATGCCCAGGCAGGTGAGACAATGCTTTCCTCAGAATTCTTGTTACATTTTCTAAGGTGTAAGAGTCTGTTACAGGCATTAGCATGGTAAACATTACAGTGTCTGAAGTTACACAGTGCTTGCAACTTGTTGTTCATATTTTGACTCCTACATTCAATATCCTGTCACTAGGAATGTCACAAACTTATTTACTTCTTCTGATATTGGAAAAATGAGTTTTTATTGCTGTACTTGCCATAATTTAAAGGCCACATCTGTTAAGAAGCACAATATATAGGTGTTTTTAGCTCAGCTGTACAAAAGTACACATAGCTTTTGAGAAGAGGGAGTATTTTATGAGAATTGTGGGATAATTTTTCTTATTTCTCCTCAGAAACATAAATTGTGCACCCTCACTTGAACTGCATCACACCATATGTTTCCAAGCAATTAATAAAGCTGTAAACCTAATTATGGCCATGACTCCTCCCTCCTATTTAGAGCACTAAGTATGGGCAGGGCTTATCAGCCTGTTAAGTACAGCAAGAGCTGTTTTTGTTACCCTGGCATCCGTGTCCATGCCCATGTCAGCACCTGTATCCAAAGGTCACTCTGGTTAAACGTACTATACATTTTATATGATGGGTTAGGGCAAGTTAGATGGAAAGCTATAGCTATCCAATACACAGACAGCTCTTGTAATGTTTGGAATTATCATGATGCCAGATTGAGCACACCACTTTTAGTATTGCCCTCCTGTTGGTTACAGAAGTTGCAAAAGAGCAGAAAATCATCAATAGGTGGGTTCTGCCATAGGTGTTATTCAGTAACTGTGTTAATTTTTAGTAGTATTGAACATTTAACGTTTATAAGGATATGACCATGTTTTCCACCATTTTTACATAGGGAACCAACTTTTATGACTTCCTGTTTGCTTCCCTGGATGATGGAGCCCTTCCAAATAGGGGCTACTCTTTAAGGAAAGAATTTGCTCATAGGGAGCAAATTCTTTTCTTTAAGAGAAGCAGATTTGCTCATAGAGAGCAAATTCTTTTCTTGAAGATAAGCAGTTTTGCTCACAGGGAGCAAATTCTTCCCTTTAAGAGAAGCTCCCTATGAAACAGGAGACAAAGTACATGTTTGTAAGAATTTCCTCCCCCTTGGTGGGGTTCTCATTCATATTCATGTAAATTTCTATTTCAGGACCGGTTATATTTTGTTATGGAATATGTAAATGGGGGTGATCTGATGTTCAGGATACAACAAGAAGGAAAGTTCAAAGAGCCAGTAGCCGTGTAAGTATGGGGTTTTTAGCTCACCTGAGCCTTTAGGCTCAGGGTGAGCTATTGTGATCACCAAGTGTCCGTCGTCCGTCGTGCGTCGTCAACAATTTGCTATAAATGACATCTTCTCTGAAACCGCTAGGCCTAGGGCTTTGATATTTGGTATGAAGCATTGTCTAGTGGACCTCTACCAAGTTTGTTCAAATGGTGGACCCAGGGTCGAAAATGGCCCAGGGGCAGGGGTTCTTGGGTTCGAAACTAAAAAATACTTAAAAATCTTCTTCTCCAGAACTGCTTTGCTCAGATGCTTGAAATTTGGTATGTAGCATTGCCTAATGGTCCTCTACCAAGTTTGTTCAAATGGTGGCCCCAGGGTCCAAAATGGCCCTTGGGCAGGGGGTGTTGGGTTCGAAACTAAAATGTACTTAAAAATCTTCTTCTCCAGAACTGCTTGGCTCAGATGCTTAAAATTTGGTATGTAGCATTGCCTAATGGTCCTCTACCAAGTTTGTTCGAATGGTGGCCCCAGGGTCCAAAATGGCCCTGGGGCAGGGGGTCTTGGGTTCGAAACTAAAAATACTTAAAAATCTTCTTCTCCAGAACTGCTTCTCTCAGATGCTTGAAATTTGGTATGTAGCTTTGCCTAGTGGTCCTCTACCAAGTTTGTTCAAATGGTGGCCCCAGGGTCCAAAATGTCCCTGGGGCAGGGGGTCTTGGGTTCAAAACTAAAAAATACTTAAAAATCTTCTTCTCCAGAACTACTTGGCTCAGATGCTTGAAATTTGGTATGTAGCATTGCCTAGTGGTCCTCTACCAAGTTTAGTCAAATGGTGGCCCCAGGGTCCAAAATGGCCCCGGGGCAGGGAGTCCCAGGTTCGAACCATAGAAATACATAGAAAAATATTAAAAAATCTTCTTCTTCAGAACCGCAAGGCTCAGATGCTTAAAATTTGGTATGTAGCATTGACTAATAGTCCTTTACCAAGTTTGTTTAAATGGTGGTGCCAGGGTCCAAAATGGCCCCTTGGCATGGAGTCCAAGGTTTGAAGCATAGAAATGCAAAGAAAAATATTCAAAAGTCTTCTTCTTCAGAACCGCAAGGCTTAAATGCTTGAAATTTGGTATGATGCATTGCCTAGTGGTCCTCTACCAAGTTTATTCAAATTTTGGCCCCAGGGTCCAAAATGGCCCCGTGGCAGGAATCTTTGGTTTGAACCATAGAAATACATAGAAAAATATTCAAAAATCTTTTACTTCAGAACTACTTGGCTCAGATGCTTGAAATTTAGTATGTAGCTTTGCCTAGTAGTCTTTTACCAAGTTTGTTTAAATGATGACCCCTGGGTCTAAAATGGCCCGCCCTAGGGGGTCCTGGGATTGAACCATAGAAATACATAGAAAAATATTCTAAAATCTTCTTCTTCAGAATCACATGGCTCAAATGCTTGAAAATTGGTATGATGCATTGCCTTGTAGTCCTTTATCAAGTTCGCAAATGATGGCCTGAGGGTCCAAAATGGCCCTGTGGCAGGGAGTCCTGAGTTTGAGCCATAGAACTACATATAGGAAACTATTAAAAAATCTTCTTGTTCCGAACCACTTGGCTCAGATGTTTGAAATTTGGTATGATGCATTGCCTGGTGGACTCCTGCAAAGTTTGTGTAAATGGTAGCCCTGGGATCCAAAATGCCTCTGGGGCAGGGAGTCTTGGGTTTGAAATCAAAATGTACATAAAAATCTTCTTCTCCAGAACCCCTTAGTGAAGATGCTTGAAATTTGGATTGATGCATTGCCTAGTGGTCCCTTACCAAGTTTGTTCAAATGACAGTGCCAGGGTCAAAAATGGCCCCGCCCCAGGGGTCCAGGGTTTGAACCATAGAAATGCGTAGAAAAATATTCAAAAATCTTCATCTTCAATACCACTTGGCTGACAGAGGCTTGAATTTTAGCTTCTAACATTACCTAAGTGGTCCTTTATCAAGATCATTCAAATGGTGGCCCCATGGTCTAAAATGGCCTGGCCCAAGGGGTCCAGGGTTTGAACCATAGCAATACATAGAAAAATATTCAAAAATCTTCTTCTTCAGAACCATTTGGAAATGGTTGCAAATTATCAGGTTTGTTCAAACTATGAACCTAGTTTGACCTTAAACCTTTAAGCACAGGTGAGCGATTCAGGGCCTCTTGGCCCTCTTGTATACTAAAATGTTGGTATGCTTTAAGGTACATGTATATGGATGTATCCCCTTGGTATGATCATCATTTATACAAGGGAGACAACTTGAACAGAAAAGTATTTGCTTCCCTGGTAGGTAAAGCTTTTCTCCAAAGGGTGGAGGGTTGGGGGGGGGGGGGGGGGGAGGAAGGGGGAATTAGAACTTGTGATTGAAAGAACTTTTCTCTATATAGAGCAAGTTCTTTCCACCTTTGAAAGGAGAAACAATTATTACCATTTCAGAGTGATCTCTCTTGGATTATTTGCATGCTCCGTAACCAGCTAATAAAATTTGAGCAAACAGATTTTCCTATTAGTCAGCATGTCAAAGATTGCTGGTGGATTGAATGACTCATCTAGCAGACAGTGACCAGACCTCTAAGAAGATGAAAAGACTTTTAATTATAAAAGTATGATCCAGGCCAACTTTGAAAATGCTGCTGGTTTCCAAGACGTGATTTTAGTAGCAGTTGTTTTTAGCTTGCTTGAACAAAGTTCAGGAAGAGCTATTGCACTATCGTTGGTGGTGGCGTCGGCGTTAGCAAAATGTTATAGTTTTACGTTAAAGTTCTTTAGGTGATGGGCAAGGCGCTGTGAGGCGAGATACCCTGTCCCTCTGACAGGTCTTCTTGCTATCCTCTTAAATTTTTTGTACTTAAAATTTACAAATTTAACTGAAAGAGAAGTAGCAATTCATAATATAAAAGGTTGAAGGGATTTTGGTCTGGCCTGAGACTAGCACATGCTAGGTATACACATTACATTTTTGGCTGCAATTGCAGTGTGAACTTTAGTCTGTTTTTCAGATTTTGTCCAAGCTATATCATTAATTCAAAGACTAGAGGGCAAACATTGTAGATCAGGAAGAGATGACTCATCTGGATTTTCACTGTTTGCAAATTCAGTTGTTTTCATTTTTGGCACTAAAGTGTTAATTCTTTAGACAAGTTGATGAAGCAAGCTACCTTGTCTTTCAACAGCTCTTACTTGTAGTAAACGTTCATGCTTATTACTGATATGTATCATTTTTGTTTCAGTTTCTATGCAGCTGAAATAGCCATTGGGCTATTTTATTTACACAAACAAGGAATTATTTATAGGTAAGATTATGATTCCAGATGAAAGGGTATTTTATGATAATACATGGATTAATAAAATCAGTGATGGTGATGATGTGGAGACAAGGAAATCTCAGGCTTGTTTGCAGATTATTTAGTCTCATGGGAGACTTGCTGAGCATTAGACTTGAAGCCAAGCAGGAGACATAACCTGGAAATAAGTATGAGATTTCTGGGTCAAGGTCTCGATTATTTTTCTCACCAATTACATTTAGTTAACAGTTTTACATTGAATGCTAAACCTTCGTTCAGGCCATTACTACTGACTTCCAGCTAATTCTCCTGTTAATTTCATCATATTCCTGTGTTTTACCTGACAGGCAACTAATCAGAAATTTACATGACATTTCATGCACAGCAGTGGTTGTCAGATATTCTGCATGCAATTTTCATGACTATGACTGAACTGTATTAAGGAATGATTGACAGAATGAGACCGCTTTCAGAGAGCTTGGCTTGAGATGGCGGGCCAAGGTAGAAATATCTCAGACATCTCAAAAGGGATATTTTTGTCTGATGGGTAAAAAAGAAAATTTCCTTCCTCAAAAACACCAGTAATTGTGTCCACTCACTGAATCAGTTTTATGCTGAGGCAGTTTTAATGAGGGGGCTATAACAAATGATTTGCAGAGTGGGTTCTAATCAGTGAACACTACATACAATTAAATGGAGACATAGAGAAAAGTCTAACGGAATTATCATCAAATACTCCCCAAATTCGGCAATTCAGGCCATTGCTTTGTATATGTAGTAGGATCTGTCGTAGACTATTGAAAAATGTTGGGCTTTTTCAGTTAGGAAGTTAAGTGATAAATGTCTTTCGCAAACTTTTATGATTTTAAAAAAGGGAGAAAGGCATTATATAGACAGAGCTGGAGATAATTTGAGTGAGTGAGTGAACTCAGGTTTAACGTCCCATCAACAACGAGGTCATATGGAGACGGGACCTCGGTTTAAAGTCTCATCTGAAAGACCGGAGAAGGGGGGATCGATCTTGCGACCCCTGGATTGGTAGTCGGGAGTGTTATCCACTACACAGCCGCTCCAAGAGATAATTTGATGATAATTCTGTAAAATTTCACTTACTTCTTTATAAAAAGATATGTTGTGAACCCTCATTAGAACTGTCTCAGCGAGACAGTTCTAATGAGGGCCACAGCATACATGTTTCTGGAGAATGAACAAAAGTTATCATAAAATACCAGTTAGTCCCCTTTTCTCCAGGTCTAGCAGAGTCCTTACCAATCTGTTACAGTATTTACAACTTTAACCTAACCTGTTGACAGAAGGCACTATTCTAACAACTGTCAGATACATACATTTATACATATTTATAGTTTTATCCACTCTTACAAGCAAAAGATACAGTGACATGACATTTATCTCCCTTGGACCAGTCATTGATAGAGTGCACCAAAAAAATGAGAAAAAATACTATCAGTTCTATTTTTAAGTTTCAATATTTGTTTCAGAGATTTAAAATTAGACAATGTAATGTTAGACGCTGAAGGTCACGTTAAAATTGCCGACTTTGGGATGTGTAAAGAAGGAATTCTACATGACAAGACAACCAAAACATTCTGTGGTACACCCGACTATATTGCTCCAGAGGTAAGAAAATGACTGACAGTTGTTTCAGTTGGAGGTGTTGCTGGTCAGGGGTATATGTGAGCCCCTGCTCACTTGCTCTAGTTGAGTAATAATTCTTGTTGCACTGTCTTTAGCAAGAAGCAATACAAGCATTATGGTTTTCTGTCCATTGATAGGAATCCTGGTGTCTCAGTAGTTTAATCCCTGGCCTGCTGATCTAGCGGTCCCAGGTTCGAGCCTCCGGGAGACAGAAATTCTTTCTACCATAAACAGGGTTCATTGCACACAACCTTTCTATCAAACAGTACTATCTACATCGACATACATGAAATATGTTTGTTCTTAGGATACTCTCCTGGTTTGGAGCCTTGCTTTATACCCTGGACATATTTTTCCCCACTCTGATGACTAAATCCATTCAGCTGTATTAACTCTGAAATTTTTATCTCTAGATCGCAACATACATAGCTGTCACTGTACTCAGCAGAATTTACTGAAGACATGTTTAGCTATTTGGGGTCATTCTAGAGGATGGAAACACAGTCTTGTAGCCAGAAAATTATGGTAAATGAGCCACATCATGACAAAACCAACAAAGTGGCATGAGCGCCCAGCAAAGACTCAGATCAGCCTCGGCATTCAGCCAGTTTGGTCAGAGTCTTCACTGTCTGCATAGACTCTTAACTACTCTTTAAGTGCACAGCAAAGAGTCTGATCAGACTGGAAGGATGCCCAGACTGATTTGAGTTTTTGCTGGGGGGCTCATGCCACTTAATTGGTTTTCTCGTGTCGCGGATCATATCCTAAACTTATTGTTAGAATTTGTCATTCTTGTATTTAACTAGAACCTTAATTTTTTCACAGATTGTATTGTATCAGCCATATGGTAGATCAGTAGACTGGTGGGCCTATGGAGTGCTCTTGTATGAAATGTTAGCTGGACAGGTTTGTTACATCACAGCAGACACATAATGTTGAAATAAACTTGTATCAACATTGACTCAGTAAGATGTGGATAAACCTTGGTGAAATGTTGTTTATGACATTGAGTCACTGTTTCAGTGTTGATACAGTGGTGGTTATGTTTTTTAATCGGCATTGTTTAGTGTTTGTGTATAACATTGAATCAGCATTGATACAATGTTGTCTAGGACAGTGAATTGTGAGTCAAGTATGATGTTGAATTAATGTTGATACAATTAAGGTTGATACAGTGTTAGTTATGGCTGTGATAAATGTTGATTTAGAACTGTTTAATCACCATCAATACAATATATTGGTCATGATGCTAAATCCATGTTTGAGTGGTGTTTATGATGTTGAATCCATGTTGAAAGAATTCATTTTGTTCTACATTCTGCATCATTTGAAATAGTGATGTTTTGTGGTTGAATCAAAGGTGATACAGTGGTCATTCTTGACGCTCAATCGGCCTTGGTACAGTTAATAGGTAATTCAAAATACAAAAGCAAGGTAGACTAATCATTAAAAAAATACAACACAGTATGTGTCAAGATGTTTGGTTTTAACGGCCCTTTGAGACAGTATTTCAGTCTATATCGGGCCAGTGTCAAGATGAGACGACTCATTCTGGATTGTCACTATTGGCAAATTTTTGCTAAGTCAGGTGAAAGTAGAGTTAGCCTCCCTATGGTTTGAGGGCTGGATTTGGATTTTGATTGTTTCAGTTCCTGGTCTTTGCATACTTTTTACTTCCCTTACACCATTAACACAGATCTCACTATCATTGTAGCAGTAGTGATATATTACCATATTTATTCTGTTATAAGACAGGTTTTACCTTCCCAAACAATCCCCAAAATCTAGATCCGTCTTATAAGACGGAATTAGATTTTGGGGACTGTTTTTTAAAAAAAACATCTCATAGAAGAATTACATATGATTGATTCAGATATTTGGGATCATTCTAGAGATGAAAAACCTGATTTTATAGAGGAATAAATATGGTATGCTTTTCATGAGATAAAACAAAAGAGATGAAAGAAACTCAGTGTTTAAAGTATTTTGTTAAAAAAATGCTACAACTCCAACGAACCATCCAAGTGGAGTTCAGCTGTTGCATGAAAAATGGATATCAGCCTATGTGAACTGCAAAGGGTCAAACCAGCCTGATTATCTGCGCAGTCTGATCATAGCTTTTGCTGTTTGGACACTTGTTATATGGACCCTGAATTTACATGCAGGAATTTACAGACACAAAACATCAGCTGCTATAGCTAGACTTCACAGATTCACAGACTGGTTAGAGTTTTTCATGTTCAAAGTTGAGTTAAGCTTTTTTTTGCATGACAAGGCTCATATGCTGCTCTTTCAAAGTTGTCTTGGAGCATAATGCAAACAGTGGAGACACAAACCTCCAGGCTAATTTGAGTCTCCCTTGTTTGCTGTAACAGTCTTTGACTCTAAAATAAATATCAAGAAAAGCCAACACTGATCAGCTGGCACAGATGCAGATCAGGTCCCACAAAGTCAACAGTCAAGGATTTGTTAAGTGAAATCCAGTGTGCTATTATTTTTTCTTAAAAAAATGTGAGGAGCTTTTGCATAATGTCTCATTAACTTATCATGTTATTAGTTTTGAATAACGGTGCCCTGAATGAGACTTGGCTGTTTGCTTTTACCCTTAGCTCCCTTAATTTTCTCTTTATTTCTTAGCTCAGTATTACTTTTAGTTTTCCAGATGTGCTGTTTGAGTGAGTTACTATGTTGACCATTCTTTTCTTGTAGCCTCCCTTTGATGGAGAAGATGAGGAAGAATTATTTACATCAATAACAGATCATAATGTCTCCTACGCAAAGTCTATGTCACGTGAAGCTGTTGCCATATGTAAAGGGGTAAGTATTGGGCAAGAGCACAATAACAGATCCCTGGTATCTTCTGTTGTTCTGGGTTTTGTTTTCCAAGAAAAGCTCTTACATGGCTAAAAACAGTAAAAAAAAAAAAAAAAACCCATAGTTTCAGTGTTCAAGAATAGCCCTTAAATCAGAATAGCAAGGAAGTTCTATTTTCAGATAAAGTGTCAATATCCGAGAAGTAAAACAAGACATCTCTTTGAAATCAGAGACAACTGGCCTTGAGGTTATAAAACTTGAGGACATTCTCAAACTCAAAATAAAGCACACTGATTGGTTGCTTCTGAGCACACATTTCCAAAATTCCAAAAGCTTATATTTGTGTCCACTATATTGATTGTTAATTATGGGCCTATAGCAAAAAGTTCAGGCAGAAAAGCAAATGTTACAGACATTGATTAGACTGCAAGGGTCTATATAGCAGGCTATTCTTGACACACATTTTTGACACATACTGGGTGGTGGTAAAGTCACCCTGTTCAAATTTTCAGATAATTACATAGGGTAAGGAAATTAATCTCTGCTGCCTTTTACCCGAATTAGTAAGACTGATTTTAAATTACCTGTCGGGGTATTTACACTCCTGTCAGATAGTGCTCTTGTCCCAATGTTGAATAAATACTGTAAGAGCAAAAGCCAGTGGTTACGATGTTTTCTAGAAATGCCAAGGCAAGTAGCATATATCCAGAGTAGGCTGCTGCTGAGGAGCAGACTTAACAGAGTCAGTTGTTGCAGCACATAGCTAGAAATGGAATTGGCAAAATTTAACCCTTGATGCGCCAAAAAGCAGACAACAAAATTTACGTCTGCAGCATTTAAAAAAATGTTTCGTCCAACTGATATCATATTGAGAATTCGAAATCTAGAGGGCAAACAGTGTAGATTCAGATGAGGTGGCTCATTATGAGCCACCTCATCTGGATCTACACTGTTTGCCAATTCAACAATTTTAATTTTTAGCGCTTTAAGGGTCTATTACAGAAACAGTAAATATGTCTGAATTTGTACCATAAATACAGTTAAATTAAAATCTTAAAGAGTTCCTTCAAGAGCAGAGAATACATTCATAAGAAGGAACATGGGCCAGACTAGGTAGTTTTGGCATATAAAGCCTCATCAGTGACCCTGACCGACATGTGGGTACATCCCCATTTACTTACTGCCATTCTGGCAAAGGGAAACAACTTTGTGTGGCATCTTGGGCAATAAAACCCTTCTAAGAAGGGTCTACTCTTAAACGTCGTTAGGAGAATTGAACTGAACTGAACTGAACTGAACGTCGTTAGGAGAATTGAATTGAACTGAACTGAACTGAAACCTACTCTTAACCCTATTGCACTCAGAACAGCCAAAACTCCATAGGATGAACAGCCAAAACGTCTAGGATGAGTTAATTCTCATCCCCCGTACATCATAGAGTTTTGGCCGTTCTGAGTACAATAGGGTTAAAGGAAAGGATTTGCTTTTAAGAGTTGACCCCTTGAGAAGGGAGGCAACAAAGAAAATGGTAAAATTTATGCCTGTCCATTTAATTGACAGTTACTGACTAAGAACCCACTCAAGAGGCTAGGATGTGGCACGTCGGGGGAGCGGGACCTGAAAGACCACGCCTTCTTCAAGAGAATTAACTGGGAAAAGATGGAGAACCGGGAGGTCCAGCCGCCTTATAAGCCAAAAATAGTAAGTTGTGTTCACGTTAGAACGAAAGAGACATTGACTGTATTACCTCCCTTTACCACCATAGGCAAGGGAAATAAATAGTTTGCAAAGGAATGCAATTTAATTGCATTCCTTTCCAAAATATTTATTTCCCTTAGTTGTGTTGGTTTCCTCCATCATGTTATCTCTCTCTTGGTTAAGGAATATATTGCAACGGGAAGCAAATTAAATACCTCCTGATGAAAAATATATACTGTCTTAAAGGTTGTTACCTGGAGTCTCAAATAATTTATTTTTCTCTAATAAGGAAATTAATAAGTTTTAGATTAGTCATTATTCAAAGGATTCTCCAGCTCTGCTTTTGCATACTGGTTTGCGCTGTTTTCAATTCTGTGCCAAAACCTGACATCATGGTTGACATCATACTGAATGGCATTTTGGGATGATTTTTTACCAGACAGCCATGCTGGGACCTCCACAAGAGATCATGACCTGTCGGGAAAGACATCAGAGGTTACACCTGATATGATTAAATTAGTTTTAGTCCAGGAATTCCCTGTGTTCTTTAACAAAGAAATCAACAAGAGAAAAATGATTATCAAAAAAAAAAAAAAAAAAAAAAAAAAATCAAGCCGTTTTCTCGGCAGCAACAGGTTCAGAAAAATAAAAGTATTTAAATAAAACACAGGAAAAGAGAGACTATTTTTTTAACGAAAATGATATTGGTAGTCGAAGTGACAACCATTAAGTTGTATTACAGCAGCTAACTTCCCAACCTATGTTGTTATAGAGGATAATTCAGTCCTGTCTCATTCTAGCCAAATGTCTCTTGAAAGCTCATAGAGCTGCTGTCTCGTCTAGTTATTTTTTTGTTGTGGTGATTGTAAAATAAAATTTTATGCTTAAAGCACCAGAAAAAAAGAAGTCAAAGTTGCCAACAGCGTAGATCAAGACGAGGCGGCCCATAATGAGCTGTCTTATTTGGATCCACACTGTTTGCCCTTTAGTCATTTGATTCTCAAAAACTTGGATGAAACATTTTTTTATGAAATGTTGCAGACATAAATTTTATCTTCTGCTTTTTGGGTGCTTTAAGGGTTGAAAGTTAGGAAGTTCAGGGTAAGTGAAGTCAGCAGGTTATTATTGGGTGTGTATGTGAAGAATGAAAATTAGAGGAAAGTGAATAGGGGGTGGGGTAATTTGTAATCCATTTCAGCTCTGAATCATAGAATTTGATGGGAACAAATAATGTTAGGAAGTTCCAATAAAAACTTAAAAAAGTAAAGCCAGTTTTCAATTTGGAAGGCCCCCTGACTAGAATTTTTATTTTGTCAACACATATTCATCAGAACAGGTAAATTCCACTTGCACCAACAATAAATATGATAGAACAAACAATCATATGACAGGGCTAGTTTTTGTTTCTTAGAAAAACTTGTATTCGGAAAAGTTATAAATAAGTTAAAAAAATCTTTTGTCCTTAATTTACATGTTAAAAGCCCATAAAATGGAACAGCAAGCAAATAATCCCTTAAAACACCAAAACTCAATATCCAGGAAATCAGATTAAGGGGCTCATCCAAGAAATCAAAATCAACACTCCTTTTCACAAGAATGCATAAATCCCTCGCTTCGTATTTGTTTCTATATACATACGCTATTGTATGCTATGGTTGTTGTGTTATCTATTTGCACTGCATGTCATGCTTTTATAGTCAAATGAGCTGTACCAAGAGGTCATGATGCTTACTGTTGTGGGTATTCACGGTGGATAAGCCAAATTCTTGGGTTAAAAAGGCAAGGGTGGGGAATGGTTGACAAAATGAGCATCTACAAACTAATGTTGAATTTCATAAGAATCCATTATGTGAGTTGATTCCTACAATAACCCACTACATATGAGCCGCAACACGAGAAAACCAAGAAGTGGCATGTGGACTTATCGAAGACTTAGATCAGCCTGGACATCTGCCAAGTCAGATCAGAGTCTTTGCTGTGCACTTAAAAGGTAGCCAACTGTTCAAGCTAGCTCCATGTGGATAGCAAAGACTCTGATGTCCAGGCTGATCTGAGTCTTCACTGGGGGCACATGCCACTTTGTTGGTTTTCTTGTGTCTTGGCCCATTATTATGTTTTACACAGAAAGAAGAAAAAGAATGAAAAAAAAAAAGTGGTCAGAGCTTATTACTTCAGATTAAGCTGACATTTTGGGGTGTAAAAATGTGTTTTTGACTAGCAAAATGCAAGACATAAGGTCTTGCTTTCCAGTTTAATCAGCATCAGTGGTGTAAACTTATGTCGAGTTTTTCTGGTTTAGCTTTGTTTTGTGACAGTGCACTGACAGGCAAGACATAGCCTTGCATAGACTTATTGTTCATATAATTCTCACAAAAATATATGTTATGGGATCTCAAGAGTTTTTTAATGTGTATGTGTTGGGGTGGGGTGGGGGGGGGGGGGGGGGGGGGCAGGGGGCTGGGGTTGGGAATAAGCAAAATTGCCATAGTGTAGTTGCCAGTTGACCCACATTCTTAATTTGATATGAGGCTACACTGGACATGTATTTCATAATTTCATAAGATCTCATTTTGCTTGGTACTGCTCATTTGATACTGAACAAGGACTTTTTCATACAGCGTTAGATAAAGAGTTGCAAGTATGCAGATTAATGAGAAATCTGAAAGAATTTGGTACATCCGTTACGAAAATTTGAAACATGAACTATAGTGTGTGTAAAATTATGATATGATTTATTTATATTAATGTAAATATAATGTTAAATTTTTGTTTCAAAATTGTATATGTGAATATTGATTTGCAATGGAGTTCTTTGAAATGCTTAATCTACTGATGCAGCATTTTGTAGAATTTTATTATAAATTTGACTCAAAATTGGCAGAATTGTCATGTAATTGAAATGCAATTTGCAGCTACATCCGTTTGTGGTACTGCATTTGGATAACAATGGGGATACTTCCATTGTGAACTTAAATACAATGCTGATGACAAATTCCTTGTGTATAATATATATATTTTCCGGAGAATGAAGTGATAGATTTTGTTGCATGGTGCTTGTCCCTGCACATGAGTTATTGAGAAAGTCAAGATAGAGCAATGTATTTCTGGGAAAATGGTAGAAAATTGCATTTTTATGTTTTTTCATGACCAAAACAAAAATAATGCCATGTATGAGAAGAGCAAAATTATTGTAATTTATACATGAGAAAGTGCCATTTTCATATGTGAGTGCAATTTGACCATAAAAAAAAAAAAAAAAAAAAAAAAAAAAAATGAAGATAAAATCAAATAAAAACATAAAAATTCTGAGTATTGGGTCAGACAGGCCTGAGCAAACAGTACAGACCCACAGTGGATCTACACTGTTTGCTATTCCATCTGCATCTTTTCAATGCACTATGGCATGTGAAAACCAGACTGTTCCATTTTCAGGACAGGTACTGTAATTATTTTCTGTATCCCAACGTTTAGAATTATTTTACAGTAATAAATAAATTGAGCAAATACTTTTGGACTCGATGTAGAAACAAAAAACAACACTATTTAATACCAGGAATTATGAGTTAAAATTTTAAGAGAAAAGAAATGTTAGAAAGATGTGGTGTGGTGTGAAGAGGTGTTGGAAGAGATGGGATTTGGTTTTTGTTTGGTGTGATGTGAGGTGTGCTTTGTGGGTATAAAGCAGTGTAGCCATCCATTGAAAATCACCAAGTTCATGCCTTCTTGCATTGAAAGATAAGTGCATTTTTGCCATTGCAATTTTTCTTACAAAGTTCACTTGTATTCTAGCTAGTAGTGATAATAGACAGTCATGTGTAGCCTTTTGTCAAATTGTTATTTATAATGTGTGATTAGCACAAAGAGTACAATGCACATTATTTTGCTTGGAATTAGTGTCTTTCATAGAACTGACACTTTCCTTAGAATCAGACTTTGAACAATTATAAACATTGTAGGAATAGAATAACACTGAGATAAATGCAACAATTATTGTTGTGCCTGAAGAAGCAGTGAAGACCCAGATCAGCATTCAAGGCAGGCTACTCTGCCAACTAGTGGACATCATTCTGGGAATTTGACACAAAAAAAGACTTTTTAAAAATAAAATTGTCTGTTATTCTTTGTTTGAAGTTTAAAAAAAATGTTAAGTGGAGAGCCTGCCCTAGTGAATTGAGTGTTTGGCTTTCACACAGGTTGTTGTGGGTGCCACCCCCACAAGGGGCACATGTCGGATCAATTTCTTCAATCTAAAGTCAGGAATTTTCTCTTAGTATGCTCCGAGCTTGAAAAAGTGGCTGCATCAGGGTAGGGGTCAGTGATAACAGTGTCGCTGATAGTTGGCTGAAAGACCGTTTATCATTAAAATACATACAAGCATACATCATGACATTGTTTCAGCAACACTAGGTGTTGTTCGCTGACCTTGACCTACTTTTCATGCTCTGTTTAACATAGCCAAATTTACATCTACACACTGCATTTACTTCATTTCTCAGAGACCAGCAGGGCCGCATAGCACAATCGGTAGGGCACCTGACTCATAAGTCAGAGGTCCTGGGTTCGAAACCGGGTCTTGCCACATACTTTCATTTCTCCTTCCGCTGATTCAAGAAGGTCAGTTGTCAGTTACTGGCGAAAGGATGTGCACTTAGTACTGGTTAACTGCTTAGGAGGTCTAAGCATGCCCAGGAATAGTGTGGTTAGGTTAACTGACCGTCCCGACATGACCATAGCTGTTTACCGTGGACATTAAGCATCAAATCAATCAATCAGTCTCAGAGACCAAAAGACATTTTGTGATGAGACTTCATACATGCATACATTATGACATTGTTTCACCTACACAAGTGTTTTTTTTACTGACCTTGACCTACTTCTTAGGCACTGCTGAACAGAGACAAATTTATGTATACCCACTGCTTTTAGCTCCATTTGTCATGAAAATTTGTGCAAGCATAGCTGATCATACATCATGACACAGTCTGCACAATGTGTCTTTTTTACTGACCTTAACCTACTTTTCATGCTCTGTTAACCTACTTAAATTCATGCATCCAATCTGCCTATTTCATTTATTTCATTTCTCAGAGACCAAAAGACTTATTGCGATGAAACTTTATGCAAGCTTAAACACTGACAGTGTCTCTGCAACACTAGTGTTATTTGCTGATTTTGACCAACGTTCTGTCCTATATTGGACCACTGTGCTAAATTTCTAAAATATTAAAGTTGGTCAGCAATATGGACAAGTAGTTCAGAGACAAAGAGCTTTTTGCAGTCACAACATAGTTTTCTACGGAATTCTAGTATTGAAGAAGAATTCCAGGAAATGGGGTAGGCTGGGGTTGGGGAAGGTATTTTGGTGATAATTTTGGGATAAAATACCTTTTTTCACTGTAAAAAGTGAAACTGTTCCAAAAGAGAAAGAACAGAAATTATTAGATTATTTGGGCTTCCGAGATTTTATATGAGGTAGGTTTGTAGTATGATATATATGGAGGTCCCAATGTTGCTCAGATCTTAATTATAATAATTTATTGCTTTGACCTCCTGTGTGAGTTCATGGTTAAAATTTTCCTTTGCCAGAGTTCTTTGAATTTGATTTGGCATGGTAAAAGTATATCATACTATTGTTTTATATTCATCTTCAATCAAAAATGTGCCATTGGCAATGCATGTCCTGAAGGTCAGGCATGAAGTGGTGTTCTGCAATCGCTGGCGTGGTAAGCAAGCCTCTTTGATTTGTCTTACCACTTAATATGCTGTATTGCAGGAGTTAAAGATATCAGAGAAGTGGTAGACAGAGGTGAAATGAATTATTTGGATTTATAACAATTTTTGATTGACTAGTTGCAATTATCAAAAAACCTTCAGTAGGAGTAAGAAATATGTGATTATTTATCCCATTATTTCTGGAGATGCACTTAAGTGTTTGCTAAATTGATATTGGTCAGTCTGTGGTTTGTGTCAGTCTGTCTACATGCCAACCAATTGCATTGTATATCTTCAGTAGTCAGCAAAGTCCACTTTTGTCCATATGTATTTTCCATAGGGTGACCTTTATTATACCCCCGGTATACGAAGTATATAGGGGGTATATAGTTTTTGGTCTTTCCGTTAATATGTTTGTTTGTGTGTGTGTTAACATTTTTTCTGTCACAGATTTCTCAGGAACCACTAAAGCTAGGACTTTGAAATTTGGTACAAACGTTGGGTATGACTAGTTGTACCTTGTAAGAGAGAATCAGCCTTCTCCATTTTTGTTTGTCCATTTTTTCTTTCTCTCCAATTAAAGTTTTGTCACAGACTTCTCAGGAACCACTACAGCTAGGACTTTGAAATATGATACAAACGTTGGGTATGACTAGTTGTACAGTGTAAGAGAGAATCAGCTGCCTCGTGCTTAACAGTCCCTTTGTCCATTTTTTCTTTCTCTCCAATTAAATTTTTGTCACATATTTCTCAGGCACTACTATAGCTAGGACTTTGAGATTCGGTACAGATGTTGGGTGTGAATAGCTGTATCACGTAAGAGAGAATCAGCCCCTTCCTGCTTATCATTCTCTTTGTTTGTCCTTTTTTGTCGCACCTGCTTTAGCAAGGTGCGATATAGGAGTTCACTTTTCCGTCCATCCGTCTGTCAGTCATTCCGTTCGTCCGTACGTCCGTCCGTCAGCAATTACGTTGACTCTAGTGTTAAGTCCATTTCTCGCAAACTATAATACCTACAATCATCAAACCTGGCATAAAGCTTCTTCTTAGAATGTTCTCGAGGGCTGTTGCTCTTATTTTTACCCATGACCTATAATTCATGCTCTGATTACTTTGTAAAACTGTCCATCAACAATTACGTCAACGCTAGCGTCGACCCTAGTGTTTAAGAACATTTCTCGCAAACTATGTTACCTACAATCATCAAACCTGGCATAAAGCTTCTTCTAAGAATGTTTTTGAGGACTGTTGCTCTTATTTTTACCCGTGACCTATATTTCATGCTCTGGTGACTTCGTAAAACTGACCACCAACATTTACGTTGACCCTAGCGTTTAAGTCTATTTCTCGCAAACTATGATAACTACAATCATCAAACATGGTATAAAGCTTCTTCTGAGAATGTTCTCGAGGGCTGTTGGTCTTATTTATACCTTGACCTATATTTCATGCTCTGCTGACTTCGTAAATTTTTCATTCAAAATTATGATGATGCTAGTGTTAGAATCATCAAACCTGGCATCAAGTTTTTTCTTAGAATGTTCTTGAGTGCTTTTGCAATTAATTTACTTTTGACATATATTTCATGCTTTGCTGACTTTGCAAAATTTTACACCCAAAATTGTGTTGGCCCTAGCATTTTAGTCCTTTTGTCTTGAAATATGATACCTGTAGTCATCACACCTGGCGTAAAGTTTCTCTTTGGAATGTTCATGAGGGATGTTGCAATTATCCCTACCCTTGACCTATATTTTATGCTATTCTGACTTAGTAAAATTTTACATCAAAAATTGTGTTGACCCTAGCATTTTTGTCCATTTCTCATACAAGTTCTTTTTAATTATAGTCTTTACTATTGTGGAAGCGCAGTGCAGGTGCGACATAGCATTCCACGGAATTCTTGTTTCTTTCTCTCCAATAAAATTTCTGTCAAAGATTTCTTAGGAACCACTACAGCTAGGACTTTGAATTATGATACAAACCTTGGGTATGACTAGTTGTACCATGTAAGAGAGAATCAGCCTCCTCCTGCTTATCAGTCTCTTTGTTTGTCCATTTTTTCTTTTTCTCCAATTAAATTTTTGTCACAGATTTCTCAGGCACTACTACAGCTAGGACTTTGAGATTCGATACAAATGTTGGGTGTGAATAGCTGTATCATGTAAGAGAGAATCAGCCCCTTCCTGCTTATCATTCTCTTTGTTTGTCCATTTTTTCTTTCTCTCCAATAAAATTTCTGTCAAAGATTTCTTAGTAACCACTTTAGCTTGGATTTTGAAATTTGGTTCAAACGTTGTGTATGACAAGTTGTACTGTGTAAGAGAGAATCAGCCTCCTCCTGCTTTTCATTCCCTTTGTCCTGTTTTTCTTTCTCTCTAATTTTTTGTCGCAGATTTCCATGTTCTCATGAATCCACAGCCTTCAAATTTTGTATACATCTTGAGAATTGCCATACATATTGGTGGAAAACAAATCAAGATGCTAAGATTTCTTTTGGCCTTCTTTTTCTTTTTCCCATCTCTCACTCCAGTGCAAGAAATTGGAAAATTTATGTCAAAAATTTATCAGATTGCTATGTTATTAGGTTTACATCTAGCTTTAAACTGATTAGTTGACATCATTTGGATGCTGCTGACTTTAGGTCAAGGTCGCAGACATAGAAGTTTATGTAAACTTACGTTGAAATTTTAACAACATAATTTGCATTTATTTTAATGGAACCTTTTGGTATTTGTTTATAGGCCTTTCACTGGATTTGTAATAGATTGTCCATCTGTCTGTCTGTCTGTTAGTTAACATTTGCTTGTATGTAATGTGTTTTTATTTTGCGGTGGCGCTGGCCAGGGGTATACGTGAGCCCCTGCTCACATGCTCTAGTTGTTTATGCACTGCCATGTTCTCCTAACCTGTTCAGGTGCGATATGGTGTTTTGTGATATAATGCACATTAGGTTAAACTACTAAACACTTGTCTGGCTTTCCATGAATATGAAATGTTACACAACTCTTTCCTGTAATTTTGTCTATTTTCTGGGAAAGTGTAACTATTTTTAAACCAATGGGATATTCTAAAAATAGAAAGGCCATCTTGAAGAGGGTGTTTATGCACAATGTGCATTGACATTTAGGAAATGAAATATCATGTTTTGACATGTTCTATCAAGTATTTTGCACTATAAATACAAAATTTGTTATTTCGAGGTAAAAATACCACAGTTACTTGTCTTTCATTGTTTAAACTGAAACTGAAAGGTATGAAAAAAAAGTCTGATGATCTGTTTTCTTTGTGGTGTACATTACTAACGGATGTCATTTATCAAAGGGTCATGATCATTGTTAGGGTACACCATAAAAACTCCTAAATATTGGGACAAGCATGCTTAGGCTAACATTAGAATGCTCAGTAGCAGTTGAAACAGAAGTTATTTTGGCATTGGTGTCAGTGTGATGGTTTTCTGTCCTTACAATATCCTTTGAACCAGTATCAAATTGATGATTTTCACCAAACTTAATGGATATATCATTGGGACAAGTTTTAGAGCTGGTTAGATTTATGCACCAGTCATTTGCAACCACGACCCTCATGGGGCCGGGGATAGCGGGGGCATAGCGGGGCTTAAGTACTGTGTTTTTACCTAAGGGGTGTATGCAGTGCCGTGGAAATGCAGGGCTTTTGATTCCTGCCAAAACAGTGGGGAAAATAGTGGAGTGTTTTTAATTAAATTTACAGTGACATATTGTCAGAATATGGATTTTTAGCTCGCTTGTACGAATTAATGTACAGGAAGAGCTATTGCACTCCCCCCCGGCATTGGCGTTGGCAGAATGTTAAAATTTTACGTTAAAGTTTTTTAGGTGATGGGCAAGGCGCTGTCAGGTGAGCTATCCTGTGCCCTTGTTATATTTACATGATCCCCTGGGGGCGGAAACCTTTACCAGGGATTTGACTTGAAAGATGTCCCCATAGTGCGGGGCATATACCAGAGCTTTGCAGAGTGAAAAGTCAATATCCCCTCTATTCCCCGGCCCCAGGGGGGCCGTGGTTGCAAATGACTGGTGCATTAACCTTGAACTCATTTTCATTGTCACTAGAGGAATTTGGTACCAGCTTGACAGTTTGCTATGTATCTCTAGAACCAGTTGGTGAATTGTTTTGCACCAAACTTGCTTGGATGTATCATTGGGACAAGTTTTAGAGCTAATTAGATTTTGGTGTCTGTGACCTCATTTTCAAGGTCACAGAAGGATGTAGATAAGTTAAATGTCCACTAAAAGTATGATACCTCTTGAACCAGTGGGTGAATTTCATCAAACTTACATACATGTATATGTCATAGGGCCTTCTATATTCAAAGAGTTGATTGGCTTTTTGTGACCTTGATCTCATTTTAAAGGTCAAAGGGTAACTTATAATGTTAAATTTCCCTCCAAATATAATATTTCTTGAACCAGTGGGTGGATTTTCATCTGGCATGTATGAACATGGTATCATTGGCACAAGCCAAATAGATAATTAGGATTTGGTGGCTTAACTACCTAGTTTTCAAGGTCACAATCTTGTATTTCACCCTTGCCTGGATTAGTCATTGGGACAAGCTGAAGAGCTTATTAAATTTAGTGACCTAGTGAACATTTTCAAGGTCACCTGAGTACTTTGGTAGTTAAATTTGACAAATTTTGACCAAATTTAATATAGATTAAAACTAGAAAGAATTACTGAGTTGGTTTTGAGTTTGATTACCTTGACCAAAATTTCAAGGTCAACATACCATGGAACCTTAGGATAATGACATTGGGGAGAATGTGCTGGTGGGGTTACATCAGGTTTTTTTATTAAAAAAAATTCTAGTATTTTAGTTTTGTGAATGTTGTTGGGGATGTTCTAGTACATGATTCCTCTCACACTTGTTCAAGAGTTTTCTAAGATATTACTGGGAGAACAGGGGACGCCCAGATTTACATGTTGTTGGAGCCTTGGCTGCTTGTATATCATGCCAACCTTTATCACTTTATACGATGAGATTTTTTCTGCTGTAGTTATCCTAAGACAGAATATATATATATATATATATGTATTGTTTTCTTTTCAGTGTATTCATATGTAGCCCTAAAAAAGTATTTTTCTGATGATCTGTCTCAGAAGAGAGGATCAGAAAGAAATACTGTTTGTCAGACTGATGTATTCAGTGTATGCCATTTTTGCCTTTTTGAATTTCATTTATCTGTTTTACTTTTTATCCCTACTTTATTTCCCTAAACACTGTTATACTCTACTGTTATAATCGTGCATTTGGCATCATGGGAAAAGTGTGGCATCTCTGGTTGCAAGCACAGTCATCCTCACTTGAGGAAGAGCAATGACAGGCACTTTCTTGAATGTAGATCAGTTTATACTAGAATAGTATAGTCTCCTATTTAAGCTAGGATTGTGCATAATAGCATTGGCCTTATAAGATAGGTATGACTGTATGTGGAGTTTGTTTAAAAAATGACACGAGTTAGTGGTAGAACTGTCTAGCAAGTTAATAGCCAAAGAAATATAAAGCCTCAAGGAATCTTGAAACAATAGTGTATACTAGAACAGGAGTCTAGGATGCTTGATGAGCCTTATATAACAGAAGAAACATGGAAGAGAAGAACAGTGTAGAAGCTTGATTAGCCATCTATAACAGAATCATGTTCAACATGTATAACATAAACAGTTTAGAAGTTTTAATGAGCCATTGTACAACAAATAAGAAGCCACAAAGAATGAAGCAAGAGGGTAGAAAACTTGGTGACTCATTGTATAACAGTCTTAACAGAAATCAGAAATGAAATTGTATACCGAGAAACCTAGTAGAGTACAGCAGTTGTGTAAAGAAAGAATCCCTAAAGAATTATGAAGTGAAATTTTATAACAAAAACAATTGCAATTGCATAACAAAATCAAGGAGGTTAAAAACTTCAAACATGTGTACAAGAAATATACAAGAGTGTAGAAAGCTTGATTGGCCATTGTATAACAGAAGAATCTACAAAGAGCCATGCAGTAAAATTGTACAGTAAAAACGAGCTTGGTTAGCCATTGTATAACAAAAGAAGCTACAAAGAGCCAGACAGTAAAATTATACAGCAAATATACTATAGTATAGAAAGCTTGATTAGCCATTGTATAACTGAAGAATTTACAAAGAAACATGAAGTGAAATTGTTCAAAAATTTAAAAGAGTGAAGAAAGTTTGATTAGCCATTGTATAAGAAAAGAATCTACAAAAAGTCATGAAGTAACATTGTACAAGAATGTAAGGAAGTTTAATTAGCCATTGTATAGCAGAAGAATCTACAAAGAGTCATGCAGTAAAATTGTACTATAAATACTTGAGTGTAAGAAAGCTTGATCAGCCATTGTGTAACAGAAGACTCTACAAAGGGTAATCTTGATCAGCCATTGTGTAACAGAAGACTCTACTACAAAGGGTAATCTTGATTAGCCATTGTGTAACAGAAGAATCTACAAAGAGTCATGCAGTAAAATTATACAAAAAATACTTGAGTGTAAGGAAAAATTAAAATCTGAAAGAGTTCCTTCAAGAGCAGAGAATACATTCAGGAGAAGGAGCATGGAAGCCTGATTAGCCATTGTATAATGGATGGATCTGCAAAGAGTCATGCAGTAAAATTGTACAATAAATATAAAAGATTGAAGCAAGCTTGAATAGCTATTGTATAACAGAAGGATCTATATAGAGCCATGCAGTAAAATTGTACAACAAATATGCAAGAGTGAAGAAACCTTGATTAGCCATTATATAACAAAAGAATCTACAAAGAGTCAGGCAGTAGAATTGTACAAGAGTGTAAGGAAGCTTGATTAGCCATTGTATAACAGAAGGATCTATAATGAACCATGCAGCAAAATTGTACAACAAATATTCAAGAGTGAAGAACTTTTGATTAGCCATTGTATAATAGCAGAATCTACAAAGAGTCTTGCAGTAAAATTGTACAATAAATACAAGAGTTTAGAAAGCTTGAATAGCCAGATACTACAAAGAGTCATGCAGTTAAATTGTACAACAAATACAAGAGTATAGATATCCTGATTAGCCACTGTATAACAGAAACAGCTACAGAGAGTCATGCAGTAGAGTTGTACAACAAATACAAGTCTTAGAGTGTAGAAGACTTGATTAGCCATTGTATAATTGTAGTAAAATTGTACAATAAATACAAGAGAGTTGGATGCAAGAGCATTGGATGCTTGAGTAGCGATTGTATAGTAGGAGAACCTATTAGAATCCATAAAGAATCATGAAGCAGAGTTGCACATCAAAAACAAAGAAAATTGTATAGTAAGCATAAAGACTTACCGACAAATAGAAGAATCTTTAAAAAGCGATGAAGAAAATTGTACAAGAGAAAGCTTGGAGAGATAGTGTGTAACAGAAGAACACAGTCATAAATAAAATTGTACAAGAGAAAGCTTGGTGTATAACAGAAGATGCAGTCAGGAAGTAAAACTGTATAACAG
Source organism: Ctena decussata (assembly GCA_963989385.1). NCBI lineage: Eukaryota > Metazoa > Mollusca > Bivalvia > Lucinida > Lucinidae > Ctena > Ctena decussata. Next base: position 48,828,807 of record OZ022500.1, read on the forward strand.
AAAGCATGAAGAGGAGAAGCTTAAAGAACCTTGAAGTTAAAATATACAAGAAAAGCAAGTACTGATGGCTTGAAGAGCAATTGTTGAATGGAAGAAGCTTTAAAAATTCCTGAAGTAAAATCAGGAAACAAAAGTTAAGAAGAATCTGTGCACAATAGAAGAAGTCTTTAAGAGATGTGAAGTACTTTTGACATGTTTAAGCCTTGAAATGCCATTGTATTACTGAAGAAGTCATAAAATCATGAACCAAACCTGTTTTACAAAAAACATGTGTATATATCTAGAAGAGCCAAACATTTTGAAATAGAAAAATCTTTAAAGAACCAGGGAGCAAATGTTTTCAACATATACATCTATGTTTAATGCTTGAAGGGTCATTGTGTAACTGAAAAAATCATAGCATAATGTTTAAATCTGGTAGGACTAGAGTTTCATTGTATAACAAATTAATATCAGGCTATTAGATGTTAGAACATGGATTAGCAGGCACTGGCACTGTAGGGCTAGGCATCTGGTAATAATCTAATTTCTCTTAAAGTACCAACTGCTAGGATCATATACTTACACTTGCCAGTCGTGTCTTGTTCTCTGTGTGGGCTTCCAGTTGCTTAAACTGTGCTGTTATGTATTTTGTTTGTGATACTGTTTTGTGTGTTTTTCTAACAAAGCCAAAATATTAATATTTCTATAATAGCCATACATGATTGGAACACATTCTCCTTATCCTTCTATTAATTCTAATTAACAGTACCCCCGCTCAAAATTGGACAAGTCTGTTTATCCTATCTAAGGAATCTACAAGCATATTATCTGAATGACAAACAGTGCAGACAAGGTCTTTAAGGGCAGTCTGATCCTGGTCTTCTCTGCTTGTTCTAGAATTGCTTCCAAATACTTAAAAGTTCTACTTTCTTAGCTCAGGCATTTTTGTCCTTATATGTTTATATGGAATCATTGTTGTAGCTACTAAAATTGCATGGATTTCAAGATTAAATTATGATTGTTAAGGAGAATTAGAATTCTATCTGAAAAAAGTCAAGGCGTAAATTAATAGAAACTACTGTCATACGTGGGGTGATCATTAAATAATGGAAACTAGGATTTATTTCATTAGGTATGTGTCAAAACAGCATTCCATGTATATAATATCTAAGAAGCAAGCATATGACATATCATTAAGTCCTAAAGTACTGTATAGGAGTATCGTTGCTATGGCAATGGTTCCTTAAACTTATAAGGGTTTAGTCTCTAAATTTTTGCATATTGTCATGTATATTTGCTGCTGATTAGTAACAAAGAATGGATAAAAGTTTCTGATGGTGTGATGGATTGATGCAAGTCTCAGATACTAAAAGAAATATATAATTATTCATGACCTGCTTATAAACCTGGCAGAAATACAGACCGTGAAAAACTTTTGATCGAGCAAAATTTGACGTTTTTCGCTGATTTTAAGCCGGAGGAACCAGAATTGTAACGGCATTGCACTTTAACAAGCAGAGTCTTGGGAGAATTGTATAACAGAAAGAACCAAAATTAACCTGTACTTGATAACTGATCAATTTTTCTTAAGCATAATACTGGCAATCACGGAATAAAATGTCAAACTCCCGAAAATCAATTATTTCAACTCCTGGTTTAGCTTTAATTCATGCCAGATTTCAGAACGTTTTCATTAACAATCATTATATGTGTTCCAAAAGTCAAAACCTAGCTTAAATGTAATGTGTTCTTAAGTTTTCAATTTCTCCTTACATATCGCAAATAATAAGCATAATACAAGGACCTGCTTACCAAGATGACGTCGAAAAATCACAAGCGGTACCCCGCATGATCGTGACATAATATGTTGCCATGGTGACCTGTTAAAATTTCAGTTTCAAACATGGATTCGAAAGCTCTAAAGACGCTCGTTGGTGTTACATGAATACTTATTTCTGTATATAACCAACTAATCTACGAATGTGTTTCCATTATTTAATGATCACCCCTCGTAACAGACATCCTGTGAGTTGGTATGCATATGTAGCCCTCTTGTCAAAATCAGATTGATTCATATGATCAAAACAATATACTGTCCATTTGTCTGAATGAGCCATTTAGCCCACAGCAAATTATACAGCTGTCAGAATGTTTTTCAAATTGCTTTCTCATTTATAAATTTAATCCTAAGTTCTGACATCAATTTTCTTCAGTGTCTGTTGTATTTACTTTATTATTTGCAATGGCAAGCAGACATTCGAGATCGTAACTATAAATACCTAGGCACAGTAGAAGTACTGAAATTTATCTAGAGGAAACGTGGAAATGCTGGAAATGCGCAAAAAGTGTTTAGATAAATCTGTTAGCAGGTAAATGCAATTTGCAAAATAAGTCTGTCAGCCAGCTGAAACTAGATAAAGTATTTTGACAAGGAAAATTAGTAGACAAAATTATTAAGGCAAAATAGAAGTAGGCGAATGAATCTGCATGCAAAGTGGAAATAGGCAAAATTAATCTTTTGACAAAAGCAGCAAGCTTACAAGATAAGAGTAAAACAGCAGCAGGAAAACTGGAAGACAAGTGGTGAATAATTTGATTTAATCAATACAGAAGCAGAAAAAATAACAACAAAAAAACAACAACAACAAAAACCAAGCCATAACTGGCTTCAATAAGAATTGTAAGAATACATAAGAAATGCTAAACATACAAAGATAAAATTCCAAAAATAAATTCTGCTTTACTTAAATTCCAGATCTCGATCACTGGTGTTTTCCTTTCGCTCTGTTTTAGCTCATCTGAGCACAAAGTATTCATGGTGAGCTATTGTGATCAGTCATAGTCAGTCTATCCATCCGTCATCCACCACTTACCTTTTGAATATGATACAGGCTACCATTTTCTTTAGTTGCAAAGTATGTTTATGGCCACAAGAAACGAGCCAAATGGGTCTATTAGGACTCTTAATTACCATTTTGGTGTGCACAACCCTTGGACTCTGTTGTGGTTCATAAACACACAAGTTATTTAGTCCATATAAAGGACTTCTAACCTATAGATGGATCAAAACAGCAAACATGAAATAAGCACTCAGCTACAAGACCAAAACTGAAATGCTGGAGCAAAAGAAGTCCATCAGTTGAACCCTGATGGGCCTGACCAAACAAGTCCAAAGGAGTTTTAAAGGCCATAGCCATCATTAAGTCTGAGGCCCCACTAAAGTCATGCAGTTAAAGAGGACAGCAAAGACACCAGCTGTGATAGGATAGACCACTAAGCATGCTGTCTGTCACATTGTATCAAGCTCAGGTGAGCAGTTCAGGGCAATTATAAACCTCTTTTTAAACATTTTGCATATGAATATTGCCTTAATTACATAGTTGACTGCTGAAAATTTTTGTGCAAAAAGCATGAGCTTAAGTGTATAAAGTTATTGGTTTCAGAAGACCCCTTTCTCCTGTTATGCTCAAGAAGTGAATAATGTATTTAGGCCATCTTTAGTTTTGATTTGTTTCTATGATAGCAAGCCAACAGTCATCTCAGAAGGTCTGTCACATGTCCTTGAATCCTTCTCAGAAATACTTATGTGATTGCGTGTGTGGTGGTGGCAGTGGGAGGGAAGGAGGGTCGGGAGTGGGTGGGTCGGGGGGGGGGGGGGGGGGGGGGGGGGGGGGGGGGGGGGGGAGGAGTTGAGTTGGAAGGGAGACTGTATATGTGTCTGGGTAAAGAGAGAATATTGTACTGTTTCAGATACTTTAATTGGCTGCTAATTCTTTATTTGAAATATAGAAAAGATACGATAAGCAGAAGCTTAGCTTTTTAAAGAAATCAACCAAATAAAAAAAACCTGTTCAGTTTGGTTATTCTGACACTTAGCCATATCAAGCATCATCTTTTGATAAAATTTGGTTACTGTCTCAGCCCTTTTATATGTGTGTGGGTGTGTTTGTTTATTTACTTATGATCTATAAATAGGAAAAGGAAGGGTTAAGCTTTAACATCAGAATGAAAAAGGGCTTGATGAAGCTTAGTACCACTTTGAATACTTGGAAGCCAGGCCTGTCTGTGAGAGCTAGTTTAATATACTAATGTATAATAGCAATGTGCTAGATGTGTGAAAAAAAGAAAGAAAAAAAAAAGAAATTTTAAAAACTTACAACCTTAAGTTAGTATCACTATAACTAGCGTTACAATATCATAAAAATTTTAGTGGTACATACAAACACTTCTGTATCAGTTGCGATTGCTTGGCCATCGCATAATTAGCTTTGATGGTGAACTAGGAACAAAACAAACTTTTGGTCACAATTATAATCTTATGTGAATCTGATGTAAATATGGCAGTGGATAAAAAGGGAAGATAATACTGTCAACTGGATTTTTTTAAATCACAGGGTAAAAAAGTTATAAATGTTATTAGTGTGATGTACATTGCTCTATTTTGACTTCTGATTAATGATATTATTTTAAACAGAGGTAATATGCTGAACTTTTGTCTCCCAAAAGTCAGGTGTTTTTTTTTTTTGTTTTTTTTAAGAAAAAATTGAAAACTTTACACTAGGAGGAACGATTGTATCAAATGAGTTGCTTTAAATAGTTCTGAAGTACTTTGAAGAACTGATATATTACCTCTGTCACATATTGTATACATGTATTAATTTCATTTCAGTCTCTTGTGTTTCATTACCATGCATCAACAATCATATATGTAGTTAAATGAATAATTGGAGGAAAAAACTAAACAAAAACAGGAACTCAAAAAATGAAGAAACGAAACTCAACTACACACCTTTTGCACAAAGCATATCTAACTCACATTTTCAAATTTATAATTAGAGAGGTGCAGCATCTCTCTGATGATCAAATTGAAAAAGTGATTTACTGCACTGTATATTCTGCTTTATCTTTAACTTTTGGAAAATTGGATATGACAAAGAATATGACTTTTTGGTTGGTTTGGGGGTAAGAGTGAGAACAGAATACTTTAAATAGGTTTGATATGTGTGAATGTAGAAACATACAATCTTTGAAGCATGGTAAGGTAATATTCTTGTATCTTTTGTTTCTGTTTTTTAAGTTTTCTGTTTTCTTTGCATTTTTCCAGCATGATCCTAAAAAGGCGGAGAACTTCGACAAGATGTTTACACGGTCTGCCTTCAAACTGACACCAACGGATAGTCTTGTTATTATGAACATAGACGATTGTGCCTTCCGAAATTTCTCATTTTGCAATCCTTTCTATAGACCACGGTCAGTCTCAACAAGCTCATCGCTGCTTAGTCAAAACACACAGTTATAGGAAAATAATTAAATATCAATTAAATGACAATATTTTAATTAAGTTTCTCTTGTGATAAAACTGTTCCTGTTTCTGTGACTGGCATTATGTGGCATAATGGCTGTGCCTGAATTGCATGAACTAAGAGTATAGTTGTCATAACAAGCGTTTTGCCATAACCTTATATTTTGATCTGTTATTAAATGCAAGTAAAACATTTGCCATATGTCGTTATATCATTTACAAGGTTCCAGTGGTAACACTGATTAATGATTTTGGGGTTAGTGTGTAGTCCTGTGAAGTATCTAGCAATGTATTTTAGGAGGGAGATGTTAAATGGGATGTAAGTCCATGGATAGAGTTTATATTAGCCACAATATGCATGTCCTACTTGTCTTACATATTTTCAGCAAAATGTAAGTTGTAGGTTTTATTAAAATGGCATCCAAAACATATTTCCTTTTTGATAAATAAGGAAATTGTACAAATTTTGTCTATAATCAAAATTTAATTTTTGTTCCCATAAGTTTGGCTTCTTTTGGGCTGTGATAGTTTCTATATGTAGGAAGTTACAGTCTGTTAATGTGATTTCCTACTACCATATTTTATGTTCTTCAGTCTGTTAACGTGATTTCCTACTACCATATTTTATGTTCTTCAGAACTTTCTGATATCTGGAAATAGATAACTTTTGTCTATTAATGGCTCAGATAGAAGTGCCATTGAGGTACTGGTGAAAGTATTTAACTTCAGTACATCAACATTTGATTTTTTTTTTATTACATAATAATTTTGATCTGTTTGATATGCAAATAGTTTGTTCCAGGTTTGAAATGGGTGCTTTAGATAGTGCACAGTGGGGTCATAGTCTAAATTTTGTTAGATACTTGGGCCATAGCTGGGGTGTGTATTTTACAAACACTGTCTCATTATTAAGTTTTCCAGCCATTATTAAATTAATGCTTTAAGAGGTAAAGTCAAAGTCCTTCCACGCCATAACTATATTTTGTGTGTGTTTCACGACACCGTTGAGAGAATAGTGGAAATATCTACTAGTAATTCCCAAAGGATGGTCATAGTGTTTGAAATCCTCAAAGGAAATTGATGCTGCTTTGTTCTTATTAAATGCAGACATGCTTGTTACACAAACAAGAGTCCTTAATTGTATGGAAAATGTCTGTAAAGACAGAGCAGACTATTTTTGTTTGTGTTCATAGAGACAATCCTGACAAATATATATAACCAACAGAGGAAAATTTGGTTCTTTATTGTAACATACCCTCAGATGACTTCTCTCATGGTGAGATGCATTTGAAAAATCTAAATCATTGACAGGTATCATTGCAGCATCTGAATGTTAATTGTTTGATTTTAAACAAAATTGTCAATCGAAACCTGATCCTTCCAAGCTTATTTAATGTTGTTACTCTTTGTTGATAAATGTTATCCAGATTTTGTAAATTTGTATAATTTGTAGATACCAGCATTTTTATGTGTTAAAAAGCTGTAGAATATCATTTCATTTAATGTTTAGTATGATTAGATATTCATTGCCACAATAAGAGATAAGGGGAATATTTGTTTTGTACTCTAAAAGACTTTTTCGAAACTCTTTCAGTGACAGTCTCACCAAATTCTGATGAGACTGTCAGTGAAAGAGTAAGAAAAGAAGGTGGCATTGCAAGTGCTTGATTGAGGCTGAGGCCATTCTGGCTGAATGACCTCATACATGCACTTAAAATGCTACAGCATGATTGAATGCGAGCAATAACAGAATAATGCCCTAAATGATTATCAAATACTCGCTTAAGTTGGAGCTCAGGGCCCTGTTGTTCTAAACTAATAGTGTCCTTAGTTAAAGTGACCTTCAATTTTCAAATGCATCATTCCCCTGACACTGCCATTTTTTTTGCTGAAAAAGTGAGGAGCTCCTCACACTTTTTCAGCAAAAAAAAATGGCAGTGTCTGGGGAATGGCCTGCTTTCCCACTGCAGAAGCTTTTGACGTTTTGTTCAGCAAAAAATATTAGCATGCTTGATTGAATGACTACTAGAAGACTCTTGAGTAAACACTTTGGTCAGCTAAGGATGCTGTTGACAACTGGGCCCTGAAATTTATGTAGTTTTGTGGCCAAACCATTTTCTGTATAACCCAGATTTTGTTGGTGGATAATCTGTAAATATCTTTTATTTTGAGAACTTTACTTGAATACCGGTATGTGGTTACTACTAAGGTGCAATCTTAGAATGAATGACATTTCAAATCTATTTAAGTTTTATATTTGAAAGCTTTATTTTCAGTTGATATAATATTCTTGTAGAGTACTTTATGCTTATTATAATTATAGTTTTCCATTTTGCTTTTGCCTTTTGTTTTGCAAGTCTAGGACTTCTGTTTAAGTTTGGAGCACTTTTGTTCAGATCATCAGTTACAATTGATTGTTCTTACAACTGAACATGTGAAATTCTTTTTATTCCAAGTTAGGAATAAGAGCTCATAGTTGTCTAGCCATGTGATTTGTGACTGGAGCATTGGTAACTCACTTTTATCTCTAGCCTTGTGATATGTGACTTGAGCATTTCTAACTCTTGGATAACTATAAATCGTTCTGTCTTCCTAGATAATTGAAAAATGGTTTAAAAATGAAGGAAGATACACAAGAATTTCAACTTTTAAATGAGGATGTATAACATATTTGGACTTGTCAGTATTAAATTGATGTCTTTATATAACCAAGATGCAAATGTGCTTCCATAGAAATATTTTCCTAAAAGACTTTAATATACTGTATGTTCATCTTCATGAGAATATTCATTTTGGCTAGTAAAATAAACAATGCAATAGAAACAATTTACTTCTAAATTTTGGGACTTCAGGTTCTAGATAAATCTGTTTTAACTAAGTATAAGTTTTGAAACAACATAATAGTGTAAATTGTAATAATCAGGAACCATTACAATGAAATTCCACATCCCAGCCATGACACCAAATTTGAAATATTTACATGAAGTAACAACACAGGTAGTAAGACAAACATAGGGGTATCTAATGAACAGCTCTTTTCCAGATTGGTGGTCATAAAGCTAGCCTAAAGTCAGCATAGATATACTAGGCATACAAAACATGTCTTTCTAGTATGGAGAGCTTATGCTTTATCCCCTTGTTGTAGACGGAGTATGCGTCAGGGTTCACATCCCTGTCTGTAGGTAGTTTAACCTATACTAGTCAAAATAAGTTCTGCCACATTGACTTTAGCATCTTTTTCAGAAAAGGTACCATAATGAATGAAGTTAAGCAGTCATTGAGGTTCTGAAATGCCATTTTTATATTGCTAGACAGACAAATTTTTAAAATTTGAATGTAAACAGTTTGCGCAACTTTCAGTTTTAGTGGGGGTTATTTCTATTTTTTGAAATTTCTCATGAAACAAACTCGCCTTTTTTGTAGTTTTATTCGCATTTTCCCATCTGTTCCTCTTAGATACAATTTTGGTAGTCCAAATGGCCTAGATACTAAAGAATCAGCATTCAAGACAAATTCAACAATATTCTAGCACTTCTGAATTTCAACGTTTACGCAGATAAGCAGACTTTTTAAATTTGCAGTGGCATTGTCATGGACATTTCAAAACTGTATGACTGTCATAATTTTGCAATAAACTGATGCATTCTTATTTAAGAATGTGCGAAGAAAATAATTCACATGTCAAGAAAATCAGAGCTAAAATTTATGACTAATAAGTCCATGATTCGATAATCAAATTTCCTATTGTTTTGATTCAACGGCAGGTAATTTACGGTCTTGTATATTTAGATGCCAGCTTCGCCATTTGAAAGTTAATTCAGGTTTGATTTAGATGTTTCTGAATTGTAGGGATTCTCGTGAATTAAACGAGACAAATATAGCGGTACTGTGCCTGCGCAGTAAATGCCTAGTCTCAGTTTCTATTGTATACTAGTTATGCGAAGTACATGTAACTCTCAAAATGCAAGCAGGAAACTGAAACGTTAAAAACTTTTCCGTGGACAATTGTTTGGGCAACGAGACGAGATGGAAGCAAAATACTTTGAAAATATTATATCTGAAATTGTCAATATCACAATTAAAATTGCGGCGGAGCTTATTTTGGCGAGTATATGTTAACCATTTGCATCAAGGTCCTTTTCTCATAATAAGGGCTAGAGTAATGAGTAATGGAATTTGATTCAGACTTTTGTCTGCACAAGAACACTGAAATGGAAGCACCTTTTGACCTGGATCTTCATCTTCTTGTCATTATTCACTGACTTTGACAAAATAGAGGTTAAGTATCTTTGTTTAAGTCAGTTTCTCGATAACTATAAGGGCTAGAATCTTGATACTTGGCACACACTTAAGTGAGGACAAGAGAATTTCAACATTGCATACACTTTTTAACTCACCTAGTATTTTGCATTTCACGGACTCCATGAAATTTTTCAGTCCCTATATGGGTTAGGGTAATGATACTTTTCACACATTTTCATCTGGACAAGAGCATTTAAATACCATCATTTACTTCTGAATTTGACTTACATTTTTGCCCTTCACTGACTTTATGATATTTTTAAGTCCCTGTTTCAGTAAGGGTCAAAACAATAGGCACACATTTAGAGCTGGTTTTCAGCACCACCATCTACTTTTATTTTTTCACCTATATTTTTTGTGTCACTGACTTTATGATACTTTCCATTCTTCATTATAGTATAGGTTATGACACATACATATTTTGGACATTGTCAGAACACTTCGGTTACTTTTACATTAGGAGAAGAAAACTCACTCAGGCTATCCGCCAGTAGTGTTAACAGACATAGTTTACATTTACTGGCTTTTACTACATGGTTTGGAGTTGTGATGCTTGTAAGCATGAGAGTCAAGCTCATGTTAGGTGCACTCTTTTGTCTTCTGACAATTCCTGTTGTATTTTTATTATTTGGGGTCCTTCCTCTGCTCATGTTGTGCACCTGATGTTAGAGAAGAAGGATAAACTGATTTTGATATAGACATACATGTAATAATTCTTCCCTCCCCTTTTCACTCTCAAGTAGCTTTTATTTGCACTTCACAAACGTCTCTTCAAGGCTCTTCACAAAAGATGCTTAGCAAATGTCCTGTAAGCTTCAAGGGCTCTTCAAAAAGCTGCTACATTGTATCTGCAATAATTCTTTACTAAGTTTCTTTATTTACTGCTTTCTTTTTATGATCTTCATAAGGCTTGTGTAAAATGTCCATTATTCTGCAGCTTTCTTTTGATGTTCATCCTTTGGTTGAATTTAGCAGGTAACCATCATAAAGATTTTTTCTACATTTGTACCTCTTTTTATGCTTTCTTAAGATGATCATTACTGTAGCTTGTTTCAGATGTTTAAAAGTTGATTCCCATACCTGTTTGTCACCAATTTATTGTCAGCAGATATTCACATCTCAACTTATTTCAGTTAACCTCTTAGGAGGTCTAAGCCTGCCGAGGAATAGTGTGGTTAGGTTAACTTACCGTCCCGACATGACCATAGCTGTTAACCAAGGACGTTAAGCATCAAATCAATCAAAAAGGTCAACTTATTTCAGCAGATGCTATTAACATGGCTGGTTTCTGAATTGATTTATCCTCTTCTTGCTTTCTGAAGAGATTTTTGAACAATCCGTATTCTCTTCAATTTTCTCTCTTTGTTTTCTCTGAGTTATTTTGAAGATACTTTACACAAGACCGTAGTTTTATGGATGCTGCAGATGAAACTTACCAATTTATATTCTTTCACTATTTCACTTTTAGCTTTCATTATCAAGTGGATATTAGAAATGCTGTTCATAAAATGGCTTCATCAGGTACTCTTCATGAAGTGGTTTTCAGTAGACACTGTATCAGACAGAGTTTAATATAACTTCTGAAGAACAACCATTGATTGCTGTAATAAGTGTTAATATTCAAACTCTATTGTTGACCTGAAAATATGTAGGTTTATGCTAGGAAAACCTACATGTAGTGGCTTCAGTGACAGTTTAAGATATTACAAATATGTCTTCCTTAAGTTGCTTTTGAATATGGTAAAAAAATGGAAAATTAACAGGCTTCATATATGAACCTCTTCCTTATATTGAAGATATATATTCTTTGTATGCTCTATGGTTGATTAATGTTGCATGTTATAGCATAGCAAAATGAAGTTTGAGATGCTGTAAAAATGAAAAGGTTGGGATCTATGAGTAGTAAAGTAAAAAGATAGGCAATGATGAGGAACTAATACAATCAGAGAGAAATTACAGATTCAAACTTAGTGTCAGTCGTTAAATGTATACATGTATTGCATATTATGGCATGTTCTGAACCAACATTATACTTCAGATTGGCTTGTATATGCTTAAATTGCTAAAATATGAAAGACAAGCTGAAGCCAAGCTTGTGCTATTTTAATCAGCGTCAGTGAAAATGAACCAGTTTAGACATTATGGCACATTTTGTTTGTTTAATGTTTGGTTTTATGTAATAGACAATTTAGTAAATCTTTATTTTCTGGTACTGAAATAGGGTGTTTACAAATTAAATTCCACTCATCAGTTGGCGCTATCAAGCGTGACATCACTACTGACATGTTTGAAACGTCGAAATCGAATGACAAGTTCAAAGCGTTATAAATCCATATTCAGCACTCTGCCAGACACTTGTTTGCTAGTGAATGTTTTTTTTTGAAGGTCTCTTGACATAAACCACTTTCCCTCAATGGAATTATGATGCAGTTCGGCAAGTAAGTGTGACGTTATACATGTAACGTCATGCTCGGGCTGGATAATGATTGACATTTGCCTAGCAAAACTTCTAAAATTCAGTTTCTACTACTGATCTCAGCATTTTGGGTTGTAAAAAAAGCAACTTATTTACCATAAGTTACTTTTGTCTGTCCATTGTTTGATGAACCGGACAATATAGTGACGTTCGAATCCAAGTCACTTTATTGAATTTGGCGGTCTGGATTTTTTTTTTGGCGATTTGATAGGCTCTGTATTCTCTAGGGAAATCCGTCATTGATGAATTTCTGCCTTGTGAAATTATGCTGGAATTCCGTCGTCTTGATTTCAGAGCATACTTTACATCACACACTCACAGTGTACCTTTAGGTAAACGACATCATGAGTATAATAATATGGTTTGATATGATAACTATACCCTGTTGATATATTATGACCTTGAATTTAAGAAAAATAGGACATAAGACTGGTACATTTTCATTGATGCAGAGTATATTAATATGTCTTTGCTTTGCATCAAAATCTATTTGTACGTGACTAGAGAAGATGTAAGAAGTTCCTAGTATTTACTCCAAATACAGCTGTGAGAGGCAAAATCAATCAAAATTCATCCACTGAATCAAAAAAAAAATATTCATATATACATTGCGGTTTCTGAAAATGAATTAAACTCTAGAGCTATATTTTGAAAGTATAAACATGTATTTAACTGTCATCACAGAAATGGAGAATGCTCACTATTCACAGTCATTTAATGCACTGGTGTTTGGTATTTGCATATGCTCAAGATAATATTCTTCTACACTTCAGAGCATCATTATATGTTATATTTTAAACAGAACTGAACACCAAAGGAGAACTAAGTAGCTTTATGAAAGAATTCTAATCTTACATTATCCACGATCATCAGTATTATAGCACAGGTTGGACAAGTCCCAAGCAGTGAAAGCCACCAAATTATATTACATGTATGTTTGAAAAATTATACTGGTACCATGTGTGGAAATGTTTTCAGTGGTAATGTTTGTGGTACCACACATGGAACTATATACAGAGGTAGTTCCACATATATAGAAATATACATAGGTAATATAATATTATGATACATGTAAGTGGAAATACCATACATGTTTGCATCACTTGATGAAAGTTACATTAAATGTATTAGTCTTCATCTCATATAGTCATTTTCACAATAAAATGTACATGCATAGAATTTATGTCCCGTAGGTCATGTTGATATTTTCATTTTCTTAACTCTTAAAGCACCAAAAATGAAAGTAGTTATATTTGAAAGAAACATGGTTCCAGATGAGGCGGTTCATAATGAGCTGTATTATTTGGATCTACACTGTTTGTCATCTAGTCTTCAAATTCTCATTATCATATAACTTGGACAAAATATATTCTGAAACGTTATTGACAAAAACTTTGCTATCTGCTTCTTGGTGCTTTAAGGGCTAAAGCCAGATCCATTCTGTTTTAGATCTGATTATTTATACGGGTTTCCATCAGTTTGCAAGTTTGTAAAAAAAAAAAAAAGAAGAAAATATTACACAAAGATTAATATCACAAAATTCCTCTTTCTATAACACCACTAGGTATGACTGGGGACATACAGAGTTCTTGTACATCTTGTCATATCCTAAAATAGGAGAGGTGATTTAGCATTCAACAGGTCTGATATCGGAATTATGGTATGTTTGTGTGTTCATGCTTGAAGGCACATTGTTTTCTGTAATGCCATATAGTTGAATAAATAAAAAAAAGTCAAGCAACATAGTGTCAAATAAATAGGTGGAAAAAGATAGGAGGAAACAACAGATCTTCAGGTGGAGCCTACATAGGTGAAACAGACAGTCAATAATATGATGTTTGAAAAGCTGCCAATCTGACTTATACCGGTAATATGCGTTTTGCTGGTCTTTTGTCAAGATTCAATTGCCACTTATTTTTGTGCCTGTTGTTAAGTGTTAGCTTATGTGTCTATTTTTAAAATATTATTTATTGAAGTTTTGTATCAAAACGCAGTATTACCTCACAGGATTAACCATTAGCATGGTGCATTCAAATATTAGCAGACAACATTTTATTATTTTTTCCTTATTTTTCAAAAGAAATTAGGGCTTGACATTGACACATTACAGTGTTGAGAAATGTCTTCTTGATATGCATACAGCATGCTGAAGGTTAACCCTCACATTGGTTATCCACTTATCTAGCAGTTGACAGTGGAGTTCAAAGTCTGGAGTTTGCAGTTTGACCAACAGGTTAACAGCTGCACAAGTGCAGTTGATATATAGATATTGGCCAGAGGCTGATCGAATAAAAGGCAGATCCAAGCAATAGGTTACCTTTTTTAACCAGGCATCATTGTATGCTCTTCTTACATTCCTGTTGGATCTGATTTACGATCATGACCATGAGGAAAAGTAAGGAAAACTAGATATGTTCATGAAAAACTACGCACCCAACTTGCGCCGTATGCTAGCCACAAAAGGTCAATAACTCCTGTATATCTAAGTCTGAAGGAGCATAATTTAGTGAATTTTTAACAAATTTGTTGGAAAATTAAGTCATCTACATATTGAAATCCAAGCTGAATGTCGATGGGGATCCTAATTCAAATCTCAAGAGGCGCCTCCCATCTGACAGAATAGTGCCCCCTTTTTGACACTTTATCTAAAATGACGTGGTGAAAAAAAAAATAATAATAACATTAGAGGACTGCTCAAGCTAAGTTCTGATCTTTAACACACGCTGTTTGACATTAAGATATAGCTTAACTTATTTACTTTAAAAGGAATTTCGTAAAAATTAATTACTAATTTTACTTTTAGCACTTAGAAGTTTAGCAATATGCAAGCTAAAACAAGGCGTCAAAAAACATCTTTTATTAAGAGCACCTCCAAAGGAATGTTCAAGCTCGGATCTTTTATTATGGCATGGATTTAGTATACTAAAGTGTAGATGACCTGATAAACTTCTTAGCTTATTTAACAATGGGGTTGAGACATGCCCACCTCTGACGTAGGCTTTTCATTTGGAAACAACCGTGTCAACAAAATATCTGAAGAATTAGTTAAGGTAGAATCTATATATTTGGCATGCAGATAAAGTATTAGGGACTTTTTTTTATGTTTGATCATAACTTGAGTTTTGCTGCTTCTCCATCCTAGTCTTATCCAGAGAATCACTTAAGCCAGGATCTCTAAATTGGGCATACTGATTGGGGCCGAGTATAGATGACTAACTTGGGGACATTTTTGTTTATATTTGGTTGAGTTTTACCCTCTCTGAAATAAGTATTCCGGATGAACTTCGTTAGAGGCAAGCATACAGTTGGGGGGTTTAGTGTGTTAGTAACACATTTCGTACTTGCAAAGGATACATCTATCTTTCGATTGGGATAAGTTCATTTATTCTGTCACGGGATGTTTTATAAAAAGTTGACTAAATTTGAAGTGTTTTTTTTTCAGTTTAATCAGATCCGTAGGAATGGCATAGGCATTTCTCTCCGAGGAAATAGATATGTGAGCCGCAACATGACAAGTGGCATGTGTACCCAGCAAAGACTCAGATCAGCCTGGGCATCCGCCCTGTCAGCTCGGACTCTTCGGTGGGTGTGCACTTAAAGGGTAGTCATGGGTCTAAACTAGCTTTATGCGGAAAACGAAGTCTGATCAGACTGGGTGAATACTAAGGCTTAACTGAGTCTTAGCACTTTGTTGGTTTTGTCATGTCGTGGCTCATATGTTTGCTTGATGGGCCAGATTGTCATGTTTCTCATGTAAAACTCATCGATAGTGATAGAATTGTACTGATAAACGATAAACCATGAATGAATGGCATTTTCTACGCAAATATTTCTATTCCTCCTTCCTTCTACTGTTTTCCATGGCCTTTGTTTTACTAACGTGTTTGTTACAAAAACATGTTAACGAATGTTTTCATACTTACACTATTTGAATAAATTATTATATTATTTTGTTTGTTCTTTATTTCTCCGGCTATGTTCATTTCAGTTACCTCTTTCTCCAAAGAAAGGCAACAGTTGTTGTATTGTAGTTTGATTATACATTTAACCAACTGGTTGGTTGACCAACAGATGAGGGCACACATTATTATGCAAAGCAGGGGATAACCCATGACGTGATTCCGAGGATGCAACTTGTTTCTGTCACAGTGTATACACATATACGTGTATTTATACGAAATGATGTATAAAACATGATGAGCCGACTTGCTTTCATACATAATACGCGCATTTATGTACAAAATGGATTGAACCTGACCAAGTGTCTTGTGGTCATCATATTCAGATATAGCACAATAGATGAAACCTCACTACAAACAATAGGCAAGATTTTCCAAATATGAAATGCACCCTTAAGTAAGAAATGTGGGATTTATTCAGACACGAATAAATTTCTGAAACTCAGATTTTGGCTGCAATATATTGGTTTTGTAAAGATTATAATTCGGGAAATATCGATCCTGTTATTTCGATTTAATATTGCACCTAACATCAGGGTTTCAGGAATACAGTAATGTCTGAAGAATTCCAACATTTCATATTTGAATATACATTTTATATTTAGAGCTCCTGAGTGTCTTTGATTCATAGGTTATGAATACATAATACGTTATGAATACATTGTACGTAAATTACAGTTACATACAAAACAATAGATAAACATTAGCTGTCTTACTTCCATACATAGCACACACACACACACACAGATATATATATAGATGATTCAGATATTCCATGTATATACCTGATTGTGTTAGCACAACTTAATAAAATAGCCCTATCCGATGGGTCATTCAGAGAAATCAAGCTTAACATTGTTCCATGAAACTTCTTTTGTGAGAAGCGTAGTGGCGCAAATGGTTAAGCTGCTGTCTCTGAATGGCTAAGCGGAGTTGTCGTAGTCGGCGTGAGTTCCAGTCCCAGTGGGTACCTCTTTATTTCTCAACTATATATAGTTAAACATAGTTAATTGACTGATTGATTGATTTGTTGCTTTATGTCCACGGTAAACAGCTACGGTCATGTCGGGACGGTCAGTTAACCTAACCACACTATTCCTGGGCAGGCTTAGACCTCCTAAGCGGTTAACCAGTACTAAGTGCACATACTTTCGCCAGTAACTGACAACTGCTTCTTGAATCAGCGAAAGGAGAAACGAAAGTATGTGGCCAGACTGGGTATCAAGCCCAGGACCTCTGATTTATGAGTCAGGTACCCTACTGATAGCGCTACGCGGCCCGGCCAAACATAGTTAAACATGTATTCATACATTATACACACATTTAAGTAATGTACAAACCCATAGTTAAACATGAGATGTCTTGTCTTTGTACGTTGAATCAAAATTCGTAGAACAAACGGAACATACCAAGACACCGAAAAATACAGGAATTGAGTAGCCGAAACACAAGTCTAAATATTTCAGATTCTGTGCATCAAAAACTAGCGGTAGATGAGGATTTGTACGGTTTGCCATGATGCCAGCAGGCTTGTTACCTCCAAGTACAATGTATTTTGAATCTAGTTGTTATACAGAAAACTACTGTACCTGGCTATGGTGTTCAATTACTTAAATGTGTATCGGAAGACAATAAATTCAAAAGATGAAAATCAGCATATTTGGTCTGACAAATCCAACCACGCTTAGAACAAAACTATAATTATTTGTAGTACACATATACAAATCCTGTAACCAATTTTTATCCCCCGACCGAAAGGTTCGGGGGATATTGTTCGGTCGGGGGATATTGCGATGAGCCTGGCGTCCGTCTGTCTGTCCGTCCGTCCGCCGTCCGTCTGTCCGTAAACATTTTCTTGTCCGCTCTATATCTTGAATACCCTTTGGAATATTTTCATGATACTTCACAGTTATGTAGAACAGGTCATGACGATGTGTCGCGTACAAGAATGGTAACTCTTGCTATTGTACTTTTTGAGTTATTTCCCCTTTGGTGAGTTTTTTGGCAGATTCGTGTCCGCTCTGTAACTTGAATACCCTTTGGAATATTTTCATGATACTTCACAGATATGTAGAACAGGTCATGACGATGTGTCGCGAACAAGAATGACAACTCTTGCTTTCTTACTTTTTGAGTTATTTCCCCTTGATGGTTTAAGGTGTGATTTTTTGGCAGATTCGTGTCCGCTCTATAACTTGAATACCTTTTAGAATATTTTCATAATACTTCACAGTTATGTAGAACAGGCCATGACAATGTGTCGCGAACAAGAGTGACAACTCTTGCTTTTTTACTTTTTGAGTTATTTCCCCTTGATGGTTTTAGGTGTGGTTTCGTGTCCGCTCTATAACTCATATACCTTTTGAAATATTTTCATGATACTTCACAGATATGTAGAACAGGTCATGATGATATGTTGTGAACAAGAATGACAACTCTTACTTTCTTACTTTTTGAGTTATTTTCCCTTGATGGTTTTAGGTGTGATTTCGTGTCCGCTGTATAACTTGAATGCCTTTTGAAATTTTTTCATGATACTTCACAGATATGTAGAACAGGTCATGATGATGTGTCGCAAACAAGAATGACAACTCTTGCTTTCTTACTTTTTGAGTTATTTCCCTTTGATGATTTTAGGTTTCCACTCCATAGCTTGAATACCTTTTTATCCCCCGACCGAAAGGTTCGGGGGATATAGCGATGAGCCTGGCGTCCGTCCGTCCGTCCGTCCGTCTGTCCGTCCGTCCGTAAACACTTTCTTGTCCGCTCTATATCTTGAATACCCTTTGGAATATTTTCATGATACTTCACAGTTATGTAGAACAGGTCATGGCGATGTGTCGCGTACAAGAATGGTAACTCTTGCTATTGTACTTTTTGAATTATCTCCCCTTTGGTGATTTTTTGGCAAATTCGTGTCCGCTCTGTAACTTGAATACCCTTTGGAATATTTTCATGATACTTCACAGAAATGTAGAACAGGTCATGACGATGTGTCGCGAACAAGAATGACAACACTTGCTTTCTTACTTTTTGAGTTATTTCCCCTTGATAGTTTTAGGTGTGATTATTTGACACATTCATGTCCGCTCTATAACTTGAATACCCTTTGGAATATTCTCATGATACTTCACAGATATGTAGAACAGGTCATGAGGGTGTGTCGCGAACAAGAATGATAACTCTTGCTTTCTTACTTTTTGGGTTATTTCCCCTTGATCATTTTAGGTATGATTTCGTGTCCGCTCTATAACTTGAATACCTTTTGGAATATTTTCATGATACTTCACAGATATGTAGAACAGGTAATGATGATGTGTCGCGAACAAGTATGACAACTCCTGCTTTCTTACTTTTGGAGTTATTTCCCCTTGATGGTTTTAG
This sequence comes from Ctena decussata, assembly GCA_963989385.1. NCBI lineage: Eukaryota > Metazoa > Mollusca > Bivalvia > Lucinida > Lucinidae > Ctena > Ctena decussata. The sequence goes on from OZ022500.1 coordinate 48,848,212, forward strand.
GTGTGATTTCATGTCCGCTCTATAACTTGAATACCTTTTGGAATATTTTCATGATACTTCACAGATATGTAGAACAGGTCATGACGATGTGTCGCAAACAAGAATGACAACTCTTGCTTTCTTACTTTTGGAGTTATTTCCCTTTGATGATTTTAGGTGTCCGCTCCATAACTCGAATACCTTTTGAAATAATTTCATGATACTTCACAGATATGTAGAACAGGTCATGACAGTTTGTCTCATACATGAATGATAACTCTTGCTTTTATACTTTGTGAGTTATTTCCCTTTGGTAGTTTGAGCTGCTGTTTGTATAACCCTGGCCAGCTCCAGAATTTGAATAACCTTGTACCTTTTAGAACATTGATGATCATGCAGTGATATCTTATCAGTGTTGCTAACTCTCTCTGACCCCTCCACATTCCCATGCCCCCCACCCCCCGAAAAAGAAATAAATAATTTTTTTCCAGATTTGGATCCTTTGTCCAAATTCACTTACTAGAGAGCTCAAAATTAGGTTTGTAGGACTTGAACTTTAGAAGTTATTCACACATTTTGAAAGTTGAATGTATCGTATGCTATACATTTGCGTATATGGTGGCTGTTTGAGATATTACCTCTTTTTAGCAGTCAAGCATACTGTTTTAGTCTGAGTGTTATATAAGCATGCATCTGTTAACAGTTAATGTCAAACAGAAGCATAAAAAAAGACAATATATTACTAATATGTGTTTTGAAGTGCACCCCTTTTACCAAGGCCCATGGGGGTCTTCGGTCGGGGGATTTGCCATCTCCTCTGATGGCTATTTTTCAATATTTTCATGATACTTCACAGATCTGAAGAACAGGTCATGACAATTTGTCTCATACATGAATGACAACTCTTGCATTCAAACTTTATGAGTTATTTCCCTTTGGTATTTTTAGGTGCTGTTTGAGTCTCTGCTCCATATCTGTATAACCCTGGCTTGCTCCACAATTTTAATAACCTTATACCTTTTAGAATATTGATGAACATGCTGTGATATTTTATCAGTGTTCCTAACTCTCTCTCTGACCCCTCCACTCCCCCGCCCCCCCACCCACAAAAAAAAAAAATTCTCCAGATTTGGATTCTTTGTCCAAATTCACGTACTAGAGAGCTCAAAATAAGGTTTGTAGGGCTTGTAGTTTAGAAGTTATTCACACATTTTGAAAGTTTAATGTATCATATGCTATATATTTATGTATATGGCGGCTGTTTGAGATGTTACTTCTTTTTAGCAGTCAAGCATACTATTTAGTCTGAATGTTAGATAATCATGCATCTGTTAAACAGATAATGTCAATCAGAAGCATAAAAGAATGACAATATATTACTTATATGTGTTTTGAAGTGCACCCTTTTTACCAAGGCCCATGGGGGTCTTAGGTCGGGGGATTTGCCATCTCCTCTGATGGCTATTTTTGTTGTATTTATGATCTCGTATTTTAATTTGTAAATTCAATGTTGCCAATAAAGGCAAGATAGCATAAAGATATTTTCCTGTTTCATAATAGATAAAAATCATTGTTTGTTATGGTAATTCTAAGTGATGTGTCGGTGTGTTCTGACATTCCAACCCCACCAGACATAGTGTTCTCTTCTTGTCGATAAATAAAAATGATGAGATGTCTTGCTTTTATAAATTTTACCCACGTTTATATTCATGACAATAAATGAAATAGGATGATGTGTTTTGCGTTCATACATTGTTTCAAAAACATGAGGTGGATTCTGTTCATATCCGTCTTTATGTGTAAAATGATAATCTTAACGGAATTCGGCACTTTCTTTTTGGTTTAAACACTATTTTATTCGAGAATAAGTTTACAACATAATAGACATACAACAAATAAATCAGGATTTGAAAGTAAGCTTGACATATTTGTGGAAGCTCTGCTAACAAAAAAATAGCCATCAGAGGAGATGGCAAATCCCCCGACCGAAGACCCCCATGGGCCTTGGTAAAAAGGGTGCACTTCACAACACATATTAGTAATATATTGTCGTTCTTTTATGCTTCTGATTGACATTAACTGTTAACAGATGCATGATTATCTAACACTCAGACTAAAACAGTATGCTTGACTGCTAAAAAGAGGTAATATCTCAAACAGCCACCATATACACAAATGATGTACACAAATGTATAGCATACGATACATTCAACTTTCAAAATATGTGAATAACTTCTGAAGTACAAGCCCTACAAACCTAATTTTGAGCTCTCTAGTAAGTGAATTTGAACAAAGAATCCAAATCTGAAAAAAAAATTTTTTTTTTTTTTTTTTGGGGGGGGGGGGGGGGCACGGGAATGTGGAGGGGTCACAGAGAGAGTTAGGAACACTGATAAGATATCACAGCATGATCATCAATATTCTAAAAGGTACACAGTTATTCAATTTCTGGAGTTGGCCAGGGTTATACAGATATGGAGCAGAGAACAAACAGCAGCTCAAACTACCAAAGGGAAATAACTCACAAAGTATAAAAGCAAGAGTTATCATTCATGTATGAGAAAAATTGTCATGACCTGTTCTGCATATCTGTGAAGTATCATGAAAATATTTCAAAAGGTATTCAAGCTATGGAGTGGATACCTAAAATCATCAAAGGGAAATAACTCCAAAAGTAAGAAAGCAAGAGTTGTCATTCTTGTTCGCGACACATCATCATGACCTGTTCTACATACCTGTGAAGTATCATGAAAATATTCCAAAAGGTATTCAAGTTATAGCGCGGACACGTAACACACCTCAAACCATCAAGGGGAAATAACTCAAAAAGTAAGAAAGCAGGAGTTGTCATTCTTGTTCTCCACACATCGTCATAACCTGTTCTACATATCTGTGAAGTATCATGAAAATATTCCAAAAGGTATTCAAGTAATACAGCGGAAACGAAATCATACCTAAAATTATCAAGGGGAAATAACTCAAAAAGTAAGAAAGCAAGAGTTGTCATTCTTGTTCGCGACACACCGTCATGACCTGTTCTACATATCTGTGAAGTATCATGAGAATATTCCAAAGGGTATTCTAGTTATAGAGCGGACACGAATCTGCCAAAAAATCACACCTTAATCTATCAAGGGAAAATAACTCAAAAAGTAAGAAAGCAAGAGTTGTCATTCTTGTTCGCGACACATCGTCATGACCTGTTCTACATATCTGTGAAGTATCATGAAAATATTCCGAAGGGTATTCAAGTTACAGAGCGGACACGAATCTGCCAAAAAATCACCAAAGGGGAGATAATTCAAAAAGTACAATAGCAAGAGTTACCATTCTTGTACGCGACACATCGTCATGACCTGTTCTACATAACTGTGAAGTATCATGAAAATATTCCAAAGGGTATTCAAGATATAGAGCGGACAAGAAAGTGTTTACGGACAGACGGACGGACGGACGCCAGGCTCATCGCTATATCCCCCGAACCTTTCGGTCGGGGGATAAAAATGCACACTTTATACTTTTGAAAATTCAGACCTGTCGCGCCGGTCTAATGGGGAAAATCCTCGCCTTAATCATAGAAGTCCTTTAAGCGCATGTATGAAAAATGCAATCCACGCTGCATTGGCCACAGTGTAGTACTGCTCCGAGTTCCCTATCCTCTACAATATAAACGTAACTATATCGAATTTAGTGTGACAGACGCGCGTTTCTATATATTTAAATTTTTCAAGGTCACTGCACCCCAAACGTTTGAAAGAAAAAAGGTGAATTGGGAAGGTCTCGGCAGGCAGTGAGCACTCCTCTCTCAGCAACAATTGCTGACGCATTCCGCGAGACAGATTAGCTGCAGATATCAGGTAAGAGACGCCTAGATTTTAACTCACGAGCTCAGGCGTCCCCCACCGAGCCACTCAACCCGTGTATATCGAAAAAGGCGACAGTGAACCGGCAAAAAAGCCAATGTAGTCTTAAAACAATTGAAGCAAAACTAAAAACTTCACACAAAATTGAATTGAGCTTAGCAATTTTTCATTCATGGAAACCTAGGAAACAAGACTGAACATTACAAAAGTTACAACTATTTCTAGTTCTGAAAGTTGAAATGTCTTGTGTTTATACATAATGCATCTTTATGTACAAAGACGTCTTTATTTTCTAGAATGGACATGCATTTTAATATAAAACAGTATTTAAGATTTTAATTTCAAAACATGATAAGGTGCTTTTGTTTAGATACTAGGCATGATCAAAAATATGTGCACTTTAGCTGTAGAAATTTTATAATTAATAGTAGAACCATTAAATACAAATACAGCAAATACAGATTCATCTTTCATTTATCCAATGATGTATTTAATTTACCGTTCAAACTTCGGGAACTAGTCTATATGGGTCGTCATATTAACATCGTGGAGCACGGTAAAAAAATGCCTTCTTATTTGATTTGTTTGTTTTACCTTTTGATATTCCAAAAATTTGCAGTAGAGTAAAATGCTTGACATTTGGTATGCTATTTCGTTATGGTTTCCGCTTTTCACTATCAAGGAATTATTGAGGTCAACAATTATTAGGCTTGCATAATCAGAGTAAGATATTGTACGTGGGTCATACAAGGGTGACAAAATGACTTCAAACATCATACCGGGTATTTTATGCAAGTTCCAGTTTCAGTAAAAGATATGAGGGCAAAATCAAAGAAAGGATCAAATTTATTGTTCAATAATCCTTGTATATTAGTTTTATCTGATGCTGGCACTGATTAGAGGGTTGCAGACTGACACCACAAAAGTGATGTACGTAGACACGATATTGAAAGTAAAAAATCGGCTTGAATTTATCAACTAATAAATTTGAGGAGAGTATGGTATGAAAGTCTTCTAAACAATCATATTGCATGGAGATGTGTCTAAATTTGGGCAAAATCAGGAAAAAAAACCGCTCAGGAGGTGTTAGTTTTTGAAAACCGAAACACAAAAGAACCACTGTAACGTTAAATTGAGACAAAATATCAAACGTCATTAATATGGTGCTCCGCTGTACCGTTGAAATTTCCTCAAAATTCACATGATATAACTGACATTTATCTTTTCTGCGGTTTGAGAAAAATTACTATTCCAACATTACTTTTACCGCCACAGTAGAAGGCCACGTATTTTTAATCACCCCTCGTATAACACACATATGTACGTTAAACACACTATAAAATAAAGTGATGGTATACTATACACCCATGTAGTTACAAAATAATAGATAAAAAACATAAGATAGCACCAGAACTTTGAGACAATACAGTACAATCGGAAATCCGACGTCGTTACGAAAACGTTTCTTATTCGCGCGTCTGGTTTTAAGTCGCTTTGGGTGCAAAGCAGTGCATTTTGAAAGGTGAAAATGTGAAACAGTCCATTAGAATGGCGATAACTGAAAATTGTCAATGGGGAGGTAGATCTTGGTTTATGGTCACAAAATACTTATTTCGGCCATGCTGACGTACCGCCGGAAACGAAATAAGCGACCAAAAAGCAGACGAGTTATCTCCTCAAGCATTGGAATGAAGTTATCCCCTAATTATGCATGATAAAAGATAACATATGATGTGTCTTGCGTTTGTCACCTTATATTTATATTCTTTGTGTATTTACTGAAAAGTCATGCACTAAACCAATGGAACGTAATGGAGTTTACGTTCCAATAATTACATTTAGCCACGCGACGTCACATGACTTTAGATAACATCAAGGAAACCATGGCCCTCTACAATCTGATTGATCGTCGGCGACGTCACGACGTCATTGACGCTGTTCGGCTGTAAGCAGAAAAAAAGTGCGTATAAATGTTTTACTGCTTCAATTTTAGCGCTTATATGAAATTTTTCATCAAGGTTTGATTGAAACGAATGGAAATATATAAGGAATGAATTTAATTTTTCTGATGTTTATCGAAATATAAACTACATTGGGTCGCATGCAAAGTAAGTGAACACCAAAGGGGTTCATGTAAACTTTGCTAGCGACCCGATGTAGTTTAAACTTCGATAAACACCAAAAAAAAATAAGTTCATTGCTGATATTTACATTCTTTTCTATCTATTATATGACCATAAATTTCCGTTAGGGGCTACAGCTGAAGCAGAAAAAACATTTATACGCAGCTTTTCTACTAAAAGCGGAACAGCGTCAACAACGTAACAACGACGTCAGAACGTCGCCTACGTCCAATCAGATCGGAGAACCAGGGTTTATTTTGACGTCACGTAACGTCGATTGAATCGATGTAGTTATTGAAGCATAAACTACATTACGTTCTAATGGTTTACCATAGGGCTTTTGAATAAATGCACGAATAATGTAAATATAAGCAATGACCTTAATTTTTCTGATATTTATCGAAGTGTAAACTACATTTGGTCGCGTGCAAAGTGAAATAACCCCGTTCATTCACTTTGCACGCGACCCAATGTAGTTAACACTTCGATAAACCTCAGAAAAAATCAAGCCACTTACTTTCATTTCTCCTTCCGCTGATTCAAGAAGGGCAGTTGTCAGTTACTGGTGAAAGTGAGTGCACTTAGTACTGGTTAACCGCTTAGGAGGTCTAAGCCTGCCTAGAAATAGTGTGGTTAGGTTAACTGACCGTCTCGACATGACCATAGCTGTTTACCGTGGACGTTAAACAAATAACACAACCAATCAGAAAAAATCAAATTTATTCATTAAAAACACGCACATACATACGAAACGAGATAAAATATGATGTGTGTTTTGCATGTACATTTAACATACATTTTGTTCCTAAAACAATAGATAAAACATGTTTGAAAGTTTTCGGGTTTTCTTAATTTCACACTGTATACACATTTATATACCAGTATAAATAATAAAACGTATGCAGTATGATGTATCTTGTATTGACTTCTTTTAACACACATACACATATAAAACGAGATATAACATGATAGTGTGTCCTTTGCAGATACATTATACATATTTATACTATGCACAATAAATTTTGCAATTTTTTGTATGTGTCAGATCCACCATATTAGGACTTTATTGTCTCTTTTCTGCATAAACATACAAAGGCCGATCATTCAAGATAGACTGGCAGGTAAAAGATTCAAGACTGCTCAGTTGTAGCGTTTGAACTACCGTGACGTCAGTTTTTGAGACCATTATATCTGAAGGACATTTTTGATCATGTACAAAATCCAAAACCATAATGAGGCGGCTGGCTTGCTGTTAAAATAAAGGAATACGCTCTTAAACATTTGAATATGCTACGAGTATGAGGTTTACAGAGTTCCGAAATTTGACGTTTTCCCCTGTTTTTACGTTATCGTCATAAAAATTTCTTTCTAATCGGTATTTCTTGAATCCCTTTCGACTGAATGATTGTTTGGTATCTACCAATATGATAACGTAAACCATTTAGAAAGAAAATTCTTCCCGGTTACTGAGCATAAGTCAAAAGACTCAGACTAACGCCATCATTTTCTCACAGTTACGCTACACCTTAACGAAGAAACTTCACAGTAAAAGTAATCGTGGCGTGACCTTTAATTTTAGCCTATTGGTTTTTCTCGGGTTTTGATTGCATTGAACTGAGGCACCCGTAAACCCGTGCACATTGGACGGAATTATAACGTTTTAACGTCAATTGCGCAGGCTAAGATTCGTCAGTTGTTAAGCTTAACCCTATCTTTCACACATTCAATAGCGTTGACAAAAAAAACTGGGCATAAAAATGATAGGAAAGACCGTACAAAAAATCACATGCTTGCCATTTTTATGTTGCTTTTCAATGGGTGCGAATTTCGGCTAATGACCCCTTCCGCGCTTATCGCTTTTCCCCAACATCGGTTTTAAAGATGGCCTCTGTAATCCCATGGTATCTGAAGCACCAAATACGGTTCCTTTCACTGCAATTTAATTTCGCTCAAAGTTTCACTTTAGTAATGAGAAAAATTGCAAAGAATAAAAATTTGCTAAATATATTTTGCATAGTATATATACAAAACAGGAGATAAAAGGTGATGAGTATCTTGCGTTCATACATTATATGCTCTTGCGTTCATACAATATATGCATATTTTTGTACAGGAAGATTGAAAACATGTATATATTGCGCATATATAAATGTACAAATTGATAAAGGATGATATGGCCATGGTCCATATATTTTGCACGCATTTAAATGCGAAAACATGTCATGCGATCATACACTATACAAACATTTATATATAAAACCTGAATCACGAGTATGTTCAGTTCGTTATATATTATATATATCTATCTGCGTACCAAACCTTTGATCGTCGATTCCATATCATGATTTACATACTTTGATTCAGACATTTCAAATACATTTACATACAGAACAACAGGTAAAATATCATGTGTCGTGCATTATCCACCTGTTAAAACATAAAGATAAAACATCCCCGAACAACAGGTAAAATATCATGTGTCGTGCATTATCCGCCTGTTAAAAGATAAAGATAAAACATCTTGATATACCTTGCATTCATACACATTTAGTATTTACAACGTTATTTATATATTTGTGTTTATACACTCATTTATGTTCAGAACAATAGATAAGCATTACATCATTTACATCTTCTTGTCATAGCATGTGCATGTACAATCATTAATTTTATGTTTAGACTAAAAGATAAAACATGATGAATTGCCTCTCGTGTCTGCATTTTACTCGCATGTACAAGGGTCCTGCAAAGCGTTCAGTCATTGATGAAATTCTTAATTGACGCGTTTTATAAAAAAAAGTGTCTAATACAAACCTTCAACGTATTCCCCCTTTACCGAAACACATTTTGTAATCTTTTACCTAGTCGTAGAATGGATTTAAGTGATGTTTTTGGTATCTGTCGGAGACACTGGAATATAAGCATGCCAAGAGAACTTCTGGAATCGTATTTCTTCCCAGAAAGCATTTTCTTAAGCTATCGAAATAAAAAAAAAGTCACATGGACGCAGGTCTGATGAGTAAGGCGGATTGTTGACAACATCAAAGTTTCCATACTCCAAGATAGCCTTAACAGCTCACTTGTTGGAGGAGACGTCATGAGCTAGATGGACCTCTGACCATCGTTTGCTTGGACGCTTCTTGCAATAATACCTTGAAACTTTTTTTTATCAACGCGGAATTCCTTTAGAAGCGTCGAGTAACTGAGTGACCAGATAGACATAACACCTGAAGGACCGGTCCACTGGAATTATAGCAAATAGCACAGAACAGTTTCTCTATACTGGTAGTTCTTTCTGCAACACATGGCCGCATTTCGTGTTTCCGTTTCCATTATTACTTGTCAGCCCTTCTCTGTGGCTCAAACATGTGTACCCAGGTTTCACCACCTGTTAGCAAATAAGAAATGACCCGGCTGTTGCAAGTTTTGATATTTTCAGAAGTTCTTCGGCACATTTTAGGCACTGCTTCTTTTGCTCGTTAGACAGCAAATTAGGTACCCACCTGGCACAAATCTTTATCACATGCAAAAGCTTTGTTTGCACGTTGCCTTCCGATATACCAATAATACCACACCTACCAGCTATATCTTTTATCGAGAATCACCACAGCCTTTACATCAACGATGTTTATTTTGGTAATATTAGAGGTTCTATGCCTACCAAGGCGGGCATCATCTTTTAATTGAACATTTTCCATTTTTTAAATTTCAACCAACCTAAATATTGTGCGCAGGGTAATGGACTGAGATCCATGTGTATATATATCACACACAAATCATAAAATATCTGATTTACAGCTATACCAAGCACAGTGCGGCATTTTATATAGCCGCGAATTTCAGATGTTTGACCCATGTTACAAGGGGTTGGTGGTCGGGCGATGGTGCTGGTTATAACTTCCTGTGCCGGGGCGTCCTACTTATTTGGATAAAAGTAGGGCAAGGGCCTACTGTGCTTGCTGAAGGTGCGGGTTGGGGTTGTTTAGATACCGGTATTTTTTTCTCGTCTACCATTTTTCTTTTCTTTCTCCCCTACAATTCGTGGCAATAGATTTTACTGCAACTGTTCAAGGTACACTGCTCATATGGGTTGAGAATAACTTGTTTCCTGGAACAGAAAACAGACTTTGGTACTTATATTTCTACTTATTGTTCATTTTCCTTTAGCCTATATATACTGGACTTTCTCAGCAACTGTTCAGAATCGAATGATCATACCTGTATGTTATACTCGGATGACGCTAACTTGTTAATTGCGTATTTATATCCCGGCACTGAAAAAGCTGTTTGTGTGTGTGTTGGTGTCGGGGGAGGGGATATACTGGTTTACAACAGTCATTCTTTCTATTCGTAATTATGTAATTCTGTTTTATCAAAATTTTCGTCAAAGAGTTCTCCACAACCATACAAGCTAGAGCAGTGACATTTCGTGTACAGGTCGACAGCGACTTGTTGTATTGTGGGCCTGAAAACCAGCCTTCTGCGCTTAATCTTCCTTGTATTTATATAAATTATGTTGAATGAAATTTTTCGTTGCAGATTTGACAACGATTGTTCGGGGTTATCTGTTCAAAGATGGGATGTAGGTTGGCAACAGCTTACTGCATCGTGGGATGGAGAAAATATCTTCTCCTGCTGATCTTTCTGTATTTTTATCTCCGTCATTTTTTTTCGCGAAAGGTTTCAACACTACCATGTTAGTTAGAGTGCTCATGCTTGATATGTTGGTTTACAGCCACTTGTTTTATTGTGGATCAAAGGCAAACGCGAGGCCTACTGTAATGCATATAACTCTGTCTTCGTAAACTTCATCTATGAATGAAAAAGAAATGTTCGTCAATATGCATTTAAACTCGACGTTTTATTTACTTATTTTTTATTATTATTCTTTTTCAGAAAACCAGAAAAGATGTGAGCAACTTTGACCGTGAGTTTACCAGTGAGCAGCCCAAGATGACTCCCACGGACAAATTGTTCATTATGAACCTTGATCAGACGGAATTTGCAGGCTTCTCATTTGTTAATCCAGAGTATATTCTCACTGTATGAGGAAGAGAAAGATAGACTTTAATAAATTGAGTGACAGGAACTTATGCCTTATAACATATTCGAACAAATTTTACGAAGACTACATGTTGCAGCGTATTCTGTCAGTATGATAAATGTCCTTGCCATTTGCTTTCACTCGCGGTTGTCAAACCATTCAAATTCAGTAATTAAGCGAGAGACCCTGGGTTCGAGTCCCGGTCGGGCCACGATTTTTTCCCCACACTGGCTACCAAATGTCACAGGGGAGGAATAATCGTGGCCCGACCGGGACTCGAACCCAGGGCCTCGAGATCGCTTACCGTGCGAGCACTCTGCCAACTGAGCTACCGAGCCACATGGGCGACCTTTGACATTGGGAAACCTAAAATAATTGATTTTCCGTTTGTCCCAAATGGCAAATGTATATGTTTAGGTGTCCCAATATATACACACATTAGGGTATATTGAGTGACTTGGCTTTATTTGTCTCTCACATTGGGTAGATCCACAACAGTTTACTAAGATGGTCTGAATCAATGAAAATATACTTCATGTTTAAGGACTAGATTTGCTTACCAGACCTCTGAAAGAGGGTTGTCTATAAATTATATAAATTTTGAAACCAGTCTGTTTTGAAATGACTGGCAACATCAAGTATTAAAAATATATTTATATATATATATATATAGCAACATTCCTATATTTCAATCATCATAAAAGAGAGAGACAGAGAGAGAGACAGAGAGTACAACCATCTTGAAATCAGCAATTCCAGAGCCTACTGCTAGGTGTGTGTGACTTAACGGATAGCACTGTAAAGCCGTTTAAGTGTATCTCAGACTTGTTGTAACCCGGTGACGTTGATGCTGCAATGTTAAGTGTAGCCCAATTGCACTAAGCGTTACTACTGTTACGCTTATACCATAAACTTAAATTACTGGAGAATAATTATTTGTTTGGGTAAAATTGAAGTTTCTGTTTAAATAATTTCAGTTTGTAATGTCATTGAAAAATTGGCGGAGCATGGCATATAGTGTTTGCCATGCTCAGGAACCATTGGCGTCATAAATCTGTGACCATAGCAACTCAGAGTTCATATTGATTTCTGAGTGACGTCATCGAGCCGGCATTCAGTAAAGGTACTAAGCACAACAGTTGGAAATTCCGTAGTTGCTATGGTAACAGATCTTTGACGTGATCTCGCTTATAATTCGAGAGGAGCATAACATACAGTGTATGATGCTTCTCTCAAATTATGACTGAGATGCTACCTGAAATCCATACAATGGAAAAGTGTGATTTTTTCAAACCTATAATTTATTCTCAAATAATTTTATTCTCTGCTTTTTGTTACCGGGTCGCAGTGAGCGCCGGGGCTATATTTGGCGGAGGTACACAGCACCCATTGCTTGTTTTTAACGTAGTTAAGGTAATGTTACACAAACATAAGGTGGTTTATCCGATTGCTGGTTAAATATTTCATACAGAAACTTTCAAGAAAAGGGTAAAATGATTAGTGACAGGTCAAATGATATCCGAGAAATACAAAAATAGTATCCGAAACTCATGATCAAAATAATTTTATATTGTTTATCAATTGTACATTCCGTTTAAATGATCGAAGAGGAGAAAATTCTTTTAGTAATTAAATATACTGGACAAAAAAGTTAGGGATCAAACATTTGACTGAAGCTTTAACAATGAAAAATAAATTATTCAAAAATATTTTTCTTCTATTCAACACATCTGTTAAAGCGGAGCAGGACTGCAAGAAAATATTGGAATCAGACCACGAGGCTCACCAGTAGAAACGAATAAACAGATATATCCCTACAAATTGAATTGAAAATTGGCAACACCACAAAATTGAATGTCCGTGATTTTTGGCTTTAACCATGCAAAATCATTTCCAGTGCTCATCGATATCTCTGATGGTCAGAATAACTGCATGACAGCTACTCGGTATGCTTTTAGTAAAGGGCTAGGGGCTCATTTGGGGACTCTTTTTTTTTTCTTTTTTTTGCCCGAATTAGCTTTCCAAGAGTTTACTTTAGCCTTTGGTGATTAGAATTGGTGGGTTGCAACATCTGTCAAGCATGCTCAATCAGATTTGAAACTTGCGATCGACTGGACTTGTCCATATGGTAGATTGTCTCTGTCCCAAGCTACTGGTTCATCACAATAACACTGTAAGGAAGTGCAATTTTTGTTCATTAAATGATTTAATCGGCAAATTTTTAAGCACAAACAGTTAGAAACAGACTCAACACATATAAATTGCACAGTTGCATGCTGGTAATGAGGCAAGGTTTGGCGCGATTTCATAGAAATGCGAAGAGACAGAGGGCAACAGGTGACGCAGATTGGCAGTTGCGTCATTGGACCCATGTTCTTTTAACAGATGAGTCCAGATTGTGCGTAGATAGCCACCATGATAGGAGAAGGTTCTGACGTCCGCAAGGCTCACGTCGTGTAGATTTTAAATTAAATCGTTATGTGTAATATGACATGTCTCGAGGAGGGTGGATGGCGTTATGGGGTCGGCATCTGGATTTGCAGCTGCATGGACCCGCATGCCAGACAGAGGCTCTGATTGGTGTTCGAGTTAGGATTGACGTGTTTTATCCAATTACGAGACCGTTTGCTGACGTATCTGGCGATGGCATCGTCGAATCACAGAGCAAGTGTGGTGGACCAGTACCTTGCGACAGAAACAATCGTCCGCACTGAAGTATCAATTCAACCACAAGATTTAAGTCGGATTGAACTTGCTTTAGACATGTTACACCGCCAATTCTAGTCACTTGAGGTTTCCTGAAACTCGTGCAGAGCTCATTTAGGCTTTTCATGAAATATGGCAAACGAATCCCTAAATGGGCCTCTGTGGATTTACCAGAGGCATACCGAATAGCTAGCATGCAGTTATTCAGGCCTTCAGAGGTCACATTGAGAACTGAAACTCGTTTTGCATCGAGAAAGCCAAAAATAATGGACATTCAGTTTTGTGGTAATGCCTGTTTTCACTTTGATTTTACTGGTATGCCTGTTTATTCATCTCTGCTGGTGTGCCACGTGATCAAATTCCAATATGTGTTATGCAGTCTTGAATAGCCTTGATAGATGTATTCAACAGAAGAAAATGATTTTTGGAAAATTATGTGTTTCGATTTAAAAATTTCAGACAAGTGTTTGATCCATAACAGTTTTGGACCAGTACATATGTATATTGCTTATATGTTGCATACTTTATTAAACTTGGTATATACTTTCTTTTCTATTCCACTATACACCAAATTGGAACTAGAATGTTTAATTAAGGTGTATAGGTACGCCTTCATGTTTGTCTGCCATTATTTTCAAAGGTAAACAACTTTTGTGACTTTCTACATGCTTCCATGGACGATATAACCCCAGCCAAAATAGGGGTTTTAAAAAAGGAAAGATTTTGTGTTTAGGAGAAATCCCTACCTTCACTTCCTTCGCATTGAGAATGGAGGGTTAAAGGAAAATGATAAGAGGTGCTTGCCCGGAAAGTGAACCTTTTCATCTTAAGTCTCACCATGCGAAAATATGCCTTACGGTATGTACAGCCTAATCAGTTCTCCCTTTTTGGATCAACAAGCTTTGGATTCTGCGGACAGTGAATCCTTTAATCAGTCTGGCCCAGAGGCTATTAAACTTGAGTACATTCTCAAACTCAAAATAAAGCACACTGATTGGCTGCTTCCGAGCACATGCTCGGAAGCAGCCAATCAGTTTGCTTTATTTTGAGTTTGAGAACATGCTCGGAAGCAGCCAATCAGTGTGCTTTATTTTGAGTTGAGATTATGTGCTCGGAAGCAGCCAATCAGTGTGCTTTATTTTGAGTTTGAGATTATTCTCAAGTTTTATAACCTCGAACCCTTCGCACGTGATCTAAGTTATGCTTGCTTGCACAAGCCATAAAGCCACATTTTCTCTCTACGGGGCTAAGACTTGTGCATTGCCACAGAATTATTGTACCACAAATATGCTCAGAGGCAAAAGAAAGTATATACTTTTTGAGTGCCCATATTTTACATATTTTTCACTGATCAGGTCTGAAATTCTGCATGAGGTACTTTTACCTTAGGTGGATCAAAGTGGTATAGTAACATTATTGATTGAAACGCTTGACTAGCGGCACTGTTCGTACATGCCGGTTTTTCACGTGCAGCAAAATGGACAATATAATATTGCTGTTAAGGTGGAAGTATATGGAAGAACTCTGTTCTTACTTGTTTAAAAAACAAAACAGAGTTATTGTTCATCATCAAATCGATTACCTGTGGAGTATGTACAGTCATAACACACACTAACAATATCTACCGTAAAGTTCCTAAGTTTTCGGGCACATAGGTCTGTACAAACAGTGGAAACCGAGATCAGACTGTTCCTCAGGAACCAGAATGATCAAGATCTTCACAGTTTCCATTCCGTCTGCGCATTTTTGTCGACATTACTCTACGGTAGAACGGAATAACAGGAAAATAAATAATAGGGTAAGGACCGGCTGTGCTTGCAGCAGGTGCAGAATTTGGGCAGTCTGTTTTGGGGTTATTTTTGAACTTAAACATTGTTTTGCTAGGAAACGAAACGGTGAAATGTTTTTTTTTTTTTCGTTTTATTCTTTAATATGCAATATAAGTTTTACTAAAATAATATGCATAAGCATGCCCCATCGATTGAATATATTTTTTCATGACGTTTTTCCTGAAATTCAATTTTCTTGCATTTTTTTAAAGAATGTATAAATATACTTATTAACAAGAAAACTGCATTTTTGTTACCTGTTTGTTTCAAATATCCTGTATTACAGATTATATGATTTGCAGAAATGAAAGTGCGTTCATGTGCTAGAGATATGAATTTTAACGGAAAATATGTCATAAAAGTATGTAAGAATACAAAATATTGTTTTTTAGGTAAACAAAACGGTGAAAATTGATTTTTTCTTATCCAAATGTTTTATAGCTCTTTGGGTTATTTAGACGGTATAATGGTTTGAATGCCCCGCCAATATTTCTATTCAGTATTCGTCTACCTTAATCTGCATTTGAAATTTTGTTTGTTGTTTAGAACAACAAATCATAACGTTACGATGAAAAGCCTCTCTGTGGCAAGCAGAAATCATACATGCAGAGACAAAGAAAAGTATACATTTTTAAATGTCCATTTTTTTTCTTATGGCCTGAAATTTTGCATGATGTATCTTATCTCAAAATACAACACTGTGGTAGAATAAGATAACTAAATATCTTGCTTGCCTTGCGACACTGTACGTAAATGTTGTTTTTGTCCTTTTCGCACGTGCATCATATTTAACAAGATGATGTTGCTGTAAAATCGGTATTTGAATTTTCGGTTGTTTTTCTAACCCAAACACAAATTATTCGTTTCAGTTACATGACGACAATGCTTGTAGTGCAGACAGAAGTCGTTACAGGCTGGTCGCTCAAAGCGGTTCGCGACAGCCTTAATAAAATACTGTAGAGTCACGACTCAATGGCGATGAGATGTATACTTTCTGTTTGCTTCTGACTACTGTATGTATAATTTCTGTCTGCCACAGAAAGACTTGCCATCGAGCAAATGAGACGCAAACGTTGTGGTTTGTTTAGAATAACAACAGAAATTTGGTTTAATCATTTTCATTTCTCTTTTTTTCATAACACATATATAATACAACATACAAAATGTACTAGGATTGGAACGAAAGCAACTTGCTTATCCAGTTCTTCCTCTAACAGAAATTTCAAATACAAACAACAAACTCGTATTGTCCATTTTGCTGCACGTGGAAAACGTGCAATACGGCATGTACGTTCAGTATCTCTAGTCAAGCGTTTCAATAAGTCAATTTACTACCCCACATTGATGTATCTTGAGTACAAAAAACTCGTGCAAAAGTTCAGAGCTGAGCCATGAGAAATGAGTAAAAATGTATGCATTCAAAAAGTGTATACTTTCTTTCGCCTCTCAATATATGTTAAATAAAATGATGTATCTGAGACGTTTTACAACCCGTCAATAACAATCAATTTCAATCATTCACAGGAGACTGTGTAACTACGCTGCCATTTTCACGAAGACTCGAGAATTTTATCGTATATGCTTGCCATGCCTTTAGATGAAACCTTTTTGACTGTCTCGAAACAGGAGTTAGCACTCGAAGCGACAAAAATGAAATTACATTTGTACTGTTCACAAAAAGTAGGAATATTAAGCTATGAAAGTTGTAACCTCTCAGATGTGATATCCATATGAAACGGTATGTGTCGATAAGATACATATCCGATAAGATACTTTTCATGAAAATTTGGACGATGTATCCTGTCACGTGATCTACATACAATTTATTTCAGACAGGCCGGTCTCAGGACTAAAATGTGGCAAATTCGAACAAAAAGTCATTCAAATTCTTCAGCTAAGCCAACCTTTTAATGCATTCTTAAGTGTGCTAAAAGATCTTTTTTTTTCTTCAAAACTGTCAGTTTGAGAAGATACCCAGAAAACAAAAGATCGTACACCGAAAAATTTAGACGTTTATAGCACGCACTCTTTATTTCGATAAAACAATGTGTCAAACCAATTATCAACTTGTTACATGAATCATGGCGATCGTTTCTGTGTAAATTTTATAATCTGAAAAGGGTATGTTTCCATACAAGATTCGTGTGAAATTTTGGTGTCGACTCCTCGTCTACAACAAATTGCATATTGCAGATCAGGATATACCATCGAAATTGTAATGCAAAATGTGTCTGATGGACAATTGCCGTTTCAGATGGGTTGATAGTTTTTGCTATTTATACATATTTAATAGCTTAATATTCCTACTTTTTTGTGAACAATATAATTGAATTTGCAAACAGCGAAGATCCAGCTAAGCCGGTGACCATGAGCCGCCTCAGCTGGATATGAACTGTTTGCCCTCTATAGTCTTTGAATTATCATAACTTGGACGATACCCTTGTTTTTATTTTGCTGACTTAAATTTTGTTGTCTGCTTTTTGCACTTAAAGGGTTAACCGTTGTTCTTTACGAATGAATCTTCTTTCGAGAAAAAAAACTTCTCTTTCGGTATATGCCAACGGTACTTGCCTGCTTGCGTTTTTGCGGGCTTGTCTTAAGGTGAATGTGTAAACTTACAGGAAAGGCAGTTATGTCATTTGCTTTCCTATTAGCAAACCTTTTTAGCTCACCTGAGCACGAAGTGCTCAGGGTGAGCTTTTGGGATACCCTGATGTCCGTCGTTCGTCGTACGTCCATCCGGACGTCCGGACGTCCGTCCGTCAACTTTTGCTTGTGTACACTCTAGCGGGCACAGTTTCGATCCAATCTTTATGAAACTTTGTCAGAATGTTAGTCTTTATAAAATCTAGGCCAAGCTCGAAACTGGGTCATGTCGGGTCAAAAACTAGGTCACTAGGTCAAATCTTAGAAAAACCTTGTGTACGCTCTAGAGGGCACAGTTTTCATCCAAAGTTCATGAAACTTTGTCAGAATGTTTATCCTCATAATATCTAGGACAAGTTCGAAACTGGGTCACGTCGGGTCTAAAACTAGGTCACTAGGTCAAATCATAGAAAAACCTTGTGTACACTCTAGAGGACACAGTTTTGATCCAATCTTTATGAAACTTTGTCAGAATGTTTACTTCCATAAAGTCTAGGATAAGTGGTCATGTTGGGTCAAAAACTAGGTCACTAGGTCAAATCTTAGAAAAACCTTGTGTACGCTCTAGAAGGCACAGTTTTGATCCAAAATTCATGAAACTTAATCAGAAAGTTTATCCTTATAATATCTAGGACAAGTTTGAAACTGGGTCACGTCGGGTCAAAAACTAGGTCACTAGGTCAAATCATAGAAAAAATCTTGTGTATGCTTTAGAGGACACAGTTTTGATCCAATCTTTATGAAACATTGTCAGAGTGTTTATCTCCATAAACTCTAGGCCAAGTTTGAAACTGGGTCATGTTGGGTCAAAAACTAGGTCACTAGGTCAAATCTTAGAAAAACCTTGTGTACGCTCTAGAAGGCACAGTTTTGATCCAAAGTTCATGAAACTTTGTCAGAATGTTTATCCTCATAATATTTAGGACAAGTTATAAATGGGTCATGTCGGGTCAAAAACGAGGTCACTAGGTCAAATCTTAGAAAAACCTTGTGTACGCTCTAGAATGCACAGTTTTGATTCAAAATTCATGAAACATTGTCAGAGTGTTTATCTCCATAAACTCTAGGCCAAGTTTGAAATTGGGTCATGTTGGGTCAAAAACTAGGTCACTAGGTCAAATCTTAGAAAAACCTTGTGTACGCATTAGAAGGCACAGTTTTGATCCAAAGTTCATGAAACTTTGTCAGAATGTTTATCCTCATAATATTTAGGACAAGTTATAACTGGGTCATGTCGGGTCAAAAACTAGGTCACTAGGTCAAATCTTAGAAAAACATTGTGTTCGCTCTAGAATGCACAGTTTTGATCCAAAATTCATGAAACTTAATCAGAAAGTTTATCCTTATAATATCTAGGACAAGTTTGAAACTGGGTCACGTCGGGTCAAAAACTAGGTCACTAGGTCAAATCATAGAAAAAACCTTGTGTATGCTTTAGAGGACACAGTTTTGATCCAATCTTTATGAAACATTGTCAGAGTGTTTATCTCCATAAACTCTAGGCCAAGTTTGAAACTGGGTCATGTTGGGTCAAAAACTAGGTCACTAGGTCAAATCTCAGAAAAACCTTGTGTACGCTCTAGAAGGCACAGTTTTGATCCAAAGTTCATGAAACTTTGTCAGAATGTTTATCCTCATAATATTTAGGACAAGTTATAACTGGGTCATGTCGGGTTAAAAACTAGGTCACTAGGTCAAATCTTAGAAAAACCTTGTGTAAGCTCTAGAATGCATAGTTTTGATCCAAAATTCATGAAACATTGTCAGAGTGTTTATCTCCATAAACTCTAGGCCAAGTTTGAAATTGGGTCATGTTGGGTCAAAAACTAGGTCACTAGGTCAAATCTTAGAAAAACCTTGTGTACGCATTAGAAGGCACAGTTTTGATCCAAAGTTCATGAAACTTTGTCAGAATGTTTATCCTCATAATATTTAGGACAAGTTATAACTGGGTCATGTCGGGTCAAAAACTAGGTCACCAGGTCAAATCTTAGAAAAACCTTGTGTACGCTCTAGAATGCACAGTTTTGATCCAAAATTCATGAAACTTAATCAGAAAGTTTATCCTTATAATATCTAGGACAAGTTTGAAACTGGGTCACGTCGGGTCAAAAACTAGGTCACTAGGTCAAATCATAGAAAAAACCTTGTGTATGCTTTAGAGGACACAGTTTTGATCCAATCTTTATGAAACATTGTCAGAGTGTTTATCTCCATAAACTCTAGGCCAAGTTTGAAACTGGGTCATGTTGGGTCAAAAACTAGGTCACTAGGTCAAATCGTAGAAAAACCATGTGTACGCTCTAGAGGACACAGTTTTGATCTAATCTTTATGAAACTTTGTCAGAATGTTTACTTCCATAAACTCTCGGCCAAGTTTGAAAGTAGGTCATGTGGGGTCAAAAACTAGGTCACTAGGTCAAATCTTAGAAAAACCTTGTGTAAGCTCTAGAAGGCACAGCTGTGATCCAAAGTTCATGAAACTTTGTCAGAATGTTTATCCTCATAATTTGTAGGTCAAGTTTGAAACTGGGTCATGTTGGGTCAAAAACTAGGTCACTAGGTCAAATCTTAGAAAAACCTTGTGTACGCTCTAGAAGGCACAGTTTTGATCCAAAGTTCATGAAACTTTGTCAGAATGTTTATCCTCAAAATATGTAGGACAAGTTCAAAACTGGGTCATGTCGGGTCAAAAACTAGGTCACTAGGTCAAATCGTAGAAAAACCTTGTGTACGCTCTAGAGGACACAGTTTTGATCTAATCTTTATGAAACTTTGTCAGAATGTTTACTTCCATAAACTCTCGGCCAAGTTTGAAAGTAGGTCATGTGGGGTCAAAAACTAGGTCACTAGGTCAAATCTTAGAAAAACCTTGTGTACGCTCTAGAAGGCACAGTTTTGATCCAAAGTTCATGAAACTTTTTCAGAATGTTTATCCTCATAATATTTAGGACAAGTTTGAAACTGGGTCATGTCGGGTCAAAAACTAGGTCACTAGGTCAAATCATAGAAAAACCTTGTGTACGCTCTAGAGGACACAGTTTTGATCTAATCTTTATGAAACTTTGTCAGAATGTTTATCTTCATGAACTCTCGGCCAAGTTTGAAAGTAGGTCATGTCGGGAAAAAACTAGGTCACTAGGTCAAATCTTAGAAAAACGTTGTGTAAGCACTAAAAGGCATAGTTTTGATCCAGTCTTCATGAAACTATGTCAAAATGTTTATTGTCCATATATCTAAGCCCCCTATGAAACTGAGTCATGTCGGCTCAAGGTCAAATCTTCGAAAAACTTTGTGTTCACCCTAGGGGGCACAGTTTTGATCCAATCTTCATGAAACTCTGTCAGAATGTTTATCTTCATAAACTCTCGGCCAAGTTTGAAAGTAGGTCTTGTCGGGTAAAAAACTAGGTCACTAGGCCAAATCTTAGAAAAACGTTGTGTAAGCACTAGAAGGCATAGTTTTGATCCAATCTTCATGAAACTATGTCAAAATGTTTATTGTCCATATATCTAAGCCCCCTATGAAACTGAGTCACGTCGGCTCAAGGTCAAATCTTAGAAAAACTTTGTGTACACCCTAGAGGGCACAGTTTTGATCAAATCTTCATGAAACTCTGTCAGAATGTTTATCTTAATGAAATCTAGGTAAAGTTTGAAACTGGGTCGTGTCGGGTCAAAAACTTGGTCACTAGGTCAAATATAAGAACGACCTTGTATACGCTCCAGAGGGCACAGTTTTGATCCAATCTCAATGAAACTATGTCAGAATTTTTATTCTTACAATATCCAGGCCAAGTTTGAAACTGGGTCATGTTGGGTCAAAAACTAGATCAAATGTTGGTATGGTAAAAATTCTTATAAATCTTCACCAGAGCCAGTGAACTGATTAATCCTCAGGTGAGCGATTCAGGGCCACCATGGCCCTCTTGTTCTTTGAGAGTAGAACCCATTTTGGATGGGCTTCGTCTTCGAGGGAAGAAACAGGAACTCAAAAGAGAAAGAAATGTACTACCCATTCAAACTCAGCAAGGAGAGATTTAAAGTTTTGTTCATACAAGAAAAGTTTGTCAAAGAAACTATTGCAAAAAAAGTTTGCCAAAAATTTCTGCGTTCTCTCGGAATCCCATATTTTCTTTGTTAAATATACTTTGTTCAAAATCAAACCAGTTTTTCTGTTTTCATCTTCATAGCTAGTTTCTTTATTCCATATTCTATGGCACTACCACGACTTTTTGTTATAACGGACAAACTTTGTTTGTCAAACAGACTTTACCATATGAATTTGGCAAAGAAAATGTGACAAACTATTGTCCTTCACACGAGCATATTTAAGTTTACCAAGCCCACGTTGTCAAAGAAACGTTGCCCGCGTGAACGAAGCTTTACTGTTTGGATGTACTGCGTTTTGTGCTGTAACTTAAATGTCATTTTGCGCTAGTGACTTGGCATAGTTACATGTAAGAGTTTTTTTTTCCCACACACCCTTGATATTCGCCAGGGAACAGCCGATCATTTATGAATTTGATTTCGATGTTTATTTCTCTGAATGTGTATTTTCAGCCTTGATTCTTCAGCATTCTTATATATGTAATAAAATATTTTTAATGAAATATAACGCATTTATCATAGCTAAACCTGTGTTTATGGAAATAAAAAAATGGCTGCTTTCGTAGCCAACACAGGCGAAAGGCCTTGAAAAGATTATTTTAAAGACAATTGGCCCCTTAATAGAGGTGACCACACAAGCCGGTTTGTTGTTTATGCATGTTATGCGGTATTTGCGGAAGTTTGAGTTTTCCCCACTAGGCGTATCTTATGAGGGCGGTGTCGTCTGAATTGTGATGAATTACGTTGCTAACGTTCGCGTCTTGATGACGTAAGATGTAAAGATTAACTTATGTCGACGTCGGCCTTAAAATAGTCCTTCAAAAAACTTCTGAATGAGTTTGCATTTTTATCATGTTAGAATTGTAAGTTTTCCTTGCCGGTAAATTATCACTGATTACATGTAACACGCGTTGTCGGGTAGATGCACACATTAATTCACTCTGGCTTCGCAGTCGTGAATTAACGACAGTGTTGATAGTGTTAATCAGCGATAATTCAGTGGTAGAGAAAATAGAGTTCGGGGCGACAGACAAGTCCGTAATGTATGGCGTTGGCAACATAAATATACTTTATACAAATCTTGTTTTTTAATTGTTTATGGTCATGTTTACAGAATGATTCAAATGTGCTTATCTACATGCAAGCTTATTTCTTGACATTTTTTTGTCATCTTATTTTAGGAAATGCTATTTTACCTAACATCTACAACTGAGTTTCACCAGAATTCCATTTACTGTTATTAACATTAACATAGAACATATTAACCATTGAATGTGAATAAAAAAATTCAACAACTTGTATGGCATACAGTTCTAGCATAGGGTGCTAAGATGTATGGGCTCTCCATATTTTTGTCTAAATTTTTACAAAAGGGAGCAACTGTCCTGATTTCCTATTTTCTTTCCTGACGAAGCTCTTCAAAGATGGAATCAACTCTTATAGAAAAGGATTTGCTCCTAAGGGAGCAAATTCTTTCCTTTAAATAATTGACCATATATAGTTGAAAAGGGAGACAAAAATAAAAATAATAATCGCTTCCCCTTAAAGTGTACCCATTCACCTTAAATAAAGAAAATAGTTCAGCTCCAGCTGTGAATTGTTGAGTAATAATTCACTTTTGGAGGCCCGTTGCAAAAGTAGATCATACCACGAGCACGAAGCGCAAGTGATATATCTACTTACAACTGCCCGACAAACAGTGAATTATTTCTCAACAGCTGTATTATTTCGACTCTAACACTCAAAAACGCTGTAAAAGTATTCTTTTTATTAATATTTTCCCAACCTTCCTTCGGCGCGTTCATGCTCCCGCTTATATTCTTAACTGTAACTAAGATAACCGTCTAACGTTCCAAAACGTTAAAAAAATTACGCCAGTACTGCCAGCGACGTCAGCAATTAGACTCCGGCGCTCCGAAACAGTCAATTGTTTAAGAATAAAGCACGGTAACTTTCCATCGCTTCGATAGATGCATTGTGTTAGAATATCTGCTAAATCTTTGAATGAAATCTGTATATAGCAATGACGAACACTGTAGATCCACATCAGTCTACTCCTATGGAGCTGTCTGATCAGAATATACAGTGTTGTTCCAATTCAGTCTGCTGATCAGCTTTTACACATTGGCTTTCTGTCCGTACAGCCGAACTGGATTATGTACATGTAGTTACCTTTACTTTTTCTTCACGATGTTCCCCAGGAGTCTCACGGGAGCGAAACCCTAACTGGCACGTCCTAGCAACTAGCCCATTCCATTCGGGATACCCATCCAGGGCTATCTGGGCAAACAATTTGGATCCAGATCAGGCCCCACAAATGTGGGGCCTGATCTAAGATCCAAACTGTTTGCTGCCTAGACATCATTTCTACAAGAGTTAGTTAGACCAATATTGTCAAAATATTCTTGATTTTTTATGCAGACGACAATTTCAGCAGACGACAAAAATACCCAGAATGCAATGGGCTAGTGTCCGTTACCTCTCAAGAGAAATTGTATTTTTAATGTTATAAGATGGCATCTATTTCATTTCAGTGTAACTTAAATCTGTATACCAACTAGCGGCATGTGTTTGAAGTCAGTTTTCTCTTTTTATGGCTTCGATGTCTGTAGGTAAACGCAGTAAATTGACAGTGAGCAACATCCCTAACTTAACGATCTTCCCGGAGTTAACAGCATGCCGATAAATCTGACGAATTCACCAGCCCAGAAAACCCCTAAACCAAACCATTGGTTGTTGAATTTTGGACTAGTTAATTTGTTAATTTTACGAACAGATTGTTAACGTTGGAATTTTAGTCATAAACATTTGGGTCACTGTTAACTTTAGGGGATCTCACTTTGACATTATTTCTCAGTCTCTTTTTCATTCATCTCAACACTTCAATGTTACTTTTATGTATTTTGTAATATATTTTAAGTTTTACATGTATAGCTTAAGGTTAAATAAAACGTAAAATTGAAATATTTTCCTTTGGTTTATTATTTACCCGCCAGCTAAAGGCTAAACATCTTAATTTTTCATTATTTACTAATTCCCTCTGAGTATTTTGTAATGTAAAACGCATCGTATTTTCTTAAATGTTCTATATATTAGAGCTGTGGATATCGCTTGGAATATCTTGATGAAACATTAAAGCAATATAGACGAGGTTGAAACGGTGTGTGGCATATAAGAATGGTTGCTCCCTGATACTAATTTTCCAAATTACGTCCCTTTGATTATTAACTTGAGATTGTGGGTTGAGTATCGGAGTGATTGCTTCCCATTTCTAAACTTTCGATGAGTATTTATAGACTATTCTTGTGCACACATTAGTACTTTTGAATGTCAGAGCTAAAGATCTGCCTGAAGTATTGACTTGGGCAGAAACTGACTCAGACACGGGCGTATATTGCTCCGTTTGCAGTGCCCTTGTTACTATATATCGGTGCGACGGCCATCTTGAGTTTGGAAAGCAGGAACATTAGTTTTGTATGTTTGTGTGCGTACGTGATTTCAAAATGATTGAAAATGCATGTTTTATACAGGGAAGTGCACCATATGCTTCCTGTAAAATATCAACCAAAGGACTTCTATGATTAGGGCGGGGATTTTCCCCATTAGACCGGCGCGACAGGTCCGAATTTTCAAAAGTATAAAGTGTGCAAATTTTTTTTAGCAGAGCTTCCACAAATATGTAAACTGTATAAAATCAGATCATTTGTGATTCAGACCCAAAGACATGGAAAGATAATCAATTCTGACCCTACCTACCCTAAATTCAAGGTTTTTGCATACCTCATCTTTTGAGGTAATAAAAGTATTGAAACCAGTCATTCATTCCTTACGTTTTTGTTATAAATGCATGCTAAATACACGCATATCACAATACAAAGCAATGATTTTCTTCTTGTTACGCCTGACTGGCATTTAAACATGCAAAACCATGGTTACACTTCCGGTCAAAACGGCCAAAGTAGAACGCTTCATTATAATTAAAGTACAAGTACTTTCCCCTCCCCTCCCCCCCCCCCCCCCCCCCCCGTTACCCCAGCATTTCCTTCATGCAGCAGACTTATGCGATGCAAGTACGTAATATATATGAGTGGGAAGCTGGGTCACGGGGGGACGATACTCAGTAAGCCAAAGAAGAAGAATGGTCAACAGTTGCATTGTGATCTTCAAGGATTATATTGTGTACCATGACCTTGAAATGAGGTCAAGGTCACGTACATATAGTCAAAGCTATCCAGTGCTTTGACACAATAGATATCAATCGTTTGTATCGCACATAATAAACAGAAGTCGCTGATTTTTATTTATTGCTTCACAGAATGCAACAGACAGCTAACCCGAAAATTTCAGAATTCTTCGATATGGTGTTGACGAGATATGCAGCATGAATCTATTTGGAGGGGAGGACTTTTTCGAAAATTACATTTTAACTCAATACAAGGTAAATTTTTGCGAATTATCTACAATATGTATGAAAATATAAAATCATGTGTTAAAATATCTGGAGAATCGTCTCAATTTTTTGCTAGTAATTGCGGTGTTAGACAAGGCGAAAACTTATCCCCAGCCCTTTTTTCTGTTTATCTAAATGATCTTGAAATTTTTTTGCTTTCCTCTGATGTTAATAGCCTCGACCTTGAAATAATCAGCAATGAGATAAATCTATATATACGGCTTTTGATACTTCTTTACGCAGACGATACCGTGATTTTTTCCGATAATAAAGAAAATTTCCAGAAAGCCTTGGACAGTTTCTTCGAATATTGCGAACTATGGAAGCTTAATATAAATTATAGTAAAACGAATGTAGTCATTTTTAACTCTAGAAATAACCGAAACTTAAAATTCAATATAGGTGGAAATGACATACTGATAACAGATAGATATAAATACCTAGGGGCTATTTTCTCCAAATCTGGCAGTTTCCTAAATATGCGAAAACATATAGCTGAACAGGCAAATAAAGCTATGCATCTTTTGTTTTTTAGAGCAAACAATTTGGACCTTCCCATTGATCTGCAGATTAAACTGTTTGATAACACTGTCTTACCAATTTTAACGTATGCATGCGAGGTCTGGGGATTCGAAAACATTGAAATTATTGAACGTGTTCACACAGAATTTCTAAGAAGAATAACTAAAGCAAGGAAAAGTACCCCGAAATATATGCTATATGCCGAGTTAGGAAGACACCCTTTATCAATTATAATTAAACAGAGAATGATAAATTTTTGGATTAGGATATTAACTGGTAAAACTTCAAAATTGTCTCATAAGATATACCAATTTATGCTTAACTCCAATAATTTGGATTACAAATGGATAAGTCATGTACGGTCTATTTTAAATAATTCTGGCAGATACGATATCTGGATCAGGCAGTCAGAAACTATTCCTCTGTATATAGGTAAACAAATTAAGCTAAATTTATGTGATCAGTTTCTTCAGACCTGGACCGCACAATTACAATCATCGTCAAAAGGCAAAAATTACAGTTGTTATAAAAACAATACTAATAGGGAAAACTACTTAAGTATATTAAATGGGTCATTCTTATTAACAATGTTTAAATTCAGAACTGCAAATCACAAATTACCAGTGGAAGTGGGTCGTTGGACTAATACTGAGTTATCAGACAGAAAATGTCTTTTATGCCAAAGTAATCAAATTGGGGATGAATTTCATTACCTGCTCGAATGCTCCTTTTTTCTCAGCGAACGCAAACACTTTATTGATCCATACTACTTTCGTAGACCAAATATACTTAAATATAGTCAACTTCTCAACATCAAAAACGAAACTAAACTAATTCGTCTTTCTAAATTTATGAAAGTGATCATGAAATCTTTTACCTGATTCCCGGCGGATACGTGACGCCGTGATGACGCCGTACTGACGTCTTATCGACGTCAATGCGGAGTCATTTAGTCGTCGTGTGACCGCTAGGCTAGGTCAGTGCTTTCTATCGAAAGTGCTAATTTGAAAAATGTTGTCAACTATATATTATAAATACAGAAACATTACATAAGTGACTGGCGTCGCATGGGGATGTGTGAGCAGGGAAGGCTCCGAACAGCCCGTGCATTCGCACGATCTGTTGTGAGTATCCCCTGTTCCCCTCAATACTATAAATTTTGAGCAAAAATCCAGCAGTCTCATCACGTCGAAATGACGTCTACTGACGTCGATGCGACGTCATTGAGACGTCATGTGCCTGCTGGATAACGAAGCCTCTAAAGAGTTTTAAATAGGCACGGGTGTACATGGCTCAAAGCCCATTCTCATGCCACGCCTTCTACATGGAAGAGAACTATGTTGATAATAAGTTAATCCTATGTTATTTGCAACCATTTTGCTTGATCATGCCTTTTATACTGCTATGCCTAGGGCACATACAAACTTCCTTGGGTAATTTAGATCCGCCATTTTGTTGCGCAATCAGCTCGTGTTGCCTCCCTTGACAATTTGCGGGTAGTGTATGCGCATTGCATCCTAAAAATCTTAGACATTATCTACATGTGCGCATTAGCCAAAAACCTTTCGCGTACATAATATATTACATTTTAAACAAAGAAAAGATACATTTTCGGTAAACGTTTACCTTAAAATGCAACTTTATATCTGTCTGCTTCATTATCCACAAAACAACATCTACTTGGTTTAATGAAAAAATTAAGACTTTTCCGAATTTTCCCTGATTCACAAATATTTTTCCCTATTTCTCCGATGAATTTTCAATATAAAAATATATTGTTGCTATGGTAAACATACTAGCTTTAAAGGTAAACATTAGCTCTGAAGTCACAGCAGGGGCTTAACTGCCACGCGCTTCCATTGTAATGTGTAAATTTCAACCTGTCAGCTTTGTGATAAAATATATTTAAATTGTCTTATTTATTCTGACGTGAGAAAAGCATGCCATAAATAAATAAATGGTAGCTGCTTTATCTGTCCTAGTTTTGATATTCATGAATCTATATAAAAGGGCAAATGCACAAATGCCCGTAGGGTACTAGTTATCGATATGACGAATTAAACTTTCTGGATGTCAAATCCAATCATGGATTTATCATCTCAAAGTTTGTTGATCATGCTGATAACATTTAAGTTAACGGCGGTAGATTTTGTCATTTAAATCGCTGTATCCTTTGGTTTACAGAAAACTTTTACATACGTATAAATAACAAAGCGGAGTAATAAGGATCTGACAGTAAGCATGACGCTTATAATATGTCATTTCGCTGTAATTTTTCGTTTTTCATACCACATTAAACAAGGGGGAAACTGGATTAGTGTCATATCTGACTAGGAAATGGCTTTGGTTATCCTAGGCCAATAAACAAACACTCAAATTGCACAGAGATTGACATTAAAGTCAATGCTCTCGGCCGAAATCGTTGTGGGCGAATGTAGCCTATACACGCTTCCTTAGGAGTGAAAGTACCTACTACGTCATCAATTTATGGGTACACAAGGGTTTTAGCAGACAATTTGAATACATAGAAAACATCAGCTGCTGCTATTGGCTGAAAATGGATGCTGAGTTAATGTTATTATTTTTTCTTTTTAATTCAGTGGTTGAACATGTAAAATTAGGGAGTTGAATTATTGAATGTCTACCAGTATTATTGTTTTGCATTTCTAAACTCTTTGAATTTTCGACAGTTATTTTCATCAGAAAGCAGTTCCGCAGACGGTTGTTGGGTTTGGGTTTACCCGGCTCTCTTAAATGCAACATAAGGTATTGTTTTTCTTTGCTTGTTTAAATTTTGAGTCCACCTGCTAGAAGGAGCTATGGTCTAAAGTAGCCGCGATTCGCAGGAAAGGTGTTTTATTTTCCAAAATGTTTGTATTGCGGTCTATGGGAAATGAATTGGTACCGTCACCCCTAAAGCGAAAGTAGATTTTTGCTTTCTGTGCCTTATTTCAATGTTTTCCATTGGTTTTTCAAGGAGTCTCTTGTAAAACATGTCTCATTACACTAAAATGCTGCTGTTCTGTAAGTAATTCACATCCGAAATGTTCAAAATAATGAGACTGGCTCTCAATGTTGTCTCAGTTGGGTTGAATCTCTCCTGACACTGATTTCTGGAGGGGGTGGGGCTAATTTGAAAGGTCCCCTTGCATCAGTTTACATGTTATCTTGGATAAGAACTGCATTTTCATGAATTTGATTGTTCAAAATTATAAGCCGTATGCTTTCGAAACCTGGGGAAAAGCTTCATTTTGGAAAAATCATGGTCCAAAGTTGGGTCTTGGTAGAGATTTTAAGGCGCGACACAGTTTCATCTGCAGATTTCACCACTGCTGACTGTAAAAAGGCCTTCAACTATCTTTTTTGCTCCTTAGCTTGCTAGATCAGTTCTAGAAGTCTGTTCTAGAAAGCAGAAAACTGCATTGATTTCCAATTTTGACACTCTTTGGTGTCCAAATTGCCAAAACAATGCACATTTTTCTTGCAAATTTGGGGGTGTACTTCCAAGAATGAGTGTAAATTCTTATAGAATGACCATTATTTCATGTTTTGATTTATTTTAGCAGCTGAACAGTTTGAAGTTTCAAGTTAAGAGAGAAAGAGTTGTGTGCTTGAGTATATTTTCCACCAGTATGAGGTAAACTTTTTGCTTTTTCGTAAAAAATTGTGTTTTTCAACTCCGGCCGAAGTGACCTGATGCGAAAGCTTTAGCGCACTGTTGAAGGAAATCCAGTCATTGGAGTTCTTCGAAACTTGGAAACTGTCTTGAAGAAAGCCTGAATTTTGAATTCAGGCAGGACTTATTTGATTTTAAAGATTTTGGGTGCAGTATAGGAGTGAAAGTACCTACTACGTCATCAATTTATGGGTACACAAGGGTTTTAGCAGACAATTTGAATACATAGAAAACATCAGCTGCTGCTATTGGCTGAAAATGGATGCTGAGTTAATGTTATTATTTTTTCTTTTTAATTCAGTGGTTGAACATGTAAAATTAGGGAGTTGAATTATTGAATGTCTACCAGTATTATTGTTTTGCATTTCTAAACTCTTTGAATTTTCGACAGTTATTTTCATCAGAAAGCAGTTCCGCAGACGGTTGTTGGGTTTGGGTTTACCCGGCTCTCTTAAATGCAACATAAGGTATTGTTTTTCTTTGCTTGTTTAAATTTTGAGTCCACCTGCTAGAAGGAGCTATGGTCTAAAGTAGCCGCGATTCGCAGGAAAGGTGTTTTATTTTCCAAAATGTTTGTATTGCGGTCTATGGGAAATGAATTGGTACCGTCACCCCTAAAGCGAAAGTAGATTTTTGCTTTCTGTGCCTTATTTCAATGTTTTCCATTGGTTTTTCAAGGAGTCTCTTGTAAAACATGTCTCATTACACTAAAATGCTGCTGTTCTGTAAGTAATTCACATCCGAAATGTTCAAAATAATGAGACTGGCTCTCAATGTTGTCTCAGTTGGGTTGAATCTCTCCTGACACTGATTTCTGGAGGGGGTGGGGCTAAT
This sequence comes from Ctena decussata, assembly GCA_963989385.1. Lineage (NCBI taxonomy): Eukaryota > Metazoa > Mollusca > Bivalvia > Lucinida > Lucinidae > Ctena > Ctena decussata. The sequence goes on from OZ022500.1 coordinate 48,879,993, forward strand.
TTGAAAGGTCCCCTTGCATCAGTTTACATGTTATCTTGGATAAGAACTGCATTTTCATGAATTTGATTGTTCAAAATTATAAGCCGTATGCTTTCGAAACCTGGGGAAAAGCTTCATTTTGGAAAAATCATGGTCCAAAGTTGGGTCTTGGTAGAGATTTTAAGGCGCGACACAGTTTCATCTGCAGATTTCACCACTGCTGACTGTAAAAAGGCCTTCAACTATCTTTTTTGCTCCTTAGCTTGCTAGATCAGTTCTAGAAGTCTGTTCTAGAAAGCAGAAAACTGCATTGATTTCCAATTTTGACACTCTTTGGTGTCCAAATTGCCAAAACAATGCACATTTTTCTTGCAAATTTGGGGGTGTACTTCCAAGAATGAGTGTAAATTCTTATAGAATGACCATTATTTCATGTTTTGATTTATTTTAGCAGCTGAACAGTTTGAAGTTTCAAGTTAAGAGAGAAAGAGTTGTGTGCTTGAGTATATTTTCCACCAGTATGAGGTAAACTTTTTGCTTTTTCGTAAAAAATTGTGTTTTTCAACTCCGGCCGAAGTGACCTGATGCGAAAGCTTTAGCGCACTGTTGAAGGAAATCCAGTCATTGGAGTTCTTCGAAACTTGGAAACTGTCTTGAAGAAAGCCTGAATTTTGAATTCAGGCAGGACTTATTTGATTTTAAAGATTTTGGGTGCAGTATAGGAGTGAAAGTACCTACTACGTCATCAATTTATGGGTACACAAGGGTTTTAGCAGACAATTTGAATACATAGAAAACATCAGCTGCTGCTATTGGCTGAAAATGGATGCTGAGTTAATGTTATTATTTTTTCTTTTTAATTCAGTGGTTGAACATGTAAAATTAGGGAGTTGAATTATTGAATGTCTACCAGTATTATTGTTTTGCATTTCTAAACTCTTTGAATTTTCGACAGTTATTTTCATCAGAAAGCAGTTCCGCAGACGGTTGTTGGGTTTGGGTTTACCCGGCTCTCTTAAATGCAACATAAGGTATTGTTTTTCTTTGCTTGTTTAAATTTTGAGTCCACCTGCTAGAAGGAGCTATGGTCTAAAGTAGCCGCGATTCGCAGGAAAGGTGTTTTATTTTCCAAAATGTTTGTATTGCGGTCTATGGGAAATGAATTGGTACCGTCACCCCTAAAGCGAAAGTAGATTTTTGCTTTCTGTGCCTTATTTCAATGTTTTCCATTGGTTTTTCAAGGAGTCTCTTGTAAAACATGTCTCATTACACTAAAATGCTGCTGTTCTGTAAGTAATTCACATCCGAAATGTTCAAAATAATGAGACTGGCTCTCAATGTTGTCTCAGTTGGGTTGAATCTCTCCTGACACTGATTTCTGGAGGGGGTGGGGCTAATTTGAAAGGTCCCCTTGCATCAGTTTACATGTTATCTTGGATAAGAACTGCATTTTCATGAATTTGATTGTTCAAAATTATAAGCCGTATGCTTTCGAAACCTGGGGAAAAGCTTCATTTTGGAAAAATCATGGTCCAAAGTTGGGTCTTGGTAGAGATTTTAAGGCGCGACACAGTTTCATCTGCAGATTTCACCACTGCTGACTGTAAAAAGGCCTTCAACTATCTTTTTTGCTCCTTAGCTTGCTAGATCAGTTCTAGAAGTCTGTTCTAGAAAGCAGAAAACTGCATTGATTTCCAATTTTGACACTCTTTGGTGTCCAAATTGCCAAAACAATGCACATTTTTCTTGCAAATTTGGGGGTGTACTTCCAAGAATGAGTGTAAATTCTTATAGAATGACCATTATTTCATGTTTTGATTTATTTTAGCAGCTGAACAGTTTGAAGTTTCAAGTTAAGAGAGAAAGAGTTGTGTGCTTGAGTATATTTTCCACCAGTATGAGGTAAACTTTTTGCTTTTTCGTAAAAAATTGTGTTTTTCAACTCCGGCCGAAGTGACCTGATGCGAAAGCTTTAGCGCACTGTTGAAGGAAATCCAGTCATTGGAGTTCTTCGAAACTTGGAAACTGTCTTGAAGAAAGCCTGAATTTTGAATTCAGGCAGGACTTATTTGATTTTAAAGATTTTGGGTGCAGTATAGGAGTGAAAGTACCTACTACGTCATCAATTTATGGGTACACAAGGGTTTTAGCAGACAATTTGAATACATAGAAAACATCAGCTGCTGCTATTGGCTGAAAATGGATGCTGAGTTAATGTTATTATTTTTTCTTTTTAATTCAGTGGTTGAACATGTAAAATTAGGGAGTTGAATTATTGAATGTCTACCAGTATTATTGTTTTGCATTTCTAAACTCTTTGAATTTTCGACAGTTATTTTCATCAGAAAGCAGTTCCGCAGACGGTTGTTGGGTTTGGGTTTACCCGGCTCTCTTAAATGCAACATAAGGTATTGTTTTTCTTTGCTTGTTTAAATTTTGAGTCCACCTGCTAGAAGGAGCTATGGTCTAAAGTAGCCGCGATTCGCAGGAAAGGTGTTTTATTTTCCAAAATGTTTGTATTGCGGTCTATGGGAAATGAATTGGTACCGTCACCCCTAAAGCGAAAGTAGATTTTTGCTTTCTGTGCCTTATTTCAATGTTTTCCATTGGTTTTTCAAGGAGTCTCTTGTAAAACATGTCTCATTACACTAAAATGCTGCTGTTCTGTAAGTAATTCACATCCGAAATGTTCAAAATAATGAGACTGGCTCTCAATGTTGTCTCAGTTGGGTTGAATCTCTCCTGACACTGATTTCTGGAGGGGGTGGGGCTAATTTGAAAGGTCCCCTTGCATCAGTTTACATGTTATCTTGGATAAGAACTGCATTTTCATGAATTTGATTGTTCAAAATTATAAGCCGTATGCTTTCGAAACCTGGGGAAAAGCTTCATTTTGGAAAAATCATGGTCCAAAGTTGGGTCTTGGTAGAGATTTTAAGGCGCGACACAGTTTCATCTGCAGATTTCACCACTGCTGACTGTAAAAAGGCCTTCAACTATCTTTTTTGCTCCTTAGCTTGCTAGATCAGTTCTAGAAGTCTGTTCTAGAAAGCAGAAAACTGCATTGATTTCCAATTTTGACACTCTTTGGTGTCCAAATTGCCAAAACAATGCACATTTTTCTTGCAAATTTGGGGGTGTACTTCCAAGAATGAGTGTAAATTCTTATAGAATGACCATTATTTCATGTTTTGATTTATTTTAGCAGCTGAACAGTTTGAAGTTTCAAGTTAAGAGAGAAAGAGTTGTGTGCTTGAGTATATTTTCCACCAGTATGAGGTAAACTTTTTGCTTTTTCGTAAAAAATTGTGTTTTTCAACTCCGGCCGAAGTGACCTGATGCGAAAGCTTTAGCGCACTGTTGAAGGAAATCCAGTCATTGGAGTTCTTCGAAACTTGGAAACTGTCTTGAAGAAAGCCTGAATTTTGAATTCAGGCAGGACTTATTTGATTTTAAAGATTTTGGGTGCAGTATAGGAGTGAAAGTACCTACTACGTCATCAATTTATGGGTACACAAGGGTTTTAGCAGACAATTTGAATACATAGAAAACATCAGCTGCTGCTATTGGCTGAAAATGGATGCTGAGTTAATGTTATTATTTTTTCTTTTTAATTCAGTGGTTGAACATGTAAAATTAGGGAGTTGAATTATTGAATGTCTACCAGTATTATTGTTTTGCATTTCTAAACTCTTTGAATTTTCGACAGTTATTTTCATCAGAAAGCAGTTCCGCAGACGGTTGTTGGGTTTGGGTTTACCCGGCTCTCTTAAATGCAACATAAGGTATTGTTTTTCTTTGCTTGTTTAAATTTTGAGTCCACCTGCTAGAAGGAGCTATGGTCTAAAGTAGCCGCGATTCGCAGGAAAGGTGTTTTATTTTCCAAAATGTTTGTATTGCGGTCTATGGGAAATGAATTGGTACCGTCACCCCTAAAGCGAAAGTAGATTTTTGCTTTCTGTGCCTTATTTCAATGTTTTCCATTGGTTTTTCAAGGAGTCTCTTGTAAAACATGTCTCATTACACTAAAATGCTGCTGTTCTGTAAGTAATTCACATCCGAAATGTTCAAAATAATGAGACTGGCTCTCAATGTTGTCTCAGTTGGGTTGAATCTCTCCTGACACTGATTTCTGGAGGGGGTGGGGCTAATTTGAAAGGTCCCCTTGCATCAGTTTACATGTTATCTTGGATAAGAACTGCATTTTCATGAATTTGATTGTTCAAAATTATAAGCCGTATGCTTTCGAAACCTGGGGAAAAGCTTCATTTTGGAAAAATCATGGTCCAAAGTTGGGTCTTGGTAGAGATTTTAAGGCGCGACACAGTTTCATCTGCAGATTTCACCACTGCTGACTGTAAAAAGGCCTTCAACTATCTTTTTTGCTCCTTAGCTTGCTAGATCAGTTCTAGAAGTCTGTTCTAGAAAGCAGAAAACTGCATTGATTTCCAATTTTGACACTCTTTGGTGTCCAAATTGCCAAAACAATGCACATTTTTCTTGCAAATTTGGGGGTGTACTTCCAAGAATGAGTGTAAATTCTTATAGAATGACCATTATTTCATGTTTTGATTTATTTTAGCAGCTGAACAGTTTGAAGTTTCAAGTTAAGAGAGAAAGAGTTGTGTGCTTGAGTATATTTTCCACCAGTATGAGGTAAACTTTTTGCTTTTTCGTAAAAAATTGTGTTTTTCAACTCCGGCCGAAGTGACCTGATGCGAAAGCTTTAGCGCACTGTTGAAGGAAATCCAGTCATTGGAGTTCTTCGAAACTTGGAAACTGTCTTGAAGAAAGCCTGAATTTTGAATTCAGGCAGGACTTATTTGATTTTAAAGATTTTGGGTGCAGTATAGGAGTGAAAGTACCTACTACGTCATCAATTTATGGGTACACAAGGGTTTTAGCAGACAATTTGAATACATAGAAAACATCAGCTGCTGCTATTGGCTGAAAATGGATGCTGAGTTAATGTTATTATTTTTTCTTTTTAATTCAGTGGTTGAACATGTAAAATTAGGGAGTTGAATTATTGAATGTCTACCAGTATTATTGTTTTGCATTTCTAAACTCTTTGAATTTTCGACAGTTATTTTCATCAGAAAGCAGTTCCGCAGACGGTTGTTGGGTTTGGGTTTACCCGGCTCTCTTAAATGCAACATAAGGTATTGTTTTTCTTTGCTTGTTTAAATTTTGAGTCCACCTGCTAGAAGGAGCTATGGTCTAAAGTAGCCGCGATTCGCAGGAAAGGTGTTTTATTTTCCAAAATGTTTGTATTGCGGTCTATGGGAAATGAATTGGTACCGTCACCCCTAAAGCGAAAGTAGATTTTTGCTTTCTGTGCCTTATTTCAATGTTTTCCATTGGTTTTTCAAGGAGTCTCTTGTAAAACATGTCTCATTACACTAAAATGCTGCTGTTCTGTAAGTAATTCACATCCGAAATGTTCAAAATAATGAGACTGGCTCTCAATGTTGTCTCAGTTGGGTTGAATCTCTCCTGACACTGATTTCTGGAGGGGGTGGGGCTAATTTGAAAGGTCCCCTTGCATCAGTTTACATGTTATCTTGGATAAGAACTGCATTTTCATGAATTTGATTGTTCAAAATTATAAGCCGTATGCTTTCGAAACCTGGGGAAAAGCTTCATTTTGGAAAAATCATGGTCCAAAGTTGGGTCTTGGTAGAGATTTTAAGGCGCGACACAGTTTCATCTGCAGATTTCACCACTGCTGACTGTAAAAAGGCCTTCAACTATCTTTTTTGCTCCTTAGCTTGCTAGATCAGTTCTAGAAGTCTGTTCTAGAAAGCAGAAAACTGCATTGATTTCCAATTTTGACACTCTTTGGTGTCCAAATTGCCAAAACAATGCACATTTTTCTTGCAAATTTGGGGGTGTACTTCCAAGAATGAGTGTAAATTCTTATAGAATGACCATTATTTCATGTTTTGATTTATTTTAGCAGCTGAACAGTTTGAAGTTTCAAGTTAAGAGAGAAAGAGTTGTGTGCTTGAGTATATTTTCCACCAGTATGAGGTAAACTTTTTGCTTTTTCGTAAAAAATTGTGTTTTTCAACTCCGGCCGAAGTGACCTGATGCGAAAGCTTTAGCGCACTGTTGAAGGAAATCCAGTCATTGGAGTTCTTCGAAACTTGGAAACTGTCTTGAAGAAAGCCTGAATTTTGAATTCAGGCAGGACTTATTTGATTTTAAAGATTTTGGGTGCAGTATAGGAGTGAAAGTACCTACTACGTCATCAATTTATGGGTACACAAGGGTTTTAGCAGACAATTTGAATACATAGAAAACATCAGCTGCTGCTATTGGCTGAAAATGGATGCTGAGTTAATGTTATTATTTTTTCTTTTTAATTCAGTGGTTGAACATGTAAAATTAGGGAGTTGAATTATTGAATGTCTACCAGTATTATTGTTTTGCATTTCTAAACTCTTTGAATTTTCGACAGTTATTTTCATCAGAAAGCAGTTCCGCAGACGGTTGTTGGGTTTGGGTTTACCCGGCTCTCTTAAATGCAACATAAGGTATTGTTTTTCTTTGCTTGTTTAAATTTTGAGTCCACCTGCTAGAAGGAGCTATGGTCTAAAGTAGCCGCGATTCGCAGGAAAGGTGTTTTATTTTCCAAAATGTTTGTATTGCGGTCTATGGGAAATGAATTGGTACCGTCACCCCTAAAGCGAAAGTAGATTTTTGCTTTCTGTGCCTTATTTCAATGTTTTCCATTGGTTTTTCAAGGAGTCTCTTGTAAAACATGTCTCATTACACTAAAATGCTGCTGTTCTGTAAGTAATTCACATCCGAAATGTTCAAAATAATGAGACTGGCTCTCAATGTTGTCTCAGTTGGGTTGAATCTCTCCTGACACTGATTTCTGGAGGGGGTGGGGCTAATTTGAAAGGTCCCCTTGCATCAGTTTACATGTTATCTTGGATAAGAACTGCATTTTCATGAATTTGATTGTTCAAAATTATAAGCCGTATGCTTTCGAAACCTGGGGAAAAGCTTCATTTTGGAAAAATCATGGTCCAAAGTTGGGTCTTGGTAGAGATTTTAAGGCGCGACACAGTTTCATCTGCAGATTTCACCACTGCTGACTGTAAAAAGGCCTTCAACTATCTTTTTTGCTCCTTAGCTTGCTAGATCAGTTCTAGAAGTCTGTTCTAGAAAGCAGAAAACTGCATTGATTTCCAATTTTGACACTCTTTGGTGTCCAAATTGCCAAAACAATGCACATTTTTCTTGCAAATTTGGGGGTGTACTTCCAAGAATGAGTGTAAATTCTTATAGAATGACCATTATTTCATGTTTTGATTTATTTTAGCAGCTGAACAGTTTGAAGTTTCAAGTTAAGAGAGAAAGAGTTGTGTGCTTGAGTATATTTTCCACCAGTATGAGGTAAACTTTTTGCTTTTTCGTAAAAAATTGTGTTTTTCAACTCCGGCCGAAGTGACCTGATGCGAAAGCTTTAGCGCACTGTTGAAGGAAATCCAGTCATTGGAGTTCTTCGAAACTTGGAAACTGTCTTGAAGAAAGCCTGAATTTTGAATTCAGGCAGGACTTATTTGATTTTAAAGATTTTGGGTGCAGTATAGGAGTGAAAGTACCTACTACGTCATCAATTTATGGGTACACAAGGGTTTTAGCAGACAATTTGAATACATAGAAAACATCAGCTGCTGCTATTGGCTGAAAATGGATGCTGAGTTAATGTTATTATTTTTTCTTTTTAATTCAGTGGTTGAACATGTAAAATTAGGGAGTTGAATTATTGAATGTCTACCAGTATTATTGTTTTGCATTTCTAAACTCTTTGAATTTTCGACAGTTATTTTCATCAGAAAGCAGTTCCGCAGACGGTTGTTGGGTTTGGGTTTACCCGGCTCTCTTAAATGCAACATAAGGTATTGTTTTTCTTTGCTTGTTTAAATTTTGAGTCCACCTGCTAGAAGGAGCTATGGTCTAAAGTAGCCGCGATTCGCAGGAAAGGTGTTTTATTTTCCAAAATGTTTGTATTGCGGTCTATGGGAAATGAATTGGTACCGTCACCCCTAAAGCGAAAGTAGATTTTTGCTTTCTGTGCCTTATTTCAATGTTTTCCATTGGTTTTTCAAGGAGTCTCTTGTAAAACATGTCTCATTACACTAAAATGCTGCTGTTCTGTAAGTAATTCACATCCGAAATGTTCAAAATAATGAGACTGGCTCTCAATGTTGTCTCAGTTGGGTTGAATCTCTCCTGACACTGATTTCTGGAGGGGGTGGGGCTAATTTGAAAGGTCCCCTTGCATCAGTTTACATGTTATCTTGGATAAGAACTGCATTTTCATGAATTTGATTGTTCAAAATTATAAGCCGTATGCTTTCGAAACCTGGGGAAAAGCTTCATTTTGGAAAAATCATGGTCCAAAGTTGGGTCTTGGTAGAGATTTTAAGGCGCGACACAGTTTCATCTGCAGATTTCACCACTGCTGACTGTAAAAAGGCCTTCAACTATCTTTTTTGCTCCTTAGCTTGCTAGATCAGTTCTAGAAGTCTGTTCTAGAAAGCAGAAAACTGCATTGATTTCCAATTTTGACACTCTCTGGTGTCCAAATTGCCAAAACAATGCACATTTTTCTTGCAAATTTGGGGGTGTACTTCCAAGAATGAGTGTAAATTCTTATAGAATGACCATTATTTCATGTTTTGATTTATTTTAGCAGCTGAACAGTTTGAAGTTTCAAGTTAAGAGAGAAAGAGTTGTGTGCTTGAGTATATTTTCCACCAGTATGAGGTAAACTTTTTGCTTTTTCGTAAAAAATTGTGTTTTTCAACTCCGGCCGAAGTGACCTGATGCGAAAGCTTTAGCGCACTGTTGAAGGAAATCCAGTCATTGGAGTTCTTCGAAACTTGGAAACTGTCTTGAAGAAAGCCTGAATTTTGAATTCAGGCAGGACTTATTTGATTTTAAAGATTTTGGGTGCAGTATAGGAGTGAAAGTACCTACTACGTCATCAATTTATGGGTACACAAGGGTTTTAGCAGACAATTTGAATACATAGAAAACATCAGCTGCTGCTATTGGCTGAAAATGGATGCTGAGTTAATGTTATTATTTTTTCTTTTTAATTCAGTGGTTGAACATGTAAAATTAGGGAGTTGAATTATTGAATGTCTACCAGTATTATTGTTTTGCATTTCTAAACTCTTTGAATTTTCGACAGTTATTTTCATCAGAAAGCAGTTCCGCAGACGGTTGTTGGGTTTGGGTTTACCCGGCTCTCTTAAATGCAACATAAGGTATTGTTTTTCTTTGCTTGTTTAAATTTTGAGTCCACCTGCTAGAAGGAGCTATGGTCTAAAGTAGCCGCGATTCGCAGGAAAGGTGTTTTATTTTCCAAAATGTTTGTATTGCGGTCTATGGGAAATGAATTGGTACCGTCACCCCTAAAGCGAAAGTAGATTTTTGCTTTCTGTGCCTTATTTCAATGTTTTCCATTGGTTTTTCAAGGAGTCTCTTGTAAAACATGTCTCATTACACTAAAATGCTGCTGTTCTGTAAGTAATTCACATCCGAAATGTTCAAAATAATGAGACTGGCTCTCAATGTTGTCTCAGTTGGGTTGAATCTCTCCTGACACTGATTTCTGGAGGGGGTGGGGCTAATTTGAAAGGTCCCCTTGCATCAGTTTACATGTTATCTTGGATAAGAACTGCATTTTCATGAATTTGATTGTTCAAAATTATAAGCCGTATGCTTTCGAAACCTGGGGAAAAGCTTCATTTTGGAAAAATCATGGTCCAAAGTTGGGTCTTGGTAGAGATTTTAAGGCGCGACACAGTTTCATCTGCAGATTTCACCACTGCTGACTGTAAAAAGGCCTTCAACTATCTTTTTTGCTCCTTAGCTTGCTAGATCAGTTCTAGAAGTCTGTTCTAGAAAGCAGAAAACTGCATTGATTTCCAATTTTGACACTCTTTGGTGTCCAAATTGCCAAAACAATGCACATTTTTCTTGCAAATTTGGGGGTGTACTTCCAAGAATGAGTGTAAATTCTTATAGAATGACCATTATTTCATGTTTTGATTTATTTTAGCAGCTGAACAGTTTGAAGTTTCAAGTTAAGAGAGAAAGAGTTGTGTGCTTGAGTATATTTTCCACCAGTATGAGGTAAACTTTTTGCTTTTTCGTAAAAAATTGTGTTTTTCAACTCCGGCCGAAGTGACCTGATGCGAAAGCTTTAGCGCACTGTTGAAGGAAATCCAGTCATTGGAGTTCTTCGAAACTTGGAAACTGTCTTGAAGAAAGCCTGAATTTTGAATTCAGGCAGGACTTATTTGATTTTAAAGATTTTGGGTGCAGTATAGGAGTGAAAGTACCTACTACGTCATCAATTTATGGGTACACAAGGGTTTTAGCAGACAATTTGAATACATAGAAAACATCAGCTGCTGCTATTGGCTGAAAATGGATGCTGAGTTAATGTTATTATTTTTTCTTTTTAATTCAGTGGTTGAACATGTAAAATTAGGGAGTTGAATTATTGAATGTCTACCAGTATTATTGTTTTGCATTTCTAAACTCTTTGAATTTTCGACAGTTATTTTCATCAGAAAGCAGTTCCGCAGACGGTTGTTGGGTTTGGGTTTACCCGGCTCTCTTAAATGCAACATAAGGTATTGTTTTTCTTTGCTTGTTTAAATTTTGAGTCCACCTGCTAGAAGGAGCTATGGTCTAAAGTAGCCGCGATTCGCAGGAAAGGTGTTTTATTTTCCAAAATGTTTGTATTGCGGTCTATGGGAAATGAATTGGTACCGTCACCCCTAAAGCGAAAGTAGATTTTTGCTTTCTGTGCCTTATTTCAATGTTTTCCATTGGTTTTTCAAGGAGTCTCTTGTAAAACATGTCTCATTACACTAAAATGCTGCTGTTCTGTAAGTAATTCACATCCGAAATGTTCAAAATAATGAGACTGGCTCTCAATGTTGTCTCAGTTGGGTTGAATCTCTCCTGACACTGATTTCTGGAGGGGGTGGGGCTAATTTGAAAGGTCCCCTTGCATCAGTTTACATGTTATCTTGGATAAGAACTGCATTTTCATGAATTTGATTGTTCAAAATTATAAGCCGTATGCTTTCGAAACCTGGGGAAAAGCTTCATTTTGGAAAAATCATGGTCCAAAGTTGGGTCTTGGTAGAGATTTTAAGGCGCGACACAGTTTCATCTGCAGATTTCACCACTGCTGACTGTAAAAAGGCCTTCAACTATCTTTTTTGCTCCTTAGCTTGCTAGATCAGTTCTAGAAGTCTGTTCTAGAAAGCAGAAAACTGCATTGATTTCCAATTTTGACACTCTTTGGTGTCCAAATTGCCAAAACAATGCACATTTTTCTTGCAAATTTGGGGGTGTACTTCCAAGAATGAGTGTAAATTCTTATAGAATGACCATTATTTCATGTTTTGATTTATTTTAGCAGCTGAACAGTTTGAAGTTTCAAGTTAAGAGAGAAAGAGTTGTGTGCTTGAGTATATTTTCCACCAGTATGAGGTAAACTTTTTGCTTTTTCGTAAAAAATTGTGTTTTTCAACTCCGGCCGAAGTGACCTGATGCGAAAGCTTTAGCGCACTGTTGAAGGAAATCCAGTCATTGGAGTTCTTCGAAACTTGGAAACTGTCTTGAAGAAAGCCTGAATTTTGAATTCAGGCAGGACTTATTTGATTTTAAAGATTTTGGGTGCAGTATAGGAGTGAAAGTACCTACTACGTCATCAATTTATGGGTACACAAGGGTTTTAGCAGACAATTTGAATACATAGAAAACATCAGCTGCTGCTATTGGCTGAAAATGGATGCTGAGTTAATGTTATTATTTTTTCTTTTTAATTCAGTGGTTGAACATGTAAAATTAGGGAGTTGAATTATTGAATGTCTACCAGTATTATTGTTTTGCATTTCTAAACTCTTTGAATTTTCGACAGTTATTTTCATCAGAAAGCAGTTCCGCAGACGGTTGTTGGGTTTGGGTTTACCCGGCTCTCTTAAATGCAACATAAGGTATTGTTTTTCTTTGCTTGTTTAAATTTTGAGTCCACCTGCTAGAAGGAGCTATGGTCTAAAGTAGCCGCGATTCGCAGGAAAGGTGTTTTATTTTCCAAAATGTTTGTATTGCGGTCTATGGGAAATGAATTGGTACCGTCACCCCTAAAGCGAAAGTAGATTTTTGCTTTCTGTGCCTTATTTCAATGTTTTCCATTGGTTTTTCAAGGAGTCTCTTGTAAAACATGTCTCATTACACTAAAATGCTGCTGTTCTGTAAGTAATTCACATCCGAAATGTTCAAAATAATGAGACTGGCTCTCAATGTTGTCTCAGTTGGGTTGAATCTCTCCTGACACTGATTTCTGGAGGGGGTGGGGCTAATTTGAAAGGTCCCCTTGCATCAGTTTACATGTTATCTTGGATAAGAACTGCATTTTCATGAATTTGATTGTTCAAAATTATAAGCCGTATGCTTTCGAAACCTGGGGAAAAGCTTCATTTTGGAAAAATCATGGTCCAAAGTTGGGTCTTGGTAGAGATTTTAAGGCGCGACACAGTTTCATCTGCAGATTTCACCACTGCTGACTGTAAAAAGGCCTTCAACTATCTTTTTTGCTCCTTAGCTTGCTAGATCAGTTCTAGAAGTCTGTTCTAGAAAGCAGAAAACTGCATTGATTTCCAATTTTGACACTCTCTGGTGTCCAAATTGCCAAAACAATGCACATTTTTCTTGCAAATTTGGGGGTGTACTTCCAAGAATGAGTGTAAATTCTTATAGAATGACCATTATTTCATGTTTTGATTTATTTTAGCAGCTGAACAGTTTGAAGTTTCAAGTTAAGAGAGAAAGAGTTGTGTGCTTGAGTATATTTTCCACCAGTATGAGGTAAACTTTTTGCTTTTTCGTAAAAAATTGTGTTTTTCAACTCCGGCCGAAGTGACCTGATGCGAAAGCTTTAGCGCACTGTTGAAGGAAATCCAGTCATTGGAGTTCTTCGAAACTTGGAAACTGTCTTGAAGAAAGCCTGAATTTTGAATTCAGGCAGGACTTATTTGATTTTAAAGATTTTGGGTGCAGTATAGGAGTGAAAGTACCTACTACGTCATCAATTTATGGGTACACAAGGGTTTTAGCAGACAATTTGAATACATAGAAAACATCAGCTGCTGCTATTGGCTGAAAATGGATGCTGAGTTAATGTTATTATTTTTTCTTTTTAATTCAGTGGTTGAACATGTAAAATTAGGGAGTTGAATTATTGAATGTCTACCAGTATTATTGTTTTGCATTTCTAAACTCTTTGAATTTTCGACAGTTATTTTCATCAGAAAGCAGTTCCGCAGACGGTTGTTGGGTTTGGGTTTACCCGGCTCTCTTAAATGCAACATAAGGTATTGTTTTTCTTTGCTTGTTTAAATTTTGAGTCCACCTGCTAGAAGGAGCTATGGTCTAAAGTAGCCGCGATTCGCAGGAAAGGTGTTTTATTTTCCAAAATGTTTGTATTGCGGTCTATGGGAAATGAATTGGTACCGTCACCCCCTTAGCAACTCACGTGGCGAGATCGCTTACTGCGCATAATCGGCAACTGGTTACCGTCCTAGTTTGGTTGGTTTCTGACATATTGACTATTTACCAAGGGTAATAGGGAAAGTTTGTATGTGTAGGGGCCCTCTTCCAGAGTGTTGGTCAAACTGGATTGTGTATTTTTGCGAATCGCCCGATTAGAACCGCCACTGCTGGTGGTTTAGCTTATTGTGCCTAAATATATGGGGCTCTAACAGTGCTCTGGTGTTGTGTCATCTCACCTATTATTTAACCAATGAAAAACGGGCGATGTTTTCTCGCAGGACTCTAGGAGAGCAGTCTAACAGGATTTACGCTGTTTAACATTCAGATAAAGATGACCGATTACTTGCGGTTATGACGGTAGACAAGCCCATTATCATAATGAGCTGTGTGCCGTCCTCTATCGAGGTATATCTGGACTGGACATTGCCTGCCATATCTAAATTACGGCCAGGGAGAAGACATGGCTCACAATTTATAAAATAAAAAATAGCGTGTGCTGACTGTAAGGTGTTGATGGATTGTAAAACCAGTTAATTTGTAAATTTTGCTGTAAAATCAACTCGCGCGTAAGACCCGAACGGCGCTGATTAATTAAATTCAAGGCATGATTAGAATTTGTAGACCCTGCAGGACTGGTACTTTACGGCTTTGAGGAGCAGGCTGTTCAGGGTTTTAGTTTACTCAACTTTCGGGTGATGTCAAATACAGACCTCAAATCGGCAGCGCTTGAACTAGGTTCTAGGTCAAGGTCAGACTGTTCCTTTGTGCATTGAAGAAGCAGTCTGACCAGAGTCTACACTGTTTGCCTTCTGGCATTCACTGCCCAATTTATTTGGATTCTAACGGTAAATAGAATATTACTTTTATTAGTTTTGCAACTCGGCACTATGAATGTTTTTCTCTTCTTTTTTTTTTTTTTTTTTTTTTTTTTTTTTTTTCACTGGATGTAAATCTTTCTATATTTGCAGAAATTTTTTCAGTTACTCACCGGTAGGGGAATTTAAATCCAAAAATCCTGCTTCATTCATAAATCCGCCTGAATGAACATACCTTGTTCCAGTTATTCCCGAACTGCACGGGCTTGTTGTGCAGATTTGTGTACCGGTTTGACAGGTATACCGCAATCATGTTACTATTCTGGGGAACCCAACGGGGAAGTGACTATCTTTGGAATGTGACCCAGATCAGCCTATGCTACAATGATTGTAGTCATAATTTCTGCTATTTGCATGTGCAGCTTTGGACTGCTCGTATGGGCTTTATCAGGTTATGATGTCTTAAGGTATTTCCTTCGATACAACCCATAGTAACCTAGCAGGCAGACAGAGTTGATTCGACGTTGATTCAACGTTAGGGCGTTGGATCAACGTCGAATCAATTGTTGATCGGCATGGTATGCCTGGTAGGTTCTCGATAATTATTACTTACGTATTGATTTTTAATGTTCATTCTAATATCAATATTTTAGCTTTGTTTATTGGTAAACTTACTTTTCTACATTTTTGACGAGGTCATACACCAGTCCCGGTGGACAAACTACGATGAAACAACGTTGAATCAACGTAGTTTCGACGTCGTGTGTCCACTGGGAGTACTTTTATAATGATTTAGCGAGAACTGTTATATCTATACAGGATAAGATTCTATAATGCATGATTAGTTCGAACTTATTTTGGTGAAATGTTCATGTACATGTTCTCCCTCGACCTGCAAATATCCTCTTTCCGGCTGGTATGCAACATTTATTTGTGCCTATAAATGTTGCAGGCTAGTGGAAAGATGATGCTTGCGAGGCAGTCTTAGTTATCCGCTAGATTCGTACCTTCACTACTGTTGCCTACTTATAATTTCAAGAGTTATATGTTTATCCTCATATGTCATGTTTTATATGACTTGAGTGAAATAAAAGTTTTTGTCTGTCTGTCTGTCTGTCACAAGCCAGCATAAACACAAAATCATGAAAATAGGCCAGTGTCAACTACTAGGTCTGTATTTGAGCTTATAACTCAACCAAATGGCATGTTTGTATCATGTACCTGACGTCAGTATAAAGATAAAAGATTGTTCTTTTGATTGTTGCAAACCGTGGGTGGAAATCTATCACGTGTTTAAGTAAAGTTATGAGTCCAGTGACAGAACTTTTTGGACGATCCTCGTATAGCAGGGTGCATTCAGAGTAAGGGGGCATTAAGATTTGCTCCTGTCCGTCCATCTATCCATCCGTTCGTCACACAATACTGTGAAGGGATTGTGTAACCAACTCCTCCCACAGTTTGTAATTAATCTTTATCAAACTTTGCTTATTTGTCGGGGACATTATGCAGATGTGCATGTGACTTTTAATTTATACAGATTGAATCATTTCTGACAGAATAACGGCCGTTTGAAGTCATTTTGGCAGCTTTTTGCACTATGGGGTGTGGAGTTTGTCTAATCAACTTATACAGTTTTCAATGTTTTTTATGCCCCCGTGAAGACAGTCAGGCGGGGCATTAAGATTTGCTCCTGTCTGTCCGTCCGTCTGTCCGTCCGTCCGTTCGTCACACTTTATGGTATACAGTTTGTGTAATCAACTCCTCCCACAGTTTTAAAAGGATTTTTTTTCAAATTAAAATCTTAAAAAGTTCCTTCAAGAGCAGAGAATACATACAGAAGTAGGAACATGGGCCAGACTACGTAGTTTCGACTAATAAAGCCTCGTCAGTGACCCTGACAATATCTGGTGACGAAACCAGAAAAAAGCACACCGCAATTTCTAATTTTAATTGGACAGTCGATTCAAAGACTGTTTAATTTCAAAAGGACCTAAACAACATCAAAGGCGATGATCCAGAACGATAGTCTAAATCGGTCTAAAATTTTAGATTTCTCAGAATCCATCCTCTGATCTCAAAGGATGTAAATAAAATATAATCTGCACTATGGATGATGCACGGGGAGACGTTTTACGGCCGCCACACGGCACAACACCAGCCGCAGCGAGGTAAAATTAAAATCTTAAAAAGTTCCTTCAAGAGCAGAGAATACATACAGAAGTAGGAACATGGGCCAGACTACGTAGTTTCGACTAATAAAGCCTCGTCAGTGACCCTGACAATATCTGGTGACGAAACCAGAAAAAAGCACACCGCAATTTCTAATTTTAATTGGACAGTCGATTCAAAGACTGTTTAATTTCAAAAGGACCCAAACAACATCAAAGGCGATGTTTGCATATATGTTGAATGTGGACGTATTGAAAATGAGCATGTGGGTTTTTCTTGGGGCTAAAATTAATTTTGACAGAATTACCGCCTTTTGAACTTAGTCATTTTAGGCAAATTTTTGCATTTGAGGGTATGTAGTTTGTGTAATCAACTTCTAGTCTGGCCCATGTTCCTATTTCTGTATGTATTCTCTGCTCTTGAAGGAACTTTTTAAGATTTTGATTCTCCCACAGTTTTCAAAGGATCTTTTTCAAACCTTGCATACATGCTGTGGACATATTGAAGATGTGCATGTGAGTTTTTGTTGGAGCTAGAATTAAGTTTGACAGAATTTAAAAAAAAAATTACATTGTAGGGTATGGAGTTTGTGTAATCAACTTTCTTCTCAGTTTTCAGTCGATCTTTTTCAAACATTGCATATATGTTGTGGACCTACTGAAGATGTGCATGTTGGTGTTTGATAAGAAAAAAATAATTCTGAAGAAATTATGGCCTTTAAACTTAGTCATTTTGGGCTGCATTTTCACTATAGGGTACAAAGTTTGTGTAATGTTTTCAGTGGATTCTTTGTAAATAGAATTTGTGCTGAAGAAATTATGGCCTTTTAAACTTAGTCATTTTGGGCTGCATTTTCACTATAGAGTACAAAGTTTGTGTACTGTTTTCAGTGGATTCTTTGTAAATAGCATTTGTGCTTAAAAGGTGCTTCAGGGATGTACACGTCCTGTGACAGGCGCTGCACGGGGGCATCATTAGTGTCTTACAGACACAATTTTCTAGTTTTTTTTTCAAACTTTGTACATATCTTGTGGACATAATAAAGATGGACATGTGGCTTTACATGTGGAATGTGGTATTTACAACAACATTATTTTAACGGAATTATGGACTTTTAAACGTTGTCATTTGGGCAGTTTCTTAGCACAATAGGATATGGAGTTTGTGCAGTTAACTCCTACATTTTTCAGTGGAGTTTTTTCAAACTTTGTACACATGTTGTAGACATAATAGAGTTGTGCGTGTGGCTTTTTGGTAGATAAAATTTATTTCGAAAGGATAACGTCCTTTGAACTTATAAATTACTCATTTTGGGTAGGGTTTTTTTTGGCATCACAGGGCATGGAGTTTGTGTAATCAACTCCTACTACAGCTTTCTGTCAATTCTTTTCAAACGTTGTACACATGTTGTGGACATAATGGGGAGGTGTATGAGGCTTTTTGATGGAGATTAAATTATGTTAACGAGACCACAGCCTTTTGAACTTAATCCTTTTGTCCAGCTTTGTTTGTGCTTTTAGATATGGCGCCTGTTAATTAGCTCCTTACTCAGATTTCAATAGATTTTTTCTGGGCATTTGCATAAGGATTGTGGACATAATGCAGAGATGCCTGTGATTTTTGAAGAGAATTTTAATAAAATCATGGCCTAATCAGCTTAGTCATTTTGTTATTATTAGTTTGATCTGAGACTATACAGCATTGAATGTAGGAAATGCAGCATTTTCAACTTAGCTATTCAGAGATTTAGGCAATTTGCGACATTGTTTGTTCTTTGAAGACGTTTAGGGATGTATTCTGCCCAGCTGCAGGTGAGCATGGGTGCATCATTCATGTCTTTCAGACACAATTTCTAGCAATGTTTTTATTCAGATTTAGTATTTACAACAAATCACCACCTGAGAATGGCTTTATTCCTATGCTGTCATTTCTTAATGAATAAATAAATTCATCTACATCCGTGTCCTTTTTTATTGTTTATGTTCTTCCTACCCTACAAGTTGCCTTAATGGAGTTTGAGTCATATAAACATCCATATGAAAGATGAGACCAAATCCTTGACATGTTTATAGACGACCCATAATTTATTTTGTTTACATAGTGAGTATTACGTCAGTCTCGAGTTCTGAAATGTATGCTCAATTAAGCCAATCCTGTATTTAATAAGATACCAAAGAGACTTAATTGCTCGCCCGCGTACTGAAGTCTGAATTGCATTATATAGTACAAACTTGAATTCTTTCGGTCAACTTTGGCATTTTCTCCAAAATTTGAACGACTTGAACTAAGGACTGCATTGCTCAAATGATTCCAGATTTGGACAAAACGTCTAGTGGCTACAGAGTTGTACAAAAAGTTAACCTATAGATTAGGCAGCCCATAACTTAAAATAGATGCCAAATGATTGTAATTTGTTAAATACTTCTGCGACAGTTCAAAAATATATTGGGTCATCAAGTTCATTTGTATGATTATTGTATTGTTTGTACATGTATTTGTTGTATTATACGATTAAAATAGTGTTTAAACCAAGTGCCCAGCTTAGTACACCAAATACCAGTATAAGTTGAAAAGTATGAAAGAGGGGCATACATAAGAAAACAAATTCAGCAATGCATTTAGTAAGTTTCCATATCAATTGTCTCAATCTTACACCGAATTGGCTTTATTCATTTATTTTATTGTTTCATTATGAGAAATTCCATTTAACTAAAAAAAAAAAGAAACAATACATCAGAAGAATCTTAATTTCACACATATAATAATTTGCTATACCCCAAACAACACGAATCAAGTCCTTGTGGTTCAGCTCATCGAATTTATTTGGGCCAGGTGAGCTGATATGCAATTTAATGAGTACAGCCCGAAGTTCAATGAGATTAGACCTACCCAACAAGAACGCGGAAGTAGCTAAAATTAGCACACATCAGGGTACAGTATGTAGGCATAAAACCTATGTTCACACCATTTAAATTTGAGCTAAAATGATCATAGTTACAGCAATGTCTTCTTTCTGACATTGGGATAGTGCCTCAGTCTAGCACATGCAAAATCTTTATTCCAATTAATTTTTGACCATCAAATTTTTGTTATTCAACCGATATCATTTTTGTCGCACCTGCTTTAGCAAGGTGCGATATAGGAGTTCACTTTTCCGTCCGTCCGTCAGTCCATCCGTTCGTCCGTCCGTCCGTCTGTCCGTCCGTCCGTTCGTCCGTCCACAATTACGTCGACCCTAACGTTCGTGTCTATCATTCTCAATATACGATACCTACAATCATCCAAACTGGTATAAAGTTTCTTCTTAGAATTGTCTCGAGAAACCTTGAACTTATTTTGACCTTTGACCTTTTTTCATGCTCTAATGACTTTGAAAAAAATTACGTGAAAAATTATGTCGACCCTAGTGTTTAAGTCCATTTCTCTCCATCTATGGTACCTGTAATCATCAAATCTGGTATAAAGTTTTTTCTTAGAATAATATAGAGAATTGTTGCCTTTATGTTGACCTTTGACCTATATTTTCTGCTCTACTGACTTAGTAAAATTTTACCTAAAAATTACGTCAATCCTAGCATACTGGTCAATTTCTCTCAATCAATGATACCTACAGTTATCAAACCTGGTATAAAATTTCTACTTCGAATGATCTAGGGGATTGTTGCACTTACTTTGAACTTTGACCCATATTTTATGCTCTACTGACTTTGTAAAATTTTACGTAAAAAATTACGTCAGCCCTATCGTTTAAGTCCATCTCTCAATCTCATGATAACTAAAATCATCAAACCTGGTATAAAGTTTCATCCTAGAATGGACTCGAGGATTAATGCACTTGTTTCAACCCTTCTTCTGGGATGCTGTTTTTATTTATACCCTTGACCTATATATCAAGTTCTGCTGACTTTGGAAATTTTATGTCAACCTGGCATCCATGATTATATGGACAAGAGCATTCAAGTCCATTTCTCACCAACAATACCACCAACAATCATCAGACATGGCATAAAATGTTTTCTTAAGCTGCTGTCCTCGAGTGTTTGACTACTTTATACCTTTAACCTATATTTTTAACTCTGTTGACTGTATACCTATATGTATAGAACTGCACAAATTTCTAAATTATTTTCCTCTATCCATGGTATCTACTACTGAGAAAGCATATGGCAGGTGCGACATAGCACTCCGCGGAATTCTTGTTTTATTTTGCCTCACAATTTGTTATTTATTTATTTGTTTTGATTTCATTTATTATCTATTTATTTTTTATGTTCTTGAAAATATGTGTCTTCCTTGACCAAACTAGGAAATTTATAATCCGCTTTACACCATCAACAGTGATAAAAACAGACAACATTTTTTCTCAGTAACAAATTGTTTTTTATCTTCTCTCCTCGAAATCATTTAATTTTACTTGGCCACCAGAAACTCTGAAGTAAAAAGAT
Source organism: Ctena decussata (assembly GCA_963989385.1). Lineage (NCBI taxonomy): Eukaryota > Metazoa > Mollusca > Bivalvia > Lucinida > Lucinidae > Ctena > Ctena decussata. The sequence continues at coordinate 48,901,003 of OZ022500.1, forward strand.
AGCATGTGAGTGTTATGATCATCAGTTGTCAGACAGATTTGAAGAGTCTAAATGTCTTTAAGTGACTTTTTCGGGTGCTTTGATTTCTTTTGAGTGCTAGGCTTGCTCTCTACCAGTATCCACACATGACGGTACGTCACAAGTTTTTGTGACGCAATCCGATGTAATATTTCACCATATCCTATATCTGTGAAACCTTGCTGCACGTCGAGCAAGTATAATTGATTTCCTAATGCAAACTCAACTGAATATTAAAATGAAAATAGGTTTTGTTTCGTACCTTGATATATTTTGTCTGTCTTTGAATAAACTATGAATAATAAGTCCTAAGTGACACATTTGCAAAGTGGTAACCTCGTTAGGGAAAGATTGGTTCCTTTGTTTAACGTTGTTTTGTGTGTATCTATTTGCTTACTCCCCTTCTCGGAGCCATTGGTAGGATATGCTCTATAGGACTTCTTTAACACTTCATATTACTCTGTGTATTAAAATAAACGCAAATACATTTACGGGTTAAATTATGTTGCATGCATCCCTCATAACTTGCGAGTCAGATCATGTTCTTTTTTTTTAACGCAGGCTATTGTAACAAATAGTTTTTGTATGTTCAAGTATTGCTATCATCAACTTGTATACAAGTTTGATTCAGTAAAATGCAATGTAAAATGCAAAACAGTGTCGTCAGTTTTTCATGAATCATTCTGGAACTTTGCAAGCTTCTTCTTCATGGTCTACAGATATGCATGTGACTTAGGGATTATGGTCTTATTTTTAACCACATTTTTGTGCTTTGCGAACTTAGTCAATTTTGGGCATCAGAAGACCTACTGAGTAGGTAATTTGTGTGCGCAACTCCTGCTACAGTTTCTAAAAATCATTTTGAAACTTTGCAGATGGTCTGTATATGTGCTTCACAGTCTGATCATTTTTTCACTTTTTTAACGTTCAAATTTTGTTGTTGTTTTTTCACGTCCACCAACTAACATAATACTTAGACAGTGGGTACCTTGTGTGCGCAATTCCTCATACGGTTTTGTACCATTCATTTCGAAACCATGCGGGTGTCTTTAATTTGCATTGATATGTACATGTGGTTTTTGTTGAATCTCCAGATTTTTTTCATTCAATTTTTCTCTCATTTTACTTAGTCATTTTCAGACTGAAATGCATAGACAGCGATGCACAACTCCTAGTAGAGTTGTTGTATCGACGTTTTTGAAACTTTGCAGATGTTTTTATCATGGTCTGGGGATGTGCATGTGATTTTGATAGTTTTGTCAGATTAAGTTTTTTATCTCTTTTTTATGTTTTGAACTTAGAAATTTTTCAAGCATTGGTACTATTATAGATAGATATTTTCTATAATAGTACCCTTGTGTTGTGTATACCTTGTGTTGGCAATTCCTCGCACATGTCAGCCTTTTTTAAATTTTGCAAATGCTTTGCTCCTAAATTAATTTTATCAGTTTTGTTACCATGTATTGAACTTAGTCGATTTTTGTGCTTCAGTTCTATTAAACAGTAAGTCCATAGACAGTGTTTACCTTGTGTATACAACTCCTCTTACAGATAGGGAGCCCCGGTAGCTCAGTGGGTTAAGCTCTGGCCTACTGGTCTAGCAGACGGTTTCGAGCCCCGCTTGCGACGAGAAACTTTCCTACCGTAAACGGGGTTCTATTGCACTTAGCCTTTCATTATCACCGTCACAACTTCCTGATATAACTGAAATACAGTTGAAAAGGACGTAAAATCGCAAGTCATCCATCCTCTTATAGATTTATACTTTTCTTTTAATACTTTCCACTTGTTTCTGTTATGGTCAGAGCGATTGTGTGTGATTTTACATTCCCTGTTTGCTTTTTTCAAAGGCGGGGGACATAAATTCCTCGAAATTGCTAGTTAAGTTTTTATGTACCAGTGGATGTTTTTAGTGATTCACTGGATTCCATTGCTCTACCTATACATTGTAAAATGGTAATTATTGCTCGGTGACATGTCTATGTCCGGTAGCATAGTGCAGAAATGCTGAAATAACAAACAAGATCGAGTAAATCATGTTGAAAAATGATCTCACTCTGTTTGCCAGGTATTTTCTGTGGCAGCCATTTTGAAATTTACGAATTGCCGCCATGAATTAAATTTTCCAGCTTGGCATCCACCCTAAAAATAAAAAGCTAAAGAATAGCTTTTCTATCATTGTACCAAGTTCATGCTTTTATCAAATTTCACATATCTGTCCCGCTGAGTGTAGATCAAGTTTGTAAGAACGACTTAAATTGCACATTGAAAATGAATCATAGTACGACTATGACCTCTGATGAAATTAACAACAACACCATAATGTTCTCGGAATATAACTATTCTGATCAGTCAGATCCCAGCAGGCACATGCCGTCACATGACGTCGCATCGACGGCAATCCGACGTCATTTTGACGTTATGTGCTCGCTGGGATGTCTATTCTTTCTTTGAGACATATTAGATCTAAGTCACACTAGGCACACAATGTTGAAACAACACTGAATCGACGGGATTCAATGTTGCTTTTACATAGAGCGCCTGTTGGATTAATTCTTAAACTAAGTTTGGCCAGAGAGCTAATATGTGGCATAATTTGGGTAGCAACTTAGCAACTTTAAAAAAGTGTATTGTTCAATCTTACATCTGTAAGGTAACGGTAGAGTTTCTTAAACATAATTAACAACGGGAGAAAAGTCGGTGGAGTTCACACATTTTAATGTTTTTACTTAAACAGAGAGTAAGATTGTGGAAAGATAGCAAGAAAATTCTTTGAAACGAAATTGGGCGTGTAATCTGTATTCATGTACACTCTGGTTTGGCGCCAATTTAATAAATACCGTCTCTTTACAAAGATAATGGTCAAACGTGCAACAGAGGAAAGAGGACCCCGTGGCATAGTTGTTAAGAGCGCTGATACGGTTGTGGTTCGAACGTGGATATGGTCATCTGCGAGAAACCCAAGTTCTCGGTGCTAAAGAGAAATCAGGTAGGATCTCCCAAGGGACTCTGGTTTTCGCTCTCGAATGATGAAAGTTTGGCTCAGCATAGGTCAAATATTCTGAAAGGGACATAAATGATTTGTAGTAGAACCGTTACAGATAAGTCATACATTATTAGTTCTCTCTGTTCCTTTCTGAGTCAAGAGAGGCCGAATGTTTAGCGTATATGCATGTAACGTGCAACTTTCAGACGAACACTTTTTAAGGATTTTGATTCCATTTGCTCCATAACCCATTGTTAGCGACAACGTTAAGTGCGCGAGGCGGAGAAGGTGAAGGAATATAAAGACAGCATCTACAGTAGTGAAGTTTCGCTGAGTCTCTTAAGTCTTTATCTATCATTATTATTTCAGAGGGAAACATCATTTAGCTTACCTAGACGACGAAGCACTACAAAAATGTGGTTTGCTTTTTTAGGAAAGGCTTTTCCTATTAGAGTTGACCCTTATACGCGGGGCCAGTAAAATGAAAGAGACAGGGTTGCTGCCACTGATTGTGTACGATTTCACATCAAACAACAAAATAGGGGTTGATATTCCCTCCTGCAACGATACGCTGCAGCCTGACTGCTAGCCTTGGGTTCTGGGACTGTTTTTTTGGTAAAGTTGAAAATTTTATAGTGTATGGGTACATCTCCGTGTCTTATCGCAATATTTACAAAGGAAACAACATTAAATAACTGAGCCACGACACGATAAAACCAATAAAGTAACATGTGCGCATGTGGACATCCTTCCAGTCTGAGCACAGTCTTCAATGTCGGCAAAGAGGTAGCCTAGATCAAGAGCACAGCAAAAACTCTGATCAGGCTGGGCGGATGCCCAGGCTGATCTGAGTCTTTGCTGGGCGCTCAAGCCACTTTGTTGGTTTTGTAGTGTCGCGGTTTTTTTCTGAGTGACAAAGCCCTTCCAAAATGGAAACTTCTCATAAAGAATAAAATGCTCCTAGTGGAGCAAATTCTTTTCTTTCAGAATTTAGCCCGATTAAGAAGGGAGGCAAGAAATATGATAGAGATGCTTCCATTGAATGTTTATCTTTACACTTTTACTCACTCATATTTGTATTTACAGACATCATGAAACCAAATTGTATCTATTGCGTTATAAACGCTCTTTAATTACTTTAGAAATACAATCGTGCGTCTCAAAGTCATGTGCCATATATGATTAAACAACAATTGGATTCAGACAGGAAGTACTTGACAACAATTTTGTGGTTGATTTCCAATGTTCTCCTCTTGTTGGTGGAGCCTTAACTTGTACTTGATATAATGATAAATACGTAAATTCTGATGTTAGTGGTTGTAACTTAAATAATGTTAGAGAAAACTATATGGACAATCCGAATCATTATATGCATGGCATGTCATCATCAGTTTTCGAAAATATTGTAGTACAAGTAAAACTAGTTATTTTGGGTAAAAAAGAAAGAAAGTAAATAAAAGAAAACTTTTGAGTGCTCATCATTTGAGCGAAGGCTCAAGACCACTCAACCACGTGTGTATGCAACTCTTCGACTCATATCTATGATCTGGCCCCGAGGTTATAAAACTTGAGTACATTCTCAAACTCAAAATAAAGCACACTGATTGGTTGCTTCCGAGCTCGGAAGCAGCCAATCAGTGTGCTTTATTTTGAGTTTGAGATTATACTCAAGTTTTATAACCTCGAACCCAGATTCTATTATGTGCTGCATACATGCTTTCACAAAATTTGTACTTTCTGTTGACTCCGATGTCACAGTAGCTTTGTTGCTTTTTCACCTTTTTTAGCAATGTATACAAGTTATTTTGGTAAGAAGCTGCACATGATTTCAATAGGTAAAGTGCAGAAAATACGTCTTTTGTATTCGGAGCTTTGTTGTTAAACTGTCCTCTGTGACCTTGACACAAACCAGTCAAGGATAGCAAACTCTATAATATTATTTTTATTTTATTTGCAGTTTGTTGAAAAGGCATTGCTTGGTTCACCTCAAGCTATTTTGTTGGACAATTTGCCATTCTTAGTCCTCCTGGTATCTTTAGAGATACGAGGTGATAAGCGTCTTTGAGTGGGTGGGGTAGTTAGACAGGCCTTGTACAGTGTACAATGGTAAGCAGTAGCTGTCCCACCTATTCGTGTATCACCGAAAGCATGTTATTAAGAACTTAAGGCAATTGTAACTGTTTTATTCCTTTACAGGAAAAGCTATTTAAGTTTTTTTACATGTAGTTTTCCTTATACAACAACACAGGCATGTCAGAAATCACGCTATTCCGAAAAATCACAAAGAAGAAACAAAACTTATAATTATGTTTATACCCATATGCTCAGCTAATAAGCAATAGAAACCATGCAATTTTAAGTGACTCTGAATGGGGGGAGGGGGCGGGGAGGGGGGGGGGGGCAGAAACGGCCCATATCATACAAGGTCATTTGCTGATGGAAAATCTGTGGGTTAAGTGCCCTAGCTGCTGGCTTTGATCATTGCTAGGCTTATTTCGTGAAATTATGAGTGTGACCGGCATGGGCAGTGTTGATACAGTACATAAACAGACACGGAAGCCAAGTCTGCTATTTTCGTTGCTCTGATGCGTTTTTTTTTTTGCTTTCAGGGCGTCTTCTTTCAGAATTTACATGTATTTTCATTGCAGCTGGTGGTTAGTGCCCTGTGGCGGCTGGAAAAATCCTCTCCGTACTTTCTCATAATGCATACATATATTTTCTAGTCCTTTGTGATCATTTTGATCATTCTCGGTCAGTTTGAAAACAGAATTCTGCTGAAGCCGGTGGTAGGGGATAGTGGGAAGAGTTGTTATATTAGTGCACATGAACAGACTCAATAAACTCGAGTCTGTTTTTCGTTTTTCTTATGCGTTTCTTGCTTACTGTGGGCTTTTTCAGAGTTATTTGAGCCGCGACACGAGAAATCCAACAAAGTGGTTGTGCGCCTAGTGCAGACTCAGATTAGCCTAGGCATCTGCCTAGTCCTATCAGACTCTTTACGAAGCGCTTAAAGGGTAGCTAAGGGTCTCAGCTACCCCCCATGCGGACAGCAAAGACCTTGATCAGACTGGGCGGATGCCCAGGCTGATCTGAGTCTTCGCTGGGCGCACATGTCACTTTGTTGATTTCTCTTGTCGCAGCTCATTTTATTTAGTGCAACACATTCAAATAATTTCTTCCTAATATATTGTTAGCATTCAAACAAGAAAAAATAAGGGTTGAGGGTTTTGTATGAGCATATATTACTACTCACCATTCTATGAAAAAATGCGTTTTCATTTCTGAGAATTTTTTGTAACTTTATCCTTTGAATGCATCATGTACATGAGTCAGTAGATACTGTTACTTGTAATATGAATGTTTTAACCAGAAAAAAACATGTGTTGTACTTATTGTTTGTTCACTGCTACTATATAGAACAGAGAGGCCCGAGCAAGGCAAGCAGTGTATGCTAAGATAAGCCTGCAAGAGCAGTCTGATATGAGTCTAAACTGTATGCCATGCCACAAGCAAGTGTTTGACGCTTCGTAGGACGATGAAATTAACTCAATTAAATGTAGGATATGATTCAGTAAATGAATTGTGGTTGGGGTTTCCCAAAATTTCAAGTTTACCCAGTTGGTCTAACTATATTCGCCTTCTTGACGAATTTGAGCCGCGACACGAGAAAACCAACAAAGTGGTTTTGTGCACAGCGCAGACTCAGATCAGCCTGGGCGTCCGCCCAGACTGATCAGAGTCCTCGCTGTCCGCATGGAGGTAGCTTAGACCCTTAGCTACCCTTTAATCGCTTAGCGAAGAGTCTGAGCGGACTGGGCGGATGCCTAGGCTGATCTGAGTCTGCGCTGGGTGCACAACCACATTGTTGGTTTTCTTGTGTCGCGGCTCATTTGTTGTCTTCCAGTGACCTTTAATGCAGCTTGTGTTAAGTGCCCCATGGAATCATAGTTCAGATTATATAATTGCTGGTCCTTTCGGATCATCGAGCTCGTTTAGAGTCATTTTGGAGTCATTTTGGTGAAGCCGGTGCTAGAGTTGCATATTTCATTACTGGTCTTGAACAAACTCAATCATCCCGAGTCTATTACTTCCGTTTCTTTTGTGCGTTCCTTGGTTCCGAAGTAGCTAATGTTTCGGAACTTCTTTATCTTTGCTGTAGCCGGTGTTGAGTGTCGTGTGGCGGCTGTAATATATCGCCCCGTACTTCATCATATTGCTGATTATATAATTTCTCGTTCTTTTGGATCAGTGAGTTCATTTAGTCATTCTGCATATAGAACTTCGCTTAAGCTGGTAAAGAGGGTGCCGGTGTTGCTTATTTCATCATTCATCTTAAAAAAAAAAAAAAAAAGTCTGCAATATTTCAGTTCAGTTCGTTGGTGTAACACTTACTTCCAAATGACCTATTTTTTCATAACGGTTTTTTTAAAACATCGGTTCAATATGAAGTACGAAAAAATTGGGTTTATTTGGCATTATGCAGACTCGGCTTTTTTATGATGAGTGATGAAATAAGCAGCACCGCCGCCCTCTTATAAGCGCAACTGCCATCTTCAGAACATTTGGTTTAACATTTGCAACTTACTGTCTGGACATTTCCACGATCAAGTATAACAGACATGAAAAAAGCGTGAAACAGAGAGATTGCCAAGTTTAATTCTTTCAGTTTAACAACTGTTTTAAAAGAAATCTATTATTGCCGCGTTTTTTATCAAAATGGAGAATTATGGCTTTATAAAAGTCTTATGCTTTTAAACATACTGTATATTTCAAAACTGCAGTTTGGTTGGATAGAAGTGTTACATAATAAGGTCATAAATATGAAAACAGACTGCACGAAGCTGTTTTTTTCTATCCTGATATACTGGATAAGTCAGTGTGTTATTATTATCACCTGACAGTTTAAATTCTTTGTGGTGTATACTATTCTTATTCTGAGTTTTAGGGACCTGACATTTCTAATTTTCACTGGAACACCATATGAGCAATTTGTTTACCATGGGTAATGCATTATTAACTATCTATCTCACTGTAAATTAAACAATGTTATACCGTTTGGATGTTATACCATCCAACTCTCAGACTGTAACATATGATTTTGGTCCTAACAGATCTGGAACTAGGGCTGTCTTTATTCTTGGTCGAGGACGTAAAGAATACAATCCATATATAAGTGAATGAAGGTGAAAACGCTGCATTATAAACCACAGTTTGTAACTAACACACTCATTATTTTTGGCAGGATGTTATGCATTTAGTCGTGCAAGACATAGTCTACCTTATTTAGTTTTATCATATTTTGCAATACACCAATATGCGCAGATGCACATTTCTTTGCTGGTCTCAAGGGCTACTTCCATACTGATAGAAAAAGCAAAAAACAACTCACAATTGTTTCTCAGAAAACTAGGAAATAGCTTTATTTGTCAAAATTACATAGCAATACATTTTGTATTAAATTATATATAGATTTTAAATTTTCGATTATTCTTTTGTTAAAAATTTTCTGAGAAACTTTTTTTCTCGACGCAGGGTTATAGTACAATAAATCAATTGTTGCACACTTGCCATTAAAAAAGTCCTCATGTATAGGTAAGCGTCGTCTGTAGTAAACCTCGACTTCCGCCAGCGCTGATATGGTCTGAAAATGCCGTTGATGAGGCACAAAACAAAACAACGGCAACAGCAAGTGCACTCCACCTTCATCCTTTCTGTCACGTGGATTGAAACAGGATTTGTAGTTTAAAGAGGGGAGGGTTACCCTCTTTTTTTTCAATATTTTTGTACAGACTTTTGTAATTTCCATTTTGCTTATTTGGAAGAAGAAACCATTCAAAAATAGGGTCTGTTTTTACAGGAAAGAATTTGCTTCTAAAAGACCAAATTCTTTTCTTTAAGACTTGACCCCCATAGAGAAGGGAGACAGAAATTATGATGGCTGATTTGTTTCCCCTGAAAGTATGCCCATTCACCTTAATTCTTATCGTAACTCAAGTAGATCTTTATTGGCTCGTCAGATAGTCAAAAACAGATGTGGGCATATTAAAGTATGCTATTAAAATTCTGAAACAGTGTCTTAACAGAACAGAGTCTGTTAGATGGTCCATTTAAGTTTTTCTTTAACTAATTTATGTCTGACCTCTAAATTATAGTTCCTTGATCTTCGTAGTAGAAAATTATATATTTTCGTCCAGCCTAGTTTCAATGATGCATGGGCTCCTAGTCTTCAAAGTCCTTTCCAGCATTTTTGTGACACAATTTTACAGTCTGTCTCATCGTTTCAGGTTTCGATATCTGCAATGGAACGCCCATCTGACTTGTAAAGCTGTATTATACTCCTACGCAAATTTTCAAAAGTCAAACAGTGCAAACCCGTACCGACATACTGTTTCAACTGGCTCTTAGCAGACTTGGGGCTTAATTGCTTATAGCATTTCTGTTAGCAATTAAGTATTCTATAGATAGTATGACCGGAAATTATCGAGAATTACATTTTTCCTATTAATCCTATTTGTTTCAATAAATCATTTCCGTGGTGAATTAGTAAGAACGGAATTTTATACAGAACTTCTGGCTTAAACATTTCATTTTACTGGCATTTTCAGTAATTTATGTCAATTTGTTGGACCAAGGGGTGTAAAATCCCAAAATAAGATGGATTTTCAAGAACTTTTCAGAAATATAAGTCTAATACCAGACAACACTGCTTCAGGTTAACACACTCTAGTCTGAGTAAAATGAAACAATATCTTGTTGGTCAATGTTGTTATGTGATATAAAATATTTAAGTCTTGATGTCGGCAACTATGTTTTTAAGCATTTGAAACTTGGCTTTGGAGCATAAACACTAAAATCTCATAAATGTCGGGCTCTAAACTGTTCAGGACAAAGTTACATGAATATTCAGTAAGGATGGTCTTTTTTTTATATCAGTGATTATATTTAGTAGCCCACACTGCTGAAAATAAACCATTTTTCTTAGAATATGGTGAAAATTTGGAAACCTAGCTGCTGTTCAGATCCAGATATTTTCTTATGAAATAAAGGCGATATCACACACAGTTGCTAATTGTACAGCAGTATTGTTTCTGTATCTCAAAAAGTAATTTTAAGTATATATTCTTTATTTAGCAATTTCCTTTGTCTCAAGTTTTGTCTTATTTTGCGATTTTGCTAAAATTTTGCAGTTGGTTAAAGGGGAGACAATTCACATCGTTTAGATGAATAACAGATATCAAAGCCATCACATTGAACTTTAGGTACGAGTAGACCAACAACATATTAAATTAGTTTCATTTATTTCATATGAAACTAGAAACATTCTGGCTGAAATCTGGTAAAAATCTCAATAATTTCCGGACATAACATATCATCAGTAATAAAAGATAGAATCGGTATCAGTTAGTCGTGGTTGCTAACATTCTTTTGTGGCACGTCTAATTTGGAATTTAGCATGGACGTCAAATGAGTCAAGAATATGTTTTTTCTTTCTTCCTTATTTTTTTTTTTTGCTTTTCTTTTTCAGCTTAGGCGGAAACTATATGTAACTCGGGTCAAAATTGCCCAAATAGCATCTTTAATGGGTTTTATCCGACCCTATCGGCTTACTGAACGGGATTATATACAAAACATCTCTAGTCAATATGCCATATGTCAGTGAAGTCAACATAGTTTCGTATAGACCAGTAAAGTCAACTACAATGTATTTAAAGTTGTCATGTTCCACTAGTCTCTTTCTTCGCAATAATTCGAACTACGTCAGGACATTATGAGAATTATTAAAGCACACATATCATGTAATTGTGGATTTTAAAACTTAATCATTTCAAGCAGCAAATTTTAGAAGAAAACCCACAGTTTTGTCTAGCTTGATCTCAGACTCTGTACAAGCCTATGAAATTAAATATGTGCAAGTAACATTTTAGAGATAAAATTAATTATGTTCAAAATGCAGCAATTTGAGAGTCAAACCAAAAGGACACATATCTCAAATAGAGGTCATTGAAAATATACAGCTTGGTGATGTAAACTGCCCAGTGAACCGTTTCGACAGCTGAACGTGACGCAGACGTATCCGCCTAACACCCGTGTTTATTTGAGATCTTATTGCCAATACTAATTTTGTTATGTTCTGAGAAGTTTAGCTTCAAGCACATGGACAGGATTTTTCCCGTAATAAAGTCAGTGTCCAGATTTCTTTTTACGAAATTTGCGCCCGGACTTGCGCCTCATGACCCGAGGTACAATTTGTGTGGATTTGAGTAGGGAAGGAGTCCCAAATGTTTCAAATAGTATATCAGCTCATTCGCTGTGGTAGTTCTAGAGAGGAGAACTATTTGGCTTAAATAGAATTTTCATAATCATTTTCATCTTCCCTGAAAACCATTTTATCAAACTTTCGTTTCCCTTATCTCCCTTAGGCTCATGAAGACTCCACCTTATATTTGGTAGCCTTATATTTCTTTATAACTTTGTGGCATCTGCATTGTATTGTTCAGAGTCAGGAAATACTTTCCTGATCAAATTGTTAGAAAATGAAAACAAGCGACAAGTTTAATTGTCGGAAAACGGATATTTCTAAGTATATATTTGCCCCAAAACTCTCTCATACACTGCAATTGATTCTTCGAATATAGATTTTACAAAAGTATTATTTCACTCAAGATTCCAGAAAACTGGGTTGCTCATTTAGAAACAGTATGAAAATAAACCTTAATATATAGATTATCTGTTTTACCGTCCTCTTCGCCCAACTACCATCCCCTACACCCAACACAAAAAGGTGTTGCAGCTCGTTGCCGTAGGACCTTTTTGCGTTTGGCGTTGGGGACGGTAGATGGGCGTACGGGACGGTAGTTGGGCTTAGGGGACAGACTGCAACGGACCAGAGGAAAGTTTGATCGCTTCCTTAATATGCAACCTCCAAGCAGCACACACTTACAGTTCATGCTGTATACCTTATTATCAGTAACCGTGCAGTAAGGACAGAAACGATCTGTAAGTTGCAGAATTTAGAAGACAAGTCCAAAGTGAATTTGCAGCCAGACTTGGAAGAGAGAAATCTCTTTTTTCTTAATATGTCCTGTAGCTTTGTAAATGAAAGTACTTGTTTATACTTGTTGATACGATGTTTTCAAAGAAAAATAAAGTTAAGACCAAAGTAATTTTATCCGACTACTGCACAATGTCCAAGGCACCAGCGCTCGTCCGAAGACAAACGTTAACGTGCAATGTCAGCAAACAGCAAAAAGGGGGCATCAAACTAACACCGTAGCAATGAAGACCATCCGACCATGTCATTGCAGGACAAGGCCTAGCAGAACCAATGCGACATTTCTATATCTGTTCAAGTGCAGTATTACTGATATTACGAGGAGCGATCGAAAAGTTCTAAGCCCCAACATGTTTTGAAACCTTTAGAGCGAATTTCATTTATCGATGTTAAACAGCCATTATTCTACAGAGCAACAATTACCAAATGCTGGAATTTATTGGATAACACTTCACCCTTTACAGTTCCCCCCCCCCCCCCCCCATGCGTGCACTGTTTAACTCTCTGACCGACCATAACTTTAGCAGAGTCAAACATTTGCAATTGTTTTTTGCAGATATATATCCTAAGGCATCCCGGTAATTGATGATATATGCAAACATAAATTTATTCCATTTCAGAATAAAAAGCAAAATTTTGATGTTCAGAAAGTGTCTGGTTTGAGAGTCTCTGCAGACAGTCCACAATCGGAGTCGCATGCTCTGCGTGCACAGAAGCGGATATCTTTTATCTCTTTTTGACAAAAATCATGTAAGATGTCAATGTTCATACATGTGTAAACATTGTTTGATTTGCTTACCATGTTCCTAACAAACAGGAAAGTAGGATATGGGTCTCTAAATTCCAGGATTGCAATATTTAAGGGTTTACGGTAAAGCCACCAGATGCCAAAATATTTTGCATTTCCATCAAACTATTGACGAACCATCATATTTTCATGTACTGCAAGAAGAACCGTTTAAATCTTGTAGAATGTGAAGAATGATTTTTTCAAAGTTAGGCAAGACAAATAGATTTAGAATGTTACCTTTAAAATATGCAACCCCTCTTGTGTTTACGCGCTGGAAAAAAGGAAACGTTCGCCAAATGTTTTTGAAACTTCCATCGAAGCTAGTAAATGACAACTAATTACTTTCGTGTTAAGCACGAATGCGCAGATTTACTATAAGTATCTTAGACTCAGGACTTTTCGATCGCTCCTCGTACTGTCCTTATTTCAACTTCCACCCGCCAGGTACACATACCAAGTGCATGTCAGGTTAAAAATGTATCACATATACATTTGGTTTAAACGATATTTCATTAATCAATTCACATTTGTGTTGTTTCAGCAGCAAGTGCTCATAAAATTTAATTGTTTTAAAATTACTAGATGGTGGCTAATGACGTTAACAAAACCGGACCACCAGTCAGGTAAAAAATACTAGCTCATCTCTGGATATGCCGACGTTCTGACGATGCATACAGTAACTGCCGATGGTAGAATACAGGACCTGCGTGGATTTTACAAAAAGGTCGGTGTGTTCAGTATCAGAACTTGATCAGAGTCATGTGCACAGACTATACTGGGCTTATGTTTCACATGTCTTTAGACGATCGACAGATATGTTATTTTGAGTAAGCTTCAAAATGATACAAGCCAGATGTTAAAACAATTTATGATAGCAGAACACGGACTTTTTGATGGCCCATTTAAGTTTATACTTACCAGCTTTTGTCTGACCTTAAAATTACAGTTCTTTGATCTTATCAGACAAGATTAGATATCTTTGACGTTTGTAGTAACCTATCTTTGTTCGTGTGATATATGTATTTAGTTTTCTATTAGCTGTTTCCAGTTTTATCTAACTTATTATGCTTTTCTGTTCTTAGGCGATGCGGCGCTTGAAAATGCTAAATTGGCGGCTGAAGGTTTTCTTAAACAGAAAGATCTAGAAAGTTTGAATGATTGCTCTATTCTACTGTGGTTTACTCTCGATAGTTAAACTCAAATCATGTTTTAAGATTCAGCTTGTTATTGAAACGGAACCTTATTTAACGATGCCGTTAATTGTTTACTGGTGATACGCCCAAGGGCAATCATTCACCAGGACCTGTGAGCAGCTAATGAATCTGATGCACAGAAGCAGAGGTGAGGGGATTTGAAAGGAGTTCCAGTCTCGGATAGTCTGTGGGAAAAAACTGGACTTGTATATGTCAGTCCCAGCCATAGGGATTTGAAATGTAAGAGAATGATCATTCCTGGTACGCCTACTTGCGAGGAGCAAGGTCATTTATGAGTATACTGGCTGTTCCCTTCAGACTTTGTAAAATTTTATGAGTCTACTATCTTTCCTCTTTTTTTTCAGACATTCCCACTTAAGTTTCTCCAGAATGCCAGTTAAACTCCCAAAAAAAGGTGTAATTTTCTGCTACAAATCTAGCCGCCCTATTCTGCACCGTCTCTAGTTCATCTTGAAGATGTATACTTTGAGTGACCCAAACTGAACTTCATATACCATACTCCAGGACTGGACGAACAAGTCCCTTGTATGCTGACATTTTAACGTCATGTGAACATGCCGCCAAGATACGTTTAAGGAAGCCAGGGTTTATATTAGCCTTTGTGCAAATATTGCTGACACGTGTGTTCCTTTTCAAATAATTGGTAATGGTAATGCCAAGATACTTGATACTTTGTACATTATCGAGAACCGTTCCTATAATGTATGGGAAGCATTGGTCTTTTTGATCCGTGTCCTTGTAATCTGCATTATATTGCATTTGACTGGTTGAAATGTCATGTCTCAACTCCTTGCCCAACACACTAAACGGTCTATATCCTCCAGAAGTTTCGCTGTGTCTTCACTATCTCTGATTTTACGATAGCAATTACAGTCATCTGAGTCAATTTCCTCTGTCATATCGTTAATGTTCAACGAGAACAACTATGGTTCTAGAACGGTGACCAGGGGACAGCTGATAAAACGAGGAGGGGTGGGAGATCTGATTTAACTCCATTCACTACTACACGCAGCTGCGTTTCACAGAGAAAACAATCTTTCCATTTCAGTGACTTCACGTCAATACCATAGCCATATAGCATACATTTAAGTGATTCATGAGGGGGCGTTCGAACGCTTTATCGAAGTCTAGTTAAAAGTGTCAAGCTGCCCGCCCTTATCTAAGAATTTTGTCCAGTCGTTTATAATCGTAATCAACTGAGTTTCACAACTATGCCTTTTCCGAAATGCATGTTGTCTGTCTGACAAAAGTTTATGTTTATCCAAATGTGCCAGAATATTAAAGCAAACAATATGTTAGTTTAACTTGCAAGGTACACGAGATAGAGAAGTCGGTCAGTAATTGCAAACCAAAAACATTGAACACCTTTTTTGAAGAACGGGCATATATTTGCTAGAGACTATTCCTTTGGGGTTTTATCCGTGTCAACAGATTTTTGGAAGTTACTCGGCCGCCACTTCCTTTAAGACTCTATGATGCAGTTCATCAGGTCCTTAAGCTTCTGAGGGGTTCAAGCTCTTAAAAAGTTGTGTTATTCCTTCAGCTGAAACAAGAATTAAAAGAGCCGAGCGTTTAGGGAGGTAAGACTTGGGTGTATTTACTTTTGTTGAACACATCTGTAAAGTAACCATTAAATTCATCTGCCTCTTCCAACTCTGATTCTCCAACACCACTACCATTTCACCTCTTTAGAGATGTCGCATTCTAAGTATCTTTCTTTTGACTATAAATGTACCGGGAGAAGTGTCTGTGACTAGCCTTAATATCACCAACCAAGTTACTGACATACAAATCGTGTTGCTTTTTCACATCAGCCTTGATTTCCCTTCTCCAAGATTCAAATTTTGACCAAAGTTTGTCACTGTCATTCTTTTTAGCCTTCCGCGAATCTTTCTTCTTATCTCAGGGGTTATATAAGGAACAAAAAATGTCGACCTACTGGATTTTTTTTGGGATAAGCTTTTCAACAGACCCCTGAATAAAGGAAGTTATCAAGTCAAAGGTTTCCATTTGAGTAACCATTAAAGTGTCAATATTTTGCAAAGTCTGATGCTTCTTTCCCCATCGATTTAAAATCTCCCTTTTGGTATAAAAACACTTTCCTCTCTGGTTTTTTTTTGGACGATGTAAATTTTCAATATTTTGAGATCACATCATGATCACTAAGTTTGTCCAGGGAATGTATTTCTTGAAATTGACCAGGAAGAGAAGTGAAAAATATATCAAATGTGTTTTTCTCCCGAGTTGTTGGAAATTACACCAGTTGTTCTAAACCATGGTCATTCATGACACCAATCATCATTTGCCTCTCTGACTGACGCAACACTGATTCTGACTTATTGAGCCGCGACGCGACAAAACAGACAATGTGGCTGTGCGCCCAGCGCAGACTCAGATCAGCCTGGGCATCCGCCCAGTCTGATCAGAGTCTTCGCTGTCCGCATGGAGGTAGCTTAGACCCTTAGCTACCATTTGAGCTCTTAACAAAGAGTCTTATCAAACTGAGCAGATGCACAGGCTCATCTGAGTCTGCACTGTGCGCACAACCACATTGTTGGTTTTGTCGTGTCACGGCTCATATAGTAAGCCTGGCCAAGCAATATCTTTGAAGTTGAAATCCCTTAGCACATGCACTTAAGGGAGCTTTTTCCCTTGTGCTTTGTCCTAATCAGGAAACAGTTGAATTCCTCATTTGAGCCACAAGGTTGGCGATACCAGCTTGCTACATAATAAGAAGTTTTGTTTGCAAATATTTTAGCCCAAACCGATTCCGAGTCGTTTTGAAGTTCTGACAAAGGTATGTGCGGAATGTCCTTATGACCGAAAAGCATTACTCCGCCACCATTAAGGTTTCTGTTCTTGCTGAACGTTTTTAAGGAACAATTACGAAGTTGCATCTGAGCTGTCAATTTTTGTGTCCTAAATAGCCACAACATGAGGTTTGTGGACATCAAGGAAAGCTGATAAATCCGATTTATTACCTCTACAACTGTTTAGGTTCAAGCTAATGAGTTTCAATCCACCGAGAGTCTTGTAACTAAGTTTGTCTCATTTGTAATGTTTGATGAAAGCCGAACATTCTTTTCGCCAGACAGAGGGGATCAAATCTATGATCAGTTACTTGACTCAGCTGACCATCATAAAGAAGAGTCGGAAAAGTTGAAAAATTCACCTTTTGGACAATCCATGTGCACCTTGGTGTCAATACATTTTCATTACCAGCCTTCGAAATGAATAAACATTTATTAGGAATCCACAGTTCGCAGCCATTGCACTGAACTGCCTTATGACCATTGAAAACCGCAAGACTGCACAGGCCGCAATCAGCTTTGCAGTTTGCACTTTTCTACGCTGTTTGCAAATTAAACTTTTGTATGGCGTATTAAAGAAAAAGATAAACCCACGATGGTCTCCAACACGGTATAAATATCTTTTCTTCCACTTTATTATGCGAACTAAGCTGCGTGACAAAAAATATGTGCGAACGATGAAGATTCAGGTTAGCCTGCATATGCGCATAATTTGACGAGTATTCGCTTTCGTTATTGCCAACAGCAATGTTTCTGATCAGACTGCAGATGCCTTTTTTCTTGGCATGGCGCAGCTTATGTATATTCCATATCCTTATTTGTGACAAGGTTGTTTATTTGAGTTTATTTATTGAAAACCTTCACGTAAACGAAATTGCGCTGAACACAAAATTGTAAGCCCAATCTAGCCTGCGCGTTAGGTTTCTTCGCCTTGCGCCCAGTACTGTATACAAAGTGCAAACATTCTGGGAGCTAAAGTCAGAATAGGCTTTGGATGAATCGACACTCTTTGTAGCGAGGCAACTCTACGATTTTTGTCCAACCTGTTTCCCAGGGGACAAAAGTCTTACCTTTTATAGTAGACCCTATTTTTGAAGGGCCTCTTTGTCCCGGGTAGCAAACGGCAAGTCCTTTCGTTAAGATGTCGAAAAACATGCAGGTCGAAAAATATCGAAAACATGTACTCATACACGATAAGTGAGATTATTTGTCTGATGTAGTGGTACTCTTTGCCCTGTGGCGGGCCTTTTAAGAAGTAGGACACATTGCTATGCATGTCATCATGGTATGGAATTTTACGTCCTTCATTGCTACCTTTGTTGATTTAGATTTTATGTTTACATTATAAGCAGGAGAAAATTTAGATCATATATCTTTTATTGCCATTTTGTGTCCCATCAAACAGGGTTTTGGGGTGGGTGGGGGAATGCTATACTGATTTGACTTTGTCCTTCGCATCTCGTCGAGTCCCATCCCAATCTAAGTTTTACTCATAACATGTGTTGCCTATGAAGCATTGTGTCACAATTTCGAATATTTATCTGTTACAGCAAGAGCTGTCAAAAAGATAAATTATATAACTCCATCGAGCATTTTGCATACTAGTAGGTTTAGGCCGTTTTCAACTTATATGATTGTCCCAGTGAGAAATGCAAAAGATTTTGTTGAAACTTGAATAATCAGCTTATTATCTCACAAAAAAATTGTCGAACAAGTAGCATGACTTTGTTTAGCATTTTGCATGACCTATGGCCCTTTAAACTGACAAAACACTCTCATTCAGTGCAGTTTGATCAAAATGTTAAAATGTTAATATGCATCTTCGAATAATTAATTTAGAGCCTGGAATATTTGTCTGTTTCCTTACACAGAACTCATAGAACAAGGAGAATTACTCTGTTTCGCATTTTGCACGGATTATTATCACTTTCAACTTATAAAAATGCCCCATTTAGGGGCATATTTGGTTAATAATGTTTGAATAGAGTGTCATTTTAAGTTTGAAACACATGTGTCTTTCCTGCTTCTATAATGACTGTGTGTGTGTGTGTGTGTGTGTGTGTGTGTGTGTGTGTGTGTGTGTGTGATTTGCATATTCTTTTAACGATTACCTTTCGCTTTAATTTAATATCAAAACACTACATTTATTTTGGAAGTTTTTTAAAAGGTAGAAGATTCCCTCTTAAATATATTCGAAGACATGTGACTGGATAAGTAGGTCGTAAAGCATACCAGATGAATTTTACTTCCTATGTACTAAGTTGACATTGCTATGTTGAGCTTACATTATCTAGAATAGTATGTGTAGTCTGTACCTGTGGGAAGTAGAAGAGCCCTTATCACTGCCTGAATATCTTTAGCAAGTATCGCGACGCAAGGGGTAAATGAGCCGAAAGACAACCGAACCAAAAAGTGAGGCATGTGCGCCACGCGAAATCTTAAATCAGCCTGGACATCCGCCTTGTCTGGTCAGAGTCTTTGCTGTCAGCATGGAGGTAGCTATCCATTTTAGCGCAAAGCAAAGGGTAGCGAATGCTCAGGCTGATATGAGTCTTCACTGGGCGCTCAAGCCACTTTGTTGGTGTTGTCGTGTCGCGGCAGTAATTGCCAAAAACAAAAGAAAATAGGTTTGATTTATGTGTTTACCGTGATGATTCATTGACGAGTTAGAGGGTTATCATGCGAACCGAACAACCAACTAAATGTTTTGTACCACTTCAGATACTGAGGGTGAGGTTGGGCCTGTAAAATCGATTTAAGCCCCCCAGTAATTCATTACTGACCGTTCCAAGGCGGTAGTTATGTTGTGGTTCTCTGTTGCCTGTTTTTGGTGTCAGAGTTTCTGTGATGTTTTACCTTATGTATGTTCTTATTATTTTTGGTTCGGTTTGGGTTGCTGAGTGGCCACCTTTTGGGAACAAGCTGCTCACTCGGTTGGCCATATGTTCTCTGTATCTTGATTATTTGTATTCTTAGTTGTTTCCAACTATGGTTTGGGGGCTGGATTTGGATTTTGATTGTTTCAGTTCCTGGTCTTTGCATACGTTTTACTTGCATTTGAAATGTTCATTTCTTTTTACTGGAAAAGTAGTTAAAAAAGAGAAAGTAAAAGTTTAAAATTTAAAAAAAAGCCATCAACAATTCTTTACCTAAAGCACTCTACAATTTTAGTAAATTTATGTAATTTATTTTGTTTAATTATGCCCCCCACTTCGAAAAAGATGAAGGACGTAATGGTTCGGGCTTGACTGTCCGTCCGCACGTAACATTTAAAAGAGGTGTTCTTTTATTGAAAAACTGCTTGAGCCTTGATATTTACATTAGAATAAGCAGGTCATATTTTTTTCTTTTCTGTCAGTTTTGTACTTACAGAGTTATACCGTTTGAAAATAAACTTAATGAGTAAATATACTAAAGCTGTTCCACAAGTCATCGGAAAGAACGTTGAGCTGCCAGGATGCCCCACATTTAATAGAACATTTGGGGCTAGGTGCCTGCCGCAGAGCCAATGAGGAAGTTCGCAGAGAGATCCAAGCAGCCATCGGAGAATATGAGAAATCCCTGATCCTTGTCAAGAAACGGAAACTAAGGTAGTTTGACCACGTCTCAAGGACTTCTGGTTTAGCAAAGACGATTCTACAGGGCACAGTGAAAGAAGAAGAGTTGGGAAGAAAATATTAAAGGTGGGACAGAAATGGGCTTTTCCAGCTCAACTAGGGCAGCTGAAAACAGAACAAGGTGGAAAGGGGTCGTTTCGAAGTCACCTGTGGTGCCCCAACGACCTTGAAAGGTTATGCGATACCTGTGTTTCTTTACTTCTCAAGGTCAAATCTCAGTTTTGGCTGGCTTGGCTTACTGTCTTTCTTCAGATGAACTCGGAAGGCCATCATTACCAGGTCATGGTTACTTCCTTTGTCTGCTCCAGGAAAGCTCCTTGCCTTATTGAGGTTAACTTCATATTGAAAACCCCTTCCTCACAAAGTTGTAGTCAATCTGGCTATGATGCATCCTGTCTGGGCTGTGCCATGTCCACCTTCTGGATAGTTTGTGGGGGCACAGGGTAAACGGCATTAAAGCAGTGTTTATGCAAAACAGACCTGCTTTTTCCGTCGGCCTTGTACTTACAGATTTCGGCCCTTTTTTAAAAAAAGTACATAAAATCGTAATTGTAAGCTGTTGATTGAGGTATCATGTACACTTTTCATGGCTGCGCTTCAGTGAAAGAAGTAGGGTATATATCTAACACTTATAATGGAATTTTACTTCCTTATAATTTCCATGCCTTGTTGGTTTTTAACTTTTCTTTATATCATTTACAACTGCCCACGTTGTTGTCGTTTTTCCCTTGTCCTACTTGGCACTTAAAAAGTCTATGTAAAGCAAATATTTGGTACTATAAAAGGTCACTGTGACATTGTAGTAGCTGAAAAGGTAATATTGCTTGCCAAGTGATTAGGCTAATCATACGAATATTTAGAATATTAAGGAGCGTTTTCATTGATTTGTCTGCGAATGCGTTAACATCGCACTATATGGTCTTTGTATATGTTTGATTTTAATGAATGAATCAGTTGGCCTGATTTAACAGAAACAATGGAATCAAAATGTTTCATATTTGCTGTTTTGCATTTTAATTGTCAATAACCAACCACCTGGCTTTTTTTTTGTTTCAATTTTTTTTTTTTTTATTTATTTTTTTTTTTAAATTCTCTGAATACTAATAATGGGGGGGTAAAAAGTTCGTTCAATAAAAAGTTTTTTTCCAATACATTTTTACTCACTAATGCCTAAAGTACCATAAAAGGGGCATAGACTAAAAAGTGCAGACCCAGACCAGTCGCCGCAAAACGCGGAGTCTGATCAAGGTCTACACTGTTTTGTTTGCATAACATTTACAGCAATTTCATTTAAAACGATAATAGATAAATAAATAAACCAAATACCCCTTAAATGATGAATGGACTTATCCAATTTATGAGGAAAGAAGAGTCCAAAATGCATATAAATGGGTTAATGATACTGACAACAACAGCAGAAATAATATTGGAAAATATTCTTCAAATGTAACTTAAGAAAGCACAAACGTCAGAAGTGGATTTTTCTTAAAACTCATTTGTTTATTTATCTATTTACTATGATAAATTTGAAAATAAGAAAATGGTAATAAATCAAATGCCACTAAGTAAAGTTTTATGCTACTGTCATCCGAAACACAGGTGCCCGCTTTAACAAGTTATGAAGATTTTAAATAAGAAAATAGCGGGTCTTTCTTTAAACAAACAGTCTTCCTTAAAACCATCTCATTTGATTACAAACGCAAGTAATACAATTTTGTGCTGTCAGAATAGCAATAGCAAGGTCATATAATATTGGAATCTGTGGAAACAAGAAAAACACAAATACAACAACAATATAATACAAACTTTATTTATAGTCGGAGGGTTACAAACATATAAAACATTAACTATGAATAGCTATTTACCGACTTAACAAGTATTTATAATACATTTAATACATTGCTGTAATCAAGCATTAGATAAAAAAATTACAATGTCTCATGCAGCATTTAAAGCTGTAAAAAATAAATAAAGATTATTATCATGCAAAACATATAACATTTACACAGAAACATATAATTATAAAGAGCAAAGTGTTTGATTGTTAAGAGCAGGGACGGACATTAAAGCTAATTAAAATTAAATTTAAAAAATATACACCAAAGAAATGAAAATAGCTGACTCCAGTCCATGACCAGTAATGAAATATGCAACACCGGCTTGCCCCTAGCAGTGCGCTAAGCAGAGCTCTTGTTTCAAAGTGAATCAAGATGAACTCAGTGATCTCAGACATTATATAATCTGCACTATGATGAAGTGCGAGATGTTTTAAGGCCGCTACATGGTAATTTTGTGATAATATGTGGCTGTATTAATAAGTATGACAATATTTCCGTGTGTCGATAAGACTGACAATATAATCTGCATCCGTATTTAAACGAGCTCTTGGAGTAGACGGTATGGTAAGTTTTTCACCCCTGTTGTGTTTGTGTCAGAAAGTAAATTAATGAAGACACTGTATAGGTTTAAATATTTTCGCATCCGCAAAGTCTTCCTCGTCTCTTCATACGGCACACACTCTGTCATCAGCATTACCTGCCTTTATCATCAAATACACACGAGGCAAAACTATTTTTACCTTCTACATGATCACGATCATGAGTAATACAATGTTAAGATGGCGTTTAACATTTTGTGATTGCGTGGACTAATTTGTGAAGTTCTGGGGCCAGTTTCACAATTGATCTGAGCAAGAACTTTCGACATAAGTTATAACTTAAGTCAAAAGTTTGTACTTATGTGGTTTCACAATAAAATCTTAGTTTAAACTATTTGCTTAGATTTTGCTATAAACTTAAGTCAACCAGCGAGGTGAAATATGTAAGTTAGATATGCTGATAGGCAGTCATATTTCAGGAGATACCACAACATGACAAAGTGGGGGAATAATTGAAGACTGTTTTGTTCATCCATTATGCGTCTCGAATTCTAACTTGTATTTTATGTTGTAACCTAAAGCGGTTTGAAACACAAGCAACTTTTCTATTGCACGTCCAATGTGGTTTCTGCTTCGGCTTATCTTTGTTCATTTAGTAGGCACTGTGCATGATAGGGTTTGATTGTGTCCGCCTTCAATCTTCTACTGTTTGTGCTTCGGGAACCCTATGTTCTGTGATTGCAGCCATTTCTGTGTAAATTCATAGCTGTGCAATAGCTGAACCAAAAATATTAAAACTGTTTCCATGATGCATATAGACGAGTACTTCTTAAGGTGACGAAGTCAGGGCTCGGACCTGCAGCATTGAGTGCTTATAAGGTAAAAAAAGAAAACGGTATGTACATGGCAGCCCAGGCCTGTACATTCAGAAGGTTTACTCACGACACGGCCAATAAGTATATAAAGCCTCATACGAACGCATATGTGTGTGTATCTTTTTGTATGCCTGTCCCTCTTTCTATCAATATTAAGAAATTATAAACTAAACCTGCAACCTGTAGAGTGACGCCTAACCTCCGACCGGTTGATTGTTTTTAATGGTCCCGTTGAGACAGTATTTTACTCTAATACTGCACCTACTACAAAAGTAGCAGGTCCTTGCCCTACCTTGGGAAGTCCAAATGTCGAAAGCTCGTGGTATCTTTGGAATACTTATGTGCAAGTTCGTGCATGGTCTGCATGATCATTCGAGCGTAAATGTATTTGTACGTGCGTGCCCACATAAAAGTGCATTTCAGATCCAGGAATTCAGCTATGATGAGGGTCCCACAAAGTCCCACAAAATTCTCCTGTAGCCATGTTTTGATGGAATACAAGAGTTTAGTGTGGGTGAGTGGGTGAAGTGAGGAAGTGCCTATCCGATGTAGGTATATTTCACTAAATAGTCGACCATTTTAGGAAGCAAGAGCAGTGCTCCAGATACATGTAAGAAGGAATAACAATTCTGAGATAGTTTTCCTTATTTCTGAAGGAAAACATATGTAATGACCCTCATTAGAACCGTCTAGGCAACACGGTTCTACTAAGGGGACACAACATATGCTTTTATGAAGAAATATTGAAAATTGTCCCTAAATTATCCGTGCTTTCCCTTCTCATCTGCAGTACTGAAAGAGGGACCCTATTTTTTGGCACATTGTACACACTGCTGATAATGGCTAACGATCCCAGCAGTTCTAAACATTTCTGATGCCAGCAATATTCTTTCCATTGATCAAATTTTTGACCAGACAACTCTCTCACTTCCGCCCTCAGTCTTCACGAACGTCTGTCTGACCGCCGAACAAGTCTGGTAAAAATTCATTTGGTCTGGTAAAACAATTTTGAATTTTCAAGTACATTTTAATCATTTTACCAGATTCGGTCGGATTTTCGTGAACTTAGTTTTGCGCACTTACTGTGTCTACCGCAATTGAACGTGGCATTAAAGGTTGGAGATTTGGTTGGTTGGTCGCTTTTAGTTTAACGGCTGTTTGAGACAGTATTTAGTCTGTATCGAACCGTCTCTCAGAGAGAGGGAGAAGGAAAAGAGACAGGAGAGAGAAGAAATGTCCAAACAATACCCTCCTGCACCTACTAAAAGCACAGCTGGCCCTTGCCCCACAATTATGCATATTAGTAGGACGCCCCAGCACTGAAAGTTACCCAGCACCATCTCCCGTCCACGACCATCCCCAAAAGGTTGGGGAAGCACAGTTTTAAATAACGACAAGCATGTCAGGAAACTTCGTATACTCCGTTTAACTTAGAATGCACGAAAAATTACATTCAAAGCAGTACCATATTAAATAAAAGTACCGTATATAAAAAAAATTATATAAAATACAACAAACTGAAAAAATGACAAGATTGCATAATACATGTAGGATTATGGGACCCAATACACGAGAAATGTTTGTCTTTAATTTCGGTGACGCCAAACTCCAAAAGTTTGAGACAAAAAGGGTAAGTACTGGTTATGCTTAGGTCAGGAGAGACCTACAGGTAGTCTCGGGCTCGTAGCATTTGGGGAGCTTACAGGCTTGTGTCCCGCGGGAAGGCCACAGGAAAAAAACCGTCTCCTGCGATGTTTTGGTCACATGCTTATGAGCGGTTTATAGGTGCCACGGTGCACCTATAATTGTCAAAAAAAAGCCCAATATTGGTGGAAAAACTTCCGAAATTGTGTCGACTTTAACGTTGCACCGAACATACATAATTATTTACAGGTGAGATTATTTGACTATGAACTTCTTTCCTTTTCTTTTTTTTTTACACGGAAAATCAGGGTATAAAGATAAACATTCTCCAACTTTCACTGTCAAATGCTATTTCAATTTTATTCCGCTTTGGATACCCTTCCACTCCATGCCTTTGTTTGCCTATAAGTTTGTTAGATATACTGCTCAAACTCTCCAGAGTTTGATCAAGTTTTCCCAGTAATGTCGCCAAGTTTGCCTGGTCCTGACTGACGCCTGTAAATGTGAGAGATCTACAACAAACTTTCGAGACACGGATGTCGATATCACATTTACGAGCGCCAGTCAGGACCAGGCAAACTTTGCGACAGTCCTGGGGAAATTTGATTAAACTCTGAAGAGATTAAGCAGTATATCTGACAAAGTGAGTAAATTTCTCGATTTTCTGCTTAAATTAAAGCCAATCAAACGCAATCCAGTTCGACAAACATCAATGAGACATGTATTTATGCAAGACAAACACACAGGATCTCTGTGATAATATTAGAGAATGTATCAATGTAACAAGCGAGCCAAGAATTGTCGGAGAAGCTGCTCAAATCAAGGAAACAATAACCACTGTTTGGAACAAGAAACTATTTGCCCGGCGAAATCAACTGTTGCTTAAAATTAGAAATGAAAATACCGCCAAAGTATATGAAGAATCGGGAAATAAAACACCCATGATTTTACCCCAAAACCTTCAAATGTTTGCAATAAACGTGAACCAGACGACCAAACTAGACGAAGAGAGCGGCAGGTTCTTGACAACTACAGAACTGAAAGAGACTTGCTGACTGTAAGAGCTGAAAGTCATGAGGAGAAATATAGAAATATCGACGGAGAGGTGCTCTCGATCTTTTCGGAAAAGTGCTCCGGCAAAGTGAAAGAAAAACTAGTAGACATGTGGAAAAAAAAAATAAAGCAGCCAGAAGAGATTTCACAGTCTAGATGGGATAACAAAAACAAGATTTGGTTACAAAATTATGAGACAGATTTTTCTTCCAAGTATTCAGATAAAAACCCTTTTAATGAAGAACACCCTTCAAATACGGAGGAAGAAGAGCGACCTCAGACAGAAACAGGGATACGACCTTTCAATAAAAAGCGGGCAGATCAACGGCCTTATACACAGCAACCAAACAGAAATGGCACAACGGCATTACGGTTTAAACCCCACAGTAGTTATTACTGACCGTCCCAAGGCGGTCCTTTCGTTGCGGTTGCATTTGTTTTATGTTCGGTGCTGTTTAATTTATTGTGTTCTCATTTTAAAACTGCAAAATCTGTAACTTTTGATATTTTGATTTTAAAGTTAATGTTCATAATTTTCAAAAATACAATGATATAGCTAAGACTGGGATATAAATTAAACCAGATTCATAAACCTTAGATTACCACTATCAAAGCATCAGCATTTAGGTAAACATTCGACTGTACTGAATTTCGGGAGAGATGTAAATAATTACAAGCAAGCAAAAACTGTCTGTTTACATTGAGATTATTCAGTTTTCAGCTGTAGTGAACAGATTTATGGTGGAAGCATAACTTTATTCTACTTTTACAAATGATTAAAAAAGAAAGTAGAACTTTCCAGAAAATGGTCATAATTGCAGACTTAGTCACTTTAACCCTTCTATAATAAAAATATAAAATAGGTAAAAATAGTTGTTAAATGTTTTTCGTATAATTTGCTTAGTCTGTTGTTACCCTTCTGTTGGTCTAAATTATTTAGTTCAGTAAAGATAGCTGAGTTGCCACCTATTTGGGAAAGAGCTGCTGACTCGGCTTATCACTTGTAATCTATTGTTTGTTGGGATGTCTTTGTCAATCTTTCCCTCTGATGTTGGGGATAGGGTTTGTGATCTGATTCAGTCAGTTCCTGAAGTGTAGTTACTCTTTAAATTTACATGCACCTTCTCCTCAACATAACTTTCCTCAGGGATATGAATGGCGTACCCAACACTCACAGGCACCTGTATCCTACGCAAACGCTACAAGAGATAGTGGCAAACGCCTGTGGAATGCAGGAACCGGCAACAACACAACATATATAGGACAGCGGTTCAACAGGAGACGTTTGCCACCAAGAAACTATACAGACGGGTTCGTGAAATATCACAAAGACTAAACAATGAGAATCAAGAAAAGTACCACCGTATGCAAAACAGAACACTGTATAATCGGGATTACAGTAATGCAATGGGTTCAGATAATTATGAGACTCAAAATCAGGAATTTAACTAGTATCTTGCTATTCCATTTCTTGTATAACCTCTTCATTTCCTGTGTTATGGATAGACAGTTTTCAACTTGTATGTATACATAAATTGCGTGCCGGCAAAAGGTGTTTAAAGATATTTTATTAATTTCCCCAATCATTACTTATTGATTTATGTAAACTTGACTTCTCTTTCGCTGTTGGAATTTGTATTTTTCACATGAAATCGTAAATAGAGAAAAATAATCTCTCTCGAAAACGAAATCTTCATATTGTTTGATTCTCAGAAACAACTCATCAATGTATTTTGGGTAGAAGATAGGCCGGAAACCGCACTTAGCAATGCCGAAGTTCAAAGAAACAATGTTATGTAATCATTGGGGATACCTAAAAATTCCACTATGATAGAAACATAAGTTCGAAAATTACATGGAAATAAAATTTATTTAAACATATCAAAATTTTAGGTGTTTTTTTTCTTCGGATTTTTTTTAATTCTTTTTCGAAGTACTCCCCACCTACGTCTATACACTTTTGCCATGTTCGTGGCTGAAATCAAATTTCTCCTATTTCTCATGTGGTCTCATATTATACCCCCGGTATACGAAGTATATAGGGGGTATATAGTTTTTAGTTTTTCTGTTTTTATGATGTTTGTGTATTTTTTTGTCACAGATTTCTCAGGAACCACTATAGCTTGGATTCTGAAATTTGGTATAAACGTTGGGTATGACTTGTTGTATAGTGTAAGACAGAATCAGTATCCTGCTCTTATCAGTCCCTTTGTTTGTCTATTTTTTCTTTATCTCTAATTAAATTTCTGTCAAAGATATCTAAAACCAACTACAGTAAGGGTATTTGAAATTTGATAAAAACGTTGGGTATGACAAGTTGTACCGTGTAAGAGAGAATCAGCCTGCTCCAGCTTATCATTTCCTTTGTCCAGTTTTTCTTTCTGTCCAATTTTTCTCCAATAAAATCTTTGTCAAAGATTTCTCAGGAACCACTGCGGCTAGGATATTGAAATTTGTTATAAATGTTAAATGTGCTAGTTGTACAGTGTAAGAGAGAATCAGCCTCGTGCTGCTTATCATTCCGATTGTTTGTTCATTTTTTCTTTCTCTCCTATTAAATTTCTGACAAAGATTTCTCAAAAAACCAGTGCAGTAAGGGTATTTAAAATTTAGTAGAAAATATTGGGTATGACTAGTTGTACCATGTAAGAGAGCATCAGCCTGCTCCAGTTTATCATTCCCTTTGTTTGTCCGTTTTTTTCTCTCCTATTTCTCTCCAATTAAATTTCTGTGAAAGATTTCTCAGGAATCACTTCAGCTAGGATTTTTGAAATTTGGTACAAACGTTGGGTTTGACCAGTTGTACCATGTAAGAAAGAATCAGCATTTCCTGCTTATCATTCCCATTTTTGTCCATTTTTTCTTTCTCTCCAATTAAATTTCTGACAAAGAAACCACTGCAGTAAGAATATTTGAAGCTGGTAGAAATGTTGGGTATGATTAGTTGTATAGTGTAAGAAAACATCAGCCTGTTCCTGCTTATCATTTCCTTTGTTTGTTCATGTTTTCTTTCTATCCAATTACAATGTAAATTAAACTTTTTTTTTTCTGTCATAGATTTCTCAGGAACCATCACAGCTAGGATTTTAAAATTTGGTACAAATGTTTGCTATGACTAGTTGTATAGTGTAAGAGAACTTAGCCTCCTTCTGCTTATCGTTCCTTTTGAATGTCCATTTTTTCTTTCTCTCCAAATACTTTTTGTTGTGTAAAAGACTTCCCAGAAACCACTATATCTAGGATTTTGAAATTTGTTACAAAAGTTTGGCTATGATTAGTTGTATCGTATAAGAGGCCATCAGCCTCCTTCTGCTTATCATTCCCTTTGTTTTTCATTTTTTTCTTTCCACAGTTTAATTTCTGTCAAAGACTTTTCAGGAACCACTACAGCTAGGATTTTGAAATTTGATGTAACAATTGAGTACGACTAGATGTATTGTGTAAAAAAGTGTCAGCCTCCTTCTGCTTATTATTCCTTTTGTTTGTCCATTTTTTCTTCCTCTCCAATTAAATTTTGTCACATATTTCTCAAGAATTACTACAGCTAGGATTTTTATATTTAGGCCAAACATTGGGTATGACTAGTTGTATCAAGTAAGAGAGTATCAGCCTCCTTCTGCTTATCACTCATTATCATTTGCTTTAGAGTTTTGTATTAAGTGTGTTTCTATTAGGCAGTGACGCTCGCCGGGGGTATACGTGAGCCTCTGCCCACATGCTCTAGTTTGTTTCAGTTTTTGAAACAAATAAAAGTGGCTGGGGACAAGGTCTGAGCTTTATGGAGGACAGGGCAATAATTGCATCTTGAAGGAGTTGATAAATTCTGCTGTGGATGAGGGAGTGTGGGAGGGGGTCATGGTCTTACAAAAGAAGGACATTTTTCTGGGCTATTCTAGGACGCTACCTTAGAGTCCATGGTAGGCCTTACACCTACCTTGTTAAATGCTTAAAGAACTATGTGTATACATACTTCTCACTGAAAAAAGACCGATATAGGGTAATTTGGGGTTTATGGACCGCTTAAGCAGTCTCTTGGTTATACCGACCTCAGTTTCGAGTTAGGATTAGTTTGTTAATAATTTACAGAAAGAAATATATCTAAGGAGCATTATGAAATACAAAATATTTGGTTTTACTCTACAATTACAGAGATGTAATCTATAATATGCACCTGGTGGGTGGACCATATTATCCCAAACTTTTGGGGTAATATGATCCACCCTTATAGGCGAATTTGTTTGAAATTAGCATGTCATAACATTGATAAGTGAGGCAAAGAAACTAAATCATGATTTCGTTGCATTATATATAAGTTTTAAGTCATAAAAATAAAAGAATATGCTCAAATAAACTGTCTGACGGAACATTGGACCATAAATGCTACAACAGATAACTTCGTACAAAATAACCATTTCTCAACGTATAAGGACTTAAGTCACTTTCTGCATTTATTACACACTTGAATAAAATCCTTTCGGAGAAATTACCTTTAGACTAGTTTATACAGCGGGCGTGAGCAATAGTTAGCAAATATTTCCAACAAACAAGACATAATAGACACATGTGATAACTTTCAGCTGTAATGCCATGATGGACCATATTACCCCAAATGGAATTCAACATTGTAATTGTGGGTGGACCGTATTACCAAAAACAGGCCATGTTGCTGTGTCATGAAAAAAATAAAATTTCCATGTTCTTAGCAAACAAATGATTGTTTCTAACAGCTGTTAGATGGTATTTTGCTGATTATTAGGTATAAACCCCGCGAAAATCTCGATGGCAACATAGAATTAGTTCATTTAACTTGAAACTGTTTTCTTACATCGGCATAGTTGACAGAAAAATCAGGTAGGGTCCCCCTTTTCACAAGCGTGTAAAAAAATTCTGTCTGTACACAAATGTGATGAAATACAAATATTTTAGTATGGATATTGTTTGGTTTTATTATCCTTTGGGCATTAAAATCATCTGGGTGGACCATATTCCCAAGTGGACCATATAGAATATAGATCTAGGTTTAACTCATGTATGACAGTTTGAGGTAGCTGCATATGGAAATATAGGCGCATAAACGGTCCGGTTATTTTCACACCACCCCTCGTACATAGTGTTTCATAATATCTGATACCATCTTCCGACTACATAACTTTTTTATAAAGGAAATTCTAGCACAGTGCGCCTATAGACGCAAGGGAAAGATTTCCGTGTTTTATTCTACAACAATTCACTGTTTCAGAGCGCGTGAGTCTAAGCTGACGTCACTGGAAATTGCTGACGTGTTTTGTGACGTTTTGAGACTTTAGAATGTGTAACGTCTCGTTTTCTTTCTTAAACCGACATAAAAACGCACATTTCTTTGTTATACAGTTAAGAATATTGACGGGATCACGAACACGCTGGCAGGAAGGCTGGGAGAATTCGAATGAAAGAACACTTTGTGAGCGCTTCTTAGTGTTGGAATCGAAATAGTTCTGCTCTAGCTGCTTGTCGGACAGTTGTTAGTAAATATATCACTCGCGCTCCGCTCTCGTGATATGACCTATTTTACAACTGACCTCCAAACAGTGAATTATTTCTCAGCAATTAACTGCTAGAGCTGATATATTTTTTAAATGTAAAACATTCCATATATCTATAGGCATATGAAAAGTTTTTGTTGGCAGTTATTTCTAGATAATGTTTCATCTCATTTAATTTTTCAAGACATCCAAACATTTTGTGAAGCGTCACTTTATCTATATTTTTGGTCAAGAAGTCGACATGAAATTTTGCCCTAAACCCTACAAATGCAAAATGAATTACTTTTATTTGACGCCGGAGGTATTCCCCATTACCAAAGGATGTAGCTAAACTAAATTATCTAACTGAAGATAAATGAATGATTCTGTATATGCGAATCATGGTTTGACTGTCAGAAATTATTTAAGACAAGGTTTGGACTTAAAATTTCCTTAAATTGACGTCGTTTTAAAAACATGAGAATCTTTTGATGCTTTGAAATTATTACGAAATATAAATATATATAGGAACACCTACCACCAAAAACTTAAATAACTGCTTTAAAATGATAAATATCGCATGCTTCAATGTCTGCCTTTCGAAAACAGATATTACGTTGTAAAATGGTATCGGATTGTACAAACGAATTGTGCAGGGGTATATGGGTGGATAACAAGGTGTGGGTCAGGAAGGGGGTACACTGTAACATGCAGCGGCCAACAGAATCTTAAATTGAGTGGGGGAAAACAGAGTTATAAGAATTGAGTGAGGAACAGAGGTATGTATAAAATATAGGAGGAAGAGAATGTGTTATAAATAGGCTACACTAAAAGATGTGATTCACACAAGGTTGATTAGTTTTATTATCGATTGTTGGCTCACAAAACTGATTTTTGTCCTGTTTCACCTTACAAGTTGACCTTATTTTCACATAAGGTTGTCACAGAAGACATCATGACGTTACTCGTCAGTGACCAAGTGTTATGTTGCTAGTGCTCATATGCGTTTTATGACATAACGTTAGCCACTGAGTAACAGCAACGTCATATGATAAACAGAGTTCTGCTAAAGGCTTTCTATATGGCACATGAGAAATGCTGTACTTTTATAGTTTATTCATGTTATTGCTTGTTGTAACTGTTTGCAGTCTTCGATAAATCGGTTTATTAAGCCCGTCTGTTCTCTTTCAACTCGTATGTAGAAAAGGGTAAAAATAGAATTTGGTGAAGACTAGCTTTGTGACAGCCTACATTGTACCTCGGGAAAAGTTGTTCTTGCACACCGGATAGAAAATGCCATTCTTTTCACCTGGGATAGAAAATCCTGTCTTACCCAGGTGTTCTTTCCCAGGACCAGATAAAAATCACGAGCATTCAATGCATTGGTTGTATTGGAGGTCACGTATCTGCGTCGGCAAGTGACGTTGGCGTTTAAGATGATTACGCCACGAAGATGGCAAAAATGACGTCAGTTTATGCATGCCAGACGTTGATGTAAAGAAGCGAATGGCGACCGTTGAAAGCGGCGTTTTGTTTCAGAATCAAAAAGAAACCTCTCAAGCTCTAAAATAACGCATTTTAACAAGTTCTAAAGTTAAAACAAAACGTGATGTGCAAGAAAAAGTATCTGTCATGGGTGTGAGGTACGGATAGAATTTTCCGTCACTCGGGATCACTGTTCGGCATCACGAGGCAGGCCTCGTGATGCCGAAAAGTGACCCCTGTGACGGAATTTTCTATCCACACCTCATATCCATGAAAGATACTTATAATCATTTAGATTTCCGCTCATGTTGTCTTACAGCTTGTGTTGTTACTTTATGTTACTATTCCCCAGTTGACAGTCTGGGGACTTACGGTTTTCCATCACGCATATTTGTGATGGTCAGTCATAAAGCTTACATTTTTCAGTCCAACTCACTGAAATGGAGATTTAACTCTCTGGCAGTGTTCAGTTATTTAACTTTCTGGCAGTGTTCAGTATGACCTGTCTACACTTAAAATTTATATTTGGTCCAGCCCTTAACTATTCTCAGTATAAACAGTCTGTATATTGGTTATTTCTGCAGAATTATGGTCAAAATTAGGCAAATATTGCTATGCAATTAACTTCTTTTATTTCCAAGAAAAATGCAAGTTTACTTTCTATCTTTTATAAAGTGTTACGATCAAAATTGTCTACAATGCTTGCTTTTTTGTAACGGGTGCTAACTGTACGAGTTACTCAAGGTTTTGCACAGGTACTCGAGAGAAAAGTACTTGGGTTTTTTTGCCTTTGTTATGGTCAGCCATAACACCAGAAGAAACAAACGTTATAGCTTTCCATCACGTTTCATCCTTCGACATGTAGTGACATCTTGTGGTAAAAATTTCAGTAATTATGTTATGGTAAGCAATCATGTCAGTTCATTTAAAGTGCATGGTGTACCATCACAAATGTACCATCACAAATATGCGTGATGGAAATCCATAAATCCCCAGACGGTTTGATGTCGTCGTGGAGTGTGGAGTTTGACTGTATCAGCTCCTGACTATTGCCCTTATAAACTATACTGGACAAAAAAGTTAGGGATCAAAATTATAATGTGCAATTTCTGATACGCTGGTAAATAGTATCGAAATTACATCTTTCTATCCAGGATTTTCATTTTTCTTGGATTTTCTGTATTTAGATGCTGAGCACATCGTCCTCATCTCGGTCAAGACAAGGCAAAAAGTTAGACTACCCTCGAAATTAAATGAGTGTGAAATGCTCATAGGAAAATGATAATTCTCTCATTTATACAGAAGTGACCTTTGCCAGGAAGCATATTTTTTTTTTGGTTTTTTAATTTATCATTTTATTATTTTTTTTTTTTGCCAAGATGATTTTTGAAAAAATGATAAAGTTTTAGGCTTATGATGAAAATTATGCATAACTTTAAAATCTGAAGAAATAAAAAAATTTGCTGACGTGACTCGCTTTGGAAATTTTACCACTTTGATTTTAGGGGTAAATTCATTCATAAGACAAGTGTGACTCAAACATCAAACACATGATGTTGAATTTGGTGATAAAATGACCAAAAATGCCTAGGGACCATGCCAATTTAAATCCTTTACATGCTATAAAAACCAAGAAACATCGTCTCGTAATTCCGATCACTAACTTATTTGCCCATTATACTTTTCAGTATCTGTCATAACCATACTAATAAGTATGAGTGCGCAATATTCTGTTTATCACTGATGTTCATCTTTATGGTCAAAGGTATGTTTTACCTTTGTCCGTCTGCCCGTCCGTCTACCTAAAATTAGACAAAGTTTTGATATATTAAAATATCAAGAAAATCTTGAATGTGCTCGAAGCCGGGCTCTATGTTTATTGAAAACTTTTTACTACAAATCTTGCAGATTTTGGAGCATTTTCCAGCTACCTAAACATAAAAATGCCAATATGTGAGTATTTATTTTCTTAGTTAGGACACAGTTAAGGGATCATTTGAATGTATTTTACTTTCATCCGGTCCTTACTCAAAAAAATTGTTATGCATCTCCGATCCTGCAAATTTGGGAGGGTAGGATGATAGGATAGGCCTTTTGATTGTACGGCTGGTCACCAAAACCTATTATCAAGACCTTTCTAAAGATATTGTACCTGTCTCATTCTTTTAAATGAAAAGCTATTAATAGATTTTTTTCTGTCAGTTTTCCTTGGTATTATGGAAACTGCACAGGCACGTCAGAAATCATGTCATTCTTTAAAAAAAAGAAGAACGTTTTATTTCTGTGTCAACATATGTCAACATATGTTACAGACATATTGAAGATTATGGAATATGGATAGACACAGAAATATATCAAAACTTTGTCTGTATGCAAAATATTAAATGTGCTTGAAGCCGACCTGATATAAGCTCAAAGACAGAAGAAAGTATACACTTACTGAATGCTCATATTTTACTTATTTTTCACTGCTCAGATATGAAATTCTGCACGATTTATTTTTTACTCAAGACACACTTATGTGGTATTTTCAAACTCCTGGCTCGTGGCACTATAAGTAAATGTTGGTTTTCCACGTTTTCCAAGTGCAGAAAACTGGACAGCCAAATTTTTCTGCTAACCCATATTCCAATTTTCGGTTGTTTTCTAAACACAACGTTTGCGTTTCATTTGCAAGATAACAAGACTCTCTATGACAGTTAGAAATCATATGCGCAGAGGTAAAAAAGTAAACATATTCACATGCCCGTATTTATCATATTTTTCACTGCTCAGGTCCTGAGGTTATAAAACTTTTTTCATGCTCAGCTCAGCTGAGCATGAAATTTTATCTGCTAATAAATAGCAAATTACTGATAAGTACAGTTGTTTTCTTGCTCAGGTTAGCTGAGTATGAAATTTTCTCTGCTTACGAACATGAAAATACCAACATAAGTTGGCATTTTCATACTTATCAGCAGAAAAAATTTCATGCTCAGCTGAGTTGAGCATGAAAAAAGTATTATAACCTCGGGGCCAGGTCTGGAATTCAGGGTTTTTTCGCAATTCACAATAGTGTGGTATGAGAAGATTACTAAATAAAATGCTTGATTAACGATACTACTCGTAAATGGTTTGAATTTTCGGTATTTTTCTGGACAAATCACAACGTTCAAGTTCCATTTACATGACGACAATGCTTTTCGAGACAGAGAGAATACGTTACAAGCTGGCCGCTCGAAGCACTAAATACACTAGAGATTGACCGACTAGGGATGAATTTTGCCTTCGAGTTCTTTTGCCTCTGCGTTAATTATTTTAATCTCCCACAGAAAGCAGAGTCATCATGCAAACGAAACGTAAATTTTGTGGTTTGATTAGAAAAAAAGCTAAAATTTCAAATGTAGATCAACAGCAAAATTATCCCGTCCAGTGTGCTGCATGTGGAAAACGTGCAAAATCGGCGTGTACGTTCAGTGCTGCTAGTCAAGTTTTTTGGTAAGTAATTTTACTATACCACATTGATGTACAATCATTAAATAATAATCATGCAGAATTTCAGACGTGAGAAGTAGAAAATAAGTAAAATATGGGCTTTCAAAAAGTGCATACTTTCTTTTGCATTTAAAGCCGCAAACGCGACCAAATTCGTCGGGGTTTTTTTTTCAATCGGCTGGGCAATAGGTATGTTTAAGATAAAAACATGTATTTTGAGAAAGCTCGTTCTCCTTTATTTACTTTTCTGGTGATCGGTATAAAGATGATCGACTGTAAAACTTGCCAAATCTTGCAATTGTCAGGAGATATGTGTACCAGTAAGTGTGCTTTGATTGTTTGATACTTATCTATTTATTATTTTTCATTCTTTTTTTCATGTTTGAGTAAATACTATATTGTCATTTATATTTCATGTATATGTTTTAACTAGAAGCCGCCCTTTATTATATAGCTCTGAAGGAGATGAACTATATAAGCTTTCAATAGCTTCGGTTCAAATCCTTTAACTTCTTATTTGTAACTTGTACTTATATGTTACTTGAATGAAATAAAATGGTCAAAATAAGTTAAGCCCCAGCCGAAAATTTCCCATAGACTTAATGCAAAAACTTCCATGTTTGTTTAATCATAACTTTTTACTGAATATAGATTTTTGCATAAAATTTACAGCGAAGTAGCAGCAATGTGTCTTCTCAAGATGTGCTAGGTTTCACTAATATTGATAAATTTTCTGTAGAGCTTCACACATTTCAGTAAATGTCCCGTTTCGTTCCCTATCATTCCTATAGTAAAATTGGCAAAACTATGGATACTCTTGGATTATTTAGCACATATCAAAAGGCAATAGGTATTTTCCATTGAAACTTTGTGTAATTACACATAAGATACTGTTGTCTTATTTGAGTTGAGTTGGAGTGTTCAAATGTTTTAGACAGTTTTGAAAAAAACAACTAAACATTGGAAATTTAACATTATACCTATGGAAAAAACTGACATGGGGCTTAACTTATTTTGACCAGTTTACATATGTTTAAACCAAGATAAAAACGCACACACACACAAATATTTTATGCATGAACTGGTTTACTTTGTGTTTGCTGTTACATTTTAGATGGGAACTTTCTTATGTATACATTTTTTTTTTAAATCGAAATAGAACTTTTGCATAATGAATGTTCTGGCGGCCAAATATGGGCCTTATCATACCCAGTCCGTTCGACTGTTTTGAAATTTGAAAAGTACCAATTCCTTTCACATTTTAAAGCTATCGATCAAAAACTTTGCATAAATCTTACAGACATACTAAAAATGTGCATGTGTCTTAGATAACAGCCGTTTCAAACGTTGAATTTTTAGCGGTCCTCGCTAAAAAGGATTGCAAGTTTTGTATAATCACTTTTGCCAACTCTTTTTAAGCATCAATTTGAACTTTGTCCAGATACTCCAGGAAAATTGATAATGTGCATATTCGTTTTAGAAAAGAAAAAAAAATATTTTGACAAAATTACGACTGTTTCAAACTTTGAAACTATAGAGGTACCGGCTTATACAGGATAGCAAGCTTGTATAATAAACTCCATCCACAGTTTAAAGCTATCATCTTGAACTTTTTACAGACGTTACAGATACACTGAAAAAAATGCATGCGCTTTTTGAACAGGAAAACTTTTTTGACAAAGTTACGACCTAATAAACATAAAACTTCTAGGGGTTCTTGTTAACAGAGAATGGGAATTTCGTATAACAGTTTTTAAGCAATCAACTTTTCTTTTCACAGAGGTTACAGTAATCAGACAGATGTGCACATGTCTCTTTGATAAGGAAAATCTACTTTTGATTCATTTTTCTTTTCTTTTGCTTTTTTCTAATTTTTTTTCTTCCTTTCTCAATAAATGTTAATATCGCACTCTTTTCGGTTTAAATTCAATAAATTGTGCATGCATGACAATGTAAAAATGGACAAAATAAATTTATGAACCAACTTAGGTTTGTCAATATTAAATTGTGTAAGTCTGGTGCCAATGTGCGAATTTGACTCATTAGATAAAAATCAATCTTATATACAATGATGATAATTACTACATTACTACATGACAGAGTGTGACAGATTAAGAGGTGTATATGCAAAACGAACGATTTAAAAGTAATACAAGGTAAAGGTTTCCCATAGCCTAGTAGCCATAGGGGCGGTGGGGGTTAAAGGCCCACTGTGTCTTGGGCATAGCGTATGAAAGGCGTAGCTAATCCCTCTCCTTTCGCTTCCTTATCCTTCCCTGATTCGAAGCAGGTACCCATTTACAGATGATATACTGGTTAAAGAACTCTGAAAGAACTCTGGAAAAAAATGGAATCACAAATGCATTTACCTGATTTGAACTGCTATTAAATATAACAAATTCAGCAGTATAAATATCTCACGTCCGGTCAAACATTTGTTTAAAAATGGTTCTTACATATGCAACAATTAAAACAAAACAATTTTCATAAAGTATTTCAATAACAAAATTTGGAATGCCTTTTTCTATACAAAGAGTTTCAGATTTATTAGACTAAACCTATTTTGTTGCCTTTATATACAATGGGGTTGGGCTACAAGCACTCACGACATTAGTGAGAGCCCTCCCCACTACAATATCAAACACAGAAAGAAACAAGCATGATATACAGGTATAGAACAATGAGAATATCAAAAATATAAACCCACTTGGAGCCACGCAGAGGCAAAACATCATCCAGGTGCCTATGAAATTTTTAAAGCACTGACATCGAGATGACAATGCCGCACGCTATATGCGTGCGCCAAAAAAGAATATTTCAAGAATATGCCAACAAATAAAAAGAAAGAAGAAAGAGAAAAGGAAGGAATAAGGGAAAACTGAATAAAAGAAAGAATCTGCGACCCACCAGCATGTCCTGTTTTAGCTTTATGTTACTTGTATGGAATCTTAAAGATTGTCTCCCTCGTTTATTTCGTGTTTTCAGAAACAAATATGTTTACAAAATTTCGTTAGACAATATGTAATAGTCTCATAATTAGCCGTAAAAGTTTTGAGAAAATGCATGTTTAATTGAGAAATGTGGAATGAAAAATAATCTTCAAATTAAAATGCAAATTACTTATTTCCTCACGGCCTGTAAGAATATCCATTTTGACCACGTGCGTCATGCGATCATGTATTGGTATTTTTCTTATTCGTGCACGTGATTATGACGTATGAATAAATTAGTTTTGTCCAATAATGCGATTTCAAGCGCGGTCCGCGATTGTATAAAAAATTATCTTATTTTTTGTTTAAAGTCACTTTTATCAAATATTATTTTCTAAACTCTAATTCAAATGTATAGTTAGACCATGTCGGAGGTATTGCATGAAATATTTCATCAAATCATTTTTGTTATTATTATGAAGAGAGAAAATCTCTAATGCATTTCTCTAATGACTTGTTTTAGTTGTCCATAAGGCCGGACACTACATTGCCATTTTGATATTTTACAAAGACTTGCGCTTTTAGACTTTAAGTATATTCGCAGTCTCTTGAATGCGCGAGTTTCATCTTTACAATTAAAAGATAAATAATTTCATGGAAGTTTTTTTTCGCGAAAAATATATTTTTGCGATTTTTTACCAATTTTTTTCGTAAGTACACCTTTGTGATTGAAATTCGACGTCATTCTTTTCAGCCCTACAAAAGTCATTTTCATTCCTTACGCCTGCAAAAATATCGTGTTAAAATATCGTGCTAGTAGCCAAGTAAATGAAACAAATGACAAGGATACTTTTTCAGCTTCAAATATGCATTTTATTTCTTAAAATATGTCTTCAGAAAGCTGAAAATAATGAAAGAATAACAGAAATACATACTTGAAGCTGAACACAAGAAATAGTTTCAAACTAAACAAACATAAGAATAATCAGAGATAGAAGAGCCAATGGTACAGTAAATGATTTTATATTTTGGATTTTAATTTTACAATATTTGTTCTAAATATATTTTTGTTGTACAGTTTCAGCTATCATACATGTATAGTAATAATGCGAGCTCTTGGATTGGAACGAAAGCAAAACGTTGATAAAATTCTTCTACCTAATTTAACTGTTTTAGCTGTAATATCTCTACAGGATTTACAGCTGTTTACAGCTAAAAAAGAAAAATTACAATGACGCCAAAAATACAAAATTTACAAATATCTTTCCATTTTTTATCATTTTTATGTTTGCTTCAAACATAAAAATAATAAAAAAAAAATGGAAAGATAGATTACCTAATATTCTGGATAAAATATGTGTGCAGATAACAAGATGCAGCTAATTATAATAAATTATGATAACATGAAAGAAACAAAACATTTTTTTTTTGTAAACAGAAAAGCGCTATTAAATGAAGATTTTTTTACATGTCGGATTTTACTATTTTAAAGAAATAAAAACGTGGTCATCTTTACTTTGCAACTAATTGGTGCAGCTAACATAGCATTTAATAGACCTTTTGGACGAAACAATTTTGAAATAAAAAATAATAAAAATCCGGAGAAACGGAGAAATTGTTCAAATAAACTGATAAAATAATATAATCTACTTTAATAATTTGACAGGGGCAGTAATTAATTTTGATTTTGCCATTATTAAAAGATATGTATTTATAAAAGAATTGCGAAAACGGCAGTTCTAGTTTCCTCATGATGATCTTTGCAACACTATGACTTTGATTTGAACACAATTCTGTAGTAATGGTCAGTAATCCTTTAATACATGTAGTTCCACTAGCATATCCCAATTCTTTAGCTAAGTTTTCTATCGTAAATTTTGCCTAATCCAAACTTTGGACACACAAAAAAAACTATGCACATTTTGAACAGTCTGTATGTAAGGCAATGAAAACATTTGGGAAAAGCGCAAAGCAGTTGTGGAATATTTTTTAAACAAGGTCGATTCTGTCTGACGGTAGAATGCGTTACTTATCATGACTTGGTGATTTTACTCTTGCCCCATATGTGTCATTCAATAGAATTTCTAATCAATGACCGTATCGTATCCCATTTTTATGTAACCTCAACAGCAGCAGATGTTTATGATTTTGCACACGTATTTTTCAGTGGCTCCAACTTTCTCACAATTCTTTCTGTCTTGCGCTTGCTGCACATTTTGGTATAGGATTTCCTACGAACCAACGTACGTCATTCAAGATAAGAAATGTCTTACCTTCTAAATGCTGTTTGGAACACTCGACCTTTCAAACGTAAATCCAGCGTCAGAATTTATATAAATTAACCTTATTCGTTGATATCAAAGCGTAATTTTAGGATTTCTTGGGGCATTATTATAAAAATCAAAACGATGCCTCGAGAACTCCCTTGAGTACGCATGTACTACTTATGGTCATTTTAGGTCCACAAATTTGCTCTTTTCACATTGGCATACTCCGTTTTACAGTTACGTAAAACATAATAGTCATGATTACCTGGGGGTTGACAATATAAATGTTACTTAAGGAAAACATTCACCTAATTTTCATTCATGGAAATCTATCTAAAATTCTTGGAACCACGCTACCTACTGTAGTAAAAATAGTAATACTAAATATAACATGATTTAATTATTTTGGCGCGAGAGTTGTCACGTTGTTTTCCTTGATAGTTTGGGGCCACAATAGCCCTTACTTTTCTGTTTTCTTTAACCGTAATATATAGTTACTTATAATTAATTATATAACAAAGTTTAAGCGCATAGTAACATTGGTTTTTATAGTTAAATTAATGCTATAAATATATATTATAAGTTGTTGTCAATAAAGTAGGACATTTCATTGCGAAGATGTGGGCTGTGAATATTCATTGGATGACTACATATTGGGATTTCCCCAAGGTCGCGCGAAACTATGAAACAGTTGGTTAGCAAAAGTATGCCTCATACCTACTGTTTTCTTTTTGATACGTTGTCAGCTGTTCATTTTGCATAAGATTAAAGGCTCTTCACTCTATATTCCTGGTTCTATAGTTCCGCCCGCACTCCCAGAAAGAGGGCACGAGAAAAACATACCCTAAATATGGGAGCATTTTGATAACTAGCATAATATATGCCCTAAATATAGGGACAGTTTGTTATTTACTGTAATATGAGGAAAACTATCCATGTTCCCGTGATAAAACAAAACAGCACAGACGCTGTTCAGGCAATTTGATCTAGGTGTAAGTTTCTTCAGTTGTTGAAGCCTCGGTAGCGCAGTCGATGAAGCACTTGCTTGTTGTGGTACATGGTTTCAATTCCAACGGCGGCGGAATTCTGGCGGTCATAGCTCCCGGTGTTTATCGTCTCGATAAGACTGAAATACTGTAGAAAGGGACGTACAAACTCAAGTTTCATCTATGATCCATTTTTCAGTTGTTCCTGTCAAAATATTAAAAGTTTACCATCATTGCGTATTAAGATATAATGGATGGTCAATACACGTCAAACTTTTTAAGAGCGGTCCCATGATCGGACAGGCATTGAGCGTGTTAAGAATTGCTCTTAAAACGGACTAGTATGGATCGTTTCATGACTTGTGAGGATCGGATCTCATTCGAAT
Organism: Ctena decussata; assembly: GCA_963989385.1. NCBI lineage: Eukaryota > Metazoa > Mollusca > Bivalvia > Lucinida > Lucinidae > Ctena > Ctena decussata. Next base: position 48,944,468 of record OZ022500.1, read on the forward strand.
GTACAGCTTGATAACGGACAGAAGTAATTCTACATGCTTGCATTTTCCCATTTTGTTTATCATGACTCATTACATGTATATCGTCAAAAGACTGCCGTTATTATCCAAACAGTCATAATTGAGCTGCGGCACGAGAAAACCAACAAAGTGGCACCCAGCGATGAGTCATCTCAATTTGGGCATCCGCCCAGTCTGATCAGATTCTTTGCTGTCCGCATGAAGCTAGCTTCGACTCTCAGCTACCCTTTAAGCGCTTAGCGAAGAGTCTGATCAGGCTGGGCGGATGCCAAGGCTGATCTGAGTCTGCGCTGGGCCCACAGTCACTTTGTTGGTTTTCTAGTGTCGGGACTCAAATATTCATACGTGTAGTAGTGCCGTAGTAACAGTGAAGACCCCAATCAGATTTATCCATCCTGCATGAAATTTTTGCACATCATACATAGGGCCCAGTTGTTCAAAGCATCGTTAGTTTAAGAAAGTTGTTAATCAGACATTTGTTAAGTATTGCAGCACATATAATATATAATGTGCTTATATATTTGCCGAAAAAAATGTAAGGAGCTTTTGCACTGCAATAGCTTCTCATGTTTTTTTATTTATTTTTATTTTTCGGCAAGAAAATGGCAGTGATTTTGTGTACAATACTCGTGAAAATGTAGCGTCTCGCTAACTATACTAAACAAAAAAAGAAACGTTACATGCACTTTCAATGCACGTTTTCTTGGAGCTGAAATAAGATTTTGCCAATTTTATTTTATATCTAACTGACAAAAAATATTTCAGAAAATGAATATCACAACATAAGCTGCGAGATTATTGTCTCCAGATCAGTTTGATTCAATGAGGGGTCAGAATTTGAAAGTGCTATTTTGAGGTGCTTTTTGAAGACCCGTATTGCACTCAAGTTTTCAGCCCATGTGAGCAAGTCACTTCTGAGACGTTTATCAGGCATTAGTTGTTACAAAAACGTCCAATTCGTTGCTTCCAAAGGGTTATTCAGGGAAGCACAAGGCTTGGAAAATCGCTTTCCATGACACTTGACTCAGACTTTCATGCTATGCACTGAAACGCCCATACACAATGCAAGGTGATACACCATGGACTATTAACCAGTTTGATAAACTTTTTCATCATGAACCATTGTCTGGAGAACCTGGAATAAGATCCATGAATTAAACTTGAAAATTTTATTGAAACGTACTGGTATATCGGAGTAAATGATTTTCTATGCTTTTGATTGCAGGGGAGACAATTTCAAAGACAAAGCATATTTGACAACTTTTGTTTAAATGTCATTAGGTTCATAGGTTTTTTTATTAGCGGTTACAAGGCGAATTCGAAAGTGCAAAAATTAAGCGCTTGCGCATGTGCATCAAGCGTTTCACATTTTCTGTGGTGTTTTCTGTCAAAGTGGAATAATTCTGTAACAATTAATGCAAATCGAAAACCGTTTAGTTCATAAAGTTGTCTGACGTCTGGCACGTGGGAAAATAACGTATCATTATTTGAAAATATTGCTCTTTAGCTGAAAATTCATGAATTATCTATGATAACTTTTCTTTTTTGTTTAGTATATTATAACGATATGGTCAGTTTTGAACGACTAAGCCCAGAATGTTTGTTATTGGTCATGTGTTCCATGGTCCCCACCATCTGGGCCCGCAAAATAGATTGGATGCCTGGTGCTTCTCGGGCAGAGCATACAGCAGCTTTGTCAGTACCTGCGACTGAGTACGTCATATGTCTCAGGATGGGTAAAAGTTCCACAAATTCAGAAGCATTATCTCTACATGCCTGAAATACATGTATTTCAGGCATGTAGAGATAATGCTTCAGAATTACTGGCCTGTATGTTTAAGCATTTCAAGACTGGAAACCAGTTCATTTTGGGTAATAATGGTACTTGCTGAATACTTAAAGTTGACATACTTTCGTCAGATTCACGCATCCTGTATGCAGTTTTGGCATATCGCTGCACAGAAAAAAATCATCTCAGTCATACATGTGGACCCAGTTGTTCAAAGAAATGTCAGCTTAACGACGTCGTTTAACAAGCGTTTGTTAAGTATTGTAGCTTAAGTAAATCCGGTGTGCTAAAAAATTTCCGAAAAACGTGAGGAGCTTGCACTGCAAAAACTCAGTTTTTATGGCAAAACATACAGTGTTTTTATGTACAATCCGTTTGAAAATTTAACTGTTCGTTAACTAACGACATCGCTCATCGCTAACCATACTTAATTTTTGTCATATGGTCAGTTCATAAATAGAGTTCCGCTGGAGCTGGTTCTAAGGGGACTTAGGCAGTGTTGCATCATTACATTACTGCACTCTATTAAATCGAGTCTTCCATTTTCGTTTCTCTGATGTGTTCCTTGCTTCCAGAGGATCTTCTCTCAAAATTAAGTTTGAAGTTTTTGTGTCCTTTTTGTTGCTATCGGGAACACTAAAAGACCATCATGGGATTAAGCGTTGCGTATGTACGGCGGCTTTCAATACTACTGGTTTACTGGTTTTCACTGCTGTTATTATCCGCCCAGCAATCCAGAAGTACTGGGCAGATTATTAGGAATATAACTGGCCTTAATCATTGGATGCCCGACTAAATCTTCCTAGGCACTGAATTGAGCATCCGGATACCTTAGCGGATAAATAAGCATACTTGAGCGTTGAAACGAGAAAACCAACAAAGTTGTTGTGCGTCCAGTGCATACTCGGATTACCCTGGGAATCCGCCAAGTCTGATCAGTGTTCGTTTTGCGCTGAAGGGGTAGCTAAGGGTCTAAGCTAGCTCCATGCGGACAGCGAAGACTCTGATCAGACTGGGCAAAGACCAAGGCTGATCTGAGTCGTCGCTGAGCAAACATGCCACTTTGTTGGTTTTGTCGTGTCGCGGTGCAAATTGAGTTTAAGACAAACTAAGGGCTATTCGGTCATAACTCAAAATATCGTCGATACAGCAAATATTAATAGTGCAAAAACGTTATACAAAACTTTCAAATCGTATGTATAATCTTTTTGCACATGCATAAGTTTGAAGGATTTTGACCTAGATGTCGGAAAATAAGGAAAAATCAACTCGTGAAACATTATGCCTTTAGAAAAAGTTTAACAGACTGCTGTCGCGCATTTGTTATTCGATACTAGTCGAGTAGGCGTAAAGCCTATATCTGATCAAAGACGCGTGACATGGCTGTCATTGAAGCACCCAATTTTCATAATATTGAAATATACTAAACAAAACTAAAAAATTGAGAGTCACTGTTATTTATGCAATGTTGAGGTAATGGATATAATTTAAGTTTAGGAAAACGAAAAAAAAAGAATCGAAAAAAAAAAGGAAAAAGAAAGAATGGAAGAAAGAAAGAAAACTGAAATAATATTATAGGCACACACTACTTAAGTTTTTTTTGTCATGTAAAATAATATTGAGGCTATTTTAATGTTTCAGAGGTACCTTTCCTCTTCTTCACCTTCAATTTCACATTGCCTAATTTTAAAAATGATGAAAATTCCATTGATAATGCTTTTCCTTCACAAAGCTGTCGTCTGCCGAACCAATTTTTAGTCCTAGCTCATTATTGGCCGTACCATATTGTTATTCCTATATAATTTTCTTTTTTACGGCGTTAATCGAAAGGGGGATGCATTGGTTTACTCATCAATTATCGATAGAGCGTACTTAAAACAACTGAGTGGCCACTGTCCTCGATGTGTAAAGCCAACATCGGCCACACTTCTTGTCAACAACAACAACATTTCTCATCCTACAATAGAATGACAACATGGTACACTTTACAATCAAAGCAATACACCACATTTAACATAACTCACTATTTTTGTCATAAAATGCTCCTTTATTTACGCTTTCATTGGCTAAAAATATTTACTTTTCCGTTATTTTAAATGTTCCTGTCTGGCTAATGATGTTATGAGCTTTTGTTTTGAGGGTCATTTGCAATAATATTCAGGAAAATAGACGTCCTAATATCCCTAAAATCTGAACAAAGTGAAATTTGTTTTCAATATAACTCATATTGCAACAATGACAAATGCGATTGTTGTATTTCAATTTTCGTACCGACGTCTCCCCACGCCACCCGCCCGCACCTCAGCAGAACGTATCCATAGCCGCAGTACTGGGCACCGTGCGTTTTTCCTTCTTGTTTGTTTAAAGGGACAACCATCACTACAGCTCTTCTTCCGGGAACACCACCATCGTGGCAGGCAATATCTGGTTCATCTTTCTAGAAAAAAAAAAACATTTATAGGGCCACAGCGTCGGTGAATCTTCGCTACCACGTGAATGGCATGCCACGTGACACTGCCGCTCTTCCACCGGGTCGAGGTGTTAATGCGATTATTTCTTTCTGTAGTTTCATATCTACCTTCCTCGGCAATACGTTTATGGTCGGAGCATCTAAACCTGCCAAGAACAATAATGTGCCTGTCAAATATAATTATTTTTATATAATTATTTAAATATTAAAAATAGTCATTTTTTATGTTGTTCCAAAGTCCTGAGAAAAGCGTTAGAGCAAGGATGCTCATACGTGGCATACTGCTATGGGCTATGCTTAAATCACCTGATTAACTTTCGAACTAATTTTGTAAAAAATTGACAGAAGTGTGTCACTCTGTTGGCTACTTTTGAACCGTTTGGCGTAGAAGGCTTATTTTTGGTATACTATTAGTGTTTGATGTAACGATCTTCTGATATTGACAGAGTTATTAAGAACAGCCGAAATTGTGTAGTACGGACTTTAAAGTAATTATGAGGATAAATTGAAGATTAATGTCATTCTGGTCAGATGGTGTAAATATTACTGTTCAGGTTATTCAACTCTTACCTCAAGACATCTTTACAACTCTTACTTGAAGACTTCTTTTTTTCTGTATGAACCATTTCCTTCAGTGACCTGTCCTTTTCAGTGTTAGGTATACCATTGTGAGCATATGGTTTTACAGACACATTTTCTAGTTAATAGGGCTTGAGAAAAGAAGGGCAAAACAGTGATAATATAAGTATAATTTTCCCTCTTTCTCAAAAAAAAATTGTGACCAGTCATTAGAGTCATCTCGCTGAGACGGTACTAATGAGGGGTCACAACATACGTTTTCAATGAAACATAAAGAAAGATGTCTCCATCTTTTCTGGGGAGGGCGGGGGAATGCGATGGTGCTGCGTATAACTTCCAGTGCCAAGGGCGTCCTACTGAATTGGATAATAGTAGGGCAAGGCCCTACTGTGCTTGCAGTGGGCGCGGGTGGGGGTTGTTTGGACATTTTTTTCTCTCGTCTATCATTTGTCCCTTCTTTCGTCCTCTCTATCTCTCTGTGGAAGACAGCCCGATAAAGACTGAAATTCTGTCGCAAAGGGCCGTTAGACACAAAACATCCAACCAACCATCTTATCTGGAGCTCTGAGTAAATCTTTAAACAGAGTACGGATAGGTCAGATTTAAAAGCAATATTTTAATTTGGCAATTACTAATTACATGTATTGTGATTTATTTAGGAATTATCGATTCATTATGTAATTGCTCGTAATCGGACCATAAATAATGTGAATTCCAATAGTAATTTGACGGTTGTAAAAATTCAGAAAAAATCCCCCATTGTGTACAGATAATGAGACAATGCCCCGAATAAAGGTATGCTAAAATATACTTAACGCCATTAGAAATACGTTTTACAAATTGATCATTGCATAATTTTCTGTACTTGGAACAAGAGGACCAAGAGGTCCTGAATCGCTCACCTGAGCAAATAGTTAAAGGTCAAACTAGGGTCATCATTTGAACAAACCTGATAGTTTGCAACTGTCAAAATATGAGAAATATTGGTTAAAGGGCAAACAATGTGCTGAACCTCTATTTCTCAAAATATTCATGCACTCATTTAGTTGTCAGACTTATTTATCCAATTTTGCACCAAATAATACCCATGAATTCTTATGCTTAAGCATTTTCCCATATAAAAGCACCAGAAAGCAAATTTGACGTTGCCATAAAAAAGTCAAGGTCATCCAATGGTCATCGATCTTGGTAGAACTCCATCACTCAAAATACCAAGTTTCAAGGCCATTAATTGACTGGTTCTAGAGAGGAGGATTTTTAAAGTTTTTTTACCATATAAGGGTATGGCCGCCATTTTGGTCATGTAACCTGGATCGCTTGAACAAATTTTCATTTGCTCAACCCTAACATGACAAATTTCAAGAATCTGAGCAAAGTGGTTCTAAAGAAGAAAAAGTTTGAATATTTTCCTACAAATTACTACGGTTCAAACCCAGAACCCCTTAGGGTGGGCCATTTTGGACACTGGGCCACAATTTGGATAGACTTGGCAAAAGACCACTAGAATGTGCAGCATCTGAGCCAAGTGGTTCTGAAGAAGAAGATTTTTAAGTATGGTTTATTTTAAACCCAAACCCCCTTTCGCATGGCCGTATTGGACCCTGGGGCCACCATTTTAAAGACTTACATAGAAGTCCACCAGGCAAAGCAAATTTCAAGCATCTGAGCCCAGTGGTTCTGAAGAAGAAAAATGTTATAATATTTTTCAATATATTTCTATGGTTTCAACGGACCCCTGGGGCGGGGCCATTTTGGACTCTGGGGTTATTATTTGAACAAACAGGCCTAGCGGTTCCAGAGAAGATGTCATTTAAAGCAAACTGATGTCGACGCACGACGAACCACGGACGACTGTCGACGGACACTGACTGATAACAATAGTTCACCCTGAGCCTATGGCTCAGGTGAGCTAATAAATAAGTGGCAAACAATGTGTTCAAATGTATCAGTGAACCTTGTTACGGGATAGCATTCAAAAATTTGCCCGATAAAATTTTGGTCTTTTGGGCAATACTGTATCGCCACAAAATGAGTGGCGTTAGGTTTATAAGATAAGTCTAAGTCTGTCAGATTCTACTCAGATGTATCGACACTTATTGTCAGCTGCCCTTGCTGACTGTAAATATCAATCTCGGCGAAGTTAATTTGGATGTTATTTGTATAGATCGACCACAAACCGGTTAAGCACCTCAGTAGTTTCATTACTGGCCGTCCCAAGACGACACTTCTGTTTTGGTTACTCTTAATTGTTTTATGTGTTGTTTGTTGCTATGTCATTGATATAATTGAGCCGCGACACGAGAAAACCAACAATGTGGTCGTGTGCCCAGCGAAGATTCAGATCAGCCTGGGCATCCGCCCAGTCTGATCAGACTCTTCGTTAAGCGCTTAAAGGGTAGCTAAGGGTCTAAGCTACCTGCACGCGGACAGCACAGGCACTGATCAGACTGGGCGGATGCCCAGCCTGATCTGAGTCTGTGCTGTACGCACGACCACATTGTTGGTTTTCTCGTGTCGTGGCTCATATTATTTGTGATGCTAACGCTAGCCCGGTGACCACCTACATTGGAAATGGTTGTTCACATTGCTGCTGCTGTCTTTGGTGTTGACTAATTTTGTGTTGTCTTTTCCAACATGGTGTCTTGGGTGGGATCTGAGATTGAACTGTGTCATTTCCTGAGAATTTTTCTACTTACTTTAAGTCTAGTCTAGTCTATTCCATAACCCCTTGCAAGGTTGTTTGGGCACCACAGAAGACTTTGCAACAACAAATCCCCTCCACCTATTTCTGCCTTCAGCTGCCCTAGTTGTGCTAGCAATGTTCATCCCTGTCCACTCTTTCGTATCGTCTTCGTACATCTTCTTCTATCTACATATTTTTCTTTTTCCTTTCATTGCGTCCTGTAGAATTGTCATTGCTAAGCCAGAAGACCTCGAGATGCGACCAGGAAGCAATAACCTAAACAGCTGCTAACAGACAATCGAAACAGTTTCGTGCTCATGTTTCTGCTAGCGAAGGCGCATTTTTATACGCCCGTTTTGAAAAAACGGACGTATTATGGCATGGCGCTGTCCGTCCGTCCGTCCGTCTGTCTATCTGTCCGTCTGTCCGTCCGTCAACATTCTTGTGCGCACCATATCTCAGAAACCGTTTGAGATATCTTCATGAAATTTTGTAGGCATATATATTAGGATGGGGCAAAGTGTCGCGTATAGTAATGGTTGCTCCCCCTTTCTTAGTTTCAAAGTTATGCCGCTTTGCTTATTTTTTACCCTACTAGTCTTGTGCGCGCCATAACTAGATAACCGTTTGGGATATCTTGATGAAACTTCATAGCAATATGTATGAGGGTGTGATGATGTGTCGCGTATAACAATGGTTGCTCTCCCCTTCTTCATTTTGGAGTTGCATCCCTTTGATTAGATTTTTATGGTATTTTTGTGTATACTAATATTGTGCATTCAATAACTAAGTAACCATTTGGTATATCTTGATGAAACTTTATAGCAATGTGCATGATCACAAGACGGTGTGTCACATATAAGAATGTTTGTTCCCCCTTACTTAATTTTGGAGTAACCTCTCTTTGATTAGTTTTTTAGGCTAACCCATTCCCCCATAACTCCTTAACCCTTTGAAATATTTCAATGAAACTTTGTAGGAATGTGTATAATAACGGAGTAATGTATCATGGGCATAAACCACAACTCTGGCTTACTTCCTGAATTATCTGCCCTTGCATCAATTTCCGTTTTACTCTGTATCTCCTTAACCGTTGGAAATATTTTAACAAAACTTTATGGTGATGTGTATATTGTCAAGGGAAAGTATTGCGACTAAGAGTTTATGAATTATCTCCCTTGTATGACTTTGGCGTTTCACAACTTCTGAGCTGCTTCACCCTGGAACCTGATTTTTGGTGTACTAATAGTATTTAATGTGTTGTTTTGATAACATTGCAGTCATTAATTACAGAGTTGTTTCCCCTGTTTTGTCTGCCTGTCCATCCTTCTATAAACAATCTCTTTCATTCTGTAACTCCTTCATGACACTGAAACGGGCGTATTATGCGCCGCTTGCGAAGCCCTTGTTTAAACTAGGAATCAATAACCTAAACAGACAATCAAAACTGTTTCGTGCTCATATATCTGTGAGCAAAGTATACAGATAGGCAATGATCAGGAATTTATACAATCAAATCCCTCATCCCTCTCTCAAAACCAAAACGGGAAAAACTGACAAAAGTTCATGAAAGACACGGACGGTTAACCAAATGAGCAGCTTTTCCCCAAAACAGGTGATAATTCAGATACCATAATTAAAACAGCAGCAACATCTATTTTTACCTACATGTATTCATCATTTGAATTACAAAACAGAAAGCAGAAAGTGCAGCTCTTCAGGTGACCATATTGCTAGAGACCAAGCTACCATAACATGTAAAATTGAAGAACGACAACACATGTACCGCCTTGGAAATGTCAGCAAAAAAAATCTCTGCGTGTGTTGGGGGGGGGGGGAGGAGCCTGAGGGCTTAAACTGGTTTTACTAGCAAAGGCGCAACTTATAAACTAGGAAGCAACAACCTTAACGACTTCTAACAGACAATCTAAACAGTTTCGTGCTAAACTATCTGCTAGCAAAGCCGCCACAGCCTAAACAGCTTTTAACAGAAAATCTAGACGGTTAGTTGATTTAAGGTACACCATTTACTTTTTTAAATGTCAAGTCAAAGCACTGTTCTTTATTCCTTGATCAACATTTCGACATTACCAGGAATCAAAAACAGTTTTCTAAGCATATTAGTCATATCAGTTTCTGAAAGGTCGATTAGGCGTCATATCCACATCAAGGCTCACTGATGAGCTGAAAGGCGTCCACGAGGACCAAGTCAAATGGCAGCTGAATCGCGATGAAAGCTAAGACGACATATGGAGCTCCGTAAAATCGATGTAAGTCCACCACTCCCCCACCTCACCCGTAAATTAATATTTCTGACAGTTCTGAGGCGGTGCCTCCGTTGTGATTTATCGATGTTAATGTTTGTTGTGTCCGCTGATCTCTCATCCGCCACCCCACCCTACCCGCCCCGTATAGTAAATTTAGTTTGCACTGGACATGTGTCAAAGTAGAACTTACATTGTTAGAGCAAAGTTTTGAACTTTTTTATATTCCGGTCTGACAAACGAGTAAGACACAGCCCGCCAAAAGATCAATCAAAAGAGCAACGGTTAACATTTGTTGATTATAGGGGGCCGAAATTCTGCTGGTACTCGGACAAAACGGACCATGGACGAAACGGACCAGACAAAACGGACCATGGTTAGGACAAAACGGACCACGTTTCAGGACAAAACGGACCACGTTTCAGCACACAACGGACCACGTTTTAGGACCAGACAGACTTCGCTAGAAAACAATCCAGACCATTAATCGGTGCCAATTAAAAGATTAAAGAGTATATAATTGGCAAAGACAATTTTAAGTGATGATTGTGTGTCAAAGTTCTCATCTCTCGTGAGAGCTAGGGACTAATTTTCCTCCAGTCACGCCCCCCTGGTGAAAGATTGTCAATTTTGGCGTATCACCAGTAAACAATTCAGATTCAGATTCAGATTCAATCATTTGACTACTGTTCATGACCTCAACTACCTTTGATTGTTGCAACTATCTAATCGATTCAATACGTTGATAAAGGGCATGCAAATTACTTTATTAGTGTTGCAACTAAAATGAAACATGCTTTCTCAAGTTAACGGAAGGTCTGAACGTGGTCCGTTTTGTCCCTAAACATGGTCCGTTTTGTCCTGAACGTGGTCCGTTTCGTCTCGAACGCGGTCCGTTCTGTCCCAAGCGTGGTCCGTTTTGTCCGTGGTCCGTTTTGTCCGTGGTCCGTTATGTCCCTAATTCATTCTGCTTAGTATATGAAATTGCATTAGCGGGAAAATCTACGCCGTACTGCTAGAAGTCCAATCGCAAAAAATAGTTTATACATTCTGATCAAATCTGGCAAAAAGATAGTGAAAAATGTGGTGAAAAAGGAAATAAGAAAAGCGAGCCGTTAGGACAGTCAAATATGCACCTCCTGCTTATATATGGTCGAAACAATATTTGGTTTAAACATATTTATTTCAAACATTTTCAATACATATAAACATTGATACAATACAAATAATGGGATTGGAACGAAAGCACACGTACTTATAAAGTTCATCTCCCTAAACATTTCTTACATGTATACATCATGGCGACAGTTTGTTAATTACAATAAACCAAATTATCAAGTAAATACATGACTGATATCATATTTCAAAAACAGATGGAAAAATGGTGAAAAGATTTCCGAACATGAAACAGTAAAGAAAGAAAATGGAGAAAGAGAGCTGTGAGAGCGGACAGACAGAGAGAAAAATCAAAGAAAAAAAATAGAGATTTACAGACTATGCAGCTGAGGATAAGAGAGGGAGCGCGGATTCGCAGCGACAATCGCATCAAACACAAATATTTCCATTACTGACAAGAACAAAACCAACCGCTTGCTATTTGATAAGATGATATGCTCAAAAACGTTTAGAATCCATAATAAATTTATGCACCTTATCGAATATAGCCGTATTTGTATCAGTTGAAAGAGATTCGTTGCCATATAAAAGGCGAGACAGCGAAGGGGTCTGATATTGTGACACTGTATTTAAGAGTTCAGTTCGTTGGACCTGATAGTACATGCAATGGAAAAAATAATGCTGAGCATTTTCTATGCTGCCACACTGACATAAAGCGGAATCGGAAATGTTTCTCAAGAAAAGATCTAAGTTGAGCGAGCTGCAATTGGTCCGTAATCTGGTGTGTAATACCAGAGCTTTCCTGCTGCCCACGTAGAAATGTTTTGGAATGCGCGTTTTGTCCTTGTTTAGAAAGCATTTGAAAGTGTTTACTGAGTCAGATTGTTTTGCTCGTCGTGTACGTTATTCCAGGCTCTGACAGTTGACGGCAGGAAAGAATTATAGTAAAGAGTTGTTCTTGCATCTATTGTTTGAAGATCATTAGAATTTCTGAGACTATAACGTGAAATATTACTAACAGACTGGGGTACTAAGGAAGATAGATATAAAGGAGTCAGATTATGGGTCATTTTGTAAAATAATGTTAGCTTGTGATCTGTGCGTCTCTTTTCAAGCGAATCCCATCCGATTTCCTTATAAAGATTAGAAATAGAAACAAGTCTAGTGGCTCCTATGGCGATTCGAGCCGCTTCGTTCTGAATTTGTCAAGCTCTTGTTTCTCGTAGAGTGTACAATTGTCCCATATGACGTCCCCGTATTCAATCAGTGATCTAATAAATGCAATGTAAATAGTTTCAAGGGACCTTCTGTCTAATCTAAATTTTAATTTTCTCATAGTATTAATTCTAGTCCAAGCTTTATCAGTAATATATTTTATGTGTTGATGCCAAGTGCAGTCATTAGAGAAGTAAAGGCCGAGATGTTTGTGGGAATCGACTTCAGATATCTGATGGTTTTGCATAAAGACAGGTGGATGAAGAGGTCTATATAATTTACGAGAGAAAAGTAAGGTTTCAGTTTTTGAAGGATTGAAGGTAACAAGCCAGGTGGACGCCCAAGCTGAGATTTTACCAAGATCTGCGTTAATGCATCCGGCTGATGTCACAGGATCGTCTACAATAATAAAGAGACTAGTGTCATCTGCAAACAATCGAATATTTGAGCCAATATCATTTACAATATCATTTATATACAACAGAAAGAGAAGTGGGCCTAAGATTGATCCCTGGGGTACTCCAGCACGAATATAGGTCCAATCAGAAACAGTGCCAGGGAGAACAACTCGTTGTTTTCTGTCAGAGAGATAATCTGCAAACCAAGCATGGACGTTTCCTGAGACACCAGCCGCTTGAAGTTTAGCAAGGAGGCCAGCGTGCCACACACGGTCAAAAGCTTTGCTGATGTCGCAGAAAACAGCCCGTACTTCTTTGCCTGAATCGAGAGCTTGGCAAAAAGTGTTGTAGAGAAATGTTAACTGATTGACGGTTGAGTCTCCGGGAAGAAAACCAGATTGTAGAGAAGAAAGTAAATTGTTATCACGTAGATGGTTAAATAAGTATTTAAATACGAGTCTTTCCAAAACTTTGTCTTCCAAATTGAGCAAGGAAATGGGTCGATAGTTGGAAACATCAGAAAGGTCACCTTTTTTAGGAATAGGGCAAACATTGGCTTCCTTGTATGAAGAAGGAATTAAACCCTCGCGCAGTGACTGATTGAAGAGAGAACAATAGGGTGGTGAAAGCTCTTTAGACAGTTCACGAAGAAGGCGGTTACTCAGGCCATTAGGACCTGAGGCTTTGGCAGCAGGCAGAGTGTTAAGAACCGATTCAACTTCTAATGGAGACAATACAATGTTATTTAGAGGTGCACTGACAGTAGCTAGGGGAAGGTTTGGAATAAGGGCGTTCTGTTCGTTTAAAATCGTATGGCTTTGGAAATAATTGTTTAAAATGTTAGCCTTGTCGGTTTCTTCAGTGTATTTACCGTCATTAAATTCGAGCGGTGGAATGGCTGTTTTGTAATTAGGAGCAATGAACGATTTTAGTGTAGACCACCAGTCTTTTGAAGAGAGTGTTTCAGATGTAAGTTTTGCAGCAATTTTATCATAAAATAATTTTTTAGAGTCTCGAATATTTTGAACAACTTTGTTACGTAATGTTTTGAATTTATTCCAGTCTGATTCTAAGTTAGTTCTTTTGACTTTCCTATAAGCTCTTTTGCGTTTTCTAATATTTCGTTTAATGTTCGAGTTAATCCAAGGTGGTTCTGAGGGTTTAACTTTGATGTATCGATTAGGTATGCATTCTTTAGCAATAGTAGTTACCGTAGTAGTTATGTTATTTGCGTAAGTATTAATGTCATTATCCTTAATATAACTATTTTCGTACGATCATTTGCCATATCTAGAAACAACTACGAAAGCATGTAAAAATTCTATATATATTTGGCGGAATTTAGTATATACATTATTTTAAATGATTAAATTTGTTTGTTTCAAAATTACTAATTATTTTACCAATAAAATTACACGCAGAAATAAGGCCACCAACTGTAACTGTATCACTACACACATAATTGCCAATACACCTAACCAAAACAAATACTATTTTGGGTGGGTGGGTTGGGTAAAATTCGACTAATGTTGTCGATCTAGCCTCGACTGAGTCTTGTCGATGAATGCGGGCGCGGGCGCATTTTTCGCGCCAGAAGAACAAAGAAAATGTAAATGCGTCATGTGATACCTGGTAGCCAATATTTTTGTTTCTATTAGATTAGAACTGACCAATCCAAAAATCTGATAAATAAAATTATATTTTCATGGTTCAATGGGCCGCATTCCTGCCTTAATAATTAAGCGTTATGCTAGCCATAACTTATAAATCCCAATCAAAAGATGCTGCCTTATTATGTAGTAGCTCATAATTGCCTTGATCGTCATGCCAAATGTGTCGCGTGAACGATGCAATTTTAGGCTAAGAAAACTTAAATATACCATCTATTGGACAATGATATCTTATTTCTTGGGTTAGAAAAGGATCACCAACTCCACTGACTATCAAATGTGTTTTGTTATTAACAAGAAGAATATCTATTAATGAGGATGAGTGTTCAGTGAAATGTGTGGGCTGAGTTATAGATTGATAGAAAGAAAACTGGGTACAAATTGAATTAATTTTCCTCGCTTTTTGAGGATTAAGTAAGTTTAAGTTAAAGTCACCAGTAATAATTATCTCCGAGATTCCTGGTGAATCAACTGCCAGTGCTATAGAATCTTCAATATCAGAGAAATAGTTAGAATTAGAGTTAGGGGGACGGTAAAACAATCCAAATAAAACATGTTTATGGTTATTAGTTAATTCGAGCCATATGCTCTCAATATTACGTGGTTCTAAATCTTCGCGGCGCTTATAATGTAGACAATCTTTACATATATCATAACACCTCCGTGGTTGTCGCCAGCCCGATCCTTCCTCTCAGGGGTGTTAAAGGAGTGCAACAGTAGCTCATTTGTATCGATAGAAGGGCTTAGCCATGTTTCCGTAAAGGCTAGGATATCGATTTCAAAAAGTTCAGCCTGTAATATTTCTAATTTCGAAAAAATGCTTTGGACATTATAGTGCACAAAGGATAAGTTATGTGTAAGATCTAAAGAACCAAATAAAGTATTAGACATACTCGAGGATGAGCTGCTGGTATTATTGGACGAGGATGTTAATAAGGGACCTGGGTTAGGGTGAACATCACCGGAGTTGGATAACAATAGGTATAGCCATGTTGCGAACACTACAATGGAGAACCAAAGTATTAAGTTGGAGATGTAGTCAACATTCACTTGTAACGATTTTCCTGGCATTAGTCTTTTGCGATTTCTGTGAATATACAGTTTGTATGCTAAGAACTCACTTTCATGCAGTTGTATTAATATCGAGAAAGTACATGTATTGTTCTTGTATAAAACTATCAGTGCAAGAAAGTATACCAAAATAGCAAACTTACACAAGCGGCGATACGTCGGCATGACGGCTAACCTATTTGTTCCATGTGCAAGAATCATGTAATTGTTGTAAGAAAAAGTAAAAACAAAACAAGTACCGTCATACCAACGTACATCCGTTCAAAATATGTCATTGTGATTAAAGCGACAACCCGCTGCGCCAACGCTCCCTCTCCCAGCTCCAGCAAGCATAAAAAATAAAGAAAAAATCTATCCTTATAAAATGCATAGAGATAAAAAAAATATGATGGAGGAAAAAAATTGCAAGTGTTCTTGTTACGATGGAGCAAAATATACTAACTAAATTTTTATCTGATTATGGTCGCGAAAAAGGGATCCCACTTCATGCACGCACAGGAAGCACCGGTGCCAGCCCCCGCAACGGCGCAAACAGGTCAGGATTCTCATTCTTTATTTTATAGATTGTCTCAGATATATAAATTTTGAAGAAAACAATGAAGATCCCGACCGCATGGCGCAGATGCGACACCTGGCCCGAGCCGTCTCTGCTAGCGCATGTCGAAAGATCTCCCTTTCCTGGTAAGACCAATTGGTAGCTTATTTCTTAATTAAATTAGATATGATGGTATATAGACCATATTGCTCAGTGCTCAGCAGTCACACGACGCTGGAACAACATCGAATCAACTTTGAATCAACGTAATGACGACGTTTAGTCAGAGTCAACTACAATATTTCTGGAAGATACTATAATACTGACCTGCAATGTTCACGGAGCTTTTCTTTTCAGGCCAAATTCTTACTTACTTGAATATTCTTAACAAACTATTTCAGGCAAAATTGTAACATTGACCTGCCATAGTGACATTGGCGGAGTTTGGCTTCCTCCTTTCTGGGTTATTTTGACTCGTTAAAGCTTGCTGCATCAGCCGTCTCCTTCCTGATGTCCTTGCCTGTCATCTTTCTCGGGTTATAGCCGGTTAACCCATTGCGTTCTGGGGAGTTTTTGTCGCCTGCTAAAATTGTCGTCTGCATCAAAAATATTTTGACAATATTGGTCTAACTAACTCTTGTAGAAATGATGTCTAAGCAACAACCAGTTTGGATCTCAGATCAGGCCCCACCTTTGATCTGGATCCAAACTGTTTGCCCAGATACCCCTAAAGGGGTATCCAGAATGTAATAGGTTAAAGGGCAAGGTGTAGGACGCCTCCGATCGCGAGTTAATACGAAAACACCTCTTATTTGATGTCTACAGCTGTTTTGTCTCGTAGATGTCGTCAGTAAGTGTGGCTCGGATAGGGATGTCGGTTGCCTGTCGAGAGCGGACTATTCCTTTTCTTTCAATATTAGGTTAAGCGACACGGAAGAAGTTGAACAGAAATGCGCATCTGTCGCATTAAAATTTGATAAAGGTATTATTATTATTATTATTATTAAATTTCCTGTTTTCGTAAAGCCTTTCTTTATATGGCACTTTCAGACTTTTGTATTTGAAAGTCCGACCCTTGAAGTCTTACTTAAAAGAAAGCAACAATAAAAAACAAGAACAGCACATATTTAAACACAGTCATCCATAATGTGATAACACTAGCTGCCAAGTATGTTTCGGATCAGTGAAACTCACGTTGCTGCCGATGAACTATAATGTCTAAGCCACAGCTAAAATCAACAAATTACCACCATATTCATCTAAGGTGAGGTGGGAGTAATTTAGCGCCGCCGTGCGGCAGTATCTGTCACCACGTTACGTAATGACATCAAATTTCAACAAGGTGGCGTCAACATTAGCCGCTTCTGTATATTAAGCACTACATGGTCTACTCACAAAATGCAATGAAGCTGAGCGCTAGGTGATATTTAAGGAAATAGAAAGTGCCGTTGTGAAGAAACTGAAAAAATAGTATAGCTTATTTTCCGTGGGGAAAGACTACTAGCGGGAAAGATGTTCTCTGAATTTCTCATCAGTTTGTTAGATGGAGTTTGCAGCTGTTGAGCTGCAATAATTTATAACAAATTTCATACGACAGCAGAGCCTCATGAAACTGAGTAGATCTAGTCACTGTTAGCATTTTAGTGTAAACTATATTTTATTCAAATTATGGACATATACAAAACAATACAAATTCACAATAAGGTAACCTGTTTTACAGTAGCTTGTGAGGAATTCAAAAGAAAGTCTTGCGACTTGTATAATCTGTATCCCATTGTTACTGCAAATAAAGTTCTATATAATAAGTGATTTGAAATACATTATTTCCACTATTAAATTTGAAACTGGTTTAACAAATAGTAGTATGGAAATAGAAGAATATTCAGGGCATTGCAAATCTAACCACAAATATCAATATTTTCGGTCAGAAGACTGTTCATACTAGTCTAGTAAATTTACAAATATTAAGAATATACTCAACAAGATTGCTAGGTTTTATTACTGGTCTCTCGAAACTCCACAGGGAATGGAATATGAGTTTCAATCAGATATTCTGCATCTTTATTAAAGATAAATTAACAACTGAATGATATCACGTCTTAGTCGCCAGAAAAAAAAATGTTTTGATACAATATTAAAATTTATCATCATTATCATTATTATCATAATTATTATTAGGCCAAAATTTGGCTTCTCTTTTTTATGTTTCATTTATGTATACAATTATAATTTATACCTCATGTAATTTCGTACGTTTAGATTGATCAAGAACTCTTGTGCAGCTAAAAAAATTTGCTTATTTACAATAAGAGCCAAGTGCTCACTAGGGTCAAGTCAGTTAAATTCGGACATCAGGTAAATTCGGACATACCATTGCAAACAGTGAAAATCCTGATGAGACGGCTGAACATGAGCCGTCTCATCAGGATTTTCACTGTTTGCCCAGTTATTTTTGTTTTAACTCTAAACAATTGACACATAAAGGAAACAATGTCACTGTCCAAATTTACCTGTTGTCCGAATTTACCCGACTTGACCCTACCGTAAAGAAGTATGTTAGAAAATCACAAGAGTTGTTTCTCTTTGAAGAATGGCGGGAAACATGGAGGTGTACCCTGTAAGAGAAGGTTTAAAAAATCTCTTGACAGACTGATCATGGTGTACGCTGCTTGCGATTGAGTCAAACAACGCACATCCTGATCAGGCGGCATGCGCAATCTGGCCCAGAGGTTATAAAACTTGAGTACATTCTCAAACTCAAAATAAAGCACACTGATTGGCTGCTTCCGAGCACATGCTCGGAAACAGCCAATCAGTGTGCTTTATTTTGAGTTTGAGATTATTCTCAAGTTTTATAACCTCGAACCCTGACATGTTTGTCAACGGTATTTATGGTAATTCATGGGCATATAGTACTGTTAGGACTGATATTCAAGAAATCTAACAAGCAGATAGTATAGTGTTTCAATGGGCCGCATTAAAAAAGCAAAAGGTTTGCCGCAGCCTAGTGGCCCTAGGGTTGGTTTTCGGTTGTTTGGAGTTTAACAGCCCTTGGAGACAGATTTCAGTCTGTATTGGGCCGCCTCAGAGAGAAAAGGAGAAAGAAAAGAGAAATGATAGGCGAGAGAAAAAATATAAACAACCCCATCCGCACCTACTGCAAACACAATAGGCCCTTGCCCAACTACAAGCCAGATTAATAGGACGCCCCGGCACTGAAAGTTACCGAGCACCATTGCCCTACCCGACCATACGCGTCCCTAGGGGCAGTGGGATTTAGACGGGACAACTGTATTTTGGCCACAGCGTATGAAAGGCAGAGCTCATACCTCGCCTTTCACTGCCTTATCATTTCCTGATTCGAGGGGGTGGTCAGGTGGTGCGATGTTGCTGTGTATAACTTCCGGTGCCGGGCGTCCTACTGATTTGGAACATAGTAGGGCAAGGGGCTACTGTGCTTGCAGTAGGTGCGGGTGGGTGTTGTTTGGACATTTTTTCGCTGGTCTATCATTTCTCCTCTTTCTCCCTTTCTCTGGGAGACGGCCCGATATAGAGTGAAATACTGTCTCAAAGGGCCGTTAAACCCCAAACAATCAATCAATCAATCAAATCCTACTTTGAAAAATAACCCATTTATTGCTGGGTTGACAATGAATTTTCCAGTCGCCGGCTGGCCCAACCCGGACTAAACCTGCGACCTTCCGTGCACCACAGTCGAGCGTCTCTAACCACTCGACTACAGCGCCTCTTTCATTACCTATATACACAGCCTATATTTACAGAGTTTGTGCTTTTTGGCAAAGAAGATTTGTTCGTAATTTTGCGTAATGACCGATGCAGCCATACTGTTTTGTTTTTGTATCAGCTGGTATCATGTAATCTGTAATGTAGTCTGTTTTCACCCAAGGACATCTGCAACTTTGGCACATGTTCAGTGCACCACACTGCAGTTCATAATAATAATTTTATCTCAAAATAGCCGAATTAATCCAATTCTTATTTTCTGGCATGTGCTAAGCACGTTTGTTTTGAAGTCTGAAATGCAGGATGCCATGCACACACTGAATATTTGTCAGTATGTAGGTTACACACGGGGGTGGTTGGGTGGTTCGATGGTGCTGGGGCAACTTCCAGTGCCGGGCGTCCTACTGATCTGGATAATAGTAGAGCAAGGGCCTACTGTGCTTGCAGTAGGTGCGGGTTGTTTGGACATTTTTCTCTCTGTCATTTCTCTCTTCTTTCTCTCTCTCTTTAGGAGACGTCCCGATATAGACTAAAATACTGTCTCAAACGGCCGTTAAACCAAAAACAGCCAACCAACCAACCAGGTTATATACTTAAATAAGCTGCAAAGGGCATTTATTTTGCTTATTTTCTCTTCTGGTTTGAGAACATTTGTTTTACCAACTTGATGGACGATTTGGACAGCTTTTATATACACGTATAGAAATGTTGTTGTTCTTTAAATTAGCACATATTTCTCAAGACGTTGAAAATCAAATCGCAAGCCAATATTCGTAGAATGTCCTAGTGAAAGACGTCTGTCGCTAGCAAATAGTCATAGAATTTGCTGGTAAAGCCAGTATACGTTGCCTTTGCTAGTGTCAGTCGTGTGTAAATAGCCGTATCTCGTTAAATTTGATAGTGACAGATGCATTTATACTAGCTGGTTTCAAATAAAAAAATATATAGTCGTTTTACCGGTTTCGACGCACATTTAATCGATCGTCTGATACACTATAAATTCTCAGCTACTTTTTTATTTCTCTGTACCAGAAACTGTCTAAAAGCCTCTTCTCTGAGGCATATTGATTTCGTGTAGAAATTATTTAAGAGTCCTAGAGAAATGTTACGATAACCTAACGTGGTCCTTTATCCTATTCCGGCAGACGTTTTCAGTTTCGGCTCCGAAACGGTGAACTCTTGGGTTATTGCTAACCCAGTGAAAGACGATTTAATGCAAAAAGCACGTGTTTGAAAACACGATTATTCGAAATTAAAAACTATTGATATCTCTATACCGTGAAATTAATTTAGTCATTCAGTGGTGCGAAAACGTAATTCTTAACGTTGTTGCCATGAATTCAGTGATCAAACGATATAATTATATCCAAATAATACCACCAAATGCTCTTATACTAAATAAATTCACCTCGAATACCCTAATGGACATGACGAGAATGCCACTTGGTACTTTGGAAATAAAATTCCGTGGAAGCGAAATATTTATGCGCCGGAACTGGCTAAATTGGCTAATGAGGCATAAATTAAAATAAACAAAGCAAACAATTTTATTTGTCTTTTGCATTTATCAGCAGAAATTCCTTATAGAATGAGGATTCGACATGTTTATATTTTCACCACATATCAAATTACACAGATATTGTCCTGACCGTTTTTCACCGTGAACTGGTCTGAAAACATGTCCAAAGTGTCATGCTAACTATACATTGTTTACCTATTTAAAACCCAATTTGCAGTACCTTAAATGCAGAAACAAACCGATTACTATATGTGGCTTTGACAAGAATGCCATAAATATATATCGCCGAAACTTTTTTAACACCGGAGACAAAATCGAAATAGGTCGAACAGGTCGGAATAGGTCATACAACTGTATCATGGCAAAATGTATCTGTAGTTCATCAGTTGTCAAAGAAATAATAATATGTATGCACTTACGAAACGCATATCTATATTTTAGTCGATGAGATGTTTTTGTTTTGTTTTTTTTCTCGCTGATTTTCTGTAGAGTCTGTTACCCACGGATGCTAATGTAACATCTGACTTCAGATTTTTCAAAACATCGAAAACAATCTATTATCTTGTAATTTTAAGGTACAAGTCTAGACTAAACTCGTGCAAGAAATGACAAACTGAACAAGGGCATGTCAACAGCATAAGATCTCATTGAAACATGTTATACAACAATGAATATCGGAACCAGAATTCTATGGTGACTTGGTATACAAAATAATAAAAATTGTGGGCAAAGCTATTTTTTTTGAACAATTTCGAAAACTTATTAAACGATATAAAAAGAATAGGATATAAGTCATATGTTATGTGGCAGACTGCATGCCTAGTTTTGAACCCAATCATGGTTGATGACTATGCTTCACTCTTTAATTGCACGACAGTGGTTTGGGCCTCTGACTCTATGACGGCCTCTTCATAAAGTTTTAACAAGTGGGTTAGGGCTTGATGATTCGTCTTTGGTTTGGCCGACTGTGGTTTAACTAACGGTTTCCTGTAACTCTGGCTTACAGGAGTTTGGTTTAGCAAAGAGTACTTTTCTTTATTTTATCATAGTGATCAATTTGATTTTTATGTCGTCACTATGGTGCATTGATTGAGTTAAAGAGCCATTACGCGAACTTAACCTTCTATGTATTTTTGTGTTATGAATTGCATCCGGACCAGGATGAAGTTTGTCGACAATAAATTTTTAAACCCAGAGATAGTTTATACTATTGGCCGTTCTGAGGCGGCAGTCCCGATGTTGTTCCTAAATGCCTAATTCTGTTTAGCTTTGTGGCCACCTGTAAATCTGCCCACTTAGCTTCCTGTAAAATATAGAAAATAGGTAAAAATATATGTTCAATATGTTTTTGCGTGGTTCTTGGTTTGTCGACTGTAAAAAAATCTAAATTCCCTGGTAGTCTACGCTGCCGGCCGTTCTAAGGCGGCAGTCCCGATGCTTTTCTGAATTCTATGTGGTTTTGTGTTTTTTACCACGAGGCACATTTTTTATAAAGTATTCTGCTCTTTGTCCTCGTTTCTGTGTTTGTTTAAGCATTCTGATCACCTGGCTTGGGGAAGAGGGAGCTGGTTTTTCTGCTTCTGTGCATTTGTTTGTTTTGCGCGCGTGCGTGTTTTTGTCCTTTTTCTCTCCCTCTTGGTGACGTGGGTTGGCTGTGGTTTGTAATTGTGGCATACCCTGACCCTTTCTATTTACTTTTTTTTCAGTCATGACCGGGGTTCCATTGCACACAGCGTTTCATCATCATCCATGCATCGTCCTGATATGACTGAAATACTGTTGAAAAGAACGTGAAATCGCATCCACCCATCCATCCATGCTCCCTTTATATATCATCTTCATAACTTTCATATTTCAAACATGACGTAGTTCAAATTCAAAAATTTTTGACGGTAAGGCGTGTAAAGCTTACCAGAAACACAGTTATTTTTTGTATAATTCGTACTAGTTAAAAGCTTAGGCGTGTCGTACATATGACTTATGAGCATAATAACAAATAGCATGCCCTAAATCGAGATTTAGGTTATCGCAACTTATAACCACGCCTGTAACCTTTATTAATGGCATACCCTGCTAAACATAAAAAATGCTGGCATATCTATTCCTTTTATATTTCACAGGTGGATTTTAATTTCTAGTAAAGCAAGCATCTTTACTTGTAAGTGTAATTGACCGCACAGAGTGTGTACCTTTTTACGACCGTTTTCCTTCGAAACTTCAAACAGCAACTAAGCGGGACGCGGAGTAATCTGTCTTATGGCATTTTCAAACGAAGTACCCTCAGGCCAGGCTGCAAACATGAAAAGGTGTCCAGAGCCTGCGCAATTTACCCAGTGATAACTGGTCCTGGTGGTGTTCGAAACGTGGACTTTGTACGTCCTGACCAACCTTCAGTTTGGGTTTGGAAATTAGATATGCCCAGAAACAAATTTATATTATGCAGATCAAACGCAGTAAAAAAAATAATTTTTTTTATAACATTTCCTAAAACCATTTGAAATACTTCATGTACGAAATATAAAAATCACGGAGCCTGATGATTATAACGAAGCTTTATTTTCAAGTTAAAAATGCAAAACCCTGTAAGTACAAGGCCGACGAATTTAGCATACAAAGTCATGTAACACTGCCAATGTCGAAATGTGTTTACAACAGTTTTTTTTCAGTTTTGGGATTCGAAGGTTTTGTTAAAATATTAAAGAGAAATTGTTTAGCAGGAATAATAGGCGATCTGACTTGAAAATTATTCATATGTCCGTCTTACATTTTGCCTTGCAGCAGTCTTCTTTCAATTTCAATTTTGGCATACTACTAAAAAGAGATTCACGGTATTATAAAGAAATAAATTCATTACTTT
Source organism: Ctena decussata (assembly GCA_963989385.1). NCBI lineage: Eukaryota > Metazoa > Mollusca > Bivalvia > Lucinida > Lucinidae > Ctena > Ctena decussata. The sequence continues at coordinate 48,968,396 of OZ022500.1, forward strand.
GCAGAAATGTCTGTGATTCTTCAAAAAGACTGCTAAAATAAAGCCAATTATATAACATTGCAACATTATCGGTAAGTTTCAAAAGAGTGGGATTTTATGACTTTAAAACTAAGCTTTAATTCAGCTTGGCCTCATTCCAGTACACACACCCTTGAAATATTCTTTAAAATGTCTATTATCCAATTACGTGGAATATATAAGGCCAATCAACTTATCCTGAGGCATCAGTGGATCTTAGCATAGCACCGGCAGTGGCATCACCATGGTGGCAGGCAAGTGCATCCTTCTCTTGGCCCTGGCGGCCACAAGCCTAGCAATGACCACCTCAAATTGTGGCGACATTGCAGAATTAGAGGAACAGTTGAGGACGTTCAAGAAACAACAGGAAGAGAACCAAATTACAAGGCAATTGATTCTAGAAAAAATAGCATCTTTAGAAAGAGAATTAGAACCAGAAGAAGGTCAGTTGCATGTTTATTTGTTTATATATTTATTTATTGTACTTATTATTTATTGAATTCATCTGTATTTTGTCTTATTGAAACTTGAATTTTGTTTTGACACAATCAACGCTAACTGTGCCAGTCAGTTTGTCTTGTCAGATGTCTCAAACTGTGTATCTTACTTTACACTAAACAAAATTTCTAACTGGTCACTGTTTCATAGAATTTAGCCTAATTCAAGTTTAAATGATTCTGGCGTCCAATTAGAAACACGAGTCTTCCTATATTGTCATATTTTCTACAGTTAAACCACCTACGCTCGCAGCTGCATTTGCATAGCAATTCTGAAAATTTCAGTTTAACGCAAACATGAATTCACTGCATCTAACTGAAATCGGAAAATAAACAGTTTTGTTATTGTTTCAATTTTTCGTAACGATAACTCCAGGGGCCATATTTATAAAACGACTTAAGTGGTTGCTGTGCTGTTGCTAAGGCTAAATTTCTATGAAGGAGGTTCCCTACAACTATGAAATTTGCTTTGGAGGACCAGTCTTTTTCAGACTGCTCCTCCTGAGCAAATTTCATAGTTGGAGGGAATCTCCTTCATAAAAATTCTGCTGTTGCAACAGCATAGCAACCACTTAAGTTGTTTTATAAATACGGCCCCTGAAGTCTGTGCGGAATAAATCCAGGGCTACACCTCCTGGCACCAATTCATAATCAGTTCCAAAATTGCTATGACTGACATGATTCAATGCTTGGTAACATCTCATGTTTTTGAAAAGATCATGAACTTGGTAATTATATTCTTTTTCCTTTTGGATGCACATTTTTCAAAGCATCCTCTGGTTCTTATAAAAAAAACTTTGAACTTCGTATTTATATTCTTTTTCCTTTATGCGTTTTCAAAACATCTTCTGGTTCAGATAAAAAAAACTTTATTCTTGCATTCTAAAAACGTTTTTATTGTGCAGTACAGATCTTTGCTTATGGAAATATTTGAAAAGATGCTTTAGAGATTTTTTGGCAAATTACAAAAGTGACCACTAAGTAAAAATTTTGTATGTGTATGTATTGTGTGTCATTTGACTGAGTGCAAAATTGCAGATTTGATATTAGGCGTACATCAATGCGTCTGTCCTGCGCCGATACTGATTCGACGATTCCGATACGTTGTGCCCCCATAAGGCAGGAAAATGGTTTCAGATGAATAGTTTATGAAAACATAGCGATTAGTTAAACATTATTTAGTTCATGGATCTAAATAATTAAACACTAAAAAGTTTTTCTTTGATTTTAAACAATATATTTAACCATTCTGAGACGCTCTTGATACAATGGACACGACAGTATCGGATCAAGTTCAATAAAAATCCTGTTTCGTTGTATATGAATGCTAAAATTATGTATGTTATGGGACAAAACAGTTGCAAAATATCCCTTCTATCTATCCATGTCAAAATATTTACGAAATTTATTCATTTAAGGGCAAATAACTTATCCAGACTTACAGGAGGGTCTTACGACAGTAACGAATCAGGTGCGACAGTATCGGATCATATGATATTAATTTATATGAGAGTTCCTCCGAAGCGTTCTGCCAAACTTCTTAGCTTCAATAATTTGGCTACATAAACAATTGTACCTATTAAACTCTCAGAAAAAAAAATTTACGGCCTTTCAACGGTATTTTTGCGCGGTCCTTCACCAGCAACGTTATGTGTGTTCAAATAAAAGTTGAATGTATACAAATTAACATGTATATATAAAATATTTTTTTAACTCAGTAAACCACTGCGCCCCTATAGCACGGAACTGCTCAAACAAAAAAGACAATTACATTGTATCTGCCTTTGCAAAGTGTAGACCCTGATAAGACCATAGCATCTGATAGGATCAACAAAGGACCTGGAATGATAAGGCCCATATTTGGCCCCCAGAAAACTCATGTTTCAAAAGTTCTTTTCGATAACTAAAATGCATTCATAGGAAAGTTCTGACCTAAAACGTAACAGCAAATACAAAAGCAACCAGTTCTTGCATAAAATATTTGTGTTTTTAAGCATGAACATACCCATACCCCGAGTGGATTCTGACGAAAATGACGAATTTGGTAGCCTTTGCGGCTTTCAAAATATATGAGCCCGGCCTCCAGCACATTTTATGTTTTATATGCAGACATAATTTTGATATATTTACATGCCATGAAAATATTAAATGTGCTGGAGACCGGGCTCTTTGTTTATTTTTAACTTTTTGTTACCAAACTGGCAGCGTTTGGAACATTTTTCCCGTTTTCTCAACACAAAAACGCCCATATCTCCGTTCATAGACAAAATAAACATATGTTGTGGGTATTCATTTTCTTAGTTAGAACACAAGGAATAATTTGGTACACATTTCATTTCGATCCGTTGGAATTTTTTGGTTAGCGTCTCTGGACTTGCAAACTTGAGTAGGTGGGGTACCTTGACAGGCCTTGTGCAGTGAACAGGTAATTAACCGTGGTACCCAACGTATAAGCATTTCATCAAAAGCCTATTATCAAGAGCTTTCAAAAGCTATTGTAAATGACTTATTTCTTTAAAGGAAAAATTATTAAACTCAGCTTTTCTTGCAATTTTCCTTCATATTTATGAACCAACATAGGCATGTCAGAAATCATGTTATTCTGAGAATAAGCAAAAGTGAAACATATTATTTCTGTTTGTTCCGATACGCACAAATAATAAGCAATAAAAACCATGCAATTTTAAGACGTTTTGATTTGGGGCCAAAAATGGCCCTTATCATACTAGGTCCTTTACTGTGATTTTCCGCGTTAACATTGATATTTCAATGCAAACAGAGTAAAAACACTAAATGTTCATTCAGCGAGTTCTGCGGCATTAATCTGAGTCTACACAGTGTACATGTACAAAGGTCCATCTGATGAACGCCAGTCATAAATGGGTTCACAAACATGCGAGCTGATCTCGAATGTTTCTTCAGAATGTTTAGCAGAAGCTAAGTTGTGCTATGCATAACCTTCACTATACGTTAGTGTGTGGGGCGTTGGATGGGGAATATTTTGTGTTATTTTTACCCATCTTCTTTGTAAGTAGACATACCAGCTACTGAAGCAGTTGATTTACAGTTTGTTTTAGCATCAGACCATGCATCCAACATAAAGTTTTCCAGCTAATGCCTGCATTTCAGTTCAAATTATATAATGATCCGCTACTGTCGCACATCGTTGCCCCACTTTTCAAGTCTTTAGTTTCATCAAATTCAGGGATGTCAAAAAAATTATGACTGTCTGCAATTTTAGGGATGCCAGGACACACAACAAAGCAGAATTGGTTTCAATCGCCCAATGATAAAATAGTTTAAATAACCGAAATCTATTTTGCGGGTAACGAGCAACAGACAAAATGCAAGCGCCGCTGAAGAGGGGCCAAGCTTTTCAACAACTCTGATTTGTTTCACAGTCGCGCATTTCGATCGAATTTTTCACCCTGCACTTTTTCATTGGTCTAACTTGATGACTGCAATATAATGGTAAAACATATCTGTTTCATTTGTGAGAAAAATGGGTGATAACTTAAGGGTGGTCCGATACTGTCGAGTTCACTGTATCTTTAAGTGATGTAAAAATGTGTTCTAGGAAAATACTTAACTGTTTTAGCACTATTGTATTTTTTAATTTAAATCGTTTTCAAATTTAATGATATTTGGTCCGTTTTGGCAATACTTTGTTGGTTTTCTCGTGTCGCAGCTCATTTTAAGTATGTTCTTTCAATAGCGTCCAATTTCATAGGCCCCAGATTTCGCTTCCTTAGAGGAGAATTGTCTTTACCATTTAATCAAAAAGTTCTATTAGAATATCCAGAGGTAAGGCGAATGACTTTGACTTGTTCATAAAACTATACATGGCTTTCTGAGCTTGACAGGAAACATGATTTTTTGCGGGATAAAAAGAATCACTACGGCTAAAAAGTACCCCAGATATTTATATTCCATTACCACTTCAACTACTGAATTCTGTAGATTAAACTATAGTTTGGTTGCCTTCCTTTAAAAAACTATTATTTTTGATTTATCAGTATTTACCTTTCTTTGCAACAATCATTTTAGGTATGTAAAGCTGACTGTAAAACTTGTTGTGTTTCATATACTATAACCGTATCGTCTGCGTTCAACAGACTAAACAGTCTGAGATACATGTAGATTGAATCATCTGATTCAGAAGATTTACACTCAGTACCGTCATTTGTGGTATTCCTAAGGAAAAATGTTTCTAAATCGTTAAGGAAGAATGTTAAGAGGAAAGCAGATAAGTTGTCGCATTGTCACAACCCAACATTGCAATGGAAGAAACTTGTTTTTATCGCCGTTAGCCATCACACAGGATTTAATATTGTTATACTTATTATACCCCCGCTTTGAAAAAGTGTGTGTCGGTGGTGGGGGCGGGGGGGGGGGGGGGGGGGGGGGGGTACTGGTTTACATCTGTCCGCCCGTCCATCCCTCCGTCCGTCCCTTTTTAATCAAATCTTTCGTCAATGATTTCTCTACTACCATACAAGCTAGAATAATCATATTTGGCATACTGGTTGATGACAGTATGTTGTATCGTCGCATTGAGAATCAGCCTTCTCCTGCTTATTCTTCCCTTTATTTGTACAATTTTCTTCTTTTCCACACTTTGAAAATGAAAATTTTCGTCAAAGATTTCTCCACAACTATTCAAGCTAGAATAGTCATATTTGGCATATAGGTTGATGACGGTGTGTTGTATCATGGGATTGAGAGCCAGTCTTCTCCTGCTTGTTCTTCCCTGTATTTGTCCAATTTTCTTACTTTCCATGCTTTGAATAATGAATTTGTTCTATAAAGATTTCTCCTCAACTGTGCAAGCTAGAGTAGTCGTATTAGGTATGCATGTGGATGACGATGTGTTGTATCTGGGATTGTAAAACAGCCTTCTCCTGCTTATTCTTCACTGTATTTGTCTTATTTTGTTTCTTTCCATACTTTGAATTATGAAATTTTTCGTCAAAGACTTCTGTATAACCATGCAAGCTAGTGTAGTCACATTTGGTATGCAGGTTAATGACAACTTATCGTATAGTGGGACGGATTGAGAACCAGCCGTCTCCTGCTTATTCTCCCCTGTATTTGTCTGATTTTCTTTCTCTCTTTACATTGAATAACGAATTTTTTCTTCTGCTTTCGTTTTACAGCAACCCTTCAAGGTAGAATGTTCATATTTGGTTTAACGATTGTAAACGACTTATTGCGTCGTGGGATTGCACAAACAAGCTGTATCTGGCATATTCTTCCATATATTTGTCTGATTTGCTTTCTCTCTTTACACTGAATAATGCAATTTTTGGTAACAGATTTACAGTTTTCACAGCAACCCTTCAAGGTAGAATGTTCATATTTGGTATACAGTTTGATAACGACTCATTGTACCGGTGGATTGCAAACCATCCGTATCTGGCATATTCTTTTTTGTATTTGTCCGATTTTCTTTCTCTCCATACTTTAAATAATGAATATTTTTTTTTGTCAAAGATTCTTCGTAGCCATTGCAAGTTAAAGTAGGGATATTTTGTTTGCAGGTTGATGATTACTTTTGTATTGTGGGATCGAGAACCAGCCTTCTGCTTATTCTTCCCTATATTTTCCAATTTTTCTTTCTCTCCCTAATTTTTCATAACAAATTTCACAGCATCCCATCAAGTTTGACTCTTCATATTTGGTATACAGATTGATGAAGACTTTTGTCTTACATGGTTTTTTAAATTTTTCTAACTGTCTATGTGAAATCATTAAATTCTGTATTACATAGAAAGGGATTTATTGATATTTGGTTTACATGTTGACAATGAGTTCTCTCTATACTTTAAGTAACGAAAATAACACAATTTGATTAAAGCAGTAAAGCGGGGGTATAGTCGAATTCCCCGACAGGTCTAGTTGTAAAACAGAACATAACATTTACCGTTGATGTCACATCTTAACATTTTCTGCCATTACCCGTCTTGCTAGACAGTATCGAAAACTCGCTTTAGATCAATGAAGCACAGAATATTTTTTTCTTTTCAGCCTAATGCATTTCTAATAAAAAATATATAATTAACATGTTATCCCGAGTAGAATACCCTTTTCTAAATTCTGATTGGCTGCTACTGGTTGGGGCGGGGCGGGGCTGCCACTTTAAGGAAAAGAGGGAAATAACAGGGCAGACAGAAGTGAAAAAAAGAAAAACTTGATAGGAAATCAAGAAGAATGTGGAAAGATTGGCCAGATGCGTTTTCAGTCCCTCAGTCCATATTCAATTTGGCTTCCATTTGAAGCTCCAGGTCCCATGAAGTCCCCGCAGCACAAGGGAATCACTAGAACCTACTTACATTGGGCGGCCCTATTCACCATTAGATCACCAGCTAGAGAGCTCCCGTTTGAAGGGTACCAAGAACTTGTGCGAGTGCTGTGATCTTGTCCTAGAAGATGCAGCTGTAAGGTATTCATCTGGTGGCATGTCAACTAGGTCATGGATGATCTTAAACATCATAGTCAACTGGCACTTGGCACGTCTAGTCTCCAAGGTCTCTGTACCATCTAAAGCTTACTGATGTACTCTTGGGTGTAAGGACTCCAGACCGAACAGCAGTACTCCAGTGCAGGTCTAACAAGGGAGAAGTATGCAGCAGTTTTTGTTTCTTCGTTACTGAGTTTTAAGTTTCTCCGCAAGAAGCCAAGCATACTGTTTCCTTTCTTGATGAACTGGTCAATGTGCTTGTCCCATCAATATATTTGACTGCATCTCCACACCAAGATAACGTGTTGAGTCCTCAGTAGTCAAGGCATAACCTTTGAAAGAGTAGTTCTTCACGATTGGCTTCCTTGACCGTCCTACACTTATCTGGGTGGAACGTTATCTCCCACTTTTCCTCCCACTCTGCAAGTCTGCTTGGGTCTTTTTGTAGGATCCCAGCATCTTTTTTAATTTCTGATCCTTCTGTACAAGATGCAATCATCAGCAAAGAGCCGTGTTTAACACCGTCGTAAATAATTTGCCGATAAAATTGAAAGAAGCAGTGGGCCTGTAAATAATCGGGTCAGCTTTATCTCCTTTCTGTTTATAAATATGATTAATGAGACCTAGCGTCCACGATTCAATACAATATTCAACATTTTTTTCATAAAATGGACACAATGTATCACCCGTTGCTTTCATATATTCGTTTAAAACCCAATCGAAACTGCATGCTTTATTATTTTTAAGACTTTTTATAGAATTCTTAATTTCTTCGATTGTAAAGGGCTAATTTATAAACACATTCTGTGCTTCTTTATTAGGTAAGCAACCGTGTCAGAGTGCGTATTCTAACACAGTGCGCGTATAGAAGCAATGAAAAGTTTCCGTGTTTTATTCTGCAACAGTTCACTGTTTCGGAGCGCGTAGGTCTAAAAGCTGACGTCACTGGCAATACTGACGTCATTTGTGACGTTTTGAGACGTTAGACGATGTAACGTCTGTTTTTCTTTCTAAAATCGCTGTAAAACGTACATTTATCTTAGATACAGTTAAGAATATTAGCGGGAGAATGAACGCGCTTGCAGGAACGTTAGGAAAATTTGAATGAAAATAATACTTTTTCGGCGTTTAGGAGTGTTAGGATTGAAATAGTTCAGCTCTAGCACTGAATTGATGAGTAATAAGTCACTGTTTGACCGTCAGTCGTAAATAGATATATCACTCGCGCTTCGCGCTCGTGATATGATCTACTTCACAACTGACCTATAAACAGTGAATTATTACTCAACAATTCACTGCTAGAGCTGATCTATTTTTTAATTAACAACGTCCTCGGTTTCATCAGAGTTGACATATTTTGAAATAATGAGAAGTTTCCAGTGTTGCGCCAGTCGCTTCCGTTGTGTTACCATTTTTTATTTGCCTGTACCTTCAAGGGCAAATATTTTTAAGATCTTGTTATCTTTTAATGTTATATTGTTTTTAAATTTTAAATATTTTCTCATTGTACGTTCATATATTTTACTCGCATTATTAAGGGACCGTTTATTAGCTTATTTCCTCACAGTTTTATAAGCACGTTTAAGCTTGATGCCAATTTTTACTCTGTAAAAAATTCCGTAGATTTTACGGTAGAATAACTGGCAACCAGCTGCCATTCCATTTCCCGTTATTTTTACGGGCGTTTGCCTGTAGAGCATTATTGGAAATTACGATATGGCAATGTTATATTTACTGGTCACACTCGAAAATACCTCTATAGTATTGAAGGGCAATATGACCAAAACAACACCTATTCTATTCTATCATACTCTGCCTGATATTGTAAAAATTTCTGCAATTTTTACGGGCGCCCGTAAAAATTACGGGAAATGGAATGGCAGCTGATTGCCAGGTATTCTACCGTAAAATCTACGGAAAATTTTTACAGTATACGCTTATCTTTACATGAAGCAGCTATATACAAGCAGCAGCGATATGGTCTTGTTATGGTGGAACAGGTATGTAACAAATGGTGCATATCTGCTTAGGGAAATTAGACCAAAATTTCCTGCTTTTTGTAATTCAATGTACGTTGATATAAGATTACGTGTTAAATGTTTAAATTCATTATCGGACCTGTACTTATGTGATATAGGGTTATTACACAGGAATATAATGTCACCATTTCTTCCATTGCTCTTTATAAACGATATTGAAACAAATTTACAGGAAAATATTAATGATGGTATACATGTTGAACAGTGGCAGTTATATTTATTGTTATTTGCAAACAATGCCGTATTGTTTTCAGAAAGCCGCGAAGGGTTACATGATAGCCTTAACAATCTAGAAAGTTATTGTAAAAATGGAATCTCACGGTTAATGTACTGAAGACGAAAATAGTTGCTTTTCGAAAAGGGGGAACGTTAGGGAATAGAGTCCATTGGTTCTTTGCGGGCCAAGAAATAGAAATTGTAAATAATTTTTCGTACTTTGTAGTATGTTGTATCTCCCTTTGAAGTGAAATTATAGAGAATTAAATGTTTCTCTATCTCACCTGGTGTAAGAAGTTTTCACCTGAAATTTTCGGAAAATTGTTGCTTGGCTTTTTGTCTTCGTAGGCGTACTTGAATGGAACCTCATAGACTTGTTGACCTGAAAGAAAAATGCAACTGACCTTGCCATAAGAACTCAATGCAAATTCAATGCATATTACCAGAAGACGCCAAAAACATCATTTCTTGGTTCGAAAAATTGATACTTTACCCAGTTTTGCGTTTGAGAGTGCGATATATCCTTACAAACAGTTCGTCCTTTTTCGATGTAATGCATAAAAATGCATAAACTTAATCTCTACTCTCCAATGTGTATGTTGGGGTGCAATGTTGACTTAGATCCCTTGTCTGTTTAAAACGATTTTATTCCCGTATCCTGTGACCGATTGTACTGAAAATTGTTGCAAATTATGCAAAAATAGTTGTATCTATGAACAATTGGCAAGTATTATGCAGCTATATAGACATCTGTAGAAAAATCAAGACTGCGTCACCTGTATTATCCCTTTTGCCTCTAAGTAGATTTTTTGGCTGCAACTATAGCCTTTTATACACGGTACTAAAAACTTTATAAAATACATCGACTGACTCTGGGAATTGTGTGGTATGTTTATTTGTGTCGGGAGAATTTCATGCACCGACCTACGATAATTTTCGTTGTACACTGCAAAAATGTGTTTAGAATCAATGCAAAAAATGCAGTCCGATTTTTTTATGTGTTTAAATCGTACAATGTTCAATTTGCAACATGTTTAGGTTTATGTTTAGAAATTAAACATGTACAAAACTGGTTATATCTACTTTTTATTTTGAAAATTTCCTCTGTCAACATTTTCGTCTCTTTTTTTCGTTCTTCAACGGGGAAAAGAGATAATGGGACCATCCGAAACGCGTAACAGAATAAAACGTGTTAAGCAGACTTGTCCGGGAAAATAATAGAAAAGGCGTACAACATATTCCTAAACATGTTTACACCTAAACATGTAACCACTTGTGTTTTATAGCTAAGCGCGATTTTTACAGTGTAGGAATTGCTGCACTTTTCAAATAACAGCTGCAAGTTATGTCAGTATAGTAAGGGTATACCTGTTTCGAAACAGATTGTAAAGCTATTTGGTAGATACAAGGGGTATTTTTCTACAACAACATTGCTAAGAGCATGCCTTTTAGGATGGCACTGCATTGAGGTAAATGTCTTTTTTTATTTTTGAGATTTAACACCAGTGACAGAACTTTCTAGATGACAGTAGCATCAAAAATGAACAAAGAAAAATATCCGTAAGCTATACTCACATCAAAAGTGTACTTTAATTTCATGTTTCAGTCTTGAAAACGCGGAAGGACGATTTCTGAGTAACTGTATGTTCAAATTGTACATGGCTAGATCAGAAACATATATTCATAGACTGATCAGGGCTCGCACAGTTCTGATGTAAAATTATTTTCTGTGGGAACTACATATATGCGTGGGCTAGTTCGAAAATCTGCTATAACACAATATTTTTATTTTCACTGTAGCATTTTGGTACATTGTTTTTGATAAAAAGAAAATAGAAGAAAGAAACGAAAACTGCTGAGGTCATCGAGTTTTCTGTTAATTTATCAACCTTTATCTGCTGGAGAAACAAATTCAAAACACACGTGCGTTTAGTGAGTAAACTAAATTGACTGTAACAATTATGCCCGTACAAATTGATAAAATTGGCTTATCTTAATACAGAGTAACCTTCGTTGTGCTTGGCACCAACTTCAAAGAAGTGGGCTTATAGGTGCCCTGCTTTCTGAAGAGTATCAATTCCGCGAATTCTATTTTGAACGAAAACCAAGAACATCTTGGTTTTCGTTCAAAATAGAATTTGCGGAACTGAAAACTTACTACTACAGCTATCTTTGCTTTTATCAGAATTTCACGGCAAATAAAGTTAAACAAATATGAAATAAGAGAGTAGTTTATTTACTAGCATCTAATCTGTGTCTTAACAGAATTGCCAGGGCAGATGTGTACTATTTCAGACAAAGCATTTGCTTCAGATCCTAGCACAGATGATGTTTAATGTTTGGTGTGATACAGCATTCAAATAACTACATGTGCATCTAGGCACAAGCTCAAGGTTACTATTTTACTAATATTTATTTGCCTCTTAAATCTAATTATAAATTCAAACTGAAATTTTAAAGGGTTAATGCTAAGCTCACAACAGCAGCCGTCGCCTGGCAATACAATTTATCATCATACACCTTACCAATTATCAGTTTTAAGGTCTTGCTGCCTCAGATCATTCGAAAGTGTAGTTTGTTCAACACGGTTGTAAGTCGCTGAATCGGTTGTTATATACGTGATGCGCAGGTCACGGTAAAGTCAAGTTTAGAGAATAATTTTAGGGGGAAACCTCAGAAAAACAAAATTTATGCCATGCAAACAGACAATCTATGATTGTCTTTCTAAAAGCAATAAAATCAAACTTACTGTTAAATTTTGAATTAAAAATCCGGATTCGCGCTTTTTGCAGACAGTAAAACGTAACTGGACATATTCAAGACCGAGCAAAATATGCAAATGAACACATGTAAGCAATATTATGTCAAGATGTTGTATGGCTTAAACGTATTTATTCAAATAATATTTCTTATAGCTCTTTATTGTAGTGCCCAAATAAGTGTTTCAAAATGGAACTTCCATCTTCCTCTCTGTTTGTCCGATGATGATATTAATGATGAAAGATAATATTTGACAAGCATCCATTAATAATACGACTGAATTTCTAGCGCATTGGACAAGTACTGTAAGCGTCAGCATATTTTCTAATAAGCTCTGCTTCTTCTTATTATTATTATCATTATTATTATTATGTTCTTCTTCTTTTTCTTCTCATCATTATCATATTATATATCATGCGTAGTTTTCTTATTTTATTTCAGTTTTGTAAGCATGGCAAAATAGACACTTTGCCAATTAAATCGGCAATTTATATGTGGAATATCAGCTTTTCTTTTTGATACCAAAAATGTGCATATATTTTATGACGTTTCTGCGTCAGGTTATGTTGCTCACACTCTCAGGCACTGGTCTAAACGGCGTTATTTCACGTTTGTGTGCATACTTGGAACATTTTAATTATATTGGTTTATATCTAGAAAAGCAGACGGCGACAAAATTTACCTCCGCAAAATTGCAAAAAAGCTTTCGTCCAAGCTATATCACATTGAGAATTCAAAGACTAGAGGGGAAAAGGTGTAGGCTGTTTGCAAATTTAACTATTTTCTTTTCTAGTGCTTTAAATGTTGAGACTCAAAAATGTTTGTAATGTTGCAGGTGTGGTAAGAAAAAAGAGAAGTTATTATGTGATGGGACCACCAGGACCTGTTGGAGATGCAGGTGAGTCACGTGATCGAAGTTAGCATTGGCCGCCTTCGACTGGGCGGTTTGTGCTTCACGATTCTTAGCGTTTCTTAGCTAAGAATCATTTGTGCTTCACGATTCTTAGCGTTTAAGCACTTTTTCTATAAAAAAAGTGCTTCACGCTAAGAATCATGAAGCACGAATCGTTTCATGCTTCACTCTAAGAAACCTAGTAGGGTGTTAGTCGTTTTTCTATAGAAAAAAGTGCTGTAGGCTAAAAATCGTGAGGCACGAAACGCCCAGTCGAATACGAACATTATAAATAGAAATACACAGGGGTTGATAAACAGCATTTTGTTTTACTTTCGGAGTGTTTTAAGTCCAGTAAAAGTCAGATATAAAGCATTAGCATTTTACGTCCAGTAAAAAACAAATGCGAGTTTACACAGGACTTAAACACCCTGCGAAATCATCCCCAGTATTTCAAGACTGCTTTTGGTTTATATTTATGTATGCATTAAATACAAATGTAAATCTTTGAAAAATTAACATAAGTGAATCAGCAAAAATGTTTTATAGCAGGAACAAAAGGTGCCATTTATAGACACGCTCATGTATTGAAAGATATAAATACTAAGGTATTACGATTCACCTCTTTCTCGTCCACATTATATACGTTACATATAGGAAAAACGCAAATCCTGGGGAATCAAGTAAGTGAAAAATGAAGACTCTTATCTGTCTGCGCAGTTCCTTAGGCTGATTTTGAATATTCATTTTATTCACATGACTTTAAAGTCCTTCTTGGTGTAACGCTGATCAAACTTTTAACTCAACTTCAGTAATTATCATCTTTGATTTTAGGAGCACCCGGTCTACCAGGTAAAGATGGGCTTCCAGGCCCGCCCGGACCCCAAGGTGAGCCTGGAGATAAGGGTGATATGGGAGCTCGTGGTCCAATGGGACCCCAAGGGCTTCAAGGTGAGCAGGGACCTCAAGGACCAGTCGGACCTCAGGGAGATCAAGGAGACTTCGGAGCACCAGGATTGCCAGGGGACAAGGGTGAACCAGGGCCTGAAGGACCACCAGGCGTGCCAGGTAGACATCCTAACATTAATTGTTTACTTGAATGGTCCTAAATACTGTGGTAGATGTGCGAAAGCAAACAGTGTAGACCCAGATCAGCTAAAACACCTAATTAAATAAGCAGTGTTCCAGAGAGAACGGGTAACAGAGATAATTCTGAGATAATTTCCCTTATTTATCAATGAAACAGTCCCAAAAAGGAGACAAATCTTTCCTAGTGAAGCAAATTATTTCTTTTAAGAGTTTATCTCCATTTGGAAGTGAGAGAAAAATGAAATTACATGTATTAGGTGACAGTGTACCCTTTCACGATTTTTAGCCTTTCACACATCACTTATATATTGATCTCTGTGGAAAATGAATGCATTCCATTCAATGATTCTCATGAACTGCGCTAGTTCATTCGGTGCAAAAACGTCGATACAACATTGAATCAGCGTTGATTCAAGCATAGGGACTTGAAACATAATGACTTAAGTAAAAGAAAACAGATCGTATATACATATGTATTATGGTCTTCATTAGCTTTCCAAAGCAATGTATGTTTGAAGCCCCTGTGTTTCAAGGCCGTACAACATGCCGTTGAATCAGCATTGATTCAAAGTTGTTGTATGCCTGCTCGGACATGTTAGAACCGTAAAAAGATTCGATTAAACCTGCGCAGCCAAGCAGTCTGATAAGGATCTTTGCTTTTCAATTCAAATATTTCAGTGGCCCTTAATTTTTCATACACACAGGGAAGCCTGAACGACAGTGCGGAAGCATGGGCTAATCCGAGACTTAGTGTTACACCTCCATGTCGTTTTTACAACGGTGAACAACTTTTTGACTTCCTTATTGTTTCCCCGGATAGTGTAGCTAACCGAAGCGAGGTCAACTCTTGAAGGAAATAATTTGCTCCGAGAGGAGCATATTCTTCCTTTAAGAGTCAACCCAATTTGAGAAGAGAGGAAAGTGAAAACGGCTCCGCTGAAACTAAGAAACCTTGAAATACCGTTTTTCGGGGCTTTTGATCTTTTAGTATTCAGTGGTTTTCTTGTTTTCAGGTGTTGACGGACCTATGGGACCCAAGGGAGAGACCGGACCGTTCGGACCACCAGGCCTTCCCGGATTTAATGGCGAGAAAGGAGACACCGGAGCTCAGGGACCACAGGGCGAGCAAGGACCTCCTGGGGAAATAGGTCCAATGGGACCACCAGGTGTACCAGGACCTCGCGGACCCCAGGGACATCCCGGACCACAGGGAGCCTACGGACCACCGGGTGTTCCTGGAGACAAAGGAGACCGTGGATTCCCAGGGAAACCCGGAGCCCAGGGTGCCCCTGGATACCCATACGTCGCTGCCCACGCTCCCAAATATTATCAGGCTCCAGCTCCATCCAAAAAGGGTTAAACACTGGCTATAGCACGTGCTTTGTTATATCAAATGAATCTAATCAATTCGTCCAGGACGGTTTGATTCTTAAAGGGGGTTTCTTTTGTTCACTGAACTTTTTCTTTCTTTAAATATCTTTTTCTCTATAGAGTAATGAAGTTAGACTAGTCTAAAGCAATTTCTAAACTATTTCTAAGATAGCTATAAAGGATATTACCCTTTACATTTCAGTGTAAACAGCTCTGCTCTTCATCGGTCATGACACGATTCATGGCAGTCGGCTTTAAAAACAATATCTGTCAGTCCGATCATCAGACTCGCATGGATCGTATAATTGTTGTTTTTTTAACCAATTGGTATGAATGGTACCATGGCTGGTTTTAACAGTCATTTATACGAGCCATACCAATGCAACGGTCGGACTTGCAGGAATTATGTGTGAGTATTCTTAAATTCGATCTGGTATGACTTGTAAAACGACTGATGTGGAGCATATCTGTTTATACTTGAATGGAGAGGGTGAATAATCTCATTTTTTCTCATTTTCATTCCTGTTTAGTTGTGTCTGTGTTAATTTAATGACTGTGAGATTATTGATGAGTTTTCAGAGAACAAGAGACTGGGTAACATGTATGTCGGAGGTGAGAACTAGCGACAGAATATACAAATAAATGATAGAAAACATGAACTGGTTTTGTCTTTTTTTTATTATCTGTTGTTTTATGTATACCGTATTAATTCTATTAAACGCCCCGTGGACGTTGCATTTTGCGAAAGAGCGACGTTATATAGAGCATAAAGTATAGTAAATCAGCCACTGCCAAATACCTCTTATATTCAATATAAAAGTGATGGGTCTACTTTCAGAGGAAGCAACTCTACTGACTTTGCCTCCCTCTTGAGTAGAGTTCAACTCTTAAAGGACAGAATTTGTTCCTCAAGGACCAAATTCTTTCCTTTAAGAGTAGACGCAATTCCAAAGAGCCGGGCCGCGTAGCGCAATCGGTAGGGCATCTGACTTATAAGTCAGAGGTCCTGGGTTCGATACCGGGTCTGGCCACATACTTTCGTTTCTCCTTCCGCTGATTCAAGAAAGACGCCCAGGAATAGTGTGGTTAGGTTAACTGACCTCCCGATATGGCCACAGCTGTTTACCGTGGACGTAAAGCAACAAATTAATCAATCAATCAACCATTTCAAAAAGCTACCTTATCCACTGAAGCAAGCAGGAATTCGTGCAAATTAAAATAACATTAATTTCGGAAACGAGGCAGGGCTTTTATTAGACCAGGGTCGTTTATTAGGATTAATACGGTATGTACCAGAACTGCCATAAACACCATACTTTAAGAAGAATGGATTCAAAAGGGTACAACTCTGAGAGTTTCAAGTTACTGTCTTTTCCAATGGGGGTCAACTCTCAATGGAAATGATTTTCTCCTCTAGGAGCAAGTTCTTTTTATTCAGTGTAGTGTGGCCGTATTTTTAAAAGGGTTTCATTGTCCAGATAAGCGAACAGGAAGTTACAAAACTTTTTTTTTCCTTTGAATAAATAGCCATTTATGAGAGAAGCAGTGTGCTGTAAACCACATCGAAAAAATCTAACCCTGACTGTAATTATTGGTGTTTAGTGCTTGTGCAAATTAAATTTTCGTGCCACGCCCTTTTTACTTTTCTATACTTTTATTTGATGATTGTAATAATTATCAGCATATTCTCATCCAAACTTTTTGAAATATTTTCATTAGACGTCATTCTTAATCAACTTAAGGAGAAACATTATGAAAAAATGATATGTAGAATTTTTTTAAGTTTTAACGATACAGATTAGTCAAATGATGTCATAACAGACCTTGCATATTTTCGGCTAACTAGTGCTTACCTAAATTTAAATCCAATATAAAGTCCTGACCATTCAAAAATGTTCTTTCCATGCAGTTTTTTGGCATTCTTTTAGATAAAACAGTACCAGTCATTTAAACTCGTGTTGAAATGCAGGTCACTTGTCCTTTAGCTGGCTTCTGATATGCACATTCAGTTCCAAAATTAGAAATGAGCAGCGACACGAGAAAACCAACAAAGTGGCATGTGCGTCCAGCGCAGACTCAGATCAGCCTGGGCATCCGCCCAGTCTGATCAGAGTCTTCGCTTTGTGCTTAAAGGATAGCTGAGGGTCAAATATAGCACTGTGCGGACAGCTAAGATTCTGATCAGACTGGGTGGATGCCCAGGCTGATCTGAGTCTTTGCTGGGCGCACATGCCACTTTGTTGGTTTTGACGTGTCGCGGCTCACATAAAGATTCCATGTCTTTCCGCCATTTTTACAAAGACGAACAACTTTCGTGACGTCCTGGTTGCTTCCCTGGACGACGAGACTTTTCAAAAAAGGGTAAATAACCTTAAAGAAAAGAATTTACTTCTAGAGGAGCAAATATTTCCTTAAAAAATAACCCCTGTTCATAAGAGAGGCAAAAATGAAAATGGCAGAGTTGCTTCGCCTGAATGCGGCCAGAGCTGCTTCGCATGAACGCGAATACATTTACCTTAATAAAATCTGTTTGTCATCCAGTATGGGTGGATGGATGGATGACTTGCGATTTTGCGTCCTTCCCAACAGTATTTCAGTCATATCATGACGATGGGTGGGTGATAATGGACGGCTGTGTGCAGTGGAACCAACAGTATAAAAATAGTCAAAATAAGCACGAATACATGTATTTACATTTCGAGAAAAATATCTGAACATAAAAAAGGTAAGCACCTAAAAACAAAAAATGAACAAAATATTCCCCTTTAATATCGGGGACCATACAGTTCAGTCTTATCTTTTTATATTCAGATATTTTTCTCGCAATGTAAATATTTGTGCTTATTGTTTCTATTTATTTTTGTTCTTTGAAACCTCTGAAGAAGCCGAAAGGCGGAAGCGCTTGGTAAACATGTTGAGAATTGCACTGTTAATGATTATCTCTCATTTTATAACCAGTGTTAAATCATTTAAGCATCCCCAGTGGATCCAGTGCTACCGAACTATTGTGTTTGTCACATGTGTTTCCCTAAAATTTACATATGGGGCAAAAAACCAACAAAATTCTCTAACGTAACTCTGGATCCAAAATGGATACACAAAATGATTTAACGTAATTATAAAGAGAGACTGAAACATTGAACAGTGTGAATTTGTTTATGACAGCTAAGCGCTTTCGGCTTTACGCCTTCATCAGAGTTCAAACACACTCACACATACATACTAAAGCAAAAACTGTACAGGTAAAGCATACAAACAAATGACGAAAAAATCACCAAAAGGCTTACAATGCCCAACACAATATTTGCAAACCAAAACAACATAATAATAATAATGATTATACTATATATATAATAACATATTTACATAAGAATGCATTTGAAATGCCCTTATCGGGTGCATAGACTCAAAAGTTTGTCTACGACAAAATGGCGCCGCTGTCTTCAATCCTTATGTAACTAGATACAATAAACATACCGCTACAATTGGAAGAGTAGGGCGCATTGAGCCAAAGCCTCAAAGGTTTGCAAACGAGAATATTGCCCTAATGAAGCTTTGATAAACACACCGTTACAATGCAAAAATCAAGTAGGTCAATTATATCTAGCGGTGAAGTGAATGGATAATCTGAATTGATGTCAAGTATGATGCAACTACTGTACAGGTAAGGCATACAAATGGACAACTAATCACAATAAAAGCATCGCAAACGACGGCGTGATACCCCGCCACTGCAAACCTTTTTCACACACTGATTTTTTTCAGATTTATTATTTCTCTGTATAACCCCAGGGCAGGGGCAGCCTAACACCAATGAACATGGATAAAAGTCTTCGTCATGACAGGACACTTCATTACTCTGATCACTTACAATAGGCTTCTGATAAATCACTTACCACTCTCATCAAATACAATTTTATTGATTTTAATCATTGGGCAGGGGCAGATCCTAAAGGTCAAATTTTAATCACCACAAGTTTTTATTACTTCTATCATCAGATGTAAATTTCTGAAAATCTGTTTCACATGAATTTATATAGATTTTATCATCATTTTATGCATGTATATAGCCCGGGAGCAGGGGGAAATAACTCCCATGGGGTAAATTTGAGCATCCCTGGAGGCTTTCATCACTCCGATCATTTGCTGTAAGTTTCAGAAAAATTGCTTCAAACTCTGTTTTTATATGGATTTTTTCAGGATTTTATACATGTATATAGCCACAGGTCAGGGGCAGATAACCCCTGATGATAAATTCCTGTGCTCATACAAAGCTTTTGTTACTTCGATCATGTTTGTGAAGTTTCATCATGATACTCCAAGTAGCAAAGTAACTAGAGGCCAGAAACCATTCTTTGGACATTGACAAGTGCCATAACTCTGTCAGAAATTATCGAAATTTGCCCATTAACATCCCAAGCGAGACATTCTTGGTACAAATGCATATGCAAAATTTGAAGAAGTCCGTTGATAAATACTTAGTTATTGAACGGAAACAAAGTGCGGACAGACGGACGGACGTACGTACTACGGACGGACGGACAGACACACGGACAGACAAGGTGAAAACATAATACCCCGCCACTAACGTATTGCGGGGTATAAAAAGCACATCAAGGCAAAATAATATTTGCCAAACAAAACTCCTTATGCTACATAACTACATGAAAAACAATCTAATCTCCCGCACCTGCTGCAACCACAGCAGGCCCTTCCCTACTATTATCCAAAGAAGTTGGATGTCCCAGCAGTGAGAGTTACCCAGTACCATCGCCAAAGATTTGCGAACGAGCATTCGGCCCATATGGAACTGACTGCAATTGGAAATCGTGCAATAAGCACAAAAAAGCACGCCATGGCCAAAACAATATTTGCCAAGCAAACTACATGTACTTCATAACTACATGAAAAAAAATCAAACAACCCCTCCCGCACCTACTGCAACCACTGCAGGTCTTTTGCTCTACTGTTTAAATTAGTGGGATGCCCCGGCACAGAAAGTAACCCAGCACCGTCGCCAAAAATTTGCAATCGAGAATCTGGACCTTCCGGAACTGATGAACACACCGCTGCAATTGGGAATCGTGTCGAAAGTAAATGGAAAAACTGAATGGAGGTCAAAATCACAAAAAGGACATCATGACCAAAACAATATTTTCCTAACAAAACTACATACGCTGGATAACTACATGGAAAAAGATCCAAACAACCCCCCGTACCTACTGCAACCACAGCAGGCCCTCGCCCTATTATTATCTAAATCAATGGGGGGTCCCGGCACTGAAAGTCACCCAAAACCATCGTGAAAAAATGCGAACAAGAACCATTGCAAAAACTGCGAACGAGGGCAAGGTTCTCGTTCGCAATTTTTTGCGATAGTGCAAGGTAATTTTCAGTGACGGGACATCCCACTAATTTATATAATAGCAGGCCCGGGGCTTGCTGTAGTTGCAGTAGGTACGGGAGGGGTTGTTTGGATTTTTTTTTCAGGTAGTTATGCAGTATATGTAGTTTTGTTTGGCAAAAATTGTTTTGGTTATAATGTGCTTTTTATGATTTTGGCACCCATTCAGTGTTTCCATTTACTTTACCGCAAGATTCCAATTGAAGCGGTATTTTCATCAGTTCCATAAAGGCCAGATTTTCGTTCGCATATTTTTGGCGATGGTTTTGGGTGACTTTCGGACACCCCACTCATTTAGATAATAGTATGGCAATGGCCTGCAGTGGTTGCAGTAGGTAGGGGAGGGGTATATCTGGCCCTTATGGAACTGATGCGATTCCATCAAAGTGTCTGTAGGATCTGGACGATGTGAACTGAAAAGTGAGGCATAAATCAATCAAAGATAAATAAGCTATATACCTTGACGATTCAGCACATTTGACCGTGCAACGTATTTTAAAAAACAAAAACCACGTGATCCTAAATCGTTGAATTTCTTCTCTGCATGAAATGTTTTAACACTTACAGATTTTTATTGAACATGCAAAGAGATAGCATTAGGACAGGCTTAAGATTTTAAATATGTTTTTATCACTTAAAGTAACACGTTTCAGCCGAAGCATTGCAATATTGAACTGACTGGCTATTATTGTATTGTAAATTTTAGACAAGTGAAACGTTTTAATTTGGATTTTTGCTCCAGACAATGGTAGACTATATATGCATTCTAGAGTTAAACAGATCAACAAGATGATAACCACAAAACATTTTTCCGTATTTACAATTTTTGAAGTACCCTAAAGTCTCTTGCTGTTCTGTATTTTTTTCTGTGTTCCATAGAGCCGATGTAAAGTATAATTACTTAACGTGCATCGGTACACCTACATGATTTTTCCACTTGTTTTTTTTTTTTTTTTTTTTTTGTTGTTGTTGTTGTTGTTTGTTTGTTTGTTTATTCTCACAAAGGGGAACATTTTTTGTGACTGCTTCACTGGATGAGGACGTAGACGTTTTGAAATGGGATTTCCTCGTGAGGCAAAGAATTTTCTCCTAGGGGATTAAAAGGAAATAATTTCTCCTTTAAGAGTTGATACTATTTAGAAGGAGGCGAAAATGAAATTGGCTGAATTGCTTCCCCTGGATGTTTACCCATCCACCTAAATACCGGTCCCTTATCGCCAAATTTCCAAACTTCAGTAGTTAATACACTACTCAAAAGAAGTTGTGCATCACCATATGTGACAGTGTCTGAAATTTTGAGCCTTCTGGAGGTGTGACGTTGATGTCACGAAACGTGAAATGAAAGTGACGTCATAAAATTTGCCCGTAAAGTTAATTAGATTTCCACACAATAACTAATAAATTTCAAAGCGTCACCTGATCTATCGACTTCTTTAATCTTCTTCATCTACACTCTTTTAAGAATGTTCGGATAATAGATCTTTGAAAAGAGATGTCAGGAAGCAGAGCTATAAAAGTTTATCCAGCTAGTTTGTAAATTGTATCCAATCAGTAATTCGAAAAAAAATCGGGTTGGTGTGAATTTCGTTTGCTTTTGCAGTAAACCTTAGCGCTATTGCTTTGAGCTTCTCGAAATCCGTTCTGGAAGCACTAATAATTATGAAAATGTTAAAAACCAAAATTTCCGATTTTCGCTCCATCAGGCTCAAAATGTCAGACACTGTCACATATATATTTTCCCATAGACATAATGCTAAATCAAAGAAATATCAAAGAGTTATACAAGAAAGGAATGCCTCTGTTTTGCTAATGGTTTCTGCAACTCACACACTTATGTCCCTGTAAACACCTGACAAAATTGAGGACAAAACTGACCCCCGTCCGGGTAGCAACATGTTTCTGACTGCCTGGTGGTATTGGCTCTATACAAACAACATGGGAAATCATCTTGAATTAGGCTTTCAGTCTTTAAAAACCTATATCTACCAAGACGGACGGAACCGAAGACCAACTTTTCACAATGATAATACCGAAACATAGTACTGTTAATGTCACAAAATAACCATGTGTTTTACTGCTTCTCATAAGACTTTTACACAGGTGAAATATGATTGTTTTGCATTAGCCGTATGGAAAACGTAAGTTGAGTAGTATACTGCTGCAGTTATTGCGAAAAGGTTTCATAAATTTCCAGGAATTTCGCCTATTATTTTCGACCTAGCTGACCTCACCTGATTACTCAGTTTCACGGGGATGCCAAGCTGGAACGGAGATGCCTCGGAGCGTGTTGCTGACATTGGCTGACCGTAGGGCAAGGGCCTACCTCAGTTTACAGCAGATACGGGTTGGAGTTTTCTTTCTGTTTACTTTTGTCTATCCTGTCTTTCTCTTCTCTCTCCTTTTCTTTAGGTTACAGTTCTATTTAGACTGAACTACTAAGAAGACTGAGATCATAATAATCACATTCAGAAAAGTGTGATCCTGCGGAAGCAAAAAAAAAAAAAAAAAAACTAGAAATGTTTTTCAGAGGAAAACTGATGTCCCCCCACCAGCCCATTTCCCATCCCCTTTAATGAATATATTGCCTGTACAAGTAAAATATGTAGGCGAGTCTGGAGAAAATCCATCCACTGGTTCTAAAGATATCCTACATACTGTAAAACACTTATATTTGGCGGTCACTTTATTTTGGCGATATTAGCGGAAAAGAAGAAAATCGCCAAATTAAAATGCCGCCAATATAAACTCATGATACTGAAAGAAAAAAAAATATGATTGATTTCCTTTACCAAAATATCAAAGCTAATACACATCACATTTATTAGTGCAAATGAGGATGCCTCGCAAACAACAAGTGGGATGGAACGGAGTATGAAAATGTTCTCACCAAACTAATTAATATTTCAATTAAGTTGATTAAATCAGAAGGAACACAAAATCTGTTTACTTTAAACAATTAACTACACAAAATGTAACACGATTATAATAATAGTTGTTGTTATTTTAATCACCAAGACAATATAGAGGTTGACTATAGGGCCAAATACGACGTCAGCAGAAATATTTTGTTCTTGAGAAATCACAAAATCGCCAAACTAAAAATCCGCCAAAAGGTCCATTTTTAGAAACCGCCAAATTTTGCTGCCGCCAAATATAAGTGTTTTACAGTATATGAATATATCCTTGAAAATTGGGTCAAGGTCACCAAGTACTAAACATGTCTTAAACATGTCACAACAATATCTTTATGCAAGTCTGATGAATATCTGTTAATTGGATCAAGATATAACTAATTTTTAAGAGAAAAATAAGCATTTTTTAAGTCAGCTTTTGACCTTGAAAATGGGGTCAAGGTAATCAAAACACAGTAAACTCTTGAGATTGTCCCAAAGGTATATCTATGACAGTAAAGTGGAAATCAAGCCAAAGGCTAATGAGATATATCAACTTCAGTGAAATTTTCACATATCTAAGTCCCCCCGTGACCTTGAATATGTGGTCAAGGTCACCAGAATCTGATCAGCTCTTAAGCTAGTCTCAGTGATGTATATATGCATGTTTGGTGAAATTACATCTATTGGTTCATGAGATATTATGGGTACAAGAAATTGTCATCTAAGTCCTTCAGTGAAATTGAAAATGAGGTCAAGGTCACCAAAATCTAATCAGCTCTTAAGCTAGTCACAGTAATGTATCCAAGCAAGTTAGGAGAATTCCATCCATTGGTTCAGAAGATATCGTGGTAATAGGATATTGTCATCCAGCGACCTTGAAAATGAGGTCAAGGTCATCAAATCTAATCAGCTTTTAAACTTGTCCCGATGATGTATCCATGCAAGTTTGGTGAAATTCCATCCATTGGTTCAAGAGATACCATGGGTACAAGAAATTGTCATCTAAGTCCTCCAGTGACCTTGAAAATGAGGTCTAGGTCAGCAAAATCTATTTAGCTCTTAAACTTGTCCCAATGATGGATCCATGCAAGTTTGGTGAAATTCTATTTATTGGTTCAGGAGATATAGTGGGTACAAGCAATTGCAATCTAAGTCCTCCAGTGACCTTGAAAATTATGTCAAGGTCACCAAAATCTGATCAGTTCTTAAACTTGTCCCAATGATGTAACCATGCAAGTTTGGTGAAATATAATGATCGGTTCAAGAGATATCGCGCACGCAAAGTGGATGCAAGAAATTGTCATCCAAGCCCTCCAGTGACCTTGAAACTGAGGTCAAGGTCACCAAAATCTAATCAGCTTTTAAACTTGTCCCAATGATGTATCCATGCAAGTTTGGTGAAATTCGATCCATTCATTCAAGAGATATCGCGCACGCAAGAAACTGTCACGCCGACGCTGACGCCGACGCCCGGGATCTGCACTGAAAACAATATGTCCCCCTCACATTTGGTGGGGGGACATAAATATAAAACATTAAAGAAACAAAAAAGCAGACTCGATTTGACTGCACAGTAATTAGGCGGGAGCTGAATTCTATATGGCTTATGTATTTAACCCTTTTTCGTAAAGTTCAGAGTATCACCATCAGAAAAAAATCGTCAGCGGATACAGTTACCTTTCAAGATAACCATACATGAAAATATATCACAATATATCACTGTTGCCCTTTTTTCTGGAACTGCAATGTAGTTTGTAAACTGCATCACTGGTTTCAGCTTGTACCAGGGACAGAAACATCTATTGATGTCATTGGTGTGAAACCATGTTTTAGAAGTTGCCTTATAGTTTGACCTTATCTTTCAGGGCATTCATACCTTGTCGGATTTCATCAGTGCATGTCACAGACAATCTTCAAGCCTGTAATATTTTTTTTCGTGGCTTACACTTTGCCAAATACTGCACAAAACACCATGCAGACTTCAGCTCCACATTTGTTCATGGGTAAGAAAAGTGGTGGACGAAAGCCCGATTTTTAAACACGGCTATAAAGCGGTGAATGAAGCTGGCATAGCTCCTTAGTTTGTGTATCGGTGAGCAAACGTGGCCTTGGTGAATAAATGTGGCCGTAACGAGTCATTATTATATTATTTAATAATGTTAAAAGAACCACGCCATTTCAAGGTTCGGCGCAGGATTCAGAGTACGAGTATATAAAAGAGTTAATTTAACACACAAAAAAGAAAATAGCAAGCAAGTTCTGAATTCGGGGACTGACTACATTGCAACCTGTATGAAGCAAGTACATGGCTTAAGCAAGTACCTAAAGGATAATCAAAATGTGGTTGCTTAAGACAGGTCTTTGCTTAATACAGGTTGCTTGCTTACTAGAGGAGGCCACTAAGGCAGGTTTTACTGTAAAGCTGCAAAAGGTGATAATGGCCAACATGTACATGTATGAGGGGTGATAAAAATACGTGGACTTTTGCTGTGACCATGGTGACGGTAAATCACAGTTATAATTAAAATCTGAAAAAGTTCCTTCAAGAGCAGAGAATACATACAGAAGTTAGGAACATGGGCCAGACCACGTAGTTTCTGCTAATAAAGCCTCGTCAGTGACCCTGACAATATCTGGTAACCAAACCAGAAAAAAGTATACTGTAATTTCTAAATTTTAATTGGACGGTCGATTCAAAGACTGATCAATTTCAAAAGGATCCAAATAATGTAAAAACGATGATCTAGAATAATAGTTTTTTAGATTTCTCAGAATCTATCCTCTGATCTCAAAGGATGTAAATAAAATATAATCTGCACTATGGATGATATACGGGGAGACGCCGCCACACGGCACAACACCAGCTGCAGTGAGGTCAAATTAAAATCTTAAAAAGTTCCTTCAAGAGCAGAGAATACATACAGAAGTAGGAACATGGGCCAGGCTACGTAGTTTCGGCTAATAATGCCTCGTCAGTGACCCTGACAATATCTGGTGACGAAACCAGAAAAAAACATACTGTACTTAATTTTAATTGGACGGTCGATTCAAAGACTGATTAATTTCAAAAGGATCCAAATAATATAAAATAATATATAGTAATTTTTCTCATCCCGCAGAAAAGTTCGATTTTTAGCTACCTAATGTAAAGTTATGAAGAAATTCCAATGAAAAATAAGTATTTTCTTTCATTTTATATTAGGTAGGTACAGCTACAGCGGAGCATCACATTAATGACATTTGAATTTTGTTCCGTTTTTAAATTGCTGTGGTTCTTTTGTTTCTCTGTTTTCACAAACTAACACCCTATTTGCATATTTTTCATGATTTTGACCAATTTTAGGCACATCTGCATGCAATATGGTTGTTTTAAAGAACTTCGAAGCATACTTTTCTCATATTTATTGGTTCATAAATCCAAGCCGAACTTTTGCTTTCAGTATCATGTCAATGTACAGTATGTCTAAATGTAGGTCAACAACCCTTAAACCAGTGTCAGCATCAGATAAAATCAAATAATATTGTGATCATTTAGAACATTTCTTTGATTTTGCCCTCTTTTTTGTAACAATTATATATATATATATATATATAAATTGGGGCTTGCACTAAATACACGGTATGATGTTTGAAGTCAATTTGTCGCCCTTGTATGACCCACAGACCATATTTTACGCTGCTTATACAAGCACAACAATTGTTGATGGTAATAATTCCCTCACAGTGAAAAGCGGAAACCATAAAAACAGCATTTTACTCTACTGCAAATATTAGACATAGCCAAAGATAAAACAAGAAATCGATACAATAAGGCAAATTTTACCGTGCTCCGCTGAACCGTCATAAGGTTACTATGACAACCCATATAGACAACTTCCCGAAGTTAGACTGGTAAATTAAATACATTTCTACATAAATGAAAGATGAATCTGTATTTACTGCAAATATTTTGGGTTTACTATTGCTAATAAAATTTCTACAGCATAAGTCGCCGTATTTTTCGATCATCCTTCGTACATATATTTGTATCACAATATCACACCGTACATTCGATTATTAACATTTTGTAAAAAGACAGGCGGTACGGAATAAAGCAGTTGTTTATGTGCTCACGTGCATTTTCGCGGGTAAGTCATTTTCTTATTTTCTGGTGAGCTAGCTCGACTTTTTCTTCAATTTTCATAGCGAGAGTTCATATTTTGTCTTATTCTCTGAAACGGTGCAAATAGATGAAAATAATTCTGGGCCATTATCTTTTTATTCGGTTGCCAGGTGACGCTAAATATACGGGAAATGACAGTCGGTATCTCTTGATTTGGTAAGGAATATAACAGGCGGCAAATACGGAAGACACGGTCGTTTTTATTCATTTTTATGATACGGTTCTGTCACAGACGGGACTAAGTACTAAATGCTAATTGCAAATTCATAATTGAGCCGCGACACGACAAAACCAACAATGTGGTTGTGCGCCCAGCGCAGACTCAGATCAGCCTGGGCATTCGTCCAGTCTGATCAGAATCTTCGCTGTCCGCATGGAGGTAGCTTAGACCCTTTGTTACCTTTTGAGCACTTAACAAAGAGTCTGGTCAAACTGAATGGATGCCCAGGCTGATCTGAATCTGCGTTGGGCTCACAACCACCTTGTTGGTTTTGTCGAGTCGCGGCTCAGCTGAGCATGAAACTTCTCTGCTGATAAATATGTTGGCATTTTCATATTTATAAGCAGAGAAAATTTCACACTCAGGTAAACTTAACAAAAAAAACTGTACTTATCAGTAAATTGCCATTTATTTGCAAGTAAAATTTCATGCTCAGCTGAGTTGAGCATCAAAAAAGTCTATAACCGTGGGGCCTGGTTAAATCTTAAAGACTGTAACCGACTTGAAAGACTTAGAGCTGTCGCTATAGCTTAACCTGCTTATTATCAACGTTTCCCGCCGTTTTACAGGGTTTTTAATTTTTTGAGAATTTTTATGCTCCCTAGAGAAAGAAATCCTTCCAAAAGATTTACTCCTATTGAAAAGGACAGAGGTGTTCCCTCTGAATTGAGAATGTGTGCATGCTGTTACGTCATGCGCAGTTCTCTTCTGCTACATGACAAGGGCATAATATGTTCTGTATGAAAAGATCGAATATTGCACAACAATCTTCTATTTTCTTCTTTTAACACAGCATGCATACAACGTCTAAAAAATTTTGTGATGACGTCAATGCAACGTTATGACATCGCAACAACCTTGTATAGATAATAATAAAGCGTCATAACCTTGCATCCACGTCGTTACAACGTTGTTTTGACGTAATGTGTCAGAACGAAAAGTTTCATTATTTGTGATGACCAGTAGGGTTTACTAGGCATTTTCAATCTTACAAGTATGCGTAACAACTAACGCGCATGCTACTTTACCGATTTTTCATGTGGACATCTCGGTTTTGACACTGAATGGCAAGCTTCTAATATCTTCGCATTGTCTTCTAAAAGGTAAAAGGACGATGTGATTCATACACAGCCGATCTGAGCAAAGCCTGAACAATCTGATTATGTCCACATGATGATCTGGATATGCATAACTCGGAGTTCCTCTCGTGTGTTAAGAAATCACATCTATGACAACCCGGTATAACTAAGTTACTGATGATGCTTAAGCTGATATGAGCTTGTCTAGTCTAGTCTAATCTATCCCATAACCTTGCAAGGTCGTTGGTGTACCACAGATGACTTTACAACAATCCCTTTCCACCTAGTCCTATCTTCAGCTGCCCTAGTTGAGCTAGCAAAGTCCATTTCTTAATATTGTCTTCCCATCTCCTTCTTCTTCTCCTTTTTCCTTTCACTGTGCCCTGTAGAATTGTACTTGCTAAGCCAGAGGACCTTGAGTTGCGACCAAACCACCTCAGTTTCCGTTTCTTGACATGAGTGTTTACGTTTAATAGCAAACGTTTTGATTTAAAATTGCAATCCATCCATCCGTCCGTCCGTCCGTCCATCCATCCATCCATCCATCCATCCATCCATGTTTACATCAAGTCAGAAAAAAGCTGCGAGTGCCAAGACCAGTCTGCAGTAACCAAACACACACGGTTTTTTAATTCATTCGAATATGTCAGAGCAATACTATATTCTTGCTGAACATAAAGCTATACATGTATACATAACTGCACTTTTGGGTGTGGAGTCAGATCTGTCTGCTCAACCGCTCATGTCTAGAAGTCACTGTTCGTTTGACACACTGGGAGCAGTAAAGACTTCACTAAGGACGCCCATCTGCACTAGCAGGTAATTTTTTTACTCGAATTACAGAAATCGCAAAAAAAAAGTATGCCTCTAGCCCAGACCAGCCTGCTCAATTATACCGTCTTATTATGGTCTTTAGCATTCAGTTCGTGGTCAGAATGCATTGCGGCCCGGATAGAGTAGTGGATAGAGCACTCGCTTTCCACCTCTGCGACCCGGGTTCGAATCCCGGCGTCGTCATGTGGGAGGGTAGTGGTCGCCCGTCCGAGGTCGGAAGTTTTCTCCGGGTACTACGGGTCCTCCGCCAGTATAGGACCACAAACGCGCAAACACCCGTGCCATCGAGAGTATTTAAATAAGTTCGCGTGAGCTTTCAACGCAATCGATGTAAAATTTTACAAAATGCAATAGAGTCCACTAATCCGGTGTTGTGCATATAGCCAGTTTAGGTTATTTACAACCATTTACCAACCAATGCACTGGGCACACAACGTTGAATCAACATAAAATCAACGTTGATTTAACGGAATGACATTGACTTAACGATGTTTTAATTTTGAGTGAATGATACTGTGTGCCTGCTGGGTAAGTTTTCTAACAGGAGTTGTTGTTTTTTTGTAATTTTGAGGAAAATACAATATTTATTAATTCATAATCATCTCATACTTATTAGTTTAAATTATTCTTTAAATCAGTCAGTTGATTAGCAGATAGTGGGAGTCTGTTTGAACTTTGTTATATATCAACCAGCAGGCACAAAACGTCGAAAAGGCGCTTACGGACGTGAGTGCGACGTCATTACGACGTATCGACGTCAGCTTGACGTCGGTAAGACGTCATGTGCCTGCTGGACACGTGGAAATAGAAGAAAAAAATAAGCACGACGTAAATTCCTGGCATTATGAGCGTTATCTTTTTTGCTGTACTAAACGCCTATAGATATTAGGTCTCGACACAAAAATAAAATTTGCATTGTTAATTTTCATCTGCCATCATCTCAGTTCGCTCGCACGAAGTCTTACAATAACCGCTGAAAGATCAAGAGATCGCCAAATACACCTTGTAGCATGTGAAAGGTAACCTATCGAGTCGAGTACCTTTCACACCCTTGGTTAACTATGTATATACAAGGGTTGTTACGATACGAAAAAGAGCTGTTAGAAACGAAAAATTCATGGTAATCAAACGACCTGATGATGGCCTGATGACCAGGTCGTTTGGTAACTATGATTTTTTCGTTTCGTAATGTTCAGCTCATTTTCGTTTCGTAACATCCTTGAAAACAAAGTATGAAAGTTAACATTGCAGCTCAAATCCAAGATAAAAGGCGATAGCTGGACTAAACATAAGCCTTCCCAGCGGGCACAGGATGTCGAAATGACGTCGAACTGACGTCGATGCGACGTCATAATGTTTCGACAACGTCAGTACAACGCGATTTTGACGTTATGTGCCTGCGGGATTATTTCAGCGCTCCTAAAGACGGACGAAATACCAACAAAGTGGTATGTGCCTCCAGCGTAGACTCAGATCAGCCTTGGAATCTTCCCAGTCTAATCAGATTCTTCGCTCTGCGCTGAAAGGGTAGCTAAGGGTCTCGGCTAGCTCCACGCAGACAGCGAACACTCTGATCAAACTGGGTGGATGAAATACCCCGCAACGTGCAAGGTCTACACTGGGTCTCGCTGAATCTGCTGGATTATCGACCCTAACTGCGGATGAATCATACTCTATCTCACTTATAGCACGATACCCAGAGTAGAGCTTACCTTACATGTTGCGGGGATCTCATGCTAAACATTAGGGAATACGGGGATTGTACTGAGAGAGAGAGAGAGAGAGAGAGAGAGAGAGAGAGAGACTTGTTTAAAGTGGGTAAAATGTAAAAAAAAATATTATGATAGGATACAGCCTTTCCTATGTCTACACAAAATACAGTTTTAGATATACACATATGAGAGAGAGAGAGAGAGAGAGAGAGAGAGAGAGAGAGAGAAAGAAAGAAAGGTCAGTTGTGAAACATGTATATAGTAGGTCAAAAAGTATAGAAAATAAATATTTGGACAGATAACGAGAGGGAGGAAAAGGGAGAGACACTTTGAAACTTCATTCAGTAAAACGAAAAAAAAAATATAGTAGTTAACTTAAAAAATTGGGACAGAATTATCTGCATTTTTCGTGTTCACCCAAATTACACTGCCTGTCTAACTGGGATCGGCATCATTAGCTAGTTGAGAAAACTGTGGCTTGAAATTAACATAATTAAAAAGTGTCCCATAATTTATTAAGGGAAATAATTATGGTAAGTGGGTATTACTTTTTCGATTTACCCGTAGAGACATTGTTAACTAGATCCTTAATTACCCTACTGTAAAACATGCATGTTCATGCGCAGACACAGTCTAGTCAGTTTTAAAAAACACAATCAATATTTATATCTTACCAACAAATAAAAGCATCGCAAACGACTGCGTGATACTCCGCCACTGCAAACCTATTTCATTCACCGATTTTTCCAGATTTATTTTTTTTCTCTGAAAAACGCCAGAGCATGGGCAGCAAGACCTCAAAGCTTTTTTCATGACAGGAC
The DNA here is from genome assembly GCA_963989385.1 of Ctena decussata. Lineage (NCBI taxonomy): Eukaryota > Metazoa > Mollusca > Bivalvia > Lucinida > Lucinidae > Ctena > Ctena decussata. The sequence continues at coordinate 49,000,864 of OZ022500.1, forward strand.
ACTATATTACTCTGATCACTTTCTATAAACTTCCAAAATATCACTTACCACTATGATCATACACAATTTCTGTGATTTTATACATGTATGTGACCATGGGGCAGAGGCAGACAACCCCCTAAGGGTCAAATTTGGATCACCACAAGAAACTTTTAATACTTCTATCATCATTTGTGAGTTTCTGAAAAATCTGTTTATGATTTTATATAGATTTTATCATTTTCTACGCAGGTATATATCTGTAGCCTGGAAGAGGAGGAGCCTCAATGGAAACTTTCATTACTCTGATCATTTGCTGAAAGTTTTAGAAAAACTCTGATTTTATACAGATTTTTTCATGACTTTACACGAAATATAGCCCCAGGGCATGGGCAGATAACCCGCGAGGATAACATTTCTTTGCTAATACAAAGCTTTTGTTACCTCGATCATGTTTGTGAAGTTTCATGATGATACTCCAAAAAGTAGAGGAACAAGAGGCCAAAAACCATTTTTTATACATTGACAAGTGCCGTTACTCTGTCAGAAATCATCGAAATTTGCCCATTAACAACCTTAAGTGAGACATTCTTGATACAAAGGCATATGCAAAATTTGAATGAAATCCGTTGATAAATACTTAAGTTATCGAACGGAAACTAAGTACGGACGGACGGATGGACAGACACACGGACGGCCAACGTGAAAACATAATACCCCGCCACTACCGTGTGGCGGGGTATAAAAAGAAAATCCATTAAAATGCATAGACCTTTGAATCCTCATATTTTAGGCTGTAGCTATTCATCCTGACATAATGACCATTGCGTTGAAAACCAAAGGTATATTTAAACAAGGTGGCAAACAGTTAAAACCGCAAGTATTTTACATGTGACATGGCAGGAGGGTAATCACGGGGGTAATACAAATTTCCCTACCTGTGCTTTCGACCGAGTCAGTCAATTACCATACGTGCAAAAGTGGTTGTCGACCGAGACAAGCGACAGCAGTATGAGCTTGGTCGAAAGTCTTTAACAATAGCTTGCATTTACCGTTACTGGTTATGCTTACGATCGTATTCTCGGTCGACATCCACTTTGCATAGTACAGACTCGGTCGAAAGCACAGGTAACCAAATTGGTATTACCCCCGTGGTAATATGTGTCTTGAGTTTACAAAAATCCTAGCATTGATCAAAGAGATGTAGAGCGGACATGGAAGTTAATTGACAGACGGACGAACTACAACTAGACGGATGGATAACGCCACGACATAATGCGACCCATCTTTCGAAAGGGGTATAAAAATGATCATAGCTGAGACCAACCAGTGATGCGCTACCTAAACGCATCATCAACAACAAACTTCTCTTTATAAATACAGGGAAAACTCTGCTACGATCATCTTTGCTAGCCAAGGGTACTAAGTCCACTTTGTTCCTTACCATTTGCCGACGACCTGTTCGCAAATCAGATTTCCCACAGCGCCGCCCTTTGGCTGCTGTTAGTTGCTCCCCCGGCGTGTTATCTTTAGATCAGAAGATGTGTTTCAAAACACACTTTTTGCACAACTGCGCATGATCGTTCAAAAACACTAATGAATTGGTTAACCTTGACCGTCAACTCCTGTTTTGTTGTTGATTGGTTGTTTTGGGTTTAACGGCTGTTTGAGACAGTATTTCAGTCTATATCGAACCGTCCTGTTTGGTAACTGTTAACGGTATCCACGATGTTTTCTGTTCTGTTCTGTTTCAATTCTCGTAACGACGTTCCCCAAATGGGTCAGCGGTGCGTTACCATAGTTGCACACATCTGACGCCGAGTGTCCGTCTATCATGATATTTTCTACCGACAAAGCGCCTATTATGCGGAAAATATTTTGTTACGGATAATTTGAGTGGCTGCGATGGATGTTATTCGCATCCAAGAAATGATGCAGTGGGAAAAATCGTTTTACGAATATGCCGTTGGCCAAGGGTACGTAATGCCTCATTCACGCGATCAAAGTTTCTTTGTCACAGAAACTTTAACAAAGAAAGTTTAATTTGGCATATTTTTGTCATTCACACGAGCACATATTTCTATGACAAACCTACTTAGTCACAGGAACTTTGCCCGTGTGAACACATCCTTTGCTTGTGACGATGTGATACGACATAAAATCGTGCCTTATCAATTCAAATGTTGAAGACAACAAGTACATTACAGAAATAGAAGCGAACTGTCCAGCACCTGCGGCCAACACTGCAAAACGTTTTACTTCAATATGACTGTTATACTCCGTATCGAAATGTGTTTCATCCGTCCGTTTTCTTCCGTAGAAAGCGACTGCCATGACCCGTATACGTGAAAATTCCATATGGTATGAAAGACGCCGCTTTTGCTCAAGTGTTATCTATCAACGTGATCTTACTTATGAATTTATATTTGCTATAGATACCTGGCTACCAAAAACCATCACTTTTTTTCATGAATTATTTACTTCTAGGAGAAATTAAGATTACAAAGACAAAATTCGATGGCAAAATTCATCCTTTTCATATTCTTGTGAAATTTCTCGTCAGTAACGAAGATAAAAACGAAAACGATGGCATGCAAACATGAACATGATTACATACAAAAACGATAACTACCTATCTGCCACAAAATACATGCATAAAGTAGAAAAAATAAAGAAAATAACTCACCCGCGAAAAGGCACGTGCCTCGGTAAACATCTGTATTTTCCGTACCCGACCGGATTCTCCCAAACTGTTAAAGGTCGTATGTACGGTGTGAATATTAAAATTAAAAAAAAAATTAAAAATAACGTCAAAGGACATAACTCTGTGTCAGGACCATGTTGGGTGAAAATGCAAAAAGTTATACATCACGTAACTCTTGCAACCGCTTATTCAGTCATTAATAACGTGGAATTTAATGACTTGAGAATAATTATAGCGAGCATCGCGAGCGGGCCCAAAGGGCCCGCTAACCCGAAGGGCGAGCTCTTATGGTAGGACATTAGTCAAAAGAAAATGTAGACAATGTTGCATCTATGTTGCTTCAGAAAACCATCGTTCGATTTCTCGACCGGAATTTACCTCCATATGGGGGCTGCCATTATGATTGAACAGGAAGTTTGATCGATTTCATTGTTGCTATCCTCCGTAGACGCAAAGATATGTGTTTGTAAATAATTTTAACGTTCGACCGGAAGTTGAAAAATAAGCCGTGATGCAATCGTAACACGTCGGTCAATACCATAGGCGAGGATGTCTGATTGCTGCGACGTTGACGGGTTACCGTAAAAAAAATCCTGCATCGACATAGAACAGAATAGAATATACGGCCCTTCATAAGGGCTACAGCGATGCTCGCCAATAGGCAGTGCCTATTTTCATATTAGCGAACACACGAAGTATGTTCGCTTTACTGTATCAGTTTTGGTCCTATATACTTAGGCAGATAAAATGTGTGGTAACGATCATGGTTGCGGCCATCTTGGAGAACCGGAAGTTCGAAAGTTATCGCGAGACTAGTCACGAACCAAGTGCTCTAATCGATTTTTTACGAGTCCACAAACTTATTTTTGCAATCACTCTATAAAGGAAATGTACATTAAATATTTCTCGCTACACTAATTCTCGTTTTTGTTAATTATGTTCGTAGAAAGGATAGCTCAAACTGTAAACGTTTTGTCGTCTGCTCGTGACCGGAACTTAGTCTAGACCGGAACTGAGTTCATATGTAAAACCCCGTACCGTGGCGCGTCATGTGAATTGGAAACGACGGCGCACCCGAGAGCGCACCAGAGAGCCCACCTAGGTTAGAATGGAGCAGGAATGTTGTGTTTGGCCAGTGTTAACAAGCCATTTGATTAAAAAGTTGATTTCTACGACTATTTTTAGTAAAATAATCATGACACAGCCTTAACATCTATATTTTAGTCCATTTCAATTATCTTTGGAACTGAATAAATAACAATCAGATACACAAATGAATTCTTTGATTTGCTAATCAAAGCAATCATCATGAGTACAATTTTAAACACCATATGATTTAATACTCAGAATTACACTAATTATCTGAAGTGTCTCTCAGCTGCGGAATATAAGGACTGCTGAGAGAGGGCAGCAGGACTGACTTCCGATATTATTTTGAAGACGGTTGAATCCCTGCCTCTTAATGGTGCAGATCGCTGAGGAAAGTGTGGACTTTCAGATGATTAGTGCACCCAACCACTGTCACAAAGCAGCTTAATATTGTGGCAGCAGACCATAAGGACACCTTAAGAAGGCGAGCCTACATATGTTTCCATTCTATCTGCATACCGAACAAGTCTGCTATGGTTCTTTCTTAATGTGCACTGCGGTTCTTCTTCGACATTTAAATTCAGACTCTAATCGATACTGGCATGACGTTCAAGCCTTCAGGCCCGTCTTAAGGATTGCAAAACCAGCCGAATAAACCCTATAAGGTGTATTTTATTTTCTTTCTTTTCTTTTTTTTTTTTTTTTTTTTTTTTTTTTTTGTTTTTCATTTCATTCTTTTTCTTAAACTTTTTTTTCTTTATTCTTTCTTTCCTACTATGCATTACTCCAGTGCATGACCCCGTTGCTGATGCCCTTTCCTGCACAATGAGGCTCATGTCGCTCATGGGTACTGGTGGCTTAGCAAAGTCTTCAAATCAAATCAAATCAGTTAACTGTTCTTAAATCCAGTTACAGGGCTGACCCCAAGTACAGTACAAAACATACAATACATAAAAACATTCGGTACATGCAAGTGATGTATTTTCTGACCATGACAGTGTATGGCTTATACTTACTATATAATGTTAAAGTGAAACATCTCCAGAGGAAGCAATTCAGGCATCCCATCTCTGTGCCCCCTCCATCTCAGTACCAGCTCCCTAAGAAAAGAATTTGCCCCCATTCATTGAATTAAACGCTTTCCCCTACAGAAGACCCGCCTGGAAGGGCTATGCCTCCCGAGGAAGCAAAAAAGAAATCAGAAAGGCTGCCTACTTACGTAAAAGTGGCGAAAAATATTAAGGTGCACCACAGTTAGTTGCACCTGTAGTAGGAGGAGAAAAATCTGTAAAGAAAATTTCTTTGAGCGCCCCGACCGGGGATCGATCTCACAACCTCTAGATTATAAAGCGAGCACACAACCACTAGGCTAAAAGGTCCGGACCAGTTAGACTAGTCAGTTATACACTCTATATACCTAAATACATATTTACACATCACTCATTGGCCGTACTACTACACTCCTCCATCCTACCAAAGAACATTTGTATCAAATGTTAAGGAAATGAAATTATAATCAAGGTTCTTTTTAACTCTGCAGCCATTGTTTCGCCCTTGGGCTCCAACGGTAATCACCCTGGTCACAGCACCACTGTAGTAGGAGAAAAATCTGTAAAGAAAATTTCGTCGAGCGACCCCATCGGGAATCGCTCTCACGACCCCAAGATTATAAAGCAAGCACACAACCACTAGCCTAGAAGTTCTGGACCAGTTAGACTGGTCAGTTATATACTCTATATACCTATATACATATTTACACATAACTAATTGGCCGTACTACTACACTCCATTGAAAAGCTGGTGTTTTTTCACACCTTAACTGTTAAAGTATCTGAATGATAACGATAAGGTTAATGAGGACACCCTCAAGGAACGCAGGTTGGCAAACCCAGACTCTGAGACTTCAAAACTGGTGCCAACGCCCAAAGGAAAGAATCTGCTCCCTATAGAGCAAATTTCCTCCATTCAGAATGGACCCCAGCCACCCGCCCACACAAATAAAAATGGCCACACTGCCAACTTGAGTGCCAAGGTAAACATGCAAGAAGACACATAAGTTGACTCTCCTTTGTGAAAATGGCACAAACTTGCGCACACAGTATAGTTGCCTTATTTTAGGGCAGCATGGATATCACACGAGCTGCACCGGTCTCTCAAGGATGTCACCACTACCATTACAGCATGATACAGTTTGCTAATCCAGGTGAGTGCCACTCGGGCCAATTTGACCCAAACTACAATGACAAGGTGGTGCCTAGGGTAGCACTTCACCCCATCAAAGATCTTCAAGGATCGTAAAGAGTGTGTTCGCACAAAGGCAGTGCCTTAATTTCATATTATGTTTGAGAAAATCTAATATTTCTGTTGCAAGAATTTCAGATTGTAATGTCATTAAAAATTGGCTGAGCATGGCATACATTGTTTGCCATGCTCGAGAACAAATGACGTCATATATCTGTTACCATGGCAACTATGAGTTCATATTGATGTCTAAGTGACGTCATCATGGCGTCATTCTGCCAAGGTACTCTGCATAACATTTGGTAATATCATAGATGCTATGATAACGATATATGATGTCACCTCACTCATGATTCGAGGGTAGCATCGCAAACAATGTATGCCATGCTCCTCTCGAATTATGAGTGAGATGCTACCTGAAATTCATACAATGGAAAAGTGATTTTCTCAAACCTATAATTCATTCTCAAATGATTTAATCCTCTGTTTAAAGAAGCAAAGGCAACAATATGTAAATTGTCATTCTTAGGTGACTGGAAACAGTTCCACTAGAATCAGCTTTATCAGTTTCATTGTTGCCTCCCTTTTCAATGGGGTCAGCTCTTTTGCCGCGACACGACAAAACCAACAAAGTGGCATGTGCGCCCAGCGAATACTCAGATCAGCCAGGGCATCCGCCCTGTCTGATCAGAGAGCTCGCTGTGCTCTTAAAGGGTAGCTAATGGTCTAAGCTAATTCGATAATTCCATGCGGACAGAAAAAGAGCTCAGTCTGATCAGTTTTTTCTGTCCGCATTGAGTTATAGAGTTAGCTTAGACCATTAGCTACCCTTTAAGAGCACAGCGAGCTCTCTGATCAGACAGGGCGGATGCCCAGGCTGATCTGAGACTTTGCGCAGCGCACATACCACGTTGTTGATTTTATAGTGTCGAGGCTCAAATGTATTTCTCCTAGCGAAGCTAATTCTTTCTTTAAGAGGAAGTCCCTTTGTAACAGGGTTTGACTGTCTAAGGTAACAAACAAGAAGTCACAAAAGATTTTTTTCTTCGTAAAAATGACAGAAAAGCATTAAGGTACACGAATGCACTGAAAGTAAATGGACTGTTTAGGTTTGTAGCTTGGACACTATAAAAGAATTGAACTTGGAACAGGTGCGCATTGATCATGGTTGCTACTGTTTTGAAATCTTTTTGGTTTTTGTTACATGAAAGAAATAAACTAATTTGCTTCGCCTTGTTTTGATAAAAAAATGTTTTGTTTGAAGATTTTAGTTGCCACAAGTAAACTTGCCTTCACGGTAAGTGCTATCAGCGAAGAGCAGATCAGCATACAGACTGCATCATTGAGGATTATGAATGACAAGCTCATAAACGGCAAATAGTCTGATTATTGTTTGAAGATGTGTAGACTATGAGTCTTGTATGTTCTTGTATGTTCTTGTATGCCCTGAGGTACCTTACCGGGATGGAGAGACCCAGTTTCAGGTCACTGGTAAAGGATCTGGCGGATGTTTGGTACACGCTATCCTTTAATCTAAATGAGCCGTGTCAAGACAAAAGCAACAAAGTGGCATGTACGCCCAGCAAAGACCCAGCATCTGCCCAGTCTGATCAGAGTCTTTGCTGTGCGCATAAAGGGTAGCTTAGGGACTAAGCTACCTCCATGCCGACAGGGAAGATTCTGGTCTGACTTGATGGATGCCCAGGCTAATCTGAGTCTTCACTTGGGGCTTATGCCACTTTGTTTGTTTTGTCACGTCGCGGCTAAAATTTCGAATTGCCTGGAATACTTTGTAGTATAATATATAGGTCACCTATCTGGAACCAAAGTTAAAGCCTCATATGAACTGCGACATGAAGAAAGGACCCCAAAAGCGAAAAGCAAACGCAGATGCGCAGGCTGATTTGAGTCGATGCTGTTCGCATCAACGGTAAAAGTCCTTTTGATGTAGCGAGGCTGGCATATATTGCCTGGCCCTTAACTGCTAATGAAGCATACAAAGAGGGCTGAGCGTATAAAACTCTAGATCTTTGAGGCCCTCTCAGGAGGAGGTGTGTGTGTGTGTGTGTGTGTGTGTGTGTGTGTGTGTGTGTGTGTGTGTGTGTGTGTGTGTGTGTGTGTGTGTGTGTTGGGTGTGTGGGCCAGTGCTCCCTTGCTCCCTGAAAATTATAAACAAATCTCCCCAGCTCCCTTAAACTATTTCCCAGTGCGCTCTAAAATTATTTTGATACTGCTCCCAAAAACGAATCTTCAAAGCTATACAAGCGTGATCCCTAAAATGTTTCCTACATTTTCCATCAGCTGATCAGAGTTGCATATAGCATTAAATCTGGCCAATAATAGGTAAAATAAAAGGCCATCGGCCAAGTGTCACCCGACGTTTGAAATGTGTCACAAACTGCAGCCCTTTATTCCGTTTCAGAGTAACTGTATGGCCAAAACCAGAAAATATGTGTACAACAGAATCTGGTAAGGAAATAATAATTGAAGCATAAGCAAAGACATATACCCAATTACTGGGCCTCTATGAGGTTATAAAATACTTAAGTTCAGGACTGGGCGTATGTGTGTAAAATCAGGTTACTGAAACTTTAGGCCCTTACAGAATGCCTAAACATCAAGACCATATACCCAATAACAAAATAACAAGGGCCATAATCCTCCTAATATGAATCTGATGAAAAATGAACATTGCATTTATGAAGATTCAGCCCATTAATATGAATAGTTCTTGAGTTATCCTTTTACCTTTAAGTGAATGTCTATTATCTATGAAAGGGGAATAACTCTGTCACTAATAAATTTAGCATATCCTAACAATAATCAGAATACTCAATTTACCAAATGCTAATAGCATACTAAATTTCAGCTCTCTCGGTCAAACGGTTCAAAAGTTGGAAAATTGCCAAAAACGACAAAGGGCCATAACTTTGTAAAATATTGGGCAATTGAAATTCCAAAATCACATGCACATCTTCAGATCATGATGAAACATTCTGCACAATTTCAAGTTGATCTGATAAAAGATGTGGCAGGAGTTGCGGGGACAAGGTCTGAGTCAGCAAGGGCCGTAACGCCATCAAAAATGGCCGAAACAAAAATCAAAAACCACATGCACATCTTCATATCATAAGAATACAATCTGTAAAATTTCAAATCAATCCGATGAAAGATGTAGGAGGAGTTGTGGGGACAAGATTTTGGACGGACAGAAAATGCCAAAAACGACAAAGGGCCATAACTTTGTAAAATATAGGGCAATTGAAATTCCAAAATCACATGCACATCTTCAGATCATGATGAAACATTCTGCAAAATTTCAAGTCAATCTGATAAAAGATGTGGCAGAAGTTGCGGGGACAAGGTTTGAGTCAGCAAGGGCCGTAACTCCATCAAAAATGGCCGAAACAAAAATCAAAAACCACATGCACATCTTCATATCATAAGAATACAATCTGTAAAATTTCAAATCAATCCGATGAAAGACGTAGGAGGAGTTGCGGGGACAAGATTTCGGACGGACGGACGGACGGAAGGACGGACGGAAGGACGGACGGACGGACGGACTGACACACGGACGGACGAGGGTCATTTCTATAGTCCCCCTCCGCCTACGTCGGGTGACAATAACCGAGTCATTTAAAAGATGATACCCAGATATTTAGCAGGGAATAAAAAAAAAAAAGTCTCTTTGTAGCATGGGCTATCTGCATTTTTGGGGACAAAAATTAAGCCAGTTTAAGCTCCCGAGCCGAAAACTCAGGGAACCTTACAGTATAAGAAGTTTTCAGGTGTCCGTCCGTCGTCCTTCCTTGTAAACATTTCCAAATGAGGCCAGTGCTGAAACTATATAGAATCCTTGTAAGAGGTTTCGCAAAGGTAAACATGCTACACTCTATCTAAATCTCGTTCCCAAGCAACTTTTGGTTCAATTTTCTTAAATTAGCATCCACACAGTTCGCTACAAAATTATCATACATGTATTATGTAAAAGCAACGCCTTTGAATTAGTTCCGTTAAATAAACTCCGCCTACCTAGTAAAACCAACTGCGACGGCGATCTTTGTATTAAACCGTATTCCGAGCTCGGCAGTGCTAGACTAGCAATTTACCATGGCAGGCTGGGTTATATTAGTGCTCTGTGTAATTGTGGTTGCTGGTGCTTCTGATATTCAAGAACAGATTAAACAAATCCAGGCGGACATTAAATCTATACAGAAGGAACTGGCAGAGGAGGATGCCTTCCTCAGAAACACCCAGGCAAAGGTTGATATACTGGTGCAGCTGATTGATGAAGCCGTTGCCGACAGAGATGACGCAAGTAAGGCATTTATGTTATTATGAATAACTCCAAGCGGGCTTACAAAGTAGAAACAATGTCGTGATTCAATTTCAATGCAACGTAAACATTTATTCTAACATGATGTTAACTTTTTTTTCCATTGAGCGTGTAGGAAGTGGCGTAGTGTGAAAATCTGTGATAAATTACATTTCTTAACTCATGGCAACGTCCGCCTCAAAAGAGTCCATTAGAAAACGTCGCAATATCCTTGCATTTTCATGTTAGGATCGAAATAATTTTCCTTAACGGAAATAAAGGCAACGTCAAAACATCGCATAATTGGAGCCGTCTCTAACGGACAAAAGCCTTTTGATAATGTTTGATCGGCGGCTTTTAGCGTCAGAGGACGTAAAGCTGCTGGCATGTCATTGTGTTCTTTTCCTTTGTATAAAAACTTTATTTCAAAAGGCGCACAATAACTAACTTTACCTGCTGACATACTGAAATAACCCCCACATTTGTTAACGTACTTTTTTTTTCCAATATCAGCATTTTGCGACTGGACTGATATTGACCCTTCATAAATCCATTCTTTGAAATACATATTTATTTTGGTTCACACGTGTATTTACATATGTGAAGACGTTAAGCAGATAAGAAAAAAATGTTGCTTTGCAGTGAAATAAATGCCACAACCGTGCGGTAGTGAGAAATTTTGGATTTTTCAATGCTTACGTCCTCTGACGCTAAAAGCCGCCAATCAAAATTATCAAAAGTCTTTTGTTACATGTACTGTAGTATTAAACGTCGCATCGAGATAGGTATCTTTTCTTTTTTTCTTTTTTCTTTTTTTTTTTTTTTTTTGTATGGGTGTATTCAACGTTGTGTGCCTACTATGGATGTATTCTTGCGAGGACTTTTATCCTTGTGTCGCGTATCATATCAGATACATAGATGTCTTTGTTTTGTGCCACAGTCTGTGATTATTTAGCTAGTTCTGTTTTTTTCATAAAGTAACGAGCTCAGAATTTAACATTTAAAGCGCAAAAAAATATATATATATATATAAATAGAAACACACAAAAATTTACGTCAAGAACGGTTTCGTCCAAGTTATATCATATTGAGAATTCAAAGACTGAAGGGCAAGCACCGTAGATCCTGATGAGGCGGCTCATGTTGAGCCGCTCCATCTTGATCTACGCTGTTTTCAAATTCAGCTATTTCATTTCTGGCGCTTTAAGAGTTAAACGATTCACAGCCAATTTGGATAGAGAGTACGAGGGGCATTTCGGAAATAGTGTAAATGAGTCTGCAATTCCTTTGAATGTTGACCGATTTTTGAAATTTATATCTTAACTTTTAGGTTTACATATCAACCAATGACCTTTACTTTAAAAAAATCAGTCACTAATATTTTCTTCAAAATATACCTTGGCGATTGTTGTTACATGTAGGGTAGGGACACTGAGTAGAAATGGACGAAATATTTATGTGAAGGCAAATTCAAATTTTACTAACTCTGGATACAAACAGCTCTTGATTGATACGTATAATATCTGTTTCACTGAAATTATTCCAGTATGCAAGTCATTATATCAGCTTTGCTTAAACATTAGATTTACTTTTCAAGATATGCTCATCATGAAACAGTGCGCAATTCTTATGACGTCACTTCCTGTGCTAAATCGAAACCTAAAGTAAGCTTTTTAAACTTCGGTTTTGAGATCAATTAAGGTGAAAGTGAATATTTGATGGCAGATATGAATTAAAAAATGATGGCAATTTAATTCGTCATGCTAGTTTTCTATAATATATAATCTTTTACGGCACCATGTGCTCTTTTGTCAGTGGCCTACCTGAACTTTTACGATAAGTTATCCCACCCACCAACATGTTTCAATGTACGTATGCCATATAAAATAAAACTTCTATTAAGTCTTTATGTACACATTTTGTTGTCAATATGTCCCTCTAACTTTTGATATTAGACAACGTGAAATATATTTAGCCGATATCTTTTTATAAGAAGGTAATTTCATTTTATTGCTTTCTATTTTACATGAATGGCTGCTACTTTGCAACTTCTGGGTTGGAGTTTGCACTTGTATCATCCAGTTTCTTGAGTTATATCATGTTAATCGCAACAAAACATGCCGACCTAACCATTTCAGTAATAAAATGCCGGTCGTTTGTTGAAATTTGATGTGCATAAGTCAAACAAACCAATTTATTGATATAATGCGTTTGTAATAATTTTGCATTTATAACCACATAGCAGAGGAAAAAGCTCGCGTATAATGTTGTTTGTGTAAAATCTGGAAACAATTTCTGTATAACTTTCTTATTTTACATTTAAAGGACAGTATTATGTCTTTCTTTGTTAAAATATATCATTGTCTCATTGAGCAAACAGCAAAAGAACTCAAGAGATTTCGGTGAAAATGCACAGTATCCAGTATCCACACCCTTATGACGTATCGGCACGTGCTGGCATGCATGAGTGACTTAGAAATTCTTTTATTACATACCATTCTAAAGCTTTTGAATTGAATTTTCCAACGATATATAGAACTACTGCTAAACATCAACCAGTAGGGTACCCTGAGCTCATTTACATTATTTCTGAAATGCCCCTCGTATAAGACATCATGGACAAACTCTGTATGACGGAGAAAAAAAGGTATCGCATGTAGAAATTGCTGATTCTTTGTGCACGCACCTTAGAAAGCAGAATCCTCACTATAGTACATATGTATTGTTTTCAAACGTCAGGAATCTTTATAAATATCTTCACTCACTATCATTGCCTTCCCTACACGAAAATCTCCTTCGCATCCTTCGTCTCAGGGGAGCTAACACTAGAAATGAAAGTCCTGCAGCTTTTAGCGATACCTCTCATTTTTGTGCAAAGGATAAATTATACCACAGTTTCCTGAGTTTTAACAGTCAGTCTCAGCCTGGCTCCGCCTCGTGGAAGCAGACAGTAAAAGGTCACGAAACTAGGGTATACTTTGCTTGCAAAACTCGAGAATACCGGTTTCTTAGGTATACTTTTTCCTTTCAGATGAAATGCTACAGCGTACCAAACGTAGTTATGGCGGTTATGGAATACCTCTACGAGGCGTTCCAGTGAAGTTCCATCAGGGAGTCCCAGTTGCCATTCAAGGGCCACCAATGAAAGTCCAAGCCATGCCTATTCCTAAGTCGGGTGTTCCTATGGGGGCCCCAGGACCTAAAGGTTTGTACTGGTAGCCGTATCATGAGAAAAAAAGTGACTAAAATGTGAGAGCAAAATGACTCATATCAGCCTGTGCATCACAGTATGAGGCCAGTACACCCTGCTTAAACTGATTCTTAAAGTGAATTGGTACACCTCAAGTTTTATCTTCTATTTTAAAGGAACAGCAGTCCGTTCGTAAATATGCATCTTCCCGTCAGAATATACTGAACATCAAAAGAAACGCACACAATGTATTTACTTGATGTCATAGGTATCTGCTTTTATTTAGACATTTTAAGTCTCTTTGTTTGTGCTATCCTGACAGAATGAGCACCCTAGAGAATCGATATTCCACCAGCTTAAGACAACAGAACGCTTGCTTTTGCGAAAGGGTTTACTTAAAGTTACCAAACTTTCAGAAGCTGAATTGTCAATTCCACAAATGTTCGACCAATAATTTTCTCCAGACATAATGTTTACAGCAAGGGCAAGAAAAAGAACAATTCAAAGCAATCGGGCCTAGCGTTTTAGAGAAACAACCGAGGTGAAATGTGACAGTGGAAATAGTAAAACTTGCCTACCATTGGATTTCCCACAGATTTTTAACACCCTGTATTTCTTGAAAAATAAAAAACGGTCCATACGAAGAGTGAAAATGAACTAACACATGTAAAATGAAAAATCTGCAAAGAAAAATTTCGTAGCACTGCAGAATATTTGATATTATTGGACTTCCCGATTTACTCTTTGTTTAATTGCAAGGTAGATAATTTCTTCAGCTTGCTGTCGTGCTCGTAAGAAGAACATTAAATTATAATTTTTAACGGGTTTTTCATAACCACACACTAGAGCCGCGTTTGGGAAAGAAATTATTATACTGAGAAAGGAAAGACAACTCTTACAATTTTGTATGTTTCATGCTAAACTGAGATAACTCTTTAATCAAGGTTTAATTTCAAAAGACACCAAGTTTATATTGCTGGCAGACGTCAGTAGTATTTTCTGTTATAAGAGATTTAAAATTGTAAATCAGCTGACAGAAATATTTGAACTTAAACTTGAAGGCGTTTATGTTGATGTTCAGTATATATAGAATGAGGATATTTTTATTATTTAACTCGCGCTTAAAAGTATGCTTGGTAAATTACACGTACGTCTAGTCTCTTATTACGCAAGGTAAGAAAGAATTATAGTAAAGCTGAGAGTTTCTGTGAACTGTAAGTTTGTAGAATTCCGTAGCTGATATAATACTTGGCGGTTCTAAAGCCCATATTACAGTATCCATTTTGTTGAATCAAACACGGCTTAATTTATGTTCATTCAAATCATTTGGCTGTGTAACACCCCAATCAATTTATCTTAATTGCATTTCGAAAAAGATAACAAACATTAGATGGCGCTAGAACCGGTCCATTTTTTCCCAAAATATTTCTTGACAAGCTGCTAAGGATGCAATTTACGACCTGCACCTGCATCACTCGTGTCTCTTAATGAGGGTTATGAATATGATAGTTTTTATATAAAAAAAAACAACATCTTTTTTTCTGACATTTACATTAACACTTTGCTTTTAAGCCAGCATAATTATAATACTTTAAGCATTCCAGTTTTTTATGAATCATGATGCACCCACAAAGTTTGATGCTGAGCATTTGACAGTGTGTCATGATTATTGAATCAAACATTTCACTTGAACAACGATAAATAAAGAAAATTTGACCAAAAGAAGCAAGACAGTGTATCATGAATGTTTTATCAAACATTTTCTTGACAAACACTATAAATCAAGAACTGTATATCAAATGATAGTGTATGTTACACTATCATTTGATATACAGGCCTTAAAGAAGACAGTCAAGTATTTTGCATTTTATAAAACAAGAAGAGCTAATGCGTTTTCCTTTGAGTTAGAAGTGTTTCCCAGCCAGTCTCTTTTATCAGGGAACTTATTGAAACCAGTTTAGTGGTTAACAATAGTGGCTGCTTCGTTTTGATTTTTGAAGGTTCGTTTACTTCGTGCTGAGTACAATTAATTATTCCAGACAACATCCGCATACTTTATTTTAAAGTGGAATAAATGGAGAAGAGATTCCTATCGAATTCAAATTTTAATTTTCTCATTATATTACATTCGTGTGAGTCCATGCTTTAAAGCTGATGTATTCTAGATGCTTGCGACAGATGCATATTTGGTATATTGTCACATCAGCTTTTAAATACTCTAAAATAATAATTATGCCTGATTATTATGTAATTATTATGTAACTAAGAATCTGAAATTTCTGAATGTACTTGAAATATACCCAAAGTCATTGGCTATACAATATTGCCAAAAACCCCAGAATTTTAACCAGACTTATAAAACTTTGTATGTTATTCTGTGGCAAATAGACTACCCAAGGTTCTCAGATACATTTGAACACATCAGATGCAACTTATTCACTCCGAGTAAAGAAAACTGTGAAATACGAATCATCAATTTTTAAAACTTGCTTTTCTAATGGCGTGAGTATATATTTAGTAATTTCACTATTTCTATCGTAAATGCTTTTCTTCAGATTTTACATAAATATTTAAAATTTTCAGGACCTCCTGGATTCCCCGGGAAAAATGGAAGTCCAGGGGAGCGAGGTGCCCGCGGTGATAAGGGCTTCAAGGGGTCTGGAGGTACACAGGGCCCACCGGGAGCATATGGAATGCCAGGTATCGACGGACCACCAGGGCCACAGGGATTCAAGGGACCAAAGGGATCAATCGGATGGACAGGTTAGTTTATGGTTTATGTTTTGTATATGTAAATAACTTTATATATTGGGAAAGTTTGACCCGTTCCGGCAGTTATAGACTCTCTGGACTAACAAATTGTTCTTTTCAGGGTATGTTTTAACCCTTAGAGCGCCAAAAAGCATGCGACAAAAATTTACTTCTGCAAAATTTCAAACAAACATGTCGTCTACGCTGTATCTTACTGAGATTTCAAAGGCTAGAAGTCATCCCGAGGAGTATAGTAATAATGAAATATCCCAGACGGCACATAAGGTTGGATCAACCTTAAATCAACCTTGATTCAACGTTGTGACGTTGAATCAAGGTTGATGTAATGTTGATTCAACCTTGTGTGGCCAGTGGGATTTGCTGACTGTAATACGTCGCAGATCCAAAATTTCGCCTGAAGGCTTATGGTTCATAAGCCGTCTCATCTGGATCTGCGCCGTCTGTCTTCTGGTCTTTGAATTCTCAATTTGATGTAGCTTGGACATTACCTTTTATGAAACTTCGCTTCTTAAATTTTGTTGCCTGCTGTTTGGACACTTTAAAGATTAAGGCAGACTTCTTACTGTTTGTTGAAATTCTTGTTCATCTCAAAGAGAATGAGGATTACTTTGTTTTAAACCCCATGTTGTTTTTCAAACCGTTTATTGATACATAGTAAGTTCTGTTTTACATTACTTCTCTTAATTCCTTCATTAAGGCACACATTTGAATGCATAACAACATTAATTATAAAAATTTAGGAAATCAAATTTATTTTGTTTACACCAAAACAAAATCCTAGGTTACCAAAGAGAAAAGAAAAATAAACGACAAGAGGGTTGTTTAAACAAATTGTGCTTTGTGTCACAGAAATATCACAATTTTGTAGAAAACAGAAGCTTTCAGTCACACTCTTCATCTCAATCACATCAAAACACATTTATAGCTTTTGATACGTGAACAGAGTGTTTTGATTTAATGTTTTTAGTGGTCTTAGCAAACCCACTAACATCTTTCTTGGTTTCTTCGAATATCTTAGGATTTCCGGGGCTGAGAGGAAACTGGGGCGATGAGGGACCTCAGGGGCCAAACGGACAAGATGGCAGAGTTGGACCAAAGGGATTACACGGACATATGGGATTTATTGGAGCTTTTGGTTGGCCTGGACAAAAGGGAGATAAAGGATTTACCGGAAAGCCAGGAGATCAAGGGATACCCGGTATAGAAGGCATTATAGGGTCTCGTGGAAGACCAGGAGACTATGGGCTTAAAGGATACCAAGGTCCACTCGGAATGCCAGGAGGTACCGGGATTCCCGGATTAAAGGGAGAAAGGGGAGATCAGGGGTTGCCGGGAATTACCGGACCAAGAGGGGCCCCGGGACCATCCTACCCGGCCTACTACGCACATGCGTATGGGGGATATCCAAAGAATCCTAACGCTCCTAGATACGTGATGGCGCCACCTGGTAAAGTGGCTTTGGCCGCACCGGTTAAAACTCAGCCAGCGTATATGGCTGCCACTGCCGAAGCCGCTTACCTCCATAACGCAAAAGTCAATGCACAACCTTCGAAAGGTTAAAACAACAATAACAGAGTCAATTAACAGTCGAAGAAGAGTCAAGGTTTAAACAACAACAACAGAGTCAAGACAGAGCCACGGTTAAAACAACAACAAATTCAAGTAAACGTTAAAACAACAACAAAGCCAAGTAGACTTTTTTTTCAATTTTGGCGAAGAGATCTTTAGAGTTCAATAAAATGCAAAAGTCAACGCATAATCATCTAAGAGTTCAATACCACAACAGACTCTCAGAAATTTTCCGTTTTGGGACAACATCAGTTTAAAGTGGTCTTTAGATTTTATTATTTGTCCATGTGCTTGTAGCTTATACACCGGGTTCCAGTAAAAGTATAAGTACAGCGCCATGTTTTTTCTACGCAATCGGAGCATCGCTCGGCCAATTCCGTGAATCACGGAATTGGCCAAGCGGTGTTCAGATTGATTTCTCCCATGTTGTGACTTCCTGTTTGCTTCCTGGACTATTGAACCCTTCTGAAAAGGAGTCAACTCTTAAAGAAAAGAATTTTTCGTCTTGGGACAAACTCTTTTCTTTAAAAGTTGATTCCAATGAAAAGGGAGGCAAAATGAAATTGGGAGTTGATTCCCTTGAAAATATACACCTTCCTCCTAAGACTAGTTTTAGGACGAATTCTAGGTGATTTCATCCTATTTCTCAATAAATATATACGTTGAGACTACTCAAGACAACCGATTCATCGAGTTGATTCTTATATTCTACAAAATATATTCTGGAGAAACGCTATAGGGTCAATTACTGTAAAACATTTAATATCTGCGGTATCAAAATTTTGAGATTTAATGAAAATGAAATATTGGCGCAGATTAAATTTGGCGGTCATGATATACCATGGCTCCAGATATAAAGACAAATTGGGACAATTTTTCTTTCTTTTCTATTAAACTATACATTGAGACATCTATCATAATCGCCTCATTGATGCGATTCTAATTAAATGCCACAATGTATTATTCAGTTGAACTGTACAGAAACTCAAAAACTCATTGGATACTTCTTTTTTTTTATCTGAAACTCTGTTATGATGTCCGTATGTGAAAATAATAAAACGCAAATATTAGCGGACTTATATTTTAGTGCTCTTTCCCATAACCGCCAATATCGCCAAAATTTAGCTGCCGCCAAATTTAAGTGTTTTACAATACATGATACCCACAATCATGTTTCATACTCACTGAGGGGAAATCAAGGGGTTTTAGCCTTTAAGATATTTCGTTTTATCATGTCTTTTGGCGGTTTGTACTGAGATCTTATCCAGTTTACAAAATTTCAGCATGCAGATACGCAGGTGCGTGTTGGAATTTTATCAGTTTGACAAAGTGTCAATACGCATCTGCGTTTTGCGTACGCAGACTTATCATTCAAAACATCACCCTGACCTACCTATTGCTTAGAGTTACTAGTCTTCGGACTTTACAGCTATTCGAAATCGTTTCATACCTCACGAGGGAATAAAGATTTTATACATTTGATTTACCTGCACGAGGCAGACATATATAAGGATCATTTCATCATCAAAGGCATTTTCCAAATTCTTCGTCTTAAAACATTTATCTGTGTGGAATTAATATACTGAAAGAATGACAAAACACGGGCATACTATAAACAATCTCGAATAAATGTGCTGTTTGAAGACTAGCCGTCTAAACAAACGGTTGGACAGGATGTACATGGGCTTACCTTATCTGGAACCCTGCTATATGCCATGGATATTTTAATTGATTTCATCTGTTTTGTATAGAATAAGATATTTATAGACAATAAAAAATTGAGAACAAATTATTTTAGTGGACATGATTACGCATTGTGTTTACATGTGCTGACCACTCGGGTTTCATTTTTGATGAAAATTTCTTTTTG
This sequence comes from Ctena decussata, assembly GCA_963989385.1. Taxonomy (NCBI): domain Eukaryota; kingdom Metazoa; phylum Mollusca; class Bivalvia; order Lucinida; family Lucinidae; genus Ctena; species Ctena decussata. The sequence continues at coordinate 49,020,596 of OZ022500.1, forward strand.
ATGAAAATTTCTATCAAAACTTATGGCTGAGCAGATTACAACAAAGTAACGAGCACCTAATTCAAAAGCGACCGTAATACGGTATTTCCGTGATTTATTCAAACCATTTATGTCTAGTATATCAAGAATACCAACATTGGAAAATAGTGCAGACCAAGATCAAACACCGGAAAACGCGGCGTCTGATCAAGGTCTATCCTGTTAACTGTTTGGGAAAGAAAAATGAGCTCCTCTATAAAAGAAAATAGAAATAAAAATAAACTTAACCAGACACTCCTTAAATGACTAATGGAGTCATCTAGGATAGATTTTGGTTGGTTGGTTGGTTTGGGTTTCAGACACTTTGAGACAGTATTTCAGTCTATATCGAACCGTCACTAAAAAGAGGGAGAAAGAAAAGGAAGATATGATAGACGAGAGTAAAAAGAATCCAAACAACCCCCATTACGCACCTGCTGCAAGTACAGCCGGCCCTTGCCCCACTATTTCACAAATTAGTACAACGCACTGAAACTTATCCAGCACCGCCGCCCGACCCGACCATCTCCACTAGGCATAAATGGGTTAACAATAATCTAGAGTCAAAACGTTGTTCTCCAGCATCAGCGCTACACATAAACAGTTTTAGTCTTCATTATCCAAACTTGAAATGAAACCTCTAGATATGAGGTGCCTATAAATTACCGGTTTTGTGATATCGCTAATCGAAATGGGTGATATCACAAAATCATATTCATAGTTTTGATAACACAAAATCGATTTTGTGAATTACTAAATGGATTTAGTGATCTCACATAGTAGCTAGTGCTATCACAAAACAATAACTCATATTTGAAAAAGTGATATCACAAATTCGAGTTTGTGCTATTACAGAAAGGGGAGTTAGAATAAAACGGCACCTCATATCTACCTACATTGCGTGGATTCGCAGGCGGTTTGGGTTTCTGCTGTTCGCAAAAGCGTTTACCAAATATTTGCGTGACGCGTCACATATAATTTCTGAATATCCGATGAAGAAAAATGATGAAGTCGCACTAATGTCAGTCACAACCATTTTAATAATAAAACAAATTCCAGAAAATTGCAAACACAATACAGGCTAAGTATATGGCCAGAGCAATCCACCATAGATATTGTTCATGTAACTTTTGTTCAAAGTTCTTTAGTACCACGAGTCCAATAGTAAGCCCTGCAAGAGCCCCCATTAGATGGGCAGTGTAGCTAACAGGGGGCGCCACTGAAGTCTTCTTGGTGTAACGGTCCCAAACCGCAAAGCCTACATCAGCTGATGCTGAAAAGAAAAGGGATTTAAAATACGAAAATAGACATTGTTTACTTTACCATTTACTGACATGTTCTGAAATTTCGAACACCAATACCTCTTACAAAAATGCGTCAGCAAATAGTGCAGATCCATATCAGTCTGCTCCTGCCGGAACAGTCTGATCTGGATCTTCATTGTTTGCTGCCATTTCACCAAATCTTTCTCGATTTTTTGGTGTACTAAAGTTCATTACTAGAACAGTTACCATAAAATTATGGAAGACTCCGATCATTTTGTGCATCCGCCCATGTGATCGGAGACTTTCTTTTCTATGGAGCCTAAACAATTTATATGACGAAACAGCGAATACTCTATTTTAGCTGTATAAGTTCATTTCAATGTGCTTTCGTCATTTTATGAAGAGGCAACTTTTGTGACTACCTGTCTGCTTCTCTGTACGACGAAACCTCTCTAAAAATGGAGTCAAAACAGGGGAAAAAATAACAGTTGGCGCCCTCTGACAAGAAAAGCAAACATGAAAATGACAGAGCTGCTTTCCCTGACAGTGTATCCATTCACCGTAAGTACTCTGAAAAAAGATCAAACATATACATGCACTTTCTATCAAACTAGTTCTCCATGACATCGAATGTCAAAGAATGCCACAAACAAAGTTTAGATTTATATCTATATACTAACTGATTTAAACAGTATTCACGGAGTCATCATAACTCATTTGCGTATCTGAAGATAGGAGTCTGCTTATTGTTCAAGACAATATATTTATTCAACTCTAATTATGTATTAAGGCACTCTAGTTAAGAAACACACACACACACACACACACACACACACACACACACACACACACAGAGTGTAAATGTAATCTTTGTAGAGTGGCTTTCCCTCATGTATCTTTAAACACAAAAAAGCACCCACCTATGATAAGTACCGCACCAAGTTTGATATACCCAAACTCCATTTGCGAATAATTCTGAAAAAAAAAAAGAAAGGGATAAATATTATCTGACGAAAATAAGGATATACTGAGATAAAACAAAACAAAACAAAAGCAACCATTGGATTGTATGCAAAAATTTGGAAGGCAGTGACCTAATGTGAAAAATACTAGTGCCCAGTACAAATTATCAAGAATCTATTTAACAAAAATGAATCGTGTTAATTTAAAATACCTTCGGCTGAATACAAATACAAAATGTAAGCCTTCAGTTTGTTTGCGCTATTGGGGAACTGAATGCATCAATTTGTCGTTTTACAAATAACAAGGCTTACATTTTGTATTTGTATTCAGCCGAAGGTATTTTAAATTAACACGATGTAACAATAATTTGTCATCTTTTTCAGTTTCCTAGACCTGACGGTAGGTACCGGTCGTGGTGAAAGCTGTTCTGGTCCTGTTTATGCGGTCCGTGTCGGCCGGGTTATGGACTGAGATGGACCGCAATGCCGTTTGGGACGGCGGCCATATTTGGTATTTCATACTTTACGAGTAGTTGATTAAGCATTCTAATGCACTTACAAATATAACGCGACGTCTGATTGGATAACGTCAAAAATTTGCGACAATAAATTCTGCGATATACTGTCGCAACCCCGACGTCATTATAGAACGTCGCTTCTCATTGGCTGACGCTTGGTTTTACGCTGCTGAAAGCGCTTGCAATGGGTGCAAAAAAATTCAATTTGGAAGGTGAAAATGTGAAAAAGTGCATTAGAATGGGGATAGGTATATTGAAAATTGTCATTTGGGGAAGGTAATTCGTCGGTTTTATGGTCCCAAGTTCCGTTTTACGGCTCCGCTGGCGCGTCGCCGTAAAACGAAATTTCCGAACATAAAACCGACGATTTACCTCCCCAAATGACAATTTTGAGTACAGATATCCCCTAATTATTATAATCATATCCTTAAATTATCCCTAAGGTGATTCAGTTTACTTTCCGAGTAAGCAACTCTAACGGTTCCATTTTCAACTTCTTTCCCAACAGGAATCAACTCTTATAGAAAACAATGTGCTCGACTGGGAGCAAATTCTTACCTTTAAGAGTAACCCCATTTGGAAGAGCTTCGTCGTCCACGGAAGCACATAGGAACCAATAAAAGTTGTTCCCCTTTATAAAACCGGGAAAAAGTGACGGTGAACCATCCACCACAAACTCAAAACATACCAGTTTAAATGGACGATGCATTCCTTATACAGTTTAATTCATTAAAGATATATTCGTCAAAAAATAATAATCAACTAACTACAAGATGGATTGTCTATTTTTAATCATTTGAAATCACCGAGTCCTTTTCTAATTAATCAATTAATTAATTAAGAGAACAATATACTCCACTCACTTTCTAGAAATTACAACTTACAAGAAGTATATTGGCAATATGACCTGCTAGTAAGGCATACACTCCCCCGGAGGCACCTACAAGGAAGGCATTGGCATCAAACACAGAGGTTCCCAGAGACCCTGAACGGTAAAGAGAAAGAAAAAAACATAAAGAAGTAAAACATTGCGTAGTGCCCAGCGGGAGCACAACGTGGCCAACGATCAAAATGTCTACAACAGTCGGAATGTGGAGCTTATGAACGACCTTTTTCTATTAGATGGGCCTATCATGTTTGGTTTTTTTATGTTCTATATCTATATTTAAGGAGTTAAGTGAGTGATTAAATAACTTATTTTCCTTTTTAAATTTTCGCTAGGGTAAGTGTTATCTGTTCCGTATGGGGCATTGGGCCCTTATGTGGCTGTCACACAGTGACGTATAGCATCAGCGTATGCCGACGTATGAGAAATTTAGTAAACACGCTGGTGTACGTTGAATAAGTTAGGGGTACGTTATGAACAAGTTACGAGTACGCTCAAATACGTTGGTATAAGTTGTTGTACGTCGAATGCGGCCCAAAATTTTGTGCATGCATAAAATTTTCAGCGTACGCCGACGTATTGTTTATAAGTTAGTCATAAGTTTGGTGTACGCAACAGGTAAGTTATGCGTACGTTCATGTACGTAACTTGTAAGTTAATCATACGTTGACATACGTCGGCAGCCAGCAGGTCCATTGTGGAGCGTACGCGTAACTTATTTCTAACTTATAGGTAACTTACCTGTAACTTATACCGAACGTATCCAGAACGTATCCAACCTATGCCTGACGACCTTAGAACTTATTCAACGTATCACGAACGCACAGAGCGTATTTAGGTAACATATCCGCCATCGACCTGGGCTTCAGCTATATATATTGGATACAGATCAGCAATTCATTACTTTTAAATAAGGAATCTTCTTGGACCGCTGCTACTTGTCGTTTTGGGGCTTGAGAAGGGGGTTAATACTTCAGATGCCACCACAACTGCTGCAGATGCCGCCACGGATACCACTAAAGAGGCATTGGAGTCTGCGCGAGAGGGAGGTTGGCTACCATCGTAGGTACGGCAGTCGGGTGCTGATTGGGACGACGGTAGGCATGCAGGTGGTCAGCTACTACCTGCAAAGTTCTCTAATTTTCGTTCTTTAGGCATGTCCATCGATCAACGTCCACTACAATAAAAAGTGTTGTAGAGAGCCGTCGCTTTACATCTGATCGTCAAAGCACGCTCCAACACGCTATACATAAGGTCGGCGTAAGTTAGACTAACGTTGTGCATGCGTTCGGCATAAGACAAGAACGCTACAGATACGCTGGGAACACGTTGTTATACGCTTGTATAAGTTACGTATACGCTAGGGATAAGTTGTGAATAAGTTATTTATACGTTTCAGTACGCTATGTGTGCGTTCCAAAACCGGCTGCTGTTTGATGTTTTAATTTATCTCCAGCGTATGCCAGCGTATTGGATAAATTTTTCATACGTTGGCATACGTTGTCTGAAACGTTGTAGTGTGACAGGGCCTTTAGTCAAACATGTAACTGATGACGATAATTACGTCTATGTACAGGCGCTTGAAGTTTTATGCTATTGGATATATTTCAATGATGCCGCTAAATATCCAGGTTATGAGTCATTTTAAAGAAATGGCCTATAGACTGCGTCAAGTTTATAGAGTTTTGAGTTGGGGTTTTTAGGCAAAGAGCTTCAAGCGCCTGTGGTCTATGGTAACGTTTAAGACCAAAAATCAAAGTTGCGTCATTCTGCAGGACAAAAAGACTGAAATTTAAGCGCAATATGACAGAAACAATGAGCCAATACCTGCCATCACTCCAGCCGTGTAGACAGTGGCAATGCGATATGACCCATGGACCATTTCTAGAGGTATACCCACTACTATCTGTATGAGCATGTTGAAAAACAGATGAACCCACCTGAAAAATATCGGCACTGTCTAAATCTCAGCAGGTATATAACTTTGATATATCATGGTATCAATACTTTCAATTGATTTTTCATGCCTTAACGTTTGCCAGGTCTCGAAAGCAATGTTTCATACTGAATAATGTTAGAATCGAAATAATTTTCCCTTATCCCTGAATTATCGCTGATACATGTACGCACATGTGTTTTTGGACAGATACGTATTTTAACTCACTGCGGCCTGTGGCCGTCGTGAATTCATATTTCGTGATCTGCCCATCAACAACATGTGTTAATTAAGAAATAATTTTTCCTTACCCGTGAATTATAGCAGATTAACACATGTTATTGGAGGACAGATCACAATGTATTAATTCACGACGGCCGCAGACCGGAGTGAATTAATATTCTAATCTGCCCGACAGCACATGTGTTTATCTGCGATAACTGACCGGTAAGGAAAAATTATTTCGATTCTAACATTATATACGATGAAATTGCATGGGTATCGCGATATTTTCTAATGCACTCCTTCGAGGCGGACGTCGCCAGAAGTTAAATGTTCAAATACGGCGTCATCAAGGCCCGAAATATGCACGTCAAGCGTTTTAAGAACGTGTTTTGTCACGAATTTTCACACGGCGCCGCTTCTTTTAGGGTACATTCCATTAAATATTCAAGAGGACTTGCTTTATAACATTGTAACAGAGATGACGTCACCTGTCAATCATGCATGTTGGATTTATTACACTATAAAAAAGACCAACAAATGATAGTTACAAACATGCATATTTAATTGATAAATGATTTTATCAGAAGGATATTTGGTTGATTTGGGTAACAAACCTCTAAGACAACAAACCTCTTAGTAGAAAAATATGCTATTTTTTTTTTTTGGGGGGGGGGGGATACGAATTGGTGGTGGCAATAGTCCTTCCAACATGGCAGCTTTCTGAGTTGGGAAGCAAGTGACTTTTTTTCTCCTCAAATCGATTGGCAAGGATTACACTCTAAAGCAAGACAGGTTTGGAAATCTTTGTATGTACAGTTTTTTGAATAAAATAACAAGCTTTTAAAATTGGCGTCTAAGGAAAATTAGTGGTGGAATGCAGCCTAAAGCGAATCAGTCAAAGTGTGTGTGTGTGTGTGGGGGGGGGGGGGGTATCAATAAGGTGGGTTTTCTGCATTTTTTGACTGATGTGTGTGTGTGTGTGGGGGGGGGGGGGGGGGGGTTGGGGTACGAATTGGCGGTGGCCATAGTCCTTCCAACATGGCAGCTTTCTGAGTTGGGAAGCAAGTGACTTTTTTCTCCTCAAAATGATTGGCAAGGATTACACTCTAAAGCAAGGCAGGTTTGGAAATCTTTGTATGTACAGTTTTTTGAATAAAATAACAAGCTTTTAAAATTGGCGCCTAGAGAAAATTAGTGGTGGAATGCAACCTAAAGCGAATTAGTCAAAGTGGGGGTGGGGGGGTATCAATAAGGTGGGTTTTCTGCATTTTTTTGACTGATGGGGGGGGTACGAATTGGTGGTGGCCATCGTCCTTCCAACATGACAGCTTTCTGAGTTGGGAAGCAAGTGACTTTTTTCTCCTCAAATTGATTGGCAAGGATTACACTCTAAAGCAAGACAGGTTTGGAAATCTTTGTATGTACAGTTTTTTTAAATAAAATAACAAGCTTTTAAAATTGCCGTCTAGGGAAAATTAGTGGAGGAATGCAGCCTAAAGCGAATTAGTCAAAGTGGGGTGGGGGTATCAATAAGGTGGGTTTTCTGCATTTTTTTGACTGATGGTATACTTCAGTGTGTCTAGTTTATTGAATCATATGTGACTTTGGTCGGAAAGCCCTAGTTACTTAGCTATGGGTCCACATAAGTGGGTGGGGTAATTCAACATGGTTTTAGCTGGTCTTGTAAAAATGGTCTCATTTGGCAGAAGAGTATAACAGACAGACAGTGTTTGATAAAATGATTAACAGAACATCTAAAACGTATTTCCATATCATTTTATTTGGTTTGATTTGAACATATGTTGTCAAAAAAGACTTCCTTTGACATTCAGCATTTTTTGATATTTTAGTCCTCTATTTTAAATATTTCTTGGCATCATTGTTATATAAACTGACCAGTAATAATCAAACTCATGTCAAGGAAGCACCTTGACCAGTAACATTGGATGGTGTGACCAGAATTTCACAATAACCTAGTTTTCATGGTTGACTGAACGCATACACTTGCTTAGAGGATGGTTATATTCAATTTTATAACCCAGAGTTACGAAACTTTGGTCAAATTGATATCTTAACTGCTATATTATGCCCCACATCCCCGCCACTAAAGGTGAGAGAATACATACTGGCTTCAGGTCACATGATCAACATGGCCACAATGCCCATATATGGTAATAAAAGCATCGCAAACGACTGCGTAATACCCCGCCACTGCAAACCTTTTTGACACACCATTTTTTCTAGATTTGTTTTTTCTCTGTATAACCCCAGGGCAGCCTAACCCCACTGAACACAGATAAAAGTCTTTGTCATGACAGGACACTTCATTACTCTGGCTTCCGATAAATCACTTATCACTCTAATCAAATACAACTTTAGTGATTTTAAACATGTGGCCATGGGGCAGGGGCAGATAAACCCTAAAGTGTCAAATTTCAATCATCACAAGAAGCTTTTATTATGGTACTTCTATTATCAGATGTAAATTTCTGAGAATCTGTTTCACATGAAAGTATATTGATTTTATCATCATTTTACGCATATGTATAGCCCGGGGGCAGGGGGAGAAAACTCCCATGGGGGTAAATTGAGCATCATTGGAAGCGTTTACCACTCTGATCATTTGCTGTAACTTTCAGAAAAACTGCTTCAAACTCTGTGTTTATATGGAATTTTTCATGATTTTATACATGTATATAGCATCAGGGCAGGGGCAGTTAACCCCTGATGATAACATTTCTGTGCTCATACAAAGCTTTTGTTACTTTGATCATGTTTGTGAAGTTTCATCATGATACTCCATGTAGTAAAGGAACTAGAGGCCAGAAACCATTTTTAGGACATTGACAAGTGCCATAACTCTGTCAGAAATTATCGAAATTTGCCCATTAACAATCCCAAGCGAGACATTCTTGATACAAATGCATATGCAAAATTTGAAGGAAATCCGTTTATAAATGCTTAAGTTTTCGAACGGAAACGAAGTGCGGACGGACGGACAGAAGGACGGACGTACGTACTACGGACGGACGGACGGACACACGGACGGCCAACGTGAAAACATAATACCCCGCCACTAACGTGTGGCGGGGTATAAACCCCGCCACTAACGTGTGGCGGGGTATAAAAACCTTTAAAAATCTTCTTCTTAAAAAACCAGTTGACCAATGGCCTTGAGACTTGGTAAGTAGCATCAGATACTTAAGTTCTTCCAAGTTTGTTCAAATGATGACCTTGGACTGACCTTGACCTTTTTTACGGGAAAACGCTAGAACATAAGATGTCATGGAAAGTTTGAGGATTTTGGCTTAAAAATTGGTATATACAGTTGATTTAATGACATGGCCACAATGCCCATATTTGGTAAAAACCTTTTAAAATCTTCTCCTTAAGAACCAGTTGACCAATTGCCTTGAGACTTCGTTAGTACTAACATTCGTTAGAACATAAGATTTCATGAGAAGTTTTGAAGATTTTGGCTTAAAAATTGGTTTATACAGTTATCTTAATGAGGTCATGAAGAATTATGAGTACAAGAGGTCAAGGTCTTTCTTTGAACTTTGCCCCCTGTCTCTCATGTTTTTACATTTTCAGACAATTCCTCGAAAGCCAAAGGGCCAATAATTACTGTAAACACATTTCATATAGAGCCTCCAGAGGTTGACTGAACAAACATTCGTTCAACCGGTGGTCCAGGTCACATGACCAACGTGGCGGCCATACCCATTTATGGTATAAACCTTTAATATTTTTCTTCTCCGGAACCAATACACCTATGGCCTTGAAACTTGGAAAGTAGGATGGAGTACTAGAGTACTTCAAAGACTGTTATATGATGACCTTGGGTTTACCTTGACCTTTTTTGCGGCATGGTCAAATATGGGAAAATGCAAGAACGTATAATTTAATGGTTCTCAATATGAAGATTTTTAAAGGTTTTCACCATATATTGGTATTGTGGCCATGTTGTGGCCATGTCATTAAGTCAACTGTATATACCAATTTTTAAGCCAAAATCTTCAAAACTTCCCATGAAATATTATGTTCTAGTGTTTTCCAATATTTGACCTTGCCGTAGAAAAGGTCAAGGTCAGTCCAAGGTCATCATTTGAACAATCTTGGAAGAACTTGAGTACCTGGTGCTACTTACCAAGTCTCAAGGCCATTGGTCAACTGGTTTTTAAGAAGAAGATTTTTAAAGGTTTTTACCATATTTGGGCATTTTGGCAATGTTGATCATGTGACCTGAAGCCAGTATGTATTCTCTCACCTTTAGTGGCGGGGGTGTGGGGCATAATATAGCAGTTAAGATATTAATTTGTCCAACGTATCGTAACTGTAGGTCATAAAATTGAATATAACCATCCTCTAAGCAAGTTTATATGTTCAGTCAACCATGAAAACTAGGTCATTGTAAAATTCTGGTCACATCATCCAATGGTACTGGTCAAGGTGCTTCCTAGACACGAGTTTGATGGTTACTGGTCAGTTTATTTAGCTTTGATGCCAAGACATATCTAAAATAGAGGACTAAAATATCAAAAAATGCTGAATGTCAAAGGAAGTCTTTTTTGACACCATATGTTCAAATTAAACCAAATAAAATGATATGGAAATACATTTTAGATGTCCTGTTAATCATTTTATCAAACACTGTCTGTCTGTTGTACTCTTCTACAAAATGAGACCATTTTTACAAGACAAGCTAAAACCATGTTGAATTACCCCACCCTCTTATGTGGACCCATAGCTCAGTAACTAGGGCTTTCAGACCAAAGTCACATATGGCTCAATAAACTAGGCACACTGGAGTCTACCATCAATCAGAAAATGAAACTTTGGTAGGATGCAGAAAACCCATCTTATTGATACGCCTCCTTTAACATTGTGCGGTTAAAGCAAAAGCATATGGAACACTTAGGAACATCTAAAGCCCATAAAAGCATGATATGTGCGATTCTTAGAAATAAATAAAATGTCGCTTTTCGGAAACTTTTGCATGTAAAAAGATACCTTTTAAGGAAACATATAATTTCAACAAAATATTTACCTTACATTCATATCAACCTTGTTTCTCTTCTCCTTTTGGTATGCATATTTGGACTATTGAACCATTTTTTTATGCATTTGTGTCTAAAATAGCCTCCAAATACCAAGATTTTAATAAAATTTAGGGGGTTTACATAGAAAATTGCCAATAAATGTTCACAGATTCATCCACATTTTCTTGCTTTTCATAATCAGAGAAGCATTTAGGTTCCTATGAAAAGTTAAATGTTTCCATAAATATAAAAGAATAGCAACAGAATCAATATTAATTTCACTAATTCGCAAAATCATTAGTTTCGGTCCTTTTGCTGCAGAAACCTCGACCAACAAAGGGAAATTGCCATGAATGGAACAGTTCTTTACGGGTTCATTTGAAACTTGGAGATCACAATGAAAATGTATCAAACTAACATTCAAACTGTTCAGTTTATGGCATATTCCAAAAAATATATGGTAAAGGTTCAATGGGGAAAACGTTAACGTTATGTTAGAATCATCGATAATTCACGGATAAGGAAAATTATTTCTTAAATAACAGCGACGTCATATGATAAAATGTTTTACACATTTAGTTAAAATTAGTAAGAACTAGAAAGTGTGTTTGTGAAAGACTATGCCCCAAACAATATGCTTGCCACTAAAGGTGTCTAGCATAACTTGCTAATTTTATGACAGAATTTGTCCAAAAGTTAATTAAGTGATCTGTACCTTAGCCCCTAGCAGTATGCCAAATATGAACATCCTAGCTCAAACGGTATTCCCAGGATTTTGGAAAAAAAACTTTCATGCAATTTCTTTTAAAAACAGGGGCATAATTCTGTACGTACATGGCAGACAGAGAAAAAAAATTGGGTCTGCTCATTTTCATGGTCTATCCATTTTATAAATATCAAGGACCCAGCAGTTATTGTTCTTGAGAAATAGACCACCCATAATTATACCACCCATAACTATGTTTTATACAGATGAGAAAAGGGGAATAACTCTGTCAATAATATATGCATCATTACGCAACCAACTTCAGAATGATCACCACATCAAATACTAATATTATACCAAAAAGTAGGGTTCTAGTTCCAACGGTTGAAAATTTGGGAAGATGCCGAATTCAACAAAGGGGCATGACTTAATTGTTTTTGACGGAATTTGCTCAAAAGACAATCAGGTGGTCTACACCTAAGCCCCTAGCAGTATGCCAAATATGAGCATCCTATTTCAAGCGGTATTCCCAGGATTTTGGGAACAAACTTCCATGTAATTTTTTGAAAAAGGGGCAGAATTCTGTAAGTACATGACAGATGGTCTACCCATTTTAGAAATATCAAGGTCCCAGCTGTTATTGTTCTTGAGAAATAGACCACCCATAATTATGATTTATACAGATGAGAAAGAGGGAATAATAGACCTTGAGCTGACTATAGACCCCCTCCCCCCCCCCCCCCCCCCAGGGGGAGTTTTGTACCCTATAATTTTCTGAAACTACATTATATAAGAAACAAAATGACACATGTTAGCCCTCTGTACGTTGGGGCGTTAACGTGTAACGTCAACGTCAATTACACTACCCAAATTTACATATTCACGTTATAATAGAAAATACACATTGGTATACACATATTAGTATTCGCCCTTAATAATGTTGGGTTTTGTCTGCTAGTACATAAATCGCTAATTCAAGGTAATTGACATTGTCAGGGATAAGTTGACTAACCCGTATAACGTAGTTTACGTTGTATTTGACGTTTTTCCCCTTCAGTGTTTAAATACATGTAATATCAGGAGCAAATTGTAAGAAATGAAGTGAAGAGAAAAGTTATTGTCATATATATGGATGTGTCAATATTCTAGTATAAAACACAAACAAAAAAAGTCTTACAAAACTCGTCAGCAGTCACAATAAATATGTAACGTATATAACCACAACAAAAATTCGGAGAAAAACAACCAGACTAAATCGCTGAATTGGTGGACTGAAGTTCATACGTGCTCCATCAATCTTCTTTGGTTCATGCCCAGCTTAGATAAGTTAGGCAGCAGTTAGCAGTGGATATATCAAATGTGGACAGAAAGTATCTTATTTTTGAAGAATTTAACCTACAAAATGACGAGAAACGCTAAGAAAGGCAACATCAGCTGCATTTTATTTGCAATGTTATCTGTATTATGTCTTAAGTAGACACTGTTGTATATGTAAATATGAAGAAACGCCAATGTTATGTGTCCTCAAACTATAAAAAAAACATCGGATAGTGTATATTTGAAAAACAATTTAACAGTAACGTTACGTTACATAATTGTAATATGTCGTTGGATAAGATTTGTGAGTCATCTGTTATCAAAAATTTAGTTCCCGGGCGATATGAATTATTCATTGCTTTACTATTAGCTTACCACTGGTAGTCAGATGGCAATTTAGCTCTTTGAAATACACAAGAACTCAGCATGACGCACATAAATTGTTATAGCTGAAGCAGTTCGACATTGCCTTCAATTCAGTTTCACGTAAAATCGACTTCATAAAAATGATTTTTTAATTTTATGCATAGAATGAAATAAGTAAGAGTTGATATATGCTGCAACTGATTAATATTCAGGTTCTCATTATCATGGTGATAAAACCAATTTCGCTACGTGTGCTGTTGGCTGAGCTGTTCAATTACCCTACATACAAATATGCAACTGTGACTGCCAGCCGAGGTAATCAAAAGCAGTACCAACTCTGCCAACAGGGATTAACACCATTTTTGCTATGCTATCAGTCGAATCGTCAGCCACAAGCCTCTTTGCACAGTAACTGCTTTATATAGGTTAGCAAATATGTGTGGCTCCCGTGATCATAACTTGCATGTTAATTTGTGATCTACGTGATCTGTTTATGCAGCTCCCGGCCATCAAATACATTACAAACTATTAACAATGTGAAAATTTAAGGTTGATAGAAAGTAACATACTTTATAACGCATACAACATTCTGTCACCAGCCTGTTCAGAGTTTTATTTTTCATTATGTTGTTGCAAATATTTAACTGGTCAGGTAATTTTGCAAACCCCATGGTTTTATTCCCACTTGTTGTAACTATCAAGGACTAAAGGTGTTACGAAATACAAATTTCAGTCAGACAACTTTTCAATATGTAAGCAACTGAAATTGTTGTTTGGATATTGCCAAAATGCTGTATTCTCTAACAGTATTTAACATATGTGGATGATTAGATAAGCAGTAAGTTATCACAAATATGCAGTTTTCAACCATATTTATTGCTAAAGAGTAAACAATATGGTAATACAAGGTCGCAGAGATAAAATGTATTAAGTTATTTAGGTTAGCCCATCCTTTGCATGTATAGGTATGCACTATTTTTTTGCTCTTTAGAAATATTGTTTTACTCTTTAAGGATATCGGAAATGAAGAATCCATAAACTCGCACTGAATACGTTGTATACGTTACTTGTTCGGTCTTTCTTTTCTTTTTTTCCCCTTTTTTCTCAGTATTATGCTGCAAAGCATAACTACAGTGTAGGCGAATACATTTTGAAGGAGAACAACTAAGATTTGCTCATAAATATCTGAACAGCGATGTCCAACATTAATATATTGTGTCATTTTCATTTGCCATTTCATTATGCGTGCAGAGCTACTGAAACACTGTCCCTGGAAATAAAAAAAAAACTTTTTGTCCAACCCAACGTGTCTTTATGTTTTTGGTGAATAGATGCTTTAATAGATGGTTGAATGTAGTTAGATGCTTTAAGAGATGATTGAATGTAGTTAGGCTTTAAAGAGAAAGAAACAAAAGCATAGAAATATAGATCATCTTAAACATAGTATTTATAGATTGCTACAGTATACTAGTAAACTGCCAGTGTCTCTTTTCTGTATTAAATGTTTCTGATACTATTCTCCCAAACTCCTGATTGACACATTATTGTTAGTTACATAAATGAACTAAATAAAGCAATGTATTGACTGACACTACCATTAATTATTTTCAAAAGTTTTTTCTTAACTGTAACCCAGCAATGTTGTTTCCCTTGGTAACGTAAAATATACGATAGTCTTACAAAAGTAGGCATCCGCTGCCAGCTAATATCTACATTAGCTTTGACGCAGAACTGTATTTGGCTTAAGTCTTCAAACTTCGGGTTCACTGTTCTGCTTTATAGTTTTTTCAGTGTGCACTTAAAACTATATCAAACCATGTCAATAAACAAGGTGGTACTCCATTTTGCATTGTTAATTACTGATTATTTTATAATTTTATACTAAACATGTCAAAAGCGCTTAGCTTTTAATGTTATCAAACTGATTGTATATCATTTTATTCGAGCCCAATTTGCAAAATCTATGCTGGCTTAGCTGCGGCTTTATCTTTTTTATCTTTTCTAATGTGGCATTTTGTTTATTTTATTTTTTTCTTTTTTGATTTTTTTAGTTGTATATAACAAAATTTCACGTATGTTATTGTCTTTAGAACTCAAATGTACAAATTGTAAAAGAAACAAACTGGGCAATGCCATTATGAAATACTTTTATTTTTGATATAATAACAAAATAAACAGCAAAACCCGTTTTACATGTGCAGAATATGTCAATGCCCTTAACATTAAAATTTGAAGTATACTGTGTTTAATCACGTATAAAACACACCTCGTGAATCCCTTAAAGTAATAACTGAGAGAAGTGTTGCTTGGTCCAAGTAAATTATATATCATAAGAACACCCAGACTTATATATGTTATTGTTTTTTAATGTGACAGTGGAAAAAACCTGATTAACGGTATTATAATGAAATATTCTAAATGTTAATGTTATTTACGTTACTACTAGTAATAGCTTATCATAGAAAATAAACCAGAATGCATTTTTCTTTTATATTTAAAGATTCTTTTATGAAGAAACTGCTACCAACGAAAATAAAATGATTCTATCTTCAAATTGTATGAGTTTAACAACAATAGCCCTCGGTAACGTATATAATCGATCATTATGGCCGCTAAAATGCGTTCAAATTCTTGTGGAACAGTTCCTTGCTGTTTAAATAGGCTGGCATATTCAATATTACCTTTTACTGTTGTCTTTTAATTCATACAGTGTAGTTCAAGCACTTGAATTATACAGAAAGTGATAATTGTAATATGGAACATTTATCAGGGGGTACTGTGTTCAACATCCTATTTCTCCCAAAGTATTCAAGATAGGATAATATGTTTTGCAGCTCTGAAAAGACAAATAAATTGTCTTTAATGCAGTAACAAACATATGGTCTAATATTAAAGGAATAACTAACAAAAAGAAAGTATCTTGGATGGAAATAGCAATTTAATGGAGTGTAAAGACAAATGTCACGTATATTACATGATGTAGGCTAAAGTGACCTTTCAAACATCCTAACTTTCAGCTCCTGGATTGTTCTATAAGACTCTACTATAATTTTGAACATAGGAAAGTGACTTCTATTTTTTCATAATATTTGATAATTTTTATTTTATGTTTATTTTTAATGGGTAACGTTTGTAACAGGCTATTACAGCTTAACGCCCCACTGGCCAGAGGGCTAACATGCTGCAAAATACTTCTAAGATGCTGGGCTTTAGGAAAAAATATGGTCTACAAAACTCCCCCTGGGGGGAGGTAAACCATATTTGGCTCATGGCCTATAACTCTATGAATAATAAATGCATCATAACGCAACCAACATCAGAATGATCAGCACATCAAATACTTATAGTATACCAAAAATTTAGGTTCTAGGTCAAAAGATTCATAAGTTGGAAAAATGCTAAATTCAACAAAGGGGCATAACTCGGTCATTTTTTATGGAATTTGCCCAAAAGTCAATCAGGTAATCTACCTCTTAGCATCTAGCAGTATGTCAAATATCAGCATCCTAGCTCAAATGGTATTCCTAGAGTTAAGGGAACAATCTTTCATGTAATTTTTCGAAAAAAAGGGCATAATTCTGTAAGTACATGACAGATGGAAAAGAAAAAAAATGTGGGTCTGCTCAATTTTTATGATCTATCCATTTAATAAATATCAAGGCCCCAGCAGTTATTGTTCTTGAGAAATAGACCACCCATAATTATGTTTCATATAGATGAGAAAAGGAGAATAACTCTGTCAATAATAAATGCATCATAACGCAACCAACATCAGAATATTCAGCACATCAAATACTAAAAGTATACAACAAATTAGGGTTCTAGGTCCAACGGTTCAAAAGCTGGAAAATGCCAAATTCAACAAAGGGGCATAACTCGGTCATTTTTTGATGGAATTTGCCCAAAAGTTGATCAGGTAATCTGCACCTTAGCTCCTAGCAGTATGCCAAATATGAGCATCCTAGCTCAAACGGTATTTTCAGAATTTTGGGAACAAACTTTCATTTATCTTTTTAAAAAAGGGGCATAACTCCGCAAGTTCAAGGCTGACGGACAAGAAAAAATATGTGTCCTCTGGTTTTTCATACTCTTCTTACCTATGAAGTTTCAAGACCCCAGCAGTTATGGTTTTAGAGAAAATGAAGTGTTATGTACGGGCGGATGGACGGAAGAACGGACGGGCGGACGGTCAGGCCCAAACCAATATGCCCCTCAACTTCTCCGAAGTTGGGGGGCATAAAAATGATGGACAGTAAATAATTACTTATAAATGAACGGCAACAAAACATTACCCTGCATGTATGAACATATAGAGAAGAAAGCGCCATAACTCTATCCGTCTGTCTGGTCGATATATTAATACACTGTTAACAGGAAGAGGGCCATTGACACTGATGGAACCGCAATCAATACAATAATAGATAAAACAACCAATCTGAAAGTATAAAGTGTACTGATACACTGTTTACAGGCAAAGGGCCGTTATTGATAACGCCGCAATCAATACAATAATAGATAAAACAACCAATCTGAAAGTATAAAGTGTACTGATACACTGTTTACAGGCAAAGGGCCGTTATTGATAACGCTGCAATCAATACAATACTAGATAAACCAACCAATCTGAAAGTATAAAGTGTACTGATACACTGTTTACAGGCAAAGGGCCGTTATTGATAACGCTGCAATCAATACAATACTAGATAAAACAACCAATCTGAAAGTATAAAGTGTACTGATACACTGTTTACAGGCAAAGGGCCGTTATTGATAACGCTGCAATCAATACAATACTAGATTGCATCAATACAATACTAGATAAAACAACCAATCTGAAAGTATAAAGTGTACTGATACACTGTTTACAGGCAAAGGGCCGTTATTGATAACGCTGCAATTAATACAATACCAGATAAAACAACCAATCTGAAAGAATAAAGTATACTGATACACTGTTTACAGGCAAAAGGCCGTTGACACTGATAACACTGCAATCAATACAATACTAGATAAAACAACCAATCTGAAAGTATAAAGTATACTGATACACTGTTAACAGGCAAAGGGTCGTTGACACTGATAACTATGATATACCAAGAGGGTCAAAAGTATCGACACGGGTCGAGCCGAATTTTTGAAATACGGATCGACCCGTAAATTTACGGGTCGAGCCCTATTCTACGGGTCTACTTGCATTTACGTATCTTAAATAATGAATATACTGGTACACAGGCAAAGAGACGTAGACGGTGATGAAGTCGCAAGCGGTACAATCATAGACGTAACAACCAATAAGCAAAATAAGGTTGTCAAGAGCCTTTTGACGGTGATGGAATCTCAGTTAAGAGAAATATACCATAAAACAACCGATCTGCAACATAAATCAGTATATTGTTTGGCGGCAGCTATCAGATGACACAGCCGATCTTAACCATACAGTCACTGTTAACAGGCAGAGGACAGTCGAAGCTTATGGAACTCAAATGCATACAATATAAATACACTGTTGACAGACGCTAGTTGACGCTTACGGAACTCAAATTCATACAATATAAATGCACTGTCGTCATTCAGAGGACAACAGTTGACACTCATTGAACTTAAATGCATACAATATAAATACACTGTTGACAGTTAGAGGACGACGGTCAAC
Source organism: Ctena decussata (assembly GCA_963989385.1). Lineage (NCBI taxonomy): Eukaryota > Metazoa > Mollusca > Bivalvia > Lucinida > Lucinidae > Ctena > Ctena decussata. The sequence continues at coordinate 49,039,490 of OZ022500.1, forward strand.
GCTTATTGTACTCATATGCATATAATATAAATACTCTGTTGTCATTCATAGGACTGCAGTCGACGCTCAATAAACTCAAATGCACACAACAGAAATACACTGTTGCCATTCAGAGGACAACATTTGACGCTTATGGAACTCAAATGTATAAAATATAAATATACTGTTGATAGTCAGAGGACGACATTTGGCGCTTATCGAACTCAAATGTATAAGATATAAATACACTGTTGACATTCAGAGGACGACATTTGACGCTTATGGAACTCAAATGCATACAATATAAATACACTGTTGACATTCAGAGGACAGTCGACTCTTATGAAACTCAAATGCATACAATATAAATACACTGTTGACAGTCAGAGGACAGTCAAACTCGTGGTCAAACTTATGGGTCTCAAATGAATACAATACAAATACACTGTTGACAGTCACAGGACAGTTGACGGTATGGAGCCCACAGGCATACAATATAAATACACGGTTGACAGTAAGAGGACCGTAGCTGACGGTAAATGAGCTGCAATCATTTGCCACTTAGAATTTATAGCTGATTATATATATTTTTTCGCATAACATGGTGCTTTAATTCAATATATGTACTTTGTTGCTGATGTATTGGAATATTTACATTATCAGTGCATTTATTGAAAAGCTCTATGGAAAACCATAAGAACGTAAGGTAGTTTATACTTCAATTACTACATCGGTTCACGCGACGTTACATGACGTTAAGTGACGTCAAATAAACCATGGTTCTTTAATCTAATTGGACGTAGGCGACGTTATGACTTCGTTGTTACGTCGTTGACACTGTTCCGCTTAAAGTAGAAAAACTGCGTATAAATGTTTTTTTTTGCTTCAACTGTAGTCTCGAACGCAATTTTATGGTCATATAGTAGAAAAGGATGTAGATATAAAAGCTTAATTTTTCTGGTGTTTATCGAAGTATAAACTACATTGGTACGCCAGCAAAGTTTAAATGAACCCCTTCGTGGGTCACTTACTTTGCACGCGACCCAATGTAGTTTATACATCGATAAACATCAAAAAAATGAAACTCATTCCTTTATTAAATTTCAAAAGGTAAAATGAATTAAATTATCAAATGAAGCTTAAACCGTGCTGAATAAGTACTTACTTCAATAAATGTGATAATAGGCACGAAGACAGGCGGTGGGCAGCAGCTATACTTGTCCTCATAGTACTTCCGGTCTAATTCGTCTGTAAGAAAATCGCGTGCAATGCGGCGAACCATGATGTTAAAGCACGTGCTGGCAGCTTCCGGCTCCGCTATACTGCCCCTGTAAGGCCACTGGTAATTGTCCACCGGTATAAGAGGTTTGGGCTTGCCCTCATTCTCAACAGCCAGTCGAAAGCTAGTGTTTCTTCTGTTACTGATCTACAAAATTATGGACCATAGATTGCAGAATATAATTTGCCATGCAGTCGGTAGATTCGTTCTAAGTCCAAGTCAAGCGACACCTATAAAAAGGCTATCGGTACATGTCATTCTACGTTAGGCTTTTGACATCGGCATAATTCAAAAATGGAGCAAACTCATAAGGAAGGAAGTGAGTGAGGGTCTGTAATATTTTCTTTGAATACAAACTAACAATTAACTTAGCTTTGACAGCAACTGAGCAGATTCATTTTGAAACAATGATTTCTTGTAAAGTTACATGTAATTTAAATGGTCATTTAAACTCCCTTTAAGATTTTTTTTTCAATTATCATAACAATTTGTCAGTTACAAATAGTCATTATACGTTCATCTGAAACTTTCGAACAGTTGAAATGGTTTCTTTCCCGTAGAAAGAGTATTTATCATTGTGTAAAGAAACAGTTATAGTCATTGTCCTCAGCCTTTCAGCAAAAATTACCAAACATTTATTAAACCAGGCTCTTAGAGAGTATTGGTACACTTAAATGTTTGTTTGTTTTCTTCCATTTTTACAAAGGAGAACAACATTTGTGACTGTATTTCTTTCCCTAAACAAAGAAACCCTTTCAAAGTACGGTCTATCCTTCGAGAAATAAATTTGCTTTAAGAGGAGGAATTATTTTCTTAAAAAGTTGATCTCTATTAAAGACAAAACAGAAATTAGTAGAGTTGTTTCCTCCAAAAACGTATCCGTTTCCCTTCAGGAAATACCAAAAGAAACGTTGTTCCAACAGCTGTAGATATACTTAAGGACAAAAGTTCTGCACGGATGTTAATTTAACATCCGTGCAGAACTTTTGTCTTTAAGTATATTATTGTCAAAATATTTTTGATAAGAAAATTCCTCATGCACCTCTCATCTCTTACATACCTGCTTTATACCGTCCAGTGATTAGAAAAATAACTGGACTGCCTGTTTCTCTTTTTCTTTAAAGGATTGAAATCATTAATTATGAAAAAGCGTTTTGTATCTTTTAAACAAAAACGAGAAGCTGGGATATTAATTAATATCGATATTTAAACAATCAGTGATTTATTGGGGACACATTCAGGGAACCACAGACAGACAAATTGACTGAATGATTTTCTGTCAATAACTATCTCGTATACGTATAGCACACTGGGAATAATCAAACTTTATAGCAAGATTCTCAGATACCCGAATCTTCAGCATGAGATACCCCGTAACGTGCAAGGTCTACAAAGGGCATCATGCTATAAATGAGATAGAGCATGGTTCGTCCGCCTGTTCGGTTGATAATCCAGCTCGCTAAAGCTCGTGGATTATCTCTCCGTGTTTCTCTCTACGTATTTCACTGACTAGTTTCTTCACTGTATGTCAGCTGTATAATGGTTTACCTACCAAAAATGCCCTCCTTTTGAAGATTTTTATTTGTTACAATGAAACAAGAAGTTTCTGCAAATTTTGAGAGAATTTTGTTGGACTTGCTATTTTCTGGATTCGAACTTCGATAACGGGTACATCAGAAATCTATGACAGCTAAAAGCAGTTCTTAACGCGCGCGTGTGTGTGTGTGTGTGTAAAATTGGGCATCCGCCCAGTCCGATCAGACTCTCCGCTAAGCGCTTAAAAGGTACCTAAGGATCTAATACCTCCATGTGGACAGCGAAGACTCTGGTCAGACTGGGCGGATGCCCAGGCTGAGCTGAGTCTGCGCTGGGCGCACAACCACTTTGTTGGTTTTCTCGTGTCGCGGCTCAATTATATAGTTCGCTATGGCAGCTTTCTATCATCCGAAGATAGTTAGGATTAAATCAGATGATATTATGTTACAGCCAATAAAATATTCATGTGTCTACGAATCAAAAAAGTGCGAGGTTCGGTCAACCTGACATAATTTATTTTCGCGCTTTGTTGATAACTCTATTCATATGAAAAGTTGAGTCAATGGCTCTGAGTATATATCCCTCCCCAGAGAAAATGATTTTCCGAATTGAATATTTATTGGATTTATGGACAATTGAAATGTTTTAGTCACCAGAAGGGCTATGTAGTTTGTTGTAATTTAATTGCAAAAGACCACAATTCCCAAGGGACCACGTATTACCGTGAACACCAATGCATTGGGTCAGACACGTCCGAGTAAATAAACACTACGCACCTAAGAGTGTTCGAACAGGAGCGGTCAAATCAGAGTCTACATTGTTTGTCAGTCAGGTAACAGTGTTATATAAAACATCATCTGACAGTAAAGGTAAAGGTTTCCCATAGCCTAATAGCCGTAGGGGCAGAGGGATTAGAGACCCACTGTATCTTGGGCACAGCTGATGAAAGGCGGAGCCCATCCCTCTCCTTTCGCTGCCTTATCCTTCCCTGATTCGAAAAAGGTACCCATTTACTGCTGGGTCGACAGAGAGAGTTTTCCAGTCGTCGGATGGCGACGGTGAGCCGCGAACTCTCTACCTTCCGGCGACTTTCTGCACCATACCGAGTCACTCTAACCACTCGACTACGGCGCTTCTCGTACAGTAGACTTGTTGAAATTCAAAAATGTAAAATTCAAGTCAAGAGATTATTGGACAAATGGTTAAGGTGAATGCGTGTATCTCCACGTTTTCCTGTCATTTTTATAAGGGAAAACAACTTTTGTGACTTCCTGTTTATTTTCCTGGACAAACAAGCCCTTCTAAAACTGGGTCTACTCTTTAAGGAAACATTTTGTTCCTTTCCTACCTTATCCCTATAACCACGATTCTCAGCTGGCGCACGTCGTAGGATCAACATTGAATCAACGTTGATTCAACGTTGAGTCAGTGTTGATTAAACTTCATGTGCCCGGTGGGAATTATTTTCAATTCAACATAGACTAAATGAAATTATTCTTACGATGTTGACAAATTCCTGATAGCTTAGAGAACTTCTGAGATTGCCAATACATTTCATCTCTAGGACCTGTAGCGTGTGCCAGTCAGCTAGGCTCCGGAGCTCCGGGTCCCTCAGCATCTGACGAAGATTCCACAGGCTGATCTCTCCACACTTCATCTCGTCGTACTTGCAAAGAAAAGAAGCGAGCTCCACAAAGTATACTGTTTGATGGTTTTGGCGGGGCAAAGGAAGGGGTGGCGCAGGAGGCGGGTGTTGTGACTTCATTGGCTTATTGCTTTTAAAATCAAAATTGAAATTTTAGTGTTCCTGACCGATATTCTAACAGAATTAATTCTGAAATAGATCCAAGCTGTCACCATTGTTTTTCATCCAACCAAAACATAGGAGCAAATTGAAAGAGTTAAAGAGTGACCAAACTCTGTACGCTGGTTCAAATTAAACAAACAGTGCACTTACCTGGTCAAAAATATATCGACATTTCTGGAATAAAAGAAAATATGGTGTTGATAATGCCACCTAATAAACAAAATAATAAACCATAGTATCGAAATCGTTGAATTTTATTTGGTGCCTTTCTTGCTGCTAAAAAGTCCATCTTTTTCAACTTCACAAGACCACACAGCAATGGTATTAATACCGTCAAAATTCTAAGTATTGGAAGAGACAGGTCTGAGCAAACAGTGCACACCCAAATCAAACTGCTCTCATGGGTCTGTCAACCTCTCTTGGACGCATTACTGTATTGTAAAACCAAACTGTTCCATTTTTAAGAACAAAAACCATACTTATTTTAGGTGTCCCAATTTTTATAATATTTACGGAAATACTGATAACTATTCCAAAGCAATGATTAAAAAAAAACAGCCATGCGGCAATGCACGGCTTAGTTTTGTTGTGCCGTTTTGTAGAACACGACGTGATCAGCCGTCGATCCTTCGGATTATGACGTAGACTCTTTCACATCCTTACAGTACAGTTCAAAATTAAAATCACAACACAACGACGGCGAATCACTCACAAACTTTTGAGTGATTCGCCGGCGTTTACATTCTAGGAAGCATATAGCACATAGATCTATACATTCTAGGTATGAGGAAGGATTCAAAGTAATTACTGTATCCGTAATTAAGATTTATTAGACAGTGAGAGGAAAATGAAATTATCAGATCGATTAATTACTTGACTGTAACGTAATTATTGATGCTTTCGAGCCATTGTTTTTGAAGATGGCTTCCTTGCTTGCAGAAGCTATACCTTCAGAATTTATTTTATCTTCACTGCAGCCCGTGTTGTACCGTGTGGCGACCATAAAAAGCCCCCAGTGCATCAGCATAGTGCAGATTATATTTATTCTGATCCTTTGGCATCACTGGGTTCGTTCTGAGTCAGTTTGAAAATAGAGTTCTGCTGGAGCCAGTGCTAGGGGATGTGGGTAGTGTTGCAACATTACTTCACTGCATATGAACAGACTCAATTACACCGAGTCTGCTAGTTTCGTTCTTTGGTGCGTTCCCCGCTTTCAGAGAATCTTCGTTCACAATTTATAGACCTTTTTTGTTGTTTTTTTCTTTTGCCCCCTTCAAAGTGCAAGAAAAGTTCAGAGAGAGAGAGAGACACACACACACACAGATTAACAGAGACAGAAAGAGAAAGACAGGGGTACATGCGTGTCTGTGAAAGACTATCTTATGAGCCTTGTCACAAGAAATGCCTACTCGCAGTCTCCTTTTCACTGGGCATGTGCACTTCGCGCATACCTTAACCGTTTAATGCCGTCTACTGGACCATTCTGTCATTATAAATTGTTTGGGTCCATTTGTGAATTAAAGGGCGTCTTGTTTAATTTAATTTTATCATTGCATCTTATTTTAAGGAAAAATAACCATAAGCCTTATGCATATAGTGTAGACCCCGATCACACGTCGCGTTTTGCGGCGTCTGATCTAGGTGTGCACTGTTTGCCAATGCCCTTTGTATGGAACACTACTAGGCATAAATGGGTTAAGGTCCATAAATTCGCCAGTGTTACAGAAAATAAGTACAAATTATTGACTTGTAAATTTGCAGTAAATACAGTCCTAAATGGAAGAAAGGATCCGCTCAGGTCCCCGATAAAATAAGGCGATAATAATACCGCTGAACAACTCAAGGGCTGTAACTCTCCTGCAGTAAGGGGTCGCTGGAGGGACGGATGACTCGCGTTTTTACGCCCTTTTCAACAGTATTTAAGTCATATCAGGACGATGGGTGGGTGATAATGAAAGGGTGTCTGCAATGGAACGCCTTTTACGATTGAAAAAAATTCCCGCCTACAGCGGGGCTCGAACCCGGGAACGCACGCTCAGCAGGCCAGCGCAACTGAGCTACCGGGGCTCCAAAGAGTCCGATAATGATCCAGATAATTTATCATTCACCTCAGATGATGGAATTTCTCAGTACGAAATCGGTTGGGAACTAAATAAGTTGCGACCACACGATTTGTCAACGGACGGACTGACAGACAGACGGACATAAGCGTTTCTGTAGTCTCCTTCGACTACATGTGGGGGGATACAATATGTGAGTGGAACTTGAGCCTGGATGTTTTACTTACGTCAGCATCACTGTCAACAATATTTTGCAAGTATACAATATCACTGTCCACTGGTTGTGGGTACCATCTCGTTGCCATGGTTACAGATTGTTGAACGCAAATCTAATGTTGTATGACATTCAGCTCTGTGCAATCCACCTGAAAATGGACTAACGCAGTAAGTCAAGTAAAGTACATGTACGTACGCCGTCTCTTTACGCCTATCTACTTCCTATAGTTGCAAGGTTAGAATCTGTTGCCCAACGTCACTAAAACTGTGCCACGCCACAAGAATTGGTTGATTAATCTGATGCTTAACATCCTCGGTAAACAGCTATGGTCATGTCGGGACGGTCAGTTAACCTAACCACACTATTCGTGGGCGGGCTAAGACCTCCTAAGCGGTTAACCAGTACTAAGTGCACATACTTTCGCCAGTAACTGATAACTGCCCTTCTTGAATCAGCGGAAGGAGAAACGAAAGTATGTGGCCAGACCGGGTTTCGAATCCAGGACCTCTGACTTATGAGTCAGGTGCCCTACCGATTGCGCTACGCGGCCCGACAAGAAAGGAGTCATGTGGCGTATCCGCACAGCGAAGACTCAGAACAGTTTGCGCATCCTCAAAAGCCCTGTCGTAACTGATCATCATTCTAACATGAAGTTAACTTTTCCCTATTGAGCATATAGGATGCGGCGTCGTGTAAAATCATGTTGACGTCGCGGCGTGAAAATTCGCACCTTGATGACGTCGGATATAAAGATTTACTTCCGTCGACGTCCGCCAAAAAATTCTTCAGAAAATGTCGCAACAGTCTTACATTTTCATCATTTACAATGTTAGAATGATTTTTTCCTAATTGGTAAATTGTCCTTGATCAACACGTGTTGTTGGGCAGATGCGAAAAATCATTCCGGTTTCATCGAGGTAAATTGTCGCGATATGCCCCCAACAGAATAGTTCCCCTGTAAGGAAACAGTAATTCTCAATATCCATTTTTGCATATGCAGATGCACAGGTTGATCTTAAACTTTTGTAGCGGAGAGATTAGTCTGTGCACAGGTTCATACCGCATCTGCTGACAGGGCGAGTTGACTTGTCCAAAAGTTGACCGAGTGCACATCAATGCTTTTCTTCTGTTTTTACAAATGGTAAAAATCTTTTATGGCATCCTGTTTGCTTCCTTGGCCAACGTAGCCCTTCCTAATCTACTCATAAATGAGAGAAGTTGCTCCTAGAGGAGCAAATTCTTTCAAAAGTTCCCCACAGCAAGGGAGGAAAATGGAAATGGCAGTGTTGCTTCGCCTGAAAGTGAGCTTATTCATCTTAAAATACCAGTTATGATCAACTCAGACACTAGATTAGTCTGAAACAAGAGCTGGGAGATTGAGATCATTCAAGAGTATAAAAAACAACGGTTTTGATTGATTGATTGTTTTTGTTGTTTTTTAGTTTAACGGCCCTTTGAGACAGTATTTCAGTCTATACCGGGCCGTCTCCCAGAGAACGGGAGAAAGAAGAGAGAAATGATAGGCGAGATTAAAAATGTCCAAACAACCCCCACCCGCACCTACTGCAAGCACAGTAGGCTCTTGCCCCACTATAATCCGAATCAGTAGGATGCCCCGGCACTGGAAGTTACACGCAGCACCACCCGACCACCCCCTATTAACAATTTCTATCAAACTTATAAAGATACACCAAACACCCCTAAAACCATGAATGGACTCTTCTTTATAAGGCCAGAAAAGTCCACTGGACATTAATGGGTTTAAGACAAACTTGAACCATACGACAGGGCACGATCTCCTTATAAAATGACTTCATGGAATATTTCAGAGGAAGGAATTCCACTGCACAGGAAGTATCCTCGCCGAAAAATAAAAGGGACCATTTTAGCCGAAAATAAGTTTTAGTAACAAGCTTTGATAAGTCTCCCTTTATACATTTACATTGCAAACTGGCTCCTTCTTGCCAAAATAAAGGGGCTTATCAAAATGTTTTAAAGGATTGCAACGTCGACAGCATATAATATAAATCCCTAAACCATGTATTAACTCGCATATTCCTACCTCAGAGACCCCGCAATGACCAGTGCTTCCTCTTGTCATGTCGCACAATAAGCATTCCTAGAAAATAGTTCGTAAGATAAACAGTAAATCCCAAGACTTCCAGCTGATGTCATACACTATCGCCAATCAACTGTCCAACAATACACTAAAATCACACCATTCTGTTTCCATGGAACAGCAGAAATCTCGAATTATTGTGTTGTAACAGAAACATTGATTTTTGTATTCTGTCTTACGCCGAATTTGACAGCCGTTCGTTAAGAAGTAATCATTTGTTTTAGGGTTGCTTCCCTTTATCTATATTTTGCAGACAAATTATGACTGCTTCGTAATGACATATTGTACAAACTCCCACGCCAAAACCAGCTGTGCATGTGCGCAGGCTGGCCAGGGCGTGTGCATTTCCCTTAGAAATATATACAAGAGCCATTTTTTTAATTGCGCAGTATGTATGTTTTGACAAGACCAGGAATGTGCGCACGCTAGTCTCAGCATGTGCAGTATATTTTCGCAAAACATGGCTTATTTGCACATTGAGTAGCCGAATCATTAACTTGTGATCCATAAGCCTAGGTTCATATTCTGTCGGCTGGTTGCAATTGGTTCGTTTGGGTTTAACGACCCTCTGAGACATTATTTCAGACTTTATCGAGCCATCTCAATGAGAAGCCACCCAGCAGGCACATGACGTCAAAATGACGTCGTATTGACGTCGATGCGACGTGACGACGTCACATCGACGTCATTTCAACGTCGTGTGCCCGCTGGGCATCTCCAAGAGACAATAGGAAACTACCCGCACCTACTGCAAGCACAGTACGCCATTCCGTGTTGTGTTTTGTAAGTAGGACGCCCCAATGCCAGACGTTTCGCGGCATCTTCGTCCGACCCTACCATCGGGGGCTTGTGGAAAGAAAGAAATTCAGTAAGGACAATCATAGATTGGTTGGTTGATTTGTGTTAACCGGCTCTTGGACACAATGTTTTAGTCTATATCGAACCGTCTCCCAGAGAGGGTGAGAAAAAAGAGTTACTAAAATGTTCAAACGACCCTACACGCACCTACTGTCAGCACAGAAGGCCTTTGCCCTACTATTATCCAAATTAGTAGTACGGTGACTTAAACTCAGCACTATTGCCAGACCCGACCACCCCGACAATGTTGGAAAATGTTAATTCCGGCTAAAGTGTCACAGTCTATCCCAAGTTACGACATTCCCTGGGGTCTCCGTACCTTAAAGGCGCAATTGCTCTATCAGCATGAAAAGTTTTATCAAGCGGTATCATTATAGTTTCGTCATTGTAAATGACCGTGATAAGCTAGCTTTAAAGAAATAAAACATCCTTGAGTTTCACATAAAAAAGGTTTGAAAACTCATTTTGGGCCATTTTAGTCGCCGACTAAAATGACTTACTTTCGATTTCAATATGTTGAACAAAACGCAAAAATACAATGTACAGGCGTGGCGTCCAATTCATTTACCCGCCTATGTTTATGCAGCATTGCTAGACGGGAAACCAGAACAGGAAATGGTATTTCGTGGAGCTCAAAAACTTTTTGCCAGTTATATGACTCAATATAATTATGCAAAGCAGCCCACATTTTACTACCAAACGTGAAGATTGAACCGCTTTTTACAATGATTTGAGTTTCTAACGTTTTTACCTCTGATAGGTATGGAGACTTTAATTGTAAAACGGCACCTCATAGGCCTAATATTCGGCAATTTGCGGGACAATACACAGTGCCGACCTTGGTCGAAAACGTCTTGACGTACGTGGGGACGACCGGGTCGGGCGATGATGCTTGGTGGCTTTCAGTTTCGGGGTGTCCTACTAGTGTGTTGATAGAGTTAGGATGAGGGCCTACTGTGTTTGCAGAAGGTGCAGATGGGGGTTGTTTGGATATGTTTTCTTTCGCCTAGCATAGATTATCTCTTTTTTTCTCCCTCTCTCGGGAGACAGCTCGAAATAGACAGAAACACTGTCTCAAAGGGCCGTTAAACCAACCAATCTTGTACAGTTAATGGCGACGAAAGATAAACGCGTGGTAAGCATTTTAAAATCTTTGTAAGAGTTGTTTCCCTAAATACGTTTAGCAATAAATATATTTTTATCAACAATATTAACTCAACTGCTGTGATGGCCGAGTGGTTAAGGCGTTGGACTTGAAATCCAATGGGATATTCCCGCGCAGGTTCGAACCCTGCTCGCAGCGAACTTTTTACTTTTTTTTTAATTATACAATGTATGATAACAGCATACTCAGCACTTGTTTTGTCATCGTTCACGAAACAAATAATATAGGCTTAAACGTCAGAGCATTTTAGATGTAAAAAATCTCCCAATCCTGTCAGAGATATCTCATAATTTAGATATCAATTCATAATTTTGGTACCAAGGTGTAGGATATCTTGTAAATAAAAGCGGATATCTTAAATAATATTTTAGATATATTTTTACTACTTATTTGTTAATTCATTGACCAGTGTCATAACTTGAATGTGTTTATTGCTTCTATCTGGTTTTGACATCAGACAGGACCAGGATCAACTAAAAAGATTCCAGAGATGCCGATATAATAATAACCATCTGAACGTTCTTTAAGGAAAACTTAGCATTGAAAAATTGGATGGAATTTCTAATTTCAATCAGCTAGTTAGATTAATTTGAACTGTATTTCAAGTTTAAACATTGGAAACTGAAGAAAAATATATATAAAAAAAATGTTTAAACATTGGAAACCGGAAGAAAGGTTTTGAAAATTCAAAAAAAGAATCTTGCAGTCTCACAGTATCCGAACTACATGTACACTCTCTTCCGGTTTTCATAGCGTTGAATCGAGAGTACAAACGTTCGCTTATAACCAGTAGTCGGAAATCATTATGTTTTGAGATTTTATCCGGAATCTGCTGTGTCATTTATAGCTATTCAGCTTCGAAAATGTAAAGAGGTAAGTTTAATATAATTTGCTTTTCGGTCTTTTACTTTATTACCCTGTACAATGTCGTGTATGGGTGGGTAGTAATTGGTACAGTATTCAAATCGCCCTTGGCATGATTCTTAAACCATTTTGAGCCTTTTCTTACATGTTTTATAAAAAATATTTAGAATAAACGGAAGGCGTTATCAATCTACAGTTTGTTAGTTTTGATAAAAGAATGATAGCTAGGTTTTGCACGACACAATCTCGTGTTAAATTAAGGTGTTCGGAAAAAAATCTGCGACGGCAAGGAGTTTTTCATTGTACAGGGCAATAAAGTAAAAGACCGAAGAGAAAATTATATTAAACTTACTTCTTTACATTTTCGAAGCTGAATAACTATAAATGACGCAGCAGATTCCAGATAAAAACTCAAAACATAATGATTTCCGGCTACTGGTTATAAGCGAATTTTGTACTCTCGATTCAACGCTATGAAAACCGGAGGAGATGGTACAGTGCGTTCGGATACTGTGAGTCTAGAATGTCAATTTTGAATTAAAGGAATATTTACGGCCCACAACCTCTGTTTCCTCCTGTGTTAATCTTACAAAGTAGTCATTGCATCTTGAATCAGTCACACTTTGAAAGCAACAACTATTTATTGTGTACATACTGGATCAGACTGGCAATTAAGATGTCTCGTGTGGGACTACTTAAGAGGCCCTATCGCCTTCCCAGTAATATAAATTCATTAAATTTTCCGCTATCCTGAGAGCTTTGGAAACGTATTTGGTCATTTTTTATTGGCAAACTTTATTATACGCGGTAAAAATACAATGTACAAACATCGGATCCCAATCAGTATCTTGTTTTTTGTTCATTATGCATCCTAATTTTTGCCAGTTACATGACTTGGTTGGTTGGTTGGTTTTGGGTTTAACGGCTGTTTAAGACATCAAGCCGTCTCCCAGAGAGAGAGGGAGAAAAAAAAGAGGTAGGTGGGAGAAAAAAATAGCCAAAACAACCTCCACCCGCACCTACTGCAAGTACAGTAGGCCCTTGACATACTATTATCCAAATAAGTAGGACGCTCCGGTTCTGAAAGCCACCCAGCACCATCGCCATACCGAAACCACCCCAGCCAGTTACATGACACAGTATATGCATGTTAATCTATAGTTTGTCACCAAACGTGGAGATATATTGGCTTTTCATAATTATTTTAAGACATCTTTACCCTTGTGGGGACTATGAAAACAGCAATTACCCGGTTCCTATGCTATCGCGGGTATTGTTTTACCGCGGCATTGACATACATCGCGAATATTTACATAATTCTATTATATCCTTTGTAAATGCAGGTGTTTGCTTTAGATCATGATGAAGGTCTAACTCAGCTGATGCATGACAAATTGAAAAACTGCCCTCAAAGCTGATACATAAAGAAAGATGTAACAAGACGGCCATGAGGCCCAGAATCGCTCACCTGAGTAAAAACAAGTCAAACTAGGGTCACATTTTGAACAAACCTAATAGTATATAAATCCCAAATGCTGCATACCAGTTTCAATGTCATGAGCCATTGGGGAGAAGATTTTTAAAGGCTTTTACCATATATGGGCATGAAGGACATCTTGGTCATGTGTGACAAGAACCATTCAAGCAAATTGTCGTTTCAGTGTCTTATGGGAATTCTATATGACGGTTTGCTTCAACCATCTCAGTCGCTTCGTTTGATGGAGATGTGTGAAGCTGTTGAAATACGAGTGACAGTGGTCAAAGGCCAAAGAATGACATGAACTCTGGGGCCGTATTCTTAAAACGACTTAAGTGGTTGCTATGCTGTTGCTAAGGCTAAATTTCTTTGAAGGAGATTCCCTACGACTATGAAATCTGCTCTGGAGGAACAGTCTTGCAAAGACTGTTCCTCCAGACCAAATTTCATAGTTGTAGGGAATCTCCTTTATAGATATTTAGCCTTAGCAACAGCATAGCAACGACTTAAGTGGCTTTATGAATACGGCCCCTGGTACTCAGAAATCTTCAAGTTCACGTTACGTTGAATGGATATACCACAGTCTTCAACAATACGTCGTATTTTCTCATATAGACGACCCAGGAAGCATTTTTATACGCCCGTCGAAGACGGGTCGTATTATGTCGTGGCCTCCGTCCGTCCGTCCGTCTGTCCGTCCTTCCGTCTGTCCGTCTGTCCGTCCGTAAACTTTTCTTGTCCGCTCCATATCTCCTCAACCCCTTGAAGGATATTTTTGAAACTTGGGTCAAATGTTTGCCTTAACGAGACGATGTGCAGAACACATATTTCAACGATGTCCGACAAAGGTCAAGGTCACACTTAGAAGTCAAAGGTCAAAAGGTAACATTTCGTGTCCACTCCATATCTAGAAAACCGTATAAGATTTCATCATGAAAGTTTGTACAAATATAAAGCACCATCAGACAATGTGCAGAGAAAAAGAACCATTACCCTACTTTCAGTTTTGACGGAATTATTTCCCTTTGTATTTTTCGAAGGTAATTTCATATAATCTTCGTGTCCGCTCCATATCTCGAAAACCGTTTAAGATTTCTTCATGAAAGTTTGTACAAATATAAAGCACTATGAGGCAATGTGCAGAGAAAAATAACCATTACCCTACTTTTATTTTTTACGGAATTATTTCCCTTTGTAGTTTTCAAAGGTAATTTCATAATAAGCTTCGTGTCCGCTCCATATCTTGAAAACCGTTTAAGAATTCTTCATGAAAGTTTGTACAAATATAAAGCACTATGAGAGGATGTGCAGAGAAAAAGAACCATTACCCTATTTTCAATTTTGACGGAATTATTTCCCTTTGTATTTTTCGAAGGTAATTTCAAATAATCTTCGTGTCCACTCCATATCTCGAAAACCGTTTAAGATTTCTTCATGAAAGTTTGTACAAATATAAAGCACCATCAGACAATGTGCAGAGAAAAAGAACCATTACCCTACTTTCAGTTTTGATGGAATTATTTCCCTTTGTATTTTTCTTATAGTAATTTCATATAAGCTTCATGTCCGCTCCATATCTCGAAAACTGTTTAAGATTTCTTCATGAAAGTTTGTATACATATAAAGCACCAACAGACGATGTGCAGAGAAAAAGAAACATAACCTTACTTTCATTTTTAATAAAATTAAGCCCCTTTGTGTTTCTAGTATTGTAATTTTGTATTAAATTTTGTGTCCACTCCATATCTCATTAACCCTTTGAAAGATATTTTTGAAACTTGAGTCAAATGTTCACCTTCTAGAGGCATCGTGCAGAACTTGTATTCCAACAATGTTCGACAAAGGTCAAGGTCACACTTAGAGGTCAAAGTTCAAAAGGTAACATTATTTTTCCGCTCCATATCTCGAAAACCGTATAAGATTTCTTCATAAAAGTTTATACTAATATGAAGCATTATCAGACAATGTGCAGTGCAGAGAAAAAGGACCACAACCCTACTTCCAGTTTTGATGGAATTATATGCCTTTGCATTTTTCATATAGTAATTTTATATTAGCTTTGTGTCTGCTCCATATCTTGAAAACTGTTTAAGATTTTTTCACGAAAGTTTGTACAAATATCAGACAATATGAAGAGAAAAAGAACCATACGGTAAATTCTCAATTTCGAACAGTTAAAATATAAATACTGATCGGGTGTTCGAAGTATTAGAAATTGCCAGTCATGAAAATATTTAGTGTTCGAACTATTTGAATAGCCAATTTCCGGGAGAAAAACGATCTCAGGTCAAGCCGCAACCGAACTTCCATTTATGATGGAATTATGCCCCTTTCTAATTTTTGTCTAGGAATTTCATATTAGCTTTGTTTGTTTTGTAGTTTTATATCTGCCTTATTATTGAAGATTTAAGCTACTGACAAAGTTCTGTCATCTCTTGTTTTCTTTCCAACTTTAAGCCCCAACGGGCGTATATTGCCCCGCTCAGCGGAGCTCTTGTTGATCTTCCTGTAAGAAAGGTCAAGACCAATTTAAAGTCATCATTTGAATAAATTTGATAGAACTCATGTACCTAAGGCCATCACTTTTTTGGTTTCAGTGCAGGAGATTTTTAACGGTTACTTTCTATGAACTCCCATGTTTTGTAAAAGCACCAGAAGCCAAATTTGATCTTTCCGTAAAAAGATCAAGGTCAACACAAGGCCATCCTTTGAAGATTATTGGTAGTACTTGAATACCCGACGACCAGATAAAGTTTCAAGGTCATCAGTCAACTAGCTCTAGAGAAGAAGATTTTTGAAGGTTTTTACCATATATGAGCATAGCAGCCATGTTTGTCATTTGACCTGGACCGTTTGAACCAACTGTTGTTCCCTCAACCCCTGGAGGCTCTCTCTGAAAATTGGTTACAATTGGCTCTGCAGCTTTTGGGGCGATGTTTGAAATTGCCGAAATAGGAGACATTGGTCAACTCTCAAAGATTGACCTTGATCTCTTGTACTAAAACAAAATATGCCAAATTCTTCAATAATTTCCATGAAATCTTAAGTTATAGCATTTTCCCATGTAAAAGAACCAGCAAGCAAATTTGACCTTGCCGTTAAACAGGTCAAGGTCAACCCAAGGTCATCATTTGTATAATTGTGGTCACTCGAGTACCCAAAGTATCATACCAACTTTCAAGGCCATCGATTTACTGGTTCTGGAGAAGATCTTTAAGGGCGATGGTGCTTGATATAACTTCCAGTGCCGGGGTGTCCTACTTATTTGGATAAAAGTAGGACAAGGGCCCTCTGTGCCTGCAGTAGGTACGGGTCGGAATTGTTTAGATATTTTTTTTTCATCTATCATTTCTTTTTTCTTCCTCTTCCTCTATGGGAGATGGCTGAAATACTATCTCAAAGGGCCGTTTAACCCAAAACAACCCCTTAATTAAAGGTTTCTACCTTATATGGGCGTGGCGGCCATGTTGGTCATGTGACCCAGACCATTTAAACAATATTTCGTTCCCACAAGCCCTGGAGGCTCCATATGAAATTTGGTTACAAATGACCCAATGTTTTCAGAGGAGAAGTCGTTTGAAATTATGGACGAACGAAGACGGACGACGGAGCCTGTATATACTATACTACTCAAAGTATTTGAAGTTTCCATATTAAAACGTCTACACTCAAATCATTGTACAAAGCGGTTCAGCCTTCACGTTTGGTAATAAAATGTGGATTGATGTGCATATATTGAGTCATATAACTGGCAAAAAGTAGAGAAAATAAGTTTTTGAAAAATAACAAAGCGTTCCACAAAATTAAATTTCCTGTTTTGGTTTCCCGGGTAGCAATGCTATATAAACAGGGGGGGGGGGGGGGGATAGTAATTGGGGCTCCACGCCATTTTTATGTGAAACTCAAGGGTGTTTTATTTGTTTAAAGCCAATCACGGTCATTAACATTGACGAAACTATTGTGAGAAGCTTGCAGCGATGCCTCTTGATAATATTTTTCATGCTGACAGAGCAACTGGGCCTTTATAGATGCATCTAATATTATTTCCATAGACGACAGTGTAACACATCCCATCTTGGAGAGTTTTTACTTTCGATCGACAAAGACATGGATTTTCCAAGTAGTCATCCAATTTTTAAAGAAGGTCGAGATTTTCACTGCACAAAATTTGATCCAATATTTATCCTGCACAAGTCCAGGGACTGATTTTTAGACGCCCGTTTTATAAAACGTCCGTCTGTCCGTCCGTTACACTTGTACGCACCATAACTCAGTAACCGTTTGGGATATCTTCATGAAATTTTGTAGGAATATATATTAGGTTGGGGCAAAGTGTGGCGTACAATAATGGTTGCTCCCCTTTTCTTAGTTTCCAAGTTATGCCCGTTTGATTAGTTTTTCCCAAACTGGTCTTGTGCGCTCCATAACTAGATAACCGCTTGGGATATCGTGATGAAACTTCAGTGTATGAAGGTCCGATGATGTATCGCGTATAACAATGGTTGCTCTCCCTTTCTTCATTTTGGAGTTGCATCCCTTTGATTAGATTTTTTGGCTAATTTTGTGCATACTAATCCTGTGCATACCATAACTTAGTAACCATTTGGAATATCTTGATGAAACTTTAAATATAGAAATGTGTATGATAACGAGGCGGTATGTCACATAAAAGAATGGTTGCGCCCCTTACATATTTATGAAGAAACTTCCATTTGATTAGTTTTTTAGACTAGGCCAATTCACTCCATAACTCCTGAACCCTTAGAAATATTATAATGAAACTTTGTAGGAATGTGTATAATAATGGGGCAATGTATCATGAGCATGAACCACAACTCTGGCTTACTTACTACCTGCATTATCTGCCCTTGCATCAATTTCCATTTTACTCTGTAACTCCTTAACCGTTTGAAATATTATAACAAATTTATATGGCGATGTATATATTGTCAAGGGAATGTATTAGGACCAAGATTTGTAATTCCAGTTTACTTAATTCATGAATTATCTCCTTTACTTGATTTTGGCATTTCTCGGCTTCTGAGCTGCTTCACCTAGGAGGCTGTTTTTTGGTGTACTAATCGTATTTGATGTGTTGGATGTTTAAGTTACATTGCAGTCATTAATTCCCCTGTTTGTCTGCCTGTCTATCCTTCTCTTAACAATCTTGGTCGATCTGTAACTCCATCATGACACTGAAACGGGCGTATTATGCGCCACTCGCGAAGCTCTTAGTGTAAAAATGGAGTTTTGGTAAAAAAATATGCAATTTGTCAGAACAGGTGAAAAGAATTAAATTTTCAACCAAACTCAAAACCACCATTTTGTCTTTGACACTTACTGTCTTACACAGTGACTTATTTGAAATGATCACTTTAAACTTAAGATTATTAAATCTATATACTTCCAGAAAAGTGCCTCAATTACAGAAAATTCAGAAATTGCAAAATTTGTTCCATAGAATTGAGCAGGGTATCAGTTATATTGAAATAAGTCGAGAAAGGAGCATGACTCTGGAAAAACAAGACAGGCGGAAAAAAAGAAAAACACTATTTCGCATATTTTCCATACTGATCATGTGTATAAAGTTTCAAGTTCTTAGCTCTTACCGTTCTTGACCGTATGTTAGAGTACCTTTATACTATGGGCTTCAATGCACTAAGTCTAAAAAGGGGTTTAACTCGGCCAAAAAGTTTTGATTTTTTTTTTCAAAAGTTAAACAGGTCATCTACACCTTGTGAAATATCTTCCAGCAAAAAATCATAATCCGAGCATCAGGGGTTCTTGAGATATTTTATCTTGTTCACAAGGTTCCTTAGGCTTTCAATGCACTAAGTTGAAATAGGGGCATAACTCGGTCAAAAATTCACGATTTGTTTTCAAAAGTTAGTCAGTTCATCTACTCATCAGTCCTAATAAGCTGACTAAGTTTTAAGGCTGTAGCTAAAATCCTTTTTGAGATATCTTGCTCACAAGGTTTCAGTTTGATTTTTTCTCAAGGGGCATAACTCCGAATAGGGAGACAACTCGGACAAGAAAAAAAATACGTGTCAGCTATTGTTTTGATGACAAATCAATATGTGAAATTTCAAAACTCTACCATGCACGGTTCCTAAGATATGGTATGCGTGACAGGGTCCATAGGCTTACAATGCACTAAGTGAGCATAACTCAGTCAAAAATTCACGATTTTTTTCCAAGAGTCAATCTGTCCATCTACTCATCAGTCCTAATAAGCTGGCCAAATTTCAAGGCTCTAGCTAAAATACATTTATAGGTATCTTGCTCACAAGGTTTCAGTTCGATTTTTTCTCAAAGGGCTTAACTCCAAAAAGGGAGACAACTCGGACAAGAAAAAAATATGTTTAGCTATTTTTAATGACGATTTCATATATTAAATTTCAAAAACTCTAGCATGCACGGTTCCTAATATATGGTATGCGTAACAGGTTCCCTAGGCTTACAATGCACTAAGTTGCAAAGCGGCATAACTCGATCAAACAAGAGGCCCACGGGCCACAAAGCTCACCAGATCTCTAGCTCAAAATTGCTATCACATTTGTATAGGCTTAAAATTGTACAGGCGTATACAAAATATACAACTACAAAGTCTCAGTCTGAGTCTGTTGAATTGATTACAAAATACATAGCTATTGTCCACATTTGATTGCCATGACAACAAAAAAAAGGATCATTTTTAAAGGATTTTTACTATTTTTTTCCTTTTGGTTGCCATGGAAACTGATCGAAATGAGCAGTGTGCAGAAAAAAACATAGGGCCGATAGAAGACCACTCAAGGAATATTTCTGAAAAAGAGAGCTCAGACTATTTGCGATTGCTTAGCAATGAAGCCCATTTTTTGTTTTTCCATTATAAATTGCCATACCAAACATGTCCTTTGAACAATGACAATTGAGAAGATAAAATCTGTAAAGGCTAAGATGATTAGTATGTCTATGAAGTGTCTGCCTCATAGAGCATATGGTTTCTAAGGAGATGATTTAAGGTTTTTTTTTTGGTTTTTTTTTGTTTTTTGTTTCCATGGCAACCAATAAAAAGAGCAATGGGCCAAAAAAATATATAGCTGATAGAAGCCTTATCAAGGAACATTTCTGTAAAAGTTTTGTCAAAATATCTGCAAAGGCTTGGCAGTAAATGCCGTTTTTCAATTTTCCCTATTATAAGTCTATGGGAACTCTAAGTTGCCATAGCAACCAAACTAAAGTGCCAATATTTATAAAAAAAAAAAAAAACTTTCAATCCCCCAGCACATGGATGCTACAGATAAAACTTGGGCCAAATCGGTCCAATGGCTTCAGAGGAAATAATTTTTAAGTAATTTTTCGTTAAATTTTTGCATTTTGGTTTCCATGTTAACCAATACAAAGAGCAATGGGTCAAAAAACATATGGCTGATAGAAGACTTCTCAAAGAATGTTTCTGTACAAGTTTTGTCAAAATATCTGCAATGGCTTGGCAGTAAATGTCATTTTTCAATTTTCCCCATTATAAGTCTATGGGAAATCTAAGTTGCCATAGCAACCAAACTAAAGAGCAGATTTTCATAAAAAAACACGAACTTTCAATCCCTTAGCCCAAGGATGCTACAGATGAAATTTGGGCTAAATCGGCCCAGTGGCTTTAGAGGAGATGTTTGAAAGTGTTGACGGACGACGTCATACGACAGTCAACATACGACGACGACGGACAGCTGCCTATCCTATAAGCTCCCCCGGAGCCTTCGGCTCTGGTGAGCTTTCAAAAGTTAATCAGTTCGTCTACTCATTGGTCCTAATAAGGTGGCAAAGTTTCAAGACTCTAGCTGAAATACTTTTTGAGATATTTTGCTCACAAGGTTTCAGTCTGATTTTTTTCTCAAAACTCTAGCATGCACGGTTCCTAAGATATATATAGGAGCGGCTGTAGCGTGGTGGATAACACTCCAGACTACCAATCCAGGGGTCGCAAGTTCGATCCCCCGCTTCTCCGGTCTTTCGGATGAGACTTTAAACCGAGGTCCCGTCTCCATATGACCTCGTTGTTGGTGGGACGTTAAACCCGAGTTCACTCACTCACTCCTAAGATATAGTATGCATGACAGGTTCCATAGTCTTACAATGCACAAAGTTGAAAAAGGGGCATAACTCAGTCAGAAATTCACGATTTGTTTTCAAAAGTTAATCAGTTTATCTACTCATCAGTCCTAATAAGCTGGCAAAGTTTCAAGGCTGTAGCTAAAATACTTTTTGAGATGTCTTGCTCTTGTTTCAGTTTGATTTTTTCTTAAGGGGCATAACTCCAAATAGGGAGACAACTCGGACAAGAAAAAATACGTGTCAGCTATTGTTTTGATGACGAATCCATATGTGAAATTTCAAAACTCTAGCATGCACGAAAGAACGCACGGACAACCCACACGCAATATGCACCCCCCCCCCCCCCCCCCCCCCACGAAGTTGGGGGCATAATAATTATTATGCAGCTACCTCAGCAACGATATCAGGATTTACATCGAATGTGTGAGTGAGGGGGAAGTGTGTGTGTGTAGAGTAATTGGTGTCATTTAAGCATTCAACTCAACGTCTAGATACTTGAACGACCTTTTAAATATTGACAATCCTTATTTTGAAGGAATAGTTAGTCAAATTTATCCTGCTGAATTGCAGTTAAATAAAGCAAATACTTTCGATACCGACGCCCCATTTTTGGATTTACATTTATCAATTTTAGACGGATTTGTGTCATCTAAAGTTTGTGACAAACGCGATGATTTTGATTTTCGACATTATTAATTTTCCGTTTTTGGATGGTGATGTTCCCCGCACCACTTCTTATGATATTTACATTTCTCAGCTTATTCGCTTCGCTAGGGTGTCTAGTCATTTTGCTGATTTCAACGTTCGTAATAAAAGTTTGACTGCCAAGCTTTTACAGCAGGGGTGTCGGTATCGTAAACTTCGGAAAGTTTTTTCTAAATTTTATCGTAGACACTTGGAATTGGTTTCTAAATATAATACAGGGTTAAGGTCACTTTTGCAACAAGGCCTATCGGAACCTGAATTTTATGGTGACTTAGTATATAAATTACGCAAAATCGTAGATCAATTTAAGAAAATTATCATGCGATTTAAACGCATTGGCTATAACGTAGATGTAATGCGACAGTCTGCATGCTTAGTGGTTAATCCAATCACGGTTGACAACTTTGCTGTCCTCTTTAATTGCACGCCGGTGGGTCGGGGTTCAGACTCTATGATAGCCCCTACATAAAGCTATATATTAGTTGGTTGGGGCCGGATGTTTTTCTGTTTCTTGGCCCACCGGGGTTCAACTGGTGGTCTTCTTTTGCCCCAGTGTTCCAGTGGTGTTGCTGACGTCCCAGGGATCTCCAGATGTCTTAACACGTTTTGGCAGTCGAGTCCTCATCTTTGCTTCATCACGGTCTTTTCTTGCTTTTAATTGTTGACCGTGATGACTCTTTGATGAGTTAGGGGACCTCCATACGACCCGAACTACCAACTAATTGTGTGCACCGCGGCGGAGGGTGAGGGTGAAGGTTTGGGCTTAGTAAAACCGGTTTAAATCGACTGTCCAATTAAAATTAGAAATTACAGAATGCTTTTTTCTGGTTTCGTCGCCAGATATTGTCAGGGTCACTGACGAGGCTTTATTAGTCGAAACTACGTAGTCTGGCCCATGTTCCTACTTCTGTATGTATTCTCTGCTCTTGAAGGAACTTTTTAAGATTTTAATTTTACCTCACTGCAGCTGGTGTTGTGCCGTGTGGTGGCCGTAAAACGTCTCCCCGTACATCATCCATAGTGCAGATTATATTTTATTTACATCCTTTGAGATCAGAGGATAGATTCTGAGAAGTCTAAAATTTTAGACCGATTTAGACTATCATTCTAGATCATCGTCTTTTATATTATTTGGATCCTTTTGAAATTAATCAGTCTTTGAATCGACTGTCCAATTAAAATTAGAAATTACAGAATGCTTTTTTCTGGTTTCGTCACCAGATATTGTCAGGGTCACTGACGAGGCTTTATTAGTCGAAACTACGTAGTCTGGCCCATGTTCCTACTTCTGTATGTATTCTCTGCTCTTGAAGGAACTTTTTAAGATTTTAATTAAACCCCCCCAGTAGTTATTACCGACCGTCCCAAGGCGGTACTTTTGTTGCGGTTGCATTTGTTTTATGTTCGGTGCTGTTTAATTTATTACGTTCTCATTTTAACCCTTCTATAATAATTATAGAAAATAGGTAAAATATAATTGTTAAATGTTTTTCGTATAATTTGCTTAGTCTGTTGTAACCCTTCTGTTGGTCCAAATTATTTAGTTCAATAAAGATAGCTGAGTTGCCACCTATTTGGGAAGGAGCTGCTGACTTGGCTTATCAGTTGTAATTTATTGTTTGTTGGGATGTCTATTTCAATCTTTCCCTTTGATGTTGGGGATAGGGTTTGGGATCTGATTCAGTCAGTTCCTGAAGTGTAGTTTCTCTTTAAATTTCCTATAAGGGGGTGTTCTAGGAATTTTTGACAACCGGTGGACTTTCTTGATTTCGTTTATGAGGCAGTTTCATGAATATCGTTTCAGTCACTTGATCAAGTTTCTGAAGGAGCTGTCATAGTCTTCTCTGGATATATCTAACATATGCTGGCGTATTGCAGCCCCTATGGCAGTTCTGTAGCCATACCGCCGCAAAAAAAGGTGCTTTTTCAATTTCAAGAGCAAGAAAAAAAGTGGAGAGTTTCTAGGAAGAGGCAAAAGACAGACTTTTTCTGCCTTGAAATTTTAACGACAGAAGCTTTATGAGTTGAGACATGGTCGACATCTTTTGATCGTTATGTCATCAAGGACTTTTGAAAACTTTTACGGTGAAGCATTGTACAGAACTGCCATAGTAGTCCCAACCTTTGGCACATAACTTGTGCAATTAGTAAACTGTTCGTACAACAGTTTCTTTGTGATTACTGTTCGTGTGGATATACACTGAACATCAAAAGAAACGCCTACAAGTTTAGGTTCACTTTTCTTCTGTCAGCTGATTTATGCTTTTAAATCACATATAGCAGAATATACTACTGACGTCTGTCAACAATATAAACTTAGCATCTTACAAAATTAAACCTTGATTAAAGAGTTATCTCAATTTATCGTAAAACATTCACGGTTGTCGTAACAGTTGTCTTTCCTTTAGCAGTACAACAAATTGTTTCTAAAACGCGACTCTAATGTGTGGTTATGAAAAAACGTCGGTTTTATTACCATGATGGTATTCTTCTTAGGAACGTGACAGCTTTTTGAAGTTGAACATTTGTCAAATTGTCTCCCTTGCAATTAAACAAATAGCAAATTGGGAAGTCCAATAACATCAAAAGTTCTGCAGTGCTACGAAAAAAATCTTTGCAAATCTTTTTATTTTACTCTTGTTAATTCATTTAACCTCTTCGTATGAATGAGTTCTGTTCTTTTCAAGAAATACAGGGTGAAAAAAGGTCTATGGAAATCTAATGGTAAGCCAGTGTTACTGTTTCTACTGCCAACTTTCACCTGATTGTTTCTCTGAAACGCAAGACTCGGTTGCTCTGATTTTTTTCACTGTTTCTTACCCTTGCTGCGGACATTATGTCTGGAGAAAATAATTGGCTTAGTATTTTATGAAATTAAAAATTCAGATTCTGAAAGATTGTGACATTAAGTTTAACCCTATCACAAAAGCAAACTTTCTGGTCTCTAAAGTTTATGGAATATCGATGCGTTAAGGTGCTCATTCTGTCGGAATATCATAAACAAAGTAACTTAAAATGTCTAAATAAGAGTATATACTTATACCTTCAAATAAATTGGGCGTATACATTGTATGCGTTTCTTTTAATGTTCAGTATATTTGATTGGTAGGTTGCTTTGGGTTTAACGGCTCTTTGAGACAATATTTCAGTCTATATCGAGCCGTCTCCCAGAGAGAGGGAAAAGAAAAGAGCTATGATTTGCGAGAGAAAAATGTCCAAACAACATCCCCAACACTCACACACACACACACACACACACACACACACACACACACACACACACACACACACCGCACCTACTGCTACATGTAGCACAGTAGGCCCTTGTCCTACTACTATCCAAATTAGTACGACGACGCGGCACTGAAAGTTATACCCATTATTATCGCCCGACCCGACAAACCCCATGAAATAGTTTGTATCTTGGGATCTTTGCGAGCCAATCTGTTACATTCACTTTGCTTTTGAGCTCATACAAAAATATACCTATGTCTAATTTGCTGTTATCAAAAAGCTTCCTAAAATACTCAGAGTATTATAACCTGTGGTGTATCTATTATTGTGAGATCCACCAAACACTTACCTTCCCCACTTTGACGTCATCCTCGAGAAGGCGATGTGAAGTGATGTGCACTCAAGGTCGTCACCTGGGCTAACTCTCTGACAGTGTATCCCGCGTTCTTCTCAGTGTCCAGTCGTATTATATCGACAAAGGAGTTGAGCGGTGATGAAGCTGCCGTATTTTTTTTCTTTCTATTTTTTGTACTGCAAGATGTTTTTAGTATAAAGGAAAAGTACAAAAAATTCGAAACACCCCAACTATCAGGTCTTCTTACTGCCTGAACCTTTTTTTATTCTTTGACTATCCACAAACGAACGGCTGTATTTCTTCCTTTCTCGTTTCATCTACTATTTCTGCATTGTGCATCTGATGAGGACTCCGCTCATTTGGGATTTTGCAGGCCAGTATGAAAATATTGTAACATGCCTGTCCTGGAAACTCCCCAGTGATGTGGATATCATTAGAATAGAGACACATGCTCCTATGTGGCTCCTTCTTATAACCTGTGTGCAACTGTATTTTGTTAGCGAAGATGCTCCTGTTAATCATAAGTTCGATAGAGTCATTGTTGTTAACCATAAAAATGAGCCGCGACACGAGAAAACCAACAATGTGGTTGTGCACCCAGCGCAGACTCAGATCAGCCTGGGCATCCGCCCAGTCTGATCAGAGTCTTCTCTGTCCGCATGGAGGTAGCTTAGACCCTTAGCTACCCTTTGAGCACTTAACGAAGAGTTTAGTCTAACTGAGCAGATGCCCGGGCTGATCTGAGTCTGCGCTGGGCGCACAACTATATTGTTTTCTCGTGTCGCGGCTCAAATATTCCAGTAGCGCAGAACGTCGCCCAGGGCACTACTGGAGATAGGTGCTTTCAGCGTCCTGCCATTACTATTTCTAACATGATGTTAACGTTTTCCCCATTGAGCGTGTGAGAAAATGATAAAACACGGTGCTACCGTTGCAGTGTGCAGATTTTGCGCCTTGATGATGTCGGATGTTCAATGATGAAATCGAAAAAAAATTTCCTTACCGATAAATTATCGCTGATTTGTGTTGTCGGGCAGATACAAATATTAAGTCAATCTGGCTTGGCCGTCGTGAATTCATATTTTTAGGTCTGTGCAGTCTGGTTTGAACATGCGCAGTTCACATGTGCTTCGATAAAATTTTCTGATGACGTTGCCTAATAGATTATCTTTCAATCACGGAAATAGTATGACTGACTGAAAAAATGTCCTTTTTCTCCTTCTAAACATCAACAAAAAGCATTGATTACTTGTAAATTAACTAACGAAAAGCCATAACCTTCATTTTACAACCGGAAGTCAAATATTTGACTTTGTAGTTTTTGTAGTTTTTTATTCATTTTCCTACAGGAAATAACTTTAATCTTCCTGTAGCTCCTAGTGACAAATCTATTCTGAGAAAAACGTGCAAATCAAGCAATCTGAAGTGTCGTTCTAAGTGCATCGTGTCGCATTTTACAAACCTCTTTGTATGTACTGAATGTAGGGATTTTCCAAATGTTTAAAATATAAAGGGGGGTATCAATAAGGTGGGTTTTCTGCATCCTACCAAAGTTTTCTTTTTTTAACTGATGGTATACTCCAATGTGTCTAGTTTATTGGACCATACGTGACTTTGGTCGGAAAGCGCTACTTACTGAGCTATGGGTCCACAGAAGTGGGTGAGGTATTCCAACATGGTTTTAGCCTGTCTTGTTAAAACATTCTCATTTGGTAGAAGCAGACAGAATGATTAACAGAACATCTTAACTATATTTCCATATCATTTTATTATCCCCTCACACCACGAAGTGGTGAGGGGATATAGGTTTTGCCCCGTACGTACGTACGTACGTATGTTCACCTTTTGTCATCGCTCTAGCACTTACATTTCCCAACGGATTTTGAAATAACTTCACACAAGTGTAGGGCATGACAATATCTCGAGCAAGTTCGACTTTCAGGGTGCTGCGCCCAAGGTCAAGGTCACTGTGGCTATTTTTAGAAAAACTTTGTCAGCGCTCTAGCGCCTACATTTCTCAATGGATTTTAAAATAACTTCACACAAATGTAGGGCATGACAATATCTCGAGCAAGTTCGACTTTCAGGGTGCTGCGCCCAAGGTCAAGGTCACTGTGGCTATTTTTAGAAAAACTTTGTCATCGCTCTAGCGCCTACATTTCTCAACGGATTTTAAAATAACTTCATACAAATGTAGGGCAAGACAATATCTCGAGCAAGGACGACTTTCAGGGTTCTGCGCCTAAGGTCAAGGTCACTGTTGCTATTTTTAGAAAAACTTTGTCAGCGCTCTAGTGCCTATATTTCTCAATGGATTTTGAAATAACTTCACACAAATGTAGGGCATGACAATATCTTGAGTAAGTTTTGCGTTTAAGGGTGCTGCGCTTAAAAGGTCAAGGTCACTGTAGCTATTTTTAGAAAAACTTTGTCATCGCTCTAGCGCCTACATTTCTCCATGGATTTTAAAATAACTTCACACAACTGTAGGGTATGACAATATATCGAGCAAGTAGTCTTGTGTGAGGGGATATGTATCGCCTGCGATGCCTTGTTTGGTTTAATTTGACCATATGTTGTCAAAAAAGACTTCCTTTGACATTCAGCATTTTTTGATATTTTTGACCTCAATATTCAATATTTCTTGGCCTTATTGTTAAATAAACAGACCTGTTATCATCAAACTCGTGTCAAGGATGTGCCTTGACAAGGATATTCAGATGATGTGACCAGAATTTCACAATGGCATAGTTTTCATGGTCGACTGAACACATAAACTTGCTTGGAAGATGGTTTTCTTTCTATTTTGACCTAGAATTACGAACCTTTGGTCAAATTACTATTTTAAATGCTATATTATGCCCCACGCCCCCGCCACTAATGGTGAGGGAATACATATTGGCTTCAGTGCGGATCTCGTTGGCATCTGCATTTGTGTATGTGTCACATATTAAGTCCTTCTGTGACCTTGGAAACAAGGTCAAGGTCATCAAAATCTGACCTTGACCTTGTTTCCAAGGTCATAGTATGTGACAAAGACACAGATGCAGACGCCAAGGAGATCCAATCTGAAGCCAATATGTATTCTCTCAACTTTAGTGGCGGGGGTGTAGGGCATAATATAGCATTTAAAATAGAAATTTGACCAAAGGTTCGTAATTCTAGGTCAAAATTAAATGAAAAAACATCTTCCAAGCAAGTTTATGTGTTCAGTCGACCATGAAAACTAGATCATTGTGAAATTCTGGTCACATCATCCGAATGTCCTGGTCAGGGTGCTTCCTTGACATTAGATTGATGACAACTAGTCTGTTTATTTAACAATAAGGCCAATAAATATTGAAAATTGAGGACAAAAATATCAAAAAATGCTGAATGTCAAAGGAAGTCTTTTTTGACAACATATGTTCAAATTAAACCAAATAAAATGATATGCAAATATAGTTTAGATGTTCTGTTAATCAGTTTATCAAACCCTGTCTGTCTGCTGTACTCTTCTACCAAATGAGAATGTTTTTACAAGACAGGCTAAAGCCCCGTTGGATTACCCCCACCCACTTCTGTGGACCCATAGCTCAGTAAGTAGGGCTTTCCGACCAAAGTCACATATGTTCCAATAAACTAGACACATTGGAGTATACCATCAGTTAAAAAAAGAAAACTTTGGTAGGATGCAGAAAACCCACCTTATTGATACCCCCCCCTTCGTTGTGTATTTGCGTATGCCAGGGAGAAAAGACTGTCGCCCTACCATAATGTCACTTATTTTGTCCATATGATTATTCTAGATCAAGCTGTCCTACAACATTCAAAATACTAGCCAAGGAAAAGAACCGACTGCTTTGTATATGAATTGTCCACTATTAGCATACCTAAAACTTTAATTAAAAATACCAAAAGTTATGGCACTGGTTAGTGGTACATATATAGGTTTTAACATTCATTTGACTGTCAGTTTTAAGTCAGCTTAGTGTTTCAGCTGTGTCTTTCAACCACAATCCAAACTTGATACATGTTTAATTCTGACATCGATTACATTCTTGAGTTCTGACATAGACTACAAGCTGTTTACTATAGCTGACCGTATTGTCTAACATTTCAAAATCTAACTTAACTACTCAACAGGCCTAAGAACGAACAATACAATTGATACAAAATATGTAAATTACTGAGATGTTTTGTATGTCTATTGACTCTGATTATCTCAAACACTGATATCTCAAAGTACCCTCTTACATCAAAGAATATAGTTTGGACACATTTCCCATATTGCTTAACATTTCAATTCCTGCTATCTCAAACTACTGGTATCTCAGTGTGAATCTTCTGAGACCAAAATATTTACTTCGGGATATCAATAGTTTGAGATGAACTTCGACTTCGAGAGTTTATTGTATTTATGTTTGCTTAAGGCTAGCTTTATAACCACCTACCTGAAAAAATACGATACTAATAGCATTTTGACATGGAAACGATGCACTCAGGTCTGTTTTTCAGTCCCTCAAAAGCTACCCTCTCAAGACTTGGCAAATATGTATGCAATGATACATGTGTTAACTCAACAAACAACAGCAGCATCAACTGATTACTACAAATGTACCTATAACGTTAAGTTGAACGTTCCCACTACCTACACTAACTGAAGCAACAAAAGCATCAGTGAAACCGATGGATGCTCCCCGAATGTGTAGTGTAAAGTTTATCCTAGGTGTACTCACTAGGCGATGGGCATGAAGGGTTAAATTAGCTCTGCAAACTGGGTTTCAATACTTCTTCAGAAATCACGGTTAAAAGACTCACTATATTCGAGATAGGAAAAATAATGTTAAAAGTACTTTTATTTGTGTTTTAAGAATATTTCACTAATGTTGAAACTCATGTTTTAACCTAAGCAAAAACCGGAGCTCCCGAGGAAAAAAACCTGACTTTCCGTAAGCAGAACTTCGTTTTCTCAATTGTGCGTCGGCCGAGGCATGAACCCATTGGGGTGAGAGACCAAATGTTTAAGAGTCGCCGTTCTCTAAAAGTTAAAAAAAAATAAGGTCTCCCATAGCGTAGTAGCCGGAGGGGCAGTGGGGGTTAGAGGCCCACTCTGTCTTGGGCACAGCATATGAAAGGCGGAGCCATTCTCTCCTTTCCTCTCTCTCTCTCCTTTCGCTGCCTTATCCTTCCCTGATTCGAAGCATTTACTGCTGGGTTGACAGAGAATAGCGAAACCTGGGCGCGATCTCACGATCTTCCGGGAACTTTCTACACCATAACAGAGTCTCTTACCACTCGACTTCCGCGCCTCTCTAAAAGTACAAGTCGTTAAAATGGGTTCAAGCTGAATATAATACGATAGTATAGAAGGATGTTTCAGTGCAGCTACATGTACACAACATCGCACACAAGACCGCTTATTAAACTAAATATAATCACATTATTATAGCACTGCTAAAGGTATGATGTGTCACTAGCAAGACATGCTGGCTTTCTCTTCTTCTACATTTATGCAATAAGCACCATAGTTGGTTGTTTTTGGGCTTTAACTGCTATTTGAAACAGTATTTCAGTCTATATCGAGCCGCCTTCCATACAGAGGGAGAAAGAAAAGAGATATGATAGACGAGAGAAAAGAATATCCAATCAACCCCCATCCGTACCTACCGCAAGCAAAAATGCAGACAAAGACCCCCACTAGAAATTACAAACTAAGTGTGTTCAGAGCTCCAGAAAAGGTGGGGTTTTGATAATAATTCTGGGATATTTGTTCTTAATTCTCAATGAAAACACAAGATGTGACCCCTTATTAGAACTGTCTCAGACAAAATATATATATGACTGAGGATCTGAACGAAAGCAGAAGTGTTTTTGGAGTTCAGCTTATTGAAAAGGTGTTGCAAAGATCTCTTTTTATCCACAAATTAGCTTGAACTTTCAGAACTAAATAAACCGGTTGGTCAGTCCTATTTTGCTGGGTATTTTACATAAAATACTTAAACTGAACAATATCGTAAAGAATTTAGGTATTGGTAGGTGTGAGGGGACAGTGTAGAGCTTTATCAATCTGATCTGGGATACAGAGTTTGCAATTCATTTGCAACTTATGGACGCGTTACTGCGTTGTAGCAACAAAATGTTTCATTCTTAGGAAAATTGCTGTAATTATTTTATGTGTCCAAGCATTTAGAATTTTTGCGGTAATAAATCATTAATCGTGGTTATAAAAAATCATAAAACACACAAAGTTTGCATCTGAGTATTTGCACAGTCGAAGTTTGTAAATGAGACTGTTACCAATATCAAATATGCATATAGACCTTCGTGCGACAACGAGAAATAAATCTCTTAACACATAAAGCGCCAAAAATGAAAAAAAAAAAGTTGAATTTGCATACAGCGTAGATCAAGATGAGGCGGCTCATGCTGAGCCGCCTCATGTGGATCTACACTGTTTGCCTTAAAATCTTTGAATCTTAATATGATATAGCTTTTGGAAATAGTTGCCGTCTGTTTTTTTGGCGCTTTAAGAATTATTAAAGAAGGAAAAAAGTCATAAATGTAAAAAAAAAAAGATGAAAAAAGAGGAAGAGAAAGAATGTAGTCTTTTCGTCATTAAAAAGATAAAATGGGTTTTAGTAAGTCACCGACAAGTAAAAACTAAATAAAAACTAAATAAATTAAATAATTCAAAGCACTTACTTTAAACACGACAGATCTAATCCATTGGTCGAGGTTAAAAACAATAATAAACTTCCTTGTAAAGACAGTGTGTAAGGGTTCATATTTTAAGATGCATTTACGGAAGTTTATTAAAAACACCTTATGTTACATGTATCATATAAAAATCCTGAACAAAGCACGAAAAATTAGAATCAGATACGTCGTTATAGCCTTTTCTGATCGCTTATATAGTACTAATATACGGAAAATACGCAGATGCGTACTGACAGTTTGTCAGGCTGGGTCTTATAATGCCTGACAACATTTCAACACGAATATGCGTATTTGCCTGGTAGAAGTTTGTAAATGGGCCATCGTTCGGTTATTGCATAGATATGATAATTTGAGCCTGAAGAAAATTCAATACCTATCTGCGTATTTGCAAGGTAGAAATTTGTAAATACGACGTCAATTGGAAATTGCATATAGATGTGATAATTTGACATCTATAAAGAGATTTACCATGATGTGTCGATAAGACTACAATAATTAAAGGACTAACTTGAGGAATCTTCGAAATCATAACAATGCCAATTTGTGCATCGAAAAATTGAAAAAATGGTCTATAATTCAAATCATAATTCATTCATGA
Organism: Ctena decussata; assembly: GCA_963989385.1. NCBI lineage: Eukaryota > Metazoa > Mollusca > Bivalvia > Lucinida > Lucinidae > Ctena > Ctena decussata. The sequence continues at coordinate 49,072,539 of OZ022500.1, forward strand.
CTGGCGCTCTAAATAAGTAACTGTGAGCACAGGTAGTCTACCATAGTTTTTTCTGTCCTCATAAGGTTATCAGTTCCCGCCAAAACTTAAAGAAAATCGCTTGTATAAATCCACCCACATATAAACATACATATACAACATTAGTCAATAAATATTTACAGAGGTCACCGTCTAGGTCACGTAAGGTATTAAATGAAAATCTCTTTAAGAAAGAAAATACATGGCTCTAAGAGAAGAGAAAATAATCCGTATTTGATGACTTTTGAAAGTGTTTAAAGACTTAATCCCTTAGTTTAATCTTTAATTTTTAACAAGATCAAGACTGTGTAAGCCTTCTTTTTGGGTTATGTATTAGGTTATTTTTCCGACGAACAATCTTGGGTGGTATTTAGATTTACGATGACGTCAGTTGTCATACATTTTACTAAATCATGTGAAGGTGACCATTGTTAACAAAAGATAATACCTGTAACCTAATTCCTAGCAGAGACAGACCTATACAGAAACGTCTAAACAGCGCTGTACCATACATCAATCAACGTCAAAACATTGCATCGCCTTTGTTTTAACATGGTCGGCTAACCCGGCCCCATGGGATAAATAGTCTCAATATACTATAAAGATACTTACTGGGAAACATCCATCTCACCCCAACCCCAACCATGCTACATTTATTGAAGTTCGAGGCAGGTGATTCAGGTATATCGGTTAAGTAGTCAATATCACGAGAGAGAAAAAAAAACACCGTCCCATGGCCTGCAATGAAGGTGACAGGGATTTTACCTTCAGTTCGCCACCTTACCTCGACATTTATCTATCTATCTATCTATCTAAGATAATAGGGTTTTTTTTGTAATTATTTTTTTATTTCATATAAATTGATTTATTTACTCTTTTGTTTGTTTTAGTTTTGTATCATCGAAAATTACGATATCCAACGCAAAATGACGCAAATACATAACTGTCATTTGTAAAAATATTAACTTGAGTCATATGGCTTCAATATGATCAACTGAAGAACGTAATGACGAATCATTCAGTCTGCGGTTAGTAACAGTCTGAAAAGGTGTACATTTATAGACTTATACAGAAGGTCGTTCGGCCATATTATAATCTAACTGTGGTAAACCTCAGTCAAAAAAGAATACAAAGAAAAGTCCCGTCTTAAGAAATTAATGTTTTGATAATAAGACCAAACAAAACATGGCGAAGAACAGAAAAGTAATTAGCATGTCTCGTGGTTCGACTGATTATGGACTGAAATATGACATAGTTTTTAAAAAGCTGGAATGGAATGGAAATGGAACAGATTAGCAGGTATAACCGCCATCCATTCCGTTGATATGGGATGGTATTCTTACAGGAAAGAATTTGTTACCATTGAGGGACTAAATTCCTTCTTATATGAGCACCAAACGTGTCTGGGAGCAATTTTAGCCAATGAGCTGGTGTGGATTATGTAATTTTGTTCCATCTAATCAGATTTCCATGGTTAAAACAATGCCATACCACAATATATTATCAGCAGTTATGTTTAAAGGCCCCAATGCTCTATCAGTATGAACAATATTATGAAGAGGTATCGCTGAAAGCTTCTTCCTATAGTTTCGTCAGTGTAAATGACCGTACTTAGCCAGCTTTAAACAAATAAAACATCATTGAGTTTCTCTAAAAAAGGGTTTGAAAACTTATTTGGGTCATTTTAGTTGGCAACTAAAATGACATACTTTCGATTTCATAAAATGGTAAAAATACAATGTACAGGCGTGGAGTCCCAATTACTACCCCGCCTATGTTTATGTAGCATTGCTAGACGGGAAACCAGAACAGGAAATTGTATATTTGGAGCGATTTGTTATTTTTCAAAAAACTTGATTTCTCTACTTTTAGCCAGTGATATGACTCAATATATACACATCAACCCACATTTTATTACCAAACGTGAAGGCTGAACCGCTTTTGACAGTGATTTAAGTTTAGGCGTTTTTACCGCTGATAGGACTATGGAGACTTTAATAATCAACTAGCCGAGTCGATTCTAAAAGACTGAAGAAAAACAATTATTTAAATCTCCCACTTTTAGCGTATCTTACTCAATATACATGTGCTGTTAAAAAGGAAGTAATGAAATGCATTGATGAGTTTTGAAACAAAAGCAACTATATTAAATCATATTTGAGCCGCGACACGAGAAAACCAACAAAGTGGTTGTGCGCCCAACAAAGACTCAGATCAGCCTGGGCATCCGCCCAGTCTGATCAGAGTCTTCGCTGTCAGCATGAAGGTAGCTGAGACCCTTGGCCAGCCTTTAAGTGCTTTGCGAAGAGTCTGGTGACTGGGCAGATGCCCAGGCTGATCTGAGTCTGCGCTGGGCGCACAACCACATTGTTGGTTTTCTGGTGTCGTGGCTCATTTTCAAATGTTGTTCCTTTTAAGAAATCAAGAATTTTAAGAATTGCTATTTTCAGAACTTGACTGTGTAATTACAGCGAACAGATACACTTATAAGGGAAGCAACTCTACCATTTTCATTTATTTGTTGCCTTCCTTCTCAGTTGAAGTCAGCTCACAGGAATGAATTTCTCCCCGAGAAGATCCAACTGTGGAAGAGTTGATCCTATTGAGAAGAGAGGCTCCTTGATTTAATGTACTCATTCACATTAAGGTGACCAATGCTATAAACGATTGATACTACTATCAGATTTAAGAAAGAAAAACAGATATATGTTTGGTTCAGGTTACCCTACCAACTCTAATTTTACCCCCTACCCGAAACTTTTTCTGTACATTTTGATGTTTGAAGAAAGTATTATCAGTAAAATAAAGAAAACAAATGTGCATCAGAAAAAGAAAAAGGCAGGCTAGACGATCATTTTAGGATTTATTTCTTTGCTAATAGAAGAAAAACAAACATGTCTTCAAAAGACAAAAAGAACACATTTTATTGCATTTTTTTCTATCCAAAGTAGGTATATGAATTCAGATAAAATAATAATAAAAAAAGTTTCTTACCTACCTAGCCTTTTTTTTTCAGGCTGTAACCTGAACCACACATTTTTTCCATTTGGCCTTATTAGGGCCTACTGGCACTATGAATAATGATTAAAGGTAAAGAAAGAAAAAACAATGGAAATATGGTATACAGTAATACACTTTCAGTTTATAACAGAAAATAATTATATTTCCTTTGAAACTGGCAAATCTTACTTATAAACTTGTTTGTTTCTCGGCGTACTAATTCTGTATTTTAAATCATGGAGCATATTCTCTATTCTCAATATGTTTTGTTTCACTCAAACTAATAATCGTAACAGGAAAAGTAAACTATGATTATTTTGATAGTTTTATAAAAAAAAATTCTAAGAGACTCAGCTGTAATACACAGTACTGATTCTAGTTCTTGATTTGCAACCAAAATGTTAGTACCACTCAGCAGCGTTTTCTTTTCTATCTTCTTTTTAAATTTCTTACTACTATCAGTATGCTATATTGCTACTTTCCAATTCTTTTTAACATCAGTCCGCTATCATAGGATAATGATAGTAAAAACAAATGTGAAAAGACAGGAAAGAAAATCCTGATGAAGGGGGTAATACCCCGAAAATTTGGTTGCAAATGAAGAGTTAGAAACAGTACAGTGAAATATGATATTGATGACGATGACTATAATAATAGTAATTTTCGAACCTTATTATAGAGTCAGACAGGTACACACTCGAATATAAAAATGTTCTAATTTCTTTTAACAAAGCACAATATTTTTTTCTGTGTTCTTAATCCGTTGTTTTAACGAATCACTATATTTTCTTATGCAAATACATATATTCCTACATCCGGATATCACTAACATACATGTACACGTGTGTCTGTCTGACAGGACATTTATCTCTTATTTTCATCCTTGTTTAAATTTACACAACTACCAATGAATTAGTTGTCTGAACGGCTGCGTAATTTTGAAATTCAAATATGCATACGCCATTGTCGTTATCATGCATAATATGCATGACTTCATTTGAAATTACGTTTTTTGACAGTCATGGTTAAATCTAATGAACTGAGTTCAACTTTATGTCTCTTTTATTGCCATTAATAAAATATATATTTTTGACTTTTTTTCTACATCTTAAACTGAAAAGTAAAAACGAAATTTATTTTAAAGAACTCTTCAGGCTATGAAATTTTCTGAGGATTCTTACCTGAGCCCATGCACAGGTAGAGATAGAGCGACATAATAAAAGAGCCCTAAGTTGACATGGCTTGCTCACCGGTACTATCATAATGTTTGTCTTCACTATAAACTAGGTTCCTTCATATAAATTAGGTGCGAAAATGAGAGTCATGGTTACAAGTGGAAAGCAAACTTCGCCTTTATTTTTGTCAACTAATTCGTCTTCTCTCTCTCTCTCTCTCTCTCTCTCTTAGGATTAGCTCTGTATCACTAGAACTATAAGGATCAATCGGGAGTCATGCTTAAATCTGAGAGCAGGAAACTTAGACCATCAACTTACTCGACTTATAGTGCATCGATCATTTGGTTTTAGCTCTTATTCTCTTGAACGAAAAGGGCTAAAGCCATAAAAGACAATATGCTCATAATACACCAACAACAGTGAAGCTGCACAAAGCAACCATCACTATTGCGTACGAATAATCTTGCCCGGGCCAGGTAAGAAAGAGGTCCTATTGACAACAGTGAAGCATGCCGCTGTGACCAACGCTAGAAGTAAAACTTTTGAAAACCAAAATATCACATCTTCGCTCCACCCTGTCACCCCTATGATCACACTGGTCTGGCATTCAACACTGGCAACGAAGTAACGTACATGCCAACGAATATTTCTGACCATAAAACTCGATTGTTTTTCACATACTACTTAATTCAATTTCGAATTATCGGTTGTTACGCTTCTTAGTCAGACCAGTTTTTCGACAAATGCCGCCTAGTGTAAGTGCAGTGCGAAACCACAAGCACAGAAGGCCCTTGGCCTGTTTTCAATATTAGTAGGACGTCCCGGCTTTAAAAGTTACCCAGCACCATCACCCTAACAGACCACCCCCGGAAACCAGATAAGGAAATTGTATTTTTGGTGCAATTGTGTCATCTTTCAGAAACATGTTACCCAAACTGCGACCCTCACTTTATCACCAAACCTGAGGTTGAACCGTTTTTCATAATGTTTGTGTTTAGCCGTTTTAACACTGGCAGGACTATGGAAACTTTTAAGATTATGTCTAAACTTAGTATTGCTGTAAGCACTATATTACTATATTGTCTTGTGGTGGTGTGTTTACTGTTGATGGTTGGTTGGTTGTTTTGGGATTTAACGGCTCCTTGAGACAGTATTTCAGTCTATATCGGGCCGTCTCCCAGAGAGAGGGAGAAAGAAAAGAGAAATGATAGGCGAGAGAAAAAATATCCAAACAACCCTACCCGCACGTACTGCAAGCCCAGGAGGCCCTTGTGCCCTTAGTAGGACACCCCGGAACTGAAAGTTACCCAGCACTATCGCCCGACCGCAACCACCCCCGTTTGAACTCAAAATATTTCGATTACATATAATTTATTCAAGCAACTTTTCTATCCTACAAAAATAAGGAAATATATGAAATACTCGATACCTCCACAAATATACAGATACACTGGTGTTACTGCCATGTGACTGGTATCGATTTGGGTTTAACGGTCATGCGAGACAACACTTCAAGTATGTTAATGTATATCGTGCAATTCTATGAGAGATGGAAAAAAAAAAAAGCGATAAAAGTAAATAGTAATAAAACAGCGCATGTCCTGTCTCAAGGAGAAAGTTTTACGTGACCGTCAAAAATGAAACAGAATCCGTATTTGTTTCTACAGCAATATATCCCAGCAGGCACATGACGTTGAAATGACGGCGTACTGACGTCGATGCGACGTAACAACGTCGCATCGACGTTATTATGACGTCATTTTGACGTCATGTGCCTGCTGGGATATATATTTGTTTCTACAGTAGTATAAAATCTTACCTTTTTATTGGAAGCAAATATCGATAAAAGTCCAAAAGTACAATTTATCAATAATTTCTTTTATAATTTTCCAAAATGAAACAACCACAATAATCATAAATTAGTCAAAACAAAAAGGTATCCACGTGGTTTCACTTCGGTCACTTTAGTACTTAAAAAAGCAGACGATAGCCAGACGTGTGGGACACGCGCCAAAAGTAGAAAAAAAAAAGAATGACTGGAACTTAAAATTGGATCGATCTCCTGATCACTATGGCGAGAGGCGAGTTTGTTTACCAAAATATTTTCCTCATTGTTTGAATAAGGACATACATTTACTTTAACTATAAACTCTATTGCGAAATTTCCGTTGAATAATTATATTTATAATCACCATTTCTTTCATTGATTTTTCTTTATTTTGTTTTGCCTATTTCATTCATATACATGTACAATACTGAGAGACGCAATTGCGAAATTAATTTATTATACCGTCAATATCCAAAATACAGAGACACCCTGACCAATAATTAATTGATTCTACTACTGAATGACACACAGCAGAACCTGATTAAACTGCTCTTTGAGCGTTGTCTGATCCTTTCTGCGTTCTTCTGCCGAAATATTTACGGTCGTTACGGAACGCAACTTTTCACCCACTAAAATGTACATACCCTACAACTCTAAAAAATGGGACACCCAAGTCAGTTACCATACTTGTCCTAAAACACAGTTTTTAGTGCAGTCATGCGCAAAAGGGCAGATTGAATGGCAAACAGTGTGGACCCTTGATCAGACTGCTCAGTTGTGTCCGGACTGTTTGCTCAGACCTACCTGTCCAAATATTTATAATTTTTATGGTAATACGTATGACAACATCAAAATCATGCCTGGATGACTAAGACGTTTTATATCATGAATGATGATGTTATATATAACTGGGTAACTGAGGGTTTTCCCGCCCTATACCTTGATAACAACATTGCACTCAGTATTTCCACTAATAAACGCCCATAAGGTTAAAATATGGAAAAATAGAATGTAAAATGGAACGACGGGAAATTTCTGGAGCTACAGTCCAGACATTTGCCGTCGTTCTATTTTCTAAAGTCCAGGGATCTTTTTTCTTTCTCTCTTTCCTTATTATGTCGCAATCAAAAACGTAGTAACAAATTAAAGACTGAATTATGCTTCGTCGGTAGAGGTTAAAAAAAAACACAACTAAAAACAAAAAGGTAAACTCTCCTTAGTCCTACCAATGGTACAATCATCGAAGCACAAATCATTAGAAGAGCGATTGATGACATATTCTTTTTTGTGTCAATATAACTGTCATTTTTAAGTAGTCTCTGCAAACATTTGCTAATTTGTTCTGGTTTCATGTTGAGTAGAGACATATATAAACAAAAGCGAGATAATTAAAGGGATCCTTTACCTTACATTTTATTTTTACCATATATTTATTTTTTACCATATACATGTATTAAGGTTTATGATATCGATATTGGGTCACCAAAATGACCATCTATTGCTGTTCAGATATTTAAGGTAGCCGGGCACTATAAAGCACACGGGGGCTACCCAGTAATATCCGGATTAGATTTACGTTAAGCAAAAACACACGTAGTGGACAAGTTAAGTAAAGCTAAGTATTTCCAAAATGCCCAGAAAGCCGGGATAGAAATCTATGGAATTCTCCGATGCAAAAACATACAAGCAAAAAAATACCACATGTCTGTTAAATATGTGTAGCTTCCTATGATTATTATAAAAATAGCAATGACTACTTTCATCTGTTTCCCGCCACCTGGCGCACCTATAATGTTCTCAAGGAAGTGAGATATGGAGTGGCCTTGAAAAGTCGCGCGCCATTAGATGTATGTACTTCTGTACTAATATTGAATATGCATAACTTGGTCTTACCTGGGGTAACTCAAGGTCAGATTACATTATCGTTTATGAACTTGATTTTAACCCTTTAAAAATTGGCTATTTCAGATTTAACTCTTATAATGGCAAATATGAAAATAATTGAATTTACAAACAGCGTAGATTCAGATGAGGCGGCTCATAATAAGCGGCCTCTTCTGGCTCTACACTGCTTTAAATTCTCAATGTGATATAGCTTGAAACAACTTTTGATATTTTGCAGACTTGCTTTTTGACACTTTAAGGGTTATTACCCAAATGTTACATGAACTTTAACTGTTTCATCTTCGAATGTTTACAGGTCCATTAATTGGGGGCTGGGGGTGTGTGTGTGTGGGGGGGGGGGGGGGGGGGGGGTGATAGGGGGGTGCGAAGATGCTGTGAAACTTTAGGCAGTGAAGCGTCCCACTATTATTGGCAGAAGGTGGGGCAAGGGCCTGCTGTGCTTGACACAGACTGACATGCGATACCGAAAAACAAATAGTCAGAGCTAAGTGGGTGTGGTTTTTTTTCTAAGCGGGCACCCGTGCATAGTGCTTTAGAGCGCGGATTCTTTTAAACGTTTTGCCTCTCACCGCTGTGTGATTGATCCTTTGCCGGCGGACAAGCGAGATGAAGGTCATGCCTTTTTCCCCGGGAGCTTCGGTTTTCGTCGGCCTTTCCTTCATGCTGGGCAGATTTTGGGATTGTCTCAAAAAATTGGATAATAAAGTGATTTCACACATGTCTTGCGTTTCGTTTTCCTAGAAAGCCATAAAATGCATATCCTGTTCATTTACATATGAAAAAATACCTTAAGACAAGCGTGAGAAGACAAAAACTTGCTTTAAACTACGCCTTGAATGATCAGTCTTTTTGGTTTGCCTCTATGCATAAAAAATCTTTATATATCTGTTGATGGAAACACAGAAACTTATCAGAATGCGCGGATGTACTGGCTGTCGTTCGAAAATATGCTCGTGGTACGGCTGAAATTATAAATTGCATGCTAACTTCCAAACAATTACAGGTTAAGGTATATGATAAAATCTCTTCAAGGAAGGCCTCTCTGATTCTCCACCTACTCAAAGGGGGTTACTCTGAAAGAAAAATTCTTCCCTTTCAGAGTATCCCCCATCGGAGATACAGCCAATCTTATCCTTCAAGAGTAGCATCCCTCCCCATCCCCATCCCTTTGGAACCCACCCACCCCGGAAACAAATTGTTCTGTTCAGATTGTCTCCCTTGTAGACAATGAAGGTGTATCCATATATCTTAAACCTTTTAACATATATAACCCTAAGGTATATTATCAAAAGCTATTAAATATCAAAATTGCTATTTATGTTAATAGGTACGTTTTGAAACAGAATAAGGTACCATTTGAATGTGCATAAAATGGTAAATGTGCATGTAAATGCATGTAACACTGTGTAAGGCCAAATTTGTCCCCTTCTAAGGGCTCGTTACATCTGATTTGGAAATTGGTTGTTTGGCTGGTTGGTTTTGGTTTCACAGTTCTTTGAGACAGTATTCAGTATATATCGAGCCAGTTCACAGAGAAAGAACCAGATAATAGCCGAAAGAAAAAAATATCCAAAACAAACCCAACCCGCACCTACTGCAAACACAGTAGGCCCTTGCCCTACTACTATCCAAATTAGTAGGCTGCCCCGGCATTGAAAGTTCGCCCATCCGTAGCCACCCCTAAAGCGTTAAGTTAAAATGTATACCTAAATTACCTAAATAAACCTTTTACGCCAAAAGCATTAAATAAACGCGGGAGGGGGGAGGGGCAGGTTTGAATTTTCTTGGACCATATCTAAACATAAGGTCCTTTTTTGTGTCTCACAAATTCCATCACACTAAAACGTTTAATTTTCCAAAATATCGATGGAGAAAAAATGTAACGCTGTGTTTGCTAGAGCCCACATCTGGGTGTAAATATGATTTTCCTAAAAAAATCCAGCAATTTAATTTGTAGCGTTGTGTTTGCTGGAAAATGAAATTATAATCTCTACCAAGTTTTTAGTCGTAAGACAGTTCATATTTTGAAACCGGAACTTTTGCAACAAAGCAAACGGCGAAAAGTTAATGTGTTAAATTGTGACTTTAGCAAAATCTGAGAACAAAACATAGCATCAATCTTTACAAATACCAGTGTATACCACCTACTACAGAGGAGAGATGGGGCGGGCCGGATGGTAGACAGACCATAGTATAGTATAAAACTACAACAGATCCTGTCCCTGCATTAAATTGCCTTATATCAGTTACGTCAGTAAAACTTGCATGCCAAAATGCCGTTGTCATTTGTGATATAGTGCTCTCCTATTTCAGCTGAAAGAAACGTTAAATACTCATATCAGAAACAAACACTGAGTTCCATATGTAAACAATCCGAACTCTTTGTTTATTTTCGGAGAAAAAAACATTCTAATAATTGCCGTCTTCAAATTTTATGTTTTGTCACAGCTTGACATGGTTGAAACCAAAGAGCTATAGAAAGACCAAAATATTTACTGTATTACGTATCTGAGAACAAAGTATGACATAAAGACTGGATAACAAAGCGCCAGACAAAGGGTCATAAAGGTTTTTGAAGACTGGCTCAAAGTTTAATCCAAATGGCATTGTCTGGGCGAAATAATTTCCTGAGTTCCAAATAAAAAGAACTTCAGGTTTGAAGGAAGTACCCAGTAGTATACTCGACTTTGAAACATCATTGCATCATAGATAGGGTTATGTGTCTGCTAAGACTGTCTTACAACAGTCGCTTATACCAACAGTCGCTGAAATACCCTCCAGCATTAGATCATGGCAAAATTCGTCTTTGTTTCTTTAGACTTGTGTTGAATGTAACTAAGCCGCCCAGTCTGATAAGAGTCTACGCTGTCCGCATGCAGGTAGCTTAGACCCTTAGCCTGCGCTTTGTCACAAAATAGGGCAAAATATCGATGGTGACTCGTGTCAGGGTCACTGATGAGGCTTGAGTAGCTGCTACTTTGCACTGATGAGGCTTGAGTAGCTGATACTTTGAAGTATGACCCACACTACTTCTTATGAATGTGTGCTCTGCTCTTGAAGGAACTCTTCAGACTTTAATTTGACTTCACTGCAGCTGGTGTTGTGCAGTGGCGGCCATAAAACGTCTCCATGTACATCGTCCATAGTGCAGATTATAACCTACCCGATAGTTTTATCCTTTGACATCAGAGGATATATTCTAAGAAATCTGAAATTTTTGAATGGTTTAGACTCATATTCTAGATCATCGCTTTTTATTCATTTGGACCCTTTTTGATACAAATTAGCCTTTGAATCGACTTTTATTGCACTATGTTCTTTTTGGTTTTCGTCACCAGATCATGTCAGGGTCACTGATGAGATTTGAGTAGCTGAAACATCGAAGTATGGCCCCTGTTCCTTTTGCAGATACTCTCTGCTCTTGAAGGAACTCTTTTATATTTTTTGAAGTTTACTCTCCCGATCTTTGCATGGCCAAATTTTCATGGCTCTAGCGCTTAGTTCTTGAGAAACAGAGCTCAACGCGTAAAATCGCGAAGACAGTAAACCTTAAAATGTAGATTGACTTAATATTGATGGAGGCCTTGAGCCGTATTAACGCGTAAAATCGCGAAGACAGTAAACCTTAAAATGTAGATTGACTTAATATTGATGGAGGCCTTGAGCCGTATTCTTCCAGATGAACACCTGACCCAATTTTCATGACTCCAGCCTCTTATATTCTTGAGAAACAGAGCTAAACGCGAAAACTTGACAAAAAAGTTGCAAAATCAAGACTTAATTTTGATGGTGACTTTGGTCTTTACTCTCCCAGGTGTATGAATGACCCAAGTTTAAAAGTTTTGCCCTTAAAGTTCTCGAGAAACAGAACTGAATGCGAAAACTCGACAAGAAATTGCAGAGTCGGTGAACCGTAAAAAGTAGGTCAAGACTCAATATTGATGGCTTCAAGCTTTACTCTCGAAGATCTTTGCAGGACCCACGATTCATTGCACTAGCACATAGTTCTTGAGAAACAGCTAAACGAGAAAACTTGACAAAAAATTACAAAGTCGATGGGTCGTCAAATATAGGTCAAGACTCAATGTTGATATTGCTTTGAGGTGTATGCATGACCCAAGTTAATGGCTATAGCCTTTATGAAAAATAGAGCTAAACGCGAAACTCGACAAGAAGTTGCAAAGTCAATGAACTATAAAAAGTAGGCCAAGTCTCAATATGGATGTTATCGTCAAGCTTTACTCTTCAAGATGTATGCATGACCTAAATCTCACGGCTCTAGCCCTTATAGTTCTTAAGAAACTGAGCTAAACGTGAAAACTTCACAAAATATTGCAAAGTCGGTGAACTGTAAAATGTACGTCAAGATTCAATACTGATGATAGCCTTAAGCTTCACTCTTCCAGTTGTATGCATGACCCAAGTTTAATGGCTCTAGCCCTTATAGTTCTTGAGAAATAGAGCTAAACGCAAAAAGTCGATAAAAATTTACGCCGCCTATGCCGACGCTGACACCACAGAAGCAATATATCTCGCTTCTGCTTCGCTGGCGACACAAAAATTGTCCAGAACACGCGGTTTTATATGTCTACGAACAAGGCTAATCCAAGGAATAAGCTCAGAATTTGAGTTGCTCTGCCTCGAACATTTATTTGATACAATTGCCTAAAACAAAGTTTAGTAGTTTGATATATTTTTTGTGTAAACCTTTGACAATCCTCTGCCTTGTGAAAAAAAAAAACTTGCGAACACTGCAATGAGCATGAGAACAATTAATACCCATCAGAAACTTGAGTTTCTGTGATTTAGTTGCAAAGTTATCTTTTGCAATCTTTCCACACATCAAAACCCTTCACGCCTGCTAACAATGCATAAAACATTTAAACAAATTGATTGCATCGTATATGGACGTTACCAAGCTACAGCAATATCGAGTTATAATTTTTTAACTCTTTAAGCCCCAGTGACGAAATTAGCAAAATTTGCAAACAGCGTAGATCCTGATGAGGCAGCTCATGATGAGCCGCCTCATCTAGATCTACACTGTTTGCCCTTTGAATTCTCAATATGAAATGTCTTGGTCAGTGCGTTTTTTTTTAATTTTTGCTGACGTAAATTTTGCCGTCTGCTTTTTGGTGCTTAAAGGGTTCACTCCAGTGTTGGCTTGTTTTACGAAAAAGTATGAACAGAAAAGTAATAACTGATTACTTTCAATTTATGCAAATAATAATATTAGGATACATAATAAATTCCATTAAATACCATTTACAAAGCATTAGATACATGTGAGGGACAAAATGTAATATTCAGACCCAATCAAAACTTGGCAAATTGCGCGTAACCTGACAAGACGATGCAAATGCGCATATCTGTGAAATAGCAACAGGGTTGACCGCACAAATATATTGTAATTTAAACTTAAAGCGAGTAACGTTTTCAAATGTTATAAATGAAAACAAACTGTAGTTTTTAGTTTTATTGCTTTATTTCATGCAGTCATTTCAAGAAACGTCGGGATGGGAGGTGGGAGCAACGTTAGGCATCGGTGCGACCTGTTGGTACTTGACTGGAGGTATGATATGGTGTTACTGTGCTCGTACTTAATGCTGTATGCGTTATGGGGCAGACTGAAACATGGAATCAAATGACTTGAGAATAACCATTTGTTTGAGAAAATCTGAAGTTTCTCATTGAAAAATTGGCAGAGCATGGCATACATTGTTTGCCATGCTCCGATAAGCACATGGCATACACTGTTTGCCATGCTCCGATACCGAAGACGTCATATATCAATTACGGTAGCAACAAATAGTTCATATTGATGTCAAAGTGACGTCGAGACGTCATTCTGCCAAAGTGCAAAGAACAGCAGTTCGTAATTCCATAGCTACTATGAGAACAGATCTATGGCGTCATCTCACTTAAAATTAGAGAGGAGCATGACATATAGTGTATGACATGCTCCTCTCGAATGATTGGAGATATGCTACCTGAAAAAGTGATTTTCTCAAACCTATAATATATCCTCAAATAAGTTAATTGTCTTTTTTGAGTTTTGTTAACTCTCATCCATCGTATCTCTCCTTAATACTATATTTCTCTTCGTTCTCATTCTTACTGGGGGACGGCTCGAAAAAACTGATATACTGCCTCGAAGTACCAAAACAGTCAGTCATTTTCAAAAAGGAGTCTCAAGATCTGTCTGAAGGGTTTTCCCCTATTCTGAGTAACACCTTTAATAGAAATATATATATACCAAATAGTTTATCAAAGTACGACTCTGTAGGCCAAGCAAAAAGTCAATGAAAGAGAAATAAAGACCGAATCGTACGTTTTCCCGTCTAGTAATTCAATAGAAATAAGTTGCTATCGCCAAACGAATTTTAGGCCTGGGTAAAAGAAATCAGCTAAAACTTGGCTTCCCATACGGAAATTCACTGGTAAGTACGGAAGTTTTGTCAAATCGACAAAAATTTGTAACGTAACAATATTTATATACGCAGATTCATACAAGCATAAATCACAGAAGTATCTCTGTAGGGTTTGACTTAGGCTTCGGCTGTTCCTTAGGTATTTAAATGATTGTGCGTATCTAGAAATTGCCCCCAATAACACTCCTTACCAGGAATGGGGTAAGAAAAAATACCAAATTGGTAAGTTTTCCAAATATCAGCTAACACGTATACAAGCATGACAAGTAAAGATATTTGATGAAATAAATTATAATCTTATCATAGTAACGTGCAATTTAGCTTACTATGCATTTTGCCGTATACCAAATCCAGCTTCCAGTCAAGTCAAGGCATATGAAAAATTTAATTTAAGGAAAGGACCAGAAATGTAGGCTTACTTGATGATGATCATAGTATAATTCTCTCTCTCTCCTAACCGTTATCAAAGAGACATGATGAGAGACACATTACCAGGACATTACCCTTGCCATTGTGAGACTTTAATATACTTTCTGTAAGCAAAAATCTCATTTTGAGACGCCGGGCCGAGTAGCGCAATCGGTAGGGCACCTGACTCATAAGTCAGAGGTCCTGGGTTCGATACTCGGTCTGGCCACATACTTTCGTTTCTCCTTCCGCTGATTCAAGAAGGGCAGTTGTCAGTTACTGGCGAAAGTATGTGCACTTAGTACTGGTTAACCACTTAGGAGGTCTAAGCCTGCCCAGGAATAGTGTGGTTAGGTTAAGTGACCGTCCCGACATGACCATAGCTGTTTACCGTGGACGTTATGTAACATATCAATCAAAAACTCATTTTGAGACAGCATGCCTGCTGGGGAGGCCTTTTCATTTCTGGCAGTTTGGATTCATTCGCAAGTATCGTAGAAGTGAGGTTCACACACAAAAGGTTTATCGCCCATTATTGGATCCCCAGAACTACGCCGGAACCACCAACCCTCAGTCTGTCAAAAACAAGTTCTAGTAGAACTTCATAAAGTGAATTATATGTTTCCACTAATGAAGCCCCAAAGAAAATTTCGCTGACTATATGGAGTGAATTTTAAACGGTTTAATAAAACACTCATTGGAAAGACTTAGGGCTATGAAATGAGAACCATGAACCTAACTTCTGATTTCAGACTATATTCGTTGCTTTCAAGGGACCATACTTTTCAGAACTTATGCTGAGACCCTTTATGAACCTCTGTTCTACTTAGGAACCTGAATACATATTTTTATGAGATGTAGCAGATTAAACTTTTCCCTGTAGTTTGGAAGGAAACGTCCTTTGTTCTATACAACCAATTCAAAATGAAAGAAGAAAAGATCCTTTTATTAAAAATAAAACGTAATATTGCTCTTTTGCTCTGAAAACAATAAAGCTATCTCTCGCTCTTTCTATTAAAAATAAATCTGAGTACAACTTCATAGAATTAGAAATTGCATGTCTAACTGAAAAATTATAAAAAAAAATAAAAAATCATCGAACCTTCTAAATGTTAACATCGCTGGGTGTAGTTTCCATACGAACATATTAGATAATTTTTCTAATGTATTAGACTCGCATATAAAATATGAATAATCTACTTTATCAAGTAAAATTGACTATCAGAGAAATTGGTATAAGTAGGAAACCAAATAACAAACCACGAAACCGCAAGAAAAGTTTCATGGCCCTCAAAAACATGCTTAATTCTTCAACCCTTATAGTAAATTACCTTTACAACACCTTTAACATAAATTATAAAGTTAAACTTACCTTCAATTTGCCAAGTCTGTAATTTATTAAATCAAGCGTATGACTTTTTATTATAGGCGCGAACCCGCAAAACCACGTGTTCCCAGCTGTAGGCCGCCATGTTGGGCTCCTAGTACGCTCTGTTAAGTGACGCAACGTGTCCTTAGATTTTTTATCATAAATATATATGAAAGCGATCAATACGCCATTTCCTGTTCAGTTGTGTAAATATTAACATATTACTCCGATAATATCGTCCTCACATAATCAAATAGTTCGACTGCTATGACTGAATACAAATTTGAATGATATTATAACATTGTCCCGCTTAGGTAATTTGAAATAAATATGCTTAATAGAGTATAAGGTGACATGAGTTTGTCATCGACATAATATATCTGTTTATTAAAGGTGTATTTGTTGATATATTTTTTTCAATACCACACAAAGGCCGCCAAATGTGCCGACAGAAAGTGAGCTAAACTAATATGCTGAAAAACACAAAAGTCGACGTCGATTTCGACTGATTTCATTGTATGATATTCATTAACAGTAGGAAGTTGGTCAGGGTTTTTTTCAGCTCTAAATGTTTCTTTTATATCATATTTATCACATAATGAGAAACGCACGAACTCTGAACATCAACCATTATTTTGGCCTTCATCCTTAACTTGTTTGAGCAAACTCAAATTCTACCATTTTATTAAAGTCTCACCTCTTATTACAGATTATAAATATAAAAAATATTTACATTTGGTAAAATGAGTTAAGATCGGCTCTATACAGAACTATGAGAGACTGTAAAAAGTTCCAGAATCTGAAACGTATACATACATACAAATAAATGAGACTCACTGACGCTTAGTCCCATGCCACGTCAAACTAAATTTCACGCCTTATAATTTCAGAAAATTGTGGATCAAGCTTATGTGCAATGGATATGTCTAATTTATTCTTATGGCACATAACCATAGTTTAAATACTGTTATTCCATAATTATCGGAATTTTTTTACAAGAAAGAAAGAAATTTGCATCTTGATATATCAAGTTCACAAAGTGTTCAGTTGTTTGTTTTTTTTTTTGTTTTTTTTTGTTTTTTGTTTTTTTTTTTTGTTTGTTTGTTTTTTGTTCTGCTTTTATGAGGTTCCCGAAGACTTTCTATAAAGATCATTGCTTCTCATTGATGAGTATCGGTTGGGTTTATATTTCAAACAACTTTGAATACTTAAAAAACAAGCCTTTGAATATTGTTTATGATTTTTTTTTAATTTAAGAATTCGATTTTAAACTGGTGTTGCCTGAATTTGTTTGCTTCGTTCTTTATCTTTATAAATCAGATTTTATATTTTCAAATATAGTCTCACTTTTCTAAGCAAACACATTTTTTTTTAGTTTTTAGCTCTGTCAAGGACATGTCGTATCGGTAGTATAAGGCGTCACTTTCTACTTTCTCAGTCTCTCATTTTTCCCTACTTTCTTTCAAAATTGTTTAAAATGGACCCAGGTATCCCAAACTATGGACTGCTGATCAGCGATCGCCGAAAATAAGTGAGAACTTGAAGACCGTATATCTGAAAAAAAAACTCAGGAATGTTGTCAGTAATACATAGTGAGTTCTCGTCTTAAACCGATGATAGAGAAAACGAAAACTTTCCGAAATCTTTCTTCTAAGACCACAAGACCAAGGATTTATAAAGGACGAAAATGAACGCAGTATGGAGGACAGACGAAGAGAGAAATCTCTAAGAATGAGAACGTGCCTCTTAGTGCTGTTGGCAGGGTATCATCTATGATTGTGACGGTTCCTGAGCTTCCATCAAAAATACCTTTACATGAAATACGAGCTATTTGCTCGTTTTCTTGAAAATGTACATTTGACGGAGACATTTAACTGAAAGAAAAAAGAACGAGGATTTGCTGCGTATGGAAATAGAAACATTCTGAAGGAAGAAATCGCAGAATT
The DNA here is from genome assembly GCA_963989385.1 of Ctena decussata. Taxonomy (NCBI): domain Eukaryota; kingdom Metazoa; phylum Mollusca; class Bivalvia; order Lucinida; family Lucinidae; genus Ctena; species Ctena decussata. Next base: position 49,090,619 of record OZ022500.1, read on the forward strand.
AAGAGATACTGAAAGAAGACAGACTCGTTAAGACAAGGTGAGGCAAACAAACCTATATGGGGAGTTACTCAGACGGAAAAGGCAAGTGGTAAAGCAACGGTTCGCAGCTCTGGTGGAAAGGAAGAATTTGATAAAACAAAATGTTAAGCGGATATTAGGTGGTTATACTGTCTGAAAAATAACCAAGATAGAGAAAAAAAGGGAAATAGAAGTATATGGCGAGAAAGGAAACAGATCATTGAAGAAGTGTCTGAAAAATAACCAAGATAGAGAAAAAAGTAAATAGAAGTATATGGCGAGAAAGGAAACAGAGCACTGAAGGAATGCATGAGAAAAAAACGAAATAGATAGAGAACAGAAACTGAAGCCAAACCAGAACTTAACTGTGCAACAGCAGCAGTTTAATGAAAGGCCTGAAGTTCAGTCTACCACTACAGTTTATCAGTCGCAAGATAAGCCATTTCACTTTCCATTTAAATCTCATATTCTACTGGAAGACATATAAATGACCTTATAGCACGGAATGTACCGTTGAGGAATGAACTATGAGGTTAACCGTCTTTGAAACGACCGACTATTGGGAAGAGACTGAAATGTCAACGGATTGTCGTTGTGATCAGGGATGTTTAGAGATACTTCAAGGAATTCACAAGAGTATCAACGACCTTAAACGGAATGGACCGTTGAGGAATGGACTGTGAGGCTAACTGTCTTTGTGAGAGACTAGTTATTTAGAAGAGACTGAAATGATACGGGAAGAAAGTTTTACTATCGTTGGGATCAGTGGCAGAGCGGTAGAATGGTGTTTAGAGATAGCTGAAGCAGTATCTGGCAACATGGCTATTCCCACGAGTACCGGTATATGTTTAGCTGTCTAAAACGCTTGATGAAACTGTTGCATCATGGGGCTTACGATTGGAAGAGGTTTTTAGCGATTTAACTTTAAACCGTTGCAAATTTATTGTAAAAAGAGAAAAAAAGATCAAAACTGAATGTTATAAAACGTTGATTACATGAACAATGGTTATTTACTGCACATGAAGAAATTTATGTTACAAGGCGACAAAAAAGTAGTGTCATATATCTTTTCTCCGTACATCGTCTGATATTGATGATAGTACATGTACTGGATTATTAAAGAGATATAAAGGGGTCTGATTTTGTCAAAATTTACGGTTTGTTTCTCTAAACATGGTATGATGATGCTAATTTCATAAAACGTTATAAGCACTATAAGAAATGTATTGTATAAAGGAGTGTAATTCCATCATAACTGGAAGTAGGGTAAGGATTTTCGGTGCACATCGTCTGTTGATACACAGTATTTGCAAAAGCGTTTAACATTAGCCTTTGACAGTTAAACATCGGGCTTCATGTTGGGGATAAGGTTTGGGATCTGATTCAGTCAGTTCCTGAAGTGTAGTTACTCTTTAAATTTTCATGTGTTAGACTTCCCTAACTCCAGCGTTTCCGTCTCGTCCTTGCGCTTGTTTCATTTCAGTATTTAATCCTGATTTATATGTTCATGGTTTTGATTAATTTACCCCCAGTAATTTATCACTAGCCGTTCCAATGCGGTGCCTCAGTGATGGTTTACTATTTCATGTATTGTCATTGTATATTGTATGTCTGCTTTCTGTTAGCCTTTGACTTGTACATTATTTAGAGTAACTCTGTGGCCATCTGCTGGGAAAGATGTAGCCTCTTGTTTTTTGTTGTTGTTTTTTTTCTTTACTTTTTTCCAATCTCAGTTGGTGCTTATGGTTGGAAGTGCTGAGTTATTATGATGGCCCCTGATGCCTTCTCATTTACTTTTCGATGGCAAATTATATTAGCCGCGACATTTGTCAAAAACTGACTTTCTTAGAAAAAAAAAATACACCAAGTTCGAAGATACGTAGATGATCGCCGATGTTGGTTGGGCTTATTAGACAAAAAAGTTAACATGAACGTTTGTCTTGTGTTGTATCTACAGAGTGAAAGTCATAGAGGAAGTTTTTTTTTTGTTTTTTTTTTTTTAGGAAATTCCAGTTTCTTTGCAAACCTATCCAGAATAAGATATTACGGATCAATGACTGTACACATGTTAATCAATTTAAGCGTCCAATTACTGACCGTTTAAGATTACAGACATACACTTCCTGACAATTTTGTTCAAAACTGGAGTAGCAGAATTACTGAATCAAGTAGAGCAAATTTCTATTCTTTGTTTCCGCATTCTTTCATCAGTTGTATTTGGAAACGGTTAATGTCCAAAATTTCAGAATTGCACTGAGAAAGCTTAGAGTTTCTTCACATCACTTAGCAATAGAAGTAGGCTAGATGGTCTAAAACTTGTAGAACAACAACTGATGACCGAAAATGTTAATTTTGTCATAATTTACAGGAGGAATTTCATTTTTATTGGTGTGTCATTCATATAAAGATTTAAGAAAAACATATATGCAGTATACATAGGTATTTCGCGAACCGACCAAATATGCTGAAATTAGGAGAACTCATGACTACCGATAATTAGAAAATGTTAATAAATTTAGCAACTTTTACCGAAAAGGAGGAGCGAATACATGGATGAACACAGTATTTTGGAATTGGAATTGAAAGTTGTACTTGTGTTTCGCCCAAAGTATTAATAGAAAATTAATATTTTGATTACTGTAGTACATTGAACCGATTGTATTTATTTATACGAATATACATTATTATATGTATCTATCTTGTATGTAACACATCAGCATGTATTGCTTAAAGTCTCCATAGTCCTATCAGCGGTAAAAACGCCTAAACTTAAATCACTGTCAAAAGCGGTTCAGCCTTCACGTTTGGTAATAAAATGTGGGTTGATGTGTATATATTGAGTCATATCACTGGCTAAAAGTAGAGAAAACAAGTTTTTGAAAAATAACAAATCGCTCCAAATATACAATTTCCTGTTCTGGTTTCCCGTCTAGCAATGCTACATAAACATAGGCGGGGTAGTAATTGGGACTCCACGCCTGTACATTGTATTTTTACCATTTTATGAAATCGAAAGTAGGTCATTTTAGTTGCCAACTAAAATGACCCAAATAAGTTTTCAAACCCTTTTTTAGAGAAACTCAATGATGTTTTATTTGTTTAAAGCTGGCTAAATACGGTCATTTACACAGACGAAACTATAGGAAGAAGCTTTCAGCGATACCTCTTCATAATATTGTTCATGCTGATAGAGCATTGGGGCCTTTAAAGTATAAGAAAGAAGAACTGCAATAAAAGGACTGAGGCCTTTGGTCACTAATAAGTCTGGTGATGGATGGATGGATGAAGTTGCGATTTTACGTCCTTTTCAACAGTATTTCAGTCATATCAGGACGACGGGGCGGTGATAATGAAAGGCTGAGTGCAATGGAACCCCGTTTACGGTAGGAAAGATTCTTGTCTCAAGCGGTGCTCGAACCCTGGTCCGCTAGATCAGTAGGCCAGCGCATAACCCACTGAGCTGCCGGGGCTCCTAGTAAGACTAGTGAAATTTTAACAAAACAAACATGTTAAGGTCTAACTCTTTCGGTCGTTTACGTTTGTTTCGTTGTCCTCGATCAGGATGTTGTTTGTTTTGAGTTGTTTGTTGTAACATTGAAAAACTGCGACTAAATGCACGCATGGTAGCTTAAACATGCAACGACTGTGAAACATGACTGATAAACTTTGACGATAACACGTCAGCATGCGTTTTGTAGTCTGGCCCCGGGGTTTCATAAAAAATTTTAAGCCCAACTCAACTGAGCATGAAACTTTATTTTTCAGAGATATTTATAATTTCCTTGTTTCACATAATTTTTCCCATTTGAATGCAGAAAAGGGGAGAAACGCAAGCTATATGAGAGAAAGTACAGTTTCGATAACAGACACATCCAATCTATCACAGAGGAACGTACATCAATACAACAAACATCAAAAGTCATATGAAATACATAAGGCGATTCTTTACTGGCCACACTTACTTGTTTTTAGCATCAGTGGTTACATATGCATAAAATCGGTTTAACCTTTCCACTCCTCTGGTGCCGTTCAAAGGCGATTCTTCTGTTGAAGATTGTTCCTAGGCGGCTGTTCTGTCGCAGTTATTTGTTCGACTGATATGAGTGCATCTGTTGTCGGATTTCTTCAATTTTGTTTTGTCATCATGGTCATTTTGCGTTTCACATTTCTTCTTTCGAATTCATGGGGTTGTGTTTTGTGATCGTTTTTTTTTCTGTTTTCTTTTTTTTTTTTTTTTTTTGCTTGGGTATTTTTGTCTACCGTATTAATTAGGCTATAAACTCTAAATTCTAAAATGAGCCCAAATATCCAAATCAGTGTTGCGGAAAAAAAATCTGCTATCAGATGGGGTTTCCCCTCCCAAAGCAACTGCAAGAATCTAGATCCGTCTTATAAGTCGTATCAAGAAATTTAGGGATTGATAACGAAGGTAAAAAAAACTCCGTCTTACAACCGAGGAAATATAGCATATGAGCCGTGACACAAGAAAACCAACGAAGTGGTGTGCGCCCAATGCAGACTCAGATCAGCATGGGCATCCGCCCAGTCTGATCAGACTCTTCGTTAAGCGCTTAAAGGGTAGCTAAGAGTCTAAGCTAGCTCCATGCGGACAGCAAAGACTCTGATCAGACTGGGCGGATGCCCAGGCTGATCTGAGTCTGCGCTGGGCGCACAACCACATTGTTGGTTTTCTCGTGTCGCGGCTCACATATCTTTGCATTACCGTTGTTATATATACATGTACAATTAAAATAGCCGTCAAGGTTTTTCCTTACGAAAATTCAACTCACATAATCTTACATGTATACATTTTCACTTTCCTCTCACATCATATTGTTCGAAAATAAATTGAAGCCAACTCGAATATAGTATTACGGTAGTAGTAACATTACTACTATCTTTCCCCTTCGTCCGTGTCAGATGAAGAGGGGCTAAGGTTGCAATATCACTACTAGTATTACGGAAGCTGATTTAATTATAGTGTAGCGTTGCGTATCTTCCATGCATTACAGAAGATCGACTTACATTCCCGAGTCAAATATTTGCTGTTTATATAGTGCTCAATTTATAATAAACTTAAAGGCCCCATTGCTCTATCAGCATGAAAATTTTTATCATGAGGTATCGCTCGCTGCAAGCTTCTCACTATAGTTTCGTCATTGTAAATGACCGGGAATAGCCGCCGGCTTTAAAATAACAAAACATCCTTCAGTTTCACAGAAAAAGGATTCGAAAACTTATTTGGGTCATTTTAGTTGGCAACTAAAATGACCTACTTTCGATTTCATAAAATGGTAAAAATACAATGTACAATGTGGAGTCCCAATCACTATCCCGCCTATGTTTATATAGCATTGCTAGACGGGAAACCAGAACAAGAAACTGTATTCTGTGTAGCGAATTGTTATTTTTCAAAAACTTGTTTTCTCTACTTTTTGCCAGTTATATGACTCAATATATGCACACCAACCCACATTTTATTACCAAACGTGAAGGTTGAACAGCTTTTTACAATGATTTGAGTTTAGGCGTTTTTACCGCTGATAGGACTAAGGAGACTTTAAAATAAAATGAGTAAATGGGTAGAACAATGGTATGAAAGAGCCTTTTCTACTCGAGAAGAAATATCAGTACCAAATATATGAACGTAAATACACCAACGACAGACGCGCGTTTCTGTATTTAACTTCGTCAGTGTCGTAGTCAGTAAACCGCAAAAAGTTGAAAGAAAAATGGCGATGGACAGGTCTCGGAAGGCAACGAGAGTACCAGTTCATCTCCTGCTTATCATTCCGCTATGTGATGTTTCTTTTCTTTCTCTCAATGCTTTTAATACTTTTAATAATGCGTTTTTACGCATCGAGTTCATAAAAGGTGTTCTGGAATACTGGATTACAATTACTTGTTTGATAATTGGATTGGGAGCAGCTTTTACGTACATTTTCTTCCCTGTATTTGATATCTTTCCCAACGTGCCTTCCAGATTAAAAAATAATAAAAAAACATTTTGCTCAAGTCATTTAGCGGGGGTACCGTCGGATACTCTGACAGCTCTAGTTTGTCCCTGACTCTTGAACGCTCTGCAACTCATGCTACTGTTTGCATTTACATGTATATGACACTTTCCATCCCCTCTCTATAGAGCCCGACTCTTATAGAAAAGAATTTGCTCATTTAGGAGCAAATTCTATCCTTTAAGAGTAGACCACCTTTTGGAAGGGCTTTATAATGGACGGACGCTCGGCGCCCCGTTACTGCGGCTATGGATTCGTTCCGCTGAGGTGCGGGGGTAACGTCGATATGAGAATTGAAATATGATGATGGAAAGGCTTTATTCTCTCAGGGTGATGGGGGTGGAAAGGAAAGGGCAAACAAGAAGTCGCCAAAATTGTCCTTTTTGTAAAAATGGCGAAAAAGTAAAAAATATAGCCTTACACTTTATGATGACAACTCTTTATTTCGTATTTTTCGTGTTATCTCTCCTTTTTTTTATAATAGTCATTATTTCGTCTGCAGTTCGGAACTTCTGAGTATGCAATGAGTGCCATGCGAAAAGCAACTTGATGTATACTGCTGAAAACAGTTGAAAGAAATACCGCGGTGGCAATCTTTAAAGCTTGTGTGATCCATTATTTGAAGCATTTCGCACACTAATCATTATCATATTATTTATTATTATTTGTTCATTTATCATATTCTTTATTCATTTGTTCATTTATTTAATTAATTTATTTATTTTCATTCGCCTAGCTTCGTCTGCTACGTTAAACTTAAGTGTACTTCCATGAGGTATTTCACACAAATAGTTTAGAATGCGGTCACGATCATAAACATAATCATATGCAATCATATGAATCTGATCATGATACTGTCAGAGCCTTTAGTGTTATCTTCCATGTATTCTAAATATTTCCTTTATGCCCCCCTGTGACAATAGTCAGGAGCGCATTATGATTTTCTGGCTTTTAGGATTGATTGATTGATTGTTGTCTATATCAGGCCGTCTCCCAGAGAGGGAGAAAGAGGAGAAATGATAGACGAGAGAAAAATGTCCAAACAACCCCCACCCGCACCTACTGCAAGCACAGTAGGCCCTTGCCCTACAATGTTCCAAATCTGTAGGACGCCCCGGCACTGGAAGTTACACAAAGCACCATCGCACCACCCGACCATCCCCATGGCTTTTATGAGCAAGTTTGTGTAATCAACTCTCTTAGTAATAGGTGGAACATTTCGAAACTTCGGACAAATGAGTCAGATATACAGTGAAAGTACACGAAGATTTTTGATGCCAAAAAGTCTTTTTGGCAAGGTTATGGGAGCTCAGCTTTAAAAAATTCCGAGTTGTCTTATCAGTGTAGAGCAGCAACCCACTGAGCACACAACGTTGAATCAACATTGAAACAACTTTGTGTGCCAGCTCGGAAGTTTGTAGAATCACCTGTTTAGGTTTTGGACCATTTGACCTCAAATAATGATTATGATTAAATGTTGTTCCAATGTTGTGTGCCCAGTGGAAGATATGCATTAAGTCTTTAGCTATAGAAACACCTGTTGATATGCAAATTGCGTTAAGACTTTTTAACCATAAGAGTTTTAACTTAGACATGTTCATTGTATGTTCAATATAGGGTAGTAAGTTTGTGTAATTAGCTCCTAATCGAAGTCTTCGATTCATTTGAGACTCTTCACAAATGTTACAAATATTTTAAAGATATGCATGTATATTTTGCAGCGCAAAATCTTATATTTGTGAACAATACGAAAGTCTGAAAGTAAAACATTTTCTTTGGTAGCAAGTTCTCTAACCCTTTGAATAGTTTGACCATTGATCTGAATATCAGATCTATTGGAGATGTGCAAGAAAAAGTTTAAAGGTAGCAACCAAAAGAAAATTTTAGCGAAATTACTGAGTTTTAAACTTTGAAATAGCAAGTTTGTGAAATCAATGCATGATGATCAAGAAAGATCAAAACATTCAGGAGGAGGGGAAAAGCCATGCGAACGGCACGTGGGCATTACCTGTCTCTTACAAACACAGTTTTCTGTATGATTATTATTATTATTATTACTATTATTACTATTATTATTATAGGTACTTTACAATCGTTTCGTCCATGGCCCGTTCAAGGTCGCTGCTACACTAATAATGACGCACCTTCTTCCGTTTGTTGTTGAAATCCTGAATTCCTATAAAAAAAAATCACCCATCATTGTATTGAATTGGTTAGCTAGCGCATCCCACGCAAACCACAAGCTATTGTGAAAATCGTATCACCCACGTTTATCAATGGAATCATACATATATGAATCACATAACATTTTGCCATTTTCCCAATAAATTATCTTCTTCTTTTTTACTTACATTCTTAAACGAATGTGTTTACTTGATTTTAACCTCATAGTTATTAAAAAGTTCAGGTCACTTTTCCTTTTTAATATTACATGCATATGTTTCTCTCTTTTTCTTTCTTTCTTTTTTTTTTTAAGAATGAAAGTTTATATTTCTTTTTATTTTATTTTATTTATTTATCTATTTATTTATTTTGTTTACAGGTTTTATCATAAGAAAACAATGAGCATTAGAAAAGAAGCTAGTCTGTCACATAGTTACAATGTCAAATAATAGGGAAACTGGAGAGAATACGTGGATTTTGTGTGTGGGGGGGGGGGGAGGGTTGTGTGCGTGTGTTAGTTTTTTTTTTTTTTTTTTTTTTTTTTTTGCAGAATTCTTAAAGTTTTTCGTCTGAAAATTGCATTACCAGGAGTATTACCATGATTGTGCCGTTTCCTTAATCTCACCTAGTTGCAGGACAAGATTTTTTAGGTTATTTAATTATACGACATATTCCCACGTTTCCTTCGACTCTGAAAATAATTGTTGAACATATGTGGATGCAGTTACATACAGGATCAGAAGATAAGAGTTTGTCGATTTGGCAGTTTAACATGCAGAGCCCTACTCTCCATGAATTTCCAATATAAAACAGAACAAATTCATGAAAACATGTCTACTTAAATGATTTAGCTTCCTTTAGAACACATAATAAGCCCTCCGCCCCCCCCCCCCCCCCCCAAAAAAAAAAAAAAAAAAAAAAAAAAAAAAACCATTGTAAAACTCGTTTTTCAGTTAGTCGATTTTTATATCATTAACCGTACCGTTTTTTGCAGACATAAGAAAAGTATCAATGTTTACAATCCCCTCACCACCATTAAAAATGACAGTTTAAAAGCTGGAGTGGAATAGAATGGATGAAATAGGCTATAATTTGCTACTAAAGCATGCGATGGTACTCTTACAGGAAAAAATTTGCTCCATGAGAATTCTTTCCTATAAGATTGTCATTCCAAACCCATGGAAAAAAAAGGAGGAGATTAATCCTGCCAATCCATTACATTTAAATGCATTGCATGTTTTAAAATAGCTAGAAAATGTATTAACTATGCTGCCCCAAGCTACATGCTTTCCAAATCACTGGTCTCATGGAAGTTCGGTAAATACCTATCAGTAATGCATGAGTTTCTTTTTTTAAGCCCCCGCCACGAAGTGGGGAGGGGCATATAGTTTTGCCCTTGTCCGTCTGTGATACGTCACACTTTGTAGTACTGTTCGTGTCTCCGAAACTCCTCCTACAGTACTAGATGCAGAGATCTGAAACTTGCAACACAGTTCAGACATGCATTGAACGCGTGCATAAAGGAAACGGAATTTTGATCAATGTCATTATTGCAGAATTAAATACCCTAAAAATGAGATACAGATTTTGACCATATTTCCATGCCTTATGTACAGCAGTAGTGTTCGTGTCCCCGGACCTCCTCCTACAGTATTTGATGCAGAGATTTGAAACTAGCAAAACAGTTTAGAAGTGCATAGAATATTTGCATAAAGGAAACAGAACTTTCATCCAGGTCACTATTGCAGAATTATGACCCCTTAAATGACAGATATTTTGACCATATTTCCATGACTTAGATACAAGCTCACCTTTCTTCATCGTTAGTTTTTTTGTTATTTGTTGTTGTTGTTGTTGTTTGTCATCTCAAAACGGGAGATAACTCTGTCGAGAATAATATGCATGACCTAGGCTGAATGATATTTTTGTAGAAGTTATCAATTAAATATTGTTTAAACCAAATCAAATCCAAACAATATACCGAAAATCACCTTTCTGTGTCAACTATTTCAAATGCGAGAAAAAAATGTCAATTTGCAAACAAAACTAGCCAAAAAGCAAATCAGGTGATGTACACATAAGCCCCTATCATTGAGCCAAATGTGAAACGACTAGCTCAAAGGAGGCTCTCTGTGTGTGTGTGTGTGTGTGTGTGTGTGTGCGCGCGCGCGCGCGTTTTATTATTGTTTTTTTTTTGTTTGTTTTGTTTTGGGTTTTTTTGTTTTTCAAAACTGTTGCTGATATACTTTGCTTTTATTTCTCGAAAAAGCGGCATAACATTGAAAATATATAGCTGAACGAGAACAAAGTCTGCTGGGAGTTTGCTTATTTTTTTTTTTTTTCATGTAAAATGCATTTTTGATATTTATGTCTTCATATATAAATAGTCACTGAGTTTCCTTTTACCTTTTAAGAATGCAGCGTCAGAATCTCGACACCGCAAAAATACTAACAACATTCCGAAAATAAGTTTTCTGGGTCAGTTGAGAAAAAAATGTCAACAAATGGGCATAATGCAGCCATAGTTTTACAGAATAAGCCCCAAAATAATCAGGTCATTTACGTCAAGCCCTGCATGCATGCCAAACAATACTGGTCCACAAAGTTTATGGTCCCTCTAGCCATTAATTATACCACCCTTACCAGAAAACGCCAACTTTAACACCAACTATTTCGCAATAGGTAAGGTCTGCACTATAAAATAGTTATATCATGGTTTGTTCGCTGAGCGGGAGATAATCTTCTCGCAAAAGCTCGTGGATTATCTCCTCGTACAGGCGAACAAACCATGGTAAACAAGAACATCTTTAAAACAAGATAATCGCCGCAGATTAAATGGAAGTGTGTTTTGTTATATGTCTCTAGTTGAAGATTTGACAATAACTTTCATGAATAAGTAAGCTATGTCGGCTCACACCCACAACCGTAATTTTGACACTGGGTAGCGACAACGACCTATCTCAAAATTGAGCTGTCCAATTTGTAATTCCACAATGGACCGCGGTGAATCTTGAAATTGACCTGATTTCAAAGTAGTTATCAACATGTTGCAATGTTTGTTTTTTGTGTGTATTAAACCAAAAGTAGAGATCTACGACGAAAAAAAAAGAAAGTTTTGAATATCTGCGTCTGTTTTCGACAACATTTCTATTGTAAAATTACAAACAAGAGAAACATTTTGAATTAATATAAGACAGAGTTCTAGTATTCACAGTGCAGTACGACGAGAAAAACACAGATTAAATATTCATTGACCTTTGATATTATTGGCTAAGTTTTTACTTACGCGCAATTTGACCAATGGAATCTTCAAAAATGTGGAACAATATCGAAATTATACGAGGCTACGCCTCGAAAAAAAAACATTAAATATCAAAACCATTGTTATTGGCTTGTGGAGATTTACAACAGATCTAATGTCTGGACGGACAAACAAACAAACAAAAACAAAAAAAAACATGAGCTATAGACAATATGCCCCATCAACTTCTTCAGAGTTTGGTGTGTGTGTGTTGGGGTGGGGGTGGGGGGAGCAAAAACTGAATGATTTGGGAGGGGATATGAAAATATATGAATCGTTTGCTCTATAAGTGCAGCAAGTCGGAATGATCTTGTTTTCCACTTCTGTCTTGTAAATGTTTCCTGTCCATAACATTCAAAACAGTTTTGCATATTGTAAGAAAAAAAAGAATATAGTCATTGTTTATATCAAAATAGGTACTGACTCTAATGAATAATATACATGTACAAGAGTATTTAATCCTACAGGCCAACAGGTCTCGAGTGCTAATAATGGACTTAAGTCTAAAAGTACTAAAATGAAGAAAAATACGGGTTGCCATGTCAGAAGGAAGCTTTAAGTAGTCTTCTGAATAGAAAGCGTTGTTGTTCTTGTCCATTTGCGTCATAAGTTTTTCTTAATAACAAATAAATTGTTTATTTCCGCACAAATTAGTGTCACAAGGAGTTTTTTTTCAGCAGATTTAAATAAATTACAAGTACTGACCTTGCAGTTTCAAGTATATGTACATGCAGATGTGTAGTCTATATCTTTATTTTTATCTATTTATTTATTTTCAATTGTTTTGCGTACTCATTATAATTTATTTCTACGGTTCAAACTTAATAATAAAATAAACTATTTTAGAGAAAACAAACTATTTGCTTGAGAACACTTCAGTTTTAGACCTATCACTTTACCATCAAGACCGGTCTACTTGCAGACATCATCTACATAGTTACCAAAGAATCTCAACCATTAAGACCCTCTTTGCATTGTTATAGAGCTGTGGAATCATCCAGCTTGGTAAACCCTTCCAAACTTAAATTAAGGTAAGTGGGTACATTTTTATGTGGGTACTAAATATCTTCTCTGACACGATTTCGGTGTAATTAACCAAGGCTTTTATACCCTTGCGATTTCATTGGAAATACATGTTTGCGATGAAAACATTCAAAATCTCCTTATAAACCACTGGCCCTATTTAAAAAAATGACAGGAAGGTACATTCACTGACCATCTACCAAGTCTGTTCAACCCGTGTGATTTCAGGAAAACATGGGGGTTGGGTGAGCCTTGTATCCTCCTTTCAAAACCTTCTTCCCGAAGCCACAAGCCTAATTTCAAAACAATTTGACTTGAATGTTCAATGAGTGCCCCTCTGCAATCATTGTTCAAGCTGTGTGATAGCCCACAAGAAGGCAAGGCCTAGATTCCGGTATATATCATGTGGGTTCTGGATGACAAGACTGGTCAGGCAAAGACGAATCACCAAACCCCTTTTCCTTCAGTGAAACTGACTTCCTCTGGCTGCAGATAATAATGTCACGGAAACTTATATTTTAGCATAAAGAGTCAAGTTAGCGATTTAGAGCCATCATTAATCTCTTGTTTAGCCTAAATAGACTGGGTTTCATGGTACCATGAAACCCAGTCCATTTAGTCTAAACAAGAGACCGCTTACTTGACTCTTGACTGTTTCGAAACAATTTATTGTCTGCAGACATTTTGACCGATTGCTGTGTTATTTACTTTGTCAACTTTATGCTTCAAAAGGTCTAATGTTTTCTATCACAGGTAATATTACAGATTGATGAACTTCAAATCATTTGTTTATAATTTATTACTTCTTTCTTCCTTTAATTTCATTTAATTTGTTTATATATTTATTAATTTATTTTGATTTAACTTGTAAATAGTAGGCAATATCTAAATACGTATGTATGTGAATAGAAAGATACTGCAATAATAGAAAGCCTTTACAAAGTTGAAACAATTCACTTGGAATTCATTGCCATTTAAGTGCAAAGTGTTCAATCAAAAACAGAACGATAACAGAAATCATGAAAGTGGAACAATATTATCTATTTGAAATAGTTTGGTCGTTCTGAGGCGTTAGACTTGTGGAATTTCAGTTTCTTCAAGGACGTCTCTGTTCAAAAGTGTTATTACGCTAAGGAAATTCAATTTTAAGAATTCTCAACAATATTGTCAGCAGTGCAGATTTGAGCAAGCTTGCAGAGAAGGCATTGCACTGTTTAAACGTCCTGATCAGAGTATTCTGTTTTCGCAAAATAAATTACGCAGACTTTACGTATTGCTCATGTAAACAGGGAAGACACTTATCAGACTACAAAGTCTGATCTAAATTTTCTATATTCGTTCAAATGATAATAATCGAGCCACGACATGAGAAAACCAACAATGTGGTTGTGCGCCCAGCGCAGACTCAGATCAGCCTGGGCATCCGCCCAGTCTGATCAGAGTCTTCGCTGTCTGCATGAAGGTAGCTTAGATCCTGAGCTACCGTTTGAGTACTTAACAAAGGGTCTGATCAAACTGGGCGGCTGTCTAGGCTGATCTGAGTCTGCGCTTGGCGCACAACCACTTTGTTGGTTATCTCATCTCGCGGCTCATGTTACTCTTCTCATGATACGCTGTTTTTATTTCCCGTACTTTTCAAATAAACACGCAAATATTGTTGCAAACTGAAAAGCAGGAAATCAAAAAGGAAGGAAACTTCTTTCATGAAGCTTAAGATGATAAAGTTGCCAATTAATAAAAGAACTAATCAGAATTAAGTTCCTACTATAATGAGCAGGAAGAGTTGTACTTTACTAAGAAGGAAGAGTTTTGAATCGTATTTTCCTTCAGGTCCCAGTTGTTCAAAGGATATGAAGTTGTTAGCCAATCGTTCGTTAGGCCAGTTTTCTAGTACACATAAAATCAAGTGTGCTAATATATTTTTGGTGGAAAAGTGGAAAATGAGAGCTTTTGCAAAACCTCCTCGTTTTTTTTCGGCAAAAAATGCATTTTTTACGTATACACCCTGTCAGTTTTCTCCACTAACAGAAATCCCAGGCTCAATAGAATTATTGGAAAACTCCCTCAGTGTAGAAAAATTATAAGGTGTATAATTCCATTAGAAGATCTACAGTCTCGTTTGCTAACGACGTCGTTAGCTTTTTAAAAAAAGGGTCCTAGTGAATATTTGTAGACACTGTCACGGGAAAGCTTTTTGTCTCCCTTGCAAAGGGAGTTATAGGAGCTAATTCTTTGCTTTTAGAGTAGACCCATTTTGGAAACGGTCTCGGCCTAGCCCTGAGAACAATGGGAAAACAAACAAGAAATTACATGGCTGTTTCGCTTGTTTAAGATAACGGGACAGTATAAAGACGTACTAATTCGCCACAAATAATTGGGCAGGAATGACTCAGCTACCAGAAACGTCTGCTAAAAAGGGCTGCACTCATTAGACACACGCCTGGTAAACTATCACAGGTACCTCCGGCGGAGGTACCGATAAAAAGTTGTGACAGGCACATGGAGCTGCCTGTGACTGTCCAAAAAATGACAACAAACGGTAGGTTTTCCTCTTTTTTGACAAAATATAAAATAACCAGGGAGTTTATTAAAAATCAAAAAGTGCTATTCGACCCTTATAGACATAAAGTTTTGTCACACATTATATCCCCCTGAACTTTCCATATTAACCAAAGATACGACTTTTGAAGTGGCTTTGATGTCAGCCCACAGTACTCAAAACATAAAGAATTCGGCCGTTTTTGGTCTTAAATGCAGTGATCTTGCATACGAATCTGTTTTTCTCGGCACACTGGTGTTAAGGTAACCTCCTTGCTGAAATGTAAATGTCGATTGACTACAAATAAGGCTTGATTTTTTTCAAAACAACAGCTGGAGGCGCCTGCAATGGTGTGGAGGTGCCTGTGATGTAAGCAAATATAGTGAAAATCTGAATAGTTATTGCAGCTGGAAATATTGACATCTTCTCTAAACCACTGCCTGGAAAGAATCTTTCATTCAACGTCCCATTAAGCTATCATTATGCGTATATCATGAAATTCCGTGTTAAAATTTCTAAAACACCATCTCAATGAGTTATTGCCCAATTTGTTTCCGTTTCTGTTAGCCAAACATGAACGAATTTCACATAGTTGCTGAAAATTAACTGCCTAATTCAGTGTTAGAATCGTTATGAAATGTGCGCTTAAATAAGAGTCAACATTTTGTAACTGGTGATGACTGTGATCGGGATGTGCTGGCTATGAGTCGTTCCAACTTGTCAGAAATTGTCGAGGTCACACGTCATGCCAGCTACACATATGGTGTGTCAAATTGTCAAAATTGCCGATACCCGTCAACAGGCATACACGTACAGGTATTTATAGTGTTGATCCTTTTGGTACCTCACATGTGTCGCTCGCATGTGTCGTATGACGCTCGCTGTATGTGTTAACTTTGTGGTAACTGGAGTGATAGGTGCTACAAGTGATTCAGTCTGGCTAGTTTTGAATTGTTGGCGCTAGAATCCAAATACATCCGTAAGGCCTACAGATTACATCATCGGCAGGTGACATGTTCTCAATATTACACCGTTTAGTATATTGAAGTGATCGGAATCTTACTGTAAATAACGTGTAATTCAAAGTCTCCGAACAGCCACTGCATCAAATTTGGTAACAAAAGAGCACTTTTACTACATAAAAGTCATCTTCTTAAACGTTGTTTTTGCAAACGTTTCGAGTAGCTAGCATGGCGTGTGACCTCGACAATTTGTAACGATTCGGAATGACTAACAGGCAGTCATCACCATTCACAAAACGCTGCCTCTTATTTAAGCGCATTTCATAACTATTCTAACACTGAATTAGGCAGTAAATTTTCAACAGCTACGTACAACTCGTCAATGTTTGGCTAACAGATACGGAAACTAAACGGACAATAACTCTTTGAGATGATCTGCTTTGGATTTTGGATTTCTGTTGTGAAGCATCAATGTTATGTGTTCTTATGTCCGCTTGTCTGTACTCTTCTGGCAGTAAGGTCCTGTACAGCTGCCCACTTTGCTTTCTGGTTACTTTTGTAGTTTAAAATATAAAATATGTAAAACAGAAGTTAGCATTGTTTTCATTTGGGGTAGGCGAATTTCCACCTGTCTGGGAAAGAGCTCTTTATTCGGTTTACCAAGCGTGTCTTTTATGAACTATTGTCAACGTTTACTTACTTCCATCTTGGTTTTGAGAGCAGGATGTAGAATCTGATTGTATAAGTTCACGACCATTGTCTGTCGTTTTAACAAAACTATGCTTGATATTCGCATTATGATAGGTTAAATTGCATCGTTGAATGAACGATTCTTTCAAGGCAGTGGTCTAGAGATGAAGAATATCAATATTTGCAACCGCTATAAATCTTCAGATTTTCGTTATATTTTCTTACATCACAGGCACCTCCATTCCGTCACAGGCAACTCCAGTTGTTTTTTTACCGATCCAGCCTTATTTGGAGTTTATCGGCATTTATATTTGGGCAATGAGGTTTACTTTACGTCAGTGTATCCAGATCAACAGATTCTTATGCAAGAAAAGTGCATTTAGGACCTAAAACAACCGATTTGTTCTTGTTTTGAGTACTTTCGCCTGACCTTAAAGCCACTTCAAAAGTCATATCTTCTGTATATATGTTAAGTTCCCGGGGATATACTGTGTAACAAAACTTAATGTACATAAGGGTCGAATAGCATTCTTTGATTTTCAATAACCCCCCTGGTTATAATGTATTTTATCAAAAAAGACGAATACCTACCGTTTTTTGTTTATTTTTGGTCCGTCACAGGTAGCTCCGGATGCCTGTCACAACATTTTATCGGTACCTCCGCGGAGGTACCTGTGATAGTTTACCAGGCGTGAGACATCAAGATTTTTTTGTAGGACGAAGTTTTAGCAGTTTAAGAATTGGCTTCCATAATAGCAAATTCTTACATCTATTAAGCATGTAGATCCCTTTTAAGCCGGAATAGATAAATAGCTTGTGGTATTGTTACTTTTTTTAGTCATATCGAGCCTAAGAAAGTGATTATCAAATGTTGCGCTGGAACCCCGTTTACTGTTTAAATGAATTCCGCGCCCAGCGAGAATAGAACCCGGACCGCTAGCAAATAACCCACTGAGCCACCGCGCCTCCTGTTAACCACTGAGAGCAATGATTTTAAGAGTAAAGATTTATGCTATCGACCATGGTACCCAGTTTCGGCTTCTGATTCCTCATCAGTAACCCTCGGTGACTTTTAGGAATTACAGTATAAAATAACATTAGCCAACAGAGAAGGCGTTGACAGGGAATTTCTATATAGGCTAGGCGCAGTGGTTAGTTGGTTGGTTGGTTATCTCTTTTTTTTTTTTTTTTTTTTTTTTTTTTTTGTACGGCTCTTTGAGACAGCATTTCAGTCAATATCGAGCCGTCTCCCAGAGAGAGAGAGAGGGTGAGAGAAAAGATATGATAGACGTGAGAAAAAATATCCAAACAACTCCCATCCGCACCTACTGCAAGAACAGTAGGCCTTTGTCCCACTACTATCTATATTAGTAGGGCGCCCCGGCACTGAAAGTTACCCAGCACATCGCCCGACCCTGCCATGCCACGGTGGTTAGTCCAGATCTATAAGAGCCCAATGTGCAACGTACATAAAATGGTAAATTGTACGCTGTAAATTGTAGCGGTGTGTTTATCAGTCAGTTTACTCATCAGATCGGGAAAGTTGGATTGTGGGGTTTTACCGCACTTTGAGACAGTATTTCAGCCTATATCGAACCGCCTCCAAGAGAAAGGGAAAAAAGATGTGATAGCGAGAGAAAATTGTCCAAATAACCAACACCCGAACCTACTGCAAGCACAGTAGGCCCATCCAACCCAGTGACTTATATAAATACATATATCAGGTTGGTCCAGGATTGTGTTTTGGCTCGGAGTTCGGCATAAAGACTCGGAGTTCGGACTAAAGACCGAGTCCAATCTAGGTTCGGCAGGCTCGGAGTTCGGACTAAAGATTGGGTCCTACATGAGTTCGGCAGACTCGGAGTTCGGACTAAGGGCCGAGTCCAATCCAGGTTCGGCAGACTCGGAGTTCGGACTTAAGATTGGGTCCAACATGAGTTCGGCAGACTCGGAGTTCGGACGAAGGACCGAGTTCAACCTAGGTTCGGCAGACTCGGAGTTCGGACTAAGGGCCGAGTCCAACTTAGGTTCGGCAGACTCGGAGTTCGGACTAAGGACCGAGTCCAACCTAGGTTCGGCAGACTCGGAGTTCGGACTTAAGATTGGGTCTGACATGAGTTGGGCAGACTCAGAGTTCGGACTAAGGACCGAGTCCAACCTAGGTTCGGCAGACTCGGAGTTCGGACTAAGGACCGAGTCCAACCTAGGTAAGGCAGACTCGTAGTTCGGACTAAGGACCGCGTCAAACCTATGTTCAGCTGACCCGGAGTTAGGACTAAAGACTGGGAACAATATCGATCATATACTTAGACTAGTATTGCCCTTGATATATCTAATTTCGACCACTGTATTTTCCACACTGTGAGGTATGATCCGGCCCTGCGCTCCAAAATTCTATGTCAAAAGCCGAGACGGATATCCGTCCCGCCCTTGGTAGAGGCTGAGACTGATATTCGTCTCGCCCTTGATACAACCTGTTGGCCCTCTTGAATCTGCATTTGAAAATTGGCAAAATAAAGGGGTAAATTGCATCTGTCACTACTTTATCACAACAAATGCGTATTGACAGCATTGTTGCCCTAAAATCATATATGGAAAGGTTTAAAAATCATCATTGTTGACCCTAAATGCAGTAGATAAAAGCTAGTGTAGTTGAAAAACAAGACCTGCCAGTGGGACAGGATAGCTAGCCTGACAGTGCCTTGCCCATTACACAAAAAACTTTAATGTTTCTCCATCCAGAAAAGATTTCTGTGGTGTTTTGTCATAGTCACTCGTGTCGAAACAGTTTTCTGTAAACATTTGCCATGAAAACAGCCTCATTTCTCAAAGGGGGGGGGGGGGTATCAATAAGGTGGGTTTTCTGCATCCTACCAAAGTTTTATTTTTTTGACTGATGTTATACTCTAGTGTGTCTAGTTTATTGAACCATATGTGACTTTGCGCGGAAAGCCCTAGTTACTGAGCTATGGGTCCAAAGAAGTGGGTGGGGTAATCCAACATGGTTTTAGCCTGTCTTGTAAAAACATTCTCATTTGGTAGAAGAGTACAGCAGACAGACAGGATTTAATAAAATGATTAACAGAACATCTAAACTATATTTCCATATCATATTTCCATATCATTTTATTTGGTTTAATTTGAACATATGTTGTCAAAAAAGACTTCCTTTGACATTCAACATTTTTTGATATTTTTGTCCTCAATTTTCAATATGTCTTGGCCTTATGGTTAAATAAACAGACCAGTTGTCATCAAACTCATGTCAAGGAAGCACCCTGACCTGGACAGTCGGATGATGTGACCAGAATTTCACAATGACCTAATTTTCATGGCTGAACACATAAACTTGCTCAGAAGATGTTTTTTCATTTAATTTTGACCTAGAATTACGAACTGGCCAAATTACTATTTTAACTGCTATATTAGGCCCTACACCCCCGTCACTAAAGGTGAAAGAATACATATTGGCTTCAGATCGGATCTCCTTGGCGTCTGCATCTGTGTCTGGGTCACATACTTTGACCTTGGAAACAAGGTCAAGGTCAGATTTTGATGACCTTGACCTTGTTTCCAAGGTCACAGAAGGACTTAATATGTGACACATACATGACACATACACAATTGCAGATGCCAACGAGATCCGCTCTGAAGCCAATATGTATTCCCTCACCTTTAGTGGCAGGGGCGTGGGGCATAATATAGCAGTTAAAATAGTAATTTGACCAAAGGTTCGTAATTCTAGGTCAAAATAGAAAGAAAACCATCTTCCAAGCAAGTTTATGTGTTCAGTCGACCATGAAAACTATGCTATTGTGACATTCTGGTCACATCATCTGAATGTCCTTCTCAAGGTACTTCCTTGACATGAGTTTGATGATAACATGTCTGTTCATTTAACAATAAGGCCAAGAAATATTGAAAATTGAGGTCAAAAATATTAAAAAATTCTAAATGTCAATGGAAGTCTTTTTTGACAACATATGTTCAAATTAGACCAAATAAAATGATATGGAAATATAGTTTAGATGTTCTGTTAATCATTTTATCAAATCCTGTCTGTCTGCTGTACTCTTCTACCAAATGAGAATGTTTTTACAAGACAGGCTAAAACCATGTTGGATTACCCCACCCACTTCTTTGGACCCATAGCTCAGTAACTAGGGCTTTCCGCGCAAAGTCACATATGGTTCAATAAACTAGACACACTAGAGTATAACATCAGTCAAAAAAATAAAACTTTGGTAGGATGCAGAAAACCCACCTTATTGATACCCCCCCTTTCTATTACTTTCTTGTGAATGTTGTGAAATAAATCACAGGCGCTTGAAGTTCTATGCTATGAAACATATTTCAATGCCGCTAAACATCTAGGCTATGAGCCATTTTGAAGAAATGACTTATAGACTGCGTCAAGTGTAAAAGGTTTTGAGGGTTCTTTGAGCATAGAACTTCAAGCGCCTGTGAATAAATATACGCTGGGAAGTTAAAGACGACTCTTGCTGTATCAGACTGCTATATAACTGCAACTGCAACTCTCACATTACAGGTCCAGCGGAATACCGAAGAGTTTCCTTCGGAACTAGAACTAAGCATTCATTTTTATACACATAAGTATATGATAAAAAGATCACAACACGGTTGTTTTGATCCCAGCCCTGATGTCAGCCCTCGGACCATATCAGCCCTCGCCCTTTGGGCTCGGACCGATATGGTCAACTCGGGCTGAGATCAGGGTTGTTATCAACCGTGTAATCATCTCTATAGGTTTGGCAGACTGGGAGTTCGGACTAAAGACCGATTCAAACCTGGGTTTGGCAAACCTGGAGTTTGGACTGAAGATTGGGTCCAACTTGAGTTCGGCCCATCGGGAGTTTGGACTTAGATTGGGTCCAACATGAGTTCGGCAGACTCCGAGTTCGCACGAAGGACTGAGTCCAACCTGGGATCGGCAAACCCAGAGTTGGGACTAAAGACTGGGAACAATAAAGGTCAACTCTGGACTGCGACCCATCCAAAGTATGAAAAGTTCCCCATGCTGAAATCATTGTAAGTCCGAAGTCCGAACCTGCCCAACCCAACATGGACCCACAGTTAGTCCGAACTCCGAACCTACCGAACTGACAAACAACCCATTCTTAGTCCAAACTCCGAACATGCCAAACACATAATGGAACAACTTTTTTTGTCCGAACTCCGAACCAGCCGAACCCAACATGGACCCACAGTTAGTCCGAACTCCGAACCTACCAAACCTACCTAACAACCCATTCTTAGTCTGAACTCCGAACCTGCCGAACTCATGAAAGCCCCGTTTCTTTATTCCGAACTCTGAATCTTTTCGCCGAACTCAGAAACATGGACCCACAGTTAGTCCGAACTCCGAACCTACCGAACCAACAAACAACCCATTCTTAGTCCGAACTCCGAACCTGCCGAACTCATTAAAGCCCCGTTTCTTTATTCCGAACTCCGAATCTTTATTCCGCACTCCGAACCTACCGAACCGACAAACAACCCATTCTTAGTCCGAACTCCGAACCTGCCGAACTCATGAAAGCCCCGTTTTTTTTATTCCGAACTCCGAATCTTTACGCCAAACTCTGGGTCAAAACACAATCCTGGACCATCTTGACATATATAGGTCACTGCCCAAGCCGACCACCACCAGATCAGGAAAAGGCGACGGTTTCAGTACAAGGTTGTTGCATGGGGGCCCGCAGAGGGCATTATCTTAAGTTCGCGTGTAGTTTTTGTTGTTGTTTTTTCGGCGCAAAACAGCCTTTTTGTGCTGATGTACCATAAAACCCATATCACTCAGTCACTTTTGTTGTTGCTTCCCTGTTCTCAGATGATCCAGTATTTCACCATATATTTAAAGGTTTATAGCATTGCCCAAATGCATTTCAAACGCTTTTTATGAGGGAATCAAGGTTTGTTATGTTGTTTAATGCTGGCCAGCTGCTGATGAAGTTCCATAACCATAATATGGCAAGCCAAGTGCACAATAAGTCTACAAACATAGGTTTGAAAATGACAAACCTATGTTTGAACTTCTAACCCAGGTTTGAAATTCTTAAACATAGGTTTTTAAAGTTCTAACATAGGTTTCTAAAGTTCTATCAAAGGTTTTAAAAGAAGACATTCTAAAACCAATGATATAACATTCTAACCTATGTTCGAAACAAATTATGCTTGCTAAGTGCACAATAAGTCTACAAACATAGGTTTGTAAATTACAAACACGGGTTTTTACTCAAACCTATGTTTGAAAATCACAATCATAGGTTTATGGTTTTCTATCATGGGTTTTAAAATCTTTATCATAGGTTTCTGAAAACCTGTTATTGTAAATTTAAAGCCTATGTTTGAACTCAAAACCCATGACTGAGATTTATTAACCTGTGTTTGTAGACTTATTGTGCACTTGGCATTCATAATGTTATCCAAACTTATGTTTGAAAGTTAACTCACAAGTTTTAAAATGTCAGATTCTGAAACCTATGACAGAGATTTTAAAACCCATGACTGAATTCATAAACCTATGATTGTGATTTTCAAACATAGGTTTGAGTAAAAACCTGTGTTTGTAATTTACAAACCTATGTTTGAAGACTTATTGTACGCTTAGAAGGTTATATCACTAGTTTTAGAATGTGCTTTTTAAAACCTATGTTAGAACTTTAAAAACCTATGTTAGAGAATTTCAAACCTGGGTTAGAAGTTCAAACATAGGCTTGTAATTTCAAACCTATGTTTAAAGACTTATTGTGCACTTGGCTTGCCATACAGTGGGGGTTAGAGACCATTGTATCTTGGGCACAGCATATGAAAGGTGGAACGCATCCCTCTACTTTCGCTGCCTTATGCTTCCCTGATTCGAAAAAGGTTCCCATGAGAATGTATGAGACCCAAATAAATGAAACAGTAAGCGTACACTGTTGATTACTGTTGACACCAGTACCAGTGCAGTTACATCGTCATAAGAAATGCTCAGTTTAGTCAGTGTGGCCTTCACAGGACTGCTTAGTATGTAATTAACTAATTTGCATTCAAAAATGTGTGAGTTGATCTGTTCACATTTCAAGATTACATTGTATTTGCTAATTACTATTGTCTAAAGGTGTCAAAGAATTGTAAAGACATTGTTATACAACCTTATAATTACAAAATAGCTGACACTCCCGCACAGTCTTTTTGGCGGCGTCGTAGGAAAATGTACTTTATATGTGCCAACCGGGAAATAATCAGATCAGCCTATATAACCGCGCATTCTGATCAAAGTCTTTCCTAGTGTATGCACAATTGTTGAATCAAGTGAAAAGTGAATGTATGCTATTGCTAATGCATGTCTGTATGCTCATGGCATACGAGACGATAGTCATATTTAGGTTATGTTCCGAAAGATTTTGAGAGAAATCCCATACATGGGACAGAATGGTATGACTTTTTTTTTGTTGAAACAATACGCAGTCGTTTACGGTCTGATTGTATAATAAAACGTCGCCACTATTCTCTCTCTCTCTCTCTCTCTCTCTCTCTCTCTCTCTCTCTCTCTCTCTCTCTTTGCTTAACGCTTTGCTTTTTATTCTTCTTTGTGGCTCCTGGTCAGGGGCAAAAAAAAAAAAAAAAAAAAAAAAACTATAGACAACAAAAACTACGTGTTTACAGAGAAGCGTTAGATGATCTGTTAATTCAAGGAATCAAGCATTTTTCGGCATATTGTTTCTGCACTGTGTTATAGGCATTCCACATGCAGTTTCTGAACCGATTTTATGATACTTGCTCTTTATACTTTGGGTGGATTAAGGGTGTGATGATGTTCACTGGGTTCATTTGAGCACTGACCTGTACTATTTTTTTTTTTCAAATAGGCTTCCCCTGTAAACAAATACAGTGTTGCATCATAATCACAATGTAACTTTGAAAATGTGGTAAAAAAATCAATCATGATTTATCTGTAGCCCATCAGACCTTTTTTGACAGGTTGCTGTTTTGCCAGAGACGCTTTAATCAAGTTAATTCATTTAACTAACTTCCGAGACGTGTCTTTAATTTCCGTAGAATCTTGTAATTACATACGCTGTCTCAGACCTCTCGGAGCCCCACTAAAAGGAGATATTTTTTCTGTATTTAACATTCAAGGTCAAGCCAGGGCAATCCTTAACAGGAAATATGCTTTCAATGTTTGCTTTCACAAGGATATATTGACATGTACCTCAAAATACTACCTGTGCTCACCCCATTATCAAGAACTTTAAAGGGACCGTCTCGCTATCATAAAAAATCATCAAGCACATAAAAGAGACTGTCATATTATCAAGATATAGAAAATTAAAGAGATTGTCTGGTTATAGAAAAGTTTGAAACGGGTGTCTTGTTGTGAACTGCGGAACAACTAGTGCGGTATCTGTTAAAAGTGAAGACTGGAATCCGTCTATGGAAGACTTGGCGAAGAATATATCGCTTAAACTTGGCGAATATGTACTTTTTCGGGAGCAATTCTACCATTTTCTAGATAGCATGCGTTATCAATAGAGGTCAACTCTTACAGGAAAGAATTTGCTCTTCTAGAAACAAATTCTTTCATTTAAAAGTAGACACCATTTTGGAAGGGTAATACTGTCCATCAAAACAATAAGGAAGTCACAGACTTTGTCAGCCTTTGTAAAATCTGCAGATAAAATGAAAATATATTCCTATGAGGAAAGAATTTGTTTTGCTGTCAGAGAGCAAATTCTCTTCTTTATTAGTGGCCCATATGTGTATTTATTTTTCACCCGTAAACATTTCTTTTCGTTGCGCAGGTCATCAATTATTTTTGATTTCATATTCTAACACAGTTGGCCTATAGAAGAAATGGAAAATTTCCGTATTTTGTTCTGCAACAATTCACTATTTTGGAGCGCGTGAGTCTTAATGCTGACGTCACTGGCAATACGGACGTAATTTTGTTACTTTTTGAGACATTAGACGGTGTAAAGTCTCTTTTTTTCTGAAATCGCCATAAAAACGTCATCAATGATTTTCAATTTCATATTCTAATACAGTGCACCTGTAGAAGCAATGGAAAGTTTCCGTATTTTATTCTGCGACAATTCACTGTTTTGGAGCACGTGAGTCTTATTGCTGACGTCACTGACAATACTGAATAAGTTTTGTGACGTTTTGAGACGTTAGACGGTGTAACGTCTCTTTTTCTTTTTGAAATCGCCATAAAACGTATATTTATCTTAAATACAGACAAGAATATTAGCGGAAGCATGAACGCGCTGGCAGGAAGGTACGGAGAATTTGAATGACAAGAATACTTTTTCAGCGTTGTTGAGTATTAGAATCGAAATAGTTCAGCTCTAGCATTGAATTCATCGTTTGTCGGTCAGTTGTAAGTAGATATATCACTCGCGCTCCGCGACTGGCCTCCAAACAGTGAATTATTACTCAACAATTCACTGCTAGAGCTGATCTATTTCTTAAACAACACTTTCTAGAGTTGTTATCCCTTTAATGCCATGTGGACTATTCTACCTAACGATCCGGACAAGTCCATTTCCAGTATAAGGGATGTTCGATTTGGTTTAAACAATATTTATTCAATGTAAATTACATAGTTACAAGAAAAGTACAATATAACATGGTACAGGATCTGGCGGTAAGCGAAACGCTTGTTTTAAAGTCATCTCCTGAGACATGAAATCAGTTACAGTAACAGAAAGGCTTAGTCACACATTTTGTAAACCAATAATTTCAACAATAAATATGGAACGAGACATACAAAATAACCAAAGTCAAACATTCAAACATACATGTAGAGAAAATGACATGTGAAGAAAAAGAATAAATATAAGAGAAAAGCGAAAGTACCTCTATACTGAGTATTGAATTATACGCTATAATACAGTTATTGTACAAGGAATACATTAGATTTTATAGACTGTTGATGTATGGACAGACTTGAGGCAACAGAATACAGATAATTCGAAGGAAAAAAATAACAAAGAATAAATAAATAAGTAAATAAGTAATACTGAAAAGAAGACATTCTGTATTTAGAATACTGCAGAAAGGAAACATCTTGTCAAGGTTTACTCCCTCACACAGGTAATAAGTGTGTGCAAGAATAAAACTTACAAGAACCATTCTAAGAAGAAAGAGGTAAACTGAGAAGAAAAAAAAACAGTGAAAGCTCTGACCGATTCCCTGATTGAGACATAGTCCCGCGACCATGGCCATGCCTTGTCCAGTAAAAGCATCATATATATGGCATTGTTTTGAAGACTAGGATAATACTTTAGTAATAGAAATAGGATTATTATGTACTGACGAACCTGCCCGACTTAATGATAAAGTCCTGCACTTTTAAAAAGAGGGATTCATTTTCATGAAGTGACGCATTTTGTATACCAAACAAAAGGTCGTGAGTAGTGTAGTTGTGAAGATCGTTTGGTAAGTATCTGTTTCTCGCCAATGTGTACCTAGGGCAGGTGAAGAAAAAATGAGCTGTGCTTTCGAAGCCACCACATACACAGGACGGACTTGGAACAATGTTTTTACGGTAGAGATGAGAATTTAGAGAACTACATTCCATTCTAAGCCGTGCATGCAGTATTTGCCCGATCCGTGTACCAGTGTTGAAGTATTTAGGAGGTTTCTTTAGGTCTCTGTTAAGCAGGTATTTAAATGAGGAAACAGATGTGGCCTGTTTGATGTCTTCAGATAGAGAATTCCACGCTCGAATAGAGGATGGGAAGTAAGAGTTGAAGAATAGATTTGTGTTTGCATGAAGGGTCTGGGTATGATTAGAATTTCGAAGACTATAGTGGGTGGTATCTCTTATTAAAGGTGGAACGAGATCGTTCAGATAGGTAGGGGTAAGACCGTTCATTATCTTATAGAAAATAACCAGTTTATGTTTATCTCGACGAGACTGTAAAGATTCCCATCCAAGATCTGCAAACAGCCTATCAATGCCACATAATCTAGTGGCACCAGTAATGGTCCTAGATGCCTCTATATGAACAGCATCTAAATGTTTTTTTGGATTCGGTAGATGCATTATCCCAAACCGAATCGCAATATTCGAGAAGCGGGCGTATAAAAGATATGTACATTTGTTCGAGTGATTTCCTACTGATTTTGAATTTGAGCCCCCTCATTAGGTTTAGTCTCACCCACGCCTGTCGATGTTCGATTTGATATATTCATTGTCTAAACAATTCATGTATTAATGCACCCAGTGTTGGCACTGAACAGACGCGTTGGCGGTGTCTACTTGGATCTAGATTGCATACGTTTGCCAAACACCCATTTAAACAAGTCGCTGTTTGCCAGAGACCCTTTTTATTTATTTTAACAAAATTCATTTAACTTAACTTCCGAGACTGCCTTTAAATTTCCGTTAGAATATTGTAATTGGGTAATTAATGACCCATTCAATGCTGGATTCTTTTTGGTAAAACGGAAGATTATAATACTATCAGCAGATCCAGTATTTTTTTTTTTTTTTTTTTTTTTTTTTTTGTCATGCACAGGCAAAAAAGAACGTTTATTCATTCTTTTTCAAACAATAATAGTCATGACGAAGGTGTTGGTGAAGCAGGAAGCGGAAATTTAGCCTTGGTTAACAAGGGCCCTAGGTTATAAATCTTTTTTCATGCTCAACTCACCTTAGCATGAAATTCTACCTGCTAATAAATAGCAAATTACCGATAAGAACAGCTGTTTTCTTGTTCACTTTAGCTGAGTATGTAATTTTCTCTGCTTATGAATATGAAAATGCCAACATTAGTTGGCATTTTCATATTTATCAGCAGAGAAAATTTCATGCTCAGCTGAGTTGAGCATGGGAAAAGTTTTATAACCTCGGGGCAAGGTCTTATTACGATTCCATTTTTTTTAGATGTTCGTTCTGTCTCGCGATTACAGTCAGTATACAGAATGTATATTTTCCTGCACTTATAGCATAAAGTGAAACATTTTGTTAAAATTTCTTGAAAAATAATAAAACCTATGAAAACCCGTAAGTGCTTGGCAAACATACCATTAACCGTGTCCCAAGTATCAGTGCAGTCACGATCTAAAAAAAAAACAAAGTCTGTATGTCAAAGCAAAACATGATAGTGTTTTCATCGCTGTGGTTCCCATTCCCCTAGAGGCTCAACGGAACGGATCCATAGTTGCACACCTGGCACCGAAGTCTGTCCTATTTTGTTTTCATCTATGATGTTAGTCGTTTATATCCCCTGAGTGTGTGTGTGTGTGTGTTTTCTTCTTTTTTTCTTTTTTATTTTATTAAAATCTATGGGTCGAGTCCGGTAACTTCTGACAGCGGGTAAATTAAAGGAAACACTGTCACTGTCCGAATTAACCTGCTGTCCGAATTTACCCGACTTATTTTCATTCATTTATTTATTTATTTCGGAATATGCGACCTGCCCATGCCCACAACAGCCTGCGCTAAAGTTAAATTTGACTCGCTTTTTAAGATCCCTAGTCATAGATATATACAGGCTGGTCACAGCACGCGCAGTTTGAATACATTCTACGTAACAGGCGAAGAAAGACAATTCCTGTTTAGTGTTACTGAAATACTTGCAAGATTTGTCTAACTGCATGATCTGTTTTGGACTTTCCTCGGATTTATGAGCTCATAGAATGCTAGAATGGCGTCGCGGAGATATTAAGCTCACGAAATGCTAAAATGGCGTCAATGTGATAAACACAAAAATACAAATAAAACTTGTTGGGAGGACATAAATGAATGTACTGATTGTGCCTAGTTGTTCGACGGAAAAAATATAGTCTATCTCGCACCCACCGCAAGCACAGCAAGTCTCTGCCCTAACTTAAGACATTCTCAGTAGGACGTCTCAATGCCGAACGGGTGGTTGTGGTCGTGCGATGGCTCTGGGAAGCTTACAGTGCCGGGGCGTCTTACCAATTTCCATTAGGGTATACTATGCTTGCAGTATGTGCGGGTAAGGGTGGTGTGGCCTTTCTTCCTCTCGCCTATCATATCTCTTTTCTTTCGCCCTCTCTCAGGGAGGCGGCTCGATATAGACTCAAAACTGTCTCAAAGAGACTTTAAACCCATAACAACCAACAAACCAACTCAATGCCGAAAGTTTCAAGGTATCTTTGCTCTGCCCTTTGGATTTGTAGGGCGGAGCGAAGACCCGTTGAACATTTTTGGGTCATCCAATCGATAATGCCTTCACCTTAGACCTGCTGTGCTCGCGGTGGATGCGAGAAGGGGTTGCTTTTACTTTACGCCCAAACACTTAGGCACAGTCAGTACTCGTACATGTATTGATGTCCTCAAAGGAAGTTTTATTGTAGCGTTTTGTTTATCATAGCGACGTCATTTCATCATTTTTGGTTGCTTGTTTTGTGTTTAACGGCTGTTTTAGACAGTATTTTAGGCTATATCGAGGAGTCTCCCAGGTAAGAGAGAAAAAGAAAAATATGACAGGCAAGAGAAAAAAAATATCAAAAAAGAAGGAAAAAAAACGCACCCACTGCAAGCACAGTAGGCACTTGCCCTACTTTTCTCCAAGTATGACGCCCCGGCACTGAAATCTATGAGCTTATCACAGTGACGTCATTTTAGCATTCTATGATCCCCCGAGGGGAGTTTTCAGTGGTATAGATTTAAAATCATTGTTCACTGGCATATAACTATTTGTTTTATTACTTGTTATAACTATTTCTTTCATTTCTTTCCTTGTATGGAATCGTGTGTTTTATGTATGTATGTGTGAAGACGTTTGAAACTCTGGTGAAGGCATAAAGCCGAAAACGCACAGCTGTTTACAAGTTTGCACTGTTTGTGATTAAATCTTATAAACTTCTTTGAACCCTAAATTTTATCCTTTTCTGGATCCATTGCTTCACAAAAGGATTTTATTCGGTGCCATTTTTTTCACACACACATACATGTATAAAAGTGATATAGACTCTGCATGCTATTTTTTATGTTTTTGTTTAATCGTCACAAGAACAAATGCTTTTGATACCAATTCATCACTGTAACTTGAAAATAAGCATAAATAAATATTTATTTTTGGCAGCAGTTTCATCAGTGCATTAGGTAATGCAATGTCTTATTTAAACTATAGACTTGTTGCGTTTCATGATGAAAACCAGGGTAGATATTATGCTCCAACTTCAATAATTTGACGTTGCGTGTTATTGGGCGACAGTATTCAAAGGAGTATCAACTTCCGCTCTTCTCAGTCTGATGTTATGTACTTAGTCTCCCTTCTTTAAATAAAATGTACATGTCAATTTGGGTTCTAAAAAGCACTTAATCAGACGAGCTTCGCAAAAGTTAAATTAAGCTTATAGGTTTCATCGCCTGATGAAAACTCAAAAGTGGTGGTCTTGTTTGTAGAACCCTTGCGCGGAATCTGAAAAATTCACGAAAAATCGTCGACGGCATATTTCTTCTTTGTTAATTGAAAGCTTGTGTTTAGTCTTTTTGACAAGAGGGACAACTTCAATTTTCCCATAGTTAACTTTCAATTTTTGAGTAGCAATATTCCTTCGGCAGGTCTGCAATACGGAGTTTATGTCCCTCAGCTAGTCCACTATGCTGCCTGTTTCAGATAATTATCAAGATCAAGATAACAGGAAGCTGCTCACCAGTAAATTTGTTGTTGTCATAGGATTATTCGCAAAGCGAAGCTTGTGTCAACAGTCAAAAATTCTATGGGAGGCACCACGACCGCGTTGAACACTACGATGTGGCCGTTTCTAGACTTGTTTCCATTTGATGACCTCAGCCGAAGCATAGTAAGGCTGTAAAATACCGGACTTTCATTTTCACTGACTTATTGCACAGATACATTGTACGAGTAGATATGGCAGGTGTATTGAAACGAGCAGGAGGTATTACTCGCGAGCACCTGGTCACATCTCTGTTTTGGGTCAATGTCTGTGTTTCTAAACTATTTTAGAATCCTCCATGTTGAATGGGATTTACGAGTTTTGATTAATAATTTGGGTACGTTGACCACTTTAACTTCAACTCTTACTGGAAAGAAATTGCTCTTATGGGGGGGGATTGTTTCCTCAAAGATTTGTAGCTGTAGGTTAAGCATGTTGCGTTCATTATTGACAGAGTTATGCCCTTTTTATTAGTAGACAACACTGTATGGATGATCTATTACTGAAGAACCATAACTGCTGGAGTCTTGATAATTCGTAAGTGAATAAATCTAGCAGACCTGGGTTGAGATCCGCTGCAGCTGGAGGCAGGAATCTCTTCAGTCGTAAACGGGGTTCCACTGCACACGTTTTTTTTTTCATAAGGACCCTTCAATCGCCCTGATTTTGCATAAATACAGTTGAAAAGGACGTAAATAGCAAATCATCCATTCATCCTTCAAGATTTTCAGTAAGATGACCAGGTTTAATACATCGCTGTGTTCAAACCATTGCAGGTTATAAGACTCATGAAAGCCACTGTGACAACAAATATCACTACAGAGAACGATATTATACATAGTCTGTTCACAGAGTGGCTTACTTCCTTCCAAGAAATCGGTGTATTATCTCGGCGTTGCTGAGTTTCTTCTAATAATGACTCGTGCCTAGAACCTCTGTCATCTAAGTTATTTTCACTCGCGGGAATCCGCACTCTATCTCTGGATTTTTTCGTAAGTTTAGTTTTTCTTTCGCAAGTCATAATGTGCACGAGTTTCTCACAGAAAGGAGGTACTGGCATGCTTATGTCAGTGAAATAGATTTTTAAATTCAGTATTGCGGCAAGACATATAAGGACACTTATAATTAAAATTATCATTAAGTAATAGCACATGATTGACATTGGTTGTGACCTCTTCGGCAGATTGTCACTCACCAAGGTCAGAAAGACGGCGATAGCTAGCAGACATGTAATTGAGAAAGAAATCTTTTCTCCCGATTCTTCGGGCAGCATAAATGTAAACAGGTTTATACATGCCATGAAAATTATGGGCAACAAGACATTGACTGTAAGAAACAATGGCTTGCGTTTCAGAGTGAATTCAAGCGTAAAAAAGTTAGCGTCGACACTGGCGTAAGTTTTAACTATTGTCCATTCTCCATTTTCACTGTAATACGTCTGTAGAACGTAATTCCGTGTTGAAAGAAGAGTCATCTCTTCGAGACGGTATCCCCAGGGTGTGAAAATCAAGTAGCAAACCTGAAAAGAGTATAGGTTAAAGTAATACAAAGGCGATAGAAATCCGAAATTAACAACACAACGATTTACTCTTCTGCTCAAGCAAAATTCTTTTTGATTTGCCGCTCAGGCTATGCTGTTTTTAAATGGTCTTCCAAAAATAGTATTTATGCAATGCTAGAGACAACCCACTGCCGTTATACTAGAATTCTAAGTCCATGGTGACGATGTTTCTTGAACGGCTCGTTGATTGGTAGGTTTGCTCGCCATTAGAGTCTCTAAAATTTCTTTGTTTGAATGCTTCTCTTACTTATGTCATGATTTGTTCAAATGTCTTTGACATTTGACCGTAGCATTTTGACCGCAGAAGCAGTGGGTTGTTAGAGCCCACTGTTTCATGGGTACAGCATTTTAAAGAGGGTATCCTTTATTTTTCTTCGCTGTCTTTAACATTCTTCGATTGGAAACTGCTGAGTTGGCAGAGTTTTCAGGCAATGCCCCGTTGGGAAATAAATCCCGCGGCTTTCTCTGCCAATGCCAAGCCTTTTAATCGCTCGACCACAGTGCCGCTCTATCTGTGATATAGTTGCAGAGAAAATCTGTACTTAACAGTCTCGGCTGTTTTACTTTTTATTTAAGCAATACTCAGTGGAAGTTAGTTAAGTGCCTTTTGGAGTCAATATGTCGTGATACAGAGAACTCTTTATAGAGTAAATCATTTTGTAAATGATAAAATGGAAACGGATATTAAAGCTGGTTGTCGATGAAGATCAGGACAGCTACCATGACGAAAAGCCTCCCTTGTTTGTATGATAATCGGCGAGGGGGGTGGCAATGGGTTAAGTTTCACGCACCTGGAATCGAGCTCCTGTAGTTAAGTGACCTGATGCGAACTGTCACTCAAAATACACGGTCTGGATCGAGATCCGGAACATCCTTTTAAGGAAACGGAACAGACCACCAAAGATGGCGGACCGGTTTACACACGCGAAGTAGGTGCTTCTTTTTATCAAACTAGCTGACTAAATATCGTACGCATCGGCCAAACAAGCCGTATCACCGAAGGTAAAATACATATCTCCATATAAAAAAGGCAGTGATGTGGCGAAAAAAATATACCCAGTTCGCTTGTATCGGCATATTTTTAAGTCTGTTATTGTGCAGTTTGATTTTTTAGTGCTGACCCAAATATATTTTTGGCTTTCCTATGAAATGCCATTTATATTTTCTTATCACTTTTTATAAAATACGATGCCCATTTCAAGTCGTCCCTGAAAACCGTGTATAAATCTCTTGGCAGTTTTTGGAGAATATTCATTTATATTAGACGTGTAAGCTGCATTTGTCACCGGAACATACTCGCTAGTTCAACACAAAATGTCAACGGAACATCTCGAAGTATATTCCAGTGACAAATGTTTGGGATCTGGGACTGAATTGGACATCGTATTTTATAAAAATTATAAGAAAATATATATAAGGCGTTTCATTGGAAAGTCAAGAAAATATTTGTGTCACCACTTAAAATTAAAATTGCACAATAAAAGACTTGAAAATATGCCGATCATACGAATGTGTATATCTATTCGCAACATCGCTGCCTCTTTTACATGGAGACATTCATTTTCCGTTCGCTTATATGGCTCGTTTACGTATAGTCCGAATAGTCCGGCAATAAACCGAAGCACCATCGTAGCGTGTGTAACACCGGTCTGCCATCTCTGGTGGTCTGTTCCGTTTCTTAAAAAGGATGTTCCGCATCTCGATCCAGAGAGTGAAATATGCATTAATAAATTCTGATTAGTTAGATTATTTGGAAGCAAGAGATACACCAAAGAAATGTGGATAGCAGATTCGGTTTAAATGAGCCTGTACTGAAAGTACTGAAACGCGCAACACCGACACGCCCACTAGCACCGGCTAAAGCAGAACTCTGTTTTCAAAATGACTCTAAATGAACCCAATGATTCAAAAGGGCCAGAAAATATAATCTGCACTATGAAGATGTACGGAGAGACTAATCAGCAAAGATAAAAACCTCGGACAAACAAATATACTTTTGTGACAATAGATTTTTATGTATAATGTTATCGACGTTTTCGAAAGGCGGAGCAGTCAGCGCATTCGCGTAAAGATCAACTGAATTTCGGGGCTTCAATGTGTAAATTAAATTAACAAATATTTAATATCACACGTTGTTAATGCCTATAATTATGTCACCTAGTCTTTACAAGTGATTTTGACCATCTTACCTGTGTGTCAAAGGGATAGTATGTTACATCGACTTGGCAAGTCGCCTTGAATATAGCTCCAGGGGCGAAAAAGGCAGTGCCATCGAAGTGATATCTGACGGTCATCCATTTAGCTCCTACGTCATGTGCAGACTCGTAGGGGTTACCAAGAACAAGAATGGGGTACCAGACATCTTTCAGTTGGTATAGCTGTGTTGTTATACCACCATAGGATTCCGGGTCCCACGTTATCTTTTCGTCCGCCCAGACGAGGTACATCAGTGCGGCTACTGAAAACTTCTCGTCGACTTCGTCAAAGTCTTGCAGTGCAATAATATCAAAGGAAACATTGACCTGAAAAAAATATATGTATAGAGGATCTTACACGAGTGGTCATTTCATATGAAATTTATGAAACTAGCCTTCGGCGAGTTTCATAAATTTCATATGAAATGACCACGAGTGTAAGATTCTGTTTATCATGTGACCCTTTAAAATGGGATTTTATCGCCTTCAAAACGAACATTATTTCTGTAAAAAAACGCATGAGCGCCAAAGTGTTATTACACGTGTGGTCATACGATTTTTATGACACGACGTTATCCACTGAATAACAACGACATATATTTGATCGTTTAGTTCTTTTCTGATAAATGATTAGCTTAATCTGAATTTGTTTTTAATATTTAATCGTTTCGTTTAGTTCCTTCTAATAAATAATTAGCTTAGCTCTCTCTCTCTCTGTGTGTGTGTGTGTGTGTGTGTGTGTGTGTGTGTGTAATTTTATGAGAGTTGTGTTTTGTCCTCGAAACAAAACATTTTACTCCTTCGTGCCCCTAAGACTGCAAACAGCTTAGAAAATGGTTTTGCTAATTTCTGATCCTTAGCAACGGAAGGACAGTGAATATGTCATGTTTTTCCTTTCTAGTGTTGGTATGCCTTGCTGCAGAATAGTTTTCAAACCAACGTTATATTTCAGAATCACAGCTCTCTTGTTATATGCGCCATATTTTTCTAAGACTGCACTTTTATAAGTGTGGTACCTATTATTTATCAAGAATACCATTTTAAGAGTGATGGCATCACCATATATGGTTACACAGTTTGACTGCTGCTGTGTAATGGTCCACTATTTCCTGGAGGCTACTCACTTGTATTGGTGAGGACTGATTTTCTACTGGTCGATGTCTCCTGTCATAACCACTCAACATCTCCTCCATCAACGTTAAAGAGTCGTTCAAAGTATGCCCGCTCACGAAACCACTACCGCCTAAACAGAGGATAATCAGCAGTAGAAGAGAAGCCATACTTTATACGTCAAAACACGATAATCGAGAGTGAGTCTTTTGTTTTATTTCTGAAAAAAATGTTATAATACATACAGTAATTCTGTAACTGGTTTAGGTATATAAACACTTCTACAGCCTTGCTGTAGAAGCCGGCTTTTATGGCAACGCGGATAGCTCTTTCACGAAGTTAAGCAACGGAGATCGCGGTTAGTACCTGGATGGGTGACCGGTCGCTTGACTTGGTGGACGACCCGGTTAACGCTACACTCCATATGTACATGTAGTAGCAACTTCATATGTACAGATTCAGCTCTCTGAGGTCAAACAGCGATTAATCACATGACAGCAGTGTCACAACACGTTTTTAGTGTGCCTTTACCAATGAAAGTACAGAAAGAGCTGCCGATATTGTTACCCTCGCTCGACTTCACGTTGATGTTGACATCGACACCAAATTAGTCCTGACAAAATTTGACGTTTATATCTCCTCTTATCAAACGTCTGGGGAGCTTATCGGATAACTAGGTTCCGTCGTTGTTTTCGCGGCCATTTGGCTAATCGCAGTCTAACTTCGTATGTACCGTACCGTCCTTTTGCGGGAGGCCAAAGACGCGTGTTTTTATGCAAATCACTGAAGAATGCCAGATCCAGATCAGAATAGTGATATCGGAGTTACATCCCTTTGAATATTAAACAAGCCCCCCCATATTGGATCTTGTGATCAGACCGGCGATGAAATTTTCTGAAACATACTTACTATGCAAAAGCCAGATCCCGCTATTTACTTGGTAGTTATACCCCCTTGATTTCCAAGCGCCTTCAGTTTTATTTGCTTTTTTTCTGAAACTTATTCAGAGCTTGTTCTGAAACTAATAAAGAAAATTTGCAGTCTGAGTTTCAAATTCCTCTAGTTCTCACTATCGAATTCAAATGCAGCACGTAAGATTTTAATTTACTGATGTTAAAAAAAAAGGAATTAATACAAACAAATCCTACATTCCGCTCTCGCACACACGCATGGAAAGTTGACTGTACTTAGTATCCAGGGACATACCTATGATCAAGTGGCTCAATTTTTGCGTTTACATCAGTTGCTAAGTAACTCAAAGGGACAGTGTCTTCAAGCTTGCAAAACAGTTATAGCTGGGGAAAGACAACTGAATGCAGTGGTACAAATGGAGCCATGACCTATATTTCACGGTTGGCGTTTAGCTCAGTTTCTAAGAGAAAAAAATGTAGGTTAGCCTATTGCGTTCAGCTCAGTTTCGCAGCAATCAAACGGGATCCTGGTACACCTTCATATTCGGGTAAGGGCAACCAAATACAATTATCCATTTCTGGTGTAAGCCTATATTTTATGTTTAACTGCACTTTAAAATAATCTTTACTGTGTTGCACGTTAGTTTCTCTATAAATTCAAGGGGTAGACAGAGCACTAGATAAGAGGGGTATTTGATGATAATTGAGGGATAATTTTTTTTATTTCTCATTGAAACCATATGTTGTGACCCCTCATCTGAACCGTCTCGTCGAGACGGTTCTGATGAGGGGTCACAACATATGTTTTTATTGAGAATTAACAAAAATTATCCATAATTATCACCAAATACTCCCTCTTATCTAGTTCTCTGGTAGAGTCATAGTATTTGTCATACGTGACATCTGAGAAGACCGACAGGAAGCAATGAACAATTTCTGATGCTGACTTTGCATATTTCCCGAGAATGGCGACACAAGGGGCACCAGGAAGGAGATGTACTTGCAAAAAGCCATATTTATCCAAGTGAATGAAAGCCAGACCCCGCTTAGATTTATGCCGCTAAGATTTATGTCTTCCTGTTAGAACAGTCTAGATATTTAACCAGAATTTAAAAAGGTTCCTCTAAATCAATATTTTAGTACTGATTCCAGTGCTACAGAACCAGATCTAGCGCTGAAACATTGACTAATAGGGTTAATGACATCTTTGAGACCAGCAGAGATATCAGCCCAGTAGTTTCAATATACATGAATAAGGGTACCTTTACCAAATTTAGTGAAACAGAAGCGCGTTAATTTTACTTCTTCAGTGTCGCTAAACCCCAAGGGTTCGAAGAAAATGTGATGGACAGGTTTCGGCAGGCAACGAACATTCCATTCCGTGCCGGGGAGGTCGTGTGGTACGATGGTGCTCCGTGTAACTTCTAGTGCCGGGGCGTCCTACTAATTTGAATGGTAGTAGGGCAAGGGCCTACTATACTTGCAGTAGGTGCGGGTGGGGTTTGGACATTTTTTTCTCTCGTCTATCATTTCTCTCTTCTGTCTCCCTCTCTTTTGGAGGAGGCCCGATATAGACTGAAATATTGTCGCAAAGGGCCGTCAAACGCAAAACAACCAACCAACCCTTTCCGAGCCTCACTTACTATCTCATTCCGCGTGACACATTATGTAAGAGACGCCTACGTAATAACTCGCGGACGCAGCTGTCCACCATCAAGCCACCTAAACCCCAGGCGTCTCCGGAAAGGCAAAAGACATGGCCATCAGGGAGGAGATATCTAATGCAACAAGCCTTATTCATCCAAACGAATGGAAGCAAAACGCCGCTAAGATAACCGTTACCAAATAGTAAAAATCAAACGTTACGTCCAGCTTATTCAACTGGTACTGTCACTTGCAAAACTTTGTATTGCTTGGTACCTCTTACAGAGGGACTCAAAATTTTAAGCTCAAGAGCTTCAAGACTGCCCCTTCGTGTTTCTAACATCACTCTAAAGAAAGCTACGAAAACTGTTTTATAATTTTCATTATTATTCAGTTGTAAAATAAGAAAAAAAGAATATTTTCAAGTTACATACCTAATATCACACTGTTATTCTCGCTGGATTGACTAATTCTAAACGTAAAGAATAGGATACAGATTCAAATATAAGTCCCTAGACCTTCTTCTGAATCCTTATATTGTTTGTACTTGTGTTGTACTTTTAGTGATTATAGTGTTTAAACCAAGTAAATATAGCATGCTAATTTAAAATCTATGAAAGAAATAAATATCACATCCCGTAGCGAAGCAGGTTTACTGAATTTTGACGAAAAAAGAACTACTCAAATGTTTTCTTTTCTACAACAGACAAAACGAATTAGAAGAAAGAAATGTACAAAGAAAACGCCTAAAACAACTTCCAGACGAACGTGTAACTTCACACTTCTAATTAATTCAGCCTCAGCGAGAGAAAACCTGCAATTATTCAGAAAGGTCATGCAATGCGTAGTCTGTATTAGTCTAAAATAATTGGATTAAACGTTTTGATTAACTACGCATATCCTCATTTTAAAAATAAATATATCGCAAATGCGCAAGCGTTGCTCTATGTATGTGCAATTTGCATGTACCCAAAGACAAGTTTTTCCAAGGGCAAGGCATAACTGTTGTTAAGCACCTACAATTTCTCGTGTTTTGTTATTTCTGGTTGTATGTGTACAATATCACGAGAAAAGGGATTTTATTGGATGTTCAACTGCAAACATATATTACTGTACCTTTTTCGCAGTGTGACCAGAATCTGCCTTCGGTTAATGAATCCTTCAAGGTCCATAGTAGGAATGACGGAGTTCAGATAGCGCAAAGTACGCGATCTAATCTGAGTTGGGTGTTCGATGATGCTATAATGCCTTTTTCTATTGATGCAACTCATATGGAATAATGAGCTGTAGAAAATGTTTTCGCGAAAATGGTCTCTGGACGCTGGAACTCATTAAGCAGCAGGATACACAGCGCTGAAACAATGGCAAGGACTTTATACCACGTTGAAGAAATTATGCCGACTAGAACGACTGTTCTGACACAGCTTGATCTTAATCCGACAACTCAGAACTCATAACATTTTATTGTTGAGGTTGGAGTTCGGCAGAAAGTTTTTTGGATTACAGGTGACCATACAATTCAGTGAATACGGCCCAGGCTTTTGCAGGGGATCTATAGGGTTTTCAAGAAAGCTTTTAAACTGGTGGAACATAAAACTCTTCTTCAGAAATTGAACGTATATTGCCTCAGTGATGAATCTTTAAATTGGTTTTCATTGTATTTATTAAATCATTCACAAAGAGTAACGGTGAAAATGTAGTCTATACTCCCTCAATTTTCAATTATTGGCCCGCTGTTGTTCTTAATGTTTATTTATTATCTTACTCTTTACACAAAAGATGTAAAACCCGAAATGCATGTTGATGATACAACGCTATTACATATAACTATTTGCAAAGACGTAATACAAGCCAGTTAAAAAATAAATAAAGAGAGAAAAGTGAAGAATTTGGATAGCTGGTGCAAATGTAATGGTGTGGTTCTTAACTCTTCAAAAACAAAAGTAATTCTCGTAACATCACAAAAACGAAGTAAATTAAATGATGAATCATGAAGTCTGTAAATATCGCCTATTAACGTTGACAATAACCTACTTTGGTTTTAACATGTGAAAAATGATTTCTTCTTACTTCTGGTTGCTGGCAAACACCTATGAATTTATATAATTTGAAGACGGTTAAATTTTATAAAGTGTAACATTGTTTGTCACAAATTAATCTTTTGGGGATTTACATGCTTAAAAAAGGCTTGTCGAATGAATTTAAAGTATGAAATAGATGATATTGTTAGTGTGTTGTTATTGTCCCCCGCCTTTTCGAAGAAAAGCGGAGGGACATAGTTTTCGGCATTCCGTCCTTCCTTCCGTCCGTCCGTCCGTCCTTCCGTCCGTCCTTCCGTCCATCCGTCCTTCCGTCCTTATTTCCGTCCTTCCGTCCCCCTAATGTAGTAGGTACCTTGTGTGCGCAACTCCTCCTACAGTTTTATGCCGATTCTTTCGAAACTTTACAGATGTTTTTGTCATGGTCTGAAGATGCGCATGTGGTTTGAATATAATCCTGAGATTATTTTTTGTCACTTTTTCCACAAGTTGAACTTAGTAATTTTTTAGGCATTTTTACTATCAAAGTGACTAGATAGTGGGTACCTTGTGTGCACAACTCCTCCAACAGTTTTATGCTGATGCCTTTGAAACTTCACAGGTGTTTTGGTCATGGTCTGAAGATACGCATATGGTTTGGATATCTTCCTGAGATTATTTTTGTCACTTTTTCCACAAGTTGAACTTAGTAATTTTTTAGGCGTTTTTACTATCATAGTGACTAGATAGTAGGTACCTTGTGTGCGCAACTCCTCATACAGTTTTATGCCGATGCCTTTGAAACTTCACAGGTGTTTTGGTCATGGTCTGAAAATACGCATGTGGTTTGGATATATTCCTGAGATTTTTTTTGTCACTTTTTCCACAAGTTGAACTTAGTAATTTTTTAGGCGTTTTTACTATCATAGTGACTAGACAGTGGGTACCTTGTGTGCGCAACTCCTCATACAGTTTTATGCCGATTCCTTTGAAACTTCATAGGTGTTTTGATCATTGTCTGAAGATATGCATGTGGTTTGGATATAATCATGAAATTATTTTAATTACTTTTTTTGCAAATTGAACTTAGCCATTTTTCATACATTTTTACTATCAAAGTGAATAGATAGTTGGTACCTTGTGTGTGCAACTCCTCCTACAGTTTTATGCCAATTCCTTTGAAACTTCACAGGCGTTTTGATCATGGTCTGAAGATATGCATGTGGTTTGGATATAATCCTCACATTATTTTGTTGATTACTTTTTTCACATTTTTAACTTAGCCGCTTTTCCAGCTCAAACACTTAAGTGTATATACAGTGGAGACCTAGTTTCCAAGGCGGGGGACATAAATTCGTCGAATTTGCTTGTTGTAATGTCTACATGTGGTATGTGCCTATATGTCTTTTTCAATCGAATGTATGTATTTTTTTATATATACGCGAGGGTCCTTGATTGGAATAAACAATAGTCAATTCAATTCAATTCAATATTGCTGACAATTTAAAAAAAAGAGTATTAAGAGAAAACGAACGCATATTCCGAAGGAAAGCAAATTTTATGTTGAAGAAGCGTCATTTAGTATCCAAAATTTGTTTGAACGTGTAGTAGTCTTGAACAATATTTCCCAAATTCTACAATATTCCTTAACCCAATCGTTTTTTATTCCAAAGCATACTAAAGACTTGTTTAAACACAGTATGGTCTACTCTGTTATACTTATTTGGAACGGTTTACCAGTGTATGTAATATATATCTGCTTTCGGTAACCGATGTTTAAGATGGATGAAGTCTTTTCAATTAGCAAATTTTTAGCCAATTATTATTATTATTTTCAGATAATTTATACGTTAACGTTTTGTCTGAACCTGTGAACGTGTGCGTTTAAGTTTTTTAGCGCGCCTTTGCGAAGGAAAGGAGAGCTTATGCTATACCCCCGGCGTCGTAGTCCGAGTATGCATCAGCGTCCGTGTCCGTGAGCAGTTTAACCTATGTTAGCCATTTGCGTTTAGGTCTTTTTCTCACAAAGTATAAGGGCTAGAGTAATGAAACTTGGTACACACTTACGTCAGAACATGATCACCTGAATATATGCACCATGTATAACCCTGACCTACCGGTCATGGTCTACTGACTTTGAAAAATTTAGGTTAATGTAGTTTAACCTATGTTAACCATTTGGGTTTAGGTTTTTTCTCATAAAGTATGTGGGCCAGAGTAATGAAACTTGGTACACACTTACATCAGCACATGATCACCTGAATGTAAGCACCATGTATGACCCTGACCTACTGATCATGGTCTGTTGACTCAGAAAAAAAATAGGATAATATATTTTTAGCATTTGTGTTCAAGTCTGTTTCAAAGTAGTTATAAGGGTTAGAGTCATGATATTTAGTCATTACTTGCATCTGAACGAGGGCCTGTGAGCGTAACCGACCATGTAGGACAGTGACCTACATTTTTACGTTTCAATGTCTTTTGATATATTGGTTACAGTTATGATACGTTGCACACTCTTACACATGGACAAAATCATTTCAGCAGCACCCTCTTTGTATGATTTTTTATATATTTTATGCTTCATTTGACTTTATGATACGCTTCACTTACTTTATGATATTTCTCAGTTCCCATATGGGTTAGAGCCATGATATTTGGCACACACCTACATATGGACAAGACCATATGAACACCATGATCCATGTATGGATTCGACCTATTTTTTTGCTTCACTGACTTTAAAATACGCTTCACTGACTTTGTGATATTTCTCAGTCCATATATGGGTTAGAGCCATTATACATGGCACACACTTATATATGGACAAGAACATTTTAGCATCGCCATACATGTATGGATTTGACATGTGTTTTATACCTCACTAACTCAGTCATACAGCTGCTTTGCATTAATTTTATACCTATGCAATTTTTTCATAAGTCTTAGCATACCCCAAAGTGCATTCTAGATTCGGCTGAAAGTCTTTGTTGTCAAAAAATCTTAGCCTCACTGTGGGAATAAATAAAGGGACACTGCTTAGGATTTCAGAAAAGTTCG
Source organism: Ctena decussata (assembly GCA_963989385.1). Classification (NCBI taxonomy): domain Eukaryota; kingdom Metazoa; phylum Mollusca; class Bivalvia; order Lucinida; family Lucinidae; genus Ctena; species Ctena decussata. The sequence continues at coordinate 49,134,495 of OZ022500.1, forward strand.
CTATATTGAATATTGCGGAGAAGCTGTTTTGCAACCTATTAAAGTTATCTTATTTATATTGACAAGTGTTGAAACGCTTTCGCGTAGTTTTTGTCGTTTTCGTGGTGTACAGGAATATGGTAATGAAAACCCGAGATCGACATTTCAATAACAGATATTTAAACATGTTACATATTTGATTATTCGCATAATTTTTTTTTCTGCAAGCAAATATTTAACCTTAAAAAGAGCAAGGCGGGATCGTCTTTCAGAAAATTAGCATAGGTCCTGTGCTAGAAAACAGCTTAGCTTGCTTTAGAAATACCTCTATTTTCCCATCTGCAACCTATTTTGCAAACATACTTTTCATAGCTTGCGGTTAGTCACTGATAATTGGAAATTCAACGTGACGGAAGAGAGGGGTGGGGTAGTTGACTCAAGTTTTGCTTTAAAAAAGTTTAAATTTCGATACTCAGCAATATATCTATACAGCGAACTTTCTGGAATCCTAAGCAGTGTCCCTTTATTTATTCCCATGGTAAGTGTAAGATTTTTTTACAACAAAGACTTTCAGCCGAAGCTAGAATGCACTTTGGGGTATGCTAAGACTGTATGGCGCGCTTTCGTTGTCTTCTGACAATTCTTTTTTTCTTATAGTTTTTTTGTTGTTGTTTTTTTCATTTATGTACAAATGTGAAAATACAGTCTTTATTATTATTTTTATCAACAATGACATCATTGAATGCTTTGATGCTTTTTTTTTCAGAAACTACGAGTATATTCTCAGGAAAATTATTTTATGCATATTTATTTTCAGTTTGAATTAGGATTTAATATTGCTCAGGGTTTTCTCAGTTTGAGTGCTTCGGCCCATAGGGTTTCACTGTTCGACTTCTGTTGCTCCAGCGTTTCAGAGAGGTTGCTAGTCCGTTGACCACCTACATGTGAAATGGCTGTTCCCATGGCTGCCACTGGTGGTGACTAATTTTGTGTTGTCTCTTTCCCACATTGTGTCTTGGGTTGGGTCTAGGATTGAATTGTGTCAGTTCCTGAGAATTTTCCTCCTTAGTTTTGCTGTTGATTACTTGTCTAGTTTTATCTCAGCGATGAATCTTGATATACATGTATATGTTCGCTGTTTTCACACCTGGTTAACTATGTTTCCAAGGATGTAACGAAACGAAAAAGTCATAGTTACCAAACGACCTGGATGTTGCCAAGTGAAAAAGAGGTTTTACTGTACGAAAAAGAGTCATAGTTACCAAAAGATCTGGTCAGATATAGTCTAATACATTGTCCCAAAGATGTTGTTGACTACATGATTCACTATCGCTAGGTGTTTTATTACCCAACCAGTGCAGGGTGTAAGGAAGATCCTCCTGCGTCTGAAGTTACGTAGCGCACAAACAGGCGATAGTATACAAATACATGCTTTTGTTTGCAGTAGTCAAATCTGTCGCCCCGAGATGCTGTGGAGACCCGATGCACTATCGCAGGAGGTCGCCAGCCGGTAATCCATAGCACTATGGGGCGACAGATTTTACTTTTGCCCGTAGAGGGCATGGAGTAATTTATTTATTACCCAATCATTGCAAAACCATGTATCCATTGAGCAAGGAACGTCCTACTACGTTTGGCGTTACACAGCGCCTGACCGGACGATATTAAAAACATTGACCACAGCTTTTGCTCGAAATCTAAACGTGCGACATCAACAACCAGGCGATAATAAAAATATTGAGCGATGAACGCGCTAACACTTTTGCAGAGAATATAAAATTGCTGTATAATACAGTCATCATAAAATATGGACTGCAAACTGAATTTTGACCTTTACATGCTGAAATAAATGGGAAATTACAGTATATGACATTTTCTGGAGACTAGAATAATTTTTGACCCATAGTCATCTCAAAAGACTCTTGTGATACTAGATATGAAAATAATGAAAATAATAAGCCTAAATAATAGAGACATTTTGTAACATTTGATGTCAGCCATGTCTGATTGACGGCTTGGTGTTTTATCTGTTTTCTCGAGTCATATCTAAAAAAAACCCAGACCAACCAAAAATAAATTTGTGAGGACTGATTTCATGTAGTAGGACTAGCCTGGTGTGTGCCTGATTTTGTGAGGACTGATTTCATGTAGTAGGACTAGCCTGGTGTGTGCCTGATTTCTTCACTGTTCGCATGTATCATTGAATACAGTCAACACTCGATATCTCGAAGTCGAACTTCAGCCCAAACTACCGATATCTCAAAGTAAATTTTCTGGTACCAGAAAGTTTACTTTAAGGTATCAGTAGTTTGAGATAACAAGAGTTGAAATGTAAATAGAAAAATAAGTAAAATATATTCTTTCATATATGAAGACACTTTGAGATATCAGTGTTCGAGTTATCGGGAGTTGACTGTATTTACCTGAATATATATGAAAACGTTTATGCTAGCAGAAACGAAAACGACTATTAAATGCATTATAAGATGCATTAGACCATTTTAGTTTGTTTGTTTTTTCTCTGTGAAGTAAAGTGATAGTTCCACAGGCACATATTGCAATTAAAATAACTGAAGAAAATATTTAAGGTTTAATTCTTCTGATTTGTCTTTTATACTTTCTTTGTGCAGAACATAATTTATCTAAAAGCTTTGACGGTTGTTTCAGTGACATCAAATCAATGTAGGCGAAGGAAAATGAAGAAAATTAAATGCTTTTCTGTTCCTTGTTTCTAGTAAAGATGAAACTATTCAGTCCAAAACTAAGTGTAAGTCACTGTTTGTGGTCAGGATAGTTCATAACAAGTAGCCCAATGGGGCAACAATCGCTCACCTGTCAGTACCAATTTGAGACCCCCCCCCCTGCCCACCCAATGTGTTCAGAATGTTTGAACCCCAGGGGCATGGTTGGTTGGCAGGAATAAGTAGGGCACCACATAACATTGCTACATACTAAATACATGTGTATTTATGCTCAGAGCCTTTTGATTCCAGAAAAGAAGAAGTAATATGTTTTAAGCTCTAAATCTCAATATTAATAAATGACCCGAGTGCGTCGCTAATTTGGACCCCAGGGGCATGGTTGGCAGGATTTATGTAGAGTACCATTAAACTTTGCTACTTACTAAATATCTATGCTCTGTGTTTTTCTAATTTCAGAGAAGAAGATTTTTGAAGATTTTTAGCTAAATAGCTCTAGATAAACAAATGACCCCTTGGGCTGAGGCCAATTTGGACCCAAGAGGCTTGATTGGCATAATTTACATAAAAATGTAAAAGGTAAAGGTTTCCCATAGCCTAATAGCTGTAGGGGCAGTGAGGGTTAGAGACCCACTGTATCTTGGGCACAGCTGATGAAAGGCGAAGCCCATCTCTCTCCTTTCGCTGCCTTAGCCTTCCCTAATTCGAAAAGGTACCTATTTACTGCTGGGTCGACAGAGAGAGTTTTCCAGTCATCGGATGGCGACGGTGAGCCGCGAACTCACGACCTTCCGGTGACTTTCTGCACAATAACCGAGCCACTCTAACCACTCGACCAAGGCGCCTCCCTGCCCACCCCATGTGTGCGGAATGTTTGGACCCCAGGGGCATGGTTGGTTGGCAGGAATAAGAGGGGCACCACATAACATTGCTACATACTAAATATTTATGCTCAGAGCCTTTTGATTCCAGAGAAGAAGAAGTTTTATGTTTTAAGCTCTAAATCTCAATATTAATAATGACCCCCAGGGCGTCGCTAGTTTGGACCCCAGGGGCAAGGTTGGCAGGATTTATGTAGAGTACCATTAAACATTGCTACATACTGAATATCTATGCTCTGGGATTTTTCTAATTTCAGAGAAGATTTTTGAAGGTTTTTAGCTAAATAGCTCTATATAAACAAATGACCCCCTGGGCTGAGGCCGGTTTGGACCCAAGGGGCTTGATTGGCATAATTTACATAAAAAAGGTAAAGGTTTCCCATAGCCTTATAGCCGTAGGGGCAGTGGGGGTTAGAGACCCACTATATCTTGGGCACAGCTGATGAAAGGCGGAGCCCATCTCTCTCCTTTCGCTGCCTCTTCGCTGAAGAAGATTTTTGAAGGTTTTTAGCTAAATAGCTCTAGATAAACAAATGACCCCCTGGGCTGAAGCCAATTTGGACCCAAGAGGCTTGATTGGCATAATTTACATAAAAATGTAAAAGGTAAAGGTTTCCCATAGCCTAATAGCTGTAGGGGCAGTGAGGGTTAGAGACCCACTTAATCTTGGGCACAGCTGATGAAAGGCGAAGCCCATCTCTCTCCTTTCGCTGCCTTAGCCTTCCCTAATTCGAAAAAGGTACCCATTTACTGCTGGGTCAACAGAGAGAGTTTTCCAGTCATCGGATGGCGACGGTGAGCCGCGAACTCACGACCTACCGGTGACTTTCTGCACAAAAACCGAGCCACACTAACCACTCGACTACGGCGCCTCCCTGCCCACCCCATTAATAAATGACCCCCAGGGCGTCCATAGTTTGGATCCCAGGGGCATGGTTGGCAGGATTTATTTAAAGTACCATCAAACATTGCTACATACTAAATATCTATGCTCTGGGATATTTTAATTTCAGAGAAGAAGATTTTTGAAGGTTTTTAGCTAAATAGCTCTATATAAACAAATGACCACCTGGCCTGAAGCCAGTTTGGACCCAAGGGGCATTTTACTACTACAAGGGACTACTAAATATTGCTACATACTAAATGTATATGCTCTTGGCCTCATGGTTTCAGAGAAGAAGATTTTTGAAGGTTCTTAAGCTATATAGCTCTACACAAACAAATGGCCATCTGCGGTGTGGCTACTTTTGACCCCAGAGGCTTGATTGGATAGATTTATGAAGGGGACTTCTAAACATTGCTACATACTAAATATAAATTTAAGTTTTTCCCATTATAAGTCGATGGGAGCTAATGACCCCCGGGGTGTGGCAAATTTGGACCACAAATGCATGTTTAGCATGATTTATGTAGGAGACATCTATACATTGCTTCATGCTAAATATATATGCTATGGGCCTCATGGTTTCAAAGAAGAAGATTTTTAAGTTTTTTTCACATTATAAGTTTCTGGGAGCTAATGACCTCGGGGCATAGCCAATTTGGACCCCAGGGGCACGGTTAACAGGATTTATGTAGGGGACCACTAGACATTGATACATGCTATATATATAAGCTATGGGCCTCATGGTTCCAGAGAAGAAGATTTTTTAAGATTTTTCCATTGTAAGTCTATGGGACCTAATGACCCCCAGGGCATGGCCAATTTGGACCCCAGGGGCATGGTTGGCAGGATTTATGTAGGGGACTACCAGACATTGCTACATACTACATATATAAGTTCTGAGCCTAATGGTTCCAGATAAGAAGATTTTTTAAGATTTTCCCATTATAAGTCTATGAGAGCTAATGTCCCCCGGGGCGTGGCCAATTTGGAGACCAGAGGCATGATTGGCAGGATTTATGTAGGGGACCACTAGACATTGCTACATACTACATATATAAGCTCTGGGCCTCATGATTCCAGAGAAGACGATTTTTTAAGGTTTTACCATTATAAGTCTATGGGAGCTAATAAACCCCGGGGCATGGCCAATTTGGACCCCAGGGGCGTGGTTGGCAGGATTTATACAGGGGACCACTAGACATTGCTACATACTAAATATACTGGACAAAAAAAGTTAGGGATCAAATATTTGACTGAAGCTTAAATCATGAATAATAAATTATCCAAAAATAATTTTCTTCTGTTCAATACAGTTGTCGAAGCGGCGCAGAACTGCATGAAAAATATTGGAATCGGATCACATGGCACACCAGTAGAAATAAATAAGCAGATATACCCCTAAAACTAAAGTGAAATTGGCATCCCCACAAAATTGAATGTCCGTGATTCTTGGCTTTATTCATGCAAAACCATTGCCAGTGTTCGTCGATATCTCTGGGAGTCTGAATTACTGCATGACAGCTACTCGGTGTTCTTTTGGTAAAGTGCTAGAGGCTCATTTGGGGACTTTTTGCCATTTTTCATGAAAGGCCCGAATTAGCCCTCCAGGAGTTTCCTGAAGATTCCTGGTGATTAGAATTGGTGATTTGTAACATCTGTCAAGCATTTAAATCAGATTTAAAACTTGCGATTACCTAGACTTGTCCATACGGACGATGGTCTTTGTCCCAAGCTATTGGTTCATCACAATAACACTGTGAGGATGCGCGTTGTTTATCCATTAAATTCTTTAGTCGGCCAATTTCAGCGAAAACGATTAGAAACAGACTTGACACAGCTAATTTCCCCACTTGCATGCTGGTAATCAGGTCAGGATTGATGCCATTCCATAGAAATGCGAGACGAAAGTCGGCAAAAAGTGACACAAATTGGCAGCAGGGTCACTGAACCCATGTTCTTTTCACAGATGAGTCCAGATTTGTATGTAGAGATCCACAATGATGGGAGAAGGGTGTGACGCCTGCCAGGTGCACTTCCAGTAGCCTAAGAATTAAATCTTGTTGCGGAATATGACATGTCTCGAGGAGGGTGGGTAATGGTATGGTGCGGCATCTGGATTTGAAGCTGTGTGGACTTGCGCATGCCAGACAGAGGCGCTCTGATTGGTGTTCGAGCTAGGAATGACAAACTTTATCCAATTACGAGACCGTTTGCTGAAGTTTTTGGCGATGACATCATCGAATCACAGGGCAAATGTGGTGGACCAGTACCTAGCGACAGAAACAGTCGCCCGCACTGACATGGCAATCTGATTTCAAGTTTCAAATCCGATTGAGCATTCTTTGGACATGTTACACCGCCAATCCTGATCACGAGAGACTTCCTGAAACTCAAGGAGATCTCATGCAGACCTTTCGTGAAAAATGGCAAACGAGTCCCTAAATGGGCCTCTCGTAATTTACCAGAAGCATACCGAGTGGCTTTCATACAGTTATTCAGGCCCTTAGCGGTCACACTGAGAACTGAAAATGATTTTGCATGAATAAAGCCAAAAACAATGGACATTCAGTCTTGCGTTAATGTCAGTTTTCACTTTGATTTTCAGGGTATGTCTGTTTATTCATTTCTGCTAGTGAGTCACGTGATCAGATTCCAATATGTGTCATGCAGTCTTGTGCAGCATTGTTAGATGTGTTCAACAGAAGAAAACGATTTTTTGAAAATTACTTTTTTCAATATAAAATTTCAGTCTAATGTTTGATCCCTAACTTTTTTTGTCCAGTATATATAAGCTCTGGGCCTCATGGTTTCAGAGAAGAAGATTTTTTAAGCTTTTCCCATTACAAGTCTATGGGAGCTAATGACCCCGCGGGACGTGACCAATTTGAACCCCAGAGGCATGGTTGGCAGGATTTATGTAGAGGACCATTAGACATTAGACATTGCTACATACTACATATATAAGCTCTGGGCCTCATGGTTTCCGAGAAGAAGATTTTTTAAGTTTTTCCCATTATAAGTCTATGGGAGCTATATGTTGCCATGGCAACCAGAGTTCCATCCAATCTGCCCCAAAAACTTATTCAGTCAATCCCCCACCCCAACAATGCTACGCATAAAATTGATCAAGATTGGCCTGCAGATGTTGGAGATATTGGTGTTTAAAAGTGTGGACGACGACGACGCCGACGGATACGGACCAAAGCTATACTATAAGCTCACCTTGACAGGTGAGCTAAAATTGCTGATAACCCATTAAATCTCAAGAATAGTAAGGTCCCAGCAGCCAGACAACGTTAAAAGAACTTTGTATCAGGGTTGGTTCAATGTTGATTCAAAGTTTTGTGCCACGTGGGGTGGCGCAAAGATGCGAAACTTTGGCTTTGGGACGTCCCAGCTGATTGCTTAAGGCCCTGTCACACTGTCACGAGTTTGGCTACGACAAGCGACGAGTTTATAACTCGCCACATGTCGAGGGAAAGTGGAAGAGATGTCGCCATATCTCGTCTAAAGTCGAACAAGCATCGTCATAACTCGCGTATTGTCGGGAGGTGTCTACGAGAATTTTAAACTGTTTAAAATTCTCGCCGTCCAAAGTATTCTCGTAGAGAACTCGCAATTCACTCGTATATTCTCGTACAGCTATCGTACACATTGTCGCCTATTGTCGCACTTTCTCGTGTGTTCTCGTCGTCCCAAAGCAACTGGCGAGTTCTGGCGATATAATACGATATAAGGCGAGTTGGATACGAGTAGCTGCGACATATAGTACGATACTGTGCCGAATATGGGGGATTCTCCACGAGATCCGTTCGAGTATTGTCGACAACTATACGACAATTGGCGAGAGGTTTGTAGTTCCGTTCGAGTCATGATTCTATCTATTCTTTTTCATCCCATAACCTTACTAGGTCGTTTGGGCATCACAAATGACTTCAAAACAATCCCTCTCCACCTTGTCCTGTCTTCAGCTGCCCTAGTTGAGCTGGCAAAATCCATTCCTGTCCACTTTTTAATATTGTCTTCCCACCTCTTCTTCTGTCTACCTCTTCTTTTTCCTTTCACTGTGCCCTGTAGAATCGTCTTTGCTTAACCAGAAGACCTTGAGACGTGGCCAAACCACCTTAGTTTCCGTTTCTTGACCAGCGTCGGGAGTTCATCATATTCTCCAATGGCTGCTTGGATCTTCCTGCGAACCTACTCATTGGTTATATGGTCCTTGTACGAAATGTTCAGTAGCCTTCGGTAGCATCTCATCTCAAAGGCATGTGTTCTTTTTTCTGACTCTGCTGTCAAGGTCCACGATTCACAGGCATACAGAGATATGGAAATGACAAGGGAGCACATAAGTTTCACCTTTGATCCAAGAGATATATTGTTACGTGTATCTCTCAAAATTGGTTTCAGCTTGGTAAGAGCTGAAGTGGCTTGTGCAATCCTTGAGAGAACCTCCTGTTTTGCGCCATCATCTGAGACAACTGCTCCAATGTATTTGAAGTTTGTTACGGTACCCAGCTTTTTTCCTTTTACCTTGATCTCCCTCTGAATGTCATCTGCGCTGTTCGTCATCAGTTTGGTCGAGTCATGATAATAATCTATAAATATTGGCTGTGTCATTGTCCAGCAGTTTCAATGTAAACGTCGCTGAGATAACATCTCAGTATTCATAGTACGTTCATTTTACGTTTATCAGCGCATAATAATGGCTCCCCCCACCCCTCCCCCACCCCCCAAAAAAGGAAAAGCTGCAACGAAAAAAAAAGGAGCTGACACACCTCCCAGAGACACCCCAACTCCACTTCCTAGGGAAGAGGTATCTAATGTGGATGAGGTATCTCCAGGGGATAGGGAGCTGCCTGAAGAACATATTTTAAAATCTCGATATGGTAGACTTATGTTACTCGACCGCTCTCGAAATATCTTTACAGTGTTGAAGGGCTATATGACCAAAACAATACCTGTCTTCTTCTATCCTGCTCTGCGTGATGATTCCGCCAACGTTACGGGCGCCCGTAAAAATAACGGGAAATGGACTGGCAGCTGGGTGCCAGGTATTCTACCGTGAAATGTACGGAAATTTTCTACAGTGTGGTGAAAGCTTCATGGTCTTTAGTCCGCAGTTCATGCATTAGATGATCATAGTATCCAAAGTCTTTTCGCCTCATGATCCATGGTCTGATCCAAAATCTTGTAGGCGCCCTCCTCCTCATTCGCTGCTGGAGCAGCTGGGCGAGCTCAAGATCAATTTCGGCATCATCTTCCTCCAATTCCAACAGAAGGTGAAGTCTGAGAAGCCTTTGTGGAAGTTGTAGAGTCATGTTTCTCATTCGGTAACCAATGAGACTATGATAATTGATCTGCGGTATTCACAAATTTATATAAACCAAACAAATGCTGGAGAACTCGTACAGCAATCGTATTATGTCGCACAAAGTCGAACAAGGTTCGGATGATATCGCACTACGTCGAACAAAGACCGTACTAATATCGCAATAAATCCTACAATATCGTACGAACTCGTACCTTGTCGTACAAAACTCGTATTAACTCGTACAAACTCGTAATGATATCGAACAAGTATCGAAGCATCATCGTAGGAATATCGAAGATACTCGTGCAAACTCGTACTAGTTTCGTAAGTTTTGGTCAGAGATATCGAAGAGATCTCGTGCTCTACTCGTACAAATGTTTTGACAGAAAATCATTTTGTAACTCGTGGTCATCCAAGCCGATTTACTGCGAGTTCAATCTCGCCGTAAATCGCCGCTTGTCGCCAGAGATATCGTGACAGTGTGACAGGGGCTTTAAGGTGGGAAAGAGTCCGCTGTGCTTGCAGTAGATGCGGGATGGGGCTTTTTATGTTTGACTCACCTCTTCCTGTTTTGGGGACACGGCTTGATACAGACTGGAATACGGCTTCAGCTCAAATCGCCCAATTGAACCCTCAAGTGCATAAAACATGTCACTTGACCCCTACAAAGGTTCTGTCGTTCTCTCAGTGGTAAAAGCTCATGTAATATGTCATTTTTGCCTCCCTTGGCAATAGGGATCAACTCTCAAAGGAAAGAAGCTGTTCTCTAACTTTTCGAATGGTTTTTGTCACCCAGAAGTGTGATCAGGTCCTCACAAGTAAATATGCATCACTTGCCTATCACAAAACACCAGTTATATTTATGTATCTGAAGCAGTAGTCAGTGAAATTGAGTGAGTGAGTGAGTGAACTCGGGTTTAACGTCCCACCAACAACGAGGTCATATGGAGACGGGACCTCGGTTTAAAGTCTCATCCGAAAGATCGGAGAAGCGGGGGATCGATCTTGCGACCCCTGGATTGGTAGTCCGGAGTGTTATCCACTACACTACAGCCGCTCCTGTCAGTGAAATTGAAAGTCAAGTATTAAAATGAAAGCCATACTATGTTGAGGCCATGGCTATCAAATCGGAAACAAGTTAGAGATCAACGAAGTAATGGTGTGTCCCTTGGATCTGTTTAAGAGTTGACACAAGCTTCGCTCTGCGACTACCCCTGTTACAACAATTTACTGGGGAGTAGCTTCCTTCTACCGGCAAAATCTTGATATTAAAAATATTCATGAAGATACCCAGGAAAGGCCACAATCATAGAACAACCTACATACAATACACTGTAGACAAATTGGAGTCTGTACAGAGGCGTGCCGCCAGGTTTTGTTGTAATGACTAACGTCGAACCAGCAGTGTCACTTCAATATTGCAAGAACTTGGTTGGGAGAACCTTCCATCAAGGCGAGACTAGAACAAAGTCACAATGATATACAGGATCGTCAATAACCTCGTTGAAATCCCTTCAGGCCGGTACCTGACAGCCACAGGAGTAGCAACTAGAGGGTACCATCAACGATTCCTGCCTGTATTTTGTTCAATCAACGCCAACAAGGGATCCATCTTTCCATCAACTGGAATGGTCTGCCTGCCAATGTCATATCCGCACCGACTGTGGATGATTTCAAGCTCCTTGTCAGTGCAGGTATCCTAAGACCGTGGTTGTGAACAACGTGTTTTTATCTGATTTTAACTGTACATAAGAACCTCTCAGCACGAATGTTTTAAAGTTGTTCACAGTGCGACTATGCCAATATTGGCCATGCACTTAATTCATAGATGTAGATGTACCCATGACACCGACAGAAGAAGAGAGAATGCAACGACGAAACAGATCAGTTCATCTTCGATAACAGACACACCAATCCAACATAGAGGAACGTAGATAAATACAACAATATCAAAAGCCATGCAAACTTGCAAAGTATACTACAAAGTAAAACATAACACATCTTAGCCACACCATGTGATTTCATACAATGTGGCATTGGTGACTCGTGACAAGCAAAGGCTCTGGTCAGACTGGTGCAGTCTGATCAGAACCTACGCTTGTCACATCAGCCATTCATAGAAATGATCCAAACCATGCAGCCAACAGTGAGGACTCTTTAGACCCGGTGTAAACAATAAGGATAATCTGAATATCACATGGCAAAACTGCCACATTGTTGGTAGCCACATGAAGTGGCTCACTTAGATTGTATTTGTTGACGCCACAAAAACAGGAAGCAAACTGAACAGCTGTACAGATGACTGTATATTGACCAGAATCCGTATCAGGAGCTTCCGCCCAGGAATGGACAGTAGCTTACTACTAGGGGCACTAGTGATTAATCCTCAACCTTCCGTAACAGAGTCCTTCTGTAACAGATTTAGGAGGGTGTGGTCATTTAGTCTGAGAGGTGCATTTGAAGGTGACATAGGTGCTTGCGAGTTAAAAAGCCAATCGTAATTAAGTTATCCGTCAAAGTTATCCGTATAAAGCATTACAGCTACATGTAGATTGTACTTTTTTTATGTACCATATTATATTTTATTTGTTCCGAAAAATCAGGTTTACCAGTAATCTCTGTGAAGTTGTTTCCCCAAGTCTCCGTAAAGTGCAGGCTTCGACAGGTTGGATAGGTGTTTTCAAGTCAAAGTTTAACTTGGACATCAGGGGCCGTATTTATAAAATGACTTTTTTGGTTGCTGTGCTGTTGCTAAGGCTGAATTTCTATAAAGGAGATTCCTTACAAATATGAAATTTGCTCTGGAGGAACAGTGTTTTCAGACTGTTCCTCCAGAGCAAATTTCATAGTTGTAGGGAATCTCCTTCATAGAAATTCAGCCTTAGCAACAGCATAGCAACGACTTAAGTGGTTTTATAAATACGACCCCAGTTCTGAACGTCCGCGATTTAAAAAGAATATAGAAAAAGTTTTAATTGGTTCATGGAATGTATAACCTTGTTTTAGTAATTTAGCAGATAAAAATTTTTTCCGATTAATAAAGTCATTAATGTGACTCGATGCTCTTGTAAATCGTAAAAGCTGAGAAATATATATACGTGCATTAAATCTTTATCCCTCTCCACTTGTCTTCACTGCCAATATGACCAATATGTGATCTGTCACTTCGGTTCATGCTCATATATTGTATACTGTTGCTCATTGTTATAAATTTGATTTGTTTAAACTATTCTCCTATTCCATAATTGCTAGCCACTCTTATCCCAAGACGCTCCTAGTACCTCACTAACGTCAGAATATTGATGTTTCCAGATAATATCCGGTTGATTCTGAAATTCCAAATTCCGTCACTGTTTCAGTGTTAACTACGAGGGTTGTTCAGAAAGTTTTTGATTCTCGCCAAATAACTTTGTTTATCGGCATGTTGGGAGCAAATGCTTTGCATGTATTGAAAGCACTACATTTTGCATTTACACTGATACCAAACACCAAACAAAGACACATTGTCTTATTGAGGTACAACGCATTTTATTAGGCCCCAGTCATGCCACTGGGTTAAAGTCATATGTGAATTTATTTTCAGTGTGTCATTCAAGTAAAAAATCACCGTGAATACAAAATGAATTTTTGTCAGCTGTTTGTCAATCGTTGTCGTCAATATCCATTTAAAAGTTAGAAGGGTGGCGAACGTTTCCGATTCATTCCTTGCAAAGCAATGCGCAGTTCTAATGACGTTATTGAAATCGACGTTCACGTCATTTTCTAAGGCTGTGACAACTTCGTGTTTTATATTAATTTCATTTTTTCGACAATTTTGAATTGGACCATGAAAACGCTTTTCCTGACAAGATTTTGAATGCTAGGATATTTGTTTTTGTCACAAAATCATGATAACTTAATAGACAAAGGGGAATTTGTTACTACATAAAATGCAGATAATCCAAATTCACGGGACAGTATGGAACCTAGATTAAATATTAGTTCCGCGATATTTACAGGACACAGTTGCCTAGGGTTTGTGTTTAAGTGGCGATGGCGGAAAGAAATAAAGACTGCATATATATGAACTACGACCTTCTAACGTAAAACTTTGCAGTGGCTGTAGGGTATACCTCTTTCAAAGACGCTCAAAAATATGTCCTTTAGAAAATATACACGGCGTTTGCAGAGTTGTCCTGACATATCACAGCTTTGTATAGTTTCGCTATCAGAAGTTCTGTCTTTATGATGCTTATCAAAATATGACGCCACGATCAGAACTTTCTGAACATCCCTCGTACTTCTGAAGGTAAACTATTCATTTGACACAAAAAGAGTGCTGTGAATAATCCTTATGGGAAATTTATTTACCTCTAAGAATCGGCGTGAGGCCGATTCATACTTTGGCGAGTGTTTAGTCTACAACTGTTAAACCCAGTTTCCCTTTGGTCCTTGTGTTGAGCCCATGCCATTGAAGTTGCATAAATCCATCTTAGTCGGCTCCATTTGGCATAAATGTTTGTTTCTAGAAGTGTCAATACACATTTCAAGTAGGCCGCCATTTTAACTTCAGCAGCTTGAGTGGGAAGCCAATCAAATCACTCCATGCAAGGACCACGGCTTATGAATGGCGGATTCACGGGCAGTTTGGGGTAACTGAAACGACTGGTTGCCAAATGGACGTAGCAGCAGTGAAAGAATCAGCATCCAATGCATGAGCTCGATATACGGACCGTACTGCACGACTTGATGAGCCATTGATACTTTGGTGTGCCTGGAAAGTTGTGCGCAACACACGATTTGGTATATCAGCGGATGCCTGGACCGTTCCGTTGGAAACTTTTGTGCCGAGAACCTTTTTGGCGTTTCCACGTCGCTTTCTTTCACAACACTTCAAAACTCGACATCATTATCTCAATCAACTTAGTCAGGCTAGATAGTAGATAGTGAGTAGCAATTCCATCAAGAATTTATGAGGTTCTTGGATTCTTTTGCTGCAATTTATTTTCAAAGCAAATCTTAGATCTGGTCTTGAAAAAGCATTCTTGATCTTGTATTTAGTTCTTTATCATTGAAATTGCACCCAAGTTTTATTCCGGCGGCTATATAAAGTGAGGCTGACAGAGGTCCTCTTTGCGTGGACGTGCCTGAGTTTATTGCAACCCTGTATCAATTAATGACTGTGAAAGGATACTTACCAACTTATATTTTTTCTGTTTAATTTTTCCTTAAGCTAGCAATTTGAACACTGAAATTCTGTCTCTATCTCTTACAAACTCTGTGTAACATAAACTACTGAGTTAAGTTTATCAGGAAAAAATAGGCCATAACAACGAGTTTTACCTTTGATAAGTAGCGGATATCGAGATAGAAAATCTAGAAAAGGCGAGTATCGAGTAAGAAAAAGCGAGTATCGATTTTTTTTTTTTTTTTTTTTTTTTTGCTTTATCCTTGTGCCTTTATATTTCAACCTGGGTTACTGCTGAACGAAATTAAAACTGTCAGTGTAAGATGGCAAATAATGTTGACCCATACCAGACTGCTCTTAAGAAATAGTCTGGTCCGGATCTGCAATGTTTGCAAATGCATTTTGTCGCCACCATTACTAATGATCCAGCGGAGGTGGTCTGCGATGGAGCACAACAAACAAGTTTTAAAGGATGGCTTTAAGATTGTATTATATTTCATGCATCCTTGTCTGAGTACTCAGCTGAACCTACTAATATACTAGTATTCAAATTAGGGATCAAAGAGACAGGCAAATGTGCGACAGCTATTCCATATGACATATCCATAGTCAATAACAGGACGCACTGGCGATTTAAACAAATATGCAAAAATTACAAGTTTTAATAATTCCGATTGTCTGGATGGCTTTTTCCGCTGAATGTGAAATGTGTTTATCAACTTCAAGGTTACCCTGAAAAAGTGCATCCAGATCTTTTCACTGAGTATCTCGCTGACCTCTCTATAATGAACGAATCCCAGCAGGCACACAACCCTGAATCAACGTTGATTCAACGTCATGACGTTGAATCAACGTTGATTCAATGTTGATTCAACGCTGTGTGCCCAGTGGGATATTTCCTTAGAAACTCTCATTTTGTAGTCGTATAATCGTATTCAAATTATTCCCAGATAGTATTCCCAAATCGAATATTGTACGTTGAATAATAACAGCCAGTCATCAGACCAGTCACAAATTGAAAATAAGTTCTACTCAAGTAGAGTCTGATCTAAGGGACAAGTCATTTATTATCAGGTTGGGGGTGGGGACAGTGTACATTCGGGAGCGTGGGTTTTCTGAATTACCGAGAGGATCGAAAATTAATGCCTTGGATTAGGGTAGTCATGCATTTTGTAAGGCATATGGGGTCAGACTTCTTCCATCAGTATTAAAAATGTCTCTGCTTCTGTGTCGGGGCGGGGAGGGGGGGTCGCACATTGCCACAAAGTTCTTACACTTTTCATTTGCTAACGAAATGACAGACTACTAGATCTACTGAAAGCAGCGATGCATATCGGGCCGTGGTTTAAATTACCCTATATTTCACGGTTGATTGAACATAGGAAATAATATTCACCTCACGGTTGCATTTAGCTCACTTTAAAAGTAGCCGCAAAGGCTAGAGTCTTAAATTGGACGGACACCCGGCGCCAGGTGTGTGCAACTATGGTTACGTACCGTTGAGCCACTTGGGTAACGTCGATACGAGAATTGAACAGAACAGAATAGAGTCTTAAAAATTGCTCCATAGATACGCCTACCTTTAGCAAAATCTTCCTCACTCTCAGGTATATTATAGCAAACTATACTGAATTTGCGCCAATCCCTATCACGTCTTTCGTTAAATACAGAGTCAACAATCCCGATTACTCTCTCCAGCATGTGTCGAAGCACTACAAATATTTTTATCTTACTAAGTCTTTACTCTTTGTTAATAATTCACCCTCCCTTCCTGCAAGCAATCGCTCTGATTATCAGCTTTTGACACCTGAAAATGTTGTTAGACGTGATTTACAAAACTATATTAAGCAGTCAGTATGTCAGGAGAGTTATTTAAAGTTTTTACGACCGGGGCTTTTTTCTCTGTACATGATCAGGACGGTGGGCAAAACCAGTTTTCAATAAAAGGCCATCGGCCAAGTGTCACCCGACGTTTGAAATGTGATACAAACCCCTCTATTTCAAAGCAAACGTATGGCCAAAAACAAAAAATATGTGTATTACAGAACCTTGTAAGTATATAATAACTGAAGCATAAGCAAAGACATATACCCAATTACTGGGCCTCTATAATTTATAAAATACTTAAGTTTGGAAAGGGGCATATATACATGTATAATCAGGTTACTGAAACTTAAGGGCCTAAAGTTTCAGTAGCCTGATTTTATAATGCCTAATGACAAAATAACAAGGGACACAATCCTGCTCATTTGAATCTGATGAAAAAGTAACAATGCATTTGTGAAAATTCAGCCCATTAATATGAATAGTTCTGGAGTTATCCCTTAACCTCTAAGTGAATGTCTGTTATCTATGAAAGGGGAATAAATCTGTCTCCAATCAATCAAGCACGTCCTAACAATAATCAGAATAATCAATTTACCAAATACTAAAAGCATACCGAATTTCAGCTCTCTCGGTCAAACGGTTCAAAATGTGGAAAATGCCAAAAACAACAAAGGGCCATAACTATGTAAAAAAATATGACAATTGAAATTCCAAAATCACATGCACATCTTCAGATCATGATGAAACGTTCTGCACAATTTCAAGTCAATCTGATACAAGATGTGGCAGGAGTTGCGGGGACAATGTCTGAGTCAGCAAGGGCCATAACTCAATCAAAATGGCAAAAACAAATATCAAAAACCAAATGCACATCTTCATATCATAAGAATACAATCTATAAAATTTCAAACCAATCAGATAAAAGACGTAGGAGGAGTTGCGGGGACACGATTTCGGACGGACGGACAGAAGGACGGATGAGGGGACGGACGCACACACGGACGGACGAGGGTCATTTCTATAGTCCCCCTCCGCCTACGTCGATGACAAAAAGGCGACATTGTACTCCTTTGTCTGAAACAATCTTACCACACTGATTACAGGGCACTGCAGTTTTCTTCTCAAGACAAAAACTGCGGCTTTTTCTGAATCTTTGTTGCTCAAAAGTGGGCAGGGAGGAGAGCGTGGTGGCTAGCCAAATATTTACAACCACATAAAATCAGTTAGCAGCTGAATCACCTAATGATTTTATACGCGGAACATCACCATCTGAAAACGGAAATATTTCATAAATGTTAGGTGAAATGAAGACAATAGCTTTAGATAAATGTAAATCCAAACCTGAGACTTCGGTTTTAGAAGCTTTTTTTTAAGGTTGATGTTGTTCAGGATAAATTTGATTGGTTTAACATATTTATTCGCTTCTTTATTTACATACATGACGCAGATGTATACTTTGAATAAGTTGAAGGATGGGACCGGAAACAGGCACGCACTGCTTATTTAGTTCCTCTCCTATAAATTTGATTTACCATAGTTTCAAAATAAATATTATCAATATCTAACAAGTCGTCTAAACATCGGCTTGACTTTTTTTAGAAAGAGAGTGCATTAAGTCTCCATCATAAAGTTGAAGCAAGTCTGCAACAAGGGGTGCACAATTTGTACCCCTCCAAATACCCACAATCTGTCTGTATAGCTCAACGCCAAATCTAATCAAGAAGAATGGAGAGAGCATCGTGAACTTTTTGACAAGACCATGACGTATAATTTTATAATTTTCAAAAGAAAAAAATCGCTTGTTTTTCATTACAAGCAAGATAAAGACATATTCCCTGTTAAAAGACTCAGCAGATTTTGTGGCAATACAGTATAAAGGTAGAAAAATCCAAGTCAAGAAGTTGATAATAAAGCGAGCTTTGTACTGTCTTTTGTGGAGCTTTGGTAACCAATACAAACATATCTTGGTTCATCGAACTCGGCAAGACGACGACGATAGTCATCTATGATGGACGAAGTCTGAATATAAGTATCAGTGCGACCAAGTTCGTGTCTTAGTGTATAAATGTACTGAAGCCGTCATACAATTCCAACGCTGTTAGCAGCCTTGTCCGCTGGAAGCAGTGTATGAGTCACAACACGACACAACCAACAGAGTTTCGTGTGCGCTCAGCGAAGACTCAGGTCAGCAGTCTGATCAGAGTCTTCGCTGCCCGCATGAAGCTAGCTTTGACCCTTAGCTACCCATTAAGCGCAGGCAAAGAATCTGATCAGACTTGGCGGATGCCCAGGCTGATCTGAGTCTTCGCTGGGCGTACATACCAATTTGTTGGTTTTATCGTGTTATGCTGTTTAAAGCTTTAGACTCAACATTCTATCGTTCACACCAAAGGTTGCAAAATTCTAGTCATTTTTCTGCAATATATAATCGACATTTGTTGAAGTCGGTAATAGAAGGGAATCCGTATCCGGGGCCTTTAGATATAAGAGCGTGAATTATATAACCAGAAATAACTTTCAAATTTCCAGTTATTTCACTGCTCATAGTAAACAGAAGATAGATACTTTATACAGTTTTAGGAATCGGTTATGATACTATCAACGGTTGTGGTACCAGGTCAGAAACTATCTCCTCGAAATTGAAAATATCATTACTTATTAGTCTGTTATATTTATAGCAAAAATAGGTGATTCAGTATTTTTTAAGTAAACAGATAAGGCAAAAACTACAGACTTATCTCTGAATAAACTAGATAAATACATCATTAAAATCACGTTCATCCTTTATTAATGAATGGGGTGAGTGAGTGAACTCGGGTTTAACGTCCCACCAACAACGAGGTCATATGGAGACGGGACCTCGGTTTAAAGTCTCATCCGAAAGCCTCGGACCGGAGAAGCGGGGGATCGAACTTGCGATCCCTGGATTGGTAGTCCGGAGTGCTATCCACTACGCTGCAGCCGCTCCTTTAATGAATGGAATTTCGATCAAATTTCTGGCATGACTAAATATTTAGTCAATGTTTGATGATGGACTAATAAAATGCCGCATATAGCACCGAATGAGAAGAACAGCAGACGTTAACTATTATACAAATTCAGGGCCAGTTTTACGTAATTGTGAAACAGACAGCATAGAATGTCGTCCAGATTGTTTGAGAATTTCCTTAAGTTCAGACAATGTCAAATTAATACGCGGTTTGCCTTAAACATTACCAATAACTCGAGATCAAGACTTACGCTTCCTTTTACTAGTTTCAAATATCAAATTCTTGTACTTTGCAAATGTTCCTTGATGGTAAGTTTCATCAATCAACCCCAGTGGGAATAATCCAAATCCATGTCTTTAATTGACTTTTTAAACCTAGTAGTGGCGTTTTATTATAGCCTTTAATTCCATTTTTGAGAGCAGCCGTCGTGTTCAAACTCACGGTCAAGAAAGATATGATTTTTTATGAAAATGTTCTCGAAAGCTGGTTTTTGTCGAAAATATTTGATTATACAATTTTTAGCTGAAGTCAAATCTTTTGAATTTCAGTCCAAATCAGGGCCTAATTGTAGCTTAACGATTATTGATGCGGCGCTGAACAAGAAGAACGAAACGGCCATTTTCGTGATTTTACGGATTCGGAAAATGCGAGTAATGATTGGCTGCATGTGGCTTCGCAAGACCTCGGGGAAAATCGTTTGTCTCGCTTTGGGTAAAGTCTGGTACCAGGTGTGGAACTGAAATTGGTTGCAGTTATAGCTGGTAACTTATTTTTATGACATTCTAGCTACGTTTAATAATCATATCTTAAAGACTTGTCTGTCTGTATGAATACTCTGCGCAATCAGTCTGGGACATTCTTACCCGAAGGTTTTAACGAAATCACTTCTCAGAGATGTGTGAGCTAAATAACGGGCATTAATTATAATTACGCGTGACTGCGCGGAACAGATCTGAATAAATCTCATTTGTAATAGGAATGTTCCGTTAAAATATAAGATATAGCAGTTTACGAAAACAAATACATAGATACATAACCTATAATAGCATACATCAAATTATAGATGTGATACTGTCGTTGACTTTATTCTACTTGTTTTCTGCCAACTTTTTAGAATCCCGGAAATGCTAGCTGTTCAGAATAGGGTATCTCAAGGACGTTCGAAATATGACGTCTTTTAAACACATTTCAATTTCCCAATAAAGAGGAAAGTGAAGTTAAGATAAAGAAGCCATATTTAATGTCGCTTATTTGTAACAGACATTTCTGCGATCTAACAATCGTGACAAAATGTCGTCTTACTCTTCCTTTGCTATGCAAGCGGACAAAAGGGCTATTACGATTTGGTATAGAGCTGTTGGGATTCGAAATCGCGCCCTTCCATACCTGAAGCGGAATAGGGGCGGTTGTATAGGTCTAGGGACAATGATACTCAGCTTAGTGCTTCACTTAAGAACTATAAGTCAGTTCCCTAACCACCTGTCATTTTCTATCTGCACTGGGCCCTCTGTTACGATTAAGATTCAACTAGCTCCATTTAGGGGTGGTGCGATGGTGCTGCGTATAACTTCCAGTGCCGGGGCGTTCTGCTGATTTTGATTATAGTGGGATAAGGGCCTGCTGTGCATGCAGTAGGTGCGGGTGGGGTTGTTTGGACGTTTTTTCTCTCGTCTATCATTTCTCTCTTCTTTCTCCTTCTCTCTGGGAGACGGCCCGATATAGACTGAAATACTGTCTCAAAGGGCCGTTAAACCTAAAACAATCAATCAATCCACCAGCTCCATTTCCTGACCATGCAAGAGGTATTTCGACACTATAGGATACACTGGTTGGGAGCGTACAATACAAGTGACCCGTAATACCGATCTGTACAGAGTACAAATCTTCGTTCCAATACGCCGGGTAAGTTTCGAAAAAGTGTATTTTTGTGTTTTAATATTGTGAAGTGTGGATAGTACCGACAGTTCGACAAGCATAGCCACAGTCTTTTCGGCATGCCACCTTGATTTTCTGTATATTGTTATGATGTGCTTTGTTTAAGAAATAGATCAGCTCTAGCAGTGAATTGTTGAGTAATAATTCACTGTTTGGAGGTCAGTTGTAAAGTAGATCATATCACGAGCGCGGAGCGCGAGTGATATATCTACTTACAACTGACCGACAAACAGTGAATTATTACTCAACAGTTCAATGCTAGAGCTGAACTATTTCGATTCTAACACTCAAAAACGCTGAAAAACTATCCTTTTCATTCAGTCTCTCCCAACCTTCCTGCCAGCGCGTTCATGCTCCCGCCAATATTCTGAACTGTATCTAAGATAAATGTACGTTTTTATGGTGATTTAAGAAAGAAAAAGAGACGTTACACCGTCTAACGTCTCAAAACGTTACAAAATTACGTCAGTAATTGAAGTGACGTCAGCAGGTAGACTCACGCGCTCCGTAACAGTGAGTTTTTGCAGAATAAAACACGGCAACTTTCCATTGCTTCTATAGGCGCACTGTGTTAGAATTTCACATTTAACTTGAGAAAATCACTATTCTGCTTCCGATTTGAGAAGATGCACCGATACAATTTCTTCAAATTTCGCCATCAATTTTACAGGAAACAACTGTATCTTCATTATAAATACATGTACTTTATGGTGCATTCCGGTTCAGAATTATTAACCTTGCCATGTTTGTTAAATACCATGCAATGTAAGGATAATTAAAAAGATAGAGGGGTAGAAAACTTTTCTCTATTGTGTGTCGCAAAACCGATTCACAGTGAGCAGTCTGGGGACTTATGGATTTCCATCACGCATATTTGTGATGGTTAACCATGCACTTTAAATGAACTGACATGATGGCTTACCATAAGAATTTTTTACCACAAGATGCCACTACATGTCCGAAGGCTGAAATGTGATGAAAAGCCATAACGTTGTTTTCTTCTGGTGTTATAGCCGACCATAACAAAGGCCAAAAAAAAAACAAGTACTTTTCTGTCGAGTAACTGGCGCAAAACCTTGAGTAACTCGTACATTTAGCATCCGTTACAAAACAGCAAGCATTGTTGACAATTTTGATCGTAACACTTTATAAAAAAAAATAGAAAATAAACTTGTATTTTTCTTGACAATACAACAAGTCAAATGCACGTCAATATTTGCCTAATTTAGACCATAACTCTGCAGATATATAACCACAAT
The DNA here is from genome assembly GCA_963989385.1 of Ctena decussata. Taxonomy (NCBI): domain Eukaryota; kingdom Metazoa; phylum Mollusca; class Bivalvia; order Lucinida; family Lucinidae; genus Ctena; species Ctena decussata. The sequence goes on from OZ022500.1 coordinate 49,157,429, forward strand.
ACAGATTGTTTATATGCAGCAGCCTTGATTTCCTTCGATGCATAAGTCAAGTTTCTGCGAAGGAAACCGAAAGTCTTAGTAGCCTTACTGGTAATTTCATTGATGATGCTGATCAGAATCTACACGCAAAGCAGCGTCTTACAATTTTTTATTTAAAGTCGGATGAGTTTACAAACAAGTAACATTAGCTATAGCTATCAAACCGACTAACATATAATGATATACAGATGCATATATAAGAGACCATATATAAATACATTTACATTGTCATTTGTTACATTGCGTAGATCATGTAAGAAACCTGTAAGAGAAATAAGACTTAAAAGTGTATACATTAAAAGCACATGAGAAATGTAAAAGATACTACTTAAGACAGTACATGCTAAACAACACTTCAATGTGATATTTACTTATTTAAGTATTATATTCGAGACGGTCCCCCTTTTACATAATGATCCGTTACTGTCTCAATTTCCAATTAGGTTTTTATTTCCGTTAAATACAGGGATGCCAACAAAAACAGTGGTTGCCTGGTCAGTGTCTACAGTTTTAGGGATGGTGTTTTGGTGGTTTGGGGTGTTTTTATGGGCGGTTTGGGGTGGTTTGGGTGGTTTGGGGTAATTCGATGGACCGTCAGAACACATAGCAGACTTGGTTCTAATAACCTAATGACAAAACAGTTGAGATAACTGTAATCTGTTTTGGGTTTCGAGAAATAGACAAAGTGAAGGCGTCACTGAAGAGGGGAAAATCTTTTCGACATCTCTAATTTAAACACAGTCGGATATGTAGGTCTATTTTTCCCCTTTCCATTCGACAAACTTGATGACGGCACTTAAATGCTAAAATATTTATTTTATCAGAAAATCGATGAGAAGTTTTGAGTGATCTGTTACCGTCGGTGATCCGATACTGTCGAGTTCATAGTAGACTGCCTTTCTTTAGTGTATTTAGTAGGACTGCTTAGACAGGGGTTTTACCCAAGCTTGACGTCACTAATCATTTGCAAATGGCGTCCAAAGTTTTTGTGCAGACTTACAGTCTCGGCATATGGATTGTGATAATTTTGTCGATTATAAATTATAATGAAGGTACAAAGCAGGAGTAAATTGAACAAGCATCTTTTCTTGTCTTCATTAAAATTTACTAACCAAAATTTCGCACTGGTATTTGCCAGTTTTGATTAAAAGAATTTGAAAATCGATTATTAGGCCTAGTAAAAAGGACTTTCTCATACATGGACAAGACCACTTTCTTAACTATATATAAAACAATTATAAGGCCCATATTAGATTATGGTGATTCAGTGTGGAATCCCAGTTTAAAAAAGCATATTCAGATGATAGAGAACATACAAAGGAGAGGAACAAAATTAGTACCTGATATAGTCAACCTAAGCTACAAGGATAGACTCAAAGAATTAAACTTGCCCACGCTGAAATATAGAAGAATGAGAGGGGACTTAATTCAAGTGTTTAAAATATTAAATGGATATTACGATGTAAATTCAGAAGATTTCTTCACTCTTGATAATGAAAGAACACATGATACAAGAGGGCATAGTAAAAAGTTGGTAAAACACAGAACTCTTACATCTTTGAAACAGAAAAGTTTCTGTTATAGAGTGATAGATCTATGGAACAACTTAACAGAAGAAATTGTTACTGCTAAAACAGTCATCAGTTTCAAGACTTTATTAGATAAACACCTTGTACAACAACGTTTTGACACAAGTGAAATATACTAATGTGTAAACTATTATTTGCATCCAAACTAACTTATACAAGAATTCAAAATATCACACCGGAAGTCATACAGTATAGAGAAGCTGCAGAGGGGGAAATATGAGCCATAAGGGCTCCACAGTTCCCTATGGAAACAGTAAACAGTAAACAGTAAACAGTCATTTGTTTTCGACAAAAACAAAGGTTTGAAGTGTTTTGTCTTGTCAGTGTCAGGCGACAAGTTATAGTTAAAATGTGCCAACTGCAATCTCGAGTTAAAATGGGCCAACTGCAATCTTGAGCTTAACTTGTCCTCAGCGTTTAACAAACGATGTGACAGTGCAGTGGCGCTTTTCAGAATCAGATGGAAGAATCAAAGCCTTGGATTACAATCGTCCAAGCATTGTTTCACACATTGAGCTATCTTCTTGTTATTTCAATTCCCCCACACTTTAGTGGAATGTATCCATGGCCGCAGTATGGGGCACTGCACATCTGTCCATGCCTTCATCCATATAAACCAGCCTTCATGAATCATGTCCACTCTTCTTCCTGGCAATCCACCATGGTGACAGTCACAGGCTGGCTTTCAGAATAATGACCCTGGCAAGGGCTGTATGTCGGGGAAATGTTAGCTACCAAGTGGCTGGCGTACATGGCTTTGCCACTCTTGCACCGCAAGGTACCTACTGTCCAAATTCCACAAGGGATTGAACTACCTTCTTCAAATGGCAGGAGTTATATTTGGCATAGACTTGCGTCTGAATAAGACCAGCTAAAACCCTCATATAATTTTTATCAAAAGTAGCAAGGGGAAAATACCTAGTTTTGACAAAGTAGAAGGGGAAAAGTCCCACCTCCTGCATCTTAGTGAAACCCCTGCAAACAGTGCAGACCCAGCTTGGACGCCGCATAACGCAGCTTCTGATCAGGGTCAACACTGTTTGCTTACAAGAATCTCAAGGCAAAATACAAAAATAATGAAAACATCCACCAGAGACGCATAAAACAAGAAATGGACTTGTCCAAATGATAAAGGAGGGACAAGTCCACTGGTCACAAAAGCAGAGCTCTAGATAAGACGGCGTATTTGATGATAATTAAGTATAATTTTTTATTTCTCATCGAAACCATATGTTGTGACCCCTCATCTGAACCGTCTCGTCGAGACGGTTCAGATGAGGGGTCACAACATATGTTTTTATGCAGAATTAACAAAAAATATCCCTAATTATCACCAAATACGCCCTCTTATCTAGAGCTCGGAAAAGGGTTAAAACCCTTTCTCTTTACCTTTGATATTTTCATTATGTTTTCAGTGCAAGCATTACAGTGTTTCTGCAGTCCATGCCCAGACTATGCAGTAAACAACACCTGTGAAGCACCACCCAACAGCAAGTGTTTTGCCTCTATAAAAGCTCTAATTGAGAATGGCGAGAGAATTCATGAGTGGGCCTATGGTTGCCTACCAGGCTTTGAAGGGGGCACTACTATGCAGGTATTTAATGCCAGGGGTTCTCCTCCTGTGCCTTTGTAATATTAGATACAAGTCATAAATATTCTTACGTTTCTTAAGTAGTGGACGTCGGAGTAGGCTCTAGAACCTCTATTGACACATTTGAATAAATATAAGAATGATGATGCTATATTTTAGTGAAGTTTTCCATCCTCAAAAGTTCCAAGTTTTGTAATCACAGTCTTCACGAAACCCCGTCTGACCGCCTGACATATCTGGTAAAAATTCATTCGGTCTGGTAAAATATTCAGAATTTTCAAGTGCATTTTAATCATTTTACCAGATTTGGTCCTGTAAATTCTGGCAGACTTTCGTGAACTCTGTAATCACAAAATACATCAGGGGTCAGCCTAGAGCTTTCAGACAGGGAGAAGTTTTGCGACATTTTCTGGACTTTAGGGAGAAGTTTTGGTCCAAATTTTGGATTTCCCTATTTGTTCTATACATTTTCACTTCTCCCTCAGCTCATAATGGGGAGAAGTCAGCCAGCTTACGGAGACTATTTCTCCCAAATCGCCCTCTAGGCTGAGCCTTGAATACATACAGCCCCTAGCATGTCTGCTAGGAAATATGTAGTCTTCCAACAGCAGAACAGGTGTCTTGTGCCTGCTTTTAATTTTGTTTCAGTTATGTTCAAGATATTTTTTCACTTAAGTGTTTTGTCTTTGATTCCAGGGCATGCACATGTACATGTATGAAGAAAAATAATTCAGTCCAAACAAGAAAAAATACGAAACACCTTGTATTGATGACATGGCTCACTCGGGGTTTCAGTTACAGTAACATTTTATGTAAATTACAATACTTGAAGCAGGATTCAACATGGGTTGTAAATGTTATACAAATTGCTGCAGGTTACCTTTTGATAAGAAAGAATTTAAGATGAACAGTTCAGGTTCAAGAGAAGCAACTCTGCCATTTTCCTTTTTGCTTCCCTTGTCAGTGGAGGTCAAGTCTTAAAGGATCGAAATTTCCCTAGGAGCAAATGCTTCCCTTTAAGAATAGATCCACTTTTGGAAGGGCTTCATTGTCCAGGAAAGCAAACCCGTGGTAAAATGGAAAATAAACATGGAGGTTTACACATACTCCTTTAATAAGAGACATTACAGAATAACCTCTCTTGTCTAGTATAGATAAAGGAAGTAAATATCTTACAGAGGGAGGCAATTGAATTGCTATTTACTTCCCTTTCTTTGCTCCATTAGCAAAATGTTTTTTGTTGGTATAGTGAGGGTAATAATCCAGTAAAATGTAATTTTGTTGCAGTGCCAAGGGTACCTGGTTCCCCACCGTAACCCTACATCTATAGAATGTTGTGATGATGAGGACCAGTGTAATAAGTACCTGGAACCAATATATGAAGAGAGGTCAACCAGTAGTAACTCAGGTAATTAGCATAACTATGCCCTGAACACCAACTGTTGTAATTATTCTAAATTTAGAAAAAATATGTTATATTATGAAGGATTGTGTGAAATTTGAGGTCTGTATTTCACAAAATATTTTATGGGATCATTACCTGAACCTCAGGAATAATGCATCACTAACATTTGAAACTTCATAATCCGAAACCCCTGCTATAAATCAAAACTGAATATGCACACATAAGTTATATTATTTTTTTTCCTTCAATGATATGAAATTAAATTTGATTAATCAGTCAAGCATGAAAAGGCCACAGAGGCATGCACCCTCGAAAGAAGTTTCACATTCTGTGACAAACTGATATGAATGCTGTAGGTAGCAATACAGTTTTAAGGTATTTCTGATGAATTCAGAAACTTTCAGTGGTAGCATGGCGATATCCCATGCTATGTGCAAGTACCCATGACAGGCCAAATTTTCAGTGGCCCAAATTATCCACTAGCTAAATATCCAATGCATTTATCATAGTTGCCAGACAGAAAAGTTTGGTCCGCTAAAGTTCATAATTTAAAGAGTTTTTGTGGCCCCAAACCAAATTTAGGCGCAGTTGGCCACCGGACCACTGACCATTTCTAGCACTGCATCATACAACATAAGAATGTAATAACATCCTTTAAAAGTTTTAGGGAAATCTTGTCCTATGTTTCATATAACTTAAAAAAAAAAACAGAATCAGTGGAATAAATGTTCAGAGCTCAGTTGTTCAAAGCATCGTTAGCCTAACGAGCTTGTTAATAGGTCAACTCGTTAATGTTTTATGGCTTTATAACTAAATACACTGATATTTTTGTTGAAAGAATGTGAGAAGCTTCACACAGTATTCAACAAAACATGGTGGCATATTTGAGATATGAACAATTGAAATTTTAACGAAATGTTAATTAACGATTTCGTTAGTTTTGAACAACCGGGCCCTGATGTTTATTATTACTAATAATTTTCCAGCATCCTGTCTTTAGCATTTTCTGCAACTGTCACAGCACCATATGCTCAGTATATTGGCTGCAGCCACCTTTTCAGAGCTCTAGATAAGGAGTATTGATGATAATGGGAACATACCTGTTAATATGCTTGAACAGATATTATGTGGTCTCTTTAGGGATGTGCAATAATACCGATATATCGGTATATCGCAATACGTTCAGAAAAAAATACGTATTGCGATACGGTCCGCCCGTATCGATACGCAGACGATATTTTAGCTCCTACATGATATTAAAGCCATAACGTATTTTATTGTTATATAAACATTTTTCTTATTCCTTAAAACGTTACTGAAAAGATCGTTTACAAAATCATAATTTATATTTCACGCCTAACGCTTCTCACCTAATGGCGGTGCTTTGATCAACCAGTTTAAACCAGTCACTGGAAAAAATATATATAACGCTTGACCGCACGGCGTGAAAAGAATAATAAAAATTGATTGGCTTAAAGACTTTGATAATTACACAACCAGCGGTAATAAGCGTTAATTGGGTAGTTTAAGAACTCACATGGACAACGAGGTTTAGTGTGATTGGCTTCGCAAGATAAAGTAACTATCGGAAAAACAAAGATCAGCCTGTGCATGTTCTCTGTCTGGCCATAGACTTCCTTGTTCGCATATTATGAATCCTGGGGACTCTATCTAGTAAAAATTGATGACGCTGTTTGCCAAGCACAGTTGCGCAGGTTTGATGTATATTCTCTATACGCACATGGCATACGGTCGCTTATCGCCCAGACACATCCTAAATGGACTCTTCCGTCTTCGTTTAAAGATTTGTCAAATTAGCCGAATCCGGATTTAGCTTTACGAGAGCAATGTGTTACGAAAGGGAACTATCACGCATCAAATTCGGCATCAGCTTCGCAACATACCCGAATTCGTTTCACAAATTATACCACAACCAGTCAGGGCTAAAAATAGATTGATTGACAGGAAGGGCGCGTGACTTGGTAAACTTTCGCAGTATTTGAAAAACGTGTTGAAAATGTATTTCTCTGTTTCTAAAGATGAAATTGACTTTGATAGTTGGATCAGCCGTACAAACATGCTTTGGCTGATAGGTATGATGCCTTATATGGGCTAGATATATCTACGAAAATGTTCCCTCAAAAAACTTGTTCTGCTGTATAAGCCGCGCCCCTATTTCAGTCCTAAAATCTGAGGCATAATTCTGCGGTTAGTACATGCCTTTCTACCATTACTGAAAATGTTGCAGTGTGCCGCAAATGCGATATGGTTGTCAAACATTCATGAAAATAAACGGTATACTTATCATACAGTTAATAAGTAACTACAAAACTTGAAGTCTTAGTTTTCCTGCTGATAAACAGCTACCTTTAGGAAAATGCATAAAAAGCTAGATATAGGATTGCCCTTCTTTTTCAGACTAAGCCTTTAACCAAAATCTTAGCCAGACAGTTTATTTAGAGGAGTTCCACTAGTCATTCCCTTGTCCAGTTCAAGTCACACTTTATGAAGGATAAATGAAAACACCAAAGTTAAACATAATACATCTTTATTATCTTATATCTACTTCCATGCAAAGCCCTCCAGTGTACTTTACATGTAGAAAACAAATGTCACAATATATTGTGATACGTATTGCAATACAGTGTGAGTGTATTGCAATATATCGCAATACGAAAATTCTGGCAATACCCATCCCTAGGTCTCTTCATCTGAAGCACCCAGACGATGCAGTGTGAGGGGTCACAGAATATAACTATATAACCTCACACTTCCTCATCAAGCAGAAATAAGAAAAAAGTCCCTCAAATATCATCCAGTACTCCTTTTTGTCTAGAGCCGGTACCAGTTTATGTTCTTTCTTGCAGGTCCAGTGCCTAAACCATTAAGAGAGCATGATAACATGACACAGATTGCCCTCCTTGTGTCAGTGACAATCTGCTTCATCATCTTAGTTGGCACAGCAACATTTGTCTACCTCAGGTAAGTGATCATTACTACTGACAACCACATTTGGAAGGATACTAATATGAGATAAGAGTTTTGTTTTTTTTCTTGCATGAATTTTGATTTTCAACTTTTTATTTTTCAACATAGAACTTGTTAAAGTGCATAATAGTAGCATTTGAAAGGTTTCTATTAAATTTGAAAAAAAAAAGATGGGTTCTTTACGTTATAAAGTCCAACATAGCATAAACTGACATCATTTTGCTAGCTTCAAAAATAACATTATTTGACAACACAGATACATAACATCATATACATTGAGGCATTGACTTATCATGATTTTTTGTCAGTAATGGTGAGGTAGAGATAAAAATAGCTGGTACAGGTAAAACTTGCAGACATCCTTTAATATTCGTTGTACGAGAAAATGTTTATGTATCATTGGGATGTTTGTTGTAACCCCTCATTAGAACTGCCTCACTGACTGGCTGAGGCAGCTGTAATGAGGGGCCACTACAAACATTATAATGGAGAGATAGGAGAAACCACCAGCAAATTTCCGTCTGATTATTATCTTAACTAGAGCACTGAATTGTTAACCAAATATACCAGCTAGGGATCTTCAGATGCACATGTTCATATGTCTCCCTTGTTCATACTGTAGGTATAGAAAGCGTGAGATTGAGAGACAAGAGGGTCTCAAAGATATAGAGCAAGAACAGTTTATCCCCACCGACGAGACATTGTCAGAGATGTTAGATCAGTCCTCAGGGTCAGGGTCAGGCCTACCTCTCCTGGTAAGAACAATATATGGGACACTTGATAACTGATACAGAGTAACCAGTGATCATTTACGGATCAAGTTTTTTTTCTCTCTTTAAACGGCTAAGGTGACTGGATCTACTGTAGGGAAAGCAACTCGGCCATTTTCATTTTTGCCTTCTTTCACCATGGGAAGCGACCTTTTTTAGAAGCTAATTCTTTAAGAGTAGACCCCCCATTTTTGCACGGCTACATCATCCAGGGAAGCAAACAGGGTGCCACAAAAGTTGTCCTCCTTTGTTTAAATGGTAGAAAAACATGGAGACGTACCAATACACCTTCAGTTCACTGTCATTCTAATAAACTGGCAAAATAGTCATTTTCATGGAGAAATCAAAGAAATGGAGAAATGGGAAACTTTTCATAAGATATTTTGCCAATACTCTTAATTGCTTGCAAGTACAGAATAATCCTATAAACCACTTCAAAGTGGGGTAGAAAAGTTAGATCTAAGATTGAAAGAAAACAAGTTCAGTTTGAGAACTAGTGTTTCAGTACTAAAACTTTATTTAAATGTTTAACCTACATTGAGTGTTAAAGAAAGTTTTAGACATGTACATAAAAAATTTCACCCATGGCTTCAGAAAACTGTTGTGAACTGTGTCTGAAGCCCAGGTTTTTTCCGTGGAATGTGAACAGTTCATAGGTTTAAAATGATAACAAAGGGTTTATATGAAGTTTTCAAAATTTAAACAGTGGTTTCAGAAGTTGGTAACTTGGTATAAACTTCAGGACTGGAAAATTCTTGAAATTGTCACTCATCCAGTAAGACCACGGATATGATGATTTTAATCATTTTCACTAGGAACAGTCAAATAAATACTCTCGTCTTCCAGCATGAGCCCCTCATCCTGCCGAGCAGACCAGTGGAATTTTCCAGCCCTGCACTTGTTATATGGCAAGCCAAATGCATGTTGAGTTTATAGTTGGAGTTTAATGTATACGATAATATGAAAAGAGATTGAAAGATAAAACCCTCTTTCTACAACCACAGTTTATGATTTACATGTTTGTTTGTTGACTTAAATGATATTATATTGAGACAGTATATGTACAAGCTGATAAAATATAGTTGAAGTGTTGATATGAAGTCTGAAGTGTTGATACGAGTAAATATTGTCACTGTGGGGTGTTAAATTATCAGTGAACAATAGGTTATATCAGATAGTTACATTGTACCATATTCACCCTCACCTTTAAAGCTCAAAAAAAAAAAAAAAATAAATAAAATAAACAACAGATGACAAAATTTATATCTGAAAATTTTAAGAAAAGTTTTCTCCAGGCTATTTCATTTTGAGAATTCAAAGACAAGGGCATATAGTGTAGATCCAGATGAGGTAACTCATTATTTCTGTTATGGTTCTGTCTGTCCACAAATTATGACAAGTGATTTTTACCTCGCAGGGTTGCCACAGTCAGGAAAAAAATCCAGGTCAGGGAAAATTCAGGGAATTTGTGATTGGTCAGGTTTGAAAAAATGGGGAATTTGAATGGGTATAACTAGGGCAGTCTTCAGAATATAAGTATACTTTTTCTTCTGACAAGGGAAAAGATACACTATTTGGGACACCCTTTGAGACAGAAAAAAATGGAAGATAACTCACTAGTATTGTAAAGCACTTACTTAACCTCTTGCATATAAAGTTTTGCATTATAGAGTTTAGAGGCTGATATTTTCCCAAATTTTCTTCAGGCAATTTGTAAAGGTAGGCGAACTATAATTCAGTCTTTACTTGCACAATTCTCAAGCATGCAGATGCTTGAGCTTTTCTGTCCAGTGACAGCTATTGTTGATTGTTTTAAGCTCTCTTCTTCACTTTCCTGTTGTGGCATGCTTATTTTCAACAGTTCACAGTCTGACATAGGTTTTGTGGAAAACCTTGACATCAGGTGAATCACTTCTTCAGTATACCAGGATGCCCTTTAAAGCGTACTACATGCCTTGTGTACATGGTTCTGGTAAACTAATTTCTGAAGTAATTGATCACATTTTGAGACCTGAATCATAGGGCCCTGTTGTTCAAAACTAATGATGTCCTCAGTTAACAAGACGTTACATTTTCAGACATATTACAGCAAGAACACAGCTATTTTTGCTAAAAAATGTAAGGCACTTTTACAGTGCAAAAGCTGCTTAAAAAAGTTGACACACTTGATTTTATATGTGTGATGAGACTTGGTGAATTCTTGACTAATGACTTTATTAAGCTAACAATGCCTGGTACAACTGAGCCCAAAAATTTTTGGAAATGATCTCTTTTGCTGAGCCTAGTCTGTTTGTGCATTGTTCAACATAATGTTGGCTTGATCTTCAATCATGCTGTCTCAGTACCAGAGATCCAGAGAAGAATGGGTTTTGAGGACAATTATGTAATTCTTTTTCATATGCCATAAAGGCATAAGTTATGACCCCTTAATAGAACAGCTTGATTAAGGCAGTCCTATTAAGAGGCCACAATAGGTTTGGTTGAGAAATCAAAATGCCAATGTAGCTGGACCTTGGTATTACTTTGTTTTTACTGTCTCTCTGGTCTTACTTATCACTGAAATTCATAGAATATGTTCAGTGTTCCAAAACTGCAGAGTCTAAATAAAATGCCCTGGCATTTCATCGATTTACTCTAAGAAAATGAAGTGTAAAGTATTGCTCTTGGGTTTTTGTAATACCAGGTAATGTGTCAAGTTTACAGCTAAAAACAAAGAATACGGAATGTTATCTTATAGCACAGGGTATAGGTTAGGTGTATTATACACTTGTACTGCCTTGTGGTATAAGCAGGCTCTTATAGTGACATTGTAGACTATTTGCCTGTAGATCAATGAATCCCTGGTTCGATCCTGGGTCGGGGCATCTTAGATTTTTATGCCCCCGCCGCGCATGACCAGGGGCATATAGTCTTTAGATATGGCGTTATGCATGTATGTGTTGGGCCCTTTGGCTGATATGGGAGTCTCGGGTTGATACTGGGTATGCTTTGAAAATTGGGATATAATAATCTCTGTGTTGTGTATCTCCAAACTACCGTTAGGGTGAATGAGTACATATTTCAGGAGCAGCAACTCTGCCACTTTAATTTTTGCATCCCTTTTCAATTGTGATCAGCTCTTAAAGGAAAGAATTTGCTCCTTTAGGAGCAGATTCCATCCTTTAAGCGTAGAACCCATGTTGGAACAGGGTTGTTGTCTAGGGAACCAAACAGATGTGGCAAAAGTTGTTCCCCTTTGTGAAAATGGCAAAAAAAAGAGAAAAAAAGCATGGGGGTGTACCCAAGTACCCATACATCTTAAAATCCCACCTGATGTGAAACTATGATGAGTATGGAGATCATTCTGGAAGTTGAGTATTTGTCTCCCTTCTTACATGGAGATACTCTTAAAAAGAAAGAACTTGCTCTCAGAGAGAGCAAAGTCTTTCCTTTTAAGAGTATCTCCCTTTGAAGAAGAGATTCATTGACAAAAAAGGCAAATAATATTTTGTTTAAGTTGTCTCCCTTGTGAAAATTGGAGCCAGACTATGTAGTTGTATTTATACACTTCAGTTATATATACCATCTTCTAACAGGTTCAGCGCACAATTGCCAAACAGATTCAGCTGGTCAGGAGTATAGGCAAAGGAAGGTATGGCGAGGTTTGGAAGGGAAAATGGCGGGGTGAAAATGTTGCTGTGAAGATATTTTTCACTACAGAAGAAGCAAGTTGGTTCAGGGAGACAGAATTATATCAGACAGTGCTATTAAGACATGATAATATTTTAGGTAAGCTGTCAAAGAAGGGAGTAGTTGAAGAAAGGTTAAGGAGGATTTGGTTTATAAAAAAAAGATGTTTCAAAAACTTGGGACACCTAAACAATTACCATAATTGGCCTTTAAATGAAACCAAAAGATGCAGTTGGAATGGCAAATAGTGTAGACCCTGATCAGGCAGTTTGATCTGGGTCTGCACTGTTTGCTCAGACCTTTCTGTCCCAAAACTTCAAATTTTTATGGGACTTGTTCGACAGGAATAAGTCCAGGAATAAAGAAAAAATATTCTTGGCATATGATTTTGGTCCTTTGAAACTCCACATTAAATGATACATAAAATCAGGGCTGATGAGCCACCTTATTGAAGTCGTTCTAATGAGGAGAAAATGCTAATACTAGTATAGAGAAATTGTTTTCAGCCTTTTATGAGAAAGCTTTAAATGGATGCTTGATTGTTTTGGGTTTAACGACCCTTTGAGACAGTATTTCAGTCCATATTAGGCCAGAATTAGAAAAATTATTATTGCTAAATTATCAGCAGAACCCTCATCATGTTTGGAAATCTGGTTCATGTAACGTAAACCTATTTCTATATATATTTGCCATTGTAATTACATGTAAAAAGGATTTTGACTGCAATACCCAATTTCATGCCAATAAATTTCACAAGATTCTTGTCACATTTGTTAACTCAAAGTAAAACAATTTGTTGTAGCAAACCCATCTTCATTATGAAAAAAGCAAAAAATAAATAGCTTGTGAAGTCTATTAGGTTTACAGTACTTGAGGGTTATTGTAAACTTTCTTTACTTCCAATTGGCAGTCTTGATGAACATCAGAAAATTAATATGTTTATTTGTATTTATATCATTTTATGACAATGTTTCGTCAAAAAGGCCATATTAGTGTGAATCAAAAGAGAAAATTTGTCCCGGTGTTGCCATGTGGTCCACAGTTCCTTTCCAGAAAGAACAGGGCAACAGCCTCAAACCATTTTCACAGTCCGGTCAGCTGTGTAAAGGGTCATTGACTAATCGTGGAAATTGGCAAAGGTCTAGATCAGGTGGGGTTTCTATGATAGTTCTAGTATAAAATAATTTATTTGTGCTCGAAAACAATGAAGTGACCCACATCTAATATACATAGAAAATGTGATGTGACCCCTCATCTGAAGTGCCTCACTGAGGCATTTCACTTGAAAAATCACCCCATGTTTTTATGTGGATTTAACAGAAATATACTTATTTACCAGTAAATACTCTCCCCTTTTCAGAGTTCTGCAGTTGGTCTTAAAATCATCTAAATAATGTCAGCTTTTAAATATTTCTTTATTATATTTCTTCCAGGTTTTATTGCTGCTGACATTAAAGGGACAGGGTCATGGACCCAGTTATTTTTAATCACAGACTATCATGAGAAAGGGTCCTTATTTGATTACCTTGCTGTGAATACCCTTGATCATCAAGAGATGTTGCTGCTGATACACTCCATTGCCTGTGGCCTCTCCCACTTACATACTGAAATATTTGGTACCCGAGGTAAGGAATACAGTCCATTGCCTGTGGCCTCTCCCACTTACATACTGAAATATTTGGTACCAGAGGTAAGGAATATGCTCTATTGCCTGTGGCCTCTCACACTTACATACTGAAATATTTGGTACCCGAGGTAAGGAATACAGTCCATTGCCTGTGGCCTCTCCCACTTACATACTGAAATATTTGGTACCAGAGGTAAGGAATATGCTCTATTGCCTGTGGCCTCTCACACTTACATACTGAAATATTTGGTACCCGAGGTAAGGAATACAGTCCATTGCCTGTGGCCTCTCCCACTTACATACTGAAATATTTGGTACCAGAGGTAAGGAATATGCTCTATTGCCTGTGGCCTCTCACACTTACATACTGAAATATGTGGTACCAGAGGTAAGGAATATGCTCTATTGCCTGTGGCCTCTCACACTTACATACTGAAATATGTGGTACCAGAGGTAAGGAATATGCTCTATTGCCTGTGGCCTCTCACACTTACATACTGAAATATTTGGTACAAGAGGTAAGGAATATGCTCTATTGCCTGTGGCCTCTCACACTTACATACTGAAATATTTGGTACCAGAGGTAAGGAATATGCTCTATTGCCTGTGGCCTCTCACACTTACATACTGAAATATTTGGTACCAGAGGTAAGGAACTTGACCAATATTAAGCAGTCTTTTTTCTTGGCATGTGCTTTTGCTTTCTAGAAATATTTGTGGATACTGAATTTACAAAAACAAAAACTGCTGCAAAAGAATGGTGTTGGTGACCAGTGCCCAGCTGTTCAAAAAAAAAATGTAAAATTTTCAAACAAAACACTGCCATTTTTAGCTCACCTGAGCACGAAGTGCTCAAGGTGAGCTATTGTGATTGATATTTGTCCGTCGTCCGTCGTCCGTCCGTCTGTCCGTCCGTCCGTCCGTCCGTCCGTCTGTCCGTCCGTCCGTCAACAATTTCTTCAAACGACATCTCCTCCTAGACCAGTGGGCCAATTTCAAAATAATTTCACACAAATGTTTCTGTTATAGCCCTGAACCAAAATTGCTAAAATGGTTCCGCTCCGCTGAACAAAATGGCCGCCAGAGCTAAAAATAGAAAAACCTTTAAACGACATCTCCTCTGAAGCCAATGGCTTGATTTCAAAAAAATTTCACAGAAATGTTTGACTCATTGCCCTGAACAAAAATTGCTAAAACGGTTTCACTCCGCTGAACAAAATGGCCGCCAGAGCTAAAAATAGAAATCTAAAAATAGAAAATCCTTTGAAAGACATCTCCTCTGAAACCAATTGCTCAATTTCAAAATAATTTCACAGAAATGTTTGACTCATAGCCCTGAACCAAAATTGCTAAAACGGTTTCACTCCGCAGAACAAAATGGCCGCCAGAGCTAAAAATAGAAACAAATCTTAGAATGACACAGGGGGCACAGTTTTGATCCAATTGTCATGAAACTTTGTCAGAATGTTTATCTTAATCAAATCTAGACCAAATTTGAAACTGGGTCATGTGGGGTTAAAAACTAGGTCACTAGGTCAGATCTTAGAAAAACTTTGTATACACTCTAGAGGGCACAGTTATGATCCAATCATCATGAAACTTTGTCAGAATGTTTATCCTTATACAATCTAAGCCAAGATTGAAACTGAGTCATGTGGGGTCAAAAACTAGGTCACTAGGTCAAATCTGAGAAAAACCTTGTGTACACTCTAGAGGGCACAGTTATGATCCAATCTTCATGATACTTAGTCAGAATGCTTATCTTTATGAAATATAGACCAAATTTGAAACTGGGCCATGTCAGGTCAAAATCTAGGTCACTAGGTCAGATCTTAGAAAAACCATGTGAATGCTCTAGAGGGCACAGTTTTGTTCCAATCTTCATGAAACTTTGTCAAAATGTTTATCTCTAAACAATCTAGACCGAGGGTGCAACTGGGACATGTTGGATCAAAAACTAGGTTACTAGGTCAAACCTTAGAAAAACATTGTGGATACTCCAGAGGGCACAGTTTTGGTTCAATCTTCATGAAACTTTGTCAGAATGATTATCTTAATGAAATCTAGGCCAAATTTGAAACTGGGTACTGTCAGATCAAAAACTAGGTCACTAGGTCAAATCATAGAAAAGCCTTGTGTACACAATTGTGGCTTTATTTTGCATTGAATCTTCATGAAACTTTGTCAGAATGTTTATCTTCATGAAATGTAGGCCAAGTTTGAAACTTAATAATGTCTGATTAAAAACTAGATCACCAGGTCAGATCTTAGAAAAACATTGTGTACACTCTCGAGGGCACAGTTTTGATCCAATCTTCCTGAAACTTTGTCAGAATGTAGATAAGAAAGTGCAAAACTGCTCCAATTGAACCATCATCAAATAGATGATCTTCCATATTATTTCATCATAACTCAGGTGAGCGATTTAGGTCCATCATGGACCTCTTGTTCATTTTTTGCCCCCAAAATATGATATGTGAGGAGCTGCAAAGCTACATTTTTGTCTGGCAAAAATAATAGACTTTTGATTTTAGGGACACTAGAAGACTTAATCAATCCTTAATCAACAACTTTGTAAGGCGAACTATGCTTTGAGCAACTGGGTTCAGTATAGATAACTAGCAGTTTGTGTCTTATGACTCAGTGAATTGTGAGAATAAGACTTGTTGATATCCATGGTAGACATGGTAAATCAAGATCAGATGTTTCTGATGGTAAGTAACACAGATTAGGAAAGAAGAAAATCTCAGTCTGGATATGAAATTTAGTTGTATCTCAGGTCTTACAAGGCTTGCTTTGATTTCACTTAGTGCATGGAAAACTGCACTATACAAAATTAAACTCAGCTTTGTAAGACTATAGTTATACATTAAAACGGGTTATTGTTGCAGAAGTAAATTTTTGCGATTTCACCTGAAATAGTATATGAAAATATTCTGCAGTTTTAATTTTTGCATATTTCAAATACTCACCACTACCAAACTACATACAAATAGAGAAATTGAACAAATAAATGACTGGGTATTATTATCATCATCATTTTTGGAAAAAACGTATTTCATGTCTGGTAACAATTACATGTAGTTAATTCATTATAGTCACAGTTTGCTGATGCTGTAGACCATCTGAGATTGATTAGTCATATTCTTTTCAATCAACTTCATTTAGTTTGACAAGTAAGGGCTTGTTATCAATGGTTGTACAGACACATCTGGTGTATGAATACACAAGTGAGCAGGCTGTCTCTTTCACATGTTTAAAACTGAACAGCTATTGAAAAGTACAATCCTCCCACTACACACACTCCAGCATCACCAAAACACACACAAACTTTGTTAGCTCCCTTCCCAGTGTATGGTAGATAAGGAAGTAACGTTTTAACAGTAACAAATTTTGCAAAGAAGCAGTGAGGCCAGTGTTCCAGATAAGAAGGGGTAACAAGGATAATTTAGAGATCATTTTAGAGATACATTATTTCTCACGAAGAATAAGAAAAATTATATCAACCCCCACCTTATCTGGAGCACTAATGGTAATCTTTATCTTTATGAAAGTATATTTGAGCCACGACAGGAGAAAACCAACAAAGTGGTTTTGCGCCCAGCGCAGACTCAGCTCAGCCTTCGCATCCACCCAGTCCGACCAGACTCTTCGCTAAGCGCTTAAAGGGTAGCTAAGGGTCTAAGCTAGCTTCATGCGGACAGCGAAGACTCTGATCAGACTGGGCGGATGCCCAGGCTGATCTAAGTCTGCACTGGGCGCATTACCACTTTGTTGGTTTTGATGTGTTGCGGCTCATTTATACTATGCTGAAGAAAGTCATTCCATTCTTTATTGTTGTTATTTTTTGCAGGTAAACCAGCCATTGCTCATCGTGACATAAAATCAAAGAATATTTTAGTGAAAAAAGATGGTTCTTGTTGTATTGCTGATCTTGGACTTGCTGTTAAATATATTAGGTAAGAAAATGGTGGAGAATTTCTTTCGGACCACTTCCAGGTGTGCCTGTTATGTTCTATTTGGTATACTGTAATGTGGGTAAGTATTGGGACACCTAAAATAATTAATTTTCCATTTGCCCCAAATGGAAAATTAATTATTTTAGGTATCCCAAAATTTAGGCATATTACAATAATATGAGCAGTAATGCTTCAAACTTATGAGAAAACACATAGCTGTCAATCAGCTGTAGTGAATTAGCTGACTTAATTACAGCTGAAATCAGCAAATTAGCAAATCAGAGCTGTAGATAAGAGGGGTATTTGATGATAATTGAGGGATAATTTTCTTTATTTCTCATTGAAACCATATGTTGTGACCCCTCATCTGAACTGTCTCATCGAGACGGTTCAGATGAGGGGTCACAACGTATGTTTTTATCCAGAATTAACAAAAATTATCCCTAATTATCACCAGATACTCCCTATTATCTAGGGCTATGGGCAAATCATTTAATATTTGAATATACTCAAACTTCTGTGAGAGGAGAGTCAAAACCGTTGTTGAAGAATGCCTGAGAATAGAGGAATAATCAAAGCATGTTTGAGCAGTTCAGCCATTTAACAGACACCTGTACTTAACAGAATTTACATCCATGCCATTTAACTGGCATCAGTACGATTTGATCACTATTGTTTTGATTGACAGAATGTGGTCTCTGACAACAAGAAAAACTGCTATCCTTTACAATGTGTAATTTCACTCAATTTAAATATTTCAGCCAAAGGCCTTTTGCCAAAATATTTAAATAGAGTGGAATTAGACATTGCTTAGTTCTTTCCCTATTGGAAAACATTTACAAACTGCTATCCTTCAGTTTTTAGCTCCCCTGTACGAAAGAGCTATTGTTATCACTTGGACGTCGGTGTGGGTGTCACACTTTAATGTATTACGTCAAAGTTGTTTATGTGATGGGCAAGGCACTGCAGGCGAGATATCCTGTACGTGGTCAGGTCTTGTTTGGGTTTTTCTCCTTTGTGAAAAAATGGCAGCCAAATCATGGTCATGTAGTCATATATGCCATATATTATCAGAATGTCATGTTTTGTACTTTTATATTGTTCAGAGATTTCATTCCTATTTTCAGTGAAACCAATGAAATAGATATAGCGCCTAACACCCATCAGGGAACAAAACGTTACATGTCACCAGAGGTGCTAGATGAAACCATAAATAGATATTCTTTTGATGCCTACAAACAAGCAGACATATATTCTTTAGCTTTAGTGATGTGGGAGATATGTCGAAGGACAGCGATAGGAGGTAAGTGTCATCTCATACTACTGATATCTCAAAGTAAATTTTCTGGTACTGGTACCAGAAAATTTTAGTTTGAGATATCAGTAGTTTTGGCTGAAATTCGACTTCGAGATATCGAGAGCTGACTGTATATAAGATTTTCGATACAAAAATACCCTAATAGCCATATGTATATTAACACATGCAGGGCCAAAAATTAAAAAGTTGAATTTGCAAACAGAGTAGATCCATAATGAGGTGCTTCATATGCATCTACGCTTGTTTTGCCCTCTTGACTGTAAATTTTCCATACAATATAGCTTTGACAAAAACATTGTTTTTTAAATGCAATGTAAATGTCAGCATAGATTTGCATGCAAATAAAGCGGTCGATCGAATCAAGATATTTAACCCTTCATTGAACTGATTTCTTTTGATTCATTTATAACTGTATTAAAACTGCTCAGTTAAAGTTGCAGTAACTAAATTTGTGATGTCAGAGCCTCGCTTTGCTCTGCTCTGTAAACGCCCCGCCAACAGAGTGACCATAGCAGAAGTTGGTAATAATATATTGATTGATTGATTGATTGATTTGGGTTTAAAGGCCCTTTGAGACAGTATTTCAGTCTGTATCGGGCCGTCTCCCAGAGAGAGGGACAAAGAAAAGAGAAATGATAGACGAGTGAAAAAATGTCCAAACAACCCCTACCCGCACCCACTGCAAGCACAGTAGGCCCTTGTCCTACTATTATCCAAATCAGTAGGACGCCCCGGCACTGGAAGTTACACGCAGCACCATGGTAATAATATAGCTGACAGGTACTGTTAAAGGTAAAGTTTGTGAACTGAGCCGACGTCTGTGAAGAATGATGACTTTGATCATTTGTCTTTTTATTATTTTGAGATAACGGAATGTCTCTGAACCTGCTCCAACAACGATATGTTGCAATAGTGGATTGACACAAAGTAAAATGTTGTATTCGGCTATAAGACGGTGTGTTGTATGGTTGTTTTGGGTTTACAGGGTTCGCACAGACCTTGAAAAGTCCTTGAATTTGACTCTGGTCCTGGAAAACTCCTGGAATTTGAAAATAGTGCCATTTGTCCTGGAATTGTCCTGGAATTTTGTAAAATTGTCCTTAAAAATGTGAAATTGTCCTTGAAAATAACAAAATACATCGATTCTTTTTTATTCTTTTGGATTTATGTGATGCGCAAAAGAAAACCGAGTGAAAATCGCTAGATACGTTGAAGAGCGAGGTGCGACCGTATTCCGATTCATTTTTACCAGTAGTCCCGGTATTTATCAATACCATCAGCTGGTTGTAGAAATAAAGTGCGACTTGTTTCTGTTTCGCTGTTTCCGGCTATAAAAAGTGCAAATTTTGCGCAAATATAAATCGAAGAAGATCAACGAACACAATGGCTTCGAAAGGCAAATGTGTATACAAAAACAAGTGGGAGAGGAATCCCGCTTATTCCAAATGGATTCGCCCCTTCAAGCCTGACAAACTGAAAGCAATCTGTTCGGCCTGCAATCGTATTATAGACATTTCCTACATTGGGGGAATCGGCCCTAAAGTCTCACGCAAAAGGAAGCAAACATATTGGGAATATTTAAAAAACAACGTTAGGTGAGTGACTGATCGGTCGTTAAAATTGATTCCTTGAAAAACGAAAAAAGTCCTTGAAAAGTCCTGGAAAAGTCCTGGAATTCTGTTCTCTTATTTCTGTACGAACCCTGGTTTAACAGAACTTTGAGACTGTATTTCAGTCTATATTGAACTATAAGATAGTGTTCCTCTGGCAGAATTACCACAGATATGTAAATCAGTCATGTAGTTTAGCCAGAAGATAGGGTTTACGCTTCCAAAACATTCCCAAAAATCTAGATCTGTCTTAAAAGACGGATCTAGATTTTTGGGATTTTTTTGGCAGAGAAAAACACCTGTCTCTTATCCAAGTAAATAAGTTGTGCCCTTGTTTACATCAGGTGTAATAGAAGAGCCTCAGATACCTTACTATGAGTGTGTACAGAATGATCCTAGCTTTGAGGAAGTGAAGAGAGTGGTATGTACAGAAAACAGAAGACCTCAGATACCAGACAGATGGAAAGCTGATGATGTAAGTATCAGTGCATCGTAGTTGACTCAACTATTCAGACCAGGTGTCTCAGTACACCTGCATGGTTTCCTGCTATTTTAATGATGGGGAACAACTATTGTGACTTCTTGTTTGCTTCCCTGGACAAGGTAGCATTTCCAAAATACAGCCAACTTTTAAAGGAAAGAATTTGCTCTTACATGAGCTAATTCTTTTCCTTAAGAGTTGACCCAAAAATGAAAAGGGAAGCAAACAAGAAAATGATAGAGTTGCATCCTCTGAAAGTGTACCCATTTGCTTTAAAAGAAATGGCTACACTTGTCAAGGGGAGCAGCTATACTATGTTGAGCTCCCTGTATGAATGTACAGGAAGAGCTATTGCACTAACCTTGACAACAGCATTGGCGTTGGTGGCAGTTTTAGCAATATGTTAAAGTTTTATATTGAAGTTTTTATGTGATGGGCAAAGCACTGTCATGCGAGCTATCCTGTGCATGGACAGGTCTTATTTTAAATGCCTCTTGTCTCAATTTGGGTCAGCTCTTAAGGAAATAATTGTCTCCTTTGGGTGCTAGTTTTTTTCCTTTTAAGAGTAGGGCCCCCTTTTAACGGGATTCATTGTGAAGAAAAGCAAAGTGGAAGTCACTCAAGTTGTTTTCCTATGTGAATAAAACACACACAAAAAACGAAAAGCATTGAGATGTAGTGAAATACCATGAGTGCTTATTATAACCTGTTACCACCAGTTAGAATTAAAGGATACATTGGCAAAGTTCGAATTCATGCTTCTAATACGTAATGATGGTGTTTTCATGAAACTTAGTGTTTGAAAAGGTTCACTTAACAAGTTAAGGGAGTATTTCCCATGTACAATATGAGCCGCGAGTCGAAAAAAAAAAACAGAAAAGTGGCATGTGTGCCCAGCATATACTCAGATCAGCTTGGCCATCCAAGCAGTCGGATCAGAATCTTCACTGTGTGCTTAAAGGGTAGCTAAGGGTCTAAGCTAGCTCCATGCGGGCAGTAAAGACTCTGATCAGACTGGGCGGATGCCCAGACTGATCTGAGTCTGTTTGGCGCACCAGTTACTTTGTTTGTTTTCTCATGTTGGGGCTCATATATTTACCACATCTCTTTTCTTTCAGTATTTGAAAGTGATTGTAAAAGTGATGGCGGAATGTTGGAGCGGCAATCCTGCAGCCAGACTGACTGCTCTCAGAGTGAAGAAAACCCTTTCAAAACTTTCAGAAATATTAGAAGCTAACGAAAAATTGGACAAGTTCAAAAGCATTCAGCCATGACCTGTGTAATGTGTACATAGTGTGAAGTGTGCCAGTTGCTAATAGAGCAACGAAGTGAATCTGGAGGCGGAGAAGGTTGCTTATGTGAATGGCTATATGTCATGTGCTGATATTTCCAGTATCTTAGGGCTTCTTATGTGTGTGAAAAATATCTGCTGTGAAGGTTGAGATGTGAAGGTGTATTTGTCATGAAGATATCGATTTGTGAAGACATAGTGCTCCCTGCTAATCTTTGTGCTGCCAGACCTGCTGTTAGGGGTTGCCAAAGGGAAGCATAGAAATGGTTGCTTACAACAGCTGAACTGGTCATATTGAATCTTCTGTACCACATATAAGTGAACAGGGCCCGGTTGTTTGAAACTAACATCATTAATAAACATTTTGTTAAAAATTCAAACTTTAATATTTCGAATGCGCCAATATTTTTTGTTGAAAAAAATGTGAGACTGCAAAAGCTTCTCACATTTTTTCAACAAAAATATCAGTGTATTGTTTATAAAGCTGTAAAACACTTAAGGAGTTGACCTCTTCATGAGCTGATTAGGATAGCGATGCTTTAAACAACTGGGATCAGGTCCTTGCGAGAAAGCAAATAGGAAGTCACAAAAGTTGTTTTCACTTATAAAAGTGGTAAAGAAACAGGGAGGTGTACCCATACACCTTAATCCAGTGTGAGCCCCTTTACATGAGCAGCCTGGTCATGCACACTTCCTCCAGACTATAGCTAGACATTATAAAAAAAGAGAAAAAGGAAGACAGGCTAATATGGGCTCTTTTGATCAAATACACTAGAGAATGGTTTTGTTGTGATTTGATTCATAAGAAGTTTTGTATTGTCAGCTATGACCAGAATTATAGGGCATTGATTTTACCATAAAATATGATGACTATCTTTAAGTTTACACTGTAGCTAGGAATTGACCAGTATGGAATATTCACTACTTTTATTTTGCATCCTGTTAGAATAGCAATGTTATAAACTTTATAAACATTTATATTAAAAAGAAATTGTTTGAAAGGCTGTAGTTTACATAGAAAGTGAAACTAGTGAACAAAACGTGAAATGTAAGCACCATACAGTAAAAGCCAGGACACAGAAAAAAGAGAGTGCTTTTTGCATATGGGAACAGCAATCAGTCTGGTCAGAGTCTTTGCTGTTTGCAGGCCGGTGCTCCAGATAAGAAGGGATAATTTGCCACATTTATCCATAAAAACATATTGTGACCCTTCAGTAGAACTGTCTCACTGAGACAGTAAAGCATGTACTTTGCTTGGTGTTGCCCATAATTTCCATGAAAATTCTAAAAATTACCATAATTGTCCTTAAAATTTAACAGTTTGGTTTAATAATGCAGCAATTTGTCCAAAAGAACAGATTGAAAGGCATACAGTGTAGACTCTGATCAGGCCCAGAGGTTATAAAACTTGAGTACATTCTCAAACTCAAAATAAAGCACACTGATTGGCTGCTTCCAAGCACAAGCCAACTGATTGGCTGCTTCCGAGCATATGCTCGGAAGCAGCCAATCAGTGTGCTTTATTTGGAGTTTGGAATTATTCTCAAGTTTTATAACCTCGAACCCAGACTGCTGATTTATGAGCAGGTTGATGTGGGTCTGCTTTGTTTGCCCAGATGTGTCTGCCCCAATACTTAAAATTTTTATGCTATACAATCTTTTCTTTCTCTAGGAGCCACTTGGTAAGAAATGCTGCTTTAAGATGTATGTGAGCATTCCACATACTGCTATGTTAGATTGTTGATATCAACAGGGAACACACTGACTCAACTGTTGGTGCACAAGCTGGTTAGCCTTTTGCATGTTAACAATATCATAAGGCCCATATTCTTAGGCTTTGTTCAGTGTATGGTGTATAGATACATTTCCAGGGGAAACTACTATGCTGTTTCTATTTTCCTCCCTTCTCAATGGGGTGCAACCATTGAAGAAAAGAATATGCCCCAAGAAAGAATTTAGGAGCAAATTCTTTCCTTTAAGAGAAGATCCCCATTTTAGAAGTGCTACGTTGTCCAGGGAACCAAACACGAAGTCTCAAAAGTTGTTCCTCTTAGGAAAAATGGCAGAACACATGGCACTTTAACCATATACCTTAATCTTGATAATAAAAAAATATCTCAGAATTATATTGGGATAGCCTCCCTTTAACTTAAGCCTTAGTTTAAGTCTTAGCCCTTAAAGCTCCAAAAATCAAAATTATTGAATTGGCAAACAGTGTAGATCCAGATGAGGTGGCTCATAATGAGCCACCTCATCTGAATCTACACTGTTTGCCCTCTAGTGTTCGAATTCACAATATGGTATCGCTTGGACGAAACATTTTTTGAAATTCTGCAGACGTAAATTTTGTCGTCTGCTTTTTGGCGCATTTAGGGTTAGGTACTGTTTCAGATTAGTCACAGCATACGAACATTACTAAAACGGCATTGAAATTTTTTCTTACTTTTTGTTACCTTTATACTTTTCTTACATATTTATATTCAAAATGAACTTTTGAAGCATTTATATATATGATTATTTACCATTGTTGCTATATTCATTGATCCTTAAAGCATCAAAAATGCAGATGTCCAAATTTTTGTCTGCAAAATATTTAGAAATTTTCATCCATAAACAGCCATAGTGTAGTGATTTACCTGATAAACTACCAAACCAGGGGTCTCAAGTTCGTCAGCCCTTTATTATGAGACTTTCAACCAAGGACTAGACAGCAAACAGAGTGGATCCCGAAGAGACAGCTCGTATTGAGCTGCCTCTTCAGGATCTATGCTGTTTGCCAACTCAACTATTTTCATTTTTGATGCTTTATGTGTTAAAGACTAATTTTTCTTTAATTGGAAAAACTCTTTCATCTGGATCTCTGGGAAAAAGCCTGTTATATTTCAGATAAAAATGGATAACTAATAAAATAGCCATGAGTTTTCTTGACATTTCAAACCCATGGACTGGGACTGATATTTAGAAGTGCAGTTTCTTCTACCCTGGCAAATTCGTACTCCCTGGCAGATTCCCTGATTTCTGGTGCTGAGTGTGCAGAGGGTTCAGTTGCTAAGTTTACTTCTCTTGCACGGGCTATGGACTAGCTTTCCTGATCACAGATCCTGGTGAATGATTGTCTTTGGCCATTTCACAAGTAAACAATTCTGATTCTGAATTGGCAGACATATAAATACACAGAATTTCTGTAAACCTTTACATGCTTTTTAGAGTGGCTTGGTATGTTTCATAAAGATTTTAAAAACTGATTTTCATAAAAGTTGTTTTTGTAACAGATTCTGCTGCTTATTCTTCCCTAATTATATGAAGGCCAGTGTATCAATTTACGTTGTTGTTGATTATCAAGCTTACAAATGTAGTGTTGTGATGTATTGATAATTTATCAGTGGAAAAAAAAACGAATTTGGAAAGTTTATGTTTCATTGGTTTATTTTATTTCAGTGATTGTTTTGAAAAGGTCTTATGTTTTGACGAGTCACTTTCTTCTGTTTTCTGGTATACTTCTGAAGGTTGTATTAGACATACACCACATATACATTAAAAAAGTTGTGAGTCATCTCATTTACACAGCAAAGATCTGGGTCAGTATGTACAATCCTGATTATGTGCAGTTTGATCATGTAGTTTTGAGAGATCTGCATCAGATTTTGGCAGATTGATTAGAATGACACAATGGTGCAGTTTAATATTGGCATTTAATTTTAGTTACACATCTACCTATGTAAATATATTGAAAACAGAATAGTTGTGTACTTTTACTTTTGTGCTTTTCACCATTAATGCCAATTGCACTAAAAGTAAGTTACCAGGACATTGAAGTTTGAATGGCGTAGTTTAAAACATGAAATGGATTGGGGTGAAATAGAAAGGACAAGCAAGGATAATCTCCACATCATTCCAGTAATTAGGAGATAATTTGTTTCCACTGAGGGAGCAAATTCTTTCCTGTAGCAGTACTATCCCAGGCTCCAGGAGCAAAATGTAGCAGATGGATGTCGATTATCTCATCCATTCCATACCAACCCTTTTCATTCCAGGTTTTAAACTGTGTCAATTCTAACAGAAAGTGTGTTTGTTTAACAAATTTTCCATACTTTTCACAAAATTCAATTTATAAAAAATCATAAAACCCTGTACCATAAGCCACAACTTACCAACAGTATTTGAGCAGTGACACGACAAAACCAACTATGTGGTTGTGCACCCAGCGCAGACTCAGATCAGCCTCGGCATCTGCCCAGTCTGATCAGAGTCTTCGCTGTCCACATGGAGGTAGCTTAGACCCTCAGCTACCCTTTGAGCAATTAACGAAGAGTCTGATCAAACTGAGCGGCTGCCCAGGCTGATCTGAGTCTTAGCTGGGCACACAACCACATTGTTGGTTTTGTTGTGTCGCGGCTCATTTAAGTTATTTATCTAACATCAGAACTCCAGATATGGTTGGATTTGGGGGATGATTCTTGGAAAAAAGGTTTTATTTCTCAACAAAAAGACATGTTGTGACCCCTCATTAGAACTGTCTCAGAGAGGTGGTTCTGTGAGGCATTACAACATGTTTCTCAGAGAGATAGTTCTAAGGAGGGGTTACAATATGTTTCTATTGAGAAATTTTGAAAATTATCCCTGTTACCCCTTCCTATCTGGAGCACTGCTATATAACATAACTTCATCAATGATTAACAGATTTCAACAAGTGAATAAGATTGACATGTAAGAGCATGTCATCTGCATACCAGTCATGTTATTTTTTGTTCAAAAGTACACATTTGAAAGCTTCTTTTGTTTTATATTTTCTATAAGGTGAAATCATCTTTTTACAAAGATTTCTGTAAAATTGTGTATTTGATACTTGTAAATGGTGTTTTGTAGATATTCATATACATGTATCATAATCAGATATGATAAAATTATTTCTGTTTGGGAAGTATTTGGGCTGAGTCATGTGATTGAGGGGTATAGATATGTTGCAGAGACAGTTCTAATGAGGGGCCACTACATGATTTTGTCCAGACATGTTGAAAATTTCTGTTACTCGTTATATAGGGCACTGGCCGAAGGGGAAAATCAGGCATAATAGCTTTGATACCTTGTGTGAGCTTTTTACTGAGGATGGTAATGTCTTGCCTGTGGCAAAGTTGCCCTGCCTGTGGCAAAGTTGCCCTGCCTGTAGCCAAGTTGCCCTGCCTATAGCAAAGTTGCCTTGCCTGTAGCAAAGTTGTCCTGCCTATAGCAAATTTCCTGCCTGTAGCAAAGTTGCCCTGCCTGTAGCAAAGTTACCCTGCCTGTAGCAGAGTTGCCCTGCCTGTGGCATATTGTGGTTGTATATTTTCTGACCTCCCTGAATTATAAAAAAAAGATATATATACCATATTAATCCTATTTAACACCCATGGAGGGTTGCATTTTGCAAAAAGGGGACATTATGTAGATCTTAAAGTGTAATAAATGCCAAAATACCTCTAATAAACAAAATAAAGGTGAATGGATATACTTTCAGAGGAAGCAACTCTACTATTTTTGCCTCCTTTCTCAGCATTGGTCAGCCCATAGGAGCAAATTCTTTTCTTTAAGAACAGACACCATTTCAAAAAGCTACCTCATCCAGAGAAAGAAACAGGAATTCATACAAGTTAATATAACATTATTTTCGGTAAAAGAGGCAGGGGCTTTTATTATAGCAGGGGCCTTTATTAGGACTTATCCATAGATGTTAAGCAGGTTTAACCTCCACTGGTCACTGTTCCAGAACGTTAGGTGGCAATATTTTCACAGAGCTAATGCTGCAGTACTCCTTGGCGCCATTTACTTCCCTTTGCAGTATGATAATGTATTAGAATGAAAATAAAAGATTTATAGTAATATGTAGGTGGCACTGTTTTGTTTTAACCCTTAAAGCACCAAAAAAAAAAGAGGGGGGGGGGGGACAAAATTTTTGTCTGCAAAATTATAAAAAAACAAGAAATCCGCGGAAAGCTGTGTCGCACCTGGGTGGGTTAAGTCACACGAGTTCTAATTGGTAGTGAAAACTATATCACCCATGCTAAGGCAGGTGTGACAAAAGCAGGTATGACAAAAATGATGTTATTCATGTTAAAAAAGTGGCAAAAATTAATCTGGGAATTATGTGCAAACAATGTGCACATCTTCAGACCATGACAAAACACCTGTGAAGTTTCAAAATGATTGATCTAAAAGTGTAAGAGGGGAGGTGCTCGCAAGACACCCACTATGCAAAGTATTATGGTATGTAAAAAATTGACTAAGTTAAACATGTGAAAAAAGTGGCAAAAATTAATCTGGGAATTATGTGCAAACAATATGCACATCTACAGACCATGGCACAAACATCTGTGAAGTTTCAAAATGATTGGCCTAAATGTGCTCACAAGCAACCCACTACGCTAGTATTATGTAAAAAATTGACTATGTTAAACATGTGAAAAAAGTTGCAAAAATTAATCTGGGAATTATGTGCAATCAAAATGCACATCTACTGACCATGGCCAAAACATCTGTGAAGTTTCAAAATGATTGGTCAAAAAGTGTAGGAGGAGTTGCGCTCACAAGACACCCACTACGCTAGTATTATGTAAAAAATTGACTATGTTAAACATGTGAAAAAAGTGGCAAAAATTAATCTGGGAATTATGTGCAATCAAAATGCACATCTACAGACCATGGCCAAAACATCAGTGAAGTTTCAAAATGATTGGCCAAAAAGTGTAGGAGGAGTTGCACTCACAAGACACTCACAATGGAAGGTATTGTGTAAAAAAATGGACTAAGTTCAACATGTGAAAAAAGTGGTAAAAATTAATCAGGGAATTATGTGCAAACAATATGCACAGCTACAGACCATGGCCAAAACATCTGAGAAGTTTCAAAATGATTGGCCAAAAAGTGTAGGAGGTGCTGCGCTCACAAGACACCTACTGCGAATTGTTGACGAACGGACTTTTGTGTGTAAAAAATGGACTAAGTTCAATATGTGAAAAAAGTGGTAAAAATTAATCTGGGAATTATGTGCAAACAATATGCACATCTACAGACCATGGCCAAAACATCTGTGAAGTTTCAAAATGATTGGCCAAAAAGTGTAGGAGGAGTTGCACTCACAAGACACCTACTGCGCCAAAACTATTTTTTGTGAAAGCTATATCATCATTAGAATTCAAAGACTACAGGGCAAACAGTATAGACCCAGAATGAGGTGGCACATCATAAGCTACCTCATTTGGATCTATGCTGTTTGCAAATTCAATTACATTAAAAGGGTTGTCCTGTTATACACCTTCAAGGGAGACAAGAAGTCAGACTTTGGTCATAGGAGGCCACTTGTAAATGAATGCATTTGCTCTATACAGTACTATTTTTATATCCCCACCATGAAATGGCAGAAGGGCATATAGGGTTTACCCTGTCTGTGTGTCAGTGTGTGTTTGTGTGTTCAAGAACCGTGTCCAGGCCATAACTTTGTCCTGCTCTTAAACTTTGTGCATAGGCTACAGTGAAAACATGTTCGTGTCCAGGCCATAACTTTGTCTTGTATGGTAGAAGTTTGAAATGATTTTGCATAACTGATCATCATGACAAGATGTGTGGCATGCAAGAAGCATATTGCTAGCTTGAGGGTCAAGGTTACGCTGGTCACTTTGGTGAAACTTTGTGTCTGGCTCATAACTTTGTCCGACATGGTGGGATTTCAAAAATATTTGGGATAAATAATTGTCATGGCAAAATGTGCCATGTGCAAGAACCATTTTGCTTGCTCAAAGGTCAAGGTCACAGTCCACACTTTAACTTTGTGCATAAGCTTAAGTGAGACATGTTTGTGTTTGTTTGGCCCATCACTTCGTCCTGCATGGTGGGATTTCAAAAACATTTGGCATAAATGACTAGACGATGTGTCGTGTACAAAAACCATGTCGCTAGTTTAAAGGTCAAGGTCACACTGGGCATGTAAACTTTGTGCATAGCGTATAGTGAAACATGTTCATGTCAGGTCCATAACTTTGTGCTGCATGAAGGATTGATTGATTGATTTGTTGCTTTACGTCCACAGTAAACAGCTATGGTCATGTCGGGATGGTCAGTTAACCAAACCACACTATTCCTTGGCAGGCTTAGACCTCCTAAATGGTTAACCAGTACTAAGTGCACGTATTTTTGCCAGTTACTGACAACTGTCCTTCTTGAATCAGCGGAAGGAGAAACAAAAGTATGTGGCCAGACGGGGTATCAAAGTCAGGTGCCCTACCGACTGCGCTATGGGGCCCAGCTGCTGCATGAAGGAATTTCAAAATTGTGTGGCATAAATATCATGACAAGACAAGGTCTCACAGCCATGCAAAAATCATGTTGCTAGTTTAAAGGCCAAGCTCATGGACCACATTTGAACTTTGTGCATAGGTTACAGTGAAACATGTTTGTGTCTGGCCCATAACTTTGCTCTGCATGGTGGGATTTCAAAACTATTTGGCAAGACGATTTGGTGCATGCAAGTGTCTTGCTTAAAGTCACAGTGCACATTTAAGCTTTGTGATTAAGCTATAATGAAAGCATGTTCATGTCATATTCATGTCTGAGGCTTGACTGCAGAATAATTGTAAGTCACATCGTCCTACATTTCATGGTCCCTTGATTTTCCCTTTTATATTATACAAGTCTGCCTCTATGAACCTAGTTATTCTACAAATCCCAGTACCTTAATCAAGGCGCTATCTTACTCAAGGCACTAGGTGGGGGCATTTGTGTCCTATGGACACATTTCTAGTTTTTTTGTTCCTAAAGAGTTGCCCCATCGGAGAAGGGTTTGCCTTCCAGAGAAGGGAATACTAACCTGTTCAGGTTGTCTATCCATGTAAGAATGGTGCCTGTATTTTCCTCTCCCTATGTTAAAGGAGAATGTATCAGCTGTCAGTATGCTGGGAAATGCTCAATCTGGTAAGAACCTTCATTGTCAATTATGCTCCATAGCAAAGCCTGTGCCCTGAGAGGGCAGTCACGGAATCTAATTCTTTTACCCCATACTGAAGTAGACCTATTTATAGTCAAAGAATCAAAGAAGGATTTCAGTGATAAAAACTTTAATGAAAGCTTATACCATGTGAGACTTTTACCCAAGTGCAAATACCAACCACAACTGTGCAGACCTTTAGCATATTTTCTGAGATGAGAACTGGGCATGCTCCATGCTGAGGTAGCATGTTTGTGCTGGTGTAAAAAGACAAAACAAAACATGCATTTATGTCCTAGCAGCTTGTTTATACTGTTCGGGCTTGCACTTGGGCAAGTTCACATACATGTCCTATCACAAGATATTATATCAATTTCTCATCTGGACAGCTCTTACACTCATCAGGCATTTCATCTGGCAGTCTGATCACGGTTTGTACAGGCCTAGTACATGGAGGTTTTACTGACATACATGAGCCATGACACGAGAAAATTAAAAAAACAGTGGTTGTGTGCCCAGCGCAGACTCGTATTAGCCTGGGCATCCGCCCAGTCTGATCAGAGTCTTCGCTGTCTGCATGGAGGTAGCTTAGACCCTTAGCTTCCCTTTGAGCCCTTAACGAAGAGTCTGATCAGACTTGGGGGATGTCCAGGCTGATCTGATTCTGCGCTGGGCACACAACCACATTGTTGGTTTTGTCGTGTCGCAGCTCACATAAGTCTGCCTCCACAGGCCCTGTGTTGATATCCACAGTATATTGGCAATCAGCGAATCTCGGACAACTCCAGTATCCTTCAATGAAGGATACAGGAATCATAACGAGATTTGCTGATTGAATTTACTTGTATATGCCCAAGCAAAAGTTCAGAGATGTTACAGCTGGATCTGCAAGAGTCCAATGGCGGATCGAGGGGGGGGGCACTTTGGATCCCAGGGTCACTATCTGAACAAACTTGGTAGAAGTCCACTAGACAATGCTTCATACAAATATCAAAGCCCTAGGCCTAGCAGTTTCAGAGTAGATGTCATTTAAAGCAAATTGTTGATGCCGCACGATGCATGACGGACACAATGATCACAATAGCTCACCCTGAGCCTATAAGCTAGTTGATCTGTAATATTTTCATATTCCGTGAGCCCCTGTTCTAATAGAGCAGCTAAGACAGCTGCTTGCTACCTGCAAATAGAATGGTTTAGAAAGTAGTGTCATCATGTAAATGATATTAAGGAAAGCAAGGTTTGGCCAACCAAGGAATTTTGGATACGGGGTACAAATTAGCTGAGGGGGTTCAATTTGTGTTGTTTGACCAATCTTTCCTGAAATTCCCCATAAAAATGAAATAATTTAGGCCGGAGAGGGGAAGCGGTGCAAATTCGTTTCTTTGGAAGAATTTGCTCCTAGGGGTGCAAATTGTTTAAGAGTTGAAACCCACCCCTACTGTAATGAGAGGCAAAAAAGTAACGCTTCTCCCCCTGAAAGTATGCCAGTTCACCTTAATACTGTTTATTAAAGATATTTATGCAATGGCTGATTTACTACAATTTAGGCTAGGCTAAATATCGCCCCCTTTCAAAAAATGCAACGCCCCATGGCGTTTCATAGG
Organism: Ctena decussata; assembly: GCA_963989385.1. Taxonomy (NCBI): domain Eukaryota; kingdom Metazoa; phylum Mollusca; class Bivalvia; order Lucinida; family Lucinidae; genus Ctena; species Ctena decussata. The sequence goes on from OZ022500.1 coordinate 49,190,323, forward strand.
ATTAATACGGTAGTTGAAAGATAATTCTAAATATGGCATACATCATATTTGATACATTACTGAATTTGCCACTGAAAAGGTAAGGGCTGACGCATTCCAAGTCTCGGTAAGAGCCTGTTAGAACACTTTTAAATCTTATTAATATCATATGCTATGAATGTGTTATCCTGGTCACAGGCACCAACATGTCATGCACCATATATATCAGTGATTATAAACAGAGCAAATACCAATGCAACTGTGTCCGCGATACAGTTCTAAGGTCCCGCACATTTATAATTGCGTCATCGGCGGTATATTTACACTTGCCACTGACTTCCCATAGGTGAACCCTTTAGAGCAACTAGCTTCATACACCGATGAACGACAATTGATCATGTGACGTTGTCGTCAAGCGACGTCTCATGTAAACAAACATCTTGATTGGTTCTTGTAACGTTCGATTGACGCCACGTCTGGGCGACGGCGGTTTAACGCAATGGCCGGACACGTCGTTACTAACTTTCATTCGATCCATAGTTTGCCCATTCTACACCGAATTACCACGAAAACGGCACAGAAAGGTTCACAAAGGAAGTGTAAATATAAGAATAAAGATTTGATTTTTCAGCGTTCATCGTGTGAAGAAGCCAGTGGTCGTCGCTAAAATTCTACATAAAGCGCTTCGCGCTTCATGGAATTTTAGCTCCGCCCACTGGCTTCATCACACGATGAATGCTGAAAAATCAAATTTCAATTTTTAAAAAAAGTCTGTTAACCCTGCTACTTGGAGACACTTTTAAATTTCATAAATATCATATGCTATGGATGAGTTATCCTGGTCACAGGCACCAACATGTCATGCACCATATATATCAGTGATTATAAACAGAGGAAATACCAAAGCAACTGTGTCCGCGATGCAGTTCTAAGGTCCCCCACATTTATAATTGCGTCATCGGCGGTAAAAAGTCTGCGTTAGGCTATGCCTGTTTTTTTTTTGCACCTAAACATTTTTCTTTGAAACGAGAAACTACTCACCGGACTAGATTCTTCAGGTATACGAAGAGTCACAGTTATGTCATGTTGTTATAACGTCGGAGGTGAATTTCAGAATCGGCTAAGCAGATACGAGTAGACAAGGGTCCGTGGTTATAAAACTTGAGTAGAATCTCAAACTCAAAATGAAGCACACTGATTGGCTGCTTCCGAGCATGTGCTCGGAAGCAGCCAATCAGGGTGCTTTATTTTGAGTTTGAGAATGTACTCAGGTTTTATAACCTTGGGGAAAGGTTTTCTCTGTCTTGTACTCAGAAAAGTCGCCAGCAAGTAAATAAGAAAAAAAAAAATCAAATGCGTGCGTCTTTAAAGCAATTGCATTAGAAACTCATATTTGATTGCTGTCATTACATAAAAAAAATCTGTCACTGCAAGAATACCGGTCTGAAAAAAAATGCTTCCGCATGCTATTATGCTGCGTTATCTGTGCGTTTGTGAACGCCGCTTCCGAAGATACAAGAAAGATAGGTGGCGTTTTTTTTTTTTTTTTTTGTTCAACAAGCCAAAATTTGAAGTCAAAATGAAATCCGTTCAAGTTTGTTTTCAGTTCAGTTCAATTCTCCTAACGACGTTCCCCAAGTCGTGTCGAGGCCCATATGTTTCTGTGCAGACGTTTGTGAATGAAATATATGTCAGCATGTTAAAACATGGATTGTCGTCCATTAAAACATAGCGGTATCGCCAATTATGCGGCGATGATGTAACGTTTTCTCGAGAACAGGTTTTTTATGTTTTTTATCATTTGTAAGTTATGTAATCCTTATCTAATCCAATAAACAGTCTTCTCTGGCTAGCCTGTCTTCTCTAGACCAGTGTCCCTGCAGTCTGTTTGGGAGGCCCAAATTGGGGGGAATCAATAAAAGAGATACCTTGATTTAATTACTGGCATAAGTATTCATCAAAGGTTGATGTAGAAAAAACATTTTAGATACATATATTCTGGTAATGTTTCAAAATTTCAAGTTCACACCTATCCTCTTTCACAATCAAAATTATTATTAAAATAATATACTCTGTGGAAACAAAATATTGATAATGACAAATCCAATTCACTGTTTTCAAAAGGTGTCAAAAACATGTTTAACGTCACCAAACTGCTCAAAACACAGGTTTCGCAATCATATTAAATTGAAGTATTTTGGGTCTCTGAAGTGATCCTTGAAACAAAATTTCATCTTCCAATCTTTTTTTCTTCTTGCGATTATTATAATGGCTAATGTATTAAAGAAGAATAAATAGAAATTATAAAAATAAGTAAATGAAATTTAAGAAAGTAAAATTAAAAATAACAAAACAAAAATATATATATAAAAAGTTATAGTAGTTAGGAATAATACAAGAAAATATTTGTAAAATATATTCAGTTTTCATTTTTATTTCTTTCTTCCTTAAGATCTTTTTTTAATTGATTTTGTTTTCTTTAGCATTTTGGAATTGTAACCCCCTTTTCTTTTCTTTTTTTAAATTAATATTTGAGTTATCAGCAAATTCTATTTTACAAATAATAGAATATATTGTTCTGATCTCTTACATTTTTACTGATGTATGTATTTATCCCACTGGTGCCCCACAATCAGGCAGTGGTTTCAGCACTGCATTGTTTTATAATGAGGTGATTAGGAGGTCCCTTTGATTTTCTTATCACTTGTTTATTGGAGGGGATTAGTTTGCGGGGGGTGGGGGGGAGGATCAAAATGATAGAACAAAATTCAGGCCTTTAAGGAATCCGGATCAGAAGGCTTCTGTTATTAAAAAGTTACAATGTAGAGTCTGATCAGCTCTTTAGAGCGTAACCTCAGAATACAGAGAAATAGTTATAATATATTTCAGGCTAAATTTTGCATCCGCTGGCTGCTCCGGTTCTGTTCTAGACCCAGGTATCGGAAATGTTCTTTTTCCCAAACACCTGTTTACCGACTATATCCTAAATCATAAAATTCTTAAACAGACCTTCCGAAGCAAACACCATAGACACAGAGCAGTCTGATCAGGAATTACTGTTTCCAAGAGATATACTACGACCCCAAATTAATATGGTAAGTTCGATCATAGGTTCATGAATATTGTTGGTTTATACGGTACAGCATGATTTATGAAACTGAAAGAGGCGTTTCCTCCTCATACCTGTGTTTTTCTCGACATGAATGAATAGACAAGATGTTAATATTTATACAGTTGAGAATTCTTTGAAATTCTGAAATATGAACGCACAGAGTTGATATTTCGAAATTCAGATGGTGATGTATTTGAACACCAAAGTAAGTGCAGAAATTTTCTATTCTGGTTTAAAGAATACGGTGACCAATAGATAAGTTGCAATGTAAAAATTTTGGGTGTTTTCTACGTCTCCCAGCATCCTACGTCGAGATTCAACATTGACAGATTACACCTTGAACATCCGAATAATGTTACAGTGGTTTACAAAGCGACGTAGTGGTTCAATATTTTTAGCGGAAAACACCAGTCACGAGGCAGTATCAGTACAGCGTTTTGCTAGTAACATCAGCACATAATACCTCCACCACCACCACCACCCGCCCCCACCCCAACCTCTATTGTCATACGAAGTATGTCGTGGGGAATATAGATTTCGACCGTCTGTCCGTTATACCCTCCGTCCTAGAGAGCCCCGGTAGCTCGGTGGGTTAAGCGCTAGCATGCTACGCTAGCGGTTTGGGTTCGATTCCCGCTATTGGGGGCGGGGGTCTTTTCAACCGTAAACGAGGCTGCTTTGCTTACATACTTTCATTATCACCCTTCGGCTCAGAATGACTGAAATACTGTTGAAAGGGCCGTAAAAGCGCAAGTCATCAATCCATCGTCTGTCCTTCCGTAAGTTATTTGTTCTGTGTTACGGTGTTTCTTTAGAGCCTTGGAGTGATACTGGTTAGTGTTTCATCTGACTGCTGCTGCTGACTTGAGGTCCAGGTCACAGACATCGAAGTCTTATAAAATTTGCGTTTTGTTGTAGTCGTTTGGTTAGATTTAAATATACTCGGATGTAATCTTTTGATATGGTTAAAACAGATTACGTCTTATTGACATCATCTGGATGCTGCTGCAGACCTTAGGTCAAAGCCACGACTTTGAAATTTATATAATGTTTGCGTTAAGTGTTTGCATTAAGTTCGTAATGTTTGGTGATAGCAAAATCTTCATATGGAAGATTTTTACAGCAAAATATGTCATGTATTTGGGGTGCGGGCAGTATACCTTCCACTAAAAACAGGCAAATGACTGTGGTAAACGCATTGCTAAAGTCAGCCAGCCAATTACATGGGACTTTCTTCCTGTAAGACGCTCCACTGGTCATAGCCCCGAGAATAAGAATTATGTCTCCAAGAATGAGAAGCCTCTGGTTATACGCATTTCAGTCAAAAATAACCAGTATATTGACATATAGACTTTGTATTGGCTCTATGGAATAGAAACTGTGGTTATTTTTCATTAACCGGAAACGACTCGAGATTTTCTTATAAACTGAATGCAAATGACCTGAACAGAATGCGCGAATTCAAAGACACAGTCTCAATACGGAAAGAAAGAGGCTCCTGAAATCGTTTTGTCCCGTGACAGGGGTTGGTAATTTTGATGTACGGGAGTTTCAGCACGATTTTGAACTATGTCGAATGGTTGTGGCTTTTAATGCAAATTAATATTCCACATAAAACTTTACAGAGGTCAAAATGTCGACGTTCGTTATGACATCAAAACTGCCTTCCTCTGTCACGTGACAAAATAATTTCAAGAGCGATTATTCGTTTCTTAGAGATTGAAAACGGCTGCTTTCGAGAGCCACATTGCCTGATTTTTGGCAATATAAACTAAAACGAAACATTTTTTTTCATGCGAACAGCTATTGGTCTAAACGTTTGTTCCGTATCATCCCCAGCCGTAACTGTGACCTGGAGGTGTTTGACTTTTTCATATTTAAGACTCTGACTTTGCTGATACTTCCATCCTTCAACAGAACTTTCTGGCTAGGTTTACTTCTCAGTTGGCGTCATTTTGTTGCTTCTGATGCTTTAAGGTCAATATCACAACCATAAAGGAGGTGGTCGGGTCGGACGATGGTTCTGGGTAGCTTTCAGTGCCGGAGCGTCCTACTGATTTGGATAATAGTAGGGCAAAGGCCTACTGTGCTTGCAATAGGTGCGGGTGGAGGTTGTTTGGGCATTTTTCTCTCGCTTAACAATTCTCTTTTCTTTCTCCCGCTCTCAGGGAATTGGCTCGATATAAAATGAAATACTGTCTCAAAGAGCCGTTAAACCCAAAACAACCAACCAACTACAATCAGTAACATTTACGTTAAAGGTTTGCATTATGTTTGTATTCTTTGCCTATACATGTTTATACCTTGGTGGAACTTTTTATTCCCCCACCCCCAACTTCGAAGAAGTTTAGGGGGCATACTGCTTCTGAGTTGTCCGTCCGTCCGTGTGTCTGTTCGTCACGCATACCATATCTTAAGAACCGTGCATGCTAGAGTTTTCGAATTCATATATGGATTCATCATCAAAGGAGCCTCGTAGCTCAGTAGGTTAAGCGCTGGCCTGCTGATCTAGCGGTTCCGGGTTCGAGCACCGCAGTAGGCGGGAATCTTTTCAATCGTAAACGGGGTTCTATTGCACACAGCCTTTCATTATCACCCAACCATCGTCCTGATATGACTGAAATACTGTTAAAAAGGACGTAAAATCGCGTCATCCACCCATTGGATTCGTCATCAAAAAGCTGGCCCATATTTTTTCTTGTCCGAGTTGTCTCCCTCTTTTGTGTTATGTCTTTAACAATCATATTGAAAGCTTGTCAGGAAAATATCTCGAAAAGTATTATAGTTAGGGGCTTGAAACTTGGTACGCCTATCAGGAATGATGAGTAGATTTAACTTTTGAAGGATTTTCGTCATTTTTTTTATCAGTTATGGCTCTTTGAAAAATTTGGCATTTTAAACTTGGCAGCAAGATATCTCAAAAAGTATTATAAGTAGGGGCTTGAAACTTGGTCAGCTTATTGGGAATGATGAATAGATTAATGATTAGTTTTGAACGAATTCTTTCTTTTTACAGAGTTATGGCCCTTTGAAAATTTCGGCATTTGAACTTGTCAGCAAGATACCTAGAAAAGTATTGTAGCTATGGACTTGAAACTTGGTCAACTAATTGCAGATGATAAGTAGATTACCTGATGAACTTTTAAACAATATTCGTCAATTATTGTCAGAGCTATCGCCCTTTGAAAATTTTTAACTTGTCAGCAAGATATGTTTAAAAGTATTGGAGATAGAGACAAGAAACTTGCTCAGTTGATTTGAGATGATGAGTACATTATCTTATTACTTAAACATATCCCGTAAATTATTATTGGAGTTATAGCCCTTTGAAAATTTCGGCATTTTAAATTTGTCAGCAAGATATCTCGAAGAGTATTGGAGCTAGGAACTTGAAACTTGGTAAGCTTATTGGACATGGTGAATAGATTAATTGACTATCTTACAAACAAATCCCATTATTTTTTATTGGAGGTATGGCCGTTTGAAAATTTCAGCATTTTAAACTTGTCAACAAGATTTCCTAAAAAGTATTGGCGCTATGGACTTGAAACTTGACCAGCTAATTGGAAATGATGAATAAATTAACTGATTAACTTTTGAATAAAGTGTGTGTGTGTGTGGGGGGGGGGGGGGGGGTATCAATAAGGTGGGTTTTCTGCATCCTACCAAAGTTTTTTTAACTGATGGTATACTCCAATGTGCCTAGTTTATTGGACCATATGTGACTTTGGTCGGAAAGCCCTACTTACTGAGCTATGGGTCCACAGAAGTGGGTGGGGTAATCCAACATGGTTTTAGCCTGTCTTGTAAAAACATTCTCATTTGGTAGAAGAGTACAGCAGACAGACAGGATTTGATTAAATGATTAACAGAACATCTAAACTATATTTCCATATCATTTTATTTGGTTTAATTTGGAGATATATTGTCAAAAAAGACTTCCTTTGACATTCAGCATTTTTCTTATATTTTTGTCCTCAATTTTCAATATTTCTTGGCCTTATTATTAAATAAACAGACCAGTTGTCATCAAACTCATGTCAAGGAAGCACCCTGACCAGGACATTCGGATGATGTGACCAGAATTTCAAAATGACCTAGTTTTCATGGTCGACTGAACACATAAACTTGCTTGGAAGATGGTTTTTCATTTAATTTTGACCTAGAATTACGAACCTTTGGTCAAAATACTATTTTAACTGCTATATTATGCCCTACACCCCCGCCACTAAAGGTGAGGGAATACATATTGGCTTCAGTTCGGATCTCCTTGGCGTCTGTATCTGTGTCTGTGTCACATATTAAGTCCTTCTTTGACCTTGGAAACAAGGTCAGATTTTGATGACCTTTGGTGAAATTCTGGTCACATCATCCAAATGTCCTTGTCAAGGTGCTTCCATGACACGAGTTTGATGATAACATGTCTGTTCATTAAAACAATAATGCCAAGAAATATTGAAAACTGAGGACAAATTATAAGAAAAATGCTGAATGTCAAAGGAAGTCTTTTTTGACAACATATGTTCAATTGAACCAAATAAAATAATATGGAAATATATATTTAGATGTTCTGTTAATCATTTTATTAAATCCTGTCTGCCTGTTGTACTCTTCTACTAAATGAGAATGATTTTACAAGACATGCTAAAACCATGTTGGATTACCACTTCTGTGGACCCATAGCTCAGTAAGTAGGGCTTTCCGAGCAAAGTCACATATGGTTCAATAAACTAGACACATTGGAGTATACCATCAGTTAAAAAAAAGAAAACTTTGGTAGGATGCAGAAAACCCACCTTATTGATACCCCCCTTTCTTTCTTTTTTTTTTTTTTTTTTCTATTTTAGTACAGACCATGCCCTTCAGTGACCCGTCCCATTAGGGCCAGGCATATGATTGGGGGCATAGCGTTTTACAAGAGCACATTTTCAAGTTGATAATTATATAACTAAGTTTACTTCTACGAGGATCGTCCAAAAAGTTCTGTCACTGGACTCATAACTTTGCTCACAGACGTGATAGCTTACCACGGTTTGCAACAATCAAAAGAACAATCTTTTATCTTTATACTGATATCAGGTAAATTGTGAAAACATGCGATCTGATTTAGTTATAAGCTCAGATACAGACCTTATATTTGACACTGGCCTGTTTTCACGATTTTTGTTTTTCTGCTGGCTTGCTTCTTGCTGCATATCTCGTCAGTTACATATCGCAGGATTCTGAAATTTTCAGGGTTGCTGTCCGTTGCATTTTGCGGGACACTACATAAAAATCAGCGACTTCTGTCGATTCTATGCAATGCAAACTATTGATATATGAAATATGGTGAAATACACAGTCACGTGATTTTCAAGGACCCACTGTGCCTTCATTTTAGGGATCTTTTCTGAAATTTAGATTGAGAACACATTGTCATGATCTACTGCAGTAAAGATATGCTTCAGAATTTGAAATATTATACGTTTATGAAGCTTTTGAACTTAGAATATGACCTAGTCGATTTTCCTATGGCGTTGTTTGCATAAAGTTGAGGTTACGAAATGCTGTAAACTCTTTAAAATGGACAGAATCTCTTGGGAGATTTTTTCGTTGTGTTTATTAGCACCTGAGATATCGTAGGCACTGGACAGCGATAATAGACATCCCTTCATTGATTATTACCGGAGTTGCATCTACTAATTTGCCAGTAGGGTGAGGGTACCCTTCTTTTGAAGCAGATTGTGAATGTTATGTCATTGATACAAGAATCAGTTTTTAACAGCTATGTGATAAAAAACAGGGTTTTTGAATGGTTTTTATTTTAGGTGAATAGCACTTTTCGTTTTTGAGATATAAGCCAGTGACAGAACTTTTTGGATGACCCTCGTAGGCTCATACAGATTAGATGCTGCTGCTGGCCTAAAGTCGAGGTCACGGGTTTAAACATTTGCATTCATATTTTGCTTTAACTTTGTAGTCCTTATTATCTGCATTATATCCTTTTGGTATATCTTAATTACTAGGTTACAACAGATATGATGCTGATTGACCTGATGTCAAAGTCAGATCCTTTTAATTGTCATGTTGGTATATGACTAAGTCCACTACTGAAGTTTATATAGATTCAGCATCTGTTTGCCCGGCCGTTATTTCGTTATTTTGTATTAAGTTTGGTGAGGGGCTGTAAGGATTTCCTGCTTATGGCACATGGGCCATTTATTTTTGTATTTATGGCATAGGGACCTATATTTTTTTTTATGATAAATGAAGTTTTGTTTTTTTTTAGGGGGGGGGGGGGGGGGGCGGTGCATATAAAATTCTCTGTGATTGGTTAAATTGCTCTGGCTTCTGAGGGGCTACGCCCATTAATCCATACCCCGCCCCACCTTTTTTGACATTATTTACATGTATGACGTCCTTTTTTTCTTCTTTTTCATTTTCCCCTATTAACTTAGTTTATCTATTCTACATTACACGAGGGGACTCAGTATCCGTCTACGAGTATAATGGGAATAGGCTGGAATTCTTTGTGTTTGGTCATCCAAAAGGGTTTAGAAGCTGTTAACGTGCGAGGGGTGATTATGGCAACACCTTTGTAGATTAGTAAACTTTATACATAAATATAAATAAGTATATATAGTATAATACATCATGTAACACCAAATAGTCTCTTTTGAGCTTTCAAATTAATGTTTGAAATTGGAATATTAACGTGATACCATAGTAACATATGAAGTCACGTTCATGCTGGATACGGCGTGTGATTTTTGACGTCATTTTGGTAAAGAAAGGTTCGTAGTACATGTATGCTTATTTTGTAGGATATTTAAAGAGAAATTGAAAATTTAGAAACAGCTTCCGTTTAAGTTAGGCCTTGGCTTTACAAACACGATGCCATATAATGATTGTTTGTGAAAATGACCTGAAATCTGGTATGAATTAAAGCAAGAACAGTCAAAATATTTGATTTTTGGAGCTTTTGAGATTTAATCCGTAATATTAAGTATAATGCTGAACTTAATTATTCAGCTGCCAAGTACAGGGTAATTTTGGTTCATTCTGCTATACAACTATCCCAAGTTAATTCAATGACCTCACAATTTTGGTCCTTCACGCTTCAAATCAGCGAATAATGTCACATTTTGCTTGATCAAAAGTCTTCCACGGTCTGTATTTCTGCCAGCTTTGAGAGCAATGGTCATGAATAACTATACATTTCTTTTAGTATCTCAGACGTGCATCAACCCACCCCACCATTATTAACATTTATTAATTCTTAATTGCTTATTAGCAGAATATATAACATGGAAATTTGCAACAACTTAGAGACTAAACCCCTCTAAGTTTAAGACATCGTTGCTATGGCAACGATATTTCTAAACAGTACTTTGGAACTTAATTATATGGCATATGCTTGCCTCTTAGGTATTATATATATGATACTGTTCTAACACATAGCTAGCTAATGATCACCCCTTGTAATAGACAATTTTAGCGTATAAAACAATATATAGGCCTATCAGTTTACAGCATATAAGTTTTTGAATTCTTGGGTTATGACATAGGAAGAAAATAATAAATAGCATATAGGAAAAATAACACTGATTTTAGTTTATGGCATATAAGCCTTTATAGGTTTCTGTTTATAACATGTAGGGACATGCATTAGGCGGTGACACTGGCCAGGGTTATGCACGAGCCCTGCTCACTTCCTCTTATTTTTAGACTGGGTTCATATGTTCAGATAGCCAATTCATTTCCCTTTTACTAACAATCCAAAATAGGAAATAAATACCGTTTCCTGTTGACAGGTAATTAATACTTTCCGGCTTCATATGACATTGGACCCTTGGGCCATAGGCGGACAAACATATACTCATCAGCCTGCGCATATGTTTACAGTGTTAGCGCCCTAAGTCTCAATACTATTATTCATTAGTATTCAAAGAGTGTTTAGTTTAGAATGTTAAGTTTATGTGAACATGGAAGCCTCTTATCAGCATACGCTTTAGCGCTGGCTGACCAGAGTCTTCCCTGTTCGCTCATTCTGTAAGGCATACTTCCATCAGCTGCCCACATTTTATTGCGATATTATTCATAACCTGCATGGTTGAGGAAGCTATTATTCTGACATGCTGTGGTCAACCCAACCCTTGTGTCAGTTCATTCAACCTATGACGCTTGAAATTCTTCTGTTTTTCTATGAATGATTCATTGTATCATTCACACAATTATGAAACTGGGCCAGTGGTTCCAATTTAAAAGAAAGTTGGAGAGTGCACGCCTACTAAATTAAGGCTTGTCTAAAAGCTTGATCATTATTCGTTAAAATACGTCAGGAAGAAACATCCCTGTGTTATAAGGAAGATTTGATTTTAAGATAATTTGTCATTAAAGTAATTTTCAGCTCACCCGAACGAAGATGACCTCTCCCGACCCGAAGTGCTGAGCCCATAGGCAAAGTATTTATTTGTCAGATTATTTTTTATTTATTTATTTATTCATATTTGTGTTTACCTGATACATTTAAACCTTGTGGCCCACTACATAAGAACACAATATATCTGTATACAAATATGCACACTATATGTACACTACTATAACATTTTAATGACCATTATTTAAACTAGTGAATGAATTTAAAAAAAAAAAATATGTATTCTAGAAACTAAGTATTAATAGAATTGAACTTCTGACTAATGCAGACAACAGTAACCGTTATTTACATATTAATCCAAGATGTCAACGGGATGCTTATGGCAGCCTAACTGCAAGTACATGGCAAGGCATACGTTCCGCCATTGCACGTCGTCGTCAACCATTGTTTGAAATTCCTAGACTGATTTGGATCGAGTTTCATAGAGATTAGTCAGGCAACTGCATCCGCTTCATAGTCAATATAATAGCCACCACTCCTTGCTATTTGTTTCTCAGAAAAGGCGTGACTTTGTTAACCCCATTTCATTTCTGTTAATTCACTGTCAGATAGTGGAATTCGTTGTGCTCTAGGGGAATGCTATTTTCTACTATAACTTTTGATTTCATTTTGATGTTGTTGTGTAGGCCTAAATAGATAAGCTTAAGATAAAAGGACAACCGTTAATTTTTATTTTGTTTCTGTGTAAGCCTAAGCAGTTGAGTACGATCTTTAAGTTCTATTTTATTTTAGTTTTTTATCAGTAGTACTGAGGATCTAACTATACAGAACTTATTTATCTTCACTGCTGCTTTACTCTTGTTGAATATTTATACCTTGGTTATAGCAGTCGGTTCAAAAGCTCGCAAGAGCTTATGTTGATTTGTTGTAAACTTGCCGACTTTAAATAAATCTTATCTCATCTTACTGCTGCTGGAGCTATGTTTTTATACCACATATGGCTGCTCCGAGCATGCGTTAACTGCCCAATAATGGTCACTCCGAGCATTCTCGCTATTGACGAAAATTGCATTTTAGAGCAAGAGTTCCTGTATATAGTCAACACCTTATAGTCTAGCAGTCTATAATATGTGACACTAACTTTGAGTATACATGTACTTATATTGCATTTGGGGAAGCCAAACACACATGCACAGTCCTAGTTCTATATACTTAGAGCAGTGGTTGCTCCACGGACCGTTTTTCTATGTTTTTATTGCGAGCACGCACGTACTTTATCAATCACCTTTCAAATTTATGTGGTTCCCGAGCTTGATTTAGAAAAAAAACGCTCGGAGCACCCCGGAGCATGCTCTGGGTGACCAAAATTGGAATGTTAACGCATGCTCGGAGCAGACAAATGTGGTAAAAAAACATACCTGGCTGCTGGTGTTGTGCCGAGTGGCGGCCGTAAAATGTCTCCCTGTACATCATCATGATGCAGATTATATTTTCTGGTCCTTTGGGATCATTGAGTTCATTTTAGTCATATTGAAAATAGAGTTCTGCTTAAGCCGATGCTAGGGGGCGTGACCAGTAATGCATATTTCAGTACTGGTCATAAACAGACTCAATTATACCGAGCCTGCTATTTTCGTTTCTTTGGTGTATTCCTTGCTTCCAAAGGATCTAACTATACAAAAGTTATTTATTTCAATCTCTTCTTGCTTCTTTTTCAAATGGTTGACTCCGGTTTGACGGTTAGTTTTTCGTGTGATCTAAGAAGGGCAAAGTTCACAATCGTAACACTTCGATCAATTCCATATCCTGAATTATCGTAGATATCGGCGAGGATGTCCGATTGCCAAGTCCAGTAAGATTTTATCTAACGTAAGTGAGTCTTGGCTTGTATGTATAAGAGTCTCATTATAGAACATGAAATAGGATGACATGCAGAGGATATAATATATGTATTTCTTAAAAACAAAGTCATAAATTTCACTGATATGAGTTGAAATCATGGTTCTTAGGTGAGCTATTCCGGTCCACTTGAGCCTCTTTTTTACTTCCTGCCAATTTGTATAACAGTGCATTGTCGAACTCATCGCCTCGGTTCTTTCTTTAGCCAGATGTCCCAAAATCAGGTTATTTGAGACGCGACACGAGAAAACAAACAAAGTGGCATGGCCGCATAGAGAAGACTCAGATCAGCCTGGGCATCCGCCCAGTCTGATCAGAGTCTTACATGTGCGCCTAAAGGGTAGCTTAGAATCTAAGCTAGCTCTATGCGGACAGTGAAGACTCTACTTGAACTTGGCGGATGCCCAGGCTGATCTGAGTCCTCGTTGTGCGCACGTGCCACTTTCTTGGTTTTGTCGTGTCGCGGCTCAATTATCATATATTTGCAGGATGAAGAGTAGAGCAATAGTCAGCTTCTGTGCTGCAATATATCTAGTCTCCTTGACCATGGTTTTCTGCGGAAGACTTCGAACTTCGCAATCCAAATCTGATAAACAGTCAGCCATAACCATTCCAAGTTATCTCAGTGGAACCAACACTGAAGCCAGTGACGGTGTGCAACAGCAAGACAAAGACTTACTTCAAAATTCATTAACTGACTCTAAAATACCACACATGAAAAGATACATACCGCGAAATAAAGATTTGAGACGAAAGAAACTAGTCAAGCTTCTTGGGAAGCATTATGATAAAGATTGGATGTCCATCAAAAAGCCGACATCAAATAAAACTCACACTACCTCAAGAGTGAACAGTAACGACGCCTATATATATCAGATTGTACAATCGGATGCGACTTTGAGACAATTAGATAATGAAACGTTGACAGTCATTCAAAACTGGTTATCAAAACATACCTTCTGTCCTGTGGAGTTCAAATGGAAAGATCTTGGACCTCTTTTCTGGCCCCGCTACGTGAAAGAAGGGGCTTGTAAATCAAAAAGGTCTTGTTCTTTTAATTCCGGGATGAGATGCGTCCCTGGTGAATCTAGATATATACACATTCTAAGATGGCGATGCAAAAGAATTAAGAAAATAGTGATAGGAGAGAAAACAGTGTGTATCACGGAGATGAAAGGGTCATGGTCAAGACGGAACTTTGGATGCAAATGGAAGCGAATTCCATTCCAGATCTTGGACAAATGTATTTGTTCTTGCTGAATTTTACTCGATATTACATTGAAAACATATTTGTTTCTGTATTTATTTATATATCTTTTTATTCATGCATTTAATTATTTGTTCAAATTTATTACTTTTGTTTAAAACTGTGATTGAACGCACAAGATCGTCGAGTTTTTATAACAATTCAACGTATTTATTTGGTTACAAAACGGGATTTCTCCCTCTCTAAACTGACCCCAAATATCGAAGTCATTCTGCTGAAATTCTGCTATAAGGTGGGTTTTACCCTTCCAAAACAATCCCCAAAATCTAGATTTTAGGGATTTTTTGGTAGGGTAAAGACGGATATAGATTTATGGAATTTTTGGAAAGGGAAAAACCTCCGTTTTATAACCGAAAACGGTAAGTTCCAAGCAGAGACCACTTTGAAAGCAGATACCCTTTATCACTGGGTGGCTGCTTAGTCCCGGTAGGCGGTGATTTTTTCTGACAATCGTCAACGATTTTTTCTGACAATTTATGTCTTCTAAGCGTGACGGAGCAATAAGGTAAGTGAACAAACTTATTTTCAATAATTTCTTGGGATCTTTCGCAATCAGGCTATATACTTAAGCATTCTATAGGCGTATTTTGTCGTTTGTCATATTTTTCTTTGTGAAATAGTCTCGGCAAACCAAGGACAAATATTACTGCAAATGTCAATGATTTTTTTCCTACAACGGCTTTAGTGTCCCGGATTTATTCCTACAGTGTCCCGGATTTTTTCCTACCACTTACACGGCATTTCAGAGTCTTAAACTAGCAGCATAGTAACAGCAGATAGATTTTTTCAGTGTGGGAACTAAAACTAATTTTACTTCACCGAATGAACATCAAAAGCATTTCTGTCATGTATGCCTTATCATGGTGATGAAATCGAAAATATGGACCCTTCAGAAGCAAAGAAACGTAAAAGACATAAGTCTTTGCTTACTTGAGTCCTCTTTTCAAGTGCAGACTCAATAAGCATTGTCTGCTTTTTAGCTCACCTGAGCCTTTAGGCTCATAGTTGAGCTTATAGTATAGCCAGGCATCCGTCGTCCGTCCGTCGTCCGTCCGTCCGTCGTCCGTCAACATTTTCAAACATCTTCTCCTCCGAAACCGCTGGGCCGATCAAAGCCAAATTTTTTATGGAGCCTCCATGGGTTGGGGGAACGAAAGTTTGTTCGGGGTATCTGGGTCACATGACCAAGATGGCCGCCACGCCCATATATGGTAAAAACCCTTCAAAAATCTTCTTCTCCAGAACCAAAAGGCCTATGACCTTGATACTTGGTATGTAGTATCGGGCATGCGGGCCCATCATAATTTATACAAATCATGACCTTGCGATGACCTTGACCTAATTTACGGCATGGTCAACTTTGGAATGTTAGGCTTTTATATGGGAAAACGCTTAAACAGTGGATTTCTCAGAAACTATTTAAGTCTAAGGTACAATACTTGGTATACATGGTTGACTAAATGACCAGATGAAGATATTATGTCACTAAAGGTCAAGGTCATTCCGTCGGACCATCCGTCGTCAAGATTTTCAAACATCTTCTCCTCCGAAACCGCTGGGCCGATCAAAGCCAAATTTTATATGGAGCCTCCATGGGTTGGGGGAACGAAAGTTTGTTCGGGGTATCTGGGTCACATGACCAAGATGGCCGCCACGCCCATATATGGTAAAAACCCTTCAAAAATCTTCTTCTCCAGAACCAAAAGGCCTATGACCTTGATACTTGGTATGTAGTATCGGGCATGCGGGCCCATCATAGTTTGTACAAATCATGACCTTGCGGTGACCTTGACATAATTTACGGCATGGTCAACTTTGGAACGTTAGGCTTTTATATGGGGAAACGCTTAAACGGTGGATTTCTCAGAAACTATTTAAGTCTAAGGTACAATACTTGGTATACATGGTTGACTAAATGACCAGATGAAGATATTATGTCCCTAAAGGTCAAGGTCATTCCGTCGGACCATCTGCCGTCAAGATTTTCAAACATCTTCTCCTCTGAAACCACTGGGCCGATTAAAGCCAAATTTCATATGGAGTCTCAGTGGGGTGGGGGAATGAAAGTTTGTACCCGGGGTCTGGGTCACGTGACCAAGATGGCCGCCACGCCCATATATGGTAAAAACCCTTCAAAATCTTCTTCTCCAGAACCAAAAGGCCTATGACCTTGAAACTTGGTATGTAGTATCGGGCATGCGGGCCCATCATAGTTTGTACAAATCATGACCTTGCGTTGACCTTGATCTAATTTACGGCATGGTCAACTTTGGTACGTTAGGCTTTTATATGGGAAAACGCTTAAACAGTGGATTTCTCAGAAACTATTTAAGTCTAAGGTATAATACTTGGTATACATGGTCGACTAAATGACCAGATGAAGACTTTATGTCACTAAAGGTCAAGGTCATTCCGTCGGACCATCCGTCGTTCAGATTTTCAAACATCTTCTCCTCTGAAACCACTGGGCCGATTGAAGCCAAATTTCATATGGAGTCTCAGTGGGATGGGGGAACGAAAGTTTATACCCGGGGTCTGGGTCACATGACCAAGATGGCTGCCATGCCCATATATGGTAAAAACCCTTCAAAGATCTTCTTCTCAAGAACCAAAAGGCCTATGACCTTGAAACTTGGTATGTAGCATCGGGCATGCGGGCTCATCATAGTTTATACAAATGATGACCTTGCATTGACCTTGACCTAATTTATGGCATGGTCAACTTTGGTACGTTAGGCTTTTATATGGGAAAACGCTTAAACAGTGGATTTCTCAGAAACTGTTTAAGTCTAAGGTACAATACTTGGTATACATGGTCAACTAAATGACCAGATGAAGATATTATGTCACTAAAGGTCAAGGTCATTCCGTCAGACCATCCGATGTCAAGATTTTCAAACATCTTCTCCTCTGAAACCACTGGTCTGATTGAAGCCAAATTTCATATGGAGTCTTAGTGGGATGGGGAAACGAAAGTTTGTACCCGGGGTCTGGGTCACATGACCAAGATGGCCTCCACGCCCATATATGGTAAAAACCCTTAAAAAATCTTCTTCTCTAGAACCAAAAGGCCTATGACCTTGAAACTTGGTATGTATCATCGGGCATGCGGGCCCAACATAGTTTACACAAATGATGACTTTGCATTGACCTTGACCTCATTTACGGCATGGTCAACTTTGGTACGTTAGACTTTTATATGGAAAAACGCTTAAACAGTGGATTTCTCAGAAACTATTTAAGTCTAAGGTACAATATGTTGTATACATGGTCAAACAAATGACCAGATGAAGATATCATGTCTTTAAAGGTCAAGGTCATTCTGTGCGACCATCCGTCGTTAAGATTTTCAAACATCTTCTCCTCTGAAACCACTGGGGAGATTGAAGCCAAATTTTATTTGGAGTCTCAGTGGGATGGGGGAACGAAAGTTTGTACCCGGGGTCTGGGTGACATGACCAAGATGGCCGCCATGCCCATATATGGTAAAAACCCTTCAAAAATCTTCTTCTCCAGAACCAAAAGGCCTTTGACCTTGAAACTTGGTATGTAGCTTTGGGCATGCGGGCTAATCATAGTTTATACAAATGATGACCTTGAGTTGACCTTGACCTAATTTACGGCATGGTCAACTTTGGTATTTTAGGCTTTTATATGGGAAAACGCTTATATAGTGGATTTCTCAGGAACTATTTAAGTCTAAGGTACAATATGTGGTATATATGGTCAACTAAATGACCAGATGAAGATATTATGTTACTGAAGGTCAAGGTCATTTTGTCGGTCTGTCCGTCATCAAGATTTTCAAACATCTTCTCCTCTGAAACCACTGGGGAGATTGAAGCCAAATTTCATATGTTGTCTCAGTGGGATAGGGGAACGAAAGTTTATACCCGGGGTCTGGGTGACATGACCAAGATGTCCGCCATGCCCATATATGGTAGAAACCCTTCAAAAATCTTCTTCTCTAGAACCAAAAGGCCTATGACCTTGAAACTTGGTATGTAGCATCAGGCATGCGGGCCCATCATAGTTTATACAAATGATGACCTTGCATTGACCTTGATCTAATTTACGAAATGGTCAACTTTGGTATGTCAGGCCTTTATATGGGAAAACTTTTTGTCACTGAAGGTCAAGGTCATTTTCTCGGTCTGTCCGTTATCAAGATTTTCAAAACATCTTCTCCTCTGAAACCACTGGTCTGATTGAAGCAAAATTTCATATGGAGTCTAAGTGTGATCAGGGAATAAAAGTTTGTTCTCGGGGTCTTGACCAAGATGGCCGCCATGCCCGTATATGGTAAATATCCTTCAAAATCTTCTTCTCCAGAACCAAAAGGCGTATGACCTTGAAACTTGGTATGTAGCTTTGGGCACTCAAGCCCATCATAGTTTATACAAATGATCGTGCGTTGACCTTGACCTAATTTATGACACTGTCAATTTTGGTACATTATGTAGGCTTTTATATGGGAAAATGCTTAAACAGTGGATTTTTCAGAAACTATTTAAGTCTAAGGTGCAATATTTGGTATATATGGTTGACTAAATGACCAGATGAAGATATTTTGTTGTTAAAGGTCAAGGTCATTCTTTGTCTTTTGTACATGGTCATTGAGATTCTGTCAGCCGTCAACATTTTCAAACATCTTCTCAGAGGCCACTAGGGTCAATTGAAGCCATATTTCATATGGAGCTTCACCGGCTTAAAGGAACCATAGTTTGTTCAGATGGTCTTGGTCACTTGACCAAGATGGCCACCATGCCCATATACGGTAAAAACTCTTCAAACATCTTTTTCTCGAGAACCGAAAGGCCTATAACCTTGAAACTTGGTACCGGTATGTAGCATTGGGCACTCAGGCCCATCATAGTTTATACAAATGATTACTGTATTTCATTTAGAGCTTTAATACTGGGTCAAAGGAATCAAAGTTTGTTCAGATGGTCATGGTCACATGAACATGGTGGCCGCCACACCCATATATGATAAAACCCTTCAGAAATCTTTGTCCAGAAACAAAGGCCCAGTGACCTTGTGGCTTGGTATATAGAATTGGGACTCAACATTAATCCTCAAGGGAGCGGGGTTATCTGCCCCTGCCCTGGTGCTATATACATGTATAAAAGCATTAAAATATATACCAGGACCAAGTGTCAGGTGAGCTACAGGACCATTGGTCCTCTGGTTTATTCTTTCTGAACATTTCTTGCTTCCTAAAACCCTAACATTTCAAATCTTATTTAACTTCCCAGGATGCTGGAGGTGTTGTACGGCGGCCGTTATGTCTCCCCGTACTCCATCATAGTGCAGATTATATAATTTCTAGTCCTTTCGAATCAATGATTTCATTATCAGTCATTCTGAAAATAGAGTAGCCCAGCTGCTGCTAGGGGGCATGGCTGGGTTTGCACATTTTATTGAAACTTCACTGAAACTGGTGTTAGGTACCATGTGACGGCCCTTAATCGTCCCTGGGTATTCATTCATAGTGTAGATTGTATGTTCTGGTCCTTTGGAATCACTTATTTCACTTCGACTCATTTTGATAATTCAGTAGCCGCTGCTAGGGGCATGGCCGGAGTTGCACACTTCATGACTGTTCATATGCAGCCGAAGTTAAACCGAGTATGCTATTTTCATTTCTTTGGTGTTTTCCTTGCTTTCAAAGGATCTTACTTTTCAGAACTTTTTCTGTTAAAGTTTTGCTGTGCTGTATACAAAACTGTACAGGCCCTCAAGAGAAGTACTGGCTGGATGGATGGATGACGTGCAATTTTGCGTCCTTTTCAACAGTATTTCAGTCATATCAGGACGTTGGGAGGACGATAATGAAAGGCTGTGTGCAATGGAACCCCGTTTACGTTTGAAACGATTCTCGCCGTAAGCGGGGAACTCGGGACCGCTAGATCAGAAAGCCAGCGTTTAACCTACAGAGCTACCGGGTCTCCAGCACCGGCTGGACATGTGCACTGCTTTCAGAATTATCAAGCCTCACATTAACTACGTTATAGTTAGGAGCAGGTAGCTTTTGTACACCAAATTTAGTACAAATTGATGCTTTGGAAACACACACAGAGAGAGAGAGAGAGAGAGAGAGAGAGAGAGAGAGAGACATGCACGCACAATTTTGAAGAAAATATATAAATCTTCTACGTCGCCTATGCGAGAAAACCACCCTAGCCGCGGCGGAACTCGAGTCTTCAACCTTCTCGGTACTACCGAGTAAAAAGATAGGCAATGATCAGGACTGTTCTGCCAACTGAGCTTTCCTGACATTGGACGGCCATGTGACCACGTCGTTCGTTGGTAGATTTAGTACAGCAGTCTCGCCTGCATTGGGAAGGCCACTGAATATTGTTTTAAATCTCAGCTCTTTACTACACGATAATCATTGTAAATTTTTATATATGGAGCATTAGAATGGTCTGCATGTAATGAAAAGGCTGGTCTTTTAATGACCAACAAGTATTACGTCTTCCATTTATGCACCACAATTAAAGTTTGGGACATGCTTAAATCTTGCTATTCAATCTATGCGAAATAAAGTATCATACTGACTACTCATTTTGTAGTTTGCGTTGTCAGAAAAAATCAGGCGCTTAAAACCTATTGTAGGAGCAAATCCGGGACTTGTAGGAAAAAATCCGGGACTTATGAAAAATTGAAATCTGCTGACAGACCCATTTATATCATTGTAAAGTGCCAAAAAGTAATATAATATGTTTCCCAACACCGATTTATGATTAAAAATAGCTTTTCCCTATAGTAAACTTCGAAGACATAGACAGAGCGGACAGTTCATCAAGATGTACCCTAAATGAAAATTTCCGGGTTTAATTTATCTGTTGACAACGTTAAACACTTGTATTGTATCTAATCTGGCTTAGATCTACCAGGAATACGCTTAAGATTTGTAAATTAATGGTTTAGTTGACAAATTTCACCATTTTGTCGCATCAGTTTTGTGTTATGACGTCACGGAGAAAAAATCATTGACAATTTGGAAAAAATCCGGGACCATTGTCAGAAAAAAATCGTTGACAATTGTCAGAAAAAATCACCGCCTACCGGGACTAAGCAACCAAGCAGTGTTTATGGTCGGATGTTCGAACAGGCTGCCTCATTAAATCGATTCTAACAAATGCTGGAACTCTAATAAACACCTCTCCCTATTTATCCGATAGTTGTTCATGTATATTGGCTTATCGAAGTCACTTTATTTTGCGTCATGCAAATGTCAATTATTTTAGTAATAACGAAATGCAGCTAATTACCCTAATACTGTTTATTGGCTTTTTGAATAAGGTTGTTCACACGCATGTAAAGCTAGGTTTGTCACATGCGTGCAAAGTTACAAACCCAGTGAGCACACATCATTGAATCGATCAATGTTGATTCAACATCTGTGCCTGCTAGGAAAGCTATTTAAACATCATCACCTAAGACACCCCACCCAGGAGAAATGTGAAATATAAACAAAACGGAACAGCGGTAGCAGACATACACATCCCGTTGAATCAAAATTGAGCCAACGTTGATTCACTGTAAAAAAAAATCCGTAGATTTTACGGTAGAATACCTGGCACCCATCTGCCAGTCCAGTTTCCCGTTATTTTTACGGGCGCCCGTAAACATAAGCGGCATCATCAAGCAGAACTCTATCATATCGAGATTTTTTTTAAAAAAAATGTTCTACAGGCAGACGCCCGTAGAAATTACGGGAAATGGACTGGCAGCTGGTTTCCAGGTATTCTACCATAAAATCTACGGATTTTTTTACAGTATTGGCAAGATAAAGTTTCCTTTTAAAAAGGAAAGGCTTGCCGAGTTTTTACATTTTGTTTACATTACAGTATGTTGATACTAACAGAATGGGAATTATAAGAACTAGCGTTTGAGACCGAAGGAAATGAATTCAGCCTAATTATGAAGTTGTTGTTGTTCATTTCTCGTTATAATTTATTTCTTAACTAAATCCCCTCTCAGGCCAGCGATGCCGCAGTGCATGGGCAACTTTTTTCCTCAGACCCGTATAATCTACCTGTAAACGACGATATCGCGTGAGCTTAAATAGCATCAACTCATATAGGACATTGACAGTTTTTCTCTGTTTTTGTCTTCCTTGAATAAAAAATGAAAACTGTTGTATTAGGTCAATATAGTGCACTTTTTTAGCTGCACTTAGATATTTTTTCAAACTTTTAAATTTACATTTAATGCGGTCCTTTTTGCTCTGAGTAATATGGCCATCATTTCCTAATAGTATATAGGGAAAATAAAGAAAATGAACAAAAAGTTACTCAGTTTTCTACGTTTTTCTTAAAGCACGGATCTAAAGTAAAAAAAAGTTGTTATCCTAGTATTCTACACTATCATACAAATCTTTTGATACATTTTGTAACAAAAACAAAGAAATATTTATGCGGTCATTTTTTACAAACTTAATACTACCCTACATCCAAAAACTGAATTTTCAGTTCCGTGCGTGACTATATCGAGGTGAGGAGAATTGTTGGGGACGGATTGGATTCCAGTTGCATACAAAGGTTCTTGCAGGACAAGAAATTCCTGTACAACCAAAATGACGTTATCACTGGCAAACTGCTTCCCAGCCAATTCTTGAAAAAAGGTTGAAGTGATCAACAAGAAATGCAGCACAGGCAAAGCCACCGTAGCTTTCACAGCTTTCCTCGGCGATGAATCTGGCTTTTCTGTCTCAGCTGCTTCAGTAATTGACCTAGCATCCCCTGTCCCTAAACAGGTGGTTAACATGTAACCGCTATATGAATCCAGAATGACTGAAACGATTACCTTGCCAGCTGAAGGCATAGTCATTCCCTTCTTTGAGACATGGCGGGATATTCTGGTATGTTTCCATTGTTTCGAGTGCTGGTTCTGTTCTGGCTGAGAGAGATAGACCAGCGGCTCATCCATTGTCTCAAAGCTGTCACGAATCCTTCAAAACTATCCTCAAAGAGATTAAATCCCAACGGTTCTGAAATTTTCCACTCTTCTCGTTATCCGTATCCCTATAAGAAGTTTCTAGGACAGACTATTCATGGATGGTCGAAAGGTACTGTATTTTATTTACATGTAGATGTTGAATTGTGCACATTGCAACGCTGCTTGCGAACGACATGACCTTTACAATGAATATGCGTCATTTATACACCGCCTTAACAATTGTACATGTATTAACACGGTCAGTTGTGCACGTTAGCCACACACAAACAGATAGATCGTATACTTTATTTGGTAAGATGTGATGAGTGATGAGGAAAAAAATCAGTAGCGCCTGCTTGCTGAATTTAAACAATAAATTTTGACTTTGATTTTTTCTGCTTTGACAAGTTTACAGATATATAAATCGGCCCACGCTTCAGCACAATCTGATAAATCTATCCTCAGCATGATATATTTTTGGATCTGCCGAAAAAGAAAGACCCTGGTCAGTCTGCGCAGATGCTTTAGCTCGAGTGTGGTGACTGCTCTAAGTAAATACATTACACAATACTCTAAGGCCCTTTATTCGCCCAACGCCGCTGCAAAATAAAGATAGCAAGCTTTTTCGGAAAAGCGTATACTTGTATGCTGAGAGTCGTGGATACGGAAAGTGCCGACTGTTGGCGACAATGCGACCAAAAATAGAATAAAATTCCATCAGTATTTTTAGCAGATGCGGTAAACCTGATATGGATATAAATCGACAAAAGTGGACGAGTTCTCTGATTATTGCGATGAAACGCTCGTATAAGTGAAGGAAAACATGAACAACTCCAGTCTCAAACCGGAACGAGCTTTTCAATCTATAAGGCTTGGGCCGCAAGCCAAAAATACAAGCTCGCTTGAAAAAAAAATTAATATTCACATATGAGCGGCTCTACCCCTCCCAGCGGACCACCAGGTACCTTTAATTCCTCGTCTTCTCTCTCTTCACACCTCCATATCTATACTTACAGGCAAAATACTCAGCTCAGTAGAATATACTCTACCATTTGGCCCGTTTTGGTAGACTTGGGGTGCTCTTACAGTTTTTTTGGGTGCGTGCAATTGCTACAGACCAACAATAGAAATAGTCTCTGTTTTTTTTTTTTTTGACGTGAAATCTAGGAAATAAACACACAAAATGAGGTGTTGTTCAATGGTTCAATGTTGGGCTGAAACTCCTGTAAACCGGTGTCTAGTCAAATGGATCTTTTTAAAAAGTAAGAAACTTTTATAGAAAATGAAAACAATAAATACATGCACACATTGTACTGAGAATACTGACCTGAAGTTTCCACCCCACCCCTCCCTCACCCTTCAAGTGCGTCATACAGATGAGAAAGGGAGGAACAGCAGAAGGTGAACTACTATAGAACGGCCAGAAAGAAGCTGCAATAATGTAACTCTGACATAGGTCAGTGTTGAGACTTTAGGCATAATTACTTTGGTAACCCCGAAACTACCCAGGTATTCTTCGGCCGGCTACTCGAAGAAATGTATTTTCTAGTAACCCGAAGATTACCTGGGTAACGTACGTGGTCCTTAAGGTTGTCATCTCAGTGCATTTAAACGAATACCTCATGCATATGGCGACAGCTTTTTATAGAACTTTACGTTACGGTACCGGCAAGACAAGTCATTCTGAAGGGATGGTCAATAAAGACACTGGTCAATTTAATGCAGAAAACACCGAAAACAGAGGAAGGGTCGGCCTGATGACCTTGGGACCTGTGGGACCTTGAGTCGTCATCAGTGCGGCCCTAGTTTCGCCTTGGGGTCATACTGTCTTTTTCTTTTCCTTTTTTTCACGTTTTTAAAGAAATAGTTCATGTCAAGAAACAAATTAAGAAATATTTATTATTTTTGCCGTTAAATGATCATCAAACAGAAAGAATTTAATAATGTTGCTTTAAAAACCAGATTGGCCTATGCAAACACAGAGTCTCGTCCGGGTTCTGGTCAGATCGTTTTCCTGTAGCGACGGTAATATATAGCTACATGCTTTATGATATAAAAAATATGATCATTGAAGATCCCGATAAGACTGCATCTTTATTGACGTTTCGACACGATGCTTTTATGTAAATAATGAATTGCTTCTAGACTAAATTTTGGATTTTTCAGAAAATAATGTCGAATTCGACACTTTTTTCAATATTTTGGCCTAAGGCCTGCTTCAGTAAAACTGAACATTTCAGCGCCCTCCAGAATCAAAATGTTTACACTCGATTTATTCGGATGGACCCGCCATTTTGACAGTTTTCAAAACGACCGCCATGAAATAGCAAATTTGCAGTTGGTAACAATGTAAGTTTTGTCGCAAAAATATAAGTAGCAGAAAGTTACTTAATATCTGCTGTTATAACTAGAAAGAATGGTTTGACACTAGCATGTAAAGAAACAAGAAAGTTTGTTGTCGCTGGTAATAATACAAGTTTTGCCACAAGTAGTAAGTTGCTGTTACTACTAGAATAAGGTAAGTAGCAAGCATGAAAGAAAGAGGAAAGTTCGTTGTCGTTGGTAACGATGTATTTTTTCCGCAAAGTAACAAAGTAAGTTACTATTATAAAAAGAATAAGCTTTGTCACAAGCATGTAAAGTTATAAGCAACCTTGTTGTCGTCGGTCACACTGTAAGTTTTGTCGCAAGCATTTTAGTAACAGAAAGTAAGTTCTGTGATAAAAGGAATAAGCTTTGTCTCACAAGAAAGCTTGTTGTCGTTGGTCACAATGTAAGTTTTGTCCCAAGTATATAAGTAACAGCAAGTAAGTTGCTGCTATAAACAGAATAAGATTTACCACAAGCATGTATATGTAAAGTAAAAAATAAAGTTTGTTGCAGTTGGTAATAATGTAAGTATAAGAAATTGAAAGTAAGTTGCTATTATAAATAGAATGAGGTTTGTCACTATAGCATGTAAACTAACAGGAATGTAACAATGTAAGTCTTGTCGCAAGTACATAAGTATCAGAAAGTTTGTTGTCGTTGGTAACAACTTAAAATTTGCCGAAAGTATATAAGCAACAGAAAGTTAGCTGATGTTATAAATAGAATAGGGTTTGTCACAAGCATATAAAGTAAAAATGACGTAAGTTTTGTCGCAAGTATATAAGTAACAGAAAGTTAGTTGCTGTTATAAATAGAATAAGCTTTGTTACAAGAATGTAAAGTAAAGATAGATATATTGCGGTTTTACACAGATTTCATAGAAACCGAGTTAGAAGTCCCTAAGTGAGTTGGGCGCTGGCCTACTCATTAAGCGGGCCCGGGTTCAATTAGTACTGGAGGCAGAAATCTATTCAATCATAAAATGGAGTTCCATTATCACCCTCCATCGTCCTGATATGACTGAAATTACTGTTGAAAATGACGTAAACTCGTAAGTCATTTATCCAGCATAAACAGAGTAAGGTTTGGTATAAAAAAAAAACCTTACTGTATTAACAAGAAAGCTTACTGTATTAACTGTTTGGTATTAATGTCAAACAGAATAAGGTTTGTTACAAGCATGTAAAATAACGTAAACATAATAAACATAGTAAGATTGGCCACAAACATGTAAAGTTACGATCATTTTAACAAGTGTGTACACAGAGTGAGGTTTGTTACAAGCATATGAATTAATTGAGTAAGATTTGTTAAATGCATGTAAAGTAGGCCAACGGAGAATAAACAGAATAAGGTTTGTTACAAGCATGTAAAGTAACATAAATGCCGTTGCCCATTTAAACAGAGTTAGATTTGCCGGTAACGATAACTCTGATACCATTGTAAACAGAGTAAGGCGTGTCACGAGGATGCGAAGTAACACAGTTAAAAATGGCTGCAAAATCCTTTTCCGTTTAGCAGACAGCAAACAAACAATCTGGCACATGATGGCAAGCAGTGCAAACCTCGACCAGAGGCATCATTAAAGTGGTCCTGTGGAATTACCACTCTGACTATGGTAATAATAATGGCTATTTTTTGTGTGAATTGCAATGTATTCATCTACCCACCCACTCCTATAAACTTTATTTACTCACATATTTTACTCACCTTCTCCCTATATATATATAAAGCGTTTGTTTAATCTTCTCTACTCCTTTAATACCCACCTGTGGTGCGAACACACTAGATATGAGAAAAATGCCCTCTCTCTCTCTCTCTATCTCTCTCTCTCTCTCTCTCTCTCTCTCTCTCTCTCTAATAGACCAGTCAATGTAGCCTTCCACCGGCCGTTAGCTGATTAAAAATATTTTATTTCATAACATTAGTATCATACATATATATACATAACATAAATACATTCAAAGGATCAGAACAAAGACTAAAGCTAATTGAGTTCTTATCCTAAACTATACTTAGTAAAACAATTGAAGGATATCAAAATTCTATGATTATTTTTAATTAAAACAAAATCTTTAGAAATTTCAATATGCATGCATTCAATAGTATCGGGTATCTACAATTAAAAGCCTGTCCAATAAAAGTCACGCTTAAGTGGTAACTGTACAGTACCGCTCCAAATGGAATAACCCCTACAGCATGAATTCACAAACATGCATACTTATCGCCATATTGTTGTTAATACCGGTTTTAAAGAGTTGAATGGTTTACCATACGGAGACCATCATTCCCATAAAACGTTAGTTACACAATAAAAGCATTTGACACATGTGCAAATCTGAAGGATCAAGAGTACTCCTACTCACTGCCCTGGACATTCTTTAGTTTAGCCTTGATCAACAGCAGATTAGTTGGCATCAGAATATTGTAAGAGGCGCTCAAATGATCAGGCAAGCTGCCTATGTGAATTACTTGCAAAACAGCAGGTTTAAACTCAATTTTAATTGTTTGTGATTTTTTGCAGCAGGGGGTCAGTACATTTGGAATGGTACCTTAAAGTAACCACTGTAGCGTGACGTTAATTACTCCTGCGCATCAATTGCATACATCCAGTACAATTATATGCATGCACATTTAATTTGGTATATATTCCATTAAAAGTCACAACTAGGATTAAAATTTAATATCCTTCAATTGTTTTACTAAGTATATTTAATATACAATTTGTATCAATGTTGGCGGACTGTATAACAAAAGTTTAGTAAATGCGAAGCAAAACGAAAACCTAACAAAAGCAACAGAGATGATTGACATACATAACCGCGTTACATCTATGTATCCACGTATATTACATACCAGCCTGTTCCACACAATCAAAGTGCACCGACAAAAAAGTTCTCATGCTATCGAAATTCTGCTTCCATGTTTTTCTTATTCCCGTGTGCTACCATTATAACTTTACATGCCTTTCCTATTCGTGTTTGGTGCTACTGTAATTTCATGTTAATCGTTAAATGCAATTTCTGTGTTTCGTTAACTTTGTTTTACATGCTTGTGGTCAAATGATAGACAGAAAAGAATGTAAAGTAAAAGCAATGAACTGTACTTTTCTGGTGTTTGTCGAAATTTAAAGAGTAACTACACTTCAGGAATTGACTGAATGAGATCCCAAACCCTATCCCCAACATCAAAGGGAATTGACAAAGACATCCCAACAAACAATAAATTACAAGTGATAAGCCGAGTCAGCAGCTCTTTCCCAAATAGGTGGCAACTCAGCTATCTTTACTGAACTAAATAATTTAGACCAACAGAACGGTTACAACAGACTAAGCAAATTATATGAAAAACATTTAACAACTAGTTTTACCTATTTTCTATTTTTATTATACAAGGGTTAAAATGAGAACACAATAAATTAAACAGCACCGAACATAAAACAAATGCAACCGCAACGAAAGTACCGCCTTGGGACGGTCAGTAATAACTACTGGGGGGTTTAAACCAGTTTTACAGGGCCCAAACCTTCACCCTCACCCTCCACCGCGGTGCACACAATTAGTTAGTAGTTCGGTTCGTATGGAGATCCCCTAACTCATCAGAGAGTCATCACGGGCAACAATTAAAATCAAGAAAAGACCGTGATGAAGCAATGATGAGGACTCGACAGCCAAAACGTGTTGAGACACCTGGAGATCCCTGGGGCGTCAGCAACACCACTGGAACACTGGAGCAAAAGAAGACCACCAGTTGAAGTATGATTTACCTCATCTTACATGCTTGTGCAAAACCTTACTCTGAACAGTACGTTTTACGTTATCTTACATGCTCGTACAAAACCTTACTCTTTACGTCAGTACTCTTTACGTCAGTTTTGCGTTATCTTACATGTTTGCTCTGAACAGTATGCTACATACGTTACCTTACATGCGTGTGCAAAACCTTACTCTGGACAGTATGATACATACGTTACCTTACATGCCTGTGCAAAACCTTACTCTTAACTGTACCCTTAACATTATTTTATACACTTGTGAAAAAAATTGGTTGTTTATTATGTTACGTGATATTCTTGTGATAAATCTTACCCTGTTTCTTCATAAGTTACTATGCATGTTTTAACGATATCAAACTTTATGATACTTTAGAAGAAAATATAAGTTTGGTGTCACTTGGCAGAAACCCTGCAGCAAACTCCGTTTCTTTGCGTACTTGTAACACAGTTTACAATGTTCGAGAAAAATTACTAATTTGCTGTCTGTTGAGTTCCAAAGAAAATGATACCGATAGAAAGCAAACTGAAGAACATGTTTTTTGGTTTTGTTCCTCTACTGAAATGGAAGAAGCTATCTGAGCCGCGTCACGACAAAACCAACGAGGTGGTTGTGTGTCCAGCAAAGACTCAGATCAGCCTGGGCATGCGCCCAGTCTGATCAGAGTCTTTGCCGTCCGCATGGAGGTAGTTTATGCCCTTAGCTACCTTTTAAGTGCTTAGTGAAGTCTGATCAGACTGGGCGGATGCCCAGGGCCCGAGGTTATAAAACTTTTTTCATGCTCAGCTGAGTTGAGCATGAAATTTTACCTGCTAATAAATAGCAAATTACTGATAAGTACGGTTGTTTTCTTGCTCAGTTTGGCTGTTTATGAAATTTTCTCTGCTTATGAATATGAAAATGCCAACTAATGTTGGCATTTTCATATTTATCAGCAGAGAAAATTTCATGCTCAGCTGAGTTGAGCACGAAAAAAGTTTTATAACCTCGGGGCCTGGCTGATCTGATTCTTCACTGGGCGCACATACCACTTTGTTGATTTTCTCGTGTCGCAGCTCATTTGTACTATGAAAGAATAGCGTTGTCATACCTCTGCACAGCAGAGTATCATTTCAACTACCTATGCTTATAACTCTTTGAGGAAAAAAGGCTTTACTTTAGAAGACAACAGACTACAACTCTTTCTTTTTTCACTGAAGCTGTAAATTAAGGGTTCTGAGAAGAAAATCTGAGACAACTAGTTTGCTGCGGAATGGAGAAAGCAGTAGGCTATTGCATGATATAATGAACAAATGGAAAAGGGTGGCTCATCATAATTTGATACTAACCAAGGGATATTAACCTTCTCATACAGTCTCAGAGCAGATAAGTATACATGTTCCAGTGGCACATTCCTACTAACACCTATAGGACGTTACCCCCTCCCTCTCCCCGAGCTTGAAATTCAGATGATGGATATTCAAAAATCGCACTTTAGAGATATCCATTATCTTCTCCTTTTACCCACAGATTGATGCTCGAGTGACTGGATTAGACCTTATCATAGTCATTAATCGGGGTTGGCCAATCAGAATTGGTTGTCCTCTTTAGCGGAGGAGTAAAGTAGGTCAGTCCTATTTGATATTTTTCGTGCAGCAAAAAGATGATTGAAAACGCGCGGACCTGTCGGAGGGCACCAGTTTGAGAGTTTGATTTTTTTTTTTTGATTGGATATCTTTTTTTGTATTTGCTGGTCATAATAATTCCAATAATGTTCTGGGCCTACTCGAGTATCATGCATGTCTAGTTAGCTGGGTTAAAGACATAATATTCTCGTTTATTGGGTGTCCAGTGACACTGCTATTTCATCAAAGGAAATACCTCATCTCCAATAGGTAATGACATTACAGGGTCAGAAAACCATTAAAGGGTGGTACCACTTTTTGGCTTACTTTAGGTACCCTTTAAGTGTAAAGGATTATCCTGTGGATTCTTCACACAAAAAAAAAAGACTTTCGAAAGGTGTGATTTTATGATTCGTATTGTGGGTCCCCCGTGCTTCTATGCTTTAATGGTAGGGTAATTTGTTCAGCGTGCCGGTTTCTTTCTACATGCACTGGGTCCAGGCAGTTCAGATTTGACTTCTCCGCATTTGGAGTTAGTTTTTGTTGTGATGCTTTCTCTTAGGGCCGCTATCCTTTAATGAGATCTGTGCTGCTTTATTGGCCTACTCTCCCTTTAAATTTTATTATATGACGTCACTGTTACTACCTGTCAGAGCAAGATTTGTGTATTGGATATATTGATCATACAGGTAATTTTATCGTGCCATCAAACACATTCGGCCCGCTTTTATCTTGGATAATTAAATATTCAACAATTATTCCTTCATATCATGTGAACTAGACGTAAATTAAAGTTGTATGTTCGCTGTTGTTTGGAATCGGAATGTCCCAGTATTAAAAGTCGCGGTAAAATCAGCATCCTTCTGTTATTAAAGTGATCAGCCTATATTGTCACCTTTGGATAGTTTTATTCCACACATACAGGAGAGAAATAAGGTGGGAAGAAAGGGGAGGAGAAATGGTGGAGGATTTTGAGAAATCCCAGTTAATGCCACCATAACCCAGAGAGATGACTGAAACGAGTCCAGATGCCAAGACCAAGGGAGGAGGGGAACAGAATTTAATGGTAGGTTCCTTTTAGTTTCATTAACAAAACAAATTGGCATGTGTGCACAGTGAAGACTCATCTCAGCCTGGGAATCCACCCAGTCTAATCAGAGTTCTCACTATGCATTAAAGAGTAGCTTATCGGTTTAAGCTAAGCTCCATGCAACCAGTGACCGGGTAGATGATCTGAGTCTTCGCCGGGTGCATATACAACTTTGTTGGTTTTGTCATGTCGTGGCTCACTTAGAGACTAAGAAAAATAAATAAACACGAGGGTGGGGAATGGGGATGATGATGATGAGTATGGCCGGGTGCCATTTTACTATTGTCATGGACTCTTAAAAAATCTCATGCCCGGGCGGAGGATTGAACCCGGGACTTTTCGATCTAAAGTCGAGCACTCAACCACGTCGCTATAAAGCCGGCTTGTACCGCAAGGCAGTACAAGTGTATTATATACCTAACCATTACCCTGTGACACTATTCATTCCTCATTTATGGATATCCTAAAATACACGTAAATGGATTTTAGGATATTTTAAAATCGAATTATGGATGTCCTAAAATCAGTTGAATATCGGATATCCAAAAATGGATTTTAGAATATCCTAAAATGGAATTATGGCTATCCTTAAATACAATCAGAAATTAAGATATCCTTATTTGATTTAAGGATATCCTAAATTTTGGTGAATACTGGATAGCCAGAATTCGTTTTATGGATATTCAAAAATCAATTTATGGATATCCTAAATTACACCTGATTTTAGGATATCCTGAATTCGATTTTCGGATATCCATAAATAAAAATAAGACATAGGGAGTAAATCATTATAGAAAAAGAAATATTTTGACAAATGATTTCAGGATATCCTTAAATAGACTCATGGATATCCTAAAACCAACGCAATTTAGTCTCCGTAAATGGAATCATGGATATTCCAAAATCAATTTTAGGATATCCTAAAAATCAGCATTATTTTAGGATCTCCTAAATTGGATTTTAGGATATCATAAAATAGGCTGATTTAAGGATATCCTTAAATATATTTGAGGATATCCTAAAATAGAATTAAGGATATCCAGAATTCAGCATGATTTTTGGATATCCAAAAATGTATTTTATGATATCCAAAATTGTGTGTAAGGATATTCAAAATTGATTCTAGGATATCCAAAAATTGATTTAATGAAACTAGGATATTCTAAAATGATTATGGATAATCCTCAATTATTTTAGGATATCCTATATTCATTTAAGGATATCCATAAATGAATTATATTTATCCTAAAATGAATTAAGGATATCCATAAATAGGGAATAAAAAGTGAAATGGCACCCCATAGATGAGGAGGTGATTTAACTATGTATATTGCATCTTTCTATATAATAATTCATTTTTATTGGGTAAATTTACTTTTTATTTCCAACTTATAGATATCCATAATTCATTTTTGGATATCCATAAATCGGTTTTTTTAATATTCAGCTTGCTTTTGTGATATCTAGTGGTCAATTTATGGATTTCCAAAAATAGAATTACGGATTTCCATCTTTCAAATTTTTATATCACAAAAATCAGGATTCATTAATGGATATCCATAATTAGAAATTTGGATCCATAAATGGAATTATGGATATTTAAAGCTCTGGTGAATAATGTAAATCAAAAAATCAGTTTAGGGATATCCATAAATCAAATTTTGGATATCAAATGGAGCATCATATGAGATGCCGTTTTATTGTTTATTTCCTATTTATGAATATCAATAATTTGATTTTAGGGTAAACATTATTCAGTTTATGGATATCCAATATTCATCTTGATTTTTGGATATCCATAATTTTATTTATGGATATCTATAATTTGAGATTTTTTGGATATCCATAAATCAAATTTTGGATATCCCAAACTCAAGCTGAATATTTGATATTCATAATCCAAATTATGGATATCCCAGCACTGAATTAAAGATGTCCATAAATCAAATGGATATGTAAAAATCAGAATGACTGTTGGATATCCAAAAATCAATTTAAGGATATCTAAAAATCAATTTAAGGGTATCCAAAAGAAAAACAAATAATGGATTCCAAAAATAATTTGGATAATCCAATATCATTTTGTTACATGTATCTCTAAATAGAATATTGGATATCCAAAAATGGGTTATGGATATTGTAAAATGATTTATGGATATCCAAAAATTGGGAATAAATAGTTAAAGGGTGCCCCATACATTTTTGGATATCCATTATTTTGTTATTTTGGATATCAATAATCACAAAATAATAATATACTGATATCTAAAATTGTTTTTTGGATATCCATAATTCAGTTATTGGATATCTATTATTCTCTGTGATAATACCAGCTTAATTCTTGTGGTTATCGAAATTTTGCCCCAGTGGGGTTCAGTGCCCCTGCCCTGTGTGGTTGGAAATTTAACCTCTTTAATCTTAACACCAAGGGATACCTACTTCCCCCCATGAATGAATTTATCATAGAGCCCATGAATGAATTTATCATGGTGTCTTATGTTCTGTTGGGAATAACACTTTCAAAAGATTATTTTCACCCGTCTATACAAAGATAAGTAAATAGAACAGTAGTATGCAGACCTGTTTATTGAAATCCAGCGATCCCTGATCCGACTGTGTCAGGTGATTATATGTATATTATAAAATGTATTCAGAAAAAGCTTTAGGTGATATTAACACTTTAAGCACCAGTGACGAAAATAGCAGAATTTGCAAACAGTGTAGATCTTGATGAGGAGCCGCCTCATCTCGATCTTCACTGTTTGCCTGCTAGTCTTTGAATTCTCAATATGTAATGTCTTGGACAAGGCATCTTTTTTAATTTTTGCAGACATAAATTTTGTCGCCTGCTTTTTAGTGCTTAAAGACAGGACTTCTCTGCCGGGGGTCTGGTTCCCAGCACATAACACTGTTACCTCTATAGGTATAGCTAGGTGTGAAAATTTAGTCAACCAATCAGCGGACTAGAATTAACAGTTATGATGATTTTATTGGCTGACTGGAGGTGTTGACACTATGAGATCAAGAGACAGAATGACACTGTGGAAGTTAATCCTCCTTTTATAGTCCCATCCCTGTCTTTAAAGAGTTATTGTGAATGGATACACTTTCTGCCATTTTATTTTTCCTCCCCTAGGAACAAAATTTTTCCATTAAGAGTGTAAGAGAGGTACTGTGGTTGAGTGGTTATGGTGCAGAGGGTGATGGTCGCAGGTTCAAATTAAAATCTAAAAGAGTTCCTTCAAGAGCAAAGAACACATTCCAAAGAAGGAACATGGGCCAAGCTTCGAAGTTTCGGCTATTCAAGCCTCATCAGTGCATATGACCCTGAAATGATCCAGCTGACAAAGCCTGGGAAAACGCACTGCAATTTCTTAATTTTGATGACTGAGAAGTATCTAAAAGGCCAAAGGGGTCCAACTGAATAAAAAGCGATGGTCTAGAATATGGGTCTAAACCAATAAAAAATTTATGAATTCTCAGAATATATCCTCTGATCTCAAAAGACAAACAAATATAATCTGCACTATATATATGGATGATGTACGGGGAGCCATTTTACGGCCACCACATGGCACAACACCAGCAGCAGTGAGGTCAGATTAAAATCTAAAAAGAGTTCCTTCAAGAGCAGAGAACACATTCAAAAGAAGGAACGTGGGCCATATACTTTGAAGTTTTGGCTATTCAAGCCTCGTCAGTGACCCTAAAATGACTGGTGACAAAAGCCAGGGAAAACATACTGTAACTAGAAACTGTGTTTGTGAAACACTATGCCCCCAACCATATGCTTGCCACTAAAGGGTCCGCTCCTTTTTCATGACCTATCCATATTTAAAATTTCAAAACCCTAGGCCCAGTGGTTCTTGCTCTCAGTAGCTGCATAAGTAACAACTAACAGGGGGAATAACTCCAAAATTAATTACCATAGAGTTACCTGACCTTTATAAAGACATTTAACACATCAAGGACTACCTATATACCAAAAATCAGATTCCTAGGTTAAGTGGTCCAGAAGTTGGAAAAATGACATATTCCGACAAGGGCCATAACTCAATCATTTTTTGATGGAATTTGCCCAAAAGTTAATCAGTTCTTGTATATCTCACCCCAAACATGTATACAAAATTTCATTATCCTAGGTCAAGTACGTCTAGAGATATTGTGGTAACAAGATTTCATTTTAATTTTGATAAAGGGGAGGTAACTCCAAAAATACAAGTTTGACGGAGTAAAAAAAAAATATGTGTCAGCTCATTTTTCATGACCTATCCATATTTGAAATTTCAAAAACCTAGGCCAAGTGATTCTTGCTAGCTGCATAAGCAATTACTAACAGGGGGAATTACTCCATAATTAATTATCATAGAGTTACCTGACCTTTTTAAAAGCATTTAAAACATCAAGGACTACCTATAAATAAAAAATCAGCTTCCTAGGTTAAGCGGTTCAGAAGTTGGAAAAATGCCAAATTTTTTGACGGAATTTGCCCAAAAGTTAATCAGTTCTTGTATATCTCACCCCAAACCTGTATACTAAATTTGATCATCCTAGGTCAAGTGCTTCTTGAGATATCATGGTAACAAGATTTCATTTTAAATTTGATAAAAGGGAGGTAACTCCAAAAGTACAATTTCGTCGGAGGAAAAAAAATACGGGTTTGTTTATTTTTCATGACCTATCCATATTTAAAATTTCAAAACCCTAGGCGGAGTGGTTCTTGCTCCCAGTAGCTGCATAAGTAATAACTAACAGGGGGGAATAACTCCATAAGTAATTATCATAGAGTTACCTGACCTTTATAAAAATATTTAACACATCAAGGACTACCTACATACCAAAAATCAGCTTCCAAGGTTAAGCGGTTCAGAAGTTGGAAAAATGACATATTCCGACAAGGGCCATAACTCAATCATTGTTTTAAGGAATTTGCCCAAAATGTAGTCAGTTCTTGTATATCTCACCCCAAACCTGTATATAAAATTCATCATCCTAGGTCAAGTTCTTCTTGAGATATCGTGGTAACAAGATTTCATTCTAATTTTGATAAAGGGGAGGTAACTCCAAAAATACAAGTTTGACGGAGTAAAAAAAAAATATGGGTCAGCTCATTTTTCATGACCTATCCATATTTGAAATTTCAAAAACCTAGGCCAAGTGATTCTTGCTAGCTGCATAAGCAATAACTAACAGGGGGAATTACTCCATAATTAATTATCATAGAATTACCTGACCTTTTTAAAAGCATTTAAAACATCAAGGATTACCTTTAAATAAAAAATCAGCTTCCTAGGTTAAGCGGTTCAGAAGTTGGAAAAATGCCAAATTTTTTGACGGAATTTGCCCAAAAGTTAATCAGTTCTTGTATATCTCACCCCAAACCTGTATACTAAATTTGATCATCCTAGGTCAAGTGCTTCTTGAGATATCATGGTAACAAGATTTCATTTTAAATTTGATAAAAGGGAGGTAACTCCAAAAGTACAATTTCGTCGGAGGAAAAAAAATACGGGTTTGTTTATTTTTCATGACCTTTCGATATTTGAAATTTCAAAACCCTAGGCCGAGTGGTTCTTGCTCCCAGTAGCTGCATAAGTAATAACTAACAGGGGGAATAACTCCATAATAAATTATCATAGAGTTACCTGACCTTTATAAAAATATTTAACCCATCAGGGACTACCTACATACCAAAAATCAGCTTCCAAGGTTAAGCGGTTCAGAAGTTGGAAAAATGACATATTCCGACAAGGGCCATAACTCAATCATTTTTTGACGGAATTTGCCCAAAAGTTAATCAGTCCTTGTATATCTCACCCCAAACATGTATACAAAATTTCATTATCCTAGGTCAAGTACGTCTTGAGATATTGTGGTAACAAGATTTCATTTTAATTTTGATAAAGGGGAGATAACTCCAAAAGTACAAGTTCGAGGGAGGAAAAAAAAATACAGGTCCGCTCATTTTTCATGACCTATCCATATATGAAATTTCAAAGCTATGGGCCTAGTGGTTCTCAGGGAATATAGCTGTATCAGATGGCACTGACAAACTGACGAACTGACGAACGGACAAGGCGAAAGCAATATGCCCCTCCAACTTCTTCATTATTTCAACTTCATAATTACCCGGACCCTCCAGCGACTGGAAAAGTCTCTCCCTGTTGAATCAGGGAAGAATAATTGAATGATGGATATTCAAATCCTTATTCATGGAGATCCAAAAATCAGGATTATATAATGTAAAGGCATCCAACATATCGTAAAAATTCTCAAGTATTGGGACATGCTGATAGGTCTGAGCAAATAGTGCAGACTAGAACAGGAGCATTATGATCATGGTCTAAACTGGTTTCCATTCCATCTGCATCTTTAGGGTGTATTACATGCAGCATTGTAAAACCAAACTGTTCCATTTTTTAGGGCAATTATGGTATTATTTCAGGTGTCCCAATTTTTAGAATTTTTATTGATAATTACAGTAATGTATAAGATATCTCAATTATTTAGAAAAATTATAGCAAATTTTATTAGCTGTAGATCCTGAATTTGTGAAATGCTTTAAATTTATTAGATAGTTAGATAATAACTATAAGAAATGATAGTATGCTTTTCAAGAGAACATCCTGCTGTGATTGTGTAGCCTTCAAATTGTAATTGTTCAAAATGTATTTTAATACCCTTGCTTGCACCCCACCAGAACTAATATTATGTAAATTTTGGGATACAGTTGGAAATACCCAATTTTTTTTTATTTATTTATTATTATTATTTTTTTTTTTTGAGAACATGTACCATGCCCATGTACCTATGAGGAAGATAATTTGCATGTGAAAGCGCTTCCTGAAACTGATTCTCCTAAGATTTTTAAATCTTGTTCATGTTTTCATGTTTTAATTATTAAAACAAGAACTGCATAGCAGTCCCTTTGCACAAAAGCACTAAATTAAATGTGTGAAAAAAAAGTAGTGTTTTCCTTTAAACTTCACAAATCTCACTTCAGTTCATCAAAATCTCTCAGGTTGCACTCTGTATTCCAGAAAGGTAGGATTTTAGGGATAATTTTTTTATATTTCTAATAGAGCATGACCCCTCATTTGGACCATCCTGGTGAGACGGTTCTAATTAGGGGTAACAACATATATTTAATTTTGAGAAATTGAAAAAATTATCTCAGAATAAACTTCACAATCTCACCTTATCTAGAGCTCTTCTGTATAGATTTTGGTTGATTGTTTTGGGTTTAACGGCTCTTTTAGACAGTATTTCAGTCAACATTGAGCTGTCTCCAATAGAGAGGCAGAAAGAAGAGATATGATAGGTGAAAGAAAAAATACCAAAACAATTACCCCCCACCAGCACCTACAGCAAGCACAGTAGGCCCTTGCTCTACTATAATCCAAATTAGTATGATGCCCTGGCACTGACAGTTACCAAGCACCATCGCCTGACCCATTATCAGCCCCTCTGCTGTAAACTTTCACCTCCAAAATTTCGGCATACCTGGAGCTCTGTAATTTAAACCTGTCAGTATACCTGATTTGGCATG
The DNA here is from genome assembly GCA_963989385.1 of Ctena decussata. Classification (NCBI taxonomy): domain Eukaryota; kingdom Metazoa; phylum Mollusca; class Bivalvia; order Lucinida; family Lucinidae; genus Ctena; species Ctena decussata. The sequence continues at coordinate 49,230,274 of OZ022500.1, forward strand.
ATAATTCAGGAAGAATAGGACTTTTAAGAAATAACCCTTCGTATAGGTTAGAGGCTATGAAGAGAAATCTTCGCAATTAAGAACCTGAAGCGAGCGTAGCGAGCGGAAGGTTCTTAATTGCGAAGATTTCTCTTCATAGCCTCTAACCGGCTTAGTGTTTGCCCCAGATAATAAACTGGTCCTGGTCTGCCCTGTTTCCAACATCTTACAGATAATCTTTATTTGAGAGATATTTTGTGTTTAAAAAAAATAAAAATAAAGAAAAAATGATGATAAATTAAAAAATCTCAAAATGACCACTCTCCAATGTACTTTGATTATAGTAATGATGCAACGTCAAAACATGATGCAATATCATGACAGTCCCAAAATAGCTTGGAGAGGAGGGACTTAATTAGAATACTGCTTTTCAAGTTTTTGTCATGCTGTCATTTAGCTTGGAGAGGAGGAGCATAATTAGAATACTGCTTCTAGAGTGAGTGTCATGCTGCCATTTATGATTTGTGTTCAGATGACTTTGCACATACCCATTCATTCAGTTTTTGGAGCTCAAACATGGCTGGTCACTTTGATTTTCATTTGTTGAATGAGGATTATTTACTTCTCTTTACACAAATCATAGTTATTTGATTTGTGTTACGAGATGCATCTTATTACAGAGGAACATATAAGAGGAGTATTTTGTAATAATTTGGGATTATTTTTATTTCTCCATGAAAAATGTATGTTGTGGATATTCATAAGAACTGCCTTTTCGAGGCAATTCTAACAAATATCTACAACATGCTTTAAAACAATGCTGTGGGTACCCATAGAACTGCCTCGTCGAGGCGATTCTTATAAGTATCCTCATGTTTTTACAATATTATGTGTTTATTTTAAAAATGTTATGGATTGCCATAGAACCGCCTCGTCGAGGTGGTTCTAATGAGTAACCATAAAATTCTTTTTATGGAGAATATTGCCAAATGCTCCCTTCATCTGTTCCTCTGTAATTAGAAAAAAAACGCTCATTCGAGAAATCTACATTTGACTTCTAAATCAATTTGACCTGTCATGTTGAAGCTGTTTTTAGACGTGACAAGCCACAGAAGACTGTACATTTCTGATCACTTGAATTTTCAAGTCTTCAGTAGATTTATTGGTGAAGACTCTCTTCATGGATAAGTGTTGAGTCTACACCAATAAATCTATTGAAAATTTGAAAATTCGGGTGATCTGATTGGTTCATTATCTGGGGCAAACACTAAATTAAACTGGATATCAATAGCTCATCTTTGCATTTAATCGCTTAATTGGCAAAAAGTTATTTAGTGTTTGCCCCAGATAATAAACCAATCAGATCACCCGAATTTTCAAATTTTCAATAGATTTATTGGTGTAGACTCCTCACTTATCCATGAAGAGAGTCTTCACCAATAAATCTACTGAAGACTTGAAAATTCAAGTGATCAGAAATGTACAGTCACGTCTAAAAATAGCTTCAACATGACAGGTCAAATTGATTTAGAAGTCGATGTAGATTTTTTTCTCATTACAGAGGAACAGATGGAGTATTTGGCAGTATTCTCCATAAAAAGTATTTTACGGTTATTCGTTAGAACCACCTCAACGAGGCGGTTCTATGGCTATCCATAACATTATTTTTAAAATAAACACATAATATTGTAAAAACATGTGGATACTTATTAGAATCGCTTCGACGAGGCAGTTCTATGGGTACCCACAGCATTGTTTTAAAACATGTTGTAGATATTTGTTAGAATTGCCTCGAAAAGGCAGTTCTAATGAATATCCACAACATACGTTTTTCATGGAGAAATAGAAATAATCCCAAATTATCACAAAATACTCCTCTTATATGTTCCTCTGTAATAAGATGCATCTCCTAACACAAATCAATTAACTGTGATTTGTGTAATGAGAAGAAAATAATCCTCAATCAGAGTGACCAGCCATGTTTGAGCTCCAAAAACTGAATGAATGGGAATGTGCAAAGTCATCTGAACGCAAATAATTATAAATGACAACACGACACTCACTCAAGATGCAGTATTCTAATTATGCTCCTCCTCTTCAAGCTAAATGACAGCGTGACAAAAACTTTAAAAGCAGTATTCTAATTAAGCCCCTCCTCTCCAAGCTATTTTGGGACTGTCATGATATTGCATCATGTTTTGACATTGCATCATTACTATAATCAAAATACATTGGAGAGTGGTCATTTTGGGATTTTTTTATTTATCATTACTATTTCTTTATTTTTTATTTTTTTTAAATATCTCTCAAACAAAGATTATCTGAAAGGTGTTGGAAAACAGGGCAGACCAGGATCAGTTAATTATCTGGGGCAAACACTAAGCCGGTTAGAGGCTATGAAGAGAAATCTTCGCAATTAAGAACCTTCCGCTCGCTACGCTCGCTTCAGGTTCTTAATTGCGAAGATTTCTCTTCATAGCCTCTAACCTATACTTAGTGTTTGCCCCAGATAATAAACCAATCAGATCACCCGAATTTTCAAATTTTCAATAGATTTATTGGTGTAGACTCATCACTTATCCATGAAGAGAGTCTTCACCAATAAATCTACTGAAGACTTGAAAATTCAAGTGATCAGAAATGTACAGTCTTCTGTGGCTTGTCACGTCTAAAAATAGCTTCAACATGACAGGTCAAATTGATTTAGAAGTCAATGTAGATTTCTCGAATGAGCGTTTTTTCTCATTACAGAGGAACAAATGAAAGGAGTATTTAGCAATATTCTCCATAAAAAGTATTTTATGGTTACTCATTAGAACCACCTCGACGAGGCGGTTCTATGGCAATCCTTAACATTATTTTTTAAAATAAACACATAATATTGTAAACACGTGGATACTTATTAGAATCGCCTTGACGAGGCAATTCTATGGGTACCCACAGCATTATTTTAAAGCATGTTGTAGATATTTGTTAGAATTGCCTCGAAAAGGCAGTTCTAATAAATATCCACAACATACGTATTTCATGGAGAAATAAAAATGATCCCAAAATATCACAAAATACTCCTCTTATATGTTCCTCTGTAATAAGATGCATCTCATTACACAAATCAAATAAATGAGAAGAAAATAATCCTCATTCAACAAATGAAAATCAAATTGACCCGCCATGTTTGAGCTCCAAAAACTGAATGAATGGGAATGTGAAAAGACATCTGAACACAAAATTCATAAATGACAGCATGACACTCACTCTAGAAGCAGTATTCTAATTATGCTCCTCCTCTCCAAGCTAAATGACAGCATGACAAAAACTTTAAAAGCAGTATTCTAATTAAGCCCCTCCTCTCCAAGCTATTTTGGGACTGTCATGATATTGCATCATGTTTTGACGTTGCATCATTACTATAATCAAAGTACATTGGAGAGTGGTCATTTTGGGATTTTTTTTGAATTATCAATATTTTTTCCTTATTTTTATATTAAACACAAAATATCTCTCAAAAAAAGATTATCTGAAAGATGTTGGAAAACTGGGCAGACCAGGATCAGTTTATTATCTGGGGCAAACACTAAGCCGGTTAGAGGCTATGAAGAGAAATCTTCGCAATTAAGAACCTTCCGCTCACTACGCTCGCTTCAGGTTCTTAATTGCGAAGATTTCTCTTCATAGCCTCTAACCTATACATAATTTACATATTATGTCTGAAGATATTCAAGCATGATAGCATTTGGATGAATGGGTGTTTTAATATTAAGTATTGTATCACTAGCAATCGCGAAGTCCTCCTCTAGACTTATAATTGTGTAATGAAGGTTATTAAGTTCATAATCCTTTAGTAAGAATAAGCCTGAAGAAACGTGACATAATTACACCAGAAAATAGTGTAGATCCATATTATACTGCTCAGAGAGATAATATTTGAGCTGCGACATGAGAAAACCAACAAAATGGTTGTCCGCCCAGCGCAGACTCCAATAAGCCTGGGCACCCGCCCCGTCTGATCAGACGCTTTGCTAAGCACTGAAAGGCTAGCTAAGGGTCTAAGCTACCTTCATGGGGACAGCGAAGACTCTGATCAGACCGGGGCGATGCCAAGGCTCATCTGACTCTGTGCTGGGAGCACAACCACTTTGTTGGTTACCTCGTATCGCGGATCATAAAACAGACACTGCTACATGTATTTGTATTCTCTTGACGCCCCTTTTCTTTTATGTTAATAGACAGAAATTGGTGAAAATTTTACTGCAGAGGCTCATAATTCTTAAGAGAGAATAATAAAACGAGCCACAGCACGAGAAAACCAACAAAGTGGCTGTATGCCCAGTGCAGACTCAGATCAGCCTGGCATTTGCCCAGTCTGATCAGAGTCTTGGCTGTCCACATGGAGGTAGCTTAGATCCTTAGTGAAGAGTCTGATTAGACTGGGCAGATGCCCAGGCTGATCTGAGTCTGCGCTGGGTGCACAACGACTTTGTTGGTTTTCTCGAGTCGCTGCTCAGACGATCCTCTGGAAGCAAGGAACACATCAAAGAAACTATAACCCCTTGTGTAAAGCTGTTATAAAAGTATACTCATGTCTTGAACAAAGAAAATACCTGCCAGTCACATGAAATGATGATCAATGTGAACACACTACCATATATAAAATAGTTTTTGAGGATTCTTAGAATATGCATAGAATTTTGCAGTTTTTGCAGTTAATACCAGTATAACTTTTTTTTTCTGAAAGACAGAGGGGCCTTTATTAGAGCAGGCATGTGGGGGTATTTATTAGGATTGATATGGTACATTTTATTTGTGTAGATTGTTTCGTTGGCCCGTTTAATAACAGACAGAGATTGATACAAATAAAATTAAAGATAGAAGGGACCAGATTTGGGTGTGTCCTTATTTATTTGCCAAATAGATGGTGGAATGATTATTTTATTAATTGATTATTAATCAGTTACAAGAAACAGATTTTACAAAAATATGATTAAGGATTGATTGACGAAATCTGATTTTATTATTCAGAACGTATGTATCTCTATTTTGTCCACGCGCATGCATGAAATATTGGTGATATTTGCACTGAAGAATCACAGGACTTCAAATTCAACTCATTTATGTATCACTCATACATATAGTACATCATTATTGTCCACAAACGATCTGAGCAAACATTGTTGACCAAGATCAGATTGTATTTGAAAATATCTGTTGGAGAAAGTGCTGTATAACTTGCTCATTGGTATAGGATGCCATTTAACTGTTTTATGGATATCCATAATTGAATATTTTGAATATGACAAAATCAAGCTTGATATTAGGTATCTATATTTTGGAATTTAATAATGGATATCCAAAAATGAAATAATGGATATCCAAAAATCTATTTATGGATAAATCGAATTATGGATATAAAAAAAATCAAATTATGAATATCCAAAAATAATTTGAGATATCCATAACTATTTAATGATATCACAAAAGAAATATTGGATCACTAAAAATCAATTACAGATATCCAAAAATGAATTATAGATATCCAAAAATTGGGACTATCGTAAAAGGGCACCTCATGTGTTTATTAGCAGAAATAAATTCTTACTGCTGGTTTTGTTCTGTTTGATTTGTATCTGTGATCATTTATTCATTATATTGGTTCCTTGCATGGATAACTTGCACACATTGTGAACAAAATCAAAGGAGCTTATCAATTTTTCATAATTTTGCAGGCCAGGTTGTAATAAAATTATATTGAGGGGAAAACTTAATAAATAATTCAGAGAGTGTTGGATTGGCTTCATACATTCGCTGATGTAACTTCAGTTTTGTAGGAAGAACAAAACCCTGTTTTGATGATGATGTGGATACCTGAAAAATTAATCAGACGCATGGTACGATAGCCAAGTTGATTGCCTTCTTGGACCTGTGTCTTTTTCCCAGTTATTCTTAGTATATTCAGATGCTTAATATGTATGACAGTACTCTCATAACATCAGAGGATGCTAGGTCCCATAAGCTTCAATAAAACTTTTTTATGCCCCCGCCATGAAATGGCGGAAGGGCATATAGATTTTACCCTGTCCGTGTGTGCGTATGTGTGTTGTGTGTTACCAAAATTGTGTCCGGCCCATAACTTCGCCCTGAATGGTAAGATTTGAAAACTTTTTGGCACAAATGATCAGCAAGACAAGACGATGTGTCCCGTGTAAAAACCATGTTGCTCGATTGAAGGTCAAGGTCACTTTGGGCACGTAAACTTTGTGCATAGGCTATAGTGAATAATGTTCGTGTCCGGCCCATAACTTTTCCCTGAATGGTAGGATTTGAAAACTTTTTAGCACAAATGATCAGCATGACAAGACGATGTGTCACGTGCAAAAACCATGTCGCTTGCTTGAAGGTCAAGGTCACTTTGGGCACGTAAACTTTGTGCATAGGCTATAGTGAATGATGTTCGTGTCCGGCCCATAACATTGTCCTGCATGGTGGGATTTCAAAATTATTTAGTATAAATAATTTTATGACAAGACAATGTGTCGCTTGCAAGGAGCATGCTACTGGCTCAAAGGTCAAGCTCACAGTCTGCACTTAACTATGTGCATTGGCCACTGTGAATCATTTCATGTCCTGGCCATAACCTCATGCTTCATGGTGGGATTCCAAAATTGTTTGGCCTAATCGCAAAGCATGAGAAGACAATGTGTCGCTTGTAAGAACCATACTGCTTGCTTGAGGGTCAAGGTCACATTACACACGTAAACTTTTGTGTATAGGTTAAGTGAAAACATTTTCGTGTCTGACCCAAACCTTTATCCTGCATTGTGAGATCTCAATTTTTTTTTGCATAAATAATTATCATTACAAGATGATGTGTTGTGCGCAAGAACCATGCCCCTTGCTCGAAGGTCAAGGTCACAGGTTGCACTTAAACTTTGTGGATAGGCAGCAGTGAGAACCTGTTCATATCCAGATATCCAGCCCATAATTTTGTCCTGCACAGTGTAATTTCACATTTATTTGGCAAGGCGATTTGGCAAGGACTATGTCACTAGCTTAGGGGTCAAGGTCACAGTGTGCATTTAACCTAGGTGAATAGGTTTCAATGAAAACATGTTCATGTCATGTCTTGTCCAAGGTTTGACTGCAAAGTAAATGCAAGTCCTTTTGACCGATTTTTCTTGGCCCTTGATTTTTCTCTTTATATTATGCAATCTGCCTCTATAAAGCTAGTTATCCTACAAGTGCCAGTACTTTAATCAAGGCGCTGTCTTACTGAAGGCATTAGGCGGGGGCATCCGTGTCCTATGGACACATTTCTAGTTTAGTTTTACAGACATGAATTTTGTCTTCTGTTTTATTGGTGCAGGACCTTTTCTGCAATGTGTAGTTCTGAGTGAGTGCAACATGTTTGCTTTTTGTGTGAAAATATGCCATGGCATATCAATAAAGCTGATGTCTTCAGGACTTTCCATGAAATAATTGCCTGATAGATTTATTGATTATATTTTGCATTCCAAATAACAAGAAATAAAGTTGCTAATTCAAAATCAATGGATGTAACCAACAGTTACAGAGAAACAGATAGATGCCATTTATCATTGTCATGTTTTCACTATCAAAAATTTATTCCCTGCTTGTATTTTTATTCAAGAAATAAATCAGTTGTTGAGTATTATTATCACTGTTTGGCGGTCCAATGTAAAGTAGATCATATCACCACCATCGAACTCAAGTGGTTTGTCTACTAACAGTGATATATTTGTGCCCATGTGACATACGTCTTGCAGATTAGCGTGCACATTTCTTAAATTGTTCACCTGAAATTCCAGAGAAATTCTTGGGGACCAGCTCTTAAAGGAAAGACTTTGCTCCTGTAGGAGCAAATTCTTTCCTTTAAAGAGTAGACCCCTTTATAAGAAGCATTTTATTGTCTAGAGAAGCAAACAGGAATTCACAAAAGTTGTCTCCCTTCGAAAATATGGTGGTGTACCTTAACCCTTTTAGACCGAATACCCAATGTGGGGACATATGCAAACAGTGTAGACCTAGTTCAGAAGCCGCAAAATGCGGCGTCTGAACTGGGTCAACACTGTTTGCTTACAGGAAAATCTATGTAGAATGCAGTAAAAGTGAACATATTCATCAGATTAACCCTAAAATGGCAAATAAACTCATCTAAATGATAAGGATGGCCAAGTCCACTGGTCAAAAAAGGGTTAAGATAGTGTTTCTCATGAAATAGCCCAATATTTTATTTTGCTCTACATTACTGGTGTGAGTAACATGCAATCAAGTCCTATAAAAAAACATCAAAAATCGAAAGGATATATCAAAACAGTATGAATGTTTGATGATTTTAGGACATAAATAGTGAAAGGAGCAACAATATTGTTGAATTGGCTAAGCTGTAGATTGGTTTATTATGGTGAAAGAAGGTCATGACCATGGTAGGTGCAGCTAAAACATACAAGGTACACTTGTCTTCATATAAACAGAAAAAAGTAAGAGCCAAGTTCTCTTGACCTGCCTGTATTAATAATACAGCAACAATAACCCTAAACCCTGCCTGAAAAAGTGTGAATTGAAAAAGTATGAAATGCGGCAAAGTGTACTTGTAATTTTTCATATTTGAGGGCTGTTGATATTTTGCAGTATAGAATAAAATGCATCGTTAATTTATAAGATTGACAAGGGAGGTTAACGTTGCACTTTATTCCGTAAAATATTATGCATATTTTAGCAACCAATTATATTATAATAATCAATATTTACTAATTTGAATCCAACATCAGCAGAATCTGTACCATGTCTTCATTGATTTCAAAAAAGCCTTTGACAGGCCTTATGGGCCACCATGCGGAAGTACATTATCAGTGCAAATCTAGTTCGCACCATTGAACAGCTATACGACAAGGCTACAAGTGCTGTCCTGATAAATGGCAGCACAGGAGAATGGTTCAGAACAACAGTTGGAGTAAGACAAGGATGTCTTCTGTCACCCACCCTCTTCAATATTTTTCTCGAACGGATCATGTCTTATGCTCTGGAAGAACATGACGGAAAGGTTACGGCAGAAACATTACCAATCTGCGGTTTTCCGATGATTTAGGCGCTCTAGCTGAAGAAGAGCAGGAACTAAAAGCTCTAGTTGAAAGTCTCGACCAAACCTGCACAAGGTATAAGATGGAGATCAGTGCTGAGAAGACCAAACTGATGACAAACAGCGCGGATGGCATCCAGAGGGAGATCAAGGTAAAAGGGCAAAAGCTGGGTACCGTAACAAGCTTCAAATACCTTGGAGCAATTGTCTCAGATGATGGCTCAAAACAGGAGGTTCTCTCAAGGATTGCACATGCCACTTCAGCTCTTACCAAGCTGAAACCAATTTGGAGAGATAACAACATATCTCTTGAATCAAAGTTGAAACTTATGCGCTCCCTTGTCATTTCCATATTTCTGTATGCCTGTGAATTGTGGACATTGACAGCAGAGTTAGAGAAAAGAACTCAGGCCTTTGAGATGAGATGCTACTGAAGGTTACTGAACATTTTGTACACGGACCATATAACCAATGAGGAGGTTTGCAGAAAGATCCAAGCAGCCATTGGAGAGCATGATGAACTCCTGATGCTGGTCAAGAAACGGAAACTAAGGTGGTTTGGCCACGTCTCAAGGTCTTCTGGTTTAGCAAAGACGATTCTACAGGGCACAGTGAAAGGAAAAAGAAGAAGAGGTAGACAGAAGAAGAAGTGGGAAGAAAATATTAAAGAGTGGACAGGGATGGACTTTGCCAGCTCAACTAGGGCAGCTGAAAACAGGACAAGGTGGAAAGGAATTGTTTCGAAGTCCTCTGTGGTGCCCCAATGACCTAGTAAGGTTATGGGATAGAATAGAATAGAACAGAACTAATTTGAGAAACCAGGAGGGTAAAGCTGTTTCATTGAGTACTGCATTAATTTAGCTAATAATATAAACCGTTTCTGTTTGTACATTTCAGGTTTGTCTTCGTATTCGTCCTATGAATGAAGATGAAATCCTTATTGGAGCCACACATATTGCCCACAAGGTGGAAGACAGAGTGAGTTTACCTTTACACGGAAAGCGCCAAAACTGAAAATACTTGAATCTGCAAACAGCCTAGATGAAGATGAGGTAGCTCATAGTGAGTTGCCTCATCTGTGTCTACACTGTTTGCCTTATAGTCTATGAATTCTCAGTATGATATAGCATGAACAAAACATCTTCATGAAATTTTGAGAAATTTTGTGATCTGCTGTTTTGGCACTTTAAGGTAGATTAAAAATTATTAAATTACACAATTATTGACCTTAGAGGCACTAGCTGGACATGAAATGATGTCAGCCAGAGAATATCAGTATTGACTGACGCGGTAGTGAATTATCGCCGAGTAACGCATGATGTTGGAGGGCAGATTGCGAAATATTAATTCATGATAGCAAAGCCAGAGTGAATTAATATTCACATCGGCCTGTCAACACGTGTTTATCAATGATAATTTACCAGTTAGGAAATCAAGTGGATGTTGACAGAAGAAAAATTTTTAATACAGCTTCATCAGCTCGTGGATTTGCATATGCAACGACGTTTAGCTACATGATTTATTGCAAATTTTCACAAGACACCACCTCCTATATGCTCAATGGGGAAAATGTTAATGCCATGTTAGAATCCATAGTTCCGAGCCACACCCAGAATGTCACATAAAAGTCACCTGATAGTGTAGAACTGGCCAATGCAATGACAACTTAGCACATGACATAGTCTTACAAAAAAAGAGCTTACATGTGTCCCACATATGTTCGTGATTTTACCTAACCGCATTTACCTAGGCCGCATTTACACGAGCAAAGTTTCTATGACAAAGTAGGTTTGCCACAGAAAAATTTGCTATTGTAAATACCAAAATATGACAACGTTTCTTTGACAAATATATATGGTAAAGTTACTTCGATAGATTAAATTTGTCCGTGTTAACGGAGAACTTTGGTAAAGATTATGTAACAAAGAACTTTGCTATAAGCTTGGAAATTGTGACAAAGATTTTGTTTCATTGCTGCAGGTAACTTTGACGAATAATATTTGGTTGTGTAAACACTGCAGCAAATATTTCATTGCCAAAGTTTATGTGGCAAAGATTCTACGGCACATATTCTTTAACAAATAAATGCAAAAGGTTTGTCATACTTTCTTTGTTAAAGTTTCTGTGACATAGAAACTTTGCTCGTGTAAACGGGGCCTTAAGGAGGGATGTATACCTGTTAAAAGTAGGTGTGGTTTTCCATACTATGAATTGCATATAAATATGACTTCATGAAAATGATATATTTGAGTAATATGACGTTGTCAATGACGTTACGTTTACGCAACAAAGTGTTATTACATGTGATCATACGATTTTCATGACACTTCGTTATCCACTGAATAACAACAATTTATATGGCACAACGTTATCCACTGAATAACAGTAATGCCATATATAGAGAGTTTTGAACCTTACAAATCTTTATTCTTTTTTTTTCACATCTTATAGATGGTTGTTCTCATGGACCCAATGGAGGACCCTGAAGATATCCTTCGAGCTAACAGGTCCCGAGAGAAGACCTTTGTGTTTGATACCACCTTTGATGGCACATGTACTCAGGTAGGTTGAGGACTGTAGAGTGGGAAAGAGGTGACCAGTCAGGGTCTGTAGGTGGCCCTGAAAAGATCCTTATTATAAGACTTAACTCTTTAAGCCCCAGTGACGAAATTAGCATTTGCAAACAGCTTAGATCCTGATGAGGCGGCTCATAATGAGCCGCCTCATCTAGATCTACACTGTTTGCCCTCTAGTCTTTGAATTCTCAATATGAAATGTCTTGGACATTTTTTTAATTTTTGCAGGCGTAAATTTTGTCGTCTGCTTTTTTTATGCTTAAAGAGTCATTTGAATATAAACAGATCTAATCAATATTAGTCAAGATATGCATCATGACAGTACACTTTTAGAACAATTTTATATGATATTGGACTGGCATGAAGCATATATAAGACTGTTGTTAAAAGAGACTGGCATAGATAGTGTCTATATATGGCTGGTGAAAATCGAATCTGTTTATTCAAATGTATTGAATGCTACAAGTTCTCTGAGAGAAAAATGATAATGCTTTGGTGAGGTGGTTCCTTGCCATGATGAATATGGTTCTACACTCTGTATCAATTATAGTGCTTAAGGTAGACGAATACTGAATAGAAATATTGGCGGGGCATTCAAACCATTATACCATCTAAATAACCCAAAGAGCTATAAAACATTTGGGTAAGAAAAAAACAATTTTCACCGTTTTGTTTTCCTAAAAAACAATATTTTGTATTTCTAAATATTATTTTTAAAGATTTTCCATTAAAATTCATATCTCTAGCACATGAATTCACTTTCATTTCAGCAAATCATATAATCTGTAATATATGATATTTGAAACAAACTGATAACATATAATTGCAGTTTTCTTGTTAATAAGTATATTTTTACATTCTTTGAAAAAATGCAAGAAAACTGAATTTCATGAAAAACGTCATGAAAAATATTATCAATCGATGGGGCATGCTTATGCGTATTATTTTAGTAAAACTTACGTCGTATGTTAAAGAATAAAACAAAAAAACAAACATTTCACCGTTTCGTTTCCTAGAAAAACAATGTTTAAGTTCAAAATATCCCCAAAACAGACTGCCCAAATTCTGCACCTGCTGCAAGCACACCCGGTCCTTGCCCTATTATTTATTTTCCTGTTATTCGGTTCTACCATAGAGTAATGTCGACAAAAATGCGCAGGTGGAATGGAAACTGTGAAGATCTTGATCATTCTGGTTCCTAAGGAACAGTCTGATCTCAGTTTTCACTGTTTGTACAGACCTATGTGCCCGAAAACTTAGGATCTTTACGGTAGATATTGTAAGTGTATATTATAACTGTATTTACTCCACAGTTAGTCGATTTGATGATGAACAATAACTCTGTTTGTTTTTTAAACAAGCAAGAACAGAGTTCTTCCGGGATCGTCCTCCTTAAATGAAAATAACAGCTGCTGGATTTGCAAACAGTGTAGATCCAGTTGAAGCAGCTCATAATGATTGATTGATTGGTTTGATGCTTAACGTCCACGGTAAACAGCTATGGTTATGTCGGGACGGTCAGTTAACCTAACCACACTATTTCTGGGCAGGCTTAGACCTCCGAAGCGATTAACCAGTACTAAGTTCACATACTTTCGCCAGTAACTGACAACTGCCCTTCTTGAATCAGCGGAAGGAGATACAAAAGTATGTGGCCAGACTGGGTATCGAACCCAGGACCTCTGACTTACGAGTCAGGTACCCTACCGATTGCGCTACGTGGCCCGGCCCAGCTCTTAATGAGCCGCCTCATCTCAATCTACACTGATTGCCCTGTACCCAGCGGGCACATGACGTCAAAATGATGTATTGACATCAATGCAATGTCATCATGTCGCATCAAAGTCAATATGACATCATTTTGACTTCATGTGTCTATAGGGTGGTATTTGAATTCTCAGTAAGTATTTGAATTCTCAGTAAGATAAGCTTGGACTTATTTTTTTGTTGAAATATTGCATCTGTAAATTTTATTGGTTGTTTTTTGGCTTTTAAAGGTTCAAAATACAAAGTAATACAGAACAAACTTTGTGGCTAACTACAGAATTTCTGTGGCACATATTACCTCTGAGCTGCCAATAAATCTGATAATTCTGTTTGTTCCAAATGCTAATCAGACACTCAGAACATGCAATAAAAATTCCATTTATGAATAAAGTAGCCCGGCTACTGTAACTCTTGAAATTGATATAAAACCTGTGAAGGCTGTTAAAGTAGCTGATAAGGTTAAGACCACGGCTGTCTAACAACTTTAAAGGGTTTTAGGTAGTGTCTGCATAATGTGATTACGTATACACTGCATTAGAGCTCTGAAAGCATGGATCCACTTGTTTTAAACAATTTTAAAAGCATTAGCAACTTAACTTCATTTTTGCTATATGCACCGTTGCAAGCAATTTTTGTCTTGCCTGCCAATAGCTGGCAGCGAGACATACGAGGGGCGTTCGAAAAGATTTGCAAATGACGTCATTTCTCGGTAACCACCACACAAACCGAACTTTTGATTGCAAAATTACATAAAGCTATGATATGCGTAGAGAAGTCTGCAAACACGGTGCATTTGTTTTAAAAGGACGCATTTTTAACTTCTTTGAAAGAGGTATACCCTAAAGACACTGCAGAATTTTACTTTAGTAGGCCGTAATTTATATACCAGCAGTCTTTGATTTTTTTTATCTTTGTTAGTTAAAGACAATGTCCATACAATGTTGTCCTGTAAATATCGCGGGAATTGTATTTAATACAGGTTCCATACTGGCCGGGAATATGGATTATCCATACTGTATGCAGTAGCTATTTCTCCATTTCTACTAAAATTGAATGAGTTTGTTATGAAAACAAGTGTATTATAGCATTCAAAATCTTGTCAGCAAGACCATTTTCATGGGTCAACGAAAACCTGTCAAAAAATTCAAATTATTGCCTAAATTGAAGCCTCTACAAGCTTTCAAAAATGACGTTAACGTAAATTTCAATAACGTCATAAGAACTGCGCATTGCTTTGCAAGGTATAAATCGATAACAATTGCCAACCTTCTAACTTTTTTATGGAAATTGTAGGCAACGATGGACATGCAAATGACAAAGATTAATTTTGCATTTACAAGGATATTTGACTTGAATGCCTAACACTGAAAAGCTTTTACATATAAAATTAGCCCAGTGGTATGACTGGGACCTATTAAAATACGTTGTAACTCAATAAGGAAAATTGTGTTTGCATAGTGTTTGGTATCTTCGTAAAGACAAAATGCAGTGCTTTCAGTACATGCATAGCGGTTGTACCCAGCGTGCCCCTAAACAAAGCCATGAGGCCATTTGCAAAACTTTTCGAAAGCCCCTCGTAGGTATTACTTTTACTGTGTCGATGGGGACCTTGATGCTGTTGGCATCAGGAGCATAAAATTACATTATGGTTTTTGGATTAGCTCTGTTTTATGATAATGTTAAACCATCTATACAAAAATACAAGAGATGTTGCTGAGTGTTGCATTCATATAGGTGTTGGCATCAGCAATTCTGACATGCCATACAATGTTTAGTTTGTGGTGAAAGTTAACTTTCAAATGATGTGCAAGCACAGGTTTAAGGGTGAATCCAATGATACATTGTATAATATTTGAAAAAAGTTGATACTTATAATTTTGCACGTCTGGTGATAATATATATATATCTTGATATGAGCTGCGACATGACAAAACGAACAAAGTGGCATGTGGACCCAGTGAAGACTCAGACCAGCTTGGGCATCTGCCCAGTCTGATCAGAGTCTTTTCTGTGCGCTTAAAGGGTAACTAAAGGTCAAAACTACCTCCATGCTGACAGCAAAGACTCTGATCAGGCTGGGAGGATGCCCAGGCTGATCTGAGTCTGCACTGGGCGCAATTGCCATTTTGTTGTTGTGTCATTGTACGGCTCAGTTATGATTGTCTGGATCTGCTGTTGGCCCAGAGTAAATCCCACGGCCTGACATGACTATAACCAGCAGTAAATGGGTACCTGATTCAAATCACACAAGATTAAAAGGCATTAAAAGGGGAGGATGCGGCCCCGTCTTTTATATGCTGTGCCCAAGATACACTAGGCTGCTTAGAAACCTAGCTACTACCCCTACGTATGGAAACCTTTACCTATTCAGGAAGAAATGAAAATAATTATGCCCCTATTACCAATAAACCAACCTTTATATTGAACTATGAAGAAGACTATCATGACTTAGCGTATTCTGTTGATTTTGAAAATAATCCCTAAGGTGTCTTTGTTTTAATGTACTTGTAATCCTATATTGTTTGTCTTTAGGTGAAGCCGCAGGTTATTGATAGTCCATTAAGTCAATATCTTTACGCACTAGTAATTAAGGACAAACTAAAAGTCTCATTAGACCTCATTAGAACATTCAGTATGCTCTACTTTTGTTGAAAAATTGCTTGAGCGTCAATATTAACTAATCGTCTTAAAGAATTGTGCAGTGCTCGGGTTACACAGTTACGTAGCCGCATATTGTTTGAATAATGATTAGTGTACGAGATTTTTTTCACTGAATAATATGACCTGATTACAGACGAAATTGAATATGTTCGGAAGTAGAAATTCATGCAAGCCATAACGTTTCTTTAATAAAACTGGCAAACAGATATGTATAGATACATATGCACGTTTAAGAAAATTTTCTTATGTGAGTACATGTATATCATATTGTCTCAGGGTATTCCATAACTACCCATTATACAGTCAGCTCTCAATATCCTGAACTCGAACTTCTTCCCAAACTACTTCAAAGTTTCCAAATAAGTAGTAATACAATTATAATTTTGGTAACTTGTACCAAGGTTAGACCTTTTTAAAATCAAATGTATACTGAATGTCTTCATAAAAAATTTAATATTAACACAGCAAAGCTATTAACCCTTAAGGCACCAAAAAAAGCAGACGGCAACATTTTTGTCTGCAAAATTTCAAAAAATGTTTAATCCAAGCTATATCATATTGAAAATTCAAGGACTAGAGGGCAAACAGTGTAGACCCAGATGAGGGGGCTCATTATAGGCTGCCTCATCTGGATCTATGAGCTGCCTCATTTGAATCGACGCTGTTTGCAAATTTAACTATTTGCATTTTTGATGCTTTAACCCATTCCATTCGGGATACCCCATTAGGGGTATCTGGGCAAACAGTTTGGATCCAGATCAGGCCCCACAAACGTGGGGCCTGATCTGAGATCCAAACTGTTTGCTGCCTAGATATCATTTCTACAAGAGTTAGTTAGACCAATATTGTCAAAATATTCTTGATTTTTTATGCAGACGACAATTTCAGCAGACGACAAAAAATACCCAGAATGCAATGGGTTAAGGGTTAAAATCATACCAATACTGGGAAAACTATTAAAGTTTGTAAAATCAATATTTACATTTAAAGATATTGATGATTTTTTTGTGATTTTGCGAATACTGATCTGATTCTCATAAATGTTTTCTGGCTCTATTCAATAAATATTGCAAAAAAATTAATAGAACTCTTAAATAAATATGAGAAAGATAATGTTATGGGTTTGTCATTGTGTTGGCAAAAATATGCCCCAGGTTTAATTATACCATTTCTGTTAGAACTCTGTTTATGTCATTTTTGCTTTTGCCCTTGTTTGGTCACAGTGATATTTGATTTAAGTGTATACACAGGACTTATGTTTGACTTAGTTTGTATACTCTATACTTCACACACTGTTTATATTGGCGTAGAGTCAAAAGCCTCTTTGATACATGGTTTTATTGTTATTTAAAATTTCCCAAATAGCCAATATATTGAACCTAAGTTTGGCATAAGCATACATAAGGCTGATTTAATGCTTTCTATATTGGCAATTTGATAAGGGCCTCTTAAGACCTCTTAATACCCAGCAGGCACATGACGTTGAAATGCGACGTAATTTCGACGTGATGTGCCTGCTGGGTAGGGTTCCATAACTATGAAGAAAGCAATTTTATTAAAAGAAATATCACTAGCTTTAGAGTGAGACAATACAGGCTAACAATCAGCAACCTAACCATTGAACTTTGGTTAAAAAGAAATTATTTAAATTTTGTTTTTTTTTTAAACAAAATGGCTCAGTAGTATTTAAGGGCTTTTAGTAATTGAGTAATTAAATGTACAAATATATTATACTTACTCTCTCTTGCTTTCTTAATTTTATTATTATTTTTTGTAATCAAATAAATCAGACAAATGTTGCTAATAAATGGGTAGGAGAGGGTCGGGTAACTTCGGACAGCGGTAAATTCGGACAGTGACATTGTTTCCTTTATATGTCAGTTGTCTGGAACTAAAACAAAAATAACTGACCAAACAGTGAAAATGCTGATGAGCCGTCTCATCTGGATTTTCACTGTTTGCAATGGTATGTCCGAATTTACCCGCCTGTCCGAAGTTACCCAACTCTCCCCTACAGTTGAGTTCAAGGTTCAGCTGAATGTTTTCTTTCCATTTGTGAAAAATTGAGAGAGTAAGAGTAATGGCTGTAAATTGACACAACTATATAAAGGCTGGTGATTCCATGAATGCCTCACTTAGACCATGAGTCTAACATATGACCACATGGGACTCACTTAAACCATGAGTCTAACATATGACCACATGGGACTCACTTAGACCATGAGTCTAACATATGACCACATGCGACTCACTTAAACCATGAGTCTAACATATGACAACATAGGACTCACTTAGACCATGAGTCTAACATATGACCACATGGGACTCACTTAAACCATGAGTCTAACATATGACAACATGGGACTCACTTAAACCATGAGTCTAACATATGACTGCATGGGACTCACTTAGACCATGAGTCTAACATATGACCACATGGGACTCACTTAAACCATGAGTCTAACAAATGACCACATGGGACTCACTTAGAATGAGTCTAACATATGACCACATGGAACTCACTTAAACCATGAGTCTAACATATGACCACATGGGACTCACTTAAACCATGAGTCTAACATATGACCACATGGGACTCACTTAGACCTTGAGTCTAACATATGACCACATGGGGCTCACTTAAACCATGAGTCTAACATATGACCACATGGGACTCACTTAAACCATGAGTCTAACATATGACCACATGGGACTCACTTAAACCATGAGTCTAACATATGACCACATGGGACTCACTTAAACCATGAGTCTAACCCTTGACCACATGGGACTCACTTAAACCATGAGTCTAACATATGACCACATGGGACTCACTTAAACCATGAGTCTAACATATGACCACATGGGACTCACTTAAACCATGAGTCTAACATATGACCACATGGGACTCACTTAAACCATGAGTCTAACATATGACCACATGAGACTCACTTAGACCATGAGTCTAACATATGACCACATGGAAGTCACTTAGACCATGAGTCTAACATATGACCACATGGAAGTCACTTAGACCATGAGTCTAACATATAACCACATGGAAGTCACTTAGACCATGAGCGTAACATATGACCACATTGAATCTGCAGGGCTTCCCCATCACTATATGAAACTGTCAGTTACCTTCCCATTGAAAATAGTAACCCATTCTGAGGATTTTTAAGTCTAAAATAATGCATTTAGCAACTTAGAGCATGCAGCATTCATAGCAGTGGGCAGGGTTTCCTCTGTATCCATGCAGATGAGAGAAGTTAATTTAATTTTGTAGAAAAGGGACAGGGAGGGGGGGGGGGTAAAGGTTGTATTAGAGCAGGAGCATTTCTAAGAACTAATATGGTACTATAGTAATAAGCTAGCAGGCACATGACTTCAAAATGATGTCATCCTAATTTCAGTGCAATGTAATGATGTCACATCAACATCAGTATGACCTCATTACAATGTCATGTGCCTGCTGGGAACTACATGTACATAAAAAATTCTAAAAATTGCGACACCTAATACTGTCCTGAAAATGGAACAGTTTGAGAATGTAGTTTTAGAATGCAG
Source organism: Ctena decussata (assembly GCA_963989385.1). Classification (NCBI taxonomy): domain Eukaryota; kingdom Metazoa; phylum Mollusca; class Bivalvia; order Lucinida; family Lucinidae; genus Ctena; species Ctena decussata. Next base: position 49,249,921 of record OZ022500.1, read on the forward strand.
TTATGCATCCAAATGATGCAGATGGAATGGCAAACAGTGTAGACCTTGATTTGATCTGGATCTACACTGTTTGCTCAGACCTATCTATCCCTATATTTAGAATTTTTGCAATGATTTCAGGGATGGACTTTTCCAATTTTGTATTTAAGACCAGTTCACCCGCCATATGAAGAGATCTGGTATAAAAATACATGTATTAGCTGAATAGCAAACAGAGTAGACGCTAATCAGATGGTGCTACAAGCAGTCTGATCTGTATCTGCATTGTTTACTCTGAGACATCTGTCTTAATACCTTCCGTTAGTATGTCATATACCTAAAAATATCATTTGGCGGTATTGGTGATGTTGAAGACACAAAGCATTTTTTCTTTGCAGAAGGATGTATATGAATCATCAACCCAGTTTTTGATTGACAACGTTGTAACAGGGTACAATGCTACAGTCTTTGCTTATGGTGCTACAGGTAAATAACACAATATTTGGTTTGTTTTAATACATTTGTAAGTTTTTCTTTTCCCCTGTATAAAAGCATATGAAAATTAAAAAAAAAAATACACACATTTGTCGAATAGCAAAGGTTTGCAACCAAAACCACACTGAAACATATCTAGTGACAGCTCTTGTTTTTTTGTTCTTTTTTCTCGTAAAACCATACATTGTGATGCTTCATATGAGGAGTCACAATATATGTTTGATGAGAGATCACAAGACATATTTCTATGCAGATTTAACAGAAATGATAGCATCACCAAATACTCCCTCTAATGTGGAGCCCCAGCAGCTCAGTAGGTTAAAGGTCAATTACTAAGAAATTGTATAAATGCTTAATTTTGAAGCAAATTGATAGTGGACAGAGAGAGGATTATAATGCTACAAACGGCATAGAAAAATTCCTATCCGTTCAAAAGTTATGCCAGTTTAAAAATCTCACGGCTATTTTTTCCTACATGACTTATCTCCCTTACTTTTTTAAAGTATTTCTAACCACAATGCACTATTCTGTGATGTCATTGATGATTTTAATTTTTTAAATGAATTTTTAAACTAATTAACAACCTTTTATCTAAAGAGTAAATGATTGTTATCTTACATTTTTGATTATTTTAATCTTTGAATATTAGCTGGGTAATTTATTGGGAATGTTCATCCACAAATTTAGATTTTATTCAAAATTTAAATTAAATGTAAAAAAAATTAAAAACAGATTTTAAACATTTTCTTTTACTTCAGTACACAAAAGTCATTGTCAGAGACCTAATTAACAGATCTAACACTACTATGTTCAATTATATATACTGATAAGCATGTAAATTGAAATTTAACAAATTTTAATTAAATATTTAAATTTGAAAATTTAAGTGCTTAAATTGCAAAAATAAGCAATATTTTGAATTTGGGCAGTTGTTATTAGTGTCACCAATAATACAATACAATTTTTTACCATTTTAGAATGTTCAACAAGAAAATATTTGACAATTTAAAAATTTTAAATAAATTTAAAATTTCAGTGTTCGTTGATGACGTCATCAAAGGCCTCATGACTATTAATGAGGCAGCTCAAAATGATTGTCAGATGTCATAAAATTTACAAATTCAACTCTTTATATCTCGAAAACTATTAATGATAATTTGATGCGGTTTTCGATACTCAGTTGCTTAGAGAAATGTAATAAAAAAGCACCTTAATAATTGACCTTTAAGCGCTGGCCTACTGATCTAGCGGACGGGGTTTGAGCCCAGCTTGAGGCGAGAATATTTCCTACCATAAAAGGGATTTCTATTTGGCACAGCCTTTCATTATCGCCATCCTATTGTCATGATATGACTGAAATACTGTTGAAAAGGACGTAAAATTGCAAGTCATCCATCCATCCTTCTAATGTACGGCTCTATGGTGTATGAAATTATAACTCTTCTGAGTGAATTTAGAATGACAGAGAGTGTCCTATAATGATTCAAGTTAATGTATGAGTACACTTTCAGGGGAAGCTACTCTGTCATTTAATTTTGCCTCCCTTCTACATGGGGGTCAACTCTGAAGAAAAAAATTTGGATGCAAATTCTTTTCTTCAAGAGTAGACTCCTTTCTGGAAGAGTTTTATTGCCTAGGGAAACAAAAAGGAAGTCACAAAAAGTGTCTTCCTTGGAAAAAATGGCGGTAAAACATGGCAGTGTAGCCAAACAACTTAACTCATTGCATTCTGGGTATTTTTGTTGTCTGCTGAAATTGTTGTTTGCATTAAAAATCAAGAATATTTTGACAATATTGGTCTAACTAACTCTTGTAGAAATGATGTCTAGGCAGCAAACAGTTTGGATCTAAGATCAGGCCCCACGTCTGTGGGGCCTGATCTGGATCCAAACTGTTTGCCCAGATACCCCGTTAATCCCAAATGGAATGGGTTAACTTTCTTGAGATCAGAGTTTGTTTGATTTTCATAAGTTGTTGTTTTAATATTAAAACATTTTGTACTAAGCAGTGACTTGAACCTAGTATTCTTTAGGACCCTCCCCAATGTTTCTGACATTGTTTTTTGAGTACCTTAAGTTTACTTTCATGTTAAATGCTTGAAATTGTTTATTTAAGGATATTTTTTATCAATAGTGAGTTAGCTAATAATGTGTAAGCGATAGATCTTTGTCTATATTTTATGAGAGTGCCAAGAATTATGACTTATTGGCAGTTAAGAACAACAAGAAAAAAAAATTAGATTGTGTGTCAGCAAAATGATTATATAGTCTTTTATTACCTTGTGTTTCATATTTGATTTGCCTTAATGACCTTATGTAGACTAGATTATGTTCATATTTCCATGACTAAAGTCAAGAGAACAAGACTGTTCATATAATCTGACTAGATTTGAGAAAATGAGACTGGTCATATATCTGAGAATAAAAGACTGTTCATTGTTCGTGAGACTGCATCTGGGTTCATTGTTCATGAGATTGCGTATGTATACAAGACCAAATTTTGAGAATGAGACTGTTCATGAGACTAAATTTTAGGGGCTGAGACTGTTCATTATCTGAGACTAAATTTTAGGGAATGCTAACTGTTCATGAGACTGTACATATATCTGAGACTAAATTTAACAAAATGAAAACTGCATAAAAGTAAAACATTCATTATAAATGAAATTGGGTGTATGTAAAGAGCCGTTAACCCTTCTTACCCTGGCCTTTTTCTCATGATCCATTGTTTTGTCTTCCTTCAGGTGCTGGTAAGACATACACTATGTTGGGTACTGATGATGACCCTGGTATTATGGTGCGAGCCCTAAATGACTTATTCTTCTCAATGGAAAAGACAAGTGATGATATGAAGTACAAGGTCACCATGTCCTATCTGGAGGTCTGTACAGTAATTCTGTTAGTTCAGTTTTAAGATAGGGTTTTCCTTCCAAAACAACCCCAAAAATCTAGATCCATCTTCAACAGTTGGATTTTGTATGCATATGGGCAATTAATACATCCTAATGATTGTGGTGTACCTTACTTTTAAAAAATGATAAAATTGTGTGAAATTCAAAAAAAAAAAAAAAAAATCAGAAATATAGGAAAATAAGTTTATAGGGTTGTAATTAAGTTTATACGCTTTGAGATTGAAATACAGGAAGTATTTCCCTCGAGACTTGCAAATCTTATAAACAAACTCATGCTGTTATATTCATTTGTTTATCTGATATGCAATACTCACAGGAAATATTTCTATATTTTAAACCTAAGGTGCATTAACCTCTATACATGGCATTGCACTTGTTTGTTTATTTGATGTGCAGCTCTGTTGGGAAATATTTCCTGTACTTTAAACTCAGGGTACATTAGCTTCTATTACATTAACCTCTATAAACATTTGAATAGTTCTGGTGTGAAAAAAAAAATTATTGACAAAAGGAAATTATTCTTGGTCTGTAGCATCCCAGGTCTTTTGTAAAATGATATGTACCATAAAAATTAAAAAAATTGGGGCACCTAAAATAGTTCCCATAATTGTCCTAAAAATGGAACACTTTATTGTATGAATATCTTACAATGCAGTAATGGGTCCAAAAGTTGTAGATGGAGCCTCAAACAGTGTAGACCCTGGTCATTAGGAGCAGTCTGATCTGGGTCTGCACTGATTGCTCAGACCTTTTTCAATGCATAGAACATTTATGGTAATATATAGCTTGTACTGTATATTACAGATTTACAACGAAATGATCCGTGATCTGTTGAATCCTAGTTCTGGGATCCTGGACTTGCGGGAAGATGCGAAAGGTGGAATCCAGGTTGCTGGGCTCACAAAGGTCAAAGCCAGATCCACAGATGAGGTAAGTTGTGGTGTCATTTGATTTTCTTGCATAAAATTAGTCTTCTGTCCACAACATAATATGGGTCTCAGTATACAAAAGGTCGGACCATGTCTGGGTTAGAGAATTAGTCAGACTTCAAAGATTAACTGTTGGTTTATTGTCATGCAGTTTTATGTTCATTAAATCTAATTTTCACAAAATTTCACATTTGCAAAGTTTCTAAAAAAAAAGCCTATCATTAAATGGATGTATGTTTTATCAGTGTAAAGCTTCATAATGAGAAATGTGAATTCAAAATTTGTGATTATTTCCTTTAATTTAAGAAGTATGGGTACACCGACATGTTTTTTCCACCATGTATATAAATGGGGACAACTGTTGTGGCTTCCTGTTTGCTTCTGTGGATAATGTATCCCTTTCAAGATAGGGTCTACTTTTAAAGGAAAGAAATTGCCCCGACAGAGTTCCCCCCCCCCCCCCCCCCCCCCCCACACACACACACACACACACATATCTAAATAATTAACTCTCTACTGGAAGGACTTTGGTTTAAAGGGAAGCAAACAAGAGGTCAAAAAAAATGTTCCCCTGGGCAGTAAAACATGGAGGTGTACCCATACACCTTAAAACAATTATTGACTTTATGACTTTATGAGCATTCCCTTCCTTACAGGTCATGCGTCTGCTAATGCAAGGAAATCAAGAGCGTACCCAAGAGCCAACTGCTGCTAACCAGACGTCCTCAAGATCACACGCTGTTCTTCAAGTTACTGTCAGACAACAGAATCGTGTGAAGAACACCATGCAAGAAATAAGGACAGGGAAACTTTTCATGATCGACTTGGCAGGATCGGAAAGAGCAGCGAATACACATAACAGAGGAAAGCGTATGGTAGAAGGTGCCCATATAAATAGGTCACTGTTGGCACTTGGAAACTGCATAAATGCCTTGAGTAAGTAGAGCATGACCAGTCTAGTCCTCAAAACACCAAAAAAGCAGACAACAAAGTTTTCATCTGCAAAAGTTCAAGAAATTGTATTGTCATATCATAATTAGAATTCAAAGACTAGAGACCGACAATGCCAATCCAGATGAGATGGCTCATTATCAGCCACTTCATCTCAGTCTATGCTATTTGCAAATCAGTTTGTCATTTTTGGCACTTTAAGTGTTTATGTCTATCATTAGCATTAATTTAAGCAGTAAAAAATGTTAAAATCTTTTTTTTTTTCACGAATAAATTAGAAATTTTAAATTTGCAAGTGTCATTCGGATATCACTGATAAAGGTGGTAACAATTTAGTAATACTTCACAGTTACTCTTGCCAAGTTGATGCAGATATTTCCCTTCAGTAACTTACAGTATAGTTGAACATCAGAATACTATGTGCACTTTCTGTTTTTACAGCTGACAAGAATGGCAAGGGTTATGTTAATTATCGTGACAGTAAACTAACACGTCTGCTGAAAGATGCTCTTGGTGGGAACTGTAAGACGGTGATGATAGCTCACATATCGCCAGCCAGCATACACTTTGAGGAATCTAGAAACACCCTCGTATATGCTGATAGGGCTAAACATATCAAAACAAAGGTAGGTTTATTAGTGAAAAAAATACAGCTTTAAATATGAGCTCATATCTTTCAGTCCATCGCAGCTGTCATTAATTGTGCCTTGTTACATGCAAATTGGAAATTTTAAAGAAGATTTCTTTTTTTCATGGCCTTTTGCTGCCTTCATTCTGCAGTAAATTTGCAGAACATCTGGTCCTTCATATTATTTTGAATTTGAATTTCTCCAGCAAAGCATCTTGTAAACATCCACAAAAAATGAACTTGCACAAAAATTTCCCATTTGAAAATATTCAGAAATAGCAAAACAGATAATCATTTATAAACATGTCTGTTTTTAAAGGCATATAGAGGCTGCTGTAAGATGGGGATAAATGAGTTATAAAACCTTGGTATATGTAGTATCATATTTCAAAATCTGTAAACATAGCCAAGCTGTATCATTATTTAAGTGATGGGAAATTTAGATTGGACCTTTTATGGACAAATAGCTGTAATATTTCCATTTCTACTGAAGTAATTTTTTTTTCTAAAAAATCAAACACTGAATTCTGTAACAAAAACGTGTAGGCAGACAATATAGACTCAGATCAGACTTCTCTTTCAGGAGCAGTCTGATGAGGATCTACACTGTTTGCCATATTACTACTGTTTTGTAAAACAATTACTGGATAGAAAAAAATACATCTACAGTAAGGGATACTATGTTCAAAATTGTGGAAAAATTACCACTCTTACAGTAAAAATTAAAATATGAATAGGTCACTGTGGTGGGCCCGGATAGCGTAGTGGATAGAGCACTCACTTTCCACCTCTGCGGCCCGGGTTCATTTCCCGGCATCATCATGTGGGAGGGTAGTGGTTGCCCATCTGAGGTCAGTGGTTTTCTCCGGGTACTCTGGTTTCCTCCACCAACATCCGTGCCATCCAGAGTATTTAAATAAGTTAGCATGAGCTTTCAGTGCAATCGATGTAAGATTAATAAAGTTTACAAAAATTAAAATTATTGGGAGATCTGTTAATATAGTAGTTACCATAACTGTCATAAAAAAAGGAATAGTTAGGTTTACAATGCAGGTGTAATGCCAAATGTAGACCCTGATCACCTTGCTCCTTCAAGAGCAGGTTGATCTAAGGTCTGCCCTGTTTGGTCAAATCTATCTGTCCCAATACTCAGAATTTTTATTGTATTTACATTATACATGATGTGTTATTAGGTGAGAAGAAACGTGACAGATGTGGCCTTCCATATTGCCCAGTACACCAATATAATCCAGGAACTGCGAGAAGAAATCATGCGACTTCGTCACAAACTTGCAGATCCCACAACTTCAGGGAGAAAATCACACATTGCTGATATCCAGTCCGTCCAATGTAAGTTTTCCTTATTTTCTCATAGTGTGTTTTGCTAATTAAGCAGCAAATATCTGAATATTTGATTGACTTGTTTGAGCAATAGTTTAGCAAGAGCCTCATTAGATCAGATTGGTCCAAATGAGCAGTCCGATCAGTGTCTCATTGTGTGCTTCAAGTTCTTCAAAAAATATTATCTGGATAGGACAAGTGGCACAATATGAATACGTATGCCTGTACATACTACATCCCAGCACGCACATGACGTTGAAATGATGTCGTACTGACGTCGATGCGACATAATGACGTCAGTACGGCATCATTTTGACGTCATGTGCCTGCTGGGATGCATGTAATTGGAGTCCAAAGGAGCAAGGTAAATTCATTTATTTCCATAGCACAGAACTGTCACTAGCTTTAGCAGTACAGGGAAACTCTCACCGTAACACCTACCCTCTGTATGGGAGAACCTCCTTGGCCCATAACACTTACCCTCTGTATCGGAGAACCTCATTGTTTGCCAGAGGTAGTCAAAGGGGACTTAAGAAATGGGTTCCATCTGACTGTCTGTCAGCCCATTTCTAGACAGATCTTTTGGCTGCAGGTCCTCCTTCAGTTTTCATTTGATTTTTATGAAACCTTCAGGATATAATGGCTTTAAATATTGGGACAGTAAACTGCTTTAAATATTTGGACAGGAGCACCTACGAATAATTACATAGACCTATATAAAGGCAGTGTGATAGAATCATCACTTTTTACCTTTCAGCCAGGACTTCTTTTGACACATCACAAGATAGTAAAATCAGCTTATAATAAATTTTATTACAGTTAATGAGACAGGTTAGCTGTCCCAATGTTTAGAATAATGATGACACAGGTACTTCTAAAACTTAGTTACCCTCTGCTACAACAAATTGGGTTGAAATTTCTGTATCATTGGAGACCTATGATTGTAAATTCTACTGAAGGTGAATGGGTACAATTTCAGGGGAAACAACTCTTTCGTTATCATTTTTGCCTTTCTTCCTAGTCAGGGTCAACTCTCAAAGGGAAGAATTTGCTCCTATAGGAGCAAATACTTTCCTTTAACAGTAGATCCCAGTTTGGAAGGGCTTTGTCAATAGGAAGCAACCAGGTCACAAAAGTTGTTTCCCTTTGAAAAAATGGTGGGTGAAAAAACATAGAGGTGTGTCCATACACCTTAATATCATATGTTATTGTGTATAGCTGAGGTGATGGAGGCGAAGAGACATGCTGACAGGGAAGAACTACACAAGCTCAAAGAACAACTGCTGATTTCATTCAAAGATCAAATGGAACTCAGGTATGAAGAGAACTCAGGTGGTCTGAGTTAGCAGAACAAACAGATCAGATGGAGCAGTCTGGTCAGGGTTTGCACTCTTTTCTAGCTGTTAGTAAGGGAATAACCGTACACAAAATTATACTTTAAGGAGGTAAGTCATCAGTTTTATGGTTGCAAATTTTGTTTTACAGTGACACATGATCGGAGCCGTAAAAATTAATGCAGTTTGCGGCCATAAAGATGACAATTTGCCTCCCCAAATGACAATTTTTATTACAGTTATCCACATTCTAAATGCACTTTTTTCATTTTCACCTTTGAAAATGTAATACTTAGCATCCAAAGCAAGAGCTTTCAGTAACATAAAATCAGGCATAAGCCAATGAGAAGTGACATTTCATAATGACTTCTGGTGGCTAACAGAGTATCACATGACATATTGTTGCAACTGATGTTATCCAGCCGGACATTGCATTATATTCATAAAGGGATAAGAATTAGAGTTGATAATAATTAGCAGTTCTTTCAATTAATTAAGTTTGTATTGCTTAAATTTGTGAATTCAGTAAGTTTATATGGTGTATGCTGAGATGATTCTCCTATTATCCCAACAGATATTTTTATGAAAAAAATATGTGCATTTAAGTTACCTAGTCACAGTCAAGTGAAATCTCATTAAGGCGGGGAAAAAAATCATTCCTATAACACAAGTGAATAGAATGGAATAATTTATTTTTTAATATCAAGGACCCTCTTGGTTAGATAAAAACTATACATACATGAGCCATGACACAACAATATTAACAAAGTGGCATGTGTGCCCAGCAAAGACGCACCTGCCCAGTCTGATCAAAGTCTTTGTTGTCCCCTTGGAGCTAGCTTTAATAATATATACCTTAGCTACTCTTTAAGCACAAGCAAACACTCTGATCAGACTGGGCGGATGCCCAGGCTGATCTGAGTCTTTGCTGGGTGCACATGCCACTTTGTTGGTTTTGTTGTGTCACAGCTCATATGATGAAGGTTTTTAAATATTTAAGGAAAATATGGTAATTATCATTTCAGGAAAAGTTTGATGGAGTTAAACAATGCTACGATGGAGATCAGTCTTGAGACAAATAGAAATCAGATGATTATTAGCGAGTAAGTAACTGTCTTCAAAGACAGATTTTATTGATAAATAATCATGACCATTATGCAGTAGCAAAAGCCAAAAGGTGACTCGTTTGAAAATAAATAATCTGGTTGGAACCCTGTTTGATAAGTTTTACGGTTATGCAGGGCACTAAAACTTTGACAATTAAGATATTTTAGTGTGTTTCAATGTAGATTACAGAGTGGTTGTAAAGAGCAGCAGGACCTATCTTATTTATGTACTGAATAATTTTGTTTCAGAACTATAGCACATTGTATAAACATGGTAAGCTGGCAATATTTGTATCTAAGGTTTAGAATCATTGACTAATTAGCTGTAGCTGCAGTCAGCTGTTCTGATACAAGTGAAACAAAAGAGTCAACCTGATATAATTGTAATAGAGTCAGTTCTGGGTTTAAAATCTTCAAATATTATTCAAATAGGGTATTCAAATATCATAATTGCCAATATATATTAATAATTTTTCATAACCATACACCCAGAAATGGCATGAACTTCACTATAAGTGTTTTACAGGTAATGTTGCCATTAGAAATGTAAAGATCAGGGCCCGGTTGTTCAAAACTAACGATGTCATTCGTTAACGATTCGTTAAAATTTCAAACGTTAATATCTCAACTGTGCAAAAGCTTCTCACATTTTTTCAACAAAAAAGATCAGTGAATCTGATTATAAAGTCGTAAAGCACTTAACGAGTTGACCTCTTAATGAGCTCGTTAGGCTAGCGGTGCTTTGAACAACTGGGCCCTGTATGGCCACATGTTGCGTAGTGACCACACAAGTGACCACTGCCCGGGTGGCTTGGGGGTATAAGTACAACTCAAGTCACTGGTCTATTTTCTAAGTCATTTTATCTAAACTCTTTAACCACAGGAGCCATTCTACACCATGCACACTCGTATACAAATGTATCAACTGATCAAGAAGACTACTACTGCATATTCTCCCCGCAACCACACTCTCTCCCCCTTTTATACAGACTTCCGAACTTCTATTTTTAACAATATACATTATGTCACTTACTAATAATAATGATTCAATCTACCGGACTTCGCCTTATAAGGAGACTTTCGGTGACCAAGAACTAATTTTAGGATGCAAAACTCAGTCAATTCTATGACGTATATTGACCTGACCAAAAAACTGTTATCTAATTTATGGCTGAAATAGTGTCAAAACCGTCTGGCAAAGGGTAATAAATTGTCTGGATTCTAAGTAAACAAAGTAATAAAAACTGATACCTGTCTAACCCACCCATGATTATGAACTCAGAATAGAAGAACAAGATAACCTTATCAGAAGCTACTACGTCATTGCCCTACATCTCAAGAGTACATTTTAATATAATTAAGACCAATATTCTACTCTGATTTTACTTGCGGATTTTAGAGGCAACTAGCCATTACGCAACACCCGCCCTTTTCTAAGGGATATTTTTTTAAATTAATTATTGAATAAAATATCAAGGATTATGAAACTACTGGTAGGTGACATATATTATAGCTTTACAATAAACTTTACATGTCAATCTAACTAACGGTAACATACAAAATATCATGAAGAAACAACTTATACATCTTTAAAAATGATTGTAAACAGAACAATGTTAAACTTTGACAATACATATTTAACAGTATTCCTCACTTACCTCCCCTCCTGTGGTTTTCCATGCACAAGTTAAATTTCCATGCACACCGCTAAATGAGTCTTTGACTACAAATAGACTAATGTCACTACGTAAATCCTTATTATGTTATATGTATTGTACAATCCTTTCAGTGTCACGTCTCACTGTCACAGTTTAATAAAAAAAACTTCAGTCCAACGAAAACCCGTCAATGTCCTCCACTCGGGAACTCTCTGCCCCAGCTGGCAGAAACAAGATCTCCGGCTCGCCCTCGTCGTCCTCACTCTGGGGCAGCGCCCCAGCCGCCTCCCATTCATCGCCGTCCCAGTCTCCCGCTTCCCAGGTAGAAGTGTCCAGCGAACTGGACACTTCATCCTCCTGATAATCGTACAAGACAGTATCATCACTGTCCGTACTACTGATTGTTATCACGGATGAAGCATCATCTTCCCAGCTTGGCTCTGACTCCTGCCTCGCTATCTCATACGGCGGCCCATGGGCATGTCCTTGCCCATGGGTGAGCTGACAAGCCTGTGCCGACCATGTGATCTTTGCCATAACCATGGCCCCGTCCAATCCGGTTAACCCGGCTTTCTCTACTTCCTCCCCGGACATATTGTCCCGTAAATCCTGTACAGTCACTAGTCGCCAACACCCTGGCTCGAAACTGTTTTGATAATCTATTGAAGCTGCCATATTTTCACGTTACTAAATAATACTAATCCCAATAATGTTAAAATAATGTTTGATTTCAATTTCCGAGAGAACTGCATTTATAGTAAATTGGGTAATGAACAAAGTTTGAATTTGGCTCCTGTATCAGATTTTGACAGTTATTATTTTCTCTGTCTGGCACCTTTGATTAGGCAAAATTTTATACCCTAATTATAATCGCTTAACTGTCGATTGTTTCTAAAATTTCTCGATTGTGTGCTGATTACGAAATATAGTCTTCTATCTCCTGCTAATTAATTGAAACATCTGGCTCCGTTTGCTTTCTTTTGGAAACACCTCATTTTAATTGTATTTTCTATGAAATTTGTAACTTCTTAAAGAAAAGAAGGTAAGCTTGTAAAACAAAGTTAAGCTAGAGACAACCGACTGTCTGTCCGTCTGTTCGTAACAATGAGGGCTGACCAACAAGTTTTAATGCTCCACCACTGGTTCACACATGTATTTCCCATGTACACGTTGTCCGCACATATCGTTATATACTAGTGTACATGTCACTTATAACATAATATGTCCTAAGATTAAAATGGTTTATTTATAACACATATATATTGCATAACTTCACTGTTTGTAAAATATACTTTGTCCACTATGTACAAGATTGTAGTGTCCATCATTTTGTAAATTATTACTGTGATGGCACGTTACCCACCCTAGGTAAACTCGGATAAAGATGTTTTAGAACCGAGTCCATAGTAACCTCGTTTGTCGGTGGGGCAGACTGTCCACTGCCCTGAAGAATAGTCACTCCATCCGTTTCTTTAGAGTAGGACACCGAAGGTTGGTCACGTGGTTTGTCCTTGTCTACCTTAATTCTGTCAACACAGAAAATGGCTAGCCGTTCGCAACAACCAGGGGCTTCATGGGGTTGGGTTTTCTGATTTCTCCGATATCTTAAGTACAAAAATATCAATCCCCCTGCTATGATACAAATGCCGCTGTTAATTATTATGTATGCCCATAATGGCCAGGAGTTGTCCTGAATTTGCACCCTATGCATGCCCCGCAATTTTAATATTAAATCGTCCATGGGTATTTGCTTTATCGTGCTTAAATTCGTGGGTATTTCAATTTTCGTGAAGTTCGGAAGAGCTTCTTTCAAAGGGTTCCAAATGCGAAATTTAGTCTCGTTTTTTAGTTCGATTAGGTTATTAAAGGGGTCCATGATGGAAACATGCTCCTCAAATTGGTAGTAGGGTGGTAAATTTAAGAAATTACTAGATCCTGAACACCCAGGTCTTAGTCTTATAACATCTATGGGCGGATTCAGAGTTTTAGTTTGCTGTGTCAGAGCAGATTTCCTGCCTTCATTTTCGGTACATACGATAGAAAAGGTAAGAGGTTCTGTTAGGCTCACCACCCACTGACCCACGGACAGGTATTTTGCTTGTGGCAACACGCTATTAGGGGTCACTACCCTATGACAATACGCGTCTATGTACGCATTGTTCTTGAAGAATAAGGCTAAAATGCACAAGCGATGTAAATTGACAGGGAGTACCGCGTTTCTAGGTGTACAGTATCTCATGACGGCATTGCTGCAAGCCTGTACTTCATCAGCAGTCAACAGAGCATATCTGTTTCGTTCTTTGTTCATCAAAAGTCCAGCATATTGAACATCGTATGTAGCTACCATCTCTGGTAAACTTTGTGTAGTTGAGGATGAATTGACCCAGGGGAGTGGTAAAACATGTATTTTATAAACTTCATACTCCCCATTTTGGTCAAGCAAAGGAATACTTATAACAACAAGTATTTTATCATCATGTAAAACCGTTTTGCAGATCAATGTGCGATAAAAGTACCAAATGTCTGTCTCCGGATCCTCAGGAAGTTTAAGTGAAAAGGGCACTTTCGTTTTTACTGTTAGCAAGAGCTGTTTCAAGTTTTTAGGAGTTATCAAACTTGGACTTAAATGATTAAGAGATAACATATTAAGCTCTAGTCGTAAATTTTCTAAATAAAAGTTAGCTCGTAAAATGGCATCTTTGATGCCACTGATGATAAGATCCATTTGCGCATATACATTTATAAATGTCTCTACCTTTTCCAAACGTTTTTGAATAGCTTGTGTCAGGGCCGTTAGTCGCTGATCGAAGAGGTTGACACATTTTACTAGATCAAGTATGGCCATGCGATTTTCCGCTATTTGTGTCCTGGAGACGTTAAGTATTGACATTTGTTCCTCAAGCATATGTACTATGTCTTGTTGATTTCTTGACAGTTCAGTGAGGGCTCGTCTTACGTCCTCAAGGTCACTTTCTGAAATAGTGCCGAACATGAACGACATTATTTTTCCGACCACAGGTAAGATACTCCTGCGATCCCTTGACCCCAGCGATTCATAATCAGAATAACTTTGTAATATGCCTTCAAGAACTTTATCGAGGGAATCAATTTCTGCACGTAAATTTGTAAGTGTATTAGAAAAGCTCTGTTGCTTTGGACCACTGTAGTGGTCAATCATTGTTTCTGTTATTTTTGACATTTCATCTATGTCTGCAGCAACCCGTGCAAGGAAGTACTTAAAGGGCTGTAAATCTTGTACAAATGTTATTAGCCATCTAGCACGTGTAGATGTGATGTCATTTACTTTTTGGAATACAACATTTTCATGTACGATTACCCCCACGGCATAGCATTTTTGACATTTCATCTATGTCTGCAGCAACCCGTGCAAGGAAGTACTTAAAGGGCTGTAAATCTTGTACAAATGTTATTAGCCATCTAGCACGTGTAGATGTGATGTCATTTACTTTTTGGAATACAACATTTTCATGTACGATTACCCCCACGGCATAGCCAATTAATGACAGGAGAATAAGGAGACGCATCTTCTGTGCTACCACTGTCTGTCTCCTGCAACGAAACAGACACCTTAGATTAGGTCTCAGCCTCTGTTTACTGAGTATCTATTACTATTCTTTATATACATAAAATTATTAAACCGAAGCCATTTACTTTCAGAACATTCCAGCAATAGCGCTGAGCAGGGTTCTAACTTTGGCATTCCGACCCTTCTCAGATCGTTTTCTCTTTTTTGTACCAGTCTGACCTACCATTTCAGGTTCGACTTTACTCTTTTTAACTTCTTCAATTAACATTGAATCTGAAAGTTCATAATCTACTGTAGCCTCTGAATCTGCATCGCTTGCAGTTAACATATCGTCTGATGCATATGCGGTTTCGTCGTTTTCACGCAGTTCTCGCTCTCGAACGCGCTTTGCTAGTTCCATTTTAGGAATATTATCCTCAGCATCGGAAACTTCTCATTCCTGGCGAGCAAGATCAACAAGTTTTTGTTGCGGATTCTCAGCAGTTTCCGATTCTGAGGTATCTGTTTCTGACGAATCATCGTCTGACATCGGCGGCACCACATATGCAGCCTTACGACGTGGTTGACCTGTATCGGTTTTTGGCATATGCCAAGTGTCAACCTTTGCTAGTTTGATATCATCAGCGTGAGCGTCAACTGTTTTACCGTCCAGCTGATTCTTTAACAGATATGTCACGGGCGATTTTTGCTCAATTATCCTATAAAATGGTCGCCAGCGTCCTTCTATCTTTGTACGAACGTGCTTTTTGTGAAATACTGGATCACCTACGTTATATGTCACATCTTTGCGTTTCCTATTTGCATACTTAGCTTGCTTACGCTGCTGTTTTCTGAGGCGTCCATGAACAAGCATAAATGCTTTATGCTGCTCTTGGAGTGCAATCTGATAGAGATCCTCACCATGATATTTTAGCCGTGGCTTCAGCAAGTTATCGATGGGTAAGACGACGTCACGTCCATATAACAAGTAATATGGTGTATATTCTGTCGCTTCACTAACATTGAACCGTATGGCAGCCAATACTTGGTTCAAATGGAGGTCCCATGTATCTTGTCCGTCCTGAAGCCGTTTAGCCAAAATATCATGCAATGTTCTGTGAAATCTTTCCACTTTCGAATTGCTGTTAGGATGGTAAAACGAAGTAGTGACATGGTGGATGTTCATAGCTTGAAGGGTTTCCTTTACGACCCTATTAACGTTCTCAGAACCATTATCAGTCACTATTTCTAAAGGACAACCAAAGCGAGGATATATCTCTTCTATAATTAAATGTGCTACTGTTTCTGCTGTTTTATCAGCCACTGCAAAAGCTTCTGGCCATCCGCTGTACCAATCAACAAAGGCAATAATGTACTTATTACCAGACAATGTTTTTGGATAGGGCCCCGACAAATCCAGACTTAGTTTGGCAAAAGCATATGGTGGTATGTCTGCATTTTGCAACAATGGTTTTGTATTTTGACCTGTCCTAGTTTGACAACTAACGCATTTTGAAACATATTCGTACAATTCTAGAAATAAGTTTGGCCAAAAGTATTTCTGTCTTATTGCGTCATATGTCTTTTGTACGCCCATATGACCGTTGTCATCATGGTATTGTTTTACTACCATTAGTCTTAAATGTTCAGGAATAAAAAGACGTAGCGTTGGGTTATCATTTGGATCTGAAAGATAGTAAAGTATGCCATTTTCGACAAGATACCGTTGCTTAATAGTTTTAGATGGTTCCCCTTGCCCTAAGACTGTTCTGAGTTCCGTAATGTTCTTATCCTTGTTTTGTTCTAAGGCCATATCTAAACCCTTGATATCACATTCTGGGATATCTAAATTTTCCTTCACTGGCAAGCTGCACCCAGCGAAGTCCTTAGGATTAATCTCGTTAGAATTGATTGCACCGACTTCAAAAGCATTGTCATTTATGTCAAGTTCAAAGTGCTCTACCTCATGCTCTTCTCCTTTAACCTCAGGTTTACGTGACAGTAAGTCAGCACAGGTATTTTCAGTACCAGCAATGTATTCAATCGAGCAATTGTACCCTGCCATTCCTAAAGCCCAAAGTTGTATTTTCTTATTTTGCATTGGAGACTCAAGTAAATATTTTAAGGGTTTATGATCCGTTTTGATAACAAATTTCGCGTTGTGAAGATAGTAATCCAGTTTCTGCAAAGAATAATGAATTGCAAAAGCTTCCTTTTCAATAGTTGACCATTTACATTGAGTCTTGCTCAATTTATGGGAAAGATAATAGATAGGTTTTTCATTTTTGACATTTGGCAAAAAGATATCTTCCTCATCACACTGCTGGGTCAAGCACGCCCCTATGCAGGAATTACTTGCGTCTGTATACAGGGTGTATGGTTTGTTAGGATCTGGGTAGGCTAATAAGGGCACCACTGTAAGACTTTGCTTCAAATATTCAAAACTATTCTGGCAATTTTCTGACCACTTGAACCTAGCATATTTCCGAGTCAGGTCGATAATGGGCTCAGCTATCTCTGAAAAATTTGGTATGAATCGGCGGTAATATGAACACATTCCAATGAAAGACCGAACTTCTCTGACACAAGTTGGAGCTGGGAGCGACCTGATAGCCTCTACTTTCCGAGGATCGGGGCTTATTCCTTGGTCATTAATAATGAACCCTAGATACTGGGTCTCTAATTGTAGAAATGAACACTTTTTCAGTTTTAATTTCAGCCCATGTTGACGTAACCTATCAAAAACGGTCTCTAAATGAAACATGTGTTGCTCCAAAGTTTCACTGTATATCAAAATGTCATCGAGGTAGGCTGTGGCAAAATGACTTAATCCCTGAAGAACAATTGTCATAAGCTCCTGAAAAACTGCCGGAGCAGAGCAAAGACTAAACGGCATAACATTAAACTCAAACAAACCGCGATGACAAGCAAAAGCAGTTTTCTCTTTATCTGTTTCCTCCATCAGTACTTGCCAATACCCAGATTTCAAATCTAAGGAGGTAAAGTATTTGGCTTTGCCTAGAAGGGCCAGAATATCATCAATTAACGGAAGAGGATATGAATTTGGTTTTGTTATTTGATTCAGTTTTCTAAAATCTACACAAAATCGTTTTGACCCATCCTTTTTGTCAACAATAACTACGGGGAAACTCCATGGGGATTTTGACCTTCGAATAATGTTTGCCTCAAGCATTTCGTCTACTGCCTTATCGATCACCTCTCTATTATGTATGGGTGTCCGGTAGGGCCTTAGTTTAATGGGAGGATGGTCAGCTGTATCAAGTTTCATTTTCACCCCGTCAGTATGCCCGAGTTCAGAGTCCTTTACTGCAAACAAGTCATGGTGACTTTTAAGGAAATTGATTACGATTTCTTTGTGCTTTTCAGGGACGTCGACTTCAGCTGTCCAATCACCTTTAGCTTTTTGATCAGGGTGTTTCTGAACACTGTCTAAACTGTTTACTTCGGTGGGATCAGTTGCTTCAACTTTTGCGATGACACATCCTTTTAACAGCCTCATTGTTCGATTCGTGTTATTAACAACCATAATCGGTAGAGTGCGATCTTTATTTAATCTGCCCACCGAGTTTGAAACCATCAACCCGGGCTCACTGCTTATGAACTTTGTTTCCGTAGCGGTGATCGAATATATCTGCCGGACTTGAAATTCAGAGCTATCCTTAATTTTGCCTACACAAACAGTAGCAGTTTGAGGTTTTAAAACAGTTGTTGACCTTAAACGCACAAGGGATGCTATATGAATGTCTTCCTCAAGAGGCACTGTGGAACTGCCAATTCGTAGAAATCCTAAGTCGAAGTATAACCTTACACCATTTTGCACAAGCCAGTCCCTACCCAATATAAAATTTCTATTTATAGAAGGCGAAACGTAGAACGAATGTTTAACTTCGGTATCCCCGATTTTGAATGTGAGGGTAACATTCCCATCAATTTTTAAACATCCACCACTGACTGACTGCAACCTCGCGGTTTTCTTAACTAAGGCGGGCTTTTCTTTTAATGATCGATAAACGCGCCTATGCATCAATGATACTTCGGCTCCAGAGTCTACTAAGGTTCGAAATTTATTTTTTCCTAACTGTATTAAACATGAATTTGGACTCCCTGTTAAGGCTATATCAAACTTTGGAATGTCTTTACAAAATTTCCTTCTCCTTCCGTGGGCTTCGTCACGAAAGGAGGGCCCTAGTTTTCCGACTTTGCCTGGCCTCCTCTAGGCCCGGAATTTCTCTCATCCCGGCCCAGATCAGCCTGCCTTTTCCTACATTCCCGTTTGAAGTGCCCTTTTTTAGAGCAGTACCAACAGAGCATCTCCTTTTTCCTGTCATCATTTATAGGCTGATTTGCATTAACAACAGCACTTACATTGGCCCTCGCCCTACAGTCCTTACTTTTGTGACCTACTTTGTGACATTTGAAACATCGCAATGCAGGTCTATAATGATCGACCTCCATTCGATCATCATCAGGAATATGTTGATGATGTGTGCGCAAATTGAAACGCCTACGCAAGTTCTGCTCATTAGTGGCGGCCGTAACAGCAGCCTCTAATGTATTCGGGTTTTCCCTTAACACTTTTAATTTCAGTTGGTCCTCAGCCAACCCATCGACAAATATGTCTATCAGCTGTCTTTGGACCGGCGGACCCTGCTGGTTGTCAAAGGCATCTTCCGCTAGTGTTAATAGCCGTTCGGCATAGACCTGTACGGTCTCACCGTGTTTTTGACGTACTTTCCTCAACAGCATAAAGGCATGTTGGGCATCAGTAACCTCGGAGAACCTACGCCCTAACTCATCCTTTAATTGAACCCATGTTATCCCGGGGTGTCCCTCGGAATAACGTTTGATAAAATCACTAACTGGGCCCCGACTTGACTGGTAAGCCACCCTTTTTGTCCTTACATCGTCCAGGTTCATCAAAGCTGCATATTTTTCTATGGACTTTACCCATTCTTTAAACTTTTTGGCTTCCCCCTCAAATGGAAAAACTATTTGATTTACTCCTTGAGCCCCTAAAGCGGTGGAAACATTTCCCATTTCCACAGCCAGGTTTTGAAAAACCTGCCCCACAACGTCCTGGTCAGCCATTTCTATGTTTTAGAAATAAAGTAGACTTAACTTACCAGACCACAATGTCCTGGAGCACGAACTCAATATTCCAGAGGAAGAAACTAAATGTTCAGAATAGAGTGAAGTCCATCCTGGTCACGGCACCAAAATAAGTCCAGTGGTGTTGCGTAGTGACCACACAAGTGACCACTGCCCGGGTGGCTTGGGGGTATAAGTACAACTCAAGTCACTGGTCTATTTTCTAAGTCATTTTATCTAAACTCTTTAACCACAGGAGCCATTCTACACCATGCACACTCGTATACAAATGTATCAACTGATCAAGAAGACTACTACTGCATATTCTCCCCGCAACCACACTCTCTCCCCCTTTTATACAGACTTCCGAACTTCTATTTTTAACAATATACATTATGTCACTTACTAATAATAATGATTCAATCTACCGGACTTCGCCTTATAAGGAGACTTTCGGTGACCAAGAACTAATTTTAGGATGCAAAACTCAGTCAATTCTATGACGTATATTGACCTGACCGAAAAACTGTTATCTAATTTATGGCTGAAATAGTGTCAAAACCGTCTGGCAAAGGGTAATAAATTGTCTGGATTCTAAGTAAACAAAGTAATAAAAACTGATACCTGTCTAACCCACCCATGATTATGAACTCAGAATAGAAGAACAAGATAACCTTATCAGAAGCTACTACGTCATTGCCCTACATCTCAAGAGTACATTTTAATATAATTAAGACCAATATTCTACTCTGATTTTACTTGCGGATTTTAGAGGCAACTAGCCATTACGCAACACACAACAGCACAGCTGACCAAATAGGCAGTCACAAAAATTGTTTCAAGTTATAAAAATGGTGGATGATCAGCAAGATACACCAATACACCTTAAGATGTGGACAGTGTATATCATAACTGGGAAATAACATTATACAGTCAACTCTCGATATCTGGAAGTCGAACTTCAGCCCAAACTACTGATATCTCAGAGTAAATTTTCTGGTACCAGAAAATTTACTTTGAGATATCAGTAGTTTTAGATGACAGGACTTGAAATGTAAAATAAGAATAGGAAATATATTCTTTGATATAAGAAGATACTTTGATGAGATATCAGTATTTGAGATATCGGGAGTTGACTGTATAAGGGCAGCATGGACAGTTTATAGTGTAAGATTTATCATCTGGGTGAACTGTTTATGATTTAACCAGCATGCTGTTGGTATAGCTTACTATGGGTATGTAAAGGCTCACGGTTTTACTGAACTCATTTCAGATGGGAACTAGAAGTTGCAAGAGCTAGCAAAGTAGAACACCCTGATAGAAGTCTAGCCAGTCTGATCAAAGATAATGACAAAGCCATGGAGTTAGCTGGAACTGGCACTGATGAGATGGAAGGGGCTGAAGATGTTAGGACAGCCAGGGAGGAACTTAAAGTTCTACATGAAGAGAAACATAGAACTGAGAAGATCAGAGCTACCGTGAAGAAAGAACTTGAGATGGCGAGGGCAAAGACTAGGAAACTTGAGGAGGTAAAATAAAATTTCTGCTTAATTTTGAATATAGAGAAGGCTTTGGGAGAAGAATGGATCAACTGGAACTTGTAGAGTGTTTTTGCTTTCTTTTTTTTTGTTTTCATGAATGGATGAATGAACCTGGTAATACCTGATGTTGACAGTAAGAATGAAAAAAGAAAAAAAAAAAGGGAGGTTAAATAGGATATTATCATAACTTTTCATTTCCTTATTTTAGTTGGTAACAAATCAGATATCAAAATTTAGAAAGTAAGTATATTGGATAAGGTGCCAAAAAAGCAAATAGTTAAATTTTCATCTGCAAAATTAAAAAAATGTGTTTTGTCATGTTGAGAATTCAAAGACTATAGGGTAATCACAGTCTCAGATGAAGTTAGCTCATTATGAGCCACCTCATCTGGATCTATTATGTTTGCAAAGTCTACTACATGTATTTTCATTGACTTTTTTAATTGGAATATTTTTACAGGTTATTCCCCAGCGAATCAGCTCCGAGGATCAGAAAGAGGTTTTACGTCTGTTGTGTAAAGTTCACGAGCTGGAGATCACGAATACTGAGGTTCAGTCATCATGTATTCTGCGAGACTTCCAGATCAAGAAGAAAGATATGGTTATCTCAAGATATCGGCAGCACCAGTCACTCTGTGACCAGATTATACATAAACAGAAACAAATACTGGATGGTAAGGATGTTTATGAAATAAACAGATGCTTTAAACCCATATTTGACTAACCCTTAAAGTGCCAAAAACAAAGCAGACAACAAAATTTACATCAGCAAAATTTCAAAAATGTTTCGTCCATGCTACATCATATTGAGATTTCAAAGACTAGCAGGCGATCAGTGTAGTAGGTTACTTAGTACCGGGTCCGAGGTTATAAAACTTGAGTATAATCTCAAACTCAAAATAAAGCACACCAATTGGCTGCTTCCGAGCATGTGCTCGGAAGCAGCCAATCAATGTGCTTTATTTTGAGTTTGAGAATGTACTCAAGTTTTATAACCTCCGGGCCTGGTTATCCATTTAAGCCTGCCCAGGAATAGTGTGGTTAGGTTAACTGAATGTCTTGACATGACCATATCTGTTTACTGTAGACGTGAAGCAACAAAAGAAACAAACAGATCCAGAGGAGGTGGATCATTATGATCGGCCTCATTTGGATCTAATCAGTTTGTACATTTCAACAACATGTATTTTCACATCTGTCACTTTTAAAACCTCAGCGTTTGTTTTAATGAACAGAAATTATCTCAGAATTATCGTTAGATATCCTCTTGACTTTGAGTTTTATTAGCTCACCTGAGCCAGCGGCTCCGGGGGAGCTTATAGGATGGTAAGGCTCCGTCGTCCGTCGTCGTCCGTCGTCCGTCCGTCGTCCGTCCGTCCACAATTTCAAACGACTTCTCCTCTGAAACCGCTGGGCCGATTGTAACCAAATTTCATATAGAGCCTCCTGGGATCTTAGGAAAGAAAAGTTGTTCAAACGGTCCTGATCACATGACCAACATGGCCGCCATGCCCATTTATGGTAAAAACCTGAAAAAATCTTCTTCTCCAGAACCAACAGGCCGATGGTCTTGAAACTTGGTATGTAGCATCGGGTACGCGAGTACTACCAAGATTGTTCAAATTATGACCTTGGGTTGACCTTGACCTTTTTTACGGCAAGGTCAAATTTGCTTCCTTGTGCTTTTATATGGGAAAATGCTAGAACATAAGATATCTTGAAAACTGTTGAAGATTTTGGGCTAAAAATCGATATCTACAGTCATCTAAATGAGTACATGAAGATTTTTGAGTACAAGAGGTCAAGGTCATTCTTTGACCTTTGACCCAGAACTCTCATATTTTGACAATTTCAAACAATCTTCTCAACAGCCACTGTGCCAATTGAAACCAAATTTCATATAGAGCCTCCAGGGGATGAGGGAATGAAAATTTGTTCAAACGGTTCAGGTCACATGACCAACATGGCCGCCAATGCCCATATATGGTAAAAACCTTGAAAAATCTTCTTCTCCAGAACCAATTGACCGATGGCCTTGAAACTCGGTATGTAGCATTGGGTACTAGAGTACTATCAAGATTGTTCAAATTATGACCTTGGGTTGACCTTGACCTTTTTTATGGCAAGGTCAAATTTGGGAAAATGCTAGAACATGAGATTTCATGATAAATTTTGAAGATTTTAGCCTAAAAATTGGTATATACAGTCAACTTAATGACTACATGAAGATTTGTGAGTACAAGAGGTCAAGGTCATTCTTTGACCTTTGACCCAGAACCCTAATATTTTGCCAATTTCAAACAATCTCCTCAAAAACCACTGGGCCAATTGTGACCAAATTTTATAAAGAGCCTCCAAGGGTTGAGGGAATGAAAAAATTTTCTAACCGTCATGGTCACATGACCAACATGGCCACTATGCCCATATATGGTAAAAACCTTTAAAAATCTTCTTCTCCAGAACCAATTGACTGATGGCCTTGAGACTTGGTATGTAGCATTGGGTACTTGAGTACTATCAAGATTGTTCAAATTATGACCTTGTGTTGACCTTGACCTTTTTTACAGCAAGGTCAAATATAAGCAAAATTCTAGAATATAAGATTTCATGGAAAGTTTTGAAGATTTGGGCCTAAAAATTGGTAAATACAGTCATCTTAATGTGTACATCAAGATTCATTACTACAAGAGGTCAAGTCGTTCTTTGACCTTTGACCCTGAATTCTCAGAATAGTTTGACAATTTCAAACTTCTCCTTAAAAGCCAATACGGCAATTGTAACCAAATATTATATAGAGCCTTCAGGGGTCAAGGAAATGAAAAGTTCTTCAAATGGTCTGGGTTACATGACCAACATGGCCACCATGACCATGTATGGTAAAAACCTTTCAAAATCTTTTTCTCCAGAACCAATTCATCAGTGGCCTTGAAACTTGGTATGTAGCATTGGGTACTCCAGTACTATCAAGATTGTTCAAATTATGACCTTGGTTGACCTTGACCTTTTTTACAGCAAGGTCAAATATGGGAAAAAGCTAGAACATAAGATTTCATGGGAAGTTTTTGGCCTAAAAATTGGTATATACAGTCGTCTTAATGAGGTCATGAAGAATTATGAGTACCAGAGGTCAAGGTCATTCTTTGACCTTTGACCCAGATCTCTCATATTTTGACATTTTCAAACATTTTCTCAAAAGGCAAAGGTCCAATTGTAATCACATTTCATATAGAGCCTCCAGGGGTTGATTGAACGAAAATTTGTTCAAACGGTCCAGGTCACATGACCAACATGGCCACCATACCCATTTATGGTATAAACCTTAAATATTTTTAGCTCACCTGAGCCAGCGGCTCCGGGGGAGCTTGTAGGATGGTAAGGCTCCGTCGTCCGTCGTCGTCCGTCGTCGTCCGTCCGTCCGTCCACAATTTCAAACGACTTCTCCTCTGAAACCGCTAGGCCAATTGTAACCAAATTTCATATGTGGCCTCCAGAGGAAGGGGGAAAGAAAAGTTGTTCAAACGGTCCTGGTCACATGACCAACATGGCCGCCACGCCCATATATGGTAAAAACCTAAAAAAATCTTCTTCTCCAGAACCAATAGGCCGATGGCCTTGAAACTTGGTAAGTAGCATCAGGTACGCGAGTACTACCAAGATTGTTCAAATTATGACCTTGGGTTGACCTTGACCTTTTTTACGGCAAGGTCAAATTTGCTTCCTTGTTCTTTTATATGGCAAAATGCCTGAACATAAGATATCTTGGAATCTGTTACAGATTTTGGGCTAAAAATCGGTATCTATAGTCATCTTAATGAGTACGTGAAGATTTATGAGTATAAGAGGTCAAGGTCAATCTTTGACCTTTGACCCAGAACAGAACGTCCATATTTTGACAATTTCGAACAATCTCCTCAACAGCCATTAGGCCAAGTGGAACCAAATTTCATATAGAGCCTCCAGGGGTTAAGGGAACAAAAATTTATTCATACGGTCCAGGTCACATGACCAACATGGCCACCACGCCCATATATGGTAAAAACTTTTAAAAATCTTCTTCTCCAGAACCAATTGACCGATGGCCTTGAAACTTGGTATGTAGCATTGGGTACTCAAGTACTATCAAGATTGTTCAAATTATGACCTTGGGTTGACCTTGACCTTTTTACGGCAAGGTCAAATATGGGAAAATGCTAGAACATATGATTTCATGGAAAGTTTTGAAGAGTAAGGCCTAAAATTGGTAAATGCAGTCGAGTACATGAAGATTTATGAGTATAAGAGGTCAAGGTCATTCTTTGACCTTTGACCCAGAACTCTCATATTTTGACATTTTCAAACAATCTTCTCCAAAGTCACTGGGCCAATTGTAACCAAATTTCATATTTTGCCTCTAGTGGTTGAGAGAATGAAATTTTTTTCCAACGGTTCAGGTCACATGACCAACATGGCCACCACGCCCATATATGATAAAAACCTTTACAAATCTTCTTCTCCAGAACCAGTTGACCGATGGCCTTGAAACTTGGTATATAGCATTGGGTACTCCAGTATTATCATGATTGTTCAAATTATGACATTCGCTTGACCTTGACCATTTTACGGCAAGGTCAAATATGGCAAATGCTACTACATAAGATTTCATGGGAATTTTTGAAGATTTTGGCCTAAAAATAGGTATATACAGTCACCTTAATGAGGTCATGAAGAATTATGAGTACAAGAGGTCAATGTCATTCTTTGACCTTTGACCCAGATCTCATATTTTGACATTTTCAAAAGTTATCTCAAAAGCCAAAGGGCCAATTGTAGTCACATTTCATATAGAGCCTCCAGGGGTTGAGGGAACAAAAATGTGTTGAAATGGCCCAGGTCACATGACAACATGGCCGCCATACCCATTTATGATATAAATCTTTAATATTTTTCTTCTCCAGAACCAATATGCCTATGTCCTTGAAACTTGGTAAGTAGCATGGAGTACTAGACTACTTCCAAGACTGTTCAAATGATGACCTTGGGTTCACCTTGACCTTTTTTGCAGCATGGTCAAATATGGGAAAATGCTAGAACATAAGATTTCATGGAAAGTTTTGAAGATTTTGGCCTAAAAATGGTATATATGGTTATCTTAATGCCTATTAGCACAATAAGATTTATGAGTAAAAGAGGTCATGGTCTGTCTTTGACTTTTGACCCTAGACTCATATTTTGACAATTTCAGACATAAGAAAAAGCCACTTTGCCAATTGCTCAGGTGAGCGGATCAGGGCCTCATGGCCCTCTTGTTTCTTCTCCAGAACCAATACACCAATGGCCTTGAAACTTGGTAAGTAGCATGGAGTACTAGAGTACTACCAAGACTGTTCAAATGATGACCTCGGTTTTTCCTTAACTTTTTTTTGCGGCATGGTCAAATATGGGAAAATGCTAGAACATAAGATTTCATGGAAAGTTTTGCCTAAAAAATGGTATATATGGTTGCCTTAATGAGTACATGAAGATTTATGAGTACAATAGGTCATGGTCATTCTTTGACTTTTAACCCAAGACTCATATTTTGACAATTTCAAAACATAAGAAAAAGCCACTTTGCCAATTGTTCAGGTGAGCGATTCAGGGCCTCATGGCCCTCTTGTTTTATTCCTTTCCCTGTTTCTGTTTATCCTGCTTGTAGTAAATGTTGTTCATTTTCCTTTCATGACAATAGCTGCAGAGAAAGTTATAGGAGTCTCTGATCGAGGTATTGTAGCATCACTGTGGGTCATATTCATTTTCAGTTTTATATGCTTTGTGGTGAACGAACAGGATTAATTGTAGAAATATTACATTTACCTGAGCCTTGCATCAGCTGGCATATGTCAGACAAAGGGACCCTAAGATAGTAACACTGGTTTGGTAGCACCTTAAAACTAACTTTCCGGCTATGAACTAAATGACCAAGAAATTTTATCATTCTGCGCCTTTATACTGAGTTTTGAAAAGTGGGGCACAAATTTCAAGAAATTTTCAAAGGGGTTGTGAAAGTTAAGAAAACTCTGATTTGAGGCCAAATTAAGGGGTATAAACAGTTTCTGACAGAAAACTGCATGATTGTGAAATAATTTGCCAAATTAGGGGGTGCAATGGCAGCCTCCACACCCACTATGGGTTCTGGCTTGCATTCCATATACATTCCTGTCAATCTTCAAATATGGACAAGCCAATTTATCTAATAGTGAAAATGTGTAAAATTGTTGCCAAATAGATATATTTCTGAATTCTTTAGCAGCCTGCTGATCAGGGTGAACATTGTTGCCATATGCCAATCTGTACCATTTTAGTTGGCTGTCACAGTGAACCTGTTGTCAGTAAAACTTTTGTAAGAAATGGAAATGTCCATAAAAACAATGTTTTCACTAACACTAGCTGTTAAAGTTCCAAAAAAACAAAAAAACAAAAACAAAAAAAAATTTACGTCTGCAAAACTAAAGCAAGATCGAAAAAAGAAAAAATGATTTGTCCAACTACATAATTGTGAAAATCAAAGACTAGAGGGCAAACAGGGTAGATCCAGATGTAATCGCTCATTATAAGCCACCTCTACTGTACCTACACTGTTAGCAAATTCAACTATTTTCATTTCTGGCACTTTAAAGACAGGACTTCTCTGCCAGGGGGTCTGGTTCCCAGCATATAGCTATCTTACCTGTACAGGTAAATTTGTGAAAATTTATTCAACCAATCTGTGGACTTGAATTGCCAAACCTGATAATTTCATTGACTGACTGGAGGTGTTGACACAATGAGATCAAGAGACAGAATGACACGGTTCAGTTCGGTTCAGTTCAGTTCTCCTAACAACGTTCCCCAAAGTGGCTCTTCAGTACGTAACCATAGTTGCACGCCTTAATTGGGGCCGAGAATGACACTGTTGAAGATAATCCTCCTTATATAGTGCCAGTCCTGTCTTTAAGTGCTAATTACCTGTTATCATTGGTTGTTTAATGATCTTGCAATTCAGCTGTTGCCATTTCAGTTTTGGGGTATTTTGCTATACTTCTGCCATAGGCAAGGTTATATAGGGTTTAGGGGGAGCATTACATGCCTACCTGTTCATTAAGTTGAGGTCATGGTCTCTATAGCTACTGGGGCAGGAGAATCTATGTATTTTGAGCACATTTTTAATTTCTTGTTTCTTTGCTTTTTCAGCACATATCTTTTGTTTGCTTACACTCCAACAGATTGTGGGTTTTAAGTTTTGATGAGATCACTTTGTGTTTGGGTTGATAGACTGTATTTTTCACAGTCATTATATATATTTTAGGACTGTTTCATTAAGAATAATTTTTTTCTTTTCCAACCAGTGAATATCACTGTTAAATATTAGGAACTGCCCGACAACTCGGGTGTTAATGATTATATTCACCAGTATGGAAATACAATTACCATTTTAACATTATTCATAATGAAAATGCAAGATTAAAATATAGCAACATTTTCTTTTTTTTTTAGGCTAAGTTTACATGGAGTGTGACATAAAATCTGAATGATTTGCAAAGTTTGCCATTCATGGCTCTTTTGGAGAAAAGAACCATTCATGGCTCTGAACCATTCAAGGGTCTGTAAAAGAAAAGAACCATTCATGGTTTTGTTGGAGAAAAGAACCATTTATGGCAGTCTACATTAGGAACCAGTCATGGCTCTGTTGGAGAAAAGAACCATTTATGGCTCTGATACTTCACCTAGAAAAATCTGTTCTTGAGAAATCAGTACATCAGCACAACAGATTTTTTTTACCTTTTTCATACTGCTCTTTTTACAAATAATTAAAGAAATACGGATTCACTGTAACAGACCAAAATGAACTTGCACAAATTAACAATTTGAATGCTTCATTCAGTTTGGGTTATTATGATATTATTATGGTGTTTCAGAAAACAGCATATTTGGTGGCCGAGACCTGGAAGAGCTGATGGAAATGTACAAGATGGAGAGACTACTTCAGAGAGAAGATTCTGATGTAAGCTTGGCCTCTAATGAACTACACTTGAAGGTTAGTTCAAACTGAAACTATAGATCTGGACCCAGTTGTTCAAAGCATCGTAAGCTTAACAAAGTTGTTAGTCGAGGATTTGTTATGTCTTAGTGTACTCACAAAATCAATTGCAGTACAATTTTTTGCTGAAAAATTATGAAGAGCTTTTGTACTGCAAAAGCTTCTCATATTTTTTCGGCAAAAAACGGCAGTGTTTGTAGGTATAATAAATTTGAAAATTTAATGTCTTATTTTACTAACAATGTCATTTAGCTTTGAACTGCTGGGCCTTGAAGTTTATCTTTGACCACAGATGTCTGAAACACAAATAATTTGATTTTGGTATTCTCTTTGAAAGAGCATACCAGAATCAAATAATTTGTGTTTCGGGTTCCTGAAAAAAAGCATTCCAAAATTAACTAATCTATATTTCAAGGATCTGTATCTTTGACAAGATTGAAATCTAGCTTGATCGGACCATTGATATCAGTGAGGGTCCCATAATTACAATAATTTTATGTTTTAAGACAAGTGATCTTGAATAATTATTTAAACCCTACATTTTCCGGTAAAAGGTAAAGGTTTCCCATAGCCTAGTAGCGGTAGGGGCAGTGAGGTTAGAGGCCCACTGGACAGAGCATATGAAAGGCGGAACCCATCCCTCTCCTTTCACTGCCTTATCCTTCCCTGACTCAAAAAAAGTAACCATTTTACTGCTGGGTTGACAGAGTTTTCCAGAGGCCACTTGACCCAAGCCAGGATTCCAACCAGCGACTGTCTGCACCATAACCAAGTCACTCTAACCACATGACCACTGTGCCTCTCTACATTATCTGGAGGCCTGATTATTATGGTGACATCTTCAATCAGAATTGAGATGTCATAGTTGAATAAACATGTCTTGTATTGCTTCTCTCTTTATTAGGTGGCAGGACTTGAAATTGACCAGCTCAGTACTCTAACAGAGGAAGTAGAACCTATGTCAAGCAGACGGCCGGCACCAACAGACACCAGAAGACTGTATGTGTTTGTTTAAAATATATTTTACACTTTCTGCAGTGGACCTTCTTTACAACATTTGTTCCCAGACATTTTAGCATTAAACTTAATTTGCTGTTAAAATTTAATTTGCTGTAAATTTCGGACAAATAAGCCTTTCCATGTATATCAAAATGATGTTGTAAAGAATTTTGCTGTTGTCCTGAATGCAGTTATGAAGAGGATTGACAACTTTTTATTCCCCGCCAAAGGTGGAGGGATATAGTTTTGTCAATGTCCCTCAGTCCGTCTGTTCGTCCTTCCATCCGGCCGTCTTTCGGCCCGGAGCCATAACGAAGTAACTATTTATTTGAATTTCATGAAACAATATAAATATGTATCACTATAACGCGCTGATGCACATTAAGTTTTGTCAGACTGGCTCGAGTATTGGATGAGTTATTGCCCTTGATTTAAAATCAATAAAATAAGCTATAACTTAAGTAACCAGTCACTGGAATTTTATGAAACTTAAAACAAATATGTATCACCATAACACAGCTGTGCGCATTGAGTTTCATCAGTATGGCATCAGTAGTGCATGAGTTGTTGCCCTTGGATCAATTTGAAATTGCTGAATTCAGCCATAACTAAGAAAACAATGAATGGAATTCTATGAAACTTATAACGAATATGACTAACCAGAACATGGTGCTGCACGTGAAATTTTGTCGGAACCACTGTAGTAATGCATGAGTTATTGCCCTTGAATTGCTTTAAAACCAGCAAATTGAGTCAAAACTAAGTACCCAATGAATGGAATATCATGAAACTTAATACAATAGTGTATTGTCATAAAACAGAGTGCACATCAAGGTTTGTTTTCATGGCCTCAGTAGTGCATGAGTTATTGCCCTTTAATTGTGTAGAAATACCACAAATTAGCCATAACTATTAA
Organism: Ctena decussata; assembly: GCA_963989385.1. Lineage (NCBI taxonomy): Eukaryota > Metazoa > Mollusca > Bivalvia > Lucinida > Lucinidae > Ctena > Ctena decussata. Next base: position 49,281,379 of record OZ022500.1, read on the forward strand.
AGGTACCAATGAACAAACTTTCTTGAATCTGAGTATAGATATGTTTTATCATAATGGGTTGATGCTGTGGCAATTTTTGTAGAATGATCTCAAGCATGAGTTATTGCCCTTGACTTAAAATCCATTAGTTTAGCCGTAACTATGTAACCAGTGCACAAATTTTTATGAAACTTGAAATAAACCATACACAGCTTGGAGCTACTTCGGCAGGGGATATGAATTCAACGAATTTGCTTCTTTTTTTTTCATTAACTGCTTTTGTAACTTATTACATTTTCAATATTACTATTGCATGATAACTCGCAGTTTACAGGGCCATGATATGTCTCCTAAGCTTAGGTTATCAGCCTGCCCAGTCTGCTACCCAGAAGCAGTATATTTTGAACAGACATTTTCATGTCCATGCATTACATTTGATGTTGACATGACACAATAAAATGACATCAGTCAGCTTGTTTTGCCTGACTTTACACACTTCTGAGGTCATAACTTAATGATTTTGCATTAATTATGATGATTTCTTAGACATAAAATAAATTGTTACATGGAGTTTTGGTTATTTCCCTGTTAATTCTCAGCCAATATAGTGTAAAAATTGTAACTGCTGGAACAGATAGCTCTGAAAAAATAGTGCAGACTCATATCAGACTGCCAGATCAGAATCTGCACTATTTGCCGTTCAATCTGCAGCTTCAGGAGGTATTAACCCCTTTGCAAAACCAAACTATTTCATTTTTAAGAGAATCATAGTAACTGTGTCATGTCACAATTTTTAGAAATTTTATGGTAAGCACTCAAGCTAAAGCCATGTCAGTGATTATGAAAAGCTCCTCCAGTCCCCCTTCTCCATGCTACTCTGCTGTCCTGCAGCTCAGTCATCAGCTTTTTCCATTATCTGAAAAAAGTATTTATTTGTTTTTACAGATGTTCTAAAAACCCTTCCTCATTCTTTCCTGGTTGTCCATAATCTTATATAATATGTTTTTTTGTTTTGTTTTTTTACAGAAGTTCTGAAGATAATAAATTCTTCATCCAGAGCGCAAACTCACGTAAACTTGAGCAGTCAGCATTGTCAGGTGCTTGGCGAAACAACTCAAACCTGAGTGACAACTTTGATAGATCTAGTCCTGTTGACATACCTCCTCCTAGAGATGTACCCTTGGCACCATCAAGAACCTCACAGAATGATCGCACAGTTATCTTATCTAATACACGCAATATTGCTGCTCTGGCAGCGAAGAAGCGCAACAAAGCCCAGACAAATCTGCTGAATATAGAGAGACAAATGCCAGGAGAACCAAGGTCGTTGTATCGACCTAGTAATGATAAAACTGTAAATGATAGCAGAGATGCTTATCTAACTCCTAGTCGTCTTGACAAACATAATAAGTTTTTTGTGACGGATGATCCGTTTCCAGTCAGTAACCCACCAAGTGAAGATAGTTTATCAACTATAACTAAGCACACGGCAATATCAGAGCATTCTTTACCACCTTTACGAAAACTTAGTGAAGCGGGTCAAGATCGTTACCATGGTAACATGAGACAGTGGGTGCCAGTTGATCCAGCAGTGAAGAAGAAGAAAAAGAGAAATGAAACTTCTTATACTCAGCAGGTACATATAGATTATTTTATGCAGCTATTTTTAATCCATAACATGCCAAAAAAAACAGACAACAAAGTTACGTCTGCAAAAATTGAAAATAGTGTGCGCCCAAACAATATCATATTGAGAATTCAAAGACTAGACGGCAAACAGTGTAGATCCAGATGAGGTGGCTTATCATGAGCTGTTACAGTGTTTGCAATTTCAATTGTTTTCAATTTTGGCTTCTAAGTACTAACATTTTTTCAGTTACTTGAAAACCTTATCCATGCAGTGTAAGTGAAAGTTGCAGTGGCAATGTGAAATGACAAAACACTTGTGCCATATAAATATAGGAGACAAATGTTTATCTGTGAGAAACTTATGCTCAGTTGTTGTAATTCATTATTTCGGCAATAGTTGTTGGGCCTATATTATGTAATAAGCTTCTGCTAGGGTTTCCAAAAAAGTGGGTGTGAATCTTATATATATTACAGACATACTGAACTTGTGAATGAGGAAGTTTCATTTTTTGACAGAATTACAGGTTTTCAAACTTGCTGTTTTTCAAGGCTTTTTGTTGTGACATTCAGTGATTTAGTGCATACATTGTATAATCAGATCCTCCTAAAGAACGGCAGTTGTCGGTTACTGGGGAAAGTATGTGCACTTAGTACTGGTCAACTGCTTAGGAGGTCTAAGCCTGCTCGGTAATAGTGTGGTTAGGGTAACTGACTGTCCCGACATGACCATAGCTGTTTACCGTGGATGTAAAGCAACAAACCAACAGCAACTCCTCCTAAAGGAATACATTTGAAAATTTGTGCATATATTACAGAAACATTATAACTTAACATGTGCATGAAGAATTGGTTGGTTGGTTGATTGGGGTTTAACGGCCCTTTCAGACAGTATTTCAGTCTATATCGGGCCATCTCCAAAGAGAGGGAGAAAGAAACTAAAAACGACAGACGAGAGAATAATCTCCAAACAACCCCCACCCACACCTTCTGCAAGCACAGAAGACCCTTGCCCTATTATCATCCAAATTAGTTGGATGCCCCAGTGCTGAAAGTTACCCAGCACCATCGCCCGACCCGACCACCCACTGCATGAAGAAATTTTATTCTGAAATATTCATTTTAAAAATGAAAATGGCAGAGTTGCTTTCCCTAAAAGTGTACCTGTTCTCTTTAAATTGTCTTTCTTGAATGTTTCAGTATATGAAGCAGACGTCTCGTTTGAAAGCTAAGACTGTCAACAGAAGAGAAACTGATAGAACGAGAACAGGTATTGGGGTTATTTCACTTGATGATTTTTCTGTTTTATGCAATATTGCATAATAAATTAATGCAGAGCGATATTCAGACTGCTTCAGATGTTAACTGGTATCCTAACATGAGGTTAACGTCTTCCCAATTGAGCGCATGGGACCTGGCGTTGTGTGAAAATGTCTGATAAATCACATTGCTTTCCTTGCAATTTGCCAGTTTCATGTCTTGATGATGTCGGATGGAAACGTGCTTCTGTCAACGTCGGCCTCAAAAAAGGCCTTATGAAAATGTTGCAATATCCTTGCATATTCATTGTTTACAATGTTAGAATCTAAATAATTTTTCCATACTGGTAAATTATCACTGGTTAACATAATGCTTTGTCGGGCAGATACTTCGGCTTTGCTGTCCTGAATTTATATTTCTTGATCTGCCCTTCAACAACATGTCAATAAGCGATAATTCACATGTAAGGAAAACTTATTTCTTAATTATGTAAGAAAACAGAACACGATAGAACTTAACAAAGAATAATACTTTAATTTCCCAGTTCTCTTTTATCTGATTTAAATGAATATTTTTTGAACTTAGCAATTTTTATATGCCTGATTGAAAAACAGAATGTCTTATTTTACGGCACTAGGTCTGTCTGTTGTAAATTTTTCATTTCCGAGTAAACCTTCTTACAACTTACATCCAGTCAATTGGTAAAGATTAAGAGTGTGATATAGTGTCAAGAGATCACACTCCAACAATTCCTGTTGCATCTGCTTTAGCAAGCAGGAGCAATATAGGAGTGTATGTTCCCGGAGCCAGTGTTGTTGTTATCATCAACAATGTCTACCCCAGGTCCATTTCTAAGACACTGCACAGCCTATTGTGATGAAATTTCACATAGCCCTGCATTTGTTTATTACAGAGTTATTGCCCCTGAATGTTAATACTTGTGCAGATATGAAGCTCAAAAATGGTTTGGCTGTAAGTTTTGAAATTTTATACATGTCCAGTACCCTTTAATTTCTGGAGAAATGGGCATATATTGACTCGTTTGTGGTGTTCTTTTAAGACAGTATAGATGGCTGCCTTAGGCTCAAGTACAGTAACATGTCATTTCAATTTGCAGTGATGCCGAAGTACATTTGAATGGCAGTATGCTGCATATTGCTTAAAAATGATGTTAAGGTGTATGGTGGCACTTTCAGGGGAAGCAACTCTGCCAATTACATTTTTGGCTCTCTTCTCCGTAAGGGTCAGCTCTTGTAAAGAATTTGCTCCATTGAGAGCAAATTCTTTGTTTCATGAGTAGGCCCCTTTTCGGAGGATATTGTTGTCCAGGAAAATATTTTTCCTTTGTATAAATGATGAAAACATGAAGGTGTACCCGATGCAAGCACACTAAAATATTAAATTTTTATATTTCTTGAACAGATAATCGTGAAGTAGAAAATCTTCTAACCCCAGATAGAAAAGGGCCACAGAAGAAACGTTATAATAGAGGTAAGCATGTGAGTTACCATATTTTTGCGGTAAGGAGACGTTTTTTCCCCTTCCGAAACAATCCCTGTTTTGAAAAAGTAAAATCCATTTAATAGCTGAAATACACAAGACTGATTTACGTATTTGTGGTAGTGTCGGAGGGGATAACTCCCATCTTATACTGAATAATTACTGTACACATATCTGAAAGAAAACATAGACTGAAATCAATTAATTGGTACAACAGGGTATAAGTAACATTATAAACATGCGAGAAGCATATATGGGCTGTGACACGACAAAACCAACAAAGTGGTATGTGTGCCCAGCAAAGACTCAGATCAACCTGGGCATCGACACAGTCTGATTAGGGTCTTTGCTTTGCACTTTAAGGTTAGCTAAGGATTTAAGCTGGCTTCATGGAGACAGAGAGGGCTCTGATCAGACTGGGCTTATGCCGAGGCTGATCTGATTCTTTGCTGGGTGCACATGCCACTTTGTTGGTTTTGCTGTGTGGCAGTTCATATATGATCAGTGGTGTCACATCCACAATGGCAGACCCTGATCTGGTGTTGTCCAATAGCCATACACAATATGGCAGCTGAGCAGTCAGAATTGCTGTCTGCCATGAAACGTGACTGTATCTGTAACAGCAAGCAGACAGCTGTTGTTAGTACTCAGTATGTTGGTTAACCCTTAAAGCGCCAAAAATGAAAAATTGTTGAATTTGCAAATGGTGTAGATCCAGATGAGGTGGCTCATAATGAGGCACCTCATCTGGATCTACACTGTTTGCCCAATAATCTTTGAATTCTCAATATGATATAGCTTGGACAAAACATTTTTTGAAATTTCTGCAAACGTAAATTCTGTCGTCTGCTTTTTAGCGCATTAAGGGTTAATATCAGTTTACAGTGTATGTTTCATCTGGTTGTGTTTTCCAGGCAACTTACCATCGGATTCCTCCAACCTCAGTTCAGTAACAACAAATGGGAAGAATAAGAAACCCCCACCCACTATACCTGCATACAAGAAAGGGGACATCACTATAACTGGCTTTGGGCTGCCTCGCTATTGATGGCAGTTGTGTCAGATTAGAACATCTTTTGATTAAAGTTAAAAAAAATAACCGTTGATTCAGATGGATCCGTGAGTCATGCCTTTTGGAGACTTTTAGGGTGTCTTTATGGCATTTTTTCTGGCCACTTTGGGCGCATTTTCCGCCCAAAGTAATTGACCTGTTGTCACCTGTCAGTCAAAATACGCATTGATCAGACAAATTAGGTTAAACCCTCAGACAAACAAATGCATATTTGTTTTTGTGACAACTTTCTTTTGAAAAATATACCTGGACAAATTTGAAAGGCAGAGTAATAATTGCTTTGGCATTAGGTCAGTTGTCATGCATCCTGGTGACATGGTCTGCCCATCTTAACAGAAGAATATATATGCAACAGAAGACTGATTAATTTACACATTGTGCTCACAGTCCGGTCCTCATTAACTTTTGATTATTTCGAAACATTTTGTGATACAGATGTTTGTGAAATGAGGATTGGGCAATGCTGAGCACAGCTGAAAGAATGAACACATATCATTATGCACAGGACTGCTTGTGCTGCATATCACATGTGTACTGTTATTACCCTAAATATAACAACACCAACAAGGTGGCATGAGTGCCCAGCAGACTCAGATCAGCCTGAGCAGCCGTTAGTCTGATCAGGCAGGCTCTTTGCTATGCACCTAATGAGTAGCTAAGGGTCTAAACTAGCTCCATGCCGACAGCAAAGACTCTGATCAGACTGGGTGGATGCCCAGGCTGATCAGAGTCTGCACTGGGTGCACATGCCACTTTGTTGGTTTTCTCGTGTTGCGGGTCAATTATCCACTGGCTGATATTATTCTAAAATTTTAAACTGATTGTACTATCTGGGCCCAGTTGTTCAGTATATTATTGTTAACTTCACAAAGCATCTGTAAATCCTCTAGCATGCAGAAAACCATGCATGGAACCTTTTTTTTTTGCTGAAAAAAATGTTAGAAGCTTTTGCAGTGCAATACTTGTACGTTTCTCTTTTTTTCTGCAAAAAAGAGTTGGTTTTTTTGTACAGTGTATTTGATAATGTAATGTCTAAGTAATGATATCATTTTTGAACAACCAGACCCTGTTGATGTTGGACAACTGCTTGTAGAATGGCAAACGTATCATGCATTCTATACCAATATTTGGAAACATTAGTGGTTATTATGCTACATGGAATTATGCAGTGTGTGAAAATGAACATAGACTCTTGTTCTGGGTCTCATGAATTCACGATTGTTTACATTTTCATTCTATATGCTCTGGCAAGTTTTTTATATGCTGAAATGCTGACGTTTACATTATTTTACAAGTTCAGTCTATTTATTGACTAGCATTTTCTATCTTCACTGTAATAGCTGCATTGGAAATCAAACATATCGACTACTAATTTCTACACGTTTGTGTAGATAACTTCACTGTTATAAATGATCCATTGAAAATTAGACATGTCCACTCCATATTTCTACACAAGTTGTAATATGTAGATAATATTTTATGAAATGTAACACTGCTATATATGATCAATTTCCGATATGTATGAACATGGCATAAATATATCACACTGTTTTCGATACATAAGGTACATGGGTAATTTTTTCAGGGGAAGCAACTCTGCCATTTTTTATTTTTGCCTCCATTCTCAATAGGAGTCAGCTCTTAAAAGAAAGAATTTGCTCTTGTAAGAGCAAATTCTTTGCTTTTAAGAGTAGACCCCCATTTTGAAGGGCTACATCATCCAGGGAAGCAAACAGGAAGTCACGAAAATGGTTCAGCTGTTTATAATGGCAGAAAAGCTTGAAAGTTTATCCATACACTTTATAACTAGGATGTGGTAATAATAACAGTTTAGTATGTTACCACTGAAAACACAGATAAAGCACCGAAAATACCCTTGGCATGGTAGACCATTTTTTTGTTCACATGGAAGAACATTACAGAACTTTATATCAAAGAAGAACATTTCTTATATTAAATTTCATTATATAGAAAAAAAAAAGTTTTTCAGATATGTGATTGTGTAGTTTCCATAGCACTGCATTTTCGATACTGATATTATGACATGCGTATAAGTTTTACGTGAAAGTTTTGGTTTGAATTTCTTAATCATAAAAGAAAACGATAAATTAAATGCATTTCAATTTTTACTTCAATGTTTTGTGTGGTCAGTCATTGTAATTTTGTGAAAAAGTGGTGCCAAATTCTATTTTGTTGATCTGACTTTTAATTGTTACATGCTGAGAAATAAGTATCAAAATTAATTGGTCATTAGTGACTGCTTATTTTATTATCTACAATTATTGTGCTTTCAATATTAAATTTTAGCCTGCTGAGTTTTTCTGCTTTTGTACTTAAAATGATTCAGTCATCTTTTAGTAATCAGAGGCTCAAATAAGGTATTTGAAGATAATTCTATTTATGTTTTCTATTAATTTTCCATGAAAACATGTTGGGGTACCTCATTAGAACTGTCTGGGTGAGACAGTTCTAATGAGGGGTAACAACCTAAGATATTATGGAGAAATAAGAAAAATTATGGCAGAAATATCATCAGCGACTCATCTGGACCTCTGGTTTGAGTCATCATTTGAGGGTGGGTTTCATTGGTAGGAAAGACTATAAATGGTGTAGACCCTCGTGTAGAGCAGTCTGGTAAGGTCTATACTGTTTGAAAAAAAAAATTGTTTTGCCTTCAGCAGGTTGAAGGTGAAGCTAATTTATTTATTTATTCAAAGAATCCGTCCATGACTTGTTTTGTGATGAATGTTTTGTGATATTGCATACATGTATATCTTCTAGTTTACACGATTGCCTGTGATAGTTTTGTACTTTACACTTTATCTCTTTCTTTTAATCATGGATCTTAAGGTGAATGGATACACCATTAAAGTTTTTCCTCCCTGGTTTACAAAGGGAAACAACTTCTAACACTTTGCATTTGCTTTCCTGAACAAACAAACCTTTCCCGATTGGGTCCACTCTTAACCCATTAATGCCCAGTGGACTCATCTATCTGTATATATTGGATGAGTCCACTTGTCATTTAAGGGGTGTCAGGTTTAGCTTATTTTTAGAATTTTATTTGACTTGGAAGAGAAATACCCATTTGTCTTAGGCAAAAAATGTACTCTGATCAGATGCTGCATTTTGCTGTGTCTAATCTGGGTCTGCACTGTTTCCCTATGTCCCATTTTCGGGATGCTAGGCAGTAATGGGCTAAAAGATGGAATTTTTACGAGAGTAAATTCTTTCCTTTAAGAGTTGATGTGCCCCGGGAGCAAATTTTTTCATGAAATAGACGTGCATTGAGAAGCCAGGCAAAAATGAAAATTATATGGAGTTACTTCCCCTGAAAGTGTATCAAGTCACCTTAAAACATTGGAGAATATACAATGCTTGCAACTGGATGATGTTAGATTAGATACATTTCAGATAAAAGGAGCCACGACACGACAAAACCAACAAAGTTGCATGTGTGCCCAGTGAAGACTCAAATCAGCCTAGGAATCTGCCCTGTCTGATTAAAGTCTTGGCTGTTGGCAAGGAGGTAGCTTTGACTCTTAGCAACCCTTTAAGCACACAGTGAAGACTCTGATCAGACAGGGCAGATGCCCAGGCTGATCTGAGTCTTCACTGGGCGCACATGTCACTTTGTTGGTTTTGTCGTGTTGTGGCTTAAATATCTGTAATCTCCAGAATGTAATGTAAATCATCTATTTATTTCCATTGATGTCTTATCATTGTATTTCTTCGGTTATAAGGTTTTGGGGGAGTGGGGTGGGAGGCCCCTTTCAGAACAAACATCTGAATCCTTATAAGATGCATCTAGATTTCTGGGATTGTTTTGAAAGGGGAAGCCCATCTGTCACAAGACTGGTTTACATATTTGCAGTAATTTTGGAAGGATTAACTTTCATCTTATAACCAAGTAAATCTTGGATTTTAAGCTAGTTTTTGGGCTCACAACCTAACAGGTGTCACATGGCTATTTCCAGTTAAACATTAGTTGTTCATAGTATTTATGAGGCTCTGGTATTAGTGAGCTAAGTGATTCCTGAATATTAGCATAACTGAATCTCTTGTGATTGCTAAACAATTTACAGTTTGACCTGAAAAGCAAATCTTAAGTTGCAACAAATCCAATTTTAGTGTACCCTTTTAGGCTGTTAAATTTATTCAGGTAACTTTATTGATCTGAATATACATTTTGTTTGTATATAAATGTTATCACTTTTTCTCTTTATTATAATATTTGTATACATGTATCTTTCTGCCATTTGAAACTAGAAGGAATCAAACAGCCACTGAAGTACAAGAATCTTGAATCAGGTAATAGCTCTACAACTCCTAAAATGTTGTACCAAAAATACTTGTAAAGGCTGTGTGATTCTTTCTTTCCTTGAATGGTATATTTTACCCATATTTATTGATCTTTCAGTAGAAAAGCTAGCAGTAGCTTGAGATATTGGCATATATTTTAACAGTAAAAATGAACTTGAAAAGTAAGATTTTGTGTTTGTCTTCAAATCCAATCTGTTTACTACAAAGGTAGCTGACCAGGCTGGTCTAATGCTTAGTATTACAGTCTTCCAGAACTTGAAAGAGAACCGTCTGCTTGGCCAGATGGACAGCAATCCTGACTTAGGATTATAGGGTTGCAGGTTTAAGTCCAGCTGGAGGCGAGATTATCTAAACCTAAACTATGCTTCATTGCTGAGTATCCCTCATAACCACCCTCCCTTTGTCCTGATATAACCGCAATACTGCTGAAAAGAGCACAAAAGAACAGTACTCCAGATTAGGGGTAACAGGGATAATTTAGGGATGATTTTTCATATAAAAACAATGTTGTGCCCCCTCATTAGGACCGTCTCGGAGAGGTTCTAATGAGGGGGTACAACATGTTTTCATTGAGAAAAAGGGAAAAATTATCTTTGAATTATCCTCAGCACCCCCTCTTATCTGGAGCTCTGGTGAATGATTAAGACTTTCCCAGTCTTAGCTGTTCATGTTTGTCAAAGCTGTCTTCTGCTGCCAGCATCAGATATCTCACTATAAGCATTTTCTCTGAGTATTCCCTGATATATAAGGAATCAACCATAGAACATGAAGTATTGCAAGTTTCATCTTAGTACCTAAGGCGACAATTAGAACTACAAGGCTTCTAAATATGGTAATTTTAACAGAAGTATATCACTTTTGACGAAATAAGAGCAAGAACAACAGAAGGGTTTTGCTTTCATTTTTAATTTTTTATCTTTTCTGAATTTTCAACCAAAGTTCGCGACTTCTGATAGACTACAATCTGGATGAAAACATTTTTTTCACAAATTGATCCATAAGAATATATTTCTGAATCCCACTTCTAATGAGATCCCAGATGTGTATAGAGAAAATCTCAGGAAAATCTAGGAGTTCATTTGGATGTACACCTCCATGTTTATCCACCAGGGCTCGGTTGTTCAAAGCAACGTTGGCCCAACACGCACTTTAAGAGGTATATGTTGTGACCCCTCATCTGAAACGTCTCATAGAGACGGTTCAGATGAGGGGTCACAACATATGTTTTTATGCAGAAATAACAAAAATTATCCTTAATTATCACCGAATACTCCCTCTTATCTAAAGCTCTGGGCTAGCCCAGCTTTTCTACATTTCTGCAAGTTAAATAACTTTTGTGACTTCCTGTTTGCTTTCCTCGGAAACAAACCCTTCCAAAATTGACCCCAAATGAAAATTGAAAATGACAGAGTTATTTCTCCTGAGATTGTACTCATTCATCTTAAACATGAAGCATATTATTAAATAAGTGTAATAATTTATAATGTCTGAAATATGAAATCTATGAACAATTTAGCACAGAGGTAAGTCACATATTGAACATCTCTGATTTATGCTAAAAACACAGAATAAAATAATTTGAGAATAATTAGTTGTTTGAGAAAATCTGAAGTTTCTGTTGAAAGAATTTCAGTTTGTAATGGCACTGAAAAACAGGCAGAGCATGGCATACTCTGACACAAATGATGTCAGAGATCTATTCCTATTACAATTAAGAGTTCATTTGGATGTCAAAGTGACATCATCAAGACGTCTTTCTGCCAAGGTACTAAGCACAACAGTTGGCCATTCCATAGTTGCTATGGTAACAGATCTATGATGTCACTGGTATCAGAGCATGGCATACATGCACCCCTTGAATTATAAGTGAGACGCAATCTGATATTCATACAATGGAAAAGTGCAGTTTTCTCAAACCCATAAATCTGATACTCTGTTTGAAATGATACTACATTTTAATGTTACTGTAAGAAATATGCCTCTGCCTATGAAAGCCCACAAAGCATATGTGAACCAGAGAGATGCAGACCAGCCTGAACGTCTTATCAGGGCTTCCACTCAATAGTTTATACTGTAATACATGCAAAACAATTTTGCCATCATCATGGAAATGGAGGATCATACATGAGTGCTCATGTATCATTCAATTTATTAAATGAGTTGGGGAAAAAGATAAGATGCTTGGCTATCTTATCGTTTTTCCCCAATGAGTTTAATAAATTCAATAATACAGGAGCACGAATGCAAGATTCTTTTTATCATATGACACTAAAATCGCATTTTAATAGCAAATTTTGCACTAAAGCGTCATGATTTACCCATTAGAAAAAGCGACGTTTTTATGGACGTCAACGCATAACGCTACAACGTAATTTGCATATTTAATCTAGTAGTGGATATCGATTTTAATGCATGGCTTTATTACATTCTCAGATGCGACATCATATGATAAAAAAACTTCCAACACTCTTACAACGAAAAACAACTTTTGTGACTTCCTGTTTGCTTCACTCGAAAACTGAGCCCTTCAAAAAAGTATTTTACTCTTAATGGAAAGAATTTGCTCCCTAGGGGCAAAGTCTTCCTTTTAAGAGTTGACCCCCAATGAAAAATGGCAGAGTTGCTTACCTTGAAAATGCACCCATTCTCCTAGTTGTTGGCCAGAACTGACCGACACTTCTTATTACTGGATGCTTTTAAACCACATAAATGCAGTCTGGCCAAGGTATGTCCTTTTTACCTTACAAAAGAAAAATCTGACCTTATATAGAGTTTCAGAGCTGACAACACTGTCCTGATCTACCGTAATGATCCTAAATATTCGGATGGACAGGGCTGAGCAAACATTGTAGACCCAGATCAAGGAGCAGTTTGATCAGGGTCTACAACATTTCCCATTCACTAAGCATCATTTGGATGCATTAATATGTGTAAAATCCATTTTATAAGAATTTTCCAACTATAATTCTCTGAAATTCAGTTGTCTGAAATTTTAGGGTTATTATGGTAAATCAGTATGAACGATGCTTCCCTTAACCCCCAATATATCTTTCAAAATGTAGCACCATAAGCACACAATAATTATCTCCCCTTTCACAATGTTTCTATGACTTTCTGCTAGGACCAGTCTAAACAGGATTGATGAACCAGGTTCCATGATCACAACAATGGGCTCCCCCATCACGCTGTTTCTCTAGGTTCCTGTTGAGACAAGTCTGGCAACACTGATAAACCAGGACCAATCGGATGACAATTATCTCCCCTTTTACACCATTTTTTTCTCGCTTCCTGCTAGGACCAGTCTGAACAACATTTGATGAACCAGGAACCCATTTTTGGAATACAATAATCCTGAAATACACACAGGGATTCATCAACAGTGGTTCTAAACTACTGGAAATAATTTCTACATCTTCATGTAGCTATGAAAAGCCCCAGAGCTCCAGATAAGATTGGGTACTGGGGATAAGTCAAAGATAATTTTTCTTATTTGTGAATTAAAACATATGTTGCGACCCCTCATTAGAACCATCTTGCCAAGACGGTTCTGATAAGGAGTGGTAACATAATCTTTTCATGAAGAACTATGGAAAAATATTCCTGTTACTCCTTCTTAACTGGAGCACTGCTGTCCTCATGAGACCCTGAAGAAGAACTCCTCCTTCTACAAAATATGACCTTGAGTTGCCCTAACAGACTACCAAAACAAGCATTAGTCATGCAATACATCTATGGCAATAATAGAATAGTCTCAACTTGAAATTTTCATTCATACTAAAAATGTCATATAGTGGTAATATAATATAATTGAGCTGTGACACGAGAAAACCAACAACAAAGTGATTGTGCACCCAGCGCAGACTCAGATCAGCCTGGGCATCTGCCCAGTCTGATCACAGTCTTTGCAGTCTGCATGGAGCTTGCTAGACCCTTAGCTACTCTTTAAGTGCTTAGCAAAATGTCTGATCAGACTGGGCAGATGCCCAGGCTGATCTGAGTCTGCGCTGGTCGCACAACCACTTTCTTTGTTTTCTCTTGAGGCTGCTCATATATATATTGAACTGAGCTGTGACAAACAAAATAGCTGCTTACTGTAAAATTCGAACTCACACTAGGTTGTGCAGTCACACAAATCAGAACCTTCATGTTTTGAACACAGATTATTCATGGTCTACAGATAATATCATCATAGAGCAATGGTCCTTAGCAGGGCCCAGTTGTTCAAAAGTAACATCACTAGTTAAAGAGACGCTGAATTTTCAAACATATTGTAAATAAGAACACTGACATTTTTTACAATGCTAAAGCTCCTCACAATTTTTCCACAAAAATATTATGGCAACCGACTTTGTGAGTACTGTAAGACTTAACACTGATATTTTTTGTTGAAAATATTTGATAAGCTTTTGCATTGCAAAAGCTTTTCACATTTTTTTCAACAAAAAATATCAATGTATTTGAGATATTAACGTTTGAAATCTTAACGTCTCAGTAACTAACGACATCGTTAGTTTTGAACAACTGGGCCCAGACTGCCATTCTGAGTCTTTGCTCTTCATGTACACTCTAAGCACCTTTATGTGTGTCACAGCTCATTTCTCCAGTAAATGAGCTGCAACAAGAGAAAACCAACAAAGTGGTTGTACGCCCAGTGCAGACTCAGATCAGCCTGGGCATCCGCCCAGTCTGGCCAGACTCTTTGCTAAGGGCTTAACAGGTAGCTCCATGCGGACAGCAAAGACTCTGATCAGACTGGGCGGAATCCCAGGCTGATCTGAGTCTGCGCTGGGCGCACAACCACTTTGTTGGTTTTCTCATGTCATGGCTAAAATGTATTTTTTCCACCCTATTCCTGTATATAATGCAAACAGTGCAAGCCCTGATGAGATGCCACATTCTTTGTAAGCTAGTCTGAGTCTACACTGTTTGAAAAGGTCCATTTAATGGGACATTAAGCATTGCTAGGTTAACATGATGGTTTATTTCCTTAATACCATGAATACAGAATTTATTGTTATTGTAATCCTTTGGATAGAAGTGTGGCAATGAAACTGTAAATTTACCGTATTCAACCTAATTAGCGCACATGCTCCTATAAGCACACATCATGGTAATTTTTTAGGCATATGACTATATTTTTACTGGTCTATCTCTTTGTTTGCTAGTTTACAAGAGCTAAAGATTGCTACAGAATCTTTCATTTTACGTTTGTAGAACATCTCTGTCCTTCTGTAACTATTATTTAAGCAACTTTTCTACTATATGTATACTTTACCTTTAAATTTGTTTCGTATATAATGAATCGTTGAAATGTGCGCTTATCAGAAAGAAAATTTACTACAAGTATTTTGTCTCCATTTTGAAAAAGTTAAGTGCACAGGGTGCTAAAAGGGTTGATTATGGTATACTTTCAAGAATCAAACAAGAATGGAAAATTAGAAGTAATCTGACAATGCAAAGTATAATTGTATATTCCTGCAGTTACCAAATATTTTAGGACCATATAGTGTCTAAGCCAACATCATAGATATAGAACAGACTGCTTCAGCAATCTGCAGTTTGAAAGTCTGCAAAATATGTTCTGCCACACTGCTCAACAGTATAATCAACTTGTGGACAGTTTAGGATCTTTCAGCAATTAGTTTAAAGTTTCATATTTTTTTCATGCAATTACTGAATGTTAAGGTGCATCGGTACGTCCATGTATTTCGGCAAGGGGAACAACTTTTTTTACTTCCTGTTTTCTTCACTGGGCAATGAAACCCTTTTAAAAGGGGTCTACTCTTAAAAGAAAGAATTTGCTCCTATTGGAGCAAATTCTTTCCTTTAAGAATTGACCCCATTGAGAAGGAAAGCAAAAATGAATGTCAGAGTTGTTGCCCCTGAAAGTGAAACCATTCACCATAAGGTGCCCAATATTTACAGTAATCATGATTTTAAGACTCACTCTGAGAACTGTTTTACAGTCGTTGTCTGACGGCGACATTCCCGACTCAGCTTCAATCTTCTTCACGAACGTTCTCTTATTCACTTTATAATTGGTGCATAGGAGATCTACAAGAATTTTACGAAGCTGCAAGGGGGAAAAAGAAAAGTCATTTTAGCATAACGAAGATCATGGCAATTTTGAACAGTGGTTCATGAGAAGTATATTAAAGATACAGGTATTTATTTTTTTGACTTATTTTCTTTTAATGACAACCATACTGGATGGCCAAATCCATAATTTTTGTAAACTTAGAACTCTAAGCGCCCATGCTAAGATGAGAGTAAGCAAAATGGGAACATTCCAAATATAAGATGTTGAAAAAATTTAAATAAACATTCATATTCATGTAATATATACGGTTCACAAAAAGTAGGGGATATTAAGATATTAAAAATTGTGTAAATTAGAAAACATATCAAATCCATCTGAAACGGCAAATGTCAATCAGAAAAATATTCGATTAAACATTTTGCATTACAATTTTGATGATATATCCTGTCATGTGATCTGCGTGTAATTCGTTTTAGACAGGGGGTCGACACCCAATTTTCACACGAATCTGCTACAAAAACAGATCCTTTTCAGATTACAAAATTTACACAAAAACACTCGTTTTGATTCATTTAACAAGCTGAAAACTGCTTTTACGCGCTGTTGCATCAAAATAAAGAGTGCAAGCCATAAACGTGTGAATTTTTCGGTGACTCGATGTACCTGTACGATTTTTGTTTTCTGGTTTTCTTCCCAAAATGACCGTTTTGAAGAAGAAAAAAAATCTTTTAGCATACAAAACTTAAAAGTGCATTGAAAAGTTAGCCTAGTTGAAAAATTTGAACAAATTTTTGTTCGAATTTACCACATTTTTGTCCTGACCCCCTGTCTGAAACTAACTGTATGCATATCACGTGACAGGAAATATCGTCCAAACTTTCATGAAAAGTGTCTTAATGGATGTTTATCTTATCGATACTATGCGTTTCATATGGATATCACATTAGTTGTATATGCTACAATTTTTCAAACCTGAATATCCCCTACTTTTTGTGAACCGTATAGGTTAGGGCTTTTCAAGGAAAAGCTACATCCTGGGACGGGACCAGAAACTAATTAAAATTTTGGTGGTGGGTTTGTAGAGATAGACATACTATATTTCTTACTGTAAATGTAATTAAAATTTCTTTGGTGGTACCCCTCAAATAAAGTTTTGATCCTTCCCTGGGAGGTACTCAGGGCTGGAAAAATCCACTCTTTCGCTCGCCATGACGAGTGCCTCATGCTACAGGACAAGAAGAATTTCTCAATACTGCCAAGGTAACTTATTAATTTCACTATACATCATGTGACGCAGGTGAGTGACAATTAAGAAATTTCCAGCCCTGATACTTTTATCTGGAATAGTCCTTACAATATAAACAACAATTTTCTTTGAATTAAAACCAGGCATCTGCTGTGTCCTCGTACAAGGAACAGTCCTGGAATTTATAATCTTTCTCTTATGATTTGTTTATAAATTTAAACAAATATATGCTATCAACTGATATGTGTAGATACAAGACAGTGTATTTTAGTTAAAACAGCTCTAAAATTTCGTATTTCTGAATATTTCCCACTTTGGCCAATCAAAAGTATTTCCCAGGATGGTATTTACTGGTAATTACTGCTGGGAATTCCTACCCCCTCCCCCCACCCACAGAAACGGTATTTCCTGACCAAAGATGCATATATATGTCTCAAACGGTGTGACTCATATGTAATAAGCTCCCATTCCTGTGAAACAAGAACTGACTGCAGGGAAAATACGGTTACTTACAGGATCTAATTCATCTCCGACTTTTTCCAACAAAAATACTTTCTCCTCTTTCCACTGAAATAAAAGCACAGGATCAGCAAACAACACTGATGTTGCCGAGACAATGTCATGATGTATGCTTGCATGAAGTTTCATTACAAAAGGTCTTTTAGTCTTCAAGAAATGGAGCTAAACGTAGTGGGCAAAAGTAGTTGATGACAACAAGGAAGCCAATGGAAGCTGGGTTCGAGGTTATAAAACTGGAGAATAATCTCAAACTCAAAATAAAGCACACTGATTGGCTGCTTCCGAGCATGTGCTCAGAAGCAGCCAATCAGTGTGCTTTATGTGCTCGGAAGCAGCCAATCAATGTGCTTTTTTTTGAGTTTGAGAAAGTACTAAGTTTTTTTTATCCCTTTGTTGCTCCTTCTTTGTTAAAGCAGTCCCAACAAAAAGCAGGCCATTTTTATGTTACATCACTCAAAACCTGCCTATGGTGTCCTTTTTAGTGTAAGTAGGTCACTGTGACCTACTTTTGTGGGACCTGACATGAAGAGGTTAAAAGCGTGCACTGACAGAGTTCACAGGGCCTAGCTGAGATACAGGGCTGAGGTCTTAAACTGTATGGTGTCATTTTTCTCGAAATTCGTCTCTGTGACCCAGTTTTGTGGGAGGTGACCTGGTGGGTTTCAGTGCAGGCATTGATGGAATTTGGAAGACCTGAGACTTACAGAAGATGAGATACAGTGCCAAGCTCATAAACTGTTACAGAAGAAACAGAAAATCTGCATGTTTTATTCTGCAACAATTCACTGTTTCGGAGTATGTGAGTCTAATTGCTGACATTATTTGGAATTACAGATGATTTTTGTTACGTTTTGCAGATGTTCCTTGACATTAGACAGTGTAACAGCTCTTTTTCACTGTAAAATTGTCAGAAACACATACATCTGTGATACAGTGAACAACATTGGCAGGATTATGCATGGCAGATGGAAGGGTTGGGAGAATTTGAAGGAAAAGTATTACTTTTGAGTGTTAGAATTAGCTGAAAAAGTTCAGCTCT
Organism: Ctena decussata; assembly: GCA_963989385.1. Lineage (NCBI taxonomy): Eukaryota > Metazoa > Mollusca > Bivalvia > Lucinida > Lucinidae > Ctena > Ctena decussata. The sequence continues at coordinate 49,299,983 of OZ022500.1, forward strand.
AGAAGTGCAGTTCAGTAATATTTCACGGGCAGTCAATTGTAAGAAGATATATCACTCCCACTCTGCACTTGTAAATTATTATCTACTTTACAACTGACCTCCAAACATTGATTTATTACTCCATATTAATTGCTAGAGTTGATCTTGTTCATAAATAAGAAAAAATGCTCTACAATTATCATCAAATCCCTGTTTTCTGCAGCAATCTAATGCAACTCTGCAAGTTTTCCAACACAAAAGTCATTTAACTTTCTAGAAGCATCATCAACATTAATATCAGTATTAAAATAAATAATCATGTTAATACACTGTAGTGTATTAGCAATGCATTTAAGGCAAATGGGTAACCTCTGCATTTTCTCTAACATTGCTACAACAGGGAACAGCCTTTGTAGCATTCTGTTTGCTCTTGTGGGCAATGAAACTGTTCCAAAAAGGGGGTCTACTTTTAAAGGAAAGAGTTTGCTTCCTCTGGAAGCAAATTCATTCCTTTAAGAGTTGACCCCCAATTAAGAAAGGAGGCAAAAATGAAAACAGCAGACTTGCTTCCCCTGAAAGTGTACCCTTTCAGCTCAACATTCCAAATTTTCAAATACCGGTAATGCTTGATGGTTGCAGAAAACACACCTACCTTTGCATTTAAAGGATTTCCACCAACTTCTATCACAGTTTGCTCAAAAAGTTTATCTGACACCCCCTTCCCTAAAATATGTCCAGGAGGTAGTGATGATAACTTAACATTAAACAAGCGTTTTAATTCACTAAGACTTAGCACAAATCTACTATATAATTTTTCTTGGACAAAATTCACTAATTCGGTTCGAAGTTCTAAAGGAATAGAATCTGAATGTTCTAATCCATTATCGGCACAAATTTCCATAGTTTCACCATTAAGAACACTATTATTGTCTTTCATTTCTTTCAAGGCCATTTCAATGTCATTTTCCTGTTCTATATCACTGTGGTCTGATATAGACCGACCACTTAAAGTCCGTTTTCTTGACCTTGAAGATGTCCTCCTCCTCCGTGGTCGCTCAGCAACCTGCTCTGCCATGGCAACTTCTGAAATGTTATGATATTAAAAAAATGTAACATCTAATCACACCTCCCAATAATATAGTAACAAGAATTCTGCCCTGTCTGTGCATTGCCCTAAAAAACAGAGTAACCATACAGCTCAACAACTGTTTACCTCCCCTGAAGCTGCGGCTGTAAAAATCCTAACAATCAAGACTAATAAAATACCCAAACTGGCCTGAATATGGAAGTTTAGTTATACAATGCGATAATATGTCTAAAAGATACAGAAAGAATAGCACACTACAGTGTATGCCCTGATCAGACTGCCCCTAATGCAGCAGTCTGATCTGGGTCTGCAGTGTTTGCTCAAACCTATATGTGACAGATTGATTGATTGATTGATTTTATGCTTAACGTCCACGGTAAACAACTAAGGTCATGTCGGGACGGTCAGTTAACCTAACCACACTATTCCTGGGCAGGCTTAGACCTCCTAAGTGGTTAACCAGTACTAAGTGCACATACTTTCGCCAGTAACAGACAACTGCCCTTCTTGAATCAGCGGAAGGAGAAACGAAAGTATGTGGCCAGACCGAGTTTCGAACCTAGGACCTCTGACTTATGAGTCAGGTGCCCTACCGATTGCGCTACGCGGCCCGATATGTGACAGTGCCTGACATTTTGAGCCTTGTGGAGGTGTGATGTTGATGTCACAAATGTGAAATTGAAGCAACATCGTAAAATTTGCATGTAAAGTTAACTGGATTTCCACGCACAGACTAATAAATTTTAAAGTGTCCCCTGAAAAGTGTGATTCAACATTTCTTTAATTTTCTTCATCTACACTCTTATAAGAATGTTCGCAATATACAAAAACAATGTCATAAACCAGAGTTATAACAGTTTATCCAGCTAGTGTGTAAATTGTATCCAATCAGTGAAACAAAAACAAACAATTGGGTTGGTGTGAATTTCGTTTGCTTTTGCAGTAAACCTTAGCGCTATTGCTTTGTGCTTTTCGAAATCTATTCTGGAAGCACTAATAAAAATAATAACAAGAGCTGTCGCCTGACAGCATAGCTCGCCTGAATAGGTGCTTGCCCATCACACAGTCGCTTTGGAGGTGTGGACTTCTATGCATAAAACTTCAGGCAAGCATGTCCACAATGACAACACATTTATAAACAAAAGTTATCTAAGAAATAAGTCTTAAAGTAAAATTAAAATAAAAAAATCCACATGAAATTTCAAAGTCCATGAGCTTGAGGTCAAAATACTAAGCGGTAGGGGTGGGGGTGGGGGGCTAGGATGTAACAAAACCTTGAACCATTATCTAACATCAGTCCAAGTATTAGTATCAACTGAGTCCATCGTGGCACTGTGAAATTATGTCTTCATAAATATAAAACTTTAACCAAAATCTTTAAGACAAAATTCTAAGTCGATCATCCAGTGGGGTAAGTATATAGTGTTTTGTAAAAACTCATAAAAGTGTCTAACATCAGTTCAAGTGTAAACTAAATCTCTGCCAAGCATTATGAATCAGTATGCAATTAGAAAACTTTAATAAAGAACAAATTTCCAAAGTCCGTGACCTTGACATCAAGGTCACTGAGCGGGGTTGGGGTAGTACTCGGCAAAACTTTGGACTAATATCTAACTAAAGTGCAAATATAAAAAAAATTCATCACTGGGTTCAGGAGATATGTGTCTTTAAAAAACTTTAACCAAAACATCCAATCAATAAAAAAACAATTTTCTAAGTCCATGACCTTGACATCAAGGTCACTGAGGGGGGTGGGGGTAGTACCTTGGAAACCTTTGGACCAATATCTAACTGCAGTGCAAGTATCAAAGGAATCCATCCATGGGTTAAGGAGATATTGGGCTTTATAAAACTTTAACCAAAACATCCAGTCCAAAAATACTCCAATTTTCTAAGTCCATGACCTTGACATCAAGGTCATGGAGTGGGGTGGGGATGGTACCCTGTTAAACTTTGGACCAATATCTACCTACAGTGCAAGTATCAAAAGAATCCATCCATGGGTTAAGGAGGTATAGGTCTTTAAAAAACTTTAACCAAAACATCCAATCCGGACGCCGACGCTGACGCTGATGCGGACGCCGACGCCGGGGTGACAACAATAGCTCTTCCTGAACTTTCGTTCAGGCGAGCTAAAAAGAATTCATCTATGGGTTCAGGAGATATGTGTCATTAAAAAACTTTAACCAAAACATCCAATTATTAAAAAGACAATTTTCTAAGTCCATGACCTTGACATCAAGGTCACTGAGGGGGGTGGGGGTGGTACCTTGGAAAACTTCGGACCAATATCTAACTACAGTGCAAGTATCAAAGGAATCCATCCATGAGTTAAGGAGATACTGGGCTTTAGAAAACTTTAACCAAAACATCCAGTCCCAAAAAACTCCCAATTTTCTAAGTCCATGACCTTGACATCAAGGTCAAGGAGTGGGGTGGGGGTGGTACCATGTTAAACTTTGGACCAATATCTAACTACAGTGCAAGTATCAAAAGAATCCATCCATGGGTTAGGGAGATATAGGTCTTAAAAAAACTTTAACCAACACATCCAATCCGGACGCCGACGCGGACGCGGATGCCGTGGTGACAACAATAGCTCTTCCTGAACTTTCGTTCAGGCGAGCTAAAAACTTCAAATACAGAATTTCTGATTTTCGCTCCATATAGCCTCAAAATGTCAGACACTGTCATGTGTGTACTGATACTTAGAATTATTAAATTACATTACCTTTGATTTTCTTTTCTTGTTGTTCTGTGATATTAAGCTGTTTACTAAGTGTCTGATACTTAGCATCCCATAACATCTTCTGTCTGTCAGCCACATCCTGATACCTACAGTCAAAGAGACTCATCATATCAGCATGGGGTCATGGAACATTTCTGGACAGCAAAAACTTTGACTACCGGTAACCTGCACATTGGTGCAGGCAGGTCAGAGTCTACACTTTTCATGAAACAAAAAGTTTAAGTTCCACAGTTTTCTGATGCATGCATTCTTAAAGTTGCAACTCATACAGGTGATAGTATGATAGCTTATGGTGAATGGACACACTGAATCAACTCTGCCATTTTCATGTTGTTTTTTTTTTTGTTTTTTTTTCTTTCTTTCTTTTTCATCCCCTAGGAGCAATTTCTGTCCTTTGAGATTAACACCCCATTTTGGAAGGGCTTCATAATCCAGGGAAGCAAACAGAAAGTTACAACAGCTGTTGATTTTTGTGAAAATGGCAGAAAAAACATGGAGATATACCTAAACTTAAAGTTAAGATATATGCCATATAGAGATACAACTCTTTCTTTCTCTTGTATCTTGCTATATTTCTTTTCTGTGCATTTTAAGTTTCTGATCATTTTTTGTGCATTTCATACGCTCTTCATACACATGTACTCTTTTCTTTCCCTTTCCATTCAGCTGATATTGACTACTGTAATGTGCCTAAATTTTGGGACATCTAAAATAATTAATTTTCCATTTGGGACAAATGCAAAATTAATTATTTTGTGTGTTCCAATACTTGTGCACATTATAGTAAATGATTTTAAAGGATCTTCACATTCACCAAACATTCTCTTTTTCATATGTAATTTACTATTAGCAACCAAATATACAGTGCATAATTTTATTATTTTAGACTCAATTCATGAACAATTATGTATATATTATGCAGCCTTATCTGAATGTTGCTATATGTACATATTGTCAGAATTTCTCTACACAATGATGACACAGGTAACTTTCAAGACAGCTAAATTTCCATACATCATTCAGGTAGTACAAAAGGAGTATTCCAAACCCTTTAATTTCATGATACACAGAGCGTCCTAGTGCTTCATCATGATTACAGGTACCTAATTTTGAGGCAATAAAACTCTGGGCCAGTTGTTCAAAGCATCGTTGGCTTAACAAAGCTGTTAGTCAAGGATTCATTAAGTCTTCTAGTACTCATAAAATCAAGGGTGCTTATATTTTTGCTCAAAAAAATTAGAGCAGCTTTTATAATGCAAAAGCTCCTCATGTCTTTGGCAAAAAAATGGCAGTATTTTTACCTATGTCTGAAAATTTAACGTCTCACTAACTAACGAAACAGGACCCCGGTGAACTACAGCAAGTGAGCAGGGACTCACATATACCCAATCCCAGTTAGTGCCACCACCTTTTAAAAACAAAATTGTCAAAAAAAAAACTTTAATGCAAATATTATACAAATTTCTATGCCCGTGGCCTTGACCTTAGGTCAGCAGCAACACCCAGATGATATCAAGAAACATGTAGTAAACCATGTCATGCATCAAACAGCTTCATTCTAATGTACTGGAACCAAGTGCATAACAAGAATCTCATGTAAAGCTGTGTATTGCCTGTGTACACATTGTCACAATGCTACACTAATTCTCATAAAAATTTTTATGCCACCACTGGTATCATTGTCTCATATTCTGTTAGTCACATGCAAGAAATAATGACAACAAATGTCTGAGTCCTAACTGACCCTACCTCACCCTAGACATAATCCAAAAGCTATTAAGAGATATCATGATTCAAATATGAAAAGAACCTGACATACAGCTAAAGAAAAATGGCAATCAAGAAGGTATAAGCCTAATTTTTGACATAATTATTGACCCTTGGCCCTACCCAAGGGCCTGATCAAAGGAATTCTATAGAGACATCATGAACAAAATACGAAAGGAATCTGAAACATAAGAACAATCAGAAAGGTTAAGCACAAAACTTTGATGTAAAAGTTGACTAATAATATCACAACAGACATATGATAAAATACCATATAATCCCTGGCATTATTTGCATGCTGGACGTATTATAATTCTCTCTTTACAGCACCATTTTGTCTCGCAACATACCTGTCTGTGAAATCGTAGTCATGTGGAAACACAAACTCCCAACCATGGTTGACCTTGATCCTTGACATCTGTTCTAAAATATCCTTGACGTCTTCACTTGGCAACTGAGAAAAAGAGAGGTCAAGATTATATTACTATTTACACCAAACACATAATGACACAAAACATTGGAACAACCTGCCTAAGCAAACAGTGAAGACCAAAGTCAGACAGCTCCAAATGAGCAGTGTGATCAGACTCTGTGCTGTTTGGCATTCTACCAATTTTCTGACAGAGTGTCGCCAGTAAATTCTATTTCTTCAATATTAAAAGATACATGCATATATTTTCAGGGGAAGCGTCTCTTGTCTCTTTTCTCAACAGAGGTCAACTCTTAAAGGGAAGAATTGGTTTTTTGAGGAATGAATTTTTTCCTTTAAAAATAGACCACTTTGGGAAAGGATTTGCCACTCAGGAAAGCAAACAAGAAGTCACAAAACAAGAATTCCGCGGAATGCAATGTCGCACCTGCTATGTGCCTTCACATGAAAATCTAAATGCTAGGGTAGACATTAATTATGCAAGGGTGGACGTAAGGTCACTGTGACCCTATTCCGCTACAGATTTTTTCATTTTGATAATTCTAAATACCAAGGTCCCATTAATGTTTCACACAAAATTTCAGTCAAATATACCAAGCGGTTCTGGAGAAAATGTTGATTTTGTTGGTTTTGCTATTTTTAGTAATGGCGGCCATCTTGGATTCTCGACATGGCTGAATTTTATAATTCTGAAGCCCTGCAGTCTGATCATGCTGCATGTGAAATTTGAGAACCATGGATGCAGTGGTTTCAGAGAATAAGCCGTTTGAATGGACTTAAACGCTAGGGTCGATGTAAATTATGCTAGGGTTAACGTAAGGTCACTGCGACCTAATTCCGCTACAGATTTTTTTCATTTTTATAATTCTAAATACAAAGGTCCCATTAATGATTCACTCAAAATTTCAGCCAAATATACCAAGCAGCTCCGGACAAAATGTTTTTATTCGTTTTGCTATTTTTAGTAATGGCGGCCATCTTGGATTCTCAACCTGGCTGAATTTTACCATTCTGAAGCCCTGCAGTCTGATCATGCTGCATGTGAAATTTGAGAACCATGGATGCTGTTGTTTCAGAGAATAAGCCTTTTGAATGGACTTAAACGCTAGGGTCGACGTAAATTATGCTAGGGTCGACATAAGGTCACTGCGACCTAATTCCGCTACAGATTTTTTTCAGTTTCATAATTCTGAATATTAAGGTTCCACTTATGCTTCATACAAAATTTCAGCCAAATATACCAAGCAGTTCTGGAGAAAAATTGATTTTGTTGGTTTTGCTATTTTTAGTAACAGTGGCCATCTTGGATTCTCGACCCGGCTGAATTTTACAATTCTGAAGCCCTGCAGTCTGATCATGCTGCATGTGAAATTTGAGAACCATGAATGCAGTGGTTTCAGAGAATAAGCCCTTTGAATGGACTTAAACGCTACGGTCGACGTAAATTGTGAACGGACGGACGTACTGACGGACGTACAGTCTGACGGACGGAAAACTGGACGCCTATATCGCATCTTGCTAAAGCAGGTGCGACAAAAATTGCAGAAAACATGGCAGTGTATCCAAACACGTAATAAGATTTAGTACTGAAACCGGTAACAGTGTAACATCATTTTGGGCAGTCATGTTGCTGCAGACACAAAGTTTTGTGGATTGTATGTTGTACAGAAACAGAGTTCACAGACATGCATACATGTACCAGACTTTCCATCATGATGTTAAGACTTAAAGCATCAAAACTTAAAATACTTGAATTTGCAAATAGTGTAGATCAGAGCCCCCTAATCTAGATCTACACAGTTTGCCTTTTTGTCTTTGAATTCTGAATATGATGTAACTTGGAAGAATTTTTTTTTTGCAAGAGCTTTATCAAGAGAATTTTAAGTGTTTCAATATTGCAATACATGTATAACAAGTTGAAATGCTATACACACAAAAATACAAATATTCAGTTGTAAAATCAGACACAAATCAAACTTAAGCTTCGTTCACACCAGCAAAGTTTTTTTTGTCACAGAAACTTTAGCAAAGGGGAAGTTTGCCAAACATTTTGCATTCACATGGAGAAAATTATTTGACACAGAAAAATGTAACAAAGACTCTTTGTCAAATAAACTTTAGTAATGAAAAATTTACAGCAGTGTTCACATGAACAAAGATTTCTAGTCAAAGTGACCTGGACAAAATAAACTTTACCTGTGTGAACTGCCAACCATGCCACATTTTCTTTGTTAAATATGCTTTGTTCAAAATCAAACTGATTTGATTATGAGCAAAGTTTTCCATGTTCATCTCCATAGCTAGTTTCTTTATATTCCATGGCAAATTTTCTGTTCACAAGGCAAATTTTGCAGTCATACAAAGTTTACCATATTTTGGCAACGAAAATGTGGCATATATTTTTTTTCACACAAGCATATTTTTCTATACCAAACCATCTTTGTCACAGAAACTTTGCCCATCAAACACTGTAAAAATTGGGCACCCAAAATAGTAACTCAAGGTATGCTAAAATGGAACAGTTTGTTTTTACAATGCACTTATGCATCCAAAATATGTAGATCCACTTGCAAACAGTGTAGACCCTAACTAGTTTAGGAGCAGTCTGATCTGGTTCTGCCCTATTTGCTCAGACCTATCTGTAACAATACTTAGAATTTTTATGGAAAGGGTTGTCAGTTTCATAAGCTAGCTAGAACAAAAGACATGGTCTTTTTCTAACAGAAGTAACCACTGGAAATACTGGACTTAGTCTACTACTATGTAACATTTCGGCCATGATCCAAGTGTTGGAAGCTACACAAGAACTTGGGGCAAATTTTGACACATTTAAAAACCTACCTTTATGACTGAAGCTAATTCTTTCCTTGTAACACAGCGGGACTGGGTAAACCTCCACATCTGTCAATATAAAGAGCTCCAGTTTGTTTCTATATGATAATTCTGGAATAACTGTTCTTCTCTGGCCATCAAAATTTACATTATGGTGAACTGACATACTTTGAAGGAAAGCAACTCTTGTCATAGTCATTTTTGCCCCCTTTCTCAATGGGGTTCAACTCTAAAGGCAATGAATTTGCTCCTTTAAGAGTAGAGGATTTTGTTGCCCAGGAAAACTAAAAAGAAGTCACTTCCCCTTCGTAAAAATGGTGGAAAACATGATTACGTACCCATACACTTTAAAGTCCATCATTTGAATCCTGTTGTGGAGGTGGTTCACATGCTAGGCCCTAACATATCAGCCGCAACACGAGAAAACCAACGAAGTGGTTGTGCACCCAGCATCTGCCCAGTCTGATCAGAATCTTCACTGTCCGCACTGAGCTAGATTACAACCTTAGCTACCCTTAAACATACAGCAAAGATTCTGATAAGACTAGGTGGCTGCCCATGCTGATCTGGGTCTTGCTGGGCCCACATGCCACTTTGTTGGTTTTGTCGTGTTGCGGCTCATATTATCATGAACACAAGTCATCTCAGAATTACCTCCATAATTCCACCCCATAAGCAGCTCTGATACAGTTCAATTGGTTACATGTATGGACAAGGGCATACTTAAAAAAGAACTAACACTACTGATCAGCCTCAACAGACCTACTCTATGATGTGGCAATCATTTCAAAACTCACAGGGAAAAATACTTTGTATCTTTCTCATGCAAACTTGTCTATGAAGCAAGTCAGATATATGAAAACTTTTAACTCTTTTTTCAGTTTGTCATAAATCATTAAAGCAACTGCCTTTATCTCATTTTTAAAGCTATTGCCCCTGCTTTTAATGACTTTACAGCAATTGAATGGGGATAAAAGCTGAAAATGAATCTTGATAGTTTTATGAAGTTACGTACCATAAAGTCTCTACCCCTACACAGCAGTTCTGAGGAGGAGCTGTGGGGATTATAACCATCTTTGGGATACAAGATCTCACTGAAATAGAAATGTACTATAACATAGTTCTGTTTTTATTCAAAATACGACAATTTAGTGGTAATGACAACCCAGCAGCTATAATACTACATACATGTACTAAGAACAAATGATTTCACTTTCAAATTGCTGTTCAAACAAGAAATAGATGTTTCTGGAATGCAACCACTGATTAAGGAAAAGTTGCATAAGCTTTCTGTCCGAAAAAAACAAAAATGTTTTGAAATATATGTTTGAAAACATATGCAACTAATAACGTCCTTAATTTGGAACACACATCAAGATATCTGTATATCATATATGAAAGATTCTATTTGCGCCAGGAACTGCAAAAGAGCACCAATGGCATACATGAACACAAAAGACTCAGACCAGCTTGTGCATCCGTGCGGTCTAATCACAGACTTTGCTGTTCTGTACAAACACAATGTGAATGCACCCTGAGGACTCTATACATACCGTATACGCGGTAATTTTCGCGATCTTCTAATTTTCGCGGTATTTCGCGGTCACTATGAAACCGCGAAAATTAAAAATCGTCAAATATTTTCATTTTCCTGATTAAGAGTCTTCGGTAATCCAATGTCTGTTTGCCTTGGTAATTTCGGTACATTTCATTAACAGGTGTAACCATCGACTCATCGACAGTGCTAATTATAATTAAAACATACATGTACATGCAATAAAAATCTGAGGACAGGATCATAAAAAACTATATGACACGCTAATCGATTACACAACAATTATACACAGTTATTGATTTGTGCCAATCAAACTGATGATTGCTGATGATACCTTTAACTGTTTTAATCACAGCCACTATACAATTGCCGTCTCTGGTTTATGTACAGAATTATCAGTCTGGGTAAAAACTGTCCTAACTACATAACTTCTTCGTTACTTTCCTGTGAATACTTTGACATTTTTATACAACCACTTTTAATTTAAATTAAAAATCACGAAAATTAGTGTTTATATTTTGGACCCAAAACCAAGAAAATTTGAACCCACGAAAATTACCGTGTGTACGGTATGAAGGACTGTACAAATTCATAGACTGGTTTCAGTCTTTGCTGTTCCGCAGGTATTTTAAGCAGCTTTTCTGCATAAAATACAGCTCATTTGGTCTGCAGCACTGAGCACATATAAGCCAGAGGCTAATCTATTTTTTCTTGTGTATATATACCACTTGACACTTTCTCTCATGATCAAGCCCATATGTATCTATGAAGCAATGTTGAAGACTCTATCCCTTTTGGTTATGTAAAAACTGGGCTAAAGGCCACAGATAAATAAATGGAAAAGTGAATATTTTTGTCCATGTGCACAAAGGTGTATGCACATGCACACAAACATGCACATGCAGACACACATGTAAGGTAGTGCATAAGCATGTGTATGCTTCGCAAAGTCATACTTAAAATGTTAAAATATGAGAATTCAAAGACTAGAGGGCAACACTGGAGATTCAGGTTATGAGCTCATTATGAGCTGCCTCATCTGAATCTGCAATGTTCAACTACTTGCATTTTTGGTGTTTTAAGTGCTATTAAAGCATTCTGTTACCAAATTGTTAGCTCGGATTTTCAGAACAATTATGCTTCAGTTAAATTACCTCTTGACAACCCAGCATCCCTGAACCAGAACTGCCACATGTTGTAGAGATCTAAGTGTAGCCTGGGGGTCAGTCCCATGGGGCAGCAGGGTCATCAGCTGACTAAATCTTATCACTTTAGCTGTATAAGAAAAAAGAAACAATAGTCTAGCTGGATGTTCATCTCCACAAACCGTAGTTTGTGATAGTAGGGTCAAGTCAGGTATACTTGGACAGCAGGTTAATTTGGACAGTGATATAGTTTCCTCCATATGTCAGTTGTTTGGAATTAAAACAAAACAAGCAAATTCGACGAATTTATGTCCCCCGCCTTGGAAACTAGGTCTCCACTGTATAAATCGGCATAAATCTGTAGGAGGAGTTGCGCACACAAGGTATCCACTATCTAGTTACTATGATAGTAAAAATGCCTAAAAAATGACTAAGTTCAACTTGTGGAAAAAGTGACAAAAAATAATGTGAGAATTATATCCAAACCACATGCATATCTTCAGACCATGACCAAAACACCTGTGAAGTTTCAAAGGCATCAGCATAAAACTGTTGGAGAAGTTGCGCACACAAGGTACCCACTATCTAGTCACTTTGATAGTAAAAACGCCTAAAAAATGACTAAGTTCAACTTGTGGAAAAAGTGACAAAAAATAATCTCAGGATTACATCCAAACCACATGCGTATCTTCAGACCATGACAAAAACATCTGTAAAGTTTCGAAAGAATCAGCATAAAACTGTAGGAGGAGTTGCGCACACAAGGTACCAACTACTTTAGGGGGACAGAAAGACGGAAGGAAGGAATGCCGAAAACTATGTCCCTCCGCTTTTCTTCGAAAAGGCGGGGGACTATTAACTGGGCAAACAGTGAAAATCCTGATGAGACTGCTCATTATGAGCCGTCTCATCTGAATTTTCACTGTTTGCAATAGTATGTCCGAATTTACCCACTGTCCGAAGTTACCCGACTGGACCCTAATCTGCAAGCGGTATAATGAAAACAGATCCAAGAATTCTATGTAATTGATGAATCTGCTGATTGTTAGACAAAACATTAAAATGAAAAATTACCATTCTCTCAAAAACAACAAAAAATTTTGAGAGAATGTTTATAAAGGTGTGTGCAGCTTAATTACATAAACTTTTTTTTGAATAAAATTCATACAAAGACAGATGAAATTTTTATTCAGAATACACTTTATCATTTAACCAACAACTTACAATTCTCCACAAGTCAACAGAACTTTTTCAAGTATATATTGTTCACTTTTTAGGGACAGAATACAACCCTCAAAGTGCACAAAAAGAAAAATACTTGCAGTACAATTTGCAAACAGCGTAAATCCAGATGAGGAGGCTCTTAATTGGTAACTACACTGATTGCTGTCTTATCTTTGAATTCTCAATATGATATAGCCTGAATGAAACATTTAATAAAATTTGCAGACATCAATTTTGTTGTTGGCTTTTTACATCTTAAGGGTTAACCTAAGACATATTAATCTCAATAATCATGATCACTGTATAGCACATCTTACTACCTAATGATCATCAGAAGCACATTCATTATTCACAATCCCAATACTCACACAGGGTAGGCGGCAATCAAAAACACTTGTGCAATTCACAAATGCGAATCAAAAAAGGTTAGAAACAGCATTTTTGATTGCAAACTGGCCACAATTTGCAATCAATGACGCTGTTTTTAACGGTTTTTGTTCCGCATTAATTGATTGTTAAGAGTGTTTTCGATTGCCGCCTACCCGGTGTGATAGTCATACCCAGCATTGATTACAGATTATGACTTCCAATCACAATGACTCACCATTTATCAACAGAGATTTGACCTGGTCTCCCAGGGGCATGGATTTCAGTTGTGTCAGAGACAGTACGTTGTTTGGCATTTCAGGCTTCTCCCTACAACAAGGAGAGAAAATTTATGCATACAGGATGAAATGTAGAAATACATTGTATACATGCCTCTTTAAAATGCCACTAAATATAAAACCAACTTGAAGTTTAAATTTTTATGGCTCCCATGGAAACGAAACTGTGAACCAATCAATATAAGGCAAATGAGCATCAATTACCATAATGACCCTAAACTTTGAAACATCCAAAAGTCAGACAAATATTGTTTGAAAATTCTTAAAAAGTGGATTTTTCACACGTTAATGCATCTAAATGGTGCTTTCTATTCAATTCTATGCTATCCCATAACCTTACAAGGTCGCTGGGGCACCACAGATGACTTTGAAACCATCTCTTTCCACCTGGTCCTGTTTTCAGCTGTCCTAGTTGAGCTGGCAAAGTCCATTCCTGTCCACTCTTTAATATTATCTTCCCACCTCTTCTTCTGTCTACCTCTTCTTCTTTTTCCTTTCACTGTGCCCTGAAGAATCCTCTTTGCTAAACCAGAAGACCTTGAGACATGGCCAAACCACCTTAGTTTCCATTTCTTGACCAGGGTCAGGAATCCATACTCTCGAGTGGCTGCTTGGATCTTTCTGTGAACCTCCTCATTGGTTATATGGTCCTTGTACAAAATGTTCAGTAACCTTCGGTAGCATCTCATCTCAAAGGCCTGTGTTATTTTCTCTCTTAACTCTGCTGTCAAGGTCCACGATTCACAGGCATACAGAAATATGAAAATGACAAGGGAGCGCATAAGTTTCACCTTTGATCCAAGAAAAATGTTATCTCTCCAAATTGGCTTCAGTTTTGTAAACACTGAAGTGGCTTGAGCAATCCTTGAGAGAACCTCTTGAGAAAACCTCTTAGTGCTTAGTGGATGGCAAACATTGCAGACCCTGATCAAACTGCTCCTTCTGGAGCAGTTTGATCTGGGTCTACAATGTTTGCTCAGCCCTGTCCGTCCGAATATTAAGGGTCATTACGGTAATGCTAAGTTGTCATATGTTGTTATTCACTACGCTTTATGTGAGCAAAATCTATTATCAGAGCTCTAGCTGATTTTGCTCTCAGGCCATTATAACTACAACATGGAAAAAACAACACTTTCTCCTGCTCATGGATCCCATATTATAGACTCAATCAATTCAACAGAAAGCAAATTCTTTCCTTTAATAGTACCCTCTTGTGAGCAGGGCTCGGGAAAACCGGATTTCTTTCGGTCCCAGACCAAAATTCAGAAATTGGGACCGATTGGAAACAGCCCAAAGCCCCAAAAAATCGGTCCCATACTGGCCCAATACTGGGGAAATTTTCTCCGATTCGTCCGATAATTGTTACATACAGCCGTTTGATCTTGTCCCGACGTATGAAATATCGCCACTGTCTTTAAAATTCTAGCACGTGTCATAACTAATCGGATCAACGCAGGTGTTAGCCAGACGAAAAGACCGCCTACGGGCCAATCGAGATTGTCCGTATGGAGCACTGAACCACATGTCGGACCGCCTACCTGTCAATAACGAGTGTCATAATGATGCGCACTCTTACGACAGTCTTGCGTCGATATGAGAATTGAAATACTACTACTACGACAGTCTGCAAAACAACTTATCAAAATCAACATGACTGGGCTTTGGGATGAAAGGTGTCCATCTTTTTTCACGATCGCGAAAATGTAACTAACCTGTATGTGTAGGGCGTATGCCGACTTCAAAAGTTTGTGAATGTATCCATAACAGATGAATGCTGACGAATGTATTGACAAAGTCTGTCCGAAGTTCATTCACATTTGCATTTTCCCTTACAACGGATAGTCTTTCATGTTCCATACTGTCTGCAATGGAGTTTTTAGGAATACGAACCTATTCCGCGAAAAGTGTAGATTCAAAACGAAGATACATTGTTAATATTAATAGTCACTATTTCCGACGCGTTATGGTCTACGCTCTTGTAAAAATATACAATGTTTTGAATAATGGAACTATCAAATATGAAAATGGAAATCCATTTCACCGATTTCCTAGTTGTATCGTCATATCGTCATGCAGACCAGTGCGAAAATAATGCCGATCAGTGAACAAAAATAGCGCATTTTGATCAGGGTCTACGCGATTATTATATTGGGTATAATACTAACGGTAGCGTTGATATGCAATTACCCGCTCGTTTATGGGTCAAGCACGTTTGGTCTTTGATGTAAAGATAAAAGACGCCGCTGTGAGTATAACGTACGTAGTGTCATCCTAACTGTATGACGGCTAAAGGTACCTAAGTACACACACAGATGACTAACAATCGTATCAGCCAGCGCAACTAAGCAGTCAGACCGGTCTTTCTTGTTCGCATCTAACATGAATAATAATGAACGGCGACCTAGCGACAACCGAATACTTCGGTGGAAGCTAGTCAATATACGCTTTTCACACGTTCCGTAAGTCACCTTTTCCGACGCGGCCCATTCGGCGGCAGTGGATGGGAAATTATGCAATTTGGGTACGTTAAACGGTACAATCATCATAACTTGGGCGAGTTAATGCTCAGGACTTACGTATTGTTCACAAACAAACAGGAATGACCGTCAATTTTAATGCAATGGGCTTGCACAGGTTGTCTCCCCTGTCCACCTATCAATCAAGTGTGATGTCTTCTTTCACGTCCGCTTTGCCCACGAACACGTTCTAGTCTTGCATTTGCTTTTACATGCGTAGCTAAACGTCTTAAAATGTTTGAAACCAAGAACTCCACCAAACACAACAATGTACGACCATTGTACGGAAATCGGGATTAATTCATAGGACTTCGCTTGTTGTCATTAGTTTTCGTGACAGGTATCATTTTTTTTCCAATGGAAATTTATTAGTTAGGTGATGACGTCATCGGCTGGACCGATTCATTTTTCAATATTTCCCGAGCCCTGCTTGTGAGGAAGAAGGAAAACCTCCAAATGAGAGTAATCTCCCTTGACATGTAGTCATATACCTTAACCCATTCCATTTGGGATACTCCTTTAGGGGTATCTGGGCAAACAGTTTGGATCCAGATCCAAACTGTTTGCTGCCTAGAAATCATTTCTACAAGACTTAGACCAATATTGTCAAAATATTCTTGATTTTTAATGCAGACGACAATTTCAGCAGACGACAAAAAATACCCAGAATGCAATGAGTTAAAATAATAACAGTACTTACTGTTGTTGTTCGTTCAAGAGTGGCATCAACATCTTCAGATACTCTGCTGAACCCACATGGAACTCATTTACTCTTTCTTCTGTCCCCCCTTCCACCAGGTGTTGCCTCTCAGCCCCAGCTTTTTCTGTCTGTAGGAAAATGCAGTTCACTTTGAACAAAACTGATATGTCCACGTGGCCAAACTAAATTTCAGTTAGGCCTGTTTCAGAAGTTTTCTGATAACTCCACCAGTTTATCTTTAACAAAGCTGATTCTTTTTGTATTAATATCTAATGAGCCGCGACACAACAAAACCAACAAAGTGGTTGTGCACCCAGCGCAGACTCAAATCAGCGTGGGCATCAGCCCAGTCTGATCTGAGTCTTTGCTGTCCGCATGAAGGTAGCTTAGGCCCTTAGCTACCATTTAAGCTCTTAGGCAAGAGTCTAATCAGACTGGGCAGATGCCCAGGCTGATCTCAGCTGCGCTGGGCGCACAACCATATTGTTGGTTTTTGACTTTAATGCTCGTAATAAATGTTTAACTGCTAAACTTCTTCAACAGGGCTATCGGTATCATAAGCTTAGAAAGGCTTTTTCTAAATTCTATCGCAGACACCATGAATTGGTTTCAAAATTTGATGTCGGATTAAAATTTCTTTTACACCAAGGCCTATCGGAACCAGAATTTTATGATACTTAGTATACAAATTCAAAAAGATTAAGGGTAGGACTGATTTTTCTGATCAATTCCGAAAAATAATAATACGTCACAAACGTATTGGCTATAATTTAAATGTTATGCGACAGTCTGCATGCTTAGTGATTAACCCAATCACGGTTGATAGCTTTGCTGCACTCTTTAATTGCACACCGGGGGATCGGTCGTCAGACTCTATGATGGCCCCGACCTAAAGCTATATATTTTAGTTGGTTGGGACCGGAGCCTTTTTGTCTGTTGCTTGGTCCACCGGGGCTCAACTGGTGACCTTCTTTTGCTTCAGATTTCCAGTGGGGTTGTTTGGCAGGACAGGGATCTCCACCTGTCAGACGGCCCGTTGTATCTGTTGAGTCCTTGTCTTTGCTTCTTCATGGTGTTGAAATTTGATTTATGTGTTTACCGTGATGATTCATTGACGAGTTAGAGGGTTATCATGCGAACCGAACAACCAACTAAATGTTTTGTACCACTTCAGAAACTGAGGGTGAGGTTGGGCCTGTAAAATCGATTTAAGCCCCCCAGTAATTCATTACTGACCATTCCAAGGCGGTAGTTCTGTTGTGGTTCTTTGTTGCCTGTTTTTGGTGTCAGAGTTTCTGTGATGTTTTACCTTATGTATGTTATTATTATTTTTGGTTCGGTTTGGGTTGCTGAGTGGCCACCTTTTGGGAACAAGCTGCTCACTCGGTTGGCCATATGTTCTCTGTATCTTGATTATTTGTAATCTTAGTTGTTTCCAACTATGGTTTGAGGGCTGGATTTGGATTTTGATTGTTTCAGTTCCTGGTCTTTGCATACTTTTTACTTTTCTCGTGTCACAGCTCTGTCTTGATTTGCATATCAGTGCTCCCGACTTTTGATCACAGGCCATAGTTCAAGTCCTGCTATATGTCAGATTTGTCTATGCCAGATTTGTCTAAACCTAAAGGACACTTCATTGCACAGCGCTCTTGTGGTGTGGCTCGGAAAGGTGTATTACCTTCCTTGCACCCTGACATGACATAACTGAAAAGGACATAAACCGCCAAGTCATCCATCATCTTGAAAAAAGAAATCATCTTCGAATTATCATTCTAACACAGTGCACCTATAGAATCAATGGTGAATTTTCTCATTTTTCCCCCCGCAACAATTATCTATTCTGGAGCAAATAAGTCTAACAGCTACCGTAACTGGCAATTAGCGACAAGTTCTGTAACATTTTGATTTTGTTTCTTGATGACTGATGGTGTAACAGCTCGTTTTTACTATACAATCATCACAAAAATGTACATTTATCTAAGTTACAGTGAGGAATATTGGCAGGATCATGCACATCCAGATGAAAAGGTTGAAAATTTGAATGAAAAGAATATTTCTGAGTGTTAGAATCAAATAAGCCGCGAACCAACAAAGTGGTTGTGCCCCCAGAGCAGACTCAGATCAGTCTGGACATCTGCCCAGACTGATCAGAGTCCTTGCTGTGCGCTTTAAGAGTAGCTAATGGGCTAAGCTACCTTCATGCCCACAGCAAAGACTCTCATCAAAAATGGCAGATGCCCAGCCTTATCCGAGCCCTAGCTGGGCGCACATGCCACTTTGTTGGCTGTGTCGTATTGTGGCTCAAATCAGTTCTGTTCCAGCAGTGACTAGAGTAATAATTCACAGACTGCCAGTCAATTATAAACAGACATATCACTGGCTTGCTTCCTAGGAGGCGTAGGGTTGATTCCTAATGAAAAGAATTTGCTCCTATGGGAAAAATTCTTTCCTTTAAAAGTGATCCCTTTGAAAAGGACGACAAAATGGAAAGGCAGTGTTGCTTCAGTTGGAATTATATCCATTCACCTAAAAAACCATCCTTATCTGAAGCTCTTGCAGTCATAAAACTGATATTTCCTATTATCTACTCACATAAATATTATGGTACCTCAAAGGTACCCAAGCCTCCCCTTCCCATTTCTTGTGTAGGTACTCGTAGGAACCCAGCCGTCTAGCTTTAGCCACCTCAGACTCAGGCCTGGCGTATTTCACTGTCACTGGTTTGGCATCATCCTCAGCCTCATCTTGGGAGGAATCACCTAGAAACAACAATGTTACATACTGTTATTATACAGGGTTGCCATTTATCCTCCACTTCGAATTTCCCTGGCTTTTTCCTGATTTTTCTCTGACTTTGACTGATTTGTTGCTTTACGTCCACAGTAAACAGCTATGGTCATGTCGGGACAGTCAGTTAACCTAACCACACTATTCCTGGGCAGGCTTAGACCTCCTAAGCAGTTAACCAGTACTAAGTGCACAAACCTTCACCAGTAACTGACAGCTGCCCTTCTTGAATCAGCAGAAGGAGAAACAAAAGTATGTGGCCAGACCGGGTATCGAACCCAGGACCTCTGACTTACGAGTCAGGTGCCCTACCCACTGCCTTATGCGGCCCAGCTGATTTTTTTTTTTTTTGACATTTTACAGTTTTCCATTCCCCTTATATGGAACCAAAATTTGATTTTACTCTTTAAAAGTTCTTACTAGAAGCAGACAAGACAATACAAGCCTGTCTCGCCTGTCTGTGCATTGTCACAAAATGGAGCTGAACAAGACAACTCTACACTAAACTTAAGCCCTCACATTGCGGCCACCGCAAACACTGTTAAATAATACCTGTCTTGTTTCTTCTTGTCAACTGCAGGTGGAATGGCCAACTGAGCAGGCACTCTATTCAGTCAACAAGTTGATTTCACTGTCTGGTGATGGGCAGAATCTGGCGTAATGGTGGTGGAATGGGTAACAGTGCAGACCCTGATCAGACTGCTCCCAGATCACAATGCTCTTGCATCTTTAAATCTGGTCTGCTAAAGCTGTCTGATCTGAACTGTGTCAGTCCCTGAGAATTTTCCTACTTACTTCACATCACTTCCTCACAGATACCTGCCCCAATCATTCCTCACTGTCATGGCGGTGAGGATTCTAGTATTCGCTTTTGACCTTTGACCGTTTATACGTCGTCAAGGATGATATCCCCTACAACTGATCAGATCCACAGGTACAGAAAGGATTGTCACGGACACAGTCTTGTAGTGTCATTAAGTGCTGAAACACTTCTAAACACAGCATAGCAGGCACACAATGTTGAATCAACATTGAAACATTGATTCAACATCAATACATTGAACCAATGTTGAATCAACATCATTACATTGAATCAACATTGATTAACGGGAGGTCAATTCTATGTGGTGACCACAGATGCCAGCTGATTAAGGGCGCTCATACAAGTCCATGATAATGTGTAACACGTAAATCAACATTGAAACAATGTTGATTCAACATCATTACGTTGGACCAATGTTGAATCAATGTTGATTAAATGTCCTGGGCCCAGAAGAAGGTCAATTCTATGTGGTGACCACAGATGCCAGCTGATTTACATGTAGGACTATCTGATTTACATGTAGGACTATCTAAGTGCTAAAACAAGTCCAAATGTCATGACGATCCAGATAATGATTGATATGCATAACATATTGATACGGTCCTCATTAAAATGTGTTGCTAACGGTGAGGCAAGCTTTTTGTGAAAGCTTATACTTGTAAGATCTATGTATTCATCTCCATGTTTTACTGCCATATGACAAGGGGAACAACTTTTGTGACTTCATGTTTGCTTCCACAGACAAAATATCCCTTTCAAAATGGGGAGCAAATTCACTGCAAAGGGATGCAAAAAATGAAAATGGTCCAGTTCTTTCCCCTGTGAGTGTACCCATTCACCATAAGGGCCAATGCCATACAGCAGTTACTGACCTGCTTCAGCCAGTTTACTCTCCTGTTCAACTTTCTGTCTGTTATCCACCTTGTCAAGATACTCAAAGCTGGGTTTCAGCTGCACACTGGCTTGTATAGGACTCAAATATAACTCCCCTGTAACAGACAAATACTTCAAATAACTAACCTGCAAATTACAAATATATCGTATGTCAAGATTTCACTTATCATCAACCTTCTGCTTATCATAATTACTTAAGACTTGTTGGTACGCCACAATTATCCCCACACCCACCCCAGCCCCCACCCTCTCACCCCAACCCCATTTTTTTCAAATGCATCCAATTTTTGTGACTTGAGTAGTTAAATTTGCAGTACAGAAAACAAATCTGCCATTAATGTCTGCAAAACTAAAATCTGCTAAAAATTATGAATACAGAAATCAAGGCATGACTAGAGAATCATTTTACTGCCTTATTGTCTGAGATAGCTCTTAAAAAATTCTTTGTAGAATAGCAATTTTATTCTGAGTCTATAAGCTCTTATGTCTTCCTACCATTCTTGAGACAGCCCACAGCATACCTCCCAACATCACCACTGGCAGGGCAAGCTGACAAAATTTGTTTGTCCATCACATTACTGAAAACATAAGATGAGAAAGACATTAATATACATGTACTGTGCAGTGCAGAAAAAAAAATCTGTTAGCAAAGTGCCCTTATGTGCTTATGTATTGGGACACCTAAAACCATTAATTTTCCATTTGTCCCAAATGGAAAATTAGTGGTTGTTAGGTGTCCCAATAGTTAAGCTCCTTATGGTAATAACCTCTTAAGGTGAGTGAATACACTTTCAGGGGAAGCAAAAAACACTGCCTTTTTTATTTTGCCATCCTTCTCAATCGGGGTTGACTCTTCAAGGAGAAATTGCTCCCCAATGAGCAAATTCTTTCCACTAAGAGCAGATACCATTTCCTAAAGGACAGGCCATATAAAACCCCTGATGGTTATCTTTCTTTTAAAAAATGCAGAAGAATATGAATATACATGTTTACCTTAAGGTGAACGTAAACCTCCATGTTTTCACCATTTTTGCAAAGGCGAACAACTTTCATGAGTTATTATTTGCTTTCCTGCAGGATGACGCCTTTCCAAGGGGGATAACTCCTAATTAAAGAATTTGTTCCTAGGGGTGCAGCTTCTTTCCCTTATGAATTCAATTCGACTGAAAAGGAAGGCGAAATGGTAGAGTTGCTTCCCCTGATAGTGTACCTTTGCCTTAATTAGATGTAATAAGCAGACACAAAGCAGTAAACATCTTAAAAAGTGACAGACTCTCAACTTCATGTTCAGACTATCTACCAATTTCAATGGGAAACTCTGTGGGGCAGACAGTTATGCACTAATAACAAAATGTCATGATGGGGTCCCTGACATTGTGCTATCTTATAAAACAATATAACAGTCATGATAAAATATTATCTTACTAGAGCAAGTGAGCAGGGGCTCACGTATACCCCCGACCAGTGCCACCACCTAATGAAAGCATACTTTACCACAAAGCTACAATGCAAATACATGTACAAAATTCAAAGTCTATGATCTTGACCTTATGCCAGCAGCAGCATCCATATGAGTAAACTAGTATGAAATAAACCTAGTCATGTATCATTAGGCTCCATTCATGAACATTAGAACTATAACCCAAAACTATTAAACAAATGGCAAAGTCCTAGTTATTGACCCCTGGCCCCACCGATGAGCCTGACCCTGCAATGTAGGTAGTCCAGATCAAAAGCAATGCTATAGAGACATCATGAACTAAATATGGAAGAAATCTTCAATGCAGTTACAGAGATATGAGCAATCAAAAAGGTTTAACGCAAAACTTTGACATAATGAAAATGCCTAAGTCCTAATTACTGACCCTTGGCCCCACCGTCAGGCCTGACCCAGGGACTAAGATAGTTTTCACCAAAGGCAATGCTACAGAGATATCATAAACCAAATATGAAAAGAATCTGATGTGTACAAAAAGGTTTAACGCAAAACTTTGACATAATGAAAATGCCTAAGTCCTAATTACTGACCCTTGGCCCCACCCTGGGGCCTGACCCTGGGGCTAAAATAGTTTACACCATAGGCAATGCTATAGAGATATCATAAACCAAATATGAAAAGAATCTGATGTGTAGTTACAGAGATATGAGCAATCAAAAAAGGTTTAACGCAAAACTTTGACGTAAAGTTGACGAACGGACGGACGAACAAACGGACGAACGGAATGACAAAAACTATATACCCCCTGACATACTTCGTATGTCGGGGGTATAACAAGAGTCAAAGGCTTGTTTCATATATTTCATATGAAATGACCACTCTCATAAGATCCTTTATGCCCACAGCTCAACATATGTGGAGTATTTGATATTTGGATATTTTTTCTAATTTTCCTCTAAAACGTACGATGTGAACTCTCATCTGGACCACCTGGTTGAGGCAGTTTAGACAAGGATTCAAAATGTAGGTTTCTTTCGAGATTAAACAAAAATTATCACCAATTACTCCTTCTTATCTTGTGCACTGGACCTGGTTTGTACCTGTGATAAAAAGTATTTTCTGCTCCCCTGCCATCCACATTGAGAGCAATCTGTTCTCCCTTGCTGCGGGCGTAGTGGGTGCTCCTGGTGTTTAAAGACACTTCTAGCTCCATCTACAAGCAAACAGAGGCCCCAGATAAGGTGAGAATTCAAAGATAATTTTATGATTATTTCTGATAATCCTCCATAAAAACATATGTTGTGACCCCCTCACTAGAACCATCTTGCAGAGATCTTGGTTCTAGTAAGGAGACACAAAATATGTTTTTACAGATAAATGATAAAAATTATCTTGTAATTATCATCATCAGATAGTCGCCTAATGTGGGCATGTGAGTAGTCGCCTAATTTAGGCATGTGAGTAAAGAAGAAAATATCAAGATCATTCTCATTTCATTACTTGAGCTTCAACAGGCTAACAAACTTGGTACACCTCTATGACAGGGCTACAGAGGCAGTCTTGATGAATGGCTACAATGCAAAATTACATTAAACACTTGAAACAAACAAGGCCTGTCTGCGTAGTGCATACAGGATAGCTCGCCTGCAGTGCCTTGCCCATCACATAAAAAAACTTTGATGTAAAACTTTAAAGTGTGATGCCCACGCCGACGTCCAAGTGAAAACAATAGCTGTCTGTACTTTCGTACAGGCGAGCTAAAAATAACTCAAATTAAAGAAAGCAGCACTGTCTTTTTTAAACCTGTCTCCCAACTAGAGGTGACTGTTGCTAGGAAAACTGCAGTAAGATTTGCAATATACTGCAATACAAACTTTGTTTTTTAACACATATTAAGTTCATACTTTGCCTGAAATTGTAATGTCTCATGAAAGAACAATAACTAGTGAAAAACAAATCATTTTTTCAAAATTATCCTTTGAAATGGTTCACGTTCAAAATTCCTTGTCAAATGGTCCGTAACTCCAGATAATAGTGACCCCAAATATTCAAAGCAGCCTTATGAAATTCAGTTATGAGATGCGGTACCACCAACCCCCCCCCCCCCCCCCCCCCCAAACAAAAAAAAAAAAAATCAATAAAAAAAATCTAGGCCCATCTTATAAGATGGGTCTAGACTTTTGGGAGGGAAAAAACCCTATCTTACAACCCAATTTACCCAAAACAACTGTAAGTCATCCGAAAATGTGTACATGCTTGGATTCACATGTGAACTGATTTGTGATTACACAGCCCATGTCCAGTCAAGTGAAATCTGAAGTATATACTTACCTTTTTCTGATCTGGTTTGACCTTTCCTGATGTGACCTCCACACTGTCATAGGTCATGAAACTAGGTCGAACTGGGTACTGAAATGAAGACAATCCTGTTTTTTCAAGAGTTTTTGATGCCAGCATTTTTGCATAAGGCTAAATGTCATAAATCAGCAGACAAGAAAACCTAATGCTTCTGATAAATGTTTTGTTTCTTTTGTGGCCCTTCATTAGATCTACATCCAATCAAGAATTCAAGGTGAGCAAGTATATTTTCAGAAGAAGCAACCATTTTCATTTTTGCTTCCCTTTTCTATAATGAGGATCAACTCTTAAAGGAAAGACTTTGCTTCTCTAGGTCTCTAGGATCAGACCCGTTTAAAAGGATTTCACCACAGGAAGTCACAATATGACAGAAGTTGTCTCCTTTTGTCAAAAATGGTGGACAAATATTGAGGTGAACCTATACACTCTAAAGAATTTTTGAGGGGTCTTGAAAATATATGAGATAATTACGGATCAGTTTGATCAGAATTTCGATAATATCATTTTTGCCTTGAAATACGTGTTGTGATATCTCATTAGAATCCCCTCACAAAGGTGATTCTAATGGGATGTCACAACATATATTTTAACCATATGGATGAATTATTTCAAACGATCATCAGATACTCATTATCTGGTGCTTACATATAATACATAACACAGAGGTCCAGATGGCGAGGCTCAAGCCCCAAAGCCCACCCCTGGATCCGGGGCTGGGTTGAGACGTCTGGTGGAATAACTACCATAATAATTCAGTTGTAAGACGAGGATTCCAAACCCCTCCCCACTCCAACCTCCTCCCCCCTACCCTGCCTAAACCCTGTCTTCTAGAATGACCCCAAATATCTAAATCAGTCTGGTGTAATTCTACTAGGAGGGATTTTTTGCTTCCAAAACAAAATCTGGATCTGTCTAAAATCACATCAAGATTTTTGGGACTGTTCGGAGGGAAATAATGTCTTATATTACGTTATAACCAAATAAATACAAAACCAACATCTAGAGTATTATTTGCACTGCAACAAAGCAGTCTTTGAAAATATAATTCTGATTCAGCCTGTGCTAGGGGGCATGTCAAGTCTTGCACATTTTATTACTAGTCATGAACAGATTCCTTTAAACTGAGTCTAGTTTCATTTCTTTGACATATTCCTTGCTTCCAAAGGAACTAGTTATTCAGAACTTATTTATCTTCACTGCAGCTGGTGTTGTACTGTGTGGCGGCAGGGCTCTCACACCCCTTTTTGGGAATGGGGCCGGGGCCCTTAGAATTGGGAAAAATAGCGTTGTTTTGTCTAAAATTGGGAAAATTTATTGTCAGACCAACACCTTACACATGGTACTGTTATATTTTCAGAGGAATCCAGTCAATAAGCAGACAAAGCAGACAGTGAATCAGAACAGATTTTATCAAATAGTTGTGATATTAGATAATAACAAAACTTTATGTGTGTGAGTTTTTCTTTCTTTCCTTTGAACTGACAACTTCCTTATCTTGCCACTCTCAAATTGAAGACAAGACTGGGACCTAGATAAAAAGAGTTACATAATGACAATAGTATTTATTTTTATGCAATTTCAGGAACAGTTTGGATTTTTAATTTTTAAATTATTCAATATTGTTGTTGCAAAATATGACAGATGCACTTAGAAAATATCCCTCTTCCTTCAGGTCCCTGAAAACGGTATCAGAGGTCAAAAAATTATAATCTCAGACACCTCAGTAGCCCTGTTAGGTTGCTGTTACTGTGGAATATGAATCCTTTCTAGTACTGCCATGACTTGCTATGTAGAACAAAGTACCATATTACAAGTGGCAAAGTGTGTGAAGTTGAGAGAAAGTGGAATTTCACACAGCAGAACATGACAAAACTTTCAGTCCAACCAGTACAAAACCATCAGGGTATGTCACTATCACTCTAATAACTCTTGGTTGTCCCGTCAATCCTGTTTGCAATTTTGGATATGGCGGAAAAAGTCTGTGAAAATCAATCGAGGTACGAAAAACAAAAACGGCCTAATTATCCAACATCAGTGAAAACTCCCATCAAATTTTAGCATTAGAAGGCTTTAATTTAAAGAATAAGTCAAAATAGTGTTCACCACAACAATATTGGCCCTTCAAGCAAAGAAAATGTTAATATATTGCAGCCAAATCGCTATGCAATAGACAGTTCCGAGACACACCCAGAATGTCACTCAAAATCACGTGATAGTGTATACCTGGCCAATGCAACGACAACTTAGCACGTGACATAGTCTCACAAACAAATCGCACGTGGTCAATATTGTACATAAGTCCGTGATTTTACCTTACAGTTAATGGAGGGATGTATACCTGTTTAAAGAAAACAAACTGACACCACTTTCAATAAACTTATCCTGCTTTGCAAGAACAGAATGCACCGGAAATGCATGATGCGCCAACTTCCATGTGTAGGTCATGATGAGGCTGATTCTTCACCATAGATCGCCAACATTTAGCAGACACTTGCATTTGTCATTTGTTTTACCGCCATCTTTGTGCAAAGCTTGTGAGACGTAGTAACAGTAACTAAGTAGGCGGCGCTTAGCAGCTATTCTCGGAACTGTGTATTCACCCACAATTGTAAGGGAAGTAACTCTCACAGTACATGATAAAACCCGGTACCGGTTTCTAGTAACAAAAGATGACGATCGTGATTGAAAATCTGATTTTTTAAAAGTTATAAATTATGTTAACATTTTTACTTTTATGTGGTTTTTATTACATTCTCAATTGATACAACTGCAGTATTTTTGGACCAAACAGACTTGGTCAGATTGGGAATTTTTCTTCTGGAATTGGGAAAAAAACATACTTTTTGGCATTGGGAATGGGGCCGAATTTCGGCCCCAAATTTCGGTGATCAAGAGCCCTGGGCGGCCATAATCAATTCTGCTTAAACTGGTGCTAACGGATGTGGCCAGTGTTGCACATTTCATTACTGCCAGAGCTCTAGATAAGAGGGGTATCTGATGATAACTGAGGGATAATTTTCTTCATTTCTCATCGAAACCATATGTTGTGACCCCTCATCTGAACCGTCTCGTCGAGACAGTTCAGATGAGGGGTCACAACATATGTTTTTATCCCGAATTAACAAAAATTATCCCTAATTATCACCAAATACTCCCTCTTATCTAGGGCTCTGTTACTGGTCATGAACATTAAGTCTGCTATTTTCATTTCTTTGGTTTATTTCTTGCTTCCAAAGGAATTTAGTTATTCAGAACTTATTTCACTTACCTGCAACAAATACAGGGACTTTGACAAGCCTTTAGACAGGTGTATGTTAATCTGGAAAAAAAAAGAAACTCATATTGAAGTAGAAAATGAATATATGGATTTAGACATGCCTTCTGGGGAGAACACTGATCTGGTATTAGTATTAGACAGAAAGTAGGGGATTGCTGCAGTATATAGATAGCATGCAACCATCCCTCGTGTGATTTGGTGTGAAAAGAAGTGTAATTGTAAAATTGAACCTCATGAATCAACAAGATTATAATAGCGAGCATTGTGAGCAGGCCCTCGGGCCCACTCGTCCAAAAGGGCAAGCTCTTATGATAGGACATTAGTCAATATAAAATGTAGATGATGTTGCATACGTTGCTTCAGAAAAACCATCGTTTTGATTTTTCGACCAAACTTATCTGCATATGGGGTAAGGCTGGCATGATTAATCGAAATATCGGTTATTTGGTCAATAAGCAAAATGAAAACAATTATTGATCGACAAAATTAAGTAATTGATTACCTGCTGAAAATATCCTGTCACTTTCTGCAATAAAATATCAGAAATTTCTCTCTTTATTCACTTCTTATTTCCTTCCAAACGAAACGAACACGGAAGTCTCGGAGACCAATTGGAAACGTCGAAGAGTATTTGTGATAGGGTGAATAGGTTGTAACGAATAGCATAAACCCGTTGTGTTCTGGTCAGTTCAGACGACCAAGTTAATGTTTTGCGCAAAACCCAGAACATTTTATCAGTTCAGTAGCCTGCTTATAATTTTAATCCAGTCTTTTTAATAAAATGATTAGAATTTAGGTCCTTATCAGGGATTTTCCTAGGGACCAAAATGCCATTGGCCTGCAGGGCCACCTGGCCAGAAAATCTACTGGCCATCCAAATTTTCAACTGGCCCGACTATTTTTCCAATGCAGAATATACAGGACTAATTATATTCAATAAAATAAAGCACCATTAAAATGTATGATCCTTTATCACCAAATATCCAGTCTTATCTGTAGTTGTTTAGTATCCGAATGTTTAAGATAATTAAACCATTAAGCCAAGTCTGATACCTCATGATATAGCAGTGAGGTTTTCTTGTAATTGGTGCATCCAATAACATAAGAGCCAACTGTGTCCCTAGTTTTACAAATTGAACATTTCATTCCTAGGGCATCATCAAACTCGAGCCACTTCAGGCACTTGAATTCAGTCAGCCACCCAGGTTGAAAGTACCGATGGCGGCCAGACTGTTCGAATTTGTCTCGGGTGGCTTTTTTTCTTCATCGGACTTAAGCAGCTGTTTTTGTTTTTTAGATGGCGGGGGTTGAAATAAGCGCAGAAGTCCTTTGGGGTCCATTTTTTAGCATGTGACTTCTGCGATTCATCCCAAAACTTCATCGGTCGGCCATATTGTCTATTTGCATCATTGGATTAAACATTTCTGATCGTCCAATGAAATCATCCGTAGCAAACGAAAGTAGACTGGTTTTCAGATGGTTTTTGCTTCAAGTTTGAAACAAACTGAATGTCCCGAAATGACTCCCCGAAATTCAACTGGCCTGACGGACCTGCTACAGTGGGATTTAACTGGCTCGAGGCCAAAATCAACGGGCCCGGGCCAACGGACCCGCGCTTAAAAAAAACCCTGCCTTATTAACACTCAAATCGATAGATAATGTCCCGGTAGTTGTACTGAAAGTAGGTACTACCAACTACCGAAGGTTGCTTATCTGAATCTGAATAGAACGTTTGAAAAAATCGTTGGTAATAGGACCTGCGACAGCACCGTACAGGGCTCGAAATTTTTTTGTGAACATACTTGTCCTGCAGGGCAAGTGCTTTCAATTTTTTACTCGTCCTTTCAAAAATCTACTCGTCCTTAAAAACTGTCTGATATCACTCATTTTTCCCTCGAATGTATTCTACTTTCAGTTTCATTTTCACTCGGTTATTTCCGGTACTTTCCGTAGGTATATGGTTTCATCCCAATTCAGGTTTTGCCAAAGAGGTTTCGTTAATAAAGATTTCTGCACCAAAGTAGATTTTTTTTGCTTTATTCAAGAGAGGACGTGAAAATAATGTCCTGTACAACTATTTGAGTTGGATTATGCATTTGTAATCGTGCAGTTATAGAGCGCAAACAACTTAGGCGAAACCGCGTTGGTGCGAATCCTCATCGGGTCGATGTTCGATATGCGCAGGCGCACCGTTTATTTACAGTTAGCCATTTCCGTTTTCATTTTTAGATTTAACGATGCGGGATTTCATGCTTTTTGCGTTACAGTCAATATTTGTTTGCTGTAATTTGATCGATTTGTAAAGTGCTTTTCCTGAACAGCATGATAAGACAATTTTCATGGAGGAAAAACCTACTCGTCCGGCAGGGCAAGTCAGTGACAATTTCCACTCGTCCTTACCAATCAGCTACTCGTAAATACGAGCGGACGAGTGTAAATTTCGAGCCCTGCCGTAACCTCGGATTGTTTTTGACATATCAACGATTTGCTACCATTTAGTGTCCGTATTCCTGTCATTCATTTTGCCCCGCCGGTTTACCTGTTAGAATGACGTCACTGAGCTCAAGATGGTCGCTTGCTTTGTTATTGCCAATTACGAAGCCAATTAGCGTGGATTGGCATATCAGAAGACAAGATTTAATCAAAGGTAATTGATAATTTGAATAGTTATCAACTGTATTGTTTGTTAGTGTACCTTGTCAAAATGTTTTCTGTGCCACCGAAGCTTCTAAATATACCCATTTTCAATTTGCCTCATTCAGCGATTACTAATCAGTGATTTTTTTACCCCTGCGTCCTGCGTCCTAGATGCATAATTTTCCCAGAGGATGCAAAATATTTCCTTGGCTGCGTTCCGGGACGCATAAAAATAGCCGATCGGTAGTCCAACTTCCGATTTCGGCTTCGTTTACAAAGCTACTTTCGTTTTAAGAATATAGCAACGGTGCATTAGCAGATTGTTATATTACTGGTAAAAAACAGTACCATAGTCTTCCTACTCCCGCTAAATACCGAAATCTACCTGTAATACCAATAATCAATAGTAGTTGTCCAGTACAGGAGGAACATAGTATTATCGACCACGGTGATGTCTTTTACCTAAGTGCAAACTTTTATCAATACACCGGGTCAATAAGTAATCATGCCTCCGAAAAACAAGAAAAAGATCAAACTTGATTCAAAGCAGCAAACATTATTTGGTCTTCTTGGGCAAGACAAACACCCAAAGCCAGATGTTGCAGATCATGATGCGACCGATCAAACTTCCGAATCCGAAATGATAACGGATGTCTCCATATCCAATACGCTGTCTGACAATGAGACAACAGGTGATTTATTTTATTCCTGTGACCACAGGAGCTTGACGTTGGTTATTTTTTACTTATAGGGCTTGTCCTTTGAAGCCCTTTAAGTTTGGGATGCAGAGAAAATATTGTTTTTGCATCCCAGGAAAGATGCAAACCCTTGAGCTTGGGATGCAAAGATTTTAGGTCTTGTGAGTCCTGGGACTCAAAGAAGGACATTTGTAAAAAAAATCGCTGCTAATCGGTTAATTATCGAAACGACTGGACAGATAATCGATTACCATTTTGGCTTCGATTAGCCAGCCCTAATATGGGGGCTGCCATTTTGATTAAACAGGAAGTTTTATTTCAACAAACTGTCTCTATATCTGTTTCATCTCTGACCACTGCTCATGGAGCAATTGGTTGTTATTCTCTGTAGACACAAACATAAACACATTCCAGTGATTTTTTTCACTATTTTGGGAATGGTGCCGGTGCCCATGGAATTGGGAAAAATCGCCTCATATTCTCCTAAAATATGGAATTACAGAAACACCTTTATTTAGCCTCAAAAGGTAGGATAGGGGACATGATACTGAATATAAATTATTTGCATTCAATTATAGCTATATATATGCCACTTCTCTAAGCAAGCAAGTAAATTTATGCTTGTGAGATGGTCCCTAGAAAAATTCTTCCTGCAATTGGGAATTTTTCAACTTGCAATTGGGAAAAAAAGATACTATTTTGAATTGGAACTGGTGCCTTTTATGGGCACCACTTATATAGAGAAAAAAATTACTGCATTCTTCGGGACAAAAAATCTGATCTGTGAATGTAAATAATTTCAACGTTCCACCCAAAGCTTGAAAATAGGCTGTGAGTATGTTGACGGGTCACCATAAAAAAATTCCTGCATTGACATAGAACAGAATGAATAGAAATCAACAAAACAGCAAGAAATAAAGGTCGTAGAGTCTTTCTGTCGCTCTTGATTTTTTTTACAAATCTCCTTCTTTGAGTCCCAGGACTCACAAGACCTAAAATCTTTGCATCCCAAGCTCAAGGGTTTGCATCTTTACTGGGATGCAAAAGCAATATTTTCTCTGCATCCCAAACTTAAAGGGCTTCAAAGGACAAGCCCTATAAGTAAAAAATAACCAACGTCAAGCTCCTGTGGTCACAGGAATAAAATAAATCACCTGTTGTCTCATTGTCAGACAGCGTATTGGATTTGGAGACATCCGTTGTCATTTCGGATTCGAAGTTTGATCGGTCGCATCACGATCTGCAACATCTGGCCTTGCGTGTTTGTCTTGCCCAAGAAGACCAAATAATGTTTGCTGCTTTGAATCACTTGTTTTTCGGAGGCATGATTACTTATTGACCCGGTGTATTAATAAAAGTTTGCACTTAGGTAAAAGACATCACCGTGGTCCATAATACTATGTTCCTCCGGTACTGGACAACTACTATTGATTATTGGTATTACAGGTAGACTACGGTATTTAGCGGGAGTAGGAAAGACTATGGTACTGTTTTTTACCAGTAATATAACAATCTGCTAATGCACCGTCGCTATATATTCTTAAAACGAACGAAGCCGAAATCGGAAGTTGGACTACCGATCGGCTATTTTTATGCGTCCCGGAACGCAGCCAAGGAAATATTTTGCGTCCTCTGGGAAAATTATGCGTCTAAGACGCAGGACGCAGGGGTAAAAAAATCACTGGTCGCTACACTAGGTAATGACATCATTTGAGAAAAACAAGATGGCATCAAAGTTAACCACTTCTGTGGGTAGATCACTACATGGTCAGTACTCAAAATGCTAGGAGGATGGGCATTGGGTCAGATTAGGGTCTACACTTCGACCACACATTTTTTGTTGAAACTCTAATAGTCAACATAGTAGCAGCCATAGAGAGGTCACACACTGTAAAGAGCGATGTGCTCGCCTATGGGCAGTGCCTATTTTCATATTAATTGTAGACTGGATTCCCCTAATATCACGGTAGTTAATTGTAATGACAGCTAGAAATAAATAAAAAGAGCTGGACTGATTAAATAATATTTTAGTTATTATCCGTTGGTCATCCCATATTCTACTGCACTATGGAAAATCATATCTTTCTCATCTTTGTTTTCAAACAAGAAATGATAAGCCACCATGGTGTTTCACCTTAAGCCAATGGAGAGTTCCATAATATCACGGTATTTATAAAAGTGGCAAGTATGGAAAGCAAGTTGTATCAAAATTCTTAAAATTAAATGTAGTAATAACAAAGGTGTTCATCAATATTCTAAACCAGTTTGTACAAACTAAATCAAATGTTATTGAAATTTGAACAGAATTTTATATCAGAATATACTTTCACGTGGGGTTTCGAAAAAAATGACAACTAGGTGGCATAGGGGCTGCATAAGCAGTAAATAATTTCTTGATGAATCAATAATCATACATAAAATAATTGTTTTCTAGTTCTAACAGTTTTGTTCTAATATTTCAAAAACCATTTTTGTCAGAAATGTCTATTTATTTCTCAGTCTCTTCACAGAAACTTTATGTGCTTTGATTTATTTATTACAAACATTCAAGTTTTTTGTCTTAATGGCTTCCCATAATTTCCAGCAAAACTTTGGATAGATAAATATTGTAATCTTGAGATTTGTTGTTTTCAAATAAAAGACTGGGATACCAGATGTGAGAAGTCACAGACAAAAATAAAATTATGGCCCCTATTTTAGTGAGCTACGAGTTTTCTTGGGCCAGGGGATAGAACCATGTGGAAAACATGTTAATTTCATGGTTCCTATAAAAGAAAGATTGTACTCGGCAGGAATCAAGACAATTTCCCTAAATTTTTCTACAGCATAGAAGTTTAAACTTGTGGCTGATGAAGTATTTTTTTTACTACTCAATACACAGTAAGTTTATTGAGATACAAGAAGAAATGCAAATGCCGTGATATTAAGGAACCCTTGATATTATGAGAAACGACTATATAGCGTCGAAATACGAGCACTGTCGAAATTGAAAAAAAAAAGACACGATTTCAATTAGCTGCCGTTCTGTGTAAGAGATACATGAATATTTGTTGCGACGCATCAGCATGAGAAAACAGCCAAATATTCTTTTTCTATCTATCAAATATGCGGACACACACCAGAAACAATAATTTGCCTTAAAATAATACCTCATGATCAACTGGATCACTTTCCTCGTCCATGATCACTGTGCTCGATTAGCTGAAAACCTCTGAGACTGGTGCAACGACTTACCGAAATCTGGAGAACAGGAGAATAGCAGAATTAGGGACATAACGGACCACGGACAAAACGGACCACGGACATAACGGACCACGCTTGGGACAAAACGAACCACGTTCGAACGAAACGGACCACGTTCAGGACAAAACGGACCATGTTTAAGGTCAAAATGGACCATGTTCAGACCTTCCGTTAACCTTGAGAAAGCATGTTTTATTTATATACTAGAATTCACAAAATTATTATTCAAGCACTGATTAATATCATTATGATATTAAAATTTCTAAAACATATGTTTTATATGGCATTTAACGGCAAATAAAAGTCCTTTTCGGTGCCCGAAAGTTCTTTTCGGTCCTTTTCGGTGGGACAAGTCCTTTTCTGTCTTTAGTAGGACCGCCATCGGATTTAGAATAACAAATAACATTAGCTACATGAGCTATTTTCCGACAAACGAAATGAAAATAATGACATAAAGTTTATAGTAATCAAAATAATAATAATTGAAGTAAAAAGAAAACAAGTAAATATTATTTATCTTTTTATTTCATTATTATTATTATTATTATTATTATTAGTATTAGTATTATTAGTATTATTATTATTATTGTTATCACTTCTGAGTTCAAAGGAGATTTATTATTATTATTATTGAAGTAGTCTTACAAGATTTATAATGAATATCGAAAGAATCTGTATGCATAAAAATATAAATAAAAGTAATAGTAAAAGTAATGAAAACAAAGATAATGAACATAATAACTTGTCGTTGCTTGTTTCTATAATACAATTATCTCAGAATAAACAGATTATGTTTAATTGGTGTCATACAAACTTATTTGTTAAACTACTTCACTGAATCAGCTGATAAAACCTGTCAATCATTTTACTAGAAACATATACCATTGCTTTCTAGGAAACGAAACGCTGAAATGTTTGGGTTTTATCTTATTCTGTAGCATACAATGTAAGTTTGACTGAAATACTATGCAGAAGCATGCCCCATCGATTACGTGTATTTTTCATGTTTTTTTTTCTCATGAAATTCAATTTCTTGCATTTTTTTTAAATGTTGAAAATAATTTATTATCATGATAACTGCATATTTTTTCCAGTTTGTTTCAAATATCCTATATTATGAATTAACATGATTTGCAGAAATAAAAGTGCATTCATGTGCCAGAGATATGAATTTAAATGGAAAATGAGTAAAAAAAGTATGTAGAAATACAAAATTTTGTTGTGTTTTTTTTTAGGAAAGCAAAACGGTGAATTTTTTTCTTATCCAAATGTTTTATAGCTCTTTGGGGTTATTTACCCGGTATAATGGTTCGAATACCCCACCAATATTCCGATTCAGTATCCACAAATTTACATGAACTTCTTTACCTATGACCTTGATCTTAAGTCAGCAGCAAGCAGCATCCGGATGATGTCAGCTAGTCAGTTCCAATCTAAAGATAACCCTAGTAACATAGCAATCTGAGACATTTGACACAAATTTTCCCATTCATTGCATTGGAGAGATGGAAAAATAAAACAGAATGCCAAAATAAATCTAATCATCTTAGTTTCCTATCAACAATATACTCGGCCATTCTCAAGATAAAAGTAAAAAGTATGCAAAGACCAGGAACTGAAACAATCAAAATCCAAATCCAGCCCTCAAACCATAGTTGGAAACAACTAAGATTACAAATAATCAAGATACAGAGAACATATGGCCAACCGAGTGAGCAGCTTGTTCCCAAAAGGTGGCCACTCAGCAACCCAAACGAACCAAAAATAATAAGAACATATATAAGGTAAAACATCACAGAAACTCTGACACCAAAAAAAGTTTTAAGAGTGTGGCTGTTACAGGAGCCGAGAAATCTGTGACAAAAAAATAATTAGAAAGAAAAAAAAATAGATAAACAAAAAGGGACAAACAAAGGGACTGATAAGCAGGAGGAAGCTGATATTCTCTTACACATTACAAATAACCATCCCCAACGTTTGTAACAAATTTCAATTCCTAGTCATAGTAGTTCCTGAGAAATCCTTGGAAAAAATACGAGTAATTGGAGAGAAAAAAAGTGGTCAAACAAAGGAATGATATGCAGGCGGAGGCGGATACTCTCTTAAACAATACATCTAGTCATACCCAACGTTTGTATCAAATTTCAAAATCCTAGCTGTAATGTTTGTTCAGGATTTTTTGACAGAAACTGAACACACACACACACACACACACACACACACACACACACACACTTTAAAGGAAACGACAAAAACTATACACCGCCTATGTTCTTCGTATACGGGGGTATAAAGAGTGGACAGGGATGGACCATCAGCTGGGAAAGAGCTGATCTGTTGGCTTTTCTCTTGTCTTGTTTTGATTTGTCTGTCGTCTGTAACTTTTTCCTTTCCCATTTTGGTGTTTTAATGATGTGGAAAACAGTTTTGTCGGTTCCTGAGTTTGCCTTTTTCAAATACTTTATTTTCTGTTTCATAATGCAAACATATAAAATGAGTTTAAACTACCTCTTCAGTTCAGAGGTATTCATAACATCATAGAAAATGAAATAAAAAAATGCCTATAGAAAGAAAGTACAAATAAATTTAGACATTATAAAGAACAGAAGATTTTTGTGCTGAAAACACATAGGATGGTAAGGCTAAGGCTTATTTCCAGTGGAGTCGAGGAGGAGGTGATGTGCGGGGCAGATAAAAGAGATTAGTAAACTTTCCTCTGGCTTTCGTCACCAGATATTGTCAGGGTTACTGATGAGGCTTGAGAAGCCGAAACTTCGAAGTATGGCCTATGTTCCTTCTTTTGAATTTGTTATCTGCTCTTGAAGGAGCTATCTAAGATTTTAATTTTAATTTACTGCAGCTGGTGCTGTGCCGTGTGTCGGCCGTAAAACGCCCCACAGTTCAGATTATATATTATTTTTGTCCTTTGAGATCAGAGGACATATTTTGAGAAATCAGAATTTTTTTTATTGGTTTAAGACTTATTCTAGATCATCACGTTTTTTTTCAGTCCTACATACAGGGTGATATCAATACACAAATCTGTGTTTCTCAGAGTAATCAAATAATGGACAATGGAAGATTATTATCTTCATCTTAACTATCTCCCACTCTGGGAATAATTATCAGCAGCTTATGTAATTAATGCACTGCCCATGCATTAGAAAAATATTTCACACTGAATATGTTAATTACAACGAAGAACAACACTAATACAAATAATGGTTTATAAAATTCGATTTATATGAAGCTCAGAGCGGACGTTATGTAGAGCCAGGGTAACATATTATAAATGTGCGCATATTTAAGTTTCAGTTCAGTCTGTTCATTTGCACAGTCTAGTCTGCCTGCGCTACACACATGGCGTAGGCATTAAATCGCTGAGTACCCTTACAATTCCGAGGGACTGACCGAAATCAAAGCTGATCTGAGTCTTTGCTGGTGATTATTTGCAAACATTTGATTTATACTCTTTCTTGAAACTATGGCTAGATAAATTAGATGTGATCATCAACAAAGGTGTCAAAATACATTAAAAAAATGAATCCGTTGCACTATATCCTACTTAATAATGAAAATGACCAATAGAAAATACGTAGTCTGGCCCATGTTCCTACTTCTGTATGTATTCTCTGCTCTTGAAGAAACTTTTTAGGATTTTTAATTTTGCCTCACTGCAGCTGGTGTTGTGCCGTGTGGCGGCCGTAAAACGTCTCCCCGTACATCATCCATAGTGCAGATTATACTTTATCTACATCCTTTGAGATCAGAGGATAGATTCTGCGAAATCTAAAATTTGAGATCGATTTAGACTATTATTCTAGATCATCGTCTTTTATATTATTGGATCCTTTTGAAATTAATCAGTCTTTGAATCGACTGCCCAATTAAAATTAAGAAATTACAGTATGCTTGTTTCTGGTTTCGTCACCAGATATTGTCAGGGTCACTGACGAGGCTTTATTAGCCGAAACTACGTAGTCTGGCCCATGTTCATACTTCTGTATGTATTCTCTGCTCTTGAAGAAACTTTTTAGGATTTTTAATTTCATCCGTCAAAATAATCGTTTCAATGACAAAAATATCCAAACCAGAGGACCCATGGTCCTATATCGCTCACCTGAGCACTGAGGTTATGTTGAAAAAAACTTTAAGTTGTCACAACAACAAAACCACAAGCACAACAGCAATAAAACACACCATTTATGTAGGAGATAATATCATAAACATTTATGCAAATAAGATTCAGCTTTATCCCCCTTTATGAATTCTGAGAA
Organism: Ctena decussata; assembly: GCA_963989385.1. Taxonomy (NCBI): domain Eukaryota; kingdom Metazoa; phylum Mollusca; class Bivalvia; order Lucinida; family Lucinidae; genus Ctena; species Ctena decussata. The sequence goes on from OZ022500.1 coordinate 49,339,064, forward strand.
GAAGATTTTTGGCAAAAAAAAAAAAAAAAAAAAAAATGAAAATGAAAATCTGGCCTTTCTGTTGCAATGGCAACCAATCAAAATCAGGGATTTAGGCAAAATTCATATGGCTGGTAGAGGACTACTCCAGGAACATTTTGTAAAGCTTTTGTCAAAATATCTGCATGCAGTAACACAGAAACAAATGCAATATTTCCAATTTCCCCATTGTCAGTCTATGGAAACTCTAAGTTGCCATAGCAACATATTCACATGAGCAAAGGTAAAATAAAACACAATTTAGGTAGAGGCTAATGTCATTAACATGTATGCAAAGTATCAGCTTCATCCCTCTTTTAAGGCTTCTGAGAAGAAGATTTTGTAATATTGTTTCAAAAATTTTTCCCTTTATTTTGCCATGGCAACCAATCAAATTCAGCAATTTGGACAAGACTCATAGGAATCATAGAGGACTACTCAAGGAACATTTTCATAGAAAAAAATCTAAATAACTGGTGTGAGACAGCAAAAATTGCCAATTTCACTTTCCCCATTGTAAGTCAATGGAAACTATAAGTTGCCATAGCAACCAAAGTTTTGATGGGATTCGAAGAAAAAAACATAATTTATGTAGAGGCTAATGTCATTTACATGTATGCAAAGTATCAGCTTCATACCCCTTATGCCTTCTGAGGAGAAGATTTTTGAATATGTTTTTCTAAAATTTAGTCTATATATTGTCATGGCAACCAATCAAATTCAGCGATTTGGTCAAAATTCAAATGAATTGTAAAGGACTACTCAAGAATCATTTCTGTAGAAAAAAAAATTCCAAATAACTGCAGTGAGATAGCAAAAAATTGCCAATTTCCATTTTTTCCCATCATAAGTCAATGGAAATTATGTTGCCATAGCAACCAAACTGCTGGAGCAATTGCCATGACAAACAGTTATTATATAGAGGCTAGGACTTAGATCATTTCAGTAAGGTTTGGGCTTTATTGGCCATAGAGTTTCTGCGGAGATGAGTTTTTAATATGTTTCTATTTTTAACTATTCGGTTGCAATGGCAACCAGCCTAATTGTGCAATTTGCCGTAATCTAATACAGCTGGTTGGGGACTACTCAAGGGACATTTCTATTAAAGTTTTGTTAAAATATCTGTAGTGACATAGCAAAAAATGCAAATTTTCCATTTTGCCATTATAAGTCAATGGCAACTTTAATTTCCCATAGCAACCAAACTGCTAAAGCAATTGCCAAGAAAAACAGTACTTATATAGAGGCTAGTACCAAGATCCTTTCTGTGAAGTTTGAGCTTTATTGGTTGCATAGTTTCTGAGGAGATGATTTTTGAATATTTTTTCTATTTTTAACCTTTCGGTTGCCATGGCAACCAGCCAAATTGTGCAATTTATATAAATTCCATGTTGTTGATGGAGGACTACTCAAGGAACATTTCTATAAAAGTTTTGTCAAAATATCTGCAGTGACAAGGCAATAAATGCAAATTTTCTATTTTGCCATTATAAGTCAATGGCAACTTTAAGTTCCCATAGCAACTAAACTGCTAAAGCAATTGCCAAGAAAAACAGTACTTTTATAGAGGCTAGTACCAAGATCCTTTCTGTGAAGTTTGAGCTTTATTGGTTGCACAGTTTCTGAGGAGATGATTTTTGAATATTTTTTCTATTTTTAACCTTTCGGTTGCCATGGCAACCAGCCAAATTGTGCAATTTACATAAATTTCATGTGCTTGATGGAGGACTACTCAAAGAACATTTCTATAAAAAGTTTTGTCAAAATATCTGCAGTGACATAGCAATAAATGCAAATTTTCAATTTTTCCCATACAAATCAATGGCAACTTTAAGTTGCCATAGCAACCAAAGTTCCAAAGCGATTTGGATAAAAAACAGTATTTTTAGTTCCCCATGCCTATAGATGCTACATATGAAATTTGGTAACAATGGGTCATGTAGTTTCAGAGGAGATGTCGTTTGAAAATGTTGACGGACGGACGGACGGACGGACGACGTACGACGGACGACGGATGCCTGCCTATACTATAAGCTCACCTGTGAGCCTTCGGCTCAGGTGAGCTAAAAAGACAACATCAATGACACCAGGTGAAAAGTTTTTATCAACTATATATTTCATTCATCTAAGGGACCGACCATTTGATATTCTAGGGGGGGGGGGGTGCTGGGGGGGGCGGGGGGGTGCTGGTATATTTATCAAAAAAATTCCCTGTCTTAGGATATGCAGGAAAAAAATAACCTGGCTCATAATGGGGTTCAAAAAAATAATCTGGCCTCAAAAGTAAGAGAAAAAAATAACCTGTCTCCACCCAAAATTTCAAAAAAAAAAAAATATAGTCTGCAGATAATTCCATTGGAATTAAGTTTTTATAATGTCTCTGGCTTCTGGAGGGCTGCGCCCCCCAGACCCCATATTTATAGTAATATTTTAATATCATCTACAATTGGTTTACACCAGTGGGCCCGCATGTGCATACATTTACAAAAACATCCTATACAACATTCACATACATGTATTATTGATCTGCCACATTACTAAGTAAATGTTTCCACCAAAACTGAACTGCAAAAGAGTCACTAGCTTATGGGAGACAAAACCATTATGGCAATATAAACACTCTAAAAGGCAAAAGTCCTAATATAAAAACCCTTATTTTTATCTTCATTCCTAGTTTTTCTGTATTGTTTCCAGTCTTAAAATTGCCATTGAAATTGGGAAATTGCTTTAGCTTCTTGGGCGGTCTTGCCACCCAGACCCCCCTTTGTTAACTTCTTAGCACATAACTTTCAGCCATTTTATTAATTGCCATTCATGTATAATGTGACTCTATCAGTAAGTATTTATCAAACTTTCTCAAGTACGAATAAAACATGTTTGGTCATATATTGGGATAGAAAAAAAACTTAAATTCCTAATGTTAGCCCTAAAACTTTGCCAAAATAGCCCTAAATTTGGCCAAAATATCCCTAATTTAAGGCCTAATTTTTTGCCAAACTCATACAGGGGTGTTTGTATCTGTACCTTAGATGAAAAGAGTAACATGCTCCAGGCACTGGTTGGCAAAAGCAAGCTAATTAAGCCATGCACTTGGCCTGGTTAAAGGCAGCACCATGTTCTTTTTGTGAGAAAAAAGGTGTAAAATACTGATGTGGGTAAAATAAAAGGATATTAAGGTCAAGTAAACAAGGATCAGATAGTTCACTTCAGCTATAAAATAATAAAAAAAATAACCTGTTTGAGTTAGTTTGTAAAAAAATAAATTAGCTCCCACAAGGTGAAAAAAAAGAAATTGTTTCCAGAGGCCAGTGAAACAAAATGTTGTGTCTCCAGCAAGAATACCAGAGGCCTCCCCCCCAGAATATCAAATGGTCGGTCCCTAACTACCTCCCTTAAAATAAAAGTTAACAGATCGATGATAAAGAGAAATGATCCTGAGCACGGCAAAATACAAAACAAAAATACCTGTATGCGCAGCAAAGACTCAGATAAGGTTGAGCGTCCGGCCAGTCTAATCCGAGTCTTTGTGGCTCACAGCTCCAAAACCACCGTCTTCAGCCTGACAGCACTTCACACACAATTAAGTCATTCGATTTGTTTTGTCCTCCTTCTACTCTTTTTACGGACAAAATGCCAGTTTTGTCCTTTTTGTCAATTAATTTAAATCTATAGAATGAACCTTACAATAATGTGTAAATATTCCATATCCCTAAACTGAAATTCAAAATATCCCAGTATCCCCAAATATAATGTGCCAATATCATGTATCCCGAATACCCTAAACAAGCCTCATATTTGCATAGTGCATGCTAGAACTCAGGTGAGCGATCATTACCCACTGGGCAGCTTGTTCATACTACGAATGAACGAACATACACTTTATTACTCTCAGATCTGGACAGACATATGAGGAAATAAATATAGTACATTTACATGGAAATGATAGTTACTATACATCTTGTAAGAATAACAACATATATATGGCGGATCTTGTTACAGTTTACCTAGCGGGCACGCAGAGTCGAATCAAGATTTTGCGCGTCAATCGGGTATATACTGTATTCTACCTAGTCGCACATTTAACGTAAGATAAAAGGTACGGTAATATAACAACAGACAAATCGAAAAATAACGATAGGATGGGGTGTGTAAAGTAAATTATCTAGCATGTTCTAATATGGTTGCCGATAGTGAATTAAATAATCAGCTTCTAGTTTGCCGGACCATCAAAGGGATGCATCTCCCCGATGTCAGCCGTCTGGAAACCCAACCTTCGCCCGTCAAAATTCTTACCCCAAATACATGTAAAACAGAAGTCATCCTGTAGTTATCCCCAAAATCCACCCGAATCTGGCTGATTTCACTGAATGTCTTGCAATGCAAATTATGCCTCAAAAATGTATATTTAGATGATAAAATCTGGAATTTCAAAATTTCTCCATAAACCTTATGCATGTTTTCATAAAAACTTCATCAGGTAAGCAGTTCTACTGAGGAACCATTGTTTTCTAAAGAATAAGCATCTACATCGTACGTTGAGCCGTCACCTTTGACTATTTATCAACGGGTTCGACTTCATCATGGTAGTGCGAGGAAAGATAGAGAACAAAAAATATAGTCAGTAAGAAGCAATAAAGCATAAATGAGATCTAAACAAGAATAAAGGGAAATCACAAATAAGAAACGAAACTAAAACATAAGACATACATACAAATAAAAAGATAGTAGGTTGAAAGTGGTGGCTCATCAGGATAAGACCAATCTGCATTTCGTGGCGGTACCAGTTATGCCTTAAAGTCATCCTGTAGTTATCCCCAAAATCCAACCGAATCTGGCTGATTTCACTGAATGTCAGTGTTCACTGTGCCCGACAGCACAGCCCTCACCTGGTGAGTTAGTAGGCAACTGGGTCCTTAGCAGTGCTTAGAAGAATCAGAATCAGAATTGTTTACTGGTGATACGTCCAAGGACAATCATTCACCAGGACCTGTGAATCAGGGAAGCTAGTCCCTAGCCCTTATAAGAGAAGTAAACTTAGTAACTGAATCCTCTGCACCCTAAGCAGCAGAAATAAGTGAATCTTCCAGGGAATTCCAATCTCTAATAGTTTGGGGGGAAGAAACTGGACTTGTAAATGTCGTTCCCAGCCAATGGGGTTTGAAATGTCAGGGAATGATGATTCTTGGTACGCCCACTTGGGGGGTGGGGGGGGGCAAGGTCATTTATGGATATACTGGCTGCACCCCTCAGACCTTTGTAAAGCATTATGAGTGTACTTTCTTTCCTTCTCTTTTCCAGGGATTCCCACTTAAGTTTCTCCAGAATGCCAGTCATACTCCCAGTTTCATATGTATAATTTCCCGTTACAAATCTAGCTGCTCTTTTCTGCACCTTCTCAAGTTCATCTTGAAGAAGTATACTTTGAGGGTCCCAAACTGAACTGCCATACTCCAAGAATGGACGCACCAGTCCCTTGTATGCTGACTCTTTAACATCTTGTGGACATGCTGCTAAGTTACGTCTGAGGAAGCCGAGGGTCCTATTAGCCTTTGTGCAAATATTGCTGACATGTGTGTTCCATTTCAAATCATTGGTAATGGTTATGCCGAGATACTTGATAGTTTCTACATTATTGAGGACCGTTCCCTCTAAGGTATAGCAAGCATTGATCTTCTTGATCCGTTTCCTTGTAATTTGCATTATATTGCATTTAACAGGTTGAAATCTCATGCCCCAACTCCTTGCCCAACAACCTAAATGATCTATATCCTCCTGAAGTTTCACCGTGTCTTCAATATCTCTGATTTCACGGTAGCAAACACAGTCGTCAGAAAAAAGTCTTAATTCCGAGTCAATATTTTCTGTTATATCGTCAATGTACAACCAGAACAACAATGATCCAAGTACGGTGCCCTGGGGGACACCCGACAAAACCGGGGCCCAATCCGACTTAACTCCATTTACCACCACACGCTGCTGGTGAGGGGGGCAATCCCTTCTTGAAAGATACCAAAGAAGGGGCCTCAGCAACAGATGCTGGGAGGGAATTCCAAATAGGAATGGTACGGGGGGGGGGGGGGGGGGGCTAAATCTATAGGTATCTCTACATTTAGAAATCTGCTAAAACTTCTTGGAGTGTGCTGATCTGGTTCTCACAAAAGTGATTCCGGGACAACTCGGCCCATAACAAACTCGGCCCATTACAATCTCGGTCCATTACAAACTCGGCCCATAGCAAACTCGGCCCATGGGTATAGAACGGTAACGTTTTAACCAGATAGAAATGACATGTATAATAATTACTATGTATAGAAAATGGTGTTGAACAAAATGGACTAGGCACATATACATGTATTAAGAAGGACAGCCCATAACAAACTCGGCCCATATGTACACTTTATTAACAATCACGCAGGGGATTATATTCAATATACATACTAAACAATGGCTATAAAATTTTGTTTATGAGAAGATTTTCAAAGCTTGCTCTTACTTGAAAGTGTGCATACGTCCATGCTTTCCCTATAGGAATGGCAGGCGGATTTAGCATGGAAATTTGACGTGACCCCTCCCCCCGCTCCCCCCACACACCACTACCACCCAACTACCACACCGCCACCAACTTTGGAATTAGGGTTCTACCAAAAGTATCAACCTCCAGCAGTCCCTGTGAAAATTAATGGACACATTTTCTACAATACTTATATCAATGATATGTAACTCCAAGGCCACGTTTGGTTTGGGACGAGTTTGCATACATGAGCCGTCTTTGTTACACCATAGATCTATCATTTTGGATATTAAACATCTTGGACTCAGAGAATGCAGATTTGAGTCCGTTTGAACAACATATTCAAAAATCAATTTGATGAAATATATTAGTGAGAAACACCATTAAAGCAATGCGCAATACTGTAGGTATGGGCCGAGCTTGTCATGGGCCGAGTTTGTGCAGGCCGACTTTGTTATGTGCCGAGTTTGCAATGGGCCGAGTTTGCTATGGGCCGAGATGTCCAGTTACCATAAAAGTTTATTCTGCCATTGTTGTTGTTCGTTCGTAGCTTACTGTAACTTGTAACTTACTGTAACCTCGACACCAATTCAAGCAATTTCTGCTTCTGTGGGTGCATCTTGATAGGTTTGTCGATATCCGGTTTCATAGTACGTCCGGTAGCATGCGGCGGTAAATTTCCGTGGGTGTTGTCTCCAATGTGTATTCAGACGACTTTTAAATGAGTTGAGAGAGGGTGCCCTTACTACAGTCTCTGGTAATGAGTTCCAGGTATCCACTATCCTGTTACTAAAACTCTGACGTCTGGTATTCAATCGTGCTCTTGGTTTGAAAAGCTTCATTGAGTGACCTCTTGTAGCTGAATGACTCGCCAATGTGAATAATTTGCCCGTTTCTATCTGATCTATTCCATTTAATATCTTATATACTTGGACCATGTCTGCTCTTTCCCGCCTGTATTCAAGAGTTGGCAATCCTAATTCTTTTAATCTGTTTTCATAAGTTAGATGGCTTATACTGTTGACTAATCGGGTTGCCCTACGCTGTACATTTTCAATTGTGATTTTGTCTTTCTTGTATATTGGTGTCCATATTTGTGAGGCATATTCCAAATGAGGGCGAACCAGTGCCTTATATAAATTTAAGAACATTTCAGTATCTAAATATGTGAAGGTCCTAAAGATGATTCCAACATTACGGTTTGCAATATTAACCTTTGATATAATATGTTCCCTGAATTTTAGATTTCTGTCTACTAAAACTCCTAGGTCCTTTTCATGATCTACCTTTTCAATATCTATTGGTCCATTTTCTCCATTCATGGTATAAGTACCAATTACGTTGCGTTTTCCAATGTGCAGATGGTGGCATTTCTGTTTGTTGAAGAACATTTCCCAAGTATGGGCCCAATTTTCTGCTTTCGTCACATTTTCTTGGAGAATCTTCTGTTTTTCTTCTGTGTTCACACTACTGTAGATTTTTCCATCATCAGCGAACAGTTTTATACATACATTGATAGCGTCTGGGAGGTCGTTTATGAAAATCAGAAACAAGATAGGTCCCAGGACATTCCCCTGAGGAATTCCACTGGTTATATTTTGCCATTCAGATCTGGAGCCATTTATCATTACCCGCTGTTTCCTATTTGATAGAAATTCTTTTACCCAGGTGAATATTTTTCCTACTATGCCATAGTTATACAGTTTTTTTAGAAGTCTTTTGTGGGGGACCTTGTCAAAGGCTTTACAAAAGTCTAAATATATCACGTCGACATCCTCCCCATTATCTATTGACTCTGTAATTTCTTCCATAGTTTCTAACAGCTGAGTTATACATGACCTTCCTGCTACAAAGCCATGCTGTGCTGATGAAAATAATTCATTGGAAGTCATGTGTTCTACAATTGCGTCGCGTATGATCTTTTCTAAAATTTTGCCTGGTACTGATGTAAGACTAATGGGTCGGTAATTTTCTGCACTTTTTTTGTTTCCCTTCTTAAATATTGGTGTAACATTTGCTACTTTCCACACTTCTGGCAGTTTTCCTTCCTCTACTGACTTTTGAAAAATAATTCTAAGTGGTGTTTTTATTGCTGAATGGGGCTCCTTTAATAATTTGGGATGAATTTGTCTGGGCCTGGTGATTTAGATGGTTTTAAATGACTTATCAACTTGTCTATAGTTTCTTCTGTAATGATTATATCACTAAGTTCATTCTCATATTGGCGTTCTTCAAATTCTGGCAGTGGTCCATCCCCCTCAACCTCAAATACACTAGCAAAGAAATTGTTTAAAATATCTGCTGTTTCTTGATCGTTTTTCGATAGTTCTCCTTCACTGTTAGTTAGCTGAGATACTGTTGACTTTGTCTTGGTTTTTGATCGGACATAGCTCCAGAAGAGTTTGTTCTCATTCTTTATTCTTGCAGTTAAATCTTTTTCATACATGTATTTGGCTCTACGCAGTTCTCTGGTAACTTTATTTCTAGAAACTTTATATATATCATAATTTTCTTGTGTCATGCAGTGTTTGAATTTGGTCCATTTCCGTTGTTTATTCCGTATTTCAATAAGACAGGCTCTATTGTAGAGCTCCGTCGTTAGTTTATCGGCGCATCCAGAATTTTACAAATACCTCCCTGGATGATATAGCTCTTTCTGAGTGGACAGGGGTGGATTTGCCTGCTCAGGCAGGGCAACTGAAAACAGGTCAAGGTGGAAAGGGATTGTTGCGAAGTCATCTGTTGTGCCCAACTTTATGGGATAAAATAGAATAGTTACACCTTCTATATTACCAGCGTTTGTGGTCGAACAAATCTCGCTAATCAATCTGACCATTATTTACTTCCTGTTTGATGCAATCGTTCGAAACTCATGGCTACTTTCAGTTCAGACTTGCATAATTTCCATATTTCTAGTAAATATGGCTTTATGCTTGAGGAACCATTGGTAAATATCGAAAGTGTTGATTAAAGGAGTCATAAAATATGTTTGATACGCGGTGACATCACTTGAAAACTCGTAATCTGGAGTAAAGTGTGGTTTACGCGACATTGTTAACGTCAACGAAAGTAGAAGTTTCATTATGTTTTGCCAGATAGTGATAAAACACCTTAATTTTCCAGATTTTTTGATTGGTTTTATCAACTATTTTTGATCATGGTGGATCAAAGAAATGTTCCCAAAAATTAAATATTGCTGATCATTTTGATTGAAAATGCATTGCTACTGTAAGTCCTTGACCAGTGTGAAGGTCACAAATGACTGTTCATCAGTATAGATGATTTAGTTTATGGGGCTTTAGATATCCATTATTTTACTTTTAATTTTTATCTACATAGATCTAGTATTTTATGTCTTTCATTGCTAAAAAATTAAAAAATTAAAAATTAAAACTATTGTTATATAAAAATTATGAGAAAAAAAATATTATATAGAGATATATTTCATATTTCAGGAATATTTGCCAGAGTATTTTAAACCTTGGAATGACCTTGCAAAACAGATGCCTTCATTGGTTGCTAACAAACAAATGAGAGACTTGGTGCACCAGGTTTGGATTATATGATTAAGTTACCACACACTTTGCAATTTATTTTTATTTCAACAGCTGAAGAACTACAACAAATCCTGTTTGGCAATGAATAGCTTTTTACCAAAATAGTTTTGCTGCCTTGCAGACCCATATTTTTTAGCATATCACCGGAAACATGACTTGTGTTTGTGGTTGGGGGTGGGGAGGGGGGAGTGGTGGAGGTGGGAAAGAGGTGATTGACTTATGAAAGTAAAGAGTTTCAGTTTTGCAAGATTTGGCTTTGTCAGTGTTATTTGGAAAGAATTTTTTTTGATAGATATGAACAAAATATGTATCTACTACTGCAACTTGTCTTTAATTAATCCAAGCCTTCTGTTTTAGTGGCAATATCGAAATAAAGAAAAGCCACTAAATGGCAATATCACAATAAAGAAAAGCCACGAAAGGAAAACTCAGAAAAGACTTATATTAGCCGTTACTGAGTTATCAGTTATTTGTGTATTAAAGTCTTATTGTTTTTGATGTTGGTGTGGTCTCTATTCTCTACATAATTAATTAAATTAACCATTTTTATAGGTATAAAATTTAGAATTATTACTCATCACTTGGAGTGTTGTCAGATTATTGTGTCAAAGTGGCAAGATGCATACCAGGGATGATAAATCTCTGTGTTAAGATTCTGTTATCATGCTTGCTGGTCTCTGTCTGTTGTGCCAGGCTTGAATTGTTTCCCATGATGGGCATCATTAAAGGTGAATGGGTACTCCTCCATGTTTTTTTCTGCCATTTTTATACGCCCGTTTTGAAAAAACGGACGTATTATGTCGTTGCGCCGTCTGTCCGATGTAAACATTCTTGTACACGCCATAACTCAGTAACCATTTGGGATATCTTCATGAAATTTGGTAGGCATATGTATTAGGGTGGGGGAACGTGTCGCGTACAAAAATGGTTGCTCCCCCTTTCTTACTTTTGAAGTTATGCCCCTTTGATTAATTTTATCCCTGTAAGTCTTGTACGCGCCATAACTAGATAACCGTTTGGGATATCTTTATAAAACTTCATAGCAATGTGTATGAAGTCCTAACGATGTGTCGCGTACAACAATAGCTGCTCTCCCTTTCTTCGTTTTAGAGTGAATTTCTTTCATTAGTTCTTATAGGCTACTTTTGTGTAAACTTTTCTTGTACATGTAATATATTGTCAAGGGAAAAAAGTAGAACTAAAAAAGGTATATCTAGTGTATTTAGGTTATCTCCCTTGTTCAAAGATATTGTATCAAAGATTTCTCCACAACCAAGCAAGCTAGATTAGTCATATTTGGTATGCAGGTTGATGACGATATGTTGTATCGTGGGATTGAGAACCAGCCTTTGACTGCTTATTCTTCCCTGTATTTGTCCAATATTCTTTCTTTCCATACTTTGAATAATGAACTTTTTCATCAAAGTTTTCTCCACAACCATGCAAGCTAGATTAGTCATATTTGGTATGCAGGTTAATGATGACCTACTGTATTGTGGGATTTAGAACCAGACTTCTCCTCTTTTTATTCCCTGTATTTGTCTGATTTTCTTTATCTCTTTAGTTTGAATAATGTATTTTTTTCGCAAAAGATTTCTATGCATCCGTAAGTTGGAGTAGGGTGTTTTGTATGCAGGTTGATGAGAACTTGTTGTATTGTGGGATTGAGAACCAGTCTTCTACTTATTCTTCCCTATATTTTTCCAATTTTCTTTCTCTCCTGACTTTGAATAATGTAATTTTTTGTAACAGATTTCACAGCAACCATTCATATTTGGTATACATGGTAACAATGATTTCTCTCCCTCTTTATGCTTTTTGTTACGAAAATAACACCATTTGATTTAAGCAGTTAAGGGGGAGTATAATCGGATTCGCTGACAGTTCTAGTTAATTATAGAGTGGTTGCCCCTGTTTGTCTGCCTGTCTATCCTTCTGTTAACAATCTTATTCATTCTGTAACTCCTTTAGGACATTGAAACGGGCGTATTATGCGCAGCTTGCGAAGCCCTTGTTACAATTTTAGGGGAACAATGTTTATGGCTTCCTGTTTACCTCTCTGGGTGACAGAACCCTTTCGAAATTGTGTCTACTTGTTGAGAAAAGTATAGTTTTTAGTTACCCACAATGCAGCTTGACCTTTATGCAAGTGAGCGCTTTTTATACGCCCTACGTATTATGTTGTGGTGCTGTCCATTCGTCTGTCTGTCCGTCCGTATACATTCTTGTACACGCCATAACTCAGTAACCATTTGGGATATCTTCATGAAATTTGGTAGGCATATGTATTAGGGTTGGGGAATGTGTCCCGTACAAGAATGGTTGCTCCCCCTTTCTTGCTTTTGAAGTTATGCCCCTTTGATTAATTTTTTCCCTGTAAGTCTTGTACGCGCCATGACTAGATAACCGTTTGGGATATCTTTATAAAACTTCATAGCAATGTGTATGAAGTCCTAATGATGTGTCGCGTACAACAATGGCTGCTCTCCCTTTCTTCGTTTTAGAGTAAATCCCGTTCATTAGTTCTTATAGGCTAATTTTGTGTATATTTTTGTTGTACAATATATTGTCAAGGGAAAAAAGTAGAACTAAAAATGGTATATCTAGTGTATTTAGGTAATCTCCCTTGTTCAAAGATTGTATCAAAGATTTCTTCACAACCATACAAGCTAGACTGGTCATATTTGGCATACAGGTTGATGACGACATGTTGTATTGTGGGATTGAGAACCAGCCTTCTCCTGCTTATTCTTCCCTGTATTTGTCCGATTTTCTTTCTTTCCAGACTTTGAATAATGAAATTTTTCGTCAAAGATTTCTCCACAACCATGCAAGCTAGATTAGTCATATTTGTTATGCAGGTTGATGACGACATGTTGTACTGTGGGGTTGAGAACCAGCCTTCTCCTGCTTATTCTTCCCTGTATTTGTCTGATTTTTTTTCTTTCCATACTTTGAATAATGAAATTTTTCGTCAAAGATTTCTCCACAACCATGCAAGCTAGAGTAGTCATATTTGGTATGCAGATTGATGACGATATGTTGTATCCTTGGAATGAGAACCAGCCTTTTTCTGCTTATTCTTCCCTGTATTTGTATAATATTCTTTCTTTCCTTACTTTGAATAATAAAATTTTTCGTCAAAGATTTCTCCACAACCAAGCAAGCTAGAGTAGTCCCATTTGGTATGCAGGTTGATGACGATATGTTGTATCGTGGGATTGAGAACAAGCCTTTGACTGCTTATTCTTCCCTGTATTTGTCCAATATTCTTTCTTTCCATACTTTGAATAATGAACTTTTTCATCAAAGTTTTCTCCACAACCATGCAAGCTAGATTAGTCATATTTGGTATGCAGGTTAATGATGACTTACTGTATTGTGGGATTGAGAACCAGACTTCTCCTCTTTTTATTCCCTGTATTTGTCCGATTTTCTTTCTCTCTTTACTTTGAATAATGCATTATTTTCGCAAAAGATTTCTATGCATCTGTAAGTTAGAGTAGGGATTTTTGTATGCAGGTAGATGATAACTTGTTGTATTGTGGGATTGAGAACCAGTCTTCTCCTGCTTATTCTTCCCTATATTTTTCCAATTTTCTTCTTCTCCTGACTTTGAATAATGTAATTTTTTGTAACAGATTTCACAGCAACCATTCATATTTGGTATACATGGTAACAATGATTTCTCTCCCTCTTTATGCTTTTTGTTACGAAAATAACACCATTTGATTTAAGCAGTTAAGGGGGAGTATAGTCGGATTCGCTGACAGTTCTAGTTAATTATAGAGTGGTTGCCCCTGTTTGTCTGCCTGTCTATCCTTTTGTAAACAATCTTGTTCATTCTGTAACTCCTGTAGGACATTGAAACGGGTGTATTATGCGCAGCTTGCGAAGCCCTTGTTACAACTTTCGGGGAACAATGTTTATGGCTTCCTGTTTACCTCTCTGGGTGACAGAACCCTTTCGAAATTGTGTCTACTTGTTGAGAAAAGTATAGTTTTTAGTTACCCACAATGCAGCTTGACCTTTATGCAAGTGAGCGCTTTTTATACGCCCTACGTATTATGTCGTGGCGCTGTCCGTCCGTCTGTCCGTCCTTAAACATTCTTGTACACGCCATAACTCAGTAGCCATTTGGGATATCTTCATGAAATTTGGTAGGCATATGTATTAGGGTTGGGGAATGTGTCCCGTACAAGAACGGTTGCTCCCCCTTTCTTGCTTTTGAAGTTATGCCCCTTTGATTAATTTTTAGCTCACCTGGCCCGAAGGGCCATAGTGAGCTATTGTCATACCAATGCGTCCGGCGTGCGTCGTGCGTCCGTGCGTCGTCCGTCAACACCTAAAAACAAATATTCAAACATCTTCTTCTGTAAAACTACTGGTCCCATGGTTCTCAAATTTCACATGGAGCATGACCTGACTCCAGGGTCTCAGAATTGTAAAATTGGGTCAGGTTGAAAATCCAAGATGGCCGCCGTTACTAAAAATAGCAAAAAACAACAAAATAAACTTCTTCTCCAGAACCACTGGGTATATTTGTCTGAATTTTGGCATGGAACATCAGTGAAACCCTGGTATTCAAAATTGTAAAAATGAAAAAAATCTGTAGCGGAGTTTTGTCACAGTGACCTACTTTCTGTTTACATGTGTAATTTTGCTCAAATGCCAATGTCAAAAAATGACCTATTTAAACAACTTCAAACAACTTCTTCTCTAAAACCACTGAACCCAGAGATCTCAAATTTCACATTGAGCATGACCAGACTGCAGGGTTTCAAAATTGTAAAATTGGGTCAGGTCAAGAATCCAAGATGGCTGCCGTTACTAAAAATAGCAAAAACAACAAAATCAATTTCTTCTCCAGAACCGTTTGGTATATTTGGTTGAAAGTTTGCATGGAACATGAGTGGGACCTTGGTATTGAAAATTGTAAAAATAAAAAAAATCTATAGCGGAATTAGGTCACAGTGACCTACTTAGCTTTTACAAGGCCGATTTTGCTCAAATGTCAATATCTAAAGAAAATGCAACCAATTCTGATCAGATTTGGTCAGAAATGGTTCTTGAATGGAATTATTTCAATTTTGTGCCAGTTGACTATCCAAGATGGCCACCATGGGAACCGTTACTAAAAATAGCACAAACATAAAAATGACAATTACTCAAGAACCCTTGAATGGAATTGGACCAATTTTGTGTCAGAATGTTCCTTGCATGAAGCCGTTTCGATTAATTGCAATTTGGCATTCCAAGATGGCCGCCATCTGGTGTTACTAAAAATAGCACAAACATAAAAATGACAATTACTCAAGAACCCTTGAATGGAATTGGACCAATTTTGTGTCAGAGTGTTCCTTGCATGAAGTCGTTTCAATTAATTGCAATTTGGCATTCCAAGATGGCTGCCATCTGCCGTTACTAAAAATAGCACAAAACATGAAAATGACAATATCTCAGTAACCGCTGAATGGATTTTGACGAAATTTGTGTCAAAATGATTCTTGCATCGAGATGTTTCAAAAATATCTAACTGTAGACCAGTCATATTGGCCTCTGTTACTAAAAATAGAAAAATGTGAAAATTAGAAAATCTCAATGGAATTGGGTTAATTTTGTGTCAGAATGGTCCTTTCATTAAGCTTTTTCGATTTTTTGCATTTTGGCATTCCAAGATGGCTGCCATCTGCCGTTACTAAAAATAGCACAAAACATGAAAATGACAATATCTCAGTAACCGCTGAATGGATTTTGACGAAATTTGTGTCAAAATGATTCTTGCATTGAGATGTTTCAAAAATATCTAACTGTAGACCAGTCATGTTGGCCTCTGTTACTAAAAATAGAAAAATGTGAAAATTAGAAAATCTCAATGGAATTGGACCAAATTTGTGTCAAAATGGTCCTTGCATGAAGGCTTTTCGATTTTTTACATTTTAGCAATCCAAGATGGCCGCCATCTGCCATTACTAAAAATAGTACAAAACATGAAACTGGCAATATCTCAGTAACCCCTGAATGGATTTTGATGAAATTTGTGGCAAAATGATTCTTGCATTGAGGTGTTTCAAAAGTAAATATATAAAGACCAGGCAAGTTGGCCTCTGTTACTAAAAGTAGCAAAATGTGAAAATGAGAAATTCTCAGTGGAATTGGACCAATTTTGTATATGAATGGTCCTGTTGCACAAAGCCAGGTGAGCGATATCAGGCCCATTTGGGCCTCTTGTTTCCCTGTAAGTCTTGTACGCGCCATAACTAGATAACCGTTTGGGATATCTTTATAAAACTTCATAGCAATGTGTATGAAGTCCTAACGATGTGTCGCGTACAACAATGGCTGCTCTCCCTTTCTTCGTTTTAGAGTTAATCCCGTTCATTAGTTCTTATAGGCTAATTTTGTGTATATTTTTGTTGTACAATATATTGTCAAGGGAAAAAAGTAGAACTAAAAATGGTATATCTAGTGTATTTAGGTTATCTCCCTTGTTCAAAGATTGTATCAAAGATTTCTTCACAACCATACAAGCTAGACTGGTCATATTTGGCATACAGGTTGATGACGACATGTTGTATTGTGGGATTGAGAACCAGCCTTCTCCTGCTTATTCTTCCCTGTATTTGTCTGATTTTCTTTCTTTCCAGACTTTGAATAATGAAATTTTTCGTCAAAGATTTCTCCACAACCATGCAAGCTAGATTAGTCATATTTGTTATGCAGGTTGATGACGACATGTTGTACTGTGGGGTTGAGAACCAGTCTTCTCCTGCTCATTCTTCCCTGTATTTGTCTGATTTTTTTTCTTTCCATACTTTGAATAATGAAATTTTTCGTCAAAGATTTCTCCACAACCATGCAAGCTAGAGTAGTCATATTTGGTATGCAGGTTGATGACGATATGTTGTATCCTTGGAATGAGAACCAGCCTTTTTCTGCTTATTCTTCCCTGTATTTGTATAATATTCTTTCTTTCCTTACTTTGAATAATAAAATTTTTCGTCAAAGATTTCTCCACAACCAAGCAAGCTAGAATAGTCCCATTTGGTATGCAGGTTGATGACGATATGTTGTATCGTGGGATTGAGAACCAGCCTTTGACTGCTTATTGTTCCCTGTATTTGTCCAATATTCTTTCTTTCCATACTTTGAATAATGAACTTTTTCATCAAAGTTTTCTCCACAACCATGCAAGCTAGATTAGTCATATTTGGTATGCAGGTTAATGATGACTTACTGTATTGTGGGATTGAGAACCAGACTTCTCCTCTTTTTATTCCCTGTATTTGTCCGATTTTCTTTCTCTCTTTACTTTGAATAATGCATTATTTTCGCAAAAGATTTCTATGCATCTGTAAGTAAGAGTAGGGATTTTTGTATGCAGGTAGATGATAACTTGTTGCATTGTGGGATTGAGAACCAGTCTTCTCCTGCTTATTCTTCCCTATATTTTTCCAATTTTCTTCTTCTCCTGACTTTGAATAATGTAATTTTTTGTAACAGATTTCACAGCAACCATTCATATTTGGTATACATGGTAACAATGATTTCTCTCCCTCTTTATGCTTTTTGTTACGAAAATAACACCATTTGATTTAAGCAGTTAAGGGGGAGTATAGTCGGATTCGCTGACAGTTCTAGTTAATTATAGAGTGGTTGCCCCAGTTTGTCTGCCTGTCTATCCTTTTGTAAACAATCTTGTTCATTCTGTAACTCCTTTAGGACATTGAAACGGGCGTATTATGCGCTGCTTGCGAAGCCCTTGTTACAACTTTAGGGGAACAATGTTTATGGCTTCCTGTTTACCTCTCTGGGTTACAGAACCCTTTCGAAATTGTGTCTACTTGTTGAGAAAAGTATAGTTTTTAGTTACCCACAATGCAGCTTGACCTTTATGCAAGTGAGCGCTTTTTATACGCCCTACGTATTATGTCGTGGCGCTGTCCGTCCGTCTGTCCGTCCTTAAACATTCTTGTACACGCCATAACTCAGTAGCCATTTGGGATATCTTCATGAAATTTGGTAGGCATATGTATTAGGGTTGGGGAATGTGTCCCGTACAAGAACGGTTGCTCCCCCTTTCTTGCTTTTGAAGTTATGCCCCTTTGATTAATTTTTTCCCTGTAAGTCTTGTACGCGCCATAACTAGATAACCGTTTGGGATATCTTTATAAAACTTCATAGCAATGTGTATGAAGTCCTAACGATGTGTCGCGTACAACAATGGCTGCTCTCCCTTTCTTCGTTTTAGAGTTAATCCCGTTCATTAGTTCTTATAGGCTAATTTTGTGTATATTTTTGTTGTACAATATATTGTCAAGGGAAAAAAGTAGAACTAAAAATGGTATATCTAGTGTATTTAGGTTATCTCCCTTGTTCAAAGATTGTATCAAAGATTTCTTCACAACCATACAAGCTAGACTGGTCATATTTGGCATACAGGTTGATGACGACATGTTGTATTGTGGGATTGAGAACCAGCCTTCTCCTGCTTATTCTTCCCTGTATTTGTCCGATTTTCTTTCTTTCCATACTTTGAATAATGAAATTTTTCGTCAAAGATTTCTCCACAACCATGCAAGCTAGA
Source organism: Ctena decussata (assembly GCA_963989385.1). Lineage (NCBI taxonomy): Eukaryota > Metazoa > Mollusca > Bivalvia > Lucinida > Lucinidae > Ctena > Ctena decussata. The sequence goes on from OZ022500.1 coordinate 49,357,737, forward strand.
TTAGTCATATTCGTTATGCAGGTTGATGACGACATGTTGTACTGTGGGGTTGAGAACCAGCCTTCTCCTGCTTATTCTTCCCTGTATTTGTCTGATTTTCTTTTTTACCATACTTTGAATAATGAAATTTTTCGTCAAAGATTTCTCCACAACCATGCAAGCTAGAGTAGTCATATTTGGTATGCAGATTGATGACGATATGTTGTATCCTTGGAATGAGAACCAGCCTTTTTCTGCTTATTCTTCCCTGTATTTGTATAATATTCTTTCTTTCCTTACTTTGAATAATAAAATTTTTCGTCAAAGATTTCTCCACAACCAAGCAAGCTAGAGTAGTCCCATTTGGTATGCAGGTTGATGACGATATGTTGTATCGCGGGATTGAGAACCAGCCTTTGACTGCTTATTCTTCCCTGTATTTGTCCAATATTCTTTCTTTCCATACTTTGAATAATGAACTTTTTCATCAAAGTTTTCTCCACAACCATGCAAGCTAGATTAGTCATATTTGGTATGCAGGTTAATGATGACTTACTGTATTGTGGGATTGAGAACCAGACTTCTCCTCTTTTTATTCCCTGTATTTGTCCGATTTTCTTTCTCTCTTTACTTTGAATAATGCATTATTTTCGCAAAAGATTTCTATGCATCTGTAAGTTAGAATAGGGATTTTTGTATGCAGGTAGATGATAACTTGTTGTATTGTGGGATTGAGAACCAGTCTTCTCCTGCTTATTCTTCCCTGTATTTTTCCAATTTTCTTCTTCTCCTGGCTTTGAATAATGTAATTTTTTGTAACAGATTTCACAGCAACCATTCATATTTGGTATACATGGTAACAATGATTTCTCTCCCTCTTTATGCTTTTTGTTACGAAAATAACACCATTTGATTTAAGCAATTAAGCGGGGGTATAGTCGGATTCGCTGACAGTTCTAGTTAATTATAGAGTGGTTGCCCCTGTTTGTCTGCCTGTCTATCCTTTTGTAAACAATCTTGTTCATTCTGTAACTCCTTTAGGACATTGAAACGGGCGTATTATGCGCCGCTTGCGAAGCCCTTGTTGCATAGATGTCATGAGCGGTCATATGCTGTTTGTATATTTGTTGTGAGTGCTATTCGTATAGATGGCGTGAGGGCCATAATCGCATATGGTATCACAAGGCAGCAGACTGTATCACAAGGTATAGAATGAATGACTTGTGATTTTACGGCCTTTTAAAACTGTATTTCAACCATAGAATGAAACTCCCAATTGAGGTTTTAGTGTCATCTTTTGAGATATAAACATTAGTTTTATTTCAATTTTTTATGGTTGCAATTTTTTATTTGATAAGCATCAACTATTGATGGTTGCTAAGCATAGAGCAAGTTTTTTGTGAAAGCTTTACTTGTTCCTTTAAGTGTTGACCCCAATTGAGCAGGGAGGCAAGATCAAAATGGCTGAGTTGCTCTCCCTGAAAGTGTATCAGTTCAGCTTAATTGTTACCTGTGTAAGGGCAGGGTATGAAATAGTTCTGCAATAAACTGGTTTATTTCTTAACAAAAAAAAAAGTAAAAAGAAGAATGATAATGATAATAAATTGAACCAAAAAAAATGTTCACATCTGTTTACAGCTGGTGCTACTGGACCACACAAAATTACAGAGTTACAGAGAGTGCAGGTTAGCCCACCTTCAGTTGTGTTTGATAGCAGCAGGGTACATTTGGCAGGATGGTGATGGTGGTGTAAGCCAGGTAAGACTTCCTGTTGCATGGGAAAATAGACAACAGATGTGAAGGCCCAGATCAGACTACAGAATATGTAGGCTTTTTTGGTCTTTCTCAGTTTTATCAGGGTTCTCACTAGAAATTTGCTAACCGGGATCTGAGAGCAATTTTCAGGCAAAATTGTGAGTCCCACAATGTAGATTCCACAAAATTCCCAGAAAAACTTTACTTTTAGGCAATAGATAGAAGTCAGGGACTCCAAATATGGAGTGCTTAAGATTGATTGCAAAACTAACATCTGTAAAATTTCAAAGCTATATTGAAAATTCAAAGACTAGATGGCAAGCAGTGTAGATCCAGATGATGCATTGAGCAGACTCTTCTGAATTTACACTGTTTACAAATTCAACTATTTTCATTTTTGGTGCTTTAAGTGTATTTTTTTTTTCTAAGCTGTAAGAAAGCACTGTTTGAAATCAGTTTTTCTGTTTTCTGGGTACAACATCATGTATTTCCACCACTTTTACTAAGCGGAACAACTTCTGTGACTCCTTGTTAGTTTTCGTGGGTGATGAAACCCTTTCAAAAAGGGGTCTACTCTAAAAAGAAAGAATTTGCTCCTTAAGGAGCAAATTCTTTCTCTTAAGAGTTTACCTTTATTGAGAAGGGATGCAAACATGAAAAGGATAGAGTTGCTTCCCATTAGAAGTGTATAAATTCACCTTAACCAGTAAAGGTAAAGGAATTTGACAACTTCATCACTATTTGACAGCTTCATTACTTTTGTACGACTGGACTTCTGTTAGAATAGCTATAATATTTAATGGGTTTCGTGTATTGGTTATCAAATATTCCGCAGTATAGTTGACAATCTCTGTTATGACTGGGAGAAAAGTTTAATGAGCAGTTTGCTTTTATTCTGATCTTGTTTCTTATTGTATGTCAGTGTGAATATCTTGTAATGTATCTTCATGAAATAAAATATGTTTAAAGGTAATGGAAGCTAAATAAGTTTAAAACTGTGTGGATACACCTTTGATGGAGATCACTTTGATACGGAAGTGTTTGTTTCCCATCTTATAGGTGGGGAAAGGGTAGAGGGGGTTACTCTTTAAGGGAAGAATATATTGTCTTTAGCTTTAAGGGAAAATATGCTCTCTTTAGCAGATTCTTTCCCTAAAGGGTGGCCCCACCAGAGAAGGGTTTCCACTTACACATGAAGCAAATACAACTTTGTTAGCTGTCTTCCTTTTAAAAATGGCCGTCAAACCATGATGGTGTATCTGTGGACTTTAAAAGATGACAGTTTAAGGGGAAAGAGTACACTTTCAGGGGAAGCAACTATTATTTTCTTTTTAATCTCCTCAGTGGGTGTCAACTCATAACAAGAAATTTGCTACCTAAGCAACAAATTCTTTCTTGGAAGGAAGCAGTCTTACCAGGGTCTTCACTGTTTTCCATTCCACCTGCATCTACTTGATGGATTACTGTATTGTAAAACAAAATTGTTTCATATTTAAAAGAATTTTGGTAAATGTATTAGGTATCCCAATTTTTAGAATTTTTATGGTAATATTGGTTTCATCGTGGAACTGAATTGGCTTTTTATTACGTTCTAAAACTTGTAGGTTTTACCGAAGTGTATAGCAGTTCCATGGTATGCAGTAGCTGAAAAGTTAGGATTTCATGCAGTGCTGTGTCACCCAAGTCTTGTCTTGGCAAACTGGAAATTAAAAGACCCCAACAAGTAAGGCATCATCTTTAGTTTTTTCTTCTTTCCATTACTTCATCAAAGTAGATAGCTACATTTGTATTTCTCACTCATAACTGGTAAAACTATTGAAAATTAAGGGAAAATTATATGTAGATAATGCATTGTGTTCATTTTTTTTTTCAAAACTTGTCTGTAAAAGTGTCACCAGGGTAATTAATGTAGTGTCTAAAATTCAAGAGTTAAAATTTCATATTCAAAATTTTTCATTTAAAATATTAGTTAGTCGAATTTAAATGTGCAGGAAAGGTTTATACTACCAGTAGTCTTTCTAAATGCAGCCTTAATGAAGGTATACACATGGTGCCAGCATGTTACCAAGTTCCTTCCTAGCAGAGTGTTTTATAAGGGGCCCCTTTACCTAAAGCCTGGCTGGGTAGCGCAGTCGGTAGCACCTCTTACTCAAGAGCCAGAGGTCTTGGGTTCAATACCCAGATTCTCCACCATCTATGACCCATGTCTAAACATCTGTCACCAGGGTAATTAATATAGTGTCTAATTGTTTAATTAAAATTCAAGAGTTAAAATTGAATCATCAAAATTTGTCATTTAAAATATTAGTTAGTTGAAATTTAATGAGTAGGAAAGGTTCAGTTATATCAGTCTTTCTAAATGCAGCCTTAATGAAGGTATACACAAGTAGTGCAGTTGGTAGCACAGCTGGCTCAAGAGCCAGAGGCCCCATGTTCGATACCCTGTCCGGCCACATACTTTCGTTTCTCATTGTGGTGATTCAAGAGAAGGGCAGTTGTCAGTTACTGGCGAAAGTATGTGCACTTAGTACTGGTTAACCGCTTAGGAGGCGAAGCCTGCCCAGGAATAGTGTGGTTAGGTTAACTGACCATCCCGACACGACCTTAGCTGTTAACTGTGGGTGTAAAGCAACAAAAACAACAACAAATTTTACCTATGCAAAATTTCTGGACAATTTGATCATGAGATAATCAGGTGATAGCCTCGTTCAAGATTCTTATCATCAGCAGGGATTGAATGTTTGAAAAGTGAATTTAAGTGCCAAAACAGTAAAACAAGAAATTGTAGTTTTAAAGTGTAAATTAGTAAACTTGTATATAGTAAGACTGCCTGATGGGAATTAGGAAAGAAGTAGAGAAAGAAAGAAAAGTGAATAAAGGAAGTGAAATGAAAATTTGGACTTGAGTTTAATTCCCCCACAACACATTAAGTTGAAAATGACCAAAAAGTACCTATTCACAAGACACCAATCATTTATAATCATTTATAATTCTTTCTTTTGTTTCAGGCCTGTTGAATTAGAGTAAGTAATTTTTTCTTTGTTATTTCTTTTTAGAGTTCTTTAAATTGCATACATAAATTGCAGATCATGCTGCTTTGTTGGAGATGCATGTTCAGTGGAACTTCAGTGGCTAGAACAGGCATAGGACCATGCAAATTAGTTCCAGCCAAAGGTAGTTCCAGCCATCCAAGGCTACTTTGGGTATGAATAAAATTGACTTCTAGGGACCCGGGAATGAGCCAGGCAAGGTAAACGAGCCATTAGAGTTCGAGCCATTGAAGTTCTACTGTCATTAACAAATTACATTACATACCAGTAAACACTAACAAAAAAAAAAAAAAAAACATACAGGCCCTATTTAATATTGATCTTTGATCCATTCCTGCATAAAATGCTTAAAATATTGTAGCCCTTAAGTGGGTGGTTGTGAGGTGATAAACCCATACTAGAGTGCTTTTTAGCAGCAGTCTTCAAAAGCTTTTCAAAATCTGTGCTAACCTATTCCTTTTTTTTTTTGCAAACACCCAGTAAGATGGTGAATGGACTTGGCCAAATTCAAATTTAGCAGAAACTAGTATGGAAACTGAGCAGGTTAAGATGCATTGGTACTCCTCTGCATTTTTCTGCCATTTTACAAAGGGAAACAACTTTGGAGACTTGCTGTTTGCCTCCTTGAACAATGTAGCCTCTAAAATGGGGTCTTCTGTTAAAAGTCCAAAGGGAGCAAATTCTTCGCTTCAAGAGTTCCCCAGTTGGGAAAGGCAACACAACTGAAAATGGTAGAAACCCTTTCCTGAATGAATATGTTCACCATTAAAATCAGTAATACTGACAAGCTGTTGTAATTCACAGAAATCTACAGAGCTTGTATGAATTGCCCCCAAGTGGTACAGAGGCTGACTGGTTTGTTATTGTAACAGCGCAGGTGGAGCTGGACTTTGCCTCGGGACTCAAGGTATTGTTTTGCTAGCAATTGCAATGGAGAAATTCTGAATTATGTAAGAAGACATATCTAGTTGTGCCTAGATTTTTACTGCATATAACTCAAAACCTGAACAGTAAGGTCAAATATTACAGATTAGTGACGAGATGTTTATGAATATATATAAGTAAAGTATTAATCCCACAATATGTCTCAAAGAAGGCTTATTTGAAGCATGAAGGGAGATTTTCCAAAGTGCTTCTACTAAATGCTATAAGTGATCTTTAACTGTGTAAGAATAAGAGAGAAGCACTTTAATATTACACCAACATGCTTTTTCTGCAATTATTACGAAGGAAAACATTTTTTGTGACTTCTTGTTTGCTTCCATGGAAAACATCAACTTTCCAAAAGGATTCTCTTTAAGGAAAGAATTTGATGCTGGGGAAGAAAATTCTTACCTTTAAGAATGGAACCCCATTGAAAAAGTGCAGGGGGGGGGGGGGGTTGCACAAGCGATAATTTGGTGTCAGTATATTCAATTATTGGAAAAAAGAGGAGGTTGCATTTATTAGAATGAAAGTATAATCATTATAGTGGGTTCCAGAATATTATAGAACTTTGCTACAGTACAGCCGTCGACATCTTACTATCAATCGCTACGCGTCGTGACGTGTAGTGGAGTGTGAAAAAGCTTAAATCCCACGCTGTTCCCTCGATATTCTCGCGCTATTTCCACGCCTCGTCGCGCCACTCCACGCCCGCTTCGCTCCTCGCCGCGCAGCGTGGGAGCGGCGTGGGAATATTTCACGCCTATCTAGACGCGGCGCGATTGCTCCGCGACGACTGGCGACCACGCCTCTAGCGATGTTTGAAATGTGTGCAGTCATACATGTAGTGAACTTTTACACAAGTCGTGTGTGTATTTTTACCCGATGATGTAGATATATAAAAATATTAAAACAAAATACACCCGCCGATCTCGCATCACGCCGAAATTTTCATCTTTTCAGCGCTAGTTTCTTGTGACTTTTGCAAGTGTTTTGGGAGTGTTTCGCGCGAAGGTTTCAAGCTTCATGCATGATATTTGCGGTAATACTCACGCGGGATGGGATGCGAAAAACTTCATGCTTCTGTAGAAGATCGATGTGTTACCATTCTCCCAAAAACGATAAAAGCTCTGTTTTTCATTTAACTTATTTCATTCTATTTAAATGATGCAAGCTTTATGAAGTTTTGGCAGTTTTTGCAATAAAAGTAAATAGGGCCTAGGCAGCCTTAGAAAGTGAATTTCTATAATTTCAAGCACAAGTTTGGGACATCGTTTTTTTTTTCTACTTATCTCCACTATTATAACTTCCAAGACTAAGAACTCTCTCAAAAAATCTCTGCTTTAGGACTTTGGCCCCGCCGCAGCTGTATTACTACTAAATGGTGGTTATTTTGGCGGGAATCTGCATGTGCGTTAACGCACGTGCGCTAACGCGCTGGCGACTCTTAGTATTTGAGTCGGACTATTTGTTTTCCGGTATTTTGCGCCGTGCAGTCGGAAAAGGTGCACTGAGTGCGAACAGCGAAGACCCAGATCAGCCTACACTGTGTAATCTGATCAGCGCCCTCTGTATCTGCATTGTTTGTTGATCCCGAGGAGTCTATACATATTTACATAACCGAAAATGATCGAGTTTATGAGAATGTGGGGTGCGCAGGTTGAACTGAGTCTACTTTCCCTATTTAGTGGAAATGTGCATGCGCGCTTAAGCGCGTGCGGTATTGTGTACTTTCTTTCCTCCTGTCTTTCTTTTCTTTTTTTATTTTTTTTTATTTTTAAGTTTTTGATAATGATGCATGAACGGGAGATGAGAAACCGGGGTTGCAGAAAGAAATTGTTGGAACGACATGAAAAACATCCTGACAAAATCTGTCAAACGCAGAGCACCAACCAGCCTATGCACACGCATGGTATGTGCATTCAAAGTTTGCAGGAGCGTTAAGACAGACCACTGGCATAATTGCCACGAGTCCTTATTTGACCATGCGCAGCTCCCAATTCAATTTATGCTTCGAGTTTACGACTTTACTCGCATGTGCAGTAATATAAATCAGCCCGCGTTTCAAATGGACGTTAAAACACATCCGATCAGCGAACATACATATGAGCCGCGACACGAGAAAACCAACAATGTGGTTGTGTGCCCAGCGCAGACTCAGAGCAGCATGGGCATCCGCCTAGTCTGATCAGTCTTCGCTGTCCGCGTGGAGGTACCGGAGACCCTTGGCTATCCTTTAAGATCACTGCGAAGACTCTTATCGGACTGGGCGGGACCCCAGGCTGATCTTAGTCTGTGCTGTGCCCACAACCACTTTGTTGGTTTTCTCGTGTCGCGGCTCAATTATCATACCACTGTGCATTTACAAACATTATGTGGTTCGCAGATGTAGAACACTGTCTCATTTTTTTGACGTATGGGCCTAGGGTAGATTGCGCTCATGTGCAGTCTAGCTGCAGCATTCACAGTTTGTCAAGAGAATATAAACCAAAAGGCATACTTTGCAAAATCATTATTATTTACGTGCGTAGACTGGTCTAAGGCTTTGCGGTTCGCAGATGTAATACGATGCATTTTTCAGATAATGATTATTTCGAGGTATGGGTACAACTGCGCATGCCTAGAGTAGATTGCGCTCATGCGCAGTCTGGTTTTTGCATTCACACTTCGTCCATAGAATAACAACCAACCTACACCGCAAGTTTCATTGCAGTTCCTACATGTATGTGTCTGGAGCTGAGCGCTGGTCTGGTAAGAGGCATCAGTACCGAGAAATCGCAGTAAGAAAAAAAGAAAAGATGACAAACACACCGTTATTTTCATGCAAATAAGAATTATACGTACAAAAGTGCCAATTACAGAATCTTGAAGAAATTATATTTAGCAAGACTAAAATAGGGTTTGTGTACGTGCGCATAATAATCTGTATCTGCGCAGCTCTTTTTATACTGCGTACAACTATACCGTAATCATTTTAAATACTGTGACAATTTTTAACCAGTTACTCTATGGGTCTTTACTTGAAGAACACTTATGATTAAATGGGATGACACCTTGCCTAAGGCGCAGTGTGATCAGGATCTACGCTCTTCGCTTAGACTCTTTTACCCCAGTATTTAGAGTAATTACGTGCGAGTCAGATACTTTGTGTAGCAAAACACTTGGCGACAATAGTGTGCGTGTTCGTGTGTGTTTGTCTTAGTCCATCTCGGTGCACTTTTAAAAACCCATAAATTGGCAAAGGTCCGGATCAACTAAAGGCACGCCACATTTAATAGTTGATGAAAAAAATCAAAATGATTGACGTTTACATGTATATATATATGCTGATCTGGCTTGTCCTAATTTCTACTACAGTAGGAGGCTCAGGATGTCAAAAAGGGTCCGACGATAAGTCGATTTTTTGTGCTGGCCGACCATAAATTCTCAAAGCAGTCAGCTGCCTGCACGGACCGACCCGAATCCTCACTTTGTACATGATGTAGAATCGTTTCCATTTGTTTCCTTCTGTGTGTTTATATCGTGCGCATTTACCTGTTGTGTATCTTCACTGATGATTTGAGCACGTGCAGATTTCCGCAGTCTAGAGAGTATGAAAGAGATTCCAAGTTTTTTTTCACGGGTAAATGGGGGAGAAAGAGAAAGAGAGAGGGGGTTCTGAAGCTGACACTGAATGTTAAATCGTAATGTGTGAACAAGAAGACTCAAGTCAGTCTGCGGGACAGTCTGCCAAGTCTGCAGGATCTAGATCGTCCGAGTGCCGAAAAAAAAAAGCTGGTTTAATCACAACAGAGAAATTAGAGGCTAAGTGAATGCGCTGGGCATAAACACATGACGTTGAATCGACGTCGATTTAAAGCTGTGTACAACGCTGGCGTAGCTCTTGCTACTGGAATACGTCTGCGCAGTCTTATCGGATAGCCTTAATAAGGCAAGCACATATCAGCTGCGCAAATGGCAGTTTAAGGTGTTAGCGAAAAGCCTTGAACTTGATACCGGCAAACGTCTGCGCAGTCTGGAAAGGGCCTGCGCATGCAAAAGAGAGAGAGAGAAAAACAGATTTAAATGTCTAAAGTAGAAGCTGATACCAGAAAACGATGGTCCGGTCTGATTACGAAGATATGCAGATCGTCTGCTTAATAACCAGTTGATATTTGAACACCATAAACTGTGTGCGCAGTCTGATCAGGAAACTGACCCCGACTTCCCACCTACATGTACACTGCTCGGGTTTACAGAGTGCATTGTGATAAGAGTCCTGCACAACTGTGTGCACAGCCTGGCCTGAAAATATGTTATAGGACTATTTAATTCCTCTATCAAGTACCAGGTATCAAAGTATAAGTTCTGAATGGTACATGTACATGTACTGCGACGGAATAGCGTCGTGAAAAAATATACCCCTGGCCAGTGTGCATACAGTTCTCGGATGTGTTTAAAAAAAACAATTAACATAAGGGGTTTTCCATATAGTATCCGATTGAAAAAAGGTAAACATACAAAAAACTGCAATATTTTGGTACCGAATAATTAACGAAAAAGACTGAATAATAGAAACATGAATCTTATTCTGACAGTTGTATACAATACACAAACCTGTTGAATTGTGTAATGGCATTGCAGTTTGTAGCTTCTGTGTAAGGTAGTCGTTAATCTTTTTCGCGCTTATTAACGCGGTTTCCCGCGATCCACTACCAGTCGGGTAGAGGATCACGCGGCATCTACCGCTCCACGCCGCGCCGCGCCGCGCCACGCCCTCGCCGCGCCACTCCTCGCCGCGCTAAACCCACGACGCGCCCTCGATTTTCCCACGCTTCTCGGTGTGAATTTGTCGTGGAGAGACGCGGCCAGGCGCGATTGATAGTAAGATGTCGACGGCTGTACTGTATATATTGCCATTATGAACAACTTGATTTTACTATGTAGTAATGAGAAAAACTATATGAGCAAAATGGCAAATTGTGCAGACTCTAATCAGACTGCTCCTAGGACTAGGAGCAGTCTGATCTGAGTCTACACTGTTTGCTTTGTTCTCATTGTTAGTGTCACTGTAGTATGCATCTTGGATGTTTTGTAGCATGTTATAGGAGCCCTCCATCATGCAGAGAAGGGTGAGGTCAGTGAGCTGATAGTGTCTCTCAGAGAAATAACTGCGACTGTTAGTAAAATGAAGAAAACACTATCTAGAATGCATGGTAGGTATATAATTTGTAAGACATTAAATTACCGGGTAGAGGTTTGATCAGGCAATCTCAGAGAGCCTTTCTTAGACATATATTTACATTTTATATCTGTTATTATACCCCTGGTATACGAAGTATATAGGGGTAATATAGTTTTTATACGCCCGTTTTGAAAAAACGGACGTATTATGTCGTGGCGCTGTCCGTCCGTAAACATTCTTGTGCGTGCCATAACTCAGTAACCATTTGGGATATCTTCAAGAAATTTTATAGGCATATGTATTAGGTTGGGGGAACGTGTCTCGTACAAGAATGGTGGCTCCCCCTTTCTTAGTTTTGAAGTTATGCCCCTTTGATCATTTTTTCCCTGCAAGTCTTGTGGGCGCCATAACTAGATAACCGTTTGGGATATCTTTATAAAACTTCATAGCAATGTGTATGAATTCCTAACGATGTGTCGCGTACAAAAATGGCTGCTCTCCCTTTCTTCGTTTTAGAGTTAGGACCATTTCATTAGTACTTTGAGCCTATTTTTTTGTTTACTTATCTTGTGCATGCCATAACTTGGTAACCGTTTGGAATATCATGATGAAACTTTATAGCAATGTGCATGATCACAAGGCAATGTGTCATATATAAGAATGGTTGCTCCCTCTTTCTTACCTTTGGAGTAACCTCCATTTGATTAGTATTTTCAGGTGTTTCTCATTCACTCCATATCTCCTGAACCTTTTGAAATATTAGAATGAAGCTTTGTAGGAATGTGTATAATAATGGGACAATGTATCCTGAACAAGAACCACAACTCTGGCTTACTTACTCAATTATCTGCCCTTGCATAAATTTCCTGTTTACTCTAACTCCTTAACCATTCGAAATAAATGGTATGTATATTATAAAAATCATTTCAAGGGAATATAGTACAACCAAAAAAGGCCTATCTGGTATGTTTAGGTTATCTCTCTTGTACCACTTTGTCTGTCTATCCTTTTGTAGGCAATCTTGTTCATTCTGTTTCTGCTTTATGACATTTAAACGGGCGTATTATGCGCCGCTTGCGAAGCCCTTGTTGGTTTTTCTGTTTATATGTTTGTGTGTGTGTGTGTATGTTAACATTTTTTTCTGTCACAGATTTCTCAGGAACCACTACAGCTAGGATTTTGAAATTTGGTACAAACTTTGGGTATGACTAGTTGTACCGTGTAAGAGAGAATCAACCTCCTGCTGCTTATCATTCCCTTTATTTGTCCACTTTTTCTTTAACTCTAATTAATTTTCTGTCAAAGATATCTCAAAAATTTCTACAGTAAGGGTATCTGAAATTTGGTAGAAACGTTGGGTATGACTAGTTGTACCGTATAAGAGAGAATCAGCCGGTTCCAGCTTACCTTTCCTTTTGTTTAGGTCTGGCCACATACTTTCGTTTCTCCTTCCGCTGATTCAAGAAGGGTAGTTGTCAGTTACTGGCGAAAGTATGTGCACTTAGTACTGGTTAACCGCTTAGGAGGTCTAAGCCTGCCCAGGAATAGTGTGGTTAGGTTAACTGACCGTACCGACATGACCTTAGTTGTTTACCGTGGACATTAAGCATCAAATCAACCAAAAAATCCTTTTGTTTATCCAGTTTTTCTTTCTCCAATTTTTCTCCACTTAAATTTTTGTCAAAGATATGGCAGGAACCAAGACAGCTACGATTTTAAAAATTGGTAAAAACATTGAGTGTGGCTACTTGTACCGTGTAAGAGAGAATCAGCCTCCTTCTGCTTATCATTCCCTTTATTTGTCCATTTTTTCTTTCTCTCCATTTAATTTTCTGTCAAAGATATCTCAAAAACTTCTACAGTAAGGGTATCTGAAATTTGGTAGAAACGTTGGGTATGACTAGTTGTACCGTGTAAGAGAGAATCAGCCTGCTCCAGCATACCATTTTCTTTGTTTGTCCAGTTTTCTTTCTCTCCAATTTTTCTCCAATTAAATTTTTGTCACAGATTTCTCAGGAACCTCTACAGCTAGGATTTTGAAAATTAATACAAACGTTGGGTATGACTAGTTGTACCATGTAAGAGAGAATCAGCCTCCTGCTGTTTATCATTCCCTTTGTTTATCCACTTTTTCTTTCTCTCCAATTAATTTTCTGTCAAAGAAATCTCAAAAACTTCTACAGTAAGGGTATATAAAATTAGGTAGAAATGTTGGGTATGACTAGTTGTACAGTGTAAGAGCCAATCAGCCTGTCCCAGCTTATCATTCCCTTTGTTTGTCCAGTTTTTCTTTCTCTCCAATTTCTCTCCAATTAAATTTTTGTCAAAGATTTCTCAGGAATCACTACAGCTAGGATTTTGTAATTTGGTACAAACCTTGGGTATGACTAGTTATACTATGTAAGAGAGAATCAGGTGTCTCCTGCTTATCATTCCCTTTGTTCATTTTATCTTTCTCTCCAATTAAATTTCTGTCTGACATTTCTCAGGAATTAGTACAGTTTGGGTATTTGAAATTTGATAAAAATCTTGGTAATGACTAGTTGTATTATGTATGAAAACATCAGCCTCTTTCTGCTTATCATTCCCTTTGTTTGTTAATTTTCTCCTTTCTGTCCAATTAAATTGAACTTTTTTTCTGTCACAGATTTCTCAGGAACCACTACAGCTAGGATTTTGAAACTTTGTACAAATGTTTGGTATAACTAGTACAGTGTTAGAGAACTTCAGCCTCCTTCTTCTTCTTGTTCCCTTTGTTTGTCCATTGTTTTCTTTCTCTCCAATTATTTTTTTGGTCAAAGACTTCTCAGGAACCACTAGACCTAGGTTTTTGAAATTTGTTATAAACTTTGGTATGACTAGTTGTATCATGTAAGAGACCACCAGACTCCATCTGCTTATCATTCTCTTTGTTTGTCCATTTTCTCTTTATCTCCAATTTAATTTCTGTCAAAGATTTCTCAATAACCATTACAGCTAGGATTTCGAAATTTTGTAAAAATATTGGATGTGACTAGTTTTATTGTATGAGAGAGTATCAGCCTCCATATGCATGTCATTTCCTTTCTTTGTCCATTTTTCCTTTCTCTCCAATTAAATTTTTGTCACAGATGTCGCAGGAGTCACTACAGCTAGGATTTTGATATTTAGGCCACATATTGGGTATGACTAGTTGTATCAAGTAAGAGAGTATCAGCCTCCTTCTGCTTATCATTCATTATCATTTGCTTTAAAGTTTTGTAATAAGTGTGTTTCTGTTATGCGGTGGCACTGGCTGGGGGTATACGTGAGCCCCTGCTCATATGCTCTAGTTATCGAGTGCCAGAAAAACAGACGGCAAATTTTACACCTGAAAGATTTAAAACAATGTTTTGTCCAAGCTACCAGTAAATCATATTGAGAATTCAAAGACTGTTAGTTAGTGGCCTCTTTGCAATTTGCAAATACAACGTTTTTCATTTTTGGTGCTTTAAGTATTAATCTAGTGGGTTTTACAGCTCAGTTGAGATGTTATCTCCCTTGGGGTTAAGAGCGGAGGTAGTGTAGTAGATAACACCCTGGACTACCAATCCAGAGATCACAAGCATGATCTCACACTTCTCCGGTCTTTCAGATGAGACTTTAAACTGAGGTCCCATCTCTGTATGACCTGTTTGTTGGTGGGATGTTAAACCTGAGTTCACTTACTCCTTTGGTGTCAGATTTTGACAAAGTTAGCTGAAAGACAAAACCTAAAATTTGTATTTGAAAATATCTGTAAACAGATTGGTTTCATGATTCTGTAGTACTGTATGTGCCTACATTTTGGGACACCTAAATATATTTAATTTTCCATTTGGGACAAATGGAAAATTAATTATTTTAAGGTGTCCCAATACACACATTACAATATGTTGCATATACATTTTTGTCTTCCTGTTTGCTTCCCCAGGTGATAAAACTTTCTAAGGGTGGAAATTCTTTTTATGTTTTTCCAAGACTTGACCCCCACTGAGAAGAGATCAGGGCAAAAAACAAATAATGAAAATGGCAAAGTTACTTCTCTTTAATGTATATCCATTCACTTTAAGTTTGTACATATTAAATGTAACTACTATGTGCAATTATTCCAGATCATCTGTCTGGAGACACCTTTTACAACAAGATGAGACCATACCTTCAGGGGTAAGTATATCGGATACTTTTGTTTTCTGATTGTACTTATGTTTTTGCATGTTGTGTGTGAAATGTGACAAACTCTGAAAATCACATTTTGACTTGATATTTGACAACAAAATATCGCATTGTATCAACCAAAAAAAATCAATTGTAGATGGAGCAGAGCCGTTTCACAAGTCATTAAAATGCTATTTTGGATACAGCATTGTCAGGCTACGTGTGCTAAGTTCTTTGTATTACTATACTCTATAGAATCCGAAGACCTTGTTTTATACTTTGACATTTCTTAATTCTTTTGCCTATTTTGTACATGTCAAGTACTAAATGTTTTATATCTGGGTTCGAGGTTTTAAAACATGAGAATAATCTCAAACTCAAAATAAAGCATACTGATTGGCTGCTTCCGAGCACATGCTTGGAAGCAGCCAATCATAGTGCTTTATTTTGAGTTTGAGAATGTACTCAAGTTTTATAACTTCTGGGCCTGATTTCATTACAGCTGGGGTGGGCCTACCTCACCATTGCCAGATGGTATTGTTTTTGAAGGGGTCAGCATGCAGCCAATGCAGGTAAATCAGACTAGGATTTCTATATGAAAACCTTTGGTTTTCCAAACACTTGCTCCAAATTTGTAATTTTGACTAGCTTGTTAAAAATGGCTCAGTTTGTTGGTAAATTTGGTAAAGTAGCTTCTGCACTAATTGAGCACATTCACTCTTCTCTAACAGTATTGTTTTATGCATGAATTGTCATTATGAGCCCCCTAATCCAGTTTTATGCTGCTTGCCGTGTAGTCTTTGAATTCTCCATATGATAAAGCTTGGGCTAAATTTTTTAAATTTAACAGACGTAAATTTTGTTGTCTGCTTTTTTGGCCCTTTAAGGGATTAAATTGTTGTTAAATTTGAGCAGACCTGGCACAAAGTGGAATTTAATCAGGGTCTCTACTGTTTGTATTGCTGTCTAAATATTTTTGGTAAATATGGTAACTTATTTACTCTTTTGCATGGTTTGAGGTAAATATGACTGTGTGGGTGGAATATATGTATAAGTGTTTGGGGGTTCATTAACTAAAACAGCATGATAAAAGAAACTATAAGAAAAAAAAATAGAAATACAGATAAAGAAGCTCTCTATTGCAGCCAGACATTAATGAAAACTAAAAAGTCATTGGAAGGGCTGTCTGAAACTAGCAAGTTCTTACAATCTACATAATGGGGACAATATATTCTAATCATATATTTTGTAACATATTTCAGATGGTAGGGGGCAGTGCAGCTCAAAGTTCTACCATGCAGACACTGGATGCCGCTTTGGGCATCGAACACCAGGCAGGTGGGTAGACTGCAAGTGTATGTTTCTCAGAGCTGGTCTCAAATACCGTGCATGCTTGAATTAAAATGATGAATGGTCATAGCTGAATCCTCATTTAATCTGATTTAAAATAATAACACCTGTGGAGTGAACTCTTGAACTTGTCTGACAGTACTGAGAAGTAGATTACATTGTATTTGCAGAGAATGCATCTACACACTTTACTTCTATCGTTTTCCAGGTACATCAAATGCTTGTTTGGTCAAACAATTTAGATTTTTATTAATGTTTCTGGAGATTGATAAAGGATTAGGCCACAGGTGTATATCAAGACTATAGGAAAGGCTGGCTGTTTTTGAGTGGGGAAAAAAGTCTGGAATGATATGACCTAGATTTTATCTTAGTAATATGGCATTGATAGGTAGTAAAGATGAATTGTATCTCTGGCTATTTCAATATTTGAAGCCCAAGTGCCTGCTTCAGATAAGGGCAGCTTTTGATGTAAACATGTACAGCTCAAAGATTTTCTGCCATTTTCACAAAGGGGGACAACTGATTGCTTCCCTGGACTATGTAGCCCTTCCAAAATGGAGTCTACTCTTAATGTGGAAGTTCTCTCTTTGGGAAGGAAACTTTTGTAAATGGGAAAAGAAATTAAAACACTGATAAATTCTCTTTCTCAGGATGAGATTTCGAAGTGGTATTTAAGAGCTGACCCTCATTATGAAAGGAGTCAAAATGTTAGAATGGCGGAGCTGCATCCTAAAGAGTGTTTTCATTCACCTTACTTGACCCAAAGTAAATAATATGTTTTAATTGAACCAGATAAGCAAGACTTTCTTCACAAGATGAGAGACTACATGCCACCAGCACACAAGAACTTCATAGATACCATAGCGCAGAAATCCAATATCAAACACATAGGTAAAGAATCTATTCTTGACTCTGGATAAACTGAGTGCTTGATTTTGATTCCTGCAGACCTGTTGTCAGAGTTTCTCCATTTACAATAAATGCTCTAAAAATTTGAGCACTAATGTTTCATACAAATATTCACAGGCAAACAGTTTAGACCAAGAAAAGACTCTCCTGAATCTGCAGTCTTTGCAATTCAACCAACTGTTTCCAGAAAGAAATATCTGGAAATCATAAATAAAAACATTTTTCCATGGTTTTTCTGAGGGATAAGGTATATGAAAGTTTAGAACATAAACAATAAATTGTATCGATAAACAAGGTGTTATGTCTGATCAAAAATCTTTGCTGTGCTCTTAAAGGGTAGCCCCTTAAAGGGTCCCAGCTACCTTCATGCCGACAGCAAAGACTCTGATCAGCCTGGACAGATGCCCAGGCTGATCCAAGTATTTGCATGATGCATATGCCACTTTGTAGGGTTTGTCATGTTGCAGCTCACATTATGTACCAACGAGGTGCCACAACATTTGGTTGATAGAGGAAGGATGGTAAAGTCAGATTTTTTATGGCACGATCAAACTATGAATGGGTCATATGAAAAATCCTATCTTTGTTCTTAGTATGGACAGAAAAGTGAATACGATGTCTGCCTGTGTATCTTAATCAGAATGAGGGCTGGGGCAGTAAACAGTCCAACAAATAATTGCCAAGCCAGTAGAAATTACAACATTGACATTACCACAGATATCTACTCTTAGAATTGTGTCGACACTGCACTGGATTTTTTTTTTTTAAACTATGTTAACAATCTTTATTTCACAAAATTTCTTCTTTATATGTGTAGAGTGTTTACCATATTCTTTATTTTCAGTGCTAGCAAGCCAGTGTGATGAACTGACTGGGGCCTATAACAAATGTGTGTCAGCTGTGGCTGATCTCAGAAGTTATCATATCCAGCTTGTTACCAAGTATGTTTCTCAGTACTGTTTTTGTCTCCCCTGCAACTAATAGAAGCAAGACATAGGTATGGCTTTTCCAGTATCAGTGTAAACTTCTTTTAGCTCTTAAGCACCTCTTTGTGACAAAGTGTAACAGGCAAGCCTAGTGCTCTAGATAAGAAGGGGTAACAGGGATAATTTAGGGATAATTCCCTGTATTACTACATAAAAACATATGTTGTGACCCATTATTAGATTCGTCTTGCAGAGATGGTTCTAATGAGGGGTCACAACATATGTTTTCATTGAGAAATAAGAAAAATACCTCACAATTATCCCCAAAACCCCACCTTATCTATAGCTCTGCAAGACAGCATTTTGCATAGTTCTTGGGATTTCAAATTGTGGATATTGTTCATAAGATGTCGATATACAGAATATTAAAGCAAGATATATGAATATTGATCAGTTATATGCTTATAATCGAGAAATGAGATTTGCATTCTCATTTACAGAGGTTTGCATAAGGGCAGTTTTATATGATAATCCCAAAATATTTCCATTCTCTTTAGTGTGAATGGACACATTTTCAGGGGAAGCAATTCTGCCATTTTCATTTTTGTCTCCCTTATCAATGGGGTCAACTCATAAAGGAAAGAATTTGTTCCTTGGAGCAAATTATTTCCTTTAAAAGTTTATCCCTTTTGGGAGCCCTTTGTTGCCCAGGGAAGCTCACAAAAATCATCTCCCTTTGAAAAATAGCGGAAACCCATGATGGTGTGCTACATACACCTTAAAACATTTCTTATGGCCCCTCATTAGAACTGCCATGCTGAGGCAGTTGAAACAATTTTCCCAGAATTATCATCAAACCCCTCCTTATCTGGAGCTGTGTTGTTTACATATATGGTTAAAATCCCTAGATATGTTGTAAGAGTATTCTTCTGACTGTGTCATTATTTCTGAATCTAACAGGTACATTGTGATCATGTCCAACAAGGCATCGAGGAACAAGAATTTTGAAGCAGTGTCTAAAGTTGGAACTGGAGGATCAAGTAAGCGTAAAGTTGAACTGAGGCCCTGTAAGGGACAAAATATGATCTGGCATATACATGCATCATGGACCTAATCTGGTATCTGATCAGGATCATTTATGTGTGCTGCCTTTTGATAAGATAGATGAGGTTCCCCATGTAAACATTTCCAACAATCTAGATCTGTCTTATAAGACAGATATAGATTTTTGGGTCTGTTTTGGAGGGGCAAAACCATCTTGCAGCAAAATTACACTAGACTGACATATATACTTAGGGTCGTTCTAGAAGGAGGAAACTCTAACAACCTAACAAATACAGTTTTCTTCTCTGCTCTATCCCATAACTTTGCAAGGTCATTGGAGCACCACAGACGACTTTACACAACAATCCCTTTCCATGTAGTACTGGTTTCAACTGCCCTAGTTATGCTGCCAAAGTCCATACCTGTTGACTCTCTAATGTTGTCTTCATACCTCTTCTGGGTTCGAGGTTATAAAACTTGAGAATAATCTCAAACTCAAAATAAAGCACACTGATTGGCTGCTTTCAAGCATGTGCTCGGAAGCAGCCAATCAGTGTACTTTATTTTGAGTTTGAGAATGTACACAAGTTCTATAACCTCTGGGCCAGTTTCCTGTCACTGTTCAAGATATACAAATACCAGATACCAACCATCTTGCACAGTCATGCCATAAACTAAGGCTGGTCTGAGTCTGTTTGCATTGTTGACATGTACCATAAAAACCCTTTCTTTGTGTCACGACTCATGTTAGTGAACACAGTAAAGGCCCTTACAGACCTCGGCCCAGTTGTTCAAAGCATCGTTAGCCTAACAAGCTCGTTAAGATGTCAACTCGTTACACTTAACAACTTTATAATCAAATACACAGATAGTTTTTGTTGAAACAATGTGAGAAGCTTTTGCACTGCAAAAGCTTCTCTCATTTTTTCAACAAAAAATATTGGTGTATTGGAGATACTAAAGTTGTTAATTCACAATGTCGGTAGTTTTGAACAACTGGGCAAAGGCAGATTTATGGACTGTTATGGACCATTTCTGTGTGTATATGCTGGCTTGTTTTTTCTCATGCAGGGTCTTTATTTAGAATTCTAACACAGTGCATTGATAAAGGCAGTTGAAGATTTTTTCTGCAACAAATCACTGTTTTAGAGCATATGAGCCTAGTTATCAGTGTCACTGGCAATTAGTGATGATTTTGTTGAGATTTTAATGATATTCCTTGATGTTATATAGTGAAATGTCTCTTTTTCATAATAAAATTGTCGGAAAAATGTACATTTATCTTTGTTACAGCGAAAATATTTGCGGGACCATGCACATGCAGATGTACAGGCTGGGATAATTTATAAAAAAAAAATAAAGAATATTTTTTTCAGCAGTTTTGAGTGTTAGAATCAAAACCTGTAGTTCAGTTCCAGCGGTGAAGTGTTGAGTAATAATTCACTGTTTGTCCGTCAGTTGTATGTAGATACACCACTCCTGCTGCAGGCTCGTGATATCATGACTGATCACCAGACAGTGAATTGTTACTCAGGTCCTTGTTCACTTCAGTGATCTAATGATCCTGAGAAATTTATTGTGTAAGAGAGCTCCAGATAAGAGAGTATTTGGGGATAAGTTGGGATAATTTCTCTTTAATCTGCATAAGGCAATATGTTGTGACTCCTCATCTTAACTGCCTCAGTTTAGATGAGGAATCACAACATGTGCTTTTATTGAGAAATAAGAAAATAAAAACTGTCATTGAATTTCTGTCAATTGTTCGCCATATCTGGGCATCTGTGTAAAAAAGAAGACATATCAGTTTGCACAGAGTTTCAGGTTGATCTGAGTCTTCTCTGTTGGCACTTTTACTTCCGATGAGGCAGTTCAGTAGGAGTGATAATTATACCTTTGCTCAACAATTATCCCCAATCGGCAGTTTAATGATTTATTTGCCAACAGTTGTTTAAGTATCTAAACACAAATCATTTTAAAAATCAGTTCTACCTTCATGTTTGATGATTATATGTATGTAGGTTGACATACATTCATTTTGTCATATAATTTGCAAAAATAGGGAGAACAGGTTATTGAAAAATGGCAGCCCTCCATAATATACATTGTCTGTTTCTGGTCCCCAGTTAAGAAATGAGAGCTGGCCAAATGTGCCCATTTACACGTATAAAACTAGTTAAAAGCTTGCAACGATATCTCATGAAAAATTTATACATGAATTGGTATCACTGGGACAGCAAGGGTCTAAGACGAAACATAGAACGACAAAACATAGAAAAGCCGGAACACAGAAAAGACAAAACATAGAAAGACTAAACATAGATAAAATAGATTGAAAAAAGATCGAAATAACATCGAAATAACATCGAAAAAAATCAGAAACATCGAAAATATTATATACAACCATTTTACGACAACAATATATATATATATATATTTTTTTAATTTTGTAAACATATCTCCGGCCAAATAGATGGAGGAAATGGAGGTTCTCTCCAAGTCAGACGCAAAGGGTGCAGTGCAACAGTACCCATATCAGCATTGGAATAAGGTCCAATATATGTCCATTCAAAGTACAGCGCAAACATAGGACGGCAAAGTCTTCCGCTTCATTTGGCAGAACTGGTTTGATTTCATGGAAGGCATGACGGACAGTATCGGGTGGTAGGAACACAAGTGCCGTGAACATGCGTACCTTCAAGCTGAAATCAAGGTCATCAACGTACTTAGTTCGAAGGCCGAGTTCAAAAATTTTGTGCCAGTTTGCCTGCCCAATGGAGGGGATGTCCAATAACGCATAGCATTGCCGAGCGGTCAAGTGATTATTGTTTTCACACTTATTGTTCTATTATTGGTCGTTCTATTATTTGTCAATCTATTAAATGTCCCATCTATGTTTTGACTTATCTATTAAGTGTCGCCTCTCTCTTTCGTCTTTCTATGTTTCGTCGTATACCGGACAGCAATGGGGCCTTTGATATGAAAAGTATGGTCCAAAATGCAGGCGGCATGCACACATTCTGGGTGTTTACTTAGGATGTTTGGTGGTTTCCTACACAGTATTAAAAGACTTCTTTTATGCATATAGTGAAGATTAGAATTTGCAGACATATGTGACAATACGCTGCATAGCCTGTGTTCATGCCCTTCTATAGCTTGTCAGATTTCATTGCTTGTCACTGCTAGTCTCCTGTTCATCTGCTAGTCCTTTGCCAAACTGCTAGTCCCTCACCCAGTTGCTAGTCCCTTGCCCAGCTGCTAGTATCTTACACAACACTGCTTCAAACACGAAGTTGGTTAGATTAAGTTACAGGTTAGAGAGCAGATTTGGTATTAATTTATTTGACCTTCTGTTTAATGCACTTCTATAAAGCTAAAAGGAAATTTTCTGCCTAGTTGCTGGTATAGAATGCCCAAGAATCCATAGGCTTTACCTTAACCCTTAAAGTGCCCAAACACAGATGACAAGATTTTTATGCAAAATTCAAAAATATATTTTGTGCACGCTTTATCATATTGAGAATTCAGAGACTAAAGGGCAAACAGTATAGGTTATGATGAGGTGGCTCATTATGAGGCACCTCATCTGGATCTACACTGTTTCCAAATCAATAATTTCCTTTTTGGTGCTTTAAGAGTTAAATATAGAGACACTTCAGACATTTCAATATTAAATAGTATTCCAATTGGTACAAGTCCATTTGATCTGATAGGAGATGCTTTATTAGGCAGACAATGTAGATCTTGATGAGACTACTGAGGAGTAGTTTCTCAGCCTGATCTGAGTTCACATTGGTAGCAAAGATGTCTGTGTCGGAATATTTAGGATAAATATGGTAGTTGGAGTTAAGGTGAATGGGTACACTTTCAGGGGAAGCAACTCTGTCATTGTTATTTTTGCCTCCCTTCCCAATGAGGGTGGGGGGGGGTCATCTCTTAAAGAAACAATTTGCCCCCTTTGAGCAATTCCTTTGCCTAAAGAGCAGACCCCTTTGAAAACAAACAGGAAGTCACAAAAGTTGTCTCCCCATTGAAAAATGGTAAAAAAAAAACATGAAGGTGTATCCATTTACCTTTACAGTTTTCTTCATATTTTCAACGTGTTTCCAAAAAGTTTTTGACTATTAACACAATCTATTGTGACAGATATATGTGTGCAATTGGTGTTATTCAGATTAAGAACAATTGGAAAGTTTATATGAAAGATTTATAATAATTTCATATGCTAGAGCCGAAATGTTGCCTGTTAGTTTTCATCATTTTTGTCTCGCCTGCGAAGCAGAGGCGAGACTATATGTATTGCTTTTCCGGTGTCGTCGTCGTCGTCGTCGGTGGCGTAAACTTTGTCGAGTTTTCGTGTTTAGGTCATTTTCTCAGAAACTATAAGGGCTAGAGCTATGAAACTTGGTTCATGCATACATCTGGATGAGTAGATTTCAAAGCCATTATCAATATTGAGTCTTGACCTACATTTTACGGTTGACTGACTTCGCAATTTTTATCCCCCGCCGAAGGCGGAGGGATATAGTTTTCTCCATGTCCGTCCGTCCGTCCTTCTGTCTGTCCGTCCGTCCTTCCGTCCGGAGCCATAACTACGTAACCACTGGACGGAATTTCATGAAACTTAAAATAAATATATATCACTATAACGCGCTGATGCACGTGAAGTTTCATCAGACTGGCTTCAGTAATGCATGAGTTATTGCCCTTTAATGGACTTAAAATCAATAAAATGAGTCATAACTAAGTAACCAAATATCATAACTTCGTGAAACCTAAGCTGAATATGTATCACCATAACGCGGCTATGCACATAAAGTTTCATCAGAAGGGCATCAGTAGTGCATGAGTTATTGCCCTTTAATGGATTTAAAATTAATAAAATGATTCATAACTAAGTAACCAATTATCAAAACTTCATGAAACTTAAACTGAATATGTATCACCGTAACACGGTTATGCACATAAAGTTTCATCAGAAGGGCATCAGTAGTGCATGAGTTATTGCCCTTTAATGGACTTAAAATCAATAAAATGAGTCATAACTAAGTAACCAAATATCATAACTTCATGAAACCTAAACTGAATATGTATCACCATAACGCGGTTATGCACATAAAGTTTCATTAGAAGGGCATCAGTAGTGCATGAGTTATTGCCCTTTAATGGATTTAAAATTAATAAAATGAGTCATAACTAAGTAACCAATTATCAAAACTTCATGAAACTTAAACTGAATATGTATCACCATAATGGGGTTATGCACATAAAATTTCCTCAGAAGGGCATCAGTAGTGCATGAGTTATTGCCCTTGAATCAATTTATGGTTGAAAAATTTAGCGGTCACTAAGTAATCAATGAAAAGAATTCTATGAAACTTATACTAAATATGTATCACCATATCACATTGGTGCATCTTATGTTTTGTCGGAATTGCTTGAGTAAGCAATGAGTTATTGCCCTGGAATTGGTTTAAAACAAACAAATTGAGTCATAACTTAGTAACCAATAAATGGAATTTCATGAAACTTAAAATAATTAGGTACTGTCATGACACAGCAGCGCACATTAAGTTTTGTCATAATTGCTGCATTAATGCATGATTTAATGCCCCTGAATGGATTTAAAATCCACAAATTAGCCATAACTTAGGTATCGGTGAACAAAATTTCTTGAAACTGAATAAAAAATGTGTCATTATTGTGCAGTGATGCTGAGACAAGTGTAACAGCTTCAGCTTATATCTCACTTATCCCAGGGTTATTGCCCTTGATTTTATTTACAATCCACAAGTTCAGCTGTAACTAAGTAATCAGTGAATGAAATTTTATGTAAGTAATCAGTGAATGAAATTTTATGTAACTTAAAATAAACCATAAACAAATCAGGGCCACTTCGGCGGGGGATATAAATTCACCGAATTTGCTTGTTTGTCGAGTTTTCGTGTTTAGGTCATTTTCTCAGCAACTATAAGGGCTAGAGCCATGAAATTTGGTCCATGCTTACATCTAGAAGAGTAGATCTCAAAGCCATCATCAATACTGAGTTTTGACCTAAATTTTACGGTTGACTGACTTTGCAATTTTTTGTCAAATTTTCGTGTTAAGGTCATTTTCTAAGAAACTATAAGGGCTAGAGCCATGAAACATGTTTCATGCGTACTGCTGGAAGAGTAGATCTCAAAGTCATCATCAATACTGAGTCTTGACCTACATTTTACGGTTGACTGACTTTACAATTCTTTGTCAAGTTTTCGCATTTATGTCATTTTCTCAGAAACCAGAAGAGCTAAAGCCATGAAACTTGGTACATGCATGCATCTAGAAGAGTAAATCTCAAAGCCATCATCAATATTGAGTCTTGACCTAAATTTTACGGTTGTCTGACTTTGCAATTTTTTGTTTTCGCATCTGTTCCTCAGCAGCTATAAGGGCTAGAGCCTTGAAACTTGGGTCATGCATACATCTGGAAGCGAAGAGCTTAAAGTCATAATCAATATAGAGTCTTGACCAACATTTTACGGTTGACTGACTTTGCAATTTTTTGTTGAGTTTTCCCATTTAGGTCTGTTTCTCAGAATCTGTAAGGGCTAGAGCCAAGAAACTTGGTTCGTGCATACATCTTTACTGATTTAGCTTTGTTTTGTGACAAAGCGCCAGCAGGCGAGACACCGCATTCCGCGGAATTCTTGTGACATATTTGAGTTTCAATGTAGATGCTTTGTTATGTGCAATTGATAATAACATAAAGATTAAACTGAAGCTTTCTGTGTATCACTGATTCCTGGGTACTGCCTGACTTACATACCGTAACATACTGTAAAAACTATATATTGGGACAGTCAGGTCTGAGCAAATAGTGCAAACCCAGATCAGACTGTTCCTCAGGGTTTACACTATTTGCCATCCCATTTGCATGTTTTGGACACATTACTGCACTGTAAAACCAAACTTTTCCAATTTGAGGACAGTTATAGTAATTATTATCGGTGTTCCAATACTTAGAATTTTTATGGGTATATGCAGTTATAAAGTGTGGAAATGATGGGCGATAATTACGCGAAGTACCTGTGACTTAATTGTGTACATCTGAAAAAAAAAAAAAATACAGAAGACTCAAATTAAAGCCACAAGAATGTATCAGTTTGACCTTGAAAGGTACATACAGTTTTCTGGAATTTCAGTGATTGACCAAAACAACATGCTGCATTGGGTCATTTATCAATAAATAATTAACTATTAATTAGTTATAATATTAAGGGTAATGAATGCAAATGACAGATATAAATCTTTGTAGTGTTAATAACATAAAAAGTCAAAATATACACATTTTGGACATTAAAGCTTTTAGCTCCACTGGAAAGTAATGTATGGGTTCCTTTACTTGTGTAATTTGATTTTGAATGTTAGCGTTTTAGTGAAAGAGTATACATCCATCTTTTCCGCCAATTTTAATATGGCAACTAACTTTTATGACCTCTTGTTTGCTTTCCTTTATGACAAAGCCCTTCCAAAATGGGAGCAACTCTCAAAGGAAAGAATATGCTACCACTAGAGTTAATTCTTTCCACCATGCAGAAGGGAAGCAAAAATTAAATTGGTGGAGTTGCTTCCCCTGAAAGTGTACCCATTCACATGAAGACAGGGTCAGGATGGGGCTTAATTGTCAGTATTACTGCTTCTTTGATTATAGGTGTTATACCATTCTTGAAGAGCCTACGTGAGTCAACCAAGGGCAGTTTCACGGCAGAAGTTGACAAGAAAAATCCTGGGCCCATCATTAATGGAAAACATGAGAAAGGTCAGGGAGCAGAAGGGGAAGAAAATCTAGCAAATGGCCATGCAGTGAGCAAAGGAGGGGCTGTCAATGGAACAGCTTAGAAATTGGATGAAAACCATATGGAATATAGACTTTTAGGAGTCAAAAGAATTTGACACAAAAACTCAAGAGAATTGTCTTTTGAAATTATATAATCAGTTTCCTTCACTAACAAGTAGAAATAGAGCAGATTTCACTAACAAGTTCTTTTCTTCCATTTTCTTTATATGCACACCATTGTCTGTACAAATTTTCTTTTTCATAATTTTGTACAGAATTCTGTGGCTATCTTGATCTGTAGGATACATGTACTAGCATAAGAAAGATAAAAAGGATCAATATGCCTTAAAAAAGAAAGTATATCTGAATGACATGCATCAAATAGTTACAACCTTTTAGTTGTATTTGATGGAAAACTTCTTTTTGGCCATCAGACGGAACAGTAATGATGGCCAGCATGAAAGGCAACTCAGTCCTAAACTCTTGGATCCATTTATAAATTTTTCAACAGGTAAAATAAAGTTCATGTGAAGGTTATCTGATGTATGGTAATATGCATTATCCTAAAGTGCTTAAGTATTTGGACACCTAAAACCATTAATTTTCCATTTGAGACAAATGGAAAATTAATGATTTTAGGTGTCCAAATACTTAGGCACTTCAGGGTATCCAGGATTCTTATTCAGATTCAGATGGCAACATGAATCTGTTTCTCTGAGGCTCTGAAATGAGCTTCGACAGGCAGTAAAGGTCCAGGATTCATACACACAGACCAGCCTGCACCTGGTGCAACAACCTGGTCTGTCTTTGAAAAATCTGAAGCCTGTCCAGATTGCATGGATGCCCTGGTTGGTCTGAGTGTACTAAATTTTGAAGAACCCGTATAACTTCATACATTTTTTTGCTTTTAATACTGAAGAGCTATGGGTAAGCCAAAAAGTTTTGAGGGGGTAATGCAGGGAGGGGAGGATGAAATTTTGAAAGTACAAAAACAAAATATCTTTGTATGAGAGGGGTATTAAGCCATCTGTGAACAGTAGATGTACATCGGCTGTACAGATGAAGTCATTTAAGTCCCAGTGTACAGTCAATGGCCAAAAGTATTTCATCAAATTCCAAAATCCCATTGACTTACAAGTATTTCCAAGTTTACATGTTAACTTTTAAGAAATGAAGTTATCATGATGAAACTGGCGTAAAAACAAAGCAAAATAATGTGAACAATAAAATTACGAGAATTGATGCAGTATGATTTAATGAGAATGAAGCTGTGTAAAAGTGATCAAACTTTCCAAAAACCTTCTTTTGCATTGATGTTTATGGCAACATTGCAAAAATTTAATAAAAAGGTAGCACCACTAGGTTTCAGAGAGCTACAACTTAAATGTCAACTAAGAAACAATTATGAAATATTTGTGTAAATAGATCTTCAAATCTAGCTTTCTACCAGTATTCTTTTGTTTTACTGAAATATGCAGTGGAATTTTAGAAACTGATGAAATAGTTTTGGCCACTGACTGAACATGTGTTCTTAAAGAACTGAGACAAAAGCTTACATTTAAGCTAATGCATATGAGAATCAGGGTCCCATTTTATGTGAAAATTTGGACTGGAAGTCCAAATTTTCTCATAAACAGGAACTCAGACTCATGTGCATCAGCTCTTTTTAAGGTCATAGCTACACCTCCATATTTTCTGCCATATGTATACAGTCACCTTAACCATTTTCTTTTTTTGTGTGTGTGTTTAGTGCAGTAATAGCCTTTTAAGTCTTGTTATTGTTGACCGCTTTTTGTTGTTTTATTGCTTTATAGTTAATAATATGTTTTGATAGAGACACTATATTCTGCGCTGTTCTGGGGAAACTGTTCATGCTTATTCTTACGACAGTTCACTGATTTACAAACTGATTAGGGTATGTCACTTCTGACATCAACTGCAAACTGAAATTTATATGCAGAACAAAATAGCAGAGGCAGAGGCCTGCAACTATATGGTGTAAATACAGACTTTTCTCCCCTGACATAGGGAGTACTTTTTAGCATTGTGCTTGTATTGGGTTAAATGGAGCAATCACATCAAAGAAATAGGAGAATAGTAAAGAGGTAAGGTAATCAGGAACAGTTTCTTTTTAAAAATAATAAAAATAAATTGGAATAAAGAAACAATCAAAATATCCTGCAAGCACCTGCTGAAAGAAAAATGTACTGAAATGTTATTATAAAAATAACTGGCGTAATCATTCTGATTTGAAATCGGACCTGATGTATTTGTGTCATAGATATCATTAATGTTTAAAACTGAGCCTCCCATCTTGAAATATTACAAATCCATTATAATGCAAAGGTGCTTAATGAAAAAAAGCAAAGTCAGCAACAAAGAAGGCAGGTTCAGATGATTTATCATATTTAAGGTTTTTATAAGGTTAATTTGAAATAACATCAAGACCACTACAATCATTAGCCTTCATTCTCATGTTTTCGTACAGCAAAGGAGGTCTGTGCTCTTGACAGCCAGACACCGTGGTATCAAAGTCATTTTTGATTTGATAAATTATGTTACCAGGGCATCTTTCAGTGTGATTCTTCAGATTATTCTCTATTTATAGAAATATGCTGTGTTCTATATGATAGGGGTATTTCAGGGTTTACCAAAATTTCTTCTCTTCAAATTTGTACACCTTTGTAAAACTGATCTCAGAAGTGATGAAACAGTTTGTTGTCATATTCAGTGACACAGTTTCCTTTTTCAACAAATACAGTTTTTCTAAAGATTTTTTTTTAATAATAAGAGACATTCCAGAGGTACCCTGAAAAAATAATCCACACTATTGAAAAATAAAATATTATTTTTGCCATAAAAATAAACTGTCCAGTTATTTCTTCTGGTTTCTTATTCCACATGATCAATAGTACTAGCGTGGTCTTGATATTTATTTTGAAGAAATGTTACTTTTATTGGGGTGTACAAATCCATGAGAGTGTACGAAAACATGAGAATCAGCCATAATTAAGAATAAGTCACCCTACAGTTACATGCTGTATGTACATAAAGAAGTTGCTTTGATAATACACACAAATTTTACAGAGCTGCAACTTAGCTTGTTGTGGCATTTGGCAATAAACTGTATTTTTGTATGACTAGTATTCTCAAGGGAATTGTATCTGTGGAGAAATAAGGTGATATCATACTGGTGTTAAATATATATGTTTTGTAAAGTTTGAGATAGTAAATAGGTTAATTTTCCCACTTAAGTTTTGATAGCCTAATATGCATGGTGAATGAAAACTTTACATGTCACTCTGGGGCATCCCCAACAATATATCCTTTAATATACGGAAAGCTGCCTAAAGAGATAGTGTGATACTAGGCATCCCTGGAAAGCTAGTGATACAAATTTACAACAAAAAGGTGCTTGTAGGGTAGATTGTATGAAACTGACCAGAACAGTGTACTTTATTTTTTTTAGTTTGATATGCATAATATTTTGAATAACCTTCTTAAGTGTTGATTAAACTAATATTTTACACTTTTTATATCTAAGAGGTGGTGGATGGAGCAATAGAACTATACATTGTTTACTTGATATCTCTAATAAAGCTGTGTGAAAAATTAAAGATATTTGTTTGTTTGACAACCATTAATGTAACCCTTAAATACATTTGATAACTGGTTTGATGCGAATCTTACTGCCCTAAAACTGCTGAGGATGCTGCTAATATCAACACTTAAAGCCTAAAAAATGAAAATTATGTTGAACTTGCAAACAGCATAGATCCTGATGCCTCATCTGTACCTTCACTGTTTGCCTGTAGTCATTGCTTTCTCAATATGATATAGGTTGGCTGAAACAGTTCTTGAAATTTTGCAGATGTAACTTTTGATGTCTGCTTTTTTGGCCCTTTATAGGTAATTATCTCATGAGAACTGGTTACCTAGTGGGTTTCAGCATCTGCCATGACATTTCCTCACAAAGTATATTGTGAACTACAATTGATGGAATATGATGCAAGAGTAATATGATATCAAAACATTTTTATTGACCGGTCCTAAATGGAAGTTTTGTATGCCGACCATCAGTTGCTGCTCTGGATGAAGAAGACTGGAGATCCCAGCAGGTACAGATTTCACAACTATAGAGCCAGATGAGGCAGCTTATCATGAGCCGCCATATTTGGACCTGCACTGTTTGCCTTGTCTTTGAATTCTCAGTATGAAATAAGATGAAGCATTCTAGCTTATAGGATGGTAGCCTCCGTCATCCACCCGCCGTCAACATTTTCAAAGGACCTCCTCTGGCCTTAAAAAAATCTTCTCCATAACCCCTAAGCCAATTGCCTTAGACCTTAGTAGCTTGTGGGACTCTGGTACTACAAAGTTTATATAAATTATGACCTTGTGTTAACCTTGACCTATTTTATGGCCAGGTCAAATTTGATCCCGAAGGCTTTTGAATGGGAAAAGCTGAAAAGGGCATTTATAGTATAGGCAGGCGTCCGTCGTCCGTCCGTCGTCCGTCCGTCGTCCGCCAATATTTTCAAACGACATCTCCTCTGAAACTACAAGGCCCATTGTTACCAAATTTCATATATAGCATCTATAGGCAGGGGGAACCAATAATACTGTTTTTTATCCAAATCGCTTCAGAACTTTAGTTGCTATGGCAACTTAAAGTTTCCATTGACTTGTATGGGAAAAATTGAAAATTTGCATTTATTGCTATGTCACTGCAGATATTTTGACAAAATTTTTTCAGAAATGTTCCTTGAGTAGTCCTCTATCAACCACATGAAATTTATGTAAATTGCACAATTAGTCTGGTTGCTATGGCAACCGAAAGGTTAAAAATAGAAAAGATATTCAAAAATCATCTCCTCAGAAACTATACAACCAATAAAGCTCAAACTTCACAGAAAGGATATAGGTACAACCGTCTATAAAAATACTGTTTTTCTTGACAATTGCTCCAGCAGTTTGATTGCTATGGCAACTTAAAGTTGCCATTGACTTATAATGGGAAAATTGAAAATTTGCATTTATTGCTATGTGACTGCAGATATTTTGACAAAACTTTTACAGAAATGTTCCTTGAGTAGTCCTCTATCAACCACATGAAATTTATGTAAATTGCACAATTAGGTTGGTTGCCATGGCAACCGAATGGTTAAAAATAGAAAATATATTCAAAAATCATCTCCTCAGAAACTATACAACCAATAAAGCTCAAACTTCACAGAAAGGATCTAGGTACTACTGTCTATAAAAATACTGATTTTCTTGGCAATTGCTCCAGCAGTTTGGTTGCTATGGCAACTTAAAGTTGCCATTGACTTATAATGGGAAAATTGAAAATTTGCTTTTATTGCTATGTGACTGCAGATATTTTGACAAAACTTTTACAGAAATATTCCTTGAGTAGTCCTCTATCAACCACATGAAATTTATATAAATTGCACAATTTGACTGATTGCCATTGCAACCGAATGGTTAAAAATAGAAAAAAAAAAAAATCATTTTTGCAGAAACTATGTGGCCGATAAAGCTCAAACTTTACAGAACGGATCTTTGTACAGGCCTCTATAGAATTACATTTTTTTATGGCAATTGCTTTAGCGGATAGGTTGGTATGACAACTTATAGTTTCCATTGAAATATAATGGGAAAAATGGAAAGCTGCAGTTTTTGCTATCTCCCTGCAGTTATTTTAGGATTTTTTATCTACAGAAATGTTGCTTGAGTAGTCCTCAATGATTCCTATTAATTTTGTCCAAATTGCCGTATTTGATTTGTTGCCATGGCAATATTAAGGAAATATTTTTGAAAAAAATATTCAAAAATCTTTTCCTCAAAAACCATATAGGGGGATAAAGCTGATTCTTTGCATGCATGTTCATGACTTTAGCCACCAAGTAAATATTGTTTTTATTATTGTTGCCCACATGGTTTCATTACTATGGCATTTTAAAGTTTCCATAGACTTGTATTGGGAAAAGTGCAAATTGGCATTTATTTCTGTGTTACTGCAATATTTAGGCAAAAAGTTTTACAAACATGTTTTTTTTTTATTGTAACTTCATCAAACTTGCTAATATTTACTAGGACAAGCATAACAACTCAGTCAAAGTTGAAATTAGGCCGAATTGTACAACTTACTTCCTTTCAAAGGAGTCATTTCCTCTGAAACTACTGGCTAACCACCATTTTCGAACTGATAACCAATGTCAACAAAAAATCAGTAAGTTCATATTGAAAACAAATGTCCAAAAAGCGTTCATATCACATGAAAGTCTCCGAGCTCAAGAGAGCGACCTGGACCCGATAGTCTTGTTTGAAATTTTGCTGAAGTAAA
Organism: Ctena decussata; assembly: GCA_963989385.1. Taxonomy (NCBI): domain Eukaryota; kingdom Metazoa; phylum Mollusca; class Bivalvia; order Lucinida; family Lucinidae; genus Ctena; species Ctena decussata. The sequence continues at coordinate 49,391,158 of OZ022500.1, forward strand.
TTTCGCCATCTGAGGTTTTACGCCCTTTCAAAAGTGTTCCAGTGATTTTAGGCTGATGGTTGAGTGATGAAGATGAGATAATCCAGAGGCTGAAGAAGAATCTCAATAAGGGCCCAATTGCTAAAAGCATCACTTGCTTAGAAAAGTTCATAGTCAAGGATTCGTTATGTCTCCTAGTGCACATAAAAGGCCAGCACAAATGATTGTTTTGGTTTTAAAAATGGCACACTCTTTGAGGCAATATGTCTGTATTGTGGGATCTCCGAGAGAAAAATGAGGAAAACAATGAAAAGCTAAATGTCTCTGACATATGGACTTGATGGTAACCGGGTAATGTGACTGAAAGAAGTCATTGCTATGGGATAAGGTGCTCAAGGGCAATTATTTTGGCAGTATGTCATGAACACATGTAGTATTGACAGCTTTAGATGGTGACTACATTTCTGGAAATCAATTTTAGTAAAAGCTGCTTTTGTGAAATTGAAAATCTTATGGAGGAGTTATGACAGACAGATAAAGGGCTATAACTGGGGGGTGAATTTTGGTTATCATAACCATACTGTAAAATGATCTACTTCAAATAGTTAGATTTTCATGAAAGCTGAATGGTGAAGGAGGATTAATTTTGTGAACACAAGATTTTTCAACAGAATGTTCAAGGGCTGTTACTCTGGCAGAAAAAGCACTTGATCATCACACCCCAATAATAAATGATCCACTTCAGATGATGGGAACATTTTCCTTAACATTTTAAGAGAATCTTATGAAAACTGATGAAGTGGCTGCCACAAGGTTTATAGTACATGGCCCTAATATAATATGATCCACTCTAGATGGTAATATCAGTATCTCAAAACGTTTATGAAAATCCATAGGTATTGCAGCTCTGATGATATATACTATGCACAATATATTTAGCAAATTTTTATATTTTGCAATTTTTCTCATTACTGAAGTGCAACATTCAGCGAAATTAAATTGCATTGTAGGGAACAATATTTGGGGCTTAAGATACCATGGGATAACAGGAGCCATCTTTAAAAATGATATTGGGAGAAAACGATAAGCGCAGAAGGGGTCATTAGCCGAAATTCGCTCTCATTGAAAAGCAACTTAAAAGTGGCGAGCATGTGATTTTTTGTACGGTCTTTCTGATCATTTTCATCCCCAGATTTCTTGTCAAAGCTATTGAATTTGTAAAAGATATGGTTAAGCTTTACAACTGACGAATCTTAGTCTGCACAATTGACGTTAAAACGTTATAATTCGGTACAATGTGCAATGATTCACGGGTGCTTCAGTTCAATGCAGATCCAAAACCCGAGAAAAACCAATAGGCTAAAATGAAAGGTCACACCATGATTAATTTAACTGTGAAGTTTCTTCATTGAAATGTAACGTAACTGTGAGAAAATGATGACGTTAATCTGAGACTTTTGACTTATGCTAAGTAACCGGGAAGAAGTTTCTTTCTGAATTGTTTACGTTATCATATTGGTAGATACTTAACTATCATACACTCGAAAGGGATACAAGAAATACCGATTAGAAACAACTTTTTAAGACAATAACGTAAAAACAAGGGAAAACGTCAAATTTTCGAACTTTGTAAACCTCACCCTCGTAGCATATTTAAATGTTTTAGAGCATTTTCCTTTATTTTAACAGCAAACCAGCCGCCTCATTATGGTTTTGGCTTTTGTACATGATCAAAAATGTCCTTCAGATACAATGGTCATAAAAACTGACGTCACGGTAGTTCAAACGCTACAATTGAACAATCTTTTAATCTTTTACCTGCAAGTCCTTCTCGAATGATCGGCCTGTTTAATTTTTTGCAGTAAAGTGACAATAAAATCCTAATACGGTGGATCTGACACATGCAAAAAAATTGCTATATTTATTGTGCATAGTATATAAACTACTGCATGGTTTACATGTCTTGTCCACAGGTGGATCCGCTTACAATGGGATGTATGTTATGTGCTGTGTAGATGAAGAACATGATAGAAATACTCAATTGCTTAACTCTCAACATAAGCCATCTCTCTTAAAGAGCCAGTTTTCTGACATCACCGAGAGGAGCATTTCCCCATTCAATCATTCTATTCCCAACAGAGACGCTGTAATGGACATCTATTTAATACCCAGACATCTCAAAAGTGTCTTTCATAGAATCTTCAGCTTCAAATTCGGACAAGTCCATAAGTCAAATAAAGGGACTTGTCATAAAACTGCTTACAAACAGTGCAGACCCTGATCAGAATGCTTCTCAGAAGCATTCTGATCAGGGTCTACACTGTGTCCTCAGGAGTATACGTCCAAAGTATTCCTGATGACCTGATCCAAGGACCAATCTAGTTTACAATATGCCACAAGTGCATTCTGGCATCTCTGTAGTCTGGACTGTAAAATAAACAGAACAAAATGTATCATTAAAGTTTATTTTCTTTTTCCAATAAATATTGCAACATTTGCTATTTATATTTGAACAGATCTAACAATGTATACATACAAAGCTTTTCAAAAGCAAAAACTGTGTTTCAATAAACACTATCTTTCAATACACATATTAGCATTTAATTAGAAAGACATTACATGAACAATGGGATTGATGTGAGGATTTATCAACCCTACAAATGATATTTAAGGAAGTCAAACGTGAAATTACAGCCAATGTGAAATTACAAGTCAACAACTGTTCTATTAAATGAAACTTTCATGAGTTAAAAATCATTCTGAGAAAGCAGACTAAAAAGCACAGTAATTTGATTTTGGCAACTCATCATAAAACTCAGGTCTTTCAATATATTCACTGAGAAACAGAGGGAGAGGAACTTGATCAGAACTTGAGTCACTACACGACAAAACCAACGAAGTGGCATGAGCGCTCAACAAAGGCTCAGATCAGCTTAGGCATCCGCCCAGTCTGAACAATCTTCGCTGTCAGCACGAAGATAGCTTAGGCCCTTAGCTATCCTTTAAGCACTGACGAAGACTCTGATCAGACTGGGTTGATGCCCATGCTGATCTGAGTCTTCACTGGGCACACATGCCACTTTGTTGGTTTTCTCGTGTCTCGGCTCATTTATACTATTACCATATATGTCAATCAAAACTGTGAATTAATATAACATGGCACAAAGGTTATCTCATAACATAAACCTTTATTTCAAGAAGTACATGCTATAAAGTACATGTTATAGAAAGGAAAGTTAAGCCTCTCATGGCATTCAACAATAACCAAATACAGTAGAACTTAAATAGCTTGAACCCTGGTGGCTTGTTTACCCTGCCTAGCTAGAACTTGCTCTTGGGTCCATAGAGGTCAATTTATATAGAACTAGCCTTGGTTGGCTCGAACTACCTTTGGTTGGAACTATTTTTTGTAGCCCCAAGCCTGTTCGAGCCATTGAAGTTCTACTGTACAAATAAATTTTCAGTCAGCAAAATGATGACGACATCATATGGTCTACCAAGAATCAAATATGCTATTACACATGCAAAGCTCTAGAAAGGGAGCACAGGTGAAGACATGAGAATTTCTCTTGAGATGTAAGGATACAGTCCTACAGTTGCCAGTTTAAGAAGGGAGACAACTGTAATAGGATTCTAATTCTTGCTGAGTAAGTGAATCCCTTCTCCAGCAGGAAGTGTGTGTGTGTGTGTGTGTGTGTGGGGGGGGGGGGGGGGGGGGGGGCACTCTTATAGCAAATAATTTGCTTTCTAGAAAGGAAATCATTTCCTATAAGAGTGCCCCTCATGACTTTAAAATCAGAGTCATCTCCCTTTGAGGTGTATCCATACTACACTTTAATTATCCATAAAATGTGTTGCGGCCCCTAACCGTCACTGCCTTCTTAAGGCAGCAATAACTCCAATTTTTATGGAAGAATCAATACAGTAAACACTGTAATAAAAGAAGTTTAAAATGCAACTTGCATTTCAGAACTTATGAATGCATTACAAGACAAATGAAATATTTCAGTACTAAAACATTCATTGCTTGAAATATTTCAATATGTAGATACAAATCTGTATTTTCAAAATGAAAAGTTAAAAGATGGTGGACGGAATAATCTGATTACATGTTGTAAAATGGAAATAAAAGTTACAGAGCACAACTTTTGAACACAAGGCTACATCAGTAACAGATATGTTGTGATAAAAAATCATGTAAATGTACAAAAATGAATAAAGTAAACAAACACTTTTCATCACCAGTTATTTTGTGATGGTCAGTATTATACAGGTATCTATTATGTTAGTATGGCAACTGGACGGGTTTGAGGCAAGACTTAAAATCTTGCTACTATAATCATCTCTGGGATAAAATCATGAATATATATAAGCTATTATTTTTTCAATCCATATTTTTCTTCTACACATAATTGCCCCATAAGCCTATGAAGGGAAAAGACTTTCTTCCCTTTTAATGATCTGATGACAGTTCTTGATGCTTTGTAAATCTTAGTTTTCCAAATCAAAGACAGTCTTGATTTTCCAGCTCTCTAGTTACTAAACAGCAACTGCAGACCAATGCAAAACAACCAAATGTCAATGGTAATGTGTATCACAAAAAATCAAGCTATTGTATGAGGTTGTTTACCCTTCATAATGACCAAATATATAAATCTGTCTTTTGTAATTCTGCTATAAGATAGGGTTTTCCAAAACAATCCCAAAAAATTTAACGTCTTAATAGACAGATCTAATTTGTTTTGGTTGTTTTGGATGTGCCAAAACCATCCCAAAAATTTAGATCCGTCTTAACAGACGGATCTAAATTTTTGGGGTTGTTCTGGAGGGGAAAAATCCTCATCATATAACAATAAATATAGTAGGTATATCACAGACACATTGAGATTTGCTGATTGTTGTTATCTTCTTTTCTTGGTATGTCCAATGACACTCGTTGTTGGACGTAAATCTGAAATGAAAATAACCATAACTTATATAGAATGAAGAAATAAAATTTATATAGTTTTAAAATATTGTATTTCTTTGGGTATAAGATGGGGTTTTCCCTCCCTAGAATGACCCCAAAGATCTAATCAATCTTATAAATACTACTAAAGGATGGGTTCTACCCTTGCAGAACGATTCCGAAAATCTAGATCCATCTTTTATGATGGATCTGTTTTTGGGATAGTTTTGAAAGGGAAAAACCTCTCTCTTATAATCAAAGAAATGGTATGTTACAAGTAAACGGTAAATGGTAATTATACTAGACCAACTTAAGCTTAGTGAGAAAGGGAAAAAATCTGAGGGAAAATCTTTTTAAAATCTCTTCCAAACAAGAGGTCTACATGTATCACTCATCAAGCATAAAGTGGCAATTCTATGCTGGGGAAAAATCATTGTCATCATGTTCTATACAGACTTCCATTAAGGAAATTGAAATAATATTCTGAAGCACCATGCCTTGTTTCCAGAAAATCGACCAACTGAAATGCTAGATGCCAGCTAATGAGACCCACTTGTGCAATGAAGTGGATTATTTTTCCTGCAGAATTGAGATGGATTTCGACCTTCTGTATGTGGTATTGTTACAACAATACCACACACAAAAGGTCGAAATCCATCTAGTCATTCATAAAAAGAAGCTGTCTGAAACTTTTCTCTATATCAGCCATTATAATCTACATAGGAATTAAAGCAAAAATTCTTTCACACATTTGCTAGTGGTTGACTTAAGGATGCTTCAGACAAGATTGGTTAAAGATAATTAGTCAATCTGTACATCTTGTTCACTGTCTCCCCTCCCCCCTACTCCCACCCCTTGTCTTAAAGTATGATACCTACTCTGGTCTACAGGTTTTCCTGATTGAGCTTTCTTGGGGTCATTGTAATGGCTGACAACCTTCTTATCATTAGTCATCTGTACATCCTGTTCACCAGTTTGATTACTGTCAAAGAAATCAAAGATACTAAATGTTTCTTATACAACCTGTCACTGGACACAACAGCTCACCTGAACTTATGTTCCCCTTCGTATTATAAAACTTAAGGTAAATGCATACCGCTTCAAGATTTTCAACCACTTGTACAAACTTTTGTGACTTCCTGTTTTCTTTCTTGGACGATGTAATTTTTCTACAGTGGGGTTTACATTTAAGGAAATTGTATGCTCGTAGAGAAGTAAATTCTTCCCTTTAAGAGAAGACTTCCACTGGGAAGCGTGGCAAAAATGACAATGGCAGAGTTGCTTCCTCTGAGAGACTAGCCATTCACCTTATGGTGGGAACAGAATTTGTCCAGATTGACTGTATAACAGCAGCCGAATAAGGTAACACACTGAATTACACACCTGGAGGATTATTGACCGTTGTTGAGGTGAGTAAACAGTTTTATTGACCTAAAAATTAAATGTTGACAGAAGCATAGTGGAGGTCAATATTTTAAGTTTGCAGGTCTATAAAACTGCATATTTACTGACATAAAGGTCAATAAATGTTTTTTTTATACAGTCAACTCCCGACATCTCGAACACTGATATCTCAAAGTATCTTCTGATATCAAGAATGTTTTTCCTATTTTTTTTTACTATTCAACTCCTGTTATCTTAAACTACTGATATCGCATTGTAAATTTTCTGGTACCAGAATATTTACTTTGAGATATTGGCAGTTTGGGTTGAAGTTCGACTTCGAGATATTGGAAGCTTATATGATAATTTTAAGTTCAACTAAAACTGACATATAACTGGAACAGGACAACATGATTTCATCTTGTGATGTAATGCATGATTTACATAAATGTTAATGGAAATTTAATTAAATAAAATTTAATTGTATTTCCTATTTTTATTTACTATCCAACTCCTGTTATCTTAAACTACTGATATCGCATCGTAAATTAGACTGTTCAATATTGCAACATACAGATCGGCATGTGATGTAGAGTCAGCCAGTGAAATTGTGTGTTACATCCTAGTCACATAATATATCCTGGTATCGGCAACAGACTTCCAATTTTCAGTCCTTTCTCATGATCTCTGTACTAGAAAACAAATCTCAGTCTAGAATTATATTATCACAACACCATGTACCGGTATGCCTTAAGAAGTAAACTTCCCACTTACTTAATGATTGTATGTCTCTCTTTCTTCAGTACATCTTTGTTATTAACAAAGAGTATGGTATGATATGGCTGAGGGCCCTCACAGTTTGGTAAAATACCCCGGGCACCTTTAGGTATACTCTGTAACTCACCATTATACACCAGTAAGTCATCTACCAGCAACTACAAATGATAGAAAATTAAAGAAATAAATATCCACAATTTGACTTTGGCTATACTTAGGGTAGAGTCTGGTAGCTTCAGACAGGAGGGTAAATTCAGACATACAATTGCAAACAGTGAAAAAAATCCTCATCTGGATTTTCACAGTTTGGCCATTTATTTTTGTTTTAGTTCAAAACAACTGACATATAAAGGAAACAATGCCACTGTCCGAATTTACCCGCTGTCCAAAGTTACCCGACTCTCCCCTGATACTAAGACGAATGGGTACACTTTCACAAACTGAACTATTATTGTAGGCTTACATCTGATTGCTACTTGGGAGCAGTCTGAGCAGAGTCTGCATTCTCTGACATCTGTCTGCTCTTTTTAAGGCGAATGGGTACTCTTTCTGGGGAAGTAACTGCCATTTTCATCATTGCCTCCCTTTTCTATGGGGAGGGGGTTGTGTGGGGATCAATTCTTAAAGGAAAGAATTTGCTCCTGTATAGCAGAAATTCTTCTCTTTAAGGACAGACCCATTTTGAAAAGGGAAGTAAACCGGGGGAGCCAGCTGAAAGTCACAAATGTTGTTTCCCTTTGAAAATATTGCAGAAAAAAAAGTGAAGGTGTACCCATACTCCTCAAAATACAAGACAGTAACTGCATACAAACACAAATCGTTATATGCAGTGGATCCACCTTCACAATGTTGGTTGATATACATACATTGTACCAAATATGTTACTTGCAAAATGAAGGGGGGGGACGAAAACATTTGAATTTGCAAACAATGTAGATCAAGATGAGGCAGCTCATAATAAGCCATCTACTGTTATGTGCTTAAGTATTGAAACACCCAAAAAACATTCATCCCAATGTTTAAGCACATTAGGGTAATCTGGGCCTTGTCTGGATCTACACTGTCAGCCTTTAGTCTTTAAATTCTCAAGATAAACCATATTTCTAAATTTAAATGAATTCTGCATTTTTGCTTTTTAAGGTTAAGGTAATGGTGAAAAAGTGTTACTTACAGCAAAATCTTTAGCACCTCTGTTGGTATTTTTGCTGTAGTTCCATATTTTGATCATTGATATTGATGTTGGCTGATCAAATATCACATATACTCGGTTTAGCTGCAAATGAAAGATAACAATAAGATTTGAGTAATTTATAAAAGTATGTCTCTTAAAGGCTTATCACTTATGTAATTATCAACACCATATGAGTCACGACATGAGCCAAAACCAATAAAGTACACACAGCAAGTGCGCCCAGCAAAGACTCAGATCAGTCTGGGCATTCACCCAGTCTGATCAGAGTCTTCACTGTCTGCATGAAGGTAGCTTAGACCCTTAGCTACCTTTTAAGCGCACAGTGGAGACTCTGATTTGCTGATCTGAGTCTTCACTGGACACATGCCATTTGTTGGTTTTCTCGTGTCGCGGCTCATATGTAATATTATCAACACAGTATATGAAATACAATAGAACACTGCATGTCAGCCACATCCTGAGGAAACCTGCCTTACAGTATATGCCAACTCCTTGGAAAAGTATCTTAATTTCTACTGTGACCTAAAAATGTTCCAAATAACATGACCATTTAAAGATAATTCAAAGAAAATTATGTGAATTCTCCATAAAAACATATTAGCCGAGACACGACAAAACCAACAAAGTGGCATGTGCGGCCAGGGAAGACTCAGATCAGCCTGGGTGTCTGCCAAGTCTGATCAGTCTTAGCAGTGCGCTTTAGGGTAGCTAAGGGTCTAAACCACTGTCATGCCTACAGCAAAGACTATAATCAGACTGGGCAGATGCCCAGGCTGATCTGAGGCTTTGCTGGGCACACATGCCACTTTGTTGGTTTTGTTGTGTCATGGCTTATATGCTCTGACCCCCTCATTAGAACCCTCTCAGCAAAACAGTTCTAATGAGGGGTTCACAATATTGGTTTTTATAGAGAAATATTTACACTTGCCACTGACTTCCCCTCAGGTGAACCATTGAGAGCAACTAGCTTCATACACTGATGAACAACTATTAATAATGTGATATTGTTGTCAAGCAACGTCTAAGGTAAACAAACGTCTTGACTGGTCCATGCAACATTCCATTGATGCAACGGTTTGGTGACGGCAGTCTAACGTAATAGCCTAATGGCAATACTAAATTTTCTTTGATCCATATTTTGTATTACCGTGAAAACTGCACAGAAAGGGTCTAAAATAAAGTGTAAAGATAAGAATGATAAGAATAAGAATTTGATTTTTCAGCATTCATCATGTGAAAAAGCCAGTGGTCATTGCTAAACTTCTACAAAAAGCGCTTTGTGCTTCATGGAATTTTAGCTCTGCTCACTCTCTTTCATCACACGATGAAAGCTGAAAAATCAAATTTTAAATCTCAAATGAGACAATTCATACGAGAATTATCATGAAATACTCCGGGCCTCTGATGTCCTAAATATCACTTTGTACAATTCTTTTGGTGAATTGTTTCAGCTCTAGTATTACTGATGTGTGCATATACACACTGGTCATAAACATATAATTTAAACCCTCCCCACCCCCCTCCTGAACTAAAAGGTGACAAATTTTGAGACTAAAATAATGCAAAACCATGAATATATGAATAAATAAACAATAATGACTTACAATAGAGGGCAATATTGGAGCCAGCCACATATGTCCTCCATCCTGTGTGTCGTTGATACCATCGATCAATTTATCTGGGGTTCGGACATCATTCTGTATCTTTTCTAACACATTAACACTGTCAGGGTAGGCAGAAATATCTGAAATTAATTGACATTTCTTGAATACTGAAACAAATTTACTATTGTTCTATTTATCTCTCAAACTTTGTCTCTTCAAAGTGTGTATGGAGTAGTACCTTTTTCTGTATCAGCAGCAGTGAACAGGGTGTTTGCAATAAACCTTCCACTAGTTCCTACTTATGCATATAAATGCAGTAAAATGCAGGTTATCCTTAAATGTGGTTTAAATAATACTATTATATTTTGTCTTGTAATATGGCATGTATACAAAGCAATAGGACTGGAGAACAAGCTCTGAAGCTTATAAGTATCCTTTCCTTTGATAATGTTGAAGTGTAATTAAGAGTAAAATTTTGAAAAATGAAAATTCATGCATATATGTTCTAAATTTTAACAACTAACTTCCTAAACAGTCAAATGAAATTCTATTTTTTTCTGGAAGGTTGACTTTGATGATTTAAAAGCACCTTTCTTTCTGGCAAGGCTTATGATTTTATTGAACCCCACCATGAAGAAAGGTTGCTTAGTGGAAACTTAAATCAGTCTGTAAATGAGTCTAGCAACAGCCTTTTGTTTGTGCGTTCAGATTCCCTCAGAGTCCATACATGGTGTGTACAAATAGCAAAGGCTCTGACTAGACTGTGCAGCTGTGTGGGTTGGTCTAAACCTATGCTTGCTCATACATGCATTAAGTGACCTTTTTTGCTTGTTGTGGCACATATAAGAATTACGAAGAAAAAGATAAAACCGGAGAGTATCATTACAGTATCTTGTCTGAAAGAAGGAAGTAAACTTACTTGATTCTGTAAGTTGCATCTTCTGAAGATTAGCATCATACAATTCTATCCCATTAAGACCAATATAATAAGGGTCACCCCAAGTTGTGAATAACTGGAACTGATAAATAACTGACAGTATGTTAAGAGAAATGGCTCTTTAAATTTGTACTATGATAGCATTCTTTTATTCAAAAATCTGATTGATTGATTGATTTATTGCTTTACGTCCACGGTAAACATCTATGGTCATGTCAGGATGCTCAGTTAATCTAACCACACTGTTGATTCCTGGGCAGGCTTAGACCTCCTAAGTGGTTAACCAGTACTAAGTGCACATACTTTCATCAGTAACTGACAACTGCCCTTCTTGAATCTGCGGAAGGAGAAACAAAAGTATGTGGCCAGACCAGGTATCGAAAAATCTTGGCAGTGAAATTTGTACCTTTGAATAGTATGTAGAGAGCTCCAAAAACCTATGGGGTAAAAATATTCGGATAAAATATGGCACAGGAAACACTTTCACTGTGCAACTATACTTGATACATTGCCATATATCATTGTAGTCACAACTATAAAACTCCATCTATCTTAGGCTTTTCCAAATCAACTGTTTAAAATTGTAAAGAAAACTTTGAAGCATATTGTATTCTTGATTTTTTCCTATGGATGACAAGGAAAGCTAAGATTATCAGTGTACTGTTTCCAACTGAACTACTGTGTTTTTTAGTTACTTATATTTTTCCTTTAGCCATACATATATGTTAATGCAAACTTGAACATCATCTTTACAACTTAACCCTAATGCACTCAGAACGACAAACTCCATGGAGTTTTGGTCATTCTGAGTGCAAAAGGGTTAAAGCATCAAAAATGAAACTACTTAAATTTGCTCATAATGAGCCACTTTATCTGGATCTGCTCTGGTTGCTGTCTAGTCTTTGAAATCTCCAATTTATTTAGCTCAGATTAAACATTTTTTTAAATATGGCAGATAAAAATTTTTGTTGTCTGCTTTTTTGGCCCTTCAAGATTAATTAAACAGCAACAAATGGCAACTGTTCTTCTAAAATGGTTAGTATCATAATCACAAATAGAAGGATACAGCCACAAGGCATCTGTATAACTTCATAATTCTGACTTTCATCTGTGCCTGAACTTGACCTACAAACAAGAAATTATAAATTGTTGTATTCTATCAAAATGTTTAAATGAGCCCTGTTCTATTAATGAAATCTGTCTTCAGACAAATGCAAACTGATATTGGTTTTGACCAGCAAGCACACACAAGTTCCTGTCAGAGAATGTGCCCAGTGAATCTATTTCACCACAGGATTAAAATTTCTCTTTCATACTGGGTAATGTTTTATTCATATGTACAATCAAACAAAATATAATTCCAGTATTTACAGAATGATGCTCTTGGCTAATGGCCAAGTTTTGCTCTTTGCACAGGACCAAGTTGTTCAAAGCATCATTAGCTTTCTAAAGTTGCTTGTCAAGGATTTGTTAGGTCTTAAGTAAAGTGTGCTAATATTTCTTCGGTAAAAAGTTGAAGAGCTTTTGCACTGCAAACACCCCTAACATTTTTTTTTTTGCAAACACTGGTATACATATGTTGTGACCCCCCATCTGAATTGCCGTATGTTTTTATGATAGAAATAATCCCTAATTCAACAAATACCCTCTCTTATCTACAGCTCTGATTAAGAAAGATTATCCCAAAATATTATCCCCAAGTTGTCATCATACACTCTCTTTAATTCAGTGCTCTAGAGAAAGGCTAATATGGGGATAATTTTGGTATAATTTTCCACTTTTATCCATTGAAACATATTTTGTGACCCTGATCAGAATAGTCCCACCAAAACAGTTCTAATGAGGGGTCACAACATACATGTTCTTCCATGAATAAAAAATTAATCTGCATATTATTCTCAAACCCCACCTCGTCTAGAGCTCTAACTTTATCTTGGGCTCTGAACTTACCCTTGCAGCATTATACCAGGATTTGTCTTGTTATCGGGAGAGAATGAGATCTCTTGAGCATAATCAAAATGGCAATTTCCCGGCCCTTTTCTGACTAGAAATCCTTCTGGAGGAGAGATTGTTTTACCATTGATACTCACATGGACAATACGAGCCTAGTGATGGAAAAAAAGAAACAGATCTGAGCCACGACTTGACAAAACCAACAAAGTGGCATGTGCACCCAGCGAAGACTCAGATCAGCCTGGGCATCTGCCCAGTCTGATCAGAGTCTTTGCTGTTCACATGGAGCAAGCTTCGACTTTTAGCTTCCTTATAAGCACACAGCAAAGACCCTGGTCAGACTGGGTGGATGCAAAGGCCAATCTGAGTCTTAGCTGGGCACACATTTGTTGGTTTTGCCATGTTGCGGCTCAAATGAGACAGAACACAGAAAACATCATCATCTTTCATGTGCAAACAGAAAGGACTTTTATCAGCCTGTGCATCTACACTTACTAATTGAAGATTAACTTTCATAAGGGGATTATCTGATAATAAGTTTGGGATAATTTTCCTGATTTTTAACTGAAACTGTAAGTTGTGATCCTCATTAGAACTGCCTTGCTGAGGTGGCTCTAATGAGGGGTCATTACACTTTTTACAAAGAATTAATGGAAATTATCCCTGAATTATTGTCAAACAATATAATCCCCTTCTAGAACACTGCTATGAGTTTAGTGCAGTCCTTCAGTATCAGCACAAATTCTTCAGACACTACTATTTCTTTTGAACTAGGACTGTGTGATTTGACAGATAACCTGGAGAAAGCATCAACTGCAGCAGCATCCCTGAAGAGGTTTCTTTAGACTGAAAGCCATAACTGTATTTTACAGAGTTCTTCGTAAGAGGGATAACAACTGCAGGATAATTTTTCATATTTCCCCTTGAAAACACATGTTGTGACCCCTTGCTAAAATGGTTCAGATGAGGGATCACAACATACTTTTTTATGTAGACTCAATAGAAATTATCACCAAATAGTCCCTAGTATACAGAGCTCTGGTTTTGACCCTTAAAGCGCCAAAAATTAAAATTGTTGAATTGGTAAACAGTGTAGATCCAGATGAGGTGGCTCATAATGAGCCACCTCATCTGAATCTACACTGTTTGAATTCTTAATATGATATCACTTGGACGAAACATTTTTTGAAATTCTGCAGACGAAAATTTTGTCGTCTGCTTTTTGGCGCATTAAGTGTTAACTACTACAGTGTTTGTATGAACAAATTGCAACACATTAATCTAACCAATATTAAAATCAACTGCCTTTTCATGCATTTTCATAAAAAAAGTGTGACTTTATACATGTCAGAGGTTTTCTACAGTCCTAATAGGCTGGCAATACTTTGGAGTTGCACATAAAATTAAAACACAAAGAACATACATAGGTTCTCTACCGGATTAACTTAACTTCAAACCTCTATAAAAGGCCATCGGCCAAGTGTCACCCGACGTTTGAAATGTGTCACAAACTGCAGCCCTTTATTCTGTTTCAGAGTAAATGTATGGCCAAAAACAGAATATATATATATTACAGAACCTGGTAAGCAAATGATAACTGAGCATAAGCAAAGACATATACCCAATTATTGGGCCTCTATATAAAATACTTAGGAAGAACGGGGCATATATGTGTAAAATCAGGTTACTGAAACTATAGGCCCTTACAAAATGACAAAAAAACATCAAGACTGTATACCTAGTAACAAAATAACAAGAGCCATAATCATGCTTATATGAATCTGATGAAAAATGAACAATGCATTTATGAAAATTCAGCCCATTAATATGAATAGTTCTGGATTTATCCCTTAACCTTTAAGTGAATGTCTATTATCTATGAAAGGGGAATAACTCTGTCACTTATAATTTAGGACATCCTAACAATAATCAGAATAATCAATTTACCAAATGCTAATAGCATACCAAATTTCAGCTCTCTCGGTCAAACGGTTCTAAAGTTGGAAAAATGCCAAAAAATGACAAAGGGCCATAACTTTGTAAATAAAAGCATCGTAAACGACTGCGTAATACCCCGCCACTGCAAACCAATACCCCGTCTTCTATCTTTTATACATTTTTTTTTATCATGAAATGAACCTCATGAACAGAATTTTTTCCTAATTTTATACATGTATATAGCTCTGGGGCAGGGGCAGGTAACCTATGTGGACTTAATACTACTTGTAATAGAAAGCTTATGTTATTTTAATCATTTCTATGAAATTTCATCAAGATATACCAAAAATCTGATTTTATATTGATTTTTTCATGATTTCATACATGTATACAGCATGTGTCAGGGGCAGATAACCACTGGGGGACAAAATTTTGAGCAAGACATAAAGCTTATATCAATATGATAATTTGTTACAAGTTTCAGAAAAATCCCTTTCGACTCTAATTTTATACATTTTTTTTCATTATTTCATACATGTATATAGCCCTAGGGCAGGGGCAGATAATCCAGGTGGACAAAATTCTGCTTATAACTGAAAGCTTATGTTACTTCGATCATTTCTGTGAAATTTCATCAAGATATTTCAAAGTGTAAAAGAACTACAGACCAAAAACTGTTTTTAAGACCATGAAAAGGGCAATAACTCCATAAGAAGACAACGAAATTTGCCCATTAACAATCCCGACCGAGATCTTCCCAAGACCAATGCACATGCCATGTATGAATAAAATCCGTTAATAAATACTCAAGTTATCGAACGGAAACAAAGTGCTCACGGACGGACGACCGGACGGACGGACGGACAGACATACGTACGACGGACGGACAGACACACGGACAGCCAGCGGGAAAACATAATACCCCGCCACTAACGTGTGGCGGGGTATAAAAATAGGACAACTGAAATTCCAAAATCACATGCACATCTTCAGATCATGATGAAACATTCTGCACAATTTCAAACCAAATACTAATAGCATACCAAATTTCAGCTCTCTCGGTCAAACGGTTCAAAAGTTGGAAAAATGCCAAAAAATGACAAAGGGCCATAACTTTGTAAACAAGAGGTCCATGATGGACCTAAATCGCTCACCTGAGTTATGATGAAATAACATGGAAGATCATCGATTTGATGATAGTTTCAATTGGAGCAGTTTTGCACTTTCTAATCTATATACTGACAAAGTTTCATGAAGATTGGATCAAAACTGTGCCCTCTAGACTGTACACTATGTTTTTCGAAGATCTGACCTGGCGATCTAGTTTTTTGATCAGTCATTATTCAGTTTCAAACTTGGCCCACATTTCATGAAGATAAACATTCTGACAAAGTTTCATGAAGATTCAATGCAAAATAAAGCCACAATTGTGTACACAAGGTTTTTCTATGATTTGACCTAGTGACCTAGTTTTTGACCTGACAAGACCCAGTTTCAAACTTGGCCTAGATTTAATTAAGATAATCATTCTGACAAAGTTTCATGACAGTTGAACCAAAACTGTGCCCTCTAGAGTATCAACAATGTTTTTCTAAGGTTTGACCTAGTAACCTAGTTTTTGATCCAACATGACCCAGTTGCACCCTTGGTCTAGATTTGTTGGAGATAAACATTTTGACAAAGTTCATGAAGATTGGAACATAACTGTGCCCTCTAGAGCATTCACATGGTTTTTCTAAGATCTGACCTAGTGACCTAGTTTTTGACCTGACATGGCCCAGTTTCAAACCTGGTCTAGATTTCATAGAGATAAGCATTCTGACAAAGTTTCATGAAGATTGGATCATAACTGTGCCCGCTAGAGTGTACACAAGGTTTTTCTAAGATCTGACCTAGTGAACTAGTTTTTGACCCCACATGACTCAGTTTCAAGCTTGGCCTAGATTGTATAAGGATAAACATACTGACAAAGTTTCATGAAGATTGGATCATAACTGTGTCCTCCATAGTGTACACAAGGTTTTTCTAAGATTTGACCTAGTGACCTAGTTTTTGACCTCACATGACCTAGTTTCAATTTTGGACTAGATTTTACTCAGATAAACATTCTAACAAAGTTTCATGATGATTGGATCATAACTGTGCCCTCTGTGTCATTCTAAGATTTATTTCTATTTTTAGCTCTGGCGGCCATTTTGTTCATCAGAGTGGAACCGTTTTAGCAATTTTGGTTCAGAGCCATGAGTCAAACATTTCTGTGAAATTATTTTGAAATCGAGCCATTGGCTTCAGAGGAGATGTCTTTTAAAGGTTTTTCTATTTTTAGATTTCTATTTTTAGCTCTGGCGGCCATTTTGTTCAGCGGAGTGGAACCGTTTTAGCAATTTTGGTTCAAGGTCATAAGTCAAACATTTCTGTGAAATTATTTTGAAATCGAGCCATTGGCTTCAGAGAAGATTTAGTTTAAAGGTTTTTCTATTTTTAGCTCTGGCGGCCATTTTGTTTAGCGGAGCGGAACCATTTTAGCAATTTTGGTTCAGGGCTATAACAGAAACATTTGTGTGAAATTATTTTAGAATTGGCCCACTGGTCTAGGAGGAGATGTCGTTTGAAGAAATTGTTGACGGACGGACGGACGGACGGACGGACGACGGACGACGGACAAATATCGATCACAATAGCTCACCTTGAGCACTTCGTGCTCAGGTGAGCTAAAAATAGGACAATTGAAATTCCAAAATCACATGCACATCTTCAGATCATGATGAAACATTCTGCACAATTTCAAGTCAATCTGATACAAGATGTTGCAGGAGTTGCGGGGACAAGGTCTAAGTCAACAAGGGCCGTAACTCCATTAAAAATGGCCGAAACAAAAATAAAAACCACATGCACATCTTCATATCGTTAAAATACAATCTGTAAAATTTCAAATCAATCTGAGGAAAGATGTAGGAGGAGTTGCGGGGACAAGATTTCGGAAGGTCTGAGTCGGCAAGGGCTGTAACTCCATCAAAAATGGCCGAAACAAAAATCGAAAACCACATGCACATCTTCATATCATAAGAATATAATCTGTAAAATTTCAAATCAATCCGATGAAAGACGTAGGAGGAGTTGCGGGGACAAGATTTGGACGGACGGAGGGATGGACGGAAGGACGGACGCACACACCGACGGACGAGGGTCATTTCTATAGTCCCCCTCCGCCTACGTCGGGTGACAAAAAGACCCCATATACTTTTCGGTAGCTCAATATTAGTGGAAAATTTTTTGGTAACTTTATGCACTGTGCAGTATTTCTCATGGCTGGCACACAATTTGTTTGACAAACACTGACAAAATGTCTTGACAATGATATCAACTACTCTATATGGTAACCTAACCATATGAACCACCTACCCCTCTATATGTATCCTCTTTACTCTTGTTGTAGTTCCAGAGTCTGAGACCTGCCATTAAGACATTCTGACCAAAGTTTATGGTCATCGTATGGTTCTGTCCATCGTTAAAAGGTATTAACCACATGTGTTCATCTGATGATGTGACATTCACTCCATCAATTACCCTGAAATTAATATTGTACTGAGCTCTAGATAAGAGGGAGTATTTGGTGATAATTATGAATAATTTTTGTTAATTCTGCATAAAACCATATGTTGTGACCCCTCATCTGAGCCGTCTTGTATATGTTGTGACCTCTCACCTGAACCCTCTCGACGAGATGGTTCAGATGAGGGGTCACAACATATGGTTTCAATGAGCACTAAGAAAAACTAGAACTGTCGGAGAATCCGACTATACCCCCGCTCAACAGCTTTAGTAAAATGGTGTTACTTTCATTACCTGGAGCATAGAGAGAAACAACTCATTGCTAATATGTATATCAAATATCAAATATTCGATTTTGGAATAAGACATTTCACATGGACAGAATAAACACGTCATTGTCAACTCATATACCAAATATGAAGATTCTACCTTGAGCAGTTGCTAAGAAATCTTTTGCGTAAAATTACAGTACTGAATGCATGGAAAGAATATATGGAGAGAAAGACAAGTGAACAAATACAGGAAAGAACAAACCAGAGACTTGTCATTGTCAATCTGTACACCAAATATGAACTTTCTGTCATTGTCATCAACCTGTATACCAAAAATGACCACTTTTATTTTGCATGGTTGTGAAGAAATGTTTGACAAAAAATTTTATTAATCAAAGTATGGAAAGAAAGAAAATCGGACAAATAAAGGGAAGAATAAGAGGAGAAGGCTGGTTTGCAATCCCACGATACAACACATCATCATCAACCTGTATACCAAATCTGACCACTTTATCTTGCATGGTTGTGGAGAAATCTTTGACAAAAAATTTTATCATTCAAAGTATGGAAAGAAAGAAAATCGGACAAATTAAGGGAAGTATTAGCAAGGAAAGGCTGGTTTGCAATCCCACGATACAAAACATCATTACCAACCTGTATACCAAATCTGATCACTTCATCTTGCATGGTTGTGGAGAAATCTTTGACGAAAAATTTTATCAAAGTATGGAAAGAAAGAAAATCGGACAAATTAAGTGAAGTATAAGCAAGAAAAGGCTGGTTTGCAATCCCACGATACAAAACATCATTACCAACCTGTATACCAATCTGACCACTTCAGCTTGCATGGTTGTGGAGAAATCTTTGACGAAAAATTTCATCATTCAAAGTATGGAAAGAAAGAAAAAGAAAGAAAATCGGACAAATAAAGGGAAGAATAAGCATGAGAAGGCTGGTTTGCAATCCCACGATACAACACATCATCACCAACCTGTATACCAAATCTGACCATTCTGTCTTGCATGGTTGTGGAGAAATCTTTGACGAAAAATTTCATTATTCAAAGTATGGAAAGAAAGAAAATCGGACAAATAAAGAGAAGAACAAGCAGGAGATGGCTGGTTTGCAATCCCACGATACAACACATCATCATCAACCTGTATACCAAATCTGACCACTTCATCTTGCATGGTTGTGGAGAAATCTTTGACGAAAAATCCAACATTCAAAGTATGGAAAGAAAGAAAATCGGACAAATAAAGGGAAGAACAAGCAAGTGCATGGTTGTGGAGAAATCTTTGACGAAAAATCCAACATTCAAAGTATGGAAAGAAAGAAAATCGGACAAATAAAGGGAAGAACAAGCAAGAGAAGGCTGGTTTGCAATCACACAATACAACACATCATCACCAACCTGTATACCAAATCTGACCATTCTGTCTTGCATGGTTGTGGAGAAATCTTTGACGAAAAATTTCATTGTTCAAAGTATGCAAAGAAAGAAAATCGGACAAATAAAGAGAAGAATAAGCAGGAGAAGGCTGGTTTGCAATCCCACAATACAACACATCATCACCAACATGTATACCAAATATGACCATTCTAGCTTGCATGGTTGTGGAGAAATCTTTGACGAAAAATTTCATTAAAAGGGGACGGACGGAAGGACGGACGGAGGGACGGACGGAAGGACGGACGGACGGAGGGACGGAAGGACGGACGGACGGACAGATGTAAACCAGTATACCCCCCACTTTTTCAAAGCGGGGGTATAATAATCCTTAATTATCCTCAAATACTCCCTCTTATCTAGAGCTCTGTTGTACTACTGTTAATCAATGGTTTCCATACAGGCACAATTGTAAGTCTTTGGTAGACCTCCAGCCGAAACAGCGGAGCTAAGTCTCATAACTGGCCAATGACTTAAGTCTAAGGCTAATCTCGAAATCTAAAACTTATAATGAGGCCAATATGAAACAAGAGGCCCACGGGCCACAAAGCTCACCAGATCTCTAGCTCAAAATTGATATCAAATTTGTATAGGCTCAAAATGGCTGTCACATTTGTACAGGCTAATACAAAATATACACCTACAAAGTCTCAGTCTGACAGTCTGTTGAGTTGATAACAAAATATATACCTATTTTCCATATATTGATTGCAGTAAATGCCATTTTTTAATTTTTTCCATTACAAGTCTATGCAACTCTTAAGTTGCCATAGCAACCAAACTAAAGAGCCAATTTTATAAAAAAAAACACATAAATTTTCAATCCCCCAGCCTAAGGATACTGCAGATGAAATCTGGGCCTTATAGGCCCAATAGCTTCTGAGGAGATTTTTTTTTAAGTTTTTTTTTTTTTTTTCATTTTTTTGCATTTTGGTTTCCATGGCAACCAATAAAAGGACTAGTGGGCAAAAATAAAACATAGCTAATAAGAGACTTCTCAAGGAACATTTCTATAAAAGACACAGATGAAATCTGGGCCATATCGACCCAGTGGCTTCAGAGGAGATAACTTTTTAAGTATTTTTTCCCATTTTTTTTTTTACATTTCGGTTTCCATGGCAAACAATAAAAGGAGCAGTGGACCAAAAAACGTACAGCTGATAGAAGACATCTCAAGAAACATTTCTATAAAAGTTTTGTCAATATATCTGCAATGGCTTGGCAGAAAATGCTATTTTTCAATTTTCCCCATTATAAGTCAATGGGAAAGCAACCAAACTAAAATGCCGATGATCATAAAAAACACAAACTTTCAATCCTCCAGCCCAAAGATGCCACAGCTGAAATCTGGGCCTTATCGACCCAGTGGCTTCAGAGGAGATAATTTTTTAAGTATTTTTTCCATTTTTTTTTTACATTTCGGTTTCCATGGCAACCAATAAAAGGAGCAGTGGACCAAAAACATATAGCTGATAGAAGACAAGTCAAGGAACATTTCTATAAAAGTTTTATCAACATATCTGCAATGGATTGGCAGAAAATGCCATTTTTCAATTTTCCCCATTATAAGTCAATGGGAACTCTAAGTTGCCATAGCAACCAAACTAAAAGGCCAATTTTCATAAAAAACACAAACTTTCAATCCCCCAGCCCAAGGATGCCACAAATGAAATTTGGGCTCAATCGGCCTAGTGGCTTCAGAGGAGATGTCGTTTAAAAGTGTTGACGGACGACAGACGACGACGACGACAGACCACTGCCTATCCTATAAGCTCCCCTGGAGCCTTCGGCTCTGGTGAGCTAAAAACATCTGATTGGTGACATTTAATTATTCAACTGTTTTTAATCCTTTGCATTTGATCATTTATTCAAAAGAGAAATTGCCCTGTCCTTTTGAGCTCAAATCTCTCTAATTAGCCATCACTGACATAAAGGGTATAGTCATAGAGAACACATTGATATCCATGGTCAAATGATAATAATTATCATTTGACCATGGATATCAATGTGTTCTTTATGACTATATGACAAAACCAACAATGTTGTTGTGCGCCCAGTGCAGACTTAGATCAGCCTGGACATCCATCCAATTGGCTCAGACTCTTTGCTAAGTGCTCAGAGGGTAGCTAAGGGTCTAAGCTAGCTCTATGCAGACAGCGAAGAGTCTGATCAGAGGGGGCGGATGCCCAGGCTGATCTGAGTCTGCACTGGGCACACAATCATTTTGTTGGTTTTGTCGTGTCGCGGCCTAAATGACTATCAATTTTGTTTTACACACATTTCAAGAAAGGGTGATGTACATGTAAGTTCATTATGTCTGTCATGGCTACCAAGTTTGTATCCTTTTTCTTTTTGATATGCAGGCCCTTTGACCACATGGCAGACAACATGACAAAAGCTTAACCCAATCAGATGTGAAGACTTGAAGTATAATCAATTTGTTCTAATTTTAGAACTACAGTAGCAACTGGTTTAGGAGACGATGTTCATAAGCTAGTTAGCTTGTTATCGAATCCTTTCACATTATTCCTGTATGATTTGATTGTGTATGTTTATATGTTGAATAAAATACTGTTTAAACTAACTGGTTGGGGTATCCCAATCTGGAGTAATTGCATTAACTAAAAACAAATGAGGACTAAACAAATTTAGGATCAATCTCTTACTTGTCTAAAATTCTATCGTCTCTCTCATGTCCAGGCAGCGACCTCACATCTCTCGGGTTGGCTGTCACCATATCCATAGTAACTGGTAATGCCTCACCATCTTTGCCAACAATCTCAAGACCGGTCAGTCCAAGGTAGTGAAGGTCTCCCCAGGTAGCTGTGAAGTTCAGTTCTATACCTGAAATATTAATAACTCCATACATTACATGACTGGCACTTCAAAGCTAAACAGAACTTATTTCCCTAGAGGAAATATTTGCCTGCAGCCGGACTAACTTTGAAAGTCAGAACTGCTCTGGAAGGAAGAATGTCTCCAAATATTCCTATACTGGTCAACATTTTGCTGCCTTATGTCCACTCCACTTGTCAATCCGGCGATACCATGCAAAACTGTTGACCAAATTGCAACAGAGCAATATGCCAGGAGCAGTCGGACCTATAGTTTGGTACAGTTCATGTAAAATTATTTGAAATTTTAAGCAACAAGAACACTGCTAGCAGGGCAAAACATAGTTTCAACATTTCACAAAATGAAAAATTATCAAAAGGGCACAGCTCCATTTATTTTTCATGGCCATTCCATATACATGTAGGAAATTTAAAAATCCTAAGCCTAGCCATTCTTGAGGTTCCTAGCTGCAGGACTAATCCTTACCAAAACACTTTACATACATATACCAAATACATCTAATATACCAAAAATCAGCTTCCTATGTTAAGTGGTTAAGAAGTTGGAAAAATGCCAAAGTGCATTTCTTTAATGGGTTGTACCTCTTCTAAAACTCACTGAAGTGTAACCCATAAAAATCTATGCACTGCCCCACACCTTAGTCTTACTAATTCCCAAGTTCAGCTCAATAAACTGTAAGGTGAGTTAGCCGAAAATAAACTTATTATGAAAAAAGTCGTTAAGGGTCTGTGACTCAGCTACATTATTATTGAAACATAACCCTGAAATGATAAGCACTACCTGCCCAAAATCAGTCATACTATCTACAAAGTTTCAGCTTCATGTAAACTGTATGAAGAGTTATCCAGAAACTTAGAATTTATACAATGAATGGGGATGCCAGCGCAAAAACTTAACACATACTGTTTTCTTAACAGGGGTACAAACAAGAGAAAATAAACAAAGTGAAACTTACAGCTGCCCTTATAGACTAGCATATCTCCTTCATATGCAGTAATGGCTGTTTCTGGTCTTGGTGTAGGGGAAACAGCTGTTGGTTCTCGTTCCAGCTGTTTAATATTGCCAACTGCCCGTGTAAATGGTCTATTCTGTAAATAATTAATAAAAAGGGTATTAATATATTCTAACTCGGCATTTTTATCAAATTCAGGATGGATGGATGAATTGTGGTTTTATGACCCTTTCAATAGTACTTCAGTCATATCAAGCCCACTGAAGAGTGATAATGAAAGGCTACATGCAATGGACCCCAGTTGCCAGCTGGATTCAAACTCAGACCACAAACTTAGCAGGCCAGTGCTTAACCCACTGAGCTACTGGGGCTCCTATCAAATTCAGTATTTTGATTACTTTTACAGCTCTTCAGATGAAAGTATACACAATGATTTGAGATCTCAACTTGTCCGGGCCATTCACAGCAACCTAATTAATGAATGACATCATCTTAAGCCAACAATGAGGAGCTGTCTTGCCATGCTATACTCAGTTAACCCATTCTATTCGGGATATCCCTTTAGGGGAATCTGGGCAAACAGTTTGGATCCAGATCAGGCCACACACACGTGTGGCCTGATCTGAGATCCAAATTGTTTACTGCCTAGACGTCATTTCTACAAGAGTTAGACCAATATTGTCAAAACATTCTTGATTTTTGATGCAGACGACAATTTCAGCAGACGACAAAAAATACCCAGAATGCAATGGGTTAGGGTATATTCTGGAGCTGTATTTTAGCTTCCTTCTGCCAGTATAACACATATCTTCTGTAGGGCTAATAATCTGACATCTTGACAAACTGGCTGTTTGACAACTACTGCTTACCCCCCACCTTTCCCATCATCGGCTGTTGTGGGTTTATGAATGGGTGTTTATCTCCATGTTTTCCACCATTATTACAAAGGGGGACACCTTTTGTGACTTCCTGTTTGCTTCCCTGGGCGATGGTAGCTGACCCCTCATTGGGAAAGGTGGAAAGAAATGAAAATGGCACTTGCTTCCCCTGTAAATGCATCCTATAACCTCAAAAATGTGACACTTTCACCAATTATCCTAAAATATGAAGAAGTTGATTCTACTTTCTGGCTATGAGTCTATGCCGTTTGCTCAGGCAATTCTGTCTAAATACTTAGGTGAATGGGTACACTTTTAGAGGGGGAAGCAACCTGCCATTTTCATCCCTTCTAAATGTGGGTCAAACTTGCCACCTTTAAGAGTAGATCCGATTTTGGATGGGCCATGTCATAGACATAGATACAGAAATTTCATTTTTTGTCGAACATGTGTAACATGTGATCTGGGGAAGCAAACAGGAAGTCACAAAAGTTGTTCCTCTTTGTAAAACAGTGGACAAACATGAATTTTATCTATACATCATAAGACCATTATATTGATCTAAAAGACTGCCACTATCTACCCCACTTTCCCCATCATCAGCTGTTGTGGGTCGTTCAACATCAAAAGGTTCATCTTCGTCCAACATTTCCCCTTCGTAGGCCTCATCATGTAGAGATACTGCCTCTAAGATCTGCTCATCCATTGTGAACAGGATTGTCTGAAAGAAAATTTTGACTCATATTAACTGTCATGAACACTACAGCCCTAGAATCAACAAAAGTTTTATTAAAAAAAAAAAGAAAAGATTTATAATTTAATCTTCATGTGGGGGAGCAAATGTTAATACACTGTTAACAGGTCCAGCGAGAACACTTAGAACTGCTATGATACCAGCAATTAAGCTTTGAACAAAAAACGAGACCTGGTGGCATATGTAAACACCAATGACTCTGATCTGTTTGCATCAAAAAAAAAATCTAAGGACTCTCAGAAGCCAATATAAAGAAAGCCACAGTCTTCCTGGCTGCGGACAGATTTTTATACAATCTGGTAATGCCACTTGTTCAAATTATACTGATAACAAATACTGCATTTACCCCAAATATTGGACTCCGTAATTATCTTGATACTTTAACAATCTGATATTACTGCCTGGTAATGTATCAATGATTGCTGAAAGGCAAACAGCACAGACCGATCAGACTGCTCCAATAGGAGCAGTCTGGGAGCAGTCTGATCAGGGTCTATACTGCATGCTCTGGTACATCTGTTCCAATAAGTAAAGTAAATATTGTAGAAACTGCCCCACTTACATCCCCAAATGCCTCTGTTCCTCCTTCTACCCCACCACAAGCTCTAGCTATCTCTCCTTTAAATATCACAGTGGAGTCAAGGGCCATAACCACATCTTTAGCACCACGGTATGAGTGAATACGAGATTTGTTGTAGTTCTGAAGAAGAAAAAGGTTGGATTACAATCTTCAGCTACCCAAAATACATATAAAGTCAAACCTGCTAATGTGGTTATCAATTATCAGAAACAACCACTTTATCAAGGGTCTCCTAAACCATAATACAGTGCAACTGAGCCTACAAACAAGCAAATTCGGTGAATTTATATCCCCCGCCCAAGTGGACCTGATTCATTTTTGGTTTATTTTAAGTTTCATAACATTTTGTTCGCTGGTTACTTAGTTACGGCTGAATTTATGGATTGTAAATAAAATCAAGGGAAATAACTCAATGATAAGTGAGGCATAAGCTGAAGCTGTTCTTTGAAAAGCACTTGCCTCAGCATCACTGCACTATGATGATACATTTTCAATTCAGTTTCGAGAAATTTTGTTCACCAGTACCTTAGTTATAGCTAATTTGTGGATTTTAAATCATTTCAAGGGCATTAAATCATTGCTTACTGAAGCAATTCCAACAAAACGCATGATGCACCAATGTGTTATGGTGATACATGTGTAGTATAAGTTTCATAGAATTCTAGTCATTGATTACTTAGTTATGGCTGAAATTGTCAATCTTAAATTGATTCAAGGGCATGCATGACTAATCCCATTCTGACGAAACTTTATGTGCATAATCACATTATAATGATACATATTAAGTTTAAGTTTCATGAAGTTTTGATTATATGGCTCATTTTATGTCAATAAAGGGCAATAACTCATGCACTACTGAAGCCAGTCTGAGGAAACTTCACGTGCGTCAGCGTGTTATAGTGATACATATTTATTTTAAGTTCATGAAATTCCATCCAGTGGTTACTTAGATATGGCTCTGGATGGACGGATGGAATGATAGACAGACAGATGGACGGACAGGGAGAAAACTATATTCCTCCGCCTTTGGCAGGGTATAAAAAGCTTGACCAGCTATTTATATTCATCTTTGATGACCCTTTAGTGTAGGTTTGACTTCAGTCTATACAAATTCTATATACAGTTTGGCTAACTGGAGAATTCGTAAATATAAGCTGTATGTGAGCTCAAGACTTATTTTACAAGTCAACAGATTTGCAAATATTAGCAAATATAAAACTCTCCTGAATGCTAAGAGATTTACAGAATTTCAAATGTCTTACCCAAATCCTAATCATTGCCACTTTACAAGCTTTCTCAAAGTTTAAGAAAACTAGATGGTTCTGTCCTTGATTAAAGGGAGCCAACCACATGTGAACATCATCTCTTGTTCTGTTGTGACCATCAATCAAGTTCAAGGCTACTCGAGGATCTTTCTTGTACTCTGGTAAAATGTTTATGTCACTTGGCTCAGCTCGTATCTGTAATATACAAGAATAGTTTGTATACACTGATCAGTCTTGATAGTATTTAAATTCACAAATTTCTTCGCCTTTAGTATAGTTCTTATAGCTGACACACTACTCTCCCTTTAATCTATATCTAACTCAATTGTTTGTGCATGTAAAGTACACATACATTGATATTTGTAAACCACAATAAAGCTGCAAAAAGACTCCTCTTTCCCATCAGGACCCAGTTGTTCTATGCATTGTTAGCCTAACGAGCTCGTTACGAGGTCAACTCGTTAAGTGTTTTACAACTTTATAATCAAATATACTGATATTTTTTGCTGAATAAATGTGAGAAGCTTTTGCAGTGCAAAAGCTTCTCACATTCTTTTAACAAAAAATATTGACATATTTGAGATATTAATGTTTGAAATTTTAATGAAACGTTAACTAACGACCTTGTTTGTTTTAAACAACCAGGCCCTGCTTGCTAGAGCTGTCACAAACAAAATAACAAATCATTCATACCTTAGTAATGACCACTTGCTCTCCTGAACTGGCAAAAACTTCCACACTTGTCAGACCAACATAGTGTTTATCTCCCCATGTTGTTCTGATGTTGATCACAAGTTCTCTCCCATATGGTAATTCTGGTATCACAAAACCATCATCATCACTGGAAAGGGGACAAATATGTATGTAGTCTGAATAGTATAGTATTACTGTTAGTCATATGACATCACTGTTACTATGTGGCCAACAACATATCATAAAAATTGTATGACCATGTTACATAACACCTGGTTTCTGGCGCATAACATCATGATAGCATTCATGACAATATATTTTCTGCTGAAATAATGTCAACTTTTAAGGCAATGAAATCCCACTTAAAACATATGATAGACTGACTCTTACACTTGTGGTCATTTCATATGTATTTATGATACTAACCAAAGGCTTGTTTCATAAATGTCCAAGATTGTTATAATATATAAGTTAATGGTATTTTATGGAAAATACCCTGGAGCACTGAATAATTTTATTTAAAGAATCAAGACATGAAAAGGAAACTTACGAGTCAATGTCCATTTCAGCATTACCCTCTCTAGGTGTTGTTTCTTCTGGTATTGGTGGTTCATTAGGAACACCTGATTTCTTTGATATATTGTTGAGGTATTCATCAAAGATGTCATCTGCAATGTTAATTATCAAATTTACAGCATGCTGTAGGTGCCTATATGATGAGATAATCCAAGAGTGTCATAATATCACAACACACAAGCCAAGAGCCATGCTCTATTTTACTAGCACTAGATCACATGAGTATATGTTCCATATTAAGGTAAGTGGATACTTTCAAGCAAACAAACCCTGCCATTTTTGTTTTGCCTCAATTCTCAATTGGGGTCAACTCTAAAAGGGAAGAATTTGCTCCCACTGGCACAAATTCTTTCCTTTTAGAGTAGACCCTTTTAAGTGAGCTCTCTTCTTTACCCAAAAACCAATATTAAAACCACTGAATGATTTCAATGTGAAAAAAAGGAGGCAAATCTATTAACCTTCAGATATACATGTATGTCATACTCAAAAACTCAAGTAGAGAGGCAACATGCTTGAGTAGTTAGAGCAAATGGGTTATGGTGCAGATGGTCCCAAGTTGGAATCCGAGTTGGGCCAGCCGGTAACAGGTAAACTCTGTCAAACCAGCGGTAGATGAGTACCTTTTTCAAATCAAGGAAGGCAGGGAGAGGTGAGAGATGGTGATATCTGTGTATGGTAAAACCAATATATATTGTAATTCACTATTTTATATGAAAGATTGCTGACAAAATAGTATGTTTTATCCCAATATGTGACATGAAGACAGGTCATTGAGTATACCTGGAGCATGATTTAAGCTTAAAAGCAGGTGTTCAAGAGCACCTAATATTCCTTGTATCTCCTTGCATGTTTTCTTGTTTTAAGCAATGTGCATTTCTTCCTCCCCAATTCTGACTGAACTGTATATCTCAAGGCTATGGTTGAGGTTTTCATATTTATAATTAAAGTGTATCGGTACACCTCCCTGTTGTTCCGCCATTTTTTTGAAGGGAGACAATTTTTGTCACCTCTTGTTTGCTTCACCGGATAAAAAAAGCCTTCCAAAGAAGGGGTCACCTCTTGAAGTAAAGAATTTGCTCCTATAGGAGCAAATTCTTTTCTTTAAGAGTTGACCTCCATTGAGAAAGGAGGCAAAATGAAAATGGCAGAGTTGCTTCCCCTGTAAAAATATCCATTTACCTTAAATATCATATTTAACATGAATATTCTGACAACCTCTCAGCCAATGGACTTGACCCAGATCAGACAGGAGCTAACAATGTTATAAGACATTCCTTGACAAGGTAATAACAGACTTGTCCAAATTCAAAGATGGAAGGGTGGTCCATTATGTATAATATTGAGGTTTCCATATATATGCAGTGCACAAGTATATTAACAAACAAGATGGCCATGATGGCCCTGGATTGCTCTCCTGAGTATCCCGTGAACTTAACCTCAGAGACATCCATATGTACAACAGAGTTTCACAAAAATTCAATGGAAAATAAGTTTTTACTAAGATTTAACCTAATGACCTAGTTTTTGACCCAACATGACCCAGTTTCAAACCTGGTCTAGATTTTTTTGGGTATAAACATTCTGACAAAGTTTCATGTATATCAGATCAAAACTGTGCCCTCTAGAGTGGTCACAATGTTTTTCTAAGGTTTGACCTGGTGACCTAGTTTTTTACCTAACATGACCCAGTTGCACCCTTGGTCCAGATTTGTTGGAGATAAACATTTTGACAAAGTTTCATGAAGATCGGAACAAAACTGTGCCCTCTAGAGTGTTCAAATGTTTTTTCTAAGATCTGACCTAGCGACCTAGTTTTTGACTGACATGGCCCAGTTTCAACTTTGGTCTAGATTTTATAAAGATAAACATTCTGACAGAGTTTCATGAACATTGGATCATAACTGTGCCCTCTAGAGTGTACACAAGGTTTTTCTAAGATTTCACCTAGTGACCTAGTTTTTGACCCCACATGACCCAGTTTCAAACTTGGCCTAAATTTAATTAAGATAAACATTCTGACACAGTTTCATGAAGATTGGATCATAACTGTGCCCTCAAGAGTGTACACAAGATTTTTCTAAGATTTGACCTAGTTTTTGACCCCACATGACCCAGTTTCAAACTTGGTCTAAATTTCATTAAGATGAACATTCTGACAAATTTTCATGATAATTTGATCAAAACTGTGCCCTCTATGTCATTAAAGATTTATTTCTATTTTTAGCTCTGGTGGCCATTTTGTTCAGTGGAGTGGAACCGTTTTAGCAATGTTTATTCAGGGCCATGAGTCAAACATTTCTGTGAAATTATTTTGAAATCAAGCCATTGGCTTCAGAGGAGATGTCGTTTAAAGGTTTTTCTATTTCTAGCTCTGGTGGCCATTTTGTTCAGCGGAGCGGAACTATTTTACCATTTGGGTTCAGGGCTATAAGAAACATTTGTGTGAAATTATTTCGAAACTGGCTTACTGGTCTAAGAGGAGATGTCGTTTGAAGAAATTGTTGATGACTGACGGACAGACGGACGGACAATTATCGATCACAATAGCTCACCTTGAGCACTTCGTGCTCCGGTGAGCTAAAAAAGCAGACGAAAAATTTTACGTCTGCAAAATTTTAGAAAATGTTTCTTTTAAGCTATATCATATTGAGAATTCAAAGACTGAGAGCATACAGTGTAGATCCAGATGGAGCGGCTCATAACTAGCCACCTCATCTGGATTATGCTTTTGCAAATTCAACAATTCATTTCTGGTGCTTTATTAAAGGGTTAATAGCCTCATTTTACCATCCATATCCATGGACAGACGTCCCCTTTGATGTTGATTAAACTGTGTTAAGGAGCCCCAGGATTCCTCCAAATTCATGCTTGGATTTTCCCGCCATTTTGATCTATTCTGTTGAATTCTCTTCATTGGAGTTTCTTGTTCTGAAAAGTCAAATATGGAAGTCAACTGAAATTCCAAAATTTCTGGAACAATGTACAGTGGCATTTCAAAAGTAGGTCACCTCTACAAAATCCCACTGACTAAAATATATTTTACAGTGAGCAAGAAATTTGTTTTTCTGCTTTATGTTTGATTCAAAAGAAAATAACAATGTCAGAAAGCTAAACGCACTGAAAAATAAAAAATATCTTTTACTCTTTTTTCTTTATCTATTAAAATGAAAGATGCAACTTGTAGAAGTATACTCATGTCAGACCAGTTTCCAATAAAAAAAAAGAACATATTATAAACTTTATTTATATCAGTGTTGTTTGAGCAAAATATTTATGTAAACTGTTCTTTCAGTGATATAACAATGACAGTTCAGCACACGTGTTCAGAATGTCGTCTTTGGATGAGAGAGGTGATAGTATCCTCACCAAGTATATATTAAGTACCTGCAGTTTTCCCCAAATCTGACTGTGGTGGCTTGCTTTCAGCTCTGAAACAAGAAACAGAATTGTTGTAAACAATTATATATCAAACATAATTGCTGTGAAAGACATTTTTTTGCTTGTCTCAGTGAGAGCTTGGAACTAGTCATTACAGCAATCAAAGTACTAGAGTTGCTGTATGAACTGAGACAGCAATCAAAGTACTGTAACAACTGCCCATACTGAAAAAGGGTAAGGGAACAAGATACCATTTTAATACTGAAATATATGGAGCATACAGTTGATCAATTAATCTAGAGACACATTTATAATTACCCTGAAGACATGACCCTTACAAGATTTTATGACATGATAATTCTTTCTGAGGCACTAGCTTTGCAGATATATCACTTTGAACTTCAGAAAAGAACAAATTTTGTAAATTGACTGACAAGTTTACACCTGCATGAATAGTTACACCTGCCATTTTTACAGAGGGAGGCAAATTCTCTGACTTCCTGTTTGCTTCTCTGAACAGGAAGCACTTCCAAAATGAAATCTACTCTTAAAGGAATGAATTTGCTCCCAGTGAATAAATTCCCTTTATGAGTTGACCCCATTGAGAAAGGAGGCACAAAAGAAAATGATAGACTGCTTTCCCTAAAAAATATATATATACGTTAAGGTACAGAATCACAATGTACAAATTGTTATAAAGCTATGAATAAGTGATTGATTTACAAGGCGCAAAATCAACAGGAAATTTCTGTGAGTGAAGATATATTTACTTCTGTCCTGGGAACTGTGACATCTCCTCGTCAATCAGCATATTTATTTCTTCCTGTGTAGGTGGGGTTTTTGGAGGTTCATATTTTGGTGGCTCAGGTTGGTTAGAACTATAACTATCTGCTGGGCTCTGGAATGGACCTGTTATGAAAATAAATCAGCTGTAATGCCTAAACGATTAGTTTTCGATGTTTAGTGACTATCAGGACAACACTAGGCTTATGATCCGCATTTCTACTTCCAAAAAAATCCGGGCCAGGCCGCGTAGCACAATCGGTAGGGCACCTGACTCATAAGTCAGAGGTCCTGGGTTCGAAACCCGGTCTGGCCACATACATTTGTTTCTCCTTCCGCTGATTTAAGAAGGGCAGTTGTCAGTTACTGGCGAAAGTATGTGCACTTAGTACTGGTTAACCGCTTAGGTCTAAGCCTGCCCAGGAATAGTGTGGTTAGGTTAACTGACCGTCCCGACATGACCATAGATGTTTACCGTGGATGTTAAGCAATAAATCAATCAATCAATCAATCGAAAAATCCAGTAGTTTTGAAAAATCAGAGTTCGAACTACCGAAATCGGAGTTTGAACTACCGAGATTCGACTGTAATTCTTCTTGTTATCTGCCCAATAGATCATTTTTACCTACTGACTTTAAGCCTTATTTTGTGTCTATGTAATATTTGTTATTTGTATCTATGTAATATTTGTTCTATCTTAAAAATGTCTTCTACAAATAGTGAAATCACTTGGTTAAAAGCCAGGTCACTTGCTAAAAAAATATATACATACATTTCTAGGAATTTATCACCTTTATCCGTAGATACTTCCCAAAACCCCCACAGTTTTTCACCGGGTATCTATTTTGTTTCAGTGAAACAATGAAACAATTAAAATACATAGCAGGTGGCAGATACTATAGAGAACCTACAGCTACAGTTACAATGGATTACATATGCAAATCAGTATTACATACAGAAACGAAAGAAAAAAGTTTAAGTTCTCACTGCTGTCTTGTTTCGAAACAGTTTCGAAACGGTATGAAACAAAATTAAAAAAATTGCTATCCCATCTTTGTTTTGAAACAACTGTTACAATTAAATATATAGGCAAATTAGTGTTACTTACTGAAACGAAAGAAAAAAGTTTAAGTTCTCACTGCTCTTTTGTTTCGAAACAGTTTTGAAACGGTATGAAACAAAATTAAAACAAGAAATGTTACAGTATGTAACAAATGCCCCCGAAGGCCCCTTAAACTGACCTTTGACCCTGATTGTAACCTTGAACTAAGGCAAGGAAACCCAAATCTTGCAAGTGAGACGCCTTTTTATCATGCTTTACCTTTCTGTGAAGTTTGATGAAATTCACTTCAGCAGTCTCCAGTCAGTTTGGAGATATAATCTGACCTACGTGCCCTGATTGTGACCCTGACCTTAGGAATGGGAACTGTGACATACCATCTCATTATGTCTTACCATTTCAGGAAGTTTAATACAGTTTGCTTAAGAAGTCTTTTTGACCTCAGACTGTGACCTTGAACTTGGGTGTGAAAGCCTATATCTTGTGTGTGTCTTACCTTCTCATTAAACTTCATCTTTCTGTGGTGTTTAAGGAAATTTGCTTTGGTACATTTATGAGCAATTGTTGAGACATGATTTGACATCTGAGCCCAGATTGTGACCTTGACTTTGGGTTTGGGAATATAAATATTATGTGTGTCAAACCTTCTCATTATGCTTTGTATTTCTGTGAAATTTGATGAAATTCAGTTATGTAGCTTTAAAGTAATCGCAGAAACACTATTTGACCTCTAAGTCCTGACAGTGACCTTGACCTTGGGTTTGGGAATATAAATATTATATATGACAAATCTTCTAATTACTCTTTATAATTCTGTGAAATTTGATAAAATTCAGTTATGTAGTTTTAAAGTAATCGCAGAGACACTATTTGACCTCTAACCCCCGCCAGTGACCTTGACCTTGGGCGTGGGAACCAAACTCTTGTGCATGACACACTTTCTCATTGTGCTCTATCTTTCTGTGAAGTTTCATCAAATTTGCTTCAGTAATTTATAAGTTATAGCTGAGACACGATTTAAGACATGATTTGACCCTTTGACCCAATTGTGACCTTGACCTTGGGCATGGGAACCAAACTCTTGTGCGCGACACACCTTCTCAATGTGCTCTATCTTTCTGTGAAGTTTCATCAAATTTGCTTCAGTAGTTTTAAAGTTATCGCTGAGACACGATTTGTTACGGACGGACGCACGGACGGACTGACGGACGGACGGACGGTGCGATTTTAATATGCCACCCGAAGTCCCTTCGGGGGCATAAAAATTGCTATCCCATCTTTGTTTTGAAACAACTGTTACAATTAAATATATATGCAAATTAGTGTTACATACTGAAACGAAAGAAAAAGAGTTTAAGTTCTCACTGCTGTCTTGTTTCGAAACAGTTTTGAAACGGTATGAAACAAAATTAAAACAAGAGGCCCAAATGGGCCTGATATCGCTCACCTGGCTATTGTGCAACTGAACCATTCTGATACAAAATTGGTCCAATTCCACTGAGAATTTTTCATTTTCACATTTTGCTACTTTTAGTAACAGAGGCCAACTTGCCTGGTCTTTATATATTTACTTTTGAAACACCTCAATGCAAGAATCATTTTGCCACAAATTTCATCAAAATCCATTCAGGGGTTACTGAGATATTGCCATTTTCATGTTTTGTGCTATTTTTAGTAATGGCAGATGGCGGCCATCTTGGATTGCTAAAATGCAAAAAATCGAAAAGCCTTCATGCAAGGACCATTTTGACACAAATTTGGTCCAATTCCATGGAGATTTTCTGATTTTCACCTTTTTCTATTTTTAGTAACAGAGGCCAATATGACTGGTCTTACAGTTAGATATTTTTGAAACATCTCAATGCAAGAATCATTTTGACACAAATTTCATCAAAATCCATTCAGCAGTTACTGAGATATTGTCATTTTCATGTTTTGTGCTATTTTTAGTAACGGCAAATGGCGGCCATCTTGGAATGCCAAAATGCAAAAAAAATCGAAAAAGCTTAATAAAAGGACCATTCTGACACAAAATTAATTTATCCAGCTCCATTGAGATTTTCTAATTTTCACATTTTTCTATTTTTAGTAACAGAGGCCAATATGAATGGTCTACAGTTAGATATTTTTGAAACATCTCAATGCAAGAATCATTTTGACACAAATTTCGTCAAAATCCATTCAGCGGTTACTGAGATATTGTCATTTTCATGTTTTGTGCTATTTTTAGTAACGGCAGATGGCAGCCATCTTGGAATGCCAAATTGCAATTTATCAAAACGACTTCATAAAAGGAACATTCTGACACAAAATTGGTCCAATTCCATTCAAGGGTTCTTGAGTAATTGTCATTTTTATGTTTGTGCTATTTTTAGTAACACCAGATGGCGGCCATCTTGGGATGCCTAATTGCAATTAATCGAAACGGCTTCATGCAAGGAACATTCTGACACAAAATTGGTCCAATTCCATTCAAGGGTTCTTGAGTAATTGTCATTTTTATGTTTGTGCTATTTTTAGTAACGGCCCCCATGGTGGCCATCTTGGATAGTCAACTGGCACAAAATTGAAATAATTCCATTCAAGAACCAATTCTGACCAAATCTGGTCAGAATTGGCTGCATTTTCATTAGATATTGACATTTGAGCAAAATCGGCCTTGTTAACGCTAAGTAGGTCACTGTGACCTAATTCCGCTATAGATTTTTTTTATTTTTACAACTTTTAATACCAAGGTCCCACTTATATTCCATGCAAACTTTCAACCAAATATACCAAATGGTTCTGGAGAAGAAGTTGATTTTAATGTTTTTGCTATTTTTAGTAACGGCAGCCATCTTGGATTCTTGACCTGACTCAATTTTATAATTTTGAAACCCTGCAGTCTGGTCATGCTCCATGTGAAATTTGAGATCCATGGGCTCAGTGGTTTTAGAGAAGAAGTTGTTTGAAGTTGTTTAAATAGGTCATTTTTTGACATTGGCATTTGAGCAAAATTACACACGTAAACAGAAAGTAGGTCACTGTGACAAAACTCCACTACAGATTTTTTTCATTTTTACAATTTTGAATACCAAGGTTTCACTGATGTTCCATGCCAAAATTCAGACAAATATACCCAGTGGTTCTGGAGAAGAAGTTTTTGTTGTTTTTGCTATTTTTAGTAACGGCGGCCATCTTGGATTTTCAACCTGACCCAATTTTACAATTCTGAGACCCTGATGTCAGGTCATGCTCCATGTGAAATTTGAGAACCATGGGACCAGTAGTTTTACAGAAGAAGATGTTTGAATATTTGATTTTAGGTGTTGATGGACGACGCACTGACGCACGACGCACGCCGGACGCATTGGTATGACAATAGCTCACTATGGCCCTGCGGGCCAGGTGAGCTAAAAATTGCTATCCCATCTTTGTTTTGAAACAACTGTTACAATTAAATATATAGGCAAATTAGTGTTACTTACTGAATGCATTAGTGTTGCATTACTGAGAACTTAAACTTTTTAAACCTCCATTTCAGTGTGTTTCCCTAAGTAAGTTCTCTATGGTATCTATCACCTACTATATATTTTAATTGTTTCATTGTTTCACTGAAATGAAATGGATACCTGGTGAAAAACTGTGGGGGTTTTGGGCAATATATGTTTATCCGCGACAAGGAGATGAAGCAAAGTGAAGATATGAAGTATAACCACATAACAAGTCAACGTTATACACACAGGAACTCATATCTAACTTTCTACAGTTACTGAATTAATAGTTTATCCATTTTCCATTTATTATAAATGGTTACAAGGCACTTTCTGTCAGTCTGTACCTGTGAGTTTGAGCGATGATGTCAAAGACAACTCTTATGAAACTGGATAATTCATGTTAATCAAGTAGTTTAACCCTATTGCACTCAGAATGGCCAAAACTCTATGGAGTTTTGGCTGTTCTGAGTGCCATAGGGTTAAATGTTGCAACTGGCTACTTACTAGACACATCTTCTGCTTTCAGCCATCTTGGAATCTCTTTCTTTCTTGATGAAACTTGATCTCTAAAATGTCAGAAAACTGCTTTAGAACAAATGGCTTATAGTAATTTTCTACCTATGTCATTTTCAGTATCAAAATGGATCCATTACTTTTTAATCTTGTATGAGCGTATGTTTTCTTTAAACTAACCAAAAAAAGCGCTAATAAAGCAGATGACAAAATTTGCATATGCACAATTTCAAAAGCTATATCATATTGAGACTTCAAAGACTAGAGAGCAAACAGTGTAGACCCAGATGAGGTGGCTCCCTATGAGTCACCTCATTTAGATCTACGCTGTTTGCAAAATTCAACTATTTTCATTTTTAGCACTTAAATGGCTAAATACATCATCCTGTTATCTACAGTCAAGGACCAAAAGTATTTCCACAAAATTAATTTTCCCATAGACTTCAGTGTATTTTCATGTTCACTGGAAATTATTTAATGGCATCCATGTTCAATAGATTACAATAATTATGGTACTTGTAGACAGCTAGATGAATTATGCAAGCTATATGTTTGTTTCATAGGTTATTTATCTTATATATGTACCTAAATAGCATGACTTTGAACTTGACGTTCGATTTTTTTATCACTTTTTCACGTCACCATTAACGTCAATGGAAACTTATTTTCAAATTTTATACAAATTTTGACAAGTTGTATCTTAATACTGAGGAGGCAGAAATTAGTTCTGTAAACAGTATTTATTCCATTAGTCATTTAGCTTTTTCACCATAGTAACTGGCCTGGGAGAACTGCCAAAATTAATTTTCTAAATCCTTTTAGAGAACTGGGAAATAGCATATTTATGTCGACAAGAAATCCTTGTATTTCTCTGGTTAGAATGTAATATATCATGTTAAGTGTCCTTATTTTTGC
This sequence comes from Ctena decussata, assembly GCA_963989385.1. Classification (NCBI taxonomy): domain Eukaryota; kingdom Metazoa; phylum Mollusca; class Bivalvia; order Lucinida; family Lucinidae; genus Ctena; species Ctena decussata. The sequence goes on from OZ022500.1 coordinate 49,429,822, forward strand.
AATATGGATTCTTTATGTTCTGTAAGCTGTACATGTTAACTGTGAGAACTCTGAAGAGTCTGGACAGATGTACATGCTACCCTGAGTATCCCCTCAAAACATATCTCAAACCAGTTTTGTTATTCCAAAATAAAGCATGGGAATTCATTATATTGACAGCAGTCTCTTTCTGTATTTACCCTAAATAATTCCTGATCATGTCTGCACTGCTTTCATTTTTCTAACATTTACTATAGTTCAAATTTGAAGTTGGAAGGGTCAATTACAGAAATGGGTGAAGTTAAGGAATGGTTATGGTAAATACGGTACTGCAAAATTATAAACAAATGAGCTGCAACACAACAAGACCAACAAAGTGGTTATTCACCCAGCGCAGACTCAGATCAGCCTGGGTGTCCGCCCAGTCCGATCAGACTCTTTGCTAAGCACTTAAAGGGTAGCTAAAGGTCTAAGCTACCTCTATAAGGACAGTGAAGACTCTGATCAGACTGGGTGAATGCCCAGGCTGATCTGAGTCTGCGCTGGGCGCACAACCACTTTGTTGGTTTTCTCGTGTCGCGACTCATACTTTTTATTCATATCTTTCAGTTTCTGCAACATGGGAGTGTCGTCCATACTTGATGCCACACTAGCAGAGGACCCCGTGGCATTCAATTTGTCAGCCCCCGTTTTCCAGGGATCTTCTGCCTCAGAATCTTGTTTATTTCCTGTAGCAAAGTCGTCTGCTGGTGTAGGTGAGGGTTTATTATCTGCTAATTTTGGCTTTTCTTCTTCCCTTTTGGCTGCCACAGGTCTAGGGCTCAATCTTTCATCTGATTTTCTTGGGGGTGGAAGTGGAGGTCTATGCTCTGAACTGAAAGACAAGTATCCCACAAATCAGAACACCACAACTTAATACATATAGATTCATCAGTAAGTTCAAAATTATAGTAGAATTTGATTAAGTCCTTAACCACTTTTATGCCTCAGTTAAGATATTACAAATTTGACACTGGATTTATTTTGTTATATGAAGTTTTTCCATGTCCAAAACAACTCTAACCAGAGGACCATTGGTCCTGTAGCTCACCTGAGTCCATTCATCCTCAGCACTCAGGGGTAAGTAACTCCAAGGCAAATTGAACAATATGACAGAATTTTGAAGTCTGCTTCTTGAGAACATTTCTGTAAAACTTTTGTCAAAATATCTACTGTAACAGAAATAAATGCTAATTTACATTTTTCCCATTATAAGTCTATGGAAACTTTAAGTTGCCATCGCAACAAACCACATGGACAACAATAATAAAAAATAGTAATTCAATAAAGGCTATTACAAAGATCCTTTCAGTAAAGTTTCAGCTTTATCATCCAATTAAAAGATGATTAGATGAGTAGATGATTTTTGAGTATGTTTTCTGTTTTTAACCATTTGGTTACCATGGCAACCAGCCAAAATTGTGCCATTTGCATGCGGTTTCATGCGGTTGCTAGAGGACTACTCCAGGAACAATTCTGTAAAAGTTTTGTCCAAATATCTGCAGCGATACACCTATGAATGAAAATTTTCAACTTTCCTATTATAAGTCAATGGCAACTTAAAGTTCCCACAGAAACAAAACTACTGGAGAAACTGCCATGAAAAACAGTATTTTTATAGAGGCTAGTACTAAGATCCCTTCTGTAAAGTTTGAGCTGTATCCGTCTCATAGTTTTTGAGATGATTTTTTAACATTTTTTGGTTGCCATGGCAACCAGCAAAATTCTGCAATTTGCATAAATTTAATAAGGCTGGTTGAGGACTACTCAAGGAACATTACTATGAAAGTTTTGTCAAAATATCTGCACCAACATAGCAACAAATGCAAATTTTCCGTTTTGCCATTATAAGTCAATGGCAACTTTAAGTTCCAATAGCAATCACACTGCTAGAGCAATTGCAGAGAAAAAAGTACTTTTATAGAAGCCAGTACTAAGATCCTTTCTGTGAAGTTTGGGCTTTATTGGTTGCATAGTTTCTGAGGAGATGATTTTTGAATATTTTTTCTATTTTTAATCATTCAGTTGCCATGGCAACCAGCCAAATTGTGCAATTTACATAAATTTCATGTGATTGATGGAGGACTATTCAAGGAACCTTTCTGTAAAAGTTTTGTCAAAATATCTGCAGTGACATAGCAATAAATGCAAATTTTCAATTTTTCCCATACAAATCAATGGAAACTTCAAGTGGCTGTCTATCTTCACTTGCATTTGGTCAACTATAGTCTAAGTTCCAATTTAAATTAAATCTGAAAAGTGTTTCAAAACCAAATCTGAACAGAATGACAAAATGATTGACAGACTGAAAACCATACCTTTCTGAGACCGATTTTGAGCTTTCAACTTCTGTAGAACCGTGACCATCTAGTCTGGCTGCCATTCTCTTTGACTTTCTTGGAGTCTTGGCTGCACGTCTTCTCTCACGAGCTTTACTGTTGGATGGTCCATCTGAAATCAGAAAACAATAGTTAACCCTCAAAGGACTGAAAAAGCAGACAACAAAACTTATGCCAACATACTTTCAAAAAATTTCAATGAAATATTTCCCCTCATGTAGATCATATTGAGAATTAAAAAAACATTGAGGATGAACAAAGTAGATCCAGATGAGGCGGCTCATTAGTCACTACCAAATGACTAGTATACAAGAGAAAATCTATGACAACCAAATTAATATGATAATTTACACAATTAACTGCATACATGTACATAATAAAAGCACCGCAGGCACTGCATGATACTCCGCCACTGCTGGGCATCGTAACTTATTTTTTTAGATATATAATAGCTAAATAGCCACAGAACTGGGATAGATAGAGATAGATGTCCTTACTGCAAATAAATATTACTAAAAACCACCCAACAATGTGGAGCATTCTGTCCAGTGTAGATTTAGATCAGGCTGTAAAGCATTTCTTTGAGCTGAGAGACTCTGTTTCTTATTCTATGGTGTTAAACATATCAATGAAGTTTTATTCAGATATTCCATACAGTATAGGAACTACAGGTCAAAAACCATTTTTCAGATCTATTAAGGGGGATAACTCATTCACTGGAAAGGTAAGAGTGACAGTCCGTTGTCACGATATGTAGCCTTTGATGTGAAACATATCTATGAAGTTTCATTCAGAATTCCATATAGTAAAGGAACTATAGATAAATAAAAGCATCGTAAACGACTGTGTAATACCCCGCCACTACAAACCTTTCATAGCTTTTTTTTTCAAGATGTCATACTTGTATATAGCTCCAGGACTGGGGCAGATAATTAACCTCATTCTGATAAAATTTTAACCATCACTATAAGCTATTATTGCTTTGATCATTTGTTACATGTTTCACAAAAATTCCTTTCAGTTCTGATTTTATGATTTCATACATGTATATATGCCCGTGGCAGGGGCAGATAACCATAATGGACTAAATTCTGTTTGTAAAATAAAGCTAATGTTACTCATATCATTTCTGTGAAATTTCATAAAGATATACCAAAAATCTGATTTAATATGGATTTTTTCATGATTTTATACATGTATATAGCCCTGTGCCAGGGGCAGATACCCCCTGGGGACAAAATTTTGATCATGACAGAAAGCTTATATTGCTTTGATAAGATGTAGCAAGTTTCAGGAAAATCACTTTCAACCCTGATTTTATACAGAATTTCATGATTTTATACATGTATATAGCCCTGGGGCAGGGCCAGATAACCCTGGTGGACAAAATTCTGCTAACAGCAGAAAAAATATATTATTTTAATCATTTCTGTGCAATTTCATTATGATATTTCGAAGTGTAAAGGAATAACAGACCGAAAACCACTTTTGCGACAATGACAAGGGCAATAACTCTGTCAAAAGATATCCAAATTTGCCCATTAACAATCCCTACTGAGATATTCCCAAGACCAATTCATATGCCAAGTTTAAAGAAAATCCGTTCATAAATACTCAAGTTATCGAATGGAAACGAAGTGCTCACGGACGGACGGACAAACGGACGTACGTACGTACGATGGACGGACAGACACACGGACAGCCAGCGGGAAAACATAATACCCCACCACTAAAGTGTGGCGGGGTATAAAAAGACATGTTTCAGATCAATCAAGGGCGGATAACTCACGAACTGGAAAGATCAGAGTGACAATTCTTAGTCACGATATGAAGCCTTTGATGTGAAACATATCTGTGAAGTTTTATTCAGATATTCAATAGAGAAATAAAACTACAGGTAAAAAAACATTTTTCAGATCTATAAAGGGCAGATAACTCATGAACTGGAAAGGTAAGAGTGATGGTTCCTTGTCAACATACGTAACCTTTGATGTGAAACATATCTGTGAAGTTTCATTCAGATTTTCCATATAGTAAAGGAACTACGGGTAAAAAAACATTTTTCAGTTCAATCAAGGGCAGATAACTCACAAACGGGAAAGGTAAGAGTGACTTTTCTTCGTCACAATATGTAGCCTTTGATGTGAAACATATGTGAAGTTTCATTCAGCTATTCCATTTATAGTAAAGGAACAACAGGTCAAAAACCTTTTTTTCAGACCTATCAAGGGCGGATAACTCACAAACTAGGAAGGTCAGAGTGACGGTCCTTTCTCAGAATATGTAACCTTTGATGTGAAACATATTTGTGAAGTTTCATTCAGATATCATAAACAGTAAGGGAATAACCGGCCAGAAACCATTTTTCCAATACGAAAAAGGGCATTAACTCTGTTAAAAATGGACGGATTTTGCCCATTAACAATCCCATACCACTCATCGCCAATAACAATATATATGCAAAATTTGAAAAAATTCCATGAACAAATACTCAAGTTATCGATCGGAAATGGTGAGCATGGATGGACGGACCGACACCGAAAGGTATAACATAATACCCCACAGGGCTCGGGAAATATTGAAAAATGAATCGGTCCAGCCTATGACGTCATCACCTAACTAATTTCCATTGGAAAAAAAGTGATACCTGTCACGAAAACTAATGACAACAATCGAAGTCCTATGAATTAATCCCGATTTCCGTACAATGGTCGTACATTGTTGTGTTTGGTGGAGTTCTTGGTTTCAAACATTTTAAGACGTTTAGCTACGCATCTAAAAGCAAATACAAGACTAGGACGTGTTCGTAGGCAAAGCGGACGTGGTAGAAGACATCACACTTGATTGACAGGTGGACAGGGGAGACAACCTGTTCAAGCCCATTGCATTATCCTGTTTGTTTGTGAACAATACGTAAGTCCTGAGCATTAACTCGCCCAAGTTTTGATGGTTGTACTGTTTAACGTACCCAAATTGCATAATCCCCCCCAACTGCCGCCGAATGGGCCGCGTCGGAAATGGTGACTTACGGAACGTGTATATTGACTAGCTTCCACCGAAGTATTCGGTTGTCGCTAGGTCGACGTTCATTATTATTCATGTTAGATGCGAACAAGAAAGACCGGTCTGACTGTTTAGTTGCGCTGGCTGATACGATTGTTAGTCATCTGTGTGTGTACATAGGTACCTTTAGCCGTCATACAGTTAAAATGACACTGCGTACGGCACGTGTTTATACTCACAGCAGCGTCTTTTATCTTTACATCAAAGACAAAACGTGCTTGACCCATAAACGAGCGGGTAATTGCATATCAACGCTACTGTTAGTATTATACCTAATATATAATCGCGTAGACCCTGATCAAAATGCGCTATTTTTGTGCACTGATCGGCATTATTTTCGCACTGGTCTGCATGACGATATGACGATACAACTAGGAAATCGGTGAAATGGACGTTTCCATTTTTCATATTTCAAAACGTATATTTTTACCAGAGCGTAGACCATAACGCGTCGGAAATAGTGACTATTAATATTTACAATATATCTTCGTTTTGAATCTACACTTTTCGCGGAATAGGTTCGTATTCCTAAAAACTCCATTGCAGACAATATGGAACATGAAAGACTATCCGTTGTAAGGGCAAATGCAAATATGAACGAACTTCGGACAGACTTTGTCAATACATTCGTCAGTATTCATCTGTTATGGATACATTCACAAACTTTTGAAGTCGGCATACGCCCTACACATACAGGTCAGTTACATTCTCGCGATCGTGAAAAATTAATCCCAAAGCCCATTCATCGTGATTTTGGTTTGGTAAGTTGTTTTGCAGACTGTCGTAAGCATGGTAAGAGTGCGCGTCATTATGACACTCGTTATTGACAGGTAGGCGGTCCGACATGTGGTTCAGTGCTCCATACGGACAATCTTGATTGGCCCGTAGGCGGTCTTTTCGCCTGGCTAACACCTGCGTTAATCCGATTAGTTGTGACACGTGCTAGAATTTTAAAGACAGTGGCGATATTTCATACGTCGGGACAAGATCAAACGGCCGTATGTAACAATTATCGGACGAATGGGAGAAAATTTCCTAAGTATTGGGCCAAAATGAGACCGATTTTTTTGGGCTTTGGACTGTTTCCAATCGGTCCCAATTTCTGAATATTGGTCTGGGACCGAAAGAAATCCGGTTTTCCCGAGCCCTGATACCCCACCACTTAAGTGTGGCGGGGTATAAAAACAAATCAGCTGAATATAAAGATCTCATGGTGAGCATAGTGCTTATATGAGATTTATGAGATAGTCATCTCCTGACCTCTTGGGCATCACATAGAACTACACACACACACACACTAATGAAAGTGTCGAAATTACCACTTTTTTCTTTTTTCTCCATCTTCTTCAAGAGAGAGTTTATCAAACCACATTAACAGAGGCATCAATCTTTTCAAGATGTTATACAGCTGGAATTCAAATTGTCTAGAGCTCCACACTTGACTTGGTCCAATCCTAGTTGTTTTTTAATACTTTATATCCCTATCTTTAGCACAGATAACTGGCGTTGTCCACTTTCAGTTTCTAAACAATGTCAAATTCCCCAATGAAACAAATACTTCAAAGTTTAGAATAAAACAATAAAACAATCATATCCTGCACTGAAAATGTCATATTAAGTATGCAGATGACCCAATTAACACTATTGTAATCAAAGATTACTTGACTGTGTTGACCGAAACACAATCCATATATACTGATGTTCATCTTAGCATGCTACCAGCCGAAAGAAAAAGGTAGTTCAAACAGAATACACCATGAAGACATGCCATAAAGAAATTACTGGCGAATGAGTTTGTCATTACCTGGTAATGTCATTAATATGCATTAAAAGTATATGGGCAACTTCTCAGAGAATGCCAATCAGTTTTCATTTTTGCGGACCTTCTCAGCGGGGGTCAGCTCTTAAAAGAATTTGCTTCCCTAGAAACAAATTCTTTCCTTTAAGAGTAGACCCCATTTTGGAAGGACTTCATTGTCCAAGAAGCAAACAGGAAGTCACAAAAGTTGTTTATGCAAAAAATGGCAAAAAATGGAGGTGCATCCATACAATTCAGATCAGCATGTGCATCTGCACCGACAGATTGATCTTCGCTTTTTTCTAGGGTCCTCAGGGTCTATTTATGATTGAGGCAAACAGGAAAGATACAGATGATTCAGCTAGGTAGATGCTGTTTGAATTATGCTGCAATGCATCTTCGTTACCAAATCAAACAAGTTTCATCCAAGCTCTTTCCTGTTAAGAATTCAAAGACTAGCAAGCAAACAATGTAGATCCAGATGAGGCAGCTCATAATGAGCTGCCTCATCTGGATCTACTCTGTTTGCAAATTCAACCATTTTCATTTTTGGTGCTAAAAGTGTTAATCACATTTTCATCCCATACACTTTCCACCAGTCTCCACATGAAACAGAGCCTTGTTAGTATATGAAAATTCCCAGAGAACTACGACTTTAATTCCCATGAAACTTCGATACTGATTTCCATGGGAGTGCCATTTCAATTCCCATAGAGCAATGGTTTTCATTCCCATGAAACTATCATTTTAATTCCCGTCAAACAACATTAGGTCCACTTCAATATAAATTAAAGTACTACGGTATAATCTGCTTTAATTTCCAGTCATTTCTGTGATTTATATGCAAAATCCAGTTTAATTTATATGACATACAAATGCAATTAATATATCTCCAACATGAATAATGACATTTTCGTGTATTTAAATTAAGTAAATAGCAGTCCGCCTTTAAGTATTGATCTTATGAACAGATTTATTTCTACTTCGCTTGTTTCTTGAATAATTGATGTAGGCTGCCTAAAGAATCACCTTGTAAGGTCTATAGGCAGACGAGAGATTGTAATTATCTTAAATATTGAGATATCTCAACCAATCATTGTAATTATTCTTTGAAAATTTAAACAAGCTGATATTACCTGCTACCCGGTGATTTTCACAAGACTTGGTGACATACTGACAAACAGTGCAGACTCTGACCAGACTGCTTCTGGGTCTACACTGGCTCAGGCAAACCTGTTCCAGTATTTCATGTCCTGATATATCTATTACAGTACAGCTACTCAATCTAATTGGATAAATTTCTTTGTGGCTATGAGCAAACACTACATAATTAAAGCCGGCCATGAAATACTTAATTATTTCCTGAATAAAACTAATTGTACAACAATCTGCAATAAATTACTGGCTGTATTGTACACAGGTAAACTAGCAGACAGACCAAGTACTGCAAACTTGATATTATCGATGACTTCAATCCTCTAGATGAGAGTGGCAACCAACATGTTACTATATAGAAAACAGTATTTAGGTCAAACTTACTATCATCTGCTTCTCTTACCATGAAGACCATGAAGCTCAGCCAGATTATGATTCAGCCACAAAACTGACAAGATAGCCTTTAGCACCATCTCATCATCTATACTACAAGAGCCTTTGAAAACTGAGTTCTGCTTAAGCTGATGCTAGGGGGTGTATGCATCCTTCAAACCACAATGCTGTCATACTAAAAGCCCCAATAAAACCAATAGTCTGATTTTCGTTCTTGGTATGTGTTTTTGCTTCCAAAAGCATTTTCTTTATCTGTTTTACAAAACTGAGGAGTTATATCAAATTTTTCAAAAGATTTGTTTGAGCAAATAAGTAAAACTGCAAAGACAACAAAATTAATGTAACAAAGCTGCTCATAAAATACAGAATTTTATTACCTTCCTGCTGTCTGGGCCAAAAATCAGGGTGATTCCACTTTTTCCTTGGTGAAATATTATGAATATGTCCATTTCTTTTATTACCTTCTTTATTACTCAGTTCTAGAACATATCCATTATCACCAGTGCTCTCTGCTGTTATTACATTATCATCAACCTTTACAACATGTTCACTAGTGACACTATTATCATCAGTAGTTCCTACAGATTTGGCAGACTCAAAATACTTTACTGGCTCATCTAATCTTTTCAGATTCCAATGTTTTCTAGATTTTGATACTGACTTAGCTTTTTCTACATTTTTAGACAAAGTCACTTTTACTGGTTTTCTAAATTTGACATGACAGTTTTCTAGCTTTGGTAAATGAAATTTAGGTTCACTGTCTAATTTTGGTAAATAAAAGGGTGAATCCTCTGAAATTTCAAACTGAGAACGTCTATTGTGAATTTTTGGCACTCGTATATGAGTGTACTTTGGTGAATCAATAATATTTGAAATACTAATTTCCCCTTTTGAAATATTTTCATCCGGCGGTTCATGTTTGACTGATGGGAAGTTAGTTTTTGATATAGGAGGATAAAAACTTTTCCGAAACTGTTCCCTCCCAGGTACTTGTAAACTCTGATGTGCTGGTATATCAACTTGCTCCTGCTTATTGTCAGAAAACTCCTTTATTTCACTGTCTGCACTTTCTGTTTCTTCAATAACAGATATTTCAACTGTATCTTTTAAGTCTTTATGTAAATCCTCATGAGTAGTGTTTGAAACTGATGTCAAAGTTGAGTTTGTAAGACTGAATCCTGACTCGGGGGTTTTCAATGGTAAGTGATATTCTTCCTCTTCCTCACGCTCTGATATCTGATAGATCATTGAATTTCCTCCAAAATTCTGGTACCACTTTTTACGTTTCTTCTTTCGTGGGCCATTGGACTGTTGAAGCTGTGTGCGGGACCACACTCCTAGGTTAGATGTGTAGCCAGTCAACCCACCCATTTGTGGGTAGGATGCAGAATAGTTCATTGCCATATTTTAACTTTGATCACTGACTAGTCTAAGTAGCAAATACCATGTCCAAAGCTTAGGATTTGCCTGTCATGCCATAATGCCAAGAAATGCCATTTATAACCAATAAAAATATAACAACAGTTTTAATGAAAATCTTATAATTTCATAATAATGCTTGAAAGTAACGCTCCTTATCTAATGTGGTGGATTTCTGTTTTGGCAGTATTGTCGTTACCGCTAATAAAGTAAAATGATGTTACAGCCAAATCCAAGTGTTTTACAGTAGGCATCTTGCTATTACTATTCCAATATCTAATTCTTTCACAAAGACTGTTCCTTTCACTTTGAATAATTTTATCCAGCACAAGGTGCTCTTGTAGATCAAACTTCTTCTGACCACATTCATAAATATTTTTGGCGATGTTGTATCCATGTATCTTGATCTCATCAACAATTCTGTGTTACATAACAACACCTAAACTTTCTTTCGAATCATAATCATTATTCAAATCATTTAGACGTCTCCCTCAACTAAGTCTAATTGTAGAAAGTTAAATCCGTTTAAGTAATTTAAAATGACAAAAATGGTGTAGCTGAAAAGCCTAATGATCCTGAACAGGTTATTCACATGTCAGAAAGTGTTTTTTAAATTCATCGAATCATGACAAATATAGATATAACATGATACAAATCTGTCATTCAAAAACATACCCAATACTTGTATAAAGTTTCCAGTTCCAAAAATGTGCTTTGACAGAAGGAAAGGAACCCTACAGCATATGCAAACACTGAAGACACTGATCAGACTGCACATATGTGCAGTCTGATCAGAGTCTTCCCTGTTTGCACTAAAACCTAAGGATTTTGAAAAATCTTTTTTTGCAAAAAAAAAATGAAGATACCAATCAAGATTGTGAAGAGAAGTAGGCTGGTCTAAGACTTCACTTTTTCATGGTATCTTTTCTAATGGCACAGCTAAAATCTGGTCTGCCTGATTACTTTGCAGGGCAACATGCCCCAAATCAGTTTCAATGAAATTAAGAACTTTTTAGGAAAATAATTTCCATACATGTCTACAACTTCAACTTATTCAATTTTTCACAAAATTAGAAGGAATGAATGAAAAGTAATAATTCAATGTGTTAATCTCCTCTAGAAGAGTTTTCACCAATCCGCCAAATGTTAAAAAGCAAATATGATTTTATCTTAATCTATAAACATGCTGTAATTAAAATCCACTCAGACTTAAAAGTAAACAGTAAATGCACTCTGCGTTCTTAAATTCATGTCAATCTCTAAGAATATAGATAATCACTTTTCCGTTTTACAGCTATCCAACATCTTACATGAGATAGGGCAGACAAATATCTTTAACCACATTTATGTCTTAAAGCCACTCAACATGTTTAAGCAGGCTGGGTTTAGATTCCAAATAAATCCTTGTTCTTGGATCCATTTTAGAAGCTTAATGGTTTCTATATCCAGCCTATATTGATTGTTTGTGTTTTTTAGTTCCAACTGAGTCCCTATCTACTGTTTCTCTATCCAACGGAATCTTTCTTCACCTGTTTTCTCTTTATACTGACCCTTATTTAGAAAATCCTTCTCTGCACTTTTTTATTTATTTTTTTCGTCACTTGGATGATATTCATGACATTCACCCTCTTTATTTATACAATGATTTAGTTCTGTTAAAGCAGCAATTCTCCATTTAACCAGCAGATCTATATTGTGTTGAGTCTTAGTGATAACATAATCTCAGTTGGGTATTCCTGTAGTTTACCCATTCCATTCGAGATACCCCTTTAGGGTATCTTGGCAAACAGTTTGGATCCAAACTGTTTGCTGCCTAGACATCATTTCTACAAGAGTTAATTAGACCAATATTGTCAAATATTCTTTATTTTTGATGCAGACGACAATTTCAGCAGACGACAAAAAATTCCCAGAATGCAATGGGTTAAGCATCTACAAACTTATGTTCTGACTTGAAAATAGTTCCAGACAGTCAAGTCTGAGGTAATAATTTGTTTATTCTCCATAAAAACACACTCTGAGGTCTATCAGTACAGAGGCAGTTCAAACATGAGGCCATGATATGTTTTTATGGGGGAATAAAACAATTATAATAGAAAAAACTTTTTCTGGAGCCCAGTGTGAGTATTCAATTATTCATCCAAACTAGTTAGATCTTCATGATAAACCAATTACATGTACAATATCCAAACACGAATTTCTCTGAATACTATTCTGACTTTGCCTCAGTCTTACAGTTACTGTTCAGAACCTCTATTGTATCTACTGGAATAATCACCACACTCATCCCCATGGGTAATATTTATGACATGTTAAATGAGCCATAACAAGAGAAAACCAACGAAGTGGCATTTGCGCCCAGCGACAACTCAGATCAGCCTGGGCATCTGCCCAGGCTGATCTGAGTCTTTGCTTGGTGCACATGCCACTTTGTTGGTTTTGTCATGCCGCAGCTCAAATAATCTATAATAGACCAGTGGCAAAAAGGCCAAGGCACCAAACCTATGAATTAAGAACTGTCAGACAACAATATAGTGTGCATTATGGGAGTTTGTCATAAGGTGAAACAAATTCCTCTGATAAAATCATATTTTGCCATATAGGTCAACATGAAATGGCTAAGTACATTCAGTTGCTTTGAGGGATGCAAGCCTGTGCCAAGTAACGTTAGCCTATATCATGTGATTACCAGTACTGTCAGGGACTCACAAAAAATCAGCAGGCTACACTAAATTTCTGAGGCCTGAAATGGCTGGGTGGCTCATTCCACTGCCTTCACTTGATGCAAACTTGTGCTGTCCATCATAACTATATTCCATATGGTTACTGAGGAACTGACATAAACGCATGTGAAACTGATTTTTATAAATTCATTGCACAGTAAAATATACATTGTTTATTTAAAGTTCACTACATACAGACAGGTACCCTTCTCCAGATGCACATGTGTGCCATGTATGATGAGTATATCCCATACAGTTGCTGAGAAACTTTCATGAATGCAGGAGGTCAAACAACTGATCATGTGGATGCATGAGGGGACATGGCTGCTCATGCATCCACATGCTTTGCAAACACTTACTTACAGGCAAATTTAATATCAACTTTTGTCTGGAGAAAGTTATCACATCTTCCTATATTTCTGGGCTATTTGCTCCAAAACCCAAACAGAAAATTTTTCGCTACAACATGATTGCTGGCAATCCTGTTTTATTAATAAGAAGGATGGGATGAAAAACTCAAACATGACAAGACAACAAGAGCTGTCACCAGACAGCATAGCTCGCCCGAACTGATGCTTGCCCATCATGAACACAAAGTTCTAAAAATGTGAACTTGATCTTCAAGGTCAATAAGGAAGGTGATGCTGCTACCATGTAAAACTCTAGAGCAGTATCTGTCATCAGTTTGGTATAACTTTCCATCTAGGCAGTGTGAAACTATAAACCTTAAGCCTGTGACCTTGACCTAAAGGTCAATGCGAGAAGTGGGGTTGGTACTGTGCAAAACTCTAGACCAGCATCTAACAGAATTTTAAGTATAAACTGAATCCATCCATACAATAGGAAAATTTAACCAAAAATTTTAGCATAACATTTTTATGTCCATGACCTTGACCTGTCATCAAGCTGGTTGGGTAGGTATGGCATAAAAATTTAGAGCATCACCTAACATCACCTAGTATTCAATAAATCTGTCTAGCTGTTAAGGAGAGTTTTAATAAAACTTGAGCCAAGAACATTTCAACATAAAATTTCAAAGTCTATGACCTTGACCTTAAGGGATGACCAGGGCTGGGGATGGTCCTGAATAAAATTTTGGACCACTATCTACCATTATACCAAATACAATTCAAACCGATTAAAAAGGTTTAGAAACTATGAGAACTTAAAAACTTTAACGTAAAACTTTAACATAAAATTTCTCTAAGTCCACGACCTTGACCTATAGGTCATGGACAGGGCTGGGGATGGTGCTGATTAAAATTTTGGACCAATATCTATCATCATACCACATATAATTCAAATCGATTAAAATGTTCAGAAACTATGATATCTTAAAAACTTTAATGCAAAACTTTAACATAAAATTTTTAAGTCTGTGACCTTGACCTATGGGTCATGACCAGGGCTGGGGATGGTCCTGAATAAAATTTTGGACCAATATCTATTATCATACCAAATATAATTCAAATCGATTTTAAGGTTTAGAAACTATGAGATCTTAAAAACTTTAACGTAAAACTTCAACTTAGAATTTCTAAGTCTGTGACCTTGACCTTAAGGGATGACCAGGGCTGGGGATGGTCCTGAATAAAATTTTGGACCAATATCTATCATTATACCAAATATAATTCAAATTGATCAAAGGGTTAGAAACTATGAGATCTTAAAAACTTTAACGTAAAACTTTAACATTTTGCTAACGCCGACGCCACCGCCAACGCCGATGCCGGGGGTAGTACAATAGCTCTTCCTGAACTTCCTTCAGACGACTTTAAAAGTGTATAATGCATGCACTTTCCCTTTTATAGCACAGAAAGAGCAGTGGATTATGTCAGCGCACTTTGAGTTTGCTCTTGAAACTTCCTTTGAAGAGCCATGTAAAATGGCTGAGGAATTTCTTTAACACTTACCAATATTTTCTATAATTTTGAATATATTACAATTCTTGAAAAAATATATGTGTCTTGTCTGTCTGTGCATTGTCCCAGAAACAGAGCTAAACTACACAACCTGACAAAATTTTACGATGAAAACCAAGCCTGACAGTATAGCTCGCCTGAACTGGTGCTTGCCCATCGCATAGTCTGTGACCTTGCCTTGGAGGTCACTATGGGGTAGTTTTGTGCACTACATAAAACTTTAGGGAAGCATGCCCATGTATTGTCAACATACTTATAAACAATTGCTATCTCAAAAGTCTTTAAATAAAAGTAACAAAAAACTTTCACATAAAATTTTTGAAGTCCATGACCTTGACCATAAAGTGATGAAGGGTAAGGGAGGCTGGATTTATCAAAACCATTATCTAACATCAATCAAAGTATTTGTAACATCTGAATCCATCCTGGCAATGTAACATTATATCTTTATAAAACTTTAATATTCTACATATTCTATATCGATGACCTTGAGTTCAATGTCACCCAGTGGAGTGCCATTGTGGGGTAGTATTTTGTAAAAAAAAACCTCAAAATTTCAAGTATAAACTAAATCCACCCCAAGCATTATGAATTAGTATGCTATTAGAATACTTTAACAAAACCCCAACTTTCTAAGTCCATCACCTCAACCTCAAGGTCACTGAGTGGGTGTGGGTGGTACTCTGTAAAACTCTGGACCAATATCTAACAACAGTGCATGTATCAAAAGGGTCCATTCGTGAGTTAATGAGATATAGGTCTTTAAAAAAATCAAACCAAAACATTCAATGCAGGTGACAAGACCCCAAATTTCTAAGTCCATGATCTTGACCTCAAGGTCACTGAGCCAGGCGAGGGTGGTACTCTGTTAAACTTTGGACCAATATCTATCTACAGTGCAAAAATCAAAAGAATCCATGATATGGGTCTTTATAAAACTTTACCCAAACATCCAATCCAGAAGTGGATGCTGACACTGATGCCAGTGTGACAACAAAAGCTCTTCCTGAGCTTTAGTTCAGAAGCACAAAAAAAATCCCAGGCTAGACAAAAATCAGTTGTGAATTTGCTCAGCCTTAATTTCAATATACCACAATTACTCTGACTATTGGGACACCTTAACCACTTACTGCAGTCATCATAATGCATATAGCACAAAAGCAGACAACAAAATTTATGTCTGCAAAATTTAAAAAAATGTTTCCTCCAAGCTTTACCATATTGAGAATTTAAAAAATAGAGGGCGAACAGCATAGATCCAGAAGAGGTGGTTCATTATGAGCCACCTCATCTGGATCTATGCTGTTTGTAAATTCAACTATTTTCGTATCTGGCGCTTTAAGTGTTAATTAGAATTTGAACAATTTTCCCTCTGGTGAAATGTCCAAAATAGTGCGGGTAGAATGGAAAGCAACAAACTGATCTGGGTCTACATTATTTTTTTTCAGGTAATTCTGCCCTAACATTTAATCATTACTTAAATTTCAACATAACCTATATTATCATAAATCAAAGACAAAACAATAATTGAGCCGTGACACGATAAAACCAACAAAGTGGTTGAGTGCCCAGCATAGACTCAGATCAGCCTGGGAATTCACCCAGTCTGATCAGAGTCTTTGCTGTCCGCATGGTGGTAGCTTAGACCCTTATCTACCTTTTAGGCACTTAGCGAATAGTCTGATCAAGCTGGGTGGATGCCCTGGCTGATCTGAGTCTGTGCTGGGTGCATAACCACTTTGTTGGTTTTCTCGTGTCACCGCTCATTATTATCATTCTTTCATGCCTCTTTGCTCACTTGTGATCTAGTTTCTGTATGAAACAATGCCTTGGTATCAATTTTCACGATTTTGACAACCTAAACAATTAGCAAGACCATGACCATTTCTGTGTGGAGAAAATATTTCTATATATGTGCTACTCAAATAGTGTTAAATGTCTGGCTGCTCATACTACTGACCTATTTCAGTATTTTTTCACCACTTCAATAAAACTCACAACTTGTTACGGTTCAAGAGAGTTTATTATAGTGAGGAGTAATTGCATAATCTAAGAAGAAATTTTCATGTTACTGAGTTATTGCACCTCCATGTTTTCAGTCATTTTTCCGAACGGTAATAGCTTTTGTAACTTCCCATTTGCTTAGCCTTTATAAATGGGGTCTACTAGAGGTATGAATTATTTTACCTAAGAGTAGTCCCCCACTGAGAAGGGACAGCAGAGCCACTCCTGGAAATTTATTGTGTACCTATCAATGATACACCTTTGAACTGCCGGTTTTCTGGCCATCTGATGCAGAAGGCCCTATGAAACTGATGTTTTCTGAATCCATATCACTATCCCTTTCAAAGTCACCAAAAACAAACATTTCAAAACATTCATTGATCACTTGTCACTTAACCTAATTAAGAGCCACCCACATCTGAGTCACAATTTTACTCTGAGCTCAACACATTGTTGACTGGCTACAAAAATAAATGGAAGTCTGATTAACCAACTAGGACAGACCTAATGTGTAACAAGAGGCCCAAATGGGCCTGATATCGCTCACCTGGCTATTTTGCCACGGACCATTCTGACACAAAATTGGTCCAATTACTTTGAGATTTGCAAGAATCATTTTGCCATAAATTTCATCAAAATCTATTCAGTGGTCACTGAGATATTGCCATTTCATGTTTTGCGCTATTTTTAGAAATGGCAGATGGAGGCCATCTTGGAATGCCAAAATGCAAAAAATCAAAAGCCTTCATGCAAGGACCATTCTGACATAAACTGGTCCAGTTCCATTGTAATTTTTCAATTTTCACATATTTCTATTTTAAGTAAAAGAGACCAATTTGGCGGGTCTATATTTATTAATTTTTGAAACATCTCAATGCCAGAAACATTTTGCCACAAATTTTGTCAAAATCCATTCAGGGGTTACTGAAATATTGTCATTTTCATGTTCTGTGCTATTTTTAGTAACGGCAGATGGCAGCCATCTAAGATTGCCAAAATGCAAGAAATCGCAAAGGCTTCATGAACGGACCATTCTGACACAAAATTAGTCCAATTCCATTGAGATTTTCTGATTTTCACATTTTGCTATTCTTAGTAAAAGGGGCCAACATGACTGGTCTATATTAAGTTATGCTTGAAACATCTCAATGCGAGAATCATTTTGCCACAAATTTCGTCAAAATCCATTCAGGGGTTACGGAGATATTGTCAGTTTCACGTTTTGTGCTATTTTTAGTAACGGCAGATGGCAGCCATCTTGGAATGCCAAAATGCAAGAAATCGCAAAGGCTTCATCAAAGGACCATTCTGACACAAAATTAGTCCAATTCTATTGACATTTTCGAATTTTCACATTTTGCTATTTTTAGAAACATAGGCCAACATGACTGGTCTATATTTAGTTACGTTTGAAACACCTCAATGCAAGAATCATTTTGCCACAAATTTCGTCAAAATCCATTCAGTGGTTACTGAGATATTGTCATTTTCATGTTTTGTGCTATTTTTAGTAACGGCAGATGGCGGCCATCTTGGATTGCCAAATCGCAATTAATCAGATCGTTTTCATGCAAGGACCATTCTGAAATAAAATAAGTCAAATTCCATTCAAGGATTCTTGAGAAATTGTCATTTTTTTATGTTTGTGCTATTTTTAGTAACGGCCCCCCTGGTGGCCATCTTGGATAGTCAGTTGGCACAAATTTGAAATAATTCAATTCAAGGACCATTTCTGACCAAACCTTATCAGAATCCATTTGTATTTTCTTGAGATATTGACATTTGAGCGAATTCGGTCTTGTAAATGCTAAGTAGGTCACAGTGACCTAATTCCGCTACAGATTTTTTTTATTTTTATAAAATTTAATTGCAAGGTCCCACTTATGTTCCATGCAAACTTTCAACCAAATATACCCAATGGTTCTAGTGGAGATGTTGATTTTCAACCTGACCCACTTTTACAAATTTGAAACCCTGCAGTCTGGTCATGCTCCATGTGAAATTTGAGACCCACAGGTTCGGTGATTTTAGAGAAGTTGTTTGAAGTTGTTTAAATAAGTTGTTTTTCGACATTGGCATTTGAACAAAATTACCCTCGTAAACAGAAAGTAGGTCACTGCAACAAAACTACGCTACAGATTTTTTTCATTTTTACAATTCTGAATACCAATGTTCCACTGACGTTTCATGCAAAAATTCAGACAAATATACCCAGTGGTTCTGGAGAAGATGATTTTGTTATTTTTGCTATTTTTAGTAACGGTGGCCATCTTGGATATTCAACCTGACCCAATTTTACAATTCTGAGACCCTGGAGTCAGGTCATGCTCCATGTGAAATTTGAGAACCATGGGTACAGTAGTTTTACAGAAGAAGATGTTTGAATATTTGTTTTCAAGTGTTGACGGACGCCGCACACCGCACGCCGGACGCTTTGGTATGACAATAGCTCACTATGGCCCTTCGGGCCAGGTGAGCTAAAAACTTCATACTGATCCACATCAATCAATAGATTATTTTTGACTACAAACTGTTAGACAGTTTCAATAGAAATGAAACAAGATCACTATTAGTATTCTGTCAGATTGTTTGATGTGATAGCTTCGCATATCAACTGTTCAGATCATCTGGATAACCATATGTTGAAGTTGTCGATGGACTGGTAGTATTTGCAAATTTGACAGTTGACAGTTTTTTTTTTAAACTACTCAGAGTAAAATGAGCCACACCATGACAAAACAAAGTGGTTGTACTCCCAGCACAGACTCAGATCAGCCTGGGCATCTGCCCAGTCTGATCAGAGTCTTTGCTCTCCACATGAAAGAAGCTTAGACCCTTAGCTACCCTTTAAGTGCTTAGCAAAGAGTCTAATCAGACTGGGCGGAAGCTCAGGCTGATCTGAGTTGGCCACTTTGTTGGTTAACTATTGTCACTGCTCAAATCAACTTGTTCCATTTTTATGGAAATTACAGTGACTAGCAATGTGCCCAAATATTAGGGTGAATGGGTACACGTTCAGGAGAAGCAACTCAACCAATTTCTATTTTTGTTCCCCCCCCCCCCCCCCCCCCTCACCCACCACCCCCACTTGAAACTGGGTCTACTCTTAATAGACAGACAGACTTTGCTCCTCTAGCAGCAGATTCAATTCATTAAGAGTTTAATTTGCACATTGCCTTATGGTGCTTTATACCTGTACAAACTTTCAATGAAGAAATCTTTAACAGATTTAAAGACATGGAGCAGACAGAAAATATTACCATTAGAACTTTGACCTCTAAGTCTAGACTTAACCTTTGTCAGACATTGCTAAAATGTAAGTTCTGCACATGATCTTAATAGATGAACATTTGATCAAAGTTTCAATGAAATCTTTCCAGGGGTTTAGGAGATATGGAGGAGATAAGTTACTATACAGATGAACAGATGGACAGACAGATGAACACCACAATTACAGACAGACAGGTGAACACCACAATTAATATGTCCTGCTGCTGATTTTTTATATTTATAATTTTCAAGTTTTAAAATTACAGAGCAAATATGCAATAACTATGATATACAAAGGGGCATAATTTTGTCAAAACTGAAAAAGAGTTATGGTTCTTTCTCTCTGCACATCATCTGATAATGCTGAGGTGTTTCTTGCCAATGAAGGGCTGAAACCATAACAAACTACTAAAGTCAACCCTCTTTACAACGGCAATCATTACAACAGCAGAATTCTTTATAACGTCCTTCTGATTAGCACGGAATGGCTAAATTGTTCTAAATATTAATTCTTTACAACAGCAAATTCAGTTCAATGTCAATATGTGTGGGAACAAATGCCATCATTGTAAAAAGGGTCCACTGTAGCATACAAAATGTGATAGCCCCCTACAAATATTAGGCATAGCCAAAGATAAAGCCAATAATTCCAAATAATTATACTACTTTTTGCTGTGTTCTACACTACTATCATAAGGTTACTATGACGATGCATACTCTAACTTTATTTCTGCACATTCTTTATTTCAACAGTTTTTGGTTTTGCATTTACTGGCAAGTTCTTGAATTCACAACCAAGAACTTATAAATCAACAGTTTCCATTGGTAAAATACTGACTAGATTCTTGAATTTGAAAGCCAAGAAATTCCCAAAATATCAGCAAAAATTAAACTCTTGTGAATATCTAATGGTTTACAGTATACATGTTTTGTAATTTGCCAACTTTGAGCAACAAATTTATTAATCAGGTTATCACTGAATGAAGGAAAAGTAAATCCTCATATTAAACTACAAATTGTAAGGGTTTAACTTAATTTATAAAATACCTATAACAAAAGTCCACTTTATTTATCATTCCTCACACTCCAATCATAACACATGGCCAATCTGTTGTATACTATGTGATTTACCCTGTACATATCTCGAATTCATCAACTATAATATGAGCTGCGACACAAGAAAACCAACAAAGTGGTTGTGTGCCCAGTGCAGACTCAGATCAGCCTGGGCATCCACCCAGTCTGATCAGAGTCTTCGCTGCCCGCATGGTGGTAGCTTAGACCC